>JAOEGL010000004.1:3842500-8800000 GCA_034509955.1 Urosaurus nigricauda
AACATTTATAGCATGACAGGGAAATGCCAACAGAATACATTTCCGTAAAAGCAAACCAAATTTCCAAATATACGTTTGCTTGTAAAATGGGCCTATGTTTTGTTCTTCCCGCACATTGGGTCACAGGTAGAGAAAAACAGAGCCTTATCACATGAGAAAATATTCCTTTTCTCATACGACAAGGCTCATAATCTTTCCAGTTCAGAAATATTCATGTTTTCACAATATACACAGGGTGTGAAAAACCCACATCCCTTGGCCGTTGGTTAATTTCCAAGAAACAGTTATATTCATACTACAGAACATGCACATATCCCTGAATATCTAGGAACGTCCCCAAAACCAGATTTCCTTCTGTGATTGTATATTCCTGCATGGCAGAAAAGGGTGGGACTGTATAGTATGGTCCTTGGGGGTCTCTTCCAACCCCAGGAATCTCTGACTCTATGACTCTAAAGGAAGTGAGCAATGATTTCTATATTATGTATTGTATTTCCATTTATGATGGGTCTTGGTGGGATCACAGAGAATAGCCTCCTTCTGGCCAAAAAAGAGAGGAACACTTGCCTCCCAGTGGAAGACTGTGAAACTGCAGACAGGTGGATACAGCAGGACACAAAGGGATCTGTAGTATCTTTGGGACTCACTGAAAGGGAAAAGTTGGTAGCATGATCTAGATTTGAGCCTCTTTCCTCAGATGCATGAGGACAAGACGTGGGTGAGCAAAACATGGCCCAGAGTCTTTCCAGTTGTGGCCGGCCAGGGCTGTTTTTGTGGCTTCCGGGTTCAAAAATGATCCTGAGGAGGTATGCAAAGCATTTTCACATGTTTTAAGCCCCCCCCCCTTGTCCTCTAGGGATCAAAATGATTCCCCCCTCCAAAAAACCCCTCTTTTTTCCCTTAAAATTGAGCTGTAGGGGCCTGGGAAGCCCCAAAAGTGTGTCCCATAGATTTGGGGTCCATTTTGTTTGTGGGAGCAGTTGCGGGGCTTTCCGAGGTCTTCTGCACGGCCAATGTGGCCCCTGGTCTTCCCCATCATCAAAGGTGGTTGTCCCCTGCTTGCCAATAGAGTTTGGCTAATGAGATGGAAATCTGGCTACCGTTTTAAAACCGTTCCAGATTATGTGCATGCAGAACATGCACAGAATGGGAAACCTGTGGTCCCTCAGATGGTGGACTATAATTCCATCATACCTGAGCACTGCCCGTGCTTGACTAGGGCTGTTAAGAGGTGGCATCTTCCATCTGGCAGGCCAAAGGTTCCCTGGCACTGCCATCTGAACCAGCTCTTGTAGCACAACTCCTTGGCCCAGGGCAACCTGACACCCAAAGCAGTTGCCGCACATGGTCCAAAAGCTTCAAACTTAGGAGCCCTTGAATGGTCAGAGATGTGTGAAGCTTGCCCCTTGCATCTCCCAAAGTGTGATGTTAACCCAAGCCACTCCTTATTTAGCTTGTGCGGATGACGGCTGAACACCTCCTCATGCAGAGTCCTCTCAAACATGGATGAAACCATACAGCATCCCAAATGGGGTTGGGCTCTCACGCCTAGCATTCATCCTGGGATCTGCAAGATGGAGGGCCACATGAATCCCACTTTGATCTAAAGGATGGGATGCAGTTCTTCCACACTTGCCATGATGACAACAAGTGTAATAAAATACAGAGGGGAGAAGCACCACTCCATGCGTGTGAAAAACCAGTAGGTTGTGGGTTTAATCTCAAGTTAGAAAGATTCGGGCAGTTTAATAGAAAACTCTCTGCTTTCTATTGACCAACATGGCCTCCGTGTCCAGTTCTGGGTACCACAATTCAAGGAGGTGGACAAGCTAGACTGTATCCAGAGGAAGGTGACCAAAATGGTGAAAAGTCTAGAACCGCCCAAGTCCTACAAGGAGAGACATAGGGAGATGGGCATGTTTAGCCTGGAGGAAAGAAGATTAAGGGGCGATATTTGAAGGGGTGTCATATCGAGGATGGAGCAAGCTTGCTTTCTGCTGCTCCAAAGACGAGAACACGAAGCAATGGATTCAACCTACAGGAAAAGAGATTTCATCTAAACATTAGGAAGAACTTCCTGACAGTAAGTACTGTTCAACCGTGGAAAATATTACCTAGGAGTATGGTGGAGTTCCCATCTTAGATAACTATCAATCTTCTGTTAAAAAACTTCCAGTCTCATGGAATGCTTTGACTATTTTCCTGTGTGGCAAGGGACTACAACGGATAGCTTTTGGGCTCTCTTGAACTCTAGGATTCTGTAACTCTAATGTAGTTTCTGCAGAGCCCAGCCCACCGACATGGCCTAGAATGATTCCATAGTTAGTACTCTACACCTCCAAGGTGACTAATAGGACTCATGATGACCTGGCAGGAACAAGATTGCCCTTGGGCTCCCTTCCAGCTCTAGGATTCTGTTCTCTGATTTCCCCTAACCATAGGGCCAGATCTGTTGGACAGGAAGGGCAAGGGTATCGCAGACAAGGCCCATATCTGTCAGGAGTTACTGTCTACCCAAAGATCCACTAGTTGGAAAAAATCCAAGCTAAGTGGACAATTATTTAGGTTGCACTCTCCCACTCTGCCCCAGCATTGTAATCTGAACCAAAGGGGAATCAAAGCAAAGTATGAAGCAAATTGTTTACCACCTGCCTCTGACTGTTCCATCTCCAGAAAAAAAGGTTAAGAGGTGATATGATAGCCCTGTTTAAATATTTGAAGGGGTGTCATATTGAGGGTGGAGCAAGGCTGTTTTCTGCTGCTCCAGAGAACAGGACTCGGAACAATGGATGCAAGCTGCAGGAAAAGAGATTCCACCTCAACATTAGGAGGAACTTCCTGATGATAAGAGCTGTTTGACAGTGTAATATGCTGCCTCGGAGCGAAGTGGAATCTTCTTGTTTGGAGGTTTTAAGACAGGTGTTGGATGGCCATCTGTCAGGAGTCTTTTTGCATGGGAGACTGGGGATGGACTGGATGGCCTTTGGGAGTCTCTTCCAACTCTATGAGTCTATGATTCAATACAATAATGCCTGTAATATCAAGGAGTGATGTTCAGGACAAGGTTATGCTTAGGCAAGAGGCATCTTGAACTGTATCCTAGTTGACCCAGAGGGAATCTGTGTTTCAGGTCTTTACTCTCCAGGAATCTCCCATGATTGAGGGGGAAGCATTAATACTATCCAAGGGATGAATATCCTTAGTGTCACTGCAGTTATCTGAGACACTGACCAGCTTTAATCTGAGAGACTGGTTTTTAATAGAACCTATTTCTGAAAAATTGCAGGGAGAGAGAAGCCAAGTCAACAGGTCTTAGCTGCCAGGTTTAAACACGTCAGTCAGGCATAAGGCAGAGGGTACCAATTTCCATTATGGAGCAGCAAAGCAGATGAGAAACTGGCACATTCTGGTCTCTAAGGTTGTATCCATGTTTTCAAGGCACTTTATCCCAACCACTTTCCAACAACTACAGAGGGAAATCCTCATCAGTAGGGATGTTGAGAACAACATCCATATCTGGAGTGCACCTGGAGGGAAAGAGCAAAGAAGATATCAAAACTATATCTGGAGAGAAGGCATGAAGGCATGTCTCTGGGCATTCTCAGCCCACCCTATGGCCCAGGCTAAGAAACCTACTTGGGCCTGCGGAGGAGGACATCAGCAAATATCACATCCCGCGGATCCCCGACCGAGTGATGAAGCTTAATAATGCTCCGGTGCAATTCCTTGATTTCTTTCACTAACTCACCAATAATCTGAAAGAGGTAAAGGAGAAGTTAGCAAGTCACGAGTATGGAAAGTCCTCCTGGTGGGTTAAGCCCTGACCTGATAGCCAGACTCTGAGCACTATGTTAAGATGCCTTTCTGCCACTTTCAAGCTGCAGGAGGTGGAAGCAAAATCCACAAAAAGGGAACTTTTGCCTCAATGTGCCTGGGACAAAGAAATGTAAAGAAATGTGGTAATTAGGTTAAATTACTAATGCAATATACTTCTGTGTGATATATTCCCAAACAGTTCAGCCTTTGAACTCTCTATCAAAGACATTTGTACAAAGGACCGACTGCCCTTCCTTCCTTCTATGAGACATTTACTGGGCTCATTCTCCTTCCCAAATGTGAGATGATTCTTAGGGAAGTTGGCAGCTTGGAGGGAATGACACTCATTCGAATGAAACTCTATTGACCAAGGAGTGTAACATTTAATTGTCACCAACTTAACAAGTCACTTGCTGCAATTCTTACCTCCTTTTGTCCTGCAATTTGCCTTTTCAGCTCTAGATTGTTCCTGCTCATCTGTTCCAGGCCATCCTGGTACTGCATCAGCTTCTTCTGTACAGAAGAAAGGAAAATGCACTGAAGATGAAAATCTGGACAGCGAGTCAAGGGAACATAGAAGACAATGCCCAGAGTGTGGAGAGCAGGCCAAGCTCCAAATACATTGATTTTATATAAGGACATACTTAAAACCAAACACTGATCAGAATGGAGATGGCAGTAAAGAAATAAGAAGACAACTAGGAATGGGAAGGGGAACAATGAAAGAACTAGACAAGATCCTAAATTGTAAAGATATATATAACTGAGCACTAAAATTAAAAAGTGCAAGCTATCGTCTTCCCCATCACCACGGACAGATGCAAGAGCTGAACAGTGAAGAAAGCTGACAGAAAGAAATCAGCTCATTTGAGATGTGGTGCTGGAGAAGAGTGCTGAGGATCCCATGGCCAAAAAGATAATCCAAAAAGATAAACAAATGGGTCCTTGAGCAGATCAAGCCCGAAATCTCCTGGAAGCCAAGATGATCAAATTGAGGCTGTCATACTTTGGCCACATGATGAGAAGGCATGACTCATTAAAAAAGACAATAGAATCATAGAATCATAGAATCATAGAGTTGGAAGAGACCACAAGGGCCATCCAGTCCAACCCCCTGCCATGCAGGAACTCCAAGTCAAAGCATCCCCGACAGATGGCCATCCAGCCTCTGCTTAAAGACCCCTAAGGAAGGAGACTCCACTACACTCCGAGGGAGTGTGTTCCACTGTCGAACAGCCCTTACTGTCAGGAAGTTCCTCCTAATGTTGAGCTGGAATCTCTTTTCCTGCAGTTTGCATCCATTGTTCCGCGTTCTAGTCTCTGCAGCAGCAGAAAACAAGCTTGCTCCCTCCTCAATATGACATCCCTTCAAATATTTAAACAGGGCTATCATATCACCTCTTAACCTTCTCTTCTCCAGGCTAAACATCCCCAGCTCCCTAAGGCGTTCTTCATAGGGCAAGGTTTCCAGACCCTTCACCATCTTAGTTGCCCTCCTTTGGACCCGCTCCAGTTTCTCCACATCTTTTTTGAATTGTGGTGCCCAGAACTGGACACAGTATTCCAGGTGGGGCCTGACCAAAGCAGAATAGAGTGGCACTATAACTTCCCTTGATCTAGAAACTATACTTCTATTGATGCAGCCTAAAATTGCATTGGCTTTTTTAGCTGCCGCATCACACTGTTGACTCATGTTCAGCTTATGGTCTACTTGGACTCCTAGATCCCTTTCACATGTGGTCTCATTCAGCCAGGTGTCCCCCATCCTATATCTGTGCATTTCATTTTTCCGCCCTAAGTGCAGAACCTTACATTTCTCCGCATTGAATTTCATTTTGTTAGCACTGGCCCAGCTTTCTAGTCTATTCAGGTCATTTTGAATTTTGATCCTGTCCTCTGGGGTATTAGCTACTCCTCCCAGTTTAGTGTCATCTGCAAATTTGATAAGTATGCCCCCAATTCTGTCATCCAAATCGTTAATAAAGATGTTGAATAGCACTGGGCCCAGGACAGAGCCCTGTGGGACCCCACTGGTCACTTCTCTCCAGGATGAAAAGGAGCCATTGTTGAGCACCCTTTGAGTTCGGCCAGTCAACCAATTACAAATCCATGTAACAGTTAACTTGTCTATCCCACATTTTGCAAGCTTGTTTGCAAGAATGTCGTGGGGAACCTTGTCAAAGGCCTTACTGAAATCGAGGTATACAATATCCACAGCATTCCCTTCATCTACCAAGCTGGTGATTTTATCAAAAAAAGAGATCAGGTTCATTTGGCATGACTTGTTTCTCTGAAACCCATGTTGGCTTTTTGTGATTATGGCATTGGCCTCTAAGTGTTCACAGACTCTCTGCTTAATGATCTGCTCTAGAACCTTTCCTGGAATTGATGTCAGACTAACTGGATGATAATTGTTGGGATCCTCTTTTTTTCCCTTTTTGAAGATAGGGACAACGTTTGCCCTCCTCCAGTCTGCTGGGACTTCTCCTGTTCTCCAGGAGTTCTCAAAGATTATTGCCAATGGCTCTGATATTACATTTGCCAGTTCTTTTAATACCCTTGGATGTAGTTCATCTTGTCCTGGAGATTTATATTCATTTAGGTTAACCAGGTATTCCTGTACTATCTCTTTACTTATTCTGTGCTGAATTTCCTCTATTCTGTCTCCATTATCCTTAGGTTGAGCACCCTTTGCCTTTTCTGAGAAGACTGAAGCAAAGAAGGTGTTGAGTAATGCTAGGAAAGGCAGACGGCAGCAGAAAGAGAGCATGCCAGATTTGTTTTTATTTATTACAGTATTTAATTATTACAGTATTCAACCTTAAAGGCCATCAGAGCGGCTATGGCTAGACTGAGCTAGAGAGGTCATGGGACTGAATCTGCAGGATCTGAGCAGAGCAGTGAAGGACAGAGGTCTTGGAAATCTCTCATCCACAGGGCCACCATGAGTCCAGGTCAACTTGAGGGCAGTTAACAACATAATCTATGCCTCTGTGTGGACTGCAAGAAATACATTGCATAAAATACCCTCCAGCAAGACCTGTTATTTAACTGCAATTTTCTTCCTCCTGGTTAAGAAAACCCAGGGCAGGCTCTTTGTACCCTGGGCAAAGCTTGTCAAATGAGTCAGTTTAGATACCTTTCAAATACCCATTCTGGGTGTGTCTTCAGCAATGACAGTTGTGATACCATATCTCCTAAACTTTATTTTCCCAGACACCTGGAGGACCGGAGAGGTCAGAGTGGCGGCAGGTTTTTAAAAACCTCTTGTTCTTTTATGAGAATTTTGAAAGCATGCTTTGCTAGGTGACCTAAGAAAGGAAAGGCTTGAGATGTACAAGGAGGGAAATAGAGAATCTGGACTCTCTTTGGGACAGAATACTGAATAACAGCCCTGCCCAGTTCTTTTCAAATGGGTCTTTCCCCAGGCACTTCACAGAGATCCAGGCCAGAGAGCTATTCTAGAAATGTTCAGTGCTTTTTTGTGGGGCTTTCGGGCTATGTGGCCATGTTCTAGAAGAGCTTATTCCTGATGTTTCACCTACATCTGTGGCTGGCATCTTCAGAGAATGCTTCAGCCACAGATGTCAGGAACAAACTCTTCTAGAACATGGCCACATAGCCCGAAAGCCCCACAAAAAACTATGGGTGCTGGCCATAAAAGCCTTCGACTCCACAGTGTTCAGTGCCTTTGTTTGAGATGTGGGTAGGGACAATATCACAACTCTATATCTCTCTCATACTCAGAATTCAGACTGACCATCTGTTTGTTGTTGTTGTTGGTTTGCATTTTGATAAAAGACTGGTGGAGCTGATGCTCTCTAAACTTGACCCTGAGAAACTATCCAAACTAAGTTGTTTAGAGCTGTGGAATCTCTCTTTATTTGTTTTCAATACAGAGCAATGATCTGTTTTACATACTTGGTTTGTTTTGTTTTTTTTTTTTGATTTCTGAAAAGCAAGTTCTGTAATTAAAGCTACCTGAATAAGAATCTCTCTAAAGGGGAGTTGGAAATCTGACTAACCTCTGCAATGGTCTGATAAACGTGCTCTTGCTCCTCAAAGGCTTTCCCTGCTAAGGTCTCCAGGAACCGTTGAGAAAGATCCTCAACATCATCTAATTCATCCTGGTGAAGACAGTGATAAAGAAGAACAAGATCAGATTAAACCAGCAGCTTTCCAGACCTTGGAAAAATGTTTCCTTTGGACAGCGTATCCAGAATCTCCAGCCAACATGGCCAGTGCCCATTCTGGCTCGACAACTATGGACATTGTTGTCCAAAAGGTCACTTTCTTAAGGTCAGGGTTTGCCACACCCATTTAAGGAAGCTGGCAGAAGAATCCTTTCCATACCTGTTGCTCTTCACTCAGGTTCCGGATGCTCCGCATCAGGGATGCAATCTGAACTGCTTTTACCGGATATTCCTTGTCCATGTATGACCGCAAGACATTGAGTTCATCTTGGAGGGCTTGCACTTTTGCATTCGTGCGTGCCATCTCCATATCTAATTCTGGGGGTGGGCAGGAAGGGAAAAATCAAGACAAAGAAGGTTAAGGCAAAGTGTCGCTTTTTGGCATGGCTTCCACAATAGCTGGGCCTCTGGGACCAAGGCCAAAAATCTCTGTGGGTGTCCAGGCCTAGGGGCTTCTTCTCCACCCTATTCAGCCCCATCACATAGAATCACAGAATCACAGAGTTGGAAGAGACCACAAGGGCCATCCAGTCCAACCCCCTGCCATGCAGGAACTCTCCATCAAAGCATCCCCGACAGATGGCCATCCAGCCTCTGCTTAAAGACCCCCAAGGAGACTCCACCACAATCTCTATTGAGGGAGTGTGTTCCACTGTCGAACAGCCCTTACTGTCAGGAAGTTCCTCCTAATGTTCAGGTGGAATCTCTTTTCCTGGAGCTTGCATCTATTGTTCCGGGTCCTGTTCTCTGGAGCATCAGAAAACAAGCTTGCTCCCTCCTCAATATGACATCCCTTCAAGTATTTAAACAGGGCTATCATATCACCTCTTAACCTTCTCTTCTCCAGGCTAAACATCCCCAACTCCCTAAGTCGTTCCTCATAGGGCATGGTTTCCAGACCCTTCACCATCTTAGTTGCCCTCCTTTGGACCCGCTCCAGTTTCTCCACATCTTTTCTGAATTGTGGTGCCCAGAACTGGGCACAGTATTCCAGGTGGGGCCTGACCAAAGCAGAATAGAGTGGCATTATTACTTCCCTTGATCTTCCCTTTTAGATTGTAAGTCTGAGGGCAGGGAACCGTCCAATTATAAGTTGATATGTACAGCACTGTGTAAACCTACAGCGCTATATAAATAAAGGTTAATAATAATAATAATAATAATAATTGCTATACTTCTATTGATGCAGCCTAAAATTGCATTGGCATTTTTAGCTGCTGCATCGCACTATTGACTCATGTTCAGCTTATGGTCTACTTGGACTCCTAGATCCCTTTCACATGTGGTCTCATTCAGCCAGGTATCCCCCATCCTATATCTGTGCATTTCATTTTTCCTCCCTAAGTGCAGAACCTTACATTTGTCTGTTTTGAATTTTATTTTGTTAGCTTTGGCTCAGGTTTCTGGTCTATTCAAGTCATTTTTTAATTTTGATCCTGTCCTCTGGATTAGCTACTCCTCCTAATTTGGTGTCATCTGCAAATTTGATAACTAGGCCCTCAATAATTTCATCCAAGTCATTAATAAAAGATATTGAATAGCCCTGAATAGCACATGTGGGATGTTGCTTACTTCCCATATTCTTTTCCACCATTTTCTCTTTTTCCAGGAGTTCCCTTTTCGCTGTACCAGCTTGGTTTTCACTAGAGTCCACAAGGTTTGTGAGGATTGTCTGTGGAGAGAGAAACCAAAGGCAGTGGATGTTCAGGACGCCTCCGGAAGTTCAAAGCTAGGTGGTCCAACTGGGATTTATCAGCCACGTGCAGCTTTTAGTCCATTTGCAAGTGACTCCTGGCCTGTTTGAGAAAGTCAATAGGAATGAAACAAAGAGAACTATCTCCTCAGTGGCTCAGTAGAAAGTGGATTCCTATTTTATCACAGGAAAGCTACTCTCTTGTGGAAGCTTGGGTTTCAAAAGCACCCCTTTCATGCTAACTAGCATGGGAAGCTGCCATCTGAATGTGTCTGGAAAGTTCTATCTCCGTGTCCAGGTGTGGAAGAGATTGAGAGCAACATCTCCACAGAGGATGCCACGTGAGTCCCCAAACCTTGTTGATCCTTACCCCAAACAGGTCATGCTGCTGAAGGAGATCCCTGGCCTGCCTGGCAGTGTCAGCATCCATTTCCTTGATCTTCTCCACCAGCTCCTGGTTCTTCTTCAGGAGAACGTTGGAGTGGTGCTTCAGTTTGTCCAAGCTACTTCTCCGGCTCTTGGAAATTCGCTAGAAACATTTTCAAAAAGAGAGGGGTTAATATAGTGAGCCACTGCTTCCTGTTCCAAGCCTTATCACTCCCCCAAGATCCTGCAAAATGCCCCAATCCCAGAATGTTTGACCTCTGTGGCTACTGCTTCTCTTCTCACTTCCAGTTTTATCTAGCCACCAGCATGTATGTTGCAGAGAAGGTTTAGTTGCTACCCACCAAATTTTAGGTGGTTGGGTAAAAAACCTGCCCCGATTTTGTATGTGTGAGTAAGGCACTAAGGACATTACTGTACACCACTTTTAAACAAAAAGGACACTGGGAAGGAAGCAGCTTTGGTGATATTCATCGCACCATGATGTCTCAGACCTGTAACAACCCTGTCCCCTTTTCATTCACAGAGGAAACCTGTGAACAACCTGGTAACCATGCAAGTGTTCAAGTGTGAAATGTCACACCTGCAGCAGTTGTACGATCGCCAGTCATGTGGCATCACAGAGTCCCTGTCCTCTCTCCCCCTCACTAATATGAAGCACCCTGGTTACCTGTCCTCGTCTTCTTATGATGGAATGTTACGGTATGATGGATGGATGGAAAGTGTTATGTTGCCATTTTATTTTTCCTAGTATGACTGCTATGAGAAAAGGGCTGATGTGGTAAAGTCCAAAAATAAATAAGCCAACTAAAAGAGCACCAAACATCAGGATCTGTATTGGGCCATCCCTAAATGTGTAATGTCAGAGGCTGGATGATATATTTGTATATTTTAGTTCTGAATTAAGATACAGATTCAGATATAATATAGATCTTCATTCTATAGATGCTAAAATGCCCCTAGAAACTAATGTGCCTACACTAAAAATGTCTATAGATAAAAATATACCAAGATCACAAGAGACCCAGGTGATACTATAATCCTCCCAAAGAATATATAACTAATAATGCTGGGTTAATAAATAATATAGACTATATAAAGCCACCTGCTTATTCTCCTATTATAAACTTCCTAGAATATCACTGTTTTGGAGACTATTTTAGAAGTGTTGATATCAATTTGCCTATTTAAACAATACTGTGGTCCTCAAGGTGAAGGGCCAAGTGAACAATAAGTAATGATAAATCTCAGAACTCTAGCTTGGGGCAAAATCTTATCGTACCTGCATAATTTTGATGTTGTCTAAGCTCTCTCCCATTATCATTTCCTTTGTCATGACTTGAGGCGAATGAGGCTTCTGTGTCATGGACTGTGGTGTTTTCAAACCAAAAACAGACTTCTTTCCACTCACTAGAACAAAAGACATTATACAAAACACAACAGTGTGATGTGGCAGCTAAAAGGTCCAATGTGATTCTAGGCTGCATCAATAGAAGGGAAGTAATAGTGCCACTCTATTCTGTTTTAGTCAGGCCCCACCTGGAATACTGTGTCCAGTTGTGGGCACCACAATTCAAAAAGGATGTCGACAAATTGGAGCATGTCTAGAGGAGGACAAGTAAAGTAGTGAAGATTTTGGAAATCATGTCCTATGAGGAGAGACTTAGGGTGCTGGGCATGTTTACCCTGGATAAAAGAAGGTTAGAGGTGACATGATAGCCCTGTTTAAGTATTTGAAAGGGTCTCATATTGGGGAGGGAACAATTTTGCTTTCTGCTGCTCCAGAGAATAGGACCCAGAACAAAGGATGCAAGCTACAAGAAAAGAGATTCCACTTCAATGTTAGGAGGAACTTCCTGACAGTAAGAGCTGGGAACACACTCCCTCAGAGGCTTCCTTTGGAGGTCTTTAAACAGAGGCTGGATGGCCATCTGTCAGGGATGCTTTGGAGCCCTGGTGGTGCTGTGGCTAAATGCCTGTACTGCAGCCACTCACTCAAAAACATAAGGTTGCAATTCAAGTTCAGTACCAGCAAAAGGGCTCAAGCTTGACTCAGGCTTACATCCTTCTGAGGTTGCTAAAATGAGTACCCAGATTGTTGGGGGCAAGTAGCCTACAGCTGTAAACCGCTTAGACACTTCTCAGGCAGTATGAAGCGGTATATAAATGAAGCTGTTTGTTTTGTTTGATTTAGAGTTTCTGCATGGCAGAATGGAGTTGGACTGGATGGCTCTTGTGGTCTTTTCCAACTCTAGAAATCTGTGACCCTTCCTTTTTGACAAAGCCCATGATGATAAATCTTACAAAAAAACCAAACAGCCCCTAGAAATATGTGCAAGTTTCCAGAGCCTGATGGGATGAAAGCCCTGCTGCTCTTAGCTAGAAAAACATGATTCACCACTCAATGCTTCCTACAAGAATGCACAATAAGGAGAACTTTTCTTCACCTGATCTGTCTTTCGGCTTCGGTGGGGCTCTCTTTTTTCCTTCCTTCTTCCGTTCTGATGACGAGATTGGCGGAAAGGCTAGCTGAAATGTTTGTTTCTTCGTCACTTTTTTTCTTTGCCATGGGCTATAATCCTAAACGCAGCAACACAAAAACGTAGTTCACAAAGAAGAAACAAGAACTCTTCATTTAACTCCTTTGTCTTTCCTTGCCCAAAAAATGGCGAAGGGGGCTAAGAACAAAGTGTCTCTGAGAACATGTAGAGTGCTTTTCTGCTGTCAAGGAAATACTTGCTTCCTTGTCTTTCTGGAAGACTCTGAGGTTCTCAGAGAACTCCCAATTCTGGACTTGTTCCTGTAATCCTTTCAAAGGTGGGTAAAGTTTTTAAAAGACCAAACATTTTATAACAATGGTGTTCTGGGGTTTAGCGACTTGGAGAAGGGGTGAGAACATTGCTCCCCAAATAAGAATTCTGATTCCCCAAATTGTTTTCTTCCAGTCCCCAAATGCCAGCATTCCAGTAACCTGAAACTTCAGTTGAGCATTGGAAATACAATTTAGGCATCCAAAGAAAAGGGATGGGCAGAGGCTGTATCTACACTGCAGACATAATGCAGTTTCTCTGTCAGAGAGGTCTGGTGCTAAAACAAACTACAGATACCAGGATTCCAAAGAACAGAGCCATGACAGTTAAAGTGGTGTCAAACTGCATTATTTCTGCCGTACAGATGCAGCCAGAGTGACCAAGGGGATGTGACACACATAAAAGAGTTCTAGGTAGAAACCACCTTTAATGTTTCACTTTCTGCAATGCTAGAAATTTGGGGACTGAAGGAAAATTTCACTGAGGGGTAGAATTTTGTATTTTGGGAGAGCAATGCCCTCATTTTGCTCCTCCTGTAGCTCACCCATGTTCGAGTCTTGTTACAGCTTGGGGCTAGATTTCTCTTAGGGATGCGTTTGTAAATCGCATCATTAATTGCTTTAGTTTATCTTATTTTGTGCATTAAGTGCGTTTTCCTTTAATTTAAAGTTACGGTGAGCTATAATGAACCCCATCTTTGGGAGATAAAACAAATAAATTAATAGGCTTTCACCTGGTGCTCCCTGCCCCACAAAAGCCAAAACAAACAGCCTAATACTGGTACCAGACATTCCACAAACAACAAGGTGCAACCACAATGTGTGCACATAACACATTCGTACACATTCGCCCACAAGAAAAGGGGGTGAACCAATTCATGTCCCACGTTGTGTGCTATCTCCTTCTTGGTGAAGTCGAAGGCTTTCATGGCTGGTATCCACAATTTTTTGTGGGTTTTTTTGGGTGGCTACGTGGCCGTTTTCTGGAATAATTTATCCCTGATGTTTCACCTGCATCTGTGGCTGGCACCTTCAGAGAAAGCTGGCATGGAAGAGAGTGGGGTATATATACTGCGTGACCCTGGGTTGGGAGGAGTGATTTCCATGTTAATCTGTATGTTGGTCTGTTGTTGAATGGCAAGGCTTCAGGGTGGGAGGATATGTGTGTCTGTTTAATTAGCAACCCATTGTCTGCGGGGAAACCCCCTGACCCTGGGTGATGTTCATTTGCATGCGCTGAGTCTTGATTTTGGTGTTTTTCAAGACTGGTAGCCAAAGTAGTAGCCAACCAAGGGCCACACAGTATATATACTCCACTTACTTGCCACCAACCTTTGAAGATGCCAGCCACAGATGCAGGTGAAACATCAGGAATACTTCTTCCAGAACATGGCCACAGAGCCCAAAAACAGACACATACACAAAATTATCTCCTTCTTTGTCTGGGGCTTACCTGGTTCTTTAAACTGCTGATCAGACTCCTGGGCAGCATACTGAAGCCTGGATTCACTGTAGACATCTTTTAAGCCAAGGAGAGACGCTGCAAAAGGAGCACATGCAAACGGAGTAAAAACTCAAGTAAAAAAACAATAAAATTCAGAATTATCCCTTCCCACCCACCCCCTTCCCAAGATAAAATGCAATTAAATCATATCAACTAAAACAATAAAAATACAACAGTGTTTAAATTAGGGGACAGGTTTGGTAAACAGGGCAATAAGATCATGAATAATAATAAAATATATAAATAATAATAACAACTTCACAAAGGTTTGCTGGTGGAAGGGCAACAAAGAGTGGACATATATACAGTTATGCACATTTTATATGCAATTGTTACATTGTTGTTATAATTGTAATTATATTATTTTGTGTAATATAAAATGATATACATAAAAATAACATAAAAGTGCCTTTCCCTTCTCCTTTTGTGTCTTGTCTTTTTAGATTGTAAACCTCAGGATAATGTTTGATAAATATCTTATACAAAGACTTGGGGGAAATGGGATGACAGACATGTTTGATGAAAAGAAGGAGGGATATGAATTTTTGGTGATAAATGGTTTTGTACAGTTTAATATTCGAGAAATGAATGAAAGGGTCACGATTGTTGTAATCAGAAAGTGGATGAACTACAAGGAATTGTAGGAAAAAATATTATGAAATGAATTTTCTATAATATGAAGCTTAAAAGAAAAACACCAAAAATCTCAATTAAAAGACTAGATAAATATGGAAAGTTCGTGAAAGATTTGATAGATGAGAGTTTATTTTGAAATATTCAGGGTAAATAAAAGAAAAGAAGTGTTTTTAATGTTATGATAGATTTTAGAAGGAAGGTATGGTTATAGGTCTATGTGTTTATATGTTTATTTGACTATAAGTTTGCTTATATGTTTATATATAAAGTATTTAAACATATAAACATACTGTACTTTATATATAAACATATAAGCAAACTTATAGTTTGCTTATATGTTTATATATAAAGTATGTTTATATGTTTGTCTATAAGTTTGCTTATATATGTTTATACATAAAGTACGTTTATATGTTTGTCTATAATGGGCTATAATTGTCCCAAATTAGGGTTATATGTGTCATGTGTATATGTTTTTCACAATAAAACTTTATTTTTAAAAAAAGATTGTAAGCCTGAGGGCAGGGAAAGGCCTAATGAACAATGGTAAGCCGCTCTGACTGAAGAGTGGGGGATAAATGTTCCCAATAATTAAATAAACATAAACAAATGTAGCTTTATACACTGCATTGTGCATATTCTATTTCATTTTTAGGAGATTATGGACAATGAAGTACGATATTCAGTGCAACACTGAGTCCAGCCTCAGAGCAAAATAGGGGCAAGGCCTCTTCCTGAGCCTGAGGTAAACTGCAGTAATAATCCCCAAACTATCCCTTTTAAGAGGTTTTGGACTTCAGCTCCCAGAAGCCTCAGCCATGTGGGCCAATAGCCTGGGATTCTGGGAGCTGGAGTCCAAACTCCCTTAAAGAGCATAGTTTGGGAACTACTCTCTGGAGGCTCTACTTCAGCAGCTAGGCCTCACGCTAGGCCACGCCCCCGGGACTCGACTCCGCCCCTTTTATCCCTGTTTCAGCCCCCACTGAGATTATTTATTTTACCTTATTTATGTTTTATTTTTGTCAACCACTTTTTTCCCGCGTCTTCCGCGTCTCCTAGCAACGCCGGAAGTGGCCTGACCGTCGCCATGGCGACCGGCGGAAGAAGCACGGAAGCCGAGAAGGCAGGGTCCGGCGTGCCTCAGGGACCGTCTACAAAGTACCCCGCTCTGTCCAAAGCGTTTCTCCTCCTGGGAACCGAGAGGCGACAATACTGTTCGGAAAGAATCACATGTACAGTATGTCTTCCTGTTATTCCTCCCTCGTCGGGGTTTTGTTCCTTCCTTGGAGGTGGAGGCGTTTCCAAGTCCTGATATAGTACCATACTTTATAGATGACCCCTTAAAGGAAGGAGGGACTAGGCCTCAGAGTTAGCCACGCCCATTGCTCTAGTGCGCGCAGTGCGCATGCTCCGATTGTCCAGCAGGTGGCGCATGCGCGTTGAGGTTCCTTGGAAGCGGTCCTCAATAGAGAACCATAGAGGATGGTTATTATTATTATTATTATCACACGACGTTGCGCTCTTAAAGCGTTGCTATTCCGCTTTAAGTGCTCTGGGTGCTTTTTTTGCATTTGTTTATTTATTTACATTTATTTACTTAAAGATGTGTTTGTTGACTGCCTTCAAGTTCACTCCAAAGCAGGGCAGCTCTATTGATAATATACACAGACCTAGATCCGTACCTTCCTTCTAAAATCAATCATAACATTAGAAACACTCACTTGCCTTTATTCAATGAGGTCAATTAAAATGGATGTTTTACCAAAAATCCCCTTTTTTTTTTATACCATTCCAATAATAAACAATTAAGAATCTCTGTCAAGTCATTTTTGACTTATGGAGAAACCATCCTGGGGTTTTCTCTGAAATTTCCATCGAAGGAGGTTTGCCATGGCCATCCCTGAAGCTGAGAGAGAGTGACTTTCCCAAGGTCACCCAGTGGGTTTTTTATGCCCAAGGGAGGAATTGAACCCAGGTCTCCACAGTTCTAACCAAACTACTACATCATGTTGGCTTGCATAATAATAATCATAATAATAATAATAATAAAAAATAATAATGTTTTGTATTTCCCGCTTCTCCCGAAGACCAAAGCAGGATTGCATCATTAATGGTTACAATATAACACACAAATATAAAATTATAATATCTTAACAGTAAATTACAACCGTTGCACAATATTCCGACAGTTTTCCTTAGGGTTGGAGATATTTTCAAATCTTATACCAAATCAGATGGATATGCCCACCGGAAGAGATCTGTCTTAAGTGCCTTTTTAATTTTTTTTAATTAATTTTCAAATACACATACAGCACAGAAACAAGAGAAAATAAATAAGCAGTCACAAAAAAATAAAGACAAAAATGAACAAAATAAATAGATAACAAGAAAAAAAACATACTCAGCATGACATTATCTAAAAACAGTGCCTTTTTAAAGGTGTCCGAATTAGTAATAAAACAGATCTCTTCCGGTCGGCCATTCCACAATGTGAGGGCTGCGGCTGTGAATGCCCTCCGGGAAGTAGATGATACTCTTGTATTACAATGTTCTTCCCAGAATTTCTAAGTGTGTGGGGCGGATTATGTAGGGAGAGGTGTTTCCGCAAGTAACTCAGGCCCAAGTAGGGCTTTAAAGGTGATGACCAACTCCTTGTACTGCGCCCTGAAGCTAATTGGCAGCCAGTGAAGCGATTTTAGCACCGGTGTTATATGGTCGAATTTGGATGTATTGGTGATCAATCTGGTTGCAGCATTTTTGCAGCATAATCCAGAATGCGGGTGCCAGACTGCTAACGGGGGCATTAAGAACTGATCATATAACACCTATACTAAAATCTTTGCACTGGCTGCCAATCAGCTTCTGGGCCCAATACAAAGTGTTGGTTATTACCTTTAAAGCCCTATATGGCTTGGGCCTGAGTTATCTGAAAGAACGCCTCCTCCTATACAATCCGCCCCACACCCTTAGAACATCAGGCAAAAAATTACTAGAAGAAAAGAACATGAGACTGACAATGGAGCATTTTCCACAATGGCTTCTAAACTATGGAATGATCTACCGGAAGAGATCCGTCATATTTCTACCTTAGATGCTTTTTAAAAAAGCACTAAAGACGGATCTCTTCCAGCGAGCCTATCCACCTGATCTCCTGTGATGGCTGCGATGACTTTAAATTAATATCTAGAGACCAAATTGATGATAGATATGGATGTTCCTTACTAAGCATGTATATGTTAATTGTTTTTATATTGTACCCTATGTTTTTAATTGTACATCATTGTTTTGGATGTGAATTTTACCTGATGGAATCCCGCCTTGATCCAGGGGGAGAGGCGGGAAATATAAATAAACTATTGTTGTTGTTGTTGTTGTTGTTATTATTATTATTATTATTATTTTGAGCCAGTTGAAGCTTCCTAACTTGATACAAGGGTAGCCCCATGTGGAACACGTTACAGAAGTCTAAACGAGAGATTGCCAGCATGTGTACTACTGCTTCAGGGTCCTTTTGGTCCAGGTAGGGACCCAGCTGGCGTATCAACTGAAGCTGGTACCAAGCACTCCTGGCCATCGCATCCACCTGAGATGACAGCTGTAGGGATGGATCCAGGAATACTCCCAAACTGCAAACTTCATCCTTTAGAGGAAGTGTGACCCCATTCATGACTGGTTGACAAATTCCCATCCCTGGATCTGGAGTACCTATCACTAGTACCTCCGTTTTCTATCGATTCAGCTTGTATTTGTTTTCCCTCATCCAGCCCATTACCGACCCAAGACAGGCATCCAGAGGAGAGATGCAATCCTTAGTCACTGTAGCAGTTGGAAACATGGAGAAATAAATTTGAGTGTCATCAGCGTACTGATAACACCCCGCCCCATGTCTCCAGATAATCTCACCCAGCGGCTTCATGTAAATGTTAAACAGCATTGGGGACAGAATCGCACCTTGAAAGATGCCCAATTTGACTTCCCCCTCGGGCGAATAACTGTCCCCAAGCGACACCATCTGGAATCTGCCCGAAAGGTAGGACCGGAACCACTGGAGCACAGTGCCCCCGATTTCTAATTCTCTCCGGCGTTCCAGAAGGATACCGTGGTCAATGGTATCAAAGGCTGCTGAGATGTCGAAGAGCACCAACAGGGTCACACTTCCCCTGGCAATGCCCAGACGGAGATCATCAACTAAGGTGACCATGGCAGTCTCAACTCCGTATCCCACCCTGAAGCCGATTTGAAATGGGTCCGGATAATCAGCTTCATCCAAGACCGCCTCAAGCTGGAAGGCATATGTATATGGATGTCTGCATGTGTATGTATATATAGTGGGTCCTTGGAACCCCACTGGATGGCCTTGGGCAAGTCACATTCTCTCAGCCTTTGAGGATAGCAGTAGCAAACCCTCTCCTACGAAACTTGCCAAGAAAACCTAAAGTGTTAGAATAAGTCTCTGGATACCAGAGTTCGATTCTCCACTCGGCCATGAAACCCACTGGGTGACCACTGGCAAGTCATATTTTCTCATCTTCATATGAAAGCAATGGCATCCTCTGAATAAATCTCACCCCCCTCCCCCAAATGTGATAGGTTCACTTGAAAGGTAAAAAAGGTAAAGGTAGTCCTTTGACATGAATGTCAAGTCGTGTCTGACTTGTAGGGGGCTGCAGCCATTTCCGTTACTAAGCCAAAGAGCCAGTGTTGTCCGAAGATGAATCCAGTGGTGATGTGGCCAGCATGACTGCACCCTATACGGTCACCTTCCCACTGAAGTGGTACCTATTTATCTACAGGGAATACCTTTACTTTCTTTACTTTCTACACTAGTAGAGCGGGCAAAACGTATCTGTGAACCCCACTTCTTGGAAGATGAACTGAAACACCTGGACCGGGCTCTACAGGCAAATGGTTACTCCAGCGCAGACTTCAGAAGGGCTGCCAGGCCCAGAAAAACCCAGAAGACTCAAGACAAGCAACCACCCAAAGGGAAGATATTTTTACCATACATCAAAGGAGTTACAGACAGAATAGAGAAAGTGGTGAAGAAACACAACCTTCAAATGGTTTACAAACCGACGAAGAAGATCCAGCAAATGTTTCGCTCAGCCAAGGACAAGAGAGACCCTCTCACAGCTGCAGGAATCTATCGCATTCCATGCAGCTGCGGACAGGTCTACATAGGGACCACCAAACACAGTTCGGTCACGCACTACATTTTCCACGAATGTTCTACATTTTGTGGTGCCTTGACTTTCTTTGCGGTGAGGACACTGGCCCCCCTGGAGGTGGCGCTCTCCCCTTGATGTCCAGGTCTTGAGTGCCACCGCCAAACACATCCTTGGCTCCACCATAATAAACATCTGGAGATGTTCTTAGGCTCCGTTCTGATAGCAGGTCTCGGTCTCTTTCTGTCCGCAGCCGCCGTTGTCGCTGTCCAGGCTGCCCACCACTTCCGTGAGAAGCGTCTGAAGCATGGACGCTCGCCTCCGGCTCACCTCCAGCACGCCATGATGGTCCACACTCTCCTTAGCGTCGTAGTCCTTCGTCACCTTGTTGGTGATCAACGAGAGACCAAAGACCCGCAGGCCACAGTGCCTGGCCACAACCACTTCCGCGGCAGTGCTCATGCCTGGAAAGAAGCACAAAGCCATCTTATCATCTCAGGAAGCTGCAGGGCAACCAGTAATCAGTATTGCTAGCAAAAGTTACAAAATAAAACTTGGGGGTGGGAAAAGCAGTGCCTCTATATAAGCAGGAGAAGCTTGTGCCAGTGAAAGTAAAGAATCATGGATGATTAAAATTGATTTTTTTTAACCTTTAATTTAAATATAAAAAAAATTAAATTCAAAAACTGTTTAGATTGTTTACATGTTAGTAGTAACAATGTTCAGTTTGTCAGTAACAATTCATGTTCAGCATCAATTCATTCCTTTTCAGGCTGTATTTGCGCGGTAGTGGTGGCCATTTTTAGTAACTCGGATTGAATTTTCAAACATGTAAAATGAATATGTTAATAACATCTTAATAACAGAGTAATAACATGTTAATAATATGTTAATAACAACCAGCTCAATTAGTAACCATACATTTTGCTATTGTCTTAATAGAAACAAATTCGAATTGTCTTCCTTGAAGAAGGCCCCATCAGCAGCAATGCTAACGTCTCCAAGCTCTGCGAGTGCCTTTTCTTACCAACAGCATCTGCTCCCAGTAAGTGAAGCAGCCGAGCCTCTGCCACGGATTCGAAATTGGGGCCTGCCACCATGCAGTAGACCCCCTCTTTGACAAAGGAGGTGTATCCAAGGCGCCTGGCGGTCTCCATGGCCAAAGTACGGATCTTCCTGTCATACGCATCCGAGAGGGCAGGGAAGCGGGGCCCAAACCTGGAAAAAGAACAGGACATACTAAAACCAGACCAGAACTTTGGCCCGCAAGGTGTTTTGGACTTCAAGCCATCCCATGATTATGTATTAAAAACCTGTATGTATTAAAAGAAAAATGTAGAATTTTGCTAAAAACATGTAAATATGAATTCATTTCATAGGGTTTATTTACAAGTATATTACAAATACTGTATTTTATATGTACTCAACCGTATTTTTCTGATGAATTTATCTTTCTTTAAAATGCCATGTTGGCTTGCAATATACTCACAAAACTCTGCATAAGACAAACACTTAAAATTGTACTTCACTAGCAACATGTGTAGTTTGGTGAGATATTTAGCCTTTTCTGTCAGCGAGTTCTGGTGCCATAACAAGCTACAAATCCCAGGATTAAAAAGGTTGGACCCGTGACAGTTAAAGCAGTGTCAAACTGCATGGATTCTGCAGTGTGGTAGCACCCTCGGTCTAAAAAATGAGAAAAAACATGTATGCACATTTTTCAAGGTAACATTCTCACCCTGAGATTCCTCCCTTTTGCCCTGGGGACCCAAGAAGAGGGTTGACCACCTTAAAGTGAACCTGTCATGGGGTTTTCTTGGCAACTTTCATCAGAGGGAGTTTGCCATTGCCATCCTCTGAAGCCAAGAAAGTGTGACTTATCCAGAGTGACCCAGTGGGTTTACATGGCCGAACCAGGAATCGAACCCTGGTCTCCAGTCAACAGCCAACTCTCAAACCACTACACCATGCTGTCTGTCTTCTCTTAGGGCACTCACCAGTCCTCATTGGGACCCCGCAAAGGGTTTTCCCCGGACAAGCCCAGCAAGTTGATGTGGTCCTGGATTATCATGAGGTCGCCGACGTCGTACAAATCCGCCAAGGCACCTGCCGCGTTGGTGACCATCAGCGTCTCGATGCCCAAGAGTTTGAATACCCGGATTGGGAAGGTGACCTGAAAATGAATTGCAATGAGATTTCCCTTCTCTGCATTGACCTCCTTTGAATCACAAAGACATCGCTGTGTTAGTCTGTACAATCAGTATGCAAAGAAGTCTTGTAGCACCTTTGAGACTAACTGAAAGAAAGAAGTTGGCAGCGTGAGCTTTCCTAGACTTGAGCCTACTTCCTCAGATGCATTTGGTGGAGTAGAAAGCATCTGAAGAAATGGGCTTAAGTCTACAAAAATGTATGCTGCCACCTCTTTTCTTCCAGTTAGTCTCAAAGATGCTACAAGATCTCTTGACATACTCTTATTAATAAATCTTTCATGGCACTTATATCCACATGTGGCGGAGTTGCAAATGCATACAGATGTTTTAGAAAATGGTATTTGAAGAGATAAGGGAAAGAACGGGACAAAATCTTGAAACAAACCCAGAGATTGCATTATTATCCATTCTTGACAAGGTTAAATGTACTCCAGCTATTAAGGATTTGATTAAAAATTTACTGGCAGCAGCAAGATCATTCATATTAAGAAAAGTCCAAGATAGTTACCAAATAGAGGAATGGTGTAAAGAAGTTTGAGATATTGCTGTTAACGATAAATTAACAGGTAGATTTATGGACTAAAAAAGGGATTATGGAAAAAAGAATGATTTTGAAAATGTATGGAATAAATCTGCAGAATATGTTTTTATAAGAAAAAAGGGTGTGTGTATCTCCACCAGAGTCACTGCAATTTTGGAAAACCGATGAATGAAATGGTCTCTATGGTCCTGGGGGGTAAGGTGCACTTTGTAGTAAAAATTAATCAGTCTTTCCAATAAAACCCTAAGAGAGGGTTTCCATAAGACACAGTTGACTTGAAGGCATCAAGAGTACGCTTCTCTTACCTTCCAGAGAGGGTACCCTTCATACATGTGGAAGCGTCCCTTCATGCAAACACACTGCTTGCCTTTCAGCTCCCCAAAGATGAGATGGCCATCATGGCCAGCAACTGAAGAAAGAAGGAGTGACTCGCATTAATGCCCACAATGTTGGAGATCAGGTCTGTGCTTTGTTCTGTATAGGTGTGTGTGTTGTTTTGCTTTCAAATCTCTTCTGACTTACGGCAAACTTGAGCCAGTGTGGCACGGTGGCTTATGCATTCGACTAGGACTCTGGAGACCAGAGTTTGAATCCTGGGTCAGCCATGGAATCCCACTGGGTGACCCTGGGCAAGGCAAACTCTCTCAGACTAAGGGGAAGGCAATGACAAACCTCCTCTGAACAAATCCTGCCAAGAAAAGCCTTAGGTTGCCATGTGTCGGGAACGACTTGAAGGCACACAACAACAACAAAAGGCAAACCTATCATAGGGGTTTCCTGGCATGTTTCTTCAGTGGGAGGGGGGTGCCATTGCTTTCTTCTGGCACTGAGAGACTGTGGCTTGCCCAAAGTCACCCAGTGGCATTTTCGTGACCAAGCAGGGATGTGAACCCTGTTCTCCAGAGTCCGACGCTCAAACCGCTATGCCACGCTCGCTCTTTTTAGAGCTGGCAGATTTTAAATAAACAGTTTGAGTGTCTTGAAAATGGCTAGAACACACAGAAATGGTAGGGCTGAATGTTTCAGATAAGTCATACTCTCTTTCACACTACAGCTGTGGGATATTAAATAAGCATACAAATAAATACATACTGTAGTTTTTATGTATTGGACTACCGTGGCTAATAATAATAATAATAATAATAATAATAATAATAATAATATCTATCTCTTACAGAGTCCCACAAAGGAAGAAGCACCTTTATTTTATTTTTATTTTTTAATTTCCATTTTATTTTAGAATCATAGATTTGGAAGGGACCAAAAGGGCAATAGGAAGACCACTAAAGCACACTCAAAAAAGATGGTCACCCAACTTTGGATTCAATACACACAAGGATGGAGAGACCACCATTCTCCAAGGCAGTCCTTTTGCCATTTGAATCCATTGATTTGGGTTCTGTTAGAACTCGGCAATAGTGACAATTGACAGATCCCTATTGGAAACCTATTGGTGGAGGTGGAAGCCATTTTCTTCTTGCTTAGTTTATTTTCATACCTTCCAAATGTTTAACAGGGACAGTCTCAGGCTGCATGCACACTACAGAAACAATCAAGTTTTAACTGCTATTGCTCAATGCTATGAAATTCTGGGAGTTGTAGCTTGTTGTGGCACCAGAGGAGGGGATGCTTGTACTCTACCTGTGCTGCGTGGAAAGTGAGGGATGTCTGTATATTTGAAAGACTCCTGGTTCTTCAAGCTGTCAGCCAGAGGACCAAGTCCTGAGCCGCAGATGATGGCGATTCTCGGTCGCTGGGTGGTTCGGGCCAGCAACCAGTCCGCTGTCTCTCGGCAGCATTCAAAACTGGAAAGAGAGAACCCAAGAATGGTACCATCCACAGAACAAGATTGAGTCCAAGCCAATGTGGGGATCAAAGCTTAGCAACAGAATCAGTTTTCAACACTACAGTTGTGCCTAAGGGTGCATCTACACTGTAGAAATAATGCAGTTTGACACCACTGTTAGCACACCTGTATGCCAAGCTCTGTATTTTGGGGTGCTCACATTTTCATATATCTGGAGATAGCATGTCTTTCAGGAACATTAGGGCTATATCCAGACTGCAGAAATAATCCAGTTTGACATCACTTTAACTGCTATGGCTGAACGCTCTGGGATTCTGGGAATAGTGGTTTGTCGTGGCGCCAGAGCTCCCTGACAGAGAAAGCAAAATATCTTACAAAACTATACAGCCCATAATTCCACAGCATTGAGTCATAGCAGCTAAAGTGGTGTCAAACTGGATCATTTTCCAGTGCAGATGCAGCATAGCTTAGGCTCCCTGGAGAAAAGGAGCCTGTCCTGAGGCATGTGTACATCCAGGTAAACAAGGCCACCAAATCTGAATGCATGAATTAAGTGGTCCTTCCTTCTCCCAAGTAATCCTATTGCAAATTGAGACAAAGGATCTCCTCACACCCAAAGTAGAACGCCAACTTCTCTGCCTAAGCCCTTGTTGTGTCCCTAGCCAAACTTTTTTGAAATCCTGATACAATCACTGTTTTTTTCCCCACACTAAAATTAAAGCCATCAACCAGTCTGGGATCCCATTATCTATTCCTGGGAAAAGTCATACAACAACCTTTGTTACCTGATCAGATAGCCTATTGCTTGCAGCTAGTTTTCAGGTATAAGTATTGGTTCCAAGAGCCTAGCTTCTGCACACACAGCTGCATATTGCACTCTGCGTATATTCTGTTTTCGCCCTCAGACCTTCCAGTCTAAGCCACTCCAACTTTTTGTGGTCTGCTGATCAGGAAGGTAATTATAACTCCCTGCAAATTCCTAAAAACGTTTCCATATGTCCATTTCGGTTAGCTATGGATACTGTATCTGTGTGAATTGCTATCATATGTGTGTGATTCCACTCTGCCTTTTTCTAAATAAAACCTTCTTAATTCATTCTAAATCTGCATCCCTCCACAATCAATACTGGTATAAACAGGTGCAAATGGTCCAAAGGTTGCAAAAACTAATTTCCCCAACATTTTAAGTAATGCTGACAGCGGGGATCCCCCAGTCCTCCGTCCTATACTTGTAGTTTGTTATGGCACCAGAACTCCAGGACACAAAAGGTTAAATGTCTCACAAAACTACCAATGCCAGGATTCAGTAGCATGGAGCAAGGGCAGTTAAAGTGGTGCCAAACTGCATTAATTCAGTAGTGGTGGTGCAGCCCAGGTCACCCTCTCCTGGACCAGATCCTTTTGAGCTGTGATGGCCGGACTTGGGTGCAGTCTTCCAGGTGTCCTCTGGTTAAGACTGAATAAAGCAGTTTCATTACTTCCCTTGAGTATGTGCTTAAAATATGATGCACTTTGTACTTGCCACTTCCTATCCTTGGTGGAGATTGGGCTTTATAACCTTACGTCAGGGATACAGTTAGAATAAGAAAAAAGAGAACACTGGAAGATTTTATTTTGGTAGTATTCTGGAAAATTGAATCGATGTTTTACGTGGTCACTCATGGGCAGATCTGGCTGAGACAATGCCTGGGCAGCTGCGCAGGGTGGAATTGAACCCGAAATGATTATTCTGTATTTAAACCACAAAGCCACGCACAGCAGGATTTTGACATTTTCTGTAAGGGACATCATTTTACTATCTGTTGTATTTAATGGGACTTGAACATCCATTAATTTTGTTCTCCGGGAAGGTCATGGAATCAAATCCCAATGGATACCAAGGACCCACTGTATACAAACACTGGACTATGACTCAGTCTGGAGAGACCAGGGTTCGATTTCTAGCTCAACCATTAAACACACTTATCACACTAGAGGGCAAACAGGATTTAAACAGGAATTAAACAGGAAATGCCCTATGTTAAACATAAGGCATGTTAAATGTCCTATGTTAAACATAAGGCATGTTAAATGCCCTATGTTAAACATAAGGCATTTCCTGTTTAATTCCTGTTTAAATCCTGTTTGCCCTCTAGTGTGATAAACGTCCCGTGGGTGACCTTGGGCAAATCACACTCTCTCAGCCTCAGGGGAAAGCAATGGCAAACCGCCTCTGAGCAAATCTTGCCAAGAAAACCCCAGAATAGGCTTGCCGTAGGGTCTCCATAAGATGGAAACCACTTGAAGGCACACAACAACAGCAACAACAACAACAACAACAACAACAGAGGGCAGCTCTCAGGGAGTTTAGCTGTGGATTTCTTGCACTAATGGTGTTTGGACTAAATGACCTTTGAAGATCCTTCCAGTTCTACAGTTTTATAATTCTGTCTGTCCGACTGACTGAGACTGCATCCGCACTGCAGAAATAATGCTGTTTGATACAGCTTTAAGTTCCATGGCTCAATGCTATGGAATTCTGGGATTTGTAGCTTGTTGTGGCACCCAAACTCTCTGAGAGAGAAGGCGAAATATTTCACAAAACTACAAATCCTAGGATTCCACACATAGAGTTGTGGCAGTTAAAGTGGTGTCAAACTGCATTCATTCTGCAGCTTCAGAGATATATAAAGCTGCTC
Source organism: Urosaurus nigricauda (assembly GCA_034509955.1). Taxonomy (NCBI): domain Eukaryota; kingdom Metazoa; phylum Chordata; class Lepidosauria; order Squamata; family Phrynosomatidae; genus Urosaurus; species Urosaurus nigricauda. The sequence continues at coordinate 3,869,937 of JAOEGL010000004.1, forward strand.
AGGGCTTCAGTGTCAGAAGGGCAGTGGCCTTAATGGTCACAGCTCCATCCTATAGGATCCTGGGATTTGCAGTTTGGAACTAAACATCCCAGGATTTCATAGGAACAGAGCCATGCCAGTGCAAGCAGCATCAAACTGCATCTTTCTCCAGCACACGCATGCATTTGAAGGGAGGAAAGCAAGGAGATAAATGTTCCATTTAGACCTACCTGAATTTTTCAGCCGGTTGCATTTTGGAGAGCAGACCGAAGTACCAAGAAAGTCAAGAATCTGAACCAGAAAGCTTTTTCACTGGGCCCCTTGCCTACTACTATAGCAACCTTCCTCAGCTGGCTGGCTCTAAAAGTTGTGCAAAAAGGCAGCTGCTTTATAGAGAAAGGAGCTCTGTTCTTTGGGGTGGAGGCTGGAGTGAAATTGGCCATTGGCTGCTGGTTGGGTGCCTTGAGAGCAGGAACATGTGGACCCATTTATTCTGGGCGTTTTCCCCCACCTTCCCGTTCCTCCTTGGGACGTGGCCAAGGGGTCCCGTGGACCTGAGATGGACCACAGATCCTATGAGAAACCCATGATTTGCTGGCCTCGCTTGTCTCACGGATGCAGCAAAGGAATTGTGCAAAACAGCATCCCTTTTCCTACGGTATCAGGGCCAATGTGATGCAAAATACTTTTGCGCTTTGAACTCAGGTCTGCAGTTTCACATGGCTTTAACTGCCATGGCTCAGTGCTATGGAATCCTGGGATTTGTAGCTTTGTGGGATATTTGGGCTTTTACACCAGAGAGCCCTGGCATCACAACAGGATTCTATAGCACTGAGCTGTGGCAGTTATAGTGGTGTCAAACTGCATTATTTCTGCAGTGCAGATTAGACCTTGCTCTGTAGTAGTTGAAGTAAGCAGAGGACAAATGAGGAAAGTGGACGAAGGAAAGAGAAACTGGGACATTTTAAAAACTGCTGAAATCAATGGGATGCCAGAAGATTAATTAGGACTACTTGCCAAATCAGGACAGTCCGAGACAGTGTGACTCCACTTTAACTCCCATGATTCCAGCCTATGGAATATTGGGATTTTTAGTTTGATGAGGCACCAGGGTTTTCTATCAGGGAATTATAAGAACCCTCATGAAACTACAAATCCCAGGATTCTATAGAATGGGGCCAAGGCAGCTAAAATGGAACCAAAGTGCTATAACTGTATCATGTGAACACCTTAACACCTTGATCTGATCCAAACAACAGGCTCTGTTTTTTTTTTTTTAAATATCACTTTTGGCACCTGAACTGAGCCCGCAGGTAGCGCATTATCAAAGTTATTTGCCTCTGAGCTGCGTTGCTTTCTCCTCTCCCTACAAAATCTGGCATTTAAGGGGCCTTAAGGCTATCTCTGTCAATAAGAATCTCTTTCCAGGCAGACCTCAACCTAGTTGACGCTTTGCATTTAGAAAAGGAACTCCAGCTGTAATAGCTATCAGGGGATCGTCATGTGCCCCTTAAGAAGCTTCTTGTGATCCTGCTTTCCTGCCGTGGAGATGATGGTTGTCACATGGATTTATAAGCTTTAGAGGAAAAGCTTTAACTCCTCCGTGGCAAAATGAACAAAGTACACGTGGCAGGTCGTGGATACGGGCCTCAGCAACTCCAGACACATTTCATAGAAGCAGAGAATCACAAAGTTGGAACAGCCCCCCGAAGGGTATCCAGTCGAACCCTATTCATAGTACTTCCAAAAGATGACCATCTCTTTAAAAACCTCTGAAGAAGGAGACCCCAACACTCTCCAAGGCAGCATCTTCCACTGTCCAACAGCTCTTACCACCAGGAAGTTCTTCCTAATGTTGAGGTGGAATCTCTTTTCCTGCAGCTTGAATCCATTGCTCCATGTCATATTCTCTGGAGCAGCAGAAAACAAGCTTCCTCCATCCTCAAGATGACATCCCTTCAAATATTTAAACAGGGATGCCATATCCCCTTTTAACCTTCTCTTCTCCAGGCTAAACATACCCGGCTCCATAAGTCTCTCCCCATAGGGCTTCATGGTTTCCAGACTACTGAGTGCTATTCAGCAATGTGTGTGTGCAACTGTAACATGTAACGCACAGTGCTCAATCGCAATGCATGATGCACAACTGCAACCCGCACTGTTGCTGTTTGCACATCTCTGTTTCTGCAGCTGTCAGCAGAATATACCAAATTATTGACCATGATCTGACCCACAGGCATAGCATCATTTGTTCATGCATACGCCAGACCCAGGATGCCAACCATTATCCACTAGTCTCTGGAGCATCAGAAAACAAGCTTGCTCCCTCCTCAATATGACATCCCTTCAAATATGTAAACACATCTATCATATCACCTCTTAACCGTCTCTTCTCCAGGCTAAACATCCCCAGCTCCCCAAGGCATTCTCATAGGGCTTCATGGTCTCCAGACTTGTTTTAGTGGCAGGGGTTTTGACTAAATGACCCTTGGGTTCCCTTCCCACTTTTATGATTTCATCATCTCTGTCTCTTACCATTAGCAGTCTGTTGCTTCCATCAGCTAGTAAATAGCAATATTGGAGGAGGCTGCATCAGTAGAGTTTATCAGACGGAGGAATTTCTCTTTATTTAGAATGGAGCCAATTGGAGCCAATTCGAATTCACGTAAATTCACTAGTTTAGCGAATTTATGTGAATTCCAATTGCATTCGGAATGTGTTCAGAATGACTTCCCATTACCCGAAAATGACTGCCCATTGCCCGTAATTGCGTGAGATGCTTTAATTCGCAATGATTGCTTTCAGAATGACTTCCTTTTTGCCCGAAATTGCGTGAGATACTTTGATACGTAATAACGTGAAACCCCATGATTGTGTTCGGATTACCATTAGATTATACTTCCAATTTCCATTGTCTGATAAACTCCCCAGTTTCTTTTTAAGAAAAGCCTTTGGAAGAGACCCTAGTGCCATTTCCAGGAAATTGCTGTAAACGGCACCCCAAAAGAACGGGAAAAATCCAGCAATAACCAAGGAGTTAGGCCACAAGAATTCACGCTCCTGAAAGATCCTTTTCACCAGTTTATATTTGGGTTTGAAGCACATGAGTCTGCTTGCAAGTTAATACTAAACATGTGCATAAGTAGGAAATAACTTGGAGAACATTGATTATCAAGCGCACTTAATTGATTAGCATCTTCTTAATGAAGGAACGCATGCATCTTGGAATGCATGCATCTCTTTGAACTAAGGGCCCTTTCCTACTACTCAGGGGGCATCTACACCGTAGAAATAATGCAGTTTGACACCACTTTAAATGCTGTAGCTCCTTCCTGTGGAATCCTGTGATTTGCAGTTTGACAAAGTCCTTAGCCTCCTCTGCCGGAGGTTGCTGGTGCCTCACAAAGGCTGCATCCGCACCACAGCAATAATCCAGTTTGTCCCCACTTGAACTGCCATGGCTCAATGCTATGGATTTCTGGGAACTGTAGGGAACAAACTACAGTTCCCAGAATTCCACAGCATTGAGCAAACACAGCTAAAGGGTGTCAAACTGGACTATTTCTGCAGCCAAAATGACAGGATTCTGTAGAATGGAGCCATGCCAGTTAAAGTGGTGTCAAACTACATTATAGTAGATGCACCACAATTTACAGCACTATGATTCCATTTTAACTCCCGTGGCAACATGTAATAGAAATCTGGTGACTGTAGTTTAGGAAGCACTAGAACTCTCTGGGTGAGAATTAGAAATGTCCCACACTGAACTGCAAATCCCAGGATCCCATAAGAGGTTACCATGGCAGTTGAAGTGGAACCAAAGCATTGCAATAGTGTAGTGTGAAAGGGCCCTAACTTGCCATCCAAAGTTGAGAAGCAAAAAAGAGCCCTCTATCCAAACCTCAAGTGTTTTTCCAGAAAACGTCCAACTTTCACATCCTGAAAATGCATTTACTGTTGCAGCTAAATCTATCAGCCTACAGAAAACAACAGCCGGAATCTTGATGTCGAGTTCCTTCCTTTCCGACTTATCGCAACCTTTTAAAAAATTATTTAATAATTTTCTACATTAAAACAACATCCAACAGATCAAATCCAAAATGTGAAACACCCAACAATTACAAATATTTAACATCACCTCAGTTTATCATACTGGGGATAGTTCCAACATTAAAGAGAGTTTAAAGCACATTTAAAGCATCCTGCAAATGAAGTGAAAATGGCAAGTAATTGTGCGAATGATTATCACGTGCAATTGTGCAAATAAAGTGCTATCGGAAATGCATTGTTGCTGAAATCCTGAAAGTAAAAATATGCGCGTTAATGCTTCTTTGTGACCACTTTAATGGCGGGTTTTGTGCAACGTCATGTGAAATCGTTATGCATAATTATGCGATTTTTCTGGGATATTCACAGGATAAACTCCCGATCTCTTTCGTGTGATAAACACCATACATTGGCCCTGACTTTCTCCAAAAGACATCACCCCAGAAGCAAGACAGCAACTTCCAAATCTCTTCATTTCTTCTGTTTCTAAAATATATATATTTTTTACTTCAGAAATTCCCAACCTTATTATTTTCACTCCGTATCTATACACCCATACACTTTTACATCTTATATCTTATGTACAGTTTATATTTCAAATAGTTTCATTCCAAACCTGTAACAAAATCTGAACCCCATTCTTTCCTGAAATAAAGTATCAAAGGCTCCCATTCCTTCTTGAACCGATCTAAAGATTTATCCTTTTAACCGATATGCCAATCTGTCAATCTCCAATTAATGATATAATTTTAATATCCAAATGAGTCCTCCCTCCTCTGAATTATATTTGCTCTGGTTTTAACTGCATTTTAACTTACGTTTTAATATTAATACAGTAATGTTTATTTTTTTAAACTTTTGTAAACTAACGGTTTTACTTTTGTCTTTTTAAAATTTATTTTGTCATTTTAAATTATTCTAAGCCCACCTTGAATCCCATTGTGGGTGAAAGGTGGGATATAAATCTGTGACATAATGAAATAAATAAATAAATTTGAGTGATGTGTCCGAAATACGACAGCCTCAGTTTTGTCACTTTGGCTTCCAGGGAAATTTCTGGCTTGATCTGCTCTAGGACCCATTTGTTTGTCTTCATCACTCTTCTCCAGCAACGCATCTTAAATAAACGGATTTGTCTTTCATAGGACACGATCACGTGGGGAAAATCGGGGGATTAAAAAGGCATTTTTCCTGGGAAAGTCGCCCAATCGCAGCTAAAATTTTCAGACGATGTCACGTTCAGAGAGGACTTATTCGGGGAAGAACCAGAAATGCTCCAGCAACAAACCATTCACAGGATTTCCTAAGAAATTTCCTAAGAAATTCCTAAAAAAATAAATTCCTAATCTCCTAATCTTCATAATTCCATGCCTTTATCTTGCAGTTTCTCAGTGAGCCAGCAGAGGGTGCCATGAAACCTGAAGAGCTGGGTTTCAAACAGATAAGAGACCATTGTTGACCTCAATTGCTGCACCTGCACTGCAGAATTAATCCAGTTTGACACCGCTTGAACTGCCATGGCTCCATGCTATGGAATTCTGGGAACTGTCATTATGTCCAACATTTAGCCTCCTCTGCCAAAGAATGCTGGGGACAGATCCCAGCATTCTGTAGGATGGAGCCATGGCAGCTCAAGAGGTGTCAAACTACATTATTTCTAAAGTGTAGAAGCACCTCCAGGATTTCATCCCAGGGCCCAAAACCAGGCCAATGACCCCTGGTGAAGTCATTAGCCCCATTTGCTTACAACTTGTCCTTTAAGCACAGACATACACAGAAGGCATTTCCCTGTTTTGGAAATTAAGCCACAAATCTTAAGGTGGAAGGAGAGGATTCAGAGAACTACAAAGAATGGTGTGAGCAACCTTGTTTTTATAATACTAGGACTGTGTAATAGCAGGGACCAGCAGTTGTCACCCTCTATGTAGAATCACAGAGTTGGAAGAGACCCCAAGAGCCATCCAGTCCAACCCCCTTCTGCCATGCAGGAACTCACAATCAAAACACTCCTTGTGAAAGATGGCCATCTAGCCTCTGCTTAAAGATCTCCAATGAAGGAGACTCCAAGGGAGTGTGTTCCACCGTCGAACAGCCCTTACTGTCAGGAAGTTCCTCCTAATGTTGAGGTGGAATCTCTTTTCCTGCAGCTTGCATCCATTGTTCCGCGTTCTAGTCTCTGGAGCAGCAGAAAACAAGCTTGCTCCCTCCTCAATATGACATCCCTTCAAATATTTAAACAGGGCTATCATATCACCTCTTAACCTTCTCTTCTCCAGGCTAAACATCCCCAGCTCCCTAAGTCGTTCCTCATAGGGCATGGTTTCCAGACCCTTCACCATCTTAGTTGCCCTCCTATGGACCCGCTCCAGTTTCTCCACATCTTTTATGAATTGTGGTGCCCAGAACTGGACCCAGTATCCCAGGTGGGGCCTGACCAAAGCAGAATAGAGCGGCACTATGACTTCCCTTGATCTAGATGCTATACTTCTATTGATGCAGCCTAAAATTGCATTGGCCTTTTTAGCTGCCGCATCGCAATGTTGACTCATGTTCAGCTTATGGTCTACTATGGGAGGAGTAGCTAATACCCCAGAGGACAGGATCAAAATTCAAAATGACCTGAATAAACTAGATAGCTGGGCCGATGCTAACAAGATGAAATTCAATGCAGAGAAATGTAAGGTTCTGCACTTAGGGCGGAAAAATGAAATGCACAGATATAGGATGGGGGACACCTGGCTGAATGAGACCACATGTGAAAGGGATCTAGGAGTCCAAGTAGACCACAAGCTGAACATGAGTAAACAGTGCGATGCGGCAGCTAAAAAAGCCAATGCAATTTTAGGCTGCATCAATAGAAGTATAGTTTCTAGATCAAGGGAAGTTATAGTGCCACTCTATTCGGCTTTGGTCAGGCCCCACCTGGAATACTGTGTCCAGTTCTGGGCACCACAATTCAAAAAGGATGTGGAGAAACTGGAGCATGTCCAAAGGAGGGCAACTAAAATGGTGAAGGGTCTGGAATCCATGCCCTATGAGGAACGCCTTAGGGAACTGGGAATGTTTAGCCTGGAGAAGAGAAGGTTAAGAGGTGATATGATAGCCCTGTTTAAATATTTGAAGGGATGTCATATTGAGGAGGGAGCAAGCTTGTTTTCTGCTGCTGCAGAGACTAGAACGCGGAACAATGGATGCAAGCTGCAGGAAAAGAGATTCCACCTCAACATTAGGAGGAACTTCCTGACAGTAAGGGCTGTTTGACGGTGGAACACACTCCCTCGGAGCGTAGTGGAGTCTCCATCCTTGGAGGTCTTTAAGCAGAGGCTGGATGGCCATCTGTCAGGGATGCTTTGATTGGGAGTTCCTGCATGGCAGGGGGTTGGACTGGATGGCCCTTGTGGTCTCTTCCAACTCTATGATTCTATGATTCTATGATTCTATGATTCTACTTGGACTCCTAGATCCCTTTCACACGAAGTTTCATTCAGCCAGATGTCCCCCATCCTATAACTGTGCAATTCATTTTTCCGTCCTAAGTGCAGAACCTTACATTTCTCCGTGTTGAATTTCATTTTGTTAGCTTTGGCCCAGCTTTCTAGTCTATTCAGGTCATTTTGAATTTTGATCCTGTCCTCTGGGGTATTCACTACTCCTCCTAATTTGCTGTCACCATCTGCAAATGTGATAAGGATGCCCTCTATGGTTTCATCAGCACACACAGTGTAATGGTTTGAATGTTGGACTAGAACTCTGGAGATCAGGGTTTGATTTCCAGCTTGGCCACAGAAGCCCACTGGGTGACCTTGGGGAAAGTCACTCTCTCTCAGCCTCAGGGAAGGCAATGACAAACCTCCTCTGGAGAAACTTGCCAAGAAAAACCCAGGCTAGGGTTGGTTTAGGATTGTCATAAGTCAAAAGGGACTTGAAGGCACGCAACTTGCAACACACAAGGCTCCAGCTGGCTACAGGTGATGCCGTCCAGGAGCTCCCTTGCAGCTGCCCTGGCCTAACCTACCTTCCTTGGCATCTCCCCCTACCCACCTTTCCTTTTCCCACCCCCATAACCTCCATTTCCAGAGCAAAAGCAGATTAGCTGAGCTCTGCTGCCAGCCTCCTTCCCAAGGAGTTAAGTTAAAGTGACAGGTGCAGCCAGCAAGGCGACAGCAAGAAGCCGCTGCTTTTCCATGTCTCTGCGAAGGGCTGCCTGAATGTCAAAAGGGATGTAACAGAGCAGGGATATCGGCTGCCCCGGTTCGTGCTCAGATGGCTGGCAAAGATCGGCACTGTCTGGCCTAGAGAGCAATACTGGGTTGCAGAAAGCCTCCTTGCAGCAGCTGAGAGCATCCCAAGGTTGCTGGGGGCAGGTGGGCATCTCTGTGCAAAGGTTTGCTTTGTAAGGGACAAAGGTGGCCTTTGCAATGCTCCTTTTTGGATGCTGACGCTGCTTTGATGGATGCATAAGGGCCCAGCGCAAGTGCAGCCCTAATCTAGGGTTTCCAGACCTCAGTCTACAGGGGAAGGGGAGGAATCTTGGGGTATATTTTTATATATTATAGATATATTCATTTGTTGTTGTTTTTTTTGTTGTTGTTGTTATGTGCCTTCAACCCTAAGGTGAACCTGTCCTGGGGTTTTCTTGGCAAGCTTCTTCAGAGAGGATTTGGCATTGCATTCCTCTGAGGCCAAGAGGGTTATCATCCAGTGAGTTTCCATGGCTGAGCTGGGATTCAAACCTGGTCTCCAGAGTCACAGTCCAAGGCTCAAACCACTGCACCACATTGGCTTTCATTATAAATATATTTATATGTTTTTGTTGTCGTGTGCCTTCAAGTCGTTTCTGATTTATGGTGACCTTAAGGCAGACCTATGTTTTTTTTGAAGGCTGAGAGCGTGTGACTTCCCCAAGGTCATCTAGTGGGTTTTCATGCACAAGCGGGGAATCAAACCTTGGTCTCCAGAGTCATAGTCCAACGCTCAGACCACTACATGACATTGGCTCATTCATATGTATATACATTTATATTTTACGATATATAGCAGGTGCTGTAGGCTATAATTCAGAGGCAAACTACCTCTGAGTATTCCTTGCCTAAGAAAACCCTGTGAAATGTATAGGGTTCCCTTAAGCCAGCAGGCAACTTGAAGGCACACACACAATATAAATACAGTTTCTGACTTATGACAACCCTAAGGCGAACCTATCATGGGGCTTTCTTGGCAAATTTATAGAGAAGGGCTTTGCCATTGCCATCCTCTGAGGCTGAGAGAGTGTGGCTTGCCCAAGGCTACTCAGTGGTTTTATGTGGCTGAGCGGGGATTTGAACCTTGGTCTCCAGAGTCACAGTCCAACACTCAGAGCACTACACCACTCTGGCTACTAGGGTGCATCTACACTGTAGAAATAATGCAATTTGACACCACTTTAACTGCCCTGGCTCCATCCTACAGAATCTTGGGATTTGTATGTATTTCTATGACCATATTATTTGTATTAATTTACATTTTTATAGTATTGTTTTAACTTTGTTATAGTAATGTCTTATTAATTTTATGTTCTTGTTCGTGATTTTAGATTGTGCGCCATAGGCAAGCTTTTGTTTCTATTTTGGTTTGTTGTTTCCTTTCCTTTGTGAAGCGCTTTGTAAAGCCTATGGTGTTATACCAATAAATGTAATAATCATCATCATCATTTGTAGTTTCGTGAGGCACCAACACTCTTTGGCAGAGAAAGCAGAAGGCCTTGTAAAACTACACATCCCAGGTTGCATAAGACAGAGCTACAGCATTTAAAGTGGTGTCAAAGTGCATTATTGCATTATTCTGTGTTTAATTAACAATTTGTAAGCCGCTCTGAGAGCCTTTGTGGCTGAACAGCGGGCTATAAATACTCCAAATAAATAAATAAGTAAAGATTGCTACAGTCAATGCACCCCTACTCCAAAACTGAACCACTCCACCCCTTTCCTGTAGGGATGCTGTTAATACCTACCATCTTGCTCAGCTGGGCTATTTGCTCTAGTAAAGTTGCCTTGGCAGAGTAAGCTGCTCAGCAGGCAGAGATGCCAATTAGCATGGTAATTAAAAGAATGGGTAGAATAGATCTGCATAGCAATCAGGACCGTTTCTGCTCAAGAGGCTCGGGGCTCTTTTACATTGGGATTCTTTTTTTTAATGCCCCACGACAAAAGTTAACTCTCAAAGCCATGTTCCTATCTCCAGCCGCACATCCACCCACTCACCCTCCGATCCAAGGCCTGGTACCCATTACTATACTTATTGTAAAAAATCCCTGCTGTCATAAGGTGCATCTACACTGTAGACATAATGCAGTTTCATATCATTTTAAGTGCTGCAGTGCCATCCTTTCTCTCACCTGGTTTGGTGAGAGATTTAGCTGTCTCTGCCAGAGCACTCTGGTGCCACGACAAACTGCAGATCCCATTAAGCCATGGCCATGAAAGTAATATCTTGCTACTCTTTCACAAGGGAGGAATTTCTCCCAACTTCGAATGGAGCCAATGCGAATTCAGGTGATCGCTAGTTTAGCGAATTCACGTGAATCCCCATTGCGTTCGGAGTGCAGTCGGAGTAATGTTCCATTACCCGAAAATGACCCCCCATTGCCCGAAATTGCGTGCAAAGCTTTAATTCGCAATAACGTGAAACCCATGATTGCGTTCGGAATGACTTCCCTTTTGCCCAAAATTGTGTGTAAAGATTTAATTCGCAATGATTGCGTTTGGATTGCCCTTGGATTATACTTCCAATTTCCCATGTCTGAAAGAAAGTCCAAACTGGATTATTTCTGCAGTGCAGATGCAGCCTGGGTTGTCTCCTCTTAACATGGAAGAGCGAGGGTGGCCAGGTTAAAAGCAAGACATAGCTTCTATACCTTCAATGACCGCAACTCCTGCAGAAAGTCTAGACGGTTTATAAGGTAGTGTCACTATCTCACTGGATGTTTCACATTGTATTAATTTAGTAAATACACTCATCCCTCCATATTTGCAGCTTTGGTGTTTGCGGATTTGATTATTCACAGATTTGATCAATATGTTTTCTCTAGGAATATCTAGGTCCTCTAGTGCAACTCTATGGTCAACTTTAACTAAAAGTTGCACAGAAAGAGCTAGAGATTCCTAGAGAGAATACTCTAGTAAGCCTTTGTAGCTCCTCCAGCGCAGTTCTATGGTCAGTGTCTGTCAGGCGCTGACTACGGAGTTGCACTGGAGGACCTAGAGATTCCTAGAGAGGTGCCCTCTCAGGTAAAAACATGGTGTTTTTGTTTGTTGTGGGTTTTCCATATTCACAGGGGTGTTGTGCCCCTAATCCTAGCGAATATGGAAGGACAAGTGTACATGCAATCTGTGGTTTAAGAAGTTTTTTCATGATGCCACCCACAGATACTGGTGAAACATTAGGAATAAACTCTTCCAGAACACAGCCACGTAGCGCGAAAAACTCACAAAAAACTTTTTGCACAACTGTTAAATGAGGATTTATTAGTACGAGACTTTCCTGGTTAGTCTTTTTGGAAAGTCCCACTTCCTCATGACCATGAAAGGTAGAGGAGCCCTGTCCTGAATTTTTCCCTGGCTACCTTAGGAACCCAGTAGCAGTTTGGCACATTTTGCCTGGCATGGGAGATCCCAGCAGCAAAATGCTGCTGTCAGCATAGCCGCTGGCATCAAAGGAACACCGCACAATCCAGCCACTAGTGTGGCAAGGTGGTGCCACATTTGAAACGTGGTGCTAGACCATATGCCATAACCACAAAGGAGGACAAGGCACCACAGAATGTAGGACCTTCGCCGCTCCTCACAGGACCTGGTGGTTTCTCAGACCCTTCACCATTTTGGTTGCCCTCCTCTGGACATTCTCCAGCTTATCAACACCTTTCTTAAATTGTGGTGCCCAGAACTGGACTTTGAGTGAATGTGAGAGTCTTAATGCATCTCCTGCATGCGCAGCTGGCAAAGGATGTGACTGCAAATCTTTTAGCGGGGAGCTGAGGTCACCTATGCAGACTTCCAATTCACCCATGTCCTTTTCAAAGAGGGATGTTGTCTGGATCCTCCCTTTAGAAGAGAAGTAAGAGTTTGCTTCTGAGCGTGTGAATACCAGAGTTCAGTTCATATTGGCTGCATCTGCACTGGAGAAATAATCCAGTTTGACACCACTTTAATTGCCATGCAGTTCTCAGAACTGTAGTGTTTTGTGAGCCTTCTCTGGCAGTGAGCTGTAGTGCCGCAAAAAACTACATGTCCCCAATTCCTATAACGTTGATCCATGGAAATTTGAGCGGTCTCCACCTGGTTTATTTCTGCAGTGTGGATGCAACCCTGGACCACATTTCTCCTGACATGGGCCACAGTTAAAACAGGATAGAGCTAAAAGACCGGGTGATAAGAAGGGATAAAACACCATTAAGGTTTTTTAGTTTTCATTTTTAATTTTAAAAAGTGTAACATTATGTTAGACTGTAAGAAGAAAGCTAAAGATACAATACACACACCCTATAAAAAGACTCCCTTCCACAATAAATCAAATGCTTGTATGAATAAAAAAAGGGATGTACTTGTCTGTGAAAAGAGAGCAGAGAGGGGTCAGCTTAGTTTGCTGTGGAATGGAATTAATTCCACAATCTGGGAGCAGCCACCAAGAAGGCCCTGTCTCCCATATCTGTATCCTTTCCCATGGAAATGATAGTGCCAGCCCTCCAGTATTTTGCTGCCACATTAGGGAAAAATGCAAATAAAAAGCCTAGTATTTTTACCTGAGAGAACCTCTCTCTAGGAATCTCCAGGTCCTCCAATGCAACTCTGTGATCAACATCTTCCAGAAGATGATCATAGAATCATGGCTGGAGGACCTACACATGCCTGGAGAAGGGTTTTCTCTAGGAACGTCCAGGTCCTCCGGCACAACGCTATGGTCAACATCCAGCACAGTTGCGCTGGAGGACCTAGAGATTCGTAGAGAGAATATATTCATCAAAACAGCAAATAATAAAATCCAAAAAAGTCAAAGCCACAAATGTGGAGGGGCAAGTGTACATGCTTTTAGAAACTGACAGCAAGAGCTTTTAATACACACAATACAACAGTCTGTATTAAAGTGTAATACAACAGTCAATTCTCTCTTTCCACACACCTCCATTAATAAACATCAATATATATCACGGTCAATCACCAGGATATAGCTTATTTTATTTTTTATTGCAACTGTCCCTTGGAAGCCTTATGGGAGGCTGGCATATCAATCTTATAAATGAATGCATGAATGAATAATATAGATATTTAAATCTTCTCTGTTCCTAATTCCAAAGGAAGTAGACCCGATTGTTGAATGGTCAAGCAGCACATATGTCAAGGGTAAGAATCATGTGGCCCTCCAGGTATGGTTGGACTGTGACTCCTAGCACTCAAGACTATCAATTGGTGAGGGATACTGGAAGCTGTAGTCCAGTGGTTCCCAAACTTTGGTCCCCCAGATGTTTTGAACATCAGCTCCTAGAAGTCCTGACTGTTGGCCACATTGGCTGGGGCTTCTGGGAGCTGAAGTCCAAAACACCTGGAGGACCAAACGTCTGGGAGCCACAACATCCGCCTCTGATTTCCATAAATTCAATGGTATATTTTAGTTAGAGTGATCTCTTGGTCTGAGTGTGGGACTAGGACTTTGGGGGACCACTACACAAATTATACCACTATAATTCCAGATTAACTGCTGTGGCTGCGTTCTGTGGCATCCTGAGATCTGTAGTATGGCGAGGCACCAGACCTCTCTGGCTCAGAATTCTAAATGACCTTCCTTAAACTACAAATCCCAGGACTCCATAGGATGGAGTCATGGCAGTTTACATCATAGTGCTCTGATAGTGTAGTGGATATGAGCTCAGGAGACCAGGGTTCAAATCCCCGATCAGCCATGGAAACCAACTGGGAACTTGGACAAGTCACACTCTCTCAGCCTTCAGGAAAGACAAGGGCAAACTTCTGAAGAAATCCTTCCAATAAAACTTCCAGCTATCAAAGCCTGTCAAAGTGGTCTGGTGCCTAACCAAACTAAAAATCCCAGAATTCTGCAGGACAGAGTCATGGCAATTAAAGTAGTGTGAAACTGCTTTGTTACTGCAGTGCGGATACACCCACCATGACAGAGTAGCCAAAACTTGTAGTTGACTTGAAGGCATAAAATTTAAATCGGGACAAAAATTGGATTTAGATCTTTGTTTCTTCCTAAATTTTCTTCATGTCAGCAGCTCAGTGGAGTGGCACATTTTACTATATCTGCTATTTCCAACCTACAACTTAACTAGATATCAAGTGTTGATTTGGATCCATGTTTTGCCCATTCTTCTGTCAAAGGGCCTTCTCTATCCTGGTATTAAATTGCAAAAAGAAAACATGCTGGTAGCAACCAGAATTGCACCTACCGGTAGTAAAAAAAGAAGCAGATCCATATTTATAGACAAATCTATATTCACCTCATCTTTTAATTTCCGTACATCACTTTGAAAATGCTTTAAAGCCTTCTTGCATTCGCCATCTCCCTGGTATTAATGACTGGAGTTTTGCAGCACTGATAATTTGGATTCAATCAAGAAGTGAGGAATGAGGGAGGTATGATGGCATAAAGTGGCATGATCACTTTTGGGAATTGTGCTTTTGCCATGGCAATTTAATCCAGATCTTTTGTCAGTCTGTTTTAGAGTGGCTAGGTGTCCTCCTTTTCCAGGACATACCCCACATTTCAGCTTTCTGTCCAGGAGCAATTCCAAAATGTCCTCCATTTGGAGCAGGACTAAGAAGCATGAATTTATATGAGTATTTTTAGATTTTATTTGGGAATGTCTTCCATTGTTATTGAATATCCTACATTGTGCGGTGCCTTGTCCTCTTTTGCAGTGAGGACAAGTGGTCACCCTGGTCTGTTTGGAATTGCTTCCAGCGCATCTGCTTGCAGAAAACCTAAACCACAGTGGTTTCCTTTTTCCAGGGGCAGTGAAACTCAATCTGTAGGCCTTGGTATTTCATAATCGCTCCTCTCTTTGTCTTCTTTGTATTAAAGCCATCATCACCATCATCGCTATCATCACCAGTCAGGGATTCAGCTGGAAATGCTGCCCATGGACCTGGCTCTTCTGCTGCAAGCCTGGAAGGCAATGCATGCCTGCATCCCTCTCCAGAAGGGTCTCTCTCGCCCCCTCCCCACCTTTGCCAAATGCGGCCTGCATCTCCTTTGCAATGATGCTTGTTGCCACGGAAACTGCATCCACAGGACCAGACACTAGGAGAAGCCATCACTCAGCCCGGCAGCCAATCAGCAGAGCCCTGGAGCCAGCATCCTTGCAGTCACCCGGGCGACCAATAAGCATCTCACCTGCTCCGGGAAGTCCTCAGCCACCAGAGGAACCAATGACCGACTCACCTGCCCCAGAAGCTCCCAGTCGCTCAGGCAACATCACCCGGCCACCTTTGCCCCCTTTGCCCATTTGCCACCTGCCAGAACCAGCAGGCCACACAACTTGGCTGGAAGCACGTTGCCAACATGGGGGTTATTCTTTTAAGTTAGGGGGTGATGGGCATGAACACATCTGGCGGACCCAGTGGCACTGTCTCCATGCTCCATGCGATCCTTGCCTCTGTTGCCATCTTCAAAACAGAAAAGGAGGCGGTGGAAAAAGGAGAAAATACCAACACCTTGATGATGAGACAAAGGCTGCGTTCTCACTGGAGAAATAAACCGGTTTAAGTGCCATGGCTCAATGCTGTGAAATTCTGGGAATTGTAGTTTGTTGTGGGGCCCCACAACAAACTACAATTCCCAGAATTTCACAGCATTGAGCCATGGCACTTAAACCGGTTTATTTCTCCAGTGTGAACGCAGCCAAAGAGTAGTAGCAGGTGGTGATGATGATGATTTTTATTTGTATCCCATTTACCTCCCAAAACTGGGACTCAGAGCAGCTTACAATTTAAAAGAGCAGTACAGTTTGAAACATACAAAAGTGATGCATTCAAACAGAATTTAAATGATCTGAAGATGCCAGCCACAGGTGCTGGCAAAACCGTCAGGAACAAACTCTTCCAGAACACGGCTGAAAAACCCACAAAAAACTGCAGGTCCCGGCCGTGAAAGCCTTTGACTTCACACCAGAATTAAATTATTACAATATTGAAACAGATTACTCATTAAAAGAATAAAATGCAGTTTAAAAAAGAGTATAAAACAGTACATTTTAAAACAAAACCAGACCCCAGCTGCTACTTTAAAAACTTTCTGTTTTGAAAGCCTGTCTGAATAAAAAGGTTTTAGCCTGACAAATATTCCTAAAAATCTTCCTAAAAATCCTTTTTAAAATGTTCCTAAAATATTCTTTATCTATTGATTTAACCATCCACAGCTTGAAAACATTTAAAAAAAATAAAATTTCCAATAAGCATACCTTAATTTTGCAATTTCATATTAAAAACACTGTTTTATTTATTGTACCCCATTGTATTTAATGGGACTTGAGCATCTACAGATTTTGTAACAAGTACCAAGGGCCCACTGTATAACGAAACATACATTAATTTTGCATTTAGACTTGGGTCCCATCTCCAACAAATCTCATTGTGTACACATATACAGATACAGGTATTCTAGAATCCTAAAAAAAAATTCCAAAATCCAAAACACTTCTGGCTCCAAGCATTTCAGATGGAGGGGACTCAACCTGTAATACTACTGTAATGATAATGATTGTTTTGGTTGTTGTAAGAAGAAATTCAGAGGACGGGTGATAGTGACCCAAGCAATCTTTACACCTTGGTATCTATGAGCCTCACCTAAACCAGAAGCTGTGGTTTATGGGCCACATGAGGTCCCCAGGGGCTTTTACAGAATCATGGAGGCTGTATCTGCACTGCAAAAATAATGCAGTTTGACACTGCTCTAAACGCCATGGCTCAATGCTTTGGAATTCTGGAATTTGTAGTTTTGTGGAATGTTTAGTCTTCTCCGTCAGAGAACTCAAACCATTGCAGCATACTGGTAGCGCCATACCCTGCTGAATGGAAAGTGTGGGGTGGGAAGATCAAATAACCTTCAGCTACAGCCCCAGATGCATAAAGGGCTACAGGTCTAGGCCAAGGTTGGTACTGAGAGGTAAAATCAATGTGGTTCATCAGAGATGCTTCCTCGGGGCCAGGATCTGCCCAGGTTCAGAGCAGAGAGAAGCCACACGTCTCATTGCCCTGGTTTGCAAGTGCTTTCCTGCCCCTGTTACGAACTACGGATTTGAACTTGCAAATGGGAGTTGCAATAAATATTTATCAGCTACGTTTCGCCCAGCAATGCCATCAGCATGACAGGATACAATTACAGAATGCAATGGAGCTGACAAAATGTATGCAGTGCTTAGCACACACGTAATGTACACACGCAACCGTTCTCCGTCTGCTCCTCTTGCAAAAGACACACGTAGAAGGGGTCAGGTTTGCCCGCTCGGGACAGAGCTCCGTCCATTAACTATCCTAATTTTGTTGTTTTCCCCCCAGACTCATGCCTCACAGAAGGCAGGGAAAACCAGCTGGCTCCGAGCAGACCATTTCTGCGATGCCCGACTTCCTTTGGGGTCACTACACCCGTGGCCTTTTCTCTCCTCCTGCCACCCCCTGTGCCAGGGAAGTACCCCAGGATTCAAGCCAGGGTCACTAAGCAATGTTTACATGAGAAATTTCTCTGCTCATAACTGACATGGACTGAAGAGAAAGCACAGCCCAGAAAAGGAGCTCCTGCATTTTTTATTGCATTTCGGTTTTCAACCATATTACTGTTGCTTTCAAGTGATATATCTGTTTGATCATTTCTCAGTGTATAGTCGGGCCTTCCGTATCCACTGATTCTGCACCCACGGATTCAGCCATCCACGACTTTAAAATATATATATATTTTAATTCCTTTATTATTTGGAAATGAACAAGTAACAATTTGCAAAGCACAACTTTGTGAAATATTTCCTTGTATCCCCCTTCCCCACCCCACAAATCTATAAAATATATACACTTCAAAAATATTTTTTTGCTCTCTTCAAAATTCTATTATAAACTTAAACATGTATCTTCCAGTTGTCCTGTCTAAATGTTGTGAATTATTTAATCTATTGACTACTTCTATTTATCTTATAATTAAGTGTTAACTCCAAGTTTTTATCTTATAGTTGTTCCTTAGGAAATTATTTTTCATTAAAGTCCTGCTACTGTACATGTTCCTTATAAATTGACTTTTCACAGCTCCAGATTTTTTTCACAGTAGATACGAAAAACTTGCCAACTTTGTTTGTGTTTACTATAAGAAATCTCCATCAGTAACACAAGATGTTTTGTCCATTTTGGACACTTCTATCATCCAGCTGTCCAGAGAAGGTGCTTCAGCCGTCCTCCATGTTTTAAAAATACCTGTTAACAGATCCAAAAGCAAACCTTGATTTTCTGTAAGGGACACCATGTTACTATTCAAAGATATAGCCGCGTTGGTCTGTAGAATCTATATGTGGAGAGATCTTGTTGCACCTTTGAGACTCACTGAAAGAAAGAAGTGCTGCCAATTTCTTTCTTTCAGTGAGTCTCAAAGGTGCTACAAGATCTCCCCAAATACCATGTTATTATGGCATTGTATATACAGGGGTCCCTCCACCTTTACTGGAGTTAGGGGTTCAGGACCCCCATAAAAATAAAACAACCTTATTTTTAACCAGAGAGAACATTTTTATGCTGCCTTCTCACCTCGATCCAATACAGGGAGAGGCAGGATACAAATAATAATAATGATGATGATAATGATAATAATATTAGAGATTTCTAGGTCCCTCAGTGCAAGTCTGTGGTCAACATCTACCAGACATTGAGCACAGAATTGCACTGAAGGACCTACAAATGCCTAGAGAAGTGTTCTATCTAGGAATTTCTAAGTCAACATCTAGCAGACATCAACTATAGAGTTGTGCTGGAGGACCTAGAGATTCCTAAAGAAAACATATTCATTGGATCCATGAATAATTACATCTGCAAAAGTCAAAGTCACAAATGTGCAGAGCCAACTGTAATGGATTTGAGCATCCACGGATGTTGGTATTCAAGAGGGGTTCTGGAACCAAACCCCAGTGGATACCAAGGGCCCACTGTATATACCTACAGTTGCCTTATAATTTAATTGAACTATTGATCATTCTAGCCCAGTATCCTCTTTTATTCTGTGCCATCAGTCAGGGCAATATGCTGCCGGATGACAGGCTGAAGGGCCTTCTCTGCTGTGGCACCCAATTGCCCCTTAAAAGACACATTGGTAGCAATTTTTATTTAATTAAGTAATTCATTTCATTTTATGCCATCTTTCTCCCAACAAGGGACCCAAGGCAGCTCACAATGTTGCTTTCATCCCTTCAACTCTCCCAATTGGGCAAGGATAGGTCTGTTTAATCCGCTGTCCTGTTTAAAAAAAAACATAAAAATGTAACCGGGCATGTAGGCACAGCATTGTTCTGGTGAGTTGCACATCCTAGTTTCTGCTCCCCAAATGAAAACGTCCCTTTGCAATCCACCTTCAGGTCTGCAAGCAACGAGGCAGTCTGTTTTGTGTGTGTTGTGTGCCTTCAAGTTGTTTCTGAGTGCTGGACTATAGCTATGGAGACGAGACCAGGGTTCGAATCCCAGCTCAGCCATGAAACCCACTGGGTGACCTTGGGCAAGTCACACACTCTCAGCCTCAAGGGATGGCAATGGCAGGCCTCCTCTGAACAAATCTTGCACACAACAACAAGTACTACCAGGAGCCCCAGGTTGTGGCTCTCAAGGGTTAAATCATGGACCTGTGGGCTTCAGCTTTCAAGGGGAGGAGCTGGTGCCATGAGGCTTCCCCCTGCAAGGAGAGGGAGCAGGACCCCAAAAGGCCATATTTTTTGGAGGGGGGGGGGTCTTTCTGGATGCTGCATCTCTTGGTAGCTTCTGAACCATGTGGTCCAAGGGTGGCTAAGAGAGGTTTAGGGTTAGGTGGGGTTTGCAGGGCCACAGAGGCACCCA
The DNA here is from genome assembly GCA_034509955.1 of Urosaurus nigricauda. Lineage (NCBI taxonomy): Eukaryota > Metazoa > Chordata > Lepidosauria > Squamata > Phrynosomatidae > Urosaurus > Urosaurus nigricauda. Next base: position 3,890,030 of record JAOEGL010000004.1, read on the forward strand.
GTTAGGAAGGCAGGGATCCTTCCTTGTTGGAAGCAAAAAGCAATGAAGAGAGCCAAGTGCATGGAAGGATGCTGGATTAGAGACTGGTACCCAAGATGGTGCACAAACAATGCAAGAGGTGAGTCTGGGTTTACTTTTGCAAAACATTTACAGCAGAGCTGCAGTAGAAGCATGGTTTCTGGTGCAGTCTTCTCTGAAGTCTAGTTGGGTCAGTTGTGGCTTGGGGAAAGCTAAGCGTGTGTTAAAGCCTAATGGCTGGATCCTGTTTTCCAACTGTGCATGGTTTGAACATGTTTTACTTAGTCAAATTAGCAAGTATTTAGACTGTAGATCACATGAGATTTTAAATTTTGTATGCTGGCCTCAGATATTGTTTGTGTGCTCCTTCTAGTTGTTTCTGTCTTATGGCAAGCCTAAGGCTAGCCTATCTCTCAGTTTTCTAGGGCTGAGAGTGTGTGACTTGCCCAAGAACCCAGTGGGTTTCCATGGCTAAGCCGGGAATCGAACCCTGGTCTCCAGAGTCCAATGCTCAAACCAGTACACTACTCCAGCTCTTGCCCTGAGATATAGGGAAGAGTAGCAGTTTGAGTGTTGGACCATGATCTGGAGAACAGTGTTTGAATCCCAGCTCAGCCATGGAAACCAATTAGGTGACCTTGGGCAAGTCACACCCTCTCAGCCTCAGAGGATAGCAATGGCAAACCCCCTCTGAAGAAACCTGCCAAGAAAACCCTATGGAGTTTATCACATGAAGGAGATCAGGAGTTTATACCATGAATATCCCGGAAAAAATGCGTAATTGCACAAAACCCACCACTAAAGTATTCACAAAGAAGTATTAACGCACATCTTTTTACTTTTGGGATTTCAGCAACAATGCATTTCCGATATCAGTTTATTTGCACAACTGCGTGCCATAATCATTCGTGCACTTACTTGCCATTTTCACTTTATCTGCAGGCTGCTTTAAATGCGCTTTAATCTCTCTTTAATTAATGCTGAAATTAGCCCCAGTGTGATAAACTGATACGATAGGTTAGCCTTAGGGTTGCCATAAGTCGGAGACGACTTGAAAGCATACAACAACATAACAACAACAACAATAACATGTTGTGTATGCTCAGCATCCACCCTTTCCCATAGATTGTGCTTTCCATTGGTTGGTACTGTTTTTGAAGTGGCAAATTTCATAGATGATGGGTTTTGTCCCCTCCAGCATGGGTTTGAATTAATGGGTCAGGGGCTTGAATCATGTGGCCCTCCAGATGCGCACAGACTGCAACACCCATCATGTGGCTGTTTGTCTAGAGCTGCTGGGAGCTGCATTCCAAAAACATGGAGAGAACTACAAAATTCTCATGATATTTAACCAGTCATGGGCTCAAGGGGAGAGGACACAGTGTGTTCAAAGAAAACTCATAACACTGACCAGAAGAAAATCCCCACCAAGTAGTATCTATATAGTACCTTATATGCAATCATAAATTACTGTCAACTGTAGTTATTAAATGTAAAGGCAGACTAAGAAATTATTGTAATGCTTCTGTAAGAAACCCGGGCTCAGCCTTTGGCAAACATTCTTGCTAGGAGGTTTGTCAAATTCTGAAATTCTGGGGATGTTCAGTCCTAATGAAGAGCTTCCTTTGGGTGCAGAAGGTTCTGGGTTCAATTTTTGATATCCAGATGGCATTTGGATGGGAGATCTTGGTATCCAGGTGGCTGAAGAATACCAGGTGCTGTAAGTCTGTATTTCAAAGGGAGGAATTGGCAAAACCACCTGCCCAAAGAAAACCCTATGAAATTAATAGGGTTGCCGTAAGTCAACAGCCAGCTTGAACGCACATACATTGAGTATCCTAAAGGCATCTGACCATGTCTTATCTTGGAAGTTAAGCAGGCTTGTCTCTGGTTAGTACTTGGATGGGAGAATGTCACCAAATACCAGGTACTGTTGACTATTTCAGAGGAAGAACCTGGAAAAAAACACCTCTGCCTATTTCTTGCCCTATGAAATTAATAGGGTTGCCATAAGTCGGCAGGAGAGTTGATGTCACATATGCACAGGGATAGCAAAGCCCTCTTTCTGCCAGGAAACCAAGAATCTGGGATGTGTGAAGCGCAGATCTGGAGTCACATAAAGGATCCTAGGTTGTTTTTGCAGCCCTTGACCTGTCCAGCTGTCTGCAACAACACTTCTATAGCCAAAATAAAAAGAGGGCCTTCTTGGTGGCCCCGTCCAAGCTTTTGGCCTTGGGGTTGCCAGAGTGAAAACTGGAGAGGGCTCCTAAACCTTTAATGCGATGTCTGCAGGTGTTGCCTGTTACCTAGTTCCTGAGTGTGCCTAAGGTTGCCAAGATGGGTAGTGACTGAGAATGAGTTGCTTTAGTATAAAGTATAGTCGGACCTTGTTATCCGCTCAGTTTTGGTTCCAGGAACCCCCGTGGATAACAAAATCAGTGGATGCTCAAGTCCCATTAAATACAATGGTGCAGTAAAATGGTGCCCCTTTTATAAAATGGAAAATCAAAGTTTGCTATTTGGAATTTATACTTTTTTTTTTAATATTTTCAAGCCGCGGATGCTTGAATCCGTGGATAAGAAATCCATGGATAAGGAGGGCTGACTGCATTAGGATGCCATTTTAGCATTGTAGCATTCTTATTGTCTGCTTTTGATTATGTATGTTTGGTGTTCTACCCTTTGGTGGAAAGGGCATTATAAATAAATATTAGTTGTTGTTGTTGTGTGACAAGCAAGTCTAGCTGAAATCCCCTCTTCTGCACTACTGTTAGAGGTAGAAGAGACCCCTCCAGTTTTCATTCTGGCAACTCTGCAAAAGGGTCATCATCATCTTGTGTTCCTTCAAGTCATTTCCGACTTATAGCGACCCTATTATTGGCTTTTCTTGACACGTTTCTTCAGAGGGATTTGCCACTGCCATCCTCTGTGGCTGAGAGAATGTGACTTGCCCAAGGTCACTCAGTGGGTTTCATGGCTGAGTCAGGATTTGAACCCTGTTCTCCATTATCCAAAACCCAAACCATTATACCATGCTGGCACTCCTAAGTCAGAAAAGACTTGAAGACACAAAACAGCAGCAATGACAATGACCTTTTTATTTAAGCAGGCTTTTGATAGCCGTAGGCAGCCTTTTGCGGAGAGGAATGTGTGCTGTGTTTTTATCTTCATTGTGTTCTGAAATAATGTAATACTACTTGAAATCAATGGCACTCGTCATAGCTTGTTTCATTGTGTTTTAACTTGTTCATCATCAGGCTTTTAAGTATGTGCTAACATCTCAAATCCTACAGTGATACCAATCAAGATATCACAGTTTTGTGGATTTGGGGTTTTCTTGGCAGGATTTCTTCACAGTGGTTTGCCAGTGCCATCCTCAAGCTGAGAGACTGTGACTTGCCCAAGGTCATCCTGCAGGCTTTTCATGCCTGAGCCAAGATTCAAACCCTGAATCCTAAGGACTTTATCACACGGGAGGCAAGCGTCATTAAATTGGCATTAAATCCCATCACCATTGCGCAACAACCAGTTGGTTTTCACACAACGTCGCCATTATTGCACCATTATCCTGTGAATTAAGTAGCAAAATTGTGCCGCTTTTTATTCACGGAATTTTCCTGTGAATAAAAAGCAGTGTGATTTTCCCACTTTATTCACAGGATGATGGCAGGATAATAGCGACATCACATGACATTGTATGAAAATAAACTTGTTATTGCGTGATATTGATGGGATTTAATGCTGATTTAATGATGCTTGCCTCCTGCGTGATAAAATCCCTAGTCCAATGCTCAAACCACTCACCAAGCTGGCTCTCTGGTGCCTTGTAGGATTCTTTAAAATGTCTCTTTTGCCTTAATACTTAAACCCATTGTTCCCACCACTTGCAGGCTCTTAGGAATTTGAAGTACTTTTCCTGACCGATTGCCCTACAGCAGCAGCCGCAAGCTTGGTAAGTTCATGTTGTTGTTGTTGTTGTTGTGTGCCTTCAACTTGTTTCTGACTTATGGCGAACCTCTTGGCAAGTTTCTTTGGAGAGGATTTGCCATTGCAATCCTCTGTGGCTGAGAGAGTGTGACTTGTCCAAGGTCACCCAAGAGGTTTCCATAGTTGAACACTGGTCTCTAGAATCATGAAGACATTTTTATTTTGGGCAGGCATTTGGTGGATGAATTTTACTTGCTTTGTGCTCCTTGGGCAGCCCAAGGTTATGTCGCTACAAATGATGCCAGTTTTGCAAAAATGCCCTCAACTGCAAAATTGCGCACAAAGGAGTTCTCTAAAATAGCACACGATTGCACTAGTCTAGGCTGCTGAAGACCCTTTGCTCTAAGGAGTCTAGGATGGCAGGGGATGATGGGCTGAGGGATTGCAGAGGCTTGCCCATCAGGTAGGGCTGGGAAGAGAAGCCAGGGAGGAAGCGGGTGGGTGGGCGAGCCTCCTTTGTTGGGCAGAGGAGGGAGAAAGTTTTTGACATTCTCTCCAGCAACTCCTCTCGGATTGGGGGATGCAAATGCTCCTTTCCTGCCCCGCAACCAATGACGTGGCAGGCGAGGAGGGGCCTCCCATTGATAGAATAAGCACCTTGGTGTTTACTCCAAGCAGCAATGTGCACCAGCAATGTGCACACTCCCCCCACTTGCACTGTACAGGAGGGGAGGGGCTGAGGAGGGGGAGAAGAAGAGGAGGAGGAGGAGGAGGAGGAGGAAGAGGGGCTGTCAGCAAGGATGGGCTATAAGAGAAGGCAGCAAAGAGGGGAGAGACGGAGCCAGAGGTGGGCGTGAGCCGGGCGGTGGTGGAGCCAGGAGGCGTGGAGGGCACTCCAGGGGCCGTGAGCCCCTCTTTTTGACCCCTTCATTCACCCGTCCATTCATTCTCTGCTTTTTCTTTCTTCCTTTTTTCCTGCCCCAAGGGTTGAACATCAGCGGCAAGCGAGAGAAGGCGTGACGCCTAGGTCGTCCTCGAGTGATGCTGAGCTCAGAGAAGCCCCCTGCTTGGTGCTGACATCCACCCGCCAGTCAATTTTTTGCAAACATTTTTGAAAATATTTTGGGGGGCAGCCAAGGCAACTCTCTACTCGCCAGCAAACCCCTGTCTGGCGTCCCCAGGAGGTACGGCGGCGGCTGTCCAGCGCAGAAGACGGTGCCACAGGCGCTTCTGTCAATGTGCCAGCGAGCGCCTTCGAGAGACTGAGTTAAAAGGGGGGCGTGGACCAGGGAAAGCGCTCGCCGGCAGGCAGAGAGATTGAGAATTGCTGCTTCTTTGCCCACCCGCCAACAGACGATGAAAAAATAACCCTTGGTTTGAGAACAGCGTGTGGCAAGAAAAGGAGGAAAAGCAAGAGAGGGTCTGGAGGAGAAAAGGGCAGCTTTGGCAGGATGGTGCAGCAAAGGAGCGTGAGGAACCGGGGGACCGAAACCAAGAGGGAGGTGTGCCCCAAAGATGCCCTGATCCTGAAGGATGCCAAAGGAGAACCGGGCTGGTGCAAGACCCCCAGTGGGCACATCAAGCGCCCCATGAATGCTTTCATGGTCTGGTCCCAGAACGAACGGCGGAAGATCATGGACCAGTGGCCGGACATGCACAATGCCGAGATTTCTAAGCGCCTCGGCCGGCGTTGGCAACTCTTGCAGGACTGCGAGAAGATCCCTTTCGTCAAGGAGGCAGAACGCCTACGGCTGAAGCACATGGCTGATTATCCCGACTACAAGTACCGGCCCAGGAAGAAGGGAAAGATGGGCAATGCCAAGTCTCGCCCAAGAGTGCCAGTGAAGATCAAGCCCTCAGTCCTGGGGCGGGTGGCCTCCGCCCGAAGGCAGGTGCCCAAGCAGGATCCTGGAGCCAGTGGCCAGGTGGGACGGTCGACGCCCGAGCCGGAGGATGACGATGACCCCCTAGAAGTGCGGCTCCTGGAGACGTCTTTGGATGACAGCCCGAAAATGCCCAACAAGGAGTTCTGGCACGTGGTGCCAAACTCCAGCGAGAAAGGCGGGTGGGCGTCCAACTCTGGAGAGACGAAAGACCACGAAGCTGCCGGGTTGACCAAGCCCTTCTTGGATGAGGCCAGGTCCTCTGAGATCCCTTCTCCGGCATCCACCCGGTCACCTCCCTCTTCCTTTGCCTCCTCGGATGAAGAGTTGGAAGAAGAGCTTTTGAATTTCCTGCCCAGCCGAGCCCCACCGAATGTGGTGGTGTCCTGCGGGACCCCGGACTGGTCTGTCTTTGACAAAGACCTTGACCTCTTCCCCTTGGGGGCAGCCTCTCACTTTGAGTTTCCGGATTATTGTACCCCGGAGGTGACTGAGATGATAGCCGGGGACTGGCTGATGTCCAGTATCTCAGACTTGGTCTTTACATACTGAGTCCCCACCAGGTAAACTCTCATTTATCCGCAATCAGGTTGTATCAAAAGAAAGAAAGAAAGAAAATAAGGAAAAAAGAATCCCAACTGTTTACATGCAGGAATCAGGTATTCTCCATTTCCCATCCTTGCCTTGGCTGCATTCAAAGGCAACCTTTCTTTCCATCAGCCCATCCCCCCATTCGGCACACACCCACTTTGCCGGTGTCTGCTGCCTTGGCATGGTGGGGCTTTGGCATCTCATCACCTCTCTCACATCCCCCCATAAAAGAATCCACTGAGAGATACAGAGAGAGGTCCTGGCTGTGTTTATTTACCCATGAAATTTGACTGTCTAATCAGGTTTTTCATTGTAACCTTCTCCAGTCGTTTCCCTGCCGCCCGCCACGACTCCCCCTCTTCCTCCTGGCTGCAGCTGCTTCCCAGCTCCGCCATCCATGGCTGAGATAGAGACCCCCTCCATCCCCACCCCAAGCCCACCACCTTCCCCTTCTATCCTCAGCCCCTGCCCACCTTAGCTGCTTCTTCACACCTGCTTCTGCTTCTGTGGCCATCCATCTATCCATCCAAGGCTTTGATTTCCAGTGCCATTTCCATGCTTGTCTTTGGGTTATATACTCTCATTTGTTATTTCCACCCCTACATACACACACCCTTCTTCCCTTCTCTTCTGTTTGAAATGGCTCCCATGGAAAGACAGAAATGGAGGGGGGGGGGAACGGTCTCCAGTTTGATCGTGTCCCAATTTATATAGATGCTAAGGACCATTTTGCAAGTGTGCCAGTCTCTGGCACCAGAGGTGGGTAGGGCTCCGGGGTCCTCATTCCACGAGATTTTTTGTGCCGCGTAATGGGTGAAAACTCATTCCTGGTGCTGGGGAGGGTTCACTTTGGGGAAAGAGATGACAAAGTTGCGCACACGTGGTGCGCACGTGGATCCGAGACACCGCACGCAGGCGCTTGTCTCGTGCGTGGCAGCTTTGCCTCGCCTCCCCAAAAGGAATTCCCCCTGTCCCTTTTTTTGTGCTTTCTTTGCCAGAGGTGTGCCATCGGCAGAAGTCATGGGCTGCCTGCTTCTCCTCCTTGTGAGGCTGCATGAAAAGCAGAGAGCGAGAGAGATGCGCTTGCCATCTTGTTGGCATTATCTGTCTGCCACTCCCTTTCCCATTTTCTTTCCCTGACCGAGAAATGGAGGGCTTTCCTGAGGAGTCCTGACATGGAAAGATGAGCTTCTCCTGACCCACACCTGGAAGCGAGGAAGCATGACTCCCATCCTCCTTGGAGGGCTGCGACTTTCACTGAAGGTCAAATCCAAGGTTGCAGTCAGGAGAAGATTTGCAACTGCTTCCTGCCAGAGTGTGCGGTGATGAGGGTAGAAGGCATCATAGTGGCTCAGCAACAGATCCCTTACAATCTTCTCCTGCTGTCTGGGGAAGACGACAGATCCCAAGTTGCGCCAGTGGCCACAGCTCCCGAGGAGACATCGCAATGGCTCGCCAAGAGGTCCCTTGCTATCTTCTCCTGCCGTCCGGAGAGACGACAGATCCCAAATGGCGCCAGTGGGCACAGCTCCTGAGGTATGCCAGGCTTGTTATGGGATGGGAGACAGTGGCACCAGCTTTGTGCCAAAGTCAAGGGAGCCTTGTGGTACCAGGGAGAAGTGAGGGCTGCATCTAGGCAAGCGAGGGTTTCTCCTTTCCCCATCTCCTCTCATGGGATCCCTGGAGTCCAACCTCTTCTGGCCAGAGTTGTGGGGTGCCAAAAGGTAGGTTTCCTGGGCTGGAGCCATTTCCCCTAAAGTGGAATCTCTCAGGAGTTTAGAGGATGGCCGGAAGATGGCATTAAATGACTGAGATCTTGAATGGCCAGATTCCTTCTGGAGATGCCAGGAAGGGCCTGGCACACAGCAATACCAGCACCCATAGTCTGAAACCAGCTTCATATTATGGGATTTGCCCTCCCTAATAAAAACTGCAGGAGTTCTTTTTGAGGTATGGAGGAATCCCTGTTTCTGCCTCCTGACAGGTACCTTGCAGAACTACTGTTCCCAAAGTAGCCATGGCAGTTTAAACCAGCTTAGCCTTTATGATGTAGACAGAATTTAATTCCATGTGAAGGGTTTCCGTGTTTAAAATGATTTAAATAGAGTGTTCTTTCTCTCCCTGCAAGGTGCTTTGGGAACTGTAGTTTTCCAGCCTCCGGTGGAAAGCCGGCCCTTACTCAACTGCCATTACCAGGGTTCTGGTGTTGAATCTGAAGTGTCCTATCAAAGGCATTTTTACACATTCCACAACTGCCTTTTAAGATGCTTTTGGGTCTATTTATGTTGGGTTTGTTGATTTCCTTATAAACCAACAAAATGCAAGCGGACAACGGAAGAGTTTATCAGTTAAATGTGCATTCTGGCCACAAGAGGGTTTGCATTCGCAAAACAGTTTTAAGAGTGGGTTTTTTAAAGCCCATTTTGAGCATCATATGGTGAGACCAGCTAGGTGCGTCTGCAAGGTGAGAGTAGGAATGGGAAGTGTGCAAAAGTGTGCAAGTGCAGCAAGTCAGCTGTTCACATAGGTGGGGCTAGAGTTCAGGCTGCTGATTGGTCAAACCATTGGAGTTGGTAGCTTGAACCAGAGTAAATAATTGCACAGGTTTCTGTCCCTCAATACAGGCTGAGTCTCCCTTATCCAGAATTCCAAAATACTCCAAAAACTCAAACATTTTTCACGGGGTGGCTGAGACAGTGGCTGCATCTGCACCTTAGAAATAATCCAGTTTGACACCTTTTTAATTGCTGTGGCTCAATGGAGTTTATCACACAAAGGGAATTGGAAGTATAATCCAATGGCAATCTGAATGCAATCATGGGGTTTCGCGTGATTGCGTGAAAGCTGATCACACACCTTTTCAGGCAAAGGGAAGTCCTTCCGAACGCAATCGTGGGTTTTTGCGTGATTGCGTGAGAAACTATCACACGCAATTTCGGGCACTGGAAGACAATTTCGGGCAGTTCTGAACGCAATGCAGTGTCAATACGCAATCACATAAATTCGCTGAACTAGCAAATTTACCCAATTCCGAACTGGCCTCACTTCCATTTTTTTCGAAATTGAGAGAAATTCTTCCCGTGTGATAAACTCCAATGCTAGGGAATTCTGCTCTGCTGTGCGCTGGTGCCAGTGCCACAACAAACTCCAATAATAATAATAATAATAATAATAATAATTTTTATTTATACCCCGCTCTTCAGCCAAAGCTATCAGAGCGGCTTACAATTTGTTAATTAGACAATTAACTCCCCTCAAGATGGTGGTTGAAGGGAGGGCTCTTCTTGCTTCCAGCAGGAGGTGGCCTGCATCTCTCTCCCCTCAAGAATCCCCAGAATTCCCTAGCATTGAACCACAGCGCTTAAACTGCTGTCAAATTTTATGGAGCCTGTGAAACCTTTACTTTCTGAGGGTCCATTGTAAGCAAACTTTGTTCCATGCACAAAAGTATTACAGAATATTGTACAAAACTACCTTCAGGCTATGTGCATAAGGTATATATGCCCCCCCCCCATCCAAAAAACCTCTAGTTCCAAATATTTCTAATAAAGGAAACTCACCCTGTACTTTCTGTTTGGAAATGGAGATCTAAGATGCCTTGGAGTCGTGTCACATGCTGCACCTTCCCAATTCCTCAATGTGCTTTGGAGTCAGAAATATGGTTTAAGATTTGTTGGTTATTTGTAGGACAAGGTTTCTGCAGGAATGCCACTTCTTGGTTAGCAACTGGGATATGAAATGCGAAGAGACTAGACTTTTGCAGTGATTGTTGAGAGAATCCCTGGGCCCCACAAATGCAACTGGATAGACTTCTTTGTGTAAAGAACCTGTGAAATGAAGCTGGATCAGGCACTTGTCGTGTATGGAAAGGTCAGCTTTGAAGACCAGCTGCATTCTTCATGGGACATTAATGGCCCACCAAGACTGCAGCTGGGAACAGGAAGAAACCCAAGTGTCCTGAGGATATTGAACGACAACGGATAGCCCTGGGAGTGTTGCTAACTCAGATCCAGCAACTTAAAACTTCCGTTGAACATTTAGATATTGAGCATAAGCATCCACAGAAAAGGGGCGGCCAAAGTGACCCAGGGAATGCAAACACAGCAGACAGAAGCATTCTAAGTATAAACCATTTTCAATGCTTCTGCAACACTAAAAATTTGGGGACAAGGAAAATTTCATTTTGTGTGACAGAAGGCCTTTAGACAAGAAAGAAGTCTTGGCATTTTACAGTCCCTTCTTCAGCACCAGCAACCAGTGGCCATCCCTGTTAGAGCTCTTACAGGATGAAAGGCCCCATACTGCTCAAGGTTGGTTGGAATTGCTGAAATTAAACTCCAGATCTCCAAAATGACAGCTTTCTTAAGACATCCCATGTTTTAGGTTTTCAGTTTAGAATTTCTAGGAGGAGTTGGTGACGCAGAAGTCCGTGGAGATTTTTGCAACAGATTCCTGGAACAATGGGGATTAGAAACGTGCTCTTTAAAAGTACAAAGTTGAGTTCCTGCCATTTGCATTAGAAGATATACTTTGTATTGGGCAAGCTGTACTGAAGACGTAGAGTATTTTCAGGCCTGGCTAAAGCCTATCCAGCCTTTCATTGTTAGAAATGGAGATAGCAAAAGACCAGGGTGCATGAAAGCAATCCATTTGGACAAAAGCTTAGAATCAACATGCAAGGTGGGTTGTTTTATCCTTTTTCTTCTGTCATCCAAGATGATTGGTCAGGGTAAGCAGGAATGTGGAAATCCACATTAATCTCCCAGCCCATGGTTTTCAGTTAATGTAGCACAGCACCCATTAGTCCTTACGACCAAGATAAGAGTGTCCCAAGATAAGTTACAGCTCTGGATTGCAGAATAAAACATCCAAGAAACTGTCAAACCACCAAAATCAGCTTTCCTCAACTGCATGTTTATCAGAAGAGTTAGGCTACAGCTCCCCTAAAATGTGAGTTGTATTTTTACGGTATTTATACCCCGCTCTTCAGCCCTAAAGGTTCTCAGAGTGGCTTACAATTATTATTGTAATCCAAACGACAAGAAAGGTGCAGTTTGAGAAAACCTGGTGTATATGTTGGCAAGAGATGTGACAATAGTTGCCTTTCTTGCTCGCCCTCATATCTAGAGTTTTGCCTCTCCTGAAACTGAACTCAAAATAAGATGGCAAGCAGGCGAGAAGGCAGCATTTCTGTAGCTTTTCCCTTGCAGGCACTCCCAAGTTTAGTTCAATGTTTTGGACTCAGAAATAGCTGCAGAAGAGAGCCCTATGGAGCTGCCAGAGTGAAAACTGGAGAGGGCTCCTGTCCCTTTAATGGTGGTAAAGAAGAGGGAATTTCAGTAGGTGTTGCTTATGTGCTTTCACTTGCCAAAATTCCCTCTTTGGTACTACCATTAAAGGGAAAGGAGCCCTTTCCAGTTTTCACTATGGCAAACCTAGCTTTGTTTTTATAGAAATGTTTGGTAGGGAGGTTACACAAGGTTTAATGGCACAGGAATTACTGAATGGGTTTTATTTGGCATAAGGTATAATCGGGCTGCAACTCACTCCATCAGATGGGTTTGATTTTATTGTTTTTGTTGGTTATTTATAAGACAGATTCTTCTCAGCCCCCCCAAATGCCACCTTTTCACCCGGTGTTACTGCTCCTTTCCCTTGCCCAGCTCCAAGTGACCGACCACAGGAGGTTCTGGGAAAGGTTTCTATATACAGCTGATGGAAATGAGAGGTTGCCCCTTTTTTCACTAGTTTTGCTTCTATGCTTTTAACAATATTTAGGCAGTCAAAATGAAATTCACAGATATAGGATGGGTGAAGCGAGGCTTGACAGCAGTACATGAAAAAGGGATCTAGGAGTCTTAGTACGCCACAAGCTGAACATACTCCTAGGCTGTATCAATAGGAGTGTAGTGTCTAGATCAAGGGAAGTAATAGTACCATTGTATTCTTCCTTGGTCAGGCCTCACCTGGAATAATCCTGTGTCCACTTCTTGGCATCACAATTCAAGAAGGCGATTGGCATGTCCAGAGGAGGGCAACCAAAATGGTGAAGGGCCTGAAAACCATGTCTTACAAAGAGAGACTTAGGGAGCTGAGTATGTTTAGACTGGAGAAGTGACGGTTAAGAAAGGACATGATAGTCCTGTTTTAAGTATTTGAAGCGGTGTCATATTGAAGATGGAGCAAGCTTGTTTTCTGCTGCTCCAGAGAATAGGAAATGGAACAGTGGATGCAAACTATAGGGAAAGCGATTCCACCTCAACATTAGGAAGACCTTTCTGTTGGTAAGAGCTATTCAACAGTTGAATAAGCTGCTTTGAAGAATGGTGGAGTCTCCCTTTTTGGAAGCTGTATGGCTGCCTGTCACAAGGGGTGCTTGGACTGTGTCTTCCTGCATGGCAGAATTGGGTTAGACTGAATGGCCCTTGGGGTCTCTTCCAACTCTAGGATTCTAGTTATTCTGTACACACAAAAAATGTGTGTTTTTAAAACATTATTTCTATTCTGGGTGTTGAACTCTGGCAGTGAATGTTATAGATCCTGGCCCTTCTAGGTGGTTGAAACACCAGGCTTCATCTTGTCTGTCTGCACCCTTAAAAACAACTGGCCCAAGCCATCAGTGCTGAAGTTCTGCAGCCCCTTCATTCCTTCCCTGGAGCTTTCTCCATTCCTGGTTTATTTTAGGCACAGCAATTTTGCTAATTATATTTGCTAATCTTAGAAACCTTGCTGGGTTTCCAGCTCTCCAGGAAATCTCAGGCTTGCTGCTCTGTTTGGGACAATCCTGGCTGCTTAAGGACACCAGCTTCCCACCCTCTTCTTCCCTCTTGGGGTTTTTACATGGAGGCAGGGTTGTCTTGTAGGATCAAGTCCACATCAGCAGACAGGACTTGGAAAAGTGGGACTTTTTTGGAACATAACTCCCATAATTCCCCCACCTGCCATGGCCATTGGGCATGCTGGCTGGTGAATTCTGGAAATTTTAATCTCTAAAAAAGTAACTTTTCCAAGATTTGGCAGCAGGAGGACACTGTTCAGGCCAACCCATGGAGTGCTATTCCTTCTAATAACCCGTGCAATGCATCACTTTGCATGAGGGAGTCAGCAGGCATGTAAGAGATTTCTAGAGATTGGAAAAGTTACTTTGTGGACTATAACTCCCAAGAATCCTTAAACATTTTAGCTGTGGGATTTCTGGGTATTGTAGTCCAAAAATAATGTCTAAGCTCTGAGCGTTCCACTTTCTTTCATAATCTGGTATTTAAACCAAGCCAAATAAATTATGCTAAATAAGCAGATCTATCCGTAATGTATGCAAGTATGTTTCATTTGCATATAGGCTTAGCAAGATTTTTCTTGCCTCCTTGTAGCTGTGCCTTTTACCACATCGCTGCATAGAACTGAATAATTAGAGCACTTTGATAGCCCTTTAAGTGTCTTGGTTCTCTCCCATTAAATTCGGGGATTTGCAGTTTGTTGAAGGGCTTAGAAATCACTGCTGGAGAGCTGTAGTTTGTTCTGTCCTGAACTCCAGCACTATTGCACTTCATTTTCTCTGCTAGAGACGTATCTCCCCAGACTATAAATCCCACAATTCTGTTGGGGAAGAGCCATGATAGTTAAAGTGGTTTGATCTGATATCTTTGTGCAGTGCAGACATTCCCATCAAACTGTGGAGCAAAGCTGGCATTCAAGGCACAACTTAAACTTATCAAGTCTATTTATATGCTTTGTTCTGTTTGTGGACGCTGGGTTTTCTTGGTCCAGACAATAACCCTCCTTGCAATAATGGATGGATGGGTGGAAGTTTGAAGATAGCTGCCTTATAACAAAAAGACATCATCCCGGAACCAGCTTGCAAGAAAGCTCTGAATCCATCGCTTCATTATTACATTGATGATCTGTTTAAGGAATTGAAAGTGTTTCCTCCCATTTTATCATCAGAACAAGCCTGCAAAGTAGGCAAGGGTTAGAGAGAGAGTGTTGGCTTCAATGCAAAGTTCATGACTGAACAGAGGTTTGGAGCTGGGTCTCCCCATTCCTAGCCTGGATTTATTTAAATGTTGTGCCATACTGGCTTTCTAATCAAGGAGAACAGATTCATCTAGGCATCTAGCCTTGTGGTGTGGGAGGGTTACTTAGTACCATGCAAGGTGAATGTAAAAACCTATGTTGGCCAGAATGCATATTTTATTCCTAAAAAGCAACTCTTTTGCTCTGTGTCTTGCACTTGCCACAGTTGTGCAGCCCAAGAAAGCCTCAAAGAAAGGACAGTTTGTGAAAAGTCCCCAAGCAACCTTCTGGTTACTTGATGCTTTTGAGCAACACCAAACGCCTGCAACTGCCTCTCCCTTCTTGGCAGTCCAGAATGGGTAACTTGATATGGGGTTTAGTGGGAACCAAGTCCTGAAATCCTGGGTCTTTTTGGTTAGCAGGGACAGTGCCCAGCCCAATCTGAACGTAGCTGCAGATTTCACCATAACCAGGGTTAATGGACTGACTTCCTACCGTAGCAGCAGGGCTGTGAGCAATCCCAGTTGTAATACCAAGTATTTTGGGAATGGCTCAGTCTTGACAGGGCAACTAAGAACCATTGGCTGTGCAAAAGACCCATCCTGGTGGAGATGAAAATGGCTAGAAGTGGTTTGTTTAGCTGGATTAACACACACACCAACATTTTCAGACTCTTCCCGGTGGGGGATTTGGCTGTGAGGACTGTCTTGATCATTCCGCCTTTCTCAAAATCAATTATTATGCCACCAAACTGGAATGCCTATTGGCAAGGAAACCAAACCTGAGAAGTGCACCCCTTCCCTATCCCAGCCTTTGCTGCCTCACAAGGAAAGCAGGGTTTTCATGCCAGAGCCAAGCAGGGGAGGGAAAGGATGGGACCGTGTCTTCTTGTGGTGCCTTTAACCACAGCTTTTGCAACATGTCTCCTTTTGCAAAGAATGCAAGGGTGGGAAATGTGAAGCAATGGACCACATTTATTCCTTGGGGACACCTGCACATCTCATGGCCCTGGCCTCCCACCCATCCTCGCAAATTGAAA
Organism: Urosaurus nigricauda; assembly: GCA_034509955.1. Taxonomy (NCBI): domain Eukaryota; kingdom Metazoa; phylum Chordata; class Lepidosauria; order Squamata; family Phrynosomatidae; genus Urosaurus; species Urosaurus nigricauda. Next base: position 3,905,501 of record JAOEGL010000004.1, read on the forward strand.
AAAGGACTCCAGGGGATGCTATGTCATTCATGTATCATGCTGCCTTGCCTCAGCCTGCAGCATCCCAAATTTGCTTCCCTACACTGACCGAAAACCGCAAATTGCTTCCCTGAAATGCCACCTCCTTGCTCTAGGAAATGGCCACAGTGCCACCCACGGAAAGTTGGGTAGAACTGGAACTCCCAGATTTACCAATCCCAACTCAGTGGGAGACCAGGGTTTGATTCCTGTGCGGCAGAACTTGAAACAGCCTCTTTCTGGATTGCAGCTCTCAGTGGCCATGCTCGCTGGGGATGGTGGGAGTTGTAGCCCCAAATTCTTCTGCTCATGTGGAACCTCCAGTGCTTCCTGGGAGAGGTCAGTTGGAGAACATGGTGCCTGCGTGCAAAAGAGCCCACGATTGATCTTGCGACACACTAGGTTTGGGTGGTCTTGCCCAGCCAATGCCCTCCAGTTAAGTTTGTCTTCAACACCCATCATCCCCAGTGTGCACAACCAGTGGCATCTTGTATGTCCAACAGACCCAAGAACAGCTAGGCTGGGAGTCATGACCAAACACAAATGGTGCTGTTCCATTTCATTCGCTCCATCCCAGAAGCCCTGTCTTCCTTACTCCCTACCCTGCAGCCTAGAAAAACCCACATTTGTTCAGTGTGTGTGTGTGTGTGTGCATGTGTACATGTGTGTGGAGAAAGCACTCTGCACACGTTTCAAGGTGCTCTTGCCTCTTATGATGTCACAAATCTCAGGGCAAAGCCCTGGCTCTGAAACTGAGTCCTGGGGCCCATGCAGGACAGGCCTCAGGGGTCAGAAGGACTCTATAGTCTGCAAAAATAAGAAGTATTTTTCAAAGAGAGGGTGACTCCTCCTTCCAAATGGACACAGGAACCCAGTGCGGATTGCGCCTGGCCACTACCCAAACCTGCACAGAGACACCCTCTGCAATGCCAGCCTCTTCTGAAGTCTATGCCAGTGTCTGTCTGTCTGTCTGATCTCTGCCGCCCTTCCAGTTCTACTTTGGGACTGGTGCTCTTTCTCGCCTTGCCCGTCGGGGCCATATCTCTTCCCCACCCCTGTGCCCATGGGGACCAGTCTGGCCTCAAGAACTACTCAGAGTTTACAAACTTATCAGGCAAAAAAAAGAAAAGAAAACTTCCTCAGGTTCCAGAACTGGGCAGGATCAAACCTGCCATGCTCTGACCCACAACCATGGAGACGGGGCTGGTTTCTTCCAGCGCCGTCTCGCTTCCTTCTGACTTCCAAGCACAAACTTCACAACGCTTCCTCTCGGAGCTTGGGGAAGTTGCTTTTGGGGAAGGGACAACTCCACCCAGAATCAGATTTTGGGTGGTGGTGTCCTTCCCAAAAGTAATTTTTCTAAAAGCTCTGTTTTCCTCTTCTCCTGACTTTTTTTTTCCCTCTTGGAGCAGTTTATAATTTTAGGGTTTAATGGGGGGTGGGAAACGGGGTGGGATTGTGTTTGTAAGGGAAGAAAAAATGGTGCTCAGTGGTGAAATTCACATGGAAAAGATGAAATGTGTGACATTTAGTGCATTAGAGATGTATGGAGTGTGTCCTTCTCTCTTTGGCCTCATTCCCACTACCTTTTAAACCGGATCACAATTCGGTTTGAACCGGTTCAAATGACCCTGGTTCCCACTCAAATCGATTTGGTGAGGGGGGGGCTTGCACCAGACCCATTTAACCCACGTCTTTTTGACACTGATGTTTTTCGCATCTTTTTCACCAAATCGATTCAACGCAAGTGTGAACCACAAACGGATCGGAATCGATTCAAATTTGCCCTTTGGACGGCTGGAATCGAATCATTTTGAATCAATTCATTCATGACTAGGAACCACAAGTGGGTTATTTTGATGCCAGTAAATGACAGAAAGTGCGATTGCGGCAAATGTAGTGGCAACCATGCTCCAATGTCGAATCAGTCCATCGTTTTGAATCGCACACCGATTTATCTGTAAGTGGGAATGAGGCCTTGGGTTTCCTTTCTGCTGTGAATAACCTTTCCTTCGCGTTCCTGCCGCCTGTAATTTTGCTTCCGTGCGTGTGTGGGTGTGTGTGACTTGTTGGAAAAATTTAAAATATATATAAATATATATAAATAATAATATGATGATAATTTTTGAATAAAATAAAATAAATAAAACTCTTTCTCAGGTACAAACTCCACAGATCTGTGGCCAGCAGGGGTGTCTTGGGCAGCGTCCCCACCCCTTTCTTCTTAAACCTCTCCCAACGCTTGACAGTTTTTTCCGCAGGTGCCAACAGTAGCAACCAGAATGAAATGACTAATAATAATAAATAATAAATAATGGTCTGCCTGCAAAATGGTGCTCTAAGCTGTGGGTTTCCTTCTCGGTAAATGTCGTGTTAGTGGTGACTGTCGTCTTGGAAGAAAAGTAGGATTGTAGGGGGGAAAAGGGGGAAAGTTAATGGCACTTGATCCATCTTATGTGGTTATGTGACTAGCTCGGGAAATGGTGAAATGGTGGTTGTAACCTTGGAATAAAGTGTGTTCTTGGTCTGGAGTTCCTGTCTTTGGTGTGTTCATTGGTGTCCATTTTATTGGCCTCTTGCCCTTCTTGCAAAAAGCTGAGGGTAAAATGTGCACGCTCCTTCCTCACAGACAGTCAATAGATGTGCTCCTCTGTTCAATTTTATTGTAACTTATGCCTGCCTACAATAGGCAATGTAAACAGCAGCGGCCTCCACAATTCCTTACTGAGCAAGTGTAACTCTTTCTGGGTTCGATAGGGCCAGGTATAATGGAATATTACAAACACAATCATTATTTAAGTCCCTATACATACATACATATTAACAACTGTGCAAGAAATTATATACTAAACCTGACACGTATCCTAAACCTGTCACAGATAAAGTTTATTTAGCGAATAAATGCAAACTGAATGTATTTTTAAAATTTTCGCAGACTTGAGATCTGCGTCCCACACATATTCACGAGCGGGAAATGGAAGGCAAAATAATGGGGCATGTGTCTGCGGTGCACGCCTGCAGTCACCCACGTGAGCACACCCCCATTCAAGCCAATGAGGCTTGAATATACACAAATTTCTGTTTTCGCGGGGGTGGTGATCCTGAACCGATTCCCCCGTGCAAACGGAGGGGAGACTGTACTATTGTTACAAAAGGTCTACAATTGTTGGGAACATCTGTACTAAAAGGAAACCTCTTTGCTTTTGCCTATTTACAACGAGCAGGCTCAATAAAATAATATAAAATAAAATAAAAACATCAACATGAGTAAAACAAAATTATTTTGTCTCCTGTACCAGTGCCAAGCCAATGTAAAATGCCCATTCCTCTGCAAAGAATTGAGGAAGGGGAACCAAACCCAGGGATGCCTATGATTTATACAGAGTCTCACCTAAATATCAACCTGTTACATCATTTTTAGAATTAATGTGGAAATAAAGATATGAACACCTAGTCTGAATATTTCATTCACAGGAGCCAGCGTGGTGCAGTGGTTTGAGCGTTGGGCTATGACTCTGGGAGGCCAGAGTTCAAATCCACCACTTGGCCATGAAAACCACTGGATTACCTTAGGCAAGTCACACTCTCTCAGCTTCAGAGGATGGCAGGGCAAACCCTTCTGTTTCCCGTTGCTGTGTGCCTTCAAGTCATTTCCAACTTATGGCAACCCTAAGGTGAACCTGTCATGAAGTTTTCTTGGCAAGATTTGTTCAGAGAAGATTTACCATTGCCTTCCCTTGAGGCTGAGAGCATTTACCAGTGGATTTCCATGGCCCTGCTGGGAATCGAACCCTGGTCTCCAGAGTTGCAGTCCAACACTCCAACCACTACGCCATATATATATATATATATATATATTGAATGGCTTAATCTGTGCAACCGAGATTAATCCTTGGATTTGTAATCTTTTGTACACCAGAGCTCTCTGACAGAGAAGGCTTAATATTTCACAAAACTACAAACCCCAGAATTCCTTGGCACTGAGCCATGGCAGTTAAAGTGGTATCAAACTGTGTTATTTCTGCAGTGCAGATGCAGTTTTAGTTTTAAATTTTGACAGTGAAATCTGAGTGCCTGGGATAGACCTGAATTGGCAACACTAGAAACGCATTAAATGGAAAAATTATTTGTGGTCTTAGACCTTGCCTCACCACCATCTTATTATTCTGTATAATTAGAAAAGAATCTGCATCAGAATGGGGCAGCGTGGAGTGGAATGCTCCCGTTCTTGGTTTCAACTAGCTATACTGTATATCCTTTTCTAGGATGGACACACACACAACACAACCCTGCCTGGGATCCCTTCAGGATAAAGGATAGTACTGGATAAGTGAAAGTGCTGGCGACACTTGGAGGCTAGCAGTGTTATGGAACGGACTTTACAGGAAATCTCGTCTCCATCATAGAAATATAGAAAAAGAATATTCAAGTTGAAAGGGACCATCCAGGGCCATCCAGTTCAATCCCATTCTCTCATCCAGGAATCCACAGCACAAGCCCTTCCAAAAGATGGCCATCCAACTTTGGTTGAAATACCTTTCAAGATGGAGAGTCCAGTGAGTTGGCAGGGATGCTCAAGGGCTGTCTTATCCAACCCCATTCTGCCATGCAGGAACCCACCCCAAAGCAAGGGTCCCTTTTGGTCACTGGCAAATCTCACAACAGTTACCCTGCTGCAAATATACTGTGTTATAACCAACATTTCTTTGAATGGCCCCAGTCTTCATAACAGAACTGTGCACACACCCTTCAACATTTGCAGTCATAGCATCCTAGAGTTGAAAGAGACCTCAAAGGCCATCCAATCCAACCCCATTCTGCCATGCAGGAAGACACCCTCAAAGCACCCCCAACAGATGGCTATGCAGCCTCTTTTTAAAAACCTCCAAAGACGGAGACTCCACCAGACTCTGAAAAGAGTGCTCAACAACGGCTCCTTTTCATCCTGGAGAGGGTCTCACAGGGTTCTGTCCTGGGCCCAGTGCTATTCAACATCTTTATTAATGACTTGGGTGAAATTATTGAGGGCCTAGTTATCAAATTTGCAGATGACACCAAATTAGGAGGAGAAGCTAATACCCCAGAGGACAGGATCAAAATTCAAAATGACCTGAATAGAGTAGAAAGCTGGGCCAAAGCTAACAAAATAAAATTCAACACAGAGAAATGTAAGGTTCTGCACTTAGGGAGGAAAAATGAAATGCACAAACACAGGATGGGGGACATCTGGCTGAATGAGACCACATGTGAAAGGGATCTAGGAGTCCTAGCAGACCACAAGTTGAACATGAGTCAACAGTGCGATGCAGCAGCTAAAAAGGCCAATGCAATTTTAGGCTGCATCAATAGAAGTATAGTGTCTAGACCAAGGGAAGTAATAGTGCCACTCTATTCTGCTTTGCTCAGGCCCCACCTGGAATGCTGTGTCCAGTTCTGGGCACCACAATTCAAAAAGGATGTGGAGAAACTGCAGCCATGTGTCCAAAGGAGGGCAATTAAAATGCAGCATGGTTTTCAGACCCTTCACTATTTTGGTTGCCCTCCTCTGGACATACTGCGGTTTCTCCACATCCTTTTTGAATTGTGGTGCCCAGAACTGGACACAGGATTATTCCAGATGAGGCCTGACCAAAGCAGAATAGAGTGGCACTATTACTTCCCTTGATCTAGACGCTAGACTTCTATTGATGCAGCCTAAAATTGCATTGGCCTTTTTAGCTGCCACATCAGATGTTGACTCATGTTCAACTTGTGGTCTACCAGGACTCTTAGATCCTTTTCACATTTTGCAGAGGAAAACTTGGACACATGTGGACGAAAACCTTATTAATGAGGAAAAAATGATCAGTGAGGAAGAACACACACACTAGGAGATACTTCACCAGTTTGCTTTTGCCAGAGCTGACCGGGAAGGATAAGATTCTGCTTCCTCCTTTCGCCATCTTCTTCTGCCGAGTTACCTGAGTACAGACTACTTTTGCACACCTTTAATAATTTGCAGCAATTGAGGTAAGATGAGGACAAAGGGGGTAAATGGGAGGAAGAGAAAGAAATGGGGAGTTTTGCAAAGTAGCTGAAGACAGAGGACTAGTCAGGGCTGTTCCTGCCAGGGTGAACCAGGGTGAAAGTATGCTGCCAGTATCTATATTATCTGCATTTAAACTCCTCTGGTTTCAGTCTCAACATTCAACTGTAAATCATGAGCACTGTATATAACACCCAAACCATTAGATCAAGGTGTATGTATATCTTTCCAGATGTTCGACATCAGGCCACAGCAGCCAAAGCCAGCATAGGTCAGGGATGCTAGGAGTTGCAATGAAGCAACATCTGGATGACCACTTTACCCGGCTTGTCACCAAATTATATTCTTGTGCATCTGAGGCAGACAGCTGTAATAAATGAAAACTCATTTTTGCAGCTCATGCTAAAATAAATCCTTTAGTCTTAAAGTTTCAATGAGATTGTTGTTTTAGCTGCAAAAACCTAACATGGCATTATTGTTGTGTGCCTTCAAGTTGTTTCTGGCTGGTGGCAACCCTAAGGTGGCCCTATTGTGGAGTTCTTCTTGGCAAGATTTGTTCAAGACTTGTTACCTTCCTCTGAAGCTGAGAGTGTGTGACTTGCCCAAGGTCACCTCAGTGGGTTTCTATGGCTGAGCAGGGATTCGAACCTTGGTCTCCAGAGTCTTAATCCAATGCTCAGACCAAACTGTCTCCCATGCAAGCCTGGATTTATGGCACTCGCCACAAATGGGAGTGCTGAGTGCACACTGGCAGAAGATGATGGGACATTTTGTGCAGGAGGACCCAGGTTCAGCTCTCAACATCTCTAATTTTAAAAAATGTTCCATGTATTATTATTTTTCAAACCACACGTATGCGTTTTCCAAATCTCTCCTGAAGGACAGGAGAGGAAAAAGGCCACAAAGCAAGAAGAAACTGAGCTAATGTCAAATACTATTCCTGAGCAACTGCAGAATGAAATTTAGCAAATACAACACACACACACACACACACACACACACACACACACAGAGATGTTAAAGAAATAAAAAGGAAAGAGAGGGAATGGAAGAGAAGGAAACTGCTGAAAGTGGCCAGTTTTATAATTAACATGATATTCATTACATTCTGATCACACACCCACAGCAATATAACTGTGCTTGAAGACTGTATTCTGTCTACAAAATCTGTGAAGAATTGGATTGAAACCTACTAAAGCGCATGTAGTTAATCATTAAAAATATCACTTGTTTTCTCCACCCCCACCCCCCTTTTATACTGAAAAAAGAAAATATGGCTATGCTTTGAACACTCGTAAAGAAATGGGGTAGCAATCAACGAAACCGATAAACACCTTTGATTTCGGTTATTTGTCTCATTAGGCCCAGTGAAGTGCAGTCATTATAGGTGGAAAAAATGCTTTTAAAAAATACAGATAGCATGGTAGGGTTCAGGTTTCTTTAATCTCCTGTCTGGATTATCATCATCATAAGGGATGAAAGGGAACCATAAGCACATCCACATTTCATAATTCTTATTAAACTAATGACAGTTTTTTGGGGGAGGAATCCCAGGAAAAAAACTTAGGATGAAACCCCCAAACCCTGAGATGTTTCCGTTCTTTCATTTTTAATATAGGTTGAGTCTCCCTTATTTGAAATTCCAAAATCCAAAATAGTCCAAAATTTAAAATTGTCCCTATGGTTGGCTTAGATAGTGACACCTTTGCTTTTCGATGTTTCAGTGTAAACTGACTTTGCTTCGTACACAAAATTATTTAAAATATTAGGTTCTGTTGGCCCTCCGTATCCTTGGATTTCTTATCCACAGATTCAACCGTCCACTGCTTTTAAATAAAAATATGTAAATTACCAAAAGCAAAACTTGATATTACCATTTTATATGGGGGACACCATTTTACTGTTCCATCGGACTTAAGCTCCACAGATTTTGGTATCCATGGGGGTCCTGGAATCTCCTATGGTAATTTTATATAGCAGGATCTTGGTTTTGGTTCATGAACCCTCCGTGGATATCAAAATCCATGGATGCTCATCCCATTAAATATAATGGCATAAGAAAATAGTGTCCCTTATATAAAATGACAAAATCAATGTATGCTTTTTAGAATTTAGGTATTGTTGGATAATTGAATGTGTGGATAAAGAATGTGCGGATACACAGGACATTTTTAGTTGTATATTTAGGAGGGACCAAAAGGTAAATTCCTATTGCTGTTATGCATTTCCACCTGCTTTGCATAGTTTCTTTTGGGCTTTAAAGTTTGCATCAAAATGTTGCACTACGACTGAGCAGCACAGGCAGCAGAGTCCTGTTTTGGCACCTATCAAAATCTGTGGGCGTCCAAGTCCCATTATATACAAGGGCATAGGAAAATGGTGTCCCTTATATAAAATGGCAAATTCAGGATTTGCCTTTTGGGGTGTTTATATATTTTTGAATATTTTAAAACCATAGATGCTTGAATCGGTGGATAAAAAATCAGTGGCTATCGAAGGCTGACTGTATACAGTGGGACCTAAGTATCTGCTGGGGTTTGGTTCCAGGACTCCCTGTGGATACCAACATCTGCAGATGCTCAAGTCCCATTAAATACAATGGCACAGAATTTTGTTTGAAGAAAAAATGATAAAAAGGAGTCTAGAAGAATCAGGGAGCTGGGTGAATGGACACAAATTAAACTGTTGGGGAGTCATATCATGTGGACTTGTCTAAACGGGGTTACTTGTATTTGTACAAATGATCACAACTATTGTATATTCTTGTTTTGTAAGTCATTGTTTTAATTATTAGTTTTTTAAAAACAAGAGAAAATGCATAAATAAACACGATGGCATAGTAAAATGGTGTCCCTGGTATAAAATGGCAAAATCAAGGTTTGCATTCTGGAATTTATATATATTTTTCAATATGTTCAAGCCATGAATGCTTGAATCCATGGATGATTTTTAAAAAGCCATGGATACAGAGGGCCGACTATATATATATTTTTTCTCTCCTAGAAAATGGTTGCCACAGACCAAAGCAACATCCCTTCGGTGGTACCAAGCAGCATCCCAGTGACAGCATCAGCATCCCTCGTCAGGATGCTGTCTCCACGGCAACAGGATGATGGCTTTGGCCTACTGACTCATGACAACAGAGCCAACAGGCCAAGCGGAGAGTGGAGACCCCCAGCTATTTCTGTAGCCAGACCCCGAGCGGGGAATAACCGAGCCAACCCAATCCCCTTAGAGAGTTCCCCGCAATCCCATCTGCGGATTAGGCCGGGCAGCTGCTCCCTTGTTTGTTTGTGGCTCATTGCAATGGTCACACGAAGAAGCAGGGGATGCCAGACTGGGTGAATTCCAGGGCAACCCATTTCCATGAACTGCAAGGCCTAATCCCCACCATTAAGCGGGTGGGGAGAGACCCAGGCCAGCACAGAACAGTGAAATCCCTGACCAAGCGGTTGATGCTTTGAGCCTCTGCCTTGTCTCCATGCCCCGAGCTCTTTAGATCCACCATGGTTTTTGTCACGGTGGCAACAAGCAGCCCTCCAGCAAGGGTTGCCAGACTCAGAACTGGAGTGGGCTTCTGTTCCTTTAACATTTCAACAGGAAATGCTGCTTGTCATGCAACCAGGTAACAAGTGACACCTGCTGAAACCTCACCTGCCCAACCATTAAAGGTACAGGAGCCCTCTTCAGTGTTCCCTCTGACAATCCTAAATTTGTGAAGTCAAAGGCTTTCATGGGTGGCGTCCATAGATTTTTGTGGTTTTTTGGGGGCTTTGGGGCCATGTTCTAGAAGATTTTATTCCTGATGTTTCGCCAGCATCTATGGCTGGCATCTTCAGATGCTGGCTGAATAAACTCTTCTAGAACATGGTCATATAGCCTGAAAAACCTACAAAAATCTATAAACCTAAGTTTGTCACATAACCAGGTAACAAGCGACATCTGCTGAAATTAACTCACCTGCTCAACTATTAAAAGTACACCGGCGTTCTCCAGTTTTTTGCTCTGGCAACGCTATGCTTGTCACACAACCAGTAACAAGCAATGCCTGCTGAAATTGTCTCACCTAGGGCTCAAACTATTAAAGGTAAAGTACTCCTCTCCAAGTTTCATTCTGGCAACCTCAACTGCCGCTTCCCATTGGAGCATTCAGAATGGAACTGTATGATGAATCACTCCTAATAATTTTATTTTTAAAAGTGCCTCTTTTTATTCCACCTTGAATGCACCTGATCTTGTCAGATTGCAGCAGCTAAGAAAGGTCAGTGGTTGGTACTTGGATGGATGGAGACAACAGGGAATCAATATGGTTATTGTTATTAACTTTATTTATAGCCCACCTTTTCCTCGAGACTGGTAGTCAAGGTGGCTTACACAGTTTTTTTCAATTCATTGTTCAGCCATGGAAACTCACCGGGTGGCCTTGGGAGAGTCACATACTCTCAGCCCCAGAAAAAAACTGTGATGGGGTCAGGGTTGCCATAAGTCAGAAACCACTTGAAGGCACATGGCAAGAACAGCAGAAACAACAACAAACTAAAAATTGGAGACGACTCTTGTGCAAAAATTGTTTGCTGTTTGCAACCAGGTAACACAAGACAGGCATTTCCTCTTCTACACAACTATTAAAGGCCCAGGAGCCTGTTGCAGTCACACAATCCATTGCTTTCAAAACCATAGGTTTTTTTAGGTGCACACACATACACATACACACACTCTCTCTCATCCCTCCACATTTGCGGCTTTGACTTTAGCATAGAATCATAGAATCATAGAGTTGGAAGAGACCACAAGGGCCATCCAGTCCAACCCCCTGCCATGCAGGAACTCCCAGTCAAAGCATCCCTGACAGATGGCCATCCAGCCTCTACTTAAAGACCTCTAAAGAAGGAGACTCCACTACACTCCGAGGGAGTGTGTTCCACTGTCGAATAGCCCTTACTGTCAGGAAGTTCCTCCTAATGTTGAGGTGGAATCTCTTTTCCTGCAGTTTGCATCCATTGTTCCGCGTTCTAGTCTCTGCAGCAGCAGAAAACAAGCTTGCTCCCTCCTCAATATGACATCCCTTCAAATATTTAAACTGGGCTATCATATCACCTCTTAACCTTCTCTTCTCCAGGCTAAACATCCCCAGCTTCCTAAGGCGTTCTTCATAGGGCAAGGTTTCCAGACCCTTCACCATCTTAGTTGCCCTCCTTTGGACCCGCTCCAGTTTCTCCACATCTTTTTTGAAATGTGGTGCCCAGAACTGGACACAGTATTCCAGGTGGGGCCTGACCAAAGCAGAATAGAGTGGCACTATAACTTCCCTTGATCTAGAAACTATACTTCTATTGATGCAGCCTAAAATTGCATTGGCTTTTTTAGCTGCCGCATCACACTGTTGACTCATGTTCAGCTTATGGTCTACTTGGACTCCTAGATCCCTTTCACACATATAGATCTCATTCAGCCAGGTGTCCCCCATCCTATATCTGTGCATTTCATTTTTCCGCCCTAAGTGCAGAACCTTACATTTCTCCGCATTGAATTTCATTTTGTTAGCACTGGCCCAGCTTTCTAGTCTATTCAGGTCATTTTGAATTTTGATCCTGTCCTCTGGGGTATTAGCTACTCCTCCCAGTTTAGTGTCATCTGCAAATTTGATAAGTATGCCCCCAATTCTGTCATCCAAATCGTTAATAAAGATGTTGAACAGCACTGGGCCCAGGACAGAACCCTGTGGGACCCCACTGGTCACTTCTCTCCAGGATGAAAAGGAGCCATTGTTGAGCACCCTTTGAGTTCGGCCACTCAACCAATTACAAATCCATGTAACAGTTAACTTGTCTATCCCACATTTTGCAAGCTTGTTTGCAAGAATGTCATGGGGAACCTTGTCAAAGGCCTTACTGAAATCGAGGTATACTATATCCACAGCATTCCCTTCATCTACCAAGCTGGTAATTTTATCAAAAAAAGAGATCAGGTTCGTTTGGCATGACTTGTTTCTCTGAAACCCATGTTGGCTTTTTGTGATTATGGCATTGGCCTCTAAGTGTTCACAGACTCTCTGCTTAATGATCTGCTCTAGAACCTTTCCTGGAATTGATGTCAGACTAACTGGACGATAATTGTTGGGATCCTCTTTTTTTCCCTTTTTGAAGATGGGGACAACGTTTGCCCTCCTCCAGTCTGCTGGGACTTCTCCTGTTCTCCAAGAGTTCTCAAAGATTATTGCCAATGGCTCCGATATTACATTTGCCAGTTCTTTTAATACTCTAGGATGTGGTTCATCTGGTCCTGGAGATTTATATTCATTTAGGTTAACCAGGTATTCCTGTACTACCTCTTTACTTATTCTGTGCTGAATTTCCTCTATTCTGTCTCCTGTTCCATTATCCTTAGGTTGAGCACCCTTTGCCTTTTCTGAGAAGACTGAAGCAAAGAAGGTGTTGAGTAATTCTGCCTTTTCTCTGTCCCCTGTGAGCATTTTGCCATCTTCTGCACGCAGTGGCCCCACTGTTTCCTTCTTCTTCCTTTTGCTGCGGACATATCCAAAAAAGCCCTTTTTATTGTTCTTAACCTCTCTAGCAAGCCTGAGTTCATTCTGCGCTTTAGCTTTTCTGACTTTATCCCTACAAGTGCTGGCTATTTGTTTGAATTCCTCTTTCGTGATTTCTCCATTTTTCCATTTCTTATACATGTTCCGTTTAAAACTTAGCTCAGTTGAAAGTTCCTTAGTCATCCATCCTGGCTTCTTGAGACATCTTCCATTTTTCTTCCTCATTGGAACTGTTTGAAATTGTGCCTTCAATATCTCCCTTTTGAGAAACTCCCATCCGTCTTGAACTCCCTTTTCTTTTAGTATTCCTGACCATGGGATCACCCCCAGTATTTCTCTAAGTTTATTGAAATTAGCTCTCCTAAAGTCTAGAGTGCGTGTCTGACTATGCCTAGCTTCTCCCTTCCACTGTATTACAAACTCCAGGAGAACATGGTCACTTCCACCTAAGGATCCAACCACTTGCACCCCATCAACTAGGTCTTCCCTGTTGGTTAAGATCAGATCTAAAATGGCTGATCCCCTTGTTGCCTCTTCCACCTTTTGGACAATGAAATTGTCTTCCAGGCAAGTGAGGAATTTGCTAGACTTTGAGGATTTGGCTGAATTTGACTTCCAGCAAATATCAGGATAGTTGAAGTCACCCATCACTACTACATCTCTCTTTTCTGAGTATGTGATTATCTGTTCTAGAAAGGCATCATCCAATTCCTCTGCCTGAGTCGGGGGTCTGTAGTAGACTCCCACAGTAACATCCCTGTTATTTCCCTCTCCTTTAATTTTTATCCAGATGCTCTCCACCTGGCTTCCAGTATTGACTTCCTGGATCTCTTCACTGGTGTAAATATCCCTGACATATAATGCTATTCCTCCTCCTTTCCTGCTTGGCCTGTTTCTCTTAAAAAGGTTATACCCCTCTATTTCTACATTCCAATCATGAGACTCATCCCACCAGGTTTCAGTGATGCCTATTATATCATATTTCCCTTGTTGTGCTAGGAGTTCAAGTTCAGATTTGATTATTAACAGATTTTATTAATATGTTCTGTCTAGAAATATCCAGGTCCTCCAGAGCAACTCTATGGTCAACTTTAACGAAAAGTTGCACTGAAGGACCTAGAGATTCCTAGAGAGAACACTCCACTAGGTGAAGTCGAAGGCTTTCATGGTTGGAATCCATGATTTTTTGTGGGTTTTGTGGGCCATGTGGCCATGTTCTAGAAGAGTTTATTCCTGACATTTCGCCAGCATCTGTGGCTGGCATCTTCAGGGAATTCTCTGAAGATGCCAGCCACAGATGCTGGCAAAACGTCAGGAAGAAACTCTCCTAGAACATGGCCATATGGCCCACAAAACCCACAAAAAACTAACTCCACCAGGCATTTGTAGCTCCTCCAGCGCAATTCTATGGTCAGTATCTGGCAGATGTTGACCACAGAGTTGCACTGGAGGACCTAGAGGTTTCTAGAGAGGTGTTCTCTCAGGTAAAAACAGAGTGTTTTTGTTATTTGCGGTTTTTTCGCATTCACAGGGTCCTGTGCCCCTAACCCCAGCGAATGTGGAGAGATGAGTGTATGTGTGCGTATGTGTATATGTATATATGCATGCTTGCAGACAGGGCCCGAGTAGGCCTAAGAAAGGTTATGCTTGGAGATGACAGGTATACTTTGATAGGGTTATTGCAAAAATAATAATAATAATTCCCTATGGAATTCCATAGACAGGGAGATGCAAGGGAAATTTGTCAAGTCATCTCTGTGTCCCTTTTTCCTCTCCTATTTATTTTCTTCATTTATTTCAAGGATTTATACTCTATTCCGCTTTTCTTCCACAATGGGATTCAAGGCGCATATATATATATATATATATATATAGGCAGGGGACAAAGGGGGGCGGGTAGGAGAGGAAGAAGGGACACAGAGATGACTGACAAATTTCCCAGGCATCTCCTCATCAATGGAATCCCATGGCAACCATCTCTTGGTGGACCAATCTGGACCAATCGGATGCCCTGCAGGGAAAATGGGAAGGGTACCACTGAAAGGACAGTGTCTCCCACCCTGTTGCTACGCCTGGCCTTTCAAAGCCCTTGGCTTCACTAAGGCGCCTTGGCAACAAGCCACACCTTCCCCGTCTCCTGACAACAGGAGTATCCTAGCAACAGGGGCACCAGCTCCCTCCCTCCCTCCCTCCCCATAGCAACAGCATCCCAGCAACAGAGCATCACTGCCACCAGCCGCCCCATTTCCTAGCAACGGGAAGCAAGGCTTCCAAACACCGCCACTGGTTAACCTGATGCTGCAGCCACGGCCCCAGTTGGTAAACACTCCGGAATCATTTTATTTACAGAAGGGATCAGGATTGATTTAAACCAACCTGGGAGGCGTGCAAGGGATACAAATATTTTTGTCTTTGCGCTCGTCGGATTCTTTGCCCAGTGATGGTGCTCTGAAGCAGAGGCGTGGATTTGCTTTGTTTTGCAAACCTTAGAAGCCAGCTTGGGCCTAGATCCTCATCTTCAGGTGTGCTGAGTAAATTTCTGCCCGAATAGTTATACTACTGGAATCTGGACTGTGCCACATTGCAAATGATCACTTAATGGATGGCCTGGCCACACACTTTCCCATCTTTCAACAGTCAATCCACCTGTACACCTCATTGCTATGAACCGCATTCAAGGAGCATTGTAGGATGTTGTAGGACTTGCACATCTCCTGAATAGGATGCCAACCTCAGTACAGGTGCAACTGCTTAAGGCCCAGCATAGTGTAAGGGTTTGAGTGTTGGATTACAACTCTGGAAGCCAGGGCTCAATTCCCCGCTCGACTCAGTGGGTGACCTTGAGCAAGTCACACTCTCTCAGCCTCAGAAGATGGCAATGGCAAACCCCTCTGAAGAAACTTGCCTATGACACGTTCACCTTAGTGTCACCATAAGTAAAAAAATGACTTGGAGGCACACAACAACAACAACAACAAAGCCACAACAGGATTCTAGGCATGATTTTCTATGGGACTGGATGCATCTTGGACCAAAACACAGAAGTATTGTGTTACAAATACTCACCAGAATTGTCTGGGTCTCTAACCCATATTGACATTCCCTCATAGAAGCACAGTATTTCCAATTCCAGTTTCTCTAAATGGGGGTGAAAGCTGGACAGTTAAAACAGCTGAGAGGAAGTTCTGTGGATGCCATCCATGTAACTGGAAGGCAGTTATCCCTCATTACATTACATCTGCCATCTGTGATATAACTGATATAACTATGATATTACTGTTATGTCTGTGATATAACTCTGATATCAACTGTTATATCATAAATGTGATATATCTGTGATACAACTGCATGACAGGTGGTTTTATCTGCGATATAACTACCTTTTTGGTTTCTTTTATAGCTATGAGAGTGTAATATCGCTAAATGGTGGAGGAAGAGTATTGCACAGTTAAGCTTGCATTGTGCTATCATTAACTTTAGCTATCTTGCTCTATTGGCTTGCTCTACCGGCTGGCTGTCTAGCTTTTATACTTCCTCATAATAAACTGCTGTTTAGACAATAGCGACCATGGCACATGAAATTAAAAATAACAACAACAACAGATACCACTGGAGTTGGCCAGAGTAAATCCAAGGATCTGCAAAATTCAGAAAAGTTGGATTTTTGGACCACAGTTCCCAATATTCCACAGTTTCATTATCCTGACACTCATTTGGTTCTTTGCAGTAGCAGATGATGCCCTCTAAGGCTGGTAGCTGGTAGCGTCACCACAGGCATAGTTTAAGGGGCATTGAACTGGAGCCAGCAACACATGGGCTGGATTCCTATTGCTGTGTTATGCTAGCAGTTGCCCTTCTTCCAGAGCTGTGGCAAGGCAAGATAGACAAAGGCGGCAATCCAACATCTGTGCAGTGTAGCATAGATATGTGCATGCTATACCAGCACTGCAAAAAGGAAAGAAATCCATCCAGAAGAGCAACATTGTGCAATACATGTCAATCACAGAATCCTAAAGTCAGAAGAGGTCCCAATGGCCACCCAACCCAACAACCCCCTTCTGCCATGCAGGAAGACACCATCAAAGCACTCCCTGTGACAGACTGCCATCCAACTTGTTTAAAAACCTCCAAAGGAGACTCCACCACACTCTGAGGCAGCATCTCCCACTGTGCAACAGCTCTTACCAGCAGGAAGTTCTTCCTAATGTTGAGGTGGAATCTCCATTGTGTGTGTCCTAGTTTCTGGAGCAGCAGAAAACAAGCTTGCTCCATTTTCATGAATAATAATAATAATAATAATAATAATAATTTTATTTATAGCCCACCCCTCTGAACTGGCAATCGGGGTGGGGTACAACAACAATGAAGCCTTTCCAATAGTTGAACATGGCTATCATGTCCCCTCTTAACCTTCTCTTCCCCAAGCTGAATATATTCAGCTCCTTAAGCTGCTCCTCACAGGATATAGTTTCCAGACTACTGAGCGCCTTTCTACAATGCGCAGTTCACACTGCATAGTGTGCAACTGTAACATGTAATGCACAGTGCTCAATCACAACACACAGTGCACATCTGCAACCTGCAGTGTTGCTGTTTGCACAACTCTGTTTCTGCCACTGTCAGCAGAATGTGCTATGGTGAATAATTGGATCCACATGCATTGCATGATTTGTTCATGCATATGACAGAGCCAGGATGCCAGCTATTATCCACTGGTTGCTTTCCTTCACAGCCCTATACCTGGCCTTTCATCCTGTGCCCATTGTTTTGTAATTAGATTGATAGCCAGCATGGGATAGTGGTTTGAGTGTTGGACTACAACTCTGGAGACCAGGGTTCGATTCCCAGCTGGGCCATTAAACCCACTGGGCGACCTTGGGTAAGTGACACTCTCTCAGCCTCAGAGAAAGGCAATGGCAAACCTCCTCTGAACAATTCTTCCCCCCCCCCAAACAACAACAACAACAACAACCCTGTGAAAGAGTTGCCATAAGTTGGAAACAACTTGAAGGCACACAACAACAACACATCAGGAATATTCTGGACCTATTTTGGCACCCAACCTACAACATTTCAAGAGCAAAGTGCCTCTTATACCCATCAGCTGTTTGGGTGGAGCCACAGAAGTTAGGTGGCAATGTCCCATTTACTCAGACAAAATAGCACATCCACCAACTGTCCTGATTTGGTAGGGACAGTCCTGATTATCATCAGGACCTTGGCCATTCAACTTTTTCCAGCTGCTTAAAAATGTCCTGGTTTCTCTCTCCTCCTACCACTTTCCTCCTGTGTCCTCTGCTTACTTCAATCGCTGCAAACTGAGTTCATGACGCAAAAGTGGTTTGCACTCAGTTAAGTTAGCAATAAGAAGGACCCAGAAAACATCTTAAAGACCAAAGATGTACAACTAAGCATAAAAGTTAGAATCATCCAACCCATTCTATTCCACATCATGATATATAGATGCGAGAGCTGGATAGTTAGGAAAATGGACAAAAAGAAAATCAATTCATCTGAGATGTGGTACTGGAGAAGAGTGCGGAGGATCCCATGGACAGCCAAAAGAACCAACAAACGGGTCCTAGAACAGAACAAGCCCAACCTCTCCCCGGAAGCTGAGATTATCAAATTGAGTCTGTCGTACTTTGGCCACATCATGACAAAGGCATGAATCATTGGAAAGACAATGATGGATGCTAGGAAAGGTGGAGAGTAGTAGAAAGAGAGGAAGACAGCATGCTAGATGGATGGACTCTATGAAGGAGGCTACAGTTATGAATCTGGAGGAACTAAGAAGTGTACTAGAAGACAGGGAATCTTAGAGATGTCTCATCCACAGGGTCACCATGAGTTGAGAACAACTTGAGGGTGGTTAACAACAACAACAAAGTCAGCAACAAGGAGAGGAGAGGAGGGTGCAGGATCTTCCCTTTCCAGGAGCTCATTCCCACTATGCTTTAAAGCAAATTGCCGATCAAATTGTCGTTGTTCCCATTTGAAACTGGTTCTGATCCTAGTGTAATCAGTTTCAATTGTGACGAAGTGAAGTAAAGGCAAAAAAACCCTGCTCTTTCCTGACACTGGTGGTTCATTTGGAAAGAATCAATTCTGGAGTGTGTTCAACAAGTGGAAATGACAATCATGTCAAAAAAGAAGCAATTACAAGGACATAATGAAAAGATCCACTTTCATAGCAGGAATGACAGACATTTTGGAATCAATTTACCAACACGGAGTGAAAGCGAATACAAAACCGGTTTAAATGTAAGTGGGAATGAGCCCTAGGAGGCTCAAGCAAAAAAACAACAACACCAAACTGCTTTGACTTCTCCTAACTTGTTTTTTCTTCCTCACTAATAATCTTTGTCATCTTGACCCACTTTGATATTGCTTGGCCAAATGCGTCCCAGTTTCTATCGGTATAATGTTTGTCCATCAAAAACCCCTCCTTCATTACCATGGAGAACGAGATCCTTGCATCACAGGCTTCTTACACTCTGGGTCTCAATTAACAAGATAATTGGATTGTGCAAATCCTGGGCCCGTTCATTACTAGAGAGAGAAAGTGACGCTCTGGCAGCTGCCCAGCTAAGCCGAAGATGCTGCTCAGTGCCTCTTGGAAGTGGGTAAATATAGTCCATCTCCATGACTCAGCCAGGAGCAGGAGGAAGACATCCTGCTCTTCTCATCTCTGTGGAGCCACTTGCAAGCGAGAAGCAGCTTCATTTCCGACAGTGACTCACATGGAGTTCAGGCGTTCCACTTGCAGTCCAAGCTGGGCTGCAACCAGTCTCCGGATGCTGTCGCAACAGGTGAAATGTTGCTCACCTTTGCTATGATGCCACATCTCCCAGCACCTTGCCCCACTCAGGTTGCTCCCAGAGAGGAGAAGGGCCTTTGATTTCTCACCATCCAGGCTTTCCATCTTTTGCGATCCATCTCTATCCAACCCAGCCAGTGCCCGGGGCTACCTTGCATTCATCCTCATTGGCCAGAGAGAGGGAGAGAGATGTGCTAGGATTCGGCTGATGCTCAAATACAGGTAAGGAAGAATGGCAAGACAAAACTCACCTGAGAGTCTCTTCTTCCAGGGAAGCACTGGAAGTGCCTGGCTGGGATTCAGGCTGCTGCCACATTGCAAAATGAATGCACTTTGTTATTGTTGCATGCCTTCTAGTTGTTTCTGACTTAGGACAATCCTAAGGTGAACCTATAATGCTTTTTTTTTAGTAGGTTTCTTCAGAGGTGATTTGCCATTGCCTTCCTTTGAGGCTGAGAGAGCATGACTCACCCAAGTGTGTTTACATGTCTGAGCTGGGATATGAAGCCTGGTCTCCAGACTCACAGTCCAGCGCTTAAACCACTACATCACGCTGGATCTCAATTCAGTTTGATACCACTTTAACTGTCTTGTTTCTGTCCTAGGGAATCCTGGGATTTCACCAGAGGGCTTGGACAGAGATGGCTAAATCGGTTAAAAAAAAACCAACCCTACAGATCCCACAAATCCATAGCATAGAGCCATAGCAGTTAAAGTGGTGCCAAACTGCATCAATTCTACACTGTAGATGCAGCCTCATTGCACCCAACATTGTGTCAATGAGGTGTGAGAGACAGAGGCTACTGAAAGCTTTGATGTTTAGTAAATAGAGCGGAGGCTTCAAGGAAGTTGGGGTCATGAAAACAGTGATGCCTCATGTTCACTGGAGACGCAAATGGGAAGAACGGGATCTTTGGGCACCTGGACTGAGCCTGGGTGGCCACGGTGGATGCCCATATACCAGAATAAGGAAGAACTGGGTTGGATTTCGGGTTTTTGGGGGGGGGTGTCTTTGTTTTCCTTTGAGGCTGAGAGAGTGTGACTTCCTCAAGCTAACCCAGTGAGTTTCCACGGCCAAGCAGGGATTCAAATCCTGGTCTCCAGATTCATTGTTCAACTTTCAAACCACTACATCATGCTGGCTCTCCTACAAAGATAAAGGTAAAGGTTTCCCCCTTGACAAGTTTGTTGTGTCCCACCTGCCCATATATGTTTATTATTATTATTATTATTATTATTATTATTACTACTACTACTACTATTTCTTACCCCCTCTCCCCATGGACCGAGACAGGGAACAACAACAATTAACAGATAACTCCTGTTACACATCAGTTTAATACATCTGTTAAAATGCACATCAATTTAAAATGACAAATACACATATTAAAATTCACAGTTTAAAAACGTTGGGACTCCCCAAGCCTGAGAGATTTTGTTCAGCCCATTAGTCACTGTGATTCTCTATTGAAATTGTGGGATCACATTTGATGGTCTTCCATACCTTCCCAGAGGATGGAAAAGTTACATTTTTGGACTACAGGCAGCTTGTCCTTATTGAAGATTCCTACTTGCTAGTATTTTTACCATAGTACTACAGATTTTATTGCTATAACCATATTTCTTTCTCCCAACAGTATGTGTATTGTCCTTACTGAATAATTACTACTCGTACCATTACCATTATTATAAATAATTCTTCTTTCCTTCAAGCAGGCATCTTATCCCAACTAAAGGATTATTAGTGCTACTATTGCTGCACTTGTACGTGTGTTCAGTGCCTTCAAGTCATTTCCAACTTGTGGCAATGCTAATTATGGGGTTTTCTTGGCAAGATTTGTTCAGAGGAGGTTTGCCATTGCCTTCTCCTGAGGCTGAGAGCATGTGACTTGCCCAAGGTCACCCCAGTGGGTTTCATGGTTGAGCTGGGATTCGAACCCTGATCTCCAGAATCATGGTCCAACACTCAAACCACTACACTATGCTTACTAGAACTATAAAACTGGGTTGCTGTCATTTTTCCTCCTGGGGGACATTTAATCATGATTGAAGGATTGTGTTGTTGTTGTTGTGTGCCTTCAAGTCATTTCAGACAAATGGCGACCCTAAGGTTTTCTGGGGCTGAGAGAGTGTGATTCGTACAAAATCACGTTGGTTTATCACACTAGAGGGCAAACAGGATTTAAACAGGAATTAAACAGGAATTAAACAGGAAATGCCCTATGTTAAACATAAGGCATGTTAAATACCCTATGTTAAACATAAGGCATTTCCTGTTTAATTCCTGTTTAAATCCTGTTTGCCCTCTAGTGTGATAAACCTGGTTTATCTAGTGTGATAAACCAGTGTGTTTTAATGGCTGAGCAAGAGTCGCCGTGGGTTGAGATCAACACAAAGGCAGTTCACAACAGCAATAACAAAGAGAATCGAACTCGGATCACCAAAGTCCTAGTTTTATGCTCAAACCACTACTCCACACTGGCTCTTAAAGTATAACTATTATTATTAATATTACTACAGCTGTTACTATTCGTACCCTCAGTATTATTAAATGTTTTTCTCTCCCATAAGCAGGCAAACCTATATAACAGGACCCAATGTGCAATGAAACCCATAGTGCATAACGACATTCTTGTTGGTTTCATGGATTTTATTGTACTTTGCTGGTGTCCTGTTACACATCTTTGCAATTGACAAATAGTATTCCTTAGTGCCTCCACTACATAGTTAAGTATCCATAAAGTTACATAATGTAGATTGATAAAGGATCGTGCCCATTACCACTCATCCAGCTACTCCTAATGCTTCCATGAAACATTTTCCTCTCTAAGAAACAGGCAGTTTAGAAGGATTGTGTATGCGTGCGTGTTGTGTGTTCTGTGTCTTCAGGTCCTTTTCAACTTATAGCAACCCTTTCAACCCTAAGGTGAACCTATCATGGGGTTTTCTTGGCAAGATTTGTTCAGAGGTGGTTTCCCATTGCCATCATCTGAGGCTGAGAAAGTGTGACTTGCCCAAAGTCTCCCAGCGGGTTTCATGGTCGAGCGGGGAATCAAACCATTACTGTTGGTATTAATACAGTCGGCCCTCCATATCCACAGATTCCTTATCCACAGATTCCTTATCCACAGATTCCACCACGGCTTGAAAACATTTTAAAAAATACATAAATTCCAGAAACCAAACCTTGACGTTGCCATTTCATAGAAGGGGCAGCATTTTACTATGCCATTGTATTTAATGGGACTCGGGTAACCATATATTTTGGTATCCTGAAACCAAACCCCAGTGGATATCAAGGGCCCGTTGTGTTACAGCCCCTAGTAGTGCCACCATCAACACTATAAAGCATTTTCTTCTTTCAGGAAGAGGTGGTTTATTATTATTGAAGGGCTATGGCATGCGGTGGCATCTGTTCTTTTCTAAAGGGAGAATTCCTTGGCATCCATGGGCCTAATTCCCACTACCATTTAAACCGGATCGGAAATCGGTTTGAACCATTTCAAATGGCCCTGGTTCCGATTTGAATCGATTTGCTGAGGCGATTTGGGGGGGGGGGGTGTGTGGCACCCACTAAACCCATTTAACCTGTGTTTTTTTGACACTGATGTTTTCCGTGTCTTTTTGGATAAATCAATTCTGCGCAAGTGTGAACCAGATGTGGATTGGATCTTTTTTTAAAATTTGCCCTTTGGCCAGCTGGAGGGGGTCCATTTTGAACCGATTCATTCATGAATTTGCACCACAAGTGGGTTATTTTATTGGGGGGGGAATGCGATCGGGGCAAATGTAGTGGGAACCACGCTCCGCTGTCAAAGCAATCCATCAGTTCGGATCACAAACCGCTTTTTTTGGTAAGTGGGAATCAGGCCCTGGTTAAGGTTACCAGAATGAATACTGGAAATGATCTCTACACCTTTAATGGTTGTGCAGAAAGGATTTCAGGAGGGGTTGCTTGTTACCTGGTCGGACGACAAGCGACACCTGGTGAAATTACTTCTTCCATCCAACCATGAAAGGCACAGGAGCCTGCTCCAGTTTTCAATCTGGCAACCCTATCCCTGGACCAGACCCCTCTGTCTCTCATCTCTTTCTTGCTGTGCCTTTCCATTTCTGCATCTCCCCCCCCCCCCCTCCATCATTGCTTCCACCGTTTTCTGGCTCTCCACATTGCGAAAGGGATGGCTGCTGCCTTTGGTACCTTCCTCCCTCGTCTCTGTGTGAGACGGTTCCCATGGCAACAGCCAATGGGAGAGGAGGGATGCTGCCTGCCCATCGCCAGCCAGCCAGGCTCAGCAGGGCTGGGAAGAGATGTCTGTGGGGGGATGCTGGGAAGCAGAAGGGAAGGCAGGGGGAGGGGTGGTGGTTGTGGGTCTCCTCTTCTGCACATGGTTGCAAAAGGGAAACTGGGGAGGAGGAGGAAAGCAAAGCTCCCAGCGGATCAGGCCTTGGCCTTTCAATGTGGGTTCGTCTCCGCTTGGAGCTGGCAAAATGACTTGGGTTGCATCGACACTGGAGAAATAAGCCGGCTTGGCACCGCTTTAACTGCCCTGGCTCAAGGCTATGGAATTCTGGGAGTTGGAGTTTGTTGTGGGGCCCAGAGCGGAGCTCTGCTCCGCTCTGGGCCCACAACAAACTCCAACTCCCAGAATTCCATAGCCTTGAGCCAGGGCAGTTAAAGTGGTGCCAAACCGGCTCATTTCTCCAGTGTCGATGCAGCCTTGGATTAAAGCATTGGGAGAGTTTGGGAGGCAAAAGCAATGCTCCTGGAAGTCTTTCCCTCCTTCACACACATATACTGTCACCCCTCCACATTCGCGGCTTTGACTTTAGCAGATTTGGTTATTCGCAGATCTGATTCCACATCTAGGAATCTCTAGTTCCTCCGGCACAACTGTGCGGTCAACATCTGCCAGAGGTCACGCTGGAAGACCTAGTGATTCCAAGAGAGGAAACTTCTCTAGTCATTTGTCGGTCCTCCAGCGCAATCCTCTGGTCAACTTCTGGCAGATGTTTGACCACAGAGTTACGCTGGAAGACCTAGAGATTTCTAGAGAGGTGTTCTCTCGGGTTAAAAAATAGTTGTCGTTTTTTTATTTGCGGGTTTTCCACTTTCACAGAGGCCCTATGCCCCGAACCCCAATGAATGTGAAGGGCCCACTCTGTGTATGTCTGTGTGTGTCAAATTGGCAGATGACACCAAATTAGGAGGAGTAGCTAATACCCCAGAGGACAGGATCAAAATTCAAAATGACCTGAATAGACTAGAAAGCTGGGCCAAAGCTAACAAAATGAAATTCAACACGGAGAAATGTAAGGTTCTGCACTTAGGAAGGAAAAATGAAATGCACACATACAGGATGGGAAACACCTGGCTCAATTAAACTATGTGTGACAGGGATCTAGGAGTCCAAGTAGACCACAATTTGAACATATGTCAACAGTGCAATGCAGCAACTAAAAAGGCCAATGCAGTTTTAGGCTGCATCAATAGAAGTATAGAGTCTAGATCAAGGGAAGTAATAGTGCCGCTCTATTCTGCTTTGGTCAGGCCCCACCTGGAATACTGTGTCCAGTTCTGGGCACCACAAATTAAAAAGGATGCAGAGAAACTGGAGCGTGTCCAAAGGAGGGCGACTAAAATGGAGAAGGGTCTTGAAACCATTCCTTATGAGGAAAGACTTAGGGAGATGGGGATGTTTAGCCTCAAGAAGAGGAAGGTTAAGAGGTGATATGATAGCCCTGTTTAAATATCTGAAGGGATGTCATATTGAGGAGGGAGCAAGTTTGTTTTCTGCTGTTGCAGAGACTAGAACATGGAAGAATGGATGCAAGCTCTAGGAAAAGAGATTCTTCATCAGCATTAGGAGGAACATCCTAATGGTAAGGGCTGTTCATCAGTGGAACACACTCCTTCCTTGGAGTTTGGTGGAGTCTCCTTCTTTGGAGATCTTTAAACAGAGGCTGGATGGCCATCTGTCAGGGATGCTTTGGTGGAGAGTTCCTGCATGGCAGAAGGGGGTTGGACTGGATGGCCCTAGGGGTCTCTTCCAACTCTGTGATTCTATGGTTCTATGGTGTACACACATGCGCCCTCCCACCACTATATTATATTATCCACATTCTGGACAGGGGCCATTGCTGAGCAGTTGAATTGCACTGCAGAATGATTGCTAGAGTCAAAGGTGTCATTAGATGTCTGTGAGGTACTCAATGCACCAGATGACATCCTAAGCGGGGGGTGACACTACTAGTCCCCAAAAGTCTGCCTTTTGCAGAAACAGACTGTGAGGTTTACCTACATGCCTTTAAAATGTGGAAGAGATGGTGTGAGTGGGGCATGGCTCAGTGGGAGGAAAAAAGGACAGACCCCAGGTTTTTAAATTAAATTTAAAAATATTTTTTTAATTTAATTTTTTTTATTATTTTAAATTTTTCTTTTAAACTATCACATCTTACCACATGTCCACTTTAACTACATGGAACTATGCATGTGTAAATACATTTAGGCTGTGCATATGATATTGTAATTTAAAGGTACAATTTTGTTAGTTTTTAATGTCACAACTACAGTTGGTCCTCTACATTCGCTGGGGTTAGGGATACAGGACTCCCGTGAATGTGGAAAAACTGCAATTTTTAAAAAATGCTATGTTTTTAACTGAGGGAACACCTCTGTAGGAATCTCTGGGTCCTCTAGGACAACTCTGTGGTCAGTGGGTCAGTGAACCTGTTCTGGCCTTTAGTCCAAACTTTAATGGCGCTTTCCATAGTGCTTGAACCTGTTTGAGGAATAGGGTTGAGCACCACCACTGGCAACTCCTTTAAATTCAGACTTCAGTGTTTGCAACTGTCTGTGTTAAAAGGAAGAAAATAAATTTTCTGAGTATGTGCATTTTAAACTCACTTTTATGACTGCAGATGTAAAATGCTGCTGTCCTGATGTTAAATATGTTTCCTTGGGAACAAGCACAATTTTCTTCCAGAAAGGTATAATCTATTGTTTACTAAGAAAATAAACAATTATTACATTTTAAAATAGTGAACTGAGCATCTGCAGCCCAGCTGGCTGGCTCCAACTTTGAAAAATCAACACAGCTAGAGGCAAAGAGAATTCCTACAGAGTAAGTTTTCTGTTATGGAAAGCAAATGCCTTTCTGTCTTTAAGGAAAAGGAAAAGAAAAGGAAGACTTGTATACATTTAACAAAGTATAATTTGATCATCTAAGGCAGCATTACCACTTGCATTCCAAAGAGGAAACCAGTATTTTAGAGTGAAGGCATTCATAAATTATGACTTCTGATTTAGCAAAAATAGTACTGTCTGGAAAGAGAGACATCATCAGGATCAGGGAAATCCCAAGAAATGTGCAAAGGTGTGCGCATGGGGTGTTCAGATCTACATGTTTATGTGTGTTTACTGACTGGGGAAGGAATGAAGTGCTGGAAAATATGGCTGCTTGGACCCAAGAATAACAGCACTGCAATTCCACACTGCAACATTTTGTTGCAGATCCTTATCTAATTTTTACGTAATAGTGAGCCAGCAAAGCAATGTCACAGTATGCAAATACATTTTGCTATGCTCTCATTTCCCCTAAAAAATTGATCCTGATTGGGTTTGGGATTGAGATGAACTAGTTTCTCCAAAAATGAACAGAAACTGAAGTTGTTCTTACTCCACGCCCTCTTGCAAAAAGGTCCAATGCCCACCACAACCTGCGAGCATTCGTGCGGCTGCCGTCGGGGCCCAAACGTGGAACAGGGGAAGTGGTATGGTGTCCGTTCCTACCTGCACCTTTTTTACGAGGACTGCACTGGCGCCAGTTTGGATGATGATCTTGGGGAACCCATGGCCTCTCCAGCCAGCAGCGGATGGATGTCTGTCCTCTGGAAGGTAAGTGTGTACAGTCACTACATTCGCGGTTTTGACTTCTGTGGATTTGGTTATTTGCGGATTTGATTAATATGTTCTCTCTAGGAATCTCTAGGTCTTCCAGTGCAACTTTGCCAGAAGGTGACCAAAGAGTTGCTCTGGAGGACCTTGTTTGTTTTATTTGTGGTTTTTCCACTTTCATGAGAGTCCTGTCCACCAAACCCCAGTAAATATGGAAAGTCTATTGTAGTTGTAAATTTAGGGAAAACACTGTAACTTTGGGAGTAAACCTTGACATACAGGTCCTCATAATGACTGTCCCTATATTGCAACGTCTCTGCAGAGTCCAAAAGCAGCAGCTCTTTACCTCTATATCAATACCTTTTAAAAAATTATAGCAGTTTTCATATATGCAATAAACAAGATGTTTGTAAAGCAAATGGATCTCGTCCATTCAAGACTTATGGAATGCACTTCCTGGGGCCAATCTTGGTTTTTTCAGTGCCAGGTCAAGACATGGCTTTTTTATTACAGCTTTTGGGGCCTAATTTATATTTAAGCACATACAGGGTTTTAGAACTCATTTAGCCTTTTTCACATGTTTTAACTGGTTGAGTTGTTTAATTAATGTTTTTCCCCCCTTATTTAAATTGTTTCTCGTTTTTGCTCTGGAATTGTGTTATCAATTTTGTTGCCCTGAGATCTCATGATAAAAGGTTGCCATGAAAATACACTCAGCCCTCTGTATCCATGGATTCTTTATCCACAGATTCAAGCACCCAGGGCTTGAAAAAACAATTTTAAGTATTAATTCTAAAGAGCAAACCTTAATTTTGCCATTCTGGATAAGGGGCACTGTTTTACAATGCCATTGCATTTACTGGGACATGAGCATCCATGGATTTTGGTATCCATGAGGGGGCCTGGGACCAAACCGCAGTGGATAACAAGGGCCAGTTGTATTTAAATCATCATCATCATCGTCGTCGTCAATATTAATATCATGTCATTTCCCCAAAACTGGGAGCCAGAGCTGTTTACAATATTAAAACAAAACAAAACAGTACAATTAAAAACACACAAAAGTGATCTCAAGAGAAACCAGAGAATAACATATAAATAAATACATAAGAGTAGGCCACCCCAGTGTGAAAGCCAGGATGGTGTGGTGGCTGGAGCATTAGACAGAGATTCCAGGAGAGCAGGATTCGAATTCCCTGCTTGGCCATAATCGATAACCATTTTGAGACCTTGGGCAAGTCACTCTCTCCCAACCTTACTGAAAATCAATGGCAAACTTTCCTTTAATAAGTATTTTGCCAACAAAAACCTTATTTTAGGGACAGTGTGGTGTAGTGGTTAGAGTTTTGGATGAGGACTCCAAGGGATCAGGGTGCAAATTCCAGTTTAGCCATGGAAAAACTACTGGGTGACCTTGGGCATGCCACACCCTCTTGGGCTACATCTGCACTGAAGATATAATGCAGTTTGACACGGCTTTAATTCTCATGGAATTCTGAGATTTGTAGTTTTGTGAGATATGTAGCTTTTGCTGTCAGAGAGCTCTGGTGCCACAGCAAATCCCAGGGTTCCATAGCCCTGGGCCATGGCAGTTAAAGCAGTGTCAAACTGCATTAGTTCTGCAGTGCAG
This sequence comes from Urosaurus nigricauda, assembly GCA_034509955.1. Classification (NCBI taxonomy): domain Eukaryota; kingdom Metazoa; phylum Chordata; class Lepidosauria; order Squamata; family Phrynosomatidae; genus Urosaurus; species Urosaurus nigricauda. Next base: position 3,934,435 of record JAOEGL010000004.1, read on the forward strand.
TGACATCCTTAGGAGGGAAATGGGAAACCTGCTTCAAACAAGCCTTGCCAAGAAAGCAACAGGCAAGGCAAAGTGGTGCGGTGGTTCGGGTTTGGGAATAGGTCTCCCTGGGGAGACCAGGATTCAACTCCCCGCTCAGCATCTGAAACCCACTGTGTAACTTAGGTCAAGTCACACTCTCTCAGCCTCAGGGGAAGACAGTGCCAACCTTCCTCTGAATCGGTCTTGCCAAGGAAACCCTATGATGTGATCGCTACCACTCAGGCTTGGCTTCAAGGCCCATAGCTACAACACACAACAATGGAGGAGGAGCAGTGAATGCAGGGGCAGGAATGCACCAGAATCTGCTGCAAAAGCTGCCCCTGAGCGCATGGAGAGCATCTGCAGCTGAGTGAGGTCATGGCAGGCAGGCAGGCAGCTTCTGGGATGAGTCTGGCACCACCTGCAGGCAAGTGTTGGCGCATCATGGCTGCTACCCAGAAGAAGGAGCATCATGTTGCAGAGGTCATGGCCTGCCCTCCCCTTGTTGCAGCTCCCTACCTTGAACTCCCATTGGGCCCCTACCAAGCCTGCATTACTCCCTACCAAGCCTGCATTCCCACTATGATTTAAAGCGAATTGCTGATCGGGTTATATGACCGTCATTCCCGTTTGAAACCAGTTCCGATCCTACCGTGATTGGTTTCAATCGCGATGAAGCAAGGCAAGCGTTTAAAAAATGCTCTTTCCTGACACTAGTTCTTTGGTGGTTCTTGTGAAAAAAATCAATTCTGAATCAATTCAACAAGTGGAAACAACGGATCTGAATTGCATCATTCTGGGTGGAGGGACTAATGGCAAAGGGGTGTTTACCTTGGAGGTCTTTAAGCAGAGGCTGGATGGCCATCTGTCAGAAATGCTTTGACTGGGAGTTCCTGCATGGCAGGAGGTTGGACTGGATGGCCCTTGTGGTCTCTTCCAACTCTAAATTTCTATGATTCTATGATTCTATCCTTCCTCAATTTTTGGTAGATCCACCATTCTCCCCACTCTTAGCACTGCCTTTGTGCTTGTGGTGTGACCTATGGGAGCATGTTTTTTTGTTTTTGTTTTAATTGATAGAAGATTGGATTCATTGATTTTGCAACTACTTGCAATTACTCAGATGGGGGCGATCAGGGCAATGGCAGCTCTGTGAAGCAAGTAGTTGCAAAATCAAGGAATTGAATCTTTTATCAATTAAAAAAAAAAGTTCCTAAGCCAGGCTGCTGCTTACATCACCAATGACAGGCACATGATTGGCATGCATCTTTAAGTGGCACAAACTAGTGGAAATAAAAATTGTGCCAAAAAAAAAAAAAAGCAAAGCAATTAAAAGGGGATAATGAAAAGATCCGGTTTAATACTAGGAATGATGGACCTTTTGGAATTGATTCACCGACTGGTTTAAATGTAAGTGGGAATGGGGCACAAGACTGCCTTTGCAACCAGTACAGTTTGCCTCTGGCAGGCCTGACTTGAGAAATCTCATTCTAGGCTGCATCAATTGTGTAGGGCAACTCAAGTTTCCTAAGACTTCAGCCTTTGTTAAGGAAACAAAATTTAGGGTCTAGCTTTAAATCATCAGAGTAGCAGAATGGTGTCTTTGTCTAACTATGGAGTTTATCACACGGGAGGAATTTCACACAGTTTCGAAAGAAATGGAAGTGAGGACAGTTTGGAATTGAGTAAACTCGCTAGTTCAGCGAATTTACTTTATTGTGTGTTGACACTGCATTGCGTTCAGAACTGCCCAAAATTGCCTCCCAGTGCCCAAAATTGCGTGTGATAGTTTCTTACGCAATCACGCGAAACCCCACAATTGCGTTCGGAAGGACTGCCCTTTGCCCGAAAATGCGTGTGATCAGCTTTCACACAATCACGCAAAACCCCATGATTGCATTCAGATGTCAATTGGATTATACTTCCAATTCCCTTCGTGTGATAAACTCCTATGCTTCTCTGAAAACTGAGACTGACTCTGAAAAACAACACAAGAAGCCTGCAGTGTAAACAAAAGTTTACTAATGGCTTTAATCTACATATACATAGAGGGCACATCCTAATCTAGCTAATGAATAATTCATGTAAAGAAGAAATCTTTATCTCACCATCTTTCAAGGACAGTTGAGAAAGGAGGAAGATGGAGATCCCAACAGGTCAGGAGAAAATCTTTGGTGTGTATGCACTTCCCAAAATGGGGAGTGGCCTGTATCACATGGTGTGTTTGCAAAGTTATTGCCCTGTGATTCAGTAGGAGCAAAAGGGATGTTTGCAAGAGGGGAGATAGAAAGATTTGCATGCAGGAAAATCTATCTATCTAAAGAGGAAGAGAGAATGCAAAAAATATTCCAACAAATAATAGAAGTATAGTGTCTAGATTGTGGGAGGTCATAGTACCACCCTATTCTGCCTCTGACAAGGTCCCACATGATATTCTTCCAAACAAGCTAGTAAAATGTGGGTTAGACAATGCAACTACAGTATTAGCAGTCAGTGGATTTGCAATTGGTTCACCAACCAAACCCAAAGGGTGCTCAGCAATGGCTCCTCTTCATCCTGGAAAGAAGTGACCAGTGGGGTCCCACAGGTTTCTGTCCTGAGCCCAGGGCTATTCACGTCTTTATCAATGACTTGGATAAAAGAATAGGGGGACACGCTTATCAAATTTGCAGATCACAGCAAATTAGGAGGAGTAGCTAAATTCCCAAAGGACAGAATGGAAATTCAAAATGACCTTTACAGATTAAGAAGCAGGGCCAGAACTAACAAAATGAACTTCACCAGGGAGATATGTAAGGTACTTCACTTAGGCAGACAAAATGAAATGTACAGATACAGGAAGGGGGACACCTGGCTTGACAAGACAATATATGAAAGAGATCTAGTAGACAACAAGGTGAACATGAGCCAACAGTGTGATGTGGCAGCTAAAAAGGCCAATGCAATTCTATGCTGCATTAACAGAAGTACAGTGTCTTAGAAGGAGCTCCATAAGTCTCTCCTCATAGGGATTTATGGTTTCCAGACCTTCCACCATTTTGGTGGTCCTCCTCTGGACACACTATCCTTTTTGAATTGTGGTGCCCAGAACTGGACACATGATTTGAGGTGAGACCTGACCAAAGAAGAATAGAGTGGTACTATTACATCCCTCAGTCCAGACACTATACTTCCAATGATGCAGCTGAGGATTGCATTGGCTTTTTTTAGCTGCTGCATCACACTATTATATAATGTGTGTATAATGAACCTAAAGTATGTTCTTCTTCTCCTCTTCTCCCAAGGTGACTCTTTCTGCTGGGAGCCTATTGATGCTCATTGGAGGTGCAGCTTTAGCCACAGGCTACCTCCTCTCTCCCAAACTGGAAGGAATCGGGGAAGCCGACTTTGTGGTGCTGGATCAGCAGGCAGTGGAGTACAACCATGCCCTGGGCATTTGCCGTGCGGTGGGCATGGTGCTGTGTGCCATTGCGGGAGCCCTCTTGGTCACCTGCGTCCTCTCCTCTGGGCTGGCCAGAATGAACCAAGGGGAAGATGCCAACAAGGAAGAGATGCTCTCCCCCATCGTGCAACAGGGCAGGTGGGGTGCCATTGTCACAGAGCCACCGGTGCCCTTCCAAGCCTCACGGGTGCAGTGCGTCCAGCCAAAGAGAGAACCATAGTTTCTCCTTCCTGATGGGCTTCACTTTGGAAGCATTAGACATCCTCTCTCATTTTGGTTTTGGAGCTGACACAGCTTGGTCATCTTCCAAGTGAGTGCAGAATCATAAAACTGGAGGAGATCCCAGGGGTCATTTAGCTCAGCCCTCCGCCAGTTCAGGAATGGTTTGCCATGATGTTCTCAAGTCCTTGTGTTTTTCTGAATTAAGTTTATACGAGTTTATACGAATTAAGGCACAGCTCTTCCTTTACTGACATTGAGATAAAATCTCACTTGCTCAGTAGATGTGTCCTGGGCAGCAATCAGAAAGTCTTAAGAACTATCATAATAATATGGCGAAACGGCAATTGAGCTCCAACCCCAGACGTAGAACCTCCTTCATAACCATTGCCTTAATCGGAGCTTCAAGAAGGCAGGTCTAGAAACATGGGCAAGATTTTTGGGTAGACTGCTTTGGGATATGGAGGTTCTCTTCCTCTGCATCATTCCATAAAGTGAAACCCCAAAACCCACTCAAACCCAAATATTTTTAAAAAATATATCCATATGGATGTTACCATAAGGATGTCTGAAGGCAAATTAAATAACAATAGTCAGAGCTGGCTAGAATTTTTGATGTTTAAAGTTACTTCTATGTATTTTTGCACACCCTGCTACAACATGGTATGGAAGGCCAGAATTATTTTCATCTCCATTATGTGCAGAGACAGAGAAAAATTGGTTTGCCCTTAGCACAGCTGGCAAATTCAAAGCAGAATTGGCATCTGATGCAATGAGGTAGCCCCACTCTCTTCGCCAACAAGTCATGCCACTTATTTTAACAAATTAATTAATTAAAATAGGATTTCAGTTCCTGCTGTTCTGATTTCCCAAGGCCTGAAAGAGTTTGCCACTTTCAGAAGATCAGAACTACAAGAACTGTATGGAAGTAGAAACTCAAGAGATGCTCCTTCCCCATCACCTGCTTTCTCTTCTATAACTGAAAAACAAATGCACCAGTTGAACTCCTGCCTGTTGTACAGCTCTCAGTGGCATAGAAAACACCAGATAACTGACCAGTGTGTCTCTATTTATCCCCAACCTCCATGTTCTCTTCCTTTTAAATTAAAAAGCATGGGTACAGATCATACCCATACATACCAGATGGCAGTATTTTCTCTTCCTGGTCCAATAAAGAAAGATAAAAACAGTGACTTTGCTTGGATAGATTCCTGACTCGATTTCTTTGGCATGACTAGAAGTTGAGTCTTCCTTATCAGAAATGTTCAGGACCAGAAGTATTTGGGATTTTTTCAAATTTTTGAATATTTGCATGTAATAAGATATCTTGGAGATGGGACCCAAGTCTCACCATAACATTTACTTATTTTTCATGCACATCTTATACACATAGCCTGGAGGTAATTTTATATACAGGATCTTGAATTGTTTTGTGCATGAAACAAAGTCTGTGTACACTGAACCACCAGAAAGCAAAGGTGTCACTATCTCAGCCGCCCATTACAAATGTTTTAGATTTTGGATCATTTTGGAATTTCAGATAAGGAAGATTCAGCTTGTATTGCACAGCCTGTCTTGGGGTTGCAGTATCAGTTTTCCCTCAGTTCTATAGATCTCTTTCACACTATATACAATTATAGGATTATGATACCATTTTACCTGTCATGGCTGCATCCTGGGATTGGTAGTTTAATGAGGCCGTATTGCTCTCTGGCAGAGAGTTATAAATTCATCATGAAACTGTCAGTTATAGGATGCCATTGGACAGAGTCATGCCCATCCAGTCTCTGTTTAAAGATCTCTAAGGAAGGAGACTCCACCATTCTCCGAGGGAGTGTATTCCTCTGTCAAACAGCTCTTACTCTCAGGAAGTTTTTCCTAATGTTGAGCTGGAATCTCTTTCCCTATAATTTAAATCCATTGCTCTGGGTCCTATTCTCTGGAGCAGCAGAAAACAACCTTGCTCCATCCTCAGTATGACACCCCTTCAAATACTTCAATAGGGCCATCGTATCACCTCTTAACCATCTCTTCTCCAGGCTAAACATACCCAGCTCTGGTAGAATTCAAAGATAAAGCCAAGTCAGTCTGTAGAACCATTATGTAGAGAGATCTAGCAGCACCTTTGAGACTAACTAAAAAAAGAAGTTGGCAGCATGAGCTTTTGCAGACTTAAGTCTACGTCTTCAGATGCATTTGGGCATCTGAGGAAGTAGATGTAAGTCTATGAAAGCTCATTCTGCCAACTTAATTCTTTAGTTAGGGGCTGAACAGACCACTCCTTAGGAATGGCCTGCAGCCACCCCTTTTAGCGCCAGATCAGGGCCACAGCAACCTCAGAAAGGGCACCATAGCCACCAGTTTGTTGGTGCTCCTTTGGCACCACATCATCTAGACGCAGTGGCAGATGAGCACCATGACACCCCCTGCCATGTGGTGGGGCGTGGGGCATCATGCCAGCATGGGGACAGAGCTGGGGTGTGCGTCGTGTCGACACCAGACCCCAACTGCACCCTGATTCTGGCCTTTATGGCCAGTCTGTTGAGGCTGTTAGTCTGAAAGGTGCTACAAGATCTCTCCACGTACCCAGCTCCCTAAGGAGTTTATCACATGAAGGGAATTGGAAGTATAATCCAATGGCAATCTGAATGCAATCATGGGGTTTCGCATTATTGTGTGAAAGCTGATCACACGCATTGTCGAGCAAAGGGCAGTCCTTCCGAACGCAATTGTGGGGTTTCACATGATTGCGTGAGAAACTATCACTGGGAGGCAATTTCAGGCAGTTCTGAAAACAATGTAGCACCAATACGCAATCATGTAAATTCGCTGAACTAGCGAATTTAATCAATTCCGAACTGGCCTCACTTCCATTTCTTTCAAAATTGAGAGAAATTCCTCCCATGTGATAAACTCCTAAGTCTCTCTTCATAGGATTTTATGGTTTCCAGACCCTACAACATTTTGGTCACCCTCCTCTGGACACGCTCCAGCTATCCACATCCTTTTTGAATTGTGGTGCCCAGGTGAGGCCTGACCAAAGCAGAATAGAGAAGAATTATTCCTTCCCTTGATCTAGACACTATACTTCTATTGATGCAGCCTAAAATCACATTGGCCTTTTTAGCTGCCGCATCATGTTCATGTTCAACTTGTGGTCTACTAGATCCCTTTCACATTGTCTTGTTAAGCCTGGTGCCCGCATCCTATATCTATGCATTTCATTTTTTTTCCTGCCTAAGTGCAGTACCTTACATTTCTCTCTGTTGAAGTTCATTTGGTTAGCTTGTTCTACCTTTTTTTAACATTTTAAAACCATGGATGCTTGAATCCATAGATTAAAAAAAAATCAATGGACACAAAGGGCTGACTGTAACTGTATTAAAACATGTCAACCGTCATTAAACATATCCTTCCATGAACATTCTAGATCTTTTGCTATGCCTCCCTTCTCCTTCGCCACATCTCCACTAGTCGGAGCTCTGCACCAGAGGTTAGAAAAAGGACAATCCCAGGCAATCTTTAATAAAACATTGCAGTGAAAAGTTCCTCCCTTGCGCAAAAAGCTCCACTCCATTTGCCCTCTCTGCTGGGTTTTCTGCTGTCATAGAACAGGTTTCACAGGTTTCATTATATATGAGGGGACTTGAGTATCCACAGATTTTGGTATCCACGAGGGGTCCTGGAACCAAACCCAAACAGATACCAAAGACTGACTGTATTACTTCCCTCAATCTGGATGTTCTAGTACAGGTATTGTATATTGTAGATGGATCCCATTGCATTGCCCTTTCTTGCTGCTGTATCATACTGTTGACGCATGATCAACAGATACCAAAGGGTTGCTTGCTTCCACACCTCACTTTCATTTCCATTTATGACTGCAGATGTGGAGTCCTTCTCGTACAGAGTGAACAAAACAACCAGTCAGGCAGGAGGTGAAGCCAGAAGAAACCAGGATTATCATCCATCCAGGTCTGGGTTTAGAACAGTCTAACCTGGGAGATCAGACGAGTCAAAGTATGAAGCATCAGGTAAAGAGAGAGATGTTGGGTTGCAACTCCCAGCAGTCCTCATTTATGGCTATGCTTGGCTAGGTTTGCTGGGAGTTGCAGTCCAAGAGCACTGGAAGGTGGCATGATTCCCATTCCATCAGTAAGCAAGGACACAAGGGATGCATCTGCACTGCAGAAATAATGCAGTTTGACGCCGTTTTAACTGTCATGACTCCACCTAACTGAATTGTAGTTTGTAGCCCAAGAGCTCTCTTTCAGGAAATAACTCACAAAACTACAAATCCCATAAATCATTGGCTGCTGCTCTGTTTCTGGACCCAATTAAAAGTGCTGGTTTTGACCTATAAATCCCTATACGACTTGGGTTCAAGTTATTTGAAGGACCATGTACAAGGAGATCAGGGACATTGTCCAGTCAAACCAGCCCTGGCCGATCTGGAAATATCCAGATACGTTCCTGTAATCCACTTTGCAATGGATCAAAGGTTGTCCCAGATCAACTTCTATATTAATCAACATCGCCAATTAATTAATAATTAATAAACACCACAAACCATTCCATAGATTGCTCTGGGAATTTAACATCATGTCACAGCTTCCAGAGCAGAGCCCTCGTGACTTGGTGCCTCCAAACGTTTGGGAATGCAACTCCCATCAACTCCTTCCTGCCTAGTCAATGTTAAGGGATTATGGTTCTTGTAATCCTGTGTATGAGGGCCAGCACAGTGAATGGTTTGAGCATTGGACTAGGGCACTGAGAGATCAGAGTTTGAACCCAGGCTCATGCATGGAAACCCACTGGGTGACCCTGGGCAAGTCACTCTCTCTCAGCCTCAGAGGATGGTACTGGCAAATCCCCTCTGAAGAAACTTGCCAAGAAAAGCCCATGATCGGTTTGCCTTAGGGTCACCGCAAGTCGGCAATGATTTGAAGGCACGCAACAATAACAACAACAATCCTGTGTATCCAGGAGGGTCTATGTTGCCTTCCTGTGAATGAAATCTTCAGTAGGGTAGCCCAATTGAAAGGCTGGGAAGGCCCTTATGCTATTAGTAGATAATGCAGCCCTCTAGAACTGTAGTTCCCAGCAGCCTTAGCCAACATAGCCTATGGATAAGCATGCTGGGAACTGTAGTCCAACCATATTTGGTTGGCCACATCTTCCCCATCTCATTATTGGGAGCTGTGCAGCAAAGCTTGCAACTTTTTGTCAGTCCTCTGTAACAAACCACAGGTAGAAAAGTCTTCTCCAGACTTCAGGGCAAGTCGTATTTTTGTAGCTGGAAGCTATAGTTGTCTTGGGCCAGAATCCTGTTGGCGTCTTAGACCTTTTTATCCATTGCAGAACCAACATGTTTAGTTTTAAACCAGTGCCACTGTGCATTCATGGTCATTAACTGAGCATTGATGTCTACACATATTCTGCATGGTTGCACATGGATTCAATGGTGCATTGCACATGGATGCATGCTGCATTGGTCATTTTAGACTGTAAGCCTGAGGGCAGGGATCCGTCTAATTTAAGATTGTATGTACAGCACTGTGTAAATTTACAGCGCTATATAAACAAAGGTTAATAATAATAATAATAGTAATAATAGTAATAATTTGGTTATGCCGCATTGCAATGAACTCCCAGGCAGCACAACTGCTGTGTTTATCACACAAAGGAGATTGGGAGTTTATCCCATTAATATCCCAGAAAAATTGCGTAATTATGCATAATGATTTTACGCAACATCACCCAAAACACATCATTAAAGTGGTCACAGAGAAACATTAATGCACATCTTTTTACTTTCAGGATTTCAGCGATAATGCATTTATAATATGACATTATTTGCACAACTGCGTGTGATAATCATCCGCGCAGTCACTCGCCATTTCCACTTCATTTGCAGGATGTTTTAAATGTGCTTTAATCTCACTTTAATGTTGAAATCAGCCCCAGTGTGACAAACTCCTTTATGCTCTATCTCCTTGATCTTTGAACCAAATGGATCCATGGATGTACAAGTGTTGATGCTTCATTCGTCAGCTCTTCCATTAGGTATATCATTAGGACCAATTACTAATCGGTCCCCCTAAGGCTCAAATTCTAAATTTGCCTTGCACAGAAAATCCAGATTTCTTGCAAATTTTCCCACTGGAAATGAGAACTTTGAAAGAAAGCTTCCTTTAAATAACTATTGAAGTGATCCTGGAAAGCGGTTTCCATGTGATGTTTCAAGGAAGAAAAGATTCTTCAAAGTCAAAATGCCATTGCGTGGGCAGTAGCTGGATTAAATGCATCACAAGTAATTGCAGCGTTGACTGCAAAATGTGGCACCGGCTACAATTTCCGTGCCACAAACTGAGCTATTCTGAGAAATTGAGTCCAAAATAATAACTCTTCCAAGCTCTAGTCTTTTGACTGAAAGTAACTGTTGAGTTTTAAGTAACAAGAAGTTAGGGCTACTTTAAAAATAATAATAATACACTCATGGCAACAATAGATATAACTTTGTAGACAGGAGACTGCCACTATAGCTTTAACATTTTTACTTTTAATAATTCTTCAAAGTTGCTTTTAATCCGAGTGGGATTAAATGCTGTAAATGCTGCATTGTTTTAAATTATATTATGTAACTTTTCAAAACTTTTTAGTCTATGGGTGTTGCAACCCCAGAATTCCATAGCACTGTGCCATGGCATTTAAGCAATGTCCAACTGCATTAATTCTGTGTGTCTTTAATAAGGTTAATTCAGGTCCAAAACACACTGCAGAAATAATCCAGTTTAGGCCACTTTAGCTGCCCTGGCTCAGTTCTAGGGAATCCTGGGAACTGTAATTTATTGTGGCACCAGAGCTCTCTCTGACAGAGAAGACTAAATGTCTCACAAAACTACAGTTCCCAGAATTCCCTAACATTGAGCCAGGACAGTTAAAGCGGTCTCAAACTGGGTTATTTCTGCAGTGTGTTTTGGACCATAGTGGGCCCTTGGTATCTGTTCAGGTTTGCTTCCAGGATCCTTTATGGATACTAAAATAATGATCATCATCATCATCATCATCATCATCAATTTATTTGTATCCAATCAACGAGGAATCCGGGCGGCTAACAACAGTGGAGTACAGCAAAAAATACAATAAAAAACAAATTAATCCCCTCCCTGCCCCCCAGCCATATAAGGCAGACAAAACAATGAACAATATCAATACAGTGGCAATCAAAGAAAACATAAGAATAGTACAAATTAAACAAGGTACCTGGAAAAACCTTTCCTCAACCCCTCGGCACAAGTCTACACCAAAGCAATATTAGGCAAATGTTTTTACTTTTTGGGATTTATATATTTTTTTAAAAAATTTAAGCCACGAATGCCCAAATCCATGGATAAAGAATTTGCGGATATGGAGGGCTGACTATAGTTTAGTTTGGCTTTAATGTTGCTGACTTTTAAAAATGTTTTTAATTGTAAGGGACAGAGCAGGGGAGCCTGAGAGTATCACGAAAAGGAACAGCCACTGCTAAGCCTCGGAGGAGGCGCGTGGTCGTGGTGGGGGACTCCTTGCTGAGGGGTACAGAAGCAGTGGTTTGTGGGCCTGACAAGATGTCTCGGGAGGTGTGTTGTCTCCCTGGGGCAAAGATCCATCATGTGACGGAGAGGCTGACAAGACTTGTCAAGCCTACTGACCGTTATCCCCTTCTTTTGGTTCATGTGGGAACCAATGATACTGCAAGGCACAGCCTTCAGAATATCAAAAGGGATTATGAGGCTCTGGGAAGGAAGCTGAAAGAGATGGATGCACAGGTTGTCATCTCATCTCTTCTCCCGGTAGAAGGGCATGGTCCAGGAAGGGAGAGGAAAATAGCAGAGGTGAATAACTGGCTCCGTAGATGGTGCCGCCAAGAACAGTTTGGATTCTTGGATCATGGGCTGCGGTTCCATGAGGAGGGACTTCTGGCAAGGGATGGGCTGCATCTCACGCCAGTTGGCAAAAACGTTTTTGCCAACAGTCTGAAGAATCTGATCAGGAGGGCTTTAAACTGAGTTATGTGGGGGAGGGAGACATTATACTGGAAGGCAAAAGAGATGGAGAGAATAGTCCAAGTGGCATAGAGGGAACAAGGCAAACAATGCAAGGACCCAACAGTAGGAGGCAAAAAAATGTGCAAAAGCAGCAAGTAAAGAGGACACATGGTCTTAAATGCCTCTCCACTAATGCACAGAGTATGGGAAATAAGCAGGATGAACTTGAACTCCTAGCACAACAAGGGAAATATGATATAATAGGCATCACTGAAACCTGGTGGGATGAGTCTCATGATTGGAATGTAGAAATAGAGGGGTATAACCTTTTTAAGAGAAACAGGCCAAGCAGGAAAGGAGGAGGAATAGCATTATATGTCAGGGATATTTACACCAGTGAAGAGATCCAGGAAGTCAATACTGGAAGCCAGGTGGAGAGCATCTGGATAAAAATTAAAGGAGAGGGAAATAACAGGGATGTTACTGTGGGAGTCTACTACAGACCCCCGACTCAGGCAGAGGAATTGGATGATGCCTTTCTAGAACAGATGACCACACAATCAGGAAGGAGAGATGTAGTAGTGATGGGGGACTTCAACTATCCGGATATTTGCTGGAAGTCAAACTCAGCCAAATCCTCAAAGTCTAGCAAATTCCTCACTTGCCTGGAAGACAATTTCATTGTCCAAAAGGTGGAAGAGGCAACAAGGGGATCAGCCATTTTAGATCTGATCTTAACCAACAGGGAAGACCTAGTTGATGGGGTGCAAGTGGTTGGATCCTTAGGTGGAAGTGACCATGTTCTCCTGGAGTTTGTTATGCAGTGGAAGGGAGAAGCTAGGCATAGTCAGACACGCACTCTAGACTTTAGGAGAGCTGATTTCAATAAACTTAGAGAAATACTGGGAGTGATCCCATGGTCAGGAATACTAAAAGAGAAGGGAGTTCAAGACGGATGGGAGTTTCTCAAAAGGGAGATATTGAAGGCACAATTTCAAAAAGTTCCAATGAGGAAGAAAAATGGAAGATGTCTCAAGAAGCCAGGATGGATGACTAAGGAACTTTCAAATGAGCTAAGTTTTAAACGGAACATGTATAAGAAATGGAAAAATGGGGAAATCACGAAAGAGGAATTCAAACAAATAGCCAGCACATGTAGGGGTAAAGTCAGAAAAGCTAAAGCGCAGAATGAACTCAGGCTTGCTAGAGAGGTTAAGAACAATAAAAAGGGCTTTTTTGGATATGTCCGCAGCAAAAGGAAGAAGAAGGAAACAGTAGGGCCACTGCGTGCAGAAGATGGCAAAATGCTAACAGGGGACAGAGAAAAGGCAGAATTACTCAACACCTTCTTTGCTTCAGTCTTCTCAGAAAAGGCAAAGGGTGCTCAATCTAAGGATAATGGAACAGGAGACAGAATAGAGGAATTTCAGCACAGAATAAGTAAAGAGGTAGTACAGGAATACCTGGTTAACCTAAATGAATATAAATCTCCAGGACCAGATGAAGTACATCCTAGAGTATTAAAAGAACTAGCAAATGTAATATCAGAGCCATTGGCAATAATCTTTGAGAACTCCTGGAGAACAGGAGAAGTCCCAGCAGACTGGAGGAGGGCAAACGTTGTCCCCATCTTCAAAAAGGGAAAAAAAGAGGATCCCAACAATTATCGTCCAGTTAGTCTGACATCAATTCCAGGAAAGGTGCTAGAGCAGATCATTAAGCAGAGAGTCTGCGAACATTTAGAAGCCAATGCCATAATCACAAAAAGCCAACATGGGTTTCAGAAAAAGAAGTCATGCCAAACGAACCTGATCTCTTTTTTTGATAAAATTACCAGCTTGGTAGATGAAGGGAATGCTGTGGATATAGTATACCTCGATTTCAGTAAGGCCTTTGACAAGGTTCCCCATGACATTCTTGCAAACAAGCTTGCAAAATGTGGGATAGACAAGTTAACTGTTACATGGATTTGTAATTGGTTGAGTGGCCGAACTCAAAGGGTGCTCAACAATGGCTCCTTTTCATCCTGGAGAGAAGTGACCAGTGGGGTCCCACAGGGTTCTGTCCTGGGCCCAGTGCTATTCAACATCTTTATTAACGATTTGGATGACAGAATTGGGGGCATACTTATCAAATTTGCAGATGACACTAAACTGGGAGGAGTAGCTAATACCCCAGAGGACAGGATCAAAATTCAAAATGACCTGAATAGACTAGAAAGCTGGGCCAATGCTAACAAAATGAAATTCAATACGGAGAAATGTAAGGTTCTGCACTTAGGGCGGAAAAATGAAATGCACAGATATAGGATGGGGGACACCTGGCTGAACGAGACCACATGTGAAAGGGATCTAGGAGTCCAAGTAGACCATAAGCTGAACATGAGTCAACAGTGTGATGCGGCAGCTAAAAAAGCCAATGCAATTTTAGGCTGCATCAATAGAAGTATAGTTTCTAGATCAAGGGAAGTTATAGTGCCACTCTATTCTGCTTTGGTCAGGCCCCACCTGGAATACTGTGTCCAGTTCTGGGCACCACAATTCAAAAAGGATGTGGAGAAACTGGAGCATGTCCAAAGGAGGGCAACTAAGATGGTGAAGGGTCTGGAAACCTTGCCCTATGAAGAACGCCTTAGGGAGCTGGGGATGTTTAGCCTGGAGAAGAGAAGGTTAAGAGGTGATATGATAGCCCTGTTTAAATATTTGAAGGGATGTCATATTGAGGAGGGAGCAAGCTTGTTTTCTGCTGCTGCAGAGACTAGAACGCGGAACAATGGATGCAAACTGCAGGAAAAGAGATTCCACCTCAACATTAGGAGGAACTTCCTGACAGTAAGGGCTGTTCGACAGTGGAACACACTCCTTCCTCGGAGTGTAGTGGAGTCTCCTTCCTTAGGGGTCTTTAAGCAGAGGCTGGATGGCCATCTGTCAGGGATGCTTTGACTTGGAGTTCCTGCATGGCAGGGGGTTGGACTGGATGGCCCTTGTGGTCTCTTCCAACTCTATGATTCTATGATTCTATGATTCTATGCAGTGGGCCCTTGGCATCGGCTGGGGTTTGGTTCCTGGGCCTTCCATGGATATAAAATTTGTGGATGCACAAGTCTCCTTCAGTATTATGGCATTGTAAAATGGCATTCCTGATAACAAATGCCAAACTCAAGCTTTGCTATCTGCAGTACACACACACACACATGCATATATATATATATATATTCAAGCCATGGATGTTTGAATTCATGGATAAAGAATTCATATACTGTATAAAGAGGGCTGACTTTCCCCATCTTTGGGAAATCAATAATAATAGTAACAACAACAGCAGCAGCAGAAAAACCCAAGAACCTGCCCAAAGCCTTATGCAACCTGTCTGCAGCATGCAGAACATCATCCTGATTTTTGATCCATCTCTGCCTTGCCTGACTCTGTAAGTGCAAATATAGACATTGAACTCATTGGCAAAGTGTTTCCATTGCAACATCATCGCTCTTGTTGTGAATGGGGTCATTTGCCACCTCCAGCTCCATCCTCCCACTCTATGAGAAAGGCAAGAGAGTATTTATGAGTCAGAGCTTCATGGCAGGGTTCAAACCTCTTTGCAAAGAGGAAGCGTGAGTCACTGGAAAGGACAGAAGAAGAGAAACTCAGGGTGAAAGGAAAGAAGCTAGGAACAAATGTAGGACTGGAGTAATGTATCCAGAACTCTGGTTACAAGGTGATTCCGTAATGCAATCAATAAACCAAAAATTATAGGGAACTTTGGAACATACATACAGTATCTCACAAAACTACAACTCTCAGAATTCCATAGCATTGAGCCAGGGCAGTTAAAGCAGTGTCAAACTGCATTCATTCTGCAATATAGATGCAGCCAACATGTCTTTTTACTGCTGATTTCTGCAGAATTTGACATCTTCTTCTTGCACTGAAGATATAACAGCCAGGCAAGTTCTTCCCTTTCCTGGGGACAAGTCGAGGAAATATGAGGTTCTGTTTAGTTTTGGAAAAATAATGGTGCTCCTGTTTTGGTTTAGTGCCAGACCTGAGAAAGAGGAATTTGTTCCTGAATCTTCTCATTCCTGCTTTTCTTTCTCCCAGCAACAACCCTTTCCTGCTGCTTGTTTCCCTGCCATATAGTATACTCAGGTATACTGCACCAGTAGATGGAGGTTCCATCTAGCAAAAGGAACTTGGATACATTACTTTAAAAATACCCAAAGCAGCGCAGGTCTCCGAGTCTGCATCCGCACTGCAGAAACCACCCAGTTTGACACCACTATAACAAGTCGAGGAAATGTTGTGAGGTTGCATTCAGTTTTGGAGAGAGAATAGTGCTCCTGTTTTGGTTTACTGCCAGATTTGAGGCTGCATCTGCATGACATTAAGCAGAGGCTGGATGGCCATCTGTCAATGGGGATGCTTTCACTGGAGTTCCTGCATGGCAGAAGGGGGTTGGACTGGATGGCCCTTGGGGTCTCTTCCAACTCTATGATTCTATGATTCTATGACAGAAATAATTCAGTTTCATCCCACTTTAACTGCTGTTACGATATATACTTTTAATAAAATTTTGGGGACTGTACTATGACCCCTGACTGACCTCTCCAAGGACCTGCCATTAGCCCCAAGCGTTGGAAGAGCAGAGTCCCTAGTAAGCAACTCTCCATAGGAAGTTTGGGAGTCGCCAGACCAGATTTGCCACTGCCCTCCGGAGTAAGACAATAGCCTTGGAAGTGAGAGACTTCCTAACACTTCCATGGCTCAGTGCTATAAAATTCTGTGGATGGCAGTTTTGGGAAATATTGAGCCTTCTCTCTGGTGACACAACAGACTACAATTGCCAGAATTCCCCAGCGTTGAGCCACAGCAGTGAAACCGGTGTCGAACTGCATTAATTCTGCAGTACAGATGCAGCCAACATGTCTTTTCACAGCTGATTTCTGCAGATACAGACTTTTTCTTCTTGCACTGAAGGTATAACAGCCAGGCATGTTCTTCTCTTTCCTGGGGCCAAGTAGAGGAAATATGTCGTTCTGTTCAGTTTTGAAAAAATAATGGTGCTCCTCTTTTGGTTTAGTGCCAGACCTGAGAAAGAGGAATTTGTTCCTGAATCCCCAGCTTCTCATTCTGCTTTTCCTTCTCCCAGCAACAACCCTTTCCTGCTGCTTGTTTCCCTGCCATATAGTATACTCAGGTATACTGCACCAGTAGATGGAGGTTCCATCTAGCAAAAGGTTGGAACTTGGATACATTACTTTAAAAATACCAGGTCTCAGAGTCTGCATCTGCACTGCAGAAACCACCCAGTTTGACACCACTTTAACTGCCACGGCTCAGTGCATTTTGAGCCCTGGTGCCACAACAAACTACAGTTCCCAGACTTCCATAGCATTGAGCCAATACTATCTCTCCTGGACCAGGATCGAGACTCGCAGAATTGTGGATCTGGGATCATAGTAGGAATCCACCGCGGAAGATGCCCAGGCTAGTGCCCATTGAACCTCTGCTTTAAAAACCCCTCCCAAGAAGAGTCTGCCACCTTCCACCATTTGACAGCTCTTCCCATCTGAGCATTTTCTCCCTAAGACTTAGAAATGTCTTTTAATCATTTCCCAAAAGGGGGGATTTCATGGAGGGCAGCTTCTCCCTCCTTTGGGGGAAGTAGCAGTTTATCACATGAAGGAGATTGAGAGTCTATCACGTAATTACATGTAACAATTTCACATGCTATTGCACAAAACCCGCCGTTAAAGTGGTCACAAAAAAAGCATGAACACTTATCTTTTTACTTTCAGGATTTCAGCGAAGAAGCATTATCGATATCACTTTATTTGCACAATTGTGTGTCATAATCATGGGTGCAATTACTCACTATTTTCGCTTTATTTCCAGGATGCTTTAAATGAGCTGTAATCTCTCTTTAATGCCAAAATTAGCCCCAGTGTGATAACCTCCTAAGGAACACACATCCGATTCCCAGGGGTTTGGCTGGCAGAAAGCCTGGAATTTGGGCAGGCGGAGTTGACCCCAAAGGGGGGTAGGAGAGGCTTCCTCCACATATTGCAAAAAAGGCCCTGTCCTGAACTGAGAGGCTGACCCCAAGCTTATGGGAAAGCAAAGGGTCAGGGAAACGGATGTCATCCCATGTGGGGAGAGTTTCCTTTGGCAGGAGGAAGGTTTTTTGAGGGGTGCGGGGGAATTGACATTCCAGACACAGCTTGAGTCTCCAATGGGATGGTGTCCTGACATTTCCCCTGCATCTAAGGAGTTTATCACATGGGGAGGAATTTCTCCCAATTTCGAATGGAGCCAATTCGAATTAATGTAAATTCGCTAGTTTAGCAAATTTACGTGAGTTCTAGTTGCATTCGGAATGTGTTCAGAGTGACTTCCCATTCCCCGAAAATGACCCTCCGTTGCCCGAAATTGCATGAGATAAGTTATTACGCAATTACATGAAACCTCAATATTGCATTCGGAATGACTTCCTATTGCCCAAAATTGCATGAGATAAGTTATCACTCAATAACGTGAAACCCCATTATTGCGTTCGGATTGCCTTTGGAGTAAACCCCCAAATTCCCTTGTATGATAAACTCCAGAGAATTTGAAATTTTCTTCTTATTTGGACAACAACTCCCAGAAGCCTCCAGTCAGCCACTCTCCTCCTCCTCCTCCTCCTCCTCCTCATTAAAAAAACACTGAAGATGGTTGTGTTGTCGAAGGCTTTCACAGCCGGCATGCATAGTGTTTTGTGGAGCTTTTGGGCTATGTGGCCATGTTCTAGAAGAATTCCTTTCTGACGTTTCACCAGCATCTGTGACTGGCGTCTTCAGAGAACTTTCTCTGAAGATGCCAGCCACAGATGCTGGTGAAACGTCAGAAGGAACTCTTCTAGAATATGGCCACATAGCCCGAAAGCTCCACAAAAAACTACTGAAGATGGTTCTTTGATTAGGTTGTGGGTGCATCTACACTGTAGAAAGATTTTGACACCACTTTAACTGCAGCAGCTCCAATCCAACAGAATCCTGGGATTTGCAGTTACTGTATATACTCATGTATAAGTCTAGAAACGTTAGTAAAAAAAATTGACCCCAAAAAGCTAGGTCGACTTATCCATGGGTCAATGTTAAATAGTATACTTTAATTCTTTTTCAAAAGGGAACCATCCCCTGGTGAAAGGCAAGAGTGCAATCTGTCCTGGAAGCACTGATCTCCCCCTGCTCTCTCTTCCATCCAGACTTAAGACGGAGCACAAAGAGTTATGTCTGCCATAATTTTGTAGGTTCTTTCACATTGTTTTCCTTTGCTTCATCAATCCTTTGTTGCAAGTCCCTAAGTTTTACCCTCGACTTATCCAAGGGTTATATCAAAATCCAAAAAATTTGCCTCCAAAACTTGCCCTCGACTTATAGATGGGGTCGACTTATAGTTGAATATATACAGTATGTGAGGCGCCAGCACTCTTTGGGAGAAAAGACCAAAGACCTTGTAAAACTACAAACCCCAGGATTCCATAGGATGGTGCTACACTGAAATTATTTTTACCATGTAGATGCACCCCAAAAGCTCAACACACCAGTAAGAAGCCTCCCTGAATGCAACTACATATTAGAAGCCTGCTTGAAAAGAAAAGTTTTTTGCCTGCCAGAGAAAGGAGAACAAGGAGGGGGCCAGGCTAGCCTCCTGTGGAAGGGAGTCCCAGAAGGTGGGAGCAGCCACCAAGAAGCAACAATGCATTTCTGACATCACGTTATTTGTGCTATTGCGTGTGACAATTATTCACGCAATTACTTGTCATTTTTGCTTTATTTGTGGGATGCTTTAAATGCGCTTTAATCTCTCTTTAATGCCAAAATTAGCCCCAGTATGATAAATTCCATAGTCCAGTAACCCTAACTGCTATGCCACACAGGCTTTGCTGCTGTGTTTGTGGTTTGTTGTTGTGTGCCTTCAAGTCATTTCCAACTTCTAATGAATAATAGTAAATAAAAACTTTATTTTTACCCTGCCTCTCTGTCAAAAAGACAATGGGGTTTTTCTTGGCAAGATTTGTTCAGAGGAGGTTTGCCGTTGCCTACCCCTGAGGCTGAGAGAGTGTGACTTGCCCAAGGTCACCCAGTGGGTTTCTATGGCTAAGCCTGGAATGTTGTTGTGTGCTTTCAACTAAAGTGAACTTATCACTGAGTTTTCTGGGGCTAAGAGTATGTTTCCATGGCTGAGTGGGGAATCTAACTCTCATCTCCAGTCCAATGCTCAAAGCAGTACACCATGCTCCAGCTTCTAGTAGCTTCTGATATCCTAACCGCAAAGCTGTACAAGGCACCACAAAATGGAAAACATTCCAGAAAAACGTAGTCCTTCACCAAATGAAAGCTGAAAACACTCATATAAACATAAATGTGTGCTTAGTCATGCACAAAAGGAAGGGCATTTTAGAATTCCTCCTGGGCAGAAGGTTGAAATGCCAGGGAAGGTTGAAAAGGGAGACATCTGGTTACCATGTTAGACTGGCAATTCCATGCTGTGCTTATTTCTGAAACAAGCATCAGGCAAAACAGGAGCAGCATCTGCCTCCATCACTATCTCCTCTCTCCTCAAAATATGATGGCCAAAGCTGGCCAGAATGTCTAGAGGAAGGAAAGAAGGAAGCCCTCCGTCTCCTCCACCTACTAGGTCTCGCTCTCTGGCCGGTGACGTTCTCACTCCCGGGAACATTTTCTGGACAGCAAACTCGGCTCCTTGCGTAACCTCTGTCCTGATGCAACTTGCATTCCTCTGGCACAGGCTGGAGTTGTTGCTCTTCCAAGAAAAGGAAGGGTGAGAGATCAGTGCCTGGACTTTAAAAGGAGAGTGGCAGCTTTGCTTGGCACCTCTTCTGTTCATAACAAGGCTGCCAGCCCTGGGAAGCAAAGCTGGCTTAAAAGGGGGCACTGCCCTGATATGGAAAGGCAGGGGAGGAAGACATGTGGCCCCCAAGGTGCATTTTGTAGCCATCAACTGAGACTCCCCTGGAATGCCTTTTGTCATCCATCAAGGCGACCAAAGCTGTCTCCATCCCATAGCCAAGTCTGAAGCTACATTGAAATGGATCTAGATAATCTGTTTCACCCAGAAACCCCTGGAGCTGGAAGGCCACCATTCACTCCAGACCTTGCCCAAGAATGGAATATTAGAGAGTGGCTGATAGTTATTGAGAAGACAGTGGGATCCAGGGAGGTCTTTTTCAGGAATGGCCTCACCACAACCTCCCTTAAACAGGATGGAAACCTCCCTTGCGGCATTCACCATTCCCTTCACCCCCTCAGCCAGTCCTTCTCTAGCTGCTTTCAGAAGCCAGGAAGGGCAAGGATCCAGGATGCACATGGTGGCCCTCACTTCTCCAAGGATCCAGTCCACATCCTCAGGCTGCACAATGTGAAACTTATCCAATAATACGGGACAAACAGGTGACAAGATTACATCCACTGGACCCGTGTCAACTACAGCATCCAAGTCAGAGCAAATCTGCAAAGTATCTTGCAATTTTGTCTGCAAAATGTTTTGCAAATTCTTCATGTAGAGCTGTCGAGTAGTCTTTGCTTTCTCCTTGGGGGCCAGAATATAAAAGGCCCCTGACCATTTGGAAAGGGCTCTGCTGGAGGACACTGTGCAGATACAATGGTGGCAGAGATGTATAATTTCTTTGCTGCCATCATCACCAAGGCGTAGGTCTTCCAGTGAGCTCTAGCCTATGGACTCACTCCAAGTCTTCTGCCATCATTGCTCTAGTCTCCATCCCAGTATTGGTTTTTGGCTACCACTAGTTTGGCTTTCTTCATTTTCTGGTTGCCCAAGCAGCCCCCAGAAACTCAGCTAGCTCTCAGACTTACCAAAATTGCTCATCTTGGCAGTATGGGAGCTTCAGCTAGAATCATAGAATCATAGAGTTGGAAGAGACGCCAAGGGCCATCCAGTCCAACCCCATTCTGCCATGCAGGAACTCCCAATCAAAGCATCCCCAACAGATGGCCATCCAGCCTCTGCTTAAAGACCTCCAAGGAAGGAAACTCCACCACTTTCCGAGGGAGTGTGTTCCACTGTCGAACAGCCCTTACTGTCAGGATGTTCCTCCTAATGTTGAGGTGGAATCTCTACATTAGGTCTTATTGTAGGTCTGAGAGGGATTTCTTAATAGATAGAGTACCTAGCTATGAAATCCACTGGGTGGCCATGGGCAAGTCACATGCTCTCAGCCTCAGGAGAAGGCAATGCCAAACCACCCCTAGCCAAATCCTGCCAAGAAACCCCCATGATAAGATTGCCTTAGTCACATGCTCTCAGCTTCAGAGGAAGGCAATGGCTAACCTCCTCTGAATAAATCTTGCCAAGAAAGCCCCATGATAGGTTCTCCTTCTGGTTGCCATTAGTCAGAAATGACTTGAAGGCACACAGCAACAAAGAGTGGTTAGCTGGACTGAGCAAGCCCCACTCTCTCAGCCTCAGAGGATGGCAATGGCAAACCTCTACTGAAGAAACTTGCCAAGAAAACCCTGTGATAGGTCTGCCTTATGGATGCCATAATTTGGCAACGACTTGAAGGCACACACCAACAAGAAGAAGAGTGGTTAAATGTCTAAAACTGCTGCTCTGGCCACTGTGGACTCTTTCAGACGTGGGAAATTGGAAGTATAATCCAAGGGCAATCCAAACGCAATCATGGGGTTTCACGTTATTGCGAACTAGAGCTTCTCACGCAATTTTGGACAAAAGGGAAGTCACTCTGAATGCACACATAGGTTTCACGTTATTGCGAATTAAAGCTTCTCACGCAATTTCGGGCAAGGAGGGGTCATTTTTGGGTAATGGGAAGTCATTCCAAACGCCTTCCGAATGCAATGGGGATTCACGTAAATTTGCTAAACAAGCGAATTCACGTGAATTCGCATTGGCTGCATTCGAAGTTGGGAGAAATTCCTCCAGTGTGAAAGAGTCCTGTGTTTTACAAGCTTTCCCTGGATATATTAAAAAGAAGACAGCAAGCCAGGCATGTGTTGTTGTTGTTGTTGTTGTTGTTGTTGTTGTGGGCCTTTAAGTAATTTCTGACTTACGGCAACCCTAAGGAGAACCTGTCATTGGGCTTCCTTGGCAAGATTTATTCAGAGGAGGTTTGCCATTGCCTTTCTCTGAAGCTGAGAGCATGTGACTTGCCCAAGGTCACGCAGTGGGTTCCATGGCTGAGCTATGTAGGATTCGAACCCTGGTCTCCTGAGTTGTAGTCCAGCACTCAAATCACTATGCCATGCTGTCTCTCCAATGATGAAATAACAATAAAGAACAAGTTGTTCTTCTGAGCACATGCAGAGGTGCACACTCCTGCAAAATTACATTCTTGGTCCCGAGGTTCCATGATTTGCAGGTGGGATGGGATCTCAGTCCCCCCACACCCTCAATTTCTCTTTCTCTCTCTCTCTCTCTCTCTCTCTCAAATCCCTTTTGTGGTGCCTTGTCCTCCTCTGGGCTCCACTTTCCAACTCCCATCCTCCACTCCTGCAAACAGTCTCTCGGAGGTACTTAGATTCTGTGTTCCTGAATGGCAACGGGTTGGACTGGAGTTTATCATACTGGGGTTAATTTTGGTATTAAAGACAGATTAAAGTGCAAATAATCACACAAATAAAGCCAAAATGGCAAGTTATTGTGCGAATTATTATCACACACAATTGTGCAAATAAAGTGATATCAGAAATGCATTGTCACTGAAATCCTGAAAGTAAAAAGATGCACATTATTGCTTCTTTGTGCCCATTTTAATGGCGGGTTTTGTATGACATCGTGTTAAATTATTTCACGGAATGATGCAATCTTTCTGGGATATTCATGGGATAAACTCCTGATCTCCCTCCCTTTCTTTCTTCCAGGAACAAGACAAAAGCATCGTGTCCTGGTCCCGAAGCCTTATCATTTGCAGTCTCAACCCTTCCCTTTCCTTCCGGGAGTTTTTGGCCAGGATGTCCAAACAGAAGCCAGACAGCTGGAGACAGAAGACGAGAGGCAGGAAAGAGCGGGATCATCCTCAGGCCGCCTCTCCCAGAGCTTAATGTCTCCCATAAAAGACCAACATATAACCAGGGGATGGGGGCTCAATACTGGCAGGCAGGTTGTTATTCATTTTGCCTTCATGTTGCCGTCTTTGCACAGGAGCTTTTCCCATCTAGCATCTTTCAACTATCCTTAAATATTAAGATGCTTACAAGAACATTGCACGCTTAGGAGTACCCTCCATGTGTTCAGAGCAGTTTGCTTGCAAGTGTGCATAGGATGGATAGCAGGCAGAGCCTATTATTCCAAGGAGGATTCAAGGACAATTGCTGTCTTCGCATTTCTTGTCCAATGGGATCTTGCAGCACCTTTGAGAGTTAACTGTGCAAAAGAAATTGTAGCATAAGCTTTCGCAGATGTGGTCTATCTCCTCAGATGCAAGGTTCAGTTCATTATTATTTAACAGATTTCTTTAGGAAGAAAGTTCTTCCTAATATTTAAGTAGAATCGGTGATCACAAAGCACACTTTATATAATCCGTTGTTCAGTCTCAGGAGCAGCAGCAGAAAACAAGCTTGCTCCATCCTCAATATGACATATTTAAATATTTAAAACACAGGGCATGATTTCCAAACCTTTCACTATTTTTGGTCACCCCCCCCCCCCCCTTTGGCACACACTCCATTTTGTCAACATCCTTCTTGAATTTTGGTGCCCAGAACTAGACACAATATTACAGATGAGGTCTGGCCAAAGCAGACTAAAGTGGCACTGTTACTTTCCTGGATCTAGAGACTACACTCCTGTTGATGCAGCCTAGGAGCGCATTGGCTTTTTTAACTGCTGTATCACACTGTTGACTCATGTTCAACTTGTGGTCTACTAGGACTCCTAGATCTCTTTTCTACATACTTCTATCAAGCCAGGTGTCATCCATCCTGTATCTGTGCTTTTCATTTTATTGCCTAAAGATAGTACCTGACATTTCTCCCTTAATAAAGGTCTTGGAGAAATCAAGATATGCTACATCCACAGCATTTCCTTCATTTACCAAATTTGTGCCTATATAAAAAAAAAGATATAAGATTAGTCAGGCATGACTTGTTTTTGAGAAACCCTTCCTGACTTTTAGTGATCACAGCATTCCTAAGTTTTTACAAACTGTCTGTTTCATTACCTGCTCTAAAATCTTTCCTGGTATAGATGTCAGTCTGACTGGGCGGTGGTGCCAAACTGCATTAATTCTGCAGTGTAGATGCAGCCCACATCGGCTTGTTAACCTGCAATAACCAAGCAAAGTGCATGACCTGACATCCAGAACACACAGCTTCTGGGTCTGTGCCTCCCAGGTTAAGCAAAAACCTATTTGTTTTTCGGTCTGAAGTGATGCTGCAGTTTATGCACTTTGACCATTAGGTTGGGAAGCCATAACAAGGCACAGGAAAAGATTAAGTAGTTTTAATGATCCTTCCTGGGTCTTTAAGCCTCTTAGGAAGGAGATGCTTGATAACGTGGTAACATGATGATATAAGAGCTGGAGTGCTAACCGCAGATGGGATTTTTCCATCCACACTTGTCCACTTATGAAAAATCTCCACTTATATAAGGTGTGCTTTATGATCAGAAAAAAAAAAAAAAAAGGAAAAGAGAGAGAGAGAGAGAGAGAGAGAGTGAGAAAGAGAGAGAAAGAGGACCCAGGCAATTAGGAATTTGCACTTAAAGCTTCCAGCAGCGAGGAAACTTTGAGCTTTACATTTTTCCAAAGCAAATCATGGGAAAAAGCTGAAGCACAAAATGAAGACACTCTCTTGGACTCTCCTTCCTTGGAGGTCTTTAAGCGGAGGCTGGATGGCCATCTGTCAATGGGAGTGCTTTGATGGAGAGTTCCTGCATGGCAGAAGGGGGTCGGACAGGGTGGCCCTTGGGGTCTCTTCCAACTCTCCAATTCTAGGATTCTAAGTTCAGACTAAAACCAGGAGCAGATCCATCGCCTCCCCAAGTGACATTAGCTGCCCCTGAGGTTGGAGAGAAGGCAAAGTTCCAAGCTGCCTGTTTCACCTTCTTCCTGTTTCTTATCTTCCGCCCTCGAAAACTGGCCTCGATTCAAGTGGCTTTCCTCCCGCTGAGTCAGTGGGTGGTGGTTGGACAGGGCTGGCACTTTTTGCTCTTGCAGGGAGTTTCATCATGACCCGACAGGTTGCAGGCCTCTTGCTCGGGAGACTCCGACCAAACGCCACCCGGCCTTGGTTGGGAAATGGCACACCCTCCTTCCAGGTCCCCTTCCCTCTCTGCACCTTTGCTGAGTTTTGAACTCCCAAACAGGAATCTCAATACGCTCCGCTCTGGGCCCCACAACAAACTCCAACTCCCAGAATTCCAGAGCCTTGAGCCAAGGCAATTCAAGCGGGGCCAAACCGGGTTATTTCCCCAGTGTGGATGCAGCCTGCGTAGTGAAAAGGATGCCAGTCAATGCCAACATTAGAAAAAATGGCTTGACCTTTGTCGGAGGCAGACGCCTCAGATCATGGCAAGGTCCCGGTGTGCCGGCTGTTTCCATAGGATTCCCCAGGGATGGCTAAAATGCGGTATCTTGAAATCCAAAAAAAACACCTCGGGATAGCCGTGTTGGCCATATAGCGAATCCAATAACATCCAAACCATGATACTTTTATTGGGCCCAACCAAAATGCACACTGACGTGTTGCAAGCTTTTGAAGCCACACCGGCTTTTCGGTTGCATTCTTGGTTGGCCCAGTAAAGGGATCATCACCGTTTGGGATGCTAGGCCAGGTTAGTTATTTTGTTGAGCGGCTGCCTGTTCGCACCAGGCGCCGGAGGCTGTATTTGCAGAGGAAGGAACTGGCAAAAAACCTCCTCTGAGCATCCCTTGCCTAAGAAAACCCTAGAAATTAATGGGGTGGCCATAAGTCAAGAGGCAATTTGAAGGCAATGCAGAGATGGATGGTTACTAGAGCATTTAAGTTCCTACCCGCAAAGGACGGCTTGCACAATATGGCCATTTTCAGACCGAAATCTGCACTTGTTTGGTTCAGTATAAAAACAGACGCAGGGTCCTGGGGCATCTTTTAAGCCTCCTAATTTATTTTGGCATAAGCTTTGGAAAACGTGGCCCATGATGCCTTCCTTCTTTTGGGCTTTTGCATTAGATCCCCAGCTCAGCCATGAAACCCAATGGGAGACCTTGGGAAGCAAGTTGCATACTCTCAGCCTCGGAGGAAGGCCCCGGGGCAAACCGTCTCTGAGCAAACCTTGCCCAGAAAAGCCCATAATTAAAAGCATCCCTTGAAACTGCAATATCATATGCACAGCCTCAGTTCGGTTACATTATACATTGCTTTATGTCATTGAGGGGGAAATATGGTAAAAGGGGATGTTTTCAAAGAAAAATTGAAAAGGATAAAACATTTATTTTAAAAAATAATTTCTAAATTTTAATTTTAATTTTTTAAAAAATTACCTGGGGATATCTACTTTTTCCTTCCACTGAGCCTCATCCCACTCATTATTTCTTTTCCCAGCATTTTGATGGAACACAGACCTAATGCTGGAAGTTATAGTGCCGCTCTATTCTGCTTTGGTCAGGCCCCACCTGGAATACTGTGTCCAGTTCTGGGCACCACAATTCAGAAAAGATGTGGAGAAACTGGAGCGGGTCCAAAGGAGGGCGACTAAAATGGTGAAGGGTCTGGAAGCCATGCCCTATGAGGAACGACTTAGGGAGCTGGGGATGTTCAGCCTGGAGAAGAGAAGGTTAAGAGGTGATACGATCGCCCTGTTTACATATTTGAAGGGATGTCATATTGAGGAGGGAGCAAGCTTGTTTTCTGCTGCTCTAGAGACTAGGACCCGGAACAATGGATGCAAGCTCCAGGAAAAGAGATTCCACCTCAATTTTAGGTGACAGTAAGGGCTGTTCGACAGTGGAATACTCTCCTTCCTCAGATTTTGGTGGAGTCTCCTTCCTTGGAGGTCTTTAAGCAGAGGCTGGATGGCCATCTGTCAGGGATGCTTTGATTGGGAGTTCCTGCATGGCCGAAGGAGGGGGTTGGACTGGGTCCTCTGTTCCCTGCAGCAGCAGCAGAAAAGAAGCTTACTCCCTCCTCAATATGTATATGGCATCCCTTGGGGTGTGAGTTCCAACCCTGCGCTTCTCTGTCGGCTGTTGGGGGCCCTGTTTGCTGGGGCTGCCCCCCTCCCTCCCTTCCTGCAGCGGGGCCCGAGGGAGGAGGAACGGAGGGAGGGAGGCGGCGCTGGTGCTGGGTCCTCCTCCTCCGTCCTCCGTCCTCTCCCTCTTCGTGGGGCCGGGTTGCGTTGCATCAGCCCCGGCGGGAGGAGGAGGTGGAGGAGGCTGGGTCTGGCCCTGGCTCCAGGTGGAGGAGAGGGCGCCTTGCCTCCGGGCTCCAAAGGAGAAGGAGAAGGAGAAGGGAAGGGGAAAGGGAAGGAGGCAGAGAAAAGAAGGAAGGAAGGAAGGAAGGAAGGAAGGAATAAGAGAAAAAAGAAGGAAGGAAGGAATCAAACAAGAAGGAAGGAAGGAAGAAAAAGAAAGAAGACAGGAAGGAAGGAAGGAAGGAAGGAAGGGAGGGAGGGAGGCTCCTGCTGCCCTCCTTTGCCCCCGAGGGCTCCGTCCTGCGCCAAAAGGTAGGTTTGGAGAGGTCCGCACTGGAACCGGAATCCGGTGTGACTCCGCTGGAGCTGCCCAGGCGCCTTGCCGGGGATCCCGGGGTCCTGTCTTTCCGAGGGGCGGGGAGCCTTCTCTGTCCAGGGGCCCCAGCAACCCCCAGGGCCCCGGGTTGCCTTCCACCGAGCCCTGAGAAGGAAAGCGCGCTCAACCGGGATTATCCCGGCAGTGCGGCCGCAGCCTCCTCCGTCTCTTTCCGAGGAGAAGGCGCTTCTTCGTCCCGGGAACCCTGGCATCCCCGGCCCGGGCTCAGCTAAGCCAGGCTTTGGGAAGCAGGCCTCCTAGTAGAGGCCTGGGGTTCCAGTGCCCATCATCCCCATCCCGTGCCCAGGGACCATGCCCCCGATGCCCCTGCCCTGCCCTCCCGTCAGGAGGTCCTTCCCAACATGTCGGTGGACTCTTTGGGGCCGTCCTTTGGGGATGATGTGTGCTGGAGTCTTGATCCTGAAGGCTTTTGGAGACCCCCCTGGCACCCAAGGAAGAACCGGTTTATCACACTAGGGGGCAAACAGGAGGCAAACAGGAATTAAACAGGAATTAAACAAGAAATGCCTTATGTTTAACATAGGACATTTCCTGTTTAATTCCTGTTTAAATCCTGTTTTCCCCCTGTTTGCCCCCTAGTGTGATAAACCTCTGCTCCTTCCTCTGAGACACAGGGCCGCAGGGCTTGCTATGCCTCCGCTCCACGCCCCACAACAAACTACAATTCCCAGAATTTCACAGCATTGAGCCAATGCAATTAAACCGGTTTATTTCTCCAGTGTGAACGCAGCCCACAGCTGCCAAAAGTATGAGCTGATGGAGCGCTTTGGGTCTTGGACGAAGACTTTGGAAATCAGGAAATTTGCTTCCCTGCTCAGCCATACCTTGGGCGAGTCACACTCTCTCAGCCTCAGGGGAAGGCAATGGCAAACCTCACCTGAACAAATTTTGCTTTAAAAAAAAAACTCATGATAGGGTCTCCGTAAGTCGGAAACGACTTGAAGGCCCGCCACAACAACACGCCTGCCTTCATGATTTCTAGAATACGGAGAGTCTGGAGGCTGTAAGCCTGCAAAAAGGGCTCTCAAACAACCCAGTGACTGGCCAACTGTGGCTAGGACCGGGACCGGGTTGAGCGGGGAGAGTTTGTCGATTGCACAAAAATTGCACAGAAGTTGGTTCTGACACTCCTTTCTCGGCAATATTTGTGCAACTAACAATCTCCCTTCCATCCCTGGTCACCCGTGGGCCATTCTGGATTAGCCAAAAGCAACCAGCGATGGTTCATAAGCCGCTTTTCCAGCAGGCTGCACCTGACAGAAGCTTATAGCTTCCATCTTTGGGAGCGCAGTGAACTGACTCTCAGTTTTCGTGCGAACTTTAAAGGAGCCTTATATGGTGCCGGTCACTCCCTGCCCACCTAATACAGATCCAAATGGCTCGCTTAAAGTCCAGGCTCAGGGTGCATCTATACTGTTGAAATAATGCAGCTTGACACCACTTTTAACTGCCACGGCTCTAAACTACAGAATCCTGGGATTTGTAGTTTTGTGAGGCCCCAGCAGTCTTTTGGCAGAGAAAGGTGAAGACCTTGTAAAACTACAAATCCCAGGATTCCATAGGATGGTGCCACAGTACTTAAAGTGGCATCAGACTGCATTATTGCTACAGTGTAGATGCAACCCTTTAACTCAGATTTGCCACTGCTCTCTTGATACGAAGCCACCCATCACACTTGCACCCACTCTTCCCCCCGCTGGTACTTTGAGGGGTCTTATATGAGTTTATATGCCATATGATCAAACCCCACAGCCTTTATATTTGTGCATTTTGCTGTGAATTAGGAACATAAGTGTGGGGAAACACTCTACGCATGCTCAGAAACGACAAAGAATTCTGAGTGTGCTTGTTGTTGTTACCTGACATTTAGGTCAAGCCTGCAACCCTTGTTGTCGTGTGCCTTCAAGGTGCTTCTGACGTACGGGGACCCTAAGACAACCCTATCATGGGTTTTTCCTCCCCGGCTTTATCCAAAGTGGGTTTGCCCTTGCCTTCCTCTAAGGCTGAGAGGATGTGATTTGCCCAAGGTTTCCCAGTACGGTTTGCATGGCTGAATGGGGATTTGAACTCTGGTCTCCTGGACCATCGCTGAAACCACTATGCTGTGCTGTTGCTTTTTCCCCCCTTTCTCCTTGCCTGGTTGCAGCTGTTCCTGCAAGGCTTAGCAATGGAGGGAAGGATACTTTCCAGGGCCTGCGTCATCAGCTTGTAGAGAACAGTGCAGCCAGGCTTGCTCTCGGTTTGCATCATCTGCATTATTTATTTGCTCTGCTGACTGCCATTGAAAGAGTGATTGCAGGAGACTCTTCCTCCTCCCCTGGCATTTTGGCTGGCATCATGAGCCAACTTGGGCATCTTTCTGGATGATGGAGGCCAGGGATCTCTGGCAGCATTGGGCTGCGCCAAGGGACTTTTCTGCCTTCGCTTTCACATGGCACATGCTGTTGGCTGTTTACAAGTTTTCCGGTTGTTTAGCTCAGCATTTCAGGCTTCGGTTCAGTTCAACTTTTAATTGCTTATAACAACTGTTGTTGTTGTGTGCCTTCAGGTCATTTCTGACTTGTGGTGATCCTAAGGCAAACCTATGGAGCAGGTGGGTTTTAATTATGCTTTTAACTTTTGTATATTTTAATGTGATTTTTATACTGTCGCAGATGATTTTAATTGTTTTGAATTTTATTGAGTGTTTAAAATGTTTTATCTGTGAGCGCCTTGCGTCCTTCCTGGGAGAAGGTGGCATACAAATTAAACAAACAAACCTATCATGGGGTTTTCTTGGCAAGATTTGTTCAGAAGAGGTTTGCCATTCCCTGAGGCTGAGAGAGAGTGACTTTCCCAAGGTCACCCAGTGGGTTTCATGGCTGAACTGGGAATCAGACCCTAGGCACCAGAGTTCAACATTTAAACCGCTACACCACACTGGCTCACATAGATCATAACAATATAAAAACAGAGATTATAAAAATATCAGATAACACAGCTAAAATATACTGTACATTGGTGAGCTGTAAATGCCAACATGGTTCAGCATTGGGTATGCTGGCTAAGGCTGATGGGAATGGCAGTCCAACAACACCTGGAAGTCTTCATTTCTCCATTTCTTAGAGGCTTTGAAGCTATGTTGTTGTTGTTGTTGTTGTTGTTGTTGTTGTGTGCCTTCAGGACATTTCCAACTTACAGCAACCCTAAGACCCATAAGTCAGAAACTATCATGGGGTTTTCTTGGCTAATTTCTTCAGGGGGGGGTTGCCTTTGCCATCCTCTGAGGCTGAGAGAGTGTGGCTTGCAGAGATTATACCAATATCAGATAATAAAGTTAAGATATATGTTGCTGAACTGTAGCTGTGGCAACATTGTTCTGTATTGGGTATGCTGGCTAAAGCTGATGGGAATCAGCCATTGGTTTTCCATGGCTGAGCTGGGATTCAAACCCTGGTCTCACATCCAGTCCAGTGCCCAAACTACTATACTATGTGGACCCTCAATGATGCTATAGTAGCTGATATACTGCATTGGCCTTGGGATGAACTAGATCACTTCTGAAATGCATCCAAACCAGTGATTGTATGCATTGGTCTTGAGACCGTTGTGAATGTTCACATCCTTTAATTCCTAGAGAAAGCATGCTGCTGCTGATCAAACCCTGCGGACTACTGCCATGGTGTATCTTAACCCTTTATGCTTTTCTCTTTCTTTAGATGAGTCTGCTCACACAGGAGCCTCATGCAGTGGCCAGTGCCACCCTGCAGAAGAAGCGGCTGGACATTGAAGACACGTCAGAAGCGGATGACCCACAGCCCAAACGCCGGTGTCTTAATCCAGTGCAAGGACTAACACCTTGCCTCCAGCCTTTGGCTTGCTCCCCTCCCATCTCAGACCAGGATCCGAGGGTCTCTCAGATCGGCCCGTATCTCCTTTTGGAGCCCACCGAAGGGGGACACTGCTACCGGGCTGTGAACAGACAGACTGAGGCAGAATATACCTGCAAGGTAGGAACTCCCAGCCAAGAGGGTAATTTTTCTCACTTTCTTGCTGGTAATAAGGGTTGCATTTCAAAAGGCATTTTAAAAATATATATATATGCCTGTCCTTCCTGAGTCAAATCTAGACTTATCCGCACCGTAGTCTACGTAGGGACCACCAAACGCAGTGTTCAAACATGAATCAAGGAACACAAGAGACATTGCAGACTTGGTCAGCCAGAAAAATCAGCAGTAGCAAAACAAGTTATAAAGCAACCTGGGCATAAAATGCTCTTTGAAAACACTGAAAATCTGGACCATTTCAACAACTATCAGGTCAGAATGCACAGGGAAGCAATTGAAATCCACAAACACCTGGACAACAGGAAAGAAGAAACCCTTAAAGTAAACAAAGGGGCAAAAGAAACCGCCCTGAAACAGTGGTCTGGAGGCACCCGTTTTCCCTCCAGAGGGACGCTGCCACACGGCCAAATCGCACGGCGTCCCTCTGGAGTAAAGAGAATCTGCGAAAAGCAGGTTCTTTTTAATGTGCCCGGGGCATGCCACAAGTGTGCCATTGGCACACTGGTGACATAAGCGGCACGCAGCAACATCTCTATGCTGCACGTCACTTATGTCATCATGGTGGTGCTGTGTGGATGGGACACCACCATGATGCTGCTGCCGTCACACGCTAGGGTTCGGGAGCATACGTTTACTGTGTGTTCCTGAACCCTAGTATCGCCGGCAGAATGCCACTTTTGGCCCGTTTGTCTTGGGCCAAAGTTTGGCTACCAGTCATGAAAAACACCAAAATCAAGACTCAGCGCATGTAAATGAACATCATTCAGGGTTAGGGGTTTTCCCAGCAGATAATGGATCACTATTTAAAAAGACCCACGGAGGCCTTGCTATTCAACACAGACAAACACATGAATTAACATGTAAATCACTTCCTCTCAACTAAGGGCCACACGGTATATATATACCCCACTCATTCCCATGCCAGCATTCTCTGAAGATGCCAGCCACAGATGCTGGTGAAACATCAGGAATAAATTCTTTCCCCTTCAAAGTCCTGTTCCTCTTCCCCCTTCCCCACTGTGGTTATCAGCCTCCACTACTACACACGTTTTCATAGAACCACAGAATCCTAGAGCTGGAAGGGACCCCAAGGGTCACCCAGTCCAACCCCATTCTGCCATGCAGGAATACACAACCAAAGCACCCCAACAGATGGCCATCCAGCCTCTGTTTAGAAACTTCCAAAAAAGGAGACTTCACCACTCTCCAAGGCAGTGTCTTCCACTGTTGAACAGCTTTTACTATCTGCAAGTTCTTCCTAATATTGAGGTGGAATCTCTTTTTCTTCAGTTTGAATCCAGTGATCTATGTCCTACTGGTAGTCTCCGGAGCAGCAGAAAACAAGCTTGCTCCATGCTCAGTATGATGAGACCATTGAGCCAAAAGGTTGCCTCCCAGGAATTCTGCCTCATTCCACCTCTCTTCCTATCCTGAGAACCTAAGAAGCCGAGCAAATGTTGCGTATCTGTGCATCAGTGGTGGGCTGAGAAACTCCCTAGGCCCAGACAATCTTATTTTATTTTCATTAAAATTAGTGGTAAGTTAAATATATAGCATAGATACATGTAATATTTTTGAGATCTGCGCCTAACCCTGTTTTCCCTGTAAGTCCTGTTACTTTAGTGCTATCACTATGGAGTTGGAAGCATAATCCAATGGCAGTCCAAACGCAATCATGGGTTTCACATTATTGCGTGAGAGACTACCACATGCATTTTTGGACAATGGGAAGTCCTTCCGAACGCAATTGTGGGGTTTCACCTTATTGCGTGAGAAACTATCACACACAATTTTGGGCAATTTCGGGCAATGGGAAGTTGTTCCGAATGCGATGCCGTGTCAATATGCAATCACGTAAATTCGCTGAACTAGCGAATTCACTCATTTCTGAGCTGGCCCCATTTTCATTTCTTTTGAAATTGAGAGAAATTCCTCCCGTGTGATAAACTCCTATGTCATGACTAGAGGATACCAGGTTCAGAAATCCAGGCTTCAGTAGTTAAAACTCAGAAAACCTTTGTTAAGAAACTATAGATCCAGTCCAGTGATGTTCATTGTCAGAATTGGCCAGCTAGCCTTAACATTGCCTAATTAACCTACACACAATTTTAAACTTCAGGCGGGCTTAATTCTTTTTCGTCATAATTAATAAAATTCTCCTCTCTTACCCATGCCACCCCTTTCTTTGCTGTTACAACCAGCAAAGAATCACAAAACCACAAAAACAACATTAGAACAAGCTTAGCTCATGCCTGCTTCCCTTCCAGCATTAACTCAGTACCTAAAATCACCACAACATAACAACCCCACTTCTACTGTGTAGCCCATCACACTCATCCCCAACATTTTATGGCAGGCAAGTTGGCTGTGCAACTCCTGACAGACTATAGTGTGGACCCTTTTAGGAACAAAACTATTGTGTTGCAGCAGAACCTACTGTAGACTCATAGTGCTATCATTGTATAGCCTGAAAGGGCCCCTGCCTTCCTTCACAGTTCCCTTGGGGCAGCTCTGTTTCTGGTTTTTGCCACAACAGGTTGAATTCCAAACCCCTTTGTCAATCACAACAAGAATAGATCCACTGAATAAATGGGGACTCAATATGTCAGCGATGGTATAGGTTCTGTTGCTTCATTGGTTCTACTCTGGCTGGAACCAAAAATTGGATTTTGGTCAACAATGGAGATTTTGTGTGGCCCTTTTGGTTGTGGTTAGATTGCAATTCCTAGTATTCTGAATTATGATGGCTAGGGCTGTTAGGACTTGCAATCCAACAACCTCTGGAGGGGTGCATGGTTATTCTTGTCCTTGTTTGCTGATGTCTATTTTGATTTATGGCATCCTTATGAATGAAAGACCTCTGGGAGGCATTGTTATTAAGAAGCCCTGCTCAGGTCTTGCAAACTCATAGTAACCTAGTTTCTTTGGTGGAATCAGTTCACCTATAATGTCCTTTTCCTGCTTCTTGTTGTGTGCTTTCAAGTTGTTTCTAACATACGGTGACCCCAAGGCAATCCCATCATGGGATTTTCTTGGCAGAATTCGTTGACAGGAGGTTTGCCTTTGCCTTCCTCTGAGGCTGAGAATATATGACATGACCAAGGTCACCCAGTAGATTTCCATTGCCAAGCGGAGATTCGAACAATGATCTCCAGAATTATAGTGCAACACTCAAACCGTGATACCACACTGGATCTTTTTCTGCCCTTGATTTAGGCTTATGAGTGTTGTAGCATCTTCTGTCATTGTCAGCAAATCTCTATGGTTCTTTGATGACAATTGTTGTTGTTGCTATTGAAAGAGCTTCCAGCTGTGACCTTATGCTGTCACCTCCTGGTTGAACATGGAATTTCATGCCTTTCTAAAGGAAACAGAAACTAAGGTTAGGTGTTTATCATACAAAGGAGACTGGGGGAGTTTATCCTGTGAATATCCCAGAAAAATCACGTAATTACGTGAAACGATTTCACACAACTTTGCACAAAACCTGCCATTAAATTGGTCACAAAGAAGCATTAACATGCATCTTTTTAATTTTGGGATTTCAGCGACAATGCATTTCCGATACCACTTTATTTGCGCAATTGCGTGTGATAATCATTTGCGCAATTAGTCACCATTTTCACTTTATTTGAGGGATGCTTTAAATCTCTCTTTAATGCCGAAATTAGCCCCAGTGTGATAAACTCTTTAGTATGCAAAGGGATTTTGTAGCACCTTTGAGACTCACTGAAAGAAAGAAGTTTGTAGCATGAGCTTTCCTAGACTTGAGCCTGCTTTTTCTGATGCATGTTCAATGACAAATTTGAAATCCATTATTGTAATTGTTAAGTGCCGGGGAGTTTTCTCCACTTTTTGAAAAATGATGAGCTTTTCTTGTAATTTTGAAAGGGTGTGCCCATTTTCATTTTGTGTGTGTGTAGAAATCTAATGATTTAGGATTTTTAATAACGATGCAACAAGTTATCTCATTTTGACACCTCAGTGGTAATGCAAACGTTTTGATGCTCTGGGACAACCACCTCCATAGACAGCTATTTTGTGTTGGCAGCCATGGCATCCTCTCAAAATCCCAATTGTGCCCACTGGTTAGAGTTGCTATATTCCAGTCCCTCACATCTGGGCATCTAATTAGCTAATTATGCAAATCATTATAATTATGTATATTATTAATTTGCATTCCGATTAAGCAAATTCAACACGTTAATCATTGCACTTTTTCTCACATTATGTGGCACTGGTCTATAAAAGTCAGGGACCCCTGGTTAGAATTTAGGGAGACTTTTGTTCATATTTTTTCCCCATTTTCTTCTTTATCGCTGGTTCTTCCAAGCGTGTGTGTGGCCATACGATTCTAGGGGGAAACTGGGATGCAATTTCTGATTGTGACTTTCCAAATAGCTTTCTAATGCACAACAATCCTCTTGTCCTTTTGTTCTTCCATAGCTGATAACAATGTGATCAAGCAGTGCCACGTGGTCTCTGGTCATTTATTTATTTTTTAAGTGAAATATAGTCGGCCCTCCACATTTGCAGCTTTGACTTTTGCAGCTTTGATTATTTGTATAGAATAAAATGTGGTTTATTTTTTTTGTATAGGTTTATCCATCCAAGAGCTAC
Source organism: Urosaurus nigricauda (assembly GCA_034509955.1). Classification (NCBI taxonomy): domain Eukaryota; kingdom Metazoa; phylum Chordata; class Lepidosauria; order Squamata; family Phrynosomatidae; genus Urosaurus; species Urosaurus nigricauda. Next base: position 3,971,580 of record JAOEGL010000004.1, read on the forward strand.
CCAGAGGTGATGGCCCCTTACAGTGCCCTCCCTTCACATCCGAACATTGCCCGTGTGGCTGAGGTGATCGTAGGGGATAAAAATGTTTACGTCTTCTTTCAATCCGGGAAAGATGACATGCACAACTATGTGCGGCAGTGCAAGCGCCTGTCTGAACATGAAGGGGCTGCTCTCTTCCGACAAATGGCTGAAGCCGTTGCCCATTGCCACCAACATGGCATCGTCCTGCGGGACATCAAGCTGAGGAAATTTGTCTTTGCCGACAGGGAAAGGTGAGGTAATGAGAAGATTACAAGCACCACACAAACACACACTTGTGCAACTTCTTTCTAATGCACAACAATCCTCTTGTCCTTGTGTTCTTCCATAGTTGATAACAACAGTGATCAAGCAGTGCCACGTGGTCTCTGGTCATTTATTTATTTTTTAAATGAAATATAGTTGGCCCTCCACATTTGTGGCTTTGACTTTTGCAGATTTGATTATTCATGGATTTCGTTACTATGTTCTTCTTCTTATTATTAAAGTATATTTATACAGCGCTGTAAGATTTACACAGCACTTTACATAACAAACAGTCAAAATAGAAGTAAAACTTGCCAAACGGTGTTCAATCTAAAACAAAACAAAATTATATACTGTATATACTCGACTATAAGTCAACCTCATGTATAAGTCAGGGGCAGGTTTTGGGGCCAAAATTATGGATTTTGATATGACCTGTGGATAAGTCGAGAGTAAGATTTAGCAGTGTGTAACAAAGGATTAAACCATGAAGTAAAGGAAAATGAAGCTAAAGATCTTTAAACATTTTGAAAGGTGTAACTGTCTGTGCTTACCCTAAAGGCTGGATGGATGAGATAGTAGGGAGGGTTGATGCTTCTTTTAGGTTTTCCGAGAAGAGATTAAGTTGTCCTCTGTCATCCCTCCTTTTCAGATGCATTTAAAATGGCCCAGTTTCTCTCTCCTCTTCCTCCTCCTCCTCACACTTTCCCCCTTTGCCCAAGCTTACTTCAACTGGTGCAAACTAGATCAAAGTCTAAAAGCCATTTGCACTCAGTTAACTCAGCAGGAAGGAGAGGAGAAGAGAAGCATGATGTTGCCCTTCCCAGTAGGCTCAGGCAGAAGCAACCTGCTTCAGTGTCTCCTAGCTTGTGTGTTCTTCCTCATGAATACCTTTTGAGATCTTGACCACACTCTGCCTTTTCTTGGCCACATGTATGCTGGTTTCATCTGGGAAACAGTGGGAGGGTACGTATCCTGCTTTTAGCCCAATATCCGGCAACCCTCAATCTCTTGCTGCCTCTTATACTGATTTGCTACTTAGATAAATCTGAGGAATCGAGAGGTGGCTGCTAATCTCTGGCTTTCTTCCCTACCCCCTTTCCCAAATTTTACATAGATCCAAATTGCTGCTGGAGAACTTGGAGGACACGTATGTGCTGAGTGGTCCCGATGACTCCTTGGAGGACAAGCATGGCTGCCCAGCCTACGTGGGGCCTGAGATCCTCAGCTCCAAAGGCTCCTACTCAGGGAAGGCAGCGGATGTGTGGAGCCTGGGTGTTGTGCTTTACACCCTCCTTGTGGGGTGCTACCCCTTCCAAGATACCAAACCTGCCTCGCTGTTCAGCAAGATTCGCCGCGGGCACTTTGCTGTCCCTGAGGACTTGTCGCCCAGGGCTCGGTGCCTCATCCGTTGCCTCCTGCGGAAAGACCCAGCTGAGAGATTGACAGCCAGTGGGATCTTGCTGCATCCATGGCTGGCCATGGTTGGCAGCTCTGAGGGCTTGCGCAGTAGTGCTTCTGGGGAACGAAGCCTGGAGCAGGTGGTACCGGAAATGGGGAGCATACAGAAGACTGAGGCTGGACAGAAAATGGAGGAAGACCTCTACAGCTGAGCAGCAAGTGGAGACAAGATGGCTAAGCATTGACTCGGCCTTGACCTGACTTCTGTTATGCATTGGATTGTGGTCCCTTCCAGCTTTCAATTGCTCAGGACTGGTCCCAGAAGTGCCTTCGAACTGGGATGGGGGTTCCCCTTTGCCAGCAGGTGCTTTTGCAACTAAATCAGGGAAAAAGGGAATCAGAACCTGCCTAGTATCATAGCATGAACTCTTTGGCATGCTCATTCACGTGTGCCAAAAAACCATTTCTGAACCAGCAAAATCTCCAGCATTCAGAAAGAGGTGCTTTTACACACTCCAGTCCTCTTCAACACCTAAGTGAAGGATCCATGTATCAGGTTGGTGGACTACAGAAGTGTGTCTAGAGATTCACCTGGGATTTCCTGGAAGGAGAGGTCTACGTTGCAAAGGCTGGATCACAACCTGTGCCCAAAGACAGGACCATTTTATCTTGGATTTCAGTTGAAGAAATGGACTCTTGGCTGGGGTTTTTGGCCAGGTGGCTATCAAGAAGGACCCCCCACTCCCTTCACGCTTGAGCACATTGCAGTTTATAGGAGAATGAGTGTTTTCCCTTGGATTGTGCCAAACGGAAAGGGATGCACTCCATCTTGGACCAGAGATCTTGCATTGGTGGGAGGCAGTGTTGAAGGAAGAGGCACGGTTGGATAAACTAAGCCGCTGTCTCCCTCCTGACCCTATTTTTTGACAATTCAGGGTCTCTTTCTAACAACTTCCTACTATGCTTGGGGCATAACTGCTTCCCTACCAAATTTTTCCTCTGTTTTTTCCCTAAAGAGTGCCTTTTTTAATTCCTAATTTGCCTTAAAAGGAAACTCCTGTTGGGAAGGAGTGTTTCAGGCCTCACCAAAGAACTTGGGCAAGGAACTTCTGGGGGACTGCAACTTCTATGACTGGCTGGGGGGTTGGGAGAGTTTTGTTACTTGCATAAACTCTGATTCTTCTACTTGAATTTACTTCACTACTGGACATGGTTTGGGATCTTGGGATGAGGTTTCACCACTATGCCCTTCTTGGCTTTCTCTCCCTGCTCCTGGTGGCTAATGGAGAGATAAATGTGGCCGTGCCAGATTCAGTGGAGCTCATTTTGCAAAGGACCTATGAAATTGGACTATTTGTTGTTACCCACACACCATTTCTTCTAGAGCCCCTGTAATATTCTATAACATCTCCTTGCTGATTTAAGTCCAAATCATTTCCTTCTGACCCTATCCTATGTCCCTCTCAGTCTTTAACTGACTGGCGTTTTGCTGATTATATTAACCATGGCCACTGGGAAGAGAAAGAGGCAATGCCTGTTTTGGGGGCAGGCAATACATGGACTGCTGTTCCTCTTGTGTCTCTCTTTCTCTGTGCAATGGCCCACAATCTTGGTTGCCAGACTGATATTTCTGGTTGCCAGGACTCTGCCCTTCCTCCTGTCTTGACCTAGCCAGTGGTGGCTGCTGACTGCCATGCCAGTGGGGCAGCAATTTCCACACATTCAGCTTGGGACCCAGAGACTGCACCCATCCCATCAGTTTGGAGACAATACGGTCTCCCCTTCAGCTCCAGATCTGGTGCTGGAAAAGATGGCAAGGGGTTTGGCTCAGTTGGACTGTTCTGTGGCTGAGGCAGAGCTTAAGCAAACTGAGGCTGCATCTACACTGTGGAATTAATGCAGTCTGACTTAACTTTAGCTGCCCTGGCTCCATCTAATGGAATCCTGAGATTTCTTGTTTGTTGCAGCTCTGGGAGAGGAGGCTAAGCATCTCACAAAACTAAAAATCTCAGCATTCCATAGCATTGACCCATGGCAGTCAAAGTGGTGTAAAACTGCATTAATTTTGCAATGTAGATGTAGCCTGAGAATTGTCCTATGTAGCAGCCATTGCAACATCCACTGGCCTGGGTTTGCCTCAGCTTGGAAATGTTATCTGCAAAATGGTATCCCCAAATTCCTTAGTCAGCAGGCTAGACAGGACTTAGAAAGGTAACTTCATTTGTTGGACTACAACTCACAGAATCCCCCCCCCTCCCACTAGCCAGTGTCTGGACAAGCCATTATGGGAACTACAACTCCCCAGGTCCCCTCATGAGCCAGGACTTGGCAAAGTCCCTTATTAGACTACAGTTCCCCAAATCTTTCGGCCATCCTGAAAAGGTGAAGGCTTGAGAAAGTCACAATGGTGACTCCAGCTCCCAGAGTCCCCAAGCCAACTGGTCAGTCAAGGTTTGGAAAATCACTTCCATAGTTCCCAGAAACCCCCCCCCAGTCAGCTTGGCCAATCAGGGCCTAGAGAAGCTAGATCCTTTCGGACCACAGTTCCCAGAATGCCCCAGCCAGCATAAGGATGTTCTCAATTCTTCTCATTCAAGGGTGCATCTACACTGTAGAAATAATATAGTACCAGCACTCTTTGGCACAGAAGGCTATTGCTGTGTGCCTTCAAGTGGTTTCTCACTTGTGGCAACCCTATTGTGGGGTTTTCTTCGCAAGAATTGTTCAGAGGAGGGTTTGCCTTGGCCTTCCTCTGAGGCTGAGAGAGTGTCACTTGCCCAAAGTCACCCAGTGGGCTTTATGGCCCAAGCTGGGAATTGCACCCCAGATCTCCAAAGCTGTCAACGCACTACACCGCATTGGCACAGAGGTGGCTATGGACTTTGTAAAATAACAAATCCCAGGATTCCATAGGATGGAGCAGCAGCGTTTAAAGTGGCGTCAAGCTGCTTTATTTCTACAGTGTAGATGCACTCAAGGTCTGAGACTGTGGCTGGAGTGTGTCCCACTTGCCAGAACGGAAGACCCAGAGCGGAAGACCAATGCCGTGGGATTTAGAGGAGCCGTTGGCACGGTTCTTGCCCATCGCTCCACACTTTAATGCCAGTTCTGTTTTCTTTTATGGAGGATTATTTCGCTGCTGCCTTTAGGCCAATTGATGTCCTAAGTCCCTTTCCAGAGGCTTGAAAGAACTTGTCAACACTATAGGAAGAGGTGGGTTTCATGGGCATCGTATCTTCTCCCTGGGAATTAGCAGAGCTTGGGCAAGTTTCTTGTTTGGACTGCAGCTCCCAGAATCCCCCAGCCAGCAGAGCTGGCTGGGGGATTCTGGGAGCTGCAGTCCAAACAAGCAACTTGCCCAAGCTCTGCCCTATTGAACCCACATTTTGGATTGGACCAAATGAAGGCCATGATTTTCTTTTTTAACAAGAGTGAGTTATCTTCCTTATTTTTCTTTCACTTGGAAAATAAAACAAGACTTTTTGCTGACTTGTTGGTGTATCACTCCAGTTTATCTTGTCATGCCTTCTCTTTTCAATGAAAGGCATTGCTGGCTTCTTGCACAACCTCCCTATAAGGTTGAACATCCATGAAACTCTCTTTGGCTGAGTACAAACCACGATCATGTTCAGAGTCTGTCTCTCTCTCTCTTGGTCCCTAGCTGCATCTGGACTGCAGAAATCATGCAGTTTGACACCACTTTAACCGCCATGGCTCAGTACTCTGGCATTCTGACAACTGTAGTTTTGTGAGATAGGCCCTGTGCCATAAAGTTGAGGGAAGGTTTTGGGGACAAAATTATGGATTTTGATATGACTCTTGGATAAGTCGAGGGTAAAACTTAGGGACATGCACCAAGGGATGTAAATGATGAAGCAACGATGCCAAAGAACCTACAAAATGATGTCAGGCATAACTGTTTTGGCTCAACTAAAGGCTGGATGGAAGAGAGAGAAGAGGGAGGTTGGTGCTTCCAGGAAAAGATTGCACTCTTGCCTTTCACAAGAGGATGGTTCCCTTCTTAGTAAAAGTGTAGTATTTACATTGACCCATGGATAAGTCGACCTAGGTTTTTGGGGTCAATTTCTTTGCTACAATTTCTATACATGAGTATATATAGTACACCGAGTTCCAGAAGAGACTCCATGTCTAGAATCACAATTCAGAACCATGTATTCCAAGGGCATCTAATTTGCCTTTTAAAAAAATATTCCAGACTGAAGGAGTAGCTGGTCTGCATGTGCCCAGACAGGAGCAGATCCAGCGAGTGGCCAATTCCTACCCACTTTAATGGATTGCTGCTCCCAAAATAAAGGGAACAGAGTGAGTCACTAAGTTGCTGATATATTCTCTGGACTATATCTTCAGTTTCACAGCTGGGTGACGCTGCTGCTAAACTTGGATTGACTGCAGAGAAAGATTGGGCAAACTCTGACATTCACTCAGTCTGCCCTTGCAACCGGGTGCTTTGCAGGCCGGAGAAAACAGCAAGAAAGGCCATGGGGCTGCATCTGCACTGCCAAAATAATCAGGTTTGACACTATGCTTGTCCCTCCACATTCGCTGAATGTGTAAAAACTGCAAATAACAAAACAACTAGGTTTTTTTTAATTGAGAGAACACCTCTCTAGGAATCTCTGGGTCCTCCAGTGCACCTCTGTAGTCAACATCTGCCAGACATTGACCATAGAAACGCACTGGAGGGGCTACAAATGCCTAGTGGAGTGTTCTCTCTAGGAATCTTCTCGGTCCTTCAATACGACGTTTGGTTAAACTTGACCACAGAGTTGCCCTGGAGGACTGATGTTCCTAAAGAGAACTTATTCATAAAATCCATGAACAAAGTCACATATATGGAGGGAGGAGTGTAACTGCCATGGCTCAGTGTTATCATAGAATCATAGAATCATAGAAATTTAGAGTTGGAAGAGACCACAAGGGCCATCCAGTCCAACCCCCTGCCGTGCACGAACTCCCAATCAAAGCATACCCGACAGATAGTTATTCAGCCTCTGCTTAAAGACCTCCAAGGAAGGAGACTCCACCACCCTCCGAGGGAGTGTGTTCCACTGTCGAACAGCTCTTACTGTCAGGAAGTTCCTCCTAATGTTGAGGTGGAATCTTTTTTCCTGCAGTTTGCATCCATTGTTCCGAGTCCTGTTCTCTGTTATGGAATGCTGGGACCTCTTAATTTGTTGAGGAATTATTCTGCAGAGAAGCACTTGCAAGCTTTTGGTTTGTTTTGGCGGTTTGCGCAAAAAATGTTTTCTACAAATAGGTCTCCTGCTTTGTCTTCTGAACAGAAAATATTTTTGCACACACACAACCCAACAACACAAGACTGGCCCCAAAGCCGCTTCCCCAGCCTGGGCTCCGATCGCCCCCAGAATGGTTCTCCTTCTCCCCATGCAGCAGATGGCTAGAAAAGCAGATTTAGGGACAGAGCGATGATCATGGCAATAAGTAGCGATTGTGAACATGGAACAGTTGTTTAGATTTATACTGTAACTGTTCTGTATTCATGGGCATATGCACCACTTGAATAATTTCAATGTCCTTCTGAGTAAATCTGGGTAGGAGTGATTAGCTTGGTGAATTAAACTCCGAATTTTAAATGCTGAGTTTTCGATGTGTATTGTTTTAATATGTGCACATCCTATTTGTCCTTTTAAATCAAAGTGTGTTTTAACAGATGTTGTTTGTTAATTGTTTTGGTCTCCCATCTCGATCTATGGGAAGAGCTGGGAAAATAATACTAATACTAATACTAATTATTAGTAGTATCCCACCTCTACCCGTTGGTTCCCAACAGGATTCTACCCATCCTTCTTGAATGGTGGTGCCCAGTATTAATAATAATGTTGCTATGCCCAGAACTGGACACAGTGAATAATAATAATGGACACAGTAATAACTGGACACAGTGAATCATGATGATGATGATGGAGAACTGTACACAGTGAATAATAATAATGGACACATTAATAGCTGGACAGAGTGAATCATATTAATAATGATAATGATGATGGTGATGTGCCTAGAACTGGATGGTGGACTACTCTGAGACTTGTGGTCAACAGAGAAAATTGCAGATAATAACAATAGAGCGAGAGGTTTACACTCTGGATTGAATTCATAAGATTTGGCACCCACTTATTGAATTTTATCCAACAGAATTTACTCTAGACACCCTCTAATATTAGCTAAATTTTTATGGAAAGATGTCTTTCAAGATCCCTGAATACACCTCTTGTTTATAATCTTCAGGACATTAGCTGGGTTAATGTCTTTTATTTATTGTTGTTTTGGTATACTGCTTGTTGTCTGTTGTTCTGTTTTAGACTGCATTAATAAATTATTTTAATTTTTTTAAAAAAAGAACTGGACACAGTGAATAATAATAAGGGGCACAATAATAATGACACAGTGAATAATAATAATAATAATAATAACAGCAACAACTATGACTACTACTACTATTCACTGTGTTAAGTTATAGGCACCACCGTTCAAGAAAGTAGGGTAGAATCTATAATGATGATGATGATGATGATGATGATAATAATAATAATTTATAACCCATCTCTCCCCGAAGGATCATGGTGGGTAACAATCATAAAATATCACAATGACATTGATTCAACATAATTCCCTAACCCCCAATTAAAATAGAAAACATAATAAAATGCAACCAATTTACTAAAATAAATCTAAAATTAACCATCATTAAAATAAGGCATTGTGGGATGAATAAAGCAACCTACATCTTCATAAGTGGGTTTATCTCTGCAGGAATTACTATTGGGCTGTTTCAATTCCCTGCTCAGCCATGAAATGCATTGGGTGGCCTTGGGCAAGTCACATTCTCTCAGCCCCAAGGGGAAGGCAATGGCAAACCTCCTCTGAACACATTTTGTCAAGAAAACCCCATTCTAGGTTTTAGCCATAAGTCACGAATGAAGGTACACAACAACAACAGCAACAACAACAACAACAAGAGTTCTGTAATGTCCGCATCCTGTAAAACGCTGCTGTTATGTTACTACATACTACAAAGTGACCAACGCACAATGGGACTGATGCACAACAAGATTTATCTCCTGATATAATCTGGTAAAGCCCAATACACATTGCAACATGCTTGCCGATGTCCCTTTCCACATCTTTGCAAATCACGAAGAGGGTTTTTAGTGCCTCTGCTGAATAATCTGGGTTGAATCTTTTACTGTTCACATGTATTTCGAAAGCATCCAATTAAAGTTTGGGGGGAAGCTGCCAAAAAACCCACTTAACATTGACATCAGTCCCCCCCTCCCCCCCAATTTTTAAAAAAGATTGGCATCATCATCAGTGTGAATAACCAATGCAAATAGACCCAGGATAAAACTCTGTATGCCTTGAATGCGCTTTGAGTACATTAGCATCATCAGCTCCCATCTTTATTTGAGTCCTGGCACGTGTGAGCAACCGAACTCTCAGAGATGCGGTTCCATAGTGTGAGCAACAAACATCGAATGCGCGGGAGAGATTATTCGCATTGCTGCACTAACAAAATGACGACTGAATGACCTCCATGTCTCATTGAGACACAGAACAGCCTACCTCACAGGACTGTTGGAAAGGTAAAATAGGAAGGCCTTGTCCATTTCTCAGTGCATGCCTCTGACCCTGTCCAATGCCCATAGGAGCAAATTGGGCATTACATTTGGCCTGATGGAGGGAGCCCTTCATTCCTTCCCTAACTTGGGATGCATCTACACTGTAGCAATAACATAGGAGTTTATCATACGACGGAATTTGGGGGTATAATGCAGTGGCAATCTGAACACAATCACGGGGTTTCACGTAATTGCCTATGAGAGTATCTCACACAATTTTGGGCAATGGGGGGGGGGGTCATTTTCAGGAAATGGGAAGTCATTCTGAAATCTGATTCCGAATGCAATCAGATTTCATGTAAATTTGCTAAATTCGCTAAATTGGAGCCCAGGTGGCGCAGTGGTTAAATGCCTGTCCTGCAGCCACTCACTCAAAACCACAAGGTTGTGAGTTCAAGACCAGCAAAAGGACTCAGGCTTGCATCCTTCCGAGGTCACTAAAATGAGTACCCAGATTGTTGGGGGGCAAATAGCTTACAGTTGTAAACCGCTTAGACACTCCTTAAGGGTATGAAGCGGTATATAAATGAAGCTGTTTGTTTTTGTTTGTTTGTTTTAAACTAGCAAATTCACTTGAATCTGAATTAGCTCCATTTGCAATACAGAGAAATTCCTCCCATGTGACAAACTCCATAGTTTGACACCACTTTAAGTGTGGCAGCTCCATCCTATGGAATCCTGGGATTTGTAGTTTTACAAAGTCTTTTGCCTTCTCTGCCAAAGAGCAGTGGTGCCTTGCCAACTATAAATGCTGTAGGATGGAGCCATGGCAGTTAAAGTGGTATTGGATTGCATTATGTCTATAGTGCAGATGCATCTTTAGTATAATTTAATCCTGAAGATGAGTTCTGTGGAACAAGAAAGCTGACTGCATTGGCAATGTTATTTCCAAGATTAATTCTTCATCCAAAAGTTACTCAGCACTGAAATCTATACCAATCTCAAATTCTTTCTTTCTTTCTTTCTTTCTTTCTTTCTTTCCTTCCTTCCTTCCTTTATCAAGGAAGCTATAAATGTGTTTGATTGAGAGGGCTGGAAACATAGGGGGATATTTGCCCATAGAGAATCAATGGAGAATCCTTGCCGATAGACTTCCTTAATATATAGTCCATCCATCTGTCCTTTCTTGGAGTGGGTCCCATTCCTTCTGGGGGACTTTGCAAACTTTGCAAGAGTTTTCTTCTCCTACTTCCCCCCCCCCTTTTCCAATTGCACTGAGCCCTCCTCCTCCTCCTCTTGATCGATCAGGGACCGATGGAGGAGGACTAGGGCCACCAGGCTCCGGGGTCCCCTGGGGGCGGAGGGGAGGAGCCTGGGCCCGTGACGTCACGGGGGATTCCCTTCCTTCCTTCCTTCCTTCCTCTTCCTTTCGGGGCGCCTTCGCTTTCGCTTTCCTTCCTCCTCCGTCCGGACCGGAGCCGGAGTGGCTCTGCAGCAGCAAAAGGGCCCAAGCCCATCCGGACCCCCACTTGCCTCCTCTCCCTCCATTCCGACCCGGATCGCCCCCTTCTGCTGCTGCTGCAAGAGAGAGAGAGAGAGAGAGAGAGAGAGAGGGAGGCAGGGAGAGAGAGCAGCCAGGCGTCCGGAGCCCAGGAGGCGGAGGAGAGAGAGACCTGCCCGGACTCCAGGGCCCCAAAAGGTGGGTCAGGCTCAGGCTCAGGCTCAGGCTGGATCGAGGGGAAGGAAGCCTCTCGCCTCCTGGAGCCCCGAACCCCACTGAGATCCTGCCTGCCTTCCTTCCTTCCTTCCTTCCTCTTTCTCTTTCTCTCTCTCTGACTTATTTTCCTCCTTCCCTCCCACCTCTCTTTCCTTCTTTCCTTCCTTCCCTTCTCTTCCTTCCTTACTCTCTATCCCATTCCTTCCTTCCTTCTCTTTTCCTGTCTCTTTTGTTTCCTTCCTTTTCTCTCTCTCACTCTTATCTTCCTCCCTCCCTTCCTCCCTCCTTCTCTTTCTCTCTTTCCTTTCTTCCTCCTCTTCCTTCCTTCCTTCCTTCCTTTCTTCTCTTCTCTTCCTTCTTTTTCTTTCTCTCTCTGTCTTATTTTCCTTCCTTCCTTCCTTCCTTTCTTTTCCTTTCTCTCTTCCTCTCTATCTCCTTCCTTCTTTCCCTCCCTCCCTCTTATTTTCCTTCCTTCCTTCCTTCCTTCCCTCCCTCCCTCCCTCTCTCTTATTTTCCTTCCATCCTTTCTTTTCCTTTCTCTCTTCCTCTCTATCTCCTTCCTTCCTTCCTACCCTCCCTCCCTCTCTCTTATTTTCCTTCCTTCCTTCCTTCCTTCCTTCTCTCTTTCCTTCCTTCTCTCCCTCTCTCCCCCTTACTGTATTTTCCTTCCTCCCTCCCCCCTCCCTCTAAATTACAATTCCCAGGATGATGATGATGATGATAATAATAATTATTATTATTATTATTATTATTTCTTACCCGTCCCTCTGAACGAGCAACCGGGTCCCCTAGCACTGGTTCCAGGGCAGTTAAAGCAGTCTCAAACTGGATCATTTCTGCAGTGTGTTTGGGAGCAGACTGAAAGGAAGGAGTTGGCAACGTCTGCTTGCATCTAAGGAAGAAGACTCAGATCTAGGAAAGCTTATTCTAGCAACTTGGGCAGCATCCACACTGGAGAAATAACCCAGTTTGGCATGGCTTTAATTGCCTTGGCTCATGGCTATGGCATTCTGGGAGTTGGAGTTTGTTGTGGGGCCCAGAGCGGAGCTTTGCTCCGCTCTGGGCCCACAACAAACTCCAACTCCCAGAATGCCATAGCCTTGAGCCAAGGCAATGAAAGCGGTGCCAAACCGGGTTATTTCTCCAGTGTGGATGCATGGTCTCAAAGGTCGCATCCGCACTGCAGAAATAATGCACTTTGACACTGCTTTTGACTCCCATGTGGCTCAATTGGGATTCTGAGATCTGTAGTTTTATCAGACACTTCATATTCTCTGTGCCGCGACAAACGACAAATCCCAGGATTCCATGGCACGGAGCTGTGGCAGATAAAAGCGGTGTCAAACTGCATTATTTGCACGGCAGAAATATGCCGCCTATATGTCTGGGAATAGTGGCTTTCCAGTTTGGCTTTAGACTTTCGTCCTTAACAGTTTCCTTTCCTGCGCAAAGGGTTTGCTCGGTAAGCAAAGATCTCCGCTGCTTGCGACAGAGTCCAAGATCGATATCTGTGGGTTTTAGTTGTTCTTCCCCTAAAAGCCGGCGTGACATAGTGGACTGTGACTCAAGAGATCAAGGTTTGATTTCACGAAGCCCACTGGTTGACTTTGGCCAAGTCACACTCTCTCAGCCTCTGGGGAAAGCGACGCCAAACCTCCTCTGCGCAAATCGTGCCAAGAAAACCCCGTGATAGGTTTGCTTTAGGGTTATCACAAGTCAGAAACGACCTGAAGCAACATGTCGACAATCCCGAAAAGAGCTCCGAGCAATGGCTGCATCGTGTAAATATATGCGCACGGAGATACACTACTCTGGCACTAATCGACCCCTGTGCAGAACAACAACATTGTGCAACATGCGTCAATGACTGGATGCCCTTCTGCAAAGGGCAGTGTGCAACCACAGTGCACCACAGTGTACTATCACAACATGCAGTGTGCTGCAACAGGACAGTGTGCACATTGGCTGTATATGTGCATTGCCACATCTGCTGCTGTCAGCAGAACAGAAGCGGAGTCTCCCTTATCCAAAAGGCATGGGACCAGAAATGTTTTGGGTTTCAGATCTTGGGGGGGATTTTGGAATACCTGTCTTTGCTCGTACGGGCATAATGAGATCTCTTGGAGATGGGACCCAAGTCGAAACACAACATTCATGGATGATTCATAGGACTTTTGCACATGGAGGAATGTAGCACCGTCCCAAAAGAAGAAGAAAGGGGCGGGGGGCAATCTGAAAATGCAAGAAATTATGTAGTAGTTTATCACCCGCACAGATGAACACAGCGTCCATCCGAAAGAGAAAGCAGTGCGAATGCGAATGAACTCATCACATTAGTACGTATCCATCACCTTCTTGATTTCGAATTAGTGTGTTTGCACATGCGCAGGGAGGACTGGATCACATAGCCAACAGTATTCCCATGGCCATACTGGAGATGAATTGACTCCGAATTCACAGTGGAAACGGATTTATAAATTCAATATTTTTTTCTGGATTCAGCTATTCCTGGGATGTCTCCTGATTGCATTTGGATTGCCTTCCGTTTGCGTGCAACGTCGTTTGAAAATTGTTTGCGAAATTACATGAAATACCTTGGATGACTCCGAATTAACCTTTGGTTAACCTTCCAATTTTCCCCGTGTGATAAAGTCCATAGACACATAGTCTGAAAGTGGTTTTATACACAATATTTTTAATAATTTTGGTGCATGAAACAAAAAGCAAAGGTGTCACTGTCTCAGCCACCCATGAAAAAAAGTTTCAGTTTTTTTGGAGTATTTCAGACTTCAGATAAAGGAGACTCAACTTTTATGGCCATTGCACTATCATGAATACTTTGCCCCAGGTGTGCAGGGCACCTTATATCCGTGTATGTTACTAAGAGGATGCTGGCCATTATTGGCTACTTACTTGCAATCTTTCCCCCCACTTCCTTTACACAATTTCTCGTCTACTATTTTGACTCTCCTGTCTTGGAAAAAGTCACCTTTTTTCTTTTTACTCCATGTCACTCGCTTTCTGTCTCTCTTTATTTTCCCCTCTTTTCTCCCCCCTTCCTTTTAAAAATTGTCATTCATCAAAGGTGCAGGTGGTAAAGATGGGGCTTAGAAAAGGTGACTGACTGGGGAGATCCCCACCAAATACAAGTTGGGGCTCGTATATAATCCTGATTCTCTCGGCTGCCTCCTGTTTCATCGCAGGCAAAAAGCTGGAATAGATCCAGGACAGTTAAAGTAGAATGATGGGCCACATAACCTTTGGACCTGGCTACCCCCCACATTGCACAATTAATGCAGTTTCACACTGCTTTAAATGTCATGGCTCCATCCTATGGAATCCTGGGATTTTTAGTTTGTTCTGGCAACCGACATCTCCAATAAGGAAGACTAAATGGCTCACAAAACTACAAATCCCAGGATTCCATGGCATGTAGTCAAGGCAGTTAAAGCAGTGTCAAACTGCATTAATTCTGCAGTGTAGATGCAGCCTCTGATCCAGCAGGGCTCTTAACATGAAACAGGGTCTTCTTGGTGGTTGCTCCCAAACACTAGAACTTACTTTCTAGAGAGGCTAGCATAACCTCCATCTGGTGTTGTTGTTGTTGTATATTGCTTTTCACCCAACACTGGGAGTCAAAGCAGCTTACAATTTAAAAGAATAACCCAGATGAAAACCTGTGAAAACGTGATTGCCCCTAGTCCCTTAATAATAAGATGTACACTTTGTATTGTGCCTGGAAGCAAATTGGCATCCAGTGAGGATCTTTTAAAATTGGTGTTATATGGTCAAACCTTGAAGCGCCGGTGACCAACCTGGCTGCCATATTTTGAACTTATTGTAGCTTCTGAACTTGGTACAAGGCTAGCCCCATGTAAAGTCCATTACAGAAATCGAGACGAGAGATTACCAGAGCATGTACCGCTGCTTCAAGGTCTTCTAGGTAGGGATGCAGTTGGCGTTTCAACCGAAGTTGGTACTAAGCACTCCTGGCCGTCACATCTACTTGAGATGACAACTGTAGAGACGGATCCAGGAATACTCCCAAACTGCGGACTTTGTCCTTCAGGGGAAGTGTGACCCAGTCCAGGACAGGTTGACACATTTCTTTCCCTAGACCTGAGGTTCCTATCGCAAGTACCTCCATTTTCTCTGGATTCAGCTGGAGTTTGTTTTCCCTCATCCGGCCCATTACCGACTCAAGACAGGCATTCAGAGGAGAGATGCCATCATTTTGATGGGTTGATTCGATTTAAATTTTCTATGGTGTGTATTTGTTTTGATTTTTGTAAGCTGCCAAGATTTTTGTAAGCTGTTCCAGGCCTGGGGAAAGGCTGGGAATCATCACCATCACCATCATCTAGTACCCCTTATCCAAAATGCTTGGGACCAGAAGTGTTTCGTATTTTGGATTTTTTCCAAATTTCAGAATACCTGTATTTGCACAGACATAATACACAATAGGCAACACAAGTAGCATTGTATGTACTGTATTTCCAAGGCTGGAGAGACATGTGAGAGACAAGACGCTGAGAGATGCAGCTGAGAAATGGCGTGAATCCAAACGTAGTTCTCGGTGTACATCCATGCCTCCTGACATTTCACAGATCTGTGCATCTCTCTCTAGCCTTGTGCGTCTCATTCATTCGCTACTTGTGTTGTGTGCGAGATGCAAGGCTGGAGAGAGACTGAGGATCTGAGAGACGAACCACTTCCTCAAAGGCTAAAGTGGGTGGCTGGTGGCAAAAAGTTTCGGTTTATGGAGGTTTTTCGATTTCTGGTTTGTGGATGTGCAACCTGTGATGGTTTGAACGTTTGACTATGCCTCTGGAGACCAGGGATCGGATGCTGGCTTGGCCATGTAAAACCTCTGGGTGACCCTGGGCAAGTCACACTCTCTCAGCCTCAGAGGATAGCAATGGCAAAACACCTCTCAAGAAACTCGCCAAGAAAACCCCATGATAGGTTCACCTTAGGGTTGCCGTAAGCTTTCCTTGGTGTCTGTGTATGTGTGCATACATACAATCCATTTCAATGTGCAGCTCTGACAGAGCTCAGCCGCCAATGCAAACAAGGAAATGTGTAACTTCACTTGGTCTTATCTTTTCAAAGTTCACACTTATAAAACCAGTATTTCTTAGGTGGGTGAGTTAGGTATTGCAGGTGTGTCATTGTTTTTGTTTTAACAAACATATGGATTTCCCCACCTCTCCCCAAGAATACATATCATCCAATTCATACACATAATACTTTTTGGCAGAGAGACTTTGTTACAGGGGTGTGTGCATTGTTAGTTATGTTTTTCATGCCAGCGCCAGCCACAGATGCTGGCGAAACCTCAGGAATAAACTCTCCCAACACATGGCCACATAGCCAGAAAAACCCACAAAAAACTGTGGATGCCGGCTGTGAAAGCCTTCAACTTCACATATGTTTTTCACCTTTGCATGTTGCATGTAATTTCATACTGTTTTGGTTTTAAAAATTTTATTGCAATGTTTTTAAATGATGCACATTGTTGCACATTGAGAAAGGTGGCATATAAATAAATAAACATAATAACAAGTTCTGTGCAAATGTGGGGGGGGGGATTACTTATGACAACCCTAATGTGAACGTATCATGGGGTTTTCTTGGCAGGTTTCTTCAGAGGGGTTTTGCCATTGCCATGTTCTGAGGCTGAGAGAGTGTGACTTGCCCATGGTCATTCGGTAGGTTTTTAGGCTCAAGTGGGGATTCAAACCCTGATCCCTGTAGTCCAGTGCACAAACCACACCACCGTGCTAGTTCTCATGGGAGAAAGCATAGGCTGGAATTCCTTGGAAAAGTTACTTAGAGGCATGACAGGTCCCAGAACCCACCATCCAGGTTGCTACTGGCTCTGCTGGTTGGGGGAGTTTTGGAGTTACCTGTTGTTATTGTGTGCCTTGAAGTCATTTGTGACTCATGACAACCCTAAGCCAACCCTAAGCCAATGTGTCATGGAGTTTGGGTTTTCTTGGCAACATTTGTTCAGAGGAGGTTTGCTGTTGTCTCCTTCTGAGGCTGAGAGTGTGTGACATCCTCAAGGTCATGCCCCTTCCCCCAAATATGCAGTGGTTCCTTGGTATCTTCTGGGGTTTAGTTCCAAAATCCCCCCATGGATACCAAAATCCATGGATGTTCAAGTCCCATTAAATACCATGGTGCAGTAAAATGGCAAAATCAAAGGTTTGCTTTTTTGGAACGTTCATATATTTTGAATATTTTCAAGCCATGGATGCTTGAATCCATAGATTAAAAAATCAGTGGATGCAGAGGGCCAACCGTATCTTTTCCAAGCTCTAGCTATGCATTACCACAGTACTAGCAGGAAACCTCCCAGACCTGGAATACCTTCTAAGGAAGACCAAGGAAGAAAGTGCAAAGGCAGGCTTAATGCTGAACATAAAGAAAACCAAAAGAATGACCTCCAAGGACCTTCACAAGTTCAACCTAAACAATGAAGCAATAGAAATACCTGTAGTAAAAGAATTCCCACACCTGGGATCAAACTTTGATAGAAATGGGGACTGCAGCCAGGAAATCAGAAGAAGATTAAGAATGGGAAGGGTGGCTATCAATGAACTAGAAAAGATTCTAAAATGCAAAGATGTACAACTCAGCACAAAAGTTAGAATCATACAAGCCATCATATTCCCTATTGCCATGTATGGATCTGAGAGCTGGACAATTAAGAAAGAAGATAGGAAGAAAATCCATTCATTGGAGACCTGGGGCTGAAGAAGAGTGCTGAGGATCCCATGGAGAGCAACCAAAAGGACAAACCAATGGGTCCTAGAGCAGATCAAGCCAGACATCTCCCTGGAAGAAGCCAAGATGACCAAGCTGAGGCTGCCGTACTTCGGACACATCATGAGAAGGAAGAACTCACTGGAAAAGAATGGAGTTTTTATCACATGGGAGGAATTTCTCTCAGTTTCGAAAGAAATGAAAGTGGGGCCAGTTCAGAAATGAGTGAATTAGCTAGTTCAGCGAATTTACGTGATTGCGTATTGCTTATTGATGCTGCATCGCATTCAGAATGACTTCCCATTGCCTGAAATTGTGTGTTATAGTTTCTCACGCAATAACATGAAACGCCATGATTGCGTTCGGAAAGACTTCCCATTGCCTGAAAATGCATTTGGTTTTCTCTCACGCAGTAACACGAAACCCCATGATTATGTTTGGACTGCCATTGGATTATGCTTCCAATTTCCGTCATCTGATAAAAGTCCAATAATGCTAGGAAAAATGGAGGGAAGTAGGAAGAGAGGAAGGCCACTTGCCAGATGGAGGATGGACTCTATTAAGGAGGTCTGTTAAGGGTTTTATGGGGTTGCAGGAATTAAACAGAGCAGTGGAGAACAAAGGATCTTGGAGATGTTTCATCCATAGGGTCGCCATGAGTCAACTCAAAGGCAGTTAACAACAACAACAAGCAATGCATTGCTTAATGTGAAAAGTTCATGTGTTGCTTTGGAGGGGATTTTCTGGCATTTTAAAAAAAATTACCCTGGGGGAACTCTTTTGTAACTGAGGAACAGCTTTTGCAACACTCTAGATTTTGTTACAGTCTTCCTGTTTGTGTGGAGCAGGACATGGGGCTTTGGGTCCAAGCCACTGGGATCAATCATCCCTCTTGGGATTTTATCACACGGGATGGATCCTGTGCAGAAACTGGATTTAAAGTGAGAACAACCCACAAAAAGTGTGCTGTTTTTCGCACAATGTTCGGGGTTAACCTGAGCAGAATGTAAAACTTTTGAAAGTTCCAAAAGTAGAAAGGAGGTTTTGTTTGTTTTTTGACTTTCCATTTGGAATAAGGTCACATTATTTCTCTTTGACATCAATATGTCTGAAAAACAACCTGCTTTTGTGAGTGTTTTGCAGACTGTTAAATCTTGTTTTTGCATGGAATTTAACCAATTTGCCCCCAATTTCCCTGTGTGTGTTAAAGTCCTTGGTGGACTTGGAGTGGGTTGTGGGTTGGAAGACTTGCTGGTGGACCAGAAAATATGGAATAGTCAGAGAGGCCCTGCTCTTGTGTTTTATTTTAAAATATATACAGTGGGCCCTTGTTATCCGCTGGGGTTTGGTTCCAGGACCCTCCGTGGCTAACAAAATCCATGGATGCTCAAGTCTCATTAAATATAATGGCACAACAAAATGGTGTCCCATATGCAAAATGGAAAATCAAAGTTTGCTATTTGGAATTTATACTTTTGGGGAATATTTTCAAGCCGTGTATGCTCAAATCCGTGGGTAAAAAAAAAATCAGTGGATAAGGAGGGCCAACTGTATTTTAATAATTAAAAAAAATTTTTTTTGCTTGTGCTCTACTTACTTTTCATACTTTACAAAATTATCAGCATGGCTGAGACACATATTTAATTCCAATATAATATCAAACAAGCTCTTACCTTCCTGAGAGCACCCTACACCAATTCTTTCTTCTTTCCTATATTTTTAACTGCGTTACTTAGTAAACCTTTGCATCCTTTTCTTTCCTTTCATATCTCTCATTTACCCTTCTGTTTTCCTTGTATTTACCATATTAATTTTGACTCTTTATTTCTTTTCATTTCTTCTTTTATTTATCTAGTGAAGAATAATTATCCTAGGCTGCATCCACACTGGAGAAATAACCCAGTTTGGCACCGCTTTAAGTGTCCTGGCTGAAGGCTATGGAATTCTGGGAGTTGGAGTATGTTGTGGGCCCAGAGTGGAGCAGAGCTCCGCTCTGGGTCCCACAACATACTCCAACTCCCAGAATTCCATAGCCTTCAGCCAGGACACTTAAAGCGGTGCCAAACTGGGTTATTTCTCCAGTGTGGATGCAGTCTTAGCTTCCAAGAGCAGATGGGATCTGGTGCTTTTAGGGTATTTAGATGGAAAAGGTGGCAGGCTGCAACCAAGGATGGGCAACACGGGCCACATGTGGCCCCAGGGTAATTTTTGTGGTCCCTAGGATTTCTCCCATCTTATTCATTTCTTTAGACATCCCAAAAAGGGGACAGAAAAAAATAGGGTAAAAAATGTGTCTTCTTTGGCAGGCAACAAAAAAGCGATTTTCTGCTCCTGGAAACCTTTTGGAGAAGCAAGCAGCTTTTCAATAAAACAGTATGAACCCTTACCTCTCCCGAACCCAGAAATGGACTTCCAGGTTTGTTTGTTTGTATGCAATTTTCGAACATATTTTACAGTATGTGTACTGCCCAGCCTCATTGGAGAGGATAATGAGAATGACCAGTGATTCCCAAGCTTGGGCATTCTGGGTGTTTTGGACTTCAACTCCCAGAAGCCTCAGCAAGCTTGGCCAAGAGTTGGGAATTCTGGGGTCCAAAACATCTGGAGGCCCAAAGTGTGGGAACCATTGATTACTAGGCAGATCAATGGGGTTTAAGGAAATCCAAATCCAAAGCCTAGACAAATTGGGTGTAAGAATGTTTCTTCTGCTCCTTACTTTTATAGCTGGGAAATGTGTTTGTGTTTTATTTTTTGGGAATGCAACTCCGAGGATGTGCCAATTGGGGGATTCTGGGAATTGCACTCCAGAAACGATTTTTCTAGGTTCAGATGCTGTGCGGAGATGCCCCAAAAATGGGCTCACCCAGTTGCTAGGAAATGCAGAGGTATTGTCCGAAAGGAGATGAGAAAGAATATTATTTTTTTGTCTTTTCTCTATCAAGCAGGCTTTGAATTCTTTGGTTCTGGATGCAACTGGAAAGGCAGCGTTTATGGAAGAGGCAACCAGAAAAGGTGGGATTGCATGCAGAATGTGTGTGTGTGTCTGTGATAAGGAGTGCATGCAGAGGAATTGGAAAAGTGGCTTGGGAGGGAACCATGTTTTCCAGAACCTCCTGACCTCCTTTCCTTCTTCCTGGGTGGGGGGCACGATTAATGAGATGCGGAAACCCCACTGAGACAAATGGGAGCTGTAAACCCACATGTGTTAGCATGACCAAATTCAGAGCATAGAAGAGATTCCACCTAAACATTAGGAAGAGCTTCCTGACAGTCAGAGCCGTTGGATAGTGGAAGATGCCTGCCTTGGAAGGTGGTGCATTCTCCTTCTTGGGAGGCTTTTAAGCAGAGGTTGGATGGCCGTCTGTCAGAGGGAGTGCTTTGTTGGTGGATTCTTGAATGGCAGAATGGGGTTGGATTGGATGGCCTTTGGGGTATCTAGGTTTCTATGTGGAGTTTATCATATGGGGGAAATTCCATGCAGAAATGGGGGTTTAAATGGGGAAAAAAACTACAAAAGCAAGTTGATTTTCACACAACATCATTGTTAAAGTAGTGTTAAGCCGAATGGAAAGTAGATGGAAAGTAGACAATAGCCGTTCCTTTTTTACTTTCGGAAAATCCTGAAAGTAAAAAGGAGTGGCTTTTGTCTACTTTCCATTCGGGTTAACACAACTTTAACAACGGCGTGTGTGAAAATCAACCCACTTTTGTGGGGGTTTTCTAGCTTTTAAATCCTGTTTTTGTATGAGATTTCCCCCGTGTGATAAATAGTATCCTATGATTCTATGATGCTATAAGGAGGCATAATGCCATTAAGGATAACACTTGTCATTATGATGGCAGTGTTGTTAAGCTTGATAATGTCCAAATATCAACAAAGGTCGCACAGAAGGTGACATTCAAGAGAAAAATGCAAGAACTGATGTAACAGGTACAAACATGTTGCTGCTAAACAGCAGTATTGCTGATACCCAACATCCAGCATTGAACAATACACTTCAGAAGTTACTATGGATCGTATCAACGCTATACAAGACAAACTAGGCAATATACAAATTAATCATTCCCTACAATGATTCACAAGCTAAACCTAGCAGTTAATAAAAGACTTAATTTAAAAGGCGAGTTATCCAAGTTCATATACATGAAAGCACTTTGCAATTCAGCATGGATCAAAACTGTAAATTCATATTGGCCTGAGAGCACTGGTACCATAATAATAGTAGAAGTAACAACAACAACAACAACAACAACAACAACAACATTTTTATTTATTTCCTACCTCTCAAAGCTCGAGGCAGGGTGCAACATGTTAAAACACAAAGCACAAAAAAGAAAATAATCAAACCAACAGGCAAAATACAGTAGTATTGAACTATTAAAATATAAGTACATTTCTAAAAAGTCATAATTTAAAAATTGACTGGGTAGGCCTGCCGGAAGAGATGCGTCTTTAATGTTGTTTTAAATGCAGTTAGCATTTTCATCAGTCAGCAAAGAACAGATCCCGGGATACCATAGGATGGAGCCATGGCACCACTGCACTGGTGTCGAACTGCATTAATTCTGCAGTGCAGACGCAGACGGTGTTGTTGAGCTGCGTTTGAACAGTAGCCACCTGTCTTCTTTCTCCTTCCCAGGGGAGCAGCAGGCCCTGAGGTTGTCCGAAGCCATCCGAGGAGGAGACGAGGAGGCAGCCAAAGAATGTGCCGCCTGGCTGGCCGAGCGTTGCCTCCCCATCACAGTGCAGGTGAAACCCGAACCCCGTGCCAAGCGTGACATCAGGTGATTGCGCAGCAGCTGGGCAATTGCCAAGAGTTGAGTTGGCACAGCCCAGTGTGGGACTGATCTTGTGAGGGTCTCAGATCAGCTTGTGATCTGTTTAGAAGAGAGCCGGGTCATAGCAGTGGATCTGGATGGGGGATTCTGGGGGTGGCAGTCCCCCCTCCCTCAAAGTAATATACCCAAGCTTTGGGTATGAACAGGGGCAACTTCCAGCAGACAGACATTCTGTGGAAAGTCTTTTTAAAATGGGTTGACTGTAGCGGGCCAGCTAGGGTCCGCTACAGTCAAATGCAGAAACATCTTTTGAAATGTTGACTGGGATGGACACCATATCACTCCCTGCTACCATTTCGGAGGGAGATATGGAAGGAAAAGAATATACAGGTTGAGTTTCCCTTATCTGGAATTCCAAACCCAAAATGCTCAAAAAATCCAAAACTGTTTTCATGGGTAGTGGAGATAGAAGACACCTTTGCTTTCTGATGGTTCACTGTGCACGAACTTTGTTTCATGCACCAATTTATTCAAGATACTGTGTATACAATGACCTTCAGGCTCTGTGTATAAGGTGCATATGAAACATCAATAAAGTGCTTGAAACTTTTTTTTCTTTTTAACTGTATTTTATTCTTTTAACATGTAATTTGTTTTAATATTGTAATAATATAATTTTGTTTTTAATGTGCTATTTTGATATGTTTTAAGTGTGCTTTTTTAAAAATATTGTAAGCCACCCTGAGTCCCAATTTTGCTGAAAGGGTGGGATATAAATAAATATCATTACTGACGATGGTGGTGGTGATGATGGTGTACAGTATATGTATATATTAAAAAAACATCCAAAATACTACTAGTTCCAGGCATTTTGGACAAAACTTTCTTTTGGGGATAAGGGTGTTGTGCACTTGTGCATGTTGGAAAGGCTTTGGGAGTGATTTTAGGGCAGTTTGCATCTGAAAGTTCTGCCAAAAATATATATTTTCAAAATTGGGGTTGAGGGGTTTGGGAGAACAATTGGGAACTCTAGGGGTCAGGTGCAGTCTGCAACCTGCTCCTTCCTTATCCTTTTAAAAATGCCTTTATTCCTGTCTTGTCGCAGGCTATGGGTGGGCGTGGAAGATGCCCACATGTGCACCGTCCCTATATACCTGAAGGTTCAGCCCTGCATGACCTTGGCATCCCTCAAAGACATGGTAGGGACTTTTTCTGTTGGCTTTTGCAGAATAAAACATGCTATGCAATGTGAGCTGCAAGGCTTTTCTATGTTCCTAACTTGGGTGAGGAATATTTATCACGTGCAATGAGATGCTGATTTTAGCTGGAGGGAGCTTTGCTTTTGCTCTCAGTAGCCATTCGGGCCAAGAGGGTGGAGTTGTACCAGGCATTGTGCAATTGGGAAGACACAAGTTGTGCAAGGAGGTTTTGGATACTTCCTTGAGCAACTGTAGAGAAACAACTTAAAACTTGTGTAATCCCTGGTTGTGAAAATCTTTTTCCAAAAAGAATTTTGGGCCTTGAGTGAGCATTGAGTGAGCCGTGCCTGCAAATGCTTCCCAGCCTGTTGCAAGAATTTCAGTTTATTACACACAGAGAGTGCTGAGTAATTTTCAAGCGCATGGAGGCTAAACTGTATGTGACCTTAAACATTTAGTGGGCAATTCAAGATGCCTTTCTTTTTTTGCAACCAGGTCCATGCCTTTGATGGCCCTTGTGGTCTCTTCCAACTCTATGATTCTATGATTTGGATTGGGACCACTGTGCATAAGAGAGGATGTTAAAACAGACAGACCAGTCTGAATACCTCACCAAACTATAAATCTCAGGAGTCTGTAGGATAGAGTAATGACAATAAAAGTGGTGTCAAACTGCTTTAAATCTGCAGTGTGGTACAGCCTATATAAAAATAGGTTCATCCCCTTAAGGAAGTTCACTGTTCCACTAATAACTCCATTTGCTGCCGCTATTCCTTGGCTTCTGAGACCACCCTGTGTCACACCTCTTGGGATTTACTGAGACTCACCCTTTTTCCCGGTTCAGATGTTCCTCCACTACGGTTTCCCACCCAGCATACAGAAGTGGGTGGTTGGACAGAGGCTGCCCAGAGATCACGAGACTCTTCACTATCATGGCATCCAGCGAGACGGGGATGCTGTTTATCTCTACCTCCTTTCAGCCAAGGCAGCCAAGCTGAGCAAAGATACCTGCGAAAGGGACCATCAACGTAGGCAGCTGGAAGGTGAGTCTATGGGACAATTTGGTTGGTGCCAGCTGGGCAAGAGAGGCAGTTGAGGGATGGCATGTTAGACAATGACATCAAGAAACTTCCTTGAAACTGCAGGGTGGCACCGTAAAATCTTCCCCAGTGCTGCCCGGTGTGGCATAGGAAGGTATGGAATAGGCGGGGTAGAAAATGTCATCAAAAAACCCTCCTCCAAACTGGAGGGTGGTACCATAAAATCTGGGAGGTGGTTGGCATGGAACTGGTGGAGCAGATGTTATCAAGAAACCCTCCTTTGAAACTGCAGGTGACACCATAAAATCTTCTCCAGTGATGCCCAGTGTGGCATTGGAAGTTGGTTGGTATGGAACTGATGAATCCTTCCATGCCTAGGGATTGGGGACTACAGTTCGGCCTCCATATCCATTCCAAAAAGCAAACCTTTTTTGCCACCTTATATAATCATTTCACCATGTAATTTATTTTGTGTAATGTAAGCTTGTGTAATGTATTTTGCATCTTTTCGTAAGCTTTTTGGATTTTGCTAAAAATATTCACTTTGAGGACCACATATAGCCTACAGGGCACACTCTGGCCATCTTTGTTCTACACCCAAACTTATCAGGGATGGGCCCTGTTATCCATCCTTTCATTTTTATTTTTGCCTCTCCATTAGAGCTGGGCATTAAGGATGGCATCCTGGTGCCCCGAGGGATGGCAGAAGCAGCAGCCCCGATTCCAGAGGAGCCCTTGGGTCTCCTGGATCCCAGTGTAGAGAGGAGTGACATCAGTTCACCTCTCCCAGTCATGCCCCTAAAGGTAAGGGAAAGCGAAGTGATGGGGCATGAGTAGAACATGCCACCCCCAAGGCCTGTTCTCTTCTCCGAGGGATGTGTCCCATCGCTCTCCTTCCTCTCCCATGCTGATGATATCCTAGGTTGGTTGGGAGTGCCCCACCTGCACCTTCATCAACAAGCCCACACGGCCTGGGTGCGAGATGTGCTGCACAGAACGACCCAAGGGGTACGTCATGCCGGAGGGCTACCAGCCGGATGAAGAAGAGATGGAGAGGATGCAGAAGGAGGAGGAAGCCACGTGGCAGTATGAACAGGTGAGAGTCGGGGAGGTTTGGCTCACTTTAGCCCTCTGTGTGTTACTAGACTGCAAGTCCCATCAGCCTTATCCAACACAGCCAGTGGTGAAAAATACTGGGAACTGTGGTTTGGCGAGATTTGGAGAGCTGCACTGTTGTCCAGTGAGCATTTTCTTCTTAATCAAAGTGTGCTTATCCACCTTACTTTAGCAGCCCACCTTTTTTTTTAATACTGGGAATGACTAAAACCGGGAGTGACTACTCTAGCTTTTCTAGGAAGGAGAGGGTTGAGCAATTCAGGGGAGTGGGGAGGACTGATGGTGGAAAATCTCTGGGGTTGTCTACTCTGTTATCACACATTGCTTTGGCAAAGCATTGTTCACAGTTTTGTTCATAAATGGTCCAAATCAAGACGTGGAGAAGCAAGTCAAAGCTGGGTAAACTAAGGAAGAAGAGGGATGCATTGATGAACAGTTGGGGTCTCTTTCCAGGTGTCAAATCATGACAGAGTGTTGGAAGTCATGTGGGTGTCGTCTGAGAATGGTGATGGATGTGACTTCTGACAACCAAAGTTTGCAATGCTGAACAGCATCATAGTGCTGCATATGAACCTGTGCTAGGCTGAGCCATGTGCCATCCCCTAACTTAACTGAACAACCCCTGAATACTGGGAGAGCTGTGTTTTGTTGCTTTTCTCAGCTCTTTCATGATTTCTTTCTTTCTTTCCTCAGGCCAGAGAGCAGCAAAAGCAGAAGAACTACCAGGAACTCCTGCAACTGGACGGGCAGAGCTTGGTGCCAGCTGATGAGGCCGTGGAGTGCCCAATCTGCTTCATGGCCGTAGAGCCTGGCGAAGGGGTGACTTTGCGGGAATGCCTGCATTCCTTCTGCAAGTAAGCGCCGCAGCAGGGCCTTGTCCGTGGATGCCTCACAGCCACGGTAGCAGTAGAACATTTATTGCATTAGTTCTTGGACCTTGGCATGTTAAAATCAAATGATGGTGTTTACTTAAAAATGATGAATCCAATTAAGAAAATTATATAGTAATATGTATATTACTATCATATAACTTACATGTGAGTACAAGCATGGTGCAGTGGTTTGACAGTTGGACAACAACTCTGGAGACCAGACTTAAAATTGCCATTGGGCCATGAAACCCACTGGGTGACGTTTGGGTCACACACTCTCAGCCTCAGAGGAAGGCAATGGCAAACCTCATCTGAACAAATCTTGCCAGGAAAACCCCAGGATAGGTTCACCTTAGCGTTGCCATAAGTCAGAAACAACTTGAAGGCACACAACCACTTACATGTATGTATATAGATAATAAATAATAATAAAATCTTTATTCATATTTCCTGCCTCTCCACATGGATCAAGGTGGGAGTACAGCAAATAAAATCAGTGATACAATATATACTTAAAAAAACATCAATCACACATTCAATCCTAAAACTAAATATGTTACATATAACTTATAAAGTGGAAAGTAATGGTAAGGAGTGATGAGTACTTATAACACTTATTTAAAGCTATTTATCTTTTGTTGATTTGTTGCTATTATACTTAGCTTAGACCAGGAGGTGGAGTGGGGGGAGTAGTTTTCAAGTGGAAGAGCTACATTTCCTGGGGAATAATAGGAAATGGAGTCCAGCACATCTAACCTTCCAAAGTCTGTATGCAGTAGTGGCATCTGGTGGCTCCAGATTCAATGAAGGGGAGCATAATAAAACCCAAGAAACACTCTGGGTTGTAGTCCAAACTGTATCAATGACAACTCTGGTTTGAGGGATGGGCTGTTCACCTTGGAGACCTCCAAATTCAGATGAAAACCTAAATTCATCTGTGGATTTCTGTAAATTTCTGCTAGGTAGAGGAAGGCTGTTGTAGTTTCTGCCCTATTTTTCCAAGAAGGCCCTCTCCAGCATGGAGTCGAAGGCTTTCATGGCTGACATCCATAGTTTTTGTGGAGCTTTCGGGCTATGTGGCCATGTTCTCGAAGAGTTCCTTTCAGAGAAGATGCCAGCCACAGATGCTGGCGAAACGTCAGAAAGGAACTCTTCTAGAACATGGCCACATAGCCCAAAAGCTCCACAAAAAAATATGGACGTCAGCCATGAAAGCCTTCGACTAAAATGTACAGAAATGTTCAGAGAAGATGCCAGCCACAGATGCTGGCAAAACGTCACAAAGGAACTCTTCTAGAACATGGCCACATAGTCCAAAAGCTCCACAAAAAAGTCCTCTCCTGCATTGCCATCAACACAGTTCCTGCATTTCTATCACTGTTTCTCCTTCTCCTTGCAGAGATTGTCTGAGAGGAACCATCTTGAACAGCCAGGAGCCAGAAGTCCATTGCCCTTACATCGATGAAAATTACTCCTGCCCATCACAGTTGCTGGAGCGCGAGATCAAAGCGGTAAACATCCAAGCAGGCATGGGATACAGGAGAGAGGGTTAATTTTTCATAGAATCCTAGAGTTGAAAGAGACCCCAAGAGTCATCCAGTCCAACCCTATACTGCTTTGCAGGAAGACACAGTCCAAGCACTCCCTGTGACAGATGGCCATCCAGCCTCTCTTTAAAAACCTCCAAAGGAGACTCCACTACTCTCCAAGGCTGTGTATTCCACCATCAAACAGCGCTTACCATCCAGAAATTCTTTCTAATGTCAAGGTGGAGTCTCTTTTCCTGGAGTTTGCATCCACTGCTCCATGTCCTAGTCTCTGGAGCAGCAGAAAACAAGCTTGCTCCAGCCTCAATATCAAACCCCTTCAAGTATTTAAACAGGGCTATCTTATCATCTCTTAACCTTCTCTTCATTGGGATTTCCACTGAGGTGCACTCATTTTAATCCTGTAGCTCTTGAGCGAGGCCGAGTATCAGCGCTTCTTGGACCTGGGCATCTCCATTGCTGAAAACCGCAGTCGCTCCAGCTATCACTGCAAAACCACAGATTGCCGGGGCTGGTGCTTTTATGAGGATGACGTCAATGAGTTTCCTTGCCCAGTGTGTCAGAAGGTGAACTGTCTGCTTTGCCAGGTGAGGTGCCGTCCTTGCAACCAGAGAGAGGTGACAAGGTGAATGCATGCACAAATTATTCTAGAAATAGTGGAGAGAAGGGCAGCAGGAAGGCTGGATGGCTAAATGTTGTGTTCAGATTCGGATGTAGTTCCAGGCTTCCCCAAGAATTTCCTTGGTACCAAACACTGACACATGTGAGCGCTATAATAATATTTATTTTATTATTTATTTAAAGTATTTTTATTTCGTCTCCCAGCCCACTAGGGCTCCCAAGGCAATGAACAAATAAAAACCAATTAAAACTCCAAGCTAATGCAAAAGAGTAGTTAACAAGATCGCTTATACAGATTAACCTTTTCTAACCACTGGATAGCTGTTAATGTTTGGCCATGATGCTAACAAGGACTCTAGAACCCATCTGCCTGGCAGCAGTCTCAACTCACTACACTTAGTGATTCTGGGAGATGTAGTCCAAAAGGATAACGTTTCCAAGCTCTAGCAGCAGGAAATCTTAACTATAAACAGATGTAACTGGACTTCTGAAGCACTTCTAGAGCTTTGCCGGTGGGGAGGGTAGCAATAGTAGAAAAAGAAGTTCCAGATTAAAGCACATAAATTCAAGGCAGATGTTATTAGGCAGTTTTCATAACAGTAGTCTGACACTTCTGAAAACAGTGAGATATCTGAAGTTGGAGAAGGTTGAGGAGACTTACCCTTTGTTGAGGGAGTCAAATATATTGGTGTTTAAGGCATGGGAGCTTTCCTGTAGCGAAAAGTAGGTAATCAACAGCCCGTGTAATGTAGTGGTTTGAGTGCTGGTCTATGACTCTGGAGACTAGGGTTCGATTCCCAGCTTGGCCACGAAACCCACTGGGTGACCTTGGGCAAGTCACATGCTCTCAGCCTCAGAGGAATGGAACAAATTGTGCCAAGATAACCCCATGATAGGTTCACCTTAGGATAGCCGTATGTCAGAATCGAGTTGAATGCACACAATGACAAAGTGGTATCCAAAATCTGTCGTCTGAAGGGGATGAATATTAAAGAGACTGTATAAATGCCCTGTGTGCGAGGTCCCAAAACAATTGTTTAATAACAACCCGGGTGGGGGGAAAGTGGAGTCAGGAACCCAATAGTGTCTTCTCGGCAGGCGATCCATGAAAACATGAATTGCAAGGAGTATCAAGATGACCTCCAGCTCCGCGCTCAAAATGACCAGGCTGCACAGCAGACCACGCAGATGTTGCTGGTGAGAAAAGGCCTGGACATAACTTACATGGCTTGTGTGATGGAAGAGAGGGCATGCTCATAAAATTCAATGTCACCAAACTGGGAAGGGTAGCTAATATCCTAAAGGACAGAATCAGGATTCAAAATGGTAATAGATTGGAGAGCTGGGCCAAAGCTTACAAGAGGACATTCAGCAGGAATAAATGTAGGATTCTCCATTTGGGTAGGAAAAAAAATTCAGAGGCATAAATATATTATGGGCAATACTTGGCTTGGCAACATTACATGTGAAAAAGATCAAGCCATCTCTGTAGACCACAATCTAACCATGAATCAACAGTGTGATGCGGCAGCAAAAGAGGCTAATGCAGTCCTAAACAGCATTAATTTTTCAATCCTGGTGTAGGTCCTTCTCTTAATCTGACCTATTTAGTGGGGAGGAATGCATAGGATAAGCTTGTGGGCTACCCTGAGCTACATAAAAGGGGCAGGAAGGAGTCAAGATGCAGCTATAAAGACTTCAAATGAGAACTAGAGGACGCAAATGAAAGCATGACAGATTTGAAGCTGTAGTCCAAAACATAGATATTAGGAAGAAAACGGAAGACAGTGGGATGTGTCCTTGTGTGTGTTTTTGTTCGCAGTTTTCTTTATTATGTAAGCTGGATGGACAGATTTGTAAATATGTTTAGAATGACATTTCAAATACAAGTTGAGTCTCCTTTACCCAAAATGCTTGGGACCAGAAGTGTTTTGGATTTCAGATTTTGAAATACTTGCATGTACATAATGAGATATCTTGGCGATGCCAGCCATGCCTAAACACAAAATTCATTTATATTTCATATACAATATTTCATATTCATAGCCTGAAGATAATTTTATACACAGTATTTTAATAACTTTGTGCATGAAGTAAAGTTTGTGAGCATTGAACCATCAGAAAGCAAAGGTGTCACCATCTCAGCCACCCATGTGGACAATTTTAGAATATTTTGGATGTCAGAATTCCAGATAAGGGAAACATAACCTGTACCATGGGAATCTTTTTATGTTTGTTGGTTTAAACACCTCATTTCAGGAGTATTGCTTTTTCTCAGAGCTACATTCAAGTTCTGAGTGACTAAAAACAGTCTGCCATTGAGAAATGGTTGTCAGTCAACCATCTGACTGCTCCAGTTCTCTGGGAAACAGATATTCACTTGGGTGCAG
The DNA here is from genome assembly GCA_034509955.1 of Urosaurus nigricauda. Classification (NCBI taxonomy): domain Eukaryota; kingdom Metazoa; phylum Chordata; class Lepidosauria; order Squamata; family Phrynosomatidae; genus Urosaurus; species Urosaurus nigricauda. Next base: position 4,002,916 of record JAOEGL010000004.1, read on the forward strand.
GCTATGGGAATATTCAGGCATGCAAAATCCCTGCTACAGCCCCAGATGTTATGAAATTCTTTGGCACTTATTTATCTGCTAGCTGCTCCACACATATTTGCAAGAGACCCAATTAATACCACCTCACTGCTCTCCCTTCCCTTTCAGAAAATGGTGCAGAACGGGGAGGCCATGTACTGCCCCATGTGCAAGATCATTGTCCAGAAGAAAGATGGCTGTGACTGGATCCGGTGCACCGTCTGCCACACAGAGATCTGCTGGGTGACTAAAGGCCCACGCTGGGGCCCAGCGGTATGTCCTGACTGAGCGCACCACAGATGTGGAGCTTCTCTGAACTGGAAGCTATAGGGCCCTTTTAGGACCCTTTTGTTGTTGTTTCTTATGGCAAACCTATCACGGCGTTTTCTTGGCAAGATATGTCCAGAGAAGGTTTGCTATTGCCTTCCCCTGAGACTGAAAGAATGACTTGTCCAAGACCACCCAATTCATGGCCGAGAAGGGATTTGAACCCTGCTCTCCAGAGGCATAGTCCCATGCTCAAACCACAGTGTCACACTGGTTCTTTAAATACATAGCTGTTGGTCTGTGTCTTCAAGTTATTTCTGACGTGGCAACCTTAAGGCAACCGTATCATAGGATTTTCTTGGCAAAATTTGTTTGGAGGAGGTTTACCATTGCCTTCCTCCGAGGCTGAGAGGATGTGACTTAGAATCAGAGCTGGAAGATACCACAAGGGACATCCAGTCCAACCCCCCTGCCATGCAGGAACTCTCAATCAAAGCATACCAGCCTTGGCCAAAGCCACCCAGTGGGTTTCATGGCTGAGCTGGGAATCAAATCCTGGTCCTCAGAGTCACAGTCTAATGGTCAAACCACTACCCCACATTGGCAATAGGGACATCGACACCATCATCATCATCATCATCATCATCATCATCATCATGTTTATTTATATTTGGTTTTTATCCCAAAATTGGGGCTCAAAGTGGCTTACAGTTTAAAAGAACAATACAATTAACAGCATTCAAAAGTAAGCATTAACATTCTATGACAGTATTAAAACACGTAACCCACAGAGTTCCATTAAGAACACGAACTGTCTAATTGTCTGGGTTAAGTGCAGGTGCTTAAGTGCATAACTCAATCCAGGCCTTATGGCTTTGGAAGCCTTGCTGCCCATTTACGCTTATATGACCAGGAGTGGGTGAAGTGCTGACCAGAGGTGTTTGTGCCCCTACAAGGATGTCTTTACAGCCCTCAACCTTTGCACAATTCCTGGACTACCCCCTTTCTGCCTCCAGGAGCAGCACATTAGCTTTTGCAGGATCCAAAGGGCTCTGCACTGTCTTAATATCAAAAAAAGATTTCCCAGGGGCAGAAAATTGGCTCTTGGACTTTTTGCAGTTGTCTATCCCTGCTTAAGCCACTCACAAATATAACAGTTCTACAGCATAACTCCATGCTCATGACACTATATTTTTTATTTCAATGTTTATTTCCATTTTGTTTTGTGTTTCTGATGTTCACCTTTTCTATTACAGGAAGGCCACACAGCTTTCCCCAGTACCCTCCCCGAGCTTCCTCTGACTCCTATTTAAATGGCCTTGTGGCTTTTCCTTTCACATTATTTCACTCCTTGCTGCTTTGTCTTCCTTGTTCCCAGGGCTCTGGCGATACTAGCGGAGGTTGCCGCTGCAAGGTGAATGGCGTTCCCTGCCACCCTCACTGCCAGAACTGCCACTGAGGACGAGCACTCAATGTTGGCGTTTGGAAAGAATGGGCATTCTTGCTCACAGATGGGGATCCCATGCCCAGGAGGGAAGCTGGGTATTTACCAAAGCTGAATACTGGGTAACTGGACTAATCCAAAGTCATACTGAATTAAACTTTCGGAATTGATGCTTTCAGTTTCAAGCAGTCAACATTCTACAGACTGATCTTCCATATAAAAAGGCCCATTACTTCCTTTTAAAAAATACATGAGGACTGCATGAAGAGGATGATGTCTCTCCTTGAAGCATGTTGTTTTTACAGAACTTCAGGTGGCTTTTGTGGACAGTAGCTTCACCTAGCCTTTGTAGAGATATTTTGGCCTCCTCGTGCTCTACAAACAGCACAAGCTTCCCTTTTTTCCCTCTCCTTCAAGTAGCATTACATTCTGCATCCTTCAAGGCTATCAGCTGAGGACGTAACGTATTCTGGCTGCACCATGGGGATTTAATTAAGCTTTCCGATCCCTTTATCATGAGATCAGCGTTACCCTACAGTGCATTAGAACCAGAGTTTGGAGTTCTGGTTTCACTACAAGAAAATGCAAACTTGGTTTATATACCATCTAGATTTGCCCTAATAAAGAGGCATTTAGGAACTCAACTGCTCCACTTCTCTCCAGACTGTTATTTGAAAGGTACCTTATCTCGCATCACTGAAGACCAGGTTGGTGTGGCATACAGCTTTGGTTTGAACAGTCTTGTTTTCACCATCTGCTGTCAGCCAAATTTATTTCACTGTTTATGGTGAGTTTATGCGGTTGGAATCCTTTTGGCATCTAGACATTTGTAAGTTCCCTGGTTGTGCATTGTACAGAGCAGCACATAAGCAGCAAATGTTGCACAAGCAGATGCCCATGTTTTAAACATTTTAAATATTTTACTTCACTAAAAAGGTGGTATCACACATGTACTTTTGTGGGGATAAAATTTTACTCTATTGCTTCGGTGTAGGGTCTTGGCCATGGAGTCAAACAGTGTCCCCAGAACTTGAAATTGAAGTAGCTAAGAAATCTGCCAAATGGTTCCTTAACATGAGTCTTAGGCTTGGGCTCAGGATTCAAACAGCTGGAACATTTCTAAATGGTTCTTTTTTTTATCTGAAGGTTGGTAGAAAGGTGCTTCCCTGATTGACAAGACATGGCACTCTAAACCGACATAATGTCAAAACATCCCCACTGCAGTCATCTTAAGTGCTGTACTTTGAAATAGCCTTGCTACTCTGTGGAAATTTGCTGACCTTTAGATGCAACTTAACACCTCAGGCTTAGCTCAGAAGCGCTCCCAGTCCCATCAGTTCCCTTCTACAAGAGCTGACTCATTTTGGAAAAAAGTATTCTTTGTTACGGCAGGGTAACAGTCCACACCAGATCTTTTCTTATTTTCATTGGGGCTTTCCCCATGAGTCTGAAGAAGACTTGCTAGTAATCTTTTGACATTTTATGTCCATTAAATGCAGCAGGCACCAAGGCAGTCTATCTACTCCAATAAGGCTTCCTGGAGACTTCTGGTGCCAACCTAGAATGGACCTTTGGTCTGATCTAACAAGTCCCCCTGAGTGTTCTTAAGAAAGCAAGGAGAGCTAACACCCACATTACTGTCTCTGTGCAGACATTTTCTGAAACGGCTGCTAATGTGGCCATGATAATAAGCTTTGAGGGTAAGCCATGATGAGTTGAAGACCTACCCCGTCATTTTAGAAGATTCACTGGGCAAATCACCACACCCCTGGCCTGAAAATGAGTCAAAATCAACAGAAAGCAAGCACAGGCAGAAGAGGGAAACCACTACACATCTAGCATACAGAAAAGAGCTGTTTGTCCCCAAAAACACAACACTACAAACCATATGTTTTAGTAAGTGGATAAAGCATTTATTTTTACACAATTACAAGACCTGTACAAATTTGCAATATACATACGTATGTATAACCTTTACACACTGCTAAACCACCAAAGAACACTCTTCTGCATCAGAGGGTGGGCAATTGGTTTCCCCAATGATGGAAAAAGAAACCAGTTTTTTTGCTGCAGGACCCCTGATCTACTACCTACCCTGAGTAACAATTGTAACTGTTCTGTCTGCCAGAACCCTAGATTTTCCCCTGCCTTGAGAGACTTCAAGGCTCCCTTTTGAAATACAGAATACTCATTGTCATCATATTTATTGGGAGTTGGAAACAGGGCAGACTTGTGACAAATCCTATCCCAACAGCCATATATGGTAGCCCACCAGGGCCTCAATCCAACATTCTTGACTTGGCACCTGCCTGGGATTGCACAAACAGGAGCAATGTAAGCATCTGGTGGGTCACCATATAGGACTGGCAATTTGCATCTGTCTTGGTGGAAGTACAAGTGCAGCAAGGCAGTCTATACATGCCCAGTGTTAGAGGGTGGGTCACGGTAGCTATTGAACTGACCACTAAGGGATGACTTCAGGGACACTCATGAGGCTGGACACTCTTCATTCATGGTGAAAGCTGGCAGGCACCTCCTTTGCGGATTTAACAGTCACCCTGAGCATAATACATCATGTTACAGCTGGACGCAAAGGCTGGCAATCATCAGCTTGTAAAGGTGAACTGCAAGGGAGCGGGTGTGTAGCTTACAGCACATCTTCTCTGCCCCTTTGGATTCAGCTTATGATGTTCTTCTACTTAACTTTGTTCTCACAGGTAGAGTTTCACCAAATGCACACAGCCAAACTGGACTTAACTAATAAGGATCAGTTTGAAGAATCAGCAAAGCCATCCAGAAAGGCTTTTGTTGAACTGTGGAGTCCTCCCTGGAGACAGAAAAAAACAGCAGCTGGGGGGGGGGGGGGGGAAGAGCCTAGATTGGACTCTTCTCCAGAAAATGCTACCTTTTATTTTACTTTTCTTTCTACACAGAAAGACAGAACACTCAAACTCCCAAGTGGATGAACCAGCTGTGGAACTCTGCTGGTTGCATAAAACAGCTTGAAGGACTTCACCCTAATACGATATTGGCAGTAAAGAAAAGAGCTTCCTCTTCCCACAGCTGCACAAGTTTCACTTCCTTCTACCCAGTCAAGCAGTACTTTCTAGATGTGCTAAATTAAGGATTTTCCACTTTTTGATTTAATGTTGGGTCATGGGGCAGATACAGGAAGCAACTCAGTTCCCATTTTACTAAGTCAGGAAAACTATCACAAAGGAGGTAAGGTGCCCAGAGTTAACCTTCCTCTGCTGTCTGTTGACCATGGCAATGGTACAAAAAGGTTCAGTCCCCGGCTGCAGCCATCTTAGTCTATTCTTCCCAAAGACCACCCCAAAGCTTCATAGGATAAGCTGATACAAATGTGAAGGGGCCATGTTATACTACAAGAAAATCCCCGGGCAGGCATTTCTCCCTCTTGGTTATCCTCTTTTTTTTTTCTTTTTCATAAAGTGCTTAGTGAAAAATTTCCTATCTTTCTCCCTTTCTGTGCTGTCCACCCACAGAAGAGCTCTAGCCATCTTTGCATCTGGCATTCCTCTACACCCCTGTCCTTCAAAAGGTGCCCTATAGGACATCTCAGGAAATACAGGAGATCTCACTGTTTGCATCCTGCCTTCTTTTGCTGCTGCTCAAGGTAAACACTGTTATTTGAAGACCATCATGCACTCTTAATGTTTCTGATGCCACACATATCCATAGTTGTTGGTGCTGATGGGCCAACAGTTGCCTCCAGCAGCAGGAAAATGTTACAGGGCACAGCCTCCAATACAACAAGCTATGAGGAAGGGTAGGTAGATTTCCTTTACAGCACAGTCAAACTGCACTGCTCCATCTGAGAAGATGAGGCACTCAGGGAAGGGCTACATTTCTGGAGCATGTAGCCCTTCCCTGAGTGCCTTATTTGGAACAGCAGACACAGCACAGTTGAACGGACAGTGTAGGTTCCCCCCAGGGACAATCCTGGGCTGTTGAGAATAGAGACCCCCTAAGCAATAAGGGGAAGGCTTCTCTCCGTTCCTTAATCTTCATCCTTCTTGCACATGCAAATCCCTGTTGGAAGGTAAATTCAGCAAGACAATGGGTTGAATGAAAGCATGCGCTGGTTAGTTCTACAGTTTTAAACTGTGCAGGATTGTTATGAGCTCCAGATTACTATGACTTCCTCTGGAGCAGGCAACAAGAACAATGTGGATTTCAGTCACTGCTGTCAAGAAGAGTTCATCACACCACAGATGTCCCACATCCCAACAGTCCACTCATGCACACTCTTTCATAATTGCTGCGCCCAGCATTGCTACCAACTTGATGAAGTGAGTGATCCACGCTCATGGTTCAGGAAAGAGTCTCTCTCTCTCTCTCTCTCTCTGAAGTAACTCCTGGTCAGTTGCAGAGGCTGCTTTAGGTTAGCAACGGCCAGCAGAGAAACAACAGTCAGTGGTGTAGGCTAAGTAAGGACACTTGTGAGAGGTTTTCTTAGAAGAGGAAGGAGGTAGTGGCATATGGAGGTGAGCACAGGGAGTTAATGTATGGATTTAGTGAGCAGTTCCTAGGAGAATCCTTCATATACGGCAGTATAATGTCTCTTTTCCATAAGCATGTCAGAATTTCTTAAAGGGTGATTTTCTACATCAAATAATTTGGTCCTGTAGGCTAAAACACCACACGAGGAATGTCCTTCCCCTGTCCCATTTTGACCCCATTGGCTGTTACTGATTTTGTGAGATGGTGGCAACAGAAAGGACACTGAAAGTCACAGTGAAGTACATTCTGAGATGCAAAGGTTCATGAGCTTGGTCCAAGGTTTCCTACTCAGTCCCAGTCTGCAGAAATAGTTGCTTGGAGTGTGGCTGGGTGGCCGCTGTTCCCTTTCTAAGACATATTCATTAGCTCACCAACTTGGAGAAAACATGAATCAATTTGCAGGCTTCAAATGCTGGAGTCTAGTGAACTCCTTGAGTGTTGACTTTCCAGAAATATCCTCTCTGGTTACACATTTTGAGGACACAGGCTATGAAATATTTTGGTGGTGGTGGGTGAAACTTCCCAGATGTCTTCCATCATTCTGTTTCAGTTAATATTGAAAAAGCATCACTTTCCCTGAAAATATCCAGTGTTTCTTTCTTCTCTGATTTCAGCAAACAGCCAGAGTAGTGAAAAACATTATGAAGTGCCCACTGCTCCATCACTCCACAGGCTAGAGGCCCATCAAATGGGCAGGAAGCACAGCAAAATCAAGGTTCTCTGACCCTGCCACGGCTCAAGGCAATCACACCCCTCTTTCCCAAGGGGATACTCTGGACAGTCAAGGAGGACACCAAGATGAAAGCTGATGCCCCCTGGCCAGAAAGCAGCATCATGCAGGGGCCAAGTCTGAGCTGCTTGAAGTTCTAAGGCAAGTTGTGTGAGGGGGTGGGGAGGAGAATGAACATTTGAAAACACTATTTGCCTTCTGCAAACAAAGCTGTATCCCAGCCTGCGACATCAAGCAGGACATGATGGAGAGGGAACCTTTCTCCTCAGCTGTCATGGAAATATCTGCAGTTCAAATTTGGGTGCCCATTCCAGTGCACTCTTTACCACAGCTAAAGCTGCTGCACCCAGGGCCACTGTCAACCCCATCACTGCCAGCTTCACAAAGCGGTTGGTCCTTGGTTTTGTCGCCAAGAGCGACTTGGCCCGCTCCTCAGCACGGAGGCGGTCTCTGAAACGTTGCCGGAGAACCGTGTCAGGCCGCTGCTGGGCTGAAGCCAGCTCGAAGTCCTTGAAGGTGGAAGCTGCCGTTCTGAATGGGAACAAAAAAAAAGGTAGCAGAGTGCATCATTTCAAATATTTAGATACAGTGATGATTTCCTGCTGGGAAGAAAACAATCTCAAGGTGGAAGGAGGCTGCATTTAAAGTACTTTTGTCTAGATTTATAGGCTTGGATATAAGGGCTGTTGGGAGGAGTGACTCCCAAAGAGATCTCCCTCCTTGATGTACATCATAAGATGCTTTTGTTTGTACACACACACACACACACACACTTTGTTTTGGTTTCAAGGACTTGGTAACTTGAGATTTTATCATACAGGAGCTTTCCACAAGATCAGTTTTCCCATGTATATGAACACAAAGGAAGAAGAGACACCTCAAAAGGAATAAGCCCTGGTGGTGCAATGGTTAAATGCCTGTACTGCAGCCACTCACTCAAAACCATAAGGTGGCGAGTTCAAGACCAGCAAAGGGCTGAAGCTCGACTCAGGCTTGCATCCTTCCGAGGTCGCTAAAATGAGTACCCAGATTGTTGGGGGGCAAATAGCTTACAATTGTAAAACGCTTAGACACTCCTTAAGGGTATGAAGCGGTATATAAATGAAGCTGTTTGTTTTTGTTTTGAATAGCCCATGTCAGACAAGGTTATAGAGGAGCAGATCACAGAAGTGCAAGCAATCCTGAACACATCTGACTTGTTCCACTCTCAGACATACCTAGGAAACTGCACAACTAAAGTGGCAACCACCAACTCTCAAATCTGAAGGTATCTCCTAGCCCCCAGGTGTGCTATCTAGCATGTTTCTAAAATTTCTTGGACTCTTATCTGCTGCAGGTCTCCCCAGAAAGACATCAACAATTGGATCTCTGATCTCATCTCTGTATTTTCGAAGACAAAAAGCAAGCACAAAGATTTGCCACCAGATAGCCATGTTTTCTTCTGCAGTGGTGCTGTGACAATGAAACATCCCAGCTACACACAGGAAGTGGCAAGGTATTTGGAGGGCATTGCTTGTCAGAGGAAGAGGCCTCTCTACCCACCTCTCAGCCTGTTGCTGTGCAGCCTCCCGAGCAAGTTCTGATGGCGGAAACTGTACAAAGAGATCCCCAGCTCGACTGATCAGGGTCTCGTATGGTAGGTCCTGTGGGATTTGTGACAGGAGATGGTGGACTGAAGCCATGTCACACTCACAGGCCATAACCTCCTCCGCTCGATGAAGCACAATCTGTAGGGGAAGGAAGCAGGCAAGCCATGATTCAGTCCTGGTAATAGAAGGTACTGTCAGGTTACTAATAACAACAATCCCAAAGGCCTCCACTGAAACAGACCACACACGGATTCTCTGATGTACTCTCAAGACATGTCCCATTTTACATTTTTTGGGGAAGCTTGGCAATGGCATGGTATCTTGGGTGCCATGTACAGCCACATTCCAAATCTTGTGTTTACACATGGGATTGGTTTTTAAGCAGAGGCTGGATGGCCATCTGTTGGGAGTGCTTTGACTGCATCTTCCTGCATGCCAGGGGGCTGGGACTGGATGGCCCTTGGAGCGTCTTCCAGCTCAAGAACTCTGTGGTGACTTAACAATTTCATCTCAGCAATCTGATATGGCCCTATCGCCACTGCATGTATGAAATGTCAAGAGAGATAAGCACAAGTACACATGGGTACACAAAGGAAGCCATCTTTCACCTTTATGGACAAATCACTAAATCACTACAACAAAGACTAGCCTTCCCCACCAACTGTAAAGTCCCAATGTAACTGTTTTTAACCACTATCTTGTATAATTCATTTTTCAGTGCAGATGTACACCTACCACAGCTGCAAAGTAGATTGGCATCAGTGGGTGGCAAGCTAGAAAGAAGTCGTACAACCGCACCACATGTCTGAAGTCAGAGAGAACGTGTCCAAACCAAGTGATCAGCCAGCTCAAAGCAAAGATTGTCCCCACCTCTGCCCTGTGCAAAAGAGAAGGCATGCAAGGTAAAGCACCCCATCCAGAGAACTTCTGCTCATCTTCTTCCTTCCCAACTACAGTGGGCCCTTGTTATCCGCTGGGGTTTGGTTTCAGGATTCCCCATGGATAACAAAATCTGTGTATGCTCAAGTTCCATTAAATATAATGGCACAACAAAATGATGTCCCATATATAAAATGGAAAATCAAGGCTAGCTATTTGGAATTTATACTTTTGGGGAATATTTTCAAGCCGTGTATGCTCAAATCCGTGGATAAAAAAATCTGTGGATAAGGAGGGCCAACTGGTACACAATGCAACAGTGAGAAGGGCAAGGCTGTTCCTTCTGTGAATGGGCGCAACCACAACTGATGATGAATGTCCCACGTATGGGCACTACTAGCTCCCAGACTGTCATTTAAATTCTTTGGGAAAAGTCAATGAGGAATCCATGGGCCAGAGTGCAGTCCTTGCGCAATGCAAACAAGACCCTGTTAAAAATTTTTAATTAATTTATATATATTGAGTATTTACATTCCTCTTTTCAGCCACAAACGTTCTCAGAGCAGCTTACAGATTGCTAATTTGGCCGTTACCTGCCAGGAATTCAGAAGCAACAAGGATTTCCTGGGAAGGTCTACAGATTAACTACTCTGGCTCTGAAGTATGGTACTCTAACATGTGAAGAACCTCAAGCAGACAATAACCAGACTTCTCCCCCCACATAATATGCAGAAGACTCCTCCCTAAGTATTTTAGAGAGAGGGTTCAGCAAATACCTGTTGGATGCTATATACAGAAGAAATCTTGCTTCAGTGAAGGGGTGCTGTATTGGAAAAACTACATCCTCCCCTCCAAACCTACAATCCTAAGAGCTTGCTTCACCAAAGATGACCAAGCTTGGTTCCTACAAGCTGAACCCAAGAGAGAATCTCTCAGTGATGGGTATGGAGTGTTCTGCCCAGACAGGACATTCTCAGCTGCCAAAGGTTCCCAGAAACAGACACCATTCTATTTCTCTGCCCCATACTCCCATTTCCAGCATGTCTCCCCTATGATGGAAAACTCTTTCAATTATGAGGCCTTTAACAACAGATTCACAGACAGGCAAACTATACTGTCATAGCCAAGTAACTTGTCACTGGCCACTGTTTTTTTCCCCTTCTTTATAATGTGAGGTCAGAGTAATCCTGCCATGGAAATTAAAGCAACAGAACCAAGACAGCAGTGCCATGTTTTGACAGAAAAACTTTAAATATCAAGTGAGGAAATGGCCCCAGGGACTTAAAGGCAGGGGATTCCAAACCTTGCAAATAGCTCATGAGGAGCAGTCAAGCCAACTACCATTTCCATTCTCGGCTCAACCAAAAGATTCTGTGCTGGAGGCAGCCCACACTAGTTATTTCAGACATGACTAGGCCTGGGTGGCTTTTACTGCTTCCCTGAGGACAGGGCCAGAAACAGCAACCTTGTGACACAAGAAGAGGACTGCTAGATCAGACCAGAGGTCCAGCTAGTCCAGTATGTCCAAAGTTGTGACACAGTTGCTTATGGGAAGCCCATAAGAAGGACATGACCACAACTACTTGTACCTTCCTACTTGTATTCTCCAGCAGATGGTACAGAGAGGCAGCTCCTTTTGATACTGGAGACAGCATATAACTAGAATGACTAGTAGCTGCAGACAGCCTCATCCTCAATTAATCTGCCCAGTCCCTTTAACCTGGAGCCAGCTGGTGGTCATCACTCCGTTTTGCAGCAGTGAATTCCATAATCCAATAATGAGATGTGTAAAGTAGGACTTCCTTTCATCTGTCCTAATTCTGGCACCATTCAATGGATTTGATTTATATCTCTGTTCTTCCCCAAAACTGGTACTCTGCAGATCATCCAGCTTCACTGCTAACTATGTTTTAGTATTAGAAGAAAAGTAGAAATGCTTCATAACACCTTTATGATGTCCTCCCTTGTCACTTTTTTTCTAAGAAATCCCCCCAAGCATTATAACCTTTTGTTACATGGTGTGTGTATGCTCCAGCACCTTGATCATATTGGCTGCCCTGTTCTACACATTGTCCTACTCTACAATATATATTTTTTTCAGTCTGGTGATCAGAACTGTACATAATTTTCAAGCTCTGGTTACATGACAGATCTGTTTAAAAAGACTGTGATATTAGCAATTCTGTTTTCTTACAGATCCTAATGTGGAATTAGCCTTTTCCACAGCAGCTACACACAGCATTGAGGTTGTATTGAGCGATCCATCCTAACTCCAGGACACGTTTCCTAGTCAGTCATTCTGAGCCCAGAATCCATTCATCATGGTTTATAACTGGGACCAAATGAAAAGGCTACCAAAGACTTCTACACTATGTTAAAAGTGTCTAGGATCTTGGACAATGTATTTACAATACAGTGGTGGAGTCATGACACAGAAACATAAAAAATCTGCTTTATACTAAAGTGGACCAGCTAGCCCAAGACAGCCAACTCAGACAGCAGCTCCTCAAACTCTAGGAAGGATTCCTTCCTAGTGCTACTCTGAAATCTCTGATATTACCTGAAGGTTTTTCATCAAGTATTAGATAGGCTCATCAAGTATTAGCCTTACTTTGATAAGATCAGGGTCTCAGGGTGATATAACTAGACTTAGACTTAACATTAGGAATAACCACCTGATTCAAAGAGCAGTTTAGGAATAAAGCAACCACCTAATGTGGGTTGTGACATCTTTCTTGGGAACACCCAAGACTGAATATAGAGCAGCTATGAAATATGCTTCATGATGTTCCATCTCAAGATTTGGGAGGTCTAGAAGTTCTAAAAATTTCACAGCTTTAATCATGTTTCACTTTTTAAAAGGATGCTCTGAGAAGGAAACTGAAAAGGCCATTGAAAAATCATACCAGGTAAACATACCAGTTGAACTGAAACTTCCCAGGATTCTGACTTATCTGGACTATTTGCCCATCACATGGGTTACAGAAAGCACATCAGCTCCACTTACCTCTGCATGAAGTCGTGCAAGTCTGGATTCACCTGGTCTATAATAGGCATCAGATAGTTCAGGATATGCTTGGTGTTGTCCATTGTTGGGTCCATAAAATCCCTACCAGGAAAAACAGGTAGGATCAGCCAAGTAATCATCCAACAATGATGACATCACAGGTTCCCATTTATCACAGATGATGAACAATGCTAAGTGGACCAGAACCCAGGAACCACTAAAACTGCACTTGACCAGGTGGGAACAGTCTCTCAAAGAAATGGGATGTTTTTCAATTCCAGCAACCAGAAGCTTTCCTAAAATATTCACAAAGTCATTTCCGAATTCACAATCATGAATGTAATAAAGAGTGTTACAACAGTGGCCATGGGGACCCAAGCTGACCAAGTAATTTTGTATTTTTAGAAAAGGCAAGCCTACGAAGACTTGAACAGAAAAATGTGCAATTCCCACTTTAGGTTTCACCCTGGAGCTGACCTGCACAAACCCTGAATGCACAGACTTGCTCCTGAACACACAGCAAGCTTTTGGTTCTTGAAGAAAGTGTGCTTAACAGTAAGCTCTATGTGTAAGCTGAGCAAATTAGCTGCTGCACCATGGAATGAAAACATGCTGCAATTCCAGAAATCAGCAACCAGAAACGTAGTACTTCCGCATCACTGCCTTCGGGAAAAATGTCCAGCAGGGACTGGCCATAGAAGAATATGAAGATGCCCCTCTATCCCCTAGCATGCACTGCAGCTTTCACATACACTCTCAAGCTCTACAACATCTTCTCATATTCAGAAAGTGTGGAAATTACTATTGTCCAAGAGCCAATCCGCAGCATGTTTGTTTCTTTAAGAAAGAGCTTGCAAAGGCCCATTTCCTCCCCCAACCACATTTCTGCTACCAACAGGCCAATGACTGACTACCAAGTGGGAAAAAGAAGAAAGGCATAAGACACTCATAAGCCCATCCTAGCTTCTTTGGGTCACTCCTGCTGCCAACCCACTGTATAATAAGTCCTCCATTTGGGGAGTTAGTATGTACTTCCCTTCTTGAACCTGCATTTATTGCCATCTTCATCTGACCAAACCTTTCATCTCTCTATTCTATGACCTCACTTCTTCTGTCTGGAATATTTTCATCCATATATTATGTTTCTTGCCAGTCCAGCTCTTTCTGCACCTTTGCACTACATCCATTAGTCTGAATCTTCAGAGTAGCACAGGCATGGGGATGTTGACATTTTTTGTCCTGAGAATCACATCCCTTTGGAGCCAACCTTCTGACGTCTGCACGCCAGTGGTGGCAGTCCCTGTAAAGAGTGGGCAGAAGCCAAATGAAATGCGGATCAAGTCAACACTGAAATGGGTAGGGCTAGCTCACCCACTTTCTTGTATATACCGTAGATGTATTCATACATACCCAACTAGTTTTACACACCAAGATGTCTCCACTCTTGTGGCAATGGTGCTTAAAACAAACGCTTCAGCTGGCCTTAATTAACTATTAAATCTATGAGCTGCATTTTAAATGTATCCAGATTAGAGTAAATAATCAGTGTTTTACCAAATTCCAACACTGAAAGTTTTGCACCATGAAGTGAGGAAAGACACAGTTAAGTCCTATGAACAGGTCTTTTGCTCTAACTGCAGCTAGCATTGTGGATAGCACATTCCTAAAAGGAAGTGACAAGGATAGTGGAAGTCTTCATAGTCCATGAACTTCTCTCCACTCTAGAAGTGCAGGACACGCAGGGGAGGGAGGTGTGGCATCTTTATAATAAATGAAGCCTGGCATGCATGAAGAGAATGTGCCCCGGGAGAAGTGGGGGGTGGGAAGGTTGCAGTTTCACCTTCAAAGTGTTCTTTTGCTTGCAGGGCCAAAAAAAGAAGCAGCAGATGCTATAGGAGAGGGAAGCATCTGGAGTTTAACCTTTGCTGGGAGGCTGCACACCAAAACAAAATGGAGCAGAAAGAAACATCAGTTCTAAAATCAGCCCGAGCAACCTCACTGAAGATTTCCAAAGATCTAAAGAGAGACACCTCCCCTCCCTGTCACATATACTCAAGGCTTGTAAGAAGCAAAGAGAAGCTGCATCTGAAAGAAGAAACTTGTGTGGATGTCTCTTTATTTCTTTAAATTTCCTTCTTTCTTACTATAAGCTGGTGTGTTGTGCTGTGGCGACCACTGGAAGCCAAGGAAATCAGCCCCTGCATAACAACACGGCAGCTTCCTTTGAGACTCTTTCAGCACCAAGGACTCAGGTCATGGTCCTTACTATCACAGAAAGGTGTACCTGAGGTGATGGGTTGAAAGCTTTTCCACCAGAGCTGTCGCCAGTCTCTCTCCAACAACAAGCAGGAAGGTGACCACGATGTCATGGTAGCCTTGGTAGTAGTGCAGCTGTGGGTTGCGCTGCAAGACCTGCAGGATGCTGTCGATAAGCTCCTCTTGCAACCCCTCTCTCTGCTCATCTGGCATCCCTGCAGAGAGAGCACCAAGAGAGGCTCAGTGAGGCTGCAGGCAGGATGGGAACTGCAACCCAGCAGTCTCCTGCACCCTCTTCCAACCCACACATAAATAGCCACATCATTCTTGAAAAGCCACCACTTTTTCCTTGTATTTGGTCCAGGGACAGCAACAAGGCAGCCTGAAGATAGAATTAAGCAGGGAGTTCTTGACCTAATCTCCTCCCATTATATTTTTGGTGAATTTGGTGAACAATTCTTCTTGGCTGAATCAGGGAAGTTCAGTAAGTCTACACTTCAAAGTCTGAATATCTTTCACAGTACAAATTTATAGTACTATCATTCCACTTTCAATGCCTTTGCTCCAGACTATGGAATCCTGGAATCTGCAATTTAGGGAGAGATATTCAACCAAATAATTTTTTGTCTCATGAGACTACAAACCCCAGGATTCCATGGGATGCAATCATGGCAATTATATAGTGCTACAAATACATAATGTGAAATGGAGGTAGAACACTCTTACTGTCAATGCCTCCCCTGAAAGGAAGCCTGGAAGTTTTAGTCTGACAGGCTGCCAATTAAGATGGAGGCCAACCTGAGAAACAAGTAGTACATTTTTGTTTCCCATGTAGTTTCTGTCTCAATCAGGACAGAGTCTATGTCCCATCTTTAATAATTATCACTTATGCTGAGATTAAAAACTGACTACAAGCTTTCTGTTACTGTTTTTCTCTGCTTTGATAACATGCTTTTGATTTTTTATTGTGCTAATTATTTTAATTTTAAATTATATTTGTACTTTGCCCTGGTATGTAAATGGATTAAGAGCAGCCTAAAAATGTTGTAAACAAAATAAAAAGTCAATTGCTCATTGACAGAGCACATGCCAGAGATTCCAGGCTTGGTCTGGTTTCTCCAGGGACAAGAGAATTAGGAAGCAGCAAGACAGAAAGACTCTGCCTGAGATCTTGGAGAGCTTCTGTTAGTCACAGCAAGCAAGAAAAGAATGAGATGGGCCCGCAGTCTGACTCAATACAAAGAAACTTCATGTATACATGTCTTTACAGCTGACTTGAGTTGAAGTCAGAAGTATAAAACACATTTATTGGACAGTGTTCTCAGGAAAACTGCAATCTACATTTCTTTGGTTGGGTTCCAAGTCTTTTGGCTACAGTTATCTTAGGATGATAGTCAGCAAACACGGACAGTACCAACACCAGCTACAAGGGAAGGTGCACCATCCGTTGTATGGAAAGCCTATCTCTGTACCTGACCTGCTAGCAAACTGACTCAGCAGAATATGGGCAAGATAAGATGTGCTTCCTCTTTCCCTTGTGGCTGAGTAACAGCATGGTGTGATGCAAGCAACAGCCAGGAGAAACCACAGCATGACTGCAGCAACACCCCATTGGTTGTGAACAAAAACAAAGCAGATGAAGCTGACAGGGACCTCTCTAAACAGCCACTCATTTGGGGCCACTGGGTTGCACAAGCAGCATATATAAGCTATAAATGTAAACCACTCAATCAATGTTTTTTTTTACCTCTGACTATAGCTCTGTTAGAGGGATCATGATATCCACCACAAAGAGTTCAGTCCCCCAGCAGAGTTACAGTTGCCAAGAGTTCTTTGGAGGAAGTGCCAAGTACAGTAAGCAAATTCAACTTACCCCAATTTTTCAGGGCATTCCAAATGCTTCACAATTACAAACAAATATAGGAGACAGAAATAATTGGGTCTCATACTTGAAGAAAGGTAAGCTATTAAATGCATAAACACATACCTGGAGGGAAGCGACGGAGGGATCGCCTCACATCCAACAAAACTTGCTGGTAGTCTTTGTTGTTCTCCCGGAGATCCTCTCCTAGCAAGGAAATAAGAGTGTTACAACTCTAGTGTAGTCACAAAGAGGGATCTGGCACCAAGAAACTAAGGAAAGTGGATATGTAGTAAAGACTTTCATTTCATTTGTTACGGGTACACCAGAATTAGGACAGGGGCAAGAAAACACGGTTTCTCACCAGCTAGACAAGGTCAGTGTATCTTAAGTAAAAAAAACCAAACACTCTGCCCAATCTCATCTGATTTCAGAAGCTAAGTCAGGCTAGGGCAGGGTCTGGGTGGAAGGCAGAAAACAAGCAAACACTAGGAGGGTTGGAAAGAATCCTGCCTGGAAACCTGAAGAGTCACTGCTGCCAGTACAAGTCGACTATGCTTGGCTAGAAGGTCTGTCCCCCGCACACTTTGGTCCTCTGGGAGGAACCTGCTACAGCCTATGAAGACCAGGCTGTTGCAGACCTCTCAGAGGGCCTTCTCAGCTATCGCCCCCAGGCTGTGGAATGACCTGCCAGATGAGATGCATCTCTTTTCATCCATCGATGGCTTCAAAAAAGCCTTAAAGACGCATCTCTTCTGGCAGGCCTTCCCAGATAATATTTAGTCATCTTCCGGCTCCAAGTCCAAGCCTTAGAGTTTTTCCAGTTTTTCTCCTCTATGTCCTTGATCTGTCCCACACAGCTGAAGAACTCTTAGGCCTGTTGCTGATATACGATATTGTTTGTATTTTACTATGTTTTAACTACAGTTGATGGGAGGTGGGGATGGGATTGGTTTATTTTAACTGTTGTGTTTTAACCTCTGGTTGTAATCTGCCCTGATTGCTTGCTCAGAGGGGCAGGCTAGAAATAAAAATTATTATTATTGTTGTTATTATTATTATTAGCCATTTTACTATAGTCCATATCATTAGACCACATCAAATTAGAATCACAGATTATTCTTGAATTACAAATTTAAAGTGTTTATTAATATTTTGCTGTTTCCCACCTTGAGCCAGAAGGAGAGGGGAGTAATGAATAAACGCTATTATTACATCACATCATTCTCTCAGGTGCAACTGAACTGAATTAGTGGAAAGAATCTATGTTAAATTTACTCTTGATTACAGTAACATGTTCTGAAATCTTTTTCTGCCAGTTGTAGGCACATATTTTCTCTAGAAGACTTATTTAGCCACCCCACAAAGGCTGGACACTAAAAACATTTGCATGATTGAATTTATTAATTGCCAGGAAGAGTTTGCAGAATCTACTGAGCTTCCCTGGTAATGTTACAGCCTTTCTGTCTGATAACCCTCCCACTGTACTCTCTGCTTATCCTATAAACCAGGGGCAAGATTTGGCTCTAGCTCTGCAATCATGGGAAAACTTGAATTGGTATTAACATGTGATGATCATAAGATTGCAGTCTTTTCTCCTTCAAGGGAAACTGACTCCCTAGAACTACACTGACTCAATGACCAAGCAGCAAGGAATGGAAAAGCCTTAATGCTGCTTTTGCCTTGAGACACACAAGGCAAGCAATATTTTTAAAAACACAATTCAGAATTGGCTACTTGAGATATCCAGAGTAAATTAAATTGAACACCCAAGTCACAATACCCAAGCATGACTTGCTGTTGATCTTCTGGGTGTCAAATCTGATGTTTGGTTTTCACTGTTTCCAGATGCTGGAGGTTATTCTGAGCTAACAGAGCTGTTGCTGGAGTAAAACCAAATCAATACAAAAGAGAAGTGACCAGTGGGGTCCCACAGGGCTCTGTCCTGGGCCCAGTGCTATTCAATATCTTTATTAATGACTTGGATGACAGAACTGGGGGCATACTTATCAAATTTGCAGATGACACCACATTAGGAGGAGTAGCCAATACTCCAGAAGACAGGATTGAAATTCAAAATGACCTGAATAGACTAGAAGGCTGGGCCAACGCTAACAAAATGAAATTCAATGCGGAGAAATGTAAGGTACTGCACTTAGGACGCAAAAATGAAATGCACAGATATAGGATGGGGGACATCTGGCTGAATGAAACTTCGTGTGAAAGGGATCTAGGAGTCCAAGTAGACCATAAGTTGAACATGAGTCAACAGTGCGATGCGGCAGCTAAAAAGGCCAATGCAATTTTAGGCTGCATCAATAGAAGTATAGCGTCTAGATCAAGGGAAGTAATAGTGCTGCTCTATTCTGCTTTGGTCAGGCCCCACCTGGAATACTGTGTCCAGTTCTGGGCACCACATTTCAAAAAGGATGTGGAGAAACTGGAGCGGGTCCAAAGGAGGGCAACTAAGATGGTGAAGGGTCTGGAAAGCATGTCCTATGAGGAACGACTTAGAGAGCTGGGGATGTTTAGCCTGGAGAAGAGAAGGTTAAGAGGTGATATGATAGCCCTGTTCAAATATTTGAAGGGATGTCATATAGAAGAGGGAGCAAGCTTGTTTTATGCTGCTGCAGAGACTAGGAGGCGGAACAATGGATGCAAGCTGCAGGAAAAGAGATTCCACCTCAACATTAGGAGGAACTTCCTGACACTAAGGGCTGTTCGAAGGAGGAACACACTCCCTCGTAGGGTGGTGGAGTCTCCTTCCTTGGAGGTCTTCAAGCAGGGGCTGGATGGCCATCTGTGGGGGATGCTTTGACTGGGAGTTCCTGCATGGCAGAATGGGGTTGGACTGGTTGGCCCTTGTGGTCTCTTCCAACTCTATGATCCTATGATTCTATGGAAGTATCCCTACAATTCCTAGTTACCTGGGTTAGAAGGCAAAAGACCAAGAAATGTTGAGAACAATCTTCCTGCTATGTGCCAGGGCCAAAAGAGTTTCAAAATTAAAGAGAAAACTGGAGTTAATGACATTTCAATGGATACTGATGTTTCTATCTATGTGAAAGGGAAACTGCCCAAGAACTCAGAGTGCCAGTAAGCTTACATATCTCAACTATTAGATTTGCTGATAAAATCTCTCAGATAAGGGCTGATCTTGATGCCAATAATTCAACAGAATCTGTAAGAGAGGTGTCTAATGACAAACTGTTTTAGATTGGATCATTTTGAGTTTGTAAGTACCGAGGAAGTGGACAAGCTCCTTGGATGTGTTAGGAAGACATGCTCCCTTGATCCTTGCCCATCCTGGCTGACTGTTCAGGGAGGGGACGCAGTAACATCTTTACTCCAACTTATAATTAACACAACCCTTAGGGAGGATACATTTCCAGCTAAGCTTAAACAAGCTGTAGTGAAACCACTACTGAAAAAACCCTCCCTAGTCCCCCTGATAAGGAACAACTACAGGCCAGTGTCCTTATTACAATTTCTGGGCAAGGTAATTGAGAGGGCAGTTGCCTTCCAACTCCAAGCTGTCTTGGATGAAGCCAATTATCTAGACCCATTTCAAACTGGCTTCAGGTCAGGCTATGGAGTCGAGACTGCTATTGTCGCCTTGGTCGATCATCTCCGTCTGGGCATCGACAGGGGAAGTGTGATCCTGCTGGTGCTCTTGGACATGTCAGTGGCATTTGATACCGTTGACCGCAGTATTCTTCTGGAATGCCCGAGAGAGTTAGGAATCAGGGGCACTGCTCTCCAGTGGTTCTGGTCCTACCTCTCAGGCAGATTCCAGATGATGAAGCTGGGGAATAGCTGCTCTCATAAGAGAGAGCTGGTATCTGGTATCTCTCAGGGTGCCATGCTGCACCCCTACCTGGCCCAGAAGGATCTAGAAGCAGTGGTACATGCATTAGTAACCTCCTGTCTAGATTTCTGTAATGTGCTCTACAAGGGGCTACCTTTGTATCAGGTTCGGAAGCTTCAATTGACCCAAAACGCAGCAGCTAGATTGGTCACAGGAACATCTAGATCTGACCATATTACTCCAATATTGAAATCTTTACATTGGCTGCCGATCAGCTTCCGGGCACAATACAAAGTGTTGGTTGTTACGTACCTATAAAGCCCTATATGGCTCGGGCCCGAGTTACTTGAGGGAATGCCTCTCCCTACACAATCTGCCCTGCACTCTCAGAACATCAGGGAAGAAATTATTAGAACCTACAAAAGTAAGATCTACTAAAACTTCCTAGAAAGCCTTCACCACCGCAGCCCCTAGGTTATGGAATGACCTCCCAGAGGAGATCCATCTTAGTACCTTCTTGGAAACTTTTAAGAAGGGATTTAAGACGGATCTCTTCCGGTGAGCTTTCCCACCAGATCTCCTGTGAGAATATAAGAACTATGATGGAATGAATACAGACAATGATGGTCATTTTAGAGATTTGCAATTTAATGATTTTATTGCTTGGTTTTTATATTGGTGTGTTTTATTGTCACATTTTATACTGTTTTTTCATGTTGTAATTCCGCCTTGATCCGCAGGGAGAGGCAGGAAATATAAATAATAATAATAATAATAATAATAATAATAATTATTATTATTTCAGTGAGGCTCGTGGATACAAGTAGCTTGGGCTCCAGCCAAAAAAAGATTCTTGAACAAGACACATTTTGCCATGTGGAACCTCTATTAAGAAAGCTGCTTTGCACCAACTATGCTTTCCAATACATTTACAATGAAAATGTAAGGCTTGAAGCTAAAAAGACAGAAGACTCTGGAGAGCGTCTGTGTATGTTTTAAAAATGAAACCATTCCTGGAAAGGATCTGCTTTTAACAGCATTAAATATGTAACAAGGAACAACTCTGCCCACTTACTGAAAGCAGCATTAATGAGAGGGAGATTTCCATTAACACAAGATAAATACAAGAAGGAAAGTACAAACTATTCGCATTTATTTTTTTCCTCTCCACGTAATAACAGGCCCCACAACTCACCCACATGGCTCAAATGTTCCCACAGCCCTTCCTCAAAGGGGAATAGCCCAGTGGCCTTACCTGGAAGAGGTGGTAGATCCTCCGTGTTCACATTCAGCAGCTTTGGCCAGACTCTCTGGCGAATCTCATCCACCAGGAGACCCCCTTCACTGATCGCCATGCGCCTGAGGGCAGCCACGTCCACAGGATCATTGCTCAGGGCCTGGAAGATTTCAGCTTCTTTCCTTTTTTTCTTTGAATCACAGTCTGTGGAGAGAAATAAAACCCAGGTACAGTATAGCCTTAAGAGGATTTTCCCTACCAACAGTAGTGGCCTCAGTTCAGAGGCAAAGACCACACTAAAACGTGACTTAAACATAGCTTCTCAAGCTATTTTGGTGTAGGGGACTAACAATTCCGCTCTTCTTCAACCAGCATGACTGCTGGCTGGGGTGAGAGCACTTACAGTCCAGTGCATCTGGGTGGCACTAGGTCGAGGAAGACAGACATGGTACTTACCAACACTGTTGGGAGCGTATAACTTCATGAACATCTCTGTAATGCTCTTTCTATTTTTAGAATGACCTTCTTGATTTGAAAACCACTTTGCCACAAAAGAACAGCCACTAATGTCTTCCTTTCAGTTTAGTATTATCTATAGGATGGCCATTAAATCTATATTTAAAGTCACCTCTCAGCTGTTTTCTGGGAAGCCAACAGATCTGTCAGTCAGGTCAGGAGCCCACTGTTTCCTAACAGCTGCTATTACAAGGCAGCTGAAAATTCCCTTCTGGCAACATCAGTCTTAATAAGGTCAAATCAAGAAATATTACACCACAGATTGCTTTTTGCAACTTCATACAGGCACAGCCCCACCCAAAACTAATTACGGACCACGTCAGCCTCCCTTGACCTAGTGCCACCCAGATGCGCTGGACTACAAGTGCCCTCACCCCAGCCAGCAGTCATGCTGGCTGAAGAAGATGGGAATTGTATTCCATCCAAGGGTGACCCAAGCACTGCCTGCACCAGCAATGCTTATCATTTCAACTTTTTCTTAAAGATTTGCCTCTTTGTTCTTTCAGAACCATGTCAAGACCCAGCCTTATTAAAACAAATCATTTAAGGGCATTTGACCACCATGCAGAGTAGCGAATGAACACTGAAAAGCTAAACACACGGCATACAACAGAACAAACACTCAAGGGCCTAAGTCTTTTGCAGTTACATGGTGATTGCTGCTACAAATCGGATCAAAGCCAAGAAAAAACTGGTGATTATCAGCTGTTTTATATCTTCCTGTAGTAAAACTAAGAAGATTCTCCATCCCTGGAACAAGGAAGAAATGAATTGGGGCAACCAACCCCTCCCATGACAAAGAAACATGATCAGTTTGTTTGCATTTAGCTGTTCCTTACAGAAGATCCTGATTGGGATCCTGGGTCTTAAATTCGGATTGGGGAAATTCTGCTCTGATGCATCTATACGGCAAGGTTGAATTCTTCAAGTTACCAATTGTCAAGGGGAGGAAGGCTAAACACTTCATCCCCCCAAATTATCTGTAGCCCTGCAGTTTGCTAGAGCAGATTTAAAAGGGTCATGTGTTCCTCAGCATTTCCAAGCGCACATGTTAAGACTGTTTTGGAGTGGAATTTCACAGGCGCTTCTCTTCCACAGACTGCAGCTGAGGAGACTGGAAAGCAAGCGTTAATTCTACTTGACACAAATGCATCCCAAAATAAGTAGGTCGAGAAAAGAGAAGGAATGCTAGATCCAAATTCTAAAAATAAGGACTCTGCAGTGGTGCTGGGTCTTCTATTGAGGTTGGTCACTCTGACAACTGTAATTTGTAATTGGAATTTGGAGGTTGCCTATAGCAAGACGTCCCTCTCCAGCCAAGTCTCACATCCCCAGCTCTCCCTCCTCCCAGCTGCATTCCCCCAGAAGGGAAAACCCAGCTCTCTGCCAGGGAAGGGTAGTTCTCCAGCCCTGTCCCTACTATTCTTCGTTTTAAGACTAGATGTGGAAAGCAAGCTTTTTCCTTCCTCTTATGTACCAACAAATGGGATGTCAGCAGGCACAGGGAGCCAAGAGGAAAAAACACAGAGATTCTTAACAAAGCAGCAAAGGAGTGGGAGAGACCCCCATGAAAATCTACTTGAAAGGTTCTTTTGAAAGAGGAGAAATGTAGCCTTTTTATGGAGCACTGCAGTCCACTGTGGAAACAACTTGGAATTTCTTCACCTTTTTTGTTGTCTGCTCTGGTTAAGTGCATGCAACTGTGTGCGTGTCTTCAAGTCGCCTGTCAATTCATGGCGACCCTACACATTTAATAGGGTTGAGGCACAGAATACTCAGTGGCCGTTTTGCCAGTTCCCTCCTCTGAAATATAGCCTACAGCACCTGGTATCTGATGGCAGTCTTCCAAGTACTTACCAGGGCTCACCCTGCTTAGCTTCCAATATCAGACAGAATCTGGTACCTTCTGAGGTATTTAGTACCAAACCAATAATTTCCAGTCACTGTGGCTTCCACAGGGAAAAGTTCCAACAACTCCAGTGCTGCCAACAAATCAACAGCGATACTGGACTGATATTGGGACAGAGGCTGGCACTGATCAGAATGGTTAGAAGGATGCCAGCAGTATCTCAGTAGCCCTTCCAGCAATCTCACCTGAGTATTGTATATTTGGGGGAGAGGAGGCAATGCTGACATTGTGTGGCTTGTTTAAATCTTCTCTCCCAGCTAAGTCCAGATCTGAAACAGTGGGGAGGCTTTTCCTGGCCTAAATAATCATCCCACCAGCAGAGACATGCTCATGCCACCAAATGCAAACAGAGAGAGGGACATACTGACAATCTGCCTGACAATACTGTACCTCCAGAACACACATCAGAATTGGCTAGGCTGTTTTGAACAGCAACTCACAATCAGAAAGAATAACCAGAGCAAATAAAAATAAAATAATGAATCCCAATGTGGGAGAATGGCAGGATATACATCCTTGAAACAAACAAATAAACAAGCAAACAAACACAGGAAGATGAAGAGGTTACAACTCCTAGCAGACAGAGCCAATTGATTTTCAGCTCTTGCTTGTTAGTCTGGAGAAGTACTCCTTGACAGAGTTTCACAGAGATTATCCGAAATCTCTCCGGAAGCCAAGATGATTGTTAGATTTTAACCACATCATGAGAGGACACAACTCATTGCAAAAACCAATAATGCTAGGAAAGGTGGAGAGAAGCAGAAAGAGAGGAAGGCCGCATGCTAGATGGATGGAGTCTATAAAAAAGGTCACAGGCATGAATTTGCAGGAACCAAACAGAGCAGTGGAGGACGGAGAGTCTTGGAGATGTCTCATCCACAGGGTCGCCACAGGTCGAGATCAACTCAAGGGTGGGTAACAGCAAGAAAAGGTGGGTTGTCTACTGAAGGCACTACGCTTACCTACCTGCCTTTACTTGTTGTTATTTACCCTTGAGTTTAAACATTTTTATTTGGCATATCCCTTCATGGATTACAGCCCAGTTCATCAGAAGCTCAGCAGGAAAAAAATTGTATGTCAAATAAAGCTTCCTACTCTGTAAGATGCCAGAAGATGCTTTAATCATGAATGATTCATCTCTTTCTTTCCTTCTCTCCTTGTTACAGCTAACATGGCCAGTGTCAGTGCAGTGGGATGGAATGGAAGGCCATGCCACTTGTGCTCTGCCACCAAATTATGACGGCAGCCAATATAAACTCTTTCACTTTTGTGCATGCCTCAATAAATCAGTAGGTGCAGAACAATATGATACTTCTCCCCTCTGTTGGGTTGCCTCTTGATGACATCGAATTGCCTCTTGATGACAGAATCAAAAATAAATCTATGTGGATAACTGAAGACTTCTTATCCAAAAACAATTACAGGATGAAGCTTTAGACACGAGAATTTCTCAGCCACTGTCACTCAGTTTAAGGGTATGGACAAAGATGGGAAATTCTGAAGCCCCCATTTTTCAGCAAAAAATGGACATCTTCAGAAAAATTGAAAAAAATGTGACATAAGCACCTTTTACAGATTGAAAGTAATTTTGTATAATGTATAAAGTATAATGTATAATGTAGTTTGGCACCACATTATAATGTTGGTGTATTAAAAGTACAGCTTATTCTGACAGTTATTCCAAATGAAATTTATGTTTTTAATATGTTTTTCCAAAGGAGCTAGCAAGTCCTGAAATGTAAAGAGTGCCTGAGATGTAAGGCATCTCTTTGGCTTAGTTTATTAGGAGCAGGAGAAAAAGAAAAAACAAAAAACCAGAAGAAACCATCAACATTAGCAAAGCAAAGAAAATTACTGTATTTTGTTTCCTCTAGTCCTCTAAAGTTTTCAAGAGAGGGGGAAAAAAACCACTTGCATCCCACCAATAATTGGAACAGGAAACCAGAACCAGATATTACCATGATCACATACCGTATAATCTCTTACACAAAAGACTTCCTCTAACATGGTTTTTTTTTTAAATTGAGAGTGTAAATATATGGGCAACTTCACTTAAACATTTTAGTCTAAAAGAAAGAAAATTTTCTGTCAACTATATTTTTGGAAAAATTGTATTATTCTTGGGGAAGAGGCTTAAGAAATGGGGGGATAAAGCTGGCTCCCTTCCCAATTTTTGTATTTTTTTTACCCCAGGCCTTTTCCTCTCTGGGCATGGACAGATGTCTCCATATGCAAGAACACCTTCTCTGCCGTGGCAGCAATGCGAAGGCTCCCCAACCAAGAGCTCTCCTACTGGGCTATTTCCTCCTTATATTGAAGGGAGATGTTGTAAATGTGTCTCTCTCAGAGGGTTGCTGCAGCCGCCTTTAATGTAGTACCAGTTCTGGGTTTCCCTGCTCTATAAGTGTCTTTACATTTTCTTTATTTGGATTTAACGTGCATTAACACACTGCGCCATCATTTCAAATGGCCTAAATACCCTAAAAGCTCAATATCCCATTTGATCTTGGTAGCCAAGCAGTGTCAGCCCTGGTTTGTACTCGGATGGAAGACTACCAACGAAAAGCAGATGCTGTAGACTCTATTGCAGAGGAAGAAGCCACGTCTGAGGATCCCTTGAGAAAGAAAGCCCTATGTAATTTGTGGGGTTTGACATGAAGGTACACACAGACACACATCATCATGTTGAGTGTTTTGTTGTTACACAGTGACAAGGCTTTAGAAAGGGACAAGGAATACCTGCCTTTTGGCTTGATTCTAGCCATGTTTACTTAGACATAAACTCCACAACTTTCTACAAAGAAATAAAGGATACACCCAAACACAGTACAGTACTTTAGTCCCCTTGAGTCCCTTTAAATTGTTTTAAAATGGCCACTATTTAGGTTTTTTTTTTTTTTTAATGTTGAGCTATCTATTGCTTTAACTACATTTCGTTTAAACTTAGATAATCAACTGCCTTGGGTTCCATGTTGGGAGAAAGGTGGGATACACATTAAATAAAAAATGATTTTATATTGTTTAAAAGGACAGATCTTTTAACATGACGTTTCAACACGTATCCTATCCTGTTTCCCCTAAAATAAGGCATCCGCTGAAAATAAGACCTGGTAGAGGTTTTGCTGAATTGATAAATATAAGGCCTCCCCTGAAAGTAAGGCCAAGCAAAGTTTTTGTATATAAATATATATTCATCCCCTGAAAATAAGACCTAGAGCATCTTTGGAAGCAAAAATTAATATAAGACACTGTTTTATTTTCGGGGAAACACAGTAGTCTTTGGGGCCATGGAAAACAAGCTTGCTCCCTCCTCAATATGACATCCCTTCAAATACTTAAACAGGGCGATCATATCACCTCTTAACCTTCTCTTCTCCAGGCTAAACATCCCCAGCTCCTTAAGTCTTTTCTCATAGGGCAAGGTTTCCAGACCCTTCACCATCTTAGTTGCCCTCCTTTGGACACATGGCTCCAGTATCTCTACATCCTTTTTGAATTGTGATGCCCAGAACTGGACACAGTATTCCAGGTGGGGCCTGACCAAAGCAGAATAGAGTGGCACTATTACTTCCCTTGATCTAGAAACTATACTTCTATTGATGCAGCCTAAAATTGCATTGGCCTTTTTAGCTGCCGCATCACACTGTTGACTCATGTTCAAATTGTGGTCTACTTGGACTCCTAGATCCCTTTCACAGGTGGTCTCTTCCAACTCTATGGTTCATTTGTTTGTCCATTCTATTCTTTTGTGTTTACACAAGTTCTTGGTGCGTTCCATTAACCGTCATAAGTCTGCAATGTGGTCTCAATATTTATTATATTATAACGTAATATAATCTTTCTATTTATCTTATAACAAATATTATAACATAATATAGATATTATAACATTTATTATAATATAACACAATATAGTATTTCTATCATATAAACTTATAAATATTTATTCTATTTTTACACTATAACAATAGTTATAACTGCTTATATAATATAAGCATTGTATTATATTATAATATAATAAATATAATATATATTATATTTATTACATTATAATAATATAATAAATATAATATATTATATTAATTATAATATAATACGATGCTTATATTATATAACCTTATAATGTTTATATTTATTGTAACAAATATTATTATAATATAATAATTATAAGTATTATAAGTTTATATAATATATTGTATTATATTATATTATATTACAATATTTATATTATATAAGCTTATAATATTTATAACAGTGTTCACATTATAACAAATATTGCTATAATATAATAAATGGCATTTTGGACTTTAAACTCCCAGAAGCCCCAGTCAGCTTTGGCCAAGAGCAAGGCATTCTGGGAGATGAAGTCCAAGACCAAAGTTTTGTACTGATTAATTATATCCCTGCATTGTATCGTAATAAAAGTCTTCCTATTCAAAGTCTCTCTCCTGCTCGCCTCCATTTGGCTTTTATTTTGACACTTCTGGGCAAAGAGAGGGCGGGGCCGGAGACGAAATGTCACTCATTCCGCCCATTCCCGGAACGGCCTCCTCTGATTGGCCGAAATAACGGCGTGGGGGCGGGGCATCACCCTTAGCCACGCCCCTCTCCCCTCAGGCCCGAGTCCCCTCAGCGGAGGCCCCGCAGTCGCCCCTCAGAGCGCCCCGAGAGCGGACGCTCTGAGCTACCTCGCTTCCCGTTGCCGTCCGGGGTCGTCGCCGTCGCAGGCGGCCTCCGCAGGGCCATGGTCTCCGGGCGCCGCCGAGGACCATCCCTGCCGGGCCGCTCTCCTCCTCCTCAGTCTCTCTTTGACTTCCTTCGGGCCTCCTTCTTCCCTCAGTCTCTTCCCCTCCCTTGGCTCCGCCCCCTTTTCCCTGGCCTCCCTGACGTCACCAGCCGCCCTCGGGAGGAGTAAACAGCCCCTCGCGCGTCGCCACTGCGCATGCGCCTCGCTCGCCCTGGCTCTCATTGGAGGGAGCGAGCCGGACGGCCTCGGCATATAGAGATATAGCTGGGAGGAAAATTCAAGAGTGACCCACTGAGGGTGAAATTCCGAGTACAGTGAGGGAAGGTGGGGAAAGATAGAGTTAGGAATCGTAGAGTGATACACTCTCTTTAGCAACTTTTATTAGCATTTAATTTTTATTAAACATAAAACCACACGTAATAACTATTTTAAAACAGTTACTTTTAATTATTTTAAAACAGTAGTTACTTTTAATAACTATTTAAAAACAAAGTTAGTTACTTTTAATAACTATTTTAAAACAGTTACTTTTCATAATTATTTTAAAACAGTAGTTCCTTTTAATAACTATTTAAAAACAAAGTTAGTAGTTACTTTTAATAACTGTTTTAATACTATTTCAAAAAGTGTTTTAAAACTATTTAAAACAAACTATTTTAGTTGTTACTTTTAATAACTGTGTCAAAACAAAGTCAGTAGTTGCTTTTAATAAATATTTTAAGACTTAAAAATTTAATAACCATTTAAAAACTATTTTAATTTTTTATTTTAAAACAAAACTATTTTAGTAGTTACTTTTTAATAGCTATTTAAAAACAAAGCCAGTAGTTATTTTTAATAAGTATTTTAAAACTATTTTAAAACTTTTAATAACGATTTTAAAACTATTTAAAAACAAGCTGTTTTAGTAGTTATTTTTCATAACTATTTTAAAACTGTTTTGAAGCTTTTAATAACTATTTTAAAACAAAACTATTCAAAATGCATCTACGTTTTAGAAACGATGCAGCTTGACATGGCTTAAAGCGCTGTAGCTCCGTCCTGAGGAATCCTGGGATTTGTCGTTTTACAGGTTCTTCCATCTTTTCTGCCAGAATGTTTTAGGTTCTGGATTGGATCATATTTTGAACTATTTGGATATATATATATATATATATATATCTTAAGGCAAGGGGTTTCAGGAAACGGTGCATTTTATCACTTGACTTATCACCTGATTATTTGCCATAATGAATAAACTGAATTGATCACCCAACTTGCTCATCTTGTAGGCAGCAAACCTCATAGGAAAGAGGAGGCCTGGACACAAAAGAAAGAAGAGTGAAGACAGTAGGAACGAACATCAACAACGTAAGATATGCGAGTGACACCATGCTATTAGAAGAAAAATATTGCAGACCTAGAGCAGCTACTAAGGAAGAAAGTCCAAAGGCAGGCTTACTGTTGAACAGAAAGGAAACAAACACAATCACCATGGACGATCTACATACATTGAACCTAGACAACGAAGAACTCGAAATAGTTAAAAGATTTCTTGTACTTCGCATCAAACATCCATCAGAACGGAGGCTGCAGTCAAGAAATAAGGAGATAATAAGGACTAGAGAAGTCAGCAAAGAACGAACTAGAAAAGATCCTAAAGAGTTGTTGCTAACCGCAACCCCATAAAACCCTTAATAGCCCTCCTTAATATAGTCCATCCTCCATCTGACCTGTGGCCTTCCCTCCACCTTTCCCAGCATTATTATGGTCTTTTCCAATGAGTCCTTCCTTCTCATGATGTGTCCAAAGAACAACCACCTCACTTTGGTCCTCTTGGCTTCCTGTATATCTTTGCATTTTAAGACCTTCCTAAATTCTTTCATAGTCTGCATCCACACTGGGGAAATAACCCGGTTTGGCTCCGCTTTCATTGCCTTGGCTCAAGGCTCTGGAATTCTGGGAGTTGGAGTTTGTTGTGGGGCCCAGAGCGGAGCTTTGCTCCGCTCTGGGCCCACAACAAACTCCAACTCCCAGAATTCCAGAGCCTTGAGCCAAGGCAATGAAAGCGGAGCCAAACCGGGCCCAATCCATTCTTAATCCTCTTCTTTTTGGCCAGTACTGTGGGATTCTGGGAGCTGAAGTCCAAACCCCCCTTAAAGGGCACAGTCGAGTTTGGGGACCGCTGTCCTAGAGAGTAAAGATTAAGCGCTAAAGCAGTGGTCCCCAAACTGCGCTCTTTAAGGGATTTTGGCCCAATTTTATCTTTTTAAAATGTGTTTTCTTCTTTTAATAACTCTGCTTTAATACTGTAATAATTTAGTTCCTTTATAATGTACTTTTCCCCCTATGTTTTTAATTGTACTGTTTTTCAATGTTGTGAAGCCGCTCCGAGTCCCAGTTCTGGGGAAAGAGCAGGATACAAATAAATAATAATGATAATAATATATTAGAGGTGAGACCCAAGGCTGAACATGACATTCATTTATGTGTTGTATACGC
The DNA here is from genome assembly GCA_034509955.1 of Urosaurus nigricauda. Taxonomy (NCBI): domain Eukaryota; kingdom Metazoa; phylum Chordata; class Lepidosauria; order Squamata; family Phrynosomatidae; genus Urosaurus; species Urosaurus nigricauda. The sequence continues at coordinate 4,034,188 of JAOEGL010000004.1, forward strand.
CTTATACACACAGCTTGGAGGTAATTTTATACACAATATTTTCAATAATTTTGTGCATGAAACAAAACCTGTGTACACAACCGTCAGAAAGCAAAGGTGTCACTGTCTCAGCTTCTCACGTGGGCCGTTTTGGATTTGGGATTATGTCAGATTTTGGCATTCTTAATAATAATAATAATAATAATAATTTTAAAAAGTTTATTTATAGCCCACTCCGCTGACATCAATCGGAGCGGGTTACAGCAATTAAAAACATCAAGATAAAACAATTATGATGGTCCATCATCCCATCTCCCACCCCTTAAAATTAAATGAAATCAGCATTAAGTTAAAATCAGGAAAAACACATACATAAAAAGCTAGTCATACTATGGACACTGTAGATGTAAACTTGCAAAAAAGTGCTGAGAACTGGAAAGGGAGCACATCCCAATGTCTCAAAGCTTTCAAAAGTTATATAAAGCCAGTCGTCTGCATCGGGGGGCAAGGCAAACAACGTACCATTCAGTGATGTATGGAAATTATGATTTATGAGTAACATTAGTAAAAAAAAATTAGGTTTTTATATAGTATGATATGGAAGGAGGTCAATGGGAGGGAATTGCATTATGAATTACCACAAAAAGTGATGCCACTGACAGGGTGCTTAATACGAAATCTTGGGTGGCATTGGATGAGTTCTCCAGCAGAGTCTAAGCACATCATCAAACTTTGCATCCCAGGAATCTGTAGGATGAAAGTGGAGCTGAAGGCTTTCGTGGCCGGAATCCCTATTTTTTAATGGGTTTTTTTGGGGGGGGCTAAGTGGCCATGTCCTGGAAGTGTTTATCCCTGATGCTTCGCCAGCGTCATGTTTCCCCACCAGCGTCTCTGAAGATGCCAGCCACAGACGGTGGTGAAACGTCAGGAGCAAACTCTTCTAGAACATGGCCACTTAGACCGAAAAAACCCACAAAAAACTATAGGTTGAAACCATAGTTGTTAAAGGGCTATCTCTAAATCCTATAATTATGTAGTACAGTTGGGCATTTATATCCGCAGGGGACCTCTTCTGGACCATTACAGCCCCCACAGATACGAAGCAATGTACATGTGGCCATGTGTCATTGGGGCGAATGGGGATTGCCGTCTGTAGATGCTTGAATCTGAGGACGGCACCCCACGGAGAGCAAAGCCCCACTGTATAAATATGTCATTTGTCTCCACGCGAAGGAGATCGGGCATATGTCTCATGAATATCCTGGAAAAACCAAGTAATTACATGAAACGCTTTCATGCAACGTCACGCAAAGCCTGCCATTAAAGTGGCCACAGAGGAGCATTCATGCACATCTTTTTACTTTTTACTTTTGGGGCTTTTGGCGACAGTGCATTTCCAAGGTCACTTTATTTGTTGAGCGAATTTACAGTGCTTTATAAATAAAAAAAATAAATAAAAATAAAATAAAAATAATGGTGCAATTGCTTGCGATTTAAAAAAGCCTTGAAGATGCATCTCTTCCCAGAAAGTCCTTAACCTCCTGGCTCTGTTTGGGTTAATCTCTCCCATTAACACTTTAACATCTTGACCCTGATCTCTATGCAGTGGGTTGCCGTTTTAAACTGAAATCTTTATTATGTCGTTTTATTTGATATTAGTTTAATTCAATTTTAAGAGGCGGGTGGTTGGATATGGGTCGTGTATATTTTATCTTGTATTTTTTAATTGATGTAACCCACTCCAATTGGATACAGAGGAGCGGGCTATAAATAAAACTTTATTATCTTATTTGTGCAACCGCTTGCCATTCCTGCTTCGTGGGACGCTTTAAAACACGCTTTTAATCTCCCTTTAACGCCGGAATCAGCCCCAGTGTGATAAACTCCTTCGAAACTGGATTATTCTTGGAACCGCCGTTATTAATTTTAATCGTTATATGTAATATTAATTGCAATTCCTTTAATTCTTTTTTTAAGGGTGGGTTATTTATATATATGTTGTTGTATGATTTTAAACACCATAATCTGCTTTGATTGCTCCAGCAAAAAGCCAGGTATAAATAATAGTTTTATTATATTATTATTATTACTGTATTATTATTATTATTATTATCATTATCATTATTATTATTACTGTATTATTAATGTTGTTGTTGTTGTTGTTATTGGCTGAGGAATGCAGCCAAATAGCCCAGACTCCTAAGTAGTGGCCCCTTTAAGAGGCTTTGGACTTCATCTCCCAGAAGCCTCAGCCACGTTGGCGAACAGCGTGGGCTTCTGGGAACTGGAGTCCAAAACTTCAAAACGGAGCGCAGTCTGCGTCACTTCTGTCTTCTCCCACCGGGTCGCCAGGTGGCGCTGTGGCGCTGAGTCGCTCGGAGGTCTCGCGGGAGCGGAAGTGACGCAGGGCCCAGCCGGAAGCGGCGGTGTCGGAGAACACCCGGGGTGAAGATGGCGGAGCGTGAGGAGGCGCTGAGGGAGTTCGTGGCGGTGACCGGGGCCGAGGAGGAGCGGGCGCGGTTCTTCCTGGAGTCGGCCGGAGGGGACCTCCAGGTAAAACGGGGAGGATGGGTCTCTGCTGGAGAAATAGCCCGGTTTGGTCCCGCTTTCGCTCTTTGTCTGGCTCGCTGCTATGGAATTCTGGGAGTTGGAGTTTGTTGTGGGGCCTTACGGCCCCACAACAAACTCCAACTCCCAGAATTCCATAGCAGCGAGCCAGACAAAGAGCGAAAGCGGGACCAAACCGGGCTATTTCTCCAGTACAGACCCAGCCATGGTCTCATAATCTGATCCTTCCCTTTCCTCCACCTCAAACCGTGCTTAAATTAACAATTATGTTGTGGTTGTTGTGTTCCTTCAAATAATTTTATGATTATTTTTTATTTTTAGTTTTTTATATTTATATTTATTTTTATTAGTTTATTTTCATTTTTTTAATTTATTTTACTTTATTTTATTATATGTTTGTTTTTTTTCCTTATATTTATTTTTATTGTTTTATTTTAGTTTTTTATTTATTTAATTTTTATTTTATTTTTATATTCATTTTTCTTGTTTTATTTTAATGTTTATTTATTTTACTTCATTTTATTATATGCTATTTGTTTTATTTCTTATATTTATTTTTATTGTTTTAATTTTTTATTTATTTTAATTTTTATTTTATTTTATCTGTTTTATTTTTATATTTATTTTTATTGTTTTATTTTAATTTTTAATTTTAATTTTTATTTTATTTGTTTCATTTTTATTTTTTCATATTTATTTTTTATTTTTATTTTATTTTGTTTTACTTTATTTTCTTATATTTTGTATTTATTTTTTATATTTATATTTATTTTTTATTTATTTTATTATATTATTTGTTATTTTCTTTGTTATATTATATTTGTGTTTTATTTTTTATAATTTTTTATTTTTATATTTTATATTCTTATTTTTTGTTGTTTTATTTTTATTTTATTTTTTGGTTTTTTTTTATTGTGGGGATTTTCTTGGTTTCTTCAGAGCAGGTTTGGCACCGCCGTCCTCCGAGGCTGAGAGAGTGTGACTTGCGGCCAGGGTCGTCACCCAGTGGGTTTTACTGCTCAGCGGAGATTCGAACCCAGGTCTTCACAGAGTCCTCAAGCCGTTAGGCCATCCTTGCTCTCAAGCTAAAATACAAACCCAGCACAACGCAGGCCAAAACACTCAAACTGGACACACAACTCCATCGGTCTAACAAAGAAAGACTCTCTGTCGCCTGTCCTACGATTACTGCCACATCCGCACCTCAGCAATAATCCGGTTTGACATTGCTTTAACTGCCACGGTTAGATGCTATCCGGTTCTGGGAACTGTCGTTTTGGGAGGGATTGAGCCGCCTCCTTCAGAGAGCTCTGGCACCACCACAAACTACAAATCCCAGGATTCCATAGTATGGAGCCGTGGCAGTTAAAGGGGTGTCAAACTGCATTAATCCTCCAGTGCATCAGCGGCCCCAGTCTCTTCTATGGATAGTTGTGCCGAAAGGCTGTCCCTCCTTTGGTCTTATCTGTTGCAAGCAGAATCCGTTTTGCCCAAATGGCCCTTCTTGGGTGATGTCTATGGCTGCGTTCGCACTGGAGAAAGAAGTTGGTTTGGCACCGCTTGAACTGCCCTGGCTGAAGGCTATGGAATTCTGGGAGTTGGAGTTTGTTGTGGGGCCCAGAGCGGAGCTTTGCTCCGCTCTGGGCCCACAACAAACTCCAACTCCCAGAATTCCATAGCCTTCAGCCAGGGCAGTTCAAGCGGTGCCAAACCAACTTCTTTCTCCAATGTGAATGCAGCCTAGAAGTTCTGGATTATGGTTATATCGAAAGGCTTTCTCTCACGTCTTCTTATTTAATCAGATTATGTATTATGTCCGTTGACTGTTGTGAGACGGAGAAGGGAGCAGCCTTTCTTGCTGCCGCCTTGTAGCCCCTTTTTGTGTCTGGCTTTGCCATCTGCCTTCCTTTGATTTGGATCTTGGTCGGGATTTGCAAGGAAATTTCCACTCTCTCTTTAAAATTTCTTTCGCCTCCCGTAGTTCTGGGAACTAAAACCAGTATTTGCCAAAGAGTGGCTCAATATCAAGGTAAAAAAAAACTCCATTGGGGACCCTGAGAGAAAGAAGCTCTTTCGTTGTGGTGGATGCAGCATCGGCGCTTGAAGCTCAATATGTCTAAGACAGAGCTTCTCGTCTTCCCACCTAAGCCCACCCTTCAACACTCCTTTTCTGTTGCTGTTGACGGCATTTCCATTCAACCGGTTCAGCAAGCCCCCAGTCTTGGCTTCATTTTTGATTCCTCGCTGTCATTTACTCCCCAGATTCAGGCCACCGCCAAGACCTGTAGATTCTTTCTTTACAACATTGCTAAAATCCGTCCTTTCCTCTCAGCCTCCACCGCCATGACTCTGGTCCATGCCCCAGTGGTATCGCGACTAGATTATTGTAACCTTCTTCTGACAGGGCTTCCTCTCTCTCATCTCCATCCTTTAATCTCTGTCCAGAACTCAGCTGCACGTATTATCACATCTGCTCGCCGCTTTGACCATGTTTCTCCTCTTTTATCCTCCCTTCACTGGCTCCCCTTCCCCTTCCGCATCCAGTACAAGCTTTTGCTGTTGATTTCAAAGCCCTCCACGGACTGGCCCCTCCTTACTTGTCTGAACTTCTTTCTCCTCACACTCCTTCTCGTACCCTCCGTTCTGGTAGTCTAGGTCTCCTGTCCCAGCCAAGGATTTCCACTGCTCTGTCCCAGATTCGTCCTTTCTCACTTGCTGCCTCTCACTCTTGGAACCTTCTTCCCCCACATATACGCCTCATCACTTCTCTAACCAGTTTCAAAATTAAGTTAAAGGCTATATTGTTTAGGGAAGCGTTCCCAGGACTGTGCCATCTGCCACAGGATGCCTCCTTTTAACTATGTATTAAGAAGCCAAGCCCTCCCTCCTGTCCATCTGCCTTGGTCCTGGCCCCAGAGGGAGAGAAGAATCACTGGATCTCACCCCCTTTCCCATCACCTTCCCCTCTTCCTTTGTGTTGTCTCTTTTAGACTGTAAGCCTGAGGGCAGGGATCCGTCTACTTTAAGATTGTATGTACAGCACAGCGCTATATAAATAAAGGTTAATAATAATAATAATAATAGTTAAGGTGGGCCTGGTGGAGCCTCCTTCTCCCTAATTTAGGCATTTTCCTTGCTAAAGGATTGGGTTCTTAGGTGTTCACAGCAGTCAGAGATGGGGCAGCAACCAGTTTAGCACAGATCGCAACTAATTTGTCAACCTGTGTTTCTGGAAGAACGAGTTCCCAGTGTGGTGCTTGAGCTTCCAGGGAGACTGGAACTGTTCCAGTTATGGAGGTGTCACAGGCTGACATAGGCTCTAAACCTGCTCCTTGCTCACCATTGGTATGCTGCATCAATAGAGGTAGAGTGTCTAGATCAAGAGAAGTAATAAGGCCACTCTGTTTTGCTTTGGTCAGGCCCCACCTGGAATACTGTGTCAAGTTCTGGGCACCACAATTCAAAAAGGATGTGGAGAAACTGGAGCGTGTCCAAAGGAGAGCAACTAAGATGGTGAAGGGTCTGGAAACCATGAATCCCTATGAGGAACGCCTTAGGGAGCTGGGGATGTTTAGCCTGGAGAAGAGAAGGTTAAGAGGTGATATGATGGCCCTGCTTAAATATTTGAAAGGATGTCATATTGAGGAGGGAGCAAGCTTGTTTTCTGCTGCTGCAGAGACTAGAACGTGGAACAATGGATGCAAGCTGCAGGAAAAGAGATTCCACCTCAACATTGGGAGGAACTTCCTGACAGTAAGGGCTGTTCAACAGTGGAACACGCTCCTTCCTCGGAGTGTAGTGGAGTCTCCGTCCTTGGAGGTCTTTAAGCAGAGGCTGGATGGCCATCTGTCAATGGGGATGCTTTGATGGAGAATTCCTGCATGGCAGGGGGTTGGACTGGATGGCCCTTGGGGTCTCTTACAACTCTATGATACTCTATGGTGTCTTTTGAAAAATTCCATAGGCATGTTACAAATCAGTGTTGTGCAACTTTTGGGAAGTTTTGGAAATTGTAGTTTTATACAGCCTAAGGCCTGATCTAGATTGGCAAAAAGAAGTGTGTTCATGGCTGCATGAAACTCTAGCCTTTAGATGAAAAAAAAGGGAAAGTGTGCCATGAAAACGCTTTTTTTGCGTTTTAGGGGAGAAGAAGCGCCTTTAAAAAGGTGCTGGTTTTCCCAGCTTCTTTTTTAAAAACTGCGGAACAGCGCAGCTCCATCTAAAGGCTGTGGTGCAGCTGCTAAGCATTAAGGAAAAGGCAACTTCATGTCACACTTTCCTGCCAATCTAGAAAGCCCCTAAGAGTCCCAGGATAAGGATACCCCATGTATCCCAAGACACTTTCAGCTGTAGGATTGACAAGATTTTTGCTCAGAAGCAGTGATTGCAGGACTCAAGTAAACAGGGATCTGAATTTTTTTTTTTTTTTTTGGAACATAAAGGCAATTCCATCTGTCTTCCTAAAAAGAGAGTTTTGTTTTGTTTTTTACAGGTTAGGGCTTTTTCACACATTACAGTAGGACCACAACATGAGCTGAAAACATTGAGGAGTTTAAAAGTGCAGCAATGTAACAGATTTAACCTGTATATATTTTAAAACACATCCTCGAGTATGATCCAGGGTGCATTTTAAAATATATACAGGTTGAGCCTCCCTTACCCAAAATGCTTGGGACCAGAAGTGTAGATTTTTCTGGATATCGGAATACCTCTATTTACATAAACATATATAATGAGATATCTTGGAGATGGAACCCAAGTCTAGACATGAAATTCATTTGTGTTTCTTACACACATTATCTGAAAAAAAATTTATATGTAATTTTTAAAATAATGTTGTGCATGGAACAAAGTGTGTGTACAATAAACCATCGGAAAGTAAAGGAATCACTGTTTGAGCCATGCATGACAAAATTGTTGGTTTTGGAGTATTTCAGATTTTGTATCTTGGAACACCATAAAGACATAACTTGGTTTTGAAGACCCTAAACAGGACCAGTCATGTCTGGTTTCAGAAGCTAAGCACAGTTGTGCCTGGCTTCTTACAGAGCCAGGCCTAGGAGGTTATTTACCTAAAACTACCGGTAGGTAGGTTATTTACCTAAAAAAAAAAAATAGAGTAGTACTAAAAATATGATATACAAAACACATCATACCAGTCCACACTCTTTTGCATGTGACACTTTAGATTCACAAGGCATCATAGGCTGCATTTGCACTGCAGAAATAATCCATGTTGACACCACTTTAACTGCCATGGCTCAATGCTGTGGAATTCTGGGAATTGTAGTGCCAGGGCTCTCCAATGATCTAAAAACAATTTCTGCTGTGTAAGACATAGTTGGAGATCTGTAGCCATCCTACAGGGGCCATTGATTATCCATTGACTAAACTGGATATTACTGTTCTTCATTGCATTCTTGCTGTAAACCTTTTATGTTTTTTTTAATAGATAACAGACATTTATATAAATAACCTCCTTTAACCAAAGATAAGGGATAAAGGAGTGGAGGTCTAACCCAGAGACCAATTTTCTTGGGTATACCTCCACTCCTTTATCCCTCATCTTGGGCTAATTCTCCTTCTTTACTTTCTTGTCTCGTGCATTAACTCCCTCAACAATCTTCAAGACTTTCTCTGCTTCAAGGAAGCCTTTAAAAACCCACATCTTTTCCTCTGGCATTTCTTAGATCTGTTTTGATCCATTATTATTACATTTAGATTACCTAGTTTATAGACTTCCTGTCACTTTATAATTTTTAAAAAATTCTTTTGTTGTTGTAAACTGTCCTTGAGTCACTCTCTACCTATGGCAGCCCCATGGATGAGACATCTCCAAGACTCCCTAACCTCCATTGCTTTGCTTAGGTAAATTCATACCCATGGCCACCTTAATAGAGTCCATCCATCTAGCATGTGGCCTTCCTCTCCTACTTCCCTGCACTTTCCTAGCATTATGGGTTTTTTTCCAATGAGTCATGTCTTATCATGATGTGACCAAAGTATGACAGCTGCAGTTTTGCATCTTGGCTTCCAGAGAGATTTCCACTTTGATTTGTTCTAGGAGCCTTTTTTGGTTGTCTTTTTGGCTGTCCATTAAATCCTTACCACTCTTCTCCAGCAGCACATCTCAGATGAATTGATTTTCTTCCTGTCCTCTTTCTTAACTGTACAGTTCTTGCATCCATACAGGATAATAGGGAATACACAATGGCTTGTATGGTTCTAACTATTGTGCTCAGTTGTATATCTTTGCTCTTTGGGATCTTCTCAATAGCTGCCCTCCCCATTCCCAAACCTTTTCTGATTTCTTGACTACAGTCCCAATTCTGACCAGTATTTGATACCTGGTACGAGAATTCTTTTACTGCTTCTATTTCCTCATTGTCTAGGTTGAATCTGTTCAGATTCTCCATGATCATTATTTTTGTTTCCTTTATGTTCAACAGTAAGCCTGCCTTTGCACTTTCTTCCTAGATCTTCCTTAGTAGTTGTTCTACGGTAGGTCTGTGGTGTTTTCTCCTAGTAGTACAGTATGGTATCCTCTGTGTATCTTAGGTTGTTAATATTCCTTCCTCCTATTTTCGGTACTCCTTTTTCTGTGTCCAAGTCTGCTTTCCTTACAATATGCTCAATAAATAAGTTGAATAGGTAGGATGAAAGGATGCAGCCATGCCTGACCCCTTTGCCAATTGGAAACCATTCTGTTTCTCCATGTCCTCTTCTGTTGGTTATTTTAAAAAATCGTTCATCATGCAGTAGCAAAGTTTTCTTTCCCTTCTTTTCACTTTTGCCTGTATGTTGAGTTTGTGGGCAGGGACCCGTTTAGTTTCATCAGTATCCTGCACCTGGTGTAATTCAAACAACACTTTTACAATGATCAGATAATACTGATGCCTGGGAGAGTTGACAGTTCAGCAGATGGCCTGGCTTGCTACATATTTGAAATAAGAATTACCATGTACCTGGGTGGGGAACTACTTGGCCCTCCAGATATTTTGCACTAGAAACCCTATAGTCTGAGACAGGGCTCATGGGAGATGGAGGCTAAAACATCTGCTAGGCTGAAGGTTGCTCCTCCATGCCATATACAATATGTATAAGGATGATTGCATCCTGGGTTGTTGGACCTAATAGGATTTCTTAAACCTAGAAAGTACTGTAAAACTGCATCAGATGTTTACCAAGAATTTAGCGATGCTGGGCTGGAACCATCAAGGCATCCTTGGCTGATTCCTCCTCCTCCTTTTTGCACTTCAGATTTTTCCCCCCTGTGGTACCAAATTTCAGCAAAGCATTAGTGAAATGCCCTGGTTTAGCAGGATTTTCCCAAGGACCTTTTCTGAATTGTTTACCCATTGGTATTAGTGGGTGGTGCAAACACTGGTATGGCAACATTTAACATTGTGCTCCTGCCCTCTTGGATGGCACTAAGTGGCGCTGCCATGTGTCAAAAGCTGCTGTGAATCCCTCTTTTCAGATTGCCCTGGCCAGTTTCTACGAAGATGGAGGTGATGAAGACATCATCACGCTTCCCCAGCCTGCTCCGAGCTCTGTTACCAGAGGCACCACACCCAGGTAAGAACAAACCAGCCTTCTTTTGGGCACACTTGAGTTACATGTCAGTGTGTAGCTGCCAGTTTTCACAAGGAGATGAGAATTGCAACTTTGGAAAGCTCTGGGAATATGCTTCTAGAGATCTCTAGAATCCACCAGACTACAGCCTCCCTGATTGTGGGCCTCTGGTGGAGTATTGGTAATAATAATAATAATAATAATGTTTATTTATAACCCACTCCTCTACCAAGGTAAACCAGAACAGTAAGGTTAGGTGTGCCTTTTAAGTCATTCTTACACTTTGAGAATGTGCATTCATTTAGGCTGATTGCAAAGTCCTGGATGCATTTTAAAAATAGCAGTGCTGTACTTTTTATGTGAGAGCAGGATAGTAAAACTTAACTCCTAAGGGGTAGTTGTGTACATGTGTATGTAAGCAAATGTTTTGTGGAGATTTCTGTACACTTCATATTTGTATCCTTCAGGATATACCAGCTGACAAAAATGGTTTACATTCAGATTCAATCCCCCCCCCCCCACACACACACAAACACCTACCCAATGTGAACTTAAGTTCTGAGTCTGGGCAAAATTCCTCTCTGAGATCTTGAAGAGCTGATGCCAGCAGACAGAATTGGCTCAGGGAAGCTACAATCTTCTGTCTTGATGACTCAGCCTGACCCTGTGGTGGACTGTAGAAGGTTTTGTAAATGTCATACCATTTGACTTTATTGGCTGTTGTCTTAGGTTTGCATTTTCACACATTTGGATGTTGAGAGCAATGGGGAGAAATAGAAAAATGTGTGGTAAAGCCATTAACCAATTTTATTTTTAAAAGTTGCCCCGCAGAGAGAGAATAATGAAAGAGCAACGCATTTGCAGCAGTCTGCAAGTGCTTTTTATTCAGCTTCAAAGGCACACCAGGTCCCTTAGCAGTGCTTCAATACAGTTAGTGGAAAATGGAAGGAACCTAGTCATAGAACCATACAGTAGGAAGAGGCTTCAAAGGCCCTGTCGTCCAATCTCCTGCCATGCAGTTAAAGCCCTCTTGAGAGATGGCCATCTAACCTTTGCTTAAACAGCTCTATAAAGAGGGAGAGTCCACTACACCATATGGAAGGTGAGCCTCTCTTTCTGAGACCATGTTCTGGAATTCTGCTGTGACCCTTCAAGAAGCAGACTGACTTTATTTTCTTTGGTTTCCAAGCTTAAAGGTGAAGGCTGCATTCCAGATGTCTCCTGGAGTGCGTTATTTACTTGCTCCCATATAAGCAAAGTGCTGCCTCAGGGGTGCATGGGATTAGAGTGATAGCTGCTCTCCTGACACTGGGCTGCAGTGACCTGACCTTTATTGAGAGGAATCTCTTGGATGTGTCAGAGCACACACAGATGTGCTACCCTTCTTATGTGGGTCTTTTCAAAACGAATGCTCTCCCTCCCCCAAAGTGCACAATGTAGTCATTAGTTGTAATGTGAATAGGCCACCTTCTGTGTGTGATATGTCTGTGATCCTTCTACTGCCTGGTAGACATTTAACTTTTAATTACCCTTTGACCCTGTTCGACTTGCTGCTTAGTACTATTGCTTCAGTGGGATCCTTGCAAAGAGAAAAGTTGGGATTTTCCATGGATCCCATTTCAGTGAGAATTACCACTTCACCATCCTTTTCCTGTCTGGTCCCTTCTCTGCCCAGATTTCAGCCTTTTGTACAGCTTTGCAAGGTGTAGTTGCACCATCTCCCAGATTGCTGTGTCCTTGCACCATTCTGAATGTTGCACTGGAGTCATTATAGAATTCTGCATTCTGCTGGTCCAGTCTTCTTTCTGCTTTGTTTTGTATTGTTTGCATTTCCTAGCAGGTTTAGGCTTGTAAAACACTGAGAAGAATTTTTGCTTGGAGGAATGCATGAGGATGAAAGATCACGTTAGCAGAAGTTGAACTCATTTGGCTTTTCCTTTATTCTCTGCAGCGACCACAGAGTGACATCATTCCGAGATCTTGTCCATGCTCAGGAAGAGGAGGAGGAGGAAGAAGAAGGACAAAGGTCTGTTGCTGGTTGAATGCCCAGATTTCCATCTAGCTTATAGGGAGAGGAGGAGAGGAGTGGAAAAGTCTGGCTTTGTCCCTGGAAATACATTGATGCTGAGGCTGCTATAGAAATGTCTGTGTTGGGCGGGGTTCGTAGCTGTGAGGCAGCTGTTGGAGTCCCTGCTCTAAGAGGGCATGACCTTCCCTTCCTTTGTGTGAAGCCCATTCTTTCCAGCCCTTGCATAGTAAGTGGCTGCTCTCTTCTTAACCATAAGATGGAATTATTACTCTTTTTCTTATGTACTAATATATAGGAAGGCATTCTACATCGAGAAAAGCTGAGTTCTCTGACCCCTGGGAATTCCACATATTTGTGTATTGTGTATTTTAAATTTGATTAAATTTTAATATACTCTTTCACTTATTTTTACTAGTTAAGGGGGGAGCCAAAAGTGGCCTCAGATGACCTGGTAGAAATTACTCCCCTCCAGAGGTGAGAGGGAGGAAGCCCCCTGAGGCCCAAGGTACTGACTTTAGTGATGGACACTCTTACAATTCAGGTTCTTGTGGGGGAGGAATCCAAAGCAGCTTATCAAAAGTGACCACCCTGTGGCTGTATTATCATGTACTTTCAAATCATTTTTGCCTTATGAAAACACTGTCATGGGATTTTCCTGACCAGATTTACTCGGAGGAGGTTTGCCATTGCCCTTCTCTAAAGCTGAGAGTATGACTTTCTCAAGGTCACTCAGTGAGCTTCCATGGCTGAGAGAGGATCTGAACCCTGATCTCCTGGAGTCTTAAATCAACTGCTTGAGCCACTACCCTGTCATAGTTCTCACTCCTGTGGTACCCCTCATAAAGTCCAAAATGTTTAGCTTCTTTCTTTCCTTTCCAAATATTCAGTCCACCTGGCTGTGGAGAAGGGAAAAGGGGCACCTTTCAGTTCTAGCACTAGGAAAGGGAAAAGTAAAGTGCTGTGTAACACAAGGATATCTTTTCTCATTGTTCCCAGTGCTTCTAGGAGTGTACATGTTTGAATCACAGTCTTTGTTCAAACCAGCCATGGGATCCCAGCTTCTGTGTTAAGCTGCTACTGTAGCTGAATGTTTAAGTGTTTTTCCTGAGTGTGTCAGATGCTAAGATACAAAAAATGGTATGGAAGCAACCAAAAGAGCATCAAATACATTTTATTCCAGAGTATCCATTTGGTTTGGTTCTTTGATATTGAAGCAGAGTAGCAGAATAAGAAAACAGAAGGATAGTAGGATTGGTCTGTTGTGGTGACTTACTTATGTGGCATAATAGGGGCAAGCCACACAGAAATAAGCAACCCAGAAGGTTAAAGACCTTCAGAACCTGTGCACCACTGAGTCAATTTAAGTATGGTATTACAGATGAAAATCATATAGCGTGAAGTGCACTTGTGTGCTTGTGAACATCAAGGCAGTTGATAATTTTCAGAGTAGTCTTGGTGCAGAATGAACTAATGAATGTATTGCAGAGTATTGTATTGATGTACACTGCCTTGTTACCCTAAGCTCAGACATGTAAGTAGATCAGTGTTTCTCCCCTGTTACATGGTTGGAAGTGAGGTTTTTGGGGGGAGCTGCCCGAAAGCCACTTGGTGAATTCATGAGAGAGGTGGAACTTGGAGCAAAGTCATCTTGATTCATAGCTGAGTTTCTTGGCCTGCTATGGTGTGCCTGTTCACCATGCAATGTTAATGCAATCTGGTACTAATTCATATGAACTGGAGAAACAAAGATGATTCCTGTATTGTCTGGTGCTCGGTCTTTGTTCTTTCCTCTGGCCATCACCAATTTGGCCTTTAGGCTGGCTTTGCTATCTGAACTTAACTAGGGGAGTGTTTCTTGATAAGTGAGCTCTTGCTAAAGCTGAGGGGTCATAATGTCAGGTTGGCTATAATAGTAGTGCCCCCCTCTTTGAGGCAAGTGTGTCTGGCATTCAGACTAAAGTCTAAATTTTGCAGTAGTGTGCACACTGCAGATAAGCTGCTGCCTCTTGTCAGCTGAGCCAGGCAGCAAAGCAGAACATAGGAGCATAGGCCTAACGGCGAGTTTATCTGAATCTTCTTGTTAGATGGATTTCTAGTATCTTTGCTGCAAACTGGTCATCTGTGGAGTGAAAATAGAACAAATGCACTTAGGCTTTTACAGATCTTGTGCTTTCCAAACCTGTTTCTTGGCTTGCATGTTGAATGCTTAGGTGAGGAGCAGGAGAATTTTCCAAGGTGAGATCAGGACTTGCTGTGGCTACATGAGAGAGCACAAATAAGTAAATGTGGTGGGTGTTGGCTTTTTCTTTAAATGCCCTCATTGGTGTTCCTGGGAACTCAGGTTGTCTGCATGCAGAGCTGTGATATGTCTGTCCAACTCAGATACACATCCATACACAAAAGTCCCAGCCGGTGTCTTAATACTCTCCTTTGAAAACACATGATGATGCTGAGGGTCTGTTGACTTTTCAGATTTTATGCTGGGGGTTCAGAGCGAAGTGGGCAGCAGATTGTTGGTCCGCCAAGGAAGAAGAGTCCTAATGAACTAGTAGAAGATCTGTTCCGAGGGGCCAAAGAGCACGGAGCGGTGGCCGTTGAGAAAACAGCTAAGAGCCCTGGAGAGGGGTGCAGGCCGAAGGTGAGCTCTGAACAGGCTCTTGCTTCTTTGACTTATATTCTGCCTTTCTCCAAAATCGGTCTCTGAAGACTGCTCAAAGACTTAAGAATCAACATGTGAAGAGGGGATAATCTGCAGTTAGGTGTCAGCAGAGAGATGTATTAAACTGGGATGGGAAGCCTCATCCATCCTAAGAGTTGCTTCCACCGCTCCCCACCCTACATCCTCCAGGACTGTGCTTTTCTCCAGTCAGCTTCCCTTGTCAGGGGTGAAAAATGGCAGCTTCCTTTCAGTGCTATGCAGCCCTGCTGTTATCTCCAGTCAGAGAAAAGATGGTATTTAAACGGGTGTAAGTTTGAAAACATTGCCATGTTGCTAAACTTCTGAGGAAACTTACCTAGAGCTGAACAGTGCTTTGCATGCTTGAAATCAGTTGCACAAAGGCTTAGTCCTCATTGTATGAACCACTGTGAGGAAAAGTTAGTGTTATGGGGTTGTTTAGGGATAGGTAAGGGAAACATAACAGAAATGTATAAAATATGTTTGGTGTAAAAGAAGTTGAAGACAGGATGCTTCTGTCCCTGCCTTTTGCTACAAGAACCAAAAGGGTGATCTGTTGAAACTAGTTAATGGAAGATTCAGGACAGATAAAAGGGAAGGACTTCCTCACACAGAGCTGGGGAATTCACCGCCACAGGATACAGAGATAGCTCCTGACAATTTAAAAAAGAAATTAGAGAAAATCATGGAGGTTAAGATTATCAGCAGCTCCCCTAGTCAGAATGGCTTTATCACTTCCCATATCAGAGGCAGCATTTCTCTGGATCTCACTCATTGGAGAGCATAACACTCCATATAAATGCCACCCTGATATGATTATATATTAAATATATATAGTATTTGATTCTATCTCTTTTTGGATTTTTTTGTGGGGGAGAAAAGCTAGTAATAATAATAATAATAATAATAATAATAAAAAACTTTATTTGTATACCGCCCTTCCAACGATCAGGGCGGTGCACAACACAACACAATACATACTTGGTTAAAAAGTTACAATAAAAGCAAAAACAAAACAATAAAACCAAAGGAGGATTATATCAATAAAAGAATAACATAAAACAATAGCATATAAAAATATGCCAGGGCAGCTTGCAAAGCGGGGAGGGAAGGGGGGGAGGATCACAGGGGGGGGGGCTAGTCTTTGGGCATCAAGTGTGTCGGTCCATTTGGCATCTTCCGACATTATTATTATTATCTGCTCTTTTCCCAGAACTGTGATCCAGAGTGGTTCACAACATTAAAGAAGAATACAAGGTTCTTTTAACTTAAAGGTTCCTTTATCTCTTTTAGCCCTTTGCAGGTGGAGGGTATCGCTTGGGAGCAGCTCCTGAGGAGGAATCTGCTTATGTTGCAGGAGAGGCAAGGCAGAATGCAGCCCAGGATGTGAGTATTTCTAGGATGGAACTAAAGATTTAGATGTCTTGGTGTCTTCCAAGGTTTCCATTCTGCAGTCTGGGATCAAATCCCAGATTTTTCTCTCTGGCAACACCAAAACAAATATCAAAGAATGGTTGCTTGACCAAATAGTCCAAATGTCCATGGGAACTGTGGCCCAGTTATATAATGAGAGAGACAAAAGGCATTGATTCATCCCAGTCTCCTTCCCCATTGGATGCTCAGAAAAAAAAATAGGTGTGAAAATCTCTGCTTTGTGGAGTCAAAGGCTTACATAGCCGGCATCCATAGTTTTTTGTGGGGCTTTTTTGGCTATGTGGCCATGTTCTAGAAGAGTTCCTTTCTGATGTTTCTCCAGCATCTGCGGCTGGCATCTTCAGAGAATGTTCTGCTTCTAATCTCTGCTTCTTTTGTCCAGAAGGCATTAGTATATTGAAGGAAGCAAAAACTAGGAAACACCCAATAAAATGTGCAGAAGAAACCAAAGATGTTCCAGAGTGCACCATTTATGGGAGTTTTTTGGTAAAAAAGCTAAACTGCAAAAGTTTCTGTCACATTTACTGGACAAGTGTTTCAGCTCCAGAAATTTCTGAAGTTATATGGCAGATAGACCCTGAAGAAGGCTTTAATAACATATGCAAGCCATATACAGTCACTGTTATTGTTAAGTGCCTTCAAGTCAATTCTTATAGCAACCCTATTGTATCTCCTCTGGGTAGGTTTTCCTCTGAGGCTGAGAGAAAGTGATTTGCCCACAGTTACCTAATGTGTTTCTGTGGCTGGATGAGATCCCTGGCTTCTCAAGAGTGTGAGTCTTAACACTCCAACCACTGCATCATACTAGCTCTGTTTTATTCAGGATATTCACCATTGCCTTCCTCTTACAAAGAGTGTGTGTAACTTGCCTGAGGTCACCCAGTGGGTTTCTGTGGCTGAATGGGGATTTGAAGCCTGGTCTCCCAGAGTGCTAGTTGAATGCTCCAAACTGGTCCATTTGCCATACTGGAATTGAAACAGCTGCAAGCCAAAACATCAGTTCATACTGTGAGACAGAACCAAGTCCACCTTGATTTTATCCACAGGAGTGGCTTGAGATGCTTCTTTTGAAAATCTAATAAATAATAAAGGGCAGTTCTCAAGTCATTTACTTGGCTGCTACTTTGTATCTGGGAGAAAAAGACATGAAAAATGGAGGAAGGGAAATGAAGGAATCAAGAAGCACCTTTGAGACTGATTTATTTTAGTATGGATTAGTTCATGGTAATATAAATGTGTTAGTCTCAAAGGTGTTTGTTTCCTTCATTTTTCACCTGCCCCTTTTCTGTTTTATTCTGAAACAGACTAACATGACTGTCTCTTTGACACCGATTACTGTTTCTGCAGCCTGAGTCCCAGTCTAGTTTCCTGGTTTGAACTTTCCTGTGTTTGTTGCTAATGTTTTTCTGTCAGAGACACCCTGCAGCTATTGGAAACAGTGTTGGTTTTTTGCAGGTACATGTGGTCCTGAAGCTGTGGAAGAGTGGGTTCAGCCTGGACGGTGGCGAGCTGAGGAGCTATCAGGACCCGTCTAATTCCCAGTTCCTGGAATCCATCCGCAGGGGGTAATAATGGGGTGCAGGAAGGCACCCAGTATCAAATGTTTCAGGCGGGGGCTGTTTACTCTCTGAGAATCTGCATGTCCTTTATGGAGACAGAACAGGCCCCTCTCCGTTACATCATCCAGAAAGGAGGGTCTGGCTAGTTAAATGGCTTGCCTTATCTTTAATGAGTTCTTTCCCTTCGTATTGCCAGGGAAGTTCCCGCAGAACTTCGAAGGTTGGCACGTGGCGGGCAGGTTAACTTGGATCTGGAGGACCATCGTGATGAGGACTTTGTGAAGCCCCGAGGGACTTTCAGGGCTTTTACCGGAGAAGGGCAGAAGTTGGGCAGGTGAGTAGCCACATTGCTCAAGACTCTTCTCTGTGTGTGTGCACATACCTATCGTAAGCTGTGCCTGCCACATTGTTTATGAGAGAAGAATTAACTGGAAGAACCCAGATGATATCAGTCAAGGTCTACATTTCCCCTTTAAGTGGTCAAGGGGAGAGTACTACATGGGGCTGCCTTTGAAGAGTTTTTGGACATCAGGTGGTCCAAAACGTTGCCGACAGACTGGTCACTGAAGCTGGTGATAGGGAACATGCAGTTCTCTTGTTGGAACAACTTCCCTCGTTGCTGGTCTGTTTCCAGACACAGCTCACAGCGCTAGTTTTGAACTGTACAACTCAGTATGGCTTCAGTTCATGCTGTCTGACAAAGCATTATCTCCACATCTGAGACTTCCTGTGTTTTGAGATTTGGAGAGGCCCTTCTCTCTGTCCCACCACCCACACTGGCACATTTGGTGGAAACACAGGAGTGAGCTGGAAGCAGAATTTTTCTTCCTTTACTAAGGGGTGGGCAAAGTGCAGTTCTGGGATTACATAATCCCCTCCCTCCAGGCTTTTTGTGATTCCCCAACCCCTCTGAACTTGTCAGTCCACCCTTTTTATGGCCAAAAAAGAAAGGGTTAATTGTGAAGTCTAAGGCTTTTATGGCTGGCATCCATAGGTTTTTGTGGGTTTTTTGGGCTGTGTAGCCATGTTCTAGAAAAGTTTCCTCCTGACCTTTTGCCAGCATCAGTGGCTGGCTTCTTCAGAAAAATGCCAGCCACAGATGCTGGCGAAATGTCAGGAAGAAACTCTTCTAGAATATGGCCACACAGCCTGAAAAACCCACAAAAAACGAAGGGTTAATTGCTTTTCCTGGAAGCTTCCAAGAGCAAATAGCAAACAAATAGAGACAGGAAGTAAACAAATTGAAATCATATATAATGAATACATACATAGGCCTAAATATCCTAAAGGCACCAGATCCTGTCTGATCTTGGAAGCTAAGCAGGGTCATCTTCAGTTAGTACAGTACTTGGCTGGGAAACTGTGAATGAACACCAGGTGGTATATGCTATATTTCAGAGATAGGAACTGGCAAGACCACCTCGGAGGTTTCATTGCCTAGGAAAACCCTATGAAATTCATGGGGTCTCCATAAGTCAATAGGTAACTTGAAGGCAAATACACACAAACATTAAACAATGTTAGAGAAATCTGTCAAATAGTCTTTCTCCAGTTAAAGATTCATGTTCAACGGACTGTCACATCAAATTGTTTAATATGCTTTCAGTCTGTTCTAATTATTTTTTCCCATCCAAAATTGTGTCAAAACTGGTCAGGTTGATTTTATTGTAGGTCACCCAGAGATCATTAGATACAGGATGAGAGACTAACATTTTAATAAATTAATAATTGTGGGATGTGCTGCCACAAGAGACACAAGTGGCCACTGGTTTTGTATGGGGATTAGACAAAAATATAAAAACTGAAATCAAGCATTGCTACGACAAAAAGCGGGGTACAAATAAAAGTGTTATTATTCTTATCATCATGATTATTATTATTATTATTACTGTCACTTTCTGCATCTTGGCTTCATGTAATGATTGGGGAAAAACAGCTTTTAAAAAAAGCCCAAACCCTGATCTGAAAGTAGCAAAATGGAATTCAGATTTTATGGCCACTAGCTTAGATAATAATTGTTCTTTTAAAAGTATTATTTTACAAGCAAGTTGTTTTGGTTGAACTTGGGTTAATTGAAGGATTTGTTTCTGGATGGCATTTCCTGCACTATAAAATAAAGTGATTAAAATAGCAACTAACACTTTATGGTCTGACAATGAACTGCCAATAAACTGTTAAAATTAAAATGTTTATATTCAAACAGTCATTGTTTTTCCAGTAAGAGAGTTGAGAAATAGTAATAATAGCCACAATTTTAAAAATAATAAAATAAATTAAAATAAACAGGAGTGTTTTTTTAAAAAAGTCATTTGGTTTAAACCAACCCAGTTTAAACCAGCCAGCCCTGCTTAATGTCCTTAACGTGATTAGAAATGAAAACGATATTAACTTTTCTAGACAGAGGCAGTCGGAGCGCAGCCATTACAGACTCACCATCAGCTGTGAAAACAAGTGCCAAAAATACATCAGGTCAATCAGAGAGTGAAATGATCACATTTCAGATCCTCATTGCTCGGTCATTCTGACAGACATGGCACCTTCCCAGCTCCCTTTGGTTTAGTCTGGTGGATGTTTCTGGTCCTGATAGTTGTTTGCATGAAATTACACATTTATGCAGAATCAGGTGCCTCGTGTATGATTTTTTTTTTACTCTTTCCAGGCTCTGGCCCACCTGTTCTCAAGGCAGTATATTGGAAATACTTTGCCAGCAAAGGCCTATATGATACAAATTCAAAACAGGAGCAAATCGCTCTGAAATTAAAGGGGATGACCCCCAGCTGAAGGAAATGAGAACACTTCCCTCACTTTTCCACTTTAGGAGTTAGTGAATATTCTGTTGGCATAGTAGCTCAGTGCTAGGGCATGAAGAATTACCGGTGTTCCAATGCTTGAAACGATGGGCTGTCCTGAGTTGCCCTCTTTGTGTATTTTAAAATATAATAATAATAAAAGCTTTATTTATACTCTGCTTCTCTGTCTAAGGACAATCGATTTTGAGAAATAGAAAGTGCTTGGTTGAGGCTCTTGTGGTGTGTCAATTCAGATTTGGCTCTGTACCTCCATGGGAAATTGCCTGAGTAGGCTGTGCAATTCCTTCCAGTATTCATGTATGGGATCATTAGGCAGGAGGTTGTAAAATGCAGTGTTGGATAGTTGCTTCTCAGCTTCCTACATGTAATCAGATTTGTCCATGATGACTGCATCTTCTCCTTTGTCAGCCTCTTTAATAACAATACTAGAATTGTTCCTGGGCCTGTGTTTAGCATCTTGTTCTTTGCAGCTGAGATTGTGTGGTAGATTATGTTTCTGATTTATTATTTTCGTCCGGGCACATAGAATCATAGAGTTGGAAGAGACCACAAGGGCCACCCAGTCCAACCCCTGCCATGCAGGAACTCCCAATCAAAGCATCCTCGACAGATGGCCATCCAGCCTCTGCTTAAAGACCTCCAAAGAAGGAGACTCCACTACACTCTGCGGGAGTGTGTTCCACTGTTGAACAGCCCTTACTGTCAGGAAGTTCCTCCTAATGTTGAGGTGGAATCTCTTTTCCTGGAGCTTGCATCCATTGTTCCATGTTCTAGTCTCTGGAGCAGCAGAAAACAAGCTTGCTCCAGCCTCAATATGGCACCCCTTCAAATATTTAAACAGGGCTATCATATCACCTTTTAACCCTCTCTTCTCCAGGCTAAACACCCCCAGCTCCCTAAGGCGTTCCTCATAAGGCATGGTTTCTAGACTCTTCACCATCTTAATGCCCTCCTTTGGACACGCTCCAGTTTCTCCATATCCTTTTTGAATTGTGGTGCCCAGAACTGGACACAGTATTCCAGGTGGGGCCTGAGCAAAGCAGAATAGAGCGGCACTATTACTTCCCTTGATCTAGACACTATACTTCTATTGATGCAGCCTAAAATTGCATTGGCCTTTTTAGCTGCCACGTTGCACTGTTGACTCATGTTCAACTTGTGGTCTATGTAGAAGTCAAGTTCTGTGTACTGACCATCCAGAGGAGTCCATGTGGAATTCTTCTTTTTCTGGCTCTGAGAGGTATTTGGTTGTTTATTGGTATAGTGTATATTGATGTGCTGTGGAGACAGGGGTGATCTCTGTGAGTTGTTGCCCTGACAAGTTTCACTGACCTTGAAGTATTGCTTAAGGTGTAGGCCATGGAAAAAGACCTCTAGAACACCACAGAAGCATGTTGTACCCTGTTTCCCCGAAAATAAACCTAGCAAAGTTTTTGTATATAACTATATATAGAATATGTAATAAATGTTCAATTTTTTTGTTCAACAATAAATGAATTCTTCTTCACGGAAAAATAAGACATCCCCCGAAAGTAAGACCTAGCGTATCTTTGGAAGCAAAAATTAATATAAGATATTGTCTTATTTTTGGGGAAACACAGTATGTGGGTTTGGAGGGGTAGAAGGATAAGCCCTATGACAGAACTAATCAAGACAGAAATGAAACATATCTTCTCCTTTTTTTAGCACTGCCCCCCAAGTTATGGGCACAAGCTCTCCAGCGCAACAGGCCGAAAATGAAGCCAAAGCTAGTTCCTCGATTAACATTGATGAGTCTGAGCCCACCACCAACATTCAGATCCGGCTTGCTGATGGTGGGCGCCTTGTCCAGAAATTCAACCACAGTCACAGGTAAGTGGGGTGGATAGAGGGTTTGATACTGGTGCACATGAACTTCTGGATACATTTGTCCAGAGAAAGCAGCCTGGAAATGGGACCTAGCCAAATGTCTTGTCTTGTTTTTTTCTCTGGGCAGGATCCGTGATGTTCGGCTCTTCATAGCAGATGCCAGGCCGGCCATGGCTGCCACCAGCTTTGTCCTCATGACCACCTTCCCGAACAAAGAGCTTTCGGACGAGGACCAGACCCTGAAGGAAGCCAACCTACTCAATGCCGTCATTGTCCAGCGGTTAATATAACAGGACCCTGGCCACTGGCTGCCGCCCACGCCATATAGCCCTGCGTGTGGCACACTGGGTATCGTGGCATCACAGTCAGGTCGTAGCGCTGGGTTCCAAGCTGTTGGGTTGGACTCTTTAGTTGCGTTTCCCATGTTTTGTTTTCGGTTTCTTTTTTTGTGCTGATCCATGGACTTTTTTAAAAAAGGTAAATTAAACCAAACAAACTTTTTGGGGAAAAAAAGCATCTGCTGCCAGTTGTGGCTGTCTCGCACCCCCACCAGATAACTTCTGTCACAGATTACCATGATGCTGCCCTAAGGGGGAGGGGAGGGTAAAAGATGTGAGACCTGCTTCCTTCTTCAAGAGTAGCCACAAAATGCATCCCCCTTTGATGTATTAAATAAAATGAACCCCTGAACTGGGACCTCTCTTCTCTGTTGCCAACCAAATCCTGTAGATTACTATGGTGTGTCGAGGGTGGAATTAGGGGACAGTTACACCAGACTGGTCCACTCTTCTTCCTTCTTAAATATCGTAGCGCCTCCGACTCCACCATCTACATCTCTGTATCTGTACAGACACTGCAAAGAGAAAGTGGTCCCTTGTCTGTTTATCTTTGCATGTCCTGAGAAGTGGCTGCTTATTCATCCTGGGAGGCTGCAGAATAAGGTGTTTCTCCAATGCAAATGAGGTGTCCCTTAGGGAGCTTCATAAAACATGAATGGAAAGCCTAGGAATGTTAGAGGAATAGACTGGGCTTTTGACTTACCTTGGGGAAAAGGAGAGGCTTTGGCTTGGAAGGTGACTCCACACTTTCTGGAAGTCTGTATAACTGGAATCTGTAACTTGTAAATCCAGGTGCCTAGATTTCTTTCTTGTTTAGGAAAGAAATCATTTGCTTCCCACCACTGTTTTGTAGCATCGTTTAATCTGAAATCGGCCTTTGTCACTGGAGCAGAATGCTCTTTTGCTTGTTGTTCGTACAGATGTTTCTTTTGTGAAGCATATGCAGCATCAGCTGGCTGTCCATTTAGACCCATCCTCAGCTCTGCTCTTCTGCAGCTTTCACTGGGTGGAGGTCAGGCACTCAGCTCCCCACGGATGGGGAGAGGGTAAGAAAGCAAGTCTCTTACTAGGAGCAGAAGCACATTATACAAGGAGAGGGGTGGACACTTTGAAAGCAGAGATGCTGAATCCAAGACACGCTGTCTGCCACCCATTATCCCACCTCAGTATTCAGAAATGGGATTTTTTTTTCTTCTGTGGGTAACCAAATGCACACCACATGTTGACGGTGAACTCTGTAAATTATTGTTACAAATGTGAGCATTAAAAATCCAAACCAAACCTAGGACAGTGTTGTTTTCCCCTTTCTGACACAAAGTAAAAGATTCTCCCATTCAAGCAGTCATCCGAGGGTGTATTGCCATAAAAGCATAGTTGGAAGAGATCCCAAGGACCATCCAGTCCAAACCCGTTCTGCCATACAGGAATGTATAATAAAAGCACTCTTGACAGGGCCATCCAGACTGTCTTTAAAAACCTCCCAAGGAGACTCCGCCACCCTCCAAGTGAGCAAATTCCACTGGCCAACAGCTCTTACCATCAGGAAGTTCTTTCTAATGTTTAGGTGGAATCTCTACCTGTAGTTTGAATCCATTGCTCCATGTCCTGCTCTCTGGAGCAGCAGAAAGCAAGCTTGCTCCATCTTCAATATGGCATCCTTTTAAATATTTAAACAAGGCTATCATGTCACTTCTTAACTGACTACTAAGTTACTTGTCATAGGGCATGGCTTCAGTTAAGTTCTTAATGTGTAGGAGGAATCTCTTGCAATTAGAATCCATTGGTTCATGGCGTGGTTCTGGAACAGCAGAAAATAAGCTTGCTGCATCTTCTACATGACATTTCGTGAAATAATGTCTATTCAGATAACTGTGACTGTCCTGCATGCCTGCATATTAGGTGGCCAGCCTTCAAACTCTGACCAAGACTTAAATCCTAAGTAAGTAGCAAATTCAGAAAATTATTTTAAAAAGAAGCATTAAGTGTCTGCTTAAAGAATCCAGTTTTAATTTTTTTAAAAAAAGATTCAGGCTGGAGAGGACTGATAGCTGTACACCAAGTAACTCCTCAATATCACAGTTCTCTCACTGATTTCCATTACAACAAGTAGTGGCGAACATGTACTGAGATCTGTCTGTATGTCTGATTTCTACATTTCCTATAGTGTGTGTGTTTGTGAGAAGGCATAGGCACGGTTTAAGGAGATAAACCTCTGCCAGCACTTAACTATTGCAAACCACCATTGAGAGGCTCCCATGGAAGGGAATGATTGCTTTTCCATATAGGAAAGAATTCCCTGCAAGTAAACAACCAAAAGAGGGAGGAGTGAAGATGGGAGAAGAAACATTAACAATTTAAGATTTGTGGATAACACCATACTACTAGCAGAAAACATAAAAGACCTGGAACAACTACTAAGGAAGATCAAAGAAGAAAGTGCAAAGACAGGACTGCTGCTGAACATAAAACAAAAAAATAATAACCATGGAAGATATATAAAAACTCAATGTAGATAATGAGGCAATCAAAATAGTTAAAAGATTTCCTATACCTTGGGTCAAACAGTGATCAGAATATAGACTGCAGTCAAGAAATTAGAAGACTAGGAATGGGAAGGACAGCCATGAAAGAACTAGACAAGATCCTAAAGTGTAAAGATACACAACTGAGTACCAAAGTTAGAATTGTCCAAGCCACTGTATTTCCCCAATCACCATGAACGGATATGAGAGCTGGAAAGTAAAGAAAGCAGAAAGAAAGAAAACTCATTGGAGAGATGTGAAAGAGGACACTGGCCTTGTTTCCTAGTTTTCTATGTGAAAAGCTTTTTCTGTATCCATGGGCTTTCCCAGTCCAATGTTCTGTACCTACAGTCCTGCAACTACAGCTTTATTTATCAGGGATTGCAGTCGTGTTAAATCAACTGAGCAGGGATGCGAACTGTGAGACCGTCCATTGACTCTGCTTTGGGAGCGGAGGGGGGGCACTGCTGGGACTAGCAGTGCAATGTTTGCGAGAGGGGCCAGACAATCCTCATCCTTTTCTTAGAGGGCAAACATTCATGGAGCACACTTGGGAAAATGCAGGGCTCCAAATGCATGCAGAGCTTCTGACTGCGTTAGAAGTGTCTGGCATTTTTTGTTGTTTTGTTTTGCCAGAGCTTGCCGTTCTCCCTCTCTTCCTGGGGATGGCACTGCTGTACTGGGACGTAGCTTTGGCATACCTAAAATGCCAGAACTGCAGGTATTTTGGTTTTGCTGATGTCCTTCTTTCTTGACTCACGATTTTATTGAGTCCTCCTCCCTGGCTATTCTCTTTCCCTTTTATTTCAAGAGCTAAATTATGTGGGATTATGGAGATCTGCTCCAAGAGGAATGCTGCGAGATGTGGGATGTGCTGATTTATAAATACAAAGCAAAGTCTCCCCCCGCAACCCACATAATGGATGAGGAAGAGAATCCCCATAAGGCTAGCTCCCTTTGGGTCAATTTAGATGCAGCTATTCTGTGAGCGGCTTCCCATTCCACAGACCACATTTTCTTTGTGTGTAGATGAATAAAGAAATAAATAGAGCGGTCAGGGGATGGTTTGCTTGTCCAACTATAGAAACAGAGGCAGGCATTGGCTTCTGGAAATATGGAGACCTCCTTAGTTAGAGCAAGGGTGCATAAAAGTAGTCCTCCTACAGCTGTTGTGGGACTGCAGTTTCTATCAGCGGTGAGGGATGACGGGAGCTACAGTCCAAATCAAGGGCCATTTGTCCCCTCAACCTGGTTTGGATGACTTTGCACAACCTGATGACTGGCGATATCAGAGATCTCTGGTTTGTAAGGTCAATGTAAGTCATAGGTCCCAAACACACTGCAGGAATAATCCAGTTTGAGACTGCTTTAACTGCTCTGGCTCAGTGCTAGGGGATTCTGGGAACTGTAGTTTGTTGTGGCACCAGAGATCTCTGACAGCGAAGGCTAAATGTTTCTCAAAACTATTGTTCCCAGGATTTCCTAGCATTGAGCCAGAACAGTTAAAGCAATCTCATTCTGGATCATTTCTGCAGTGCATTTTGGCACAAAGTCAACTTGATGGCCAAAACCACCACCACCACAACCATGACCAGCGTGGTTTAGAGCAGCCTTCACAACTCTGGGTCCTGCCGACTACATTTCCCACAATCCCACAAGTTGTGCCAGGTCTGAGAACTGAGATGGGGACTAATGCAGAGCATGCTTTGAACTTAAAAATAAATTTTTCTGCCTTAACATGTGAACTAAGCTGTACGAATGGAGGTTCCCACACAGTTATGTTTGGGCCACAGGCATACATTGCACTAAACAGGTGCAAGAGTACTGGGAGCCTTTCCCTCTTCTCTGTTCTTCCGCTGGGTTTGTGATCTGAAAGGATTGCAACCTAAAGAAAAACAGAAGTCTCAATCAGCTCTTCACAAAATATTCCTCATCTTGAAAAGGTCAAACCTGAAGGGATGAGTCATGTTGGCACCCTCTGGAGGCTTCATTACCTTCCAGTGCTGTTCTTTTTTCTCGTTTTTCCATCTTTCTTTCTTTTTGGATAATGATGCATATTTTATTTTAGTCCTGAGTTCAGGGACTGACATCTGGGAAATGCCGGACCAAGAGACACGGACTAACTGAAAATCAGTTAAGCTGGACATTTATTTTTTCAACCAAAGTGACTGGAAGTCAGTGTTTCAGCATTAGCTTAATGCTAGAATTCAGTTGTTATTACATTTTTGATTGATTAAATGAAAGAGAATTATCCTGTGATGGATAATTCCAAAGTGAAAAGATATAAAATCCACAAGTAGTGGAAGCATTTTGGAAGAGGTGAGCTTTGCGTTCAGGCGGCCTTCCTGTTTTCTAACCAGTGCCACCGACTGATGCCAATCTTCAAGCCACCAGCTGCTGGTTTCGGGAGTTTCCAGGAAAGGCAGACACAATTGTAGGCTCAAATATGGTACCAGTTTCTGGCACGTCGGCAAAATGTGGTACCAGTCTATTAGAGGACTAGGAGTGGAAAGGGCAGGTATGAAAGAACTAGACAAGATCCTCAAGTGCAAAGATATACATTGGTAAACTGTGAGCAAGAAGACTTTCTCTTCAGCCGCCCCTAAATTGTGGAATGACCTGCTGGAAGAGATCCGAAAGCTGAACGTGTTTGTCCAGATTTGAAACAGCATTGAAGACCCCTCTCTTCCAGCAGGCTTACCCAGACAATTTGTAAACTAAGAATTTTAAATGATGAGTATTACATGTGGATCGTTTTAAGATAAGTTCATCAGAAAAATAATACGGCTGAGTACAAGATAAAATATATAAATATATGTGCAATACAGTTGTAAATAAACCGCATGAAATGTCATTTTTGTCTTCAGCATCTGACCTTCCCTGCCGGTCTCCCATCCAAGTGCTAACCGGGCCTGATCCTGCTAGAAGAGTGATTATTCCCAGAGGAGACCCGAAATGGGAAAGCTACATTTGGAAAGCAATTTATGTAACTAATCCCAGAGTGCCCCCAACTGAAGCCACTGGCTACAGTTAATACAATTTTCTCTATAATACGGTTAATACAATGTGTATGTTGTGTGTCATTTTAAAGTGGTGTGTACTTTAATTGATGGGTTTTAGCAGATGTTGTTTATCTGTTCATTGTTGTTGTTCCCAATCCATAGGGAGAGGGGGATCCGATGATGATGAAGATGTTGTTGTTGTTGTTTATAATTCCTGATATTGAAAAGGTCAAATCTGATGGAATGAGCCATTTTGGGCTCCCTCCGGACACTTCATTGCCTTCCAGTCTTTCTTTCTTTCTTTCTTTCTTTCTTTCTTTCTTTCTTTTACATTCTGAGAACTGTTGTCTGAAAGAGGAATGCTGGCAGGGGATGCTGGGTCTGGTTGTCCAACAACAGCCATGCCAATGGTTTTTTTTTTGTTTGCCCCAGATTTCAAAGACTGTAGCCCAATGTAGGGATGAAGAAGGCTGAGGATTCTGGGTTTGGTAGTCCAAAACCAACTGGTATGTGGCAGATTCTGAGAACCGTGGCCTGAAGGAGGGATGCTGGGCCTGGTAGTCCAAAAACAACCATGCTCACGGTGTTTTGCTTTGCCCCGGATTTCAAAAACTGTGGCCCGAAAGGGAGGATAAAGGCTGGGGATTGTGGGTCTAGCAATCCAAAGACAGCTGTGTGGCAGGGTCAGGTTATGAGATGTGTGGCTGAAAGGAGGGATGGTGGCAGGGGTGGATTGTGGGAGCTGCAATCCTAGGTCCTCAGTCCTTCTCCACAGTGTCACTGTCAACTGGTGCAGTCATGCATGGGCTGCATCCACACTGGGGAACTAACCTGGTTTGGCACCGCATTAACTGCCTTGGTTCAAGGCTGTGGAATTCTGGGAGTTGGAGTTTGTTGTGGGGCCCAGAGCGGAGCTCTGCTCCGCTCTGGGCCCACAACAAACTCCAACTCCCAGAATTCCACAGCCTTGAACCAAGGCAGTTAATGCGGTGCCAAACCAGGTTAGTTCCCCAGTGTGGATGCAGCCATGGTGTCACTCTCCCCGTTGACCTCCTCCCATTTCACACCATACAGAGTCCTTAGTCCTGCCTTTTTTTTGCACTCATGGTACTTGTAAGTTTGCCATTCCCATGTACCACTGGATGGCACGCTAATGGTTCTGACATAAAACAACTAGCCACATTAAAATGTAGACCTTTGAATTACAGTACCACACGCACAACCTCAGTGTATTTGTATATGCACAGGGAAGGTTTGGTTACAATGCAAAATGGTTGGTAAAGGTGGCCATCCAGCCTCTGCTTCAAGACCTCCAAGGAAGGAGACTCCACTACGCTCCGAGGAAGGAGTGTGTTCCACTGTCAAACAGCCCTTACTCTCAGGAAGTTCCTCCTAATGTTGAGCTGGAATCTCTTTTCCTGCAGTTTGCATCCATTGTTCCGGGTTCTAATCTCTGCAGCAGCAGAAAACAAGCTTGCTCCCTCTTCAATATGACATCCCTTCAAATATTTGAACAAGGCTATCATATCACCTCTTAACCTTCTCTTCTCCAGACTAAACATCCCCAGTTCCCTAAGGCGTTCCTCATAGGGCATGGTTTCCAGACCCTCCACATCAGTTTCTCCGCATCCTTTTTGAATTATGGGCCCCAGAACTGGACACAGTATTCCAGGCGGGGCCTGACCAAAGCAGAATAGAGTGGCACTATAACTTCCCTTGATCTAGACACTATACTTCTATTGATGCAGCCTAAAATTGTATTGGCCTTTTTAGCTGCCGCATCGCACTGTTGACTCATGTTCAGCTTATGGTCTACTTGGACTCCTAGATCCCTTTCACACGTACTTTCATTCAGCCAGGTGTCCCCCATTTTATATCTCTGCATTTCATTTTTCCTCCCTAAGTGCAGAATCTTACATTTCTCTGCATTGAATTTCATTTTGTTAGCGTTGGCCCAGCTTTCTAGCCTATTCAGGTCATTTTGAATTTTGATCCTGTCCTCTGGGGTATTAGATACTCCTCCCAGTTTAGTGTCATCTGCAAATTTGATAAGTGTGCCCCCAATTTTGTCCTCCGAGCCATTGCTAAATGCCAGGAGCCCCTTCTGCTGAAAGGGGGGTGTTGTTGGAGGAGCAGAGGGGGGTCTCCCCTTTGGAGGGCATCCCCTGGACCCTGTTGCTTTCCAGGGATGCCTGGGTCCGGAGGCTTTTTTGGGAGGCATCCAGGGGGAGGAGGAGGAGGAGGAGGCGCCGCTGGACGGAGCTCTGTCTCCAGCCCTTCCTTCCTTCCTTCCTTCCTTCCTTCCTTCCTTCCTTCCTTTCTGTTGGGCCGGGGCTGGGCTGCTTCTTCTTGGGCCAGCAGCCTCATCAGCCATGTCCGAGGCAGGGCAGGCGGAGCCCGGCCAGGAGAAGGGTCTCCCTGGAGGCCATCCAGACCAGCCCCAGGAGGACCAAGAGGAGCAGCCCTTCCAGAGCCTCCAGGTGAGCCCAGCCCTGTCCCTGGGGCTTTCTTGGCAGGCTTTCTTGGAGGAGGGGGGTAGTTTGGCTTTGCCTCCCTCTGAGGCTGAGAGAGTGTGACTTTTGCCCAAGAACCCTTCCAAGTGGGTTTCTATGGTCAAGCCAGGATTCGAACCCTGGTCTCCAGAGTCGTAGGCCCAGACTCAAAGCATGGCTTATGGCTCATGGCCAAAGAGGGAGGTCAGTATCATGATCTCCTTGTGGCGGATGGACTGAGTTTACAGGAACTGTTAAGTTTTGGAAGTGAAAGAAAAATGTTCATGAGAAAAAGAGGAAAATAAACATAAAAATAAATGATGGACCAGAAGAAACCCACCCCTCCCAATGATCTCTTGGAAGTAAATATGGAAGATCAGGAAAAGGGCTGGGGATTCTTGGGGTTGTCGTCCAACAAGTTTGCAAGGGTTCCGCTTCAGGAAGGCCAGCTGAAATAATAACCTTAGCTGCAAAGATAACTGAATTTCCAAGCAGACTGCTCTGTCTGCTTCTCATTCAGTCAGTGACTTCCAAGAAGAACATCTAAAATCCACCAAACAGTGGTACCTTTATGGGATCCACCAAATGCAAAACAAAACGACACAAAACAAAAACACACCTTGTGAGACGTTGTTAGTTCCGAACCTGCACTGTGTCAAGATGTGGCTGTTTTCATTTCAGACTAACATTGTCTTAATTTTACTTTATTTCCTCCAGTATAATTTTTAATGCCTGATGAAGAAGCCAGTGGAGATTAGAAAGCCTGCAACATGTTTGTTTGTTTGTTTGTTTTTGCAATTGGTTGGCACAACAAAGGTATCGGTGTTTTGTGGATTTTGGGTGTTGTTATACTTTGCCACGTGGGCAACATGGCTGACCCTGGATATGCCAGCGTGAAGTTAAACTGTGGAATTCCTTGCCACATGACGGAGTGGCAATAGCCAACTTGAATGGAGTTAAAGGGTACAATTGTGGAGGATGGGCCCATCAGTGGCTACCTAGGCTGCGTTCACACTGGAGAAATAAACCGGTTTAAGTGCCATGGCTCAATGCTGTGAAATTCTGGGAATTGTAGTTTGTTGTGGGGTCCAGAGCGGAGCTCTGCTCCGCTCTGGGCCCCACAACAAACTACAATTCCCAGAATTTCACAGCATTGAGCCATGGCACTTAAACCGGTTTATTTCTCCAGTGTGAACGCAGCCCTAGTCAAGATGGCTATGGGTCATATCCAGCCTGAGATGCACTATATCTCCGTCTATCAGTTGCTGGGGAACATGGGTTGGAGAGTGCTCTCGCACCCATGTTCCACTGCTGGGCTTTTCATTAGGGCAGTCGTCTGGCCCGCGTGGAAACAGAAAACCAAATCAGATTGGCAGCACGGTTCTTTTTGTATCCTTATGACTATAGCTCCAAACTTTGAAAAATTTCATTTTTGGGGGAATGATAGCTTCCAGAGTCCTTCAGCCAGTGCTCACGTTGGGTGAGGGATTCTGGGAACTGTAGTGCACACAAGAGGAACTTTCCCAAGCTCTGAGCCATCGCTGGCTGATTGATTCTGCAGAATTCCATGAGGGCTGGGGATTCTGGGACCCGCAATCCCAGGAGGAACTTTCCCAAACTTTGAGCGGTAAGTAAAAATGAAGGATTTTGGCTGAGGGTATAGAGCCCATTCTGGCTGGGGATTCTGGGAGCTATAGTTTTAAAAAAAACCTAGCTCTTCCAAACAGTGCCAAGTGCCAGAATAGAAGATTTCCATGCAAATAGTTCAGTCCCGGTTATCTATCTCTGTTTTGGAAGGATGATGGGAAAGATGATCTCTGGTCAAAACAACAACAACACCACCCTAGGATATGTATTTGGAGCCAACATAGTTCAGTTGTTTGAGCGTAGGATGTGGATTCCAGAAGACATGGGTTCAAATCCTCACTCAGCTATAGATATCCCTTGAGTGACCTTGGCCAAGTCACACTCTCTCAGCCTCAGAACACATTCTGCAAGAAAGCTCTTGATAGGTTCACCTTAGAGCCCACTGTAGTGAATGGACCAGGGAGCGACCATCTAAGATCTAATCTGAACTGCAGATATAATGCAGTTTGATGCCACTTTGACTGCCGTGGCTCAATGCAATGACATTCTGGGATTTGTAGTTCTGTGTGCCATTTAGCCTTCTCTGCCAGAGAGTTCTTGGACCACTGCAGACTGCAAATCCCAGGATTCCGTAGCATGGAGCCATGGCTGTTAAAGCCCTATCCAGAGGCTCAGTTCCCGCAGGCGATGCCACGAAGGGGTTAACTCTGCTCCAAGCATCTGGTGCCAGGTGTCTGTGCCACTCAGGGAGAAGAGAGGCAGCCAAACCCATC
The DNA here is from genome assembly GCA_034509955.1 of Urosaurus nigricauda. Lineage (NCBI taxonomy): Eukaryota > Metazoa > Chordata > Lepidosauria > Squamata > Phrynosomatidae > Urosaurus > Urosaurus nigricauda. The sequence goes on from JAOEGL010000004.1 coordinate 4,067,381, forward strand.
CTCTTCTTCTTCTGTGCCATGCCCTATGCCCTGCTTGGACCCATGCCTAGGGAAGAAGGGCTACAGAGACTGTGTTCACGCTGGAGAAATAAACCGGTTTAAGTGCCATGGCTCAATGCTGTGAAATTCTGGGAATTGTAGTTTGTTGTGGGGCCCAGAGCGGAGCGGAGCTCCGCTCTGGACCCCACAACAAACTACAATTCCCAGAATTTCACAGCATTGAGCCATGGCACTTAAACTGGTTTATTTCTCCAGTGTGAACACAGAGAGTCTGGCTCTGGAGAAGAGTTTGCCAAGTGGGTGAAGCCTGGTAAAGCTTTGGATCAATGTGCCATGTCTCTCTCTCATCGCCGCCTTTTGTGGCTGGGATTCAGCACCGTGCGCTTTGTTGTCAGGTGTCTTTGACTCCGATTTATGGACTTATCTCAGATCTGTCCTCATGAAGCACAACAAAGCTGTGTATTGCATAATAGAGAAAACATGCAGGGGTAGCTGTGTTGGCCGTTTAACAAACGCAAACAAAAATCCACCAGTGATACCTTTTATTGGTCAACCGAAATGCACAATATATATGTTGCAACATCTTGCCTAATGAGGAAGCCCATGGAGCTTCGAAAGCTTGCAAAAAGTATGTTGTGCATTTATGTAGGCCAATAAAAGGTATCACTGGCGGTTTTTTGTTTGTATTAACAAAAATGTGTATTTGTTGTTATTGTTGCAATGTGCCTTCGAATCAGCTCTGATGGTGACTCTATTCTAGGGCTTTCTTGGCACGATTTACTCAGAGGCGGCTTGCCATTGCCTTCCCAATGCTCTTCTTCTTCTTTTTTTCTTAAAAAATAATTTTCATAGAATCCTAGAGTTGGGAGAGACCTCAAGAGGCCATCCAGTCCAACTCAATTCTGCCTTATATATATTTTAAACTTTGTATTGTGGTTTTGCTTTTTTTAGTTGCCGCTATTTTAGCTTTTGTAAGCTTCCTTGAGTTCCAGACTGGGGAAAAGAAAAGCTGGATGTGGATATATACATAAATCAATCCTTTTGGACTACAACTGCAACCAAATAAACTGTTTTGGACTGTAAGTCCCAGAACCACAATTTGGCCAAGAGCCAAACCAAGAAAAGTTCATAATTTGGGCAAGAGCAGAACGATAAGAAAACCTATCATACATAAACATAATTTGGTCAAGTCCATAATTTGGGCAAGAGAAGACCTGAGGAAAGGGAATTCTGGGAGCTGTAGTCCCAAAGGGTTCACTTTTTCTCAGGGGATTCTGGGAGCTGTAGTCCAAAACGGAACACATTTCTCGGTTCTGTTCTGTTTTGGAATTCAGAGCTTTTTTTAAAAAAATTAATATATGTTAAAAAAAAACCAATTACACATCATACATATTATACATAAATAAGATAAACATTACAGTTCTATACACATATACTAAGTAAACTATATATACAAATATACTAAGCTATACTGATTATACAAGACATACAAAATACTCTAAACAAATCATTCATTCCCAAGCCATTCATTACTTCCTATTGCTGGCCTTGAGCTCTTTCTTCTATACATGAGCATTGTGTTGTGCTTGTTGTGTGTTGTTGTGCTTCATGATCTTAAAGCCGAACAAATGATGTTTTCTTTCCCTCTTTCTTTTTAAGTCCCCTAACTAAACACTTAGAATTATTTAAGTAACTTAGATCCATTATCAATGTAGCTATATCCCCCCCCCCCATTTTTTGCTGGAAGTATTCTAGAAAAAGTTCCCAGTCCTCAAGATATTTGCTGGTGTTCTCATATCTCAAACTTCTAGTCGATTTGTCAATCTCCAGCAAGTCCAGGAATGCAGAGCTTTTTTGTGGATCCAGCATGCTCCCTTCCTCACCTGCCCGTCTCACCTTTGCAGGTGAAGGTGGCCTTGCCCTTCTCCCGGAAACTCTGCTATGCCATCGGGGGTGCCCCCTACCAGCTCACGGGAAATGCCCTGGGGTTCTTCTTCCAGATCTTCTTGCTGGAGGTTGTGCAGGTGAGTTGAGAGATGCGCCCAGGTTCTTTGCTTTGCACGACTGTCCTCCGGAGATGCTGGACGCCCCCAGCCCTTTCCTTGAGGTCAACCTGACTCTATCACTTCATTTGCCCTGGTCCAGCTGGAACCGATCCATGCCTCGCTCATCCTTTTCCTCGGGAGAGCCTGGGACGCCGTGGCGGATCCTGCGGTTGGAAGCCTGGTCAGCCGGAGCCCCCGGAGGAAATGGGGTAAACTGATCCCCTGGTGAGTGAGATCCAAAGGGGCTACTGGGAGTGGAGCCCATTGGAAGGTCAATGGGCTAATGGTCAGAGTGCAGGACTGGGAGTTGGGAGATGGAGAACCATGGCAGCATAGACGGACTGCCAACCTCAACAGGAGTTGTCTCAGTTACAATTAGTTATAATAAATTTCTCACTACCATCAGCCCTCCACATTTTGTTTGTTTGTCATCAGACAACATGCAAACTAAACGTGTAACAGCTATAAAGTAGAGGGGGAAAATAGCATGAATCTTATTTTAGGCTGCATCCGCACTACAGAAATAATCCAGGCTTTGACTTTTGCTGATTTGATTATTTGCAGATTTGACTAATACATTCTCTCTAGGGATCACTAGCTCCTCCAGAGAAATTCTGCTGGACGTTGACCATCGAGTTGAGCTGGAAGATCTAGACATTGCTAGAGAAAACACTCCTGTAGGCATTTGAAGGTCCTCTAGCATGAATCTATGGTCAAATTCTGGCAGAAGTTGACTGTAGAGTTCTGTTGGAGGACCTCAAGATTTGTAGAGAGATGTTCTCTCAGGTTAAAGAAAGTAGTGGGGGGTTTTTATTTGTGGTTTCCCCACTTTCACAGGGATCTTGTGTGCCTAACCCAAGCACATTTGAAGGTCCTACTGAATAGTGGAGCCTCCAAATAGACAGGTAGTATAAATTCAACCTGGGCAATGAGGAGATTAAAATAGTTAAAGATTTCCCATATTTTGGATCAAAATTAGACCAGAGACTGCAGCCAAGAACTCAGAAGAAGACTAGGAATGGGAAGGGCAGCAATGAAAGAGCTAGACAAAATCCTAAAGCGTAAAGACATACAACTGAACAATAAAGTTTGAATGGCCCAAGCCATGGTATTCCCCATCACCATGTACGGATGTGAGAGCTGGACAGTGAAGAAAGAAGATAGGAAGAAAATCAATTCTCAGTTGAGATGTGGTGCTGGAGAAAAGTACTGAGGATCCATGGACAGCTAAAAAGACAAATAAGTGGGTCATAGAATGGATCAAACCAGAAATCTCCCTGGAAGCCAGGATGACTAAATTGAGACTGAGGCAGGTCTTCTTTGAAAAGACAATGAGGCTGGGGAAGGTGGAAGAAAGTAGAAAGAGAAGAAGACCACAGGCCAGGCGGATAGACTCAGTCAGAGGGACCATGGGCCTGTGCCTGCAGGAACCATCAAAATACACTCCTATAATAATACACCAATTTATAATAATACACCAATGGAAAATCATGATTTTAAAATTGACGGGGTGGGCCAGCTGGAGGAGATAGGTCATTAATGCTGTTTTAAAAGCAGTCATTGTTTTTAGCTGTTGAATCTCTGCCAGCCGGTCATTCCACAAGAAAAAGTCCTCTGGCTGACAGTTGCCAATCTAGTTGACCGGAGTAAATGTCATCCAGAGGATCTGAGTGTATGGGGCAGATTATATGGAAGGAGGTGATCCTGTAGGTAACCTGGACCCAGACCATATAGGACTTTAACCAACACTTTGTACTTTGCCAGACACTAATGTTCTGCTTACAGTTGTCTAGTGTACAATGTGAAGTTGAAGGCTTTTGGGGCTGGCATTCATGGTTTTTTTGTGGGTTTTTAGACTGTGTGGCCATGTTATAGAAGAGTTTACTTCCCTGGTAAACACTTCTAGAACATGGCCACATTGCCCGAAAACACCACAAAAACTGTGTCTAGTGTACACTTCATCAGTCTGCTACTACATCTCCCTGTATTGCCCTGCTAATAATGGCAGGTATTGGTGTTGGTGGGATGGTAAATGCACTTCTTTCATAGAACCTAGAATCATAGGGATGGAAAGGGCCCCAAGGGTCACCCAGTCCAATCCCTTCTGCCATACAGGAATACACAAAGTGCCCCCGACAGATGGCCATTCTGCCTCTATTTAAAAACGTCCAAAGAAGGAGACTGCCTCCGTGGCAGTGTCTTCCAGTGTCAATCTGCATTTACTCTCCTCCTAATGTTGAAGTGGAATCTCTTTTCCTGCAGCTTGAATCCATTGCTTTGTCTCCTGATCCCTGCAGAAGCAGAAAACAGGCTTGTTCTATCCTCAATGTGACATCCCTTCAAATATTTAAACATGGCTATCATGTCCCCTCTTAGCCGTCTCTTCCCCAGGCTAAACATATTTAAATAATAATAATAAATAAATAAAACTTTTATTTGTACCCTGCTTTTTGTTAAAGCAATCAAAGTGGCTGACAGTGTTAAAAATAATGCAGTAATATAGACAAAGTATCCCCCCTTAAAAAGAATTAATTTAAGATTAAAATTACATACGTAATACATAAAAAAGGTTAAAACAATAACGGTGGGCAGAGTCATTATGTGGGGAGTCATTACATGGCCGAGTTGTTTATTCTGGGAAGGCTTGCCAGAAGAGATCTGTCTTGACAGCTTTCGTGAAGCTATCTAGGTTGGTAATTTGATGGAGCTCGTCCAGCAGGCCATTCCACAGCTCCTCAGAGACTCTGACGACTTTCAGACCTTTTACCATTTTTTACCCTCCTCTAGACACGTTCCAACTTGTGGTTCCTACAACTGTACACAGAATATCATTTTCAATTGAGGTCTGACCAAAGCAGAATAGAGTGGTACTATCACTTCCCTTGATCTAGACACTACAGTTCTGTCGATACAGCCGAGAATTGCGTTGGCTTTTATAGCTGCTGCATCACACGACTGGCTCATGGTCAGTTTGTGGACTCCTAGATCCCTTCTGCACGTACTCTTGTCAAGCCGTGTGTTCCCCATATCTGTGCCTTTCATTTTATCTGCCGAAGTGTAGTATCTGCTGAAATTCACTGGTTGAATCCCGCAGGACGATTCTCACAGGACAATGTTCTCGTTCCAGGACTGTTTCTGCCATGCCTTTTGGGGTTTTCTTCTACATCATGCTCTGGTTCGTCCCGTCCAATTCCCTCTCTGTGTCACTGAAGTTCTTTTGGCATTTGGTCATGTACTGCTTCTTCCAGACATCCATGAGTGTAAGGACTTCTATGTGGTGGGACAGATGAATATTGAGCAACCCGTCCCTTCATTTCTTCATTCCTATGTTCATTCTGAGTTTTCTTGGTTAGCCTACATGTCCAAAAGTTCAAAGTGGGCTTCAGGGGACAGCATTGTAAATGTGATACAAAACATGGTGCATTTATGTATTTCAAATAGGTCTGCCTACCTACAAGTGATAGTCTTGGGCCGGAGTGGGGAAAGTATGACCTGTGGACCCATTTCACAAACTGGGGTATCATTTCTGTAGATCAATTGACTCATCTTTTGTGGTATGACTGTCTCAAAGCTCAAATAGAATAGCAAAAAAAGAGCTGGAGGGCAATCTACTGATGGGAGAATTTAAAGCAGTGTTTCCCAAACTTTGGTCCACCAGGTGTTTTGGACTTGAACTCCCAGAATTACTAGCAATTTGGCCAACAAACAGGAATTCTGGGAGCTGAAGTCCAAGACATCCGGAGGTCCAAAGTTTGGAAAACACAGTTTTAAAGTTTTGACTTACCCTTATTTACTTCAGGTCCTGAACAGCCCTGGAAGAACTTTGGGATATTTCTTAAGGCAGGTGTTTGAGTTTCTGAAGGGCCTCAGTACCCTGAAGGCATCAGATTCTATCTAATCTTGGAATCTAAGTAGGCTCAGACCTGGTTAGCACTTGGATGGGAAACCACCAGGTGCTGTAGGATGTATTTCAGATGAAGGAACTGGCAAAATCACTTCTGAGTATTCCTTGCCTAAGAAAACCCTCGGAAATTCACAGGGCTGCCATAAATTGACAGGTGAAACTTACACACAGAAGTTTCTGGCTTTGCTAATTGCAGTGGCATGTCATTACCTTGAATCCCGTTTTGGGACAAAGGTGGGAAATAATCCATAAATAAAATAAAATAAATCGGCAAAGCTACGGATTATACCCACTTGATTGCCAGTTTAAATCTCACTGGTTGCTGAAATTAAGACACTTACGGCTCAGCTGCTGCGTCAGATAGTAAGTGGGAAAGGGATTCCCACCTAATCATACTGCCCTCCAGATGTTGTAGGATTATATGTTCCAACAGCCCTAGCCATCATAAGGATTACTGAGGTTGCATCCCTCTAAGGTCTCTTAGAGGGTCAGTTTGCACTACCTAGCCTCCAGCTTTTGTCCACCCGTGATATAACTAGACCATTCATGGAAACATGGCTAAGAGACAGAACTGCAAACTGGGATGTCCTGGTCTGAACCTTGCATCTGCCATGAATACACCAAGGTGCTCCTAGCAAGCTACAAGCTCTCTTGCTCCTTCCCCTTCTCCCTTCTGCAATATTTTTAATAAATAATATTAAGAATTTTTTTAAAAATTTATATCCCTCCTCTCCATCAGGATCTAGGAGTTGTACAAAGCAGTAAAAATACAAACAGTATACTGTACATTATTTACCAATAAGACCACATGTGAAAAGTGCTTTCAGTGGCCAAAAGTGTTGTTGAACACCGAAAGGTGCCAAGCAAGAACTTGGGCATCACTATAGGGATTGGAATGGGTGGGAGGCATATCTAAAGGTAACATTTGCCTGATGGGGCTCTTTCCCCCCTTTGCTTTCCCCTCCTTTAGTGCTATCACGTCCCTTATTCCTCCTTGACCATGTTCCTGGGAGGGAGCCAGGCAGACCGGGATTCAGCCACATCCTACCGTAAGTCTCTTTGCACGGCTGTGGAAGTGTGACAAAGCGCATCCCCTGCATGCAGTTTCCATATTTGGCACCTCCGATTAAACTGGGAGTCAAATTCCAATTTAGGAAGAGACCGGAGAGACATGTTCCAGCTATGACAAAAAAGAAACCAAAAGCATTTCCCCCACAGCTCAACTATGTGCATATGTGCTCAAGGGGAAGCCCCAGTGCAACTACTTTCAGGCATGCAAGCCATGGCAGTTAAAGTGGGATCATAGTTGTATAACTGAGTGGTGTGGAAGGGCCCAAGGAGGAGGCAGGATATGAGGAATGCACCAATGTGCGTTATAAAGAAATGCTGGCATTACCACTGTCTGCACCACATTTGAGCAACCAGTTTACCTGGCAGCTGGTAGGCAAAATATGGTTGACAGGGCATTTGTGGTTCTGGAGTGACAGGTCACTTTATGGAAAGTTTGGAAATTAAAACAGTTCCCCTCCACATCAGAAACTTGACCAATTTAGGGGGCAGATTTGGGAGTGCTGCAGCCCTTTGGGACCAATTTAGCCTTTACCTCAGTTACTCACACTGATTTGCAACATGGAGGATAAAAACTTACATTCTGAGCTCTCAAAAATGGGACTCCATCGGGGAGGTGGTGGTTGGAATGGAACGTTTGGGGACCTTTCACATTATACGAGGGTTATATTGTTATGATTCTACTTTAGCTGCCATTGCAGCATCCTGTGGAACCCTGGGATTCATAGTTTTGTTGTAAACTGCTGTCAAGGTGACATTGACTTATGGCGACCCATGAATGAGAGACCTCCAGGTTCCCCTGCTCAGGTCTTTGTTGAATCTGTCTAACTGGAAAGTGGTCTTCTTCTTTTCCTAATGCTTTCTACTTTTCCAAGCATTATTGTTTTTTCTTGCGAGTCTTGTCTTAGTCATCTTGGCTCCAAGGGAGAGTTCAGGCTTGATTTGCTGTAGGGCCCATTTTACTGGTCTTTTTAGCAGTCCACTTTTTACGTACAGGCAGCCCTCCTTATCTACAGATTCTTTATCCACAGATTCAAGCATCCACTGCTTGAAAATATTCCAAAAAAGTATAAATTCCAAATAGCAAACCTTAATTTTGTGAAGTCGAAGGCATCCATAGTTTTTGTGGGTTTTTCAGGCTGTGTGGCCATGTTCTAGAAGAGTTTATTTGTTACATTTCACCATCATCTGAAGATGCCAGCCACAGATGCTGGCAAAACATCAGGAACAAACACTTCTAGAACATGGTCACATAGTCCGAAAAACCGACAAAACCCCTTAATTTTGCCATTTTATAGAAAGGACACCATTTTACTACACTGCTGTATTTAATGGGACTTGAGCATACACAGATTTTGATATCCATGCAGGGTCCTAAAACCAAACCCTAAGCAGATACCAAGGGCCCACTGTATTTGTAGAACTCTTCTCCAGCACCAGATCTCTAATGTGTTGATTTTCTTCCTCTCATTTTTCTTCACTGTCTAGCTTTCTCAACCATACTTAGAAATGGGAAATGCGATGGCATGGACAATCCTAATTTTATTATTCAATGATAAATCTTGACACTTGTCTACTTCTTGTCTAGTTCCTTCAAGCTGCCCTTCTGAGTCCTAGTCGTCTCCTGGTTTAGAGCAGGGCATCTAGAGGCAGTGTGGAGTAGTGGTTTGAGCATCAGACTATGACCTTGGAGACCACCATTTGATTCTCTGCTCAGCCATGGAATCCCATTGAGGTACCTTGGGGGATTCACACTTTCAGCCCAAGTAAACCCCATGATAGGTTTGCCTTAGGATCTCCATAAGTTGCCAATGACTTCAAGGCACACAACAGCAGCAGCAGCAGCCTTGAATTCCCAGCCAGATTGTCCCAGTGCCCCAGCCAGCTCCAGACCCCAGGACTTGATAAGAAATAGCTGTAATAATTAAACATTTCATTATTTCATTAAAATGGAATAACAGTGTTGTACTTAGTATGCAAAGGGATCTTGTAGCACCTTTAGGACTAACTGAGAAAAGGTGATAGCATTAGCATAAGTAGACTTGGACCTACTTCCTCAGATGAATGCTAGCGACCTCATGCTTCCAGCTTCTTTCTTTCAGTTAGTCTCAGTGGTGCTACAAGATCCCAGTGCTATAACTGTGTGGTGTGAAAAGGACCTTGCTTTCAAAAGCATAGATTTGGGTGAGATCTCATTGTGGGAAGTATGATGTTCAGCAGATCTTCCACTTCCCCCTGCATCTCTCCTTCCGCTAACCTTTGTTACGCTCCAGGAGTACATTCCTATCCACATCTCTCCTGCATTTTCCCTCTGGTTTGCCAGGGATGGGTGTGGAGGTGCTGAGCACACTGCTGGGATCGAGCATCCAAGGCCAAATCGTGGGCAGCCACCATGCCATTTTGAGGAAGAGCTGCGATCTGGGGAATAGCACCTTGGGAAACAACACAGCTCTGCTCCCTGAGACCTTGGAGAATACAGTAAGAGCCGCATGCTTATCAATGGTCCATCGAGAGCAAGGCTTGGGCAATTTTTTTCCTGGGTTACTGCCACTCCCAGCATCCCCTAGGCAGCATGGATACTGGCAGCAATGGGGTGGGAATGGGGCACAGTGATGGCATTCCCCCCATTAAGAATTATGGCCCCCAAGTGAATTTTCTTCAGTCCCCAAATTCCTTGCATTGCAGCAGCATAAATGTAATTGCAAATTATATAAGAGTATAATATAAAAATTGTAGCAGTGGCTCATTCTCTGTGATGCTAGAAAACGGGCAAGGAAAATTTCACTGGGGTGGATAATTCTTATTGGGGGGCAACGTTCTTATTCCTGCCCTGAACCCACCCCATAACTATGACCCTGGCTATTGACAAGATTACTGAAGAAAGCCAAGGAAGAAAGTTTAAAGGCAGGTTTAAACACTGAACATTCAGAAAACTTAAATAGTGACCAAAGATGATTTAAAGAATTTTAAAGTTGACAATAGAGAGCTAGTGTGGTTAGTGGTTTGCCAAATAGACTACAACTGTGGAGATCAGGGTTTGATTCCCCATTTGAGCATAAAAACCCACTTGGTGACCTTGGGCAGATCACACTCTCTGAGCCTCAGAAGTTGGCAATGGCAAACCCCCTCTGAAGAAACTTGCTAAGAAAACCCTGTGATAGTGTCACTTTAAGTCAAAATGATTTGGAGGAGTGCAACAACAACAGCATCAACAACAATGTAGACAATGATGATATCAAAGATAACTCTAGATTTTCCATACCTTGGCTCACTTATTAATCAGAATGGAGACTGCAGTCAAGAAATCAGAAGAAGACTAGGATCTGGAAAGGCTGAAAAGGAACTTGATGAGATCCTGAAATATATATCATTGAATACTAAAGTTAGGATGATCCATGCCATTGTATTTCCCATTTCTGTGTATGGCTGTAAAAGCTGGACAGTGAAACTGATGGGAAGAAAATCAACTCATTTGAAATGTGGTGTTAGAGAAGATGATTTCTACAAATAGTGTGGACACAGAAAAAACAAATAATTGGGTCCTGGAGCAAATCGAGCCAAGATGAATTAACCGAGATTGTCATACTTTGGACATATAATGAGAAGACATGACTCATTAGAAAAGTCAATAATGCTTGGAAAGGCAGAAGGTGGTAGGAAAAGAAGAAGGCCGCATTGCAGATATAGGTAAAATTGATCATAGAGTTGATATGTTCCCCAAGAGTCCTATGGTCCAGTCCCTGCAAGTGCAGGAATCCATAGCTAAAACATCCCCGATGAGTGACCATGTAACCTCTGGGTACCCCAAGTAGATCTCAGAGATCAGAGAGCAAACCTTTCCCTCCCTCCATCATGTTGCCAACTTGAATAGTTTGCTTACAGGGTGAAGCAAGCTGAAAAGCCAAGAGGTTCTGAGTTCAAATCTCAAGAGTAAGACAGTGCCCACCTTATAATCTTCTAGTCCTCGCCTTTCCAGTTCTGGGTCGAGGAGAACAGGGCATGAAGTTCTCTTGTCCCCATCCATCTACAAATTAACCCTTTCTGCTTTATTTTGCTCTCATTTTCCAGCGCAGGGCCTATTTGGTTGCCTCCTTTGTGCTCAGCTCCATTTATTGCTTCTCCTGCTTCGTCCTCTTCTTGGGAGTGAAAGAACAGGCAGGTAAACCTATTATCTCTTTGTTCATCTGGTACTCATGCTTCATTTTTTTATTTTTAGCCTTGGGTGTCAAGATTTAGGCTTAGGATTTAGGCATAAGATTAGAATCACAGAATCCTAGAGTTGGAAGGGACCCTTAAGGGCCATCCATTCCAACCCAATTCTGCCATGCAGGAAGACACAATCAAAGCATTCCCGACAGATGGCCATCCAGCCTCTGTTTAAAAACCTCCAAAGAAAGAAGGTTCTTCTAGACTCCAAGGCAGAGTCTTCCATTGTCAGACACCTCTTACCATCACCAAGTTCTTCCTAATATTTAGGCGGAATCTCTTTTTCTGCTGTTTGAATCCATTGCTCAGCATCCCAAAGGTTAAACTGAGGCTAGATGGCCATCGATCGGGGATGGTTTGATTGAGAGTTCCTGCATGGCAGGGGGTTGGACTGGATGGTCCTTGTAGTCTCTTCCAACTCTATGAAGTTTATCACACGGCAGGAATTGGAAGTATAATCCAATGGCATTCTGAATGCAATCATGGGGTTTTGCATTATTGTGTGAAAGCTGATCACACACATTTTCGGGCAATGGGAAGTGCTTCCGAACGCAATAGTGGGGTTTCACGATATTGTGTGAGAAACTATCACACGCAATTTCGGGCACTGGGAGGCAATTTCAGGCAGTTCCAAACGCAATGCGGCATCAATACGCAATCACGTAAATTCGCTGAACTAGCAAATTCACTCAATTCCGAACTGGCCCCACTTTAATTTCTTTCTAAATTCGAGAGAAATTCCTCCTGTGTGATAACGTCCTATGATTCTATGATCCCAGTCTCTGGAGCAGAAGAAAACAAGCTTGCTCCATCTGCAATATGACATCCCTTCAAATATTTAAACAGGGCTATCATATCACCTCTTAACCATCTGTTCCCCAGCCGAAACCTACCCAGCTCCCTAAATAGCTCCTCATAGGGTTGTATGGTTTCTAGATCTTTCACTATTTTGGTCACCCTTCTGTGGACATGCTTCAGCTTGTCAGCATTCTTCTTGAATTGTGGTGCCCAGAACTGGACACAGTATTCCAGATGAAGTCTGACCACATGGGAGGCTGTCCACAAGCCACAGATGTGGCTCTTCTCCAGCAGCATGGTGGTCAAATCTCTTCCTATAGCATTTGCTGCTGTCTGTGTCAGCGGAATAATGGCTCTACTCCAGGATTTTAGTCTAAGCTTTAAAGAATCTGTCTAAGGCACCGGACGTGTTTTGGGGAAAGAGTTCCACATCTTGGACAGCTGCTTAAAAGTTTGGACTAAAATCCGCATTGACATGAAAGCTACCAGCAGCCTCTAGAGAGAGGGACACCACCTGAGACTGTCCCTCTGGCTGCAAAATGCCTTGGGTCAGCCCTGGGAGAAAAGTCCTCCTTGCAGAGGCAAATGGAGTGGAGAGAAGGATGTAAACCCAACCAGATGCTCTGAGAAGGCCAGGAACAAGATACTGAGGATTATGGCAGCTGTAGTCTTAAAAAAAGTAGCAATTTCTGTGAGAGTTTCGGTCCAAAAACCCCCTAATCTTTCCAAGCTAACAGCTGGGTGGAACCTCCAGATTCCAAGGCAGTCTACATCTCAATGCCAGTTACTGCCCATGCTGTCTGGGCTATTCTGAGAAATGCATTCCTTCCCCCCTAAAAAGATAATATTTCCAAACTAATGGCTTTGATTATTAGATCACGGTCATCTTTCAAAATTAGATGCTGGCCATGGTGGCCAGGGCATTTTGAGAGTTGTAATCCCGCTGAAAAGATAACATTTTTGAAGCTAAATCTGCACTGCAGAAATAATGCAGTTTGACACTGCATTGTTGGGAGTTCCTGCATGGCAGAATGGGGTTGGACTGGATGGCCCTTGTGGTCTCTTCCAACTCTATGATTCTATGGTTTTATGACACTGCTTTAAATCTACGGCTCCATTCTATGGAATCCTGGGATTTGTAGTTTGTTGTGGCACCAGAGCTCTCTGACAGAGAAGGCTACATACTATACCTCACAGAACTACAAATCCCAGAATTCCATGGCATTGAGCCAAGGCAGTTAAAGTGGTATCCAATGGCATTATTTCTGCAGTGCAGATTGAGCCCAAACAAATTGCTATGGTGGATAGGTGGAACCTCCAGGTTCAGAGGCAGTCTGCCTCTCAACACACAAACAAACAGCTTCATTTAAATACAGTACCACTTCATACCACCTAAACAGTGTCTAAGTGGTTTACAACTGTAAGCTACTTGCCCCCCAACAATCTGGGTACTCATTTTAGCGACCTCGGAAGGATGCAAACCTGAGTCAAGCCTGAGCCCTTTTGCTGGTCTTGAACTCGCAACCTTGTGGTTTTGAGTGAGTGGCTGCAGGACAGGCATTTAACCACTGCGCCAACAGGGTTGAGACACATTACTGGCCATGGTGGCCAAGGGATTCCAATTATTGTCCCCTCAAAAGGAGGAACATTTTCAAGCTCTGGCTAACTGCTAGAAATAACACTGCACTTGGCAGATTTTAATTTTTGTTTTTGAGAAAGTGATTTAAAGATGCTGCAAAGACATTTGATGGAAATCCCTTTCAGCCATCCTGACTTTTCTTCCCTTCTTGTCCAGATCCATCCAGCTCTTTGGAGAAGACCAGGCACTCTTTTTTTGGGAATCTGCGCATGCTTTTGAGCCACAAACCCTACACCCGCCTCCTTTGTGGGTTCTTACTTGCATCACTTGCTTTTCAGGTAAGTGCATCTTCTATCACAGAGCAAAAGGGCAGAGTAGCAGAAATGTGCAACACTGGCTTCTCAGCCTGTGTTCGGTCCAGGAGAGGGACTGGGACTCAATGGCTGGCTATCTACCTTTTCCCACATTAACTAAGTTCCCTCAGCATTTCCCATTAACTAGAGTAATGGAAGAGACCAGGAGTTGCTTCCGTATCAGAGTGAGGGTGAATTCATTCTGCGTTGCAGTCCGTACTTTAGAGGAGTTATCAAATGTGCTGACCCCTATACTCCAAATAGTTTCCTTAGGCAAGGAATACTCAAAGGTGGTTTTGCCAGTTCATTCCTCTGAAATATAGCCTACAGCACCTGGTCTTTGTTGGCAGTCTCCCATCCAAGTACTAACCAGGGATGACCCTGGTTAGCTTCCAAGATCACCAGAGAGCAAAGAAAGGACTAGACTAGTTTCCAGCCACCAAGAAGGCCCTCTGCCATATCCACACCAAATGATGGGACTGAGGGAAAGCCATCCTCCAAAGAGGAATCTTAACCATATGTCCACAGTTGCCTGTTTGTAGCTTCTAGTGAAGAGGCCCGTTTTTAATGAGCACATTTTACACATCACTATAAACCATGGTTTGTGTTAACTGTGGTTTGTTCCTTAAGCCATAAATCATATGACACTGAGAAATGAACTGAGAAATCATGAACTGAGAAATCATTATTTCCCCATTTCTGGTTCCTTTTTCCCCTGTTCCCTTTTGTCAGGTCCTATTTCAGGATGAGGAAACAGCTGAGGAAACAAGCCAAAGACAAGCCCCCAGTGTGGATTTGGGTATCACAACAAGCTGTGGTATAAACAAAGTTTACCAGAGACTTTAGCAGTAAATGGAACAACACCACACAGCTCAAAGGGGCAAAGAATGGTGCCATCGATTTCAAGGAGCGTAGGTTCTGGCCTCTTTTAACTTTGCCTGGCATTCATTCCAATATTTTGAGGACTACAGCTAATCCATCATGTAGGTCTTTTAGAACATTTTTGGCAAACAGAGGGCACTCTGTGTGTAAACATCCCCACATGCCTCTGGTATTGCTCTGTCCAGAACTCAGCTGCATGCATTATCACATCTGCTCGCCACTTTGACCATGTTTCTCCTCTTTTCTCCTCTTTTCTCTTTCCGCATCCAGTACAAGCTTTTGTTGTTGACTTTCAAAGCCCTCCAAAGACTGCCCCCTGCATATTTATCTGATGTTCTTTCTCCTTACATTCCTAATTGTACCCTCCACTCTGGAAGTCAAGGTCTCCTGCTCCATTTCCTGTCCCATCCTAGATTCGTCCCTTCTCGCTTGCTGCCCCTCACTCCTGGAACCTTCTTCCCCCACATGCAAAAGCACCTCATCACTTCTCTAACCAGTATCAAAAATTGGGTTAAAGACTACATTGTTTAGGGAAGCATTCCCAGTTTTTTTGTAGGGCTTTTGGGCTATGTGGCCATGTTCTAGAAGAGTTTATTCCTGATGTTTCGCCAGCATCTGTGGCTGGCATCTTCAGAGAAGATGCCAGCCACAGATGCTGGTGCAACATCAGAAAGGAACTCTTCTAGAACATGGCCACATAACCCAAAAGCCCTACAAAAAACCATGGATACCGGCCATGAAAGCCTTTGACTCCACAAACGTTCCCAGGTTTGTGCCCATGTCTGCCCCAGGATGCCTCATTTTAACTATGTATTAAGAAGCTGAGTCCTCCCTCCAGTCCATCTGCCATGGTCCGGGCCTCAGAGGGAGAGAAGATCTGCTGGACCTCATACTCCTCCCCACCACCATTCCCTTCTCCTTTTGTATCATGTCTTTTTAGATTGTAAGCCTGAGGGCAGGGAACCATCTAACTAAAGATATATGTTCAGCGCTGTGTAAATTTACAGCACTATATAAATAAAGGTTAACAACAACAACAACAGTTGTTAATCTAGGGACTTTCTTGCCCCTTGCTAAATTTAGGCTGAGCCTCTTTTCTTTCTCCTGACAGCTCATCCAGGGAATCTTTGCCCTCTTCTGCACTTATGTTTCAGGATTGGCTGGGAGATTCCAACACTTGGTGCTCATCATGCTGGTAAGCGTCACTTCCTTCTCTACTAATGCACTATTTAATCCAAAGCACCGTGGGCATTGGGAACCAAGAGCGGCCAATACTTGCACAGCGACCAGTGTTGAAGGCAAGGAGACATCACCACTTGTAAAGGGAGAAACGGGACTCAAAAGAGATGCCTGCCCTTTTGTTTCACTTCTGTTTCATTGAATCATAGAATTGGAGGAGACCCCAAGGACCCTCCAGTTCCACCTGATGCCATGCAGGAGTACACCATCAAAGCACTCTCTGTGACATATAGCCATCCAGCCTCTGCTTAAAAACCTCCAAAAAGGAAACTTCGCCACTCTCTGTGACAGTGCATTCCCCTGTCAAACAGCTGAAATTTGAGTTTGAGACTGCTTTTACTGCCCTGGCTCAATGCTAGGGAATTCTAGGAACTGTAGTTTTGTGAAACATTTAACTTTTTCTGTGTCAGAGAGCTCTGGTGGCACAATAAACTACAATTCCCAGGATTCCCTAGCACTGAGCCAGGGCAGTTAAAGCAGTCTCAAACTGAATTATTTCTGCAGTGTGTTTTGGACCTTAGTTAGTATTACTGTATGCAATTGCATAACGGGGAAATTGTACAAACATCTGTTCCTCTATCTCTTTGGCTTTTGACATAATTTTTATGGAACTGGAGAGAAAGAAGGCTTTGTTTGTTGGACTTGGCTTTTCAATAGTTTTGAAACAATGGCTTCTTCTCTTTCTCTTCCATTTTCATGCTATTGCATGCAGAATGATATCAGACTTGTACAGCTGCATAATTTTGCCAGTATCCAAAGGAGGAAAATGGGAAACAAACATCCTTCTTCCCTATTTTAAAACAATTCTGTTCTTTTTCCACTTCATGTTCCCTTGAGCAAAGGGGGGGGGGGACTCTAAAATCCAGCTCTATAGCATTCTAGCCCAAAGGTTCTGGCCACATGGCTTAGGGCTTTTGGGGAGTTGTAGTTCTAACTTCCCAGGCTATATTTTTTGCCCAGAAGAACTCTATGGAAAAGCAAGCTTCTGGAAGCCTGGAAGATGTTAGGGATGGATTTTATGTACATAGTCAGTGCCATTGTTAGCGTTTGAGTAGCGCAGTCCGTGATGAGGTACCACAGCTACGTTTGGCGTCAGGATCACCTTCGCGACTGTAGTGTAGGCAGCAGCTTGTGAGCTGGAGAAGTACCTCTCTCTACATCCAGAATAACTGAAGAGACACTGGCTGTGTCCACACTGGAGAGATAACCGGTTTGGCACTGCTTTAATTGCCTTGGCTCAAGGCTATGGGATTCTGGGAGTTGGAGTATGTTGTGGGCCCAGAGCGGAGCGGAGCTCTGCTCTGGGCCCCACAACATACTCCAACTCCCAGAATCCCATAGCCATGAGCCAAGGCAGTTAAAGCGGTGCCAAACCGGGTTATCCCTCCAGTGTGGACGCGGCCACTGTAGACAAAGGTCTCTCAGATGAGGCTTTTATTCTTAGAAGTTACAGTATGTACAGAGCTATCTACAAACATCTATACTGAACAGTCCACCATCTATCCACAGAAGCAGCCACAGAGTCAACAGACTCTAACAGAATCTTCAGCCCAGCTGTCAAAACCTAACTACCAAACCCAAGTGTCAAAGGAATGTTCAAATTCTCCCAGACAGCAGCTGATTGGCTGATGTTCTTGAACAGTCTTTGGCCATCACACATGGTACATTTTCCTTGGGACTGTTTATCCCGACAGCCATACACATGTATTAGAATCACAGAATCCTAGAGTTGGAAGAGACCCCCAAGGGTCATCCAGTCCAACCCCTTGCCATGCAGGAATTCCCAATAAAGCACCCCTGGCAGAAGGCAACCTAGTTTCTGCATCCATCCAGCTTCTGTATCCAAAGACAGAGACTCCATCACTTTCCAAGGCAATGTATTCCACTGTCAAACAGCTCCTAATGTCAAGAAGTTCTTCCTAATGTTTAGGAAGAATCTCTTTTCTTAGAGTTTGGACCCACAGAGTTGGAAGAGACCACAAGGGCCATCCAGTCCAACCCCCTGCCATGCAGGAACTCCAAGTCAAAGCATCCCTGACAGATGGCCATCCAGCCTCTGCTTAAAGACCCCTAAGGAAGGAGACTCCACCACACTCCGAGGGAGTGTGTTCCACTGTCGAACAGCCCTTACTGTCAGGAAGTTCCTCCTAATGTTGAGGTGGAATCTCTTTTCCTGCAGTTTGCATCCATTGTTCCGCGTTCTAGTCTCTGCAGCAGCAGAAAACAAGCTTGCTCCCTCCTCAGTATGACATCCCTTCAAATATTTACACATGGCTGTCATGCCACCCCTTAATATTTTCTTTTCTAGGCTGAATGCTAAACCAGGAATTACAGTTGCATCTCATTGTTCCCCATCCCAGATATCCTTTTGTCGTGAGTGACTTTATTCTGCTATCCTATTCATCTTATTTTTTTTATTATTTTATTCTGTTGCCATGTATAACCTTTTAAAAGCAGTTCTGATGCTTTTATCTGTCCTGCAGGTAGGATACTCTTTCTCACTTGGTGATGGTGGGACTTGTAGTCCAATGTTGGAGGATGCCAGATTGCAGAGAGCTGCCTTTTTTTTTTTTTAAATGAGTTTTGTATCTTCATTGCCTTCTGGCTGCATCTGAACTGCAGAAATAATACAGTTTGACACCATTTTAACTGCTGTGGTTCAGTGTTATGCAATTCTGGGATTTATAATTTTGTGATATTTGGCCTTCTTTGTCAAGAGAGTTCGGATGCCACAAAAAGCTACAAATCCCAGGATTCCATAGCCTTGAGCCACGGCAGTTAAAATGGTGTCGAATTGCATTATTTATGCAGTGTAGATGCCGCCTTCTGTTTCTTTCTTTTGGGAAAGAAATTTTTAAATTGGAAAAACAGGCTAAAAATGTATGCAAGTAAAGTTAACAATACAAGTGACTGTTATTGTGATGAATAGCTCTGAGATTCCCTGGGCCTTGGATGCTGAGTTTCTGCTTTATTCCCTCCAGGTGGTTACCTGCCTCTCCATCCGCGTCTGGCAGTGCTTCCTGGAAAAGTTTGGGAAGAAGACAGCTATCTTTGTAGGCCTGTCGGTGAGCATCCCTCAAAAGACACATTCTGGAAGGAATATTTGCAAATTTATAGTTTTCCTGCTGCAAAGACAGGATGGGAAAAAGGATATCCATGTGGGTCTTTTGGAGAGAGTAGTGGGCTAGACAATGCTAAGATTTCTTGGTACCTAAAGCAGAAACTATGAGTGGGGTTTCTCCTACCTAAACCTAGGGGCAGGTCTGGAAACTCAGTGGTTGACCCTGCTTTGTATGCAAAATGTCCCCTGTTCAATTCCCAGTGTTACTTATCTTCTTTTAATGGATTTCAGTTGTACACAGGTTGTTGTTTGTTGTTGTGTGCCTTCAAGTCATTTCTGACTTATGGCAACCCTAATGCGAACCTATCATGGGGTTTTGTTGGCAAGATTTGTTCAGAGGGGGCTTGTCATTGTCATACTCTGAGGCTGAGAGAGTGTGACTTGCCCAAGATCATCCAGTGGGTTTTCATGGTCAAGCAGAAATTTGAACCCTGGTCTCCAGGGTCCTCAAACTACTACACTGCCAAAGTTTCTCTCCAGGTATTGCTAGGAAACAGGGGTGGCTGGGGGTTCCCATCTTGGTGGGGCAGTGAACTTATGCCTGGAAACCGTGCCTTATGAGGAAAGATTTAAGGAGCTGGGTATGTGTAGGTTGGAAAAGAGGCAGTTAAGAGGTGATATGATAGCTCTGTTTAAATATTTGAAGGGGTGTCACATTGAGGATGGAGCAAGCTTGTTTTCTGCTGCTCCAGAAGATAGGACACGGACGGAGCAATAGATGCAAACTACAGGAAAAGAGATTCCACACAAACCTTAGGAGGAACTTCCTCGTAGAGGGTGAAGACTCCTTCTTTGGGGATTTTTAAAAAGAGGCTGGATGGCCATCTGTCAGGTATGATTTGATTGTGAGTTCCTGCATGTCAGGGGTAATAATAATAATAATAATAAATTATTTATATCCCACCTCTCTGCACTCAGGAACAAGGGTGGCTTACAGCAATTAACTGGACTGGATGGCCCTTGTAGTCTCTTCCAACTTTACCATTCTATGATTTAGACCAAACTGGAATTCTGCAAGGATCTGAACCTCTTTTGTGGTTAGGGTTCAGTGGATAGCTCCTTTAAAGTCTGGACTCAAAGATGGAGCAGCATTACAGCCCATTGACATCTGAGCAGCCAGCTCTCAAAACTTATCAGAGGATCCAGTCAGTACCAGTATTGTTAGAGATTGGAAAAGTTCCAAGAATGACAGTAGCCCAAAGGTAAATTCTGCTATTTGCTGGGTGTGTGTTGTAGAATCACAGGATCATAGAATCATAGCATTGGAAGAGACCCCAATGACCTTCTCTTTTCCTATAGCTTGCATTCATTGTTCTATGTCCTGTTCTCTGGAGCAGCAGAAAACAAGGTTGCTCCCTCCTCAATATGACATCCCTTCAACCATTTAAACAGGGCTATCATCATATCACCTCTTAACCTTCTCTTATCAGGCTAAACATTCCCAGTTCCCTAAGGCGTTCCTCATAGGGTATGGTTTCCAGACCCTTCACCATCTTAGTTGCCCTCCTTTGGACACATGGCTCCAGTTTCTCCACATCCTTTTTGAATTGTGGTGCCTAGAACTGGAGACAGGATTCCAGGTGGGGCCTGACCAAAGCAGAATAGAGCGGCACTATTACTTCCCTGGATCCCTTGGTGTTGTGGAATCAATGGTGAGAGAGGGCTTGGTTTTCCAGACAGAGCCTGATTCCTCCTTCCATCCCTTCCTCCTCAGTGGCTTAATAATGGGCTGAAGGTCATTCTTCCAGTAATAAAGCTGAGATGTCAGCAACTGGTTTTTGAAGCCCTGTTCACCACTGGGCATCCAGCCAGGGGGAAGAGGAACCAGAGCCACATGGATTCCCAAAGGTTATATAGCACAGAAGCCAAAAAGAAAAATCAAAGTGCACAGACGTGTTTCATCATCCATCCCAATACAGGCATAGAATCCAAAAGTTGGAAGAGACCCCAAAGGGCCATCCAGTCCAACCCCAGTCTCGCATGCAAGAATACACAGTGAAAGTCCTTTCAACAGATGGCAATCCGGCCTCTGTTTGAAAACCTCCAAAGAAAGAGACTGTAGCTCTCTCTGAGTCCCCTAAAGTAATATTTTCAAGGTGTGGCAAAGGCAGCAGGCAGAGGGGAGTGTCATTTTAGTTTCTTTACATTTTCTTAGTTGCTTTAAATTGGTTTTATTGTATGCTACCCTGAGATTTCATTATATCCAGTGGAATATAAACAGTGTGGTGTAATGGTTTGAGTGCTGGACTAGGGTTCTGGAGAACAAAGTTTGGATTTCCGCTCAGCTATGGAAACCCACTATGTGACCTTGAATAAGTCACTCTCTCTCAGCCTCAGAGGAAGGCAATGGCAAAACTCCTTTGAAGAAATCTTGACAGGAAAACCCAATTTGGAGTTGACATGGAGGCACATAATAACACTGTAAGCCTGAGGGCAGGGATCCATCTAATTTAAGATTGTATGTACAGCACTGTATAAATAAAATTAATAATAATAAATAACACAAGTATTTTAATAGATAATTTTTTAAAAAAAATCCAGAATGGAGAGAGAATTGAGGGAGGAAGGATTATAATTTGTGTGCTAAAACCTCTAGTTTATTGCTCAGAGGTTTGAGTGTTGGACCAGGAGTCCAGGAGACCCAGGTTCAAATCCTTGCTCAGTCATGAAAACCTGGCAGGTGACTTGGGGCAGGTCACCCTCTCCCAGCCTCTTCTGAACAATGAATGTGATCAGGAAAACTGTATTATGGGGTCACCATAACATGTAGTTCACTTGAAGGTGAATTACAACACAGCAACAAGCCATGAGCGCATGGATTTCATGTGAATGGAGTTGGCAAATATGGGCCAAATATGCGGGATCCCAAGAAAGGTTTTGAGGGCCCTCTCAACTATAAAGTGCACTTTAAAAAAAGAAAAGAAAATGGAAAAATACTCTGCAGAAGGGAAGTAGGAGGCAAATTAAATTGCAGAGGGAGAGCCATAACAATCCCTGTGGAAAACCATCTCCATCCGCGTTTTCCTGCCTCTCTTGTCTCCTGCAGCTGATCATCCCAGCCCTCATTGTTATCACGGTTGGGAGCCACAGTTTCCTGCTCTACGTCTTCATGGTTGCAATGGCAGGAAGCAGCCTCGCTGTTCTGTACTTGTTGCCATGGTAAGTGGAAGGGAAATCCCGAACAATAGCAGGTTCATTCAGGCTGGATGGAGGGTGGGTGTCCAAATGGAAACTTCCTGCAAGGCTTTGTGCATGTGTGTATTTTTCTTATGCTCAGCCCTGGTGCTCTGCACCTTCTCCAACATCAGAGGCATTGGAGTGGGTGAAATACATGCTGATTCAAGTAGTTCCCGACTTATGACAACCCTGTCAAGGACACCCATCCTATCAAGCGGTTTTCTCGGAAAGATTTGTTCAGAGGAGGTTTGCCATTGCCTTCCCTTGAGGTTGAGAGCATGTGACTTGCCCAGAGAACCGGAGAAGGTTAAGAGGTGACATGATAGCTTTGTTTAAATATTTGAATGGATGTCATATTGAAGATGGAGCAAGCTTGCTTTTTGCTGCTCCAGAAAATAGGATATGGAACAATGGAGCCAAGCTACAGGAAAAAGGGATTCCACCTCAACATTAGGAGGAACTTCTTCACAGTAAGAGCTGTTCAACAGTGGAACAAACTCCCTCGGAGAACAGTGGAGTCTCCTTCCTTGGAGGTCTTTAAACCAAAGCTGGATGGCCTTCTGTTGGGAGTATTTTGATTGTGAGTTTCTGCATGGCAGAATGGGGTTAGACTGCACGGCCCTTGTGGCCTCTTCCAACTCTAGGATTCTTTGATTCTAGAATGAGTTTCTATGGCTTTGCTGAGAATCGATCCCTGGTCTCCAGAGTCCTAGTCCAACACTAAATATTCTAAAGCAGGGGTTCCCAACCTGTGCTCCAAGGAGCCCTTAGGGCTCCGCGAGCACTTCCCAAGTGTTCCACAGGTGCTCCAGAAAAATAAAAGAAATAAAACTTGAATTAAATTAAAGAATAGGAATATATTCTTATATATACTCCTAAACATCATTAACTTGTAAGACATAGGGTAAACCTCTTAGGGACTCCGCCATAGAAATAAGGGCTCCATGAGTCAAAAAGGTTGGGAACCCTTGCTGTAAGGCACTAGATCCCATCTGATCTTGGAAGCTAAATAGGGTCAGCCCCAGTTACGGCTTGGATGGGAGAACAGCAATGGAAGCCATGAGCTGTAGGCTCTATTTCAGAGGAAGGAACTGTCAAAACCATCTCCGAGGATTCCTGTCTTAAGGAAACCTATGAAATACATAGGGTTGCCATAAATCAACAGGTGACCTGGAGGCACACACACATACTCTGCTTTGAATTCTGTGCTGGGAAAGGTGGAATGTAAGTAAATAAATAGAGATTTGGGGACTGAAGGGAAACTTCATTGGAATTCTTATTTGGAGGGGCAATGCCCTCACTGCACCCCTCTCCCTTCCCGTGTTTGTAGCTACACCCCTGATTCTGTCTTGCAATGACTTTTTCCTTAAGATTCCAAATTTCTACCCTTGTAGTAACTTTACAGTTTGGTCCAACTTTTTGGAATAGAGTTTGAAATAGAAAATGAGTAGGCAAAGTGGTCTAAGTACCCTAAAGGCACTAGATCCTGTCAGATCTTGGAAGCTAAGCAGAGTCAGCCCTGGTTATTACTTAGATGGGAGATCACCCACAAATCTGAGATGCTGCAGGCCATATTTCACAGGAAAGACCTGGCAAAACTGCTTCTGAGTATTCCTGGCCTGAGAAAACCCTGTGAAATTCATGGACTTGCTCTAAGTGTAGTGGAGTCTCCTTCTTTGACAAATTTCAAACAGAGGCTGGATGGCCATCTACCAGGAGTCCTTTGAGTTTGTGTTCCTGCATGGCAGAAGGGGGTTGGATTGTATGGCTTTTGGGGTCTCTTGAAACTTTAGGGTTCTGTGATTCTATACATTGACAGGCAGCTTGAAGGCACATATATACACACATGCAAGAAAGGGAGGAGATGAGGAACAAAAAGTGAACAATGAGATAAGTCCCTACACTTGGTTTCAGGGGCTTTCCTCAGTTTTGACTGGGATTTGTTTTGCAGTTCCTCTCTGCCTCTGTCACTTGCAGAAAGTGCCTCTTCAATGGAATTGTTATCACTGTAGGGGGGAACTAGGTGACAAAAGGTTAAGGCTCAGATTAGGGACTCATGTGTCCAGGCTGGGGGATTTCCAAGGGGTTTTTCCAAGGGATACATGGTCGCCTGCCACCTCCTACTTTCTTCATGCTCCTTCTCGAGGAATCATAGAATCATAGAATCATAGAGTTGGAAGAGACCCCAAGGGCCATCCAGTCCAACCTCATTCTACCATGCAGGAACTCCAAATCAAAGCATCCCTGACAGATGGCCATCCAGCCTCTGCTTAAAGACCTCCAAGGAAGGACTCTCCACTACACTCCGAGGGAGTGTGTTCCACTGTCGAACAGCCCTTACTGTCAGGAAGTTCCTCCTAATGTTGAGGTGGAATCTCTTTTCCTGCAGCTTGCATCCATTGTTCCCTGTTCTAGTCTCTGGAGCAGCAGAAAACAAGCTTGCTCCCTTCTCAATATGACATCCTTTCAAATATTTGAACAGGGCTATCATATCACCTCTTAACACATTCCTTCTGTCTCAAGAGGAGGCATTCCTTCTGTCTCAAGAGGAAGGGGAAGGTTCGGGTTGTAAACTGAGGAGGACTCCTGTACCTTTGGTGGTTGAATGTTGTTTTTTTGTTGTTAACCACCCTTGAGTTGATCCCGACTCATGGTGACCTTGTGGATGATACATCTCCAAGACTCCCTGCCCGACACTGCTCTGCTTAGTTAATTAATGCTCATGAGCTTCTTAATAGAATCTATCCACCTAGCATGTGGTCTTCTTCTCTTTCTATATCCCCCCACCTTTCGTAGCATCATTATCTTTTCCAATGAGTCATTCCTTATAATGTGACCAAAGTATGACAACCCTTTCAATGGTTGTGCAGAAGAGGAAATTAGGTGTTGCTTGTCCTGTCAACAGGGTAAGAAGCCACAGGTGGATTTGTCTTCATTACTTAACAACAAAACTGCTTCCCAGTCTGGGATAGATTCATAATGAAACCAAACTAGAGGCTCAGGGCCACTAGGGTACCTTCTTGGTCATCAAATGCTCCACCTTCAAATCTTGCTATCACATCCCTTCTCTGGGGACTCCCAATGTGCCTTCTCATTACCCGGGAAATAGCATTTATCAGTAGCATTTACATTTCTCTACCATTTCATAGTGAACTCGGCACTCTCTAAGCGGTTTACAACGTATAAGCCAATTGCCCCCAGAAAGCTGGGTACTCATTTTACCAACCTACAGAAGGATGGAAGACTGAGTCAACCTTGGAGCCCTGGGATCCAACTCACAACCTTGTGACTGCAGAACCAGCATTTAAACACTGAGTCACCAGAGTGTATGAAAAGTGGATGATGTGGAGCATGCCCTACCAGTGTTGAGATTCTCCTGGGAACTGGGTGCTGCCTCCCTGCCCTGTGTCTCATCCTGAGGCTTGGGGCAGTGTCTCTTCTTGGGCTCTCCTAGCAAGTAAACAGGTGGAGTCATCTCTCTCTCTCATTCCCAGACCACCCTTCTCCTCAGATCCAGGCTTGGAGGACTGGAGCCATGCTTCTGCGCCTGTGCGGGGACTTCACCATCCTACTTTGTCCCTTGTCACATCCATCTCTGTCTCCTGTCAACCCTCTTTCTTGATTCTCCATCCATCTGCCTGGCCCTCTGTCTCTCTCTCCTCCCTCATCCCTGGGGTGCCCTTCTTATTTTATATCCCCCCCCCCTTTCTGGTTGCTCCACCCCTCCTCTTTTTCACTGCAGCAGCCCTTGGCCCTTGGTGTCTTCTAGTTTTTCATCCATTGTCCACTGCCATAGTGTTGCCCTCTCACTGGCATCTCTTCTCTGCTGCCCCCCTGCTCCCATGAGTGTCTCTCATAGGCACCCCAACTCTCCCCGTGCCTCCTCACAGTTTGTCATTGGGGGTGTGACAGTGAGTAGTACGGACTGTACCAGATGAAACCCACTGCTCCTGAAATGTCTACTTTGTGGCAGATAATGGGCTATGGCATCTACCTGCATCCCTTTAAAATGCTGGAGCTCAGCAGAAGAGAAGGTGTGAGTTGGGTGCTGGGAGTGGGGTGTCCCAAGCGTTGCAGTGAACACACCAGGGCCTTAATTAGCAATAGCAAGTACATTTCTATATGGCTTATCACTGAACTAAGCACTCTCTAAGCACTTCACAATGTGTAAGCTAATTCCCCTCAACAAACTGGGCACTTACTTTAGCAGCTTACGGAAGGATGGAAGGCTGAGTGGACCCTGGAGCCCTGGGATTGAACTCACAACCTTGTGGCTGTGAGTGGCTGCAATAATGGCATTTAACCACTGTGCCACCAGGGCTCCCTATGTAGTCCATAGGATGCACAAATCCCATCCCTGCCTTAGTCCCTGGGGTCCCAGCAGCAAGAAATATAAATGCCCCTCTGGTGACTCTTGCCCTGCCATTCCATTGCTTGCTATGCCCATGTTATAGATACCACCATTTGCAACTGAATATTTGCAAGCACTCTGAGGAAAAGTACAGTGCACCCTTCCCTTATGCGGAGGATCAATTCCAGACCCCCCCCCCCCCATGTAAGGGAAATACAGCGTACTGTGGAGCCCCATTGAAAACACTGCGTGTGCCATGGGTACATGCACCATTGACTCTTCTGGCATGTGGCTTTCAGTGTGTGCACTGTATTAGATTTATGCAGTGACGTCAATAAGGGAGTGCAGGGGGTTTGAACCATGATCTTGTGTGTATAAAAATGCTCTCTCTAACGCAAGTGATCTCCTCCCCAGGTCCATGCTTCCTGATGCAGTGGATGATTTCAAGCTGAGGAACCCAGCCTGCCTGGACCCAGAACCTCTTTTTTATTCATTCTACATTTTCATCAACAAGTTTGCAGGCGGACTTTCTCTTGGCATTTCCACCATGAGCTTACAGTAAGTTCCTTGTTTCTCTTTCTCCCTCTTCATAATCAAATCTCATTTCCCACCACCTAAAAGGACCCATTCCCACCCTGTTTGATTGGCTAGGAAGTGATGTTTGGAGGACTAGATATAACTCCCTAGGTGCAGGGATAGAGAGCCAGTGTAGTGTAGAGGTATTAGCCTTGGGCTATGACCAGGGTCTGAATCATGGCTCGGCCATTGAAACCCACTGAGTGACCTTGGACAAGTCACACTCTCAAAGGATGGCAATGGAAAAACCCCTCTGAAAAAAACTTACCAAGAAACCACTGTGATTGGTTTGCCTTAGGGTTGCCATAAGTTGGAAACAACTTGAAGGCACACAACAATGAAGTGGTATACCATGATGTAGTGGTTTGAGTGTTGGACTAGGGCACTGGAAGACTAGGGAGTTTATCAGACCACGGAAATTGGAAGTATAATCTAATGGCAATTGCGAACGCAATCAAGGGGTTTCACGTTATTGCGTATTAAATCATCTCACACAATTTCGGGGAAAAGGGAAGTCAATTCTAATGCAATCATGGGTTTAACGTTAATGCGAATTAAAGCATCTCATGCAATTTCAGGCAATAGGGGGTCATTTTCGGCTAATACGAAGTCATTCCGAACGCCTTCCGAACGCAATGGGATTTCACATGAATTCGCTAAACTAGTGAATTCGAATTGGCTCCACTCGAAATAGACAGAAATTCCTCCCGTCTGATAAACTCCTAGGATTTGAATCCCTTCTCAGCCATGGTAGCCTCCTGGGTGACCTT
This sequence comes from Urosaurus nigricauda, assembly GCA_034509955.1. Classification (NCBI taxonomy): domain Eukaryota; kingdom Metazoa; phylum Chordata; class Lepidosauria; order Squamata; family Phrynosomatidae; genus Urosaurus; species Urosaurus nigricauda. Next base: position 4,095,450 of record JAOEGL010000004.1, read on the forward strand.
AGGCAAGTCAGTCTCTCTCTGTCTTAGAGGAAGGCAAGAACAATCCCTCTCCAAACAAATTCTGCCAAGAAAATCCCATCATAGGTTCACCTTAAGGTCCAATACAACTTGAAGGGATACAACAACGGCAATTTATTTCAGCAGAGATAAATCCATTTATGAAGATGTAACTTCCCTCCAGGATTCTGGCCTATAATGTGTTGTTTTTACAGGATCTTAATTGTTTTTAAAATCATATTACTCAAATTTTAGCTGATTCTTTCTGTGAGCTGCCTTGGGTCCCTCTCTGGGAGAAAAGCAGCATATAAATGAAATTAATTATTACAGTTAGCCCTTGGTATCCCCTGGGTTTTGGTTCCAGGACCCCCAACGGATACCAAAATCCATGGATGCTCTAGTCACATTACACACAGTGCTGTAGTAAAATAGTGTTCCTTATACAAAAAGGCAAGAACAAGATTTGCTTTTTGGAATTGGGAAAAAAAAATAGTTTTCAGCCATGAATGGTTGAATCTGTGGTTGCAGGATCTGTGGATACCTGGTGTTCTATTTTAACGTTTTAATAGTTTTGACATTTTAAAATGGTTTTAACTATGCTGTTTTAAACATATCTTTTAATAGCAGTGTTATTTAATTATTTCAAAAACCTTTTGTAAGCAATGTTTTAGTTTTATCTTTTAAAATTATTGTAGGCTGCTTTGAGTCCCATTTTGGGAGGTAGAAGGGATATAAATACCATGAATAAATAAATAAATTTTAGTTAATTAATTTGAAGTCAAAGGCTTTCATGGCCGGCTTCCATAGTTTTTTATGGGTTTTCCAGGCTATGTGGCTGTGTTCTGGAAGAATTTATTCCTGACGTTTCGCCTGCAGGCGAAACGTCAGGAATAAATTCTTCCAGAACACAGCCACATAGCCTGGAAAACCCACACACAAAAAAAACCCCTATAGTTAATTAATTAATTTTCCATGGCACCGCTGTTCATGGCTCTTCACTCTGGCTCCATTCATCTCCTTTTACGTATGTCTGTTTGGCAAAGCCTTCTCCAAGACGGAGAGGGTCTCAAAACTGACACCTTTGGGTTGCCTTCTTCTTCAGCTTTGCAGGTTACAGAGCCACAGACTGCGCCCACAACCCCAAAGTCATGCTCATGCTGCGGATCCTCATGGCCCCGGTTCCTATTGCTCTGTTGCTCTTGGCCATGGCTGCGTTCTGTTCCTACCCCATCAATGAAGAGAGGAGGAAAGAGATTAAATTGGAAAAGGAGGTACATTTATGAAGAAGAGCAATACAGTGGGCCCTCCACATTCGCTGGGGTTAGGAGGACAGGACCCCCTTAAAAGTGGGAAAAACCATAAATAACAAAAACACTATTTTCTTTTAACTGAGAGAACCCCTCTCTAGGAATCTCTAGGTCCTCCAACATGACTTCTCGCTGATGTTGACCATAGAGTTGTATTGGAGGAACTAGAAATTCCTAGAGAGAAAATATTAATCAAATCCGTGAATAATCAAATCTGCAAAAGTCAAATCCGCAAATGTGGAGGGCCAACTGTATATACAGTTGACCCTTCTTATCCTCTGATTTTTTTATACACGGATTTGAGCATACACATCTTGAAAATATTCCCTAAAAGTATAAATTCCAAATAGTAAACCTTGATTTTTTTCCATTTTATATATGGGACACCATTTTGTTGTACCATTATATTTAATGGGACTTGAGCATACATGGATTTCGTTATCCACGGAGGGTCCTGGAACCAAACCCCCGCAGATAATAACAAGGGCCTACTGTATACATTTAGAACAGACCACGTAATTCATTCCTGCATGCCATTTCAATGCTGAGAGCCTGCATGCCACCCTTCCCCAAGTTGGTGCACTCCAGATGTGCTGGATGACTCCTCTGAACATCCCCAGATGTGATGGACTGCACCTTCTATCCACATCAAGGGTTACTGGCTGGGGATGGTGGGAGGTGTGTTTCAGGAAACTGGGAGGGCATAGGAAAGTTTGCAGTCCACATTTACTACACAGTAAGTATTGGTTTTGATGAGAGTTACTACTGAATTGATTCAGTATGTGTATAGTATTGCATAGTGAACTGTAAATTATTATACAGGTTAAGTCTCCCTTATCCGAATTGCCTGGGACCAGAAGTAGTTTGGAATTTGCTTTTTTTTCAGATTTGGAATATTTGCATGTATATGGGGAGAGAGGAGATCCAAATGTGAACACAAAATTCATTTATTTTTCATATAGTTGCCTTGTACTGTATACCATTTTGGGAGAATGACAGGCTTTAAATCCAGTAAATAAAATAAAATTATATATATATATATATATATATATATATGAAGGTAATTTTAAATAATTTTATGCATGAAGTAAAGTTTGTGTACATTGAAACTTCAGAAAGCAAAGGTATCACTGTCTTGGCTATCCATTAAAATTTTTTTTTGGATTTCAGACCATTATGGAATTCTGGATAAGGGAAAGTCAACCTGTATATGTTAATTAATGTTATATGTATTGTACTCCATACTGCAAGAGTAAGATACTTCATATTAATTTTTATTTATAAATATAGATATAAATTATAAATATGCATTGTATCTGCTGTAAATTGGTATTGTACCAAAATAAGCCAAGGAATGCGGAATGCCAAGGAAGTGTCAGTGTCCTTCCATTAAATCTCGCTAGCCCACCCAGCATCAAAAACTCTCATGCAAGGAATTCAGTTCTCTATCAATCCAAATGTTTCCCACTCTGTCCTCCATTCATAGTCTCTAAGGCTGCATCTGGACTGCAGAAACAACCCAGTTTGATACCACTTTAACTGACATGGCTCAGTGTTGTGGAATTCTGGGAACTGTAGTTTGTTGCAGCACCAGAGCTCTCTGACAGAGAAGGCTAAATGTTTCACAGAACTACAATTCCCAGAATTCCATGGCATTGAGCCCTAGCAGTTAAAGCATTATCAAACCGGATTATTTCTGGAGTGCGGATGCAGCCATTCACTGAAGAGCTGCAGCTGCCAATCATGTGTGCCCAATTCATTTGAAAACTTGTTTATAAAGAAAAAAGTAGTGGGGAAAGTAGGATCAGAAAAGGAAGTCTTGTTTGTTTATGCAGCAGAAGGAGTTGGTTATTCTCCAGAGTCTGCCTGGATGGGAGGAGATGCCATTTTTGAACCATCTGTCATGTAAAACAGCGACAATGGTGCAAGTAAAACAAACAACGAAAGGTTTCTAACATAACCTTCTCCCTGCTGTGCTACATTTCTGCTTGCTGTGCTGCTTGTTTCCCTGCTGTGCTACTTCTCTGCCTGCAAGGAAAGTTGTTTTGTTTGTTCAAAGTGTGTTTACCCCACCTTCTGCCCCAGAAAGGCTCCTAGAGAGTCATCCAAAGGTAAAGGAGTTAGGAGAGCAACCAAATAAGTCATTCCCCCAGTGACACAGTCCCGTCCGCTACTTCAAATAGTCCACTGCTTTATTTTATACTTGCTTCATTCTACTGTGAGTACAAAGTAGGTGTAAAAAAAATTTGAACTGCAGCAAAGTGTGAGATTTTTCAATTTAGGATGCCATCAAAATTGCTGTATCCTTTTTTCCAAGACACTCCACTCCATTGCAGAGCTTGGAAGGTTATGTTTTTTTTTTTTTTGGATTAGTACTCTCAGAATTCGCTATCTAGCATGGCCACATAAAAGTGACTTTTCTCCCTCGAACTTTCTTTATCCATGCTATCTCACAGGGATGCTGAACCTTTCTGATTTTATACCCACTATTTCTCTTTCTCTCTTTTTATCTCTCTGTGTTGTCTTTTAAAGCAGGCATCAACTTGGAAGGAACACTCAGAATCAAAAGCAATTTACGGTAAGCACCGGAGAGAAGAAAGGAATTCATTTGCTTCTTGCTGTGAAGGAGAAATTTGAACTATTATGGCAGGAAGACACTGACTCCTTCTTGCCTGAGATTTTAGCACTACACGAGACAATTGCCGTTTTCCTTCGCCATTGAAAAGAGAAGACTCTTGATGCCAAAGATCTGGATCTGACATGCTCCCTGTGTTTTGGAGATCTCTTGCACAGGGTTAAAGCTTATGCTTGCTGGACCAAGGATACAAGAAGGAGCTGTATCAGAGGACTTTGTTTCCCCCAGAAGAGCAGTTCAGCAGTGAGAACAAGCTGCTGGTTTTGGATTCCCCTTTCCATGGAGAGAAAATAGGCAGGATTAATGCAGCCTTCCTTGCATTGGCACCCTCTAGATCGAATGGGCAATTATGACAGGTCCGGGGCCATTTTTATGCCTTGCCACCATCCAGGGTCCCCCTTGGCTGTTGCTGTCATTGTCATCGTCATGTGCCTTCAAGTCATTTCCAGCATATGGTGGAAATAGGCAAACCTATCAAAGGGTTTTCTTAGCAAGTTTCTTCAGAGGGGGGTTGCCATTACCATCCTCTGAGGCTGAGAGAGTGTAACTTGCCCACGGTTGCCCATTGGGTTTCATGGCTGAGCTGGGATTTGAACCCTGGTCTCCAGAGTCAGTTGCTCAAACCACTACGTCATACTGGTTCTCCTTCATGAGGTACTAAGAAATAACCCAAAAATACCAAGTGGTCAACAGTCCACCTCTGGTTTGTTGCCTAGGGGGCTCTAACAGCTATCAGTGTTACTTCAAACATTGGGGAAATTAGCTTTTTGCAAGAGACTTGGGTAACCTTTGGACCATTTGCACCTGTTTATAGCAGTACTAACTGAGGATAATTCCAGGTTTTAGGTGAATTAGGAAAGTTATTATTTAGAAAAATATCACACACAGACACAGCATTCAGAGCTAACTGAAATGGAATTATGAAAAGGGACAGCCAAATTTTAGGGGCTTGCAGGGGGTAAATAATTACCTGATCGATGGGAAGATAGTGGAAAGCTAGAGTGGAATGGCTCAGACTGGGATGTTTGGGGGCAACACAGAATATATGGAGAGGTGTATGCCAGCTGTGTGCACAGAGGCTACGTTCTTGGAACCAATATTTATACCTAAAAACTAGCCCCAAGCAATGAGTGATTTGTTCAGGTAACAAATGTCTTTTCCCAGGAATCAACAATGGGATTCTGGACTGGTTGATGGCTTTAATTTTAGTGTGACGAAAACAATGATTGGATCGGGATATCCCCGAGATGGATGGATGGGGAAGTTTGGCTAGGACACAATGGGGGGTAGGCAAAGAAGTTGTCTTACAGCTTGCTTTGGGTGTGAGGAGATCCTTGGTATCAGTTTGCAAGAGGACATGCAGATCACCTGCGGGGGGTGGTGGTGGGGAGGAAGGACTTAATTTATGCATTTAGATTTGTTGGTCTGGTTTACCTGGATGCCTCGAGACATGTTCCTTTTCTCCTGGCAATCTGACCCAATGCTCCTGAAAAGTCACTGCACTGATCTCTCAAAAACGCTGTCTCCAAATATGAGATTTGTGTCTTGCTGGAAGATGGCCCTAAGTCCATGCTACACGGAGTGATGTTCCATGGACTGGTGCTAATCCATGAACCATCAGCTACTGGCCCTGGGAGGGTTTGAAGGGAGGGAGGGAAAGAAAGAAGGAAGGAAGGAAGGAGAGAAAGAAAGGGAAAAAATGTAGAGTTGTAGCCAATGGGTCCGCTCTCTGGCATACTGAAGGGAAAAATTCCTGGCACATTGAAGGGGGAAATTCCCATTCCCTACATCTGACAGTTTAAGAAGCATTGCTGTAAGCAACTGTTTTGCCACTGCGTGAAGAGACTCATGGCCTACATTGGCCCTTGGGTCTGATCTCCCAAGAACCTCCAGGTGACTACCTGAGCTTGTGTGGCTACAGCACTAACATCCTCCATGCCTCTTGGCAACAGACTCTCATACTTGTGTGTCTATTTTGATAACTGCTTCTGTAGTTGCCATGCATACCGATAGCTTTACCTGTATTTTAGCTAGAGAATGAGCCCAACCTAGATGGTAAACCAGTCTGTGGAGCATTGTAATTTGATTGAACCACACTGAGTATAATTTGTGGTGGTTTCTGAATGGGCAAAGTTGAACTTGTAAAAACATATTATTATTTTTTTTTAAATTACTTACCTGGGAGGCTGGTGAGCTTTAAAGCAAACCTGCATCCAGTGCCAGCTTTAGTTTTGCAAGAGAAAATAGAAATGAAATGTAGCCACAGTCCAGTGCTTTGCTTGGCTAGGAGAAAAAAAGAAAGAGAAGAAAATTAAACTGGGTCTAGGGAGCAGGAGGGATGATGTACTTTGCTTTCTATATTCTGTATTGTGTGTATTTCCAAGGTTGGCATTTTTGTTAGTATGGTTGTATGTGCTTTGTTTTGGTGTGGGCGTTTTGGGTAGATGGGGAATGTATCTGCGTATTTCAGGTATCTTGAGGGTGTTTGTATGTGCATGTATTTCTTCGAGTACCTCCAGTTTGCTATCCGTGAAATAGGCATTTTGAGGTGTTCTGCTGGAAAAATCTTATGGAGTTTATCACAAGGAAAATTGGGACTTTAAACAATGATTAAACCAAGAAAATCATGCAATTGACATTAAAACGTGATTAAAATGAGATCAACACATGAGCCATTATCTGTGAATAACCAGGCAATAAACAGCAAAAAGTCATTCACTGGAAAATTTCTTCCCTGGTTATTCACGAGCTTATGGCACTTTAATCATGTTTCACCTCGAAATCATGTGAAAACCATTAGTGCAATTTCATGATAATAACAGGTTATTAATGGGATAATATCATTTTGAACACAACATTGTGCGAAAACCATTAGCACAATTGCACAATAATAATGGTTTAATCACTGTTTATGCTTCCAATTGTCCCTCGTGTGATAAACTCCATACATGGCTTAGTATTTTGATCTCAGCACTCAATTCAGCCTTGCATTCTGTTTCTTGAGCAAATTACTTGCCTTTGAACATCATCCGTTTACCTTTGAGGGAATGATGCTGGCTCACCCAACTATATGGGTACAAAAAAGCATTTTTGCAATATGGAGTGCAAAACTCTCCTCTACCTTGTTTTTAGATTTTGGTGCACGTTTCTTCTTTGAACCTGACCAGTTTATTTTTCAGGGAAATGGATGTTCTATGAGTGGCCATTCCTGCCGTGGCAAACATTTTGTGAATGAGCAGGTCATCTCTCCCGTGGCAACCATTTTGTAAGACAGATTACAAAACTATCTCCGAATCCCAAGTGTACCACCTAGCGCAGAGAAGTTGGGGAGCCCTGTGCCGAATGGCTTAAGTCCAAGTTATTTGAAAGACTTTGAATACCTTTGTGATTTTAAGTTTTTAAATTTGAACTTTTAAAGTTATTTGAATACATGTATGACTTTACTTGTCCTTTAAAATCATTTCCAGACGCCCCAATCACTGTCGTAGGGAAGGCTCATTGCCATGAAATTCCCATCCAAGAGATAGGACTGGGTCTCCATGGGGCTGATTTTTTAAAAACACAGCAGTTTGCTCTGACTATGTGTTTAAAAGATTTTATGCTATTTGCTGCTGCTGAGTATTTGGATTTTTTAAAAAATTGCTGCTAGAGATTTGCAATTGTATGTTATATAACTGGTTTCTTTTACACTGTGTACATTGAAGGGGCAGTTTATAATTGAATGCTGAATTTTGCCATTTTAAACTGCCATGGTCCCGTCCTACAGGATCTGGAGATTTGTAGTTTTGTGAGGCACCAGCACTCTGGCAGAGAAGGCTAAGGACCTTGTTAAACTACAAATCCAAGGATTGCATAGGATGGTGTTACAGCACTTAAAAGTGTCTTATTTCTACAGTGTGGATGCACCCAAAGAGTCCTTATAATTCTTAATGAGGTCTTTTGGACTAGTACGTCCATGCTACAGCTCCATCCTATGGAATCCTGGGATTTGTAGTTTTACAGGGTCTTTACCCTTCTCTGCCAAAGAGTGCTGGTGCCTTGCAAAACTACAAATCCCAGTATTCTATAGGATGGAGCCATGGTAGTTAAAGTGGTGTCAAACTGCATTATTTCTACAGCGTAGATGCAACGTTGGATGGAGTTTGCAAAGTGCAATGCAATTCAGCCCTCTACCCATGAGGATCTCTGATCTTCCTTGCGATAAGTCCAGTGCTTTTGGTGCACAGTGTTCCTGGGCTGAAAAATGTCCAGGTATGTAGAGAGAGTGAATTCCCTCCTGCAACCGGAGGCCAGAAGTCTCCATCAATAGTTGAGTGGGTTGCGTTGCGTACAGCTTGTGCGTTCTTCTGAGTCCCTGCTGCTTCATTCCTCTGTTCTGCGCACCAGGTTGTTTTCCACCCCCAGACGCTAAAGGGAATGGCTCTTTGGTGCCAGGAAATCAAAAGCTGTTGTTATTCCATCCTGCTAAAAGCTTTGCAATGGATGTAATTTGTATTCTTTTAACTTGTATGTTTCGCTATGTGGGTTGGAAATGCAATGAGCATCAAGCTGTGCTATATACTTTGGAGTCTGACTGTATCATGTTTGCTTTCCTCCCTCTTCTTCCTTTTAAAATACTGACGTTTGATTTCAGATGACAGACAGTGCCTTTTATTTTGTATGATTCTGGAAACCAATACAGATGTTTTACTTTCCACCTTCCCTGTGGTGTGCTCCTTATTCTATGGCAAGGGGCATGTATTCCATTTCTGTTTGTCCCTTACTCTGTCAGGAATACAAAGTGAAAATCCTACTTACAAACCCTTTAAATGTCCCCAGCCCCCTTTTCTTCCTCATCATCTGTTTAGCTGAACATTTTTAGCAGCATCAGCATTGGGAGGGTGGAGAAGGTTGGAGAAAGAAAGACTTTAATTGTTGGAGTGCAACAATTAAAAATGCAAACAATTGTCAGATTGTAGCAACAATGCAATAAAAGTGAGATTGTAGCAACCCATGTAATAAAAGCAAAATAATAGGATTCCATTCCAGCTAATCCTACTGTTGCCATGTATACAACAGCTATAACAGACAAGGTAAACAGCAGCTGCCTCTATATTGTGATTCTGAGCATGTTAAACTGCGAACCTACGAAGGCTCATGCTACCAATTTCTCTCTTGCAGTTAGTCTCAAAGGTGCTACAAGATCCCAATGAGGAAGACATTGAAATAGTCAAAGCATTCTCATACCTTCAGTCATTAACTGGAATGGAGATGTCAGTCAATAAATCAGAAGAGGACCAGGACTTGGAAGGGCAGCTATGAAAGAACTAGACAAGATCCTGAAGTGCAAAGATCATAGAATCATACAGTCAGAAGAGACCCCAAAGGACATCCAGTCCAACCCTCTTCTGCCATGCAAGAAGACATAATCAAAGTACTCCCTGTAAGAGATAGCCATCCCTCCTCTGCTTAAAAACCTCCAAAGGAGACTCCACCACTCTCCGAAGCAACGTCTTCCACTGTCAAGCAGCTCTTACTTTCATGACGTTCTTCCTAATGTTGAGGTGGAATCTCTTTTTCTGTAGTTTGCATCATTGCTCTGGATTCTAGTTTCTTGAGCAGCAGAAAACAAGCTTGCTCCATCATATTTCATGGAATATTAATGTTAGGATTATCCACGCCATTGTATTCCCCATCGCTATGTCTGGATGTGAGCGCTGGACTGTGAAGAACGCTAACAGGAAGAAAATCAACTCATTTGAAATGTGGTGGTAGAAAAGCATTCTGCAAGTACTGTGGACTGCTAAAAAGAGAAATAAATGGATCAAGAACAAATCAAGACTGAACTCTCTTTAGAGGCAAGTTGGCTAAACTGAGACTGTCACCCTTTGGCCACATCATGGGAAGAAATGTCTTGCTAGAAAAGACAACAATGCTTGGTAAGGTAGAAGGCAGCAGGGAAAGAGGAAGATCGCACTGTAGGTGTACAGACTCAAGGAAATCATGGCTTAGATTTTGCAAGACCTGAGCTGGTCTGTTCTAGGAAAGGGTGTCTTGGAGATGTCTCATTCATGGGGTCATCACAAATTGAGGCTAAGTCGAAGACAGTTAACACATACGTTGTTATTACTGATTCAACCCTTGCCTAGTTTGTACAACTTCTCTCTAGATGAGGTTTCTACAGTGTGGGCTGAGATCTAATTTTGCTTCTTGGGAAATAGGAAGATGTGGGGCCTAGCACCATGGAGACCAAAGTGGTTTCTAAGAAGACACACACAATTCTAGCACATGTTGAACACCTGAGTGGCATTTTCCATAGGCACGCAATGCAATATCTAGTCAGAAGACAAAGCAGGACAACCAGGTGGGAGTTTAATGTACACTCAGTATGTGCAAAACTTCCCTCTGTCTCCATGTGAGTTTGTGATGGACACATGCTGCTAGTGTGCCTTCTGACACATAGGAGTTTATCAGGCGAAGGACATCGGGAGTTTATCCTGTAAATATCCCTGAAAAATCACATAATTATGTAATTTCACACGACATCGCACAAAACCTGCCATTAAAGTGGTCACAAAGGCCTGATACAGACGGCCCAAAAGGGCCGTCTGTAAGGTGCGATTAGGGTAAGGGAGGGTGCAGCATCTACACCCTCCCTAACCCTAACGTACTTTTGCGTGTACTTGTACATCTTTTTACTTTTGCAATTTCAGTGAGAATGCATTTCTGATATCACTTTATTTGCACGATTGCGTGTGATAATAATGCATGCAATTATTTGCCATTTTCGCTTTATTTGCACAATGCTTTAAATGTGCTTTAATCTCTCTTTAATGCTCAAATTAGCCCCTGTGTGATCAACTTTTCAGGTAGATTGCAAATGATCAAATAAGCATAAAAGAATATTAAAGAAAAGAAAAAAAACAGACAAAGCCAGGTTAAGAGAAACACTCAAAAACCCACAACAGAGTGCAGGGAAGACCGAATTTCCCAACATTTCCCCAAGGTTTTGGACTACAGCTCCTAGCATGCTGGCTGGGGGACCTAAGATTTATAGTCTAAGGGCAATTTTACTTCAGAGAGGATTTGCCTTTTCAATCCTCTGAGGCTGAGAGTGTGTGACTTGATCAAGGTCACTCGGTGGGTTGACACAGCTGAACAGGCATTTGAATCCTTGTCTCCAGAGTCATATTTCAATGCTCAAACCATTATGCCATGGTGGCTCTTGGCTTGGGCATATGGGGAGGCTTATATGTGAGAGGATACATATCGATTGTGATAACAAATGACCAGATATAGTGAGCCAGTCATAAACATTGTACCAGCCGTGGGAAATCATCATATACATTGCTAAATTTCAGTACTGGTGTCCCCCGCTTTTCGACAATCCGCTCTTTCGACGCTATTAAATTATTACCAGAACCTATTTATTCAGTGTGAGGTCTGCCCTTTTGACAAATCTAAGCACAAATGGAAGTATGAATACCTGTACAATGCTGTATTATAACCACACACAGAGACCACAAACTACTTCTACAGAATGCACTACTGAAGGAGAAGATGGCACTTTGCATGATGTTATTGCGACCCCACACTGCTTTCTTTCTGAATTGGTGCCATCTTTTCATTCAACTGCAGCAATATTGTGCAAAGTGCCATGTTTTCATTCAGTCTATGTACTGCAGAAGTCATTCATGATATTGTCATGTGCTTATATTACAGCATTGTAAGCATATTCATACAGTACTTACATTTTTGCTTATACAGTAATATAATATACAGTGATATGGGTTCAAAATTTGCACAATTGCTGGTTGTTGATTGTGCTCTTGTTCCTAACTTGTTGAATAAGTGGGAGACTACAGTATGCAAGCCATAGTGGTTTGAGCATTGGTCTGTGACTCTGGAGACTAGGGTTCGAATCCTTGCTCAGCCATGGAAACCCATTGGGTGACCTTGGGCAAATCACTCTCTCTCAGCCTCAGAGGGTGGCAATACCAAACGTCTCTGAACAAATCTTGCCAAGTTGACGCTATGACAGCATTGCCTTAGAGTCGCCATAAGCTGGAAATGACTTGAAGGCACACCACCACCATGAGAGCAGCCTTTTATATCAGTGTTTCCTAAACTTTATTTCTCCAGTGTTTTGGACCTTAACTATCAGAAGCTCTATTTAACTTGCACAACAGTCAGGGATTCTGGGAGCTGAAGTCCAAAATATCTAGAAAACCAAATTTTGGGAAACGCTGTTTTATATGAATGCCAGAGTCTGTATTTTTCCTGCCTAACTTGTGTCTCAATCTGACAGCATAAGAACTGTGTTATGTTTGAAGCCACTTTGGTCTTTGGAGGGGAGCGGGTGAGAGAGCTTTGGACAGAAATTTGGAAGAGTCAGGTTCTAGTCTCAATTCAGGCTGCATCCGCATTGCAGAAATAATCTGCTTTGTTCTAGTTCAGTTCCCTGAATTCCATGGCACTGAGCCATGGCAGTTAAAGTGGTGTCAAAGTGGATTATTTCTGCAGTGCGGATGCAGCCATAATAGATTGTTGTGAGGATATAGTGTCAAGAAGCAGAAGCTAAAGGCTGCTTTAACAACATAAAGAATTATTTAATGGCATGGCTGGGGATGGGTTAGATGACCCTTGGGATCCTATCAACCTTCAGGATGCTATGATTCTAATTCAGCTGGCAAATATGTTGATTTATCATTCAATTTAACCCCCTTCTCTGCTTGGGACTAGCAAATGAATGTAGGCTTTTGTACTCTGAACACGGTCGTGTGAAAATATGCATTTTAAGCATTCTGTTTAATAATTTCTCCTCGTCTCTTCTATGTTGCCTGTGTAAGAACACAAGGGAGTAGCTGAGAAGACTGTGTGCCAGCTCTCATCACTTACAAGGCATCAAAATCATCCCCTCTTCAGATCAGACCTTTTTACTTTTATTTGAATCCTCTCAAAACTGGAAATATCTTTCATGTAAAAAATATCCTAGTACTGCGTGTGTCCCTGGAGATTTTTCTGTTTAAAAGAATAGCAGCTTTTGCTACAAGAAGAAAAACAATCTTTGAATCTTTGCAAATTTCTTTTGCAAAATTAGGCTGAGCTGAGAATCTTCACTTTTCATGAATCAATGAATTCTGACCCTGCTGAGATCTATTCAGGGGCATCAACCGAGAAGTGAACAGAGTTCTCTTCAAGTGTATTTATTTATCCTGAATATTTATATCTTGCCCTCAGGTTTTTATGATTTGTGACGTGGAGACAAGATGAATTTCTGAATTCTATCCCTGAATGAAGTCAGCATAATTAGACGGTTGGTTGATTGGATTTTTGCTGACCTACTTCTTCCAGATTTCAAATAATAATTTACTTCCTTGCTTCAAATAAATATTCAAAGTTTATTACGATGTTAGCATGTGAAGCAAGCTTGCCAGAGGTTTCAGCATTCGATTCAGAAATAATCCAGTTTGAGACCTCTTTTAACTGCTTTGCATCAATGCTATGGAATCCTGGGAACTGTAGTTTATTGTGCCACCAGAGCTCTGTGACAGAGAAGGCTAAATGTCTCGCAAAATTATAATTCCCAGCATTCCCTTGTGTTGAGCCAGGGCAGTTAAAGCAGTCTCAAACTGGATTATTTCGGCAGTGCGTTTTGGACCTATGTCTTTGATTTCTTTCTCTGGGTGCATCTCCACTGCAGAAATAATGCAGTTTGACACCACTTTAACTGCCACTTGGATACTGATTCGCCAGACTATGGCTATGGAGTTTATCACATGGGAGGGAATCGGCCAAATCAGGATATTAATAGAGTCATAGAATCATAGAGCTGGAAGAAACCACAAGGGCCATCCAGTCCAACCCCCTGCCATGCAGGAACTCCCAATCAAAGCATCCCCGACAGATGGCTATCCAGCCTCTGCTTAAAGACCTCCAAGGATGGAGACTCCACTACGCTCCGAGGGAGTGTGTTCCACCGTCAAACAGCCCTTACTGTCAGGAAGTTCCTCCTAATGTTGAGGTGGAATCTCTTTTCCTGCAGCTTGCATCCATTGTTCCGCGTTCTAGTCTCTGCAGCAGCAGAAAACAAGCTTGCTCCCTCCTCAATGTGACATCCCTTCAGATATTTAAACAGGGCTATCATATCACCTCTTAACCTTCTCTTTTCCAGGCTAAACATCCCCAGCTCTTTAAGTCGTTCCTCATAGGGCCTGGTTTCCAGACCCTTCACCATCTTAGTTCCCCTCCTTTGGACCCACTCCAGTTTCTCCACATCCTTTTTGAATTGTGGTGCCCAGAACTGGACACAGTATTATTCCAGGTGGTGCCTGACCAAAGCAGAAGAGAGTGGCACTATTACTTCCCTTGATCCAGACACTATACTTCTATTGATGCAGCCTAAAATAGCATTGGCGTTCTTAGCTGCCGCATCGCACTGTTGACTCATGTTCAGCTTATGATCTACTTGGACTCCTAGATTCCTTTCACACGTACTTTCATTCAGCCAGATGTCCCCCATCCTAGATCTGTGCATTTCATTTTTCTGCCCTAAGTGTTGAATTTCATTTTGTTAGCGTTGGCCCAGCTTTCTAGTCTATTCAGGTTGTTTTGAATTTTGATCCTGTCCTCGGGGGTGTTAGCTACTCCTCCTAATTTGGTGTCACCTGCAAATTTGATAATTGTAACTGTAAATTCCTGGAATATAAATCCAGTTTCTGCATGGGATTTGGGCACTTAGCCTTCTGTGCGATACACTCCTATGTCTTTTCACTAATTTTGCAATGCAGATGCAGCCTCAGAGAAAATGGCACTCGGATTGTACTTCAGAGAGACAATGGCATACTGCTCCTGTCCTCCTGAAGGCCTTTTACCTCGAAAACCCTGTGATGGGATAACCCACAATGACCACTAAAGATACCTATGATATCTAAAGTAAATACTTGTATTGCTCGTGCAATATACTGGTTGTATATACTGTATACTCAGAAAGTGCAATGGGATCGTCTTTTTCAAAGTGGGGTTTGTGTGGCTGTGTGTCATTGTGTAGGGCAATTATGTGAGGGAGGATATATTGCTCAGTCTTTGTTTGCTTAGCTAGGCGGGCAGTTTCTGGCAATTTCATTCACACTACGTTTTAAACTGGTTTGCAAACCGGTTTAAATTGGGGTCGTTCACACGTGCGCCGGGTTTTCCTGACCCTAATTCGCCCCTGAAGGCCAGGGTCCAAACCAGCCATGGAACCCCATTGAGCGACCTTGGGCAAGTCACACTCTCTCAGCCTCAGAGAAAGGCAATGGCAAACCTCCTCTGAACATATTGTTGTTGTGGTTACACTTGTGATTGTGTGATTCTGCTACCACTACACTAGATCCACACTGGGGAAATAACCCGGTTTGGCACCGGTTTAATGACCTTGGCTCAAGGCTATGGGATTCTGGGAGTTGGAGTTTGTTGTGGGGTCCAGAGCAGAGCTCCGCTCTGGGCCCCACAACAAACTCCAACTCCCAGAATCCCATAGCCTTGAGCCATCCCAGTGTGGATGCAGCCTTTGTCAGTATTTGTGATTCTGCTACTCCTGCTCTGCTCCAGAACTGCGACTCCCAGAATTCCCCCCTCAGTCAGAGGAAGCCAAACGCAAAGCACGCCGGGAGTCGCAGTCCTGAGGGGGGAAGGAGGACTGAGGGACGTCTTTTGAGGCGCTGAAGTAATTAAACTATTGTCAATTAGCCTCCTCCTTCGAAGGAGGGGCATGAACACAGGCGAGGGAGGGAGAAGCGTGCTTTAATTAGCCTCAGCCGAGGAGATAGGAGGGAAAAAAGGGCTTCTTTCTGTCTCCTCAGGCGGTGAGAGGCAGACAAAATGGCGGCGGGAGCCGTTATTTTATTTATTATTATTTCCCCTCAGCTTTCCCTCAGACACACTCGGACTTCATTCTGAGGGAAAATGGGCGTGGCCTTGGCGAGGGCTACTGCGCATGCGCGGCTCCTAACTCTCCTTCGCAGTGAGGCGAGGGGAAAAAAAGGCCACAGCGAGTCGCTACTGCGCTGGCGCCACCCCTCCCCCTCCAGCGGGGGGCGGGGCAGTGTCAGGCGAGGGAGGAGTTTGGGGGCGGGGCCGGCTGTTTTTGTTTCTGAGGCGTGACTCCTCCCCCTTGCTTTTTGATAGGCGGGGCAAGCTGGTGCTGCGCAGGCGCAAACCGTTCATTTTCCTTCTTCCAAAGGGTGTCAGGCAGGCGAGGGAACCGTGGTTGGGGGCGGGGCGCAGCACTAGTGGCTCCTGCGCAGGCGTGGCTCCGCCCCCATCTTTCTCAGGGGCCGGGTATTGTCAACTTGGAGGCGTGGCGTAGCACTAGGTACTACTGCGCAGGCGCGTCTCTTTGTTCGCTAAGAGCCTTTGGGGGCGTGGCGTAACGCTAATGCGTACTGCGCAGGCGCGGCCCCTCCCTTTCTTTAGGGGCGGGACTGACAGGCGATAGGGGCGTGGCCGGGTGCGCCACTGACTCCTACTGCGCAGGCGCGGCTCCTCCCCCTTCCCCGCTGGAGCTTCCCTCGCCCGAGTAGAGCCAGTGTCGCCTGAGCCGCGCCTCGCTCCGGACGCTCCCTCGCCTCGCTCCTCCTCCTCCTCCGGGTGCGGATTTGAATTGGCATCGCCGCGGTCCGGGCCAGGATGGGCGTCCGCGTGGAGACCATCTCCCCCGGGGACGGTGAGGCGAAGGGGGCGGGAGGAGAGGACCCCAATCCCCCGAAATATGGGATAAAGGAGGGACTTCTTCGGACCCTTGACCCCACATAACCCCCCCGTAACTGTTGCTTTGTCTCTCTCTTTCTCTCTGTCTTCCCAACACCCCTGCAGGGAGGACCTTCCCCAAGCGAGGCCAGACCTGCGTCGTCCACTACACGGGTGAGTCTCTGGCCCCGGGGTCTGTGGAGAAGGAGAGAAAAGGGGCCTGGGTTCGAATTTACCAGAATTGGGGGTGGGGGGAAGGGGGTTATAGGCCATGGGGTTATTTTGGGGGGAAATTAATGGGACAGAGAGATAGAGAGATAGATATGGGGGTTATGGGGAGTGTGATTATTTTGGGGGAGAACATAAAGGGGGTAGACGGTTATGGGGGCAAGGGGGAAGCAGGATTATTTGGGGGAGAATGTAATGGGGGCAGGCGTAAGGGTTAGGAGGAATGGTATTTTTTAGGGGGATAATGCACATGGGGGTATGGGGTCATTTTGGGGAGGACACAATGTAATACAGTAATACCATATTTGATAATATTTGTTTATTTACGCCTCGCTCTTCAGCCAAAAGGCCATCAAAGCGGCTGACTAATTGTCTCTTAGACGTTTCCCTGCCCTCAGGCTACGATCTGAAAAGACACAAAAGGAGAAAGGGAGGGTGGTGGGGGATTACAATGCGGGATTATGGGGAATGGGGTCATTTTGGGGAGAACAGAATGGGGGATTATGGGGAATGGGGTTCATAATGGGGGATTATGGGGAATGGGGTACTGTAATTTTGGGGGAGAACATAATGGGGGATTATGGGGAATGGAGTTATTTGGGGAGAACATAATGAATGGGGTTATTTTGGGGAGGACACAATAGGAGATTATGGGGAATGAGGTAATTCTGGGGATGATATTAATAGGAGGTTATGGGGAATGGGGTTAATTTGGGGGGGACATAATTGGAGGATATGGGGAGTGATAAAGGGGGAAGGTAGGTATGGGGGTTTATGGGGAATAGGGTTTTCTTGGGGAGAACATCGTGTGGTACTTATGGAGAAGTTACGGGGAATGAGATTATTTGGGGGAGAACATAATGGGAGAGGAGGTATTGGGGTTATGGGGAATAGGATTATTATGGGGAGAAAAAAGGGGTAGATAAGAGGAGAAATGGGGTTGAGAGGTAGATATGGGAATTAGGGGGAATGAGGTTATTTGTGGGGAGGTATGTATGGAAGGGTTATGGGAAATGGAACTATTTTGGGGGAGACTGAAAGGGGGAGGGGGGTATGGGTCGTTATGGAGACCCATGCTCAGGGGTGGGGCAATATATATGTAGGTTTGTGGGGCCAATGTACTTTCCCCATCCCATGCCTCTAGGATGTGGCTGGCCTTCCTCCTCCTCCTCTAGTTCTTCCCGAGATGGTGCAGTGCATCAAACCTTGGGGGCAACTGTCTGTTGGGTTGAGTCTCTACCACCCCCAGGACCCCCTCGCTCTGCTTTTCTGGGCAAAATTTCCCTGATCCTGCCTTTGGAGGGCTACTCCTTGGCTGAGCTCTTGACAAGTGCTGGTGCCTTGTTGTTGTGACCTGCCCCTGTGTGTGGGTCTGGGCTGCCCTTCCCTGTGAGCTTTGTGATCCCAGTGGCCCAGGCTCCAGACAGGCAGCTCTCTTCCCTTCCCAGAGCCACCCTCTCTCCCTTCTAGCCAGTGACAGATCCCCGAACAGCTGTGCTCAAGGCTTTGGCAGAAATCATCTCACAGAGAGGAAGATATTACTTAGATAAACAGTTGCTGCCCTTCATATTTTTAATTTTGACATGAGCCTTGGATGGCAGGCAGTTTGGCTTGTGGTTAGCATCTTGGGGAGGGTGTATTCCTCCCTTTTTCTCTGCAATCTTATGGTTCTGTCTCAGTTGCTTTTTTCACTGAAGCCAAGGCTTTTTGTAATTTGTGTGCCTTGTCTTTCTCTGGCTCCAAAGTGATTGTATGTCATTTTAGACCCCAGGGCAGTGTTGTTGTATATACCTCATGCTCCAAATTATCTTCTTACATTTTGCCAGGCTTTTGGAAGCTCTTTCTTTCTTTGGCTACTTGGGCTCAGAAGGGAAGAAAATCCTGATAGCTTGATACCAGACCTTTTTGAATTCTTTGTTATATTATGAAGCGGCTATGTAATTAAACCATCTCACTTATTTGTGCCCATGCAATAGCTCCGTTTTCTGAATTCTCAAGCAGAAGAATTTTGCAGTACCTGATGCAAAATAGTAACAGTTCCAATTAGGAGAGCTGTGCCTTTACATGCTTTGGACTATTCTAGATTAATTAGTGATCTTTATTAATGCGCTCTTAATGTCTGGGGTCTGCAGCCTTTGTGTCTCTGTTTGTATGCATTGATTACTCTGGTATGTTACTGTCTGCACCAGGCTGATTCTTTAATGCTATATGAAAGGGAACATTATATATGCTGAGGAATGCTCGGGCAAGGGAATGATTGTACCAGAATACTGCATTTAAATAGACACGTGGAGCTTTGAAAAGGTGATTCATTATGTTAGAAGTACTTGGGTTTTGACACATATTATACCCTTTTAGCAAAGATTTGATCTGCACTGTACTTTAGGATTAAAATACCCACATCTTTTGACACAAGCTCTGAAATGGATGCAGTTGTGAGTCTGGATTCATGCTGCTTGGAATGGGGAAAAAATCTCAAATGTCATATATTACTTCCTGGGCTTCTGTTGTTGTATCAACTGAAAAAAGAAAAGGAAATGATTCTGTAGTCTTGTCCTTTCGGTGTGCCCTTTCCTTCTTTTCTGCTCTAATATCCTCTCTTGATTTTGATGGTGGTTCTGAATCTGCTGGAATGTGAACTCTCCACGTTACCTTCTTTGGTAGGTATTCTTGCTTTCCTCCTTTGAAACCTGATTGGCCACTGTCTGGAATTGACAACTGCTAGGTCCATTAAGGTGTTCTCCTTTCCAGACTGGTCTTCATCACTAGGGAGAGAGAGAGAGAGGTGACAGCCGACTCTTTGGAAGACAGTTTTGCAAAACTGAAAAAGCACGTGCAGAGGCCTGTCTCCCTCTGTCTCCTAGGGCTGTTAACAATTACAAATAATGAAATATGCATTCTGAATACCAAAATTCCTGCTGCTTTCTTCAGCCGAGGAAAATCAGTCGAAAATTTAGACTCTAAATAATGAATCGCTTACAGAACAGAGGCAGGTTTGGCTTTTTAACTGGCTGGAATTAAATTCTTGTCTGCTTAGTGTGTCTGTCATCTTCTCATTTAGTTTGTATGGAGAAGAATTCTGTGCCATTGGTGGACCTCACATACTGTGAATGAAAGGCTGAAGACATGAATCTGATAATGGCTCAGTGCTGAAGATTGGGGTGGGTGGTTTTATGCTCTCGGTCTTCTTGGGCAGAGTGTCTTTGTGTGCCAGTCCACAGACCTTCCAGTGTAAGTTGCGCAGCTGCACAGCTGAAGCCCATGCAATGAATGCTGCACTTTCCTAGAAAATGAAGGCACCTGCTTTTTTTTCCCTTGTAGGGCTTGAATCTGTGGAGAGTCTGTAGGCTGTTCCATGGATAGTAAAAACACAGCTGCGGATTCTTTTTTCCTTGGTGTTCTTTGTTTTTAAACACTCCTTTTTACAAGGGTTCATGCTGTGTCAGTGAAGGTAGCTGAGAAATATGATCAAGGCCACCAACTGAGTGGTGATCAGGAGTATCTGCAAGAAACTGGGGGGGGGGGGGAGAGATAGCTGCTTCTTCTCCCCCCATATGACCCTGGACAGGAAGAGTAAGTTTATATTTCAGGTATTACAGAGGGAAATCTCTTGAAATGTAGTGGTTGGACTGTCTTAAACCTGAAAGAGAAATTTGCAGGATCGATTTTTGGAATGGTGTAGATCATTGCATTTTGATGCCTGTCAGATCTGTTGAACTACAATTCTAGGTGGCAAGACATTGGTTGTGGAGGCTGAGGATGATGGGAGGTTCATGCCTAACACATCTGGAAGGCTGGAAGTATTGATACGTTGGACACCTTGAATAATTTATCCCTCATTTCTGAAAGAAAACAATCCAAATCAATTTTTGTCGTTTTCTTCTGGAAAAAAGCTTTAGGAAAAAAGAAGGCATAAAAAGAGGAGAGGCTGGAGGGAAAGATGCAGTACAGGTTGGTAATCCAGGGCTGAGGTTGTAAAACATATTTACCCAACTCTGGGAATGGAAGTGGGATGGACAGCCATTCATTTGAAAACAACAACAAAAAGTGGGATACTTTTGGGGTTCCCTCCTGAATTTTCCCATTTCCCCCTTTGGGCCTTCACATCTCTAGCTTTGTCTGAGGAGATTCTTTGCGTGAGAGATGACTCTTTTTACTCTGAATTCTAAATGCAACATTAGCAGAGTCCTAAACAGAAACAGGAACCACTTTGCCTGTCCTGTGTGAATCACAGAGCGAGATGTTTTCTTTCAGGCTGTTATCCTTGCCTTCCTTCCCACAATAGATGTAGAGTGGCCTTTCCTGGACGGTCCCATTCTGACAGATGCAAACACGGGAAGGAAGCAGAAGGGTCTTTGGTGCATAAAGCCACGCTCCTCCCTCTCCCCCCTTCCACCCCACCTACCAACCAGTTCATCTGCTTTGCTTCCCCCGCTATCACTGGGTGGGGAAAGGAAATGAGGATGCTCTCTCCCTGGCCGCCTCTTGTGCAGACAGGAAGAACAAAGGGATGGCTGGCAGGGGATCAGGAGACAGTGAGATGGGGTGGTAGACATTTCAGCCCTCTGAGTCAGTGGGGCAGCCTTCTTTTTCCACGCTGGAGAGGCACTGGGTTTGGCGGGCGCGTGTTACCGGTTTATGTCATCTCCCCTAGGATTCTGCAACACCCCTTAGCTGTTAACCAAGCATTTGGGGGCTAAACTTCAGTTTCTTCTTTCATTATTCCTGTTGTTTTTCCCCCAGGTATCGTCTGCACTCATCTGTGGCCTTGGCAGGGGTTATTTCCTCAAAAGGCTGGCTTGTTTCAAAATAAGCAAGTAGCATGGCATGTAAACAGGATAAGGATTGTTTGCTAATGGACATGCAAAAATGCCAAAGGACAACATCCAGTTTTTGGAAACAAAATCTTAAAAATGAAAGAGAGATGAGACTGTTTATGGGAGAAGTTGTTCAGGTTCTCTTTCTTACATTCACATCTGCATTATTAGAAGCCTTCTGCTGGAAGATGATACACTTTTGATGTTAACTTTCTAGAGGGAAACTGAATGCATATCCTTCCCATTTGAAATTCCATTTTCCTACTGCCACTCTGTGTCAGATTTGAGATTGTAAACTCAGTGAGGCAGGGACCTGCCCAACATAAAGTACTATGGTGGTGAAAAGAACTATATTGGGCCTGCTGTATACCCACCCAGATGTGGGACTGCAGTTTTCATTATCCTTTGCAGGTGGCTGTGCTGGCATTGATCAATGGGGTTTGTCATCCATAGAGTGCCATGCATTTCCCACTCCTACCCTACACAACTAATGGTAATTTAATGCATGCACTATTGTGCTATGATGCAGGTGTTTGCGATCATGAGGTCAGGCCTACAACCTGCTTTGCCTCTCTATTGGGGTGGCAAGCAGATATTCTTCATGTACTTTCCTAGAGGCAAAACCATTTCAAGGAAGCTGCATTTTTAGTATGATTCATACCAAAATAGGACTTGCATATCCTTTGGAGCTGAGTGGTACAGTTGCTAGAAGGCTTGGCAGCTTCTCATATTAGGGTTCTTGTATATCTGTGCTTGGCAACATTGAGTTAAACTTGGTTACGCATTACAAGGGTTCCCCCATCTCATGGTGTACTTGCATGTACTTTGTGATGCCAGCAGCTGAGCATTACGGGCAAGAGATGTACCTACAAGCATAGTGACTAGAGGCAGACTTACCAATAACTGTTTCCTGGAACATTATGTGCATGGCTGCAGTCACATGGCATTTTCAGATATATTCATTAACAGAATAGTAAGATTAACAGCCACAGTTCAAATTGTTTCAGGAGAAGATGTTTCTGGCAATAGCAGACAGTGCTCTCCCAGGCTAAAGCTGAATATCTTCAAGCCTGGGAGAGGAGCACTGTCTGCAATTGCCAGAAACATCTTCTTCTGAAACAATTTGAACTATGGCTGTTAATCTTACTATTCTGTTAATGAATATATCTGAAAATGCTATGTGATTTTGTTGTAATTGCCATTCTGGAGGTGTCTTTTCTGACTGACATAGTGGGGTAAGAAAGCTTCTTCTCTCGCCACTCTCCTTCACTAATACAACTGGAGGCAGGATTTTTGGTTCTTAAAATTATGACTGCACCAAATATTTCCCAGTTCTGAGTCTTCAAACAGAAACTAGTAATAGAGGTGATCCATTTCAAACCGGCTTCAGGACAGGACATGGAGTGGAGACTGCCATGGTTGCTCTGACTGATGACCTCCGCTTGAGCGTTGACAGGGGTAGTGTGACCTTGTTAGTGCTCTTGGATCTCTCAGCGGCCTTTGATACTGTAGATCACTCCATCCTTTTGGGTCAGTTGAGGGAGTTGGGAATCGGAGGCAATGCTCTTTAGTGGTTCCGATCCTTTCTCTCTGACAGATCCCAAAGGGTGAGGCTTGTTGCTCCTCCAAAATTGAGCTTAATTGTGGCATCCCTCAGGGCGCCATCCTGTCCCTGATGCTATTTAATATCTACATGAAGCCGCTGGGCGAGATCATTCGGAGGCATGGAGCTCAGTGTCTTCAGTACGCTGATGACACTCAGATATACCTCTCCATGACCAGATCATTGGCTCAGTCTTCAGATGGCGTCTCTCCTCTTAATGACTGCCTTGCAGTGGTAATGGATTGGATGAGGGAAAACAGATTGAAGCTAAATCCAGACAAAACGGAGGTACTAACAGTTACCGGTCCAAAACCAGGCTTGGGAATACAGCCTCCAGTCCTGGATGGAGTCACACTCTCCTCTAAGGACTCTGTTTGCAGTCTGGGGGTACTCCTCGACTCATCGCTTCACATGACTAGTCAGGTGAATGCGGTAGTCAGGAGTGCCTGCTATCAGCTTTGGCTGATACGTCAGCTGCGCCTTTTCCTGGATACGAAAGACCTGGAATCTGTGGTACATGCTCTAGTAACCTCACGATTGGATTTCTGTAATGCGCTCTACACGGGGCTACCCTTGTTCCTAACCCGGAAACTTCAATTAGTTCAGAATATGGCAGCCAGGCTTATTACAGGGACATCAAGGGGAGAGCACATAACACCGGTGCTCAAAGCTCTTCACTGGCTGCCCATTAGTTTCCGGGCACAGTACAAGGTGTTGGTACTAACCATTATTATTATTATTATTATTATATTGAGTTTAGGCTTCGATTACCAGCTCAACTGTGAAACCTTTGGGTGACCTTGGGAAAGTCACACTCTCTCCCCTGTTAGAAAGCAATGGCAAACATCCTCTGAACAACTCTTGCCAAGGAAGTCCCATGATAGGTACACAGCAACAATAAATAATTGTGCAGACATTTTGCTTTCGTTGTTTCTCTGATACCATTGTGCTGTTGCTTACTATTTCTTTTGTTAAGCCATGTTGGAGTGCTCATCCCGTCAGGTATCATGAATCCACACACTGATTGTGGCCCTGTGATGCCGTTCGTGATGAACAAATAAATATGCTTATTTTCAAGAGTATGGTGACAAAGTAGGGAACAGCTGTGCTTCTCAAGTTAAATGGTGTTGTATGATTTGGCAGAGGCATGTGTGCTGATACTTTACGTATCGTGTGTGGTAAAACATGCTGGTACAACGCAACATTTTCTCCCTCTTCATCTTTTTCTTGTGATGCACCCTCATTGGATTGTCTTTGGGCTATACATGCATTTGAGATTTCTGTTTGGAAGAGAGACCTTTAACCCAGCAGAGGAAAACTTTGTTTCCGCTTGGAGCAAAGTCAGTTTTTACTGAGTGCCATCAAGCAAAGTTTTCCTTACTGTTATACTTTGATTTGTGGTACCTACCTCATCACTTGTGCATTTCTATACTTATTAAAATACTTACATCACACCTCTGTATTTGGATGTCTTGGGACTGAGCACAAGATCAGTGATGCATTGATCTACATATCAATAGTACCCTTGAAAATGGAAAGAATTCAAGATAAAACCTGAAATCTAATCATCCTGGAGTGGGCAACTGCCAGGACTTGTGGGGCCTTGGTGGATTGCACCTTCTATTAACCCACCAAATATCCTGTTTTTGTCCCCAGATGGCCAATAGCTAGGGAATAGGGCAGCTTAGAGAGCCAAGCCTGAACATTAGGCCTCAGAGGTTTGAATGAACAGCAACCTTTTTCAGTTGTTGATGAAATTTGCCTGGCGGTACATTGGGGCTTTCTAGATTGGCAGGAAAGTGTGACATGAAGTTGCCTTTTCCTTAAAGGCTTGCAGCCTTTAGATGGAGCTGCGCTGTTCTGCAGTTTTTTTAAAAAGAAGCTGGGAAAACCAGCACCTTTTTAAAGGCGCTTCTTCTCCCCTAAAACGCAAAAAAAATCGTTTTCATGGCACACTTTCCCTTTTTATCATCTAAAGGCTAGACTTTCATGCAGCCATGAACACATCTTTTTGCCAATCTAGATCAGGCCATTGTGTGACAACTGAGAAGGTCTATTTCTGGGACTTTGGAAGATTAATGTCTTCCAGTAATAGGGCATAGACCCCTCCCCACATGTAATGAATAGCCAGGTGTATATAGGGAGGGGAAACCCATTGGTTGACCTTGGGCAAATCACATGCTCTCAGGAGAAGGCAGCGGAGAACCACCTCTGAAAAATCTAGCCAAGAAAATTCCATGATAGATTTGCCTTAGGGTTGCCATAAGTCAGAAATGACTTGACGGCACACAATTATAACAATTACTACTTCCTCATTAGTTGAGGTTAAAGCTTGATGTTAAGCTTTTGGACTGCCATCTCCCAGAATCCCCTAGCCAGGGAGGTTTGGGAGCTGTACTCCAAAAAGCATACACTTTTCCAAGTTCTAACTTGAGAACTGGTGGCAAACTTATTAGAGTGCACTGGCATCAAGCTCAATTAACAGGCTAGTTGGGAATTGCTAAGGAGTTCTCTTACAGCCACGTGTGACTTTTCAAGGGAGAGCCTAGAAAATCAAGGGAGTGGTAAAAAGGAAGTTGAAAGGATAATGAAAGAGGCTCAAATCTCACCCGAGCTTCTGTGGGTTTCTGAGGACTACAATACTAGAAGCTCAGCAGAATGCATGCTGCAGGTCAGGAAAAAATTAGAGATATGAAATCCTTGGAGGAAAGGGCAGGAAAGGAAATATTTTGGGGGAAGGAGTCTTCTCAACAGTGGGAGGTCCCCCCCCCCCGACTTCATTTATGCTAAAGATATTCAAATTTCTGAGCACCACCAAGCAGGCTTCTCTCAGAAAATGGAAATTTTGTTTATATTCTGAACAGAATAAAAAGGAATAATGAACTTGCACAAAAGAAGTGCATACAGGCCATAAGAAATAGAAGGGGGGGGGAGATTTTTAGGAGCTTTCCGCTATGGTTGCACAGTGAAAGCTAGTGAGTCATCGTCTCCTGTTCTGGAGGCATCTATCGCTTACCACAGTGATGCCTGCCTTAATTATACCCCATTTGGATGATTCTGATGTGTTCTTCATGGGACTGATTGCCTGTGAAAAGAGTGGAGAAATTTCAGCTAATCTAAAATGGTGAGTCCAGATAGTTGACTGGGGCCTTGTTACAAGGGAGCACACAAGTTCCTTGTAGCAGCAACACTCGCTATCAGTTTCTTTTTGGGCACAGTTCAAAGAGCTGTTGATGCCTTAAGAAGTCCTGTATAGTTTGGCTTCAGGTTATCTGAAGGGCTGCATTTTCTCATCAGAATTCAGAGGCACAGAATTCAGTGTTAGTCTAAACTATCAGTATGCAAAGGGGTCTTGCAGCACATTTGAGAGCCATTTTGAGAAAGAAGTTGTAGCATTAGCCTTTATGAGACTTAAGGGCTGCATCTGAATCTACAGACGCTTACTGTATGCTGTAACTTAATAATAATAATAATAATAATAATAATAATAATAATAATATTTATTTATTTATAGCCCGCCCCTCTGAACTGGCAATCGGAGCTTTTACACAAGCTCAAAGGTGCTGCAGCATCCCCTTGCATACTGCATTTTTCTTATATGAACTTACCTTATAGAATCTTAGAGGTGCAAGAGACCTCAAGGGCTACATGCTGGAAGTCTCTTGCTGGAACACTTCCTCGGAGAGTGGTGGAGCCTCTCTTCTTATAGGTCTTTAAACAGAGGCTGGATGGCCATCTGTCGGGTATGCTTTGATTGAAAAGCATACCCTCCTCCCGTATGACCCCCCCCCCCCCCCCCGCACACTCCTGTCTTCTGGGAGGAACCTGTTGCAGCCTATGAACACTAGGTTGGCACAGACCTCCCAGAGGGCCCTTTCGGCTGTCGCTCCCAGGCTATGGAATGGCCTGCAGGACGAGATGCGTCTTATTACACTTTCTGATTGCTTTAAAAAAGCCTTAAAGATGCATCTCTTCCGGCATGCCTTCCCAGAAAGCTCTTAACTCCTGGCTCTGTTTGTATCAAGCCTCCCTCTTAATTCTTCAACATCTTGACCTGGATATCCATGCAACGGCTGTTATTTTTATATTGTAATTTTAATTATGTTGTTTTAATTTGATGCTAGTTTAATTCTGTTTTAAGGGGCGGATGGGCAATGTATGTTTTATCTTGTAATTTTGATGTAACCAGCTCTGATTGGATACAGAGGAGCAGGCTATAAATAAAAATTTATTAAATAAAATTTTATTATTATTATTATTATTATTATTGAGAGTTCCTGCATGGCAGAATGGGGTTGGATTGGATGGTGCTTGTGGTCTCTTCCAACTCTATGATTCAGCCAGAAGTTGGTGGGCATCCATATCCGGGGCAGGAAGAGATCTTTACTCAAGTCAGCTTTTGACAACTGACGGATTGCTGAAGAAGGGGCTTTTAATAAATCATATATTTTCCCCCCTCATACGCTTTTTAAATTGTTTTGAAATCAGTAATTTTAAACTCAAGAAAATATAATTTAATTTAATACTAAAGCATTGCCTTTTCTCTATCTTTTAAAAGACATTGGTTGCTGCTTTGAGTGCCTGTTCTAAGAGAGAAGTGCAATTGTCAAATGGAACATTAAGATCCTCATTAAAAAAAGGGTTTTGAAGCAAGCAGGCAGGCAGGCGGTTGGACCATTTGAAGGAAAATGGAGGTGGTGCAGTTCTACAGTCCATTTCTTTGCCCTCCAAAAGTTGCAAGAGAACTGTGCTTGAACTGTTATTTTTAAGAAGGGTGTTTAATAACACCAAATTATTGAAGATGACTCAAAGGAAGAACTGTGTAGATTGCTAAAGAACTATGGAACAGAGTAGTAGGAAATCTAAGACAAAAGCAAGTATTACTTCAGAGTCCATAGTTAAACTATCGAATTCATTATCACAAGGTGCAGAGAGCCACCAACTTGAATAGCCTTGAAAAGGGATAAGATACTTTGATGGAGGATAAGGTTATCGGTGCCAACAAGTCGTGATGGCTATACATTAACTCTAGTATCAAAGAAAGGTATCTTGAGGATCAATACGTAGGGAGAATGTGTTGCTTTTGGGATTATATCCTGCTGGTGGGCTTCCCATTGGCAACCAGATGACCACTGTTGGGAGTGGAAAGGTGGACTAGATAGACATTTGGTCTAACTGAGCACAGCTTTGAGCATTGTTTTCTTATACAGACCTGTGCATAAAACCCACACTTCCTATAAATCAGTCATGAAGTATAGGCTGGAACTAACTCTTCCCTTCATGAATCACTCAACCCTTTGGTGAGGATGAGATGGTGGATGGGGGTGGAGGTGGGTGTCTTATATTTATTTCCAGTATAGGTGTTGCCTGCACCAGTGTCATATTATGGAAATCATACACCAGGCCTTATTAGCCTGCATCCAGGCTGGACAAAATGGCCTGGTTTACACCACAGAAACGCAGGCCCAAGTACAGATATCCTTGACCATTCTACAACCTTCCTGTGGACCATCACACAGATCTCTCTGTTTCCTTACCATATGGCAGTTAATAAAATCGCAGTCTGCCCACTGTTCTGGAGGCAGCTGACAATAATGTAACATAGTTTTAAGCATATCCTCTCTGAGCTATTCCCCTGGCATCACTGGCCAAGCAGCTTTCATAGCAGAAGGGTGGAAGCAAGCCAGTTTTTGAACTTTAGGTTTCCATAAAAATAAAGAGTGAATAGTTGACATTTTTGTGTGGATTCCATTGGAAATGTCTTCTGTGGGAGTTTCACAGACATGAATGAATGCACCATGGGGGAGTGCTAGCTGATTTCTGGGGTGTATGTATGTGCAGCATCCCAAAGAACTATTCTGGCTTCAAAGAAAAGTGAGCACAAAAAGGCATTACTAGAGTTCAGTCACCTTGGGTGATCTGGGCTATCCAGCCAGTTGTAGCTATAATGTGAAAATGGCTTCTTTGCCCCTTTTTCATGTTACAAGCAATGGAATTGGAAGATGCCTTTTCCTTTCCATCTAGGCCTTGGGCAGTTTCCAAGCTACCAACTCTTTGTTCCTCATTTGTTCAGAAAGATGGGGCTATGGTCATGGATAGGGAGAAGTTGGTTCTGGGAAGGCAGGGTCTGAAAACAGACCTGCTGAGTTTTGGATGATAATGGTGGAAGGACACAATGACAAACTGAAGACTGCCTCAAAGGAAACCATAGAATCGTAGAGTAGGAAGAGACCACAAGGGCCATCCAGTCCAACCCCCTGCTGTGCAGGAACTCTTCATTAAAGCATCCCTGGCAGATGGTCATCCAGCCTCTGCTTAAAGACCTCCAACGAAGGAGACTCCACCCCACTCTGAGGGAGTGTTTTCCACTGTCAAACAGCCCTTACTGTCAGGAAGTTCCTCCTAATGTCTTAAGTGTTATGTCTTTTCCTGGAGCTTGCATCTATTGTTCCGGGTCCTAGTCTCTGGAGCAGCAGAAAAAAAGCTTTCTCCCTCAATAATACATCCCTTCAAATATTTAAATAGGGCTATCATATCACCTCTTAATCTTCTCTTCTACAGGCTAAACATCCCCAGCTCCCTAAGTTGTTCCTCATTGTAATTCAAATTGGATGTTGAGAAACTGTCCAAAGGAGGGCAGCTAAAATGGTGAAGGGTCTGGAAACCATGCTTTGTGAGAAAAGACTTAGGGAGCTGGGGATGTTTAGCCTGGGGAAGAGAAGGTTAAGAGGTGATATGACAGCCCTGTTTAAATATTTGAAGGGATGTCATATTGAGGGCATCTAGGGTCCAAGCAAGGAAAATACTTTGCCTTTGTACTCTCTCCCAGAGATTCAACTAGATAGTGAAGTTGGGGGAGCTGAAAGCAAAGGGGCATGTCATGATGGATGCAGGATAGGGGTATATTAGGAACGGCACAACATCCTTTGCAGTAGGGGGTTCTCTTTCCACCTGCTCCCTTAGCAGGTGTTTTCTTCTCACAAATGTGTGAAATCTGGAATCATTGTTGAAGTGTACTGCAAGTGTACCTAGTCCATCTCCCTGCCATGTGTGCTGTCCTTTGTTCCCCTGCATCCTGTAAGTCAGGACTTGGGACGTCTGTGATGATCCTCTAGATCAGAGATTCTTGGCTGTTGCTCCTCCAGGTGTTTTGGACATCCATTCCCAGAATCTTTGATCATTGGCCAATCTGGCAGAGGCTTCTGCAAGTTGAAGTCCCAAAGCACCTGGGGACTGATGTTTGAGAACTATTTTTGCTGTTCAGCAACATGTGGAGGACCACAAGTTCTCCGCAGCTGCTTTAGGTCGGAAGTTGGCAAATGATCTTCATTTTGTCCGCATGTATAACTTGATGAAGCTTCCTCTTGTTTGCAAACAGCCTGTCATCAAGCATCCCAGCCTTTTGTGTCTTGGCTTTACTCTGGCCCTCTGCCTACCACCAGCAAGTCTTGCGTCCCGTTCACAACTGCCAAGCTGCTCTGGCTGCCAAAGAATGGCATCTCCCTCCTAGTTTTGTAAGATGGCACTCGATGAAATGTTGCACATTCTGTTCATGCCTTCTCAAAGCAAACAGCCTGAGTGCAGGAATGCCCTTTGTTTTTCCAGCTGCTGCTTTTCATGAGGACTTGGCCTGCTTGGGACACGCTGTACTGTGTGAGGTGAGGGATCTTTATAGCTGAAAAGCTGCTTGTGCTACCAGAGTTTTAAATCTGCAGGAAAGGCAGCCTTTGTGCGTGTGGTGGAGCAGTCCTTCCTCTCTGCAGTGTAATTCAGAGTGGGTGGGTGCTCTGGCGTTGGCTCTTGCCAACTTGCGCATTGCCTTCTGAAAGGCGCAGGCAGGCAGCCTGCCAAGCGTGGCAGAGAACCAGTGAATGTGAGATGTCTGCCCTTCCTGAAATGGAGCCATTCTTCATTCAGTTCAGACTTGCGTGGATAGGACTGTTGCCCAGGTTACAAGTGCTGATGGGGGTGCAGTTTCTCACTTCCTGCGACAGATGCAGCCTTTCGTTTCTTTTGGTTATTTGAGTAAGGAGAACAGCCACGTGCAACAACCACAGAGTTATGTAGGGTTTTGACATTTGTGGCTAGCTGCAGTCCTATGTGTGCTCACCTAAGGACAGTGTTGTTGAAGCTTTAAAAAACGGATAGTCCATCGTATAGGTTATGTAGTGTGTGTTTAACTATATATTGGATTGGACTGTACATGGCTTCAACTGCTTCTGTGGCAATTTGAGAGTCAGGTATTCAGTGCAGTAGTTTTCTCTGCTGGTGGGCTGTTATTCTGGCATTGATGATGGCTGATTATTTAACTAGTAGTTGCCATCTTATTTGACCCACATTAATGATAGAAAAATATTTGCAATAGCCCTAGGTGTTGGATTTACCATCTGGATCATCCTCAGCCATCCAGAAATTTCCTGTTTTTTCAGATGCTTCCATGCTTTCTCTTTTGCTCCTTCTTGCAGAGCTCCTTTCTACATCTTTGAACCCCATTTTTAAATGTAGTATTTGACAGAACCCCCTCTTCCCTCACGCCTGAAATGTAGGGGTCCCCTCAACCATTTTACATCAGTTGGGTGCATCTGGAATTTTGAGGGTGTTATGGAAGCTCTCATGAAATGGCTGCCATACAAGGTAATGGTTTTCATTTTTAAAATGTGAACTGCAATTTGTTCAAGAACCTGTATAATACAAAGGAGAGGTAAAGCCATACTGGCATGGGTCCCATGTTATCAGAAAAATTAGATCTAAATTTAATTAATTAATTCAAAGACCACAGATGATCTTTTGTAGACAGGTTTTTTTGCTTTGTTTTGTTACATTTTTTTATTTATTTATTTTTGCTCTAGAGAAGACCAATTTCACAGCACACAAACTTGTGCAACTCAGAGACAAAGTGACTTGACCAAGTAACTGGGTAAAAGACAAAGGCTCGGCTAGAGCCTCAAAGTCAGATCATTGACCTGTCCCCATGAAGCCCACAAAAAATTGTGGGCTTTCAAGCTGACCTTATCCTAGGGATTATGTGGCAAGATTTGTTAGTCACAGTATGCTTGTTATTGCCTTCCTCTGAGACTGAGAGAGTGTGACTTGCCTAAGGTCACCCAGTGGGCTTCCATAGTTGAGAAGGGATTTGGACCTAGGGCATCCAGAGTCTTAATTCCATACTGTCTCATTTCAACATAAATACTTCAAGGGAGGCAAATTAACAGTGCTTTGTCTTTTTTCCCTCTTACATTTTTTTACAAAGACATACAGAGGGTGGCTTCTTAATGGGATTTTATGCCAAACTGATTTTGACATTCTTGTGTTTTGCTGGATTCTTAAAATATTTTTCAGTTGTACAGTATCTAGAAAACATGACTTGTGGATGGGAGGCAGCCTTGAGAAAATTGGGAAGATCCCAGTGAAGCAGGGCTTACTTGAACTGACAGTTCAAGAGTAGACCCATCCAGTCCTCTTCAACAATAAATTCTTTTGCACCATTTTGCACTCTCCTCTCTAAGGCCTGAAGTCTATCCTTGGAATTGCTCCATAATGTCTTTAAGTTCTTGGCTAGCTCTGTGCTTAGCAACATATCCTAGTTAATCACAAGTAATCTGCTTTAATGGATGCTCAAGGCTATTGCCAATACCTGCTATTTGGGCCAGGTACCTAAAGATGTTTCTGGTGCTGTAGCACAAGCTTAGGTCCTAAATACCCTAAAGGCACCAGATCCCGTCTGTTCCAGGAAGCTAAGCAGGGTCAGCCCTGGTTTGTACTTGAATGTGAGACTGCTAACAAATACCAGGTGCTGTAGGCTATATTTCAGAGGAAGAAAATGGCAAAACCATGTTGGAGTATTCCTTGCCAAAGAAAACACTACTTACGGCATTGCCATAAGTTGACAGGTGACTTGAAAGCATGGATACATACATAGAAGGCAAGCTTTCCTGAGGGGCTAGCAGCAGTACATTATGGTTCTTTGACAGCCTTTTCCAGAATCATAGGGGCTTTCTAGATTGGCAGGAAAGTGTGACATGAAGTTGCCTTTTCCTTAATGCTTAGCAGCTGCACCACAGCCTTTAGATGGAGCTGCGCTGTTCCGCAGTTTTTAAAAAAGAAGCTGGGAAAAGCAGCACCTTTTTAAAGGTGCTTCTTCTCCCCTAAAACGCAAAAAAAGCGTTTTCATGGCACACTTTGCCTTTTTCTCATCTAAAGGCTAGAGTTTCATGCAGCCATGAACACACTTCTTTTTGCCAATCTAGAAAGCCCCATAGAATCATAGAGTTGGCAGAGACCACAAGGTCCATCCAATCCAACCCCCCCTGCCATGCAGGAACTCTCCATCAAAGCATCCCCGACAGATGGCCATCCAGCATCTGCTTAAAAACCTCCAAGGAAGGAGATTCTACCACTCTCCAAGGGAGTGTGTTCTACTCAAGGGAAAGGAATGTAGTGTTGTATATTTCTGTCTGATGTTAATCTTGTCATAATATTTAAATATTTATGTAATACCCCAGAATACTTCTATGTGGACCACATACATTGGATGGATAATTGCATGGGGCTAGGGGACATTCCTCATTCCTTCCTTTGGGCCATCTCTGCCTTACAGTGCTCAAATATCTCTGATTTTGGCCCTGTTCTACTCAAAATGATAACTGGAGGTTAAACAACACAATTTCCTTCCACTATTTTGGCCAGTGTACAGTCCCAAACGGTATTTTTGGAGAGTGGTGGGTTTTTGCAGGGTGGGATGGTGTTTTCATATGTTTTGGGAACTTTCTGCATTGTGGCCCTTCAGCTTGAGGAGCCTGAGGAACTGATGAGGAATGTAGGGATGCAAAAGTTTTATGTGGGGTCATGTACTGCTTGCACCTTTTCTATATCTGTGAAGAGCAGTCTCACTAATGCTTGGAATATCTGCATGAGGGAGGCTTGTATTATTGGCGTATCTCAGCTGAGGCATGGTGTGGGGGCTGAGCAGTGGCTAAGTCTATCTAAGGTATTCATGACACAGGTGAGACAAACTAGAGGCTTTCAGTTCAGATCTTGCAGCTTTTCTACCATATTCTTATTTACTCACTAGCACACTGTATGAACATTTTGGTTCCTGAAGTGCAGTCAGTGATGCATACTGTCTTTGAGCTTCCCTGGCTTGCGCTGTGAGTTCTTTGTGATGATACTACAGAGGCCATGATAATTGAAAATAGATGGCCTAGAGGAGAGAAGAGGCAGTTGGAATGGAGGATAAAATGAGGCTGTGGTAAAATTGGGGGAGAAATGCTTTTAGTGCTAGTAATCAACTTGGTTATTTGTGAATTCAAGCACTATTTTGGGTCACAAGATTTCAAAGAGAACAGTGTTGTGTGTATCCAATGTTGGGCTTGAATACAAGACCGGAGTCCTTTAAAAGTGTATATAGGTCTGTGCAGTCTTGCCTTCCCATGGTGGGACCCCAGCCTTCTAAAAAATGTGCTGGAAAACCCTCTGGAGCTAGTTTTTTGGAAATGGTTGGGCGGCTGAAATTCTCAATTTCCTTCCAGTCTCCCAAGTGATTTAGCCCTTTGCTGTCTGGGAACAAGTGGGGACTTTCATGGGGTATCAGTGGGCTTCCTAGAAGAATCTGCCTGGTCACTCTTGGAAGCAGGGTACTGGACCAGATCCCTGCTTGGTCTGTACCAGCAGGACTGCTTATTATGGTCTTATGTGCCAGCTGACACAGCAAATGCCGTGCCTGCAGAATCCTTGTTGGCCATCACAGAGTAGATTTTTCTGGAAATGCCTTTGCCAGCTTATGCTGTCTTCCAGCATTTAACACCCCCATTGCTTTTCTGTGCATTGCTGAGTGTTGCAGAAGTTCACTGTATGTGACGGCTGTCACATTGCAGTGACAAGGCCATGTCTGGCTAGCAGATTTGTAAACGTTTGAGAATCTGAATGCAGTTCATGTGCAGGTTTCAGAACGAGTAGAAATCTTTGTCCTTTGGTACTCTTACAAATTCCTAAAAGTGCTGTTATTAAAATGGCTGCATATAGCTGACTTCATGTTCAGTCCTGTTCTTGATCTCCATTTCATCACTCTGGAGGTATAATTGTCAGATGGCTTGTTATCTTCAGATTCAGCTCACTGGATCTGAGCAGCGTAGGAACACAAACACCACACTACACCTGGTATAGAAATGTACTTGCTACACCTTTGTGAACTTGCGCCAAGTGGGAATTCTAGGTAAAATGATAGAGGTGGTTGGTGGAAGGAAGGGGATGATAACTCATTTGTCCAGCAGCTGTAAGGGACATGAAGGTCCAGTGATAGTACAATTGACCCTCCACATTTGTGGCTTTAACTTTTGCAGATGTGATTATTCACAGGCTTGATTAATATGTTCTCTCTAGGAATCTCTAGGTCCTCCAGCATGACTTTGTTGTCAATTTCTGCCAAAAGTCACACTGGAGGACCTAGAGAGTCCAAGAGAGAACACTTCTCCAGGCATTTATTTATAAGTTCTCCAGCACAATTTCATAGTCAGCTTCTGGCAGATCATGACCATAGAATTGCCCTGGAGGACCTAGAGATTCCTAGAGAGTTGTTCTCTCAGGTTAAAAAAAAAACCATTTTTTTTAATTTATGGTTTTCCCACTTTTATGGGGAGGGGTGTTCCTGTGCCCCTAACCCCAGCGAATGTGGAGGGTCCACTGTTTATTGATACTAAAGCATATGGAGCCTTTTAAATGTCTTTTAAATACTTTTGATTTCTAGGCTTTGGTAGCTGCATAGCTGTTCCTTTAAAAACAGCAGCACACCCACCATTAAGGCCTTAGAATGGCTTCCATAATTTTTGCCATGGACTAATTCAAAGATGTAGCCATGTTAGTCTGTAGAATCAGTATGTAGAGAGATCTTGTATCACCTTTGAGACTAACTGAAAGAAAGAAGTTGGCAGTATGACCTCTTGTAGACTTCATTCTACTTTCTCAGATGCATGGCATGGAGTACAGTTTCCTCCCACTCCCCCAACAGTGTACTTTTATTTGCTTTCTCCATCTTTCCATTAGTGGAATTGCTGCAGAGCCACTGCTGTGCGCAGTCTTTCTGCCCGTTTGCTATTTGGTTCCAGACACACACACAGGATGCTAGGATAAAATGACTCTGGCCTGGCTGGTATTCATCTCCTTGTATTTAGGCTTGTATCTAGAATCATAGAGTTGGAAGAGACCACAAAGGCCATCCAGTCCAACCCCCTTCCATGCAGGAAATCACAATCAAAGCATCCCCGACAGATGACCATCCAGCCTCTGTTTAAACACCTCTGAAGAAGGTCTAGTTCTGGATGTGTGTCCCCCTCCCCTTTTGTGTAGAAGCTGATTTGCTTGTGTCTTCTAATCACAGCAAAAACTGTCTTGCCATGTATGCCATGGCATCTGGGATCTCTGTAGGTATTTTGTAGGTATTTGCCCTAAAGACAAATGAACAGATCCCAGGGCAAATCAATCCTGAATTGATGACTACGCTGAAGCTGTTGTACTGTGGAGATATCATGAGAAGACGTGACTCATTAGAAAAGACAATAATGCTTGGAAAAGAGGAAGACTGCATTGCAGGAAGCCACGACTACCCTGAATTTGCAAGACCTGATGATGACAGGGTGATTTAGAGGTCTCTCATTCATACGATCTCCATAACTCAAAGTCATCTTGACAGCAATAAACAACAGCTGTAGGTCTGGAAATCTTTTCATCCAGACAAACTGCTTTCCCCATCACCACCACTATCACCACCACCTTATCTTGGGCAGTGGTTCCCAGTCCTTGGTGTGCCAGATGTTTTGGACTCCCATAATTTTCTGACAAAAAGTCCAAGTTGACTGGGACTTCTGGGATCTGAAGTCTAAAATAAATGGAGGCAGGACCACTGATCTAGGGTCATTTGGTTCATGATTATTTTATGTTAAATTATGTTTGTTTATGTTATATTATGCTCAAAAAAATACTGATGTGTATTTGTTGAAGAAAATGGTTTGTTGCACCTCAAGCCACCAGGGCTCCCGAGGCAACAATGCACATTAACCAGCTTACAAAGATAGGATTATATTTGGCCCTCCACATTTGCAGCTTTGACTTTCTCTGATTTGGTTATTTATCACGAATTTGATTAATATGTTCTCTCTAGGAATCTCTAGGTCCTCGAGCATGACTCTATGATCAGTGTCCACCTAGAGAGAACTCTTCTTAGGAATTTGTTGGTACTCCAGTGCAATTCTATGGTCAATTTAATGGCAGTTGTTACACTGGAGGACCTAGAGATTCCTAGAGAGTTACTTTCTTAGGTTAAAAAAAAAGTATTTTTCCCCCCTTTGTCGTTTTTCCAGTTTCACAGGGATTCTGTGCCACTAGTCGCAGCGAGTATGGAAGGCACACTGTAAACCAAAACTTAAAGTTGAGGACCACAGGCCGTGCAAAAGGGAGTTCATTATTGACTGCCTTCCAAAATCTTGTTAGGAAAGGACCCTGTCTGGCTTGATATGGGAGGGATTTCAGCAGTCTGGGTGCTGCTACAGAGAAGTCCCTGTCCAAAAATCATTCATCTTAGATTTTGAGCAAAATCATGTGGGAGAAGCTATCAGCCTTTGTAGATCCCTTCCTGGTCACTTCTGCAGGTAGTTTCTTGGTTATAATCTTTTGGTGGGGAAAGGGCGAGCCTCAACTAGGTCTAAATTGAAATAAAATTAATAGCAGAATTGAGAGATGGCATCAATGCAAAGACTATAAAGTAAAACAATATAATGATTGACATTAACCCCTGTGTTTATAGATACAGTAATTATGTGCCATTGCTTCTGGGAGCTCCCGAAGGAATAGATTCCTGTATAGTGCATGGCCTATTTTTTCACTGATCTTCACGGAGGACTAATTTCTCAAATAGCATGTGGTTTAATTACCCAAAGTAGCCAAGAATCATTAAAGCTTATTATGCATAAGATTTCATGGACTGGAATCCAAAGAGTATGCCGTGAAAAATGTGTTAGTCTTTTAAGTTACTACAAGATGTTGATTTTCCTGCACAAGCACCCACATTGTCATCCCTGCATTCTTGGATCATTTTATGTTCAGATTACATACAGCATTATTTTGAGTCCTTTTCTTTTTAAGTGATTTGCAGTTCTCTTGATAGCAGACTTTCATTGTGAGCCTTACTCTTTCTCAGTCATCCCCCTCCAGGAGTGTGCAATGGTCTGTTCTGGTTTGGTGAACACAACAACTTCCTGTTCATCTAAGAAGCATTGTTGTGTGGTTTTAAGAAGCAAATTTTGTGGCTTGTTCTCTTGGCCTGAACTTTGCTTGAACTTCACAGTTGACATTTTCTTGGGGATGTGTAGCTCCGGCTTTAAAATCTGTGACCCCTGTGGGCTTCTTGTGGTCCTCCATAATTCCCAAGAACTGCAGTGTGATGAAAATGGCAATGTTACTGCCATGTAACCTGGGGAAAGGCTGATGCCAATGCCTTCATACCATTCTTGGTGTTGAAATCTTCCCCTGCTACTCTTGTACTTCACCTTCTGCCTGACATCCCCTTTACTTACCAGTCTGATTAATCTGTTTGAATATTATTCTCTTGCAGATTGCCCTGGAATTTGGAGCAGGAGTCATAGAGTACTCTGAGATTGTTTGCTAGACTGTCTCTTAAATCTGTTTTTCAGCATTTGGTCCTCCAGATGATTTGAGCTGCATTTGCACTGCAGAAGTAATAGCAATAGCAAGAAGTAATGCAGTTTGATACAGTTTTAATTGCTGTGGCTCCGTATTGTGGAATTCTAGAATTTCTAGTTTTGTAAGTCATTTAGTCTTCCCTGTTGGAGAGCTCTGGTGCCACAAAAAACTACAAATCCCAGGATTCCTTAGGATGGAGCCATGACAATTAAAGCAGTGTCAAACTGCATTAATTCTGCAGTGTGGCAGCAGCCTAGGACTCCAGCTTCTACAAATCCCGGTCACACTGGCCTGTGGCTAGAACTTCTGGGAGTTGAAGTCCCAAACATCTGGGGCATCAAAAGTCTTGAGAACCACCATTTTCTTGCTGAGAGCGTAGTGGCTGTCCTTGAAAAACTTGAGAATTTTGTTGCCAGTGAAGAATTGTGAAAGCTAAGAGCTATGTGTGAAAGCAAAACAGAGGCGTGAGATGGGTGCTTAGGGAAAGAGAAAACAATGTGCATGAAGAAGAAAATGGGGATTTCATGTTAAATATAGAAATATTAAGAGGGAATCAATAAATGTAATATTAAAAAAAATGTGCAGAGGCCCCAGGTTTGTCTGCTTGGTATAGTGCAGTGCTCTTGAAAGTGAAGAGTTACCAGGAAAGAAAAAAGCAATGGGCCAAAATATTGTGCCAGTCCTGGGGGAGGGGGGGGGGAGGATTACTAGTCCCCCATATGAGGCAGCCCAAGAAACACTAGCATAGCGGACAGATACTTCTGGCATGGGAAAAAAGAGAGTTCCCTTTTGCTTATTCATGTGCTGTGACAAGGGGATAAAGGAATATGACTTTGGAATAATGTCTTGCATTGCAGAGTTTATTCTGGTTGCATTTGGGGGTGTGCTTGTTGAAGAAATTCAAAACTTTCTGTTCAGAGAGATCACTTTCCTATTGGATCTTGCATAAGGGCTGTCTTGCTCTATGTGTATATTGTTCTTGTAGCTTTGTGCCTTCAAGTTGTTTCCAATTTATGACCCAAAGGTGCACCTCTTATGGGGGTTTCTTGGCAAGTTTCTTCAGAGGGGGTTTGCTACTTCCATCCTGTGAGAGCAAGATAGTGTGATTTGCTCACCCAGTGGATTAACATGGCTGAGCCAGGATTTGAACTCTGGAGATCATAGTCCAAAGCTCAAACAACTATGTCATGCTCTCTGCATGTTGTCAAAATGTAAATGTGTATATTAAAATGTTAGGAAGCAACATTTTGGAGTTGTGGTTCCTTTTCTTTCCATGTTACTACTCAGGTGCTGAGAGCTCATGAAGAATCTGCGCAATCATAGAATCATAGAGTTGGAAGAGACCACAAGGGCCATCCAGTCCAACCCCCTGCCATGCAGGAACTCTCCATCAAAGCATCCCCGACAGATGGCCATCCAGCCTCTGCTTAAAGATCTCCAAAGAAGGAGACTCCACCACCCTCCGAGGGAGTGTGTTCCACTGTCGAACAGCCCTTACTGTCAGGAAGTTCCTCCTAATGTTGAGGTGGAATATCTTTTCCTGCAGCTTGCATCCATTGTTCCATGTCCTGTTCTCTGGAGCAGCAGAAAACAAGCTTGCTCCCTCCTCAATATGACATCCCTTCAAGTATTTAAACAGGGCTATCATATCACCTCTTAATCTTCTCTTCTCCAGGTTAAACATACCTAGCTCCCTAAGGCGTTCCTCATAGGGCATGGTTTCCAGACCCTTCACCATTTTAGTCGCCCTTCCTTGGACACACTCCAGTTTCTCCACATCCTTTTTGAATTGTGGTGCCCAGAACTGGACACAATATTCCAGATAGGGCCTGACCAAAGCAGTATAGAGTGGCACTATGACTTCCCTTGATCTAGACACTATACTTCAATTGATGCAGCCTAAAATTGCATTGGCCTTTTTAGCTGCTGCATTGCACTGTTGACTCAAGTTCAACTTGTGGTCTACTTGGACTCCTAGATCACTTTCACATGTGGTCTCGTTCAGCCAGGTATCCCCCATCCTATATCTGTGCATTTCATTTTTCTGTCCTAAGTCCAGTACCTTACATTTCATTTTGTTAGCTTTGGCCCAGCTTTCTAGTCTATTCAGGTCATTTTGAATTTTGATCCTGTCCTCTGGGGTATTAGCTACTCCTCCTAATTTGGTGTCATCAGCAAATTTGGTAAGGATGCCCCCAATTCTGTCATCCAAGCCATTAATAAAGATGTTGAATAGCGCTGGGCCCAGGACAGAACCCTGTGGGACCCCACTGGTCACTTCTCTCCAGGATGAAAAGGATCCATTGTTGAGCACCCTTTGAGTTCGGCCCATCAACCAGTTACAAATCCATGTAACGGTTACCTTGTCTAGTCCACATTTTACCAGTTTGTTTGCAAGAATGTCATGGGGAACCTTGTCAAAGGCCTTACTGAAATCAAGATATACTACATCCACAGCATTCCCTTCATCTACCAAGCTGGTGATTTTATCAAAAAAAGAGATCAGATTTGTCTGGCATGACTTGTTTCTCTGAAATCCATGTTAACTTCTTGTGATCATGGAATTATCTTCTAGATATTCACAGACTCTGTTTAATAATCTGCTCCAGAATCTTTCCTGGTATTGATGTCAGACTAACTGGATGGGATCCTTGCCCCCCCCCCCCTTTTTGAAGATGGGGACAACGTTTGCCCTCCTCCAGTCTGCTGGGACTTCTCCTGTTCTCCAAGAGTTCTCAAAGATTATTGCCAGTGGTTCCGATATTACATTTGCCAGTTCTTTTAGTACCCTTGGACGTAGTTCATCTGGTCCTGGAGACTTATATTCATTTAGAATATTCATCTAAATGAATATAAGTCTCCAGGGCCAGATTAACTACTTATATTCATTTAAATGAATAGAAGGTGAATATAGTCTTGGCGGTGTTTTTTGAGGAAATTGACCGAAGATGGTGGGTAGGTTTCTGTCTCTAGGAAAAGATGGGAATAAGGGGATTGGCAGCGGCTGAAAGTTACAGAGCTAAGAACTACAATTTCAGCACAGAAGGAAGAGGAGAACTATGCTGACAAATTGGGCGGTGCAAAGAGAATAATAATCAAATATTCAAAGACTGCTACATTTGAGCCTTGAGTTGGAAGAGTGTCATAGGCAGAAGGTTTTAAAATTAAAAGATAACTTGTTTGCAGGTTCCCGTGAAGTGCAGAGAACTCTGATGGAGGAACAAGCTTCACCTTATGAAGGCAAAAGCATCTATGCTAGAAAAGGAACGTTGAAATGAGGAACCAGAAATCTACTCCTTCATTCAGGAATCAAATGATAAAATGGCTTGGGGTAGTAAAAGGAAATAGTTAGGTGGTTAATAAAAGAGTTAAAACTCTGTCTACTGTATGAAGCTCAAATAATAATAATAATAATAATAATAATAATAATAATAATAATAGATACTTATGTATATCCCGCCTCTTCCATTTTGGGGCTCAAGGCAGGTAACAATACAAAAAATAAGATATAAACAATACAAAAAATGATAAAACGGCAAACCTCAACCCTCCCTTCCCAATATAAATTAAAGAAAGGCAAAAAAACCCAAAATCCCAACCACAACACTTGTCAGAAGATGTAAGACAAAACTTGAAGAGGTGAAAAACAAGTTACGAAGAATTGTGGTAGCCTGATAAGGGAGGTAGCTAAATAAAGCAAAACACTGAATAATTTGAATCTGGGAAACTATTTTTAAGAGTACATTGTAGAGAAAGGGAGTCAGTGTGATATAGTGGTTTGAGTGTTGGACTATGGCTCCAGGAGATAGGGGTTTGAAACTTTCCTCAACCAAGGGAACCCACTGGGTGACTTTGGCCAAGTCACACTCTCTCAGCTTGTGAGGTAGGACAAACCTCTGAATACGTCTGACCAAAAAAGCCATAGGAGAAGGTTGCCACATAAGTCTGAGTCAGCTTAACAACAGTGAAATAACTGTTGGCTGAAAATACAGATTAATTAGTTTAAACCTTCTGTGAGGCAGAAACAGTAAGAGAACCAGCATGGTGTAGTGGTTTGAGCATGGGATTAAGACTCTGGAGACCAGGGTTCGAATCCTCGCTTCGCCATAGAAATGCACTGGGGCAAGTCACACACTCTCAGCCTCAGAGGAAAGCAAAGACAAATCTCCTTTGAACAATTCTCTGTGATAGGGTCAGCCTTAGTCAGAAACTGCATCAATGCACTTAACAACAATAATAGACAGCTGGATGTTCTAATTCTCAGCATAGAAACTAACATTGCTGGTTTTATCAATGACATATCAGAATTGTTTAGTCTTTCAGGTGCTTTGGATACCAAAATACAGCACATTTTGAATTACCACTTCCAAGATGCAGAGATGGTGTTAAATCTTCAGACAGAAAATCAGAACCTGAATATGCATACTAGCTCTTATTTCAGCAAAGCTGATTTTCAGAGTAATTTTTACATTGTGATATACTTTGAATTTCATTCCCCTTCGAATATGGATATGAGCTGGCGTCCAAATACTGAAAAGAAGAATGAGCCCCAAATGTGTCAACCAACATTGACCCATAGCACTTCAGGGTTCAAGCAAGAAATTGTTCAGACATCATGTAAGACAAGCATGTCTGAGCCAAAAAAAACCCCACAACCTTTTATCCTGAGCTAGAAACGCTGCAGTTTGCAAACTTGCCACAAGCAGATGGCCTGCAGGCATGAGGACTGGAAAATCTTTGGTGACTGACTTTAAGGAGGTTTGGGGCCTACAATCTGTAATTGTTACTGGATGAAAGTAGTATCCAGAGAGTGAGGGAGTCTAACTGTATTTGGCCAGCCATAATCTGTATTCCTGATTTAGGAAAACCCAATGAAACTCATGAGGTTGCCATAAGTTGACAGGAGATTTCATCAGGGTTGAAGAGTAGTGGTGATTTTGGGGTTACTCCTTGTTCTACTCTGGAGTAAGATATTTTTTTCTTAAAGTTACCCCTACTCTTGTAAAAACCTTACTCCAATTCCCCAGCCATGGGGGAAATCCCTGGTTGCTTTGCAAGGCTGGCATTTTGTGTGTGTGTGTGTGTAAGTGTAAGTGCTTTTCTTTGCGTCCCAGTCCCTTCCCCAGTGCAATATAATAAAATTGTTTGTTGGTGTTTGCATGTACAATATAATAAGAGGAATAAACAGTAACAAATATATTTTGTTACTCCTTATTCCTAGTCCTGCTGCTGTAAAAACGTCTTACTCCTTTATTCCTTACTGCTACTTTCCAGTCCTGGTATAAACACACATACAGTCTGTTGCAAACCTTCAGTGAAGTTGAGAAGAAATGAATGGAGACAGGTAGTGCAGATTTGTTTCTTCTCTTTTCCAGACTCATACTGGCTTGGCTTCATTTTTCATCACCTTAGGAAGGTAGTATTTCAGTGGAGGGCAATGGCAAGTCGCTTCTGTTTTCCTTGCCTAAGAAAGCCCTAGGAGATGCATTGTGTTGCCATATGTCTGCAGCTTTCCCTTCATTTTAACTCTCAGACCTGTTTTTCCTCAAAATCTGAATTGGAAAGACGCTGATTCTCAAGCTGGGGACAGAGGGAGTTATGTTGGACTGGACTGGTTTCAGGTAAACTGCCCTGGTTGGATGACCAGTCTGGTTTTGGGATTGTAATCTTGTCAGCTCCCATGTGTGTCTTTTGATACCCAGATATTCTTTCAGGATTGGGAGAATGACCTGGCTTTGCAGTGTCCAATCCCTTCTTGGAGGGCAAGTTC
This sequence comes from Urosaurus nigricauda, assembly GCA_034509955.1. NCBI lineage: Eukaryota > Metazoa > Chordata > Lepidosauria > Squamata > Phrynosomatidae > Urosaurus > Urosaurus nigricauda. Next base: position 4,140,205 of record JAOEGL010000004.1, read on the forward strand.
TTCAATGTAATGCTAGGGCATGAAACTCCTTGCTGTGAAAATTTTGGGTTTTTGAAAGATGCATCCTGGTCCCTGCGCTTTGAACATCCACTTGAATCCTCTCAAGATTGTATAGGGGCTTGGCATTTTCTCCATATGTTCCACTTTCTTTTGTCTCTTCTTCAGACCTTGGGACTGCTTCATTGAACCAGTGTGTGGACTAATACACTTTACTGGGCTGGTTTCAATTTGAGCCAGGCAACTTTGATGGTTTTTCTATGCCCTTGGCGTTGCTCCTGGCTTGGGTAAGGACTACGTATTTAGAGAATTGCCTTAGTTGCCACCCAGTTGCCTCAGTTGCCACCCAGCTCCAAGCAGTCTTGGATGAAGCCGACTACCTTGATCCATTTCAAACCGGCTTCAGGACAGGACATGGAGTGGAGACTGCCATGGTTGCTCTGACCGATGACCTCCGCTTGAGTATTGACAGGGGTAGTGTGACCCTGTTAGTGCTCTTGGATCTCTCAGCGGCCTTTGATACTGTAGACCATTCCATCTTTTTGGGTCGGTTGAGGGAGTTGGGAATTGGAGGCACTGCTTTTCAGTGGTTCCGATCCTTTCTCTCTGACAGATCCCAAAGAGTGAGGCTCGGGGACAGTTGCTCCTCCAAAATTGAGCTTAATTGTGGCGTCCCTCGGGGCGTCATCCTGTCCCCGATGCTATTCAACATCTATATGAAGCCGCTGGGTGAGATCATTCGGAGGCATGGAGCTCAGTGTTTTCAGTACGCTGATGACACTCAGATATACCTCTCCATGACCAGATCATCGGCTCAGTCTTCAGATGGCGTCTCTCCTCTTAATGACTGTCTTGCGGCGGTAATGGATTGGATGAGGGAAAACAGATTGAAGCTAAATCCAGACAAAATGGAGGTACTAACAGTTACCAGTCCGAAACCAGGTTTGGGAATACAGTCTCCAGTCCTAGATGGGGTCTCCTCCAAGGACTCTGTTCGCAGTCTGGGGTTACTCCTCGACTCTTCGCTTCACATGACTAGTCAGGTGAATGTGACGGTCAGGAGTGCTTGCTATCAGCTTCGGCTGATACGCCAGCTGCGCCCTTTCCTGGACATGGAAGACCTGGAATCTGTGGTACACGCTCTAGTAACCTCACGTCTGGATTTCTGCAATGCGCTCTACATGGGGCTACCCTTGTGCCTAACCCGGAAACTTCAATTAGTTCAAAATATGGCAGCCAGGCTTATCACTGGAACATCAAGGAGAGAGCACAAAACACCAGTGCTCAAAGCTCTCCACTGGCTGCCCATTAGTTTCCGGGCACAGTACAAGGTGTTGGTACTAACCTTTAAAGCCCTGCATGGCCCAGGCCCATCCTACCTTAAGGACCGCCTCTTCCCGTATGAACCGCCCTGCACACTTCGGTCCTCTGGGGGGAACCTGCTGCAGCCGATGAAAACCAGGCTGTCCCAGACCTCCCAGAGGGCCTTTTCAGCTACCGCCCCTAAGCTTTGGAACGGCCTGCCGGACGAGATGCGTCTCATTACATCACTGGCTAGTTTCAAAACGGCTTTAAAGACGCATCTTTTCCGGCAGGCCTTTCCTTGAAACAGGAAGTAAATGGAATATCCACTCCCTGCTCTGAAAACATAGATAGAAATGGGAATGATCTCAGCTTCCCTTGTCTAATCCAGCTGAGTTTACTTAACGCGGACTTGCACGTGAATAGTTCATGAGATTGCACTTTGTTTAATACTTGTTGATCAATTTTAATCTGTGCCAATTTTAATTTGTCTTGGTTTAATTTAGTTTTAAGGGGAGCAGTTGGGGAGGGATATGATTGTCATTTTTACTCTGTATCCTTTTTAATCTGTTGTATCCCGCTCCGAGTATTCTATTAGAGGAGCGGGCTATAAATAAACATTATTATTATTATTATTATTATTATTATTACTTTTCTTGGTCCAGGCAAAGGCAGTGCAGAAAGGCAGTGATAGAGGAGAACAATTGTAGAAGGTGTAGTGCGCTATCATGGCAAACAAGTATTCTGGCTAGGAGGACCTTGGGCATTAAGGAAGCAGTCATAGGCACACAAACTGAGACCAACCAGGCCCTTTCCTGCTTGTTTGTGTTGATGGTTCATGATCACTTAACATTTTTATTTTGTGAATATTAAATTTAGGGTTTTTTAATCTGCTGTAAGCCACCTTGAGTCCCAAATTGGGAACAAGGCAGCATATAAATACGATGATGATAGTCTGTTGGCTCAGCCTGCACGAGGAGGAAGGGTCTGGCGCTAACAACTGACAAAGAGGAAGCAGAAGGCAGTGCCAGAAACAAGTAGCCCTTAAGCCAGAGGTGGACATCTGCCAAGGTTTAGGAAGGCAGCACCCTCTCCTGCTGTGTGTTCCCTTTTAGAAGGCATTAAAAAAAATCACCAAAAAGACGCCCTAAGAGGGCATGGGGGAGGCGATTTTGCCTTGACTTTACTTGACTTGACAAAAGCTTCCCTGGCTTTTGTGAGATCTAGAAGTGGGCTTTTAAATCAATTTCTGATCAACCACCATCTTGAGGGGAGAGAAAGGCAGGCCACCTCCTGCTGGAAGCAAGAAGAGCCCTCCCTTCAACCACCATCTTGAGGGGAGAGAAAGGCAGGCCACCTCCTGCTGGAAGCAAGAAGAGCCCTCCCTTCAACCACCATCTTGAGGGGACTTAATTGTCTAATTAACAAATTGTAAGCCACTCTGATAGCTTTGGCTGAAGAGCGGGGTATAAATAAAATGTATTATTATTATTATTATTAACTTGGTTAGAGGAAGAGTCTCTCCTGAATAAAACATGGTGAAATAGTTCCCGTGGTTCCTTGAGAACATGGAGATGTTTAGTGCTTACAAATAGTTGAGGGTCCTTAAAAATGGTTTTGAGAGCTACATACACTCACATATTGTGTTCCCTGGCCAAAGTAGCCAGGATGGACTTTGCCAGCCTCTGCTGCATCCCAGCCTTGGGCTTACAAGTGGAACATGCCCTATTGCTCAGGACGCTGGGATGTGAGCAAGGGGGCAGCTTGTGGGTGACTAATGTCAAGTCCTGTGGATGCAAACACAATCTTTTTGTGCAGAAGTTGTAGTGACTGGGACCCACCAGTCACTTGGGGGCTTTCTCAGACCACAAAGGGTTAATCTAGGGGGTGGTACATGCTAATGAGAGTTTGCATCACATGGTAGTGAGTAGTTACATCACAGCTGACCTAAAGCCCAATTAGCCAATCAGTGAGAAGGACCGGGAGTTTCGAGAACTTTCCATGGACAGTCTTTAAAAGCCTCTGGAGGCCATGCGTGCGCTCTCTCTCTCTCTCCCCTTTGTCTGGGCTGGCTGGTGGCCACAGGGAAAGGGGCCTGCATTCACTGGGAGGCCATGCCCATGTAGCCACTTTTGTCTTCTTCTTTGTTTGGGAAGTCCATCTGTTGAACCTCTGCCAGCAGGGCAGACTGGGATGTAGGGTGAGCCAGGCACAAAAGGCCAGCTCACACACCCAGATCCACCAAGGACTGCAATTCCTATATCTGTGTGATTTTAGAGTTGTGGTAGTTAGTATGTTTAGGTCTTTTATTATATTCTCTGTGGCTTGCTTGAAATGAACATTTGTGTAACTATGTTCCTGTACCTGTAAGGCAATGAGGCCTTTTATGAATGATACCTCCATTGCTCTATTCCGTGTAGTTAGAATAAAACCATTTTTCTTTAAAAGCATCGGGTTGCTCTCTATTCCTACAACACGTGCCTTAGCTCGGTGGTTGCTTGCTGGGTAGCAAGTGGAGAAGTGGAAAGAGAACTACAATCCCTTTAGCAAGTCCTAGTGTGTGCTAAAGCAGCGGAACTCAGTTGGAATTCACTAGATGGTGGCAGCAAGTCTATAGGACCTCAAGGGTGACCCATTCCACTCGGCAGGGAGTAGGAGCAGGGAAATCTGAAAAAAAAGGGATCCCTTGGGGGATAAGGGCCAGAGCAGAGTGGTGCTGGGCAGTTAAACCCCCAGGGATCGTCACAGACGTACATAAAAATTTCCAGATAACCTCATAGTTTTTGTACAGAATTGATGTTTGTTTGTTTGTTTTTTAATGCAAAGCCCAGCAGTCTTTCACACACACACAAACCACGTGGCCATCTGGAAACAGAGCTTGTTACATGAAAAAATGTCTTTGTGCAAAAACATTTCTGTGTGAAATAAATTTCCCAAACACTTGAGGTTTTATACATACCAGAAATAAAATGTACAAAACCCTTGCCACTGTGTTATTCTTCCCAACCAGGTTTCCTGAATATCAGGAAATGCATTTTTTGCCCTGAAAACAAGGGTGAATATTCTTTCCATCCCTAGTTGCCACTTCACCTCTTTCCTCACCTCCACTGACAGATCTCTCCTCCTCGAATTGCTTCCACAGAAAATGCCTTTCCCCTCAGGGTTAGGAATGGCTTCTCCTGCCACTATGACTTCATATATTTCACATGTGGCCACTTGGCCATTTCTTGACTTTAGATGCTTAGTCCTTCTTTTCAGGGTAGTGCTGGAGCTGATCATTTTGGTGGGCTTCAGGACCAGCATCAGATCAAGTTATCTGTTGACACTATTGTTACAGGCCATCAAATCTGACTTATGGCGACCCAATCCTAGGGTCAGGAAATTCTTGGCTCCATTTGTTTAGAGGAGTTTTGCCATTGCTTTCCTCTAAGGCCAAGAGCACAGCTTGCCCATGGTCACCCAGTGGAGTCTTCATGAGCGGGAATTCAAATCCTAGTCCAACCCTCAAACCACAGTTGAACTGTGTTGGCTTTCAAGTTCTCTTGGTCTGTATAAAAGTTAGCTTTTAAGGAGGAACCTGAAGAAAGGGAGGAGTGGAACATGGTCCTTCGTCTGGCTGGCTGTTTGTGGGTGAGAGGTCTCTGATATCCGCCTTTAAGTTCTGGTTACTGATTGCATGGCAGTTGAATGTCACCAGTTGGCAACCTGAGGTTTATCTGTCATTGGAAATTCCCCCCCCCCCCCCCCCCCAAAAGAGTGTTCATGTGTTTTGGTGTGCTGGTTGTTTTGCTTTGTCAGTGAAGCCATCCTTTGGAAAATGGACCTGTTAAATATGGCTTCAAGTTAACATCAGCATCTTTTTTTTTTCAGGGATGCTGGAAGACGGGAAAAAGTTTGACTCTTCCCGGGACAGGAACAAGCCATTCAAGTTTGTGATGGGAAAGCAGGAGGTTATTCGTGGCTGGGAAGAAGGTGTTGCCCAGGTGAGTGGAGACCTGGTTAAACAATGGAGGTGGGTTGTTTTCAGCAGAGTCAAGTGGCACCGCTCTGATCTTTGGAAGGGCGGTATATAAATAAATTTTATTATTATTTATTATTATTAAGTGGCAGTTAGTACTGAGTTGATGTGAGGCTCTTTCCTGCTTTGGGCATCAAGGACTCTTCCTACCTTTTGCGACTTGTGCATCAAGCAGGAAGGATGTCAGGTGAACGCTGTGGGTTAATATGGTTGTTATTGGTTACTTGGTGACTCAGGTACTTCACTAGGGTTTAATCTGAAAGTGCAACCTTTGTGTAAGAATTCAGGGGATTTGAGTCACTCACCTTCCTTGCTGTTTGGAAGGCAGTTCACAGTAAATACTGGTTTCATTTTTGTTCATTGCACTTTGTGCACTTTGTATAGTACTGTGGATATGCGTCTGACATACACTGTTAACAACAAGAAAGAATGCAGAATTTGGATCAGAAGTGCAGCAGAGTGTCATTTCTAGGTCTCCATGCCTGCAGCGGCTGGTTCAGGAAGAGTTCACAGGCTTTGTTGCAAGGACCAGGCAAAACAGTAATGCCTTCAGCATTAAAATCCTGTCTTATGTTCATTGTTGAAAGGTGATGATGGGCAGGCGGATAGGGAAAGGCAGTTTGCTGGTTGCATGGGGTTCCCAGGACTCCCAGTTTTTGTAAATCCCCCAATATTTTTGGCCCAACAGTGTGCCTAAACACCTAGGAGTGTGGGTGGCAATTTTGCCATCACCACCCGGCCCCTTGAAAGCCCAGGAGAGCCCTTTATATCCATCAGGAAGTGGCCTGGAATTTGACTTCTAGGTTACTTCCTTTTGGAAAAGAAAGGTCTCTGCTGGGTCTGAAACAGCTCAGAAAAAGCCAAGAACAATGGAAATGTTGTTCCCTTCTCCTGGATCTGTTGAGGTGCATTGGGGGTGAAAATTGGGAGTTCAGCAGGGTGTTTTGCCATCTAAGATACAACCCTTTTAACTCCTAAAGAAATGCCCACCTAAGTGTACACGAACAAGTGTCTTCTGTTTTAGTTTCAGCATTAGCACTTAGCCAAAGAAGGGAAACCTTGAGATAACTGTCTGTCAAGTATGCCTCCTTTTGCCCTGTATATCTTGCATCTTCATCTTCAGGGATGCAGACTCAAACAAGGATTCATATCTCTGCTAATTGTCTGCTGTTTCATTTGTAGATGAGCGTTGGCCAGCGAGCCAAGATGATAATCTCGCCAGACTATGCCTATGGTCTTACTGGCCACCCAGGAATCATCCCGGCCAACGCCACTCTAATTTTTGATGTGGAGCTTTTAAAATTGGAATGACAAGAGGCATCTGTCCTCCCATTTCCCTGCTCTGGGGTAGGTGATGACAATATTGAGGGAATATCTGTCCTGCTGTTCACGGAAGCCTTTCTTCTTTGAGTCCATGGAGAGTGGGGTGGGAGAGAAAGTGATACATTTCAATGGCTGAGAGAATGGATTCAAGTGTAACAAGATCTCAGTTCTGCCAAAATACAGCAGGGTGTATGTTGAGAGTCCAGGTCCATTTATCAAACTGGCATCAGGAGGGGGTATATTGCGATAAGTAGTAGTAGCAGGAGATTGCTGGTCAAAGTCTTGCCCAGCCGAAGTTGGCAGCCCAGCAAGATTGTCGTGGCAATGAATGGGCACTTTGCCTTGATCAAACAGGCTCTGAAGTGTTAGATCTTTTCCACCTCTCTGGATCTTGGCACAGTCACTCTCCTAGCCGTGCGCCATTGTGCTTTGCTTTCTTTTCTCTGGGACAGACACTGAGGAGAGTTCTCTTTTTCTCTTAACAGGTTTGGCACATGGAGAAATCCAGAAATCTTTGCTTCAAGACGAATGCACATGAATTTGTATGGAGCTTTCCCAGCTATCCACTACACACTTGGTGTAACCATCCACCCTAATTTGAATGTTTTTTGGGTCACTTGGCTCTGCTTCTGATTCTCCTTCCTTGTTTTCCTCTGAGTTTTTTTGACATTTTTTTTTAAAAAGCTACATGCTGTAAACCTCAGCTTTTTAATTTTTGGTCAAGGTCTTTAATCTTATTATTATTTTTTTGGTTGGGTATTTTGGTGTAGAATTGAGTTGTGTATGATTGAGCTTTACTAGTAAGTATACTGATTGGTTCACATTATATAGGAATAATTGCTTGAAGAAGGCAAACACTCTTTTTTGGTCCTTCTATTTTGGAAATATCTATTGTATTAAAACCAATTTGCTGCTGCAAAGCCATACAAAGCAGTTTCAGGAGCTGAGGAGGGCTGAGTCATTCGGAAGGCCACGTAGTCATAGGAGTTGATATGGTCCTCTGCCTGAAATTTGGAGCCGCGAGGGACTCCCCCCCCCATGCCCTCCTCACTACCATCCTTGGGGAATGGGCAGTTTTCACAGTGACTTAGCACTAGCCTGGTTACTCTGGGGTATTTTCTTGACCCCCACCCCCCAGCCATCAACCTCTTCCCATCCACCCCCCGACAATATTGTGGTGTATGGCGTTTTCTACTGGATTTTCAGGAAATTTTTAACTTTTCGCAGTCTGAATTCCACAACTAGCTAAATTTAAGAACTTTTGAAGGTGCTATTTTACCATGGGGGTGAAGGGATGGATCCACGCCACCTCTGCAACCATCAGTGTGGAAATTACTAGAGAGTTCTTTACAGAGATCTGATGCTGGTCATCGCAGCTTACAGCCTCTTGTAGAATGCACCGACCCCCCCCCCTCCGCTTTTCCTGGTGTCATGCAGACCTGCCCCCCTTTTCCCTGCGTAGTGAGTTTTTGTAAGAGAATTGCCGCTGCCACGCCCTCGACCACCATCACCACGTAAACATAGAGTTTTATTATCGCAATAAAAACGCTTTATGCTGGCTTTTCTCAACCTGTGTTGGCTTCTCATTATTCCATCCCACTGGCTATTCTGGGCTGTTGAGAGAGACTTGAGTAATTGGTTTTTATGGCCACTGGCTCTGAATGGGCTGGTATTTTGTTTCTCACATTGGTCCTGCCTTTTGGAACTATAGAGGTGTATTGCTGGAAAGGTACCTGGCATACTTGGGAGGCCTCAAGTGAAGGAGGGGATACCATCACCTGAGATAGCCCACTTCATTATCAAGCAGCTCTCACTGGTAGTTCTTCCCAATGTTGAGTTGGAGTCCTGTACTTGTAACTACTTCCATGATGAACTCAAAGATGGTATCCCCTCAAGTCACTGAGCATTCCCCTCTCTGACCACATTTAGCAGGCTGAGAAATGATGTCCCCAATTGCTGTTTGTTGTACGGGCAAGGCTAAGCTGGCCATCTTGCATCAGTACCTAATTCCAGTCTCCAGCTCAAACATCAGCTGCTTTAAATCAAGTGTTGGTTACAGTAGACATTTGGTTTACATTAGTGTTTCTTGTTACCTGGTGTCAGGGACAGGCAGTCCCCCCCAGTTTTCCAGGAACTGGCACCATAATTGTTGGCTATGGCCCACAATGGGCATAGTTCTGCCCGTTGGCTACAATAATTAGTTTCTTTCCTGGAAATGTAGATTGTGGGCTGGCACTGGCTATGGACCACCACTTTTTAGCATTGGTTTACACTGACCCTGATCTTTTCTTTACAGCTCTGCTCATCAAAGGGCCAAAACACATTGCAGAAATAATCCAGTTTGACACCCTTTTAACTGCCCTGTTTCACTGTTAGGGAATCCTGGGAAGTACAGTTTGTAGTGACACCAGAGCACTCTGTCAGAATTCTAAATGTCGCTCAAAACTACAGTTCCCAGAATTTCCTAGCATTGAGCCTGGGCAGTTAAAGCGGTGTCAAACTAAATTGTTTCTGCAGTGTGTTTTGGCCTTAAGTGAAGTTTTCATAAGGCTAGAGAATGTCCAGGTGGGATATTCTGTGCATTTTGGCAGCTGTATTTGGTTTTCTTGGGCACCAGGATGTCTTTGCTTGTCCCTCAGGTCAGTCCTGCTCCCTTGGTCCAGGTAACAGCAATGTCACTACATACTACACAGTGCAGTCGTTTCAATCCTGCATATCAACTAGTTGGTGACACTCCGCAAGGAAGAGATAAATGAAATACTTTGCTGGGTCAGATCAAAGTCCTGTCAAGTCCAGCTTTGCAACAGTGGTCAGCAGTTGCCTGTTGGGAAAATCAAAATGTCATGGAGCCTGTGGTCCTCTCTTACATTTGATTTTGGGCAGCTCCACTTGATACTCACCGTAGCAAATAATAATTACCCGTTTTTGACAGTGCCTGATTTCTCAGAATTCTTGCTTAACTACTGCTGGTTTCTTAAGCTTCTAATCAATGCAAAATCATGAAAAAGCTCTCTTTAAAAATCAACACCCTAGCTTCTTGCAACATGAAATTTCTCCACTCTTTTTGGCTCCATGGGTCCATTTTAGATCAATAAGAGCTCTTTTTAAAAACAAACAGGAATTGACTTTGTGGGCATGTCCTGTTATAAAATGGGCTCTCCTGGGCCAAACACATAAAAGGCTCCCATGTCCAATAAGGCATATTTTGGGGCAAAGATTGTGGCTTTTTGCAGAGAAGGGTGTGTAGTGGCCCCTCAGTTTCCCCTGAGGGTTAATGTGGTTCTCAGCCTCCCATCAATTGCCCACCATGATGGCAGTATTTTCAGTTGATTCAATAGTGTAACTCTGGGACTAAAAAATGCTCATGTGCAGTAGTTATGCTTGAGAGGTCTACTTGCACAACTGTGAACTGAATGCGTCTGTTGCACAACCCTCCAAAAGAACACAACCACATGTAAATATGAGAACTTGGCATGTTTTTGACAGAGAGAGAATTCCAGTCACTGTCTCATCAGCTGTCTGGCTTTTTGGTGCCTACTTCTTGCTTCCTCGTGTTCCAAATGTCTGAAAGTTTGGAGCTTCTAAAAAGGAAACAGGCTGATCAGGTCTTCAAGTGGCTGTGAAGTTAACTATGTTTGTGGTTTTGAAGTACGAAATCCAGTCTCCTGCACAGAAGAAGCGGATCTGCCCTTGCAGACAGTTCTCCTCCCTTCTTGGGAGTGTTGGTGACAGATTGGCTTTCCCCTGGGGTCATGTAATTGCATTACGTTAAATCCATTACACTTGTCACCTTCCAGCCTGTCTTGTCACATTAAGGGTCAATGTTGTGTCTCTTCAACGCCTGGCACCTGCTAAGTACAGAGAATATCTGAAAAGGCTGTGCTGGGAGGTACAGTGGGTACCTATAAAGGTACATTTCAGGTGCGAGGAAGATATTGTCCTCTAGGTCAGTGCCAGTGGGCACAAATATGGCACTGGTCCTATCAAAATTGAAAGTGAATTTCCATTGCTCCCCTAAATCAAGCCAATTTCCATTCCTCCCCACTAGCAGATATCCTGGGATGGACTGCTATAGATGATGTTGGACTGCAACTCCCAGCATCCAGGGTGGACTAAAGCCAAAGAGGAGGTGGTCTGGACCTGAGGCTGAAGAAGCTTAAAAGGCAAGGCTTTTCCTGACAGAGGTGTGCTCCTGCCCATGGCAACAGGTTCACCCAGGCGTCGTGACAAGGTTGGCCATCTTGTCAGCGAAGTGCCACAGTATGTATGGGTATAGGTATGTATGTGTGTATGAGAGAGCTCTCTTGATGCTTGGATTTCTGTATGTCTGGATTCTAAAATAAATGTTACATGCATAGTGATTTTAACCAAATTTGGTGTCTCAAGTGTCTGTTTCAGCATGGCTTTGGGGTAGGTCTTTTGAAAGAGGGAATTTACATTTATACACTCTCAGGAAACAAAGAACAGCCCAACAAAACCTGGACATAACATAGTCACCCCAATCAGGTGTGGGGAATGTTCTGACCTATGCTCCAATGATCTTGTGGGGAAGACTGCAAGTTTCCCATCTACATCTAGTTGTGGAGGGGTGTTTTTCGGTGAGGCTTTCCAAACTCCATACTCTTGTGATTGTCCCTGGAAGTACACTATAGTGATCTCAGCCTTTTTTGTTTTCTTTTGAAGGTTGCAAAGATGAGGTTGCAAATAGCTCTGGCACCTGACAGAATCCCCGTGCAAGCAGCCATGGTGGGTGTGCGTGTCTTTTTGGGTGCTTTACATTCCCCCTTGGCACGTTACCTTGCAGGAACAAGACAAATCTTGAAAAATTGCAAATGGATTTCATAATGAGATTTCCGCCCTCTTGTCCCCATGCCAGCTATGCACAGTCTTGTTTGGCAAAACTACAGCATATGAAGCAGATGTAGCTAAGACTATGGAGTTTATCACATGGGAGGAATTTCTCTCAATTTTGAATGGAGCCAATTCGAATTCACATAAATTCACTAGTTTAGCGAATTTACGTGAATTCCAGTTGCGTTCAGAATGCATTCAGAATGACCTCCCATTGGCCGGAATTGCGCGAGATACTCTAATACACAATTACGTGAAACCCCATGATTGTGTTCGGATTGCCATTGCATTATACCCCCAAATTCCGTCGTATGATAAACTCCTATCCTATTTTTCTGTTTGGAAATTTCCTGTTTCCATGTTTTGTGTTGCACTATGAGGAACATTATGGGGGGGGGGGGGCAGGGACTGAGTCAGCAAGGAGTGCTACATTTTCCTTTGTTCTATAACTTCCTTTGCTGCTTGTACCTTAAATCATGCAGAACAGTAGTTGGTGTGGGAGAGGCGACCTGAAACTATCCCAGGTGGATGGCTTGACTTTGTGTTCGTTGTGAGCTAGAAACCTCCGACGGCTGCCCTTAGAGAGTGCATCAGCAGCAGTCTTTCATGGTGTGGTATGTAGGTCAGGCAGTGAACAATGAAACTCTTGATGCATCTTCCCTAGGGTATATCCAGATGGCACAATTACTGTATTACAGCAGTGTGAAACTGTTTTAGCAACCATATTTCTATCTTAGGGAATCATGGGATTGGTGGCTTGGTAAGACTTGGTATGCCTCAGCTAGAGAGCTCTAATGCACTCCTGTGAGCTACAGTTCCCAAAATATCCTGATATAACCAGGTCTTTTTGGGGTATATTGTGAACTGCAGTTCAGTACCATGCACTAGAGCTTTCCAACAGAGAGTTCTAAGGGCCTCACCAAGCTACAAACCCCAGAATTCAGCCCTGAGAGGCAGTGTAGCATCAGACAGCTATAATGATGTAGTCTGGACACCCCCCTCCACCCCCCTCCACCTGACTTTTAGAGTTGGCTCCTTTGCAAATTGATTCATTTTCTGTAGTGGAGATTCATCAAATTCTTTAGCCTTTGTAGATGCACCTGTTCTCTTAAATGTCCCCGACCATATCCCAAAAAATATTTTATTGAATATGACACCTATAATATACACATACTTTCTGCTTTGCCTAAGTAAGTATGTGTATATTATAGGTGTCATATTCAATTAAACATTTTTTGGGATATGGTCCGGGGACATTCTGTGAGTATTTAAAAAACATGTTTCCAAGTGAAGTCGAAGGCTTTCATGGCCGGCATCCATAGTTTTTTGTGGGTTTTTCGGGCTGTGTGGCTGTGTTCTAGAAGAGTTTATTCCTGATGTTTCGCTGGCATCTCTGAAGATGAAGATCTTCTCTGAAGATGCCAGCGAAATGTCAGTACTAAACTCTTCTAGAACATGACCACATAGCCCAAAAAAATCCACAAAAAACTACGTGTTTCCAGGCTCTGATAGAAATGCAACTTACAGCAGGGTCTACTTCTGAGTAAACTACCATAGGCTCCACACGATGGTCTGTCTTGGGTGGGCAACGGTGGGAGACTAGGAGGCCCCATTAGTCCTCCAAGAGAACTTGGAAGGGCTCACTTTCCTTCCCACCCTTGGTCTCCCTGTTCTACAGGGACCTAATATTTTACAGTCATTGGTGTGAAGCAGGACATTCATCCACAGGCTTTCTTATGCTGTTTTTCCTTTGGGAACAAGTCTGCTTTAGTATCTACACTGAGTGTCAAAGATGCCAGGTGTGCCACTGGTTGGCATATGACATAAGACCTTCAAAGATGAAGACACCCCTCTCCTCCTATCCCACTATCCAACAGATCCAAATTCCACCTAAACACAACGAAGAACTTCTGTGTGTTTAGGTGGAATTTCTATCCTCATAATATTAAGCCACTGGTTTTCATTCTAGTCCCCAGAGATCCAATGTGGTGTTGTGGTTTGAGTGTTGGACTAGGACTCAGGGTTCCCAACTTGGCCATCAAATGCCCTGGGTGACCCTTTGGGCAAGTCACATGCTCTCAGCCTCAAGGGAAGGCAATGGTAAACCTCCTATGAACAAATCCTGCCAAGAAAACCCCAGGAAAGATTTGCCTTAGATTTGCCATAAATTGGAAATGAACGCATGCAACTACAACATGTCACCTCTCAGACTTCACTTCTCCAAACTAAACATGCCCTGTTCCTTCAGTCATTCTTCAAAAGTCTTGATTTCCAAAATAGACCAACAACAATCTGTGAACCTGTGATAGGGTTGCCACAAGTCAGCAATGACTTGAAGGCACCCACCCACCCACCCCCCACACACAAAAAACACACCCTTTATCTAATCCCTTCATAGGTGCCCTTCCAAGTGCTGATACGATGCACCCATAGAGAGAAAAGCATGCGCATGTTTGGTGTGTCGAGACACATGTCTGAAAGCATGTACCAAACATCCTCCCCCTTTGATTGGTTTGAACTGCTGGGGCTGCTTATGGCACTGTGGATAACAAGAGTTCATTTGAGGATTTCAGTCTCCCGTCCCAGCCAAGGGCTTAAGCTAAGCCTAAGAGCCCCATTACAAGCAGCAATCTGAATTTTCAATGGTTCTCATAGAAAACCTTAAAATTCTTGAGTGGTAGCGAAAAGCTTCAAAGGCATGCATTGCACTGAGAGAGCTGGGCATTTCCGCTGTTGGTTCATTAGTGCCCGGCAAGACATGCTAAATAGTGTTAGGAGATTAGTCTGGCTTCATCAGGTAATCGGTGGCTAATCTAATTAATTGGGTGGAAGCTGCGAATGAGCTGAGCAAGTTCAGTGGCAGCCTTGCTTGTCTCGGGGCCTGCAAAATGTCTGCAATGTGCCCTGTATAGCTTTGGTACTGCTCCATCCTATGGAATCCTGGGATCTATAGTTTGAGGCACTAAAGGTGCCTTACCATTGATCTATCAGGTGTTTTGGATTCCCTCTCCCAGAATCCCACACCATTAGCCATATTTACTGGAGGATTCTAGGAGCTGATGCTCCAAACCTCTGAATGATTGAAGGTTGAGAATCAATTACTTAAAATTCTCGGTAGACAGGTACTAAAGCTCCCCAGTAGAAGAGTTCCAAGAACCTGAACTAAACTGAAGTCCCAGGATGTTGTAGGATGGAGCCATACCAGTATAAGTGGCATGAAACTGATATAAAGTTGTAGTGCAGATACCTCTGAAACAAACCTGAGGGGCTCTCAGAGCCACGGCTACTTTCTTGCAAGGAAATCTGGGGATTGTAGTTTAGTACATGTGGAACTTTAGTGTCATTCACCTTTCCAGAAGTATAATTTTTGTAAGAGAAATGTCAGTGATAGGCGAACCATGTTTGTGGTTGCAAAACACAAAGAAGGATGCATCTGCACTTTAGAAATGATGCTGTTTGACGCCACTTTAACTGTCATGGTTCCATCCCACAGTCCCTTAATCTGCTCCTTTGCAATGTCAGGTTGACCAAAGGTAGGATCCACATCATCCATGATCTCCTTGTGGATGAACAGGCCGACCTGGCATGCTTCACTGAGACCTGGCTGGGAGATGCCAGCGCTGCCACGTGGGCACAAGCTCCCCCAGCAGGCTATACGGTCAGTGAGCAGATAAGGGAAAGTGGGTGGGGAGGTGGCGTTGCTTTAGTCCATAAAAACAATCTGACCTTGATCAGGAAGCCTGTCCGGAAAACAATCCACATCGAGTGTATGTACCTCAGCCTGAAGACCAAGGATAGTTTGGGGATTCTGTTAGCTTACCGGCCACCCCATTGCCTAACAGATTCCCTAACCGAGTTGACTCAGCTGGTTTCCGAGTTGCGTTTGGTGTCGCCCAGGCTTCTGGTTCTGAGTGATTTCAACATTCCTCTCAAATCCAGCCTTCAAGATCTATCTGGAGCAACTCGGGAGTTCATGGAATCCATGACAGGCATGAACCTATCCCAGCTGGTTGACGGGCCTACCCATTGTGCGGGTCACACACTCGATGGGATTTTCAGTACGGAACAGGAGTATCTGTGGGTGGAGGTAACCAGAACCTCCACACTGTCATGGACGGATCACTTTCTGATCAAGATGGAACTGAAGGCTGCTTTCAGCCCCCCCCCCCCCGGGGGTGGTGGGCCCATTAGAATGGTCTACCCTCGAAGGCTCATGGAACCAATTGGCTTCCAGAATGCCTTGGAGGGTTTAATGGTTGGTAGCGCCGGCGACTCCACCGAGACCTTGGTGAATATTTGGAACACCGACCTTCCCAAGGCACTCGATGCAATCGCTCCCGAGCGTCCTCTCCAACCCGCTCCCAATCATAAGCCCTAGTTCACGGAGGAACTTAGGGAGATGAAATAGGTTGGACGAAACTAGAGCGCAAGTGGCGAAAGACTCAACTCTTCTCTGACAGAACTCGCCGTAGGCGCCTATCGGGAAGCTTTGCGTGCAGCGCGGAGATTCTTCTGCTCTGCACGTATTGCGTTTGCAGAGTCTCACTCAGCGGAGCTGTTCAGGGTGGTAGGGGAACTGACATGGGTTCCTCCCATGCCTAACCCCCTACTTGACCCAACGACATCCAACGACATCCTGCTGTAATGCGTTTAACATCTACTTTGCAGATAAAATCTCTTGGATAAGGGCCGACTTGGACGCCAATGTTCTCTCAGATTCCATAGATGAGGCATCCAATAACTCCGCTGCTGCCATTTTACTGGATGAATTTCAATCTGTGAATACTGATGATGTGGACAAGCTCCTTGGAAGCATAAGGAAGATGACCTGCTCTCTCGATCCGTGTCCTTCTTGGCTGGTTGTTCAGGGAGGAGACGCATTGAGGACATTCCTTCGGGATATAATCAATGCGTCTCTCAGGGAGGGGTATCTACCTTCCACCCTTAAGAGGCGGCTGTAAAACCCCTCCTGAAGAAACCCTCCCTTGATCCCCTGGACAGGAATAACTATAGACCAGTCTCCTTGCTCCCTTTTTTAAGCAAGGTGATCGAGAGAGCAGTCGCCTCCCAACTCCAAGCTGTCTTGGATGAAACCGAT
The DNA here is from genome assembly GCA_034509955.1 of Urosaurus nigricauda. Classification (NCBI taxonomy): domain Eukaryota; kingdom Metazoa; phylum Chordata; class Lepidosauria; order Squamata; family Phrynosomatidae; genus Urosaurus; species Urosaurus nigricauda. Next base: position 4,156,794 of record JAOEGL010000004.1, read on the forward strand.
TATCTCGAACAGTGTGATGCAGCTGCTAAAAAGGCCAATGCAATTTTAGGTTGCATCAATAGAAGTATAGTGTCTAGATCAAGGGAAGTAATAGTGCCACTCTATTCTGCTTTGGTCAGGCCTCACCTGGAATACTGTGTCCAATTCTGGGCACCACAATTCAAAAAGGATGTGGAGAAACTGGAGCATGTCCAAAGGAGGGCGACTAAAATGGTGAAGGGTCTGGAAACCATGCCCTATGAGGAACGCCTTAGGGAGCTGGGGATGTTTAGCCTGGAGAAGAGAAGGTTAAGAGGTGATATGATAGCTCTGTTTAAATATTTGAAGGGATGTCACATTGAGGAGGGAGCAAGCTTGTTTTCTGCTGCTCCAGAGAACAGGACTCGGAACAACGGATGCAAACTGCAGGAAAAAAGATTCCACCTCAACATTAGGAGGAACTTCCTGACAGTAAGAGCTGTTCGACAGTGGGAGGGTGGTGGAGTCTCCTTCCTTGGAGGTTTTTAAGCAGAGGCTGGATGGCCATCTGTCAGGTATGCTTTGATTGGGAGTTCTTGCACGGCAGGGGGTTGGACTGGATGGCCCTTGTGGTCTCTTCCAACTTTAAATTTCTATGATTCTATGATTCTATGATCCATTTCAAACCGTCTTCAAACCGTCTTCAGGACAGGACAGGAGACTGCCATGGTTGCCCTGACCGACGACATCCGCTTGAGTATCGACAGGGGTAGTGTGACCCTGTTAGCGCTCTTGGATCTCTCAGTGGCCTTTGATACTGTAGATCACTCCATTCTTTTGGATCGGCTGAGAGAATTGGGGATCGGGGGCACCGCTCTTCAGTGGCTCTGGTCCTTTCTCTCCGGCAGATCCCAAAGAGTGAGGCTCGGGGACAGTTGCTCCTCTAAGATTGAGCTTAACTGTGGCATCCCTCAGGGCGCCATCCTGTCCCCGATGCTATTTAACATCTATATGATACCACTGGGTGAGATCATTCGGAGGCATGGAGCTCAGTGTCTTCAGTACGCTGATGACACTCAGATATATCTCTCCATGACCAGATCGTCGGCTCAGACTTCAGATGGCGTCTCTCCTCTTAATGACTGTCTTGCGGCGGTAATGGATTGGATGAGGGAAAACAGATTGAAGCTAAATCCAGACAAAACGGAGGTACTAACAATTACAGGACCGAAGCCAGGTTTGGGAATACATCTTCCGGTCCTAGATGGAATCTCAGTCTCCACGAAGGACCCTGTTCGCAGCCTGGGGGTGCTCCTCGATCTGTCGCTTCACATGACTAGTCAGGTGAATGCGATGGTCAGCAGTGCTTGTTACCAGCTTCGGCTGATACGCCAGCTGCGCACTTTCCTGGAACTGAAGGACATGAAATCTGTGATACACGCATTGGTAACCTCACGATTGGATTTCTGTAACGCTCTTTACATAGGGCTACCCTTGTGCCTAACCTGGAAACTTCAGATGGTCCAAAACATGGCAGCCAGGCTTAGCTCTGGAACATCTAGGAGAGAGCACATTACACCTGTGCTTAAATCTCTCCACTGGCTGCCGATTAGTTTCTGGGCGCAGTACAAGGTGTTGGTTTTAACCTTTAAAGCCCTACATGGCTTGGGTCCATCTTATCTGAGGGACCGCCTCTCCCCTTACAATCCCCCCCAAACGCTTCGATCCTCTGGGAGGAACTTACTACAACCTATCAAGACCAGGTTCTCGCAGACCTCTCAGAGGGCTTTTTCTGCCACCGCTCCCAAGCTCTGGAATGGCCTGCCGGACGAGATGCGTCTTATGACATCTTTAGATTGCTTTAAAAAAGCTTTTTCCAGCAGGCCTTCCCTGAAACCATCTAATTCCCGGCTCCAGAGCTTTAGTTGACTTTCTGCTCATTCCCCCCCTCATCCTGACCCCTAACTTAAGTCTGGCCACTTAAGGAAGGACCTTCGGATGTTTGTAAACTGTTTTTAACTATCTACTGGTTTTAACTAATTGCTGGTTTACTTTATTTTTAAGGGGAGGAAGGTTGGGTATTGGGTAATAAGATCTGTTTTAAATTGTGCTTTGTTTTTAATTTGTTGTACCCCGCTCCGAGTGTTATACAGAGAAGCAGGTTATAAATAAACTATGACGACGACGACGACGATGATGATGATGATGATGATCATCATCATCATCATCATCCTACAGAATCTTGAGATTGGTAGTTTTGTGAGGCACTAGCACTCTTTGGCAAAGAAGGCTAAAGAGCTTGTAAAACTACAGATTCCAGAATTCCATAGGATGGAGCTATAGCACTTAACAGGGGCATTATTTCTACAGTGTAGTTGCACCCCTAGTCCATGTGTTTTTCCTCTTGACCACACTGATGTTTATTGGCCAAATATGTCTAGGTTTTAATGTGAGAAGGTATTTCATAGTTCATTTTTGTTTTAAACTGTCCAATTTCCTTTAAAGCAGGTTTGGGAATCACACAGTCCTCCAGATGTTGGTAAGCTACAACTCCTAGTATTCCTCATCATAGATGGATAGTTATATAAATTAATTTAAAAACCCTATCAATTATCACAAGCTGAATCTGCCCAAGATTTGCTTCCAAATAGGAAGATGTTCTTTTTTCCAATGCTGCCAGTTGGAGAGATGGTTAAGAAGGATTTGGGATGATGATCATCCAGAGCAACAGAGCCCTCTGGTGGAGCCTTGGCAGGAGTCAGAAATCTAAAAAGGTTTAATGCAGTTTTAAGACAGAATGATAACGCTTTGATCCCACTTTAACTTCCACACCTGTACTTTATGGAACCCTGGGATTTGTCATTTTGTAATGGACAGAAAACTCCCTGGAAGAGAATTCTAACTATCCCCATGAGACTACAAATCCCAGGATGGAGCCACTGAAATTAAAGCAGTAGCAAAGGGTAGGATTGTGTAGTGTGAAAGAGACCTTTTTTGGGGAGCATCTGAACAGTAGCAACAATGCAGTTTGATGCCACTTTAACTGCTGCAGCTGCATCCTATGGAATTCTGGATTTTGTAGTTTTACAAGGTCTTTTATCCTTCTCTGCCAAAGAGTGCTGATGCCCCATAATATTGCAAATCCCAGGTTTCTATAGAATGCACTGCTGGATGGAGTTTGCAAAGTGCATTTCTGGGTCATCTTCTGATCCAGGGGTGTAGCCACCATTGGAAATTTTTATTTTTGATTTTTTATTGCATTTAAAACTGCAACCTAATAAAAGATATTTCCATCAGTTATTTACAATGTGGCGATTATACGGCATACAATCCCACCCAGAACACTCATTGAACCTTGACTTCCTCAATTCCTCTGATATTTACCCTCATTACTTTTCTTTATCTTCTTGTCCTTATTCTTAACTGTATTACAGTCACATCCGTTTTTTTATATGATTCTCAATAGTATCACAGTGACATTCCCTTTTAGTATGGTTCTCATAGAGCCTGTTCTTGATCGCATGACTTCTCACTTAGAATTTGTGAATTTGTGAATTGGTAAAATCCTGTACAGAAACAGGGTTTTAAAATCTGGGTGTTTTTTGACAGATGCGTTGGCATGAAAGATAAATACCACGGAAATAATCCGAACGGAAAGCTCCATTGTACTTTTGGAATTTAGTGAAAGTAAAAAGGAGATGGTTTTGACAACTTTGCATTCGCAATATTTTTGTGTTATTTCTCTTTCACGCAAAAGTTGTCTGAAAAACATCCTGGAAATGTGTCCCCCCCCCAACTTTTTGTTCAAGTTAATCCCGAATGTCATCTGAAAAACAACCTGCAAATGCAGTTTAGTTTCTGCATAGGATTCGTCCCGTGTGATAAACTCCAATAGTGTTTATATGCCTTCAAATCACCCGTCAATTTATGATGACCCCATGAATTTCATAGGGTTTTGGTAAGCAAGAAAGACATCAGAGATGTTTTTGCCACTTCTTTCCTCTGAATTGTAGCCTGCAACACCTGGTATTCAGGGACAGACCCCCATTCAAATACTAACCATGGCTTACCCTGCATAGCTTCCAAGATCAGACAGGATCCTGTGCAATTTAGAGTATTGAGGAGCGTATACTTTGCCTCCTATACCTTTATGCGAAAGAGTAGATGTCGATCGAGGGAAACATGGCCCCATGTCTTGTGAAATTATGCTTCACACATACTGTTCCTCAGCCTCCTCCTGTGCTGGATCTTTATTTTACATTACTTTGTAGTTTTAAGTGATCTGCACTATACAGTTACAGCAGTTTGATTCCACTTTAGCTGTCACGGCTCCATCCTATGGGATGTTGGGATGTGTAGTTTGGAGAGAGAACTGGAATTCTCTCCTAGAGAGCTATGGGGTTATAGTTAAGGGGAATGCACCAGAGTAGCAGTTCTTGGATTTTGTCCTCCAGATGTTTTGGACTCCAGTTCCCAGAGTTCCTTAACAGAGAATACTAAACTACGATGGGATGAAACCACGGAAGTGAAATCTGAACTGAATTGCTGTAAAGAACTTCTGATTCTCTTTGCATCGGAATCATCTAGTTGTATCTTTCCTATCTCATTGCATCTCAGGTGATGCATATGGATATGGTGAAATGCAATTCCTATTCGAAGAGTTCTCCTGTCAGAAAACTGCATGCATTGTTTCATATTGGACCTAATTTCTTTTGATTTTTCAAAAAGAAGTTTGCAGGACTGTCTGTGAGAGTTTTCTGGAGCAGATGCGTCTGAGTTGTTCTACAACTCCCATCATCCTCAGCCAATTGGGTTGTGGAGGTTGCAATCCAGAACATCTAGGTATCTGTAGTTCTCATAGCCTCTCCTAGTTATGTTTAAATGCTTTTGATTTGTTTTAAATTTCGAATAGTATAGCTGATTTAATTATTTTTCTAAAAATCTTTTTATTATAATAATGGTGGTTTAGCTGTATTTTCTTAAAATCTGCATCTGGAGTCAAATAATATGACTAGGCTATGTATGGAGTTTAAACCCACTGGGAGACCTTGGGTGAGTTACTCCATGATAGTGTTGTTGTTGTTGCTGTATGCCTTCAAGTCATTTCTGAATTATGGTTAACTCCTATCATGGGTTTTACTTGCCATGTTTCCTCAGAGAGTGTATGCCATTGCCATCCTCTGAGGCTGAGATAGTGTGACTTTCAGAGGGTCGCCCAGGCGGTTTCCATGGCTGAGCAGGGATTCGAACCCTGGTCTCCGGAGTCCTAGTCCAGCATTCAAACTACTACACCATACTGGCTCCATAAGTAAATATAACAATATCAATAACAACAATAATTATAAATTCTGGGAGGACCGAGCCTTGTCTCATTTTTAAGAGAGCAAAACTGAGGACAGGGCATGTAGGCGTTTGTGATTTTTCCCCCTCTCTTTGCTTCTGACGTCCGTGAGTGACTCAGTTTTACTAGATCACCCTTTCTAAAATGGGCATAATAATATCCCCAATGACTATGGTTGCAAGAAGCAACCAGGGAGATACTGTAATTATTAATGGGGTGTAATGACTAACCAGGGAGATGTCACCCTGAGCCACAACATAAAGTGTGGGGGAGCACTGCAGATAAAAGCAGGCATCACCGGAAGTGGTTGTGATGCCAATGAGTTACATCAGGACTGTGGCATTTACGTTTACCGCTTATCTCCAGGAACGGCTCATCTCCCAGGGAGCCTAGCAAGCAATTCTATTCGGGATTTAGCAATTCTGTTTAGTAATTCTATTCTATTTTTCCCCCTCCTGTATGATTTTTAACACCTTTGCCTGATGAAGAAGCCAGCGGAGCTTCAAAAACTTGCAACATGGATTTTATGCATTTTTGATTGTCCCCATAAAGGTATCGCTGTTTTGTGGATTTTGGGTGTTATTGCACTTTGCTATATGGCCAACACAGCTGTGCCTGGATATGTCTATTTGGGGCATTTTGATTAATCTCTTGGACTGCTAGTGCTAGGGCCAAAAGCTTAGAGCTGGGGGCAGCCCCTTGTGGTTATCATTGCAGATGGGACATGATGGATCTCAGCCACCGTTTTTCAGAACGTGTCATTCAAATAATAAACTCCCAATCAATCAATCAATCAATCAATCATCTCCAACTGCCAATTCAGTTTTCCAAGACCTGCAGTGAACAGAACAGAAAAACCACACACACATAATTTCCCCATCTCTTTTTAAAAACACCATTGCAAGCAATGCTTTCTCTCTGCTCTTCCCACTTCATCAAAGTCTTACTTCAATTGCTGTAAACTGCATTCAAAGTTTGAATCATCATCATCGTTGTCTAAATTAACTGAGCAGCCGGGAAAGAAGAGAAGGTGGTATCCTGCCCTTCCCAGTAGGCTCAGGCAAAAGCAAGCTGCATCTTCTCCTGGATTATTGGAGGACATAGATTCGCCACACAACCAACATCAGAACAATCGCTGTTCGTTTAACACATTGCAGAATAAGCAGTCTTAGCACAGGTGCCTGCAAAAAGGGAGGCATATTATGGAATTGTTTTGCAGAATAATCTGGGGGTATTGTAGAGGTTTTTAATTCTTATTATAATACAGAAAGCTTGGATTAGAAAGCTTGCCTCTCTGGTTGAATGAGGGTGACTGGCACCTGGGAAAGCTCTCCGGCTCATTGGGAATTCCCTTGCCTAGGTCAAACCACACTAACCACTGCAGAGCACTGTCCCTCTAATTAAATCCATTTGAATGTTAACACAAAAAAGGGAAGCTGGTTTGTGTTAGCTGCTGCTTCTCTGCTCTGTTTCTGTTTTAGGGTGAATCTTCACTGCAGAAATAATGCAGTTTGACACCACGTTAATGGCTCCATCCTACCGAATCCTGGAATTTGTCGTTTTATGAAGCCTCAGCACTCTTTGGCAGAGAAGGCTAAAGGCCTTGCAAAATGACAAATCCCAGGGTTCCATAGGATGGAGCTACAGCACTTAAAGTGGTGTCAAGCTGCACTATTTTTACAGTGTAGATGCACCCTAGGAGACATGAGAGAGGCATTTTCTTTTGTTCTTGTTTTAAATCAACTCCCCTATGCACCTATTAGATGTCATAAGGTGCATCTAGACTGTAGAAACAGTGCAGTTTGACACCACGTTAAGTGCTGTAGTTCCATCCCATAGCATCCTGGGATTAGCCTTCTCTGCCAAAGAGTGCTGGAGCCTCATAAAACTACACATTCACGGACGCTTGGCCACACGTGTCCTGGTTTTTCAGATGAGACGTGTTGAAAGGTATGCTTTCTATATTGGAAGGAAGGAAGATGAAGCCCAGAAGAAGCCTTTCCTTCAATTTCCATTCCTTTCCTGTTTCCCTGGGTACTTCCCCGAGTCTTCCTTCATTTTGTTGTCTGGACAGCTCCTCAGATTGCCCAGAGTACAAATCTTGGAATATAAATGCAGATTGTTGTGATACACACACACACACACACACACGTATGTATGGGATCTAATGAGGCTCCCCTTTTGAATACAGATATAAAAATGTTAAATAAAAAGAGAACATGAGAATCTGTCTTATGTTGCAATTGCTTTAAACCAGTGGTTCTCAAATTTTTTACCCCTGTGGCCCCCTCTACATCTATATGCTGGCATAGCCCCCTCCCCAACGTAATATATAAATAAAAATATTTTGTTTGTTTAGTGTGCTTATTTTCCTTTGCACATTCATGCATATCCACATTTTAACATTTTCTAAGGAATTAACATTGTTCAAACTATTGGAGGATGATGCTTTATATGATCACAGCTGCCCACATTCTCTTTGCTAAGAAATGGAAGGACAAGAGAACACTGCTGTTAGAGAAATGGCCAATTAAATTTATGGAGATGCTAGAACTTGACAGACGTACCTGTGTGATAAATAATAAATCTCTCAAAACAGGAGAAGAAGATTGGTTTCCAGTATTGGAAAGAGAAGTGGAAAGACCTCATACTGTAGACTATTAATGTTATTAAATACAGAGTTATAAGACTATCAATATGAGTTTAATAACTGATAAAGACTCAGAGTATTTTGTCTATATATAACTATTTTGATCTTTGAACATTTTTACAGCTATTGGTTTGGAGCCTAAGAATGAGAGGTAGAACGTACATGGATATTTGCCTACACAGATAAGAAAATAATGGAGTGACATAAAAACAATGAATGTGGTATAAATAACTGAATGATAAACAAGAAGGAAGTAGAGTTTTTCTTGCTTTTAAGTAATCTTGTAATCTCGAAAAGGTTGTTAGAAGGATGATATAGGATGACAAATTAACACATATTGTATGAAGGAAGGTGCTATAAAAATTACTGATTCAAGATATGAAGAAAAATGAAAGTATTGTTTTTATTGTTAAAAGGATATGTAAAACATGGGTTAAATTACTGTAAAGATGACTGTTTGAGTGAAAAAATGAAAAAACAAAACAAAGCAGAATACAGGTAGTTTTATTTAAACAAATTCTTTTTCTAACTCAACACATGTGTAAATGCAGTATCTGGAAAGATCTTGTAACACCTTTGAGACTAACTGAAAGAAAGATGTTGGCAGCATGAGCTTTACTAGACTTCCTAGACAGTCTACTTCCACAGATGCATTTACATGTGTAAGTTGTAGACGCAGAATGATAGTATCATCGAGTTGGAAGAGACCTCAAGGGCTATCAGATCCAACCCTAACACTCCTGGAGGCAGATGGCCATCAAATCATAGAGTCCTAGAGGGTTATCACACTAGACCAATTCGGATTGAATCCAAAGTGACCTTGGAACTGATTTCTGTGAATTCGGTTGCTACTGAATTCACTGAATTCTGGGGTGACTTTGGATTGGCTTTGGATTGACTTTGGAATGGCTTCATAGTAATAGCATTCACATGTGGTAATTCAATGCGCAGTCACGTGAATTCACTTGGATGGATGTGGAGTGACTCTGGATTGGGGCTGCAAAAACCCTTGTCTGATCAGGGCTCTAGAGTCGGAAGAGACCTCAAGGGCCATCCAGTCTAGATGATTCTAGAATACATACATAGAATACATAGAATCATATAATTGTAGAGTTGGAAGAGACCACATGGGCCATCCAGTCCAACCCCCCTGCCATGCAGGAATTCCAAATCAAAGCATCCCTGACAGATGGCCATCCAACCTCTGCTTAAAAACCTCTAAGGAAGGAGACTCCACCACTCTCCGAGGAAGGAGTGTGTTCCACTGTCAAACAGCCCTTACTGTCAGGAAGTTCCTCCTAATGTTGAGGTGGAATCTCTTTTCCTGGAGCTTGCATCCATTGTTTCGCGTTCTAGTCTCTGCAGCAGCAGAAAACAAGCTTGCTCCCTCCTCAATATGACATCCCTTCAAATATTTAAACAGGGCGATCATATCACCTCTGAACTGTCTCTTCTCCATGCTAAACATACCCAGTTCTCTAAGTCCTTCCTCATAAGGCATGGTCTCCAGACCCTTCACCATTTTTGGTCACCTTCCTCTGGACACCCTCCAGCTTCTCAATATCCTTTGTGAACTGTGGTGTCCAGAACTGGACACAGTATTCCAGGTCAGGCCCGACCAAAACAGAATAGAGTTTAGTCTGTTTAGCCTGTTTGGGGTTGTGACTGTGTTGGACTACATCTTCCAGAATCCTCTAGGCCACCTGGGGATTCTGGGAGATGTAGTCCAAAAATGCACACTAGCAAGCTACGTTTCCTATACGTTGCTAGTGCATGGCTGCAGCAACTCATGCATAAACAGGTGTCACCCTCACCTGAGCCGCCTCCACCTGCTGACGTCAGCCAGGTATTCTCTCTCTGCTCTCCTGGCTGGCTCACCTTTCCTTGGTTCTGATGGTATCTGCCTCCGCCTTCTTCTCCTTCCTCTTATAAAGTTGAAAGAGGACAAAAGTCAAGAGCAGAATTCTTTCTCCGAACTTCAGACAGGTAAGGGCCTCTCTGTCGATTAGCTGGGAGGGTGGGTTTGGGCACAGAGTTGTGGCCTCTGTTTGGGTGAAATCTAAGCTTTCTTCCTCTCCTAACCTGTACTGTCAAATCCAGGAACTGTTTGAAAAAAGTTGGGAAATCTGTTTTATTTTTTAAATTGAATGTCCTCCCATATTTCATAGAGGTCTGGGTGGAGATGTAAGTAATTTTTTTTAGAATTTTGTTCCTTTAGGGAAAAGAAAGGATTTCACAAAACCACAAACCGCACACGTGTGTCTTTTTAGGAAAAGATAGATGTGGTATTTTGACATACAGTATCTGGGAGTGACAGCCTGGATTAATCCTCTGCCGTACCACTTTTTTTCAGCTGCTTTTAAAGTATCCCAGTTTCTCATTCCTACACTACTTTCCACCTTGGTCTTTTGCTACAAACTCAGATCCTCAAAGCCGAGACACAGCAAGAGGGAAGCGGCTTTCTCCTTGCCTCTCCACATGCCATGATCTTCCCGAGGGAGACAGTTGTAAAAGTGTGCCTTAAGTTTTGCTGGAAAAATCCATTTGGCAAATGGCACGCTTTTATAACTGTCTCCCTCTGAAAGGAGAATAGATATGCTACAATAGCAAGTGGTAAATGCTCTTTGAGCCTTTATTAATAGAAGCATAGATGCCAGTGTGGTCTAATGGATTGAATATTGGAGGACTAGGGCTGGAATCTCTGCTCAGCCATGGAAACTTATTAATTTCTCTGTTCTTCTTCTCCTTGGAGGATGGTAGTGGAAAAACTACTCTTCTTGCTCCTCTGTGGAGACTGAGATATTTCAACTTGGTTGCCCACCGCCCCCAAAAGAAGTGAAACATTCCTGACAAAATCCTGAATAATGAAGGCTGTAAAACACTCTCCTGGTTTCCATTCCCTAACTTTTCTTGCAATTTGCTGTGCGAAAAATAAACCTCTGTTTGCAGTGTCTAATAAAGAGCAAGGAGAGAGGCGCTTCTTTCTCGCTGCATCTCTTTTGTCAAAAGTAGTATGCACTCTGTTAATTTGGTAGAGGGAGAAAGAGAGAAGGGGGCAGAATCTTGCCCTTCCTCATTAATAATTTTTACAATCTTTTGATCATGCTCTGACGTTGCTCAGCCACATGTGTCCTAGTTTCCATCTGTGAAATGTTGGCGAGTATGGCTTTAGAGGCAAAGCTATGTCTGTCCACAGAAATTCTGTGATCAAAGGCTGAGATCCATCATTCTTGTCCACCTTCCCAAACTAGAATTCCCACTGAGCGTTAAAGGAGGGGATCTTAAGACCTGTAGTTCAGGGAAGGGCCCTATAATTTCCCTAGTAGAGTTAAAAGTACCTCTGTTTGTTGTTATTTTTGTGTGCCTTCAAGTCGTTTCCAGTTTATGACAACCCTAAGGTGAACTGATCACAGGGTTTTCTGGGGCTGAGAGTGTGTGACTCATCCAAGGTCACCCAGTGCATTTCCATGGCCACGTGCGGAATCAAATCCTGATCTCCAGAGTCATATTCTCTTACCTCAGAGTCACTTATGTCACCAAACTATAAATCCCAGGATTCCAGAGGAAGGAGACATGGCAGGTAACGTGGTAGCAAGCTGCCATAACTGTGTAACACAGGTACACTCTGTGTTTTCTTTGACATTCTTGATGTTGCTGGCTATTAAATGGCTACACAACCAATTGGCTACACAACCAAAATGACCACACAACCAATAGTTACAGCTTTGTTCCATGCTTTTAGTAATCTCCTGAATATTATCTAATCAAGGGATCCTCACCAAGAGTTGCATTCTGTTTTAGTGACTAGAAAATAGTGCATTTTACTAAGAAAGACATTAAACACTCAGTACACCATAAAATCATTTTGTACTCTCAGGCTACAGCTCTTGTACCAGTCCCAAAGTTCAACAACCTAAAGTTTATTTTTCCTGGGGCACACAGGGAAACTGGAAAGTACAACTGTATTGTCATGGAAGAACAGCCTGTGTTTCCTTATGACTCATACTTTTATGTTAAGCAATGCCTGGTATCTGTTGCGCCTGTGGATCGTGATGATGCTAATAACCCATGATCCCATTGCATTAATGAGCCACGCTGCATTAATTCCTGTCTATGAGATCACGGAAGAAACTTTAGGAGATTACATCCTATAGTTTCAAAGTTTTTTTTTAAAAGGTAGCAACTTTGAATCAATCAATCTTTTAGAGTAATATCTTGAACTTGTCATCAATCTAAAAGAATAGCTGTGGTTGTTGTTTGTTTGTTTGTTTCCCACCTGTTTGCTAGAGAGGAAAGTCAAGGTGGCAGACTGACTGAAGTGTGTAATATTTAAAACAACAATTTATCATTATAATACTGTTATAATTATTATTATGTATTCCACCAGTTTCCCAGAGAGGAAAATCAAGGTATTCCTGCATGGCTTTCTCTAGAGGGCTGCATGATTTTCACTCCTTGTTCTGTTGTTGTCGTGTGCTTTCAAGTTGTCTCCAACTTATGGCAACCCTAAGGTGACGCTATCATGTATTTTTCTTGAGAAGCGTCATCGCAGGTGGTTTGCCATTGCCATCCTCTGAGGCTGAGAGGGTGTGACGTGCCCAAGGTCACCCAGTGGGTTTATATGGCCTAGCCGGGATTAGAACTACTGACAAACTGGAGTCCAAGTCCAAATAAACACACGTGACTTTTATTTGCCAAGTGCTCAGTTGACTTAGTAACCACTTTACGATCTCACGTTGGCTGCTCCCCTCTTTGTCCTTCTGTTTATTTAGAGTATTTTTAGCTACTCAAAAACCGCAAGAGGACAGTCAGATCGAAGCTTTAAATGCCAGAGCAGCAAGGAAGCAAAGCAAATATTTTGTGCAGCAACTATGAACACACAAGGCAATTCAATGTCCAAGGAAGGCTAACATTGTTTACTGTTATCTTTAATGCTTAATGAAAAAGGTTGGCCATACAAATGCATAGGAAGGGTCTAGGGCTGCATCTGCACTTCAGAAATAATCTGGTTTGACACCACTTTAATTGGCATGACTCCATGCTATGGAATTCTGCTCTGCTCTGGTGCTCCAGAAAACTACAGTTCCCAGAATTCCATAGCATGGAGCCGAGGGCTCACACTCACCAACTGTCCCAGTTTGTCAGGGCTGACCCCAGTTAATCCTCTGCTGCTGACTCACTTTTTCAGCTGTCTTTAAATATATACTGATTTCTCTCTCTTCTCCCATTTCCCCACTTTGTCCTTGACTTTCTTCACCTGCAAAAAAGTGCAAAATTAAATCTATTGCACTAAATTAAGCCAATTAGCTCAGTGCTAAGGATTCCTGGGATTTGTACTGTCCTGTGGTACCAGAACTCTCTGACACACAAAACTATAAATTCCAGAATTCCACAGCATTGAGCCATGGTGGTTAAGGCGATGTCAAATAGCATTATTTCTGCAATGCAGATGTAGTCTCTGGACTGGAGCAGCAGGCAATAAACTGGCTCCATCTTCTACATGCCATCCCTTCAGATGTTTAAAGATATTTCTCTCATGTCACCTCTCCATTTTCTCTTCTCCAAGTTAAAAACAACAACAGCAACTAGCTCTCTAAGCCAATCTTTTTAGGGTTTGGTTTCCGCGTGTTTTACCATCTTGGTTGCCCTCCTTTGAAAACATTGCAAGTTGCCAGCATCCTTCTTGAACCTTCAGAGACAGTCTATTCCACTCTTGAAAAGGTCTTACCATCCAGAAGTTCTTCCCAATGTTTAGGTGGAACTTCATTCCTTGTCATCTGATTGTATCCTCTTGTTCGGACAGGTAGATCTTGGCAGAAGCAGCAACCATGGCTACCCTGTATCCATCACTCGAGGACATGAAGGTGGACCAGGTCCTCAAGGTGAGAGTCCTCTTCTCCCTACCCTTTGTCCTGAATGCATATGGCCTGGGGACCTCTGGAAGCCACCGTGGCTGATGTGTGTGACCAGCCTAGCCTCTTTAGGAAGGGAATTCCAGGGCCTGGGGTACAGCCACTGAGAATGCTATCTCCTGTGTTTTGGAGAGATGTATTATCTGTGAATATGGAGTGAGAAGATAGAAGACACTTCTGAAAAGATCTCAAATCATGGGTAGGCTCAAATGGGAGTATATGGTCTTTTAGATAACCTGGACCTGAGCCATATAGGATTTGATTGGTCATAACCAATGTTTTGAATTGGGCTGGGAAACAGACTGGCAGCAAGTGGAGTTGTTGCAATAAAGAAGTTGCATGCTCCCTGGCTGCAGCTGTTTGGACCAGCTGACATTTCCAAAAACTGTTTTAAGGCAGGGCTGTGTAGAACATGTTACAGAAGTCCAAACTGAACTGGATGGCCCTTGTAGTCTCTTCCAGCTCTATGAATCTAAGGCATGTGTCACTGTGATCATACCTGATGTCTCTAGAAATGGAGGCAGCTGGCAAACTAACCTTTACTGCAAATCCTCCAATGGAAGCATTCCTTACCTCTGGTGAAACTTGAGATTCCAGGTTCTTGGAGTGATGCCATGTCTACACTGTGTTTATGATATGTGCTGAAATAAAAGAAACATGGCTAAACAAAAATAAAAAAAATAAAGATAAGGATGAGAAGAAAAGAGGAAGGTAGACAGATGCTACCTGGACCTCAGGACCAGCTATCCTCATAGACAGAACAACGAAACTATCTAAGGTGGCACCCATCCTCCAGGTATCTCTCTGGAGTCTCCTGGCTGTACCACTTTCTTGGAGGACTCAACTGTGCACCATGAAGTACTGGGTCAAAGGCATAAGAGATATCAATGGTTCCTCTGAGCATCCTTGCCACCACCATCTTGTCTGTAATGGGGTGGTGGTGGAGTGGCAGCAGGAGGCCATACTAGTTGGGAAATTCTGGGAGTTATAGTTTTAAAAAAGGTAACATTCCCAAGCCCTGGATGGGAGGGGGTTCCTCATCTCTAGGGTCCATAAGAAGAACCAGTGTTAGACTGCAGAGCCAGGGAACACAGGTGAAGGCACTTGAGGCTGTAATGAATCATGGGCTGTAAGGAAAGGAAAATAATGCCAAAGAACTGACAAAATTCTAGTAAGCATAACTATTAGTGCTCAAAACAAAGGCTGGATGGATTAAAGAATGGTGTGTGTGTGTGTGTCTGTCTGTCTATCTGTCTGTCTGTGATTCCAGGACAGATTACATTTTTGCCTTTCACCAGGAGATGGTTTCTTTTTTTAAATACGTGCTAAAATACAGTACTCACAGTACCTATATTGACCTGTGAATAAGTTGACCCAGTTTTTTGGGGTCAATTTTTTGACTAAAATATCTAGACTCATGCATGAGTATATACAGTAAATCTCTTGAGCCCAGCTGTGATAAACTGAATTTGGAGTGAATTCAGGAACTGAGTTTAGACTTTCCCCCTCATCTCCTCCTTGATCCTGTGGGCTGGGAATGCTGGGAATTGAACCTGGGAATATCTCCATGCCATGTAGATGGTCCTCCCACTTAGCTATGGTCCTTCTCTTTTAAAGTTCAGACTAGAACCCAGAGCTGATCCATCATTCCAAGTGATGTGGAATCCACACACCATCAAATGAAGCCCCAGGAATTAAGACAGGAGAACTTAGAGCTGTCCCCTTTGCAACCCTGGGAAGATTTGCTCCTAATTTTCTGGTCTTATTATTTCTTTTGCTAACTGCAGGCTCAAAGTGTTGCAGCCCCGAAGGTGACTCCTCCAGCTCCGGTCCCTGTTGTGGTCACCCCATCAGCTCCTGAGATGAAGGAACCACCCAAGGCAACTGGTAAGGATGTTCAGAGAAGAAAAAGTAGTCCTGTGTCAAATTGAAAAGTTGCAGCATTTGGGTTCTTCTAGTGGTTAGAAAGTAACTTACTTTTGGAAGATAACTCCTAGACAACTCCTCCCTCCCCCCGGCTAGCATGGCCATTTGTGGATTCTGAGAGTTATCATCAAAAATAACCCAAACAGCATGGAACAGATGTCATATTGGCAATGTCATATTGGAGCAAGCTTGTTTTCTGCTTTTCCAGAGACTAGGACATAAAGCAACGGATCCAAGCTAGAGGAAAAGAGATTCCACCTCAACAGGATGAACTTCCCAATGGCAATTGCTGTTTGACAGTGGAACACACTCTTTCTGAGTGTGGTGGAGTCTCCTTTGGAGGTTTTTAAGCAGAGCTGGGTGGCCATCTGTCACAGGGAGTGGCAGAAGGAGGCTGGACAGGATACCCCTTGGGGTCTCTATAATTCTATGATCTTTGGACACATACATGCTAGGATGGGTGGAACAGACCATAACTCACAGGCAGAAATTTGTGGGACTGTCAAATGACTATGGAGGTTATCACATTCAGACGGGACAAGGTTGGGATTGCTCTCCCATCCTTATCCCATCCATGGGGTGGATCACACAAAACCTTTCATACTGTACGCACTGATCCTGTCTTTATCCTGTCATTGAAGCGGCACTGCATTAATGCAAATTCCCATTAATGCAAAATGCCTAGGCAATGCCACTTCAATGACGGGACAATGACAGGATCAGCACGACATCATTTGAAAGGCTTTAGCGTGATCGCTGTCTCTTGAGCTTTCCAGACAGGACAATGTCTGGATAAGTGCGACGTTGTATGAAAGCTCTTCCCACGATTGCATGGGAAGGACGGGACGGGGATGGGACAATGATGTCCTGTCCCTGCTGTGATAATCTCCTATGAGGCACTTTATGAATAGGATGGTGAAAAAGAGTCAGTCCTTCTGGGGAAACACAACAGCTGTGATTCCAGTGTGAATAGACAGGTGGTCTGGAAGGGGCACAGCCACAAAAAGTGACATTGCTTGCAGCAGTGGAAGCGTCATTAGGGAGGTGCAAGGAGTACAGACTGCACTGGGTGACACCTCAGAGAAGGATATCAATTGTGTGCTGGTGGGAAAGGACTGCCTTCTGGGTCTGGCAAGTCCACTTGCAGAGTGGGAAAGCAAGTGTAGTCTCTTCCTTCTCTGCTAGATCTGGAAAAAGTTGTGGGGCAGTAGGAGCAGCCCACCTCCGCCCGTGACCACTGGTGAGACTGGGCTGCCTTCCAGGTTTAGATGCTTCGCTTGCTTGGTGGTAAATACACTCTTTTGGACAACAGTTCCCATCTCCTTTCCTGCCTTGCCAGCAGCTCCATTAGACCTAGAAAAGGTTGCTGAAGAGAGGTGAGGGGGTATTAAAAATGATCCATGGACCCCCGGAGACTGAGGTTCCTGAGAATGTCCCAGTCCAACCACCCAGAAGCAGCAAGGAGGCTGGCCAGGACATTGTTGCATGCCATGGCGAACTCCTGGAGGAACTCCCATTGGCAAATGATGCATGGTCCTTTTTGGGACTTGCAAACAAGACAGGTAGACTGGAACAACCCAGGACACGGACAGTCCCATTGGATACCCCATTTCACCAACCACCAGCGGAGAGTAGACCAGAGCGTTTCTCTTCCATAGTGGCCCAACCTCCTTCTGAGGGACCATTGACCATTGACCTTCTGAGGGACCATTGACCTGGTGGCTCCAAGCCTGCAGGTTACAACATGAGTTATTGCACTGGGGTGACACCACCCTTAGTGATGCCACTATTCAACAGGCCACATTATTTGATGATTCCTCACTAGCACTAAGATTCTTGGATGGAATCTGAATCACTGATCCTCCAAATCTCTTTGGTAACACCTGGTAGACCATGAAACCAATATATAACAGGAACTGTAGCTGCTGCCCCATCATCAAATAATTATCTTCTAATTGGCTGTGTGTTGAATAGGTGACTCCCAGCCATGTGACTGCCTCCATTGCAAAATTGCTGCTTGAGTTGAACTTGGATTATTCTCAGGTTTCAGCAATGGTGATACAGTAATTTGGAATAACTCATTCCCTCATGGATGCTGTCCCTTGAACCCACAACCAACAAGTGGTGAACACTATTGCAGACAGTCATGAAGTTTTGGGTGACTGGAAGTGATGGCAAGTCACTTTTTACCTTTTTTCTGGGACTGTTCCTTGGCTGTTTTGGATTGGTCCCCACGACTGTACTATTTAGAGAGTATTTTTGGCTGGAAAAAGAATTCAATTTTTTTTCATGATCTGGAGGACATTAAATTAAATAATTATCTTCTCATTATCTTCTCCTTCTTCTAAGGAAGACCACATAGGGCTCCCTCGAGGGCCACATTCAACCTGAAGGCTGCATGGTTTCAAGACTTCGGGTGTATCCACACTTCAGAACTAAAGCAGTTTGACGCCACTTTAACTGCCATGGCTCTATCCTACAGCATCCTGGGATTTGTAGTTTAGTAAGCTATTTAGCCTGGAGAGCTCTGGTGCATCACCAAACTACAAATCCTAGGATTCTGTAGGATAACATCAAAATGGTTAAAGTGATGGTTACACCCTTCCTTTCTGGTAAAAGCCAAAGTTAATCTTCCAGAATCCAGTGTGCAGCCTCTTCTCTGAATTGCTTCTTTCTTTTCTTTTCAGACCCACCTGTTTTGTATCCAAATCTTGCTGAGCTGAATGATTACATGGGCCTGTCACTTTCCAGTGAGGAGGTCCAGAAGAATTTGGGGCTTGTCCCAGTGGGCAGCAATGTAAGTATTTCTGAGTGCAACCTGGAACACCTCTTTTCATGGACTCACAAGGGTATCTTTGCTCAGGTGTATTGCATACAGGGAAATGCCACCTCAAGTTCAACCTTGTTATGCAGCTCTACCCAGGGCTTTTATTTCTACCAAAGGTAACTTTCCAACCTAGAGATTAATGCAATAAAGGAAATGGGAAAAAATAAATCACCAGGAACTGGTGATATCCCAATTAACTTGCTAAAATGCCCACATATAGATGCAACTTTAATGCTAACTGAAATATGCGAACAAATATGGAAAACAAAGAGGTGGCCAACAGACTGGAAATGCTCAATATACACACCAATCCACAAGAAAGGAGATACAAAAGACTGAAGCAACTATAGGATAATAGCATTAATCTCACACACAAGCAAAATCATGCTCAAAATTCTGCAGCATAGACTCCAAATATGCATAAAGGGAGAAATCCCAGGATGCAAGCAGAATTCAGAAAAGGAAGGGGCACTAGGGACTACATTGCAAACATGTGATAGCTAATAGAGTGCACCAAAGAATTTTTAAAAATCAGCATGTGTTTTATAGACTACAGCAAAGCATTTGGTCATATAGATCACAAAAAGCTATGGAACGCACTCAAAGATAGAGGAGTGCCACTACATCTGATAGTCCTGATGAGGAATCTGTATCAAGGGTAAGAGGCCACTGTCAGGACAGAATTTGGGGAAACAGACTGGTTCCCAATAGGCAAAGGGGTCAGGCAAGGTTGCATCCTATCACCTTACTTGTTTAATTTATATGCTGAAAATATCATAAGAAAAGCAGACTTAGAATCAGAAAAAGGAGGAGTGAAGATAGGAGGAAGCAACATTAACAACCTAAGATATGCAGACAGCACAAGACAGCAGAAGACATCCAGGAATTAGGACAGTTAATAAAGAAGGCCAAAGATGAAAGTGCAAAGACAGGTCTGATGATGAACATAAAGAAAACAAAATAATGACCACAGAAGAAATACACCATTCTAGACAATGGGGTTTATCACATGGGAGGAATTTCTCTCAATTATAAATAGAGTCAATTCGAAAATATGTGAATTCGCTAGTTTAGCAAATTTACATGAAATCTGATTGCGTTCAGAATGCGTTCAGAATGACTTCCCATTTCCCAAAAATGACCCCCCATTGCCCGAAATTGCATGAGATACTCTAATACGCAATTACGTGAAACCCCATTATTGCATTCGGAATGACTTCCCTTTTGCCCCAAATTGTGTGAGATACACTCATTTGCAATTATGTGAAATCCCATGATTGCATTCGGATTGCCATTGGATTATACTTCCAATTTCCATCATCTGATAACGTCCAATGAGGAAATTGAAATAGTTAAAGAATTCCCCTCTGTAGAATTAAACATTGACCAGAATGGAGACTGTAGTTCAAGAAATAAGAAGACTATGAATGGGAAGGAAAGGCAGCTATGAAAGAACTGGAAATGATACTGAAGAGCAAAGACATACAACTGAGCCTGAAAGTCAGAATCCTTCAGGCCATTGTATTCCCAGTTACCATGTGCAGATGCAAGAGCTGTGGACAGTGAGGAAACAAACAGAAAAAAAATCAACTCATTTGAAATGTGGTGCTGGAGAAGAGTACTTACGATGATCCCATGAACAGCCAGGAAAACAAACAAATGGGTTCTTGAACAGGTCAGATCAGACCAGGGCTCTCCTTGGAAGCAAAGATGACTAAGTTGAGACTATTGTACTTTGGCCACATCATAAGAAGGCATGGATTACTAGAAAAAACTATAATGCTAGGAAAGGTAGAGAGTAGAAGAAAGAGAGGAAGACCACAAACTAGATGGAAAGATTTGATCAGGGGGGTTATGGGCCAGGGCTTGCAAGATCTGGGCAAGGCAGTGGAGGATAGGGATTCTTGGAACTGTCTCATCCACAGGGTTGCCATGAATTGGAGCTGACTCAAGGGCAGCTAAGAACAAAAGAGATTAATGTGTACATCACAGGGAAAAAAATGGCACAACACCCTGGGTCTTGTTTTAAGGCAGGCATAGTAAATGGTGTAGCTTATATAAAATGGCAAAACCAAGGTTTGCTTTTTGGAATTTATATATTTTTGTAATATTTTCAAGCCATGGATGCTTGAATCTGTGGATAAGGAATCTGTAGATACAGAGAGCTGACTGTAATAATAATAGATAGCTAGTGTGGTGTAGTGGTTTGAGCTATGACTATGACTCTCAAGACCTGGATTTGAATCCTGGCTTGGCCATGTAGACCCACTGGGTGACTTTGGGCAAGTCACACTTTCTTAGGACATTATCACACGGGAGGAATTTCTCTCAATTTCAAAAGAAAAGAAAGTGGGGCCAGTTCAGAACTGAGTGAATTTGCTGGTTCAGTGAAATTATGTGATTGCATATTGACACCGCATCGCGTTTGGAACTGCCCAAAATTGCTTCCCAGTGCCCGAAATTGCGCACGAGAGTTTCTCACGCAATAATGAGAAACCCCACGATTGTGTTCGGAAGGACTTCCCTTTGCCTGGAAATGTGTGTGATCAGCTTTCACACAATAATGCAAAACCCCATGAAAACCCCATGATAGGCTTGCCTTAGGGTCGCCATATGGTGGCAAAAACCTGAATGTACACATCGACAACAACAATCCTGAACCGGCAACCTTATCCTTACCCATTTGGTCAAGAACTACATTTGTTTAAAAACACAGTTTCTTACAAAAAGAATGTTCTGAATCTGTTCCTACTATTCAGGGTAGCTATGCAAGGGGAGAATGAAAAAACGTTTGTTCTGGAGGGTCTCCTAAGTGTTTGTCTTTTGCTGGGAACAAAATTAATTTGGCTCTTTCACTTCTGCAATGTGCAATGTTCTTTTGTAGGCTGTGGTTCCAGCATCCTCTGGACAAGGCATGATGGTTGCTCCAGTGACAGGAAGTAACTTGGGGATGCGCCGGGCAGAGATCAAACCAGGCCTGCGGGAAATCCATCTTTGCAAAGATGAGCGCGGGAAGACAGGGCTGAAGCTGAGGAACATTGACAAGGTGAGCTTTGGGGTTTGGCTTGTTTGGCAGAAACAGATTAAAGTCTCTTTCAGACTAAACCATTGTATCACATTGATGCTTTAACTGCTGTGGCTCCATCCGTCATAATCCTGGGATCTGGAGTTTCTTTGTGCACAGGAGCTCCCTGGCAGAGATGTCTAAATACCTTATGAAACTACAGATCCCAGGATTCCATAAGACTCTTGCATGGGTGGTTGAAATGTTAGCAAAGTTCTGTAATTGTGTAGTGTTAAAGAGATCGAAGGCAACCTTTTCTAACCCAGTGTCTTCTGCATGTTTTGGACTGCATCTTCCTTCAGTGCTGGATGGGGATGCTGGGAGTTGCTAACATCTAGATTTTGCCAGGCAGAAGATGGCTGGTTAAAGCAATTGTTGAATGAGACAAAAACTACATCCACCCTAATATTTTGTTTCCCACAGCTGTCAAGCAATAGGAAGCCCAAAAATAACCTAGTATCCAAACTTAGAAATACTACTTTTTTGGATCACAGCTCCCAGAACCCCTCATCCAATGCTTTTTGGACTAAAACCACCTGAATCTGCCTGAATCGCGATGCTGGCTGGGAAATTCTGGAGCTCACAGTCCAAAAAGGTAATATTTCTTGGCTTTGTCTGTTGCCCTCAAATATATATTGGGCAACAAATCCCATAATCCCCGGACATCACACATCTGGAAGAAACTACATAGGGAGAGGCTGTTTTACACTATTGTTTCAACTCATTTAACAGGTATTGAGAGGAATACTGTCTTTGACCAATGACTTTTCATGTTGCTGGAAAGACTAAGAGCCCTGAGAATTTGTAGCACCTTTGAGACTAAGGACTTTGTCAGATGGAAGGAATTTCTATTTTGAATGGAGCCAATTCAAATTCATGTAAATTCGCTAGTTTAGCGAATTTATGTGAATTCTAATTGTGTTCGGAATGCATTCAGAATGACTTCCCATTGCCCGGAAATGACTTCCCATTGCCCCAAATTGTGTGAGATACTCTAATATGCAATAATGTAAAACCCATAATTGCGTTCGGAATGACTTCCCTTTTGCCTGAAATTGTGTGAGATACACTCATACGCAATAACATGAAACCCCATGATTGCGTTCGGATTGCCATTGGATTATACTTCCAATTTCCGTCATCTGATAAACTCCTAACTGTGTGAAAGAAGTTGTAGCACAGTGTTCATAGACTAAGACTGCATCCGCCTTGGCTCAATGCTATGGAAAAATGTCGTTTTGTGAGACATTTAAACTTCTCTGTGAGAGAGCTCTGGTAACACAACAAACGACAGTTCCCAGAATTCCATAGCATTGAGTCATGGCAGTTAAAGTGGTGTCAAAGTGGATTATTTCTTCGGTGCAGATGCAGCCTGGTCTACTTATGCTACAAGCTTATGCTACAAGTTCTTTTGCCCGGTTAGTGTCAAAAGTGTTACAAGCTCCCTTTGCATAATGAAATTGCACACCAACAGCGCTATGTCTCTGAATTCTACCCCCATCTGGGAATTTGTTTGATCTTCTTTAAAGTCCAAATAAACATGCAGCAAAAATGTTTGCCTGGATTCGGTCCATCTGCATTGGGTGAAAAGGAGGACATTCCTTCTGTTCTCTGAATTTGTGGTGAGGCTGATTTCATGATTCAAAAATGTCTGTCTCAAAAGAAATGTTCCATCAAAGCTGAAAGGTTTCAGATTATTATTTTGTTTGTTTGTTCCCAAATGTTAGCGTGACACCGTGGATGAAACAGATGCATTGTGTTTTGAGGATTCAGTAAAAGTCAGATGATTCTGCAGCCTGGGAGAAATTATCACTCCATCCTTGTGGATTTGCATGTTAGGAAGTCAGTGTTCTTGTACCTCTAGCTTAGTATATTTCAGTGGGTCTTGCTTTGCTTTTTGGAAGAGACTGGAGGAGAAGAAAAAGAAAGAAAATTGGGAGAAGTA
This sequence comes from Urosaurus nigricauda, assembly GCA_034509955.1. NCBI lineage: Eukaryota > Metazoa > Chordata > Lepidosauria > Squamata > Phrynosomatidae > Urosaurus > Urosaurus nigricauda. Next base: position 4,180,417 of record JAOEGL010000004.1, read on the forward strand.
TGTAAGATATGAACTTGATCTAGATATGTAAGCTAACCATGTCTCCAAAAAGGTTATATATTTATTTCATTTCATATATCCTGCCTTCTCTCAAAATGGGGATTCAAAGGGGCTTACAAAGTATGTTTTTCTGAAGTTGAATTCTGCAAAATATATGTACCTAAAGCAGCGAAGTCTGATGATTATTGAACAATAGATGATAGAGGAATCATACAAAGTTGGAAGGGGCCTCGTGGACCATTGAGTCCAGCCCCCCCCCCCCCACTAAGTGCAGGATCTCCAGTTAGTTGTCCACCCTCTTTTCTGAAAATATCCAGAGAAGGAGACACCATCAGCTCTTTAAGGAATTGGTTCCATTGTCAAACTGCTCTTACTGTCAAGACGTTCTTTTTCATATTAAATCACAGCCTACTTTCCAATAAATTAAAACCATTAGACCTGACAGTCCTACCTTCTGGGACACTCTCTTATTTCTCCTGTGTGCTCTGAGTGTAGTTTCCACTTCACATTCTAAAATTGTAGGTTCATCTGCATATGGTTCGTCCCTGAATGAATCTGTCATCCTTTTTTTCTCTTTTATTTAGTTCTTCCATGTATTGTTTTCATAGTCTTTTAATTTCTACTTGATCATATAATGAATTCCCCTTCTGGTTAATAGCATCCCCACTCTTGTTTTAAATATCCCTTTGATTTCTCTGCTCTTGTGGGAGAGTTCTCTTTTTCTTCCTTTTTTGTTGTCATCTTCTTTCTCTGCATTTTCATAGTAGTTCTCTCCTGCACTAAACTGCGTTAATTCTGCACTGTAGATTCAGCCTACATCCGAGATCATTTGTTTGATGATGCGTCTCAATACGTCAAGAAAATTTCTTTATAGGGTGTCTCGATGCGTTTAATGTGATGGCACTGAGAGATATTTTTTGAAAAGCTGATGTCCTTTTCTTGCAGGGCTTGTTTGTGCAGCTGGTCAAGGCCAACTCTCCAGCATCCCTGGTGGGCCTGCGCTTTGGGGACCAGATCTTACAGATTGATGGGAAGGATTGCGCTGGCTGGAACACAGACAAGGCCAAGCGTGCACTGAAGAAGGCCTCCCCAGAGAAGATTGTCATGGTGGTTCGTGACAGGTGAGGACACAGGAATGGGAAATACTCTGCATTGCTCATCTAAATGGCTCCAGAACTTAATATGAGGAATCCTACCCTGTGATTCCCTGCAGTGGGAACTGTGTAGCCCTCCAGATTTGTTGTAGACTGCATTCTTGCACGTTGACTATTATATTTATTACGATCAACCTATCAAACATCTATATTAGAATACTCTCCCACTTTTCAGAGATTAAATCAAGGCACATGTGGCCAAACAAAGTCAGACTGTAGTGAATCAAAAATCATAGAATAGAATCATAGAGTTGGAAGAGACCACAAGGACCATCCAGTCCAACCCCCTGCCATGCAGGAACTCTCCATCAAAGCATCCCCGACAGATGGCCATCCAGCCTCTGCTTAAAGACCTCCAAGGAAGGAGACTCCACCACACTCCGAGGGGGTATGTTCCGCTTTCGAACAGCTCTTACTGTCAGGACGTTCTTCCTAACGTTCAGGTGAAATCTCTTTTACTCTAATTTAATCTGTTGTTCTGGATTCTATTATCTGGCATAGCAGAAAACAAGCTTGCTCCATCCTCAGTATGACACCCTTCCTAGTGTTTAGGTGAAATCTCTTTTCCTGTAGCTTGCATCCATTGCTCTGTGTCACTGAAGCAGCAAAAATCAAGCTCACTCCATCCTCAATATGACACCCTTTCAAATACATAAATAGGGCTATCATGTCACCTCTTAACCTTCTCTTCTCCAGGCTAAATAGCCCCAGCTCCTTAAGCCACTCCTCACGGGGCTTTATGGTTTCCAGACCTTTCACCATATTGATCACCCTTTTCTAGACACTCCAGCTTGTCCACATCCTTCTTGAATTGTGATGCCCAGAATTGTACACACAGGATTCCTGTTCTCACAGTCTTCAAATTGGTTTTAGTGCTGTTAGTACTTTAATTCTATTTTAACGTTGATCTGCTATATTTTAAAATTGTTGTTGTTCAAGTCATTTCCAACTTATTGCAACTCTGTCCTGGGGTTTTCTTGGCAAGATTTGATCACAGGAGGTTTGCCATTGCCTTCCCCTGAGGCTGAGAGCATGTGTGTGGCTGGCCCAGGGTAATCCAGGGGGTTTCCATGCCTGAGCTGGGAAATGAATCCTGCTCTCCAGGGCTGTAGTCCAATACTCAAATCACTTGACCACCCTAGCTCCATTGCATTATATTTGTTTCAATGTGCAAATTGCTTTTAAATCTGATTTTGGAGAGAGACGGACTATAATTTATTTATTTATTTATTTATTTCATTTGTATGCTGCCTTTTTTCCAGGAGGGGACCAAAGACTGCTCTCAAATAAAAAACATTTAAAAATTTCAATAAATTCAGAAAAATTAAAATAATCTACGAACAATATAAATAAAGACAACAAGAGGTTTTATGGACTTTGTCCCAAAGGCAATGACATTTTGCTTTGCAAAGAAAGAAATGGCTGAGCTTGAACTGGTCTTGACCTATTTCCTTATTTTGCTTTTGTATGTGTCCTTTTTTTTTTTGGCAGGCCCTTCCAGCGGACGGTGACAATGCACAAAGACAGCACCGGCCACGTGGGTTTTGTTGTCAAAAAAGGGCAGATTAACTCCCTGGTCAAGGGCAGCTCAGCCGCTCGCAATGGGCTCCTCATCAACCACTACATCTGCGAAGTGAACGGGCAGAACGTCATTGGCATGAAGGTGAGCATACATAGGGTGGCATCACCAGGGCTTGCCCCTTGTGACATAACAAAGGGTTTTCTCTAGGTCTGCGATTTCAGCCCCAGAAAGCAGGGGCTGGGATGGTCATGAATTGGCAATCCTATTGGCAGCATCTTTCTTCAAATAAACATCTTGGTGACTTTGCTCATGGTTCTTCCACAAAAGGACTTGGTAGCAAATTCAGTATAAAAGTGCAGAGCTATGTGCTTGAGAAAGCACTCTCTCTCTCTCTCTTTTTTTTAGAATGGGTGGCTGGCACAATTCTGCAGGATGTCTCTGCTGGGCAAATGACCTATTTATGACCTACTGTATAGAAATGTTAGTCAAAAAATTGACGCAAAAAAACTGAGTCAACTTATCCATCAATCAATATAAGTACTGTACTTTAACTCTTATATAAAAAAAGGAACCATCCCCTAGTGAAGGGCAAGTGTGTAATCTGTCCTGGAAGTATTGACACCCTGCTTCTAATCTCCAGGCTTTAGGGTGAGCACAAATAGTTATTATGCCTGCCAGAATTTTGTAAGTTCTGCAGCACTGTTTTCCTTTCTTGATCCTGTAGATCTTTTATTACATGCCCCTACGTTTTATTCTCAGGTTATCCATGGGTCATATCAAAATCCATAATTTTGGCCCTAAAACTTCACTTATACATGAGGTCAATTTATAGTCAAATATATAAAATATTTATGAACCTCTTCTTCTTCTTTAAGGACAAGGAGATCACTGATGTCTTGATGAATGCGGGCAACATCATCACGCTCACCATTGTCCCTGCAGTGATCTATGAGCATATGATCAAAAAGTAAGTGTCCAGGAGAAGCTTGGATAGCAGAATGGATGAGTGAGCATATCAGGAAGGCCCTAATTCTTATCTCATTTCAGCTAGGAGCGCATAATGTATGCATTTATTGATTCATCTATCTGGGGCTTCCCAGGTGATGTGCATCATTTGCATGCATGCTCACTTATTCTCTCACAAAAGAGAAGAGCATACTTTTTTAAAAACAGATTAAATCTTATTTTAAAACCAACTTTAAGGACTAAAGACCACATGAAAGTATATAGTGTGAGCTTCCTACAAGAGGTTTACCAGAAATGGAGCCAGTCTGACCTCTCTTAGGAGGGAGTTTCAAGTCAATGGGCTGCTACCGAGAAGGCCCTACCTCATGTGCTCATCATCCATGTCTCCCAGGGTGGTGGGATACACAACTGGACCTCTCCTGGACATCTAAAGTCCCAGGCAGACTTCTATGAGAATCGGTGGTCTTTCAGACAGCCTGGCTCCAAGCTGCTTAGAACTGTGTTAAGTCAAAAGATGCCTAAACTGAGGCTGTCATACTTTTGCCACATCAAGAGAAGGCATAACTAGAAAAGACAATAATGTTAGGAAAAATAGAGGATAGAGAGAGAGGAAGGTAGAAAGAGAAGCAGGTAGAAAGAGAGGAATAGAACACATGGATAGATTCAATCAGGGAAGCCAAGGTCTTGAGTCCTCAAGACTTGAGAAGGGCTATTGAGGATAGGAAGTCTTGAAGTGTCTCATTCACAAGGACATCAACTGCAGAGTGGTTGAGGACAGGGGTCCAAAGTAGCCATGCCACTAGCCCTCAGGCTAGTCTCCTTCTCTGACATATAATAATGACAAGATCAGAGGAGCCCTGGCGAATCAGACCAAGGGTCTGTCTTGTCCAGTATCCACTTTCCAACAGAGGTCAGCCAGATAACATCTAGAGAATCCATAAGCAAAGAGCAAAACCCCCACTCGTGTGCCTCTGAGAAGCTAGTTTTTTAGTGATATATTGCATCTGAAACTGGAGGAACCTTTTGGCCAGAATGGATGGTATCAGGTAATAGCCAGAATCTATTGTGCAAAAATATACAGTGGGCCCTTAGTATCCACTGGAGTTTCATTCCAGGACCCCCCCCCCCCCCCGTGGATACCAAAATCCATGGATGCTCAAGTCCTGTTAAGTACAATAGTAAAATAATGTCCCTTATATAAAATAGCAAAACCAAGGTTTGCTTTTATGAATTTTTATATTTTTAAAATACTTTCAAGATGTGAATGCTTGAATCCATGGATGAATAATCTGTAGATATGAAGGGCTGATTGTACCTCCTTTTAGCTCTCTCAAGCTAAAACTATTGCTAGTTTGAATGATTCAAAGTGCTGCTGTTATGTGCTTTTTTGAGTGGTTTTGGAGGACATTTTGTTGGACACTTGTAAAAACCTGGCTAATTTCATTTCTCTTGTCTCCTAAGGCTTTCGAGTGGGTTAATAAAATCTTCCATGGATCATTCAGTCCCTGATGCTTAAAACGGCAGAAGACCTTTCCTCCTTTCATCTCCTCTCTTTTCTGGCACGTAACTCATGATGGACTCCACCAGAAAGACTCTTGGAACTGTTCTCTCTCCCCTTTTTAGGACTGTTGGGAGGTGAAGAAAGGCAAAGCCATTCCTTAAAAAGTTGGCCAATTCCTTCAGGGCAATATATTTCTAGAGACTGGCAATTGACCCATGTTTGAATCTAGTGGGTCTGTGGAACTGCTTTGTTACAGCTTCCAGGGGACGTTTAATCAATCTCACAAATGGGAATATCTCTCCTGCTTGAGAAAGTGATACAGCTAATTTTACAAACATAGACAGTGTGGTGTAGTGGTTACACTGTGGAGCTAGGACTTGGGGGATTCATTTCAAGTCTCCACCAAGCCATGAAACTCACTGGGCAACCTTGGGTCCAATCCGACATTCTCTATCTCTCAGTTACACCTACCTCACAGGGTTGTTGTGAGTACAAAGTGGGGAGGAGGACAACCAAGTGGGCCACCACACACACATTGGAAGAAAAGGTGGGCTTTGAAGGTAATGAATCAATAAGAAAAGAACTGCAGTTTATCTTCTGTTGCCTCTTCGCCTAGACAAATGATCCTTCCCAAATCTTGCGTTGTTTACTCCTTTCTCTTTTTTCGTGGGTCACAGGGACTAGAAACCTTGGGGTCCAGTGATGGGTTTCAAGATGATACGGTTCTGTGTTCAGGGTCTCTTCTTAAATGTAAGTTAAATGCTTATACTAAAATACTTACCAGAACGAAGCTGAAAAATGTCATCTTTGATTTTATTCCCCAATCTTGTCTTTTTAAAAAATTGTCTTTTGTTCACATGGACGTCAAGTGTTTCTACAACTTTCTGAGCACCTCCAGATTTTTTAGATGTTAAAGAAGAGTCTGGTTCCAGTAATGTGGGTGTTGTTATATTTAGAAACAGTGTGATGGAAGGGGATCAATTATTTTGACTCCATGCCTCTTAGGAAGTAGACCAAGTTTATGAATGCTAATGCTATAACTTCTTTTGCACGGTTAGTTTCAGACTAACACGACTATGTCTGAATTATTGTGACTGTTGACTTAAAAAACCATCATGGAATTCATCCCAATGGTATTAGTTTTGAGTAAGAAAATGAAATAAATGTATGATGAATAAGTAAGCAACTGGTAGAATTTGAAGATATATCCATGTTAGTCTGTAAAATAATTTGCAGAGAGTTCTTGTAGCACCTTTCAGACAGTTTATCACACGAAGGAGATTAGGAGTTTATCCCATGAATATCCCGGAAAAATCGCATAATTACGCAAAACGATTTCACACAATGTTGCACAAAACCTTCCATTAAAGTTGTTACAAAGAAGCATTAACACACTTACTTTTGGGATTTCAGCGACAATGTATTTCCAATATCATTTTATTTGTGCAATAGCATGTGTTTTGCAATTACTTGCCATTTTCGCTTTATTTGTGGGATGCTTTAAATTTATATATTTATTTATTATATTTATTTGTATCCTGCTCTTTTCCCAGAACTGAGACTCAGAGTGGCTTCACAGCATTAAAAACAGTACAATTTAAAAATTAAAGAAAAAGTACTTTAAAAAGGAATTAAATTATTATGGTATTAAAATAGTTGTTAAAAGAATAAAACATATTTTAAAAAGATAAAACTATATATAGAGGAAAAAATGCACTTTAATCTCTCTTCTCTCTTTAATGCCAAAATTAGCCCCAATGAGATAAACCTTAAGAAAGGAATTGGCAGCATGAGCTTTTGTAGACTAAAGTCTAGTTCCTCAAAGGCATCTGAGGAAGTAGACTTTAGTCCACGAAAGCTCATGCTGCCAATTTCTTTCTTTCAGTTAGTCTCAAAGGTGCTACAAGATCTCTCTATGAGTAAGTAAGTGGTTTGCCTTTTGTGACCTAAACAGTACAATTCACCAACCCTGGGAGACTAACAAAAAGGAAGTGACCATTTTTTAAAAATCCAATGCTTTGGAGAAAGTATCATCTGAGAAATGGAAAACTGGTTGGTTCTTTAATCAATAACTTAACGGATAACTAAATTCTGGATTTAAGTTAATGCTGAAATTCCAAAGGCAGAAAATCAAGTTGGAAATAAATGTAATTAAAAATAAACAAAAAGATCATCTAACCCTTTTGGTTAGAAAATGTCTAACTTAATTTCTAAGTGAATTGATTTTAATTAGCTAGGACCTTATCGCACAAGGCTAGTAAAGTGCCCAGATAACAATGCATTCGATTCTCACCTCCCACACCCCTGTTGCTGTTCTCTCATCATAGCATGGGAAACCACTGTAAGGTAGTTCTTTTTACTTGCAAAACAACAACAGTCTGTGTTGTTGTTTTTGTTAGCAAATAACACAAACAACAAGCCTTGACCATCACCTGGTGCTAGACCGAGAGAAAGCAGACACCTTCAGAGACCCAAACAGACATTTTTATTACAGCCACCGAACAGACAAAGTTTACAGGACAGTGGAAATTAAAACTCAATAAGATTATACAGCTTCTAAGTTCTGTATTTAAAAATATATTATATAGATTCTTTTTTTTCTTCTTCCTTTCAAATATAGTCGTACATTTATTTCTCGGCAGAGCTTTGGATAGTCTAACGGACGTGTACACAGATCCACAATTATGTTGCACAAGAGGCTTATCTTCCTTGTGTACCTACATGACTTACCACTTTCTTCACCAAAATCCTCTTTCTCTTTCACTACCCAAACACTGCACTTTACAAGTTAAAACAGAGAGGCACAACCACCACCATCATTCTGGCTAAAACAATCAGACAAAAAAAGCCGACTTCTCTTCCTTCCCTTGGCTGAGCTACTCCCCATGGGACAAATGTGTCAACAGGTTGTGGTCTTTTAGTTGCCGGAGTTCTCGGGGGGCCTCATTCTCTCTACCTTTTAAACCAAATTGCAAATCGGTTTGAACCGGTTTAAATGACCATGGTTCGCACTTGAACTGAATCGCTGAAGTGATTCGGAGAGGGGGGCCACGCACTAGACCCATTTAACCCGTGTCTTTTTGGATAGATTGATTCTCCACAAGTGTAATAATAATAATAATAATAATAATAATAATAATAATAATAATAGTTTATTTATAGCCCGCTCCTCTGTATATACACTCGGAGCGGGGTACAAGTAAAAAAAACATAGATTAAAACAATCCCATGACCCGTTTCCAAACCTCCCACCCCTTAAAAATAGATTAAACAGCAAAGTGTGAGCCAGATGCAGATCGGAATCAATTTAAATTTGCCCTTCAGCCGGTTGGAGTGGGTCCATTTTGAATCGATTCATTCATCAATGTGAACCACAAGTGGGTTATTTTATTTTGAAGCAAGAAAATGCAATCAGGGCAAATGTAGAGTGAGTCATGCCCCGCTACCGAACTGATCCATTGATTCAGATTGCTAAGCGATTTATTTGTAAGTGGGAATGCGGCCAAGGTTTTGAGAACTATCCAAATGACACTTCTATTGCCCCAGACTATTCCCTGGGGATTTCTGGCACCCTAGTTTTTAAAAAGAAACTCTTACAAACAGCTCCCCAAAAAGAATGGAGGAAATTCTCTCTTGAGAACTTATTCTTCTTCAGACCCTCTTTCTCTCCCCTTCTCCATCTCCACTGAGCTATTTTGCCCTTGGACAGACAATATTATCATATTACCTTGTGTACTTTTGGCTCTGGATGCTTCAAATTTGGAGCACAACAACACATTTTTTGTAGTTACCTAAGCAGCAATGTGGATTCTTTGCTTTGGGTGCGATCACAGATGTTGCTCTTTAGGGGGGTTGGTGACTCAATGTCCCACAAAACCACGATCCTTTCTGTGCTTGTGATGAATGATCTGTGTGGCCAGTTCACCACTGCAACAATTTTATGCACAAAGTGAAACAAGCAGAGGTTTCCCAAGTGTGCTGTGAATGCATGAGGTTCCTTCTTGCACAAACTGGCCCTCTTTGTCAGACAAACTAAAGGCTGTGAAGGCTGTGTGTGTGTGTGTGGATATGTGCAAAATGTCAAACTGGCACAAAACTATGTGACAAGGGGGGTGCTGTGCGTTACCTGGCATTGCGCTGCATGCAGTTGGGTCTTGTTAAGGCAAATTAAGATCTAACTCCTGGAGTGGCTTTGAAATGTTTAAAGGTATGACTGTTCCATCCTCCCCAATGCCCTTACCCTAACCATGGAGTGATCACCACTGGTGACCACAGGAGCCAACCTGGGCTGGCTGCTAGGTCTCTTCCTCTCAAGTTACTTCACTTTTCACCTGCTCTCCCAGTCTTGCAATGAGGTACAATTTTGAGACGGCAATGATACAGCACCTTCGGCTGCATCTGCATTGCAGAATTAATTGAGTTTGACACCACTTTAACTGCAGTGGTTCAATGCTATGGAATCCTAGGATTTATAGTTTATTGTGGCAGCTGATGCCATAGCATTGTGCCACGGCAGTTAGAGTGGTGTCAAAGTGCATTATTTCTGGAGTGCAGACACAGCCTTCCTTCCCTTGCTGTCTTTTGTTGGGCATTTGGGTGGATTGGGCTCAGAGAGTGTGACTGTGAGAAAGAGGAAAAGGTCCCCCGTGGATGTCTTGCCAGTGCATTTCTCTTACATTAGAGTAGGGGTGGGCAGCTTTGACCTGTCAAGGGGATGTATGGACTGCTAAAAATGCCCATAAAACAAAACAAGGCTTAAATTCACTTTTAGTCCGGACTAGTGTAGATCTGCTGGATCCAATCTCTGTGTTAATTCCCCATCCAACAATTGATTGAACAGGATGCCAGTCTATCGCTGTATCCACACTATAGAATTAATGCAGTTTGACATGCTTTAGCTGCCATAGCTCTATGATACTCAATTTTGGGACTTGTAGTTTTGTGAGATATTTAGCCTCCTGTCAGAGTGCTCTGGTGCCACAACAAACTACAAACCCCAGGATTCCAAATAATGGAGCCGTAGCAATTAAAGTGGTGTTGAACTGGATCATTTCTGAAGTGTGGCATCAGCCTGTGAATCCTGCTGATGCATTGCACTAATGACTGCACTAGTGGTTTTCCAGGATCATGCAGAGTGAAGGGGAAAGCAGATGAATCCTGCCAGCTCTAAGCAGCCCATTTTGCCAAAGCATTCCTTCCTTTATGGTTGTGGTGCCCTTGTGTTGCACTGCCTATACCAATGTGGTGCCCCAACAGGTTTCTGATTCTGACCCACGTCAGTTGTGTCTTATAGACACCTAATAAACAGTTTGTGTGGAATCTCAATACATCTCAAAATCAGTTCCCAAATCTCTACCTGTGATAACTTTTGCCTTACCCTTTTCCACACTATTTATTTTGCAGAGATATTGGAGGGGACATTTCACACAACTTCCCCAGGAGAAGGGCTTCCTCAGTTTCTTGTGGGTGGCACTCACTATTAGAAGTCGCAGCACAACTGCATCTTTCTTTTCCTAACAGTCTATGTCTTGTTTTTCCTTTTGCTGCAAGATTCTCACCTCCTGTTGCTGCAACTTGCATTGACAACCTGCTCACCATTTTACATTCTCCACAACGGGTCATACTAGATGATACATATTTATATAAGCAGTGAAAAATGTAGGTCACAATACTTGATTTCCCTCACCTATGCACCTTGCATTTAGCATGCTCTATTTGTGTGTAGTTGGAAGCTAAATGCAGGCTTAATTAAGTATGACTACTGATGCAGGTTATTGGATGAAATGGTGAGAGAGGCAACAAGTCAATCTCGGGGATTATGCTTTCCTCCAAACATCTGCTCTGACCCAAAGGCTGACACTTAGCATCATGTCAGTGCATTCTGAGGGTGAAATACTAAACACCATAAAACAAATAGAGAGAGAATATTTGGAGATAATGCATAGTGTCCTCCTTTTTCTAGGGAGAAATGAGAAACATCTCAGACTTTAATTTAGTAATACGTTGTTCCGAGAAATTTCATTTCAACTCTGAAACAGGACCCAGCATGAGCCTGTGCCAATGTGGGCTTCCTTCAATGCCTTTCCATCAGCAGAGGCACAGTTAGCCTCCATCTCCAATACATATCCCTGTCATCTCGTCATGGATAAACCAATACTTGTCATTTGGCCCTCCAGAGAGATGTAGGGGAGCAAAACTCTCCAGCCTTCTGCAAGTCCTGACAGCAAATGACTCGGCTCTCCTTGGGACAGATCCTGCACAAGTCTGCATTTTCCAGGGATATCTGCAATATCCAAGCCTACCATGAAGCCTGCTGTGATTATAGCCCCTTCCACTAGGACAGTCTTCAGAAGCCATTGCAGAAATTTACATTTGTGTGACATTGACCCCTCCCAGCATTAAAAGCAAAAGTACTTTTCCTGAAAGGAAGACAGAGAGTTACTGGCAAAAGTGAGCTGAGTTTCAGGAGGGGGTCAACAACCAGGGCAGATCCCAGGACCCTTTTTCTGTATGTCAAAAAATCCCAGAAGTGGCTGGCACTCTACTTCAAATTTTGAGAATGGGAGGTGGCTGGAATTCTCTATTGCAGACTCTATATGCATACTTAGATGAGTAACAGAAGTGCAATGATGATGATGATGATGATATCCTGTTAGTGAATTGCAAGGATTCAGGATTCATATTGGGTCGCCGACAAAAGTCCCAATATGCATCGGCTCCCCATGCACATCACTCACAGTGCCAAATCCCCTTTTCTAGTAATGTTAACAGCAGCCCCTTGTTGAATACAGACATTGCAAAACTGCTCAATTAGTGAAGAACTAAGCCCTTACTGAATTCTGGCTTGCGTTTTTTAACATTATAGGGTGAGAGAGGGCAGTAACCCATTCAAAAGGTGGACTGGTGCTCCTGATCAGGAACATCACAAGGGGCACAGGGGGTGTGGACCTCTGGTCATACCCTCCACCAGCCGGGGCACCTCTGTAGCCGCTGGTAGTAGTGGGGTTCTGCTGTTGCCTGGCAGCTCTTTATAGGTTTGGCATGAGTTACCGCACTTGGCTGACACAAAGTCTAATGAAGCCACTGCTCCTGAATGCTTCCAAAAATTGCGATATATCCCCCCCCCTTTTTTATGGTTAGAAAAAGGACGGCCTCAAGATTTTGGAGGATGTTTGAGCACAAAAATTGCTTTAGGGGTCAACCCTCTCTTGGCTCAGTCTCTTGTGCCAGTAACTTCCTGCAACCCCAGTCCCTAGGAAAACACACAAAAGAAACCAACCCCTCTACATATCTGCCATCTTAGCAGTGCAGAAATGATGCTGTTGGAAACCCATCAGAAGGAGCCATTTCTAGGCACGTGTTTGGGGTATAGATGGGGAGCAAAATGAGGGTGTGCCCTCCCAAATAAAATTCTGCCCACCAATGACATTTTCCTTCAGTCCTCAAATTTCTAGCATTGGAGAGAGTGAGCCCTCATCAGTACTCTGGACTTTTATATTTGTTGCATTTAATTTTCCTTGGACACTTTGCCGTTTTCTTTCTTTTTTCCCCAGATACCTTAAATCTATTTCTCAAAGCTCAACTTAAGTCTTAAGTTACTGCGAAGCTGGAAATTTGGGGGCTGAAGGAAAATTTCATGAGGAGGGCAGAATTCTTATTTGGAGGGCAATGCCCTCATTTAACTCCTTATCGCTGCTCCTCACACGCACTTTCTCCCCAATGACCAAAACCTTGCCATGTTTCAAGTCAAGTCAGACCAAAGGATGCCTTTGGGTTTTTCTCCAAAGCTTGTAGGACCGGTGAAAGAAGCAGCTGGCAGACCAGGGAGAGATAGCATTGTCCAGGTGCGCTGCTTTGCCTCTTCAGTTCCAAAAGGGAATTTCTTTGGCCAGCAAGACCGAAGAGTGCTGGTCAACAGAACATGCAACCACCTGAGGAGAGCTTCAGCCAGGACATTCGTCCAGTAGGGTTCAAGTTTGCCAAAAGTGAACATAGTGCAAAGCGAGACAGAAACGAACTTAAGGACTTCTTCACTGCAGCCCCCGGGTTGGGGGTGGATGGGTGGGGGCACAACAGGTTGCGCTATCCGAGGTATATATCTGCTTCTCTCATTCTCTGCCAAGGCCTCTTCACTGGACAGTGTCCAAGAAGTGCAGCATCAAAACCACACTGTTTTCCTTTCCCAGGTGGCAGAGCCAGGGGCAGAGCACAGAGTTCAAAAAGTCTCATGAACAGGTTTTGGGGTAGTGGTGGTGGGAGATAGGGGCAAGTGACATTTCCGTGGTCGTTAAAAAGTGATTTTGTTTTGCATACCACATTCGTGATCCACTACATTCCACAACACTCTTCAATGGGGAGGGAGGCTGAGCTGCCGAATCCTCTCTCCATCTTCTTCAACTCCCTCTTCTTTGGAGATGGGGTAAAGAATAAGTCAAAGTGAGTCCACACTCAAACTGGGCATTGTTTTCAAGTCAAAGGTTGCATATCCTTGGCATTCTCCTGCTTACATTTTGCTTTCTGCAGAGAGCCACAATGGGAAGTTATCACATTAGGGAAGTTATCAAGTTATATGAACTTAAAAGAGTCAGGGTTTCTCTTGAGGCAAGGATACCTGAACATTTAGCCATGGAAGATGTGAAATTTGGAAGGGAGTGTTGCTGAGAAGCACAGCCTGCCCTAACAAGCTCTGGCTCATTAGTGTAAATAGCTTAGACGGATGGATGGATAGATAGATAGATAGATGATAGATAGATATCCACACCACTTTTCTTCCAGCATGGGACCCATGGAAGCTTACAACATGCAGCTTTGAAAAGCAAATTCATAGTTGAGGCTATGATTTTGGGGTGTGTGCCTTACTCTTAAATTCTAATAAAATAAAATAAAAATAATGGCAGATCACTACCAGGGCTCCTCCTATATAGAGGAGATATACGTTGCTTCTCCTAGCAATTATCTACCTAGTAATAATTTTATAGCATATGAACTCTCTTTCAATTGCCCACAAAATGATGCCGATGCTGACATGGATTGCTCGCAGGCGACAAAATCAAAGTGGTGTGACTTGTTCATTTCAGGTTGTTCAAAAAGGGCAGCTTAGCCCTGCTTGGACCAGAAAGGCCAAAGGTCTACTAAGCAGGGAAAGAAAGAGTGACTAGGATATCTCAGCAACTGTGCCAAATAAAACAATCAATCTGCCGTTCGTGGGTGATTTTTGGGCACGTACTCAGCAGGTGAGTTGTAAAAAGAATATTAACTTGGAAAAAGAGGTAACATGTATGACTATGGCATTGACAGACTGCTGCTTGACCCAGTCAGAGATGCAAGGGTATAAAGCTTTGCAGAACAAGGATGTGGCATGAAACTGTAGGCATATATGGGCTCAGGCACTGGAGTGGTCCCTGCCACTTCAGGACTGTTTGGTTGATTGTGGAAATTGACACAATCCTCAGAATACTGGGTCACGTATCCTGGCATCATCTAACCTGAACAGCAGTTGTTCACCACCATCATCTCAATAATGATAACTAGACAGATGAATGGATTGATTGATAGATAGATAGTAGAGCTTGGAAGTTAACCAGGTACACACAATCTTTCTGTGTGTGTGCACACACGTACACATGCACATCTGTCTTCAGGTCACCTGTTAACTTGTGGTGACCCCATGAATTTCACAGGTTTTTCTTAGGCCAGGAATACTTAAGAGGTGGTTTTGCCAATTCATTCCTCTAAAATCTAGTGCCTCATATTCTTTGGCAGTCTCCCATCCAAGTAGTAACCAAAACTGACCTTGCTTAGATTCCAAGATCAGGTAAGATATTTGGTTACATTATGATTGTAACTCAACATAGAATAATTTCCTTTTTGTAACTTTTATAGTTAAAAAGGAATTGGCCTCCATAAATGTTGGAGGAGGAAGATCAATTGGTTCAAGCACTGGCTCATGCTGTGCCTCATGCCCTTTTGTGGGTCTTGAGATGAGGATGAAGTGGATGGGAACAAGAATTCATTTTGTACAGGTCAATGGTTTGGCTTCTGATGCTCTTTGAATATATATGTGTGTAAAAGTAACTAGCAAGCAGCTATTTCAGTTATCTTTGAAAACTGGCGAAATAAAGCTTACCTTTTAAAAACGTTTGAGTATAGCAGTAAGTATTTTTGAGGGATTTTTTGGAACTATAACTAATTATTTTTTTAAAAAAACCCAAATAACTTACTAAGCTTTGGCAGATAGATAGCTCATCTGTTGGTGGCCAAAGATATACCCTGCCATTGCTAGGCAATGTTTCCTGCACAGCTGACCTTGCAAGGCAGGGAAGGGAGAAATTTCTGGCTCTGCAGCCTCCATCATTATTACTCTCATAAACTACATTGGCTCTGGGGCTGATGGCAGTTACAGTCCAGCATCATATGGAGGACCATCCTGTAAGGAAAAAGTGTGATAAACAGAGTAAGAACAGAGAGAGTGATGGCTGAGTGATGATGAGGTAGACTCAGGATGCATCCAGACACAGCACAGTTCTAGGAGTTGGATACTACTCTTTAACTTCCATGGCTTCATCCTATGGGATTTATAGTCTGGCAAGCAACTCTGCATTCTTCTAGCAGAGAATCTTACATACCTCACTTCACCTGATTAGAAATGCCAGACTTCTCTAGGATGGAGTATGGCAGTTAAAGTGGTATCATTGTGCAATGTGGATACACAGTCAGGGTTGGGGGATGAGAAGAGCGAATGGAAAGAAAGGAGCCAAGCTTGCAGGGGGCTTATTTCAAAATGTCTAGAGCACACTTGCAATGGAAAGGAGAGGGAGGGAGGTTGGCTCATCCAGCAGTTTAGGAAAAATTATTGTACCTCTCCTCAAGTGAAAGGTCAGGACAGTTCCCAGGAGCTGTGCCACCAAGTAGATAAGCATCTTTCAGCAGGGCAGGGAAGGTTGCCCTCTTTCATTACAGCTGCCTAAAAAATGTTCAGCACTACCCTGTTGCAGCTTTAGAAACTGTCATTTCCTTTCCCCAGTTACTTGCATAAATCAAGATGCAGCCGGTCAGAAATGTCAAGTTGCCCATAAATAAATAAAACCAACTACATCTTTTTTTTAAAAAAATATCAACAACCCAAATGTTTCAAGTGCATGAACGGAATTTACAATCAGTGGTCAGCAAAATCTGGGCTGTCTTCCTCCCCCTCCCCATAAACTCATTTCTCGTGTGCGTGCAACACAACTGGCGGCCTGGATGGGAACGGAGATCACGGCTGGGAGCAGGTGCCCCCGGGACCGGCCACAGAACGGCAACTGATCTTGCGGATGGAGTGCAGAGCCACCGTGCAGCAGCCTCGGAGGAGGGAGCTGATGTTGTAGATGGGTTGCCCCTGCCGCCTCTGGGATCGGCACAGCCAGGCCACCGTTGGCACTGCTGGAACAACCACAGCCAAAAGATCCACGATGAAATGGCGACTCCAGTATGTTTTGGGTTCCAGTGCGGATGATGCTGAAGGCCCCTCTGGACCAGTTTCAGTCCCTTCCTCTTCTGGGGCACAGACGATGCTCACTGACTGGCTTGTGCTTGACGGCTGGTGCACAGCGGGGTTGTTGGTTGCTCTGGGGACCGTTGGAGAATCCAGCTCTCCATTGGCATTTTCACCCTCTTCCCCAGCATTGATGAAAACAGCTGAGCTGGGGTTGTTGGCTGCTACGTTTGTGATCCCTGGGAGCTCTTGAGCCTGAGCCTCAGAGTAATTTGCCTCTGTTGCATCCTCAATTTCACAGCTCCATGCTGTCTGGGATTGGGATTGCATGACCTTTTCCAAGATGGTGTCAAGATCTGGCTCATAAGGCACAGCGTCTGTCTGTATGGCTTGCTCCTGCATGCAGCTGGCTTGCACAGCAGCTTCTACACTCTGCTGAGACCCCATCAGTTTCTCATAGGTGGAGCTGGTCGGGACCCGGGACCCCAGGGTGGAGTTGGTCTGGAGGGAGGCTTCGTCTGTGCCGCAGTCCACACCCGAGGACAGGAGGCTGCTCTGGTCCAACAAGTCTGTCCGGCTCAAGGAGTCGTCTGCTGCGGCGAAACCACTGTCTCCCGCATCCCCCACAGAGATGGTTTGGGAGCCACCAATATTTCTGTCTGTGGCCCCTTGGTCACTCAGCTTGGTGTAAGTGGAGCTGCGGGTAAGGGATCGGGCTGGAGACCCACCTGCCGATTCAGCTGCCCCCTCTTCCTTGACTGTCCCATCCTGGGCAACCTCCATGCTGTGCAACAGCGTCTCCAGTTTCTTGTTCTGAATGTTGATGTCCACAAAGTATTTCTGGAGGCCTTTGTCTTTCTCAATCAGGTTGTTCTTGACAGTGTCAATGACCTGCTTGAGCTGCTTGATTTCCTTCCGGGCTTCCTTCAGAGCCAGCTGGGCTTCTACCCGATGGCACTCCTCCTCAATCCAATCCTCCTGCATCCTGGACAGCTGGGTCTTCAGGTCTTCAATCTCGGCATCCCTGCAGCAGACACACAGGCAGACAGTCACTGCTCTTTCCCTCACTAGTTCTGTAGCAAATATGAACTGCCCCATATCTATTCCATACTAAAAACAAAACCAAATGTTTGGTTTGTTGTCGTTGTGTGCCTTCAAGTTGTTTCTAACTTATGGTGACCTAAGGCGAACCAAATCATGGGGTTTTCTTGGCAAGTTTCTTCAGAGGGGGTTTGCCATGGCCAAGCAGGGATTCGAACCTTCATCTCCAAAGTCATTGTCTTCAAAGCCATGGCAATCCCTCTCTGAAGAAACTTGCCATGAAAACCCCATGATAGGTTTGCCTTGGGGTTGCTTGGAGGTGGAAATGATTTGAAGGCACAATGGCAACGACAATTGTTTAACTTTTGTGTTTTGTGGATTTTTATTGCATATAGATACAAACAAAATTATAGATGTATACATATACATATATTGTTTTTTTGTGTGTGTTTTGTTATTTTATCTTTTTGAGTCTCTTGAGTCCCTGTATTGCGAGAAACGCAGCAAATAATAATAATAATAATAATAATAATAAGAATCATAGAATCATAGAGTTGGAAGAGACCCCAAGGGCCATCCAGTCCAACCCCCTGCCATGCAGGAACTCCAAGTCAAAGCATCCCTGACAGATGGCCATCCAGCCTCTGCTTAAAGACCCCTAAGGAAGGAGACTCCACTACACTCCGAGGGAGTGTGTTCCACTGTCGAACAGCCCTTACTGTCAGGAAGTTCCTCCTAATGTTGAGGTGGAATCTCTTTTCCTGCAGTTTGCATCCATTGTTCCGCGTTCTAGTCTCTGCAGCAGCAGAAAACAAGCTTGCTCCCTCCTCAATATGACATCCCTTCAAATATTTAAACAGGGCTATCATATCACCTCTTAACCTTCTCTTCTCCAGGCTAAACATCCCCAGCTCCCTAAGGCGTTCTTCATAGGGCATGGTTTCCAGACCCTTCACCATTTTAGTTGCCCTCCTTTGGACATGCTCCAGTTTCTCCACATCTTTTTTGAATTGTGGTGCCCAGAACTGGACACAGTATTCCAGGTGGGGCCTGACCAAAGCAGAATAGAGTGGCACTATAACTTCCCTTGATCTAGAAACTATACTTCTATTGATGCAGCCTAAAATTGCATTGGCTTTTTTAGCTGCCGCATCGCACTGTTGACTCATGTTCAGCTTATGGTCTACTTGGACTCCTAGATCCCTTTCACATGTGGTCTCATTCAGCCAGGTGTCCCCCATCCTATATCTGTGCATTTCATTTTTCCACCCTAAGTGCAGAACCTTACATTTCTCCGCATTGAATTTCATTTTGTTAGCACTGGCCCAGCTTTCTAGTCTATTCAGGTCATTTTGAATTTTGATCCTGTCCTCTGGGGTATTAGCTACGCCTCCCAGTTTAGTGTCATCTGCAAATTTGATAAGTATGCCCCCAATTCTGTCATCCAAATCGTTAATAAAGATGTTGAATAGCACTGGGCCCAGGACAGAACCCTGTGGGACCCCACTGGTCACTTCTCTCCAGGATGAAAAGGAGCCATTGTTGAGTACCCTTTGAGTTCGGCCAGTCAACCAATTACAAATCCATGTAACAGTTAACTTGTCTATCCCACATTTTGCAAGCTTGTTTGCAAGAATGTCATGGGGAACCTTGTCAAAGGCCTTACTGAAATCAAGGTATACTATATCCACAGCATTCCCTTCATCTACCAAGCTGGTAATTTTATCAAAAAAAGAGATCAGGTTCGTTTGGCATGACTTGTTTCTCTGAAACCCATGTTGGCTTTTTGTGATTATGGCATTGGCCTCTAAGTGTTCACAGACTCTCTGCTTAATGATCTGCTCTAGAACCTTTCCTGGAATTGATGTCAGACTAACTGGACGATAATTGTTGGGATCCTCTTTTTTTCCCTTTTTGAAGATGGGGACAACGTTTGCCCTCCTCCAGTCTGCTGGGACTTCTCCTGTTCTCCAGGAGTTCTCAAAGATTATTGCCAATGGCTCTGATATTACATTTGCCAGTTCTTTTAATACTCTAGGATGTAGTTCATCTGGTCCTGGAGATTTATATTCATTTAGATTAACCAGGTATTCCTGTACTACCTCTTTACTTATTCTGTGCTGAAATTCCTCTATTCTGTCTCCTGTTCCATTATCCTTAGATTGAGCACCCTTTGCCTTTTCTGAGAAGACTGAAGCAAAGAAGGTGTTGAGTAATTCTGCCTTTTCTCTGTCCCCTGTTAGTATTTTGCCATCTTCTCCACGCAGTGGCCCCACTGTTTCCTTCTTCTTCCTTTTGCTGCGGACATACCCAAAAAAGCCCTTTTTATTGTTCTTAACGTGTCTAGCAAGCCTGAGTTCATTTTGCGCTTTAGCTTTTCTGACTTTATCCCTACATGCGCTGGCTATTTGTTTGAATTCCTCTTTGGTGATTTCCCCATTTTTCCATTTTTTATACATGTTCCGTTTAAAACTTAGCTCTGTTGTAAGTTCCTTAGTCATCCATACTGGTTTCTTGAGACATCTCCCATTTTTCTTCCTCATTGGAACTGTCTGAAATTGTCCCTTTAGTATCTCCCTTTTGAGGAACTCCCATCCATCTTGAACTCCCTTCTGTTTTAGTATTCTTGACCATGGGATCACCCCCAGTATTTCTCTAAGTTTATTGAAATTAGCTCTCCTAAAGTCTAGAGTGCGTGTCTGACTATGCCTAGCTTCTCCCTTCCACTGTATTACAAACTCCAGGAGAACATGGTCACTTCCACCTAAGGATCCAACCACTTGCACCCCATCAACTAGGTCTTCCCTGTTGGTTAAGATCAGATCTAAAATGGCTGATCCCCTTGTTGCCTCTTCCACCTTTTGGACAATGAAATTGTCTTCCAGGCAAGTGAGGAATTTGCTAGACTTTGAGGATTTGGCTGAGTTTGACTTCCAGCAAATATCAGGATAGTTGAAGTCACCCATCACTACTACATCTCTCCTTTCTGAGTATGTGATTATCTGTTCTAGAAAGGCATCATCCAATTCCTCTGACTGACTTGGGGGTCTGTAGTAGACTCCCATAGTAACATCCCTGTTATTTCCCTCTCCTTTAATTTTTATCCAGATGCTCTCCACTTGGCTTCCAGTATTGACTTCCTGGATCTCTTCACTGGTGTAAATATCCCTGACATATAATGCTATTCCTCCTCCTTTCCTGCTTGGCCTGTTTCTCTTAAAAAGGTTATACCCCTCTATTTCTACATTCCAATCATGAGACTCATCCCACCAGGTTTCAGTGATGCCTATTATATCATATTTCCCTTGTTGTGCTAGGAGTTCAAGTTCATCCTGCTTATTTCCCATACTCTGTGCATTAGTGGAGAGACATTTAAGAGCATGTGTCCTCTTTACTTGCTGCTTTTGCACATTTTTTTGCCTCCTACTATTGGGTCCTTGCACTGTTTGCCTTGTTCCCTCTATGCCACTTGGACTATTCTCTCCATCCCCCCCATAATGTCTCCCTCCCCCACATAACTCAGTTTAAAGCCCTCCTGATCAGATTCTTCAGACTGTTGGCAAAAACGTTTTTGCCAACTGGCGTGAGATGCAGCCCATCCCTTGCCAGAAGTCCCTCCTCATGGAACCGCAGCCCATGATCCAAGAATCCAAACTGTTCTTGGCGGCACCATCTACGGAGCCAGTTATTCACCTCTGCTATTTTCCTCTCCCTTCCTGGACCATGCCCTTCCACCGGGAGTAGAGATGAGATGACAACCTGTGCATCCATCTCTTTCAGCTTCCTTCCCAGAGCCTCATAATCCCTTTTGATATTCTGAAGGCTGTGCCTTTCAGTATCATTGGTTCCCACATGAACCAAAAGAAGGGGGTATTCATCAGTATGCTTGACAAGTCTTGTCAGCCTCTCCGTCACAAGATGGATCTTTGCCCCGGGGAGACAACACACCTCCCGAGACATCTTGTCAGGCCCACAAACCACTCCCCTCAGCAAGGATTCCCCCACCACGACTATGCGCCTCCTCCGAGGCTTAGCAGTGTCTGTTCCCTTTCGTGATACTCTCAGGCTCCCCTGCTCTGTCCCTGATGTCTGTCCCTGCTGCTTTTCCTCATCATCTCTGACAACAGAGAGAGATTCAAAGCGATTCTGTAGCTGCAAGCCTCTCACAGAACGTTCCCTGGTTCCCTGGTTTCCAAAAACAATTTTTAAAATTGTAATGCTGTATTTGTAGTGGTATTAGTGGTATCTCTATTTGTAGTTTGAAATAAAAATAAATTAAAAAGTTTTTAAAACTTCACGTTTTAAAAAAAATTCATGTTTAAAGTTCAAGTTTAAAAACTTCACGTTTTAAAAACAATTTTAAAACTTCATGTTTCAAAAACAATTTTTAAAATTGTGGTAAGCCACTTTGAGTCTCAATCTCCAGAAAAGGCAGGATGATGATGATGATGATGATGATGATGATGATATCTTGCTCAGGGATGGTTGGCTGAACCTCAATTCCCTCCCGCCCTGAATGCAAAGGAACGAGGATACTGACCTGTCCTGCAGCCGCTCGTGGGTGTCTCTCAGCCTGGCTCTCAGGTGCCGTATGCAGACCTCCTTCTGCTGGAGAGGGGTCAGGTACTGTTCAGGAGTTGGGGGCTTGATCCCATGGTTATCACTGCACAGCATATACTTGACGGGACGTCTGGAAAGAGAAGGGAAGATCTCAGTCCCCACATTCTGGCCTCCTCCTCACTGACACTAAGTAACCATTTCAGTAAAAGATCTAGGAAATGTTTGTGGGTCAAAAGGTCCTACTCTCTATGGTCCACGTTGCTCCTGCAGGGTTAGTGGAAGCTTAGGCATACGCAGCCCCTTTTTGCCCGCATTAATTGGTTCACCTTCATCACTGTATTGGAGGCATCTTGCCAAGGATGATTTAGCTGTGGATACATGCGCTGGCACAGGAGCTTGGTGTGGATGACTCTTGGTGTCCCTGACAACTCTATGGCTACACCTGCAATGCAAAAATAATGCAGCTGGACACTGCTCAAACTGCCATGGTCCCATCCAATGGAATTCTGGGAACTGTAGTTTGTTGTGGCACCAGAGCCCTCTGACAGAGAATGCTAAATTGCTCACCAAAAGACAAATCCCAGAATTCCATAGGATTGAGCCATGACAGTTAAAGTGGTGTCAAACTGCATTATTTCTGCAATGCAGACCAAGAGTCTATGGCATGACCCTCATACCTCTCCTTTCACTCCCCTCCTGTGTAGTTTCTTCTGCAACTGTTGAAAATTATATTATCAGATCTTTGGGGCAGGAACATGCATTTTATTGCATAGAGGCTGGGAAGTCGCTTTTAAAAATGAATGCATTCCCATGACTCATTGCTATGTTTGGAAACGTAACCCGTTACTTGGATTGTCACAATTCCAAAGAGCTATCCAGGGTGCTGAATCTGTTTGGGACAGAAGGCTGACCACCTTGGAAATCTCATTTAAAACCCCATAATGGATTCACTGCTCCATAGACTTTAAAACCATCACTTTTTGCTGGTACCAGGTACCCTGGTTGCTAGGTTAGCTGTGGCTGCTTTGAGCTTAAAATGTGCTTTGTTGAAAATGCCTTGTCCATATCATCTAGATTTCTATCCCCAAACCCAGAGAGCATAAATAAGAACAACTGGTTGCATTGGATGCTTTCATGGTGCCTTTTGCCCAGGGTGGGTGGGGTGATGGACTGTAACATGGCAATGTATAGCAGACAAATTGCATAGCAAATGGAGGGATACAGAGGGTTGGTAGGTGGCAGGAGTTAGACAGACATTTACAACAGACACCTCCATATTCTTGCAAGATATGTGCCACATGGCATGGCTGATGTGCCAGTTTCCACATTTCCTAGCACCCTCCATATATTTATCCACGCCTGCCAACCTGGACTATCTTCAAGGAAAGAGGGTGAAACAAGGATCTTAAACAGACAGCTAAAATTCAAAGACAAAGCCATATTAGTCTGGGATATGCAAAGTCTGGAATACAAAGGGATCCTGTAGCACCTTTGAGACTAACTAAAAGAAAGAAGTTGGATTTGTCAGGTCTTTCAAATGACGATATGGGACCATATGATAGCCATATATAAATGGCTGAAGGGATGTCATATAGAATATGGAGCAAGCTTGTTTTCTGCTACTCCAAAGACCAGAACATGACCCAATGGACTCAAATGGCAAGAAATGAGATTCCACCTAAACACAAGGAAGAACTTTTTGACTGTCAGAATTGTTGGACAGTAGAATAGGTTTGCCAAAGTGGGTGGTGGGACTTCCCCTGTCAAACAGCCCTTACTCTCAGGAAGTTCCTCCTAATGTTGAGGTGGAATCTCTTTTCCTGCAGCTTGCATCCATTGTTCTGGGTCCTAGTCTCTGGAGCAGCAGAAAACAAGCTTGCACCTTCCTCAATATGACATTCCTTCAAATATTTAAACAGGGCTATCATATCACCTCTTAACCATCTCTTCTCCAGCTAAACATCCCCAGTTCCCTGAGGCGTTCCTCATAGGGCATGGTTTCCAGACCCTTCACCATTTTAGTCGCCCTCCTTTGGACCCGCTCCAGTTTCTCCACATCCTTTTTGAATTGTGGGGCCTAGAACTGGACACAGAATTGTTCCAGGTGGGGCCTGAGCAAAGCAGAATAGAGGGGCACTATGACTTCCCTTGATCTAGTGTTCCCTCCACATTCGCTGGGGTTAGGGGTGAAAGACCCCTGTGGATGTGGAAAAACCACAAATAAACACTATTCTTTTTACCTAAGAGAATACCTGTCTAGGAATCTCCAGGTCCTCCCGTGCAACTCTATAGTCAACATTTACCAGAGGATGATCATAGAATCATGCCGGAGGACCTACAAATTCCTAGAGATACATTTTTTCTAGGAAAAGGAAGGTTCTCCAGCACAATTCTATGGTCAACTTCAGCAGAATTGCCCTGGAGGGCCTAGAGATTCCTAGAGAGAACATATTAAACAAAACCACAAATAATCAAATCCGCTAAAGTCAAAGCCAAAAATGTGGAGGGCCAACTGTATATGTGTGTGTGTGCGTGTGTATGAGACTGTTTCTTGTGCTTCTCTCCTCAGCCTGTCAGAGTTGAGATTTGGAAGGGTAGATGCCAGCTGCGCTCACAATAGGCCCTTGCAGCATTTGCTACAGTGGGATCTCCGTATCCAAGGACTTGCCATCTGCAGATTTGAGCATCTGCAGATGACAAGCCCATGTTGTTCCCAATGGTGGGGCATGCATGTGGTTGCTTCGCCACTAGGGACAGCCTCCATTGTCCCCAGTAGCAATGCATACATGAAGCCAAACCTCCATTGGGGACAATGGGACTTCACTGTTGGGGACAACATGGGCTTGAGTGTCTGCAGATTTTGGTATCCGCAAGGGGGTCCAGAACAGATCCCCTCCATGGATACTGACTTCCCACTGTATTTCATTTGAGGGCATTTTGTTGCATACCAGGAGTCACTCAATTGTGACTGTGTTCCCCCTCCCCCACTCTTTCTGCTCTAAATGGATGAAAAAACACAAGATGTGGGGCTCCTCTGCCCTAAAAACACACACATAAGCAACCTAGCCAGGCCTCTTTCTGGACTGGCAGTCCCTACTAGGTCCCACGTCGTTGTTACCCCAAAGCTGGGAAATAGGGCCTTTTTGGTGGCAGCATTCTGGTTAACAGGGAGCTTTCTCAATGAAGCCTGACCCACTTCCTATCCTTTTTGGCACTGGGTGAAGATTTTTTAAAACTTCTCCAGCCATATTAAGCACCAGACTTCCACCTTTGGTGATCAGGAATATATTAAGTTTTTCTGCTGTTGATTTCATCTAAAAAAACACCTCTTAACAGTTATTTAAAGAGATGTATTGATTTTGTGGGTTTCACTTTACTGTAAGCCATTCTGGAAGATTTTCTTTGACAATCCTGAGTGGACATGTCTAGAATAAAGACAAATGGTTCGGCTTTTGTAGGGCTGGATAGCAAAATGCCCTTTCTGAACAGGAACTCTCATGTTTCTGAAGGCTGGCTTGAAAAAGCTGTTATGAGTTTTATGGCTGAACTGTGGCTTTCGAAAATATTGGGATCTAGGTAGTGATGGTGCCACAAGACAAGCTTTACTAGATCACTGGCCTGTCTGGTTCCCATCGGTTCCCCTGGCATGTTTATAAATGAACAACGATTAGGAGATACAAGTTGGTAGCATGAGCTTTCATAGACTTGTGCCTACTTTCTCAGATTCATGTGGAAGTAGGCTCAAGTCTACAAAAGCTCATGCTACCAATTTCTATCTTTCAGCTAGTCTCAAATGTCCTGCAAGATCCCTTTGCATACTGATTTTCCAGACTAACACAGGACTCTTTCATACAAGGCTAAATTGGAAGTATAATTTAAGGTCAATTCGAATGCAATCATGGGTTTTATGTTATTGCAAATTAACTCTTCACATGCAAATTCGGGCAAGAGGGAAGCCAATTCGAATGCAATCATGGGTTTTACCTTATTGCGAATTAAAGCTTCGCATGCAAATTCGGGCAGGAGGGGGTTATTTTCGGGTAATGGGAAGTAATTCCGAACGGAGCAGGGGTTCATGTAAATTCGCTAAACAAGCGAATTTACATAAATCCGCATTGGCTCCATTCGGAGTTGGGAGAAATTCCTCCCTGTTTGAAAGAGTCCACAGCTATGTCTTTGAAGATTAGCAATGGAGCAGATGTTTTTGTGAGCATAGCTTCTCAAAAAACCTAGTTTGCTCTTGAAATTTCTTCCAGTGGCCAGAATCCTATGGATAGGCTCAAATAGAGTAAATGAATGGAATCCATTGGTGAATGTTGACTCCATTCATACACTCATCCCACTGATTCAATGGCTCTACACTAGTTAGGAAACCCCATAGGATTCAGGAATATGCAATTTGCAACTGCGTTTTATTTTCATATGCATACAAGCCATTTGGGGAGAGTCTTATATGAGTACCCAACTTGTTATATGTAATATACATATTGTTATATGTAGTCTTATACGAGTTACAGATGTGTACCCAGCTTGTTGGGGGCAATTGGCTTACACATTGTAAACTGCTTAGGGACTAGGGGTGCTTAAGTGCACTGTTAAGAGGTATAGACATGTACTTGCTGTTGCTATTACTGTTATGTTCCAGCCCTGCTCTTCTGAAACACCCACAGATTCAAATATTCTGAAAGGGCAGGTGACTTCATCCAGGAATATATCCACAGGATCGGTCCCTTATCACCTGGTCAGCCCATGCTCAGGTCCATTGGAGTTACTCTTCTGTCCCCACAAATGGCGTCACTTGGGGATGGCATCCTGTTAGTGGCATACATGCATGTAAGCGTGACTTGGGTTGGTGTTGGCATGTGTCTTCAAGCCATTTCTGATTTAAGGAGACCCTAAGACGAACCTATCCTGGGGTTTTCTTGGCATAGTTTGTTCATAGGTGTTTTGCCATTGCCTCCCCCTGAGGCTGAGAGCATGTGACTTGCCCAAGGTCACCCAGTGGGTTTCATGGCTGTCCGGGGAATTGAACTCTGGTGTCCAGAGTCCTAGTTTAACACTCAAACCATTACACCGCACTTTTTTTGAAGAGCGTTAGAGGGCTGCTCCCTAGATCATTGTGCCCTGCCCAAAACTTCTCTTCTTGCAGCTGTCTAGTCCCACAAGGGGCTGCCACTGCTGACCAGTGAAGAGGGAAGGCAATTCAGACAAAGAAGATGCAGCTGGTTTGGGCTCCAAGGAGAAGGAAAAGAAGGGCACATTCTCTCTGCGAGTGCCCTCTCTTTTCTTCCTCATCCAAAGTGAGATCAACCACGTCTTCATCCTTAATCCTTCTCGATGCAGGATCTTGGCCAAAGTGTGTTACCAGTATTCAATTGTTTTAATGATTGTGGCTGC
This sequence comes from Urosaurus nigricauda, assembly GCA_034509955.1. NCBI lineage: Eukaryota > Metazoa > Chordata > Lepidosauria > Squamata > Phrynosomatidae > Urosaurus > Urosaurus nigricauda. The sequence continues at coordinate 4,208,031 of JAOEGL010000004.1, forward strand.
AATTATTTAAGAACTCTGGAAACCATGATAACCCTGTGAAGTCGAAGGCTTTCATGGCTGACATCCATAGTTTTTTGTGGGTTTTTTGGGCTATGTAGATGCCAGTCACAGATCCTGGCGAAACGCCAGGAATAAACTCTTCTAGAACATGGACATATAGCTGAAAAAACCCACAAAAAACCATGGAACACTGCTTTAGTTGCAAGCCAACACTGAAGTAAATCCCATTTATTCAATGGAACTCTAGTCAAAAAATTCAATGGAACTCTAGTCAACTCTAACAAAAAAATTCATGTTAAGGAATCATCATCACCACCACCACCACCATCACTCAAGTCTTTAAGTGCTTTTAAGAAAATGTTTTTGAGGGATTCCTGATTTGGCAGTAAAGCCCACTGGGTGGCCTTGGACAAGTCACAGTCTCTCAGCCTCAGGGGAAGGCAATGGCAAACCTCTGAAGAAATCTTGCCAAGAAAACCCAGTGACAGGCATCTTCATAAGTCAAAAATGACTCGAAGGCACACAACAGTAGCAGCATGTAATTATTTATTAATTTATTTCTCACAGGTGGGAATTTCAAATGTTTCCCTTTGCTGGACAAGATTAGGACAGTTTTGATGCATTGCCTGATGATGTGTCACATTTTGGGACTCGACTTGAGCAACAACAACAGCAGCAGCAACAAAACAGATTGTACATCAAACACAATTTTGTGAGCATGCTTTACTGCATAAGCCAGAATGGAGTAGAGGTTGGAGTGTTGGACTACAGCTCTGGAGGCATCCATAGTTTGAATCCCTACTCAACCATGGAAGTCTGCTGGGTGAACTTGGGCAAGTCACACTCTCTCAGCCTCAGAGGAAGGCGAAAGTAAGCCCCCACTCCATCTGAACAAATCTCCCCCATAAGATGTGCTTATGGCATGGAAGTCATTAATAGGATGCTGGTCTCCGTTAGAATCCTGCTGGGAAACAAAACAACTCAAGGGTGCCCTCTGGTGGTGGAAACGGAGGAGGCCCCTTCCAGGAGCTCCAGGGTGCCCTCTGGTGGAGACAGTGGCAAAGCGGAGGGCCCTGCCAGGAGCTCAAGGCTGCCCTCTGTTGGCGACACCGGTGGAAGCGGAGGGCCCTGCCAGGAGCCCAGGGTTACCTTGGGGTGGGGCTGCTGTCGCTGCCCTTGCAGGAGCCGGAGTTGCTGCTGCTGCTGAGCGAGGAGGTGCCGTAGGTGTCCCGCATGCTCACTGGTGGGGAGGGACGCCTGGAGGCAGGAAGAAGAGGCTGTTTCTCGGTCGGAGTGGCAGGGGCCGTGGCAGACTTAAAGAACGAGGCAAAGCCACTCCTTCCATAAAACTCACGACTTTAGAATACAAACCACCAAGGAAAGAAACACAGAGATACACAAGACAGGAAGAAGAAGAAGAAGACAAAGAAAAAGTAATAAAATAAAAGGACAAGAACAGACAGGCAGGGGTTCAAAATGGAACATGGCAAAAGCTCTTGCTGCAAACAGGTTAGTGAAGCAGTTGCAAAGGCAGGCCTGAGGAGGGCGCCGTGAGATCCTAGGGCCAACCCTCCCCAACCCAGCAGGCTCTCTGGGCATCCTATGACCCCCTTGACCCATCCTCCCACAGCATGGTACTGTACTTGTCAGATGGGGTGGAAGACCCCAGCCACCATCCAATATATCATCAAGCGGGGATTTTCTGTTGAAACGCACCCGCTCAAGCCCAGGTTCACTTTGGGGTGGCAACTGAGACCTTGTCTGCACAGACCTCACAGCTGTCTCAGTCTTCCCCTGGTTAACCTGCCTTGCATTCCTGTGCCAGGGAAGTGGTCTGCATGGGCATCCGGCTGCCCAGTACATCTGCTGCCACTACGGCTGACTCACTTCTGAAATCAGATCAAGTTGGCCAGGGTAATCACATGGGTGAGCACCTTGTTCTGACCGCAGAGCGACTGACAGGTGACAGTGGCAGACCTGCCAGGTGCCTCTGTAGGATATCTGTGGAGACAGGCACAGGAATGGAGGGCTCCAGACCTTCCTGGGAAATTCATAGTAAGAGCCAGTGGCACCATCATGGGGTGCAGGGGGTGCGGACAACACCAGGCGACAAACAATTTCTCCCCAAAAACATCTGGGAAAAAGGCCTCCACAGATGGAAGTAGCAGCCCTTTCCCCAAAAAGGGTCTTGTTTGTGGTGGCAACTTGGTTAGAGAATGCTCTCCATAAGCATGCTTAAAAAGGTGAAGTCGAAGGCTTTCATGGCTGGCATCCATAGTTTTTTGTGGGTTTTTCGGGCTATGTGGCCATTTTCTAGAAGAGTTTATTCCCAATGTTTTGTCAGCATCTTTCTGAAGATGCCAGCCACAGATGCAGGCAAAATACTAGGAATAAACCCGTTTAGAACATGGCCACATTATAGCCCCAAAAACTACAAAAAACTATGCTTACCAAGCTTCTACGCTCTTCTGTTTTTAATCCCAGGCTGAACTGCCTTTTTTCTTTGACCTTTGACTGAAGAATTATTTTAATGCATTTTATTGCTGTCACTTAAGCGCTTGGGTGCTCTTTCACTGGCTGAGTTTTGTAATGGTAAAGTTGGCCCTCTGTACTCACAGATTCTTCATCCGCTGATTCCACCACCCACTACTTTAATAAAATCCCAAAAGCAAAGCCTTATTTTACCTTATTCTATAAGGTATACCATTTCAGTACACCACAGCATATAATGGGACTGGAGCATCCACGGATTTTGGTATTTTGGAACCAAACCCAGTGGATACCAAGGGCTGACTGTTTGTTATCTTTGCTATGCCTTGTTGTCATTTTGTCTTTGCTATACAGCTTGATTTTAAGTTGCTGAAATTCACCTGGCAACTTCTCAGGATTTACAGAGCAATAACATTTTCAATTCAGAACTATATTCAATACAGCCACAAAGGGAGTTTTAAGATCATGCGTGAACTAAAGCCATCTCCTTCTTTTCCACAGTCAGTAAACTGCAGGATTCCTTGGTTGGGAGCCAGGGCACTTCCAGCAAAGGTAACCCATGTGGAAAGTCATGCTGGTAGGATTTAATATATGACAACTGCTTGATTTCATACAAGCTGAAACTTGCAGTGTTGCTCTAAAACAGCAATTGCATTCCAACACAGAAGGAAAATGCTGGGGACACCATTTCCTATTGTATCTCCTTCCACTTCCTTTAGCTTTCTGAGGCTGTAACACAATGCAAGCAGGATGCAGAGATGGAGATGGAAAGGGTTTGATGATGAGTCCCAGAAACAGGTTGCTCTAGACACAAAACATTTCAATGAGGGCTCTTCTGCTTGCTATTTTTTGCAAGCCCCCTGGGAAAGGAATGGCATAAACTCAGCAGATTAGCTTTGCTCTGTTGCCAAACTAGTATATTACACCTAAATTTACTTTCTTCAGAAGTACCCGAGGGCTTCTGTGCCAGTGACGTGGTCTATCTGTTGGGTTTTATTTCAGCCTGTAAAGGTGCCATCCATGGTTCTGAATCTATTTTGGGATACCTCTTATCAGCTTGGATAGTTCCTTTAAAATTCAACCGAAAAGAGCCAGTGTCATGTAGTGGTTTGAGTGCTGGACTACAACTCTCGAGATCAGGGCATGTTTCCATGGCCCAGGATTTCAGATACAGGTTGCGTCTCCCTTAACCAAAATGCCTGGGACTAGAAGTGCTTTGGATTTTAGAATATTTGTATTTGTAAATATGGACATAACACAAATGGGATGGGACCCAAGTCAAAATACAAAATTCATTTTTATTTCATATGCTCCTTAAACTCATACCCTGAAAGTAATTTCATACAATATTTTAATGCATGAAACAAAGTTTGAGTGCATTGAATCATCAAGAAACAAAGATGGCACTATCTCAGCCACCCATGAAAACATTTTTGGATTTTGCAATATTTGGGAATTCTGGATAAGAGAGACTCAACCTGTATCTCCCAGTTCACCTGTTTCTCTCTCCAACCTTCCTGTGACTATTATTATTATTATTATTATTATTATTATTATTTAGAACTCCTATTGGTACATCAGAGACTGTATGTCTAGCAAGGTTGAATTCATCCTGTATCCTATTTGCGCATCATAAGCCATGTGAACCTAAGCCATGCAGGGCTTTAGAAGTCATTACCAGCACTTTGAACTGTGTCTGGAAATGGAGCAATAGCTAGTGAAATGGTTTCAACAGGGGAGTTATATGTTCCCTATAATCAGTCCCTATATGACTTGAACATAGCTGGATGCAGCCCTGGGGGGGGGGGGGGGGAGGGAAATAGCAAGCTCTCTGAAAAAGTCAAGGCTTAATAGGACTCCCTGGTGTTCAGCTTCCACCCCAACCATCTGCCTTTGATGGTGCAGAACGGGAATGTGAGTTCCAGCTGCAGCAGTCACTGCGATAGAGGCTCGTGTGAGTCACTTGTACATGCACAAGAAGTAGACAGGAGTGCAAATGCTGTGTTGGAGTGTTAGCAACAGACATGCAACTTTGCGGAAGCCATGAGAAATCACCCTTCCCTCCTTTTCTGGAAGAGGGAGCAGGTGTCTATGGTTCCCCAAAAGGCACTGTGGAGGAGGATTGGCTTTGCATTTTCCTGAGGCGCATGGAAAGAGGCATGGCCTCACATCGCACTGTGGCTGGCAGCCAGCTCCCTTGCTTTTTTTTGCAGAATGCAACATGAGCAAGGCCTTCGCGGAGTACAAGGCGGCAAGGCTGCGGGTGCGGAAGGGCCTTCGCTGTGAGTAGAGAGAAAGGCCGTGGGGAAACTCCACTGGCAAAATGAGAGTGGGGGAGTTTAATCGTATTTACCTTCGGGATCCCGTCGAGGGTCTTCGGCTTCCTGGCAGGGACATAGCAATGGAACCGCAGGTCTGGGTGGTGGAGCCAACAGTGACTCCAGCTTGGAGGAAAAAAGACAATAAGGAATTACATGGTGAGACTCACTCCAGGCGGTTCCAAGTTCCAGCTCATGAGGGCTAGATTTGAACTCAGAAACTTTCTTCTTGAATGCAACATTTAAAAAAAGAATTTATTAATTGCACCTACTGTATATTGCACTTACAGTCTAGAAGTCTAGAAATTTTAGTAAAAATTGACTTTGACTGAGCTGACTTATCCAGAGGTTGAAAAAGGAACTATCCCCTTCTCTGAGTGGCAAAAAGCAAGAGCTTAGTCCATCCCAAGAGCACCGAAAAGAAGCACTGATCCTCAATTCTCTCATCCATCCAGCCTTTAGGGTGAGCACAAAGAATTAGGCTTGCCAAAACTTTATAAGCTCTTTGGCATTGTTTTCCTTTGTCTCATCCTTTAGATCCTTAGTTACATGTCCATGAGTTTTATTGTTTACTGTTTCCACAGGTCATATTAAAATCCATAATTTTGGCCCCCAAACCTGCCCTTGACTTTTACATGAAGTCACCTTATAGTCGAGTATGTCCTGCCTTTCTCCCAAAACAATGTTACAAAGATCCAAATAAAGCATTAATTTACAAAAGTTAAAAAGGAATTAAACAGCAGCATTATTAAAAACATGATTGAAAATGCTAAAATGACTCCATCTATGGGTTGCTAGACAGTCCTCTTTTGCTAGCCATTTGGAAATTGCTGGTGGCCAAACTAGACTAGAAAAACAGCATTTTCACTTCCAAGCTCCTCCCCCACTTGGTGAAAAACATCTGTCTGTCATACAACATGATTGTTCTCACAAATGTATCTTGCATTTAGTATTATTTATTTTGCAGGTGTTCCTTGGGCCGTAAATACCGTCTGACTTTGCAAGTCTGATCACTGAGGCGTATATCTCTGATGAAATACGGGAATGCAGAATTTGCTTAATGTCTGCTTTGACCCATACTCTACCCAGGATCTAAAACCAAGATTTACAGCAAACTGGGACATTGGCTCTGATTGAAAGCAGTGGTTTTCAATGTATGCTGTGATTAGGAATGTAACCATCCCAAAGGCAGATACCCCTGAATCTGTAAAGCTATTTTGGTCTCAAAGCCTCAGAACCCCCCAAGAAATTCATGGGGTCGCCAAAAGTCTCCAGGTGATTTGAAGGCATATATACACACAATTCCTTGGGAAATTGGACCGACAAAGCATTTTGCATTAAGCAGGAATGGCAGGTGAGCACCTCCCAAAGCTTCCCCTTGCAATAAAGATGCCTCTATATCCCATCCCCCTCTGCTCAGTTGAAAGAGAGTTGGGACAATTGACATGGCCATTAAATAATCAATGGGCAATCGCTTAACACTAACTCATGCTCCGGGGAATAGAGAGGGGCAAGTGAACAGAGGAGCAACAAGCCCAGCAAACCGAACTGGGTTGGCAGGCAATGGCTGCAAAATGGCTCTGGAGGGGTTGAGTTACACTTTGGACCAAATGTTTCTTGCTCCATTGTTGTTGTTAACTACCCTTGAGTCGATCTCGACTCGTGGCGACCCCATGGATGAGACATTATTATTATTATTAACCTTTATTTATATAGCACTGTAAATTTACACAGTGCTGTACATACAATCTTATAACTTAGACAGTTCCCTGCTCTCAGGCTTACAATCTAAGAGAGACAACAGAAAAGAGAAGGGAAAGGGGATGGGAAAGGGGATGAGGTCCAATGGTTCTTCTCTCCCTCTGGGGCCTGGACCAAGGCAGATGACTGCAGACTGCAGACATCTCCAAAACCCTCTGTCTTCCACAGCTCTGCTTAGGTCCTGTAAACTCATAAAACCCACTGTGATCTCCTTCATAGAGTCCATCCGTCTAGCATGTGGCCTTTCTCTTTTCCTACTTCCGTCCACCTTTCCCAGCATTACTATCTTTTCCAATGAGTCCTGTCTTCTCATGATGTGGCCAAAGTACGACAGCCTCAGTTTGGTCATCTTGGCTTCCAGGGAAGTTTCTGGCTTGCTCTGCTCTAGGACCCATTTGTTTATTCTTTTGGGATCCTTAGCACTCTTCCCCAGCCCCACATCTCAAATGAACAGGTTTTCTTCCTAGCTTTTTTCTTAACTCTCCAGCTCTCACATCCATACATGGTAATAGGGAATATGATGGCTTGTATGATTCTTTTGTGCTCAGTTGTATATCTTTGCACTTTAGAATCTTTTCTAGTTCCATTACTTCTTGGCTATATAGAAATATAGTGGTTTAGAGCCAGTGTGGTGTAGTGGTTTGAGTGCTGGACTATCACTCTGGAGAACAGGGTCTGAATTCCTGCTCAGCCATGGAAGCTCAAGCTTCATCAGGAATTCCAGAGCCTGGGAGCAGCCACTAAGACAGCCCTCTCCTGCACCCACTTTGCCTTTAATGGTGGTGGGACTAAGAGAAAGCCCAAGAGAGATTTGGAGAGTTTAAACCCTCCAGATTCACCCAGCCAGGTTTCCGTATTTCTAAACAGGGTAGAATACTGGATCTGCAAACAATCTGCTTTTATTTTAAGCAGCTATCAGCTTCACTCTTTTGTCTTGATCTCTCCCCATAGGGAGGGCATAGGGAAGGGGCAGGAACTGAGTTTATCGTTTTGCACTGGCAATCTCAATTCCACCTCTTTACTCCCCTGAAAGAAGGGAAGTGGGCTATGTTTGAAGAAATCAGTCTCTAGCTGTGCACAAAGCTGGACGCTTTTCCGGATAAAAAGCTCCCTGATCGATGGTGTCTGCCTCCCCAACATGCAAATCTGCAGGGGGTTCTGCTAATGCGCCAAGATTAGTCATCACATCACTCAGCTTGCTCACGCACACTGCAAGCAAAGGGAGACATAGCCAAAGCAAACCCTCTGCTGACTGCAGCATGGAACAAGGAAGGATCCATAGCCATGGCAGTGCCAGAAAGTGAGAAACAAAGACGTATGTGTGTGTATGTTGTTGCATTTTGGCCACACAAAAGCTCACAGGAGAGACAGGTTTGCAACAATAATAAATAAATAAATAAATAATAAAGTTTATTTATATCCCGCTCCTCTGTCACCACTCGGACAAGCCTGTGATGCAGGAAAACCTCAGTACTCCAGTGTGCACATAAAACCTGCCAAGGCTGCAATGCAATGTGAAATAACTTATAAGCAAGTTCTACACAAGACAGCCAGTGTGGTGCAGTGGTTTGACTACGGGACTCTGAGAGACCAGGGTTTGATTCCTCCTTATTCATGTAAACCTACTCAATGGCTTAAGACAAGTCACACTCTCTCAGCCTCAGAGGGAAGCAATGCCAAACATCCTCTGAAGAAATCTGGCCAAGAACAGCCCAGGATAGGGTTGACTTAGGGTCAAGAAATAACCTGAAGGCACACGTTAACAAGCAATGCTGAACTCAACGGGGCTTTCTTCTGAGTCAACATGTACAAGACCTAGGTCCAAAACACACTGCAGAAATAATCTAGTTTCAGACCACTTTAACTACCCTGGCTCAGTGCTGGGGAACACTGGAAATTGCTGTTTATTGTGGCACCAGAGCTAAATGTCTCACAAAAATTACAGTTTTCAGAATTCCCTAGAATTGAGCCAGAGCAGTTAAAAAGGTCTCAAACTAGATTATTTCTGCAGTGTGTTTTAGACCTGAGTTGCCTTTTCCCAAAACCTTTAACTGTTTTTGAAGCACAAGTGAGTGCTGAATGCAATACAAGTGGGATTAAATCAGGGCTGGGTAAAGAAACCTGAAGACTAGGAATGGGAAGAGCAGCTAGGAAAGAACTAGAAAAGATCTTCAAGAGTAAAGATATACCATTGAGCGCTAAAGTTGGAATCATCCAAGCCACTGTATTTCCTCATCACTATTGTACAGATCTGAGAGCTGGACAGTGAAGAAAGCTGATAGGAAGAAAACCAACAGAAAACCAATAACCAAACGTCAAATCCTTCTACTCTTCTAAGTGGCATTTAAAATAAAATAGGAAGAACAGTAAGAGTCTTGGAAGAGTTAGATTCTCCATGGTAACTAAGAACGTGGGAGGACAAGAGAAAGAAATCAGCAGAGACTCGGAAGGTACAATTGTCATGCCAAGGTTAGGTCAAAAGAACAACGACAAAAGATCCAGGAAGATGGAGAACCTTGAGTTTTTTTCCTCCAGACACTGAATTTGTAGATGTCTTCCAAATCAAAGGACTGAGGGGAAATAGTGAATCTAGGAGCATCTTTCAGACTTACTAGTTTAATTCAGCATGAGCTCTTCATATAAATATAAATCCACCTTTTCACCTTCCCTGACGAAATATAATACTACAGCCCAAGTATTTAAATACACATTGAGTATCCTGATGTGAAATGCTTGGAACCAGAAGTGTTGGATTTTAGATTTTTTCTGGATTTTGGAATATTTGCATATACATCATGAAATATCTTGGAGATGGGACCCATGTCTAAACACAAAGTTCATTAATGTTTCATATGGACCTCACGTTGTTGCTATTGTGTGCCTTCAAGTTATTTCTGACTTTTGTTGACCCTAAAGTGAACCCATCATGGGTTTTCTTGCAAGATTTCTTCAGAGGAGGTTTGCCATTGCCTTCCCTTCAAGCTGAGAGAGTGTGACTTGCTCAAGGTTACCCAGTGGGTTTTAGGGCCAACCAGGGAAGGAAACCCTGCTCTCCAGTGTTGCAGTCTAACATTCAAAACCACTGCACCAAACCTCATACATGTAGCCTAAAGGTAATTTTATACATAAAATTTTAAATAATTTTGTGTATGGAATCAAGTTTGTATAAGATGAACCATCAGAAAACAAAGTTGTCACTGTCTCAGTAATCTTTGAAAAAAGTTTTAGACTTTGGAGTATTTTGGCTTTTGGAAGTCTGGATAAGGGAGACTTAGCCTGTACGGTTGCATAGTTGTGGGAATGGGATCAGAGTGTAATACGATGCAGAAATAGGATGCAGGAAAGGTTCAACTTTGAAGGACATACAGTCTCTGAGAGCAGTTCTAAAAAATAAAATAAAAAAGCCAAAGGAAGAGTGGAAAGAGAAACAGGTGGTCTCTTGGAGGTCTCTCATTCATAGGATTGTTGCAAATCAAAGCCAGCTTGCTGGCAAACAGCAGCAGGTTGGCAGCTGTAAAAAAATGAAATAAAATTGCTTGGCCAGTGTCCTATTAGGAAGTAGTATCAGTAGAGTTCACAGTGGATGCTGTAAGGAGAATTTATCACACTGGAGGCATATGACTTTTGAAGACTTATTTTGAAATCTTCCAGAGGGGGATAGCCATCAGAGTCTATTGCAGCAAGATCAATGAAGAGCCTTGAATGGCAGATAACTGACCTAATTTTGGCTGGAACAGCTGGTTTCAACCTTTCGTGCCAGCTCAGGAAAACTCAGGTAGGAAAAGCTGCTCACCATTTATTTTTATTCTCATCAATTTTAAAGTTTTTTTTTTTTTAAAAAAAAGCAAAATACATTGTGCAAACCAGCAGAAGCAGGCAGGAAAGGTACTGTCTTGCTAGTAATTTGCTGTTCCATGGTCCTCTCTGTGACTAGAGCAGTAACCATTTACATGTCATCTTATCTAATTCTCCATTTCTACCAATTTTCCCCATCCAATCTTGAATTTCTGGCATTGAATTTTCCTTCCATTTTTGAGTAATTAATAGTCTTGCTGCAGCAATCATATAGTATAATATTCTTTCTTTACTATTATCCAACCACTCTTCAATCATACCTAGTAGATATGATTCTGGTGCCATTTTAAACTTAATATTTAATATCTCTTCAATTGCCTGATATATAGAAACCCAGAATTTCTTTACTCTTGCACACCACCATAAATGAAATAATGTTCCTTTTTCCCTTTTGCACTTATAATGTTTATTGTTGTAATAAATGCACTTTTTCATACATTTTGGACAATTTTTCTGGAGTGATAGCTTTCCATCTTTTCATAGGTTGATAAAATGAGTACTCAGTTTGTTGGGAGCAATTGGCTTACAGATTGTAAACCGCTTTACAGTCCTGAGTTCACTGATAAGCATTATAGAAATGTACATGCTATTGCTATAAAGTGTATTTGTGCAGAGAAGCATGGAGGCAAAGCAACACCCATATCCTCACCCCAAAGTAAGACCTGGGAAACCTGGCCTAGAAATACCTTAAAAGCAAAGCTTGGTCTGGCTCGGAAGGAGGTTGATGTTGGGGACACCCTAAATGGGTGACACCAACCCGAGTGATGCCACTGGGCTAGCAGGGCATGATATGAGATTATACATGTATGGTTTTAACTGGGATTAATAACTGGACGACTGACTGTGGATTTTCATGGCGGAGTGGGGATTTGAACCCTTGTCTCCAAAGTCATAGCCCAATGCCCAAACCACTATGCCATGCTGTCTCTCTGTGCCCCCTCCATTCTTGTTTTTTCTTCGTGTACTCCCTTACCTTTTTTAAAAGATTTGTTATAATTCATTGCTGTGTCGCAGATTTCCCGGCTTTCTTGGGTAAGGAGTCTCTCAGAAGTTAAGCATAATACTTACAATTAACCAATTTCTCCTCCCCCAATTAGATTAAAGCCCGGGTTAACCTTCCGTCACAAAACAAAAGCACCCTAAATGCAAGATACGCAGGTGATGAAAATCACGTGGTATGAGAAACAGATGTCTTTTAGTAAACAAGGGAGCCGTTATTGGGGGGGGGGGGAGGTTATCTTTTAGTTTGATCCTCATTGTTATACCTCCCCTTCCGTCAAAATTGTGTATTCTAGACATTTCATTTCTTGACCACATAAATGTATGCCTGTGATTTGCGCTGCCATCTGTGATTCGGCTCATTTCCCCGAGTGCCTTGCATCTGTTGTGCTTTGAGTTTTATGGCAAGGACAAAATGGTTGCCCTTAGTTACCATTAGATGTTGTCCTGCTATTAAACAGTAAGAGTTACTTATATGTCCCAAAGGAGCAAGAACATAGTAATGTATATAAGATGACTGATTTCTGCCTGTCCCCAAAGGGTTTTTAAATTGTGGCCTAAACCTGCTTACTAGTCACAACCAGAAAAGACAAACTAAACTAACTGCTCAATGGTAAGTCAACACTCAGTAAATTTCATGGATTCAATGGGATTACTGAAGCTGGGACCAGCAATTGGATTTAGGGCTACATTTTGACTGCAGGAATGTAAGCTGGAATGAATGTAACAGGAAGAGGGATGAGAAAAGACAAAAAGGAAAATAGAAAAGGAAGGAATGTAAGAATATACATTTCCAGGGTACAGTATTTGGCTTTGATGAAGCCTAGAAATCAAGGACATGGCTCTCGTCTCATTACTTGTTGTATAGAAGCAACCAAGTCATTTCCAACTTATGGCGACTCCAGAGCCATAGTCCAATATTCAGGCTGCTACACCGCACTGACTTGAAGGATGTCAAATTACACCTGTTGAAATTCCCTTTTTTACACAACCATTAAAGCGGGATCAGCAACTGTGGCTGGTCTAGGGACCCCAAATTGCTCTCTGGAGATTGCAGGGAACTACTGAAAAATAAAGCAACCCTCACTGCAAGTGGCCAGAAGCCCACTTCTGGTTCTCATAAATGGGATTTTTAAAATGTTAAATAGTACAGGGAAGCCTTGCAACCTAGTGGAAAGGTAAATTGCTACACCTGGAGGCTTCCAACAATAGCAACTCAGCTTTTTGTGGGGGAAGAAGAAGTTTGTCTAGGGATCCTGTGGGTGCTGAGGGTCAAAAAAACATCCTTGAGGGTCACATGTGGGCCCAGGGTCTTATTTTGCCCCTCCCTGCATTGAAGAGACAAGACCCCTGTCCCTTTCATAGTTGTGTAGAACAGAATTTCAACAGTTTTTACTTGCAATGAAACCAGCATCTGCTGAAGTTCCTTTTCTACATAACCATTTAAGGGGTAGGATGCACCCAGTCCCTTATTCCACCTGACAATCTTAAAGCCTAACAAAAGGCTTCCAGTGATAGTTGTGCACTTAGTCAGAACACAACTGGCTCATTTTGTCCAAGTGAACACTTATCACCAGATGCCCTCCTGGAAAGGGACTGAAAAGAAACCAGCCAACCCCAATGGACACTCTATTCTGGACCATTATTGTGCCTCTGTAATGGTTTGACGTGTGGCATTATACTCCAGCCATTGTCAGCTGGATACATCCATTCTGCATTGTCCAAAAACAAAAACAAAAAACAAACAACAACAACAACAAAACAAACAAACAAACAGAAAATAAAACAAAACAGTCTACTTAGCCTGTGCATGAAGAAAGTGCAGGCTTACTGCTGAACATAACCCATCCAAGCTTGCCAAAAAAATAATGACCATGGAGGATCTTAACAAGTTCAACGATGAGGAATCTGAAATAGTCAGAGTTCTCATATCTTGGATCAAACATTGATCAGAATAAAGGCTGAAGTCAAGAAATCGAAGACTGGGAATGGAAAGGGAGCCATGAAAGAATTAGAAAAGATCCTAAAATGTAAAGATATACAACTAAACACTAAAATTAGAATCATCCAAACCATTGTATTCCCCATCACCATGTACGGATGCAAGAGCTGGACGGTGAAGAAAATGGCTAAGTGGAAAATCAACTCATTTGAGATGTGATGCTGGAGAAGAGTGCCGAGGATACCATGGATGGTATACCATGGACTGCCAAAAAGACAAACAAATGGGTTTTGGAACAGATGAAGCCTAAAATCTCACTGGAAGCCAAGATGATCAAGTTGAGGCTGGCATAGTTTGGCCACATCATGAGAAGGCACAACTCACTGGAAAAGACAATAATGATGGGAAAGGTGGAGAGATGCAGAAAGAAAGACTGCATGTGCATGTTAGATGGACAGACTCTATTAAGGAGGTCATGGGCATGAATTTGCAGGACCTGAGTAGAGCAGTGGAGGACAGGGGGTCTTGGAGATGTCTCATCCACAAGGTCACTATGAGTTGGGGTTAACTCAAGGACTGCTAACAAACAACAACAACAATAATCTCATTGCTGTAGGTAGCAACCAACAGCCAACAACAAGCAGCAACAATGACACCAACAGGATTCTGCCATTGTAGGTAGCGGCTCATGGGGCGAACTGCTCATGGCCTTTACCACTTTTCCTACTAATAAATGTTGGTTACTTTGCCACTGCTGCCTCCGAAAAAAAGAATCAGACAGATAAATATTGGAGCAAGGAGGAGGAAGGAATCACCAGAAGGCAAGGAGAGATCTCTGACTGAGCGTGACTCAGCACTGCAAAGCTCTGTCATCCCTGCAGCTGCAAGCAAGGCGGCTGGCGCTGGCGAAGGGGGGAAGCAATGTCAGGATGGATTTGCAGAAGATATAGGAGATGATGTTACACTGGCTGGCTGTTATTTATGACCACAGCCACAAATCTATAACAGCCAATATATATCAACATGCTTTACCAAGAAAAGCAAAATTCTCTAACCTAAATTCAGCTTTGCAAACCAGCAGACGTTTCTTTACTGGGCACAATTCCTTCTCCTTTCTATGGCAATAGAAAGACCCACCTGCTGGACGCTGCTCAGAACCTTCTCTGCCCCCTTCCTCCAGCTCAGCTTCTGGGATTTCATCTGGGGCAATTTTGCAAAACAGAATTGTAGCACTATGGGTTTTATCACACCAGCCCCCTGTCCCACCACAATCACACTAGTTTAGAATGGACATATACCCAATTTGGCATCCTTTCTTATCACACTTCCCCCTATGATAGAAGTTTGGCGATTCATGGCTGAGTGATCTGTTTCCTGCACTGCCAAACACCACCTTCCAGGAGGAAGGGGGTAAACTACTCACTACCAGCTGCCAACCACCTCCCAAGCCGGCTGCTGTGTAAATGTGCTTCTCTCATCTCCCTGAAGTGCAGGGTAGCTGTTTGCACATTTATCCAGCAGCCCTATCCTGGCTGCCAACCATCTCCTGAAAGTTCACACAGGAACTGGCTTTGAGAAGGTATTGGCTGCTGTGATTGCTGCATAGCAATACAAGTGCCTTCTGGGAGAAGGGCAGAATAAAACCATCTCACACCACATGAATTTATGAGAAGTGAAACTGCAGAGGAAGGAACTTATCACACAAAGACAGTAATGGAAATCAGCCTATTGAAAGCCTATTGACAGGTTTTGCCCATCAATGAAAAGGAACAGTATAGTAACAATGGAATGCAAGGCAGCAGCAGGATGGACATACTTTGTGTGGTAAGTACTGGCCAAAATTGCTTTTGTCCTGTTAAAATTCCATTGTTTAGCCTCATGCAATAAAGCCCTGTGATTCCACATTATTCCAACAGCTATTGCTCCACAAGATGGTTCCGTCCTAAGCTCTCAGCCAGACAACTCCAGTGCTTCACCTAAATACCCTAGTAATGATACTGAATCCCATTCGTGGATGGCAGTTCTGTGATAATTCAGAGTAGAACATATCATAGAATCACAGAACCTTAGAATTGGAGAGGACCACAAAGGCCACCTAGTCCAACCCCCTGCCATGCAGGAATCCACAATTAAAGTACTCCTGAAAGATGTCCATCCAACCTCTATTTAAAGACTTCCAAAGAAAGAGTGTCAAATAGAAGCAGTCTCACAGTACAAAGGTCCTTTCTAATCTTTAGGTGGAACCTGTTCACTTGTCATTTGAAGGCATTGGTTTGTGGTTGGTGGAGCAGCAGAGAACAAGCTGGATCCATCTTCTACATAACATTCCCTCAGATATTTAAGGAAGGCTATCAGGTCGCCTCTCAGTTGTCTCTTCTCTAAGATAACAATATCCAGCTCTTAAGCTGCTCCTCAAGCATGATGCTTTCCAGACCTTTGATCAAACGGATGACCCTTCATTGGCCACGTTCCAACTTGTCAGTATCTTTCTTGAATTGAGGTGTTCAGAATTGAATATAGTATTTCCAATGAGGTCTGACCAAAGGAGAACAAAGTGGGACTACTACTTCTCTTGATCTAACTATCAAGGCCTTGAAATTTTAGGTTTAAAAACTGGGATTTAAAGACTTGTGACGCCACAGCAGAGTATGTGATGTTACAAGGTTACAAGAAGTGGCCCCTGGTGATGTCAATAAGCTTGATACATTAAGCATCACCCGCAGATTATTAGAGTATGCCATTCACACCCAAAACTCCATGTATACTCAAGCTGAACAGAAAGAGAGAAAAGCAACTAAACAATCTAAATAAATTTAGAATCATAGAATCATAGAATCATTGAGTTGGAAGAGACCACAAGGGCCATCCAGTCCAACCCCCTGCCATGCAGGAACTCCAAGTCAAAGCATCCCTGACAGATGGCCATCCAGCCTCTGCTTAAAGACCCCTAAGGAAGGAGACTCCACTACACTCCGAGGGAGTGTGTTCCACTGTCGAACAGCCCTTACTGTCAGGAAGTTCCTCCTAATGTTGAGGTGGAATCTCTTTTCCTGCAGTTTGCATCCATTGTTCCGCGTTCTAGTCTCTGCAGCAGCAGAAAACAAGCTTGCTCCCTCCTCAATATGACATCCCTTCAAGTATTTAAACAGGGCTATCATATCACCTCTTAACCTTCTCTTCTCCAGGCTAAACATCCCCAGCTCCCTAAGGCGTTCTTCATAGGGTAAGGTTTCCAGACCCTTCACCATCTTAGTTGCCCTCCTTTGGACATGCTCCAGTTTCTCCACATCTTTTTTGAATTGTGGTGCCCAGAACTGGACACAGTATTCCAGGTGGGGCCTGACCAAAGCAGAATAGAGTGGCACTATAACTTCCCTTGATCTAGAAACTATACTTCTATTGATGCAGCCTAAAATTGCATTGGCCTTTTTAGCTGCCGCATCACACTGTTGACTCATGTTCAGCTTATGGTCTACTTGGACTCCTAGATCCCTTTCACATGTGGTCTCATTCAGCCAGGTGTCCCCCATCCTATATCTGTGCATTTCATTTTTCCTCCCTAAGTGCAGAACCTTACATTTCTCTGCATTGAATTTCATCTTGTTAGCATCGGCCCAGCTATCTAGTTTATTCAGGTCATTTTGAATTTTGATCCTGTCCTCTGGGGTATTAGCTACGCCTCCCAGTTTAGTGTCATCTGCAAATTTGATAAGTATGCCCCCAATTCTGTCATCCAAATCGTTAATAAAGATGTTGAATAGCACTGGGCCCAGGACAGAGCCCTGTGGGACCCCACTGGTCACTTCTCTCCAGGATGAAAAGGAACCATTGTTGAGCACCCTTTGAGTTCGGCCAGTCAACCAATTACAAATCCATGTAACAGTTAACTTGTCTAGCCCACATTTTGCAAGCTTGTTTGCAAGAATGTCATGGGGAACCTTGTCAAAGGCCTTACTGAAATCGAGGTCTACTATATCCACAGCATTCCCTTCATCTACCAAGCTGGTAATTTTATCAAAAAAAGAGATCAGGTTCGTTTGGCATGACTTGTTTCTCTGAAACCCATGTTGGCTTTTTGTGATTATGGCATTGGCCTCTAAGTGTTCACAGACTCTCTGCTTAATGATCTGCTCTAGAACCTTTCCTGGAATTGATGTCAGACTAACTGGATGATAATTGTTGGGATCCTCTTTTTTTCCCTTTTTGAAGATGGGGACAACGTTTGCCCTCCTCCAGTCTGCTTCTTTTCTGCAGGATTTCTGAAAGATTATTGCCAATGGCTCCGATATTACATTTGCCAGTTCTTTTAATACACTTGGATGTAGTTCATCTGGTCCTGGAGATTTATATTCATTTAGGTTAACCAGGTATTCCTGTACTACCTCTTTACTTATTCTGTGCTGAATTTCCTCTATTCTGTCTCCTGTTCCATTATCCTTAGATTGAGCACCCTTTGCCTTTTCTGAGAAGACTGAAGCAAAGAAGGTGTTGAGTAATTCTGCCTTTTCTCTGTTCCCTGTTAGTATTTTGCCATCTTCTCCACGCAGTGGCCCCACTGTTTCCTTCTTCTTCCTTTTGCTGCGGACATATCCAAAAAAGCCCTTTTTATTGTTCTTAACCTCTCTAGCAAGCCTGAGTTCATTCTGCACTTTAGCTTTTCTGACTTTACCCCTACATGTGCTGGCTATTTGTTTGAATTCCTCTTTCGTGATTTCTCCATTTTTCCATTTCTTATACATGTTCCGTTTAAAACTTAGCTCATTTGAAAGTTCCTTAGTCATCCATCCTGGCTTCTTGAGACATCTTCCATTTTTCTTCCTCATTGGAACTGTTTGAAATTGTGCCTTCAATATCTCCCTTTTGAGAAACTCCCATCCGTCTTGAACTCCCTTTTCTTTTAGTATTCCTGACCATGGGATCACCCCCAGTATTTCTCTAAGTTTATTGAAATTAGCTCTCCTAAAGTCTAGAGTGCGTGTCTGACTATGCCTAGCTTCTCCCTTCCACTGTATTACAAACTCCAGGAGAACATGGTCACTTCCACCTAAGGATCCAACCACTTGCACCCCATCAACTAGGTCTTCCCTGTTGGTTAAGATCAGATCTAAAATGGCTGATCCCCTTGTTGCCTCTTCCACCTTTTGGACAATGAAATTGTCTTCCAGGCAAGTGAGGAAAGATTTAATAAAGATTTAGTTCCTTTTTGGCCTATGTGACAACATTTTCCAAGAAGGGAAGAGCCAGGGGCAGTGTAGCCTTTTCAGTTTCAGCGAAACTGGATGTTGTGTCTGAAGTAATTTATCAGCCTGAAAGTAATTTCATTTTGTCTGTATTGCTAAGAGGTAATTTGGGAAGCAGAGATTGATGCTCTAATTTGTTTTAATGCATACCATCCACCTGATAAATCTGGAAGCTCAAAGCTTGTGTGCCAACTGTGCCCCTTCATTGAGAAGTGCCACATGTCCACAGTGACACATGTCTTAGTCACATCCCGGTTGAATTACTGTTATGTGATCTATGTGGCACTGCTCTTGAAGACTGTTCAGAAAATTCAGCTGGTCCAAGGACCTGCAGCTAGATTCCTAATGGGAGCTGGCTACAAGGAGCACACAAGTCACAATGTGATGCAGCAGATAGAAAAGCCAATGCTGCATCAACAGGAGTAGATCTAGACACTATACTTCTGTTGATGAGAATCAGACTGTATTCTGTTTTGCTCAGGGTTCACATGGAATACTGTGTCCAGTTCTGGGCACCAAAATTCAAAAAGGAGGTTGACAAGCTGGAGCACGTCCAGAGAATGACCAAAATGGTGAAGAGTCTGGAAACCATTAAACCCTATGAGGAGTAGCTTAGGGAGCTGTTAATTATGTTTTAATGTTTGTATCTTGTGGATTTTTAACTATTAAAAAAATCATTTTTGTTAGCAGTTTTACATCCCAATCTAAATAATAAAATAAAATTTTAATTTCTACCCCGCTTTTTGTGGGAACAATCAAAGCGGCTTACAAAGATAAAATACAAATACAAATATACAATCTGAGAAAAAGGTGGGATAAAAATAAATATAGCAACAACAAAAACAATTTCCATTGAAACCTCAAACCTACATTTTAGATTGCATTTTTTTGGCAATTTGCTATGAGTTTTCCATTCCAGAAACCAATTATTTAACTCAGTAAGGATTGGCCTCTAATTTGTCCAAATACTTTTCTTTCTGATAAAATATGGGGGAAAGCATCACCCCCCCCAACCTTCCTTGTTCCTTTGTCCTCTGCTTATCTAAAACTTAGTAACTCCAGGATGTAAATTTTCATTGTAGCATCACTCAAGGCAACACATTATGGGAAGGTGTAGGAGATGGCCTTCTTTGCTGCGGCACCCCAGTTATGGAATATCTCCCCTCCCCAAGTCTAAGTCTGATTGGCAGCAAGGTTGTTGTCATTCCAATGCCAAGCAAAACATGTCTATTTACTAAAGTTTTGGGAGCATAATTGTAAAGTGAATAGTTAAATAGTCAAACAGGTTGGCAGGTAGAATTCATAGGCACGTTAGTCAGGGAGTTCCTGCATGGCAGGGGGTTGGACTGGATGGCCCTTGTGGTTTCTTCCAACTCTATGATTCTATCATTCTATGAATATCAGTATGCAAAGGGATCCTATAGCACCTTTGAGACCAACTGTGCAAAAGAAGTCATAGCGAGAGCTTTCACATAGTTGGTCTACTTCCTCCAATGCATGGAGTGAGCAGGTGTCCAAGAATGACCCTTACTTCAGATGGTATGAATAGCCATAGGAATGCAAAACTCATGGGTATGGTGATGAGGTGACAAATTCAGTTTTAACTATGATAGCTGAGGGACAAAGGCAGGAGGAAAGATGCTCCATAAGGACAAGGTAGGTGGATGACCATCTGAATGGTGGAGGGAGTTTCAGAATATCATTATCACCATATCCACAACTTTTGCATTTCTTCTATGGCTATTTGTACAGTCTGATTCTAAAGGTCATTCCTGGGCATCAGTTTACTCCATGCATCTGAGGAAGCAGACCAAGTCTACAAAATCTTATGCTACAACTTCTTTTGCTCAGTTAGTCTCAAGTGTGCTTTGAGATTCCTTTGCAAGCTGGCGAGTGAAATCAAAAGGATAGGGCAGCACCTGTACGTATGGGGCAAAATCCAAAAGGAATATCACTGATGCACAGCTTAATTTTCAACAATAAGGAATGATTTGCCACAATCTGGACCACTAGGCCAACAAGAACGTTTCATCAAAAATCCATACCAATTAAGGGCTGATGATACATTTAGCACGTTTCTAAAGACACTCAAACTCAGTGGGGGTCAAAGTCTTCTCTGAATCTTGCATTTAGCTTGCTTCATTTTATGATTGATAACTAGGAGGTAAAGACTTACTTTGGAAGTTTCTACTGCTGAGGCATTATTATTATTATTATTATTATTATTATTATTATCCTTTATTCATATAGCACTGTAAATTTATCTCTGAGTATACCCCACTGTGGGATGGAAAACAGATTAATTGCAGGGAAAAGACATTTCCTTTAATGCCAGTTTTGATCCTGAGCCAACAACCTTAAGGTAGTGAAATATCTATTTATATTTGGGTGAGGAAGCAGTGAGAGCCAGTGTTGTGCAGTGGTTTGAGTGTCAGACTAAATTTCTGGAGACCAGGGTTTGATTCCCTGCTTGACCATGGAAAACCATGGTCACACCCTTTCAGCCCCAGAAAACCTCATGATAGGGTCACCTTAGGGTTGCCATAAGTCAGAAATAACTTGAAGGCAGACAACAGCTCCAAAGAGGCATTGGGACTGTGGGAAGGCAAATTATATTATTTAAGAAACAGCCAGGTGATATTTTGCAGCAAGACAACCACCAACCGGAGGCCCTGCTTCACAGGTTCTGATATCAGAGATATAGTCTTTAGTATACAGTCGGTCAAAGAGATACACACATTGCCAAGAGCAGGTTACAGGCTACATGCTTCTCGTGACACTTGCATCCATCAAAAAAAGTGTAAAGTGGCTTGTAAGTGGTGAAGTGCGGGATAGACAAGTTAACTGTTACATGGATTTGTAATTGGTTGAGTGGCCGAACTCAAAGGGTGCTCAACAATGGTTCCTTTTCATCCTGGAGAGAAGTGACCAGTGGGGTCCCACAGGGCTCTGTCCTGGGCCCAGTGCTGTTCAACATCTTTATTAATGATTTGGATGACAGAATTGGGGGCATACTTATCAAATTTGCAGATGACACTAAACTAGGAGGAGTAGCTAATACCCCAGAGGACAGGATCAAAATTCAAAATGACCTGAATAGACTAGAAAGCTGGGCCAATGCTAACAAGATGAAATTCAACACAGAGAAATGTAAGGTTCTGCACTTAGGGAGGAAAAATGAAATGCACAGATATAGGATGGGGGACACCTGGCTGAATGAGACCACATGTGAAAGGGATCTAGGAGTCCAAGTAGACCATAAACTGAACATGAGTCAACAGTGCGATGCAGCAGCTAAAAAGGCCAATGCAATTTTAGGCTGCATCAATAGAAGTATAGTGTCTAGGTCAAGGGAAGTAATGGTGCCACTCTATTCTGCTTTGGTCAGGCCCCACCTGGAATACTGTGTCCAGTTCTGGGCACCACAATTCAAAAAGGATGTGGAGAAACTGGAGCGGGTCCAAAGGAGGGCAACTAAGATGGTGAAGGGTCTGGAAACCATGCCCTATGAAGAACGCCTTAGGGAACTGGGGATGTTTAGCCTGGAGAAGAGAAGGTTAAGAGGTGATATGATAGCCCTGTTTAAATATTTGAAGGGATGTCATATTGAGGAGGGAGCAAGCTTGTTTTCTGCTGCTGCAGAGATTAGAACGCGGAACAATGGATATAAATTGCAGGAAAAGAGATTCCACCTCAACATTAGGAAGAACTTCCTGACAGTAAGGGCTGTTCGACAGTGGAACACACTCCCTCGGAGCGTAGTGGAGTCTCCTTCCTTGGAGGTCTTTAAGCAGAGGCTGGATGGCCATCTGTCGGGGATGCTTTGACTGGGAGTTCCTGCATGGCAGGGGGTTGGACTGGATGGCCCTTGTGGTCTCTTCCAACTCAATGATTCTATGATTCTATGATTCTATGTTTTCAGATGAATATCCGTTTTGCTTCAGGCCTGTTGAAATATAAGCTGCTGTCTGCTTCAGAAGCAAAGTCAGAAGGGGCCAACAGGCCATTGTGCATGGAAATGTCAGACATAGTTAATTTAGTCTGCACCTATAATGCAGAATTAATGCAGTCTGACTTTAATTGCCATGGCTCAATGCTATAGATTTCTGGGATTTGCAGTTCTGAGAGATATCTAACCTTCTCTGTCAAAGAACTTGGGTGCCACAAGAGATTCCAGATCCCAGGATTCTATAGGATGGAGCCATGGCAGTCAAAGTGGTGTCAAACTGTATTAATTCTGCAGTGCAGATGCAGCCTAATTCTTTCCCCTTTCAAGCTCCATCACCTAAGGAGCTTTTTCTTTGTCACCTCCAGAACCAACTTCATAGTGCTAAATGCTTCCTCAGCAGTTACGTTTACAAGCAAAATGACGCATCCCTGGATGCTCTTTTTCTGGCCCAATTATATAATGGAGTAAAGAAGCTGATTCCACTGCCAATCTGATCGTAATCTGATATTTTAATTAATCAGGTTTACATTGTTGTCTGGTCTGATCTTTCTGCAGACACTCTGAAGGTGATATTTCAATTTGTAACCATGGCATCTGAGGAGAACAGGCCAGTTGTCACTGGGGTAGGCATATGGGTTCCCTTTAAGTTAATTATATTTTATACAGAAACAACAATTGATGTTCAAACAGAAAAGGGCAGCTGGCTGTATCCAGAGCAGGGAAAAACAGCAGGGAGTCATGCGACTTTGAGAAATAGCTCTGAAGCAATATCAGATTTTCAGCATATTTTCTCACACTTCTTACTCTGCCTGAAATCATTTCTGCAACATAAATAAATAAATAAATAAATAATGATTTAAAAAAACCCACTGTGCAATGTCTGAACTGGAAAATAAATCCTAAAAAGCAAACATACGTTTGAATATGAAGGTGAACAGAGTGAAGAAATAATCAAATCAAAATACATTAGACATTATTGTTTTGTTATGTGCCTTCAAGTCAATTCCAATATATGGCAGCTCTGTCCTAGGGTTTTCTTTGCAAGACTGATTCAAAGGGCTTTGCCGTTGCTTTCTTCTGAGGCTGAGAGAGTGTGATTTACCCAAAGTTATCCAACAAGTTTCCTTGGCTTAGTGGGGATTCAAATCTTGGTCTCCCAGGGTTATAGTACAAAACTCAAACCACTATACCACACTACTCAGGGTTTTCTTGACATGATTTATTCAGAGGAGGCTTGCCTTTGCCTTCCTTTGAGGATGTGAGAGAGTGTGACTTGCCCAAGGTCACCCAGTGGGTTTCCATGGCTGTGAAGAGATTTGAACCCTGGTCTTCCAGAGTTAGTCAACACTCAGACTATTACACCATATTGGCTCTCCCAATATGGTATCAAGAATGTTTATGTAAGGGTAGCCTTATTGTGTTTATTGCAATTTGCAGCAGGCATTTCAAATTATTTTGTAATCTTTCTGTATCTAAAAAAGTGGGTTCAGGGCCTTATTTTTGGGGGGCAGGTTATGTTGCTTTTTTGGAGGAGGTATGTCAGGATCCAAAGGGCCACATGCAGCCCAGGGGCTGTTTAGTTCTGACCCATGAATCAGGCTATAAAAAGCAGAAAGATCAGCCAGGCCAGGCCATGGATAACTTTGATAAAGAACTTGTACAGATTTTGGGATACAGGAGGACAGTGTAAGGGCTGAAGGGAAGGCGTCACTCATTCAAAGTGACAAGAAAGGTGAAGCGGTTTTATAAATGATCTGAACAGATTGGCATTGTCTATGTCAACTGTACAAAGGACTTCATCACACTGCATTTGTTTACAAATGGAAGCATACCATTTTGGCATCCTTTCTTACCACATTTTCCCCCATGATTACACATTGGTGATCCATGGTCCTGTGATCTGTTTTCCGCATTGCCAAACACCACCTTCCAGGAGGAAGGGGGCAAACAAGCGCTACCAGCTTGTGTGAATGTGTACACAGGAGCCGGCTTTGAGAAGGTATTGGCTGCCATGAGTGCTGCGAGGGGAAGGGGGCAGAATCACACCCGCTCACACCATGTGAATGTCTGAGAAATGGAACTGTAGTGGAAGGAACATATCACACCAAGGCAGAAATGGACCAGCAGTGAGACTGTGAGTCTATGGACAGGTTTTGTCCATCAAAGAAAAAGTGCACAACTGCAGCGGAAGAGACTTATCGAAAAAAGGCAGTAATGGAACAGCAGTGAGATTGCGAGTCTAAGCATGGGTTTTGCCCATCAAAGAAAAGGTGCACAACAGCAATGATTGCTCCAAAGGGAAGGGGAGGGGAGAAGGGCAGGATCACACCTGCTCACACCATATGAACGTCTGATAAGTGGAACTGCAGTGGAAGGGAGTTATTATACAAAGACAGTAATGGAAATCAGCAAGATTGAGAGCCTATTGACAGGTTTTGCTCATCAGTGAAAAGGTGCACTACAGTAACAATAGAATGCAAGGCAGCAGCAGGATGGACATGACGTTGTGTCATAAGTACCAGCCGAAGATACTTTTGTCCTGCTAAAATTCCATTGTTTAGCTACCTTCTGGGAGGAAAGGGAAGGGAATAGATGGTTGCGGCTGCCAAGCACCTCCCAAAGCCAGCTTTTCAGGAAGGTTTTGGCAGCTGGGGGTTGTTAGGTGAGGGAGGAGGGAGAGGAGGAGACAAGCAAAATGTGACTGCTTTGGAAGTGGTCCTGCAGTGGAAGGGGCCTATCGTACAAAGACAGCCATTGAATAGTAGGGAGATTGAGAGCCTATTGATGGGTTTTGCCCATCAGTGAAAAGGTGTACTACAGTAATGAATGGAATGTGATGGACACAATCTCATGTGATAAGGACATTTCTATCCTGTTAAAATCCCACTTTTCCCACTTTTCTAGCCTTGTGTGATAAAATATAATTATTAATATAATTGATTTATATTCTGCCTTTTCCCAAAGAAATCAAGGCAGATTACAAACAAGAATAACAATAAAATACAGGAATAAAAATACTAAATACAAACAATACAAAATCCAAAGTCTCATGCCTTGTGAGGTTCTCTTCCTTTCCTGAGTAATTTTTTGCCAGGATATAATTTTATAGCTCAGAGTGATAAAAGCGCTGAATTGCAAGTAACACCTCTGGACAGCTTGTTATCTTTTCACTTATTTATACTCCCCCCCCCCTTAAGATGTCTGCTGGTTTAGGGCGCTAAAAGTGCCTTTGTGATACTGCTATTCTTTGCACTAATGCCTATATTTCAAACCTATTTGTACGCCTAGCAATGAACCCCTTCAAACATAGGAGCAGTCAGACAGTATTGGGCTTATCCAACCTTTCAAACCAGAAGTCCAGAATTATGAAGCATGCAGCCAGGACAACTCCCTCGTACACATGTCTGCCACTTGGTAGGCATTTCACCAGCACAAAGATAGAGAGATATGCATTACTTTTGTGTTTTCTGTCTGGTATATTGTGATGCTTTCAGTCTTTCAATAAAGGCAAACAAATGTTGCATCCTGCACTGAATGACCGGAGAGTGAACCTTATACTGAGGTCCACAGAAAACTGTGCCCAAAATGGAATTTATGTTAATGAAAATAGAATATATAGTTTAGTGCTTAATGCTGCAGCTCTCTTCCAACAGAATCAACATTTGCTGAATGATCTTTGGCTTACCCAACAATTGTCAGATTCACATCTGTCGGCTCCCTCTCTTTCCCCAAATCCTCAAATTGACACTTTTACAGCCAAATGCTGAGTTGACACTTTTACAGCCAAATGTTGTCTAAAGAAAATCAAGAAGTATGACTTTCTCAATTGAGGTGGGAAATGCATGGTCCTCTAGATGTTGTTGGACTGCAAATCCCAGCATCTCTCAACAATACAATCAATGGTAAAGAATTTTGGGAGTTACTATACTGCACCATCTGAGGTCTGCATCACTCTCACCCCAATCTAGACTGATTCTGATGCAGGACCAGTAGCACCAGTGTTATTAAAATAATAAAATCATAGAGTGGGAAGAGACTGCAAGGGCCATTGGTCCAATCCCTTGCCAATTCCTGAGAGATGGCCACCCAACCTCTCTTTAATAACCTCTAAAGGAGACTCCGAGGCAGTCTATTCCACTGTTGAACAGGTCTTACCATCAGGACGTTCTTCTTAATGTTTAGAGGAAATTCCTTTTATTGTAATTTGAGCCCAGTGGTTTGTGTTCTGCTCTCAGAAGCATCAGAAAACAAGTTTGCTCCACTTTCTACATGTGTGTGTGTTATGTGCTTTGAAATAGTTTCCGACACATGGCAATCCTAAGGCAAACTTATCAAGGAATTTTCTTGGTAGGATTTGTTCAGAGGGGGTTTGCCATTGCCTTCCCTTGAGGCCGAGAGAGTGTGACTTGCCCAAGGTCACCCAGTCGGTTTCATGACCAAGATGTGAATCGAACCCTGGTCTTCAGAGTCATAGTCCAACACTCAAACCACTATGGCACTTTTTACGTGACATCCCTTCAGATATTAAACTACAACTATTATATCAAAAGACATATTATATATTTGGCAGGACTTTTTCCATAGAACTATGACTTTGCATTAAGTGGTACCCAATCTTTATAGGCTACACCTGTACTACAGAAATATATACTCTACACCTTTTCTTAATGGATCCATGCTATGGAATCCTGGGATTAGCAGTACGTTGTGGCACCAGAGATCTCTGACAGAGAAGGCTAAACATCTCACAAAACTACAAATCCCAGAATTCAATATAACAGAGCATGGGCGATAAAGCGTTGTCAGATTGCATTATTTCTGTACTGCAGATGCAGTCATAGTCCCCCATAAGTTTAAAACAAAATAGATTCTTAGTCATTGTAAAACTAAAAACTAAATCCAATTGTCCAGAAAGCAGAATGAAGGCCTCTACTAAAACATCTATGCTTAATACATTAAGAAAAGGTGTATAGTCAGAATCACGTTCTCTAACAGTCTACAGTTCAGAACTCAACACTGATCTATGCCATACAGCAGAAGGCAGACGACACACGGATCCTTGAGGGCTGTGCAATAAATGGCACACCTTCTCAGGAGATTACACATGCATGAGAGACATTATAGATGGAAGCTATTAGGAAATTCTGACCAAAGGGCATTTGCTGAAGACTTTTTTTGATGGTAAGAGATAATTATGTAGCACCCAGCTGAGGTACACCAGCCAGTCTCATCCAAAGCTGCATCTAGCAGAAATCTCCAATTGGTGCAACAAAGCAGAGGGCCTGCGGTGCTTCAGTCTATACATTATTGTGATTTTTAAAGGCACCTCCAAATGGGGCAGGTTGACATATTTATTGCTTCAGCTCTTGTTTTGCTTCTTCTTCTTCTTCTTCTTCTTTTTTTTTTTTTTAAAAAACACATTCAGATAACAATTCTGTTCTTTTGGATTATTTTCTTGCAATTCCCATCATTTTGCAGCTGCAACATTTTACTTCCACCCTTGAGTGGCTTTCTTTTTAATTCTGAGACATATCATAAAGAAAAAGTGTATCTTCCTTTGTCTTCAATTCTCTCTCCTGCTCTTTTTTTTTTTAAACACATTTTTGAGTTAGAGTGCTATAGTGCATCAGTCTATAGTGCATCAGTCAAATGGCCCTTTTTAGCAGGTTGACTTAAGGAGGGGGAAGATAAAATTGAAAAGGTGGCAGCAGGGATTCTATAAATTAAAGGATCAGTTCAGTAAAACCAAGTCTCTTGTTTTTTAAAAAGTCTTTGGCAGGGTCTTTGGGCAGATCAAAGAGGCTGCTACAAACATCCCTTAAAAAAGAATGGAACAGGTCAACATGGAGGCAAAATCAATCTACCACCGAAGGAGCTGTATCACAAGAACACATGCTTTTTGCAATCTGGAAGGTTTTAGTCAGCACAATAATGTCATTTCCCTAAGATGGACTTTGGATATTTTCTTCTTATGAGCAACAAGACTACTTGTACTTTCTGTTTGAATCTACACTGCAGAATTAATGGATGTTGACACCGCTTTAACTGCCATGGCTCAATGATATGGAATTCTGTGATCTTTAGGTTTGTAAGATATTTCACCTTCTCTGTCAGAAAACTTTGGTGCCCCAACAAACTACAAATCCCAGGATTCCATAGGATGGAACCATGGCAGTTAAAGCAGTGTCAAACTGCATTAATTCTGCAGTGTGGCAGTCACCCAAATTGGAGAACTGATTTAACCATCCAGAAGTGGGATGCTCAGCTAAGATCTATCCAAATTTGGCTGGGATTCTATTCTCTGAGTATTCATCCTATCTATATTACTAGGTGAAGCATCCAATTTGACTTTTGCTGACTTAAAAAAAATGATTTCTGGCTTTGTTAATATGAAAACTGCCCGTATTCTCTCTACTTGCC
Source organism: Urosaurus nigricauda (assembly GCA_034509955.1). Taxonomy (NCBI): domain Eukaryota; kingdom Metazoa; phylum Chordata; class Lepidosauria; order Squamata; family Phrynosomatidae; genus Urosaurus; species Urosaurus nigricauda. The sequence goes on from JAOEGL010000004.1 coordinate 4,237,005, forward strand.
TTTTGTATTGAGCAAGGTGTCTGTGTGCTTTGCTCATGAGTGGAGTGGGGACAGCTGGATTTTCCATTTTCAAAAATGGAGATGAAACATTGTTTTCTCCTTTGTTGTTTCCAGCACCTTAAGAGGCCATTGAAATTCAACATCACCAAGCATATAATCCTTTTTAAGACTACAACCACCTCGGGATTCTTATCATACAGGCGCCACGACTTCAACATTGAGGTGTCACACTCCTGGTTCTAATAACAGTAGAGAGATGAATCCATATTTTAGGTGTGCACTTTACTATCCAAGGTACTGAAACTGTTTTGGGGGATGGTTCAGCACTTTGGACACCTCCTTTGAGGTCTGGACTATAATCCCAGTATATCCCCAACACTAACATTAAGTCAAACTCCTTTTTTAAATGAACCTCTCTTTTCCCAATATATTGTTGCAATATCTTTTCTGATGAAGAGATATGGAAATGTTGAAAGCATCAGCCTCTTCTGTACAAAATCTGTTCACGGTAGCATTTGAAGAACACTGCCATATTCTTCTTCAGTTTTCTCTTTTTCAAGTTAAATATACCCAGTTCTTTCAACTGTCCTTTTCCGTACCCATGACCTTCTTCCTTTTCTTCCTTGGAACCCATTCCACTTTGTTAAAACCCAGCCCCCAGAAACAGACACAAGGTTTATTATTGTGCCCAAACCAGGCCGGTGTAAAATTCTACAAATCTGGGTTAACCTTGGCTTGCAGCGTGGGTTTCTTTTGAATGTTGACTGTGTTAAGAAAAGACCAATTGTGGCTTCTTTCTCTTGGTAGGTTCCTTCATTGTAGCAGCATCCAAATGAAACTGAGTGGCTTCGATCAGATACATTACTCTATTTAGCTATCCATAACCTATTTGATTAATAAATACTCCATTCTTTTTTATTTTTGTTTCTTTGGCCTGCCTTAATCTTATATTGACACTTTATCATCTGTACAGCAGTGAGACATTTGCTGGCTCTCCATAACTGCCTTGTAAAAATGATTCATAGCTACCTAGTAAAACACTGATGCTGGTAGAAGTCCTATGATTTCTTGATCATGTAGAGAGTGAGGGAAAAACTCCAAAAATCCTACAGGAAAAAAATTTGAAATGTGGTGTAGGAGGAGAGGTCGATGGTTTTCATGCACCATCAAACAGTCAAATCAAGCCTGAACTCTCCCTAGAATCCAAAATCACTAAACTGAGGTGGAAATCTATTGCTGTGTTAGTCTGTATCAGCATGCAAAGGGACTTTAGTTGCAGCACCTTTGAGACTTAAGAGTCTTAGCCCATTATTAAACAAACCCAGCAGGCAAATGAAAAGATGTAGGTTTTTCCCCCTCTCCCTCCGCATGACATTGCTCTCCTTGTTCTCTTTTGGGTGTAAAACTGTGGGAGAAAGTATCCCATTTGCCAAGCTGAAATACTCTGTTTGGCAAAAATGATGCTTTTACAATGTTCTCCCAAGCTTTTACAACCTGAAGAGAAGAGAGTCATGAGGAGGGAGGGGGAAAAAAAGCATGTTTTACCTACCGGGTTTGTTTAATAATGCAAAGAGGCTCTAACTGAAAGAAGTTTGTAGCATAAGTTACATACTCTGAAGAAGTATACCCAGTCTATGAAAGCTTATGCTACAAACCTCTTTGTCTCAATCTCAAAGGTACTACAAGATCCCTTTGTAAAAAGAGGCTGTTGTATTTTGGAATCTAATGAGATGACATGACTCATTAGGAAAGATTATAAGACTTCCCTGTTGGTGTTAACTGCCCTCGACCCGACTCATGGTGACCCTGACGATGAGACATCTCCAAGACTCCCTCTTCTCCACTGCAAATCTGCTCAGGTCCTGCAAATTCAGGCCCGTGACCTCTGTAACTGAGGCTATCAAGACTTCCCTAGTCTTTCCTAAAGTTGAAGGCAGTTGGAAAAAGGAAGACCATAGTGCAGATGGGTTGATTCTATTAGGAATGCCATGGCCCTGAGTTTGCAAGACCTGCATAGGGCTGTGGATCACAGGGTGTCTTGGATAACTCTCACAGAATCATAGAGCTGGAAGGGACCACAAGGGCCACCTAGTCTAACCCCCTGCCATGCAGGAATATACAATTAAAGCATCACTCATTCATCATAGAATCAACATAGGTCAAAGCCAACATGATGGCAATTTACAAATATTTGCAAAATCTATGTTTATGCAATTCCTTTATTAGGCCACAACCAAAATATATGAAATACATGCTGCTGGTTTTCAGCGCCCGGAGATTAAAACCAATGCTATCCAAGTCACAGGATTGCATCTTTTTTAAAATAAGGGGAAAAAAGAGGATCCCAACAATTTTCATCCAGTTAGTATGACATTAATACCAGGAAAGATTCTGGAGTCGATCATTAAACAGAGAGTCTGTGAACTTTTGGAAGGCAATGCCATAATCACAAAAACTCAACATAGGTTTCAGAGAAACGAATCATGCCAGACAAACCTAATCTCTTTTTTTTGATAAAATTACCAGTTTGGTAGATGAAGGGAATGCTGTGGATATACTGTAGTATATCTTGATTTCAGTAAGGCCTTTGACAAGGTTCCCCATGACATTCTTGCAAACAAGCTTGTAAAATGTGGACTAGACAAGGTAACCGTTACATGGATTTGTAATTGGTTGACTGGCTGCACCCAAAGGGTCCTCAACGATTGTTCCTTTTCATCCTGGAGAGAAGTGACCAGTGGGGTCCCACAGGGCTCTGTCCTGGGCCCAGTGCTATTCAATATCTTTATTAATGACTTGGATGACGGAATTAGGGGCATACTTATCAAATTTGCAGATGACACCAAATTAGGAGGAGTAGCTAATACCACAGAGGACATGATCTAAATTCAAAATAGACTAGAAAGCTGGGCCAACGCTAACAAAATGAAATTCAACACGGAGAAATGTAAGGTACTGCACTTAGGGCGGAAAAATGAAATGCACAGATATAGGATGGGAGACACCTGGCTGAACGAGATCTATATGTGTGAAAGGGATCTAGGAGTCCAAGTAGACCAGAAGTTGAACATGAGTCAACAGTGCGATGCGGCAGCTAAAAAGGCCAATGCTATTTTAGGCTGCATCAATAGAAGTATTGGCGTCTCCCCTCTCAATGACTGCCTTGCGGCCGTAATGGATTGGATGAGGAAAAACCGATTGAAGCTCAATCCAGACAAAACGGAGGTGCTCACAGTCACAGGCCAGAAACCAGGCCTGGGAATACAACTTCCAATCCTAAATGGAGTCACACTCTCCTCAAAGGACTCTGTTCGCAGTCTGGGGGTATTCCTTGACCCGTCGCTTCACATGACTAGTCAGGTGAATGTGACGGTTAGGAGCGCCTGCTATCAGCTTCGGCTGATACGCCAGCTGCGCCCTTTCCTGGAGATGAGGGATCTGGAAACTGTGATACACGCACTGGTAACCTCACGTTTGGACTACTATAATGCACTCTACATGGGGCTACCCTTGTGCTTAACCCGGAAACTACAACTGGTCCAAAATATGGCAGCCAGACTTCTCACTGGAACATCTAGGAGAGAGCACATCACTCCTGTGCTTAAAGCTCTCCACTGGCTGCCGACCAGTTTCCGGGCACAGTACAAGGTGTTGGTTTTAACCTTTAAAGCCCTACATGGCTTGGGTCCATCTTATCTAAGGGACCGCCTCTTCCCATATGAACCCCCCCGCACACTTCGCTCCTCTGGGAGGAACTTGCTGCAACCCATGAAGACCAGGTTGGTGCAGACCTCCCAGAGGGCCTTTTCGGTTGTTGCCCCCAGGTTGTGGAATGACCTGCCGGATGAGATGCATCTTATTTTATCTTTAGAAGGCTTTAAAAAAGCCCTAAAGACGCACCTCTTCCGGCAGGCCTTCCCAGAGAATGTAAACATCCCCCGGCTCCAAATCTAGGCTTTAGAGTGGCCTTTTCTTCCAGCCTTCCTTCTCTGTTTCTACTTCTACATAACCTTGGCTGGGTCCGTTTTTCTCTAATCTTGTTTTTATTACTATTTTAGCTAGTTACTGTTTTAATTCAATTGTGATTTAATCTCTTTTTAAGGGGGTGGTAAGGGAAAGGATGGGATATTTTACTTGATATTGTTTTAATCCTTGTTGTAATCCGCCCCAATTGCTTGTTCAGAGGGGCGGACTAGAAATAAATATTATTATTATTATTATTATTATTATTATAGCATCTAGATCAACGGAAGTAATTCTATTCTGCTTTGGTCAGGCCCCACCTGGAATACTGTGTCCAGTTCTAGGTACCACAATTCAAAAAAGATGTGGAGAAACTGGAGCGAGTCCAAAGGAGGGCAACTAAGATGGTGAAGGGTCTGGAAACCATGCCCTATGAGGAACGACTTAGAGAGCTGGGGATGTTTAGCCTGGAGAAGAGAAGGTTAAGAGGTGATATGATAGCCCTGTTCAAATATTTGAAGGGATGTCATATTGAGGAGGGAACAAGCTTGTTTTCTGCTGCTCCAGAGACTAGAACAAGGAACAATGGATACAAACTGCAGGAAAAGAGATCAACATTAGGAGGAACTTCCTGAGAGTAAGGGCTGTTCGACAGTGGAACACACTCCCTCGAAGGCTAGTAGAGTCTCCTTCTTTAGAGGTCTTTAAGGAGAGGCTGGATGGCCATCTGTCGGGGATGCTTTGATGGAGAGTTCCTGCATGACAGGGGTTTGGACTGGATGGCCCTTGTGGTCTCTTCCAACTCTGTGATTCTATGATTCTATGATGTTTTAAGTTGATCTGGATGGAGGATTGAAGCTGGCAGATACCTCCACTATTCCTTGGCCACAAAGAGTGAGGATAAAGGCTGTAAAAGCCAAATAATAATATTGTGGTATCCATTGGCAGTAACAACGTCAATTCTCTTTTGTATCTAGGCCATCTCTGTTCTGTGCAAAGCTACCAGTTCCTTTGTAGGTAAAGTACAACGAGGCTCTCAAGAAGCCTTTGCACTGTCACATTGGGAGGTAAGATGTGGTGCTGTAGCAGGTGAAACCCATTTCTAAAGCTGCAGTTTGAGTGTTGGACTATGACTCTGGAGATCAGGGTTTGAATCCCCATTCAGGTATGGAAACCCATTGGGTGGCCTTGGGAAAGTCATGCTCTCTCAGCCTCAGAAGATAGCAATGGCAAACCCTATCTGAAGAAACGTGCCAAACAAACAAACAAACAAACATACAAAAACCTGTGATAGGCTCACCTTAGTGTTGCCATAAGTTGGAAACAGAAGTCTTTAATATCTAACCTGGGACCTTCATTAGGCAACCTCTTCTCCATTTATTTGGCTGCCTGGCTTCTACGTAACAGGAGTTCACACAAGAAGAGCTTTCGCCCTATATACCAAACCTACCTTCCTTTTAGCCTTTGGAGTCTTCTCAGGTCAAGGGTTCTGCTCAGATAAACTCACCACCTCTGGGCCTGGAGGCTGCAAACTGCCAGTCACTGCTGAACTCCCTGCAGGCTCCCCCTTGTTGCTTCCCAGCTCACGTATCATCCAGGCTGACAATGGGAACATCTGCTCCCAGGTTAATGCACATGACAACGGCAAAGCCTCCAGATCCGTGTTATTGTAGAGGCCACCACCAGACCTCTCTGGCTTCAGCACTCCTGCCTGGTGCTGCCCTTCACTGCAATGTCAGTTCCGGCTAGCATTCCTCACTTCACCTTTATTCTTTTCTGTTCTACGCCATCCCCGTTTTCATCTCTTCCCTACTCTGTATCCAAATCATTCTTCCCAGGTAGGGGGAAAAATGGGAAGATGTTATAAAAATGTGTCTTCAGGTACATCTCGGTTTTGTTGTTGTGTGCCTTCAAGTCATTTCTGACATATGATAACTCTAAGATAAACCTATCATGGTGTTTTCTTAGGCTGAGAGAGAGTGGGTTTCATGGCTGAACTTGGAACTAAATACTGGTTTCTAGAGTCGTAGTACAACACTCAAACCACTACACCAGGCTGGCTTTCACATCTATGATCCCCATAAGCTTAAAAAAAAGTTTTAAACTTTCTTATTTTGCTGTTGGCCCTTACTGGGCAGTTACCGGTATTCTGAATGTGTGCTGGCCAAATGGCTGTAATAAAGTTTGACTTGACTATTCTGAATGGATACTCTTTCCCTTCCCCTCCAAACTTTTAATTCTATGAAACATGATCTTCAGTGGCTTCATGCAGATGGAGGTTAGGAAGAAAGAGGAAGAATCAGCTGTTCAGATGATATTATAGACACCAATTTTTTTTTGAAAAAAGTTTCTTCTCAGATTACAACACACCGGCAGTGTTTTTCTGTCACTCTGAGAGCAACAAAGTCTTCTGTGCTATCCTCTCCCTTCACATCCTTGGTAAAATATGTAAAGCTGGGGTGTGATTGAAGGGCTACATGTAACTCCAGGGCCCTGTTTTTATTTCAACACACATATGCACCTTGCCAGGGGTGTGTTGGAGGTCCTTGGGCTCTCTTAGGTTGTATTCTATCCAGGAGAGGCCTCCTTTGGTCAGACCTCACCTATATCCATTTCTGAGCCGCAGAATTGCAGAAGGATGTTGACTAGCTGGATTGTGTCCAACAGAGAGTGACCAGGTTGGTCAAAGGTCTGGAGACAAGCCCCATCAGGAATGGTTGAGAGAGCTGGTTATATTTAGTTGCAGAAAAGAAGAGTGAGTGGTGATATAAGATTCATCCTTATCTGAAGGGATACTATGCAGAAGATGGGGTGTGCTGCATGAACAAGTCCTTACTTTTATTTGTTCTCAATTTCCAGTCATTCAGCTTCTATGGATGATCTCTTCTCCCTTTTCAAAATCTTCTCTGTCACCACTCTCCTCAGCCACGCAAGTGCATGTGATGATCTATGTGGCGAATAGTTTGGAGGAAAAGTGTATGGGCCCTGCATTTAAGATGCTGCTCTTCACCAAGGATGATGCTCAGAATGCAGCTATGGCACTACAAAAATTGAAACCACTGTAGTGCTACCAACGGCTTTTAGTCTGCTCAGAGCAGGAGTAAAGGGTCTGAACTTCAAGCCGATGACTCAGGATTAAGAAAAACTTCCTAATTATAAGGAGAGGCCAGTGACAGAATAAGCGGCTTATGTGGAGTGTCAGATATACTCCTACTAAAAAAAAATTCTTCAGAAGCTACCCACATTTTGAAAAAGGGGGAAGGTGGCCATGCTAGGTGGAAGACAGCCAGTCTTTCAACAGGATAAACTAATTTTAGGATTCCATCATTTAAAGTAATATATCCATTTACCACAGAAGTAGGAAGCGTGTGACCCTCTGAATGTTTTTGTACCACAACCCCAATCTTTCTACGCTATTAGCTATGCTGGTTACTAAGAGTTATGGTCCAACAACATCTGGAGGGGCGCATGATTTTAATATAACTTCCAATATAAAGCAATACTTTTCATATGTCAATCACAGACTTCTTCAATTTGACCCCTTTAACAACAACTGAAAGGGAGAAGTTGGTAGCACCAGCTTTCATAGACTTGAGTATGCACGGCTATGTCTTTGAGGTCTGTAACTTTGGACAAACGTGCATTTCAAATTCTATGTGTCCTTTTTTAAAACAGATATTCTGTAAATGATAGTTACCAAAACATTAACACGTGAAGCCACTTCTTAGTATTATAAATTATAAATCTATGTTTGTGCCTCCAAGTCGCTTGTTGACTTATGGTGACCCCATGAATTTCATAGGGGTTTCTTAGGCAAGAGATCCTCCAACTGGTTTTGCCAGTTCCTTCCTCTGAAAAACAGCCTAGAGCATCTGGTATTTGTTGGTGGTCTCCCATCCAAGTACTAGCCAGGGCTGACCCTGCTTAATTTCCAAGAGAAGAGGGGATCTGGTGCCTTTAGAGTATTTAAGTCACAATCCAGGAACCTACCTAGACCAAAAAGCTTAGCATTGTGTACAAATCTACACCTTGGCTTGTCATTCCTCTAAGAAGTCCAGATCCAGCATCCAGCTTTACATTTTGTCTTGTTAGAGGAGTGATAAACCAGGAATCCTAGTTTAGGTGCAACAATAAGCTTTTCTCCTCCAGCAAGCACCTGCTTAATTTAGCTCCTCCTGCTTGGAGGAATGTAGTGGGATTGATTGGGTTCCAGGCACCATCCTGCTTGCTCACACGAAACAGGAAAAGTGCATTCTACTGAGCCACTACATTGCTCCATCTCATTCAGTATTTTCAACTCTGGTATTATCACATGAACTTTGGTCTCACCTTAACTGCATAGTAATAGAAAACAGAAACATACCAGTTTGGGAGCACTCAGTTACCACATATCTCTACAATAATGTAAAGGTGCTGTTTTGCCAACAATGGTCCCTGATGCTCTGTCTGCAGTCCCCTACCTTCCAGCCCTATGCCCAACCCAGCATACCTTTTGGTTTTTTATTTTTATTTTCATTTTTAATGAAATTCTGAAGTTGTACTAATGTAATTTAATTATTTTTAAAATCAAAATAAAATAAAATAAATGGTAGGGTGGGGGAAGAAAACGGCAAGTGCTGTGGAAGTGATGTATCAGATCTGTAGAGTAATGGAACAACAGTGTGATTGGGAGCTTATTGATGGGTCTTCCCCATCAATGAAAATGGATGCTCTAACAACATGGGCACAGCAGCAAAGAGACAGAGAAAACATCATACAATAAGTATTTTCAAAGACACTCTTCTCCAACTTTAATTGTGGTTCAAAATCCTTGTGCTGTAATGTCCTCTGACTGGCAGCAATGACTTACAGAGTTTCAGTCAGGATTCCATACCTGGAGATCCATGGTATTACTGGTGGCATCCCATCCCAGTATTAACCGGGCCTGACCCTGCTCAGCCTCCAAAACAGATAGCAAAAGTGTGCCCAGGATGGCATGGTGACTTGTAAAAGAAAAAGCTGAATCCTTGAGAATTTTGCTTAAGTAGTTTTGTGCAAACCTAGGCACAACTTCATCCTGTTTTCATTTTACAACATTTCCATAAATAAAAGAAATCACACAATTCAATGACTCTAAGCATGACTGGGCTTTTCCATCTCTGACTGCTACTTTCTGGGCTTCTCCTCTATGAAAGCTGAACATCACTGTGTTCTGTTGGCTTCTTTAGCTGGTGTGCCTCCAGCTGGAAGAAAGAAGAGCCCTCCCTTCAGCCACCATCTTGAAGGGAGAGAAAGGCAGGCCACCTCCTGCTGGAAGAAAGAAGAGCCCTCCCTTCAGCCACCATCTTGAGGGGAGAGAGATGCAGGCCACCTCCTGCTGGAAGCAAGAAGAGCCCTCCCTTCAACCACCATCTTGAGGGGAGAGAAAGGCAGGTCACCTCCTGCTGGAAGCAAGATGAGCCCTCCCTTCAACCACCATCTTGAGGGGAGTTAATTGTCTAATTAACAAATTGTAAGCCGCTCTGATAGCTTTGGCTGAAGAGCGGGGTATAAATAAAATGTATTATTATTATTATTATTATTATATTTGCAGTGCTCAGCACACCAGCAGTTCCCTGGACTATTTGATGGCACGCAATTGCTTACTGAAGCCAACTTTGCAAAGCTAATGGAGAACTCACCCAGAGCTATTCTGGGCCAACTTTTCAACAGGGCTCTCTTTTAATGGCAAGGATGGCATCCCTGACAAATGTAACCTTTGTTACACAACTGTCTGGACAAATTTTTTGCATCAAAATTTGGTGATACACGGATTTCTGAGCATCCCCAATCATGATCAACCTATAGACCTGAAGCCAAAAAGCATAGCAGGCGATTTCAGAATAAGACATGCATGCCAGCTAGGAGCTACAGAGTTGCCGAAGGTTTCTGCACACCTCTCCACTCTACTGATTCACTCTCTCATTCTTTTTTTCTCCTCTCAGATTCTTCCCTTCATGTTTTTGCTCAACACCAACCAATCTTTCAAGCTAGCTCCCACTTTCCTAAGGCTGGTTTTGTTTTTGGGTTTGTTTGTTTTTGGCATGCTCCCTTCCTCTTGAAAGTTGAGTAGCTCAGTCAGTGGCAGCAATGGGAGACTTCTGCCTGTCACCGAACCTTATTTCTGTTGTGTTCCCAGACTATTTTATGGTAATTTGGACAACAGCAGCAAGATTTTAGTTCCACTCTTGAAGAGATCTCTTTTTCATTTTGAGATGTATTGGGCCTAAAAAAAGTTTCCTCCCATTTCTTTCCCTCTTTTTAATTTTTAAAAAGAGTGTTACAGTGCTCCAGCATATCAGCAAAATTACATTTTTAACTATAATAGAAAAAAATTCAGACAGAAAATTCAAGCCATAGGACCCCCTCTGTAAGGCATGTCTGGTTTTTAAAAAACATTTGGAGAACTCTCAGTGCTGATTCCAGAAACCATTACAAATAGCCTCTGAAAGAATGGAACAAGTAGATGCAGAAGGGACAAGGACCAACAAAATTCAAAGTGTTCTATTGCAAGAACAGATACTTCTGTACATCAATCTAGAAAAGCCCTCAGAGACTTCACCAGGGTTGAATCCATGAATGCAGCACAGTTTACATTTTGAGACAGGAACATGAGAAATTGGATATGAATGGAATGGGATTGTCTTCTTGAAATCAGAAATCTAAGAAAGTATGTATAAGTTTGCAAGGTCCTGATGTAGTACTATATGAAAGCAAGACTGGCTTTGTTCAACACCATTTCCTTCCAAGGAACTATGGACAATACTGCAGCTTTTAATATTTTCCTCATTGAATTTGAACATGGCATTGATTCCAGACTAGACAGTGCTCTTTGAAAAAGCAAAACACATGTTTCAGTGGCTCATCTGATTCTTCCTATCAGTGCAAACTACTGGGTCCCTTAGCCCTGCAAGAACTTGCAGGCAACAGCAGGTATTTCTGCAAAGGTTTTGCCTTGACAGAAGACAAGCCTTGTGTGTAATAGCATCTCACCTCGTGCTTTATTCTGATTAGCACCCAGCTTCTGCAGCTGTGAAAGGTAGTGAGTCATTTCACAAGCACTGTACTAACCTTTATGCAATGTCCGTTTTGCTTCTGTTAACTCGCCTACATGGCATAAAGCCCAGTTCAAGTGACCTTTAAATCCTGAAATGGCCTCTGTCCAGCATATCTACGTAAGGCTCTCTCCCCATCTGAGCATCCCTGTTTCTGGTATTGGATACATCATTGCATATTGCTAAACTTGGGGGGCTGCTCAGGTCAGTGGCACACAACTTTGGAACCAGCCTCCCCAGCATCAAACTTTCAGCAGGGAATGGAGGCCATTTCATCTTCTGCCAAGTGCCTTACTCTGAATTATTGAAATGAACCCTGCTACTGCATTTGTTTGCTGGGCTTTGTTTATGCTGGTTTGAATTTAGAAACTGTACGTTGCAGTTGGCACGTTGCAGCAGACTGGCAATTAATTAATTTTATAAATCAATTAGATAATGGATAGATTGGACACTGGTGCATTCATACCTGAAGGAGAGCACTGAAATTAGTTTGGCACAAATGCATATGTTATGCAGAGAGTCACAACAGGTGAATTTCAAAAACCTTCCAATCCTTCCACTGCTATAATTTATAAAGCAGCCTTCCCCACTCTGGTGCCCAACAGATGTACAGTCGGACCTCCACATTCACTTTAGGGGCACAAGACCGCTGTGAAAGTGGGAAAACCATAAATAACCCCCCTATGTTTTTACCTGAAAGAGCACCTCTCTAGGTATCTCTAGGTCCTCCAGTGCAACTCAATAGTCAACATCAGCCAGGTGTTGACCACAGAATCATGCTGGAGGACCCACAAATGCCTAGAGAAATGTTTTCTCTAGTAATCTCTAAGTCATCCAGCACAACTCTATGGTCAATTCCAAGCAGAGTTGCACTGGGGGACCTAAAGATTCCTAGAGAGAACATGTTAATCAAATCGACAAATAATCAAATCCGCAAAAGTCAAATCCGCAAATGTGGAGGGATGACTGTAGTCCCCAACTCTTCCTTGCTTACAAAAGAATTCTGGTAATTATAGTCAAATACATCTAGATGGTACTAGACAGGAGGCGGCTCAGCCTGGAAGTAGGTAACTTTCTAAGCTAACCTTCTCAGGCTGTGTTTGCAATGCACTTCAACAGAATCCTCTCTTATCTTGTTTGCTGTAGCAAAAACATTGGCTTATGGCACAAATAGTGGAAAGGTGCAAGCAGTGAATGGCAGTCTTTCAAGGTCTCCACTTTCTTCCTTTCAAAATTCAAATAGCTGAATAACTGGTCTGGTCTCTGTGGTAACTTTTATGTATTTTGGATATGTCTTTAGAGAAAAATTAAATGAAAATGAATGCAGTAAGGATAAGGAAGTGGAAATGAGAGAGTTGGAGGAGGTGAGGCATAGAATCATGGAATCATAGAGTTGGAAGTTTCATTTTGTTAGCATTGGCCCAGCTTTCTAGTCTATTCAGGTCACGTTGAATTTTGATCCTGTCCTCTGGGGTATTAGCTATTCCTCCTAGTTTGGTGTCATCTGCAAATTTGATAAGTATGCCCCCAATTCTGTCATCCAAGTAATTGATAAAAATTTTGAATAGCACTGGGCCCAGGAAAGAACCCCACTGGACACCCCACTAGTTACTTCTTTCCAGGATGAAAAGGAGCCATTGCCAACAACCAATTACAAATCCATGTCTAGCCCACATTTTACAAGCTTGTTTGCAAGAATGTCATGGGGAACCTTGTCAAAGACCTTACTGAAATCAAGATATCACATTACACTGTTATAGCGCTATTGCTCCACTGGCAACATCCTATGGAATTCCTGGGGTTTGTAGTTTAGTGGGGCCCAAGAGCTCTCAGGCTGAGAAGTCTTAATGCCTCTCCATAAACTGCAGTTTGAGACCCAGCATGGTGTAGTGGTTTGAGTGTTGGATTACAACTCTGGAGACCAGGGTTTGAATTCCTGTATACTCATGGAAACCCATTCGGTGACCTTGGACAAGTCACACTCTCTCAACCTCAGAAGGAAACAAAGACCAACCCCCTCTGAACAAATCTTGCCAAGAGACACCTGTGACAGTTTTGCCTTATTGTCGCTGTAAGTCAGAAATGTCTTGAAGCTACACAACAGCAAATTGCAGATCCCGGGATTCCATATGATGTTGCACAGGAGTTAAAGTGGAATAATGACACTATAATGTGTAGTGTGACAGGGCCCTTAAGTTCCATGAGACTTGCACTTGCTCCTATTTTATGCCAAAACTGAAAAGATGGGTTAGTACAGATGGAAAAAGTAAAGAGGGAACTTTATGTGGACCAAATGCCACATAATCTGACACCGTATGCCAATTTTGCTCTGAAATGGGAAAAAACAAACTCCTGATGGTTGCATTAGGTCATCCTGAGATGAACTGCCAGCTTTGTCTTGTGGCCTCCCAGGTGTCTCTGCAGTCCAAAGCCTGGAACCTCTTTGGATTGACTGTAGGGTGGCTAATGTGGCTACTGGGTTGCATCTAGTTTGATAGATCCTAGCTAATGCAGGCCCACTCATTTTGCATCATGACACTTTTCCCTGGTGACTACTTCCCTTTGCACTTGCAGTCCTAAAACACCAGTTTGTTTCAGGATTAATTCCTCAGCAGGGGTGTGGGAAGGGAATCCTTCCAGCTCTTTGGGTCTATGAATCCTGGGCTAAAGATAAGCACATCTGTGATATTAATGACTTGGGGGTATTTTAAAGGCTCTTGTCTCTTCAGGGAGGTCCAGCTGGAGCTGGTGACTCAGGCAACAGAACTCCGCTGTTTACAGAAGGCAAATTGCCACCTTACGTGGGAGAAAGGATGCTATACTCCATTCAGACAAGGAACGAGGAGGCTGGGGAGATGGAACTAAATTTCTAAGCAGCAAATTAAAAACAGAAACAAAGCCCTAGATGATCAACAATCAGAAACGGAGAAATATACTCTATTCCAGTAAAATAGAACTGATGATGATGATGATGATAGGAGAACAGAAGAACTAGAAATGCCCTTGCCTCAGTTGAGGCCCAAGCTGGAATGGCAAATCTCTTTTGAGCAAGATGGAGCATTCTGAAGATCAGAGAAAAATGTTCTACTGGACAGCATTATGCCATCCTTGTTTCACCAAAAAAGAAGGAGTGTGATCTCTTTAATGGGGGAAAATCTACCAATGACCTTGGTAGAGAGAGAGGGACAGGGAGACAGGAACCCAAAAAGGCAGTCCACACCCTCCCTGGCCTGCCTAATTCCTGTGTTTCATCCTCCCTTTCGGAAGATGGCAATGCACTCCACCATGTGATCGGCAGAAAAATGGATCTCCCCGGTGCAGGGAGAGAAGCCGGTCGAAGATGCATTTGGGTAGCCGGGTGTGTCTGGTCCCAAAGGGGGACTCAAAGGAAGAGGAAGAACGAAGCGAATGCAATGGATGCAGACAGAGGTACTGAGAAGCAGCATCCTCCCCCTCCTTGCAAAAAATCTCCTTGGCAGATTTGTTTGCCTTTCATGGCTCACCTTTAAGTTTTTAGCCCAAAGGGGGTGGGTGGGTGGGATGGGAGGCGGAGGGTGTATGAGTCATGCTTCACCCTCTCTGTCCATGCCCTCAATTCACAGATGTCGTTGACCATCCTTTGCAACATTTGCAGCAGATGACAACTCTGCATCCCTCCAGGGAGGGATGCAGCATTTCTCTCCTCTTCTGTACTCACCTGGCGGGGGTCCCAGGGATGCTGCCTGGAGGCTGGCCTTGTCCTCTTGGAGGTTCTTTGGGGGGAAAGGCAAAGGGGCAGCCCCACTGCGGTACTTCCAGCCAGGAGAGGCAGCCAGCTTCTCTGATCAGCAACCTGTCACCGACCAAGGAAAACAAGAGAAGAAGAAAAATACAAAAATAAGGGGAGCCCCACATATTCCAGCTGGGAGGGGGATGAGAAGGATGCTGGCTTTGGATCTCCTAAATCTTCAGAGCCTGCCTGACCCCTTGAACAGACCTCCATCCTTTGATGGGGGAAGGGAGGAGGAGAGAAGGAGAGCCAAATGCACAGCATCCCTGCCTGCATCTGGCTGCTCAGCCTCACCTGCTCTGCTTGCCTCTTCCATATTGCTCAGGCCAGTGATGCTCCCCTGCAGCCTGCAAGGCTTGCTGGAGAGAGGCTGGGCTGAGCTCTCTTCTCTCCGGCTGGGGCCCAAGGAAGGAAGGATTCAGGAAGGATGGAGAGGAGGACCAGGCTGCTGCCCAGGCAGCTGCGTACTTTGCGGTCCTCTCTGCGCTGCCTTCTTAAAGAGACAGAGCGAAGGATGCTCAGGCAAAAAGCCCTGGGAAACTGGTACCCTGCTGGCTGGGAGTCACCTTTGCAGACGGGGAATCATGGCATCTTTTATGCATTTTATTTCTTTCTTTCAAGGATTTATATGCAAAGATATACAACTGAGTGCAGAAGTTAGAATTGTACAAGCCATCATATTCCCTATTGCCATGTATGGATCTGAGAGCTGGACAGTTAAGAAAGAAGATAGGAAGAAAACCCATTCATTGGAGATGGTGTGCTGGAGGAGAGTGCTGAGGATCCCATGGATGGCCAAATAGACAAATAAATAGGTCCTAGAGCAGATCAAGCCAGAAATCTTCCTGGAAGCTAAGATGACCAAACAGAGGCTGTCATACTTTGGCCACATCATGAAGAGTCATGACTCACTGGGGGGAAAAAAAAACAATAATGCTGGGAAAGGTGGAGGGAAGGAGGAAGAAGAGAAGAAGGCCATAGGCCAGATGGAGGATGGACTCCATGAAGGTGGTCACAATGGGTTTTCTAGGGTTGCAGGAATTAAGCAGAGCAGTGGAAGACAGAGGGTTTTGGAGATGCCTCATCCATAGGGTCGCCATGAGTTGAGATCGACTCAAGGGCAGTTAACAACAACAGCTTTCTCCCACAATGGAACTCAAGGTGGGTTACAATAACCAGAGAATCCTAGAGTTGGAAGAGACCCCAAGGGCCATCCAGTCCAACCCCCTGCCATGCAGGAACTCTCAATCAAAGCATCCCCGACAGATAGCCATCCAGACTCTGTTTAAAGACCTCCAAAGGAGGAGACTCCAGCACACTCAGAATCAGCAACGTCTTTCACTGCCCAACAGCTCTGACTGTCACAAAGTTCTTCTTAATGTTGAGCTGGAATCGCTTTCCCTGTAGTTTGCATCCATTGGTTGCTCCATCCTCATTATGACATCCCTTCAGATATTTAAACAGGGCCATCATATCAGCTCTTAACCTTCTCTTCTCCAGGCTAAACATACCCAGCGACCTTAGTCGGATACAGTATATGGTTTCCAGACATTCTACCATTTTGGTGGCCCTCCTTTGGACATGCTCCAGTTTTTTAACATCCTTTTTGTCTCATGGTGCCCAAAAGTGGACATAGTATTCCAAGTGAGGCCTGACCAAGGCAGAATAGAGTGGCAGTATTACTTCCCTTAAAACAAATACATCTGAGGAAGTATGCATAAGTCTACAAAAGCTCATGCTGTCAACTTCTTATTTTCCACTAGTTTCAAAGGTGTTACAAGATCTCTCTACATACTGATTCCCTCAGTGTTGTAACGGAAAATGGGTTCAGCTAGGACTGCTTACACAGTCCCCAGCAGGACAGTAAAGTAAAAGCAGAGGACCCAGAGTTGGTTAAAAGTTCCAGATTTATTCAGCCGGCATAGAGTAAAATGTCCCCAGTGGAAGATTCAGTTTTCCAAAGACCGAAGCCAACAATTACACAAGATGATGGGATTTATAATCTTCACACAAAGAATCTCCAGAAATGCCTTCTATTGGCCAATCTTAACTCTAAACAAATGAACTTCAAACAATCAGGCCACAAATACATGAATAATCAAAACCCACTTATGACTCATCAGCCCACCTTACAAAAGTTACTTTTCCCTGTAGCCTTTGCACACAGTTACATAGTTGCCACTACAATGTAGACACTGTACCTCTACTGATGCAACCTAAAATTGCCCTGGATTTTTTAAGGGCCGCATGACACTGCTGACTCATGTTCAATTTGTGGTCCACTAAGACTCCTAGATCCTTTTCACATGTACTGTTGTCAAGCCAGGTGTTCCCCATTTCATTTCATTTTTTAGCCCCAAGTGTAGTACCTTACCTTTCTCCCTGTTGAAATTAATTTTGGTCCAAAACACATTCCAGAAATAATTCAGTTTGAGACCACTTTAACTGCTCTGGCTCAGTGCGAGGGAATCCTGGGAATTGTAATTTGTTGTAGCACCAGAGCTGTCTGATAAAGAACGCTAAATGTCTCACAAAACTACAATCCTCAGAATTCCCTAGCATTGAGCCAGGGCAGATAAAAGCCTCATTTATTTCTGCAGTGTTTTTTGGACTTTTACTAGCTTTGGCCCAGTTTTTTAGTCATTTTGAATTTTGATCCTGTCCTCTGGGGTATTAGCTATTCCTCCTAATTTGGTGTCATCTGCAAATTTGATAAATATGACCCCAATTCTGTCATCCAAGTCATTGATAGAGATGTTGAATAGCCCTGGGCCCAGGACAGATCCCTGTGGCACCCCACTGGCCACTTCTCTCCAGGATAAAGAGGAGCCATTGTTGATCATCCTTTGGGTTCGGTGTTTGGGGATCAAAGGGGGAATGATTTTTGCACCCCTTTATCTCCATACTAGGCAGCTTCGTGGAGTCAGGGAGACCAGATGTCATAACTGCAAAGGAAGACAAGGCACAGCAAAATGTAGGGTGTACAAGAAAAATGGAATCAGAGTTGGAAGAGTCCACAAGGGCCATCCAGTAAAAAAAGCTAAAAACACTAATATAAAGATAAATACATGCTACTTAGTCATGCTGAGAATGGAGGAATCTTGGAATTCATCTGGGACAGGAGGCTGAAATGTAGGACATGTCCTGGAAAAGAAGCACCTCTGGTCATCCTTCACTGGTCTCATTTCTGCAGGTCAAGAGGTTTCCCTGAAAGGCACAAGAGCAGAGCTGCTAAAAAAATCTTGGCAACCCTGTTGTGAGGCTCATTTGTTGTTCTTAACTGCTCTGGAGTCAGTCTGACTCATGGGGGATCAAATGTGAGTGAGATGTGGATGAGACATCTCCAAGACTCCCTGTCCTTCACTGCTCTGCTCAGGTCCTGCAAATGCATACCTGTAACCTCCTTAATAGAGTTCATCCATCTAGCATGCAATCTCCCTCTATTTCTGTTGCCTTCTATCTTTCCTAGCATTTTCCTACTCTTTTCCAGTAAGTTGTACCTTCTCATGATGTGCCCAAAGTACAACAACCTCAACTTGATCATCTTGACTTCCAAGGAGATTTTAGGCTTGGTCTGTTCTAGGAAACATTTGTCTGTCTTTTTAGTTATCCATGGGATCCTCAGCATTCTTCTCCAGCACTACATTTCAACTGAGTTTTCTTTCTCTCATCTTTCTTCACTGTCCAGCTCTCGCACCTGTACATGGAAATGGGGAATATAATGGCTTGGACAATTCTGACTTTAGTGCTCTGCTGTATTTCTTTACACTTTAGGATTCTGTCTAGTTTTTTTCATGGCTTCCCTTCCCATTCTTAGTCTTCTTCTGATGCTCTAGTGGGCCCATTCCCATTATACAATTATAGTGCTAGGATTCCACTTTAACTGGCACGGCTCCATCCTATGGGATCCTGGGGTTTATAGTTTGGGGAGAGGTGTTTAGAATTCCCACCTGGAAACCTCTCATACCTCACCAAACTACAAATCTCAGGATTTGAGAGGATACAGTCATAGTACTTATCATAGTGCTATTATAGGAATCATAGTGTTATAGTTGTGCATTGTGAAAAGGCCCCTCATTTTTAGCTGCATGTGTGTCACAATGAAGCAACTATGTTTGGATTTAGCTACCTGGTAGTGACACTCGTATTAGTTTACCTTGTTCGGCACGCAGCCTGTGACACTTCTGCATATCTGTCTGGGAGGCTTGTCTAATTTCATCCAGGCTAGAACATTTATTCCTAGGAGTTTATCACACGATGGGAATTGGAAGTATAATCCAATGGCAATCAATGCAATCATGGGGTTTCACATTATTGCGTGAAAGCCGATCACACACATTTTCAGGCAATGGGAAGTCCTTCCAAACACAGTTGTGGGGTTTCAAGTTATCGTGTGAGAAACTATCACATGCAATTTTGGACACTGGGAGGCAATTTTGGGCAGTTTCAAAGGTGATGGGGTGTCAATAAACAATCATGTAAATTCACTGAACTAATGAATCCACTCAATTCCGAACTTGCCCCATTTTGTTTCTTTGAAATTGAGAGAAATTCCTCCCATGTAATAACAGCCCTAGACTTCTTGCTTTCTCTGAATCTGTGAGCAACAGCTGTCACAGTTGAAGATTATGGGGCAGCCCAATCCTATGCACATTTACTTAGATGTAATCTCTGTGTGGTGTAGTGTTGGACTAGGATTCCTGGAGACCAAGGTTTGAATCTGTGTTCAGCCAGGGGAATACACTGAGTGACCCTGGAGAAGTCATAGTATCTCAGCCTCAGAGGAAGACAAAGGCAAACCCCCTCTGAACAACTCTTGCCAAGAAAACCTTAGGAGATATTTGCTATGAGGCACATAACAACTTCTGTTGAGCTCAATGGTACTGATTCCAAGAGATGTGTGCCTTGGGTTGCATCCAAAGGCATAAACTTGGGTTGTTACATATCTGTGTTTTTCTTTTTTTTTTTAAAGAAACGATTAGACTAAGAGGATGACTCACAGTCCCTTGCTGCACTCTCTTGTCTCTGTCTTGCACGCAGAACTGCTTCTGCACAGGAATATATGCAGAATGCAGGACACGGAGTGGATCCTGCTATAAAGAAAAATAGGAGTTATTAGAACTAGGGACAGGAGAAGGATTTTTAGCTGCCTATTAATTCCTACCTGCATTCTGAAATTTCAGCTCTTGGAAAAGCTAGAAAAGCCAATGTGATTCTAAGCTTCATAAATAGGAATATAGTATCTAGACAGAGAGAAGTAATAGCACCCTCTATTCTGCTTTGATCAGACCTAACCTTGAATACTGTCAGTGCCACAACTCAAGAAGGATATTGACAAGCTGGATTGTGTCCAGAGGAGGGCGACCAAAATGGTGAAAGTCTGGAAATCATGCCATATGAGGATCAACTTAAGGAGCTGGGTATGTTTAGCAGGGGAAAGAGAAGGTTAAGAGGGGACATGATAGTCCTGTATAAATATTTGAAAGGATGTCATATTGAGGATAGAGCAAGCTTGTTTTCTGCTGCTCCGGAGACTAGGACCTGGAACAATGGATGCAAGCTACAGCAAAAGGGATTCCACCTAAACATTAGGAAGATTTTCCTGATGGTAAGAACTGTTTGACAGTGGAATATGCTTCCCCAATGTGGTAGAGTCTCCTTTTTTGGAGTAGTTTAAACAGAGGCTGGATGGCCATCTGTTGTGGTAGCTTTGATAGAGTAGCAGGGGTTTGGATCCGATGGCCCTTGGGGTCTTTTCCAATGCTATGATTCTAAGAGCTGAGTTCAAAGATATACCCATGTTATTCTGTGGAATCGGTATGTAAAGAGATCTTGTCGCACCTTTGAGACTAGCTGAAAGAAAGACATTGGCAGCATGAGGTTTCATAGACTTAATTCTACTTCCTCCAATTGCATCTGAGGAAGTAGACTCAACTCTATGGAAGCTCATGCTGCCAACTTCTTTCTCTAAGAGCTGAAGAATGAGATAGCTATTAAGATATAGACTGGGCCTAATTTTCCTTTCACATTTAAATGTAACCCTGAGGTCAGAGATGAAGCACACTAAGGACCTTATCAGACGTCAGAAATTGGAAGTATTATCCAATGGCAATCCGAATGCAATCATGGGCTTTCACGTTATTGTGAATGAGTGTATCTCACGCAATTTTGGGCAAAAGGGAAGTCATTCCGAATGAATTCACGTGAATTTGAATTGGCTCCATTAGCAATAAAGAGAAATTCCTCCCATCTGATAAGGTCCTAAGAGACTGCAATGCCTTTCCCCAATATAGTTATTGTTAAAATCCATTTAGTATCTTTTTCATTTTCATACTCAGGTCCAACTTTTGTACTGATCTAAATAGAACCATAATATTAACATGTTTTTATTTAGTACTCAGAATGGACTGTTTTACAACAGCAACAAAGGAGCAAACTTCTGGAATTGTCCAATGTGTTGCATGTGAAATTGCCATAGAAATGATTAATATTAATAATATATTAGCTATTTAGCTGAGCATTGGATTAACTTTCTCTCTTATTCTCTCAGTCCTCTGCAGGGTTCCATTATTTCTAATCTAATGGTATTTTCCACATCCTCCCCTCTTCATTTTCTCTGTTAAATGGTTTTAATATAGATTTTAATATGTTATTAGCTATTAGGTATTGAAAATAGTATGTAAATAAAACAGATTGTAATGCAAAATGTATGGGCTGGTCAACTACGCTTTATTTTGGTATGTTGTAATGAAAGGTGGCAGGAAAACAATGAAGTCTGTTATAAAGATAGCAGACAAATGTGTCTCAGTTCCCCCCCTGGGTATTATGGCTGTCTTCTCCTCCCCTCCGTGACTCAATCCACTTTAATTTATATGATAGCAAAAAAGCAAGGACCATTTAGGCATGCAGCTGCTGCCCCAGGAATAGATCCAAAATATAAAGCAAAGCTCAGTATCTACAAAAAGTATTGGCCAGGCAATTATAGTTGGTAGCAGGCATCATCGACATGTTCCTCTGAGTGTGGCTGCATCTGCACTGCAGAAATAATCCAGTTTGACACCACTTTAACTGCATGGCTCAGTGCTATGAAATTCTGGGAACTGTAATTTTGTGAACTGTTTAGCCTTCTTTGTCAGGGAACTTTGGTGCCACAACAAACTACAGTTCCTAGAATTCGACAACACTACAGAAATAATCCAATTTGACACGGCTTTACCTGCCATGGCTCAATGCAGTGGAATTCTGGGCACTGTCTCACAAAACTACATTTCCCAGAATTGAACTATGACGGTTAAAGTGGTGTCAAATTGGATTATTTCTGCAGCGTGGATGCAGATTCAGCCTCCGAGGAAGGCAAAGGTAACCCTCCTCTGAACAAATTTTGTCAGGAAAATCCTGGGGGGCAGCTCCACAGGGAATCACTGAAGGCCAGGAGAATGCATTTTGATGAAGCTAACATAACCACAAAGTTAGTAAATATACTCAACCCATTTCCAATTTTAAAGAGTTTTAAAGCATTAAAAAAAGGAGATCTTATCTTTTCCAGGTTTAGAGAAATGTCTCCATTCTAGGTGATAAGACTCCAATTGTTCATCCCTCATCTAAACACGGAGAGAAAAACACTTCCAATGGATTTGAAAAGACAAAAAACAAAGGGTATTATAAATAAGCTTTATCTATATTTGCTTAAAAGGGTTACAAGCAATGTATATAACAAAAGAATACAAAACCAATTTATACAAAGGATACAAAATAAACCATTGTAATAATGGTAAACACAATAACAAAATAGCAAATAATACAGACTATACTGAAGCAAATAACAAACATAATGCAACAGAAAAAACCGCTAAGAATAAAGTGAGTAAAAGAGGGAGAGCACAACTCCCAACTAAAGCTAGCCTTATGAAGGCTCAAAGGTTGATCAGAGCTATACATACACAGCTGAAGATCATCTGTATTCCCAGTAGCTCACCATTAACCCTATAATGACTCCAGTTGTAGATTTTGTTTCTATTCCAACACCAACCATGCCAAAAAACCAGGATTCCAGTTTTTTCTCATTCTCATGTCCTTCTTCAAAGCAGGCAAGGAAAACCCATCCCTCCAATGACAGGAAGACTCCAGTTTCTTCATCCTTCATATACCTTCCCCTCTTAAGCAAGCAAAGGAAACCCTTTCCTTCCAGCAAGACCAAGACAGCAGTTACTTTCTCCATCTACACAATGTGGGTGAGACATTCATTCATTCACTTATTGCTGGAGAAACTTTGGAGCTTATTGCATGCACATTTAATCCGACTGCATCCTAATGGGATGCAGCCAAGAATTATTGCATGTAATTTGCCACTGATTCCACCGGCCGAGTGCAGCCTGGCTGCATCCTGGGTCCCAGGTGCACTTTGGAGGCCGCTTTTCAATGCCAGGAGGTTTCTGACTTTGAAAAGCGGCTTCTGAAGCGCACCTGGGACCCGGGATGCAGCCAGGCTGCACTTGGCCAGTGGAATTGGGAGAGAATTACATGCAATAATTCCTGTCTGTATCCCTTTAGGGTGCAGTCCGGTTAAATGCACATGCGATAAGCTTCTTTGTAAACCTAAAATGTTGCAAGTAGGGGCAATGCACAGTGAGACTTGTCTCACCCTCAAGAATCTAGAGAATGATCACTTCATTCATCCATCTCCCACAGCTCTTTGTAGTGTGGCATATATCTCAGCAGAATCGGTAGGAAAAGATCATGCAACAGGGAAACCTGCAAAAGAGGGCAACATAATAGTGTTGTAAGAAAGGGCCATCCTCTACAATTTATTTTCAGTGCTTTCTTCCAGTCCATCTAACAGTGTTACAGCTTCTCTATTATTCTAGTTGTTGCTGAGTTCAAGGGCACTCTCCTTCTCATTCCCAACTTGCCTCCTGCTGGTTTCCCATCTCCTGTTTCTCACTGATGCTCATTTTTCTTCTCCTGCCCCAATGTGTCACAGGGTGATATTTCACTATCTGTATCTCACACTGTGCTGTCTTCCTTTGCATGTTCCAGATCTTCTTGAGCATTCTTTCCTCTTCATTACCAACCTGGTGATGGGTGTTTGTGTGCACTTGCGTTACAATGGAAAATGTCCAATGCAGATTCCAGGCTGTATCCCAACCCTGTTGGTTACTGAAATAATTTCTTATTGAAAGCTTGGACTTTCCCAGCTTTTGGTGTAGTTGTTTGGCAGATTCCCATGTGTCACACATACACACACATATCTCTTGTCCACTGTGTGTGTAACTTTCCATAATCAGCCTTACATTTCTGTAGTACAAATCTCCAAACTACCATACGCAAACCAAGTATTATAAAAATTAGACAGGGGTAAAGACATGTATAGCTAGATTTATTTTAAATAAAAACACACACACACACACAATAATTTTCCTGTAATTTCAACCAATTGGGTAGGGTCCTTTCCTCTGGAGTGACAGGAAAAAAAACCCTTTGCAGGGTTCCAGATTGTTTTGCAAAATATAACGGACAGGTCAATTACTCTTTATTTTGGTATGCTCTAATGAAAGATGACGTGAAAACAATGAAGGCTGTTATAAGGCGAGCAGACAAATGTGTTTGAATTTCCCTACTGTGCATTATGGCTATCTGCTCTTCGTCAATGACTCAAACCTCATATGGGCAACCAAACACCGATTCCTTACTCCCCAGCCATCATTGGGGCAGAAGAGAACAAATTGATGTTTTCCTCCTACTGTTATCAACAGGAAAACAACAATAATTATAATCATCATAATAATTTTCAGGACTTTGGGAGATGAAAGGTTGGTGTGTAGTGGTTTGCGTGTTGGATTTTTGACACTGGGAGACCAGGGTTCGCATCCCTGCTCAGCCAAGAAAACCTACTGGGTGACTTTGGGCAAGTCACACACTCTCAGGGGTTATTCATGTTAAGGCAAGGAGCATGGGAAATATAGTCATAGAAATGCAAAGCTGTATGTGTGGGAACCAAAGTCTGTAAATTTCCAGCATGAGGTGAGATGGTGTGGTGAGACACGTACACAACAACAGCAGATGTGAGTATAGTCATAACACACAAGGAATAACAACACAAGATCCGGAAAGGAAGGTCGTGTAAAAGGTAAACAACGACATCACTGAAAAACATCACATGGGTGATTAAGTCATAGTAAGAGTTTGGACTATGGTATATGAAAGTGTGGAACTAACCAATGGTATTGTTTGTATACACCCAGTACACACCCAGTGCACACCCTGTGGGTGGTAACCAAAACTGAACTATTTCTGTATTGTTCCGGTAACCCCTGAACACCCCAAAACCCAAGGACAAGAATGTAACGTGATCCTGAACCTGAACCTGTAACTAAGCTTTTGTGCAGGAGGAGATGTGGATGTATATAGCTTGATTAGTATAGCCAGAGTGTGTTTAGCAAGAAATGTGTTGCAAAGATGTTTATTGTTTTCTTATTCAGTTTGTATTATTCAAGTAGCAAATAAAGATAGTTTAGTGTACAGCTCGTGTGGTTTGTTGACTGCAAGAAGAGTGAAGCAGCAACAGTAATTCCAGAAGTTCCAGAGCTGATGGTTTTGTTCCTGGAAGGAGAGCACTGCAAGATGATGTCAGGATCTTGGAGCAGCTTCTCGGTAAACTCTGCTACTTGCAACACATCTTACCATTGATCAGTTTTGGTCAGCCCAGCATTGACGAGATGGTGAGGAGTTAAGTCTGGGGAAAGTGCAACAACTCCCATCATCCCTGACAATTCACACTGTGAAAATAATCCAGGGTGAATCGGGTTAAATCTCTGTTGTTCACATGCATCCTGAATGCAGCCAATTAAGGGGGGGGGGAGCTGCCAAAACCCTCACTTAATCTAGTATGACTGCTATCACCCCCTCCCCCGGTTTTTTTGAAAAGATCTGCATCATCGGTAGTGTGAATAACCGACGTGAATAGACCTGGGATAAAAACACTGCAGACTAAAAAGGGAGTTCTGAAAGCATTCACATTATCAACTCCATCTTTATTCAAATGCTTGCACATATGAGCAATTGAACTTGCAGAGAGGCACATCAATGAGAATGTGTAAGATACATCGGCCTGATCTAGATTGGCAAAAAGAAGTGTGTTCATGGCTGCATGAAAGTCTAGCCTTTAGATGAGAAAAAGGGAAAGTGTGCCATGAAAACACTTTTTTTTTTTTGCATTTTAGGGGAGAAGAAGCGCCTTTAAAAAGGTGCTGGTTTTCCCAGCTTCTTTTTTAAAAACTGCGGAACAGCGCAGTTCCATCTAAAGGCTGTGGTGCAGCTGCTAAGCATTAAGGAAAAGGCAACTTCATGTCACTGCCAATCTAGAAAGCCCCATCGGCATGCTAAAAAAACATGAATGATACCTCAGTATCAGAGGAAGGCCATGGCAACTCCCTGTGAACAAGTTCTGCCTAGCAAACGCTGTGCTAGATTCATCCTAGAGTCATCATAAGTCAGGAATGACCTGAAGGCACAACAACAACAAGGTTGAATCCGTTCCACATTTTCACCAAGACTACTGTTTTTCTGCTGCAAAAAGGAAGGGAAAGCTAGGAAAGAGTGGTCTTTCCTAAATCAGAATTGGTGGGGTGGGAGCAGATATGCTTCTCTCCCCAACAGTCAGACCTCAAGGAAGGGAGGCCTTAACTTTTCCCCTTATGGTTTATGCAGGACCCCTGGGTATTAGTGTGAATGTGCATATGTGAGAGAGAATGAATGGATATGCAAACAGGTGTATATGAGTATGCATATCCTTCCTCCATCTACTGCTCCCTCCACTCAAAAGCCCTACACACTCATACAACTGCAAGGATTCCACAGGGACCAATGTGGCCCCAGTCCCCCATGATTTAAATATTGATCTGACCAAGTTATGTGTGAAAAGCAGGGTTAGGGTTTACTTAAGAATAAAACACAATTCTAAAGACTTCTTCGATGTATAAATGCATTTATTTAATTAAATAAATATGTCAGAATAACTTAGAAAAAAAGGTAAAGTAAAAACCAATAGAACACTACATTCAACTTTGCATTTTAAATAGAACACATAATTTAACAAGTTATACAACTGTATGTTAAAAAGAATCTTAACCTGGATACAGTATTCCCCCATCTCTCCAGAAGACTCATTTTAGCTTTATTTGTATGTTATTTGCATTTCCCCAGCCCATTCTCATCTCTGGTCACAAATATTTTCCCCATTTTTTTCAGTGCTTCTAAAATATCTACAAACCCTGCCAGAGCAAAGATGACAGAAGAGAGAAAATGAAATGAGAGTCGAAACCACAATCAATAACGACTCTGTCACACACCATTCAGCTTGCTGAAAAACATAATCTGTCTCCACAGCCTTGCTGTGTGCAGAATAGTAGTTTGTCTTTCACATTTTTCAAGTTCTCCAATACACAATAAATGGTGGGGCAAGGAAACAATAAAGCTTTCCTTTGACACATACTTATGCCATCAGTACAAAGCTATTACAGAGGTTGTGTACACATGGAGCCAATATCAACCAAAGTTTGGGGTGCAGCTGTAGAGAACAGGATACACTGCAGAAAAAAAGCATCTAACCTTTGCACTAAGCACCATCCAGACTTACCCTGAGAAAAGTCACAACAAACACCAAACATAATGTTATTAGTACGGTTAAAAGCTCAGTTAAAACTCTTAAGAAATATATGGTTCCAAAAGACTATACTTTACAAGATATACAGGTGTGTACTAGTATGTACTGATATCTGCCTTTTCAAAACAAACCATGTTAGCTAACTATATAAGCAATGCAAAGACCAAAAAAAAAATAGCCAAATTGGTTTTTTCCCCCTCTTCTCTGAAAAGCAGCATAAAACAGGTAAACCGATTCCAAAGATTATAGCTTCACATTTCTTGAAAATCAGCATTTCTCCTAACTGGCAATTTGAATTTTTATTTATAAAACAATTTTTATGCTATTAAAATATTTGCAAACTATTTGCTCCTTTTCTTAAGGAATTACATCTGCAGAACTATTAGCAAGAGTTACTATGTGATTAAAAGAAGAGATTCAGACAAAACACATCACTCTAGAATGTTTTCAAAACACAGAGTTCAGTTGTCATTTAGAGCAGCCAACAATTAAAGGAAGATCATTCTAGCCTTTAGAGAATATGGAACTTTGGACCCTTTGTTACTATAATGTCAGCATAGGGAGCAGCCTGAGCCACATCAACAGCTTGTTGTTTCTTTAGTACAAGCAAACTGCAGAACATGGTTGCAACTTCTTTATTGTTCTGGTTCTTGCAAAGATCCAGAAGACTGAAAGATTTTGCTCCTGTCTGGTCAATATGCTGCAAATAAGAACAAGATAACATGCAATGAAATTAGCTTTATATGGGAAGATGATAGCAAACAGTTACTTGATAGAGGCTGGACTATTTTTGGACCAATGCTTACTAGGTGGGATAGGGATAGGATAAAAGGATCACAACACCATAAGAAAAGTTCTGTTGGATCTATCCAGTCCTGCATTCTGTTCCAATGGCAGTTGGCTCTGGAGAGCCCACAAGTAGGGCTTGAGGCCAATACAGTAGCTTAATCCAGACAAAACAGAGGTGCTCCTGGTCAGTTGGAAGGCAGATCAGGGAATAGGGATCCAGCTTGTATTAGATGGGGTTACACTCCCCCTGAAGGTGCAGGTTTACAGTTTAGGGGTACTCCTGGACTCAGCTTTGAACCTTGAGGTCTCTGCAGTGACTAGGAGTGCTTTTGCACATTAAAAACCTGTGGGCCAATTGCATCTGTTCCTTGAGACGCTGGATCTGTCCTTGGTTACATCCCATTTGAACTACTGTAACATGCTTTACCAGGGTCTGCCTTTCAA
Source organism: Urosaurus nigricauda (assembly GCA_034509955.1). NCBI lineage: Eukaryota > Metazoa > Chordata > Lepidosauria > Squamata > Phrynosomatidae > Urosaurus > Urosaurus nigricauda. The sequence goes on from JAOEGL010000004.1 coordinate 4,265,704, forward strand.
GGGTGTTTGGAAATTTCAGCCAGTCCAAAGAGCTGGAGCCATGCTGTTAACGGGGGTAGGTTTCAGGATGTTAATCCAATAGGGATGTTGACTTAGCACATTTTTGCAGTTTCTCCTTATAATAAAGTGTGGATATCTCAAATTCATAATTTATTTTTACGTACACCTGATTTATTGCAATCGGGGAAAAATACTTTTATGCAACACATTTCCCCTATTTTTTTTTAAAGCAGACAGTATTTAAAAAAAAAATCTTAGGAAATCTTACCCGGAAAGTATTTAAAAGCAATAGAGTTCTCTTATGTCTTCTTTTTTCTTCATTTTCTATATTACTCCCTTGAAATTCCTAGATAGAAGATTAACACATCAAATTATTCTTTATATCTGCCCAACTAGAGGTTAAATGGAGAATCATCTTAGCCTCTACAAGCATGACATGACTCAGAGGTAGTCCAGAAAGTTCCTGCCCATTTGTCCCTCCCTATTCATCAGGGCTTCAAGATTTCATCATGGGCCAGTCCTGCATATAATCCATTAATTTCATAAAATTAGTGACTAAATTAACAGCACCTTAAGATCATAGAATCATAGAGTTGGAAGAGACCACAAGGGCCACCCAGTCCAACACCCTTCTGCCATGCAGGAACTCTCCATCAAAGCATCCCCAACAGAGGACCATCCAGCCTCTGCTTAAAGATCTCCAAGGAAGGAGACTCCACCACCCTCTGAGGGAGTGTGTTCCACTGTCGAACAGCCCTTACTGTCAGGAAGTGAGGTGGAATCTCTTTTCTTGTAGCTCGCATCTGTTGTTCCTGGTCCTGTTCTCTGGAGCAGCAGAAAACAAGCTTGCTCCCTCCTCAAGATGGTTGCTTAAGAGTGCCAGTAAAACTGAACACATAAAGTTACAGTTATATCATAGTCACTGTTAATAAAAGAAACCCTATGTATCTTATTTTCCTTTATTTTTTTTAAATCACTGTTTTTTAAAAAATCAGTTACAATGTTCAAACTCAATTGGTGACAAAAAGACCTAAATAAATTAAAACCAATGATCAATAATAAATATCAAATTATAATTCATATTTCAAATTCAATAGGGATCAAGACGGAATCAGAACCAAACTGGCAACAAAATAAAAAACTTCTAGAAAATGTGCTTTCTGCAGAGCCATGGCACCTGAAAGAGTGCTGGAGCCTCAGGGCCACCTTCAGGAAGGCATTTTATAGCATTGGTGTCCCGACTGAAAAGAGTATGCTTCTAGTGAACACCCAACAAACAAAACTCAGAAGGGTGACATGAAGCTGGGCCACTGATGTTGAAGAGAGCACAGGAGAGGAATGGGTATGGAGCCCTATGTCCCACGCTATTTAGTGTTTTAAAAGCAAGAAATATTTTGAACTGAGTGTGGAAAGAATAAGGCAACTAGAAGCATTTAGAAGCAGATGAAGCTTCTAAATACAAGAGCAGCTTCATATAAAGCCATTTACAGCAGTTAAGTCTAAGGTTTACTAGAGCAGTGATGACAAACCTTTTAGAAACTGAGGGCCCGAACAGAAAGGCCAAAATAAAGCTGCTTCAGGTCACTTGGGAGGTATGCTATTTAAATGATGCATGCATCCTAAGAGGCCGGAAGCCACGCCAAAGCCATGCTCCAGTCCTAAGGACTGGAGCACAGCTTTGGCACAGTTTCTGGCCTTTTAAGTTGTGTGTGTCATTTAAACAGCATACCTCCAAAGTGACCTGAAGCAGCTTTATTTTGGCCTGTCTGTTCGGGACCTGAGTGTCCAACTCAGTGATGTTCCCCCACTCGGTTTTACCTGGCACCGAGGAGGGACGTCTGGGTGGGACTTCCCCTTGGCAGGACTTCTGGGGGCGGGACTTCCCCGGAGACAGTTAAAGCATGGGAGGGCGGGGAAAGAGGAGGAAGAGGCATGCACAATCAGATGTAACAGGCATGCACCTGTTCCTCCTCCTCTCCCGCCCTCCCGTGCCTTCAACTGTTTCTGCATGCCCGCAGAGATGGCTTCGCATGCCAGAGAGGGCACACATGCGATAGGTTCACCACCACAGTACTAGAGCATGAATCGCCATGGCAAGCTAGTACACCAACCGGAGACTTTAAAACATGCTTCGTGTTGCTGTGAACATCTAGAAGTAGTGCTGAGATCATGGAGCAAGCTCAACAAGAAAACCTTTTCAAAATAGATTCCAGATTAGATGTCAAACTAAACTAATAAGTGAAGGTCAGTGCACTGAGTGTTGCCTCAGTTGGCAAGACTCCATAACATCTGATGAAATGGACTCCGGCCCACAAAGCCTTATGCCAATAATAAATAACAATAGCCTCATCCTGGGTAATAATAATAAATAGTACTATGAAATAAATAAATAAATAAATAAATGCCTCTTCCCGGGAGCCTCTTCCATCCCATCAGGCAACTTGTCTTCCAATTACATTTTTTTCCTGGGATGAGCAGAATTTTTCATTAGGAAATAATATGGGGAGGAAGGGCAGCACCCCCTGCTTCAGTGTCACAGTCCAGATTTTGTTCCCCAAATAGTGTGGGATTTGTTGTACATCTTGTGCTTTCAAAAAGAATCCAAATGACATTTCTTTTTGTTCTGGACTATTTTCGGCCAATTCTTGGTACCAGCTACAACATGTTATTCCCATTCTTGAGTGTGTTTCTTTTTAATTCCAAGACATATCTTTTCTTGCCTTTTAAATTTATTTAAAAGAGCTATAATACTATAACACACCTGAGATGGTACTTTTGAGCTATAGCACTTTAACTCTACGTTAAAAAGATTCAGAGAGGAGAAAATCTCTCCTTCAAACCATAGGTGGCTGTTATTGTGTACATTCAAGTCATTTTCAACATACAGCAACCCTATGGCAAGCCTATCAAGGGGCTTCCTTGGCAACATTTGTTCAAAGGGGGTTTGTCAGTGGCTTCTTCATAGAATCACAGAACCATAGAGTTGAAAGAGACCACAAGGGCCATCCAGTCCAAACCCCAGCCACTTTCAGAGTATAACTTGCTCAAGGTAACCCTGTGGGTTTCCACAGCTGAGTGAGATCTCCTAGCCCAATACACAAACCACTAGGTCACATTGGCTCTCTTTGAATCATAGGGCCACTTTGGAAACAAGTCTAATAAATGATGTTTGGAATAAATATTCAGACATACATTTTCCACAGCAGCTTGCTCAGTCTCAGATTCTCGTCTTACAGAGGAGTCAGCGCAAGAACTGTCAGTCAAACCAGAAACAATTTCAACAGCTTCCTAGTATATGAAACAGGGGGAGGAAAGGAATGAGTGTATCAGCAAAGAAAATTTAATTCTCAGTTCTGTTAGTGCTGCCCATATGTTTCTCACTCAGCAGCAGGTGCATAATTAAGGTTGGACAGCACTTCTCTGTTCAGTTGTATGGCCTCAAAGCTTTTTCGACCAGCTCATTGGTTAAATGGGAGATGGAGAAGCTTAAAAATGGGATCTATTAGATTTTATTGTAAGAACAGGTTAATAGGTATAGGTTAGTAAATTATTGTAAAAAAATAATTTCAGCAAAACAATCATTATTAAAAAACATTACTCTTGCATTGCTCTTTTAAAGTAAATTTTTTCTTATAATGCCATTTTATCTTTTATCTGGAAACAGAATTAAATACAAGGATAAAATCACAAGGATCAATTCTGATATTCTAGTGTAGTCTTAATGGAAACACTCCTACCCACTGATGGAAACACTCCTTAGCAGAACAATATTAATTTGTACTGAAAATACTCACTGTAATTTCAAAACTTATGTTATTATTACTTCTTTCATCTCTGCCGTTTTGCAAAACTGTTAGACCATTTGGATGAACTATGTCTTGCAAATTACTTGAATCTTCTGCTATTGACAATAAAATGAAATCACAAAATAAAATTATTATTGATCTCTTATCCAGTGTGGGAAATAGTATTTATTCCAATGTACTGTACTAGTCAATCAATTTCCATATCAATGAGATACAAGGACCAATCACACAGCTTTTCTATAACTGATTTTTCCCAAAAGTTTTACATTATTAAACAGACATATACCCTTTGAACCAATATGTATCTACACTGAGGCCCACATGCCATGGTGAAGCCTATTTTGTATTTTAAATAAATAATAAATACATGTCTGTTGTGAGCATTTATTATTGCCAAGCTGCAAAAATGTCACCATTTTGTACAAAATATTTTTGCCAAAAAAAGTAAAAGAAAACATCAATATGTGATTATTCTAGTAAAAAAGGGGAAAACATGAGAAAGAACAAGGTGACAATTCAACAAAAGACTGCTAGAATGTACCGTAATCCAGCAGCTCACTCATCTATATGATCTTTCTGGAATTCCTTAAAAGATTTGCTTCCAGTGATTTCCACTTACTTTAAAATAATTTTTAGGCAAAAAGACTCTACTATTCCTATGAGACACTTTTGACCTGAATAAATGATCTACCTAAACTGGAAAGCTGGGCCAAAGCTAACAAAATGATATTCAACACAGAAAAATGTAAGGTACTTCACTTAGGGCAGAGAAACGAAATGCTTAGATATAGGATGGAGGACACCTGGCTGAATGAAACTATGTGTGAAAGGGATGTAGGAGTCCAAGTAGACCATGAGTCAACAGTGCGATGCAGCAGCTAAAAAGGCCAATGCAATTTTAGGCTGCATCAATAGAAGTACAGTGTCTAGATCAAGGGAAGTAATAGTGCCACTCTCTTCTGCTTTGGTCAGGCCCCACCTGGAATACTGTGTCCAGTTCTGGGCCCCACAATTCAAAAAGGATGTGGAGAAACTGGAGCAGGCCCAAAGGAGGGCAACTAAGATGGTGAAGGGTCTGGAAACCGTGCCCTATGAGGAACGACTTAGAGAGCTGGGAATGTTTAGCCTAGAGAAGAGAAGGTTAAGAGGTGATATGATTGCCCTGTTTAAATACTTGAAGGGATGTCATATTGAGGAGGGAGCAAGCTTGTTTTCTGCTGCTGCAGAGACTAGAACACGGAACAAGGGATGCAAGCTCCAGGAAAAGAGATTCCACCTCAACATTAGGAGGAACTTCCTGACAGTAAGAGCTGTTCGACAGTGGAACACACTCCCTCGGAGTGTGGTGGAGTCTTCTGCTTTAGACATCTTTAAACAGAGGCTTGATGGTCATCTGTCAGGGATGCTTTGATGGAGAGTTCCTGCATGGCAGAAGGGGGGTTGGACTGGATGGCCCTTGTGGTCTCTTCCAACTCTATGATTCTATGATTCTATGTATTCTATCATAACATTTGGCTGAACATATTTATGAACTCCTTGAGGAAGAAGCGAGTGTGAAACTGTATCAGTGACTAAGGACTGTGAATTGGCTACTTTTGTCAATCAATCCCCTTGAAGAACAGAAAAAGCTTCAGTGAAGGCTTTTATCATATTGTTGAAAGGGAAAGGAAGACGTTAACATCTCACATGACCAAGCACTGCCATTTTTGAAGCAGGAAACAATAAGGTTAGCTATAATTTTATTTGCACAAATTAATGGCACAAATTCATGTTCAAAACAAAATATATTGCTAGGCTCAAGAACATCTTGAGGTATGGGCAGACCAGGAAGTCACTGCTATTATGTAGATGGGGGAAAGGGTTGATCTCATGATGAATGTAGGTGAATAATAGCCATTAATTTGAGTAGAGCCAAAAGCCCTGTTTCCAAGGATGGTAATGTTGGTGTAAGAAGATAAACGTGTTGGCCCAACTCTGTTTTCCTAATTATAGCAGTTTTGCTTTATCCCAAAGTTGTTATTCTCCCTCAAGTTGATTCCAACCTATGGTGACCCTAAGGCAAACCTATCCTGGGGTTTTCTTGGCAAGATTTATTCAGAGGGGAGTTGCCTTTGCCTTCCTCTGAGGCTGAGGGAATGTGACTTACCTAAGGACACTCAATGGATTTCTATGGCCAAGCAGGGATTTGAACCCTGGTCTCCAGAGTTGCAGTGCAATGCTCAGACAACTACATCCAGTAACGATAGACTGTGTAATAACATAATGATGTGCCCTACAAATTTAAGAATCTTCTTCTGCAGGGATACCCTTGTTGAACATGTAGCACTGGAAAAACTGAAGTAAATGTAGTATCACATTCCCCTCACTCCTTGGAAGATTAAAAAAGGCACCTGTTTTCTTGATAATTTTAATGTGCAAACATCTCACCTTTGACATATTGCTCTTTGCTTCTTTCATCTGCTTCAACCTCTTGCTGCAGTTTTTTTCTTCTGTTCCTGATACTTCTTTTAAACAGCTGTAAGAATACATATCTCTTTCAATTTAAATCTGGAATACAAGTTTCATGCTACTTATTAAGCAAAAGCTTCAGAAGAGAAAAAGAGGAACACAGGTTTTATATATATTAGTGTGTGTGTGTGTGTATTTATATGACAATAATCTTGCTTAATTTTTTTGTTCACATAGAATGTTGCTGTAGATATTGAGAAATGTCCGGTTTATAGTGTCTTGGTATGTTGTTCTCATACCATTTCAACTTAGAGCCTCAAACTATTTCCTTGGCAAATCTATGTATCCTCATACCTCCATATTTGTGGCTGTGATATTTGTGGATTTGATTTTTCACAGATTTGATTAATATGTTCTCTCTAGGAATCTCTGGGTCCTCCAGTGCAACTCTGTGGTCAACTTTAACTAAACGTTGGACTGAAAGACCTAGAGAGTCCTATAGAGAATACTCTACTAGACATTTGTAGCTTCTCCAGTGCAGTTCTATGGTCAGTGTCTGTTGGACGTAGACCACAGAGTTGCACTGGAGGACCTAGAGATTCCTAGAGAGGTGTTCTCTTAAGTAAATACATTGTGTTTTTGTTATTCGCGTTTTTTCCATATTCATGGGGGTCTTGTGCCCCTAACCCTAGTGAATAAGGAGGGACAAGTGTAAATTGTAATACATATAACAGACCTATTACAAGACTTGATTTTTTTTATTTTTTATTTTGGTAAGACTGGGCAATCCAGACACTCCAGTCATTACCAGGGAACACATTTGATTTCAGAAATTTATCAAATGAAAAATCATGTATTCATGAATTTGCTACTGGTGTCATTGAAGTATAAACAATGACAACTTTGGGGAAAATGATATCAATGCCAATATTATCATAGAGTGTTAAATAGGTGCACTTACAGGGATCATACGACTCCCCTACTGCAACAGCTCCACTGAACATAAATAAGTCTGTTTCCAGTCACAACTCAAAGTCTTGGTTTAGATCTATAAAGCCCTATACAGTTAGGTCCAGTCCCCATATTAACATAATAAAAATGTGCCAAACAACCTCAGAATGTGGTCAAGATGATAAATTTTAATGATGAGGAAGAACAGACAAGCTAAGAGAAGCTACACCAGTGTGCTATTGTCTGAACCTCCTGGGAAGGGGAGTTCTCTTCTCCCTTGTGCTGAGTTATCTGAGTGCTGATTTAATTTTGCACTTTGAATTGAGTTTGCAGCAACTGAAGTGAGCTAGCGATAAAGGGGGAACATAATAGTAGCAGAGAGAGAGAGAGAAAAACTGGGAATTACAAGAAGCAGTTGAAAAAGTGGGACAGCAGAGGAGTAATCAGAACTGCCTCTGCCAAGCTGAGACACATGGAAGGATATATGAATCTGCCTGGGCCTTGAGATCATCATGATAGGCCCTTCTTCAGTTCCACCACCTTCACAGGTACAGTTTGTGGAGACAGAATATAGGGCCTTCTCAGGCTTTATCTGAACAGAGATAATCCAGTTTGACACTGGTTCAAAGTTCTGGTGCCACAACAAACTATAGTTCCTATAGTAGACCACAGGTTGAACATGAGTCAACAGTATGGACTTTATAACAAGGAGGAAAATTGGGGGTTTAAAAAGGCATTTCCTGGGACATTTGTGTGATTGTGGCAAAGATTTTCCCACACATAGCACTTAAAGAGGACTTATCCTGGGAAGAACCAGGTATGCCTCAGCAACAAATTATTCACAGGATTTCCCTATGAATGATTTGATGATAGAGCTTTCTTGGTTCTTCCTGGAATAAGTTATCTCTAATTGCGATGCCATGGGAAAATATTTGCCGCGATTGCGCCAATGTCCTGGGGAAATCCCCTTTTAATACCGGCTTTCCCAGTGTGATAAAGTTCATAGATGTGGCAGCTAAAAAGGCCAATGCAATTCAAGGCTGCATCAACAGTGTCTAGATCAAGGAAGTAACCATACCACTCTACTCTGGTTTGGTGAGTCCTCACCTGGAATAATCCTGTGTCCAGTTCTGGGCACCACATTCAAAAAGGATATTGAGAAGCTGGAGAGTATCTAGAGGAGCGCGACCAAAATGGTCTGGAAACTATGCATTGTGAGCAGTGACTGAAGGAGCTGGGTGTGTTTAGCCTAAAGAAGAAAAGGTTATGAGGTGATATAATAGCCTTGTTTAAATATTTGAAGGGATGTCACCTTGAAGATGGCCCAAGCTTGTTTTCTGCTGTTCCAGAAACCAGGACATGGAACAAAGGAAAAGAGATTCCACTTCAACATTAGGAAGAACTTCCTAACAGTAAGAGCTGTTTGACAGTGGAACATACTCCCCTGAAGAGTGAAGGAGTCTCCTTCTTTGGAGGTCTTTAAACAGAGTCTGGATGGCCATCTGTTGGAGGTGCTTTGATTGTGAGTTCCTGCATGGCAGGGGTTGGACTGGATGGTCCTTGGGGTCATTCCATCTTCTTGAGTCATGGCACTTGAAGCAATGTCAAACTGGATTATTTCTGCAGTGCAGATGCAACCTTAGTGGCTGCCCCAAGCTCTGGGAGAGATTAGAATGCTTTTTTCTTTGCTGTCCTTCCATCAACAGGTGAAGACTTTTTATTCTGAGAGATTTTTAGAACTGAAGCTTTTTACAGAAAGGGCTTTTTAAAGGGTGCTAGATTGTTTTAAATTATTTCATTTTGACTGCATTTCATCCTTTTTTTTTTAATTTTATTAAACAATATAGGTACATTAACAATACAAAAACAGACACATTGAAACATACAAACAACATAACTAACGTCACAATACAATATGGTTACATCTACGACTCGTCACAATAGGGAGGGATGTGTATGATTTAAGTGTATGATTTAAATTTCCTCAATGCTGTTTATAGTTACATTATATTTTTGTGCTATCCTTTTTATTTTTAAAACTATATTGTAATCACTTTAATTTGTAAGCCACCTTGACTCTCAATTTTGGGGAAAATGTGGAGTATAAAAAAGGTTGCCATCATCATCCCCACCATCACCATCCAGGAAGAAAAAAAATACCATCAACATATAAAGTTTCCATTGGATATTCAGAAAATATGAAATAACCTACAAACAGTTAAAAACTTTTACCATTTGCAAATCTTCATTAATTAAAAGGTGGGCAGGTCTATCCAGAAGTTTATCCACAGCACCCAATTCTTGCAAAATCATCAGTTTCCTTGTTGGAGGTGCAATATCCAATGTAGTTATAGTGTCCTTGTAGTACATAAGCTGATTTTTCATAGCATTTCTGCTTATCTCCTTCACTGTATCAACAAGCAATTTCCTTTTCCTTTTACCTCTTTGCTTCCTTATGAGAGCTAAATACAAGGAACATTCAAGCGACAAGTTACCGATCTACCCAGTAAACGCTAAGCATATGATAAGCACAGCTTTGTACTTCATAGCTGCAATTATTTTTGCAATGCTGTGTTGGCCATTTAGCAAATTCAAACAAAAATATGTAAGTTTAAAAAATGTAGTTATTTTAGCCCTGATTTATACAAATAATAAAAAACTCCACTAAGATATCTTCTGATCCCAATGAAAATGCCAATGTGCTGAGGAATATAAAAATGCCCCATGTCTGTATGCATGCATGTGGATTGCACAATATCCAAACACTCTGAACTAAAAAAACTACCAGACTGAGAAAACAAATGCCCATATGGAATGGACTGTTAGTTTTGCATAACCACCAGCCCTTCTTGTGTATAAAGTAACAAAAACAAAACAATGGTGGCACAGTGGTTAAATGCCTGTACTGCAGCCAGGTTGTGAGTTCAATCCCAGCAAAAAGGCTCAAGCTCAACTCAGGCTTGCATCCTTCCAAGGTCCCTAAAATGAGTACCCAGATTGTTGAGGGTAATTTAGCTTACACTTTGTAAACTGCTTAGGGAGTGCTTAAGTGTACTGATAAGCAGTATAGAAATGTACGTGCTATTGCTATTACTGCTTGCTACAATATATTTTCTGGGACAATTTTTGACCCAGCCTTTTGTGTGCATTTCTGTTTGTTTAAAATAAACCTACACAGAAGGAGGCTGATGCTTGATGTCAGGAGCTGAGTCTTTCAGCTTGCTTGCCATGATTAATAGGGATAGGGTTGTCTGCTTTTAGCCTGCTTGCTTTAACGTATAATGTGCTACCAATATGGATAATGGGACATGAAGTCATGAGTAAGGGCCTACACAGATGAGGAGAAAGGGGTGGACAGAGGCTGCCCCTTTCTCCCCCAGATCATGGCCATGCCAACCAAATGGTACGGCAACGATGTGCCTGGAAAAAGGAGCTGCAAAATGTGGCTCCTTTCTCCTCCACTGCCGAGGCACCATTAGTGCCCTGGAGTGGTGCGATGATATCCCTTGTGTGCCATGCGTTTTGGACACAGCGCACGAGGCATGTCATTGTCACACGCACTGTGTAAATGGTAGTGCTCAAAGATGGTGTTCGGACAGCACAATAGGGCTCGGGAGTGTGCGGACGCTCCGCTCCCCCAAGCCCTACTTTCAGCCCCAGGCCGGCACAAAGCACCAGTCTGTACTGGGCCTTAATAAGCAGGCCTGTTGCTCACATCCCTTTGGTGGTTAACAAGCAGATGAAAAGGAAGGGAGAGCGTGCTTGGAGATTCATGGTCAGTCCCATGGGAATGGATGGTATCAAGAGGAATAACCATGGGGGGGGGGGCAGAAAGCAGTTTGTTTGGTTTTACAGTCACCCCTCCATTTTCATGGACTTGGAATCCACAAACAGAGGGGGGGAAATGGGGAGGATGCTGCCATTCAAGCCAATGGGGCTTGGATATCGGCAATTTTCTATTTTTGCAGGGGATCCAGAATGGATCCCCCGTGAAAATGGAGGGGCGACTGTATAAACAAATGAGGCATCAGGTCATTCAAAATTTGAATTATTTGTATACTTTAACTAAACTGTACTAACAGTGGACTCTCAATAGCCCTACATCTGTGATGAACATCTATATTTTTTCAATAAAGCTTTTCTGGTTTTACTTCTGAATTCCTGGATTTCTGAACTAAACTTTTCCTGTACATGACACTTAGTGGCACTGTTTGCAACACTTCATTTGACACAATGTTAGAAAATGTATTTATTTTTATTCTAGTTTTCTGCCACAAAATGTGACAAGATAAATATAAACCTTTGGGGCAGATGTAAAGCCAATTCTGAGAATATGAGAATGACTAAGAGATTAAAAAAGAGACAATTTCTGACGGAAAGTACAAACAAAGCAAAATAGTTTTTGTATTTGTCATTAAAATACTATTCTATTTTTATTGAAAAGAAAAATTTGGTAAATCTAACCTGTATCATCAATTGGTTCAAGCACAAAGCCTTCTTCTTTATTGGACAGTAATGTTGTTTCATTTATTTGGTGACTTCTTGCTTCCTCCTTAAATGTGGGATGGTCTACAAAACACCAATCCACAATACAGTGAAAATGTATTCTGCAGCATACTGAATAATAAAAGTCAAAATCATGGCTAATGTGCTAAATGACAGTATCTGGCATCTCTTCGCTTGTCTATCACCTTAGTGTCATGAACACACTAATATTATCCAAAGTTGGGCCTAATTAGTACTTGGATAGGAGACTACCACGAATGCCACGTTATCATGAAAGTACATTCTGAGTTATTGAGAGAATTAATCTACACAACTAGGGTTTCTTCTGTCACCACCCAGAGACAGTAAGGAAGAAGAACACAGTCTCACGACAGCTGAAAACAGACTTTCATGACTCTTCCCACTTGGCCATCTGAGAGACCAGTTCATCAAGCATACAGAGAATGTAGAAGAGAATAGAAAAGGCAAGAGATGATCCATTGTACCTTGGAGAAACATTGAGCAGTCATGATGGGAGGGGGTGGATTCCTCCTCTCAACAATCCAGCATCCACTTTAATGGTAAGTACCCAAGGAGGCATCCTTTGGTTTGGTGACAGGAGGAATCAACACAACTTGGGACATACATAAGCCTGCCACCTGAATTATACGAGAGAGAAGTGACTATACACTACACTAGGCCCTCCACATTTGCTGGGATTAGGGGCCCAGGATCCCCATGAAAGTGGAAAAATGGCAAACTACTTTATTTTACCGCCTCTCAAGGAATGTCTAGGTCCTCCAGCACAACTCTATGCTCAACATTTGCCAAATGTTGACTATAGGATCATGTTTGAGGACCTACAAATCCCTGGAGTCATGATTTCTCTAGTAATCTCTAGATCCTCAAGTACAACTCTATGGTCAATTCCAGCACAATTTCTCTGGGGGACCTAGGCATTCCTAGAGAGAACAGATTAATCAAATTTGAAAATAATCAGAATAATAATAATAAAAATAAATTTTATTTATACCCCGCTCTTCAGCCAAAGCTATCAGAGCGGCTTACAATTTGTTAATTAGACAATTAACTCCCCTCAAGATGGTGGTTGAAGGGAGGGCTCTTCTTGCTTCCAGCAGGAGGTGGCCTGCCTTTCTCTCCCCTCAAGATGGTGGTTGAAGGGAGGGCACACTATACGCGGCTTCCTGATTATGCGGAAGCCGCACGGCAATATAAACAATGTCTCATGTGCCCAAGGCACGCATGCCACTGTGCTGCCGTGTGCACGCGACCCATTGTTTCCTATGGGCACGGTCATAGTTGGAATTTCCCTTAAGTGGGGGAATCCGGAAGAGATCCCCCATGTAAGGGGAGGGCCCACTTTACTGAATCACAGTACTGAAAAGGGCCTTGGAGATCATTCTAGTCCAACCTCAGGTTCACTGCAGGTTCAGCAGTGCAGACTGGGGCTGTAGCATCACTAAAACGGCTTAAATTCTTCCAAGTGAAAAAAGGCTGATCACCTTCTAACTCTTCCACTATAGCTTTTAATTAATACTTAAAAATGCCAGATAGACTATCAATTAGTGCTGTTGTGAATGATCACCTTGCTTATCCTTAAGCTGCACACAGAATTTTCAGACTGTATATACACTTAATTTTCATTTGAGCCTAATTTCCTACTCCTTACTGTCTCTGGGTGGTGTGCCTTCAAGTAATTTCCAGCTTACGGTAACCCCAAAGCAAACCTATGACTGGGTTTTCTTGGCAAGATTTGTTCAGAAGGGGTTTGCCTTTGCCTTCTTCTTAGGCTGAGGAAGTGTGACTTGCCTAAGTCACTGAGTGGGTTTCCTGGCCGAATAGGGATTTGAACCTTAATCTTCAGAGTTGTAGTCAAATGTTTAAACTACTACACCATACTGGCTCTCTTGTTCTGCTCTCTATACTCAATGTACTGTTATATCTGACAACTGAAAATAACACATCATGTATTTAATGAAGGTCAAGAAATTTTATGCCATAATAAACTTATTTATCATTAAGATGTCACAATCACTTTTGTTGTTTTTGCTATATAGTTGTGGGTCAAACCAGGTGGTACTTCAAAGATGAATCTAGCAGCTAGAATACACATAGGAGATCCTAGCTGTGGGGAGGGGAGGTGTAAGAAGCTTGAATATTTTGCATCTTATTTGATCCCAATCTGGACTGAGGGCCTCCCATCTGCAATTTTTATTTCCAAAAAGTGATCCACTTATTGCAAAATGGTGTTAAAAATTCTGGCATAATGACTTGATTTGGATCAGAACTATAGTGGGGACAGGAGGGTTAAAATATACAGAACAGTCTCATCTTGATCTGGGTCAAGTCTCCTTTGCTTATTTTTAAAATAAGAAAATATACTTGTTAACTTTATACTTGTTAACTTTATTCTGGTTTGACTGTGTCACAGCTACATTACTAGATATCTAATTTCTGCATACATAGGCATAGCAATACAAACGGTGCTGAAGAAATTTGGAAGGTGTAACAGAATTCAAAGAAGTAGCTGAATTAAGTTTTAAAAAGAGAAATGGTGTAACAGAAGATGTAACAGATGCTAGAAACTCACCTACTATATTATCAACTGGAGGTGTTTGGATTAAAGGTATTTCATCCTGTATGCCAAAGAGTTCAATGAGGGTATTGTGCTCTGCTCCAAGCACGCTGTCTTAAGATAATATAATTTATATTAGATATATATAGCTTTTCTGGAAGGAAAAAAACACACAGTTGCAAAACAACTGGGACAGAGTTAAGTTCTGTGCCTCTAAACCTGATTTTTAATATAGCATAGCGGTTCTGGGAGGCTACAGTCTTAAATGGAGGAAGGAGTATTTCATTGCTTTCAGATGTTTGAGGGTAGGTTTTATGGGGTGGGTAAAGTGGAGAGGAGATAGAAAGGTATAATAATAATAATAATAATAATAATAATAATAATAATAGTTTATTTATAGCCTGCTCCTCTGTACATACACTCGGAGCGGGGTACAAGTAAAAAAAAAAAAGATTAAAACAATCCCATGACCCGTTTCCAAACCTCCCACCCCTTAAAAATAGATTAAACAGCAATGATTAAAACAGTAATTATTTAAAAACATATAACTACATCCTAACCCTTCCTTATGCGGCCACGTCATAAGTGGGGATCAGAAACATGGGAGTAGGCAGGAAATCAAAGTCTGGGACCGAAGCCGGGGATAGGGAATTTCAGGGGAAGGCCTGCCGGAAGAGATGCGTCTTTAGAGCTTTTTTGAAGCAATCTAAAGATGTCATGAGACGCATCTCATCCGGCAGACCATTCCAGAGCTTGGGAGCGGTCGCAGAAAAGGCCCTCTGGGAGGTCTGTGCCAGCCTGGTCTTGATAGGCTGTAGTAGGTTCCTAGTTGGAGTACCATATACAGATGTGAACTATGCTATCCAAATTACACACCTGGTTTGAAATTTTGCACTGCACATTTCTAGCAAAACACTTATTCTTGAGTGCATGCACTCAAGTTGATGGAAATATTTAGACATGAGTGATTTCAAAGTAACAGTTCTGATGTTAAAAATTAAAAAAAAAGGGAAACATGAATATCTAGAAAACTGTATACGTCCGCAGTATATAGCATATCTATTCTGCACCAGAGTGGGAAATGTTGACAGGGCTCAATTTTCTGTTTATGGGATACTTTGGGGACTTCGCAGACTACTAAAAATGCAATAAAAATAAAATAATTTCAGACAGGCACAGACCAGAAGTCCACTTCTGTTTTTCAAAAATAAATTCCCATATTTTGATGCAAAAGACTTCAGCTGACTCCATCACCTACTTAAAGAAGTGATTTTCCAGTCCTGAAGGCTCTTGTGGCCTTGTCTGCATGAATGGAAAACCCTGTCCTCACTGCAAAGCCTGTGCTATTGGCACAATGCACAGCAACCTCTGGTGAAATACGACGGCTTCCCCCTATTCACCCAACCTTGTCCCAAAGTTTTGGGGAACCCAAGTGTTTCCCCACAACTCCTGCATCAGCGTGGAGTTTTGTGGCATGCCAACAGCTGGATCAGGCCCAAATTGGACTGGCCTGCTCTTTGCACGACAGGTGCTGCATCATGCCCGTTCCAGATGTTGAGCAGTACAGGGAAAGGAGATGGTCTGTCCCTGGAGCCACCAGTGCCGCTTCTGTATGCCTTGAGCCTCTGGAGGCCTCCATCATGTGATTAGGGGTCCCTTTACCTTTCCCATTGGTCACACAGGTGAGCCCACCCTCAGGAGAAGTAGCAGCATGCCAGGTAGCCTGTGCATAGAGCTCCTGCAGGTAAGAAATTGGCAATGGCAGCTCCAGGGACAATCATAGAATCATAGAGTTGGAAGAGGCCACAAGGGCCATCCAGTCCAACCCCCTGTCATGCAGGAACTCCCAGTCAAAGCATCCCCGACAGATGGCCATCCAGCCTCTGCTTAAAAACCTCCAAGGAAGGAGACTCCACTACACTCCAAGGGAGTGTGTTCCACTGTTGAACAGCCCTTACTGTCAGGAAGTTCCTCCTAAGGGACATGCCAGCTGTGCTGATGCACTGTTGGTCCAGCTGGCCTGTGCGAACAATGTAGTGTCACCATGCCAGGTGTAGAGTAGTGCATGCTACTGCCATTGTGGCCAATATGTGGGCAGTTTTGGAGCATAATGCTTATGGCCAGTGCAGATAAGGTCTGGATTCAAGGTGAAGTGATTTGTCTTTTCTTTTTTTGCCAGAGAAAGTGTTCTGAGGGGTTTTGGGGCCATTTAAAAATGGGCTACATTTTGCCTATCCATCAGCTACACACTTTAAAAAAAAATTAACAAGATTTTTTCATTGGATTCAAGACTAAAGCTATACACTGAGAAATAATAATGATCTCCTTGTGTTAATTTTAAATATCTTTTAAGGAACTGAAGATTTCCCTAGCCCTTTGGATGACAACTTAGTGTAATGAGAGGTCTCTTCCAACTCTAAGTTTCTATGATTCTATAAGTGACATTTATTTCAGTGCTGCTTGTTCATAAACAACTTTTTTTCTATACATACCAATCATATCTTCTGCAGCTCCTTCATCTCCAAATCCATCATGCAATGCAATTTTGTTTTCAGTGATGCCCAAAGAACTGTGTTCAGCCAAGACACCAATGGAACTAGGCAATAAGCTGTCATTGAATAAACTACCTGACCTTGGTATGTCAATTTCCTCACCTTTAAAGAAACATATGAAGGATTACTGATAACCTCACAGGACAAATACAAATCATTTTTTCTCCAAAAGCTTAAATTCAAATAATAGAATCATAGAGCTGGAAGACACCCTAAGGGCCATCCAGTCCAACCACCTGCCATGCTGGAACTCACAATCAAAGCATTCCTGACAGATGCCCGTCCAACCTCTTTTTAAAAGACTTCTAAAGAAGGAGACTCCACCACTCTCCAGATTGAAATGCAATTACTATGAGGAGCTGATTGTAGGGATAATAGTCATCTTCTCTCTTGAGGTGACAAGCAGCTGGGAGTAGGGAAGAATTTTCACAGGGACTGAGGGTTAAACCTCTCTTCTCATACACTATGATCCCAAGCCTCCTATCAGCTATTTCTTAAAATGCCAACACCAACAACAAAACACTAATGTGATTAATGTATAACCTAAGATTAAATGATGCTTTAAATCTCTGATGTTAAATGGCACAACAAATCATCCCTCTTGTTTATTATTGTGGGATTACTACAGGGCTAGAAGGGATAGCAAATAATTACAGATCCTGGAATCTAGAAAATGCTGCCTTGCATTTTACTAAGATTATACACTGAGCCCAGATGGATGGTCTTGCACATCTACTTTATTCCCTTCAGCTTTCTAGTTTTGGATAGTTCAACATTTTTTATCATAAAATTAGAACTAAAGCTATATTTTGACTTATGAATTAAAAAACTACAATCTCACCCAAACTGTCACCATGAGGAAGTCTAAAATCCTCTTCCATAAGTGTAATGTCCTCAGCTTTGCTCTGGTTCAGTGTAAAATGTTGGGCAACATCAATGGCACTGAAAGAAGTAATGTTACTTTACTTGGACTGAACTGGGGGGAAAGTGTTTTCAGAATTGTTACATAATATGGTCATGTTTTGTTTGTAACTTCAAGGTTCAGAAAAGGCCACTGGTAATCAGAAAAAGTTGGGATATAAATACATAAATACATAAATTTTATTATTACCATTTCCTTACCACATACTGTACATGTACTCTGTCCTCCTTTGAAAACATTCAAGGTGAAACTGGGGGGAAGAAACACTGAGTAACATGGGGATGATTTATTGTTATTTACAGGACAAAAGAAAACGGTAAGACCTAACTCACTGAAATAATGAAAAACAAATGGAAAGGCTTAGGATATGAATACAAACTGTGTGTGTGTGTAAAGATATATAACAAATATATTAAATGTGTAAAATTATCAAGTATTCAAATTAAACTACACAGTCCAAATTATAAATAGTAAATAGTTTCAACTCAAAGTCTTTATTAGTGATCAATGAAATTCTTATGCTGGCCACTGATGAAGACTGTAAGTAATCTGGCTTCTGTTTGCATGAAGAATCTGATGAGACTTCAGGCCATCTATTTTTCTTTGACAAATGGTTTATGTCTTATGAACTTATCCCCATTTTGTTATTTATAGCTTGTAATGTGTTAATTTGAATAATTTATTATTTTAGAGGTTTATTATATTTTTATATACAGGTTGATTATCCCTTATCCAGAATTCCAAATACTCCAAAATTGTCCACTTGGATATCTGAGATAGTGACACGTTTGCTTTTTGATAATTCTGTGTACAAAAACATTGTTCCGTGCACAAAATATTATGTTTAAAATTACCTTCAGGCTATGTGTATAAGTTGTATATAAAACAATTTCATGTTTTCATTTGGGTTCTATCTCCAAGATATTCCATATGTATATGTATATGCAAATGTATATGAAAATATTCCAAAATTGAATCCCCTCCCTCCAAATCTAAAATACATCTGGTCTCAAGCACTTTGGATAAGAGAGGCTCAACCCGTACCTTTACAAGTATATATGTATATACATTGTTACTGTTCTGTGTCTTCAAGTTGTTTCCAGCTTATGGCAACTCTAAGGCAAACTTATCACAGGGTTTTTTTGGGCTGAGAGTGTGTGACTCACCCAAGGTAACCCAGTACTTTTCCATGGCTGAATGGGGGTTTGAATCCTGATCTCTAGATCCAATGCTAGATCCAGTGCACAAACCACTACACCACACTGGTTCCAGTGTATTATTCCAGCAGGAATGCTTATCTTTACTTTTTAAATTTTTTTTCCAAAATGATATTCAAAACCACCAAGGCTGCACTTCCTTCACATTGCAGCATTACCGCTCTGCATTCTGTGATTCTTTTGTCATGCTTCCTCCAGCATTAAAATGCATGCATCCTGTCTAAATAGATTAAACATGGGTAATTCTTCCATTGAAATCTTCTTTTCTAAACTCATTCCATCTCTGCAAGCTGCGTGGTTCTAAGTGACAAGGATGGATGATTTGGTTGGAAGGTGAGTTGACTGTGTAAAATAGTTATCAAAAAATGAAGAGTTGTAGAAAAGGTCAACAACAGTTGCCATGATGGCTGGGGGATTATGGGAGTTATAATACAAGCAGGTTACTTTTCTAAGCTCAGTGCAGGCCAGGAAGGAAGACTTGGGGGTTATTCAGATGGTGAAAATAATCCAGGCAGAAGCTGGGTTGAATCTTTGCTGTTCACATGCATTTCAAATGCATCTGATTAAGTTTGGAGGAGGCTACCAAAAACAGCACTTAACTTGGGATAATTGATGTCAGATTTTACCCCCAACACACAATCTCAGATGTGTGAATTGCCAATGTGCATAGATGTGGGATAAACCAGGATAAAACTCTGCATGCCTTGAATGTGCTTCGAATACATTCACATCATGAACTCCATCTTTATTCGAGTGCTGGCACATGTGAGCAACTGAACTTGCAGAGATGTGCAGAGATGCAGTTCCATAATGTGAATAACAAACCCAGAATGCATGAGTGAGATTATTCACATAGGAGTTTATCACACGACAGGAATTGGAAGTATAATCCAATGGCAATCTGAAGGCAATCATGGGGTTTCGCGTTATTGCGTGAAAGCTGATCACGCACATTTTTCGGGCAATGGGAAGTCCTTCCGAACGCAATCTTGGGGTTTCACATTATTGTGTGAGAAACTATCACACGCAATTTCGACTGGGAGGCAATTTCGGGCAGTTCCAAATGTGATGTGGCGTCAATAAGCAAACACGTAAATTCGCTGAACTGGTGAATTCACTCAATTCCGAACTGGCCCCACTTTCATTTCTTTCGAAATTGAGGAAAATTCCTCCTGTGCGATAATGTCCCTAGTCATGCTAAAGGCAATGTGTGGATGACCCCCCTGTACAGCTGAATCATGCAATATCTTTCATGCCATTGAGAACTACATCTTGTCAGCTTCCATCCCCACAAAGTACTCAAAATCTTCCTACCTAGCAAAGCACAATGACAGATACTATGGCAGCAGTAGTAAATCAATTTCTTTCTCAAATGGATATTTGTGGTTCATGTGAATAGCTACCAGTCTCAGGAGCCTCCGGAGAAACTATATCCTGAAAGGCACTTACTTCACCTCAGGGAGTTGTGTGTCAAAATCATGGAATTCTTCGGGCAATGTAATAGCATCATAATTTGCCTCACAATTCTCTTTTGGGAGATCAACAAGTCCTGAAAGGGAATAGATAGCATTGGATTAATTGTGCCATGCTACTTGTGTCTGTGTATCTCCTGCAGGACAGAAATGCAACAACAAGCTGAGGGCACTACAAAGGATTTTTAAAAAGCGGCAAGTATGTCTGTACTATAAGTGAAATAAATAAATAAATATTAACAGGGGCCAAGCAAAGACTGCATATATTATAGCAGCACAAATTAATGTTATTTTAAAACTGGTGATGGGCAACTTCCTCTGAGTCATTTAAGTCTGATTCAAAAAAACAAAAAACAACAAGCCATGCTGTTTCCCAAAAGCTGGAAATAGTTCAACATGTGTTCAGAGCTAATCTGGCTTGAGAAAGAAGCCATCCAGCACTTCAGCTTGAACACTTTCTTCCAGTCCCTTAATCTTGTCTAGCATCCTTTGCTTTACTATCTTCAGGGTGGATAGGCAAGTGCAAACAACACTTCAGAGCCATGAAGAAGGAGAATAAAGGTGTCTTTTCTTTCCTGGTGCTTTCCTATGTTGGAAGAGGCAAAGGCCTAGCAGCCATCTGGAATTGTCATTTTTCCTGAAGACTACTAATAAGACTTCCTTCTCACTTCAGGTGATGGGGATACTTTAACT
Organism: Urosaurus nigricauda; assembly: GCA_034509955.1. NCBI lineage: Eukaryota > Metazoa > Chordata > Lepidosauria > Squamata > Phrynosomatidae > Urosaurus > Urosaurus nigricauda. Next base: position 4,286,846 of record JAOEGL010000004.1, read on the forward strand.
GGAGATCCTGCGCTGAGTAGGGGGTTGGACTCAATGGTTCAGGAGTCCCCTTCCAACTCTGTGGGTTGACATAGCTAAGCAGAAATTTGATGTCTGGTCTTCTGGAGTTCTAGTCCAACACTCATACCACTCTGGCTCCAAAAAAATAGGGTTTCCTCAGCAAGATTTCTTCAGAGATGGGCTTGTCTTGCTTTCTTCTTTGGGTGAGAGAGTGTCACTTGTCCAAAGTTAACCCAATGAGTTTCCATGTATAGTTTGTAGTCTAAAAAGTGTTTTGAAATCATCTGAAAATCACAGTTCCCTGGAATCATGAGTGTTGGAATACATACCACTCTTCGTTCTGTAGTAAAGAGAACAGCTGCCATGTCAATAAATCTATGCAGAGCTCACAAACTGATTTAATTTGCTGGAAGACTCAAAACTGCACCTCCCTTGAGCTGTAATGTAACAGGAAAGGGCAGGTAAATAGCGGATGCAAACATACCTGGGCGAAAAGCTGTCTGCATTTTAAGGAGCGCTTCATTGCAGTCTGCCAAAAGGTACTTGGTTTTTCTATGATAGATACGCACCACTCCTAATAATAGATGTCCTGAGGTTCGCAGAGCAATTGCACACTAGAGATAAAATTTCTACATTTAGTAGTAATCTTTGTGAGAAAGGCCATAAGTAGAACATAAGCAAAAGCCTGCAGGATCTGACCAAAATTTTGCCTACTTCAGCATTTCCCCCTTCCCATCCCTAGATCTACCAAATGCTTCTGTAAAAACCTTAAGCAGGAAATGAAGGAAATAATTCATAGAAAGTGGAGCAGTTGGGCAACACCCCTGAGGCTCTGGTTAGCTGAGAGGCAATAAATAAATGATTATATTATTGTTGTTATTACCATATATACGTGACTATAGGTCAGCCTCATATATAAGTCGAGGGCTGGTGTTGGGGCCAAAATTATGGATTTTTATATGACTCAAGGGTAAAACGTAGGAGCATGTAACCAAGGATATAAAGGATGAAGCAAAGGAAAACAATGCCAAAGAACTTAAAAAGTTTCCAGCAAGCACAACTGTGCTCACCCTAAATGCTGGATGGATGAGACAGTAGAGGAGATGAGTGCTTCGGTTAGTTTGTTCCAGGATGGATTAAGTGCTCGCCTTTGACCAGGGATGGTTCATTTTTTAAATAAGAGTTAAAGTACATTATCTACATTGACCAGTGAATAAGTCGACCTAGTTTTTTTGGGTCAATTTTTTTACTAACATTTCTAGACTTACAGTATACATGAGTATATAAAGTATTAATAACAATAACAGCTCTTCCAGATTTGCCTCTCAGCAACTCAACAGTATATTATTTATGCATCTGGAGCTTCCATATTTCCATTATATCTAATAGCCATTAACAGATCTTTCCTCCGTGAATTTTATCTAAAGATATCTAATGTAATGACTACCTCCACATTCTATGGCTTTGAATTCCTTAAGTGGACTATGGCATTGTGTCATGAAATACTGTATTCTCTTTGGTTAGTCCCAGAACCAGTTCTGGTACAGAGAAAAAAGTTCCCGACCAACTTTCTCCATGCTAGGCACATTTTTAAAAACCTTATCATGTCCACACTTAACTGTCTTCTGCACACGCTAACCTTTCCTTATATCTCAGCATGAACAGTTAGGTTTCTCAATAATTTCCAAGCAAGGGCAATTCAGCCCATGCACAAAACATGGAATGCTAACAGAAGTGTTTGATAAGACAACTTAGAGTTATGCTAAAATGTCGTTATATCCTCCCTTTATGTGCTTATTGAAGGAAAGAGGCAGGATCATGCCCACCTGCCTTGTATCTATTCACACGTCTCCATTCCAAGAGCTCCATGGAAGGTGGAAAAGGGGCTTTTACTCATAATGGCTCTCCGTGTCAGTAACTATTTCCACATTTCATCAAAGGGGAGGGGGGGTCTCTTTGGCTTTTACAGAAAGCAAATGTGTACATCTGCCAGACTGTGGCTGCATCTACATTGCAGAATTCATGGAGTGTGGCAGTGCATACCATGGCTCAATGCTATGGAATTTTGTTTTTTGTGAGATATTTAGCCTTTTCTGTCAGAGAGCTCTGGTACCACAACAAACTACACATTCCAGTATTCCATAGGATGGAGCCATGACAGTTAAAGCAGTGTCAAACTGCATTATTTCTGTGGTGTAGCAGCAGTCTGTGCTTGAGAATATTACAGACACTCTAAGAGAACTAGAAATATTTATGTTTTGTTTGGCTGTCCAGGGCTTTTGTTATTATTGTGCCTTCAAATAATTTCTCATGGGGTTTTCTTGGCAAGATTTGTTGAGAGATTTGTCATTGTCTTCCCCTGAGACTGAGAGCATATGACTTCCCCAAGGTCACCCAGTGGATTTACATGGCCAAGCCAGGATTCAAACCCTGCTCTTCAGACTCATAGTCCAATGCTATTTTTTGGTTTGGGGAAGGTGTGATGTTAAGAGGCCCTCCTATTTCTATCTGAGCCCTACAGTTTGTGAGCAATGGGGCAATATGAGGAGAGAGGCTAATCTATGCACAATAACCAAAACAGCATGAACCTTGGTTTCAGGAGCCTGAGTGCCTCCAAACCCGCAGAGAGCTCTGCATATCTCCCAATAAGTAGCACACATCCCACGCTTTCATTTTTTTAAATAAACTATATTTTGAAAATGTTAGTATTTTAAGGGCTATTTCCTTTGGGACTTCATACAATAGAGGGTGAGGTTTAAATGCAGGTAGAAAAATTTCAATATTTAAGGAAATGTGAAATAGCATTTTCTATAAAAAAAGGTTCTAGCCTACATTTTGGGAAGGGGGTAACAGGAGAAACTTAAATCTATACCATCTTGAAGGAAAAAGGTGCTGGAAGCCCAACGTCAACCCCCAATTCAACTGAACAAACTGTACAGTTACAGAATCTAAATGATGTTGACCCAGAAGACCTTGCTACTGTTGCCTTCAATTAGATATCACATACCTTTGGGGAGAGTATCTTTTCAATGGTAGCCTCTAAATTGCATTCAAATATATGAGCTTTTGTTACTTTCTTGTCCCAGTGAGCAGCCAGCCATATCTTGGCTAAAGGCCCACGCTTATTCATAAGCAGCTGCATGTAGAACATTTTGCCAAAATTGTGTTCTCTAACTTGGTGAGCTACAGGGGAAAAAACAAAATATTTTAAATGTTGAATGTGTCATTTTTGTATAATTTTTACAATTTTGAACAGAAGGGGTCTGTTTTTAGATAGATTTCCAAGTTCTGCGTGTATCTAATCCAAGTCAGATTTCCAAGACGTAGTAAACAATTCTATTGCTTGTGTACAAAAGCTAGATAGTTTTGCATAAAAACAGGATTAATTAGGCACTTGTGTATATGAGATCATCTGTATATTAGATATTTATTTCTATTCAAGATTTATGTATTGAAGCTGTTATAGGCTTTCCAAATAACACCATTTTAATAGTAATTCATCCTGTGAATAACTGAAAAAATAAGATTGTTTTTAAAATTTCTCTTGTACAAAAAAACCCACATCTCTGTGCATAACTTAAGTTTTAAAAACCGCTATTCTCCAACACTGTAATTTTAATCACACTCATTTGGAAGTAAACCTCATTAATATTAGTAGATCCAACATGTAGGTAAACATGGTTAGGCTTTGTGTATGTACCATCAGTTTTAGCAGCCATAAAGAGAGATCTTTACAAAAAAAAAATGCAAGAAACAAAACACAGAAAAGCACAGATTTTTGAAAATTACTACCTTACTAGGTAGTAATTACTACCTCACTAGCTTTTGTTGTGCTCCTATAGAAAGAAAAAAACCTGGCAAAAATGGAGGAAACTCAGTATAAGGGGGGAAGCTATATAGGTTTGGGAAACATTTAAAAAATCGGACAGCCCATAGGAAGAGCAGTCTTGCTTGAGCCAGTGCTTCATTTCTTCATTTGCTTGACAGTCACTGGAATCATCCAAGATGCTCACACACAAGGCAGAAATGTAGAGATGGCAAAGATAAAGGAATACACAGATTTTAGTGGGAAAGTAGAATGCTTTACAGACTTTCCTTTTATAATGTTAGATATATTTTTATTATACTGTATTATATTTAAAACGTTGTGAATATGTGTTTCATGTGTATTGCAAAAACAGAAAGGCAATAGCTCTGTTTCCCAGTCCTCTGAAACCATTGCATTTTATGGTATGCTGCCCTTGAAATATGGTGGTATTATGTGCTTGTCACGGCTAATACTATTGAGAGACACAGCCTCCATAAACATATTGTGTTACCAGTGAAAGCAAGTGGCCACCATCCTAACATCACATTGCGTGGCAGTGAAGTGTGTGAAGAAATACCTTTTTTTGGTCTGTACTGAATCTATTGCCAATCAATTTCATGGACTCCTACTAAATGTTATGAGAGAGAGAGAAAAAAATCTCCCTATTCATTTTTTAAAAGAATGGACATAATTTTGAAAACCTCTAATGTGTTCCTCTGTAGTGGTATTATTGAAAGAAATAGCCATGGTAGTCTTTTTCAAAATTCAGAGACCCTCAGGAAATCCTGCCAGCTTGGAGAGACATTTGGACAGCAATTTCAAATATCAACATTTCAAAATTCCATCTAGGATGAAGTTAAATAAAGCATATTTTATACCTGCTTCCTTTTATTTGTCACAATCAGCAACCCAAGTGTCAGGGCTTCTGCTTGCCTGAAAACAAGTTCCTTTCTCCTGTCAGAATATGAAAAAGCGTTAATGGCATGTGAAAAGAAAATTTATACTGAGTAAAATGAAAGATATTTCCCTTCAACAGAGAAAAGATTGATAAACAAGCAAAGCTAAAGATTATGAAGGATGAAGAACCCAACCCTCATTTTCTTCCCCTTTGATTGATGTGGGATGTGATATAAGTAACGTCAGAAATAGGCTTACCCTGAGCTGGACCATTAGTTCATCTAGTTCAGGGGTAGTAGGAATCATGCGAGCTTATATATTGTTGGTCTACAAGTACCATCAGATCTATCCATTATTACCCAAAAGCTAGGAATGCTGGGAGCTGCAGCCCAGCATCTGGAGGGGCCACATGATGCACATACCCCTGACCAGGCCAGTGATTTGAAGCATTCAGATAGTTCAATAGTTGCATTTAAAAACTGGAAACGTAAAGGTTTGGTCTAAAAAAAATTGAACTTATAACGGTAACTACTTCTGGGAACATGGAACTATCATAGGAACTAGTGGTCTACTGGTATATTTTAAAGCACAGATCTTCTCCATCACAGTTCCTAGACCAAGTGTTAGTATCACCATCCCTGACGTCTTTCCATACAACGCCATATTGAATCCTTAGCAAAAAAAATGTGTGTATTAATGTTACTCATAAATCATAATTCCCATATATCATGGTATGTAAAGGTAATTGTTGTGACATACACACCTTGCAAAATTAAAATTATACCTTTAAATTACAATAGTGTATTTGCAGCCTAAATGTATTTACATGTACATTTGGCTACCCCATTTGTGGCTTTGACATTTGTGGATTTGAATATTTGTGGTTTTGGTTAATCTGTTCTCTCTAGGAATCTCTAGGTCCTCCAACCCATCTCTGCTGGACATTGACCATAGAGTTGTGCAGGAGAATCTAGATGTTCCTACAGAAAACACTTCTCTAGGCATTTGTAGGTCCTCCATCATGATTCTATGATCCACTTCTGGCAGAGGTTGACCATAGAGTTGCACTGGAGGGCCTGGAGATCCCTAGAAAGATGTTCTCTCAGGAAAAAAAGAATAGTGTTTGTTTATTTGCAGTTTTACCACATTCATGGGGGTAACCCCAGCAAATGTGGAGGGACCGCTGTACATAATTTCATGTGGTTAAAGCTAAAATTTGCTAATATGTGATGTTTTTAAAGAAAAAAATAAAATAATTTAAAAAATATTTTAAAAAATATTTTAATTAGTTTTTTTTTTAATATAAATTTTAATTTTTTTAAAACCCTGGGGCCTCTCCTTTCTTCTCCAAGGGCTCCTTGCCCCTTGTTCACCATCTTTTCAGTGTTTTAAAGGGACACAAGTGAACAACACAGCCCTTTTCTGCCAAAAGGCAGATGTTTGGGGAGTAGTGGTGTCACCTGGTGCAGTCCGCACCCCTGTAGTGATACCACTGCCTATCTCAACCAAGCAAGCAAATGAATAATGTGTTGATCTATAACAAAAATTAATTTCTATTGTTCACCTACATGAGAAGCAAGGGACTTATACAATACATTGTAACTTGGAAAATTGATTTTCCCCTCAGCTACTGTGGGGATGATGACAGCTAAATGTGGAGGAACCCACTGAATCCAAGAGGTAGGCAATATTACAGTTAATCACATGCTAATAAAAAATTCCCATCTACTTGGAACATGGTCCTGGAAATACAAAAATCCCTGGAGCTTGACTTGTATAAGACCTGACCCCACAAGAACAAGTTGCTTTCCATCCATTACCTCTCTTGACCCTTTTCCTGGTGTTCAGAGGAATATTCTGCTCCTGCAAGTAGCACGGCCTTGTAATCTAGCCCAGAAAAATTATAACTGTTAGCCAATGATACATCTGTCTATGACGGACACAACCTCCATGACTATGGACTTTATCACACGGGGAAAACCAGGGGTTTAAACAGCCATTATCCCGTGAAAATTGCACAATTGTGATTAACATTTTTACACACATCGCAATTAAAGAGCCATTATCCTGGGAATAAACAGGCAATAAACAGCAAAAAATCATTCACAGGATTTCACAATGAATGATTTGTTACTCTTTATTGCCTGTTTATTCCCGGGATAATGGCACTTTAATTGCGACATCATGTGAAAATGTTAATAGCAATTGCATGATTTTCACAGGATAATCACTATTTAAACCCCCGGTTTTCCCTGTGTGATAAAGTCCTAGTTTAATCCTTTTTAAAGGCCATCTTGAACAGTGGCCATGAAAATACCTTGTGCCAATGAATGCCACGATGGTATAGAACGAGAGCGGAAGAGACCCCAAGGGCCATCCAGTCCAACCCCAGCCATGCAGGAACTCACAATCAAAGCACTCCTGGTGACAGATGGCCATCCAGACTCTATTTGAAGACCTCCAAAGAAAGAGATCCCAGCACCCTCCAAGGCAACATATGCCACTGTTAAACAGCTCTTACTATCCAGAGGTTCTTTATAATATCCAGGTGGGATCTCTTGTCAAGGAACTGGCATCATATTTGTGACTGAAGAACTACAGTTATCTTTTTCCTGGAAATTCACTGGCAGCCTATAGCTCATAGACTATATGATGCAGCACTAGAGACAGACCATTTTTTAAAAAAACTCCAAAGTATCATTTCCATAATGTTTATACAGTGGGCCCTTGGTATCCGCTGGGGTTTGGTTCCAGGACCCCTGTGGATACCAAAATCTGTGGATGCTCAAGTCCCATTAATATACAATGGACAGTAAAATGGTGTCCTTTATATAAAATACAGTAGTAAAATCAAGGTTTGCTGTTTGGAATTTGTATATTTTCAAGCTGTGGATGCTTGAATCCGTGCATAAAACATCTGTGGATATGGAGGGCCGACTGCACTAGTTAAAGGCTTGCCAGATTATTAGATGGAGATGTCTCATGTACATTTAATGGTTGTGAAGAAGAGGAAATTTTAGCAGGGGTTGCTTGTCATGCAGCCAGATAACAAGCAGCACCTGCTGAAATTCCCTCTTCTACACAATCATTACCATTGACACTGGGTTCATGGTGTCTGTACTGGATCAATATCAAAAGTATTCTTTAAAAAAGGAAAATCTTCTTAACTCTAGATGTATTGCAGGTTTTTGTTGTTGTTGTTACTCTTATGTATACTTTGTATGACTCTATAATCAAAACAATGTGTATGTGTATATATATATATATATATACCAGTATATATATATATGTGTGTGTGTATATATATATATATATATATGCATATGTATATATATATATATATATATATATGCATATATATATATGCATATATATATATATATATATATATAAAGATTACAGCACTGAATGGACATCTTTTAAGAAAAACTGTCTGATGTGGGTTCATGGTGTCTGTATTGACAAGAATGGCAAAGGATGGAAATCTCATGGAGGTTTTCTCCCTTGTAGTAGTAGTAGTAATAATAATAAATGATAAACTACAGCTTTGTGCTACATTCAGTGCAGCAGTCTTGCCCTGCTGGGTTTAACAGGATTTGCTGCTCCCTAGCAAACATTCAAAGATTGTTCAGTCTGGAAATAGAATTATCTCAGGAGAGTATGAGGAAAAGACAAAACCACTGTGTATAAAATTATTAGTATAAAATTAACCCAGATAAAAGCAGTAGTGATAATAATAGTGGTCCTGTGTGGAAAAGAGAGATAATTCTTGAGACTATAAAGCAGAAACCTCTTTTTTAAATATATATATATATATATATATATATATATAATTTTATGTGGTTTTTAACAGGCAGGTGAAGAAGATGGGGGTATATAAATTTTTGGGCTGAGAAGCAGTTTGTACGTGAGGGGAAAGGTAACCTTTTTGCCTCCCTCACGTTGGGAAAATAAAAAGTGTATTTAAAAAAAAAAGTGCTGATCCTGACAATAAAAGAGTGCCACAATTATTTCTTGGTTAAGAAAGCAGAAGATAAACTTTCTGTGTGGAGCTGTCTTGTTTGTGTGAGGCAAATATGGGTGGGAAAAAGATGGCTAATAAACAAATAAAAGGGCAAACACACACATGAATTTTACTGGAGGTTAAACAACACTTTTATGCCGTTTTCTTTCTGAGGGGATTCAAAGTCGTCAGGATGGAAAAAGCCCGCCTTTTTTCCCTTTTCCATTCCCTCAGCGAAAACTGCGCTACTTGCGGAAGGAACGCTAGAGGAGTAGCAGATTGCGCATGCGTCCAACCTTACGTTAATGACTTAAACCGTTTGGACCGTTATTAGGCAGGCGCGAGGGGGATTGGTACTGCGCATGCGCAGTTCGTGAATCGTGTTCGCCTCCTCCTACTGCGCAGCGCAAATTAATTTACCTCAGAAAATAGGAGAAACTAAAGACGTTAAAACAGAGGATTAAGCCTGGAATACGGAGGGACATAATCAGTTGTTTTTAGCACATTAAATGCTGCTAACAAAGGCCTGAGATGGAAAAAAAAGTTATAATATTATAGCTCTTTTTAAAATGTGTGTTTTTTTAGTGCTGAATTTAAAAAACAACAACAACCACACAATAAAAATGGTACCACACACGCTTCTGTCACAAATACGAATAACAGGCCTGTGATGAAAAACAAACACTATTATTATTGTTTTCTTCTGCCTTTCTTCCAATATAGGACTCAAGGTGGTGAACAAGTATAAAAGATTGTAAAAGCAGTACAACAATATATTAAAATATATGAAGTTCAAAAACCAAAATCTTAGTGTACCTGTTTTTGTGAATGTATTTTTGAGTGATGAATTTTTCTTTAAAAAACACAATAAGAATGTACCACACACACTTCTTTCACAAATTCAAATAACATGCCTATGATGAAAAAAACCCTATAATATAATAATAATTATTATTTTCTTATATCCCGCCTGTCTTCCAATATAGGGACTCAAGGCGCCGAACAACAGGTATAAATACATTTTAAAAACAGTACAACAATATTAAAATATATAAATATAAAATTTAAAAACCAAACAATTTAAAGAGTTAACACAGTTATAAATTAAAATATAAAATGTTAAAAATACAAACCATTAAAATATTATTATCTTTTAACGTTGTAGCTGTTTTTGAATGTATTTTTGAATGCTGAATTTAAAAAGCACACAATAAAAACATACAACACACTCTTCTTTCACAAATTCGAATAACACAGGACTATGATTAAATTTAAAAAATATATATAGATGTTTTAAAATATATTTTTGAGTGCTGAATTTAAAAAAAAACCCCACAATATAAATGTACCATACACACTTCTTTCACAAATTCAAATAAGACAGGCCTGCAATGGGAAAAAATACATATTTTTAAAAATGTAGCTGTTTTTGTGACTGTATTTTTGAGTGTTGCATTAAAAAAGAAACACACAATAAAAATGTACCACACACAAATTCAATTTTTTAAAACCAATTCAGGTGTTAGCTTTAAGTGTGGACACGGATGATCCAGTGCGATTTCTTTTAGTGCTTTTAAAACAGATTTTGTGTACGTGTGATTCATATCAGCAAACTAAGTGTTTTAAACTCTTAGGTCCAAAACACACTGCAGAAATAATCCAGTTTGAGACCGCTTTAACTGCCCTGGCTTGGTGCTAGTGAATTCTGGGAAATGTAGTTTTGTGAGACATTTAGCCTCCTCTGTCAGAGAGCTCTCTGCTGCCATGACAAACTACAGTTCCCATGATTCCCTAGCATTGAGCCAGGGCAGTTAATGCAGTCTGTCTTGGACCATAATTAGGCTGCATCCAGACCACACTGTAGAAATAATCCAGATTTGACACTGCTCTAACTGCCTTGGCTCAGTGCTAGGGAATCCTGGGAATTGTAGTTTATTGTAGCATCACAGCTCTCTTGACAAAGAAGGCTAAATGTCTCACAAAACTACAGGTCCCAAAATTCCCTAGCATTGAGCCAGAGCTGTTAAAGTTGTCTCAAAAACTGGACTATTCCTGCAGTGTATTTTGGCCCCAAATTATAAATTTGGTGATGTTTCAGGTGTTGTGGAAGACGCTGTTGCTTTATCAGAAATATACTTGTCCTTAGGAAAGCATGACACAATTCTGTTGGTGGCACTCAGAAGAAATTTATTGATTTATTTTAAAAAGGAACTGATTACATGTGAACACCAGATGGTGCCCTCTTGCCGAGAAACTAAAGTACAATTGTGGAAATTTTGGGATAGGAGAGTTAAATATCGTAACAAGGAGGAACCAGTTCCCTGTTTGATCTTGGCTAATAAGCATGATCAGGCCTGATTAGTACTTGGATGGGAGACCATAAACTAATACCAGGTGCTGCAGGCTGTATTTCAGAGGAAGGAACTGGCAAAACCACTTCTGTCTAGTCTTCACCTAAGAAAAACCCTATGAAATTCATGGGGTTGCCGTAAGGCATGTACTCTGAACTCAAGAGACTTGTTTTCATTGAAAGGTGAATGACTGCACACCACTGCGATCTTGAAATTTGCTCAGTTTAGGGAACATCCATACTATACCACATAACTGAATGTATCCCAATACACTCATCCCTCCACGTTTGCTGGGGTTAGGGGCTCATGAATGTGTCAGCACTGTGTAAATTTACAGTGCTATATAAATAAAATAAATAATAATGATGAATGTGGAAAAACGCAAATAATGAAAACATTATGTTTTTACCTGAGAGAACACCTTTCTAGCAATCTTTGGGTCCTCCAATGCAACTCCGTGGTTAACATCTGCCAGACATTGACCATAGAATTGCACTGGAGGAGCTACAAATGCCTGGTGGAGTGTTCTCTCTAGGAATCTATAGGTCCTTCAGTGTGACTTTTGGTTAAAGTTGACCATAGAGTTGTACTGGAGGACCTAGATATTCCTAGACAGAACATATTAATAAAATCAGAGAATAATAAATCTGCAAAAGTCAAAGCCAGAAATGTGGAGGGATGAGTGTAGCATTTCATAAATCATAATCACTCCATCTGGGTTCAGAGAAACCCTGCCTAGAGAGGGAGCAGAGAAAATGGGGAGAGATCATCTATTTTCACTTTTAAATACACACTCGTCCCTCCTGATTCACGGGGATCTGTTTTGGACCCTCCTCAAACTGGAAATATTGCAGATATTCAAGCCCCATTGGTTATAATGGGTGCCCCCCCCCCCCATTTTGTTCCTCACGGCTTGCTGTCTGCGAAGAACCAAAAACGCAGATCCCATGTCTGCAAATGGGGAGAGTTTGTCATATGATGGAATTTGGGGGTATAACCCAATGGCAATCTGAACGCAATCATGGGGTTTCACGTTATTGCATACAGTATGAGTATATTTCACACAATTTCAGGCAATGGGAAGTCATTCCGAACGCAATCGTGGGGTTTCATGTAATTGGGTATTAGAGTATCTCATGGAATTTCGGGCAATGGGGGGTCATTTTCAGGCAATGGGAAGTCATTCTGAACGCATTCCGAATGCAATTAGAATTCAGGTAAACTCACTAAATTAGCAAATTTACGTGAATTCGAATTCGCTCCATTCAAAATTAGGAGAAATTCCTCCTGTGTGATAAACTTCAGAGAAGGCTAAATGTCTCACAAAACTGCAGTTCTCAGAATTTCATAGCCTTGAGCCAGAGCTGTTAAAGCGGTCTCAAACGGGATCATTTCTGCAGAGTGTTTTGGACCTTCAACTGGAGTTGTTTATATTCCAAAGTAAGAAAGTAAATAACCTCCAGTGATTATATATAATTAAAAATAATAGAGAAAAGTGTGGTGTAGTGGTTTGAGTGTTGGACTAGAGCTCCAGGAGACCAGGGTTTGAATCAGCTCTTAGCCATGGAAACTCACTGATTGTCTTTGGGCTGGTCTTACTTTTTTAGCGTAAAGCTTTAGAAAAGCTTTAGAAGTCTCCTCTAAATATGCAGCAGGGACAGGCCCATTGCCTAATGTACTTGCTGCTCCCTCTGAGAAACACGCCCTGCTTCCTTTTTTTTTCCTGTTAAAAGTTGGTTCCCAGACTTGAGACTCAAACTGAGACTTGACTTGAAAGTATCTTGAAAGGACTTGAGTCGCCTCGAGACTTGAGGGTAGAGACTTGAAACTTGGCTTGAGACCTGAATATATCACTGCTTTCTTCTGAGGCTGAGAGTGTGTGACTCAAACCGTGCCCTTTAAGAGATTTTGGACTTCAGCTCCCAGAAGATTAGGGAGTTTATCAGACGACAGAAATTGGAAGTATAATCCAATGGCAATCTGAATGCAATCATGGGTTTGACGTTATTGCGAATTAAAGCATCTCACGCAATTTCAGGCAATGGGCAGTCATTTTCAGGTAATGGGAAGTCATTCTGAATTGCAAAAATAGAAACAACATTGACCAATCTGTTTGGGATGAAGTGCCAGAGCTCCCCAGTTCCTGGAACTCTCTTTGGGCCAAACCTAAAAAAAGCAACAACTGTATAATGTGCATATCCCCAAACTGTCCCAATTGGGCAGGGACAGACCCAACTAATCCTCTGTAATTGTCCCAAACACAGTCTGGGCAACCAGCCAAAGGCTGATTGCTCCACAGCTGATAGCAGATGTCAGCAGCTAATGAGCAAGCAAAGCCACAGAGCACTTACAGTTCAGCACTTATTTTACTTTAGTAAACACAAACCTGAAGTCCCAAACAGAGTTCATTCACAAGCTTCAAGTCCATCAAGAGAGTTCAGCAATATCCACGTCAGATAAACGGTATCCAGAGTCAACAAACACAGTCCAGGACAAACACAAAATATGATGGGGCAGCTAGGTAGGTCAGATAATTTCTGACAACTCCTGGAGGGCAGGGCTGGGAATCTATAGACCAGGAACTCAATGCACCTGCTTCTTTGCATGAATCCTCTGAGACCTCCTTAAGCCCTTCCTTTGTTGTCTCTGGCAAAGATAGATTAATTGTCTTCTGGACCTGAATGGGCAGGACTCTCTGCCAGAGCTGATAGTGCATTCTGGTCTGTCTCTGAGATGTGTGGCTCTGGAACCATCTCCTGCTCCGGTTCAGCAGTAGGTCCCCTGCTTCAGCCTCTGAGTCAGAAGGGCATGACAGTAGTCTCACTTTTCAATTGCTTTAAAAACATCCCAGTTTCTTTCTCCTGCTTTCACTTTCCCCCTTTATCTTGTATCTTGACAACACTTTGATGTTGCTTGGCCACACATGTCCCAAACTTCATCTGTGACACTGGAAGGTATGGGTTTGTTATCAGATACTCATCTGCCTCTTTCTTAAAGTATTACCCTAGCTATTTTGCACTGCATATCCTTCTCCAAGCACTGATGTTATTTGGGATTTAGACTCCACCTCTTGTTTCTTTCCTGCTCTAGTCTACTCCCTAACCTTTCGTATTACAGTGGGCCCTTGTTATCTGCTGAAGTTTGGTTCCAGGAATCCCTGTGGATAACAAAATCTGCAGATGCATAAGTCTCATTATAGACAATGGCACAGTAAAATGGTGTCCCTTATATATAATGGGAAAGCAAAGTCTTGCTATTTGGAAATTATACTTTTTAAAAATATTTTCAAGCCGTGTATGGCTGAATCTGTGGATAAAAAATTTGTGGATAAGGAGGGCTGACCATATATCAGTCAATTTTAGATTTATGAGTTTGAAAGCTGAGGATTGTTCTTCATTTCAGGAAAGTTGTCTTGTGCCTAGAAATATTAAGCATTCTAAAAAATAAAATATGCCACTCCCATTATTGAAAACAATAATACAACACTCTGGGACTTTAGGTTGACGTCTCCACACTTCCATCTTACTTTGTGTTAAAAAGGAAATCCCAAATATTTGAAAAGAATATGAATCATGAATTCGTAATTAATTTGTTATATTTTATAATTTACTGTATTATTTATTTTATTATTTTTATTGTAACCCGCCTCGATCCACAGGGAGAGGTGGGCTAAAAATAAATAAATAAATATATTATTATTCATTATTATTATTCATGCATATATTAATTATGCTTTGCATTATGTATTCTACTTCCTAATTACATATTTGGTTTCCTTTTCAAATGGACAAGGTGGACACAAAACACAAAGGACACAAGGTGGACTTGTCAAATTTCCTTGGACAAAAGACACATGTTTTTTAAATGGACAGCTGATTCACAGCGATTCAATAGCTCTGTCATGGTAGAGAATTTCTTCTGCCCCTTCTGGCTTTGAAGGACCTTCTTGGTGGGATGGGGGTGCCCATATCTTCTGAACTGGAACGGGCTCTGGATCCAAACCCGTCCCTGCTTGGGTCAGTGCTCTCCCAGTCTGCACTCTCCACTTTCAGTTCTCGCAAAGCAGTGTGCAGTTGCAACAGCTTCTCCAACAACTGCTGGTCCTGCAGTTGCATCTCGGCCTGGACAAGGAAACAAAAATGAGAGAAGGATTTCAGTGCCTGCTAATCAGAAATCAGTAGGATTACACTGAATGTGCTGTGGGGCTAGACTGAGCCACTGGAAGCCAGTGTGGTGTAGCGGTCTGAGAGTTGGACTAGAACTCCACTTTGACAAGGTTTGGATCATTGCTTGACCATGGAAATACACTGGTGACTTTGGGCAAATCCCACTCTCTCAGCTTCAGTGGAAGGCAATGCCAAATCTCCTCTGAAGATATCATGACAAGAAAACTCCATGATAGGGTTGCCTTAAAGGTAAAGGTAAAAGTAGTCCCTTGACACGAATGTCTAGTGATAACTGACTGTAGGGCATGGGGCTCATTTCCATTACTAAGCTGACGAACCAACGTGACTGCACCGAACTGTTACCTTCCCAAATAGTGATACCTATTTATCTACTTGCATTTGCATGCTTTCGAACTGCTAGGTTGGCAGAAGCTGGGACTAGTGACAGGAGCTTAGCTCATCATGCGGTGCTTGGGCCTTGAACTGCCAACCTTCTGATCTTTTGATCATCAGAATTGGCATCTTAAGCACTAAGCCATTGCATCCCTTGGTTGCCTTAGGGTCACCATAAGTTGGAAATGACCTGAAGGTATACCACCACAATGGTTGCATTCCCTCACTAAATTGTGAGGTAGGGCACATGACCCAAAGCTGTTCAGGTTGCTCCCAAATTTAACCTTTTTGCATTGCAATGCCCACAGTCTCTCGGGCTAAGGGATTATGAGCACTGCAGTTAAAAAAGAAAAAGGTAAAAATATCCACCGTGAAAGTTGTCCCCATATACTCAGCAAATTTTACAGATGAAAACCAGGGGCACATGTGGCCAAGCCACACCAGAGCGTGGTCGACACGGCAAAAGTTTTATTGAGGAAGAACACACAAGCTAGGAGAAGCTGCAGCAGTTTGCTTTTGCCTGAGCTGGCTAGGAAGGGCAAGATTCTGCCTCTCCAATCTCCCTTGCTGAGCTAATGATGATCTTATTATGTAGCACGGGACAAAAGGTAGAAATGGCAAGGGGAAAGAAACTGGGACATTTTTAAAGCAGCTGAAAAAGTGGGATGACAGAAGCTTTATCAGGAGGATTGTCTCTGGAAAATTGGGACAGTTGGAGGGTATGTCTGCTGGCTCCTATCACTGTTTTGTGAGATATTTATCTGCCTCTGTCAGAGAACTTTGATAAACTATAATTCCCAGGATTCCCTAGCACTGGGCCAGGGCAGTTAAAACAGTGTCAAACTGGATTATTTCTGCAATGTGGCTTCGGCCTGTGAAACCAAAGCATGACTTTTTGAAAATCCCATTTCTCACCCATTCCATCAAAGCTTCTTTTCGTACTTTCTCCTTCCCCATCTCTTATAATGCCATTCTTTAGCCTCCCTATTTCTTTGGCTTATTGCTTCCCATGTTGTTCCCAAAAAGTCCCAGGGATAAATACTTCAACATTTAGTTTCCTGGGAAGGGTCAGAAACCTTGTGCAGAACATAGGAAGACCCAGCTGGAATGGATGCAAATTGTGAGATGGATGCAGCATCCAAATTGCCCTGCAAATTGCCCTTTCCTAAGCTAAAATTGAAAATCCCCAGTCCCAGGGGACTATTGGAAAGAAAAAATATTTTTACAAAATTTCAAGAGAATCTGGGTTAAAAAAAATTGTAACACAAATTGTTAGCTCTTTATAATAAATAAACACATTTAGCACTGTGAAATCGAAGGCTTTCATGACCGGCATCCATAGTTTTTTGTGGCCGTGTTCTAGAAGAGTTTATTCCTGACATTTTGCCTGCATCTGTGGCTGGCATCTTCAGAGAAAGCACTATTTCTTAATGAATTGATATCAAGAAATTATTGATATCAGGGTGGCAGGCAATTAATTAATTTAGGCCAATAAATAACAATAAAAGGTTATTTGTTTATTTGTTAGAAAATTTCAGACAATTTTTAACTTTAAATATTTCAACCAGTTTGTTCCCATCTCTACATATTTGCTATGTCCTGGGACTTGTTCAGTAACTGGATTTTCAGGTATCATGGGTCCAAACATTACTTCAAAAATAATCCAGTTTGAGATTGCTTAAACTGCCCTGGCTCAATGCTAGGGAATCCTGGGAACTGTAGTTTTGTGAGACATTTAGCCTTCTCTGTCAGAGAGCTCTGGTGCCACAGCAAACTGCAATTTCCAGGATTTCCTAGCACTGGGCCAGGGCAGTTAAAGCAGTCTCAAAATGGATTATGCTGCAGTGTGTTTTGGACCATGGAGGATGTGCAGACTCCAGAGTGGCTTTCCTTTTCTGTTGCTGAGTTACCAGAACCTGAATGTTTAGAGATTAGGTGCCTGGCCCAAACTGGGCACTTTCAGAAATGAAACAGTGTTTGCATCAATGAGCTCTTCCCAGTTGTCACACTTGGTTGGACTATTCTCCCCTATCCATGCCTTTCTGCATCACCATCTTATTAACCAGCCTCAACCTTTGAGTCACCTTGAGCAGCATTTTAAATCCATCCTGATTTACTCCTACTGAGGAGGGAGGAGTGTAAAACATTACCCTGTCCCTGGCTCAGACAGAGACTTTGCTCTGTTTCCAGCTTGGAAAACAAGACCCCTGGATGGGTTCTCCCACCTCCGCTTGCACTGTGTAAATCCCATTTTCCCAGGGCCCAAAGATAGCTGTATTTGAACAAGTTCTTCTACCATTTCTCCTTTCACTGGCATTCTTCCTGTTCTTCCTTTTCCTCCTCTTCTCCTTCCTTCCTTATCATTATATTGATGATTTATGTATTTATTTATTTTATATGATACCTTTCTCTGTTTAGCTTGGAGAAGAGAAGGTTAAGAGGTGATATGATAGCCCTGTTTAAATATTTGAAGGGATGTCATATTGAGGAGGGAGCAAGCTTGTTTTCTGCTGCTTCAGAGACTAGAACACGGAACAATGGATGCAAGCTGCAGGAAAAGAGATTCCACCTCAACATTAGGAGGAACTTCCTGACAGTAAGGGCTGTTCGACAGTGGAACACACTCCCTCGGAGGGTGGTGGAGTCTCCGTCCTTAGAGGTCTTTAAGCAGAGGCTGGATGGGATGCTTTGACTGGGAGTTCCTGCATGGCAGAATGGGGTTGGACTGGATGGCCCTTGTAGTCTCTTCCAATTCTATGATTCTATGATTCTCTCAAATTGGACCCAGGGCAGCTTGCAAAAGGTGCTTAAAAACAACAACAAAACAGTACAGTTTTAAAATACAATTAAAACACCCTATTAATCTAATGCTAAATTAAAAATATAAAACCATTAAAAAATACCAAACAAACATGCCAATAAGAAGTTTTCCTGGGCACAATTACATATTAAAAGCCTGCTTGAAAAGAAAGGTTTTTGCCTGCCAGAGAAAGGAGAACATGAAGGGGCCAAGCCTAGCCTCTAGTGGAAGGGAGTTCCAGAGGTTGGGAGTAGCCACTGAGAAGGCCCTGTCTCCCATCTGTGTGTCTTCAAATCATTTCCGACTTATGGAAATCCTATCACGGGGTTTTCTTGGCAAGATTTTTTCTGAAGAGGTTTGTCATAGCCTTCCCTGAGGCTGAGAGTATGTGACTTGCCCAAGGTCACCCAGTGGATTTCATGACCAAGTTGGGAACTGAACCCCAGTCTCCAGAGTCACAGTCCAATGCTCAAACCACTAAGCCACGCTGGCTCATTGGTTATATGTAGGACCATTTATATACATAGCACCATACAGTAATAATAATAATAATAATAATAATGCCCTGATAAAGACACACAATCTAATTTTTATATACCATATATATAAGTTGACCTCATGTATAAATCGAGGGCAAGTTTTGGGCCCAAAATTGTGGATTTTGATATGATCTGTGGATAAGTTGAGAGTAAAATTTAGGGTCATGTAACAAAGAATATACAGGATGAAGCAAAGGAAAACAATGCCAAAGTATGAAATCCCTGCAGACATAACTGTTCATGCCTACCCTTAAAGGCTGGATGGATGAGAGAGTAGAGGGGAGGTCGGTGCTTCCAAGACAGATTACACTTTTGTCTTTCACCAGGAGTGGTTTATTTTTATGATTGAAAGTACAGTACTTACATTGATCTATGGACAAGTTGACTCAGGTTTTTGGGGTCAATTTTTTGACCAAAATTTCTAGACTTATACATGAGTATATACAGCACATAAAAAAAAGACTATAAGGGAAAGAAAGGATTAATGCAAATGCAAATGGGGGAAGCACCAACCACACCCCACAAAAATATAGATACAAAACCAAGTCCTTCAAATACTTATACATATTAAACTTCCTTCCTTCCTTCCTTCCTTCCTTCCTTCCTTCCTTCCTGATAGTTGCCATTTGGGACACACTGGCGTGTCTGAACATTTGTTGCTGATGGCCATGCAAGTCCTGGACCATCTACCTTTAGCCTTTAGCCTGACATCACAGGTAGACATGAGGCTTCCTTTTTGCCCACTCCAACTTGTCCAATTATTTGCAACTAGAGGGAGGAGAAGGAGACAGTCTCTCCAAGAAGTTGGATGTCCACTTCCTAGCATGGCTACCTGTCCTACCATTGTTCAGAATGGCAAATGGCAAAGTTTATGGCACCTTTTGGACAACTTTAGAGCTATTGAAGATGTTTTATGGGCATCTACAGGTTGAAACAGCTGGAGTCTTCATCACACAATTGGTCCTTCTCATCTTCCATTACTGGAACCCTTTTTGTTTTAAATGAGGTGTTGCATTGTGGGCATTGCAGACCAAAACTATTGCATCAGTTTGCTATTTTATTTTATTGTCAAGCTGGAGGAAAGACTGACTGCTTTATGAAAAGAACTATGACCAAACTATGACCCCTCCAAAAGCTGGACAAAAGATTGACTGCTTTATGAAAAGAACTATGACCAAACTATGACCCCTCCAAACATTCATCCAAAAGAACCTTATTTAAAGGTGTATCCCAGCCTTCCTCCAAGAATTTCAAATAGTAGTGATGTTATTGGAGTGAACTCTCTGATTTTATCCTTATTAAAATCAATTAGGGTAGGCTGAGAAAGTCTGAATGCATCAAGGTTGACATTCACTGTTAAAGAATGGACTGAACCCAGGAACATACCTGCACAACTCCCTTACAGCAGCTTGACACCACTTTAACTGCCATGGCTGTGTTTGTTGTAAAAAATCCTAGGATTTATAATTTGGTCAAGGACTCTAATAGTGAGCTTTAGTCTACTCTACCCTAAATACCTGTCTGCACTACAGAATTAAATTGGTCTCTTCCTCAGTCCCTCTCTTCTCAGCGTACCTGTACCTTGGAAACTGTACTTCAGGGGAGTGGACTAGAGTTCTCCAGCAGAGAAACCACATGGCAACCCAAATGATGTCACTGCTTTGGTCTTGATGTGGGAAGGATCTACAGTATTAGTTTCACATTTATTCACATTCTAGTTGCTTCAACCTCAAGGTTCTTTCTTCTTCTTGGTTATAGAGGAATTGTTGATGATGAATCTTTATTTCGATCAATGACCAAAAAGAGAAGACAGTGAATTTTCATTAATTCTTCAGAAAGGAACAGGAGTGAAATTGGCTTCCATTTTCACTGCTCAAGTTGAATTGTTGGTCAACTGATATATAGGTAGACTAGGTTAGCCTGGCTCTCTCTGCAGATGTTAAAAATGAGGAGTCTCTCAGGAGAAAATGGTGGCAACTCTTATCTAGCCCATGTTGTTGTTGTTAGCTGCCTTGAGTTGACTTTGACTCAGGGCAACCCTGTGGATGAAACATCTCCAAATGTCCCTGTCTTTGACTGCTCTGTTCTGAACCTACCAGGTTCAGGCCTGTGACCTCCTGAATTGAGTCTCACTATCTGGCATGTGGTCTTCCTATCCTACTGCCCTCCTTCTTTTCTAGCATTATTGACTTTTCTAGTGAGCCATGCCTTCTCAAGATTTGGCCAAAGGTATGACAGCCTCAACTTAGTCATCTTGGCTTCTAGGTAGAGTTCAGGCCTAGTTTGTTCCAGGACCCATTTGTTTGTCTTCTTGGCCATTCAGTTTCCTAAGCACTCTTCTCCAGCACCACATCTCAAATGAGCTGATTTTCTATCTATCTATCTATCCCTTTTTTCACTGTCCAGCTTTTGCATCCATACATTGTGATGGGGAATACTGTAGTTTAAACTATCCTCACTTTACTGTTCAGCGTTATATCTCTTCACTTTAGAATCGTGTCTACTTATTTCATAGATGTCCTCCGTCCTAGTCTCCTTCTGATTTCTTGACTGCAGTCTCTGTTCTGGTCTATATTTGATCTAAGATACGGGAACGCTTTGACTATTTTGTTTTTCTCCAACCCATACAAGGATTCAAACCCAGGCTTTTAAGAGTCAAGCACACAAGATTTGGATCTGATGGAAGAATCTGTCACATTTGCTTACTGCTTTATCACACTAGGGGGCAAACAGGTTTTAAACGAGAGTTAAACAAGAGTTAAACTGGAAATGCCCTATGTTTATCACGTGTAGTCTTACGTTTACCTTTTAAAAAACAACAACAACTGCTCTTCAGTCTTTTCCACCCATGAATATGGAGAAATTTGTGAATTTTGGAAAATTCTGGTCACAAAGCAATGGAAATAAAATCCTCTCTCATGCTTTGACTTACCAGTTCTCTTCTCAACCAAGCCAGGGCTTGTTCCATCTGCACTTTCTGCTCACTTTCCAATGGCATGCTGAAAAAAGAGAGCTTTCGAGTGATGCCACCAAGCCGGGCTTGCCGGGGAGGGAATGAGGAATGGAGAGAGGGGCATGAGCCTTTGAGAGTTACAGGCCAGCCCTTCTCTTTCCCTCCTGCTACCTCCACCTCCTCCAGCAGCTCTGAAGCTTTTGCAAAAAGCTACGCAATCTCTCTGCCATGCAGTCGCACTGTGCAGCCGGCAGAACAGAAGCAACTGGTGATGACGCCTTGACTTTGAATGGGAAAGCTGCTTGCGTGGGAACATGTGATTTTTCTTCTGCCGGTTTACAGCCAGTGGCAGTTGGTGGCTCCCATGTCATTGGAGTAAGAGAATGAACTCCAGGGTTTACCTTTGATTTTAAAGGAGCTCGCCCAACTGCTAGTCTCCCCAATAGGCTCAGTTATAATTGATCAGTCAATCAATTAATCTATTAGAACAGTTGTTTGTTGTTGTAGAATTCAAAGGTATAGCAGTGTTTGTCTGTAGCATCAGTATGTAGAGAGATCTTGTAGCACCTTTGAGACTAAGGGGCTTGGCAGACCGCCACCAAGAGGCAGCTGCAAGCTGCCCTTGGAAGCCCTGGGTTGGCGGAGTGGCAACCACATGCCACGCAACCACAGAAAAAGTGCACTAGCCGCTGCCACCGTGGCTTTTCCACAGCTCTTTGGTGCAGCATGTCTACACTCTGCCCCAAAGATGTGGCGTGACACCGCCTGACGTCTGGTTGGTTGGGTGGCGTGACGCCAGCATGACACTGGCATGGGGGCACAGGGTGTGTGGTCACCATGCCCCTACTCTGCTCTCACACCAGCAAATTTTGTTGGTCTGTACAGCCTCCATCTGAAAGACGGAAGTTAGCAGTGTAAGCTTTCCTAGACTTTACTCTACTTCTGCCACTCCACTCTACTCTGCCAAATGCATCTGAGGAAGTAGACTGAAGTCTGCAAAAGCTCATGCTGCCAACTTCTTTCTTTCAGTCTCAAAGGTGCTACAAGATCTCTCTACATATTGTTTGTTGTTGTGTGCCTTCAAGTCATTTCCCACTTTTCTTAGCAAGTTTCATGGGGGGGGGGGGGAATGCCATTGCTATCCTATAAGGCTGAGAGAGTGTGTCTTGCCCAAAGTCACCCAGCTGGTTTCCAAGGCCAAGGGGTAGATATATTTGTTCAGAAAGGATTTCCTTTTGCCTTTTGCTTAGGCTGAGAGAGTGTGATTTGCCTAAGGTTACCCAGTGGGTTTCCATGGCCAAGTGGGGATTCAAACCCTGGTCTCCAGAGTCATATTCCAATGCTCAAACCACTATGTCATGGTTGCTCTATCTCACCTTATATCCTAGGATCACAGGGAGGTGTACAATAAAAGCAATTTACAACACTACAAAGCATATTATATATATATATATATATATATATATATATGATTACATATATATATATATATATATATATGAAATTACACTTACAAGGGTTGGACTGGATGGCTCTTGTGGTCTCTTCCAACTCTAAATTTCTATGATTCTAAGTTATAAGGTATAAGATCCTTATACCTTTCAAAACTCTGCTTCCCCCTTTTCAAACCTCATTTTCAGTTAGCCCTGAATGCTGTGTCTGTGTGAATTGCTGTGTGAATACAAAGAGGAACTGTAAAAAAACAATGAAAATACAGTGGGCCCTTGGTATCTGCTGGGGTTTGGTTCCAGCCCTCCCGCTCCCCCCATAGATACCAAAATTTGTGGATGTTCACGTCCCATTATAAACAATGGGATAGAAAAATGGTGCCTTTTGTATAGAATGGCAAAATCAAGCCTTGCTTTTTGGAATGTATATATATATTTAATATTTTCAAGCTGTGGATGGTGGAATACATCTGTTGCAATTGCAAGAAAGTGTATTAACCAAATGCATTTCTCCAAGTTTGCCCATGAAGAACAGGGAAACAATGAAGGCTGTGTCACGATTTGCAAAACAAATAAAAGTGAATCATGTTGCTACAAATGGATCTGATTCTGAGTTATTCTGAGGCTGGGTTTGACATATCTCCTGTGCCAGTTTCTCTAGAAGATCTAAAATCCCAAACATGATGATTTAGGAACTCTTGGCCAGGTTTCCATGAGAAAAGAAGTGAAGGTTTGAGTCATGGACACAATCCAGGTAATAAGACAATCAAATCAAAATGGATGTACTGATTGCTCCCTCCCTCCCTCCACCAAGCCCTCTGCATTTCTGCTTGCACCAAGAGACAAAGGAGGTTTCATTGTACCAAAGAAGTCGGCAAACTGTTTTGCATGCCCCTGTTGTGTTCTCTGCCAGACTTCCCCTTCCATCCATCCTGGGGTTATCCTGATCCAATTACTGATTTTGTCACACTAAAGTTGAAGCCACCAGTTAGTCCGGAATCCTGTTATAATTTCCTGGGAGAAGCATCAAACCTTTTATTACCTGGCAAGATAGCCCATACCCAAAGGCTAGTTTTCAGGTATAAATGTTGGTTCCAAAATCTAGCCTCCTTGCACACAGTTGGCTCCCATTCTGTGCTTCATGTACTGTGTTGCCCTCAAACCCCAGACTGAGCCACTCTCATTTTCCATGGTCTCCTCTTTGGACAGGTCAGTATTGCCTCCTTATACCTTTCAAAACTCTGCTTCCCAATTTTCAAACCTCATTTTCAGTTAGCCCTGAATGGTGTGTCTGTGTGAATTGCTAGTGTGTATGTGCGATTGGACCCTGCATTTTTCTAAATAAAACCCTCCGAAGGGGCTGCCCCCCAGATTTGCACTGTGCAGTTCAGATGACATAGACCAAAACCCTGGGGCCAGGCTCAGTCCTGATCCATGTAGAGTGGACACAGATCTGGTGGATACAAGCTTTTACCCTGGGTCAAATTGACCCCTGGTTTGCTATGGAGTTTCCTGGAAAATGTTTATATCCCCCCCCCCCCCCCGTGCTCCTTACCTTGTTCTGCTGTCTTTGGTACTGAGAAGTCCCCCATTACACGTCCGATGCAGAAAAGAGGTGTGTGGCCTCGTGGGTGCAGCCAGGCACCCTGTTTTGGTATCAGACACAATGACACAATGATCAGTACCAGGGATGGCACGGCAAGGTAGGAATTGTATGCCAGTAGTGGATCCCAGTTTGGCACAGGGTTGGGTATGTAAACACCTGTCTGTCCCCGCACCAATTTGAGGACTGACCTGGGTGGCCACCGGGGCCAGGATAGCACAGGTTCAGACTGTGCTATCCCAGTCTGTCTGCTCAAACCTGGAATTATTAATGGTATATACAGGTGCCAACAGTTCTAAAAGTTATCCAGCCTCTTGCAAAGCTGTTTCCCCCAACATTTAAAATAACACTGAGAGACCCCCAGTCCCCAGATCTTTCTTTAGGTAGCAACCCCCTCTGAACAAATCTTATCATGCAAATCCGATGACGAGAGATCTTGTAGCACCTTTGAGACTAACTGAAAGAAAGACATTAGCAGCATGAGCTTTCCTAGACTTAAGACTGCAAAAGCTCATGCTGCCAACGTCTTTCTTTCAGTTAGTCTCAAAGGTGCTACAAGATCTCTCCACATACCGATTCTATAGAATAACATGGCTATATATTCCGATGATGAGTTCTTCATAAATTTGGAAACATCCTGAAGGCACAAAAGAACAAAAACAAAGTAATCTGGAGGGGTTGAGGGCTGCAGATGTAGGGGCCAAAAGCAGTCCCAGTGTTGCCCTTTGCCTGTTCTTGGGCTGGATGGATAAAGAGCTTGATTTAGTATAAGGCAGAGTCTTTATATTCCCAGCTATAACTCTCATTATCACAGCACTGGGGAGAAACAATCCTGTGCACTTCCCAACCAGCTCCAATGACTTGTTGTGCGTTGCTAAGGAAACCTTGCCACACACGGTTGTCATGATGCCATGATGCCTTCTCACTCGTTTGCACGCAACAGCGCCTTTTCAGACTCCTGCTCTCAATTTATTTTTTCTCCCTTTTCACTAGCTAGCACAGAATGTCTTTGAATGAATGCATTTGGAGGAAACAAATGCTGAGGAATAATAGATGTCCTTGGGAAAACATGTCCTGAGATGGAACAGAAGGAGAGGCCAGCCACCAGCATTTTGCATCCTTCTTCTGTGGACAATGAGAAAATTCACATCAAGTCTTGGTGAAATTTTGCCATGACGCAAGACCTCCCATCTTATTTAGATGTGATTTACAGTTTATTCACACTGCACAGTTATAAGGCTTTGATACTACTGGAATGATCATGGCTTGATAATAGAATATCCTGGGATGTATGCTTTGGTGAAGTATTTAGAACTCTAGTTTATTCCCTTGAAGAAGAATTGTTGTTATTGCCAGAATTCTACATTGCCTGCAAAATTATAGTGTGGTGCCTTGGTTTGACTGATGGACTATGACTCTGGAGACCAATCCTGGCAAACTGTCTCTGAAGAAACTTGGAAAGAAAACCCCACAATAGGCTCACTGTCTTAGGTTTGCCATAAAGTGGAAATGACTTGAAGGCACACCACCACCACAACAACAAAGTAATAAGAGAGCCAGCATGGTGTAACAGTTTGAGCATTGGCCTATGACTCTGGAGATCAGGTTTGACTCTCCACTCGGACATGGAAACTCACTGGGTGAGGCACGCTCTCTCAGCCTCAGAAGAAGGCATGGCAAACCTCCACTGAACACATCCTGCCAAGAAAACCCCTTAGGGGTCCCATAAGTCAGAAATAACTTTAAGGCACACAAGAACAACTAAGTAATGTGTCCTGGCCTGATCCCCCCTGAAATCCTCTTTTCTAGATCTTCATAAGTGAACTTCTCTCTAGCCTTGCAATTTCAGTGAGACTAGTAGCCTGGTCACATGTATTCAGTTTAGTTCAATTACCAGGTAAGACTCAAAATGTATAACATCAGGGGATGCAGGGATGCAAGACTAGAGGAAAAGAGGAAGCAAGGGGCAGGCATCTTTCCCCCATCAACTTTGGAGTCCTCAGCTGGGAAGGGTCTGGAGTGACTGCACCCCCTGAACTATTGATCATCCTGCCCTAGAATCAAAATCCTAGATTATCCAGTCCAACCCCATTCTGCCATGCAGGAAAACACAACCAAAGCACTTTTGACAGATGGCCATCCAGCCTCTGTTGAATAACCTCCAAAGAAGAGACCCCATCACCACATTGCCTGCCTGCTTAGAGTCCAGAATCAGCTCAGGTGTGCTCACAATGCTGTTGGGTGGTATCATTCTGCCCATTCCCTTCTAGTCTTGCTTGAATTACATTCTACTCTTTCATACGAGGCTAAATTGGAAGTATAATTTAAGGTCAATTCGAATGCAATCATGGGTTTTATGTTATTGCAAATTAACTCTTCGCACGCAAATTTGGGCAAGAGGGAAGCCAATTCGAATGCAATCATGGGTTTTAATTTATTGCGAATTAAAGCTTCACATGCAAATTCGGGCAGGAGGGGGTTATTTTCGGGTAATGGGAAGTAATTCCGAATGGAGCAGGGGTTCTTCCGAATGGAGCAGGGGTTCATGTAAATTCGCTAAACAAGCAAATGTACATGAATCCGCATTGGCTCCATTTGGAGTTGGGAGAAATTCCTCCCGTTTGAAAGAGTCCTCTGCCACTGCCCCACTCCTCCCCTTCCATAGATCCCACACTCTGAAGCTTCAGGGACTTTCACCCCTGGGTTTTTCCAGTACTAAATGTGATGCTGGAGAAGAGTGATGAGGATATCATGGGGAGCCAAAAAGACAAACAAATGGATCCTGGGACAGATTAAAAGAATGTAGATTGTTTTAATATGTGTATATTTTGTTTGTCTCTTTAAATTGTTTCAAAGGGTTTTAACTGATGTGTTTTAACTGGTTTTTTAGTTAACTGTTGCTGTCCCCCTTGATCCGGGGGAGAGGTGGGTAAGAAATAACAACAACAGACTGAATTCCCTCTGGGAGCCAAGAAGATTAAACTGAGGCTGTTGTACTTTGGCCACATCATGAAAAGGCATGACTTACTGAAAAAAATAATGCTGGGAAAAGTGGAATAGCATCACTAACTATGGTGCTGTCTAGCGCCGGAAAGGGGTTTATTTGCCCCTCTGCTCCTCTAGCTCTGGACTTTCTCCCCTGGGAGGTATCTGGGGACCGAGCAACTGGGAAGAGCATGTGTGCACCCCTTCTGCCCTGAAGAGGGAGGAATTATAGAATCAAAGAACCATAGAACTGAAAGAGACTGCAAGGGTCATCCAATCCAACCCACTGCCATGCAGGAACTTACAATCAAAGCTCCTTGACAGATGGTCATCCAGCCTCTGTTTGAAAACCTCCAAAGAAGGAGACTCCTCCATACTCCAAGGCAGCAGCATATTCCAATATCAAACAGCCCTTACTGTCAGGAAGCTCCTTGTAATGCTTAGGTGGAATCTCTTTTCCTGTAGCTCGCATCAATTGTTCAGGGTCCTATTGTCTGGAGCTGCAGAAAACAAGCTTGCTCCCTCCTCAATATGACATCCCTTCAGATATTTAAGCTCCTCAGCATCCTTTTTGATTTTCAGTTTAATCTCAGAATTGGACACAGTGTTCCAGGTGAGGCCTGACCAAAGCAGAATAGAGTGGCACCATTATTACTCTTGATCTAGACACTATACTTCTCTTGTTGCAGCCTAGAATCACATTGGTCTTTTTAGCTGCTGCATCACACTGTTGACTCATGTTCAATTTGCGGTCTACTAGGAGGCCTAACCAGGTGTCACCTATCTTCTAGGTGTCATACGGTGAGTTCGGCACCCCTCTCACCCTCCCAGTGATGCAACTGAGCAGGAGACAAAGAAGAAGACTGCCTGCCAGATGGATAGGGGCGCTTAATGCCAAACAGCTGGTGCTTTAGCTGCTCCACTGGGCAATTGCACTGCAGCCTCTGCTCTGCAATGTGTATTTGTGTGTGTGTGTGTGTGTGGGGGTGTCTCTTTTCCTCCCCTTTCCCTCCATTCCTCTCTCTCTATGTGTGCATGGGAGGGGTGGTGTTGTATTCATTTATTTAATTGCACTTAAATCCCAAAATGGGAGCAGAATTAGCAGGAGAGAGGGGGGATGTTTTTGGATAGGACTCCCTCTTTCCACCCACTTTTCAGGGAAGTTGTTTTGCAATGGCAGACCAGAGAGGGATCTGCAGTTAACCCTCCACATTTGTGGCTTTGACTTTTGAAGATTTGATTATTTACAGTTTTGATGAATATGTTCTCTCTAGGAATCTCTCGGTCCTCCCGCACAACTCTGTCAGTTGTGCCGGAGAACCCAGATGTTTCTAGAGAAAACACCTCTCTAGGCATTTGTAGGTCCTCTCAACATGATTCTATGATCAACATCTGGCAGGTGTTGACCATAGACTTACACTGATTCCTAGAGAGTTGTTCTCTTCGGTGAAAAGAATAGTGTTTTATTTTTTAAATTTGAAGTTCTTCCACATTCATAGGGGGTCCTTCATTCCTAATCCCAGCAGACCATTCTGCTCTATATAATCTTCTACAAATTTGACTTCCACTGTCACTCCAGAAACCTGCCCCCAATCAAACAGTTATCTCCTTGACTTACTTTCAACTTTCAAGTCAAACATTATATTGCAATACCTTAACAGTCTACCTAGAGCACATTCAGAACTTCGTTTTGCTCTTGTAAACCATCTAAATTGTCTTCCAGCATAAATCTTCCATCCACCTGCATCTTGTTTCCAACTATGTACTGATTCTACAGACTAACAGGGCTATGTCTTTGGATCCCCAAAGGTTATTTCTTGCATTCTTTTGCTTGCCATCATCAGCAAGGTTTAAAAAAGAGAGGCACACAGAAAGAGGGGGGGGGGAGGCAAAGCCACTCCCCATGGCTGAACCCCTCCTACTCCCATCATCCCTAGCCACTGGGCTGGGGAGCATGGGAGTTGTAGTCCAAGGTGGCCCCTTAAAGGCGCAGAGGCTGCCAAGCTGGTGCTGAAAGGACAGCTCCGCAGCCACGCCTTGCAGGCGCTATGCCGGGACCCGCCGCCAGAGGGCGCGTTGGATGCTCTCCTCTTCCCCTGCCTCCCTCCATCCCTCCTCCCTCCATCCCTGCATCCCTCCATCCATCTCCAGCTTGGCCCAGGCTCTGCCACCTTCCCGGAGCCCAAGCAGAGCCTCCTTGGTGGATGTTGGTGGTGCCAAGGAGGAGAGAGGACCCTCTCTGGATGCCCCTGGGCAGGCAAGCATGCGCCCCGAGGCAGCCCAGCTGCAGGTGGGCCAAGCCAGGAGAGGTAGGTAGGAGGCTGGGAAGGGAGGAGAAAGCCCATCATCCGCACCTCTGGGCTGCCATGATGGGCAGAAGGGAGGAGGGGGGGCATGGCGATGAAGTCATCCTTCCAGGTAGGAGTGCTGGGCCAGACCAGAAGGGCGACCTCCTATCTTTCCCTTTCTAGTTACCCCCCTGTGGGGGGTTAGGGGGTGTGCAATCCCAGACAGGTTGGACTACAACCCCCATCCTCCCCAGCCCACCAACCGGGGATGGTGGGGAGTGGAACACATTGCCTTCCCAGCAGCACCTTCCCAGGTAGGTTTTCCAACAGGGTCTGAGTGTGGGACTATGACTCTAGAGACCAGGGTTGGAATCCCAGCTCGGCCACGAAGCCCACTGGGTGACCTTGGGCAAGTCACACTCTCTCAGCCTCAGAGGATGGCTCTGTCAAACCCCTTCTGAAGAAACTCGCTGAGAAAACCCCATGATAAAGAAGCCTGGGATCACTATAAATTGGAAATGACTCTAAGGCATGCAACACAAGGACCAAGCAAATCCTTGCCTACAGGTCTCCTATTTTATTTTTATTTATTTATCGTATTTATATTCTCTCTGTGTTAGCATGTGCATTGTGTGTGCCTTCAAGTTGTATCTGACTAAGGTGACCCTATTGTAGGGTTTTCTTGATAAGGTTCTTCAGAGGGGGTTTTCCATTGCCATCCTCTGAGGCTGAGAGAGTGTGATGTGTGCCCTAATCTTCAGAAATGCTGTCAGAGTGGCATACATTGGTGATTAGACAGTTCCCTGCCCTCAGGCTTTCAGTCCAAAGTGTTGGACTATGACTCTGAAGATCAGGGTTCGATTCCCCTGTTGAACGTAAAAGGCCACTGAAATTTGCCAAGAAAACCCTATGACTTTTGGGCCACCCTAAGTCAAAAATGACTTGGAGGCACGCAACGACAACAAACAGTGGCTGAGTTTGGGCAAGAGATAGAGAGATTTAGTACAGCATTTCTTGGAGTGTGGTGGAGTCTCCTGCTTTTAAACAGAGGCTGGATAGCCGTCTATCAGGGTGCTTTGACTATGTCTTCCTGAATGGCAGGATGGGGTTGGACTGGGTGGCCCTTGGGGTCTCTTCCAACTCTAGGATGCTATGAAATCCTCTATGAAATCTACTTCCCTTCTTGTTTCTTTTTCGGGGAGCTGCCCTGGGTCCCTGCAATGTCTCAGAAAGGTTTGAATCGGCCCAAACTATTCCCTTGGAGGGTTCTCTGGTCCACAGTGTTTGGAGACAAGGAACTGAGGGAAATCCTATGAGACATTGCAGTGGTGTGTCTCAGGCTAAGAATAGTAGTAGTAGTAGTAGTAGTAGTAATTGTGTAGGCCTTGTGTATGAACAAGGAAGGGAGAGGAGGAGGAGGTTAGCAGAGTGAAAGAGTAAATCATGTGCACAGTGCACCCGATCCATCAAAAGGTAGTCAGGCAACTCCTGTGTCCCATTCTATTGCTTTAATAGTTACTGAGAGCCCAAGCCTAGGCATCTTTATTCTGACCATGCGTCCCATGGAGTATACTCATGGCAAATGTGGCCTGAATGTTGGACTAAAACTCTGGAGACCAGGATTCAATTCCCATCTTAGCTGTAGAAACCCACTCTGTGGAGCAAGGCACACACTCTCAGCCTCAGGGGAAGGCAATGGCAAATCTCCTCTGGACAAATCTTGACAAGAAAACCCAGGGACGGGGTCGCCATAAGTTGGAAACGATGTGAAGGCATGCAATAACAACAACAGAAGGGTGCATAAGATTTCCGCCTTTGTTCTTTTTATGTGCTTCAAGTCAGCTTTGACATATGGCAAGCCTCTGAATGAGAGACTGCCAAATGCTCACCAATAGCCTTGCAAACTCGAGGGAGAGTTGTGGCTTCCTTGACAGAGTTGATCCTTCCATCATGCAGTCTTCCTCTTTTTCCTACCACCTTCCCCAGCATCGCAGCCTTAGTAGTGATACATTTTTGGAGCACCATGCCCTGTGAGTCCATTTCCGTGCATAAGAGGCAGGGCTTTGACTTACTCTAAATCATAGGTTACTTTCTTTCCTCCCTCTCCATCTTCTCTCTGTGTGCATGCAACCTGTGTGTGCATATATAGACTGATAGTGCAACACTCTACCCCTGATATTTGCTGGTGTGCTTCTATGGGCAATTGATTTGTCTCCCCCCCCCCCCTTTATGCAGTATTTCTGCATGTGTCAGAATGACTCTCTCTGCACCTTCCTTTCTCATGACCTTTCCATTACAGCTCCATTTGCAAGAGGTGTTTACCCACCTGCCTTTCTCCACAACAGTGTTGTTTAACCTCTTCCAAGAGGTTACATCTCCAAGCTGCTGTCTTGCTCTACCAAGAGACCTGGGCAATGGTAGAGCAGCAGCAAGGGTAATGCAAGGGTAAGAAAAATATGGGGGTTTAGGATGAGATGTCCAAGGGCACATCAAGATCCAGCCACACACCGTTGGGAACGATCTGTTGGGCCGTCCCTCTGTTGTCCTGGCATTCCCAGATCTACCCCACAAAAGCCAATCTAGCCTAGAGCATACATCTTTGGGCGGGTCAGTGCAATCCATGTTCAAAACTTTGGGCATGTTGGATTCTCTCAGCCTCAGAGGGAGTTAGTGGCAAACCTCCTCTGAGTAAATCTTGCCAAGAAATCAATCAACCAATCTACCTATCTATCTCCTGCCTTTCTCCCAAAATAGGGACTCAAAGCAGCTTATATGGAGAAAACTTTAGGACTGGATTGCCATCTTGGTAGAATTCAAAGATATAGCCATGTTAGTCTGTAAAATTAGTACATAGAGAGATCATGTAGCACCTCTGAAACTAACTGAAAGAAATAAATGGGCAGCATGAGCTTTCATAGACTTAAGTCTACTTCCTCAGATGCCTCTGAAGTAGACTGAAATCCACAAAAGCTCATGCTGCCAAGTTCTTACCTTCAGTTAGTCTCAAAGGTGCTACAAGATCTCTCTATGTGTGGTTTGCCATATTTGAGTTATTCTGAAGGCACATGAGGACTACAGGTTGAATCTCCCTTATCCTGAATCCTGAAATCTAAAATTGTCCACATGGGTGGCAGAGGTAGTGACAACTGATGGTTCAATTTGTTTTGTTTCATGCACAAAATTATTAAAACAACATTTTGCTTCATGCTTCTGTTTTGAAAATATACGTTTAAAAGTTAAAAACAGTATTAAAACAAATTATAAACAGCACTAAAAGAGACTTAATAACATAATAAAATGAAAACATTACCCCTTCCCCTTAAAGGCATTGGCTTTATCTGCTGTATATACTGAAAACCAAAAGCTTCTTTAAATAGAAAAGCATTGGTGTGTGTGTACGTATGTACGTGTGTATGTATCAGGTATAATATAATCAAACAAACATATATACAGTTGGCCCTCCGTATCCATGGGTTCTGCTTTCATTGATTAAATCAACCACAGTTTTAAACATATATATATATATATATAATCCAAAAACCAAAAAGGTGCATCTACACTGTAGAAATAATGCATGCATGCATGCATGCATCTGAGAAAGTGGGCTAAAGTCTGCGAAAGCTCATGCTTCCAACTTCTTTCTTTCAGTTAGTCTCAAAGGTGCTACAAGATCCCTTTGCATTTTGGGTCCATGCCAGGGATCCCACCCCTTGCCAAATCATCAAGCAGACTCGAAACTTGTAGATGAGACAAGTGGATGATTCCTGGGTTCACGCTATTCTCATCAGTCTGTTCTTGTCTGTTTGTTGTTCTGTCCCAGCAGATGAGGTGCTGACAGGGATGACCCAGGGGACTGTATCCCAATGGCGTCCTCACAACCCCTGGAACTGACAGTCTTGGGGAATGGCCCAGGGCCCAGCCAGAGAGCCCCAGAAGGGGAAGTTTCCTCAGCGTGGACATCTCCCAGGTTGGGAGTTGAGAATGCCTCTTACCAAGGGGAAGAGGAGGAAGAGGAAGAGGCAGAAACGTCCTTCCGGAGCGGCCAAGGCACAGCAAGCAGGAACCCAGGGCCTTCCAGGGGGGACTTGTCTCCAAGGTCAGAGGATGGCCCTTTGTCCGACTCAGCTGGG
Source organism: Urosaurus nigricauda (assembly GCA_034509955.1). Classification (NCBI taxonomy): domain Eukaryota; kingdom Metazoa; phylum Chordata; class Lepidosauria; order Squamata; family Phrynosomatidae; genus Urosaurus; species Urosaurus nigricauda. Next base: position 4,321,210 of record JAOEGL010000004.1, read on the forward strand.
AACTCCGTAGACTATGGCTTCATTTTGGCTCTCGTGTTCTTGGTCGGTGGGATTTTGCTGGTGATTGTGGCTTACAGCATCCCCCGGGAGGTACGGGTCAACCCAGACACTGTCTCTGCCAGGGAGATGGAGAGGTTGGAGATGTATTACGCCCGCCTGGGCTCCCGTTTGGACAAGTGCATCATAGCAGGCTTGGGCCTGTTGACTTTGGGTGGGATGCTTCTCTCCGTTCTCCTGATGGTGTCTATCTACAAAGGGGAGCTTTATCGGAGAAGAACATTCCCAGCTTCCAGAGCTCCCCGGAAGACTTACGGATCTATAAACTTGAGGATGAGGCAACTTAATGGAGAAGGGGGACAAAACTTGGTTGAGAATGAAGTCATCCAGATGACAGACACTACCAATGTCAACCAGAGCTGCTAATCTTTTTTCTTGTTTTGGAAATGGTGGGTCTCAAAGAGCCCTTTCTGCTTAAAAGGTTAACTGAAAAGACAGTGGGGTTTTCTCTCTATTGAGGTTGGGGAAAAAAAGGTTCAGCATTCATATTTAAGGATAACTTTGTACCTCAAAGAAATGAGAGAGAGAGGGAGAGAGAAAAAAAGAAAGCACTTGATGGAATTTCATCACCTTTATGGGGGTACAGTAGTTTGAGTTTGGGTCTATGACTCTGGAGACCAGGATTCGATTCTCTGCTCGGCCATGAAACCTACTGGATGAAACCCTCAGGGGAAGGCAATGCCAAATCTCTTCTGAACAAAATTTGCCAAGAAAACCCCATGATAGCTTTGCCTTACGGTCGCCATAAGTCAGAAATGACTTGAAGGCACACAACAACATGCTGGGAAGCTGTTTAAATCACATCTCAGGCAAAACTACACTGACAATGCCTCTCTTATCAATAACCTATAAAAAAGGAAAGAAACTTGGGAAAACCAAATATTACTTTATATTTGATGGCTTAAGTAGGATCTTCTTTTGGACACACACTGAGACTCGAAAAGATGTGAGTTCCCCTCCTTCTAAAAATGTTTTCTGTGCTATGTACAGTGCCGGGATGACACCCACACACACCCCTGGTAGCTTTTTGACTGTTGCACAACCAATTTGCCTATGCTGACGTAGCAGAGCCAAAGTCCCTTCTCTGAGGTCTTTCTGGACAATATTTCTGTACAACTGAGTCTGGATGGAGGCCTGGACTTTTGAGCGAGGTGACTCTGATTTTTCTTTTTCATTTTCTGCAGCCAACAACCTCGTAGCAATAGTTCCATCCAGAAGATGCACAGAGTTGAACATCAGCTCTGAGTCTTCCTTGGAAAAGTTCAGAAGGCGTTTGGAGGTCACCCAGTTTTGTACTCGCTCCCTGGGCCTTCAAAGTCTTCTTGTCACATCTTTTGCACCATTTGTATTTGTAGCACACTCTGTGGAAAGGAATCACAACAAGCATCCAACCTGCACCAGCAAACCTAATTCCCTGGTCTCACGTGGTCAACCCAAACATATCTGTACTATGAGGTAAAGGAGGGAGGAAGGTGCCATTTCAGAGAGCCACTGTGTTACTTGGTTTCCTTATCAATGAGCAGCTTGTTCAAGCGGCCAGGTCACCTGCCTTTTGGAGTCGAAAGCCTCGGCCGCCTTGCGGGGACAGAATTACATCTTGCATGCGGAAGTATGAAACATTAATGAAGGCCAGCGTGCGGCTGAGGAAAATGGGAAAATGTGTCAGCAGGAAATTTAAAAATGGAAATGACTCAGACACAAGGGTGACCTCTAAAAGGTAGGGCTGCCAGTAAAAATGTAAAAATAATTTTTGAAACAAATCAGAATGCTGCAATGAGCCACACATTTCTGTTACACAAAGGTGCAGCTATATGCCATGCGATTTTTAATCGCTTGATATTCATCTTATCAAAGGGGACAACCAGCTCTACTATTTGATAATGAAAATGTTGGCTTGTCTTTCAGTTTTGGCCCGATTCCTCAACCATCCCGCTTCCCAGAGATGCCTGTAATTTTTAAATTGCTTATAATTAGGAGCGGGAGGAATGAACATTTTTTGGAAAGGTTGCTGGTGGCTTCATGTCAATGGGGTGATGAATTTGCTCTGGATTTTCAAGGTAGCTTTAATGTTGTCATCCAAAGTGCCGAAGCCTGTCCCCCTCCTTGAATGATGGCTTTTTAAAAGTTCATACTAAAACCCAGAATGGATTCTGCATCCCACGGATAAGGAAACCACCAGCCATCATTGGGGATAAGATGGGGAAGTGGGAGCATGAGAAAAACCTCTGAGCAATAGTTAATCTAAGTCTGCGTCCACACTGCAGAAATAGTCCAGGTTGAGACCGCTTTAACTGCCATGGGTCAGTGGTATCAAATCCTGGATTTTAGTTTATTGTTGTACCAGAGCTCTCTGAAAGAGAAGGCTGAATGTCTCACAAAACTACAGCCCCCAGGATTCGATAGCATTGAGCCATGGCAGTTAATGTGGACGCAACCTGGATTATTTCTGCAGTGTGGATGCAGCCTATGTGATAAATGAATCTTCACATGGAGGGAAACATGGAGGTAGACAGGACTGTGCCATTCCAGACTATTGGTGTTGGCTTTTCATAGTTGAAGGATTCTGGCCCAGCCTTCCACTTTTTGTACTTGTCTTTTAAAAAATGATGGTGCAATTGTTCTGTGTACCCTTTGACTGCCATTTTACTCTTGGTGGAAAGGAAAGATGCACATTTAATAAGTGAAGTGTGTTTGGAAATGTGGCCCCTTACCTGAGGTTTAAAATGGTGCACTCTACTCTCTCAGGATCCTACCGGTTCCTAGGGATGTAAAATGAATCCCGCTTTGGGAGAAAGGCAGGATATAAATCCAATAAATAAAATAAACACATAAAATAAAACATTTTTTTCCTCCAAGGGATGGGGTGGGTGGGTGGGAGGGAGGAGAAAGGATCTGCAGAAAAATTCTTCTAACTCATTCACTTGCAAAAAGGAAGATTAACAAGGTTCTCTTGCCATTTGTGCTGAATCTCAGTCTGTTCTCCTAACAGCCTCCTATGTGGATTTCTTCATGCCAACTTTGGTTAGTGGCTTCAGTGTCTACTGAATTTTAAAATTAAAATGGCAGTGTTTTAAGTTGAACATTGTATATACAAGTGACCATTTAAAATGTGTACAGAGTCACGCTTCGGGTCTACTTCTAGCCCTATAGTAATGTCTCCATCGCTGGCAGCGTCTGAATGCTTTGAAGATAAGGACGGTAACTTGCACACCAAAAAGGAGAGTCTAAAATGTCATTTTCCTACCCTCCGGTTGCTATCCAAATGAATGCAAGTTCCATCAAAAAAGGAGGGTTAGGTATTGCCCTCTGGCTGTATCTGCACTACACAATTATCATAGTTTGATGCCTCTTTGACTGTCATGCTGCCATCTTATGGAGTCCTGGGATTTGTAGTTTGCAGAAATAATCCAATTTTTGCACTACTTTAACTGCCATGGCTCAGTGCTATGGAATTCTGGGAACTTTAGTTTTGTGAGAAACTTAGCCTGGTGCCAGAACAAATGACAATATTCCAGAACTCTATAGCAGTGAGCCATGACAGTTAAAGTGGTTTGAAACTGGACTTTCTGCAGTCCTGATACAGGCCTAATGTAGAAGCTCTCACACGTTGGGATTTCAGCTCCCAGCATCCCCAGCCAGGATGGCCAATGGCCAGGGATTCTGGAAGCTGAAGTCTTCCACCTTTGGAGGAGCAAAGGTGGAAGAGCGCGACTGTGGTGCACGTCAATGAGTTCCTAAGTCTCAAGGCAACTTCTAACAGTTAACACAGTAGAATGTTTACAACATATGAAACTTAAAAAGCACTTAACCACCCCAAAATTGAAATCAGTTAAAAACATAATCCACTAAAAAACAACAACAACAACAACAACCAGAAATCCAGCACATTATTCAAGGCCTGTTTGCCCTGAAAAATCCACACCCCACATCGTTGGAAATTCAAGGTTTTTATGTCTTTGCAGAAAGATAGCAAGGAGGGAGCCAGTCTGGTGTCTTTAGGAAGGGAGTTGGAGAGCTTAAAGGCAGCCACTGAAAAGGCCCCGTCTCTCGTGCTCCCACCAGATATACCTGGTAGGTTGGGGGACAAAGAGAAGGCCTTCCCTCCAGACCTCAAAGCATGGGCAGGTTTGTATGGCTGTCTAAGGAGCTTCTGGAGGTTTGGGACCAGATAAACCAATTCTTGTTCAAATGGGATGGTGTAGTCATGGGTAAATATGATGTTCTGATCCCTCCCTTCTGCATGTTCATTTGTGAGCTCAATTGCAGAATACTCTCCAACTGTCTCAACTAGATCAGTCCTGATTAATTCCCTGTCTTCCCACTTTTTCCAATTGCTTTTAAAATATCCTAGTTTGTCTCTCCTTCTCCCACTGTCCTCCTATGTCCTCAGCTTACTTCAGTTGCTGCAAACTGAGTTCAAGGTGAAGTGGAAGGCTTTTATGGCCAGCATCCATAGTATTGTGTGAGTTTTTCAGGCTATGTGGCCATGTTCTAGAAGAGTTTATTCCTGAAGTTTCGCCAGCATCTGTGGCTGGCATCTTCAGAGAATGCATTCTCTGAAGATGCCAGCCACAGATGCTGGCAATACGTCAGGAATAAACTCTTCTAGAACATGGCCACATAGCCTGAAAAACCCACAAAAAAACGATGAGTTCAAGGTGCTAAAGTAGTTTGCATTCAATTAATGCAGCAGAGAGGAGAGGACAGGAAGGGCATAATCTTGCCCTTCCTTGTAGATTCAGGTAAGAGCAAACTGCTGCAGCCTCTCTTGTCTGTTATTCCTCATTAATAATTTTGCCATCTTGACCACATTCCGATGAACTCTCCATCAAGGCATCCCTGACAGATGGCCATCCAGCCTCTGCTTAAAGACCTCCAAGGAAGGAGACTCCACCACCCTCCGAGGGAGTGTGTTCCACTGTCGAATAGCCCTTACTGTCAGGAAGTTCTTCCTAATGTTGAGGTGGAATCTTTTTTCCTAGAGCTTGCATCCATTGTTCTGGGTCCTGTTCTCTGGAACAAGCTTGCTCCCTCCTCAATATGGCATCCCTTCAAATATTTAAACAGGGGTATCATATCACCTTTTAACCTTCTCTTCTCCAGGCTAAACATCCCCAGCTCCTTAAAGTGTTCCTCATAAGGCACGGTTTCCAGACCCTTCACCATTTTAGTTGCCCTCCTTTGGACATGCTCGTTTCTCAACATCCTTTTTAAATTGTGGTTCCTAGAACTGGACAAAGTATTCCAGGTGGGGCCTGACCAGATCTGCTTATAATTTTGGGTGTGAATCTCCCTTGTGTCCCCAGGAGTAGAGATGAAACTGTGCTAATGGATGCTACATGCTAAAGATACTGACATAACTGCCATGGCGGCGTGAGCTGGCTCTGACAGAGGCTGTAAATTTATGAACGCGTTACCTTGTGATCACAATCCAACATGAATCAGAAGATATTTTTCGTTCCCTCTACACATGCACACAGCCCTTGGTATGTCTGCCAGGCAGCCATCCATCAGGTCACAGCAGAAAAGGGAACCTGCTGAGTGAACATCAATTGCTTTCACTCTCAATAAGATTAAATGCCCTTGAAAAAGAGATCAACCTGTTAAAGAGATTAGATCTGCAGAAGGCTGTGTTGTATTGGCAAGGGAGACAAGATGAGCTTTGCATTGTAATGGAAAGGCTCTTTGGCATGAGGATTTAATGGAATCAGCTGGTATTACAGTGACGGCGTCTTTCCATATTATCCTGTGAGGCAGTGTCCTCATGGCTACACTGGCTTCAGGTATGTGTCTCGACTGTGTCTGCTCCAGTGAAAACTGAGTTGGTTCATTATTTATTTGTTCATTTATTTGTTTTATTTATATCCAACCTTTCTTCTAGGATAGGCATGTGGCTAACTGCCACTGATGTAGCTGCCAGAGACTTTATTTCGGCACCCACAAGGCTTCTGTAAGGCTACCCCCAAACCTCCATTTACAATGCACAAATGCAAAAAACACCAAAGGGAGCATTTTTCTGCCCCCTGAAAATGCACCCCTCTTGTTTAAATAATAATACATTTTTGTATTGTAAATGGGGGTTTGCTTTGGGAACAGCAATTTACCTGGATTTTAAAAAAAACAAACCTTGCCTCAGGTTTCCATTCCTCCAGTTACAGAAACACAGGAGTTTATTACACTGGGGCTAATTTCAGCGTTAAAGAGAGATTAAAGCACATTTAAAGCATCCTGCAAATAAAGCAAAAATAGTGAATAATTGCACTATGATTATCACAAGCAATTGCGCAAAGAAAGTGATCTCAGAAATGCATTGTCGCTGAAATCCCAAAAGATGCACGTTAATGCTTCTGTGTGACCACTTTAATGGTGGGTTTTGCGTGACGTTGTGTGAAATTATAATTACACAATTTTTCCAGGATATTTACCAGATAAACTCCTGATCTCCTTTGTGTGATAAATTCCACAGAATATGAAGGGACCCTGAGGGCCAGCTAGTCCAACTCCCTGCCAGAGCAAGAATCTGCCATTAAAGTATCCCAAGAAATGGCCCTCTTTGAATGGAATGTGGGTGTTGTGTGGTGCCTTGGACTTTTGGATGCGGGTCTTGTGCTTTTATGGGGGAACGTGGGCACTTCTAAGATTCCAATAGGAGTCCAGCTTACTTTCCCCCAAATATGTCAAGGTGGGTCTCATGATCCCTAAGGATGCTGCAGCTTAGATGATTCTAGAGTTAGAAAATGTTAGATAGGTGACAAGTAGAGCATGGGAAAATGTGAGAAGGGGAAGGGGTGATATCAGACAGCATGAGAATGTGACAGTATAGAGTAGAATAGTCTGGGAAGGTTACAAGAAGTCATTGCATGGGGAAGGTAGAAATCCAGGACAGGGTGAGCAAACACAGCGGGGAAATGGGGATTCCTTCCTTCCTTCCTTTCTTCTTTCCTTTTCTCTTTCCCCCTTCCTTTTTCCCTTATCCTTCCTCTTTTTGGTGACATTCTAAGGTCAAAAGCTGCACTTAAGCAAAATGAAAATGCAAACCATAGAATTGCTAAAAACCCAGAAAGAAGAAGGATTGCACATGGGATAAAGATATAATATACTCTGTGTGTGTGCATGTGTCTTCAAGTTGCCTGTTGACTTATGGAGATCCCATGAATTTCATACCAACAATAAACCATGGCCAGTATTCTACATCATAAACTTAGTTTACTACATGTATCTTAAATAAGGAAAAGTACCTTAACTAGGTATCTTATCTAGGTAACCTCTCCTGAAAAGAATGGACCTCGTCCCCATGCAGCTGATGCCTAGTAAGGTCAGTTGTGGAGGTACGTTATGATTGTGGCAATAGTGTCACAATTGTGAGTAATGATCATGAATATGGAGTATTGATTGGCATACAGTGGCCAGAATCCAATATGGTCTTTATATGTGTGTATGTACCTCACCACCAATAGTGTTAGCCATTTAATTCTGGCATGACTAACACCAATTCTCATTTACTGGGCACCAGCCACTGTAATCCACAGGTCTCCATTCTCATCACTTGGGAAGTAGCTGATGTTCCCACCTCCTCATATGACTGATTTCCACTGCAACAGGCAGAAGCAAGACCCTGCTGCAATTCCCCCTCGTGCCAGAGATGACTTGTGCAAGGAGGTCACTTGTGCATGAACAGTAGACTGCAGTGGCTGCTCCTTGGCAAATGCAGACTGGGGGACCTTCACAGTCCTTATGTAGCCCCTAACTAAACTAGGAGCTACATAGGGATTGTAAAATGTGACAGTCATAACTATACCTAACAATCAGAAGGTAGCTAGGATTGGGAAGGGAAACAATGAAAGATCCTAAAATGCAAAGATATAACTCTGCACACTAAAGTGAGGATCATCCAAGCCATTGTATACCCAGTCACCATGTACGGATGTGAGAGCTGGATAGTGAAAAAATGGATAGGAATGATTTGAGATGTGGTGCTGGAGAAGAGTGCTGAGGATACCATGGACAGCCAAGAAGACAAACAAATGGGTCCTTGAACAGATAAAGACTAAACTCTCCCTGGAAGTCAGGATGTCCAAACTGAGGCTGTTGTACTTTAGCCACATCATGAGAAGGCATGATTCATTAGGAAAGGCAATGATGCTAGGGAGGGTGGAAGGTAGTAGAAAGACAGGAAGACCTCATGACAGATGGATAGACTCGTAAGGGAGGTCATGGGCCTGAATCTGCAGGACCTGAGCAGAAGAGTGGAGGATAGGAGGTCTTGGAGATGTCTCATCCACACCATGAGTCGAGGTAGACTTGAGGGCTTCTAACAACAACAAAAGTCACAAGTGTGTAACAGCAGGTTATACATTCGTAATTGCCATAAAGATTTCCGGCAAGGACACTTAACTAAGTAGCTGATCTAGAATATTGTCCCTATGTATAAAATATCAATTTTATACATAGCAGAGACAAGAGCTAGCATGGCATAGTGGTTTGAGTGTTGGGCTACAACTCTGGAGACCAGGGTTCAATTTCCTCCTTGGCCATGGAAATCCACTGGGCGATGCACACTCTCAGCCCCAGAAAACTCTGTGATAGGTTCATCTTGGGCTCACTGTGAGTCAGAAACAACTTGAAGGCACCTAACAACACACAGATACAAATACTGGTAGTAAAGGTACAAATAATGGAGTCCTAGTATTTGACCATCTTGACAAGCACACAGAAATTACTGTGGATGCAAAGCTTCTGCAAACAATCAGAAATACTAATAAGCTTACATTCCCAAAACGCTAATCAATATCAATTTCTTTCTAGTATTTGCATGCAATCACTCTTCTTTCTGTCCCCCCCCCCCCCTTTTTGACATTTCTGTATTTGTTTGTTTTTTTGACAAGGTTGACTTGACAGTGTTTTTTTCTTTTGTTACACAACCATGAAATTAGAAGACCTTCCTGAAAAGATGGCAGAGTGTGAGCACATCCATGTGCAAAAAAGGGAAGAGAGGGAGAAAGTAGAGAGACCATTAATTATATTGAGGGTGTGTGTGTATGTGTTTGTGTGTATATGCACTCAGGCCCACCAAGTGCAATTGACTGATAAGAAAGTCAGGAAAAAGAAGAGCCAAGCAGAGTCGCAACACAAGGAATTCATTGATGGCATTGGCAATCTCATGATGTGGCTACTGTATCCAATGGCTTTAAGCCCAAGGTGGAAATTATGGGGGCATTCCAAATGTTGTGGGATGGCAGGTCCCAGCGGCTGCCGAGCCAGTAGGGCAGTGGTTCCCAAACTTTGGTCCTTCAGGTTTTCGGGACTTCCAGAAGCCTAGAAAGCCTGGCCATTCAGGAATTCTAGGCCGAAGTCCAAAAGGACTATAGTTTAGGAACCACTGCAGTAGGGCAATAGTGAGGGATGCTGGGAGTTGCAATCCATGAACATCTAGTGGACACTTAACTGCTACCCCTTTTCTAAAACATGGGGAGATGGAAGAGGAAGAGAGCATGGAGATGAGCCATAACAGTGAAGTGGAACCAGAAAGTGTGAGTGGAGACTACCCTCTGGTATCTAGTACTCTCAAGGCAGACTGCCTTTTGGAGCAAAAGAGCTGCACGTGAACTAGAAGCTTAGTGGGACATGGTTTTTGTCAAAGACAGGCAAAAGGGGAGGGAAATGCTAGTGGCATTAAAACTACCTATGTGTATCTGGGAAGGTTGGAGCTGCCCATACATGGGAGGGAATGTGATACCATGCAATGCTCATATTTGTAAACTTGCGTCAGTACACAAGGGGACGTAGCTGAGCTTGGAAAAGTCCCTTTTCTGGATTGCAACTCCCAGAATCCCCCGGCCAGCAGGGCTACCGGCTGTGCTATCTGGGGGATGCTGAGAGTGTGTGTTTTGGGACAGGGCACAGAGGACTATTCTGTTGCCCTTGCATTGTGTCTAAAAAAAATCTCCCATTGCTTGGCTGTTCTGAAATTATGGTTGCTCCTTCTTACCAGAGGAAAGAGGAAGGAGGGGAGTTAGACCATGAAGATCTGGCTGGTCTGGGCTCCTGGGGGAAGTGAAATGGGTGCCTTCCATTTGAGGACACATCTTCATTTCTCTTCCCCCACTGAGCTTAGACCAGCTGCTTTCCCAAAGTCTCCCTCCATTGCCACCCATAAGTGAACGCAGCATGGGTCCCTCTCTGGGCTTGAGGAAGAACTGCATGTTCAGACAGCCTACGTACACATGTAGGATCTTGTCCGTAATATGAAAAATTAACACTTCTGAGTTCTGCTTGGAACACAGTGATGGGATGGGCAATGTATTTGCCACGCTGCATGCTAAGAGAGCCAGCATGGTCTAATGGTTTGAGCTATGACTCTGGAGACCAGGACTCTGACTCTGGAGACCAGGGTTCAAATTCCTGCTGGGCCACAAAAACCTACTGGGTGACCTTCAGCAAGTCACACTCACTCAGCCTCGGAGGAAGGCAAAGGCAACCCCCCTCTGAAGACACTTGGCAAGAAAACCCCATGATAGGGTTACCTTATGGTCACCATAAGTTGGAAATGACTGGAAGGCACACAACACACACACACACACACACACGGAGGAAGCTAGATTGTGGAAGTGTGCCTCAAGGAGTGGACTAGTGATTCTCCTTTTCTTGCTCAATATGCCTCTGTGGGATCATTTACCTAGGACACGAGGTCTCCTGAAGCTCAGGTGATGATGGGAAGAGTGTGGGGCTAAGAGTGTGAAGCCTGGCAGATCAGAGTACAGCTTGGCTGCCTGGGGTGAAATCTGGCATAGGCTATGCAGCCTACCTGGGTAAAGTATGGGCAGCAGCAAAGCAGAGAGACCTGAATGGAGTACTGCTTTAGACTGGCAAGCAAACTAATTGGCTTGGGGCATCTGCTGTAAGATGAGATCACTCCAACAAGAGTAAAGGCAAAGACAGAAGTAGAGACTGCCCTCAAGAAGTTGTTGGATTGCAGCTCCCAGCACGCTTCACCATTGATACTAGGAGTATCAATTAATTAATATGAATTTATTAAGAATTAATTAGTTAACATTCTGCCTTTCTGCCAGCACAGGATTCAAGGTGGCTCACAGCCATTTAAATAAGACAGGAGATTCGAAATCTCACACACATATACACACACAACCAAAAAAAACTATTAATAGAAAGTTAAAACAAACTTAAATCACAGTTGATGTCGTTTTTAGAAAAACACACCCAAATTAAAACCACAAGTTTAAATCAATTTTAAACAAAACACATTTAAATCGTAATACGGTCAGCTCTCTGTATCCATGGATTCTTTATCCACGGATTCAAACTTTCACAGCTTGGATTTTTTTTTTTAAAGAACAAATTCAAAATAGCAAACCTTTTGTATAAGGGACACCATTTTCCTATGCTATTGTATTTAATGAGACTTGAGCATCCACAGATTTTGTTACTGATGGAGGGTCTTGGAACTAAACCCCATCAGATACCAAGGGCTCACTGTAAAATAGGAACACAACCCACACATACCATTAAGAGCTCCATCTGCTGAAACAAATTAAAAACCAAAGGCCTACTTAAATAAGAAGAGCTTTGCTTGCCAGTAGAAAGGGAGTAGGGAGCGGGGCTAACCAGATGTCCTGTGGAAGGGAGTGCCACAGTCTAGGAGCAATCACAGAGAAGCCTCTCTATGTCTTCACCAAAAGTGCCTGGGATGGTGGTGGAACCAAGAGAAGGCTCTCCACCATAGACATTAAAGCAGTCCAATAACATCTTGAAGATGCCCTTTGCGTACTTGTGGTACGAGCTGCTTCCTCCAAGAGAATTAGACACAACTTGCAAAAGTTATATTTGGACTACATCTCTCAGAATGCCAGGCTGGTAGATTTTGGGAGGTGTAGTCCAATCAAAGGGAACTTTCCCAAGCTGACTTACTGACTTACATCAGATTTACTTACATCAAAGCAACCTCTTTGGTCCATCTAGTTGACTAACAGAGAGTGGTTCTCCAAGGCTTCAGGCAAGGGCTTCTTCTAGACCAGTGCTTCTCAAACTTTGGTCACTCAGGTGCTTTACCTTCAACTCCCAGAAACCCCAAACAGCTTGACCAACAGTCTGGAATTCTGGGAGCGGAAGTTCAAATCATCTGGAGAACCAGTTTGTTCTCTGCTTAGGCTCTGTTCTAGACCAACTTGGAGATGCTGCCAGGGGTTGATCTTGAGACCTTCTCCATGCCAGCCAGCCAGCTGCTGTTGTGCCCTCTGAGAAACATCTCCTTGCCCCAGTTCCAGTAATGCATTCCCATGGGGAGGACTTTCCAGAGACTCTCTAGGGTTCTTTCAAGAAATCATTGGGAAGCCAGGGATTGAATCTTTGACCTTGTGCGTGCCAGACAAAATGTTCTATCACCTTGACTGAACTCCACTGAAATCCAGGTGACTATTCTTGGGTAAGAACAGAGCATTCTGAGTGGTCAGCCAGTGGCCCTACAAATGACTCTGGGCTACAGCCTCCATCACTCCTGATTTGGGATGATGGGGTTTGGAGGCAAGCATTGTCTGGGGAGATGCTGATTCCTTGTACCTCGGATGAAAGTTTAGCCAAAGGGACCATCACCCCCCTCTGCCTTACAAATGCATATCTGCTCCTCAAGAAGGGGAGAATCAACTGCTATAGCCCTATTTTAAGGGATAGAGGTTTTCAATACTTGTCCATTTCTGCTCTGTACAATATCCACCAATACGACTGATTTGTACAAGACCCACCAATACTACCAACATACCCAGATATTTTTTTTAAAAAAAATCAAGCAAAATCCAAGCAAGCAAACAAACAAAACAGAGAAGTTTTGCATATCATGATCATGTGTAGATCTTTCCAATGTATAGTTGCCCAGTTCAGGGAAGGGGGATGTGTTAGCAAATCATTTCTGACCTGGTGTATTTGTCAATAATTTGTCCCCCTTTCCCCTGACACACTGTGTTCCCCGCTGAATTAAAAGTTGATCCTGTGATAACACACTTGTTCAGTCGCCTTTGTTCATAGATCATGCCAGACTTCTGAACAGATCAAAATAAAATGCAGGCATGGGGGGGGGGGGGAGGATGTGTGAAACAGGCAGCTCCTCCAAACCAAATGACCACTGCATTGCTCCACTTGCAAGTCCTACTGCTGAAGATAGAGACCAGGGGTGTAGAATCACGACTCCCCCAGATGTTGCCATGCTACAGCTCCCACCCTTCATCACCATGGGTTATGTTGGGATTTACGGTCCAACCAACATCTGGAAGGCCACATGATTTACACTGCTGCTGCAAACATATAACATATCCTCCAACTGTCCCAATTTGGCAGGAAGAGTCTTGATTATTCCTTTGTGATAGCAGTTACCTAGAGATGGTGGGATCTTTTACTCCGGATGTCTTCAAAAAGAGGCTAAACAGCTACCTGCTGGGAGATCCTATAGCTCAGTGGTTCCCAAACATTGGTCCCCCAGGTGTTTTGGATTTCAGTTCCCAGAAGCTCCAGTCAGTTTGGCCAGCAGTCAGGAATTCTGGGAGCTGAAGTCCAAAACATTTGGAGGACCAGAGTTTGGGAACTACTGTGTCTAGCTGGAGATCCTGCATTGAGCAGCCAGTGGGGTTGGACTTGACAAGTCCCCCTCCAACTCTTGACTCTACATCAACCAGTTCCTGGCTTATACCAGTGTATATGACACCAACAAAATGCCAGCTTTGGTCATTAACAACATAGGCAGAGATGTGCCAGATCAGACTAAATGCCTTTCTTAGTCTGCCATTTTGTTCCTCCAGTGGCCAAGCAGACACCTCTGGAAAAGCCATGGGCAGAACATGATGGCAACCACGCTATCCCTCTTGTGTCCCTTTAGAACTGATACTGCAAGGTAAATTGCCCATCCACATGGAGGCTAGCATGACTAGCAGCCACTGTTTGAAACTGTTTTGGTTCTGGGGTATTGGTGAGAAACACCACAACCGCCTTACTAATTGTTACATTTTGTTCAGTAAAAGGCATCTCCATCATGTCTTCAGTAATATGCTCATTTATTTTAATTGATTAACCAATTAAACCCACCAGCAGCAGGCAGGGAAAGGTTTAACAAATCATCACCTGTCAGCCCTAATGAGCAATAATGAATTTTAAGTATTATAGGAGGCAACTAGATTCACTTCAAAGACACCCTTGTGACAATGATTTGTAAGCAAAAAGGATTGGTAAAACAGATCCTGAAGGACCCCGATTCCACCAAATCACTTTTGAGTGTTTGCCTTTGTTTTACATATCCCACAGTTTGTCATACAGTGTCTATTTTGCCATGCAGTGTCTTACAGCACCCTTGTGACTAACTGTGCAAAAGAAGTTGTAGCATAAGCTTTGTAGATCTGGCCTACTTTCTCACATAGTGGGCTCCATGCTACAAAATCTTATGCTACAATATCTTTTCACCAGCATGTAGAGATCCTGTAGCACTTTTGAGATTCAAGAAGTTGGCAGCATGAGCTTTTGTAGACTTGTCTACTTCTTCCGATCAAAAATGCTAGAAGATCCCTTTGCATATTGTTATTCCATACTAACACTGAACAAAAATGTCTGTTTTTGAAACAGCTGCTAGAAGATTTTTGATTAACTGAATGCCTTCCCTACAGCTCAGGTGAAGACACATGAGCTTCATTCAGTTTTGGAAGCATGGCCTCTCTCAAAACATAATTCCTCCAACTTGGCATGTTCCAAGTGTGTTGGGCTACAACTCCCATCATGACAGCCACTGCACATCTGGAGGATGTTGGGTCAGAGAAGGCCATTTTTCCCATTACTGTGAGGCCTGGATGTGACTCCATCTGAGCAACTCTGACTACCAGTTTTCCTCTACGACCTGGAGAAATAGTGTATGCATCAAAATGATGAGATGTTTAATGTTTAAAAAACTGGGAAAATAATTCAAGGAGAAAAAGGCAACAAAAATAAGAGAGAAAGAGACTTTTTAATTAATTTGCCTTTTGTGTCACTTGGCTAAACAACCAACAGCAGCCACCTGAAAACTTCAGGTTTACAAAAAACAGAGGATAAATTTGAAGTCACACCTATTATAAATTCCAGTCCTTCCAACACTTGATTATAACCCAAGAGATGTCTTCTATCCCCTGTATGTTCAAGGTCTGTTACTTTTTTTTTCAGGTGATTGGAATTAAACCCACTGAAATATCCAAGTTAAAATGAACTGGACTGAATGCAAAGATAACGTCCAGTTTACTTCCTGCACTTACAGGTTGACATGGATTCTAGAAACCTGTCCAGCTGATTCATACAACCTTCCTTCGCTGCTTAAAGGTTCTTTCAAAGCTCTTTTGCCCTGTTTTTGGCTCCAGCTGATGGATGAACCACAGAGATATGGCTCAGAACATGTCATACTTGAAAGAAAAAAAGGAACCCTGCAACACACATAAATACACACACATGTGTGTAAAATTGTCTTCCCACGGCAGCAAAAACAGCCAAGAAAACTCAAAATAAAACTTCCAGCCCCTACAAAACAGCATAGGTAGCTCTCACAGGAACCAAGGAATAGCTAAAATGGTAAAACCAATTTCTGGGATTGTGGGGATGTGTGTGATTGCTTTGTCACCCTACAAAATAATAATAAAACCCCTTCCCTACTCTGACTTTGCATGTACCATTGATCCCTGCCCTGCTGCTCAAGGAGGTCTAGTATGGGCCAGTAGAAAGATTTCCCAAATGCAATGTTACATCTTCCCACTGGAACTCCAAACCCCACTGAGAGGCCTCTACCAACTACTCCTGAACAACAGACACATTCCAGTTGCATCTACAATGCAGAATTAATGCAGCTTGACATTGCTTCAACTGCTGTGGCTCAATGCTGGAGAATCCTGGGATTTAATTCTGCAATGTAGTAGCAGATTCCCTTTGGGTGAGGATTTTGGCAACCTTGGAGGCCAGCACCACCTGGGTGGGGGATTATGGGAAACTGGTTCTTAAAAAGCCACACCTTCCAGCCAGGTACACCTTTGGCTCAACAGAGCTCAACTGCTCAGTCCTGGTACCTAGGCAAGCCTGCAAGAGATGCCACCATTTCAGTTGCTAAGCATTCCTTCCCCTTTACTGCAGAAAATGAAACACCTCTCACAGCTGGCTTGGAGCATCCTTTGGGGAGACCAATTAACTTCTCAATTAACCAGGAAGTGGTTGGCAACCCTTCTTCCAGTTGCCTAGCAACTATAGGGGAAAATTGACTCCCCTCCCCTAGAGAAGCCCAAATGGTTGCGAGGAAGGAGGAATAAAAGATCCTTTGCGATTAAGGGGAACTGGTGGTCAGGAGTGGGAGTAATGTGGTTTCAAGTGAGAGGGACAGCAAGGCAGGTATGAGCAAAGTGATCTTATGTTCAGCCTCTCTCTCTAGGCATCTGTTAATGCTTAGAGGACATTTAGCGAGCAAGGGAACACAGGGGAATCCTACCAGTTGGATTTCAGCAGATTTCAGATTTCAAAAGTGCAAACTTGCTTGCAACAGCAGCAAAATCATCAATCCATCTGGGCCATGTTCGCTGTGGATATAGAAGTGATGCATGGAGACAGAAAAGACTTGGAGTTTTGTCTTTTCCAAAGTATTGTTGAGATGTCAGACTGCCCTCAAAATCAAAGGCCACAATGCCCAACAGGTATAAAGCAACAGCATGTGGCAAGCCAGTGAATCACAAATGCCGTCCCTAAATGGTCAACAATTGGGCTGTAGACTAAGGCAGCTCTTGCACTCCTCCCAATCCTATCTGCCTTTGCTCCTGGTGTCACAGTTCCAGTTTCCCCACAGCTAGCTCCATGCCATCACGCGTGTGGAATCTGCAGAACTCACAGTGGCAACTGCAATGCTCATCATCTCCCAGCCAGTCAGTGCATTTTTGGGCTTAAGATGCTTTAAGACAGTAGTGGATGAACTGGCAGCCTGCAAGTCATACAGGCATATCAATGAGTTATTTTTTGTGGACACTAAGACCAGCCCATTCTGCCCCCCCCCTTTTAAAAACATGAATTGAATCAAAATTGACTTCTGGATCACTTCCTGTTGAGGGATTCTGGGAGCAGTAGTTGTTACAAGGAATTCTTCTATACTTAGGGAGGCTGGCAAAAGAAGAAACTAAGTGTTGGTTGCCAAGTGTCCATATACATACTTAGTACAGTTTCTACAGCAAGCCAGCAAAATTAGAAACAGATTGACCTTGGTGTTAACGGTAGGCGTGGCTGGTTTGAGTGCCAAGTCAGGAAGGCGGGGCTGTTTGTGGGCAGTGCTTGTGAGAGTCCCACCCTCCACACCTCCAAATCTGGCTTCCAAGCTGGGCCAAATAGACTACTTGGTTTCCCAGACATGGCTGTACACACCACATTCCAAGAAAAGGAATGATTCTGTTTTCATACGGTCACATCCCTTGAAAAATAACATACCCTCACACTACACAGTTATGCTCACAGCACAGCTGTAATCTTTAGCAAGTGTTAGTAGTCTCAAAGCCCCAAAACACACAGAAATGATGTGTTGTGGAGCAAGTTGGTGATAGGCAGCACAAGGGGAAGAAAGAGAATGAATCAAAATATATCCGCACCCTGCCTCCTCTTCTGGTTTATGTACTGAGAAATCAAAGCCAGACAGTCAGCCACAGCTAGGAAAAGGAATTGCTGCTCAGAAGGCTTAAGTCCATCAAAACTGGTACCCCAAATTATTTGGGGGGGAAGAGATGAGTATATATCCCCCAACAGGAGGAGGTGCCAGGGTGACGTTTGGCATCTCTTACATGAACATGTCATCGTAGTTTGGAGGTGGAAGATGGTCAGGATCAGGCCTGAAAGAGGAATGGAGAACATGAAGCATTATTTTCTATATTAAGTAAGCCTAGAATTAAACAGAGAGAGAGCGCGCGCATTCACATATCCCAATGACTGCACTGCCCAGAATTCCTGAAACTAGTAGATATGAGCTACCTTGGGTCCCATGTTGGGGGAAAGGAATATCCTGCCTCCAAGTGTGCTGTAATCTCCTTTTTTTGGAGGCTTTTAAACAGAGGGTGCATGGCTATCTCTCAACAGGAGTGCTTTGATTTTATCTTCCTGAATGGCAGAATGGGGTTGGTCCTTGGGGTCTCTTCCAACAATATGATTCTATGAATATCTTGGTGGGTGGGAGGCAAAATGGGAGCATCTGGAAATCTGCCAGTGGTGGTGTGCTGCTTTCATTATTTCTTTCGGTTCAGCTCCAGTTCCATGCTGAGGAGGGGGAACAGCAATCATGAAACTTGCACTGAGATGGGGAGTGACACCATTGCTACCAATAGGTTCCAGGCTGCTCCCTTCTTATCTCACATCCCAGAAGAGGAGAAGGGAAGGAGGAGAACTCTGGTGTGTGCCAGTAACAAGAAATCGCTAAGATCCAAGACACCATCCTTCCCCATGTCTTTACTGCAGCCATTTCTCACCCAGTAAGGCACTGTCCTCACTAAAGGACAAGTCTCTGCTTTCCTTGTCATTTCTGCTTCTTATTCTGCTCAGTCTTCAGCTTCAACTGGTTGAAAACAGTAGATGTGCTTCTGACTGGAGTCTCCTTACAAGAGATCAGATCTTGCCAGTTGTTAAAGAAAGTCACTGGCTGCCAGTTCATTTTGGTGTACCATTTAAAACGCTGGTTTTTGCCCTTTGAGTCCACAACTGACTGAGCCCATAGTATTTTAGGACTACTTGCTCCCTTATAAATCACAGAATTGGAAGAGACCCCAAGGGACACCCAGTCTAATCTCCTTCTGCCAAGCAGCAACACACAATCAAAGCACCCCTGTCAGATGGCTATCAAGCTTTTGTTAGAAACCTCCAAAGAAGGAGATTCTACCACTTTTGGGGGCATCCTATTCCACTGTCAAACAGCTCTTACCATCAAAAAATTCTTCCTAATGTTTAGGTGGAATCTCTTTTCCTGTAGTTTGAATCCATTGCTCTATGTCCTGGAGCAGCAAGAAAAAAAACTTGCTTGTTCCATCCTCAAACTGATTGTGTTAAAGATTATGGAAGCACCAGTCAGCTTGACCCGACAGAAGTGAAGTGTGAGGCTATGGGGATGGGAGATTTCTACTGCTGACCTCTAGGTTATGGGGTGTACTCCCTGGGTTAGTTTAACAAGCATGAAGAGAAAGAACAGAAATGATCTCATTTCAGTTGAAGATGAAATCTGTGTGTGCTCGACTTCAACCAAGAATTGAGTATTTGTGCAGCAAAAATAAGCACATTTCACAATAATGTGGTAAATTTCATTTGTTTGTTTTTAGTTTCAAAAATAAAAACTTTTCATGGGCATGTAGGCCTAAGAGATCAAGAAACCAACACATGTATATTATTGATGTTGGCAGACCTGTTGGATGATGGTACTCTTTAATAAATTAATAAAATTGGGGAGGCCATTTTGATTGTCTGCCCCATGTACTAAACTAATCGATTTCTCTTTGCCAGTTCCTGATACTCACCCACTCCGGTTGGCCCCTGTGGGCCCAAAAGGGTCAAATCTTGCACCAGGTGGAACTGATCCAGGAGGAAGTCTACTTGGAAGTCCTGAAGATGGATCAATCATAGGATTCCGATATCCTGATCGAAGTGGATCTGAGATCATTCCCCCTCTTCGGCCCCTGAGCAAGAGCAATAAAAAGAGAGGTGAATGCTGAATGGACTGAGGTTGGTTCCTAGGCACACACTTTGTTTTGATCCTCAGCTCTAGTTTACTTTTGCATTAGTGCTTCCTCAGCTTTAAGACTGAATTTACAGTCAAATCACATTTTAGCATACTGGGCCTCTGGACAATGTAGTAAGATTTGATGGTGGGCCCCCAGATCATGTCTGATCTCAGAACCCATGAACTCATCATATACCAAACCAGATCCCTGATCCACTCCAACCCCAAATAACCTCTTTTGAGTAGTTCCAGTTTATTTAGTTCTAATGTGGTCTCACCTGGAGTATTATAATATCCGTGGGATATAGGTTTCCAGATAGAATAACTCTATGGTTCCAACTCTATGGTTCTAAGAGACCCCGGGGGGCATTCAATCCAACACCATTTTACCATGCAGGAAAACACCATTAAAACATCCCCAAGAGATGGCCATGCAGCTTCTGGGAATTGAAGTTTTGTGAGATAGTCATCTTTCCTTTCTCAGTCAGAGTGTTCTGGTATCACAATGAACTTCAATTCCCAGAATTCCATAGCATTCAACCATAGCAGTTAGAGTGGTGTTAAATTGGATTATTTCTGCAGTGCTGATGCAGCCTTAG
Organism: Urosaurus nigricauda; assembly: GCA_034509955.1. Lineage (NCBI taxonomy): Eukaryota > Metazoa > Chordata > Lepidosauria > Squamata > Phrynosomatidae > Urosaurus > Urosaurus nigricauda. Next base: position 4,341,595 of record JAOEGL010000004.1, read on the forward strand.
AGACGGGACCTAAGTCTAAACACAAAATTCATGTGTATTTCATATACATCTCATACATACAGCCTGAAGATAACTGAATGCATTATTTTAAAAATAATTTCATGCATGAAACAAAGATGGTGTGAACCAAACTATCAGAAAGCAAAGGTGTCACTATCCTAGCCACCCATGAAAAAGTTTTGTTTTTTGGAACTTTTTGGATCTTGGAATTCTCAATGAGGGAAACTCACTCTACACTACAGTAAATCTGTTAGCACTAATTAAGATACATTTCACATTTATGAAGGAGTCCAAGTCAGGTGGCATACAAACAAAGGAGTTGAAGGTTTGGTGTACTGACTCCACAGCCCCGGACAAGCAGCATGTTGGCAGTGATTCTGGTTGCTGTTTCCTTCCTTCTGGGAAAGGGATTTTTAAAAAAGGTATTTTAGATAAAGAGAGAAACTTACCCAAAGGGGTCCAAATCTTCTCCACCAACAGCAAAGGGCCCCATGGGGTCTTGCCTAAAAAAGAGGACAGATTCACTCAGATTTTGGACAAATTTGAACAGTCCTCCATTTAATACAGGGGCAAGCACCTGTGGTACCATTTACAGCCAGCTTGGCCAACTGTTTGTTAATTGAGTTCTTAAAAGGGTTTTTAAAAATTAAAAATACATAGTTACATTACAGTATTTACTTATTTCTTAAAAAACTTATATACTTTTAATGTGAGACCTCAGGGCAGTTTACAAATAGAACTATATAAATAATTTGAAACAATTCCCAACTAAAATGGTACAATAATTTAAACAGGATAAAAATATTAGTTAAGGAAGTTAAAACAGCTTTAAAGGCTATAGCAATTTAAAACTATGTACATGTATATTTAAACCTGGCATGGTGCAGTGGTTTGAGTGCTGCACTGGAAGACTTGGAAACCTACTAAGTGACCCTGAGCAAGTCACACTCTCTCAACCTCAGAAGAAGGTAAAGGCAGCCCCCTTGAACAAATCCTGCCGAGAAAACCCCATGGTAAGATTACTCTAAGTCATAAATGATTTGAAGGCACACAACAACAACCACAACAACCCTATATCTTGGAGACATGACTTTATCAGACTAAAGCTTCCCAAATCCCCCAGTCAGCATGAGGCACACAACAATAACAGCAGCTAAATGGAATTTTATCAACTATGATAATGGTGATAACACATTTAGTTTCTTTTCCTCTTCCATTTCCATTCACTGTTATGGGATTACGCTGGAGTGGGACATCTGTGAATTTCAACAGCAAACTCTAATGTCAGGTTTTATTTTCAAAAACTTAGAATTCTGGAGATTTTGTTGGGCCACATATAGGTTTGTGACCCATATGTGGCCAATACTTTACCTACCCCTCATGTAATGCCAGCCTCCAGGTATGAAGTGACACCAAAATAGGAGCATTCCTAAGCAGGCAAGGGATATTCTCACCATCAAGACCAACTCCTAATATGCGGCCTTGTGAGACTCCAAAGGTGCCCACTCTTTGTCCTCTCCTGCTTTACAAAGGAACTCACCAGTTGGGCTGCCGGCTGCCATGAGGATGTCGAGGCGGGATCCACAGTGGGTCGTGGTCAGGAGGGTTGGGAGGAGAGGGGTTTCTCTCACGCTTGGGCTCCTCTCTGGTGCGGATGTGCTCTTTGGTGCCCTCGAAGGGAGAGACAATGTGGTGGACGATTCGCGTCTGCAATTCCTCTGTGTTCTGGTACACCCTGTTGGAGCAGGAAAACCAGGGAATGGGTTTAAGTCTGGGCCAGTCTAGCTTTCACCAAAATCAAAGTGTCAGAGGCCCAAGAAATCATGTCTAGCCTAGCTTCATGAGGAATGTTTGTTTTTTTTTTTTTTTTTTTTTTATTTATACCCCGCTCTTCAGCCAAGACTATCAGAGCGGCTTACAATTTGTTAAACAAACAGCTTCATTTACAATTGTAAGCTATTTGCCCCCAACAATCTGGGTACTCATTTTAGCGACCTCAGAAGGATGCAAGCCTGAGTCAAGCTTCAGCCCTTTGCTGGTCTTGAACTCGCCACCTTCTGGTTTTGAGTGAGTGGCTGCAGTACAGGCATTTAACCACTGCGCCACCAGGGCTGTTAGGAAAACCAGGCTCCTCTAAGACAGTGCTTTTCAGACATGCTGAAAAGAAATCCCCAGCATGACTGATGGCTTGGATCAAGGGTATTTCATAGAATCATAGAGCTGGAAGAGACCACAAGCAGCAACCAGTCCAACACCATTCTGCCATGCAGGAAGACACCATCAAAGCTCCAAGGGCTCCAAGGTTGACTCAGCCATCCATCCTTACAAAGGTTAGTAAAATGAGTACCCAACTTGTTGGTGGCAATTGGCTTACAGGCTGTAAACAGCTTAGGGAGTTCTGAGTTCAGTGATAAGTGGTATAGAAATGTAAATGCTATTGCCATTGCAAAGCACTCTTGACAGATGGCCATCCAGCCTCTATTTAAAAATCTCCAAAGAAGGAGACTCCACCACCTTCTGAGGCAGCATCTTGTACTATCGAACATCTCTTACCCTCAGAAAGTTCTTCCTAATATTTAGGTGGAATTTCTTTTTCTGCAGTTTGCATTTGTTGTTCCGGGTCCTATTCTCTGGAGCAGCAGAGAACAAGCTTGCTCCATCCCCAATATGACACCTTTTCCAATACTTAAACAGGGCTATCATGTCACCCCTTAACCTTTTCTTCCCAAGGCTAAATATACCCAGCTTCCTAAGCTAGTCCTCATAACGCTCAGTGGTTTCCAGACCTTTCACCATTTTGGTCACCTGCTTCTGGACATGCTCCAGTTTCTCAACATCCTTCTTGAGTTGTGGTGCCCATAACTGGACACAGTATTCCAGGTGAGGTCTGACCAAAGCAAAATGAAGTGCTACTATTACTTCACTTGAACTAGATTATATTTCACTGTACAAATGTCCCCAAATATTAAGATCTTTAGGGGAGGGTGTTCTCTTACCCCCCCCCCAAGGTATGTCCAAAATTGGGACTTGGAAAAAAGAAAGATATAAATAAATATAATAATAGTGACAATCACAGACCACAAGCTGAGGTGTGGTGAGGTGTAGCAGAAGGCATGGTCAACACCTGTTTTATTAGTAGGAGGAAGAGTCATTTCTCCAATACTGAGTCCATGAACAAGTCTGACCACTTTTAAATTAGACTCATGTTCAGACAAGAGAGTTAGTTCTAGCAGCTTTATTTTTAGTCTACATCATGCCACATACATTTTTTGGATGTTAGCCCAACTATGATGGTGTCCATAGAAGTTTAAGGCAGCCTCAAAAATCCTCCCCTATCCGCATTGCAGCTAACATTAAAAACTAAAGGCAAGTTTCTAGTCTTCATGGTGAAACCAAAACTTTGCTCAGCAGGGTGCAGATCATGCTTGGCCAAATCTCCACACCCAGTGAAAATATGAAGAAGATAGCCAGGACATAGGACTTTAATATAACTCCTTGCTTATAGTAAATTAATAAAAATTATTTTAAAAAATATAACTCCTTACTCCTCCTCACAATTAGCAAAAATCAAAATCATGCAGCAGAGGTTGTGCAAATTGCTTTTCTCATGTAGGGAGCAGAAATGTTTTATTTATTTTATTCATAGTACTTATATGCACTGTCTTCAGACACAAAAGCTCTCAGAGCAATTTGCAGATTGTTAATTTAATAGCTGGCAAAGAACTTTGGCTACATTTTGTTGCATTGAGGTGGGATGAGAATACACAACTCTGATTCTAGCTTACAACAGGCATAAAACTTGGGTAGAGGAGGGAAGAGTTATGATTTGGGAGGTGAGAGTAAGGTTCAAGTGGGACCTGCAGGACCAGGTAAGGGCAGGCAGGGCACTGCAGATTATCTGGTGATGCTGTCAAGGAAGAAAGGTTATAGATTGATGGGGGGAACTGTATGCATTCCTATACATGTTCCATGCACTCATGCACATGTCGCATGCATCTGCACAGCTGAGTGTCTGTACATGTATACACACAGAGAGACATTTCTATGCGTGCCTCTGTATAAATAAAATTCTTTATGCATTTTTCTGCATATAACAAACAGCTCCATTGCACAGTCTGAAGGCACTGGATATATCTCAGGCTGCATCTGCACTTCAGAAATAATAAAGTTGGATACCACTTTAACTGTCATGGCTCAATGCTATGGAATTCTGGGATTTGTAGTTTGTTGTGCCACCAAAGATCTCTGACAGAGAAGGCTAAATATCTCAGAAAACTACAAACCCTGGAATTCCACAGTACTGAGCCATGGCAGTTAAAGTGGTGTCAAAATGCATAATTTCCACAGTGCAGATGCAGCCTCAGTCTTTGGAACTAAGCATACCTGGGCCTGGCCAGTGGCTTGCAAGTTCAGCACAAGCTTAGTGGTAGAAAAATAGTGGGGTTTTTTTCCCCAGTACAATTGCCAGGATCCCTTGCTATAATCATAGAATTATAGAGTTGGAAGAGACCACAAGGGCCATCCAGTCTAACCCCCTGCCATGCAGGAACTCCCAATCAAAACATCCCTGACAGATGACCATCCAGCCTCTGCTTAAAGACCTCCAAGGAAGGAGATTCCACCACCGTCTGAGGGAGTCTTTAAGCAGGGAGTCTAGGGGTCTTTAAGCAGAGGCTGGATGGCCATCTGTCAGGGATGCTTTGACTTGGAGTTCCTGCATGGCAGGGGGTTGGACTGGATGGCCCTTGTGGTCTCTTCCAACTCTATGATTCTATGATTCTATGATTCTATGAGTGTGTTCCACTGTCGAACAGCCCTTACTGTCAGTAAATTCCTTCTAATGTTGAGGTGGAATCTCTTTTGCTGTAATTTGTATCCATTGTTTCATGTCCTAGTCTCTGGAGCAGCAGAAAACAAGCTTGCTCCCTCCTCAATATGAAAGCCCTTCAAATATTTAAACAGGGCGATCATATCACCTCTTAACCTTCTCTTCTCCAGGCTAAACATCCCCAGTTTCCAAAGGCGTTCCTCATAGGGCATGGTTTCCAGACCCTTCACCATCTTAGTTGCCCTACTTTGGACATGCTCCAGTTTCACCACATCTTTTTTGAATTGTGGTGCCCAGAACTGGACACAGTATTCCAGGTGGGGCCTGACCAAAGCAGAATAGAGTGGCACTATAACTTCCCTTGATCTAGACACTATACTTCTATTGATGCAGCCTAAAATTGCATTGGCCTTATTAGCTGCTGCATCGCACTGTTGACTCATGTTCAGCTTATGGCCTACTTGGACTCCTAGATCTCTTTCACACGTAGTTTCACTCAGCCAAGGTGTTCCCCATTTTATATCTGTGCATTTCATTTTTCTGCCCTAAGTGCAGAACCTTACATTTATGTTCCACATCCTGGAAACATTTCACCAGCCATAACAAAAAACAAAGTAAATCTTTGTGGCCCATAGCAGAGCTTTGTAGCCCTGTGTAGAGTAGATCTATTACATGAAATTGGTTTACCTACGTATTAATTCACTAATCAACAAGTGATCCAGTGGGTCTGTTCTATTTGGGACTACCTGGTACGGTTCCAGCCTCTAAATGCATTGTACTGTGTGGGTTCTACAGTCTAACCAAGCAGGATTCTTCTTGGTTTAATTTGCCACCAGTACATGAGATGGCACTCCAAGATCTCCTTCCCAAACTGAAGGAAATATGTGGCCCTCAGGGACTGCTGGACTCTAATCCCCATCATTCCTACTGGCTCCACCACGGGCTATGTTGGCCAGGGCTGCTGAGGCTAGCAGCCCAACAATATCCCAAAGATTGTGTGATTTGCACCCTGGGCCTATGAAGTTGAAAAAGAGCAACAGTTACTTGTCAAAATCAGCCAGGTGTTCCGGGTTGACGTAGTCAGTCACTTTCAAGGTCAAATCTGCCACTTTCTGGGATTTGGGCTCCTGGAGGGGGAAGGAAAGAAGACAGCACTGAGTTTGGGACTGCCATAAGATATGGGGGCAGTCCATATTTGCAGGACAGTGAGGTGGGACACTGGTGGAGAATGAGGAAATGCTCTGTTTAAGGAGAGACAGGTGGGAGAATGCTTGGCACTGCCCTCCACCACACTGCTCCTTCCATGTACCTCTGAGGGAAAGGGCAACCTTGCAGCCATGACAAGTACACATTGCTAGGCCTTACTGTCCCCTAGATCCACAGCTAGAAGCAGGTGGGTGGGAGAGGGTTCTTTCTACCCTCTTCTCCCTAGGCAAATCCCTACTCCTTTTCATTTATTTAGCCTCTCCTTCACTTGGACTGCTTTTTACTAACATCAAAAACAACCACAACCATAGAGTGCTGCTACCCAGAGCTGTTAATTTCCTGCTATGGGCCAAGCTTATGGAGTCTGTGGCACAGTTGCAGCTTTGTTTTATGGGCAGAACGGAGCAGGTTCAATCCCTGGCAGCTCCCATTAGAACTGGCTGAGGTTAGTTGCAAAGGGATCTTGTAGCACCTTGGAGACTAACTGAAAGAAAGAAGCTAGGAGCCTGAGCTTTCATAGACTTAAACCTAAGCAGACTCAAGTCTATGAAAGCTCAGGCTCCCAGCTTCTTTCTTTCATTTAGTCTCCAAGGTGCTACAAGATCCCTTTGCATACTGATTTTCCAGACTAATATGGCTATATCTTTAAATTGTCTCAGGTTAGCCAAAAAGGCCTGCTTTGGAAAGGCTTGACCAGCTGAAGAAGATCAGACTTCCAACAACCTGGCACTAGGCTACATCTCCCCAGTCCTTATGCCTAATGCATTGTTCCCTGTGACCTTCTCCAACTACAGCATTGTTCTCTACAGTCCTCTGTAACCTGGTGGCGTTTTTTCTGGCTTTCTGCATGATGTGCTCCACATCTCTGTTGTGAAAGGCCTGGAGGGAACAACAAGTGAGTTGGGGAGCTGTTGCCCAACACCTCCAAACAGCCCAATGCTAGGGCTGTGGAATGCTGGATGGAGCATCACTGGGTTGTGGGAGCCCAGAAGGAAGCATTCATTGTGCATGCAGGCTGGGAAATTGTAGCCTGACATCTCTGGAGGGCACAAGGTTGCAGAAAATCTAGAGGGAACAACACCACGGGTGTGCAAGGCCAGAAGCAACAACACCATAGGTGCAGAAGGCCAGAGGGAACAATGTCATGGAAGGGTAAGGCCAGAAAGAATAACACCGGGGTTACTCAAGTTCAGAGCAAACAATGCCACCATTGCAGAAGGCAAGAAGGAAGAACATCAGGGTTACAGAACACCAGGGTTGGGGAAGACCAGAAAGAACAATGCCAGGGTTGCAGAAGTTCAGAGGGAACAACATCAGGGTTGTGGAAGGTAGGAGGGAACAACGCCAGGGTTGCAGAATGCCAGGGTTGGGGAAAGCCATAAAGAACAATGCCAGGATTGTGGAAGTTCAGAGTGAACAACACCAGAGTTGCAGAAGGTTAGAAGGAACAACACCAAGGCTGTAGAAGACCAGAAGGAACAATGCCAGGGCTGTGGAAAGCCAGAGGGAACAACATGAAGGTTGCAGAAGGTCAGAGGGAATAAGGCTGGAGTTATAGAAGGTGGCCAGACCCATGGCGTGACTTATACTCCATAGGCCACAGAGCATATCTCCCTTTCCTTGCCATTCTTCAAGGGAGAAATTTTGGAAATGAAGGATAAGAATTGTATGGCCATCACCGCCTCCTCCTCCATTGCCAGAGGCACATTCCGGAGGAAGGAAGCCACCTTACCATGACGTTGAGGATGATACTGCCGTCCATCATGATCCCTTTCAGGAGGAGGTCACGGGAGTCGTCCTTCAGCCGGTAGCGCAAGGTGTAGAGCTCCTTGTCTGCATTCCACCCGGCGGGGAGCATCTCCGATTTTCTTTCGTTGGCACCTGGCTGGGCAACAGTGATGCCCCCCAAAGAAGAGAGAGAGGTGATGTTTTGGCTCAGCTCCACCATTTCAAGCAAGGAAGGGCTCAGGACACATCCAGGGACTTTTTTTGACCTACAGTTCCCAGAATCCCCCAGGCAGTGGCCATGCTTGCTGGGGGAAGTCTGGGAGCTATGGTCCAAAAGGGTTTCTCATAACTTTGGACATAACTACACTATATATTAATTTATCTAAGAGCTAGGACAGTGCAGTAGTTGTAGCGCCAGGATGGGGCATGGGGGAATCTAGCTTCAAGTCTCCATTAGAAGAATGAACCCCTTCAGGGCCAGTCACACAAATTTCTGGTCTAGTCTACCTCACAAGATTGTTGTGAGGATGAAGTGTAGAATCATAGATTCTATGTGTAGGCATGGAAGAGTCCAACTTATGGATCATGAAACATTCTGGGTTGTTTTGAGTCCTTCTCTCACTCACTCATTCTCTGTCGCAAATTAAAGCGGCGCCAAAACAGATTATTTTGGACATCCGGATGCAGCCTTAGTCATGCTCAAAATGGAGGACATTTTGGAATTCTTCCTGAACAGAAGGCTGAAATGGAGGACACTTCCAGGAAAAGGAGGGCTTCTGGTCACTCTCTGCTAAGGTGCTAAAGAACCCTGCCAGGGGAGTGAAATTGGCACCCCATTCCTCAGCCCTATCTGCCAAAGGGAGCAGAGGAGCCTTGCCAGAGTCTTCCTGGACTCTGCCTTTCAGAGGAGTGAAGATGGCCACCCTCTTCTTGGACCCTGCTTTCCAAGGAAGCAGAGGAGCCAAGGGGCAAAGGAGCTCTGCCAGGGGAATAAAGTTGGCCACCTTACTGGACCCTGCCTTCCAAGGGGGGCAGAGGAGGCTTGCCAGGGAAGTGGAATTGGTAACTTCTCTTCGTGGACCCTGCCTTCTAGGGGAGTGAAGTTGGCCACCCTCTTTTTGGATCTTTCTTGCCAAGGGGCAAAGGAGCTCTGCCAGGAGCGTGAAGTTGGCCACCCTCTTCTCGGACCCTGCTTTTCAATGGAACAGAGGAGCCAAGGGGCAAAGGAGGTCTGCCAGGGGAATGCAGTTGTCCACCTTCTTCCTGGATCCTGCTTTCCAAGGGGCAGAGGAGCCTTGCCAGGGGAGTGATGGTGGCCACCATCTTCCTGGACCCTGGTTTCCAGGGAAGTAGAGGAGCCAAGGGGAATGAAATTGGCCACCTTCTTTCTGGATCCTGCCTTCCAAGGGGGGCAGAGGAGCCCTGTCAGGGGAGTGAAGTTGGCAACCTTTCCTTCCAAGGGGTGGGGCAGGGGAGCCCTGGCAGGGGAGTGAAGTTGGCAACCTTTCCTTCCAAGGCGGGGGGGGGGGCAGAGGAGCCGTGGCAGGGGAGTGAAGTTGACAACCTTTCCTTCTAAGAGGGGGGCAGAGGAGCCCTGTCAGGGGAGTGAAGTTGGCAACCTTTCCTTCCAAGGGGGTCAGAGGCTTCTGCCCCTCACCTGGTCCCCGGTGCCGAGGCAGCGGTAGTCGTGGGTGATGAGCTTCCAGTGGAGGAAGCAGAGGAGGGCATCCTGAGGGCAGGAGATCCCGGGAGCCACCGAGTGGAAGAGCAGCTCAAGGCCGGCCATGGCCCACACTGAGACTCCTAAAGACAAGGGAAACAAGAGGGGGACACAAAACAGCTGCGCACCTATGGGAAAGAGGGACGGTCCGTCCCTGTAAATAGGTCCGGATGGAAACAAGGAGCCCAGCACTTTAGTTCCGGGGATTTAATGGGCCCCTTTTAACAAGGAATATAACCCGGTTTGGGTCCGCTTTAACTCTTTGTCTGGCTCATTGCTATGGAATTCTGGGAGTTGGAGTCTGTTGTGGGGCCCCGAGCGGAGCTCCGCTCCGCTCTGGGCCCACAACAGACTCCAACTCCCAGAATTCCATAGCAGGGAGCCAGACAAAGAGTTAAAGCGGACCCAAACCGGGTTATATTCCTCCAGTGTGGATGTATAGCCTTTAACTGAGGGGAGAGAGAGGCCAAGGTTTGCCCCCACCCCCCAAATTAATTAAAAATAATAATAATAAAACATTTGGACTTTTGGATTCAAATTATTAAGTAAAATCCAATGGTTAATACAATGCAAGAAAAGGAGAAAAGAAAAAAAAAAAAGAAGAAGAACTGGAATTAATCCACCTGGTAATAAAATGCCAAAAAGGCAATTTATTAAGTAAAATCCAAGGATAAAATAAAAAAAGCTAAGAAAGAAAGGAAGGAAGGACTGGAATGATTAAGTAAAGTCCAATAATGAATAAAATGCAACACAAAACAAAGCAAAAAACAAAACCCCAAAACCAAACCAAACAAACAAAACAAACAAACTGGAATTATTAAGTACAATGATTAATAAAATGCAAAAAGGAGAACTGGAATTATTAAGTAAAATTGGAATTATTAGGTAAAAACCAATGGTAAATAGATTTTAAAAACTGGCATTATTTTAAAAAAGCCAACGTTTAATAAAATGCAAAAAGGAGAACTGGAATTCTTAAGTAAAAATTGATTTCTTACGTCAAAACCAATGATACATAAAATAAAAAAGTGGAATTATTAAGTAAAATCCAATGATAACTAAAATGCCCCCCCCCCCCAATTATTAAGTCAAAATGGAATTAAGTGAAATTCATTTATTAATAAAGTGCAAAAAAAATAATCTTGGAATTATAAAGTAAAAACAGAATTATGAAGTAAAATGCATTTAATAATAAAATGCAAAAAAAGAAAAGAAAAGAGAGAAAGAACTGGAATTATTAGGTAAAACTGAATTATTAGTAAAGTGGATGGTGGAATCCATGGATAAAAAAATCAGTGGATTTGGTGTGCCGACTATATATGAGTGTGCTGTGCACGCCTTTAAGTCATCCTTTATGGTGACCCCACACATTTCATAGGGTTATCTCAGGTCCAAAACACGCTGCAGAAATAATCCAGTTTGAGACCTTTCACCTCCTCCCATTTCACACCATACAGAATCCTTAGGGATGCTTTTTTTGCGCTAATGGTGGCGCAGTGGTTAAATGCCTGTCCTGCAGCCACTCACTCAAAACCACAAAGTTGCGAGTTCAAGACCAGCAAAGGGCTGAAGCTTGACTCAGGCTTGCATCCTTCCGAGGTCGCTAAAATGAGTACCCAGATTGTTGGGGGGCAAATAGCTTACAATTGTAAACTGCTTAGACACTCCTTAAGGGTATGAAGCGGTATATAAATGAAGCTGTTTGTTTTTTTGTTTGTTTTGTGAATCGTCATTTCCCTACACCACTGAACGTAATGCTCATAGTTGTGACGTAAACAACTAGCAACATGAAAATTTTACCTTAGAATTGCAATAGCGTAAGCACAACCTAAACATATTTACATATACATAGTGAAGATTTGGTTAAAATGTGATTTTTTTTCAAAGCAAATTTAAGAAGATTTTTTAACAAAATCATTTTTTTTTTAAAAATTAATATTTTGACATTTGAAATTTTAATTTTTAAAATTTGGGGGGGGGGCTTCTCCTTTCTCCTCCCACTGGGCTTCACCCCACTCCCACTATCTCTTATGGCCTGCAGCTACCCCTTTTAGTGCCAGATCGGGGCCGCAACAACCGCACGCCATGGATCCGATCTCACCTTTCCGCAGCGCAAAAATGAGGCACAAAAAGTGGCTCCTTTCTGCTCCGTGGAAAGGGTGCCAGAAAGGATGCTGTAGTTGCCGTCACTGCAGCATTTCGGTGTGGTGCAGCGCACGGCATCATGCTGGCCTGGGGGTGAAGTTGGGACATGTGTCCTATGGACACAGTGCCTCAAATTCGCCCCGAGGCCAGGCTTAATGGCTGGTCTGTACAGTCCCTTAAAGCATTTTAAAGGGAAGCAGATGAATGTCACAGCCCATTTCTGCCAAAAGGTAGGTGTTTGAGGAGCACTGGGGTCACTTCTCCCCGCTTCAGGTGTCACCTGGTGCAATCCGCACCCCTAAGCCCCCCTAGTGATGCCACTGGGCCGAGGCAACAGCAAAACGCTGCAGCCTTTCCTAGTTTGTCGACTCTTCCTCATTAATAACATTTGCCATCCTGACCACACTCCGATGTTGCTTGGCCACACTTGTCTGAGTTTTCATTTCTGAAATGTTGGAGGGCATGCAGTAAGTCAGAGATGCTGCAGTTTACACTGCGGAGCCCATAAAAAGCAGAGGTGGAACTAGATGACGGTCAAGGTTCTTTCCAACCTTGATGACTCTATCTCAGATCTTTGGAAAAAGTTACTTTTTTTTTTTTACTGTAGTCCTTAAAACCCTTTGGCCATGGTGGTACAGGGATTCTGAACATTCTTCTAGTCGAAAAAGAAAAAGAAGAAAAAGAAAGAAAAAGAAAAGAAAAAGGAGGGGGAAAAACGCAATTTTGCCAGAACAGTTCTATCCTGAAATCAAGGCTAGCTGGCTCCTATGGGTGAAAATGATCCTTTTACATCTCAATGATTGTATGATCACAGAACATGCAGGGGTGGGAACCATAGATAGTAATCTTTGGAGGCCAGATTTCTGTCCTTCAGACCCCTTGGGCGCTAGGTAAATTGCCAAAAATGCCTACAAAAATGGAACACAATTGGAAGGACTTGTCTGGGTTTAAAAAGTGGCCCTATAAGTCACTTAAAAGTTGAATTGCTGTTGCTGGAGGGTTCCAGGAATAGAAATTCACCATTATTTTTGGCCAGAAAAAGGTTAGTTTAGGAACCTGGTGGGCCCTGGGCTGCAGAAACAGCTTTGGGGGCTTCATGTGGCCCAAAGGCCACCCATTGACCCTTCGGCTCCTGCACTTTCTTCTTCTTTTTAAATTAAAATTTTGTTAACATAGAACAACAATAACAAACACAAATAACAAACAAAAATTAATAGGCACTTCCATAATTCATATGATATCCTAAGGGCTCGTATAGCTCATCATGCTAGACTTCCGATTTATCATACCCTTTGCTGAGAGTCTCAAGCTGTAGTATTATTAAGGAGCACAATGGTTAAATTTGTTTACGTTTTACGCCTCCCACCTCTTCTTACAAAATTTTATAGTTGAAGCCCACATTTTATTCTGTAATATTCACATCTTTGTTATTTAGCAGGGCTATTTGTACCAATTCGCACATATCTACTAGTTTGAGTAGTAGTTCATCTATCAGGGGTATTTTTGTTGTTTTCCAATATTTCGCTAACAGTAATCTGGTGGAGGTTACTATGTATAATACTAACTCCGGCCCTTTCTAACATCACGATGCATGGGGCCAAACAACAGCAGTGTGGGGTCAAGATGGGAAAAGTTATTAATAAAGAAGAAAAACACACAAGGTAGAAAAGGGTGCAGCAGTTTGCTTTTGCCCAAGTCTCCAGGGAAGAGCAAGATTCCAACCCTTCGCCTCCTCTCCATCCGGCTGAGTGAATTCACTTTGAACACAGCTTGCAGCAAGTGAAGTCAGCTGAGGATGAAGGTGGAAACTGAGAGGGGAAGAGAGAAACTGGGATGTTTTAAATGCAGCTGAAAAAATGGGACGAGAGCGGATTAGAGAATCTAGGACTGTCCCTGCGAAATTGGGACAGATGGAGAGTAAGGGTTCCTTTCTGCTGGAGGCCTTTGTTTCTTCCCTGTTTCCAAGTGCCACTCACCATGTACTTTCCGGGAACGCTCCGCCATGGCTATTGAGACTTGACCCACATGATGCAAAGAGGGGGATGAGGAGGATGGGGCAGATGTTAGGAGGATAACATTGGCCTCTGTTCCGTGCGGCTGCCTGGCTGGGCGGCAGCCTTCTTGGTTGCCAGGCAATGGAGCCTATTGGGTTCTGCATTCCATCTTAGTGGCTTCTGCTAAGACAGAGGCACCCAAAGCTTAAACCAATCCTTTTATTTTTCTCTTTTGGAGATGTACAATTGTCCCCCCACATTCATTTGTCCCCCGCACAGGACCCCCATGAATGTGGAAAAACCACCAATAACAAAAACAGTATATTTTTACTTGAGAGAACACCTCCCTAGGAACCTCTAGGCCCTCCAAGTGCAACTCTGTGGTCAACATCTGCCAGACATTGGCCATAAAATAGCCCTGGAGGAGCTACAAATGCCTAGCAGAGTGTTCTCTCTAGGAATCTCTAGGTCCTTCAGTGTGGCTTTTGGTTAAAGTTGACCATAGAGTTGCTCTGGAGGACCTAGATATTCCTAGACAGAACATATTAATAAAATTAATCAAATCCGCAAAAGCCAAAGCTGCTAATGTGGATGGATGAGTGTACAAGAAGCCAACTTTGGGTAATTAATAATAATAATAGAATCACAGTCAGGGGTCATTCACATGTTGTTTTTAGTCTGATGGTGTGAATATTCTCACTCACGCATTCTGTGTTTGTTATTCACACCATGAAACCGCATCGATCTGCATCTCTGTGCAAGCATCCAAATAAAGATGGAGCCAACAATGTGAACACATTTGGAACTTTTTTTTTTGGTATGGAGTGTTTTATGTAAAGTCTATTTGGGTCTATTTGCATTGGTTATTCCCACTACTGATGGTGCTGAACATCTGGAGGACAAAGGTTTGGGAACCACTAGTTTAATTCAATTAAAACAGAGACTACTTGCATGGTTTAAACTATATTCTAATCATTTTAATGTGCAAGCCACCTTGAGTCCCAGTCTTGGGGAAAACACAAGGTATAAACAAAGATGATGGTGATGACATTGGACTCTTTCATACAAGGCTAAATTGGAAGTATAATTTAGGGTCAATTCGAATGCAATCATGGGTTTTATGTTATTGCAAATTAACTCTTCACATGCAAATTCGGGCAGGAGGGAAGCCAATTCGAATGAAATCATGGGTTTTACCTTATTCCGAATTAAAGCTTCGCATGCAAATTCGGGCAGGAGGGGGTTAATTTACATAAATCCGCATTGGCAGTCAATTGGCACTGATGATGATGATGATGGTGATGATGATTATGATGATTATGATGATACAGAGAAAGGCATCCATTGACATGAATTGCTAACTCAACCTGCTGATAGCTGAAATGCTCTCTATAGACTCTTTCAAACGGGGAGGAATTTCTCCCAACTCCGAATGGAGCCAATGCGGATTTATGTAAATTCGCTTGTTTAGCGAATTTACATGAACCCCTGCTCCATTCGGAATTACTTCCCATTACCCGAAATTAACCCCCTCCTGCCCGAATTTGCATGCGAAGCTTTAATTCGCAATAAGGAAAAACCCATGATTGCATTCGAATTGGCTTCCCTCCTGCCCGAATTTGCATGTGAAGAGTTAATTTGCAATAACATAAAACCCATGATTGCATTCGAATTGACCTTAAATTATACTTCCAATTTAGCCTTGTATGAAAGAGTCCATTGAAAGGTTTATGTGCCTAAATCCAGTGGTTATCTCTGATAACAGTGGTGTGTGTGTGTGAGGGGATATACTGGATTTTGGACAAGGAATTTAAAAGCCAGAAATGTGCTTTTGCTGTTTGTACCTTGGGTGGGGATCCACTTTTGCTGAGTGTTGTACTTTTCTGCCCTCGAGGTTTTAAAACTCCTGTATCAACACTAGTGGACATAAATTCCCCTTGCAAAAGTTCCCAGGTGTCTCTGCCTGGTGAAGGGGAGAAATCTCAAGGCAAAGCTGCTGCCTTGAAAGGTATACCCCTGTCTGTTTTCCTTATTTATTAGATTTGGGGAGGCATCTACGCTGTAGAAATAATGCAGTTTGATACCACCTTTAACTGCCATGGCTCCATCTTACAGAAACCTGGATTTGTAGTTTAGTGAGGCACAAGCACAGATCGGCAGAGAAGGCGAAAGAGTTTGTGAAACCACAAATCCTTGGAATCCATAGGGTGGAGCTAACAGCACCTAAAGTGGTGTCAAACTGAATTATTTATACAGTGTAGATGCACCTTTGGTGGCTGGAGTTCAGTGCAGGACTTACATCTGCGTCTAGCAAGACAACCTACAAATGCAGAACTAGAGGTACTGAAACTCCACGCTGAAGGATCAACTCAACCCATGGAGGTTTCAGAGGAGATACCGGACGGCTCCATTGCAATGCTCTTTGAGGACTAGAAACTTATACAGAACGTCACACTCTCAGACAATCAGAAGAATGCTGAAGTTGAGAAGGATGAAGCAATACAGTTTCCTCTTTATTCTGCAAGAGGAAATAATCGGAAGGAGAAAATGAAATGAAAGCAAAAGAGAGCACAAAGCTGTATTCCTGCCTGCCTTTTCGATGGCTGTCTTGAGGCACTTGTCTGGACAACTGTGTCCATTTCAGCTGCTGATCCTTCTCTCCCAACTTCTTGGTAAGTGTTATAATATAGAAACCAGATTTGCCACTATTTTGCAAATCTGACAATCCCCACATAGTACATACTTTTACCAATGCTCGATTTAATGTTATTCTGTCGGCTGTGCTTCCAGGGAATTCCTTGCAAAAATTGTATTTGTACAGGTGGAGATGGATTAGTAGAGTCCGTATCTCATGTGCTTTTCTCTTGTAGAGACAAATGTACAAGACATATTACATCTCTCTTATATGAGTTCCCTGAAGGATCTTTTGATTGGTACTTGGATTTATTTATTAGCAGATGCTAATAAATGTTTAAAAGAAATGGTTGCAAAGTTTCTCTCTGCTGCCAGGTTTCATGAAAACCTCATTCAGGCCCATTAACAATATCTGGTGTTTTCTGTCCTCTTTTATGGTTTATTATGTTTTAGGTTTTTAAATAACTGCTGAAGTGCTACAGTCTGTTTTCTATTGTGTAATTTTGTATTGTGTTTTGTATTTTTATATAGATTGTTTCATTTTTTAAAAATTAAAAATCAGATTTGTTACATTGTTTGTGATTCTATGATTCTATGGTTCCTGTTTTTTTATAAGAGCCAAAGTACAATACTTACTCTGACCTGTGAATAAGTTGACTCAGGTTTTCATGTTCAATTTTTTGACTAAAATTTCTAGACTTATACATGAGTATATACCAGTGGTACTCAACCTTCCTAATGCCATGATCCTTTAGTACAGTTCTTCATCCCCAGACAGCATGACTAATGGTGATAAAGGGACTCCACAAAATGGAGCTATGAAACATTTGGGGACATCAGGTTGAGAAACATTGTTCTAAAAGGGAAAAAATGGCATTCACTTTGTTGCAGGTGCCAGAGGCCAGAGGCTGGAGATAATACAGAGCCCAGAATCCTTGTCGGTGTCGGCAGGAGAGGAGCTCACGCTGAATTGTACACTGAATGGGATCGGTCTACCAGGAGGGGTCAAGTGGCACAGGGGCCTAGACGGAAACCAGCCAGCCGTTTATAGTCTCAAAGGAGAGTCCTCCCCCCGAGTGACAAGGGTTGTTCCTGGATCCCTCAATGACTTCTCCATCACCATCAAAAATGTTCGACCCGAGGATGCAGGAACCTATTACTGTGTGAAATACAGACAAAGATCAGGCAGCCCAGAGACAGAAGAAGCCGCTGGAAAAGGCACTGTGGTTTCTGTGATTGGTAAGTACGTGGAGGAAAAAATCTCATGTGAAAACAGGAGAAATGATCTAACATGACCCATTTGACCCAATACAAGCTCAGAGGATGATGAAAGAGTGAGGGGCAGTGGGGGAGACACCAAGCCCAAGCACTCTTGGAGAAGCAGAGAGACTGGAGATTTATGATCCCCCCAAATCAGTAGCCCCTTAACCTGAGGATCCTCCTCCTGCCCCAAATCTGACAACTATGAGTCAAAACCAGCGTTGACAGCCTCTGTGTCTGTCTCAAGCTCTAAGGCAGTACAACTTTCCAAGAACTACACAATCTATAAATCTGGTGTACCAATGCCAGCAATGCACCCCACAAAAGCTTTTGAACAGATGGAGGGGTAGACACTGGGGACTCTTTCAGATGTGGAAAATTGGAAGTATAATCCAAGGGCAATCCAAACGCAATCCTGGGGTTTCATGTTATTGCGAATTAATTCTTCTCACGCAAATTTGGGCAAAAGGGAAGTCACTCCGAATGCAATCATGGGTTTCACGTTATTGCGAATTTAAGCTTCTCACGCGATTTCGGGCAAGGGGGGGGGGTTATTTTCGGGTAATGGGAAGTAATTCTGAATGCCTTCCGAACGGAGCAGGGGTTCAGGTAAATTTGCTAAACAAGCGAATTTACATGAATCCGCATTGGCTCCATTCGGAATTGGGAGAAATTCCTCCTGTTTGAAAGAGTCCTGGGAGAAATGATCTGGGACTGGTGGGTGAGTTCTTGTTCTTATTGTTAACTACCATGAAGTTAGTTTTGGATTATCACCCTATGAAAGTGAGGCTGCCTAGTGCCCCAGTAATTTGCAGCCCTAATCCCGTCTTGCGAACTCAGGGCTGTGGCTTCCTTGCTTGATGTAATGCACGCCTTCAACTCTTCCTACTGCTTTCCTCTCAGTTTTCTTGACTTTTTTTTGTATTGTCATAGTGCACCTCCATTTTTCTGTTTCAATTTGCCTTCAGTTTTTGAAATCTTGTGATAAATGATTCTTGTTCGAATTTTGTTCTTCTTTTCTTCTGTTACCTTGCATTGATTATTACGATAGTTCTTTTTGTCTCTATGCCCAAGTCACTGAACAGCTGTGTTCAAGATTCTGACCTGCTTCCTCTGGCCTTTTACTTTTGCTTGCTTGCTTGCTCTTACCCGTTTGAAGAGTTATGTCTGTCACCCAATGATGTTTCTCTTTCTTGCTGGCTATAGACAGTGTCTTTTTGCATTTTTCATTGATTTCAGTGAAGAGTTCATATGTACTCCATTCAATTATGCTTAATAAAGCAAATCAACTTTTATACAGTTTTGAAATTCTACAGGGACGTTCTTAACATTACATTTTGGCACTATGATTGGCTTAGTTTAGTTAGCTTTACTCTAATTTACTCTAATTCTTGGTATCAGCAGTTTGCACCACAAAGAGCTCCTGGGTTTGTTTTTTACAAGGTGACGGAGTGTTTCAATTTTCTCCTTCCAGTTATGTAGTCTGATTTCTCTATTGGCCATTCAGTGGTGTCCATGTATACAGTTGTCCCTTAAGTGGACTGAAAAATGTGTTTGCAATGTTGGCCTCACAAAATTTGAACAATCAGTCTCCTGCTTCATTTGTTGATGGGAGAGCTTTGTCCAATTGAGAATACTAAAGCACATGTTATTACTCAGAAAGAAAGAAGTGGTCAGCATGAGTTTTCGTAGACTAAAGTCTGTTTTCTCAGATGCATAAAGACTATTTCCTTAGATGCTTATATGCATCTGAGGAAGGAGTCTACGAAAGCTCATGCTGCTAACTTCTTCCTTTCAGTTAGTCTCAAAGGTGCTGCAAGATCTCTCTAAATCTCTGATTCTACAGACTAAAATGGCTATATCTCTGAATGTTTTCTCTTCTTTTTGCAGCCACGCCATCGCAGCCATCTATCCAAGGACCCACCAGCAGAGTGGAGTCGGGAGCCTCGGTGACTTTCAAGTGCACCTCAGATCGGTTCTCTCCCCGAGACATTGCAGTCACCTGGTGGAAGGACGGGAGACCCATCCAGCCCTTGAAGACCACGGTTTTGCCAGAAGGAGAGAGCATCTCCTATCAGGTTTTGAGCACTGTGGAGGTGCAGCTCACAAAAGAGGACGTGAAGTCCCAGCTTGTCTGCCAGATCAACCACAACACTTTAAGAAGTCCCTTGAAGCAGAGTTTTAGACTTGGCGATATCCTTAGAGGTACGGGGACTGAAAGGCCTCTGGGTTCTAGATTGGAAATGATTGCAAAGAAGTGGAAAAGTGGTGTATTTTGTATGCCAAGAAGAAAGAACAGGAGTAACTATCTTAATCATGTTCTTATTGTAAGGTTCTTAGGGGTGCTGTATTGATGAAGTCAGCCAGAACAATTGTTGTTGTTGTTGTTGTTGTTATTATTATGGTTTATCTATATAGTGCTGTAGATTTACACAGTGCTGCATATATAAACAATAAAACAGATAAATGTAAACCTGCCCATGGCGGACATTCTAAGAAATAATAGCATAATACATATAAATAATACAAAACAATACAGGAAAGGGTTCAATAAGATGAGGGAGGCAATAAATTAAAAACAGAGGACATGGAAGGAAAAATATAGGACATGATAAAAATATAAGCTAAACAATATAAATGTAAATCCCTCATTCTTGGTCATGCTCAAAATGGAAGGCATGCAAGGAAAAAATGTAGGACATGATAAAAAATAAAGATTAAAAGCAATATAAATATGAATTCATACTTTTTGGTCATGCTCAAAATGGAAGGCATGCAAGGAAAAAGTGTAGGATGTGAAAAAAAAGAAAGAAAGCTAAAAGCGATATAAATATAAATCCCTGCCTCTTAGTCCTGCTCAAAATGGAGGGCATGCATGGGAAAATACAGGACATGTCCAAAACAAAAGCTAAAAGCAATTCTGATGTTCTGAAGCATGAAGAAAGGCCCAACATTTGTTTGGGAAGAGTTGATATTAAAGGGGTACTGTTTGTATCTGGATGAGAAACTGCCAATGAATACCAGGAGCTGTGGGCTACACTTCAGAGGAAGGAATTGACAAAACCCCCTCTGATTTTGAAATTCATGGGGTCACCATAAGTCAACAGATGATGTGAAGGCACATACACAGATAAAGCATGATGGGGCAAGACTGTGACTCCATTTCACATTTCCTGTGTGTGTGTATGTGTCAATGTTCTTTTTTGCCATAAGACTGTTGTGCTGATTATTTTTAAAAATAGGCTTATAAAAACTATTTTATTCATTTACATATTTACACCCTGCCCTCTCTCTCAAGCTCTCAGGGCAGTGTACAATAAAATCAATTTAAAAAAAAATAAATAAAGAGCAATAGTTTTAAAAGACTGGAAAAAATATTAAATTGTTTCTCACTTAAGATCAGAGCGTTTAGAAGTATTTAAAATAATGCTGACTGTCACACATGTGCAAATTGAATAAAAAGCAATTAGGCCCCAAAGGCTTTAATAAAAAAAAGCCTCCATGGGGAGGGTATTCCCCAACTGGGGGCCCACAGCAGAGAAGGTTCTCTCCCATGTTCTCCCACAGACCTTGAGTCAAATTCATGATCACAGTTACAAATGCATAATTTAGAGTCAAACATTCATAGTTATTTCATATTCACAATCCCTACATATTCAAAAGTGTAGGAACTATATAGGGATCATAAAAATCCCCCAACCATGACTTACTGGGCAGCAACCACTCTTGCGAGCAATGCCAGTCTGTTCTCCTGTCAGTGCGGATGCAGCGTATGGATGTTCTCACTTCCTCCCTCCAGTGATATCCGGTTTAGGGAGTAATTGCAAAGGGATCTGGATCGCTTGTAGAAAAGTGCAACCTGGTAGACAAGAGACAGATTCCTGTTGTTCATGGCAGTAAATCAGGGTTGAGATAGTTGGGCTAGGAAATGTGACTTAGCTACGTAACAATAGCTAAGTAGCTAATCTAGAATTTGCTGTTGTGTGCCTTCAAGTCATTTCTGATTTATGGTGACCCTAAGGCAACCCTATCAGGGGGTTTTCTTGGCAAGATTTGTTCAGAGGGGGTTTGCGTATGCTTTCCTCTGAAATTGAGAGAGTGATTTGTCCAAAGTCATCAATGCATTTGCAAGGACAAGCGAGGATTAAAATCCTGGTTTCCAGTGTTGTAATCGAGCACATACCACTACACCACACTGGCTCTCTGTCATCTAGAAGATCAGTCCTTTCTTCTCCTGCAGGACTATTAAGGACTTTTTCACACGGAGACCTATGGGCTTCCATCCTGAAAACGGTTAAAGTGCTGGCATCCCAGAAAAGCAAGACCATTTGGTAATGTTTATCACACACAGAGCACAGCGAGGGGTTAAAGGCACATTACTTAGGGTCCAATGCGAATTTGGCTATCAAAGGGAGGAGGACAAATTCCCTATTATCAACTTGTGAAAGACCTGTTGGGCACATGCTCCAAGCTGTCATTTCCACAAGCCCCCTCATGCTCCAGGGAGGGAAGGGTGGCTGTTTTGGGGCTCCTGAAAACACCAGTGCTCTGTCTCCCTCTCCTTTTCCCTGCCCCACTCCACCGGCGGGAAGCCTGGCCAGTGCGCTCCTGAGCCCTCTGAGCCCTCCTGAGCCCTCTGCAAGTGTGACTTGCAGAGGTGTGCTCCATGTCCTGCTCCTTCTCCGTGTTCCCCTGCCAGCTTGCTCTGGCCCCACTTCAGCTCCAGAGGTGAGGAGGAGGAGGAAGGCAGTGGGGAAGGAGGGAGGAGAAGGGACCCCCGGAGGACCTTCCTAGCTTCTTTCCTCTCTCCCTCCATCCCTGTCGCCTTCCTCCTTTTTTGGAGCTGAAGCGGGGCCAGGGCAAGCCAGCCAGGGAAGGAAGAGGGGGAGAGGGACACGAAGCGTGCCACTGCAAGTCACATTCTCTCAGTCGGAGTTCCCAGGTGGCAGGGATGAGGAGAGGGAGAGAGCCATGGAGAGGACCATAGGTAATGAAGGCTGATGTAGATAAGCATTTCAGACCAAGGCAAATTCAAATTGGCTGCAAATTTGTTGGATGTTATCACATGGGAGGAATTTCTCTCAATTTCGAAAGAAATGAAAGTGGGGCCAGTTCGGAATTGAGTGAATTCGCTAGTTCAGCGAATTTATGTGATTGCGTATTGACACTGCATCGCGTTCGGAACTGCCTGAAATTGCCTCCCAGTGCCCAAAATTGCGTGTGATAGTTTCTCATGCAATAACAAGAAGCCCTACAATTGTGTTCGGAAGGACCTCAGACTGCCCGAAAATGTGTGTGATTAGCTTTCACGCAATAACGCGAAACCCCATGATTGCATTCAGATTGCCATTGGATTAGACTTCCAATTCCCATCGTGTGATAAACTCTGTTGAGGAAAAGGATTGATAAATTCGCTTTTTCACCACATTTAGCTTTTCCTGGAATGACTTGTGATTCTGTGTGGATTGACTGTGGAATAGCTGTGATGTCATTTGATAATCTTTTGTGAAATTACGCTAAACAGGAGGGTTGCCCTCGAATTACTCAATTTTCATCGTGTAAAACAGTCCTAAATATGGTTAGAGAAAGAAAAAAGGAAGTGGGGAGGAGAAGCAAAAGGGGAAATACATGAAGCATGTGAATGGGCTGGGCCTATATGTTAGCATATTTCCATAAACAGATTTTCTTGACGCTGACATTTAGAAAATACACATTCGTGTTTAGCAAAAGCAGTGAGATCTTCTGACCATTGAATGACAGATAGCGAATATTTATTTTTCCAACATGGCTATAACTTAAAAGCAGCTGTGCATCTGCATGCGTTATTGTCATTTAGTTATACAGTGGGACCTTGTTATCCACTGGGGTTTGGTTCCAGGACCTCCGTGGATAACAGAATCTGTGGATGCTGAAGTCCTATTAAGTACAATAGCAGAGCAAATGGCAGAGCCCTGGCAGTGCAGTGGTTAAATCCCTGTACTGCAGCCACTCATTCAAAACCATAAGGTTGCGAGTTCAAGACCAGCAAAAGGGCTCAAGCTTGACTCAGGCTTGCATCCTTCCGAGGATGTCGCTAAAATGAGTACCCAGATTGTTGGGGGGCAAATAGCTTACAGTTGTAAACTGCTTAGACGGTATGAAGCGGTATATAAATGAAGCTGTTTGTTTGTTTGTTTGTGTCCCTTATATAAAATGGAAAATCAAGGCTTGCTATTGAAATTCATACTTCTTTTGAATTTTTTCAAGCCATGGATGCTTGAATCCATGGATAAAAAATCCATGGATAAGGAGGGCTGACTGTATAGCACCATCAGAGCACATGTGAGCCTGTGTGATGCAATGGTTTGAGCACTGAACTATGACTATGGAGACCAGGGTTTGATTCTCTGCTCAGCTATGGAATTGGAAACCATTGGGTTACCTTGGGCAAATCACATTTCTGCAGCTTCACAGGAAGGCAAGCCCCCTCAGAATAAATCTTGCCAAGAAAACCCCATGATAGGTTACCCTTAGAGTCACCATAAGTCAGAAATGACATGAAGCAAACTTCATATTGTTTCTGACTAATGGCGGCCTTAAGGTGACCCTATCATGGGATTTTCTGCTGCTCCAGAGACTAGGATCTAGAACAGTGGATGCAAACAACAAGAAAAGAGATTCCACCTCAACATTAGAAAGAAATTTGTGACAGTAAGAGCTGTTCAGTGGTGGAAGATGCTCCCTCAGAGAGTGGTGGAGTCTTCTTTGGAGGTTTTTAAAGATGATCACACTAGACTTACCATCTGTCAATTGCCACAGAAGTGTTAGGGAAGCACTTGATTCCCAGCATCATGGAATCGTCAGCTCCCTCGAGCATCATGGAATTGTTTAGGGAGAGTGACTGCGTAACACAGTAGTTCTGTAGTTCTTTTCCCACAGGAGATGGTTGTTAAAGCTGGAAAAATCCGTTTGATGACAGACTTGCTTTTATGACCATCTACCTTGTTGGTCATTGGCTGTAATAAAGTTATTCATTCATTCATTTACGACCATCTACTGTGGTAGGAGAATTGAAGAACTACAATGTCAGGCAGTAAGACACATAGAACGGTGCTACTATCCAGGTGAACTTCTACTTTTTCTCCTCATGCGATAAGCTCCTGAGTCGACTTCCTAAGTTGATATTACTGCGGGTAATGTTGTAAAAGCGTGTTACTTATATATTACTAATTCATTACTTTTCTATTATTAATCTATGTCCAATTGCTAGTCCCAACTTGAATATATCCATGGAATCAACTGCAGAATCATAAGTTTACACTTATATTTGGTGCAGTATACTCTAACTGGGAGAAGCAATTGGATTTAGCCTATTATTGTTGATGTGCAAAAACATAATTTTAAAAAGAAAAGAAAAAAATGATTTCCACACAATCAACATTTAGGAGTATCAAGTAAAGATGAGCCATTACTCTTAACAAATAATGACATTACAAGACATTCAAAAACAATAACCAGGAATCCTAAAAGTAATACTGTACATTACTTGTTGTAATTTCCAAGTTCTATATATGAGCAAATGAACAGAGAACATGAGCTTGAACACATCGTTCTTTCCATAAACTGTAAAGAAAGCAAGGAGGAAATTTATCTGTGCCCACAGTGATCATACCCTCTTTAAGAAGAATGCAAATTAGGGATTTGACATTGATTTGTTTTTGCTTTGTTTGCACAGTTCCACCTAACATACGAGTAGAAACCATTCCGCTGCCTCCCATCCAGCTGAACAACACTGTCACCATCACCTGCAGCGTGGAAAATTTTTATCCGAATGACACAACCCTGATCTGGCTTGAGAATGACAACAAGACTGAAATAGGAACGGACAAACCCATGACCCAGAACTGGGATGGGACATCCTCTCTCATGAGTTCCCTGGCTGTGAGGGCAACTGAAGAGAGGAATTTGTCGGTATTTGCTTGCCTAGTCAGACATAATTCTCAGCCTCCAGTTATCAAAATGGTAATACTGATGATCCAGGCACAGGCAGAAGAAGATGATGGTGTTGTTATTCCTGGAGCAGGTGAGGATATGGATACGCAACATTATTTTACATTGCTTTGGGGTTTCGTACTTTCTCCAGGTTGATGATTTTCTCTTTGCATTGGTTATGCATGTATTGTACTGTGAATAGGCCCAGCATGTAGCCAAAACTGGGCCCTGTCCTTAGCATATCCATGCAGGACTTGGACAGACCCGACTCTGAAAACCTGTAAAGAAGTATAAGAACAACCTTCCCCAGTCTGATAATATCCTGGTGTGCTAATGGCTGAGGGTGGTGGGTAGAGTTGCCAGTTTAGGATCATCCTAGGTTCTGATTTTCCCAAACCAAAGCCTGAGATCTTGGAATGGTCCCTGGTGATACCATTAAGTGGTATGCATTAATTACCAAACTCACAGTTTCTCCTTAAAAACACAAAGAGATACCCGTATGCAAAGAGGTCTTGCAGTATCTTTGAGACTAATGGTGTGAAAGAAGTAGCACAAGCTTTTGTAGACTTGGCTGACTTCCTCCAATGCATGGAGTGAATTGATGCCCAGGAAGGACCTTTATATGCTGTATGAATATCCATGGAAATGCAAAATTTGTGTTATGGTGATGAGGTGACAAGTTCAGTTTTAACTATGGTCATTGTAGGACAAAGACAAGAGAAAAGGTGTGCATGTATCTGAGGAAGTAGACCAAGTCTACAAAAGCTCAAGCTACAGATTCTTTTGCACAGTTACTCTCAAAGGTGCTGCAAGATCTCTTTGCTTACTGATATTCCAGACTAACACGGTTATGCCTCTGAATTCTGCCGACATAGAGCCTTATCACACTAGATGAATCCAGCTCAGAAAAAGGATTTTAAAAGTAGACTCACTCACCCCCCCACCCCCCACCCCCCCGCAAATACAGGATGTTTTTCTGATGACATTTCTTCAAAAGAGCAATAACGTGAAAATTAAGGAAATGGAAAGTCAACAAAAATGACATCTTTTTACTTTCAGAAGTTCCTGAAAGTAAAAAGGTGTTATTTTTGTCAACTTTTCGTTTGCTTAATTTTCGCGTTATTGCTCTTTGGAAAAAACATTGTCTGAAAAACATCTTGCATTTGTGGGGTTTTTCTACTTTTAAATCCTGTTTCTGCCCGGGATTCATCTAATGTGATAAGATCCTGAGAGAGATAGAGGGAGGAGGAGTGGGGAGAGAAAGAAAAAATGTATTTTCCAGTTTAGAAAATGAGAGAGAAATCTTAGTTAAAGGGAATTTGGGTGAAATGAAGGGATTCTCCCTTCTCATTTACTAAGAGAAATGGGAGAAAGAACATTTAGGGCCAGTATAGACAGGTGCTTTGTGCCGACCTGGGCCTGAAATTAGGACTAGATAGGGCTGAGCGTCCACATGCGTCCAGCCCTACTATTGGCACATGTGCACTATCTTGGCATGCCCCCATCCACACGGGGTGCGCCATGATGATGCATGGACATCAGAGTGCCAAACGGCGCTTGCCAGAAGGGGCATCATCATGGTGCATGAGCGCCATTATGACACCCCTAAAAAGAAGCTGTCTAGAGTGGCTTCTTTTTAGGGAGTGTGTCAGTGTCACGCTGTGCGGCTGCTGTGGCACCAACCATGGGCAAAGATGTATAGCCCCATAGTCTAATTCCCTTGCTTCTCACTACAAGTTGGATGCAGAGCAGAGGGTGAGCCCTGGAGCTACAATAAGTGGCAGCCGGGTGTGTGCGTGTGTGTGTGGCGGCGGTGAGGAATCTAAGTAAATAAATACACAGAGCCCCTCTGAAGAGTAACTGAAAACTGCAGCAAAAGATCAGTCAAGGCTTGCAGATTGTAGAAGGCTGCTGCTCTGCTATGTGAGCTGGAGATTTCTACCCAGCCCTTTCCTCTTGCCCAGAACTGAGCCCACCAAAACTGGAGAATTTGCACTCTTGTCTCCCACCATGAGATGAACCATGAAAACTGGAGGCTCAAGGCAAGGCTCAGAGATCTGGCAACTCTAATGGAAGACTTTAATAAAAATTCATATTTTTATTTGGCACTGAAAATACCCTAGCACTGGTACCAGTTGGTCAACAACAACAACAACACTTTATTTATAAAGTGCTGTAAATTTTCATAGTGCTAGGTGTAGTCAGTATACAAAATAGAAAAAAAACAAAACCTGAAAGGAGAATATTCTGTAAGTGGGGTGCCACAACAGAGGAGGCCCAGTGGGGCTGTTCTTTTCAAATAACCAAAGCTTGCAGGTAAGATTGTGAGATGTGTGCCCCTGAAGGTGTTCTGGGATTATGGTACACTTCACCCCTCACCATTGGTTATGGTGGTTTGAGCCTGATGGGAGTTCTAGTTCAATGCCATCTGGAAAGCTCCATGTTCCCTACACCTTGTCTCTGGAAAATATTGAATACCATGCTGGAAGAGGTTTGCTTCAGTGTCTGGATATGTATTCTCTGTAAAGGGTGAGTTTGCATGTGGATTGGATCCCCTTTCCTTGTTTGTGCAAAGATAAAGATGTGCATAAAACATAGTGCAAAGATATAGATATGCTTGGCTTGCTGCCAGTGCCTTGGAACAGTGTAGATGTGCTTTTGGGTAAATGTAAATGTGCCTTCTGACAATTCTCATCTATCAGGGACAAGGTAGAACTAGCAGCACTTGGATACAATACAGTACCAGCTTGGGGTTTAAACATGTTGTTGCTGACAGTGAATATTGAGTGTGGAGCAAGTTAACTTGGCAAATAATTCAAATATATGAAGCTCACTAGCTGATCCACTGTTTTTCCTAACAGATCAACAGCTGTTCTCCTACCCTATCAGTCTCTTCGTTGGACTTTTCCTGAGCAAGATAGTCATGGCTTTCTTCCTCCTTTACCTTTTTCTGAGAAAAGAGGGCAGCAAAATGACTCCTGGACATACAGTTGGGAGTGGCTGAGAAAGCAGGACAAACTTTCTACTTAGGATTTCTTTGGGCCTCCTGCTCTTGCCAACTTTCCATGAGGAAAAACATGATGCCAATAATGCATTGAAGTCTTAAGGAGGATCTTTCCAGGTCAAGCCTATTGCCTGACACATTTGATCTTCTGTTCCAAGAAATGAGTTCCATGCTCTGGTCTTGCCTGCTGCTTGAAGTGAATGATGTTAGCAAGTCGGTCACTAAAAATATACAAGTCATGAGTCATGTCAGAGCATCATTTATTGTTGAGCCAAATGGAAGTCAAGTCACTGAAATTTTTCTCTCTATGGACATCTGGGGGACCTCCAGTGCCATGATATTCTATATTGGTTTGTTATTATCCACAGTTTCATTTATAAACATTGGGGCTTTCTAGATTGGCAAAAAGAAGTGTGTTCATGGCTGCATGAAACTCTAGCCTTTAGATGAGAAAAAGGGAAAGTGTGCCATGAAAACGCTTTTTTTTGCGTTTTAGGGGAGAAGAAGCATCTTTAAAAAGGTGCTGGTTTTCCCAGCTTCTTTTTTAAAAACTGCAGAACAGCGCAGCTCCATCTAAAGGCTGTGGTGCAGCTGCTAAGCATTAAGGAAAAGGCAACTTCATGTCACACTTTCCTGCCAATCTAGAAAGCCCCATTGAGTCCGGAAATGTATCCCCATGGAGTGGGGGGAGGGGGCTACCTGTATACAACACATGCTGGTATTATCAATTTTTGTTATGTAAACATTATATGGCAGAATGCTCATTGACTACTTGAAGAGTCAGATAATTCAGACTCAGAAGAGTCAGATGCCCAGGAATTTATAACTCCTGGTAATGATGGCCTTCCTGAGTCCAATTAAGCACCTGGTGTTTTGAGACAGCTGCCTAGAAATCTCCCAGCAGCTCCTTGACATCATTATTGCTTGCAGCTGTTTTAACTTGATGACTGGCAGTGTTCTTCAGTGTTTATCGTTCTTGACCTTGGATTGGCTATGATTCTTGACTCTGCTCATACTCCTTGCTGGCTTCACGTTTCTGGACTTGCTGTAACAACTTCTGGACCAGCTGACAACCGCTGTCTTGCTTCACCCTTGCTCTTGTTTGGATAACTGGTGCCTTAATCTGGACTGGATTACCTACCTGACAGCTCTTGCACTCCTGTCATCTGCTTTCTGAGGCAATTGCTGACTGGAGCATAGGACAAAACCAAAAGATAGCTGCCCTTACCTTTTCTCAGCAAGCTGATTCTTCTTTCCTGAAGTACCTTAGTGTTGGGATTTCATACCCATTTCTGTAATTGTTGTAAGTCAACAGGTGATAAGAAGGCACATGCATACAAACACAGAGAGAGAACATAATGTAACATGGAACTAGAATGATTAATAACAAGATTTGCTAGATGTCTCCAGGTGCAGTTTAGAAGACAAGGCCTTTGTTCTTCTATTTTATAATTTCTTCATGAACAGTAGGGTTTACAGTATTTACACTTGTGGGTCCCATCTTTGATATTTCTCATTATGCACTTCTATGCAAATATAGGTATTCCAAAATCCAATGAAATTCAAAATCCCAAACACCTCTGGTCCCAGCTATAAGAGCCACTCAACTGGTACTGTAATTGTGAGCTATGGAAGCTTTATTAATGTCATCAAGGAGCCTTCCTATATTACAGTTCTACCCAGGTAATAGTGTTAGAGTAGCATCTTTCAAAGACATTTGCCACCTGTGCAGCTCACAAGCAGCAAGGGCTTGTCAGATGTCCAGTGCTAGGAAATCATTCTGGGGCCCTTTCACCCTGTGCAGCTATAGTGTTAGGATTCTACTTTAACTACTTCTGTTGAACTGTTTGTAGTTTAGGGAAAGAAGGATTTAGAATTCTCTGCCAGAGAGCTCTAGTGCTTCACCAAATTATAAACCCTAGGATCCCATAGGATGTTGCTATGGCAGTTAAAGTAGGTTATAATACAGTGTGTACCTTTGCAATGCTTTGGGGGCAGCTAAAGCAGTGGAATAAGCAAAAGGGGGCTATGTTTAACCCCAGCTATTTAGAAACTGTTTATCTGTAGCATGCTTTTATCCTCAGGTCAAACAACAAAAATCGGGGGACCATGTAGTTTTATGTGGCAGTCATAGGTACTCAGCACGTGAGTGCCAAATTTGACAAGGCTGCATTAGGGAGTTCTGATTCAGTCTAGCCGTGTGGTCTTCCTCTCTTTCTGCTGTCCTCCACCTTCCCAAGCATCATTGTCTTTTCTAATGATTCATGGCTTCTTGTGTTGTGGCCAAAGTACGACAGCCTCAGTTTAATCATCTTGGCTTCCAGGGAGAGTTCAGGCTTGATTTGTTCAAGTATCCATTTTGACTCTCCCCAGTATCCTCAGCACTCTTCTCTAGCAGCACATCTCAATTGAGTTGATTTTCTCCCTATCTGCTTTCTTCACTGTCCAGCTCTCACATCTGTACATGCTGAAGGGGAATACAATGGCTTGGATGATTCTAACTTTAGTGCTCAGTTGTATATCTATTCTCTTTAGTAGCTTTTCTAGGTCGTTCATGGCTGCCCTTCCCATTCCAAGTCTTCTTCTAATTTCTCGGCTGCTGTCTCTGTTCTGATCAATATTTGACCCAAAGTATGAGAAATCTTTGATTATTTTGATTTTCTTGTTATCTACATTGAATTTCTGTTCCGCCATGGTCATTATTTTCAGCAATAAGCCTGCCTTTTCAGTTTCTTATCTGATTATCTTTAGTAATTGTTCTAAGTCTATGACATTTTCCACTCGTAGTATGGTGTCATCCACATATTCTTAGATTGTTGATGCTCTTTCCTCGTCTCTTCACTCCTCCTTATTATGAGTCTAAACCTTCTCTGCATATCATATTTTCTGCCTACAAGTTGAACAGACCGGGTGATAGAATGCAGCCTTGCCTTACCCCTTTGCCAATTGGAAACCATTGTTTCCCCATCTTCTGTTTACCTCTTGTCCTAAGTACAAATTTCTCATAAATGTTCCTAAACGTTAAGAGAAATTCCTCATTTCTCGTCAACTGTTACCGAATATAAATGGTCTGGTGATCTCAGAACTCACACTAGAGGGCGGCCTTTCCTTTTCCAAATATCCTTTTAAAAGATTTATTTTAAAAAAAATGAAAACTTTCTTAAGCAGAAAACTTTTATTTCATCTCCAATGTTGGGGAGAAGACCAATGTGAAAGTTGGGATGCCTGAGGAAAAAGGAGGTGGTTGGGATGAAAGGAGGTTTTTCAAAACCCAATTTGTTAGAATAATAAAATAAAGGTGAAAGCAGCAAATGCTGTAAAGATGCCAGGTCTTTGTGAATTCTCATTATGCCACACTATTGTCTTAGGGAACTCAGTGTTTGCTATTCATTGCCTAGGGTGCTGCTTAAAATTATGTATTAAAGGGCAGTGTGCAGTTGTTTCCAAAAGCAACTTTGTGCAAAGTATAGACAGCAACAGCAAGTTACAAGGACAGTAGCAGATTCTGCCTTACAACCAACCTACTTTTGGAAATCTGCCACAAACAGAATCCTTTCAGGAAGCATGAGAATGTTTTTACATCTGAACTGGCATTGGCCTATATAAAGATTGCACCAATAAATGGGGTGCGAAGGGGAAGCAAACATGGCTTTGCACATGCAAACACTAAAAATGTTTGTGTCTTTTCTATTTGTCTATTGTGGTCTAGGAAAGTTCTCCCGAAAAAAAACACAAGGTTGTACAGTGGTCCCTCCACATTCGCTGGAGTTAGGGGTGAAGGACCTCCACCGAAGATGGAAAAACTGCAAATAAATACTATTCTTTTACCAAGGAGAGCACCTCTCTAGGAATCTCTAGGTCATCCAGCACAACTTCTGCCAAAAGGTGACTATAGGCTCATGCTGGAGGACCTAAAAATGCCTAGGAATTTCTAAGTTCTCCAGCACAACTCTTTGGCCAACTTCTGGCAAAGTTGCACTGGAGGACCGAGAGAGAACATATTAATCAAAACTACAAATAATCAAATCTGCAAAAGTTAAAGCCATGGATTCTTTATCCATGGATTCAACCATCCACGGCTTGAACACACACACACACACACACACACACACACACCAAAGACCTTAATTCTGCTATTTTATACAAGGGACACCATTTCACTACACCATAGTGTTTAATGGGAATTGAGCATCCATGGATTTTGGTATCCATGGGGAATCCTTGAACCAAAACCCAGCAGATACAGTACCAAGGACTCATATATTTTTTTCCTTACTGTAGGGTTGGATTAAGATATTAACTCCACCGTATCCCTCGAGTAGGACACGGAGCTGGTTGGAGCCTTGAAACTGGATATGAAGGTATCCATACAATGTCTGTGGCCAAAGGATCCACAAAAAACCCCCGAATTGCTTTCAGTTCATCTTACAGCAATGCTTCTGATGGAACTAACTTTATTTCACAGCGGTAGCATTTTAGAGATATTTCAGAGTTACACAAACAAGGCAAGTTATTTATTCAGGCAGGCTTTTAAATCAAAAAGTTTTGAAAGAACTGGCTGAGGAGTTTGTGCTGTATGGTTTTAAAGCACTTTTATCTTTTTTAATTGCATTTTATTCTTTTATTGAGTAATGTGGTTTAATACTGTATCAATTTAATTCTGTTTTAATGTTCACTTTTGTATGTTTTAATAGCATTTTTTTTTAAAAAAAACCTGTAAGCTGCTTTGAGTTACAACTTTGGGGAAAAGTGGGATGAATAAATATAATAAATAAAAGAGCTCATGAACAAAACTAATGTTTTCGCTTCTCTTTTGCTCTGTGTGCCATTTCATATCCCTAAAGAGAACAGAATCTTTGCAACATCATCATTCCTGCAAATGAAAGGATGTTTTCAAATAAGGATAATTTCAAAATTGTTCTTATTGCCTTATTAGTGACACTGAACATGGATACAGTTCTTGCACTTAGAGCAGTCTGTAGGAAGCCAGTGAGACAGACTTTAACCCAGTGACTTTGTTCTGAATGAAGTATTCAGAAATACTGGTAAATGCTTGAAATATTTCTGCACGTAATACTACAATGCCAAGGGAATGGAGAATGGGTCATGTAGTAGCAAGGACTGAGGAATGGTTGTTTACCTGCAGTATATGACCAACTGAGGGCTAGAAGTCAAAATTATATCCAATTTGTGAGCTCAGTAGAATTTCCCCAATTCTATTACTGTTACTATTATTGCTTTGCAATGGTAATTTGACAAGCTATGTAAGATTGTATAATAATAATAATAATAAAATTTATTTCTATACCGCCCTTCCAGAGATCAGGGCGGTGTACAACATGTATAAACATTAAAACATCAAAATACATATAAGTTAAAAGCAGATCAAATACATTATCTCCCGTGCAAAGTGCGATGGCAATACAGTAAGCGGGTAGTTGACAGGCAGATTACAAAGAAGGTCCATTCAAGGATATGCCTGCTTGAATAGGTAGGTCTTCAAATCCTTCCTAAATTGGCTGAGGGTGGGGGACAAGCGGAGCTAAGTAGGCAGTGAGTTCCAGAGGCAAGGGGCAGAGATGGAAAACGCCCTCTTCGTTGTACTCACTAATCTAGCCTCCGGAACTCTCAATAAGTGCTGTCCAGTAGATCTAAGTGTGTGGGGCGGATTATATGGGGAGAGACAGTCCTTCAGGTACCCTGGGCCCAAGCCATATAGGGCTTTATAGGTAATGACCAGCACTTTGTACTGAGCCCGGAAGCGAATTAGCAGCCAATGGAGATCTTTCAAGATTGGTGTTATATGGGAGGCCCTGGGAGCACCAGTGACCACCCGTGCTGCCATATTTTGCACCAGTTGCAACTTCCGAGTGTGATACAAAGGCTGCCCCATGTAGAGCGCGTTACAGAAATCCAACTGAGAGGTTACCAGTGCATGTACTACAGTTTCAAGGTCCCCCCGGTCCAGATAGGGACGCAGCTGGCGTATCAGCCGAAGCTGATAAGTGCTCCTGACCGTCGCATCCACCTGAGAAGTTAGGTGGAGCGACGAGTCAAGGAGCACCCCCAGACTGCGTACAGTGTCCTTGACGGGAAGCGTGACCCCGTTCAGGACAGGTGGAACCACCTCCATACCCGGACCTGGGGAACCTATCACGAGTACTTCCATTTTCTCTGGATTCAGACTGAGTCTGTTTTCCCTCATCCAGTCCATTACCGATTCTAGACAGGCCACTTGTGGCTCAGGGCTCCCATTCTTTTCAGATTCTGGTCGGTCAGGTTGGGAGACAGAAAGACATTTATTTCCGCCAAATAAAGCTGGATCAATGATTCAGCAGATCTGGTCTTCTCATGTCTTCAAGAGCTTGCAGGAAAAGGAAGGTCCCCTTCATATATGTGTAAGGTTGCTAGATCTCAGGTCTAGATCTCAGGGTCTGGCTCCATTTCTCCTGTTCTAAAGGTGAGGGGGAGGAATTTCAGGGTGAGAGCACTGTCTTGGAAAGTATGTGTACATTTCTCACTTGTTAGGCTTGGTGGTTTTTATTTGAATGGCCTATAGTTTTGGTTGATGCCGAATGACTCTTGTTGAATGACACCACCCAGATCCACCTGCTCCAACATCACCTTTTTAATATCAACATAATCTGCCTCTGCTATCCAAAAGAAGTCATCCCTGAGTCTCAGATTTTAGCCCTGAAATTTCAGAGCTTTGGATAGTCCTGACTTGCCAGCCCCAGTTGAGTTGTCTCCCACAATCAAGATCTCATCTTCCATGTTTTTGCTCAAGGAAATGTTCCACCTATTCATTTAATGTATATAATGTATGTGCCTTTAGATTGCCTGTTGATCTATAATAACCCCATGAATTTCATAGGGTTTCCATAGGCAAGGAATTCTCAGAGGTGGTTTTTGCCAGATCCTTCCTCTGAAATAGAGCCTATTGCACCTGGTAGTCATTGGGGATCTCTTGTCCATAAACTAGCAGTGATGCTGGGGTGAAACAAGTGCAGTCTTATAAAGAGTAGTTAAAGAGACAAACGTGAGAGACAGGTGTTGCACATAAGTGAAGATGAGCTGGTAAATGTATGGATGGTGGAGGAAGCATTTGCTATTTCTTTTTCTCAGTCTCAGAGGTACTGCAGGATTCCTTTAGATCAGACTATTTTAGAGTAAAGGGATATTGTAGCACATTTGAGACTAACTGAAAGAAGTTGGCATCATGAGCTTTAGTACACTTGACCCTACTTCCTCAGATACATGTTAAAGAATGAGGTTGTCAAATTTCTGAAATAGGAAACGGATAAAGCGTAAAGTGATCTTGAATCCAGAATGCCACTGTTTAAAGACTAAGGTCTAATCTGCACTGCAGAAATAATGCAGTTCGGCACAGTTTTAACTGCCATGACTGTGGGATTCTGTGATTTGCAGTTTTGTGAGATATTTAGCCTTCTCTGTCAGAGAGCTCTCGTTTCCACAACAAACTACAAATCCCAGGATCTCAGCGCATGGAGCCATGGCAGTTAAAGCAGTGTCAAACTGCATTATTTCAGCAGTGCAGATGAGACCTAAGAGAAGAATTGAGTAGAGGTGGGGAAAATTGAAATGTGTGAAGACGTGGGTGGTGGAGGGAGACCTGTTTAATCATAGACCCAGACAGATGGAAAGCACTTCAAGGGCTCTTTGCAGGAATCTACTGCTAAAGCATACCTGAAAGTTGGCCACCTAACCTATGGAGTTTATCAGACAACAGAAATTGGAAGCATAATCCAATGGCAGTCTGAACACAATCATGGAGTTTCATGTTATTGTGTGAGAGACTACCACATGCATTTTCAGGCAATTTTGGGCAATGGGAAGTCGTTCCGAATGCGATGCAGTGTCAATATGCAATCACGTAAATTCGGTGAACTAGTGAATTCACTCATTTCTGAACTGGCCCCACTTTCCTTTCTTTCGAAATTGAGATAAATTTCTCCCGTGTGATAAACTAGTCTGTTTAAAAACCTTCAGTGAAGCCCACAAAGAGAAGACTAAGGACATGATAGCCCTGTTTAAATATTTGAAGGAATGTCATATTGAGGATGGAGTAAGCTTGTTTTCTGCTTTTTCAGTATTAACAATCTAGAATAGCTTTAGTATAAATGATAACTATACTTAACAATCATGTCGTGTTTAGACATATACAATATAAAATAATCCAGAGTGTACCGTTTTAAGATAAATGGATAAGATACGAGGGAGGAAGTTTGAAAATAATATGATGTAAACAAATATGTAAAAGAGAAATGTGTTGGAATATGTTTTATACAAAAACCAATAAAAACTATATTAAAAACAACAATAACAACTAACAAACACACCACATCAGTAAGTAAGAAGTAAGCTGAAGACAAAGGAGGAAACTGGGAGTAGGAGAGATTAACTGGGATATTTTAAAACCATCTGCAAAGTGGAGCAATGGAGAATTAATTGGGATTGTCGCTGGCAAATTGGGACAGTTCGAGGGTATATTTTGCTCATGACTCTCCAGAATAATAAGCAGAATAATTGCTAGATCAATAAAATTCTTCCTGTATGCTCAAATTTATTTATTTATTTATTTATTTATTTATTTATTTATAAATGGCTATTGTCTACATTTGCATTGTTTGATCTATGGCACTGGTGATGTGTTAGTTATGCGTTCAACATAAAAATAAATGGTTGTACTGTACTTTCTTAACTCTGCAAAGACAGCCAATAACTTGTTGTAGGGTTTCCCCCCCTTGTTGCTTATGTTCTCCTGTTGACAGATTTATGGAACACCACTTGTCCTTTGGAAGATTTGAGAAATACCCTTTTAAAACAAAGATCAGCAAAGTCTTATTGCTCAGCGGATTTTGGGAAGGCTCCGACACAGCTTGGCATTCCAAGCATTGACCTTCAGCTTCTGTTCCTGACACATCCAATTCTTCTGCCTTTGATAACCATTAACAGAGATGTTCTGACTAGTACAGCACATGCTGTTGCTTTGAGACTCACTCGCACCACACCCCATTTTTAATAGGTCAAAGAAGTCCTCCCTGGTTGCCGAAAACCACAAACCGGTGACAAGGCTGTCCAAGCATCTTTGGGTCCGAGGGTGGGAATGTCAAGCCGACCTTGGCAGAAATGCGCTGGCCAAGAGCAGTCTTCAAAGCCATGCCAGGCGCTTTCTTCAGCAAACCCGTGGGAAAGGAGGTTGGCAGAGGTAAAGATTTCAGTCCTTGCAGGATCATGACCAACAACCCAGGGCCTGCTTGAGTTGACATCCACATTGCAATACTGATGGAAGTGTGCTTCTTTACAGCTGCTGTAGATCAGGGGTGAGTACAGTATAGGCTCCAGGTTATTTTCTTTCATTCCTTAAATTCAGAATGATGTGTGTGTGTCTTTGAGTGTCCCAACGCCTAGAAGAGCCAGTGTGGACTAGTGATTTGAGCACAGGGCTATGAGACCAGGGTTCGAATCCCGGCTTGGCCCTGGAAAGTGACTGGGTGAAACTGGGTGCATCACAGTCTTTCAGGCCCAGAGGATGGCAATGGCAGCCCAATAAGCTTGCCAAGAAAGCCCTTTGGAGTTTATCGCACGGAGGGCAAATTAGTAAAATCCTGTGCAGAAACAGGGTTTTAAAATCTGAGTGTTGTTAGTCAGATGCGTTGGTGTGAAAGAGAAGTAATGCAAAAATAATCCAAACGGAAAGCTCCTTTGTACTTTTGGAATTTAGGGAAAGTAAAAAGGGTCAGGTTTTGATGACTTTGCATTCGGGTTATTTTTGCCTTATTTCTCTTTCATGCAAACGTTGTCTGAAAAAATCTCACAAATGCGCCCCCCCCTTTCAATTTGGGTTAACCATGAACGTCATCTGAAAAACAACCCACAAATGTTGGTTGTTTTCAGTTTAAATTTAGTTTCTGCACGGGATTCATCCTGTGTGATAAACTCCTTTGCTAGGTTTGCCTTAGGGTCACCTGGAAATCACTTAAAGGCAAAACAAATGACCTAGCTGAGCCTAGCCTAGGAATGGTGTGTCTGCATGTGTTTGGGATTCCCTAAGCCTAAGATGAAGGGCTCAGCCGGCCACAAATAGTGCTCTGGCAAAATTGGACCACTAAGATGCCTATGGAATTATGTTACTGTTAATAGAATCATAGAGATGGAATAGACCTCAAGGGCTATCAAGTGCAGCCACCTGCCATGCAAGAACACACAATATTGTATGCCTTAAAGTCTTTTCTGACTTATGACAACCTTAAGGTGACCCTACTATGGGGTTTTCATGGCAGTATTTTTTTTTCCGGAGGAGGTTTGCGTTTGCCTTTCTTTGAGGCTGAGAAAGCATGACTTGCCCAAAGTTACCCCAATGAGTCTCCCTTGCCAAGCAGAGATCCAAACCCTGGTCTCCAGAATAGTGCTCAGACCACTACACCATCTTATTGATCATGCATGGAGAAAAATTTATATGATAAGCCTCCAAGGAATAATATCAGCTGTGTACAGTTTCTGATATGCACTCTTTCTCGGGACTAAGCGACACTGAACACACGGAGGGCACTTCTAAGTAGACATTGTGCTTCTAAGAGTCTTCATTTTTAACAATAGCTGCTCCCAAACTGCAAAATTAATGCAATTTGACACTACTTTAACTGTCATGGTTCTATCCCATGGAATCTTGCAATTTGTAGTTTCATGAGGTATCCAGAATTGTTTTGTCAGAGAGCTCAACTGAGTCATAAAATGACAAATGCCAGAATTCTGCAGGATGTAGCTATGGAGTTTATCACGCAGGGTTTTTCTCTTGCAGAAACATGATTTAAAACAGAGCAATCCCACAAAAGCGGGATTGTTTTCACATGATGTCGTGGGCATTGGACAGTAAGGCGAGAATAAACCACACAGAAAGTGGACAAAATCAGCTCCTTCTTACCTCTGGGATTCTCCCGAAAGTTAAAAAAACAAAACAAAACAAAAAACAGCTAATTTTGTCCACTTTCTATGTGGTTTATTTTTCTATTAATGCCCAATGCCTCTCATGGCAGTAAAAATGATCCCACTTTTGTGAGATTTTTCCTGGATTTAAATCCCATTTTTGGATGGGAATTAGGCACTTAGCCTCCCATGTGATAAACTCCTCTGACAGTTAACATGGTATGAAAACTTTATTTTTGTCTGTTTAGAAAGATCCTGAGAGAATTGTCTTTTGATAATCTCATATCTGATTCTTAGAACCATTGAATCCTAAAGTTGGAAGAAACCAAACATACTATCCATCATGGAGTTGAAGGTTTCATGCCCCGCATCCATAGTTTTTTGTGGAGCTTTCGGGCTATGTGGCCATGTTCTAGAAGAGTTCCTTTCTGAAGTTTCGCCAGCATCTGTGGCTGGCATCTTCAGAGAATGATAGCCTGGAAAAGGATTGGAGATATATATCCTGTGTGACCCAGGGAAGGAAGGAGTAATTTGCAAATGTATTATTCTGTTGCTAATGGCAGTCCTCGGGGTGGGAGGATATGCAAACAAGGCTTAATGTCTGCTAACTGGTGCTCATTGTCTGATGGGAATCCCCTGGCCTTAGGCTGTTTCTCATTTGCGTAGGTTGAGTCTTGACCTTGCTGTCCTTCAGGACTGGGAGCCAAGCCTTGTTTACTCTCAGGGTTTCCTCTTTCCTGTTGAATTCTATGAGCAGAATTCTATGTCAGAAAGGAACTCTTCTAGGACATGGCCACATAGCCCGAAAGCTCCACAAAAAACTATAGACTATCCATCCTCTGTCAGTCACAGATGCAGGCAAAACATCAGGAATAAACTCTTCTAGAACATGGCCACATAGCCCAACCCCCCCCCCCCAAACCACTCATCGTCTGTCTTAAAATCTCCAAAGACAGAGACTCCACTACTCTCTGAGGGAGCATATTCCACAGTCAAACAGCTCTTACAGTCAGAAAGTTCTTCCTAATGTTTAGGTGGAATCTCTTTTTCTGGAGTTTGAATCCATCTTTCCGTGTCCCGCTCTCTGGAACAGCAGAACACAAGCTTCCTCCATCCTCAATATGATCTCCTTTCAAATATTTAAACATGGTTCATTCATGTTATCTCTAACTGCTTTATCACACTAGCGGGCAAACAGGATTTAAATGAGAGTTAAATGAGAGTTGAAAAGGAAATGTCCTATGTTTATCATAGGACATTTCCTGTTTAACTCTCGTTTAACTCTTGTTTAAATCCTGTTTGCCCCCTAGTGTGATAAAGCAGTTAATCTTATTTTCACCAGCTCCTTAAGTTGCTCCTCATAAGGCTTTATGGTTTCCAGACCCTTCACCATTTTAATTGCCTTCCTCTGGACACGCTCCAGCTTCTCAACATCCTTTTTGAATGGTGGTGCCCAGAACTGGACACAGTATTCCAGGTCGGGCCTTACCAAAGCAGAATAGGGAGGTATTATTACTTCCCTCAATCTAGACATAACACTCCTATTGATGCAGCTTAGAATCACATTGGTTTTTCTAGCTGCCACATCATACTGCTGGCTCATATTCAGGTTGTGGCCTACTAAAACTCCTAGATCCTTTCACACGTACAGTTGTGAAACTAGCTTCTACCCATCCTATATCTCTGCATTTCAATTTTTTTCAGCCTTATATTTCTCCATGATATTCTTCTGATAAATATTCATCTGTGTGGGAAGGAACAGAAAATGAGAGAGACTATTCTGAATGTAGTGTGTCGTCATGTGTAAACATTCATACTGGGCGAGATACCATAAGGCTGGGGAAGTAATTATAAATTTCTATTAGAGAGCTCTAGTGACTCACAAAACTACAAATCCCAGAATTCTGTGGGAAGAAGCAATGAAGCATGTGAGATCAAAGTGTTTCAAATGTGTAACGTAAAGGAGGTCTGAGAGTTTGGCAAAGGACCCACTGCTCCCCAAAGCCTCATCAGCCAAAGACCTAGTTGGCAATAAGGAGTTGGAGAGTCCAAAACTGAAAATTTCAGAGTTGATTTGCATCCAAAGAAGATTGAGGGCCAAAAGTCCATGCAGAGCTACAACTGGAGTGTGTACTGTTTCCCACATACAAAAACCGGGATCCTGTTGTCATGTCTGGTTGTCATCCTGGATCCTTTTCTGCTTCTTTTCATCTTCTGGACATGACCCCATGGATTTATGGGAAAGAGTGAAGGTTTCTTGACTTTATGAAGCTTCAGTGTACACAGGTATTTAAGGCCCCTGGACACTTCAAAGGTAGTTTTAGGGTTGTTTTTTTTTTTTTTTTGAGGGGTGTGTGTGTCTCAAGCATAAACAGAAACACTTTAAATACCCAAACAAAAAACTGATGAAGAATTGGATTCCCAGGAAGAGAAGCAGAGAAGGATTTGCAAAGCCCCCAATGACCGTAATCATGCAAACTGCCAATGAGAATCCAAAGCCAAACCTGTTTCCTCCAGTAAATAACATTTCCTGTTGGAGGAAAAGAAAATCATATGCAGTGCTGTAGAACCTGCTCTTCTGTTTTGTCAAAAAGTGAAGATCCCTTCCCTTTAGGCCAGAAAGGGGGATGTGTAGCCCTCCAGATAGCCTTGAATTTATTGGTGGCTGGTGGCTTCTATATCTCCAAGATGCCAAATCTCCTTGGGGCATAGAACTCAGCACCTTGGATAATTCCTTTTGAGGTCAATACTAAGACCCAGCCAGTCTCACTGCAGCTCCCACCAGTCTTTGCCAGCATAGCCAATGGTGAGGAATTGTGGAGGAAACACAACTGGTGAGGAAACACAACCTCCAAATGGTTTACAAATCGACCAAGAAAATCCAGCAAATGCTGCGTTCAGCAAAGGACAGGGAAGACCCTCTCACAGCTGGAGGAGTTTACTGCGTATCATGCAGCTGCGGACAAATCTACATAGGGACCACCAAACGCAGTGTGCAAACATGAATCAAGGAACATGAGAGACACTGCAGACTGGGTCAGCTGAAAAAAATCAGCAGTAGCAGAACATGTTATAAACCATCCTGGGCACAAAATGATGTTTGAAAACACTGAAATCCTGGACCATGCCAACAACTATCAGGTCAGAATGCACAGGGAGGCCATTGAAATCCACAGACACCTGGACAATTTCAACAGGAGAGAGGAAACCCTTAAAGTCAGCAAAGTTTTTCTACCAGTCCTGGAAAACACTAAAATCAAGACCCAGTAAATGCAAATGAAAACCACACAGAGCATACTGGCTGGTTTCTGCAAATAATCTTCTTTTATTCTGGCTCACTTCTCCTCACTTTGAAGCAAGCTTTGTGTACTGAGCAAGCAGCTGAGCTCTGAAAATCCAGTGGAAAAGTCTGCAGCGTGATTTTGTGTAATGTCGAATACTGATTCCCATCTCCCACCCAAACCCCCGGGAAAAATTGTGTGCTATGCATTTAAAAGCACGCAGGCCTTTTAGATGGGGTGAGGAGGCAAATGCCAACTTTAAATTGCAACACCATATTAAGAATCTGGTACTGATTTCTTTAAACATATAGCCCACCCTGTCCCTGAGGATCAGGATGGATGATGGCATTGTAGAAAGAGACAAAACAGATTGTGCTGCAAATATTTATGAATTCAGCTCTTCCAATGTTTCAGAAGTAAGGTGGGTTGGCAGGCATTCTCCCTGCAAGTGTGACTATTGTTATGACCTTTGCTTTTTCTTTACATCAGGGGTGTAGTAGGTCTGAGGGCCAGTTTTCTGCTTTTGGGACCCTCTGTGGGCTACATAGACTCCTCCACCAAGAAACAAAACCAAACCAAATTGAAAGTGTCAGAAACTCAATTTATTGTGAAATAACAGTAATAATGATGATGACAGTGATGATGGATGGAATTCAATATGGGACTTAGGTCTTCATATGTTATTCGCACGCGTGTGGGGAACAGAACTGAGTAGTTTTGCAGTATCTCTATTCTCCCAAGGACTGTTGTGGTGTTATAACTTACAAGTGTCTGTGCCACAATGGTACCCAGTCATACTCACTGCATACTCAAAGTAACTCTGGATCTCTCCATTCCTATACTATACTACCCCTCTCTTTTTTAAAAATAATTTTTATTAAATACAAATTAACATTAAAAAAATCACAAACAACATCAAAAGTTTTCTTATATTGGCTTTTTGAACTTTTTGACTCAAGATTGCTACTAAAATCATCGTTCACCTTCTGTTATGTTCAAATGGTTCAACCCATATTCCCCCTCATCTGTAATTGAAGCCGCTAACAGCCTAAGCTAACTGTCAATGATCTTTCTCCACCGCAGTTTTATATTTTTAAAGGTGTTTTTAGCTGTTTTAAATTTTATTGTAATGTTTTTTAAAAATCTGTGAGCTGCCTTGGGCCCCTTTGGGGAGAAAGGCGGCATATTCTGCCTTGTCCAGCTATCGCCCGATCTCTCTTCTTCCTTTTCTTTCTAAGGTTTTGGAACGAGTCGTCTACTCTCGCTGTCTTGAGTTTCTCGAAACCAACTCCATTTTGGACCCTTTCCAGTCTGGTTTCTGCCCACGGCACTCCACAGAAACAGCCCTCACCAAGATCTCGAATGATCTCCTGCGGGCCAAGGCGAATGGCCTTTACTCTATCCTTGTCCTTCTCGATCTGTCCTCGGCTTTCGACACTGT
Source organism: Urosaurus nigricauda (assembly GCA_034509955.1). NCBI lineage: Eukaryota > Metazoa > Chordata > Lepidosauria > Squamata > Phrynosomatidae > Urosaurus > Urosaurus nigricauda. Next base: position 4,385,754 of record JAOEGL010000004.1, read on the forward strand.
GGACCACTGTCTCTTAGTTAACTTACTTTCTGACTTGGTTTCTTGGGCTCTGTTCTTGATTGGTTTAGATCCTACTTGTTAGATCGATCTTTTGCAGTGGTCTTGGGTGGCCAGACTTCGTCGTCTGTTCCCCTATCTGTTGGAGTTCCTCAGGGTTCTGTCTTGGGTCCCCTCTTGTTCTCTTTATATACACTGTCTCTCAGTAAACTTATCAGTTCTTTTGGTTTTTCTTACCATCTTTACACCGATGATACTCACCTGTATCTTTCCACCCCGACCTTTCTCCAAGGCTTGAGCAGCAAGTCTCATCTTGTCTGACAGCTGTCTCCCACTGGATGCTTCATCGGCGCTTGAAGCTCAACACATCCAAGACGGAGCTTCTTGTCCCCCCCCCCCCCCAGGCCCACCCTTCAATATTCTTTTTCTATCTCTGTTGACAACATTTCTATTCAGCTGGTCCAGGAAGCCTGCAGTCTTGGTTTCATTTTTGATTCCTCTTTGTCATTTACCCCTCAGATCCAGGCCACAGCCAAGGTCTGTAGATTTTTTCTCTATAATATCTCCAAAATCCGTCCATATCTCTTGGCTTCTACTGCAAAGACTTTGGTCCATGTGGTCTCACAATTAGATTACTGCAACCTTCTCTTGGCAGGGCTTCCCCTCTCTCACCTCCACTCATTTATTTCTGTTCAGCATTCAGCTGCTTGCATCATATCACTCTCTCGCCGGTTACGACCAGGTCTCCCCCCTATTGTCATCCCTCCACTGGCTCCCCTTTCCCTTCCGCATTCAGTACAAGCTTCTCCTGCTTACTTTTAAAGCCCTGCACAGGCTGCCCCCCCATCTCTCTGAACTTCTATCTCCCTACATTCCCACCTGTTCCCTCTGCTCTGGTAGCCAAGGTCTCCTGTCCCAGGCCAGGATTTCCACTGCCCCGTCCCGGATTCGTCCCTTCTCGCTTGCTGCCCCTCACTCCTGGAACCTCTTTCCCTTACAAGCATGGCTCAACACGTCTCTAACCAGTTTTAAAACTGAGTCAAAGACCATATTGTTTAGGGAAGCATATCCAGGGAGTTTGTGATTGTGACCTGGTAGTTTTGATGCAATATTTGGTATCTGCTGTTTTAACTTGTTTTCTTAGGTTGTTGTTAACTTGTTATTTTAACCTCTAGATTGTACACCATAGGCAGGCTTTTATATATTCTTGATTTTATTGGTTTTTGTACAGCACCATGTACATTTATGGCGCTTTATAAATAAAGCTAATAATAATAATAATAATAAATAAATGAAATGAAAAGTTTGATAAACCAAATGGTACAAAATTTTCCAGGGAAGCAGATCTTGGCATTACAATCACAGATGAGCACCGGCTCAAAATGTGAATTTTAACCAGAGGGAGATAACATCTTTTCAGCTTTTGGCAACATGCGTGGAAATATCTCAACACTGGAAGAAGCTTAATAACTTGTCTGTGTGTTCTCAGTTGGACAAACTCTGGTCAATTGCACTGGCTGAAAAACTCACCCAGAATTTAAAATGAGCCAAAGGACTGGTGATGAAAGAGAATTTTGAACTAATGTGGTTTAATTTTATTGTATATTCCAACAAGGAAATCTCTCCATGGGATCCTCTGCCCTCCCTTATGAGATGTTAGGAGAAATCCTTTTTGAATGGGAACATGCAGTACCCTGCTACTATAACATGTGATCAGATGGTGCTGTTTTTCTTTATTTGTTTCATTGAGATTCTGTTGCTAAATAGAAATGACAATAATCTGTAGTGTAAACCACAAGAAAGAATTTAATAAAACAATATATATATTTTTAAAAAATATACACGGATTTCAGACTTTCTCACAGCAGGAAGAAAATTTCTTGTTGCTTTCTTCCAGAATGAAATTAGTCAAGATGTGTATCCTTAGTCAGGAGGGGTCAAGAACTGCTAGAACAACCTTGTGGTGAGACTCATACACTCCCTGGACCTTATTTTGTCCGCCTTGGCATTTGTTTCCTGCAAAGAGAGTTCTCAGCTAAATATCTCGCAAAACTACAGATTTCAGAATTCCATACTATTGAACCATGGCAGTTTAAGTGGTGTCAGCCTGCATTAATTCTGCAATGTAGATGCAGCCTCTATCTAAATGTTTGGATGAACCTCCTAGAGCAGTGGTTCCCAAACTTTGGTCCGCCAGATGTTTTGGACTTCTGCTTCCAGAAGTCCTGACTGTTGGCCAAGTTGGTTGGGGCTGTTGGGATCTGAAAACTTTGCTGGAATGACTGTCCATGAGGGAAGGTCTGTTGAAGAGTGGTATAAAATGTCTCATTTATAACATGGGAGGGAATTGGTCAAATCCTGTGCAGAAACGGGATTTAAATCCACAAAAGTGGGATTATTTTCAGATGCATTGAGCATTAATCTGAAATTAACCCGCACAGAAAGTGGACAAATCCCACAAAAGTAGGATTGTTTTCAAACACTTTGGGGGCATTGAGCATTAATCTGCCATTAACCCACACAGAAAGTGGACAAAATTGGCCGCTTTTTATTTTTAGGATTTCCCCAAAAGTAAAAAGCAGTTGATTTTGTCCACCTTCTGTGCAGGTAAATGTCAGATTAATGCTCAATGCTCCTGATGTGTTTGAAAACAATCCAACCTTTGCCGGAGATTCACAGAATTTAAATCCAGTTTCTGCATGGGATTTGGGCACTTAGCCTCCCTTGTGATAAACTTCAAAGAGGAGGATGGACTTTCCTTCACAGAAGGTTTTGAAACAGAGACTAGATGACCACCTCTCAAGGCTGGTTTCACTGTGGATTTGTTCACTGGCAAGGATTTGCACAACATTTGAGATTCCTTCTAGTGCAATGATTTGATGACGCCAGGCTTGCCTTTTGTCTCTTGTTGTAAAGACTCTCCCCCTATTTAGATGGCAAAGGAGCTGAAAACAAGGCTTTAGGAGGAATAGCTAAGGGAGCTGAGTATGTTTAGCCTGGAGAAGACTGAAAGGCACCATGACAGCCATCCTCAAATATCTGAAGGGCTATCATATGATTCTATGATTTTATAAGGTAGCAAGCTTGTTTTCTGATGCTCCAAAAAGTAGGCCCTGAACCAATGGATTTAAAATTACAAGACAGGAGATTCCACCTAAACTTTAGGAAGAATTTCCTGATAGTATGAGTTGTTCTTCTCAAAGGGTGGTGGGTCCATCTTCACTGGAAGTCGAAGGCTTTCACGGCCAGCATCCATCATTTTTTGTGGGTTTCTGGGCTATGCGGCTGTGTTCTGGAAGAATTTATTCCTGATGTTTCACCTGCATCTGTGGCTGGCGTCTTCTCTGAAGAGGGCAACCACAGTTGCAGGCGAAACATCAGGAATAAATTCTTCCAGAACACAGGCACATAGCCTGAAACCCCCCCAAAAAACCATTTGTTGGAAGTTTTTAAACAGGCTGGGTACCCACCTGTTTGGGGATGCTTTAGCTGTGGTTTCCTGCACACATGGAGTGAGATGATGATGATGATGATGATGATGATGATGATGATGATATATTTATATTCAGCCTATTCCCGTTGGGAATCAAGGCGGATTACAGCAAAGTGTAAAAAAATCATACAATTAAAATTACAATTAAGAAAAAAACAATCCTATATCCTATTCTACTATTTTGTTCTGTTCAGTTCTATTCTACCACTGTATTACTTTTATTTATGCTCTGCCTTTTGCCCAAAGCTGGAGCTCAAGATGACTTACAAGAGAAAAAGAAGTACAAATAAAAAACACACACATGTAGCAAAAACCATGTGTGAACTACTATGATTAAAAACGGCATAAAATTGTCAGTGAATTAGAGTTGCATTCATCCCCTCCTGGCTGGTTACCCATTGACCTATTTGTTTATCTGGAGACAGGATGTTGGACTAGGTAGTCCTCTGATCTGATTTCGCCGGCTCTTCTTGGGTGATTCTGATTTCTAGAATTATTTGAAAGGGAGGAGAAAAACAAATCTCTTCTGTCCACACCATGCATCATTTATACCATAAACTTCCATTGCATTCCTCCTTGGTTATCTCTTCCCAGCCCAGTCTTAAGACAAATACTTTTTGCTTCATTTCATAAGAAGGCTAGGGCTTGGGAAAACAGCTAAGATCCCCAAGTGCAAATGTATCCAAGTCAGAAGTAGACATACAGAAATAATTTCACCCATCTTCCTCTCAGTGGTATGGCGGTCTGTATTTCCATCCTTAATTGTACTGTCAACTTCTAAAATTACATACAGATTAGGACATGTAAATTTCATTCAGAATATTTTCCTTCTTCCTTTCCTCCTTCCTTTCCTCCTTCCTCTTCTTTTCTTCTCCTTCCTCCTTTTCCTCCTTTTTTTCTTTTCTCCTCTTCCTTCCTCTTCTTCTTCCTCTTCCTTCGCTTCTTTTCTTCACCCCTCCTCCTCCTCCTCTTCTTCTCTTCCTCCTCCTTTCCCATCCTCCCTCTTCTTCCTCCTTCTTCCTCTTCTCCTTTCTTCTCTTTTCTTTCCTTCTCTTCCTTCTTCCTAGAATCACTTTTCCTCTTCCTCTTTTTTCTCATCTCCTATTCCTTCCTCTCTTTCCTCTTCCTCTTTTCTTTCCTCCCTCTTCTTCCTTTCCCTTACCTTCCTCTTCTCCTTCCTCCTCTTCCTCCTCTTCGCCTCTTCCTCATCCTCTTCTTCTTTCCCTCTTCTGTTTTCTTCCTCTTCCTCGTCTCCGTCCTCCTCCTCTTCTTCCTTCTTCCAGAACCAATCTCTTTTTTCTCTTTTGCAGATGTATAACCAAGCCAACTGGGTTGACAACAACATGGTCCCCGAGAGCTGGGGATGGGACAGTGATGTCCTAGGCTAGAGGCATTAGTTGAACCAAAGGGTGTTTGGAAAAAATCTGTTTGCAATCCAGAGTGTGCTTTTGCTGTCGGAAACCATCTAGAAAACCAGTCCACGTGTGAGGCAGCTGCGTCACCGTGATACATAAAGGCAAGGGAAGGGGGGGGGGACTCCCTCACATTATCTTTTTAATAAAACAGCTTTGCTTGGATTTATGACTTGGTTCACTTTCGGGTTGTTGTGCGTCACCAACAGTGGGATAAACGTTCCATTCTTATGTGCCAAATTGCTTCCACACAGAAATAACTCTGTTATGTGACAGGCAGCCTGGATGAACAACCTGAAATGCCATTGTCCTATGAGTATAGCCTGGGGTATGTGTGATGCTTCTACATTAGAGATGGTGAGAGTGTGGCCGTGGGGCGGTAAATTACCCCAAAATATATATTTTGACCTTTGACCCACAAGGCTCCCTAGATTGTCCATTTTCTGCTCAAAGGAAGGGGGGAATCTCTGGAAAGCTTCCTGCAACAGTAATTCACCTTTTAAATAAAGTGGAGCCCCCCCCCCCCGCTCCCATGCTGTTCAATATTTAAAAATGAACTAGAAGTTGACATGCAAAAGGGACCTAGGGATCTTTGTAGATCACAAGTTAAACATGAGTCAACAGTGTGATGCAGCAACTAAAAAAGCCAATATGATCCTAGGCTGCGTCAATATGAGTGTAATGTCTTCTTGCAGGGCAGAATGAGGTCAGGTTGGATGGCCCCTGAGGTTCCCTTCCAACTCTAGGATTCTATGATTCTTTAATTCTGGTCACTTCCTATCACAATCTGCAGCCAGACTGGTTCCTGGCACATCTAGGAATGATCATATTTCACCAATATTAAAGCCACTTCATTGGCTGCCAATTCATTTATGGGCAAGTTGTTGCTTCTTATATTTATATGGTTTGGGTCCAGATTACCTACAGGACTGCCTTCTCTCATATAATCCACCTCATACACTCATGCCTTCTAGGGACATTTACTGTAGTCAGCCAAAACTAGGCTAACAACTGTAACACAAAGGACATTTTCGTTGGCTGCCCCCAAATTTTGGAATTACCCGTCAGAGACGTTTTGTCAGTTGGATGGGTTGTGTGTGTTTAAAACAAAAGTAAAAAAAATCAGTCTCTCTTGGCAGGCCTCTCCAGATGATTTTAAAGTCAGCAATGTTAAAGGATGCATTGACTGTTTTTAATTATCTATTGGTTTTTCAATTTCAGTTTTTCAGCCTCAGAGGAAGGCTTTGCTGAATAAACCTTGCCAAGAAATCCCTGTGACATGGTTGCCATAACATACCTGAAACTGTCCCAGTTTTATAATGTCCCAGTTTCTCTCTCTTCTTCCCCTTTACAACTTTCATCAATTAGTACAAATTGAGTTCTGGGTACAAAAATAGAAAATCTTGACTGATTTAAAAAAATTAAATCATTTGAGGGAGAGGAGAGGGAAGGAGGGAACCATAGCATCATTAAATTGGAAGAGACACCAAGGGCCATCATGTCCAACCCCATTCTACCATGCAGGAAATCAAAATCAAAGCATCCCCAAGAGATGGCCATCCAGCCTCTGTTTAAAAATCTCCAAAGAAGGAGACTCCACCACTCTCCAAGGGAGCTTCTTTCATTGTCAAACAGTTCTTAGTGTCAAGAAATTCCTCCTAATGTTAAGGTGGAATCTCTTATCCTGTAGCTTGCATCCATTACTCCATTTCCTAGTCTCTGGAGCAGCAGAAAGCAACATTGCTCCATCCTCAATGTGACACCTCTTCAAATACTCAAACTGTCTCTTCTCCAGGCTACACATAACCAGCTCTCTTAGTCTCTCCTCATAAGGTATGGTTTCCAGCCCTTCATCATTTTGGTGGCCCTCCTTTGGACACGCTCCAGCTTCTCAACATCCTTTTTGAATTGTGGTGCCCAGAACTGGACACAGGGTTATTCCAGGTAAGGCCTGACCAAAGCAGAAGTGGAATTGTGCTCTTCCCAGGAGGCTCAGGCAAAAGCAAACTGCTGTAGCCTTTCCTAGCTTGTTTGTTTTTCCTCATGAATAAACTTTCTAATCTTGACCACAGTCTGAAGTTGCTTGGCCACATGTGTCGCAGTTTTCACCTGTGGAGGTTATGCTGTTGAAACAGACTTCCAACCACTTCTGGATGGTCCCAGATAGAGCTGTCAGACTGAAAACTGGAGAGGGATCCTGTTCCATTCATGATGGTGTAGAAGAGGGAATTTCAGCAGACGCTGTTTGCAATTTGGTTGCAGAATAAGTAGCATCTGCTGAAATCTCCTCTTCTATATAACCCTTAAAGGTTACAGGGAGCTTCTCCACCTTGTGCTCTGACAATCCTAGTCCCCAGGCAGGAAATTGGGCCTTGCCTCACCTACCTCTGACTCAGGCTGCATTTGCACTGCAGAATTAATGCATTTTGGTACCGCTTTAACTGCCATGTCTCAACGCTGTGAGATTTGTAGTTTTCTGAAATATTTAGCCTTTTCTGTTAGAGAGCTCTGGTGCCACAACAAACAACAAATCCCAGGATTCCATAGGATGTGGCCATGAGAGTTAAAGCAGTGTCAAACTGCATTATTTCCAAAGTAACCTACAATACAGAAATTCAGTTTCAATAAGTAACACCAGGTAAAACCCAAACTGGAAAAATACCCAGCAAACAAGAACTACTGACTGATATGCTTTTAAAATAGTACAAGATTTTTTTTATTAATCCTGCAGAAGAATACCCAAACTAAGCAGATCTAAAGCAACCAGAACCTAATTAATTATTTCCAAATTAAAGGCAAACAGAAACAAGTCTGGGTGTCTAGGCAGCCATTTTGATCTTTGCCAGGAAACGGCAAAAATGTGGACATGCTAGAAAGCACCAGAAGTGTGGGATGCTGTTGGCGGATGTGCGAGACCAAAAGGAGCTTATTTCTTCCACTTGTCCTCTCATAAACTCAAAATGGTCTGCAATAATAGTAATAATAAAAAAGGGTTCCAGCCAATAATGAAGAGCACACACACACACAAAAAAGACAAAGCAGCTGCACAAAATGCAAATAATTCCATCACCAGCCTCTTTTTTTAGTGACCAGTCTGAACAGAAGTTGATGGCCAGGAGCTCATAACCAATTTGACACCACTTTAACTGTCATGGTTCCATGCCACGGGACCCTGGGATTTGTAGTTTTATGAGGCACCAGCATGCTTTGGAGTCAAGGCTAAAGACCTTGTAAAATGACAAATCCCAGGATTCCATAGGATGGCTCCATAGCACTTAAAAGTGGTGTCAAACTGCATTATTTCTTCAGGGTGGATGCACCCAGATGGTTTGTTAACTGATGTAAGCCTGAAAAACCTAGCATCTAAATAGCAACATGGTTTTAATTTGTCTTAAATGTTTTTACTTGGTTTTCAGTTGTCTTGATTGAGCTTGTCAGATTGTTTAATGGGTTTTTACTCTGTTCAAATGATCTTTTTATATCGCTTTAAACTGGTGAAATTGATTTTATTGCATTCTGTCCCCCTAGTCACCATGAAATAGGGCAGGATAGAAATATTTTAATAAGACAGATAAATAGATAAAACATACTAACTCCAAGATTCAAGGGAAGTCATAGTGCCACCCTATTTTGCTTTGGTCAGGCCTCATCTGGAATGCTGGGTCCAGTTCTGGGCACCACAAATAAAAAAAGATGTTGATAAGCTGGAGTGTTTCCAAAGGAGGGCCACCAAAATGGTCCGGAAACCACTAAACCCTATGAGGAGTGATTTAGGGAGTTAGATATGTTTATCTTGGAGAAGGGAAGCTTAAGAGGTGCTATGATATCCCTGTTTAAGTATTTGGAGGCTGGAGTAAGCTTGGTTTCTGCTGCTCCAGAGACTAGGTCTAGGACCTGGAGCAATGGATGCAAACTACAGGAAAAGAGATTCCACTTCAACATTAGGAAGAAATTCCTGACAATAAGAGCTGTTTGACAGTGGAACACACTTCCTGAGAAGGTGATGGAGTCTTTTTCTTTGGAGGTTTTTAAACAGGAGGTTATTGCACAGGGCTCCAGGAGCGTAAATGGCATGGAACAAAAGAGTGTATGATGGGAACTGAACAGAGAAAGGAAACATTTTATTGCATGCCGGAACACTGCCACTGGAAGTCCATGTTCTGTTCCAAATCTGTGCCATAGTGGCTGATGGGGGACAGATTTGGAATGGAATGGGGACTTCTGGTGCCATTGGTAGTGTTCTGGTGTGCGATAAAATGCATCCTTTCCCCGTTCCATTCCCATCATGCCACCTTTTGTTCTGTGCCATTTGTATTCCTGGAGCCCCATGCAATAAGCTGGGTAGCTCATCAGAAGGAGTGCTTTGATTGTGTATTCCTGCATGGCAGAAGAGGGTTGGACTGGATGGCCCTTGGGATCCCTTACAATGCTGTGATTCTGAGGTTCTGTGATTCTACTAAGAAACCAGTGTGGTGTAGTCATTTGAGTGTTGCACTGATACTTTGGATGACAGGGTTTGGATCCTCACTCTAGCATAAAAACCCACTGGATAACCTTGGGCAAGCCATGTTCTCTCAGCCTCAGAGGATTGCAGTGGCAAACTCCCTCTGAAGAAACATGCCAAGAAAACCCATTAGGGTTGTCCTAAGTCGGAACTGAGTTGAAGACATACAGCAATAAACAATTGATTCTACTACCACTTCTCATTCTCTCTTGGCTTTCCAAAAAGATGTTAAGATACATTTTTTCAGTATGTTTGTCGAGAGATCTTGTAGCACCTTTGAGACTAACTAAAGAAAGAAGTCAGCAGCATGAGCTTTCCTAGACTTAGTCTACTTCTACAGAAAGAACTTCTTTCTTTTGTTAATCTCCAAGGTGCTACACAATCTCTCTACATACTGATTCTACAGACTAACATGGCTATATCTTTGAATCTTTCCAGTCTGTCTTTCTAAATTTGAACAATGCCTGGGGAGGGTACGCATTGGGTGCTACACCTGCCCATTATTTTGGAAAAAGGAAGTGACTGGATGGTCTGTTCCTGTTTTGAATAATGGCTAGTGGTTGCCATTTTGAGGCATGTGGAGGAGGGTGTGTGAAACAGCTATTAAATTCCCAGAAGCTTCTAGAAATGCAAGTCTTTAAAATTTATTTTCCAGAGATGCTGGGTCTGTGGGAACTGAGCTCTGGGAGTACACAGAAGCCCCTCCAGGTTGCAAATGGTCTTTGGATTGACAGGGCTCCCACCCCTACTTTAAATAGCTTGTAACTTTGTTTTAATATTTCATTATAGTTTAATTTTCTCTCTTTTTCTTTTTTTACTGGTGATTTGTTTAGCTTGGCTTTTTTCCTTACCTCAGTGCCTTTTGTAGAAATGTGGCATGACAGTATTATAAAAAATAAATAGCGAAGAAATGAAACCATGTAAAACAGGGTTGGGCAAGGTTGGAGAGGCCATTTGGCTCCAAGACCCATGTGGCTGTTGGACGATATTGAGCAGCCCAGCATGAAGTGAAGACAACCAGGCCTGGATGGCAACAGAATCACGCATGGCGCTGTCACCACCACACAAACCACAATCCTCCTTGGCCTTCATAGTTTTCCTTTGGCTCACAGCTCTTTGTCGAAGGGCACCGGAGTTAATATCTCTGGCTTTCATGAGGCGGAGAGAGAAAACAGATTTCTCAATCCACTGGTCAGACCCCAAACTGTCGTGTATTCACAATGAAAACCAGCTGCTTCTTTCTGCAGAAGTTACTTACTTATGAAGCTGGTCATTTTTGGGAAGGACGGAAAGGGATGAAGTGTGAAGGGGATTCCGTTGGCTCCTTGTGACGTCTTTGGGAGAGCCAGCATTCCAGGTCGCAAAGTAGGTCTGACCAAATGACCACATTTTGGGAATGGCTGCTCTCATGAAGCAAGTGCTTCTTTGATTCCTGAAAGGAGAACTTCTGATGAGGTCCTCGGCTCACTCTGGATAGCAAATTGTCTTTGGCCAGTAATCAACTGGCACTAGGTCTCCATTTCTTCCCTTCTCTTCGAACATTTTGCCTTTCCTTGAAATACATGTGACCTTTTTTGTTGTTGCGTGCCTTCAAATTATTTCTGGCTTATGGCAACCCTAAGGTGAACCTAACACAGGGTTTTCTGAGGCTGAGAGTGTGTAACTTGCCCAAGGTCAAACAGTGGATTTCCATAGCTGAGCAGGAATCCAAGCCCTGATCTTCACAGTGATAGTCCAATGCTCAAACCACTATGCCTTGCTGGCTCCTATGTAATGTGTGTATGTATGTTGTATGCCTTCAAGTCTTTTCCAACTTATGGTGACTCAAAGGTGAACCTATCATGGGGCATTCTTGGCAAGATTTGTTCAGAGGAGGTTTGCCATTGCCTTCCACTGAGGCTAAGAGCATGCGATTTGCCCAAGATCACCCAGTGGGTTTCATGGCCAAGATGGAAATCAAACCCTGGTCTCCAGAGTCATAGTCCATCACTCAAACCACCACACTGGCTCCTAGGTATGTATATGCATAGTTGTAAAGCAGAGAAGGAAATCATGCAACTCTCCAGATGTCATTGATATGCAGGTCCCATGAGTCTTAACCCACATAGACAATGGTGAGGAATGCTGGGAGTTGGAATTCAATAACATTGGGAGGACTGTTCCTGAAAAGTGAGATGTTCTGAGATAAATGGAAATGAATTGGGCTGCAACCTTACATTGGCATACTTTCCAACTGACCTGATTTGATAGGGACAGTTCCAATTAATCCTCTATCATCTCATTTTTCAGCTGCTTTTCAGATGTCTCAGTTTCTCTCTCCTCCTCTCATTTTCTCCCTTTCTCCTTGTTTACCTCAATTGCTGCAAACTGAGTTGAGCATCCAAAAGTACTTTGCACCCAGTTAAGTGAGCAGAGGAAGAGGAAAAGGCAGAATGTTGCTCTTCTCTGTAGACTGACTTAAGACCTCAACAGACTGGCAAAATACACCGGCATGAGGGCAAAGTGGGGGCATGGTGACTACCCACGTCCCATCCCCACAACCGCATCATGCCAGCATCATGCCGCCTGACCAACAGCACATTGGGCGGCATCACAGTGCATCTTTGGAAGTGGACTGTTTTAATATGGGTATCTCTTAATTGTCCTTTTAAATTGTGGTGCATTTTAACTGATGTGGTGTATCTGTTAATTGTTATTGTTCCAAGCCTCAATCCATGAGGAGAGGCAGGTAAGAAATAAATTATTATTTAATATTATTATTGTTGTTGTTGTTGGAAGGGTAGGTATGCAGGAAGTGAGCAAGTTGCTGAAGTTTAAAGATACATAATTGAATACTAAATTCAAGATTTATGTGCAATTGTATTTCCCATTTTTATGGACTTTATCACACGGGGAAAATTGGGGGTTTATACAGTGATTATCCCTTGAAAATTGGGTAATTGCGATTTACATTTTCACACAATGTCATGATTAAAGTGCCAATGGCCCGATCTAGACGGGCACTAAGAGGCGCCTGGGCAGGGTTCATGAGCACGCAGCATTCGCATGCTCACAAACCCTAATATGTAATGCCGCCGCCACCATTACAGAACGCCGTTTAGATGGCATGTGTAATGGGGCTGCAGCTGCGCAGCTTCTAGATGCAGCTGTGCAGTTGTGGCAGTGGAAACACCCAAAACGGCACCTGTGTGTAAAAATGTTAATTGGAATTGCAAAATTTCCGCGGGATAATCACTGTTTAAACCCCCGATTTTCCCCATGTGATAAAGTCCTATGTATGGTTGTGAAAGATGGACAGTGAAGAAAGCTGATAAGAAACAAATATATACTTTTTAAATGTGGTGCTGGAAACAAATTGTACGGCTACTGTGGACTGCTAAAAAGACAAATAAATGGGTTTTTGAGCAAATCAAGCACAAAGTCTCCCTAGAAGTCAAGATAACTAAATCAAAACTGTCATATTTTGGCCATATCATGAAAAGAGATGACACCCTAGAAAAGATAATAATGCTTGCCAAGGTAGTTGGAAAAGAGGAAGACTGCATTTCAGATGGATGGACTCAGCCAGGGAAGCCACAGCCCAGCAAAACCTGAGCAGAGCTGTAGATGACAGTATGTCTTGGAGGTCTCTCATTCATGAGTTGAAGTTGACTTGATGCCAGCTAACAACAACGACATACAAATCAACATGGAACCAAGATACGAAGACCGCAAAGCATTCTATTATCTCAGTGGGAAAAGAAGATCAACAGATTTCTGGAGGAAGCAGCTGGTCATCTTGGCTGGAATCTCACAAACCAACTTTTTTTTTTTAAAAAAAGCATCAGAACTGAAATGATGCTGAGGATTTAAAAATAAATCTTAAAAAATGACAGCTGAAATTGGAATTGCGCATCAACTGTTAATTGCTTGATTCTCTCCTTTGCTCAGATCCTGCATGGTTCTTCTAACTTTATGATTATAAACTCTCTGTCCAGATGCCTTTAAGGACCGACCTTTACTACCAAAAGTGTGTGCTTTTTTGCTTAAAGGGTCCTTGTCTGGTTCAGATGAGAGAATGAAAACCAAGCTCTTTGGCCCCTGTTTGGTATCATGTGCACTTAGAATCATAGAATCATAGAATCATAGAGTTGGAAGAGACCACAAGGGCCATCCAGTCCAACCCCCTGCCATGCAGGAACTCCAAGTCAAAGCATCCCTGACAGATGGCCATCCAGCCTCTGCTTAAAGACCCCTAAGGAAGGAGACTCCACTACACTCCGAGGGAGTGTGTTCCACTGTCGAACAGCCCTTACTGTCAGGAAGTTCCTCCTAATGTTGAGGTGGAATCTCTTTTCCTGCAGTTTGCATCCATTGTTCCGCGTTCTAGTCTCTGCAGCAGCAGAAAACAAGCTTGCTCCCTCCTCAATATGACATCCCTTCAAATATTTAAACAGGGCTATCATATCACCTCTTAACCTACTTGTAGGTAAATCCCTTCAATTATTAACTTTGGTTGGAATCTAGGAAACAAGGAACGAGCTAATGAAGGCTCCAGGTTTTTTTTACCCTTCTCAGAAAGCAAATCAGACTTGGACGGAGGGATGTGATGCGTCATGGTGGGCTCAGTTCAGGCTGGGATTAGACCACAGATTTAAGACATTGTTCTGGGAAAAGAGAAAAAGAGCGAGGGAAGGTGGAGAGAGCTGAGATTAGCTCGCCTTCATTGTTTTCCAAAGCCTGTTGGCAACCCAGCCCTAGCAAAGTTTATGTCTGCTGTAAAGCTTTAATTCAAGCATGCTGGGACTTTGGAAGTGCTAATTGCCTTCACTTTTAACATTTCTGATGAAAGATATGCGGCTTTGTCTGAATGTTTCTCTCTGTATTCCGTTTCCTTCCCTTCTGCTACTGTCTCTCCAAGTATGGTTTGAATTTTGCTCAGTAGGAGACTCCCCCTCCTCTTCTTTCAGCCCATGTGTGTCTTGTTGGCATCCCCTTTCAAAGGGCTCCAACGAGAGAGACTGGGGTCCTGGGGACAAATTTTGCTGGAGATGGGATGGAACAAGCACCCACCTTGGTTCTCTCTCTCTCTCATCCAATTTTTACATCTTAAGCACCTTAGAGAAATGATGTTTTGTTTTTGTTTTCTTGCAAGTGAATGAAAAGTGTGCCATTATCATGGGTAATGGCCCAATGAGTCATAGAATCACAGGATTATAGAGTTGGAAGAGAACCCAAGGGCCATCAGTCCAACTCACTGCAGGAAGACACAATCCAAGCACTCCTTGTGACAGAGGGCCTTCCAGCCTCTATCCAAACATCTCCAAAGGATGAGACTCCACCAGCCTCCAAGGCAGTATCTTCTACTGTTGAAGGGGAAGGTCTTCCTAATGTCGCAAATGGAATCTCTTTTCCTTTAGTCTGCATCCATTGTTCCAAGTCCTATTCTCCAGAGCAGTGGAAAACGAGTTATGACATTTTTTCAAATATTTAAACAGGGCTATTATATCACCTCTTAACTATCTCTTCTTCAGGCTAAATGTACCCAGCTCCCTTTGGCCTCATTCACACTACATTAATAAATTGGTTTTCAGGCTGGTTTAAACAGCTTTAGGAGGCCCTTGTTCACACTGGCACCAAATTTCTCTGATGTGGTTTGCTGGTGTGTGTGTGTGTGAGTGTGTGTGGCAGCGCTAAACCTGGTTAAACTGGTTTTCCTGCATCTGAGGCATTATTGCATCTTTTTAAATGATCAACAGTTCAACACAAGTGCAAATGTGTTGTTGATTGGATTTGGTTCCCTCGGATGAGATCACCCCTGTGATGTCGCACATGGAGACTCCATTTTGAATTGATCCAATTGTTAAAGTGAACGTGAAGTGGGTTAAATTGAAATGCACAGATTTGATTGCAACCAATAGTCTGAACATTTATTTGGTGTCAAATTGCTCCATCAATTTGAAATGATCCAGTGCAAAAATTGGTTTATTATGTAGTGTGAATGAGGCCTCAGTTTCTCCTCATAAGGCATAGTTTCCAGACTTTTCACCATTTTGGTTGCCCTCCTCTGGACACACTCCAGCTTGTCCATAGCCTTCTTGACATGTGGTACCCAGAACTGGACATGATATTTCAGGTGAGATCTGACCAAAGCAGAATAGAAAGATACTCTTATTTCCCTCAAATACTCTTATTTCTCTCAGTCTAGATGCTATACTCCTATTGATGCAGCCTAGAACTACATTGGCTTTTTTTAGCTGCTGCATCCCACTGTTGACTTATCGAATCCTAGAACTAGGAGAGACCCAAAGGGCCATCCAGTTGAACCCCATTCTGCCATGCACGAATGCTCAGTCAAAGCATTGCCGATAGATGGCCATCCAGCTTCTGTTTAAAAGTCTCCAAACAAAGAAATCTCACCACTCTCTGAAGCAGCATATTCCACTGCAAACAGTTCTTACGGTCAGAAAATCATTCCAAATGTTTAGGTGAAATCTCTTTTTCTGTAGTTGGAATCCATTGCTCTGTGCCTTAGTCTCTGGAGCAGTAGAAAACATGCTTCACATGACAGTGAAGAAGATGGTCGCTAGATTCAGGATGGGACAAAGTATGTTCTTTTCTCATACACTGCATGATTCAGCTACGGAAATCAGTTTCCTACTTTGCTGGCCAGTCATGCGGGTGGCTTTTAAAAAAGGATTAGATAAACTCATGGAAGAAAGAATTGCTTTGGCTGACTAGAAGAGATGCAGTGTTAAATGCCTGTATTGCAGCCACTCACTCCCAAACCATAAGGTTGTGAGTTCAGTATCAGCCAAGGGCTCAGGCTCAACTCAGCCTTTCATTCTTTTGTAGGTTGCCAAAAAGAGTACCCAGCTTATTGTAAAGTACTTAGAGACTGCTTAGGTGGTATGAAACGGTATATAAATGAAGCTGCTATTGCTATTGCTAGAATATCCCAAGTTATCTCAGAAATATTGGTGTCAGTGGAGGCAAAGGAGAAGGAAAACTGTGTTACCACCTACATTTCACAGATGAAAACTGGGATAAATGTGGCCAAGTGACATCAGAGTATGGTCTACATGGGAAAAGTTATTAAGGAAGAACAGACAGGGTAGGAGAAACTGCACCAGTCTGCTTTTTCTCAATCTGTTGGGAAGTGCAAGATTCCCCCCTTCCCTCTGTTGAATTAATGAAGGGCATACTATTTTTGTACTTCAAACTCAGTTTGCAGCAAGAAGAATAAGCTGACAACAAAGGGTGAAGGTTGTTTTAAAGAAAAACTGGGATGTTTTAAAAGCAGCCTTGCTGGAGAGAACCATGCACTCTTCCATTACCCATCTGGCCAGTCTTTCTCTGGCTTCTTTGATAAACCAGGAAGGACAAGGATCTACCATACATGATGTGGCTCTTACTTCTCCAAAGATCCTATCCTCAAGCTGCACAAGCTGAAAACAGTCTATTAATACTATACTAGTTTTAATGCCTATTTTTGCATGTTTTAACTGTATTGTTTTTTAATTCATAAGCTGCTTTGTAAGCCACTTTTGGGGAAAAGCCAGAAATAATAATAATAATAATAATAATCATCATCATCATCATCATCATCATCATCACCATCATCAAGCAGGGACCAAGTTTACATCCACAAGATCTGTATTACAGTGTGCCCATGCCAGCTGCGGACTTGCCATCTGCTTATCTGAGCTTCCGTGGATAGTAAGCCACAGCTTTTTCAATGGGTGCACGTGCAGCACACATGGGGGTGAGCATGTACGCACATCCATTGAAAAGAACAGGACTTAAGGTCCTGCATTTTTTGCTGTCTGCTGAGAAGTCTGTAACAGATCCCTCGTGGATAGCAAGGGATGACTTGCAGGTGGATTGCTAGGGGAGTGCGGGGCGTTCAGACCGCACCAGGTGACAACTCAGAGGTGGGTGAACACTGGTGGGGCAGTTGCTTACTGTACCTCCCCAATCTCCTGCCACCCTCCCTCTGGCAGCCAGGGCCAAAAGGGGGCAGTGAGGGTTCAGGAGAGGAGTCAGAGGAGGGGGATGAGGGTGCCATTGCAAAGTGGGAGGGGAGCAGGCAGTGGAAAGAGAAATAATAGCAGGAAAGGGTGCTCCATGTCTGTTCTTCCCTGCCTGACCTCCTCATCCAAATCAAGCTGCCTGGAAGTGGTACACACCCCAGACATTGGCCCCAGCAGCAGTTTCTGGATCTGTCTGGGCTGCCGGCTGGGTGGAAAGTGGTGGTCCTCACACTCCTTCCCTCTCTTCCTTCTGCACCTGAATGTTCCCTGCTCTGCACTTGCCCCCTCTTCTAGCTTCTTGGTGGAGTCAGTAGCCTGGCAGCTTGGCTGGGCAGCATGAAGGCAGGCAGGCAGGCAGGGCAAATGAAGAGTTTCACTACCTACCAGCCTGTCTCCATGCTGCCTGGTTGAGCCACCAGGACACTCTTTGGTGGCAGCAACTCTTTGGCAGTGGCAATGGACTGGCAGCTTGGCTGTGCAGTGTGGAGTCAAGGCAGGCAGAGAGAGGAGTCTGCCTGCCTGCAAAATGCCCTATCAAGCCACCAGGCTATTGCTGATGCCAGAGAGAGGATGAGGAAGAGGTGGTAAGCATGGTGTAGCCAAAGCAGCAGAGGGATGCTTCCACTTCCCTGAGCGACCCTCAGCCGGGCTCCTTTGCAGGCCCTTCTCCCCAGGCTGCCCTCCTGCCCGCCAGAAGCAGTGCCCAGGCTATGGGAGGCATTTGGTGGTGAGATGCCCTCTCCCAGAATTACAGCACCAGGTGACACCAGTTCTAGTGATGGCTCAGATTAATTGTAGCATCCAAGTCAGAATGGATCTGACTGATTTTATCTATAGAGTGCTCAGCAAATTCTTCATCACAGGCTATCCAGTGGTCTAGATTCTGCTCTTGTGGGCCAAGGCATAAAAGCCCTTTGCAGAAAGAATGGTGGCAGAGAAAAAAACATTCTTCTGCTGCCTGCATTGCCACAGAATAGGTTCTCAAGTTGGCTTTAGCCCATGTATGTTCAGATTCACTCCCAGTTTTCTGCCAATCTCTCTCTAAGTTGTCACTGTCTCGTTCATTTCATAGCTGCTCCCTAGAGTGCCAGGGACCCTGTTTAACTCTACTCTGTGACACGGGATGTTTAGGAGCAATTTTGTCCACCAGATAGTGATCTGACCAGATAGTGATCTGCAAAGGGGTCTTGTAGTACCTCTGAGGCTAATTGTGTGAAGGAAGTTGCAGCATAAGCTTTCTTAGATTTGGTCTAGTTCCTCACATGTAATTCTACAAACGCTCATGCTACCAAAATCTTTTGCACAATGTGAAGTCGAAGGATTTAATGGCTGGCATCTATAGTTTTTTGTGGCTTTTTGGGGCTATGTGGCCACGTTCTTAGAAGAGATTATTCCTGATGTTTCACCAGCATCTGTGGCTGGCACCTTCAAAGAATGTGGGAATTCAAGATGCCAACCACAGATGCTTGTGAAATGTCAGGAACAAACTCTTCTAGAACATAGCCACATAGCCTGAAAAACCCACAAAAACTATCTTTTGCACAGTTAATCATAGAATCATAGAGCTGGAAGACATCACAAGGTCAATCCAGTTGAACCCTATTCTGCCATGCAGGAAGACACTATCAAAGCACCCCTGACAGATGGCCTTCCAGCTTCTGTTTAAAAAACTTCCAAAGAAGGAGACTCCACCACCCTCCGAGGGAGTATGTTTGAATGTCAAACAGCTCTTACTGGCAGGAAGTTTTTCCTAATGTTGAGGTGGAATTTCTTTTCCTGTAGTTTGCATCCACTGCTCCGTGTTCTTGTCTCTGGAGCAGCAGAAAACTCATTGTGGCATCCCTTCAAATATTTAAACAGGGCTCAGCTTCCTAAGTTGCTCCTCACAGGGCTTGGTGGTTTCCAGACCCTTACCATTTTGGTTGCCTTCCTCTGGACATGCTCCAGCTTCTCAACATCTTTTTAAAGGTGCTACAAAAATCTCAAAGGTGTTACAAGATCCCTAGGCATACTGATATTCCAGGCTAACATGGCTATATCTCTCATTTCTATCCTCAGGTAGGGGTCTGTCCATGACAATGGAACCATAGAAAGTCCCTTCACTCCCAGATCACCGTCATCACATCGAGCACAGATGATAAGGTTCCAAATGTGCTCAGCAGCATGAGTTGGACCAGCTACCACTTGGGACAGAGCAGTGGTTGTCATGGTGGGCATGAAGTCCTGAACTTTATGTGTCAATATGGATGTTGAAATGCCTCAGCACCACAAATGGAGGGAACTCCAACCCCAACCCTGAGACCATCCTGACTAGCTCAGGAAAAGAGACTGTTGAGCAGCAGGTACAACAACCATATCTCTAATCTGGCCTGGCTGCCCAGGTTTAAATACAAGCCCCCCCCCCCAAAAAAACCCTGCAGAATTTGGGATCTGCAAAGTTAGGGGAATGGGATCATGAAGAGATACCACTGCAACTCTGCCTTCCTGCCATCTTTTTCCACCTTCACCACACACTGATGTTGCTTGGACACAGGAGTCCTGGTATTCGTCAGTGAAATAGTGAAAAGTAGGAGCTTGTTTTCTCAGTGACTTGGGGTCCATTCACACTCAGAAATAACCCAGTGTGGAAACTGGGTTATTTCATTCATTTGCCATGATCGAATCTGTCCGTGGCATTTATTTGCTAAAATAGAATCTCTCCATGGCATTTTAACCTGAATTCACACGTTCACACTTGGGAATGTGGTAAAATGCCATGGAGGATTTGATTCTGGCAATCATAGTAGTGGGGGCAGATGAGGAGGAGGAAGAGGAGATCAAGGGAGAGGAAGGCAGATCCAATTAAGGCAGGGGCAGCGAGGGCAGATGAAGAGGAAGGACAACAGATGCTGCAGCAAGGGGAAGAGGAAGAGGAAAAGCAGCAGTAGCTAGTGGAGAAGAGGAGGAGGAGAAAAGAGGAGGAAGAGCGAGGCAATTGGGATTGATTTTTAAGTTCCCATTGGCAGCTTCCACAAAAAAACAAAAACAAAAAATGGTTCTTTCAAAAAGAATCTGATTTTCCCATCTTAAAAAAAACTGGGTTAAGGGGGATTTGCACCGCCCTGAATTTAGGTCAGGAGAACCCAGTGTGAATGTGAACAACCCCCGGGAAAACCCGGCACAAGTGTGAACATCCCCAATTTACACCGGTTTGGAAACCAGGTTATTTTTCAGTGTGAATGGGCCCTAGGATACCAGCCAGTGGATTCAAATTGCCAGAAAGGAGATTCCACCTAAACATTAGGAATATTTGGTTGTAATAGCTGTTTGACACAGTGCAATTGACTGGCTCAGAGTGTGTCGGAGACTTCTTCACTAAAGGTGTTTAAGCAGACACTGGATGGCTGTCTCTTAGCAGAAGATTGGCTTGTTCCTTCCAACTCTGTGTGTCTATGTGAAAGAGAGACATGGCATCAGGATGTGAAAAAGAAAGTTTAATTCCAAAGAAACAAAACTGAAAACCAGCTCATTGTGTTTTGGCTGAGAAATATCCACATGACCTTCTTCAGGAGAAAACTAGCTGAAAGAAGGCCAGCAGGGATTTGAAAAAGACGTTTCCCCAACTCTAGTGAATGGCGATGGATAGTTTTCAGCAAATGAGGTAACTGTAACAGTCTTTGCAGCTTGATTTTCAAACAGCTTTCCCTTGAAGAAGGGCATACCAATATTTCTTGGCTGACATGCTTTAGGCTATTTCTTGGAACAAGACCTTCTCTTTTTTTTCACATCTTAGACTCCTTTGCGTCATATCTCCCTGTAGCTTGCGCAGATCTCTCTTCAAACATGGAAGTAATCATACTTCCTGCACTAGCCACTTTCTCAGTTGGCCTTCTTGGTGCTTCCTAGCTAGATATCTTCTGTTCTCTATGGTAAAGGGACTGTCGGGCCCCAACAACCTTTTTAGAGCCTACCTGTACATTGTGTTGGTTGCCTCTGAGTTTACTAATCTCAAGCTACATATGCTCCAACTGTCCCAATTTCTCAAGGATAGTTAATCCTCTTCCCACTTTTTCATTTGCTTTTAAGATGTCCCAGTTTTCCTCTCTTCCTCCCACTTTCCCCCCTTTTCCTCATCTTACCTCAGTTGCTGCAAGCTGCATTAAAAGCACCAAAAGAATTTGGACTCAATTCACTAAGGAGCTTATTGCAGGGCGATTTACCTCTACCTGGCTTAATTCTTAATTTGGTTGGCATCCTGATATTATTGCAAGGTTTTTGCTGCCAAATTTGCTGCACGAATACATCCTGGGTGCATCTCTGCTTCCAGGAGTGCTCCTAGTGGCTCTTTTCAGATCCGGGAGTTTTCTGAGTTAAGAAAATGGCTGTTGGAGTGCTCCTGGAAGTAGGGATGCATCCGGGATGTATTTGGGTGCCAACAGCAAATAGCAGCAGCCTTTTTCCATTTTTTTGTTCTTCCTCATTGCAGGAATAATGTTTGCCAGCTTGACCACACTCTGATTTTGCTTGGGCATACATGCCCAGGTTTCCACCTCTAAATTACTGGAAGGTATGTGATACCTAGCAGAGCCATCATGATGGAGTATGACACTTTGGAGTATAGGACTATGACTATGGAGACCAGGATTCAATTCCCATCTCAGCTGTGATAGCTTTGGGCAAGTCACATGCTCTCAGCCTTGGGGGAAGGCTAGGGCAGACCTCCTCTGAACACATCTTGCCAAGAAAACCCTAGGATAGGTTCACTTTAGGGTCTCCATAAGTCTGAAATGACTTGAGGGGACACAACAACAACACAAACAATGACATAGAGTCAGCATGGCATTGTTACGATATGTGCTTTTAATAAAATTGTGAGGACATGTGGACTGTACTATGACCCCTGACTGACCTACCCAAGGACCCGCCATCAGCCCCAAGCAAGAAGATCATGTAGTCAAGCCCGCTTGGAAGAGCAGAGTCCCTAGTAAGCAACTCTCCATGGGAAGTTCGGGAGTTGCCAGACCAGATCTGCCACTGCCCTCCGGAGTAATAATAATAATAATAATAATAATAATATTTATTTCTAGAGTAAGACAATAGCCTTGGCATCATATCCGATGAGCCAGTGATTGACTTAATGACTCAGCCATTAAGCCGGCTGCCCCTCTGAATTGTGTCCAAACCTAAGTGCATTGTACACAGATTATTTGCTCTTGGATTAACAAAGCCCAGGCAATCAACACCTTTGTCCAAGCCTTGATACCTAGCCCCAGGATATGTTCAGCCCTATAAAAGATCCCAAGTTTGAATCCCCCATTGATGCTATCCTCAGAGTGCAGGCTGGTCCACATCTGTTTGACCTCTGCTCATAGCTCCTGCGGCCCGTTTCCCTTCATCTCGGGGGTCGTGTCCATCATCCTCATCCGCATCTATCAGGCTTCCCGGAGAAGACTTCTAAGGTAGTATTCCAGTGGTGTCTCTCTCTTTCAAACCAAACTCCCAATTTTACCCCTCCCTTTTCACTAGCATTGAGTGTGTGTGTGAGTGTCCTCTTTTGCTGTGTGTGGTATTTATGCCTCCCAATAAACTGTGTATTTTCATTGAACTCATTTGGACTAGTGTCATCTTTCTTGGGGTTTGTCGGTGGACCTCTGGTAGACAATACTGGGACCGCAATTCTGGTGTAAGACTTTGTTAGGATCTTCCTCTCTGCATATTTTGAGCTAATTATAATTCCCCTAAGTGAGAGACTTCCTAACAACATAGTGGTTTGAATGTTGGACTATGACTCTGGAGACCAGGGTTCGATTCCCACCTTGGACATGAAAACCACTGGGTGACCTTGGGCAAGTCACAGTCTCTCAGCCTCAAGGGAAGGCAATGGCAAACCTCCTCTGAACAAATGTTTCCAAGAAAAACCCATGATAGGTTTGCCTTAGGTTCACCATAAGTCAGAAATTTCTTGAAGGCACACAACGACAACAATGAGATACACAGGATCAGCATGGTGTAGTGGTCTGAATGTTAGACTGCGACTCTGGAGACCAGGGTTCAACTCCCCTCTTGGCCATGAAGCACACTGGGTGGCTTTGGGCAAGTCACATGCTCTCAGCCTCAGGGGAAGGCAATGGCAGACCTCCTCTCAACAGATATTGCAAAGAAAGCCCCATGATAGGTTCACCTTACAGTTGCCATAAATCAGAAATAACTTGAAGGCACACAACAACAAAAAGGAGATACTGGATCGAGGTCAGTGAGTATAATGCTACACTCCATCTCCTCTTGTCCCGAGACACATTTGGGGCAGCATGTGATACAAAAGGTAAATCTTAATAAGAGCATAACAACAACAACAACAACAACAACAACAACAGCTTGAGATACATATCTGGTGACCAGTAGGAAGAAAGAGGCCAAGAGTATAAGATGCTATCGCTGGATGGTTTATTTCACCCACCTTCCTCCATGGGTGTGTATGTGTGTGTATTCCAAGTACACAACCATGCTGTGCGTGTGAGGATTGTACTCAGTTCACAGGAGCTGTCATGCAATCTCTTGCCATGTTCCTGATTTGTGGATTGGGGCCTCCCTCTCTAACCATGATGAAGGCAAATAAATAGTTTGGGGGAAAGAGAAGCCAAGCCTGCCTCTGCAAGTAGGTTGCTTATTTAAATTGGGCAGCTACAACGCAGCCAACCCATACCCACATGTATGTTATTAAGATCTGTTGAAAAGCCCTTTATTGTCATGCTTTGATCTTTATTTCCTACAAATTAGATTTACTGAGGGAATATGTTTTGATTGGGAAATTATTTTCAAAATAGCTCCTTGGGGTTTTTTAATTTCCTTTGTATTAAAGTTTTACAGCTTTTAAAAGAGGACCACAAGAGAACGAGAGAAAGAGGGAGCAAGGGAGGAATATCCGTGCAGGACAACAGGCAGAGGACGGAATAACATTTTCTTTTCTTTTCTTTTCTTTATGGAAAGGGAGGGGGGAATGTGGGTGAAAAATGAGAACGCAGAAATCTGTGGGCTTGGGTTGAGGTTGGCACTCCAAGCTGCCCCAAGTGTGTCTGTCTGCAGTTATATTAACACAGAAAGAAAGTTCTTTTTCACATCAGGTGGGTTCGGTAAAAAAGATATAATCAGATTTTATGCACTTGAGGAGACCCACGTGATTTGCTTGATTTGTGTGAGTGTGTTGTGTGCCTTCAAGTAGTTTTCCAATTGATGGCAACCCAAAGCCAAACCTATCATAAGGTTTTCTTGGCAAGATTTGTTCAGAGGAGGTTTGCCATTGCCATCCCCTGAGGCTGAGAGGGTGTGACCTGCCCAAGGTGAGCCAGTGAGTTTTCGTGGCTGAGCTGGGATTCAGACTCTAGTCTCCAGAGTCATAGTCCAGCACTCAAACATCTATGCCACACTGGCTCTCTTATATCGCTTAGAGCCAGGCTATTTCTCCCTATGACCCTGGCTGGGACCTAAAATTATAGAATCATATAAGCTTATTGCACGACACTTGCAGGAATGGGAACGGAACAGAACCAGGTCTATAAATTCCAGGATTCTATGTAATGGAGCCAGGTTCATTAAAGTGGGATGAACCTGCTGTTCCAGAAACTAGGGGTGCATCTACACGGGCCAGATAAAACAGTCTCTCCTAGTCTTCACAGTGAGCTGTCCAAAGGATGTATGGGACTATTGGGGCAGAATTGAGGCCTTTTTCATCACTTTAATCTAGAGAAAAAACTGGGGAATTATCCCGGTTTTAAGCAGACAATCTAGATTTGTGGATTACACTGTATAGTGATGTTTGTGTGAGGCTGGGGGAAGTAGTTCAGAAATATGTACATTTGCACACGTCGTGGTGGTGACAAAACCTGGAGCAGCCATGATTGTGTGGCATGCATACTGTGATTTACCAGAAGGTTCACAACAATAACAAGAGGGGCATGCCCCAGTTCTAGTGCAGAACAGGCTGGACATCATTCGGTCTGTTTGCACCAGAACTAGGGGTTGGGCCATACATTTTCCAATCTCCTCACTGTAGGGAAGGCCATTTTATTTGTCCTGTGAATACATGGCCCCTGGCCCAATGAAGGCATTGACCCCCCCCCCCATTAGAATTCTGCACCTCCTCAGTGAAATGTACCTTCATTTTGCAAATTTCAAGCACTGCAGAGGGAGATGTTGAAATTTGTTCACACTTAGGGAACTTCTAGTTGCTGTGTTCATTTGCCTTTGGCCACTGGAGAAGAGATGGTTAAGAGGTGATATGATAATCTTGTTTAACTATTTGAAAGAATGCCATACTAAAGATGTTTTCTGCAGCTCCAGAGCAATGGGCTCAAGCTACAGACAAATAGATTCCACCTCAACATTAGAAAGAACTTCCTGACAGTAAGAGCTGTTCAACAGTGGGATACAGTGTGGCATCTCCTTTTTTGGAGGTTTTTAAACAGAGGAGTTTATCACATGAAGGAGATTCGGAGTTAATAATAATAATAATAATAATAATAAAAAATTTTATTTGTATACCGCCCTTCCTGCGATCAGGGCGGTGCACATCCAGTGAATATCCCGGAAAAACTGCGTAATTACATAACACGATTTCACACAATGTTGCACACAACCCATCATTAAAGTGGTCACAAAGAAGCATTAACACATATCTTTTTACTTTCAGGATTTCAGCGACAATGCATTTCTGATATCACTTTATTTGCGCAATTGCGTGTGATAATCATTCGTACAATTACTCATCGTTTTTCTCTTTATTTTCAGGATGCTTTGAATGTGCTTTAATTCTCTTTAATGCCAAAATTAGCCCCAGTGTGATAAACTCCAGAGACTGGATGGCCATCTGTCAAGAGAGCTTGGATTGTGTATTCCTGCATGGCAGATTGAGCTTTGGCTGGATGGCCCTTGGGGGTCTCTTCCAACTCCATGATTCTATGATGCTATCTATAATCAACCCTTTCCTTTCGGTGCCTAAACTGTATTTCCAAAGGCTTAGCTAAAGTTCTAAGTTTTCTCTATATTAAAGTTTTAAGTTGGTGCAGTATCAGAAATTTGGAGACTGAAGGAAAATTTCATGGAGGGCCCAGAATTCTTCCTTGGAGGATACAACAGCCTCTTCTTGTAGTCTACTCTTCCTTGCAGCAAGGAAGGCTCTGCCCACATCCCTTAAGCATCGGATTCATTGCGCTGCTCAGTTCATCCTTTCTTCCTCTAAGGCACATTAACACACAGTAATTTTGCTGACATGAAAAAAGCCCATTTAGTAAACAAAAGCCATAGGGCCAGCATATCTGCAACCGCCCATCCTGTAAACAATTTCCTGGTGGTAATCTTTCAAATTACTCTCCTGGGCAGAGAGAAACTGCTGTGCAATTTGGAGCTCAACTCTGGGACAGAATCAGGCACATCTTGGACTTATTAAAGGACGTTTTGGGCACATCAGGAGCATGAGAACAACACCCCACTTTCTCTCCCCTGCCCCAAATTTTCTTGATTGCTTCCCATGAATCTCTTCCAACTCATTAGCACTAAGGAGCTTTTGCACGGCCTTTTGGTGCCAGAGTCCTTTATCAGATGTTAATGCAGTGCTGAGTCCGTCATAACACAGTAACACATGTCTTGGTTGCATCCCGTTTGGATTACTGCAAAGCACTTGACGTGGGGCTGCCTTTGGAAGCTGTTTGGAAATTGCAGCAGGTCCAAAATGCTGCAGCTAAGTTGCTGACCAGGTCTGGTTATCAGGAACATACACTGGGCCCTTGGTCTCTGCTGAGGTTTGCTTTCAGGGCCTCCTGTGGATATCAAAATCTGTGGATGCTCAAGTCTCATTAAATACAATAGGCATCCCTTATATAAAATGGCAAAATCAAGGTTTGCTTTTTGGAATTGGTATATATTTTGAAATATTGTTAAAACATGGATGGTTGAATCCATGGATAAAAAAAACCTGTGGATATGGATGCTGACTGTATAATACAATTGTTGAAACAGGTTCTCTGGCTGCCAGTGCAGTTTTTCTACACAATTCACTGTGCTTAGAGATTGACATGGTTTGGACCCAGTCTGTCTCAGGCTGCTGCCACACTTCAAAATTAATGCAGTTTGTCGCCACCTTAACTGTCATGGTGCCATCCTATGGAGTCCTGGGATTTGTAGTTTGATGTGGTACCAGGCTCTCTGACAGAGAAGGCTAAATAGCTCACAAATAGTACATATCCCATAAATCCATAGCATAGTGCCATGGCAGTTAAAGCGGTGGCAAATTGTGTTAATTATGCAGTTTGACTTAAACTGCCATGGCTTCATCCTATAGATTCCTGAGATTTGTAGTTTTGTGAGGCACCAGCCCTCTGGCAGAGAAAGCTTAAGACCTTGTAAAACTACTAATCCCAGGAATCCATAGGATGGCACTACAGCACTTAAAGTAGTTTCAAACTGCTTTATTTTTTACAGTGTAGATGCACCTTACGACATGGAATAGATGGTGTGTGAGCAGTTGAGGAGAGCTGGTTAAATGCCTGTACTGCAGCCACTCACTCAAAACCAGAAGGTGGCAAGTTCAAGACCAGCAAAGGGCTGAAGCTTGACTCAGGCTTGCATCCTTCCGAGGTCGCTAAAATGAGTACCCAGATTGTTGGGGGGCAAATAGCTTACAATTGTAAACCGCTTAGACACTCCTTAAGGGTATGAAGCGGTATATAAATGAAGCTGTTTTGTTTTTTATTTGTTTTGATTTAAAGCAACAACAATAAATATTATATTAAAATACCACATTAAAGATGGTAATAAGTCTATCTCACTCTTCTCAACCCTCCATTATAGTTTATCGTGTCATAACAGCATTTGTCTTCTTTGAATGAGATATTCTTAGGCCCCATTCCCACTACATTTTGATTCAAAGTGTGACGCGGGCTATATGACCCTCGTTCACACTCGAATCGACTTCCGATCCTCATCGGATCAATTAGTGGAGGAAAGGACCAGATTAAAAGCAAATTGCCAGGGCTTTCCTGACACTAGTTTTAAAGTGGTGGGTTTTTTTTTGGAAAACATGATTCTGAAGCGTTTCCAGTAAGTAGGAACGCTGATCAGAATCATGTTTTTTTTTGGGGGGGGGGGTATTGATTGCAAAATCGATCTTGTGCATTTGCAATCTTGTGCATTTGTGATCAGTATAATGAAGAAAAAGAAAACACACACACACAATGCGGGTTGTTCCGCAAGTGGGAATGGGTCTTTATACTGTTCCAGATTAAAAATTCCTCACTACAAGTATGCCTCAGTCAACAAAGTCAATGTACTCCTGGGCATGACTTCTTTAACAGAAAATTTGGTACCAGGGGCAGAAATAAATATGGAAGGAATAGAAAAGGGTTCATGCACTGCAAGGGAAAAAAAAGGCACTTCAAACTGCTTTAGCAAACTTTTAATCCAAAACTAACAATATGCACATGTGGAATGAAACAGCCAGGTCAGGTTAGCCTTGCATAAATAAAGAAAAAACATTTTGAACCTTCTTGAAGCTTCTTTCCAAGTGCCTTAAAGAATATATATTTCCTTTCACTGGCCTCCACTTTTCTTATGATTTCCATTTTGATGACCAAACTTCTAGATCTA
Source organism: Urosaurus nigricauda (assembly GCA_034509955.1). Classification (NCBI taxonomy): domain Eukaryota; kingdom Metazoa; phylum Chordata; class Lepidosauria; order Squamata; family Phrynosomatidae; genus Urosaurus; species Urosaurus nigricauda. Next base: position 4,414,788 of record JAOEGL010000004.1, read on the forward strand.
TGATTTTCTAACATCCTGAATGTTGCTGGTGAGGCGAGATTATCTGTTCTCCCCTTTTCTCTCTGGCTACTGCCACACTGCAGAATTAATGCAGCCTGAAACCACTTTGACTGTCAGAGCGCCTGCCTTCAGAATCCTGCAGACCAAGGTTTGAATCCTATGGAGTCCTGGGATTTGTAGTGTGCTGTGGCACCAGAGCTTTCTGAGCGAGAAGGCTATCTTACAAAACTACAAATCCCAGAACTCCATAACATTGCACCATGATAGTTAAAGCAGTGGCAAACTGCATTAATTCTGCAATGTAGATGCAGCAGTTTTGTTGTCCATGCATGCCCAGTTAAGTAATCTGGAGACAGGTTCTGGCCCCCACAATTCAAAAAGGATGTTGAGAAGCTGGAGAGGAGGCTGACTAAAATGGAGAAAGGTCTGGAAACCATGCCTTATGAGGAGAGACATAGGGAGCTGGGGATGTTCAGATGGAAGAAGAGAAGCTTAAGGGGTGACATAAAAGCCATGTTTAAATTTTTGAAGAGATGTCATATTGAGGATGGAACAAGCTTGTTTTCTGCTGCTCCAGAGACTAGAACACGGAACAATGGATTCAAAGTACAGGAAAAGAGATTCCACCTAAACATTAGGAGGAACCTTGTGACAGCCAGAGCTGTTGGGCGGTGGAAGATGTTGCTGCCTTGGAGAGTGGTGGAGTCTCCTTCTTTGGAGGTCTTTAAACAGAGGCTGGATGGCCACCTGTTAAGGATGCTTTGATTGTGAGTTCCTGAATGGCAGAATGGAGCTGGATTGGATGGCCCTTGCGGTCTCCTCTAACTCTATGAGTCGATGGGGCTTTACAGACCACCTAAAAGGGGCAGTCTGTGGCCTCCTCTTTTGACTGCATACCATTGCCGCAGAAACTAGATGGAGCGGCGATGGTACGCAGTACAAAAGGAGTGTCGAAACGCAGCTCCTTTTTGCGTCACAGTTGTGACACAAAAAGGGCTGCTGGTGCTTTTGTGACATTGCAAGTACGCAGCGCCATATAGACGCTGTGCAGCTGCAGTGTCATTGCTGCGTGTGCCATGTAAATGGCACTCCACACCGATGATGCCCCCGTCACATGCTAGATTTGCGGGGTGTATGTAAGTTCTGCCCCAAGGCAACCCTAGCACTTGACGAGGGCACCTAAAAGACACCCTTTCCAAGTACATTAGAGAAAATTTGCAAATGCGCATTCATCATTAGTTGTCTTATCTCCTCCAATCTGCACCCATCTCTCTATGGTTGATCTGACCTCATAGCTGTGAACCTGTTCTCCCCACCCAAAGCCCCCTTGGTTCCCCCAGAAATGTTAGACCACATTTCCCCAAACCTCAAGCCAGTTGAGGATGATGGAAAATATAGTCTGACACATCTGGAAGCTACACGGTATATGTGTGTGTTTGTTATTTTGCAACGATGAAATTCTGTCCCCCTACCATAAAGGGATAATATCTTTTCCATCTGGCTTTGCAATGACCAAATTAGAGTCATTACTAAGAGGCTCTGAAATAGCCAGATGAAAGCTCCCTCTGTTTATTTGGAACATATTTGTCTGGGAAAAACCCAAGGAGGTATAAAAAATATTGTGTTTCCATTCGTAGCATCCTGAGACCCCCTTAGCCTTCTAGATTGTTGAAGTGGAGCAAGAAATCTTGCAGTTAAAACCAGAAACTGGTGCTGAACACAGGGCTGTGTGAAGACATTGCGGAAAGTTTAAAAGAATAAAGCGTACCTGTTGGTCTCCCTCCGTTTTCCTTTATTAAGCACAAATGTAAGGGGATCTGATGCAGAATTTTACCCTGTTGCAAAGTTTTCTTTCATGAGTTGTATCGGGGCTGGTTTGAGACCATTTCCTGCAAGAAGAATTTGATTGAAAATGACAGGCAACGGAGATCACAGAAAATGACTAATGGAAAGGTCCTTCCCTCAGATTTCATTAGCTGCAGATGGGAAGAGGTTACAACAACAACAACTCCTTGAATTATTATGCTTTAGTGTTCTTTTAAAATTGGTATTATTAATAGAATAGTTTATTGTTAAAAAATTTTTTTAATCCAATAAGATGAAAAGATGCTGTCCTTGGTTTTAATATGTTGTAAGCTGAGAAGTCAGCATGGTTTGAGTGTTGGACTATGACTCTGGGGAACAGGGTTCAAGTCCCCGCTTGGCTATGAAAACCCACTGGGTAACCTTGGATGAGTAACACTCTCTCAGCCTCAAAAGAAGGCAAAAGCAAACCTCCTCTGAACAAATCATGCCAAGAAAACCACATAATAGGTTCACCTTATGTCAACATAAGCTGGAAATGACTTGAAGGCACACAACAGGAACAACAAGCTGAAATGACAGCATGGTGTCATGGTTCGAGCATTGGACCATGACTCTGGAGGCCAGGGTTCAAATCCCCGTTTGGCCATGGAAACCCACTGGATGACCTTGGGCAAATCACATTCTTTCAGCCTCAGAGGAAGGGAAAGGCAAACCCCTCTGAAATCTTACCAAGAGAACCCCATGATAGGTTCACCTTAGGTCACCATAAGTTGGAAATGACTTAAAGAGGCACACAACAACAAGCCGCCTTGGATCCCATATTGGGAAGTAGTTGGGATCTAAATAAAATAAAAATTAAAATACTGGCTGCACAATTAATGCCTGCTGTGTGTTGTATCCTGGATATAGCTACAGCACTGATACTGTTTCAGTGCCTATGGTTCTCCTTTATAAAATCCTGACATTTTCTCCCCAAAAGCTCTGAAAAGTTCAAGGGAATGTAACTCAGTCCAGGAAGACTTAGCTTTGACTTTGCAAGACCTGAATAGGGCAGTCTGTGGCTGAGGCTCTTGAAAATCTCTCTTTCATAGGATCACCATAAGTCAAAGCTGACTTTACAGCAGTTGCCACAAAAACAAACAAACAAACAAACAAACAAACCAATTTATGTGTGCAGTTATACTTCTTTAGCCATGGCATAATGTCAGGATTCAGCTGAATGTTATGGAAGCAGATTTTACATATCTGGTCTCATTGCACATCATTGTGCATCACATGTTGCATATTGTGCATTGTACATTCTTGCACATTCGCCATTGATTGCATGGTTGCACAGTTCTCATTGCATATCAATGCCCAAAGCACATTTCATCATGCAAAGTCACAATTCTGTAGGGAGGAGGGTAATAAAACTGAGGCATAAATCCATGAGAGTAAAGTTATGCTAGAGTCAGCATGGTGTAGTGATTTGGGCATTGGACTACAACTTGGAGATCAGGTTTTAATTCCCCATTCAGTCAAAGAAACCCACTAGGGACTCTTTCAAACAGGAGGAATTTCTCCCAACTCCGAATGGAGCCAATGCGGATTCATGTAAATTCACTAGTTAAGCGAATTTACATGAACCCTTGCTCCATTCGGGAGGCATTCGAAATTACTTCTCATTACCCGAAAATAACCCCCCCCTGCCCGAAATTGCATGCGAAGCTTTAATTCGCAATAACGTAAAACCCATGTTGCATTTGGAGTGGCTTCCCTCTTACCCGAAATTGCGTGCGAAGATTTAATTCGCAATAACGTAAAACCCATGATTGCATTCGAATTGACATTAAATTATACGTCCAATTTCCGACATCTGAAAGAGTCCTGGGTGAGCTTGGGTGGGTCACACACTCTCAGCCCCAGAAAAGCTAGTAATAGGTTCACCTCTTAGGATCACCATAACTCAGAAACGACTGGAAGGCACTCAGCAGCAACAACAACCAAGTTATGCTATATCTCCTTAGTTCCAGATCTTGGTACAGAAGTGGCTGGACATTTTGTCTGATGTGGAATGTTTGCAGTGAGTTCAAGGCTGAAGAAGCAGAGTCCTGCACAAGGCCCCATTAAGCATATGCAGGCACATTTGATGTCTTCATTCAGTTGTGCCACATTGCCATCCAATGTGTATTAAGGGCTGTAGTAGCACAATTGATGCGTTAAGTCTGCAAATGGAGAGATATAGTGCCAAACTAAATTTTGGGGAGAGAGGATTTTTTGTCCCACATGCTAGATTTCTGACTTCAAAGTGTTTTTGAATCAATACTATACTACAAGTATTTTTTAAAAAATACATCCTACTGAGAGAGAGAATTTTGTATGCCATGTCAAACCCCTGTTGAAGGTGGTGCAAAACTGGTGTTAATGGACAAATTCCCCTGTCTCTCTGTGCTTTGGCAATGGCAGGGTCAGCTTCCTCATTTGGTTTCAATTTTGTGGGATGCAAAACCTGGAGAGACTCATAGGATCCCCACAGGAACAGATGGCACGGTGGCGGTTATCACCTTGTAAATCAAATGCAAAAGAAACAGCAGCAGGTGCCAGCTGACATCGGTACTCCAGGAATTGAAGTTCCCTTGTTTAATTGCAGAAAAACTGCCCACAACATTATCAAGGACTTATCAAGATACTACCATTTTGCAGCTTCTGAATCTACTGAGATGGAGTATATGCATGGAAACATGAATAATCATCCTTAGGACCTTTAGAAAACCACAATTCCCAGAGTTCCTTGGGAGAAATGAAGATGTTAAATCCACGTCACTGTTAACATTCTTCACAGTGGAAAATCTGTAGAGACCCCATCCTTAATGAGCACGGAGTGTCCTAATTAAGGCTGTGTTGAAATTGCTCCCATTGTTTTATTTTCTTTTGTTTGGTTACTTTAAAAAAAAAGGCATGAAATGCTGTTGTGATCTTTCCCCTCTATATTTTCTTCAGTTGCTTTTGAAAGAAACTTTAGTGTCTCTGAAATGTCATACCTAAAAGATCACACACCCCTTCCAAAATTTTGCCTTATTTTGTGGTGAACAGCTGCAAAGCAAATTAAAAAAAAAATCTCTTTATGAAAACTCATGAAACGGTTGGCATCTTCCAGATCAGGGGCACAGGGCACTATCTGTGGGCTTTAGTCCAAATTTAAGCTGAATTTTGTATGCCTCCATACCAGAGAGTTGGACTGAACAGTCCTTGTGGTCTCTTCCAACTCTACGATTCTATGAGTAAAAGACAAGTGGATGAATCCTGTCCCCAAAACAGGATCAGGACTTTGGATTATGCCTGTAAGGTTCACACTAAACTCCAAAGTGGACCTAGCAACACTAAGGTTGGCATAACCCGGTGCTGTAACTCACAGTGTCACCCCCCTGTTGGCCTCCTTACGTACCACACCATACAGAATCCTTATTCATGGCTTGTGTACTAATATTACTCATAAATCATGATTACTATATATCACTAAATCGATGTTGTGGCATAAACAACTAGTAACATTAATACTTTACCTTTAAATTACAACATCATACACACAGCCTAAATGCATTTACACATGTGTGGCATAGCGGTTTGATCATTGGATATGACTCTGGAGACCAGGATTCAATTCCCTGCTCAGCCATGAAATCCACCTTGGGCAAGTCACACTCTCTCGGCCTTAGGGGAAGGCAATGGCAAACCCCTGGAGAGGTTCAACTTACGGTGGTTGTAAATCAGAAATGATTTGAAGGCACACAAGAAGAAGATGTTTCATGTGGTTAAAGTGTAAATTTGGCAAGATGTGATGTTTTTAAAGAAAATTTAAATGGCAGAATGGGGTTGGACTACATGGCCCCTGGGATCTCTTCCAGCTCTGTGATTCTATCAGTCTATGACCTTTGGCTTGAAGCCTAACATTCCTTCTTCTGGTTGGCCGGACACCCTGTTGTCTTTGGTGTACCAGCTCCAGTGACTGTAGAAAACACTCAGAGGAGAGGGTGCTCATCTATCTCTTTCTGGGTTTTATAGAGCCAGCATATCGCTCAGCATTTTAAAGTGGCTCCAGCCTCCTAGGCTGGAGCCAGGACATAGGATGGAAGTGGGGATTATCATACACTAAATCACCACCGAATCACTGGCCTCCATCAGCCTGGGTCCTAGCTGGGTTGTAGCCAGGCTTTGCCAACACTTTTTAGAAGCCAGAAATCTTTTTAACCTCTAAAAAGTGCTGGCGGAGCATGGCTGGGATCCAGGCTGATGGTGACCAGCAGTTCGGTAGTGATTTAGTGTGCGATAATCCCCACCTCCATCCCACGTCCTGGCTTCAGCCCAGGAGGCTAGAGCCACTATAAAATGCTGAGAGATAAGCTCCTAACTGAATAATGCAAACATCACTATACTTTAAACCATACAACATTATACATTGAATTTGACACCTGTGCCCTGTTGCAAAAGTTCCATGCACCCTATGAGGTGCCAATGAAGGACTTGACTGTAGTTCTCTTCCCCCTGTGCTGCTCAGTATTTCATTTAGTCAAACCCTTAATTAAAACTCTAAATACAAAACAGAAGCAAATGCAATACGGGCATCCTTAGGATCTCCACACTCACTGTGCTAAGTCAATGCTCATAGAGTTTACACTCATGCTTCAAATAGCATGGAAATATCAAGCTCCAGGGTTTCATGCCTTTCACCCTCCCTCTAACATGTCACAGATGAAGAATGGAACAAGTGTGGCCAAGCAACATCAGAATGTGTTTAAGAGGTCAGAAGTTGGTCCAGGAGATGCTGCAGCAATTTGTTTTTGCCTGAGTCTACTGGGAAGAACAAGAACTTTTCCCTTCCACTCTTTCCCCCTAACTGAGAGTTTTATCACCATCTGAGAAAAGAAAACTGAAATGGAATGGGAGAGTAGTGGCTTTCTCCATGCCTCTTGGCATGACATTGTAGCACTTCTGTTCTCTTCCCAAGGGACACGCTTGCAAAAGTTTGTTTTTTGTCATGCCAGAAAAATCCATTTGACAAAGGGCACCCCTTTATTCCCATCTCCCTCAAGAAGAGAAAGGGAGTGCTACAACAGTTTGCGGAGAGGCATGGAAAAAGCCACTACTCTCCTCCTTGATTTCACCTTTCTTTTCTCATGCAATAAGGCTCTGGGTTAATCAAATACAAACTCCTTTTGCACTTTGAACTCAGTTTGCAGCAACTGAAGCAAACCAAAGACAAAGTGGGAAAGTGAGGAGGAGGAAAGCTGGGACATTTTAAAAGTAGCTGAGAAAATTGGACAGCAGAGCAAGAAGAACCCTCCCTCCATCCACTATCTTAAGAGAGAGAAATGCAAGCCAGCTCCAACAGGCCTTGCCTGCAAGCAAGAAGAAGAGCCCTCCCTCCATCCACCATCTTAAGGAGGAGAGAAAGGCAGGCCAGCTCCAACAGGCCTTCCCTAAAAAGAAGAAGAGCCCTCCCTCCAGTCCATCTGCCTTGGTCCAGGCCTCCGAGGGAGAGAAGATCTGCTGGATTTCCCCCCTTCCCCACCACCATTCCCTTTTCCTTTTGTGTCGTGTCTTTTTAGATTGTAAGCCTGAGGGCAGGGAAATGTCTAATTAACAAATTGAAAGTCACAGGGTATAAATAACAATTATTATTATTAGGATTGTCGGGATTGTTGCTACCACATTGGGACCGTTGGAGGGCATGCTTTCATGCTTCGGCATTCTGCAGCAGGGCTTGACCTGGCTTCTTTTCTATTGGCACCATGGTTTCTGCAAGCCTGCAAGTCAGTGTCCAAGAGAGGTGTCACTTGGGAGCAGGTTGAACTCATCCTCATCTCTGCCCATGTGGAATCTTTTGTAGGAGCGAGAGAGTTGGCAAAGAGATGTCAGCAGGAGTGAGAGAACTGGCAGTGGGAGCGGCTGAAAATCAGACAGTTGGCTGGAGATGCCAGCAAGCAGCCAGTACATCAAGAGCGAGTCAGTTCTTTGAGTCAGTGGCTTTGAAGGCAGCTATTTGCAGCTCCAGGAAATGCCCGAACTCTTGTGCCCTGCCAAGAGATTGCTGTTACCATTCCATCCGTTGTCTTCCACACCTCTGCCCACACATCTCTCTCACCCCATAAAGAAACCCAGACTAGGCTTCTTGGGGGCCTGGCTTGCAAACTGAGATCCTGATTTGCCCAAAGGTGCTTCTGATTTCTTAGACCTCATCTCCCCAAGGCCCCAAACGCATCTCTGCAACCCCTTTCCTCTGCCTCCGACGTGTCGTCTCTTCTTCGCCCTGCCCAATGGATTCTGGACAGTATTTTCCTCTGTACTGGAACCGATTAGCTGTGAGCGGAATGTGATGTTTGCAGAGATGAAACTACCCAGGGTCCCCTCTAATGAGAAACAGTGACATAGCAATGGGATGGAAAGGGAGAAAACAAATAATAATAATAATAATAATATGCAAAATTGGCAAAGGATGCGCTGTTCTGCAAGCAAGGCAGAAAAACAGGGATGCTACAGGCAAAAGGCTGCATCTTTACTCCATTAATTTGAGGGAATGGAAGAACTATGGAAGCCCTTTAGGGAGAAAAAGAAGTAACACTGAGGAGGAGGTGGCACATGATGGAAGGGATGCCATGGTAAGGCAAGGAAGGCAAGCTTGTAGAAACCAAGATGGAGAAGAGCTATAAAACATCAATGCATCTACACTGTAGAAATGATGCAGTTTGATACCACTTTTAAAAACAAAACAAAACAAAAAACTAAACAAAAACAAACAGCTTCATTTATATACCACCTAAGGAGTGTCTAAGCAGTTTACAACTGTAAGCTAATTTGCCCCAACCATCTGGGTACTCATTTTAGCGACCTCGGAAGGATGCAAGCCTGAGTCGAGCTGGTCTTGAACTCGCAATCTTGTGGTTTTGAGTGAGTGGCTGCAGTACAGGCATTTAACCACTGTGCCACCAGGGCTCCTAAGTTTAAGTTTTATAGCTCCAACCTATTGAATCCTGAGATTTATAGTTTTACAAGGTCTTTAGCCTTCTCTGCCAAAGAGTGCTGGTGCCTCACAAAACTACAAATCTCAGCACTTTGTAGGGGGAAGTGGTGTCAAACTGCATTATTTCTACAATATAGGTGCACTCATATGCAAGTTTTAAACAAGCCTCATCGTGATGTTTGGAGCAGAGATCTAAATCCTAACTTAAATAATCCAAGCTTAATTTATTCTTGAGAGAATGAAATGATTTCATACTTTGCCACTGGGCACAATTGCAACAGTTTTTGTGTGTGTTTCTCTCTCTCTTTTTGGTGGTGGGATGTTCTGCACAATCTCCCACCCCACGCTCAGCAAAATCCAACATTTTGATGCACAAACCATTTTTTTGGTGCAAAAAAAGGTCCCAAATTGCATAAATAAATAAACAAACAAACCTCATGATAGCTGACCATTTGGTCAAGGGAGTGGCTTTTGCTGCATGGAGTCACTCTTTTTCATTGAGGATTTTAAAAACCGTAGACACCATTTTTGTGTTGTTGTGGTCTTCAAATTATCATATGGCAACCCTTCGGTGTACTTCTCATGGTGCTTTCTTGGCAAGTTTAATCCAAGAGGGTTTGCCTTTGCCATCCTCTGAGGCTGAGAGAGTGTGACTTGCCCAAAGTCATCTAGTGGGTTTCCATGTCTGAGCAGGGATTCAATCTCTGCTCTCAAGAGTCACAGGACCTTATCACATGGGGAAAAGCGAGGGTTTAAACAGCGATTATCCTGTGCAAAATGCGATATCGCAATAAAGATTTTCACACACATCACTATTAAACAGGCAAAAACAGGCAATAAACAGCAACAAATCATTTTTGGGATTTCCCAGTGAATGATTTGTTGCTGTTTATTATCTGTTTATTGTCTGTTTAATAGTGACGTTGTGTGAAAATCTTAATTTTGATATCTCATTTTGCATGGGATAATAGCTGTTTAACTGATTTTGCCTGATTTCCCCCATGTGACAAGATCCAGTGCTCAAACCATTACACCATGCTTTGTGCAAGATTCTATTGCAGAAACACAACACAAGTCTTGCAGAATACAAATCTGGTGCAGAAAAAGCAGTCTTGCCCTACAAAACCATTTGGCTATTGTTTTATGCAAGATTGTTGAGTTAGAGGACAGTGCTTTTTTTTTTTTTGTATAAGAGTTTTGTTGTGCAAATATGTATGTGTGTATGAGTGTAAGAAATAGGAGTTTTGCACACACAAAAACGCATGTAGCTGTTTGGAAACTGTGATTTGCTTGTTTGTTTCTTGCATAACCCAACACAATTCCCGTGCCAAAAACCATGTGTATTTCTCCACGGAATAATTTTGGTATGTGCAAATACTGGGTGAAAAATGTGCAATATTCTTCCATCATAAAAACAAAATTTCTTTCCATCCCTATCATGTCCCTCTCTCTGGTTTGTTTTCCAGGATTCTTACTGACACGTTTGACTTCTTCACTGAAGACTGTTAATAAACAAAACTAACTGTGGCTGACCACTCACCAGAGTAACTTATGATGGTAGGACTAGAGGGAACCTTGCAGTGGATTCTGTGTCAGTGGGACAATGAGTCCACTCCAAGTTTTAGTTGAGACTTAAAGGGTGCTGAACATTAGGAATACCCCAATAATGACTGTGGAGGATTTACATAAATTCATAGAAACATAGAATTGGAACAGACCTCATGGGCCATTCACTTCAACTCTCTGGCAGGCAGGAAGACATCATCAAAGCATTCCCTTCATATGGCCATCCATGCTCTGTTTAAAAGCCTCCAAAGAAGGATACTCTATCACTCTCCAAGGCAGTGTCTTGCACTGTTGAACAGCTCTTACCATCAAAAAGCTCTTTTTAAGGTTGAGGTGGAATCCTAATGCTGAGGCAGATGTAGATGATGAGGAAACTGAAAGAATTAAAGATTTCCCATACCTTGGATCAGTCATTAATCAGAATGGAGGGTGTAGCCAAGAAATGAGAAGAAGATTTAGCCTCTTGGATGTATCTCTAAGAACCAAATCAAAACCTGGATTCACTGCTCCACCGTGATGTGGTCCACTAGTTGCCCTGGAGGTTTGGTGTGATCCATCAAGATGCTTACATATTCTAGGGACATGAGTATGGTGCATGGCTGAAATAATTTGAGAATGCATTTCGGATTGATCTGAGAGGTCACAGGACAATGTCAGGAAGGAAGCTGGCAATGAGGTAGAGAATGTGTCTATGGTGATATCTACTGGTGGATGATGCCATTGGGGTTGGTGAACTGGAGAGGGGCCTCTCCAGAGGAAACGTCAATGAGTTACCAGAGGGGGAAACAAATACATCTTGTTTACATAAGAACAGCCACTTTAAATGAGATCAATGTCTTTCCTCATCCAGTATTTTGCTCATACAATGGCGACTGAGTTGCTCCAAGGGGAAACCCAGCAGCAGTCCCATTTTTGGGAGATACTATTATTGGGAGAAACAGGAGAAATAGGATGGGGGACACTTGGACAACTGTACATATGAAAGGATCTAGAAGTCCTAGGAGTCCACAGGTTAAACATGAGTCAACTGTGTGAGATGTGGCAGCTAAAAAAGCCAATTAGATTCTAGGCTGCATCAGTAGAAGTATAGTATCTAGATCAAGGGAAGTAATAGTGCCTCTCTATTCTGCCTTGTTCAGGCCCCACCTGGAATACTGTGTTCGGTTCTGGGCCCCACAATTCAAAAAGAATATGGAGAAACTGGAGCATCTCCATAGGAGGGCAACCAAAATGGGGAAAGGCCTGAAAATCATGAAGCCCCATGAGGAGCGGCATAGGGAGCTTATATATTTAGCCTGGGGAAGAGAAGGTTAAGGGGTGATATGATATGATAATTTTTTTCTTCTGCTGCTCCAAAGACTAGGATGCAAACTACAGGAAAAGACATTCCACCTCAACATTAAGATGCATTTCCTGACAGGAAAGGTTGTTTAACAGTGGAGTACACTCCCTTGTAGTGTGGTGAAGTTTTTTTTTCCCTTTGGAGATTTCAAACAGAGGCTGGATGGTCACCTGTTGGGGGTGCTTTGATTGTGAGTTCCTGCATGGCAAAATGAGATTGAATTTGATGACGCTTGGAGGTCTCTTCTAAGTCTACGATTCTATGATTCTATGATTCTTTGAACGGTGGGATATAAATGATGATGATGATGATGATGATGATACATCAACATCATCATCATCATCACACCCTAATTTTCACTCTTGCTCCAGAAACAGAGCTTGGAAAGCAACTTTTAAAAAGAAGGAATATGGTGGCATGCTGAATAATCCATTACTGTGGCATGGTAGGATGATGTCCAGGGACCCAGAGCATCATAGTGCCATTGTTCAGCTTGTCATTGTATTGATTGCACTTGCAACTATCTTTCCAAGCTGAGCGAAGATGTTCCATTTCGAGGCTGACAACAATGAATGTTAATCCTAGTTTGAAAGATTATTGATCTGATCTACTTTGGCAATTACTGTCTTCTTATGACCTTGGTGTGGTTGTTTTTTTTTTTTTCTCTCCAGAGAAGAGAAGAGCTATACTCTACTTCTGGACAGCAGGTTTGAATTTTCAAACAACTGAGAGTACTTTTTGGTTTCTATTTTTTCCTTTTTTGTCCTGGTGGGTGTGTGGGGAATGGTGGAAAATCCCAACCAGATGGGAGTGTGGACCAACTGCTAATGTGGAAAATAATCACACCACTGGATTTCCTATTAATACTAAGAAGGGAGTGTGCAGAGAAAGGGATTAAGTGGCTGCAAATGAAGGAATGAAAAAGTCAAACCTGTTGAAGCAGGACCAAGATAGCCGGGAGGAGAGGGAAGGCTTTGAATATAATTTGGAAACAGAATTCCAGGAATTTTCAGAATTCACAGAATCATAGAATCAAAGAGTTTGAAAGGGTACCAAGGGCCATGCAGTCCAAAAACCCCTGCCATGCAGAAATACACAACTAAAGTACTCTTGAATAATAGCCACCCAACCTCTCTTGAAATACCTCCAAAGTAGGAGAGTCTGCTAACCTATGAAACAGTCCTTTCTACTGCTGAACTCCGCTTACTGCTGGGAATGTCTTCCTAATGTTTAGGTGGAATCTCATATATATATATATATATATATATATATAATTTAAACACTTTGGTTCATGTTCTGGTCTCTAGAGCAGCAGGCAACAAGCTTGTGAATATGAAAACCTGTGGATGTTCAAGTCCCATTATTATACAATGGCATAGCGAAATTGTGTTTCTTATATAAAATAGCAAAATCAAGGTTTGCTTTTTGGAATTTATATATTTTTAAAAAAATATTTTCAAGCCGTGGATGGTTGACTCCATGGATTAAAAATCCATGCCTATGGGCAAACAAGTGTAGTTTTACAGCAGTAAAATCTCTCTGCAATAAAGCCAATGATGCTTTGCACAAAAAAGAGCAAAAGTCCCGAAATGTGAAAAATGTCATGGTGGTTGGCCCTTTCTGAACCAAAGTATTCTAATGTGTCAATGTACACTTGGCAGGTGGGGAGGAGGGGGAGATCAAATGTTGGGAAACTTGCAAGCATTCTTTATATCTCCACCCCCAGCCAGCATGTCCACTGATCATGCTGGTAGGGAATTATATAATTTGAAGGTTGATATCCCATTAGTGATATACAGACATGGAAGTTGTGCTGTCCATGTGGGGCAAATTATTCACCATAGCACAACAGACATAGTCTGGAGTTGTGTGCATAGCAGTGGCATACCTAGCATATTCGACAACCAGTGTGGATCACTTTTTAATCTCCCCCTCCTCTGTTCAATAGCCTTTTTCAGGTCTGGCATTGCTACTGGCCAGGTAGGAAAGGGAGGAGACTCACAGATAAATGGCATCTTAGAATCAATGGGGCTTTCTAGATTGGCAGGAAAGGGAGACATGAAGTTGCTTTTTCCTTAATGCTTAGCAGCTACACTGCAAGCCCCAGGTGTAAGGCATAGGGCAGTTACACTGAGGAGGTGTGAAGACAACTTATCTGAAGTCTTTTCTGTTGCTCAGCAACTACATTGGAAGCTGTCAGGATGCTAGAAACACAGGTGGAGTAGCTGCACGGGTGGCAATGAATGGGGCTTTTGCTGCACTGAACCTTTAAAAATTTTTTGTTGCCAGCTGCGAACTGCGCAGTTGCACAGGTACATCACACATGAACTGTGCAGTTATGAAGATCTGTCAAATTACCATTGTGGTTTCGCTTCCCTTTTTTAAGTGCGCAGTTGCATTGGTGCATCATGAATGAACCCCTTTATTTTATAATAATAGTTATTATTATTATTATTATTATTACCCCACCCCTTTGAGATCAATTGAGGTGGTTTACACATTAAAATACTATTACATCAATAAAACAAACTACATCCCTCCCTCCTTAAAAAAGATATTAAATCTGTTACAATTTAAGTTTATGAATAAACTTCTTTATTTTATGAATGAATTGATATTTTATGCACAGTTGCATAACAGTTACAGCATCCCAGAGTCCCTACTGTGCATGTCTAAAGTTCAGATTAGAGCTGGAGCTAGGGTTTGGGATCTTTAAAAAACTGCACAGTTGCACTGCAGCATTTAGACACAGCTGCACTGTAACACCCTTTTTAAAAAGAAGCGGGGAAAAGCAGGTCCTTTTTAAAGCTGCTTTTCCCCCACTAAAATGCAAAAGAAGTGCTTTCATGCCAAACTTTCAGTGTGGGTCATCTAAAGGCTACACTTTCATGCAGGCATGAACACACCCCTTTTTGCCAGTCTAGATCAGCCCAAAGAATCATAGAACTGAATCCTAGAGTTGGAAGAGACCCCAAGGGCCATCCAGTCCAACCCCATTCTGTTATGCAGGAACTCCCAGTCAAAACGTCCCCATTGACAGATGGCCATCCAGCCTCTGCTTAAAGGCCTCCAAGGAAGGAGACTCCACCACACTCTGAGGGAATGTGTTCCACTGTCGAACAGCCCTTACTGTTAGGAATTTCCTCCTAATGTCAAGGTGGAATCTCTTTTCCTGCAGTTTGCATCCTATGAGAGACAACGATAAATCAGTGCTCTCCTCAGATATCTGTATGGAAGCCTCATTTCTCATTGTGGTGGTCAACCTCAGTTGACCACTTCAGGTCACAACTGTAGGTTCACATGGTTGAATGGTCTTCCATACATTGCCTTCAACTACACTTCTGCAACTAAAAACTAAACCAAAACCAAACTCTAGAAAGTCAAAGATAAGGGAGGTAGCACCAATTTGGCCACAATATGCCTGTTTCCATATGCTGGAAATCATGATTTTTAAATTTTTAAATTTTTATTTTTAATTTAATTTGGTGTTATTTTTATTTTGCATGGAGAAGCATTTGGTGTTATGATTGTTCCACCTTAAGCCTGAAGTGCTGCAGTCCAGAGACAGGTGAAACACTTCATTGAAGACTAGAGCTGGTGTCTTATGGGTTAGTCAGCTGGAGCAGACCCACTGAAGCTATGGTTGAATAGTGAGCCAACATGAAGGGAAATTCAGCAGATTCAGTGGGTTTGCTTTAGTTGAAACTAGCAATATGATTTAAGTTGGAATAGAATAAAATCATAGAGGTGGAAGAGATCAAAAAGGCCATCCAGTGCAACCCCTGACATACAGGAATATACTATCAAAGCACTCCATGAGACAAATGACCATCCATCCTCAATATAGTAGTAGTAGTAGTAATAGTAATTATTATTATTATTATTATTATTATTATTTATATGGCATCCAATCACTAAGAATCCGGGCGGCTTACAACAAAAGGATAATACAAATACAAAGCAATAAAATGTAAAGAAATACAATATAACAATAAGAGAGTACAATACAATACCAATCAACTAAAAATCAAAGTACAAAATTACAATACTATTCATATAAAATTTAAAATTAATCCCTAGACAACCCATGTCCCAGAAGTAATATAAAATATAAGATAATAGCACTAAGAAATACAATGCAGCAGTAGGGAAATGCCATATATACCAAATATGACACCCATTCAAATGCTTAATAGGGCTATCATATCAGCTCTTAACCATCTCTTCTCCAGGCTAAACATTCCCAGATCCCTAAGTCGCTCCTCATAAGGCATGGTTTCCAGACCTTTCACCATTTTACTCACCGTCCTCTGGACATCCTCCAGCTTGTCAATACGCTTCTTAAATTTTGGTGCCCAGAACTGGACACATATTGAGGATGGAGCAAACTTGTTTTCTACTGCTCCAAAGACCAGGACAGGGACCGATGGATTCAAACTATAGGAAAAGAGATTCCACCTACATATTAGGAAGAATCTCCTGACAGTAAGAGCTGTTTGACAGTGGAATACACTGCTGCCTTGGAGAGTGATAGGGTCTCCTTCTTTGGAGTTTTTAAACAGAGGCTGGATGGCCATCTGTTGGGAGTGCTGTGATTGTGGCTCTTGTGATCTCTTCCAACTTTATGATTTTGTGATTTTATGCCAGATCAGATCAAGGATGGATTCCCCTACCCAGTGATAGCTTCTGACCTCCATGTCACTGCAAGAGTGAATCTACTCCAGGTTCAATTTGAACTTTAATGGAGCTGTCCAAGGTGCTGAATGTATTTGGGCTTAGCACCTGGGATAATTTCAGGAAAAAAAAACTGGAGTGGATTCACCATCCTACCAACATGGAATCCACCAGGTTTTACTTCCCTTACATCTACCAGGAAGCCACTCCATCATCTCCGCCACCAACATTCTTACTTTTAGTTTCACTGTATTTGTAGATGATATTTGATATCTACCTCTATGTCTCCGTATGGTGCATGATGACAGGCAAGACACTTTGGGATCATAGATAACTGCAGAGAGATACAACAGAACATTTCCTCCCCTTGAAGAAACTTTGTGACCACAGAGAACTGCAGAGAGATAGGGCAGAACATTTGTATTTTTGTATTTGTATTGTATATTTATATTTGTATTTTTATCTATGTAGGCCTCTTTGATTGTTCTCACAAAAAGCGGGGTATAAATAAAAGTATTATTATTATTATTATTATTATTATTATTATTATTTAGATTTTCTCCTTCCCTTCAAGAAGAGAAGATGAAAAGGGGAAGCCTGCCCCCACTTTTAATACACTCTACTGATATTTCAATAGCATGCTTTCAGTTGTAGCAACAAAGAGTGTGGTATCAGCCGGACAACCTGAGGATTTGAAAGGCGTTGCTTGCAGCAAAGAAATGGCCTTGGCTGGCTGAATTTATAGCTAACAACAAATCAGCACAGTCAGCTCAGGATATTCCTTTTAAGGCAGGCCAAGGCTTTTCCTGTTCTTCTGTAGCTGATGTTTTACTCCATGATGTTCAAAAGAGTGAAATGGCTCAGCATCTATCTCCTTCTCCCAAGGAGATTCAGAACTGTATGGGATGGTCTGAGCTCTGCTTCCTTCAGCTCAGAGCAGCACGGCTGGACTACTTTGGTTCCAACTAGAGCTTGTTCTCTTGGTTCGCCTCCTTCTCATCTGAGAAGACCTTCTCCTCAGGTCCTATTACACCATGATGGTTCCATTTTTAAGTGGCTGCATCCTATGCAGTCCTGGGGTTTGTACTTTGGTGATGCACTACAGCTCTCTTGCTAGAAATTCTAAACATTCTTCCCCAAACTGCAGACCCTAGGATTTCCTAGGATGTTCCATGGGAGCTAAAGCAGAATCATAGCTCTATAACTGTATAGTGTGAAAGAACCCCAGACAGAACATGAGTATTTGTTAAGAACAAGAGTAATGTAGTAGTTTGAGTGTTGGACTATGACTCTGGAGATGAGGGCTCAAATCCCCACTCAGTCCCAGATATCATACAACTATACAAGCTTCAAAAATGGCCAGTGGTTGACATACCCATATCTGTATCAGAGGTGGAAAAAAATGTCCAGGAATCAATCCATTGACTTCCTAGGGTGCCCGTTCACCACTCAGAGTTGACATATCGAGAACAGATGTTTTCTTCTTCTGCAGCTGTAGGGGTGGGATTCTTGATGGGAAATGCATCCAGGGTGGCTTCCAGCTGAGTTCTCATCTGCTGTGTGGTCTGATCTCGGGTGCCTTGACTTACAAAATAACCTTATTAAAAGGGATGCCGGACCAGTAACCTCTAATCATCTCCTTTGCCCACTTCGAAGAGACCTTTACATCCAGCATTTCTCTTCACTCTCTCATTACTCTGTTAAGACTTTGCGGCCTCAGAGGCCAAGCAGTAATTGCTAATGGAAATGGGGCCGGGAGGCATAGGGCATATCTGTAGGAGACCTTGTGGTGATTTGATTCTGTAGTGTAGTCTTCAAAAATTGACAGCCCAGTTCATAACCTGGATTCCAAAGTAACCTATCTTTGCCATTGTAAAATCTAGAACATTTGGCATACAATTTCCTTTCAGACAAGGAATCCTGATAGTTGGTTGTGGCGTGATGGAATATAGGGTGAAAGCCTCATATAACAAATGAAAGCCTCATATTTTTTGGTCCCCGTGGTGGGAGAGAAGACTGGAAATCCCACAGTCCTCCTTCAGACAGTCTCACCACTGTGGCCAAATGCAGGGTTTCTCAAAACATGGAGACTTCATACTGCTCAGTGCAAATACCAAGAATGAAGGCTTCCTCTGATCACCATTTCTGTCTCCTGTTCCACCTGTGTGACACCAACTGTGGGGCTCACTTAAATGTCTCAAGGTACCTATGAGGATTTATACAACTTCTATGTTAAAAGGATACTACCTCTTCATACGTAATGCTGCCATCACAGCTTCTTTGTTTGAATCCAAGCTCTTAGAATGAAAGTGCTTCTGGAGGCCAAAAGTGTTTAAAAACAAAAAGAAAACTTTATTTACAGAAGTTAAACATAACAACAGATTATTTATATACAACATATAAAACACTCCACTGTCCTCTCTCAGGCTAAATCAGACCCATTCCAATCGCTCATTTAAAATTCTTGTCTCTCATTCCAACCCTAATCTAGCTCCTACTCCTGTCAAATTGTTTCCAAACTGCACTCTTCTGGCAGCAACAACATCATGGTTAGGGACTGTGCAGTTGGTAAGTGGTCCCTAACCTTAAAATTGCTGCCACCACGCCACAAAATGCCCATCTGTATCGGGCCTATATCAGAATTGGAGCCTTGGGATTCGATTCACAACGTTGTGGCCGCAGGACCGACATCTCCAATCCATAGCCACCAGCAGCAATCACAAAATAGTCATGGGAACCAAAAGGTATTAGTATGTGGGAAAAGGTGTGAGTAAGTGAAAAAAAGGAACTTAAGAAGGCAGTTTTCAGAGTTAAAGTAGAGGTAAGTATTAAGTATTTGAAAGGGTGTCATATTGAGGATGGAACAAGCTGGTTTTCTGCTGCTCCAGAGAATAGGGTCAGGAACAGTGGAAGCAAGATACAGGAAAGGAGATTCCACCTAAACATTAGGAGGAACTTTCTGACAGTAAGGGCTGTCAGATAGTGGAACACACCCCCTATGAGGATGATGGAGTCCCCTTCCTTGGAGGTCTTCAAATAGAGGCTGGATGGCTATCTGTCTGGGATGCTTCGATTGAGAGGGCCTGCAGGGCAAAAGGGGATTGGACTGGATGGCTCTTGTGGTCAATTCCAACTCTATGATTCTATTTTTCTAGGAAGGATAATAGGAAATAAATAAGGAGAAGGATATAAAGAAGGAAAATGCATGAGAGAAAATTGTTAGGGGAAAGAAAAAGATGACTAAGTAGGGTTTAAAAAGAGAAGGAAATTGTTATGGGAGATGGAAGGTACACAGACTAAAATAATTAAAAAGATATGACCCAACATGGAGGTGTATGTAATGGTATACATATATATGTTAACAGGTATGTATGGGTATGTGTTTGTATTGTAAAGTTTGGTTTGTTATTTTTTTAAAAATTTCAACAAAATATTTTTAAATGTAAAAGTAAAGGACCCCTCCCCCCCAAAAAAACCCCAAAATATTCATGGGAAAGGGGGTGCAATGGCTCAGTGGCAAATCCAGGTAGTGGGTGTGGTCACTGCAGCAGGTGGAAGGGAATACCAACATTTGCCAATCATTTTGTTTTAAATTATGCCATGTCTCCTGGATGAAGGATTTGGCCACATCCTTTGAGACACTGGAACCAACTGGTTTTATATGTACTTCAATCCATGTTGTTGGAGCTAAGAGTCCAATGTTAGTTTCCTTGAAAGACTACCACCCCGCCCTTGCTTCCCTCCAAACCAAACCAGCAAAAATCAGTGCAAAGAAAATGGGTGGGAGAGAGCAAAGCTCTGTTTGTGATTAGCTGCTGGGTTTTTAATATCATATAGGAATGCAATGGGATGTGATTTGCCCAGGTTGTTGCCTCCTCGACTTTCAGGGAGACCAATATCACCCTCTTTGAGTTCTCCCCCCCCCCTTTCCAAAATTGCATATCCTGTTTATACCACCAGCAAGTTTATTTTTGGTGGTGGGGGAGTTGGAATAAGGAACAAAGTTTGCTTGAACATGTCAGAGGGTGGAGGCCTGTTAAAATTTTATTTTCAAGTTATTTCTTTTGTGGTCTGTCAAAGTGCAGAGCTGAAAGTTCATTTAATTCTGGGGAAAGAAAGTATGCATTGGTGAGGGAGAAGGAAGTGAAAGGGGGAGAGAGGTTGCTAAGGGATAGCAGGCAATGGTCAACACAACGGTGTAGCCAGATGTAGGAAGGTAGGAAGGATGGTTGAGATCCCAGATCAGTCCCGGTATATATCAAATCACAGGCCTCATTCCCACTACCTTTTAAATCAGATCACAAATCATTTTGAACTGGTTTAAATGACTCGGGTTTGCACTTGAACCGAATCACTGAAGAGATTCAGAGATGGGGGCCATGTGCTAGACCCATTTAACCTGCGTCTTTTTGACACTGATTTTTTTTCATGTCTTTTTGGATAAATCAATTCTGTGCAGGTGTGAACCAGATGCAGATCACTTGATTTAAATTTGCCCTTTGGCAGGCTGAAGCGGGTCCATTTTGAATCAATTCATTTGTCAATGCGAACCACAAGGGAATTATTTTATTTTATTTTGCAGCAAGAAAATGCGATTGGGGCAAATGTAGTGTGAACCACGCTCTGCTGCCAACCCAATTCATCCATTTGGATCGCAAAGTGATTTATTTGCAAGTGGGAATGTGGCCATAGAATCATAATCTTCATGTTGGAAGAGATCCCAGGACCATCCAGTCCAACCTCCTTCTACACAAATTCTTTTATGCTTGAGATTCTACTTTTTGGGCCAATGTGCAACAGACATATTCAGTTCACATTTGTATAAAGAGAGATCTGCAAGTGTATCTGTTTCACAAAATGTTGCACATTCTTGGCTGGTGCAACCTCAACTTGCCGCCAGTGAATCATAGGGACCCAGAGAACTGCCAGACTGGGGCCTGGGCTACCTCACTGGAAACCCTTGAAGCCCCAATCCGCCGCTTCCCTAGGCCATGGAGAAGCAGAAAACTGCTGCTTCTCCGTGGCCTGAAGCGGGGTGCAGTGGGTGCCCTGGGCACCCGCTGCACCCCGCCATCCCTGGCACTCTCGTGGGGAGAAAGGGGCTGCCACTGCAGCCCCTTTCCCCTTGGGCTCCTTGGTGCGGCCGTGTGAAGGCTGTGCCAAGGATGCAAGTGCCAGTTCCATTTTGGAGCTCCTTCTTGCGCTGCAGAAAGGGCGTCATAGGTGCCCTCCTGCAGTATGATGCTGCCAGGCATGCACTGTGCTGTCTAAATGCGGCACGAGCCATGATGTCATCATGGTGCGTGTGTATGGACGGCGTGCTGTAAAGATGGTGCCGTCCATATGCACTAGGGCTGGGGAGGGTGCTGCGCTCTCCTCAGCCCTAATCATGCCCCGGTGATGGCCCTTTGGGGCCATCTGTACCGAGCCATAGAATCATAAAATCTTAGAGCTGGAAGAGACCACAAGAGATATCCATATCATGTCCTGTGATGAAACTGGATATTCAGAGGGGGAAGCACAGGAAGCCATCTGTGAGCTTGGCCCCAGTCCCTCAGTGCCTGTGCCAGCAGAGACTGTTACCAATGAGGACAGGCAGGAACCCAGCACCAGTGAAGCAGAGGTTCCGGCCAGTTTGGCCAGTCCAGAGCAGGAGGAGGGAGACCTAGCTGTGCCTTCCTTCAGCCAACAAAGATCTGAAAGAGAGGCTTGGTGTTGCTCACAAAGAATTTATAACCAAGCCCAAGCAATTAGGGAACAGCTCCACCAGTGAGAGCTGGAGCTAAAAGCCTGGGAAGAATGCCAGAACCTTTGTCAGAGGTTAATTGTCTTCCCTGGTGAAAGCACCCTGTTCATGGACTCTCTTGTTGTCTGACTTCCTGGACTGGATCTTTGGATAGATGATTCTGCTTGTTGGAACCCCTGACTCTTGGACTGTTGAGTACTCTGATAGCTTGAACCCTTACTGGCTTACAGACTGGTTAAACACTTTGGACTTGCATTGTTTCAGACACTGTTTTGTTGCTGTTTTGCTTTGCGCTTATCTCAGTTATTTGGCTTTCTATTGGTTGCTGGCCACTTTCCCAGACAATCCAGGCCAACTCCATTTTGCCATACAGGAAGACACAATCAAAGCACCACCAGCAGATGGCCATCCAGCCTCTGTTTAAAAGCCTCCAAAGGAGGAGACTCCACCACTCTCCAAGGAAGGGTCTTCCACTGTCAAACGGCTCTTACTGTTCTTCCTAATGTTGAGGTGGAATCTCTTTTCCTATAGCTTGAAGCCATTGCTCCATCTTCAACATGACATCTCTTCAATTCTTTAAACAGGGCTATCATGTCCCCTCTTAACCTTCTCTCCCTTTGGCTAAACATGCTCACATCCCTAAGTCACTCCTCAGAGGTCTTCAAAAACCCCAAAACACCATAACCAAACATTGGATAAAGTGATGTACATATTAGAAGGCAGCCCTAGTGGTGCAAAAAGGAGCCGCCGTGGCGCAGTGGTTAAATGCCAGTCTTGCAGCCACAATGTTGTAAATTTTGTTCTGGAGTGCTCCAAGGTCCCCTCAGCCTTCCAGAGGTCAGTCAAATGAGTACCCAGCTTGTTGGGGGCAATTGGCTTACAGACTGTAAACAGCTTAAGGAGTGCTGAGTTCACTGATAAGTGGTATAGAAATGCAAATTGCTAAGGGAGAGCCAGCAGTCATTTTATTAAAGACAGGAAGTTATTTCAGTACTATTTGTATCCGAGATTTGACAGAGTCACAATAGAAGGATTCTTAGAATAAAGGACATTAATTGTTGTACACAGATGGATGAAACATATGGCAAACGTTAAACACAAAAAAGATTGAGGAAGAAAAAAATAATGATGATTGATTAATTCACTCATTTATTAACTACAACTAATTTTGTATTCTCTTTTTTGTTCTGTTTTGAAAAAGGTGCATTAATGAATGATAATTCCAACTGACTTTTCCATATTTGGGAAGTGCTTATGAGTTTGTGATTTTATTTATTTTTCTATTTTGCATTTGTATGGTGTTGGGTTTTTTTTTGTCTCTTTGTCTTTTGTCTTTGGTGCTTGTGTTTGTATTATAAACTATGTGTAAAAACATCTACAATTATATAATATATATATATATATATATATCATATACCAAAACACACCATTATGCAAGGCACAAATGCAAGGCACACTGGGTAGGGCATATGGCTGGGTGGTGGGGTTGAGGACAATGGTAGAAGTGAACATAATAATAATAATAATAATAATAATAATAATAATTTTTATTTCTATTTCTCGCCTCTCCCCACGGATCGAGGTGGGATTCCAGCATAGTTTAAAAAGAGTATTCACGATTAAAACAATTGACTAAGAAGAATCCTAAAATCATCATAAAAACAGTAAGAACATGATCCAGTATCACAGTATAGTCTAACCCCCAGGCAGATCACAGATATACATAGTTGTCAATCAAATATTCTGTGTTCTGGTTCCAGATAAGGTGTTTTTAGTAGTCCAGATTATAAAACACAAGGGACCACAACTGCCTGGCTGCACTAATGGAGGAATGTGCAGTAGAGCAAACTCCAAAACTGGTATATATGCACTACCTTTATTAATGTGATTATGTTGAGAACTGGGCTTGGTTAATAAAATCCTAAGTCTCCTAGATCATTTTTGCTTGCACTGTTGTCAAGCCAGTTGTCATCCATCCCATATCTGTGCATTTCATTTTTTTTCCCTACCTGAGTGTGGTACCTTTCTCTATTTTTCCCTCCTGAGAGAAGTCAGGCTGGGTCCCTTCCTTCTGAATTTCTGATGGACAGTGAAGACATACAGCTTCCTGCAGCTTGCTGCTTTTAGAAATAGGCTCATCTGCTTTTATTGGTTTTTAAACTGTCTGTTTTTTTAAACTGTTTTAAATCTAGTTTCTAATTATTTGATGTTTTCAAAGTGTGTTTTTTAAATCAATTGTGCATTGCTCTGGGTACCTTGGCGAGGCAAGAAGTGATAAGTAAATGCCTTGAATAAAAACAAATAAATTATTAATGGGAAGCTTGAGTCATCAATGAACAAAATTGTTTCTAGATTTCAGCTGCTTTGCAGTGCAGTCCTGAGTTTAGATAATTTGAATGAGATGTTGCCAAACACCCATGGCGTCCACATGAAGGAAGTGGTACAGTATCTGTACACCAATATTCTCTACTAAAATACTAAAAGTAGAATCCTGTTGGAATCATGCGCATGCATAGCTTTTCCCCATAGAGCACAAACAGGACATTTTTTAAAATGCAGAATGCCTGCATGCAATTCAAATATGTGGAAGGGCTGTTATTACCTCTAAAGCTCTACATGGTTTGGGTCCAGGTTATCTACAGGATTGCCTCCTCCCATATGATTGGTCTTGTATCCTCAGGTCCTCTGGGGAACATTTACCTCAACTGGCCAGGACTAGACGGGCAAATGTCACCCAGAGGACTTTTCATTGGCTGCCCCTAGACTGTGGAATGACCTGCCAGGTGAAATTCAACAGATGAATATGCTGTCCAAATTTAAAATAGCATTAAAAGCCTGCTGGTCTACACAGTTGATTTTAAACTATGAATTTTAAATTGGTATGTTTCTAATTTTATGTTGGATTATTGTAATGTGTCCTATGTTTGTGGTTTAACCTATGTGTTTAGATGGTTTTATGTGTTTCAGTCTATGTTGTACCCCACCTCAAGCCTTGGGAGAGGTGAGTAAGAAATAAAATGTTATTCACAAGGTAGAGAAACAAAATGAGCAGGAGGTTTACAGTACAACTCCCAAAAGGGAAGTGAAACACTGGGTAAACTATAATACTAACAGGCAAGAATCTACCGCAGAATAAACATCATGTATGTGTCTATAAGATGATTATGACAACACCGTGGTGTACTGAACTAGAACCACATTCAACATCAAGCCAGCAGTAGGCAATAAGTCTTCTGTATCTTTTTAATAGTCCCAAAATAATGAATGGAGTATCATATGAAGCAATATATTACTATATCTCACAGAAAGTCCAATCACCAATATAAAAAAGTAATTTGTGGCACTTGTAGTAAATCCAGTCTTTATACTGGTGGCAATGTCCTTCAATGGCCACAATCTTGCAATTGTGGCATAAAATCTTTCAGTCATGGAATTTCACTCATAGAAGATGGCTACCTCCGGAGCAATGTGTGGCCGTTTCGACTCATAGAAGTCTTCATCAGCATTTCAATATCATTCTAAAACGGATTAGTCTCTCAAATTATGCTTCCATGCTGCCAAACCACAGATCAGCAAGACTCAGCAATAGTCAAGTTCCTGGTAAGGAATCACTGCATGCCATGTAGGTGTAGTGTATGCACAATGTGCATGTGATGCACATGCAAATTCAGTTACACATTCTGCCATGCATTCAGTAGTGCAACATGGCCATTCAACATGAGGATTGTGTAGCACAACTAATGCACAGTCCTAGTGAAGGACTTTGACCCTACTTTTGGCCCGATTGACATTACAAAATAACCCATTTGGAAAGCCATTTGATTAACCCATTTGATTGTTTTCCTGTTGTTCAGACTTGCACCTATTGCATTCAGTGCAGTTTTTTGGGATGTGTGTGTGTGAAAGCCCATGTAAACTAGTGCATTTGGCATCAGATCCCTTAGTGGTTCCTTTTTTTTAAAGAACCGCAATGATCCGCATCTCCGATAGTGTGAATAAGCTATCAGGTTGATTAGGATCACGCAGCTACTGTTCAGGAAACTGAGAGTTAAAGTTGGCTCAGGAACTGAACTAAATATCAAAATATTATTTTTGTTTATCGAAAGTATTGTACTTGGGGACTTAACTCATGCAAAATTCACACATTTTCTTTTTGCACATGAAAACAGCCTTTTCTGTGCATTTTGATCCAGAACGGTGGCGAATTTAAATGCCACAGAGAGATTCACTTCCTTAAAATATAGTGGGAACAGTGAATTGATTTTGAATTGATTCACAGACGTGAATCTCTCCATGCAAAAAGTATGTGACTGATCCTTTTGACTGTTTTTGAGGGGGTTTCATTAAAAGTGTATGCATGTGAAAATTATCATGATGCTAATTCAGAGTGAGGGCAAGTGATGATCGAATTGGAGGAGATCGTCCCTTTGACCAGTTCAGGAGTCAGTCTCAGCAATATTCTCTTCTAGATGAATGTGATTGAATAGGTAAGGATAGTAATCTTATCATGTTCATTATATGGTTCCTAATTGGCTTGATCACATGAATGAGTAGAATGAACCCCAGCATAGTACTGAAGAACAGCTCGAAAGGAAAGCACTGACTGTTTAAGCACCCTACTAGAATTAAAGGGAACACTGAGAAATGGTTATTATTGTTTTGTGCCGCCTGAGATCTATTGAAATGTCTCCACCGTGAGAATTCGTACATTTCTAAGTTTTGTTGCTGTATGCCTTCAGATCATTTCTGACACACAGTGACCCTAAGACAAGCTTGTTGTGGGGTTTTCTTGGCAAGATTTGTTCAGAGTGGAGTTTGCCATTTTGGCTTCTTCTGAGGCTGAGATTTGCCCAAGATCACCCAGAGGGTTTCTATGGCTGAGTGGGAATTCAAACCCTGATCTCCAGAGTCATTGTGAAACCACTACACCATGCTGGCTCTCTTGGGGAAAACATTGAAAAAAATTACTATCCACAACATAATTTTTGACCTGAAAATGGAAAGCAGTGAATATTTGGCAGCTCTATCAATGAAAGGTTATGATGAAATGGCATCCCATTCAAAGAAAGATGTTCATCTTTGCTCAGACTAATTCAGACTCATGCAGTAAAAAATGTATGATTCACATCCTGGACTGGAAGCACTAAGCTCTGGCCATGTATCTTTAGGAAATGCAATGCATTACTGGATCCCAAAATTCCACAGAATTTTAGTTTGGGCGGAACTTGGCAACAGCTCTGTTGGTTTAGAAAGTTGCAGAAGAACTGGTTGCTCAAAATGAGTTAAAATTGGCTCAGGGACTGAACTAGAAATCAAAATATTAATTTTTTTGTGTGTGTAGGATGTACTGTACTTGGGGACCTACCTCATGCAAAATTCACACTTTTTCTTTTTGTACATGCTTTAACTGCCATGGCTCCATGCGATGGAACTCTGGGATGTATAGTTTTGTGAGCAATTTAATCTTCCCTGTCAGAGTGCTCTAGTACCACAGCAAACTCCAAAACCCAGGATCCCACAGCATTGAGCCATGGTGGTTAAATCTTTGAGAAAAGTTGAGGAAGAATGTCCCTTAGTAAAGAACTCTTGGAAGCTCAAATGGCCAAGCCTGGTAAACATCAAATGAAACAGAAAAATATCTAAAGCTGGACAAATATGTAGAATTATGTGATTATGTTTGATCAGGGAGATGACAAACAACAGTAGAAAGAAGATTGAAGTTAGCAGAGTAGAAGGTGAGCCCTGGTGCTACAACAGCTAAGAGGAAAGGTAGAAGTTTACTAAAGACCTTATTACACTAGAGGAATCCCACTAAGGAAGGGGATTTAAAGTAGATTTAAAGTAGAAAAAACTCTCAAATGAGGGAGCTTTACACACAACGTTTCTGCAAACCTGAAATAATGTGAAAACGAATGTAAACGGGATAAAACCACACCTTTTTACTTTCGGAACTTTCTGAAAGTAAAAAGGTGTAGTTTTTGTCCCTTTATGTTCGCTTTATTCCACTTCTGAGCTAGTGTGCTAAGGTCCTGAATGAATATGACCCCTCGCCCCTGGAAATCTTTGCCAGTTGCTCCAACATATCAGCAAATCCTTGGAAACTGGAATAAGCTGCACCTCTCCTAGCTGCGATGGTGATTTGGACACAGATCTTTCTTGCCTGGAACTGTGTCTCCCAAAACTGGAGTATTTGCACCCTTATTTCCCACCTGAAGATGGCTGATGAAAATTGGAGACTCCAGTCCAAGCCCTGAGATCTGGCAACCCTTTATAATGACTGTATCCTTTTTTCTTTTTTGACTCAGTATGACATGACTTCACATGGTTTTCTCGAAAAGGCCAGAGGCTGATGGCATTTATGGCTGTGAAGGGGATTTGGTCAAGACAGGATTGGCAAGCCTTCTTGGACATGGTCAAGACCACAGTTTTCGGTCCAAGAAACACAGCTTCCCAGAGAGTGATCATTCACCCTGGGATGCCAAAAGAGAAGCTGAAAATGGTCATACCCTCCACACGATCAGACCATGTGTGAGTGTGTAGGAGAACTGCAATAATCTCCATTGTTAAGAAAAATATGTGTTGCGCCGCATTTTCATTAAATGCCAAATTACTAGAACATGCAACCAGCCAAGAAAAGGGGGAGCTTTCAGACAACGCCTGCAGTACATTCACCGTTGGTCCCCTTTATTAAACTTCGTGGTTGGAGGAGCGGATAGTTTTAAAACGGAAAATTTTGTGTCAAAGAAACAATACGAGCTTGTGATCTCTATTGGCTCTTTCCAGCAATCTTTCACACACAAAATCTTACAATATTTCTAAAGGAGTGTTATAAAAAGGAACACCTTCACAGTTAGAACTTGCTCATAGATTATATTTCTTTCCTTAAAAAAATAAAAATAAAATTTTCCCGGATTTTCCAAAATCCATGAAGGTTTTATGGGACTCTTTGACGTCAACCGAAAGACCAGACAATTTCCTACTTACTGGGACACTGAGAGTTTGATGGATTCTCAATGAAACCATATGTAATTATCACTCTGGTTTTGCTGGTAATATTAAGCTTTCTCTCATTTTATTAATTTTAAGAAACATTTTGGCTCGTGGTTTTATTAAAGTTGTCTGCATGCAATATCTCTTGGCTGGTCCAAACCAGCTACCCTACAAGGGCCTTGCGGTAAGAATGGTCATCTTGATCTTCAAAGAAGACTTTGTCCATAGATAGTGGTGCTCAGAGGTTTGGACAATTCCTGGGTTTGGTTTGTTTGTTTGCATAGTTGAGATAACTGCTTTTTTAAGCAGTTGGAAGTAACTAGTCACAAACAATTAGTTATTTCTAATTAATACTTGCCCCTGCAACTGCATTACACTGCACATATAATTTATTGAGGGATCATTTCATGCCCTTTCTATAGTTAATTTAACTTCTTTTTGTTACTCTATAGTTAGAGGGACTTGAACTCAATAAATGTGTATCTGGGGGAGGATAACTAAAGTGGTGAAAGGTCTGGAAACCAAATGCCCTATAAGGAGTGGCTTAGGAAGCTGGGTATGTTCAGCCTGGAGAAGAGATGGTTAAGAGGTGATATGATATCCCAGTTTAAGTGTTTGAATGGGTGTTATATTGAGGATGGAGCAAGCTTGTTTTCTGTTGCTCCAGGGCTGGAACATGGAACAATGGATGCAAGCTACAGGAAAAGAGACTCCAGTTCAACATTAGGAAGAACTTCCTGAGAGTAAGAGCTGTTTCATAGTGGAGGATGCTCCCTTGGAGTGTGGCAGAGTCTCCTTCTTTGGAGGTCTTTGAACAGCGGTGGATGGCCATCTCGTGGGGGCGATTTGTTTGTGTCTTCTTGCATGGCTGAATAGGGTTAGAATGGATACCCTTGAGCTCTCTTCCAACACTAGGATTTTATGATTCTATAAAATAGTGGAGGAGGAATATCACATAGTTCCAGGACTGGTTTGTGCTGTGTTAACAGTTTCAAGGCAACCACCAAGAGGTCAAGAAAAGAGTATACAGTGTGTCCTTGTTATCCACTGGGGTTTGGTTCCAGGACCCCCCGTGGATAACAAAATCCATGGATGCTCAAGTCCCAATAAATACAATGGCATAGTAAAATGATGCCCCTTATATAAAATAGAAAATAAGATTTGCTATTTGGAATTAATACTTTTTTTTGAATATTTTCAAGCCATGGATGCTTGAATCCATGGATAAAAAAAAATCTGTGGAT
Organism: Urosaurus nigricauda; assembly: GCA_034509955.1. NCBI lineage: Eukaryota > Metazoa > Chordata > Lepidosauria > Squamata > Phrynosomatidae > Urosaurus > Urosaurus nigricauda. Next base: position 4,445,153 of record JAOEGL010000004.1, read on the forward strand.
AAGGAGGGCTGACTGTATTTTGTACATGCCTCAGCAGCAGCTTGAGGTATGAGGGTTTTTTTTTTAAGTAACTAAAAGTAACTGTTGTAGGCATATACAAAATATACTCTTTTCTTGTTGTTGCTATTTGTAATGTTGACAAGAGACCAAGGTCCAAAACACACTGCAGAAATAATCCAGTTTGAGACTGCTTTGACTGGCCTGGCTCAGTGCTAGGGAGTCCTGGTGATCATAGTTTACTGCAGCACCAGAGCTCCCTGACAGAGAAGGCTAAGTGTCTCACAAAATGGCAGTTTCCAGTATTCCCTCGCAATGGCAGTTAAAGTGGTCTCAAACTGGATTATTTCTGCTGTGTCGTTTTAGACCTAAGTCTCACGAATATTGAAAAGAAAGGTTATTTTAATATTGAAAATAGTGGTTTTATGTATGTATGTGTTTCTTTCTCATATCTATATTCAACTTCATTTTGTATTGTTTGTCTTTTTTGTAAACTGATTTGTTAATAAAATTTATTTTATAAATAAAAAAAGTTTAGAAAGAAGGAAAGAAAATAGCCCAAATCATTTTGGATTGGAAATACTTTTATGGCCTTCTTCAGGGGATTACAACTTTGAAATCAACCTTCAGGGGTTCAAAAAATAGTGTCTCCAAAGCTTATGCCTAGAGACCTTAACCAGTTGCCAGGCATAAGCTTTGAATTGACCAAGAGGTCAGTCAGGCTCAGCATCTTGTTGCACATTGGGTCAGACTAGATCCCTCTGGGAAAATCTCTAGGGGGACATTGAACCATCATATTCCTACACACATTTGCATCTCGCCCCCACAAAAAACAACAACAAAAATGTCTACTTTTATATAAAGAGCTTGATTTTACCAGTTTAAACCATCTTTTCCCCACCTAGCATTGGACCAGAACTCTCATAACCCCCAAGCCAGCTATAAATATTTGAGTTTTGGCCCCGATTACCTGCAGAATGTCATATTATATACCTCTGGGTCAAAGACATTGAGAAATGGCCACCTTCTGCTCCTCCTCTATTGGTGTCTCAAGTCTCTTGTAAAGGTGTGAAACCCAAAAACTGTTGCCATGGCATTTGACAATGATTTTCATAAGCCAGCTGCATATGGCTTGAAGAAATATGTTCCTTTGCCTATTGGCTTGAAGGTGTACTTTTCCTTTGTCAGACCCACATTTTGCAATAACCAATTTAATACAACAGCAAAACACATCTTATGGCAGACTCTGCCAGATTCTGACAATTTGGAAGCAGGATGTGCACTTGTGTGTTTGTTTGTAGTGCTTGAACTACAGTGTCTAAGAGAGAAAAGGAATATTCCTAATCTCAAATTTATTGTGTGCTTCAAGCTAGTAGGACTCTTTGTATATTCTTAATGGGAAGAAATGCTGATAGGCCAAGGGAAAGCTTAAGCAAGGGCATCTGTCTGCCTGTCTGCCTGTCTGCCTGTCTTTGGCCCTAGAGAACTGGGCCTAAACTAACAAAATGAATTTCAACAAGGATAAATGTAATGTAAATCTAGGCAGGAAAAATGAAATGCATAAATACAGGATGGGTAACACCTAGCTTGAAAGCAGTACATGTGAAAAGGGTCTAGGGATCTTAGCAGACCACAAGCTAAACATGAATCAACAAGAGGATGCAGCAGCCAAAAAAGCCAAAGCACTTCTGGTTTGTACCAACATAAATATATCCAGATTGAGGAAAGAAGCACTGCCATTTTATTTTGTTTTCGTCACTCTTCACCTGCAATCCTGTGTCCAGTTCTGGGCATCACAGTTCAAGAAGGATATAGACAAACTGGAACACACCAGACAAGGATGACCAAGTTGCTCAGAAGTCTGCAAACCAAGTCTTATTATGAATGACTAAGGGAACTAGGTATGTTTAGGTTGAAGAAGAAAAGACTTAGAGGTGACATGATAACTATCCTTAAACGTCTGAATGGATGCCATGTAGAAGATGGATTGTGCTTGTTTTCTGCTGTTCCAGAGACTAGAACACAAACTAGTGGTTTCAAATTATAAGAAAAGAGATTGAACCTAAACATTAGGAAGATTATCTTTACTGGAAGAGCTGTCAGAAGTGGAATGGACTGCCTTGGAGGGTGGTGGACTCTCCTACTTTGATAGTCTTCAAACAGAGGTTGGATCTTTAGTACTTTAGTTGAGTTTTCCTGCAGGGCAAGAAGGCTGGACTAGATCACCCTTGCAGTATCTTCCAACTCTGTCTATCTGTATGTATGCATGCATGTCTGTATGTCATCTATCTATGGGGCTTTCTAGACCTCCCCAAAGGGGCAGTCTGTACTCACCCCTTCAAGCAGCGAGATGAGGCCAAGGCTGCCGCACGGGCAGCCCCAGAGGCCTCATCCCACTGCTTTTGGAGGCCACGGGGAACCTACAAACTCTGGGCGCCTGTTGCACCCCGCTTCCCTCGGTGGGGCTGAAAGGAGAAAGTTTGTTCTCCCTGGGTTTTTGCTGCAGCCATTTAAAGATCTGCCACAAAAAAAGAGCTCCTTTTTTGCCCCGCAGGAAGGGCACGATTTGCGCCCTCCCACTGCGCAAAAGCGTCACAATGTGCGCAGCGTTTCTAAATGCTGTGCACGTGATGATGCTCTTCCGGCGCGTCCGTATGGACACCGCCATCTTTAAATGGCGGCGTCCATGCGCTTTAGGCCTAGGGAGGGTGTAGACGCTTTTTAGCCCTAATCGTGCCGCAAAGTGCCTATCTAGATCAGGCCTATATGCCTTAACAGCTTGTTGCCCTCCAGAAGGTGTTGGGTTACAACTTTCATCAGCCCTAGTTCACATAACCAATGGTGAGGGATTATTGGAGTTGAAATCCAAAAACATCTGAACATCTGAAGGGCCATGGCTTGCTCACTCCTGCATTAGTAAATGGAAGTGAGAAAAGTCAATCAACAACAGATTGTCCTAGCAGGAAACAGCAAAGCTGGGGGATTATACAGACAAGTCATTGTTGTAGTGCAAAGGAGCAAGCTACTGTCCGACAGATGGAAACCGGAAGACCAGTTTCACCATCCTTGACTTTTCAGATATGACCCCATAAATAGCTTCAAATGCCACAGAAGTCTGATCACTCCATGCTCTCCAGATGGGGCCCCATGGGATTTTAATTATTAGGGAAATGTCACAGAGACACAGAGTCCACAGCAGGCCAGACCATGACTAAGTTCCCCAGAAGAAGCCCCCCCCCGGGCCTAAAACAGAACAAGATGTTTCCACGTTATTGAGACATTCAATCAAGGTACTATTTCAGGCCCCACCAGCAAACCTTGACTTGTCAGCAGGAGTCAGCCGACAGGGGGTGGGGGTGGATCTGTGTCAAATTAAACATTCCTACCACAGAGAAAAGGTTTGTTTTACACTGGGAACGCCTGCCGAATATGGTTTGAGGTTATCGGGAGCTTCTGCAGGATGTCCATGGCTGGAAGGCAGATGCCGAAAATGAGCACATTAGTATCAAACTCATTGTATAATACTTTGTGTTAGATAACACTTTCCCCCAAGTAAGATGGAACACAGAGCCTTGTCCATCTACAAGACCCTGCCATTTTCGAGCAATTGAAGAAATTTAATGGAATAATAATCCGTGTGGGCAATTTACTGATGACATCCAAACAAAAATATCTTTAATCCTGTAGGTGTCTTATGAAGGTGTTAGTTCCCCCAGCAAAGCAGATGGACACTTTTGTCCAATGTGGAACATTATGTATATTGTGGGATGACATAATCACACCCATTAAATCCTAGTGGAGAACCAGCATATATTATTATTATTATTATTATTATTATTATTATTATTATTATTATATACTTCAGGGCCTGCCACAGAGTGGAGAGGGGCAGGTTTGTTCTCTGCTGTTCCAGAAGTTAAGACCAGGTCTAAAGGTTTTGAATTGCAGGACAGTAGATTTCATTAGAAGGAACTTTCTGATAGTGGTAGCAGTTTGACAATGTAACCAATTGCCTAGAGAGGTGGTGGGATCTTCTCTGGATGTTTTCAAAAAGAGTCTGTACAGTTACCTGCTAAGGATGTTGTAGCTGGAGATCCTGTAATGAACAAGCTTGGTAGATGAAGGGAATGCTGTGGATGTAATATATCTTGATTTCAGTATGGCCTTGGACAAGGTCCCCCATAATATTGTTGCAAACAAGTTTGTAAAACGTGGGCTGGACAATGCTACTGTTAGGTGGATTTGTAGTTGGTTGACTAGATGAACCCAAAGGGTGCTCAGTAATGGCTCCTTTCCATCCTGGAGAAAAGTGACCAATGGGGTGCCACAGGGTTCTGCTCTGGTCCTAGTTCTATCTGTCAGAGAGATTTGGTGTCACAACAAACTACAAATCTTTGGATTCTATAGCACTGAGCCATGGCAGTTAAAGCAGTGTCAAGCGGTATAATTTCTGCAATGCAGATGCAGCTGTTGTCTCTATTCTACACCACATATATTGGGTGCTTCCAGTCTTCAGTGTTTTGTTTTGCACACATAAACATTTCTTTAAATGTGTCCTTGCACATTTCAATCCATGGCGGAAAGATCATATTTCAGTTACTGGTTATGTAAGGGGAGTTTTGCAATTTAACTGTTGCACACAGAGTAATGCAGAGGCCTCATTTGAAAGTGCAGGGAGTGAGCACCACACTGGGTGACACCACAGAGGAGGTATGTATGGGGTGGTACACCCGGTGGGACTGGGTGAGTGAGAAGGGGTGCTGGCTCCTGCAAGTAGTGGTCTGGCCAAGTGGTGGCCAGCCAGCTGGCCGGGGAACAATAAGCGAGGCAATGAGAGAGTGTTTGACTGTCCCCCCCCCCACAACTTTCTTGACACCCACACTAAATGAAACCAACCAACAGCAGTGCCACTGCTTGGGGTTTCCCAAGGATCACACAAAGCAACCCCCCCCCCAAAAAAAAAAACACTAGGGAAATAAAACCAGAAATGGTCACAGGTCTGAATCAAGTTTGGTAAAATGGTGGTGGTGGTGGTGTTTTCATAGACTCATAGAATCTTAGAGTCACAAAGGACCTCAAGGGTCCACTAGTCCAACCCACTGCCATGGAGGGTTTGGATGATTTTAATGCAAATGACACCAACCTCTGGCTATTTAAAATATGGGCCAAATCACCACAGTGATGAGAGCATACACAGAGGAGATGTAGCATGGGTATTTGTGGATCACCTCAGTGGTGCTATGCCACCTCGTTATAGAATTGCAACCTTGTGCAATTAGGAGCCCTGGTGGTGCAGTGGTTAAATGCCTGTACTGCAGCCACTCTCTCAAAACCATAAGGTTGCAAGTTCAATACTAGCCAGGGCTCACGCTTGACTCAGGCTTGCATCCTTCAGAGGTCGCTAAAATGAGTACCCATCTTGTTGGGGGAAATTAGCTTACAGTTGTAAACCACTTAGAGACTGCTTAGTTCAGTATGAAGCAGTATATAAATGAAGCTGCTATTGCTATTGCAACCAAATACACTTTATGCATTGAGGAGCAATGCCCAACAAACACAGAACAGTGTGCACATGCAAAATAATTTGCAGTGGCACCTCATACATAATTCTACTTTTGTACCTTTCAACTGAACAAGGTTGTTATGCATCAGCCAAAAATGTCCAACTTCTTGCGCAAGGGAACTCACCCATGCAAAAGACCCCAACAGGATGCTCGCCAATGTGCGATTGTGCCTCCAATTGCTTGCCCTACATGCTCGGAGCTGAGGGCCCGTGTTCCAAATATGAGGAAAGCTTGTTCCAGAATTGCGTTTCCATTTATGCTGAAATAATTTATAGATGCATACCGGGTGCTTGAAACAGGTTAAGGACTGGCTTAGATTTCCCTCCTGCCTTCTTGCCATTGGGACATCTGTTTCACATCCTTAGATTCATGAAACACATCGGATCAAAGGTCTGACCACACTGTTGCCCATAACTAAGAAAAACACCCCCTCTTCCACCACCAGGAGGGCTGGACAACAAAAGGGTAATCTATTTAGGTTTTGGTCAAACTGGAGGTGGAGAAGAGGAGGAGAGGAATTGATCCCTTCCCCACCCGAGTGAACAAGCAGGGGCTGAAATTTCCTCTGTTTACCACAAGCAATCGGCAAAAGGCTGTGTTTATCATTCATGGAACCATTTCATCATCTTATTTCCCAGATAAGTATACGTTAGGAGAAATCAGACAAGCAAGCCGAGAAAATTAAAAGGAAAAAAAAAAAGGCAGGAGGGAATGAGATCTGTTTTGGTTTCAAAAACTACAGGCAGCGAGGGAAATGTTCTCTTTTAAGAGGGATTAGAATGAAAGAGGCCAGCATGTTCTAGTGGGTTGAGCATTGGACTATGATTTGGAGAACATAGTTCAGGTTCCCGCTTGGCTATGGAAATCCACTGGGTGACCTTGGGGAGTCACATACTCTCAGCCCAGAAAACCTCATGATAGGTTCACCTTAGGGGATGGCTGTCAGTAGGCACATCAACATTACTTCATAGCATCAGTTTGATTCCCCTTTAATTGCCATGCTTCTGTCGGATGGAATCCTGGGATTTGTAAATCAGTAAGAAACTTAAAATTCTCTGTGGTAGTTCAGGGGAGTGGACTAGAGCTCTCTAGCATGTCTTTCTAAATCCTCTGCCAAACTAAAACTGCCATCACTCCAATGGATGGAGCCATGGCATGAAACAGCCATGATTTCTGCTGATATGAAACAAATGTAAACAACTATAAACAGATATAACAGATAAAATAGCCTTGGTGGCACAGTAGTTAAACACCAGTACTGCAGCCACAATGTTGTGAGTTCGATCCCAGGGTTCCGGGGTTGACTCAGCCTTCTATCCTTTCGCAAGTCGGTAAAATGTGTACCCAGCTTGTTGGGGGCATTTGGTTAATGCATTGTAAACTGTTTAGAGAGCGCCTAGCATTATAAAGCGGTATAGAATTGTAAGTGCTGTCACTATCACTATATAATTGTGTGATGTGGATATACACAGTGTGAAAGGCAGCTTTTTCACATCCTTAAAACTTAAAATTCTCTAGTTTTTTTTGTGTGTTTTTTTTTTTTTTTTGCACTATGTGGCCATGTTCTAGAAGAGTTTATTCCTGACGTTTCGTCAGCATCTGTGGCTGGCATCTTCAGACTCTGAAGATGCCAGCCACAGATGCAGGTGAAACATCAGAAATAAACTCTTCTAGAACATGGCCACATAGCCCCAAAACCCCACCAAAAACTATGGATGCTGGCCATGAAAGTCTTCGACTTCACATTAAAACTCTCTGTTGTAGTTCAGGGGAGTGTTCCAGTTTTTCCACATTCTTTTTGAACTGTGGCAACCAGAACTGGACTCAATATCCAGGTGAGGATCTAACCAAAACAGAATAGAGGGGTACTATTACTTCCTTTGATCAGAAACAGGAACCCTGTCACAATTCTTCCTCGCAGCATTGCTGCTGGAAAGGATGGGGATATCATTTTCCTCTTTGTACCCTGATCAGACATCCTTCACTGGATCTGGCAGCTGGACCTTATTATGATGGGCTAGGGGTTGGTTGGGCCAGAAGACACAGAAGCTTAGCTGTTCAGACTTCAAAGATATAGCTGTATTACTCGGTAGAATCAGTATGTAGAGAGATCTTGTAGCACCTTTGAGACTAACTGAAAGAAGTTGGCAGCATGAACATTCAAAGGCTTCAGTCTACTTGCTCAGATGCACTGGGAAGTAGACTGAAGTCTAGGAAAGCTCATGCTGCCAACTTCTTTCTTTCAGTTGGAGCCTTGACAGACCAGCCATAAAGACAGACTGGCACTACGCTGCCCTGAGTCTGTCCCCATGCCAGCGTAATGCCACGCGCCCCACCACATGACGGGCAGTGTCATGATGCTCCTCTGGTGCTGCGTCCAGATGACACAGTGCCAAAGGAGCACCAAAAAGCCATGGTGCTGCGGCTATGGTGCCCTTTCCGTGGTACAAAAAAGAGCCCCAAAAGTGGCTTCTTTTTGAGTCGCAAAAAGGCCAGATCAGGGTCACAGCATGTAGTTGCTGTGGCCTTGATCCGTGCTACAGATCTCTCTACTTAGCTGTGAAGAGATAAGTAAGTAGCTGACCAAGGATTCCAAATATTGTCTTTTCTAGTGAGTTAATTCATTTAATGATATAGCCAAAGTATGGCCATTGTGGCTTCTAGAGAATGTTCAGGCTTAGTGATCTCTCAGACTTATTTGTCTTCTTGGTGGATCATGGCCTCCTTTAGCTCAGTGGCTTGGTGCATCAGGTGCTTTGGACTATTGCTCCCAGAATCCTTGGCTGCTGGCCAAGCTGAGTGAGGCTTCTGGGAGGCCCAAGGTCCAAGGGACCTGAAGGACCAACATTTGAGAGGGACTTATCCATCGCATCTCTTTCAAATATTCTAAAAATAAACAATTGCCTCTCACCAACTTCAGTCCTTTGAAAGTATTAATATTCTCATTCAGATGGATTGCACCAGTTTGGACTGCAGAGATTTTGTAAGGGATTTTCTTGACGCAAAAAGGGGCCCCCAAACGTTGCGGTTTTGTTTTCTCTTTGCATTGCTTCCTGAAAGTGTTATTTTTGTCTCTCCTTTTTATTTTATTTTATTTTTAGCTCTGGTTTTTGGGAGAAAAGACGGAGAGGACACTCGTCTCATTAAAAAAAAAGCCATGGATGTTCTGCACATGTCAATGTATTCATCAAGACTGTAATAAGCTCCAGCATCCAAATTCTGCATTCATTCTTTAAAAGAAAAAAGGAAAGAAAAAAAAAACACCCTCAGCTTCATTCCCCTGAAGGGAGGCTAATTTTAGGACTTCAATATAAAGGTAAGAATACTTCTTTTATTAAAAAAGAAGGAAGCCTGCTAGAAATATTTCCATCAGTTGTTTTCTTTCGAAAGCTTCCCTTGGAAAGCATTTTTAATTAAACTTTCCTTGGCTAAATTGGCAGCCCAAACAATACTATGAAGGCAAGAAACTTGGCTATTCCTACCGACTATTAAAAAAAAGGAATAAATGAAATATTCTCCTCTGTCCCCCCTCCTTTTTTCTTTTTTCTTTTGGTTTTCCGTTGTCTGAAGAAATGCAGAGCTAATTAAGTAGCAGAAATAACAAGTGCCCTCTGGAAGATATGGAACACTCTTGGTTGAGCACAATGTCCAGAGGAAACTCTCACAAACAGACACACGCAGGCACCTTTTATAATGAAGAGGAGGCAATCTGGAAAATATTGAAGATGCACTGTTAAGGTCCAGGTGGAAAGCATCAGAAACCACCTCTGCTTTTGCCCAGGCAAATTGGACCTTCCCTTCCAATATGATCTGCTTTTCATAGGAGTTTATCACACTAGGGGCCAATTTTGAAGTTGAAATGACATTGAAGTGGTGTTAAAGTGAACTTGAGCCTTTGCGAATTTAAAACAAATTAAAAGTGGAAATAACGTTATTTTGCAATTAACGTTCATGCATGATTTCGCAATTAAAGCAATTTTGAATTTACACTTTCTGTAGAGCGCCAAACTTGAAAAAATGTGGATTAATCTTCCTTTAGTTTAACTGTGGGTTTTTCATGACATCGTGTGAAGTAGCGTCACTTAATTTTCCTTTAAATCTAGTTTAACTGCAGGTTTTTCGTGACATTGTGTGAAATGGTGTCACGTAATTTTGCGATTTTCCCAGGATATCTTTGGATTAACCCCTTGATCTCCTTCATGTGATAAAGTTCATAGTCTTTCATGTTCATAAATGTATATTATCATTCTCACAATTTGGTGTCACAGAGAAGTACTGTGGCCCCTTCATATTTTCTGGGGTTCGAGACACAAGATCCCCTTGAAAGTGGGGAAAAATGCAAATAAAAAACTACTTGTAATTTTACCCAAGACAACACCTCTCTAGGGATCTAGTTCCCAGTGATTAAAAAGCAAATCAAGTATCAAATTATAGTGACATTGTTCCCATTTGGATTCGCATTCAATCCTCATTATAGGGCATCATTTCCATTGAATTCGTATTCGATCCTCATTTGATTGATTTCACCAGCGAAAAACTGAAAAAGCGCGGGTCGACCCCGGGTTTTCCTGACACCACTTTTCCAGCAGTTCTTTTGCAAGGGACTGAGTCCGATCCAGTGCAAATTAATGGGAACGACAAAGGTGTCCAAATCAGTATTTTTTGGAGGGGAGGAGCAATGTTAAAGCGGCTGGCCCAGGGGTGTCACCCGCTTTGTTCTCTTTCCTGGCACTCCCAGCGCCATTTCCCCCCGTTCGTGTAGCCTTCCCTCAGTGGTGCAGGAAGCAGGGTAAGGTGACCGCGTGTGTAGAAAAATTTACTTTTTTCCCCAAAAAATCAAGCTTTTGATTGCCTAGGCTCTCTGTCAGGTGTCTGAACATAGCAAATTGCTACATTGACCTCCAAACACAGAAAGTATATTATGCCCCCCCTCCCCGCATAACACCCATATAAATTGTAGTGATGGGGCACATTGAACAGATTTTTTTAACTATTATTTTTTTCTTTTCTGCCTGATTTGATTGAGTGACCGTTTTTTTTAAAAAAACAACAACAGAAAAACAGGTTTGAAAGACACAATGGGAATGGGGAACAATTGTAGAGAAATTTACTTTTTTTCAAAAAAATTAAGCTTTCGATTGCTTAGGTGTCTGAACATAGCAAATTGCTACATTGACCTCCACATGTGGTAAGCATATTATGGCCCTCTGCATAACTTCCTCCTGCTCCACATAGATCGACTTGTGAGGAGACCCATTGAACACCATTTTTAAACTATTTTTTTCTTTTTCTTTCTTCTTTTCTGCCTGAGCACCAAAGCACCTAAGCGCCTAAGCAATCGATGGACTGCTAAAAAAACAACAACCCAAAAACAGAAAAACAGGATTGAGAGACACAATGGGAATGGGGAGTAAAAATAAAAATAGCCCACATCAAAATGGTGGTGGTGGGGAATAAAAAGCAACCAATGGAGCCCTGGTAGTGCAGTAAGGAGTCCTGGTGGCAGAGTGGTTAAATGTCTGCACTGCAACCACCCATTCACAAACTGCAAGGTTGTGAGTTCAAACCCAGCCAGGGGCTCAGGGTTGACTCAGCCTGGCATCCTTTTGTAGGTCGGTAAAATGAGTCCCCAGCTTGTTGGGGTCAATTAGCTTACCCATTGTAAACCACTTAGGGAGTGCTTAAGTGCACTGATAAGCGGTATAGAAATGTACTTGCTATTGCTTGCTGATGGATGTGTAGATGGGAATAGCCCACTGTGGTACATCACCAAAAGAAGGGAAGCATTTTATCCAAGTACTATGGAGAGGCACACAATCTCAACCCCAGAAACCATTGTGACAGGTTTGCCTTAGGATTGCCATAAGTCAGAAACATCTTCAAGGCACACAGCAGCAGTGTTACATTTGTTATATTAGAACAAAGCAAGGTTGGCATGAACCCCCTCCCCAGGCCCTTGGGAAAAGAGGAAACAATAACATGAGAGCACTTCATGTCTTTGAAAAATGGCCTCATGTCCCCCTCAGTCCTATCTTGTCTTAGGAAACCATACCCACTTCCTTGAGCCTTCTCTCATAAGAGGTCTTTTGCATGAATCTTTTCTTATTTATTTGAGATGTTATACCTCCCCTAATAGCCAAAAAGGACCCAGGAAAGCTTACAAATCATTAATTTTGTAGTTCCCTGGCCTCAGGCTTATTATTTAAATGAGAAATGGCAATCAAGGGAAAGGGCAGTGAGGAAGGGGCTGCTTTTTTCCCTCTCAAAGGCCATAGCAGTAGTGGTTGGAACTGGGGGGGGGGGGGGGTCACCAGCCCCTGAGGTCAAGGCATAAAGGACTTGTGCTTGCTGCTCTTCTTTCCCTCTGAGGCCACAGCAGTGGAAACTGGAATGAAGGAAGGGCCTCTTGCCAACCACTAGGACCAAGGCTTGATGGCACTGTGCCTGACTGTTCATCTCTCCCTCTGAATCCATAGCAGTGGAATGAAGGTAGGGCCTTTCACTAGCCCCTGGGATCAAGTGACAAAGGACTTGTGCCTGGCTGCTCTTCTCCCCCTCTGAAGCCACAGCAGTGGAATGAAGGCAGGGCCTCTCACCAACCACTAGGACCAAGGCATGATGGGACTCCCTCCAAAGACACAGCAGCGGTAGCTGGAATGGAGGGAAATCCCCTCATCAGCCACTGGGTTAATGCATTTATGATTTTATTTACTATTTTATTTATGATATTTATACTCTGCTCTTCAGCCCTAAAGACTATCAGAGTGGCTTACAATTATTATTTGTAATTGGACGGTTCCCTGCCCTCAGGCTTACAATCTAAAAAGACATGACACAAAAGGAGGAGGGAATGGTGGTGGAGAAGGGGATCAGGTCCAGCAGTTCTTCTCTCCCTCTGAGGCCTGGACCAAGGCAGATGGACTGGAGGGAGGGCTCTCTTTCTTGAGGGAGCTGGGCCTGCCTTTTCATTCCCTCACAGGCCGGAGGATGACACTTAGCATGGAGGGAGGGCATGGCTACTTTTTTTCTCCCTCAGAGGCCAACATAATGGCTGTTGGAATGAAGGGAGGGCCTCTCATGAGATGCTGGGCCAAGGCATGATGGAACTGTGCCTGGTTGCTCCTCTTTCCCACAGATGCCACAGCAGTGGCAGTCGGAACATGGAGAGTGGGCCTCTCACCTGCAGCCCAGGCATGATGGAAGTGTGACTGGCTGCTCTATTCTCCTTCTGTCCAAAATTTCTGTTGCAAGAAAACTGGGAGAAACCTCCCAATCATTTCTGATTTTGTCAAAATGGCCAGTTATGTCCCTTAGAGGGCTAGGAAAATTGGAAATGCAGACCCAGAGACCTTCCACCATTTTCCACCCTCTCTGCCTTCTTCTTGAGATGTGGCACCAGGGTCAGATAATCAATCTCTTGGTGCAATGGCTCCTTAAAGGCTCAGGCTCTGGGCTGAAGGATAATAGTGTATTTCTTCCCCAGTTGCTTCCTGAATCTCTTGATGTTTCAGTTATCAGTCGATATGTTGTATCTTACTGGAATAATTAGGGGGGAAATGCATGGGGCTAGCGTGGTGGCTTTTGAAACTGAAATTAGTTTGCTCGTGAATAATTTTCATCCAGCAGAATGGTGGCATAGCAGAATCAATGCTCTGCATGTGGAGATTAATGCGACACATCTCTCATGTAGGATCTTAGCCAATATCTGCATTCCACATCCTTTCTTTCTTAATAGATATTCCAAGGTTCTTTCTCCCTTTATTTAGTTTCTGTTGTGGGTGGGGTGTGTGAGACAGTATTTCATCTTCTCTTGTAAGAGAATATATTAAGTGTCTTGACTTTTATAGTTTCAAAAAGCAGCTGTGGGACTTCCAGAGGTGGCCGGGATACAAAAAAGGCCCCTGGCGTTGATGTTTGGAGTATTGTTGACACATGTAGATATCATCTTCCAATTTTCCATAGTACAGCTGTCAAAATACAAAGCACGGCAGCTGCCCAGGGAGCCCAGGTTGTTACACTCGGGGTTTCTGTTCCTTGCTGCTTTGTCACAGTGTGTGCAGCTCTACCATTGTGGGTGTGGCAATGTGATGCTGAAAGTGCAAAACGGAAGGCTCTGAGCCCAAATCTGTGTCAGGTTCTAAACCGAGGGGAACCAAAGCACTTGGCTTTGGAAACTATGAAGCTACTCTGGAAGAACCGTGAAATGGGGAACTGTATTAACAACCATTATCAAATGAGAACCAGGCAAGACTGTTGGAAAACATATGGTTTAGCAAAGGCATGCATGGAATTCTTGAGTAAGAGTTTGGAAGAGCTGCGATTGCCGGCAGCAGGAATTGTACCTAAATATCTCTGCGAGAACATATATGAAACTGTCAGAGCATTGGTCTAATGAAGCCCAGGATGGTCTTGCCTGGCTGGGTGCAGCTGACACTAATCTTGACAAGGTCTTTCACCTCATTGGGTTTTCCACCATCTGCTACCTGAGATCCTAGCCTTCTTTTTGGTTGGAGGGGCCTGGAACCAAATGAAAAGCAACAACCTGCTCTCTCTCCATCTTCTTTGCATTTAGAGCTGGCAGACACCTTCTACCAAAGGTGGGTGGATGTTAAAAGTAGAGTTCAGTGTCATACCCTCTAACATTTCACAGATGAAATCTGGGATGTGTGGCCAAGCAACAACAGAGTGTGGTCAAAACATATCAATGAGGAAGGACATACAAACTAGGCGGGTCTGCAGCAGTTTGCTTTTTCCTGAGTTTCTATCCCCTCCCTTCTTCTCACCCTGATAAGTGAGTGCAAACTACTTTGGCACTTTGAACTTATTTTGCAGCAATGAATGTGAGCCAGGACAAAAGGGGAAAGTGGAAGCAACTGGGACATTTTGACAGTGGCTGAAAAAGTGGGATGATAGTGGATTAACTTGGACTGTCTCTGCCAAATCGGGACAGTTGGAGGTTGTGCAGTCTGATATTCATCCACCACAGCAAGAATCCAATTTCCATCTGGATCTGATACCAGGAGGATCTCAGGGGCTGGACCTGGTGATATTGTTCCACGTGGCATTTTAAACATTAGCTAGTAAAAACCAAGTCTAAAAAATGAGCAAATGATGCATTACCCAGAGACAGCACGATTTTCTGCAATGCTGTTGTGTGCTTTCAAGTCATTTCTGACTTCTGGCAACCCTAAGACAGATCTATCATGAGGTTTTCTTGGCAGAATGTATTCAGAGAGGGTTTGCTTTGGCTTCTCTCTGAGGCTGAAAGGGTATGACTTCCCAAGTTCACCCAGTGGGTTTCCATGGTCAAGCTGGGATTTGAACATGGTTTTCTGAGTCATAGTCCAACACTGAAATTGCAGAAAATGCAGTGTTCTGGGGGGGGGGGGGGGAATGAATTGATTTTTTTTTGTTTTTTTGTTTGCATAGAATAAAAAAATGAATGAGAGACAGCATGGTGTAGTGGTTTGAGCATTGGATTATGACTCTGGATGATCTTAGGGTCATCGTGAGACAGAATTTATTTGAAGGAACACAACAGTGTGGTTTCAACTTCATGGCCCTTGAGGCCTCTTCCTACTCTATGATTCTATGAACAACAAACAATTTTCAAGGCAGTGCTCTCATCCTGAGATCTGAGTTACACTATCCTTGTGTAATGTGTGTAATAGCCTTTGGAAGGACATTTTCACTCTAGATCTTCCACCAGCTCTACATCACTATCACAAAAACGATTGTGTTTCCAGGCCTTGTGTTATACATACCATGGAATCGGCTGCCCCAAGTGAATGAATTCTGGCAATGCCTTCTGCTTTGGCACTGTTAAAATAAATAGAAAAGCCTATGTTAGTCTTAGCAGTTTTCTCACTGGTCCTTCACAGCCTAAACACTAACTGACCACATGTTTTAAAAATCAAGGGATACATATGTTTGGGAACAATAGCCAGGAGTTAACTGGAAACTGCTGCGAGGCTAAGTATCCCTCCATCAGCTCAACACGGGGGTCTGTTCCAGGTTTACTGCTCAAAGCCCCTCGTTCAAAACCCTGTTGACTATCGCACAGTAGCTTGTGGATAAAATAGCAAGACTTTTGTGTGGTTATGGGCCAGAGTATAATCAAAATAGCTCAGAAAGACAGAGCAAACACTTAATTAAAACAAGACATTTCCTTTTAAAGCAAAGATCAGATAAACATGAAAGCGAGAACTTGAAATAAATAGCTAGCTGATTACACCACTGTCTTTTAAAGTGCTGGAGTGAAGAAAACAAATGCGGCATTGCTGGCAAAGGTTCAGTTGCCGCCCAATTCCGGCGGCGTAAGTGTTGAATTTTCCAAGCGGGATTAGCAAGACTGTCTTGAGTGAGAGCCAGAAAACTCCCAGATATCCTGACACCTGGAGTGCATCTACACTGTATAAATCATGCAGTTTGGCACCACTTTAACTGTCATGTCTCCATCCTACAGAATCCTGAGTTTGTAGTATGGGGATGCACCAGTATTCTTGGGCAGAGAAGGCTAAAGACCTTGTAAAAACTACAGATCCTAGGATTCCATAGGAAAGAGCTACAGCATCTGAAGTGTCAAACTGCAAGAATTCTATAGTGTAGATGCACCACTGGCATATACTCCATTGGAGGTTGTTAAACAGAAATTAGATGTCCATCCCTCCAGGATGTTTTAGCTTTGAATTCCTACACTGGAAGGGCATTGGATTGGATGGCCCTTACTGGTCCCTTCCTTAAGTCTATGAGTGTCTTTTCAGCACAGGCATCATATAACCATGAAGAGGTTCAGCAATTGAGATTTCCTCCTTTCTATAGGGAACAAACAGAGCAGGTTCTGTTCTATTGCTTAAGCTAGAGTTCAAGAGCCCTTCACACTACAGAGTCAGTCCTCCATATCCATGAATTCTTTATCCATGGATTGAAAATATTCAAAATATATGTAACTTCCAAAAAGCAAAACTTGGTTTTATCATTTTATGCAAGGGATGCAATTTTACTATGCATTGTATGTTATGGGTCTTGAGCATCCAGATATTTTGGTACCCACGGGAAGTCCTGGAACCAAACCCCAGTGGATATCAAGGGCCCACTACATAGTGATAGCACTATGATTTCATTGGAACTGCTTTGGTTTCTTCCTATGGGATCCTGGGTTTTTCAGTTGAGCATGGGGTATTTAAAATTCTTTGAGAGATCTA
Source organism: Urosaurus nigricauda (assembly GCA_034509955.1). NCBI lineage: Eukaryota > Metazoa > Chordata > Lepidosauria > Squamata > Phrynosomatidae > Urosaurus > Urosaurus nigricauda. The sequence goes on from JAOEGL010000004.1 coordinate 4,461,918, forward strand.
GTGCCTTGTGAAACCACAGATCTCAGGATTCCATAGGATGCAGCCATGGTGGTAAAAACAAGGAAATGTGGTGCTATAAATTGTGTAGTGTGAAAGTTCAAATGTCCACGGCGGTATCATTAGGGCAATGCAGACAGCAGTGGGTGATAACTTCAGAGGCAGGTGCCACCTGGTGTGCTGGTGAAAAAGGGCAACAACAAGCCCTTCCCTTTCCCACACAAAAAACAATTCCACAAGCCCTAGAGAAGGCTGTTGAAGCAAGGAGGGCGGTATTAAACATTATCTGCACCAAGTGACAAATATGTGAGGTATGCCACTGGAAGTCCTTAATGTTGTTCTGGGATGGACAGAGGTCCCTCCAAATTTGCTGGGGTTAGGGGTGAAGGATCCCCATGAATGTGGAAAAACCGCAAATAAATAAATAAAAAAACCCGCTCTCCTTTGGACCTGAGAGAACACCCATCTAAGAATCTCCAGGTTTTCCAGCGCAACACTATGGTCAACATCTGTCAGAAGATGATCACAGTACCATGCTAGAGGACCTACAAATGCCTAGAGAAGTGTTTTCTCTTGGAAATAGGTTCTCCAGGACAACACTATGGTCAACTTCTGGCTCAGTTGCCCTGGAGGACCTAGAGATTGCTAGAGAGAACGTATTAGTTAAAACTGCAAATAATCAAATCTGCAAATGTCAAAGCTGTAAATGTGGAAGCCCAACTGTATTGTATGTTAATGCTAGGAATGGTAGAAGGCAGTGGAAAGAGAGGAAGGCTGCATGCTAGATGGATAGACTCAACTGGGGGAATCACAGGTCTGAATTTGCAGGACCTGAGCAAAGTGGTGGAGAACAGGAGGTTGTGGAGATGTCTCATCTATAGGGTTGCCATGAGTCTGGGTCAGCATGAGAGCAGCTAACAACAATAACAAATTGCACTTTCATTGAAAGAAAGTTGCCTTGTTTTTCATATAGCCTCAGGCGCAAACAAAACCCATGATACAGGCCAGGCTAAAATTTTCAGTTCAGTGAGCACCATCTTTGAAACGCTCAAATGGGTGTACAAACATTTGCTCACTTTTTCTTGGAAAAAGAAAAATCAGGAAGTGAATTAGGAACTTATGGAGAAGCTCATCTCAAGGGAATGGATGCAAAGTTAGTTATGCTTTGTAAAGGCCCATTGAAAACAACTGGAGACATTCATCCTGATGACTCACTTCAACTCCATTTTTCCACCCTGGTGGGTCTGCTTAAAGCATAACTAACTCTGGATCCTACCCAATACAGACAGGGGGGAGATATGCTGGACCTGTCCCCAAAACCCTGTTGCCCTCCAAATGTATTTGAACACAATTCCTATCATCCCCTGATGTCTGAGGATGGTGAGGGATGTAGTCCAACATTTCTAGGCAGTGCTGGGTTAGAGAAAACTGTGTGAAGCCCTTGGAAAGCCCTTGGAAACTTAGCCATCCTTATGTCACCAGTATGTCAAAATGGTGCTGCAGATCATCCAAAAATGCTCCAGCAGTCTGAGAATTGTTAAAATGACAATCACTAAGTTGTTCAACATCTCTAAGCAGATTGAGAAGACATTTTCTGCTGCCCCACCTTTTATAATTAGCCGACTCAAGGACAACTGCTGTGTTTATCCTATCCAGACATGGAAAACTTAAAAGAGAAAAGATTACTAGTAAATTAGCTATCATTGAATTGCTGTGAAAATGAGACATATTCTGAGCTCCCTAACTGTTCATTACACTGTCAACCCTTTCCTGCTTTCTGCTTCTGCTTCTGCCTAACAATATCCTTGGAAAATATCATTACAAAAAAGGTGGTAAATTGTGGGCTGGACAAGGCAACCGTTAGGTGGATTTGTAATTGGTTGATTGGCCGAACCCAAAGGGTGCTCAGCAATGGCTCCTTTTCTTCATCCTGGAGAGAAGGGACCAGTGAGTGCCACAGGGCTCTATCTTGGGCCCAGTGCTATTCAACATCTTTATCAAGGACTTGGATGGAAGAATAGAGGGCAAGCTTACCAAATTTGCAGATGCCACCAAATTAGGAGCAGTAGCTAATACCCCAAAGGAGCGTATCAAAATTCAAAATGACCTTATTAAATCAGAAATCTGGGCCAAAGCTAACAAAATGAATTTCAAAAAGTGAAATGTAAGGTACTACACTTAGGAAGAATTTTTTTTTTAAATCACAGATATAGGATGGGGGACACCTGGTTTGATGGCACTACATGCATAGGGGATTTAGGAGGCCTTTGACTTCACCTTGGATCCTAGGAGGCTCAGGACTATATTATATGACCCCAACGAGCTGAACATGAATCAGCAATGTGATCTGGCAGTTTAAAAAGCCAGTGCAATTCTAGGCTGTAGCAATAGGAATACAGTGTCTAGATCAAGGGAAGTAATAGTGGCACTCAATTGTGTTTTGGTCAGGTCTCATCTAGAATCCTGTGTCCATTTCTGGGCACCACAATTCAAGACGGGTGTCTTGAGGACCGAGTGCAGTGGATTCAAACTACATGAAAAGAAATTCCGCCTGAACATTAGGAAGAACTTCTTGGCAGTAAGAGCTGTTTGACAGTGGAACATGCTGCTTGAGAATGGGGTGGAGTCTCTTAGGAGGTTTTTAAATGGAGGCTGGATGGTCAGCTGTCAGGAGTGTTTTGATGGTCTCTACCTACATTGCAGAAAAGGTTTAGACTGGACAGCTCTGGGGGTCTCTTCCAACTGTATCATTCTGTGAATTTGCAGCTGTGGTCAAATATGTCATGCATGGGAGCAGTGCTCAGAAAAGTTCCTTTTGGGGGACTAAACTATCAAAACAAATGAGCCACTGCCTGAGTGAGGCTCTGGAGTCTATGGTCCGCCCAAAGGAGCTTTTCCAGGCACACAAACTTAAAAACAGAGTGGAAATACAGCAGAGCATTTCTATTTTGTTTTTGTTTTTTAAGAACCAGGCCAAAGATTATCTCATCAACGTAGAACTGAATTAAAAGTGCATCCAAAAGGAGGATGATTTGAGCCACTCTGGTGGGATTGTCATTAAAAGGAAAAACATGCTTCCATCTTTTCCTTTCCCACACGTTGTATCAAACACACACCCCCCCTCCCAAATCTCACAAGATCTGGAGAAGACAATTGTGAGGTACCTTTGGAATGTTTAATCCCTTTCAAACAGCAAAATTAAAACAGTCGCTTATAAGGGGAAAAATGTGTGTGCTTCAGAAAACAGGCCACTAAATTCCCACTCTTTGCTGTAGAATAAATATGGGTTGGCAGCACTTTAACAGCTGTGGCTTAATGCTATGGAATTCTGGGATTTATAGTTTTGCGATCCCACCTTCTCTGTCAGAGAGCTCTGGGTGCCAACAACAGACTACAAATTCCAGAATTCCAAATGATGGAGCCTGGGCAGTTAAAGTGGTGTCAAACTGTATTACTTATGCAGTGTGGAAGCAGTCTAGGGCAGTCCTGCAGTTAAGCTTTTGACCAGCCAAAGAAATATTTATTCAGGTGATTGGTCCAATATCAACAGGAATCTCTTAAGTGTCTTACATATTCAAAATGTCTGTTATGGAGGTGGATAGTCATTTTTGTTCAATGCCGGGTGTTTATTTCAAGGTTCCTGAAGTTTTAAATGTGTTTTATAGAGTTTTACATGAGGTGCCATTGGGCATGGAGGTGCCCCTGCATATATGACACCAAATTAGGAGTAGCTAATACCCCAGAGTAGAAGATCAACATTCAAAATGACCTTAATAGATTAGAAAGTTGGGCCACAACTAACAAAATGAATCTCAACAGGGAGAAATGCAAGGTACTGCACTTAGGGTGGAAAAAAATTTGAAATGCATAGATATAGGATGGGGGACCCCTGGTTTAACAAGACTGCAAGTGAAAGGGATCTAGGAGTTACTCAATGTTCCCATAAGCTATTTAAAAGGCTGCAATTCTTGGAACTTCTCAACCAAGAAGTAATATTTTTTTTTAAATCATTTGCAAATGAAGAGAAGGGATGAGACCTTTGAAATGACAAATGATTGTGTAATTTGGGTAAGAAAAGCAACCATTCAGACTTGATGTCACCAGAGAGATGGTACCACTGGATGGCCATCTCTTAAGAGTGCTTTAACCATGCATCCCTATATGGCAGGGGATTGGTCTTTGAAGATGCCAGCCCCAGATGCTGGTGAAACCTCAGAAAGGAACTCTTCTAGAACATGGCCACATAGCCCGAAAGCCCTACAAAAAACTATGGATGCCGGCCATAAAAGCTTTTGACTCCACAAAGAATGCCAATGATTTTTCATTTTGATCCTCCACCAACCACCCCAAACCTTTCAGTGATGAAAACCCACCTTTGTGGTTTTGCATTCAACTGAGTTCCCCAGACTGTTTTACACAAACAGCTTTCTGCTTCTTTTCTGGATTCTCAGAAGGTCCAAGGTAGTAAACCAGGCCTGTGCCTTTAAAAGATTTTCAGTAGAGGAAATTAGAGCAGTTGTGCTGGTTACCGGGTTGCATGACAAGCACCACCTGCAGTTATTCTTTGCTCCACTTTTTATTCTGACAACTTTAGACTTCAGTGCATTTCTATTAGAAAAACCTTTGCACTTTGTAGAATCATAGAGTTGGAAGGGAATTATAGAGTGCTCTCCAGTCTAATTGTCCGCTGCAGAGGAATACACAACTAAAGTGTGCCTGAGAGATGACTACAGATTGATGCACACTGGCCGATTGTTTAATGATCTGTTCTAAAACCTTTCCTGGTATTGAGAGAATATTTTCTGTAGCATTGAACCACGGGCATTAAAGCGGTATCAAACTGCATTATTTCTGCTGTGCAGATTAGATCCCAAAGATAATCTTTTCTTCTGATGCAGGAAAAAGAAATGAGATTTGAGAAGCATTGTCCTTGGTCTTTGGAAGTGTCCACACACAAAAAGTTATTGGGGCCACATGTGGCCTGTAGGCAACACTTTTGCCACCTGGGTCCTAGAATCTCCTTCCCACTCCCTTCTGAAAATAGACCTGGCTGCATTTTTTGTTCCAGGAATGTACTCTCAGTTTGAATCAGAGTTACAAAAGAAACAGATCTGGAGGGAAGAAAGAGAAAGATAAAAGCTGGCTCTTTGTGGAAGATTTCTCAGGGCTTAAAATTGTCAAAGGCACATTATTTACGGGGTAACTTTGTAGACTTTTAGAGGGAGAGAAAGAGCCAGGAAATTAAGTATTTTGCAAGTGGTTCAGTTTACCACTCAGTGGACCTTCCATCTCCAAATCTTGCCAAGTGGAGGAAGATGCCATAAACTATTCCCAACTGGTGTTAAGCCACTCACAACAAGTGTTGTTGATCTGATACAAATTCAAGTCTCTGTTTCATGCCACTGGGTGACATAGCCCAAGAAGAAGAATAGAGTCATAGTGTTGGAAGAGCCCCCAAAGGCCATCTGCTCCAACCCACTTCTGCCATGTAGAAAGACACAATCAAAGACACAAGCCATCCAGCCTCTTTTGAAAACCTCCAAAGAAGGAGACTCCACCATCTTCTAAGGTAGCGTCTTCCATTGTCAAATTCCATTACTGTCAGGACGTTCTTCCTAAATGTTTAGGTGGAATTTCTTTTCCTGTAGGTTGCATCCATTGCTCCGTATCAGTGGTTCCAAATGTCTGCCTTGTTTTGTAGTTCAGACTTCAGAGAAGAAAGTGGAAATACACACTAGCCCTTTAGTTTGGTCCTGTAAAGTTTGTACTAAAATCCCAAACAGATGTACCACCACCACATCACCTTTGCTTCCAGAGATCCTATGATTCAGAGCTCTGGATAAGAAAACAGTGAGAGCTTTAGAGTAGCACAGGAAATAGATGATTAAGATAACTCTCTTCACAGTTTTGGCACCTGTATCACAATATATATTGCATAGCTTTGCTGTTTTTATTGCCTCATCTGGCTTTGGTATCTTTATTCCATTATTACGGTGTGTTTATTTCAGTTAGTATAAGCCCACCCTCCCAGCAGGATCTCCACATGTAAACACACATAATAAATTAGAGAATCTTACAACAGAAAGAGTGAAACATGAGCATATTACACAAAAGACTATCACTTATGGAACAAACACGCCATTTAAAACATAAACTCCAGCTTCAGATCTCCCACCTTCTACAGAACAGATGGGTAACTGTAACATGTATTGAGTATCGGTTGTTGACAGCTTGCCTAAAATAGAGATTTTTCAAGAACTGGTTCCCATTTTCAGAAAACAACAGATGGTCCAGACCTCAGAGAGGTTGTAATGCAACCAGTTGCCTGTTAGAATGTAATTCTCGCATTAAAAATCCTTGCAGGTGGAAACCTAACACTTCAGGTAGAGGAGTTTGGGGACCTATAATCAGAGAGACTGCTTGGCATACTATCAGTGCAACCGTTGGATACAATAAAGTTGATTGTATGCCAAGTAGTGCTACCATTCAGATATGTATTTTGTTCTTGTTGTGTGTCTTCAAGTCATTCCCAGCTTGTGGCAACCCTAAGGCCAACCTATCATGGGGTTTTCTTGGCAAGATTTGTTCAGAGGAGATTTCCTATTGCCTTCCCCTGAGGGTGAAAGAGTGCAACTTGCCCAAGGTTGCCCAGTGCGTTTCATAGCCAAGCAGAAATCAAATCCTGGTCTCCAGAGGTATAGTCCAACACTTGATTGTGTTGAACTGATTGACGGTGAGTTCCTGCATGGCAGAGGGTTAGACTGGATGGCCTTTGTGGTCTCTTCCAACTCTGTGATTCTAAGACATTATGTGTGTTAGGAACAGCTAAAAAGAAGTGTGGCTTGCAGTAAAATTCTGTCAGATGTTCTAAACATAACATTGGAAAATGATGGGAGAATAAATTGAAGGAGGGAAGGGAAGGTACTCAAACCATACTGGTACTAGCTTACTTCAACATGGTAAATGCCATGGATTTTGGCAGGAGTTCATCCTCAGTAAGCTGAATAGAGCCTTGAAATGAATTTCGGTCCCTGAATGCATTATAGAGCAAACCAAGCTGGAATTCTTCCTAGAAGCCAAGATGACTAAACTGAGGCTATCGTACTTTGGATATATCATGATAAAACATCAACAGTGTCACCACAGAGTCAACAGTGCGACACAGCAGCTAAAAAGGCCAATGTGATTTTAGGCTGCATATAGAAATACAGTGTCTAGATCAAGGGAAGTAATAGGGCCACTCTATTCTGCTTTGGTCAGGTCCCACCTGGAAGGATGTGGAGAAACTGGAGCATGTCCAAAGGAGGGCAAATAAGATGGTGAAGGGTCTAGAAACAATGTCCTATGAGGAATGATTTAGGGAGCTGGGGATGTTTAGCCTGGAGAAGAGAAGGTTAAGAGGTGATATGATAGCCCTGTTTAAATATTTGAAGAGATGTCACATTGAGGAGGGAGCAAGCTTGTTTTCTGCTGCTGCAGAGAACAGGACTTGGAACAATGGATACAAACTGCAGGAAAAGAGATTCCACCTCAACATTAGGAGGACCTTCCTGACAGTAAGGGCTGTTTGACAGTGGAACACACTCCCTCGGAGCGTAGTGGAGTCTCCTTCCTTGGAGGTCTTTAAACAGAGGCTGGATGGCCATCTGTCGGGGATGCTTTGATTGGGAGTTCCTGCATGGCAGAAGGGTTGGACTGGATGGCCCTTGGGGTCTCTTCCAACTCTATGATTCTATGATTCTAAGACATGACTCATTAGATAAAACATAATGCTTGGTAGAAGGATGTTACAATGACTATGACTGTGAAAAACAGTAACAATCCATAGCTATTTTATATTGATGATTGCTACTTAGTTATGATTCTGTCACTTTTGCTGCAATTGTACATTTCTCCCTCTAGACCTCAGTAGAATTAGGGACCCCTGGGAGGCAAGATTTCATTTAAATTCTTCTGCAGTGGAATCTCTTTTCCTGTAGTTTGAACCCATTGCTCCTGGTCCTACTCTCAGTAGCAGCAGAAAACAAGTTTGCTCCATCCTCAATATGTCTTCCCTTTAAATGTTTAAACAGGGCTATCATTACACAGCCAGATTTGCAACCAAATGCACATCAGTGCTCAACTTTTTTGAAACTCACAATGGCACTGCTCATTTTAGAAATTCATGGGCTGAATATGGAAGATGCAATTTTAAAGGGGACCTTAATGCATACATAAATCACCAACAGGATTCCTGCCAATGCATCTTTCATCACTTTGACGCTGAGCACATTATATGGGGGTCCAAAATGTGTCAACCACAGTTCATTTCATTCGATGCTGGAAGTCTTGTCCTTATTTGCAAATATGAGAGCACAGGGCTGGTTGTGATAGATAGAGTGATATTACAAGGAAATGAAATAATCACTGCCAGTAATTTCATAGAATCATTGAGCTGGAAGTGATGCCAAGGGCTATCCAGTCCAACCCCATTCTGTCATGCAGAAATACACAAAGCACTCTTTGTGACAGATGGCCATCCAGATTCTTGTTTAAAAACCTCCAAAGAAGGAGAAGCCACCAGACTTCTAGGAAGCGTCTTCCACTGTTGCAGAGCTCTTACCCATTTCTGCTTTCTGATTCTTTCATTGACCTCATTGTTTAGAAATTCCCACGTTAGGCAGACAACTTCAGCAAGTCTGGGGACAAGGTCCATGTATGGGTCTTGAAAACAAAGTATGGTTTTTGATGTGAGGTTCTGTAAAGTGGCACTGCAACTTATTTAAGGAGTGGATTCTTCTGTTGGAGACAATTCACCCAGACACACTTTTTTGCCAGGAAGATCCTGAGTAATGCAGGGGATGCAGAGGGAGACAAGGCACAGAAATGGCCTCAGGACCCACCTCTGCCCTACACAGATACAACACTGGCTACTGTTTCCCTGGTCAGTGAGGTGCTGACTGATTCACTTTAAAGCAGTGGTTCCCAACCCTTCCTAGGCCCCACATCCAAAAGAAATATCCATGTTTGCACCCACTACAAAGGCAACAGCACATTTGAAGATTAAGAAGTCTAATTTCTAATTTTTGAACCACATACAATACATCAGGGGAACAAATTGAAGTTGAAAACATAATAAGCAACCGCATTCTGCCATACAGGAAGACACAATCTTGCATCCTGACAAATGGCCATCCAGCCTCTGTTTAAAAACCTCTAAAGAAGAGGTCTCTGTCACACTCTGAGGCAGCATCATCCACTGTTAAACAGTTCTTACTGTCAGGAAGTTCTTCCCAATGTTGAGGTGGAATCCATAGTTTTTTGTGAGGCTTTCGGACTATGTGGCCATGTTCTAAAAGAGTTCCTTTCTGACGTTTCGCCAGCATCAGAAAGGAACTCTTCTAGAACATGGACACATAGCCCGAAAGCCCCACAAAAAACTATAGATGCCGGCCATGAAAGCCTTCGACTCCACCTTGAGATGGAATCAGTTTTTTTCTGTAGTTTGAATCCATCACTCCATGTCTTCGTCTCTGGAGCAGCAGAAAACAAGCTTGCTCCATCCTCAATGTGACATCCTTTCAAATATTTAAACAGGGCTATCATATCACCACTTAACCCCCTCTGGACATGCTCCAGCTTGTCAACATCCCTGTGCCCAGAACTGGACACAATATTCCAGGTCAGGTCTGACCAAAGCAAAATAAAAAGGCACTATTATGTCCCTCGATCTATTCTAGACACTACACCCCTATTGATGCATCTTGGGATTATATTGGCTTTTTTGATGCTTTATCAGACCATAGGCCCATATTCAGCTTGTGGTCTACAAAGACTATTAGATCCTTTGCAGAAGTTGAACATGAGTCAATAGTGTGATGAGGCAGCTAAAAAGGCCAATGCGATTCTAGGCTGCATCAATAGATGTATAGTGTCTAGATCTAGGGAAGTAATAGTGCCACTCTATTCTGCTTTGGTCAGGCCCAACTTGGAATACTGTGTTCAGTTCTGGGCACCACAATTCAAAAAGCATGTTAAGAAACTGGAGTGTGTCCAAAGGAGGGCAACTAAAATGGTGAAGGGTCTGGAAACTGTTCCTTATAAGAAAAGACTTAGGGAGCTGGGGATGTTTAGCCTGGAGAAGAGACAGTTAAGAGGTGATATGATAGCCCTGTTTAAGTATTTGAGGGGGTGTCACATTGAGAACGGAGCAAGCTTGTTTTCTAAAGCTCCAGAGACCTGGAGCAATGGATTCAAACTATAGAAATAGAGAGTCCACCACAACATTAGGAAGAACTTCCTGAGAGTAGGACCTACCTGACAGTGGAACACACTCCTTTGGAGAGTGATGGAGTCTCCTTTCTTGGAGGTTTTCAAAAAAGGGCTGGATGGCCATCTGTTGGGGGTGCTTTGATTGTGAGTTCCTGCATGTCAGGGGGTTGGACTGGATGGCCCTTGGGGTCTTTTCCAACTCTATGATTCTATGTACTTTTATCAAGCCAGGCATCACCCATCTTCTATATATGGAAAGGGCAGGTGCTCTCCATTTCTCTTTCCCATCTGAGCTGAGATCAACTGCTTCTCCGTGGTCTGACTTGCCTTCCCCTCTCTTCTTCCTTTTGGCTGCTGCTGGGCAACAGGAGGCTATCTAACTGGTCACACAGAGCTATGCACAGGGTTAGGTCCCCAGCACCTCACTTCAACACCACCGGCTGTTGAGTAGACCTTCATTCCTTTTTAATGAAAATGGTACAATATGTTGTTCTTCCACTTTGTCCCCCCTTAAATATGGTGTCCACTTGTGGACAAAGGCTTCAATCTCTTTTGTGCACTTATAAAAGGGAGAACTTAATTAGGTGATGATTAGTCATTGAGGACAAATGTTTCCTTTCTCACACTCCAGAGGGTTTTACAACTGCCCACAAAGGAAATGTACAACATGTTCTCAGTCCTTAAACACTGATCCCTTACATTCATTTAAAATCTAGTTTATTCATGTTTAAATAAACACATGCCAATTAGCTGTGAGTCTTGGCCTTAGTGGGCAAAGGTGGGGGTATAAATAAAGATAGCAGATCTGGTTTGAGTGCCCGGTTACACTGTAGAACTAAGGCAATTTGATGGCATTTTAAGTGTCATGGTTCCATCCTACAGAATCATGGGAAGGGTAGATTTGTGAGACCCCAGCACTCTTTGGCAGAGAAAGTTAAAGGCCTTATAAAGCTATAAATCCTAGGATTCCATGGGATGGAGTATCAGCACTTAAAGCGGTGTCAGACTGCATTACTGTATTTCTACAGTGTAGATGCACCCTAGGACTCCAAGGGACCAGAATTCAAATTCCAGCTCAGCCATGGGAATATAATATGGGCAAGTCAAGACTCTCTCAGCTTCACAGAAAGTTCATGGCAATCCTCGCCTCAATAAATCTTTGCAAACAAACAAACAATTTATATAGGATAAGATCATAATAAAACTGCATTGATGTGAAGGCACATACAATAGCAAACAATGCCACAGGACTCACTCTGGCCACTTGGTTGTTGTCATTTGCTTTCAAGTCAGCTTCAATGGAGTGAGAGACCTCCAAGGAATGGACCTTCAGAATGAGAGGTCTCCAAGCTCCCCAGACATCAGCAGCCCTTCTCAGGTCTTGCACACTCAAGTATTACTAAGTATTATTGTCTTTTCCAATGAGTTGTGTCATCTCAAGGTATATCCTCTGGGAGTAACTTATTGCAGGCTAAAAAGACCAGACTGATTGCAACTACCCAGAGGACCTTCTATTGAACAGCTCCCAGATTATGGAATGGTCTGCTGGAGGAGCTCCGTCATATTGTCAGCTTAGGCAGCTCTAAGAGGGCTGTCAAACAGATCTCTTCTGGCAGGCCTTCCCTGAATAGTAAACCTGGCCACAGATTGAGTCCATTACCCCATTGCCTAATTTGGAACCCCATTGCGTGTTTGATTATTTTAATGGATTATTTTAATTAATCATGTGTTTAATTGATGTTTTAAGGGGGGAGGTTAGATTGGGATATTATGTATTATATTGCATCGAATTTTAATTGTAAGCCGCTTCAATTGTCCTTGTGACAGAGAAGCAAGATATAAATAAAGATCTATCTATCTATCTATCTATCTATCTATCTATCATCTTCTACTGAGAGTTCAGACTTGATTTGCTCTGAGACCCTATTCATTTGTGTGGGTGGGTGTGGTTTTTTTTAGCAATCCATGGTATCTGTAGAACTCTATTCCAGCACCATGTTCCAAATGAATTCTTGTCACCTCCAGTTTTCACAACCATACATAGAAATTGGAAATATTATGTCCTGAATCATTCTGGCTTTGCTGTTTAATGATATGTCTTTATACTTAAGGTCATGTCCTAAGTTTGCAATACCTGAACAGAGCTGTTAAGAACAGGATCGCTTGGGGTGCATCTACACTGGAGAGGTAATGCTGGTTGTTGTTGTTGTTGTTGTTGTGTGCCTTCAAGTCATTTCCAACTTATTGCAATCCTAAGGTGCACTTATCATGAAGTTTACATGGCAAGTTTCCTCAAGGGGTGTGTGTGTGTGTCACCATTGCCATCCATTGAGGTTGAGAGAGTGTGCCTTACCCAAGGTCACTTAGTGGATTTTTGTGGCTGAGCTGGGATAGCTAAATCAATTTTATTGCTAGTCCTTGTCAATTCCACATGTATTAAATAAGTCAGTTTTAGACAATATGGCTGTCATATGCTTGCGCGGAGAGAAGCCACATAACAGCAAACATGGTGCTGTCATGTAGTCAGTCATCTGTTCTGTGTTGGTTCTACCATGTAACTGCCATACAGCTATGTCAAAGTTTTATGTGCAGAGGTCAATAGGAATTAATATGCGTGTTTTTGAGTACATTAGGAAGAACCTCCTGACAACAAGAGCTCTCTGAACATGCTTCCTTGGAATGTGGTAGCGTCTCCTTCTTTGGAGGGTTTTAGGCAGAGGCTGGATGGACATCTGTCACAGAGAATGCTTTGATTCTGTGTTCCGGCATGGCAGAAGGGGGTTGGATTGGATGACCCTTGTGATCTCTTCCAACTGTATGACTCTATGGGCCGAGACAGACTGGTGTAGAAACGCCACCCCCTTTTCCCTGCACAGAGTTACCGCAGCAAACAAATGGCGCAGTACTGCTGCGCAGGAAAAAGAGTCACCTGGAGTTATAAGGGCTGCAATCGTCATCACCACACAACCCGTGTGGGCGGTGCCGCTCAATAGCAGTGGCGCCCGCATGTATTAGGGCTCTGGAGCATGTGGTTGGTGCGTGCTCCTGAGACCTACTATTGCCACTGTCACGCCACAAAGTGCCCATGTGCCTATGATTCTATGGTTGGATAGCCAGTGTGGTGTAGTGGTTTGAGTGTTGGCCAAGGACTCTGAGATACTACATTCACCCATGGGAACCCCTTGGGGGACCTTGGGCAAGCCACACTCTCTCTGCCTTAGAGGAAGGTAAAAGCAAACCCCTCTGCATATGTCCTGCTAAGAAAATCCTAGGATAGTGTCACCATAACTCAAGAGGTGCTTTCCCCTGCGTGGAAGGCACATAACAATTTTTCTCATTGTGGGAACCAAGCTGACAAACAAAACAAAACAAAACAAACAGCTTCATTTATATACCGCTTCATACCCTTAAGGAGTGTCTAAGCGGTTTACAATTGTAAGCTATTTGCCCCCCAACAATCTGGGTACTCATTTTAGCGACCTCGGAAGGATGCAAGCCTGAGTCGAGCTTCAGCCCTTTGCTGGTCTTGAACTCGCAACCTTGTGGTTTTGAGTGAGTGGCTGCAGTACAGGCATTTAACCACTGCGCCACCAGGGCTGACATACAGTGTAATTCAGTTCAATCCAGGATCCTCAGGTCATTTTTAGGTGAGTGTCTAGACATTGATGGATCTGATCACAGCGCTTCTATACAATGAATCACTTGGTCCTGATTTGTAGAATCATATAATCCTAGAACTAGAAGAGACCCCAAGAGCCACTCAGTTCAACCCCATTCTGCCATGCAGGACGACATGGCCAAAGCACTCCTGATAGATGGCCATCCAGCTTCGGTTTAAAAACCTCCAAAACCACCACCACCTTCTGATGCAGTGTATTCCACTGTCAAACAACTTACTCTCAGGAAATTCATCCTAATATTTAGGTGGAATTGCTTTTGCTTTAACTCGCATCCATTGCTCCATGTCCTAGTCACTAGAGCAACAGAAAACAAGCTTGCTCCATCCTCAATATAACGTCCCTTCAAATGTTTAAAAGTGAAAGCTATGTCTGGGGATTGGTCTGGATGGCCCTTGTGGTCTCTTCCAACTCTATGATTCTATTATTCTATGTAGTGTTGATGTTCCCCAGGGAAGGAATGACCCTGGAAGGTGTATCCTTTGAATCTGGTTTGGCTTCTTCAATCCACGTACATAGGACAGTCCTCCTCATTGTTGCCTTTGAAAAGGGACAAGCAACATGGCTTTGGTCAAGATCCAATTGTGCCACTGGTGGAGCATCAAACAACTTGTGTTTGGCAGCAAGGCAGGTGACTGCAAAACCAGAAAGAAGATAAAAGTCTTCTTTTTAACATTTTTTATTTAAATGAAATAGACATGCAGTGCAGATGGCAACGTGATCCCAGTACTCTTCCTCCCTTAGATAATTAAGCATCATAGCACCCTCTAAAGACTTTCAGCCATACATAGTGAAGAAGACCTTAGCAATACATTTGTTTCATCACTCTTCAGACAATGCTATTCCAAAACATTGCATGTGTTGGTGGTGGTGACCCCTGAGAAGATGTGAGGTCTGAGATGTGGAGGATATAAATGGTGCCAAATAGTTGAGAAACTGTCTTCTGAAATCTCCCCGCTGGTTAAGCTGGAACATATGGTTAACTTCTGTGTGAACTAGGGATAGAAAGAAAATGGTTGAAATAAAAATGTGTTTCTTGAGTGTTGGGAATCCCTGCTGAGAAGGATCTTGGGTCTAATGAAAATCTTTGCAGTTCAAGCCTTATTCGGCACAAAGTTCACAAAGTTCACTTGGGGGTTTTTTGCACAGAAAGCAGAATTTTCTGTAGAGGAAACAGACCTTCTGGGCCGAAATAAGCTCAAATGCATCCAGAGAAGGGCAACCAAGATAATCAGAAGTCTGGAAACCAAGCTTTATGAGGAACAAGTGAGGGAGTTGGGTATGCTTAGCTTGGAGGACAGAAGACTGAAAGGTGACATGATAGCCTTCTTTAAATATCTGAAGGGACGGCATGGAGAAGATGGAGCCAGCTTGTTTTCAGATGTTACGGAGACTAGGAAGCAGAGCAATGGATTTAAATTACAAGACAAAAGGTTCCATCTAAACATTAGGAAGAACTGTTTGACTGTAAGAACTGTTCAATAGTGGAAAAGATTGCCTCAAAGGGCAATGGACAGTTGGATAGACTGCTTGGGAGGCTGGTACACACTCTGTACTTTATCATACCATGTTAGTCTAGGAAACACAGATATACTAGGCACAGATCTCTTCCAAATCACCATGGTGCTGTTTCTGTCCCAGGCTCTGTCTTCTGCAATTTCATACCATCACCTCTCTGCCTTATGACATTCCAAACATGTCTTTCAGTCTGTAATCATTTTTATTTCTAGTGCAATTGCACAAACATGGCAATCAATTAGAAATAAAGAAAATATTTTTTTTAAAAAAGAAAGAAAAACAGCCCACTTGGGATTAGAGGGGAGGAAAAGAGGATGGGGAGAGGAGCAGAATCATGCCCACTCACACCATATTTTTTAATGTTGTTGGTTTTAAATTATTGTTCATTTAATTTATTTTTAAGGGGAAGATGGCTGGAAATGGGTCAATGAAGTGTTTTAATTTGTATGTTTTAATCTTGTTGTACCCCGCTCCGATTGTACTCACAGAGGAGTGGGCTAAAAATAAAGATTATTATTATTATTATTATTATTATTATTATTATTATTATTAGACTGCTCACATGTTGGCATTGCTTTGGAAGGAACCTATCACATGTGCATCAATGGTGGAAATGTAGCACATTTGGAAAGCACTGAGAGGTTTTGCGGGTCAGTGAGAAAGAATGCTCCAGTAATGGATGGACTACAGACCGTTGCACTGTCCAGTAGCAACTGGGCAAATACATTGGCCACAGATGCTACTATCCTGTTAGAATCCCACTTTTCAAGCCTCGTGTGTCCTCTGTCTCTGGATGTCTTTAAAGTGAGGTTGGATAGACATCTTTCATGAATATTGGAGTTATGTATTCCTGCAGGGCAAGAGATTAGATTAGGTGGCCTTTGCAATCCCTTCCAACTCTGGAATCAAAGAATCCTAGATTCCTAGAGTTGGAAGGGGCCCCAAGGGCCATCATCCAACCCAATTCTGCCATGCAGGAACTCACAATCAAAGCATCCCGACAGATAGCCATCCAACCTCTGTTTAAAAACCTCCAAAGAGAGACTCCACCACCCTCTGAAGCAACATGTTTCACTGTCAAACAGCTCTTACTATCAGGAAGTTTTTCCTAACGTTGAGGCTCAATCTCTTTTCCTGCAGCTTGAATCTATTGCTCCAGCTGCTAGTCTCTGGAGCAACAGAAAACATACTTGCTCAATCTTCAATATGACATCCTTTCAAATATTTAAACAGGGCTATCATATCACCCCTTAACCTTCTCTTCTCCATACCCTTTTCCAGCATCTAAGATACTATGATTCTAAATATATTTTCTGTGGGGGGGAAAAAGTGCTGCTTCCAGGACAGAAAGTGTCTTCAAAGACTGTGCAGTTTTCCAACACTTTCTTGGAACAGGAAGAAAATGACTAAAATTGCTTGTTGCTTCTTCAAGAACAAAAGCTGTGAAGAATTACATCCATATTGTCCATCCAAGTTTGTCTAGCCATCCTCGAATAGATACCGTAATTGTTTGCTATCTTTCCAGCTCTTGATATTTCTACAAGAGCAGTTCCAAGCATTATTCAAATAGAGTCCTTGTGTGGTAAATCTGAGCTAGTGCCATCAAAAAGGGAAAGGATAAAGTATCTTTAACACTCATCTCTTGTTGTATCATTTGCCAAATGCACATGAGAACACTGTCCCCAAAATGTAGAAACTTGGGAATGTAGAATGTAGAATGTAGAAACTGGTTAACAATTAAACATGTGATTGAGAAAGTTTTGAGTATAGAATTACAGTTTAAGCCTGAAACCTTCCTCCTAGGTATTCTAGATGAGAAAATTGAAACTAAATGTGGGAAAATTGTATTTTATATGATATCTCTTGCTCGAGTGTGCTTTGCACAGAAATGGAAAGAAAAAGAAATACCAGACAGAGAAGATTGGATATTAAAATTGTATGACGGACTGGCAATGGACAAATTGACCCAATTATTAAGAGACAAAACAGAAAAAGATTTTAATGAAGATTGGCAAAGAATAATGGAGTTTCTAGAAGGAGAAAGAGTAAAGTGAGAGAAATGTGTTTTTTTCTTTGGGAGAAATGTACTGATAGCCTCAAATTAGATGTATCTAATGTGATAAATAGTTCGAATTAAGAAAGTCAATATGACACAAAAGAGACAAATATTGGTAGTAGGAAGTCTTTTTTAAAAATGAATGATTGAATGAATGAGGGAAAGGAAGAATGAAGGAAAGAAAGGGAAAGGATGAAAGAATGAATGAAATAGAATAGAAAAAGGAAGTAACAGAAGATAGGTATCTCTTTCATAAGATAGATAGAAGGAAGTAGCAATATCAGTAGTATAGGCAGAAGATAAAGAGATATTAAGATAAGGGGAGATAAGTAATTAGATAGGGAAGATAAGAGATAGAAAATAAGATAAAAGTAAGAAGAAGATATAAGGAGATATTATTGATTATATTGATTGTATTATCGATGGTGAGAAAGAAGGAGAAAGATGGTTTGATTGTATTATTTGTATTGTTTGCTTGTTTATATGTGTTTTTTTAATGAAATAAAATTTATATTAAAAAAATGTAGAAACTTGGGACAGTATGTAGGCATGTATTCTAACACAGGTAAAACTATGGCATTAAGTCATCAGAGACAGAAAATTTGACTCTGAATCATGAAGGTAAACAATATAATCCATGTTAGGATAATGCAAGGTATTCCTCAGATCAGGAAAATACATTATTTAATATCCAATTTCTTTTCATTTCTTATGTTAACATTAGTATTCTTATGCAACGTTATTCCTCCATTATTCACTTCCATGGCTGAACCAGGATTTGAACCCTGATCTTCCAAAGTCCTAGTTCAGCACTCACATCACCACACTGTGCTGTTTCTCTGCCTTCCACTTTATCATGATCATCTTTTCCAGTGAGTCACATTATATCATGGTATGTTCAAAATAAGATAGCCTCAGTTGAGTCCTTTTGGGTTCAAGCGAGTCTTCCATTTTGATTTACTCTGGGCAGTCCATGGCATTTGTAGAACTCTCTCGTACCATCAGATTTCAGTTGATGTCATACACATACCTATGTTTCTTTTGTTGGTGTTGTGTGCCTTCAGGTCATTTCCAGCTTATAGTGACCCTAAGGCAAACCTATCATGGGGTTTTCTTGGCAAGATTTGATCAGAGGTGGTTTGTTCTTGCTGTCCTATGAGGCTGAGAGAATTGACCCTAGTCTCTAGAGTTGTAATCCAACACTCAAACCACTATGCCATGCTGGCTCTCCCCTATGTTTCCTTACACATGTTGTTGTTGTTGTTGTTGTTACTATTTTGGCAGTTGTGCAATGGATGAACAGTTGGCCCTCCACATTTGTGCCTTTGACTTTTGTGGTTATTTGTGTTATTACTACATCTTTTCTGTAGTAATTGCTAGGTCCTCCAATGCAACTCTGCCAGAAGTTGGCCATAGAGTTGTGTGGGAGAACCTAGAACTTCTCAAAGAAAACACTTCTCTAGGCATTTGTACGTCTTCCAGCATGATTTTAGGATCAATTTCTGGCAGATCTTGACCATAGAGTTGCATTGGAGCACCTGGAGATTCCTAGGGAGGTTTTCTCTTATGTAAAAAAATAGTGTTTTTCCACATTCATGGGGGTCCTTCACACCTAACCCCAGCAAATGTGGAGGTACTCATTTCATAGGTCCATCTGAGCATTTCTCAAATGTAACTATTTCCCATAGATTTGAGTCAGTTGTTAATCCTGACTGGAGTAGATCCTTAACAATTCCATTTATTTATGATTTGATTCCCCTTTCAACATCCCATTCAATAGATCTATTCTAGATAGGACTAACCAACAGGATTCCAGCCATGCTGTTGCATCTTCTTGGATGGTGTGGATGGTATTCAGCAGTGAATTCAATGAGCTACTTGACTCAGTGGGATTGTAGAAAGAGCTCCTGTGCATTTTCTTTTGCTGAATGGAACAACAAAAAGGGACATTGCCAGACAGACAGAATTGTTATACAATATCAGTGTTCTGTAGTAGAGCAATGAGGCATGATCACCCTGTGACTGCTTGAGTTTGGAATGTTGCCTAGACGGAAGAAATTAACATTTACTGTTAGATCAAATAAGAATATAGGAAAGATGATAATTTGGGGGCAATATGGTATCCATTTATTCTGCATGTAATTGCAAATGCAGAAATAACAAGACCAGTAGGGCTATTTCTGCACTGCAGAAATAATCCAGGTTGACAACACTTTAATTGCCATGGCTCCATGCTATGGAATTCTTGGAAATGGAATTTCATGTGAAATTTAGCCTTCTCTTTCAGAGAGCTTTGGTGCCACAACAAACTTCAGTTCCCAGAACTCCATAGCAGGGAGCCATGGCAATTAAAGTGGTGTCAATCTGTATTATTTCTGCAGTGCAGACACAGCCTAGGTCAAGTTACTCATCCTTGGCAACTTGTTGTTATTTTTTAACTGGATATATGTATCTATAATGAGAGTGAGATCTAGAGAAGAAACAAGATTAGAAAGAGAAGAGAGTCGGTCAACTTTAATGAAATGTGCATAGAGAAGCAACACCCAAATATTTCTGTTATTTTTGGTTGTTTGTTATTTATTTATTTTTTTCATTTATATCCTATCCTTTCCTCAGTAATGGGACACAAGGCAGCTTATAAAATGCTAAACATGGTACAGACTAAAACTATACAAACACATTAGTAAAAAGTCCCGCCCTTTCCCATGAATGGAAAAAAAGCGCATGCACAAGCCACATTATAGATGATGGGTGGCAACATGTACATGGTTGCTTCAGTGCAGCCACATCCATGTGCCACCATTGACAATAATGAAGTGGGGTGATCTGCAAATGCTCATATCTGTGGATGGCTAGGCAAGTGTATAAACATAGAAGTTACATATAATTTCTAAACTTAAAAACATTAAAATTCATTTTAAAAACTACACACAAACCACAAAACAGCCTAACACACCATTAACACTACAACACACCATTGTTTGTTTCATTTTGGTTGAAAGATTTTTAGGGATGTCTTTCTTAACCAAGATTCTTTTTGAAGGAAGCAGTGAGTAATTTTAGCAAATTTTTTGTTCGAGAAAGACTTCCCAAAAAATAAATAAACCACACAGCATTTGCAATTTGGGGACTTATTATGTACAAAATTCACATGTGGCTATTTTGCACAGAAAACAGCCTGTTCTGTAGAGGCAACAGCTTTTTTTCTGCACAGAAAATAATATCTCTGCATGGAATTATTGCAGAAAAAGTTGTTACCTGAGCAGAAGAAGCCGTTTTCCATGTAAATCAACTGCCTGTGAATTTTGTATAGAAAAAAATTCCCCTTCCCATCTGTCTGGCAGTCTTCTCAACAGGGTTTCTTGAGACTAAAAGCAAACATATTTTTCAATAATTTTAAAAATAATTTCAAATATTCTTTCTATTCCTAAATATGGCAATATTGTTTATTGTTTGTTAGGTTAATATAAAATGAAATTAAAATAATATTTGGGGGGGACAACTTGAGTAGATTAAACTACACAAGCGTGAGACAGGATTTCAGTCAATATGATTTTGAGGCTAGGGCTGAATCTGCACTGCAGAAATCATACAATTTGATACTGCTTTAACTGCCATGGCTCAATACTATGGAATTCTGGGATTTGTAGTTTGGTGAGATATTTAGCCTTCTCTGTCAGAGAGTTTTGGTCCCACAACACACTACAAACCCTATGTTTCCATAGCCTTGAGCCATGGCAGTTAGAGCTGTGCCAAACTGGATTATTTCTGGAGTGCAGACACAGCCTTGATGTATTGGATTTCTCCACCCAAGACTTTAAGAGGGACAGGCTTCTCGTTTCATTAATTTCCTGATTCTTCTCACCATCTCAGTTTTACAAGCAAAAGAATACATTGGTGTGGAAATGGCATAAATGTGGAGCAGGAGCCTGAGAAAAACTAACATCTTCCCCGCCTCTTGTTCTCGAAGGAATAATGGAAGTGCATTAAAAAGCCATAATTGGTCTCAAATTTACACTCTCAGTGTGTGTTAATCTCAGAAAATTAATCGATATACGCCAAGAACGCGACCCTCTTCTTCAAAGCGCCCCTTCTCAATGGAAACCAACTTAGGCCACATTCTTGGGTGTTCTACGTATCCCCGGCTTCTGAATTTATAGAATTTGGTATTTTCCTTTTGAGGGGAACTTGGACGAGAAACGATCGGCACATATTGAAATGCGAACCTTTGGGCAAATGTGTGCGCGACAGATCAGAGAAAGCTGTTCTCCCCCGGTTGGGGCCGAGTATGCGAGACATACTTATCCAATGAAGAGAGGGGCTTTCATTCATATTTTCTGAATTTCATTTTTAAATGCCTGTGGTCACATGTGGTGTATTTCTACTGTCTCTTTCCCAAGCATCTAAAGGGGGGATTGATGCTATTAAATAGTTTGGCTCCAGCTGCAATTCAGCTTTGGTTCCATTGTTTTGTAAACCCTTGTATGAGTCACTGGAGAAGTCACCCTCCATCTACCTTCTCCTTCTCTCCCCTGCCTCTCCATTGGCTCAAATTTCTAGGAAATGAGTTGCACCTGAGCAAAGAAAATGGGCCCAAAGGCTAAGAAGTGGGTTTTTGGTCCCATCTTGTTTCTGACTGCTGTTTCCCCCTTGGTTGTCCCCATTTGCAAAGGAATCACATGGCTGTCCTTATGAAAGACTCAGTGATCAGAAATTCCTTTGGAAGGACATTGCTGGCTCCGACATCTGGAGAAACCCCAGTAAATGTCACGTTATTAATGGCAACCAGAAGAAAGCGTTCTGGATTGCACACACAACCAAAAGAAGAAGAATTAAAAAAAAAGAAAAGGAAGGAAGGAAGGAAGGAGGGAGGGAGAGGGAGAAATATTTGACTCTATTATTAAGCTTAAAAGTCCAATACTGCCGCTCTTCCTAATTTCTACAGCTGCTCCTTTTCCTTTTGGGGCTTTGCAGAAGGTTTTACACCACAACAGAGACTGAAGGTCAGACTTGGGTGACACTGAAAAGAATTATTCCATGTATATTGAAATTTAGAAGTTTAAGAATGGCACTTGATGGACTATTTTCTGGAGCTCCTTTTTTGCACTGTGGAAAGGGCACGATTGGCGCCCTGCCGCAGCGCAAAAGCATCACAACGCATGCAGCATATCTAAATTCTGCGGACATGATGACGCTTTTGTAACGTTTCCGTTTGGACGCCACTATTTTAAAATGGTGGCGCCCATACGCTTTAGGGCTAGGGAGGGTGTAGAAGCTACGTCCTCCCTAACCCTAAAGGCAGCGCAAAGAGCCCTTATCGTGGCTCTTTGCGCCAATCTAAATCGGCCCTATATGTCTTGAACTGGACCCCTGCCCTTGATATGAGCCCATTCTATTCCAACATCATAGGATGTGTGTGAGTCTGAAATATATATCAAACCCTGAGAATGATCTGAAAAACTTAAATATCTTTGTACTTCAAACCACCCACCAATGGTACTATCTTTCCACAGTGGTGGGACCGTATGTTCCTTTGTGGCAAAAGACTATGCTAATGACCGAAATGTGTCTGGTAGATCCTCCTGTAGCATACAGGCTTTTGCTCAGGAGCCAGACAAAATGTACCAAACAGCTACTGGGCATCAGCAGTAGTTGGGGGTTGACATTGGTGGAGGATCCCTCAGAGACCTTGGCAGTTTTGCTATAGCTAACACTTAGTACTGCACAGAAGAAGGAATGGTAAATCCCCTTTGAACATCATAATCACACAAGTCAACAAGGGTTCCAGCTTGGTAGATGAAGGGAATACTGTGAGTGTGGCATATTTTGATTTCAGTAAGGGAAGAAATAGTGCCACTATATTCTGGTTTGGTCAGGCCTCACCTGGGATACTTTGTCCAGTTCTGCACACTAAAATTCAAAAAGGATGTGGAATAGCTGGAGCTTGTCCAGAGGAGGACGACCAAAATGGTGAAAAGTCTGGAAAGCACCAAGCCCTATGAAGAAAGGCTTAGGGAGCTGTGTATGTTTAGCCCAGAGAAGAGAAGGTTAAGAGATTACATGATAGCAGAGGGTTGGATCTGATGGCCCTTAAGATCTCTTCCAATTCTATGATTCTATGATTCTATGAATATCTTTTAGCATGAAAACCTTATGATGAGACAATCTAAAACGAAACAAGAGTTAGTGCCAGAAGATAACACTCCCAGGTTAGAAGGCACTCAGTGAGTTTTTGGGGTGGAGCAGAGGACACTATAAGTAGCACTGTGGCTAATGATGCAACTGGACTCAATACAAAAGGATGTTCAGCTGTTGATGGGGTCAGAGGCAAAAAGAAGGTTCAGAGCTGCACAACACATATTATAGGAACAAGGAACGTGGGAAGCATGAACCAGAAGGAGCTAGACATACAAAATACTTGGTGTTAATGAGCTAAAGTGGACAGGAATGGAACATTTTGAGTTAGATAATTTCACAGTATTTTATTCAGGAAATGAAAATCTAAGAAGAAATGGGGTGACATTAATAGCGAGGAGAGATGTAGCAAAAGCAGTCAGAAGTAAGGTAAAGTCTGACCAAATCATATCAATAAGACTTCAGGGAAAACCCATCAGTATAATCCCAATCCAAGTTTATACTCCAGCCACAGAGGCAGAAGAAGAAATAAATGAAAGATTCAATGCTGAAGTCTAGATAGAAATTGATCACACACCAAAACAGGACTTTTTCTGCAAACAGCAGAATCAAAGATTGTAGGAAAATTTGGCCTAGAATCAAGAAATGAAGCAGATAACCTAATGACTGAATTTTGCAAAGCCAACAGTTTGGTCATCACAAACATATTCTTCAAGTAACACAGGAAGCAACTGTATACATAGACATTACCTGTTGTTCAATACAGAAATCAAATAGACTACATAATTGGAAGCAGAAGATGGAGAAGCTCCATTCTCTCTGCAAAAGCAAGACCAGGAGCACATTGTGGCTAAGATCATGAACTGTTAATGACAAAAATTAGAAGAAAGCTAAAGAAGAATACTAAATCAACTATCATGCCAAAATACAACCTGAAGAATATCCCCATAGAATTTAAAGATAATGTGAAAATAGATTTCCAGTAATAAGCCTAATTGACTAGGAGCCAGCAGAACTCTGGACTGAAACCAGGTACATTATCAGGGATGAATGGAAAAAGATACTATCTGTAGCCAGAAAGAAAGAGAGGCCTCAGTGGATGATAGAGGAAGGTCTTCAAGCAGATAAGAACAGGTGAGAAGGGAAAATAAAAGTTGACGGAAATACAGTCAGAACCCTGAATGTAATTATTCATGATTTGTGCACAGTGGCAATGTGAACTACTAGAATAATTAATGCAGAGACATAGAAGGCGAAAATAAAAAAGGAAGAACAAGAGACTTCTTCCAAAAGATCTGAGAAATCAAAGGGAAAATTGTTGTTGTTGTTGTTGTTGAGGTTGTTACAAAATTGGGACACAGTTGGGGGGCAGGTTGATTTTATTGTAACTTCAGTGTATTTTATTGTTGTAACCTGCCCGGGTTCTTCGTGATTGGGCGGGCTAGAAATAAATCTTCTTCTTCTTCTTCTTCTTCTTCTTCTTCTTCTTCTTCTTCTTCTAAATTAAATGAATAATACAATTAAAAACACAAAAATTTAAACCAGGAGTGGAGACAATCAATTAGAAGAGAAACATAACAAATGGCCAAGATGAAATAAAAAGATGATGAAAGCAATACACAGAAGAGTTATATAAAAGAGATGAAAGGATGAATGACACACAGAAAGAAGAATCGTAAGAATATGAACCGCAAATTTTAGAAAATGAAGTGGAAACTACATTCAGAGCACTTGGGAGAAATTAATCACCAGAAATAAATGACTTACCAATAGAGTAGCTCCAAGCCACAGAAACAGAATCTCCTCTGGTTCCAACTAAAGTTTGTCAACAAATATTGGAAAGAAAAGAATGGGCCACAGATTGGAAATGCTCAATATACATTCTACATTTGAATATTATACATTATACATTCAATATACATTCCAATCCCCAAGAAAGGAAACACCGGGATTGCAGTAACCAAAGGACCACTGCCCCAGAAAACCCAATGATAGGTTCACCTTAGGGTCACCATAAGTCAGAAATGACTTGAAGACACGCAACAAGAAGAAGAGGAAAAGGCAATTTCAGTAGGTGTCACTTGTTATGCAAACAACTAAATAACAAGCAACACTTTCCTCTTGTATACAGTCATTAAAAGTACAGGAGCTCTCTCCAGTTTTCACTCTGGCAACCCTCCCTGTAACCTGAAATGAAAGTATACATACCACCTCTCTCTTTCCTCATCACAACTCCTCTTCACTGACCTGTCTGAGGCCTACTATCATCTGTCTATCTATCTATCTATTGAATTTATATCATGCCTTTCCCCTGAAATAGGATTCAAAGTGTCTTACAATACAGTCAGCTCTTGCCAATAGTGGGTATGCCATCCATGGATTTGAGCATCTGAGGGTGGCCCTGTCTCATTGTCCCCAATGGTGGCACATGCACTTGCTTCATCCAAGCATCGGTGTGCAAGCAATACATTGGCAAAGCACATTCATGGACGCCCCCCCCCCATACATGCCCCACGTCACCCCATGTTGGACAGTCTGGTTTCTGTATGTCATAATTAAATCCATTGGAGTTGTCACACTTACAAGTTCTTTACGTTGATGTGGCCCCACACTCTTGTTGGGGCATTTATATGCAGGTATGAAGATGCACATCTTCCAGGCTAAAACGGAGTATCATGGGGTCCTTTTACTCCAGTTTTTATCCCCAAAGCATGGCTTCATTTCTGTTTCTGCCAACTTTGGAGGCATATGCCATATAAATGTCTCACCTTCAAGGTGGCTGGAAGCTGCTTTATTTTGTCCATCTGTTTCACCCCCAAGAATTGAGTTAATTTGTTAAATAATTGAATAACTTGTGGTCAGTGTTGGTACAGTCGACCCCCCGTTTTCGCAGGGATCTGTTCCAGATCCCTCTCCCCTTGAAAATGGAAACTCGCCAATATTCAGCCCCATAGACTTGAATGAGGTGTGTGCCCACAAGCGTGAGCAAGGCGTGCTCCATGGGGATACACCACACTGAATTTAACAGAGGTCACCTCTCCGTGAATATTCAAGACCACAGATCTCAAGTCTGGAGAACAGAGGGATGACTCCATTTACTAACTTAAAACTGAAGGTTTATGAAAATAGAGGTAGAATGCACAAAGGTTATTGTCTGTACAAAATCATGAAAATAATGAGAGATCTTAGAGAAGAAATAAAACTTTGACCAATTCGTCAACAAAGAATAAGAAGGAAGGAGTGTTGCAAAATAACTTGTAAAATATTTTCAATGATATTGCACTAAATGAGGCACCCTTCCTTTTGAAAATGATAATATTTGTGAATGTTCTTTACTGAAGAAAGCATCAACTCCAGAAAATTGTACTGGGTGTTATGTACCAAAGCAGGAGAACACATAAACTATGATGCTGCTTCATGCTTGCATAGTGTAAATCTAAACTCACATAATTTAGGATGGCTGGTTTAATACTGTAATTTTAATGCTTGCACGTTGTATGTTTTTGATAGCATTGTTCTTTAAAATAGTGAGCTACTTTGAGTCCCAATTTTGGAGGAAAAGTGGGATACTGATATGGTGATGATGATGATGATGATGATGATGATGATGAGTGATATTACATTACTCTTCATCATCACCAGCACCACCATCATCACATTTTGCGGCGGATGCCTCCTCCCACCTAAAACCTGCAAAAAATCCTGGCTCCCATCCTCATTCAGCTTTGCAAAGTCAAGAGCCTCCTGGTTTTGCAAATCGGCAGGCTAAGCATGGCTGGGAGCTGGGATTGAGGTGGGTTTTAGCCAGAAGGCGGCATTGGTGGCAAAATGTCTTCTTGACCTAGATAATATATCCTAGCTTTCTCAGCCACCCATCAATTTTTTTAAATTTATTTTTTGGTGTATTTTGGATTTTGGAATCCTGGATAAGAGAGATTCAACCCATATCAGTTCATTGAAAAGCACCAGTCCTTCAATATGCCACTCCATATTAAAATGTGAGCGGAACAATATTTCCCCCAATCCTGCATTCACCATATGATTTTATAAAAGCCCTGTTTAAATCCCCAAAGGGCTGTCACATGAGAAAGGGATTAATCTGTTCTTCCTTGCTGGATAAAATAGAGCCCAAACCAAACTTTAAAAAAAAACTTTTTAAAAAAAAGAATGAAAAGGAGATTCCAAGCAAACATTAGGAAGAACTTGCTTATGGTAAGAGCTGTTCAGCTGTGGAAATGACTATCTTAGATTCTCTTCCACTTGAAGTTTTTAAACAGAGGCTGAGGCCACATATCAGGGCACTTTAGGACACAGAGAAGTGGACTAAATGATCTTTGGGGTCCCTTCATGTGCTACCATTTATGAGTCTCTTTTAAATGCACCTTTTCCCAAGTGTACTGAAACTGGCCATGTGAAAAGAAAAGCATGGGTCAGTCTTCAGTCAATCCAGAAAATGAGATAATCTTGTCATAAATTGATTCCAGTTACAGTTTGATAGGAACATGCTATTTATTGCAAACAGCAGCCTGAAAGGGGAATTTTCGATGGGGAATGGTCATGGGCCACATGAACAGCACTGGGAGCATGTCCTTGATCAGGCTCCCACATCTTCTTTCTTCTTTTGGTGCAAAATAAAAGCAGGAAGTCGCATGTACCCTAAGTACATTATAAAAAAGCATGTTCACCACCTGTAATGTGCAGTTTGCACCTTAGAGATCTTCAGCAAAGATGATTTCTGGGCACTATATTTCTTGGGAGATCCTCGAAATTGGGAAATGATTTCTGCAGAATCATGCAGATGCTTAAAGTTCTAGAAAGAAAATTGGAAAAGGTTGAAAAAAAAATCAAGGAACTGGCTATTCTGAGACAAGAGAATTGAAGATTAAGGAGAAAATGTTCAGGGCTGAACAGTATTCCCAGTTCTTAGGTGCTAAAATCTTTTTGAAAGCCAGATATCTAAACACATGTCGCACATGTTGTTAGTTTTTAGATAACCAGAAGAATATTTGAATAAAAGAGATCAGAGCATGGTGACCAGACATCCTCCTTTTCCAGGACATGTCCTACATTTCAGCCTTCTGGCCGTGATGCATCCCAAAATTTTCTCCATTTTGAGCATGATGTCATTGTCTTCTTCTTCGTCTTCTTCTTCTACTACTACTACTTTCTTCATTCTTCTTCTTCATCATATCT
Source organism: Urosaurus nigricauda (assembly GCA_034509955.1). Lineage (NCBI taxonomy): Eukaryota > Metazoa > Chordata > Lepidosauria > Squamata > Phrynosomatidae > Urosaurus > Urosaurus nigricauda. The sequence continues at coordinate 4,490,745 of JAOEGL010000004.1, forward strand.
TTCCCTTTTCCCAGAACTGGGATTGAGAGCAGTTTACAAGATGAAAAACAGTACAGTTAAAAAAGTAGAAAAGTGTTGCATTAAAACATAATTAAATTATTATGATATTAAAACACACTGGATATAAAAGTCCTGAAATCTAAAATGGATGAAGTCACATTTCTATGGAGTTTATCAGATGAGAGGAATTTCTCTTTTTTTCGAATGGAGCCAATTGGAGCCAATTCGAATTCACATGAATTCACTAGTTTAGCGAATTTACGTGAATTCCAATTGTGTTCGGAATGCGTTCAGAATGACTTCCCACTACCCAATAATAACTTACAATTGCCCAAAATTGTGTGAGATGCTTTAATAAGCAATAATGTAAAACCCATGATTGCGTTCTGAATGACTTCCCTTTTGCCCAAAATTGCGTGAGGTGCTTTAATTTGCAATAACGTGAAACCCCATGATTGCGTTCGGATTGCCATTAGAATATACTTCCAATTTCTGTCGTCTGATAAACTCCTATGAGTGTTTTGAGCTTTTGTTTGGTCATGTCCTATATTTTCCTTGAGTACTCAAAATTTTGTGGCACCTTGTCTTCCTTTGGAGTTAGGACATCTGGTCACCCTGGACCAGAGCCTATTTTCTGTATATTATACTCAAACCAGGAGTGGGGAAAGTTAGGCCCATGGGATACACAGGTGATGCTCAAAACCAACCCAAAGTCCTTGGGCAGTCCCCTAAAGCCTTTTGAAACCTATTTGTTCAGGCTTGGACTAGTTAGTCCAAGTCCCAGTATGAAACTGACTTAATTCTCTATCTCTTCTGTCATTTTCTCTGTCTCACTTTTCCTTTATAGTTATTTTCAAACTTTGCTCTCCCCTAAACCCAATGATTTTTCTCTGCAGCACCCAGAAGCTGCAGCCAACATGGCCTATGACTGATGCTGCCAATGGCATAACATTTCGGTCTCCCTTGGCATTTCATCTCAGACCTCAGACGAGTGGTCCTTGAACAAAAGGAACTACAAAGAAAGATTGGAAAGAGAAACAGCAGAATTAGAATTCATCCACAGACTACAGTCCATCAATGGGTTGAACAAAGATAATGGTTTCTTGGAATACTACACACATTTCAACACTATCTATCCCTGGTCCTCATGAAGGTGCCCTCACATTCCTCTCTGTTCCTGCATTCATCCGTTCTCCTCACCTTCAGGCTACAGCATTCACTGCCTTCATCCACCAATGGCTACCATGAAAACTGGACTTGCCACTTTATTTCTGTACACAAAGGATTTTGAATTTCAATTGGCATTCTCACATACCAGTGGCACTTAGAGGTCTGTCCCTGGCTTTCCGCACCACCAGATGAATCTGAGGAAGTAGACTTGTGTCTACAAAAACTCATGCTTCCAACTTCTTTCTTTCAGTTAGTCTCAAAGGTGCTCTAAGATCTCTCTACAGGCTGATTTTACAGAATAGCACGGCTATATCTCTGATGCTGACACAGGCAGAACCATAGCTGGAAGAGACCCCAATGGCCACCAACTCCAACCTCCTTTTGCTTTGCAGGAAGACGATCTTGACAGATCTGTGTTTAAAAACCTCCAAAGAAGGAGACTTCACCAGACTCTGAAGGAGTGTGTTCCACTGTCAAATAGCTCTTACTTTCAGGAAGGGATTGGCCAATCCATTGCCTTCTTCAGAGGCTGAGAGTGCATGACTTACTAAAGCATAACTTGTTTTATGCCTTCATGTCTTTTTGACTTTGGTGACCCTAAGATAAACCTACTGTGGAGTATTCTTGGCAAGATTTGTTCAGAGGAGGTTTTCCTTTGTCTTTCTCTGAGACTGAGAGAGTGTAACTGGCCCAAGGTCACCCAGTGGGTTTCCATGGCTGAGCAAAGATTCACATCCTGGTCTCCAGAGTCATAGTCCAAAACTCAAATCTCTAAGCCATGCTGCGAGTCATGTACCTTAACTTTCAAAGTCCTTTTACAATAATCTCAGTTCTGAAATTCATGCATCCATGGCTTGAAAACATTCCAAAAAAGTATAAATTCCAAATAGCAAACCTGGATTTTCCATTTTATATAAGAGACATCATTTTGCTGTGCCATTATATTTAATGGGACTCAAGCATCCATGGATTTAGTTATCCACGGGGGGTCCTGGAAGCAAACCCCAGCAGATAACAAGGGCCCACTATAATTCTTACATTCTGTATTGCTGTTTTAATGTCTTTCTGAATTTTGTTTAATGAGGTTGGAAGGAGACAGAATAGGATATAGACTGCAAAGGCAAGTGGAAAGAAACTCTTGAACTTGTTCAGAATGAAGTGTGACGGAGACAGAGGGAATTAGCTGTGTGGATAAGGCATCACCAGCATTCTTATTTATTTTAGGTCCTCCGTGACCATTCTTTTTGTTTGCTTTATGTTTTATATCCTGCCCCTCTGAAACCAATCGGGGCAGCTGACAATATTAAAATGCTTACATGCAATTCCTATTCCCCCCCCCCCCTTTAAAAAAAATATTAAGGCGGAAGTTCCTTCCTCCTGTCTTCACTCTTTCTTTTTCTGAATCTAAACCTGTTATTCATATGATATTTTCTGCATACAAGTTGAGCATATAGGGTGAAAGGATGCATCCTTGCCTGACCCCTATATTTCTGTTGATGCAGCCTAGAATTACATTGACCATTTGAGTTGCTGAATCACACTGTTGGCTCGTTTAACTTGTGGTCTACTAGGACTCCTCTGTCATTTCCCATATACTGCACATGTGTCACCCATTCTATACTTGTGCATTTCATTTTTTTTTCTTTCCTAAATGTAGTACCTTACATTTGTCCATGCTGAAATTAATTTTGTTAGTTTTGGCCCAACTCTTTGACCTATTAAGGTTATTTTGCATCCAGAGCCTGTAGGCTAGCCCTCCTCATTTGGCGTCATCTGCAACTTTGGTAAGCATACCCTCTATTCCATCATCCAAGTTGTTTATAAAGACGTCAAACAATCCCAGGACTTGAATGTGGTATTTGGAGACTATGAGTTTTGACTGCATTCATTGCAGCTTTGAGTTTTTTTATATTATTATTATTATTGTTCAGTTTACGATGGATTCGTTTCTATTCTGACTCAAAGAACTGTTCATTTTGGGTAACCATCAGTGAAACCCACATGTAAAGGGTCTGAATACCTACCCAAAACATACTCCTATGGCAACAACAGGAAAAATGTGTAGTTTGCATGCTTTTCATAAAAGCATTTCTTCTGTCCTGCACCAACTCCCTTCTCACTCACTCCTTCCATGCTGGCTCTCACCCTGGGATCATTTTGCCAAATCCAAGATCCTTAGATCCATATGCTCTTCCTTTTCCCTTTTAAACCAATTTACAGGAATATCTTACATAGTTTATGTTTATAAAGAATGCATCTCTTCTGGACCGGGGTATCTTTTTCCCACCAAGAAAGCACATAAGTAAAAATGGTTTTTATTATTGAAGAGGTCACATTTTAGAGCTGGAAGAGATGTAGCAACAAGGAAGAGAACTGCAAATTTATTCCCGATGACTGTTGTGGTTTTGTTAGGAATTTAGGTGAAATTTAGATTCTGGAATTAGTTGTCAAGTTGTGCAAAGACCTGATTCTGGCATTCACCATCGATCACACAAGACACACAGAAGCCAAAATGTGTCAGAAAGACAAGAAATTAAAATGCCAGCCTGCAAAAGTCATTATTTCAGCATGAGTGTGTTCATTTAAAAGTGGATGCTGACACTACACCAGAATTGTAGTATCCTCACTTCCCGGTTAAAAAAAGACTCAGGCTGAAATAAAAATTGTTGCAAAGATTGACATTTTAATTTTCCCTTTTCTTTCTGTTGCAGTTCAGTTTCTTTGTGACTCCATTGACTGACAGTGAATAATGGATTTCCATATATTACTGAAAGAAATCAGAATGTTCCATTTGTCATATTGCATGAAGTGGAAGCTCTTTTCCTTAAGCTTTGGCAATTTAAAAAATATGCCAGGCTACACTGGCCAATGCTTGGAAAAATTGTTTGAAGCTAAAACATGGCTTTTGATTAAAGCCTTTGGGGACTTGTGCATTTCAAATTTACATGTACAGAGTTTTAAATGGTTGTAGTTTTACAACAGGCTTTAACTGCTGCTTTTAAAGTGATTTTAACTGTTATTATGCATAGCAGGTTTTTTATACTATTCAAATAATTTATGTTTTCAATCTGGAAATGTTTTGGTATTATTTATATTGTATGCTCTGAGATCTTGTGATAAAGGGTGGAACAGAAGTGCTTTACTATCCATATTAGATATACATTTCTCTATATAATTATATATGGGGCTGAGAAAGAGAGAGAGAACGGGGGGGGGGGGGCGGGCGGGCGGAGAGACGGAGAGAGAGAGAGAGACAGACAGATAGATAGAGCTGTCCCTGAAAATATAAGTGAATTGAATCTTTCTTCCCTATTTATAATGTTGTGAGTTAGCATGTTTTCTGTAAAGGAGTGATCATTGCCCAGAACACCTGGGTTGAGTCTCCCTTACCTGAAATACTTGGGACCAGAAGTGTTTGGGATTTTCAGATTTTTTTTGGATTTTGGAATACTTCAGTTTGCATATACGTATATATGCATTACATACATAATGACATATCCTATAGATGGTACCCAAGTCTAAACACAAAATTCATTTACTATATATACTCATGTATAAGCCTAGAAAAATTGGTTTCAAAAAAACTGGCTTGATTTATCCACAGGTCAATATAAGTACTGTGCTTTAACTTTTTATATATATATATATATATATATATATATATATATATATAAAGGAGCTATCCCCTTTCTCTGAATAAAGGGCAAGAGCTTAGTCCATCCTGGGAGTATGAAAAAGAAGCATGGATCCCCTCTACTCTTTCATCCATCCAGCCTTTAGGATGAGCATAAAAAGTTATGCCTGACAGAATTTTCTAAGTTCTTTGGCATCATTTTCCTTAGCATCATCCTTTAGATCCTTTGCTGTATGCCTCTAAGTTTTACCCTCAACTTATCCATGCATCATATCATAATCCATAATTCTAGCCCCCAAACCTGCCCTCGACTTATATATGAGGTTGACTTATAGTCAAGTCCATATGACATGTTTCATTTATGCCTTGCACCCATAGCGTGGAGGTGACTTTACACAATATTTTGAACAATTTTGTGAATGAAATGAAGTTTGTGCACCCATAGCTTGGAGGTGACTTTATACAATATTTTGAACAATTTTGTGAATGAAATGAAGTTTGTACACATTCAATCATCAGACAGCAAAGGTATCACTATCTCAGTGACCCATGAAAAAAAGTTTTTGGTCTTTGGAGTATTTTGGTGTTCAGAATTCCAGGTAAGGGAAATTCAACCTGTATTAGCTGGTGGGTCAGTTCGGCAAAAGAAAGAAAAAAATATTCTGTTTTCCTCTTGTGTCTTCTTGCCTGACTTGCCTTGTTGGTTTGGGGTTTTGTTTCCCCCTCCTCCTTTAAAATCCACTTGGATTTTCTTTCCTGGATATGGAGTGCATTAGTCTGTGCCAACCGTCTGTGGAAAAGTGTAGCATCAGAGCTTCAGCTAATGAACATGCAAGACTAGCCTTTACAGACCGACTAAGGATGTGCTGTTTTGCTTGTTTCACTAGAGAGGGAGGGAAAAATAACGCCTGTAGACCCACAGCTCCAGCTCTGAAAAGAAGAACTGTCTCAGGTCAGTAGCTATCAAATGCAAAAAAAATAAAAAATAAAAAATGATTAGTTCCTGTCATAAGAAGAAGGTGGCTGTAAAAAATTGAGGCCGGGGCTTTTGGATTCTTTCTTGGTTGGGAAAGGGGCCCCCCTCTCACCCCCTGCCAGGAGACACCGAGTTCGTCATATGGAATGCGGTTGAGTCAATTCAGGCAGTGATTAAATTTCCCCCTTCTGAGCTCCAAAGTCTCGAGGAAACATTTGTGTCCGACTAATCCAGAAAAGCTGTCAGCGGCTGTCAGAGGGGCTGTGGCACCGCTAGGGCAAAGGATGCAGATGTGGCCAGGCCCGGCAGAGACATGGTTAACCCCTTGACTCCACCCCAATAATTGGGAAGGCTTTTCCATTCAACCTGGTTCCCTTCTAACCATGGCAGAAGTCCGGCTGGAAGAAGGCAAAGCAAAGCAGTGGAGCAAACTGTTCCCCAAAAGAGGTCCACACTGGTGCCAGACCAAGCGCCAAGCTGTCTTCTGCATCGTGCTCTTTTGATGTGGGAATCGCCTTGCGCAGTGCATGAAACAGGTGAGGAAGGGGACCGCCCTGCCACCACTTATAAGAGAGTGCCCTGGATGTACCACCCCATCTTCTTCGACGGCATGGTCCTGCCAACAGACTGAACCCACCTTGCTTCTCCTCCATGCAACCCCAGAGCCTTGCTTCCATGACTGGCTCCTGCCAAGACACCATTCCTTGGAGATGCAGTGAAGGTTGCTTTTCTTTCCAAGCCTTTTAAACGCCTGGCAAGACCTGGTCGCTCAGTCCACATTTGGCAGGGGTGGGGTGACCCAAACAGCCTGCCGCTTGGATGATCTGATTCTGTCCTTGTCCCCATTTTACTCCTGGCCAGATGCAGTGGATCGTACTTCTCCTGTTACTGTTGTTCATAAACTCCGTGGAAATGCTCACCCAAGCCAGACGGAAGAAACAAGGTAGGGATTACGCACTTGGTTCATTTTGGCTATGATAACTCGAAGAGCTCACAAAGCCTTTTGCACAGCTGTTTTTGAAATGTGGGTGGGCAAACTGAATTGATCCTTTCTCCCCCTCTCCCCCACTCCACAACAAATGCTGTGCCAAATGTCCACATGCCTAGCCACATGATAACTCATTGTGTCCTACTTCCAACTGCTCCAGAAAGATGTTTTAGCATTGCCTGGAATGCACATGTTGTTGCTAGGTTCAAGAGCATGGCTTTGTTTATTATTCCAGTCCTTGCTGTGATGCACCTTCAAGTCTTTTCCAACTTATGGCAACCCTAAAGTGATCCTATCATGTTTTTTTCTTGGCAAGATTTGTTCAGAGGGGGTTTACCATTGCCTCCTTCTGAGGCTGAGGGACTGTGACTTGCCAAAGGTCTCCCAGTGGGTTTCCAGAAAGATTTGTAGGGGGAAAAAAGTCAAGAGACCCCAAGGGCTATCCAGTCCAACCCCCTGTTGTGCAGGAATACACAATCAAAACTCAATCAAAGTGCTTTGGCAGATGGTCATCCATCCTCTGCATAAAAACCTCCAAAGAACAAGATTCGAACACTCAAATTTCGACACCACAATGGCTCCTGTATTATTCTAGACTGGGCCTGGATTCAGGATTTAGATAGCAATCTTCCTACTTATTACAAAATCCAGACAAAACTGAATTCCTCTCAGCTGGCACCAGGTTCTGCCATTTCACAACTTGTCTCCATCCCTGTGAGCTCCGGGTGGAATAAAGTGAGAGGAAGCAAGTTACCAAATGTTTGGGGAAGCTGATTTTTATTGGAACTGAAAAGTCATAAAGGAATCCAGCTGCACCTTTGAGATGAACTGGTTTATTCTAGCGTGAGTATTGGTTGGTGTAGGTCTAATCTGCGATGCAGAATTAAAGCAGTTTCACACCGCTTTAACTGCCATAGCTCAATGCTATGGAATCCTGGGGTCTGTACCTTGCATGAAATCCCAGAATTTCATACCATTATGCCACAGCAGTTAAAGCGGTGTCAAACTGTATTATCTATGCAGTGTAGATTTTGCTGGAGTTGCCAAAGTGGACTGATATCCAGAAAAGCTCATGCTAGAATAAGCCTGTGTTGCTGAATCCCTTTATGCCTTTTTCTAACACTGAAAAGAGATTGACAGAGCTGTCTCTTTGAACACCTTTTGGAGGCCAACTTCCAGCATCTCTGGGCAGCATTGTGTTGGATTCTGGGAACTGTGATCCAGAAGAATCACTTTCCCAAGTTCTTGGATTACACACCAAGACTATACAAATCTGTACAAATCAGGACAGGAAATAGAAAGATGGAGGATGCATCTACACTGCAGAATGAATGCAGATTGAGACAGAATTGGTTCCTGAATTAGTATCTAAATCTTGCTTGCTATCAGACATTTGCAGAGTTTGTTTGAAGCATTCACAACACTGACAAGCATCTGCACTGCAGAAACAGTCCATTATGACACTGCTTTAACTGCCATGACTCCATCCTATGGAATCTTGGGATTCATAGTTTGGTGAGCTATTCAGCCTTATCTGCCAGAGTGCTCTAGTGCCACAACAAACTACAAGTCCCAGGATCCCATTGCATTGAGTGTTAAACTGGATTATTTCTGCAGTGCAGATGCAGCCTGAATCAATTCCTAAAGAAACTACCGAGGACAAAAATCACCTTGGTTTCTCCCACCTGCACCACAGAATTCTTCCCAAATGATGAAGCTAGTAGTTGCATGTGAGAAAGAGCATATATGTATATCGTGAATATATGGATGCTGTGATAACAAGCAAAATGGAGAGAGCAGGTGGGAAGTGGGAACTGAAAAGCCGGTGGCAGGAAAAGGTACAAAAATGAGGCAATGCAAGTAATCAGGAGGAAGAAGGCACTGGGAGGTTCAAGCATTTGTGGCTTTCTAGTTTGGAAAGGGAGAAGGGTGATTTAAAGGAGGGAAACTTTAAAATTTATACAAATATGCATGTTGTTAAGAACAAGGAAAGACTTTTTTCCAACCTCCTTTTTTATTGATTTTCTTTGGGGCAGGGGTATTTTGCAGGTATTAAAATGAAATTGCTTAGCAGATAATTCAGGAAAAAAAGTGAACAAAGTCCTTGTTCATGGAGCACATTACTGTAGTAGAATTATTATTGTGGTTACAGTCGTGTGTTGTTGTTCTTGTTGTTATTACTATTTTGGTTACAGAGTGTATTTCCAAGATTTCCAAGAATCTAGCAAACACATTGAGTGGTTGTTCTTGTGTGCCTTCAAGTCATTTCCAGCTGATGGAGACCCACCTAAGGGAAATATATTATGGGTTTTTCTTGACAAGAGTGGATTTGCCTTTGCCTTCCTCTGAGGCTGAGAGAGTGTGACTTGCCCAAGGTCACCTAGTCAGTTTCCCTGGCTGAGCAGGGATTTGAACCCTGGTCTCCAGAATTGATGCCCGAAGCTCAAAGCACTACACCATGCATTGGATAATTTGGATGAGTGTCGCCTTTTGCAATTGTGCTACTGTGATTCTTGTTGTTGTGTGCCCTCAAGTTATTTCTGAAGCAACCCTATTTTATTGCCAATATTGGTTCAGAGGGAGTTTGCCCTTGTCTTCCTCTGAGGCTGGGAGCGTGTGATTTGGAGAAGGCCATCCAGTAGGTTTTCATGGCTGAGCAGGGTTTCAAACCCTGGTTTCCAGAGTCATAGGCGTGTATCACACACTGTCTTTGCAAACTACAATAATCCTGTGCAGAAACAGGATTTAAAAACTGGAATAAACCTGCAAATACAGATAGTTTTTCACACACGACAGGGTTAATGTGACATTAACTCAAACAGAAAGTAGACAAAACCCACCCCTTTTTACTTTCGGGATTTTCCGAAAGTAAAAAGGAGTGGATTTTGCCTAGTTTCCGTTCGGGTTAATGTCGCGTTAATTCTCATGAATGCTAACGTCATCTGAAAAACAACCTGCTTTTGCAGGTTTTTTTCTACTTTCTGTTCAGGTTAACACTGAACATCTTCTGAAAAACTACTCTCTTTTGCAAATTGTTTTCAGTTTAAATCCAGTTTCTACACGGGATCCATGTGATAAACTCCATAGTCCAACACTGAAACCACTACTCCATGCTGGTCCTTTGCTGTGATTTTACCTATGGCTACTTCGTTCAGCTCATTTGTCAATCCATTTGAAATTGCTCCCAAAGCAGCTCTCGTGCTATTGGGACTACCGTTGGTTTCTTTTCTTTACCATTTTCTCCTGTGGTGTCTCTGAGAAAAGAAAACAATGGTGATCCCACAGGTAATAGGTGCTCCATAAACAGCTCCAAACAGACTGACAAAGCTTCTGAACTAATGCAAAAATCAACACTATTTGGCTACATTAGCCAATAATATTTCAATATTACTACTATCACTTCCTCGTCTTAACGTTTTCTGGCCTCAACATGCCCAGTACCTACAATTTTTCCTTGCAGGACTTAATTTCCAGAACCCTCAAGTTTGGAAGTCATCAAGTTTGGAGACTATGATCAATACCCTTCTTAAAATGAGAGTGCTTTGGGGATAGCGAATGTAACATTGCACTGGGTGATGAAGATGGTGTGAGTTATTGAGGATATACTGGGACTAGAGGTATTTCTGCACTGCACAATTGCAGTGGTCCTGTCTCCATCTTATGGAAACCCAAAATGTATACATTTTGAGGTACTTAGAATTCTCCACTGGAAGCTTCTAATGCCTGTCTAGAAAGAATTACCACTGAAGGATGCTTTACAATGGAACCCCAATAGTTAAATTGGTATCAAAGTACTTTAGCAGTTGAGTGTGAATACAGACCATTTTGTGAGTGAAACATATGCAAAGCCCTTTCTAAAAATTAGCAGTCACAGTTATTCTAAGTACCTTGCCACTTAGGGATGCCATGGCAGTTAAAGACTAAATCCATACTGCAGAAATAATCTGGTTTGGCACCATTTTAATTGCCATAGATCAATGCTATGGGATTCTGGGAACTGAAGTTGGTTGTGGTACCAGAGTTTGCAGATGCAGCCCAAGGCATTTTTATTTAGGCAGACTTTTGGGGGGGGGGTTGAATTTTATTTATGCATTGTCGTGTGATGTTTTAATGTTTTAATAGTTTTTTACTTTTAAAATATTTTGAAGTAGGCTGTTCTTCACTCATATTTTAATGTTGTTTTTTTCCAACTTAATGCAACTGTAAGATGAACCTATCATGGTCTCTTTTGGGGGGGGGGCAAGATGTATTCAGAGGAGGCTTGCCATTGCCTTCCTCTGAGTCTGAGAGCATGTGACTTGCCCAGCGTTATCTAATGGGCTTCATAGTCAAGCTGGGAACTGAACCCTGGTCTCTAGAGTGACAGTCTTGAGTGTTGACTCAAACCATGATGCTATGCTTTTTAACTTTTGTAATTCATGTTTTAGCTTTATCCTTTTAAATTATTGTAAGCCACCTTGAATCTCATTTAGGAGGCAGGCAGGGTATAAATCTCATAAATGAATGAATGAATGAAAACGTAAATAAAATGGTATCAAAATGCTTTAACTGTTCATTGTGGCTACAGCCCATCTGTGTGCATGAAACACATGCAAAGCTCTTTCTAAAAATTAGCAGTCGCAGATATTACCCGAGGGTGATGCAGGGAGGAATCAGTGCTAAGATGTTTGTTGAATGAAATTGAGAGTGATGCTCCCCTAGAATTTTTAAAGATGGGATAATAATCTTCTTTGCAGGATAGAGCCTTGTTGTTCCACTGGTGCAATCATTCTGCACTCTGCTTGTGCCTGATTCCCGTCAAGACCCTTCTTCCATCAAGAAGAAAGGAAAGAAATCAGTGGCTGGGATTTAAAAAAAATTGTTACATTCATCCTTCAGGATGGAAAAGGCTGAATGCATGTTGAAAGGCACACCAAGCCTTGCAGTGCACTTTCTGTCCGCACCACAGTGTTCTTTCAGCACTCAGTGAAATGTGCCTTCATTTCAAAAGTATAATCGCTTCCTCTAATGTGGTTAGTGAATGAGTCTGATGCTCCCATGTGCAGAAATCTCTATACAAGTGCCATTTTAGAACCAGAAAAGGAAGGATCAATTAATCTTCCCCTCTCTCGCACACACACCTTCACACCTTCCTGAAAATAGACAACGGTGGAGACTCCGCACTAGGAAACATATTTCCCACATTTCCCCAATGAAATCCACATGAAAACCACTTTCTGCAGGAAAAGGTCCTGAAACAAGACTATTCAGTTGCTAGGTCTCACTCTGATCATTTGCTGGGAAAAGATATAGCAATGAAAGGCAATAAACTTTAATACTAAATTATGACATAAAAAAACAACAACCAGCTTTTCAGTGGGGCGGCCCTCCTCCCCATCCCAGATAATCAAATCTGTCCTGATGGAGAGTGGTTTTTGCAGCAGAGAGACATTCAGGTATTAGTTGAAAGTACAGCAATAGTATCATCCTCAGAGAGATAGGCAATGCTACTTTTAAGTTAATCTGTAGTTGGTTGACTGGCCGAACCCAAAGAGTGCTCAGTTATGGCTCCTCTTCATCCTGGAGAGACATGACCGGTGGGGTACCACAGCATTCTGTCCTGGGCCCAGTTTACTATTTAACATCTTTCTCAATGGCTTGGATGAAGGAATAGAGGGCATCCTTATCAAATTTGCCGATGACATTTGGAGGACCAGCTAATACCTCAGAGGAGAGGATCAAAATTCAAAATGATCTTAATAGATTAGAAACTTTGGCCAAAACTAACAGAACGAATTTCGACACAGAGAAATGTAAGGTATGCACCTAGGGTGGAAAAATGAAACGGATAGATATAGGTTAGGGAACACCCGGCTTGGCAACAGTACATGTAAAAAGGATGTAAGAATCTCAATAGACCACATGTTGAACATGAGTCCACAGTGTGATATGGCAGCTTAAAAAGCCTATATGATCCTAGGTTACATCAATTGGAGTGTAGGGTCTAGATCAAGGAACATCATAGTAATACAGTTTGGCCTCATCCACGGGCTTGCCATCCATGGATTTCAGCATTCATGGAGCACAAGCTATGTTGTCTCCAGTGGTGGCATATGCATGTGGCACCACTGAGGACAACAGGACTTAAGGTACCCCATTTTTTGGTATCCTTGAGGGGTCCAGAACAGATCCCCTGCAGATAACAAGGTCCCACTGTATTCTATTCTGCTTTGATCAGATCTCACCTGGAATATTGTGTCCAATTCTAGGCACCACAATTCAAGAAGGATATTGACAAACTGGAGCATGTCCAAAGGAGGGCGACTAAGATGGTGAAGGGTTTGGAAACCATTCCTTATGAGAAGACACTTAGGGAGCTAGGTATGTTTAGCCTGAAGGAGAGAATGTTCACAGGTGACATGATAGCCCTGTTTAAATATCTAGAGGGATCCCATGTTGAGGATGGAGCAAGCTTGTTTCCTGCTGCTCCAGAGACTAGAACAAGGAGCAATGGATTCAAACTACAGAAGAGATTCCAGCTCAACATTAGGAGGACCTTCCCGATTGTAAGAGCTGTTTGACAATGGAAGATACTGCCTTGCATTGTAGTGGAGTCTCCTTCTTTGGAGGTCTTTAAATAGAGGTTGAATGGCTATCTGTTGGGGGTGCTTTGATTGTGAATTCCTGCATGACAGAATTGGATTAGACTGGAAGAACCTTAAGGTCTCTTCCAACTCTATGATTCTATGATTCTATGATCTACTGGTGGTTCTCAAGAGGTCCAATTTGTCTATAGTCTTCTTAAAATGAAGCAAGCGGAACTGAATGCAGGACTTCAGATGAAGCCTGATCAGCCCAGAATATAGTGGGTCTTTTATTTACCTTGAAGTAAACTATAATTCTATTAATGTAAACTAAAATATTATTTGCCTTCTTTGCTGCAGTGTCACACTGTTAGGCCAATTGCATCATTGCAACTCACTAACAGACTGCCAACCAGTGTCTTACAAATTCCTTGAAGCTTTCAAAGGAAGCAAAGAGTAGGAATTTATAAATAATATTTTTTATCCTCATTGAGAAGGGATATGTCAGCACATCCTGACTACCTCTCAAGAAAATGGACAACTGGCACAAGATGATGATGATGATGATGATGATGATGTTGCATTTTGGGACCTTTTTTCTTTGCAAAAAGCCATATTCTGTTTCACAAGAAGCAATATTTTTACACAAAAACTGGATTTTATGCACAATACATTGTTTTCTTTGCAGAAATATTTGTTCACTGTGTAAAAGACACTATCCTCTGTGCAAAGGTTTTTGTGTATGTTTGCAAACCTCAAAGTGTTTTTTTCCTGTAAAAAACTGTTTCCCCAAAAAGTTCTGAAATGCAAAGAATCACTGAAATTTACACGAAAATTTTCATAACCTTGTCCAGCATATCGAAGACTTGTCAAATTATTTGTTCCTGCTTCTTGCAATCATTATTGGATCTTTGTAAGACTGAAAGTGTAGGAAGGCAGAGTGAAAACACAGAACAAATCTCATTCATCCATCACTACAAGTTGGAGTGTGATTATTTACCATGAATCTTTTTGGTTGGAATGTAATTCTTCGCTAATTTCCTCCTTAAGGAAGCAATGTCCCATTTTAGCCGTTTTCTTCTCATTGCAAGACAATCTTCAACAACCGCACAGTTTTCGTAGGCGATACGCATTTCAAGACTTTGGTGCATCTATACTGTAGAAATAATGCATATTGTCATCACTTTAACTGCCATGGCTCCATCCTACAGAATTCTGAGATTTCTTATTTGGGGAGGCACCGATACTCTTTGGCAGAGAAGCTAAGGACCTTGTAGAACTACAAATCCCAGGATTCCATAGGATGGCACTACAGCACTTAAAGGGTTGTCAAACAGCATTATTTCTATATTCTGTGCAAATTTGGCATATTCTATATTCTGTGCAAATATATTCTATTCTGTGCAAAATTGGCATGTGGTATTTTTTGCTTTTTCTGGGCATAAATATTATGTTCTGTACGAAAACTGCTGTTTCCTGTGCAGGATGGGCTGTTTTCTTGTGCAAAACTACTGTGTGCGAATTTTGCATAGATTAAGTTCTGAATTGCAAAAAATCCCATCAGTCCAGGAGTCTTCTCATGGGGTGTCTTGACACTTGCAAAACATATATTTGACCCTCTTTTGGGGGGGATATTTTGGAATATCCCTCCCATTTCTAAATTCTAGTTGCTTATTAATGGCAGGGATGAAACAACTCCTGCTTCTTC
The DNA here is from genome assembly GCA_034509955.1 of Urosaurus nigricauda. Taxonomy (NCBI): domain Eukaryota; kingdom Metazoa; phylum Chordata; class Lepidosauria; order Squamata; family Phrynosomatidae; genus Urosaurus; species Urosaurus nigricauda. Next base: position 4,505,784 of record JAOEGL010000004.1, read on the forward strand.
TCACTTTTTCCTCCCTTGCCATTCACTTCCTAGCTTGCTGCTTTATACAAAGATGCCTGTGTTTATATCTCTTTCTGGGTTCTGTGGGGGCAGCTATAATTGACTATTGCTAACACAATTGCAGTTTAAATCTCATTACATTATATACATTTTCATAACAGTAAAAAAAAATTGCATGTTAAATCTTACTGCCCTCCTCTTCTTCTTCTTAATATTATTATCATTTTATTCATTTACATCCCATCTTTTGCCCAATAATGGGACTCAGTTGTCGCTCCTAACTCTGGAATCCATGATCTTGAAAATCCATGAAGAGGCAACCTCCGCTATTTTCAAAAATGTATAAATAGAAGATTGATTCTTTGTGGTCTCTTCCAACTCTGTGATTCCATGAGTCATTTGTGAAATGTTGGAAGGTATCAGCAGGTAGCGAGATGATGTAGTCCATTGTCCCTGGAAAAGAAAGCAGAAAAAAAGAAACTCTGCTCCAGAACAACATACTTGAGATATTGGAGAACTGGATGGATCTGATAGATTTTATAGGAACCGGATGGATTTTTATGCCGTTGCAAAGGTTTGAGCAATACTTGGCATTCACCGTATGGAACAAAAATGTGTACAGCTCATTAAAACTTCTTAGGCAGAGTCCTGCACTGTGCAGAGGGCAGGCAAGGTTCTGGCGCACCGACTGTCGTGACAAATACCATCCAGTCCAACCTCATTTGTCCAAATGGCAGCATACAGTCCAGGAGATGCATCTGTTTGCCACAGGTCCCCATTCCTCCCGCTAACTCCAAAAAACAAGGTGAAAAAAAGCAGCAACGTGATCCTCTACTGAAACTCTTCCTCATGTTTCAAAAGAAGATCTTCAAAAAATATTTCCAGGACTTCAAACAGCCTGTTGTGGGAATCCATCCAGATAATCAGAATTTTTAATATGAACAATACAACATTTCTGAGGCATTGCCTTGCAATACCGCAACACCATATAGCATGCAATAAGGATGGATATCCTTGACTATTTATCTTTGCATGTAAGATGCCATTTTCTCTACACTGCAGGAGAATAATAATAATAATAATAATAATAATAATTCATAGTATTCTCCTTGAATTTGACTGTCCTGAAGGGTTTTTCTACACAGAAAAACACAAAGCAGCTGTTCTATGCTACACGCAGCACACAACTTTGTTCTTGTAACAGCTTCAATGGCTGCCAGACCCTTTCTGGGTACAATTCAAAGTGCTGGTTTTGACTTATAAAGCTCTATATAAGTTATTTGAAGGACCACATTCACTTATGAACCTGCCTGTATTTTGAAATCTGCTGTTCCAGGGCCTTTTGGGTGGCTGCCTTCAAGCTCTGGAACTCCCTTCCCTTCTCTTTTTCTACAGGGAGATGAAAACCTTTCTGGTTCCACTGGTCTTTGAGAATTGATCCTACGAGGCCTGTCCTTTCTCAATAATGTGCTGAATTTTCTATTTGCTCTCTTTCTTGTGCTTCTTTTTGTTGTTGTTGTTGTTTAATGCCTTATGTTTTTAACTGGTTTTAATTTAGTTCGACATTCAATCACTTTTTAACTGTAATATTTTGTAAGTTTTCAACATTTGATTTTTAATCTGTTGTAAGCTGCCTTGAACATCATCATCATCCTATGTGACCTTTTATGTAGTATAACATTGGACACCAACTGCTGTAATAATAATAATGATAATCATCATCATCATTATCATCATAATCATCATCAGTATCCCATGTGGCCTTTTATGTAATATAGCTTTGCATATACTTAGCTAAGTAGGAGAGGCAGAGTAGCACCAATATACATCAAGCACTAATGTACATCAGCCCCCAATGTGCATTGGGTACATTGCTGGCTAAAAAACAGAGTAATGTAACAGCAGCCCTCTGCTGGATACAAATGTACAACTGTGCAATTCTAATTCCCACCGATCTTATGTCCACTTATGAAACACATTGCCCCAACAGGATTCTGGCTAAATAATAATAATAATATAATAATAATGTCCTGCAAAGAAAACACATTTTTTCCTCATGGCAAATGTGTCTTTTTGCACAAAAACACTATCTTTTTTGCTGAGCAGAAAACTTTGGAACATTTGAATATTGGGAGAAAAGTGCACAAAAGTCTCTGCTCTTTGATTCTTCCTGGTTGGGTTTCCTGACTGTTGGGGAACCTTTTTCGACCTGGAAACAAATTATAGAGAATATTTTTTGCATACCGAAGGTGAGAGTGTCCAGAGTGTAAAAGAGGAAGGAAAGAATAATGAAAGATGCTATTTGGGGACCATGTTTTTCCACCAGGTGGACTTAGCCACCTGTGCAGGCCCATTGGTTAGAAAAACAGGCCAATTGGCTTGCTGTCCTTGGCCAGGTCTAGTGGCTAACCAACCACACCTTTATCTCTTTCACTCTACACAACTAAAGCACTTCGATGCCATTGCAAGTGCCACAGCTGCACTCTATAGAATCTCATTTAAAGTGCCATGGCTGCACTCTAGAGATCTGTAGTTTTGCAACTTCTTTAGAATGCTCTTCCCAAACTAGAAATTCCAGGATTTCATGGGATGCTGCCATGGCAGTCAGAGTGGAGTCAAAATGCTTTAATTGCTTGAAAGACTATTTGAAAGACTGTGGCTGTCTCCACACCACACAATTATAGCAATTTAATCTAATCTAATCTCACTTTTTTTTTAGTTTATAATAATAATAATAAGTTTATTTCTATAGCGCTATACATGTACTCAGTGCTTTACACTTGTCATGGTTCAGCTCTATGCAATCCTGAGACATGTAGTTTGGGGAGCTCTTTAGAATTCTTTGTTTAGAGAGCTCTATTATACTTCCATCACCAACAGCAGATAAGTCTATTTGTTTTATTTGAGTTTATACCCTCCCTTTCTCCTGGTCTAGAACCAAAGACCTCTCCAAAGTTCACATCTAGCATTCCATAGGATGTAGCCATGGCTGCAAAAGTGGTATTAAAGTACCATAATTGGGTAGTATTTCCCCATACAAGGCTGTCTGAGTTTTGAGGTCTTCAGAGAAGGCTTTCTCTCACTGCCATCTCCAACATTCTTGTAGATTTGTTTTTTGAGGACATGGGACAGAGGCTTCTCCATTACTATTCCTCTTGCAATGGAACTCCTGCCCAAGGGAGGTATGTTTGGCTCCCTCTCTGCTCATTTTATTTCACTTTATTTATATTCTGCCTTCCTTCCAGCACGGGATGATGATGATGATGATGATGATGATGATGATAATAATAATAATAATAATAATAATATTTTATTTATAGCCCGCTCCTCTGTATCCAGAGGTGCCTTACAACCATTTTAAAATACAGTATAGTACAACCCCTCTGACCATGGGACTGGTGCCCACAGTTTCACTTACCTGCATCTGAAGAAAATACGGTCTCTTTAGGCATCTGGAAGTCTTCTAGTGTGACTCTATGGTCAACTTCTGCTGAAAGTCATTAATTTCAATTGATTTCGCTAGATTCCATAGTTTTCATGTTTCCATGGCAAGTCTACGAATGTATTTCCTGTGGATATGGGGGGTCATAATGTAATGAATTGCAGGCTACCTCTCTAGGCATATGGAAACCCCCAAGTCTATAGTCAACTACCACCAGAAATATAGGTTTCATTAGTGTATGGGATTTTCACTATCCATGGTAAGTCTGGGAATGTATCCCCAGCAGATACAGGAGTCATACTCCTGTACAGACTGTACAACTAAAAAAAAACTATTAATTTTTTCAACTACGTTGTTGTTGTTGTGTACCTTCAAGTCATTTCCAACGTACGGTGACTTTTCATAGGGTTTTCTGGGCAAGTTTCTTCAGAGGGGGGTTTTCCATTGCCATCCTCTAAGGCTGAAAAAGTGCGACTCACTCAGTGTCACCCAGCGGCAAGCCAGGATTTTGTACGACTGTTTTGTACAACCATTAAAATAGTGCCTATAATATACAATGGCAAAATCAAGGCTTGCTTTTTGGAATGTATGTTTTATTTGAATATTTTCAAGCCATGAATGGCTGAATCCATGGATAAAGAATATGGCAGGCCAACTGTATTGTTAGAGGATGAAGTCCAGGTCACTGGGGGCAGCAAGTTCTTGTAACAGCATGTTGGTGAGTCCACTTTGTGTTTGGGTCCAAACTTTAAATGAGCTGACCAAGGTGCCAGATCTGTTTTGTGTGTTGGGTACCTTGGATTGAATCTTTACAGTTTAGACTAAGGGGCTAAACAGATCACCTCTTTGGAGCGCCCTGCTGCCTCCCCTTTCAGCACAGTATCCATGGCCCCGATCTGATATTTTTGCACTGCAGAAAGGGTGCTTTTTGCCGCTGCAGCAGCACCTTGTGGCGCTCCTTTTGATGCTGCATCATCTGGACGCAGCACCAAAGGAGCACCGTGATGTGTTTGGACACACGGCGTAACAGCAGCATCAGGGCAGCGTTGGGCCATGCATCATGTGGATGCCATGCCCCCACTCTGCCCTAAGGCCAGCGTATGACGCCGGTCTGTACAGCCTCTAAAAGTCAGAGCAGATTCACTGTCCCACTGACATGGATGCTGACACCCACGACTGATATGATTCATTCATGCACTGCCTTTCCAAATGATCAGAAAAAGACAAAGGGCTTGTCTTCACTGGCCAAATGGCCCATTTCCCCCATTTCCCTGTTTGGGCAGTGCATGATCCAAACTCCAGTTATGATGCAGGCAAATTCAGTTCCAGAAACAGGGTTTAACACCGTTAAAACCTAGTAAAACGTTGCTCCAGATCTCTTTGTTTCTATGTTGTGTTGAATATTTACAGGGAAGTCCTGCTGGGCCATGCAGCATGTCCATGGTGGATCTTTTGTTTGGAGGTTTAAATATTTGAAGGGATGTCATATCGCGAATCGAGCAAGCAATCTGTGCTACAGAATTAATGCACTTTGGCATTGTTTTAACTTCCAAGGCTCAATGCTACGTAATACTGGGATTTGTAGTTTTGTGATATTTAGATATTTGCCTTTCCTGTCAGAGAGTTCAGGTGCCACAACAAACTCCAAATTCCATGAGTCTATAGGATGGAGCCATGACAATTAAAGTGATGTCAAACTGCTTTAATTCTGTAGTGTGGCAGCAGCTATAGCCTTCCTCTTTTCCTACTGCTTTCCATTTCAATAAGCATTATCATCTTTTCCAGTGAGTCATGTTGTCCTGTTGTGTCCAAAGCACATTATTCTTTGTTTAATTGTTTTAGCTTCTGGGGAATTTGAGTTGCTCTCAGACCTATATATATATATATATAGACAGTCCATAGTATCTGTAGAGGTTGCCTCCAGTGCCACAAAGGAGAACATCCCCCCCCCCCCCCATCAGCTTTCTTTACTAAGGAGTTTATCACATGGAGGCAAATTGCTTAAATCCTGTGCAGAAACAGAATATAAAAGTCTGGAGAAAAAAAACCTCGCAAAAGTGGGCTGTTTTGCAGACATATTTATATAAAGGAGAAATACCGTGACGTTAACTCAAATGGAAAGTCACCCAAACCCACTCCTTTTTACTTTCAGAAGTTCTCGAAAGTAAAAAGGAGCAGGTTTTGGCAACTTTATGTTTGGGTTAATGTCACATTATTTCTCCTTCACACAAACATAGTCTGCAAATTTACCCACTTTTGCAGGTTTTGTCCACTTTTTGTTTGGGTTAACCCTTGACGTTGTTCGAAAATCTACCCACTTTTGCGACTTTTTTCTAGTTTAAATTCAGTTTCTGCACAGGATCCATCCCATGTGATAAACTACTAAGCATTATCGTTTTTTCCAATTAGTCATGCTGTCCCAGGATGTGTTGAAAGTATGACAGCCTCAGTTTACCCATTTACACTTCTAGGGAGAATTCAGCCTTGATTTCCAGTGCAGCTGTTGTTGCTTCCAACCATGAAGAGAACTTATTAAAGGGATTTCTTTAAAAGAATTGTTTGGAAGAGGTTTGCCACTGCCTCCGTTTGAGGATGCTTGGAGAATGTGACTTGCGCAAGGTCACCTGGTGGGCTTTCATGAATGAATGAGATCTTCCAGAGTCTTAGCATGCATCTACACTGTATAAATAATGCAATTTGACACCACTTTAAGTTCTGTAGCTCCATCCTATAGAATCCTAGGATTTGGAGTTTTACAAGGTCTTCAGCTTCTCTGCCAAAGAGTACTTGTGTCTCATGAAACTACAAATCCCAGAACGTGGAAGGTTGGAGCCATGGCAGTTAAAGTGGCATAAACAGCATTATTTTTACAGATGCATCCCTAATCTGACATTCAAACCACTATATCATACTGCTCATCGGATCCACATATTTGTTTTTTTGGCACTCCATGATATCTGTAGAGCTCTCCTTCAATACTATATTTCAAATAAGCTGGTTTTCCTCCTGTCAACTTTCTTTAATGCACAGATTTCACAAACATAATGTAGAAACTGGAAATAGCATTATCCTGACTTCGGTATCCAAAAGAGAATACTAGACAGTTATGGGTAATTAGGGGTTTTTTTGTTGTTGTTGGTAATATATGTCTAAATGATCTACAAATCAAGCAGAATCATCTTTGCACATGTTTCACTCTTGTCTGCACTGACATCAACAAGGAGCTGTTTCTGAATTTTCTTTTCCATGCTGAAAGAAAACAAACAGTGAACTCAGTGTTCTAAATTATACACATTTTTCTGCTAATATGAAAGCTACTTATACATATTTATATATGCAAAAATGTCTCTCTTCTTTCTTTTCCATTTGCATCTTGTTCAACATCATCCATCTTTTGCAAAAAGAATACAATGGCCTGCATCATGATAGGGACTTATGTTAAGTACTTATGTTTACTTGTGTGTAAATTCCCTTTTGCATGGGGCACAGAGAGCTATTTTCCATCCAAAAACCTCCCGTGCCTGTCAGCATCAAGACCCAGGAGGGGCTGCTGAATACAGAGAAGAGAGAGAGCGAGGAAACATTTCAGATCATGAAGACCTGGTGTTCTGGGCTTCTAGGGGGAAGTAAAACCAGGTGCACCCCATTTCAGACCACACACTCATTTCTTTCCCAGATTCATCTGGGTGCAGCTGTTTCTTAACAGTCTGGATTCCATTTGCCTCTCTATCCCTTCCCCACTAGTAAGTGACAACAGGAATGTCCCCTCCTGGGCTTGACAATTGCAAGGTGGCGGGAAGATGTGGAACTGTGCGTGCAAGCTACGTATATTTGTAGGAGCTCAGCCAATATTTGTCACACGCATGCATGCGAAAAATTCTGTAAATGTCAAAGGCAGTGGATGTTTCCTGCCCACCTACAGATTTTGTTCAGAAAAGTCAGCCTGGCATTCTGAGGATGCGACCCCTTCAGAATAGAGAAAATTTGGTACTCTGGAATATGTTTGCACTTTTTAAAATTTTATTGTATTTATTTTTTGGTACATCATAGGGCCCTCTGCCTCATTTCACTGCAGCTGTTTTCATTTTGAGCAATCAAAGAAGACACAAGCCACAACATTTTGTTGCTTGATTTCTTAATCTCTTAATCATTCTAATAAGCACAGGATGGCACTGTTGTTGTTGTTGTGTACCTTCAAGTTGTTTCCAATTTATGTCAGCCCTATGGAGAACCTATCATGGGGTTTTCTTGGCAAGTTTCTTCAAAGAGGGTTTGCCATTGCCATTCTCTGAGGCTAAGAGAGTGTGACTTTCCCAAGATCATCCAGTGAGTTTACATGGTTGAGCTGGGATTTGATCGCAGGTCTCCTGAGTTGCAGTCCAACACTCAAACCAATACACCATGCTGGTTCTGCTCCATATTTATGAAACCATAAACTAGATTTACAAGCTTGTAGATTTTGGTATTCACATGTAAGATCCTGGCACCATTGCGATGATCACAAATGCCAACTAAAACCCACCTTAAAAGCCAGGCTGCCCCACCAACTGAAGACATTCTGGGGCACTGGTGAGCAGGCTGCTGAGAGATGAAGTATCCAGCCCTCTCCTGCCAACAAGCCATGATGTGACAAGCAGTTATGGCAAGGCCCCACAAGGGTTCCTTGTGTACCATTGCTCATTGGTAGGAGAATCATAGCATTTGTTGGGACATCATAGGCCATGAAGTCCAGCCTCCTGTTCAATACAGGATCATCAGCTCACTTACAGTGATTCCCAAACTTTGGTCCTCCAGGTGTTTTGGACTTCAGATCCCAGAGGCCCCAGCCAGCTTGGCCAGCAGTCAGGAATTCTGGTAGCTGAAGTCCAAAACACCTGGGAGACCAAAGTCTGAGAATCATTGAAGCATCCCCAGAAGGTAGCTGTTCAACCTGAAGACATCCAGAGAAGAAGACCCTAACACCTCTCTAGGAAGTTGGTTCCATTGCTGAACCAATTTCACTGTCAAGAAGTTCCTTCTAATGTTCAGTTGGAATCTACTCTCCTGTAACTGAAAACCATGAGACCTGGTCCTACCAAGCCTTGAGCCTTGGGGAGAGGTGGGAAATAAATAAATTTTATTATTATCATTTCTGTCCTAAGGGGAGCAGAGATCAGGCCTGCTCCTTCCTCTCTATGACATCCCTTTAGATGTTTAAAGAGTGCAATTGTGTTGCTCCTCAGTTTTCTCATCTCTGAGATGAACAAGCCCAGCTCCTTCAACCTTTCCTCCTATATTTTGTTCTCCATACCTTTCATCCTTGTTGCAGTTCTCTGGACTTGCTTGCCAGCTCTGCAGAACTCATTCAGCTGGTTTGGCCGTCTGTCTTTTAAGGCTGGTTATTGGGATCAATAACTGGGAGATAGATTATAGCTACATTGCAACTACATCTCCAATGCAGGATCAAGGTTATATATTTCCAGTCGTTAACCTCATCCTTCTGGCGAGATTTTCTTGGCAAGATTTGTTCAGAGGAGGTTTGCCACTGCTTTTGCCTGCGGCTGAGAGTGAGTGATTTGCCTAAGGTCATTCAGTGGGTTTACATGGCTGAGCGGGGATTTGAACCTTGATCTCTAGAGTCATAGTCCTGCTGCTACTTTATTTATATTCTCCCTCCCCCCCACCAACTGGGAGTCGATACAGTTTACAAATTAAAAGTAGCACAATATAATTAAAACATAGTACATCATGTATTTAAAATAGTCTATGCCATTTCCTCCAGCCTTACCCACGGTGTGTTTAAGGCTTCTAAGGCAGCTAGTGATTTTTTTCTTACAACAAGCGAATGGCTATCTCCCATCATGGCATAGTTATTGTTTGTGTTTTCAATCATGTTTGCGTACTTTGGCAGTCCAGCAAGACGTTTGGCTTTTACTGAGGAAGAAATGTCAAAACAGGAGATTATCTTGAATTCCTGTCTTGCCTATCATCAGGTTCTTAATTGTGTTTTGTTTGCAAGCTGCGCATGTTTGACATGTATCACGCCGCCTACCGGCTGCTTGTCATTCGTGTTTTACACTGTTTCTGTCTCTTGCTGCTTGTAATCATCTCCATCCAGCGTTTGCATTTTCACTTTTTGCTGGTCTTATAAGTGGGTAGTGTTTTTACTTATGTTAATTATGTTTCTGATGCTGTGTTCGTTCCATGTTTATCAATGAGGGCTGGGATTGTAGATCAGCTACTTATTTAACAAAGAATAATATAATAATAATAATAATAATAATAATAATAATAATAATTCTTTCTTACCTATGTCTTCCTAAGACTCAAAGTGGAGTATAGCATGAATTAAAATACAATAGATGACTAAATGCACGAAACCACTTAAACACACAGGTTAAAACACATAAACATAGCATTAAGATGACAATTACACATTAGAATCATGCAGACATTGTCTGAATTTAAAACAGTATTAAAGACCTATCTCTTCCAGCAGGCCTACCCACCCAATCTTAAAGTTTGAATGTTAAATTGGTATGTTTTTAATTTTATACCTGGTTGATTTTGATGTGTAATGATATCTGTTGCTTGCAGCGGCAGCTGCCCAGTAGAGCAGGACTGGGGGACGTTTATAATCCCTCTGTATTATCTATACCAGCCTTTCTCTGCCTTTTTACCTGGAGGATCCCTTTAAATAATTTTCAGGTTTCAGAGAACTCCTACATAAAAATTATTATAACCTACACCAGTAACAATCTCTCATGGATTCCCTAGCAAACTCTAGGGTTCCAGGGAATCCTGGTCGAGAAACCCTTCTGTACACTATTGTCACGATTGTGAATACATTGGTATCATGCATACAAATCAGTTATGGATGTGTAACTCTAGGTTACACATTGGTAACTGTGATCATGAATTCCAACCTGGATCTTTAAATTATTGTAAGATTTCTTGCCTATGAATGCAATAACTCATGACATCACTGGATTGTCTTCATTGACGAAAAAAATCGTCCTCATCTTGCAGTTGCCGTCAGCCAAGCACTCTTGATGTTTTGCAGGGAGGTCACTGTGAATTTGCAGGTAATGCAGTTCAGTCTGATTTTGAAAAAGTCCCCTTTTACCCCATTTTTTTTTTAAAAAATCTAGGTTTTCCTGTGTGTGACCAGTGCTCCAAACCAGCTTTGGTGTGGAGCTGGTTGTGGGAGCAATTTTTGGTGAGAAGGACTGGTCGAGAATGATATGTCACCATGTTTTTTTTTCCCTTCAGTGTATGTTCAGCCATGAGATCAGTAGTGAGGAGTTAGATTGGGCCAACCCTCCCTCTTTGGCCTCGCCACCCAAATGTTGTTTTTTATAAAATTAAAATTTCTAATTTCTTTTTTTTTTAATTTAAAAAAATTGTTTTTTTAAATCAAATATTCTTTAAAAATATTACATTTTAACCAAATCTTCACTATGTATATGTAAATACATTTAGGCTATGTGTGTGATATTGTAATTTGAAGATATAATTTTAATTTTACTTTTGCTAGTTGTTTATGTCACAACTGTTAACTTTTACATTTAGTATTATATGGGAATTATGATTTACGAGTAACATTAGTGCAAAAAAGCATTACTGTGGATTCTGTATGGTGGAGATGGGAGGAGATCAATGGGGTGGGGTATAAAACCATGAGTTCCTGCACCAGGTGACACCAATCCTAGGGATCCCACTGCATCTAGCTCTTGTAGATCTAACCCCTGGCTGAACATTTCCATTAATAAAATGTGTGTGTATGTGCATGTACGTACACATGCACTCATTCATTGGGGCAGCAAAAAGGGGGATTGGATGGGAAAGCATGCAGTCAGAGTGCAAGGTAGTCTAGATTGACAGGCAAACAATAGCTGCTATTGGTTGATAGGTTGGTGCGTGTTGGGAAGGCAAAAAACAAACAAACAAACAAATAGCAGAATAGGCATGGCCATGTGGCTGAAAATAATGTGAAAGAGATGACCTATGGACAGCGTCCTTACACTGAAATAAGTTCACAATGAGGAAATGTGTTGCTAGTCAGCCTGATATCACCTTGCTTGGCCTGTTACATGGCATAGTGGTTTGAGTGCTGGACCATGACTCTGGAGACCAGGAAATTTATTGCATTCATTTGTCTCCCCGTTATGGGGATCAAAAGAGGACGCTTGTGTGTACGCGTGACCGGGAAAGAACGGATTTTATTGCATACCAAAACATCCTCAAAAGGGCCTTGTTCCGTTCCGTGCCATGAAGCATCCCCGTTCAATGCCGAGGGAAGTCATTTTTTGTCCAACTGCTCCCATTATCTTAGCCCCCCATTCTGGCACCAGGCAGCTGACTGGAGATAAAGTGATCTGGCATTGGCCACACCAGGCAGCATAGCAGGGCACCCAGGCACACAGCTGCCCAATGTCAGAATGGAGGACTCCAGACCTTCCGGGAAGACCTGGAGTAACTTTTCAAAATCTGCAGTAAGAAGAGTATACCCCGAATTTGGTACTGAAGAAGCTGGACATCGCCCAGACCATTTGCACCAGGCCAAGGATTGGGCCCTGCATCATCCAGTTTGCCGAGAGGAGATTCAGAGATTTCTGAATTGGTGAACCCTATTCTCAAAGCAGGTTCGGCCCCCTTGGTGTGTCCTAAAGTCTGGACGGAGACACAGAGAAGATTAATCATTCCATGGACATTACAGCCACCAGTCACCACTTGTTTCCTGTGAAGTCCTTTATTTCTTTTCCACTGGACAGTATTTCTTTTCCATTGTGTTTGAACTTGATGAAAGAAAGAAAAATATTTTCCACTGGTTAATAGCAGTCCATTGCAAATTGCCCTTATGCTCTCTTCTCTTTTATTTTTCTTTTCATGCCTTTTCTAGTTTTAAAACTAAGGAGTTAGAAAAGTAAGGAAAGATTCTATTTTTTTAAAAGAAAAAAAAGTTGGACAAAAAACTTGAGTCGGGTAAAAAAAATGTCATGAGATCCCAGCAGAGTCCCTGGAGATTTGTTGTTGTTATTTGCCGACTTATGATGACCTTCGGTAGAAATTTTCCATTGTTTTCCTCTGAGGCTGAGAGAGTGGGGGACATGCCTAGGGTTGTCCAGGGTTATCCTGTGGGTTTCCATAGCTGAGCAGTTTTCAGCTCTGGTCTCCTGGAGTCTTCTGTAGCCATGCTGCAGAAATAAAGCAGTCTAAAACTGTCATGACTCTATCCTGCGGAATCTTGGGATTTGTAGTTTGGTGAGGTATTCAGCCTTGCAAAACTACAAATCCCAGGATTCTACAGGATAAAATCAGGTCAGTTAAAGTGGGGTAAAACCGCTTTATTTCTGGAGTGAGTGTGTCCAGCAACATCCAGTCCAACACTCCAACCACAACACCACACTGTCTCTCATCCCTGCAGATGCAGCCTGCAAAACAGATGCAGACCGCATTTGGCAAGTACAGTCATAACACAGGCCATAAATCCTTATGACTCCCAGATGCATGAGATGCTGGTAGCAACAGCCATATCAAGCTGGCAGTAAGGCAGATTCACCAGGGAAGTTCACCCAAGCTGACCTCCCAGAGCATACTGAATATTGCTGCCTCCCCCCACCTCTGTTAGAGTCCATGATTCAATAACAGAGCTAATATGGAGTTGAAGGCTTTCATGGCCGGCATCCATAGTTTTTTGTGGAGCTTTCGGGCTATGTGGCCATGTTCTGGAAGAGTTCCTTTCTGACGTTTCGCCAGCATCTGGGATAATACATTGCATGCATAGGGTTCTGTATCTAGCACCCCAATTTAAAAGGATCTCAGGAAGGAAGGTTAGGAAGAAGATTAGCCTGAGAACAACTCAGGGTAGACAATGGTGAATCAAATCATAGAAAAGTAATTTTGGGACTGCCTCTGATTCCTGTATCTCCAAGTTAATGTCCTTTTTCGCTGCCCAGAGAAGAACTGGGCTGTTCAGTCTTTCATGTGTTTGGAAATACTACTTTTTCTGGACTACAGCTCTCAGAATTCCTAGACAGCATGGTTGGTGGCCATGTACTTTTAGTGTGAACATTAGAAGACCTGGAGGTGACTCTGATCTCCAAAATAGCTTGGAAAGTTTTCCAAGTTTGGACAAGAGTCCAAAATGAGTTTACTGTCCCAATTGAATGGGAGATAGCACAGGGTAAAGATCATAGAATCATAGAATCATAGAGTTGGAAGAGACCAAAAGGGCCATCCAGTCCAACCCCCTGCCATGCAGGAACTCTCCATCAAAGCATCCCCGACAGATGACCATCCAGCCTCTGCTTAAAGACCTCCAAGGATGGAGACTCCACTACACTCCGAGGGAGTGTGTTCCACTGTCGAGTAGCCCTTACTGTCAGGAAGTTGGTCTGTATTATTATTTTATCTGTTGGATTTATATTCTGCCTTTCTCCCAAGATGGTCAATTCTGTCACCTAGATCTCTTTGTGGGAAGGTCACCTCATCCCCTTCAGGAGGATCTGGTGGTAGCTCACAGTAGATTTTTCTCCTTGAGGAAACTTTTGCCTTGTCACACTTCTGAGGTTCCAGATTCCTCTGTTTTTGAATTGTAATCTGATGTCTCCTGATTCCTTTGTGTCTCTCATCTCGTGATTTCATTTCTCATTTGAATTGTTCTTGCAAAGCAGCTGAAGCATTTCTTCATGAGGAGAGAGTATACCGTATTGATTGACTGATTGATTGATCTCTGACAACATTGGCCACAATCTTGCACCAGACACTTAGCTGCTGTGTCATGCCTGTGACCTGTCTCTCAATCTGATCCCCAAACCCACCATAAAACCCTGACAGATGCACCAAGAGATGGTGGTTCTGTGATGGAGATGAGTTAACTGGTGAAGGATGACGCACCCCAGATCCCCTTCCACCACCAAGGAACCTTGCAAGGTCCTTTCACAATTCCTGCTTTGCTGGTGAGAGGGAGCTGGAAATACCTTCCTTCAGTGCCCCACTCACTAGGGGCAGAAAATTTAATTCCTCATTGTGGCTGCCTGGATTTTAAGGTAGTTTCTGAAGGCATTTATAATGTTGCCATAGTCAAAGTCGTAAGCATAATCTACAAGGTTGTAACTGCCTAAGAGGATGCCACCCATTAACTTAAATTTACAACTCTCTGTGCCAAAGAACAGTGTCACAGAATTCTTCCTCGTCCCATTGTGTGTTTTTCAAAGTTCCACACAATTTTTGGAAGAGATGTGCAAATCACCTTTAGTTTGTCCAGCAAGTCTTTTGAATTGGGGTGTGTCCTTATGTACGCCATCGTTCCATAGAAAGACCAAATGGCTCCTTTTTTCCCCCCTGTCTTTTAATTCTCTGTGAATTCCAAAAAAACCCAGTATCTCATATGTCAATGTCCAATGTCCATGCAAATAAAATTCTTGGTTTTTGACCTTGTTGGTTTGTCCCAACAAGAGTGGGTCCAAGGTAGCAGTTTTAAGCATTGTTTGTTGTTGTTGTTGTTGTTGCATGCCTTCATGTCATTTCCGACTTCTAGTGACCCTAAGGCAAACATCTCATGGACTTTTTTTGGCAAGCTTTGTTCAGAAGAGAATTGCCATTGTCTTCCGCTGAGGCTGAGAGCATGTGACTTGCTCAAGGTCACCCAGTGGGTTTCATTTTTGCTGAGCTGGGAATCGAACCCAGGTCTCCAGAGTCATAGTCCAACACTCAAACCACTATGCCATGTTGGCTCTCCAGTTTTAAGCACTGAGGAATGAAATGAAAGGAATCATATTAATATAGCTGAATTTAATTGATATAGCTAGATGTTAACATACTGGTGTACAAAATATATACAGAATGTTAAATAACATTGATAATTGAAAGTTCTTGCTGTGAAATACAGGTAATTATGCTCATTGACAATTTAGAAATTTATGTTAAAGCTGTAAACTACAAGAAAAATTAACTGGTTAGGATGCATTCATTGTTGCAGGAAAGCATGACTTATATTAACAAACAAAGGGTTTTACGGAACATGAGACATTTAGTAAGGTTTGCAAAGACAAACATATGTTATGCCTTTTCTTTATTTTTAAAGCTGTTTACAAATACGAAAAGGAATAATAATGTGACGGGAAAATTTTAAAAATTGTAATTAAAAAAGAGTAGGCCATTCAATTAATTTTCAGATAGTGAATCAATGGATAGGTAAATCCAATTGATTAAATTGCTCTATTCTAGGTCTAAAATACATTGCAGAAATAATCCAGTTTGAGACTGCTTTAACTCTCTTGGCTCAATACGAAGGAATTCTGAAAACTGTAGTTTTGTGAGACATTTAGCCTTCTCTATCAGAGAACTCTGGTGCCACAATAAACTACAATTCCCGGGATTTCCTAGCACTGAGCCAGGGCAGTTAAAGCAGTCTCAAACTGGATTATTTCTGCAGTGTGTTTTGTACCCTAGTCAACACACTGCAGTATATGCTAAAGTAAATGCTAAAAGGTGGTGGAGAGAATGGGTCTATTTGCAAAATTGCAAGCATCTAGGGCCCTGTCTGCACCGATGTGGGATAACCTGTTGCAAAACCCTCCATTCTGACACCTGCCGTCTGACCCCACATGCGTTCTACTGAGATCAAAAGGAGGCACCAAGTGACAGTCACTTGGCTGGGCATCTGATTCTGACTTCAGAGCAACTGACCAGCAGCAGCAGTGGACACACAGTGGGATGCACATGTGGCAGACATCCAGTGTGAGGACAGAGGGCTTCAGATCTTCTGGGAAGATCTGGAACAAGCAGGGACTTTTCAAAAATCTAGGACAAGAGGGGTAAAACCATCCGGATAAGCCCGCCAGAAGATATCCGACAGCTCAATACATTGTCTGACTTTGAAAGAGCACTAAAGACCAGTCTCTTCCAGCAGGCTTCTCTAGATGTTTTTTAAACTGTGAATTTTAAATGCGGATAGCTTTAATATGTGTATGTCTTTTTTGTTCTTTTAAAGTGATGCGTATTTTAACAGATGTGTTTTAACTGATGTTGTTTATCTGTTCATTGTTGTTGTTCCCCACCTTGATCCATGGGGAGAGGTGGATAAGAAAATTTAGTACTACTACTACTACTACTACTACTT
The DNA here is from genome assembly GCA_034509955.1 of Urosaurus nigricauda. NCBI lineage: Eukaryota > Metazoa > Chordata > Lepidosauria > Squamata > Phrynosomatidae > Urosaurus > Urosaurus nigricauda. Next base: position 4,522,331 of record JAOEGL010000004.1, read on the forward strand.
GCTTATGGTGCTGAACGGGCCAGCCATCATCCAGTCTGCTTGCACTGGAAACGGACATTGTGCATCATCTGGTCTTCCCACTAAGGGAACAGGGAGAGATGGTAATTGTATTTGGCCCTTGCAGACAAGGTCTAAGTGAGAAAACTAATTGTTTATCAGATCCTAATCTGATACAAGTTAGCTTGACACTTCCCAATAAAGCAATTTATCGGGGGGGCCAAGGAATGACTAGATTGCAAAGCCTTTTTAAAAAACCCTTCAGTTTTTCTTTGTTTTATTTTGTTTTGTTTTGTATTTGAAATGTCCAGCAATTGACAGCAGATGTGCAGCAGTAATTCAACCCATTCGATGTTTTTATACAGCTGCTCAGTTTTTCTGCATGTTTTTAGCAACACAACAATGGCTGCCTATGTAAATTACACACTAGAAGGCATGTATGTGTGTTTGTATATGCACACACACAAATGCACAAAAGATTCTGAAGGGGAATCTTTCTATCCTCTCTCTTTCTCTTTCTCCAGGTGCATCTACACTGTGAAAATAATGCTGTTTGATACCACTTTAAGTGCTGTAGCAACATCCTAGGGAATCCTGAGATTGGTAGTTTTTAAAGGTCTTTAACTTTCTCTGCCAAAGAATGCTGGTGCATTGCAAAACTACAAATTCCAAGATGCTGTAGGGTGGAACCGTGGCATTTATAAGGGAGTCAAACTGAATTATTTATACAGTGAGCTACAGCAAAACTTTTGACTGCATAAATGACGAAAAACTATGGCTTGTACTTAGCAGAATAGGAGTACCACAACATCTGATTGGCTTGATGAGTAACTTCTACTCAGGACAAGAGACTGCCATCAAAACAGAATATGGAGAAACAGTAAGGTTCCCAATTGACAAAGAGGTCAGGCTAGGCAGCATACTAGCCCCCAGTTTATTCAATCTACAGTGGAGCCTCCACATTCACTGGAGTTAGGGGCATAGGACCCCCATGAAAGTGGGAAAACTGCAAATAAAAAACCACTATGTTTTTAACATGAGAGAACACCAATTCTATGGTCAACATCTACCAGAAATTGACCATAGAATTATGCTAGAGGACCTACAAATGCCTAGAGAAGTGTTTTCTTGAGTCATCTCTAACTCTTCCAGCACAACTCTATGGTCAGTTTCTGGCAGAGTTGCACTAGAGGACCTGGAGAGTGTTAGAGAAAATGTATTAATCAAATCTGCAAATAATAAAATCCACAAAAGTCAAAGTCGCAGATGTGGAGGGCTGACTGTATATGCAGAAAATTTCTGCAGAGTGGACTTGGACCCAGATAGGTAGAAGGAAGATTAACAACCTAAGATATACAGATGGCATAATGCTACTAGCAGAAACGGAGAAAGACCTAGAGCAATCTATATTATTATAATTATTATTTACATTATTATTTACCCATGTATAGAGGCAAGGAATAACAACAACAGATACACCACGTTAGTGAAAACATACTGGTTAAAATACCTCAGCTTAAAAAGACAAATAAGATATTTGTCCCTCACCACCTTGAGTCCCTATATTGGAAAAAGGCTGGATATAAGCAAATAATAATAAAAATGATAATATCCACATTTAAAATCCAGCATCTAAAATTCAAAATGTAAAAAACATCTGGCTAGCCTGCCAGAAGAAATTGGTCTTTAATACTGTTTTGAATTCAGACAGTGTATTTAACTGTAGGATCTCTTCTGGCAGGGGCAGTCAGGAAGAAAATGCCAGGGTTGGATCAATGCTGAACATCAAAACAACAACAATACCAACAATAACCATGGAAGATATTCAAGAATTCATACTAGATAATGAGAAAACTGAAATAGTAAAAGAGTTCCCATATTTTGGTCCAAATATTGATCAAAACAGATGACTCTTTCACACTGGAATTTCTCCCAACTTCGAATGCAGCTAAAGCAAATTCACGTGAATTCGCTTGTTTAGCGAATTTACGTGAATCCCCATTGCATTTGGAAGGCGTTCAGAATGACTTCCTATTACCCGAAAATGACCCCTCCTTGCCCGAAATTGCGTGAGAAGCTTTAATTCGCAATAACGTGAAGCCTATGATTGCATTCGGAGTGACTTCCCTTTTGCCCAAAATTGCATGAGAAGCTCTAATTCACAATAACATGAAACCCCATGATTGCGTTTGGATTGCCCTTGGATTATACTTCCAATTTCCTACGTCTGAAAGAGTCCAGAGACCGCAGTTAAGAAATCAGAAGATGACAAGGATTGGGAAGGGCAGCTATGAAAGAAATGGACAGGATCATAAAATGTAAAGACATACATTTGAATACTAAAGTGAGAATCATCCAAGCCATTGTATTCCCTATCACCATGTATGGATGTGAGAGCTGGAAAATTAAGAAAGAAAATAGGAAGAAAATCCATTCATTTGAGATGTGGTGCTGGAGAAAAGTGCTGACAGACAAGAAGGACCAATGGTCCTTGAAACGATCAAGCCTGAAAACATTTGGATGACTAAACTGAGGCTTTCTTATTCTGGCCACATCACGAGAAAAAATGAATCTGTATTGGGGAAAGAGGGAGAAAGGAAAAACTGGAGAATTATATTATACTTAATTACAGCCAGAAGAATCCTAATAGCCAAAAGCTGGAAAAAGGAATCTCCACCGCAGATTGAAGATTGGAAAATGAAAATCTATGATATAAAAAAATGGATAGGTTAACTGCAATATTAAATAAAAAAGATATGGACAAATGGGAAAGAGAATAGAAACCAGTGACAGAAGTAATAGAGGGAAAATAAATTAAAATTAAGAAGGTGGAAGTCAAAGGGGGAAAAAGAAAGTTAAAACAGTGATGGAGTTCTCGATTGTGGTTTAGCATTTTATTTTCAAATTGATATTACAAAAACTTATAGGAAGAGAAAGTGATATATAGAAAATTTGGAGCTGTAAAAAACTTGTAATTTTGAAAAATAAGAACCAACAACAAGAGGTGCTGTAAAATAAACACTAAAAGATTGTTTTTGAAAGATAGCTGGGAAAAAAGGGAAAAGAGGTCAAGAAAACAATATCAAGATAAAGTTAACTGTAATATTGAATGTAAAATGTGTAATATGACAGAGATTATGATGGATGAACTGAATAAAGATTATTTAAAAGAAGAAGAAAAGACCATGATGCTAGGAAAGCTGGAAGGCAGTAGAAAGAGAGGAAGATCCCACATCAGAATGATAAACTCAATAGGAGAGGACACAGGGCCGAACTTGTGGACTTTGAGCAGAGAGGCTGAGGACAGAATGTCTTGGAGATGTCTCATCTACAGGGTCACCATGAACCGAAGTTGACTTGAGGGTAGATAATAACAAACAACAAGATTTACCAATGTGAAGTTGAAGGCTTTCATGGATGGCATCTATAGTTTTTTGTGGGTTTTTGGGGGATATGTGGCCATACTATGTAGGCATAGTCAGACACGAATTCTAGACTTTAGGAGAGCTGATTTCAATAAACTTAGAGAAATATTAGGGGTGATCCCATGGTCAGGTACACTAAAAGAGAAGGGAGTTCAAGACGGATGGGAGTTCCTCAAAAGGGAGATACTGAAGGCACAATTTCAAACAGTTCCAATGAGGAAGAAAAATGGAAGATATCTCAAGAAGCCAGGATGGATGACTAAGGAACTTTCAACTGAGCTAAGTTTTAAAAAGAAAATGTATAAGAAATGGAAAAATGGGGAAATCACCAAACAGGAATTCAAACAAATAGCCAGTACGTGTAGGGATAAAGTCAGAAAAGCTAAAGCGCAGAATGAACTCAGGCTTGCTAGAGAGGTTAAGAACAATAAAAAAGGCTTTTTTGAGTATGTCTGCAGCAAAAGGAAGAAGAAGGAAACAGTGGGGCCACTGAGTGCAGAAGATGGCAAAATGCTCACAGGAGACAGAGAAAAGGCAGAATTACTCAACACCTTCTTTGCTTGAGTCTTCTCAGAAAAGGCAAAGGGTGCTCAACCTAAGGATAATGGGGAAGAAGACAGAATAGGGGAATTTCAGCACAGAATAAGTAAAGAGATAGTACAGGAATACTTGGTTAACGTAAATGAATATAAATCTCCAGGACCAGATAAACTACATCCTAGGATATTAAAAGAAGTGGCAAATGTAATATTGGAACCACTGGCAATAATCTTTGAGAACTCCTGGAGAACAGGAGAAGTCCCAGAAGACTGGAGGAGGGCAAACGTTGTCCCCATCTTCAAAAAGGGGAAAAAAGAGGATCCCAACAATTATCGTCCAGTTAGTCTGACATCAATTCCAGGAAAGGTTCTAGAGCAGATCATTAAGCAGAGAGTCTGTGAACATTTAGAAGCCAATGCCATAATCACAAAAAGCCAACATATGTTACAGAGAAACGAGTCATGCCAAACAAACCTGATCTCTTTTTTTTGATAAAATCACCAGCTTGGTAGATGAAGGGAATGCTGTGGATATAGTATACCTCGATTTCAGTAAGGCCTTTGACAAGGTTCCCCATGACATTCTTTCAAACAAGCTTGCAAAATGTGGGATAGACAAGGCAACTCTTAAATGGATTTGTAACTGGTTGACTGGCCGAACCCAAAGGGTGCTCAACAATGGCTCCTTTTCATCCTGGAAAGAAGTGACCAGTGGGGTCCCACAGGGTTCTGTCCTGGGCCCAGTGCTATTCAACATCTTTATTAATGACTTGGATGAAATTATTGAGGGCCTAGTTATCAAATTTGCAGATGACACCAAATTAGGAGGAGTAGCTAATACCCCAGAGGACAGGATCAAAATTCAAAATGACCTGAATAAACTAGAAAGATGGGCCAATGCTAACAAAATGAAATTCAACGCAGAGAAATGTAAGGTACTGCACTTAGGACAGAAAAATGAAATGCACAGATATCGGATGGGGGACATCTGGCTGAATGAAACTATGTGTGAAAGGGATCTAGGAGTCCAAGTAGACCATAAGTTGAACATGAGTCAACAGTGCGATGCGGCAGCTAAAAAGGCCAATGCAATTTTAGGTTGCATCAATAGAAGTATAGTTTCTAGATCAAGGAAAGTAATAGTGCCACTCTATTCTGCTTTGGTCAGGCCCCACCTGGAATACTGTGTCCAGTTCTGGGCACCACAATTCAAAAAAGATGTGGAGAAACTGGAGCATGTCCAAAGGAGGGCGACTAAGATGGTGAAGGGTCTGGGAACCATGAAGCCCTTTGAGGACTGTCTTAGGGAGCTGGGGATGTTTAGCTTGGAGAAGAGAAGGTTAAGAGGTGATATGATAGCTCTGTTCAATATTTGAAGGGATGTCATATTGAGGATGGAGCAAGCTTGTTTTCTGCTGCTCCAGAGAACAGGACAAGGAAATATGGATGCAAGGTCCAGGAAGAGAGATTCCACCTCAACATTAGGAGGAACTTCCTGACAGTAAGGGCTGTTCAACAGTGGAACACACTCCCTCGTAGGGTGGTGGAGTCTCCTTCCTTAGGGGTCTTTAAGCAGAGGCTGGATGGCCATCTGTCAGGGATGCTTTGATGGAGAGTTCCTGCATGGCAGAGTGTTGGACTGGATGGCCCTTGTGGTCTTTTCCAACTCTGTCATTCTATGATTCGAATGCATTCTCTGAAGATGCCAGCCACAGATGCTGGCGAAACATCAGGAATAAACTCTTCTAGAACATGTCTGCATACCCCCAAAAACCCACAAAAAAGAAAATTTGCCTCTAGTCCTGTGATAATGATATGCCTTAATTCATTCATTTTAAAAAATAAGAAGATGGAGCTAAACAAGGTCCTCAAGTGTAAAGATATACCACTGAATATCAATGTCGGAATCATCTTACAGTACAATTTCCAATTGCTATATATTTAGCTGAAAGCTAGACAGCGAAGAAAGGAAGAAAATCAACTTGTCTGAAGGAGGTAGAGTTTGTGGGTATTACTGACTGCCAAAAAGACAAATGGGTCCAAGAGCAAATCAAGCCTGGACTCTCTCTAGAAGCCAAGATGACTTTGTGAAAATGCAGGAAAACCTTTCTGTTCCAATAGGTTTTTAGAAACTAACTACTAGCAATTTTAATAATGTGCTACTTTTTACTTGTTGGATATTGACAAGCTGAAATGTATCCAGAGGAAGGCAACCAAAATGGTGAAAGGTCTGGAAAGGTCTGGAAACAAGCGGCTAAGGGAATGTTCCACCTGGGAAGAGAAAGTTAAGGGATGGCATGATATCCCTGTTTAAATATTCCAAGGGATGTCATATTGAGGATGGATAACCAAAACACCAACCAAAAGGGTTCTGCCAAAGATAATAAATAAACAGGATAACGGTGGTCCCACTTCCCAGTGTAAAAAAACAACTTTATAAGGAATAAACAAATAACTAATCTAGGGAGAAGAAAAAACAGTGGAATTTCTAAAAGGGTAACTACCCCACTGAGAATTGTGCAAAAGATCAAAAGCAAATGGTATTTTAATAATAATAAAATATCCAAACTTCAGGCCAGACATGGTTCGACTGAAAGTCTTCCTCAGTGGCCTGCCTATGAAGTATTAACTGTATATATATATATATATATATATACACACACACACACACATACATATATATATATAGGATGGAGTAAGCTTGTTTTCTGCTGCTCCAGAGAACAGGACCTGGAACAATGGATGGAAAAGAGATCTCACCTGAACATTAGGAAGATCTTCCTGATGGTAAGAGATGTCCCAATGTGCTAGAACACACTGCCTTGGAGTGTGGTGGATTCTCCTTCTTTGGAGGTTTTTAAAGAGAGGCTGGATGGCTTTAAGTTGGGAGTGCTTTGATTGTAATTTCCTGCATGGCAGAATGCAGTTGTACTGGATGGCCCTTGAGATCTCTTCCAATTCTATGGAGTTAATCACACTGGGGCTAATTTTGGCATTAAAGAGAGATTAAAGCGCATTTAAAGCATCCTGCAAATAAAGTGAAAATGGCAAGTAATTGCGCAATTGATTATCACATGCAATTGCGCAAATAAAGTGATATCAGAAATGCATTGTCGCTGAAATCCTGAAAGTAAAAAGATGTGCATTAAAGCTTCCTTGTGACCACTTTAATGGCGGGTTTTGTGGGCCATCATGTGAAATTGTTTCGCATAATTATGTGATTTTCCCGGGATATTTATGGGATATACTCCCGATCTCCTTTGTGTGATAAACTTCTATGATTCTATGATTCTAACATTTAGTGCAGTCTCTTTGATTTAATGGGTCTACTGTATTTGGTACTAACCAATAGCACCCAGGCCTTGATGTTCATATTTTCTCCTACAACATCTGAATCTCTGGGAAGAAAAGAAAAGAATGACTGTCTCCAGAAGATTCAGAAGCAATAGATTTAAGGCCAGCATTAAAGGTCAACAAATTATCAACTATTTTGTCTTCTGCATTTCTGCCGCCGTGGAAAGGGAGTAGGGAATGAGGTTTATATTCCCTGCTGAAGGCGCCGGCATGTCTTGGGACAAAGGATGAGGAGGGTGGAACAGTTCCATCCCATAATTGTTCTGGGACATTGAAATCCAACTGGTTCCGCTCTGGTTAGATTCTGGTTGGAAATACAGATTGCAGAACTTTAGGATGGAACAATTCTGTATATGAGCTGTGGCCATTAAAAAAAAACAATCCTAACAACATATGCGCTCCAACCATTAAAACGATAATATAATATAAATTGTATAATTTCCCTTTATCTCAGCCTTTGTATTCTGCACCATTTTGGAACTGGCTAGGACAATGGAAAGAATGCAGGAATTGAAAAGAAGCCCCAGACATTGTGTGAAGAAGACACAAGGACATCTAATATGTGGTCCTTGTACATGGAAACTGCATCATTGTGTAATTTCCGTATTTGAGTACCACATATTAGCTGTTTCTTTTCTATCCTTTTCTTAATTTGTGAAATTGCACCATCGTGTAATTGCACAAATTAGAAAAAGAAGCAAAAACAAACCATACTTTATGAAATTTAGTCGTTCAATTTTCCTGGGAAAATTCCCAAAATATTCCTTTGGAATCCAACCACAAAATGGATTCTGGCCAGCCAAGTCTTTATCCAAAAAGCATGCTGGAAAGAAATACAGAAGCTCAAAATATAGAAGAAGATCCATTCAAAGTAGATCCTGAAAGTTCTGGAGATCCCAACTGGAGCTGATTCTGCTCTTAAACTGGAAGAAACACCTGTCTTCAAGATCTGAGGAAGCCAACGGTCTCCTTCAACCAAAATATGTTTTCTGCATACCTCAGTAGGCTTAGTCAACTTAATTCTAGCTTTTCCTTGATTGCCCTCCTTCCATTGCCACTGTCTGTCATCTATCCTTTGGTTGTGGCTAGCTTTTAGGAACATCTGCACCCCATTGGAAAAATCCCAAGGATTTGAATCTAGCATTCAAATTCAGTGCTCCACAAAATGATACAGTGCAGAAGAAAGGAAGCTTTACAGGATTAATCTTTTGAGTGAATATATTAATATTATGATAGGTAGAGTCATAGACAAAGCTTATAAAGTGTTTCTTGCTAAGGGATTATTGGGAGGGGGACAGAAGACTGTTGTTTTAAATTATGTGTATCACATAGAGATGATGATGATGATGATGATGATAATGATAATAATAATAATAATTAATACCCTGCTCTTCAGAGGGTATCAGAGCGGCTTATAATTATTATTTTTGATTAGACATTTCCCTACCCTCAGGCTTACAATCTAAAAAGACACAACACAAAAGGAGAAGGGAATGATGGTGGGGAAGGGGATCAGGTCCAGCTGTTCTTCTCTCCCTCTGACCCCTGGACCAAGGCAGATGGCACGGAGGGAAGGCTCTGCTTCTTAATTTAGGACAGGTTTGGCCTGCCCTTTCACTCTCTCCTAGGCCAGGTGGTGTTGCCATGGAGGGAGGGCTCTTCTACTTGAGGCCAGGCTTGAGATGACTACTGTATAGAATTATCAGAAAGTATGAAATACATAACTGATTTATAGAATTGGAATTGAAGTAAGGAAGCCTTAGAAATAATGAATGACATGTGTATATCTTATGGATTTTATTATGTTTTTATTGTTATGTCATCCATACAAGTATACTACAATGCATTTATTTTTCTTTTATAGAGATATAAATTAATAAAAATGTTGGGGGGGGGGAATGATACAGTGAAGGGACCACAAGAATTACCTTGTCCAAGTCCCTGCTGTGCAAGAACCCACAACTAAAGCACTCCTTAAACAGAGTTTGGATGGGCATCTTTCAGACTATGTGTATAAGAAGCAGAGTTCATCACTCTCTGGAGTAGTTCTTGCTGTTAAGAGGTTCTCCCTAAAGTTTAGGTGAAATCTCTTCCTTTGTTCAGGTTGAGTTCCCCTTATCTGATTTTGGAATCCCCCCCCCCCCAAATTTTGGAATACTTGCATTTACATAATATGATATCTTGGAGATGGGACCCAAGTCTAAAAATGAAATTTGTTTATGTTTCTTATACAACTTGTACACATATCCTGAAGCTAATTATATACACAATATTTTTAACAATATTGTGCATGAAACAAAGTTTATATACACTAAACCATCAGAAAGTTGTTGCTAGCTTGAAAGTTGTTGCTAGCTTGTTGGTATCTTCAAAAAGCTGTATTTAAATATCTGAGGGGATATTGCGTTCCAGTTTTGGGAGCAGCTGAAAACTGCTAGCAGCTGTATCTTCTACATAACATCCCCTCAGATATTTAAATATAGCTTTTTTGAGGATACCAACAAGCAGCACTTAAAATGGGTCAGTGCCAGAAGTGAGGAACATTTGACCTTCCAGGTGTTAATGAATGACTACTCCCATCATCCCTCAACTTTAGCTAGAGTTGATAGGAATAGCTGAAAAACATCTGGAGATCCATAGGTTCTCCAAGGTTGGGACCTTGATCTTTGCTCACTAGGGCAAATAGTCATCTGCATTTCTTTATCTTTTGGCTTTCTCGTTGATGGACATAGATCCAAGTCAGTTGGATTTTAACTAGGTGTAGTTTGAGGACAGCAGAACAGAGATGGACTTGTAGTTCTATGCCTGGCTGAATGGGGCCTTGCTAGCTCCTTCTAGCCATGAAAAAAGAACTGAATGAAGGAGCATTTTTATAGGGTTTTTTTTGTGTGTGTGTGTGGGTTTATACCCAACTCTCTTCCATGCCACCATTCGCTGAAAATGCCAGCCACAGATGTTGGTGAAACATCAGAAACAAATTCTTCTAGAACATGGCCACATAGCCCCCAAAACCCACAAAAAAACTATGGATGCCAGTCATGAAAGCCTTTGACTTCACAAAGGAGCATTTTTGCATCCAAGGCTTCAGCGGCTTTAGAACAGTAGTCCTACATGTGGCCTTCCATGACTATTTTTGTGGCCTGCAACTGCTCCAGACTCCCTGGACTCCCCATTTCTGGTTTAAAAAGGAAACTTCTAGGGGTGGCCATTGACTTTTTGAATGGATGGTATGACTTGTTAATAAGATTGCCAGATCTGGTCTGCTCCCAAGTCTCCAGTTTTCATTCTCCATATAAGGTTGAGGATTCTCCAGTTTGGGGAGAATTAGGTCTAGGCAATAGGAAAAGGCTTTGTTTCCAAGTCATCTAGAAGTTTGCTAGAATTTGCAAGGCTTGATTGGTTGCTGCAACCTCCAAAGATCCTCCAGGAGGCATCTATATTTACATAGTTCTTCTGCTCTGCTCTGCCTAAAAGCATGCAAGCTACTGTAAATGTTCCTTATTCCATCTCCCCAAGTTAGTGAGAATAATAATAATCTCCTTTCACTTTGATCAGGAAGCAACCCCTAAAGCTTAGATTTCTCTCTTAATTTCCAAAAGGAAAATACGCTCTCTCTTTTTCAGTCTGTGTGTCTGACTGAGCATCTGAGAGCAACTGTGGTTTGTATTTAATGCATAATGCTTAATGATATCAGATTTTGGTTTGGAAACCTCAATGCCTGCGACAATCCTAAATTGGCAACCATATCTACTGACCTTATTTAATATGATAGAATATCAGTTTTTCAGACCCAAAAGTGGACTTCTGTACACTTCCAGATCTGGCATGGGAGAAGTTGGGCATTGTTGGAGGGAATGTCAGCATTCCTCCAGTCAGGTTTACTGTTTTGGTTAGTGATGCTCATTGAAGTAGTTGTCCAAGAGGTATTTTTGAAAGTGAACAAGCACCTTCTATTCAAGTATTTACTAGAAGGGGAAGCATACGCAAAACTATCATGGAATTTTCTTTGCAAGATTTGTTCAAAGGGGATTTGTGGATACAATGGCATGTATGAAATGGTGTCCTTATCTAAAATAGCAAAATCAAGGTTTGATTTTTGGAATGTATATGTTTTTGGAATATTTTCAAGTTGTGGATGTTTCAGTCTGTGGATAAGAATCTGTGGATATGGAGGGCTGATTGTATTTTAATTTCCTCATCATCTAGGTTGAATTTATGTAAATTCTGTGTGGTATTTACTTTTGTTTTCTTAACGTTCAACAGTAAACCTGCCTTTCAACTTACTTCTTTGACTTCTCCAGCAGTTGTTCCAACCCTTTGTAGATTTTCAGATGGAGGGGAAAGCCGGGAATAAAAGACATATTCCCGGAAAAGTTGCATGATTATGCTGAAGATTTTCAGATGATGTCACACTTACCCAGGACTTATCCTAGGAAGAAACCATTTTTGGGATTTCCCTGTGAATGGATTTTTGCTGGAGAAGTCCTGGATCAGTGCGATGTGTCTGAAAATCTTCAGCATGGTTGTGCAACTTTGCTGAGAGTATGCCCTTTACTCCCAGCTTTTTTTCCCCTGTATGAAAATCTTCTTTGTTGACTCGCCTCAACACAATTGGTTTGTCCCAGCTACAATCAACCCATTAAATTACTTGTCAAATGAGGAGTCGTCCTGTAGATAATTCTCATTGATTTAATGGGTCTAATCTAATCTAACAATTGGATGTAGGTTGTTGTTGTTGTACAATTTGCATCTCTGTTTTCTCTCTTTTCCAGTAAGCACCACTCTGTTTGAGAACTGCACAGGATGTATTATGTGTTCAGAGGACAACGGATGCATCTCCTGCCAGCAGAGGCTCTTCTTACTCATCTGGAGGGATGGCATCCGCCAGTACGGAGCCTGCGTCCATGCCTGCCCACCAGGATACTTTGGGGTGCGAGGCCAAGAGGTCAACCGATGCATTAGTAGGTGACGGATTGTAAAAATTGGGCCTCTATCCCATGATGCACCATATCATATGTAGAGTTGAAGGGGAGGAAACACTGTGAAATGCTGGAAAAAAAATTAATGCTAGAAATTCTGGCTACAGAAATATAGAAGCAGAAGAATCAGCTCATGAAGAAGGGTTTTCCCAAAACACATCAGCAAGACAAATAAAAGCCTTTTTAATAACACCACGTCTTAACAAACCTTTGTTTAAAAAAAACAAAAACAAAAAACACCGGAGTATAGCTTTCATTTTCCAGCACGTTACAGTGTAGAACATATGTCAACACAATGTGTGTGGTTAGACTACTCATTAAATGGAGTGCTTATTGAATGTTTTTCTTCTCCCAATAGAGCTGTGTGTCTTTTAGTAATCATACTTGCAAATTTAGGCCATGTTTACATTTCAATGATCAATCACAAAACAAGGCGAAATGCGTAGGTGAATATAGTCCTGTGCCAGGACAAACAGGTATCTTTCACCACTTGATGAAGCACCTCTTCTCCATAAAAAATGTGTTAAGAGTGTCATCTAGTTAGCTCTCTTTGTGTGCGTTTGTCTGTCTGTGAGTGAGTGATAGAGAGAGGAGTAAGGCATATTAAACTATTTAAGGGCCCTTACAGACAGGCCAAAATAAAGCTGCTTCGGGTCACTTTGGAGGTATACTAGTTAAATGATGCATGTGTCCTAAGGACTGGAGAGTGGTTTTGGCGCAGCTTCCGGACTCTTAGGATGCATGCATCATTTAAACAGCACACTTCAAAAGTGACCTGAAGCAGCTTTATTTTGACCTCTCTGTATGGGGCCCAAAACAGAGGAGGCTAAATATTGTGCAAAATGACAAATTTCAGAATCCCATATCATTGAGCCATGGCAGTTAAGGGAGTGTCAAGTTGCACTATTTCTGAAGTACAAATGCAGTCTTAGTCAGTGGAATGGTGAATTCACCAGATGCTTTTGTCTAAACTTCATAGGACCACATAAAGAGTCCACTCTCCAAAGTTGGTTCAGCAACCTTAGGTAGGTCCTTTAAAGCCCAGGCTTAAACCTGGAGTGGATTAAATGCCCCCAATGACATGAAGACATCATCCATTATTCTCTTTCATTTGCATTTCTCCCATGTTTTGCCCTCGTCTGCCTTTTTCTTTAATATTAAAAAAAAAAAAAAAAAACTCCACCACAACAGGATGGAATAGGTGCCTACTTAATTTGACTTGTAGAAGCAACCTCAACCACTTTTTCTGTCCTGCCATGTGTAGAAGAGCTTGAGATTTTGTTTGTTTGTTTTAAAAGGAGAGGTTTAAGGGCTGCTTCCTGTTGTGCTGTAGTCCAACAAATCCTTGTGCCATGGGATTCCTCCAAGGGCTCAGAATTTTTAAAATCCATCTACTCTCTGCTACTCCAGGTTAGGGACAAGAAATGTGATACAAAGAGATTCAAATGATGAAATAGATAGAACATGATAAATAGAAATATACAAGTGTGAAGGATTAGAATTAAGTGAAGCCCTGCTGGCTGGAGGCATTTGGGATCCCATTTTGAGAGAAAGGTGGGATATCGTTGCAATAAATAAATAAAAATGGTAGAGCCTTATTGCCCAAGAAAACTAAGTGGAAACGGAGCCAGAGAGTAGCAGCTCTCTCCATGCCTTGCCACATAAAGTTGTAGCACTTCAGTTTCTCTTCCTAAGGAGACATTTGTAAAAGCGTGTCTTTTATCGAATGGATTTTTCCAGGTAGAAACAAGGTGTGCTTTTACAACCATCTCCCACGGGAAAAGAACTGAAGTGTTATGATATCATGCGGTAAGGCACAGGAAAAAAAGCTACTCTCTGGCTCCATTTTTTCTTTGCTTTCTCATGCAATAATGCTTGTGGTCCCCAACTGACAATTCAATTGAATTGGCAGTCCCAAACATTCATTTTCCCAAGCTCTGCATTCTGCACTGTAGCTTTCCTCTCCTCTCAGCCTTCTCATTGGTCCCCTTCATCTTGGAAAGACTTGGCATGTTTTTGAAAGAATATTTATGTGCACATGCATGTTTTGCTTGACCATCACTAAAACCCACTAAAAGCCCATGGGTTTTTTCTTTGCCTCTGCAGAGTGCCGGTCACCCAGCTGTGACAGCTGCTTCAGCAAAGATTTCTGCATGAAATGCAAAGAGCAGTTCTACTTGCACAAAGGCAAATGCTTCAGCACGTGCCCGCCAGACACGATGGCCCAGCCCAATACCCAGGAATGCCTCAGCAAGCCAGGCAAGTAGCTTTTGCCCCCTTGGGATGCCAGTCACCATTTAGCCCACTCCAGGTTTCGAGAGCTTTGAGGCTTCCACAACAAGAATGAGAGAAACTCCAAGCTGTCGCATGAGCGACTAGAGAAGGCATTTGCAATGGTGTGGAAGTGAGGCTCCAGTTTTCCCCAAGGCCACCCCTCTGGCCACATCCTACCACAACAAGCCCAGGAGAGGAGGAAAATGGAGAACAGCCCTTACAGTCAGGAAGTTCCTTGAGCTGGAATCTCTTTTCCCATAGTTTGCATCCATTATTCCAGGTCCTGTTCTCTGGAGCAGCAGAAAACAAGCTTGCTCCATCCTCAATATGACACCCCTTCAATTACATAAACAGGGCTGTCATATCACTTGTTAACCATCTCTTCTCCAGGCTAAACATACCCAGCTTTAGAGAAGAGACATAGTTCTCCACCCATGAGGTAGAAGGTGATGAAGAAGACCACACTCTGCTTAAAGCAGCTACTAGGCATAGTCAACAGTGCTGGACTAGATAAAGAAAGAGTTTGGACTGAGAAATGGTGCATTCCTTTTTTTTCCTGCTGCCTGATTGTGATTTATTTGTTACTATCTCTCCCAGAAAAGTGTGAGATGGGTCCGTGGGGCCACTGGAGTCCTTGTACCAACCAAGGGCGGACATGTGGCTGCCGATGGGGCTCAGCAACAAGGATCCGGGAAGCCATCAAGAACAGCAAAGAGGAAA
The DNA here is from genome assembly GCA_034509955.1 of Urosaurus nigricauda. NCBI lineage: Eukaryota > Metazoa > Chordata > Lepidosauria > Squamata > Phrynosomatidae > Urosaurus > Urosaurus nigricauda. The sequence continues at coordinate 4,537,619 of JAOEGL010000004.1, forward strand.
TGGAGACATGCCCGACTCAGTCTGAGTCCAGGAAATGCCGCATGAAGAAACACTGCCCTGGAGGTAGGGATCCAAATCCTCAACCTTATCATCTTCATGTGCAAAGCCAAATAATTATGATAGCTTTCTTCCCGCTGTGGAAGGCAATAAATAGTCCCGTACAGTACTTTCCCTATATTCCAAGATCCTGAAATGCAATGTAGAAATTATTTTGAATTTTAAAAAGTTCATTTTTGTGTGCAAATGCCCTGTTTTCTGTGTAGGGGAAAAAACCACCACATTTTCTGCACAGGAAAAATAGTTTTTTTTAGGGAAAAAGTTTATCCTGCAGAAAACCTGATTTCTGGGCAGAAAACACTTTTGTCCAATCCCCATTTTTTTACCTGGAATACTTCCCCCCCCCCCCTTTTGCTTCCACTAGCAGATACAGATCTTTTTATTGGGGGAAGCACTTGGTTTTTAATACGCTGTGGCAGATTGAGCTTTTAACGGTGTATGTGTATTAATGTTTCTATTTTATGTTTTAAATGTATTCCAAAAACTGCTTTTAGTTTGGATTTTTAATTTGTGTTTTTAAATAACACTCTGGCTTAGTTGTGTTTCAACATTTGTATTAATAGTTTTTTAGTTGTAGTATATTTTTGAACGGGTGTAAGTTACCTAGAATCCTGTGCTGAGTGTGGATGGAGGAGCAGGAAATAAATAAATACTTCAGCATGCTTAAATGTTGTTGTTGTGTGCCTTCAAGTCATTTCTGACTTATGGCGACCACAAGGCTATTGCGGGTTTTCTTGGCAAGGTTTGTGGGTGGGTGTGGGTGGGGCTGCTTTTGCATTTCTCTGAGGCTGAGAACATGTGACTTGCCCAAGGTCAGCCAGATATAGATATAGAAGTGGCCATGTTGGGGTAAGGGTTACTGCCCTTAAAATGTGGGGTTGGGAGTGGATTTTGATTGTTGTGCTGTCAGTGGAGAATTCCAACCTTCATAACAACCAAAATGGATTATGGTAGCAAGGGTTACTATATGTCCTTCTTTTCCAGCATATGACCTCTTTTCAGAGTGAAAATTTAATCTTGCTCAAAAGTAAATACTGGAGGCCCTTGATATCCACTGGGGTTTGGTTCCAGGACTCCCCAGGGATACCAAAATCTGTGGATGCTGAAGACTCATTAAATATAATAGTGTGGCAAAACTGTGTCCCTTATATATAATGGCAAAATCAAGGTTTGCCTACAATAGTGTAAGTTGGACTTGTATTGTTCTAACTCACGCAGAAGATGGCTATCATGGTTTTCTGCACCAAAACCTTTCTGTGCCATCAGTGGTGTCTTCTGAACCAGGCACACTGTTTTCTGAGCAAAAATGTAGTGTGCTTTTAAAAAAAGAACAGAAAACACAAGCTTTTTGCACCGATTTGTTGTTGTTGTTGTTGTTGTTGTTGTTAAATAATATTATTATTAAAGTCCCAAAGTGGGAAAAACCATTGTGCAAAAAGCGACAACCCACTTCTAATCTTGTCCATCAGGAGAAAACTTTGGAAAACTTTCATTCCTGCATTACCAAATGAAAGAAGTCCAAATGGACATCCCTAATTTAAATGTAGTGGGGGAAAGCAGAGAAGGTTCCAAATGGAAGAAAGATGGATTTCATTTGGGTTTATTAAAAAAAAATCTGACAGTTGTGCAGATCAGGCATGGAGAGATCATTTAGAAATCCACATAGTATCAAGTTTGGCCTTTAGGGTGTGTGGCTTCACAGTAGCAGAGCACCTGGTTGGTATATAGAAGGTCTCCAGTTCATTCTTTGGCATCTCAAGTTGAAAGGGTCTCTGGTGTCAGATTTAGGAAATACCACTTTCAGCCTAAGGCAATGGCTGTCAGTCAAAAGAGACTGTAGTAGTCTGTTCCAAATTAAAGTCATGACTGATATTGCAAATGTCCAGGGGATTCCTCACCACTATCATCATATCCATAACAGGTTGAGTCTCCCTCATCCAGAATTCCAAAATCTGAAATACTCCAAAATCCAAAACTTTACACATGGGTGGCTGAGACAGTGACACCTTTGCTTTCTGATGGTTCAGTGTACACAAACTTTGTTTCATGCACAAAATTATTAAAAATACTGTGTATAAAGTTACTTGTATAAAGTTAAATGAATTTTATGTTTAGACTTGGGTGCCATCTCCAAAATATCTCATTATATATATGCAAATATTCCAAAATCGGGGGTGGGGGGATTCAAAATACCTCTGGTCTGGAACCCATGCCCCATAAGGAGTAGCTTACAGTGCCGAGTATGTTTAGCCTGGGGAAGAGAAGGTTAAGGGGTGACATGATTGTTGTTGTTGTGTGCTTTCATATAGTTTCTGACTTAAGGTGACCCTAAGGCAACCTTATCATGGGGTTTTCCTGGCAAGATTTGTTCAGAGGAGTTTTGCCATTGCCTTCCTCTGAGGCTGAGGGCATATGACATGCCCAAGGAAACCCAATGGGTTTCATGGCCAAGCTGGGGATCGAAGCCTAGTCTCCAGAGTCATAGTCCAACACTCCAACCACTACACAGTGTTTAGGTATTTCAAGGGATGTCATATTGAAGATGAAGCAAACTTGTTTTCTGCTGCTCCCAGAGAATAGGACACAAAGCAATAGATTCAAGCTACAAGAAAAGAGAATCCAGCTCAACATTAGGAAGAACTTTCTGACAGTAATAGGTGTTCAATAGTGGAATGTGCTGCTGCCTCAGAGGGTGGTGGCATCTCCTTCTCTGGAGGTTTTTAAACAGAGGCTGGATAGTCATCTGTTGGGAGTGCTTTGATTGTGTCTTCCAGCATGGCAGAATGGGATTGGATTGGATGGCCCTTGAGGTCTCTTCCAACTCTGGGATTCTATGATTCTTGTCCCAAGCATTTTGGAGAAGGGATCCTCAACTTGTACTTCTTTTTCCCAGTATTTTTGGCTGGAATCCTGCTGATGTTTACACATGTGTAAGTTCCCTTATGGAGCCATTTGGACATATATTGGGCTTGATTTAGGGCTTGACTGATTATAGAATTACAGAATTAGGAGAGATCCAAAAGGCCATTCAGTCCAACCTCATTCTGTCATAATAATAATAATGTTTATTTGTATTTTCCGCCTCTCCCATTGGATCGAGGCGGGATTCCAACAGTTAAAATATATACAGTTCAATTCAAAACAGTCTAAAACAATAAAATCAGTAAAACTCATGCAGTCAAAGTACTCTCGACAGGTGGCCATCCATCCTCTTATTAAAAACTCTACCACTTTCCAAAGTAGCGTGATTGATTTCCTTTATATGCCACTTTTCTCCTGGAGTGAGACTCAAGGAAGCTCACAAAAGAAATCAACTAAGGAGTTTATTGCACTGTAAATAGTGTGACATATCCCCAATGGGATATAGTCACTTTTCGGGTTAACAGTGGGTATTATCACACGTGAAATCGCCACCGGTGCTGCTGCCGGACAACCTCAACCTGGGTAACAGCTGCACTCAGCTGGACTCTATTCCAGAACGGGAGCTTATCGTTTTTGCAAAGCAGCTGGCTGAGCACCGCTGGGACCCGTCTTGCAGTCACCTAGTGGCAGTGGTGGCAATTTCACATGCAATAATACCCGCTGTTAACCCCAAAAGAAACTGTAACCTGTCAGGGATAAGTTGTATTATTTACAGTGTGATAAACTCCTATTACCCCACAATACCATGTTAAAAACAGCTAAGGCAATTTTTAAAACAATTTAAATTGTTGTATATAAAACAGTATCAAATTATTTTAAAAATATACAAAAGTTAAAATGAATAAACGAAACATACACCCCAAGAAGAAGACTCCCTGCTTATACATTAAAAACCTGCTTTAAAAAAAGGTATTTGCCTGCCAGGGAAAGGAAAGCAGAGAAGGGGCCAGCAAGGGAAGGGAGTCCCAGAGGGTGGGAGCAGCCACCAAGAAGGCCCTGTATCCCATGCCTTCACCAAGCAAGACTGTGATAGTGGATGAGGAAATTATTTGAAAATATTTGCAAAATGTTTGAAAAATGTTTCTTGAGGACCAAGAGGCTCTTATGATAAGATTCCTGGGACAAAGGAGAATTAGTTGGGTTTTATGTTATGCAGATTTTGGAAATGGTTGTTTCATGTGAGAAACAGAATGTTCTATTAGGCAGAAAATATTATTTTCTGTACAAAAGTATTATTCTCTGTGAATATTATTTTCTTTACAAAAATATTGTTCTCTGGTTCCTGCACAGAATTTTTTTTTTTCTGCCTGAAAATATCATGTGTGAATTTTCCATGGAATACATCTTGAGTGCAAATAGCCTTTGAATACTGCACAATTTTCAAAGCCTTTATTGTGGCAAGAAGAAAATTGCTAAAATGATTCAGTGCTTCCCACATGAACAGGGGTTTCTAGCCTGGGATGCTTATACGCAGGGGGTGCAAGATGGCATTTCAGGGTGTATAACAAATATACTTGAGTGAATTTAGACTGAATTCTCTTTTGTCAGTCAAGACAAAATCTAGGCATTGTCTGAATCCACAAGGCAAACTTGCAGATCACAGTCAGCAAAAAAATTCCATGTTTTGACAGCATCATGAGTGGGAAGCAGGAGCAAAGAAGCAATTGAATATTATGCTCACAACTGGGATTGATTTTACTGTTTACAATTGCGTTCTGAATAAATTAGAATCTAAGTGCTCAATTTAGATTTGCATTTTATGCGCTGAGTTTGAAGCATATTTTTTTAATTTTAATTTTTAATAATATTACTACAAAATATACAAAACAAAAACAAAAAACACAGTTACAATCATAGAAGCATATTTTTTTAAAGTTCACTTTATTCACCTGCAGTATTGTATGCGGTTCAATACAACTGAAATAAGGCTTCTTCCCCTCCAAATGTGATATTACATTTTTGGGGTGTGTGAACATTAATCAAACATTTCCTAGGGATGTGTGGCATAGAAAAGATTGGGAACCACTGCAAAAGAAAAAAATTGATGAAGAATTACATCCCTGGTTTGCATTGGGTTGTCCATTCCCTTGCACATTTGACTGGTTGTGTGTTTGGTTGTGCAACATTCCCCTTTGATGCAAGGGTTGTGCAACACAATATGAAGCTCTTGATATGATTTACTGTAAGTTTACAGAGGAGGACTTCAACTCCTAGCATGCCTCAATAAAGGCTTTTTGGCTAAGGTGCGTGTTATAAATTCAACAAGATACTGAGGATTGCAAAATTTCTGTCTTGTTTTCCGAGTAAACCCTTACAACAAGGCAGCCTGGTATGGGAGAATTTTTCCCAAAAAGGCATGCCAATTGCGGGAAAACAGGAAGCTCATTTGCAATTCTCCGTTGCCACAGCTTTGACCAAGCCAAAAGTTATTAGCTGGGTTTTGCTTTTGCTTGAAAGGTCTCAGGGGAGCTGAACTCATCCTCCTGGCCCAAGTGCATAAAAAATTTGGAGCAAAACCTTTGTGTGAGCCGAATGAAACAGAAAACAGAAGCATTGGAGCTGAGGTTGTTTTGGTTGTTCATTTATGACCATCATAAAAACAAAGACAGTGGGGATCATCTTGGTCCCAACCCAAACCAGACTAACTATTGGTCCATGTGGGAATAAAGCAGCTCCTCTCTTATTGCCATTGCTGCCAGTCACAGCTTGCAATCTGGGTCTGTCGCCTAGCCTGGGATTTTTGCCTGTACAGTTCTCAGAGCTTTCAAATGTTATGTTTGGACATTGTTGTTATTGTTGTTGTGCACCTTCGAGTCATTTCTGACTTATGGCAACCCTAACGTGAACCTATCATGGGGTTTTCTTGTCAAGATTTGTCTGGGGAGGGGGTTGTCTTTACTTTTCTCTGAGGCTGAGAGAGAGTGACGTGCCCACGGTCACCCCATGGGTTTCCATAGCTGAGCAGGGATATCAATCCTGATCTCAAGAGTTCTAGCCTGACATGCAAGTCATGTTGGCTCTGGGCCATGCCCTAGAAGAGTTTATTCCTGACATTTCGCCTGCATCTGTGGCTGGCATCTTCAGAGAACGTTGGCATGGAAGAAAGCTGGTGTGTGTGGGGGGTGTGTGTGTTTATATATACACACACATATACATACTGTGTGACTCTGAGTAGGGAAGAGTGATTTCCATTTTTCCAACTTTTTTGCATGCCGACATTCTCTGAAGATCCCAGCCACAGATGCAGGGGAAATGTCAGGAATAAACTCTTCTAGAACATGGCCCCATAGCCTGAATAACCCACAAAAAACTATGGATGCCAGCCATGAAAGCCTTCAACTTCACATGCTAGCTCTGTTTGAATACTAGGAAAACATTGTGCAAGATTTTTGTGTTTCCCCAGTCCTTGGTCCAATACCCAAGGATTTGTTTAAAACTATTTCTGTTGTTGTTGTGAGCCTTCATTTGTGATTTATGGTGACCCTAAGACCAGCATGATGTAGGGGTTTGAGTGTTGAACTATGGACTCTTTCAGACGTGGGAAATTGGAAGTATAATCCAAGGGCAATCCAAACGCAATCCTGGGGTTTCATGTTGTTGCGAATTAATTCTTCTCACGCAAATTCGGTCAAAAGGGAAGTCACTCCGAATGCAATCATGGGTTTAACGTTATTGCGAATTTAAGCTTCTCACACGATTTCGGGCAAGGGGGGGTTATTTTCGGGTAATGGGAAGTAATTCCGAATGCCTTCCGAACGGAGCAGGGGTTCAGGTAAATTCGCTAAACAAGTGAATTTACATGAATCCGCATTGGCTCCATTCGGAATTGGGAGAAATTCCTCCCGTTTTAAAGAGTCCTATGACTCTAGAGACAAGGGTCTGAATCCTGGATTGGCCATGAAAACCCAATGGGTGATCTTGTGCAAGTCACACTCTCTCAGCCAGAGAGGATGGCAAAGGCAAATCCCCTCTGAACAAATCTTGCCAAGAAAACCCCATAATAGGTTCACCTTAGGGTCACCATGAGTCGGAAATGATTCAAAGGTACACAGCAACAACAAAGGCAGATCTATTATGGAGATTCACAGGGCAGAGCAGTTGGAGAGAAGAGAAGGGATGGCAAGATGGGCAGGGGTATGTTAGACACTTGAGATTAGTACTATTGTTTCTGGGAGGTGCCAATGTGGGGTGAGCCTGGCAGCTTGGCTGGGATGAGGAAGATGATGAACCACTTAGGAGGGGGGGGGGGAAGACCGGTCCTCCCTGCTTGCTGCTTCTTTTTGTGCCAAGCGCAGAAGTGGTGACATCCTTCTCGTCTGCCCCAGGGTGGCCAGCTATCTTCCTTTTCATAGAATCCTAGAGTTGGAAGAGACCCCAAGGGCCATCCAGTCCAACCCCCTGCCATGAAGAAATTCACAATCAAAGCATCCTCGACAAGTGGCCATCCAGCCTCTGTTTAAAGACCTCAAAAGAAGAAGACTCTATCACTTTTGGGGGCATCCTATTCCACAGTCAAACAGCTCTTACTGTCAGGAAGCTCTTCCTAATGTTGAGGTGGAATCTCTTTTCCTGTAGCTTGCATCCATTGTTCCAGGTCCTAGTCTCTGGAGCAGCAGAAAACAAGCTTGCTCCATCCTCAGTGTGACACCCTTTCAAATATTACACAGGGCTATCATATCACGTCTTAACCTTCTGTTCTCCAGGCTAAATATACCCAGTTCCCTATGTCTCTCCTCATAAGGCATGGCTTCCAGACCTTTAAGTATTTTGGCTGCCCTCCTCTGGGCATGCTCCAGGACAAGTCCTGCATTTCAACCCTTTGTGCAGGAGGAATTCCAAAATGCCCTCCATTTTGAGCATGACTAATGCCCCTATGTTAAACATAAGGCATTTCCTGTTTAATTCCTGTTTAATTCCTGTGTAAATCCTGTTTGCCCTCTAGTGTGATAAACATCTAAGAAGCCCATTGAGTAACACCACATTTGATCTTCCCCTCAAGAAATGTGTCCACTTGGCAGCCTGTCCTTGCTGCCAATTGGGGGATAGGATGTATCCTTCTAAAGTTCTTTTTTCCTAGGAACAGTAGCAGACAAAACTCACACCCAGAGCTCAGGGTGCATTTGTTTCTCAGAGGGGAAAAGAACAGCAAATGTGTTAGGCAACAGGCTGCTTCACAGCACAGTGCAAATGTTGAAAGGGGTTTCCTCCCTTAATTTCAGCAGAATGGATAAATGAAAGGAATTATTTAAATGTAGATTCAATCAAGGGTTTGTTGATAGCAAAGTACAGTTTTAAGTGGAGCTTTGAAAGCTTGCACCATGTGTAATGAGCATTTTGGTTGATCCAATAAAGGTATCACTGTCTTGTGGGTTCTGAATGATGTTGTACTTTACCATTTTAGGCATTTTGTCTTGGTTAGAGTTCTATAAGTATATTGCAAGTCAACAAGGCATTTTAACAAAGACAAGCTCATCTGAAAAGTACTGTACAGTGGAGTATGTAATAAAATGCAGTATATGTACTATGTTGTTGTTCTTGTGTGCCTTCAAGTCGTTCCAACTTATGGCAACCCGAAGGTGGATCTATCATGGGGCTTTCTTGCCAAAGTTTGCTCAGGGGAGGTTTGACATTGCCTTCCCCTGAGGCTGAAAGAATGTGACTTGCCCAAGGACATTCAGTTTGTTTTATAGCTGAGCTGGGAATTGAACCCTGGTCTCAAGAGTTGTAGCCCAACACTCAAACCACTATGCCATGCTAGCTCTCTATATGTAATATAGCTGTAAATAAACAATATGAACCGAACAGTTTTTATTTGGGAATGTACTCTATTTTTCTTTTATGTCCCACATTTTGCCATGCCTTGTCCTCCTTTATGGTTAGAACACCTGGTCACCCTATCTGCCCCCCTGCCTCCCCAATAAGTTTTATTTCTGCTTGACGTGGGCTGAAATCTTTAAAATGTGTTGCTAGACTACAATTCCCATCTTAAAAATGAATCAGTAGAAGTAATTTTGGCCCAGTCCTAAGGTTAACTTGGTCTCTGTGGGATTATAAAGCAAATGTTTTGTAGTCAGTCTTTAAATTTTTATTTTCACGGAGGTCAGCTTTCACTGAGTTGATACCCCCAGAAGTGGTGTTGGATTGCATTTCCCGTAATCCGCATAGGAAGCTTTAGTGACATTGAATTAGACCCTTGAACTAATGGGATCTTGTTGTTGTTTTTTACTTTCAGAGAAAAAGGGAAGCAAAAGGAAAGAGAAGAGGGAAAAGAAACAAAGGAAGAAGAAAAAAATGGATGCTCTCATGGTCACATAATGGGTTTCAGAGCAAGCAGAAGGTTTCGGGGAGGGTGGGGGAGCCACACATGAGGCAGTTGGCCAGGTACTGTGGTGCACCAAGAGACTGTCTCTCTTTGCCTCGGTGAAATTTCTTTCCCATTGTTATGTTTTTCTCTGGTTTTTTTCCATCCAAATTATGCTATTGCATAAACTTTCTTGCCCTGCTTTCCAGAATGAGAGAAGGGGGAGCATTTATGGCCTGTTGCATGCATCCCTCTCCAGATTTGCAGCATCCCCAGTTATTCTCCCACTACAAGATTTCCTAGTACTGATTTGTTGGAAGGCTCATGAAGTTGCACAGATAAGACAGCACTGGAAGAAATGCTGCGGCTACACAATGGAAAATTGCTGATCCTGTGCGTAGAAATGGAGTGACACTCTTCAAGGATTCACACCAGAATACAGAGCAGAATGGTATGCCTCCCTCACCAGGTACCTGAACAGAAGAAGGCCTTCACAAAGCCATTGACACGAAGGGCACCAGGACTTCCGAACTCCATGATGGACTGGAAATTGTAATGTCTTGTAGGCCTAAGACTATGTTTCTCCCTTGCGTTGTTATGTCTTTCTCCAAAGTAACACAGCGGTTAACAATGACAAGATTATACTAACTGTCATGGATTCTCTTTGAGATGGATGGACAACTCCTTGGGTTTTCCAAATGGACTACCCAACTTTTTTTTTTTACTTCATCCTTCATCTGGGCATGGAATCATGGTCTAAGAGAGCTCACCGCTCCTGCGTGGAAGTGCCTGGATGGAATCTAGCAGGTCCCAACCTATTTATCCATCAAGAATAGGATGGGGAGACACTAGAGTAAGTTGCTAACCAACCATTCCATGCCCTCACTCCACTTTCCAATGGAATCAATGAAGGCAGGAGACTTCTTGCAGAGAGGCCAAAGTGAAGGTCCAAACCTATCTCTTGGGGACATCTTGAGTTCTTGATCTCTGATGGGGACAGTTGAGTTCTTTGGTTGGCTTTGATGAGGTTCATCCAGATCTCCTAGTGGGTCACCAGGATGGATAAGTCTACTTGCACCCCAGCCGGTGAGAGGTCCCTGAGGTTCAGCCTGGTCCAGAGTGGGTTTCTTTTGGAAGGAGGTTTCTGGAAGTATTTTTTAATATGCTGCAATGTTTGGTTTATTTACATTTGCATAGACTGAGCACAGATTGTTGCTGTTGTGTGCCTTCAAGTGGAGACTCTTAAGACGAGCCTGTCATGGGGGCTTTCTGGGGCTGAGAATATGTGACTTGTCCACTGTCACCCAGTAGGTTTCCATGGCTGAGTGGGGAACTGAACCCTGATCTCCAGAGTTGTTGCCCAGTGCTCAAACCATTACTTGGGTCTGAGCACAGGTTAAGGTAACTCAAATGACAGCCAAAATCCAAGGTTTCCATGTCACATCTACAATGCCCCACAATGCTGTTAGCTTTCCACAGTTCCCAAACTCCATCCTCTGCCTTTCTCTGCCAGTCCAGTTTTTGTTCCTTCTTACACAAAGACCACTCCCCTGAAAAAGAGAATAATCATGAGTCCCATCATTCCAACATCTGCCCTGTCTTGGCCATTTAATAGATCACCTATATCTGCTAAACAAAGAAGGCGCCAGACCAGTATTATCAAGGCAAAGCTTTGTTAAAACCCAATTTTAGAATAAAGAGTTGCAACGGACCTTGAAGATCAGATCATCCACTCCACCATGGCACTTGCAACAAGTACAGAATTGTGGAGCTGGGAGGGATCCATTTAATTTAATTCATTTAATTCAACCCCATGATGATAGTGGTTGTAGCTAAAAGATCCTTGACAAATGGTCATCCAACCTCAGTTTAAAAACCTTCAGTGAAGGAGAATCCACTGAAAGGTTAAAGATGAACTAATATGGTGTAGAATCGATCATTCCTAATCAGCAACAAAGTAAAATTGTAGAGCCTTTCATTTTTTTTCTTTAAAGGGCCAATTAATATAATCTTCTAGGCTGCATCTATACTGCAGAAATAAATCAGTTTGACACAGCTTTAACTGCCATGGCTCAATGCTATGGGGATTTGTAGTTTTGTAAGCTATTTCTGTCAGATATGTCTGGTGCCCCAACAAACGACATATCCCAGGATGCCACAGGATGGAGCCATGGCTGTTAAAGAGGTGTCAAACTGCATTCATTCTGCAATACAGATGCAACCCTAGTTGAGCTTTACATTTCCACAGTCTTAGTATTTTCTTTTCCTATGTCTGAAAAGGAAACACTGCTTTAGATTGCATACAGCTAGTATGGTTGAATAGGGAAATAAAACATACAACAAATGATATCTATAAAAAGGGGTGCATCTCTACCACCTCAGACATTGCTTTCAGAATCAGAATCACAAAGGCTGCATCTGCACTGCAGAAATAATCCAGTGTGACACCACTTTAACTGCCATGGGTCAATGCTATAGAAATCTGGTAACTGTCGTTTTGTGAGACATTGAGCCTTCTCTGTTAGAGACCTTGCTGCTCCAACAAACTACCATTGCCAGGATTCCATAACAATGAGCCATAACAGTTAAAACGGTGTGAACCTGGATTATTTCTGCAGTGCAGATGCAACCTTTGAGGGACCCTCCAGACAGAAGTGGCTTTCCTTATGTGAAAACCCACAACTATCTGTAGAGATTCTCTCTATGTAACCCAAAACCCTGAAAATTCTCCTCCTTGCATACTTACTATATTTATGTGCAAAATGCTTGAATAGGCCTATGGTAGGCCCAGTCCACCAGGAGGCTGCCTGTTCTGCCTAAATCCAATGGAAATGCTTTTGAATGAGACTTTTGCATTGGACAATTCCTTAGTGGATAGCAGAGAGTAAATATACAGCTGGTTACTTCCGAGTAAACATGCACTGTAAGTCTACATGCGTCCTTTTCTTTGGCAAACTGTGTACATCTGATCCGTTTTGCAATTCTGGATGAAATAAAATGACTTGTTAATGTTTCTATAAATAATAAATAAATATATATTATATATATTAAAAATATAGATAATTTATTTGTAGAATGTCCATGTATTTAAGGGAAAAAAATGTCCTTCATTTTATCTGGATATAAGAAGTATATTTTTGTCTTCTGTTTATTTTTGTTATAAAATGATGCTTTGTAAATAAATACCTATCTGCTTGTCAAAATGCATCAGTACTTAGACTGAGGAACAAACAAACAGGAAAATAAAATGCAAGAAGATGAAGGCAAAGTTAAAAGAATTCCAAAAGAATTTCCTTTTTTCCACGTTCATAGTTACTAGTAACCACACGGAGGCACTACAGTATAGAAAACCACTCGTAATGCCTTCCCTATTTGTACATCATTTTTGTGAAACAATTTTTTGCTTTCTGTTGAGTGCAAACACATGAATGCATCAACTATTACAAGTTTTGTATATTGCCTGTATTTGCATCAAAGAGAACAAAGAGCAGGGCAGCTGTCTGGTTCATTCACTATTCAATAAAGACATTTTCAAAAAATACATTTTTGTTTGTTTGTATTAAACAGAGGAGTCTTCCCTAAAAGCAGCCTTTTGCAACCCGGGGCCTTTCCAAAATAGATATGGAAAGAATCTTTTTTTAAAATAGTTGAAAAGCATGTGTCTTAAGTGTCAGGAAACCCTGACAAAAAGAATCCTGGACTGATAAGAGCTTTCGCAGTTACTTAACACAAAATTCACACAAATGTTGTTTTGCACAGAAAACAGTATAGTCTGTATAGAGTACAACATTTTTTGGCTCAGAAAATGCTGTTTTTCATACAGAATATGTTAGAGTTGGGAAATTACTGTACACAAAATGTGTCTGTTTTCTATTTTTGAATAGAAAACATCTCTTTCTGCACAGAATTCTTTTTCCATGTGAACAAGTCCCAAAGTGCACATTGCTTTGGAAAACTGCTATTTGGACTTTCTTGCAGCAGGAAGAAAAATGCTATAATTATTCATTACCTGCTTTGAGAAGAAAATGAGTGAAGAATTACATCCCTGTTCCAGGTGTTGGACAATGATGGTGGCAGATGGGAATTCACTGCAGAAATGTGGAAATCTGTATTAAAATATGGCATTTCAGTCTTCCTGGACAGCAATCTTCAAGTAACAATTGTAGAACAAAGAAATTACCCAGGACGATTGGATAGAGAAAGGGACCTTAGGATTGTTGTTAATCATAAGCTGAACAGGACCCAGCCATGTGACACTGCAGCAAAGAAAGCAAATAAAAATTTATGCTGCAGCCACACTGCAGAAATAGTGCAGTTTGATACCGCTTCAACTGCCATGGTTCCTTCCGAGCAATTTTAAGACAATTGCCCAATGGAGTGCTTCAGAGAAGAAGAAGACATCAAGGCTGCTGCCATACTGTAGAAGTGAACAGTTTGACACCTCTTTTAACTGTCATGGCTCCATCCTATGGAATCCTGGGATGTGCAGTTTGTTGTGGCACCAGAGCTCTCTGACAGAAGGCAAGATCTCTGACAAAGCTACAAATCCCATAATTCCATAGTGCTGAGCATGACAGTTAAAGTGGTACCAAACTACATTAATTCTGCAGTTTGCAGATTTAGCCTCTGTCAAGCCATACAGGAGCTGTACATGGCCCTTAGGTTAGAAGTTCCCTATAGAGAGGTGGGTTTGTGGAAGACTAGGGAAATCTTCAAGAATGGCTTCCTAACCATCATACATATTTCTTCTAATAAAACTTGTTGTCATATGCCTTCAAGTCATTTCCAACTTATAGTGACCTTAAGGTTTTCTTGGCATGTTTTTTCAGAAGGGTTTGCCATTGCCGTGCCCTAAAGGCTGAGAGAGTGTGACTTGCCCAAGGTCACCCAATGGGTTTCATGGCCAAGCTGGGAATCGAGCCCTGGTCTCTGGAGTCACACTCCCAGGTATAACTGTATTATGAATATTGAACAAAGTATTCTCCATCATGCAACAGACATATTCTGCAAACAGAGGCAGAAGCAAAGTTGCATGCAACAACATTGTGCACTGCCATTATGCGCTGTGCACTGTGGTTGCATATTGTTGCTGTGCATAGCACAAGAGCACTGTGTTGTTATTCTACATGGGAGTGGCGTAATACGGGTACAACATATTTTTTCGTGTGGATATTTATCCCATGCTGAAGGGATGCTGGATTGCAGCCTGGAAATTGTACATTGTTGTGCACTGATTCACGCATGTTCATTTGATGTTGCAATTCACTAAGGAGGGTGGTGGTGTTGTGTAACTCCACAAGCAGAGAGCTACTCTCCATTTCCTCAGTGTAGGATCATAGCATGGGTTTTCCAGGCAGGCCTAGTTTTAATACAAAGGTAGAGTAAGAAAGCGAGTAGATGAAGAGTGCTGCCCTGCTTAACTGGGGAAGCAATGAGCTGGAGGGTTGGCTTCCTTGCAGGATGGATAGCCTTCGGGGGTCTTGGGCTGGGAAAATTTATTTGATTTGTAATTGTGGCTCCAAAGTGGGCTTTCCTCTTCCTCCCTCCAGTTCAGTTTTGGCAGAGATGCACATGTGAGACAGCATGGGGCAGTGCTGGACCTGGAATGAGCATTATGACTAACCTTCATTTGCAGCACTGCTAAACGAAATGATCAAGGAAGTTTGCAAAAGTTGGAATCACTGGAAGCACAGCAAGGAAAAACACCATGAAAGATTGCAGAGGTTACCTGAGCAAATCTGCCAGGTGAAAGATGTGACCCCACTCAAAAATGCTAAAAGGAATTCCTAAATGATGCACATGGCACTCAATGAGTGGCATGCTGGACAAGATCCTGCCTTGGGAGATGAGGCTTTGGAGCAAAAGGTCTGTTTAGCTGCTCATTGGGGTGCAAGGAGGATGATATTTCCAGACCCCTT
The DNA here is from genome assembly GCA_034509955.1 of Urosaurus nigricauda. Taxonomy (NCBI): domain Eukaryota; kingdom Metazoa; phylum Chordata; class Lepidosauria; order Squamata; family Phrynosomatidae; genus Urosaurus; species Urosaurus nigricauda. Next base: position 4,552,817 of record JAOEGL010000004.1, read on the forward strand.
CCATCAGCAGCTAAACAGGCCTCCTGCACCTAATGTGACACCACTGGCTGTCAGGTTATGCTGGGGAGGCAATGGCCATGGCCATAGTGCCACGATTGTGACCAGGTTTGTGTTGTTGTTCCATGCCTTCAAGTCATTTCCAAGTCATGGCAACCCTAAGGCAAACCTATAATGGGGTTTTCTTTGCAAGTTTCTTCAGAGGGGGTTTGGCATTGCCTTCCTCTGAGGCTGAGAGAGTGTGACTTGCCCAAGGTCACCCAGTGAATTTACATGAGCGAGCTGGGATTTGAACCCTGGTCTCCAAGGACACAGTCCAGTGCTCAAACCACTACACCACACTGGTCTCAAAAACATTAATTTACAAGAGTTAAAAAGGAATTGAACATTAATTTGCAAAAGTTAAAAAGAAATTAATCATCAACATTATAAAAACAGCTAAATACTCAAAGCACTTAAAACATATTCAAAACATGGCGTAGATGAGTAGATGGGTAGAAGATAGATAGATAGATAGACAGACAGATAGACAGACGGATAGAGCACACCACTTCACACACTGCACCTCCACAGTTAGAATTCAAAGGTCTGCCAAAATTCATCTTCACCTGCTTGCAGAAAGACAGGAGGGAAGGAGCCAAGCAGACCTCTTGTGGAAGGGACTTCCACAACCTGGGAGCAGCCTGAAGAAGACTGTCTCCCATGTCCTCACCAACTGTGCCTGTAAGAGTGATAGAACTGAGAGAAAGCCCTCCCGTGAAGTTTTCAACAATTCAAATAACCCTCCCTAAACTGCAAATCCCAGGTTCCCATAGGATGTTGCCATGGAAGTTCAACTGGAATCATAGTGGGGTAATTATGTGGTCTGGGAGACCTTCTGGTCTAATAAATGGGGAAAATACAAATCTGTCCATGTACACTTTCCAAGACAGTGCTCTCACCCTGCGATTCCTCCTCTAAGGCAGTGGTTCCCAAACTCTGGTCCTAGTCCAGATGTTTTGGACCTCTGTTCCCAGCATCCCTGATCATTATCTAAGTTGGCTGAGGCTGCTAGGAGTTGAAATCTAAAACATCACAAGCATCAGAGTTTTGGGGACCACTGCTCTAAGGTCCCTAGCAAGGAACTGGAGGAAAACTGAGCCCTGTGGGTGCAAGGGGACCCCTCTATGCATGTCGATCAGTCTTCTGATTTCTTTTTTGTTGAGCTGTGGGGACAAATCTTATTATTTATATTTACTTTGAAAAAGGGATGGGGAGAGGAGGTAGGGCTGGTTCTATTCTGAATGCAGACCAAAGGGCAGATGCTCGAAGGAGCAATCAGTCCAGCCATGTAAACAGAACCAGCCGGGATATTTATTTGCCCAGCTGGCATGGTCCCAGCAGGCTTCAAAACCTCTGTTCCAAGATTTCTGACAAGGGCTGGAAATACATACAGCTCCGCTTGTCCCTTGGAAGACAGACAGCTCTGATTATCCTAAGAAGACGGAGGAAAGTTCTAGAAGAAATACTTCATGGTCAATGTGATTGACTATCCAAGAGGGAACGGATGCTCTAGTCTTAGGTTTGTGCTCTTATATTTGTTTATAGAGTGCATAAACCAACCATTGGTTGACTGGGTGGCTGACAGGATGGAAACAAACAAAACTGAGAAATGACAAGAGGGCAATCCCAGGCTGCAAATAAAATCACAAACCTCTTTGGAACAGAGATCAGAGGGGGAAAAACTTTGAAACTGCAGGAAAGAGGGACAAGATCCCTTGTTAAAGTGTGGTAAAACTGCTAAAATGATTTACACTGCCTGGGAAAACCAAAATGTGCTTACCTAGCAAGGAACTGGAGGAAACATGAGTCCTGTAGGTGCAAAGCAGACCTCTCTGTAGAAGGCATTACAGAACTCGGGGGCTGCTACTAAAAGTCTGCTCTGCTTGTAGCCATTTCATGTACCGTGGTGGTAGTAGTCATAAAAATCAATGGAAGGAAAAAAATCAAACATGTTGCTGTTGTTGTTGTGTGCCTTCAAATCGTTTCCGAATTATAGTGACATTATGGTAAACCTATCATGGGGTTTCCTTAACAAATGTGTTCAGATTGGAGTTGCCATGGCCATCCTCTGAAGCTGAGAGAACGTGAATGGCCCAAGATCACCCAGTCGGTTTACGTAATAATAAAATATTTTTTTATTTATATCCTGCCTCTCTATCAACGATAATTGAGGTGGATTACATAGTACAATGGGTCATTGTAATTTTTACCTTGTATCTTTTAAAATTGTTGTAACCCACTCAGATTGGTTGACAGAGGAGAGGGCTATAAATAAATTTTATTATTATTTTTACAAAATCCCAATATCCCCTCCCCTCCCTCCCCTAAAACAGAATTAAACAATGAAATATTAAAATAATCTACATAAAATAATTTGATAAAATAATTGGGATTAGACACAGGGCAGTCGATGGGGTAAACCAGTGTGTCCAGTATTTTTATTCAGAGAAGGGTTGCTGGAAGAGATCTATCTTGACGGCCTTTTTAAAGCTGTCAGAGGCCCGGTACAGATGGGCATTTTGTGGCATCCTCGCCACAAACTAGGGCTAGATAAGGCTGGGTGTTTATATGCCCAGCAGGCTTAGTCTATGAGGACAGCGTCATCATGGCTTGCCCCCCTCCACACAGGCAGTACCATGATGGCACGGGCATTGCAGAGTGCATAAATGGCGCTGGCAGGAAGTGCCGTGATTGGGACGCGTGTGCCAATCGCACCCCTTCCAAGAAGCTGCTTTAGGCAGCTTCTTTTTGTTCCCAGGAGGGTGTGCATCATTGCTGCACCATTTGGTGGCTGCGGCAACGATGTGGAGCTAAAAGGGGCGACACGGAACTGCCCGTCTGTCGAGCCCCTAAGTTAGTAATAAGACTACATGGCTGAGACGGGATTCGAACTCTGCAAAGTCATAGTCCAACACTCAAACCACACACCACAGTGGCTCTCAACCTTAGCGGCAGCACTCGTAGAAGGAATGAAAGGAATAATCAAACATATTGCCCCCCCAAATCTCCAAAAATGTGTTTTTTAAATGTTGAGAAACCCTGATGAGGAGAATCTTGTAGGGAGAAGAATCTTCACAGTTCAAGACTTATTCTGTGCAACATGTGCACATAGGTTTATTGTGCAGAACACCACATTTTATGCACATGAAATAGCATTTTCTGTGCAGAAAATAACATTTCTGTGCAGATGTATTATCTTCTGTGTAGAAGATCTTGTTTCCTGCATAGAAAATGCTTCAGTTCTCTTCCTTAGGGAAACAGTAGTAAAAGCATATCTTTGGTAGAACAGATTTTTCCAGATGGATAAAATACATGTTTTATGACTCTCTCCTGTGGGAAGAGAACTGAAGTGCTACAACATAAGGCAGAAAGGCACAAAAAAGGTGCTACTCTCTGGCTCTGTTTCTACTTTCTTTTCTTGCGTGATAAGGCTCTTATCATTTCTTGACCCAACTCCCCAAAGATACTTTAAAAGCCAGCAACTGCAATGGAGGTCTGTTCTGTTGGTGATCAAGGCACTGCAGACTATTATTTTTCAGCCCTCTTCCATTACTGATCTGTAGTACCACAGTTAGAAACAAGACCTCTCACATAAGTCCTTATAACACTGCAACTCACTGGTGGAAGATGTCTCGAAACATCATCCTTTTGTGCCCTGCTCAGCAGAAGAACAGATCTCCACAGTTGATATGGCTAAGTTTAAGGCAGGTCATGGAAGGCATTTATGATTGACATTCCTGGAATTTTAAGGTAGGTTTGGGGGCATATATATGATTATGGCAATAGTGCCATGGTTGTGAATACATAGCATGGCTGAATAGGAAGCAGTTGCCAATCCATAATTGTAGGCTGGAAACCCATAACCACAATGCAGGATGCCACCCAAGGCTCTAACCTCTGGTGGAAACCTCAAGGACTAAATAAGTTACACGTAGGAAGAAATGGTCTATCAGATATCATGGCCTGATTCCCACTTACAAATAAATCGGTTTGCAATCCAAATTGATGGACTGATTTGACAGTGGAGCGTGGTTCCCACTACATTTGCCCCGATCACATTTTTACCCCTGTAAATTCTGGGATTTGTAATTTTGTGAGACATTTAGTCTTCTCTGGCAGAGAGCTCTGGGACCATAGCAAACTACAAATCCCAGGATTCCATAGCATGGAGCCATATGAGTTAAAATGGCGTGAAACTGCATTGATTCTGCAGTGTGGCAGCAGCCTGGATGTCTTCAAGAAGAGCTCTATTTGTAAAGTGTTAAAGCTGGAACCCATGGCCATTTCACTTGGCATGAACTCTGTGTCCCTGTGTTTTTTTCGAATGACTTAGCACTCATCTGGTGTTTCCAGGTCTCAGATGTTTGAATCGGAGAGGAGAACTACATCTGGATCCTGAAAGATTGCAGGTGGAGTCTCCTAGATCAGGATCAGTACCTTGTAGAGAAAGAACAGAGCCCATCTATGTCTGGTGGCTTGGAGATTGAGCCTTCTAGATAGGGGAACAGAGTTCTCAACAGGCCAAAAATGCTCTGCTTGCTCTGTCTCCCCTGAGATTTTATTTCTTTTCCTGGAGACTCTGAGAAGAAGGGAAGTCATAAAACCCCAAAGGCTGAGGTCAAATGCTGAGACTTGGCAATCTTCATCTCACTGCAAGATTTCCACCACCAAGCCAAGAGGTGAAATGTCTTGAGAAGACAGGATTACACTCTTTGACCTGGCTCGGGGTGAGTCCCACAGGCTTTCAAAAAAGTCTACGGGAAAATATAAACAAGACAGGATTTGAGGCATAAACTGTTGCATTGACTTCCTTCTCTGGGTCTTCTCTCCCTTGCAAGTCAGAACACCAGGACTCAAAGGTTGCAAACATCACAGATTGGCCAGTTCCCTAGGCCACACTGGTTATGTTTCAGAAATAATGTAAAGTGTGTGTGTGTGTGCTTGTCGATTTATGGTGACCCCATGACTTTTAATTGGATTTCTTAGGCAACAGATACTCAGAGATGGTTTCTCCAGTCCTTCTTCTGAAACAGAGCCTACAGCACCTCGTATTCATTGGTGGTCTCCCATCCAAGGAGTAATCAGGGCTGACTCTGCTTTGCTTCCAAGATCATATAGGATCTAGTGTTTTTAGGGTATTTGGGCCATTTACATATTCTAATTACCTTTCAACATTTGCTTTAGTGGGAATTTGTAGGAATATTTTTATTGGCATTCTCCAGTCAGTTCAAATCTTCACAAGTTACAGAAAGGAGCTTAAAAGAAATAGGCAATGGGACATGTAGTATAATGAGTTACTTCTCTAAAACAGCAAGAAGTTGTGTTAATTAATTATTTTTCAGTGGTTGGCATCCTATTCTGCAGTTATACTATCCTAAGATGGATTTATAGTATCCTAACTGCTGAGGATATATAACAGAATACCAAATCAGGAGTGTCCACACCGCCCTATTTCCAGTTTCCATGTAGAGTTATGAAACCTGGACAGTGAGGAAAGCTGATAGGAAGAAAATCAACTTGTTTGAGATGTGCCACGGGAGAAGAGTTCTGTGGATGCCATGGACTGCGAAACAGATAATTAATGGGTCTTACAGAACATCAAGCCTCAACTCTTCCAAAATGACTAAGTTCAAGCTGTCATACTTTGGATAGATCATGAGACAACAGGAAAAGACGACTCACAGGAAAAGTGGAAGGCAGTAGGAAAAGGAGAATATCCATTAAATGTGGATAGAGGCAAACCAGGCAGCCACAGCCCCCCTGACTTGGAAGTCTCATTTACAGGATAACCATAAGTGAAAGATGGTGGCAACAAAAGCAACAACATAACTTTTCCATGCTCTCAACTGTGAGCAGTATATTCATTTCCGTGCTCTTTTGCATGTGAATTGTAGTCTTTAGTAAACCACTTCACTGTGACATGACCTACCACCAACTCTGCCCGCTCCAGGACTCCAGGCCTGACAAGCAAACCCATGATTAATGATGCCCAGAATTATCTTGCCAGCTTGCTTTTGAGTACGTCCATCCCCTGGGAGGGCGAGAAGGCCTTGTTACAGCAACTGTCAATTGCCAACCATAACACAGCATACCAGGGAGAGAGCAGAGGAACCAGAGGCTATTCTATCTGGGGGGACTTAAACTGTACCAACCCCCTGCCCCACAGAGTTTTCACAAGACCAGGATAGGATTACAGCAAGAGTGGGCAAACTACAGTGCAGAGGCCACACACAGCACCCCCCATGGCTTGTTTGAACTCCCTAGATCTCTCCAAGGACCTGCACCCTGAAAAAAAAACTGGGAAGCATAGAATCATAACACCTTAGCATTGGAAGGGACCCCCAAGAGCCATCCAGTCAAAAACCCTGCCATGCAGGAATGCACAATCAAAGCACTCCCGTCCCAACAGATGGCCATGCAGACCCCCTTTAAAAACCTCTAAAGAAGGAGATCCCACCTCCAAAGGCTGTGTCTACCATTCTTGAACAGCTCTTACCATCTTAACGTTTAGGTGGAATCTCTCTGGTTTATGTTCTGCTCCTGCACCACCAGAGAACATCTTCTACATGACATCCCTTCAGATATTTAAAGATAGCTATCACATCACCTCTGTGGATATTATCAGATGTAGCTTTTAGACCACCATAAAAGTTTGATAGTTGCAGCTTTGGCAATGCCTAGTGCACAGTTTATTTATTTATTATTTATTTATATCATTTGTATGCCACCTTTCTTCCAGAAGGGACTCAAGCTGGCTCACAGATAAAACATTTTTTTAAAAAAAATCAATAAAATTGAAAAAAGTCAAGATTCTCTAAAAACAGTATAAAATTATATTAAAATATACAAAAGTTAAAAGGCATAACTAAAACACGTGATGCTGTCTCTCTCTCATTGCTGCCTTTTCTTCCAGTGATGGTTAGCTCACTCTTTGCTATTGACAGGGAAAACTCGTCAATAAACTGGCAATCGTGTTGGTATAGTTGTAATCCACAGATGCAGTAAATTATCCTGTGGCAGTTCTGGGAGTGATATCAATGCCTCTTCTTCTCCCCTCTCCCCATCTCTATTCCAGATAGTCAGATTTTTTTTATTTTGCTTTCTTTTATTTTTCCCCTTTTTTATTTTTTGTTAAACTGCATTAGCAAACTCTAGAATTGCATTAAACACACAGACACAAGGCACTGTGGGCAGGGAGGCACAGTTAAGGATAAGAGCTGAAGAAAGCATGAAGGACCAGCAAATGAAGGGATGGTATCAGAGACTGCTCCCAAACCAGTATGTATCCACTTCTCTACAGTAATGCAATTGCAGAGAGAAAGGAGGGAGTGAAAGGAGAGGCCTGGCAACACCATCGGGACTGGCCTCAAGTTGAAGAGTCTTCTCTCCTGACAACACTATCTGGCCTAGAAGGGAGTGAAAGGATAGGCCAGACTCCATCGGGGCTATCCTAGATGAAGAAGCAGAGCCCTCCCTCCATGCCATCTGCCTTGGTCCAGACCTCAGAGGGAGAGAAGAACTGCTGGACCTGATCCCCTTCCCCTCCACCATTCCCTTCTTTTGTGTCGTGTCTTCTTAGATTGTAAGCCTGAGGGCAGGGAACCATCTAATTCAAAATAATAATTGTAAGCCACTCTGATAGCCTTTAGGGCTGAAGGGCGGGGTATAAATAAATAAATTATTATTATTATTATTATTATTATTATTGGCAGGATGGGGTGGGGGAGATCATATGAGAAAGTCCTCAGCCTTCTCTTCTCCAAGCGAAACACACAAACTCCCCAAGTCATCCCTCATAAGGCTTGGTTCCCAGGCTTTTGCTCATCTTGGTCACTTTTCTCTGCAGGTACTTTCAAAAACCCACCCACCCCAGGCCTCCTGACCTTATTAGCCTGCAAGTCCCATAATCCTTCCCCTTTGGCTGACCTGGCTAGGAGTTTTGTTAAACCAAGGACATCTGGGGAACCACAATTGCCCACTCCTGGAGTCTATTCAGCCAGAAAAATCAGCAGTAGTAGAACATGTTATAAACCATCCTGGACATAAAATGCTGTTTCAAAACACTGAAATTCTGGCCCATGTCAACAACTATCAGGTCACAAAGCCATTGAAATCCACAAACACTGGGACAACTTCAACAGGAAAGAATAAATCCTGAAAGTAAACAAAGCTTGGGTACCAATCACTAAAACACCAAAATCAAGACCTAGCAAATGCAAATGAAAACCACCCAGGGTGAGGGGGATTCCCAGCTGACAATGGATGCCTAATTAAATAAATGCCCTGAAGCCTTGCCAATTGCCATTCAACAACAGACCAACACACAGATCAACATGGAAATCTCTTCCTCTCAATCCAGGGTAACATGGTATATATATATATATATATATATATATATATACCCCACTCACTTCCATGCCAGCATTCTCTGAAGATGCCAGCCACAGGTGCTGACGAAATGTCAGGAACAAACTCTTCTAGAACATGGATCATGCCTGCCCTGCAGGCAAGGAAGGGGTTCAGTCCCCCAAGGAAGGACGAGTGTCTGTGTAAATGCAAGTGAGGCTGGGAGGAAAGTTGCAAAGGCAGGAATAGCCTGAAAAACCCACAAAAAACTACGGATGCTAGCCATGAAAGCTTTCGACTTCATATTTGGAGAGTATACATGCTTTCATAGAATCCTAAAGTTGGAAAAGACCTTGAGGACCATCCAGTCCAACCCTGTGCCATGCGGGAATAAACAATCCAAGCTTTCCCTGTAACAGATGGCCATCCTGCCTCCAAAACCTCCAAAGAAGGAGACTCAACCACACTCTGAGGCAGCATTTGCCACCATCAAACAGCTTTCACTGTCAGGAAGTTTTTCTAATGTCTAAGTGGAATCTCTTTTCCTGCAGTTTGATTCCACTGCTCCATGTCCTAGTCTCTGGAGCAGCAGAAAACAAGCTTGCTCCTTGCATTCCTCCTTGGCAGCTCCCATGCCAGAGAGATGGCCAATCTGCTCTGAGTTTTAGTGTGAACTTTAAATGGGCCATCCAAGCTCCTGAACACCCTGGATTGCCCAGGGAAAGTTCACACCAAAACCCATAGAGGATTCACCACTGTATTGATATGGGGCCAACCACTAGTGATCCAAACATGGCATCTCTTTCTGACATAGGAGGAGGGTTGGTTGCCTTTCTCTAGATAGCCTCTCTTCATGGCAGTCATGTAATGTCAGAATGGGCCAAAACTGGATCTCAATTGCTCTCTGTTTCTCTTATTTTTTTTAACTTTTCCAATTTGATATGGAAGGAGCATACCATACAGTAATAGGTGTCTGGCCAATGAATCCTTTTAAGGAGATTCTGTCAGACTTCATATTCTCTTTTACTTGAGGGAGAGTTGTCCTTGATGTGAGGATTGGTTGCAGACAGAACCTAACTCAGTTCCCTGGGATATAAAATATAAATAGACCAGAGAGAGAGAGAAAGAGAGAGAAGGAAACGCTCTCTTAGACCCCAAAGGCCGCTCTGCATTGAACCCAGCAAGGTCACAGCTGGTACTGATCAAGGCAGGGTTTGCTAAATTGGAGCAGGGAAGGGATTCTCTCTTCTAAAAGCAAAATCCTTCAATTCTGAGATGACTTCTCTGCTTTGCCTTTTAGGATGGGGTCACAGTTTCATCCAGGAGTTAAGAGCCAAAGAAGCAGCTGGTTAGGCTAAAAGGAGCTCAAAGTTGCAGAAACAGAGAGTGACAATAGATATGTGAGGAAAAGTGAGGCATCAGTCAAAGCCAGAATCCTTGTGAGAAGACAGAGGCAGAGGCATGGAGCAGAGAATAGAAAAACCACTTGCTGTGCAAGCAGGAGTCTGGGGACTGTGACCCAATAAAGCTCTGGTTATATACATGGAGGTGGTGGGATGATGCAGCCCTCCAGATGTTGTTGGGCTGCAAGTCCCAGCAGCCTGGGTCAGTGTAGGTAATGCTGAGGAGTGCTGGGAGCTGCAGTCCAACAATATCTGGAAGGCTGTTTCCTTCCTGCACTTCATTTATCTCTCAGTAAGATATAAGCCTCTTTCACACTGGAGGAAATTCTCCCAACTTCGAATGCAGCCAATGCGAATTCACGTGAATTCAGTTGTTTAGCAAATTTACGTGAATCCCCATTGTATTCGGAAGGCGTTCAGAATGACTTCCCATTACCCGAAAATGACCCCTTCTTGCCCGAAATTGCGTGAGAAGCTCTAATTCGCAATAATGTGAAACCTATGATTGCGTTCGGAGTGACTTCCCTTTTGCCAGAAATTGTGTGAGAAGCTCTAATTCGCAATAACGTGAAACCCCATGATTGCGTTTGGATTGCCCTTGGATTATACTTCCAATTTCCCACATCTGAAAGAGTCCATAGAGACAAAAGGGGTGGGTGAATTGTCTCCAAAGAGCAATTAAAAACATTAGTTACGGTTGGCATCCACAGTAGGATAGATGGATTGTCTCCACAGAGCAATTAAAAACAGTGTCAATGAATGACATCCAGAGACAGAAAGGATAGATGGGTTGTTTTTTGTGGGTTTTTGGGCCTCTGTGGCCATGTTCTAGAAGAGTTTTTCCTGATGTTTCACCAGCATCTGTGGCTGGCATCTTCAGAGATCTCTGAAGATGCCAACTACAGATGCTGGCGAAATGTCAGGAAAAAAACTTTTCTAGAACATGGCCACATAGCCCAAAAACCCCACAAAAAATTATGGATACTGGCCTTCGACTTCATGATAAATGGATTGTTTCCAAAAGGCAACTGAAAACAGTGGCAATGGATGACATCGAGACAGAAAGGGGAGATAGACTATCAGATTCAGATTGTCTTTGAAGAGCAGCTAAAAACAGTGGCAATAGATGGTATCCAGAGACAAAAAGAATAGATGGATTGTCTCCGAAGAGCAACTAAAAACAGGAGCAAAGTATAGATGGATTGTCTTGGCTGGCTGTGGACCTTATCACACGGGAGGGATTCCCCTCAATTTTGAAAGAAAAGATAGCGAGGTCAATTCAGAAATGAACAGAATTACATGAAAGGTTATTACATGAGGGGGTTCCACTCAATTTCAAAAGAACGAAAGCCCGGGAAAAGATAGCCTGGGAATAGGATTTGTGAATCCACTAGTTCAGTGAATTTGCTTACATTTGGATTGCGTTCAGACTGCATTCGGACTGCATCCCCACTGCCACCAATTGCATGTGATGACCTATCACGCAATTACATGAAACTCCATGATTGCATTCGGACTGCGTCCTCACTGTCAGCAATTGCATGAGATAATCTCTCACAAAATAACATGAAACCCCATGATTGTGTTCAGAATGCCACTGGATTATACTCTCCAAAAGTTGTGTGATAAAGGCCTGTGAAACTGCTTTGGGTTTTAGTATGAAACTGAAAGGAGCAATCCAAAATATGGAGCCCTGTCCTCACAAGAGATTCAATTCTGTGAACCCCTATGACCCACAGCAGATCCATCACTCCATTGATATTGGTGCCATCATCCACCACTGGTAGAGAAATACAACATGTATTGGAGCACAGGGACCACCAGTATGGGGCAAGGAACTGTGAAGGTTGTAGTCCCCCCCCCCCCCAATCAACTTTTTCCAAGCTTTGATGATTTATCTAGATTTGGCCTCGGTGATCCAGAGACAGAAAAGGCTTCTCTTCAGGGTGAAGCGGAATATTATAACCCAGCATTCTGGCTGAGGAAGAGGGAGATTCTGGGAGTAGTAGTGACTGGTCTCTCAGTAAATCAAAAGGAATTGCAACACCCTCCAGTGCTGCTGTCAAGTGTTCAAAAAGGAAACATAAAATGGGAGGACACAGGTGACTGGTGAGAATTTTGTACTACCATTCCTTCATCTGTTCCAACTGAAGAGTGGGTGACTTGACTGAAATTCCCAAACATTAGACCCCAAATGGCCTATTGGCTGTTGGATGTGAAATGTCTGCAGTGTCTAAGGTGGGGATGGGATACATACAAGCTGTAGGCCATACATTTCCCATTCCCACCTTAGTCACTGCAAACATTGCATATGCAATGGCCAGCCCTCCTAGCTTTCACCGTGGTCTCCAGAACCCTTTGGATCCCATTGCCACTTGCCAATTTCATCCCTAAAAGCACGTCTTGCACCTTCAGAGACTGCTGGGGAGCCGGATTTATCCTCTAAAGACAACAGGCCATGGGAAGTGTGGCAGACAAAGATTCGGCAGAGGGCTTTTTTAAAAAATGGCTCCTGAATCATCAGAAGTTGCAAGCCTACCCTTGGAGTAGAAGTATTTGTAGCAGACCACTACAAAAATGTGTGCATGAGCCTGGCAAGAACAGTCTTGGCTTTAGTCTGTGTGTGTGTGTGTGTGTGTGTGTGTGTGTGTGAAACATCCCATATGAAATTTGAGCTCTTTCACCGGGGGTGGAGAGGAGAAGCACCAAACTCATCTGGATCTCTCTTTCTCTCTCTCTCTCTTGGTAAGGCTGGCCAATATCTCTGCTGGAGCTAGCAGAATGATAAAAGAACAAGCAGAAAAGCTGAAAGGGAAACTGGAAAGAGAGAACAACAGAGGACGGTGAAAGTGACAAGATTTCTCCACATTAAGAGGAACAGAGGCAAAACCTTGCAAAAGACTTGATGTTTGTCTCCCTAACCTCTTCCTGAGGGTTTTGTGGGTGCTGGATCTCACTGTGCCATCCCTCAACCATGTGGAAGGTGATCAGCATCAACATTTGGGTCTTTGGCTCCCTGCTGGCATTGTTCTGGGCAGAGGGCAGCCAGAGGAAGGCACTGGAGAGTGGCATCCGACGTCGGTCACACCGTGTGCAGCAGGGGCGCTGCAGTTACACCTTTGTCCTGCCCGAAGCTGACCCTCTGCCGTGCCACCAGCAGCACCCAGGGGACACCTTTAACGTCAACACTTTGCAGCGGGATTCACCTGCTGATCCTTTGCTGAGAACCGATGATGAAGACCAGTCCAGCCAGCGAGTCCAGCAACTTGAGAGAGTCTTGGAGAACAACACCCAGTGGCTGCTGAAGGTAAGTGAGGGCAAGGGTGCATTATCCATGGTGCCGCTGGAGCAAATGCTCCCCAGCTATCAGTGGTTAGGTGGCCCCATGCACCTTCTGGTGACATGCATGCAGATGCACAGAAACACATATTTTGTGCTATGATGCTGCCAAGATGGAAAGGCATATGCAGATTTGGGGGCAGTGTGAAGAACTCATTCCTCTTGCCCTCCTCAGGTTCATAGAATGAGAGAGTTGGAAGGGACCCCAAGGGCCATCCAGTCCAACACCCTGCCCTGCAGGAATACACAGTCAAAGTAACCCTGACAGATGGCCATCCAGTCTCTGTTGAAAAACCTCCAGAGAAGGAGACTCCATAGAGACTCTGAGGTAGCAGCATAGTCCACTGTCAAACTGTCCAGCTCATATCCATCAAGATGTTCTTCCTGGTGTTTAGGTGGAATCTCTTTTCCTGGTGTTTGAATCCATTGCCTCATGTCCTAGTCTCTGGAGCAGCAGAAAACAAGCTCGTTCCATGTGACATCCCTTCAAATATTCAAACATGACTATCATGTCACTTCTTTACCTTGTTGGTAGGATAATGGATTTGGAAGCATGTGATGTTGTTAGTTGCCTTCCAATAGACCTTGATTCATGGTGACCCTGTGAAGGAGACATCTCCTATTCTCAGCCTCTCTACTCAGATTCTGCAGGTTCAGGCCCATGACCTACCTGGCTGAGTCTACCCATCTGGTGAGTGGCCTCCCCTTCTTTCTACAATCTTTCCTGGCATTTTGTCTCCTCTAATGAGTCAGGCCTTCTCATGATGTGACCAAAGTACGACAGCCTTAGTTTGATTGTCTTGGCTTCCAGGGAGAGTTCAGCCTTGATCTGTTCCAGGATCCAGTTGTTTCTCTTTGTAGATGTCCACAGTATCCTCAACACTCTTCCCCAGAATCACATCTCATATGAGAATTTTCTTCTTATCTGCTTTCTTCACTGTCCAGCTCTCCCATCCGTACACAGTCCTATTCCATAGAAGCAGAAAGCGTGAAAAGACACATGGTGTGTTGGTGTTGCTTCACATCAGATTTCTGCTTCTGTCATGCTTGCCAAAATGCCTATGAAATAATGAAGCCCTGTTCCTGAGACTGTGCAGATTATGCAACTTTTCCACTGAATTTGGGGCTCAGTCACAGGATGACTTCAGTTCATGGGCCCTATCATCTTGCTTTTTGCTACAAACTAAGCAACAATGGCAGCATTTCTGGACATTGGGGGTGACTGCCTTTGAGACGCCAGCATCAGTCTGTCTGGAGTCTCAAAGGGGTGAAGGTGCAGGGATGGCCTCCTCTCTCAGACCTGAAAGAAGATAACTGTAGTCCCATTGAACCTGGTCTGTAGTGGTGCAAAACCACACCTATAACTGGAGACCTTGAACATTTGGAACTGGGTTGAGGAATGTCTTTGGGTAGAATATATGCAGTTCTACCCAGACATTATGCCTGAGGCTAGATATGGGCAGATGTGAGCAAAGTACAGCCTGTTGTCCATTTGTGACCCCTGCAGCCCCAAAGTTGAGCTTTCAAAACTCCCAAATCTTGCACAGTATATATCTGCAGAGCAGTGGAGTCTGCTGCCCGTTGGGGCTGCTGGAGCAGATAGTGAGATCCCCAGAGGTGAAGTCAACTACCTGCAGTTTGCTGGCAGCCTCCTGCCTTGCAAAATCTTATACCTCACTGCTGGTTGGAGGGCTTTCTGGGGTTAGATGAGCAGCACCAAATAGTGGGACCACCTCAGCTGCATGGTTAGGTATATCCAGGAATGGTATAACCAGGTATATCTATCATTTTGCTGGAGTAGCTGTGAATATTTGCAAGGATGCACATTATCAAAATGTATGGCCACCTGCAGGGTGATCTGCTGTCCTAAACTCAGAGGAGGATAAGACAATGCAAAATGTAGACCACTCAAGAAAAATGGAGGACTTTACCAAATAAAAGCTTAAAACACTCATAGAAATGTAAATGCATGCTTCTTGGTCATGCTGAAAATGCAGGGCAGTTTGAAATTCCTCCTGGACAGAAGGTTGAAATGTATGGGTCCGTTTTACATTGGCAAAAAGAGGTGTGTTGAAGGCTGCATGAAAGCCCAGCCTTTAGATGAGAAAAAGGGAAAGTGTGCCATGAAAACACTATTTTGGAGTTTTAAGGGAGAAGAAGTGCTTTAAAAAGGAGCTGTCCCATTTTACATTGGCAAAAAGAGGTGTGTTGAAGGCTGCATGAAAACCCAGCCTTTAGATGAGAAAAATGGAAAGTGTGCCATGAAAACACTATTTTGGAGTTTTAAGGGAGAAGAAGTGCCTTTAAAAAGTAGTTTGATTTCCCCACTACTTTTTTAAAAAGGGTGCAGCATTGCTGGCCCGTTTTACACGGGCAAAAAAAGGCGCTTTTAGGGCTAAAAAGCCCGCATTTAGGGTTAGGGAGGGCGTAGCCTTTACACCCTCCCTAAGCCTAAAACGCACGGACGCCACCATTTAAAGATGGCGGCGTCTACACGGTGGCGCCGTACAAGCGTCATCACGTGCGCAGCGTTTTGACGCGCTGCGCACGTTTTGACGCTCTGGCGGCGCGGGAGGGCGCCAAAAAAAGAGCTCGATCCCGGAGCTCTTTTTTGCGGCGGGTCGTTGCGGCGGGATGAGGCCTCTGGGGCTGCCCGTGTGGCAGCCTAGGCCTCATCTCGCCGCTAGAAGGGGCGAGTTTGGACCGCCCCTTTTAGCCAATGTAAAAAGCACCCCTATTGCATCCAAAGGCTAAGGTGTAGTTGAACGGTTAAATGGGGCTCTGTATCTTTAAAGCGCCCATTTAAAGGCAGCGATACAAGTGCGGAGGGAGGGAAGGTGCCAAGACAAGAAGAGACCTTCAGAGCCCGGCCAGAGTGCGCCTGCACCTTCCTTCACCTCCTCCCTTTGGTTGAGAGAGTGTGACTTCTAGGGAGACAGCAGGGCACTGGAGGCGCTCAGCCAGACCAGGGCAAGCTGGCAAGAGGAGGAGGAGAAGGGGAGGGACCTGGAGCACCTCCGCTGCCCTGCTTCCCTGCAAGTCACACTCTCTCAGCCAAAGGGGGGAGGAGAAGGCAGGCCCAGGCACACTCTGGCCAGGCTCCAGGGCTCTCTCCTGGCTGCCTTCCTCCTCCCTTTGGCTGAGAGAGTGTGACTTGCAGGGAGGCAGGGCAGCAGAGGGGCCCCATGTCCCTCTCCTCCTCCTCCTCCTCCTCCTGTTTCCAGCTTGCCCTGGCCCAGCATCAGGAGGACCTGGAGCACCACCGCTGCCCTTCCTCCCTGCAAGTCACACTCTCTCAGCCAAAGGGAGGAGGAAGGCAGCGGGGAAGGAGGGAGGGAGGGAAGGAGCCAGGAAGAGACCCCCAGAGCCTGGCCAGAGCACGCCTGGCCCTCCTGCTTCCTCTTCAAAAAGAAGGCTGGAAAAGTAGGACGTGTCCTGGCAAAGGAGGACGTGCCTGGTCAACTTGGAAAAGGGGGGCCTCTGCTCAAGAATGGAGGACATATGGGAATCCCTCCTGGACAGAGGGCTGAAACCTCAAGACAACTCAATATAATGCTCTGACAGAACACAGACTACAACTCCCATGAGCCTTTGCTACCATTTCCCAAGATGCCTTAATTTGCAACAGAAAGCCGACCAGTATGTTCACATGTGATGAATTCTTTCGTATTGACTCTGCATTTTCTTTTTGTGTAGATGCTCTCTTGTTTTGTGTGTGATGAGCTTGTGCGTAATCATGTGCATTTCCGAACTGACCTCACTTTCTCCCTCTTTCGGAATGGTCCTGTACTCCCCCATGTGATAAGCTCCAACTGTATGGTGTACCTGCGCAATTGCGCAATTCGCAGCCAGCAAGGGAAAAAAATGTTTAAAGCGCGGCTAAAAGCCACGTTCCTTGCCGCCCATGTAGCTGCTCCACCTGTGTTTGTAGTGTTTTGACAGCTTCCCATGTAGTTGCTGAGCCACAGAAAAAACCTCAGTCTAGCTGCCCTGTACTTTTTAAATGCACACCTGGGGCTTGCTGTCTAGCTGCTAAGCATTAAGGAAAGTGCAACTTCATGTCACACTTTCTTGCCAATGTAAAAAGCCCCATGATGTCTTGGAAAAATCCTGGGCCATTCTCCATCCATTCACTTCCCATGGATCTGAATGGCTGCACCTTTTCAGCAGGGGGTGGGCAAATATATGCCAATTTGTGCAGGAAAGTGAAGACAATTAGGCATCAGTCCAAATGTACAAAATCTGCAGCAATTCACATTATACACTTACATGTACACTACCCTACTGACAGCAGTACTGGACCAGTGATTTGGATCATCCGATTTGAATTCTATTTCAGATACTGAGGTCTTGTCAGATAATGTGTCACATACCAAATCCTGCCACATTTTGCAATTGCTGTTGTGATCTCATCTCTGGCAATTCCATTCACATATTTGGTCAGTCCCTTTGGAATTGATTCCAGAGTACCCCTCACCACTGGAACTACAGTTGTTGTCTTTTCCCAGGGGGGGGGGGGGCTGAATCTCCATTTGTTTCTTATGCTACTGTTGTGTGCCTTCAAGTTGCTTCTGATTTACTGTGCCCCTAAGGCAAATCTTCATAAATAGTCTTGGTTATTGTACAAATACATTTTTGGTATCTTTATATATTTTGTAGTACTTTCCTTCATCCATTTGGAGGTTATTGTATTTTTACCTAAGGCAAACGTATCACTTTTTGGGAGGGATGGAGGTGGGGTTGGGAGCTTGGCAAGGTTTGTTCAGAGGGGATTTGCCTTTGCCTTCCTCAGATGCTGAGAGAGTGCCACTTGCCATTGGTCACCCTGTGGGTTTCCATATCTGAGCAGCAATTCAAACCCTGGCCTCAAGAGCCATAGTCCAATGTTCGAGCCACTACACTACACTGGTTCTCCCAGAGGACACTACACCTCTCCAAATCCAGAAAATTGTATGTCTCAGTATTTCATAAGCTTTCCCCTCATTTTGTCTTCAATTCTACTGGCCCTGGGGAAAAAAGAGAGAAAGATGATCATTTACAAGGTGCCTTAGAAAGTCTGGAAATAGGATTAGCAAAAGATTAGAAACTAGTGAGACCTAGAAATTGAGACTTAGCACATCTAGAGGGCTTTCTAGATTGGCAGGAAGGTGTGACATGAAGCTGCCTTTTCCTTAATGCTTAGCAGCTGCACCACAGCCTTTAGATGGAGCTGCACTGTTCCACAGTTTTTAAAAAAGGAGCTGGGAAAATCAGCACCTTTTTAAAGGCGCTTCTTCTCCCCTAAAATGCAAAAAAAGCGTTTTCATGGCACACTTTCCCTTTTTCTCATCTAAAGGCTAGACTTTCATGCAGCCATGAACACACTTCTTTTTGCCAATCTAGATCAGGCCTTTGAAAAGAAAACAACTGTGGCTCCAGTAGTGGCAGTGGGGATGGTGATCTTATATTTCCCCCAGCCCTGGGACAAAAAAATGGCTTACAAAATTAAAGTAGATAACACATTAAAGTGTTTCTAAAAGAAAATCATTTCTGAGACACATGGAAAGAAAAATTGGATCCAGACCCTGGAGAAATTCCTCCTCCTCTCTTATGAACTACAGATCCTAGTATCTTGGATCAACCACAATGACATGCACCAAGGTAAAATCAGTGTGATGATGATGCATTGTTGTGCACACCAACCAGCCAGGCCAACACTGCATTGACCCCACTGGCCTATACCCTTTGGTGCCATTGCCATTGCGGCTGCAACCTCACACCATCATTTCTGCTGATATCAGAATGGAGTACCCCACCACATGGTCAAGAAGAGCGATCTCCTCTTTGTTGATCACACAGGTACTCCATTCTGACCTTAGCAAAAATGACAGTACAGTATGTCAGGCAGGCTTTACGCAGAACTCCTGCCTGCAAAGAAGTGTTTGCAGCAGCTCCAAAAACAGGCCATCACATTTCCCTATGCTTCTAAGAGCAAGGAAGGGGGATTGCAATGCTCTTGGCATGTGGACAATGGATTAGGCTGAATCAGACCTGATCCAGTTGTCCATGCAACAAAAGAACCAAAGGTCACTCTGGAAACAACAGCTTTTCCTTTGACTTTGCTTAGTTTGGAACAAAGTTAAGGGCCAAAAACTGTGCTATCTTCCTGGGAGAAAGCTGTGCATCATAAGGACTTCCAGCACTGACTTTCGGGTGAGTATGTTGGATTTTTCCCCTGGTGTAGAAAAGCTCTAAATTGACTGAGTGCAAATGACTTTGAACACATTTTGACAGCAATTGAAATAAGGAATGAAATTGAAATAAATGAAATGAGGAAAAAGAGGGAAAGTGGAAGGAGATAGGAGAAACTGGGACATTTTAAAAGCGGCTGAAAAAATGGGATGGCAGAGGATGAATTGTAACTGTCTCTGCCAAATCAGTGGTTTATTCACATGGTGAAAATAATCCCAGAAGAATTCCAGTTGAATCTTTGTTGTTCACTTGCATTTCGAATGCATCTAATTAAGTTTGGGGAAGAGGGCTGCTAAAAATCCCTCTTAACCCAGGATAATCTGTCTTGGGTTGTTGTTTGTCTCATGTTTCCCTAAATGATTTGCATTGTAGGTTGTGTGAATAACCAATATGAATAGACCAGGGATAAACCAGAATAAAACTCTGCATGAATTGAACATGTTTTGAGTACATTTGCATCATCGAGTCCATCTTTATCTGCAGTGCTGACACCCATGAGCAACAGAACTTGCAGAGATGCACAGAGATGTGGTTTCAATTAAAAACAAATAGTGTACACAACAAAACCAGAATGCATGTGAGATTATTCACAAATTTGTGCTTAAAAATATATATAGAATAACCTCCAGGACAGTTGGAGAGCATGGATTTTGAAACAGAGGTTGGATAGCCACTTCTCAGAGGTACTTTAGCTGTGCATTCCTGCATTGACCAAGGGTTAGAATAGATGGCCCTTGGGGTCTCTTCCAGCTTGTTTGATTCTGTTACTATTCTGAATAATCATTACAAGGCATTCTGGAAGGAAGAGTGTGTGAATATTGCACACAGTTTGTGTCTGTTCCTCTAGTCAGTACCACCAGCCTCTCTTTTCCTAAATGTCCCTACTTTCAGCTCCGTATTTGGAACTGGAACAGGGCACAGGGGTCAGAGGATGTGGTTTCCCAAGGATGTTCTGAAATATTAGCTTCCTTTTTTAAACCCCATCTTCCTTCCGGGGCTCATGTAAATTTAGGTTCCCAGAGGAGTTTTGCAGCCCTGTCCCCAGAAACGGATGCATGCTTGTTTTTATTCATGAAAGGGTAGCTGTGACCATCTTGGTTCGCCAACAGAAGGCAATGCCAAAGAATGGCACTCTAAAATACACAAGTCATCCAATGCTGCATTAAGTAAACAACAGAAGGTGCCTGAATCCTATTGTTTAGTCCTACTTAGAGTAGACCTATGAAACCATCTGTAGATCAACTAGTAAGTCAAGACTTAGCTAAATGCTGTTGTTTAAAAAGCTCTGCTCTAGTTGGAAGACAGCCAGCATGGCATAGTGGTTTGAGTGTTAGACTCTGGAGACGAGGGTTCAAATGCCAGCTTGGCCCTGAAACCCACTGGGTGACCTTGGGCACATACTCTCAGTTTCAGGGAAGGCAATGGCAAACCTCCTCTGAACAAATCATGCAATGAAAACTCCATGATAGGGTTGCCATAAGTCAAGAGCGACTTGAAGTCACGAAACAACAAATTCTCTTTGGTGCTACCAACAGAATTCACAGCATGGGAGGTTTTTTTGTGCAAAAATTCAGAAAGAATTCAAGGACAATGTGTACACATGTAATTGAGGTGATCATGAAATCTAGAGCAAGAGTCAGATACACAGAGGCAAAATGAGGACATTGCCCTTCGAAGAATTCTGAAGAGATATTTTTCTTCTTTCCACATATTTCTGCAGTAACATAAACATAATCAGAAGCTTAAGGCTGCATCTGCACTGCAAAAATAATCCACTTTGTCACCACTTTGACTCAATACTATGGTATCCTGGGAGTTGTAGTTTTGTGAGATATTTAGCCTTCTCTGTTAGAGAGCTCTGGTGCCACAACAAACTACAACTCTCAGAATCCTATAGCATTGAGTCATGTTAAAGTGATTCCAACCTGCATTAATTCTGCAGTGTAGATGCAGCCTAAAAGGAATTAAAATATCTTTTGTCTTTAAAAATAAAATGAAAAAATTAAAAGGAAGAGAGAGGCAATCATTCAAGAATAATTATTTTGTACTTAATTTATTGAGGGATACGTACATTCTAGACACTTTTCTCTTGCTATGAGTAAGAAAAGTGGAGAAATATTTGTTTGCGTGTGTTAAAAAATGAGGCAAAGCTGATAATTCAGAGTTATCAGGGGGATCACGAGTCTGGAGCCGGCCTGTTATTTCTGTTGCTATAAATAAAAAATTTAAAGAAGATAGTTGTGTAAGAGAAAAAGAAAAAAGAAGAGCTGATAATTTGAGGAAAATTTGTACTTGGTCTATTTCTGTTCTTGTTTGCTGCCTTGAGACCCACTTTTTGAGAAGAACGACTGGTAGACATCAGAAGGAAGGAAGGAAGGAAAGAAAATGTATTGAAATATGAACAAGGGAACAGATTATTATTATTATTATTATTATTATTATTATTAATTATTATTATTATTATTATTATTTTATTCATTGATATCCCCATATGGAGAATCAAGATAGCTTACAGACTAATACAACACGCTGTGTGTGCCTTCCAGTTGTCTATCAATTTATGCCAACCCAATTAATTTCCTAGGGCTTTCTTAGGCAACGAATCCTCAGGGTTGGTTTTGCCAGTTCCTTCCTCCGAAATAGAACCTATAGCACCTGGGATTCATTGGTGGTCACCCATTCAAGTATTATCCAGGGCTGATCCTGCTTAGCTTCCATAATCAGACAGAATATGGTGCCTTTGAGGTACTTAAAACTAGAAGAAATTAGAAACAGACAAAAACATCAGTAAAATATTTATTATTATTATTATTATTATTATTATTGGCAGTTAATCTATAGAATTAAAATTATTTAAATATTACGTACTGGTTCTAACATTGGACTACGACTCTGGAGACCCTGGGTTCGATTCTCTGCTCGACCATGAAACCCATTTGTCGACCTTGGGCAAGTCACATGCTCTCAGCCTCAGGGAAAGGCAAGGGCAAACCTCCTCTGAACAAATTTTCTTGCTAAGAAAACCCTATGATAGGGTCTCATTAGGGTTGCCATGAACTGGACTCACCTTGAAAGCACATGACCCACACACACAAATCTTCATTAAAATATAGGATATACAAACAGCAACAAAACTCACCATTACATGCCAGTCATTTCTTAAAGGAATGGTAGAATAGGGAAGTTTGCATTTGTTGGTAGGAAGAGTGCCAAGAGCGAGCCATCCTGGATTTCTTAAGGAAAGAGTTCAAAAGTCTGGGAGCAGCCACCAAGAAGGCCCTTTCTCTTGTTCCCACCAAAACTGCCTGGGAAGGTGGTGGGACTAAGAAAAGAGCTTTCCTCCCACTTCTTCCTCTTTTTACTGCTTTCTGCCTTCAAAACAGGAGCTGTCAGAGGAATTTATCACACTGGGGATGGTTTCAGCATTAAAGTGAGATTAAAGCACATTTAAAGCATCCTGTGAATGAAGCAGAAATGGCAAGTAATGGCGCAAATGGTTATCACATGCAATTGCACCAATAAAGTGATTTCGGAAATGTATTGTTGCTGAAATCCTGAAAGTAAAAAGAAGTGCATTAATGCTTCTTTGCGATCACTTTAATGGCGGGTTTTGTGCGACGCCGTGTGAAATCGTTACGCATAATTATGCAATTTTTCTGGGATATTCATGGGATAAACTCCTGATCTCCTTTGTGTGATAAACTCCAGAGTGGGGAGAAAAATCCTATTTTTCTTTACAGTCCCTTCTAACCTCACATCTATCAAATTGAGCCAGGGCTGCTTGCGTCAGGCCTGCAAATAACTCTGTCTCCTTTTGGCTGGGGTCAGAAGCAGAGAGTCCCAAAACAGCCCCAGAGAACCTCTGGAATGAGCCAGAATTCAGCACCAGAGTGAAAATCAGCTCATGTTCCTCTCATGAGAAAGAAAGCCAGGCACAAGGGGAGAGCAGTGGTTCCAGACCACCTGCCTTCCATTTGCATTCCTGCAAAACAGATACTCTGCAACATGAAGGGCGTCTGACATTCTAACCCCCTCTTATTACTTTTCTTAATAATAATAATAATAATAATAATAATAAATTTTATTTGTATACCGCCCTTCCTGCGATCAGGGCGGTGTACAGCATAAGAATAAACAATATAAAACAGTAAAAATTATTAAAACATTAAAACAATATTAAAACTATGTAACAATTGCAGTAGCAGTATGTCAGGGTATGGAGCCAATATGGGAAGGGGAATCACATGTGGGAAAATGTCAGGGGTATGCATGATCGAACAAGTATGTTTTAAAACCCCTTTTAAATACACTGAGGGAGGCGGCCAAACGGAGCTCGGTGGGCAGGGAGTTCCAGAGACTAGGGGCCGAGATGGAAAAGGCTCTCTTAGAAGTTGTTGATAGTTTAGCCTCTGGAACTCTGAGTAGCTGTTGCCCCGTGGATCTAAGTGTGCGGGGCGGATTGTGTGGGGAGAGGCGGTCCATTAGGTACTCTGGGCCCAGGCCATTTAGGGCTTTATAGGTAACGACCAGCACTTTGTACTGAGCCCGGAAGCGAATCGGAAGCCAATGAAGGTCTTTCAATATAGGTGTTATATGGGCGGTCCTGGGAGCACCAGTGACCACCCGAGCTGCCATGTTTTGCACTAATTGTAGCTTCCGAGTGTGATACAAAGGCTGCCCCATGTAGAGCGCATTGCAGAAATCCAACCGAGAGATTACGAGAGCGTGTACTACTGTTTCAAGGTCCCTCCGGTCCAGGTAGGGACGCAGCTGGCGTATCAGCCGAAGCTGAAAACAGGTGCTCCTGACCGTTGCATCTTAAATTGGTTTTAAAACTTTTTGTAAACATTTTTACTTGGTTGTTCTGGAAGCTGCCTTGGGTCCCATCCTGGGGGAAAGATGCCATAAAATAAAATAAGTCTCTATGAAACAAGTTGGTGGGCATTGCTTTTCCAAACTGTGTTGATGCATACTCTCCAATGTTTTGCAGACAAAAACCAGGACACATGTAGCCAAGTGACATCTGGCACTGCATCACTGCTTTAACTGCCATGGCTCAATGCAATGAAATTCTGGGATTTGTCTTTCTGCAAGATATTTAGCCTTCTCTGTCAGAGAACTCTGGGGCCACAACAAACTGCAGGATTCCATGGGATGGAGCCACGACAGTTAAAGTTGTATCAAATTGCATTCATTCTGTAGTGTGGCAACGGCAAAAGTGTGATCTAGATGTCAAAGGTTATTAATGAGGAAGGATGCTCAAGCTATCAGAAGTTGCAGCAGTTTGCTTTTGCTTGCAGGGAAAGGTAAGATTTCATGCAAATACCATCGATGAGTTAATTGAGCACAAACTATTTTTGCATTTTGCATAAGGCTTTTCCACCTGGAAAAGCAGGACGGCAGAGAATTAATTGGAACTGTCCTCCCTGCCAAATTGGAGGATATATTGATGTACACCCTTTTCTTCAGGTTTAAGCTCCCTTGGAAATCTGTCAGTGGAAAGGAGTCATTTGGACATGCATGCATTTCATGTCTATGTGCACATAGGACACATACGGTTGCAAGATGTCAGTATGTTTCCACATGGTGTAAGTGAATTCATGTCTTTCAGCTGCAACAACTTGGCAAACCAGGAAAACTAGGCAGTGAGAAATAAAAATTAAATTTAAAAAAATCCAATGAAATCGAAAGGGGGCAGATTAGCCCACCCAGTCTTTAAGTCTTAACATCCAGATTTCACAGATGAAAACCAGGACACATCGAATCAGAGAATTGAAAGACATGCCAAGGTCTATCCAGCCTAACCCAATTCTGCAATGCAGGAAGACACAATCAAAGCACCCTCAACAGAGGGCAGACCACCCTCTGGATGTATCTACACTGCAGAAATAATCTGGTTTGAGACCACTTTAACTCTCCTGCTCAATGCTATGGAACTCTGGGAACTGGAATTTGTCATGGGCCCAAAGCAGAGCTCCGCACATGTCTGGGGCCACAACAACCTTCGGTTCCTAAAATTCGATAGCATTGAGCCAGGGCAGTTAAAGCGGTGCCAAACTGGATTATTCCTGCAGTGTGGATGCAACCTCTGTTTAAAAACCTACAAAGAAGGAGACCCCACCACACTTTGATGGAGTGTGTTCCAATGTAAAACAGCTCTTACTAATGTTTAGGACTGGTGGAATCTCTTTTCCTGAAGCTTGCATGCATTGTTCCCATGTTCTGCAGCAGCAGAAAACAAGCTTGCTCCATCCTCAATGTGACACCCCTTCAAATACTTAAACAGGGCTGTCATATCACCTTTTAGCCTTCTCTTCTCCATGGACTCTTTCAGACGTGGGAAATTGGAAGTATAATCCAAGGGCAATCCAAACACAATCATGAGGTTTCATGTTATTGCGAATTAGAGCTTCTCACACAATTTCGGGCAAAAGGGAAGTCACTCCTAATGCAATCATTGGTTTCACGTCATTGCGAATTAAAGCTTCTCACGCAATTTCGGGCAATGGGGGGTCATTTTCGGGTAATGGGAAGTCATTCCAAATGCCTTCCGAATGCAATGGGGATTCACGTAAATTCGCTAAACAAGCAAATTCACATGAATTCGCATTGGCTGCATTCGAAGTTGGGAGAAATTCCTCCAGTGTGAAAGAGTCCCAGGTTAAACATACCCAGCTCCCTAAGCCACTCCTTATAGGGCTTGGTGGTTTCCAGACCTTTCACCATTTTGGTTGCCCTCTTGACATTGCTTCTGGTCAAACAATATCAGAATGTGATCAAGACGGCAAAAGATATTGACAAAGCACACGCATGCTAGGAGAGGGCGCAGCAGGTTGCTTTTGCCAGAACTGCCTGTTTTTTTCCTTTTCCCTCCCCACTGCTGAGCTGGCTGAGTCCAAACTACACCTCTACATTCGCTGGGACCACCATGAATGTGGAAAAAATGCAAATAAAAAAACATTGTCCTTTTTACCTAAGAGAACACCTCTTTAGGAATCTAGGTCCTCCAGTGCAATTCTATGGTCAACATCTGCCAGAGGTTGATCATAGAATCACTTTGGAGGACTTAAAAATGCCTAGTGAACATCTGCCAGAGGTTGATCATAGAATCACTTTGGATGACCTACCGATGCCTAGAGAAATTTTCTCTCTAAGAATGTGTAGGTTCTTCAGCACAACTCTATAGTCAACTTCCTGCTTTTTCCCGGGATAAGGGCCTAAACAGACCAGCAATAAACAGACCTCTTAGAGTAAGTCTGTTCAGCCCCGAAGTCCTGTTAGATTGCAACGTCATCTGAAAATCTTTGCTGCAGTCACACGACTTTCCCAGGAGAAGAATGCCTTTTGAATCCCTGATTTTCCCCATGTGATAGTCTCCCTAGTCAATGCAGTGTTGGTCAGTTTATCAATTAATTCTATAGGCATGTGCAAATGAAGGTTAAAAAAGCAGCATTCCCTTTTTGATATGTCCTTCCTTAGGCTCAGCAATCTGCCACCTTTCTTGGAAATGCTGTGGAATTTGCAAGAGCAGACACTCATTTTCCTCTTCTTCCAAAGGAATGTCCCCTCGCAATTCTAAGCCCTGCTCCTCTAATGTGTACACAGCTGCACTGGAGGTTGCTACCGGGAAATGGTTTTGTTAACTGGACACTGCTGGAGACGATAAAATTTATTTCAAATGAGTGCTAGGGTGATATAGCAGCATGCTACTTCAACAGCCCTGTCCAAAAATTAGGATTCGCACAGTATTCTTCCTTCATATTCTGGCCATATCTCTATGCCATCCAATATTTCACAAATGAAAACTAGTATACATGTGGGAAAGCAACATCAAAGGGCGAATCTACGCCATAGAATAATTCAGTTTGACACCACTCTTAAGTGCTACAGCTCCATCTTATGGAATCCTGGGATTTGCAGTTTTACAAGGTCTTTTAGCCTGCTCTGCCCAAGAGTTCTGGTGCCTCACAAAGCTACTAATCCTAGGATTCTCTAGGATGGTGTCATGGCAGTTAAAGTGGTGTCAAACTGCATTATTTCTACAGTGTTATTGCACCCAGAGTCTGGTCCGGATGGCAAAAATGATTAATGAGAAAGAACACACAAGATAGAAAAGGTTGCAGCAGTTTGCTTTTGCCTGACAACACCAGGAAAAGCAATAGCAATAACAAGTACATTTCTATATTGCTTACCAATGTACTAAGAGGAAGATCCCACCTTTCCTCTCCTCTCCACTCTACTGAGTTAAGTACAAACAACGTTTGCACTTGGAACTCAGTTTGCAGCAATGGAAGAAGCTGAGGACCAAGGCAGAAAGTGGAAGGAGGAGAGAAAAACCAGGACGTTGTAAAATGAGATGAAAAAGTGGGATGACAGAGGATGAATCGGGACTCTTTCTGCCAACTTGGGACAAATTGGGAGAGAATGTTTCTGTGTCTGGGTAAGGCCAAGCTTATGTTTCAGCCCGTTTTATACTTGAATTGGCTCCTAGGGAGCCTTGCGGCACCAACTTTATGGAGAAAAATTAAACTTCTAAAGCAACCATGGCAGAATCTGGCAGAGAAACCGTGCTTTCCCAAAGAGTGAGGAGGCATTTGCTCTCCCAAATCCCCGTGTCCTTGTGACCCTTGTGCTACAGTGTGGCTCTTCCAAGACAAGATTGTTTTTCATAACTCCAGCTGGAACCACTTAATCGGACCTGTTTTCTTTGGATTCAGGTCCTAAGAAAACAAGCAGGAGGCATGGCGAGGTGGGGGAAGGGGAGCGAGGCAGAGGGGCTGTGAAAGAATGTCACGGTTTAGCAAAAATATAGGCCAGGAAGTTAAAGGAAAAATCCAGAAAAAGTCCTTAGGTCCACTTGCCAAGCCCTTGACTTGTGAAGAGCAAGGGGAGAAAGTGCTTCTGTGCATGTGCAGAGTGTTCTCCCACCTCCACTGGGTAACCGTCTCAGGCTTAAATCCAATGGTTCCTCCCAAGCAGAATGATTAAATCAATAGCTGAGTAGGGTTATTGGATTAGTATCACATAACCTCCAACTTTTCATTGATGAAAACTGGGGACTCTTTCATACAAGGCTAAATTGGAAGTATAACTTAAGGTCAATTCGAATGCAATCATGGGTTTTAAGTTATTGCGAATTAAAGCTTCGCATGCAAATTTGGGCAAGAGGGAAGCCAATTCGAATGCAATCATGGGTTTTACGTTATTGCGAATTAAAGCTTCGCATGCAAATTCGGGCAGGAGGGGGTTATTTTTGGGTAATGGGAAGTAATTCCGAACGGAGCAGGGGTTCATGTAAATTCGCTAAACAAGCGAATTTACATGAATCCGCATTGGCTCCATTCGGAGTTGGGAGAAATTCCTCCCCGTTTGAAAGAGTCCTGGGAGATATGTGGCCAGGATAATGTTACGGATGAGGACTAACACACAAGTTAGGAGGAGTTGCAGCAGTTAGCTTTTGCTTGAGCCTACAGGGAAGTATAGGATTCCACCTCTCTTCTGCTCTCTCACTGAGTTAACTGGGTTACAAATAACTTTTGCACTTTGAACTCAGTTTCAGCAATTGAAGAAGCTGAGCATAAAGGAGGAAAGTGGGAGGAAGAGAGAGAAACCGGGACGTTGTAAAACCTGCTGAAAAAGTAGGATGGCAGAGGATGAATCAGGACTGTCTCTGCCAAATCTGCCGACGTTTTACGGATGAAAACTGGGACACGTGGGGCCAAGCTAGATCAGAGTGTGGTCATGATGGCTAATGTTATTAATAGGGAAGAAGCTAGGAGAGGCTGCAGCAGTAGCTGGAAGGGACAATATATCAGCATATATGCATTGTCCTGAGCTCTCCCTGTTCTAATGTAAACTACTGTAAGGTGGCTTAATTATGACAGGACAACAAAATCCATTTGCTTTACAAAAGACCCATTCCTATCCAGAACTAACTGTCAGAATTGGTTTGTTGATTCAGATCAACAAAGCAGCCTGAGTCTATTTTGCGGAAAGAGACTACTCCGCTGGGTAGAAGCCAGGCCACTTATTTTGATGTGCTGATATATGCCAAGAAAGTGACTATCTGGAATGCATAAGATAAAACTTCAGAAAACACACAGACAAACACAGACAGTGGAGAGAGGTAGCTTTAACGGAAATGCCCATCATGTATTCAGTCAAATTGCTAGTCCTATCACTGGTCTGTGGCCAATTAGTTGCAGCATTTTTGGAAGCTCTACAAAAATCTGCAAAAAAAGAGGGCTTGGTATGGACATAATGAGCAGTGATTCTGGAAGAGGGAGAATCGTCCACCTGGATTCTCTGCACTTGTTGGACATTGGCAGCATGCCCGGATTTTACTTGCGGATGACTAGCTTTGGCCAGAATCCTGTTGGTGTCTTACATGTTCACAAGTTCCTCTATCAATACTTAGGGATCTGGATATGTTTAGCCTGGAGAAGAGAAGGTTAAGAGGTGACATGATAGCCATGTTTAAATATTTGAAGGGATGTCATATTTCGGATGGAGCAAGATTGTTTTCTGCTTCTCCAGAGACTAGGACACGGAGCAATGGATGCAAACTGCAGAAAAACAGAGTGCACCTCAACAATAGGAAAAATGTCCTGACAGTAAAGGCTGTTTGACAGTGGAACACACTCCCTTAGAATGTAGCGGAGTTGTCTTCTTTGGAGGTTTTTAAACAGCGGCTAAATGACCATTTGTCAGTAGTACTTTGACTATGAGTTCCTGCATGGCAGGGGGTTGGACTGGATGACCCATGTGATCTCTTTCAACTCTGTAATTCTGATACAATTATTCTAAGTCATTTTTGTGAGATGAAGAAGCTTGTCTGTTCACTGTTGCAGGAACAGAGATTCATGTGCTGTGCTATAGTGCATCCAGATGTACATGTGATATGGATGGGCATGAGATGCACTGCTTAAGCATTAGCAGTGCACATACACATTTGGTTGTGCATTCAGTTGCACAGAGGAGCCGCTTGACACAAAACCTGCACCACCATCAATGTATGACTCTGCATTTGGAGATTTCCCCTCATTTTTGTGTCATTTTCAAGTCATTTAAAACTTATCCTTAGGTGAACCTGAGGATAAGATCACACACTGGGTTTCCATGTCTGAGTAGGGATTTAACCCCTGATTTCCAGAATTGCAGTCCAACGCTCAAATCACTACAACACTCTGGCTTTGTTTCTACATTTACACAACCCCAATGTAGATTCTTGGCCACTATGTATTTTTCCATGCTGCTTCCATGCTGGGATTCCTTATCTCTGCATTTGAACATAGAGAGTGAGTAAGAGCCTATAATCTCTTGTGGTTTTTTCTCCAAAGGCACCAGATTCCAAATGCTAGCTAATAAAATGTCCTCTGTTTCCTGCAAGAGCCAGAAGAGAGCAATGAGATGGGATTGACAGATGATTCATCCTGAGGTTTCCCAGCTAAAGGGAGGGTTTCCCTGTACTTGAGAAACCCCATCATAAAGTATAACATAGCAGTGACATTTTTTCACCGCCTTTGCCAGATGTTTCTACAACAACACATATTTGTTAAAACTGTTTTAAAAAACCCCTTAGCTCTTCTATTTTAATAGGTATGTGTGACTCACAATTTTTTGTGGTTAGTTGACTCCTACTTTTTGTATGTCTGTCGACCAGGATATCTAACCCATTTTCTAATTCAAATGTAAATATATATAAATCTTTTGCACAGAAAATCTACCTTTATTTCTGCACAAACTCAATTCCTGAAACATTTTGGGGTGCTTGAAAAATACTATCTATCTATCTATCTATCTATCTGTCTGTCTATCTATCTATCTATCTATCTATCTATCTATCTAGTATCATAGATAGATAGATAGATAGATAGATAGATAGATAGATAGATAGATGATATATGTATGGGGGGAGGGAAGAGAAATGTTTAAGGAAATCCTTCTGTGCAGAAATACATGTAGTTTTTCTGAGCAAAAAAAAATCTGTGGCATGTGGCATGTTTTTGTGCAAAAAATTTAGGGAGCCTCAGATGAGGAAAAAATGCTATATATGTTTCTGTGGCATAATTCCGCAGAATAATTTGAGATATACAAATAGAGGAAGAATGCTGCCCTGAAGTTCATTGTTTCCTTACAGTAGGGAGACAACTATGGAAATGAAAGTGTTTTGTGGACAGCTCATCACGTTTTCTTTGTCTTGGGGATGATCTTGGTTCTCTTTTATGTCTTAAACTTCCAAGGTATTCAGAGAGCTAGGCAAAGAATTTTTTGGACCGGCTGCTATCCAACATCCTCTCAAGATAGTGTAGCATAGTGTAAATAACTGCATGCAGAGATGGGACATGCAGGGGGTGAGGACTGCACCGGGTGACAACATCAGAGAGGTTGATGCCAGGGAGCAGTGAGGTGTCCCAAAGTCCTTCCCCTAGAAAAAAGGGAGGATTCTTCTTGTATGCCACTCTTTGGCAGGGTGAAGATGGTAGTGAAGTTGTGGACCTTTCTAATGTGGAGTCAAAGGCTTTCATGGCCGGCATCTATAATTTTTTGTGGGGGTTTTGAGCTATGTGGCCATGTTCTAGAAGAGTTCCTTTCTGACGTTTCACCAGCATCTGTGTCTGACAAACACTCTCTGAAGTTGCCAGCCAGAGATGCTGATGAAAAGTAAGAAAGGAACTCTTCTAGAACATGGCCACATAGCCCAAAAACCCCACAAAAAAAAAACTGTGGACCTTTCTCTTTGCAGTCTGCTTCCACCCTCCCACATCCTCCCTGTCTCAATCTATTTGGCTCCTTTCAGCCCCCTGGGATCAGAGTGGCTGTTTGCTGTGACTTCTTCTTTCCTTGAAGGTGGAGATCTTTTGTAATTAAAAAAAAAAAAACTGTTCTTGCTCAAGGCAGCATCCTATCTTTGTCTATGTTGAGGGAAGTATGGTGGTGGCAGGATCCTGGGTTCTCTGGGGAAAGACCCCCCCTCCCAATCTGCACCCCCATCCCAGGAGATCCATGGACGTAACACTATGAGTTACCAACCTGGGTAACAACAACCCTAGCAATGCCACTGACACTATGGCAGCATTAGGAACCTGCATGCAAAATATAGTGGGCCTTTCCCATACCCGGAGATCTGTGCCAGACCCTCCCCCTCCTATGAGGAAAAACATGCATGTTCAAAGCCCATTTGTTTTAATAGGGGAGTGTCCCCACGTTTGGTGCAGCGCATGCGCCATGGGCTCGTGCACCATTGTGTTTCCAGAGACCTTCTGCATAAGGTTAAAGTCACACATAGTGTGCCTGCATATGGCACAGGCACACTTTAGCAACGTTGCACAACACATGTCTATGACTGGGTGTCATGTGCACCCAAAATGTGCAGTACACCACTGCAGTGTGCAATCACAATGAGCACTGTGCCTTGTGCAACTGCAGCATGCAGTGTTGCTGCATGCTCAACTCCAATATCCCACTGATAGTAGAATGCATCTGTTGCACCATGGTGAATATTTAACCCTGCTTGTGTAACTTGGAATATGTAGCATAAGCACTACTTGCATAGCATGACCACAACAGTCAGAGCTTTGGAAAAGCTGCCTTTTGGATTGCAAATCTCAGAATACTCCAGCCAGTCTGTGCGTACTACTCCTCAAATCCACTTCACTCAGAGCTTTGGAAAAGCTACCCGTTTCTGGGAACTGTGGTCCAAAAAGAGTAATATTTCCAAGCCCTGAGTAAATCACAGAAATTCAGTACCCTTCCTCCCTTCCTTGGGAACTTGGGAGATCCATGTAAACTTGGATCAGGCCTACTGTTCCCAAAATAGAAAGGAGTGCGGACCCCCCTCCACCCAATCCCTCCCGCCATCCCTGGCCTGTCCTCTTCTTGGCACTCTGGATGTTCTTCTGAGTTTGTTGTTCTTACTTTATCTGAAATTAAAGGGACCGGGGTTGGAGCTTAAGAGTTCTTTGCGAAGTAGGTTATTTCTCATTGTGGGCAAAATTAATTTTAGGGCAAAGGAAAACATGGGATGGAGCCATGTGGGGAGAAGGGGAGACCCACAGGGGAGCAAGACCAGGCTCTGCTTGGCAGTAAGGACCAGTGATTTATGAGTGGCTGTCAAGACGGTGCAGACTCCAAAACAGCAAAGCAGCAATAGTTGAATTTTGGAGGGTGGAGCGAGAAGGAGAGAGAGGAAAAGGATAGATCCTGCAGGGCTGCCATGAGTCCTGACAGATGAGGGAACAGGCCAAGGGCTGGGAAGCGACTCAGCCCAAATCCCAGGGAAATCATAATATTGGTTTGTATCCAGATTTCGGCACGTGCGGTCAGACTGGTGGAAGATGATGCTCTTGCCTGCACCGTCCTACAATATTCCCTCAACAAGCAACTTTGCTACAAAGAGGATCAGTGACCCTGGTGAAGAGGGAGACCTGAGGGGAAGGTTGGAGGGCAGGATCCCCCCCAAATTAGGTGTGTCGGTGGGGAACCTCCATCTGCAAAACCTTTCTGGTACAGAAAAGCAGGCTGAGCCAGGATTTGAACCCTGGTCTCCAGAGTCATGGCCCAGTGCTCAAACCACTACACCATGCTGGCTCCCTCAATTAAACATTAAGAAAACAAAAATAACGACCATGGAGGATTTACATAAATTCAATTTAGATAATGAGGAAATTTAAATTGTTAAAGACCTGCCATAGCTTGGATCAATTAACATAGACTGCAGTCAAGAAATCAGGAGACTAGGCCTGGGAAGGGCAGCTATGAAAGAACTAGACAAGATCCTAAAGTGCAAAGATACGCAAGTGAATACCATTAGGAATGCCCAAGCCATAGTATTTCCCATCACCATGAGAGCTGGACAGCGAAAAAAATGGATAAGAAGAAAATCAACTCATTTGAGACATGATGTTGGAGAAGAGTGCTGAGGATACCATGGAAAGCCAAAAAGACAAATGAGTCCAAGAACAGGCTGAAATCTCCCTGGTAACCAAGATGACTAAATTGAAGATGTTGTATTTTGGCCACATCATGACAATGCATGAATCATTAGAAAAGGCAATGATGATAGGATAGGTAGAAGAGAGAAGATAGAGAGAAAAGCACATGCCAGATAGTTAGACTTTATCAGGAAGGCCACAAGCCTGAGCTGCAGGACCCGAGCAAAGCAATGGAGCACAGGGAGGCTTGGAGATGTCTCACCCACAGGGTCACAGTGAACCAATGTCAAATCAAGGACTGTTAACAACAATAAATTTGCACACATTTCTGTAACTTCCATCCCTTTTCCCAGTTTTCTTTGACTACTGTACATACAAAGGGCTTTATTCTTATAAACAATTATCAGTTCCACTTTCCCCTAAATTTGCTAACCAATTACCATTTTGATTTTGTGCACCTCTTTATACAAGAGAGATCAGTCTCTCCTGCTTCTTTGTTCCCCAAGCTCTGTGAGCCATTTTAACACATCTTTTCTCCTCTCAAATAAAGACCAGATTCTCATTCATGAAATGCTTCGTCTTTTCCCCATATCCGGTGTTAATCCTTGGGATTATTTTTCTTTTTAAAGCCTTGGATTTCTTAATGAAACTTTCTTCTTCCTCTCAGAGAGAACCAATCTATTGGGTTCAGTGGGAGCAATGTTTCTGTGTGAGCTGAAGCTCAAACATGATGGGCAATTTGGGACTGATGGCCATTTGTTTGCAGTTGGCAATCTTAAAAAATTAGGGCATCCTGACTCAGTGTTGCCAATTCAGGATCATCCCAGACCCTGAGATTTCCAGGCCAAATCTTGAGTCCTAAGGAATGATATCTTTAAGCATTACGTGTAATGTACCAACTCATTCATTCTAACACATGTATAGATACCATAGTTTCTGGTTTGGAAATTGAGATTTAGCTAAAGGGTCTGTTCCCAGATTAATATGAAATGAAGGGATTGTTTCTTCTCACTTAGGAGTTTATCATACGACGGAATTTGGGGGTATAATGCAATGGCAATCCGAATGCAATCATGGGGTTTCACGTTATTGCATATGAGTGTATCTCACACAATTTCGGGCAATGGGAAGTCATTCCGAATGCAATCATGGGGTTTCATGTAATTAGAGTAATTTACACAATTTTGGGCAATAGGGGGTCATTTTTGGGAAATAGGAAGTCATTCTGAACGCATTCCGAACGCAATATTTCACTATTGAATTCATGTAATTGTGAATTGGCTCCATCCGCAATTGAGAGAAATTCCTCCCATGTGATAAACTTATTACTTTGGGAGACAGATGTGTAGTGACTGATAAGTAGTTTGTTTGAGTATATTAGCCTATTATTTTAGCATTTTAAAGTCTTGGGTTTTATCATCCATTTTGGATTATATATGTTTGACGTTCCGCCTTATAAATAAACGTTGCTGTCTTCTTCTTCTTCTTCTTCTTCTTCTTCTTCTTCTTCTTCTTCTTCTTCTTCTGTATTAATGAGACAGAAAAATGAATCTAGCCTAATTGCTTTTAGCCAGAAGACGGATGCAGAGCAGAGCAGAGGGTGAGCCCTGGGACCACCATAACTGTGAGGGAAGGAGGAAGCTAACTAAACAAATACATAGACCCCTGAAAAGCTTTTGCAATGTGCAGCAACCAACCAGTGAAGCCTTAGAAATTGTAGCAAGGTACTACAGCCCTGTGTGCTGAGCTGGCGTCCTTTGGCACTACGTCATTTAGGACTCTTTCAAACGGGGAGGAATTTCTCCCAACTCCGAATGGAGCCAATGCGGATTTATGTAAATTCGCTTGTTTAGCGAATTTACATGAACCCCTGCTCCGTTCGGAATTACTTCCCATTACCCGAAATTAACCCCCTCCTGCCCGAATTTGCATGCGAAGCTTTAATTCGCAATAAGGTAAAACCCATGATTGCATTCGAATTGGCTTCCCTCCTGCCCGAATTTGCATGTGAAGAGTTAATTTGCAATAACATAAAACCCATGATTGCATTCCAATTGACCTTAAATTATACTTCCAATTTAGCCTTGTATGAAAGAGTCCTTAGACACAGTGCCCAAGGAGTGCCGCAACGCAGTCGGCTGTGTGGTACGGTGCATGGCGTCATGCCGCCATGGGGATGGAGTTGGGGCGTGCGTCGTGTGGACATCACACTCTGACTCCTCCTCCAGGCCAGCCTTAATGGCCTGTCTCTACAGGGTGTAAATCTCCTCCCTCTTCTGCCCAGCCAGCAACCCCACCAGATCTGGAAAATCTGTGGGGCAGAAGGTGCAGCCCATTCCCACTCCCATCAGTGGCTGCTGGTGCAACTGGGCTGTCTTCTGGGTCTGGTGGGTCTGCTGGCCAGGTGATAAAGGTAGTTACCTCCCTTTTTTGGCTGGCTAGCAGTTCAGCCAAAACTGGAAAAGGCTGTTAAGAGGGAAGCAGGGTATGATGCCCTGCCTGCCTGGAAAGGATCCATGCAAACCCGTGACTTTGTTACACTGGAAAAGTTGCCCTTTGCTGCAGATTAACTGCATTCACTTTACTCTTCTAACCACTTTTATTGGTGGTTGGAAGCAATGGAAAGATTCAGCCGTGACTCATTCTTGGATGCCCCCGGCTATGGACCTCTGGAAGCTGCTAGCCTGCTAACAACTCCATAACTAAGATAACTATGGCTCTGGGCCTAAGATGTGGCTCTGGCCGCTGCTTGGGAGAACCAGGTTCAAATTCCTGGTGACTCATGAGACTTTCAAGGGGGCCCTGGAGAAAAAAGCAAACACTTTGTCTGGATGGATATAATGTGTCGTTGTGGTTTTTCTGTGCCTTCAAGTCATTTCCAACTTATGGTAACCCTAAGGCAAACCTATCATGGGGATTTCTTGGCAAATTTTTCAAAGGGGACTTGCCATTGCCATTGCCATCTTCTTAGGCTGAGAGAGTGTGACATGCCCAAGGTCTCCCAGTGAGGTGCCATGGTTGAGTGAGGATTTGAACACTGACCTCCAGAGTCCACTGCTTAAACCACTTGCACCATAAATGTAATTTCTTGCACATATGCGACATTTTTATGGAAATACAAAGAAAGCACGTCTGCAGGCTATGATCAGTATAAATATGCACAGAAAGCACTGCAGGTGTTTTGGCTGGAGAGATAATTGGAAATAACAAATGGAGGAGATCAGATAACTGTTGATTTCATGTTGATGCCAAAGAAGGCAGTAGAAGAGAGAAAATTATGTAAGCAAGAAACCAAACTTGGGTTACACCTGCACTGCAGAAATAATGCAGTTTGACAACACTTTAACAGCCATAGCTCCATCTTGAGATCTGTAGTTTGTTGCGTCACCAGAGCCCTCTGTCAGAGAAGGCTAAATAGCTCACAAAACTACAAATCCCAGTATGCCATAGCATTGAGTCATGGTAATTAAAGCTGTGTCAGACTTCATTATTACTGCAGTGCAGATGCAGCCCTAGTTGAGATAAAAGTCAAGGATTTGCCGCCTTGAGTCCCTATGTTAGGAGAAAGATGGGTTAAAATAAAATAACGTAAATTCAGGAAAAATGAAAATATGGAAAAGAGCATTACTTATGGTCCAAAGCGTGATAAATACCATAGCCTTTGAAGTTTAATTATCTGGCCCTAAATCTAGCAGTGCATCCCAGTTAAAGTAAATTACTTTGTAATAAATCTTGACTTTGCACGTTCCCATTGTTTCAATGGGTCCACTGTAGACAGGATAAATGTTTGCGTTTAGGCGATGTATTACAACTTCCAGAATCAACCAGCCAAAAAAACGGTAACATTTTTTTAATAAATGATGTACAAAAAACTATAGATAGTCATCTTTAAATATCCAAAGGAATGTCTGTCATGTGGAAGATAGAGCAAGCTTGCTCTCTGCTGCTCCAGAGACTAGAATGCGAACCAGTGGGTTCAAATTACAAGAAAAGAGATTCCACCTAAATGTTAGAAATAACTTCTTTACTGTTAAGAGCTGTCTGACAATGCAATAGGCTCCCTTGGAAGGAGTCTCTGTATATAAAGACCTTCTTCCTCTTCTGCTTTGGAAGACAACCAAAGGTATAGTCACACCAGAATGGTAGCAGTTTGATCCCCCTTTAATAGCTCTATCCTTTGGAAGACAGAAAAGTAGAAAAGAAAGAAGATAGCTCTTTGAAAGTACAAAGCTTCCAAAGGATGGACCAGATCCAAAGGATGGATATCCAATATCCAAAGGATGGATATTAGATTTTTAAATTCTTTTTGGAATACCTGTATTTGCATATACATACATAAAGAGATATCTTGGAGATGGGACCCAAGTCAACACAAATGTCATTTTATGTTTTGTACACACCTTCTCCAAAAATAAGACAGTGTCTTATATTAAGTTTTGCTCCCAAAGACGTGCTAGGTCTTATTTTCAGGGGATGTCTTATTTTTCCATGAAGAAGAATTCACATTTGTTGCTGAACAACAACAACAACAAAACATTTATTAAATACTATATATACAAAAACTTTGCTAGGTCTTACTTTTGGGGGAGGCCTTATATTTAGCAATTCAGCAAAACGTCTACTAGGTCTTATTTTCTAGGGATGTCTTATTTTTGGGGAAACAGGGTTATAGACATAGGCTGAAGGTAATTTTAAACATTTTTTAAAAATAATTTTGTGCATGAAACTGAGTTGGTGTTCACCGAACCACTGGGAAGCAAAGTTATCTCTATCTCATCTCCCCATTTTTTAAAAAAGTATGGTTTTTTGGAGTATTTTGGAATTTGTAATTGTGGATAAAAGAGACTCAGTCTGTACCTGACATCACTGAATATCAATTTTTAAAAAATGGATCAATGCAACCATTAAGTATGGTATGATTATGTGATGACAACATTCAAGACAACAGCAAACAAAAGCATGAATTATAAGGAAATTATTCATAGATAGTGCTGAAAAGATCCATTAAAAACAGGCTGAAAATCTTTGTACCATGGGCCCTTGGTATGGTTCCAAGACACACACACACACACACACTGTACATACCAAATCCATAGATACTAAAGTCCCATTATAGTTCTGTAAAACAATGTCCCTTATATAAAATAGTACAGTAGGCCTTATCTGCTGGGGTTTGGTTCCCCCGTGGATAACAAAATCCATGGATGCTCAAGTCCCATTAAATATAATGGCAGAGGTAAATGGTATCCCCTATATAAAATGGGAAATCAAGGTTTGCTATTTGGAATTTGTATTTTAAAAAAAAATATATTTCCCAGCTGTGGATGCTTGAATCCATAAGTAAAAAATCCGTGATCAAGCAGGGCTGACTGTAAAATCAAAGTTTAATATTTAGAATGTATTTGTGTTTGGAATATTTGCAAGCCATGGGTAGCTGAATCTGTGGATAAAGAATCCGTGGATGCAATGGGCCGACAGTACTGTATTAAAAATGGCCGTTTTTTGGGCTCAGCCTGATTCATTCAAGTTAGTTGCAGCCTCTTGCTTTTTCCACCCTGGAGGCTGCCGTGAATGAATGTTCATGTCCAATTACACATGGTTAAGGATTAGCGTATCGATTTTCACAAGCAAGGGAGGTTCCACCCGAGCTCCAGCTGGTAGACATGTT
This sequence comes from Urosaurus nigricauda, assembly GCA_034509955.1. Lineage (NCBI taxonomy): Eukaryota > Metazoa > Chordata > Lepidosauria > Squamata > Phrynosomatidae > Urosaurus > Urosaurus nigricauda. The sequence goes on from JAOEGL010000004.1 coordinate 4,592,776, forward strand.
GTTCTCTACGATGTTCCCCCAGGCTGTCTCCCGTTCCTCCCTGATCATTCCCACACTAGACTTCTGCCCATGGTTTTGCTGCTCAACAAATTTGTTTGTTTTCATAAAACAAAAGTTTTGCCCAGGAAAGTTGGAAGATTAATTAGGTGATGTTAAGGGCAAGTCTCCAGGAGCCATGCAGCTTTGCAAAATGTGCTCCAGAAACAGTCCCCAGTTCTTTCACTGTCACGCACATGATGAGGGTAGATGTATATATATGTGGAGGGCTGGCAGAAGAGCCACATATAGTTGGCCCTCCATATCCACAGATTCTTTAGCCATGGCTTTGACCCACCACAACTTAACAATATTTTTATTTCTTTCTTTCAAGGATTTGTATCCCACCTTTCTCTGGCAATGGGATTCAGGGCACATTGCAATGACTGGAAAAGATACAAGTCAAAATGTTGATTACAAAAGTTAAAAAATAATTTAGCTATTAAATCTGTGGATGCTCAAATCCCATTAAATACAATGGAACAGTGAAATGGTGTCCCTTGTACAAAATGGCAAAATCAAGGTTTGCTTATTGGAATCTATGTGTTTTTCAAATATTTTCAATCTGTGGATGCTTGAATCTGTGGATTGAAAAATCTGTGGATATGGAGAGCCAGCTGCAGTTAAAGCCAGTAAAAACCATGGATTTTGGTATCCGCGGGTGAACATGGAACCAAACCCCAGCAAATACCAAAGGTCCGTTTTATTTGGTTGCAAGCCTTAAGATGCTTCTGGCAGTATCCACATAATGCAGAAATAATGCAATTTTACACCTCTTTAACTGCCATGGCTCCATGTTATGGAAGTCTGAGAATTGTAGTTTTGGGAGACATTTAGCTTTCTCATGTCGGAGAGCTCTGGTGCCACAACAAACTACAATTTCCAGCATTCAATAGCATGGAACCATGGCAGTTGAAATGATGTCAAACTAGATTATTTCTGCAGTGTGAAATGAGCCTCAGTCATTGCATTGCACAGCTTTTGAGCAGTCCTTTCTGATTGCTTCACCTTGGCTTTTAAGGATCTCTACAAAACAGGGTTGGCCGAAGACATTTTGCTGCCTGAGGCCATGCTAGGGATGCAACGTCTCATCCCTTAATCATCAGAGCCCAAACCTGAAATTTAGGATGACCAGTGCCCTTGTGATGTCATGGCAATTTGACACCATTTTATCTGCCAAGGTCCAATGCTATGGAATTCTGTGATCTGTAGTTTGTTGTGGCACCAGAGCGCTCCGACAGTGAAGGTTAAATGTCTTACCAAAATATAGATCCCAGATTTCCATAGCATCAAGCCATGGCTGTTAAAGTGGTGTCAAACTGCATTATTTTTGCAGTGCAGATGCAACCTAGGTTTCAGGACCTCCTAGGTATACCTCAGTAGAAAGGTATACTTACAGGTATACCTCAGTAGAAAGCAGAATAAATATATTAGTTAATTAATAATAGGCCAAAACCTTTAGGGGGTGAAATTTTTGCCACTGATAAATGGAGCGTTTGTACACATGAGCAACTTACATCTGAGTAAAGTAGACCTTCAACTGGCTTGGCTCAATGCTGTGGGGTTCTGGGATTTGTAGTTTTGTGAGCTATTTAGCGTTCTCTGTCAGAGAGCTCTGCTACAACACAAAAGTACAAAATCCCAGTGTTCCATAGGATTAAACCACGACAGATAAAGCAGTGTCAAACTACATTATTTCTGAAGTGTGGCAGCAGCCTGAGTGCAAGATACAGAGCAGAGCAGAAGCATGTGCCATGACAAGCAGACATCTTTCTCCTCTTCTTAAAGAGCAGCTCTTCTTAAAATATTTTATCAACTGTTTTGGCCCTAAGTTCTTACTTTGTGCACTGATTTCCACAGGATGAATCTAGCCTTATTTTGTTCTCCCCAGGGGACCTGAATAATATGCCTTTGGAAGTTCCCTTTTTCTCCATGTCCCACAAATCTTTCCAAGACACTGGTCACCTGGAATGGATCGAATTAACCAAACATCTAATTTATAACAACAATTCCTAAAAATAGGAAAGTTTTCTGGAAATGTATCTCCCTGGTGGATTATGCAAAAGGAAGTGACATCTGATTTTAATCCGTGTCCTAAACTAGAGGATTCTTCCTTTCCATCTTTTTGCAATGATGCCAAGTGTTGGAGACACCCAATCTGCCATTACATCTTCTTCGCTGACAGCGAGGGTCATGTCCAACTCTGTTGTGGAACAGCATTTTTCAGCTCTGATGGGCCGCTTTATAAATAACAGACTTCAGTTTCTCCTTGTATTATTTATGCATTTATGCTCAGAATTTAACATCCAGTTTCACACCCATAACAACTAAGCTGCAATATGGATCTCAATCCTATTTTTAATCCCATCTAAAGCAGAGCTGTTGCATCAGTTGGACTTACCTATGTGTTAACTCACCATTTAACAATTGATTCAGTGGGTTTACTCTGAATGGAAACTAATCAGCAGGATTCCTCATAGGTTGCATCTTCACTGAAGAATTAACCCAGTTTGACACCGCTTTAACAGTCATGGCTCCATCCTATGGAATCATAGGATTCGTAGTTTGTTTTGGAACCAGAGCTCTCTTTTTTTCTGGCCCCAAACACTTCCAAATGGCACCTGGGAGTGTAGGAAGGGGACATTTTGACCACAATTTGTCCTTTCCATACCATTTTAGGCCCAAGAGCACTTCCCAGTTTGAAAAAGGATTTTTTCAGGACTTAAAAGGGTCTCAGGGGTCTGGAGATGTGACAATGCCTCCACCATCTAGATGGCATTTGGGGGCAGAAGCCAGGGTTTTTGTGTTTGGAGAGGTACAGCAGGGTCATACAGCCGTCCCAAATTCTCCTGGGGAGGCTAATGTGGCTATCCTACAACAGTTTTCTGCCCCATCCTAATCCCAACGATATCAGCCATTCTTTTTCAATTTTCTAAACTACCCCCCTCCTTGGCCAGGGGGAAGAAAAATCCGAGTGACACAGCATTCACACACAGCTCCTGAAATATCTGAAATTTGAAGTTTGGAAGCCAGCGTGGTGGTGGTTTGAGCGTTGGGTTTGAATCTCAGCTGTGACCTTGGTTGGGCAAGTCACACTCTCTCAGCCTCAGAGGATGGCAATGGCAAACCCGCTCTGAAGAAACTCACCAAGAAAACCCCATGATGTCACCATACATCAGAAACAAGTTGAAGGCACACAACAACAACCATGTGCCTTCAAGACACCTGTGGGCTCACAGGCACCCCATGCATTTCCTAGGGTTTTCTTAGGCAAGGCATCCGCAGAGGTGGTTTTGACAGTTCCTTCCTTTGAAATATAACCGATAGCACCTGGCATTTGTTAGGGAGCATCTATCTCAGCCCATCCAAATAGGACAATCTTGATTCAAACTTAGGTGATAAAACACCAAAACCTCCAACTGCCCCAATTTTGCAGGGACAGTTCCAATTTGTCCTCTGCCATCCCGCTTTTCTAACTGCTTTTAAACTGTCCCAGTTTCTCTCTTTTCCTCCCACTTTCCCACTTTGTTGCTTCAATCACTGCATAATGACTTCAAAATGCAAAAGTAGATCATGGTTGCGTGCCTTCAAGTTGTTTCTGACTTATGGAGGCCCTAAGAAGACCCTATCACAGGGTTTTCTTGCCAAGATTTGTTCAGAGGGGATCTGCCTTTGCCTTCCTCTGAGGCTGAGAGAGTATGATTTGGTCGAGGTCACCCATTGGGTTTCACGGCTGAGTGAGGATATAAACTGTGGTCTCCAGAGCCATTTTCCAATGCTCATACCACTGCACCATGCTTGCTTTCAGAAGTAGCTTGCATTCATTTAACTCAGTAAAGGAAGAGGATAGGAAAAGACAGTCTTGCCCTTCCAAGTAGGCAGAAGCAAATTTCTGCAGTCTCTTCTCATCAGTTTGGTTTTCTCTATTAATAATTTTTTCCTGGTTTTCATCAGTTAAATGTTTCCGGATATGCAAAAAAATGCAAATCAAAAACAGAGAATCTGTTAAATAATACTCCAGCACACTGAGACACTCCCTCAAGAAAGTGGTTAACATCAATGAGATTTTGCACATTTTTGGGAATCTGTGTTGTGGGGAGGATTCATTTGAGTAAAACGGGTGATTTTTACACAAAATCAACATTTCCTTTTTCAGTACATACCCTGTGTACAGAGGTTTGCAACCAAAAAAAAAAAAATACAGGTTCTCTATGCAAAGGAAAGTTTTGCAAAGAAACCTTCAAGTGTGTGTTGGGGGGGGGGGTTCTGGAAAATTCACAAAGCTCTTGTCATTTGGCCTAGAAGAGTGAAATATATATATAGCAATTCTTCATTCTTGAATATGAGCACAAATATATAAAGATGTACATCTCTAACTTTGGCAAGAACTCCAGAGAAAGAGAGAGTGAAGAGAAAGAGAGAGTGCTACGTTGTACAATAATCTATTCCATTTATTAAAACTGTTTGCACAGTGTCCTTTCCCATGATACTGATGTGCCTGGGAGACATAACAAAGTGTTCCTTGCTGAAGCCCTGTCTTCCTTTGCTCTGGGCAAATAATTTCTAGGAGTCCAAATGGAACCGGGGCCATCAAGCTGGTCACTTGAACATATAAAAAGTCTTCTTTTAAAAGAACAAACACCCCCAAATTGCTGTTAAAGTTTGCATGAACCAACCGTGGCGATTCTTCAACAAAAGTCCGCTCTCCCGAGAAGCTTTTCAGCCAAACCGCTTTGGAGGAAATGACATGTTTATTCTTACATTGTCACAGACCATTCAACATAGTTGGGAGCAACAGGATCCCAAGGGAGATGGATAGGGATATTTCCCAGCTGTTGGGCATTTATAAGCAGGAGGAAGAAACAAGAGATCAAATATTTGGTGTTGTTGCTTGGTGCATGTGTGTGTGTGTTTATGGGTATTTTTTTATTATTTGTTTGTGTGCATTATTGTTATTTGTTATTTTTCCTCTAGGATACTTTAGATCACAGGGAAATTGTAAATATTTTCTTTTGGGAATTAGACGGGGTGCTGGAGACAAAAGGAAGGTTGGAAAGAGAAACAGCAGATATATTCATCAATTCCAATCCTTTGGCAGAGGTTTCATGGCACATGACGTCTCTTAATATATAGGAACTCATCACAACTAGAATTCTCCTTCAAAAAAAAATATCTTATTTTGGGGAAGCAGAAGCAGAACAACAATATCATCAACAACATTTATATCCTGTCTTTTTTCCAGTCTGGGACTTGAGGCAGCTTATAAAAGTTAAAAGAGGTACAGCTTTTTTTTTTTTTTTACATCGTACAAAAGTTATACACATATTAAACCGACAATAAAATTAGAATACTATCCAGAATCCACAAAACAATGATACCTTTATGGAGTCACCCAAGATGCACAAAATACATGTCACAAGCTTTTTAAGCTCCTCTGGCTTCTTCGCTAGGCAAAGATGATAAATCGCTGGAGGAGTAGCTTAGATTCTCTGAAGATGCCAGCTACCGATGCTGGCAACACATCAGGAATAAACTCTTTTAGAACATGGCCACACAGCCTGAAACCCCCACAGAAAACAATGGATTCCAACTTTGCACCTTATTGCATGATAAAATAAAACCAAACCTGAGTGGGAAAGTAGCAGCTTTCTCCTCTTAATGTCATAGCACTTCTGTTCTCTTCCCAAGGGAGATGGTCATAAAAGCATGTCTTTTGTTGCTCTGGAAAAAAACTGTTCAACAAAACGCATGCTTTTATGGCCATCTCCCTTACTACAACAGCATGTGGAGAGGGGCAGAGAAATCTGCTACGCTGCTGCTGGACTTGAGCAGTACCTGTATAGGACTTTGTAGGTCAGTGGGGGATAAATTCCTTTGAAAACTCAAGACTAATAGGCCAGCTGCTTGACATCCTTATCACCTGTCTGAAGGCTGATGGCCTCTGTCACAATTTCCATCTTTCTGTATTGCATTACACTCTGATCCCAACCCCATAACTTTGATACTGCGCTTAAAGTTATGGCTCTAGCGTTGTACTCTGCCCATACATCTGAGGAAGTGGATTGGATCAATGAAAGATGGTGATGAAATAAATTGGTTAATATTAAAGGTGCTATTACTATTAGATCCCCCGCCCTGCCCCTCCCCCCAATTTTCTGTTTAAGCAAAAGTGTGTGTTTACACAACACTGTACATACAATCATACCCTGTACATAGATACATACCTGATGCATACAAAAGGTAGATATTTTCTCCAGGCTGAGAGCTACACTAAAAATGTAAATATTTCAACTCTCTTTCCTTCCTATACAACGTTGGGATGACTGGCACAGAAAATTCATCTTTGAACCTGCACTGCATTTCAGGGTTTGCTCAGTATCTTTTCCAACTGCTCTAGATATATAGCTTGAATGTTGGGAACACTGTGAAGGGATGTTCTGAAAGCAAGAAGGATTTCAGGGATACAGTAAATATGCAACATTTTTCGTAGCCAACATCTCACAGGAATATTAATCTTTCCAGGGGGGGGGGAGCTTTTGTTTTTGTTCCCATTTTTTCTCCTAAAGGCAATGATCCAGGTTGCCAGAAAGCATGCTCTGCAGGGGCAAGATACTGAGTAACCACAAAACTAAACAAAACAACAACGTTCAAGATGCATCTTTTCGATCAAGCTGCCCCAAGTCATATTTTTTAGGAACTTAGCCCCTAAACTTGGCATCAGTTTCAGAGGGGAGAGAATCCAAGGTGCGCCTCTAGAGACAACTTCAGCAATGATTCATTGATGGAAGGACTTTCTGTTTGCGGGGGCAGAGGGGACGATTCTTTTTCTGGAATGAACTGGAGGAAGGCTGGAAGCCTAGCTGGAGCTTGGAGCTGTGACTTCATATCGTTCCTGCATAATATTTGGTTTTTTTCTATTTAGCTGGAGAGCTACATCCAGATGAACATGAAGTCAGAGATGGTGCAGATTCAGCAGAATGTGGTGCATAACCAGACGGCCACAATGCTGGAGATCGGCACAAACCTCTTGAACCAAACGGCCGAGCAGACCAGGAAACTCACGGATGTGGAGGCCCAGGTAGGTTTCAGGGTGAAGGGCAGAGAATAAAATGCACAAAGCAGGATAAGAATCATGTGGCCCTCCACATGTTGTTGTACTGCAAATCCCAGCATTCCTCCCCATTGTCACTGCTAATTAATTATCGGCTGATACGGCAGCTTCGCCCTTTCCTGGAACCGGGTGACCTCAAAACCGTAGTACATGTAACCTCAAGACTTGACTTTTGTAACGCACTCTACATGGGGCTACCCTTGTGCTTAGTCCGGAAACTTCAATTGGTACAGAATATGGCAGCCAGGCTGATCACAGGAACAACTAGCAGTGACCATATTACACCAATATTGAAGTCACTCCACTGGCTTCCTATCAGTTTCCAGGCACAGTACAAGGTGTCGGTTATCACCTTTAAAGCCCTACATGGCATGGGCCCAACCTATCTAAGGAATTGCCTACTTCCATATAATTGGCCCCATGCACTCAGATCCTCTGGGAGGAATTTATTGCAAACAATGAGGACTAGATTGGTTGCAACCTCCCAGAGGATTTTTTTCTGCCATCGCTCCAACCTTATGAAATGGCCTGCCAGACGAGATCCATCAAAGAAAGATGGATCTCTTCCAGCAGACCTTGCCGGAACAGCTCCCAACCATGTAAAGACCCCCCACCCCCATATATCATTTGCAATTTGCACAACTGTGATTATAATGATACTGCTAAGGTTAATGTATGATTGGAACATAAGGACAAAGTTCGCAGTCTGGGCGTACTCCTGGACTCGTCGCTCCAACTGACATCTCAGCTGGAAGCGACAGCCAGGAATGCGTGGTACCAGCTTAGGCTGATACGCCAGCTGCGCCCCTACCTGGGTAAGAAGGACCTTGCAACATTGATACATGCACTGGTAACCTCTTGTTTAGATTTCTGCAATGCGCTTTACATGGGGCTACCTTTGTACCAAGTCCGGAAGCTTCAGTTAATTCAGAACGCAGCAGCCAGATTACTTATAGGGGCATCAAGATCTGAGCATATCACCCCTATATTAAAATCCTTACACTGGCTGCCAATTAGCTTCCGGGCGCAATACAAAGTGTTGGTCGTTACCTTTAAAGCCCTATATGGTTCGGGTCCAAGTTACTTAAAGGAACGCCTCTCCCTACATAATCCGCCCCATACATTCAGAACATCGGGGAAGAATCTCTTAGATCTAATCCATACACGTCTGGTATCAACTTTCCACAAGGCATTCTCTGCAGTAGCCCCAAAGCTTTGGAACAACTTGCCGGAGGAGATCCATCTTATTACCTCCTTGGATGCTTTTAAGAAGGCTCTTAAGACGGACCTCTTCCGGCGGGCTTACCCACCTGACATACAGTGGTCCCCCCAGCTTACGAAATTAATTCGTTCCAGCACCCCTTTCTTAAACCAAAAATTTTGTAAACCGAGGCCCCATAAACCAGCCCCCGCACCGTTTGAATTTCCCGCCGCTTTCTTTTCTTAAACCGGGTTTTTTTTCCGTAAACCGGGGCCGTTTTTCTGGCCCCAGCTCTTTCTTAAACCGGGGTTTTCGTAGGCCGGGGTATTTGTAAACCGGGGGACCACTGTACTTTAATCCAGTAAGTATGAATAGACATCACTGGATCTATACTAGATACAGTAACAACTGTCAGATTAATGGCGAGTTTTATTGATTTTATAATTGTTTTATTCTTTTAAAATTGTTTTGAATTGAACTGTATATATTTTTAACTGTTGGAACCCCGCCTCGATCCAATGGGAGAGGTGGGAAATACAAATAAACATTATTATTATTATTATTATTATTATTATTATTATTATATAAGAGTTTTTATTAATGTCTGCAATTTTAATCCTAGAACTGTTTAATTCTTTTTTAAAGGGGGGGGGAAGATATTGTATATATTTGTATCATTTTAACTGTTGTAAGCTGCATTGATTGTGTTTACAAAAAGCAGGATAGATAAAAGCAGGATAAAAATAAAAGTTTATGTTTATTATTTATTTATTGCAAAATAAATAATATCTTAAAGAAGAATGTACTACATTACAAAAATAAAAGCTAAAAACACTAATATAAATATAAATGCATGCTGCTTAGTCATGCTCAAATTGGAGGCCAGTTTGAAACTCTTCCTGGGCAGAAGGTTGAAATGTAGAGCGTATCTTTGAAAAAGTGGACATCTAATCACCCTGTGTACAACTCTCACTTCCAGCATAAAGGAACAATAAATGCTTTAATGAACTGGGAGGGGGGGGGGTTAAGAGTGATATCTAGTTCCAACACCACCTTTCCCAATTTGAATGGGGGATTCCTAATGGCATCTATCACTCCCTTCTGCCTTGACCTCTTGCCTTGGACATCCCTTGTTTTGGATCTTCTACTTGGAGCTGACAATTAAAAACTAAGCACCCCAAAAGGTGAGCTTTCTGTTTCAAAGCAAATTGCTTTGCAAGAGGCTGTAACTTGTAACTCTGTTTTCAAGACCTCTAGGACCAGAAAATGGAACCACTGAATCTTAGAATCATAGAGCTGGAAAAAAAAACCTCAAGGGCCATCTAGTTCATTCTTCTACCAGCGCATGAATTCACCCTGAATCATCCCTGACAAGTGAGCATCCAGCCTGTTCTTTAAAACTCCACTGAAGGAAGGTCTACTGTCTTCCAAAATACTACATCCCACCGTTGAACCAAAATACTACATCCTACTGCTACCTAAAATGCTGGGGGTCCCAGGATGGCACCCATAAATTGGAATGGTTTAGGGATCAGCCCTGTTTATACCAGTTCCAAATCACACAGAACTCCAAATCACACAGTTTTGTATTTTTATTGAAGAAATAGTCAAAATGCCCATGCACACAAGCAAACATGCACACACATAAGAACTAATGAAGCAAAGGTGGGAGAAGGTGAATAGTGAAGGCCTTGCTAATGGTGATACATTACCGATTTGTGAAGCTGGATTCGAATTCCAATTGATGAAGATCTGGAACAGAAAGGACTCAACAACTACCCGGACACATGGGGAGCGGCTAGCTGTTCAGGACTTTAAAGGATGCAGGCAGCATTGATGCCTGCTCCCAAACTAGACTGAATTGCTATTGTGCACAGACTGATATTTATACCCACAGCTATGTATTTGGGTGGAAACCAAGGAAAGAAAGGATTAAACTCCTGCTAAATGGTTTTCCAGGAGGAAAAGAATGGTCAAGAGCTGTAGTAAATATCCAGGTGACTGGCCTGAGTATCGTAGACAAAGAATCTTGCACTCCTCGTTGGAGTGTCCTTTGTCTGTGTATCCACAGTCAGTTACCTTCTTTGGCCAAATTCCCATCATCGCCCTCCTTAGACAAAAGGGATTGTGCTGATTTTTAGGTGATCTTATCAAGCTGAGTGCTCCCTTTGCTAGAGCCAACTGGAATTTCAACTATTTCTTGGCCATGCTTCCACTGTGGGTCATTCCCAGGTCACACACCCCTGCGTCCATTTTAATATTATATTGATATCAAATATAAGGGGTGATTGGGGTCTGGTCTTGGGGTAACACTACTGTCAGGGAATTCTTCCTAATGTTGAATGGAAACTTCCTCCCTTGCAATTTGCATCTGTTATCAATTGTGTAATTGAATGCATCACCATTGCCTGGTGAACAACAGTAGTTAACTCAGAGAGGGCATTGTTGCTCTCTGGTAGGGCATGCCTAATACAGAGCACTGGCCACTGAATTTAATCTCTTGCCAGGGCAGAATTCCATCACTAGGAGTGCATCTACACTATAGAAATAAAGCAGTTTGACACCACTTTAAGCACTATAGCAGATCCTGGGTTTGTAGTTTTACAAGGTCTTCAGCCTTCTCCATAGCATTCTTTTCTCCATGGTTGAGCTCCCAGGCTTATCTTTCTGCTCTAATTTTGTGTTTTTGTTCCCCACCATATCCAGGTACTCAACCAGACCTCCCGCATTGAGATCCAACTCCTGGAGAATTCTTTGTCCACAAACAAACTGGAGAAGCAACTGCTAATGCAGATAAATGAGATCCACAAACTCCAGAACCGAAACAGGTAAGCTCTTCTGTGGACCTAACTTACGAAGCAGGTGGCGATGAAATGGGATTCCAGCTAGAGTTCCTAGATCTCAGGCCATAGCCCATCATCTCAGGGCCTACAACCCTCTCCTTGTCCTTCGGATAAGACGGAAGAATTTCAGGGTGAGATCCTTGTATTGAAATTTATATACTGTATATCTTATATGTAATATGTGTATTCTTGCCTTCAGAGCCAGCATGGTGTAGCAATTTGAGTGTTTCTACAAAACAGGATTCAAATCTCCACTCAGCCATAGAAACCACTGGTTGGCCTTGGGCAAGTCACACTCTCTCAGCCTCAGAGGGTGGCAAGGGCAAACTCCATCAGTACAAATCCTACCAAGAAAACCCTGCATAGGTTCACCTTGGGGTCACCATATGTCAGAAATGACTTGAAGGCACACAACAACAACTTGATGGCACATAACAGAAACAAAGCACCCTTTCATATTCTCTGTGGACTCGCAGCTGGTGCCAGGGTCTAGCTGGCATACACTTCTATGACAGTGTGCTTGTGAACTGGATTTCACACTGGGCCATAGCACACTACACAATTGTAGTGCTGTGATTCAACTTTAATTGCCAGGGCTCCATCCTATGGAATCTTGGGATTTGCAGTTTAGGGAGAGGTATTTAGAATTATCAGGGAGCTTTAGTGACTCACCAAATAACAAATCCCAGCATTCCACAGAGTGTAGCCATGGCAGTTAAAGTGGAATCATAGCACTAAAACTGTGTTGCGTAAAAGGACAAACAAACGGGTTCTAGAACAGATCAAGTCCAAACTCTCCTTGGAAGCCAAGATGACTAAACTGAGGCTGTTGTACTTAGGACACAACATGAGAAGGCAGGTCTCACAAGAAAAAGACAATAACGCTAGAAAAGGAGGAGGGCAGTAGGAAAAGAGGAATACTGCATGACAAAATGATGGACAGCCCAGGAATTGCAGAGTAGTTGAGGATAGGAAGGCTTGGAGGTTTCTCATTCACAGGGTGGCCATGAGTCAAAGGAGTTTATCACACGGGAGGAATTTCTCTCAATTGCAAATGGAGCCAATTTGCAATTACGTGAATTCGCTAGTTTAACAAATTTACGTGAAATCTAAATGCATTCAGAATGCATTCAGAATGACTTCCCATTGCCCAAAAATGGCCCCTCATTGCCCGAAATTGCGTGAGATACTCTAATACGCAATTACGTGAAACCCTATGAATGCGTTCAGAATGACTTCCCTTTTGCCCGAAATTGCGTGAGATACAGTCATACGCAATAATGTGAAACCCCATGATTGCGTTTGGATTGCCATTGCATTATACCCCCAAATTCCATCGTAGGATAAACTCCAAAGTCAATTCAGAGGCAGTTAACAACAGCAACGAACATGGTTCAGGAGGACTGTAAATGGGAAACAATTTTACCTACCTCCAACTGGGGCACCTTCCCTCCTCTCTCTCCATCTTGCTCTCATGGTTCTTGCAGTCATCAACACCACTCTCTTCAAGTGTCAGGAGTTCTATAGACACCTTGTCTACCATAAAATAATATAACTAAATGTTATGGATTATGCTGTAGAATAAAATTGTAGAGCAGTGGTGAACTCATCTGCAGGTGTTAAAAAACCATGGAGAGGAAAATGAATGGTTCGAGGCAGTTTTTCTTTAGAATATGGGGGTGTAACAAGTAAGTGAAGAGAGGTATGGGAATGGAAAGGGAGAAGATGTGAATCAGGATGAGAGTTACGCTTACCATGAGTTTAGAATTGTGTAGAGTCAGCATGGCATAATGGTTTGAGTGTTGGGCTCTGGAGACCAGAGTTTGAATCCTATGAAACCCACTGGGTGACCTTGGGCAGGTCACACTGGGAAGGCAATAGCAAACCTCCTCTGAACAAATCTTGCCATGAAAACCCCATGATAGGTTCACTTTAGGATTGCCATAAATCAGAAATGACATGAAGACATACAACAACAACAACAACAACAACAACAACAACAGCAGCAACACATACTTTAACTAGTCAAATGTTAATGGTCACAGGTCAGTTCTGACAAAGAAAGTCAATGGACTTTCTGATTTATTTTTCTTTTCTTTACTACTGAGCGTTGACTCTTTAACTTGGTATCCTACTGATTTTGATGCCAAGATTTTCACCCTCAGCAGAGGATGTAAAGCGTGGAAGCAGAACCAATTCGTGCTAATGGAACCCTTGGCGAAGGCTCAGCATGTGTGCCTCTTGAGGCATTGCCATGTGGTTCCCAGAAGATAAGGAAGACCAGCAAGATAAAGCAGGATTCACTGCCACAACTTTGTCTGAGATGGGGAACATATGCACATCTTCACACGAGACTGAGGCAGAGGTCTTAGATGTGTACATAGCTCCACAAGCATACTTCTGCTTCCTTCCACCTCCTGGAAACTGTCAAATATTGCTACTTACACATACCTTTGAGGAGGGGGAAAGTGATTCAGTTCATGAAGTAGCAGCTGGACTCAGCTTGGTGGGGATGGGAGACATAAGGATGCACTCACAGATGGAGGGTACAGTCCACTTTCTTTTACTCAGAGTTCAGAGCAGTCACATCTTCATGGTCAGAACAGTCTCTTCAACTTCCCTCTCGTAAGAAGAAGAAGAAGCCACTCCAATGGCTTGACTACAACTGCCAGGCATTGGGAGATTTTTGGATACAGTGCAAGGCCAAGAAAGTAACTCTCTTTGCCCCATCCAAAAAAGAGACGTACGTGCATCTAAGTTGCACTTAGATGCACTTAAAACACCAATGAGATGCCAGTAAGAATGGGCTGTGCAGCCTGCTACCATCTGAAACTGGCTCAGAAACAGGGAGGGGGAAGTCTGTCCATTTTTGCTTTCTTCTGCACTTGATTAAAAAAAAAAAACTGCCTGTGCTTTCCTTCCGGAATATGGCAAAATATAAAAATATTGTCAGCTCTGAACAGAAAAGAACTGAAACTTTTCCCCGATAAGCACTGGATGAATTCAGTAGATGCAGCTATTCTAAGCGTGGTTTGACTTTTGGTCTTGGAGAGGACTGTGCTGGACCTGTGCTCCTTATAAGGAACCTCCCAGGAAAAAGATCTGGTAACCTTAACAGTGAGGCACAGTGAACTGTTTACAAAATAGTCCTTCTGCCACTGTTCTGCGCTCTTCGTCAGGCAATCCTCATAGGCTTTGAAGTACATCTTTGTAGATTTAAGGCAGGAATGGGCAACATGTGGACTATGTGCTGCATGTGGCCCCTGAGGATTCATTTTGTGTTCCCTGGGTGCTCCTGGGAGTGTTCCGTCAAACTATGAATCTCAATTTTAAACATTCTTCTGGCCAATTTCCCACCTCCAAACCAATTGAAATGCACCAAAACCTTGCCCAGATGCAGTAGTTTGGCTTTCTTCTCTCTCCCCTCCCACCATCAAAACATTTCTTGTGGCCAAAATTTGTGACCAGAAATCATAGAATCATAGAGTTGGAAGAGACCACAAGGGCCATCCAGTCCAATCCCCTGCCATGCAGGAACTCTCAGTGTAAGCATCCCTGAAAGATGGCCATCCAGCCTCTGATTAAAGACCTCTAAGGAAGGAGATTCCACTAATGATGCATGTCCCCAAACAATCCCAATTTGGAGGGACAGTCCTAAACAATCCCACTTTCCTTCTCCTCCTTTCATTTCCCCTCTTTATCCTCAGCTTACTCTAGTTGCTGCAAACTGAATTCAAAGTACAAAAGTACTTTGTGCTCAGCTAAGTCAGCAAGGAGGACACAAGAGGAGAGGAAGAAGTAGAATCTTGCCCTTCCCAGTAGACTCAGGCAACAGCAAACTGCTGCAACATCTCCCAGTTTATGTGTTCTTCTTCATTAATTGTTTTTGGCATCTGGACCACAATCTGATGTGGCTTGGCCACATATGTCCTGGTTTTCGTCTGTGAAATGTTAGAGAGGATAGAGATACAGCCCAGCATATGAAGGAAATGTGAGAATTCTGTGCAAGTCCTGATCTTGGGATAGGGCTGCTGTAGTAGTTTGTTGTTGTTTCACCTCAGAGCTCACTCTGAATAAATTTCACCCTCCCCAGCCGTGCCGTGTTAGCAAAACCATTTCCCAGTAGCAACCTCCGATGCAGCTGTGTACACATCAGAGGAGCTGGACTTCGAACAGCAAGGGGACATTCCTCTGGAGGAGCAAGGAAAGTAGTGTCTATTCCTGAAAGCAGTTGCAGCTCTTCCAAGATTGCAGATTGCAGGGCACAAGGGAGACATCATAAAATGGAATTCTGCTTCTTTAAACATTCATCTGAAGATGCCAACAGAATCCACATTTTGACAGGGGACCATGTCTTGAGGGAGATCCAATATATGCTTCAGTTGTAATTCAAATCATGGAAACATATTCAAGGGTGGCTGTGTTGGCTATGCAGCAAAATGCATATAATCCAAAATTGGAAAAGCAGTGGTACCTTTATTGGGCCAACTCCAAAGCATAAAAATACATTTTGCAAGCTTTAGAAACTTCACAGGCTTCTTCATCAGGCAAAGATGTTAAAAATCAGAAGTAAGGCGACAGTGTTAGACTCACAGGCCTACATTTTGTCTGAGATGTTACTCTACTATCAGTGAAGATGGTATTGAGGGATTTCAAAACAGGTGGAGGTCACTTCCCATCTTGCCTATATGAGGACTAGGAACAAAAGGCAGATGGTGGGGATGATGGGCATTGTAATATGGTAGCTTTGGGAGGGGTATTTATTTATTCAGATATTGTTGTTGTTATTAGCTGCCTTCAAGTCAACTTCAGCTCATGCAACCTTGTGGATGAGACATCTCCAAGACCTCCTGTCCTCTGTTGTCCATCTCAAGTCCTGCAGGCCAGGTCTGTGGTGGCCTCCCTGATCAAATCTTACCATCTGGCATAGGATCTTCCTCTCTTCCTACTACCCTCTACCTTTGCTAGCATTTTTGTCTTTTCTAATGAGTCTTGCAATCTCATGATATGGCCCAAAATATGACAGCCTCAGTCTAGTCATCTTGGCTTCCAGGGAATTGCTCAAGCTCAATCTGTTCAAGCAATCATTGGTCTCCTTGGCCATCCACAATATCTTCAGCACTCTACTCCAGGGCCACATCTCAAATGAAGTAATTTTCTTTCTATCAGCTTTCTTCACTGTCCAGCTCTCATACCTGTATGTAGTGGTGGGAAATATGATGGCTTGGACAACCCTAACATTAGTTTTATATCTTTGCATTTTAGGATCTTGTCTAAGTCTTTATACAGCTGCCTTTCCCATTCCTAGTCTTTTGATTTCTTCACTCCAATCCTTTTTGTCTTGGACAGTCCTGACCTTAGTATTCAGTTTTTGCACTTGAGGATCTTGTTTAGTTCTCTCATAGCTATCCCCCCCTCCCCAGTTCTAGTTCTTTAGATATACCTTCCCATTTTAAATAAAAAATCTGAAGGGATGTCATATAAAAGATGGGGTGAGCTTGTGTTCTGCTCCTCCAGAGGGTAAAACACAAACCCAATGGCAAATGATAAGGAAAGATATTCCATCTAAACTTTAGGAATAACAACTTGACTGTAAAAACTGCTTAACAGTGGAATGAATTGCTTCAGAGGGTGGTGAACTCACCATTTTTGGAGGCCTTTAAACAGAGATTGGATAGTCATCATTCATAAATGTTTTAGCTGTGTATTCCTGCATAATGGGGGGATGGATTTGATGGTCCTTGTTGCCACTTCCATAGGGTCTATGATTGTACGATTCCAAATCCTAACACTCAAGTTAATGTACAAAAAAGAAAACTTATACAGCTACAAATTCAAATTGTACAAAGGTTAAAAATATTGCCCTTTGTATCTGCTGGGATTTGGTTCCAGGATCCCTGGTGGATAGCAAAATCCTTGGATGCTCAAGTCACATTATATTCAAATACATAGTAAAATGGTAAAAGAAAATTAAATAAAATGACAAAATCAAAATTTGCCTTTTGGATTTTTAAACAATATTTTCAAACCATGGCCGGTTGAAAAATTCATAAATACAGAGGGCTGACTGTAATTATGCAATCAGTAAATTTTTAAAAAGGAGTTAGAAGCATGATCACTGATAAAGAGAAACAACAAATCTAGACAAAATTGCCCATTATAAGAGCCCCATCTTTCCTATCTTTTCCTTCCTCAGCCTTTTAGAAACACGGGTCCAGCAGATGGAGACGACACACTTGATGGAGCTGGAGGGGATCCGGATGGAGAAGGAGCAGCTGCAACAGCTGGTGAGCCAACAAAGCGACACCATCCAAGGCCTGGAAAAGTCCCTGCAGGCGGCCAACAGCAACACCAGTCTGCTCCACCAACAGCAGCTCCAGCTTCTGGAGTCAGTCCAGAATTTGGTCCAGCTGGTCTCCCAAGGCAAAGGTGAGCTCAGAGGCATCAGGGGAAACCCCAGATGGGTCCAAAATGACATACAGCTGTGGTTCCCAAACTTTGGTACTCCAGTTGTTTTGAACTTCAATTTCTAGGATTCCTGGCTTAGATGACGATGATTAGGGATTATAGGAAATGAAGTCCCAAACACCTAGAAGACCAAATTTCTCAGGGTGTGTCTATTGTGTAGAAATAATTCATTTTGACACTGCCTTAATTCCCATGGTTCCATCCTAGAGAACCATAGGATTTGTAGTTTTGTGAGGCTCTAGCATTCTTGGGAAGAGAAGGCTGAAGACCTTGTAAACCTACAAATCCCAGGGTTCCATAAGGCTGAAGCTACAGCACTTAAAGTGGTGTCAAACAGCATTATTTCTACAGTTTAGATGCACCCTCAGTCAGTGGACTCTAGTGTTTTACCAACACTACAACTGCTCTACAATAAATAAATGAATAAGCAAACAAGCTCCTGGGATTCCATAGGATGCAACCATTGCAGTTAAAGTGGAAACATAGTGCTATTATGGTTCAGTGTGAGTGGGTCCTTGGCTCCACTCAGTGTGGACAATTCAGAGCTCCCACTGCCACCAAGACATATCTTGGACCAAGGTGTATACATATCACACTGTTATACATCCGGCCCTCCATATCCATGGATTCTTGAAATCCATGCCTTGAAATAAATAAATAAATAAATATAAAATCTAAAAGCAAATCTTGATTTCACCTCTACTTACCTCAGTTGCTGCAAACTGAGTTCAACATGCAAAAATAGTTTGCACTCCATTAACTCAATAGGAAGAAGAGAAAAAAAGAGGGGGCAGTTAACTCAAGTAAATGGAAACTGCTGCAGCTTCTCCTAACTTGTGCTTTCTTCTTCACTAATCACATTTTTCCCCATCCACATTCTGATGGCCACCTTGCCTTGTTTGTCATCTCTGAAATATTGATGGATATGCACCAGATTCCATCTGATTTTGGAAGCTAAGCAGGGTCAACCCTAGAGAGTACATGGACAGGAGACCACCAATGAATAACAGGTGCTGTAGGCTATATTTCAGAGGAAGGATGTGGCAAAACCACCTCTAAGGATTCCTCATTTAAGAAAACCCTATGGGGTTGCCATAAGTCAACAGGTGACTTGAAGGCACATGCACACACATGTTGTCTTTCATTTTTCTAGTTCCTCTGAAGAAAGAAGACCGGATGTTTCAGGATTGCATGGAAATCCTCCAGGCTGGATTGAACCTCAGTGGGGTTTATACCCTTCATATTAACAATCTGACTGAACCCAAAAAGGTCAGTAGATAAAATGCAAAAGCGGGGATAAACTTTGGAGGAGGTATCAGCTCAGCTTCATGAAATTTGGTCCGCTAGTCTGTACTATTGCCAAAAAATAATCTCTCTCAAAAATGCAACATCATCTTGATACTGTACTCCTATACTGTATTTAATTCTGGTAAAGGAATTTGACTTCTTAAAAGACAAAGAAAATGTCTATATTTACCCTGAAGAATTAATGCAGTTTTTCACAGCTTTAACTGCCATGGAATTCTGGGGTTTGTAGTTTTATGAGACATTTCACCTTCTCAGTTAGAGAGCTCATGTGTCACAAGACTTGCAACAAACTCTCTGGCTGGTCCTTGGATGGGAGACCACCAATTAATACCAGGTGTTGTAAGTTATATTTCAGAGGAGGAAACTGGCAAAACCACCTCTGAAAATTGCTGGTCTAAGAAAACCCTATTAAATTCATGGCTTCTACAGGCAACTTGAAGGCACACACACCAGGTGTTGATGTACACTGGTAACTGAATGACAACTTGATTCATCCCTTTATTTGGATTCATTACTTGGACTTTAAAAGCCTCAACAAACCAGCACTAAACACCAACCTCGGAGCAAAGTGGAGGTGTGGCGTCTGCACAATGCACAGGCTAACGTTGCTCTAATGCCGGTGTCATGCCATGTGCCCAACCCCAGCATGACGGGCAGTGTCACAGTGTTCCTTTGTGCTGCGTCCAGATGATTAATGCCAAAAGGAGTGCCAGAAAGTGCCACCATGGCAGCAAGGGTACCTTTTCCCTGGTGCAAAAAAGAGCGGCATTTTGCCATTCCTTTTAGCGCTGAGGAAAGGCCGGATTGGGGCTGTGGTATGTAGTTGCCGCAGCCGCGATCCGGTGCTGAAAGGAGCAGCAGCAGGCCTCTCCAAAGGGGCGGTCTGTTTAGTGTCCAGTTCATATTGCCAACTGCATGGCAAATAAATTAATGCAATTGCCAAATAAAAATTAATGCAATTGCCATAAATTGAAAGGTGACACGAAGGCACATGCACACATTCTCTCTCTCTCTCTCACACAGACACACATACACACACACCTGATTTAAATTTTTGTAAGCTTTATTTCTAAGGAAAGGATTTCAGTGATGATGATGATGATGATGATATTGATGCCTCTGCTGTCTTGTTTCACAGACCTATTGTGACATGGAAACGGATGGAGGTGGGTGGATCGTGATCCAACATCGAGTCAATGGGAGCGTCAGCTTCCAAAAGAGTTGGAAAGAGTACAAACAGGTTTGGGTCTGCCTTGGACTTGTCACCTCTCATTTCTCAAGTCTTTTTGATGCAAAGAAACAAAGGAAACTCCACATTGTAATAAACCCTGATCAATACCAGATGACAGGTTTGCTGGGTTTCAGTCTAGATGGTATAGCAATCTCCTCTCTAAAGACCAAACCTATATATTATTTGATTTGGCAGAAATTCCAGCATGGATTGGCTGGAAACCATAAAGTTGCTAACCCACTTCACTCCTCCCTCTTTTTACCATTCAAGACTTTATTAAACTGTGGCTAACAAAGGAGGGCAGAGGGGAAATATGGAAATCAGTGAATAAATTCACATGTTATACAAGAGAGAGAGAAAAGGATAGTAAGCCTTAAGAGGGAAGAAGCAGAATTTTGAATCATAGAATGATAAGAATTGGAAGAGTTTCCATCTGTCGGAAATGACCTGAAGGTACATAACAACAACAATTGTAACAATAAATCTTGTAG
Source organism: Urosaurus nigricauda (assembly GCA_034509955.1). NCBI lineage: Eukaryota > Metazoa > Chordata > Lepidosauria > Squamata > Phrynosomatidae > Urosaurus > Urosaurus nigricauda. The sequence continues at coordinate 4,613,465 of JAOEGL010000004.1, forward strand.
TCAAGCAAGTGTGGTGCACTTAAGGCTACTCAAGGCTAGCAGAAGCTTCATTTCCTTTAAGGAGGAGAAAGAAAAGGAGGAGGCTGTAGTCCATGTGCTTGGGTGAGATCTAATCTAATTTACACTTGAGCCATTGCATTCTGGGAGCCAGTGCTGGGAGGCTACTTAAGGCTACTCAAGGCTAGCAGAAGCTTCATTTCCTTTAAGGAGGAGAAAGAAAAGGAGGAGGTTCTAGTCCATGTGCTTGGGTGAGATCTAATCTAATTTACACTTGAGCCATTGCATTCTGGGAGCCAGTGCTGGGAGGCTACTTAAGGCTACTCAAGGCTAGCAGAAGCGCGCGCCTAACGGCGCAGGAATTTTGATTTTTTTATCTAGTCAAGGAGGTGTTTAGAGAATAGAAGAGGAGCCGGCCTGAAGCATCAGAGGAAGTGAATCAGAGACTTGCCTTTGGAAGGAGCTTTTAGCCAGGAGCTCTCTACATAACTATAGGCCCCGAGACTTGAACTCAGTGACAGAGCTTGGGAATAAAGGCCAAGTCTAGCAAGGGAAGCCCACAGTCTTGTTTCAGTGCCTCCTTAAGACTTCTCAGTATGGAAACTGAAGGCCCTGCAGCAGTCACCTGCAACACATGTGGGATGTTTGTCTTCTTGCCTACAGAGGTGGCGAACTACACCTGCCACAAGTGCAAGTTGGTAGCCCTCTTGGAAGAGAAAGTACAGCAGCTAGAGGAGCAGATATCTGCACTCCAGCATCATAGAGAGCAGGAGAATCTCCTGAACAGGTCAGACCAAAATGTCTTGGGTGGGAAACACACAGAGGAAGCTGCTGGGGTGGAGGAGGTCACTCCACATACAACAGAGGTAGATGCTTGGAGGAAGGTCACACACAGAAGTAAGGAAACCAGGGAATGTTCTGTGAGCGGCTTGCAGCTACAGAATCGCTTTGATTCTCTCTCTGTTGTCAGAGATGATGAGGAAAAGCAGCAGGGACAGACATCAGGGACAGAGCAGGAGAGCCTGAGAGTATCACGAAAAGGAACAGCCACTGCTAAGCCTCGGAGGAGGCGCGTGGTCGTGGTGGGGGACTCCTTGCTGAGGGGTACAGAAGCAGTGGTTTGTGGGCCTGACAAGATGTCTCGGGAGGTGTGTTGTCTCCCCGGGGCAAAGATCCATCATGTGACAGAGAGGCTGACAAGACTTGTCAAGCCTACTGATCAATACCCCCTTCTTTTGGTTCATGTGGGAACCAATGATACTGAAAGGCACAGCCTTCAGAATATCAAAAGGGATTATGAGGCTCTGGGAAGGAAGCTGAAAGAGATGGATGCACAGGTTGTCATCTCATCTCTACTCCCGGTAGAAGGGCATGGTCCAGGAAGGGAGAGGAAAATAGCAGAGGTGAATAACTGGCTCCGTAGATGGTGCCGCCAAGAACAGTTTGGATTCTTGGATCATGGGCTGCGGTTCCATGAGGAGGGACTTCTGGCAAGGGATGGACTGCATCTCACGCCAGTTGGCAAAAACGTTTTTGCCAACAGTCTGAAGAATCTGATCAGGAGGGCTTTAAACTGAGTTATGTGGGGGAGGGAGACATTATACTGGAAGGCAAAAGAGATGGAGAGAATAGTCCAAGTGGCATAGAGGGAACAAGGCAAACAGTGCAAGGACCCAACAGTAGGAGGCAAAAAAATGTGCAAAAGCAGCAAGTAAAGAGGACACATGGTCTTAAATGTCTCTACACTAATGCACAGAGTATGGGAAATAAGCAGGATGATCTTGAACTCCTAGCACAACAAGGGAAATATGATATAATAGGCATCACTGAAACCTGGTGGGATGAGTCTCATGATTGGAATGTAGAAATAGAGGGGTATAACCTTTTTAAGAGAAACAGGCCAAGCAGGAAAGGAGGAGGAATAGCATTATATGTCAGGGATATTTACACCAGTGAAGAGATCCAGGAAGTCAATACTGGAAGCCAGGTGGAGAGCATCTGGATAAAAATTAAAGGAGAGGGAAATAACAGGGATGTTACTGTGGGAGTCTACTACAGACCCCCGACTCAGGCAGAGGAATTGGAGGATGCCTTTCTAGAACAGATAATCACATACTCAGAAAAGAGAGATGTAGTAGTGATGGGTGACTTCAACTATCCTGATATTTGCTGGAAGTCAAACTCAGCCAAATCCTCAAAGTCTAGCAAATTCCTCACTTGCCTGGAAGACAATTTCATTGTCCAAAAGGTGGAAGAGGCAACAAGGGGATCAGCCATTTTAGATCTGATCTTAACCAACAGGGAAGACCTAGTTGATGGGGTGCAAGTGGTTGGATCCTTAGGTGGAAGTGACCATGTTCTCCTGGAGTTTGTAATACAGTGGAAGGGAGAAGCTAGGCATAGTCAGACACGCACTCTAGACTTTAGGAGAGCTAATTTCAATAAACTTAGAGAAATACTGGGAGTGATCCCATGGTCAGGAATACTAAAAGAAAAGGGAGTTCAAGACGGATGGGAGTTTCTCAAAAGGGAGATATTGAAGGCACAATTTCAAACAGTTCCAATGAGGAAGAAAAATGGAAGATGTCTCAAGAAGCCAGGATGGATGACTAAGGAACTTTCAAATGAGCTAAGTTTTAAACGGAACATGTATAAGAAATGGAAAAATGGAGAAATCACGAAAGAGGAATTCAAACAAATAGCCAGCACATGTAGGGGTAAAGTCAGAAAAGCTAAAGCGCAAAATGAACTCAGGCTTGCTAGAGAGGTTAAGAGCAATAAAAAGGGCTTTTTTGGATATGTCCGCAGCAAAAGGAAGAAGAAGGAAATGGTAGGACCACTGCGTGCAGAAGATGGCAAAATACTAACAGGGGACAGAGAAAAGGCAGAATTACTCAACACCTTCTTTGCTTCAGTCTTCTCAGAAAAGGCAAAATGTGCTCAACCTGAGGACAGTGAAGAAGGGGACAGAGTGGGGGAATTTCAGCACAGAATAAGTAAAGAGACAGTACAGGAATACCTGGTTACTCTAAATGAATACAAATCTCCAGGACCAGATGAACTACATCCTAGAGTATTAAAAGAACTGGCAAAGGTGATATCGGAGCCATTGGCAATAATCTTTGAGAACTCCTGGAGAACAGGAGAAGTCCCAGCAGACTGGAGGAGGGCAAACGTTGTCCCCATCTTCAAAAAGGGAAAAAAAGAGGATCCCAACAATTATCGTCCAGTTAGTCTGACATCAATTCCAGGAAAGGTTCTAGAGCAGATCATTAAGCAGAGAGTCTGTGAACACTTAGAGGCCAATGCCATAATCACAAAAAGCCAACATGGGTTTCAGAGAAACAAGTCATGCCAAACGAACCTGATCTCTTTTTTTGATAAAATTACCAGCTTGGTAGATGAAGGGAATGCTGTGGATATAGTATACCTCGATTTCAGTAAGGCCTTTGACAAGGTTCCCCATGACATTCTTGCAAACAAGCTTGCAAAATGTGGGATAGACAAGTTAACTGTTACATGGATTTGTAATTGGTTGACTGGCCGAACTCAAAGGGTGCTCAACAATGGCTCCTTTTCATCCTGGAGAGAAGTGACCAGTGGGGTCCCACAGGGCTCTGTCCTGGGCCCAGTGCTATTCAACATCTTTATTAACGATTTGGATGACAGAATTGGGGGCATACTTATCAAATTTGCAGATGACACTAAACTGGGAGGAGTAGCTAATACCCCAGAGGACAGGATCAAAATTCAAAATGACCTGAATAGACTAGAAAGCTGGGCCAGTGCTAACAAAATGAAATTCAATGCGGAGAAATGTAAGGTTCTGCACTTAGGGCGGAAAAATGAAATGCACAGATATAGGATGGGGGACACCTGGCTGAACGAGACCACATGTGAAAGGGATCTAGGAGTCCAAGTAGACCATAAGCTGAACATGAGTCAACAGTGTGATGCGACAGCTAAAAAAGCCAATGCAATTTTAGGCTGCATCAATAGATGTATAGTTTCTAGATCAAGGGAAGTTATAGTGCCACTCTATTCTGCTTTGGTCAGGCCCCACCTGGAATACTGTGTCCAGTTCTGGGCACCACAATTCAAAAAAGATGTGGAGAAACTGGAGCATGTCCAAAGGAGGGCAACTAAGATGGTGAAGGGTCTGGAAACCTTGCCCTATGAGGAACGCCTTAGGGAGCTGGGGATGTTTAGCCTGGAGAAGAGAAGGTTAAGAGGTGATATGATAGCCCTGTTTAAATATTTGAAGGGATGTCATATTGAGGAGGGAGCAAGCTTGTTTGCTGCTGCTGCAGAGACTAGAACGCGGAACAATGGATGCAAACTGCAGGAAAAGAGATTCCACCTCAACATTAGGAGGAACTTCCTGACAGTAAGGGCTGTTCGACAGTGGAACACACTCCCTCGGAGTGTAGTGGAGTCTCCTTCCTTAGGGGTCTTTAAGCAGAGGCTGGATGGCCATCTGTCAGGGATGCTTTGACTTGGAGTTCCTGCATGGCAGGGGGTTGGATTGGATGGCCCTTGTGGTCTCTTCCAACTCTATGATTCTATGATTCTATGAGTATTGGACTAAGATTCCAGAATTCCTAGTTTCTACTCAGCTATGGAAAATCACACTCTCTCAGCCTCAGGGAAAGGCAATGGTACACCTCCTCTGAATAAATCTTGCCAATGAGAGCCAGCATAGTCCAGCGATCTGAGTGTAGGTTGAGGACTCTAGGAGAGCAGAGTTCAAATTCTGCTAGGCTATAATAATACACTGGGTGATCTTGGGCAAGCCCTATTCTTTCAACCTCAGAGGAGGGCAATGGCAAATGTCCTCTTAATAAATCGTGCCAAAAAAACCTCTAGGATAGGGTCACCATGAGTTATGAAGGCACATAACAACATATGGGAGCAGCCCTAAATACCTTGAAGGCACCTGATTCTCTTCTATACTTGGAAGCTAAGCAGGGTCAGCCCTGGCTAGCACCTGGATAGGAGACTGCCAATAAATTCCAGTTGCTGCCAGCTATATTTGCAGAGGAGAGAACTGGAAAAATTACCTCTGATGATACCTTGCCTAAGAAAGCCCTATAAAATTCATGGGGTCACAATAAGTCAACCAAGGGCTTGAAGGCACACACACACAAACAACATGTGGATATGTCCTTCTTATTTCTCGGTGGCCCATTTTGCCTATAATATTGTGGGCACTGAACAGGTGAATTCAGTATTAAAGGGAAGGATAATGGTGCAGTTGGCCTGTCCCAGGACACAGAACAAATGCACTGACCACTTGTGTTTCTTTCTCTCTCAGGGCTTTGGGGATCCTGCAGGGGAACATTGGCTGGGGAATGAAGCTGTCCATCTCTTGACCAACCAAGCAGCCTTTTCTCTGCGGGTGGAGCTCCTGGACTGGGAAGGACATCGTGCTTATGCTCTGTATGAAAAGTTCCAACTAGGGAGCGAACGTCAACGGTACAGGTGAGATGGGATCTCTGCCAGCCACATACAGGCAACACAGACAGAGCTTAGGAAAGCTACATTTTTGGACAGCAATTTCCAGAAGGTCTTAGCAGCCATGCTGGCTAGGGGATTCCAGGAGCATGAACCCCACAAAAAACCTTAGCCAATTTCTGACTATGGGAGAAGTTTATAAAAATTATGCATTGTGGTAGAAAGCAATGGTTCCCCCCCCCCCCCGGCAACAACTCTCGAAATTGAGATTGTCTGATTTTTGTTTCTTTTTGGTTGGTTTAATGAAAGTCATGACGACATGTTAGATTTGGGGAATAATTCTAACATCCAAGTTTTTCAATATGGCCTCATGGGCCATCAAATCCAACCCCCTGCTTAGTGCAGAAACTCCAGCTAAAGGATCCCCAGCAGGTAGCTGTCCAGGCTCTTTGTGAAGACATCCAGAGAAGAGGCCACTGTCAAAAGAGAATATGGAGAAACAGGATGGTTCCCAATTGGCAAAGGCGTTAGGCTAGGCTGTATAGTTACACCCTTCTTCTTTATGGAGAAGACATAATATGAAGAGCAGGATTACACTTAGAAAAAGGAGTAATGAAGACAGGTGGAAGAAACTTCAACAATCTAAGGTATGTGGATGACACCATACTACTAGCAAACAACATCATGGACTTGAAACAATTGCTAAGGAAGGTCAAGGAAGAAAGTACAAAGATAGGCTTACTACTGAACATAAAGGAAGGAAAAATAATGACCATGGAGGATCTACATAAATTCAACCTAGACAATGAGGAAATCAAAATAGTTAAGGATGTCTCGCACCTTCGATCAAACATTGAACAGAATGGAGACTGCAGCCAAGAGATAAGAAGAATACTAGGAATGGGAATGGCAGCCATGAAAGAGCTAGAAAAATCCTAAAGAATAAAGATGTACAAGTGAGCACTAAAGTTTTCGTCTGAGCCATTGTATTCCCCATCACCATGTATGGATGTGAGAGCTGGACAATGAAGAAAGCAGACAAGAAGAAAATCAATCCATTTGAGAAGTGGTGCTGGAGAAGAGTGCTGAGGAAACAGTGGACAGGCAAACAAACAAACAAACAAACAAAAACAAATGAACAGATCAAGCCTGAAATCCCCTTGGAAGCCAAGATGATCAAATTGAGGCTGTCATACTTTGACCACATCATGAGAAGGCATGACTCATTGGAAAAGACAATAGTGCTAGGAAAAATAGATGGTAGTAGAAAGAGAGGAAGACCACATACCAGATGGCTAGATTCAATTAGGGAAGTCACAGGCCTGAATTTGCAGAGCCAGAGCAAAGATGTAGAGGACAAGGGGCTTAGAAGATGTCTCATCCATAGGATTGCCATGAGTGGGGGTTGATTTAAGGGCAGTTAAGAACAAATAACAGATTCCCTCATTTTCCAAACCCAGTCTTTCAGCCAAAGCTGTCCCCTCCCAACACAGCTACAGCTTTATTGGTAGAGACCAGGGAAGAGATGGCACAGACTGTGCACCCAGAAACAAAAGCAGAGCCGGATGGTCCTCTGGGCCCTTCCTCCTGGTCTGCATCAGTGAGGCCATGTTGGGAGGAAACAGCTGTATTTTTTTTAAAAAAAAAAAAATAATCAAATAACTTTTCTATCCTTCCTCTCTGCTCTCTGAAGTAGGTTAAAGCTGTGGGATACAACCCCTTGTCCTTCTGCTCTTTGTTCTTCAGGCTTTTCTTGAAAGGCTACAGGGGCACAGCTGGCCAGCAGAGTGGCTTACCCCTCCAAGGCACAGGCTTCAGCACACGAGATGCCGATAATGACAACTGCATGTGCAAATGTGCCCAAATGCTTTCTGGTGGTGAGTATGCACTGAGGAGAAAGGAGGTGAGGGGGGGGGGGGAGAAGAGGGCAGAGAGTATTTGCTGGGGTGCTGACCATTTTAAAGAGGATTGCAGAAGCTGGTTATGGGGAGCTTGTAAGTCGCTAAGTCCCTTACTGAAACAGCTTCAGTGGCTTTCTGTCTGTTTCCAGGCATGCTGTATATATTTATGTATAAGTCTAGAAATTTTAGTGAACAATTTGACCCAAAAAACCCGAGTCAGCTTATCCATAGGTCACAGGTCAAGAATGTAATCTGACCTGGAGGCACTGACTTCCCTGTATTCTCTCATCCATCCAGCCTGTAACACAAACAGTTATGCCTACTGGAATTCTGTATATTCTTTGGTACTGTTTTCCTTTGCTTCATCCTTTAGATCTTTTGTTATATGCCCTTAGGTTTTACTATTGACTTATTCACGGGTCATATCAAAACCCATAATTTTGTCTCCAAAACCTATCCTAGTTTTATACATGAGGTTGACTTATAGCCAAGTATACACAGTAATTCAAAGGGCTACAAAGCCCTATACAGCTTGGGTCTAGAATAGTGGTTCTCAACCTGTGGATTGCAACCCCTTTGGAGGATGAATGACCCTTTCACAGGGGTCACCTAAGACCATCGGAAAACACATATTTTATATTATTATATTAATAATTTTATGGTTGGGGGTCACCACAACATGAGGAACTGTATTAAAAGGTTGCGGCATTAGGAAGGTTAAGAACCACTGGTCTAGAAAGACTAGAAAAACTGTCTCCCTATACATGTCTATTGACGTTTTAAGCTCTTGTTGGTTCTCCAAGCTTACTTAGTGAACCACCAACTTATCTTTCCTAATCTATTTTACTTCTCCTACTCCTTCAACCTTCAGGTTGGTGGTTTGATGCCTGTGGACTCTCAAACCTGAACGGCATCTATTATCCAGCCAGGCACAACTTTCGGAAACTGAATGGGATCCGGTGGCATTACTTCCAGGGACCGGGATACTCATTAAAAAGCACACGGATGATGATCAGGCCTTCAAGCGGTCGTGAAGCAGCATAGCAGGAAGACAGCTGTGACACCGTTCCTCTGAGCCAGAGAGAACACTCCTTGATGTATACTGGGATGTCTTGAACTCTGGTCTTCTTGCAATAGAGCAATGGCAGACTCTGTGGGAATGAAGACTTTTGTGAAAAATAACTGGGAATTCACCACATAGGAAGGATGAAAGCAGCAAATCTTCTGTTTCTGATAATAAAGGAAGAATTCTGTGGTCTCAGGATACCAATGAAAAGCACATATATGTGTTCATATGTACTTTTGCCTATGGACTTATGGCGACTTCATTAATTTCATAGGGGTTTCATAGGCAAGGAATGTTCATAGTTGGTTTTGCCAGCTCCTTATTCTGAAATATAACCTACAGCACCTGGGATTCCTTGTGATCTTCCATCCAAGTAATAACCACAGCTGACCCTGCATAGCTTCCAAGATCAGACAGGATCAGGTACTTTTAGGATATTTGTAACTAGTTAAAATGGAGGGGAGGATGTCATCTTTAGCCATATCATTTAGGATATGGTTAAATTCAAAATAATCTGGACTTCCCCTCTCCCCAAGGTATACATCTGTTCTCTAATGGGCTGGAAAGGGTTTCTTCCAGTTTTAAATCATCATACTGAGTTGAGCCACATCTGCCATCACTGTCCAAGCTTATAGGAGCAGTAAGCACACTCAGACCTTGTAGTTTGTGCATCATCTTCTTCCTTTACTATTTTGATGAAACATGCCATTATATGCTCAAGGACTGGTGTTTATCAGCAAACATGAGCAAAGGCAAATGGCAAGTGTCAGATTTTCTGAACTGTCATGTCACAGATTAATGTATCCGTTGGATGATGTGTGTGTTCTTTCCCACAAAAGAGCCGAAGAACTTGCCATTTGCCTGGCACTGGCCTGTTGCTCCAGAGACTAGATTGTGCTGCCCTTCATTCATTCTGTGCCTTTGCCTTATTGGTCAAATATTTTGTGAGAGAACCTGCTGTGTCCTTGCCTCCACTCCAGCCCTGTCCACTTGACTTCCAACTGTAAAGATACTTGTGTAAAATAATAACTGTTATTTGTAGCATGTCCAGTTTGCATTCTGCTTTCAATAGTGGTGGAGAAGCAGAAGTAGAGAGAAGCTTTCTTCCTGATGTATGTGTTTATTTACATGTTCAGCAATTTCAATTTTCTGAAAAGAGTTTCTAAAATCTGAATTCTGTCAAATTGAACCTTGAACTATTTCATTTAAGCATTCAGTTACTGCCATTCATTCCCCATTTCTGTCCATTGTTATACCAATGTACGAGGGGGTATCCAAAAGTTTTAATGATTACCTTTTTAAAAAATTGATAGAAAGTTTGTTTTGATTTATAGTTGTTAATTTATCTCTATTTAGTCACTATCTAGATTTATACATTTTTCCCAGCGTATCTTGACCCTCCAAATATCATTATTGTAGAAGCCTTCAGATTGCGCCTGACAAGGATTTTACACTTTAGTCACTTCTGGCAGAGGCAGTCACAAAAATAAAGGACACAATGAGCTGATTTTCTCAGCAATGTGCACCAAGGAGGACACTGACAAAATCCCATCCATATGCCATAATAACTTCCAGGTGATAATTATTACTTTACGATACCCCCTCCTAAGGCACAATCTGTAGACTTCTATGATATCGGGTATTTGGAGGGTCAAGATATGCTGGGAAAAATGTATAAATCTAGATACTGACTATATAGAGATAAGTTAACAACTACAAATTAAAACAAACTTTCTGTCATTTTTTTAAAAAGTTGATCATTAAAACTTTTGGATACCCCCTTGTATGTACCTACCAACCCTCACCCACCAAACTTCAACAACAGTCTTTGGTCAGGGGACTCTGGGGGTAGCTTGGAATATCTGTCTCAACCCTCTCCCATTGTAAAGCCCTCTGTTCCAACAACAGGCAGCTGACCACAATGGCATCCCAGCCAGTCACCTGGTGGAGCCACTGCCTCTGTGAATCATTTCACTCAATGGTCAGAAGGAGGTGCCCAATGAAGAACACATGGATGGGCACCTTATTCTGACTTCAGAGTGAGTGACTGGCAGAAGCGCTGGAAACACCAGGCAGTTGAGCAGGATGTGTTGCAAACAGCGGCCCAACTGTTTAATTGGAGGGCTCCATATCAGATTCAGAGGCAAGGGGTAAAATCTGGAGCATGGCCAGAGGAGGTGACCAAAATGATGATGGGTGTGGAAACCATGTCTTCTGGGGAGAAACTTAGGGAGCTGGGTATGTTTAGCCTGGAGAAAAGAAGGTTAAGTGGTCATATGATACCCCTGTTCAAATATTTGATATTGGTCTTATTGAGGCTGGAGCAAGCTTGTTTTCTGCTGCTCTAGAGAATAGGACCTGGAACAATGGATTCAAGCTACAGGAAAAGAGGTTCCATGTCAACATTAGGATGAAATTCCTGAGTGTAAGAGCTGTTGACAGTGGAAGATACTACCTTGGAGAGTGGTAGAGTCTTTTCTTTGGAGGTCTTTAAACAGAGGCTGGATGGCCACCTTTGGAGGGTGCTTTGCTTCTGTGTTCCTGCATGGCAGGAGGTGGAACTAGATGGCCCTTGAGGTTTGTTCAACTCTATGGTTCTATGATTCTATGGTTCTGATCCTGAATGGACTGGCTGTTGTCTGGTCTCCTCACACCAAAAGCAGGGTTTGGGCTGCACGTTGTCTGTTCCCTCCGCTGAGAGAATGGGGGAGGCCATTGCATTTGGCCCATGCAGACAGGGCTTTTGCGTCATCATTTTGGTGAGGCGGTCACATCAATATTCTTTTTATGCAACTTTATAGTGATGTATGTGTTTGATCATCATAGAACACGCATAAAAAACCTTGATGCAGCCAGTCACAACCAGGTTGGAGTTCGGGAAATGGAATGCTTGAACTCTGCACAAATATAATGCACTGTTCGGCAGTGTTTTTGGAATGCACATATGCAAGCTGTTAATGTATAAAGTCTACATAGTGGGAGCATACACTATAAAGGATGAGAGAGGGAACGAGTTAGGGGAAGGAATTTTAAACATTCACATCTCAAATATGTGCACTATATGCATCTGAGGAAGAAGACTAAAGTCCACGAAAGCTCATGCTGCCAATGTCTTTATTTCATTTAGTCTCAAAGGTGCTACAAGATCTCTCTACATACTGATTCTACAGACTAACATGGCTATATCTTTGAATCCTGGCCTAGTTGAGGTTGTTTGGGTCAGGGAGTTAGAGCTGTCTTTGCAGATCAAGAGTTGGTGGAGGGGAGCATTGTGCAAGGAGATATTAGATACATTTTGTGCACCACTCAGAAAAGTATTTACACTTCTGTAGCTCCCAGGTTACACCAGTGTACGTCACCATGAGAATTTGAGGGTGTGCAATCCAACATCCTGTCAGGGTAGTATAAAGGTCAGTATGCAGACCTAAGCGAGGCTGAGCCACATACCCTCCCCAAGACTTACTGCAAAGCCCCTGGAGGTTCACTACACAGCCATTCCCTGGTCAATTGGGAATGGGCAGAATCACAGAGGCTACATCCCCATAGCCAGACTCAGAAATGATGATTCCGGTGGATCTCAGTACAGATGTCCTCATTTTGCATCTGGCTATGGGGATGGAGCTAGGTGCTTCTGCAGTCCTGCCCTCTCCCCATGGAGCCATGCAGTGAGGCTTCAGAGGCTTTACTGTACAGTATTGGGAGAGGACCTTTGTGTGGTGAAGAGGAAGGAAGGGAATGTCAACCCACACAGTGCCCAAAAAAAGACAGCTACATGCATAAGGGAAACTAATATGGGCACATGTTCCTAACAAGATTCTGACTGGTGTCTGTTATTCCTGTCAAGGTGGGAGCATATTTACATGTACGTGACTTTCTTAGTGCCCACTCACTTTCTGTATAATGAAAATGTTTTCATTTCTCCCACTGTTCACTAAATAAGGAAGATCATATTTCATGTGTGGAAGCCAAGTCACCTCTAATTCAGCCCTTACAAGTTGATGGAACAGTAGGTTGCTTGTTGTTTTTAATATAATTTTGTCATTGCATATTACTTGAAAGCCAAAACTAGACAAAACAGAACGTCCAGCGATCTCAGCATCCACATCAACAAGAAAGTAAACAAATAAACAACAAAAACTACATTGTATGATCAATATTTAGGTTTTTTGTTTGCTTGCTTGTTTATATACTTTTGCAACTTCCCCCTGGAACAGGAGCTCAGTTTAACCTATCTTCTTCTTCTTCATCTTCACCACCACTTTCCCCACTGCCTTCAGAAGTTGGATAGCCATCTCTCGGAGGTGCTTTTGCTCTTGATTTCCGAAAGGCAGGAGGAATAGATGAACCTTGGGATGCCTTCCAACTCTATGATTTGATGATTCTGATGTTTCTCAGGAAAAGTGTTGCAGGGCAATACTTTTTCCGAAGTATTCATAAAGGATCTTGACAATCATTGAAACATTTCTGAAAGGTAGACCATAATGGCTCACATATACCTAAACATACAGAGAGGAGGGCATTAGAGGAGTCTGAGGATGAAGGAACAAGTTGCTAGTTCATGGCTGAGGTGAGATTCCTGAGCTTCCTCTCAACTGCACCACTTCTTCAAGATGCAGGTAGGAGTTTATTTGTTTCAGAAATGCTTGGTGAAGAAGCCCCACTCATAAAGGATGAAAGAAGAAGATTAGGGTGAACATTTCTCCTTACTAGCTTTCTACATGCAAGGAATTAGAGGACATTGGTGCGGTTGTAGTTGATTGTTTTGGCCAAGAATGCATTCAAACATAGGACCTTATCACACTAGATGAATCCTGCTCAGAAATAACGCAAAAATAAAGCAAACAGAAAGTCGACAAAAATGACACCTTTTTACTTTCGGGAACTTAGCCTGCAGTTTAAAAACTGTTATCACTTTACAGTCCATGAATCAATCACATGCCTGTGAAAATAACCTTTTTTATTTATATCCCTGCTTTCCTCTGGGACAGAATGCAAGGCAGCTATGAGACCCAAAGCAGTTTTCTTCCGAAGGTCTTCTTCCAAATGGCAACAAGAAGTGTCAGGACATCACTCCCAGTGTGGTGCAGTGGTCTGAGTGTTGGAAAAGGACTCTGGGAGACAAGGGGTTGAATGCCTACTTAGCCACGGGTGATCGTGGGCAAGTCACACTCTCTCAGCTTCAAAAAAGAAGGCAAATCATGCTGAGAAGACTCTTTTGGTTGCAGCAAGTGGGGGATGAACTGAAGGCATGCAAAAGCAATTTCAAAAATAGGGCAGGAGCAAGTACAAATTTTGTTCACTCTGAAGAAAGTGCTTCTGCAGGGACTGAAGCACATTCTGGAATTTATCACACTGGGGCTACTTAGGACCATCGTAAGTTGGAAATAAATATGCAGCAGCACTTTAAGACTATCTGGTTTTAACTTTTTCATGAGCTTTCATGGATGCACATCTTTGGATGTAGCGCATCCACTTCTTTGGATGTAGGACAGGAACTCCTCACTGATTTAAAAATTCAAGGAACTGATACTGTTGAAATAGTTCCCCAGCCAGATGCCATGAATGGACTAAGGCTCCCTCTGCTGACATGGATTGGTAACTCCCATCAGAGAATTGTGTTTATTATGTGCCTTCAAATCGCCTGTAGACTTATGGGGACCCATGAATTTCCTAGGGTTTTCTTAGGCAAGGGATCCTCAGAGGCAGTTTTGCCAGTTCCTTCTTCTGAAACAGAGCAAACAGCACCTAGTATTTGTTGTCAGTCTCCCATCCAAGTACTATTCAAGCCTGACCTTGCTTAGCAGCCAAGATCAGACAGAATCTGGTGCCTTTAGGGTACTTAGGTTGCATCTACACTGCAGAAATAATGCCGTGTAACACCACTTTAACTGCCATGGCTGTATGGTATGGAATTCTGGGATTTGTAGCTTGTTGTGGCACCAAAGCTCTTAGACACAACTACAATTCTCAGAATCCCACAGCATTGAGCCAGGGCACTGAGCCAATGAACTGCAGTCTCCTGATTTTTCCAGCTCTCTTGACGATGGCTGCAAAAAAGTAAAGTTGGTTCATATGGACTTTTGCTGCTAAGACTGGTTTTATTTGTCTTTTTAAACGTATGTGTTTTTAACTGATGTTGTGTCTTGTATGCTGCATATTAATTTCTCCAATCCATTCCAGGGCTGAGAGACAGACAGAGCGAATCCCATTTGGGGAGAAAGGCAGGATATAAATCCTATAAATAAATTAAAAAGAGGGCAAGTTTATCCTGATGGAGTTACACAACACCACCTTGTTAGAAAACTGCAGTGTAAAATGCATGTGCGCATCTTTATGTGCCACGTACCATTCACATCCCCATGCCATAGGCATCAGTGTACATCTGTGTGCAACACACAATGTTCAACTAGGCAATATGGCACCACATACACAACCCTGCTCCCATAGCTTTGAACCATTCTGCGCTAGACAAAAACTGCTTCTGTTGAGGAAGTTGCCCATGGGTAAGACACCAACAGTAAGCCATGCCTAAACCAACTTCATGAAGAGCATAAATTCAATGGATGCAAATTTTCCCAAGATGAAGTGATGGTCAGAGATTGGCACTCACATGTTACACATGTTAAATGATTGATAAAACATTTTGATTGCATGTGGGGAATGTATTGCAGTGCCATATACTGCAAGATAACACAGGAGTTTATCACACTGGGGCTAATTTCAACATTAAAGAGAGATTAAAGCACATTCAAAGCATCCTGCAAATGAAGCGAAAATGGCGAGTAATTGCGCGAATGATTATCACATGCAATTGTGCAAATAAAGTGATATCGGAAATGCATTGTAGCCGAAATCCCAAAAGTAAAAAGATGCGCATTAATGCTTCTTTGTGACCACTTTAATGGTGGGTTTTGTGCGACATCATGTGAAATCGTTATGCATAATTATACGTTTTTTCTGGGATATTCACGGGATAAACTCCCAATCTCCTTAGTGTGATAAACTCCGTACAGTACCTCATGGAGATAGTCACATAAACACACACTCTTTTGGATTTTGCCATTTTTTTATGTTAAAACCTGGAATTGAAATGGATTTAATTGGCATTTCATGCGCAAAAGATACTCAGTGCTCTGAAGAAGCAAAATGTTTGTATTGTTACACAAACTTTTAAGTAATCGGTCCAGAAATGGCTTTCAGAGACGGAAGATTCCAACATGCTAAAGTGACAGCCCAGTTTATTGTTGGGAAGGGACAAAAAGTTATCTTTTGAGGTGAACTTGTACTAAGTTAACAGTGTTGTTGTTGTTGGTATTCAAGATGTTTCTGACTTAGGTGACCCTAAGGCTTTTGGACTTTTGGACAGATCTTTTGTATTTCAACTCCCCAAATTCCTGTTTCCTGGGGCTTTGGGGAGCTGAAGTCCAAAAAATCTGCAGGACCAATGTTTGGGAGCTATTGCGCTAAGGCAACTGTGTCATGGGGTTTTCCTGGCAAGATTTATTCAGAGGGGGTTTGCTATTGCCATCCTCTGAAGCTGAGAGAATGTGACTTGTCCAAGGTCACCCAGTAGGTTTCTTTGCTCAGCGGGGATGCAAACCCTGATCTTCAGAGCCAGAGTCCAATACTTAAACCACATTCTGCATCCATGGGTTCAACCATCCACTGCTTGAAAATATCCATCTCTCAAAAAACAAATACAAAACAAACAAACAAACAAACAAAAAACCAAAGGCCAAAAAGCAAATTTTGATTTTATGTGACACCACTTTAGAATCATAGAATCATAGAGTTGGAAGAGACCACAAGGGCCATCTAGTCCAACCCCCTGCCATGCAGGACCTCCAAATCAAAGCATCCCTGACAGATGACCATCCAGCCTCTGTTTAAAGGCCTCCAAGGAAGGAGACTCCACTACGCTCCGAGGGAGTGTATTCCACTGTCGAACAGCCCTTACTGTGAGGAAGTTCCTCCTAATGTTGAGGTGGACTCTCTTTTCCTGCAATTTATATCCATTATTCCACGTCCTAGTCTCTGCAGCAGCAGAAAACAAGCTTGCTCCCTCCTCAATATGACATCCCTTCAAATATTTAAACAGGGCTATCATATCACCTCTTAACCTTCTCTTCTCCAGGCTGAACATCCCCAGTTCCCTAAGGCGTTCCTCATAGGACATGGTTTCTAGACCCTTCACCATCTTAGTTGCCCTCCTTTGGACCCGCTCCAGTTTCTCCACATCCTTTTTGAATTGTGGTGCCCAGAACTGGACACAGTATTCCAGGTGGGGCCTGAACAAGGCAGAATAGAGTGGCACTATTATTTCCCTTGATCTAGAAACTATACTTCTATTGATGCAGCCTAAAATTGCATTGGCTTTTTTAGCTGCCGCATCACACTGTTGACTCATGTTCAGCTTATGGTCTACTTGGACTCCTAGATCCCTTTCACATGTGGTCTCATTCAGCCAGGTGTCCCCCATCCTATATCTGTGCATTTCATTTTTCCTCCCTAAGTGCAGAACCTTACATTTCTCTGTGTTGAATTTCATCTTGTTAGCATTGGCCCACCTTTCTAGTCTATTCAGGTCATTTTGAATTTTGATCCTGTCCTCTGGGGCATTAGCTACTCCTCCTAGTTTAGTGTCATCTGCAAATTTGATAAGTATGCTCCCAATTCTGTCATCCAAATCATTAATAAAGATGTTGAACAGCACTGGGCCCAGGACAGAACCCTGTGGGACCCCACTGGTCACTTCTCTCCAGGATGAAAAGGAGCCATTGTTGAGCACCCTTTGAGTTCGGCCAGTCAACCAATTACAAATCCATGTAACAGTTAATGTGTCTATCCCACATTTTGCAAGCTTGTTTGCAAGAATGTCATGGGGAACCTTGTCAAAGGCCTTACTGAAATCGAGGTAAACTATATCCACAGCATTCCCTTCATCTACCAAGCTGGTAATTTTATCAAAAAAAGAGATCAGGTTCGTTTGGCATGACTTGTTTCTCTGAAACCCATGTTGGCTTTTTGTGATTATGGCATTGGCCTCTAAGTGTTCACAGACTCTCTGCTTAATGATCTGCTCTAGAACCTTTCCTGGAATTGATGTCAGACTAACTGGACGATAATTGTTGGGATCCTCTTTTTTTCCCTTTTTGAAGATGGGGACAACGTTTGCCCTCCTCCAGTCTGCTGGGACTTCTCCTGTTCTCCAGGAGTTCTCAAAGATTATTGCCAATGGCTCCGATATCACCTTTGCCAGTTCTTTTAATACTCTAGGATGTAGTTCATCTGGTCCTGGAGATTTGTATTCATTTAGAGTAACCAGGTATTCCTGTACTGTCTCTTTACTTATTCTGTGCTGAAATTCCCCCACTCTGTCCCCTTCTTCACTGTCCTCAGGTTGAGCACATTTTGCCTTTTCTGAGAAGACTGAAGCAAAGAAGGTGTTGAGTAATTCTGCCTTTTCTCTGTCCCCTGTTAGTATTTTGCCATCTTCTGCACGCAGTGGTCCTACCATTTCCTTCTTCTTCCTTTTGCTGCGGACATATCCAAAAAAGCCCTTTTTATTGTTCTTAACCTCTCTAGCGAGCCTGAGTTCATTTTGCGCTTTAGCTTTTCTGACTTTATCCCTACATGTGCTGGCTATTTGTTTGAATTCCTCTTTCGTGATTTCCCCATTTTTCCATTTTTTATACATGTTCCGTTTAAAACTTAGCTCAGTTGTAAGTTCCTTAGTCATCCATCCTGGCTTCTTGAGACATCTCCCATTTTTCTTCCTCATTGGGACTGTCTGAAATTGTGCTTTCAGTATCTCCCTTTTGAGGAACTCCCATCCATCTTGAACTCCCTTCTCTTTTAGTATTCTTGACCATGGGATCACCCCCAGTATTTCTCTAAGTTTATTGAAATCAGCTCTCCTAAAGTCTAGAATTCGTGTCTGACTATGCCTAGCTTCATCTTTCCACTGTATAGCAAACTCCAGGAGAACATGGTCACTTCCACCTAAGGATCCCACCACTTGCACCCCATCAACTAGGTCTTCCCTGTTGGTTAAGATCAGATCTAAGATGGCTGATCCCCTTGTTGCTTCTTCCACCTTTTGGACAATGAAATTGTCTTCCAGGCAAGTGAGGAATTTGCTAGACCTTGAGGATTTGGCTGAGTTTGACTTTAGTGCAGCATTACATATAATGGGACTTAATCATCCACAAATTTTGGTATCCATGTGGGGTCCTACAGTTAACAAGGGTCCAGTGTTTTAAAGTTTGCACTGTTGCAAAGCTGAGCTTAGCTTGTGAGGTTTATACACTCAAACAAACAAAAACAAACAGCTTCATTTATATACCGCTTCATACTCTAAAGGAGTGCCTAAGCGGTTTACAACTGTAAGCTATTTGCCCCCCAACAATCTGGGTACTCATTTTAGCGACCTCGGAAGGATGCAAGCCTGAGTCAAGCTTCAGCCCTTATGCTGATCTTGAACTCGCAACCTTATGGTTTTCAGTGAGTGGCTGCAGGACAGGCATTCAACCACTGTGCACACTCAGCCAGCAGAGGTCGCCAAAAGCCAAAGGCATATAGGTATTTCATTTTTTTCATTCATTCATTCATTTATGGCCAGGGACCAAACATAAGAATAAAATACGCAAATGTACACACATATTGAGAGGCAGTGTGGTGTAGTGGTTAGAACATTTGACTATGACTCTGGAGACCAGGATTTGAATCCTGGATCAGCCATGGAAAGCCAGTGGGCGACCTTGAGTGAGTCACACTCTCTCGGCCTCAGAGGATGGCAATGGCAAACGCCTCTGAAGAAACTTGCCAAGATAGGGTTGCCTTAGGGTCGCCATAAGTCAAAAATGACTTGAAGGTACCCAGCAACACATGTGGCAGGGGGATTATAATATGTTAGTTATAAATTTATGTATGCTAGCTGTGAAATTTTATCTTCCTCAGCTTTAAATTTGGGGTTATTAGATAGAAACTGTATTTATATAGGGATCATTTTTTAAAAAAGAATCTGAAAAAAAATGCAAAATTGAAGTTTGGAAAAGTTACTCGTTGTTGCTGTTGTTGTTGTAGCACCCAGAATTGTTATTTGCAGGCAACTGATTTCAAAATTTGTGAAAGTTCTAAGGATTTGTTGTAAAAGAGAAGTAAAAATAAAAAGAAGAAGAAGTGTCCTAGTGAGAAGATTCAGAAACCTGGGGCCGTTTCACACTACAAAATTATAACAGTATGATTCCACTTTAACTGCTATGGTTCCGTCCTGGAGAAATCCTTGGATTTGCAGTTTATTCAGGCATTGGGTCTTTTTGGCTGAGATTTCTAAATCCCCCTCCGTAAACTGCAAAACCCAAGGATTACTTCCAAATAAAAGTGGAGCCATAGCACTATAATTGTCTAGTGTGTAAGGGCCCATAACCTGATTGAATTATTAGAGCCATGAAAAATAGTCATAAGGGAATCAATAGAGCAGCCACAGAAATTCTGTATAACTGGATATATGCCAAGGATACATCCTTGCCTCTTGATGATGATGATGATGATGATGATGATGAATATGCCTTTCATGTAACACTTTACAAACAGTTACAGAATAAAATATTTATAACTATTCCAATAATGTAAAATATTAAAATACAATCCTAAAATACAATAAAACACACACACACACACATTGAACAATAAAAGATAATAGTCAGTACATGTAATCAAGGATACTAAAGATATAAAGCATTCATCCACATTTTCAAAAATGTTAGAAAACAAAAAAAAAGTTTTCAATTTGGATTCAAAAACAGCGAAGGAAAGGATAATACCTGCAATAAAAATAATAAAAAATAATGCACAAGAAAGACTCTGCTCTGTAACCTTACTAAGGATGCATCCGCCAGTCTTCTGGATTCTTTGATATCAGGCGTGATGTGGTAGGAAATGCAGGAATAAAAAACAATGTAGCGGTAAAAAGCAATAGACATCTGAACTGTCGGTATCGTAACACACCTGTAGAGAATCCAAAAATCCAAAAATGTTGATCTCAAGTTATTCTGAGATGCTTTCATCATCACTAGGACCTGGTCTTTCGTAAAGCTAATAGCTCTTGCCAACTCAAGCCCAGCATACTTTGGATTCCAAAAAACTCCAAAAGATAGCTCATAACCATACCAAATTGCTGTGACAATGCATCCAGATATTTTAAAAAAAAAATAATACTGATGATTTATTTTATTTTATTTTTAAACTCCATGGCTGTAGGGCTTTGGGCGTTTCAGGAGCCACCAAAGCAGGTTTCAGCCACTGAATGAAATCTGGGGGCTTCACTGAATGCAACTGGCATTAAATCCATCTCATTTACACAAGTGTTGGCATTTCAATTGCTGTTCAGCAATTGCAACCATGTGTCTCCTCTTGTTGGGATTAACTAATAAAATTCAGGCCATTGTTCAGCCATTTTATATCCTGTTTAATGGATTTTCTGTGGAAAGGAAAGCTGGGGCAGGGGGGACTTTAAAAGAAGCAGTGGGAAATCACATTATGGCACTTTGTGAATGGAACACCCTTTTATTTGGTCCTCATTTCCCCCATAAAATTGCATGAAAGAGAGGGAACACGCACATAGTAATAATATCTTCATCAGTAAACATCCTCTTTCCCCTGTCTTTCTCTTTTCCTGTTTCCTTCCAACTTAACGTATACGGTATCATCTTTTCCAGAAATTCAAGACATCTCCCAATCTGTCCAACGTACAATAGTCTCAGTTCAGTCAGGTTGGCTTCTTGGAAGGGTTACCTTTTCCCATCATTTTGATGTCTGTAGATCTGCCACATTATTTAAGAAACATCAATGCTCAAATAATGATCACAGATGATCTGCATAACTTTAAAGAAGGTAATAAAGAGATTGCAGTAGTTAAAGCTATTGTGTATCTAGCATGTGTGTGTATGTGAACACTGCATATCGACTCATGGCAACCAAATGAACATCTTAGACAAGGAATACTCAGAGATGGTTTCAATAGTTGCTTCCCCTGAAATAGAGCCTACAGTAACTGTTATTCATTGGCAGTCTCCTATCCCAGAACTAACCAGAGCTGACCCTGCTTTACGTCCAAGATCGGACAAATCTGATGCCTTTAGACTACTTAGGCAGCCCTGAATCAAATAAAGTTGTGGCTGTTGTGTGCTTTCAAGTCATTTTCAACTTATGGCACCCCTAAGGCAAACCTATTATGGGATTTTCTTGGCAGGATTTGTCCAGAGGAGGTTTGTCATTGGAGTTTATCAGATGGGAGGAATTTCTCTTTATTTTGAATGGAGACAATTGGAGCCAATTCGAATTCACGTGAATTTGCTAGTTTAGTGAATTTATGTGAATTCCAATTGCGCTCAGAATGTGTTTAGAATGACTGCCCATTACCTGAAAATGACCCCTCCATTGCCCGAAATTACGTGAGATGCTTTAATATGAAATAACGTAAAACTCATGATTGCATTTGGAATGACTTCCCTTTTGCCTGAAATTGCTTGAGATACTTTCATACGCAATAACGTGATTATACTTCCAATTTCCATCGTCTGATAAATTCTATTGCCTTCCCCTGAGGCTGAGAGCCTAAAGTCACCCAGACCCAGTGGTTTTCATGGTCAAGCTGGGAATCAAATTGAACCCTGGTCTCCAGAGTTGTAGCCCAACACTCACACCATTATGCCATGCTGACTCTTAAACGTAATATTTAATCTTTCAATGTTGTTGTTGTTGTTGTTGTTGTGTGCCTTCAAATCATTTCTGACTTATGGCAATCTTGGGATGACCCTATCATGGGATTGTCTTTGCAAGATTTGTTCTGTGTATGTATGTGCCTTCAACTCCTGTCAATTTATGCCAACCCCTTGGAGTGGCAACACATTGAATTTTTCATGCGGTTTTCTTAGGCAAGGAATACTCAAGAGGTGGTTTTGCCAGGTCCTTTCTCTGAAATATAACTTGGTATTCATTGGCAGTCTCCCATCTGAGTACTAACCAGAGCTACTTACCTTCTCAGATCAGACGGGTTCTGGGGCCTTTAGGATATTCAGGCATGTGTGTATCCATGCCTTTACGGTTGTTGTTAACTTATGGCAAAGCTGTAAATTTCATAGGGTTTTCTTAGGCAAAGAATAGTGGACTTTTTTGTTCTCCAGAACTTTTCATCACCCATGATATGAATAAGGGGAAATAGGATTGTGTATGAACACTTGTATGTATGTGCATTCAAGCTGCCTTATGGTGGCTCCATGAATTTCATAGGCAAGGGAATTCATTGGTGGTCTTCCATCCAAGTCCTGACAAGGGCTGATCCTGTTTAACTTCCAAGATCAATCAGGATCTGTTGCCTTTAGCGTATACGTAGGTTTAATCATTACTCAAAATGGAGACCATAGCCAAGAAATCAGAAGAAGATAAAAACTTGGAAGAGAAGCAATAAGGGAACTAGATCGCATCCTCATGTGTAAAGATGTATCAGTAGATACCAAATTCAGAATCATCCATGATATTTCCTATTTCTATGTATGGTTGTGAAAACCGATAGGATCAGATAAACTCATTTGAGATATCATACTGGAGGACAGTTCTACGGATACCATGGACTTCTAAAAAGACAAATAAATGGTTCCAAGGGCAAATCAAGCCTGAATTCTCCTTAAAAACCAAGATGACTACACTGAGGTTGTCATACTTTGGATATTCAGTTGGCCCTCCATATCCATGGATTCACCATCCATGGCTTAAAAACATTTTTTAAAAAATTAAAAAATCCTCAAAAGCAAATCTTGATTTTTCCATTTTCTTTAAGGGACACTATTTGACCATGCCAGTGTATTTAATGGGACTTGAGCATCTACAGATTTTGGTATCCATGGGGGGTGTTTCAACCAAACCTTTGGTAACATAGAAAGCAGTATGAAAAGAGCGAGGCCCCATTACAGATGGACAGACTCCATCAAGGAATCCTAGAGTTTGCAAGACCTGAGTAAGGCAATAGATAGACTTAGAAATCTCCCATTCATAGGGTGGCCATAAGTCAAAGTTGACTGGATGGCAAAGAAGATCTGCCAGCACACCTCAGCCTAATGAATTTGAGGATTTACAGCCTGAATTTTACATCCAGGGATGACTGATTTGCAAAAAGAACCACATCCTTTGGATACTCTGCAGGGGACCGGACAGATTTTGGTGGGTTATGTGTGCGCCCAGCAGCAGTGAGAGAGTGACTGCACATCCCATGGGGTGGCTGCTATGGTAACTGCCTCCCCCATCCCAGTTTTGTATGTGAACATGAGCTACCCAAACCCCCAGTTTGATCTGGGGGGAAGATGAGCCAGACAAAGAGGGGGAGTCTGCCAGCTGTCCCAGAGCAATTACGCCTCTCGAAAAACACACAGAGATCATAATTGCATTCGCATTAGCACTCTCCCACTCCTCCTGCTGCTTGCTTGTCACTCCCACCCAGACACCCTTGTTCAACTTTCCAGCTACTGCTCAGAACAAACAGCTGACGGAGACAGCGGGGGATGAAAAGGAGCAAGGAAGGATGCCTGGCCTAGGATGCTGAGACAAGGAAGAGAAAAGGCCAAAGTAGGGCCATGCTGTCAATCTGTCCTCACAGTTGTTGTTGTTGTTGTTGTTAACCACCCTCCAGTTGATCAACTCATGGTGACCCTGTGGATGAGACATCTTCAAGACTCTCTATCCTCCACTACTTTCCTTAGTTCTTTCAAATTCATGACCTCCTTAATGGAGTCCTTCCATCTATTGTGTGGTCTTCCTCTCTTTCTCCTGCCCTTCACCTTTCCTAGCATTATTGCCTTTTCTAACGAGTTGTGTCTTCTCATGACATGGCCAAAGTACAACAGCCTCAGTTTTATTTATTTGTTTGTTTGTTTACAATATTTATATCCTGTTCTTCAGCCCTAAAAGCTCTCAGAGTAGCTTAGAGATAGTTATTCAGATGGCTAATTGTAGTTAATCATCTTGGCTTCCAGGGAGATCTAAGACCTGATTTGTTCCAAGACCCATTTACAGTGGGCCCTTGTTATTTGCTGGCGTTTGGTTCCAGGACCCTCCATGGATAACAAAATCCATGTATGTTCAAGTCCCATTAAATATAATGACACAACAAAATGGTGTCCCATATATAAAATGGAAAATCAAGGTTGCTATTTGGAATTTATACTTTGGGGGAATATTTTCAAGCTGTATATGCTCAAATCAGTGGATAAAAAATCCATGAATAAGGAAAGCCAACTGTATCTGTTTTTTTGGCTGTCCATAGTATGCTCACCTTGCTTACTTGCTTTCCACCTGGCCTTTCCTAAGTTTGTCCCCCATCCAACCAAGGCTGTCAGTCACACAGCAGCGCAGGAAGAGCAGCCCTTGCAAAGTAACCTAGCACAACAAGGGAAATATGATATAATAGGCATCACTGAAACCTGGTGGGATGAGTCTCATGATTGGAATGTAGAAATAGAGGGGTATAACCTTTTTAAGAGAAACAGGCCAAGCAGGAAAGGAGGAGGAATAGCATTATATGTCAGGGATATTTACACCAGTGAAGAGATGCAGGAAGTCAATACTGGAAGCCAGGTGGAGAGCATCTGGATAAAAATTAAAGGAGAGGGAAATAACAGGGATGTTACTGTGGGAGTCTACTACAGACCCCCGACTCAGGCAGAGGAATTGGATGATGCCTTTCTAGAACAGATAATCACATACTCAGAAAAGAGAGATGTAGTAGTGATGGGTGACTTCAACTATCCTGATATTTGCTGGAAGTCAAACTCAGCCAAATCCTTAAAGTCTAGCAGATTCCTCACTTGCCTGGAAGACAATTTCATTGTCCAAAAGGTGGAAGAGGCAACAAGGGGATCAGCCATTTTAGATCTGATCTTAACCAACAGGGAAGACCTAGTTGATGGGGTGCAAGTGGTTGGATCCTTAGGTGGAAGTGACCATGTTCTCCTGGAGTTTGTAATACAGTGGAAGGGAGAAGCTAGGCATAGTCAGACACGCACTCTAGACTTTAGGAGAGCTAATTTCAATAAACTTAGAGAAATACTGGGGGTGATCCCATGGTCAGGAATACTAAAAGAAAAGGGAGTTCAAGACGGATGGGAGTTTCTCAAAAGGGAGATATTGAAGGCACAATTTCAAACAGTTCCAATGAGGAAGAAAAATGGAAGATGTCTCAAGAAGCCAGGATGGATGACTAAGGAACTTTCAACTGAGCTAAGTTTTAAATGGAACATGTATAAGAAATGGAAAAATGGAGAAATCACGAAAGAGGAATTCAAACAAATAGCCAGCACATGTAGGGGTAAAGTCAGAAAAGCTAAAGCGCAGAATGAACTCAGGCTTGCTAGAGAGGTTAAGAACAATAAAAAGGGCTTTTTTGGATATGTCCGCAGCAAAAGGAAGAAGAAGGAAACAGTGGGGCCACTGCGTGGAGAAGATGGCAAAATGCTAACAGGGGACAGAGAAAAGGCAGAATTACTCAACACCTTCTTTGCTTCAGTCTTCTCAGAAAAGGCAAAGGGTGCTCAACCTAAGGATAATGGAACAGGAGACAGAATAGAGGAAATTCAGCACAAAATAAGTAAAGAGGTAGTACAGGAATACCTGGTTAACCTAAATGAATATAAATCTCCAGGACCAGATGAACTACATCCTAGAGTATTAAAAGAACTAGCAAATGTAATATCAGAGCCATTGGCAATAATCTTTGAGAACTCCTGGAGAACAGGAGAAGTCCCAGCAGACTGGAGGAGGGCAAACGTTGTCCCCATCTTCAAAAAGGGAAAAAAAGAGGATCCCAACAATTATCGTCCAGTTAGTCTGACATCAATTCCAGGAAAGGTTCTAGAGCAGATCATTAAGCAGAGAGTCTGTGAACACTTAGAGGCCAATGCCATAATCACAAAAAGCCAACATGGGTTTCAGAGAAACAAGTCATGCCAAACGAACCTGATCTCTTTTTTTGATAAAATTACCAGCTTGGTAGATGAAGGGAATGCTGTGGATATAGTATACCTCGATTTCAGTAAGGCCTTTGACAAGGTTCCCCATGACATTCTTGCAAACAAGCTTGCAAAATGTGGGATAGACAAGTTAACTGTTACATGGATTTGTAATTGGTTGACTGGCCGAACTCAAAGGGTGCTCAACAATGGCTCCTTTTCATCCTGGAGAGAAGTGACCAGTGGGGTCCCACAGGGCTCTGTCCTGGGCCCAATGCTGTTCAACATCTTTATTAATGATTTGGATGACAGAATTGGGAGCATACTTATCAAATTTGCAGATGACACTAAACTAGGAGGAGTAGCTAATGCCCCAGAGGACAGGATCAAAATTCAAAATGACCTGAATAGACTAGAAAGGTGGGCCAATGCTAACAAGATGAAATTCAACACAGAGAAATGTAAGGTTCTGCACTTAGGGAGGAAAAATGAAATGCACAGATATAAAATGGGGGACACCTGGCTGAATGAGACCACATGTGAAAGGGATCTAGGAGTCCAAGTAGACCATAAGCTGAACATGAGTCAACAGTGTGATGCGGCAGCTAAAAAAGCCAATGCAATTTTAGGCTGCATCAATAGAAGTATAGTTTCTAGATCAAGGGAAGTTATAGTGCCACTCTATTCTGCTTTTGTCAGGCCCCACCTGGAATACTGTGTCCAGTTCTGGGCACCACAATTCAAAAAGGATGTGGAGAAACTGGAGCATGTCCAAAGGAGGGCAACTAAGATGGTGAAGGGTCTGGAAACCTTGCCCTATGAAGAACGCCTTAGGGAACTGGGGATGTTTAGCCTGGAGAAGAGAAGGTTAAGAGGTGATATGATAGCCCTGTTTAAATATTTGAAGGGATGTCATATTGAGGAGGGAGCAAGCTTGTTTTCTGCTGCTGCAGAGACTAGAACGTGGAACAATGGATGCAAACTGCAGGAAAAGAGATTCCACCTCAACATTAGGAGGAACTTCCTGACAGTAAGGGCTGTTCGACCGTGGAACACACTCCCTTGGAGTGTAGTGGAGTCTCCTTCCTTAGGGGTCTTTAAGCAGAGGCTGGATGGCCATCTGTCAGGGATGCTTTGACTTGGAGTTCCTGCATGGCAGGGGGTTGGACTGGATGGCCCTTGTGGTCTCTTCCAACTCTATGATTCTATGATTCTATGATTCTAACTTGGCCTCCCCCAGATTGTTCTTCTGGTCCAAAGAAGCTGGTTGGATGTTTCAGAACACCTGCAGAAACTGGCTTGCTTTGGATGAAACATCCCAGAATCTCTGAGCCAAGGGATATGAGAAAGTTTCACCCAAAACAAATTACAGGGGGCCCTCCACATTTGCTGGGGTTAGGGGTGCAGGGACGCCATGAAAGTGGGAAAACTGCAAAAAACATTATTTTGTTTTTACCTGAGAGAACACCTTTCTAGCAGTAACATCACTCGCTAGGGTGTCACCCACCCACTGCGAGGTTGTCACCTGGGAAGGGTGCGCATTCACCCCTGCTGTTTCTCCATCACTGGGCTTTCTCCCTGCTGTTTTAATC
The DNA here is from genome assembly GCA_034509955.1 of Urosaurus nigricauda. NCBI lineage: Eukaryota > Metazoa > Chordata > Lepidosauria > Squamata > Phrynosomatidae > Urosaurus > Urosaurus nigricauda. The sequence continues at coordinate 4,641,474 of JAOEGL010000004.1, forward strand.
TATTATGTTTTTTAACTCCATTGTGATTTAATTCTTTTTTAAGGGAGGGTGGTAAGGGTAAGGAAGGGGTATTTTAACTTGATATTGTTTTAACCTCTGCTGTACTCCGCCCCGATTGCTTGTTCAGAGGGGCGGAATAGAAATAAATATTATTATTATTATTATTATTATTATGTTCATCCCTCCTCCACTGAAGGGAAAGGAGGGCCCAACTGGGTATAATCCAAGGGCAATCCAAACGCAATCATGGGGTTTCACGTTATTGCAAATTAGAGCTTCTCATGCAATTTCGGGCAAAAGGGAAGTCACTCCAAATGCAATCATAGGTTTCATGTTATTGCGAATTAAAGCTTCTCACGCAATTTCGGGCAAGGGGGGGTTATTTTCGGGTAATGGGAAGTCATTCCAAATGCCTTCCGAATGCAATGGGGATTCACGTAAATTCGCTAAACAAGCGAATTCACATGAATTCGCATTGGCTGCATTCGAAGTTGGGAGAAATTCCTCCAGTGTGAAAGAATCCCCAGTGTAGTCTGTACCCCCTGCACCCTCCCATGACACCACTACTCCCTAGGAATCTCTAAGTCCTTGAGAGCATAGAGTGGGCCTTTGGTATCCACCACAAAATTTGTAGATACTCAAATCTTATTACATACAATGGGATAGCAAAATGGTGTTTCTAGTATAAAATGGCAAAAATCAAGATTTTCTATTTGGAATTTATATATCTTTAAAAATATTTTCAAGCTGTGCATAGTTGAATCCAGGGATAAGGAATCCATGGATAAGTAGGGCCAGTTGTACTACACAAATACTGTACATGAATAATCAAATCCACAAAGGTCAAAGCTGCAAATATGGGGAGGCTAACTGTGCATTCCCAATTACTGATAATGGTAAAGAGGGACCCCAAGCTGTTTCTCCAAAAACTCTTGCTCTGCGAACTTCGTTATTATTCCTCAAGGTGCCCCACGGCTCTATCGTTTTGCTCCTGCAGATTATCCTCACTGCTTCTCTGAAACCATGAGGACAAGTATCTTGCTTGTTTTAATTTTTTTATTTTTATTTCAAAGGTGAATAAAGCAGTTTGATAACACTTTAACTGATGTGGCTCCCTCCTAGGAAATCTTGGGGTTTGCAGTTTGGTGAGGTATTCAGCCTGGTCTGTCAGAGAACTCTGGTGCTTCACCAAATACAAATCCCAGGATTCTATAGGGAAGAATCATGGCAGTTAAAGTGGTGTCAGAGTGGTTTGACATATAAGGTTTACCATTTTCCTATGCCACTGTACATAATGGAAGAACCACAGATTTTGGTATCCAAACATATAATCATAGAATCATAGAATCATAGAGTTGGAGGAGACCACAAGGACCATCCAGTCCAACCCCCTGCCATACAGGAACTTCAAATCAAAGCATCCCCGACAGATGGCCATCCAGCCTCTGCATGGTTTCCAGACCCTTCACCATCTTAGTTGCCCTCCTTTGGACACACTCCAGTTTCTCCGCATCCTTTTTGAATTGTGGTGCCCAGAACTGGACACAGTATTCCAGGTGGGGCCTGACCAAAGCAGAATAGAGTGGCACTATTACTTCCCTGGATCTAGATGCTTTACTTCTATTGATGCAGCCTAAAATCTCATTGGCCTTTTTAGCTGCCGCATTGCACTGTTGACTCATGTTCAACTTGTAGTCTACTTGGACTCCTAGATCCCTTTCACACGTAGTCACATTCAGCCAGGTATTCCACCCACCCACCCCCTGCATTTCATTTTTCCATCCTAAGTGCAGAACCTTACATTTCTCCATGCTGAATTTCATTTTTCTAGCTTTGGCCCAGCTTTCTAGTCAGATTCAGGTCACTTTGAATTTTGATTCTGCCCTCTGGAGTATTAGCTACTCCTCCTAGTTTAGTGTCATCTACAAATTTGATAAGTGTGCCCCCAATTCTGTCATCCAAGTCATTAATAAAGATATTGAATAGCACTGGGCCTAGGACAGAACCCTGTAGGACCCCACTGGTCACTTCTTTCCAGGATGAAAAGGAGCCATTGTTGAGCACTCTTTAGGTTCAGCCAGTCAACCAATTACAAATCCATGTAACAAGTTACTTTGTCTAGCCCACATTTTACCAGCTTGTTTGCAAGAATGTCATGGGGTACCTTGTCAAAGGCCTTGCCGAAATCAGGATATCCTATATCCACAGCAGGTACCAAGGGCCGATTGCATATAATTGCTGAATTGTTGCTAAAATATAATCAGCCCTCCATTTTCACAGGGGTTCCATTCTGGAGACACACACCGTGAATAAGCGCCGCCCGACTTACCGGGCCGGCGCTGTTGCCGCGCGGGAAGCGCCAGCCTTGCTTCCCGCCGCGGTCTTTGTCCCGGCAGCCTTTGCGGGGGCGGGCTCCCTCCGGATTGGCTGCCGGGAGGGAGAGCGCGGGAAGCCTGCCCGCCTTTTTTCTGGGACGTACTACACGTCCCAGAATGCTTAGCGCTGAGGCGGGCGGCCTGATTGGCCCGTGGTCGGCCCGCCTCTTGCGCTAATTGGTCCGCGTTGCTCGGTGGGCGGGGCCTGGCCCCGTGGCTGGCCCTGATTGGCCCACCGGGCTATAAAAGTAGGAGGCGCGCTCAGAGAGGCGCCATTGCGATTTTCGGCTCTCTTCCCACTATGAGGCCGGCCTGTTTCGTGCTGCTTTCGTTTCTGCCTTTTTCGGGGCCCTTAGGTTGGGGGAGCTTGTTCCTAATTCAGCCAATGACATTTCCGAGCGTTCTCTCCAGGTTGGGGATGTTTGTTTCAATTCGAGTTCTGTTTCCATATTGGTTCGAAGGTCCAAATGCGACCAATTGGGGAAGGGGTCCTCTATCACTTTGAATCGCTTTAGGGGATCGGTGGTGTGCCCTGTCCGTACCTTGCACGCCTTCTTGGAAGCACGCCCGTCTGGTGCAGGTCCCTTATTCTGCCACGCTAACGGAGCCCCTGTGACGCGCTACCAGCTGGTGGCAGTGCTGCGCTTGGCCCTCAGACATTTGGGTCTGCCAGCGAAAGAATTTGGGGGACATTCTTTCCGGATCGGGGCAGCTACTTCGGCTGCGCAAATTGGACTGTCGGCGGACTCCATCAAACAATTGGGACGCTGGAAATCCAGGGCCTATTTGGGCTATATCCGAACTGATCGGGACCTTGCTGGGGGTCATTGAGGGTTTTGCTGTTCTATTGGGTTTGTGTGGAGCCCGAAGGCGTGGTTTATAGGGTTGGCGGCAGGCGGTTCGTTCCTCTCCGTCTGTTTGGCGGCAGCATAGGCCTGGATCTGGGGGTGAGGGGTTTCCAGGGCTCGATGGCTCTGGATCGGGAGTCCTAGCGACCCGGGTGTATGGAGCGTGCTGATGTGGCCAGTGCGGGGGCCACAGTCAATTGACACCCGGTGACTAGAGTGCCTTGCAATTCGTGTGGGAGGAGCACTGTTGCCCGACGGTGCTTCGGGGCGGGGCTTGGCACCTACGTCATCCCGATGCTTGGCTACAAGCAACCATTCATTAGCCAACGGGGGCTTGGCTGATGCCCAGATCCAGACCTTATGCTTTGGGCCAACCCTATTGTTTGTTTGGCTTTAAATAAAGTTGTGGCCATGTTCACTCCAGCCTGGTGTGCTCGTGCTTCTTTGTGGCGCCTGACCTGCGAGGCAAAAGGGAGACACGCATGTATTCAAGCCCCATAGGCTTGACTGGAGCATGCCTGCATGAGTGTGCCCCATTGAGGATAAGCAAGAAGTCTGTGAGAAAGGAGGGGCAACTGTACATACTGGGCTGTAAACTGTGTTTGTGTATGCAATGTTCACTGTGATGGTAAAAATAGGAGTTAAAGTACAGTGCTTACATTGGCCTGTGGATAAATCAACTGAGGTTTTTTAGGGCCAATTTTTAGTAAAATGTCTAGACTCATACATGAGTATATACAGTAATTATTCATGTAGCATGGCCTTATAGAAGCCAGAAAGAAGTAAGACACAGTTGGGGTGGGAATCCTGAGTCAGCTTTTGTCTTGTGGGCAGATGAGACCTTTCCCTCCTGCCTCTCCCAAATTGGCAGCCAGATCTATGACTCAGAAGCAGAGACGCACGACTCATGGATCGCCTGCCAGCATCCCACCCTTGTCTCAGGCTGCCTGGAGGAACCTCCTCCTTTTAGCTCCAGTACCATCCTTTTGTATGACCCAGTTTTGTCTTCCATCCTCCCGCTCCTCCCTGTGGGCAGGCAGGGCCTTGCCAAAACAAACCCTCTGAAAACTCAAAATCCTGCTCCATTACAAGCTCTGTGTGCCAGTGTTGCTTTCTTTACATATGCTTTTGTGCGCTATCCAAGGTACATCTTCAAAACGGCATTGCACCATTGCCACACTGTCCCCTCCTGCAGAACGTGTTGCGGCAACGTTGGTCGTCATGAGCGGCAACAGCTTGTGGAAACCTGCAAAGTCTTCTCAATCTGGGTCAGGCCCCAACGAGAGAAGGTGTGTCCAATCCATGAGCAATCCAGGATCTCCTGTGGTTTTTTGAAAATATCTGTAGCAGCTGCATGTGTCATCCAGAAGACGAACAAAGTTGAGATATGCAAAGGGATCTTGTAGCATCTTTGTAACTACCTGTACCTGCATGGCAGAATGGAGTTGGACTGGATGGCCCTTGGGGTCTCTTCCAACTATGATTCTATGATTAGGAAAACTATAGCAGGGCCTGGAAAAGTTATCTTTTTTTTTTTTTTTTAGACAACAGCTCCCAGAACTGCCCAGCCTTCCCTGCCAAAATAATTACAGTAACTTTTCCAGTGCTCTTTTTAACAATGGGAAGCATCCTCCTGATTTACAACTTAAAGATGAAACAGTAAAACAGTAGCATAAAACCAAGATGAGCCAGCAGCCAAAATATTCTGCAATATTTAAACATTAGAAACCTATTCAAAGAGTATGTTAATGTTAACCACAGAATGCCTTCTTCATTCCTAAAAAGCAAACGCTAGCTTAAGTTCCCTTTTCCCCTCCCTGGATGGCAACTCCCAGAATCCCTAACCCAGCATGCGTAAAGGAGATTTGCAGAAGTACAGTCCAAAGTCCATGTAAACAGATTCTTTATCTATGGATTGAAACATCTATGGCTTGAAAATATTCAGAAAAATACAAATTCCAAAAAACAAACCTTAATTTTGCCATTTTATATAAGGGACACCATTATACTTGTTGTTTTTGTTGTGTCCCTTCAATCCCTTTCCGATTTACGGCGACCCTAAGGCAAACCTATCATGTGGTTTTCTTGGCAAGTCCCTTCAGAGGGGGCTTGTCATTGTTATCCTCTAAAGGCTGAGAGAGTGTGACTTTGTATTTAATGGAACCTGAGTAGGACAGCTGTGTGGCTTCCTTGATTAGATCACTCCATCTATTATTTGGTTGACCTCTTTTCCTAGTGCTTTCAACTCTTCCAAGCATCATCATCATCTCCAATGAGTCACGTTGTTTCTTAACAGGATGCCAGCTTTAATTTGCTTTATCTTGTTAACATGTTTATTATATTTTCAGTCTATTTGAATTACATTTATTGCTTTAAGTTGGTTTAATCTATTTATATTGGTTTCACTTGTACACCACCCTGAAATCTCATTTTATTTGTCCTTCGGAACAGAACATGCAAATATCCGCCTGATTTTGTTCTTCTTGTTATGTGCCATCAAGTTGACTTCAAGTGCATCTACGCTGTTTAAATTATGCAGCTTGATTCCACTTTAACTGCCATGCTATAGAATTCTGGGGTTTGTAGTTTTGTGAGGCACCAGCACTCTTTGGCAGAGAAGGCTAAAGAACTTGTAAAACTACACATCCTTGGATTCCATAGAATGGAGCTATAGCATCTAAAAGGGTGTCAAACAGCATTATTTCTACAGTGTAGCTGTACTCAAAGTGAACTTGATGTGAATTCAATCATAGCTCTGCTTGGGTTTTGCAAACTCAAGGCTCCTGTGATTTCCTTGATGGAAACTATTTGTTGTTGTTGTGTTCCTTCAGGTTGTTTCTGACATGGCAACCCTAACGGAGTTTTCTTGACAGATTTCTTTGGAGGGAGCTCGTGATTGCCATCCTCTGAGGCTATAAGAGTGTGATTTGCCCAAGTTCACCCAGTGGTTACCATAGCTGAGCGGGGATTCGAACTCAGCCCTCCAGAGTCCAGAGTGGAGGACATCACATTGACACTCTGAAATGTGTCATGTCATCTTGTGATCTCATGATCTTTCCACAGTATAATACAGTTGGCTCTCTGTATCCACAGATTATTTATTCATGGATCCAAGCATCTATGACTTGAAAATACTCAAAAAATATATCAGTTCTAAAAAGCAAACCTTTACATACTTAAATACTTGAAGGGATGTCACATTGAGGAGGGAGTAAGCTTGTTTTCTGCTGCTTCAGAGAACAGGACCCGGAACAATTGATGCAAGCTCCAGGAAAAGAGATTCCACCTCAACATTAGGGGGAACTTCCTGACAGTAAGAGCTGTTCGACAGTGGAACACACTCCTTCCTCGGAGGGTGGTGGATTCTCCTTCCTTAGAGGTCTTTAAGCAGAGGCTGGATGGCCATCTGTCGGGGATGCTTTGATGGAGAGTTCCTGCATGGCAGAAGGGGGTTGGACTGGATGGCCCTTGTGGTCTCTTCCAACTCTGTGATTCTATGAGTCTATGATTCTATGATTTTGCCATTTTGTATAAAGGGCACTATTTTCCTATTCATTGTATTTAATGGGACTGGAGAATTCACAGATTTTGGTACCCATGAAGGGTCCGGGACCAAACCCCAGCAGACACCAAGGGACCACTATAATGTCCATGTTATACCTTAAGTTTTAGTCTCAATAGGTAGGAAGCTGAGGGGTGGGCAGTATGAATTCGTAAAATTGGAGGAGGGGGTTGTTAAAAATTAACTTGCCTGTGCCCTTGTAGGTAAGGACACTCTGGTAGTGCCAGTGGTTTAATGCTGGCACTGCTGCCACAAGGTCGTGAATTCAATCCCAGGGCCTTGACTCAGCCTTCCATCCTTTCGTAGGTTGGTAAAATGAGTACCCAGCTTGTTGGGGGCAATTGGCTGACACATTGTAAACCGCTTGGAGAATGCTGAATTCACTATTAAGCGGTATAGAAGTGTAAATACTATTGCTAGGAGGCTGCTTCATGAAAAAAGATTCCCTGCACATAGATATGTAGAATGTCAGAGAGTATATTCAGAAAAATATAAATTTCAAAAAGCAAACCTTGATTTTGCCAGTTTATATAAGCGACACTATTTTACTTGTTGTTGTGTGCCTTCACTTTGTTTCCGATTTACGGCAACCGAAAGGCAAACCTATCTTGTGGTTAATCATCCCAGATATTTATATGCAGGGAAACTTTTTAATGAACTAAAATTTTCCCACCATGTCAAGCTAATCTGACATTTTCTTTTCTTGGCATGCACTCTTTCAGAAAAGGTGAGCTTTTGGCCTTAGGTTCAGGGCAGGGAAGGAGTTAAATACCTCTCTCTGCAAGTATAGTTCCTGATCATTATTATTTTTTCCTCCTCCTCCCCACTGCTATTTGCATTTCATAACCTTTGTATATTAAAAGCAGAGAGGTAATGAGCATTCCGTCTGATTTGCCCCTGAGAGCAATAACTTCCATTGCTCCATTTAAGTTGAATTGCCATCTCCTTATTTCAAAATAACTTTCTGCTGGCAAGGGCAAAGGGGTGAAGCCTGGTCAATAAGAGGCTGGCATTTCAAAGGAAAACTTGGGTGAGGAAGAGCACTGGATGGGTTTTCTAGCTTCTAGGATTTTCCTCATGGTCTATAATAATGTTATATTTATTCATTTGATGAGTTGAATTAATTCCCTGCCTTTCCTCAAATCCACTCCGTTTTATTGTCACAACAACCTTGTGGGGTAGGTCAGGCTAAGAGAGGGTCACTGGCTCAAGTTTGGTTATGGGGGATTCTGGAGGTTGTAGTCCCACTTTCTGAAGCAACAGACATTCCATTCCAGAGCACACTGCTGCAGTGCAGAAATTGTGAGATGCTCTCAAGGGATACTAAATTCCTCTCTATACTTTCTTGGTAATCAGATTACCGCTCAGCTAGAATCTAAGGATCAATGAGTCTGATTTTAGGAAATAGCTGTCATGATCTCCACTGGAGACTGCAGCGTCTAATTTCTTTATTTAAATAAGTCACGTGGACAGAAATGAATTGCATGGGGTCCCTTAGTCTACAGTAAGCTTGGAGAAATGATGAGTTAAGGAGGCAGGGAGAAAATTTGGATTCCAAACTGGCAAAATCCCACTGGCCTTGGGTCAAAGCTCTCCATTTCAGCACCTCCTTGGCAACATATGAGGAATTGGTATTGGCTTGAAGCTCCCCAGTCAGTGGGATGAGGAGTCTGCTCTGGGTTTCAAAGGAGCTGCCCAAGACATTGAGACTCATTTTAGAAAGGTTGTTGTTGTGTGCCTTCATGGGGTTTGCTTGACAAGATTTGTTCAGAAGAGGTTTGCCATTGCCTTCCCCTGAGGCTGAGAGCATGGGGCCCAAGTGGGTTTTATGGCCGAGCTGGGAATTGAACCCTGGTCTCCAGAGTGTTAGTCCAACACTCAAACCACTATTCCACACTGGCCTTTGAAAGCTACCTGGCCAAAAATACAACCCAGGATACCTTTTCAGCTGGTTAAGGAGGAGTCTTAAAACTATTTAAATTATTTTGTAGTTGTGTGTCTTCAAGTAGTTTCCAACTTATGGCCACCCTACCATGGGGTTTTCTTGGCAAGTTTCTTTAGAGGGAGATTGCCTTTGCCATTCTCTGAGGCTGAGAGAGTGTGACTTGCCCAAGGTCACCCAGTAGGTTCTCATGGCTGAGTGGGGATTTGAAACCTAGTCTCCAGCATCATAGTTCAATGCTCAGACCACTATATCACATGTTTCTGTCTCTCCTCATTACATTATAAGGGCAAGCATTTTTAAAATATTTGAGGGGGGATTGTTTCACTCTCATGATGGGCATGTGATTAGGTTAATATGAAAGTAATTATTACAAACCCCCAGTAACACATTGAATAAATACAGAAGACATTATGAATGAGTTGTGGGAATGAGGAAGGGAATGGTTTGGACAAAGGAAGGAGAATTATAAGGAGTTTATCATATGACGGAAATTGGAAGTATAATCTAACAGCAATCCAAATGCAATCATGGGGTTTCACGTTATTGCGTATAAATGTATCTCACACAATTTCGGACAAAAGGGAAGTCATTCCAAACGCAATCATGGGTTTTACGTTATTTCATATTAAAGCATCTCACACAATTTCGGGCAATGGGGGGTCATTTTTGGGTAATGGGAAGTCATTCTGAATGCATTCCGAACGCAATTAGAATTCATGTAAATTCACTAAACTAGCGAATTTACGTGAATTTGAATTGGCTCAATTCGAAATTGGGAGAAATTCCTGCCGTGTGATAAACTCCTCTGATTATAGGAAAATCAGCACTGGTAGGGAGGGAAGTCAAACAAAGGCTTTATGATGGGAAAATGGGAAGAGGATGTAACATGGAAGTGAAGGATAGATTTTGTTTGTTATACATGTCAGGAATTTGTTACACATGTTATTGTGTAACAACATGAGTATGGTACACGTTATTCTTGGATGCTTTGGATGCTTTGATGTAATTTGGTTTTAGCCATTTATTTAGTCATAAAAACAACAATTAAAAACTTAAAAGTATAAACGATCATTGCAGGAGTGGCATTTTACAATTTGGAAGGGGTCCCCCACACACATACTCAATGTGTACAAAACACTTCCAGGGTCTGGAGAATTTGAAGGGATGCTGCCAGGGGCTTGGTACACTACAAAACAGGAGGATTCAGGCCACATGTGTCCAGTGGGTCACATTTTCGCCATCCCTGGGGTACATATTTTGGAAAGCCACATACATCCCAAAATTTATGAGATTCTAAATCCAGTTTCCAACCTCCTATGGACTGACGAGGATTCCTGGCATGTTTTAACTTGGCACCAAGATAAAAGTAAGACCAGTACTTGCTGAATCTCCATTCTATAAATGGTGCCATAGCAAAGAAAGCACTGCAGTTATGCATAGCTTGGGACATTATAAACAGTTACTTATCTTCTCTGTATCTCAGTGGCAAAAACCATGCTGCAAAATATTCTCTCAAGGTCTGAAAGGGTTGCTGTTTTTCTCCAGAGACAGAAAGAAACCAAACAGCAGCATGAGAAAGGGGAACGGAGAGGAGCATGACTAAGGAAGAAATGGGTGCTGATTCTACCTCAAGGAGACAGAAGTGTTAATTTTATACTCATGGCAGTTGTGCAATGCTAACTCATTTCTGAATTTGGATTGCTATGTATATGCATTCTGCATCAATGTGCATCCATACACAAAGTGCATTCATAAGTGTACTGTATATGCACCCTCAATTTTACAACCTTGAATTGGCTACATTTTGCATCAAACAAAAATGGCCACCCTTCCATAGGGAAACTTAAAAATAAGGGTGCTGGCAAACTCCTTTCTGTTTGTACACCCATCCTGACTGTCAGAAAATGTTTCCACTCTTTTCAGTCTTTCCCCCTGTAAAATTTTGTTCCAGTCAACCTGGCCATATTGTAGTGTCATATTTCTTTGCTTTGCTTTATAACTAACTGAAAGCAGGGATTGTTAAGAGGCTGGGCAACAGCTGCCTGCAGCTTTCCTGTTGCCAGATGCCAACGCTGAGGATCATGTTTACCATCAAGAGAGGGAAGAAAAGCTGAGCCTGCAAGAACTTTGGACAAAGTACATGAAGGAGGTGGTTGATGGGGAAGTGAGCAGCTGAGGCAGGCAGGAACCACCTGCGGACAGAAATTCAAGCTGCCCCAATGGGAGAGAGGCGATGGGCCCAGATTGTGTAGGAGGGAGGCAGGGGGAGCCAGATATAGGCACAAGAACTTCTTAGCAGGATGATAGAATTGGAGAGTTGGAAGGGGCCCAATGGGCCTTCAGATCCAACCTCCTCCAGCTCCAAATCAGTAGGGTTTAGTGTTGTATAAGAATGCAACACCAGGCGATGGACTGGGGTAACAGCAAGGAAAAGGTTAAATCCATCTCTCCATATCTGCTCTGATTTTATCAACTGCAGTCAGTTACTTTAATTGTAGTCATGCAGAATCTACACAAATTCAACCCAGGCAATGAAGAAATAGAAATAGTAAAAGAGCTCTCATACCTGGGATCAAACATTGATAGGAATGGAGACAGTAGTCAGGAAATCAGAAGAAGATTAAGAATGGGGAGGGCCACTGTGAAAGAGCTAGAAAAGATCCAAAAGAACAGAGATATACAACTGAGCACAAACGTTAGAATTATGCAAACCACTGCATTCCATATCGCCATGTATGGGTGTGAGAGCTGGAAAGTTAAGAAAGAAGATAGGAAGAAAACTAATTCATTTGAGATGTGGGGCTGGAGATGAGTGCTGAAGATCCCATGGACAGCCAGAAAGACAAACAAATGGGTCCTAGAACAGGTCAAGCCAAAAATCTTCCTGGAAGCCGAAATTTCTTTATTATTTCTGTGGTGCACATGCAACCCAAGTCCTATAAAGATTGGCTAAAGGAGCTGGTTATGTTTAGCCTGGAGAGAAGATTAATGGTGATACAGCGGCCTTCTTTAAATATCTGAAGGTCTGTCATGTGGCAGATGCAGCAAGTTCATTTTCTGCTGCTTCACAGGTTAGAACATGAACCAGTGGGTTCAAATGAAAGGAGGTTTCAACCAAACACCAGGAAACACTTGGCTTGATGGCAAGAGCTGCTCAACCATGGAATGGACTCCCATGAAAGGTGGTGGATACCTTCACTGGGGATTTTTAAAACAGAAGTTGGATTCAAAGAGGCTTTAGCTATGCATTCCTGTCCTGGCAGGGAATTAGACTAGGTAAATCTTAGGATACTTTCTCCTTCTGAATTTATAAGCTATATTTAGGTCTACTGAGGAAAAGAGTTGCATTGCATTCTGCATCAGACCTGTTATTCTGCAGCCTCCAGCAGGGCCTTTGCACCTGAACCTGCCCCATAATATGAAGAAGATACAGCCCCTCCAACATTTCATGGATGAAAACTGGGACATGTGTAGCCAAGGAATCTCAGAGTGTGGTCAAGATGGCAAAAGTTATCAGCAAGGAAGAACACACCATCTAGGAGATGTTGAAGCAGTTTGCTTTTGCCTAGATCCCCTTTAGATCCTTTGTTACATGCCCCTAAGTTTTACCCCCAACTTATTAGAAAGTGGAAGATACTCCCTCGGAGTGTGGTGGGGTCTTCTTCCTTGGAGGTTTTTAAATGGAGGCTGGATGTCCATCTGTCGGGTATGCTTTGACTGTGAATTCCTGCATGGCAGAATGGGGTTGGACTGGATGACCCTTGTGATCTCTTCCAACTCTATGATTCTATGTTCCACAAGTCATATTAAAATCCATACATAATTTTGGCCCCAAAACCTGCCCTCGACTTGTACATGAGGCTGACTTATAGTTGAGTATATATGCAAACTCCTTTTGCACTTTGAACTCAGTTTGCAGCTGTTGAAGTAAGCTGAGGACAAAGGGGGCAGGGATGAGAGGAAGAGAGAGAAACTGGGACATTTTAAATGCAACTGAAAAAGTGGGATGACAGAGGATTAATTGGGACTGCCTCTACCAAATTAGGACAGTTGGAAGGTATGGACACATTTGGTCTCAGTCTTGCAAAACATCCTCCTCTTCTTCCTCCTCCTCCTCATCTGGATCTCTTAAATGACCACAAATTTAGGCAACCTGAAACTTCAAAGGAAAATGGAGAGTGATTGGCACCCTTCAGCATTCCTTTCTCTCCTCCTGGCAGACTTCTGAAGAATACAAGATGTTTTGAACTAATTGTGTAACCTGCTTTTGGGATGCCTTTAAACATGCTGCCAGAAAGGTTAATTGTCTGGGTTTATAATGCAGTCTTTTGCCATCCTCTCTTTGAACTCAGGAAGACATCTGTAAAAATTGTTGGAGAGAAAGACCACGTGGGCATGAAGGGTGAACGTTGTTATGATTACTCAGTTTTGCCGAAAGGCTTCTTTCTGGGTTCTCAAAAGAAGCGTCTCTTTTTGTCTTGCTAATGGAACTGTTATTTTTATTATCTTTCCTCCTGTATGTTTTTAAACATCTTTGCCCGATGAAGAAGCTGGTGGAGCTTTGAAAGCTTGCAGCATGTATTTTGTACATTTGTGTTGTCCAATAAAGGTATCGCTGTTTGATGGATTTTGGATGTTACAATGCTTTTCTACATGGCCAAACAGCTACCCATTGATAAGCTTCCTTTCCTGTCCTTCACCCATCCACCCCAATTATATTAATGACTTTCCCCTCCTCAGTCAAGAGCAAAGTCAAGATGGGCAAAGTTTGGCCCATGGGCCACATCTGCCCCCCCAAATATCCCAAAGTCAAACTCTCCCCCCCCCCCCCCAAATGTCCTCTAGAGAACACAGGAACATCCCCGCCATTCTCTCCACCCGACAATTTTTAAGCCATTAAAAACAAAACAAGAACATGAAGTGAATGTTTAAAATAGAGCTAGCAGTAAAACCAAGTTTATTTGAGGACAAGATGGATATAAAATATGGTAAAATTCTATTTTGCTTGACAGCTACAGCTAGATGTTCTATGCACCAAAGTGGAAAGCTGAGGTGACGCTAGATGTACAAGAATGGATGTTTAAATTATATGTTGTTATAGAAATAATGGCATTAACAGATATATTACAAGATAAGGTTAAGGATGAATCCAATTGGGATCTAATTTTAATTAGTGTATTGATACAAGATAAGCTGGGGAGACAAAGGGATACTGTATAAGAGATTAATGAAACTCAGTTGACTTGTTACAGTACTTTTTTATTTTCCTTGGGAGTTTTCTTTCCTTTTCTCTCCCGTTTAGATTATAATATTAAGAGGAAAGGGAAAAAACATTAGAGAGTAAAGCAACAGAATATAGATTAATTGATATGTATAAGTACATTGGAAGAGCAATTGAATCAATACTGTCTCGAAAGCGAGGCATTTATAAGAGGTCAGTACTTAAAAGCAAAGGAAGACATGTAAATGTAAATGATTCACAACGCGAGGTGGGGGAGGTTTAGTTTATGGTAAGATGTCTCTATATTTTAAGAAATCTGAATAAAGATTAATTTTTAAAAAAGAAAACAACAAAGATTCAACCCACATTCTACCTGGATTATTTTCACCATCCGAATAACCCTCGGGATGAAGATTGCAGTCCCTATGGCTTCCTTCCTTGTGCAAAACAAGCCCTGGCTCCATCCAGAAAACTATCTCCCTGCTTGAATGACAGCTTTTTTCTCACTCTCCCCCAGCCACACAGGTGTCACTTGCTGTGCCAGAAGAGAGACGGCAGCGTTGGCATCGCTGATCCAAGTGTGAGTGAGGTGGCAGTTTAGCACATTCGGTCCTGCTGACAAGAGATAATTAATTTTGTGCTTCACCCAGAGCTATTCGTAGAGTTGTTGGCACAGCAGGAAACTGGGAGACAGGCTAAGGCACCCATTTGTATTTTTGAGAAGGTGCTGATAGGCGAAGGATGGAAGTGAGCTGAGAGGGTGCCCAAAGGATACTGGCAGGTCTGCCAAGGGCCTTCACCAGCTCAGCTGAATTTCCAGCACTCCATTAATCAGAGAGGATCAAAGAATAAAATGGGGCCAGTTATCAGAACAGAGAGTTCATCATGCTTAAAATAAATCTCCATCTTTGGGTGGTTGTTTTATAAATAGAAGATTTCTAGTCCTCATGACTATGGAGATAAACTCAAGTGTATGGGGCCACTGATAGCCAGCATGGTGCAGTGGTTTGAGTGTTGGGCTCTGGAGACCAGGATTCGAATCTCTGCTCAGCCATGGGAGCCTACTGAATGATTTTGGGCAAGTCATGCTCTCTCAGCCTCTGAGGAAGGCAAAGGCAAACCCCCTCTCCAAACAAATCTTGCCAAGAAAACCTCATGATAGGTTTGCTTGAAAACGACTTTCTGGGAAATCACTTGAAGACACACAACAATTTGGAGTAGTGGTTTGAGTATTGGACTATGACTCTGGAGACCAGGGTTGGATTCGCTGATGGGCCATGAAACTGTCTGAGTGACTGTGGGCAAGTTACATATGACATGAAGGTATATAACACACGCACACCCCCAGTGAAAGCTAGTGAGAAGGGTATTTCCTAGAAGATAAGTAGCTTTATTGCGTCATGGGGCTCATTTTCCCTTTCCAAAAATTGCTGAAGCAAAATAGATCATGCAGAATGAGCAAAAAATAACAGACCCATGAAACCTGTTGCATTACTTAATCTGCATAATGTGAACTAGTTATGAAATAGAAGGTATTTGAGGACAGAGTTTTGGCAGCTAAGGACCAGATAATCCACCCACTGGTAATGCATCCCCCAACCCCCCCTTCCAAAAAACAACAACACACCTTTTGGCGGAATATGGAAAAGTTACTTTTTTGGTCCATGACTCACAGATTTTCCCCAGCTAATTAGGGGATTCTGGGAGTTGTAATCAAAAAGTAATCCTGTTCCCCAATGTCCTGCATTGGGGCATAAAGAAAGAAAGGTTTGTAACAGAGCTCTGTAGCAGCCTAGGCTGTGTCTGAACTGCAGAAATAATACAGTTTGACACCACTGCCATGGCTCAATGCTATGAAACTTTGGGACTTGAGGGATATGTAGCCTTTTTTGTCAGAGAGCTCTGGTGCCACAGCAAACTACAAATCCCAGGATTCAATGGGATGGGGCCATGACACAGTTAAAGTAGTGCCAAACTGTATTACATTTGCAGTGCAGATGCAGGTCATACAAGTGAGCCCGGTTGCATGTCACAGGTGAATTTACAGCTCAGCCATGTTAGGGCTGACTTTGAGATGGCTCTTTCATAAACTGAGGACCCTGATCAATTAAATTGTTTGTCGAATTTGTGTATGTGCACGCACACACACACACAAGATACGCACATCCTATTTGCTGTTGGTGTGTGCCTTCAAGTCATTTCTGACTTATGGCGTTCCTATCATAGGATTGTCTTGGCACATTTCTTCAGAGGCGATTTGCCATTGCCATCCTCTGAGGCTGAGAGAATGTGATTTGCTCAACGTCACTCAATGGGTTTACGTGGTTGAGATGGGATTCGAACTCTGGTCTCCAAAGTCATAGTCCAATGCTCAAATCACTGCACCCACTGGCAAGTCAGGCAAGTCATACTCTCTCAGCCTCATAAGCAGGCAATGGCAAACCCTCTGAAGAAATTTTACCATGTCAACCCCATGATAGGTTTGCATTTGAGTTGCATAAATCGGAAACAACTTGAACATAGAAACAATGCACACAGCAACAATGGACACAACAGCAATGTTAAAAAATTGGGGGACTGAAATAAAATTTCATATTGGTGAGGACAGTGCCCGCAGTTTGGTACCACCACCACCCTGGGCATCCTTCCTCCACAGAAACAATGAATGGGGAACATCTTAATGAGAGAGATTGCTTTTATTTTATTAAGTCTGAAGCCCTGAACATGCCAAGGCTAGTCTCTGGCACATGCGCTCTAACTGTAAAGAACCATCTAGAGGGACATGCCCACCAGGCTTGGTGATTCACTTGTCCTGCCCACCGCACCCCTGGACCCAGCAGGAGAGCTTTTCTATGCATCCTCAAGGTGAGGCTAGCCTGGCACACCCCTCCAATTGGTGGAATGATGCTGCCTTGGCATGAAGTGTGTTGTGATTCCTGCCTGCCTGGCAGAAAGTCAGGCTGGCAATGAAGGTTGGGAGGGTGCTGTTCTGCAAGTTGCTGCCCTGTGTAAAAATCCTTCCTGCAGCTAAAAGAGAGAGCTAGAGAACCATCAAAAAGAAAGGGGCTAGCCTGGTTCACTCCCTGCTCTCCTATCTTTCTGCTTGTAAGTCCCGACTTGGTTTGCCCCCAGTTTTCTGCTCACAAATCCTAGCTTGATTTGCTCCCTGTTCTGCTAGCTTTCTATGTCTGCTAGCCCTTAGCTTGGTTCACCCCTAGCTCTGCTACTTTCTAGTTCCAAGACCTAGAATGGTTTACTTCCACTCCCAGCTCTCAGAGTTTTCTGCTGGGTTTGCTCCCTGCTCTGCTAGCTTTCTGCTTTCAAGTCCTTAGCTTGATTTTCTCCCTGCTCTGCTAGCTTTCTGCCGGCAAGTCCTAGCTTGATTTGCTCCCTGCTCTACAAGTTTTCTGCTTGCAAATTCTAGCTGGCTTTGCTCCCTGCTCTGCTAATTTTCTGCTTCTGGGTCCCAGGCCTGTTCTGCTAGCCTTCTGCTTGCAGGGAGTTGTCAGGTCATGTTTAAAAATAGGACTCCTCCATGTGTAAATGGAATGGTGGCTTCTATTCTTCCCCAATAGTCCTGCACCCAACAATTTGTGCCTTATTCTTATGAAGGTGCATACTTGAACCCAGTCCCTTCTTAAGTGTGGGAAAACAGCCCAATAAAATGGCAGCATAATGTCTGAGGTAGCATGTAGGGATATCTATTTTATGGAGGAATCAGCCAGTCACAAAAAAGGTGTGCACCAATTTCCTCCGATGCCATGCATAGTCAGTTTGTTATGCTGCCTGGGAAGTTCTGGGAGTTGAAGTCACCAAAAGGAGCACCTCCAAACCCTGCCCTTACAAAGTCACCTATGGTGGAAATGTAACGATGGCTGTTGTAAATTCCCTTTCTTGCAGGCAAGAGCTGCCCGCTGGCCTGGCACCCTTTTGTCTGACAAGTGTAAAGGTGCAGCTCTCCTTCCAGATCATGCCAACCAAAGGGGAACACACTCATAGCATCTTGCTTTACTGTGGCTTTACAAGTCACAGCTTGGATTTGTCTTCTGTCTTAGCATTCGCCTCCTCCTGGATTGGCAAAGTTCAGTCAAATTGCTCTTGCTTGGCAAATGTATTCATTTGGGCAAAAGCTGGGCAGAGTTCCAGTTGTTGTGTCTTCAAATAGTTTCTGACTTGTGTTGGCCCTAACAGGCTGTTTTCAACAGGAAGAAATGTAAGGTACAATGCGCTTGCTCCATATGTGAGTATATGTGGGCACGCCATACGCAGCTCTCAGCTTATGCTAAAGCCGCACAACAGAAGCAACAATGGTGCATGTGCCCATGGCGCATGCATTGTGCCACACCGCATGCACGAGCCCTGCTCTTTTCAATGGAGCCCGAGCATACATGGTATTTCCCTTACATGGGGGGGGGGGGGGATCCAGAATGGATTCCCGTGTACCACACTTAGGGAAAATAAAAAAAAAAAAAAATGAAATGCACAGATATAGGATGGGGGACACCTGGCTTGACAAGATTACATGTGAAGAAGATCTAAGAGTCCTAGTAGACCACAAGTTGAACATGAGTCAACAGTGTGATATGATGGCTAAAAAGGCCAATACAATCCTAGGCTGCATCAATAGAAGTATGAGTCCGATTTGGATGGGGAAAATGAGGCACGATTAGAGCTCTAATGGGTGCCTTTAGGGTTAGGGAGGGTGCAGCATTTACACCCTCCCTAACCCTAAAGTGTATAGCTGCTGCCATTTTAAAGACAACATCATGCTGCAGGAGGGCGCCAAGCGCACCCTTCCTGCAGCACAAAAAAAGAGCTCCAAAAGGGAGCTCTTTTTTTGTGCCTGGTCCTTGGTGCGAGCTTTAAACGGCCGCGCCAAAGACCCAGAGGGGAAAGGGGCCGTGGCGGCGGTCCCTTTCTCCTCTCAGCACCACCGAGGAAAGCAGGGTGCAGCAGGTGCCCAGGGTGCCTGCTACAGCCCTCTTTCAGGCTGCGGAGAAGCGGAAGTTTGCTGCTTCCCCATGGCCTTCAGAAGCAGCAGGATGGGGCCGTGGCCCCATCTCGTCACTTCTTGGGGTGGCTGCAGACCACCTCTTTTGGGTGGTCTGTACTGCTCCATAATGTCTAGATCAAGGGAAGTAATAGTGCCACTCTATTCTGCTTTGGTCAGGCTTCACCTGGAATAATACTGTGTCCAGTTCTGGGCTCCACAATTAAAAAAAGAAGCTGGACTGTGTCTAGAGGAGAGCCACCAAAATGTTGAAGGGTCTGGAAACTATGAAGTCCTATGAGGAGAGACTTAGGGAGCTGGGTTGGTTAAGAGGCTACACACTCCCTTGGAGAGTGGTGGAGTCTCCTTCTTTGGAGTTCTTTAAACAGAGGCTGGATGGACATCTGTTGGGGATGCTTTGATTCTGTGTTCCTGCTTGGCAGAATTGTGGTCTCATCCAACTCTATGATTCTATGAGCTAGCTATTTAGCCCTCTCTGTGCATCAATAAACTACAAATCCCAAGATTCAAAAATTATATACATTCCAAAAATCAGGCCTTGATTTTGCCATTATATATAAAGGACACCATTTCACTATGCCATTTCACTATGCCATTGTGGGACTTGAGCATTCACAGATTTTGGTATCCATGGGAGGTCCTGGAACCAAACCACAGTGGATACCAAGGGCCCACTGTAATGATCAGTTAAAGTACCTTTGCAGAGGATGGCCATTGGAGGTGAGAGTTTGCAAGATTAGCATGTAGTTTTTGAATCAGAGACATGTAAGTTGGTGGGAATGTCCAGAGAGCGGCTCACACCACTTTCTCATCTGGTCCCGGTGATTCTCCTCCTTTTGGCCTGCCTCTGCCAGGGCGAATAATCTCCATCCGTCCTGAGCTCTTTATGCTTCTGCCAAATATGAGTTGGCTGCTGTTAGCAAAATCTGCCGCAGGAAATCCTGTATTAAAGGAATCAGGGGCAATGTGGAGCTAGAAACCCATTAGCACTTCCTGAACTGTGGCTCACTCCTTCCCAATGAGGTGAAATGCAAGCCCCAGCTGTACAACAGCTGGGCAGGAAGCAAGGCCCATGTGTTTACAAACATACAATGACTTCATTGCTCCCAAAGAAGCAAAACATTTGCAGTATGCTGGCTCTTTTCTGTTCTTCATCTTGAGATCTCTCCTGTGGTATAGTGATTTGAGCAACAGACTCATATTTGAATTCCTGTTCAGCCATGAAACCCATTGGGTGATCCTGGGCAAGTCGCACTCTCTCAGCCTCAGAAGATGGCAATGCCAAACCCATCTCTGAAGAAACTTACTGAGAAAACTCCATGCTAAGTTCCCCTTTGGATTGCCATACATCGGAAACAACCTGAAGGCACACAGCAGTTGTCATATATCAAAGACATAATCCATATTTGCTCTCGTTCTTTATCCATCATAACCGACAAAAATTGTTTCTAGTAACACCAGAAAAGCTGCTTCTAATGCAGCATTAACCCAAGAAAACCTTCTACTTTTTCCCCTTTTTTAAAAATAGTGTTAATAACAGAGACCACGAGGCCTGAATTTTAAATGGGGGCATGGCACAGGCAGCAGGCTGGCATCGCGAGGATTAGTCAGAGGGCAAAAATAGGCTTTAATGGGCATTTAACAGATTCCATATGCTATAAGATCTCAGACAGATTGTGATTTCCCAAAAAAGCCCTGGTCCCAGGAGCGAAGTATTTGCCAATTGTATGGATGACCCTCTTCTGGAGATAACACACCGACTCAAGACTGGCTTCTAGAACTGTACAACTTGGCAGAAATGGACAAATGTCGTGCTTGACAAGAAGGAATGATAACAAGCTTTATTAAAAATTGGAAAGCTCTAATAGACTTTTTAAACCCAAATTGGGGGAATTTAATATATTTTGGGTTTTAAAGATTAAAATGACAGCCAAGAGGCATGGATTAGACTGTGTAAAAAATGTGTTATCGGGTGATATTTTCTCCACAGCTCTAAAGATTTTGACTTCAAAGTGACCATAAAAAGTTCTTTGAGGTGGAGGTTAAATGTTTTCAATCAGAGGCAGGGGATCATAAGAGAAATACTTAATGGAAATGAAAGATAGGATGAATTATGTAAAGCCAATATCCAGAAAGTAGAAAGTATTGCTTAGGGAATTTTTTTTTTTGGTAAGTTGTAAACGTGGAGATAGTAGTGTATTGTAAGATATTACTAACTTACTGTATAGTAACATATATATGTATGTGTGACTTTGTGTATGTGTGTGTGTATATGTGTGTGTGTGTGTGTGTGTATACTGACACACACATATTATATGTATATATGTATGTAACCACTCTATTTATCTATCTATCTATCTATCTATCTATCTATCTATCCATCCTTTTCCCTTCCCATTTCTCTCCCATTATTGGATTGGTTTGGGGGTTTTGGTAAACTCTTTGGGTGTTTATTTTTATAACCTCCCCTCCTTTCCTGGATCAGGGACAGAGAGTAATGAACTTAGAAAAGAAACACAGGGGTCTATTTGGAAGCAGGGGGCAACAGATTGGTCTAGTCCAAGTCCCTGGTCTGTTTTCAATAGCCGTTCTTATTTTTGTTGTGTACCTTCAAGTTGTTTCCGACTTATGGTGACCCTAAGGCCATAACATGGCATTTTCTTGTCAGTTTTCTTCAGAGAGTGTTTGCCATTGCCATCCTCTGAGGCTGAAAGTGTGTGACTTGCCCAAGGTCACCCAACAGATTTCCATGGCTGAGCTGGAATTTGAACCCTGCTCTCCAGTCATAGTCCAATGCTCAAACCACAACATCACACTGGCTCTCGATAGCGTCTTACACAGGTGTATGTTCCAATGGAGTTTATTATACAGGGGCTAATTTCAGCATTAAAGAGAGATTAAAGCACATTTAAAACATCACACCAATAAAGCAAAAATGGTGAGCAATTGCACGAAAGATTATCACACACAATTGAGCAAACAGAGTGATATCGGAAATACATTGTCACTGAAATCCCGACAGTAAAAAGATGTGTGTTAATGCTTCTGTGAGACCACTTTCATGGTGGGTTTTGTGCAATGTTGTGTGAAATTGTTTTGTGTAATTACGCAATTTTTCTGGGATGTTCACGGGATAAACTGATCTCCATCTTGTGATAAATTCTTATGAAAGGGGCTGAACATTGTGATCCAAGGCAGCACATTCATGTTTGGTTCTAGCTTTTGAACCCTGATCTCCAGGGTTATAGTGCATACATGGCATCTAAAAGCTGGGATTCAAATCCTAGTCCCAGCAGATTACCTGATAAGAGTTAAATGTGCAAAACCAAAGCAGGCTCTCTGCAATGGAACAATCATTTTTTATTCCTATCCTATAGGATCTTCCTGATCGTGGAAAGGTCCTCAAGTTGTAGGTAAACCCACCTTTCTGTGTCATTTCTTGCAGTATATGCCCTCATGGTGGTGATGGGGCGATGCACTACACATTTGCTACGCAGATTGACAATTCCTGCACCCTAACCATGGCATTAAGCAGCATTCACTGCATGTACCAAGAGCTTTCATCCAATGAGTTTCCCTACTACAAAATGAAATAGGCCATGAAGGGGGAAGAGGTGTTATTTCACTCTATTTGCTAACGGGAACTTCTTTTCTTTGTTGTTGGAAAGACCAGTAAAAGATCTGGCAACAGTGCCCTATGCCATCAGTGCCCTATTGCATCCCAGTTGGATTACTGTAATGCACTCTGTGTGGGGATGTGTTTGGAAACTGCAACAGGTCCAAAATGCTGCAGCCTACAGTACTCTCTGGCCACAGCATTTTGGACCCGTTGATGTTTCCAAACATAAGTCACTTTGACTTTGACTTATGGCAACCCTGTGAATGAAAGACCTCCAAGTCATTCTATTATCAACTAACCTTCTCAGGTCTTGCAAACTCAGGGCAGTGGCTTCCTTGATAGAAACTATCCACCTGGGCTGTACTCACACTGCAGAAATAATGCAGTCTGACACACTACTTTAAGTGTCATGGATCAGTGCTATGGAAATCTGGGAACTGTAGTTTGTTGTGGCACTAGAGCTCTCTAACAGAGAAGGCTAAATGTCTTACAAAACTACAGTTCCCAAAACCCCATAGCACTGAGCCATGGGAGTTAAAGTGGTGTCAGACTGGATGATTTCTGTAGTACAGAGGCAGCCCAAGTCTATGAAAGTTTATGTTACGCCATCTTTTGCTCTCAAAGCTGCTACAAGGTCACTTTGCATACTGATATTCCAGACTAACACAGCTACGTCTCCGCACACATATTATTTAAAGATTTTAATCCGAGCTGTGTAGCTGGATCATCATCACCCTCCCTACTGCAAAGCGAGTTTATTTTTAAATGCAACTGCATCCCTTCAGCAACAAGTCACTTCCAGGATAACCTTTTGGCTGAGGCTAAAGAGGAAATTAAAACCAAAAGCCTTTTTTATTTTTAAAAACACAACTTTAATACAAATACATTGACAGGGTTTTTCTATCTCTCTCCCTGTTCCAACTGGACAGTGGTCAGCAGAAAATAATGTACAAATTTAAAAAGACAACAGTACAAAGAATTATTATAAATATCAAGACTGGACACCTTCAATGAAACAGGCATTGCCAAGAGACTGGGGCTCAGTGTTTTGGAATACAAAGGTTTATACACAGACAGACCCACACACACATACACTAAACACATAGCAAAACTCTGGTTTGTTCTGCAGAGGTAGGTGGATGTCTGCATAGCTCATCACCCTATACAAATTTTGCTCTAGTCAACTGATCCAGAGCCTGGAGGGGAAAGTTCCTTTTTGGATTACAACTCCCAGA
Organism: Urosaurus nigricauda; assembly: GCA_034509955.1. NCBI lineage: Eukaryota > Metazoa > Chordata > Lepidosauria > Squamata > Phrynosomatidae > Urosaurus > Urosaurus nigricauda. The sequence goes on from JAOEGL010000004.1 coordinate 4,665,290, forward strand.
ATTCCACACAGCCAGGTTGTACTTTGGCCCAGGTGGCTGGGGATTCTGGAAGATGTAGTCCAAAAAAGGCCCTCTCCCAAGCTCAGAGCCTATCACAGACCTCTGTAAATCCCCTGCCGGTGAGCATCTTCTGCACTAAATCTTGAAGAGGAAAATACCCTGGTTTGGTTTTGTTCTATGGGGAACCACAGATCCAGCTCATTCTGCCGGTGCATCCTTCCCAGTTCCAAAGGAAAATACACTACTAGAATGAGAAAGGGGGACATTTAATGCCTCCCGCACACATCACAAATCAACTAAATAACCCAATGAGAATCTGATGAAGCAGAGAGCTTGGAGGAAGCACAGAGCAATCGGGACAAAAAAAGGATTCCTTAGTGTTGGAAGAGCATCAAAATGAGAGCGTGTAAATTCGATCCATCTTTCACAATAATAATAATAATTGGAGGGGAGTTTTTGCACCCTGTTCTCACCCTCCCTTTTAGTACTGGCTTGCAAATAGGACGACAATATCCTTCCCTTCTTGAAAGCTTTGCACAAAGGAAAGCTTGGGAGCATCCTTGACAATTCAGAGGAATTGATGTTTCTGTTTAATGGGGGCCACAGCTTTTTATAACTGCCTTCCCATTTTAATTAAAAAAAAATATTTTTAGCAAGATGTGGACAATGATAACTACGAGTAGAAAGGTTAACTAAAACCTGACTATGTTTGTCAATGGCAGCTTGTTAACGGTATTTGCCAGCCTAGTGAGTAGCTCGAAAACAAAAGGATTGAATGTGGAAAACATTACCTTTTGGGAACTACGCCTCCCAGAATCCTCCAGCCAGCATGGCTGGCTGGAGGATTCTGGGAAGTGCAGTCCCCAAAAGGTAATGTTTCTAAAGTTATGAAACAGAGAGGTTCAAGAGCAGATCAGAAGGAGCACTTGTGTGATGGAGTATTCCCCTCAATAGACCTGGCACCAAAATCTCTTGGAAATTAGTTTTTGCAAGAGGTGAGAGAAAGAAGATAGGTGAGGTGAGGCAATACAAATGTTGAGAGGTACATGGATGGATGGCCACCCTGATCCCCAAAGATCTATGGGATAATTTATTTTACAAGCAACTATGGTTGCTTGTAAAATAAATTATCTATCATCTATCTGTCATTTCATAGCCTCTACACTCTGGAGAGTTGATCTCTGTACCCTTTGTTTTCAGTTTGCAATGCACCTGGCATTTTAGGGTCAGATCTTGTTGGGCTGCCTGGATCTGCTCCTCTTGGAAAGTCACCCTGCTACATGATACCACCCTTGGTGGTAAGTCCACCTGGTTTTCTGCTGGGTGCCAAAGCCTGGAGGTATTCCAGACAAAGGCAGCTGGCATTCCAGTGCCCGCCTCACAATGGGTCTCTGATTTCTACAACTCTCTCTCTCCCTAAGATTTCCCATTGTTACCCAACCCAGTTGTTGCCTTTGCTAATCCTTCACCCTGCCATTGGGAGGGCTGGTTCCCAGGGCAAAGCATGCAAACAGGTTAAGGGTTTGGACAGCATTTCACATCCAGGGACTGTTGGGAATTGAATGCTAGAGTGGGAAGGGATTATAAAGGCCATCTAGTCCATTCCACTGTTAAACAGCAAAAGAATTTCATCCTAATATTTAGGTGGAATCTCTTTCCTGTATTTTGAATCCATTGCTCTGTGTCCTAGTCTCTGGAGCAGCAGAAAACAAGTTTGCTCCTTTTATACATGAAATCCCTTCAGATATTTAAGGACAGTTGTCATGTCACCTCTCAACAAGCTAAACATATTCTGTTTCCTCAGACATTCCTCATAAGAAATCCCACTAATTCCTTCATGGTTTCTCTGCCAGGATGGCTCTGCAGTGTTCACATGTTTTTATAGTTGCCTTCTTGCACACTTGAGTCATGATGCACACTCTAGATCTGCCCAATGCCAACGCCTCTCATCCCCAGGCACCCATGCTGTCTAGGGATGATGGTACATGTAACTAGATACATCTGGCAGTGGTGGGGGAAAGTTACAGAGTGAAGACCTTCTAAGCCACCTTTTTCGTTTTTATACATGCTGGTGGCCCACTTAGGATGGAAATGCAGCCTTCCATATGTGGTTGGGACTGCAGCTCCCAGCATCCAGCATCATCAGCTGATGGGAATTTTAGCCATGCTTTGTTCTTCAAGGGCTGAATGTTAATACAGGAAGATGCTCAAATCACCTTCTCTTTGCAGAGGGATTTTTCTGACCTACATAACAAGGATCAGGTAGAAGAAAGATCCCTGATCAGAATTACTGCACACACACAAACACACACACAATGCTCCTCAAAGGGACCCCACTTTTTTAAAAAAACCCATGCAACAGCTGCAAAACCTTCCCCGCCACTGTCATTAGCAAAACATACACAGAAAACCACTGGGAACACATTGGTTTCTTTCCATTTTTCCTCCTTTGGCCGGCTATACATTGGATACCTTCTGGGACTCTCTGGCTTGTCTTAGTCCATACAACCACTTGATGACCCGGGCGTTGCGCTCGATGATGGAGATGCCATAGGGCATGCGCTCGGCCTGCCGCTCCTCTAAGGTGATGGCGCTACGCCGGGAACGGGTCCCCTCCGAGCTGGCCGTGCTGACACTGTGGAACTTGACGGACACAATGTCCGAACTGGCCCGGGTGAAACGCTCCACTTCCATGTCCCCCACGTCCTCAGGATCCAAGCCGCAATAGTTGAAGAAACGCTCCAGGTCAGCTGTGGCCCGCGAATACCGGTCGCTCAGGTCCGATTTGGATCGGTGCAAGCAGGTCTGACGCTTGGCACTTTCCGGCCGCAGCTCGTTGCAGGGGTTCGGGGAGTTCAGAGGACTGGCGGACAAGATCCGGGCCTGGGCCGGCGAGGTGGGGACAGGAGTCAGCTGAATCGTCGGGGTGACTCTGGCTCTCATTGCCCCACAGGGCCGGACGTCCACCCTGCGCACGGCAACAGTGCTGGGGGGCTTGGAGGAAGAGGAGGCTGAACTTTGTGAGAGCTTACTCATGCCTTCCATAGGGGTCCCCTTCTTCCGGGGGGTGGCTGGGAAACATTTGGGCTCCAGAGGGCTCTTTTCCGGTTTGGGGAATGGAGAGAGAGGACTGTCACAAAAGTTGATCAAATTGTTGAGGATTTCTAAGTTAAGGGAGGTCTTGGCCCCGCACAGGTCTGGCCTGCGCCCACCTTGCGGGGTCTTTCGGCTTGGGGTGAGCATCACCCTCCTCACCCCTGGCGTGAAGAGCGGTTGTTTGAGCAACAGAGGCCTCACCGGTTCCTGCTTGGTGCTGGCCACTTGTTGGCTCTTGACATACTTGGCCTTATCGGCCTCCAACCTTTCTACGGCGCTGAGCTTCTTGGTGGTGGCCGGACCGCTGGCTGCCTGCCGACGGAAATATTCGGGGCCCTTGTTCAGGATTCGGAAGGGCATGGCCGAAGTGAAAGGCACCACAGGAGCGGAGATCCCTTTCATGGTATGGCTGGCTTGGAGTGTCTCCACCGGCATGATGCTTTGGAGCGTGGTGGGCACTCACTTGGTCCTGCAATGCTTCTACCTCAATGTCTGTGTAGAGGGTTACGATGGCTCTCACATGCCAGGCTGCTTCATCCCAAATCCCGTCTTGTCAAAACCTTTCCAGCAGGAGAAAGGGTGTCCTGCTGCCCCCGGTTCAGTGGTTTGCTGCAAAGGAAGAAGGAAAAGGGGACAGATCAGTGCCGAACCCTGGAACCACAAGCCCTGCAAGGATGGGCCTCATTCACCAGTGGTGTCTCCCGGCTACCCTTGTGCGCCTGGCTAGCTTGGCACAATAGGGCTGGTGCGGGCACTCAGGAGCAAACAAAGGCAGACAGGGAGGCTGCTTGCAGTCTGGCTTGCTGCTCTCTGTCTCTTGCCCTCCCTCTCTGGAAAGGCGAGAGTGATGGGCTGTCTATTTCAAGGGATGGATCCACCCACCTCTTTGAAAGGGGGTGGCTCCATCAGCCAATGGGCAGCCGGAAAGGCACTTCAAATAGGACCTGTGGCCTATCACGAGGAGGCAGGGGAAGAAAAGGAGGGGGAGAAAGTCACTGAATGAGAATAAATCCCAGAAGAAAGGCTAAACAGGCTCTCCCCCCCCCCCACCTCCTGTCAGCTCCAGCCTCCACTTGGCTGTTATGATGCAGATTCTCTCCTTCCCTTTCCTTCCCCCACCGCCTCTTCTAGGCACATCCTCCAACATCCCTCCCCAGCATCACCTGTGCTATTTGAAGCAACTGTTCAATGAAACGGATAGAGAGGCGTTGGGCCTGTTCTGGTGCCAAAACCCAGGAATGAACCAGGAGGCATACTTCTAGATCAGTGGTTCTCAACCTTCCTAATGCCATGACCCTTTAATATAGTTCCTCATGTTGTGGTGACCCACAAACGGTGTCTTGGTTCCTAAGATCATTGGAAATATGTGTTTTCCGATGGGCTTAGGTGACCCCTGTGAAAGGTCATTCGACCACCAAAGGGGTCGCAACCCACAGGTTGAGGACCACTGTTTTAGATGCATGACTACCAGCAAGACTTCAGGGAGAAGCAGTTGCAACCACAACCTACCTGCAAAATTATTTTACCAGCTAAAGCCAAAAGAGCCATCCCTTGTGAGTTACAGAATAGCCAGAAGCCAAGTGTGGGACACCTGAGAGTGTTCAGATCCAAAGCTTATATATAAATATATTTCAACAGAAAAAGAACCAAACTTGATAATAGGAGAGAAGTAGGCATATTTGTGGAATATGCATCAGGATGTAAAGGCTATGGAATTATGCATCTGAACGATGAGAAGGTTATAATAGCCAAAGCACCAAATACTTTGATGAGAGTGAGAGGCCAAGTGCAGAAGTGCTGGACGACACATTCTTTGGGGAGCAAGAAACTCCAAGGCCAGATGATCTCTTTCTCTCTCTCTCATCTGGGGCTTGGAGATTCTTCCTCCCCAAAGAATGTGGCTCCTCTATGGGAATAGTGCCACTGAGATCGGGCTGTCCAGCACTTCTATGCTTGGTGCATCACCAGAGGAGCATTTGCACAACTCTCATTAGCACACCGAGTCTCATTGCTGCTGTCTTGCAAAGGAACACATGCACGGATCAAAATGCACAAATCCGACATGCACTTCAAATTGTGCAGAGTGAAAATTTCCCCAAATGTGAAGCAAACGAGCAATATGATTTTTTACAATATATATATTAAAATTAGCTATTTTTTTACATGACATTTTATCTTTTTAAGTGTACAATGGACTCATTTTTAATAATGTGAATGGTTTAGTTCTCAGGTTTGTTCAGAGATTGTTCGCCATTGCTTTTCCCTGAGGGTGAGAGTGTGTGACTTGTCCACAGTCACCCAGTGGGTTTCATGGCCAAGCTGGGAATTGAACCTTGGGACTCCAGAGTCAAAAGACTTCTGAAAAAGGAGACTCCATCACCTTTTAAGATAGCCCATTCCGCTGCTAAACAGTTCTTGCAGTAAAGAAGCTCTTCCTAATGTTTAGGTGGAATTTCTTTTCTTGTAATTTAAATTCATGTAATTCATGCTCTAGTTTCTGCAGCAGCAAAAACAAAACAAAACAGCAACAAAAATTTTAAAAACCCAAGCTTGCTTCATTTTCCACATGACGTCCCTTCAGATATTTAAAGATGGCTATCCTGTAGGCTCTATTTCAGAGGCAGGAACTGGCAAAACCACCTGTGGGTATTCCTTACCTAATAAAACCCTATGAAATTAACAGGGTCTCCATAAGTTGAAGGAATACACACACATATTCATGCCACCTCACAGTCTTCTCTTCTCCACTCTAAACATACCAAGCTTCCCAAGTCGAGAATGAGGCTTGCTTTCCAGACCCGTCACCATTTTGGTCGCCCGCCTCTGGAGATGCTCCAGCGTGTCAACATCCTTTTTGAATTGTATTGGCTAGAACTGGACACAGGAATTCAGGTGAGGTCTGGCTAAAGCAGAATATAGTAATATTCTTACTTCCCTTGATCTGTACTCTTATTTTAAAAAGCCCAGGATCATATTGGCTTTTTTAGCTGCTGCGTCACACTGTTGACTTACATTTAGCTTGTGGTCTACTAAGACGTATACTGAAGCCAGGTGCCACCCATCCTATATTTGTGCATTTCATTTTTCTTGCCTAAATGTAATACCTTTGGTTGGGTTGGCACTGTGGAATGTTGCGTTTAAGGCAAAACCTGTATATAAAGTCCCTGTCTCTCTTTCCCCAGACTTATGGTTCAAATTCCTGGCACTTCCAAGAAAAAGGCTCTTGAGAGATTTACGGGTGACATGACACCTATCTTTAAACATCTGCAGGCAGTCATGTGGCAGATGGAATAAGCTTGCTTCCTAATGCTCCAGAGGATATGACCCACCAAGACCAATAGATTCAAATTACAAGAAAGGAGATTCAGACATTATGAAAATATTCTTGGCAGGGATTGCTGTCCGACAGCGGAAAAATCTTCCTCGAAAGGTGGTGGGCAATCATTTGGATGGCACCTTGCAAAGCTCCTCTAATTTTCACACTAAAAGCTGGAACAGTTCCACCATCTCATGGTGCCCATGTTAGACTGGGGGTGAAAGGTGCTGCAGTCCAACACCTGCGGACGGTGCTGATTTGGGGGAAGGCAATGTTAGAGCTTAATCTTTATAGGGAATCCCTGCATTTTGGAGAGAGAGGAGCTATGGTCAAAGGAATACTGGAACTAGAGCTCACAAGGTTAAAGCCCTGGGACGTTTTTATTAACAGGGACAATAAACACAACCTGGAAACTGACTTTCGACACATCTGTTACCCGTGAGTTTAGCAGCAATCCCCATAAGTTAAAAGCTGCAGGGCAAATTGAATTTCCTAGCACAGCTCAGATACTCCAGTTGTAAGGGGTTGCTTGGTCTTGATTTGGCAAGATCCATTAGCTTTACAAAAGACCTGCTCCGCTGGAGAGACTTTTTAGACATGCTGCTAAGATGGCCCATTGTTTTGGTCACTTCTACCCCACTTTTGATATCTCTTGATTGGGTACCCACTCCTTCTAGGATTCAGTACAAGCTTGTTGGTTTAATGTTCAAAGCCTTACACAACTTAACTACCCCTTTATCTTTCAGCCCTTATTTAGGTTTATCTGCCTACTCAAGATTTATGTTCTAGAACTTCTCAGCTTCTTACCCAGCCTTTACCTTGGCTCGGTTTCATCCTATCTCACTTGCTGCTCCATACTCTTGGAGTGGCCTTCCTGTATATTTTGCTCCTTCTCTTGCTATTTTAAAATCTGTATTTGAATTTGGAACTTCAATGTTGTTTTATAATCAAACAAACAAAACAAACAGCTTCATTTATATACCGCTTCATACCCTTAAGGAGTGTCTAAGCGGTTTACAATTGTAAGCTATTTGCCCCCCAACAATCTGGGTACTCATTTTAGCGACCTCGGAAGGATGCAAGCCTGAGTCGAGCTTCAGCACTTTGCTGGTCTTGAACTCGCAACCTTATGGTTTTGAGTGAGTGGCTGCAGTACAGGCATTTAACCACTGCGCCACCAGGGCTGTATATTTGATTACATGTATTGATTAGTTTGTTTTATATCTTATTTTTGGTAGTCTACCTAGATAATTGTTTTATAACTGCATTGTATAGATTAATTTTAGTAAACCTTACTTCCCATTGTATATTCATGTATGTAGACACATTAGTATGCCTTTGACAAGACCGACTGGTTTTGGTTTCCATACCTATACAGAGCCATATAAATTAATGGTGCTTTATGAATCCTAGAATCCTAGAGTTGGAAGAGACCACAAGAGCCAACCAGTCCAACCCCTTGCCATGCAGGAACTCTCAATCAAAGCATCCCCAACAGATGGCTATCCAGCTAATAATAGAATCCTAAAGTTTTGAAGAGACCCCAAGGGCCAGTTGAAGCCCAAAGCCCTCCTGATAGATGGCCATCCAGCCTTAATTTAAACACCTCCAAAGAAGGAGACTAAACCACCCTCAGAAGTAGAAGCATCTTCCACTGTTGAACAGCTCTCTTACCCTCAGGAAGTGCTTCTTAAAATTTTGTTGGAATAGCTTTTCCCGCAGTTTGAATCTAATGCTCTGGGTCTTGTTCTCTGGAGCAGCAGAAAATAAGCTTGCTCCATGCTCAACATGACATCCTTTCAAATATTTAAACAGGAGAGCCAGTGTGGCATAGTGGTTTTTGAGTGTTGGACTATGGAAGATTTGATTTGAGGCTTGGCCATGAAACCCATTGGGTAACCCTGGGCAAATCATACGCTCTCAGCCTCAGGGGAAGGCAATGGCAAACCCCCTCTGCACAAATATTGGCAAAATAACCCCATGATAGGGTCACCATAAGTTAGAAATGACTTGATAGCACACAACAACAACAAAAACAACTTAACCTTCTCTTCTCGAGGCTAAACATACCCAGCTCCCTAAGTCATTCCTCATAGGGCTTTATGGTTTTCAGACCCTTCACCATTTTGGTGGCCCTCCTCTGGACACTCTCCAGCTTCTCAACATCCTTTTTGAATTGTGGTGACCAGAACTGGACACAATATTCCAGATGAAGTCTGATGAAAGCGGATTAGGGTGGCACTATACTCTTATTTTGTTTGCCCTCCTCTGAATGTGCTCCAGCTGAGAGGCAGCAGAGTTGGGCTGGGCCGTACCTACAATATGGGTCAGAGAGACAAAAGGCCTACTTGCCTGCAGGCTTAAAGAAGTCCTGGAGGCTACCTCCATTTCCCACATATGTGACAAGATCCTTTCAATACTCTTCTTGTAGCTCACTAGCCAGCAGGGATTACCAGCAAGGGTTGCTCAAATGGTTCGCCAGGGGGAGACACAGTCACAAAATCTTTTAAAGACACAACCAGACCCTCTTCAAGGTCACAGATTTGGGATGAGATGAGCTTATCACATGAAGGAGATCGGGAGTTTATGCCATGAATATCCTGAGAAAATTGTATAATGATACATAACAATTTCACACAACATTACACAAAACCCACCATTAAAGTGGTCACAAAGAAGCATTAACACACATCTTTTTACTTTCAGGATTTCAGCAACAAATGCATTTCCGATATCACTTTATTTGCACAATTGCATGTGATCATCACTCACACAATGACTCGCTATTTCTGCTTCATTGGCAGGATGCTTTAAATGCGCTTTAATCCGTCTTTAACATCAAAATCAGCCCCAGTGCGATAAACCCCCGAGTGTTGTTGCTGCTGGCAAGAGCAGGATATATCCTCCATCCCACTCCATGGAGGGAAACTTGGAGAGGGCTTTGATCATTTCTTCAAAGAGATTGTGCCATCACTGCTACAAATGTATTGCAGGGGGAAACTGTCCAATATAATGGGGATCTTTTCCGAAAAGCCTCAAGAGACTAGCCGAAGTGCTAGCCCCCATTGTTTCAGAGTTCCCATATCTGCAACAGCCCCAAATATCTTGAGTGCCATGCACAAAGAGAATGCTTTTTTCTACACCTGCGGTTGGGAATCATGGCATCCTCTGCAGGCTGTTGGGCTGCAGTTCCCAGAATTCTGCACACTGTCGGTGCTGGCTAAGACTGGTGGGAATTGCAGTCCTACACCTGATGTGGGCCCATGATGCCCACCTTCTTCCGTTCATCAACCCCTTTCTGTGGTTGTTTATTGTCAGAACAAAATACACTGAATTAACCTGCACAATTGATTACTGCATCTGTACCATAGAATTGTTTCATTATACAATTATAATCCCACTTCCTGCAGTGTGGTGTAGTGGTCCGAGTGCTGGACTATGGCTGTGGAGACCTGGGTTCAAATCCTGGCTCAGCCATGGAAATCCACTGGTTGGCCTTGGGCATGTCACACTCTCTCAGCCTCAGAGGAAGGCGAAGGCAAACCACAAATGAACAAATCTTACAAGGAAACCCCATGATATGTTCACCTTAGGTCACCATAAGTTGGAAATGACTTAAAGATACACAACAACACAATATAGAAACAAGAGAGTAGAGCTAAGGATGACCCTGCTGTGAGTTGAATATCAGGGAGGAATCTTTTGGATCACTTCGCTTAGTAGAAACAGTTCAGTCAATGGTTAAATGCAAACATAATGTTGATCTTGGCACTCCGTACCATTAACTGACTTACTGGTATGTCTGCTTTTTGGTTCCAGTTTTTGAAATGCAACAAGTCAACTGTAACTGAGTTTACGCTATGATGTAGCAGAACTATGATTATGGGAACCCTGTTTATTTGTTCTGCAAATTGTTTTGAACACAATAGACTGTGTCAAATGGGGTGTACAAATAAACCACATGGTTTGGAAGAATCCCTGCAACCGAAAACAAAAACAACTCATGAACAGATCATGAGGATATTTTTAAAAGAGCCCACCATCCAGGTGGTTTTAAAGAAAAAAAATCTTCCCTCATACACCATGAATGGGAGGCATGCATTTGGCCGGTCATAGCATTAATGTATCCCATTCTTTTCCCAGAACTGGAATTCATTTGGTGGTAATGGCAAGTTACTATCTCCCAGACTGCATCCGCACTGTATGACACCACTTTAACTGCCATGGCTCAATGCAATGGAATCTTGGAAAGTGTAATTTTATGAGACATGTAGCCTTCTTTGTCAGAAAGCATTGGAACCACAACAAACTACACATCCCAGAGTCGTGGCAATTAAAGTGGTATCAAACTGGATTATTTTCAATGCAGATGCGGCCTCGGTGAGATATTAGCCTACTGTACAGGATTGTTGTTAGGCTCACCAAGAGAAAGGATGACAAATGTTCTGCTAACTTGAGCTGCACTGCGTGAGACAGAAGGAACTTGGAGGAATTTTAAAGAAAAAAACCCAAAGAGAAACTCTTAAAATTCCTGGCTCACCCTGGCCCAGACCCCATCCAATTTCGCATCCTTGGCTGCAGAAATAATCGTTTGACACCACTTTAACTGCCATGGCTCAGCGCTATGGCACCAGAGCTCTCTGCCAGAGAAGGCAAAATGTTGCAGAAAATTACAATATCCAGAATCCATAGCATTGAGCCATGACAGTTAAATTGGTGTATTTTTGCAGTGCGGATGAAGCCGCTGTCTTGGGAAGGGCCACAAGTAGGTCACAAAGACAAGAGCCCTTTCTATGTACTTAGTGAGAGCCAGCGTGGTGGAGTGGTTTGAGCGTTGGACTAGGACTCTGGTGACTAGGATTCAAATCCTGGCTCTGCCATGTAAACCCACTGGGCAACACTCTCTCAGCCTTCGAGGATGGCAATGGCAAACCTCATCTGAAGAAACTTGCCAAAAAATCCTGTGATAGGATCTCCTTAGGGTCACCACAGAAACAAGTTGAAGGCACAAAACAACATGCACTCAATACAGAAATACCCCAGTTAACAAACCCCCAATAAAGAAATTCCTTCCTTAACATTCCCCAGCCCCCATTCCTCCTTGTCCTCTGTCCAGTTGGGTCTTTTTAGCAACATCAGCATTAAGAAGATGGTGAAAGGGCGCTAGAAAACCAAAAGGCACAAAACCTATGATGCAAAGCTCCACTGGCTTCTTCATTGGATAAAGGTGTTTAAAATCATAAAAGCGAAAAAAATAAATGAAAAAGCCAGTGAAGCTTCAAAAACTTGTGACATGTATTTTCTGCATTTTGTTTTCCAGAATTGCATATCATTGAGCCATAGAAGTTGAAGTGGTGTCAAACTGCATTAATTCTGCAGTTCAGATGCAGCCCTAGCAACAGAGACAGTTTGGCTGGTCCTGAGATAACTTGAAGAAGAACGACTATAAAGGAAGAAAATGAATGGAGGAAATCTGGTAACAGCTGTTGCAAGGGAGAACCAGAGAATATAATCTGAGAGACTCAGATAGCAACACATCTCTGCCTGAAGACTGAAAGGTGATACGATTCGTCCGTCTGTAAATATCTGAAGGGATTTCACATAGAAGATGGAGACAGCTTGCCTTCTGCTGCTTCAGGGATTAGAACACGAAGCAATAGGTTCAAATTGCAAGAAAAGAGATTTCATCTCAACGTTAGGAAGAATCTCTTTGACTGTAAGAGCTGTTTGAAAGTGGAATTGGATAGGAGTGTGGTGGACTCTCTTTCTTTGGAGGTTTTTAAATTAGAAGTTGGATAGTCTTCTCTTAGGAGTGCTTTGGTTATGCATTCATGCATGACAGTGGGTTGGACTAGATGACCCTTGAGGTCTCTCCCAGTTCTATAACTCTATAGCAATTTATCACACTGGGGCTGATTTTGGCATTAAAGAGAAATTAAAGTGCATTTAAAGCATCCTGCATATGAAGCGGAGATGGCAAGTAATGGTGTGAATGGTTCTGATACACAATTGTGCGTATAAAGTGATATCAGAAATGCATTGCTGCTGAAATCCCAAAAGTACAAAGGTGTGCATTAATGCTTGTGTCCACTTTAATGGTGGATTTTGTACGACATCGTGTGAAATTGTTATGTGCAATTATGCAATTTTTCTGAGATATTAATGGGATAAACACCCGATCTCCTTAGTATGATAAACTCCTATGTAAAATCATATTGAGAGCCAGCATGGTGTAATGGTCTAAGTGTTGGACTATGACTCTGGAGCTCAGGGTTCGATTCCCAGGCCAACAAGCGAAACCCACTGGTGACCTTGGCCTCAGAAGGCCCTGTGATAGGTTCACCTTAGGGACATCATAAGTTGAAAACAACTTGAAGTCAAAGAACAACAACATGTAAACACATAGCCTGGAGGTAACTTTATGCAATATTTTAAACATAATTTTGTGCATGAAACAAAGTGTGTGTACATTGAAGGATGGTTCAATGGTGTTAGTATCTCAGCCAGCCATGAAAAAAAAAACTTTAGGTTTTGGACTCAGTATTTCAGATTTTGGAATTTCGGATAAATGAAACTCAACCTGTACATTTAAAACACAATTAAAAACACACAATTTTTTTAAAAAACCAACGTTCTGCCAAGCGATTATCTGTAATTTGTAATGTGGATTTGAACGTCAAGGAAAGAAATACCAGCTAAAAATGGGGAAGAATTTATCAACTAATAAGAGCTGTTTGGGAGTGGACTATAGTCAGCCTTGGAGGGTTGTAGACTCTCCTTTGTTGTTGTGTGCCTTCAAGTTGTTTCTGACTTATGGAGCCCCTGAGGTGAATCGAATATGTGGGTTTTTTTGGCAAATTTCTACAGGAGACATCTTTCCATTACCACTCTTTGTGTATGAGGGAGTGTGACTTCCCCAAGGTTACCCAATAGGTTTACGTGGCCGAGCCAGGATTCGAACCCTGGTCTCCAGAGTCATAGTCCAATGCTCAAACCACTACGAGGTCAAAAGGGAAAAAAAGAGGATCCCAACAATTATCGTCCAGTTAGTCTGACATCAATTCCAGGAAAGGTGCTAGAGCAGATCATTAAGCAGAGAGTCTGCGAACATTTAGAAGCCAATGCCATAATCACAAAAAGCCAACATGGGTTTCAGAAAAAGAAGTCATGCCAAACGAACCTGATCTCTTTTTTTGATAAAATTACCAGCTTGGTAGATGAAGGGAATGCTGTGGATATAGTATACCTCGATTTCAGTAAGGCCTTTGACAAGGTTCCCCATGACATTCTTGCAAACAAGCTTGCAAAATGTGGGATAGACAAGTTAACTGTTACATGGATTTGTAATTGGTTGACTGGCCGAACTCAAAGGGTGCTCAACAATGGCTCCTTTTCATCCTGGAGAGAAGTGACCAGTGGGGTCCCACAGGGTTCTGTCCTGGGCCCAGTGCTATTCAACATCTTTATTAACGATTTGGATGACAGAATTGGGGGCATACTTATCAAATTTGCAGATGACACTAAACTGGGAGGAGTAGCTAATACCCCAGAGGATAGGATCAAAATTCAAAATGACCTGAATAGACTAGAAAGCTGGGCCAGTGCTAACAAAATGAAATTCAATACGGAGAAATGTAAGGTTCTGCACTTAGGGAGGAAAAATGAAATGCACAGATATAGGATGGGGGACACCTGGCTGAACGAGACCACATGTGAAAGGGATCTAGGAGTCCAAGTAGACCATAAGCTGAACATGAGTCAACAGTGTGATGCGGCAGCTAAAAAAGCCAATGCAATTTTAGGCTGCATCAATAGAAGTATAGTTTCTAGATCAAGGGAAGTTATAGTGCCACTCTATTCTGCTTTGGTCAGGCCCCACCTGGAATACTGTGTCCAGTTCTGGGCACCACAATTCAAAAAGGATGTGGAGAAACTGGAGCATGTCCAAAGGAGGGCAACTAAGATGGTGAAGGGTCTGGAAACCTTGCCCTATGAAGAACGCCTTAGGGAGCTGGGGATGTTTAGCCTGGAGAAGAGAAGGTTAAGAGGTGATATGATAGCCCTGTTTAAATATTTGAAGGGATGTCATATTGAGGAGGGAGCAAGCTTGTTTTCTGCTGCTGCAGAGACTAGAACGCGGAACAATGGATGCAAACTGCAGGAAAAGAGATTCCACCTCAACATTAGGAGGAACTTCCTGACAGTAAGGGCTGTTCGACAGTGGAACACACTCCCTCGGAGTGTGGTGGAGTCTCCTTCCTTAGGGGTCTTTAAGCAGAGGCTGGATGGCCATCTGTCAGGGATGCTTTGACTTGGAGTTCCTGCATGGCAGGGGGTTGGACTGGATGGCCCTTGTGGTCTCTTCCAACTCTATGATTCTATGATTCTATGATTCTATGATTGGATGGACATCTCTCAGGAACACTGTAGTTGTGAATTCCTGCATGGCAGGGGTTGCACTAGGTGGCCTTTAGGGAAATGCTTCCAACTCAGTGATTCTATGATTGAAATCAATCGAATGCCTGCAGAAATAGAAAGGTAGTAACCTACCATAAAAACAAAAGTAAAGAAGGGGCTAAGTAAAGAAGGAGATTCCACAGTCTGCAACCAGCTACTGTGAGCCACTTTGGCTGCATCTGTACTGCCCAAAAAGTCTAGTTTGACACACTTTAACTGCCATGGCTCAGTGCTATGGGCTAATGGAAACTGTAGTCTTATAAGACATTTATCCTTCTCTATCAGAGAGCTCTGGTGCCACAACAAACTGCACAGCACTGAGCCATGGCAGTTAAAGTGGGGTCAAACTAGATTACTTCTGAAGTGCAGATGCAGCTTAAGTGAGAAAGCTCTCTCCCACATCTCATCAGCTCACCAACTGTACTTGCAAAGATGTTGGGACGGAGAAAAACTTGCTTCCCAAAGATTTAAAAACCTAGGTTGGCTCATAGCGAGATAGAGTCTTCTACTTTGCATGAGAGGGTGAAGTCTCATTCTTTGGAGGTTTTAAAACAGAGTCTGGATGCCCATCTGTCAGGAGTGATTTAATGATTTTTTTTTCCTGCATGGTGGAAGGGGGTTGGACTGCACGACCCTTGGAGTCTCCTCCAACTCTAGGGCTATTGTCTGCAACCCAAGTGGTGAAGTGGCTGGAGCACTGGATTATGATTCTGGAGATCAGGGTTCAATTCTTCATTTTGGCCATAAAAACCTACCAAGTGACAATCTCAGCCCCGAAAGCCCCATAACAGGGCCACCTTAGGGTCCCCATAAGTGAGAAATCAAATGAGATCCAAAATGGTGCAATGATTTGGGTGTTGGGTTCGATTCCCAGCTTGGCTATGAAACCTGTTGAGTGACCACAGGCAAGTCACACACTCTCAGCCGCAGGGGAAGGCAATGGCAAACCTCCTCTGAAGAAAGCTGGCTGAGAAAACCCCAGGATAGGTTTGCCTTTGGGTCGCCATAAGTCAGAAACAACTTGAAGGCACACAACAAGAACCACTTCCCCCTAACATCCTCCACGCTGCAAAATAGCATTAGTTACTACTTGGTGTATAGCTAAACCCACTTCTCCTTCCAGCTGAAGACATAATCAAAAATTGCAACATTGAAAGAAGGCAGGGATGTCATCATAGAGGTGTCTGCTGGCCCTGGGGACACGGAAAGACACACGTAGGCAGATCCCTCTCCTTCAGCCCCAGCAGTAATATTGACTCAGGAAAGCCTTCCCAAGGTCAGGCGGTGCCATTGCAATGTGGTTTCACTCCTTCTCTCTGTTAATGCATTAATTCAACTATTGTTATCCCACCTTATTATCATCCAGGGCATAAAATCCAATATATCGGTAAATGTTTTCATTGTTCTGTGCCTTCAAGTCATTTCCGATATATGGGAACCCTATGGAGTTTTCTTGGCACGATTTGTTCAGAGGAGGTTTGCCACTGACTTCCTTTGGGGCTGAGAGAGTGTGACTTGCCCAAGATCACCCAGTGGGTTTCCCAGCCAAGCGGGGAATCAAAGCCTGGTCTCCAGAGTCCTAGTCCAACTTGTTATTGTGTGCTTTCAAATTGCTTCTGACTTATGGCAACCCAAAGGCAACACTATCATGGGGCTTTCATGGCACATTTCTTCAGAGAGGATTTACCATTGCCTTCCTCTGCAGCTGAGAGAGAGTGACTCACCCAAAGTCACCCAGTGGGTTTATATGGCCAAGTTAGGATTCAAACCCTGGTCTCCAGAGTCATAGCACCTATATTGTAGCTATTTTAATTGATATAACAACAATGTTATTTTATTGATTGTATTTTTATGTATTGTTTTTATGTTTGTTTGTTTGTTTACTGTTGTAATCCTGCCTCCACCCGTAGGGAGGGAAATATGAATAAAAATTATTATTATTATTATTATTATTATTAGGCACCTAAAAGTTTTTCCTGGTATAACAGTACAGAGAATTTCCTTCAGAAATTCAATGTTCTCTGCCTTAAAAAGGAGCCGTTAGCTTCGCTCAGGACAGGGGCATATGGATCACAAGAGCCGTTACTTTACTGCTGCTAACAGAGTTTAAATTTTATTACCTGACTTTTATTGCTCTTTGTCTCTAGTCCATACATGGCTACTAGAGGGAATGGCCTCTCCCTACATCAAAATCTATTAATACCATCTTAACTGGCAACATCTGTGACAGAATGCAAGCCTATGACCCTGAACATCATCATCATTTTTCTGTGATTCTTAAAAAATCATCTAGATGATAATCTTTCAGGGTTTCTTTGACTGTGTATTCCTGCATGGCAAGGGGTCCCGTCCAACTCTAGGATTCTGTGATCTTTGCCTGATGAAGAAGCCAGTGAATCTTTGGACACTTGCAAGATATATTTTATGCTTAGGCCTTGGCAAAGGTATCACTCTTTGTGGATTTTGTAGTAGCTGTTGTGTGCCTTGAAGTCATTTCCGACTTAAGATGACCCTGAGGTGAACATATCATGGGGTTTTCTTGACAAGATTTGTTCTGTGCAGGTTTGTGAGAGAGTATAATATGTCAAAGGTCACCCAGTGGGCTTCCGTGGCCAAGCTAAGATTCGAAACCTGGTCTCCAGAGCTATAGTCCAATGATCTGTGTATGTTAAATCACATATAAGGGCTTTAACCATTGCACCAAATGTTGCAGAAATACTAAGCCACACAAACAGAAGAGCCCTATATTGGCACTTCACAGATGCATGGGACTTTGGAGACAGGGCACAGGTGTCAAATTTATATATTATATATGTATTGTTGTTAAAAATATAAATTGAGGTTTCAAGGTACAGCTCTGTTTGCAAGATGCCATTATTGTTGGCCACACTGAACCTGGTAAAAGGTACACAGGCATGAGTACACCCTGACATGAGTACACGACATGAGTACACCTCGACATGACCTGTTCCACTTCTGATATTAACCTACACCTGTTGTTGTTGTGTGCCTTCAAGTCAGTTCTGCCTTATGGCAATCCTAAGGCTTGTAGTCCAAGGTGTGTGTGTGTGTATGTGTGTGTGATACTTGCCAAGAAAACCCTGCAATTTTGTGGATTTTGTAGTAGTTGCTGCATATAAGCTATAGGGACATCTTAGGTCAGCATAAGTCGGAAATGACTTCAAGGCATGCAGCAACTACTACAATCACAGGATTTTCTTAGCAAGTTTTTCAGAGAGGGTTTGCCATTGCCACCCTCTGAGGCTGAGAGAGTGCTGCTTGCCCAAGGTCACCCAGTAGGTTTTCATAGATGAGCCTCCAGAGTCATAGTCCAACATGCAAACCAGTACAGCACACTGTATGACAAACAAAAAAAAGAACAGGAGACATCAAAATAGGAGAGAAAACGGGAAGCCTTGTGCATGCTTAGACTGGCAAGACTGGCAAGACTGTGAGATGCAGGGAGAGAATAAGGGCACACCCTTCAAATCCAAGGCTTAAAATTGCCCAGGAAGGGATTTCCTGAAACTATTAATGGGGGTGCATTAACCACTGAACAGCACAGCTTCAAAAAAAATCCAGAAAAGTTTTGGACTAAAACTCCCTGAATGTCCCAGTTAGTATGGGGAATTCTTGGAGGACTATAGGAGCCAGTGTGGCACAATGGTTTGAATGGAGACCTGGGTTTGAATGCTGGCTTGACCATGGAAACCCACTGGGTGATCTTGGGCAGGACACACTCTCTCGGCCTCAGAGAAGCAAAGGCAAACCCCCTTTGAAGAAATTTGCCGGCCAAACCCCATGACTGTCTCAACATAAGTTGGAAACAACTTGAAGGCACACAACAACAAGAAGACTGAAAAAGTAACTTTTCAAAGCTCCACCTTTCCCTTGCTCCCAGCCAGTACTAAACCACGACTTTAGGAGCTGAGCTGTGAACTATTACCTCCTCATTCCCTTTTCATCTCAGCATACTCTCACCTGCAACCAGTGCTGATGCAGGAGAAACTGGTACATACTGGTCCCCAGCAGTCCGAAAGGGAGGCTCAGGGCCTGACTATGTTGCAGATGTTTGTTTTTTCCTTTTTCATTAATATAATTATTTTTCTGTTACGTTTGTCATCCACTGTCTAATTGTTTTCAAAGAAAATAATGATACACAAAATTGTTTCACTCTGTGGGTTTCCATAGCTGAGCAGGGATTCAAACCCTGGTCTCCAGTCCAACACTCAAATCACTACATCACGCCTGCTCTCAGTGGGGTCATGGCTAATTCTAGCACTGCTCAGAAGGCAGCAGTGGTAAACCCATCCTGAAACCTTTTATCTTGAAAATCACATGATGAGACAAGCCCAAATTCAACAAGAGTGTGATGGAAGATGAGAATCCCAGGCCGGCCAACTACTGGGGAAGAACAGAGGACCAATACAAGCAGTGCTGGGTCTTCAGAGTTGTAGTCCAACGCTCAAACTACTACGGCATGCTGCCCCTTTAATATATATAGTAGGAACATGGAATGTAAGAAACTTGAATTAGAGAAAGTTAGTTGGACTACAACTCTGGAGGCCAAGTTTTGATTCCCTGCTTGGCCATGAAACTAACTGGGCGACCTTGGCCAAGACACATGCTCTCAGCCTCAGGGGATGGCAAGGGCAAATCTCCTCTGAACAAATCACGCCAAGAAAACTCCACACCTTAGGGTCATCATAAATCAAAAATGACTTGGAGGCACAGAAGAAGAAGAAGAAGAAATACTATTGGTAAATTGATTCAGTCATTCACAGGAGCCCACCTTGAGTTGCAACATCTGAGCAAGGCAGTTGATGCTCTGTGTTTTAGGAGGTCTCGCATTAATAGGGAAGACATAAAGCTGAAGTTGATGCCAGCACATAACAATAACTGTAACCATAATTGTGGAAGTACCTTGTGGTTGTGGTCTGAAGTCTGAATAATTGGCAAGGTCACCCTGTGGGTTTCCATGGCTAACTAGGGATTTGAGCCCTGGTCTCTGGTAGACTCAAGCTCAAATCCCTGTTCAGCCCTGGAAACAGGGTGGCCTTGGGCACATCACACACTTTCAAATGCAAAGGAAGACAACAGCAAACCTCCTCCAATTAAATCTTGCCAAGAAAACCATAGAATAGGGTTGCCGTAAGTTGGGATCAACTGGAAGATACGGAACAACAACTTGAAACACCAGCACTACATTCCAGAATTAAAAGATGCACCTTCACCCACACAACCAGGGATGGGGTCAAGACCATAACAACACACACCTCACTATCTCCTTGCTTACGTCCTGTGCCCGATATAGCCTTCCCCTGGAGGCCTCCAAACCAGTTAGACTTGTTACCAATGGAGCCCAAGAAGAGCTCACGCCATGGGTGGGAAGGACAACTGTTCTTTGGAAAGGAGTAATTACGTAGCTCATCCAGGTACATGGGACAGAACGGAGCCAAGCATTTGGATACTGCTTCTAAAGGGAAATTGCTTTTTTATGTATCAGTTGCAATCATCAGGACTAGGGACTTGATTTCCTTATGGTCGAAGAGTATTCCATGGCCAGTTTCCCATGGAAACAGAAGGTCCCCTTTGCATTCTTCAAATCCGCAGATGATGTGCAGAGAGGTAATTATAATAAAATCTGCAGATCATGTGCAGAGAGATCATGTTCAACTTCCAGAATTTCAGGTCTCTCTCTCTCTGCACATGGCTTTTCCCACATTCCCTTGCATGCTCTCGGATCATGATTGTGCAAAAAGGGTGCAGGACAGGTGAGTCTGAAATCCTGTCCTTGCAAAAACCCACTGTTCCGAAACTGGAATAAACGGGATTAATTTCGCTGACTCAATCTTCTCCTCCGCAGAGGTCTCCTTAAATGAGTTGAAATCTTTTGTGCTCGGGTTTTGGGTTGCAGGTGAATGGATTGCTTTTGTTTTTAAATGAAAAGGAAACTGAGAGATTTAAAGGACATTTTGGAAGCTCGACAATGGGTGTCACCCCATATCCTTCAACTGTCCCAGTTTGGCAGCGATGATCCTGATTAATCTTCTACCATCCCACTTTTTCAGCCGTTTTTAAAATGTCCCAGTTTCTCTGTCCTCCTCTCAATTTCCCCATTTGTCCTCAGCTTAGTTCAGGTGCTGCACACTAAGTACAAAATGCAAAAAATAGTTTCAAATCATTAAAGGAGATTTCTGTGCACAAGGCCTTCAAGAAGCCAAGGTTTGAACCCATAGAAGGTTCTGCCATAGAAACCCACTGGGTGACCTTGAGCAAATCACATTCTCTCAGAGGAAGGCAAGGCCAAACTTCTGAACAAATCTTGTAAAAAACAACAACCCACTGCTTTCTTAACAAAGTTTGTCTTAATGTAGCCATAATTTGGAAATGACATGAAGATGCACATCAACAACACCTCAACCTGGACTGTACAGACTGAGGTCTCGTTTGTGTTTGTCGGGTGCCTTCAAGGCATTTCTGACTTAAAACAACTCTAAGATGAATCTATTATGGGGTTTTCTTGGTAAAATTTATTTAGAGGGGGTTTGGTATCTGCCTCCCTTTGAGGCTGAGAGAATGTGACTTGCCTAAGGTCACCCTGCGGGTTTCCATGGCCAAATGGGGATTTGAAGCCTGGTCTCCAGAGTCGTAGTCCAGTTCCCAAACCACTACACCACCCTGCCGCTCTTGGGATGAGTACCTAGGTCATTGTTGTGCATTTGTGCACCCTCTCCCTACATATGCTTGCCTGAGGAGCAATCCATTCTCTACAGATGTGGGACAGGGTTCTCTCTGCAGTGGCACTCTCATTGTGGGATGATGATGATGATCATGATGATGATGCCCTCCCCTTGGGAGCCCTGAGTGAAATTAGCATTTGGCACCATTCTGAAATCTGGTGAAAACATGGCTCTTCTTAACAATCTTTGAATGCCTAATGATTTCTTCCAACACCAACATAGATGTAGAGCCAGCATGGTATACTGGTTTGAACACTGGATGAGGACTTTGGCAGACCAGGATTCGAATGCCCACTCAGCCATGGAAACCTACTGGGTCACCTTGGTCAAGTCACATACTCTCAGCCCCAGAAAACCCTGTGATAGTTTTGCCTTAGGGGGAAACGACTTGAAGGCCCACAACAACAACTTGTAGGCACCCACGGTTTTGAACAGCTTTGGCTTTTCCAAATTGCTAAACAGGTTTTTGGAATATTTACGTTATTTTTCCTGTTTAAATAAATAAATAAATAATATTTAAAATTTAAACTATGATTGCAATCTGCCCAAAGGGTATTATGAGACAGGGTGGGTTAGAAATATTTTAGTAATAATAGTAATAATAATTGTGGTGTTAGTAGTTGCCACCGGCAGGCAGTTTCTAAACCTTAAATCTATGTTTAAATTGCGTGTTTTAGTAATCACACCATAATTTTAATGATTTATTTAGTACTCGTCTCACTCAGTTTGGAAAACACAGTGTCTGCAAGAACAAGAAAATAGGAAGAGGAGGATACTGTTCACACCCAAAGTACCTGAACCAGCAGGAAGTTTATAAATTGCTTAGGATGGATAATGAGAAACTTCTTTCTCTGATCTTTACAGATTATTTCTTCCACCCAGTTCCTGTCCCTCTGGTCTCAGCCTTTGCAAACCCACAGCCCAACAGATACTCCTAGAAGGCAAGGAGAAGGTAGGGAGAAAATCCAGGTGCTTCTGAAATATAAACGGAATAAATGGCCTTCCCAGAAGGCAGATCTGGAAGGATCCGGGTAGATGATTACAAGGGCAAAGGAACCAGAGATACCGGCTTCCCAGTCCATATATGTTTATTTACATTCCTTTCCTACCTTCTTCCCCAAAGGCTGGAGATGAGCAGCAAAACATCTCTTATGACAAGCCACCGGCTGCAACAAAATGTTGCTAGACAAACATCAGTGCAAAATGCCAGTCAGCCATGCCTTTTCCAAGGCACGAGCCTTCACGTCATCTGTCGATTTATGGGGACCCCATGAATTTCACTGGGTTTTCTTAGGCAAGGAATCATCTGAGATGGTTTTGCTTCCTTCCTCTGAATTACAGCCAGCAACACCTGGGATTCCTTGGTGGTTTCCCCTCTGAGTCCTAACCAGATATGACCCTGCTTAGCTTCCACGATCAGACAGGATCTGATGCATTAATATGCTGCAATAAATGAGGTTAAAAATACCACAAAAGTCCTTTTTCCTTCCCTTTTGTCCTGCACCTAGAAGAGAAGGGTTGAGAATTGCATGGCTTTCCGGATGATAGGGACTGCAACTCAAAGCAGTCTTCACCATCAGCCAGGGTTGATGGGAACTGCTGTCCAACAACATCTTGTAGTAGAGGCCCAAGGAGGGCCAGCAGAGAAATGTAACTTTTCTTAGGCTTGGTGGATGAGGCTGGGAAAGATTTTTTCAGAAGACAGGGCTGACCTAGGATTTATCATCCTATGGCAGTGATGGCAAACCTTTTATATACCGAGTGCCCAAACTTAAACATGTTCCGGCATGGGGTGTTACCAGTGCTGTGCATGCCAGAAAGGCCATGCTTACCATTGGTTCACTGTCACAGTCCTATGGCATGGAAGCCAGTGCTGCCACAGGATTTGTTCCTTTTTCAGAACACTTTGCTTCCCCCTCCTCACTGGTTTTCCAAGTTGAAGGAAGTTGAAGAAAAGGGAAATGGGTTCAAGAATCAGGGACCTAGGCAGGTAGAGTAGAAATATTTGGTCAAGGAGTCAAGGGAATGTGGTCAAGTTTAGAGAAGAAGGGCTATGACATGGGACATAAATGGTTTTTTTCTCAACTTTGCCCATCCCAGATGCATTGGATCACAAACGGCCATCATCCGCAGCCCCCTCGCCAGTGGCGTCCCTAGGCTGGTATCACCCAGTATGGTAACTCATAGTGTCACCCCCTTATTGACCCCCTCCCATACCACACCTTACAGAATCCTTAGCAATGTTTCTTGTATCTAATGTGACTCATAAATCATGATTCTCATCTACCACTGAATGTAATGGCAGTGAATTGTGACATAAAACTAGCAAAATTAAAACGAGACCTTTCAATTACAATATGACATGCACAGCCTAAATGTGTATATATCTGCATAAGGTTCATGTGCTTAAAGTGAACATTTGGTAAGATGCAGCATTTTTAAAGAAAATTTTAAAATGTAGTTTTTAGCAATTTTAGCAAACTTTTAAATTTAATTTTCAAAAGGGGGCTTCTCTTTTCTTCTCCTCCGACTGAGCTTTACCCACACTCACACCATCTCTTCAGCGTTTTAAAAGGATGCAGGCAAACCCGTGGATATCAAAATCCGTGCATGCTCAGGTCCCTTGAAATACAATGGCATAGTAATATGGTATCCCTTATATAAAATTGCAAAATCAACGTTTGCTTTTGGAATGTGTATATTTACAAAATATTTTCTAGCCATTGATGCTTGAATCTGGGGATAAAAAAAATCCATGGATATGGAGGGCTGACTGTATTTCTTGTCCTTTCCCTTTTTTCTTTAATACCTGTTCTAGCAACATAACATTGCTTATAATGTGTCTATTGTTCTTCTTTGTCGTGCCTTTGCAGATGTGCATTTCAAAACCCAATGGCTAATTTTTAAAAGTCTGAACAATTCCTCCATCCTTTCCACACAACCTGTCATTGATTTCCTGATTCTTGGTGCCTTCTTGCTTCTGGTTTCTCAAATTCCCTCTCCGGAGAGTTCTTTTCTCTCCCAATATAACCAACCTCGCAGGGTTGCTGTTGGGAAATACTGGGGGATACAAGGAACATAATGGTATGTTTTGAGATCCTGGATAAAAATGAGCTAAATATATACAGATTTCACAAATCCAGCCTTTAGCTTTTTAGCCCTAGCCACAAAATGCCTGCTGAGGGAGGTTCACAAATGGTTTTGCAATCTGGAGCGGTTACAAAGAAAACATCTCTGACAGCTTCACATTCAAATGGGATGCTTGGATGGTAATTAAAAAATGGCAAAGTGATGAAATTCTTTTTGCAAAACATCCAGGGACTATGACCAAAGGGCAGTGCCAAAAATAAAATCAAGTAAAAATCTAATTAATAAACATAGGCAGAGAGCGTGGAATTTCAGTCTGCAGGGAATTTGTTTGCGGATCTGTGCTCAGTTTTGCAATTCACTCATCCCCATTTCTTAGCTTGGTCCACCTGCCTAGGCTGCTATGAGACAAAAGTGGGGCAGGGAACTTTGCAACTCCATTACACTAGGGGCATCCGAAAGACCAGAAGACCATGACACATTAGATAGGAGCTGTTAGTACTAATGGTCTCGTAGTAATTTTGGGGCATCTCTCTCTCTATATATATATATGGAGAACCAGTGTGGCGTAGTGGTTTGAGCATTGGATCATGACTCTGGAGAGCAGGGTTTGAATCCCCACTCAGCCATGGAAACCCACAGGGTGATCTTGGGAAAGTCACACTCTCTCAGCCTCAGAGGAAGGCAAAGATAATTGCCCTCTGAACAAATCTTGCCAAGAAAAAACCTGTGACGGCCTTATGGTCACTGTAAGCTAGAACCGACTTTAAAGCACATAACAAAAACAAAGGTAAACTTATCACAGGGGTTTCTTGGCAAGATTTGGACACAGAGGATTTGCCTTTGCCTTTCTCTGAGGCTGAGAGAGGATGACTTGCTCAAGATCACCATGTGAATTTCCATGGCCAAGCAAGGATTTGAACCCTGGTCTCCTCTCACTGTCCTAGTCCAACATTCAACTCACTACTCCAGGATGGCTCTCCCTGGCAATTTATTTATTGATTTAAAATACATTTTTAACCCACCCTTTTATCATCAGTTCTGAAAATGGCAAGCAAAAATGACTCTATAAATAATTTAAACAAGAGTTGGGTCAAAACTACCAATATAGATTTCACCAGGGATAAATACACCAGCATGGTGTAGTGGTCTGAGGGTTGGACTAGGAATCTAGAAATCCAGGGTTTGAACCCCTGCTTGGCCATGGAAACCCACTGGGTGACTTTCAGTAAGTCACACTCTCTCTCAGCCTCAGATTAAGGCAATGGCAAACTTCCTCTGAGCAAATTGTAACAAGAAAACCCTGCCATAAGATCACCATGAGTCAGAAATGACTAGCGGGCATGTAACAACAAAGTACAAGCAAGCAGGAAAAACAAAAATGTACAAATATAGGATCAGTGACACTTGGCTTGATAGCCATGCATGTCAAAGTGATCTAGGGGTTCTTAGTAGACCACAAGCTAAATATGAGCCAACAGTGTGATGCAGCAGCTAAAAAGGCCAATGCAATTCTAAACTGCATCAAGAGGAATGCAGTGTCCAGATCAGCAGAAGTAGCAGTGCTGCTCTATTCTGTTTAGTCCAACCTCGCTTGGGATACTGTGTCCAGGTAAGAATACTGACAAGCTGAAACATGTCTGGAGAATGATGCCCAAGTTGGCAAAAGCTTTGGAAACCCAGCCCTATGAAGAATGGCTTAGGGAGATGGGTGTGTTTAGTTTGGAGAATAAAAAATGGAAAGGTGGTATGATAAGAATCTTTTAATAGTGGGAGCTTGGTGTCAATGGGAGTTTGGTTCTAGAACCCCGCTGTGCATAACAAAATCCATGGATGCTCAAGCCCCATTAAATACAATGGCAGAGCAAAATAGTCTCCCTTGTGGTAAAATTAAGATTTGCTTTTTGGAATTTATATATTTTAAAAATATTTTAATGCCGTAGGTGCTTGAATCCATGGATAAAAAAAAAAAATCTGTGAATATGAAGGGCTGACTGTATTTGATGGGATGTCATGTAGAAGATGGAGCAAGCTTGTTTTCTGATACTCTAGAAACCAGGACATGGGGTAACATATTTCAACTGGGTAAAAGGAGTGTCTTTCTAAATATTAGAAAGAACCTCCTGATGGGAAGAGC
Organism: Urosaurus nigricauda; assembly: GCA_034509955.1. Classification (NCBI taxonomy): domain Eukaryota; kingdom Metazoa; phylum Chordata; class Lepidosauria; order Squamata; family Phrynosomatidae; genus Urosaurus; species Urosaurus nigricauda. The sequence continues at coordinate 4,692,126 of JAOEGL010000004.1, forward strand.
GGGTCAACAGTGGAATCAATAGATTCCTCCAGAACAGGGAGACTCTGCTTTTTTGGAGGCCTCTAAGCAGCTTGGATGACCACCTTGCAACAGTGCTTCAGCTGTGAATTCTTCCATGGCAGAGGGATGGTCTGATTGATCCTTGGGTACCTTCCTACCCTATGATTCTACAATTCTGGAGAGGTACACTCACAGATCTTGCACCATCTCCCCTTAAATTATGGCGTTAATCTTGAGTTTCAAGTCTTTGGAAATAATCTTTACATGTCTATCTCACAAAACTAGTCGTGTTAGTCTCTTGCAGCATTAAAAAAAAAGGAAGCAGCAGGAAGGAATGTGTCAGTACCTTTAAACAGTTTTTGTAAGAGCCCCAAAAAGTCAATTTCCCAAACTCTATTAAGGGTACATAGAAATTATAATGTAGAAATAACACAGTTTGACATAACCTTAGGTACTGTAGTTCCATCCTATGGAATCTAGGGATGTGTAGTTTTACTACAAAGCGATGGTGCCTCTTGGTGCTGTTGCTTTTGTTGCTGTGTGCCTTCAAGACAATTTGGACTTATAGCGAACCTAATGTGAAACAATCATGGGGTTTTCTTGGCAAGGTTTGTTTAGAAGCAGTTTGCCACTTCCGTCCCCTGCGGCTGTGAGAGTGTGACTTGCCTTGGGAATCGAACTCAACCCTCCAGAGTCATAATCCAACACTCAAACCGCTAAGCAAAACTACAAACCCCAGGATTCTGTAGGATTGAGCTACGGCAGTTAAAGTGATGCCAAACTGCATTATTTCTACAGTTCCAATGCACCCCAAAATACCTGCAAAAATGGGACATACCTGGGAATGTCTCCTCCGGAGGCCAATCTGCCTACAGACAGGAGGCTAAACTAGTACCAAATTTAACGGGCAAAAGTGTGTTCCTTGGTCTTTGGAGAGGTTGACCCAATGGCGCCTGTTTTCCTAATCTGGCTGCCCCAGAGTTGTTTGGATTTCTGCCCCAGCTCCTTTTACACAAACAGAGAAGAAGCAGAAGAAGAAAAAGGTTTTAATTCTGTGCCAGGAAAGTTCTTCCTGCAAAAACAAAAGGTTGTTAATCAGTAACAGGGCGTTCAAATGAACTCCTGTCGCCTTGATTCAAGAGCTCCCTTCAGACCTTAGTGTGCATGTGTGTGGTTTTTATTTTATTTTGAATTTTATGTCATTTAAAACATCAGAGGAAGCACCCACATGGTTCTGGATACAGAAGATGGGAAATAAAGAAAACATGCAGACAGTCCCCCAGCAGCCTCGACAATTTTATAAAAGGTGCAGAAAAATCCAGCAACAGCATGGCATAGTGGTTTGAATGTTGGACTATCATTCTGGAGACTAGGTTTCAATTCCCTGTTCGTCCATGAAACCCACTCGGTGACCTTGGGCAAGTCACACTCTCTCAGCCTCAGAAGGATGCCATGGCAAACCTCCTTGGAACAAATCTTGCCCAAGAAAACCCCATGATAGGTTTGCCTTAGGGCTACCATAAGTCGGAAATGGCTTGGAGGCACACAACGACAACTAACTCTGATGGCACGATGGGACCTCCATGTTCAGGAGCAGTCTAACCCTGAGTACCAAGTGTGTCTCTGAGAAAACAAAAGAAACCATACTGCTTTCTTGTGCTTTTTGCGAGCTCCTCAGAAGCATCTAAATATTTGTCTTGGGGGAAGAAGATACCAGATTTTACTGGACTGGGAGGAAAGAGCCCTTGTTCCCATGTTTACTATCAGCTCAAACCATGATGCAATCACTAAAAAGGTCACACCGCCTACATCCAGGCAGTTTGGGCTTCAGGGAGGATCAGAGAATGCCCACAAGCAACTAATAGGTTATCAGTTGACAATATCAGATGGTCATATCAATCAATCAATCCTAAGGATGACAGCCATATGAGTTCCCAGTCCCAAACCACTCCCTGTTTTCTCTTTAATCTTCATGTCTTCCCATACAATTCAGCTTTGCTGTCTCTCTAAAAGATGTTAAGATCAGGATCACCAAATGGCCTCCTTGTGCTGGGCATGTCCTACATGCCAACCTTCTCTCCAGGATGCATTCCAAAGTGACCTCCATTCTGAGCATGACTAAGAAGCATGAATTGATCTCAACATGCGTGTTTTTAGCTTTTATTTTGTAATAACCTACGTTTTTCTCGAGCAGCCTACATTTTACAATGCCTTGTCATCCTTTGCAGTCAGGACATCTGATCATCCTGGTTAAGATCCACCTTGAAAAGTAAGTGAGGAATCCTCCTGTGGGTTCTTCCGCATAGAATCATAGCATCACAGAGGTGGAAGAGACCCCCAAGGGTCATCCAACCCAACCTGCTTTTGCCATGCAGGAAAACGCAAGCCAAGCACTTCCAAAAGATGGCCATCTAGCCTCTTGTTTAAAAACTTTCAAAGAAGGAGACTTCATCGCTTTCTGAGGCAAGCAAACTAGATGAAGGAGATGTTTATGGGGTACACTGGCTGAAACAGCAAGCTAAGAACTTCTGCAAACTTGTCTCATTGGAAAGCTCATTCCCATACCATGCAGAAAACTCTCTTCATACACTTAAATCACTCCTTTGCATTTCATAGTACATTGCTCATCTCTGTTAACACTGAACTTTATCACATGGGGAAAATCCCGTGCAGAAACAGGGGTTTAAATCAGAAAAAAAAAACCCAGCAAAAGCGGGTTGATTTTCATATGACGCTGTTGTTAAAGTGGTGTTAACCTGAACAGAAAGTAGACAAAAGCTGCTGCTTTTTACTTTTGGAAAATCCCAAAAGTAGAAAGGAGTGGCTTTTGTCTATTTTCTGTTCAAGTTGACACCAGTTTAACAATGACGTGTATGAAGATCAACCCACTTTTGCAGGGTTTTTCCAGCTTTTAAATCCTGTTTTTGCACAGGATTTCCCCTGTGTGATAAACTCCACTGTCTCCGCCGTTTCAAAGGTCAGCAGACAACATCATTATTATTATTATTATTATTATTATTATTATTATCCCGCCTTTCTCCCAACATAGGGACTCAAAGGGACTAACAGCAAATTGAAAAAACAATACAATTTAAAACAGTACAACATTGAAATGTCTAAATATAAATAGTTTTCTGTGGGTTTTCTGGGCTATGTGGCCATATTCTGGAAGACACGGCCACATAGCCAGGAAAACTCACAAAAGACTATGGACGCCTTCAACTTCATATAAATATAAAATTTTAAAAAACAATTAAACCATTTTAAAAGTTAAAACCGTTGTGAATTAAAATGTAACGTTAAAAATACAAACCTTAAAATTTAAAATGCTACAACATTTAAATCTCAGTCCTTATCAGCTGGTAAAGAACCAATACAAATCAGTACAGAACAAATCAGAAGGCCAAAATACTCTAAAGGCACCATATCCTTTGTTTGTGGAGGTTAAGCAGGGTGAACACTGTGTAGTACTTGGATGGGAGACCACCAACAAAAACCAGGTGCTGTAGGTTGTATGTCAGAAGAAGGAACTGGTAAAAACCATTTCTGAGGACCCCTTGCCTGAAAAAACCCTATAAAATTCATAGGGCTGCCATAAGTTGACAGACAACTTGAACACATATATACACATACATAAGAGCATGCACACACAATCTTACTTCCCCTTGTTCACCTCATGCCTGATCAGAAGTTCTGGAGAGCAAAAGAAGATGAAAAATCTACACTATTTATGCACTACTTTTGTAAATCTTTAGTAGTCCTAATTAAAAGGTATTCCCCATCCCTTGAATTTGGATAGTGACAAAGAGACACACAAAAGTATATTCCTTCTTCAAAATATTCATTCTTTTTGCAAGCACGCATACGGCAAAGTGCACTTTTGTGCTGCAACGCAGAATCTCGAACACTCTCTCAGCCTCAGAGAAAGCCAAAAGCAAATAACCTCCGAACAAATCTTGTCAAGAAAACCCCATGAGAGGTTTGCCATAGTCAAAAAAAGGCTTGAAGGCACACAGGGACAACAAAGATATATCCCAGGACAAATGCAGTTTATTTTTGGCATGATCCAGCCCTTAATAAACCATGAAAGGGGGCATCCTTACCAGTAGGAGGTTGGACTAGATGACCCTGAGTGGTCCCTTCCATTCTACGTTTCTATGAGGCGTAGGTCAGAAAGCCATATCAAGAGACTCTACTGATCCCTCCATCCCTGTCTTCCAAGGAAATCTTTTCCAGCCCCATAAACTGAACCTGAAAGAATTCACATTTCAAGGGAGAAGTTATATTTCTCTGCAGGACCCCCTTGTTAGTACCTTCTTACTACAAGGGTAAGAATCCTGGAGCACTCCAAATGTTAATTCCCATCAGCCCCAACCAGCAAAGCCAGACAGTGAGAAATGTATGCCTGACCACAAGGAAGGCCACACCATTCTCAGCCCTTCTCTACAGGTACAAGACAAAAAGGGATGGGAAAAGGACTTTTGTGGCACCTTTAACTCGATTATATTGCAGCATATAAAAGCACCAGATACTGTCTGATGATGGAAGCTAAACAGGGTCACCTTGGGTTAGTACTTGGATGGGAGACCACCATGGACTAGCAAGCCCTGCAGGCTCTATTTCAGAGGAAGGAACTACCAAAGCCATCTTTGAGCATCCCTTACTTAAGAAAACCCTATGAAATTCATGGGAGTTTCTCTCTATAAACGCCGCCTTGAGTCCCTATATTGAGAGAAAGGCAGGATACAAGAAAACCATCATCATCATCTGATATTGGATGGGAGACCTCCAATGACATATTTAGTTATATTTAAGAAGAAGGATCTGACAAAACCACCTCTTGACTATTCCTTCCTGAAGAAAACCTTAGGATATTCATGGGCTCACCATAGGTTGGCAAGAGTTGAAGACACCTACACAGAGACATGTCTGGTATCCTAAAGGCACATGATCCTGTCTGATCTTGGAAGCTAAGCAGGGTCAACCCTGGTTAGTACTGTACTTGAATGGGAGACTGCCAAGAAATACCAAGTTATATTTCAGAGGAAAGAACTGGCAAAACCACCTCTGCATATTCCTTGCACAAGAAAACCCTATAGAATTAATGGGGTCACCATATGAGGGGGTATCCAAAAGTTTTAATGATCACCTTTTTAAAAAAATTGACAGAAAGTTTGTTTTGATTTGTAGTTGTTAACTTATCTCTATATAGTCACTATCTAGATTTATACATTTTCCCCAGTGTTTCTTGACCCTCCGAATACCTGATATTGTAGAAGTCTGCAGATTGCGCCTGATGAGGGGGTATCGTAAAATAAGAATTATCACCCGGAAGTTATTATGGCATATTGATGAAATTTTGTCAGTTTCATCATTGGTCCCTAAGTGCACGTTGCTGAGAAAATCAGCTCATTGCGTCCTTTATTTTTGTGACTGGCTCTGCCAGAAGGGACTAAAATGTAAAATCCTCATCAGGCACAATCTGCAGGCTTCTACAATAATGATATTCGGAGGGTCAAGATATGCTGGGAAAAATGTATAGACCTAGATAGTGACTACATAGAGATAAGTTAACAACTACACATCAAAACAAACTTTCTGTCAATTCTTTAAAAAGGTGATCATTAAAATTTTTGGATACACCCTTGTACATCAACAGGGGACTTATACACACGTGCCTCAATACCCTAAAAGCACCAGATCCCATTTGATCTTAGAAGCTAAACATGGTCAGCCCTGGCTAGGACTCGGATGGGAGACTGCACATGAATACAAAGTTATATTTCAGAGGAAGGAATTGGGAAAACTTCCTCTTGACTATTCCTTGCCTAAGAAAACCCTAGAAAATTCATGGGGTGACCATCCATAGGTTGACAAGACTTGAAACACCTACATACTGAAATGCCTGAATATCCTAAAGATACAGATCATGTCTGATCATGGAAGCTAAGCAAGGTCAGCCCTGGTTAGGACTCAGATGGAAGACCACCAAACACCAAGTTATATTCCAGAAGAAGGAATTGGCAAAACCACCTCTGAGCATTCCTTGCTAAAGAAAACCCTAAGAAATTCATGGGGCTGCCATAAATCAACAGCAGACTTACATACATATGCCTAAATACCCTAAAGGTCTCAGATCCTGTCTGATCTTGGAAGCTAAGCAGGGTCAGCCCTGGTTAGGACTCAGATGGGAAACCACCCATGAACCCCAAGTTACATTTGAGAGGAAGGAACTGACAAAACCTCCTCTGACTATTCCTTGCCTAAAGAAAACCCTAGAAAATTAATGGGTTTGCTATAAACCAACAGGCCAGTTTCACACTCACACAAACACAAGCTTTCTGGGTCTAGAGAGCCTGTTTTCTTCAAAGGTAGGAAAGCTTATTGGGGACATAAATCAGCCAAGGAGTGTTAAAGGGGCCCCAGAACTTGAGTTTCTATTCATTTCCCATTGCAACCAATGAGCCTTTGAAAATCCAGAGCCAGCACCCTCTACCAGTTGGATTTCTGCCTGCCACACCACTTTTGCAGACTTTCTAGGGGGCATCCGCACTGCAGAAATCATCCAGTTTGGCACCCCACTTTATAATTGCCATGGCTCCATGCTATGGCATTCTGGGATTTGTAGATTGCTGTGGCACACCAGAACAAAGACAGAACCCCACACTGAGGAAGGCTGTGCCAAAGCCCCTCTGAACAAACCTTGCTGAGAAAAGAAAACAAAAACCATTGGTATAAGCTGGAAATGATAAAGAAGAACAAGAAAGCAAAGATCTGGTTGCTAGAACATGGTACAAAATCCCAGGATGCCATGGCATGGAGCCAAGGCAACAAAAGTTGTGCCAACCTGGAATATTCCCGCAGTGCGGATACACTCTACTGGATTGATTGAGGGGGATAGGGCTGAAGAAAAGCCTGGCAGCTACTAAAAGAATCATGAAATGAGAGTCTTAAAAAAGTGAACCAAGGCACTTCTGCCCAGTTTGCCCACTTTGCCAACTGGTGGGCCAGTAATAGAGGGGCAGAGGTGTGCAGATAGGCCAAGATTGCTGGCATTTTACCTGTTCCAGTGCCAAAGCTGGGATGCCAATGAAGGAGCGCGGCTTCTGTGTCCTGAAAGAGCCAGCTGGCTTCTGCTTTGCAGCTTGCAAGCTCTGCCTTGCCAAGCCAAACCAAACCCGCCTCCCAGCTCACCTGAGGCCCAGGTGAACTCCTTGCACAACTTCCTGTTGACACTCACCTGGGGAATTTCCCTACCTGTAAGAGCCCTGGTGGCACACTGGGTAAATGCCTGCACTGCATTTGTTTTGACATTTGTGTGTGTGTGTATTTTAGACATATGCATACACTTCGTTTGTGGTTGTGCTTAGATTTAGTTAAACAGATTTATTTATGTCTTTATTTATTAAAATGATTTTCATTGTTCTGCTCTCTGCAACGCTAGATGTTTGCATTAAAGACAAATTTCATCAAGGGAGGAGACATTATTTCTTTGCTTTTCTTTTAATTTGTATCCTGCCTTTCTCCCCGAAAATGGAACTCGATGCGGCTAACAACTTCTAGAAAACAAGGCAAATTAAAAACAATACAAAAGTAGTCCAAACAGTACAGCAATTCCCGTGGAATATAAGATTTATACAATCTGATATGTAAGACGTATAAAAAGAATGTGTGAAGTTAAAACACTAAGCATAAAAAAATATTAAAATGTATGGAAAATACGTTTTCATACAGACTAAATTCTTATTAGGGAGCAATTTTATTATTTATTTTATTATATATTATCACATTAGGGGGCAATTTTCTCATTCTGCCACCTCCCTTCTAACTAAACCCCTGACTTTGCCTCCTCTCCTGAAATCTTCTTTCAGTCCCCACATGTCTAGCCTTGCAAAAAGTGAGAGACTGAAAATAATTCACACCTAGATCTATTTGCTATGTTCCTTTGGCCACTTTTTTGTACCTCCAACTCGCCTCTGGATGTATGGTAGCATGGTGTAGTGGTTTGGGCATTGGGCTCCAACTCTGGAGATCAGGGTTCGAATCCTGGGTCGGTTATGGAACCCCACTTAGAACTCAATTTGCAGCAACTGGAGTAAGCTGAGGATGAGCCACACCTTGGGAGAGTCACACACTCTCAGCCAAGGTAACCAGACATGCTCTTTTTCCAAGGCATGTCCTACATTTTAACCTTCTGTCCAAGAGGAATTTCAAAATGTCCTCCATTTTGAGCATGACTAAGAGGCATGAATTTATATTTATATTAGCCTCTTTAGCTTTTATTTGGTAATGGCCATTTTCCTTGAGTGTCCTACATTTTTCAGTAGCTTGTCCTCCTTTGTGGTTAGGACATTGGGTCACTCTGCTCTCAGTCCCAGAACACCAAGTGATGGTTCAGGACAATGCCCAATGCCCAAAAGAAGTGGAAACTCAGGAGCATCCGACAGAATCCCCAGAGTCAAAAAGAAGCGCATCTGAGGATGCTCAAAAGGTAGTTGTTTTATTAGCAGAAATGCCCTACTAACAAAGCGCCATCTTTGAGCATTGTGAGACATGTCAATTGTTTCTTTGGGGGATTACAAATGTAAATAATACATATAGAAACAGTACACTGGGCCCTCCATATTCGCTGGTGTTAGGAGCACAGGTCCCCTGTGAAAGTGAAAGAGAAAAATGCAAATAAAAACCTACTCCTTTTATAACCTGAGAGAATACCTCTCTTGGAATCTCTAAGGACCTTATCAGACATCGGAAATTGGAAGTATAATCCAATGGCAATCTGAACGCAATTATGGGGTTTCACATTATTATGAATTAAAATATCTCACGCAATTTTGGGCAATGGCGGGTCATTTTTGGGTAATGGGAAGTCATTCTGAATGCATTCCGAATGCAATGGGAATTCATGTGAATTCGCTAAACTAGCAAATTCACGTGAATTCAAATTGGCTCCATTCGCAATAAAGAGAAATTCCTCCCATCTGATAAGGTCCTATGTCCTCTACTGCATCTCTATGACCATTGTCCGGTAAAGGTTGACCATAGAGTTGCGCTGAAGGACCTAAAATGCCTAGAGAAGTGTTTTCTCTGAGAAACACTAGCTCCTCCAGTGTGACTCTATGGTAATTTTCTGGCAGAATTGTGCTGGAGGACCCAGAGATTCCTAAAGAGAATTCCTATTAATCAAATCCTCAAAAATGAAAGCCTCAAATCTGTAGTTTAAACATTGTTGTTGGTATTATTAACTGGCCTTAGTCGATCTTTACCCATGACAAGCAAAGTCATGCCTAAAGTTTTGCAGCAAAGACTCCTTCCATATATGGAATGAGAAATCCCAGAGGTGCAAGCTGGATTCAGAAAAGGAAGAGGGACTAGGGATCACATTGCAAACATATTATAGGTAACAGAGCACACCAAGGAATTCCAGAAGAAAATCTGCATGTGCTTTATGGACTACAGTAAAGCCTTTGAGTGCATAGACCATGAAAAACTATGGAATGCTCTCAAAGAAATGGGAGTACCACTCCATCTGATCGTCCTGATGCATAATTTCTACTCAGGGCAAAAGGCTGCTGTCAGAACTGAATACAGAGTTATAGAAAAACAGAATGGTTACCAATTAGAAAAGGTGTCAGGCAAGGTTGCATACTATCACCCTGTTTATTCAATCTGTATGAAAGCAAGAATCTGTATGAGAAAGCAAGTCTCCATTATATTTAAATTGCCATTGAACCACCTATACAATTGAAACCATTTAAAAATCCAAGAAAGGGGAGGAGAGAAAAATTGACAAGACAGCACCCCCTTAAAAGTCCATGGCAAGCTATTCCTAAAAGCCTGGAGGAGGAACAGAAATGTTTTTAATGCGCTGGTAGATGGATAGCAAGGAAGAAGCAATGAAAGAGCCATGTTAATGGGAGGGAGTTCCAAAGCCTGGGAGCAGCTACCAAGAAGGCCCTCTTGTAGCCAGGCTCCATTTCCAAAGTGTGGTCTGTGTCTTTTCAATGCGTTTGGAAATCAGTTAGTGCCTCCCTGTCTCACAAGATAGCACAGAAGGTGAGGATGCCAATCCCTTGTCTCCAGTCTCTATTTGCAAAGGGCATGTCTCTTTCCAATGCATCTGGAAATCAATTAGCAGACCCTTTGCAAGCAGCAGGAAAGGGAGTCGCCTTAACTATTCACGCGTATTTCCCTAACATCTTTCTCACTAAATATGCTTCTTACTAGAAATAAATTCTCCTCCCCTTTCCAAGACATCACAGGAGATTTTGTAGCCAGACTCCAGCTGGAAAGTGTATTTGTTTTCCCACTATATCTAGAAATCAGATTAACACCTTGACTTTGCAATGTAGCAAATTGGGAAGAGGGGAGCCTTGTTTTTTGTTGCTTGTGTTCATTTGCAAGAATTGTGTAAATTCAGCCCTCCAAATCCACGGATTCAAGCACAGATTGAAAATATTAAAAATATATATATAAATTCCAAAAAGCAAACCTTGATTTTGTCATTTTATATAAGGCACATCATTTTATTATCCCACTGAATTTAATAGGACTTGATAATCACTGGATTTTGGTATCCACGTGGATGCTGGAAGCAACCTCCTTTCGCTACCAAGGACACACTTATGAGGGGGTATCGTAAAGTTTTAATGATCACCTTTTTTAAAAAATTGACAAAACGTTTGTTCTGATTTGTAGTTGTTAACTTATCTCTGTGTAGTCACTATCTAGATTTATACATTTTTTCCAGTGTATCTTGACCTTCCAAATACCTGATATCATAGAAGTCTGCAGATTGCGCCTTACGAGGGGGTATCGTACAGTAATAATTATCACCTGGAAGTTATTATGGCATATGGATGAAATTTTGTCAGTGCCCTCCTTGGTCCCTAAGTGCACGTTGCTGAGAAAATCAGCTTATTGCATCTTTTATTTTTGTGACTGGCTCTGCCAGAAGTGACTAAAGTGTAAAATCCTCATTAGGCGCAATCTACAGACTTCTACAATAATGGTATTTGGAGGGCTAAGAAATGCTGGGGAATATGAGTAAATCTGGATGGTGACTGCATAGAGATAAGTTAACAACTACAAATCAAAACAAACTTTCTGTCAATTTTTTTTAAAGGTGATCATTAAAACTTTACGATACCCCCTCGTATATTTACTTCAAATGCATCTGGAAATCAGTCCATAACCCCTTTTAAAGCAGCAGAGTGAGGCAGGGGTAAAACCATGTTTTGTGACTTTCTGGTGCAAGTGAAAGTAGTTTGCAGTTTCTTTGGACAATTGGTCATCCCCAGATTTAGGAACAAGGTTACATTTGCAGTCGTCATGCTTATTTCCAGTATCTCTGGGAACCATTTTTTTTTTTTCATTTTATGCTCATCGGTTCTGACCATCGGTGCTTCACATTAAATCCAGAAATCGATGATTTGATGTGGTGTTGTTGGCTGACATGGTAGTTTCCAAGCAGTGCTACTTTAAAACTGTGCAATTGAAGCCAGTGTAGCATAGTGGTTTGAATGTTGGACTATGACTCTAGAGACCAGGGTTCGATTCCTTGCTCAGCCATGAAACCCACTGGGTGACCTTGGACAAGTCACACACTCTCAGCCTCAGGCAAAGGCAAACCTCCACTGAACATATCTTGCCATGAAAACCCCATGATAGGGTCACCATAAGTTGGAAGCGGCCTGAAGACACACAACAACAATAGGGTTGCCTTAGGGTTAGTAGTCCAAAATGGCTTGAAGGCACACAACAACAACATTGTGATCCTCTTTATTACCATTTCATTCAGATGTATTGTTGGTCTATTTGGAATTGTTGCCAGAGTATCTCTCATCAATGAAACTCCGGTTGCTTCTGTTCCCTAGGAGCACTGAAGAATCTCAATGAGTTTTTTATAATCTTTCCTCTCTCTTTGCCTTCGATTAAACCATTGTTAGCAGGAAGGAGAACTGAAATATCAGCCCTGCCACATCAACCATGAGTTAACACGGTCTGCAGGTTGAACCCTGAATCTGTGTAGAAATCTGATTTTCTTTGGCCAAAGGCTTCCCCTTCCCTCCAGAACAGAACAGCCTTACAGTCTGTACCAGGAGCAAACCAGAAAAAGTGCATTAGCACAAATTCAAAGATATATAAACTCACATAGTGACTATATAAAAGGGTATATGCTCATGTGTACAGTAGAAAGGTTCCCATGATTTCAATAGGTGAAAGTATCAGCCCAGAGTTAGTTTCAACAATCAACAACAGAGTGGTTTTTTTTCAGTATTGGTTAGTCCGTGTTGCACAAATGTTACAGAAAATGATACTTTTCATGGTGGGAGTAGCAGTCTCAGCTGCAACAGTATCTCTGATTATTGAACCAGGCAAGACCTTTTGGGGTTTTTAGGTTCACTTTTGGGTTGCTATAAGTCAGAAATAACTTTAAAGCACACAGCCACAATCCCTAGATTCTGGAACCAGGCTTCAGTCAGTCAGTCAGTCTTTACTTTATGGCTGTGCTTATTTCACTACTGAGTGCAGGCTTTAAGAGGGGGAAATTTCTTCACTGGCTACAGTCTATAGAGAATTCGTTCTTAGGGCCCCTGGTCAAACTAAAATCTATCCAGTGGCTGAAACTGTGTAGCTTGGGCTACTGTCACACTGCAGAATTAATGCAGTTTGACACCGCTTTAACTGTCATGGTCCCATCCTCTGGGATCCTGGGATTCATAGTTTGTTGTGGCACCAGAGTTCTCTGAGAAAAGTGATGTAAATATCTCACAAAATTAAAAATCCCAGGATCCCACAGCATTGGAGCCATGAGAATTCAAGCTGTATCAAACTGCATTAATGCTGCAATGTAGGGGGGAGCTGTGAAGTCTTCCTGGCCTTTTGTAATGGTGCCATTGTTAGGTAACTGACAGGGTCTTAAGAGTGCTGTTTTCACAGTTCCTGGGGATCTATAACCCAAACTTTCTTTTTCAGAACCATCAACAGCAACTACAACATTTAAGCCCCACTTAAACCCACTACTCTCTCACGACTCTTTCAGACGTGGGAAATTGGAAGTATAATCCAAGGGCAATCCAAATGCAATCCTGGGGTTTCACGTTATTGCAAATTAATTCTTCTCACGCAAATTCGGGCAAAAGGGAAGTCACTCCGAATGCAATCATGGGTTTAACGTTATTGCGAATTTAAGCTTCTCATGCGATTTCGGGCAAAAGGGGGGTTATTTTCGGGTAATGGGAAGTAATTCTGAATGCCTTCCGAACGGAGCAGGGGTTCAGGTAAATTCGCTAAACAAGCGAATTTACATGAATCCACATTGGCTCCATTCGGAATTGGGAGAAATTCCTCCCGTTTGAAAGAGTCCTCAGTGTCAGAGGAAGGCAATGATGAACCTCCTCTGAGCAAATCTTGCAAGAATTCCCTATGATAGGTTCACTATTGGGTTGCCATAAGTCAGAAACAACTTTAAAGTACACAGCCACAATCCCTAGATTCTGGAACCAGGCTTCAGTCAGTCAGTCTTGGATTGCTAGGGCTTGGGGTCTTCCCTTCTTGTTTGGACACTTCTCCCCTGGAGGGATAGATCCCTTCTTGTGTCTGATGATGGAAATGATGGGGTTTGCCAGACAGACAGGGTGACTTGCATGGGTGGGTGGTTGCATCTCGCCAGCTGATCTGACTGCCCCGGTTGCAAGCCTTCCATTCATTCTTGGGCTGATGCATTCAGACAAATTGAACATAAAAGACAGACGGCTGCCCCCTTCTTTGGGCACCACTTCGCCTGGGGCAGATTGCAGAAGCTGACCTAGAAAAGAAGCAAGTGCACAAATAAGAGGAAGGAGGGAGGCAAAAGAGAGGGGTTGGGCAAAATTCTGTAGACTTTATCATTTGCAAAATCGTGGTTCTATATAGAGTTGGAAAGAACTGCAAAGTCCAATTAGACCAATCCCATGCCATGCGGGTAAATACAACTGAAGCATGCCAGAAATATGGCCAATCCAAACTCGAATGTGCATCAACTGTCTATTCCTTGGAGGTCCTTACGCAGAGGCTGGATGGCCATCTGGCGGGGATGCTTTGACTGGGAGTTCCTGCATGGCAGGGAGTTGGACTGGATGGCCCTTGGGGTCTCTTCCAACTCTATGATTCCACTGTGAAACAATTCTTACAGTCCAGAAGTTATTCCCAATGACCTCTGCATCCCTTTTCACAAGTGTTACCAGTTATTCCTTCTCTGCTAAGTAGAAGATAAAAAGGAAAGGAATAAGAAGTTTCATGTCACCTTCAAGACTAAATTATGACTCTGTGAGACATAATACTCCAATGTTTCACAGATGACAACTGGAATGTTTGTGGACAAGGAACATCAGAATATGCTCAAGCTGGCAAAAATTATTGCATGAACACATGCCAGTTAACCCTCTGTCATCTGACTTTTTCATCTCCTTTTAAAACATCTCCTTCTCCTCCTTGAGAATATGCCCAAGCTGGCAAAAGTTATTACTTAGGGAGAACTCACAAGCTAGGAGAGGATGCTGCAGGTTGCTTTTGCCTGACCGTCCCAGAAAGGACAAGATTGCTCCCCACCTCTTCTCTCTTGTTGTGCCCCTTCAAATCATTTCCAACTTATGGAGACCCTAAGGCAAACCTATTATGGGGTTTTCATGGCACGTTTCTTCAGAGAGGGCTTGCCATTGCTATATAAATGTATAATAAGGTCATAACAATAGAAACAGGGAGGACAGATACATATTCATGGTGTAGAGCACATGGAAGGAAGAAGCAGAAGACATTTGCAGATCATGGTAACTGGAAGGAATGGCTTGTGACAGCTCTCCCCAGGGAGCCCAAAGTCACATCAGGCGACAGGGACTAGGTGGCTAATCGGAGCATGATGGAAACATGGCAAGGAGGCAAGGGCACTGTTGCTTCTAGAATGCCACATTCATTGGCACGGGTGAGCTCAGTTCCATGACCTATTTTGAATGCCAAGGCGACTTCTGCTGCTGGACCAGGGAGCACAAGACGGAGGGTGCAAAGCTCCTAGGTCTCCCAATTTGGCAAGGATAGTCTTGATTAATCCTCTGCCACCCCACTTTTTCAGCTGCTTCAAAATGTCCCAGTTTCTCCCCTTTCCTCCTTTGTCCTCAGCTTAATTCAGTTGCTGCAAAGTGAGTTCAAAGTGCAAAAGGAGTTTGCACTCAACTCATAGAATCATAGAATAATAGAGTTGGAAGAGATCAGAAGGGCTGTCCAGTCCAACCCTGCCATCATAACTCATCATAAGGGAGACAAGAAAAGGAGGCTGGATCTTGCTCTTCCCAGTGTTCTCAGGTAAAAGCAACATGCCCCAACCTCACCAAGGTTGCTAATTCTTCTTCACCAATAGTTTTTGCCATCTTGACTGCACTCTGGTGTTACTTGGCTACATGTGTCCCAGTTTTCATCTGTGAAATGTTGGAGGGTAAGGACGCTTACACCACTGTGGTGTAGTGTTTTGGGTGTGTGACTCTGGAGACCAGGATTCGACTCCAAGCTTGGCCGTGAAGCCACTGGGGAAGGCAATGGCAAACCTCCTCTGAACTAATTGTGCAAAAAAACAAAAAACAAAAAAACCATGATAGTGCAAAAAACAAAAAACAAAAAACACACCATGATAGGGTTGTTTTAGGGTTGCCCTAAGTCAGAAATGACTATGGTGATTCATACCTAGCTCAGCTATGAAACCCACTGGGTGACCTTGGGCAAGTCACATGCTCTCAGCCTCAGGGGGAAGCAATGGTAAACATCTGAACAAATCTTGCCAAGAAAACCCTATGACAGATTTGGCTTAGGTTCGCCATAAGTCAGAAATGACTTGAAGGCACACAACACACACACACATACACACATGCATGCTGTGGGTCTTTGGTCGGCAATGAATGAGAGTTTTCAAGAAGGGAGTCCCTCCTGGTCTTGCTAGGAATGGGATTGTGTGTGTGTGTGTGTGTGTGTGTGCTGGAGGAAACGTTTCTGGATTTTTTAAATGAAAAAAAAAAAAACCCAGTTCTTTTCTTGCCAAGAGAGCTCAACCATCCATCCTGGCAAAGACCCTCAGCACACGCCGCCTCACTCCAAGATGTTGCTGCTCCTGGCAAGAAGCCAGCCTTGGCACCAACTGACAAATGCCCATCATCCCCTCCTCCCTGCCTGCCTGAGAATTGTACAAATAAGTCCTTTGTCCAGCAATGCAAACACAGCACACAACCGTTATCGTGTGCCAGGTGCATTGTAGGGGCGCCTCCGAGGGGATCAATGGAGGAATGAGGTGTGTTTCCAAGCAGGAAAAATAAAACTTTCCAAGCACTCCTCTTGTGACCCATTCTTCTTGCAGTGATAAAATAAAATATGAACTAGGCTGCTCCGTTTGCAAGAACAGAACAGGCGGTTTGATATTCCTGCAAAAGAGGGTGACTGGTGACTGGTGACTGGTGACTTCTTAGCTGTGGTTGGAATATGAATACCATCAACCATAGTCTCAATATGGATGAAGGGCGATGCAGTCCAGCCACTTCTGCAGGGACAGACACTGCCCACCACTTTTACTGGGGTCCTTGAGAAGGGAAAATACCTTACCACACCATATCACATGCCTATTCCCTCCAGATGTGTTGGATAACATAATCCTATCATTCTCGGCCCTAGGGTGTGTGTTGACGGAAATTGTAGTCCACCATGACTGGAGGGAACCTGGCTTAGTAAAGATGGCTTCTGATGGAAGTGCATTCCTCTGCAAAGGGAAAGTTACACTCGCCACATCTGGCAGCGGGTCAGACTAAATGACCCTTGGCTCCCCTGCCAACTCTGTGATTCCAGTGCTTTGGGGTCTTCCAAGAAAAAGTGTGCATTTTCCAGCAGTTCATTCTATTTGTTAAGTGGGTGGTTCCAGGAATGATTTCTGCAGCATGCTTTCCCTCCTTTAAGCTGCCTGTTAGTCTGTTTCATCATTAAAAGAATGGGGGAACAAAGGAATGTAGCTGCGCCTTTGGAACAAGCTGACATTTTATTGATTTATTGTGATTTATTGTAAGATTTAGCAACGGAAGGCCTTCCTATTCAAACAGTCTCAAACAGGTTGCGATAGAAGAAGGATGTGCAATGGGCACACTCTTTTTAAATATATAATGTCGAAGAAAACTTTATGGGGTTTTCATATTCATGGGGTTGTCGTAAGTCAAAGAGTCACTTGAAGTGTGTGCGTCATGTGTTTTAAATTGTTTGAAAAATAACCTTTTCATCTTAAACTATATATTCTTGGATTCTATAGGATGGAGTCATGACAGTTAAAGTGGTGTCCAACAGCATTATTTCTACAGTGCAGATGCAGAGGAGGAGAAGGAGATGGAGGGAGAACCAGGGATGTTTTAAAAAGGAGATGAAAAAGTCAAATGACAAAGGGTTAACTGGGACTCTTCCTGCCAAACAGACAGTTGGAGGGCATAAAATACCAATCTTTGTGTTCATGCAAAGAAACAGCCATGCAACCTGGGACCCTTCCGGACAGGCCAAACCTCTGACTCAAAAATCTTTCCCAATCGAAGAAACATCTTTGTCAGTCCCTTTGACGAGAGCTGAAACGTCACCCCTGAAAATCAGGGTTAGATGGGAATGATAAGTCATGATGGTGCAACAGAAAGCCAAGGACCAGAGGAGAACTCCCAATGGGGGTCCATGGAGGAACCATAACTTTAATCCCAAGACTGACATTTCTTCTACAATGGGATGGGCCGAATAGGGCACTCATTTGAATATTATCTTGTTTTTCCTATTGACCTGTTTGCAAGATTTTAAAAGCTGTCCAGCCTTTGCCTGCAGGTCTTCAGAGTATTTGTGGTCCAGAAATGCCTGAACACTGATTTGGAACAAGTATATACAGAATACAGTTGGCCCTCCATAGCCATGGATTTTTTTAATTTTTTTTTTAAGCCACAGATTCAATCATCCATGGCTTGAAAATAGTCCAAAAATATATACATTCCAAAAAGCAAAGCTTGATTTTGCCATTTTATATAAGAGACAATATTTTACTATGCTGTTGTATTTAATGAGACTTGAACATCCACAGATTTTGGTATCCAAAAAGGGTCCTGGAACCAAATCCATGCGGATAGCAGGAGATCACTGTATGTTGTTTCTGTTGTGTGCCTTCATGTCATTTCTGACTCATAATGACCCTGAGACAAACCTGTTGTGGGGTTTTCCTGGCAAGTTTCTTTGGAGGAGGCTTGCCACGGCCATCCTCTGAGGCTGAGAGAGTATAGCTTGCCCAAGACCATCCAGTGGGTTTACATGACCGAGATGAGATTCAAACCCTGGTGTCCAAAGGCCTAGCCCAATGCTCAAACCATTATGCCACCTTGGCGGTGATCTTTGTCAATACGGCTGCTAAAAATTGACATCACTAAAACCATCCAAAATTCAATTAGTTGCCTAGTCCTCCTGCAAAGGTTCCTGAAAGAAGCAGCCTTAGCACCTGAAGGTTATGTGTAACTGCAATGAGGGTGTAGCCACACTGCAGATCTAAAGGAGTTTGACACCACCCCCACTACCACAAATCCATCCCACAGAATCTGAGGACCTGATGCCTAGTGTGACATTTGGCTTGGTATATCAGAAAGCTCTGGTGTCTCACCAAACTACATATCTCAGGACCCTGCAGGATAGCAGTGAAAGCAGTGTGAACAACATGATTTCTACACTGCAGGTGCATCCTAAGCTTTGAAAAGTGAGCATTCCTTTGGACTCATAGAATCATAGAATCACAGAGTTGAAAATGACCACAAGGGCCATCCAGTCCAACCCCCTGACATGCAGGAAGAAACTATTAAAGCACTCCGAGAAGAGGGCCATCCAGCCTCTGTTTAAAGACCTCCAAAGAAGGAGGCTCCACCACACTGCAAGAGAGCATATATCACTGTTGAACAGCTCTTACTATCAGGAAGTTCCTCCTAATGTCGAGATCGATCTCTTTTCCTGTAGCTTGAATCCATTGCACCATATTCTAGTCTCCGGAGAAGCTGAAAACAAGGCTTGCTCCATCTTCAGTATGATGTTCCCTCAAATATTTAAACACGGTTATCATGTCCTCTCTTAACCTTCTCTTCTCTAAGCTGCACATTCCCAGCTCAAGTCTCTCCACATAGGTCTTCGTGGTTTCCAGACCCTTCACCATTTTGGCCTCCCTCCTCTGGATACACTCCAGCTTGTCAGCATCCTTCTTTAATTGGGATGCCCAGAACTGGAAGCAGTATTCCAGGTGAGGTCTGACCACAGCAGATGAGAGTGGCACTATTACTTCCCCTGATCTAGACACTATATTTCCTTGAAACAAAAATCGATCAAACAGTAATACCTTTATTGGCCAACTGAAATGTGCAATACAGTATATAGGTATCACTATACCAATAAAGGTATCACTGTTTGGTGGGGTTTTGTTTGAATTTACTAAATAGCCAACAGAGCTACTACCTACATGTTTTCTATATTTTATTGATGCAGCCTAGAATTCCATGGGCTTTTTTAGCTGCCACATCACACTGTTGACTCCAGTTCAACTTGTAGTCTCTGAGGACTCCTAGATCTCTTCCACATGTACTCCAACTCACACAGAATCCCTCAGCCATACAGCTTGGATCCTCGTGGTTGGGGGATTCATACAGAATATAGCCAATGTAATTATGATTTTAGGTAGTGTGATATCATATATTTCCATTTTGTCCTTTTTATGATTTGAAAGAGCATGTGAAGAAAGCCTTAAGCTTTCTGAAAATCTTGATGTGTGTCAGGTTTCTTTGGTAGAATACAATGGGATGGGCATCATGAGGTATTCAGATTTGAGCATGTCTATAGCTAGTGATGGGCAGAGCTCAAGGGTGTTGCTATGGGGAAGGAGAGAAGGGCATTGCCCCTAAATCAGAATTCTAACCTCCCCTCCACCCGTTAAATTTTATTTCAAACACTAAATTTCATGTTGTGTACCTTCAAGTCATTTCCAATTTATGGAGACCCTAAGGAGAGACTATCATGGGGTTTTCTTGGCAAGATTGTTCAGGGAAGGTTTCCCCTTGCCTTCCTCTGGGGCTGAGAGAGTGTGACTTGCCCAAGGTCACCCAGTTGGTTTCACGGCTGAGTAGGAAATTGAACACTGATCTCCAGAGTCAGTCCAACACTCAAAGCGCTACGCCACACTAATAGAAATGTACAACTAATGTGGTTATTTCCCCTCCTTTTGTATTTTTATTTTCCTGCTTTTGTTACACTGGAACATTAGTACATGGACCTGAGGTCCCCTTTGAAGGTAAATAAATTTGAAATTAAAAAAAAAATCCTTAATCTAAATAAATAACATTCATCATCTTCATTATCATCTCGGACTGCAACTGCACTGCAGAAATAATGCAATCTGACACCACTTTAACTGTCATGGTACAATCATATAGAATTCTGTAGTTCTGTAATTCTGGTCTGTAATTTTCTGGCATACTTTGTTTTTTGTGGGATACTTTGACACCACTTTAAGTGCTGTGGTCCTATGGAATCAGAGGATTTGCAATTATATAAGGTCTTCAGCTTTCTCTGCTAGAGAACTCTGGTGCCCTATCCGAAGGCAAATCCCAGAATCACATAGCATTGAGCCATGGCAGCTCAAATGGTGTCACACTGCATTATTCCTGCAGTGCAGATGCAACCTCAGTGAGGATAGGCAGTGAGGAGGGCTGTTCTGTCCCTGATCCCGGTATCGTCATCACCTGCCCCTCCGTCTGAGTGTTTTTCTGCAGAACTGACAGTCACCCATCTGAAGGGCTTGACCTGATTCACCTCAAATTTATCCTAGCATTATTCCTAGCCTGGGCAAGGCCCTTTCAAATTGCATCACCCGGCTGTTGCTGGTATTGCAAACTTTCTTGCGCACAAAGGACAACTCGGAACCAGCCGGCTCGTCCCTAAAGCATGCTGGGGCAGATCCTACTGGAAGTGGGTGGCAGACAGCTTGGAGCCCCGATGGGGGACACCCCACAGCGAGAACACAGCTGTGCCTTCCAATGATGGGCCACCTTCCGGCACCCAAACAGGTGGAAATACACTCCAGTATCAAGCTCAGGCTGGGCTATTTTGGAGCAAACAGATCCAGGCATGCATATTTTGCCTGGCTAAACTTGGCTATGCTCCCTATCTTATTTTATAGAGATTGAGCTGCAAAACACACACTAGCTCTGGCTTCTCTGTTTTCGAGTTAGCCTTAGTTAGCCTTGTGAAGAGTGGTTCTTGAACCACTGTGGCATGTGTCTTCTTCTATGGATGTCTTTCATATAAATATACTACAGGTTGAGTCTCCTTTGTCCAAAATGCTTGGGACCAAAAGTGTTTTGGATTTCGGAGTTTTTCAGCATTTGGAATACTTTGTTGTTGTTTTGTTGCGTGCCTTCAAACCGGCAAAAAGAGTTTCTGACTTATGGCAACCCTAAAGTGAACCTATCATGGGGTTTTCTTGGCAAGATTTGCTCAGAGGAGTTTTGCCTTCGCCTTCCCCTGAGGCTGAGAGAATGTGACTTGCCCAAGGTCGCCCAGTGGGTTTACATGCCCAACCAAGATCTGAACCCTTTTCTCCAGAGTCTGAGTCCAACCTGCAAACCATTAAACCATATTGGCTCTTGGAATACTTGCATATACATAATTTCATAACTTGGAGATGGGACCCAAGTCTAAACATAACATTCATTTTTGTTTAGTACACACATTAGGCACACAGCCTGAAGGTTATTTTTATACACAAATACTTTTGTTCATAAAACAAAGTTTATGTACACTGAATCACCAGAAAGCAAGGGTGTCACGATCTCAGCTCATGTGTATAATTTTGGAATATTTGGATTTCTGCATTCTAGATAAGGGAGAGCCAACCTGTAATATTTTAGCCTGCATTAATAGTACCTAGTTTCCAAATCAAGGGAAGCTATAGCCCCCCTGTATTCTGTGGGACTATAACTTCCCTTGAAGTTCCCTGTATTCATCTGGAGTACAGTGTTCAGTTTTGGGTGCCTCATTTTAAGAAAGATATAGATAAGTTGGAGCTGGTTCAGGGAAGGGCAACAAGGGCCTGATCTAGATTGGCAAAAAGAAATGTGTTCATGGCTGCATGAAAGTCTAGCCTTTAGACGAGAAAAAGGGAAAGTGTGCCATGAAAACACTTTTTTTGTGTTTTAGGGGAGAAGAAGTGCCTTTAAAAAGGTGCTGGTTTTCCCAGCTTCTTTTTTAAAAACTGCGGAACAGCGCAGCTCCATCTAAAGGCTGCAAGCCTTTAAGGAAAAGGCAACTTCATGTCACACTTTCTTGCCAATCTAGAAAGCCCCAAGGATGATATGAGGTGCAAAGAACAAAACCTAGGAGTAAAGGTTAAAGGAGAAGTACACTTATTGCTAGTACAGACCGGCAAAAAGAGCCGGCTTGAGGGTGGTGTGGGGGCGTGAGGTCTGCACACCACATGCCCTGATTCTGCCCCCAAGCCAGCATCATGTCGCACACCCAAACAGATGGTAGGCAGCGTTTTGGCATTTTGATGGCGCAGCGTGACCACATGCTATGCCAAAGAAATGCTGAAGAAACTGGCACTAAAAGGAGCAGATTTCTGCTGCTTATTTTTGTGCCAGGAAAAGGCCAGATCAGGGCCATGGCATGCCGTTGCTGTGGCCCGATCCGGCACACAAAGGGGCGGCATGACTCTGGCCCTTTAGGGCCGTCTTTTTTTCGGCTGGAGATGGGTATTTTCAACCTGGTGAAGAGAAGACTGAAAGGTGACATGGAATCATGGAATGATAGAATTGGAAGGGCCACCTAGTTGAACCCCTGGCTTGTGATGGTCCTGTTTAAATACCTCAAGGACTGTCACAGAGAGGATGGGTCAGGCTTGGTTTCTGCTGCCTCAGAGAGGAGGACCAGGTCTAATGGTTTTAAGTTACAGGAGAATATAGTCAGCCCTCCGTTTTTATGGGGGATCCATTCCAGAACCCCCCCCCCGGCATGAAAATGGAGACTCGCACTTATTCAAGCCCCATAGGCTTGAATGGGGTGCACCCCTGTGAGCACATGCAGGGCACGCATTGCGGGTGTGCACCCCTGTGAGGATAACGGAAGCCGCCCCACCATGTATAATCAAGAATGTGGATCATGTATAATCAAGAAGGTGGATCTCAAGTCTGCAAGAAAGGAGGGGTGACTGTAGATTTCGATCAAATACAATTGTCCCTCAGCATTCACTGGGGTTAGGGGTGAAGGAATGTGGAAGAACTGCAAATGAAAACACTATTCTTTTTACCTAAGAGAACCCCTCTCTAGGAATTTCCAGGTCCTCCAGTGCAAGTCCATGGTCAACATCTGCCAGAGGTTGATGGTAAAATCATGCTGGAGGACCTACAAATATTTAGAGAAGTGTTTTTTGTAGGAACCTCTAGGTGCTGCAGCAGAACTCCATAGTCAACTTGTGGCAGAGTTGTGCTGGAGGACCTAGAGATTCCTAGAGAGAACGGATTAATCAAAACTGCAAATAATCACATCCATGAAAATCAAAGCCAAATGTGGAGAGCCAACTGTATTCAAAGGAATGTCTTGATTATAAGAGTAGTTCGACCACAAAATGAATGGCCTAGAGAGGTGGGGGGGGGGGTCTCCTTCTCTTTAAAAAAAGATATCTTTTAAAAAAGACTGGGCAGCAACTTGCTGGGGATTCTGGAGCTGGCGATCCTGCACTGAACAGGGCTTAGGTTTGATGGCCTTTTGGGATCTCTATGATTCCATGATTTCCACCAAGTGAGTCACACTTGCCACAATACCCCCCCCCCCCCCAAATCTGTCCATAAGACATCCTTTCATTTCTCTCCTTGGAGTAACATCTGGGATTGGCGAGAATCTCAGCTCTTTCTCCTTTCTCAGATATTCCCTGGGAGGTTCTGTTTGCTCATGTTATCCTACTAAGCCTTTTTGAAGGTCTCGCTTTCTCCCCCACTTTTTAAGACCTGGCTTTCTATTTCTTCTCAAAAGTGAGGTCATAAAAGAAGGTCCCTCTGCATTATCAGCAAGGCCTATAGAAACTTCCAAGGGTGATTATTACTATTTTATCCAGTGTATGGAAGGAGAAAGGTGGGTGGGTCAATTTATTACTCTGTTCCAAGCCAGTGTCACCTTGAAAAGCATAAACTTCACACACATCACACACATCGCACCCGTCTTCCTTCCATGCATCTTATCTGGGGGGTTTAATACTTGACACTTAATTACAGATAGGCCAGTTTCTATAGGTACGTCCAAAAGCTTAACCCTTTCTAAGCATCTCTTTTAGATTCAGTTTTGAAAAATAGGCAATAACAGCAATATATATATATATATATATATATGGAGGTTAAACAGTTCTGGAGCAGGCCAGACAAAGTCAGCTGATTACCTTTTGACATTTCTCAGATGAAAAGTGATGATGGCAAAATGTATTAATGGGGAAGAACACACAAGCTAGGAGGGCCTGCAGCAGCTTGCTTTTGCCTAAGTCTACTGGGAAGGGCAAGGCTATGCCTCTTCCTCCTTTCTACTGAGTTAACTATTTGCATTTTGAGCACAATTAGCAGCAACTGAAGGATACAAAAGAGGACAAAGGAGGAAAGTGGGAGGAAGAGAACAAAATTGGGAAAAGCAGCTGAAAATGGCAGAGACAGTGGACAGAGCAGCCTCCATTTGTTGCCAGACTACTCCCTAATTCTGAGCTAGTTCTTACCTTTAAAGCCATTGGTATTGTTGGTGTTGTTTGTTACGTGCCTTCAAGGCATTTTTGACTTATAGCAACCCTAAGGTGAACCTATCATTGGGTTTTCCTGGCAAGATTTGTTCAGAGGAGATTTGCCATTGCTGCTTTCTGAGGCTGAGAGAGTGTGACTTGCCCAAGGTCATCCAGTGGGTTTCATGGCCAAGTTGGGAATCGAAGCCTGGTCTGCAGAGTCATAGTCCAACGCTCAAACCATGGCTATTATTATTATTATTTAGAAAGCCAGCGTGGTATAGCGATTTGACTCTAGCACTCCGGGACACTAGGGTCTCAATCTGACTTGGCCATGGAAATCCTCAAGTGACCTTGGGCAAGTCACACTCTCTCAGCCTCAGGGGAAAGCAATGGAAAATCCTTTCTGAACAAATCTTGCCAAGAACCTTGTGATATAGGTTTGCCTTAGCTGTGCCATAAATCATAAATGACTTGAAGGCACATGGCAACAACTGTTATTGTTGTTGTTATCGCCAGGCTTTTTTTTTTCCCTCAAGAGTTGGACTCAAAGCAACTTACAAACTGAAATAATTACAATATAATGAAAAGCATACAAAAAAATCAGCATTAAAAGAGAATTAAGCTGTCAACAATAAAACGACTTAAAGCTTACGCTTAAAGATAACAAGAAAGCAATGAAAGCACAGCCAATTCAACTCAGTTCAAGCACCTTTTCCTTAAAAAAAAACGCTGCAGTTCTAAAAGCCTTGTTGTTGTTGTTGCTGTTGTTCTTGTTGTGTGCCTTCAAGTCATTTTCAGCTTATGGCAACCCTATCATGGGATTTTCTTGGCAAGATTTTTTCCGAGGAGGTTTGCCCTTGCATCTGAGTAGACTGAAGTCTACAAAAGCTCATGCTGCCAATTTCCTTCTTTCAATTAGTCCCAAAGGTGCTACGAGATCTCTCTACATATTGATTCTACAGACTAACATGGCTGTATCTTTGAATTCTTGCCTTCCCCTGAGGCTAAGAGAGTGTGACTTGCCCAATGGCCACCCAGTGGGCATCATGGCCAAGCCAGGTATCGAACCCTGGTCTCCAGAGTCACAGTCCAAACCACTCAAACCACCTGGAATAAAATAAAAAAAATTAAAAGCAGCTGAAAAAGTGGGATGATAAGGGACTAACCCGGATAGTCCTTGCCCTGACCATAATGAATTTACTTGTCAACCCCGGTAACAAGCATTGGGGATGAATTACCCCTCCTTTTATTTATCTATTAATTAATTAATTAATTTGTAATTAACTTTCCAGGCTCTGCTGCTGCTGCTGCTTCCTCTTAGAATGCTTTGGGACAGCCGGAGATGGTTTGCATTTGGCATAAACTTAACTTGAACCACTATCCCATCCTCCCTTACCTGGAAGTGTTCTGGGGCCTGGGATCTGCCATAGTGTGCCATACGTGTTTATTCCCCAAAACATTTTTTTTATATGCACATGGGGGCCCTTCCACTGCTTTATGACTTTAAAACCCATGATGCAGTGCCACTGCAAGCAAAACGTGCGTGCAAACAATATCATCCAAAATCCTACAAACAGTGATACCTTTATGGGGACAACCAAAATGCACAAAATGCATCATGCAAGCTTTCAAAGCTCCATTGGCTTCTTCAACAGGCAAAGGTGCTTAAAATCATACAGGAGAAAAAGAAAAGAAAAAGGTGACAATGTTGTCCTCAGTTCAGATTGTATAGAAGCGTATTCATACAGGTGGGCCTCTCCTCCTCCTCTCCATGTGGTTCATGGGAGATTCTTAAAATCTAGGAAATAAAATTAAAATTGCATTAGTGAGACAAAAAAACGACTGCCTTTGAGGGCTAGTTTGTCTTGAATCCACCTGAACAGAGGACAACAACTATTACATCTTAACAAAATGCAGGCTTATAACTAATACCCTTTTCCCCCTTTCTTTCTCTGGTATGATTTTTTTTAAAGATTTTTTAAAAAATATTATAAATAAACAACTATATACAAAACATATCCCAACAATAAAACAAAATAAAAACAATTCCTCTCACAACTTTGAATTGTGTTGCAGGTCTCCTTCATGGGGGTTCTGTTCAATATAAGTGGTCATTTTAAAGCTGCCTTTGTGTAAATTTATTCAAGAATGACTGACCAAAGGTTCAAATGAGATGAAGGTTGTCTTCTCTTCTTTCTGTCCTTGCTTATAAAGTCAACGATTTTTAACACTTTTGCGTGATGAAAAAGCCAGTAGAGCTTTGAAAGTTTGCAACACGTATATTATGCACTTTGGTTGGTCCCATAAAGTTTTCACTGTTTTGTGAATTTTGGATGATATTGTACTTTGCTATATGGCCGACATGGCTACCCCTGGATATGTTTTATGCACGCACAAAAACATCCATGGCTTTAAATCAAAGTGGGCAGTTGAAATGAGCCTCCAAGAATTAAAGACAAGATCTAATTAAAAGGAAGGAAAGAATGCTGCAATAAATAATGGTGCAAACAGAAGCATTGGAAATTCAATTAAGCAAATGAATTTTCCGTGGATTATTCCTGAGAATGCAAACCACCTTCAGTGGGCTTCAGTGGAAGCTTTGTAAAAAAAAAAAAAAAAAAACCAGGAAAGGATCTCCTTTTGCCATATTTTGAGCTTGTTTCACTGCCGTATCAATGATGAGATCAATTTTCCATCTGACTTGCAAGTCATTAAGTCACAGTTCGCCTCAATGAGCTGCAGCTGGCTTGACCTTTCTTTTGTCTCGGGCCCAGAAATTAAAAACAGCCAGCGCAACTTCTACGCAACATGCGAGAACGTCACCGGAGATGTGTTATCTGGCCTCCAGGAATCGAGCTGTCTTAAAATAACACAATAAAGTCTCTGCTTCTTCCAGTCAGTGAGGCAACTTTAAAAAATGTGAACTGTTCATAATTCTTGGAACCTGTTTCTCCATGAATCAGCAAAGCACCATCCTCTTGGGCTGACATTTTCTGGAGTCAGGTCTCTTGAATTTGTTTCCAAATGTCAGTCCCCACATTTCTTTCGACTGTTTCTGGCTACAACTGCAGGCCTTTACTATAAAGGTTGGATACTTTTTTTATATTCCATTTCAAGGATTGCAGAGTGGATGCCAAGGTAGCATAGCAGTTTGAGTGTTGGACTGTAACTCTGGAGAAAAAGGTTCAATTCCCACCTTGGCCATGAAACACTACATGAACCTGGGCGAGTCACACTCTCTTAGCTTCAGGAGAAGGCAACAGCAAACCTCCTCTGAACAAATCATGCCAAGAAAACATGATAGGGTTACCTTAGGGTTGCCATAAGTCACGAACAACTTGAAGGCACGCAACAACAACAAGGATCATATAGTCATTTTTAGTCCCGCTGTCCTGTTGAATTACACATCTCAGGAAGGAAGTGCCTGTTGAATCTTTGTGTGAGTCCCTCCATACCCCTGTGCAGGAGGCATACAGAGAAACAAAGAGAAAAGAGTTGCCATTTATAATTAGAAGAATATGAGCAAGATCCAACATTGAGAAGGGCTAGGTACCTTGACCTTTGCATTTGGAGTTACGTGCGCTACATAACTTTTGTGTTGAATGCGAACATTGTACAACTAAACTATGGCACCAAATGTGTAAGTGAATGCAGATCCAAATACATGCATGTATTCATGTGCAATGCACAACAAATGCTTATGCATGCACACTTCATGTATATATGCATCCATGTGCAATGTAAACTCATCAATATTTCATATTTATATGCTTAGTCGTTAAGATGCCAGTTCTGATGATCAGCAGATCAGAAGGTTGGAAGTTCAAGGCCTGAGTGCCACATAAAGGGATGAGCTCTTTTCACTAGTCCCAGCTTCTGCCAACCTAGCAGTTCGAAAGCATACAAACGCAAGTAGATAAATAGGTTTGGTGGAAAGGAAACAGCATTCGTTGTACTCAGCAGGCCACGTGACCACTGGATTTGTCTTCGGACAACGCTGGCTCTTTGGATTAGGAATGGAGATGAGCATCACTCACTATAGTTGGTTAAGACTGGGCATTCACATCAAGGGACTACCTTTACCTTTATATATGTCTTGTACTGAATTCACATCAGACAAAAATGTCCAAACACTTTGTGTAAGGCACCAACAGGATTCCATTTCCATCCATTGCCAGTATATTAATTCATGAGTCTGCCGTAGCTGTCAGGAATCTGGGGACATTACCCAAGAAAGAGTATCTCACTTTGAACTTCCAGTATTTTCATCCAGGATAAACCACTTATCAGCAGTATCTGGAAAATGATGAAGATTAAGCAAAACAACTGTCCTGATTTAACAGAAACAGATCAATCCTTTCCCATCCCACTTTTTCAGCTGCTTTTAAAAAGTCCCAGTTTTTCTCTCCTCCTTCACCTTTCCCCCTTGGTCCTATGTTTACTTCAACTGCTGCAACCTGCATTCAATTTTGCATTCAATTAATGGAGCATTGGGGAGCAGGAAAGAGGGGCAGAGTTTTGCTATTCCCAGTAGGCTCATGCAAAATCAAACGGCTGCATCCTTTCCTAGCTTGTGTGTTCTTCCTCATTAGTAACTTTTGCCATCTTGACCACACTTTGATGTTGCTTGGCCATACATGAAGTGCATGTCATCTATGATGGCCCTGGACATCCCTTCCAGCACTACAATTCCACAGAACGGGTTGGGAAGATGCACCCTGTGGGGACCACACAGTCTTCAAATCCCATTTTTCACCCCCAAAGCCCAGCTGAAAGAAAGGAGGTTGCAGAGCATTTTTCAGGCAGTCAAAAAGTAAAGAAAACCACCCCCAAATATTTAGAGCCAGTGTGGTGTAGTTGTTTGAGCATTGAACTCTGGAGACCAGGGTTCAAATCCCCACTTGGCCATGGAAACTCACTGGGTGACCTTGGGCAAGTTGCACACTGGATGGATCTACAATGTACAGATAATTCAGTTTGACTCCTGTTTAACTATGGCTCCATCCTATAGAATCCTGGGATTTGTAGTTATCTGAGGTAATAACATACTTTGGCAGATAAGTCTAAAGACCTGGTAAAATTACAAATCCTAGTATACCACAGCATGGAAGTACACAACTTAAAATGGTGTCAAATTCCTTTGTTTCTACAGTGTAGAAACAGTAGTTTCCACCTTATGGCAACCCAAGGTGAACCTATCATGGGGTTTTCCTGGCAAGATTTGTTCAGAAGAGGTTTGCCATTGTCTTCTCCTGAGGCTGAGAGCATGTGACTTGCCCAAGATCGCCCAGTGGGTTTCATGGCTGAGCAGGGAACTGAACCCTGGTCTCCAGAATCGTAGTCCAACACTCTAACCACTACGCCACTCTGGTTCGCCTTAGGGCTACCATAAGTCAGAAATGACTCGAAGGCACACAACAACAAAATCCTCCCATCCCCTCAGACTCCCATTACCTTTTGGGGGCTGAAAACCAATTCCAAGTGGTGACCAGAAATGACAGAGCATCACTTATAGTGCACTAGAAAGTACCACTAGTGCAGCTAGGGTTGCCAGATTGGAAACCAGAGGGGACTCCTGTACCTTTTAATGGTTGTGCAGAAGGGGGATTTCAGCAGGCGTTGCAACCAGGTAACAAACTATAAATCCCCACTTCAATATAACCATTAGAGACATAATCCATTTCCAATTTGCAACCTAGCAACACCAGGCATGGAACCCCCATCCCCATCCAGATCACATCCCTTCCAGGGGTCTGATCGCTGCAATGTAGGATGCATTGCCTCCTCCTCCTCCTCCCGCCCCATAGACAGAAGCCGGGCTGGACCCTGAGGCAGACACAAAGGATGCTGAAAGGTTCCCTCTAACAGATTTGGCCACAATAGGCCCGGGGTGGCCCTCCACCTGCGTGGCCAGCTCATGAGTCCCCTAGACGTTAGGCACACTTTGCAGGGTCAAGGGTCAAGGTCTGGGCCACACCGCCATCAGCTGACCAGGGTGCCTTGCCTCAATGACAGATGGAGATTTACCATTGGGTTGGACAGTGTTGGGTTGGACGGTGGGGTCCAAGGCTCCCCTTGGGGCAGGGCTCTTTTGTCTCCGGCGGGCGAGTGCCGCATGCCAGATTTGTACATGAGGACAGCATGCTCCCCTCCTTCACCACCCCTTCCCCGGAAGCATCCCTTCAGCCCCCCAGATGGCTGGTTTGCCTGCTGACAGTGGGGGCTGGAAATAACCCTCTCTTTGGAGGCAGAAGAAGGCCAGGACCCTGGGGACGAGGGTCTTTTGTTCCCCTGCTCACTCCCCTTCCTCAAAAGCCCCTTTCCCCTCCGCGATCAGCAGACGCAAGCCTTTCAACTTTCAACTTGACCTGCTCTATTGGCATGGAAATCAGATGCAAATGGCACAGGCCATTTGCCTGTGCAAGAACAGGACCGGGGTACAGGCCTCTTCGGAGCCCTGCCAAGGTTTGCAGTGGATATTATCCCTGGAAAAAAATGAGAAAACATCCATCACTTTTGAAGCATTTTTGGCTTCAATAAATTTTGATTTAAGATATAGATAGACAATTCAATCAATTAACCTTTATTGCATTCAACAGACTGAAGGCAGACATAAAAGTGAATCAGTACATAATAACATAAAATATTTGGGCAGACATATAAATACAATAGTACAATTGTACAATGATTTCCCCTAAAAAACAGGTTTAAAACAAGTTCCATATATATATATATATATATATATATATATGGCATCATAAAAACATACTTCATTTTTAATTTTTGTGGCACATTACTTTCCAAGTCTTAATGGCAGACAAAATGAACTTTGCAACTTCCTATGGTAAGGAACTTTTCTATCGTTATCTGCTAATAGGAACTTCAGATAGAGGATTCAACATTGAACTAAAACTTATTAAATATCAATGTGCAAAGGAGCGGTGAGAAGTTTATGCTGTACTTTATTGCTATGAATTGTACTATTATTACAGTTCTGCATGTATATAGAATGCTGTTTTTATTCCACTGAACAACAAAGAAAATGGTATGAATTAGGTAATCGAGGGGAGAGTATCTAAAGAAGGGCTAGTCTGCACAGAAGGATGAAGAAAATGGAAGTCAAATATGAAAGTATATTCATGTAAATCTTATTGCAAAAATATGGGTGATGTAAGATTGTAAAGAAATTTATTTTATTAAAATGGTAAAAAAATGAACAAAGAAATAGGTAAGAGGACCCTTGTTTGCTAATTTTCTGCATTGGTGACTGGATGAATCGCTGTTTAGGTTTGGCAAAACTACAGTAACCGAGATATCTTGGGGGGAAAGAAAGAGAGGAACTAAGGTTTGTTATTCTTGTGTGCCTTCATTTCCGACTTATGACAACCATAAAGCGAATCTACCATGGGGTTTTCTTGGCAGGTTTCTTCAGAGGGGCTTTGCCACTGCCATCCTCTGAGGCTGAGAGAGAGTGACCTTGCCCAAGGTCTCTGAGTGGGTTTATGTGACTGAGTCAAGATTCAAACCCTGGTCTACAGAGTCATAGTCCAACACTCAAACCACTATGTCACGCTGGCTCTGCTTTCAACCAGGGTAATTTCAGAACTGTAACTTCTTATTGAGTTCTCCATCTGTACTGGACTTCACTGACCATTCTGCAATGGTCACTCCTGGGAATGGAATTCCACAATAGCTGGGTGAGATCTACCGTACTAGAGCTTTGTAGCAGAGATTGCCAAGTCCCTCCCCAAACTACAGATCCCAGGATTCCACAGAATGGAGGCACTGCAGTTCATGCGGTATCAAACTATGCCGATATTAGTCACACTTTCCATTCACTTCTTTGGGATTTCCCAACACTGGCTGAGCAACGTTGGAGGAAACAGGATTACCAGAAGGAAGTTTTTGGGGGAAAACAACAACAACCTGTTTGCTGAACGACAAATCCCTAGATCCAGTCATACCCTATTGCAGCAGGGAAGGGTGTGTGTGTGTGTGATGGGATGGGTAGACCTTTGTCTTTAGATAATAACCTAACCATGCTTTGGGAAAGGACCGGTCATCCGTCTCCCTGTAAACCGCTAAGTACCTTGTGGCCAGTGATTCAGTGCAATGTGGCAGATGTGTGTACTTTTGGAAATAATCACCAGGTGTGTGGAATGATCCGCTAGGGCTTGCTCGAATTTTGCAAGAATGCCTATGCACCAGGCTAAAGGAAGAACTTCCGCCACCTTTCTATGCTATGATTTGCACCACATACCCTCCAACATTTCATGGATGGAAACCAGGATTCATGTTGCCACAAAGCTTCAAAGTATGGTCAAGAGGAGAAATTTATAAATGAGGAAGAACAGACAGGAGTTTCTCACATGAAGGAGATCAGGGGTTTATCCCATGAATATCTCAGAAAAATCATGCAATTATATTAAATGATTTCACACGACATTGCACAAAACCTGCCATTAAAGTGGTCACAAAGAAGCATTAATGCACATCTTTTCACTTTCGAGATTTCAGCAACAATCCATTTCTAATATCACTTTATTTGTGCAATTGTGTGTGATCATCATTCGCTCAATTACTTGCCATTTTCGCTTTATTTGCTGGATGCTTTAAATGCACTTTAATCTCTCTTTGATGCTGAAATTAGCCCCAGTGTGATAAACTCCGAACTGTCATCTTATTCACAATCCTAAGCATTCCTCAGACTATGCAAAAATACAGTCCAGTAGGGAAATAATTCCAGTTTGGGAATTTTCCAAGAACTTTTAAATTCTGAAAATGTTAAGATGCTTCAAGGAAAAGGCATCAAGCAAAGGAAACTTCAGTTGATGAATTTATGGCAGGAGGACTTTAGACTTTCCTGCTCATCCTGGACCCTCCTGCCATGAAGAAGGGGAAAGGGTACTTACCTCTGATCCTCTCTGTTCCAGCAAGATAACGCTTTCCCTTATCCAGCATCTTCCATTGGGAAGTTGGAAAGGAATGAGAGCAAGGGGAAGGATTATGGTCTTGTACTCTCATCTGCCTTTCATTTTCTAGTTTCAGAAGTGTATTGTTGAGCCAGGAGGTTATTTGCTGTCAAGTCAGCTTTGACTTATGGTGACCCTCTGAATGAGAGACTTCCAAGTTACCCTATCCTCAACAGCCCTGCTCAGGTCTTGCAAGTTCAGGGCTGAGCTTTTTTTGATGGAGTCTGTTGTTGTTGTTGTTGTTGTTGTTGTTGCTGCTGCTGCTGCCTGCCTTCAAGTTGTTTCTGACTTATGACAACCCTAAGGCGAATGTGTCATTGGAGTTTTCTTAGCAAGATTTGTTCAGAGGAGGTTTGTCATTGCCTTCTCCTAAGGCTGAGAGAGTGTGATTCGCCCAAGGTCACCCAATGGGTTTTATGGCTGAGCTGGGGATCAAAGCCTGGTCTGCAGAGTCATAGTCCAACACTTAAACCATTACCCACCTGTAATGTGATCTTCTTTTCCTACTGCCTTTTGGAAATCTTTTCCTCTTTTTCGTTCATTTTTATTAAAATACAACACATAAAAAGCATAAACAACTACAGTACTCCTATCTATCTATCTATCTATCAATACATAAATCACACACACACAAAAAACCCACACCACAATCATATTAACGAACATAACTAACATAGGAATTTATCACACTAGGGCTAATTTGGGTATTAAAGAGAGATTAAAGTGCATTTAAAGCATCCCGCAAATAAAGCGAAATTGGCGAGTAATTGTGCAAATGATTATCACTCACAATTGCACAAAGTGATTAAGCATTGTCGCTGAAATCCCAAAAGTAAAAAGATGTGTGTTAATGCTTCTTTGTGACCAGTTTAACGGCAGGTTTTGTGTGATGTCATGTGAAATCGTTTAATGTAACTGCACGAATTTTCTGGGATATTCATGGGACAAACTTCCGATCTCCTTCATGTGATAAACTCCTTACTAAACCTACCCTACATATAACTAACATGCTAACAACTTCCCCTTTAATAACTAATTATTATTTCCCACTTATTCTTTGTGCTTCCATTAAACCTTAAGAAGTGTTTCTTCTTCTTCTTCTTCTTTGTTTTTTTTTACTTTTGTTTTTAAACTTTTATTTATTTCATTTCAACAAAGAATACTAAAACATCACCAAAACAAAATGTTCAAACAAGCTGATCTGGGCAAATGTGAGGTTTGTTGTTGTGTGCCTTCAAGTTGTATCTGTTGCAGGGTTTTCTTGGCAAGTTTTTTCAGAGGCGGTTTGCCATTGCCATACTCTGAGGCTGAGAGAGTGTGACTTGCCCAAGGTTACCCAGGAGGTTTCATGGCCGAACCACGTATTCCAAACTGTAGTCCACCATTTTTCCAGAGTTAAATCTCCCATCTTCCATCAGGCAGCTATTTCAGTTCTTGCAGCAGCCAGAAGGAAGGTGATAAATGTTTCTGGTTTCCAAACACTGTTCTCTTTGGTATACAAATGGAGTAACAAAAGTGCAGGACAAAAGTGGATGGTTTATTTAGAATTAAGTGAGATCTGGTTTATCACCGCCATAGAAAAAGTTGAATTGTGTTGAATTGGCCCTGCTCTATAAAAAGATGTGTTTTACTTCTACAAGATAATCCAACCTAATTCACTTAACAAAACCTAAAACTGATATTTGCCCCTGGTGAGAGTACGTAAAAGAAACAAACAGTCCCTAATTTTTCTTAAATCTAATTAAGGATTTTTTCCTTGATTGAGATAGACAAGTGATGCATCTCTGCATGTTCAACAATCTTTATCAGCTGATCTTTTTGTTGTTGTCCTTGTTGGGCCTGTACACTTCTTTCCACATCTGAGCACCAACAATTCTTGCAGCTGTAATTGTATATTGTAAAGTCTTTCCATATTTCTTCTCTAATTGTTTGTCCATCAGTCCAAGCAGGAAGACCTTTTCCATTGGGTCATGTTGTCCCATGATGTCTCCAACATAAAACAGTCTCCATTTAGACTTCTTGGCTTCAGAGGAAGGCAGTGGCAAATCTCCGGAGAAATCTTGCCAAGAAAATTCTAGGACAGGGTTACCATAACTTGGAGTCCAAGGTACATAATGTCGCAGAGCCCTTTGAACTCAATGGGAAACACTTCTGAGAAGACTCCTAACTAGACGCGTTGAAACAATTGTCAAATACTGCTTCAACACCTAGGGAAATCCCATGGATTCAATAAGTCTGCTCTGGTTACGGTTTACCACAAGTTGTGTCCAAATACATCTGAGGCTCATGTCTACGAAAGCTCTTGTTACCAACTTCTATATTTCATTTTCTAAAAGGTGCGGCAAGATCCCTTTCCATAGCAATTTTCCAGACTAACATGGCTGGGTCTTTGAATTCTACCACAAGATGTGTTGGAGGACCTTATTTACAGCCTAACTTAATGGTAAAAGGAACCCAATAAAATTTCATCTACCATTGCCTTGCTTTTGCCCTTTGGGCTGTGGTTTTGCCCAGAAAGTGGAAACAACTTCAAGAAGAAAAAGAAAATGGGCAGGACCAGAGAGATCACAGACAGGGCAAAGGTGATGTAGATGGATAGATAAAAGAGTCTCTGGGATGGGACAGGTGAGGCTGGACTGGACAGTGTGGAAGGTGAAACCACTTCGGTCCAGGTGAGATGGGAATCCTACAAAGGGTTTGATGTACGATTTTGCTCCCAAGAGATAGTGGATTGCAGAATAGCTATGAGTGGGACAAAATTAGGATATTCCCCCCAGTAAGAATTCTGCCTTTCCAATGAAATTTTGTTTCAAAACCTCAGTTTCTGTTGTGTCAATTTGCAGTGCAGATCCAGTCTTAACAGCTTTGCTGCTAATGCTCCCAGTCTAAACTGACATGGCTTAATCATTTCTACTCCTGTGTATAGTTTAAAATGATTTTCAAGATATAATTTGGTTTTATTTAAAGCGGGTATGGAAACAGTTGGACGTTTTTGTCTGCCGTAGAACAGTTCAAGATTTCACAAGTGGGGTTGCACACTGAGTGCCATTCTACATCAAATGCACATTGTGCTTCTGTGTGAAATGTGCATGGATATTCTTGCGTGTTGGATGGTGCACTCAGTTGCACATTGCATGTCTTGGCTCAGTCATGCAAGGTTGCCATTCAATACAAGCACTGTGTGGCATAATTAATGCACAACTCTGTGCTTGGAGATACCATAAATCAACCTCATGTATAAGTCAAGGTCAAATTTTGGGGCCAAAATTATGGATATTGATATGACCTGTGAATAAGTCGAGGGTAAAACTTAGGGGCATGTAACAAAGGATCTAAAGGAAAACAATGCCAAAGAACTTACAAAATTCCAGCAGACATAACTGTGCTCACACTAAAGGCTGGATGGATAAGAGAACAGAGTGGGATCAATGCTTCCAGGACAGGTGACACTCTTGCCTTTCACTATGGGATAGATCCTGTTTTTTAAATAAGAGTTAAAGTACAATACTTACATTGACTCGTAGATAAGTCAACTAAGGTTTTTGGGGTCAATTTTTTTAACTTAAATTTCTATAGCCGCTTTGATAGCCTAAATGACTGAAAAGCGGGGTATAAATAAAAAGTATTATTATTATTATTATTATTATTATTAGACGTATACATGAGTATATACAGTAAACTCTATGCAACCTGATACAGGATCTCCAAAGCCATCAACATTTTACAGATGAAAATCAGGATACATGTGACCAAGGAACATCAAGGGGTGGTCAGATGGCAAAAGTTATTAATGAGGAAGAACACACCATCTAAGGAGTTTATCACACAGGAGGAATTTCTCTCAATTTTGAAAGAAATGGAAGTGAGGCCAGTTCAGAATTGAGTAAATTTGCTAGTTCAGCAAATTTACGTGATTGTGTATTGACACTGTATTGCGTTCAGAACTGCCCGAAATTGCCTCCCAGTGCCCGAAATTGAAGGACTTCCCTTTGGCCAAAAATATGTGCAATCAGCTTTCACGCAATCATGCGAAACCCCATGATTGCATTCAGATTGCCATTGGATTATACTTCCAATTCCTTTCGTGTGATAAAAACTGCAGCAAGTGGTTTTTGCCTGAACCTCTGGGAAGGGAAAAAATTCTGGCCTTTCCCTCCTGCTGAATTGAATGAGTGCAAATTACTTTTGTGCTTTTAACTCGTTTGCAGAAATTGAAGTAAGCTGAGGACAAACAGGAGCAAGCTATAGAAACTAGGACATTTTAAAAGCAGCTGAAAAAGTGCGATGGCAGAGGATTAATGAGGACTGTCCCTGCCATATCAGGACAGTTGAAGAGTATGGCTCTCAGGCTATATATTCTTATTCGCTGGCACTGGCTGCTTCAGGGGCTCTGTAAGTTGAGAGATGATCACTGTTTGAATGGTTAATATTTTAAAATGGTTTTAAAGTTTTTGATAGTCTAATCACTTTTTAATTTTTGTATTTTGTGACTTTTTAACTATGTAAGATTTTTTTAAATCTGTTATAAAATGCCTTGAGTCCTAAACTGGGGAAAATGTATGATGATGATTATGATGATGACCAAATACAGGTTGAGTCTCTTGTTCAAAATGCTTTGGATAAGAAGTGTTTTGGATTTTTGAATATTTGACTATTTTTAGAGAGCCAGCGTGGTGTAGTGGTTTGAGCATTGGACTCTGACTCGGGAGATCAGGGTTTGAATCCCAGCTCAGCCATGGAAACCCACTGGATGACCTTGGCCAAGTCACACTCTCTCAGCTGGAGAGGATGGCAATGCCAAACCTCCACTGAAGAAACCTGCCAAGAAAAACCCTTGATACATTCGCCTTAGGGTTGCCATAAGTCTGGAAACCTTGCCCTATGAAGAACGCCTTAGGGAGCTGGGGATGTTTAGCCTGGAGAAGAGAAGGTTAAGAGGTGATATGATAGCCCTGTTTAAATATTTGAAGGGATGTCATATTGAGGAGGGAGCAAGCTTGTTTTCTGCTGCTGCAGAGACTAGAACGCGGAACAATGGATGCAAACTGCAGGAAAAGAGATTCCACCTCAACATTAGGAGGAACTTCCTGACAGTAAGGGCTGTTCAACAGTGGAACACACTCCCTCGGAGTGTAGTGGAGTCTCCTTCCTTAGGGGTCTTTAAGCAGAGGC
This sequence comes from Urosaurus nigricauda, assembly GCA_034509955.1. NCBI lineage: Eukaryota > Metazoa > Chordata > Lepidosauria > Squamata > Phrynosomatidae > Urosaurus > Urosaurus nigricauda. The sequence continues at coordinate 4,731,075 of JAOEGL010000004.1, forward strand.
TGGATGGCCATCTGTCAGGGATGCTTTGACTTGGAGTTCCTGCATGGCAGGGGGTTGGACTGGATGGCCCTTGTGGTCTCTTCCAACTCTATGATTCTATGATTCTATGATTCTATGATTCTAAGTCGGAAATGACTTCAAGGCACACAACAACATTATGAGACACATTGGAGATGGGACCTCAATTGAAACCTGGAATTCATTTATGTTTTGTATGCACCTTATACACATAGCTTGAAGGTGATTTTGTACAATATTTTAAAAATACTTTTGTGTGTGAGACAAAATTTGTATTCCCTGAACCATCCAAAAGCTATCTCAGCCATCCATGAAAACAAAAAAGTGTTACATCAGCCAACTGGAAATGGTTTTGATTTTTGGAAGGTTTTGGCTTTCGGGATTCTGGATAAGGAAGACTCAACCTGCTAATAAGTAAACAAACAATAAAGCAAGCCTGGGCCCCCAATCTTCTTGGTGCATATATTCAGGGTATCTATCACATGTGTCAACAACATACACATGTCTCAATAAACCAAAAAAGGAAACCTAGCTCTGGGCAAGCTAGCCCCACATGCCCGAAGCCAGGGAAGGGTCATGCTTCATGCTTGGCCCCTCAGCTGCCAAATGGTGTTTGCTTGCACCAGGGGACTTTCTTGGCATCTGCTCTGGGCTCGGTGGGGACCACTGGGATTTGCGAGGCCACAGGCCTCCTTCATCCCTCTTCCAGCCCCGATCTGTTGGCTGACAAACTCAGCTGCTGCCAGAGATAATTTGGGATGGACGGAGGGGGAATGTGGAGAGATAAAAAGGGAAAAGGGGGAAGACATTTCATGCTGCTTTGGGGCCCTGAGGTGGCTGGCGGCACGTGTTGTGGGATGGGGGGGACGTCTCAGGCGAGAGGCGTGAGGCATTTCCACATGGATTAGTCTGCCCTTTTGTCTCGCCTCTTGTCCCCCCTTCTTGGCCCAGCAGCCAAATTGATTTGGAAATAGCCTTCCTGCTGGCCGACCACCCAGAGACACCGGGCCACAGCCGGCTCCTTCCTTTTGTGCTCCTTGGGGCTCAGAAATTAAACTTGAGACAAGAGTCAGACCTCCATTTCTCTTGGGCATCACCTTCGCCTCCTCCCATGGCCATCCGGGCCTAAATCTCTGGAGGTCTCTCCGCTTTCAACCATCAAAATAGACTCATTCTATGGAACATATTTCATTGTCCCCAAGAACAAGGGGGACAAAGAGAAACAAAGCAAGCGAGCGCACAAGAGACAGAAACAGAAAGATGTTTAGGGGTAGGCAGGTTGGCCATGCAGTAAACTACAATATTTTATTCATTTTATTTATTTCGTTTCTATGCTGCCTTTCTCCCAGAAAGGGACCCAAGGTGGCTCACACGATAATATAAGATCCAAGACGATAATGCAAAATAATACAAGATAATAATAACACAAGGTGATACAAGATACAAGAAAATCCCAAATCCACAAACTGATACTTTTATGGGATCAACCAAAAGGCACAATAATATACCACGCGAGCTTTTGAAGCATCACTGGCTTCAAAAGCATCAGTCAAAGATGTTTTTTAAAAAGCTGAAGAAAAGAAACTTTTCTTCTGCCTTTTAGTTGCCCCGACAAAGATATGACTGTTTTGTCGATTTTGGATTTTCTTGTATTTTGAGAGAGAAAGAGAGATTGAGGGAGCAAGACTGGAGCTGTTAGGACCAGATGGGTTTGTGGAAGCTGAAGACAGCATCAGCAAGGGACATTTCTTTCCTTAGCCATAGTAGTAGTAGTAGTAGTAGTAGTAGTAGTAAATGTAAAGTTCCATAGGCCATCAGAGCTTATCAGGGCCTTAAAAGATGAGGGATTGCCCCCTTTGCAGCAGAATGACAGCACACAGCAGAGCCTTGGCATGTGCTATAAGCAATTTGGGGGTAAAAGAAAGGGATTGTAAGAACCCAAAATATCGAAATGAGTGCCTCATCCTTAGGAGGAAAAGGGGCATGGAGACCACAAAAATGACATGGTCACATGTGGCCTATAGGCCACATTTTTCCTGTTCTTGCTTTCTGATGCAATGTCCCAATACCCTCTTGGGGCATTTGGGGGCAATATTAAACAATACTCAGCGTCATGTTGCGGTTTGAGCATTGGATATGACTCTAGAGAGCAGGTTTCAAATCCTCACTCAGCCACAGAACCCACTGGGTAACTGTGGACAAGTCACACTCTCTCAGCGTCAAAGGATGGCAATGGCAAACCCCCTCTGAAGAAACTTGCCAAAACAACCCCATGATAGGGTTGCCTTAGGGTCGTCATAAGTTGGCACCTTGAAAGCATGCAACAACAACAACAATTAAACAATGGGGGGGGTGAGATTTGGGGTCACACTTTTTCCAACGCAGAATTCCATTGAATATGGCAGTTCTATTTAGTAGCCAGTAAACTGTGATTAATGAAAAAGCCTAAATTCCATGAAAATCATCTTCTCTTAAAACTTTCAAAGTGAGAGACTATCACCATATCTTTGGCAACAGTGTGGTCAGATATCATCCACAAATCCTGTATACAGTTCTGGGCAGCATGGTTTAAGAATCAGAGAAGCATAGAATTGGAAGAGACCCCAAGGGCTATCCAGCCCAACCCCCTGCCATGCAGGAACTCTTGATCAAAGCACCCCCATCAGGTGGGCATCAAAGTGTTGGTTACAACCTTTAAAACCCTACATGGTTTGAGTCCAGGTTACCTTCAGGATCACCTCGTCCCATATACAGTCACCCCTCCGTCACCATTCAAGCCAACGAGGCTTGAATATCGGTGAGTTTCCATTTTTGCAGGGGGGTCTGGAACAGATCCCTTGCAAAAATGGAGGGCCGACTGTAATCCACTTGTATGTACAGGTCCTCTGGAGGACATTTGCTCCGGTTAGCCAGGACTGGTTTGGCAACTGTCACCCTGAGGACTTTTTGTTCAGCAACCCCTAGACTGTGGAATGACCTGCCAGCAGAGACTCAACAGCTGAATATACTGTCTGAATTTAAAACAGCACTGAAGACCAGTCTCTTCTGGGAGGTTCATCTAGATGATTTTTAAATTGTGAAATTTAAATTATAAACTGATGTGTGTTTTAACTCATGTCTTCTGTGATGTTGTTTGTCTGTAAATTGTTGTCCATGGAGGGAGGCAAACAACAACCACAACAATAATAATAACTCTTTCCTTGGACTACAATGGGCAAATGTAGCTATTGATGTTGTTGTGTGCCATCAAGTCATTTCTGAATTAGAGTGACCCTAAGGCAACCCTGTCATGAGGTTTTCTGAGGCTGAGAGTGTGTGACTTGCCCAAGGTTACCTGGTGGGTTTCCAGAGTCATAGTCCAATGTTCAAACCAATACACCAGGACAGCGCTCTCTGATCCCTCTAGACCAGTGCTTCCTAAAGTTTGGTCCTCCGGGTTTTTGTTTTTTTACTTCAGCTCCCAGAATTTCTGACTGTTGGCTAAGTCCAGAACACCTGAGGACCAAAGTTTGGGAATTGCTGATCTAGACCATCTTAACTGAGAACAGAGAAACATCTGAGCCAAAATGTCAGCCTGTGACTCTAACATCATCACTTTTCTTCTCTTGTCTGATTTTTAACATTGTTGCATGAAGAAGAAGCCAGTGAAGCTTCAAAAGCTTGCATGATAATGCTTTGGAATTGGCCCAAGACATGTGAAACTGCTTTGTGGATTTTGGATTTTGTTGTATTTTTGGGGCATGGCCAACAGGGCTACCCCTGGATTACAGTCACAAACAGTAACATTCCCCAGCTTTGGCTACAGTCCCTTAGAAAAACAGTCTGTCCAACTTCTTCCACAGGGGAACTTGTGCATTTGCAAGACATCAACAGGAGTCTGGTTGCTATCTTTAACAAATCCTTTTGTTGTTGGGGGCCTTCAAGTAATTTCTGTCCAACTTATGGAGACCATAAGGGGACCCTATCCTGGGGTTTTCTTGGCAAGAGTTGTTGAGAGGAGTTTGCATTGCCTTCCCCTGAGGCTGAGAGAGTGTGACCTGGCCAAGGTCACCCAGTGGGTTTCATGTTTAAGTGGGGAATCGAACCCTGATCTCCATAGCCGTAGTCCAACACTCCAGCCACTACACCATGCTGACTCACACCCTGTTAGCTCTATTCAAAAACCTCTATGCTCCCCATTGAAATAGTCACCTTTAATGGCCACATACTGTATTATTTTTATTTCTTGCTTAATTTCTCAACAGCCACTAGATGGCAGGAGATGCCTGCTTTACAAACCATCTGCCCAGTCCCTATTATTTTAAAACAAAGTCAAAACAAATACTATGCTATCCTAAGTTTGTTTAGAAAGCAGTTAATCTTACTATGTTCAGTGGGGTTTTCCTCCAGATAAATATACCATCTGTTTCCTAAATCAATGGCAGACTTTCTGGATTTCAGTTTTGGGTCTGATGGCAGTACAGGTTGGCATCGGTGACAACCGGTGGCTACCACTCTGTTTCCGGGCACAATTCAAAGTGCTGTTTTGGGCCTACAGTGCTCTATATGGCTTAGGTTCAGGCTATTTGAAAGGCTGTATCTCCTCGTATGCACCTGCAGTAGCATCACTAGGGTTGGCATCACTAGGGTTGGCATCACCTGATGCAGTAACTTATGGTGTCATGCTCCCATACCAGTGGCATCAGTAGTGGCATCAGTAGGGGAGTGCGGGGGGTGCCAACTGCACCAGGTGACATCCTAAGAGGGGTGACACCACTTCTGCTCAAAACCCTGTATTTTGGCAGGAACATTGTGGCATTTTTCTGTATCTCAATAATAATAATAATAATAATAATAATAATAAGTAGTAGTAGTAGTAGTACCCCACTCTTCAGCCCTAAAGGCTATCAGAGTGGCTTACAATTATTATTTTTAATTAGATGGTTCAAAATGCTTTAAGAGATGGTGGGAGTGAGGTGAACCTCAGTGGGAGAAGAATGAGAGGCCCCAGAATCTTAAAAAAAATAAAATTAAAATTTCAAAATTTTGAATTTTTTTTTAAATTGATTTTTTTTAAAAATTATTCTTTTAAATTTTTCTTTTAAAACATTACATTTTAACCAAATCTTCACTATGTATATGTAAATGCATTTAAGTTATGCATATGATATTATTATTATTTGAACGTATAATTTTAATTTTGCTAGTTGTTTTGTGTCACAAGTATTAGCATTACATTCAGTGGTATATGGGAATTAAGGATTATGAGTAACATTAGTGCAAAAAAAAATTTACTACAGATTCTATATGGTGTAAAATGGGAGGAGGCTGTCAGTGAGGGGGATTTCACCATGAGTTACCGCACCGGGTGACACCCATTCAAGTGTCCTATACCACAACATACAAAATCCTTAGTCATGTTTTTTGTACCAAAGTTTCTCCATAGCCCATTTCTGCAAAAATTCACATATTTGGGGAGCTGTGGTGTCACCCGGTGTGGACCATGTCTCCTGCATCACTTAGTGACACCCATGATCTGAGAGCAAGGCAAGAGAAAGCCCTCTCCGATGTTCTCACCAAGGAAATTTCAAAGGCTGCATCCACACTGGAGAGATAACCCGGTTTGGCACCGCTTTAACTGCCCTGGCTCATGGCTATGGAATTCTGGGAGTTGGAGTTTGTTGTGGGGCCCAGAGCAGAGCACTGCTCCACTCTGGGCCCACAACAAACTCCAACTCCCAGAATTCCATAGCCTTGAGCCAGGGCAGTTAAAGCAGTGCCAAACCGGGTTATCTCTCCAGTGTGGATGCAGCCTTAATTGTTTTCAGTTTTGATGTCTTTTTTAAAAAATAGTGTTTTAATTAGGTTTCCCATATTCCAGTCCCACGTATCCGGGCATCTGATATGCATATTATGCAAATTAATATAATTATACATCTTGCTAATGTGCCTTCTGATTATGCAAATTCAACACATTAATCCTTGCTCTTTTTCTACCATTATGTTTCAACCTCAGTACCAGTACCAAGCTAAGAGCTTTTTGCTTCTTCTTCTTTTTAGCTGGTATGAAGAGAGGGAAGCTTCCAAGCAGCCCCAGAGAAGAAAGAGCCTCCCTTTACTCTCTGGAGGCAGTTGGGAAGTCAAGTTCCACAGTGTTGCCTAGCCCTAGGCTCAAGCTGCCGACACAATCCACCACGCAACCCAACCCAAACCCAAAACACAACACAACCTGTTTACAAAAGCAATGTTTTGTTGCGCAGATTCCTGGATCAGTCACCTATCAAAACTAGGGACTGCAGTCAAGATGTCAAAACGACTGTATTAATCAAGCAATTAGTTTAATATAAATCTTATCTCTTTCCTGGCTCAGTACTCAAAGCAGCTTGTAACAAATAAAAACAAAATAGGACACGATTTGGAAGGGTAGTGAGATAAGAAACAAGATAAGATCCTCAAGTGTAAAGATATGTACATATTTGCTGGTGTAAGGGATGAAAGATGCCTATGAATGTAGAAAAACCGCAAATAAAAAAAACACACAGTATTCTTTTTACCTAGGATCACCTCTTTAGGATTCTTTGGGTCTTCCAGTGCAACTCTGTGCAGCTCAACATCTGCCAGAGGTTGATCATAGATTCATGCTGGAGGAACTACAAATGCCTAGAGAAGTGTTTTGTCTAGGAATTTCTATGTTCTCCAGCGGAACTCTACGGTCAACTTTTGGCAGAGTTGCTCTGGAGAACCTAGAGGTTCCTAGAGAGAACATATTAATCAAACTGCAAATAATCAAATCTGCAAAAGTTAAGCAGCCGCAAATGTGAAGGGCCAACTGAAACTGAATACCAAAGTCAGGATTGTCCATGCTACAGTATATCCAGTTTCTGTGTATGGCTGTGAAAGCAGGATGTTGAAGAAAACTGAAAAAGAAGAAAATCAACACTTTGGAGGAGAATTCTGCAGATTCCATGGGCTGCTAAAAGGACAAATAGATTCAAGTGCAAATCAAGTCTGAACTCTGACTAGAAGCCAAGATTACTAAATTGAATTGGCCATGCTTTGGACAATGTCATGGTGCAGTGATTTCAGCATTGCACCATGTTTCTGGAGATCAGGATTCAGATTCCCATTCAGTTTTGGGGAAAGCCCACTGAGTGACCTTGGGCAGATCACACTCTCTCAGACTCGGAGGAAGACAACTGCAAATCCCTTCTGAATTTTACCAAGAAAACCCCATGATAGGTTCACCTTCATGCCACCTTAAGGCATATAACAACAACAAAGTGGAAGGTGGTCAGAAAAGAGGAAGACCACACTACAGGTGGATTGAGTCCACCAAAGAAGCCGTGGCTGCCCTGAGTTTGCAAGATCTGAGCAGGGCTGTTGATGACTGGGGCTTTTGGAGGTTCTCATTCATAGGATCGCCATAAGTCTACACCAATGTGACAGCAAATAACAATAATAAATGATGGTGGTGGTGGTGAGGGTAATGGTGTGGGTAGTGATAATCATGGAAAGAAAAAAAGTTTGAATTATTAATTGTTTAGACAACCCCAAAGAGGTGGAAAAGACTGTAAAATACTGAGATCTTTACAAAGCCAACTCCATGGCAGATAACAAAAACAACAGCAACAAAACCATCTGTATCTAATAATCCCCTCAGAACACTTTGCTAAGCATGAACACTGGGAGACAAATATGAGATCTGTGGCAGTTCCCCTGTAAAATGTAAAAGTAAGGAGCTGTGTCCTTGGTTGAAATCCTATGCAGTGGTGGAAGTGCACCACCTCATTGGTGAATTATGGCATTGTGCAACCAATGCAACCACACATAATGCACATGTGCAAGGCATGCTCATACGTAATGGCACAGCGTGTGCAAGTCTCATTCCACATTAAACCATTCTACTTTGGACAAAAGTGTTCTGACTGCTTCCATCTGAAAACTTTGTTGTTGATGTTGTTGTTAACCACCCTCAAGTTGGACCCGACTTATGGTAACCCCGTGGATTCGACATCTCCAAGACTCCCTGCCCTCCACTGCTCTGCTTAAGTCCTCTAAGTTCATAGTTTTGACCTCCTTAACTGAATCCACCCATCTGGCATGTGGTCTTCCTCTCTTTCTACTTCCCTCCACCTTTGCTAGCATTATTGTCTTTTCCAGTGAGTCCTGCCTTCTCATGATGAGGCCAAAGTACAAAACTCTCTGTTTCTTCATCTTGGCTTCCAGGGAGGGCTCGGGCTTGATCTGTTCAAGGACCCATTTGTTTGTCTTTTTGACCACTCACGGTATCCTCAGAACTCTTTTCCAGCACCACATCTCAAATGGGTTGGTTTTCTTTCTGTCAGCTTTCTTCATTGTCCAGTTCTTGCATCCATACATGGTGATGGGGAATACAATGACTTGGAGGATTCTCACTTTAGTGCTCAGTTGTACAGAAGCTTACGCGTGTGTTAAGAAAGCAACAGGATTAACACCTCTATTGATTTCTCTTCTTCTTGATTACTGTCAAATTCATTCAGATAATAATTTTTTTTAAAATAAAATGTAACAAATGAGGAACACACACACACACATTTCAAGACAGTGCTCTTTCCCTGAGATTCCTCCTCCTCTTCCAGAGAAGTAGAGAAGACAGGCCAAGCCCTGGGATCTGGGCACACTAGGTGTCCTCTGCATGCAGTTGGCTGATACTGTGGCTCTTGTTCTCTGTGACAGTGAGAAGACACAGTTGCTGCCCTTTGCTGCCACTGACCTGATTATCCCCGGAGCCACTACCAACCAGACATAAAATATGAAGCTGAACTTGCTTAGCAGCTTCTCTGGAGCTTGCCTTTTCCTTGTGAGGAGGCCTTTTGGCAAAGGGCAGCTTCTTCGGCTTCCTCCAGTTTCAAGGTGGAGTTGCTTGGGAATTAACAAGTTCTTCACCTGAGCAGAAGCCAGCACACGCAAGGCACGAGCCCTTGACACGATCTGTTTGCGGGGAGATGAGGAATGGGAAAAGTTGAGGAGAACTCCTTCACATGCTGGAAAGGGATTTCTGCTGCTGCTCTTCGGGAGAGGTGGAGGACGTGACCTGGGTTTCAAATAAATAAATAAATTAAATTAACCTGAAGGTATGTATGATCGACAGAAGGGCTCCTCCATCAAAGCAAATGCACCTATTCAGACAATGCATGGTGATGGTGGTGAAACTCATATTAACTGCTACTCCATGAGGCTGTGGCTCCTAATTTAGAAGCTTCAAAGGGAGGGACTAGGCAACTTCAGGGTGTACAAATCTATAGAGGTGGATGCCTTCTCTTTAGAAATCTAATTGGCACCAATCTGGCTTATTTGGGGCACCATGTTCAGGCAATGGGTACACATCAGAAGGGTGCACATTCCAGTTACATTGGCTGTCTGAAACCCCCAGGATTAGAGGGAGTATACCTTTGAATACCAGCCACTAAGGATCAATAGCAGGAACATGCTATTTGTTTTATGTCCCCCTTGCGGGGATAAACTCACTGGAGATGTGGTGCTGGAGAAGAGTGTTGAGGATACCATGGACAGCCAACAAAACAAACAAATGGGACTCCTAGAACAGATCAGCCCTGAACTCTCCCTGGAAGCCAAGATGATCAAATTGAGCATGCCATACACTGGCCACATCATGAGAAAGGACTAGGAAAAGTTAAAGGCAGTAGAAAGAGAAGAAGACTACATGCAAGATAGATAGACTCAATTAGGGAGGTCTGCAAAACTTAAGCATAGCAGTGGAGGACAGGGAATCTTGAAGATTTCTCATCCACAGGGTCGCCATGCGTTGAGTTAGGCTCAAGGGCAGTTAACAACAATCCCCTTGTGGAGTTCCAGGGACACAGAAGGAGAGCATCCTAGAATTATACAATTAGAAGGGGTCCCAATGGTTATCCAGTCTAACTCCTCTGCCTAAGATGATCCTATCATGTGTTTTGGTTCCCCCCCCCCCCGAATATCTTCAGAGGGTGGTATATCTTTACCTTCCTCTGAGACTGAGAGGGTAGGATTTCCCCAAGGTTACTCAATGGGTTTCCATGGCCAAGCGGGAATTCGAACCTGGTCTCCCAGTGTCCTAGTCCAACACTCAAAACACTACATCACACTGGCTCCTGGTGGTAATCTAACCTCTACTTAAAAACTTCCAACAAAAATGAGTTCACCAGCCTCCAAGGTATGCTGCTCCACTGCTGAACATATCTTGCCCATGGTAAGTTCTTCCTAAGGAAAAGAAGTAGTCCCAGCTTCTGCCAACCTAGCAGTTCAAAAGCATGCAAATGCAAGTAGATAAATAGGTACCACTTTGGTGGAAAGGTAACAGCGTTTGGATGCAATTATGCTGGATTCGTCTTCAGACAACGCTGGCTTTTCAGCTTAGTAATGGAGATGAGCACTGTCTCTTACAGTTGGTTATGACTATACATTCATGTCAAAGGAAAACCTTTACCTTTAGCTTTTACGTAATAACATACAGTATATGTACTATAGCTATACATAAACCACATGAAAGAATTTATATTTCTATGAATGTTTTGAGCGTTTCTTTTTAATGTCCTAGATTTTATTCTTGACTGTCCTGCCTTTTGGGGTGCCTTGTTCTCCTTTGCAATTATGACTGGTTACCCTGCACAGTGAGGACGAAGTAAGGGGTCATTCACACATTGTTTTTAGCATGATAATTCAAATTACCTCACTCATGCATTTCGGGTTTGTTATTCACACTATGGAATTGCATCAATGTGTATCGATGCATATCTCTGCAAGTTCAGTTGTTCACACTTGCAAGCATGGAGTCGACAATGTGAACACATATAGACCCCCCCCCCTCCTCCTCCTTCTCCTCCTCCTCCTCCTTTTTCTTTTTGGTATGCAGTGTTTTATCCCAGGTCTATTCGGATCTATTCACATTAGTTAGTCACACTAACAGCAATGTGGATCTTTTTAAAAAGACTCGGAAAACCCCCTGATATTGATTATCCCAGATTAAGTGGAGTTTTTGGCAGCCCCCAACTGAACCAGGTACATTTTGGATGTGTGTGAACAATGGAGATTTAACCCAGATTCATCCTAGATTATTTCCACAGTGTGAATAATCCCGAGTAAGGCATTGAAGAAACATTCTGTTCAGAGGCAGCAGATTTTGTTGGCCTTCCCCCCTATGCTGGGAAAAGTGTAACTACAGGTGTAGAGCACTAAGAGGCTTCACTAACCATCCTCTCTCCTCCCACAGGAATTAGGCTCATCTTCTTGGACTGCTGAGAGGGAACATGGCATTACTCATCCATGTGCTGGCATGTGTCTTTGGGACAGGGTCTTGGATGGCCATCAACGGTGTGTGGGTAGAGCTCCCCTTGCTGGTGAACAAACTCCCTGAAGGCTGGTACCTTCCCTCCTACCTCATCATCATCATCCAACTCGCCAACATTGGGCCCCTTTTCATCACCCTCATGCACAAGCTGAAGCCTGGCATGCTGAGCGAGGTGCCCGTCATCTGTGTGGTGGTTTCTGCAGGAGCCGTGGCCTGCTTCCTCTTGGCTTTCTTCTGGGATTATACCACACCTGTGGCTGGACGGATGCACAGCACTCCCTTTTTTATTCTGGCTTTCTTCCTGTCGCTTGTAGACTGTACATCTTCTGTCACCTTCTTACCTTTCATGGCACGGCTCCACCCACGCTATGTGACTACCTTTTTCATTGGCGAAGGACTCAGTGGCTTAATCCCAGCTCTCTTTGCCTTGGCCCAGGGGGCAGGAATTGCAAAGTGTGTCCAGGTGGCAACCCCAAAGAATGCAACAGTCGGCAACACAACCTTGGGGAACATGACCGCTGAAGATGTCCACCACCACATGGAAACTCAGTATTCTCCTGCTAACTTCTCTAGCATGGTCTTCTTCATCATCCTCTCCGTCGTGATGTTTTCCTGTCTTGTGGCCTTCTTCTTCCTCAACCGGCTGCCCAAGGTGTGGGAGCTTTCGAAAGAGAACCTCTGTGCCAGCGACATCACTCTCAATGCTATCTACAAGATTCCTGTGGATGGGCAAGGACCAACAAACATAGGGTGCTTTTCAAGCTCAACCATTGATGCAAAAGTGCCAAGTACCACCAAAGGAAAAAATGATCAAGATCCAGGAAAGGCCTCCTACTCCCGGACCAAGTTCATCTTCATATACCTTCTTGTGGCGTGGGTGAATTCATTGACTAATGGGGTCCTTCCCTCTGTGCAGAGTTACTCATGCTTGCCTTACAGTAACATGGCCTACCACCTAGCTGCCACACTGAGCTCCATGGCCAACCCTTTAGCATGCACCATTGCCACATTTCTGCCCAGCAGGTATGTGCCTTTCTTCTGCCAGCCATTTCTGTTCACAGTCCTTTGGGCATTTCAATTCAGTCAACTTTCTATTCCTTTCATACTGGTTGAACCACTATACAATGGTACCCCGGGTTACGAATCCCCCGGGGTACGAAGAAAAAAACCGTGCGGCCCCTTTAAATTTGCCGCGCAGTCTGGCAAACAAAGCGGTTCCCCGGGTTGCGAATATTTCCGGGTTACGAAAGGTAATCCGGAACAGATAACTTTCGTAACCCGGGGGACCACTGTAGTTTTCCTCAAGTGCTGTAATTGGGAGAGATGCCAATTTTGTAGAGATCTAGTGTTGAATTATGCCTTTGGAGACCAAGGTTCAGATCCCTAGTCAACAATGGAAACCCATTGGGTGATTTTGGGCAAGTCACTCTCTCTCAGGTTCAGAGGGAGGCAAAGGCAATCCCCTCCCCAAACAAATCTTGCCAAGTAACCCCAGTTTTGGTCTTAGGATAACCATAGTTGAAGGCATACAACAACAACAAACCAGTTTTGTGTCACCAATGAGAGACGTATTTGGGGAGGGTGCCAGTTTTGTGCCACTAAGGGCTATCACCAAGCAAGGACACTGGGCCACATTTTTAGAGAGAGTACTGCCCACAAGAGGACTATAGGGAGTAGAGAGAATTAGTCCCTGCAATTGTAGCTTATTCAGTCTTACTCTGTATAGGGTCCCCTACCAAGTTAAAGCTTGTACTCCAGTGTTCCCTTTTTTGATTTCCTGAGGTCTTTACATTCAAATAGGAGCAGAGCCTCAAGGGACATCCAGTCCAACTCCCTGCCTTGCAGGAATACACAACTAATACACACCTGATTTATGCCCATCCAACCTCTGTTTTAAGGCCTCCAAAATGGAAGTCAACCATCCTCTGAAGCACTCCATTTCACCGTTGAACAACTCTTACAGTAAAATAAGTTCTTCTTCATGTTTAGATGGAATCTCTGTTCTTGTAATTTGAGTCCTTTGGTTCATGATCTAGTCTCTGGAGTAGCAGACAACAAGCTTGCTCCAGCTTCTACCTAATTTCAGGCAATGGGCAGTCATTTTCGGGTAATGGAAAGTCATTCTGAATACATTCCGAACGCAATTGGAATTCATGTAAATTCGCTAAACTAGCAAATTCACGTGAATTACAGTTGGCTCCATTCAAAATAAAGAGAAATTCCTCCCGTCTGATAAACTGGTTAGTCTTCTCTTCTCCAAGCTAAACATGCCCAGCTCCCTCAGTCATCCCTCACAAGGCTTGGTTTCCAGACCTTTGACCATTCTGTCCACCCTTCCCTGAACACACATTTCAGCTTGACAATGTTTTTTTGATAGATGATGCCCAGAATTGGACTCAGTATTTTGGGTGACGTCTGACCTCAGTATCTTGTCTAATTCTTTCATAGCTGCCCTTCCCAATCCTAGTCGTCTTCTGATTTCTTGGCTGTAGTCCCCCTTCTGATCAGTGTTTGAACCAAGGTATGGGAAACTACAGAGCAAAAACTACTCAGTACTGTTGTGGTTACTACTGGTAGTCATTTGAAAATGGTATCTGGTTCCCCCAAGTGGCCAATCCAGAGACTTCACCTTGAAAGTCTAAGAAAAATGTAAAAGACATTACAAAACAATAATTCCTTGTAAGACCTTGTAAAAATACAAATCCCGGGGTTCCATAGGATGGAGCTACAGCACTTCAACTGCATTATTTCTGCAGTGTAGAATAGGTGAAAGAGGTTGATGGCCTATACTTGGTTAGAAGAAAATGCTGGTCCTCATGTGTGGCTGTAAACTGGAATCCATGGTTGGACTAGGAACCTCATGGATGCTCCTTCCAAAGGGAACAAAGAGAAGAACAAACTTCTTGAGAGGAAGAAGAAGTGACATAGACCAAAGTAAGATACAGAAGAGTGAAAACAAAGGACAGGCATTGTCTAGACTCTCTCTCATTGATCAAGTATTGATGCCTCTTTGCTTCCCCAACACTCCCATTTGAGGCTTAGTTTGTGAAGATCTCATTGTTTCCATCTGAAATCCAATCTCTAGATTAGCAAGGAATTGCCCAACATCCAGTCTTGATGGTTTGCTTCTTTCTCTTACTCAGGTCTCTCCCTGTCTTGGGTGTCTTGGCAGCCACTGGAACAGCCTTTGGAGCCTACAACATGGGCATGGCTGCCCTGAGCCCATGCCCTGTCCTGCAGCACTCCGCCTGGGGAGATGTTCTCATCGTAAGTAGCACCCCTTCTTTACAAGTCTTGAATGCGTGAGTTTTCATACAGAATGGTTGCTTAACGGGGTTTTGCCGTGTTTGCAGATCATTGGGAATTCATGCAGATCATTGGGAATTCATGCCAGAATTTAATGGGATTTCCTCATGTTAGCAGAATATTGGGAATTCATGCCAGATAAATAAATAAATAAATACATAAATAAATAAATGGTGGTTGAGAAAATGAAAAAAAAAAGCCAAAGTGAATTGCCCATAGGAAAACAGACATATTTGGAAACAGATGCCGGCGAAACGTCAGCAAGAAACTCTTCTAGAACATGGCCACATATCCCAAAAAACTCACAAAAAACTATAGACGTATTTGGACTTGCTGTGAGGAATGATATTTGCCTAGCTATAGTGGTGAAGGCTTTAAAAAGTGGGGACGCAATTGCATGGGGGGGCAGTTTCAACCCCCCCAAATCTCCCATGGGCCACCCCACACACAGCAAAGCCAAATGCCTTGGTTTCTTCTGTAGTCTGTCTGAAAATGGCAACAGGGAAGTCATGTTGCATTATGGGTCTCTGCATGATATGGGGGCAAAAATGCTCCAAAAGGAAAGTGGAGAAAAATTGGTGGGAAGAGTTAATAATAATAAAACTTTATTTATATCCCGCCTCTCTGTCAATGACAATCAAGGTGGCTTACAAGTTAAAAATTACATATAATCCCATGTCCTAATATCCCACCCCCCCTAAAACATCAATTAAACAATTAATAATATGAAATCATACATTAAAATAACAAATTAAGTGAATAGGCTATAGCGAATTCAGAAGGGTGGTAAGTTCAGATTGGTGGCTGTGTTTTCTATTCAGGAAAGGCCTGCAGGAATTATTATTTTTATTTATTATTATTATTATTTTATTTTTTATTTTTATTGGCCAGAAGGGTTGAGTCTTTGGAGGTCTAATGGGAGGCTTCACAGACAAGAAAAATGGGGGCTAGGAGCTGCATGCCCAGCTCTGTTCCATGAGTCACACTTTGCCCACATCTGCTGTATAAGAAAATGGGGTGATTCATAGAGATCTGTCACTGGCTATTATTAGCCATGATTGTGGTGACTGGTGGAAGCTACAAGTTTATAGGCTGTGTATTTCTGAAGGAAAACCACTAGGTCATGGTGAGGAGAGGGGGGGCAAATGCAAACCACATTTGGGAGGCCTTGTGTCTTCCTGCCCCAGTTGTGGGCTACCAGGTAGTCTGTGGTTGGCCATTGTGTGGAATAGGCAACTGAATTAGATGGTTGCTGCATTTGATCCTACACAGCTTTCATGCAGGACTGAGAAATATTGGCAACCCAGAATTGCAGATAAAAAACAATATAAAGGGTACTGAAACTTAGCCAATACAAAAAAAAGGGGGGGGGAGGAATGAAGTTGGGGTTATAAAATATTGCTCAGTGTATGAAAATTAATATTAAAAATATTTCTATGCATGTATATATGTTGTTAAAAACTATCAAATCAGCCAAATAATGCAATCAAATAAATTGAGCAGACCAAATAATATGCAATAAAAAAAAAAAAAACCAAAGTCCTGTACAGTACTTAAAAGGTAAATGCTGTAATGTGTCGGCCTTTGGTTTGGTGATGGCTTTTCTGTGGACACATTAATGCACCATGTCTTTGCTGGCAGGTGGTCTCCTGGGTCTTCTTCACTGGGACGCTGACTTATGTCAAGGTGATGATGGGGGTGATCCTTCGAAGCCACAGCCACAGTGCCCTCGTGTGGTACGGAGCAGTGGAGCAGTTGGGTTCTTTGCTGGGAGCATTGACCATGTTCCCTTTAGTGAACATCTACAGTCTCTTCAAATCGGCGGACTTCTGCAGCTTCCAGTGTCCAGCGTGACCTCAGAAGGAAACAGGGACTCCATCAGTCAATCATCAGGCCCTTGACTAGTCAGCCCATGGTGGGCTTTGGGGCAATGCCTGACTCTAGGTGCCACACTTCTGAAGGATGGGAAGAGCATAAGCTTATGGAATCCTAGAATCCTAGAGTCAGAAGGGGTCCTATGGACCATCGTCCAACACCTGTCTGAGTGCAGGTGCCCAGATAGAACATCCCCAGTAGGTAGCTCTTCAGCCTCATTTTGAAAACCTCCAGTGAAGGAGACCCCACCATCTCTCTAGACAATTGATTCCTTTGCCCAGCTACTCTCACTGGCAAGAAGTTCCTTCTCATATTCCATTGAAGTCTACCGTCCTGTAACTTCAAACCATCAAACCTAGTCCTACGCTCCGGGGGAGCAGAGAACAAGCCTTCTCCCTTCTCTCTGTGGCAGCCCTTGAGGTATTTAAAGAGGGGGGCCATGTCACCCCTCAGTCTTCTCTTCGCCAAGCTGAACAAGCCCATCTCCTTCAACCTTTCTTCATGTCTTTTGTTCTCTATACTTCTTGTCATCCTTGCTGCCCTTCTCTGAACCTGTTCCAGTGTTGGTAAAGTATCTTTATGTAGGATTGACATGAGGGAAGCAGGTTCATCCACTTTCGATTCCTGATGTACAGTTGGACCTCTGATTCAATCCATGGATTTATTCCATGGATTCATGGAAGAAATATATATCCAAAAAGCAAACGTTTATTTGCCATTTTACTACACCATTGTATGGGTCTTGGCCATACATGGATTTTAGTATCCACAGGGGTCCTAGAAGCAAACCCCAGTGGATACCAATGGGCCACTCTGTTTTGGTATCCATAGGGGTCATGGAAGCAAACCCCAGTAGATAGCAAGGGCCCATTGAGTTTTACTTTGCACTTTCCCTTAAGAAGATGCCATTTTCCACTGTCCCTTGGCAGAGGTGAATTTTGCTGCAGGCCTGTGTTAAGCACCCTGCCAAAATGCTGTATAGATCCTTGTAAATAAACCAGCTCTTAGCAGCACACTTGTGTGAGGCCTGTTTCCAAGCTTCAACAGTCTACATGGACTTGGCATTTGAGCCCCAGTAAGAGTGATGGCCATTACTTGGTCTGAATATTAAATGGGGTGTCTTTGACCCCATGATATGTTTGCCTTAGGGTCACCATAAGTCAGAATTGACTTGAAGGCACACAACTATGGTGCTGAACCCTATTCTCCCACCCCAATATTTCCAGCATTTTGCATAGCTTCTTACAAGTCTGGACTACAACCCACAGTGGATTTTCTACGCCACCAACCTGGAAGCCACAAGTGGGATTCATTCTCTCTTTCCCAACCCATGCATAGTGAATATATACCTAATGTTGAATATATGCTGATTATACACCTCATGCTTCTGCCGGAGTGGGCTGCTGGCACACCTGGCTTATGCCACAATGCATTTGTTAGTCTTGAAGGTGCCAGCAGGACTCCTTGTTGTTTTTTGCTGCAAAAGATCAATAGGGGAAACCGTGAGAAATAAAGAACTGTCTGGATTCACTGAAGCATACAGGATTTATACTGACATCACTTGAAAGGGAAATGTCCACTTTGTGATTTCATTGTCCAGTCAGTTCAGTCGGCACACTACTGGCTTCCCACTAACTATGGGTTAGTCTACACATAAGTGTATTATGGGAATTGCTGCAGATATTCACATGTTCATATAGATGGATAATTGTCTTTCTTTTCCTGCACAAATCTGCATTTATTGGCATCTATTTGCCCTCCCCCTAATGAAAATGCACAGCCATCCAAATCCATGCAAAGCAAACAGACAGCAACATATGCAATAATGTATGTTTCAGAGGATTTCAGCAGATACTCCAGTAAAAATTATGCAACTTTTTTCTACCGAATTTAAGGAGGATTTTTGGGCTGTGTGTGGGGGGGGGGGGGGGGGATGGTTGTGCAAAAGCCTGAATTCCTGTAAATTGCAAGTGGTTGGATTGTATTCTATTTGACTGGAATGAGGAGTATTTTAATTGTAAGGACTAGCCCTATGACACAGACACTGATTTGGTGAGAATTCAGTGGGTCCTACATTAAAGCATAGCATACCCAGTGTCTGTATGCATATACAAGTTGAGTATCTCTTTTCCAAAATGCTTGGGACTAGAAGTGTTCCCTATTTCAGTTTTTTTTTTCTGCCGCATTTTGGAATACTTTTCCATATATTCGGAAACAGTGTAAATATGTATGCAAATATAGGGGCTAAATAGACAGGCAAAAAGAGGTGTTTTCAGGCAGGCCTGAAGGTGTGGCGTTTAGATGACACATGCCTTGAAGACAGCAGAAAAGTGCCCTTATGCAGTGAAAAGCTGTTACAAAAAGCAGCTTTTTCCCACTTCTTCCTGGCTTGAAGCCATGTCATGTGGTCATGACATGAGCACTCCAGCTGCCTTGGGAGTCGGTGGTGCGGTTGGTTGGGTATCAATGTGGCTTCAGAAAAGGCAACCTCAAGCCACTTTTTCCTGCCCATCTGTTTTGCCCTATAGGTATTCCAAAATCCAAAAAAAAAATCTAAAATGCAGAATGCCTCTGGTCCCAAGCATTCTATGATTCTAACTACATAGTTAGTTATACTATATATATACTGTATATATATATATATATATATATATATAGTATAACTAAGTCTTTTATGGATTTTCGACTATATGCATAGTACAATAAAATCCAAAACCCACAAAAGAGTGATACCTTTATTTGCCAACTAAAATGCACAAAATACATGTTGCAAGCTTTCAAAGCTCCACTGATTTCTTCATCAGGCAAAGATGTTATAAATCATATAGGAGTAAAACATTGTGGTGATGTTAGTCACATATTTTGTCAGGATGTTTCTGTTCTCAGTTCAGGTGTGACTGAAGGGACATTCATACCTGCCAACCCCTTCTCCTTCTTGCCATGTGGGTACTAAGTTCCATTAGCAAGACAAAAAGTGATACTCCTCTTGAGATCTACGTTTCCTCAGTCCTTCGTGAAGCTACAAGCCCCTTTGTTAGGTAGAGAGAGCACATTCCAGATGGATAGACTGAATCATGGCCCTGAATCTGCAAAACCTGAGCAGAGTGATTTGGAGGTCTCTCATTCAGAGGGTTGCCTTAGTCGAACTTCACTTGATGGCAGTTAATAACAAGTGGTGGTCCCATGTTAGTGGGGCCATGGATCTGCTTTGGGTTTCAGTCCAAACTTTAATAGATCTATCCAAGTGATGAACCCAATTCAGGGGGCAGGGTTAGGATTCAGCACTTTGGATATTTGGATAGTTCCTTTAAAGCTCAGACTAGAACCTGAAACAGATTTTCCACCCCACCGACACATGGGCCACCAGTCACCACTGCTCAGTGCCTTTTTCATCAGTGTCTCACAGGTGTATTTGGATATTTTAATTTTTAAAAAGCGTGTCCTCTATTGCAAATCTGATATTTGTCCATCCCTGCTTTATTTGATTTCAGAAATGTCTGAAAATGATGAAATGTCAGATACTACTGCAGTACCAGAATTCCTTAGCTGCAATACAATTGAGATCCACCAGAGAACTATTCTTTTAGTGCCATAATTCTATCCCCCCCCCCCTCTGTATTTTGTTGCTACCCATGCTGTGGCCAGCATTGCGGTTTTTATTTGTGTATTATGTTGTATTGTATTTCTATTGTTAGTAATTTAATTTTAAACTTAACTAGTTTAATCCTATTTGGGGGGGGGGGAGGTTGGGATGGAATTCTTGAATTATTTTAATCTGTAATCTGTTTTTTAACTTTGTTGTACCCTGCCTCGATTGTTTTACAGAGGGGTGGGTAAGAAATAAACATTATTATTATTATTTGTTTCATTGGGGTTTTTTTAATTTCATATTTTTAATGTTTCATACTGTTTTAATTTTATGAATTTATCACACAGGATGGATCCCATGTAGAAACTTGATTTAAAGTTTAAAAACCCACAACAGTTGATTGTTTTTCACATGACATTGGGGGTTAACCCGAACAGAAATTAGAAATAACCCGTAAAAGTGGGTAGTTTTTCAGATGGTGTTTGCATCAATGAGAAATAACACAACATTAATCCGAACGCAAAGTTGACAAAACCCATTCCTTTTTTTACTTTTGGGAACTTCTCAAAAGTAAAAAGGAGTAGGTTTTGTCAATTTTGCATTCAGATTAATTTCACATTGTTTCTCATTGACGCAATACATCCAAAAAACAACCTGCAAAAGCAGATTTTAAAATACCATTTCTGCATGGGATTTAACCAATTTGCCTCCAATTTCCCTCTTGTGTGATAAAGTCCTTAGACTGTTTTAAATTTTGTTAGCCGTCTTGAGTCCCTGTATCGGGAGGAAGATGAGATATAAATAGAGTAATAATAGTAACAACAACAGCAACAATAATAACAACCACAATAATGCAGATATGAACCTCATTTTGTCTAGAATGGATGTTAAGATTTATTTATTTTTAAGCTTGTTCTCTTCTATTTTGCATCCTACATGTAATACTATTCACGGGCTGGGCATTCCACAGAAAGTGAAATTTCTAACGTCTGTTCAGAAGATAAACTGGGAAGCTCTCCAGAAATGACACCGGCTGCATCTGCACTGCAGAATGACTCCAGTTTCACACCATTTTAACTACCATGGATCAATGCTATGGAATCCTGGGATTTGTAGTTTGTCATGGCGCCGGCGCTCTCGGACAGAGAAGGCAAAATATCTCACCAAACTACAAATTCCAGCATTCTGTAGCATTGAGCCTTGGCAGTTAACGTAGCATCAAACTGGATTATTTCTGCAGCACAGATGCAGCCTTTGTCATCTTTGACTTCTTTCTTCCGTCATGATTTTCCCCATCTTTGCAGCACCGCTTGGAAAAGTTACTTTGGGGCTAGGAGCCAAGCTGACTAGGGAATCCTATGAGTTATAGTCTAAAACAATAACATTTCCCAATAATAATAATAATAATAATAATAATAATAATCTTCACAGAAGTCGAGGTTCCTGCTATTGCTCTTTTGTTTGGTTTTCACTAGCAGCATATTGGAGAACCAGTGTGGTGTAGTGGTTTGAGCATTGGACTAAGACTCTAGAGGCCAGGCTTCGAATCCTGGCTCAGCAATGGAAACCCACTGGGTGACCTTGGGCAACGTCACACTCTCTCAGCCTGGGAGGATGGCAATGCCAACCACTTCTGAAGAAACTTGCCAACAAAACCCTACGAAAGAGTTGCCTTAGGGACACTGTAAGTCAGAAAGGACTTGAAGGCACACAACAAAATAGCACATTCCTGCTCCCCCCCCCCCTTAAGAATGGACTGGTGTGTGGTGTGTATGTGTTTGTGTGTGAGAGAGAGGGGGACAACGACATAAATTTCTCTCCATTGTGCAGCTGCTGGCAATTATTTCTCCATTAAAGCAGCTCTTTATGGAGGCGAAAGGACTTTTACTTATGTGCTGCTTTATTTGCTGATTTTTAGTGGCTCTGGGTTTCAACTGCTTTTAATTTTACTAATCAATTAATCCAGATACACTCTGCTTCTTTCCTGACACATGATTCAAGAGGGCTTGCAAGCATTTAAAACAAAATACAGTCAGCCCTCCGTATTCACAGATTCTTTATCCATGGATTCAAGAATCCCCAGCTTGAAAATATAAATTCCAGAAAGCAAACCTTGATTTGGCCATTTTATATAAGGGACACCCTTTTACTGTGCCATTGTATTTAATGGGACTTGTGTCTCCACAGATTTTGGTATTGTAGAACCAAACCACAGCTAATACCAAGGTCCCATTGTATATCAATTATCGTTGAATTACATTTTCAACTTTTGTATGTTTTTTTTTTTTAGTGATAGCAAATTTATCATAGCTGGGAATTGAAGCACCTTGATTCCCAGGGCTGGGAAAAGTCAGGACATAAATAAAACAACCACAACAAGACCCACATGTAGGTTCACAGCCATGCACTGCAGTGTTTTTCTCTCCTATCCTTTTCGCCACTCCTGGGCTTGATCACAATTAGGCAGTGTGTGTGTGTCAACTCCATTGTCTGGGTCATCAATCAGGAAGGGACAGCCAGCAGAACTCCTGGGGGTGACCCACTTACCACCCGGGCAGCATGTCTGCCCAAGGGAGCACCTGGCATTCAGGATGTGTCAAGAGCGCACCCTCTTCACCTGCTTCCCACCCCCAAAACATAGTCTTACCAGTGTATGTATGTGTATACAGTGTGACTGTTAGGTGGATTTGTATTTGGTTGACTGGCTGAACCCAAAGGGTGCTCAACAATGGTTCCTTTTCATCCTGGAGAGAAGTGACCAGTGGGGTCCCACAGGGTTCTGTCCTGGGCCCAGTGCTATTCAACATCTTTATCAATGACTTGGATGACAGTATAAGGGGGGCATAGTTATCAAATTTGCAGATGACATCAAATTAGGAGGAATAGCTAATACCCAGAGGGCAGGATTTAATGACCTGAATAGACTAGAAAGCTGGGCCAAAGCTAACAAAATGAAATTCAACACAGAGAAATGTAAGGTACTGCACTTAGGACGGAAAAATGAAATGAACAGATATAAGATGAGGGACACCTGGTTGAGTGAAACTATGTGTGAAAGGAATCTAGGAGTCCAAGTAGACCACAAGTTGAACATGAGTGAACAGTGCAATGCAGCAGCTAAAAAGGCTAATGTGGTCCTAGGCTGCATCAATAGAAGTATAGTGTTTAGATCAAGGGAAGTAATAGTGCCACTCTACTCTTCTTTGATCAGGCCCCACCTGGAATACTGTGTCCAGTTCAGGGCACCACAATTCAAAAAAGATGTTGACAAGCTGGAGCATGTCCAGAGGAGGCCCACCACAATGGTGAAGGGCCTGGAAACTGTGGCTTATGAGGAGAGACTTAGGGACCTGGGGATGTTTAGCCTGGAGAAGAGAAGGCTAAGAGGTGATATGATAGCCCTGTTTAAATATTTGAAGGGATGTCATATTGAGGAGGGAGCAAGCTTGTTTTCTGCTGCTCCAGAGAACAGGACCTGGAACAATGGATGCAATCTCCAGGAAAAGAGATTCCACCTCAACATTAGGAGGAACTTCCTGAAAGTAAGGGCTGTTTAACAGTGGGACACAGTCTCTCAGAGTGTGGTGGAGTCTCCTTCCTTAGATGTCTTTAAGCAGAGGCTGGATGGCCATCAGTCAAGTTTGCATTGAGGCCATCATTCAGGTTTGCATGGAGGGTGTTGGACTGGATGGCCCTTGAGGTCTCTTCCAACTCTACGATTTTATGATCATTGCATTAGGAATTTCACAGGACAGAAGATGGCAGCTGGCTGAGGAAGCAGCAGGATGATGCAACAACAAGGTTGCACCATGGTGGAGTGTCATTGTTGCACCACTTGGAGGACATGCCCAGGACAACTCAACAGGCTGATGCAAGGAAAAATTCATAGTATCATCCAGTTGGAAGAGACCCCAAGGATCATCCAGTCCAACCCCCGGGAGCACAGTATGAAAGCATCCCTGACAGATGGCAATCCAGCCTCTGTTTAAAAGCCTCCAAAAGAGACTCCACCACTGTCCAAGGGAGTGTGTTCCACTGTCAAACAGTTCTTACTGCTAGTAACTTCTTCCTAACATTGATGTGGAATCACTTTTCCTCTAGTTCACATCCATTGTTCTGGGTCCTATTCTCTGGCGCAGTAGAAAACAATTGCTGGCACCTGTGTGGGGAAAACATGGCATGGACAGTGTGCATAAATATGGGCATGGCCTATGGACAGGATTGGTTATTGTTGAGTAGTGGTTGGTTTGCCATGTATATAGTGATGTATACACTTAGTGGTAAGGTTCTATAAATAGAAGTGGGAGGCTATGCGTTTTTTCGTTTGTTTGTTTTGGCACCTTTTACAGTTGTAGGTGCTGGCAACACTGCTGAGAGCCCAGCAAAGATAGACCATAAGTGGCATGCATGGTTCGAACAGGCCATGATGCTGTTGGAGTCTCATGCATGCATCAATTACCCACATTTCTGTCCAAGGTGAAATGACCACATTTGTTTCAAGATTATAAAAATGGAATTGCTCGTGTGGTATCAAGGCACACAGATGTGCCTGTGCATTGCACATGGATGCATCTGCATGCTTGGGTACGTATTAGGTTGCACATTTTCTGTCTTGGTTCAGTTGTGCGGTGTTGCCATTCAACACAAGGTTGCACAGCACAGCAGAATGGAAACCCAGGGAGGCTTCTTACTGAGGTATGTTTGCTTTGGTATGTTTTAATATTTTTAATGCATAATAATAATAATAATAATAGCGGGAGTCATGGAGATGTCTCATCCACAATGTCCCCATGAGCTGGGTTAACAACAACTATTATTACTATTACTATCTTTTTGAAGAGGTGGGATAGAATTATTATTATTATTATTATTATTACTGTTACTATTTTATTATTATTTCAGTGGGTTACAACAAGAAATCAACAGTGAACAACAACAATTAAAATACATTAATTAAAACTACACAAATTAAAACTCAATGATTTTGTTGTTGCTGTGTGCCTTCAAGTCATTTCCGACTTATGGTGACCCTGTCTCAAGGTTTTCTTGACAAGATTTGCTCAGAGGAGGTTTGCCATTGCCTTCCACTGAGACTGAGAGAGTGTGACCTGCTCAAGGTCACCCATTTGATTTCCATTTGGCCATGGAAACTCACTGAACCTTGAGTGAGTCACACACTCTCAGCCCCAGAAAGCCCTGTGACAGGGTTGCCATAAAGCAGGAATGACTTGAAGGCACACAAGAACAACACACCAGTACAGTTATAGCTATAGATGAGCTCAATAGAACCTTTGTATCAGGGTTCGATTCCCCACTCAGCCATGTAAACTCACTGGGTGACCTTGGGCAAGTCACACACTCTCAGCCTCAGGCGAAGGCAATGGCAAACCTCCCCTGAACAAATCTTGCCAAGAAAGTCCCAGGAGAAGTTCTCCTTAGGGTCAACATAAGTTGATAATAATAATAATAATAATAATAATAATAATATTTCTTACCCGCCCCTCTGAGTGAGCAATCAGGGCAGGGTACAACATATTAAAAACATATACAGTTAAAATCCTCCAAACATACCCACCTCCCTCCCCTTAAATGGCTTGAAGGCACACAACAATAGCAACAACCACAACATTCAGATAGAGTACCACTAGAGGGCAATGCTGTTTTTAAAAATGAGGACCCAGGAGTGTATAGCAGGCTCCTACATTTAGAAATAGGGTGCTGCTGGATTAAGATAATTTTGCTCTCCAGCATATTTTTCTTCATATGTTTAGATGGAATTCTTCTCTTTTTGCCTAAAGCAGATTGCGACGCGTGTCAAACTGTCCTAGGGCAGTTCAATGCTGAACAATGACTTTTAGCAAAATTTCCTGCAAGACCTGAAGCCAAAGATATGCCAGGCTCGTTCAAATCAACATCATCTTCTGTTATTCATCTATTGATGCTGAATTGTTTTATTAATTGTAATGTTGTGTAGTGGGTTTGAACATTGGACTATGACTGGTGGCCAGCGTTCAAATCCCAGCTTGGTCACGTAAACCCACTGAGTGATTTTGGGCAAATCACACTCTCATCCTCAGAGGGTGGCAATGGCAAAAAGCCACTGAAGGAACTTGCCAAGAAAACCACATGACAGTGTCACCTTAGGATTGCCATAAGTCAGAAATTACTTTGAAGGCACACAACAACAACAATCCTGCTCTGAGATCTAACAAATACTGTATAGGGGCATGTTAGAAATATGTCAGTAAGATATATAACACAATCAAAGTACTTGGATTTGCCTCTTTTGCATATAAGAGTGTGATGATGCTGTCCATGTTTATTCAAAAGGAAATTCCACTGAGGCGGCATCTGTACTGCAGAAATAATGCAGCCTGACCACACTTCAACTACCATGGCACAATGCTATGGACTCCTGGGATGTGTAGTTTGTTGTGGCACCAAAACTCTCTGGCAGAGAAGGCTAAACATCTCACAAGGCTACAAATCCCAGAAATCCATAGCATTGGTGTCAAAACTGCATTATTTCTGCAGTGAAGATGCAACCTCAGTTAACTGGGCTTACTCCCTAGTAAGTATCCTTGGAAATAGTTTTTTTGTGGGGCTTTCGGGCTATGTGGCCATGTTCTAGAAGCGTTCCTTTCTGATGTTTCGCCAATATCTGTGGCTGGCATCTTCAGAGAAGATGCCAGCTACAGATGCTGGTGCAACATCAGAAAGGAACTCTTCTGGAACATGGCCACATAGCCCGAAAGCCCCACAAAAAACTATGGATGCTGGCCATGAAAGCCTTCAACTCCATCCTTGGAAATAATTTTCATGCTCAGGGCGCTCTCTGTGCAAAATACAGTTGCTGAGCTAAAACCTTTCTCCATTATGTCCTCTTTACTTGCTGGGGGGATGTGTACTCTTCCCCCCCCCTTTTTTTTAAATGTCATTTTTTGCCTGTGACATGTATAACCCATTTCATCTAGGCCAATATTCTCCATTTTGCTTTTCTGCTGTACATAATCACCCTGAGGTTATTCAGACTGTGAAAATAATCGAAGATGTATCCGGGTTGAATCTCCGTTGTTCACACACCCACTCAATAAACCAGGTTGAGGGGTTTTTTTGGGGGGGGGGGGCTGCCAAAAACCTTATTTCATCTGAGATAATCGATATCGGGTTTTTTTAAAAAAGATCCACACTGTCGGCAGTAGCGCTAATAACCAGTGCAAACAGACCCAGGTTAAAATGCTGCACACCAAAAAGGGGGTTCTGAATGCATTTGCATCATCGACTCCATCTTCATTCAAATGCTTGCAGGGTGAGCAACGGAACTTGCAGAAGTGCACATCAATGTGGTTCCATAGTGTGAATAAGACACCAGAATAAATAAATAAATAAAATGTGTGAGTGAGATTATTTTGTGGCATTGTTGCCTCCTGCCGCCAGAGGTCACCCTTGGAAGTGAGAGGGGTTAGTCGTGCCTGTGTTTACATTTTGATCAGAGGCAGAGGGAGATAATTAACCCAGAGCTAATAAAATGCCGATTTGGGGGTTCTTTTGTGTTGCTGCAGAAGGCGGCATTGAGATGCAAAGGGCCTTGTGGCCATGTGTGCTCTGTTGCAGACATCCTTCTCCAGCTGCAGCTGGTCAGGGAGGGCCAGCTGTACAGTCCAGATTTGGCTCAGGGTGCAAAGCTGAGGCAGCAAAAGAGGACAGAGAAGAGAGAACAGCTATCACCTCTTTAGTGAATGGAGGATTCTGGAGATTGCCCTGGACCAGTTCCCTAGAAGTGGAAAGAAAGAAAGAAAGAAAGAAAGAAAGAAAGAAAGAGAAAGGCCAAACGCAATAGGCAGAATCATGTAAAATCTTCATTTTTCAACCTGACAGCGTCAGTGTGCTGGAACAAACTGATCCATTCTGTCTCCTCCTCCTCCTCCTCCTCCTTGGTCATGATCCTATGTATTTTGTAATTTTACAAATTCATAGCTAAGGTGCAGAAACGCAACAAAACACCCTGTTGGCAAGCTGTGGAGATGTGCATTTGGGTACTGGCAAGAGTGCCCCAATGTGCATTGAGTACATCTGGTGAGCATCAGGTATTCGTATTTTGCTTCAGTACTTCCTTGCCAGTGCTATTGGGGATTATCCCGATGTGACTAGATGCTTGTTGTGCATTGGTCAACAGCACATCAGTCACTCTGTTGGCTACCACTTTGCCACAGACACCCATATGTTGCAATTTATTTTATTTTATTTCTCTGCAACCTTTCTCCCAGAAAGGTGCCCAAGGTGGCTCACAATAAAAAGACAACAATGTCACCACAGCCCCTAGTTGAATATGGGCATTGCAAAACGATTACATTTTGTACACACATACCATGAGAAGGCATGACTATTGTTGTTAACTACCCTCACGTTGACCCTGACTCATGGCAACCCTGTAGATGAGACATCTCCAAGATCCCTAGTCTTCCATGCCTCTGCTCAGGTCCTGCAAATTCATGCCTGTGACTCTCTGATTGACTCTCTGACTCTCTCAAATTCATGCCTGTGACTCTCTGTTCCCTTCTCTGCAGGCAAAGTGAGGGTCGTGCCCACGCAGATGGGAAACACCTTTTTGAAATATGGCCTGCAGGTTGGGTGAGGCTGAGTTGGCCAGTTTTATAAGTCCCCATTTGGTTTGCTGGAAACAAATTTGGTTTCTCACTCAGCCTGCATACTGTAAGATATGACCCTGGACTGTTTCTTGACTTCGGTTTCTTGCTACTCATTATGTGGACTCTGCTTTGATTTACAGCTCCTGACCCTGGACTGTTTGTTATCAGACACTGCTTGTTCCTTCCACTGCTATACTTCGCAACTCTGAGTTCTGTTGCAGTGCAAGAGCAGGACAGGAAGCTTGGTTGCAAGCTGGGCAAGGGCACCCAGACCCTCAGCTTCCCATAAATACCCAAGATTCAGAAATCCATCCGTATTGTGATGGGAAGAATAGAAATCTAGTGAGTTGCATTAGGTATTATGTTCTTTTTTAACCTTGGCTAAATATGACTTAGATTGTTGGTAACTTTGTAACTACTCTTAAATTGAAGGAACATGTCTTCATATACAAGATACCTTTTTGCTAAAGATAGATTGCTTGCTTAGAATAAAACACTTTTCTTCAAGGATTTCCTCTCTCCCACATTTTTTTCATGTGCCTTTTCCTCATTTTGTGTGTGTGTGCATGTATGCATGTAGGATTCCCATCTCCAACAAGGGAAGGAAAGGGAATGCAAAGTCAGAGGTGCAGAAAGTGCAAGTTGAGCCCATGAGTAACTTCCCACGGAGCTACTGAGTGATATGGATGATCTTCAGGGATCCCTCTCATAGGAGCAGGAGTCTGAAACATGAAAGATGGTCTGTCATTTTAAATTTCTCACAATTCCTTAAAGCACTACAGGATAAGGGGGGAAGATTTGGGGAAATTATAGCTGCAAATATTAGCTTCACAGTGCTTTTCCCATTGACTGGATCCTGCTTTCAGACAAAGGTATGGAAGATTTGTTTATCCGCAAACATTAGCCTTGGCACATTACCTGGAGGCTTCACAGTAAGAAGCAGTGTACCTCTTTGCAGGGTGTTTTCCACTAGCACAAAGCCACCATTAGATACAACCTGCTGCGTTGTTGTTGGTTTCTATAATGCATTGCACTTTTTTTTTTCTTGGTAGGTTACGCTGGGAGCCAAAAAGCAGCATGGAAGCAGCAGCATTTTGAAAATGTATCATATTGCCTGGCAATTATTTCATGGTCACTGATCTTCAGCGATACTATATATTCTCTAAAATATCCTCTCCAAGGTCACTGCTGCATTTAATCCAACAAACATTGTTACTCTCGGAAGTTATCTCAATCAGGATCTGATGTATTTTGGAAAGCACACATTTTCTAAATCCTTCAACTCATTTTTCAGTCCTGGTGTGTCCTCTTATGGTATTTTCACTGCATTTCAAATAACCCCATGACTTTATTGCTAGCTTTACATGAAAGATCAGATTTCATTTTGTGTGCGTGGTAAACTCATGAAAGGCATCTTATGCTAAACATTCCTGGCAAGGCGAGAGATAGAACTTCTGCATAAGGTCACTGAAACAGCTTGAAAGCATTTGAATAGCTGATTCACTGCATGTAAAACGTTTGCATCCTGTTCCGAAGTATGGTTTCCTAAAGGTTAACCTGATGGTGGCAAATTGAATACATTGGTGAACATAGTTTTGATTTTACATTAGAAGCTGGAAACAAAGATATGTGCCACTAGTCCTCATGCCCAAGTAGATCTTGGCTTGTGCTTCTTGAACATCAACATTTTGTGTTCCATATGACAAGTTCCTTTTGATACATGAAGGGCTTTCATAGCAGCACATTTTTGGGTAATGAAAGAAAGGAGATTTATGCCGGGGAGGGATAAAAAGTCAGAAACAACTTCTTCTTCTTCTTCTTCTGTTCCTTCAGGTCATTTCTGACAGATGACAACCCTAAGGCAAACATATTACGGGGTTTTCTTGGTAAGATTTGTTCAAAGAGGGGTTGCCTTTGCCTTACTCTAAGGCAGAGAGAGTGTGACCTAGGTTTCCTTGGCTGAGCGGGAACTCAAACCTTGGTCTCCCAGAGTCCTGGTCTAACACCTAAACCACTCTAATGATTCTCATAAGCTCTTAATAAAGTTTGTTGTTGTTGTTGTTGTTGTTGTTGTTGCATGTCTTCAAGTTGTTTCTGACTTATGGTGACCCTATGTCAATGCTATCGAAAGGTCTTTCAGAACAGGGTTGTTTTGCTATCCTCTGAGGATGAGAGCGTGTGACATGCCCAAGGCCAGTCAGTGGGTTTGCACTAATTTGAACCCTAGTCTTCAAACATGGGAGGAAAAAAAAACTTCACGGTTTTTCCCAGAGTACCTGGGACTATCCATGTACTTCATATGGATTCAAATGACTCCACATTTTTGGGAGAAGGAGGGGGCATAGATGTGGATAGATGCAAATATGCCCAGGAGAGTGAAGGCAATTAAACAGTGATGCGTATGTGCGAAAATCCACAGCAATTTGCATAATACATTTTGTGTAGACTAGCCCTAAGAGCCCTAGTCTAGCACTCAAACCACTACACCATGCTGCTTCTCAAAACTGGAAAGCTATTGTCCACCATTTTATCAGTCAGAATGAGGCAACCACTTCAGATGCCAGAACTAGTTGCAGCCTTTGGTCCTTAGCCCCATTTCCAACTTATTCTGTCCTTTCCTAAACGAGTCCAAGACCCTCAGGAATGGTAGAAGACCCTACTGTGTTGCCCAAATGGCATCACACTTCACTTGCCAGGCCAGTTGGCTTTTGTGAATGGCATTGAGAAAAGGTGCCATCTTGTCTTTTGCTTCAGGCAGCAAAAAGGTCTTGTTCATTTCCCCCTGAGCTGAGTCGGAGATGCACAGATCCTTGATCCCATGCAATCTCCTTGAGATGCTTGACATTTCACTTTCCCCTTTCTCCTGAGACTCCCTTCCTTTCATCCGCTCATCCTTCTCAGTCGATCGATTCACTTCCCACACTTTCCTTGCTCTGATGGCAAATAGAATCACATCCAAATCTTCCTTAATTCCTCCTTTCTGAGGACAGAACTTTGGCAGACAGGCAGGTGGGTCATCCAGCCCAGCTTGCTATTAAACTCTCCTTCTTCTTCAGCTTTTGTGCAACTTGTTTTTGTTAAGACAACTTGGAACCAAAGGAGTATCTTTGCACCAGAAACTGATGCTTTGTATTTTAACAGGGGGACCCTGTTGCTTGTCCCCTTTTTGGTGTATCAGGCCTGATGGTCTGGCGGAAAAGGGAGGAGAAAGCAATGATGGACAAGGCAGTCTGCTGGGCTGCTGGTAAAGTGAGGTAAGGTTTGTAGCAGAAGCCACGGACTCCTTCCCTTCCCTTCCCTTCCCTTTCCCCTTTCCCTTTCACCATTGCTTCCTTCCCTAACCAGCCAGCAGTCCCACTAGTCTGGGTTCCTTAAAAACAAGTAATTTCTGGCTTATGGCTACCTATCATGGGTTTATCTTAAGAAGATTCATGCAGGGAAGTTTGGCCTTTACTTCCTCTGAGGCTGAGAGAGTGTGACTTGCTGAAGGTCACTCAATGGGTTTCTGTGGCTGAACATGGAATTCAGACCCTGGTCCCCCAGAGTCCTAGGTCACTGGCTCTCTGTGCACTTGGTTTCACAATGGTGCGAGACATCTGCATCCGTCCATGATTGCACAATGTCTCCCTAATATAGGGACTCCACCCAATTTGGACTAAAGTCCATTGTGACATTGCAAATGCCCCCACTGTTCTTCACGCCACCCATTTGCAATGAACCAGGGAGTCTTCTTTTTCTTTCGGACAAGGGAATTAACTGGACGCTCTGCTCTGTTTGCAATCTCGGCCTCCCCGACTCCTGCACAAATCAAGGGAGCAGCGTGGGGTACCATAAGCAGCTCGCTCTAATAAAGGGGCTAAGCGACAAAGGCTCTCTAGCCTGTGGAGTTCTGCGATCAGCCCAAACACGTCTGTTTCAGGGAGAGTGGAAGCACTCGGCATGAGGTTGATCATCCCATTCCATTTTTGGCTGCATCTTCAGCTTGGGATATTGAGCTATTGATCTGAATCCCTACTGAGAGGTGGGCTGTACGTGCTATGCAAAAAGAGAGGGAAATGCATTTCGGAGGCAGTCTGCAGGAAAATCACTCTTTGCCCGGCTGCTGGGGTCAAATGGTTAAATCCAACTTCTGAGATGTTAGGCCCCATTCCTTCCTTCCATCTACAGTCGGTCTTCCACATTTGCAGCTTTGACTTTTTTGTGGATTTGATTATTCACAAATTTGATGAATATGTCCTCTCTAAGAATCTCTGTAGGTCCTGCTGTGTGACTCTATGGTCAGCTTTTGTTGGATGTTGATCATAGAGTTGCACTAGGGGGATTCCTAATATTTGTAGGTCCTCCAGTCCAATTCTATAGACACTTTCTGTGTTTTATTATTTAATATTATTTTCTGCACAGAAAAAGGTGTTTCCTGCACGGAAAATTCAGCAATTGGGGCATTCCATGCAAAATTTGCACAAACTTGTTTTGCACTGAAAAATACATTTTCAGTGCAGAAAACAGCTTTTTCTCCAAACACAAATTAATAATAGTTCTGCATAGAAATTTTCTTTTCTGTGCCAAAAATGCTGTTTCCTATGCAAACAGTATTGATTTCTGTCCAAAACACCCATGCATGAATTTTGTGTAGAATCAGTCCTAAACTTCAAATAGTGTAGTTTCTGAAGCCATTCTTTCAGCAAGAAGAAAATGGCTAAAAATATCTGTTGCTTCCTTCAAGAAGTAAATTAAGGACCAATTACACCCTTCATGAAACATTTCCTGAACAGTTCCCAAAGCAGCTTACAAGCTGGAAGTGCTGCAAACACATATGTCCATGTTGCTCACCTGAGAAAGAAATTTTTGGGAGAGTGGGAGAGTTACTTTTTCTCTTAGATCCCGCTTCCCCTTTCTCTCTGGGTTTGGCAAGCCCTCCTGCAGTTCACCGGCTCTATGAGTATGCAAAGGATCTTTTAGCACCTTTGATACTAACTGTGTGAAAGATGCAATAACGCCTAAAATCCACAAAACAGTGATACTTTTTTCAGAAGGTGGCAACATGTACAGTCAACCCTCTGTATCCATAGAATTTGTATCCACAGTTTCAAGCTTTCATAGCTTGAAAATATTTTTTAAATATAAATTCCAAAAAGCAAACCTTGATTTTGCCATTTTATGTAAGGGGTGCCATTTTACTGTGTCGGTGTATTCAATGGGACTTGCACATCCATGGATTCTAATATCCATGAAGGGTCCTGGAACCAAATCACAATGGGTACCAAGGGCCCACTGTATTTTGTGCATTTTGATTGGTCCAAATAAGGTATCTACACAAATTCAACCTAGACAATAAGGAAATAGAATCATAGAATTACAGAGTTGGAAGAGACCACAAGGGTGATCCAGTCCAACCCCATTCTGCCATGCAGGAACTCTCCATCAAAGCATCCCTGACAGATGGCCATCCAGCCTCTGCTTAAAGACCTCCAAGGAAGGAAAATAGTAAGAGTTCTCATAACTAGGGTCAAATATTGACCAGACTGGGGACTGCAGTAAAGAAATCAGAAGAAGATAAAGAAAGGGGAGGACAGCTATGAAAGCACTAGAAAAGATCTTAAAGAGCAAAGATATACAACTGATTCCAAAAGTTAGAATTGTACAAGCCATTGTATTCCTTATTACCATGTACGGATCGCAGAGCTGGACAGTTAAGAAAGCAGATTGGAAGAAAATCAATTTGGGATGTGGTGCTGGAGAAGAGTGTTGGGGATATGACGGATGGCTGAAAAGACAAACAAATGGGTCCTTGGATAAAGTCAGAAATCTTCCTGGAAGCCAATATGACTAAACTGAGACTGTCATACTTTGGCCACATCATGAAAAGGTATAACGCATAGGAAAAGACAATAATGCTAGGAAAGGTGGAGGGAAGTAGAAAGAGAGGAAGACCACATGCTAGATGGATGGATTCCATTGAGCAGGTCACAGGTATGAATTTGCAGGCACTGAGCAAAACATTTTAAAAATGGGGAGTCTTGGAGATGTCTCATCCACAGGGTCACCATGAGTCGAGATCCACACAAGAGTCGCTAATAACAACAAATAAAGGTAACACTATTTTGTGGATTTGGGATGTTATTGTACATTGCTAAATGGCCAACACAGCTACCTCTGGATATGCACAGAGGGTGCTACAAGATCCCATTGCATATGAGTATGATCCCAGGACTCCAGGTTGACTCAGCCTTCCATCCTTTCATAGGTCAGTAAAACGTGTACCCAGCTTGTTGGAGGCAATTGGCATACAGATTGTAAACCACTTACAAGAGCTCACTATGAAGTTGTATAGAAATGTAGAGGGAGCTTGTAGCACCTTTGAGACTAACTGAAAGAAAGAAATGGGCAGCATGAGCTTTTGTAGTCTTCAGTCTCTCTGCTTCCTCAGATGTCTATGAAGGCGCATGCTGCCCATTTCTTTCTTTCAGTCAATCTCAAAGGTGCTGCAAGATCTCTCTATGTACTGATTCTACAGACTAAGTCGGCTGTATTTTTGAATTCTACCACTATGGTATAGCAATGTAAGTGCGATTGCTATTGCTGCTGGTATTCCAAATGAACATGGCCATGTCTCTGAATTCTGGCACCCTGTTCAATGTGCTCCCCCTTTCTTTCTTTCTTTTTTGCCAACCACCGGTCCTTTGGATGAGTGGTGCATCGGAGATCAAATTAACTTTTCCACACTTCATTATGTTCCCCCGCCTCCCCCCTCCTGTCCCCCTTCCCCCCAACCCACATGGCCGTCTGATCTCCAGCTCTCTCTGGGCCATTAATCTTCACACCTCCACCAGCCAACTGGCTATTGTGCACAGCCCTCCAAGGGTGTGGGGTAGGAGAGGGCCAGGGTGGGGGGAGAACCAGCCAGCCTTGGGCTCAGGGCCTGTTCCTGGCGATAAGGAAAAAAGACAAACTGCAAAAGCTGCAAGGCAGATAGCTTCTCCCCTCCCAAACTCCCCCCTTCCAGGCATTGTGAGGGTCTCTAAGAAAAAATGCATGCTTTCCAACCCCCTCCCTCCCCTTTGCACACTTTCCTTTGGCCAGCCCACTCCCTTCCCCCCTTCCCCATTTTGCCTTCCATCCATCTGTTTGCACAGGACTATTCCCCCAGGATGGTGTGGGGAAAGAGGATTGATCTAGGGCTTTTGTATGGTGGTGTTGCTGCATGAAAGTATAATCATTTTAGGGATGGAGAAGGTGTGTGTGTGTGGTGTCACAAAATAATTGTTCAATACCCTAAAGGCACCAGATCCTGACTGATCTTGGAAGCAAAGCAGGGTTGGCCCTGGCTAGCAGTGGATTGGGAGGTTACCAACAAATACCAGGTGCTGTAGGCTCTGTTTCAGAAGACGGAAGTGGCAAAAACCACCTCTGAGCATTCCTTGCATAAGAAAACCCTATGAAATTCATGGGGTCAGCATAAGTAGGCCCGTGTCTTGAAGACACACACACAAATACACACTCAGCTGAAAGTGATGGAGGAACACCACTGAAATTTCAGCATCTTTTCCTCTGACTCTTCCTCCTTCCCAGCAAATGAGACTCAAAAGTCTTTAAAACCAGGTAGAAATTCCCCCTCCCCCAGTATCATCCTGCCCTTGAATAGTGAGAAGAAGAGAGAGAAACCAGGACATTTTATAACTAATTCAAAAAGTCATGCAGACGATTAATCAAGACTGTCCCTACCAAACCAGGACAGTTGGAGGGTATGATAAGATTCACCCACATCTGTAGGGGAACTTACATATATGTAAGACATGTGTAATAGCTAGCATGGTGTAGTGGTTTAAGCACTGGACTACAGCCTTGGAGACCAGAGTTTAATTCCCCATTCAGCTATTGAACCCCACTGGATGATTTTGGGTGAGTCACACACTCTCAGCCCCAGAAAACCCAGTGAGAGGGTTTGCCTTAGGGTTGCCATAAATCGGAAACAACTTGAAGGCACACAAGAAGAACAGGATTCTGGCCACTGTTTGACTGTACTAGTGTTATGATTTTTTTTTCTTCTAAAAAATCAACATTTGGTTCTCCTTTTAACATTCTGCTAGATACCAAGTGTCATGCTGATAATCAGGGAATTCTTTCCTGAACAGGCACACATAGCTGGAAGTGGATGTCTATAGTCACCCAGGACGTGGCTCTCACTAGCCAGGGAGGAAAGCGTTTGGAAGATTAAAGACAGCCAGTAAGAGAGATAAAGGCATCTGAGTATATAGTATGCAAAACAGATTAAGCAAATGTGTTCCGCTTGCATAATTAATACAAGACACAATTATTCCATCCGTCCACCCCTTTTTGACAGAATTTGGACTGCCCGAGTGCACAATTTTTATTTAATTTTAGCATGGTGAGGAACCCAAAATCTTAAAAATTGTAGAATCTAAGGAGTTTATCACACAGGATGAATCCCATGCAGAAACTAAATTTAAACTGAAAACAACCTGCATTTGTGGGTTGTTTTTCAGATGACATTTGAGTTTAACCTGAACAGAAAGTTGAAAAAAACCATATTTGTGGGATGTTTTTTAGACCACGTTTGCGTGAAAGAGAAATAATGTGAAAATAACCCAAATGTAAAGTCATCAAAATCAGCTCCTTTTTTACTTTTGCTAAATTCTGAAAGTACACAGGAGCTTTCCATTCTGATTATTTTCACATTATTTCTCTTTCACGCCAGTGCGTCTGACAAACAACACCCGGAATTTTAAAATCCCATTTCTGCATGGGATTTTACCAATTTGCCCTCCATGTGATAAACTTCTTAGAACTGGAAGGAATCAAAAGCAGCATCTTGTTGTGCCCCCTTCCATGCAAGAATCCTTACTTAAAGCAGTTCCAATAGTTGGCCCTCCAACTGCTGTTCAAAGACCTTCTTTAAAAATAAATAAATAAGCAGAGTCCTTTGAGCAAGTTTATTCTCATGTTGAACAGCTCTTACTCTCAAGAAGTTCTTTCTAATGTTTAGCGAGAATCTCTTTACTTGCAGTATGATCCCATTGGTTTGTGTCCTAGTCTCTTGCTCGTCCTCTCTTCTATATGACAAGATTTCAGATATTAAAAGATGGCTATCCTACCACCTCTCCATCTTCCATCTTCTCTTCTACAAGCAAAATATTCCCTGTTCCTTGTTGACAGGGTCTTTTTACACCTGCAGCTGCCCAGCCAAGCTGCATCTGAAAAACAAACAAAAAATGGACGACCCCAAATAGTGAAAGACAGGCAGATTTCTGATTGATCTCCCAGGCCTTCTTTTGGTGATGTTCGTTTGCATGAAACGGACTCTTAAGAACAGAAATCTGGACAGGGGAAGATGCAGCCAGGAACGTGATTGATCACAATAATAATCTATTTAATTAAGATGGGAATCTGGGAAGCACACCGAGGCTGTTGGAAATTGTTTTGTACATCATATTATAAGCTCTGTTTTTGGACAGCACTTGCTGGCAGTGCTGGACGGACTTTGCTAGATGCCCCCACCCCACCCCTCAACCTCTTATTTTGCCTCAGAAACCAAAGAAAAGGTTCAAGTGCTTCACTTTATGGGAGATACCAGCAGAGATGGCTGAAATCTAAAATCATCAGCAGAGACCATGTTCTAGGTCCCACCACCCTGAAAGGCTAAGCTGGTGAGTACATGTACATCCAACATGTCTAGGTCCAGAGGACCCTCCCTCCATCCCAACTGCTGCTGCTCTGGCTTTGAAGGGAAAGAAGAAGAAGAGGCAGGCACAGCTTCACCATGCCTAGGCCCAGGAGCAGAAGAAATGTCCTCTGCCCATCCCAAGTGCCACCGCGATGATCTTGGAGGGAGAGGATAAGAGACAGGCATAGTAGCATCATGCCTAGGCCCAGAAGGTCCTCCTTCCATCCCAATTCCCACTGCCCTGGCATCAGAGGAAAAGAAAAAGAGGCAGGCACAGCTCCATAATACCTAAGCCCAGAAGCAGATGAAGGGCCTCCATCTATCCCAACTGCCACTGCTCTGGCCTTGGAGGGAGCGAAGAGAAGAGGCAGGTGCAGCTTCATCATTCTAGGTCCAGGAGCAGATGAAAAGTGCTCCCTCCATCCCAACCACAATTGGGAAATATATCTTACTCAATTGCTGGCCTCCCATAAATGCCATACTTGGGCATACGTTAACCTTACATCTGCTTATGTCTTCTTTTGGATAATACAGAGTTGGTATTTGCTTCTTCCCTCTGCACTAACTTAAGCCACCCCAAACCTATTGTAGAGTTGCTCCAGACCTGCCCTCATGGCCATTTCATGCCTGGTGAGAGCAATGGAGGATCAGAGCAGTCAGTTGCAAAATGATTGCATCCTCTGCTCTGATCTCCAAAGGACCCCAGCAGAGGACATGAACATGCCTGGCTACAGCGATATAACCAGATGCTTCTCCAACCCCCGAGTGCTCTCACCAGCCAGTTCTGAAAGGGTCGTGGGGATGGGAGCCTGCAGCTATTGTATGGAAGGTTGAGTGGTCAGTGAATAACCAGCTGCAGTATAGTTCCATAAGTGGAACTTCTATGCTATACTGGACCATACAAGATTGTACTCTGTACCTCCTGACACAGAGAGGCTACGTCCAATGTTCATCCATCCATTCCATTCATCACTATGTAGGTAGAAATCCCATCCCAAAGGAGAAGGAGACTCTGAGATCCTACCGCTGACACCTTTGAGACATCCTGGAGTTGTCTCTGGAATCCCAGAAGCACCTTCATTGCCTATAAACTACAGCCCTATTCCTTAGTCCCATGATTCTCAGTCTTTGACCTCCAGATGTTTTGGACCTTAGCTCCCAGAAACAGGCTATGCTGATTGGGATTCTGGGGGAGTGAAATGGCATTTATGAGCCACAATGAAGCTATTTGGGGCTGGATCTGGAAGTGAAAGGGCATAGACCCCTTCCCCCAAATGTCACATGATGACACGTGCTGTATAAATTCCACACTTGGAACAGAGGAAATCTTGGACAGGTTTCAGAAGTCCATAGAATCTATGAAGAGACCACAAGGGCCATCCAGTCCAACCCCCTGCCATGCAGGAAGATACAATCCAAGCACTCCGAACAGATGGTCATCCAGCCTCTGTTTAAAAACCTTCAAAGAAGGAGATTCCACCACTCTCCAAGGGAGAGTGTTTCGTTGTCTAACAGCTCTTACTACCAGCAAGTTTTACCTAATGTTAAGGTGGAATCTAATCTTCCTGTGGTACTCTAGTAATTCTAGTAATTGCATCAATTGCTCTAGTGTCCTAATCTCTGGAGCAGCAGAAAACAAAGCTTGCAAAATCCTCTCCTCACAGGGCATGGTTTATAGACCTTTCACCATTTTGGCCTCTCTCCTCTGCTCACGTTCCAGATTCTCAACATCCTTTTTGAATTCTGCTGCCAGAACTGAATGCAGTATTCCAAGTGAGGCCTGACCAAAGCAGAATTAACCCTCTTGTGACCATGGACCTTATCAGACATTGGAAATTGGAAGTATAATCTAATGGCAATCCAAACGCAATCATGGGGTTTCATGTTATTGCGAATTAAAGTATCTCACACAATTTCGGGCAAAAGGGAAGTCATTCCAAACGCAATCATGGGTTTTACCTTATTGTGAATTAAAGCATCTCATGCAATTTTGGGCAATGGGGGGGGTCATAGTTGGGTAATGGGAAGTCATTCTGAATGCATTCCAAATGCAATTGGAATTCACGTAAATTCACTAAACTAGCGAATTCACATGAATTCGAATTGGCTCCAATTGGCTCCATTCGCAATAAAGAGACATTCCTCCCATCTTATAAAGTCCTATCATTCTCAGAATCCTCCAGGCAGCATGTTGGCTGGAGGATTTGAAAAGATGGATTCCCACAAAATTACTTTCCCAAGCTCTGTGGAGAAGATCAGTCCTTCAGTGCTGCCAGTATGCTTGGACCCACCTTTCAAACAGAGTGCTGCTGCATGCACACAGCAAAGGACATACCTATGCGCTTGTCCTTGGCCTGTCTTTCCACTTCCATGCTCCATGCTGTCCAACAGGGTTGTGCTTCTTGGGTGGGAATTGTATCATGTCCAAAGTGGCTCTGAATCAGCCGGAGGCATCAAGTGCTCCAGCTGCTTAATTGATACGTGGATCGATCGATCGGATTGGCTTCTGCCAGTGCATTTCCCCGTGTGACCTTTTAGCACAGAGGGCCAAGCTGGGTGGGCTTCATTCCCACCCCTGACCCCCTGTGGTGAGAAATAGAGATCACTAGGCTGCCATAGGTCTAATTGATACTAGGCAGCCAGAGAAGCAAAAGGAAGAAGCTGCTGTGCTCTTTCACCAAAGGGTTGGCAAAGAGGAGGATTAGAGCTTTATTAGAATGAACAGCTACAAACATCCTTGTCTTTTGTACATGGCTGCGTGAGTCACACCATGGTCTCAGATGGATTAGTTGTTCTCTTGGACTTGGTTGCTGATGGTTCAAATAGATGTGCAGATGCAACCATGCTCACTTGAAATATATATTTCTATCTGCCTGCTCACTCCACCTTCTGCATGGCATTCCTCCAGGTAAAGAGATCTTGTGGCACCTTTGAGATTAACTGAAAGAAAGATGTTGGCAGCGTAAGTTTTTGTAGACTTCAGTCTGCTTCCTCAGATGCATTTGGATACAAATGCAATCTAAGAAGTAGACCTAAGTCTACAAAAGCTCATGCTGCCAACGTCTTTCTTTCAGTTAGTCTCAAAGTTGCCACAAGATCTCTCTACATACTGATTCTGCAGACTAACATGGCTATAGCTTTAATTTCCTTCAAGTATTTAAAGATGGTTCTCATGAACCTCTCAGCCTTCTCCTTTCCAAACTAAAACCAGCCAGCTCCCTAAATCATTCCTGATGCAATTTGGTTTTCTGATCTTTGATCATTTTGGTCATCCTTCTTTGGAAGAAGAGTGTTCTGTCTATCTGTTGTTGTTGTTGTGTGCCTTCAAATCATTTCAAACTTATGTTGACCTTATCATGGAGTTTTCTTGGCAAGTTTCTTCATGGGGAGTTTGCCATTGCTGTCCTCTGAGGCTGAGAGAGTGTGACTTGCCCAAGGTCACCCATTGGGTTCATGGCTGACCTTGGAATTGAATTCTGGTCTCCAGAGTGGTAGCCCAATGCTCAAACCTTTACACCATGGTGGCTCTCCAGATATACATATGTGGCAGTACCTTCAAGACCAACTGGTTTTCATTTTAACAAGAGCTTCTTCAGATTGGGTGATATCCAGGCCTCAGGTATAAATTTTTGGAGGATTTGCAGTGGATCTTGAATAACAACAACTATTATTATTATTATCATCATCATCATCATCATCCCACCCTTCTCTCAAGGCCAGGACTCAGGGAGGCTTACAACATAAAAAAACCCCATACAGTTAAAAACATACAAAAATAGTATATTAAAATAGAATTAAATTATTACAATAATTAAAATAAATTCAATGCTAAAATCAAGATTAAAATGCATAAACTACATTAAAACAACATAACAACAACAAAAATCTCTTTGTTGTTATTGTTGTATGCCTTCTGATTTATGACAACCCTAAGGCAAACCTATCATGGGGTTTTCTTGGTAATCATAGAATCATAGAATCAGAGTTGGAAGAGACCACAAGGGCCATCCAGTCCAACCCCTGCCATGCAGGAACTCCCAGTTAAAGCATCCCTGACAGATGGCCATCCAGCCTCTGCTTAAAGACCTCCAAGGAAGGTGACTCCACCACAATCTCTGAGGGAGTGTGTTCCACTGTCGGACAGCCCTTACTCTCAGGAAGTTCCTCCTAATGTTGAGGTGGAATCTCTTTTCCTGCAATTTGCATCCATTGTTCCATGTCCTAGGCAAGATTTGTTCAGAAAGGGTTTGGCATTGCCATCCCCTGGGACTGAGAAAGTGTCACTTACCCAAGGTCACCCAGTGAGTTTACATGGCCGAACTGGTATTTGAACCTTTGTCTCCAAAGTCCTAGTCCAACGCTCAAACTATTATGCCATGCTAGCTGAGATGGTACTATTAATGTAATTAAAATATTGTTTGCTTCTGCTATACAGCACCACACTATTGCATCTCTTAGATAAAATAGTACTAAAAGACATAGGAGAGCTACCAACATCTGATCATCCTGATACAAAACCTATACTTCTGGTCAAGTGGCCACTGTCGGGAGACAATATGAAGAATGGTTTCCCATTGGCAAGCGGGTCAGACAAGGTTGCATTTTATCTCCATCTGTTCAATTTATATGCAGAACATATCATATGGAAAGCAAGATTAGACTCAGAGGAAGCAGGCATGAAAACTGGGAGGAGGAACGTCAGCGATTTAAGATAGGCAGATCAGATTTTACTCGCAGAAAATAAAACAGACTGATGAAAGTTAAGGAGGAAATTGCAAAAGCAGGGTTGCCACTGAATATTAAGAAGATAACAATAATGACCACAGATTTAGGTAAGCGTAACACAGACAACAAAGACATTGGAATAGTTAAAAGATTTCCTATGTCTTGGTTCACATATTAACCAAAATGAAGATGGTAGTCAAGACATCAGAAGACTAAGGATACAGTCACACTGCAGAATCAAAGCAGTTTCACCCCACTTTCACTGCCATGATTTATCCTAGAAAATCCTTGGGTTTGTAGTTTGGTGAGGTATTCCATCTGGTCTGTCAGTGAGTTCTGGTGCCTCACCAAATTAGAAATCCCAGGATTCTGTAGAATAGAATCATGTCAGTGAAGAAGTGTCAAACTGCTTTAAATCTGCATTGTGCTTATACCCTAAGACTTCCAAAGGCAGCTATGAAGGAACTAGATAAGATCCTCCTGTGTAAATATCATTAAATACCAAAGTCAAAATCCTAATCACTTCCAGTTTCTATGTCTGGTTCTGAAAGCTGGACAGTGAAGAAAACTGAAATATGGTGCTGGAGAAGAATTCTG
Organism: Urosaurus nigricauda; assembly: GCA_034509955.1. Classification (NCBI taxonomy): domain Eukaryota; kingdom Metazoa; phylum Chordata; class Lepidosauria; order Squamata; family Phrynosomatidae; genus Urosaurus; species Urosaurus nigricauda. The sequence goes on from JAOEGL010000004.1 coordinate 4,774,820, forward strand.
TGCATGTATCCACACTGCAGAAATAAAGCAGTTTGGCGCCACTTTAACTGCCATGACTCTAGCCTACAGAATCTTGGGATTAGTAGTTTGCCAAGGCATGAGACGGCTCTGAATACTGTGTCCAGTTCTGGGTGTCACAATTCAAAAAGGATGTGGAGAAACTGGAGCATGTCCAAAGGAGGGCAACTAAGATGGTTGAAGGGCCTGGAAACCGTGCCCTATGAGGAAAGACTTAGGGAGCTGGGGATGTTTAGCCTGGGGAAGAGAAGTCTTTTCCATTGGGTTCTCTTGTGGTCTCTTCCAACGCTATGATCTTATGATTCTAGTCTGACTCTCTATCAAACTTTGGTTCTCACACAGTGGTTCTCAAACATTGGTCTTCTGGGTGTTACCAGAAGCCCCAGCCAGCTTGATCAACATTCAGGAGTTATGAGGGATGTTGTCCAGAAGACTTAAATTTGGGACCCAATGCTCTGTCCAATACAAGTAAACTGGTTGTCCAATTGAGAATCAGTCCAATTATGTTTCTATGACATGATCAGTCCAGCATCTTTTGAGTGACTTCTGTGTATACATGTTCCCCTGGAGAAGTTGTTGAACATTTAAACAGTGTCCACACTGAATGCAAGGTCATGGAAGTGGAGTTGAACAGGAAGATGTGCAATTTTTTGTGCATTCCATTAAGCATTCCCTTGTGCACCTAGCTACACATTCATTCACACTTCTGGCTCTGCATTTGGTGGTCCTTTTGGCGCTGCAACATTGGCACTCAAAGCAAGGTTTGCGAAACACAATCAGGACATCACTCCATATCATAGAACCATAGAATCCTAATGCTGGAAGGGACCACAAAGGCCACCTAGTCCAACCCCTGCCATGTTAAAATCTACAACTGAGTCACTCCTGAAAGATGTCCATCTGACCTCCATTTAAAGACCTCCAAAGATGGAAAGCCCAACAGCCTCTGAGGCAGTATTTTCCACTGTCAAAACAGTTCTTGCAGTAAAAAAAGCTCTTCCTAATGTTTAGATGGAATCTCTTTTCTTATCATTCAAATCCACTGGTTCATGCTCTAGTCTAGTAGTTTCCAAACTTTGGCCCTCCAGATGTTCAACATCCAGAAGCCCTGGCCAGCTTGGCCAAAGGGCAGGAGTTCTGAGAGTTGAAGTCCCACTCCCAAACATCTTGAAGGCCAAAGCTGGGGGACCACCGTTCTTGTTTAATGTAAGATTTATTCTATATAGCTCTGATATAGTCTGTCTCCCTATGTCTTCCCCCATGTTTAAGGCAGCTATGGCAGGCATAGAGAGGTTTGGTCTGATTCTGAGAGTTGTAGTCCAAAAAGTAACTTTTCCATGCTCTGGCAACTAGGCACTTTATCCTTCTGCTCCTCATAGCAGCTTCTGACTGATCTGTCAACAATTCCACTCCAAAACTGGGGCAACCATTCCCACAAAACCACCTTCAGCTGTCCGTACCACTCGATGCAGGGCGAATCAATGCCTTCATTCCTTCCGTTCTCTGTTTCATTACTCGTTTAAACAGGGGTCTAATTCCTTTACTATTCTCTTCCTTTGAGCCATTTCTCACTACCACCCCAAGTAATCCAGCTGGGGTTTTGATAGGAAAGCTGCACAGGCTTTCTCTTGTCAGGGTTTCCAACTTGTATTAAATCAAAGCAGCCAGCCGGCCTGGCATCATGGAGGATGGCAGTGAGAGCCAGGTGTGCCCAAGAGAAGAATGGAGGGATGCCCGACGCTGTTAATGCGCTTCCTCAAGGGCTGCTCACCAGGCTACCAAAGAGGTGCCTGGCAGCATTTTTTAAAAAGAAACTTTTCTGAAGTGATTCATAAGCAGGTGTTGTGTTAACATCCATGCAAAGAAGAATCGCCTACCTTTTCAACTCCTTTTGGGTCCACTCAGAGACAGCGAGAGGAGGTCTCCGAGAAGCACAACTTAATCCTATGTTTTTGCAACAGAAATTCAAAATATTGATGCTTACAGCTCTGCGTGTTCTCTACAGGAACCCTTTCCAGCTGCAGTCCTTTAGATCCATAAATCAGCCTGCAAATAAGGTGAAATGGGGGGAAATTAAGCAGTTGTGTATTCCTTCCCTGTTTGTTTCCACTTTCTTTCCCTTTCTTTCTCCATCGTCCTGCTGTGTAGCTTTTAAGAATGCAAGTTCTTTGAGGGCAGGAACCTAACCACTTGTACTCTGTAAGCCACTTTGATTGTTTTTAGAAAAAGCAGGATAGAAATAAAAGATTTATTTTATTATTTTTATAAAAACCATTCATTCACTCATTCCTTCACTCACTCACTCATTCCCAGTGGATCTACACTGTAGAAATAACACAGTTTGATACCACTTTAAAAGCCCTGGCTCCATCCTACAGAATCCTGGGATTTGTTGTTCTGTGAGGCATCAGCAGGCTCTACAGAGAAGGCTAAAGACCATGTAAAACTACAAATCCCAGGATCCCATAGGATGGAGTTATGGCACTTAAAATGATGTCAAACTGCATTATTTCTACAGTATGGATGCACCTTTACTTACATCCTGCCTTTCTCCTAATAATGAGACTCAAGGTGGCTTGCAGCATAGTTTAAAACAATACAGATTAAAACCCAATACAAGAATTTCAATAAAAGTATAAACATGCAAGTTATTTACAATTTATGAATGTAACAACATCTAAATTCATTTAAAGACAATACACATACACACAATTTGTAGCCTCCAAGCCATTTCTGACTTATGGCAACTCTAAGGCAAATATCATCATATATCAGTAAATAAATCATCATCATCATCATCATCATCATCATGATCATCATCAAATTCATTGATATCCCACTTCTCCTCAAGGGTCAAGGTGGGATACAGCCTATTAAAACACAAAAGATGATTTAAGAAACACAGTTAAAGTACAATACTATAAAGCCATTAAAATATACTCCTAGGAGTACATATACCAAAAGAGTGGGCAGACCGGCTGGAAGAGATATGTGCTTAATAGTGTTTAAAATCTATCACAGGGTTTTCTTGGCAACTTTCTCCAGAGGAGGTTTGACAATGCTATCCACTGAGGCTGAGAGAGAATGACTTGCCAAGGTCACCCAGTGGATTTTTATGCCAGTGTGGTGTAGTGGTCTGAGTGCTGGACTACGGCTCTGGAGGCCAGGGTTCAATTCCCAGCTTAGCCATGAAACCCACTGAGTGATTTTGGCCAAGTCACACATTCTCAGCCTCAGGAGAAGGCAATCGCAAACCTCCTCTGAACAAACCTTGCCAAGAAAACTCCCATGATAGGTTTGCCATCTCAGTTTGAGTCTTTGGGAAAATATTTATTTTTAAATTCAGTGTAATTTGAGAGGGAAATTTTGTCCATATATTCTGGATAAAGCCCTGCAAACACACAAAAATACCCCCCATACACACAAACATGCCAGAATCCTGGACTACCCTCAAATACCCCCTTCAAATACCCCCCAGTGCAGTTCTTGTTGCCATTTTGAGAGGGGTTGAAGAAGAAAATAGAGGCATTTGGTGATGTTGAGTGTCCCATTAAAAGTGTTGGGTGGAATTGGGCCTTGGCTCCCATGCAGGTGCTTACTCCTGCTTTAAAATCTGGACTAGAAGCCAGAACGGATTCAATGCTCCACTGATACAGAAGCCACCAACTGTCGAAGTGTGACATCCCATCTGTCCTTTGGATCTCCCTGAAATGTGACTGTCAGCTATGCCAGACTCTTCAGGAAGGTTAGTTCTGATGGATGGGTTTGTCTCTCTTCTCAACGCTTGCCTGCTGCCATATTCTGTTGCACAGCATAAATCTTTATTATTCCTACTGTGTCATTTTAAGCCACTCTGGGAGGGTGCATTATATTGAGAGAATGTCATTTCCAGCAAGGCAGTGGTGTTTGTCTCCTGCAGCAAAGAGAGAAAGAATTGAGAGAAAGGGGGAAAAACCTTAAAAGGTACTGTGTTACTTCTGCAGAAATGTGGAGAACATCAGCACTTGGAACACAAAGGTATTTTCTTGGGACATCCTAAGATCTGAGCAGTAGCAAGGGTGGGATCACACTCCTAAAATGTTTGGGTTTGTGTCACCCCTCCTCCTGCTCCGAGCTTTTAGTCTGAATTTTAATGGTGCTATCCAAAGGGTTGTCTCCATAGACTGAAAGAAACAGTCCCACTCCATTTTGAATCCTACCTGTTTCGAAGATACACGTGGGCAAAAAAGGAGGAAACTAGAACCAAGCCATACTCCAGGGCAAAAACACCAGAACAAAATAACTCCTGGATTGTTGTGCTCCAAGCCAGAAAGTGTGAACAGTCTCCTGGTTTATGGACTGCATGTGGCTGTATAGATGGAGGAAGGGGTCAGTTAGCCGTTGGTACCATTGCTGACCACAATTTTTTTCTCCCCTGTCTGTAAATCTATTGCACAAGCACATGAATGGTCACAGCTGCCCCATTGACCCACTGCAGCATTGTACACCCCTTGAAGCAAAATGATGACAAACTCGGCAGGCCTCCAAGAGTACTATGGGTTTTAAAAAAGCATTAACAAACTGACTGGCCCAACATGGGAAGGGGGGAAATGAGGCATGTATGGAGGGGCTTCCATGATTGTGCTGTGCCAATGTGTCACTGGGCACATTGATAGCGGTCAATCCCTTGTGCAATTGTGTGGCCAGGCTCATGGATGGTCACATGGGGTGTCCATTGGGCTAACAGCTGGGCAGTTGTGGATAATTTGCGCCCACTGGTGGCATGTCTGCCAGCACTACACATATGTTTGGGGTGGAACAGGGGGAAAAATAGCACAGCACAGCTTCTACCTACCAACACCCCAATTTCTACCCACCAGTGGTTAAATACCTGTATTGCAGCCACTCACTCACAAACCACAAGGTTGTGAGTTCAATACCAGCTAGGGGCTCTGGGTCGACTCACCCTGGCATCCTTCCATAGGTCGCTAAAATGGGTACCCAGCTTGTTGGGGGCAATTATTTACATTTTATAAACTGCTTAGTACATTGCTAAGCGGTATAGAAATGCATTTGCTATGGCCATCTCCCATTTTCTTCCACAATATCATAGAGTTGGAAGAGACCTCAAGGGCCATCCAGTCCAACCCCCTGCCATGCAGGGACTCACAAAGCACCCCAACAGATGGCCATCCAGCCTCTGTTTAAAGACCTCTAAGAAAGGAGACTCCACTACACTCCGAGTAAGGAGTGTGTTCCACTGTCGAATAGCCCTTGCTGTCAGGAAGTTCCTCCTAATGTTGAGGTGGAATCTCTTTTCCTGCAGTTTCCATCCATTGTTCCAGGTCCTGTTCTCTAGAGCAGCAGAAAACAAGCTTGCTCCATTCTCAATATGTATTGTAACCACTGGTGGGACCCAGACAAAGGCCTCCCAATAGACCTTAATCCTTGGGCATCATACATAGAGAGGAGTACTTCCTTAGGTACCTAGGTCCCAGGCAGTATAGGACTTTAAATGATATCACCAGCATCTGGAGGTGGAAAAACTACACATTAGAAAATACTTGGGAAATGGTCAAAAATATGTTTTCTGAGCATTGAGAAACTCTGATGAGAAGAATCCTGGACTGATGGAAATCTTCACAGTTTCGGATTTATTGTGTGCAAAACTCGCACATGTTTTTTGTTTTTGTTTTGTGGCCGTGTTCTAGAAGAGTTTATTCCTGATGTTTCGCTGGCATCTGTGGCTGGCATTTTCAGAGATGCCAGCGAAATGTCAGGAACAAACTCTTCTAGAACATTGGCCACATAGCCCGAAAAACTCACAAAAAACTATTGATGCTGGTTGGGAAAGCCTGTGACTTCACAATTAACCAGCACCTTGAATTCAGATGGGAAGCAACAAAGCATATGGGTACCCAGTTGCAATTCATTTAAAACTGGTGTTATACAATCTTTGGAGGCCGGACGACCATCTCTCAGGCTTGTTTTGGCCATTATTTCCTGCATGGCAGGAGGTGGGCCAGACACCTCTTGCAATCCTTTCCAGCTCTAGGATCATGTCAATATATGCTTCTCTTCCTTGTTTCGGGATTCAGCATTCTGTGCTCCTCTCCTTTTCCCTTCCTCTTCTTCTACGTCCCTTTCTCCCAAAACTGCCATGCTGGAGACTATCGGATTGAGTCGGAGAAGTATATTTCCATACAGCTGCCCAGAAAGCCACTGATGTGGAGATCATTGTGGTGTGTTGTGGGGTTCCTATGGAGGGGAAACAAAGGGCTGAGCATTTTTCTTCTGGTGTCTCCCTTCTGTGGTGTGTGTGTATGTGTGTGTGTGTGCATGAAGGTGGGGGGAATTTCTTTGTGTGTATAGTGGGAAAAGGGGGGGGGGGGCTTGCACATGGGGAGCTTTCCAGCAGTCAGCAGTATTAACGCCACTCAGCAACAGCTCTGATTGCCAGTTATTAGCATATATTATCTCACTCCCCTGCTCCTGAAAAGGGAGGATGGCCTATTCTTTCTTTCCCTCTTTGGTCCCCCATCCATCCCCCAACCCTGCTCCCATCCCCATTCCCCACCTTGTCTTTTACACTTAATTACCTCACTTATTACACTCCAGCCCTGGAGAGAGAAATATCACAGGACAGCGGGCAAGTGAGCTTGGCACAACTAGGGCATGAGTAATCACCAATTCTGCTCTTGCTGCTGCTGCTTCTGTGTGTGCCTTCAAGGAAAGGATAAAGAGAGAAGGCATGCTTCTATTTTCATAAATAAGGGGAGGGTCTGTGGGTTCCCCCATACACACACACACATACACATCCACCCATCCATTCCCCCTAAGGCCTTGTTGGGTTGGGGGAAGGAATCTTCCAAGCATTCAGCAAGAGAACAAGAGAAGGTGGGAACAGAAAATGGGATGCTCACCCGTGGCATTTAAAATTTAAAGACATGCCTTTGGGAGACTTCGAAACAGGGGACCGGTAACCTTGAACTTGCAAGGCCATGTGCTCTTGCAGCTCCTTGCTGGGGAGACAGATGGCATAAAGGGCTCCAATTGTCCTCCTAGGCCATGTGTTGTAATGGGAGCCATTGTTGCAGCAGGAGGAGTGCACAATTTGGAGGTGGAAATGAATGGGAACACGGACCGGATGATAAAACACAGTCTGTATATATGTTGGGCCCAATCTCTTGGGAGTGCAATCCTGCACCCGGGTCTCAGTTTGAACAAGAATCAGTGCAGAGAGCCCTGTCCTTAGTGTCTTTCCAAAGTACCTAGCTAGCTTTCAAATGTTCCTTTAGTGTGATAAACCAAGCAACCTTTAAATGAACCTCTTCTCGGGGATAAACACATAGGCTTCCTTATCATGTCTTATTGTCATGTGCCTTCAAGTCATTTCCAATGTACGTCAGCCCTAAGGGTTTTCTTGGCATGACTTGTTCAGAGGAGAGTTTGAAGGGGAGAATACACCGTGAAATGCTTGAAAATTAGAGATGTACTTACCGGAGTACATCTCTTATTTCCCAAGATTTGTTCAGAGTTGGTGTGAGCAGATGTCCTAACATCAAAGGAGAACAAGGCATTGGAAAATGCTGGAGATTCAAGAAAAATGTAGGACATCACCAAAGACAAGCTAAAAACACTCATATAAATGTACACCAATGCTTTTTAGTCATGCTCAAAATGGAGGACATTTTGGAATTCTTACTGGACAGAAGGTTGAAATGTAGGATATGTCCTGGAAAAGAATAATAGAATCATAGATTTGGAAGAGACCACAAGGGCCATCCAGTCCAACCCCATTCTGCCATGCAGGAACTCCAAATCAAAGCATCCCCGGCAGATGGCCATCCAGACTCTGTTTAAAGACCTCCAAGGAAGGAGACTCCACCACCCTCCGAGGAAGGAGTGTGTTCCACTGTCGAACAGCCCTTGCTGTCAGGAAGTTCCTCCTAATGTTGAGGTGGAATCTCTTTTCCTGGAGCTTGCATCCATTGTTCTGGGTCCTGTTCTCTGGAGCAGCAGAAAACAAGCTTGCTCCCTCCTCAATGTGACATCCCTTCCAATATTTAAACAGGGCTATCATATCACTTCTTAACCTTCTCTTCTCAAGGCTAAACATCCCCAGCTCCCTAAGGCGTTCCTCATAGGGCATGGTTTCCAGACACTTCATTTTAGTCACCCTCCTTTGGACACGCTCCAGTAACTCAACATCGTTTTTGAATTGTGGTGCCCAGAACTGGACACAGGATTATTCCAGGTGGGGCCTGACCAAAGCAGAATAGAGTGGCACTATAACTTCCCTTGATCTAGACACTATACTTCTATTGATGCAGCCTAAAATTGCATTGGTCTTTTTAGCTGCTGCATCGCACTGTTGACTCATGTTCTACTTAAGAAGAACATCTGGTCCCCCTGGTTCAGAGAAGGTTTGTCATTGCCTTTCCCGGAAACTGAGAGTTAGCCTATGACATTTCACAGAGGAGAACTGGAACATGTTGTGACCGAGTGTCATCAGAGTATGGTTAGGAAAAGCTCTTAAACAGGAAGAATGTAGGAGCTAGGAGATGGTTGCAGCAGTTTGCTTTTGCCTGAACCTACTGGGAAAGGCAAAATTCTGTCCTCTCTTCTCCTTTCCCTCCAGCTGAGTTAATAGAGTAGAAACTACTTTTGCCATTTGAACTCAGTTTGCAGCAGTTGAGGTAAGCTGAAGACAAAGGGGGACTGTGGGAGGAGGAAAGAGGACAATTTTAAAAGCATTTGAAAAAGTGGGATGATAAATTATTAACTGGGACTGTCCCTGCCAAATCAGGAGGGTTGGTGGGTAATTCTTATGCTCTGTCAAGCCACTGATCCATCCAGCTGTTATGTTAAATGTTGAAGGTGGTTCTCAGCTCTCTGATCCTCCCCGCTCTCCCAAATGCATAAAACTACTGTATATCTCACCCAAATATGGAGATATAAGATATGGGATGGACCAAAGCTTATTGTAGAGTGCAGAATCATATCAACTTTAGGGCCAAGATCCTACATTGGGGTGCTATAGCATTAATCTCTGCATTTAATGCAGAGTTATGCATTAAATTGAGTTGCACAACACTTTGTGCTGAAAAGGAGTATTGCTACAACCGAACCAGGATAATAAACATCATAAAAAGGAGGGCAAGCAAATAATCAAATATGTACCTGTTTGTAGGTGTTAATGTCAAAATTCAAAAGCCCGTTGCTGTTGTTGTTGTTGTTGTTGTTGTTGTTGTTGTGCCTTCAGATTATTTCTGACCTATCATGGGGCTTTCTGGGGCTAAGAGTGTGCCACTCTCCCAAGGTCACCCAGTGCTCAAACCACTATACCATGCTGGCTATTTTAAGCAGTTAACTATGTTAAAAGTCAATCCAAAGAATATTTGCACACATTCTGAAAAAGATCTAGGTGGCATCCAAGAGAAGGAAGGACCCAATTGAGGGAAGCCATTGGAAACTTCTTTTGCTGAATCAGACTTTTGCCCACCTTAGAGCTTTGGAAAGTTACTTTTTGGAGGACGGCTGCCAGAATTGTAGTCCTCAAAGTAAAATTCTCAGGTTCTGATCCACCTAACCCACCATTTTCTACTACTCTGAGCAGCAGTAGCTCTCTGTATTAAATCACTTTTTAACTTGAAATGGGTGGCTGTATCTGTATTGCATAGTAATCTGATAGCACTTTAACCATCAAATGTTAAGGAGCCTGGGACTTGTAGTCTGGTGAATTACTTAGAATCCTCTACTGGAGAGTCCTAGTCCATGCCCCTGAACTAAGAGAGAGCACTAGTGCTCTCTGGCAAAGATTTCCAAGCAGCTTCTTCACCTAAAAATCCCAGGATCCACAGAATGGAGCCAGGGAAGCTGAAGTGATATCAACCTGCTATAATTGCACAGTGCAGATACATCCCTGAAAACTCCAAGAAGCCAGCCACTTGCATAGTTACAGCACCTGGGATGGTACCTAGCCTTGAAGGATGGCATTCCACATTCAGGTTCAGGAGTTGGATACAGATGTGTGTGGGAGGCAATGCTACACATATACCTCATTTAACAAAGTAAATGTGTTCCTTGGCATTACTTCTTTAACCGAACATTTGGGACCAGAGGCAGAAATAAGAGGAAACCATATAAATGGCTTCTTACACAACCAAAAAAAGACACCCCCCCCCCAAAAAAACCCTAAGAATATGTACCTGTGAAATGAAACTACTTGATCAGATAAGCCTTGCATAAGTAAGCAAAAACAGCTTGACCCTTCTGGAGAGCCTTTAAAGGCTTCTTTCAAATTGCATCCAAGGATGACTTTTTCTTTCACCAGCCTCCACTGTTCTTATGACTTCAATTCTGATTGACCAAACATATATATGTTTTAAAATAAGCATGCACGGGGTAACTGGTGAGGCATGCTTCTCAGCTGTCCATGTGCTCTCTGTTTTCCTGTTCATGCATGCTCAGGGATCCTGGAGGCAACAGCTGGTTACCTTGCCCATTGGAGGCAATGACACACATGATCAGCAAGTGTACAATCCTGCCTCTTCCCAGATCAATCTTTCTTTAATTTGAAATGTTGAATGGTGTAGTGGTTTGAGCATTGGAATATGACTCTAGAAAACAGGGTTTGATTTCCTGCTCAGCCATGAAATCCCACTGGGTGAGCTTGGGCAAGTCACGTACTTTCAGCCCCAGAAAACCCTGTGATAAGAGTTGCCATAAGTAGACATGACTTGAGTACAATGGTAGAAATTTGAGGACTGAAAAGTTTTTTTCCTTGGGGGGGGGGAAATGGGGGTGGGGTGACCATGGGCAAGTCATGCACTTTCAGCCCCAGAAAACCCCCTGATAGGTTTGCCTTAGGGTCACCGTAAGTTGGGAATGACTGGAAGGCACACAATTACTATTACTACTACTACATTTCCAACCTGACAGTCAGTCTGTATTTTTCCAGCTCTCCTTCACCATTGTCTCAGTGTGGATACTGCTAAAAGACACCCAACTAGACAGAGGATTAGGAGGAAAGGGGGACTTTGTAGGAAGGAACTTCACTGTCAGAGTTATGTCCACACTATTTTGAAAACTACAGGGAACATCTGGAAAGCCTAAGCCCTGCTGGAATAGAAGACAAGAGAAACAAATGGTCTTGGCTTTTCTCCAGGGGCTATAAAATTCATTTTCTAGTGATGATGTGGAGGACAGAATTCATCTCATCACTGAGTTGGCAGCACTTTGTGGATTTCCGAGGGAATCCTTCCAACAGGCAGTTTGGCCGGGGCAACCAGGAGGCACTGACAGCCAGCCAAAACTATAAAGGCCATTATTTAAATTCTGGGTGCATTTTGAGTAGAAGATTTGCTCAGTGGCAAAGCAGAAAGACGGGCCTCAAGTAAACTGAAAAATTATCTAAAATGACTCAGGGAAGAGTTCCCTCGAGGCTGAAATATACTGAATCCCATGGAGGGTGCATCTACATGGTAGAAGTAATGCCGTTTGCCACCACTTTAAGTACTATAGCTCCATCCTATGGAATTCCAGGATTTGTAGTTTTACAAAGTCTTTAGTCTTTTCTGCCAAAGTGTGCTGGTGCAAATCTACAAAACTACAAATCACAGGATTCTGGAGGATGGAGCCATGGCCATTAATATGGTGTCAAACTGCATTATTTCTACAGTGTAGATGCATCCTGAGATTCCTCCAAATGGCCCACTTATCCATGATGCTGAAGCTTGTTCCTAGTTCCCACTTTCTTATCTGTGCAAGATTTTAAAACACAACTCAGTTTCCTTGAGGTGTTTCTGTGCTGGATTATTAGTTGAATTACCCCTATGGTACACAACACCATAGCGAGGAATCTCTTTCCTTCAAGATTCAAGAAAGAAAAACATTCCCATCACTGATCATTCTTGTGCAATGCACACTAATGTGCAATGATGCCAAATTACAATCACAAGCAGGGAATTGGGGTTATGCATGCTAGAATCAGCTATGGGACACTTCAAATGATATACTCGCCCATATATCCTGTGAAATTCCTTTCTACAAAGTCTTTTTACAAAATGAGGACTTACAGCATCAACCAGGCAAAAGCTTTTTTGCTATCTGAAGTGTGATCATGTGTGGCATAAAGAACTGGATCTGGGAGCTAGGAACTATCCCTTTTTGCTGGGGAAATAGGTTGACATAGCCTTATCCTAAGGCCCTGGTGTGGGCTAATTTTGGATTCAATAATGGTAGATTGAGGAAAAGACTGAGTCCTCCTATAAGTTATGACAGTATAAGCTTTTTTCAGACATTGCACAAGGAGGTATATAGTACCATATTGCAGCACAATTTTCCCCAGACACTGCAATTACACTGAGTACCATGTTTAGGCAGTTCCATCCTTTTCCCAACTTGATTTCAACCCATCCCACATTGATGGGCCAAGGATGGGTACACTGGGTGAGTTCCCTCACCTGGCTGGCAGCTGGCATTGGCCCAGACCTTTGGCATAAGTCCGCTGGCAGAGCATCATGCCAGCATCAAAGAGGCTCCTGGTAGGAGTAAGAGCCTCATGACTCACATCTTAGTAGACCACAAGCTAAACATGAGTCAACAATGTGACACAGCAGTTATAAAAGCCGATATGATCCTAGGCTGCATCATTGGGAATGTAGTGTCTCGAGCGAGGAAAGTAATAGTGCCACTCTATTCTGCTTTGGTCAGATGTCACCTGGAATACTGTGTTCATTTCTGGGCAGCACCATTGAAGAAGGATGTGGACAAGCTGGAGCATGTCCAGAGAAGGGTGACATATAAATAAAATAAATGAAATGAAATGGTGAAATGTCTAGAAGCCATGTGCTTAGGGAGCTGGGCATGCTTAGCCTGGAGAAGAGAAGGTTAAGAGGTGATATGAGAGCCCTGTTTAAATATTTGAAGGGGTGTCCTATTGACGATGGAGCCAGTGGAGTGTAGTGGTTTGAACATTGGACTATGACTGGAGAACAGTTCGAATTCCTGCTCAGCCATGAAACCGGTGACCCTCAGCTAGTTACACTCTCCCAGACTCAGACAATGGCAATGGCAAACATTCTCTGAAGAAACTTGCCAACAAGTGACTTTAAGGCACACAGCAACATATCGAGGATGGAGCAAGCTTGTTTTCTGCCACTCCAGAGACAGCACATGGTGCAATGGATGCAAGCTATAGGAAAAGAGATTCCACCTCAACATTAGGAAGAACCTCCTGACAGGAAGTGTTGTTTGACAGTGGAGCACACTCCCTTGGAGTGTAGTGGAGTCTCCTTCTTTGGAGGTCTTTAAACAGAGGATGGATGACCATCTGTTGGGGTGCTTTGTCAGTTCCTGCATGGCGGGGGTTGGACTGGATGACCTTTGGGGTCTCCTCTGACTCTCAGATTCTGTGTCTCAAAAACCAAGTGAGTGGTTCTCAGTGCTTGGAAGCCAATATCCCAATCTGGACTTTGGAAGTAGCAAGTAAGTTACTGTCTTGATTTCTTAACTTACAATTCCTGCCTCACCCTACTTGAACCAGGACTCAAATCAGATTTCAAAAATTAAAACTGTTTGGCCCATGGGATCCTCTCCATGTTTATGAGTATCATTTTGAAAAGTCACTTTCTGAGCTCAACAGTTCTCCTACCCAGTTGTTGTTGTGCCTACAAGTTGTCTTAGACTTATGGCAAAGCTTGGGCTTTTCACTGAAGGTTTTTTGTTTTTTTTTTGCAAGATTTGTTTAATTTTTTTTTGCCATTGCCATCCTCTGCGGCTGAGAGTGTGTGACTTCCCTAAGCTCATCCATACAAGCTGAGACAAGATTCAAATCCTGGACTCCACAGTCACAATCTGACCAAACTACTACACCATGCTGGCTCTCCTCTCCTACCTATAGAAATGAATGGAAAGCCACGCAGAACACCCCTGTGGATCATATGCTTCACATTCACTAGTGCGCTGCAGTGCATGGCCTGGATCTTATTGATGAATCCCAGCTTGAACAGGCTCATGGCCTCACTATATTGAGTTCTGATCCAACATGGATGTCAATGCCTTGGACTCAATGGGTCTCCTCTAGCACTAATGAGTTGCCTTTGCCCTTTAGGTTTGCCACCCTGGACTTCACCTGACTCTGGACAAAGGAAGGCCATGGATGACTCCAGAACCCAACCATCCCTTTCATAGAACCATAGAGCTGGAAGAGACCCCAAAGGTCATCCAATCCAACCCCCTGCCATGCAAGGACACACACAGAATCAAAGCACTCTCTATAAAAGATGGCCATCCAACCTCTGTTTAAAAACCTCCAAAGAATGAGAATTTTGCTCACTATGTGCCCGAATAGACAAGCCAAAATAAAGCTGCTACAGCACTTTGGAGGCATGCTGTTTAAATGATGCATGCATCCAAAGAGGCCTAAAGACTGAAGCCCAGCTTTGGCACAGCTTCTGGCCTCTTAAGATGTGTGTCTCATTTAAACAGCATACCTCCAAAGTGACCTGAAGCAGCTTTATTTTGGCCTGTCTGTTCGGGCCCACAGTTTTCCAGAAAAGTCAATATGCTCCATCTTTGCTTGCTTGGGGGGGGGGGGCGGTATCCCCATTTGGCAAGGGGATACCATTCCCCCACCTCATAGAATGCTTGAGGGGGGTGGTGGTGGTGGTGGTGGTGGTGATGGCTTTTGCTTGATCTTAATCCAGCTGGATATGTGTGTGCATGTGAATTTATTTGCACCAAGACAAAGAAACCAGGGACGATGGGAGCAGCAGTGGAGGGAGAGAGAATCCCTGCCCCTCCTCCATCTCTCCTCTTCCTCCTCCTCCTCTTCTTCCTCCTCCTCCTCCTCAGACACGTGTCCCTATTGTTCTGCCTTTGGCTGGACACAAGGGAGGGGAGGGGAGGGGAGGGAAGAGTTAATCAAACCTCCCCCCCCCCATAATAACTGTAGGAGAAAGGGAGATGTTGAAGCAACAGCCCTACAGCCAGGAGGAGGGGAGAGATGTGGGGTGCAGAGAGGCAAGGAAAAGGGTTGGAGGGTAGAGGAATTCCCTGCATGGCAAGGAGGGATTTTTGCATTGGGAAACACTGGGGAGGAGAAAGGGGTTGTGGGGTCTCTGTCTGTGTGTGTCTGTGCCAACCTGCCTGGAGAGAAAAGGAGAGAGGCAATGCTTCCCTTGGCTTTCTTCTGTCTGACTTCCCATTCATTGCTTTTGATGTTTGGGGATGCAAAAAAGGAAAGAAGGAAGGAACAGAGGGAGGGAGGGAGGGAGGGAGGGGGCAAAATAAGATACAGAATGGGAGAGAGGGGAGAAAGAAACAGATGGAGAGAGAAAGGGAGAAAGGTGGTAATATAGAAAGGAAGGCAGAGAGTGAAAGAGGAACAGATGAACACATGGAGAAAATGAAGATGGTAAGAGAGAGAGAGAGAAGGGGCAGAGAAGGAAAGAGAGAAAACAAAAAAGACTGATACACTGATAGAGACGGTTCGTGAAAAATAGACTTGAGGGGATGAAAGAGAAAGGAGGAAATAGAGGGAAGAATAGATGAGAGAAAGGAAGGGAGAGAGAAAGAGGGGGAGAGAGAGAAGGGGACAGAGAAGAAAAGAGAAAGAGCAAGGAAGAAAAAATAGTTTGACAGAGAAAGAGGGAAGAAGGATTCATGAAAAACAAACTGCAGAGGATGAAAGAAAGGAAAGGAAAGGAAATAAAGAGGGGAAAACAGATTAGAAAAAGAAAGAAGGGGACAGAGAAGGAAAGAAAGAAGGAATAATGCAAAGAAATAGATTGACAGAGAAGGAGGGGGAAAGAAAAGGAAGGATTTATGAAAAATAGACGAGGGGAAGAAAGAGAAAAAAGAAATAAAGAGGGAAGAATAGGTGAGAGAGAGAAAGAGGGAGAGAGAGAGAGAGAAGTGGACAGAGAAGAAAAGAGAAAGAACAAGGAAGAAGAAATAGTTTGACAGAGAAAGAGGGAAGAAGGATTCATGAAAAACAGACTGCAGGGGATGAAAGAAAGGAAAGGAAAGGGGGAAAGAGAGAGAGAAAGCGAGGAAGGAAGGAAGGAAGAAGGATAAATACAGAGAAAAAGAAATCATTAAGTCAGGGATGAATAAAGAGATGAATAAAGGGGAAAACAGCTAAAGAAGACAGAGGAGAAAAAGAAAGAGCGCAAGAAGAAATGTAGAGAGAAATAAAGCATTAGAGAAAGTGAATAAAGAGAAATTCTAATACAGTACCAAGAAAATGGAAAATCCAAGGTAGTTACCAAACAGAGGAATGGCTTAATGAAGTTTGGGAGACTGCTGTTAATGATGAATTAAAAGGTAGACTTAAAATTCAAAAAAAGATTATGGAGAAAGAATGATTTTGAAGATGTATGGAATAAATTTGTAGAATGTGCTTTTATAAGAAAAAAGGGTTGTGTGCTTCCACCAGAGTCATTGCAGTTTTGGAAAACTGATGGATGAAATAGTCAGTACTCTATACGGTCCTGTGGGAGGGGTGCACTTTGTAGTAGTGGTGGTGAAAGATTTATGTATGGTTTTGGATTTTTTAAATTATTTGTGTGGTTTTTTTAAAAACTGATAATCCCATAGAAAGACAGGGAAAGGGGGCAACTTCTGGACACTGTTGAGTTCTTCCTAATGTTTAGGTGGGGGGCATTTTGGGGAGAGGGGTTAGAATCACAGAATCCTAGAGTTGGAAGAGGCCCCAAGGGCCATCCAATCCAACCCAATTGTGCCATGCAGGAACTCACAATCAAAGCACCCCCAAGAGACAGCCATCCAGACTCTGTTCGAAAACCTCCAAAGAGGGAGACTCTACCACTTTTGGGGGCATCCTATTCCACTGTCATTGTAAAACTAATGCACTTTGACACCACTTTAACTGCCATGGCTCCATCCTACAGGATCCTGGGATTTGTAATTTTGTGTGGCATCAGCATTCTTTGGCAGAGAAATCCCAGCATACCATAGAATCATAGAGTTGGAAGAGACCACAAGGGCCATCCAGTCCAACCCCATCCTGTCATGCAGGAACTCCAAATCAAAGCATCCCCGACAGATGGCCATCCAGCCTCTGCTTAAAGACCTCTAAGGAAGGAGACTCCACCACCCTCCGAGAGACAGCCCTTACTGTCAGGAAGTTCCTCCTAATGTTGAGGTGGAATCTCTTTTCCTGCAATTTGTATCCATTGTTCCAAGTCCTGTTCTCTGGAGCAGCAGAAAACAAGCTTGTTCCATCCTCAACACGGCATCCCTTCAAATATTCAAACAGGGTTATCATTTCACCTTTTAACCTTCTCTTTTCCAGGCTAAACATCCCAGGCTCATGGTTGCCAGACCCTTCACCATTTTGGTGGCCTTCCTCTGGATACTCTTCAGCTTCTCAACATCCTTTTTGGATTGTGATGCCCAGAACTGAACACAGTATTCCAGGTGGGGCCAGACCAAAGCAGAATAGAGGGGCACTATAACTTCCCTTGATCTGGACACTATACTTCTATTGATATAGATTCCTTTTTAGATGTTTTTGGGGGGAGGGGGCTGGAGGTCGGAGGAATTCTTGGAGATTGGGATGGGACCCCCTGTGCCCCACACCCCTTCCCCTGGCCTGACCCCCCCCCCCACATGTCCCTTTTTCTTTTCCTCCACTCAGGTGCTGTTGGGGGGGGGGGTCCTGATGGAGTCTTGATGGAGCCAAGAGCTACCCATCTCTCTCATCCCTCCTCACAGCATCCCATAGAAAGACTGGATCTCCCCTCTCTCCCTTCTCACACACTCCCCCATCACCCTAAAGTTGGATAGGGAAAGAGGGGGCTGTAGATCCTCCCCATCTCTCTCATCTCACCCCCACCCCCCAGAATCCCATAGAAAGACAGGGAAATGTGGAAAGGGGGTCTGGTGTGTTATTGTACTCCCTAGACCTCCCAGGACCCCACAGAAAGACAGGGAAATGGAGGACCTCTGGAGAGATGCGGACCCCCCCCCCACGTGTCTCACCCCATCCCATCCCCCAGCATCCTATAGAAAGACATGGAAATGGGGGGGGGGGGCTTTGGAGTGCTATTGAGTCTCCCCTAATCTCTCTCTGCTCACCCTCCCAATGTTAGATAGGGAAGGGGGGTTGTTGATCCTCCTCTCCTCTCTACTCCCCCCCAGCACCCCACAGAAAGACAGAGAAAGGGGACACCTCTGGAGAGAGGTTGATCCTGCCCCCTTATCTCATACCACCCACCTACCCCCAGCATCCCATAGGGAATGGGGGCTCTGGAGCATCTCTCTCATTCCCATTCCCTGGCATTCCATAGAAAGACTGAGCCCCCTACACAGACACCTCAGCACCCCATCGAAAGGCTGGGGACCTCTTCAGGGATGTTGACCCTGCCCCCCCCGTCCCATAGCACCCACCCACCATAGCATCCCATAGAGAATGGGGGCTCTGGAGTCTATTGAGCCCCCCATCTCTCTAATCCCACCCTCAGCAGCATCCTATAGAAAGACAAGGGACTGGGGGAGGGGCTCTGAAGTGCTACTGACCACCTTATATTCCCCAACATCCCATAGAAAGACAAGGAAAGGGGGCTCTGGAGTCCTATTGAGCCCCCCCCCCATCTGTCTAATCACAGCATCCCATAGAAAGATAGAGAAATGGGGGGCAATGAAGTGCAATTGAGCCTCCATAGAAAGGCTGGAGATCTCTGAAGGGCTGCTGCTCCTGCCCCCCTGCCTCATCATCCCTTAGAAAGGCAGGGAGTGGGGGGGGGAGTTGTCTGGGGCACGTGGTGCTGAGCTCAGCGATTCCTGGGCGGCGGCCCCCTCCTTCCTTCTTCCCTCCTTCCTTCCCTCCTTCCCTCCTTCCCTCTCTCATTCTCCTCCTCCTCCTCTTTCTTGCTGGCTGCCTTTGGGGCGTTCGTTCCGGAGCTCTCCAAGGTGCTGAAACGCCAAGATGCCTCGCTCTTTCCTGGTCAAGAAGATCAAAGCCGACTCTTTCCAAGCCGGAGCTGGCCAAGAGGAAGAGGAAGGGGAAGAGGAAGGAGAGGAGGAAGAGGAGGACGGGGAGGAGGAAGGGGAGACCCCCACTTACCACCCCTTGGAAACTTCCTACCAGGAGCTGGCCAACACAGGACCCAGGCTGCTCGGGGCCAGCGAGGCTCCAGAGGCCGGTGAGAAAGAGGGAAGGCAAGAGAAAAGGCTGGGAGGGATGGGCAGTGTCTGGGATCCGCGCAGAATTGGCACCCAGAGCCCTTGGCAAGGCTCCGCAAGCAGTGCCGGGGGGCTCTCTTTCATCCCAGTTGGGTTGTGGGCTGTTGTTGTTGTTGTTGGGGTTCTCTTTGATGCCACTTGGGTTGTGTTCTGTCGTGTTGCGTGTGTGCTTAGAAGGGGTGCTCTTTGATCTCAACTGTGTTGTGTGTGTGGTGTGTGTTCAGAAAGAGGGTTCTCTTTGATCCCAACTGTGTTGTGCGTATGTGTGCAGAAAAGAGGTCATCCATGATCCCAACTGTGTTGTGTGTGTGTGTGTTCAGAAAGGGGGTTCTGTTTGATCCGAGTTGTGTTGTGTTCTGTTGTGTGTGTGCAGAGAAGGGGCTCCCTTTCATCCCAAGTGTGTTGTGTGTGTGTTCGGAAAAGGGGTTATCTTTGATCCAAGTTGTGTTGCGTTGGGTTGTGTGTGTGGACAGAGGGGGTTCTCTTTGATCCCAATTGGGTTGTGGTGTGTGTGTGTGTGTGTGTGTGGAGAGAGGGGGTTCTCTTTGATCCCACTTGAGTTGTGTTCTGTTTTGTTGTGTGTGTGTGTGCTTAGAAGGGGTTCTCTTTGATCCCAACTGTGTTTTGTGTGTGTGTGTGAGTGTGTTCAGAAAAGGGATTCTCTTTGTTCCGAGTTGTGTTGTGTTATGTGTGTGCAGAGAGGGGGTTTCCTTTGATCCCTGTCAGTTATTTTGTGTTGTGTGTGTGCAGAGAGGGGGTTCTCCTTGATCTCAACTGTGTTTTGTGTGTGTGTGTGTGTGTGTGTGTATAGAAAAGAGGTCATCCGTGACCCAACTGTGTTGTGTATGTGTGTTTAGAAAGGGGTATTTCCTTTATCGTAACTGGGCTCTCCGTGTGTGTCTGTGTGTACGTAGAGAGGGGGTCCTCTCGGTCCCAACTGTGTTATGTGAATATGGGTCTACAGAAAGGGACTTCACCTTCATCCCAACTGTGTTGTATGTGTTTGTGTGCGTGCATGGAGAAGGGGTTCTGCTTGATCCATAACTCTGGTGTGTGTGTGTCTGTGTGTCTGTGTGCAGAAAGGGGATTCTCCTTGATCCCAACTGTGGTGTGTATGTGTGGGTGTTGCAGTTGGGTTTGTGTGGTGTCACTCCAAAGGACAAGCCATGCTCAACCTGTCACTGGAGAGTTTCCAAATAGGAAAGTGAATCTGGCACAGAATATGGTCCCCAGTCCCTTTCACACTGGGAAGGAAGGGGTGACAGCCTCCTCACTTCAAGAGATGCACTAGGATGATGGATTCCCCCACCCTTTGTCCTCCCCAGTCAACAATACACACACATATACACAAGGATGGGAGAAGGAGCATAGACTCATAGGATCCTAGGATTGGAAAAGACCACAAGGCCCATCCAGTCCAATGCCATTTGGCCATGCAGGAGGACACCATCATGCACTTTCTCATGTCAAACACAGGCTCCTGAGAAAAGATGTTGCCTTTCGAAAGAGGCAGGGACAGCCTCCTGCACTCCAGCACTTCCCCATCCCGGAAATCATTGTCTTGAGGGATCCGAGAGGGTTAGCTAACACAGGGCAAGCCTGGATGAGCACCATCTCTTGGTGCGCATGAGTTGCAGAAATACTGAGTGACCTTCCCAAGGTCTGACTGGCAAATGTGTGAACTCCTCTCCTCCTCCTTTGGGGAAATCAGGAGGAAAGGGAAGGGAAATGTCCCAGTGAAGGAGTGGTGATGGTAGTCATCTCCCCAAGATGGACAACAAAGACCATCTTGGGGCACAGAGACCCTGGGAAGGTGTATGTTTGGAGGGAACTCACCATTGTTGGGCAGGTCCTTCTTAATTTTGCATATTTGCAGGTCTTTGCAAGGGGTTTTGTTGTTGTTGTAAACAACAAAAAGCTTACAGTTGCAAACCACTTAGACACTCCTTAGGCAGTATGAAGCAGTATATAAATGAAGCTGTTTTTTTTTTTTTCTTTTGTTGTGTGACTTCAAGTTGTTTCCAACTTATTGGTCACTCTAGAGCAAGGGTTTCATTGGCAAGTTTCATCAGATGGAGTTTGCCATTGCCATCCTCTGAGGCTGAGAGAGAGTGGGACTTGTCCAAGGTCACCCCGTGGGTTTATGTTACTGGGCCAGGATTCGAACCCTGGTCTCCAGAGTTATAGTCCAATGCACAAGCCAGTACACCATGCTGAGATTTCCCCCCATCCATTATCTTTAAACCTCCCAAAATGTAAAGACTCTTAGAAGTATAATGTGCACGTAAAGTGTGTTCACTGTATTTCACTTATAAGTAAGCATGCATAGGATAGATTGCAAGTAGCCTTTATTATTTCTGGGAAGGCTCAGCAACAAACACTGTCTTGATTTTCCTTAGTATTTGGTCATTTAATACATTTGTGATTGGTCATTCCTGAGGAAGCTCATATCCATCGGAGTGATGCAGATCTGCCAAATGATTCATAGGGGACTCATCCTCCCAGTCTATTTTGGGGGAGGGGGGGACTCAAGCCCTCCTGCCTCCATGCCAAGCTCCATGTTGGGACACTTTAGCAAGTTTGTTGCAGAAAGCCAGAGTGGTGTAGTGGTCTGAGAGTTTGACTCTGGAGAGCAGCGTTCGAATATGCACTCAACCATGGAAGTCCACTGAGTGACCTTGGGTGAGCCACACACTCTCGGTCCCAGGAAACCCCGTCTTGGCGTTGCCATAAGTCAGAAACGACACAACAGCAAAGCTTGTTGTGCCATAAGCTGTCCTGGACCTCAGCTAACCTAGGCCTAAACCAATTTGTTTGCCCCAATATGGACTTCCCAAGTCAGGACATAGATTTCAGGCCAAAGTGGGCTGCAGTTCATTAAAGCTTGTGCCACATCAAATTCTCAACAAGTCTTTACAAGTCTTTATTACTTTTGTTGTGATGGGTGAATCCAAGCTATTCCTTCTGCAGTGGCAAACCAGGACTCCAAAGGAAGTCTGAAAATTCATCTGCAAACCATTTTAGGCAAGGTGTGAAGGGAGAGTGATGCCAGCAGTAGGACGACTATAAATATCTGTACAAATGAATCAGTTCGTCCTCAAGGTGTTGCTAGATCCCTTTCCCCACCCACCCCTTTCCTTTCGAGACTGAAATAGACAGACTGGGCTACCGCTTGGGAAATTATAAATATCTTGATACACATCCACACACACAAGAGAGAGAGAGAGAGAGAGAAAGAAAGATGCTCACAGCCACCAAAAGAGTCTTGGGTTCAAGATGGATCAGCAATGGTACTACTGAATAGCCCAAAGTCCTAAGATGCCTTACCAAAAGGTTTCAAAATGTATTTACTGTATTTATCTGTTGTTAATTGCTGTCAAGTCATCTTTGATTTATAGGACCCATATGAACGAGAGACTCCGAAGATCCATAGTCATCCCAAGCCCTGCAAAGGCAGGGCAGATGTGGCTTTCTTGCGTGAGTCTATCCACCTGTAATGCAGCCTCGCTCTTTTCCAATTAAATTTACACCCCACTTTTCTCCCAAGAAAGGACTCAAAGCAGCTTCGAGTATAAGATTAAAGTGATGAAAACAATATGTGCTACGAAAGGTGTTTTTTTAAAAAAGCTAAACCCATCCTACAAAGGGAGAGGAGATGCCCCACTCTTGCTGTTAATTCCATCCCTCTCTTGCCATCACTAGCTTTCTCTTCTGCTTTCCCTCACCTCAATTTATGACTCAGAAAGCAGAAATATCTTCCAATCCGGCCCTTCCTGCAGGGCCGGTCAGCCCCCTCATGCACGCATGCAGAAAATCAGACTTTATGGGGTTTGTTCATTCTTTTACGCTGCATGAAGGGCATGCAGCTTTCCGAAGAAAAGTTGCTGCGCCTTTTCTGCTGTGTGTCAGCATTTTGTGTGGGTGTGCTTTTCTTCTCTGCTTCCTTGCCATCTGCGTTGCTCTGGGGTTGATGAAAGGAAGGGATGGCGCTGGTTAATATAGTCCTTTGTTGGGTTGCATTATTGTCTGGAGGATGGATTCCTGTTGAGAGATACGTCCTTTGGTGTGCACTGCTCTCTTTTTTTGCAGGAATTATTTCCATCCTGTATCTCACATCTCAGGGAGAGGGGGCCACTCTGGATGTGGGGGACTGAAGTTCCCATCATCCCTCATTGTTAGCAGGCCCGGCTGGGGATGCTAGGAATTACAATCCAATGACAACTGGAGGGCTGCATTGTCCCCCATTCTGCTGCAATGGTATGCACAGGGTTTGAAAGTTTTGTGGGTCAGAAACAAAACAGAACCAGAATATTCCTTGCATATACATGCGTACTGTAGGTGTGTGGCTATGAGTAAGGGAGCAATATGATGGGACTGACTCCCAAATAAGAAATCTTCTTCACAAACAAGACTTCTGCACACACACACACACACACACACCATGAAAATCCCCTTCCGTCCCCAAATTTGTAGCATTGTTGTAGTGTGCACTCAAGTCATTTCTGACTCATGGGGCTGAGAGTGTGTGACTCGCTCAAACTCACCCAGTGGGTTTCTATGGCTGAGCAAGGAATCAAACCCTATTCTGCAAAGTCTGAGTCCAACGCTTAAACTACTACACTGTTCTAGCATTACAGTAACTTAAAACTTCAGTTTAGAACTGAAAACCCCAGTTTAGGCAAAAGGACAGACACGATTACAAAGGGATAACAGAAATGCAGCAAACTGGATCTTATGAGATCCAGGTGTGAAGGATTTTTAGTGTCTCACTGTCAGCAATGCTAGAAATGTGAAGACTTTAGGAGTTTATCACACTGGGGCTGATTTTGACATTAAAGGGAGATTAAAGCACGTTTAAAGCATCCCGCAAATGAAGCGGAAGTAGCAAGTAATTGTGTGAATGATTATCACACACAATTGCGCAAATAAAGTGATATTGGAAATGCATTGTTGCTGAAATTCCAAAAGTAAAAAGATGTGCATTAATGCTTCTTTGTGACCACTTTAATGGTGGGTTATGTGCCAAGTTGTGTGAAATCATTATCCGTAATTCCACAATTTTTTCAGGATATTCATGGGATAAACTCCCAATCTCCTTCCTAAGGAAAATTCCATTGACATGCAAAATTTTTATTTGAGGAAGGGGAAAACCTTCATGTGAAAACTGGACAATGAAGAAAGCTGATAGGGGGAAAAAATAAACTAATTTGAGATATGGTGCTGGAGAATAGTGCTGAGGAGACCATGAATGGCCAACAAGACAAACAAAGGGATCCTGGAACAGATCAGCCAGAACTCTCTCTGGAAGTAAAGATGACTAAACTGAGGTTGTTATATCATGAGAAGAAAGGACTCACTAGAAAAAGACTATAATGCTTGGCGAAGTAGAGGGCAATAGGAAAAGAGGAAAGCTGTATTCTAGATGGATACAGGAGCAACTTAGGGAGCTGGGTATATTTAGCCTGAAGAAGAGAAGGTTAAGATGTGATATAATAGCCCTGTTTGAGAATTTGAAGAGGTATCAAATTGGGGATGGAGCAAGTTTGTTTTCTGCTGCTCCAGAGACTAGGACCCAGAACAATGGATTCAAACTATAGGAAAAGGCATTCCAGCTCCACGTTAGGAAGAAATTCCTGATCATAAGAGCTGTTCAACAATGGAATATTTTGCCATGGAGAGTGGTAGAGTCTCCTTCTTTGGAGGTTTTTAACTAGAGGCTGGATGGCCATTTCTCAGGAGTGCTTTGATTGTGAGTTCCTGCATGGCAGAAGGGGGTTGGACTGGATGACTCTTGGAGTCTCTTCCAATTTTAGGATTCTATGATTCCAAGAGCAAAGCCGTGGCCATGAGTCTGCAGGAGCTGAGCAGGATGGTTGAGGACAGGATGATTTAGAGGTCTCTCATTCATAGGGTCACCATGGGTCAAGGTCTACATGAGGCAGTTAACAACAACATACTTTCATTTTTGTCCCTCTATCACTACACCCAACTTCTTTATTTCAGTTAGTTTCAAAGGTTCTACAATATCTCTCTACCCATTCAAAATAATAATTTTTAAAAATGCAGAGAAAAGCCAAGTAGGTGGAAGAGTTCTATGGATACTGAGGACTGCTAAAAAAACAACAACAACAAATAAATGGGTACTATTTGTTTGTAAGCCACCTTGGGTCCCTTCTGGGAGAAACGCAGCATACAAATTAAACAAGCAAGCAAGTAAAATATAGCAAATCTAGACTTCTTCCTAGCAGCCAAGATGACTAAACTCAAGTCTACACTGTATACTGTAGAACTACACAGTGCACTGTAGATCTACATTGTAGAACTAATGCAGTTTGACACCACTTTAACTGCCATGGCTCCATCCTACAGGATCCTGGTATTTGTAATTTTGTGTGGCATCAGCATTCTTCGGCAGAGAAATCCCAGCATACCATAGAATCATAGAGTTGGAAGAGACCACAAGGGCCATCCAGTCCAACCCCATCCTGCCATGCAGGAACTCTCAAATTAAAGCATCCCCGACAGATGGCCATCCAGCCTCTGCTTAAATACCTCCAAAGAAGGAGACTCCACTACACTCCAAAGGAGTTTGTTCCACTGTCAAACAGCCCTTACTCTCAAGAAGTTCCTCCTGATGTTGAGGTGGAATCTCTTTTCATGCAGTTTGCATCCATTACTCCATGTTCTAGTCTCTGGAGCAGCAGAAAACAAGCTTGCCCCCTCCTCAATATGACATCCCTTCAAGTATAGGATGGCAGTGCAGCACAAAATGGTGTCAAACTGCATTATTTCTATAGTGTACATGCACCCACTGACTCACTAGAAAAAATGATAATGCTTACTAAGGAGACAGCATACGAAAAGAGGAGGACTGCATTACAGATGAACAGACTCCATCAAGTAAAACACAGCCTTGAGTTTGCAAGACCTGGTCTCTCATTCATAGGGTCACCATACTTCAAAGTCAACTTGACTGTACTTGACAACAACAACAAAAACAACCAAGTTCAGAACTAACACATCTGCAAAGAGTATTAACATGAACTCATGTGCTGTGCCATGCTATGGATGGTGTTTGGTACAGTCTGGGGTTATGACAGTATGAATGATTATTGTGCTTGTTTGGGAAATATATATTATTTCCCAAATTGCACACAGACACAATCCAGAGCATGGCACAATACATGAGCTCATGTTAGAGCACTTTGCAGACCTGTTACTTTTGAACTTGTTGTTGTTAAGTGCCATCAAGTTGACTTTGACTTAAGGTGTGTCCCTATATATTTAGGCCACATTCCCATTTACAAATAAATCACTTTGAGAACCAAATCAGTGGATTGGTTCAGCAGTAGAGTGGGGTTCACACTATATTTCCCCCGATCGTATTTCTTCCTGCAAAATAAAATAAAATAACCCACTTGTGGTTCACATTCACAAATGAATTGATTCAAAATGGACCCGCTCCAGCCAGCCGAAGGGCAAATTTAAATCGATTCCGATCCACATCTGGTTCACACTTTTGTGGAATCAATTTGTCCAAAAAGATGCAGAAAAAAACCCAGCATCAAAAAGATGGGGGTTAACTGGGTCTAGTGCATGGCTTCAGTGATTCAGTTCAAGTATGAACCAGGGTTATTTAAACTGGTTCAAATGGACTTGTGATCCAGTTTACAAGGTAGTGGGAATGAGGCCTTACTCTACCAAGAGAAGCTGATTTCTGTGATTGGAGCAATCTCTCCACATTGAGCAAAATCCCCACTTTTGCTTTCCTTTTCTAAAATAAAAGCCTTTCTGTATGCAAAAGGAAAAGGGAGTCTTGGGAATCTGAGACTTATGGGGAGGCAAGATGGCAAGAGGGAAATAAGAAAAGATCTGAAGACTAGGGATGGGGAATATGTGACTGACAGGAGCTAGGAAATGAGGGAGATTGAAAAGCTAAGGGGATTTTCAAATCCTCCAATGCACCCACCCGCTCCCATTACTGCAAGCTCTGCTCATTCTACATCTGTCAGAGATTTCACTCCAGTGCTCACATTGACAAGAATACATTTTTCTGCTGAAGAAGGAAGCAAGGAAGGAGGAATAAATGTATTATTATTATTATTATTATTATTATTATTAGCCAAATCCTATTGGTATTTCTGAACAGAGCAGATTCCTG
This sequence comes from Urosaurus nigricauda, assembly GCA_034509955.1. Classification (NCBI taxonomy): domain Eukaryota; kingdom Metazoa; phylum Chordata; class Lepidosauria; order Squamata; family Phrynosomatidae; genus Urosaurus; species Urosaurus nigricauda. The sequence goes on from JAOEGL010000004.1 coordinate 4,802,193, forward strand.
GAATCAATGAGATTTATCTACATATTGGCTCAACTCCACTCAAAAACTGATTGAATGGGTCTACTCTAGTTGGTTCTAATCAATAGGATACTGGTCATTATTAACATATTATGTGTATTTATAGCCCTTCTTTTCCCAGTTTGAGACTCAAGGCAGTTTACAATAGATTTAAAAATAATTTAAAATTCACAAAATACAGGAGTTAAAACAGTAATTATATAATAGACACAGAGAGAGAGAGAGAGAGAGACACATAAAATTACCGTTGTTGTGTTGGTGTCTTTAATGCATATTTTTTAACTTTTTAAAAAATAAATAGCTTAATTACTTTTTTTACTTTTGTATTTTGTGAATTTTAATTTGAAAATCTGGTGTAATCCACCTTGAGTCCCAAATTGAGGGGGGAGGGGGAGATCCTAATAATGTTTTAATAAGCTTCCCCCCCCCCCAAAAAAAAAAAAACATAGTGTGGCATAGTGGTTTGAGTGTTGGACTACAACTCTGGAGACCAGGGTTCATTTCCTAGTTCAGCCATGTAAACCCACTGGATAACCTTGGGCAAGTCACAATCTCTCAGCCTCAGAGGGTGGCAATGGTCAACCTCCTCTGAACGAATCTAACCAAGAAAGCCCCTTGATACAGTTGCCATTAGTTGGAAATAACTTGAAGGAACACAATAAACAATAAAAATTGTGAAGACTTAAAAGGAAAATAGGAAGGAAAGGAAAAGGATAAAGAGAAAGAGGGAGAAGGCTAGTAAGAGGATCAGAAAAATGCAAAGAAATAGAAAAATGGCTAATCTGGCTTCATTTTTGGCAGTTATAGATACATCTAGTATCATCACACCTCTACTTCTAAAACTACATCATACGCTTCTTTCATTAACCAACTCCTAATAATTCTCAAGTCATTTTCTTTTTTCATAAAAATGTCAATTGGGGTTTCCAGTCCAGGTCAGGTCTTGGACTAGTCTGTAAAAACAGAAATGTCTTTGGCTGTTTGCAGAAAGAGAGTATGGAAGGCACCAGTCTAACTTCTCTGGGAAAGAAGTTCCAGAGCCTTGGGGGTAACCACCAAGAAGATCCCCTCTTCCGTGTTGCCTCCAGATATACCAGTGAAGGTACATCACAGAGAATGAGAAGCAGAAGCATCCAGATTCAGAATTATGGTGGCTTTAGATCAAGAGTCCATTGGGCTGCATCAAAGTTGGCTTTCATATTTATGGAGATATGAATCCACTTTATGTTTTAGCTTGAACTTTAATGCAACTATTTGGAGAGGATTCAGAACCTTGGATGGCAATGGAATGTGCTCCTGTAGGCAGTTCAGTAGAGAGAGCCAGTGCAGTGGTGTGGTTTGAGCATTTTTTAGAAAAAGATTTATTTCTATTCTGCCTTTTCTGGTGGGGAATCAAAGCGGATTACAGCAGTCAAGCAAACAGCTTCATTTATATCCCGCTTCATACCACCTAACCAGTGTCTAAGCGGTTTACAACTGTAAGCTACTTGCCCCCAGCAATCTGGGTACTCATTTTAGAGACCTTGGAAAGATGCAAGCCTGAGTCAAGCTTGGGCCCTTTTGCTGGTATTGAACTTGCCACCTTATGGTTTTTGCGTGAGTGGCAGCAGGACAGGCATTTAACCACTGTGCCACCAGGGCACCAGAGCATTGGCCTAGGACTCTGGAGACCAGGGTTCAAAACCTGGTTTGGCCATGGAAAGCCCCTGTGTGACCTTGGGTGAGTCACATTCTCTCAGCCTCAGAAGAAGGCAAAGGAACTGCCCCCATATAAGGTTCACTTTAGGGCTGCCATAAGTTGGAAATGACTTGAAGGCACAAAACAACAAGAACAACAAGAAGATAGCTCAATTGATTCCCTTTCAGTCTTCCTTCCACCAGCAAGCGAATGCCATTTTATTTAAACTGGCATTGGGCAATTTACTGGTTTTGCAGAAAGACCATTAATGGGTGGGTGTACTGTACTTTTATGCACAATGTTATATTTTTGAAAAAATGCTTCCATGCTGGCCGAAATTACTGTCATTGTGATAAATTAGTTTACTTAACAGTGTCTCAAAATTCCATTATATAATCATCACTCTTTTTTTTAGCTGCACTAGGTTTTAATCTGTACTGCTAGCTGACCGATGTTGGGAGAAAGATGGGACAAAAATTAAATAAATGTATTTGGTGTTGTTGTTCGCCTCTGAGTCATTTCCAAGTTACAGTGACCCTAAGGCAAGCCTCACAGGATATTCTTGGCAGGATTTGTTCAAAGGGGGTCTTCTGTTGCCTTCTTCTAAGGCTGAGAGAGTGTGACTTGCCCAAGGTCACCCTGTAGGTTTCCATGGCTGAGCAGGAATTTGAATCTAAGTTGCCTGGCACCCCAGTAACAGCATATACATTTGCAATTGCAGGCAATCAGCTGACCACAAGAAAAGGGTGGCATACAACCACCATACAATGTCTCCATGGTGCAAGATCATGGCTGTCGCTTTTGGATTACAATGCCCAGAATTCTTCTGGAGGATTCTAGAAGTTGTAATCCAAGTCTTAAATCCAATAGTTATTCCTGACTAGAGTTGTTGTCATTGTTGTGTGCTTGGTAAGTATTGTTGTTGCTTCCGATTTATTGTGACCCTATGGAGAACCTATCGTGGGCTTTTCTTGTCAAGATTTCTTCAGTGAGGTTTGCCTGTGCCTTCTTCTGGGGATGAGAGAGTGTGATTTGCCCAATGGGTTGCTATGCCTGAGCTGGGATTCGAACCCAGTTCTTTTTGTTCTGTGCCTTCAAGCCATTTCTGACTTATGAAGACTCACTCTATCATGGGGTTTTCTTGGCAAGTTCCTTCAGAAGGGTTTTGCCATTTTCATCCTCTTCAGCTGAGATAGTGTGATTTGCCTATGTCTATCCATTGGGTTTACATTGGCAGGGCAGGATTCAAACCCTGGTCTCCAGAGATTTAGCACAATGCTCAAGTCACTACACCAAGCTGTTGTTACATGCCTTCAAATTTACTTTGACTTATAGCAATTCTTGGCAAAATGTACTAGGAAGAGGTTTGCCATTGCCTTCCTCTGAGGCTGAAAGAGTGTGACTAACTGAAGCTCAACTAGTGGGTTTCCATGGCCTAAAAGTCCCAGCCTAGCTGTCTATGATGGAGACAGCACTCGTGCAACTTCCACTTATTCAATGGGTCTCCTCTTGTTGGGACTGTCAATTTGATTTAGGCCTTTAAAAAGTAACACTGGCCCTATTGGCGAGCGGATTCTGGGAGCTGTAACATAAAAGCAAAATTTTTCAAAGCTTCTGTTTTTTTAATTTTGTGTTTCATTGTGATCCTATCAACATTTTGTTCTGATTCTAGATGGTAGGAATGGACATGTATTTTCACGGTTTTCTCCTGCAAACTGCAAATGGAACAGCTTCATTATTTGCAAGGCAATTAATTCTCAATGGGCATCTTGTCCAAAGGGGGTTGTTGAGTGTCTCAAGGAAGGAGGCAGTCGATTCTTCCCTGGTGGAACCAAGGCAAAACAAAGGGAAATTGACTGGCAAAAGCTCTTTTCTCTTGTCTTAGGAAGTGCGTGTGTGTGTTGGGGAGGAATGGCTGATCAATGGCGAAAGAACACAACAAAACCATATGGATTCCTTTCCCCAGGGAGAGAGGGTAGGGAGGGTGGCGGAGAATGATCAACCCGGAAAGAAAGAAAGAAAGAAAGAAAGAAAGAAAGAAGAAAATCAGCTAGGGGATTTTACCATTGATACATCCCTACATGCATGGAACCACATTATGTTAGAACTGTATTTTACCTTCTCTTCCCAACATATAGGCAATGTGGTTTAGTGGTTTGAGTCTGGGGCTAGAACTCCAGGAGACCTGGGCCTCATTCCCACTTACAAATAAATCGGTTTGTGATCCGAATTGATGGATCAATTTGACAAGCGGAGCGTGGTTCACACTACATTTGCCCCGATTGCACTTTTTCCCTGTAAAATAATCCAAAATAAAAATGGTTCACACTTATGAATGAATCGATTCAAAATGGACCCACTCCAGCCGGCCGAAGGGCAAATTTAAATTGATTTTGATCCGCATCTGGTTCACACTTGCTTGGAATCGATTTATCCAAAAAGATGTGGAAAACATCAACATCAAAAAGACATGGGTTAAATGGGTCTATCCCCCCCCCCTCCAAATCGCTTCAGCGATTCGGTTTAAGTATGAACCATGGTCATTTAAACCAGTTCAAACCAATTTGCAATCTAGTTTAAAAGGTATTGGGAATGAGGCCCAGGGTTCAAATCCCCACCCAGCCATGGAAACCCATTGGGTGACCTTGCAAGAGTCACACATTCTCGGATTTAGAGGAGGGCAATGGTAAAACCTATTCTGAACAAATCTTATCCAGCAAACCCTTTCACAGGAGTGCCATAAAACTGGAGTTGACTTGACAGTACATAACAGTGGAATCAATGTCATGCAGCGGTCTGAGTGCTGGAATAGAACTTTAGGAGACCAGGGTTCGAATCCCTGCTCAGCCCTTGAAACTCACTGGGTGAACTGACCTCAGACAAGTCACACTCTCTCAGCCAAGAGGAAGGCAATAGGCAAACCTGTTTGTATGAGAGCTAATGTAGCATTGCGGTTTGTAAGCATACCTCTGAAGGAGTAAGCTCAAACTAGTCCATGAAAGCTCATGCTACCAACTTGTTTCTTTCAGTTAGTCTCAGTGCTGCAAGATCCCTTGATTTTCCAGACTATATCTTTGAATTCTACCATTGTGCTTTGTGTGCTTGGACTAGGACTCCAGAAGACCAAGGTGCAAATCCTCACTCAGCTGCAGCAACCTTCTGGGTGACTCTGGACAACTCATATTCTCTCATTCTCAGAGGAAGACAAATGCAAACCCCCTCTGAACAAATCTTGTCAAGACAACCCCATGATAGTTTGCCTTGGGGTTGCCGGACCTTGGAAGCAACTTGAAGACACAAAACTACTACTACAATCTCAATATCTAGGGCGGGATCCTGTTGGCTAATCCAAGCTGGAGGAGTTCCATTGACTCAATTGTTGAATGGTGGGTACACACATAGTAAATCCAGTGAATTCAATATGCAAAGGGGTCTGACTAACTGAAAGACAGGCGTTGGTCACATAAGCTTTTGTTGACTTGAGCCTACGAAATACATTTGAGGCTGTAGGATCCCTTTCCATACTGATTTTCCAGACTAACACAGCTATGGAGTTTATCACACTGGGACTAATTTCAGCATTAAAGAGAGATTAAAGCACATATAAAGCATCCCGCATATAAAGCAAAAATGGCAAGTAATTGCCTGAATGATTATCACATGCAATTGCGCAAATAAAGTGATATTGGAAATGCATTGTTGCTGAAATTGCAAAAGAAAAAGATGCCCGTTAATGCTTCTTTATGACCACTATAATGGCAGGTTTTGTGTGATACCGTGTGAAATCGTTTCACGTAGTTATGCAATATTTCCAGATATTCACCGGATAAACTCCCGATCTCCTTCATGTGATAAACTCCTAGAGTCTTTGAATTCTACCAGTAAATTCAATGGTTCAACTGTAGTCAGAAATATCAATAGGATTTACAGTAGGCTCTAGTTTCCTCTTGACAATATGGGCGCTTTTATGTACACATATGGAACGTACAAAAGCTAGATATTCAATCCCAGCTCTAGGAATGCCTCAGCTGTCAGGATCACTGGCTATTGTTCTCTGGGGGTATTTTGAACTGTAACCTTGGGCAAGTCACATTCTCTCAGCCACAGAGGATGGCAATGGCAAACCCCCTCTGAATACATCTTGCCAAGAAAACCCCATGATAGGTTTGCCTTAAGGTCGCTGCAAGTCAGAAACAACCTGAAAGCACACAACAGCCAACCCAGCCTTTGACTGTTAACTGATCATTGTAGAATCTCTTACCATCGTTTTTATGGTGTACCTGCTCTTTTAAACTGTTTTAGATTCAGGTTTTTAAATATGGTTATCTATTTAAGTGCCTTTTAACTTGTGTACTGTTTACTGTTTTTAACTGTTTTTGTCATTGCTGTGTGGCTTCTAGTCATTCCTGACTAGAGGACAGCCCTAAGGAGAACCTATCATGGCGTTGTCTTGACAAGATTTGATCAGAGGGGGTTTGCCTTTGCCTTCCTCTGAAGATGAGAGAGTGTGACTTGCCCAAGGTCACCCAGTGGGTTTCTATGGCTAAACCTTAGTCTCCAGAGTCCTAGCACAACACTCAAAACCACTGCACCCCACTGGCTCTTGTGTTTTAGTTGTGAGTTGCCCTGAGTCTCATACTAGGAGAAAGACTGGATGTAAGTGAGGCAAGCAGGCAGGAAAACAGGCACCAATGGCTACGAGAGAAAAGGGGGGTCTCATTTTTCACTGCGGAAATAATGCAGTTTGACACAGCTCCATGTGATGGAATCCTGGGATTTGTAGTTTGTTGTGGCACCAGAGCTCTCTGGCTAAATATCTCACAAAACTGTAGATCCCAGAATTCTATATCACTGACCCATGGCGGTTAAAGCTGAGTCAGACTGCATTACTTCTGCACTCAGACCCAAGTCTGAGCATGCATCTACACTGTAGAAAAAATGTAGTTTGACAATAGCTGTTGTAGCTCCATCCTATGGAATTTGAGGTTTTGTAGTTTTACAAGGTCCTTGGCATTCTCTGCAAAGAGTGCTGGTGCCTCACAGAACTACAAATCCCAAGAGTCTGTAAGATGGAGTCAAGCTGCATTATTTCTACAGCATAGATGCACCCTGAGGACTCTTTCAAACGGGGAGGAATTTCTCCCAACTCCGAATGGAGCCAATGCGGATTTATGTAAATTCGCTTGTTTAGCGAATTTACATGAACCCCTGCTCCGTTCGGAATTACTTCCCATTACCCGAAAATAACCCCCTCCTGCCCGAATTTGCATGCGAAGCTTTAATTCGCAATAAAGTAAAACCCATGATTGCATTCGAATTGGCTTCCCTCTTGCCCGAATTTGCATGTGAAGAGTTAATTTGCAATAACATAAAACCCATGATTGCATTCGAATTGACCTTAAATTATACTTCCAATTTAGCCTTGTATGAAAGAGTCCTGAGGCTTGCAGCTGCATTTGCAGTGAACCTATAGACCCCCAAAATGACTTGGTTAGCTATGGATTCTAAACTGGGAAAGGCCAGCCATTTTAGGATGACTGGGCACAGGATTCAGGTACAAAACTACTTGAACACTGCACCAAACAACAAAAATTATCAGTTTTAGAAGGCTCAGGAGGCTGTGGGAGACTGCAGGGGTCTTCTGGGGTCACAGATGTGAGGGTTTTAGGAACACATGCTGGCAAGATCTTCTCAGCTGGAAAAGAGTCCCACTAATTTGTTGACTTCCATAGCTTCCTAAGGCAGGAAAAGGTAAAAATAGATCTCTTGGCAAATTTGTGGAGGATTTGCAGTAGATCTGGAAAAAATATCTTTGTTGTTGTTGCTGTATTGTTGTCAAGTTGTTTCTGACTTATGGTGATTCTAAGGCAAACCTAGAGAGCCAGTGTGGTGTATTGGTTTGAGCAATCAATCCTTGGAGACCAGGGTTCCAATCCCAGCTTGGCCATGCAAACCTACTGGGTGGCTCTGGACAAGTCACACTCTCACAACCTCAAAGGATGCCAATGGCAAAAATCCCTCTGAGGATACTTGCCAAGAAAACCCCATGATAGGTTCCCCTTAGCATCACCATAGGGGCTTTCTAGATTGGCAAAAAGAAGTGTGTTCATGGCTGCATGAAACTCTAGCCTTTAGATGAGAAAAAGGGAAAGTGTGCCATGAAAACGCTGTTTTTGCATTTTAGGGGAGAAGAAGCGCCTTTAAAAAGGTGCTGGTTTTCCCAGCTTCTTTTTTAAAAACTGCGGAACAGCGCAGCTCCATCTAATGGCTGTGGTGCAGCTGCTGAGCATTAAGGAAAAGGCAACTTCATGTCACACTTTCCTGCCAATCTAGAAAGCCCTATAAACTGGAAATGACTTGAAGGCAAACAACAACAAAAGAGAACCTATCATGGGGGTTTTCTTGGCAAGATTTGTTCAGAGAAAAGATCTCTACTCCTATGTTTATCACATGAAGAAGATCAGAAGTTTATCCCAAGAATCTCCCAGAAAAATCACATAATTAACGCAAAACCATTTCACACGATATTTCACAAAACCTGCATTAAAGTGGTCACAAACAAGCAATTGTGCACATCTTTTTTACTTTAGGGATTTCAGTGACAATGCATTTCCGATATCACTTTATTTGTGAAATTGCGTGTGATAATCATTCACACAATTACTTGCCATGTCCCCTTTATTTGTGGGATGCTTTAAATGTGCTGCAATCTCTCTTTAATGCCGAAATTAGTCCAGTGTGATCAGAATGAAAAAAAATAATGCTCATAAATTTATAGTACTGGAATGTATGCCCAAAGTCTTCAAACTTAAAGTAGCCCTGGGAGGGAACCATCTTCTAAAATCTTTCAGCTGTCCTCAATGAAATGAGAGGGCAATCCAGCCTCCAGTTAACAGTCTGTGAATGGGGCAATGAAAGAAATTGTGACACACTCTCTAGCTTTCTCTCTCTCCTTTTCTCTGCTACCTTTATTTATTTATTTTTTTAAAAAAGCCAGTTCCCCTGAGATCTTGGAACAACTGCTTTAGCAGCTAAATATATTAGCAATGCCAGCAAGGTGGAACTCACCGCCTGGTATGTTTTGCAAAGCATGAGCTGCCATGTCCTTCAACAAACTGCTTTGCTTTGCCCAAAGGATGGAAGGATGGAAGGCTGAGTCAACCCTTGGAGCTCTAGGATCAAACTCACAACCTTGTGGTTGCAGTACTGGCATTTAACCATTGCGCCATCAGGGCTCCTGGTTCATGGTAATTCCCATCAGCCCCAGCCAGCACAAATTGGTGGCAGATGATGGAAGCTGCAGTTCAAAAACCTCTGGGGGAATATGGTAGCCTCTTCTAACCTAGCTTCCCCCTGCTCCCTGCCCTCCTAGCCAAGCAACAGGGTGGGCCTGAAGCAGAACAGCAGATGGTACCCATAAGCCAGAGCCAGCGTAGTATAATGGTTTGAGCATTGGACTATGACTATAGAGACTAGGGTTTGAAGCTCAGCTCAGCCATGAAACCCACTGGATGACCTTGGGCAAGAAACATGCTCTCAGCCTCAGAGGATGGTCATAGAAAACCTCCTCTGAACACATCTTGCCAAGAAAACCCCACAATAGGTTTGCCTTAGGGTCGCCATAAGTCGCAAATGACTTGAAGGCACACAGCAACAACAACAACAACAAAACAAGAGCCAACCAAGTCAAGGAACATGGAACTCAAAGCCAACCATGTTATTTTGGCATATGAAGCAGGAAAACTCACAAGCATTTCTTCCCCTCCATGGTAATTAAAAAAAAACACACCCTAAAATAGCAAAGTTAACCATTTATGCTTCTGACTTAAGGTGATCCTAAGGTGAACCTATCCTAGGGTGTTCTTGGCAAGATTTTGTTCAAAGGGGGTTAGCCTTTGCTTTCCCCTAAGGCTGAAAGAGCGTGACTTGCCCTAGGTCACCCAATGGATTTCCCTGGCCATGGGCAATGGTTAGCAATGGGCAGGGGCTGCAGCTCCCATCATCTTGCAACAATTTGTGTTGGCTGGGGCTGTTAGGAATTACCAAAAACATCTGAAAGGCAAGGGCAAATCTCCCCTGAACAAGTTCTGCCAAGAAAACCCTGTGATACATTTGCCTTAGGGTTCCTATACATCAGAAACGACTTGATGGCACACGGTCGCAACAACAGCAATGCCACCATCAGGTTTCTAGGGTAGATAGCTAAGAATTTGTTTCTCTTTTGTGACACCCCAAATCTTCTGGCCAACATCCGAGAAGGCTCTGCCAACATAGAGGTGAAAAAAGGTAAATAGTAGCTAAGCTGCCAAACAACACAATGTTCTATCCGCTTTTATGGGCCAGCCAACAAAGCCTTGGCTCTCTATGGCTCACTCCCTTGAAAATCTGCCACAGTCTTTGTTAGCCACAAGTGAGCAAAGGATTACAGCTGACCTAGGTGGTCCCTTCTGACACTCCATCTTTAAGTGCGCACTTGTGATTTGCAAATGCGCACACAGTCAGAACTGGGACAAAACTGAAAGGTCATCTAGCCTAAACCCTGCTCAATGAAGGCTCTTCAAGATAGGATGAAACTCTGACGTCCTCAATAGCTCTCTTTCCAGCTTCTGCTAAATGCTTCCCACAAAAGAAATCCCTCCATCTCCCAAGACAATATGTGTTACTGCTAGAAAGCTCCCATCACTAGGAGGTTTCTCTTATTTGTTGTTGTTGTGCCTCCAAGTAATTTCTGACATGGCAATCCTCAGGTGAATCTAGCAGAGGGTTTTCTCAGCAGATTTCTTCTGAGGAGGTTTGCCATTGTCATCCTCTGAGGCTGAGAGAATGGGACATGCCCAAGGTCTCTCCAGTGGGTTTCCATGGCCTAGCCAAGATCCGAACCCTGATCTCCAGAGTCATAGTCCACCACTCAGACCACAGCACCACACTCCTATAGTCTGCCTGAAATCTGTTTCATGGCATCCACTAGCCCTACTCCTACACCCTAGAGGAAAACAATGTTTGAAAATGTATGTCAGAATCCTGTTGGTGATGTACACATCCATACCTTCTGCAATGGAACCAACTGAACAGTTTTGCCCAATGCAGAACCATCATGTCCACTTCAAGGTTACAGAAGCAGAGATATGTAGGCAATGCCGCTGAGCACACTGGCACAAAGTGCAGTGGTGGATAGGTGTTGTACCTGAATATGCATGCACATTACACATAATTGTGCACTGACATGCCTTGCAGATGGGACTGTGCCCTTGTAATCTCTCTATTTATTCATGAGGCAGCATTTTGCTGCCACCACATAACTCAGTGTCAGGATATACTCTTTCTGCTGGATAGAGAATTTCAGCCATAATGCATAGCTGTGGGAAGCAGCGGTATGGGATTGTAGATGTCATCAGATGTATGTGTCACAGAATAGGGAATATCTGTGGTTAAATATATGGTATACTGGAGATGCTAATCTGGAGAGGTTTCTATGGAATGTGTGGCAAAAGGGTACAGGTTGGTGGAGATGGGGCTGGAAATCAGGAAGGATCCAAAATGGTCAGATCCCACCTTAAATACTTGTGTCCAGTTCTGGGCACCATAATTCAAGATGGATGTGGAGAAGCTGGAATGTGTCCAGAGGAGGGTAACCAAAATGGTGAAGGTCTGCCCTGTGAGGACAGTCTTAGGGAGCAAGGCATGTTTAGCCTGGGGAAGAGATGGTTAAGGGAAGGACAGGATAGCCATCCTTAAATATTTGAAGGGATGTCTTAAAGAGGTTGGAGCAAGCTTGTTTTCTACTGCTCCACAGACTAGGACATGAAGCAATGGGTTTAAACTAGAGGAAACTATAGGAAAATTCCACCTAAAGATTACGGTGAGGGTTGTTTGACAATGCTGCCTCGGAAAGTAGTGGAGTCTCCTTCTTTAAAGTTTTTTAAACAGTGGTCAGATGACCATTTGTTGTGAGTGTTTAGATGGTGTTGGAAGTGCATGGCAGATTGGGTTGGACTAGATGGCCTTTGGGGGCATCTTCCAATTCTACGATTCTAAGTAAGGGGTAAATGGCTACTCTTACCCTTGAGAAGCCACTTGGGAGTGAAGAGGGAGGCAGCCTGATGTGTAGGACACTCTTCCATCCTCAGAGAAAAATAGCAATAAGCCTCTTCTAAACAAATCTTGCTAAGAAAACTCTAGAATACGGCTGCCATAGTTTTGTGTTGACTTGAAGACACATAACCACTCCAACAACAGTGAAGAACCAGTCTGGTGTCATGGTTCAAGTGCGTGACTATGCCTCCAGGAGACCAGGGTTTCTAATTTGACACCATTTTGACTGCCATGGCTCAATGTTACGGAATTGTGATATCTGAAGTTTTGAGAGTCATTGCTGTGTAGTGGTTTGAGTGTTGGACTATGATTCTGGAGACCAGAGTTCGATTCCCTGCTCAGCCATGGAAACCCTTGGGTGAGCCACACACTCTCAGCCCCAAAAACCCTGTGATAGGTTTGCTCTAGGGTAGCCATAAGCTGGAAATGACTTGAAGGCACACAACTGTGAAATATTTAGCCCTTTCTGTCATAGATTTCTCATTCAACAACAAACTACTAAGCCTAGGATTCCATAGGCTGGAGCCAGGGCAGTTAAAGCAGTGTCAAATTGCATTAATTCTGCAGTGTGGCATCAGCCTCATTCCTTTTCCTGAATTGCAGTGGTTCAGTATAGGACCTTCCTAGCACTGACCCATCCACCAAATCAGTCCGGTGACTCACACATACACAGCGTATATGGGATAAAGTTACATTTTATTGTGTTGAAGGCTTTCATGGCCAGCATCCATAGGTTTTGTTTTGTTTTTGTTTTGTTTTCTTGGTTTTTCAGGCTATGTGGTCATGTTCTAGAAGAGTTTATTTCCTGATGTTTGGCCAGCATCTGTGGCATCAGAGAAAGGCGCCAGCCACAGATGCTGGTGAAATGTCAGGAATAAACTCTTCTAGAATATGGCCACATAGCCCAAAAAACCCACAAAAAACTATTACGTTTTACTGATTCCTTGGGCAACGATATCAAAGCAGTTTGCATTCGACATTGCAAAATCCAACAGAGTCAAGTGTGTGTGTGTGTACATATGGGTGGATCCTGCCCCTTTGCCAGCCCTGTGGGCAAGCAGGATGCTGGCTTAGATGGCTCTTTGATTGGAAGAGCATGCAAGGGTTCTTTCAACAGGGCTGAATCCCCACTCAGGGCATAAGTGTGCATTGAAAAACCCGAGAAATGGGGGGAAAGACTCTTCCCTTTGTGAATCAGGGAGGAAAAGGAGGCACTCTGCATTAAGGAGCAATCAATGTCAAGTGATTTCAAGTAGGAACCATGAGAGTCAGGGAAAAGGCATGAGAGGGAAGGCAAGCGTGCTGGCATCAGGACCGGCTCCCTCCCTCCCTCTTTTCCACTTTCTCTCTCCTTAACACAGAAATACCTGCCCAGGGGCTTTGAGGCCCTTTTCCAATGCTAAAATAAGCTGAGCGCAGCATAAAAGCGTCGCATGCTCTTTGTCAGAAGGAGCAGGGGTGCCCTTGAAAAGCAAACTGCTTCTGGAGGTGGATACCAGCACATACAGATTTGAATCATGCTGACCGAGTACCAACTAAGCAAATCCAGTGTAGGTTTTCTTTTTTTCACCATGAGGCAAGGCAAAGCCGCAATTCAGAGGCTTAATGGAGCCAGTTCTGCACCAAGCAAGCATTAGGGGTTATTTTTCCCATCCCCAAATCATCTTCAGTTAAGATTAGAAAGGAAAGACAAGCTGTAAGGTGACTAGCTAAACCTTCCTATACTGCTCACGCACTCCTCTACCATTTCACAGAAGAAACCCAACCAGGACACTCATGGCCGAGCAACATCAGAGGAGAGTCAAAAGGGCAAATGTTATTAATGAGAAATAACACACAAGCTGGGAAGGCTGCAGCAGTTTGCTTTTGCTTGAGTCTGCATGGAATGGCATCATTCCACCTGCTCCTCTCCCTGCTGAATTGAGTTCAGAGCAGACTGCTTTTGAGAGCCAGCACAGTGTAGTGGTTTGAATGTAGGACTACGACTGGAAATAGAGGTTCGATTCCTTGATCAGCCATGGAAACCCACTGGGTGACCTTGGGCGAGTCACACCCTCTCAGCCTCAGAAAACCCCATGATGTTGTGGCTTAGTGGTTAAGGTGCCAATTTTGACAATCAGAAGATCGGAAGGTTGGCACTTCGAGGCCTGAGTGCTGCATGATGGGGTGAGCTCCTTTCACTAGTCCCAGCTTCTGCCAACGTAGCAGTATTACTTTGGTGGGAAGTTAACAGCATTTGGTGCAGACATTTGGTGCAGACATGCTGGCCACATGACCGCCAGAGCACTCCTCAGACAATGCTTACTTTTTGGCTTAGAAAAGGAGATGAATACCATCCCCTACAGTTGGTTATGACTAGACATTCATGTCAAGGGACTACCTTTACCTTTACTTTTACCTTTAGGTTCACTTTAGGGATGACATAAGTTGGAAATGACTTGAAGGCACCCAAAAACAACAACAAACTGCTTTTGCACTTCAAACTCACATTGCAGCTGTAAAGCAAGGACGAAAGGAGGAAAGTGGGAGGAGAGAGAAAATGGAAAATTTTAAAAAAGTATGATGACAGAGAATTTATTGGGCATGTCCCTGCCAAATTGAGATGGTTGGAGAGGATATGTGCTCACCTTACAGTTGGTATTCTCTTTCTCAGAATAAGACCAAGGGGCCTAATGCCTCTGGAGTTCTCCTAAGACCATTCCTGACCATTCCTTAAAGCACCTCTGGGCATGGACAGAGTGCATTGACCACAACACTTCAACCCTGCTTATTATTGCCCCTCAGCCTCAGACAACATCCTTTTACAAATTCACCACTGCCTTGTTCAGTACAAAAGAGCCGGGGAATTCATTGTGTGATATAAATTTTGTGGCGCTTGCTAGGCATGAACACAGAGCGAACTCCCAAAGACTCCCGTCACTGTACACAGTTTGCTTCCCACCCTTCAGGATGGAAGAGCCTTTTTCTCTGAAATAGTTTGCAAGCTCTTGGTTCAAGGACTACAAGAGAGGGAGGGAGGGAAGCATTGCTGTGTCTCTTGTAGCAATAACCCACCATGCTGAGCCTTCCGGAGAAGGTGTGAAAAATTGCTGAGGAGAGCAGTATTTTTCCCCACCAAGCATGTGTGACTGCACTTGGTAAACAAGAGGGAGAGAAGCAGCGAAAGGGAGGAGAGATCTGCAGAGGAGAGAAAGGAAAATCACTGGGGTGGGGGTGAGGAAAGAAAGAGGAGATGTCTGCTAAACCCTTTGAATTCCAGATCTCTCAAAATCAGCCCATCATTACAGTATTATAAATTGTGGTTTGCTTGCCTTTGAAGGAGAGCCCAGGACATCACCTCACCTTGACAAAAAGGTGAAGGAAGAGCCTGAAAATACATTTTTTGGTCATTTAGAGCCCCAGAGGAAAGGATCAAAATTCAAAATGACCCTAATAGATTAGAAAGCTGGCTGAAACTAACAAAATGAATTTCCAGAGAGAGAAATGTAAAATACTGCACTTAAGACAAAAAATGAAATGAAATGAAATGAAATGCATAGATATAGGATGCAGGACACCTGGCTTAACATGACTCCGTGTGAAAGGGATCTAGGCGTCCTAGTGTTGAACATGTGTCAACTGTGTGATACGGCAGCTAAAAAGGCTAATGCAATTTTAGGCTGCATGGTAGAAGTATAGTTTCTAGATCAGGGGAAGTAATAGTCCCACTCTATTCTGCTTTGGTCAGGCCTTACCTGAAATAATGTGTCCAGTTCTGAGCACCACAATTCAAAAAGGATGTGGAGAAACTGGAGCATGTCCAGAGGAGGGCAACCAAAATATTAAAAGGTCTAGAAACCAAGTCTTATGAGGAGAGACTTAGGGAGCTGGGGATGTTTTGTCTGGAGAAGAGATGGTTAAGAGGTGATATGATAGACCTGTTTCAGTATTTGAAAGGATGTCATATTGAAGCTGGAGCAAGCTTGTTTTCTGCTGCTCCAGAGAATACGACCCGGAGCAAACTATAAGAAAAGAGATTCCATATCAACATTAGGAAGAGCACCTTATGGTCAGGGCTGTTCAGCAGTGGAATACACTCTCTCGGAGGGTGGTGATGTCTCTTTAAACAGAGGCTGGATGGCCATCTGTCAGGAGTGCTTTGATTGTAAGTTTGTGCATGGCAGAAGGGGGGTTGGACTGGATGGTCCTTGTGGTCTCTCCCAACTCTATGATTCTATGATTTCCCCCACCTAAATTTGATATTCTGGCAGTGACCTGGGAATGGGGTAGGGAGAAGAAGTCATTGCCAGATTGTTGTGATTTTGGCACTCAAACTTCACAATGCAGTGGTGATGCGTTTGGGCATCAATAGGGAGGTCAGGTGACACCCTAAAGGGGTGATACCACTGATTTCCACACATCTGCCTCTTGGCAGAAAGGCGCTGTGCCATTTGCCTCTGTCCCTTTAAAACACAAGAGCTCAGATGAAGAGATGGAGTGAGTGGAGTGAGGCTTAGTGGGAACAAAAGGAGAAGCCCCAAATTTTTAAATATCTTAAAATTTTTGAATTAAAAGAAATATTCTGTTTAAATTTTCTTTAAAAACGTCTTATTTTAACAAATGTTCACTTCAACTACATGAAACTGTGGAATTTATCACACTGAGGCTAATTTTGGCATTAAAGAGAGATTAAGGCACATTTAAAGCATCCCACAAATAAAGCGAAAATGGTGAATAATTGTGTGAATGATTATCACATGCAATTGCACAAATAAAGTGATATCAGAAATGCATTGCCGCATGCTGAAATCCCAAAAGTAAAAAGATGTGCGCTTAATGCTTCTTTCTGACCATTTTAAATGGCAAGTTTTGTACAATGTCATATGAAATTGTTTCACATAATTACACGATTTTTCCAAAATATTCACAAGATAAACTCCCAACCTCCTTCATGTGATAAACTCCTATGAATGTGTGAATACATTTCAGTTGTGCATATGTTGTCGCCGTTATATGCCTTCAAGTAATTTCTGACTTACAGCAGCCCTAAGGTGAATATTTCATGGGATTTTCTTTAGAAGGGGCTTGCCATTGCCATCCTCTGAGGCTGAGAGAGTGTGACTTGTCCAAGTGGCTTTACATGGCTGAGCTGGGATCTGAGCCCTGGTCTCTCAAGTCATAGTCCAATGCTCAAATCACTATGCCATTCTGTGTGTAGTGGACTGTAATTTGAAGGAATAATTTTAATTTTCCTAGTTGCTTATGTCACAAATATTACCATTACATTCAATGATATATAGGAATTATGATTTATCAGTAACATTACTATGAATAACATTACTAAGGGTGGTATGGGAGGAGGTCAATGCAAAGGATGTCACCATGAGTTATGGCACATGATGACACCAACCCATTGGTATTGAGTGGGATTTCTGTGGCTTTTTTCTGTCCTTAGCAAAACCATCTTCTGTTCAGAGATACCTTCACTTTCCTTTCTTTGGAAAGAAATGAGCAATTGCATAAGCCTTTGAAGACCTTCCCAAATAATGGTCGTCTAATTTGGAAGCAGACAGACAGATCTTCACTCTCTCTTGTTCTCTGACACACATTCACACTAGCATAGTGTTAGTTGTGATTGATTTCTCTTATGAAAATTTCACCTCCATGTAGTGTTGGCAGGTGCCAAAAGACGGCTCTTATGTGAAGTTTTGAAAACATGTCCATTATCAAGGCTGGCAGGTGTCCCTATTATATGGGATGTCCCTTATTTGAAGATTGGAAAGCTTTTCCTTTCACATAAATGAACAAGACCTGCCTGCCTCAAATCCTGGAATTTTTGGTCTGGGCCCTTCATAAAGACAGAAATGTATTCTTCATGTAATTTATAAATGTGGACAATATGTTAATTTTACAAAGAAACCCATGGCTGAATTAACTGAAATCAGTACTTTCATTTGATATTTTTCCAGAACACAAACTTGTTAATAGATGCTTACTGTTTCTCAGCCCTTGTTGTGGTGGTGGTTGTGTGCCTTCAAGACATTTCTGACTTATGGCGACCCTAAGGCAAACCTATCATGGGGTTTTCTTGGCAAGATTTATTCAGAGGGGGTTTGCCTTTGCCTCCCTCTGAGAGAATGTGACTTACCCAAGATCATCCCCCATGGGTTTCCGTGGTTCAGTGGGCATTTGAACCCTGGTCAGAGTCCCAGTCCAGCACTCAGTCCACTACACCACACTAGCTTTCCTTGCCATGCATTTCAGCAGTCTCTTAATTGCTATTTTGAAAACTTTGGAACACTTGCAATG
The DNA here is from genome assembly GCA_034509955.1 of Urosaurus nigricauda. Taxonomy (NCBI): domain Eukaryota; kingdom Metazoa; phylum Chordata; class Lepidosauria; order Squamata; family Phrynosomatidae; genus Urosaurus; species Urosaurus nigricauda. The sequence goes on from JAOEGL010000004.1 coordinate 4,820,269, forward strand.
TGTTCCCTAAGTGATCATTTGGCCACCAGTTACCATTCCATCCCCCAAACCACAGAAAGACATACAGTATATGGGACCATGAAAAGTGAAGTAAGCTGAGAGGAAATAATTCAACTCAAATGAAATCTGATGCCAGAGGAGAGTCCTATTGCTAAAAAGACCCATAATGAGTCTTATAGCAAATCAAGCCTGAATTCTTCATAGAAACCAAGGCTGCATCTACGCTACAAATTGATGCAGTTTGACCCCACATTAACTGCAATGAGATGGAATTCTGGGATTTGTAGTTTGGTGAGCTATTTAGGCTTCTCTGTCAGAGTGCTCTGGTGCCACAAGAAACTACAAATCCCAGGATTCCATAGGCTGGAACCATGGCAATTAAAGCAGTGTCAAACTTCATTGACTCTGCAGTGTGGCAGTAGCCCAAGGCAGCTGAACTGAGGCTGTCATAATTTGGACATATCATGAAACCACGAGACTCATTAGAAAAGACAATAATGCTTGATAAGGTAAAAGGCAGTAGGAAAAGAATGAGACTGCACTACAGGTGAATTGATTCCATCAAGAAAGGCCACAGCTGCTCTGCATTTGCAAGACTTGAGCAGAGATATGGATGAAAGGGGTACTTGGAGATCTCTCATTCATAGGGTTGCCATAAGTTGAAGTAGACACGATGGCCATTAATAACAACTTACAGTTCTCAGCCAGAGAGCTCTAGTGTCACCCCCAAATTACAAAGCCTAAGATTCCATAATGTGCAGTCATGGCAGTTGGAATCATAGTGCTATAACTGTGTGGTGTGAAAGCACCCTTGGTGCAACACCATGTATCCACTTCAATGGCACAATGACTATAGGACACATTGGATATACAGCCCATGGTGACAACCAGGTTGGGTAACCAGGGACATTTTGAAAGACACATACATTTCTTTCCAAAGCCAGTTGACATTCTTTAGCAACTGGAATCCATTTAGAATAAGAATGGAAGGAAATGTTTCATTTTCCTGATGATCAAGAAAGCCGGTTGGAAAAAATAATGCAGTGGCAAGATTTCTGAACATTTTCTCCCAGGATTCACATTTTGCAATGATCCAGGAAATTATTCTACTATGAAACGTCTATGGTTTTGCTATGTAAAAAATAAAATTTATTTTGCAAAATACTCTGTTTTCTGTAACCAAAAGTGAGTTTTGTGCAGAAAAACAATGTGTTTTTCTGCACAGAATCCAGAATGCTTTGCAAAGTATGAATACAGGGAGAATCCTGCTCAGAAATTGTCATACGCTCCCACAGCAAGGAGAAAACTACATGAATTATTTGCCCTTGCATGCAAGGATAGTGCAAGCAAAGATTTACACCCCTGATTTTAGATATACCATTATAGGTAAGACAATCTTCCTATCTGTAACCAACATGTACCTTCTTTTGCTATCAGTCCTGAATCTCAAGGTCAGGATGGGAGAAACATTCAGAGAAATCAGCAGACAACCCCTAGTTTAGCTATTCATAAAACATCCTATTTATCTGGGACATCACATCTCTCGCTTGTCAAATGGGGGACCATCTGTGGTTTTGCAATACACCAAATGGAAGAGATTCTCCTGATTCTTTCCCACAAAGCGCAGACATTAGGGCAAAAGAAGCTTGGCTCTCAAACAGACCCCAAAATGGCACGTTCCCATTTCTTAGCACTATTTAGAGCCAAATGCATAATTGAAGATATTTGAAGCTTTGCTCAGAATCTGATTATCTGGCCAATGATATTATTGTTGTGTTAACTTACGCCGCCACAAAGTGTGGTGGAATCTCCTTTTTCGGAGGTTTGCAAACAGAGGCTGGCTGGTCATCTGTCAGGAGGGCTTGGGTTGTGTCTTCCTGCATAGCAGAAGAAGGTTGGATGGGATGGTCCTTGAGGTCTCTTCCAAATCTATGGGCCCAATCCCACTTGCTGAAAAATCCGCATTGGAACCGGGCTCCGCTCCGCTAAGGAAAGTGGTTCCAAAAGACCCCTCATTCACGCTATGAAAAGGGACCTTGTTTGGAACTGCTTTTTTAGCTGGGAACGCTTGTTGTTCCCACTGGAGGAGCCAGGGAAGGTGACAGCCCTTCAACCCAACCCCTTCCTGCAGGGGAATCTTTTTTTGGAGGGTGGTCAGTAAAATCGATCGCAAAATCAATCTTTTGCAAAAGCAACTACTTGCTTTTGCAATAGAGTGCATTTGCGATCAATTGTATGCATGCACACACACAGACACACAAACTTCCTACCGGTCCTTGGGGGGCCTGCCTGCCTGCCTGCCTTCTCTCCTTCCTTCCTTCCTTCCTTCCTTCCTTCCTTCCCCCCTTACCGGGCAAGCTGCCGCTGCTCTGGAGGACTGCCTTGCTCCCGGGACACACGGACCTTCTGCCAGTGGCAGCAGTGGCAGTGGTGCAGCAAAAAAGGCCACTGCCACCGCTAGCCCTGTGCTGCTCCCGGCCAGGGCTGACGGGCCTTCTGGTGCTGTGCTGATTCCGGCCCCAGGGCTGCCAGGGCCCGTGCTTTTCCCAGAGCTGATTTCTTTCTTTCACCAGAAGCATGCCATAGAATTGCACTGGAGGACCTAGAAAATGCCTAGAGAGAGATTTTTTTCAGATGTGGGCAAGTGAAACTGTGTATATCAGTTCTGCAGGTTGTACTGAATCTCATTTCTAACACTGTTATGGCAGGCAGGTACAAGACACTCTTCTTCCCTTCTGGGAAGAGTATATATCAGCTAAATTTGAACAATGCAAACAAGGGAGAAATTTGTTTCTGTTCGTTTCTGAAGAATTTATTCAGATTGCAAATTTCATTTTTTTTCTTTTTGTTATCTTTTCTTCTTTCTTTCTTTTTTTTTTTTTTTTTTTTTTTTGGCAAATGGTTCAAAAAATCTTTGACAGCTTTGCTTTCTCTTTCATTTAAAGATTTCCTCCCCATTCCTAATTAGAGTTTGCTCCTTCTCTGCTAGCAATAATACAAGGAGGAGATGACACTGATCTTAATGTCTGTGTCCAAATTCAAGGGGGGTTTTCTGCTCCTTTTCCCTACGGAACTCCTCAACAGCTGTCCAATGCTGGCTCAGGCATCATCTGCACTGCAGATTTAATGCAGTTTGACACTGCTTTAACTGCTATGATGCAATGCTATGGAACCCTGGGATCTGTAGTTTGTTGTGGCACCAGAGCACTCTGAAAGAGAAGGCTAAATACTGATTCAAACTATAAATCTCATGATTCCATAGCACTGAGACATGGCAATTAAAGCAGTGTCAAACTGCATTATTTCTGCAGTGCAGATGCAGCCTAAGACTCTGCTGCTAAGAGATTTCAGCCACCAGGGGAGAAAATTGCTTTGGGTTTTAGTCCAAAGGAGCTGTCCAAGGTGCTGAACCCTGCCTCCAAAATAGGTTGAGATCTTAGGGAATGCCTTTAAACGTTGGACTAAAAAACAAACTGGATTTACAGTCCCACTGCTATGAAATCCATCCGCAGTCAGAGTGAGTGTCAGTTGCCTTGGAAGATGAGGGGAAGGACACTGGGCAGGCATTATCCTGGCGACCAAGCACTACCGAGAGATCACCCCCTTAACTTACAAAGTTTAGTCAGCCTTCCATGTTTGTGACTTTGACTTTTCCAGATTTGATTATTCATGGAATCCATTAATATGTACTTTCCAGGAATCTCTAGGTCTTCCAGCAAGAGTCTATGTCATGCTGGGGGACCTAGAGATTCCTAGAGAGACTACATCACAAGGAGGCCTCCCTTGCCAAGGCAAAGCCGGAACAGGTGTACTTTGATGTTAGTTTGCAGCAACTGAAGTAAGCAAAAGGCAAAGGGGTAAAGCAGGAGGAGGAGAGAGAAACCGGGATTTTTAATAGAAGTTGAACAAGTGGGAAGACAGAGGATTAATCAGGACTGTCCCTGCCAAATCGGTATGCTGTATACAGTCCTCTTCCCAAAAGTGTCAACCGTCTTCTCGGAGCACAACTATGACCTATTTCCATTTTGTTTCCCCTTGGTCACCCTTCCCAAACCTGGATCCCTCCGGCTTTGTGGGACTACACTTCCTATCATCCCCCAGCCAGCTTTGGCCAAAGACATGGGCCCAACGCCTCTGGAAGCCATTCCACTGAGGAAGGCTTTGCTAGGCTATTTCACAGCCAACATTATTTAATTCCTTTTCATTTATTTTTGGTATCACTCAGACAGAGACAAGTGTGCTGACCCATCTCCCCTTTTCTTCTCCCTTCATCAGTAGAGAGGAAATTGGACAAGAAAGGCCTGCAAAAGAGGATGCCTACCTCTTTTCCACTTCAGTTCCTCTTATTTCCTCAGAGAAGGAGGCCTCCATCACTGGGACAAAACCTGGAAGGGCGTACTGGGCCATACTCGTCCTGCTGCAGGAGGAAGCCCCCGCTGGTGTCGCCTCTCTTTTGAGGTGTCACCCAGTGCAGGTTGCAACTCCTTGCACTCCCCCAGCAATACCATGGTCCCTTAGGAGTGGGTCCTGCTGGGGAGGCAGTGCCTTCTGTCTAGAGTCTGGCATTTGGTGCCAGACCCAAAACAGACCCTCTGGAGGATGCAGCACTTTGGCCAGGCCATGGCCAACCAGCTGCATAGAGGGACAGGAGGCAATGGGAAGGAGACAGGGAGGAACAGTCCACACAACACACTCCACCGTCCTTTCCAGGACCCAATGTCCATGATGCCACTGCCCTCTCCAACATCCTCACATATCTTTAGAATATTCAATTACCTATATTGCCTATTTTGTTTCATTTTGCATTCTGTCTGTGGCCTCATTCCCACTACCTTTTGAACCGGACCGAGATTCGGTTAGAAACAGTTTAAACGACCATGGTTTGGTTTCCACTTAATCCGAATCGCTGAAGTGATTCCGAAAGGGGGGGGGCATGTCTAGATCCATTTAACCCACGTCTTTTTGACGCTGATTTTTACTGCTTCTTTTCAACCAAATTGAATCAGTACAAGTGGGAACCAGAACTGAATCGGATTTGATTTCACAATTCAGTCTTAAATGAATCACTTCAGCGCAAATGTGAACCGGATGTGGATCGGAATCAGTTTATTATGACATGCAGTAAAGCGGAAATTGATGTCCTATGCAGGAACTGATTCTATCTAAATCAATTCATTGCCCAATGTGAACAAGAAGTGATTATCTGCCTCAGGAACTGGTTTAAACAGAATCGATTCATTCATAAATGAGAACCATAAATGGGTTATTTTGATTCAATTCCATGACAGAAAATGCTATTGAGGCAAATGTAGTGGGAACCATGATCCGATGTCGAATTGATCCTTCAAATTGGATCGGAGATTGATTTATCTTTAAATGGGAATGAGGCTTGCGTGAGTTTTTTATTGATTGATTAAATTTTAATATTGTATAATTGAACCATGTATAAATGTTTTATTCTGCAACTGTTTGTAAAGCACCATGTACATGGATGGCACCATATAAATAAATAAACAAGAACAACAATCATAACAGTGTATTGCTCCAGAAGTTGGGACACAGAGGAGGGCCCTTCCACATGATCTCAGTCTTTGGGCAGGTATACACTGTATGGTGAGAGGCATTCCTTCCAATATTGCTAATATTCAAATATAGATATAACCAAATATCTTGAAATAAATCTAGAGTCTCTCTTTCTTTCTTTTTGTAAAGTAAAAAAATAGCAATCTTCTAGTAAAAACAGCATCCTCTCTAATCTTTCCGAGGCTCAAAAGAGGAGCACATTTAGGATAATTTTATTCTCACACAGACCTTCACTCTTTCCACTCTCCTGAAGGTTCTGCTCCTTTAGCAACATTCACTTGCCTCAAACAAGTTTGTCCTGTTCTGCTTATTCTGATGAAAACCAGCGCTTGAAAGACAAAATTACCCGGCGGCCTGTTATCAAGAGTTGGAAAAAAAGACTCCCCAGTGTGTGAATTGGAAAACTGAGCACCCGCATGGCACGCTAATGTTTGCGCATTGTGTGCACTCATGTGTATTTGCACCAGAGATGAGATGCATTCAGCACAAACTGAAGCATAGGAAATTATGGCAAGAATACTCCTGATGAGTGTTGATAGGAACATTACTGGAAGGGTTAGTGGGAGGAGGATTTGTTATTTTTGCATGCATGCCCTCCTTATTTCAGTTTTCTTTTGCACAAAGACTCCTTCTACTGGATAATTTTGAGAACTACAACAGAGCTTGTCCCCAACCCATGCCTTTTGAATGGCCTTTCTTTTAAGTAATAACAATAATAATAATAATAATTTATTTCTAACCCGCCCCTCTGAGCGAGCAATCGGGGCGGGGTATAGCATTTAAAAGCATATACAGTTAAAATATTACTATCTATACAACACATACCCACCTCCCACCCCTTAAAACAAGATTAAACTATCACAAGTTAAAACAAGTCAAATCTAAAAACAGTGCAGCATCTCGAGGCCCGGTGTAGGCGGCCAGGTGTCCATTGGGAGAGGGAAGGAGCTAGGAGTCGTCAGGCGAACGGGGGATTAATTACTGTCCGGAAAGGCCTGCCGGAAGAGATGCGTCTTGGTCACTTTTTTGAAGCTATCCAAGGTTGTTATAAGATGCATCTCATCCGGCAGGTCATTCCACAGCCTGGGAGCAATAGCAGAGAAGGCTCTCTGGGAGGTCTGCGACAGCCTAGTTTTAATACAACAGGTATTGACTTTGTTGTTGTGCATCTTCAAGATGTTACTGACTTATGGCAACCCTAAGGCAAACCTACCCTTTTGGGGGAAAGATTTGTTCAGAGGCAGGTTTGCGTTTGCCTTCCTCTTAAGGCTGAGAGTGTGTGACTCACCTAAGGTCACCCAGAGGGTTTCCATTGCCAAGCAGGGATTCGAAACCTAGTCTCCAGAGTCATAGTCCCACACTCAAACCACTACTGTCGCATGCTTTTGAGTTGTTTCAGACTTATGGCAACTCTATCGCAGGTTTTTCTTGGCAAAATTTCTGCCGAGCCTTTCTCTGAGGCTGAGAGAATGTGACTTGCCAGAGTCACGGAGTGAGTTTCCAAGGCTGAGTGGGGAGTCAAACTCAGGACTCCTAGACTCTTAGTCCAACACACAAACCACTGGCCCCTGTCCTACCATAAACATATCATTTTATTTTACGTACTTCAGGACAATTGCTATTTTTAATCGCTTGGGAGAGTCTCCATTCTTACATTTCTATCCTTTGAATTGCAAGGGAGAGCAACTTGCTAGATGCTGAGCTAAACTGTCACTGACAATGTAATTCACAGATGGACCTTTTTTTCCTTCTTCCTCGGAAGGAAATCCAATTTCCCCCTGTCTTCTCAACGACAGGCCTACTTATCAGTGAACTGTATGTTTGCAGGGAGTCCTCTGTCTTTCGCTTCTAACCGTGCTTCTGGCAGGTTGCCTCTCTCTTAAACATTTCAAAGGTCCCCTTGCTAATTATTGGGAGAGAGGCAGGGATAATATGAATACTAATAATAATAATAATTCCTGCTTTTCTCCCGATTATCATCATCATCATTGTTATTATCATTAATAATTATAATTAATTATTATTACAGGTTAATCATCCCTCAGCTGGAATTTTGAAATTTGGAACTACCACACAAGTAGCATAGTACTTATCTATGTATTTGCAAGGCTGGAGAGAGACACAAAGATCTATAAAATGGTGGAAATCCATGCCTCCCACAATTTCACTGAAGTCTCTCTCCAGCCTCATTTTATCTCATTTTGTATATGCAAATAAAGGCACTCCAAAATCCTAAAAAATCCCAAGCATTCTGGTCCCAAGCATTTCAGATAAGTTTTTTTTTGTCCTTGTTGTGTGCCTTCAAGTCATTTCTGACTTATGGTGACCTATCAGAGGGTTTTCTTGGCAAGGTTTGTTTAGAGGAGGTTTGCCATTGCCTTCCCCTGAGGCTGAGAGAGTGTGATTTTCCCAAGGTCACCCAGTGGGTTTCATGGCCAAGCACAGAATCGAACCTTGGTCTCCAGTCATAGTCCAACACTCAGACCATTACACCCTGTTGGCTAAATAAGGGATACTCAACCTGTATTATTATTAGTGATAGTAGTATTTTAACCAATTTCATTATTATTGAGTGTTCTGTGTGTGTGTGTGTGTGTGTCTGTGTCTGTGTTTTAACTCCACAACATTTTTAAATGGCTGGAAAAAGACTTAGGAAGGTGCGTGATAAATAGTCCACTAGTCAGTCAGTGTAGTGCACAGCTGGATTCAGCCACAAAAACAGGCACCAACATTTGGAGAAATTTACTTTTGATGACTACAAGTCCCAGAATCCCCCGCCCAGCATGGCCACTAGTAATGGTGCCTGGAGTTGTAGTCATCTAACCTACCATGTCTTCTCGGAGCTTTGTCCAAGAGGGAGAAGACTACTTATGAACAGACTCTAGCATCAGAAAACACATGGCCAAGCAACATCAGAGCATGGTGAAGATGGGAAACATTATTAATGAAGAAGGACTGAGAAGCTAGGACAGGCTGCAGCAGTTTGCTTTTGCCAGAGCCTACTGGGAAGAGCAAGATTCTGTGGTTTCAGTGTTGCACTAGGACTCTGGAGACCAGGGTTCAAATCCCTGTTCAGCTGTGAAACCCACTGGGTGATCTTGGGCACATCACACGTTCTCAGCCTCAGAGGACAGAAATGGCAAACCCCCTCTGAAGAAACTTGCCAAGAAACCCCTGTGCTAGGTTGGCCTTAGGGCTGCCATAAGTTGGAAACAACTTGAAGGCACACAACAGCAAACTACAACTAGTATCGCACTACACTGCTATAGTGCTATTGTTCCACTTTAATTGCTATGGCTGCCTCCTGTAGAATGCTAGGTTTTGTGCATTAGTGAGGCCTAAGAGCTCTCTGGCTGAGAATGATCAATGCCTCTCCTCTAAACTGCAAATTCCAGGATTTCACAGGAAGCAACCATAGCAATTCAAGAGGAATAATAGCACTATAACAGTGTAGTGTGATATTCAACTACCTTTGCACTCTGATGTCAGTTCGCAGCCAAGGAATAGGGGCAAGAAAAAAGAGAAACTGGGATGCTTTAATAGCAGTTGAAAAAGTGGGAAGAAAGGGCAGTGACAGGGACTTTCCCTGCCAATTCAGTAAAGTGGTTCCTTGGTATCTGCCAGGGCTTGGTTCCAGGGCCTTCTGTGGATACCAAAATCTGTTGATGTGCAAGTCCAACTGAGTACAGTGGCATAATGAAATAGTGTCCCCTATATAAAATGACAAGATTAGGGTTTGCTTTTTGGAATTTATATATCTTTAAAATATTTTCAAGCCATGGATGGTTGAATCTGTGAATAAGAAATCTGTGGATCAAGAGGGTTGGTTGTATGCTGCACGGAGTGCTCTTCTCAAGAGTCTCTGCAGTCTCCCCGGAGCACATCTATAACCCATTTCCATTTTGTTTCCTCTTGGTCACCCGTCCCCAACCTAGAGCCCTGCACTTCCTATCATCCCCAGACAGCTTTGGCCAAAGGCATGGGTCCAGCACCTCTGGAGGCCATTCCATTGAGGACAGCTTTGCTAGGCTGTTTGGCAGCCAACTTTATTTAATTCCTTTTGATTTATTTTCGGCATCACTCAGACACAGACAAGTGTGCTGACCCATCTTGCCTCTGCTTCTCCCTTCATCAGCAGAGAGGAAATTGGACAAGAAAGGCCTGCAAAAGAGGTTACCTACCTCCTTTCCACTTCAGTTCCTCTTATTTCCCCAGAGAAGGAAAGACAAGCACAGCCATAGCCTCTGCTATTGCGGTGGAACTGTGTGCATGATGTTCCTTTGTTTGCTGAGCTCGATCCAAAGCTTATCTGCTCTTCGCTGGCAGGAATAGCTGTCTTCTATTGCTCCTCTGAAAAAGAAATTAGCTCTGAGAGAGAAAGAAAGAGAATTCTTTTCCCTTAATCCCTAGGCTTCGTTATTTCTAAATAAATGCATTTTGCATTCTGCTGACATAGACCTGTAAACCCACCCTCTTTGCGTTGCACCTGGGAGCATGTCCTGGCTTCAAACTTAGCAGATCTAACACTAGCACAAACCAGTCACCTTGAGTCCTTATACCAGGAGAAAGGTGATAAATAAATAAACAACAACAACCATAGCTCAGAGGGCAGAGCATGGAAAAGAGCTTTCTTTTGGCTATAGCTTCCACAGTTCAACAGAAATGGGACAAAAGCTGTGCAAGAGTCTGCAGCCATCCCTCAAAGCACCCAGCAGCAATGGAAACCAGGAATACACAGGCTTTAGAAAATAATACTATCAACAACAATAACAACAAAGCAGGGATGTCACTAGGGGAGTGCGAGGGGTGCATGCCACACCAGGTGTCATGCAAAATGGGGGTGACACCATTGCTCCCCAAATATCTGCCCTTTGGCAGAAATGGGCTGTGAGGTTCACTTGCATCCCTTCAAAACACTGAAGAGATGGTGTGAATGGGGCAAAGCTCAAAGGAGAGATCCTAGTCTTTTAAAAAGTTAAATTGCACTTTTAAAAAATAATGTTAATGTTTTAAAAATACTGCTACTAATAATAATACTAATTTGAAGTCGAAGGCTTTCATGGTTGGCATCCATAGTTTTTTGTGGGGCTTTTGGGCTATGTGGCCATATTCTAGAAGAGTTTATTCCTGATGTTTTGCCAGCATCTGTGGCTGGCATCTTCAGAAAATGAAGCTGAATTCTTCTCTGAAGATGGCAGCCACAGATGCTGGCGAAACATGGCCACTTAGCCTGAAAAACCCACAAAAAACTATACTACTACTACTACTACTACTACTGTTTATAAGAACTTTTCCACCAAAGAGCGGTACATCAAACACCTATAATCAGAAACAGACAATAAAACACCACACTATAAAATACTAACATTACTGAAATAATATACTAATTTTCTAAAACAATACACTAAATGCAATATTCTAAATTTATTTTTAAATTCTTTAAAAATGTTCTTTAAAAACATCACACTTTACCAAAGTTTCACTTTAACCACACGAAAATACGTGCATGCAAGTACATTACGGCTGTGCATATGAGATTGTAATTTAAAGGGATAGCTTTAATTGGGCTAGTTGTTTATGTCACAAGTATGACCATTGCGTTCATATTAAGGGTAATGAAAGTACAAAAAATATTGCTAAGGATTCTATCTGGTTTGCTATGGGATGAGGTCAGTGAAAAAGGTGATGCCATGAGTTACTGCACTGGGTGACAACAATGCTAGTGATGCCACTGCCACAAAGCCTTTCCTTTCAGGTACTCTCACCCCAAGATCCCTCGTCTTGCACTGAGGCCCACAGAAATGGGGCCAGACTCTGACACCTGCAAATCCTACTCTCCACTTTTCTTTGGTAGGCCCATGACTGTCATTTTCATCAGTCGTGCCCCATCCATAAAGAATTCTATGGGCTTTCGGGAGCTTTGGGGCAAGTTCCCATGCCATGCTAGTTGCAGGATTCTGAGTCCTGTAGCACAAAAAGTAACTTATTTCATCACTGTATGGCAGCAGATCACTCATGTTTTGCAGAGAGTAAGCAAAGGGATCTTGTAGCACTTTTGAGACTAATTTTGTAACCCACATCTACTTCCTCAAATACACGAAGGAGATGCACTGTTAGTTACTATTAGAAAAAAATGGTTTGGTTATTTGTGGTGAAAAGGAGATTAGCAGCAGCAACACAGCAATAAGTGTGTACTCCATAGGTATTTGGTAAAAATCTACCGTAGATGTGAGCTTCTGGTAAATAAACAGGATTCATTGGTAGGTAAAAAGAAACTTTATTGCTTCATCTAGGTTCTACAAAAATAACTAATCAGTAGAGAAAACTATACTTGGTAGAAGAGTCCATAGAACTAACTCTCATGTGTGCAAGTAAGAATAAAACATATTTAGTAGCACAACCTGGTTTCTGTGTCCATGTTTGGTGAGAGCAGAGAGAAGAAGAAACTGAACAAAGATCAATAAGCTTTATTGACCCCCAGAAGAGTCAGGGTTATGGGAAAGGACCACAGAGATATACATCAGAGTTCCTGCACAAAAGACACCTCCCTTCCAAGGAAAATATAGAGCTACACACAAGCATTGATGCTGATACACCAACAGTTATAAGATCCCTTTGCATAACAATGACAACAGTTTTTGTTTTGATCTGCCCTGTGCGGCAGCGTGAATCCCACACTGGGAGAAACATATGACACAAATTAATACATACATACAGTACTGTCACTGCTATTGTGTGCCTCAATTGTAATATATAATATATTAATAATATATTACATATAACACAATATGTTGTATTTTAATGTTCTTGTAGTTGTGTGCTGTCAAGTTGTTTGTGATTTATGGTGACCAAAAGGTAAATCTATCATACGGTTTTCTTGGCAGGTTTCTTCAGAGGGGGTTGCCATTGCCATCCTCTGAGGCTGCAAAAGTGTGACGTGCACAGGTCACCGAGTAGGTTTTTATACTTGTGTGGGGATTCAAACCCTGACCTCCAGGGATATAGTCCAACACTCAAACCCCCATACCATGCTGGCTCCCAAGACCATTTATTTATTGAATGCACATTCAATTAATTGAGTTATTTGTTTAAATTAGTTTATTAAATTACTAAAACCAATGGCACCATTTGCAATGTCTCTGCTTGTTCTCCACAGGTTATGTCCAGACCTGCCTCTCATCGTCAGGCTATAAGAATGAAAAGAAGAAGCCTGGACTCCGCTTGCCCTCCTCGGACCCGATCTATGTCCCGATCCATGAGGATTACAGTGACCCAGAAAGTCCCCAGTCCAGCCTCTCCTCCCACTACTTCCATGGCGAAGCTGCCGTCACTGAGAGCTACTCTATGGATGCCTTCTTCATCACCGACGGGCGTTCCCGACGCCGGAGTGACGGCCCACGGCGAGGGAGCCACCGCCACGCTTGCAACGAGTGCGGCAAGACCTATGCCACCTCGTCCAACCTCAGCCGGCACAAGCAGACCCACCGCAGCCTGGACAGCAAGATGGCGAGGAAGTGCCCGACTTGCAGCAAAGCCTACGTCTCCATGCCAGCCTTGGCCATGCACATCCTGACCCACAACCTCAAACACAAGTGTGAGGTCTGCGGCAAGGCTTTCAGCCGTCCGTGGCTGTTGCAAGGACACATGCGGTCCCACACGGGCGAGAAGCCTTTCGGTTGCTCCCACTGCGGGAAGGCCTTCGCTGACCGCTCCAACCTGCGGGCCCATATGCAGACCCACTCGGCCTTCAAGCACTACAAGTGTAAGCAGTGTGAGAAGACCTTCGCCCTCAAGTCATACCTCAACAAGCACTACGAGTCAGCCTGTTTCAAGGGGGCCGAGCACAGCTGCGAAATGGAGGACTAAGAGGCCCTTTCTTGGGAGGGCATAGGAGACCCATGTCGGCCACATTCAGGGATCTGAAGCTAAGAGGGAGAGAAGGCAACAAAGGGAGAAAACAAGTGCAACCTAACTAATCCTCTGGCGTCCCATGTTTTTCAGCTGCTTTTAAAATGTCCTGGTTTCTCTCGCCTCTACCACTTCCACCTTCATCCTCAGCTTACTCCAATTGCTGCAAACTGCATTCAGAGTGGGAAACTACTGTATATACTCATGTATAAGTCTAGAAATCTTAGGGGAAATTTTAAACCCTCCCCCCCCCCCCAAAAAAATCCTGGGTTGACTTGTCCACAGGTCAGTGTAATTTCTGTACTTTAACTCTTATCACAGTAGAGTGGTGAAAGGCGAGAGTTTAGTCCATCCAGGGAGTACCTAAAAGAAGCACTGACCCCTCTACGTACTCCACTATGGTACTACTTCTGGTCTCTTTGAATGTCTGAGCAGGAAAACAGTAGCATTCTTTAGCATCGTTTTCATTTGTTTTGTCCTTTATATCCCTTTGTTACATGCTCCTAAGTTTTACCCTTGAATTATACATGGGTTATATCAAAATCCATAATTTGGGCCCCAAAACCTGCCCTCAATTTATACATGAGTGTATATTGTGGTTGGCACTCAGTTAAATCTGCAGGGCAGATGGGAGAGGAGTGGACCGGATCTTGCCCTTCCCTGTAGACTCAGGCAAAAACAAACTGTTGCAGCCTTTCCTCGCTTGTCTGTTCTTCTTCATTAATAACTTTTGCCATCTTGACTATGCTCTTATGTTGCTTGGCCACATGTATCCCAGTTTTTTTCCTCTGTGAAATGTTGGAAGGTATGGCAACCTCAGAAAAGCAAATAGGACCTCTGGAACAAACTGCAAGTTGTTGAGTTACAGGAAGGATGCTCTTGGAGAAAACCTTGGACTTGTCAATTCAATGAAATCTCTTCCTTCGTCAAACATGTTTGTGGCTTTTGAAGGGTATCAATAATCGATGCTGAGGTCCAACGACATTCTTACCCTGTTTCCTTTTTTCTCCTTCCATCTCCATATCATCAGCTGAAGCAATAACTCCAGTCTTGCTAGAAAGAGCTGAGAGACATGTTGGATATTCTCAGAAGCAAGACGACACTTGACTGTTTTTCAGGATTACTGAAAGAGAAGAAGAAAGACGGGATCTTTTCTCTCTTTTTCAGAAAACTATTTGGGGGGGATCTGGGTCTATTTATTATTTAATTTATTTACAGTATTTATTTGAGTGCTGCTCCTTCTCCCCTTTTAGGAGAAGAACGAAACTCTTCAGTGTTGCCCTTCGGGAAATGATTGTCTTGGGAGTACAAGAACAAATGCATAAGCTGTGAAGGTTTGCAAAAGGGGTTCTGTGAGAATGGGGTTATCTGTGGAGATGTCAAAGGCCAAGTATGGAATGGTTAGATGAGAAGATTGGTTTAAAAAGTGGAAAAACTGCAAATAAAGAAACAGTACTTTTCAAACATGAGAGAACACCTCTCTAGGAATTTCTAGGTCCCCCAGCATAACTCTGTGGTCAACATCTTCCAGAATGTGACCACAGAATCATGCTGGAGGACCTACACGTGCCTAGAGAAGTGTTTTCTCTAGGAATATTTAGGTCCTCCAGAGCAACTTGATGATCAACTTCCAGCAGAATTTCTCTGGAGGACCTAGAGATTCCTAGCATATTAATCAAATCTGCAAAAGTCAAAGCCACAAATGTGAAGGGACAACTGTATCCTCTGAATCACAAATGTGAAGGGACAACTGTATCATCTGCTTAATTAGGTCACCCTTAACAAAGGGTGCATCTACATTTTTGAAATGATGCAGTTTGGCACCACTTTAAGTGCTGTATCTCCATCCTATTGAGTCCTGGGGTGTGTAATTTTACAAGATTTTTTACTCTCTCTGCCAAAGAGTGCTGGGGGACTCACCAAACTACACATCCTAGGATTCTGTAGGATGGAACCATGGCAGTTGAAGTGATGTCAAACTGCATTATTTCCACAATGTAGATGCAGCCTTGATTAGGTATGCCTAGCATACCTTACTAAGTAGCTCATGCAGAATATTGGCCACAATTTATACACTTTTGTGTACACTAAGACCTGAAGTCCATGAAGGCTTCACATAGGACCTGAATACCCCTGCGTTGCATACCCAAGGAACTGATGTGACATTAAGAATTTCTCATGATGTGTCAAGATTCTTCAGTGCATCATATACATCTAGCTTTTCCCAAGCCCTTTAGGGATGGAGACTGGATCCAGTTAAGGTTGCCAGAGGAAATACAGGACAGGATGCCTGTACCTTTTATAGTGTGTGTGTTGTTCACCTTCAAGTCATTTTCTGACTTATGGCAACCCTATGGTGACCCTACCACAAGGTTTCCTGGGCAAGTTTCTTCAGAAGGGGTTTGCCCTTTCCATCCTCCTAGGCTGAGAGAATGTAACTGGTCACCCAGTGAGTTTCCATGGCTGAATGGGAATTTGAACCCTGCTCTTCCAGTGTCCCAGTTGAATGCTCAAATTATTACACCACAACCAGTAGAAGAGGAAATTTCTTCAGTTGTTGCTTGTCATGCAACCAGCTAACAAGCAGCCACTATTAAAATTCCCTGATCTACACAACCATCAAAGGTACAGGAGCCCTCTCCAGTTTTCACTCTGGCAACCATAGATCCAGTTCTGGCATTCTGCACATTCCAATGTGATCTAATTTAGACCTAGCAGACCTGCAAAGTGAATTAAAAAAAAAAAAAGCTACAAAATGCCCCCCAAAATGATATCTTGCAGATATGCAGGACATTTGGAGTCCCCCCCCCCCCCAGGTTTCCCAGGAGTTTATCACACGATGGGAATTGGAAGTATAATCCAATGGCAATCTGAGTGCAATCATGGGGTTTCACGTTATTGCATGAAAGCTGATCACACACATTTTTGGGCAATGGGAAGTTCATCCAAATGCAATCATGGGGCTTCACGTTATTGCATGAGAAACTATCACATGCAATTTCGGGCACTGGGAGGCAATTTCAGGCAGTTTCGAATGCAATGTGGCATCAATACGCAATCAAGTAAATTAGCTGAACTAGCAAATTCACTCACTTCTGAACTGGCCCCACTTTCATTTCTTTCAAAATTGAGAGAAATTCCTCCCGTGTGAGAACTTCCCCAGAAAAGGCCAAATCCAGAGAGAGGATGCTCCCATGTCCACTAGAATTTGGTTGGGGGCAATTATTTTATGGGAGTGGGTGCACTCTCCAAGGTCTTGGGAGGCTAATATGACCCTCTCATCTTCCACAATTGCCCACCCCTGGCCTAAAGGCAGATGAACCAGCACAATAAACCTTTTCTTTTTTCCCTCTCTGCAGTAAGGAAGCATCCTTTGGCAGAGGACTGAAAAAGGACAAGATTGCAAATCAGTTGTACAGTGGCCTTCCACATTTGCTGGGGTTAGGAGCTCAGGACCCCCATGAAAGTGGGAAAACTGCAAATAAGAAACCAATCTGAGAGCACACCTCTCTAGGAATTTCCGGTGGAACTCTTATGGTCAACATCTGTGGGAATTTGACCACAGAATCGTGCTGGAGGACCTACAACTGCCTAGAGTGGCATTCTCTCTAGCAATCTTTAGGTTCTCCAGAATCACTCTCTGGTCAAATCCCAGAAAAGTCACACTCGATTACTTAGAGAGTCCTAGAAAAAACATGATAATGAAATCCGTGAATAATCAAAAGCCACAAATGTGGAAGGCCGCCTGTACTTTTGTGTAGTTGTACCCAAGACATTTACTACATAGGTCAAAATCCAACCCTCCGATGATGTCTGGCTTGGCATTTTCTGGGTTGTTTTTTTGCAAGGGTGCAGTGGTACCCAATTTGCTCCATTCGATGGCTCTGTTCTCCTTCTCGCATCAGCAAATGGGGATACAGTGGACCATTTTTCTTGGCATTTCAGCAAATCTGGAAACCTCTTTACTCAGCACTCTCCTTGGCACCTTTGCCAGCCAATCGGAGATGGAGGCATAGGGTGCTATTCACACACTTGTATGGGGAAGGGGGCGTATGGGGAGGATTTTAATAGTCCATCTGTTTCCTTTTGATGGAAGTTCTTTTTAAAAAGGAAAAAAAACTGGAGCGAACAAGAAGGGCAGCTGCTGCCATAAATTTAGAAATATCTATTTAAATGTTCTAATTTATCCTATTTATGCTATTTATTGTTTACCAACTCATAAAGGGAGGGGTGGGGGGAAGGAAGGGAAAAATGTATTTTCTTTGCATGCATGCATTTTAGTAAAGAGAGGGTTGGTGTCGGTAGCAGGCAGCAGATGCATGAGATTAAGTAAGGCTAGGAGCAGATTATATTTGCGCCGTGATTGTTTTAAAAAAAGAAAAAAAATTTGCAGTAATTTGGAAGCAGGATCTCACCCATTTACTTTCACCTGCTTTGAACAGGGTTTCTATATTCTTTTTTTTTTAATACCCAAATTGATTTGGCAAGGACATAAGACCACTTAACTGCCTTATACTGAGTGAGGGATTGGAAACGTTGCTTTTTTGGACAACAACCTGCAGAATCTCCAGCCAGCATGACCACCTGGATTTTGGGAGCTGTAGTCCAAAAATGAAATATCCCTGTGTTCTGCACTGAATCGGAGCATTGGTCCAGCTGGCCTCAGTTTTGCACAGTGGGAATTGTGTGGCCCTCCCAATATGTTGGAGCATACCACACCACTGGCTAGGGGTTTCTAGGAGTTGCACTCAGGTAGCATCATGAGGTTTGCATGGTTCCAACCCGTCTAATATTTTCTGCTCCGAATCACAGCGATGTAGCTACCCGGGTGTGGTGGATAAGGGCATTGCCCCCTAAGTAAGAATTATGCCACCCCCATGAAATTTTCTTTCACTCTCCAAATTTCTAGCATTGCAAAAAGTGTGGAACACTGAAAATAATTCCCACCCAGAATGTTTCCTGTGCTTCCATTCCTCTGGTAACTTTGCCTGCCTTGTCTTTGGAGGCCTGCGCTCAATTTCTAATTGCTTGGCTGAAGTTTTAAATGAGTGCAATGCAGGAGTCAAAAGAAAAATTTCTTTAAGGGGTCACAGTCTTTATCTGGAAGGGGCAATGCCTTCATTTCCATACCCATCAAGATTTCACCGATGAAAACTGAGGGTTGTATCCACACTGCAGGCATAAAGCAGTGTGACACCATTTTAACTGTCATGACTTTTATCTTACAGAATCCTGAGATTTGTAGTTTGGCAAAGCAACAGAGCTCTCTTGCAGACCAGGCTAAATACCTCACCAAACTACAATCCTAGGCTTCAACAGCCATAACAGTTAAAGTCGTGTCAAACTGCTTTATTTCTGCAGTGAGGAAGGGCTATGAAACGCATTAGGCCCAGTCGCATCAGTGTGTGGTCAAAATGGCAGGCGCTATTAATGAGAAATAACCCCTGAGCTATGGGAGGATGCAGCAGTTTGCTTTTGCCTAAGCCTACTGGGAAGGACCAGATTCCTCCCCTCCTCTTCTTTCCCCTCTGCTGAGTTTATAGAGTGGAAACTGCTTTTGCACTTTGAACTCAGTTTGCAGCAATGGAAATAAGATGAGAACAAAGGTGGAAAGCAGGAGGAGGAGAGAGAAACTGGGACATTTTAAAAGCAGTTGAAAATATGGGACAGCACAGGGAATGATCAGGACCTGTCTGTGCAACTGTCAGGACAGTGGTGGATATACATTTTGCACCCATACCCCGTAGCTACATCCCTCCAGGAGTCTCTCTAAGCCTAAATTCTCAGGCAGTGGTTTCCTCAGCCCTTCTACCAGAGATGCTTTTAGCTGATAGAACGGTGGGAAACAGAGATAGGACATTCCACATGTGAATCATGAGATTGTCACCCTGGAATGGCCCTCACCAAGAATTATGCCACCGTTAAGGATCAGTGGAACTGAGAGAGAATGTTTAGCAATAGCATTTACATTTCTATGCCACTTTATAGTGAACTCAGCACTCTCTAAGTGGTTTACAATCGGTAAGCCAATTGGTACCAACAAGCTGGGTACTCATTCTCCTGACCTGCGAAAGGATGAAAGGCTGAGTCAACCTTGGAGCCCCTGGGATCGAACTCACAACCTTGTGGCTGCAGCACCAGTATTTAACTACTGTGCCACTAGAGCTCCTTAACCTAAGGCTGCATCTGCACTGTGGAAATGATGCAGTTCGATACCACTTTAACTGCCATGGCTCAATGCTGTGGATTTAGATTGTAAACCTGAGGCCAGGGAACTGTCAAATTAACTATCTGCAAGCTGCTCTGAAAGCCTTCATGACTGAAGAGCAGGGTATAAATACTCTAGATGATAATGATAATGATAATACACCATCATCATCATCATCATCATCATCAGTCAGAGAGCTCTGGTGTCCCAACAAACTACAAACCCCATAAATTCCATAGCACCGAGCCACGGCAGATAAAGCAGTGCCCAACTGAAATATTTCTGCAGCCTCAGTCTATTTCCTAGTGAGTTCAAGGAAGACCCAGGATGGGCAAATGAAGCATATCTATACACAGACCATTTGCCCTTGTGACCCTCCTGAGGTTGCAGGGATTAGCAAAAAACAAACATTAAAAAAGGAGTAGTGTTTGTGTTAAAGACAGTGCAGGGAAATGCTGCAACCAATTTAAAAAGGAAATTACTATTCCTGGAAGTCTTTCACGCTGCACAATAAATTACAGCACTATGATCCCAACTTAATGAACCCTCCAATACATGTCCCTGATGAAAACTAGGACACGTGTGGCCAAACAATATCACTCTGAACTCTGTTTGCAGCAATTGAAGGAATCCAGGACGAAGTGGGAAAGTGGAGAGAGAAACTGAGACATTTTAAAAACAGCGGGGAAAGTGGGATGACAGAGGATTAATCGGGACAGTTCCTGCCAAACTGGGACAGTTGGAGGGTATGCTTTAACTGCTGTGGTTCCATCCTATGCAATCCCAGGATTTTCAGTTTAGCGAGGGATATTTTGAATTCTCCATCACAGAGATCTAGTGCCTCCCCAAACCCCAGGATTCCATAGGATGCAGCCATGGGAATTAAACAGGGATCATAGTGTTATAATTGTGCAGTGTGGAATGACCCGGGAGACTTTGGGGAGAGGCAATTTGCTTTTCTTTTATAGCCTGAGAAAGGGTGGTCTAATGAATCTGGAAAGGTCAAGAGCTCCCCAAAACTAGTCTTTGGGGGGCCACGTGTGGCTGCAGGGCTGTATTTTGCCCACTCCTGACCTACATGCTTCCTGATAGTTATCCCTGATCCAAAACACACCACAGAAATAATCCAGTTCAAGATCACGTTAACTGGCTCAATGCTAGAAAATTCTGGGAACTACAGTTTTGTGAGACATTTAGCTTTCTCTGTCAAGAAAGATATGGTGCCACAATAAACTACAATTCCCAGGATTCCCTAGGCAGTTAAAGTGGTCTCAAACTGGATTATTTCTGCACTCTGTTTTGGACCTCTTGTCTTTTAGCCACTCTATAATGGCGAATTCCCTTAAACCAAGGACAAAATAAATGGGTATATGTCTTAGGAACAAAAATCTCTCTGAAGCCACCATTAAATCCCTTTTTAAAAAACTGATGATCCATTTCCAGATGGCGGTACCATCAAGATAGGACCTTGGGGCAAAACTGGAGGCCTCATCCAGGAAAATGAGCATTGGGGAGCCCAAAATATAGAGAGGCTCACTTGCTGCCTAAAGAACCCCAGCCACAGGGAGAACCATGCTCCAACTATAGTAGACTCGTTGACTAAATCCAAGCAATTCAATGTTCAGATCAAATTAGGACAAAAATAGGAATAGGGCCCATGCAATCCAGAATTAATCGCATCATTGTCCCCGGTATAAGACAAGAGTTACGAGTCGAGAAGAGCTGTTTTTTCTTTACATGGTATTTGTCAATATATTTTGCTGAACGGATGGGTTTTCATAGAATCTGAAAAGAATTGGAAGAGGCCAGAAGGGCCATCCAATCCAACCCCTGCTACAGCAAGGCAATGAGACAAAACTGTATATTCTAGCAGTACAAGCAAAAGCCATGATGGGAAAGGAATGTTTTGGGGAAGATCACTGTTCTGCATTGTTGTCTCCTTCTAAACAGACTGTATTTTGGACTCTTCTCATAGTCCTGAACAATTCAATCAAAGCAAACTGTTCTATTTATCTGGTTTTCCTCATTGGTGAATATATCAGGTCCGTCTTCCTAGTCCCCCATGGCTGTAACTTCAGGTAATGGGAGCCAACTGGCCATTTCTATGCAACTCTCCAGGTGGACGCTGCACCTCCTGTCTGAACGTGCACCACTCTGTCCATGGATGAACTCTTCAGCACTGGTGATAAGAGCCATTGATGATGACACCATGTTTTCCCAGGATGGACATCAACATCTAGGAAAAGAAGGACCTCAAATGTAGTGTGATATCCCTAGAGGAATGATCTCCTCTGGGGCACTTTTGATTTTCTACCTCGGACCCAATGGCTCATCTCAGAGGAACTTTGCTGGCAGTCATCATGGTTGTCTAAGAATGTGGTGGTTTCAGGAGCTTCAGGAAGGCCACAGTTCATAAAGCATGATTGCTATACACAACGACACCACATGCAAGGAATGCACACTTCTTGCATAAGCTCTTCCACAAATATAGAGTCGTAATTTCCACATAGTGCACCAAGAGACACTAGTTTTTCATGCAGGACAACTGTTCTCATGCGTTATCAGAACTCCGTGGAGCAAACAGTCAAAAGCTCTGGTGAGCTCACAGAATCTAGTTATGAAGAAGCTCCTTGTTCTGAAACTGCATGAATATCTGGTGCAAGAGTCCCACTGAGATCTACAACTTGTACAGAAACATTTATTTTTACTCCTCTCAAGGGGTGGAAAAGTGACAAGTGCTTCCAGTTTTAATTCAGGGGAGGAAAATATGCCTCAGCTACCCAAAGTCTGAGAAAGGCTGGTCAGAAGATTCTGCCCTGCGATGAGACAATGGGCTGGACAATGATTTCTCCTGTACTTGTGATTTCTTTTCAGAAGGCATCACTCATCCAACATCACTTGGTTCAGGGGCGCACCAGCTATCTTCCTCCAATAGCCGCCTTCATCTGTTTCATTGTTTAAGACAGGCCTGATTCATTATGGTAATGCTGAAAACACAGTTTTGGTACCATCTGTATATGTTGTAATGTAAGTGGCATTTTAATTTCCTTACACTGCAAAACCATGAATGACCCTGAAGTGAAAGCCTTTCTCCGTTGTCCCTGCTTCTGTCTCTGCCCTACATAGCATTCCCTGTCTCTCTCTGCACCCTTGTTATGCTCATTTTCTCTTTCCACATTTATTCTTCTCTGCGTAGCATGCCCATCCCTTTTGTACACTGCTACTTTCCACACTACCTCAAGTTCCTCTGCACTCCTTCCTATCATCCTCTGTTTCTGTTTCCTTGCTGGACAATTTTCTGTACTCATTATCATAGTTTTGTGGTCTCAGGCCCTCCAATTGGCCCGATTTGGCAGTGCCCCCAGGCCCTCTTTTTTTAAGATGTTTTTTAAATATTCTGGTTTCTCTCTCTGCATCCCACTTTGCTCTTTTTCTCCTTTGGAACAAATGGTGTCTTTCTACAAAATAATGATACATCTCACCCAGAGGTCTCAGGACAGGGTAATTTAAACAATGCAAGCAATTTAAAATATTTTAAAATTTAAAACTGCATAACAAAGCAAAAATGATTATTAAAAATTATTAAACTAAATAAATAGTTAGAGTAGGTCAGCTAAAACCATGTACATGCACAAACTAGATAAAATCATTAAACCTGAGGGCTTTCCTAAACATGCCAACATGGCATACTGGTTTAAGAGTTGGACAATGACCAAGGCTTGATTCCCAGCCTTGCCATGAAACCACTGGGTGATCATGGGCAAGTCACACACTCTCAGCCTCAGGGGAAGGCCATGGCAAACAACCTCTGAACAAATCTTGCCAAGAAAACCCCAGGATAGGTTTGTTATAGGGTCACCATAAAGTCAGAAACAACTCGAAGGGACACACAACAACAACAACAACATCTGCAACTGGGGTGCCACAGCTTTCCCTGGTGAAGTCTCTGAGAAGAGTCCTCCCAGTTAACTAAAATCCTCAGGCCAGTGTATATAGGCAGAGAGGAGCTCCTTCAAGTATTGAGTTCCCGTGGTTTTAAATGTCATCTCAGGCCCCTTGAAAGAGATGAATTTCATCTCTTTAGGACCCCACTTCCCACTCTATTCTTATTCTTTTCCCTCAGTCATATGCCTCTCAGTCACGCTTCTGTTCCTTCATTCAGGCTTCCTCCAGACAGAACAAATTGTCCAGAACTTGCAATATTTGTTGATGTAATTCTCAGGATTGTTCCCCCAAGATCCAAATACCATTTCTGTTGCCCCAGACTATTTCAATTCAAGGAACTGGCTGCAACATTTTCCCCTCCATCCCTGAATGCCTTTTTTATGAAACACATTAGAACAAAAAGTTCTCACTCTGCTCCTCTTTTCTTGTTTTCAAATTTCTTTTTAAAGTGATATGAAGCCCAATGGGTGACCTCGGGCAAGTCACACTCTCTTAGCCTCAGAGGAAGGCAAAGACAAAGCCCTTCTGAACAAATATTGCCAGAAAAAACCCATGATAGGGTCACCTTAGAGTTGCCATAAGCCCGACGTGACTTGAAGACACACAACGTCAAAGTGTTATTGACATGTAAGGCACTTTTGCACAATAGCTCTATGATGCCTAAAGAATAAAAATCTTAAGAGGCGCAATTTTGTCCTTCAAACCATAGTACTTTAAAAACTACAAACCCATTTTTCTTGTTTTTTAAAAAATCTTTTGGAAGACCTCTAGTGCAGATCCAAGAAATCATGACAACCCCCCCCCCCAAAAAAAAAGAATGAAATGCGTGAATGCAGATGCAACAACTGGCAAAACCCAAAGAGCGAGCTATATTGTGAAAACTCCAGTTTCTCTGGACCACTCTGGAAGAGCTTTCATTTGCTTAGTTGTCAGTTTCTGCCCTGCTATTTCCTCATCCCTTCCTAACTCATTTGCTCTATACTCTCATCCTCTCTGTTCAGTGGAATCAGCAAAGAAGGCTTTCACTCTCCGATGAACTCACACACCAAGAGAGAATCAGGGTTGTCGTCAGGCAACATAGTGATGCAATCCTTCCCCATCATGTTACGGGTTGGGGAAAGCTAAAGAAGTACATCTTCACACATTTCATTCTCACAAGCAAGAATGAATAATTTTCATCATTTTTCTGCTCAGTGCAAGAAAGTTATTGAAAACTGCACGGTTTTCAAAGATGAATCACAGTCTAGGACTTGTTCCGTTTCCCCAAAATATGCATGTGGATTTTTGAGCAAATAAATATACATCATCATCATCATCATGCACAAAAAACAAGTTTCCTGAGCAGAAAACTCTACATAAATGGTATTCTATGGTCTGAAAATGCTGTTTTTTGTGAAGTAAACTTGCTTTCTGTGCAAAAAAAGCCCTTTTCTTTTGGAAAAAAAATTCCATATACATTAAAAGAAAGATAAGTCCTGAACTGCCATGATTCTCTATCTCAGGGTCTCCCAATGCCCCAGAAACCTGGGTGGTTGTTGTTGTTTTCAACCAGAATATTCTTTCCATCTCTAACCTTAACCATCCTACAGAACCATAGAAATGGTCCACCATTTGTGGGTCTTTGCAGTTCCTCAAAAGGGAAACAAATAGCACAATTTATGCTTGTTGAAGATTTTTCATCAACCATAAGGTCAGTATCCTATTGCTGTTGGTGCCACATTGATACTTCTGGATTTTCAGAAACAATTTCACCATCACACATTGGCACACATAGAGAGATACTGTGGATATTGACCCTCTCTCATGGGTCTTCCTCTGTTGATCATTAACTGCGGTCAAGACAACTTCAATCTGTAGCAATGCTATGAATGAGAGACCTCCAGGACATCCTGATATCAACTGGTCTGCTCAGGTTTTGCAAACTCAGGTCAGCTGTGGCTTCTTTGAGTGACTCAATCCACCTGTAATGCAGTCTTCCTCTTTTCGTATTGCTTTCTGCTTTGCCAAGCATGAATATCTTTTCTGAATCAAGTCATCTCATGATATGGCCAAAATACAACAGCCTCAATTTCGACATCTTGGCTCCTAGGGGAAAGTTCAGGCTTGATTTGCTCCAGCAACTATTTATTTGTCTTTTTAGCAGTCCATGGTATCCCTAGAAGTATCCTCCAACACCATATTTTGAACGAGTCAATTCTTTTTTCAGTTGGCTTTCTTCATTGTCCAGCTTTCACAACCATACATAGAAATGAGAAGTATGAAAGCATTGATCTGTTGGTATCGTTTGGTTATAAAAAGATTTCCTTTCTCCTTCAATGTTGGCAATGAGAGGCCGGAGGCTTCCTTCTGGAAACCATGTTTCCTCGGTTTCCTTGTTACTCACCTGTTGTCTTTGCACTGAGAATGATAATGGAAACCCAGCTTCTCTTCAGTGTTTATATAACTGTAAATATGAAATATGGCAGCAATAATTGTCTCTGCATGATAGAGCTTTTTTCACGCCAGATTTTGGACTGGATAGATTACAGGGAGGTACAGATCTTCCCCAAAATGAAACTACCTGCAGTATTGTAACACAATTCAGGGATAATAAAGGGCCTTTTTCCGCTACACAGCTGTGTCACCTGTGTTTGAATGGGGGCAGGAGTGTATGGGACAAGCTAAGCTCTGGACTTTTTGCCATCAAAAGACCTACACAAGTCAGCCCAAGGAGGCGTTCACATTAACACAGTTATACAGGCTAGGTCTCTCTTATGCAAATGCCAAAATAGTCCAAAATCCAAAATAGTCCATATGGGTGGCCAAGACAGCGAGCGACACTTTCTGATGGTTCAGTGTATACAAACTTTGTTTCAAGCACAAAATTATTTAAAAATGTTGTGTATATAATTACCTTCAGGCTCTGTATATACGGTTTATACAAACAAACAAATTTTGTGTTTAGACTTGGGTCTCATCTCCAAGATCTATCTATCTATCTATCTATCTATCTATCTATCTATCTGCAGGTATTCCAAATTTTGAAAATAATCCAGTCTCCAAAACATTTCTAGTCCAAAACATTCCAGATAAGAGAGACTCAACCTGTAACACTTTAACTGCTATATTTGCACCCAGGGGATCCTGGAGTTTGTTGTTTGCTGAGTTGCCAGAGGTCCCTGGCTGAAAATTCTAAAACTACAAATCCCAGGATTTTATAGGATGGCACCATGGCAGTTAAAGTGGTATAACTGTGTAGTGTAGAAAAGCCCCAAGGGGACAAGAGTACTGCTTATTAAAATTTGGCCCTGACCAACAGAACAACTTTCACTCAAAGGTACTCTCTCACACAAGAATTAATGAAGTAAAAGGTATGAGCTGGGTAGCAATTCAGAGGGTAGGGCAATGCGTTACCAGTTCCAGAGATGGCTCTCCAACTGAGGAAGGCTGTAAAATGCATCATGCCCAGATCGCTACCTATGAAATGAGGAGTCTAGCTAAAATTAGACAGAGTGCCTGCCTGAATTAGAATGGCCTAAACAGCCATTTATAGACGGCAAAACCATTTATAGAAGGTATACCTGCCCCAGTTTCTGAGGAACTTGGAATGGCTAGAGATGTGGAAATGACCAGACCATAAATGCAAGCATCCTAAACAAAGAGGTGTCATTTCCAGATGGCAGTGCCCTTTGATTTCTAACATTCCTGGCAGATACTTGGCACCATCTTGCCATCCACTCCAATGTGAAGAGTCTGTCCTATCTATATGTACTAGTGCTTCCAATGTAAGTCCACCAGATACCCATATTTGGGCAGACTACCTCCTAGTATTAGGGTGCCCTTCTGTGGCTACTTGACCAAACATCTCTTTTTAATGTTGAGGTGATATCAAAGGGTGACTAGCTACGATGGAAGTCTGGTCAATGTAAGGCCAAATTCAATTTCATAGCAGTCCTCAAGAGATATATCCCTGTGTGGGCAAAACAGAATCATAGGACCAAAAAGACTGGCATATTTTAGCTTTAAAAGCATTAGCAGAAAAATTCAGATTTGCACCTTACTCCACACAACACAACACTGAAAATCTGTGTTTCTCCAGCCCTCCTTCACCATCCTCCCAAAACTGATGCTGCAAAAAATGTTCCAGCTAGGTAGAGGATGAGGAGGAAAATAGGGCTGGGTGGGTGATGAAAAGACTTTGTCAAAGCAGTTTCTTTGTCAGAGGTTTTGTCAAGTGTGGCAAGCCTGTACAGTTGGTCCTCTGCAGCCATGGATGGTGCATCCATGGATTCACCAACAATAGCTTGAATAGTTGGCCCTTCATTTTGATGGAGGATCCATCCCAGACACACACACCCCACGAAAACAGAAGCTTGTGCATATTCAAGTCCCATGGGCTTGAATGGGGCACACCTTGGCATGCGTGGCCTGGGTTCTCGTGCCAGGCGCACACGCCATTGAAAATAGCAGAGGTTATCCCTCCATGGATATTCAAGAGTGCGGATCTCAGATCTGTGAGTTAGGAGGGGCAACTGTGTGTGCATACACACACACATAATTCCAAAAAGCAAATCGTGATTTTACCATTTTACATTAGGGGCACCACTTTACTATGCCATTGTATATAATGGGACTTGAGCATCCACAGGTTTTGGTATCCATGGGTGAATCCTGGAATCAAACCCCGGCAGATACCAAGGGCCCACTGTACAGGGGTCACTCTTGCCCCACCCCCCTGCAGTTGAATTGGTATTTGTAACTGGCATCCAATGGTGCCCAGGCCTAAATACCTTGAAGGCAACAGATCCTGTCTGATCTTGGAAGCTAAGCAGGGTCAGCCTTGGTTAGTACTTGGATGAGAGACTTCCAACAAGTACCAGGTGCTGTAGGCTCTGTTTCACAGGAAGGAGCTACCAAAACCACCTCTGCCTAAGAAACCCCTGTGAAATTCATGGGGTCGCCATAAGTCAACAGGTGACTCAAAGGCGCATTCACACATATCCAATGGTGCGTTGGTTCTGAAGATGGGCATTTCATTTAACCATTGATGCAAGAATGAACATGAAGTTTTAATAGCCACCAATACATCCAAGCTCTCTGTCCTAGAATGTATACAGTCATTACAAGAACTTATGTGCGCTGGAAGATATTTTGAAGTTTAAGCTTCTGCAATGTTTAGCTGGAGCGCTCGACTAACAGTGGAAAGCTTTAGATGAGTAACCTTTCTCTTTCTAGCAATAATTCTCTGCAAAAAAGTGGGAGAAAAGTGGAAGAGTCTGATTTTATGAAGGGCTGGCCATGTTTGCTTAAATCTCGATCTTGTTCTTTGCAAAAGTGGGCAGTTAGAAAATGACCTTTGCCTACTTAATGCTTTTAAAATTAAAATAGCAAAGCATCCATGGACAGCAGCAGAAGGAAAAGATTAAGAAACCTTAAACTTCATAGATGGGGGGCGGGAGGCACATTTATTTTAAAATGTAGTTAAGGGGGTAAGGGTGGAAATTTATTTGCCAGATATTTTATGATTTAGGATTGATCGCCCTAATCTCGGGTCCATCTACTCTGCTGAAATAAAGCAGTTTGACACCACTTTAACTGCCATGGCTGCATCCTACAGAAACCTTGGATTTGTAGTTTTGTGATCCACCAGCACTCTTTGGCAGAGAATGGTAAAGACCCTGTAAAACTACAAATTCCAGGATCCCTTAGGATGGGGCTACAGTATTTAACATGGTGTCAAACTGGCCAATGTAGAGCATGCAGGACCTTGCAGGATTGTGGTTTGAGTATTGGACTATGCCTCTGGAGACCAGGATTCAAATCTTGGCTTTACCATGGAAACTCACTGGGTGATCACACTCTCTCAGCCTCAGAGGAAGGGAAAGGCAATCCCCATCTGAATAAATTTTGCCATGAAAACCCCATGAAAGATCGCCTTAGGGTCCCCAAAAATCAGACATGACTTGAAGGCACACCAGTACCACCACAATGAGGCACCAGAGTTCTTTGACAGAGAAGCCTGAAACTACAGAGAAGCCACCAAACTACAAATCACAGGGTTTCTCAGGATGGTTAACATGGTGTTAAACTGCTTTAATTCTGCAATGTGGATGCATCCATGGTAGAATCATAGTGTTGTAATTCTGCAGTTCCATTTCCAGGAATAACAGCCATGGATGCAGGAAAGATGTGGCTGCTGCCACACTGCAGAAGTAATGCAGATTGACACTGTTTTAACTGTCATGGCTCTATCCTATGGAATCCTGGTATTTATAGTTCTTTGGGGGGCCCAGAGCTCTCTGCCAGAGAAGGCCAAATCCCTCACAAAGCTAAACATCCCAGAATTCCATAGCATGGATCCAGGGCAGACATAGTGGTGTCAAAGTGCATCATTTATCCAATGCAGATGCAGCCTCAGGCTGCACAATGGATGCAATTTAACTGTCACTGTTCCATGATACAGAATTCTGGGATTTGTAGTTTGCTGTGGTCCCAGAGCTATTTGTCAGAGTTGTCTCAATCTCTCATAAAGTTACAAATCCCAGGATTCCCTAACATGGAGCCAGGGCAGATACAGTGGTGTCATGGTGCATTAGTTCTGCAGGGCAGAGATGCAGCCTGAGGCTGCTGCCAGACTGCAGAAGCAACACAATTTTGACACAGCTTCAACTGTCTTGGCTCCATGCTAGGGAATCCTGGGATGTGCAGTTTGTTACCCTGTTTCCCTGAAAATAAGACATCCGCATAAAATAAGACCTAGTAGAGGTTTTGCTGAATTGCTAAATATAAGGCCTCCCCTGAAAGTAAGACCTAGCAAAGTTTTTGTATATAAATATATATACAGTATATAATAAATGTTCTTTTGTTGTTGTTGTTGTTCAACAATAAATGTGAATTCTTCTTCATGGAAAAATAAGACATCCCCTAAAATAAGACCTAGAACATCTTTGGGAGCAGAAATTAATATAAGATACTGTCTTATTTTGGGGAAAACACAGTAGCTTGGCTTTCTCCCCACGCCTTTTGGTCTGGCTTTTCCTGCTGACTCGGAGTGATTCAGCAAGAGAAGGCGGAGATGGAAAAAAGCCAAGGCCAGCCCAGGAAAGCCCATTTTTGCACATGAGTGCTGGCAGTTGTGCAATTCTGGCTCCTTCCATTCCTTTGCATGGGGGGAAAAGGTTCATTTTGGTATACTAAGGGGCTCCTCTTTGCCTCTTTAAGGGGTCCTTTGCATCTCCGCAACCCAAGAACCCCTTCTTGGGGATCCCTTGAGCCCAAGCAAGAAGAGAAGCCTCTTGGAAAGGCTTCAGTCCTGTCCTTCTTTTCCTCTGGCTCTCCTTGCATCCCAGGCATGGGAGGATCTAATGACAGGCTGAATGTGCTTGGCTTTATATACATGTGGATGCAATCTAGGAGGGCATGTGGGGCAGAGGGAGAAGTGGATGGTGGTGGATTTGTGCAGGGAGACAGAGGCTGCCATCTGAGAAGGTTGCCATGGAAGAGGATGGAGGCATCAGACCCAGCATCCACTCTGCCAACGTCTCCATGGTCCATGAGGTGCCCCTGAAAGTCATCATCAGACCCATCCCTCCAGTCCTGGATGAGGAGAAGGTGGAGAGCCTGATGGGCACCATCCAGGTAGAGTTTGTGTGTTTGTTTTTAAATATACTTATTAATTTTTAAAATACGCACTACACACATACAAATACGATATGACAACAACAGCAGCAGCAAAAGTAAAATTAAAAAATAACATAAAAAGTATGTGACTTCCAGATGAGTGATCGCTTGAATCAAAGAGCAGTTTGTCTTCTGTTGTCTCGCTGAATCTTGTTTCTGGTCCGAAGCCAAACAATATTAGCTCTTCGGAGCTGATCACACTGGGGATGATTTCGGCATTAAAGAGAGATGAAAAGTGCATTTCAAGCACCCCACAAATGAAACGGAAATGACAAGTGATTGCGTAAACAATGGCACAAATAAAGTTATATCAGCCATGCATTGTGGCTGAAATCCCAAAAGGAAAAAGATGTTCATCAATGCTTCTTTCTGACAACTTTAATGGAGGGTTTTATGCGACAAAGATGCCAGCCACAGATGCAGGCAAAACGTCAGGAGTAAACTCTTCTAGAACATGGCCACATAGCCCAGAAAACCAACAAAAAACTATGGATGCCAGCCATGAAAGCCTTCGGCTTCCCACTGAGAGAGCTAGGGTGAGTCACACTCTCTCAGCCTAAGATGACCCTAGCATGGGGTTTTCTGGACAAGAGCTGTTCAGAGGAGGTGTGCCATTGCCTTTCCCTGTGGCTGAGAGACTGTGGCTTGCCCAGGACCAGCCAATAGGTTTTTTTTCCTGGCAGAACCAGAATTCAAACCCTGGTCCACAGAGTCATAGGGCAGTATCACATTGCACCATTTGTATCCATAATAAATACAGATACAAAATGAACAAAAGCAACAATAGCAAACAAAACAATACAAAATAGGAAATACATATGCCAACAATGATACAGAATGTCTCTTATCTGAGGATGGAACCTTTGTCCCTTATAAGGCTGGCTGTTCTTGCTCTTTGCTTTCAAGTTGTTTTTGACCTATCCCCAGCTTTTCCTGGCAACATTTACTCAGAGGAGGTTTGCCATTACCTTTGAGACCAAGAGTGTGACTTGCCAAAGATCACCCTGTGAGTTTCCATGGCCGAACTCGAACTTGAACCCATCTCTTAGTCCAGTAGTCCTGGACATTTTTTTCTTAATGATCATGGTGTTTAGTGGGGACAGGGATTTAGCACTTGGATTTGCTCAAGTGGCCCACCAACTCTTAGGAGTTTATCATGTGACGGAATTTGGGGGTATAATGCAATGGCAATCCGAACGCAATCATGGGGTTTCACGTTATTGCGTATGAGTGTATTTCACGCAATTTCAGACAATGAGAAGTCATTCCGAATGCAATCATGGGTTTCACATAATTGCGTATTAGAGTGTCTCATGCAATTTCAGGCAATGGGAAGTCATTCTGAATGCATTCCATATGCAATTGGAATTCACGTAAATTCGCTAAACTAGTGAATTTATGTGAATTCAAATTGACTCCATTCGAAATTGAGAGAAATTCCTCCCGTGTGATAAACTCCTTAGAGGTGAGCCACTTTGAGCATGGGAAAACTGGAGAGAATAAAAGGAGTTGCCAAGCATTAGTCCATTCATGGCAGTGCTTAGAGATGCAGAAGAACCAGTTTTTTTGCTGCTGATTTTTGTCATGCCATTCCCCTACTAGTTAAGCAATATTATGTATTGGGCAAAAATCATGATTTGTGTGGGAACTTTGTGGTACAGCAGGGCTGACTTCGGGCTTACTGAATTTCCTTTGGGTTTTTTTTTTAACTTGAATTTTGGCTCCTGGTTTAAGAGATTCTTTCTTGGAACTAATGAATGTTCAGCCAAAGAATTTGCTTTCATAGAATCATAGAGTTGGAAGAGACCTCAAGGCCATCCAGTCCAACCCTGTTCAGCCATGCAGGAATTCACAATCAAAGCGTGCGCACACGCACACACCCTGCAGATGGCCATTCAACCTCTGTCTAAAAACCTCCAAGGAAGGAGACTCCACCAAAATCCCAGAGGAAGCAGTGTGATCCATTGTCGAACAGCTTTTACTGTCAGGAAGTTCCTATTAATGTTAACGTGGCTTGCATGCATTATTCCAGGTCCTATTCTCTGAAGCAGCAGAAACCAAGCTTGCTCCCTCCTCAATATGACACCCTTCAAATACTTATACAGGACTATCATATCACCTCTTAACCATCTCTTGTCCAGGCTAAACATACCCAGCTTCCTAAGGCTCTCCTCATAAGGCATGGTTTCCAGATCCTTCACCATTTCAGTCACCCTCCTTTGAAAATGCTCCAGCTTGTCTACGTCTTTTCTTTTTAATTGTGGTGCCCAAAACTGGACCTGGTATTCCAGGTGAGGGTTGATCAAAGCAGAATAGAATTGCCTGATTACTTCCCTTGATCTAGAGATCATAGTTTTCTTGATGTATCCTAGAATTACATTGGCTTTTTTAGATGCCGCATCACTCTATTGACCCAAGTTCAACTTGTGGTCTGCTAGGACTCCTAGTTCCCTTTCACATGTGGTCTTGTTAAGCCAGGCATCCACCATCCTATATCTATGCATTTCATTTATTTTTTATTTTATTATTTTATTTTTTGCATAAGTGCAGTACCTTACATTTCTCCATGCTGAAATTCATTTTGTTAGTTTTGGCCTAGCTTTCTAATCTATGAAGGTCATTTTGAATTTTGATGCTATCCTCTGGAGTATTAGCTACTCTTCCTAATTTTGTGTTGTCAGCAAATTTGATAAGCATGCCCCCTATTCTTTCATCCAAGTTATTGATAAAGATGTTGAATAGCACTGGGCCCAGGGCAGCTTCCCACTGGTCACTTGTCTCCAGGATGAAGAGGAGCCTTTACTGAGCACCCTTTCAGATGGCAATGGCAAAAACCCCATTGAAGAAACTTGCCAAGAAAACCCCATGATAGGTTTGCCTTAGGGTAGCCCCAAGTCAGATTAAACTTGAAGGCATGCAAGAACTACAACAACAACTAGCCTACCTCTGTTCTTTCCACATTATTTCTACCTCTGATAGCAAATGTTAAATAAGTAATGACCAGGAACACATCTACTTTGTCAACTGAGCTGTACCTGTGCTACCGTAGAAATGAATGAGACCCATAGTCTTTCTGCACAAGGATTATGCCTTGTGGGTGGGCAGCGTATCATTTTGTTGTTGCTATTGTTAACCTGCCCAGAGGCAGAAATCGTTCCTGATCTGCTGCAGCTCATCCAGAGTTCTACCAAAAGATCCAGTAGATCTATATGTGCAGTAGCCTTGGGAACCACTAGGCATATAGAAGGGGAAGGAAATTGCTCGTTGAAGCAGATCCTTCTAGGCGTAGGTGACATGGAAAACTAAACCTGGAATCTTTTTTATCCTCCTTCTCCTATTTCTCTTACTCCTTCTCATTTCTAGAAAGAACCTGATCGGGTGCCCCCGATAGATGTCCTCTGGATCAAGGGCCGTGAAGGGGGCGATTATTTCTACTCCTTTGGAGGGTGTCATCGTTACACCGCATACAAGCGCTTGAACAAGGAGACCATCCCAGCGAAAATCATCCGATCTACCATCAGTGACTTGCGCACTTACCTGGGCTCCTCCCTGCCTGATCTGCGATAGGTGGGATGCTCTTATGATCACCATTGGTGGTGAGAATTGATCCATATGGATACTTTGGCCTTATTTGGAGGCCTTATTTGGAGGCTCTTCTTTTCTGGACCTTCCATGATGAAGACTCAAGTTGCTGAATTCCTATCTGCTGTATCCCTCCTGTCCATGGGAGTTCTCCATCCCACCTACTTCTGTCATGGGCTACCTTGGAAAAGAAAGTGGTCCTCCTGGATGTAGGGAAGACCAGGCACCCAAGCATCATCTTCTGGATTTAGCTTTGTCCTCTGATTTGCTCATGGTTTGATGGCTGGCATTGGAAGACAAAGGGATAGCTTAGAGTCTTAGAACAATACACAGATTTATTTGCCAGAAGTTATAATGTTCATCGTGGACCAGCATGGTGTAGTAGCTTAAGTGTTGGGTTAGGACTCTAGGAAGCCAAGGTCTGACTTTCCACTCAGCCACAGAGAACCCTGGGTGCACTTGGGCAGGTCACATTCTCTCAGCCTAAGAGGGAGGCAGTGATAAACCACCGGTGAAGAAATCTAACCAGGAAAATCTTAGATTAAGGCTGCCATTAATTGGAGCTGACTTGAAGGCATGTAACCATGGAGCCACTGTGACATAGTGGTTTGAGTGTTGGATTAGGACCTTGGAAGCCAGGATTTGAACCTCTGCTCAGCTAAGGAAAGCTGCCAGCAGAAATGTGGAATGATGGAAGATGCAGATGGCATACCTTGGATATTATCCTCACTTCAGATGCTCTCTTGTAACCCTAAAAACAGAAGGGAAGATGCTGGTTCACTACCCACATTCTCCTTACACTCCTTTTTTCTGGGTCTCTAGACTTCCAAGCCAGTGTGATGTAGTAGTTTATGCATGGGACTATGACTCTGGAGATCAGGGTTCAAGTCCCCTCTCAGCCATAGAAACCCACTGGGTAACCTTGGGCAAGTCACATTCTCTCAACCTCAGAGGAAGGCATAGGAAACACCCATCTACATAACCTCCATCCTCTGCACATCTCAGTCCCCCATACAGAAGAATAGAGGATGCCTTCTGTTTCATGCAGATGCCCATAGCCCTGTGTGATAAATTCCACCTACCTCTTTGTCCAGTAGTAGTTCTGATGCTTGTAAAGGCTGAGGAGCCTCCTTGGTTGTGGCCACAGTCCTCTGTCCCCAAGGAGATGCATCTAGGTATCAGTGGCAGAGCTCTGGTTCCTCAACAAACTACCATTCCCAGAATTCCATAGCACTGGCAGTTAAAATAGTGTCCAACCAGATTATTACTTTTTTTGCAGAGTGGATGCAGCCAGACAACAAATTTCTAGTAAACTGTCTGGTGGCTGTAACTGCAAAGAGCTTCAGTTTATCTCAGGTCACCTCTCCCCCTTTTCTGACTATGCAATCTGGATTTTTGTAATCTTTTTAAAATGTTTATACTGTAAAGGCTATTTTAATGAACAGCATTTTATTTTTACTTTGATTGTTTTGCCAAAGAAGCAGAAAACTGTACAAAGAGATATATATATATATATATATATATATATATCATGCTGCTGTGTTTATTCCATTAGAATGTTCTTTGCTGCCTTATGAGTCTTCAGCTGTGAAATGGTATGGGGGGGGGGAATAATAAAAAAATATTCAATCCTCAGTTAACGTTGCTCATTTTTGAGTTATGCAGACAAAGAACTACAGAAAGAGGCAGAAGGCTGTTGGCTTCCTTCCTACTTTTAATAATATTAATAGTTTCCACAGGTTTTAACCCAGATGTTAGAATGTACAATTGTCTGTTGGACTGCACATCCCATCAACCCTGGTCAGCATATTGAATGGTGCAGGATCATGGGGCTTGTAATCCTTCTTGATACATCTGATGAAGTGGAATGAAGTCCATGGAAACATATACTAGAATTGTTTTCTGTAGCCTTGAAGGTGCCACTGGATTCCTTTCTCTTTTAAAAAAATGCTAGAACAAACTAATCCAGCTGTCTTTTTGGATTCCCCATCCTCACTGTAGACTTACTTGGTAGCATTCCCAACAGATGGTGAGCTGACTTCTATTTTTGTTTCCCATAGAGCCCTGTAATGCTGCTACTTCAGCTGTTCCGGGGCATTCTGGGAAACTCAAAATGTCAGGTAGCTTCCCAGCTGTGTTTTCTATTATCGGAAAAGTTCAGTGGCCAGAAGCCTGGTCAGGATATGACAGTCGTACAAACTCACTAACAAGGATCAAATGCCATTTCCAAATTATGTATGCTACACTTGCCATTTGTGTCTTATTCCGGTGTGTTTGCTTTTATCATTTCAGCAGAACAATGTCAAGATGGACATGGCAGAGAATGTTTTCCAATGCTCAACTTGAAATCACTCAGGGCAGACAACATTTTCTATGTCTAAGGGAACTGCTTGTTTTATTTCCTAACATGGCTCTACTTCATTTCAGTATAATGGTCACTTCCTAACTTTTCCCCTTTACTGGTTACAGTATATGTTTTAAACTGTCCATGCAAGTTGGCTTGTTCTATAGGGAGGCAAAGGAGGGGATGATTGTTAAAGCTGGGGAGACACCTTCCCAACCCTCCTTTTCCTGAGCTATAAATTAATATGAGTAGTTGATAATAGGAGTCGATCTCACATATAAGTCGAGGAATAAGTTGAGAGTAAAATTTAGGGATATGTAACAAAGGCTCTTGAGGATGAAGCAAAGGAACACAATGCCAAAGAATTTACAAAATTCTGGCAGGCATAATAAATGTTTATGCTCACAGTAGAGGCCGGATAGATATGAGAATAGAGGAGGAGTCAGTGTGCTTCCAGGAGAGATTAAACTCTTGCCATTCACCTGGGGATAGTTACTTTTTGTGTAAGAGTTAAACGTATAGTACTAACATTGATTCGTGGATGAGCTGACTCAGGTTTTTGGGATCAATTTTTTAATTAAAATTTCCTAACATATACATGAGTATTTTACCTCTATACCAATAAAATGTTCCTGATGCAAAAACATGGAGACTTCTTGAGGAATCCATTGTTCTCTGCCTACAAAGAGGCCTGTGGCCTCAATGGAATGGAAATATATTAGAATGCAAAAGAGGAATCCCTGTTGAGAAGCAAATAGACTTTAAATATCCTGGACTTTGCAAATCTCAACTGCTGCACGGCTAGAAGGAAGAGGAGTCTGCCTGCACAAAATATATGCTCCCCACCATAACATCTAAGGACTGAAACAACATACGGGCATCTGACAAACTTCTCCAATGGTGTTTTTTTGCTCCTATTTGGTTTGTAATATCTTGCCTGATGAAGAAGCCCATGGAGCTTTGAAAGCTTGCAACAAGTATATTGTGCATTTTGATTGGCCAATAAAGGTATCACTGATGGATTTTTGTTTGCATTTGTTAAATGGCCAACACAGTTACCCTTGAACGTTATGAGTATATACAGTAAGGCAAGCCTATCTAGATGAAAGCAGCAGCTGCATTTAACAAAAACGCCAGCAGATGGCAACCTCATTCTACCAAAGCACAACAGCCAGAGTCCACAAAACTGATACCTTTATTGGACCAACCACAATGCACAATTATATATGATGTAAGCTTTCAAAGCTTCACTGGCTTCTTCATCAGGCAAAGTTGTTAAAAAAAACATACAGGAGAAAGACAAACATGACGATGTTAGAATCTCAGGCCTACGTTTGTCCAGATGTTCTGTTAAGATGGTCTGGAGGGATATCCATGCAGGCAGAGGCCATTCCTCTTGGTCATGTGGGTTCTAGGAGACAAAGAGTCTTAAAAGTCCAGGAAATAAAATTTAAACTCCACTAGCAACACAAAAAGATGCTTTCTTTAAGATTCAGGCTGCTTCTGTTCCAACTGAAATACCTAGCAAAGTACCAGAAATCCTAAATTTGCTCTCCATATCCTGTGAAATGAGTCCCTGGCAGATGGGGTCAACATGGTGTAGTGGTTTGAGCACTGGACTGTAACTTTGGGGACCAAAGTTTGAATCCTGGCTCAACCATGGAAAGCCACTGGGTGACCTGGGGCAAGTCACATTCTCTTGACCTAAGAGGATGGCGATGCCAACCCCTCTCTGAAGAAATTTGCCAAGAAAACCCAGTGATAGGTTTGTCTTAGGGTCACCATAAATATAATAAATATATAATAAAATGTTTATTTATACCCCAATTTTTGCTGGAGCAAAATGACTTGAAGGCACAGAAAAACAACAAAACAAATTTTCTCATATATGCCTGTTTGTGTTTTAAGATCCTCTGGGAGGCCCCTTTTTTGGTCCCAAATCCTTTGCCAGTATATCTGGGGGCAACATAAGGGAGGGCTTTCTTGGTGGCTGCTCCCGGGCTCTGAAACCTCTTTCCCAGAGAATTTATACTGACACCTTCCTTGCTGTCTTTTATGCAGGTAAATGAAGATCTTTGTCTTCCTTGTATCTGCTGGCTTTTTACTTATTGTTTTTTTAAATAGTCTTGTGTTTTTAACTGACTTTACATTTTTTGGTTATTTAGTGGCTTTTTAACTTTTGCATGCTTTGAATTTTAAACTATGGCTTCATCTGCACTGCAGAAATAATGCAATTTGACGTTACTTTGAACTGCCATGACCCAGTGCTATAGAATTCTGTGAACTGTAGTGTTTTGAGATATTTAGCCTTCCCTGCCAGAGAGCTCTGGTGCCAAAGCAAACTACAAATCCCAGGATTCCATAGCATTGAGTTATGGCGGTGTCAAACTGTGTTATTTCTGCACTGCAGATGGAGCCTGAGTCTGTTTTAACTGTAGTAAGCCACCTTAAGGCCCAAATAGAGACAGAGGGTGATGGTGATGATGGCTGAGATCTTACATCACAAACTTCATTCCAGATGCATAACTAAGTATCATCTCCTGGCCTGACTCTCCAAACTTACCTTACGAGCCAGCAATTACTCCAAGTGACAGAGGTCTGTTTGCTAGTGATGATCAGGGTACAGCAGGATGATGTTTCCTGCCTGGGCAGCCCCTTGCACCAGTGATCTGACCAAGAATTGCAACAGAGTTCCTGCTTCTGCTCCTTGCAGACTGGAGGACTGAAATGTCATCCTGTTGCATCCCAGTTGACAACAGAACAGACTTCCATCACTTGAAGTGGCTCCCTGGAGTTCAAGGTGGAATTTGGGGCAATGTTGCCATAATCATAAATACATACAGTCAGCTCTCTGTATCCACAGATTCTTGTTCCATGGATTCAACCATCTATGGCTTGAATATGTGTGTGTGTGCATGTGTGTGTGTACAGGAATGGGACTTGAGCATCCATGGATTTTGGTATCCAAGAGGTGTTCTTGAACCTAACCCCAATGTATCCCAAGGGTCCACTGTTGCAAGACTGAATACAGAGCAGTTACGGACAAAACATGAACCGAGTGGCTCAAATAACAAGAAATTAAATCCCATCTTAACTGTAAGAGCTGTTTTACAGTGGAATTGGCTGCCTTGGAGGGTGGCGGACTCTCTTTCTCTTGAGGTCTTTAAACAGAGGTTGCATGGGCAAGCCATAGTTGTGTATTCCTGCATGGCAGGGAGTTTGTCTAGATGGCTTTATGAATTGTTGCAGCAGAGAAATGAACCCTGAGGCCCAGCCATGTGCCAGAAGGCTCCTGTGAGCTAACTTCCCTCAAGCAGTTGCCAGAGCGGAAGAGAAGGAGGGGATGATGTGGCTCCTTCCCTTAGACAGCAAAGGCTTCAAAGCATCCCCCTTAGCCTGGAGGAAAAGACCCTGGACAGCAGCTCCCTGAAGAATGATAAATCTGTCCAAAGAACTACTGTGGCGTGCTAAAAAGTTTCCTCTTGCAGAGCCTGAGGGCAGGGGAAGGGTCTCCACTGGGATTCTTGAAGCAGATGCACTCTCCCCCATTGATCCCCCCCTCAATGCAGCCCCAAAGAGCAGACAAATCCTTTGGTCAGCAAGGAGAAAGCATCAACGTGCACCGTCTTCTTAGGTACGAAAACTTTTGTGATCATTTGCCAGGGCTTTGGCAGCTCTCCAGTATAGAAAACAACACATCTGGGGATGCTCTGAAGTCATGAGCAGGTACCAGATCTTGGGGGAAACATGACTCTTCTAGAGGCAACTTCTTCAGTTCGCCCAGCCAGCATGGCCACTGGGGATTCTGGGAGCAGGCGTGCAGATGAGCCACTTTTCCAAAAAATAATAACAATTCTTTCTCTTTCCCTTCCTCTTCCACCCCACCATTTATGTATGTAGCATGAGTGTACATGGTGTTTCACAAGTAAAACAACAAGAAGACAGATAGCCCTGCCA
This sequence comes from Urosaurus nigricauda, assembly GCA_034509955.1. Lineage (NCBI taxonomy): Eukaryota > Metazoa > Chordata > Lepidosauria > Squamata > Phrynosomatidae > Urosaurus > Urosaurus nigricauda. The sequence goes on from JAOEGL010000004.1 coordinate 4,861,455, forward strand.
AAGTACATCTACATTTGTACATCCTGATCTATTTCATTGGGAAATAGGCTTCCCCATGCATATGTAGATTCAAGTCCTTAGCAAACTTTTCATTAATTGCAAGCTCCCTGTCTTGTTTGTTTTCCGAGTCCATTTCAGTTCATGAAGAAGTAGCGTCAGACTGAAGCATGCTTTTTGCTGCTCTGCAAATTGGATGCTAATCTCTAGCAGGTGTGTTGTTGTGCACCTTCAAGTTGTTTCCACTTTATGGTGACCCTATTATGGGGTTTTCTTGACATGATTTGTTCAGGGGAGGCTTGCCATGGCATTCCCCCAAGGCTGAGAGAGCGTGACTTGCCCAAGATCACCCAGTAGGTTTCATGGCCAAGCAGGAAATCACACCCTGGTCTCCAGAGTCATAGTCCAAGTCCAAGGTTAGCTTTGATTTTTTTTTATATGTATTTAAACTGTTTGTTTCCTGAAGCCTTAGAAAACTTAAAGTGTCCAACACTCTTTTCAATACCCTTCAGGTAAGTACAGTGGGCCCTTGGCATCCACTGCAGTTCATTTCCAGCATTCCCCTTGGATACCAAAATCCATGGATGATCAGGATGATCAATACAATGGCATAACAAAATGGTGTAATAAAATAGTGTCTCTTATATAAAATGGCAAATGTCAAGGCTTGCTTCTTGGAATTTACATTTTTTTGGAACGTTTTGAAGCCGTGGATGGTGGAATCCATTGATAAGGAATCAGTCGGTATGGAAGGCCAACTATCATGACTGCAATGTACGGATGTGGCTTCCACAGTTGAACGGTGTGTCCGTTTTCTCTCTATTTCTCACTCTTGGTGTTGGGAGGGCATGATGTTCCAATTAAGCAAGCAAACCGGATATCCGCAAGGGCAGGAAGGGGACGTATGACAGGTGCTATATATCTCTTATTTGCTCCCTCTAATGGCCACCCATCTGCCCACCTGTCCCTTACCCTATTTTCTCTCATCCTGACCTGCAGTGGCTCCTAGTAACACAGACTGACAAACGACCTCAGCTGCCTTCAATCCATTTGTTCCAGCGGAGGAACAAAGGGCCTTTATGAGAAACCCCCTTCTTTCTTAATCTTGCATGCCTCACCAGCATCGTCGGGTCCGGAACTTGGAGAGACTTCCTCCAAAAGCAGGCGTGTAATGCTTTCCAGGTTTCTTCTTGGGACAGACGGAACAAGCAGCTAGCTATCAGCCGGCCCCAGAAAAGTTGCTGGAAGAATTCAGAAGGCATCCTGTCTTTGGTGGATATAGAGAGCGAGGAGAAGGATTGGAGACTGTGCTCTTCTCTTTGCCCGCAGGAACAGGGGTGACAGACTGGTTCTGCTAGTAGACAATGTAAGGCAGGTGGAAGATGCTAGGGCAAAGCTGAGTAAAGTGTGGTCCGCTTTTTGTTCTATAGCCCTCCCAGATCTTCCCAGGACACCTCTGAAGTTCTCCAGCCTTTTCTTTCCAAAGGGAAGGGTGAAAAATCACCCACAATTTGCTCAAACTCCCACCAGACCACCCTGGGAAGATGGTGGTAGTCAGTCTTAACGTATAACTTGTAGTCTTGCAAAACTTGGACGATGGAGAATTCTGTCTGAAAATCAAGTAAAGGAAAAAGCAAAATATATTTGGCCCCCTATATCCATGGATTCATTATCCGCGGACACCTTGAAAATTATATATATATATATATATATATAAAAATTCCAAAGAGCAAAGCTTGATTTTGCCATTCTATATACCATTTCATTATATACCATTGTATTTAATGCGACTTGAGCATCCATGAATTTTGGTATCCACGGGAGGGGGGGTCCTTGAACCAAACTCCAGCAGATACCAAGGACCCAGTGTAAATGCAATGCTGTATGGAATGGAACTGAACAATGTAATGCAAGGCGGTAGCAGGATGGATACAATGTTGTGTGTGGTAAGTACCAGCCTCAGGTGAAAGTCCTTTCTCTCAGTACCACTCAGTACCACTTCACAGGCATAGTTGGTGGGGACTTGGGAGCTCTCTAAGACAGACCCTCAGAGGGTTTGTTGGTTTCCAGACCTTTCACCATTTTGGTCACCCTCCTCTGGACATGCTGCAGCTTGTCCACATCCTTCTTGAAATGTGGTGCCCCAGAACTGGACACAATATTCCAGGTGAGGCTTGACCAAAGCAGAATAGAGTGGCACTATTTCTTCCCTCAATATAGACACTACCCTCCTATTGATACAGCCTTGTATCATACTGACTTTTTTAGCTGCAGCATCACTGTTGACTCATGTTCAACTTGTGGTCTACTAGGACTCCTAGATCCCTTTCACATGTACTTTTGTGAATCCTCTGATGCAGTCCATTCTACCGTCAAACAACAATTACCATCAGGAAATTATTGCTAATCCTTAGTCCAAATCTGTTTTCATGTAGTATAGATCTGTTGTCTTGGGTCCTTCCCTCTGGATTAGCAGAAAATTGGTTGCTCCCTTTTCTACATAATAGCTTGTCAAGTATTTCAAGATGGTCATTCTGTCACCTCAGTCTTATTTCCACCAAGCTAAACATAGCCAGGTGCACCAATGATTCCTTATAGAACTTGGTTTACAGACCATCTTGGATATCATCTTGGTTGCCCTCCTCTGGACACCTTCCAGCTTGCCAGTGTCCATCTTAAACTGTGGTGCCCAGAATGGGACACAATATCCCATAGTATACATGATTTGATCTGTAACTCTGTTTTCTTGCAGTTTGAGTGAAATGTTAGTGCATTAGTATTGTGTATTCAACGTAGTGTAGTGGTCTGAGTGTTTGATTGCCCCACACGAGCCTAAAAACCCACTGGGTGACCTTGGGCAAGTCACACACTCTCAGCCTCAGAGGACACCCATGGCAAACCCACTCTGAAAAAACTTACCCCCCCCCCCAAAAAAAAAAACACACCCAACACTGTGAGAGGTTTGTCTTAGGGTTGCTGTAAGTCAAAAATGACTTGAAGGCACACATCAGCAACAATTGTCTATGTATATGATAGCAAATAAGTCTGAAATCAAATGGTGTACATGTACATGTAAATAAATCTAGGGTGTAAGCTGTCATTGCAAGCAGGCCTCCACAGATGTGAGACACTGAAAGAGATATTAAAAAGTGGTGGCACCAAGCCAGGAAAAGACTTGCTATCCCACAAAGCCATCCCACCTTCAAAATGAGTTTGATGATTTTTCTTCCCCCTTTTTTTTGCAGATGGGATCTGGTTTCCAGTTTGAAAAGCAGACAGGCAGCAGGGTTACATTTCACATTTTACAGGTGCATGTCTTTTCCGGCAACGTCAGTTGTCTGGGTGAGAACGGCTCCAGCCGCAACACTTCCCAAGAGGCGAAGAAAGCAGACGCTCTGCACCTGATATTTCCCCTCTTGCATCAAGAGAAGCCGATATTCACCCATGTGGGTTAGAAATGAGACAGGTTAATCACCAAGTCGGCTCCTTCTCTCCCTCCTTCTCGCACACATCGTTCCCTGTTGGTGCCCAATAACAAAGGCCTCATATAAAAGAGAGCCTGAGCCTGAATTGTTTTTAAAATGGTTTTAATTCCAGCATGTTTCAGCTAAAATATTATCCAGGCAAAACACATTGGCCTAATTTATGGCAACCCCCACCTTCACCCCAACAGTGATTTCATGCCCATTTATGTGGCATAAATGCATTTTTAATACATCCATAATATTTCTAGGCCAACACGGGTTGGACTCATTTGTGGCATGAAAACTTCTTTTTCAACAAATGCATCCAGAGACCTCAGTCTCTTCTTCCCGTCACATTTAAAAGGGATGTTTCCAGTTCATTCTGCTGTTGTTTTCTTTTTCTCAGCTCCAAAGAGCAGAAGAGCCTCTTCACCACTCCAAGCAGTTTCCTTATTAAAATCATACAATCATAGTATTGAAGGGACCACAAGGGCAATCTAGTCTCACCCCCACCCCCTGACATGCAGGAATACACCACTCAAGAATTTGTGAAATATGCCCATCCAACCTCTTTTTAAAGACCTTCAAAGAAGAAGAGCCAGTCTATTCCACTATTAAACAACCTTTACAGTCAAGATATTTTTCCTAATGTTTAGGTGGAATCTGTTTTTTTTGTAATTTGAATTCACAGGTTTGTGTTCTCTAGGCTTGGAGCAGCAGAAATCAAGCTGGCTCCATCTTCTCCATGACATCCTTTCAGCTATTTAAAGATAGCTATCATTTCACATCTGCTCCATGCTAAACCCACCCAGCTCCCTCATGAGGCTTTGTTTCCAGATTTTTGAACATCTTGGCCATCCTCCTGCTGACACCTTGCACATCCATGGATTTTGTTATCCACAGAGTGTCCTGGAACCAAACTGCCAAGGACCCACTGTACAACGTTGTAAAGGAATTGTTGGCATATGTCATGTTATCTTTATTTTGCTTGTAAAGGTGGTCTCCTCTGCAATTACTGAGCTAGAAAAGAGGGAGGTGTGCAATGATGGTGCTCTTTATATATCTCAAGGGCTGCCATAGAGAGGAGGGTTCAGGTTTGTTCTCTACTGTCCCAGAGGATAGGAACAGGCCTAGTGTTTTTAAGGTAAAAGAGGGTAGGTTTTGATTAAACATTAGAAGGAACTTCTCGATGATAAAAGTGGTTTGACCATGGAATCAACTACCTAGAGAGACAGTAAGATCCTTTCTTTGGTATATTCAAATACAGGCTGGGGATGCTCTAGCTCAGTGATCCCCAAACTTTGATCTTCCAGGGTTTTTTGAATTTCACCTCCCAGAAGCCCCAGCCACCTTGACCAACAGGAATTCTGGGAGCTGAAGTCCAAAACAACTGGAGGACCAAAGTTTGGAAATCACTGCCTAGCTGGAGATCCTACATTGCGTCGGTCTGAATAGCCATTGGGGCTCATTTCAACTCCATGCTTCTATAAACTATGTAGAGGAACTTACGTGTGTGTAAAATACCAAGAGAATGCCAGTCATTCTTGCACCATGTAGGGTGTGATCACAAAACCACAGAACACACACAGAGATAATGATAAGTGATGACTCTTGTCTCATAAGACAGAGAATGGAAGAAACTCCTTCCTTGGGAAATTATGACCTGGTAACCTAGAGGATCATGGCATGAAAAGTTGTAGGAACCTGCTGGAAAAGGTCTTGCCCCCACTGGGGTGTTAATATTGGACACCGGCCTTCAAAGACTCCAGGAAGAGAGGCCCAAAGGACACAAGGAACCTTGTAATGGAGGCCACCATGCTTCAGGGTGGGAGAAGGGCACATGATGTTCTTCTATGCCTCAGAGAAGGGCAATGCTCTCCCTTTTAATAAGGTTCAAGGAGGTCAAGCCAGCAATGTCCTGGTGGCCACATGTGGACAAAGTTTAACATGGAGAAGTCTGGAATCCATTTGCCTCGCTTGGTGGAATGGTGATGGTACCCCGGGGAGCAGGGAATGGCAGCTCCAGTGGGTCCCTCCCATCTGCTTTGTGTTTATTTACTTACACTTAAGGATCACCTCTTGGATGAAAGGTCCCCGGGTGTTTTGGAAGGGGTCAGAGTCGAGTGTTTACATTGCCTCTGGTTTTTCAAGCTACTGTTTGTGCAACTGAGTCTATCCAAAGGGCCCAAATTTTCGAGCAAATTTCAGAGAGGCACTCCAGCTCTGCAAGACACAGAAAATGAAGGATTTCTTTCTTTTGTTCTTTCTTTCTTAAAAGATTTTTTATCCAATTTAGCTCCAATAAAATTCAGCCAATAAAGTCAAACCTGTGAATCATAGAACCTTACAGCTGGAAGGGGCCCTAAGGGCCACCTGGCCCAACCCCTGCCATGCAGGGATTCACAATTACAGCACTCCTGGAAGATGCCCTGACAACCTCTTTAAAAAAATCTCCAAAGAAGGAGACTCTACAACCCTTGGGACAGTCTATTCCACAGTCAAACAGCTCTTACAGTAAAGGAGTTGCTCTTTTCTTGTCATTTGAATATACTGGTTTATGTTGTAGTCCGTGGAGCATCAGAAAACAAGCTAACTCCATCTTCTGCATGACATCCTTTCAGGTGTTTAAAGATGGCTCTCCTGCACTTTTCCACCTTCCTTTCTTCATGTTAAACATACCCCTATCTCTAAGGAGCTGTACAGGATGCTCCTTTTAGTGCTAGATCAGGGCTGCGGCAACTACACACTGCGGCCCTGATCTCGCCTTTCCGCAGCACAAAAAGGACCCACAAAAGTAGCTCCTTTCTGCACCGTGGAATAGGCACCATAGCCATTGGCACCGTGACTTTTCAGCGCTCCTTTGATACTACATCATCTAGATGCAGCTCCAGAGGTGTGCAGTAACGCCACATGCCATGTGGCGCAGTGCGTGGCATCACACCGGCTTGGGGGCAGAGTCGGGCCATATGTCATAGGTATACCATGCCCTGACTCCACCCCCAGGCCAGACTTAATGGCTGGTTTGTACATCCTCCTAGTCGCTAAAAGTATATGAAACCACTTAAGTCTTAGGACCAAATAAAACAGTTCAAGATCATTTAAAAATAGATACAAGTGCAGAAATCATGGGATTTATAGTTTGCTGTGGCACCAGAGCTGTCCGATAGAGAAGGCTAAATATCTTACAAAAATACAAATCCCAAAATTCCATAGCATTGAGCCACGGCAATTCAAGCAGTGTCAAACTACATTAATTCTGGAGTGTAGATGCAGCCTTTGTAATGTAACTTTCTGCTTTATCACACTAGGGGGCAAACGGGATTTAAACAAGAGTTAAATGAGAGTTAAACAGGAAACTTTGGAGTTTATCACATGGGAGACATCCTGTGCAGAAACAGGATTTAAAAAGGGATTTAAAACCCAGAAAAAACCTAAGAAGATATGCAAAAGTGCCATTGATTTTCAGACACATCGGGGTTACTGCAACATTAAACTGGCTAGAAAGTTGACAAAACACAATTCTTTTTGCTTTCGGAATTTTCCAGAAGTAAAAAGAATTGTGTTTGTCTACTTTCTAGACAGGTTAATGTTGCATTAATGCACCTTAACAGTGATGTCATCTGAAAATCAAGTGTGCTTGTGTCTCTTTTCTACTTTCTATCCAGGTTAATGTTGAGTTAACCCAGACATCACTTGATAATAAATCCTTTTTTTGCTGTTTTTTTCACTTTAAATCCCATTTTTGCACGGGATCCCTCCCATGTGATAAACTCCAATTGTTACTATGTAAAATAAATAAACTTTTTTGGATCACAACTCCCTTAATCCACCAACTGATCTAGTAAATTCTGGGAGCTGTCACATACCGTCCAACAGATCATAGAGGGAAACTGGGATATGTGTGGTGGAACAGCAAGAGTGTGGCCAAAATGCAGGGGCAAGAGGGCAAAAGTTCTTAATGAGGAAGAACATTCAAAACTATCACTCTAAACAGAGAAATCAGAAATTTATGTAGTAGAGCTAGAAAATCCTGAAAAGAGGGTCGGACCAAATGAAGCTACCAGGAAGGTCAAGATTCCACCTCTTCTTCACCTTTCTTTCATGTTGAGTCAAGTGAAAGCAAACTATTTTTGTATTCTGAACTCAGTTTGCATCAATGAAAGTAGCTGAGGACAAAGCAGGAGGAAGAGAGAGAAACTGGGACATTTTACGAGCAGCTGAGAAAGTGGGATGGCAGGATTAACCAGGACTCTTTCTGCCAAAGCAGGACAGTTGGACATTATGCTGTAGTTAACTTGTCCAAGCTCTATGACATTGACATTGCATCTGCACCACAGAAATAATACAGTTTAACTGTCATGGCACAATGCTATGGAATCCTGGGACTTGTCGTTTGTTGGGGTACCAGAGTTCTCTGACAGAGAAGCTTAAGCAGCTCACAAAACTGCAGATCCCAGAATTCAATAGCACTGAGCCATGGCTATTAAAGCGGTGTCAAACTGCATGAATTCTGCAGTGCAGATGCAGCCCTAGAGAGGCAAAGACATTTTGTGCATGACTGGAGTCAATTCCACAGATTAGTGGTTGTCACTTAAAATTTGGCCGTGGAATGGGTTTCACTTGGAGGGTTTTTTCCTGCCTGTAGCCGGCAAAGGCCTCTGGCCTTGCTTGCCTTTGCTCTCTGTAGGCCTCTTTCCCTTCAGATGGTACCCACATGATCCGTGGAAGCTGCACCTGAATACACATCCCTAGCTTATCCGTCATGCATGCTGTCATGAAACTCAGCCCCCTTCCTGGCTTAGCCAAGTCGCAGCCCAGTGGGGTGCCTTGTGTTTAAGAGACCCCTTAGCAAACATGTATAGAGAGAAAAGGGGGAATTACTACCAGCTTGGACTGAGGCAGGAGAGGCTAAGTTTTGATACAACAGAAAAAGTAAAGCGCAACCTAACCATCTGAGACAATTTGTTCAGCATGTAGTGTGTTGCTACAATGCCTGGGAAATTCAGATTTTTCATTAAATACAAAAAAGTACCCAGTCCTCATGAGGCCAGGGGTAAGACTGCAAGTGAGAGCTTCTGCACCTGATGCCCACTTAATGTCTTGCCATAAAAATCCCTGACAAGGGTCACATAAAACACATAAAACACAATTTCTATGTCACTCTTGAGATTTAGCGGCCCTTCCGAAAAAGTCTGTACCCCACTGAAAAAATATACTGCTTAGCACATTGTGTAGCATTTCTGTAGAACTTATGCAAAGATTGTGAGGTTAAACTCTGCATTTAAGTTCATTAAAAATAAAAAAAGACTGCCCCATAACATTAAATTTACCCACCCTGAGGAGATTACATTCCAATAATAAACTAATAAGAAAATAATATTCTTTCTTTGCACCACTTGTGGATATACTTTATTCTAGGTAGGCTTCTCCTTGCTACTGCAGACAAGGACTATTAATTGTGAGTAGATCTGCCTACCAGCAGACAACTTCCCAAAAATATTTGCAAGAATACCTGGTTCAGGAAATCTCTGTCTCCCCTGAACATTTGAAAGAGCGGAGGCACTTGAAACTGGCAAAGATAAATGATGAAGGCCCCTTACATTGCTATCAGTGATTCCAACATATGGATCTGCACCTCAGATGTGTGCTTGCTGTTATGTGGGGAGTGATCATGGGAAGATGCAGAGCGTGGATGTTACATTTCGGTGCAATTATTCCCCCAGTCCCATAGTCAGCATGATGGTCATGCTGGTTAGCGGATTGTGGGAATGAAGGTCCCAAAAGTAATTGCCCGAGATCTGGAGAAAACTGGCCTGAATGGGGCCCAATCCAGTTGTTTGCATCCCACAAAAGCCCACAATAAGCCAGGGTTTTGGGAAAACACTGGGGTTTTCCATGACTTTGCTAACTCTTGGGCAAAGTCATGTTAGCCAGGGAAACCTGCAGTATTGCACTGGAAGTCACTATGCAATATATGCACTGTGCACTACGGAAACAGCACCAGCATAAGATTACCATTAAATTTTTCACCCAAGCAAATAAATCCTAAGGGTGACTTGAGAGCCATCTCTAAATATCTGAAGGGATGTCATGTAGAAGATGAAGCAAGCTCATTTTCTGTTCCACCAGAGACTGAAAAACAAACCCATGGCTTCAAATGTCAAGAAAAGAGATTCAACCTAAACATAAGGAAGAGCTTTTTCCCCCCTTTTTTTTCCGGTGAGAGTTCTTTGACATTGGAATATAAGGAGGATATTTTTAATACCTAACAAGCCACTTGCGGGTCATTCAAATGGATTTTTTTTAGTGTGATGATATGAATAAACTCATTCATGCATTCAGGGTTGTTTATTCACACTATGGAATTGCATCTGCGGGCTTCTCTGTGAGTTCTGTTGTTCACACGTGCCAGCACTTGAATAAAGATGGAGTCGATCATGTAAATATATTCGAAACACATTCAAGGCATGCAGAGTTTTATCCCAGTTTATCCTGAGTCTATTCGCATGGGTTATTCACACTGCCAACGATGCAAATCTTTTTTTTTTTAACTTGGAGTAAAACCCAATGTCGATTATCCCATGGTAAGTGGTGTGGGTTTTTTTGGTAGGCCTCCCTGCCTCCCTACTATTCAAAATGCATCTGAACAACTGATTATTGCATTACCTTTCCTCCTGACCTAGGTGTGGGCTGAAACCTTTAAAAAATGTATTTTATCGCATGCCTCTATGTCCAGTCCGGAGGCATCCCATACATAATCTAGACTTCTCCCATACTTTGCGAAGAATAGGGAAATCCCGTTCTTTCAAAATGTACCAGAAAAATCAAGTTTGGGTATGAATACCGTGATGGGGTACAGGATGCCTCCGGACTGGGCATGGAGGCATGTGATAAAATCCATTTCTAAAAGTTTTCAGCCCATACCTAGGTTGGGAGGAAAGGCAATGTGACAACCTCCTAAGATTCAGCCCAGATTCAACCCACATTATTTTCACTTGGGCAACTCCAGACAACAACTGCCATCTCACCCTGCCAAAGAGGAATGGCAGCAGGCCAGGGCCTCTCCCTGCTGCTTGCTTTGCGGTGGCCACTTTGCAAACCGCAGGACGAAACAGTGGTGCTTTCCTCGGAGGAAGTCTGGCTGCCCATTTGTGCAAAGGTAATGGGCCTTGAACGCATGTGTGGAGAATCTAGGAAGAGGCTGGCGAGAGCCATGCTTCAGAGGCTGTGTTTAGAAAGCTACGGTCTGCTTCAACCAAATGTTGGGCGACATAAAGTGGGGGATGTAAAATGTTGGGTGGAGTAATATGCAATTTGGTGTGCTACTTTTCAGTATCTAATATGCACTTTACTTGCTTTAATGCTTTTAATTGTTAATGTTTTAAACGTACTGTAATGGCTGGAATCCTGTGTGCCAAATCCAAATAGATTTGTATTCTAATCTTCAGAGCAGTAGAAAGCAAGCTTGCTCTGTCTTCTATATGACATCCCTTCAGATTTTTAAAGATGGGTATCATGTCACCTCTCAGTCTTTTCACCTCCAAGCTAAATATACCCAACTCCCTAAGTAGTCCCTCCTAAGGCTTTGTTTACAGAGTTTGATAATCTTGGTTGTCTTCCTCTGGAAACGTTCCGGCTTGTAAATATCCTTCTTGAACTGTAGCATCCAGACCTTGAAGCACTATTGCACTGGGGTGGCATTAATACTTCTCTTGATCTGGACACGAAGCTCCTGTTGATGCGAGCCAGAACTGTATTGTCTTTTTAGGCTGCTGCCTTATTGGTTTTCTCCTCCAGCAGGAAGAAACCTAAGGAAATTGTTCATTCTTGCATGTGAGGATGAAATAGTCAAAAATTACATCCCTATTCTCTTGTGGATCAGCTGCAACGAGCTGTGTATAAATTCATTTCCTCGGGAGGAAGATGTGTGTGTGTGTATGTTTTCCCTTTTGTTTCTTTGCCAGGAAAGGAGGAAAATAAAAGAATTCTTCCCTTGCAAGGAGGGAGGCCTCCAAATCCACTTGGGCTTCTCCGGATTCCTTCCAGCCTGAGCGGATGGGGTTTACCTATGGCTTCGAGAGGTCAAAGCCTCTCCTTCAGCTTACACACAGAGGGAGGGTTTGCCCATTTCTGGCTTCCTGAGATGATGAGTTATTGCTAAGAGATTTCCTCTCCCATCTGCTCCTCTTTACCAAAGACATTTTCTCCTCTCTGCCTTTTGCTTTCTCACCTCAGCTTTCTGCTTCTGTCTCCCCCAGGACACCAAACCATGCACCCTCGAAGTAGGCAAGCAGCCAAGGAAAGCAGATCCAGCAACTCCTCGCCGTTTCCTTCCTCAGAGGTCGGCAACTAGGGGCATAAGACACCATGACCTAGATCAATCTGGTGCCAGAAACCATTGGATTCTCTCTCTTGGATACCTCCAGCCTATGAAACCTCAGGGGTAACTTCACATTCAAGAAGTGTATGGTGTAAAACTGAGTTATGTAAAACTGTGGGATGCCCACAGATGTTATCATACCTAAATCTCTGCCCGGATGCATCCCGGGTCAAAACTCCCTCAGCTGGCCAGTTTTTGAAGTCTGAAATTCTCCGATAGATAGGCAGCAATTTAGATATGATAACGTCCCGGGGCATTGCACATCCTGTATTCAAACTCAAAGAGGTAAGACGGTTTATTCATTAATGGAATAAGCTCCTAATATTAATTTATTTCTTTTTTGCATTTTCCATAATACTTAGAACTCAAGTAGCTCTCAGTGATACGGGTCAAGATCCAGTACAGACATTGCATAGGACAAAATGATGCCAGCGTAAAGGTGCCGTGGATGCAATGCATGGAATGTACAGACTCAATCAAAGAAGCCACAGTCCTGAGTTTGCCAGACCTGAGCAGGGTGTCTTGGATTTCTCTCATTCATTGGGTTGCTGTGAATCAAACATGACTTCTTCCAACTTTCCTAGCATTATTACCTTTTCTAGTGAGTTATCTCCTGTCATGATGTGACCAAAGTATGACAGTCTCAACTTGATCTTGACTTCCAAGGAAATTTTAAGCTTCATCTGCTCAAGGACTCATCTGCTTCTCATTTTGTCTGTCCACGGTATCCTCAACACTCTTCTCCAGCACCATATTTCAAATGTGTTGATTTTCCTCTTATCTGCCTTCTTCTGTCCAGCTCTGTCCAGCTCTCACATCCGTACATGGTGATGGGGAATGAGATGGCTCAGACTATCCTAACTTGAGTGCTTGGTTTTATATCTCAGTTAGTAATCTGGCTGCACCTCTTTGGACCAAGTGAAGTTTCTCAACACTATGTATTAACTCTTAACTATGTATCAAGAACCCTAGCCCTCCCTGCGGTCTTCTGCCTTGGTCCTGGCCCCAGAGGGAGAGAAGAACCCCTGGACCTCATCCCCTTTCCCACCACCTTCCCCTTCTCCTTTTGTGTTGTCTCTCTTAGATTGTAAACGTGAGGGCAGGGAACCGTCTAATTTATAAAATTGTATGTACAGCACTGTGTAAATTTACAGCGCTATATAAATAAAGGTTAATAATAATAATAACACTTTTCAAAGTCAGCCCCACATAAAGTTCATTGCAGTATTCCAATCAGATTTAATTAAGGCATGTGTCACTGTGACCAAGACAGATGTCCCAAGGAATGCCTGCCACAAACTATGCCTGGAAAGCAACAGGTTATCTGTTAGACATTTTACAAGTAACATGTCACTTCTTACTTGGCATGTACCATAACATGTTCTTTTTACAAATGTTCCTGTTTTATATAATTTTTAAAAGCAATTCTAGACATTGCCCCCCATGGCAATGTCCTTATTTGCCCCAGAGTAGCATTTGTACAAAAATAAACATCACTTGTTATGCAAAAAAAAAAAAAAAAGTTACAAGAATGTGCCCTTGCTTTCACAAAAATGTTGCACTGTAATGATTGTCACCATTTTGAGAAGGATTGTAGAAATGAAATGGAGGTTTTGCAGTTAATGGTGGGTTCTGGGAGGCTATGGACCTTATCAGGCGTTGGAAATTGGAAGTATAATCCAATGGCAATCTGAACGCAATCATGGGGTTTCACGTTATTGTGAATTAAAGTATCTCACGCAATTTTGGGCAAAAGGGAAGTCATTCCAAATGTAATCATGGGTTTTATGTTATTGCGAATTAAAGCATCTCACACAATTTTGGGCAATGGGGGTCATTTTCGGGTAATGGGAAGTCATTCTGAATGCATTCCGAATGCAACTGGATTTCACGTAAATTTGCTAAACTAGCGAATTCACGTGAATTCGAATTGGCTCCAATTGGCTCAATTCGCAATAAAGAGAAATTCCTCCTGTCTGATAAGGTTCTATGTGGGTGATTTCCATGTATTTTCACATGTTTGGGGGCTTTCTGTGCAGGTTTCTAGCAGAAATTGCAAGAGATCTTATCAACATTTACAAAGTACATTGCAGTGGGGTGGCTGTGTGGGACTGGTGGAGGGCCTCAAAGACTCTAAAAGAATTGTTGAGAGGCTGCATGTGGACCACAGGCTGCAGTTTATCCACCCCTGGTTTAAGGCTTCCCCTAAGACTCGGCCAGGGTCTTACTGGTTGATCTTGGGTGAGTCACATACTCTCAACCGCAGAAAAAATGGTGATAGGGTCACTGTAAGGTTGCCATAAGTAAAAAATGACTTGAATTCACAAAGAAACAACAACATTTCTGAGCATCAGGCTGCCCTGAAAAGCATAGAGGGGCCAAGCTTGAAGAAAGGGAGTAAAAAGGAAAAGGAAAGAAAGAGGACACAATATTGCACTTCCCCCTTACTCACTTTGCAGACTACAAAAGCGAATTGCATGTTGTGTCTCTGACCTGTCTCCATCTCCAAAGTGAGCAGTGTTTCCCTGGAGGCAACTACAATGATCCTTTCTAATATTCTCCCAGACACCGCTGCCTGCCTTGTCTCCTTCTTTCTGTGTAAGGTGCCTGGCTTCTTCTGATACTGCGTAAGAAGCAAAGGGAAGGTTCTGTGGTAGCATGGATACAAACAAGCAACATACAAAGGCCTTGATCCAACACTTGCTTAACACAGCATGTATGCAGAGATATGCTGCGTGAACGCTATACAAGCCCCATGCAGCCCAGCAATGATGCTCAACACATGTCAATGACCAGGTGCAATTGTAAGATGCACAATGCATGCAGCACAAATGCAAGGCAAAGTGCAGGATGCACAAGCACAATGCTCAACTACAATGCCTAGCATAGGATACACAACCACAAGGCCTAACCACAGTGCATAGTACAGGATACAAAACTGCAGTGCAAAATATAGCCATCCCCCTTTCCTCTCTTCAGACTTCCCTTACGTCCTTATAAAAACCCATAGAGCAGTTGCAAGCAGCCAGGCCCAGAGATCCAAAGAGCAATTCTCCTCCTCTACTTCTCAGCTTTCCATTGCAGACTAGGGCCTGGACAGCCTGGCTTGCTGATTGTTTGGGGAAAGAGGATGCTAGGATTCCTGATTGGTTGGCTGGGATCCTGTTCCAGGGTCTTGGTCCCTCCTTGTGGCCTTATATACCAAAGAGCTCTGCTCTTTTTTGCAAGTCCCACCAGACAGCAGGAGGAGAAGCATCAGCCGAAAGGGTTCCCGAGGAAGAAGAGGAGGAGGAGAAGAAGGAACAACAGCTGAGAAAGGAAGGCGTGGTGGAAGTATTCCCCCTTCAGCAGGAGGAGGAAAGAGAGGTGGTGGCTGCAGCTGCTGTCCAGCTGGTCTGTCTTTGAGTTTTTTCAGTCTGCCTCCAAGCAGCCTTTCTTGGTGAGGTCTGGACCAGCTTTCCACAACCTGGCATTGAAAGAGCCCCTAAAGGCAGGGCCTTTCGAGGGGCAGGAAGACCCTCACAATGGCCTTCACCATGCTAAGACCCATGGCTGCCCATGTGCTGTACCCAGACCTTAGCCTACTGTCAGAGGAGGACGAGGAGAACCAGAGCGAAAGTGATGCCTCAGACCGGTCCTACGGTTGCTGTGAAGGTCGCCGGAAGGGGTCCCGAAGACCTGGCCAAGTGGTAGTGGTCAAGCAGAGACAGGCGGCCAATGCCCGAGAGAGAGACCGGACCCAGAGTGTCAACACAGCCTTCACGGCTCTCCGGACCCTCATCCCCACCGAGCCGGTCGACAGGAAGCTGTCCAAAATTGAGACCCTGCGCCTGGCCTCCAGCTACATCTCCCACTTGGCCAATGTCTTGCTCCTGGGTGAAGGGTGTGAAGATGGGCAGCCTTGCTTCAGTGCCATCTACGGTGCCAAAGGGGAGATGGAGGCCAAGCAGCCGAGGAGCATTTGCACGTTCTGTCTCAGCAACCAGAGGAAAGGGGTAAGTCCTTTGGCCAAGGCAGCTGAAGTATATTGGGCCTTTGGTATCCAGGACTCCCTTAGATACCAAAATCCACGGATGCTCAAGTCCCACTAAATACAGTGGCATAGTAAAATGGTATCCCTTATATAAATGGGCAAAAATTAGTTTGCTTTTTGGAATTTGTATTTTTAAAAAAAATATTTTCAAGCCATGGATAGTTGAATCTGTGGTCAGCTATAGCATGTAGGGTTGCCAGACCGCCTGGCCTGGAGTTCCTAGTTTTTATAGGTTATCCCCACCAGTTGTTGCTGTTGTTGTGTGCCTCCAAGTCATTTTTGACTTACTGTGACCCTAAGGTGACCCTATCAAAGGGTTTTCTTGGCAAGCTTCCTCTGAAAGGGGTTGCCATTGCCATCCTCTGAGGCTGAGAGAGTATGACTTGCCCAAGGTCACCCAGTATATTTTAATGCTTGAGCTGGGAATCGAACCCAGATCTCCAGAGTCATAGTCCAGTGTTCAAACTACTATGCCATGCTGCCTTCCCCAGGATGCAAATTATCAAGTTTTTATAGGTTGAACTCTGGGCATGAGGAAAGGGCTGGGTGCAAATCTCCAGCTCAGCTGGAAGAGCTGCAGCTTGCTATATGTTGTTAAGGATTAACAAGTTTCTTACTGCAGTTTGCAAAGATGGGGTGGTGAAGGTATTATGCATTTATTTAGTTAGCTTTCTCCATCCCTCCCAATGATGGTGGCTCCAGGACTCACCCTTTGCTGTTGCATCCATCTTCTGGACAGAACCAAGAAGGCTGGATTAAATGTTCCATATCCCAGCACTGTAAAATTAGAATTAAAGCAGTTTCAGACCGTTTTAACTGAATCTATCCTGTTGTATCCTGGGATTTGTAGTTTAATAAGTGTGGTTTGAGCTTTGGACTACGGTAGGACTCTGGAGATCAGGTTTGAGCTTTGGGCTAGGTGTTTATAGTGGTTTGAGCTTTGTAGTGGTTTAAGCTTTGGACTAGGACTCTGGAGATCAGGGTTCAAATCCCGGCTGGGCCATGTAAACCCACTGGGTGATGCTGGCATATCACACTCTCTCAGCCTGAGAGGATAGCAGTGGCAAGCTCCCTGTGAAGAAGCTTGCCACGAAAACCCTATGACAAGGTTGCCATAAGTCAGAAACGACTTGAAGGCACACAACAACAACAACAACAACAACAACAAATGGTAATCAGCCTGGTTTGTCAGAAGAGCTCTGGTGCCTCACCAAACTACAAATCCCAGGATTCTATAGGATAGACTCATTGCAGTTAAAGTGAGGTCAAATGGCTTTAATTCTGCAGCATGGCTTTCTTGTTGATGATAATGATGATAATGTTGTGTGCCTTCAAATCATTTCCGAGGGCGACCGATCACAGGGTTGTATTGACAAGATTTGTTCAGAGGAGGTTTGCTATTGCCATCTTCTGAGGTTGAGAGAGTGTGACTTGTCCAAGGTCACCCAACGGGCTTCCAGTGCTGAGCCAGGATTTGAACCCTGGTCTCCCATACACCTTACGGAAGTGAGAAAAAATAATCTCCTCATTTCACCTTGATCTAGCTAAGATTTCGATGTTTGCATGCATGTGTATGTTTGAAGGAGTCTGCTTGGGGTCTGCTTGGTGTTTAAAGCATTAACACGTCTTGCCATCACCAGCAAATGTCCAAAAGTCTCAGGTTTCAGCTCAGAAACTTCAGGGCCTGAGATGTTTCTGAGTGAGCTAACAACTTTAGTGATGTGAGCTCAAGCAGGCATCCTTTGAGCAATACAGTATAGCAGATCCCAGAATCCACCAACCAGCATGACTGTGGGGGATTGTGGGACCTGCTTTCTTTCTTTCTTTTTTCTTTTTTAAAAAGGAACTTTCCCAAGCTCTGAGTTTGGAAGTCATGTTCTCTAAACCACATATACACAACTGTGGTGGACTCATGGTTAGAGCGACCTGATGTCTGAATGGCAAAGGAGGACAAGGCACCCTAAGTGTAGGACATTCAAGAAAAATACCATATATACTCGACTATAAATCGACCACATGTATACGTCAAGGGCAGGTTGAGAGACCAGAATTATGAATTTTGATATGATGACCCGTGGATAAGTCAAGGGTAAAACTCAAAGGTATGTAATGAAGGATGTAAAGATTGAAGCAAAAGAGAGCAATGCCCAAGAACTTACAAAATTCCAGCAGGCATAACTCTTTGTGCTTATACTAAAGGCTGAATGGATGAGAGAGTAGAAGGGGGTCTGTGCTTCCAGGACAGATTAAACTTGCCTTTCACCTAGAGATGGGTTTATATATTTGTGTGTGAGAGAGAGTTAAAGTACAGCAATTAAATTGACCTGTGGATAAGTCAATTCAGGTTTCTTGGGTCAAATTTTCAACCTAAATTTCTAGACTTATACATGAGTATATACAGTAAAAGCTCAAAACCATCATATCCATATAAATTCATGCTGCTTAGCTATGCTCAGAATGGAGGACATTTTGAAGTTCCTTCTGGACAGAAGGTTAAAATGTAGGAAGTGTCCTGGAAAAGGAGGATGTTTCGTCACCCATCTCATGGTCCAGTTTGCTGATCCCTGGAACCCTCTAAGTGGCCACCTGGCTTGCCAGAAATGCTGGAAGGAAATGGAAAAGACTGCATTTTCCCCTATACATCTGCTCTTGTTTTGAGATATTCTGGGTCTCACCACTGTCATAGATATATCTGGCGGAAACGCAGAAGGTATTGCTACAATATCTGGTTCCAAAAATCAGTGGCTGCATCTACACTGAAGAATTAATGCAGTTTGACGCCACTTTAGCTGCCATGGCTCAATGGAATTTTGGGATATATAGTTTGGTGAGCTGTTTAGCCTTCGCTGTCAGAGAGCTCTGGTGTCACAACAAGCTACTAACCCCAGGATTCCATAGGATGGAGCCATGGCAGTTAAAGCAGTGTCAAACTGCATTAATTTTGCAGTGTAGATGCAGCCCAGACCCTGCTTCCAGACTTTAAAAAACTTCCTTCCCAGATATGTTAGACCAGGTGCCCTCTTTACTATCTTTCTGCAAGTCAGCAGACCTTTGAAGACTGATAGCTTAAGGGGAATGGGCTTTGTATAATGTGCTGAGTTTTCTCTATTCCCCCCTATTTTTCCCTCTTTTTAATGGTTTATATTTTTTGTTGTTGTTTTGTATACCTACAAGTCATTTCCAGCTTATGGCGACCCTAAGGCAAACCTGTTATGGGGTATTATTGGCATGATATGTTCAGAGGAGGTTTGCCATTATCATCCTCTCAGGCTGAGATTGTGTGATCTTTTAATTTTTTGATAATTTAATTACTTTTTAACTTTAAAAAACCTTTTATTTGAAATGTTGTAAGCTACTTTGTTTCCCAATGATGATGATGACGACGACGTTGAACAAAATCAGATGCCTTCATTTTGGGAAGCTGGTAATTTTTGATATTAACCAGTGTAGATAAAGCCCTGCAACCTATTGAAAAGATGAATTGCCTCTCCTGGAAGTAACCAGGAGGAGAAATTTGCCCTTTGGGGACAGTGTGGGAAGTCCAGAAGAGTCAAGGGCCACAAGAACAGCCTTAGGGTCCACATGGGGTCCCCAGAAGGTACTTTGCCAACCCTTGCTCTAAACAGACTGGACTACTGCCTGATACATAAACAGTGTGAGTCAGAAGCAGTGGCTCAGTGGTGAGAGGTTGACATTCTGTACAGTACCACAGAATCTGAGAGTTGGAAGAGACTCCCGAGGGCCATCCAGTCCAACCCCATATTGCAATGCCAGAAGACACAATCAAAGCACTTCAGACAGATGGCCATCCAGCCTCTGTTTAGAAACCTCCAAAGAAAGAGACTCCATCACCTCCTGAGGCAATCTGTTCTACTGTCAACCAGATCCTATAGTAAAAACATTCTTCCCAATGTTCAAGTTGGGTCTCTTTGCTTGTCATTTGAATCTGTTGCTTCTGGTTATAGGAGATTGTCACACGGGGTAAAGGATGGAATGCTCCCGTCCTTACCCTGTCCTTATGGCGCGATCGTGCTAAGATTTACAGATGATGTCTGTCACTATCCCGTCCTGAAGTCATCCTTATCGCATGATCGCGATAAGATTTTCAGATGATGTTGCATTTATCCTATCCTTCTCCTGTCACTGAAGTAGCATAACCCCGTCACTTTGTATTGATGGAAACTCCCATTAATACAATGACAGGTGCCACTGATGGGAAAAGGATGGGATAAGTGTGGACATGATAAGGACAACTTGGGAGCCCTCGCTCCATCAAGGTGCAATTTCAGAGCTTCTGGTTAGGGTCAAGACTCATTCTGGAAATCAATAACCATTGAAAAACAGGGTACTTCTGAACATGTACAGAATGTCATTTTATTATTTATCTGGAGTGGCCCAACCCAAGGTCATCATTTGGGGGGGGGGGGCTGCAGGGAGTTCGGACCACACCAGGTGACACCACTGCTCCCGAAATACTTGCCTTTTGGAAGAAATGGGCTGTGGCATTGGCCTGTGTTCCTTTAAAACACCGGAGCTCAGTTGAGGAGATGGGCTGAGTGGGGCAAGGCTCAGTGGGAGGAGAAAGGAGAGCCCTCAAGGTTTTTTTTTTAAAATAAATAAATTAAAAATTAAAAATTATTTTAAAAAAATAAATGTTAAAGTTTAAGATTTATTTTTAAAAATAAATTTAAATTTTAAGTTATTTTTAAAAATAATTGTTAAATTTTAAAAAATTATTTTAAAAAATAAATATAAGTAAGTTTTTTTATTCTTTTAAACTTTTTAAAAAAACATTACATCTCTGACCAAATTTTCACTTTAACCACATGCAACTATGTACATGTGAATATTGTAACTTCAACGTACAATTTTAATCTTGCTAGTTGCCCATGTCACAACCATGACCATTACATTTAGTGATATATGGGAATTATGAATTACATTAGTACAAAAAAATCATGACTAAGGTTTTTGTATGGGGTGGTATGGGAGGAGGTCAATGGCATGTGTGTTTGTGTGTGTGTGTCACCATGAGTTACGACAACCCTAGTGAGGCTAATTCTAGTGAGGCCACTGGCACAACCCACTCACTAGGTTGGGACATTGGTTTGCAAGTTGGAATGCATGGCTACTGCAAAGGTTTTGCCACCAGATGCTTCTCATTGAAGAAAGTCAACCCTGCTTGTAAATCAGAGCCCCTCTGCACCTCAAGGCTCAGGGAAGGTCAGTCATATTGTTCCCAGATGTTGGTCATTGAGGCTGGAAGCCAGGGGCCAGCAGCTTCTGGCTGATGGTTCTTGGATCCCGCCTGGCCCTGGTGATGTGAGCGAACCATTGAACAAGTAAAATTGTGAGCATTTGGGAGGTGAAGGGAAGGAACATCAATCATCATCATCATCATCATCATCATCATCTGAATGCCCTTCTTACAAGTCAAACAGAGGAAAATCTGGGTGGATCGCATGTGGCTGTAAGAAGCCACCCATTTCATATTCCAGGAAAAGCCCATGTGCCACTGATACTACTTTAACTGTCATGGCTCAATGTAATGGAATTCTGGGACTTGCAGTTTTTTGAGAGACCTCTGGGGGAAAACAAACTATAAATCCCAAGATTCCATTGGATGGAAGCCATGAGAGTTAAAGTGGTATCAAACTACATTAATGTGGTTTCAGCTTTGGCTTCTGGGCATGGTTCCCCCACCACTTGTTAGCATATGTAGGCACAATTCTAACATTGAAAAGAGCTGGTGATTTCTCCTTTATTGGAAGGCTTTCAGCAGCGTTGCTCTAGCTATGGTTTTCTTGCATTGGCAAGGGTAGGACTGGATGACCTTTGGGTACCCTTCCAATTCGACAATTCAGTTATTCTATGGAAAGTGATAGCGCAGTGGTTTGAGTGTTGGACTATGACTTTGGAGACCAGAGTTTGATTCCCATCTTGGGCATGAAGCTCACTGAGTGACCTTGGGTAGGTGACATGCTCTCAGCTTCAGAGTAAGGCAATAGCAAACCTCCTCTGAACAAATCTTGCCAAGAAAACCCCATGATAGGTTCACCATAAGTTGGAAATGGTTTGAAGGCACACAGCAGCAGCAACAATAACAAATATGACTCAACTGGCACGAAAGAGCAAGGACACAGGGAGACCTGTGGACACTGAAAAAATCCCCAGAATTCCCCAGTCAGCATGGCCAAATCCTTTTGGGGAAGTGCCACTCCCAAACTTTCTTGTTGGCACTATTGCTTATTTCAAAAAGGAAAAGTTCCTTTCAGGATTGAAGATATTTTAAAAATATATAAAATTCCAAACAGCAAACCTTAATTTTGCCATTTTATATGAGGGACACCATTCTGCTACACCATGGTATATAATGGGACTTGAGCATCCATAGATTTTGGTATCCATGTGCAGGGGGTCCTGGAACCTATTGAAACCAATTGTGAGAGAAATAATACTATAAATAAATAAATAAAAATAAAACCTCTTTGCAAACTGCACATTGTGGTGATGTTGTACATCCAATACTTTGAACTGCAGGTGTGTATCCTGTACTATGCATTGTGGCTGTATATCCTTTAATAGATATTGTGGTTGCACATTGTGCATTCTATATTTTGTGCTGCAGTTTTGCATTCTGTACTACGCACTGTGGTTATGCCTTGTGTCTTGTGGTTGTGTATCCTATGCTAGGCATTGTGACTGCGCATTGTGGTTTTGCATCTTGTACTTTGCATTGCAACTGTGCATCATGCATTGCACATTGTACAATGGCACCTGGGTCATTGACATGTATTGAGCATCGTCGCTGTGCTGCATGGGGCTTGCATAGCATCCACACAGCGTATCTCCACAGGCAGGTATTTAAGCTGCGCTAAGTGGGTGTTAGATCAAGGCTACCATAAAACCTGCCCTCTGTTCCTTAAATTAACTTGGGTGCCTTCAACCATGGCTCCAGCCACTCTTCCATCCCCACCTTTATGGAAATAGATTGGAGTCAGGATGGAGTCAGGATGTAGCTGTGATGGTGATAGGCAAAATGAAGGCATTGCTCCCCTCCAGATATCAATTTGCTTACTTTCAGTACCCAGATTTCTAGCATTGGTGAGTGTGGGATTGTTTCCCCCTTGAACTCCTCCATGTGTTCATTTCTTATTAGCTTGCTCACTATGAATAATAATTAATATAATAATAATAATAATAATTAAAAAAATTATTTATATCTCACCCCATCTGCACTCAGGCAATTGGGATGGCTTACAGCATTACAATTATACATACCATATCCCCCAACCCTCCCTCCCATTAAAATAGAATTAAACATTAAAACAAGTTAAAAATGGACAATAAAACAATAAAACAACAACAATGCGCAGGCAAATAGGATTGGTCCATTTCTTTCTCTCTTGGTAGAGACCCCCAAGGGCCATTCAATCCATCCCCATGCCAGTCAAAGCACACCTGAAAGGTGTCCATCTAGCATCTGTTTAAAAACCTCCAAAGAAGGAGACTCCACCACACTTTGGAGCAATGCAACAGTGTATCCCACTCTCCAATAGCTCTTATCATTAAGAAGTTCTTCCTAATGAAAACGTTCCCTGGCGTTTGCATCCATTGCCTCATGACCCATTAGATTATCACATTAGGTCAATTCCAGAACCATCTCATAATTATCCCATTATTGGCGATGAATATCCCATTATTGGTAATGGGATAATTGTGGAATGGTAATGGGATAACTGCAGGATGGTTCTGGAATTGACCCTAATGTGATAATCTAGCTAGTTTCCGGAGCAGGAGAAAACAAACTTGCTCCATCCTCAAATTTTTCAAATGTTTAAAGAAGGCTATCATGTCCTTACTTAACCTCCTCTTCTCCAGGCTAAACATACCCAACTCCTTAAGTCACTCCTTATAGGCCAAGGTTACCAGACCGTTCACCATTCTGGTTGCCCTCCTTTGGATATTCTCCAGCTTTGTCAATATCCCTCTTTTCTTTGAATGCCTAAACTGTATTTGTAAAAGCCAACATGGTGTAGTGGTTTGAATGTTGGACTATGATCCTGGACACCAGGGTTGGATTCCCCATTTGGCCGTGGAAACCCACTGGGTGATCTTTGGCAAGTCACACTCTCTCAGCCCCAGAAAACCCCTTGAAAAGTTCACCTTAGGGTTACCATTAAGTCGAAAAAGGCTTGAAGACAGACAACAACAAGGCTAGAAGTCTTTGGATCGAAGGAAAATTTCATTGCGGTCATACTTCTTATTTAGGGGCAATGCCCTCTTTTAAGACCCAGCTTCCATTCCACCTTTGAACGGAAGAGGGGGAAGTATCTGGCCTCGGGCAGCAAAGTGTTTTGAGCTGCCCCTGATTCAACATCAACACTTTGGGATATTGGTCCATGATCTGTGGTGACAATGGTATATGGACTGATATTTTGGAGGGGGGGAGGGAGTTATCCTATAAATTGGGGTAAAATACCAGTCCTGCTCACATCAGGTATCATTGGGGGCTTATGGGATGGTGTCCAAGCTTCAAAATGAATATATTCTTCATTGGCTTCCCTTTCCATCCTTCAATTTTCTGGGGAAAGCTGAGGTGGAGAAAGTTATGCAGATCAGGGTAAACCTGTATATGTGGCTCTGGATTTTAGTTTGAAATTTAATGGCGTTACCCAAGGTGCTGAATCTATTTGGGAAGAATGGGTTCAGCAACGTAGGGTGTATCTATACTTCAGAATTAATGCAGTTTGAAACCACTTTAACTGCCATGGCTCAATGCTACTATGGAATCCTGAGATTTGTACTTGTATGAGATATTTAGCCATCCCTTTCAGGGAGCTTGAGAGTCCCAGTGTGGTAAAGTGGTTTGAGTGTTGGACTATGACTCTGGAGACCAGGGTTCAATCCCCAGCTCAGCCATGAAAACCCACTGGGTGACTTTGGGCAAGTTGCACACTCTCAGCCTCAAGGGAAGGCAATGCCATACCTCCTCTGAACAAATCTTGCCAAGAAAATCCTTTGATAGGTTTGTATTAGGGTCACTATAAATCAGAAATTACTTGAAGGCACACAACAACAAAGGCCCTCCCAGATGTGTTAGAAGACAACCTTCAAGGTCTCTTATCAGCACAGCCATGGGATGATAGGAGTTGATCCATCAATGGATTCATCTCAGGCCACTATGAATCTCCAGTCAAAACAAATCATAGCCCAGGGTAATGCTCATCAGGTAGCACAGCTGGATTATCAAGCCTATTATCATAGAATGTAGAGTTAAAAGGTAGAATAGAATAGAATCATAAAGTTGGAAGGAATCCCAATATTTGAAAGGTTATTATATTGAGGATGGAACAAGCTTGCTTTCTGCTGTTCCAGAGAATAGGACACGGAGCAATGGATGCAAACTCCAGGAAAGAGATTCCACCTCAACATTAGGAAGAACTTCCTGACACATTCCCTTGGAGAGTGGTGGAGTCTCCTTCTTTGGAGGTTTTTAAACATAGGCTGGATGGCCATCGGTCAGGTGTGCTTTGATTGTGTATTCCTGCATGGCAGAATGGGGTTGGACTAGCTGGCTCTTGTGGTCTCTTCCAGCTCTATGATTCTTTTATTCTTTCACTTTCTTTCTTTTTCTCCTTCTTCATTTTCCTAACACATCCACACATCCATAATTAATAGATGTGCAATCTCTTTTGACAGGGTAGCGCTCTGTACATTCTGCTGGGAAGAAGAACTTCCTTAGTTGGGGGCGGGGGGTTAAATGCAGACTCACAAACACGATGATGATGATGATGATGATGATGATGATGATGATGACAGCCATTGCTATTACCATAATTATGGGGCAGAATCCTGTACTGTGGTCTTCATTGTGTAACTTTACACATACTTTGCTATGTAACAGAGGTGCTAAGAAACAGTTAGTGAATTGCAAAGATATCTATCAGAACACTTGCAAGAGTGTCTGAATGAGTTATGCAACAGTCCTAATGCCCATTGGTCCCATTGTTTACCAGTTCTTGTGCACTGGTCCTCTTGCACATTGGTCACTTCATTGGCTTACCTACACAATTATGTAATAACAACCCCTTGGTCAATATGGAGATTGCAGAACTGCCCAATTCTGTTTCCTGAAGATGCAAGTTGCTAAGTGAATTCTGTTCATTATTAGTAATATCCAACTTTTGGCCCAGTTTGGAATTCAAGACAGCTTATACTAGATAAGCAAACATAGCTAAACACTCACAGCATACTAAAGTCAAAAGGCAATTAAACCATCATATAATTAAAAAACAGTTAAAACATAAAGGATTTAGAAAAAAAAGGCCTGTTTCCCCTTTAAAAATCCATTCTCGAATGTCTGCCAGAATAAACAGATTTTTTACCTATTTGCAGAATGATAGGAAGATGGCAGTCTAACCTAGTTATGTAAAACTGGGTGGGCAGACTTACTTCAAATAGGGCTTCCCAGAACATTTGAAGACTCCAGGGAAGGAGTGGGATTTGAGTTGCCCTTCAGATGGATGTCTTTCGACTTGGTGCCAAATCATATATTGCAAAGTACATATATTGCAAAGCCTTCTGCAACCTTGCACCCTCTTTATGTGCTGGAATGCAGCTCCTGTGATCCCTTAGCAAGTTTGGAAATTTAGAAACAAAAGTGATCCTCAGGCTTTTTCTGCCCTTTGGACAAACATATGAAACATGGCTGGTGTCTCCCATGTTAGTGGAGTGGGGAATCAGGTCTTGGTTTTAATGTGAACTTTTAAGGAAGCATCAACCTGCTGAACCAATTTGAAGAATAGCACTTAGCAATAGCAATATCACTTAAATTTCTATATGGCTTCTAAGCAGTTTACAATGTGTTAACCAATTGTCCCCAAGAAGCTGGTTACTCATTTTACCAACCTACAAAGATTTTTGCTGCAGTAACCGTATTTAACCACTGCACCATTAAGATGGGGTTCAGATGTTTTCAAGTTTAGACAAAAACCTAAAGTGTATTCACCATCCCACTAACATGGAAGCCATCATCTACTAGGGGACACCTGTGTATAACTGACTGTTGTTTTTCACTGTCAAATCAGCTTCACCTTATGGAAGCCCTATGGATGAGAATCCTAGGAGCCTATCACATGATGGCCAAATCAGCAATAATCGCAGCAATGAAAATAAAAAGCAACACTAGCGCTATAGTGCTCACTGGTTTCACACAGTCGCACAATCGCGCAGTTAAAAATAATAGCATAGTGCCGTTTCATACACATCCATAAATGAGCTGTTAGTATATCATAATTGATCGTTTTGCACATGCGCCATTTCAGCGCAACCATGCATATCTGCAAATCCTGTTCCTGGCTACACAGAATAAAGACAGCAAAATAAAATGTATTACTTCAGCACATAGTTTTAATCCAGTGTTAACTAAATGGTGCCTCATAGCTTGAGAAAAGGCTGAAATCCATTGCAAAACTGATCCTGGCAATGAGAATGGATTGTGAGCACCCCAGTGCGTTCTGAGTATCTCTAGTCGCCTGTGCAATACCAGCAATGAAGCACGATTCACTTTTCACATTATCGCAGTCATGCTTCATTCCCACTATAGTGAATGAATTCACGGTAATTGCCCATGAATGGTTTGCTGCCAGAGCATTGCGGATTATTCACGGGAGAACTCCCAAATGCGCACAACGTTGTGTGAAAATCTTCCTTGCAATTTTGCAGTTTAGCCAAGATTATGCCTTTTTCGTCTCTCTTGTTCCCTCTTGTGATAGTGTCCCTAATCATCAACAGACCTGCTCAGATCTTGCAATAATAGGAATAGCTATGGCTTCCTTGACTGAATCAATCCATCTGGAATGTGGTCTCCTACTTTCCCTACTGCCTTTACCAAGCATTATAGTCTTTTCCAGTTATTTAGCTTATCTCATGTTTTATCTAAAGTACAATAGCTTCAGGTCACTTAAATAAGTTTAGTCATTTTGGGCTTCGAGGGAGATTTCCATTCAGCCACATCCTAAGGATGAGCTCCATTCATCTGTGTGTAATACACTTATATATGAAACTCACAATTAGGATGTGGCCAGAGAACAGGGCTCCTGAACCTTTAATGCTTGCAGAGAAGAGGGGAATTTCTGCAGGAGTAGCCTGTCTCCACCTGCTGGAATTCAATATTTTATGCAACAGCTAAAAGTACAGGGAACCTGCCTTTATTATTATTGCATTGTACAGTCGGTCCTCCAGAACCATAGATTCTTTATCCATGGATTCAAGCATCCACAGCTTGAAAAATATTTAAAAAGTACAGTATATAAATTTCAAAAAGCAAACTTTGATTTTGCCATTTTATCTAAGCAACACTATTTTATTACACCATTGTGTTTAATGGGTCTTGAGTAGCCATGGATTTTGGTATCCGCAGAAGTGTCCTGGAACCAAACCTCAGCAGATCCAGGAGCCACTTCCATTGTTTTGCATTTCATTTGGCCATTCTAAAAGACTAGCAACAGGGGATGACCTTTCTTGGAAAGCAATTGTCTCTAGAGAGTAGTCTCACACCTACATCTGGCATCTCCCCTCTGAATGACTGTCTGAAGTCAGTAATGGATTGGATGAGGGAAAATAGACTTAAACTGAATCCAAATAAAACAGAGGTACTCGCTATAGGCAATTCTATTCTGGGTGCAGAGATAAATCCTCCAGTCCTGGATGGGGTCACACTTCCCCTAAAGGACTGTGTTCATAGGCTGGGAATACTCTTAGATTTGTCGCTTTGCCTGTCATCTCACGTTGATGTGACAGCCAGAGGTGCCTGCTATCAGCTTTGGCTGATACACCAGCTGCGACCCTTCCTGGAACAAGAGAATCTAGAAACGGTTATACATTCACTGGTAATCTCTCGTCTCGAGTTCAAAACATGGCAGCCAGGTTAGTTAGAGGGAGTTCTAAATTTGATTATATTATACATAGACTGGCTGCCTATTAGCTTCTGGGCACAGTATAAGATGTTGGTCATTACCTATAAAGCCCTACATGGTTTGGGTCCAGCATACTTGAGGGAACACCTCCTCCCATACAATCCTTTCCTCACACTTAGGTCCTTTGGGAGGAACCTACTGCAGCCAAAGAAAACCAGGCTGGTGGTGACCTCCCAGAGGACCTTTTCAGCTGCTGCTCCAAAAATACAGAATGACCTGTCGGAGGAGATCCGCCATATAACATCGTTGGAGGCCTTCAAGCAGGCAATAAAGACGGATCTCTTCCGGCAGGCCTTCCCTAACTGACTTCCTCAAATTTTTTAACAGTCCATCTGTCTCACTGCTCCCATCAGATGTTTTCCAATCTTATTATGAATTGTTTTTGTTTTTGTTTTAGCTGTTCCCCACTTGCTGTTACCCGCCTCGATCCAACACAGGGAGAGGTGGGATACAAATAAATAAATAAATTATTATTATTATTATTACATTTATCATGTGGTATGTAGTACCTTCTAATTTAGACTTTGTTACAATTGAGAAAAAAAACACTTAAAAAGAAGCCATTAATCTTTTCCCAAAGTGAGGTACAGCTAAAGGCTAGGGATGTAATTCTTTGCTAATTTCATTCTCAAAAGAATTGGCATGTTATTTTAGGAGTTTTCTTCCCTCTGAGAAAGTCGTCAAAAACTGTACATGTTAGAACTGCCCATGCTCTGGGATGTCTTCCGCAATCTACATTTCATCACTTTATGAATCTGTAACTATATTGCAGAAATGCAAGAAAACTCTGGTAGAATCATAGAATCATAGAATCACAGAGTTGGAAATTGGGTACGTCTGATGCACACTGTGTATTTCTGATGCACATCAGACACTCCTGTAGTAATGTGAAGCTGAAGGCTTTCATGGCCTTCTCTGAAGATGCCAGCCCAGCTGCTGGAGAAATGTCAGGAATAAATTCTTCTAGACCATGGCCACATAGCCCGAAAAACCCACAAAAAACTACTCCTGTTGTATTTTGGCACTTACTAGCTGGTGCTCGGATGTGCCTTAGGGAGCACATCAGTGCCCACTGCGCATAAGGCCATGGCACATCAGTCATTCCGGTGACTAACACTGCACAATGCATGCCCATCTGTTGTAAAGTCACGGCAACTCCTAGGTGAATACAGATGTTGCAAAACTACTCAGTTCAATTTTGCGGACATGTAAGGTCATGTACAAAGATGAAAGACCCAAGCAGAATGCTACCCAGAATTTTCTGTACAGGAAACAGCATCATTTGTAGAATTTTTTTTTCTGTGTAGAAAATGCTCCTTCCTGCATGGAAAATGATGTTTTCTATGCCAAAAAAGTGTGGGTTTTACACAGAATAAGTCCCAAAATGTGACGATTCTCATCAGTTCAGGATTGTCCATATCAGGACTTCCCAACACTCAAGAAACATATTTTTGAACTTTTAATAAAGACAACAACTGGACTGAAAAAGAAATGAGTCTAAAATCTGGCAGGAGAAATGAAAGAGAACTTGGAGAAATTATTTGGAGGGGGAACGATGGCCCGAAACAGATGGATGCTATGAGGCGCCCCCGTCACGTGCTAGGGTTGCCTCGAGGCGGAGCATATACGCGCCCCACAACCCTAGCATGTGATGGGGGCGTTGTCGCTACGTAGTGCTGTTTAAATGGCGTATGTAGCGATGCCATTGCAGCTGCGCAGCGTCCATATGGCGCTGCGCAGTGGCAGCATCACAAAGGCACCCTAATTGTGCACCTTCGCCACTCCGTCTAGCTGCTGCGGTGAAGATGTGCAATTAAAAAAGGTGGCACTAGACCGCCCGTTTTGGGTGGTCTGTAAAGCCCCTATAACTCCCAGAATCCCCTAATCTGCATGACCAACTGCAATGGTGTGCGGAGGATTCTGGATGTTGTGATCCCAAGGGCTAAATCGAACAGTTACTCCAAACTTGATTTTTTTTATCTGTGAGTTCTGCTGACTCAGACAATCTTCTCTAGATGCTACTAGCTATTGGATTTCAGTCCTAAGCAGTAACTTTTTTCCAAGCTGTAAAAGGAAAGTACTGTATTGTTAACTGTTAGTAGTACTGCTCTCTTGTTTTGCTCATTTTTGAACACTTGAGAAGGAAGAAGTTTTAAAGCAGAAGATGGGGTTTCTACTCTAATCAGCAAAGGAGAGCATAAAATAAGAGGCATATCAAGAATGCAATGAAATCGGAAATTGCTGTTGGGGAGAACAGCTATATTTCAAAGGAATGTTGCCGCTGCATTGATTACATCTGTATTTCATTGCAGTGGGGCAAGGTGCAATTTCACAGTGGATTCATGGCTATTGTTACTCACCCTGCTAACGGCCTCCTTTATAGGGAAAGGTCGGGTGACACTAAAGTGTGACCTTGAGGAAGGTGTTGCTGAATCAGTCCTCCAGAGCATTGCAGGTGGCGCATCTTAATTTAGCACACAGCAGCGACCCCAGCTGTGAGCTGGGAATGATGAAATACCTTCCTAGTCTAATGCCCTCCAGATGTTTTTGGCTTCAGCTCTCTCACCCACTGAAAGGTGCAGAGCCAACTGTCAGGAACTATGGGATCTGCAATGGAAAGTACTTAGACATCAGCAGATTAGGTGATGGCAGGTTCCCATTTGGGGAAAAAGACAGGATATAAGTGCAATAAATAAATAAATTCATAGAGGTCCTATAGTGTCTCCAGAATGTATGATGCAAGAGAACTTTGACCAAGAATATCTGCAGGGGTGCAAGTTTCTTATTTTTGCATCCTGCTTTTCCTCCAAAGGGCTTGAGGCAGTATATAGTTGGCCCTCCATATCCACAGTTTTTTTTTAATCCATGGATTCAACCATCCAAAAAACACAAATTCTGATAAGCAAGCCTTGATTTTACTATTTTATGTAAGGAACACCATTTTACTATGCCATTGTATTTAATGGGCCTTGAGCATCCATGGATTTTGGTATCCATGGGGAGTTCTGGAACCATATCCCAACGGATATCAAGGGCCCAGTGTCTATGACTTGCTACCTCTTCACCCCTTTATCCTTTCAACAACCCTGTGAGGTAGATAAGGCTGGAAAAAAAGACAGCATACCCTCCAACATTTTACCTATGAGAACTGGGACACATGTGGACTAACAGCATCTGAAGGCTACTCTGCACGATTAACATACTCCTCATTTCAGTCGGATAAAATGTGATCCAGCCACATGTAATCCGCAGGAGTTTAGGCTTTTTGGAGGGGGTGGCTTTGAAAAACTCCTTGAAATCTTCAGAAGAAGGCTTTGCAGATTTTAGCGGCGTATCCATGGAAATGTGTATTATAGCATGTGTGGCCATCCATGTAGATTTAGCTAGCTGCACGTTTTTGGCAGAGGGAGGGTGCATTGATGTAAATAGATATCAATTTGTGCAGGAAAGTGAAGGTTGTTAACTGTTGGTGCAAATGTGTGTAAATCCACAGCAACACACATAATATAGTAGAATAGAATACAGATTACATAATACAACATAATATAAATATTATGTACAACATAATGAAAAGAAAAGGCTGCAGCAGGTTGCTTTTGCATGAACCTACTGGGAACAGCAAAAGCCTGCCTTTCCTCTCCTGTGCTGAATTAGGTGCAAGAAACAGCAGTTTCTGTACTTGTTCTTGCTACTCTCTTGTTCACTAGGGATGAGATGGCTAGGGAAGGATTAAGATATGTTATCTTCCTTTCCTGGTTGCTTTTCCTTGTTCTATCAGCCACCTATCCCTCAAATATTATGGCCAAATAATATTGCCTTGTTCAGTGAGGTTGAATTAAGTGACTTGTCATCTGTTGCAAAAGAAAAAAAACTGGCCCAAACCCTTTCTTGCTCTTCCCATTTGCTCTTTGATAAGAGAGGACACGCTTCCCTCACTATCTTTTCTCTTTTAAGTTAGTCTAGAAAGGATCAGGCTATTGCTATCCAAGAATGCATTTCCTTCATCATTGTTCCTCCTGCTAAGGAGTCTAAAGTTAATCTTCTACCTGCAGTTTGGTTCACTGTCCCAACATTGGCTGTGACTGGAGTAAAGGCACTAAAAGGTCTTTCGTTCCAATAACATAATCTCTCACAATCCATCATCCCCAAAGAATTGACTACAAATCTTTCTACTTTCCACTTTGAGCTTTGTTTGCAGCAGTTGAAGTAAGCAAAGGAGGCAAAGAGGGAAAGTGGGAGGACAGAATTAAAACTGGGGCATTTTAAGAACAGCTGAAAATGTAACGTGACAGGGTTGGACCCTTGCACTGATTCAGGATTTATGCCCTTAGCATTAAGAAGGGCATCATGCAATCTGCTAGAGGTGGCTGGACTGCAACTCCCAACACCCCCCAGACAGCATGACCCAATGGTGAGGGATCTTGAGTGTTGTATGTTTCATCTGTGAAATGTTGGAGGGTCTTTTGGAAAGTCTTAGGATGGAAGTTAGCCTGGCTTAAGAGCTAGATTTGGGGGGTAATGTTTGGTCATTAAGCATGAATCCTAAAAGTTATGAGATTGTTAAATCCTGTTTAAGATTTTGTAAATAGTCAGCAGGATGCCAGTTTGTACAGTATCTCTAAATCCTCAGTTTATGTTTTAAGTTGCTGCAATGCTAGAAATTTGAGGTCTAAGGAGATATTTAATGGGAGCCAGCCTGGTGTACAGTTTGAACGTTGGGCTAGGACTCCGGCGACCAGGGTTCAAATTCTCGCACACACAGCCACAAAAACCCACTGGGTGACTTTGGGTGAGTCACCCTTTCTCAGCCTCAGAGGATGGCAATGGCAAACTCCCTCTGAAGAAACTTGCCAAGAAAATCTCATGGCTTTAGAGTCACCATAGGTCAAAAATCACTTGGAGGGCACACAACACACACACATAATTCTTATTGGGGGGCAATGCCTTCACTCCCCTGCCCATAGCTAAACTCATGGAGTAGACTATATAGTGATCTAAATCAGAGGTTTAAAAACCTGTTTCTTTGGACTTGTAGAATTTGGTGGATTCTGGAAACTTTAGTCACCCCCCCCCCCCAAAAAAAAAGGAAATCTTGAAAACATCTGATGGAAACCAATTGAACCTTTTGTGGTGCTTGGGAAAATTCTTTTTTGGACTATAGTATTCAGACTCCTGAAGCCAGGATGACCCCTTTCATTTGGGGATGGCAGCTCCCAGAAACTCCCAACCAGCCTGGGCAGTGGCCATGCTGGCAGGGGGATTGACAGTCCCCAAGGCCACTGACACATTCATTCACAGACAGATGCTCTTCAGAGCTTGGAGAGGTTCCTTTTTTGGAAGGTGACTTCCCAAATCCCCTAGCTGAGTTATGTCAGCATCTGCAACATTTTAACCATGACAATTTTCAACAACCTCCAAAAACAGACGACTTGGGATGTGGTAGTGCATTTGGAATGTGTGTGTGTGTGTGTGTGTGTGTGTTATCCATCCTATGTTTTTGTGTTTTGCAATCTAGTAAGATTGAACAATTTGCTGTGTCTATTTAACTGTGAAGGTGACTTCTTCTATTTTTTTAAAAAAAATAATGAAAGCAACAGGGAGGAAAACTTCATCTAGGTCTCACTATGGGAGCCTACCTCAGAATCCCAACTACTCTGGCTTCCGATCATTCCTCATCTGGTCATGACATCATGACCTTTGCTGTTGCAACCTGTGGTGAAGCCATAAGCAAGGAGAAGCCTACGGAGGGAGAAAGAAGAGGCAGAAAGACCCCATTGCTTTTGTTATGGGCCTTCAGGGCAACTCTGAATTATTATTTCATGGCACACACCCTCCAACATTGTACAGATGCAAACCAGAACACATGTAAGCCAAGCAACATCAGAGCGAGGTCAAGAAGTTACATTAATTGAGGAGGAATGCGCAAGCTAGGAGATGCTGCAGCAGTTTGCTTTTACCTGAATCTACTGGGAAGGCAAGTTTCTGCCCCCTCCTCTCCTCTCCCCACCATCCTGCTGTGCAAACTAGTACTTTGAACTCAGTTTCTTGTAAAGGACAAAGGAGGAAAGGAGGATGAGAAGAAAACTGGGACATTTTAAAAGATGCTGGGAAAGTGGGATGACAGAAGATTAATCTGGGGGGATTGCCTCGGCTAAACTGGGACAGTTGGTGGGTATGTTGGCAAGATAGACTGTAAAGTGTTTGCTGTTGCCTTACTATGAGGCTGAGAGAGTGTGACTTGCCCAGGGACACCCAGTGGATTTCCTGGCTGTGCTGGGAATCAAACCCCGAATCAGAGTGTTCTGGTACCACAACAAACTACAAATCCTAGGATTCCATAGGATGGACCTATGGGCAGTTAAAGCGATGGCAACTGCATTTATTCTGCAGTGCAAAATAGACCTACTGTTCCACTTTTTCAGATGAATTCAAACTTTAACTGCCACGGCTCCATCCTACAGAACCCTACAATTTGTAGTTTTGCGAGGCACTAGGATTCTTTGCCCAAGAAGACTGAAGACCTTGTAAAACTGCCAGTCCCAGGATTCAATAAGATGGAGCCACTGCAACTAAAGTGGTGTCGAACTGAACTAATTTTGCAGTGTGGAAACAGCCTAAGACAGACGTGGGAGCATATCACAGCAGGTGATAAATTCATAATTTATATCAGAAAGGGGAGAGGTTTATGGACACACTGCCTTGAGCTCATTGAAGGAAAAGCAGAATATGAATGCAATTTATAAATGAAATAAACATACCCTTTCCACTACCTTTTCTCTTTTTTTAGAACAGCCGTCGAGACCTTGGCGGAAGCAACTGCTTGAAGGCGAGAGGGGTGAACCACCTCAAGGTGCTACAGAGATGAGCAGAGACTGAAACCAACGTCTGTCCTAGAAGCCTAAGCAAGGTGGGATTCGCACCTTGGACAGCTGTCTTCTAACGTTTTCGACAAGGGCAGGGGTGGGGTGGGGATCATGGTTCAAGATGGGAAAACTCCAGGATGAAGGGAAAAGCCCCACTTTGTGGAGTCTGGGGAGACACACGATGGGGTGGGTGATGCCCACCACCACCAGGATGGAGAAATTGGGACTGCCAAGGAGGGACAAATGGGCTGTTCTTTGGACTTTGGATCATTTCTCAGGGAAATTTGCCCTCCTCTGGTATCAGAGACTCCGGCCTGAGAAGAGCACCTGAACTTGCAACTGAGGCTCCGATGGTAGAGGTGGCATATGGATCTCTGGCCTCTTTTTCAAAAAGGACAAAGTGGATGTACAGAGCTTTATTAAGACTGGGTGTCTTTGCTGGTCTGTGTGATCATGTTGTTGTAAATATAGTTCTTTTCCTTGTTTGGCAGGCTTGAAAAAATAAAGGTATTTTTTTTCCTTCTCATCCAAGGGTGGGCCTGGTTTCTTCTCAGAGGCCTTCCTCTGAGAGAGACTGTGGCTCTGTTCTCACCAGAGAAAGGAAGAGAATGGGTCAGTTCTCCAGTGGCCTTGCTGGCTGGGGGATAATGGGATTTATAGTCCAAACCAATCACATCCCATCTGCACCACAGAAAGGCACATGGACTGTATAAATCCCATAATTCCTAAATTGGGGGTGGAATCATAGAATTGTAGAGTTGGAAGAGACCACAAGGGCCATCCAGTCCAACCCCCTGCCATGCAGGAATTCACATTCAAAGCACCCCTGACAGATGGCCATCCAGCCTCTGCTTGAAGACCTCCAAAGAAGGAGACCCCACCAAGTTCCATGGAAGTGTGCTTCACTATCAAACAGCTCTTACTGTCAGAAAGTTTCTCCTAATGTTGAAGTGGAACTTGCATCCATTGTTCCGTGTTCTAGTCTCTGGAGCAGCAGAAAACAAGCTTGCTCCATGCTTGCACAACTCTCTAGATGATGTTGGACAGCACCTTTCCAGCAAAGCTTGCCAAGAAAGGCAATGTTAATGAATAGATACAGTACAGGATAGGTGACACCTGGCCTAATGTCATTACATGCAAAAGGGATCTAGAAGTCTTAGTAGACCACAAGCTGAACATGAGTCAGCAGTTTGATGCTGCAGCTAAAAAAAGCCAATGTGATTCTACATGCATCAATAGGAGTATAGTGCCTAGATTGAGGGAATTCATAGTACCACCCCATTCTGCTTTGGGTAAGACCTCACTTGAAATCCTGTGTCCAATTCCGCGCACCACAATTCAAAGAGGATGTTGAAAAGCTGGAACATGTCCAAGGAAGAGTGACCAAAACGGTGAAAGGTCTGGAAACCACCAAGCCCTATGAGGAGCGACTTAGGGAGCTGGGTTTGTTTAGCCTGGAGAAGAGGTGATATGACAGCCCTGTTTAAATATTTGAAGGAATATCATATTGAGGAGGGAGCAAGCTTGTTTTCTGCTGCTCTAGAGACTAGAACATGGAACAATGGATGCAAATGACAGGAAAATAAATTGCACTTAAACATTAGGAAGAATGTCCTGATGGTAAGAACTATTTGACAGTGGAATCAGGTACCTCGAAGGGTGGTGGAGTCAAAGCACTCCTGAATGATAGCCATTCAGCCTCTCTTTAAAAACCTCCAAAGATGTCCACCACTCTCCAAGGCAGCAGCATCTTCCACTTTCAAACAGCTCTTACTGTCAGATGTTCTTCCTAATGTTTAGGTGAAATATCTTTTTCTGTAGTTTAAATCGATTGCGCCATGTCCTATTCTCTGGAGCAGCAAAAAAACAAGCTGGCTCCTTCCTAAGTATAACATTCCTTCAAATATTTAGACATTGCTATAATGTCACCCCTTAACCTTCTCTTATCCAACTAAACATACCCAGGATGATAGCATTAATATTATCGTCTAGGCTGAGATCATGTGGTGCCAAGATCTTAACTTTCTGGGTCCAGAAATGCTCTCTTACATCCAAGGTACTTGAAAGTGATTCATCTCAAATCCTCCTAGGATCCAATTAGTATTTGTCAGAAGTGTTCTTTGGGCTTTTATAAATCACCTTTTATAAATCACATGTTGTGTGCCTTCAAGTGGTTCCTGATTTATGGCAGTCCTAAAGCGAACCTATCACAGGTTTTTCTTGGCAAGATTTGTTCATAGGGGAGTTGCTTTTACTTTCCTCAGATGCTGAGAGAAAGTGACTTGCCTAGGATCACTCAGGGGGGTTTCATAGCTGAGTGCGGATTCAGACCCTGTTCTCCAGAGCCACAGTCCAATGCTGAAACCACTACACCATGCTGTCTTTTCACCTATATATAGATGGCAGGATAATAAATCTCCCCAAGTGAACTTTTGCAGGAACAAATCGATCTAAACCAGTGAACAGCATTCTTCTTTGCATGACTGTGCAATGAATGGCCCCTGTTTGGAGAGTCTGCAATGTGGGAAGGAGCCAGCCTGATTATCCGCCTGGGAAAGGTGCAGCAGGAGGTGAGAGTAAGTAACTCAGTGGCCCTGGATGACTCAGAGGCTGTCCAGGCCCAGCTGTGGAGCCAGGAAACTTGGACTTCATTTCCGAAGAAACATCCATGATTCCCTTTTATAGTCTGGAGGCTTTTTCCAAAGTCCAGCATGGGATCTTTTCCCTTCCCACTCCAACCGCCTAAACAGATTTTCCCCAGAGGAGGCAAAGAGACTGAGCTTGGAGCAGATCAGCAACGGGGAGTGGCAAGACTGATCATTGATGGAGAACTGTAAAATTGACAAAAGGGAGTACTCATGCTCCCCCCAAATCCAACCCCCTCTTAACTATTCACGGAGTGCTGTTAGAAAACATGGACAGAGGCCATGCTCCATACCCTCTATTTGCATTCCCCTTTAGATGTAGTATGGAGATGATACTAGCAGCTGGCCGGCTTTATTGTATATCTTTAACTGTCCGCAAGTTAATCTCTACTCATGGTGACCCTATGGATGAGACATCTCCAAGCCCCCCTGTCCTCCACTGCTCTGCTTAATTCCTGCAACCCCATAAACCCATTGTGACCCCCTTAATACAGTGGCCTTCCTCTCTTCCTACTTCCTCCACCTTTCCCAGCATTATGATCTTTTCCAGTGAATCCTTCCTTCTCATGATGTGTCCAAAGTATGGCAGCCTCAGTTTGGTCATCTTGGCTTCTTCTGACTTGATCTGCTCTAGGACCCATTGGTTTGTCCTTTTGGCTGTCCATGGGATCCTCAGCACTCTTCTCCAACCCCACATCTCAAATGAATTTTCTTCCTATGTTCTTTCTTAACTGTCCAGCTCTCATCCATACATGGTAATAGGGAATATAATGGCTTGTATAATTCTAACTTTTGTGCTGAGTTGTATGTCTTTGAATTGTAGGATCTTTTCTAGTTCTTTCATAGCCACCCTCCC
Organism: Urosaurus nigricauda; assembly: GCA_034509955.1. NCBI lineage: Eukaryota > Metazoa > Chordata > Lepidosauria > Squamata > Phrynosomatidae > Urosaurus > Urosaurus nigricauda. The sequence goes on from JAOEGL010000004.1 coordinate 4,900,673, forward strand.
TGTTGTATCTTCTTCTGATTTCCTGACTGCAGTCCCCATTTCTATCAATGTTTGATCCCAGGTATGGGAATTCTTTTACTATTTCTATTTCTTTATTGTCTAGGTTGACCAGTTTTATAGGGAAGAGTATTGAAGGCTGATATGGGCAGAGGGTGGAAATTGATCCATACCTTCTAACATTTCACAGGTGACAACCAGGGAGTTACACAATTTGTTTTACAACTCGACTGTGTGAATAATCTCACTCATGCGTTCCCAATTTGTTGTTACACACTATTTTTATATTGGAACCGCATCTCTGCAAATTCTGTTGCACACACGTCAGCACTGTGAATAAAGATGGCGTTGGTGATGTGGATGTATTTGAAACATGTTCAAGACATGCAGAGCTTTATCCCAGTTTATCCTGGGTCTATCTGCATTGGTTATTCACACAGCCTACAATGGGAATGTTTCAGAAAAACTAAAAGAAAAAACCCTACATCTTGAGATCAATTATCCTGGGTTTTTGGCAGAAAATGTGGGGGGAAAAAGATAGGAGAGGCTACAGCAGTTAGCTTTTGCCTGAGTCTCCTGGGAAGGTTCATCTTCCAGCCTCTTCTTTCCTCTCTCAAGGGCAGGTTATGGGGGCAAAATTATGGATTTTGATATGACCCTTGGATAAGTCAAGGGTAAAACTTAGAGGCATGCAACAAAGGATCTAAATGATGAAGCAAAGGAAAACACTGCCAAAGAACCTACAAAATTATGGCAGGCATAACTGTTTTGGCTCACACTAAAGGCTGGATGGAAGAGAGAGTAGAAGGGGGTCAGTGCTTTCAGGACAGATTGCACTGTTGCCTTTCACCAGGGGATGGTTCCCTTTTCAATAGGAGTGAAAGTATAGTATTTACAATGATCTGTGGATAAGTCAATCTAGGTTTTTGGGGTCAATTTTTTGACTAAAATTTCTAGACTTATACATGAGTATATACAGTACATCTGCACCATTGACTCCATCTTTATTCAAGTGCTGGCACGTGTGAGCAACTGAAGTTGCAGAGATGCACGTCGATGTGGTTCCATAGTGGAACAACAAACCCAGAATGCATGAGTGAGATTATTCGCATTGTTGTGCTAAAAGCAACAATGTCTGGATGACCCCCCAGTTCCCTTTTGCAAAAATCCATGTGCGAACCACATGGACTCCAAATGAGTCTGTGTGGGAGTAGCAGAGAACAGAGCACCAGCATCTTCCCCCCTTCTCCAAAGAAAGCCAGAGGAAATTTTCTCCCCCTTCCGCCTTCTTTTAAACGTTAAGCACCCTTGGTCTTGAAGAATCCTTTCCCCAGTTCCCTGCCCCCAGTGCGCCCCTCTGGACTTTTCTGATTTATGGAGCTGACGGCTCTCTGCAGCTGTGTGAGCAAAAGTCCCAGGTGGGGCCTGGGTGGGTGAGTAGGGAGCAGTTTGTTCTCAGTGTGTCTAATCCATCCCAGGCCCCAATAAACAGCCGTGAGAGCCTTTCAAAATGCACACACAGAGACCAAATTCCAGCCACTGGGCTTTACTGGGGGAGACTGGGAAGAAAGGCTGTAAATAAATATCCCAGGGTTGTTTTGTTGTTGTTGTTGTTTTAAATAGAGTCTGACTTGTTTTCCTTTGAAAAGCCTGAGCCCTTCCTTGCAAATGAAAAAGTAAGAAAATGCTCTTTCTCAGAGATTTGCAAAGCAGTCGTCAAGATCCAAGGTCTCTCCAAGGTTCTCCCTGCTGCCCAGAGAACCAGCGTTACTCATTTGGAATACAGGATGAGGCTCCCTTATCTGAAATGTTTGGGACAAAAGGGTTTTTTTTTAAATAGGAATACTTGTATTTCCATATATGTGCATAATGAGATATCTTTGAAATGGGACCCGAATCTAAATACACAATTCATTTATGTTTCATGGAGGCTGTACAGACTGGCCATTTAGGCCTGCCTGGAGGTGGAGTCAGGGCATGGTGTCTATACAATGTATGCCTCGACTCCGCCTTCAGGCCAGCGTGATGCCATGCGCCACACCACATGGCGTGCGGCATCACAGCACTCCTCTGGTGCTGCACCTAGATGATGCACCGAAAAGCCACAGTGCCAGTAGCTACAGCGCCCTTTCCACAGCGCAGAAAGGAGCTTTTTGCAGCTCCTTTTCGTGCTGAGAAAGATGAGATTGGGGCCACAGCGTGCGGTTGCCACGGCCCCAATCCAGCGCAGAGAGAGGTGGCTGCAGGTCACCCTTTAGGGGCAGTCTGTACAGTGCATAAACACCTTATATGCATAACCTGAAGATACTTTTATATAATATTTTTAATAATTTTGTGCATGAAACAAAGTGTGTGTACATTGAACCATCAAAAAAACAAAGATATCAGCCACCCATGAAAAATATTTTTGCACTATTTTGGATTTTGGAATTCTGGATAAAGGAGACTCAACCTGTATCTATTTTATGGCACATCCAGACTGGAAAATTCCCACATTTTGTACCTGTTCATTCCAATTTTTTGTTATTTTTAAGTGTCATCTAGTCAACTTCAGTCCATGGCAACCCTAGGAATGAGAGACCTCCAAGTTATCCTGTCCTCATCTGCCCTGCTCAGGTCTTGCAGATTCATGGCCGTGGCTTCTCTGTTTGGATCCATCCACCTGGAATATGGTCTTCCTCTTTTCTTATTACTCTCAACTTTACCAAGCATTATTGTCTTTTCTAGTGAATCCTTTCGGCTAATGGCCAAAACACAGCTTCGTCATCTTTACTTCTAGGGAGAGTTTGGGCCTGATTTCCTCTAGGACCCATTTATTGTTCTTTTTAACAATCCATAGTATTCTCAAAACTCTTCTCCAGAACCACATCTCAAATAGTTCATTTTTTTCCTATCAGCTTTCTTCTCTGTCCAGCTTTTGCAACCACACATAGAAAATGCGAAATACAATGGTATGAACAGTCCTAAGGATATTGTTGTTGTTTTGTATCTTCAAGTCATTTCAGACTTAAGGTGGCCCTAAGAAAACCCTATCATGGGGTTTTCTTGGCATGTTTACTGGGTTAAAATAAACTAACCTGGGGAGCTGGTATAAAAACTCTCTGTTTGCTAAGAGCTGACAGAAAATATTCCAAAATAAACAAAAGATGTTTGAATCTCGAAAATCAAAATGGGAAAGAACAGGAACAAAATCTGGAGATTGTGTGCTTTTAATCACTGCAGCTGAAGCCTTAAATAGATCCTTAATGCCTTGAGAACTGCAGCAAATGTAACTCTGCAAGTGCACCATCATTTGTTTTGTTTGGACCATGCTCAGATTCACACCCTCTTGACCAGGGTCAGGAGGACAATTTTGCTTTGGCAGCTTGGACTTCACTTTCCTTCCTTGGAATAATTCTGGGATCCAAAATGTAACTGATGTGGCTGGCAGTGGGAAGAATCAATAACCCAAAGCTTTTGCTAGTCTCTTCTAGAGTAGATCCATTGAATCAATAGGACCTCCCTATGCTTTGGCTCACCAATAATTGATTCAGTGTCTCTCCTCTAGTTGGGACTAATCGAGAAGAAACAAGCCAGCATCACATACTCTCTAGCATTTCACAGACAAATGCCAGAACATGTGTGGTCAAGATGGCAAGATATATTTATAAGGGAGAACATACAAGCAAGGAAAGGCTGCAGCAGTTTGTTGTTGCCTGAGCTGACTGGGAAGGGCAAGATTCTGCCTCTTTCTCTCTCCTTGTGAGTTCATTGAAGTCAAACTACTTTTCAGTATTAAATTCAGCTTGCACCAACTAAGGAGAAAAGAGGAAAGTGGGAGAAAGAGAGAAGAAACGGGAATATTTTAAAAGCAACTGAGAAAGTGGAATAACACGGAACTAACCAGGACTGTTTCTGCTAAACATGGTCTGGTTGTAGGGAGTTATGCCACTGCCACTAGACAGATAGGTTTGGGAGTCCTTTTTAGCATCAAGACCAAACATTAGAGTATAGAGATGCAGAAAGGGTTAATCTGCATTCACATGTTTTGGCACCCACATGGCTGACAGCTTCTGCATAGCCAACTGCTCATGAATTATAAACCCCAACTTGTTCCTGGGATATCTCTAGTGTTTCAGCAATTCTTTTAGCTGAGATTTGCAATCTGCCAAAATCAGGTCATGAACACTCAACAGTTTCAAGGCGTTGACACTGTTGAAGACCTCCCAGATGTTGCTGCATCTTCAAGTCTCAAAACTGCCACGATGAAAGTTGGCATATCACGTCTTTACTGCTGAGTGTGATTGGCACTTGTCACTCATTGGTGGCATCATACGCTCATGGATTTCCTTTAGAGTTTTCTTTTGCAGGAATAGGAATTTCAGGATGGCCTGGGGTTCGGCACTTGAAAATTCCACACTTTAGATTGATATGGTTCAATCAATGCTCTGGAAAAATTCAAAAATTAAGAGCTACAACCCTGCAAATTGGCAGTTTATAATTCAAGAGACCACTCTTTCAAGTTACAGGGACAAAATTATGCTCAGATTTTGGGAAATGGTTCGGGCTGAGAATTTTTCAGTACCCCTTCCTCACAGTAACCCAGTGAAATACCTCCTGTATTTGCTGTTCAGTTTGAGTCTGAAAAAATATACGAAGGTTCAAAATGGGCTGCAGGAATGAATTTCCCCCCCATTACTAACCTGCTTGCACAGTTCTTATAGTTATAGGGAGTGGGGAACTGGGTCATGCTTGCATACTTTGAATTTCTTTGTTTGCTCATGCAGAATATGACCCCTTCTATTGGTTGCACCTCAATGCAGGGGTCTCAGAGCCAACTATGGGGGACAGGACTCTTGACCAGGGATAATCTGGGTAGAACTACACTGTAGAAATAACGCAGTTTAACACCACTTTAACAGCCCTGGCTCTATCCTACAACATCTGGGGATTTGTAGTTTTGTGAGGTACCAGAACTCTTTGGCAGAGAAGGCTAAAGACCTTGTAAAACTACAAATCCCACAAGATGGCACTACAGAACTTTAAGTGGTGTCAACTGCATTATTTTTACAGTGTAGATGCACCCTTAGGTGTTTAAGGGCCCAGTTTTATCATTTTTTGCAAGGGGATGCTAAACCTCACTAGCAAAAGAGAGGGAATGTTTCTTTGCTATGTTATCATCATCATCATCATCATCATCCTGCCTGCCTCTTTCCTAGTTTGGGACTCAAAGTGACTTACAATAGTTAGAGCAAACATATTTCAAATTTAAAAGTTAAAAAGCAATTAAACCATCATAAAAGTGATTCCCCTTGGACCAAAGAGATCATCGAGACAGCAAGATCCCTTTGCATATTGATTTTTCCAGATTAACATAGCTATGGATGTTATTACATTGTGGGGGTGGGGGTGGTGGAATTGGTATTTTAAACAGTGATTATCCTGTGAAAATCACACAATCGCAATTAAAACACAATTAACATTTTCACACACAGCATGATAAAGGAGCCATTATCCCAGGATTAACCAGGCAATAAACAGCAACAAATAATAATTTAATAATAATAATAATAATAATAATAATAATAATATAGTTATACCCCGCTCTTCAGCCCTAAAGGCTATCAGAGTGGCTTACAATTATTATTTTTAATTGGACAGTTCCCTGTCCTCAGGGAATTACAATTAAAGTGCCATTATCTCAGGAATAACCAGGCAATAAACATCAACAAATCATTCACATGAATGATTTTTTAATTGCCTGGCTATTCCTGGGATAATGGCACTTTAATCTCTTTTCATCATGATGTTGTGTGAAAATGTTTATCTTTATTGAGTGATTTCACAGGATATTCCCAGGATAATGGCACTTTATGCACAAAGTGTGAAAATCTTAATCGTGAATGTGTCATTTTCACGAGATAATCACAGTTTATACTTCTAATTGTCCCCATCTGGTAACGCCCCAAGTCTTTGAATTCTACCCCCTTAGAAGAAGTTTAAACAACAAGAAATAAAAGTCAAGCACATTTTGCAAGGCCTGTTTCCCCTGAAATATTTCATCACTCCACAAATTTGTAGGACCGCAGAGAGAGAGAGACATTCTATTTGCGGCATTCGCTTCCCATTGGTCTTTTTGCCTGCATTCCTATGAATGCCTGAATTGTATTTCTAAAGGCTAGACTGAAATGTGAAGTTAGTGAAATGCCAGAAATTTGGAAACTGACAAATTGTCTCATTTGGAAGAGACTGACAGGAGTTTATTCTTATTTATGGGTGGCGATGGCCCTTTGAAGTTACAACCTGAGAGCCAATGTGGTGTATTGGTTTAAGCATAGGACTAAGACTCTAGAGATTGGAGTTCGTTTGCCTGCTCATCCTAGGAAACCATTGGGTGAGTCACACTCTGAGATAATAATTAATAAATAATAATAATAATAATAATAATAATAATTTTTTATTTATATTTCCCGCCTCTCCTACGGATCGAGGCGGGATTACAACAGGAGAAAACAACAAGGTTTGCCTTAGGTTCACCATAAGATGGAAACAATGTGAAGGCCCACAACAAAAACAATAGGTACACCCCCGGTGAATTAGATTGCATAGGGTTGCATCTGATAAGATAGGGGAAATCCAATCTAAAAAAGAACAGAAATTCCTACTGTATATACTCGACTATAAGGCAACCTCATGTATAAATCTAGGTCGGGCTTGGAGGCCAAAATTATGGATTTTTATATGTGGGTAAGTCGAGGGTAAAACATAGGGGCATGTAACAAAGGAACTAAATGATGAAGCAAAGGAAAACAATGCCAAAGAACTTACAAAATCCCAGCAGACCTAACTTTATGCTCACTTTAAAGGCTGGATGGATGAGAAAAAACAGAGGGAGGTCAGTGCTTACAGGACAAATTATACTCTTTTCTTTCTCCAGGGCATGGTTCCCTTTTTAAAAAATGAGAATTAAAGTACAGTACCTACACTGACCCATGGATAAGTTGACTCAGTTTTCTGGGGTCAGTTTTTTGACCTAAATTTCTAGACTTATGCATGAGCATATACAGTAATTGACAGCCCCAACAAAGCTCCAAAAGTTTAGAAGAACAGTCTACTTCCTAAGCAAAGATCACTGCCCTACTGAAAATGCAGCCAGTATCCTATTTCATTGTGGGGCTAGTCAGAGAGTATACAATTAGGAAATGACAGCAGAATTGCTAAATAGACTGTGGAAGGCAGTCCACAGGGATTCCAGTTGTTTGTCAACGGCTGGGAAACTGTGAATGATCTGACCTTGTTCCTTATTTAATGATATGGGAAGCGGGGAAAGATTTGTCTGGATGAGTTCCCGGGCAGATGGATAATGGTGGTGATGGTCAGGGGATGATGGTATGGGGAGAGAGGATAATATCCCCATCCCATATCCATTTCCAACTCTTGAGTCCTAGATCTTTGGGGTTAAACCCTGAAATGGGAGGCGAAAAGAGCTATAAAAAGAATGCTGAAAAAAATACCACTGGAACGTTGAAAGAGGAGGGGAGAAAAACACAGAAGGAGAAGATGCTGAGGAGGAAGAAGAGAACGCAGCTGTGTTTCGGGTTCCAGTTCCCAGGTGATGTCAGGACTGGAGTCCGGCCAACCTCAGCCCCACGGAGACTGCCTTTGTGGGTTCAGCACGGAGTGTTTTTCCTTCCTGAGACTTGGGGACACCTTCCTGTCTCAGAGAAGGCAGCCAAGAGCTGTTCCAAGGGTTTTGTAGAGCAGGAAAAAAGAGAAAGAAAGAATTGCATTAATTCTTCAGTGGGGCAGCAGTCTTTTTTTCTGGACTGTTGCCCCACTGCAGAATGAATGCAGTTTGCCACCACTTTCGGCTCCATCCTATGGAGTCCCGGGATCTGTAGTTTGTTGTGACACTCAGGCAGAGAAGGCGAAATAGCTCACTAAACTACAAATCCCAGAATTCCATAGCACTGAGCCATGACACTTAAAACAGTGTCAAACTGCATTAATTCTCTACTATAGATGTAGCCAGCTAGTACAGAGCCAGTCTGGTGTAGTGGTTTGAACACTGGACTATTACTCTAGAGACCAGAGTTTGAATCCCAGCTCAGCCATAGAAACTCATTGGGTGACTGTGGGCACTGAGAAAGTGTGACTTGCCCAGAAATTGCCTAGTTTAGTGGGTTTCTGTAGCCAACCTGAGATTCGAACCCTGGTCTCCAGAGTCTTAACACTCAAACCATTATGTCATATGGCTTCTAATAATAAATAAATGTATATAGTGGCATCACTGTATGTGGAAGTTTACAGGTAAAGGACACGAGAAACAGCCCTACCAAAGGCATGCAATCTAAAATACAGTATATGTACGGTATATATGCAGACTCATAGGGGAAGGAAGGAATAAAAAACAATGCAGTATAACTGTAAAACAAATTATCCTGAAATACCAAAAACCAATGCAATAGCATAGAAAGCAAACTGACAAATGCATATAACCAAAATAAAGTAGATGAGAAAAGAATATTAAACTAAAATTCCAAAAGGTTTGGAAAACAAGGAAGTTTTTAATTGAGATTTAAAAACAATGAGGAAGGGAGCAATTTGCAGATGTTCAGGGAGCTAGTTCCAGGAGACTGGAGCAGCAGCGAGTGAAAAGGGATGAAGCCAAGCCAAGGAAGAGGAAACCTTTGGTTGAGTATGAAGCAAATGTTGGGCTTTTGTGTGATCTGCATTGCGAGTCATATTCTCTCAGCTTCAGAAGAAGGCTATACCAAACCGCCTCTGAATAAATTTTGCTGAGAAAATCCTATGAGTGGTTTGCCTTAGGGTCAAGTTGGAAGCAATTTGAAGGCAAATAACAAAAATAACTAGATTAAAGAGACCAAAATGAATTCATCTGGCTGAAAGGACAAAGAAAGAAATCAGGCAAGCAGGTTTAAACCATGGCTTCTCTATGATGTAACTAAAAATTTAAAACCATGATGTTATGTATTTACAGTGGACCCTTGATATCAGCTGGGGTTTGGTTTCAGGATCCCCTGTGGTTGCCAAACTCTGAGGATGCTCCAGTCCCATTTATAAATAAAATAATAATATTTTTTTATTTCTTTCCGGCTTCTCCTTAAGGCTCAAGGAGGGGCACAACATATGGTATCTTTTATATAAAATGGCAAAACGATGGTTTGCTTTTGGGGGGCAATATTTTCAAACTATGGATGGTTGAATCCATGGATGCAGAAATCCATGGATACAGAGGCTGACTGTATTCCAAAACTAAAAGCAATGCATTCTGCAAATATGACTTGGCATAAGATTTTTCTTTGTTTTTGTCACTCTCACAGAGAGAGGGTGGGGAGGGAGTCTCACAGGCCGTTACTTACTTATACAATCCCACCCCACATGCAGGCAAAACCAACACCAAAGACCTATAAATTATTTCACATATACAAGGATTTATAGCCTGCAGGGAGATGTGGTTCAACACAGCGGCAGGCACTTCAAATAGCCCAAAATATTCTACTGCTCTGCACGCTCTTGTTATATTCCCAGGAAGATATATTGCCTTACTTTAACGCCCCCTTGAATTTCACAGAAACGGACAGCAGGGGTGGGCAAGAAAAGAGTGACATAAAGACTGGGTGATATGGGAATTTAACTTGAAGGACAGTCTACTTAGGGCTGCACTTCCATATGTCATTCAGTGACTTGATGACATGTTGTTGTTGGGTGTCTTCAAGTTGTTTCCAACTTATGGTGACCCTAAGGTGAAGCTATCGTGGAGTTTTCTTGGCAAGATTTGTTCAGAGGAGGTTTGCCATTGTGTTCCCCTAAGGCTTACCACTTGCCCAAGGTCACACAGTGGGTTTCAAGGCCAAGGTGGGAATCGAACTCTGGGCTCCAGAGTCGTAGTCCAACACTCAAAACACTATGCCACATTGGCTGTCTTTGTGGACACATACACACATGAAAAGATGTGAATGGCCAAAATGTCTGACAAAATCAAGTACAGCCCATGCCTATGCATATTTTTGGAAGGGAACTAAACATAGAAGCATGCTGTCTTGGGACAGAGAAGTTCTACTTTACTCTCATGGTTAATCTGTGGATCAAACCAGACAATAAACTTGACTTTAAAAAAAAGACAAAGTGCTCCCTCAAGCAGTGGAAAAGTCCCTTTGTCACAACACATTATTTTCCCCACCTATATATCTTGCATTGAGTATGTTGCTTTGTGACTGATAACTGAAAGCTAAACAGGAGCTTAATTTACAAATCTGATCACTGAAGTATCTCTGAAGTAGTCCCATTGCAGGAAGTAAAATAATAAAGCAATAATAAAGCAAACCTTTAACATTCAGTTTGGCCCACCCTTGATAGACATCAGGGTGTCAAGTCGTGTTATAAAGCCATCTGAACTCCTGAGCATCATTCTGCATTGCTGAAATGACTTCAAAATAATATTTATTTATTTATTTATTTATTTATTTATTTATTTCTAGCCCGCCCCTCTGAGCGAGCAATCGGGGCGGGGTACAAGATAAAATTAAAAACAAGACAATTATTCATTGAGTGATGAAGCTTGCGCTTAGTACCATTCAATACTCTTGTCAAATGTTGAACCTTGTGCTTTGATCTAAAGATTGCAGCAATATGTGGAGGATTTGTTGTCATTATGCACCTTCAAGTCAGGTCTTTGATATGGCAACCCTATCCTAGAAGTTTATCCGACGATGGAAATTGGAAGTATAATCTAATGGCAATCCGAATGCAATCATGAGGTTTCATGTTATTGCGTATTAAAGTATCTCACGCAATTTCGGGCAAAAGGGAAGTCATTCCAAATGCAATCATGAGTTTTGCGTTATTTCGTATTAAAGCATCTCACACAATTTCGGGCAATGGGGGAGGGTCATTTTTGGGCAATAGGAATTCAGGTAAATTTGCTAAACTAGCGAATTCACATGAATTCGAATTGGCTCCAATTGGCTCCATTTGAAATAAAGATAAATTCCTCCCGTCTGATAAACTCCCTAGGGTTTTCTTGGTAAGATTTGAGGCTGAGAGAATGTGAGTTGCCCAAAGACACCGAATGGGCTTCCATGGATGATGCTCAGAGATCTGAATCCTAATTTCCAAAATTCATAGTTCAGTACTCAGTCCACACTACCCCACACTGGCTCCAAAAGAAAGTGCCTCCACACTTTTGTGGCTGGTCTCATTTTCACATTTTCTGGTGTTCAGTTGAATAGCCTACATGCCCAAATATTCTTCTTTCTGTCCATTGCACAAATACTTATCCAGCAAGGAAATCACATAAAGAGAGAAACGGCAACAAACGAAAGCATGAATTACGTGGGCACTTCTTTGCGTTGCGACATTCCACTCCAACTATTTCCTCCAGACTACAGAGTGCATCCGCACAACTCATTTAGTAGTTTCATACCAGTTTATCTGTCATGGCCCCGTCCACCAGAATCCTGAGGTTTGTAATTTGGTGGAACAGAATTCTCTGACAGAGAATTGCAATTCAGAGAAATGGACTGGAGCAGTGCTACTCAAAGTGATTGGTGCATAGACTGGTGCCATGTGCCATATACCAATTTGGCAGGGACAGTCCCGATTAAATCTCTGTTGCCCCCCATTTTTCAGCTGCTTTTGAAATATTCAGGTTTCTCTCTCTACCTCTCACTTTCTACCTTTGTCCTTAGCTGACCTCATTTGCTGCAAACTGAGTTCAAAGTGCAAAAATACTTTGCATTTAGTTCACTTGTGGGTGGAGGGGAGAGGAGCGGGCACTGAGCCATGGAAGCTAAAAAGATGTCATACTGCATTAATTCTGCAGTGTAGATGCATCCCTAGAGGCTGCAGGGATGCTTACAGGTTGGGAGGGGAAATTTCAACCTGTGTTCCCTGGGACTGATAAGAGGAAACGATTCCCTTTCTCAAATTAAAAAAGTTGTGCCCACATCAGTCAACGGGCTGGCACAAAATAGCTTCCAACTGCTCAGATTTAGCAAGGACAGTCCTGATTAATCATCTCCCATCCCACTTTCTCAGCAGTCTTTAAAATGTCCCAGTTTCTTTCTACTCCCACTTTACCTTTTTGCCCTTGGCTTTTTTTCCTTGCTGCAAAACAGGTTCAAGGCGCAAAAGGAATTTTCTTTCCATTTATTTATTGACTGTATACTCCACCTTTCCCCCGAGATAGGATCCAATTAACTGAGCAATGGGGAGAAGAGGAGGCAGAATCTTATCCTTCCCGGTAGGCTTTGCTAAAAGCAAACAGCTGCAGCCTCTCCTAGCTTGTGTGTTTTTCCTGGTTAAAATTTTCCCCATGTTGCCCACATACCAATGTTGCACATACTCTGGCTTTCATCGACAAAATGCTGGAGGGTAAGGAGGCTGTTTGCAAGCCATCATCTCCCTCTGCAGTCTGCAGAGAGTTGCTAGGAAAGAAAAAAGCAGTTGAGGTCAATGGGCAGAAATATGGGGATCACACCAAAGAGCTTTAGAAGCACTGGTGTAGAGTTCTTGGTAAAGGATTCTAAGTACTCCTCCAAACTGCAGATCCCAGGAATCTGTAAGATGGAGCCATGACAGCTGAAGTGGTACTGAACTGGTATAAATGTACGCTACCTTGGTATGCAGAGCCAGCATGGTGTAGGGGTTTCAGCATTGGGCTATGACCCTGGGGACCAGGGTTCGAATCCCAGCTCAGCCTTGTAAACCCACTGGCTGACCTTGGGCAAGTCACACTCTCTCAGTCTCAGGGGAAGGCAATGACAAACCCCCTCTGAACAAATCTTGCTCAGAAAACCCCATGAGTGGTTGACCTTAAGGTCGCCATATGTCAAAAACAACTTGAAGACATGCCACAACAAAAATCGCCATCTTGTTACAGTGTGGATGTTCTCCATTCAGGTCTTTCTCACTCTCCTGTTTTTCTCTCTTCTTTCCTTCTCCTCCTCTTTCCTTCCTTCCCCACTCCTCTCTTGCAAGCTGCAATCCCCAGTAGGGACAGGGTGTGAAACCTACTGCTGGGGTGAAAAGCAGGTTAATTTCCAGCCGTAGCTTCCCTCTGAAAACAATAGGACAATACCCTGCCGAGGGCTGCCTGCGTAAACCAGCCCCAAGGAGGGGAAGTTGTAATATTTGTATTTAGCACTCAGTAAATTAGAAACGGAGAAGAGGGGTGGCGGGTCTGGGCAGGCAATTAGAGCGCTCCTTGGCCTGGTTCCTCGCAGAGCTGTCCAGGGAAGTCTCAGGGGTCTATTCAGCCTGGGCTTGAAGGTCACCTGGATGAGGCTTATTAAAAACAGCCACTACCTCTCTGCAGAACCAAGAAAACAAGGGGAAGCTGGAGTCATGTGCAGAGATACACCCACCAGTGGTTTAAACCGACTGCTGCTGGTAGTGGTGGTGAGCCTATTCTGGATTTTAGCCTGAACTGCGGAGGAGCTGTCTGACCTGCTGGGACTATTTTGGGGATAGGTTTTAGCACCTTGGATAGCTCACTGAAGTTTTGGTCTAAAACCCAGGGTAGAATCACTACCTTTGCTGACATATGGGCTTTCTAGATTGGCAGGAAAGTGTGACATGAAGTTGCCTTTTCCTTAATGCTTAGCAGCTGCCCCACAGCCTTTAGATGGAGCTGCGCTGTTCCGCAGTTTTTAAAAAAGAAGCTGGGGAAACCAGCACCTTTTTAAAGGCGCTTCTTCTCCCCTAAAACGCAAAAAAAGCATTTTCATGGCACACTTTCCCTTTTTCTCATCTAAAGGCTAGAGTTTCATGCAGCCATGAACACATTTCTTTTTGCCAATCTAGAAAGCCCCATAGAATCCTAGAGCTGGAAGGGACCGCAGGGGCCATCCACTCCAACCCCATGCTTACCCATAAAAACATATTTTCTTAGAATCATAGGATTCTTAGAATCATAGGATTCTCCTGTGATTTTTTAGAATCATAGGAGATCATGGCATGCCTTTTTTTGCCGAGACCAGGCATGGGCTGGACACAGGCTTAAACGGGTGAAAAAGATCGGGTACGCAATGTGGTTGCATTGGGCAAGGAGGTGTGCAATAAGATCCATTGTCACCCATTCAAGCTCGTGCTCAGTTCGGACAAAAAAAAAGATGTGCAATAATATCCATAAAATTGGAAGAGACCCCAAAGGCCATACACTCCAACCTCTTTCTACCATGCAAGAAGACACAATCAAAGCACTCTTTGTGACAGATGGCCATCCAGCATTTTGGCATTTGGGGTGAATATTTGATTCTTTTTGTGGGAGCAGGTGTGGAAGGAGTGACCAACGCTGATCTAATGGCTTGGGAACTAGCATCAGTCCATGGACCACCATTTTGATAGGCACTGAAGTATATCAGAGAAATACCTTGTAGCTGAACTCATGAATAACGTTGCAGGTTAAGTCTCCCTTATCTGAAATTCCAAAATTCTGGATAATTCAGAATTCCAAAATTCCAAAAATTCCAAAAAAAGAAACTTGCAAAGAAAACCCCAAGATAGGTTTGTCTTAGGGTCTGCCTAAGTTGGAAACGACTTGAAGGCACACAACAATAACATTATTTTAAAATTTGAACTACTTGCGGCATTTTACCCTTGCATTTTTTTCTAAAAAAGAATGTCTTGCAAAAAAAATGTGTAAGAAGCTTCATTCAAAAGCAGATCCAAAGATTTAAAAGGTGCCCCTTGCCATGGGTGGTGTTAACAGATTAAAAGGGCAGATTAATCTAATTCTGATACATTAAAATGTTTAATCAGCAGTAAGACAGAATGAGTTTAGCAGGATCTGTCCTTAGCTAAAAATGCTGAGCAATCAGCAAAATTATTTGGAGAAAAAAGTTATAAAAAGGATGATCTCACCAGCCACTAATGCCATCAGTTTCACATGTGTGGGTGTTGCATCTCTCTTTCTTTTTAGTCTGAGGTTGAACAAAGTTAGCAGTGTACAAACCAGAGAGTGCTTTTCGAATAAAGCTTTTAGAAGACCGAGGAAAGTGGATGCCAAAAAGAACACAGAGATTAGGACATTAGGTACACCCAAGATACCGCCACAGAAAGTGCTCCCCTTCACTAGCCAGCCAAGAAGGCTAAAGGTGGACAAGTCCACTTCTGGGGTTTTGTGGCATCCTGTTTCCAGTTCCAGTCAACATAATTCAAAAACAATATTAAGAAGCTGGAACATGTCCAGAAGTGAGACCAAAATGGTGAATGGTCTGGAAACCATGCCCAGAGGGAGAGAAGAATCACTGGTCCTCATCCCCTTCCCACCACCTTTCCCTTCTCCTTTTGTGTTGTCTCTTCTAGATTGTAAGCCTGAGATCCATCTAACTATAAGATTGTATGTACAGCACTGTGCTAATTTATAGCACTATATAAAGAAGCAGCAGCAGCAGCAAGGTATGTTTAGCCTGGAGAAGAGATGGTTAAGAGTAACATGATGGCTTTGTTTAAATATTCCAAAGGATGTCATATTGAGGATGGAGCAAACTTGTTTTCTGTTGCTGCAGAGACTAGAACATGGAACAATGAATGAAAGCTACAGGAAAAGAGATTCCATCTCAACATTAGGAAAACTTAATTATTTTCAGGGTCTGCCTGCACTTTTTAATATTTTAAAAATACCTATTTGTCATTACCAAAGTGGACTTCTGGCCTCTTCAGTTCCTTCCCCAACTCATTTTTTAGCAGCCCATGCAGCTGTTAGAGGGACCCAGTAGTGGAAGGTTGGCCCGAAGCACCATTGTAGAGGCCAATCTCTGCCATACAGGACACACAGGGAAAATCTCCAAAGATGATCTCAAGGGATAGGAAAGTATGAATAAGAAGAGACTTCCCTCCATGGATTGCACACTTGTTTAATTGTTGATGGCCTTCAGGATGGTCAACACAATGGCCAGGGTCTCACGTTAATTCTCCTTCTACAGGAACATGGTGGACCACCATAGCCTCCCTGGAACTTCTGTGTGGTCCCAGTCATTGTGCAACTTGTTGACATCTGTCTACAGTGGATTACTGCAGAGACAGCAAAGAAACTTCTCCAACTCCTACCACTTTCAGGAAAAACGTCTGTGGTGCCAAGTTGCCTGAAAGTTTTCCTGAACAAAGGGTGCCGCTAAGGAATTTTGAGAACTGTAACTTCAAAATATCCATTTCCTTTCCTTCTAGAAAATACAACTGGACATTTGTTTACTATAAATTGAAATACCCTTTGGTGTGGTCTGAGAGACTTGCTTCCGCAATGCTGTTATTTTCAGAACAAGGAAAGCTTTGAGAATTCCCATTCCCCAAACTTTCTTTCTTTCCTCCCCCACCACTCTCTCTTAAAATCTGTGGATGATCAAGTCCCATTATATACAATGGGGTAATAGAATGGTGTCTCTTACACAGTATGGCAAAAACAGGGCATTAAGTCCATTGCTAGACTAACAATCTCAAGAGCCATATCTGGGAGACATGAAAATACAGTATTCTGTTTTTTTAAAAAGTTATTTAAAATGATTAGGAAAAATTTTACACTGTTTTAGGACAGGCGCCTGATACGCAGACATTATTCTGAGTTTGCTAAGAACATCTGGAGCCATTGCTAAATTCCTGATCAATCCAGTTCCAATCCACATTGCAGCAGAAAAGACGGTAAGTCCATTTGTTCTATGCCCCGAAACACACAAGGAACACTTCATACTGTCAAGTACTACTGTCAAGTGGTGGGAAGTTCCAGAGGAAGCACTACAAGGTTGAGTTTCCTTTGTATGATGAGAGATCACTTTGTAATAAATGATTTGTTTACAAATACTCAAGCAGAATATAGTGGAAGCCAATTCTCTTTTCTTAGCAGACAGCAACACTACTTATATTGTATTGGATTTAAGCCTGCCTTCCACTTTACCAAGTGTTACTGTCTTTTCCAATGAATCATGTCATCTTATACGTATGTCCAAAGAACGACAATATAACAACAACAAAAACAACAACAATAATAAATTTTATGTTACCTGTCTCTCCCCAAAGCTTGAAGAGGGCTACAATATAGGTTAAAACACATAAAATCATTTAAGCATTGTGGAAACACTATTAGAACACTTTTAAAACACACAAGCATAGAACGCATCAAAATCATCCAGCATAAATTCATATTCTGATGAAAATTCATTTTTTAAATCAACTGGTATGCCTGGAGGAAAAGATGGATTTTTAATACTTTAAAAAAATTCAGACAGCATGTTTAGTTGTTGAAGAAGGAGGAAGGAAATAGGAAATAAGGGCATGGAGTGTAATAGAAAATATAGATAAACATAAATATGGAAAGCTTTTTAAAAGGTGACTTCCATTATCAGCAGTTTGGTCATTTTGATCTCTAGTGAGAATTCAGGCATAATTTTAACTTTTGTAAATTAATGTTATAGCTCTACATTTTAAAAATTATTGAATCCCATTTTGGGAGAAAGGTGGGATACAGTGGATCCTTGATATCTGATGGGGTTTGGTTCCAGGACCCTCCGCAGATGCCAAAATCAAGTCCCATTATCTACAATGGGGTGATAAAATGGTGTCCCTTATATAATATTATGGCAAAATCAAGGTTTTCTTTTGGGAATTTATGTATTTTTTAAACATTGTCAAGCCTTGGATGGTTGAATCTGTGGATATGGTATCTGTGGATACAGAGAACCAACTGCATAAATTCAATAAATAAAAAAATAAAATAATAATTTGCTCTTAGCTCCATTAACTTATCATTTTGGCAGTCCATGTACTCCGTTGAATGCTTTTCCAGCACAACATTTTAATGGAGATAATTCTCTTCCTACCAGCTTTCCTCACTGTACAAATAAATGCCATATGCTTCACCATAATGGAAAAGACTGTGACCATGGAGCCTATGTGCCTCCAGCTTTGTCTGCTGTCCTGACACTGTTATCGATGGATGGGCAAGTGTAAGATCCCTTCTCTCCCATCTTTATGTTTAAATTGGACTTGTACAGGACAGCACTGCAAAAAGAAGATACCTCCAAATGAAGGACTATCTTGTAATGCTCCTGTAGATAGAGGATTGTCCTCTGCAGAATAGGGCACATGGCCCATAACCCAGCATGGTGTAATGGTTTGAACATTGGACTACGACTCTAGAGAGCAGTGTTTGATTCCTTGCTGGGTCATGGAGACTCACTGGGTAACACTGGGTGAGTCACACACTCTCAGCCCCAGAAAACCCCATAATACGTTTGCCTTAGAGTACCATAAGTCAGAAATAACTTGGAGGCACACAACAACAACAGCAGCAAACTATTATTTCCTACAAGAGAAGACACAATGAACCAATTTTTGAATGATGAGTTCACACAAAAATAAATCCCATTGATTCAACTGATCCCATTGATTGAACTGATCTTGGGATTAATAACAAGAGTCGGGCCCTGTTCTGTTTTACACAGAACAGTCCTCCTTTTGGAAGCAGTCTCTTTTTGAAAGGATGCCCAAGTCTAGTTTAAAGATCAAGAACCCTAAGGGGGGAATCAATGGTGGACTGTGGTTTCCATGTTTGCAGGCTGTAGTTTGAACAATGAAACTGGCAATGCTATTGCATAGATGATTCCAGCTTAGTTGTTCAAGAATATATCATGAGTGATAATTCTGAGGTTCTTCCTAAAAATAATGGTATTTAAAAATCAATCAGAACTCTGTTCTTCCCATAAACAGAATGGAAAGATAATTTAACATCAGCCTTATTAAAAGGAGATGTCGGTGGAACTGAGCCCATTTCGAAGATTAGGTTCAGCACCTTGGCAGCAGAAGTACTGACTGCCTGCTCACAATCTTCCCCACAATGAGGGGAATGTATTCTACTTAAATCATAACAGCCCAGAGCAAAAGATAAGCCTTTTTAATGCAGATCAAGGGGTGTAAACACTGAATCAGGGTGTTGTGAAAACAGCTTGGACCCAATTCAGGGTTGGGCCTTGATAACACACAGCCAGCCCAGGGAGCATTCAGAGTTTATCAATAATGTAGAAGATCCCACTGATAATAAGAACACATGTAGGTTTGTCTTTGGAAAAAGCATCACCATCTGAAAGTTTCACGGAATGACTGTTTTTCTCCAGGTCTCCAGGCAGGCAGACAAATGTCAAGACAAATGGCACTGGAGAAGGAAAAAGTCTAAATTTTGTGCAGGATGGGATTAAAACCCAGGCACCCAATTTCCAACCATTTCCATCTTGCAGCAAGGCTGGCTGATATGCCCATTGGGTTGAGTGTTTCCTCCTCCACACACAGACCTTGAAGGAATAAATGAATTTCCAGAATGTGGGGGGAAAGTTCACCAAGCCCTGAGCCTGCTCTTTGTGGCTTTACTCCCATCGCCATCATTTTGCCTGCTGCCCCCAGACTGTGGAATGACCTGCCGGAAGAGGTAGGACCGCTGAAAATGCTAACTGCATCTACAACAACATTAAAGACACATCTGTTCGGGCAGGCCTACCCAGTCAATTTTAAATTATGACTTTTTAAGACTATACTCTTATGATTGTGTTTTAATGGTTTCATATTTTGCCAGTTGGCTTTATGTGTTTTCTTTTTAAAATTGTGTTTTGCCTTTTAACATGTTGTACCCTGCCTTGAGCCTTGAGGAGAAGTGGAAAAGAAATAAAATGTCTTATTGTTGTTACTGTTGTTGTTATGCTATACCCCCCATTTTGGCAAAAACAGTCCTGATTAATAGTTTTTTGTGAGTTTTTTTGGGCTATGTGGCCATGTGCTAGAAAAATTTATTCCTGACATTTCGCCAGCATCTCTGGCTGGCATCTTCATCTGAAGATGCCAGCCACAGATGCTGGCGAAATGTTAGGAATAAACTCTTCTAGAACATGGCTAGGTAGCCTGAAAAACCTACAAAAACTATGGGTGCTGGCCATGAAAGCCTTTGACTTCACAGTCCTGATTTACCCCATTGCCCCAATTTTCCATCTCTTTTAAAATGTCCCTGTTTCTCTCGCCTCCTCCCACTTTCCCCTTTTGTCCTTGGCTTACTTCACCTGTATGATCTGAGTTGAAAATGTAAAAGCATTTGTCAATCTGCTGCTCTCCAGATGTATTCATCTACTGGCGTCTATTGACAGGAGTTCAGCACATCTGGAAAATGACAGGAGAAAAAAGTATGTTCTTACTAGGGCATAAACCAAGGGTGGGCAATCGTTAGCTGGATTTGGGGGGAGCCGTTTTCTGCCCCAGAACTTTCCAGGAACCACATGATTTCCCAAAAAAACTAGAAAAATCCAGGAGAACCCACTTTTTGTTCTGGAAAAAACAAAAGATGAGTACATTCTGGTGTTGAATATTGCAGGGTGTTGAAGCCTATTTAGAAGCTAAATTTGCTACTCCTGCGGGTTTCTAGGAGAGGCAATGCACCCTAATTTGGGGGCAGTTAAAAGGCAACCTATGGAGTCTGGAGAGGCTGAGGGCCACAATCTCCCCAGGGGCCACATGTGGCCCCAGGACCACACGTTCCCCACCCTTGACATCCATCAAGCAGAAATATTCTCAGGACTGATGGACTGCTTTGGGATCCCACTCCCAGCTAGGACCCCACCTGCTTCTGTGTCTACGTCCCACGTCAAAAACTTCAGCCAAGGAGGTGTCAGAACAATCACTTGATAACAAGGCCTATTTTTAGAGCGAGGATACAGCCAGGACTGTGACAATGGGGGGAAGGGGGCTGGGTTTCCCCCCCAGTGGCCACTCGGCCGCAGAAAGGCCCAAAAGGTTTCCTCGATGACTTGGAAGCATACAATGCAAGGAAAATAGAGTAAAGAGAGACAGAGACACTGCGAGCCAAAGATTATCTGCTCCTTTACCCAATGCCGTGACCTGGGGAAAGCGGCCGGAAAGCTGCCGTCAGCGAGTGGGTGAGGCTCCTGTTGAGGCTGGAAAACAAGGTGAAACGTGGCCGGGGGACTCAGCTTTTCCACTGGGCCTATCCAAGACCTACTGGGATCATGGGCTGCTCCCATTTGGCCTGGATCTAACCCTGGAGGCTGATCTGTTTTGTTCCATTATTCCAAAGATACCTTTGTTTTTGTCTCCAAACAAAAAGTCCAGAAAGTACACAAGGCAAGGGGATGGGAACAGGGCAGCCCAACATTCACCTATCATCCTTCCTTACCATCCCATCCTACTCTTCCAAACAAGGTCTCTTGTTGTTGTGTGCCATCAAGTCATTTCCAACTTATGGTGACCATAAGGTGACCCTATCGTGAGATTTTCTTGGCAAGTTTCCTCGGGGGGGGGGGTCCACTTCCATCCTCTGAGGCTGAGAAAATGTGCCTTGTCCAAGGTCACCGAGTAGGTTTCCATAGCTGAGCCAGGATTCGAATCCTGGTCTCCAGAGTTGTAGTCCAATGGTCAAAGCACTATACCACATTGGCTCTGTGAACATTTGTCAGATTCCTGTTTTCAGTTCAACATCTTGGCCATGAGGCGAGATTATTGTGAAAAGCCAATTTACTGAGAGGAGTTTCAGCCACTTTTGCCCATTGTGCTAGTCTTCTATCAATATGGCCAATGGCTCCATTCAATTAAGGCTCTGGAGGATCTAGGCTTGTGTTGCAGACTGTCATAGGAAAGTAGGATCTTCAGGCCTAAGAAGTTTAGGTTTCCCCCAAAACTGCTTTGGCACCTTGGACAGGTCCTTTAAATTTTGGACTAAACCTCATTGTAGATTCACCACTACCATTGGACTTGGATGCATCAGAGTTGTATTTAGTGGTGCTTATTCCCTGTGCATGCTTGGCTGCTGTGTTGACTCCATTTGTCTTTTCCCAAACTCCCAGCCACTCCTGTGCCAGTGGAACACTGTGGAAAAATTCCTAGTATGAGAGATTTCCCAAGCTTCATAGCATCTGTACAGTGGGTTGGCAAACACTGGGAGGTGATCTGGTAACCAACTGTGGCCCCCCAGGGACTCACGATGAAGAACACCTTCTCCAAAACTGCAGCGTTCTGCATTTTTTCCAACCCTGAAAGGAGGAGACATTCATTTCTGGTGGGGGGGGGCAGAATAAGACCCAACTCCTAAAAATAAAGCCGATGTGGCATAATGGTTAGCATGTTGGACTAGGACTGAAAAAATCCAGGTTCTTGTAGCCAATGAGAAACAAAAGTTACTGTGTGAAGCTGAATTGATCACTACTCTCCCAACACGACCTGCCTCAAAAGGTTATTGTGGGGGGTGTTGTGGAGCTGGAATCCTTTTGGTTAGCCAGGTTAGAGTAGATACAGTCAATCAACTATTGAATGTTGAGTCAACACATAGCTGATTTAATGGCTCTACACTAGTCAGGACTAACACTAGGATTTAGGTTGTGTATGTTGCCTTGCACTTATTGGACCAACAGTGGGATTCCACTTTTGTTGTTGTGTGTCTTCAAGTTGTTTCTGACTAATAGCAACCCTAAGGGGACCCTATCATGGGGTTTTCTTGGCAAGATTTGTTCACAGGAGATTTGCCTTTGCCTTCCCCTGTGGCTGAGAGAATGTGACTCACCCAAGGTAACCCACGTAGAGAGACCTTGTCGCACCTTTGAGACTAACTAAAAGAAAGAGGTTGGCAGCATGAGCTTTAGGGGTGAGCACAGAATTGGCCTCCAGAGTCATATTTGAACCCTCAATCCACTATGCCATGCTGGCTTTCTGAGACTCCACCAATAAAATTAAAAAGAGTTCAAGAAAATGGAAGGTACAAATAAAGGCAACAATGAAATTATGACAATTATCATGACAAAGATTATGATGATAACAATATTTGCTGTAGACCTAATTCCACATGAACTGACAGGACAGATGAATGAAACCACTATAAACAGGATCACAATAGTACAGTTACAAAAAGTAGCTTGGAACATGTTACATTATCTATTGATACCTCGCTGATTCTTAGATATAACCCAAATCATTAATGGTCCAGAATTCCACTCAGTAACTTCTGGCAGACTATGAAATGGAGAATAACTAACTTTATTGGCCAGAATCCTGTTGGAGACATATGTCTTTTTAAATGTATTTCCACCTGAAGGAATTAGTTCCATAACGTCTGTATCCAGTAACGTGTTGCTGTTACATTACTAGGTAGGAGCTAGCAACGTGACTGATGTGCAACCAGACTGATGTGCAACAGGACCGATGCACAAGAGGACCAATGCACATTGCTCCCCTTCTGCATCAGGAAACTGGCAAGGGAGTGCTGGTGTGCATTGGTAGACTCCAATGTGAACCAGGACACTCTTGCTGATGTTCCACACCTTCACAGTCCACTAACAGGATTTCTTAGCACATCTGCTTGTAGCTAAGTATACTTAACGTTAGAAATCATAAGATTGTGATTTATTGTTGTTGTGTGCTTTCAAGTAATTTCCACCTTGTGGCAATCCTAAGACGGGGTTTCCTGGGGCGAGTGTGTGATTCACCAAAGGTCACCCTATGGGTTTCCATGGCCAAGTGGAAAATCAAACCCTGATCTCCAGAGTCCTGGTCCTATGCTCAAATCATTACGCCACACTGGCTATGGACTGTGACAGAAGATTCCAATTTTCATTGTCATCGTTTTTGTTGTCATTATCATCATCGTCCCTGTCATTGTCGTCATCATCATTTCTACATGGGAGGGGTTTGGATGGCCTTTGCAGTCCCTTCCAACACTAGGGTTCTGTCATTATTGTTATTGTTATTCTCTGCCATGTGTTCAGACTCTAGTAGGTGTTACCAACTGAAGTTTGGGATCACCCATGATTTGGATTCTATCTGACCTGGTGAAATGAAGACTGAGTGGTGACATGATTGCACTCCTTAAGTACCTCAAGGGCTATCCCAAAGAGAAGGGGGCAAGCATGTTCTCTACCTTTCCAGAGGGCTGGACCAGATCTAATAGTTTTAAGTTACAGGTGAGTATACTTAGATTGAACATTAGAAGAAATGCCTTGACAATACAAGCAGTTTGGCAATGGAACTAATTGCTTAGAGAGGGGATGGGGTCTCTTTCTCCGGACATCTTCGAAACAGAGGTTGGGCAGCTAACTGCTGGGGATGATCCAACTGGAGATCTTGTATAGAGCAGGAATTCAGATTCAATGGTTCATGAGATCTCTTCCAGATCTATGATTCTGTGATCTAATAATCTAGGAATCTTTGGGGCTTTCTAGACTGGTAGGAAAGTGTGACATGAAGTTGCCTTTTCCTTAATGCTTAGCAGCTGCACCGCAGCCTTTAGATGGAGCTACGCTGTTCTGCAGTTTTTAAAAAAGAAGCTGGGAAAACCAGAACCTTTTTAAAGGCGCTTCTTCTCCCCTAAAACGCAAAAAAAGCATTTTCATGGCACACTTTCCCTTTTTCTCATCTAAAGGCTAGACTTTCATGCAGCCATGAACACACTTCTTTTTGCCAATCTAGATCAGGCCAGTGAACTATCATCAGCCAATGTGGCACATCCCAAGCAGTGTTGCTTTTTGCAATTGCACTATAGTGATCCTATCAAAGGTGATTTCATCCACATGTTTGGTCAGTCCGTTTGGAATTGCTCCTAGATCACCTCTCTCTAATGAAGCCATAGTTGTACTCTAGAGTGGCTGAATCTCAATTGGTAGGTCTCAATATTAAATAATTTCCCCCTCTCTTTGTCTTTGATTCTGTTGTCCTCACAATTTTCTAAATCTATAAGCCAAGTTTTCTTTTGCTAAACCACAGTTATGCCTGGCATATTATGCTCTCAAGTTTGAATCTAAATCTCATAGGATGTTTTTATGTCACTGTTTTCAACAACTTTCATGGGCTGATGAATTATTATTTATTTATTTATTTATTTATTAAAGCGGGCCCTTAGCATCTGCTGGGATTTGCTTCCAGAACTCCCCATGGATACTACAATGTGTAGATGTTCAAATGCCATTAAATAAAAGGGTGTAATAAAATGCATAAAATGGCAAAATCAAGGTTTTTGGAATTTGTATTTTTTTGAACATTTTAAAGTTGTGGATGCTTGAGTCTGAAGATAAAGAATCTGTGGACATGGAGGGTTGACTATATTATTATTATTATTATTATTATTATTATTATTATTTCAGTATAACAACCTAACAGATGTCACTGAGGCTGCATCTGCACTGCAGGAATAGTGCCGTTTGACACTGCTTTATTTGTCATGGCTCAATGCTATGGAAGCTTGAGATTTGCAGTTTGTTGTGGCACCAGAGCTCTCTGACAGAGAAGGCTACCGTAAATATGTCACAAAATCTACAGATCCCAGAAGTCCATAGGATGGAGCCATGGAAATTAAATCCCTGTCAAACTGCATTGTATGATGCAGCCTGAGCGAAGTTTTGGTAGGATGATGATGGTAAAGATGAAGATGCTTGGTATTAGCTCTTTAAGAAGATGGGAACATCTGTTACAGAAGATGCTTCTGGAGGGTCAGGAGAACTCACTTGGCCAGATATATTAACACTAATTAGTTAGTCTTTAAGGTGCCACAGGAATTTTTATTGTTGTTTCTGCGGCAGATCGACAGCCCTTGACTTTTATTCTAACAGCTCAGGGCAAGAGGTGGGTAACCTTTTTGACCCTGAGGGCTGCATGGGTTGCTGGCCCAGGGCTGGGTTGGCTAAAGTCCCATCCCAGCAATCCTTTTTCTTCTCTTTGCCTAAACCTCTGCCAACAGTCACGATAGAGGTATTTTATCATTTATTACAATATTTATATCTGGCTCTATATCCTAGGATCTTGGGGCTGCTTATAAGAGCCAGCATGGCATAGTGTTCTGAATGCTTGGACCCTGGGGACCAGAGTTCGATTCCCAGCTCAGCCATGAAACCCACTGGGTGACTTTGGTCAAGTCACATGCTCTCAGCCTTGATGGAAGGCAATGGCAACCCCCTCTGAACAAATTGTGCCAAGAAAACCCCATGCCTTAGGTTTGCCATATGTCAGAAATGATTTGAAGGCACACAATAACAAATCCAACAGTCATTAGTGGTCGCCCATCCAAGTACTAATCAGGTCTTGCCCTGCTTATCTTGCCAGATCAGACAGGACCTGGTGCCTTTAGGGTATTTAGACTCCAGGGTCCAAAACACACTGCAGAAATAATCCAGTTTGAGACCACCTTACCTGCCCTGGGAATTGTAGTTTATTGTGACACTAGAGTTCTATGACAAAGAAGGTTAAATGTCTTTCTAGCATTGAGCCAGGGCAGTTAAAGCGCTCCCAAACTGGATTATTTCTGCAGTTGTGTTTCGGACTCAGGAAACTAGGATTAAAATCCCTGCTCTGGCATGGAAACCTGATGATTGGCCCTGGGAAAAAGTCACTCTCTCTCAGTCTCAGAGGAAGGCAATAGCAAACCTGCCCTGAATCAATCTTGTAAGGAACATCTTAGGGTAAGCTGGTTTTTAGGGTCACCATAAATTGGAAACTACTTGCACAGAAGATATTATAAGTGAAAGGTACCCTCTAGTGGCGAACCTGGTCATTTGTACCATTTCCTTCCAATGCATGTTTCCCAATGTTAAGTTGTAGAGCAGCCTGCTTTTGTTAACAGGCCACTCTGCGTCTTCAGCAAATATTTATATATTAACATTTTATCACAGGATCTGTTTACTGCCCTGCATTATCATCCCGCTTCACTATTTACAATGTCCTCCCTGTTCTCTATCTATCTACAGTAATTTTATCTGTCAGTTGAGAGTGTGGTTTCATGGGTCTGATGAAGTGGATAAAAGCTTATGCTATTGAAGTTAGAGCCCGCATGGTGTAGTGGTTTGGGCACTGGACTGCAACTCTGGAGGCCTCAGTTCGATTCCCAGCTCGCCCATGAAACCCACTGGGTGACCACGGGCAAGTCACTTGCTCTCAGCCTCAGGTGAAGACAATAGCAAACCTCTTTTGAACAAATCTTGCCAAGAAAAGCCCATGATAGGTTTGCCTTAGGGTTGACATAAGTTGGAAATGACATGAAGGCACACAACAACAAGCCTTTAACACCAAGAAACTAACACCCCCCCCCCCAATCCTCCAGCTATTAAGAGCCAGTGTTTTTGTAGTGCTTGGACTATGTTAAAGATGTCACAAGTCTATGTTTTCTTTCATTTTAACCATTTCCAGAGGAGTAGTGGTCTGAGCATGGGACTGTGACACTGGAGAGCAGCGTTCGAATTCTGGCTGGGCCATGGAAACCCTCTGGCGGAGCTTGTGTCACAGAGAGAACAAGGTACTAGAGGTCATGGAGAGAACAAGGCAAATTGTGCAAGAACCCAACAGTGGGTGGGGGGTTTTTTTAAACACAGGCAGCAAGGGGGGGATGCCCCATGGCCTTAGATGTCTCTACACAGAGCATGGGGAAAAAACAAGATGAAATTGAACTCCTAGCACAACAAAGCAAATACGACACCCTGTTTCCCTCAAAATAAAACATCTCCTGAAAATAAGACCTAGTAAAGGTTTTGCTGAATCGCTAAATATAAGGCCTCCCCCGAAAGTAAGACCTAGCAAAGTTTTTGTGTGTATATATATATATATATACACACACACACACACACACACACACACACAGTATATAATAAATGTTCACTTTTTTTGTTCAACAATAAATGTGAAGTCTTCTTCATGGAAAAAAAATAAGACATCCCCTGAAAATAAGACCTAGTGTATCCTTGGGAGCAAAAATTAATATAAGACACTGTCTTATTTTCGGGGAAACATAGTATAATAAGCATCACTGAAACCTGGTAGGATAAGTCTCATGATTGGAATGTAGAAATAAAGGGGTATAACCTTTTTAAGAGAAACAGGCCAAACAGGAAAGGAGGAGGAATCACATTATATGTTAGGGATGTTTATACCAGTGAAGAGATCCAGGACATCAGTACTGGAAGCCAGGTGGAGAGCATCTGGATAAAAATTAAAGGAGAGGGAAACAACAAGGATGTTACTGTGGGTGTCTACTACAGACCCCCAAGTCAGACAGAGGAATTGGATGATGCCTTGCTAGAACAGATGACCACACACTCCGAAAGGAGAGATGTAGTAGTGATGGGGGACTTCAACTATCCTGATATTTGCTGGAAGTCAAACTCAGCCAAATCCTCAAAGTCTAGCAAATTCCTCACTTGCCTGGAAGACAATTTCATTGTCCAAAAGGTGGAAGAAGCAACAAGGGGATCAGCCATCTTAGATCTTATCTTAACCAACAGGGAAGACCTAGTTGATGGGGTGCAAGTGGTTGGATCCTTAGGTGGAAGTGACCATGTCCTCCTGGAGTTTGTTATACAGCGGAAGGGAGAAGCTAGGCATAGTCAGACACGCACTCTAGACTTTAGGAGAGCTGATTTCAATAAACTTAGAGAAATACTGGGAGTGATCCCATGGTCAGGAATACTAAAAGAGAAGGGAGTTCAAGACGGATGGGAGTTTCTCAAAAGGGAGATACTGAAGGCACAATTTCAAACAGTTCCAATGAGGAAGAAAAATGGAAGATGTCTCAAGAAACCAGGATGGATGACTAAGGAACTTTCAACTGAGCTAAGTTTTAAACGGAACATGTATAAGAAATGGAAAAATGGGGGAATCACCAAAGAGGAATTCAAACAAATAGCAAATATGTGTAGGGATAAAGTCAGAAAAGCTAAAGCGCAGAATGAACTCAGGCTTGCTAGAGAGGTTAAGAACAATAAAAAGGGCTTTTATGGGTATTTCCACAGCAAAAGGAAGAAGAACCACTGTGTGGAGAAGATGGCAAACTGCTAACAGGGGACAGAGAAAAGGCAGAATTACTCAATACAAAAAGAAAAGGGTGCTCAACCTAAGGAGGCTGACCAATGGGCTGCCAGAGGGCTCTGTCTATTCAATTAATAAGGAGCAAACTTATTTTCTGCTGCTCCAGAGAACAGAACACAGAGGAAAGGATTCAAACTACAGGCAAAAAGATGCCATCTAAACATTAGGAAGAACTTTCTGGCGGCAAGAGTGAAACACACTCCCTCAGAGAGACAGTCCCTCTTTGGAAGTTTTTACACAGAGGCTGGATTGAGGCTCCTTAGACTGTGTATTCCTGCATGGCAGAATGGGTTTGGATTGGATGGGTCTCCTCCGATTCTATGATTACTGGTTATCCATGAAACATTCCTCATGTCCCAATACTATTTTTTGTGAATTTATGGCAATAGCACTGCAACATATTGGAAGCCACTTTGAGTCCAATTTGAGGGACAGTGCGATATAAATCAATTTGTTTTCTCTGTAGACATTGTCCCTAGGCAAAGTCATCAGTTCTTTTGGTTTCTCCTATCATCTGTATGCCGATGACACTCAGCTGTATCTTTCCACCCCTGACCTTTCGCCGGGGCTTGAACAGCAAGTCTCCTCTTGTCTGGCTGCCATCTCTCAGTGGATGCGGCATCGGCGCTTGAAGTTCAACATGTCTAAGACAGAGCTTCCCATCTTCCCACCTAAGCCCACCCTTCAATACTCCTTTTCTGTTTCTGTTGACGGCATTTCTATTCAACTGGTTCAGCAAGCCTGCAGTCTTGGTTTCATTTTTGATTCCTCTCTGTCATTTATTCCCCAGATTCAGGCCACCGCCAAGTCCTGTAGATCCTCCCTTTACAATATTGCTAAAATCCGTCCTTTCCTCTCAGCCTCCACTAGTCCATGCCCTAGTGGTATCAAAACAAAACAAAACAAGCTTCATTTATATACCGTTTCATACCACCTAAGGAGTGTCTAAGCGGTTTACAACTGTAAGCTATTTGTCCCCCAACAATCTGGGTACCCATTTTAGCGACCTCGGAAGGATGCAAGCCTGAGTTGAGCTTGAGCCCTTTTGCTGGTCTTGAACTCGCATCCTCATGGTTTTGTGTGAGTGGCTGCAGTACAGGCATTTAACCACTGCACCACCAGGGCTCCTATCACGACTAGATTATTGTAACCTTCTTCTGACAGGGCTTCCTCTCTCTCACCTCCATACTTTAATCTGTCCAGAACTCAGCTGCACGTATTATCACATCCGCTCGCCGCTTTGACCATGTTTCTCCTCTTTTATCCTCCCTTCACTGACTCCCCTTCCCCTTCCGCATCCAGTACAAGCTTCTGCTCTTTACTTTTAATGCCCTCCATGGACTGGACCCTCCTTACTTGTCTGAACTTCTTTCTCCTCACACTCCTTCTCTTTCCCTCCGGTTGGTAGTCAAGGTCTCCTGTCCCAGCCGAGGATTTCCACTGCCCCGTCCCGGATTTGTCCCTTCTCACTTGCTGCCCCTCACTCCTGGAACCTTCTTCCCCCACATGCACGCCTCATCACTTCCCTAACCAGTTTCAAAATAAAGTTAAAGACTATATTGTTTAGAGAAGCGTTCCCAGGATTGTGCCGTCTGCCCCACAATGCCTCCTTCTAACTATGCATTAAGAAGCCGTGCCCTCCCTCCAGTCCATCTGCCTTGGTCCAGGCCTCAGAGGGAGAGAAGAACCACCGGACCTGATACCCTTCCCCATCACCTTTCCCTTTTCCTTTTGTGTTGTGTCTTTTAGACTGTAAGCCTGAGCGCAGGGAACCGTACAACTAAAGATTGTATGTTCAGCACTATGTAAATTTACAGCACTATATAAACAAACAACAACAAACAAACTTTAAAAACCTGATTCAAGTGTGAGTTCTTTTTTCTTGTTCTGGGGATTTAGTAAATGTCACACATCTGTATCCATTGTCATGGTTCCTCTGTTTTTCACTGGGTGGTCTCACAGATGATCTTACTTATGCAGGTGTGACCTTTGCCACAGAGTTTTTTCTTTTATTGCTGACCTTTTTTCCCCGCTCCCCCATTACCTTTTCAGTTAGGAGATTAAATACCCCCCCCCCCCATTTCTTTTATAATTATAGTGCGAAAGTGGTATCACACTTTATTTATTTATATTTATTTATAGCATTTATATCTCACTCTTCAGCACTTTGAGTCTAACCAAAACATTTAAGAAAACATACGTGAGGTAGTTATGCTGACCATATAGCAAAGTGAAGTAGGCCCTCAGTATCTGTGGACTTGCCATCCAGTTTCAAGCATCTGCAGATGCCAAGCCCTTGATGCTCCCAATGGCGGCCCCATGCACATGGCTGGCATCTCCATTAGGGACAATGGAACTTCAATGGCAGCAAGGCTGAGTGCAGGTGGCACCACTGGGAACAATGAGGGCTGTTTGTAAAAGTGGCACATGGCTGTAGCACACGTGCCGCCATTGAAGTTCCATTGCTCCTAATAACAGCAAGGATGTGTGCATGTGCAGCCATTGGGGGCAACAGAACTTGAGCATCCACAGATTTTGGTATCTGAGGGGGATGCGGAATGGATACCGAGGGCCAATAATCTCCAAAATCCACAAAACAGCGATTCCTTTATTTGACCAACTAAAAATGCACAAAATACGCAATGCAAGCTTTCAGAGCTCCATTGTCTTCTTCACCTGGCAAAGGTGTTTGACACCCAGCGCGGATCGTTTTGTCATTTCATTCCAGGTCTGGCAGACCTGCTGGCCAAGCAGGAAAGGGAGGCAACTCACCTGGACAGCACACCTGCCAGTCCTGGAAGGTAGCTGCTGGCGGGAGTGTGCTATTGCTGCCACCCTGCAGGTTTTCTAGGTCTGGATGAGATGCCAGCCAGGTGGGATAGGGAAAGGGAGACTTGCCTGGTCAGCAGCAGACCTGCCAAACCCAGAGAAGGCAACACCTTGTTACCAGTGGCTGCTGCTGCTGCTGAAAGGGATGGGCTGCCACCACCATCCCGTAGCCTTTTACCCACTCAGCCAACACCAGCTCCCACAGCCGATGGAAAACAGAGGCATCCATGCCAGCAGAAAGGGGCAGCCAGGGGTTTTTTGGGACCTGATCAGACAGGAGGAATTTCTCTTTATTGCGAATGGAGCCAACTGGAGCCAATTCAAATTCACGTGAATTGGCTAGTTTAGCAAATTTACGTGAATTCCTATTGCGTTCGGAATGCGTTCAGAATGACTTCCCATTACCCGAAAATGACCCCCCCATTGCCCGAAATTGCGTGAGATGCTTTAATTCGCAATAACATAAAACCCATGATTGCGTTTGGAATGACTTCCCTACAGCCTGAAATTGCGTGAGGTACTTTAATTTGCAATAACATGAAACCCCATGATTGCGTTCGGATTGCCATTGGATTCTACTTCTGATTTCCATCGTCTGATAAGGTCCTTGGTATTCGCCCAATTCTGTTACCTCTCATGGACTGGACCCCCGGTGATGTTCCTGTGGGCATGGCATGGCATGGCGGTCATCTTTGGCAACATCTGTGGTTTCCCAACGATCTTTAAAGGCAGGCCCACATAAAGAAGGCTGCAAGACTTCCCTCTGAAAAATAACAACAACAACAACAAAAACCATTGTGTTTTTGCCTGAGAGAACAGCTCTCTAGGAATCGCTAGGTCCTCCAGTGCAACTGTGTATATATCTATATATTTAAAACACTCTCCACTTCTTGCCCATTAATATACTGTATGGTATATTATAATCTCTCTCAGTATATCTATAACACTCTGCACCTGCCCAATAATGTACTGTATATTATAATCTCTTTATACATATTTATATCTATATCTAAAACACTCTCCCCCTGCCCAATAATATACTGTATATTATAATCTCTCTCTATATATCTATATCTAAAACACTCTCCAGTTGCCCAATAATATGCTGTAATCTCTCTCTCTATATCTATATGTGTATATAAAACACTGTCTACTCACCCAATAATATATATTAAAATCTCTCTCTTTGTATAGATATATCTTTATATAAAACACTCTCCACTTGCCCAGTAATATATATTACAACCTCTCTCATTATATCTGTATCTAAAATATTCTCCACTCCCCCAATAATATATATTATAATCTCTATTATATATGCATATCTCTATATAAAACACTCTTCACTCCCTCAATAATATATATTATAATCTCTATATCTCTATCTAAGACACTCTTCACTCCCCCAATAATATTACCATCTCTCTCTATGTATATCTAGATGTATATCTGTATATAAAACACTCTCTACTACCCCAACAATATATATTATAATATCTCTATCTATATATATTATATATATCTATCTCTCTAAATCCCTGTCTCTGTGTATTTTATATCTAAAGCATTCTCCACACCGGAATAACACAGATTATAATCACTTTCTCTCTCTCCATATATGTCTATCTGTATGTGTGTGTGTATATATATAGATATAGATATATAGATAGGTATAGATAACTCTCCACTCCCTCAAGAAACTACAAAACCCAGGAGGCAAAGCGAAAGAGAGCCTCCCGCGCATGCGCAAAGACTCCCGGAAGTGGAACGTTCTCCTCCTCCTCCTCCTCCTCCTCCTCCTGCAGTCCTCCGAGCGAGCGAGGACACAGAGTCCGGCGCCTAGAGCGGCCACAGTAGGAGGAGGAGGAGGAGCTTCCGCTTCCGGCCAGCCTCGCTTTGAGAGAGAGCCTTGCAGTCCGCCATATTGTCTGTGTGAGGAGGAGGAGGAGGAAGGAAGGAAGGAAGGAAAGAAGGGGAAGCAGACGCCTCCTTCTCCGCCTCCAGGCCTCAGGTAAACCCGGTGGGCTCCAGCGGGGCCTTCGTGACCTTTTATTTAATTGTATCTGGTTATTATTATTTTATATATATATATATATATATATACACACACACACACAGAGACACATATATATATAACTTGAGGCTGAGTCGGTTTGAAGCTGGATATTAATAATAATAATAATCATTATAATGTTTTTCCTATTTTTTATTATTTTTATTATTATTTATAACAATAATGAGTGTTTCTGTTTTTATTTTTATTATTTTTAATTTATAAAAATGTGTTTTTCTATTTTTTATTATTTTTATTGTTATTATTTTATTATTTATAACAATAATGTGGTTTTATTATTATTATTTTTATTTTTATTATTATTTAGAACAATTACGTGTTCCTCTATTTTTATTTTTATTATTATTTTTTATTATAACCATAATGTGTTTTTCTATTTTTATTATTATTTATTATTTATAACAATAACTTGTTCCTCTATTTTTATTTTTATTATTATTTATAACCATAATGTGTTTTTTCTATTTTTTGAGGGGGAAATAAAACAGCAGGAACAACAATAAAACAAAACAATAAAACAAAACAAAACAACAATAATATAAATAATATAAAAACAATAATATAAATAATAAATAATGTAATAATAATATAAATAAATATATAGTAAAACATGTGTTGTAAAAATAAATGAATAACAGTAGTAATATATATGAGTGTGAGTATGTGTGTGTATATATATATATAATATATAATAATATGTTACATTATTACAACATACAATAATATAATATATGATTATATATATATATATATATATATTTGTATGTATGTATATGTTATACATAATAGTAATGAATAGTAGTCATCTCAAGCTACCAAAGTCTTAACCCCCCCCAAAGTTTCCCAATTTTAGGAAGCTACCTAATTAGCATAATCAATAAAGAATTTAATTTCATTTTCAGCTTTCTCGTATTTTTTAAAAATTTTTTATTGTAGTCTTTTAAATTGTGGGACATTTTTGAGACCCATTTGTGTGTGTGTGTGTGTGTGGGAAGATGGAAATTATTATTAATAATAATAATAATGTGTGTTTCTGTTTTGTGAGTGGGGGAAATAAAACAATAATATGAATAAATATATAATAAAATAAATAATGTAAATAATATAAATAAACAATAGCAATAATATATAATAAATATATAATAAAAATTAACAATAGTCATCTCAAACTAGGAAACTGTCCCCCCCCCCACATTTCCCAATTTTAGTAATTAGCATAATTAGTATAATTAATAATCTAATTCCATTTTTATGTCAGCTTTCTGGTATGTTTTTTACATTGTAGTCTTTAAAATTGTGGGGCACTTTTGTGTGTGAGTAGGTAGTTGGATATTAATAATAAAAACAATAATAATGTGTTTTTCTTTTTTTTTGGAGGGGGAAATAAAACAATATTATAAATATTATAAATATATAATAAAATAAGTAATATAAATAAGATAAATAAATAATAGCAATAATATATATACGTGTGTGTGTGTGTGTGTGTGTTCTCAAGCTAAGAAAGTCAATATTGTTATTAATGAGTATTTTTGTTTTGTGAGAGGGAACTAAAACAGTAATATAAATAAATATAAAATAAGTAATGTAAATAATACAAATAGCAGTTATTTATGTATGTGTGTGTATGTTTGTATTATTATTACATAATTATTGTTTAATTATTACTGTCATCTCAAGCTAGGAAAGTGCCCCCCCCCCATTTCCTAATTTTGGGAAGCACCCTAGTTAGCATAATTAATAAATAGTTTAATGCCATTTTCATGTCAGCTTTCTGGTATATTTTTATTGTAGTTTTTTAAATTGTGGGAAACATTTGAGACCCACTTTTGTGGGGACAGGGGAAGATGGAAATTATTAATAATAATAATACTGTGTATTTCTGTTTTTTGAGGGGGAATAAAACAATGAGTAAATACATAATAGAATAAATAATGTAAATAATATAAATAATACCAGTGATCTCTCTCTGTATGAATATATATTCTACATGATAATAACTACTGTTATAATAATAGTCATCTTAAGCTAGGAAAGTCTCCCCCTCCATTTCCCAATTTTAGGAAGTGGCCTAGTTAGCATAATTAATAAATAGTTTAATTCCATTTTTGTATCAGCTTTCTGGGTTTTTTTTTTCATTGCGGTCTTTTAAATTGTGGCAGGACACTTTTGAGAACCACTTTTGTTTGTGTGTGTGTGGGGGGGTGGACATTATTATTATTATTATTATTATTATGTATTTTTTTCTGAGGGGGAAGTAAAACAGTAATATAAATAAACACATAATAAAATAAGTAATACAAATAATATAAATAAGTGATAGCCGTAATATATACATATATCAGTGTGTGTGGTGTATATACAAGTATGTATGTACAGTATATATATATGTATGTATGTATACATAATATTTACTGTAATAATAATAGTCATATCAACTATCCATATCCATTTCCCATTTTAATGCCATTCCATTTTCCTGGGAACTTTTAAGTAGGTTTATTTTCATTAGATGTCCTTTTAAATTTTGAGTTGCTTTGAGACCCACTTTTTTATATGTAGCTGGATAATAATAGCTGGTAGATGGATAATTATAATAATAATAATTACATGGGGGAGAGTGAAAAGGAGTGGGGGGGGATTGTATTTAAAAAGTTGTCATGGTAGGAAAGTGCCCCCTGCCTTTCCCCAATTTTAGGAAGCTGCCTGGTTAGAATAATTAAAGAATAGTTTAATACTATTTTCCTGTGAACTTTTGGGTATCTTTTTTCATAAGGTATTCTATTGTACTTCTCAATTGTGAGATGCTGTGAGGCCCAGTTTTTTGGGGGGTGAGGTATGTACAAAGCTTCTATGTAAAAAGCTTTCATGCTACCGTAGGAAGTGTCCCCTCCATTCCTAATTTTAGGAAGCTGCCTGGTTAGAATAATTAATAAAGAGAACTGCCTATTTAGGGTAACACAGACCTGCAAAACTGTGGGCCAGGAAAACCATCTTCAAAAAAGTTTGCTGGTTTGATAGAGACTATGTATCATTCCAGAAGGTGGAATTAGGGAAGTATGTGTTTAATTCTAGTGCGTTGTTCTTTGAGCCTCAGTTTTGAGGGGAAAGCTGGGTATAAATAAATATTATTAATTGAAGGAAGGGGGAAGCAGATGGGGGTGTTGTGTATAAAAAACTCTCATGCTTGGAAAGTGTCACTCCCCCACCCACCCCACCCTGATTTCCCAATTTTAGGCAATAACTAATAAAGAGAATTACCTGATTAGAATAACATAGGCTCCAAAACTGAGGGTCAGGAAAAATTCTTTTTAAAAAGCATATGCTGGTTTTGTAGGAATTTGGCAGAATATATGATTTCAGAAGGTAGAAGCAGAGGAAGTATGTTTTAAGTTGTAGCGTATTGTCCTTTTAAATTTATAAGTCATCATCATCATCTCCCCTTCACCAAATTAATTGGGAGCTGGGGAGGGAGAAACAAATTGGGGACCCCCCCCCTTCCCATCTTCAAAGAAGTGTATGTAAAAAGCTCTCATGCTAGGAAACTGTGTTCCCCACCTCTTCCCAATTTTAGGCAACCGCCTGGTTAGACTTACACAAGCCTGCAAAATTGAGGGTCATAAAAACTTCTTTAAAAATGCATGCTGGATTTATAGGAATGGCTTGCTCCATCACTTACCATACAACTTACTGTACTTTGACATTTCTCTGTTGTAACGTGTGACTGAATGAAATGACCCTGCAAAAAGTAATTGAAGTCTTCTGTAGACTTTCAAACTACAGAAACCCCTGTGAAAACGGAGACTTGCCTATATTCAAGTCTCATAGGCTTGAATGGGGCACGTGCCCTCAAGCACGCAGGGTATGTGCCATGGGGGGGCACCCCATTGAAAATAACAGAGGTTGCCCCTCTGTGAATATTCAAGACAGCGGACCTCAAGTCCGCGAGAAAGGAGGGGCAACTGTACTTTAATTCACTGATATGAAAACACACACACAAATCCAAAAAACTCTAAAAAGAAATCATGCTGGGACATCAGCATCCACATTTAACGAAAGCTGGGCTACAACTGAATTGGTTAAAAAAACTGAACTTGTGAAAGAAGTGTGTGTGTGGTACAGCATTTTTATTTTTGTTATCTTTTACAAATTCAGCACCCACAATTACATTAAGAACAGGTACGATACAGAAGCGAGTTTTTGTCATTGTAGGCCAGTGTCATGCAGGCCTTTGGAAGGAGGAGGGTGGCGGGAAGTGTCCTTTCCTTGGCTGTGTGGGGAAATGTTGGGGACCGGCTGTTTCGCACCCCCCAGGCCTTCCGTCTTTTGACGCCTGGCCAAAAGTCTTCCCTTTCCTCAAAACAGCTCCCTGTGGAGGAGCTCCCAAGCTGGAGGAACAAAATAGGTGAGAGAATGTGGTTCTGCCCTCTTCCAACTATATTAATAAACATAAGGATGCATCCACACTGGGGAAATAGCCCGGTTTGGCACCGCTTTAACTGCCCTGGCTCAAGGGTATGGAATTGTGGGAGTTGGAGTTTGTTGTGGGGCCCAGAGCGGAGCTCCGCTCCGCTCTGGGCCCACAACAAACTCCAACTCCCACAATTCCATAGCCTTGAGCCAGGGCAGTTAAAGCGGTGCCAAACCGGGTTATTTCTCCAATGTGGATGCAGCCTAGGTGAGTTTTTTCTCCATTGGGGGATGTGTAGTGCGGTTGGAGGGGGATATTGTTCATAGGAAGGGTATGGCTCCTCTGCTTCCATCCCCGTTACTCCCATGTTCTGTTTTCTAATTAAGAGTCCAAGACAGAAATATGAGCCCCTTCTCTATCAGTTGCAGTGATTTGCTGTGGGGTCTGTGTAGGAGAGTTACTTTTTTGTTGTTGTTGGTAGTGGGGAGGCAGGA
This sequence comes from Urosaurus nigricauda, assembly GCA_034509955.1. NCBI lineage: Eukaryota > Metazoa > Chordata > Lepidosauria > Squamata > Phrynosomatidae > Urosaurus > Urosaurus nigricauda. Next base: position 4,939,296 of record JAOEGL010000004.1, read on the forward strand.
GAGATTGTAGAGTTGGCAAAGTTAGCAATGGTTGTTTTTTAACGTTTATGTTGTGTGTCTGGGGAGCACTGGGGAATCTTATTTCAAAATATCTCTTTGCGTGGAATGGCTCTTTAGTCTTTATCATTGTGCCAGACAAGAGGAACCCAAGAAAAGTTTCTAGGTTCTAATCACTAGAGTTAAATGTAACCTCCATCAAATGTATTGGAAGTGTTCTTGGTTAGGAGCGGGGGGACTGGCAAAATTACTAGGTGCTGTCATGATTCCTTCCTCCGCCAAATATTGTGTAGTAGATAAACTAACTTACAATATGTAATCTTCAGATGTATTGATTGCCTAATTCATCCTTGTGGGTAGGCAACATGGCTAAACATGAAGCTCTCTTCACCCATTATACGATGTGGTATGCTACCTCATTTCTCTATACTGAAATGCCTTCATTTATAGTAGACAGGCATGTGGGGAATGGAGAGAAGATGGCCTTTTGTTGTTGTGTTGTGGAGGGTGTAATTTGCTACGCTTTTTCTTCTCTCCTTTTAAAAACTCCTTCCCCTTTTGCTACCACTAGCAAAGAGATAACTTTCTCATATGTTTTCCATCCCTACAGAAGCATGAACCCTCTCTCCCTCAGGTGTACCATACCTTTCCCAAACCACCCAAATCTGCCGGCAGCAGGAGATGGATGGTTGTCAGAACAGACAGTGGAACGCAGAGCTCTTCTCACTGTAGTGTAATAAGCAGGGTAAGAAGAAAACAGCAAATTATCTGTCTGCCTTCACTACTAAAATAATTTGCTGCTGTTGCATGCCTTCAAAGCATTTGGGACTTATGGTGCCCTAAAGGGAATGAGATTTCCTTGGCAAGATTTGTTCAGAGGGGTTGAACTTTGCCGTGGCCTTCTTCTGAGGCTGAGAGAGTGTGATTTGCTTATGGCCAGCTGGTAGGTTTCCATGTGCAAGAAGGGTTCTGAACCCTGATTTCCTGGAGTCAGATCAACTATATCCTTGTGGCAGCTGCTAATAATAATAATGGGAGGAGTAGCAGTAGTAGGAGCCCTGGTGATGCAGTGGTTAAATGTCTTTACTGCAGCCATAAGGTTGTGAGTTCGATCCCAGTGCTCCAAGGTTGATTCAGCCATCCATCTTATTGTAACTCAGTAAGATGAGTACCCAGCTTGTTGGGGCCAGTTGGCTTACAGGTTGTAAATCACTTAGAGTGCTGAGTTCACTATGAAGTGGTATAGAAATGTAAATGCTATTGCTAGTAGTAGTAGTAGTAGTAATAATAATAATAATAATAATAATAATATCCTGCCTTACCCCCAAGATTGGAACAATGTGTGGCTTGCAAACTAAAATGATTGAAATACAGTATAGTTAAAAGCATACAAAAAGTCAGCGTTAAAATATGTTTAACTATAATCCCATTAAAACAATTTTAAGCATGTGCTTTAAAAAAAGACTTTAAAAAACCAGTTAACACAGTAGAATTTAAAACAATACAGCTGACTTTTGCAGCCCTTTTCCTAAAAGCCTAGGTGTTGAGATGGGATTGTACAAAGGAAAGTTATCTTCCTTGTGTGAAAGTCATCTCCAGGGTGTGTGGAAAGCATAGTACAGTGGTCCCCCGGGTTACGAAATTAATTCGTTCCGGCCCCTTTTTCGTAAGCCGAAAATTTCGTAACCCGGGGCCTATTTCCAATAGGAAATAGGTAATCCGTTCCGGCCGGCCGGAGGGGAAGGGAAATCCCTTCCCCTCCGAAGCCTGGCCTGGCGGGGGCCTCCTGGCTGAGGAAAGGAAGGTCCGATCCGGTGGATCAGGCCTTCCATTCGTCACCCGCGGAGGCCCAGGCTGGCTGGGGAACGTTCGCTTCCCCAGCCAGCCAGGCTTGAGTCCCTTCTCCTCCGAGGCCAGGCTTCGGAGGAGAAGGGGCGGCCTTGGGTCCCTTCTCCTCCGAAGCTAGGCTTCGGAGGACAAGGGGCGGCCTTGGGTCCCTTCTCCTCCGAAGCTAGGCTTCGGAGAAGAAGGGGCGGCCTTGGGTCCCTTCTCCTCCGAAGCTAGGCTTCGGAGAAGAAGGGGCGGCCTTGGGTCCCTTCTCCTCCGAAGCTAGGCTTCGGAGGACAAGGGGCGGCCTTGGGTCCCTTCTCCTCTGAAGCTAGGCTTCGGAGAAGAAGGGGCGGCCCAGGCTGGCTGCGGAACGTTCGCTTCCCCAGCCAGCCAGGCCTGGGCCTCCGCGCCTATCGAAAGGAAGGCACGATCCCATGGATCGTGGCTTCCTTTCGTTAGGCTTGCCCCCCAAGCCCGGCTAGAGAAGGGAATCCTCCCTTCTCTAGCCGTGCTTGGGGGGCAAGCCCGGCTAGAGAAGGGAAGCTTCCCTTCTCTAGCCGGGCTTGCCCCCCAAGCCTAACGAAAGCAAGGCACGATCCGATCGGATCGTGCCTTGCTTTCTCTTCGGGGCGGAGGCCCAGAGGCTTGGCTGGCTGGGGACGTTCCCCAGCCAGTCAGGCCTGGGCCTCCGCCCCGAAGCGAAAGCAAGGCATGATCCGATCGGATCGTGCCTTGCTTTCGTTAGGCGCCCAGGGCCAGGCTTGGCTGACTGGGGAACCTTCGTTCCCCAGTCAGCCAAGGCTGGCCCTGGGCGCCTAACGAAAGCAAGGCACGATCCGATCGGATCGTGCCTTGCTTGACCTCAGAGAAGAAGGGACGGCCCCGCGATGGCGGTCCCTTCCTCTCCGAGGCCGCCGGCGGAGGAGAAGGGACGGCCATCGCGGGGCCGTCCCTTCCTCTCCGAGGCCGCCGGCGGAGGAGAAGGGACGGCCATCGCGGGGCCGTCCCTTCTTCTCCGAGGCCGCCGGCGGAGGAGAAGGGACGGCCATCGCGGGGCCGTCCCTTCCTCTCCGAGGCCGCCGGCGGAGGAGAAGGGACGGCCATCGCGGGGCCGTCCCTTCTTCTCCGAGGCCGCCGGCCTTTTTTCGTATCCCGGGGATACGATCGTAAGCCGGGGCCATTTTTCCGGCCCCGGCTCTTTCGTATCCCGGGATTTTCGTAGCCCGGGGGATTCGTATCCCGGGGGACCACTGTAGCAAAAGGGGAAATAGGTTGGACTGTAGTCTCTTCCCTGTAGGTCAACTGACTTTTCCTTAGTCAATTTAGCGTGATGTCATATGTAGGTTTCTAGGCCACCCCACCTTTAAGAGGGAGGCAGGATTTATGTCTTTATCTTCTTTTCTGTTTAATTTGAAACTGGACCCTGATTCTCCTCTTACTGAATAAGGCTTAGAGGGAAATCAATGTGGATGGCTCATGGCTTCTCATGACTTTTAAAGAGTCATGAGAATTTTTTTAAAAGAGATTTTTTTTTACCAGCAAATTTGAATCCCTTGTTGTTTGCATTGGTGACTTTTCTAATGAGACTGTTATATTCTGAATACCTCAAGTTGAAAAACAAATACAGATAAGTATTTCAGAAAACTTTTTAGATTACAAGTGTCCCATTGGGTCTGACAAGCAAGGTAAACTTGGGAAAACTAGGTGTTCAGCATCTTAAATTATTTGCACAGAAGAGGTTTCTTCCCTGAGGAACACTTTTCTTTCTTGCTGCTGATGGAAGTCAGTTTTCAAATTCTTGATTAGAATCATTGGCTGCTGCCAGAATGGAGTTGCACAAAACAATCTCAGCTTTTAAAACCCCACTGTAACAGATTGCCTGCTAATAAGCATGGGAAGCTTTCTGCTGAAAAGCTTTAAAGAAGGGGGTTGGACAATGCTTTTGTATATTACACGGTGCCTCCTAATCCAGAATATAACTCAGCAAGCCTTGGAAGTAACTGCCACACTGTCTACTTACATATAATCAAAGAATCATAGAGTTGGAAGAGATCACAAGGGCCATCCAGTTCAAACCCCTGCCATGCAGGAACTCTCCATCAAAGCATCCCCGACAGATGGCCATCCAGCCTCTGCTTAAAGACCTCCAAAGGAGGAGACTAATGTTTAGGTGGAATCTCTTTTTCTGAGGCTTGCATCCATTGTTCTGGGTCCTGTTCTCTGGAGCAGCAGAAAACGAGCTTACTCCGTCCTCAATGTGACATCCCTTCAAATGTTTAAACGAGGCTAGCCTATCACCTCTTAACCATCTTTCCTCCAGACTAAACATACCTAGCTCCCTAAGGCATGGTTTCTAGACCAGTCACAATTTTGGTCGCCTTCCTTTGGACACATTCTAGTTTCTTAACATCCTTTTTGAATTGTGGTGCCCAGAACTGGACACAGTATTCTATGTGAGGCCTGACCAAGGCAGAAGAAGAAGACTTGGCTATGAGTACCTACATAGGCAGTTCTAGCCAAATTAAAGATATTTTTTCCTCTGTTGATGTCAGATGGCTATTCTAAAACTCATGTTGTGGCAAGATATACTGTGGCTGACTTACTGAGGTTCAAGTCAGTTAATCATCACAAACATATTTTTCAGAGCACTTTTCCATGATATCTCCTTAGAATAAGATTCTCAGAAGCCCAGCTCTGCAAGATGAGAGGCAGCTACTTGTGGAATGCCATTGCACAGCCTTAAAGGTTCACTCCTGTTTGTGTCGTCTCCAGTCCTGACTTTAATTAGAAAGGTTGCAAACTGGGCTCTTAGCAAGTGTGCCTAAACTGTTTGTCACAGTGGATCATAAAGTGTGAAAAATAGGGTGAGTGAGAAATGCCCTCTTGAGATGAGTTAGCATTCTTCTTACAGATGCTGTTCACACTATCTGGGGGAGATGACACAGCATTGAATTTGCAGCTGCTTATTATAGTGCAAATTCAGGAAGCTGCCTTTGGAGCACTAATGGTTAGAAGGGCATGTTCTAAATAAAAATAATGCTTTGAGGTTTTTCTACTTAGTTCACATTCTAACCTCTTCCAGTGATACATTAAATCATAAAAAATGTCAAATAAATCAAATACTTTCCTGTCTATGCACTTCTTTTCTTGTAGTTCTGTGAGGGAAGAGATAGGAAAAGTAATGTTCTCTGTTTGTGTAACCTTAAGGGAGACTTATTTTAAGACAGCAAAGAGATTATTGATTTTCTGTGGTGGGTTAGGACCCAAAAGTGGGTCACACTGTGACCTGAGGTGACTTTGCAGGAGTGTTTTGAAGACAATTTGTAAAAGAAGGGAGTAATGGACCAGGAGACAAGTAAAAAAAATTACAAATAGGGCTGGAGACACTATTAATAGTTGTGAAGAAGAGCGGGGGACTCAGCAAATGCCCACTGGGTGAGTAGCATGTAACAAAACGCACAAGATTTAAAAGTAGCAGTAGCCTGTTTTTAACACGTGGGCACCCAAGGCTCTTAAGAACTAACTCATATATGAATAACATTGCTCCTGTATTGAAAATAAAGATTAAAGTAGGAATCTCGTTTTGAAAGAGCTGAAGATTATGGATCCTAGTGGCGTCCTGACACTTAAGAAAGTTAATTACTTTTTGACAAGGTAGCTGTGGAAAAGGTTTTGGATTTAGAGCCATCAACTTTATATGCAGTTGAAAATGAAAACATAGTGGTGCAGAATCTTAAAACTGCAGCATTACTGTTTACATTAGGAGTCTTTTCCAGAAAGAGCACTGTTCTTCTGTTTCCAGGTATGGATATCTGCAGTTGTACTGACTGTTAAATCTTCAGGTTTGTTAGTTTTTTAAAGTACAATGGGTGCTTGGTGTCTACGGTTTGGTTCCAGGACCAGCCATGGATGCTCAATTCCCATTGAATGCAGTGGCATAGTAAAATGGTGTACCTTATATAAAATGGCAAAATCAAGGTTTGCTTTTTGGAGTTTATATATTTCAAAAATATTTTCAAGCCATAGATGCTTGAATCTGTGGATTAAAAAATCGGTGGATATGGAAGGCTGACTGTAATAACAGAGAAAATAGGCAATATTCAGGTGGGAGAGGGAAAATCATATTTGGTGATTTCTTGTCTCTGTAGCTTTCCAGGCATGAATATAGGTTTATACATTCAACCTGGCTGCTTTTGTTGGTGTTTAATTTTCTAAATGTTTAAAGGGGGTTTTGAACATAAGAGATTTGTTGATCAACAAAAAAGTTGGAACATTTTTAAATAGTGCGGATGTTTGTTTTTTTAAAAAAAAGAATTTAATAACACAATTTGGCTTAGGGGGTTGGAGTAAGTAGCAAAATTAATTACTTGTAATTAAAATAATGAAAAGAACATGGTTTCTCTATTACTCCACCCCTTCTGTTCAAAGGCAGCCCAAGCAAATGCTCTTGGAAAACACACCTTGCAAATGCTTCTGAAAAGCAGTTTATCTCAAATGCTGAGATTCTAGCTATTCTTGACACGCTGCTTTTAGCTGCAGTTGCTTGAAAGTTGACTCTTGTTTGTACAGCTTGGTGGCTGGAAGCTTTCCCCTCTCACCTCAGTTTTCTGTTAAGGCATTATATATTAAGGAAGATTATTCTTTGATTCTCAACCTGTCTTGGTATTTGTCATAATCTGTCCTGTCTGTTCACTACAGCAAGATGGGAACTCGTGAGTGAAATACGGTAAGTCTAAACCAAGAACGGGCGGGCATAGGCAATCTAAGATATCTCTCTAGCTTTGAGCTGGAGGTGCGAGATGAAGCTGCATGGCTTCTTCAAGGTGTTTTCTATGTCTGAAGTGCCCCTTGGGCACAGAAGCAAAGATAGCTGACATCCTACCACCTACCTGCCCTTCAGATACTGCATTCTAGGGGGCCAAATAAAATGGTTCACAACTCTGGTACAGTGAGAGCCCAGAGTTGTGGTTGGTTCCAATCAGGGCCAGCCTCGATCCTTTTCTCCCAGGCCTCATATCATCTGTGCTCCTTTCATTCTTGGCTCAGACATGGAAGAAGAGGAAAATTTCCCCCAATTCGATGCTGCATTTAAACTCCAGCCTTTTGGGGTAAGGAGGGAACTTTATGTTAAGGAATCCTGATGGTGTAATGGTTAAGTGTCTGTACTTCTGCCCCTGACTCACAAACCGCAAGGTTGTGAGTTCAGTGCCATCCAGGGGCTCAGGCTCAGCCTGGCATCCTTCCATAGGTTGCTAAAATGAATACCCAGCTTATTGAGTGTAATTAGCTTACATTTTGTAAACTGCTTAATACACTGATAAGCAATATAGAAATGTACTTGCTGTTGCTCTTGATGACAATAATTTCTCTCTTGGTCAGTAGTGAGGCCAAAAATTTGTTGGCCACTGGTCTTAAGTACAGTATGACCCGCATATATATGGGGATACATTCTTTGACTCACTGTGGAAACACGAAACTACAGATAGTACTGAACACTATTGAAATGAATGACGTTTGGAGGAAATTGATGGTAGAGTTGCACTGGAGGACACAGAAATTTCTAGAGAGAATCCCTCTCTAAGCATTTCTAGGTCCTCCAGCACAACTCAGTGGTCAGCTTCTACTGGAAACATAGCATATAATTGTGCTGGAGGGAAATGCCTAGAAAGACATAATTTTTTGGACATGGGTAAGTAAAACAGTGAATATGGAGATTGTACATTATATGTGTAAAGTTCTCCAGGTACTGTAGCTAGGCGTGCAACTTGAGATCCAGATACCCGCACCCTCATGAATCTGCCTAAGGTACTTCTGGAGAAGGCCCTTGCTGTGTGAGATGAAGAGGGTGGTGTCTAGGGCAAGGGCCTTCTTTGCTGTGACTTCATCGTGTTCTCTGGGACTGTTCCCCTGGCAACTAATTTTAGTTGTTTAGTTGTTTGAGTGTTGTTTACAGTGGTGGTCAATGTGCCATTGACTGGCTGTATATGGTAAGTTCAGCTGTTGTTGTGCTTCTTCAAGTTGTTTCTGACTTATGGCGACCCTAAAGCGAACCTGTCATGGGATTTTTCTTGGGCTGAGTGTGTGACCTGCCCAAGATCATCTGGTGGTTTCTGTGGTGGACTGAGGAGTTGAATCTTGAGCTCTACAGTTGTTGTCCAATGCTTAAGCTGTTATACCATGTATAGTGCTACCTATAAAATTCATAAGATTGCCATAAGTCTGTAGGTTGCTTGACGGCGCATGCACACACACACACACGTCTAAATATTATTGAACTTAAAATCTTGCTTTGTGATATTCCTTATTGTTGGCCCTAATTTTGTTTGTAAGCCACTAAAACTGTCTCAGGTTAGAAGGTTGAAAATATTAAGACTAAGTTACGATGTCAAACGTTCTTCTATGGTTAGCCATTCACCTAACTGCTTGAGAGTGAGCATCCTCTGTCTGGGTGAGTAGTTTGCTGAACCAGTTGATCCAGCTGCCTTGTAAAGTGTGTCTGGGCTAGTGAAAGCCACTTGGCTTCTTTCTAAGCAGCTGGAAATGGTATTCTGGGTGACACATACCTTGATTTTTACAGAAAAGCAAGAGTTACGTGCTAGTCATTGATGATAGATTGAGCCGTTTCTTAAGAAATGGCCAGCCCTGGTAACTGCTGGAGCCTGAATTTCCTGAAAAGATTTCCTCTGCACATCTGTGAGTGAAGGTGCTTTTCTATAAAGAATCAAATCATTGGATTTCTAGATTTCAGCAGTGAAAAAGCAGAAGGCTACACACTTTATGAAGAGGTTTTGGAAGCTCATTTCGTCTATTGTGGCCTAATAAGGTACAATATCTTAAATCACCATTTGCAGATGGATTTCTATGTGTCTTTATGTGGAATTAAGCCCCATTGTGTTCAAGTTGATTGTAGCTTTCTCATGGGTCAAGGTTTTTGTTGTAGATTAGGTGTTCTGTTGAAGGAATGTTAGTGATTCAGTATAAGATTCTTATTTTAATTTTCAAAGCCCTACACAACCTAGGTGCCCTTACCTTTTAGCTCAGTCTGTATTTCTTTTACTAGCTCACTTGGGTTCTGCCTTCTGTTGGGTGTTGGGTTTTTTTAGTGTTTTATCTGAACAATTTGTTGTACAATTATATTCTTTTGTTTTATATTTGTGTTATCCTTACCTTTCCTGGAAACAACTCTGACTTCATTTTACCATTGAATATCAACTTCAACTTGTTTTATTTTATATAACTATTATTATAATCTCTCTGGCCTCTTCGATTTGCTGACAGAAGATTGCATTTGAATCACAGGTCCAAAACACACTGCAGAAATCTAGTTTGAGACTAGTTTAACTGCCCTAGCTCAGTACTAGGGAATCCTGGGAATTGTAGTTTATTGTGGCACCAGAGCTCTCTGACAGAGAAGGCTAAACGTCTCACAAATCTACAGTTCCCAGAATTTCCTAGCACTGAGCCAAGGGAGTTAAAGCAGTCTCAAACTGGATTATTTTTGCAGTGTGGATTGGACCCTAGATTCAATTTTTCTCTTAGAACCATTTAGGGTGAGGGCTGATTATAAAAAAGAAGGAGGTCAGCTGAAAAATGAGGCTGGTCTCCATGCGCTTAATGATGGTCTGAATTTATCCTTAAAAAGCCAAACAACGTGTACAGGATCAGATAACTGCAATTCCTGGTCTTGGTTTCTTTTTCTCGGTTCTTTTTATGGGAATGAATGTTTTGGCCTTCTTCTTGGACTGTATTACAAATAAACACACACACACATATTAAAATCTTTTACAAAAGGTCATCAACTTCCTGGATAGTTGTTCTGAAGGACCTAGATATTCCTATAGAGAACATATTAATCAAATCTGCAAAAAGTCAAAACCTCAAATCTGGAGGGCCAACTGTACACACATATTAAGAGAGGGCATTGGAGACTTGTAGGCTGTGGTGTTTTTCTATCAATTCTAAATGGGAGCTTCAGTTGCCTGAGAAAATCCCTTTGATACAACATGTCCTGGGTACCCTCTTTCAATGAGGTGTTTTGAAAGTACCATATTTAAGACTCCTTTTTGAGTTCTTATTAAAACAGTTCTGGTTTAACCTGATGAATTGGCCATAGCGGGGGAGATTGTGTCTCATTGATCTGGGATGTGAGCTATCACATCTGAGATAGGTATGGGCACCAGTGGGATATCTGTACAGGGAGTAAGGAAACGATAGTCTCTGGATGGTAGCCAAGGAAGGATCCTTTAGCAGATTTCTCCTCAAGAATACTCACTGTCTTTCCTTGCTTAAGGGTATGTGGGATATTCCATGATCACTGCAGAGGTCAACTGTCTGAGGAGGCTGCAATACCACACACACACACACACACACACACACACATATATATATATATGTGGGTCTGCCATAGAATCGTAGAGTTGGAAGAGACCACAAGGGCCATCCAGTCCAACCCCCCTCCCCCCCGCGCCATGCATTTAACTGTCTTCATTCTGTCTGCAAATTCACACTAACAGAAATTTGAAATGTAGAAGCAAATCCTAAAAACACAGAAACTGATAAGTTTTGTTGTTGGTGTGTGCTGTCATTCCCAGCTTCAACTGAATAAATATTAAATTGGAAAACAATGTTCAAAAACCAGATGCTGCAGTCTCAAAGCCGGCTGCTGCCTTTTGTGGCTCCTTTTGGGGCTGGCTTTGGGCCACCTTAGGCTGTCTCAGTGTGGCTTCCAGGCAGTTTGGGGCATGTGCCGTTTGAACACCATGCTGTGTGCCAATGCGTGCTGCTGACTGATTTAGTTCTTGGTTTACAGCCACAGATGGGAGATTCCATTATGCTATATCTCTGTATCAGGCCTTCTAGCTACCCTCATCCATGCTTGTGGATGATCCCTGATCCTTTCCAACAGTAATCTTGTGGCACAAGAAGAAATGCATCTCTGTTGTCAGATTGCATGCATACCTTGCTGTGAATGAAGAATGGGATAGCCCCTTTTTCAGAGAGAGGGGAAATTTGAGAGGGACAGGAGTGGAAGGAAAAAACGTGGACAAGAAAGACAAGAATATGGAGATATTTATGTTGGTCAAGGCCTCTTTTTAGCCATTCCCATGTGTGGCATGCAGCCCCTGGAGGGTTGTACAAAAATGATTGCAATGTAGTGCTCCCGCTGAAAAAGTTTCCTGACCCCTGGTCTGCAGTCCTGCATTTGGCTTGCTCTTTTGTAATGTGAAGCATCCAAATAAATATTCTCAGACAGTATGAAGACTGGACAGTTCTGCCATCTTTTGTACAGAATAAAACTTGGGTGTTCTGCATTTGAGGGAGCTGTTTACCCATAAAGCAGTTTTTGGATATGAGCACTAGTCCCTCCCCGCTTCCTGTGGTCCTGTGGGATTTTTTTTATTCCATAGAACAGGGGTGGAAAATATGCATCCCTTTAGATTTTGTTGGATTGGAACTCCCATTGACTCTAGTCAGCATAACCAAAGGCGAAGAGTGATGTGGGGTTTTCTAGGACATTTAGAGAGCTGCACTATGTTCACCCCATCATAAAATGATGAGTTCTTTCATTTCCAGTGAAACTCATGTTTCTAACTCATGTGGTTGCAGTAGCAGTGCTGATGGTGATGGTTGTGGAGGGAATGTACAGAATCGAGATCAGATGTAGCGCATGTTGCTGTGGTGGTTCTGGAAGACGGCCTGAAGCAATGGCAGACAGGGTATGTTTTATGTCATCTTGAATGCAAAAGCCTTCCAAGCAAAGCCAGTTTGCTTTTAATTTCCACACTGCATTTGTGAGTCTGGCATAATTTGCAGATCCTGCAGCAAAATGTGTTCCTGTGGTACGCAATGATGAAGCTATTTCACATCTCATGCTTAATTTGTTGAAGAACGCTGGCAGTGAAGGTCCATCTTGCCATGCAGCTGCAGAAGATTGGTTCCTTTTGTCACAACTTGGAGATGCAGGAGTTTTGGACTTGCAAGAAGTATTTAGTATGGGTGTAAATAATACAGTGGGCCCTTCTTATACATGGACTTGCCATCTGCAGATTTGAACATCCGTGGATGACAAGCCTGTGTGGAGGGGCAGAAGAGGAGGAAGAGGAAGCAAGAGACAGTGGGGAAGGGAAGAAGGCAAGAGGTGGTGGGGTGAAGAGGAAGGAGGCAGAGGTGGCAGGGCAAAGAAGAAGAGGAGGAGGAGGAACTAGGAAAAAGGAGGTAGGAAGAGGAGGCAAGAGGCAGTTGGGGTGACAAAGAGGAGGCGGGGCGGCAGCGTGAAGAGGAAAGAGGAGAAAGGCAGTGGGAGCAAAGAGAGGGAGGAAGATATTCCACTTTTTCACAGAGGAATCAAAGCAGATTACAGCAGGTATAAGAATAAAACATCATACAGTTAAAAGTTACAGTTAAACAGAACGAACCCATATCCCAACTCTCCCTCCGACCATAAGCTGAACATGAGTCAGCAGTGCAATGCATCAACTAAAAAGGCCAATGCAATTTTAGGCTGCATCAATAGAAGTATAGTGTCTAGATCCATGGATGCAGTAGTGCCACTCTACTCTGCTTTGGTCAGGCCCCACCTGGAATACTGTGTCCATTTCTGGGCACCACAATTCAAAAAAGAATGAGGTTGGACTGGATGGCCCTTGTGGTCTCTTTCAACTCTATGATTCTATAAAAATAGTAGTCAAAAATCATAAAAAGAAATTAAACAACAGGATAATTTAAAACATTCCAAATTCACTAAAAATACAATTGAATTTGAACAAAAAGGTGTCTTCTGAGACGGAATGACTGGGCTGGTGATATTGGTGAGAGGAGGCTAGTGAAAAAAGGTTAGTCTGGAAAGGCCTGCTGAAAAAGATTGGTCTTGACAGTCTTTTTAAAGGCTTCCAAGTTGGTAATAAGACAGATCTCGTCCAACAGGTCATTCCAGAGCCTAGGAGCAGCTGATGAGAAGGTCCTCTGGGTCACTATGGGCAGTCTGGTTTTCTTGTTTTTGAAGCAGGTTCTTCCCAGAGGACCAAAGTGTGTGGAGTGGATTATACGGAAGTAGGCACTCCTGCAAATAGTCTGGACCCAGGCCATGTAGGGCTTTAAAGGTTATAACCAACACCTTGTCCCTCGCCCGGAAACTAATAGGCAGCCAGTGGAGAGATTTTAGTTAAAGTTTCCGAACTTGGCACAAGGGTAGCCCCATGTAGAGGAAGGAATTGGCAGTGGAGTTGAAGAGGAGGCAAGAGGTGGGGAGGAGGAGGAGGATGGATGAGGAGGACGGAGGCGGCAGAGCGAAGAAGAGAAAAGGAGGTGGAGTCAGCAGGGGCGAAAAGTAGGAGGAGGTGGCGGCAGCAGAGAGGAGGGGGTAGCCTGTTGCTGCTGGCCACGGTGACAGCGGCGAGGCAGGCTTCGGGGGTCAAAGTGCTATTTTCCCCAATGGTGGTATAGCTACGCCATCATTGAGGACAGTGGGACTTGACCATCTGCAGAGTTTGGTATCCATGTGGGGATCCAGAATGGCATAAATCATTGTTGTTTTTAGACCACTGAGTACTAATAAATAGAAGCTGGGATTTATTGCAGGCACTCAGTTGGAAATTTAAGTAAAAGATTTCTAACATCACTTTGTTTTTTGGTCTGGCAGGCATAGAATGGCCTGTAGACCAGCTGTGAGCACAGATAAATTTCAGCAGCACTGCCTCTGTCCTTGTTTAGTCCACGACGTTTATGATACTGTGATGCCAGATAATGGTCAGGAGCACTGCAGCAATACAGAGCAGCATTTAGCAAGTGCTGTAGATGTGTGCTTCTGCACATGTGTTTTCCTCAACCCTTTTAGCTGTCAAACCTCTGGGTCTTGTGGTTTATGACACTAATCTTCAAAATGTGTTGGCAGAACTCTGTGATATCTCAAGAGGCTGATGGTGGGTGGCTAGAAAGCTTAAGCAATCTGTTTGATTCATGCCCCTCCCTACACCAAGCCTGAGAAATGTTTTGGGGCCAGATGCTGCCTTCTAGCTGAAGCTATCTTAAGGGGTTGTTGGAAGGATAAAGAGAGAGGGAAGTTTCACTTAGGCTGACTTGGAGAAAGAGTTAAAAAACAATTAAAAAATGTAACAAATGAGAATATAAATCATGCAAGACAAGCAAATCTATGCAGAATTCAGAGACATAGCCATGTTAGTCAGGAATATCATGCGAAGGAATTTTGTAGCATCTTTGAGACTAACTGGGCAAAAGTTCTTGCATAAGCTTTCGTAGATTTGGTCTACTTCTTCAGATGCATGAAGTGAACAGATGCACTCTATTTGAGAGACCAAGTCTTCGAAAGCTTATGAAAAATCTTTTGCCCAGTATGCCTCAAAGGTACTACAAGATCTCTTTGCAATTGTTCAGCTTGGAAACATAAAGTTGGAAGAAAGTTTGGAAGGCACCTATCTCAACTCCTCCTCTTCAGAGAGGATCTGCAATACACAATTCTGCAGTAGCATCTGGGGATAACTCATATAGGTTGCAACTTGCAGAACATAGACAACATAAACAATTTAGTTGCATATCAAAACTATACAGAATTGGATAGCCACAGAGGCAGCTCACTTGCTCCCCATAGGACGAACTATGTGGATTATGAGACATTCCCATGCCAGCACCCCTGAGGGTGGGCCAGGATTTGGGGCTCTTATCTACTGGAAATGGACATATCATGGGTAAGAAGTCAATGTCCCATTTTGCTGCAGAGTTTTGATTTGCTATGAGGAATGTAGAGTAACAGCCATGTTGGGTGGAACCAGAACAAATATTAACTACATGTTAGTAGTACAGGGCAAATGGAGTTAGATGTCTTGTGGGCTTTAGCATCAACTTTACCCACCCCCATAATTTCATACTGCAAAAAAGCTGAACATTTCTTTTTGCAACAGTCTTCATGGTGGATGAAGAAGACCAAGATGGATTGTCTAAATTAAATTTGAGTTTATGAACAGCCAAGTGGTTAGAGAGAATCTGTTGGGTCCAAAGTTGCAGGTGGAGAGGGGATGACTTTCAGAGGATCATAATCTAGAAATATTTCAGCAGCTATCTAAAACAAACAAAACAAACAGCTTCATTTAAATACCACTTCATACCACCTAAACAGTGTCTAAACGGTTTACAACTGTAAGCTACTTGCCCCCAACAATCTGAGTACTCATTTTAGCGACCTTGGAAGGATGCAAGCCTGAGTCAAGCTTGGGTCCTTTTGCTGGTATTGAACTCGCAACCTTATGGTTTTGAGTAAGTGGTTGAAGTACAGACATTTAACCACTGCACCACTAGGACTCCTTAACTTAACACAGCCCTGTATAAATGAGCCAAAGGAGTCTTAAGAAAAGGTGTGCAAAACAGCTTGTTTCTAGGTTACGGAAAAAAATTAAATTGGGAAGATTGTTTGCAGGGTCTGAAATTAGATGCATCATGCTTTGTGTGTTTGCATAAGGGCTTTTATGCGCTCAAAAATGAAATAGATTAGTCTTTCATGCTTTGCCTCAAATTGATCATACATTATTCACAGGGAAATCTGGTTTGTTTTGACCATTCCCAGCCAAGCATTTGACAGGCAAGATGGATTGATTTTTTAAAAAATTACTGTTTAAAGTCAAGCTGCCCATTTGTACTCTCAGATACATCATAAGCAGAAGACATATTAATTGTTCAGCATCATTAAAATATGTTTTTACATGTCAGGTTAGTCATTTTCATGGGTTTTCAGCCTGCTTTTCAGGATGTTGTCTTTCACAGGGCAACTTGCAACATCAGTATCAAATAACAATATATTAAAATTCCAGATCATTAAAATGGTAGCATAACAGCAATAGAACAATTAAAATTAGAAGCGACAGCAGAGACGGCAGCACCATAAAAATGGAAAAAATGCTATCTTTTAGAAAGCTAAAGAAAATATTGATGGAAAGACATTCCTGTATTTACCCTTCTCACAAATAATTTTTTTAACAGGTAGCCGTCTGTGTAACAATGTGTACAGGTCAGATAATTGCAATTCCTGGTCTTGGTTTCTTTTTCTCAGTTCTTTTTATGGGAATGAATGTTTTATTTTAGTTTGACATTAGGGATCACAAGAAGAGACAAAACAAGTGTCTTTGTTGTGCCAGTGCTGATGGTTTCTTCCTTTTTTACTGGTTTTTTTTTAATCCTCTAATTGGCAAATCTAAATATTTTTAAAAATCCATTTTTGGATTTTTGGACATTTTGGACATTTGGAATGTTAGTATTCCAAACATTATGCTTTATGCCAGACTAAATTTGATGTAATGCATTTATGTTCCTGAAGTAACCAAGTGTTTTTAAATCTGTAAACAGTACTAATACAGCATTTTGCTTTGAATTTTTCCAAAAAATTATGGTTTTTTTCTTGGGGAAAAAAAGCCCTACAGTTTTTTTTTTCTCTTTAAGTTCAGAACGTCCAGAAATTTTACATAAAGCCTTGGGTGTTCATCTGAAAGTTTAGGCAGGTCAAGGGCCAGTGTGGTGTAATGGTTTCAGTGTTTGGGCAAGCTACACTCTCTCAGCCTCAGAAGAAAGCAGTCACAAACCTCCTCTCAACAAACTTTGCCAAGATATGTTCACTTTAAGGTTTACATAAGTCAGAAGCGACTTGAAGGCACACCACCACAACAACTATGCTGATGGTTACTTTTCTTTGGTTGACCATCTTGGCCAAGCCAAAGTTGTAGCTTTCTTCCCCCCCTCCCAGCTTTTTTTTGGGGGGGGGAAGGGTGGGAAGAGGGAACTTGACTTGCTGCCTGGAGGAACATCACTTAGTATGTTTTTAGACTGTTTTTAAAAGTTTTGAAAAGGTATTTTAATAATGGGGCTTTTGGGGGATATGTTTTAATTGCTTTTATTTGCTTCAAGACCCTCTGTGGATTGGCAAGTGACATATAAATACCTTAAATTTAAAAAGTCATACTGATTAAAGCTGTAGAACCCAACAGTTTGGGCCATTTTGTTCCAGTAAATATCCTGGCTGCTGCTATTGGAAATTTCTGGATCACCTTTAAGGGCAATCTTACATAGAGGGATTAATCATTTAGTAGGACAACAATGTGCCAGCACATTAATACTACCTTTCTCTTGATAAAGTCACAGCTGGCAGACAGTTCAAAGCTGGTTTGGAGTAATACACAACAAAATATTCTATATTAATAATGTTAAAATGCTGCCTAGTAGGCACATCTGTTTATGCACTTTATCAATGTGTGTAATTATGAATTATGAATACAATGCACTTCCATTGTATTTTTATTTCAAAACATGGTTTTCGTTCTATCTCTCCCTATTTTCTCTTTTGGTGTTTTCAAGATAAGGTATTTGGAGGCTAAAGTGCTTCTACAAGTAAGTTAACAGAGCACTGCGTTCCCTGTGAAGTAGAGAATAAATCCTGATGATTAGTGGGTCATTAATATTTATAGTCTTGAGAGAGCCGAGCAAATTCAGAGCTTTCGGTATAGTCAACTGCTATTAATGGGGGGGGGGATCCAAGACCAATCAGACTAGTTCATTTGATTATTGTGCAGAGAGAGGTGTTCTCCCAAGTCTGCTGATAAATAGTGATAAACCGCTCCAGCTTGATTTGATTTGGGCTTGGAAGACTATTAATGAAATAGCATAGTTTGCATGGGAACAGTAGGCAGTGTAACCCAAATGTCTTCTTTCCCACACACTGTTCCCTTTTCATTACTACCACTGAGGGAAGACAGGCAGTAATTCATTCTTATAAGAACAGGTATTTTACCAGACCAGTTATATTCCCTTGTTTTTGAGAGACCACACTGAATGCGGCTGATGAGTAAAATATTTTGTCTTTCTTGCTGGCAAGCAATATGTTCAGGAATTTTGTCATTCTCATGGAAGCTTCAAAGGTCTAGTGTAGTCAACTCTAGTCTAGGCCAGGGATGGACAACTTATGGCTCTCCTGTTATTTGACTGCAACTCCTGTCAGCCCTAGCCAGTGGAGAGGACTGATGGGAATTACAGTCTGATAACATCTTGGCAGTCACAGGTTATTCCTCCTGGTCCAAATAATTCTTAAATTACACTTGGCTCTCCACATTTATGGCTTTGGCTTTTGTGGATTTGATTATTTGCCGTTTAGGTTAATATGTTCTCTGTAGGAATCTCTTGGTCCTCCAGCACAACTCTGCCAGATGTTGAACATAGAGTTGTGCTAGATAACTTAGAAGTTCCTATAGAATACAATTCTAGAGGCATCTGTAGATCCTCCAGCATGATTCTGTGATTGGTTTCTGACAGATGTTGACCACAGAGTTGCATTGGAGGACCTGGAGATTCCTAGAGAGATGCTCTCTCAGGTAAAATCGATCCAAAGGGAGAGGCGGGAAAATATAAATAAATAAATAAATATGAAACGTATTTGTTTTATTTGCTGTTTTTCCACATTCAGGTCAGTCCTTCATCCCTAAACCCAGTGAATGTGGAAGGACCACTGTAGTAATTTACTAATCCAGCCTCTATTTCAAAACCTCCAAAGAAGGAGACTTCACCAGCAATGGAAGTAGCATGTCTCCAGCATTGGCAGTAAATCATATTTTCTAACTAATTTAACCATATTAGACAGGATTCTTAATTATATTTAGCTGTTCTATGGGTGAGAGCCAGTGTGGTACAATGGCTTCAGCATTGGGCTGTGGCTCAGATGACCAGGGTTCAAGTCTCAGCTTGGCCATATAAACTCACTGGGTGACCCTGGGCAGGTTACACTCTCTCAGCCTTGGAGGATGGCAATAGGAAACCCCTTCTGAATAAACATGCCAAGAAAGCCTCCTGATAAGCTTGCATTTTGGTCACCATAAGTTGGAAATGACTTGAAGGCAGACAACAACAAAGTTCTGTTGGTGATCCTGGCTGCAGATTTTGCATCTGGTTAGATCATAGAATCATAAACTTGGAAGAGACCACAAGGGTCATTCAGTCTAACCCCATGCAGGAAGACACAATCAAAGCATTCAGAACAGATGCCTATCTAGCTCTGTTTAGAAACCTCCAAAGAAGGAGATTCCACCACACTTTGAGGCAGCGGTGTCTCCAGCTTTGGCAGTGAATCATGTTTTCTGACAAATTTTAACAGTTTTACTGGTAATACTGTAGCTAGTAACTCATTAAAAGAAGAGCATGCCATCCTTTTGTAGTCTCCATATTGGTGTAGTAAAATAGATACCAAGCTTTTCAGTTGGGGTCAAACTGCCCCTTGCAGAGTTTTAGCTGCCCGTAGAAGATAAGAGTCTCTATAAACAAAGGATAAAGAAAGGAAGCAAAAATAGCAAGCTTCTATCTTCTAGGGAACACAAGTTACTTGCTGGTGGTGGAAGAGTCTTACTGGAATTTTTTCTCTCAAGTTCCTGTCCATCACTTGCATCTCAAACATTGTGTAGGCAGGAAACAGGCCCAAGGCCAGCTGGTAAGTTTATGGCAGACAAGTTTGCAACCAGAGCTATCTTGATTTTTAGTAGCTGATGACCAAACTGTAGCCGAGTTACTGTCAGAAAACATAGGATAAATGGAACTACATTGTGGCTCCTCCCTCCCTGCCTGCCTGTCTGCAGTTGGAGAGCAAGGAGGAGGATCTGAGAAGTGTGTGGCTATGTCCCCATAGCCAGATGCAAGCCAATGCATTGATATAGAATAGGGCACACCTGGCTTAACAAGACTACACGTGAAAGGGGTCTAGCAGTCCTAGTAGACCACAAATTGAACATGAATCACCTGTGAAGCAGCAGCTAAAAAGACCATTGCATCAGTAGAAGTATCATGTCCTGATCAAGGGAAGTAATAATACCACTCTATTCTGCTTTGGTCAGGCCCCACGTGGAATACTGTGTCGTGTTCTTGGCACCACAGTTGAAAAAGGATGTTGACAAGCTGGAGAAAGTCCAGAGGAGGGCAACCACAATGGTGAAGGGTCTGGAAACGTAGGGCTTGGAAAGTTATCCTGGAGAAGAGAAGGTTAAGAGGTGATACGATGGCCCTGTTTAAGTATTTGAAGGAGTGTCACATTAAGCTGAAGCAAGCTTGTTCTCTGCTGGCCAGAGAATAGGACCCGGAACAATGGATGCAAAGTACAGTACAGGAAAAGAGATTCCACTTCAATTTAAGGAAGAAATTCCTGACCATAAGAGCAGTTTGACAGTGGAATGTGTTTCCTCGGAGTGTGGTGGAGTCTGCTCTTTTGGAAGTCTAAGCAGAGGCTGGATGGCCATCTGTCAGGGGTGCTTCGATGCTGTGCTCCTGCATGGCAGAATTGGGTTGGACTGGATGGCTCTTGTGGTCTCTTCCAACTCTGTGATTCTATTATTCTAATGACATCATCTGTCAGGGACATAGCTAGATACCTTTTTGGTCCTCCCTGCTGAATTCCAGCCATTGAATGGCCATGAAGTACGAGCTGTATAGCTAAATGGCGAGTCCTGGGTGGCGTGGGCATTGGTCATTGTAGAGAGAGGAACAGTATTCCAGCCTCCACCATAATTTTTTAAAAAGAAGTCATAAACAGATGTAAGTTGTAGGTAACTTAGGTTTGCATATAAACAAATTTTGCCAAGAAAACCTAGGTTCACCTTAGCATCACAGTAAGTTGGAAAAGACTTGAAGTAAGAGTTAGAAGAGACCGGAAGGAACATCCAGTCCATTCTGCCAGGCAGGAATACACAATCAAAATGTTCCCCGCACATGTCCATCCAGCCTCTGTTTGAAAACCTCCAAAGAAAGAGACTCCACTACCCTCTGAGGCAACCTATTCCAATGTGAAACAGTTCTTGCAGTAAATACAGTGGGCCTTTGGCATCTGCTGGCGTTTGGTTCCAGGACCCCATTTGGATACCAAAAATCTGTGGATGCTCAAGTACCATTAAATGCAGTGGCATAGTAAAATGGTATCCCTTATGTAAAATGGTAAAATCAAGGTTTGCTGTTTGGAATTTATTTTTAATGTATTTTCAAGCCATGAATGGTAGAATCCATGGAAACAGAATCTTGATATGGAGGGCCGACAATATGTTTTTTTCTAATGTATAGTTGGAATCTCATCTCTAGTTTGAGGAGGGTGTGTATGTGTATGTGTATGTGTATATATAATACATATATAGAATAGTAGCCATGTGCTCCAACTCCAGTAGTGGGTGTACAAAGTATCCTCCGTTCCCTCTGGGTACTGCTTGCCCTAGAATGAAGTTGCAATTGCATCAAAAAAGAGAGCTTGCCTGTACGTTTTGAACATCACGTATTGTTCGGTGTTTGGTCTCTGTGCCTATTATTAATTCGCATAATAGTTATACAGCTGAAGAGAGATACTGCTTAAAGATAGGCATATGTTGTTTGATGAGATCACATGGGGCTCAGACCTTGCAGAATTACAGGCTTTCTCACTTTCCCTGTTGTAGCAGTAAGTGTATGTCTTTATCTTTGTGTGGGGCAGGGAGTGTCCTACTTGGGTAGTTGCCATTGCTGGGAGATACAAAGGAAAGAATGCTCTGCAAACATCTCTCTTAGTGTACCATCTGCCCACTTTCAGCCACATGACTAGGAATGTTTCTTGGTTTCTTTGAATAGTATCAATCACCAATTCTTTTATACAGGAATACAAAATCATCATCTTTTGTTGAATTTCCCCCAGATATATATATCTTTCAAATGTGAACAGCACCAAGCAAATCAACGTGTCTTTCCTCCTTCCTTCCATCACAGTTAGTTTTGAGATTACCTGGGCTTTACAGCTATTCCATGTGATGGCACACTTGGTTTGCTTGGCTCCAGAAAGCATATGCGTGCTTTCTGTGGGAAAGAGGATGCTAGACCAGGTATGCTTTTTGTCTGATGCGGAGGTACTTTCAGTATGCTTTTTATGCAGAAAGCCCCTGCTTTCAGTATATGCCACCTCCAGGTGAGGATGGAAAAGATTTCTCTGTGCAGTTGTTAGTAGCCAATCGCTAGCCAAGTGTATACAGTGTTCATTTAGGGGAGTAATGGCCTGAGAGCTTCAGACCAAGGCAGCTGCTTCTATTCCAATGTGGGCTGATGGCTGGATTTTGCATAAAGCAGCTTCTTCTATTCCTGTGCATTCCCAGCTCTGCTTCCTGGTCTGTTTTCCTCCCATGTTGAGTGCAATGGGGGGGGGGGGGATAGAGAATAGAATACCTTTTGCTACTACCTGATTTGTTCTTTCTTTTTGCTCCAAAGGGGATGCTTAACACTATATGTTCACTCATTTGGCAGGTGGGAAAATGGGATTAATGTAACCTAGGACAAAGATAGTTTCAGGCAGTGTTGGTATTTTGCTGTCCTTCCATACATCTTCACACACATGCTTCTCACTCAGGATTCAGGAACAAGCATGCAGAAATATGTATGCTTCTTTTGGGCAGTAATATTTCTCTCCAAGAGGACCAGCAAAAGAATCACTTGTACAAAATGACCACATAATAATGATTGTGAAGATCAGTGCTTAGGCGAGATGATCTGTACGTCCTGAAAATGCTTCTGGAAGCCAGAAAAAAATGTTGTGGAAGGAAGATTCAGATATTTAGTACATGTCTGTTGGAAAGGCTTGCCTCTGAGCAATACATGCAGTGTTAATTTCAGTGTTTCGGTTCCTCAGGTATGCCTATTCAGATGACACCTATGTTCACATATATAATGAGACCCTGGTATTAGAAGATGCATGTCAGGTGATTCACTAACTTGGTGTTGTGATGGCAAAATTGTTAATTTGACAGTGGAAAAGAAAAGGAACTGAGATGCTGTTGAAGTTAGCAGAAAGGGCTTAGACCCTATGTATAGCTAGAAGTCACACTGCAGCTATAAAAATCCTGTTGCACCTCCTGGAATCATCTGTAGAAAAAGCTGAACAGTGCAGCCTAGCTTAGTAACTGGCTTAATATGTTGAACTCATTAAAAATGAATTCATTTTGTTTTCACAGTTGAAAAATTCAAAGTTCTGCCTGAGACCCTCTCCTGTGACTTGCACTGAAATTGGAAGTGACACAAACTCCAGATCTTTAACGTAGCTTGGCCCACCAATCTGTCTGATATGTCGGGACCTGTGCCAAGCAGGGCTAGAGTTTACACTGATGTAAATACACACAGACCACGAGAATATTGGGATTATGAATCACATGTTGTTGAATGGGGGTAAGTATTCTGTTCCATACTTGTTAAAACAAACAGCTAGTGCCATTCATCTGACATTCTGCTGTGGAGGACTTGGGAATATGTCTGTGACAGAATCCCATAGAGCAGGGGTCCCCAGCCTTTTTGACTCACTGAGCCCTAAGGGCTCCTTGGAGCACAGGTTGGGAATCCCAGCCATTGAGTGTGTGGTTTGTTAGCTTAGGAAATGGTTTTGGAGGGGGCCATAAATCATTATCAGGACATATGTGGGTCTCATGTGGAAGCTTTTGGATTCAGTTTCTGCCATTTCACTTGAAAGGCTGTCTGGCAGGGCTGGAAAAGAACTCTGCTTGAAACTCTGGAGGGTTGTTGCCTATCAAAGTAGCCAGTACTGGTGTAAGCCTGCCAGTGTGTTAACTCAACTTGTAGTCACCTTATTATCCCATTGTTTTAAATATACTATTCTCTTAATGTACATGGCACTGTATAGAAGAGTGTACCTTTTTCTTTAAAAAGTATAAAATGTCAGCTTTGAGTGGATTTCACTCTAAACTTTGGTTACTGCAGAAATAAAGCTGTTTGACACCACTTTAACTTTCATGCCTCAGTGCTATGGAATTCTAGGATTTGTAGTTTAGTAGGGCACCAGAGCTCTCTGACAGAGAAGACTAAATATCTCACAAAACTACAAATCCCAAAATTTCATAGCATTGAGTCATGAAAGTTAAAGTGGTATCAAACTGCTTTATTTCTACAGTGTGGCAGAAACATTTGACAGTGGGTGATATGCATAGAGACCCAACGCTGTGATCTCTAGAAATAATTTTAGAAAGCATATAAAATGTCTGACTGGTGTTTACAGGAGTGGGACAAAATGGAACATTGAAGAGAGAACACATAACACCTATGCTCAAGTCTCTCCACTGGCTGCCGATTAGTTTCTGGGCGCAGTACAAGGTGTTGGTTTTAACCTTTAAAGCCCTACGTGTCTTGGGTCCATCCTATCTCAGGGACCGCCTCTTCCCATATGAGCCCCCTCGCATGCTTTGGTCCTCTGGGAGGAAACTGCTACAGCCTATTAAGACCAGGCTGTCGCAGACCTCTCAGAGGGCCTTCTCTGCCATCGCTCCCAGACTGTGGAATGACCTGCCGGATGAGATGTGTCTTATTACGGCCCTGGATGGCTTTAAAAAAGCCGCCAAGACGCATCTCTTCCGGCAGGCCTTTCCGGACAGCGGCTAACCTTCCCTGGTCTCCAAGACATCTATCCAGCCTCCCCAGCCACATCAGACATCATCTTGAGGCTCCCCATAAATCTGGACTGGATACATTGTATTGTTTTTGTTTTTATTGTTGCTGTTGCTGTTTTAACCTTGTGCTAGTTTTATCTTATTTTAAGGGGTGGGAGGAGGGATTGGGATGTAACATTTTAAATTGTACTTGTTTTTAAATTGCTGTACCCTGCCCCGATTGCTCACTCAGAGGGGCGGGTTATAAATAAATATTATTATTATTATTATTATTATTATTACTATTATTACTATTATTACTATTATTGCAAGAACATTCACATTGTTTCAACTTTGCAGAAAATTTGATGGCTAGTTCCAGAATAGCCCTATCGCCTCAATTCAGCATCTCCCCAGCATTACAGAAAGATCTACACGCAGACCTTATGCTATGCTGAGCCATATACTACCCCCCAAGACTTACTTTAAAGCCCCGAAGTCCCCTCTCACAAGTATTGCGTGTTTCAGTGTGAGCAGGCAGGATTGATGAAGGTCTGGCTAACCCCTCAGCTGATGCATGATGATGATATCAGTGCTGAGATCTGTGAGGGCCTGTAGAAGTCTCCGTGCTTCTGTAATAATTGTGCATCTGGCTGGGAGACAGGACTGAATGATTGCCAGATGATTCTCCAGTCTTGCCTTCTCATCTCGAAGCACTGAATGCCTTTATGAAGTGACTTGAAGTAAGTTGTGGGGTGGCTTTGGGCATTGCATGGACCCCGACAGGCCTGAAGTAACTGCATGCATATCTGCATATATAAGGGATTTGTACATATGTGGATGACTCTACCTGAACTGTGTCCTGAAAGTGGTTTGGGAGTGGTGTACATTTCGGTTATTTTGCACACCATAACGTCCTTTACTGGATATCTTTTTACAGCAATCAAGATGACTACCAACTAGTCCGGAAATTGGGCAGGGGCAAATACAGTGAAGTCTTTGAAGCCATCAACATCACAAATAATGAGAAAGTAGTCGTGAAGATTCTGAAGGTGAGCCTGGTGGCTAATGCCAGAGGAAAGAGTTTTGCATAACATGTCTTTGAGTCTCTTTAGCCCTGTTAGTCCCTTTGTGTGATTACACTCATGGGATCAGTTGCAATTCTTGGCTAGACTAGTTCTGTCATCCATGCCTGCAGCCTTCCTCTTCTGCAGCAGCAGTAGCAAGCTTTCTTGAGTCAATAAAGTTTCGTGCTGAAGAAGTTGACTGACATGTAAACAGTGGCAAGGACAGGCAATGAGGCAAGGGGGTGAAAGAAACTGAAAAAGTTTCTCAGTTCTCAGATGTAGACTGTCCAAAAATTATTTTTCCAAGATCTTGGTGTGGTCAGCAGGTCTTGAGTTCCCCCAGCTTGATTTGATTGAGAATAGAAACACTGTTTAAGAAGTTTGCATCTTTGGGAACCTTGTTAGTTAGCTTTCAAAGCCCCTCAATTTGTTTGATTCTTGAGGTTAGGTTTTAAGATGTTACACTTCCTGAAAGTTAGGGCACTTTACGGCTTAATATTTCCCTTGTGGCATATACACAACAGGCCAATGTTCAGAGCATGTTTAGAGAATGTTCTGGGTGACTCCCAACATCCTCCTATTCCTTTGCACCTCTTGAAATCTGTTTATTTGCTTTTAAGACAAGCTGTCCTAAATTACGGGTGTTTTCTCACTTGTTTTGGGGAGTATAATGAGTTACAAAATCTCGGTTCTGCATGGTAACACTGAGGGTTGCCTACAAAATCTCGTATTGCCAGGAGCCTGAACTAATCCCTTATACTATTTAATTTCCTCAATGCATATAATACTGCCCACTGAAGATGTACAGTACAGTCATCCCTCCTGATTCGCGGACTTACCATTCACAGTTTTTATCATTCACGGATGGCAAGCCCACGCTGTCCAATGGGACAACTGTTTGTTTCTTCCCTTGTTCCCTCACTTGAGGCAGCTGTGCTGGCCTTGCCTCGGCCATGCCGATCTTGCCTCAGCCACATTGACCTTGCCTCAGCTGTGCCGGCACAGCCATTTTGTGCTGCACTGGCCTTCCTAATGGGAAGAAGAAGGTAAGGGGAGAGGTAAATACCCAAGCCCCATTGTCCCCAATAGTGCTGCCATTGGGGACAATGGGACTTGAATATTTGCAAAATTTCATATTCGCTGGCGGGGGGGGGGGGGAGGAACAGATCCCTGTGAATCCGGGGGGACGACTGTATTTCTTTCTCTCCTGGTCTTTAGTTTTTGCTTTGCAGTGGCTTTCATAACTGCAGATCTGGCTCTTGCCAGCCAGCTTGTTTCCAGCTTCGTTTTTCACTAATAAAGCATCATGTGCAACTTGCTACTCAAAGCTGATGGTTTCCTCACAATCAGAGAATATTTTAGATATGATCTGAGTGGAAACTTAGCAGCTGTTGCTTTAACTGTTCCCTGGAGTATGACTCCAGTGCTGTTGCCTTGTACTATTTCTCTGTCTGCCCTCCAGCCTTCCAAATATGTGTGTTGGTTAAGCATCTTCCAAATACGTGTGTTGGTTAAGCATGTTAAGCATCTCTTTCTTTCTTAACAGTTGCGAGGGTTCTACGTGGGAGTTAAATGAATGAAAAAGAGTCCAGGGAGAAGGTTATTCCTTATATGTTCTGAGAATGAGACAAAAAGCAGAGACTCTAAACTTTAAGGAGAATTAGGTTCAACTTTAGGAAGACATACAAAAGCAGTGAAGCAGTAAGATAAAGAAAAGCACGAAATGTCCTTTGAGATTTTCATATATAGGTTCAGTCAAAATAAGCCCATACAATAAGGACATACAATTTCAGCTCACTCTTCTGAGTACCAGATTTTTGTGCTCTTACCAAATTATAGGTAAGAGCTACCATAAAGGTATGGACACAGTTGTGTAGGGAAAGGCTGCCTAGTGTGTCTTCATTTTTTTCCCCTTTCAGTTTGGCTTTTTACCCATGCAAAAGCAGATGGTGAAACAGTTGGCCTGGCTTAATTTTCCCCCAGACATGACAGCTGCCCCTGAAAGAGGTGTGACATTTGCCATTTGACTAAGCCTTTACATCAGCCTTTCCCCAAATCTGACACCCTGTAGATACTAGACTTCAACTCCTGCTATTCTCAGACAGAATGGCTGTGCTGCCGGAGGGTGGTTGGAGTTGTAGTCCAACAAATTTGGATATGATAGGTTGGGGAAAGCTAATCTATACTGGAAGTGGCTGTGATGCTCTCTCTCATAGAAATAGGTATAGAAATAGACAGGCAAAACAACTAATGAACCACATTCTTATAGGGAAAGATTTAAACTATTTAGAATGCCCTTACTTCAGACAATTTGTTAATTGTGAATTATTAACCTATTAGCACACAGTGGCTTTGATCCAGAGGATGCCTGTAGATATTCCCAAGGGCTTAGGCATGCCTGCTTGAGATTTTGTTCTCTTAAACAGGCAGACCTCTGTGCTATACTGCAAAATATTTTTGTGTTTCTCCTCAGTTTCAGAAGTGTGTTGCCCTGCTGACATGGTGGTGATGGTGGAAGGGTTAGGAACGGTTGTTTTCCAGAAAAGTATGCTCCAAATCTCTTAGGGTGATGAAGTATTTGAATAGTTCTTTGTAACCTAACTAATAATATGAAAATAAAACAGAAGAAATATAAAAGGGACTTTTTTACCACTACACAATTAACAGTAGGGATTCACAAAATATTTTAATGACTGCTGGGCCATACAGTGGTCCCCCGGGTTACGAATCCCCCGGGGTACGAAAACCCCGGGATCCGAAAGAGCCGGGGCCGGAAAAACGGCCCCAGTTTCCAAAAAAAACCACGGGTTGCGAAAGGAAAGTGGTGCGAAATTCAAATCGCGCCAAGTTCTTTCCTATACTTACAGTGGTCCCCCAGGTTACGAATGTTTTCGGGTTACGAAAGGGGTCCTGGAACGGATTACTTTCGTAACCCGGGGGACCACTGTATTAAAAAAAGGATTGGGTGAAAACATGGAGGGCAGATGGTAGATAGAAATGCCTCTTCCAGGAAGGTAGAGCCTCACTACTGAATACTGGTGCTAAAGGAGGTGGTTGTCTTTATCTTTGGTGGTTATCTTTCTGGGTTGTTTTGCTCATGACTTTTAAAAAACTGGCATATCTTGTAGGTGTGTGTATGTTTGTGTATACAGTGGACCCTCCACAGAGTTAGGGGCACAGGACCTCCATGAAAGTGGAAAAACCGCAAATTAAAAAACACACACCAATGAATTCTGTTACCTTAATCAAATCCATGAATAATCATATCTGCAAAAATCAAAGTTGCAAATGTGGAGGGCTAGTTGTTCTTGTGCTTGCACACACAATAACTCTGTAACCCACTTTTCAGCCCTGGAATAAACTTCCCAAGGTGGTTTTGAACAGTTTTAAATAATCCAAAACTATGTAAAAGGTCAAACTAGCTAGTTATAATAAAATGCTACCAATAAACTGGGACAGTGATAGGAGATTTCAGGAACAGCAATCTTAAGATACAGTGGGTCATTTGCTCCCCGTTGGCTTTGCTCATGCTTGAAATGTTGTACTTCCTAAACTGGCATTTCCCTTTTGTCAATCAGCCTGTGAAAAAGAAGAAAATCAAGCGTGAAATTAAGATCTTGGAGAATTTACGAGGAGGCCCTAACATCATCACCCTTGCTGATATAGTAAAAGACCCTGTGGTGAGTAGTTCCATGGTTCTGCTATAGGAATTGGGAGACATTTGCCATAAGTGGCTTGCTTATGTGTTAAGAAAAATTAGTAAAAGAAAAAGCTATTGGTTTTTGGACTTCAGTTTTATAATTGAAGGCACATCTCTCCTTATGTATACCTGGTCTGGGGGCAATACTCTGTGAGAGCATGGAGCAGGAGCTTTTCTACTGTGGCACCCTGGTTGTGAAAACCCTTCCCTTCAAGGCCTGAGTTGTGCCAACATTGGCATCATTCTGGAACCAGATAAAAACAGTTTTCTGCTGAAGCTTTTGAAGCCAATTGATTTCATCCAAATTTGCACATTTTTGGTTAATGTTGTTTTAAGCTTCTTTTAGGTCATGTAATTGTCTTGTTCTAACTTGCCAAATTGTTTCCTTTGCCCTTAATCTGCTTAAACAATTTCTTACTGCTTTATGTTGTTTAAATAGGATAAGCTGGTTCTATAATGTACTACACTTGGTGCGATATAAATATTTTAATGAATATAATAAACTGAACAAATTCCCAGATGTCCAGTGATGAGGGATTCTGAGAGTTGAAGTCCAATATATTTGGAGGACAGAGGATGAGAACACCCGCCTTTGTGGCAGTTTCATCTATGGCTCTTCCACAGATGGTTTTGTATATTTGTTTCTGCTCCATGCCAAGAATTTATTGTTGTGTACTATCTTATCAGCTTTGACTTAAGGCAGCCCTATGAATGAGAATCCTCTGTGATTCCTGGTTATCTACAGTCTTGCCCGGGTCTTGCACTCTCAGGGCAGCTGTGGCTTCCTTGACAGAGTTAATAGTCTTTTCCTGCTGCCTTCTCCTTTGCTTAACATTATCATTTTTTCTAATGAATCATGTCTCATGATCTGTCCAAAGTATGAGAGTCTCGATTTAGTCATTTTGGCTTCTAGTGAGTATAGGCTTGATTTCCCCTCAGATCATTTATTTGTCTTTCAGCAGTCCATGGTAAATGTAGCAACCTCCTCCAGCAGCACATTTTGAATGAGTTTATTTTTTGTGTGTGTCAGCTTTCTTTGCTGTCCAGTTTTTACAACTAAACATAGAAATTGGAAATACAATGCATGAATGTTCCTTCCTTTGATTTTCAGTGATATAGTTTTACACTTAAGGATCTTGTATAGTTACCTCACAGCTGCCCTTCTAAACCTTGGTGAAAGCACTTTTTAACTGCCTCATATTCTTTTTCTCAGTGTGTCCATAAATACCATTTTTTGATAGCAACATTTCTGAAAGACGAACACACAGTGTAGATGCCACACAAAAATATGAAGGTGACGTGTCAGAGCTATGTGTGACTTCTGCCTAGTGGGTGCAAATATCTGCTGCTTGTATGAGTGGGCAGACATATGAATGACAGAGCTCCATCTGACTGAATGAAAGAGTAACAGATTCTCAGCTGTTGGAGTGGGAGAAAGCACAAAGTTCTTTACACATACAGCTTCCCTTTGTGGTTTCAAATAAAGAAATAACAGGAGGATGTTTGGTACTTGAAAAATTTAAGACTTGTTGGCATTTTGGGCATCTGTTGATCATGGGATGCAGCGATAACGCCATACAGTCTTGCTGTTTGTTTCTCTTTTTTATAATCCTGTTTTTGAATTCCTTAATCAGATCAAGGCTTTGAATCAGATTAGCTTCTCCTGGAGGAACCTCCACCCTCCCTTCTCCTAGAAATGTGTGCCAATCCATTAGATAAAACTAACTAGTCAGGTGCTGCAAAAGATCTTAGCGCAAGGGAAAGGCAAGTGGATGTAGGTTTGCAGTAGTTCTGTAAGGAGTATAAAAGAACACACTAAACGACCCAAGGTGACTGACATGTCGGCTTCTTTTTTTTTTTCTAGTCTCGGACCCCAGCTTTGGTGTTTGAACATGTAAACAACACAGACTTTAAGGTACAGTTTATCACCCACTGGAGGTTTTCAGGGTGTGAGTGATCTGCAAGGACACTTAGGTGGGAAGGAAGAGGTCATTATATAACACTGCTCTTTGTGTGTGTGTCAGTGAGAGAGAGAGTATTTGTGATGCATGTGTATGTTAAAATGTGTGAAGTCCAGTACTCCCTTGCAGATGCTTGTATGTTACTTTAAAAAATACACTCTTTTCATGTTAGCAACTGTTTAATTGATTGTGTGAAAACAAATATGGAACAGTGAAAAAAACAACAACAAGATCTTAGTGCATTTTTGGCATACAGCGTTCAGATTAACTCCCGGGGTCAAAATGTTTGTTCCACTAGATGGCAATAATACCAACTCACTAAATGTACAAAAGACCACTACACATCTTACATTTAAATTTACTGCATTTTTATTTCACCTATCCTTCCAAGGGGTTCACGGCAGCACAACAACTCTGTAAGATAGGTTAGGTTGGGAAATAGTTACTGGCCCAACATTGACCAGTGATGAGTGGAAATCTACTTGAATCTCCCAGTTCTAGAGTATGGTATGGTAATACTGAAACTCTTTTAATAGGTTGCTTCTTTGATTGTGTAAATCAGGCTTACCTCTAGCAGAAGTGGACACGTTTCTGCAAACAGCTGTATTGTGTTGGCTCTACATATTTCCAATTATGTGATCCAGATCACCTTTAAAATAGTTAAAGAGTGAATGCACCAGATGGATGATATGGATACATGTGGGTACAACAACCTATTGTTGTGTGTCTTCAAGTTGTTTCCCACTTATGGCAACCCTGGGTCACCCAGTGGGTTTCTATGCTGAGGGGGAAATCGAACCCTGGTCTTCAGAGTCTCCAACACTCAGGTCACCACACCACACTGGCTCTCTTGGGTGCACCAGACCAGTTTCTTAATCAAGAAGCCAGAATTGGTCATTGCTTTGTGTTGAGCCTATATATCTGGGTTTCTCAACCAGAGTTTGATACCTGAAAATTATTTCAAGTAAATTATTTGAAGTAAAAAGGTAGAGTCTGGTATAAATGATTGGCAAGATAAAGGAGTGGCGGAAATAAAGCTCCCAAGCACTGAGACCCATCCACACTTAAACCTTTTCGATTCATGGCACAATGAAGTTCTCAACCTCTGTAAAATCTTGATTTAGAAACTGGCAGGCTGCAGTGAGTTCTTGATGTTATGTCTTTGATTTCCCACAGCAATTATATCAGACGTTAACAGACTATGATATTCGGTTCTACATGTATGAAATCTTGAAGGTGAGTTTGTGTTCATTTTTTTTTCTTGAGGTTATTTGAAGGATGATGAAACAAAAAGATGTCTGCTGAGAAGTGGCCGCCAAGAGTACTAGGATCTAGGCCATTGGTTCCCAATCACAATTTCTCCAGCTATTTGGGACTTCAGTTCCCAGAGGACTTTGCCATTAGCCATGCTGAGTGAGGCTTCCGGGACTTGAAGCCCAAAGCATTTGGTGGACGAGAGATTGAGAACCACATTAGGCTTTCTATCCCTGGTGGTGTTTCTGAGGAACCTGAGTTGCTCTCAGGTCTTAAATTCTTCTTTGGTTGACCATGCAATCTAAGCAGGCAGTGGTCAAATGCATGTACTGCAGCTACTCACTCACAAACCACAAGTTAGTGAGTTCAATACCAGCCAGGGGGCTCAGGGTCAACTCAGCCTAGCATCCCTTCTGAGGTCACCCAGGTTGTTGAGGGCAATTAGCTTACACATTGTAAGCTGCTTAGGGAGTGCTTAAGTGCACTGATAAGTGGTATAGAAATGTACTTGCTATTGCTATGTAACTCAGACCCTGAACACTTTGGCACTGTGGCCTTGTCCATCAGCCTAAAATCAACACTGAGTAGTAGTACAGATACTGGCATTGTTAAACTTACAGCATTTCTTTGATGGCTGCCAATATTTTCATCCTCTTAGCATGTATCTTCACATACTGAAGTATCTTTAGCTAATGCCTTGATGGATAGGTGGAAAGACTGACCTGACTGTGGCTGCCACTGGTGCTAAAAGAGTTAATTTTTCACTCAGTTCTCTTACTCCCAGTAGAACAGATGTGAAAAGGCCTGGAGTCAGTAGGAAGAGGAATGGTAGTGACACTGAAGCAGAACAAAATATACTATTTGCCAGTGGTTTAGACCAGTTCTACTCAAAGTGGTGGTCTCTGGACTGGTTCTAGTGCTTGAACCATTGGCAACCAGGTCCTGGCAAGTTTACAGCCTACCCAGTGGGCAAAATTTAGTGCCAGTCCCTGGCATATTGGGGAAAACAATTGCCAGTCTCCTGCATCAGATAGCCTGAGAAGCATTGGTTTAGAGGATCCATTTTAGGACTAAGGTGTGGCACAGATTTCCATACAATTTAAATACATCTGGTACTTGCTTGCCAATTTCCTTCCTCATGGTTCATGTGTCTTTCTCTACTCCAGGCCCTGGATTATTGTCACAGTATGGGAATCATGCATAGAGATGTCAAACCCCACAACGTCATGATTGACCATGAACACAGAAAGGTAAAGTCCTGGCGAGCTTGGGCAGGTTTCTCACTTCAGTTTCCAATTGTCATGTGATGATAGTATTACCGTGAACCTTGGTATATTTTGTTTGGGATACAGTCAGCCCTCTGCATTGCTGTGCATTCGGTTCCAGACCGCCCTTCTCCTGGTGGATACCAAATATCATTGGACCTCATGTCCCATTAGCATTAATAGATGCTGACGTGTGTGGTTGCACTGGTGCAGCTGCATGCACATACTACCATTGATGATAATGGGGTGGGACCATCCACAGATGCTCCAGTCCATGGATGGCTAGCCTGTTAATGTGGAACTGCATTCTATAAAACCATCTTAATTTAGGTAATTGCCTTTTAACTTCTTAACCCCAGATAAAGATGCCTTTATCTGGGCATCTGTTGCAGAAACTGTCTGGAAACCATGTCCTATGAGGAACGCCTTAGGGAACTGGGGATGTTTAGCCTAGAGAAGAGAAGGTTAAGAGGTGATATGATCGCCCTGTTTAAATATTTGAAGGGATGTCATATTGAGGAGGGAGCAAGTTTGTTTTCTGCTGCTGCAGAGACAAGAACACGGAACAATGGATGCAAGCTGCAGGAAAAGAGATTCCACCTAAACATTAGGAGGAACTTCCTGACAGTAAGGGCTGTTCGACAGTGGAACACACTCCCTCGGAGTGTAGTGGAATCTCCATCTTTGGCAGTCTTTAAGCAGAGGCTGGATGGCCATCTGTCAGGGATATTTTGATTGAGAGTTCCTGCACGGCAGGGGGTTGGACTGGATGGCCCTTGTGGTCTCTTCCAGCTCTATGATTCTATGCTTGTTGCTAGGATTTGAGGTATGTTTCAGAATGTGGACTTGGCTCATGCAGGCTTTTATTTACATTCTGTGTGAACTGAGCAAGCCCGAGATTGCAAGAGAAGATTGGTGATGGTTAAACTTCCTTTTCCTTTAGAAAAAAAGGTTGCTTGTTTGCTCATTATACTTGCCTTGTCATCTTAGATTAGCTGTTAGAACAGCTAACAGATACATTAACTCTGTTCCTTGCATTTCATATTGGCCTTGCTATACTTGTCTAGTTTATCCTCTGAATGTTAAGTCATTATTGCTTTTAATTATTTCTTTTCTCGTCCACGCCCCCCCCCCTTTTTTTTTTTTTTAAAATTGGAAAAATTGCTCTTGGTGACTTGCCCCTTGTTTTCAGGATCTGGCTGTTCACTTGACAGTTGTGTTGTGCTTGTCTGTGTGTCTTGAGTAGTCTATTTGCAGTTTCATCAGTTATCTTTTTAAATTCTAGCTGCTGTTGATTAAATTCTGCCTTTCTGTTCAGTTAAATTTTGTTACTTTAATTCTTGCCATTTATATGGATAATACACTTTCATAGTCCTGCACAGTCTCTAGATGCTGGATACCAAGGGGGGAAAGTTACCCCTCCCCCCATCTCTTTCTTTCTCCTTAATATCTCCTTTTTCTGTCTTTAGCTGCGGCTAATAGATTGGGGTTTGGCTGAATTCTATCATCCTGGCCAGGAGTACAATGTCCGAGTGGCTTCTAGATACTTCAAAGGCCCGGAGCTCCTTGTAGATTATCAGGTAACTGTTGCCCAACTGCAAAAGAATTTGGGAAAGTGAGGCAGCCAAGAACCAGCAATTTCTCAGCCTTGGTAATGTTCCTTTTTGAAACCAACAAGAAGCCATCCTATAACTGAAAAAAGGAGATTTACCCCCAGTGAACTAAAGAGTCTGTGTCCCAGCCTGGCCTTCAGGACAAACGAGAGGGGAGGGCTTTGTTTTTTGGTTGGCACATTGTGTTTGTTTTAGACTCTTCCAGGAATCCCAGGTGTTTTTTCAGAGCTGTCCCATGGGGCATCCAATTATCTCCTCTCATTCTCCTTCTTTTCGCATAGCTAGCATAAAAAACCCCCAAAACAAAACAAAAAACCCTTCATGACTATTTTGGAGTTTCCATGGGGCTGGGCTTTGAACTTACTCTTTTCCCTCAAACATCAGCACCTCTTTACATGGCAAACTGCTCTAGAAACTTAATTTGCAATTCAGCAATAAGAAACTGCTTTTGTAAGGGAAGCCGGTCCAACTTCCATTAGGCAAATCATATTTGGCTCCTTCGAACTGGTCTACTGTGTGTTCTATTTGTCTTTGCCTTCATGTGTCTGCAGAAAAAAATTAAAACTCACTTTTTCAATATTTTTGTATGCCAAGGAAACCAGTGGTCTTGAATGTGGCTTCATGTGTGAGTCTGCTACAGGGTAATGGAAAGACATTCCTTTGCTTCCTTAGAGCTTCTGGCTTTGTGAGTGACAGAAAGCACTGTAAGCTGTGAAACCTGGCTGGTATTAGCAGTCCTGCTTCATGTGACTGGGGCACATTTGGCAGGCTATGATACATGACTTTTGAGTTCCTTTACTTCCTGACAGTAAGGGCTGTTCGACAGTGGAACGCACTTCCTCGGAGGGTGGTGGAGTCTCCTTCCTTGGAGGTCTTTAAACAGAGGCTGGATGGCCATCTGTCAGGGGTGCTTTGATTTGGATTTCCTGCATAGCAGGGGGTTGGACTGGATGGCCCTAGTGGTCTCTTCCAACTCTACGATTCTATGATTCTATGATTCTATGATTCATTTTCAGATTTTCTTTCCCTTCCACTTATAACCACATTTTGAATATCCGTCTGTATATTTATTTAATTACTTAGTATGCCATCTTTCTCCCAGAGTGGGATCCAAGGTAGTTCACAAAGAAGGTAAATTTAAAAACCTTAATAATAAAAATTCAAAATCAATTAAAATCCCCATCTTAAAGAATATAAAATCAGTTAAAAGGCATACAAAAGTTAAGTAAACACACATCCCAATAAAAATCTTCCCTCCTCACA
Organism: Urosaurus nigricauda; assembly: GCA_034509955.1. Taxonomy (NCBI): domain Eukaryota; kingdom Metazoa; phylum Chordata; class Lepidosauria; order Squamata; family Phrynosomatidae; genus Urosaurus; species Urosaurus nigricauda. The sequence continues at coordinate 4,975,646 of JAOEGL010000004.1, forward strand.
TGTTAAAAGCCTGTTTAAGCCAAAAGACCTTTGCCTCCTAGTGAATAAGGAGGATGCCAATCTAGGTTCTTGGAGGAGGGAGTTCCAGAGGGTGGGAGTAGCCACCAAGAAGGCTCCTTTTTGTGTCCTCACCAAGCAAGAATGTGCTAGTGGCAGGGCAGAGAAAAAGCCTCCTGTGGATCTTAAAACTCTGGCAGGTTTGTATGGGGAGATTAGGTCTTCCAGAAAGTCTGGACCTGTGCCAATAGGGTTTTTATGTGGCCAGCACTTTTGAATTGTGCTCAGAAATGAACCAATAGTCAGTGAAGCTGTTTTAAAAAGGAAATTACATGCTCCCTGTAACTGGCCCTGGTAAGCATTCTGGATGAAACATTTTTCTTACCGTATATCCTTGCATTGGACTTCCTTTGGTGATACTTGCCTCTTTGTCCTTGATTTCTCTAGCTTCCAGTTTGGATATATATGGAATTGAGAGATGAACTGAATATCGCATCATTGTACCCAGTATGGAATGAGTACGTTTGTTACCAGGCTATGGGTACAACAGTTCAGCAGATGTGGGGAACAGCTATTTTCTGTTCAAATTTCCTTCTAGAAAGAGACATTGAGTTCCCTTTTATGAAAATTGTGAAAAACTGTGTGTTAATGGCCCAAGACAACATGTATTCCACATACAGTTGAACAATTTTTGATATGCTAACATGGTTGGAGATTTTTCTTGGAAGTCTTGAAAATTAGACAGACTGATGGCTCTGCTCTATTTTCTCACAGATGTATGACTACAGTCTAGACATGTGGAGCTTGGGTTGCATGCTAGCGAGCATGATCTTCCGAAAGGAGCCTTTTTTCCACGGTCATGACAATTATGATCAGGTGAGATGATTGTAGGTGTGGTGCTTCTCTCTTCCATGGCTTGTATGTTCAGCATGTTTGTTTGTTTTGGGGTTTTTTTGGGGGGGGGGTCTTTGGGAAGAATGGAAGGATAAAAAACCAGAAGTTTATACACAGGCTTATTTACATTTGGATGTTTAACACCTGAACAAAATAGTATCATGTGAATCCTTGCCCATGTGCATGGAGCCACCACAGGTTGGTAGCACAGATGGATATTTTACTGGTTTCTTTAAAGACTGATATGCTCTAGTGGGTTTGGTTAGCACCCTAATAGTAGAAGCTGTGTGATTGTTGCAGCTGTTGTGATACACATGTTAGGCACAAGTATTTCCTAGGTAACCTTCTACCTTGCCAAAACTTCAGTTAGCTCTGAAAGTAAGGGCCTGGACAGACCAGCGCTTTGTGTTGGCCTGGGCCTGAATCTTGCTGTGCATCCCAGATGACATCTTGGCCCACTCCCGTACAGACGGGGCACACCACGATGACATCCCTTGTGCACAGTGCTTACACAGCACTGCGCACAATGGACATTATAAGGCTGTGCTGCGGCCCTTATGGCGCTCATTCTAGGGCACAAATAGGAGCTGCATTTCATGTGAAACGTGGCTCCTGTTTGCACATAAGGGCCGCAGCACGGCCTTATGATGCCCGTCGTGTGCAGAGCCGTGTAAGTGTTGTGCATGAGGGATGACATTGTGGTGGCCCCGTCTGTACAGTTGCTTAAGGCCTTCTCATCATTTTATGGCTTGGCATTGAATTGTGGGGGAGGAGGCTTTGAGTCTTAGTTCAGCCTCTTAGCCACTCCATATTTACATGCCACATTACATTATCTTTTCACAGTTGGTGAGAATAGCCAAGGTGCTAGGGACAGAAGACCTGTATGACTATATTGACAAATACAACATTGAGCTTGACCCCCGTTTCAATGACATCTTGGGCAGGTAAGATGGGGCAGGGGGTTGGACTCGATGGCCCTTGTGGTCTCTTCCAACTCTATGACTATGATTCTATGATACAGCTAAAATCACTTAGTACTTGGTAGGTAACAAATCTAGCTAGTTTTCTAAAAAAAAAAAAAATCACTTGAATTAATGTGTGTGTCAGGTGGGGGGAGGATGGGGGGAATTATGGAGATGCCTTACATTTTGGGGTATCCACATCTTACTGTCTATTTTGGTACCGATTGACTGTTAGAAGGCAAAATGCCTGTCTTTGCATGTGGAATCAGGGGACAGGGAAAATGAGGGGGTGAGGTGAGGTCACTCAAACAGAAGAAAAAGTAATTGTAGATTTAGCAAAAGTTCCCTCTTCCTCTTTTCACATTGTTTTTGGTGATCTGGAAGATCTCTGTCCTCTTCTTAACAATTATTTGCATGTTCAAGACCAGCCTGTGCACAGCAGGATCCTATTATGTACCTACTATTATGTACCTATTATGTACCTACCTTGTGCATTATGGCTGGCATCCTCTTTGTGAACTTGCAAGTACAAGGTAACCTTATGCCTGCATATGTCTACCTGTGGTCACTACAGAGGTACAAAGGGGTATCCAAAAGTTTTAATGATCACCTTTTAAAAAAAATTGACAGAAAGTTTGTTTTGATTTGTAGTTGTTAATTTATCTCTATGTAGTCACCATCCAGATTTACTCATTTTCCCCAGCGTTTCTTGACCCTCCAAATACCATTATTTTAGAAGTCTGCGCCTTAATTTAGAAGATTGCGCCTGACAAGGATTTTACACTTTAGTCACTTCTGGCAGAGCCAGTCACAAAAATAAAGAACACAATGAGTTGATTTTCTCAGCAACGTGCACTTAGGGACCAATGATGACACTGACAAAATTTCATCAATATGCCATAATAACTTCCGGGTGATAATTATTACTTTACGATACCCCCTTGTAAGGTGCAATCTGCAGACTTCTACAATATCAGGTATTTGGAGGGTCAAGTTATGCTGGGAAAAATGTGTAAATCTAAATAGTGACTACATAGAGATAAGTTTAACAACTACAAATCGGGGGGAAAAAAGTTTTTGTCAATTTTTTTAAAAAGGTGATCATTAAAACTTTTGTATACCCCTTCATAGGTACTCCCTTCCTTCCTCTGCAGTGCCTCTCCCCCAGACCTCCCATAGATCCTCATGGCCATTCTGTTGCCTGATGGAAAATGGAAGGAAGAGAGGGGAATCATAGCACATGTGTCTATGTCCTTATAACCTGACGTGAAATGATTGCATTGGATGCTGAGACCTCTTGAGGATCCCAGTAGACCTCAGTGGATTATGTTGGGGTTTTTTGGGGGGGGGGAATGCCTGGCTACAGGGACATAGCCAGATGCTTCTTGAATCTGCCCCATACTCCACCAGACACTGAATGGCCAGGGGAAGGGGCTTCTACTGCTCTGTGGTATGTCCAGGGGATGGTAAATGGCTCAGCATAGTCTAATTCTTTATGCAAAAATACTATGCTATGCTGAGCCATGCAGACTTGCAACTTAGATGTGCTGCAGAGGTGATAGGTAACTTTGCAATGAGTTAGATGTAGGTGTTCTTCATCCTCATTTTTAAGGCACTATGGTGACTTCAGGAGTTCATGTGCCAGTACATTCTTTGTTTGTTCCTTACAGACATTCACGCAAACGATGGGAGCGTTTTGTTCATAGTGAGAATCAGCATTTGGTCAGCCCTGAGGCCCTGGATTTCTTAGACAAGTTGCTGAGATACGATCACCAATCTCGGCTCACAGCAAGAGAAGCCATGGATCACCCTTACTTCTGTGAGTCTGACCTTCTGCCAATCTAGCTGTTTGCCCTTTCACGGAAGAGAATCAATGGAAGTGCTAATAGCCGTTTGCAATTTGTTTGCAGTTTAGTTTCAGATTCTGTGAGATACCAAACTGTAGTCAAATCTATATAACATTACATAAATTTTGTTGGTGGCATAAGCACATATAATTCTGAGAAACAAGTGCCTCTATGGTTTTTTGGGGTTTTTTGGGGGGGGGGAGTGAGGGAGATGGGGTAGAAGAAGCCATTCACTAGCCCATTGCACACCATCTGGTGGTCTCATCCAGCCACCCTGCAGCAGTTATGCAACAGGGGAATTCTCCTATTTACTGATCCAGCCACAGAGATGAAGAAAAAGTAAATAGTCTCAGGGTTGAGGAGATGAGAAATGAAATCAGTTCTCCATCCAGGAAAGTGACCTCATCTTTTCTGAGATTGTCTTTTCCTGAGTTGCTTCGACCCCTGTGCAGCTAGGCCAGTAAAAACTGCCACATGCCCCTCTGGATCATGACGGCAGCTGGGAGAGGCGACATGCTGAATTGTATGCGTAAAATTTTACGTTCTACATGTGCAACATAGAACATCTGCCTAAAACATAACATTCTGATGTTTGGCACAGAATGCATGTAGCTTTTGGTAGCAACAGGACTGGCAGTGAAGAGGAAGTTTGTACCTGGTTGTGAAAAATCTTGTCCTGAGCACTGTAAATCTGCTGCTTTGTTTGTCAACATATTATTTCTGTTGGCTATAAGGGCTAGGATCGTGGAAAATAAAATTGGAGAACAGCTACTTTGCTCTTTCCCATGTTGCATATCTGTGGAAAGCTTTTTGTTTAATACAGTGGTGGGAAACCTTTGATTCCTGTATTTTGTCTTTGTAAAATTATCGGTAGGCCCCTTTGACCCCTCTCCAGCTGAAAAAAAATGTAATGTAATAGATGAATATTTTACACTACAGGGTTGGTCAACTGCAGCTCCTGTTGTCCATCATCATTTCCTGTGATAGCCAGAGCAAATAGAAATTATACTACAATAACATATGGAGTTCAGGGGATATTGCTTAAATCTCCACAGATTGAGAATTTTTCTTAAGATAGTTTTCCAAGAGTGGTTGGACACTCCAGTAGAGGGGTACAAAAGTTTCTAGCTGGCCAGACAATTTGCCTCTTGTTCTGCTCATGTAAATAACTTCTTATTCTGCAGTTTGGCCGTTCAAGTTCCCCTTCACAATTTTAAGGGTTAGAAGTTTGTCATTTTAAAATAAATGGAAGTTGAGATAATTGACACAATGCAAAGTTTTGTCCTGAGGCAATATGCATCTACCCCCTTTCTAATCCAAGTGTGTGGTCTGTGTTGTTTGATACATTGGCAGACCCCATAGTGAAGGACCAGGCTCGGATGGGCTCGACCAGCATTCCAGGTAGTAGCACCCCCGTCAGCAGTGCCAGTATGTTGTCAGGTGAGTCGGTGGTTGGTTGTCCTTGGGCCTGTGAGTACTATTGGCCTTTTCCTTCCATTCTGTTATTTGCATTCTGAAGTGGTGCACCACAGGAACAGTTCTTCCACTTCCTCTTTGTGGGTTCAGCTGAAGGCATGGTGCAGAACAGGGATGGAAAGAATATTCCTAATCTCTCAATTTCCAGTTTAAAGTGGGGGTGGGGTTCTTAACATGCAGCAAATATTGTTGAGAAACATAATAGACCAGTATTTTGCTGGTATTTAGATGTCCTGAAGTATTTGAAGGGAGTTATTCTGTGGAGAGGTACAAGGGAAGGGGTAGTTAGTGCAAAAAGTATGTTTCCTGTGCAGAAAAGATGTCAACTGAGGCTGAAATCCTGTGTGTTTTGCACACAAAAAGTGTTACTTCTCAGCAGAATTATTCCCTATAACACTCATCCTACTTTTAAAACATTTTACTGGGTAAAACAGCAGTGAATCACAAAAACCCTACACTATAATGAGTAACCAGAATGAACTGCTTTTTAAAATAATTTCCCAGCCAAGAAAAGGGAAACATCTGATTATGCTCCTCCCATTTGCTCCAACAGGAAGGAAAAGGAAGAAATACCTTTTGGTACCCCTACCAGGAGGACCAACTCCTAGTGAAATCAGTCTTTTTCCTTCATATGGTGAGATAGGGTGTGCTGTTTCTTCTTCCTTGCTTCTTCAGATGTGCCAGACCTTACCATGTTTTTGGCCTATCCAGTCCAACCCCATTCTGCCATGCAGGAATACACAATCTAAGCAGCCCCAATCCAGCCTCTGTGTAAAAATTTCCAAAGAAGGACTGTCTCTTTGAAGGAGTGTTTTCTACTCTTGCTGTCAGGAAGTTCTTCCTAATGTTTAACTGGAATTTATTTTACTGTAGTTTGAATCCATTCCTCCATGTCTGTGTTTCTGGAGCAGCAGAAAACGAGCTTGCTCCATCCTCAGTATGACATCCCTTCAAATATTTAAACAGGGCTATCATATCACCTCTTAACCTTCTCTTCGCCAGGCTAAACATAACCAGCTCCCTAAGTATCTTCTCATAGGGCTTTATGGTTTCCAGACCTTTTACCATTTTAGTCGCCTTCCTTTGGACACACTCCAGCTTCTCAACAATCTTTTTGGATTGTGGTGCCCAGAACTGGACATAGGATTCCAGGTGAGGCCTGGCCAAAGCAGAAAAGGATGATATTATTTCCGTTCTAGACACTATACTTCTATTGATGTAGCCTAGAATCCCATTGGCTTCTTTAGCTGCCACATCACACTGTTGACTCCTGTTCTACTTGTGGTCTACTTTGGTTCCTAGATCCCTTTCACATGTAATGTTGTCAAGCCAGGTGTCTCCCATCCTATATCTGTGCATTTCATTTTTTTTCCTCCCTAAGTGTAGTACCTTACATTTCTCCCTGTTGAAATTCATTTGGTTTGTTTTGCCCCAGATTTCTAATGTATTGAGGTCATTTTGAATGTTCTTCTCTCAGGTGTTTGATAAGCATGCCCTCTATTACTTCATTCATGTCATTGATAAAGATGTTGAGTACCACTGGGTCTAGGGCAGAACCCTGTGGTACCCCACTGGTTACTTCTGTCCAGGATGAAGAGGAGCCATTGCTGAACATCCTTTGGGTTTGGCCATTCAACCAGTTACAAATCCACAGTTGCACTGACTAGCCCACATTTTACTAGTTTTTTGTGGGGATTTCGGGCTATGTGGCCATGTTCTAGAAGAGTTCCTTTCTGATGTTTCGCCAGCATCTGTGGCTGGCATCTTCAGATGAAGGATGCCACTACCAATGCAAAGCACTCCCATTTGGCCTCTCTTTGGCACTCAGAATTTCACCAAGATCTTGGTGGCTCACTGGAGGAAGTCTCCTCTCAACTTTTACTTGTACCTTGATCTGGTTCAACCTCCTTCCAGCAGGAGTGAAGGGATGTCAAGCTGGTGCTACAGTCACTGGACCAACGTGGGTTCCAGACGCTCCTTATCCCATCACAAGTGATCCAGTATCTAAGAACTAGAGTCAACGTGTAGTTAGGGATGTTCCCCATTCTTCAAGAGAATCCAAGCTATCAGAAGTGCTGCCCCCTTGATCAAGGACTTTTCTCTCGTGATTCTGTCCCTGCCGACTCTGCCATAGTTGTAAATACACTTGTCCCTCCACATTTGCTGGGGTTAGGGACACAGGACTCCTGTGAATGTGCGAAAAATGCAAATAACAAAAACACTATTTTGTTACCTAAGAGAACACCTTTCTAGGAATCTCTAGGTCCTCCAGTGCAGCTCTGTGATCAACATCTGTCAGACATTGACCATAGAATTGCACTGGAGGAGCTACAATTGCCTAGTAGAGTGTTCTTTCTAGGTCTTTCAGTGTGACTTTTGGTCAAAGTTGATTGTACAGTTGCAATGCAGGACTCAGATATTCCTAGAGAGAACATATTAATAAAATCCGTGAATAATCAAAGCCTTTTTCCCGAGAGAATGAGTTATGGCACAATGTCTGTTCTTTTCTCCCTTATCTGTAGTCTGGTTCTGTTTGTTCTACGTAAATAATAAATGAAAAATTCTTTCTTTTCCTGGAGCATCTGTCTCTTTGGCAGTTAAGTGACTGACCTGGTGGGGAAAGTGAAAGGTTTTTCCTTTTCCTGTCTGTCAAATGTAACTCCAATCAGAGAATACTCATCCCTTATCTGCTGGAAAGGAACATGTCACAGGTTTTCTTCCTATACTGTCTTTTAAAGTTTATTTTTAGGCATGTTAGAGACATTTTGGCAAGATTCCCCCCCCCCCCCCCCCGTCTAATGCCATTCTTAAAGTAATAAACAAATAATGAGCCACACAAGATGTTACTTTTGAAACACTGTAATGGGTAAAAGAGTACAGAATGGCAAAACAAAACACTACAATGAGAAACCAATAATGCATTATTGTTTTCAAAAAGTAATTTTCTAGGCTTTGATGTGGTATAATGGTGTTTGTTCAACATGTGTGTTTTTTGAGTAATTACAGCGTGCCACTGCTTTCACGCCAGTGGTGTCCCGACTAGAGAAACAGAATCCAGAGAGCTTGTAAACTAAGGATTAGTGCATAAAACTCCATGAATTGATGAGTAATCTGGGGGTGGTGAGGTTTTCGCTGTGTTTCACCTAGTTATCGGTCTGTTGTAGACTATTATTTCTCATTGTCTAAGGGCTTTTCCAAATTGGTCTAAAGAAGATGGAGTCCTCACATTATAGCTCCTTGTCTGTTTCTGGTTTTTCCTCACCTTTACATCTTTTGTGCCATTCTTTGTGGATGGGATGTTTGTTGTGATTTCTTGGGTGAGTACTACAGCTAGTGTTTTAATACTGGTTGTTATTTGGCTGTCGTGACTATCGAGGAGTCAGCATGGTGTAGTAGTTTGTGCGTTGGAGTAGAACTCCAGGACACCAGGATTCAAATCTCTGCTTGTCCATAGATGCTCACTTGCTGACCTTGGAGAAGTTACACATATCCATCCTTATAGGAAGGCAATGACAAACTGTTCTGAATGAAGCTTGCCAAGAAAACCTCACAATGAGTTCACTGTAAGGTTGCCATAAGATGGCAATCAGACTTAAAGGCAAACATCAGCAAGTGTACTACTGAACATTTTAAAACTGAATACAGTCAGCCCACCTCTGTATCCGTGGAGTTTTTTTTATCCATGGATTCAAGCATCCACTGTATGAAAATATTTTTAAAACATATAAATTCCAAAAGGTAAGTCTTGATTTTGCCATTTTATATAAGGGATACCATTTTACTACCCCATTGTATTTAATGGGACTTGAGCATCCATGGGTTTTGTTATCCATGAGAGGGTCCTGGACAAACCTCAGCGGATAACAAGGGTCCACTGTACTTACAGTGGTCCCCCGGTTTACGAATCCCCCGGGGAACGAAATCCCCGGGACCCGAAACCGGCGGGACCAAAAAACATCCCCCGGGATGCGAAGGAGAAAAACCGCGCGGCCCCTTTAAATCGGCCGCGCGGTCCGTCTCCTAATGCGGTCCCCCGGGAAACGAAGACTTCCGGGTTACGAAAGGTAATCCGGAACGGATTACCTTCATAACCCGGGGGACTACTGTATTAGAAAGTAAAAGAAAGGCAACTCATTTATTAATAAAATATGTATTAAGTCCTCTTCTTTCTACAGATACTTGTAGAAACCCCATAATATCATTTTCTTTCTTTTTTTCTTTTTTTTTTCTTTTTTTGTGGATAGTGCATAGTGAACAGAAAAGGTCTTGTAAGAAGGTCGTCACCTGATACAAAAAGATCACAAGTAGGGCACCAAGCCAACTCATAAGATAAGACTGTTATATAACTGAGGGGTGCTGGTATCAAAAAGAACCTGCCCCTTGTAGTCACTCACCTAACTTCATTCCTAGAAACACAGGAAACTATTCACCTTGATGTGCTTTAGGGGAGTTGGCTAACATATTCAGCTGGAAGCCATCAGGTATAAAAGATGGTGACTTCAGATGGAAATGATCTATCCTGTTTCTTACCTCTCTTTCTTTTTTTCTTCCTCCAGGGATCTCTTCAGTGCCAACGTCTTCTCCTCTTGGACCTCTAGCCGGCTCTCCTGTGATTGCTGCTGCCAACCCCCTAGGTATGCCTGTTCCAGCTGCCGCAGGAGCTCAGCAGTGAAGGATGGCCTCCCAACTCCCCAATGCCTGACTGGAGCCACGTTGGGGCTGACCTTCCTCCTCCACTCTGTTTGCCTGGGACTATAAGAGCCTCCTGTGGCCAGTGTTGTGGGGAAGGAGAAAGGGGGTGTTGGAATGCTTTGGAAGGAACTATGTCTGAACATGTTGCTTGTGGATTTATAGTAGTTCAGTCATAAAAGAAACATATGGGCTGAATCCCCCCTCCCCCTTTTTTTTACTTGAACTTTTCATAGCTCAGAGGAATCCCTGGAAAACATCCACAGACAAGAGCGTTCTGCAGATTGTTATTCCCCACCTTGCTCACCACCACTGTTTTGCCACTAAAGGTCTGAGGTTATATTGGCTTCTCTTGTGATGAGCCGTTCCTTTCCTGTGCCATCCATTGCCTGATCCCATTTGGGGATTGAATAAGAGAGCATAAAGGTACTGTCCTGCTCCTCCATCTACTTTTATAGGGTCTGCTGTGTTCCATTTCTTCAAAGGCAGCAGGACGGCATGAAAGCCTTTTAATTCTGCATCTTAACCTGGATGGATGGAACAAGAGGAGCATATATGTTTACTGAAGGACCTTTTTCAACAGCAAGGGCCTGCAAGATGGTAGCTTTCCTGTAGGGATTGTGTCTTCCTGTGTGAGCCAACTGGATCACCGACTGTCCTCCCTTGCATGTGTCCTTAATTTGGAGCCTCCAGGTTTCTCTTCAAGCCCACTTGTTTCTATGAAAGATGTTCTGGCAGTGGGCAAATTATGTAAATCCCATAAGCTGCCCCTCTCTTCCACTGCCAGTCAAGGTGCATTGAAGTCTCCTTGGTTTGGGATTCTGGAATTGAATTTACCACTGGGTGTCTCTTTTTAAAAGTTAAATCTCCTGGTTGGTTGTTTTCTCTCCAATTTGGAATGTGTGGGGTGATGGTCAGGTGTTCACCTACTCACCTAGTCACTCATCCACCTGCCAGCTCCACTTTCTCCATGTGCCATGTAAGAAGACGTGTGTTTGGGGGATCTGGCTTTAAAATAGCTCGGTAAATAGAGGCACGGAAGGAGCAGTGATAAGAGAACAATACCCAAAATGATAGACCTGTCAGAAATCCAGGCTGTGGAGGACATTTGCTTGTGTGTGAGTGTGTGAGAGAATGCTGTGAGTATGGCACACAAGTGTAGGTGTGTATGTATCTAGATATATATACCTATAAATATATATTAAAAAAAACCTTGTCCTTCCTATATGGAAATACCCAATGTTGGAATTCCTTGCTGTAAATAAAAATTTTATTTTCTTTTTTAATTTAAGGTTCAAGGGTTAGGGATTGAGTTGCCTGTGCAGAGGTTTTCCCTGGGCTAGTGTCATACTTTTTACACACCATTGCAGCCTCAATAAAAACCATGAACCAGGGCTTAGAGGAGGGGCTCAGACTGCTTTTCCTTCACAGTTTTTTGCACCTTGCACAGATTGGGGTTCTAGTAGCGAGCAGTGTTCAGAAGCCTTACAAGAAGCATTTCACAAGCCAAAGTGTCGCCTGGAACAAACAAGTGGAACCAACAAATGGAAGGGCCTGTGGCATACGTATTTCACCCTTCCCCACCATGGCGAGAGCAATGGGATTTTAGGGTGGGGACAGAAGACTCTCTGCCAGCTGCTACTCACAGCTGGGTTGAAGCCACTGATGGGGAGAGACTGAAAGCAGATGGGTCCAGGATTACCTCTTCCTTACACAGCCACTACAGAGAGGCCTATTATTTGCCTGGGGGACGCCTCACCAGCTTGTCTTGATCACTTGGTTTCTAAGTAATATATGCAACTTTGGGAGTTGGGTTAGGCAACCATGTTTTCCTTCCTGCTCTGTTTAAATGTCCTCTGGGTTTTTGTTTTGTTTGGGGCTGGGTCTGATTAAGAGCAAGGAACAAATTGGATGAAGGGAAGCATGTCACCTTGCATGCAATAGCAGCTTTATTCACCAGTGGAAGATCATGGTGGCAGGTAGTCCTAGTCCATTCAAGGCAGTGTCTGATGGTGGCTGGTAGTTGTGCTGAGTGTGGCACACAGCATAGTTGTGCCTTTCTTTGCACAAGTGTGGAACCAGCCTACACAGGATTCTTTAAGCAGCTGATCAGTTTCCTCCTGTTGTCTTGCTTTTCTTTTTACATTTAAAATATTTTTGCAAGCGGGGCAAAGGTGGATTGGACTGCTTTCTCACAGGACTGAGGGATGCCAGGTGGAATCCTCCCAAAATCCAAGGAAGGTATGAAATCCCAGTAGCTATCAAACCTTAAACCAAGAGGGTAAGACTGGAAGGCTTCTGGTTCAGGGGATGATAACAAAATGTTCTTCTCCTTTGTGCTAATGCCAGCTTTGGTGCCAGAGCAGGCAGCAAGCTGAAGAAGTGGAGGCACAAGGAAACTGCAGATTGTAACAACATCTGTGTTGTAAATTACCTCATCTGTATACCTTGTATCAGAACACTTTTTTAAAAATTTCTCAGCACTTCCTGTTGGTTTGTTTTTTCTGCATTGTGTTAGATGGGCAGGAAAATAAAATGCCAATACAATAGTCCTGTTGGAAACTTAACTTTAAAGTTTTTTTTTTTAAAAAAACAATGTTTTTTAAAATCTTGTTTGGAGTGATGCTTTTTATTTTTATTGGTTGAAATTTAGAGAGTGATAAATTGGTTCTTTTTTCCTTTTGAATTTATTGGTTGTAATTGTATTATAATGGTTAAAACTAACCCTTAAACTGCTGAGAAAGAAGTTGTGCCATGGAGGTCTTTAATTTTTTAAAATAAAATCATTGAAGCAAAATTGTGTTCTATGCAGGAGTCAATTAATGCACAGGAAAGCAGCTGAGAATGGGGTGGTATGAGAGATGGGTATATTTTGTCACAAATGGCTCTTCTATCAACCTGGTTTGACTGCTGGGCTTAATGTTTACTATTTGTGTGGCTCTTGTGTTGGCTAGAGCATCCCAGAGAGATCCCCCCTGACCACTGTTCTTTAAACAAAATAGAATTCAACTTGCTAAAGCAGTCTTATTAGACTGTTGAATAACTCTTACCATGATGACACTCTGCCCAGTATTTAGTTGGACTCTCCTCATTTGAATCCATTACTTCAGGTCCTGTTCTCTGGAGCAACAGAAAACAAGCTTGTCCCTTCTGGATATTTCAGAGGCCACCTGCAGTCTATTCTGCACACACTTGGAAGTAAGTACTGTACCCTGAATACAGGGAAGGCATTTTGAAGCGCACATTGTGCTCGTTAAGAGTCTTCATATTTAAGGATGTTTGAAAGACCACAGTATAGGTCGCTTTCAGCTCTACAATTCTTTGATTCTAGCTTGAGAGGACGTTGACTAAAATGGTGAAAGGTCTGGAAACCATGCCGTATGAGGAAAGGCTTAGGGAGCTGGGTAGAATCGTAGAGTTGGAAGAGACCACAAGGGCCATCCAGTCCAACCCCCTGCCATGCAGGAACTCCCAATCAGAGCATCCCTGAGAGATGGCCATCCAGTCTCTGCTTAAAGACCTCTAAGGAAGGAGACTCCACTACACTCCGAGGGAATGTGTTCCACTCTTGAACAGCCCTTACTGTCAGGAAGTTCCTCCTAATGTTGAGGTGGAATCTCTTTTCCTGCAATTTATATCCATTGTTCTGCATCCTAGTCTCTGCAGCAGCAGAAAACAAGCCCGCTCCCTCCCCAACATGGCAGCCCTTCAAATATTTAAACAGGGCTATCATATCTCCTCTTAACCTTCTCTTCTCCAGGTTAAACATCCCCAGTTCCCTAAGGCGGTCCTCATAGGGCATGGTTTCCAGACCCTTCACCATCTTAGTTGCCCTCCTTTGGACATGCTTCATAGCATTGGCTGGCCTCTCCTCTGAACTCAGACCCTCAACGGGTTGGGCAGAGATGCTGAGAGGGGAAGTTTCCATAACTTCTAGCCAGATGCCTCTCTGATCCGTGGCCCTGAAAGGGCTGGACAGAGGAGATGGGGAGAAACAGAGACATGGAGGGGAAAACCCTCACCATCTGTTCCCATGACTCCCATGTGCTGCAAGGCTGTCTGCTGAAATCTCCTGTGCTCCCCCATGAAAGGGGGCAGCTTTGGAGAGGGAGAGTCATTGGCAAAGCCAAGACATTTCTCCAATCCTGGGAGCCCTTGCCATATTAAATCTTCCTCCATACTTCCAAGGCACCAAGAAAAAGGATTAAAGCAGCTGTAGTGAAGAAGTTGCAGAGCAACAGCAAACACATCCTACTGGAGTGATAGGCAGGACAAGACTGGCCTTCCAGGGTTAGCTCCACCCATGTGGGAGTCACCAGAAGGTCTCAAGTTTCAGCCCTGCCTATTGGAGTGAGTGGAAGGAGCATAACCCAAATTACAGGATGTGGGGCTCTTATCTACTGGAAATGGACATATCACGGGTAAGTACCAATGTCCGTGTTTCTCCACATCTTTTTTGAATTGTGGTGCCCAGAACTGGACACAGTATTATTCCAGGTGGGGGCTGACCAAAGCAGAATAGAGTGGCACTATTACTTCCCTTGATCTAGACACTATACTTCTATTGATATGATAGCCCTGTTTAAACACTTGAAGAGATGTCATGTTAAGGATGGAGCAAGCTTGTTTTCTGTTGCTCCAAAGATTAGGACACAGAGCAGTGGATTAAAACTACAGGAAAAGAGATTCCATCTCAACACTAGGAGCAATTTCTTGATGGTAAGAGCTGTTCAACAGTGGAGTACGCTGCCTTGGAGTATAATGGCATCTCATTTGGAGGTTCTTGGGCAGAGGTTGGATGGCCATCTATTACGACTGTTTCAATTGTGTGTTCCAGCATGGCAGAATGGGTTGGACTTGATGGCTGTTGTCTCTTCCAAATATATAATTCATCATTCCATTGTTCTTAGTTCTTAGAGTAAATAAATTCTTCCCAATATAATATTATGGTCTTAAAGGAGTCTGGATTCCCCCATTGCTCACAATGGCCTAGGTTTCTAGTATTTATAACAGATACTATCATCTGTTGCTATAAGGGCTAGAAACGTAGGCCATTGTGGGCAATGGCAATAAACTGAGCATAGAAATCTAGACCCCTATAAAAGGTCTGCTGAGTCAAACCAAAGGCATATTTAGCCCAACATTCTCTCTTACGCAGTGGGAGCCAAACGCTTCTTGGAAGCCTACAAGTCGAATCTGGGTGCAACTGCAGCCTTCATCTCATCCTCCTTGATGACAGATACACAGAGGTATCCTGTCTCAGATGCCAGAAGTAATAGCCATCATAACTAGTAGCGACATTGTCCCTATTGGGTCTTGAATTGAGGACACAGTGAGGTAAGAACAACAGTCCTTTGGCTTCCTCTTGGGGATGGCTTCAGGAGATAGGTCTCCCTTTAAGAACTTACCCACTTGCATTGATTTTTGGTGACCTGTACAGGTATACAGGATATCAGTGCTGGAAGCCAAGTGGAGAGCATCTGGATAAAAAAGGGGAGGGAAGCAACAGGGATGTTACTGTGGGAGTCTACTGCAGACCCCCAAGTCAGACGGAGGAATTGGATGATGCTTTTCTAGAACAGATGAGCACACACAGAAAGGAGAGATGTAGTAGTGATGGGGGACTTCAACTATCCAGATATTTGCTGGAAGTCAAACTCAGCCAAATCCTCAAGGTCTAGCAAATTCCTCACTTGCCTCGAAGACAGTTTCATTGTCCAAAAGGTGGAAGAGGCAACAAGGGGATCAGCCATTTTAGATCTGATAGAGCTGATAACTTAGAGAAATACTGGGGTGATCCCATGGTCAGGAATATTAAAAGAGAAGGGAGTTCAAGAAGGATGGGAGTTCCTCAAAAGGGAGATACTGAAGGCACAATTTCAAACAGTTCTAATGAGGAAGAAAAATGGGAGATGTCTCAAGAAGCCAGGATGGATGACTAAGGAACATTCAACTGAGCTAAGTTTTAAACGGAACATGTATAAGAAATGGAAAAATGGGGAAATCATGAAAGAGGAATTCAAACAAATAGCCAGCACATGTAGGGATAAAGTCAGAAAAGCTAAAGCGCAGAATGAACTCGGGCTTGCTAGAGAGGTTAAGAACAATAAAAAGGGCTATTTTGGATATGTCCACAGCAAAAGGAAGAAGGAAACGGTAGGGCCACTGCATGCAGAAGATGGCAAAATGCTAACAAGGGACAAAGAAAAGGCAGAATTACTCAACACCTTCTTTGCTTCAGTCTTCTCAGAAAAGGCAAAGGGTGCTCAACCTAAAGTTAATGGGGAAGAGGACAGAATAGGGGAATTTCAGCACAGAATAAGTAAAGAGACAGTACAGGAATACCTGGTTACTCTAAATGAATACAAATCTCCAGGACCAGATGAACTACATCCAAGGGTATTAAAAGAACTGGCAAATGTAATATTGGAACCATTGGCAATAATCTTTGAGAACTCCTGGAGAACAGGAGAAGTCCCTGCAGACTGGAGGAGGGCAAACGTTGTCCCCATCTTCAAAAAGGGGAAAAAAGAGGATCCCAACAATTATCGTCCAGTTAGTCTGATATCAATTCCAGGAAAGATTCTAGAGCAGATCATTAAGCAGAGAGTCTGTGAACATTTAGAAGGTAATGCCATAATCACAAAAAGTCAACATGGGTTTCAGAGAAACAAGTCATGCCAAACAAACCTGATCTCTTTTTTTGATAAAATTACCAGCTTGGTAGATGAAGGGAATGCTGTGGATATAGTATACCTCGAGTTCAGTAAGGCCTTTGACAAGGTTCCCCATGACATTCTTGCAAACAAGCTTGTAAAATGTGGGATAGACAAGGTAACTGTTACATGGATTTGTAACTGGTTGAGTGGCCGAACTCAAAGGGTGCTCAGCAATGGTTCCTTTTCAACCTGGAAAGAAGTGACAAGTGGGGTCCCACAGGGTTATGTCCTGGGCCCAGTGCTATTCAATATCTTTATCAATGACTTGGATAACAGAATTGGGAGCATACTCATCAAATTTGCAGATGACACTAAACTGGGAGAAGTATCTAATACCCCAGAGGACAGGATCAAAATTCAATATGACCTGAATAGACTAGAAAGCTGAGCCAACGCTAACGAAATGAAATTCAATGTGGAGAAATGTAAGGTTCTGCACTTAGGACGCAAAATGAAATGCACAGATATAGAATAGGGGACACCTGGCTGAATGAAACTACATGTGAAAGGGATCTAGGAGTCCAAGTAGACCACAAGTTGAACATGAGTCAACAGTGTGATGCAGCAGCTAAAAAGGCCAATGCAATTTTAGGCTGCATCAATAGAAGTATAGCGTCTAGATCAAGGGAAGTTATAGTGCCACTCTATTCTGCTTTGGTCAGGCCCCACCTGGAATACTGTGTCCAGTTCTGGGCACCACAATTCAAAAAAGATGTGGAGAAACTGGAGCGTGTCTAAAGGAGGGCGACTAAGATGGTGAAGGGTCTGGAAACCAATGCCCTATGAGGAACACCTTAGGGAGCTGGGGATGTTTAGCCTGGAGAAGAGAAGGTTTTCCTGAAGTTTGCAGGCACATACACATTTGCATATTGCCCAAAAACTCTCAGGTATTTGAGATTTGGTGGTCTACCATACAACAAAAGAATTCTAAGTGTGGTTGGCAATATGGTTTGCTGTCAAAATTGCTTCTCCCCAAAGGTGCTTCTGCATCGAGCATCATGAAATCTTTCATTTGCTTTAGAACCCCAATACATTTCTCTGCTAAGCCATTCTCGCTCGGAAGAGCCGAGTTAGACGTATTGTGGCGTAATCCTTTCCTCCTCAACCAATTTTTCAGGTTATTAGATAGAAATTCTCCACCTCTATCTGTAATCAAGGACTCCACCTTGTATTCAAACTCTCTTTCAATCATGTTGGCCCAATCTTTGATGTGTTCAGCAGCTTCACTTTTTTCCTTCATGAGCATCACATATGAGAACCGTGTGTGACGATCTACAGTGACCATGAAGTACTGATTTTTGCCCATGGTTTTGGCCAAAGGACCAGCCAAATCAGCATGCATAACCTGAAAAGGTCTTTGTGTGGTGCATTTGCTGCGTTTGGCCACAGGAAAAGCCTTCAGCTTTATCCTGCTGCAAACTGAACAATCCAGGTGGTTTGAAAAAGAAGACATTTTAAATTCTGGACACACTTCCCCCAGCTTCCCCAAACTCATGAAGCTTGTATGTCCCATGACGCTATGGTAGTAATGAGCACAGTCTAAGTGAAAAGGCACATTGTTGACTATTGCACATTCTGCCTTGTCAACTATATAGTACATTTTCTTTCTTTTGATTGCTTTAGCACAAACCTGGTCATTCATGCTAATGATACAATCAACCCCTTTGAAACTTAAGGCATACCCACTAGTAGTTAATGAAAACACACTAACCAAACAGTTTTGCAACCTAGGAACGCACAATACATTTGAAAAGTCCTTTGCAAAACTTGGGATGAACACAGTTCCCATCTCTTTTGCCTCCCTTGGTGCACCATCAGCCAAATCAACTGAATGTACATTAGATGGCACCTTATTTTTCAGTAGTGTACTAGAATTAACCATATGCCCAGAGGCTCCGGAATCTAACAACCAACAGTGTTTAGGAATTACAGCCTGAGGGGCTTTATAGTCATTGTTCTTTACCACAGCAACAACACCTTTCCTGGTCACAGGATCTTTAGGCTGTTGTTTCCTTGCTGCTGCCAGCTTCCTGCAGTCCTTCTTGAGATGGCCTGGCTTCCCACAGTGGAAACACTTTCTCTCCCTGGACACAGCTGCCTTCTCTGGTTGCAGCTCCTTGAAAGCCTCGGTTGGGTGTGTTTGTCTTGGTACTGCATGCTGCCTCTTGAGCCCTGCCTCGTACTGCCGACATTGGCTCTCTTCCAAGACACATGCAGCCACCAGCTCCGCAGTAATATCTGCCTCATTAAAACATTGAAGACCCCACAAAATATTTTCAAAATCTTCAGAAAGACTCCCAAGCAGGATGTATGCTTTCTGCTCAGATGCTAGGACAACACCTCTCATCTGCACCTGGCTGAACAAATCAGATATCATCTCCAGATGCTTCTCTGGTGACTGTCCTTTCTGCATTTAGAAGGCATACAGTCTCCTACACCAAATCATTTGTGACAAAGCTGTATTAGATTGGTGAATCTCCCTCAAAGCATCCCAAACTGCCTTTGAGGTTCTCTTCTCCTGGACATGTTTGATTTGCAACGGCGTGATTGTAAGCAAAATTGTAGCTCTGGCTCTCTTATCATGGTCAAGAGTATCAGCTATGGGTCCTCTCTCAACAACATCCCACAGTCCTCCTCTGACCAGCAATGCCTCACAATAAGAACTCCAAGCTGCATAATTAGTTTCATCTAGTTTGGGAAATTTAGCTGCCTCCATCATTAAACAGTGTAAAGAAAGAGTCCTGGCAGTTTCCCCAGCTTCTACTGTCAATAAGACACAGACAACAATCCAAAAAATCTTACCACGCAGCCTTCCAGCACAGACAGCACATCAACAGCAAATAACGGAGATGCCTGAGTAGATAACATCTGGGCTCATAACCCTTGTTGATGTAAACAAGATGCTGAACCCAATGCAAAGGCAATCCACATGCAATCACATGAGATCCATTCCAGGGACCCCTATGAATTCGAAATTTCACGAATATTCATTTCTTCTTCGTGGTCTCTGCAAACCATACAAATGGGTTGTACTGCGCCTGTGCAGTCGGATTCGGAACCTTCTGGAATCACTGGGCAGAAAAAGGCTTGAAACTTTTTGCAACTTTTCAGCGGTAGCTTTGCCCCTCCTCTATATAAGCCCTGTTCCTGCTCTTTTCCCCAGTTCGTTTTTTTCCGCCGCGTAGGCTACTTGGAAAGGAACAGTGCTGGAATTTGCTGGTTTTTCCCTCACGGGTTTTGGATTTTTTGGCTTGCTCTTCGACTATTCTTCTGGTTCTCCGTCTTGGCTCCTGTTCTGACCTTCGGCTTGTTGACTACGATTTGGATTTTGGACTTGTTTTGATGTCTCCGCCTCCATTTAAAAACTGTGTTGTTTGCAGGGCCAAGGTCCCCCACACCGACCCGCACAAGAAGTGCCTGATTTGCCTGGGGGATACCCACGACGTCCAGAGCTGCTCCCTTTGCAGGTCTCTGACCCCCCAGGCCAGGAAGAACCGAGCTTCCAGGCTCAAATCCGACCTGCTGGACCGTGCTCTTCAGCCGCAGGAAACCCTCCCTTCCACCTTGAAGGCTACACCGAAGATGTCAGAGTCCAGGTCAGCTTCCAAGTCCTCAGATCCTGCTAAGATGTCTGTGGCCCCTGTGCCTACGATTTCCCCTACTGGTCCATCTTCCTCATCTCCCCGACAGGAGGAGGCCCCTCTAGCGCAGAATCATAGAATCATAGAATCATAGAGTTGGAAGAGACCACAAGGGCCATCCAGTCCAACCCCCTGCCATGCAGGAACTCCAAGTCAAAGCATCCCTGACAGATGGCCATCCAGCCTCTGCTTAAAGACCAGTTCGGGTGAGAACTCTAAGTCCTCCAAGAAGGACAAAAAGGACAAGCCCAAGTCGGGCTTGGACCGGAGGGATGATGACTTTCTAATGGCTCGGCGGTAGGAGAGTTGGGATCTAAGTCCTCCACCAAGAGGAAGCACTCCTCTGGGACCGAGGTTCCCCATAGAAAAGCCCACTCCAGATCCGACGATGGCGCCAGATCTCGACACAAGGCCGCCTCCCTATCGAAGGCCTCCTCGGTATCGACGGTTGCGGTTCTCTCTCTTGAGACCCAGCCCTCCACTTTGACTCGGGAGCCCGAGATGGTCTGGCTTCCTTCACCGGAGCCCCACTCTGCACCGAGGCTGTCTCTGGAACGGCATTTCTCGCCTTCCAGAAGGCGCTCCTCCACACTGACGGCGAGGTCCGTCTCCTCTGACTCTGAGCCAGAGTACTACTATGACAGCGACTCTGGCCGGTAATTTGTCGCCATGGACCCTTCCACGCTGAAGAAGCGGAAGGACCCTGCTGGCAAGCGTCGGGACCGGCGCTGGATTGCCCTTGATGTCTCGGTTGGCGCTCAGACTAAGGAGCCTGAGGAGCATGTGGAGGAGCACATGGAAGTGGAGGAGGAGGCTGTTCACATGGAGGTGGAGGCCCAGATCCACTCCCCTCAGGGATCAGTCGTTTGCGTGGACAAGGGGCAGCTATTGCAGGACTCTGATCTGGCGGAGGAGTTCTCACAGGATGACCACTCTGACCTGTCCAGAGAGATGTGCCATTCTCCACAGGAGTTCTATCAGCCGAGCCCGGTCTCCCCGTCGGATAACGTGCAACTCTTCAGAGAGCACGTGATCAAAATGGCCAATGCCCTCGAGCTTGAAATCACCCGCTCCGAGGATGAGGCCGTGGACCAGGTGGAACGTCAGATCCAGGGTTCGACACCGACCCTGGCAGCAATCGCCTTCCTGCCATCCCTGGAGAGGATTGCGAAGCACTCCTGGCAGACGCCCGCTTCCGTCCCGTCTACCGCCAGGAAAATCGATGGCCTCTACAGGATCTCTCCAACATCGGCTCCGTGGCTGCATGTGCACCCGAAGCAGAACTCCGTGATAGTCAGATCCCAGCGGGTCTTCACCCCAAAGACGTCCACCTCTCCGACAGACCGAGAGGCCAAAAAGGTTGACAGACTGACGAGGAAGGTCTTTGAGGTATCTGCACTAGGCCTCAAGGTCTCCAACTACAACGCCTGTATGGGGGCCTATGTGCAGTACCTCATGGAGCGTATGTCTCCGCTCCTGGCAGACCACCTAGACGACAAATTGCCGGCGGCAAATCAACTCCGTGAGGAGGCCCATGCCATCGGGGGACTCCTCACTACCTCGGCTAGGCACAACATGGACTGCTCTGCCAAGGCCATGGCGGCTGCCATAGCCCTCAGGAGGCATGCTTGGCACCGGGCATCTGATTTGAACCTGACGGCGAAATCTACCATCGAGGACATGGCGTTCGACGCCGAGGGCCTCTTTAACAAGGAGACTGACGAGAAGTTGAATTATAAATACAAGATGAAGACTGCTGCAAAGAAACACGGTATGTCCTCCGTCCAGCAGCCCTTCTCTCGTCGGAGGTCCGTCAGCTCTCGAGCCTTCTTCCTTGCGGGCCAGCAGGTCTTCCCCCAAGAGTGTCCATTCCAGCAGCAAGAAGGGAGGCAAAGGTTTCCCTCGCAGTCCTCGTCGTCATCCGGAGGGCGCCAGCAGGCTCGGTACCGGAGGCCCTTCACCAAAAAATCCGACACCGAGGCCGGTAAGAAGAGGCAATGAAGCCGACCAGCATGCTCCGTCGTCTCCTCTTCGCCTCCTTTCTTTCTAAACCTACTGAGACCTTATTTTAACATCTGGGCCCAGATCACCACCGACTCTTGGGCTTCGACTATTATCTCTAAAGGATATGCCCTCGAGTTTGAAGAGCTTCCACCCACGGGAGCTGTTGTTTCTACCCCCCACCTACCCTCCTCAACGAAGTACGCACTCTGTTGCAAAAGGGGGCGATTTCCCAGTTCCACCCGTCCCGGGCTCACCGGGCTTTTTTCTCCAGGTACTTCATGGTACCGAAGGCGGATGGGGGCCTCCGTCCTATTCTGGACCTCCGGCAGCTAAATTCCTTCTTGACTTACAAGAAGTTCAGGATGGTGACCCTCGCCTCTATTCTGCCTCTTTTGTACCAGGGCCTGTGGTTCGCCATTATAGACCTGAAGGATGCCTATTTCCATGTCGCCATTCGGGAGGAGCACCGAAGGTTCCTCTCCTTTACAGTCGGGGCTGACATGTACCACTACAACATCCTGCCCTTCAGGCTTGCCATGGCTCCGAGGGTCTTCACCAAGTGCATGGCTTACCTTCACCAGTGAGGGTCAAGAGTCTTCCCTTACCTAGACGACTGGCTCTTCACGGCAGACTCTGAAGAGGACCTTTGCTGGGACGTCTCCTTCGCTGTCTCCCTTCTACAGTCTCTCGGGCTGGTGCTCAACCTCGAGAAGTCCCACTTGACCCCGGTCACCAGGATCAAGTTCATCGGAGTCATCCTCGACTCCGACGCTTGCCTCGTGTTCCTCCCGGAGGACCGTTTCCAGTCACTCTCAAAGGCTGCCCTCCATTGCCGCTCCAGCAGGCAGGTTCGGGCACGGGATGTTCAAGTTGCGCTCGGACACATGGCCTCGACAACTTATGTGACCCCGTGGGCCAGGCTTCGGTTTCGACCCCTCCAGTCCTGGTTCCTATCGGTCTTCGATCCTCTGCTGGATCACCCGGACAAGTGGCTCACGGTACCGAGACCAGTCGCCCGCTCTATCCTGTGGTGGCTAGACTCCCAGAATGTCTGCGTCAGCATGCCCTTCGTGCCTCCAGAGCCGCAGGTCGTTCTCACCACGGATGCATCCAAGGATGACTGGGGAGCCCACACCATGGGCCTCACCATGAAGGACAAGTGGCAGCAATGTCACTAGGACCTTCACATCAATGCGCTGGAGATGCTCGCTGTGGAGAAAGCCCTGAAGGCCTTCGAAACCGAGCTCCTCGGCAAAGTAGTACAGCTTTTGACGGACAACACCACTGTCATGTACTACATCAACAAACAAGGAGGCACAAGGTCACAGACGCTTCTCAAGATAACGCTCCGGATCTGGCACTGGTGCATCCCGAGAGATATCATCCTCCAGGCAGTCCACCTCCCCGGAGAGGAAAACGTCCTAGCGGACCAGCTCAGCAGGTCCAATTCGCAGTGCCACGAGTGGACTCTCCACCCCGAGACGGTGACGGACCTCTTCGCGAGATGGGGCACCCCTCGGACAGACCTGTTCGCGTCGGAGACCAATGCACACTGCAGCCAGTTTTGCTCCCGGGATCGGTCCCGATGCTCGCTGGGGGATGCCTTCCTCCACAGCTGGACGAATTCCTGTATGCCTTTCCCCCATTCCCACTCATCACGAGGGTCGTCTCCAAGATGTCGAGAGACCAGATGGACGCCATCCTGATCACTCCCTGGTGGCCCAGGCAGCCGTGGTTTCCGTCTCTGCTTCACCTGTCTCGGAGCTGATTCCTGAGGATTGAGCCGGGACCAGATCTGCTCGCTCTCCAGGAGGGTCGAGTTTGGCATCCGGACATAGGGGACCTTCCTCTGGTGGCATGGAGACTCCAGCCCTAGTGGACCTCCCGGCGTCAGTGCGGCACGTGATCTTAGCGGCCCAGAAGCCGGCGACCAAGAGGTCCTACTCCTGCAAGTGGCAGAAATTCCTTCGGTTCCTGGCGTCGAGAGGCCTCTCCCTGTCCAGAGTCCCGACACCGGTTGTGCTGGAGTTCCTGATGACACTGGTGGAGTCGGGGCTGTGCCTCACCTCCATCAATTGTTACCTGTCTGCCATTTCCTCACTTTTCCAGTTCCAGGGCAGACCCTCTTTCTTCAAGGACCCCTTGGTGAAGGGGTTCTTAAAGGGATTTAATAACCTACACCTGCCGGCTTCAGTACCGGCACCAGCTTGGAGCCTCCAGGGGTTTTTGTCTTGTTTGGGGTCCAAGCCTTTTGAACCTATGGCTACTGCTGACGAGGCTGGTGACTTGGAAGACAGCCTTTTTGGTAGCCATCACCTCTGCCCACTGTGCAGGCAAGCTCTGTGCCTTGCGGAGGGACCAGCCTTTCCTTCGGTTCCATAAGGACAAGGTGGTCCTCCGTACCGACATTACCTTTTTGCCTAAGGTAGTGTCTGCCTTCCATATGTGCCAAGACATTGTGCTCCCGACCCTGGCCCCGAACCCGACCACCGATACCGAGCGCTGTTTGCACTCGTTGGACGTTAGGAGGGCTCTGGCCTTCTACAGTGGTGCCCCGGGATACGAATCCCCCGGGTTAAGAAAACCCCGGGATCCAAAACCGGCGGGACCACGATTGTATCCCCCGGGATCCGAAGGATCCCCCGGGATACGAAAAAAAAAAAAAGAAAGATCCCCCGGCGCCCAGGCCTCAAGGGACGGCCTTCTGCCGGCTGAGAGAAAGGCACGGCCCGATCCGCCAGATCGGGCCGTGCCTTTCTCTCTGAGGAGGCCTCCTCTCGGCCGGCTGAGAGAAAAGCACGGCCCGATCCGCCAGATCGGGCCGTGCTTTTCTCTCTGAGGAGGCCTCCTTTCGGCCGGCTGAGAGAAAAGCACGGCCCGATCCGCCAGATCGGGCCGTGCTTTTCTCTCGAGGAGGCCTCCTCTCGGCCCTGCTTTTCTCTCTGAGGAGGCCTCCTCTCGGCCGGCTGAGAGAAAAGCACGGCCCGATCCGCCAGATCGGGCCGTGCTTTTCTCTCTGAGGAGGCCTCTTCTCGGCCGGCTGAGAGAAAAGCACAGCCCGATCCGCCAGATCGGGCCGTGCTTTTCTCTCGAGGAGGCCTCCTCTTGGCCGGCTGAGAGAAAAGCACGGCCCGATCCGCTGGATCGGGCCATGCCTTTCTCTCTGAGGAGGTCCCCGCCCTCTTTCCCCTGGGTTACGAAAATTTTCGGGTTACGAAAGATAATCCGGAACGGATTACTTTCGTAACCCGGGGGACCACTGTATTTGGACAGGACTTCGGGTTCGAGCCGTTGTGAGAGACTGTTCCAGTGTTACTCAGAACATTAAAAGGGACTACCTGTGACTGCTCAGAGGTTTTCTAAATGGGTGGCTGGTACCATCCACCTCTGCTATGAACTGTCGGGTAGGATTCCCCCTGCAAGGGTCAGAGCACATGCATGCTACTAGGACGGTAGCGACATCCTCTGCTTTCCTGACTGGGATCCCTCTGGAGGATGTCTGTAAGGCTGCTGTCTGATCCCAACCTATGACTTTCATCAAGCACTACAGGTTGGACACCAGGGCTAAGACTGATGCAGCCTTTGGCAGGGCAGTGCTGTTGTCTGGTCTACACTGAGGTTGTGCTGTATCATGCCATGTTTCATGACACATTGCATTATTGTTTGCTTATGACTCATTGCATTGTTTGATTCACTGTTTTGCCTATTTACTTGAACTTGAACTGTTTACTTGAACTTGAACTCGTTTCGCATCCAGGACTGGGTGCTCTTGGGTATTCCTGATTGCATTTATGCATCATGTATACAGTTTACTCCTTGAGTATGTGGTTCTGTTCTGCTCTGTGAGCAGAGTTTTCACTATTGTTGTTATTTATGTGCTTAAAAACAAAAACACAAAAGGGTTAGTTCAATTTGACAAATTTTTATTATGGACCAATAAAAGTTCTTTGGTTCATTTTACAACTGTTGTCATGACACTCCCTCCACCGCTTACCTAAGCTTGCTAGTCTAACCCATTTGTATGATTCGCAGAGACCACGAAAAAAGGAGGACAGGTTGCTTACCTGTGACAGTATTTCTTCGAGTGGTCATCTGCGAATACATACAAATCCCGCCCTTCCTCCCCTCCGTGTCCTGCTCAACATTGTTCTGCTCCTCCATCGCTTGTGACGGAAAAATTTCAGAACTGGGGGAAAGAGCGGGAACAGGGCTTATATAGAGGAGGGGCGGAGCTACCGCTGAAAAGTTGCAAAAAGTTTCAAGCCTTTTTCTGCCCAGTGATTCCAGAAGATTCCAAATCTGACTGCGCAGGCGCAGTACAACCCATTTTTATGTATTCGCAGATGACCCCTCGAAGAAATACTGTCACAGGTAAGCAACCTGTCTATCTCATTGTCCCCAATGGTGCGCTGCCGAGGCAAGGCTGCTCTGGCCATATGGAAGTCCACGCTGGATGGAAGAAGACTGCTCTGGCCTAAGGAAGGCCTTGCCTTGGCCAATGCAGCCTTCTTCCAGCCAGTGTGGCCTTGCCTCGGCAGGAGCAAGGCTGCACTGACTGGGACAACAGCTGCGCCAGCAGGAGGAAGGCCGCACTGGCAGGAGGAAGACAGCTCCAGATAAGGCACAGCAGTTCTCCTGGCCAGCACAACCTTGCATCTGCTGAGGCAAGGCTGCACCAGCCAGACCAAGGCCATGCTAGCTGGAAGAGGCCCACGCCGCCTGAGCGCAAGACCCTGGCTGGCATGGCTTTGCCTTGGCTGGCACCTTCGGCTGGTGCGGCCATTATCCCAGCTGGAATAGTGGTGATCCAGAGATCAACAAGAGCTGGCACTCGTGGAGCAAAGACATATGTCTCCCACTCTAGAAGTGCAGACTGGTCTGCTGGGGCAGTTGGTAGACATCTTCAGGGCAGCCCAGGGTGTCATGGGTGGCAGAGGGGGCAGTGTGGAGGAGGGCGCAAGAGGCAGGGCCATCCCCCAGGTTGTGGAGGAGGAACCTAGGCAGCAGGGAAGAGAATGTAGAGACAGCCCCCCAGCCCAAGATGGAATTTGATGTCCCTCAGCAAAGCCCCGCTGAGGAAGCATCCAGCCTCGGTAGCTGTCATGTGCCAATCCCACCACCCACTCGCTGCACCCCAAGGATGAGGGGAGGTAGAGGGTGGGAAAACGGGTGTAATTGGAAGGACCACTTTTTGCTGAGGAGGCAATGTTGAGGGCAGGACCAGTGCCTTTGCCAACCATCCTCCGTCCCTCTTAACTCTATCATACCTTCCCTTGCCACCCACACATTCACTCACCACTCCACCTCGGTCATTTTTACTGTACATTGCACACCTGCACAAAACATGTCAATTCATTCACATAAGCCACTCTTCATTCATAATAAAACTCCCCCCGCCTGGTACAGCTGTGCAGTCAAAAAAGACAAGATTGTTTAAAAATAAACTCTTTATTATACCAATAGAACTATGTACAATATCAACAAAGGGGAGGGGGTTCAGGAAGATGGATTTGGGGTGCCTCTGGCAGCCATTGAAGGTTGGCCTGGATGGCTTCTTGGAGTGTCTCCATGCCCTCCATCAGCTTCCTCTGCCCTTCTTCCAGGGAAGCCACCCTCTCCTCCAGCCAGCAATCTGTAGGGAGGAAATAAAGAGGATGGTTAGGAGAGGGTTGTGGATCCAATCACCCACTCCACCTACAGGAATCCTGGGTGCCCTCATACACTCCCTCCCCAGTATTCTCTGCCACACGTACCTCTCTACTGCTGTTGCTGGAGCTCCTGTATGGCCCTGGCATCAAGGGCCCGCTCCCCAGGGTCATGGCGGTGGCTAGGACCTACCTTAGCCTCAGGAGCAGGTTCTGAAAAAGGGGGGACGGGTTACCAAGCTGGCATGGGGGACTAAGGACATGAGTGTCGTGGTGGCTGCACTTATGCAACCACCACCACCCCTGCCCCAAGTGGGGATCTACCTGCTGCCCCAGGACCTTACTGAGGCACTGGAGGGGCCACAGCAGGGGCTGGCCCTGGCTAGTTGTCTACCTCGCCCTCCAATGGTGAGGGTGGCCTGGGCCTCTGTCCTCTCTCTCCTTTGCCTCCACAGAACCCCTGCAGATGGGAAGAGCAGAGATAAACACCATGAGGACATGGCCCATGGAAGACGGAGAGGAAGACTAAGGAAGGGTCATGGGAGGGCAGGAATGGGAAAGGAGCATGATGCCCTCACCTGGATGATGGCGATCCCCTCAGCAAGGTCTGTCTCCGCAGATCCAGAGCTTACGGAGCTGCTCAAAGAATGATGGCTGCTTCTGTACCGGAGGGTGCTTACCAAAATCCTCAAGGCAGTCAAAAAAGTCCACCTTGAGTACCTTGACCTTCCCTCTGCACTGGCAGAAACTTCTTTGATAGCCCTGTTCCTGGAGGGCTCAGGAACACTGCGTAAAGTACCCCTTGTTCAGCCAGTTGCTGCTAGCCATCATCCTCTGAGCAGCTTCCTCGGGCATCAGAGAGCTGAGGAGGATCTCCACTTCTTGATCAGTCCAGTAGGCATTCCGAAGTGGGACCCTCCTCCTGGCTCCGTCTGCTGCCATGATTGCCGTCGTGGGACCTGCACAGCTTCTCAGGGGCATTTATGTGCACTTTTGGGGTGAGGGCAGTTATGCTGAGGTGGCTCCAGGCCAATGGGAAGCCTCATATTTTCAGTTTGAATCTTTTCCCTGAAGACTGGCAACTGTTACAATGGAATGGGCCATTAGGAATGCAGAATTTGAGGGGAAATTGATACATTTGTCAGAGAGGCAATTGGAAGAGATGTAACTTGTTTTTCCAGAAATACTGGTGCCAGGGTGACTCTTGCATACCCTTATGTCAGTGTGTGTGTGTGTCTGTCCCTCAGGCACAGTGCTAAGAGTGCCCACAGAATGGAGCATGAATGATAGGCATACACAGACTGTGGATAATGGGATACATTTATTTAGGTGATTCTGCTGTCTGACACTAAACATCAACCCTGCCATCACAGATGGAGAAGGGGCCATACTTCAGATTCTCCCTGTGAAAAAGAACTCTGCCAGGGCTTCCTTCACAGCTTCCCCTTGGCAGCATCATCATCCCTCATGGGGGCTCCCAAGTTGGGCATCACAAAGTGGCACCTGTAGCGCTGGTCCTCATCCAGCACCCTCTCCTTAGTCTCACAGACGTTGTACAAGATGACACATGAGGCAATGATGGGCACAACATTCTCCTCTGTCACAAGAAGGGGGCCAGTCAGTGCCCTCCATTTTGCTTTCAATCTGCCAAACGATTTTTCAATCATGTTTCTCATGCAATTCAGTTTCTTGTTGAAGAACTTTTGCTTGGCAGTACTGGCACTTTTGTAGGGTTTCATGAGGAATTTTCTGATTGGGTAGGCACTATCAGCGAGCAGGAGGGGTCCAATCTGCTGACCTCTAATGTTTATGCTTGGGTCACTTTGCACAAAGATGCCAGTCTCCATGGTTTCAAGGATGATGGAATTTCTGACCAACTTGGCATCATGGGTCGATCCTGCACATTCCAGCTCTATGTCCACGAATATTCCAGTGTGGTCATATGTCCCTTGCAGTAGGACAGAATAGGAACCATTTCTATTGACATTCTCGTTCCTCTTGCCCAGGGGTGGCACAACCAGGCAGTGGCACCCATCCAAAGCGCCCACTACTTGAGGGAAGCCAAGGAAACCAAAGCTATCCATGATCTGTGGGTAAAAAGAAGGGGGAGAAGTGTTGGAACTAATTACAATAGTGGAGCAGTGCAGGTACACCCTGAGATAATTGCTGTAAAAGCATCGGAGAAAGTACAGTTAGGAATGGCAGCTTGCATGTGCAGTTGCACAGTTTTGCCAAAGGTAAAAGAGTAGGTTGTGTAGCTTTCAAAGGAAATGGGAAAGTTAACATGTTATGGGATAAATATAGACAGATAAAGGAGTTTTATAATGTGCATATAAAATAAGATTGAATAATTTAGATAATAAGAACACTGCTTACCCATTCTGTTATAGTTTTTGTATTATTTTTTGTTTAGACTCAGGGAAAACAAATAGACTTCTTTCTTCTTTTTTATGTAGCAGTTGTATTGATAGGCTTACTATAAGCAGGACAACACAACGGGTGATAACAGAGGACAATGTTATACATCGGTATTAACAGATTTAATTCATGAAGATCAAGTTGGATTCCTCTCCTCAAGGCACCTAAAACATGAAAATTGTCATATACTTGGTCGAATACTACAAGAAAAATAACGGGGGAAAAAATTGCTCTACTCTTCACTGATGCTGAAAAAGCCTTTGATAACATCAGATGGGACTGTAAGCTAGGGATATTGGAAAGATAAATACTGGAGAAATTTATTTGAATTGGGTAAGAAGTATATATAAGGAATAATGTTCAAATCTAACAATAAATGGTGAACGATCAAATTCAATTTCAGTACAGAAACGGACCAGACAGGGTTGCCTCCCTGTCTCTCCTCCTTTTCATTATTATGTTGGAAACTTTAAACAATGGGATAAGGGCAGAATCAGAAATAACAGGTACAAAAATAAAAGGCAACGAATACTCATTGCGAGCCTATGCAGATGGTCTTGCAATTTTTTTAGAAGACCCAACAAAATGCATTGATAAACTGATGAACATGCTTCTAGATTTTGAAAAAATAGCAGGTTTTTAAATTAACAATAAAAAAACAGTGTTCATAACAAGGAACACAACAACATCAAAAAAAGAGCTATTATAAGAAAAATCTAAAATAAATAGTTTAAAAAGCAAAATATTGCTATTTGGCTCACTAACAAAAACACTGACTTATATGATAACAACAATACAACATGGAAATCCATCCAACAAGAAATGCAGATTGTCAAGCCTAAAATTATCTTTTTTGGGAAAAATCGCAGCAATAAAAATGATATTAGAATCATAGAATTGGAAGAGACCACAAGGGCCATCCAGTCCAACCCCCTGCCATGCAGAAACTCCCAATCAAAGCATCCCTGACAGATGGCCACCCAGCCTCTGCTTAAAGACCTCCAAGGAAGGAGACTCCACCACATTCCAAGGGAGTGTGTTCCACTGTTGAACAGCCCTTACTGTCAGGAAGTTCCTCCTAATGTTTAGGTGGAATCTCTTTTCCTGCAGCTTGCATCTATTGTTCCATGTTCTAGTCTCTGCAGCAGCAGAAAACAAGCTTGCTGCCTCCTCAATATGACATCCCTTCAAATATTTAAACAGGGTTATCATATCAGAGAGCAGGACACGGAACAATGGATGCCAACCCTAGAAAAAGAGATTCCACCTCGGCATTAGGAAGAACTTGCTGACAGTAAGGGCTGTTGGACAGTGGGACACTCTCCCTTGGAATGTACTAGTCTCCTTTCTTTGAGATCTTTAAACAGAGGCTGGATGGCGGTCAGATGGGGATGCTTTTATTGGGAATTCCTGCATGGCAGGGGGAAGGACTGGATGGCCCTTGTGGTCTCTTCTGAATCTAAGATTCTTTCATTTTACCTAGTGGGATCAAGATGTGGCTGCTTTCTCCTTCTGCCTCCTCACTCGCCCTTAAACAATCCAATCTTTTATTTTTAATTGTATCTGGGCAGAGTCGTAGTGGCAGTTAGAGAAGGCAGATGAGAGGAAATATCTAGTGGGGCTACCAACACTCCAAGCTAGATTGCTTGCCCAGAGGGGCGGGATATAAATAAATATTTATTATTATTATTATTATTATTATTATTGATGCTAGAGCAGAACAGACTATTTTAATGGGATTGGCAACAAAGGATACAAGGTGATGAACTTGGAAACTGGTGAAGTATTTATTAGACATGTGGTTCATTTTGATGAACGAGGAAGAATAGACAGAAGAGGAACTATCCTTGAATCGATGGAGGAACAAGATGGTGCATTGGACTTCTCAGAAGACAAAGATGCATCAGAACCCAATGACCAACCAATATTTGGTCCTATCATACAAGCAGACTTTACACCTTCAGAAGGGGATGCAGATGATACTGAGGTGATGCCTGGATGACAAGAAGCTGCTGTGACAAATGAGATTCCAGACCAGGTTCCCAGATATTCACTGCGACCCAACAGAGGTGTACCACCCACACGACTTTCTTACCTTGCAAAGTCAGAACTACCTAGAGAACCAAGACACATAGAAGAAATTGAACAAATGCCTGCTGATGAAGCAAGTAAATGGATGATAGCTGCAGAGGAAGAAATAGATAGATGCTTTACCCAAAAATGGAAGATGGACACTTACAGAACTCCCACTAGGGAAGAAAGCCATAGGATCCAAGTGGGTGTTCAAACTAAAACAAGATGCAGAAGGAAAAATTGAGCGCTACAAAGCCAGACTTGTTGCACAAGGATTCTCACAAAAATATGGAGAAGACTATGATGAGACCTTCTCACCAGTTGTGAAGCATGCCACTATAAGGCTACTTCTCAGCCTAGCTGCTTCCAAAGAGATGGACATCAGACATGTTGATGTAAAGACTGCATTTTTGAATGGTGTGATTACAGAAGATCTTGTTATGAAACAACCTCCAGGTTATGTGGACACAGAAAGACCACACCTGGTTTGCAAGCTTAAGAAGGGGCTATATGGCCTCAAACAGGCAACCAGAAACTAAAGAAGACGTTGAAACAATTGGACTTTCAACAAGGAGAGGCAGACAAATGCCTATATACAAGAACCAAAAATGGACAATTTAGCATACATCCTGACTTATGTTGATGACCTGATCATAGCTACTCAAAGAAATGAAGATTATGCTGAAATTATAAAACACCTGAATAAGGAAGTTGAGCTAAAAGAACTGGGAAATGCCACATACTACTTAGGCATACAGATCCAAAGAGAACAAGATGGATCTTTTCTAAGATTGTAGATCTCTTAGAAACTCTGGGACTTCAAGATGCACATACTTGTCACAGGAACATCAAGGAGAGAGCACATAACACCGGTGCTCAAGGCTCTCCACTGGCTGCTGATTAGTTTCCGGGCGCAGTACAAGGTGTTGGTTTTAAAATTTAAAGCCCTACATGGCTTGGGCCCGCCTTATCTCAGGGACCGCCTCTCCCCGTATGACCCCCCCCCCCGCACACTCCGATCCTCTGGGAGGAACCTGCTACAGCCAGTGAAAACTCGGCTGTCGCAGACCTCCCAGAGGACTTTTTCCGCGACCGCTCCCAAACTTTGGAATGGTCTGCCGGATGAGATGCGCCTTATAATATCTCTTGATTGCTTTAAAAAAGCTCTGAAGACGCATCTCTTCCGGCAGGCCTTCCCTGACACCTCTTAGATCCCAGCTCCGAACGGGACCTATAAATTGAATTTGACCCCTTGCCTGGTGCTATTTTTCTCCTCAATCTAAGAACTATGGAGGATGAATTATGTTTTTAATGTTGTTGGTTTTAAACTATTGTTAATTTAATTTATTTTTAAGGGGAGGGTGGCTGGAAATGGGTCAATGAAGTGTTTTAATTTGTATGTTTTAATCTTGCTGTACCCCGCTCCGATTGTACTCACAGAGGAGCGGGCTAGAAATAAAGATTATTATTATTATTATTATTATTATTATCCTGTAGCAACGCCCATGGTAACAGATTTCCTTAAGAACAAGGAGAACCTTTACCAGACAATGATCTATACAGAAATGCAATAGGGAAACTCCTATACCTGACTACAAATACCAGACTGGATATTGCTGCTGCTGTAGGAATACTGTGCAGAAAGGTCAGTGCACCTACCCAGAAAGATTGGACTGCTGTAAAGAGAGTAGCAAGATACTTAAAAGGAACCATGGATCTCCAATTGAAATTGCCAGCCAGCAATGATCCAAGTCTTGTGTGTTACACTGATGCAGATTGGGACAGTGATACTACAGATTGCTGTTCCATTAGTGGCTATCTATTCCTGTATGGCAATGGACCTATTTCTTGGGCCAGCCGCAAACAAGATATATTGCCCCTATCTTATACAGAAGCAGAGTACATAACGGCTTCAGAGGCCTGCAGAGAACTACAATGGCTTGACCAGCTAGTCATGGACTTTGGAATAAAAGAGAAAAAGCCAACTGAGATATTTGAAGACAACCAGAGTTGTATAAAGCTGTCTCACGCAGAGAACGTAAGTGGACAAAGCAAGCACATCGATATGAAAGCTCATCATGTGCGAAACCTGATCAAGAAGGGGATGATCAAGATGGCCTACTGTCCAACTGCTGAGATGACATTTGAGGTTTTGACGAAACCACTACCCAGAGATGGTTTTGAGAACCTACGAGTCAAGATGGGCTTGGTTGGGTGCACGCTCAGTTGAGAAGGGGTGTTGGAGTATGGCAACTTCACATGCTGAGACTCTCTAGGAGTCTCTCTAGACTTAAACAGGACTGTGGGCTGAATCCTCCTAGAAAAATCCTGCAGGAAACAAAAATGTTAAAGGCACCGATGACCTGGCCATTTCACCATTCTCAGCTTAATCTACTGGGAATGGAATGTAAATTTGATGAGATCTTCTGGCTCATGCTGAAGGCAAACTTCCAACTCACTTCCTCTGGGCCAGAAACTTTGAAAAGTCCTTCTTGAAATGAAATGGAAAAACTTACAGCGCTATATAAATAAAATTAATAAAATTAATAATAACAATAGGTTTATTTAAAAAATCACTTTAGGGAGCTACCACCATGTTCCTTCCCCCCCCCCCCCAGCAGGAAGAACAACCTACTAATTCATCAGGAGCTACCGCTCCAAAGCAAGCAAAACTGTCCAATGTTGGGTCCAGTGTCAGAAGAAGTGTTATTGCAGTTATGCCTCCACAAGTCCGTGAGGAAAAGGATTCTGAGGTGCCTGTTATGCCTCCACGAGTCCAAGAAAAGGATTCTGCTTCAGAAATCTCTGAGAAAAAGGATCCTGCTATGCCTCCTGGAGTCTCTGAGGAAAATGATTCTGCTCCACATGCCCCAGAGGAAAAGGCACCCTTACCCGCTACACCTCTAGGAGTCCAAAAGGAAAAGGATTCTGACATAGAAGAACCAAAGAATGCTTCACATTCTGTGCCAAAAAATCACATCAAGTTTTCATCAAAATGGCTGGCACGCTTATTTAGGATATGCTAAAGAAATTGTTGTTAAAGAATTTAACAAACATGTTATTAGAAAAGTTTTATTGAAAACTTGGAATGTAATAAGCAAAAATTTTTATAGGGGAATCCCTTCTTGGATCTCTATACAAGAAGCTTTCTTCGGGAAGGAGAAAGAAACCACTGCATGGCTTAGATATAAAAATCTAATTAAAAAGATAGGAATGGGAATGTGGAAATATTAACAAGAATTAATAGAAAAAGGCAAAAATATAACATGGTTTGGCTATATGCAGATTAACAAAAAATACAACCAAGACAGGTACAAGGAGAATCTGGAATTAGAGCAAAATGAATTAGATAAATTATTTTGGGAAAATGATAAAGTCAAAATATCTAAATTATATAAAATACTGCTTGATAGAGATTTAGAACAAGAAACTGTGACAACATATATGGTGAAATGGGCACAAGAAATAGGACATGAGATAAGCTTAGATAACTGGGATAAGGGCCTGGAAGAATATGAATAGTTTCACGGCATCACAGAATCTCAAAGAGAATTACATTAAAACTGCTAATAGATGGTATTATACACCCGCTAAAATGGCTAAAATATACCATTTGAAAGACAGCAAATGCTGGAAATCCCATACAAAAAAGGGATCTTATTATCATATGTGGTGGGCATGTATCAAAATTAAAAAGTTCTAGTTGAAGATTCATAAAAAAAATAAAAATACAAGGAATGTTAGAAATAGAATATCCTTGTTTCCCAGAAATATACCTGCTAAATAAGACATTCTTTTGGGGGGAAGAGATAGAAAGAAAATACTGGTGACTAGTTCTCTATTTGATCACAGCCGCTAGGATACTTATAGCAAAATATTGGAAATTGGAACTGGTACCTAAAATAGAGGAATGGTATATAAAAATTATAGAGCTAAAACAAATGGACATTTTGACTGCATTAATTAATAGTGGCTCAGAAGAAAAAAGAGAAAAGGAATGGGTACAAGTTAAAAAATATTGCAGTCATAACTTAGAAATTAAAGAAGAGTTATTATAATGTATTAAAGACCTTTGCGTAGAAGGATATAAATTAAGGGGATATTTACTGTTGGGAGTTTATTAGTTTAGAGAAGTATACAAAGAATAGGGATGTTATTTTTTTATTGTAATACTTGTCATTTGCATTATCATCAACAAGTTATCAGGATTTTTTTTTGTAGACACAATCAATAAAGAATTCCAAAAAAAAAAAAAAAAAAAGGTAAAAGAATTCAAAGGAGTCAAAGAAGAAAATTGCAGGCCATGAATTAGCTTATTGCAGAATGTGTGGTATGCACATCACTGCTCACAAAAGTGACATGCAGAAACATCATTCGACTGAGAAACATGCTTGTAAAGTCAGAGAAATTAAAGGAAATGTCACTCTGAAAGAAATGGTTTGCAGACCAAGTAGTAGTATACTACAAAGAAAGGCAGAGTTAGAGCTCACTGATTTTTAGCAGAGCAAAATTTACCTTCACAGACAGCAGATGTTCTTGCCGAATTCCTACAAAGTTTGTTTCCGGATTCGAACATAGTGCAAAGCCTTTCCCAACACCGCACAAAAGCCAGTGCAGTGATAAAGAAATCTCTTGGTGCAGAATTTAAAAAGGAGTTAAACCAACTCCTGAGCACACAAGGCTGTTATTTCAATGTAGTTATGGACAAAACTACTGATGTATTTGAACTTGGGAATTAGAGTTAGCTAGGATGCTTTAAAGGAAAGTGGTGGATTCTTTCTGCCTCTCTCTCTTACCTGCCTGGGGGGGTGGGGGGGAAGGAGCCAGTCTGTTTTGTCAAAGAGGAGGGAACTACCCTGGAAAGAAGGTGGACTGGAGGTTGTTTCCAGGTGTGTGTTTTTCGAGCTGTTTCCCTGTTAGAAGGAGAGTGGAGGTCCCTGGTCTGCTGTGAGTGAGGGAAAGGGGGGCGTACTCCTTTGAAGCTGATAGCAGGCTTGGATGCTGCTTTCTCTGCCAGGAGAGGTAGTGGATTTCTTTTCTTTTTTCCTTCTCCCTGTTGCCTTCAAGGGACAGGAGTGGGAAGGAAAAGTCCTGAATCTTGTGGGCTGGGCAGTTTGAACCATCCACAAGAGTTTGCAGGAAGTTTTCTTTGGGCTGGGAGCAGCAAGGGGGGAATTTGACTTTTCTTTCCCTGGCTGGAGCTTACACCTTTGAGGTTTTTTTTCTTTCCCCCAAAAGCTTACAAAAGAGTGGACCAAAAGGTGGTTTTTGGAGTTGCCTCATCTGTTGCTAAGCAACTAATAGCCCTAGCTTGGCCAGGCAGGGCCATAATGTCAGGGTTTGACTTTAAGTTGTGACTGGATGAAGATGTAGCATCAAACAGGTGAAGCCAGAACAGGGTGAACCTGCAAGAAGTTAATTGGAAAGTAATTGGCCAATAGGGCAAGTGACTGCTATAGCCAATTAGCAGACTATAACTCCCTGTAAGCCTGCTGAGCTGATGGGAGCACTTTGTACATGCTCTCCATGCTGGTGGGTGCATTATGCACAAAGTCTACGTGTAACCCGCTCTATGCTGTTGGAATGGTGAGACAATATTGTAATGCTGCCTAAATAAGAAGTTCTTATGCTGCACTATATTTTTGCTGCAAAGTACTGTTGCCATTTATTGTATTTTTTTACTTTGCTTCTGTTTATAGACTCATGCTGAGTAAAAGCTAACTTTTGTTTTACCTCCAAGAATCTCTGCTGTTGTCTTTTATTAAAATACACACACCCTAACACATAAAATTTTACATATCCTCTGGAGAAGGAGGATGCTCTTTACTTTCTCTGGCTAGAGAAAGAAAAGGGAGGGGGATCCTGGCCCACTCCAGAGAGAGGGGGGACCAGTGGGCTTTAAAAGGTGCTCAGTTTTTTCCTTCTCTTCTGGTGGCTACCTCCTGGTGGGCTAACAGATCAACTGCGCAAACCAAAGTTGGCTCTGCTCAGTCCTCATTTCTTCTCATTCCTGTGTACACATATTGCAGTTTTCTGCAACACAATTCACTTCAGGCAAGCCATTGTGTTTGTTTTTTAGTTCTCTCGCGTGTCTCCAATATAGTTAGTCGGTAGCGTATGCACTTGAGATCTGGCAGGATTCTAGGCATGGACACGTCAGATGAACAGTCAACACCAAGAGGCCCTGAGTCGTCTTCGCCTGCAGCTACTCCACC
Organism: Urosaurus nigricauda; assembly: GCA_034509955.1. Lineage (NCBI taxonomy): Eukaryota > Metazoa > Chordata > Lepidosauria > Squamata > Phrynosomatidae > Urosaurus > Urosaurus nigricauda. Next base: position 5,014,226 of record JAOEGL010000004.1, read on the forward strand.
TGATGCAGCCACTCAGGTGCTGACAATATTTACTGAGCAGATGCAGACATTGATGGCAAGCATGCACAAACTGCTGGAAGAAAGGACCCCAACTCAGCCTGCACCAGCAAACTCTGAGCAGATGCAGATGTTGGTGGCGGGCATGAACAGATTGCTGGAAGGGAGGACCCTGGCTCAGCTTACACCTACACCGGTACAGCAGGAAAAAACGCGCTGCTACCCCATTTACAAGGAAGGCGATGACTTTGAAAGTTTCATTACAAGTTTTTCCCGGGCTTGTTTACATCACAACATCCCTGAAGACCAGTATATGCATGAATTCCGGCCGCAACTCTTGGGAGTCCTCCGAGATGTTGAAACCACCATGGAACAGGAGGAGATGAATAATTTTAAACTCTTCGTGGAGAGGGCTAGACTACGCCTCAGGATCACGGCTGAAGCTGCTAGGCGACGCTTCAGGGAGACATCCTGGAAGCCCAATATGTCCAGCTTCGACCTGGCTCATGCGATTAAACGCAGGAGAAACTTGGTTCCAGATAAATAAAGCAACTACGGCGGAGGAGATTTTCTTTCATGTTGATCTGGAACAGTTCTTATCGAGTTACCCTCCAGATGTGGCCCACTATGTGTTGGACAAGGAACCCAAGGACCTCCAAGAGGCAGCGGCAGCAGCAGCAGCGGACAGATACCTAGAGTCTAAAAGGGACCGGCCGGCACTGCCCAATGCAGGCTGTCTCAGGGGATCGCAGCTAGGACAGCACGTCTCACGAATGGACAGCTCCCAATTGCAATCACCCAATGCCACTATTCCTAAACCTCCTCAACCGTCTCACCAGTCTCAACCTCATCGACCCCAATCTCCACGACAACCCTCATCATCCCAACAAGGAAAATCCGGGGCGAGGACTCAGTGAAATGCTATTTGTATGGACAAGCAGGCCACATGAAGGCCCAATGCACGAAGAACCCTAACTTGATACATGTGCTGGCTTCAGCCCGTGAGCCAGTGGCCGCATCTGGACCACCTGTGGACCCTGATCCCTCCATGATTCCTGTGAACAGGAGACACATTCTCCGGGTGGGCGACAAGGACGTTGTAGCATACAGAGACTCAGGTGCACAAATCTCTACGCTACATTGATCCTTCATTGATCCTGCCCTCATCGACGACGATACCAAGGTTCTTGTGAGAGCTTTCAGGTAGCCATCAACACAACTCCCCATAGCGCGCATTCCTGTCCAATACAATGGTTGGGAGGGACACTGGACTTTCGCAGTATACAACGACTATGAATGCCCTGCTATACTGGGGGATCATTTCGTCCTCCACGTCAAACGAGAGCAATGGCGCCGCTCTCATCGTCGCATGCACACGCGAAGCCAGAGTGAACCTCGGATGACCTCTCACCCCAGTACTCTACAGCAGGAACTATGAGACAAAACCGATATCTTGGTCATCACGGCGGGAGCCTCGGGAGAGAGCATGGACTCAGTGGCGCCCATCACTGCAGTCCCTATGGCAGGGGATGACGTTGAGGGTGACCGGGATGCTTCTGGGGAGGCGCAGGGCCGGCCTTCCCTGTTACTCCCACCTGCAGTAGAGGAGCCCAGAGACACAGGTGAGGCTGTTGTGACCAGTGACCAGGGCCCATTTCTGAGCAGCGACAATGCACCACAACGGGAAACTCCACCAACAGATGTCACTGCACTGGCAATCCCGAGCTCTGACGGTGGCAATGTCTCCTCCCTGATAGAAGAACGAACTACTCTTCACCTGGTGAAGGGCCAACCAGTCTTGATAACGAAGGATCTGTTCCAGAGAGACCAACAATCAGACCCGACATTACAGGCAGCCTGGTCTTTGGCGAAGGGTGAAATGCAGGACACTCTGCAAAATGGCCGTGTCAAGTTTGTGGTGACAGATGGCCTTCTATACCGTGAATTTTGGCCAAAGGACTTTAAGGAGGACAGGTCACCACAAAAGCAACTACTGGTCCCAACTAAGTATAGGGCCAAGCTCCTCAGCCTGGCACACGATCACCCCAGTGGCCATACAGGGGTTACACGGACTAAAGACAGACTTAAGAAGGCTTTCTTTTGGGAGGGGATGAACAAAGATGTTGCCACCTTTGTCCGATCCTGTGTGGTTTGTCAGCGTGTTGGAAACTCCAAGGATCAAGACAAGAGCTCCTCTGCAACCCCTGCTCATCATAGATGTACCATTCCAGAGAGTGGCTGTGGACATTTTGGGACCCCTTCCCCGAAAGACTGCCAGGGGAAAGCAATATGTCCTCACATTGATGGACTTTTGTACACGGTGGCCAGAGGCTACACCGCTGGGGGGCATCTCAGCCAAGGCTATAGCCCCAAGCATTGACGGACATCTTTGCTGGGGTGGGTTGGTCTTTGGAAATTTTGACGGACGCCGGGTCGAACTTCATGTCCAAAGCCATGCAACGTCTCTTGGAGGCACATGCAGTACAGCATCTCACTTCGGTCCCTTATCACCATCAGACAAATGGCCTGGTGGAGCGTTTCCATGCCACCCTAGGGACTATGATACGAAAGTTCGTAGATGAACACTCTAATGATTGGGACCTTGCTCTTCAGCAATTCCTCTTTGCCTATAGGTCCGTTCCGCATCCCAGCTTGGGTTATTCACCTTTTGAGTTGGTTTATGGCCATGAGGTGAAAGGACCATTTCAGTTGGTGCGCAGACAGTGGGAAGGCGACCAACCTTCGCCACAAAGAAATGTAGTGGATTTTGTCACCAAACTGCAAAATACCCTTAGGGAATCATGGCAGGATGCTCATCAAAAGCTTCAAGAAGCTCAGCACAATCAGAAGGCTTGGTATGATCAGTTTGCCAGGGAGTGCTGCTTCACACCTGGAGACCAAGTGATGGTCCTGAAGGTGACACGAACTAATAAACTGGAAACTGCCTGGACTGGTCCTGCCACTGTACTGGAGCGTGTTGGGACTGTCAACTACCTCATACAGCTCCCAGACACTGCCCTCAAACCGAAGATCTACCATGTCAATTCACTGAAACCTTTCTACAATAGACCGCACCACCTCCTTGCTCTCGAGGACGCAGAGGTGGAAGATGAGGACTGGCCAGAGGGAGCATTCTATGATAAAAGCGAGGGCGGTGACTTTGACGATATTCACCTGCCCACACGGCTTGACCCTACTCAATGTGACCAGTTCACTCATCTGACATCCAAGTTTGCCTCTCTGTTTTCTCCAATACCTGGCATGACCATGGACCCTCAACATGTGGTAGCAACGGATGACAACCGGCCTTCGGCAGAACAGCCCCGATGGGTGTCACCAACAGCGAAACAGGCGATTGAGAAAGAGAGAAACGAAATGCTGGAGATGGGGATAATTCGATCTTCCCAGAGCTCGTGGGCTTCACCTGTTGTGTTGGTACCGAAGAAGGGAGGGACGGAGATCCGGAAATTGAACTCTGTAACACAGCCAGAACATTACCCTATGCCAAGGGTGGATGAGCTCCTGGAAAAGCTGGGCCGCATCAAGGATCTCTCCTCTATAGACTTGACAAAAGGTTACTGGCAGGTGGCTCTGGCTGAAGAATCCAAGCACCGCATTGCTTTCATCACCCACATGGGCTTGAGTTCAACGTCCTGCCATTTGGGCTACGCAACACCCCTGCAACCTTCCAAAGACTGGTAGACTCCCTATTGAGAGGCTGCAGAGACTTCGTGGTAGCCTACCTTGATGACATTGCGATTTTCTCTGACTCCTGGGAGGACCATCTCCATAACTTGGAGACTGTCTTTCAGCGAATTCAGGATGCAGGCCTTACAATCAAGGCTAAGAAATGCCAGTACTTGAATGGGTGACCTACCTTGGTCACAAGGTGGGACAAGGGACCATCACACCTCTGCAAGCAAAGGTTGAGGCTATCAACGACTGGCCAAGGCCGCGGTCTCGGAAACAGGTTCAATCCTTCCTTGGCTTGTTGGGATACTACAGACGCTTTGTCCCTCACTACAGCTAGATAGCATCACCTCTGACAGATCTCACGGGTTCAAAGAAACCCAAGATGGTAAAATGGACAGCAGAATGCCAAGAGTCCTTCGAGGCACTGAAGAAGGCTCTGACATCTTATCCAGTCTTGATGGCATCTGATTTCGACAAGCCCTTCACAGTAGCCACTGATGCTTCGGACAGAGGCATTGGAGCAGTCTTGATGCAGGAGGGCCCAGATGGATTTTTGCACCCAGTGCTCTTCCTCAGTAAGAAACTGTCTGCCCGAGAATCCAATTGGTCCATACCAGAGAAAGAGTGCTATGCCATCATATACGCACTGGAGAAGTTAAGACCTTATGTCTGGGGACGACAGTTCACCCTTCAGACGGATCATGCTGCTTTGAGATGGCTCCACTCTGTTCAGAGAACTAGTAAGAAACTGCTCCGCTGGAGTGTATCCTTGCAAGACTTTGACTTTCAACATGTGGCCAGAACCTCTAATGTTGTGGCTGACTGCCTCTCCCGCAAAGGACGGGTTGGCCACTGAGGACAAAGGAACTGAACATCTCCTGAAATGTCAAACTTACTATATTCCTTGGTGGGGGTTTTTTTGTCTCTCATTTAGGTTATTCTAGTTATAATTGTGATACTATGTGTTGTAGGTTTGTTTAATATTTTCTTTCATAGGTCGCAAGAGGACATCCAAGCCAGTGTGACTCCATTCCAGTTATTTCCAACCCAAATGGACTTTGGGGGGCGTGTTTATGTTTGTTTACATGCTTTCTTTCCCACAGGATAAAATCTCAGCCAGTTTGGCCTCAACTTCCAGTTTTTTCCAAACCGTCAGAGATTTGGGGGGCGTGTAATGACTGGGACCCACCAGTTACTTGGGGGCTTTCTCAGACTACAAAGGGTTAATCTGGGTGGTACATGCTAATGAGTAACTACATCACAGATAACCTATGGCCCTTTAACCAATGAATTGGACCGGGACTTTTCAAGAACCTTCTCTCTGAAACCTTTAAAAAGCCTTGAACCCATGTACTCTTTTGGTCTTCTTCTTCCTGAAGTCCAGCTGTTGAACCTCTGCCAGCAGGCAGGCAGAGGCATGGTTGGGCTGGCCCAAAAGGTCAGCTCTCACACCCAAATCCAAAAAGGACTGCAATCCCATATCTCTTTGTGAGTAACTTAGAGTTATGTTAGATAGTGCGATTTAGGCCTTTTATTATGTTTCTTATGGCTTGCTTGAAATGAACATTTGTGTAACTATGCTACTGTACCTGCAAGGCAAGGAGGCCTTGCATGAATGAGATACCTCTATGCTCTATTCTTGTGTAGTTAGAATAAATCCATTTTCTTGAAACACATCTGTTTGCTCTCTATTCCTACAACACGTGCCTTAGCTCGGTGGTTGCTTGCTGGTAGCAAGTGGGAAGTGGAAAAGAACTATAACTCCCTTTAGCAAGCCCTAGCATGTGCTAAACAGGGGAATTCAGTTGTAATTTGCTAGGTGGTGGCAGCGATAGGTTTGGAGGACCGCAGGGGTGCCCATTCCACTCAGCAAGGAGTGAAAACAGGGATCCAGGGGACTCCAAGGGGGAAACCCAAAACAAGATCTCCCTGGGGGGTTAAGGGCCAGGAGCAGGGTGTTGCTGGGTTGCTTAACCCCTGGGATCATCACACCCGGTATCATCACAGCTTCCAAAGCTTGTTTGAACCTACCTAGAAATGTGGAGGACCTACTGCGAAATTTGGGGGCACATTTCAGCCGAAGTTATCATAGGTAATAGATTTTCCAGGAATTCCAGGAATTTTTTAAGGTTGAAATCCACAGAATCATGAATCCTACTACGACAAGGTGGCTTTCAGTAAAGTCATGCGTAGAGCGGATACTTGAACAGTACTCTGCACCGGAGTCCTATTTAATAGTAGCTCTTTCTGAGGACCCGTCGAAAACTACAGAAGACATGGATTGTTTACTGACTTTAATACCATGTTCCAGTCTGAAAGCCCTCTGTTACACAAAGTGAAGCCTGAAATCAAACATTGAAGATGTTGTGTGGTAACGTCTTAAATCAATAATGTGAGAAAAACCAAAGACATATTCAAACTTGACCATAAAGACCCTAAAAATTTTGTCCCAAAAGAAGAAATTTACTTGGGAATTAATGCTCATTGGTCTGTATCAGAGATGAAGAAGGTCACAGAGATTCCAAAAAAAAAAAAAAAAAAAGAACTTTCATTTTTGTTTGAAAATTGCCTAAATTTCTATACTGAAGCTGTCAGCAAAATAAAGAAGAGCTTTGTTTTTGACGATGCAATTTTCTCTATAGTACAGATTGTTGATCCAGAGACAACGCAATCCCTTACAATTAGATCTCTTGAAAATGTGCTCGATAGGTTCAACTGCTTACAGGCAGATGTCAACATAGTCATGGCAGAGCAAGAGTGGAGAGAACATGCGTTGTTAGACTTTGACCGACTGGGTTTGGACTACTCTCTTCCTCCAGAAAAATACTGGCAGAAAGTACTTTCTTTCAAAAATGGTGTTGGTGTGCCTTTGTTTGGAGAACTTAAAAAAGTTTTCCAACTCCTTTTTGTACTGCCTTTTTCTAATGCCACAGTTGAACGCATTTTCAGTGTTCTCAATAATATGAAAACTGCACATCGTAATAGATTAAAGACAGAAACCATAGCTGCTTTGATGATCAAAGAAGGAATAACAGATAAAGGTGGATGTGCAAAATTCAAGCCATCACCTGACATGATCAAAGCAAATATTTGGAAATGGGTCTTTCCAGAAAAACCCTTTCGAAGACCGAGGAGACTGGAGAGGGGAACGGACTAGTTAAAGGGGTTACTTTACTTCATACATTGCTAACTGTGAAAAAATTAATGCTGACAGTCTCAAAGCCCCAGTATTCTCCTACATCTCAAACACGAAAGGCTCCATATCACATGAAATTGTGGTCAGGTATTGTAAGAAATAAGAGCATTGGGCTGCAGCACAGTTCCTGCAAGGGAGAAGAAGGAGAGCAGTTTCTGGGCAGCCATTTGAAACAAAGTAAAGTATCTATGAAATAGCAAATTAGGAAGATTATTTTGGACATCTGGTTTAAATAAAAAAGAGGGGTTGCAATATATGTTAATAAAAAAGTATGAAACAAAAGACTTATTTTGTAATAAGAGTGGTTGATATGTGGCTTGTGACAGCGCAGCAAGCGCCTTTTGCATTTGAAACTTTGTGTTTGGAGGTTTGCATTTGTGAAATGCTGCAGCCTACTTAGTTTGCAAACAGTTTTGAGTTCCTAAAGCCCTTTTTGCACTGTTTTTATGTGTTTTGTTACTTGTTGAAGGTTTGAATACATTCATTGGTTCTTGGCACCTGGCAATTATTGTGATTGTAAGCTTGCTCCTCCCCTTTTCCTGGGGACCTGGAAAGGGGAAGACATCTTTCCCCTCAGTCAACTGCCAGAGACTCTACAGAGCGGACGTGTTGGAGGGTGTGCTAGCCAGGCCTTGGTCAAGCCATCTTCCAGCACGTAGTTCTTCAGCCCTCAAACAGCCAGTTGACAATAGAGGAAGGTTCCCTGCCTTCGTATAGGTCATCTGGCTGAGATTTTGAGCCTCCTTGCCTCAAAGTCGAAGAGAGAGAGAGAGAGAGACCTTGGTGAGCCATCTGGCTGAGTTCTGAGGACCACAGTTACAAAGGACTTTAAGTAAGCTGTTTGTTGGTTTAATAAAGAGAAGAAAAACCCTTTGCTAAAGTAACTGTTCGGTCTGGTTCTTGGGAAACCCAAAGTTTCTAGAGGAGGGCAAGAAGCAATCCCCTGGGAAGAGAATCACCACGTCCACTTTCCCTCAAAACCATATAGCCCGGGTGCGACGGCACATGGCTGTAGAAATTGATAACAAAATTGAAAAACTAGAAATTGTTTGTATATATGCACCTTTAGAGAAGATTCTTTTTTTTTCAAAATCTAAATAAAAAGTTACCTGAAATTAATGGCAATAACACAATATTAGTAGGAGATTTCAATGGAGTAATCAAATCCCAGAAAGCAAGAGAATCTAAAAAGAAAAGAAGAAAAAAATCAGGGTAAGTTGCCAAGAAGTTGTTTTGAAATGTTAGAACAGGGCATGGTCGATGTTTGGACACACTTATGGACAAAAAAAAAGAGTTTTACATATTATTCTGAATCACATCAGTCGAGATCAAAATAGACATGTTCTTTGCAACAAAATATAATAGTGCCATGGATTAAATCAATAGAAATAGAATTGGAACAAAAAATAAAGGAATAGATCTGGAAACTGGATGAGAGATTAATCAAAGATGAAAAATGTGTGGAAAAACTGAAGGAAATTAAAAATTGAAAAAAAGAGTTCAAAAGCTACGCAATAAGAAAACCATAGCTACAAATATGGAAAATAATTAACTGAAAATTTTACAAAGGTACTCCATTATGGATTTCTACACAAGCAGCTTTTTTTAGGTTATAAAGACTTATTAATAATAGACACTCAGGGAAGAATAAAAATAAGATCTAATGAATTGGAAAGCAGGGGAAGGAAATTACAATGGCTTGAATATTGTCAGATTAATTCAAAGTTTAAGGAAGATATAAACAAGGGGAAATTTGAAACCCAGCAGAATATTTTGGATAAAATCGTTTAGGATAAAGATACAGGAAAAGTCTCAAAAATATACAAAGTATTGCTACAAAGAGAATTAGAAAAAGAAATTGTTTTATTTGAAAATTATAAAAAGGAATTTTTTGAGAAAATGATGCAAATATTAGATGATAAAAATAGCGACTCATTGATTATATCAGGAGATTTTAACGGGGTTATAAACCCCATGATGGATAGAAAATCCAAGAAAAATATAAAACCAACCCAAGGGAAACTTCCACAATCTTTTTTTGAACTTATAGAAGAACCAGGAGTTAAAGATATATGGAGAGAAAAATATGGGAACAGTAAGGATTATACATGCTATTCAAACAGACATGACTCATGGTCAAGAATAGACTTTTTTTTAGTTTCCCAGAAATTATGTTGTAAAATAGAGAAGATCGAAACCTTAATTAAACTCTGGTCAGACCATAACCCAGTACTACTGAGCATTAAAGGTAAAAGAGAGACAGTATTTCGTTGGCAATTAGATGAGACCCTCCTAAGGAGAGATGAGATAATAGAGGATGCTAAATCACAATTAGAATTTTTCTTTAAAGAAAATTTGGATAACGAGGTAAAAACAGCGGTGGTTTGGGATGCAACCAAAGCCTTCATGAGTGGCTTTTTTATTAAAAAGCTGAATTAAAGAAACAAGAATTAACTCAAAAACTAGAAATAGAAATAAAAATGAGAGAAGACAGTCTAAAAGGAAAGAATAATAAAAAGATAGGAAATGCAGAAGAATTAAAAGAAAAACTCGAATTACAAAGATTATATAAACAATTGTCAATCATATCCGTGGAAGAACTAGAAAAGAAATTGAAATATGCCAGACAAAGGTATTTCGAATGGGGAAATAAGCCAGGGAAACTACTTGCCCATATGATAAGGAAGGAACGGAAAGAGAGAACAATAACTAAAATCAAAGAAGGAGAAAAAGGACAGACGGAACAGAAAGGTATAAAACAAACTTTTCTAAGATATTATAAGAATTTATATGAAGACAATAAAGATACAGAAAAACATCAAAAGAAAATTGCTAAATACTTAGATAAACGAGCTATAAAGAAATTAACAGATGAACAAAGAACGGAACTGAATAAAACTATTACAAAACAAGAGATAATAGACGCAGTCTCCAAACTAAAAACAGGAAAAACACCAGGCCCAGACGGTTTTATAACAGAGTATTATAAAATTTTTCTACCACAACTACTAACACCTCTACAGCGGGTCATGTGGGATGTTCAGGAACACGGGATTCCCCAATCTTGGACAGAAGCAAATATTACAATTATACCTAAAAAGGGAAAAGACTTACTTGACCCTAGAAATTACCGTCCAATCTCCCTGTTAAACACTGATTACAAAATATTTGCTAATATTTTGGCTCATAGATTAAAATCGGTATTGACTGATTGGATACATGAAGATCAGGCTGGTTTTCTCCCAAAAAGATTTATCAAAGATAATATTAGAATATTGTTAAATTTGATTGAAATTCACGAGAAAAATGTAGATAAGAAATTGGCATTATTATTTATCGACGTGGAGAAAGCTTTTGACAACATTAACTGGAATTTATGAAAAAAATACTAAATAACATGGAGATTGGACGGAATTTTGAGGATTGGATTGGAAAATTATATACAAAACAGAGTGCAAATTTATTAATAAACGGAGAAAGAACCAATAGTTTTGTGATTCAAAAAGGGGTTAGGCAAGGATGCCCACTTTCCCCCCTACTATTTATTACTACCATGGAAATATTGAATAACGATCTTAGAGAAAATAGGAAAGTAGAAGGGGTGAAGATAAGAAATATGGAATATAAATTACGAGCTTATGCAGATGACCTGATGTTATCCATAGCCAATCCAAATGATAATATTGAAGAGCTATTGAAACTATTGAATGACTATGGGGAAGTATCTGGTTTCCGAGTAAATAAAGATAAAACAACTATGTTATTAATGAATTTAAATGAGAAAGAGAGAATAGACCTAAAGGAAAGAACTAACTTCCAGGAAAAAACAAAAGTTAAATATTTGGGAATAAATATATCAACCCAAAACTCAAACCTGTATAAAGACAACTATGAGAAAAAACGGCGTGAAATTAAAGGAGATTTGAAAAGATGGGGTAATTTAAAACTGTCATGGTTGGGGAAAATAGCAATGATCAAGATGAATCTATTACCAAAAATCTTATATTTATTTCAAAATATCCCAATAATATTTAATGATATTCCTTTTAAAGGATGGGATATTAGAAAATATTATCAACTCGGAAGATGGTCATAAAATAAGTAAACTATATAAGTTATTACTCAGAATAGAAATGGAAGATGAACAAATTAAAACGTACATGATAAAATGGGCACAGGAAATAGGGCAAAGCATTGAGCTTACTCAATGGGAAAAAACTTGGTCTAGGAGATTGAAATACACCCTGAGTATTAATTATAGAGAAAATTATTATAAAATGTACTTACGTTGGTATCAAACCCCACTTAAATTGTCGAAAATGTTTAAAAAATCAGAAGAAACATGTTGGAAATGTGGAAAATGCCTAGGTACATTCTATCACATGTGGTGGAGATGTCAAAAAGCTAAAAAATATTGGAATATGATACACAAATTGATACAAGATATACTACAGGAAAAGATAGAAAAAGATCCCAAAATATTTTTATTAAACATAATTTCAGATGAAAAGCTGGAACAAAGACATGGGAAACTGTTATTTTATATGATCACCACTGCTAGGATTATTTTTGCACAAAAATGGAAAAAAGAAGCTACACCGAATGAAGAAGAATGGTTATCAAAGCTATATGATGTTATAGAAATAGACAAACTGACCCATTTAATTAAGAAAAAATCTCTAACAGACTTTCGAAAACAATGGTACCCTTTAATTGCCTATCTAGAGGAAAAATGGGGTAAAGACTTTACTATTGGACTGGAGTAAGAAATATGATGACTATAAATTGAATTAACAATATAAACAATATTTAGGAGGTCTCAATAATCATGTAGATATTATTCAATACCTCCTAGTATGATGAGGTATGTTTATTATAACTTATTATAATATAAAATTGTTTATATTATGCAGTTTTTGTTTTTTCAGGAGATAAGTTTATCTACACGTAAACAGACGAAATTCAGAAGAAAGAAGGAAGATGGACATTGTACTCAAGTACTCACAAATATTCTTAATATTGTAAGCGGAACTATCTGCACCTCATTTTTCTTTTTATATACGTGTTTACTTGACTGGAATTTGTAACCTGGAACTTTTCTTTTTAAAGTTTTTTTTTTATTTTTAAATTTATAATAATAAAGAATATTAAAAAAAAAAAAAGAAAATTGGGAAAAGGCCTCGGAACAATCAAATAAATTTAGTCTCACAAGATCTTAAAGAAAATTATCTGAAAGTTGTTAACTGATGGTATTACACACCACTTAGATAAGCTAAAATATATGGAATGGAAGAAGAAGAAAAAAGAAATTTTACTAAGTACTGAAGGAAAGAAGACTGCTAGCCTACACAAGGTATTGGAGCTGCAGGTGTTGGGAAAGGAGCCCTCGGAGGAAGAGATGTTTTTCTGTCTTTCAGTGGGGAGAAATGGCTGATAAAGAAAGGAATTTCCTCTGCCAGGCCAAGCCAACCTCAGAGTTACAGCTGCAAGTAGGGTTTGCCCAGAGTTGGTAAGGCTTCATAGCCCCCCTCCCACCCTGGGAAGAGTTGCTGAGGGAAGCTGAGCTGGAGACACTGACACTCTGCCTCTCTGCGGCGCAGCGGCGGAGGAGGCAAGGCCAGGGCATCTGCGCCCACAGAGGCCCCAAGCCACCCTTCTCCCACCAGCGCGAGCGGGAAGATGAGGAGCCGGGACATCATCAGGCCTTCAAAGGCCCCAACGCTCCTTCCCCCACTGGAGGCGCAGCGGTAGAGGAGGGCAGCGGCAGCAGTGAGAGAGAGTTTGCTGGGGAGGGGGCCAGCTCCATCCTCAGCAGCAGTGTGGCAGGACCTGCGGCTCCCCCAACTCTACAAAAGCTGCCCAGCGGCTTCTTCGCGGTGGCGGCGGGACCAGTGCCGAGGAGGAGACTAGCCCCACCCCTGGCAGCAGCAGGGCACCACCTGCAGCCCCTGAGCCTCATAGAAACTGCTCAGCGGCTTTTCCTTTGCAGCGGAGGGACTAGCGTCGGGGAGACCAATCCTATATGCAGTAGCAGCGAAGCAGTAATAATATCAGTATTACCTGGAATTTATCTTAGTTTATAAAGCTTAGATTATATCACACAAACCTATTAATACATAGTTTCTCTTTCCTATTTTATATATAATATATTTTATATGATCGTATAGATACTAGATCTCTGTTGCAATATACTTGTGATATCCTGTTTTTATAGTGTAGAGATTAGCCTCTGTTGCCTAAGGTCAAATATGGTAGAAACTAGGAGTCAATCTCTCCTCTCGAAGAAACCCAGAAAATCCTCCAAGATTAAAAAAAAATTCCCCATAGTTCAATCCTGCCCTTTGTTAAAACTAAAAGAAGGAATGGAGGTAAAGCAACCAAGAACTCAAATGGCTTACAAGAGGTAGAACCCCATAATCCGAAAGATGAATATACCTGTATCATTGAAACTAACCTTACTGATGATCTAACCTTTAATAGACCCAACAATATCTGTGATTCTAATTCCCAAGTATCCCCACTGGATTGCAGCCTGACCAACAATATGAACAGGGACCTATCTCCTGAATATGAGCACCCAGAATCAATCCTAGATGCTGGTATCATGGACTTGGGCCAGATCATTGACTCTACGAGTGGTAAAGACAATCTTTTGTCTTTTTTTGAAAACATACCCTCCTTGGAAACTTTATTGGAAAATGAAAAAAGGACCCTAGAAGAATACAAAAAGCGTAGCGTAATAATTAATCAGCAGCTAAATGCCTTAGAAGTAAAACCCCTCAATCATGAAGAAAGTTTACATCCCTCAGTAGGCCATGATGGGAAAGTGAGTGATCTAATAGTGAATGGAAATTTCAATTTCTCAATGCTGATATGCTAAAAAAAAATGACCTAATAATCAATATCAAAAACAATATTGATTTAATATTAGTGAAGGGATTTTACAGGCTGCACCCCCCCAACACGGTAGGAACTACAAACACAGATGAAGACCACTCGGGCTGCTCTTCCTTTCATACTGGTAACAACTTGAGTCAAACTTCCCTTCAACTAATTAATAAGCACAAAAGATGTCACCCAAAAAAGAAGACTGAAAAGAGAAAGGGAATCGTAAGCAACACTTCCAGTCGTAACTTGGAGAAACAAATCGTCAGAGCCAGGAAGTCTATAAACTTCAATTTCAAGAGATTCTTCAACCTCCTGGACAACTCCTCAAAAGCAGGTTCAATAGAAAAAGCCACAAGCCCCATTAAGAACAAAGAAAGTAAAATAAAATCGAACATAAAATTGAATGAACCTATTACTTTAGCAGAACCCACTAAGGTGGGATCCAGTAACATAATAAGATCTTTGGGGAAAAACAAGACACTAGAGGAAGGAAATAAGGGTGAAAACAACAGTATTAATGCTCTGCCAAATAAAAAAAGGATAAAGAGCATCTATCTGCCCCCCAAATAAGTTCTAATATACCATCTTTAATTCTAAAAAGATTGCAGCTAGCATTTGTCAACTATCCTAAACCATATGGCATTATCTCCCAACCTAAAAGAAAACTCCATTTTATCCAACAACTAACAATCCTCGAGATTACTCCTATGAAAGAGGGTGATATAGAGAATGTTCAATATTCAACTCTATAAAAGCCGTCCTGTGGCCTTTTTTAGTTGGCTGTCGTGGAGAGAGGGAGTTTATCAGGGAGGAGACCAGCCCCACCCCCAGCTAGAGACTAGCACCTCCCGCGGCCCTCTCAACTCTATAAAATAGAGTTCAACGAAACGACTGAAGTGACAGAGGGGGGCGCAACTGGAGTGGGGGAGTGTTTTCTGGCCCTGCTTACTAGAGATCAGCCTATTTGGGCCTCCTCCTTTCTACCTGGTGCCCAGGACAATTGACCTTAAGGCAACATTAGCCTATGGATCAGAACTTGATGACAACCCAGTAACAAAGTGAACATATGTTACAAAAGAAATAGGGATCGATGTTTAGTATCTATCTCCTTTTCAGTTCACTCTTGTTTCCCAGGATAATTTGGAGAGCACACCAACCATTCCACAATCCCTTAATCTGCTCCTCTGCAATGTCAGTTCGGCAAAAGTAAAACCCGTATCATCCACGATCTCCTTGTGGATGAAAAGGCTGACCTGGCTTGCTTCACTGAGACCTGGCTGGGAGACGCCAGCGCTGCAACTTGGGCGCAGGCTCTCCCAGCTGGATATACAGTCAGTGAGCAAATAAGGGAAAGTGAGCGGGGAGGCGGTGTGGCTATAGTTCATAAATCAAATCTAATCTTGATCAGAGAACCTATCCGGAAAACAACCCACATCGAGTGCATGTACCTCAGCCTGAAGATCAGGGATAATTTGGGGATTCTGTTGGTATACCGGCCACTCGGTTGCCTAACAGACTCCCTGACCGAGATGACTCAGCTGGTCTCTAAGTTACTGTTGGAGTCACCCAGGCTTCTGGTCCTGGGTGACTTCAACATTCCCCTCGAGACCAGCCCTTCTGATTTATCTGGAGCAGCTTGGGAGTTCATGGAATCCATGGCAGGCATGAACCTATCCCAATTGGTCAACGGGCCTACCCACTGTGCGGGTCACACGCTCGATGAGATTTTTAGTAAGGAACGGGAATATCCATGAGATAACTGTCATGGATGGATCACTCTCTGATAAAGATGAAACTTAGAGCTGCACCTTACCACCCCCCGGGGGGGGGGGGCGGACCCATTAGAATGGTTTGCCCTCGGAGGCTAATGGAACCAATTGGCTTCCAGAAGGCCCTAGTGGGTTTAATGGTTGGCCGCGCCGGCAACTCTGTCGAAGCCTTGGTGAACACCTGGAAACCAATCTTCCCAAGGCTCTCGATGTTATTGCCCCCGAGCGTCCTTTCCAACCCGCTTCGAACCGCAAACCCTGGTTCACAGAGGAACTCAGGGAAACGAAGCGGGCTGGACAACGACTGAAGTGCAAGTGTTGAAAGAATCGGTCCTCATCCGACAGAACTCACCATAGGCAGCACCTTCGCGCCTATCGGGAGGCACTGCATGCAGCATGGAAATCCTTCTACACTGCACGCATTGCATCTGCAGAGTCTCATTCAGCAGAGCTATTTAAGGTAGTTGGGGAGTTAATGCAGGTTCCCCCTGCGTATAATCCCCTCCTTGACCTGACGACAGCCTGCTGTGATGCATTTAACCACTTTGCAGACAAAATCTCTTGAATAAGGGCCGACTTGGACGCCAACATTTCTCCAGTGTCCATAAACAGGGTAACCAGCAACTCCACTACTGTCATTTTGTTGGATGAGTTTCAATTTATAAGTACTGATGACGTGGACAAGATCCTTGGAAGCGTGAGGAAGACGACCTGCTCTCTTGATCCATATCCATCATGGCTGGTTGCCCAGGAAGGGGATACAGTGAAGACATTCCTTGGGGATATAGTCAATGCGTCCTTCAGAGGGGCGGGTGAGAAATAATTATTATTATTAACGATTCAACAGCCAGAGTCCTTATAACATTCAGGAATGTGGATATAGCAGCAAGATTATATAAACAAGAAAAAAAAATTCTCCCAAGCAAATATCGATGTAACAAGAGTCTTTTGTCACTCAGCACCAATTCCCTTAATTGTTAACACCTCATTTTCTTTAAATGATACATCACCACTGGCTTTTGATAAGGCTCGATAGCTGGACCAAAACAAGAATCTGATTTGTTTGGACAATATATGTACTAACCCTGAAATTCCCTGTATCTCCTTCAGGACATCCCAAACAACATACTAATGGATGACACGGAGGAAGATGGCCTTATAGAATCATTTACCAAACTTCCCCTCCTTGATAAACTGCTAATTATAGGTAGATTGAACTCACTACAAGCTAGACTAAATAAGATAACTGAACCGGAATATTTAGTTATCAATAGGACTGAGCAAATAGTGGAACTGAGCAAATAGCAAAAATAGCAGAACTGAGCAAACAGCGGAACCAGAGCTTGAACAGCAAGTCTCCTCTTGTCTGGCTGCCATCTCTCAGTGGATGCAGCATCAGCGCTTGAAGCTCAACATGTCTAAGACAGAGCTTCTCATCTGCCCACCTAAGCCCACCCTTCAATACTCCTTTTCTGTCTCTGTTGAAGGCACTTCTATTCAACCGGTTCAGCAAGCCCGCAGTCTTGGCTTCATTTTTGATTCCTCTCTGTCGTTTACTCCCCAGATTCAGGCCATTGCCAAGACCTGTAGATTCTCTCTTTACAACATTGCTAAAATCTGTCCATTCCTCTCAGTCTCAACCGCCAAGACTCTGGTCCATGCCCCAGTGGTATCGCGACTAGATTATTGTAACCTTCTTCTGACAGGGCTTCCTCTCTCTCACCTCCATCCTTTAATCTCTGTCCAGAACTCAGGTGCATGTATTATCACATCCGCTCGCCGCTTTGACCACATTTCTCCTCTTTTATCCTCCCTTCACTGGCTCCCCTTCCCCTTCTGCATCCAGTACAAGCTTTTGCTGTTGATTTCAAAGCCCTCCACGGACTAGCCCCTCCTTACTTGTCTGAACTTCTTTCTCCTCACACTCCTTCTCGTTCCCTCCGTTCTGGTAGTCAAGGTCTCCTGTCCCAGCCAAGGATTTCCACTGCCCTGTCCCGGATTCATCCCTTCTCACTTGCTGCCCCTCACTCCTGGAACCTTCTTCCCCCACATATACACCTCATCACTTCTCTAACCAGGTTCAAAATTAAGTTAAAGACTATATTATTTAGGGAAGCGTTCCCAGGATTGTGCCATCTGCCCCAGGATGCCTCCTTCTAACTATATATTAAGAAGCCGTGCCCTCCCTCCAGTCCATCTGCCTTGGTCCTGGCCCCAGAGGGAGAGAAGAACCACTGGATCTCACCCCCTTCCCCACCACCTTCCCCTCTTCCTTTTGTGTTGTCTCTTTTAGACTGTTAGCCTGAGGGCAGGGATCTGTCTAATTTAAGATTTTATGTACAACACCGTGTAAATTTACAGCGCTATATAAATAAAACTTAATAATAATAATAACTAGCTGGGCCCCTTATTGATGACTCTCTGTCTGATAATGGAACTTGCTCATACCACTCTTTAACCACAAACATTAAAGCCAATAATCATTATTTGGAAAGTGTTGGAAATTGTCCCAAGCGAAAGGACATTGCTAGAATACCTAGTGGTTAAGTTCAACTTACCCAACCTCTTACAAACCTTTATATAATAATTCAATCAAGGTTATGTCCTGGAATATATCAGGGTGATACAATAAGATAAGATTTTTAAAAATTTTTTTGCAGTCCTATGATATTATCCTCCTTCAGGAAACATGGAGGTACGATAAAAGGTTATACTCGTTATACCATGTCAGCTATAAAAACTAGAAAATTTGGTAGAGCTTCGGGAGGTCTTGCTGTTTTAATATCAACCACGCTTAACGCTGTTATCTCCCAAACACATCTGAACCTTTATATATCATTTGTACATATATCTCCTCAGCAAGACCAGATATTAATGATTGTCTGTCTTGGGATTGTTTGAACCGTGCTTTAGAAGAATTAGATACTCAATCTCCAAATCCATAGGTGATTATTGGAGATGACTTTAATGCCAGGATTGGAACCATCTCCCTTAATAATAGGAGACTTTACTCAGAGCCCCAGTGGAAGGGGCTGCTTGGTAACCCTGCAGAGACATCTAAGCCAGATGAGGGTAGGTCCCACTGTGGAGGAGGTCCCCAGGGACTCAACAATAGAAAGGAACATTGCTGAGTCTCCTGAAGCCATCTGGGGAAAAGACCTTCTTAAAAAGGATGCTAAGAGTGAAGGAGTTGGGTGGGGCCCTGAAGGAAAAACTGGGAAGCAACGCCTGGGTCCAGACTTAATTGAAAAGGCTGAGATTGAGCCTGCAGAGAAGGGGAGAGTGGTGGTGCCGAAAACCCTCTCCTGAGGCCGAAGGAAAGAATTGAAAGCCGCATTTCTGTTTATGTACCCAAAGGGGATAAAGTTTGTTTTCTAAAGTTTAAGTAAAGTTTGTTTAAGCATCTTCCACGTGTCTGGTATAACTTTCAGACTGAAATTGCCGGCACATCTGTTGCCATTATGTCCCAAGGAGTAGGAGCCCCGCCCACAGCTATGTATACTGGTTTCCTTTAAGTGCAGACATCTGCCATCCCATTGTGGTGGGGATAACTCATCGAATAACTGCACATGTGTTTAATCACTTGAGTAGCCAATGAACATTTGAGGAACTGTACTGTTGAAGCATGGCGCCTAAGTTTTAACATAGTTACTTTTCTGCCTGTTAGCCTGGCTGATGGTGTTTATTGGTCCAAAATGTGGTCCCTTTGCAATTTGAACCATGCAATGCACATAAATACAAGCGCAAAACCAAAAATACTCCCAGCTGGGAATAATGGCAGCTGCAATACTAATAAATAAATAAATAAATAAATGATTTATTTCTAGCCCGCCCTAGGTTACAACAGTAAAATACATCAAAGTTACAATAAACGAATTAAGAATTCCTAGGATACAGTACTGGAGACATAATGATCATAATGATCCATCAAGCTCTTGATGGATGGCACAGAGCCGTTGTCTGCCTTATGCAGTCCACCAACAAGTGGAACTCGCACTTTTACCATGTGGCTGCTATCCAACTTGCCCGTGCAGGGTACAATCGCACAGTGCACCAATGCAACACGAAATTTAAATATTTAAACGAGCACAATGGCAACCCTCCTCCAGGCTGGAGACCACCACATTACCACTGTTTTTGATGATGTGGGAGCATGCGGGGAAGCCAAGGTGACAGGACAGGAATCCTTCAGGTGCATAGAATTTTTTTTTCTTTGGGCCCTTGGCCAGTGCACCATGTCCCTTGGCCAATGCACCATGACCTTTTGGCAACACTGCCTGTTGCCCTTGGTCTCCGTGGCACACCTTGACCCATGCACTACCTAAGCACTAACCTGGGTTGTGCTGATTCCCATTTCTAGGTGCCAGGCCACGGAGGGGGAGAGGCGAGGAGACATCCTCCTCCTCTGGTGAACCCCTCCTGCTGTCATGACCAGCCCAAAGGAGGATTTGGAGGACGAGGAGGAGGTCATTGCTACTCAGGTGCAGGAGCAACCTGAGGCCATACCAGGTCCCAGTTCTACCCTGCCAGATCCCAGCTCTGTTCCTCCAGCCCCAGCGATTGAGGATCAACCAGACCTGAGCTCTATGGGATCTCCACCAGAGGCTCAGCAGCCTAGGGTTGCTCCATTGGAAGAACCAAGCATGCAGCTAAGGAAGGGCTGAAAAGGCTTACTTACAAAGACCTAAGAGACTGGCAGACAAGCAAGCTGCAGATAAAGAACAGCAGGGATAAGGGAGGGCTTCGCTGATTTAAGGCAACTGGAGAACACTGATTCTTTGCCAGAGTTTATTGCAGATCCATCATATTGGTTGCTGTTGGCGCTGGCTCCTAGAATTCCGTGCTTCTTGAATCTTTGTTGGACCTAAACCTACAACCCTGGAAGGGACTTGACTACTCTCAACCTTCTGGCTCCCCTGACCTTTGATTGTTCTGAATTCTGTGACTTCTGGTATCATGACCCTGGCTTTCATTTGTGTTTTGCTACTTTCGGACTATTGAAAGGTCTGTAGACTGTCTGCTAGCTGCCTACTTGGCTTTCCTATCAGTGTTTGTTTATGTGTGGGTGCTGGCAGCACTCCCGGACACCTGCCTTGCCAGCTCCATCATCCCCTCGACATGAAGGTATGTCCCAATGACACTTACCTGCCTACCTCTACATGTGTCTGTCTGTATGTCTATCCATCCATGACCCATGTGCTACCTATGCCCTAAGCTGGCTTGTGATAAGCTTGTGTTTTACCATCTGTAACTGCTCTGTGTGCACAACCTGCAGATTCCGGCTTAGAGCAATCCACCAGTGGCAGAAGCAGCCAAGCCAAGCTGAGGTGAAGGCTCCTTGCCTCCGACTATCTCCACCTGCCTGGTTGCCAAAGCAATGCAGCTGAACTGAGGGCTGAGCGAAGCTTCTTAAGCCAGCTTCTTTTCCATCACTCCTCAGCCCAGCAGCAGAGAAGAAGCAGCCAAGCCAAGCTGAGTTCCAGGTGGAGCGGCACAGCAGTGGCAAGGGTAGGGGAGAGGACTCCACGGCCAAACCCCCAGGGACCACCTCCTTCCCCGACTCCACGCCAAGGAAGCACTGGGCGAGGCTCTAAAATCAAGCCCCACAGACCCCTGACCAAGGCAAAGCGGAACACCTCTTTCCCAGCCAATCAAGGACACTTGTTAACACGCTCCTTGGACAGTTTTATGGCATTGGCCCAGATGACAATACAATCCATTAGAGTTTTCTTCTTCACTCTTTTTGTTCTGATGTTAACCAGCACTGGGACAGACACCACTACAAATAGCTGGACTACTGCCAATACCTCTACAGATGGAGCCAGGAACAGCCTGGGAGTGAATATTGATGTGGGGGCTGGGAAGGTACGGCAGTAACAGAGTGAACACATGTTACAAAAGAAATAGAGATCGATGTTTAGTATCTATCCCCTCTTCAGTTCACTCTGCTCCTCTGCAATGTCAGGTTGGCCAAAGGTAAGACCCACATCATTCACGATCTCCTCGTGGATGAACAGGCCGACCTGGCATGCTTCACCAAGACCTGGCTGGGAGACGCTAACGCTGCAACATGGGCGCAGGCTCTCCCAGCTGGTTACACTATTAGTGAGCAGATAAGGGAAAGTGGGGGCAGCGTGGCAATAGTCCATAAAACCAACCTAACCTTGATCAGGAAACCTGTCTGGAAAACAACCCATATCGAGTGTGTGTACCTTAACCTGAAGACCAATTAATTTTGCCAAAAAAGCATTGGGGTTGCCATAAGTTAGGAATGACTTCAAAACCTAACAATGGTGTTACAAGCCTTAAATAAAACCAGTCCTATGAGACGAGTAGTCCTGGACCTGATGCATCAGAAAATATAGATGAGTGTTTCAATATTTAGCTTATTTTTTTTTTTCACATTGGCTTCGTCTCTGGAATAATCAGCTTTAATTATAAACTGTCCTCAGCATGTTTTTCATAGCAACTCCTAAAGGTGTCGCAAAATACTTTATGTCTGAAGCATATTAGCCTTTCTAATAAAGTAATTAAAATTATTTACATCCTGAGATGTGCCTTTTCTACATTGTTTAACCCTTCCAGAGGCATGAATTCACAAACGTGGGTTTTTAGCAACATCTGTAGCCTGAGGATCCTTTACAGACTTGTTGCATTTGTGAACGTGATCCAATACAGCTGGATGAAATCAAGGACACCTTTTAGCCTTACAGCCTGCATCCCAGTGAGATTTCTCCCACACCCATAAAGAACTCTTTAGGTTATACAGGTATAACTCAGTTGGCAAAGCCTCCAATTAAAAAGCTCTTAATTACAAAATCTATTTATGGCAACGCAATTCAGTCTCCCCTTTTCTTGTCTTCTGTCAAGCTATAAGATCTTTTTTAGCAGCATTGACATTGGGGTATTTGATAGTAAAGGACTGCTGGAGAAAGACAAACTTTCAGCATTATGTCTGTAGTAAACAATGCAGTACAACTTGAGCTGGGAAAGAACTGGATTCTACTCCAGGTTGATCCTATTGCAACTATGCGTGCTTCCATACAGCAGAGAAGGTTAACAGCTGTTTCCAGAATGACCCTGGAGATATCTTCCAACTCTATGATTCTATGATATCGATTTTGTTTAAATATTTGAAGGGATGGAGCAAGCTTGTTTTCTGCCGCCCCAAAAACCAGGACATGGAGCAATGGGTGCAAGCTCCAGAAACAGGGATTCCACCTAAACATTAGGAGGAACTTCCTGAAAGCCTCTAAAAAGATGAGAACTAACATATTTTCATTGGAAGAAGCTTCCAGAATACCCCAGGGGACACTTAAGGAAGATGCGGAGCAGTGACTTAAAATACTCTTGAGGGAAGCAAACTTTTACTGACTTATTAAAAGTAAATAAAGCTTTAATTCTCAGTTCAAAGCAGCGAGTGAGTACTACCTATTTATCAGCTGTGCTTTTATTTCTGCATTAGGTCCAACTATTTCTATGCCAGCAGTAACTTCTCAAGCTGCTTAAATCCTCACCAACAAGCCCTGTGAGGTAGACCCACCACACTGAGTTACATAATGAATTTACTTAGGTAAAAATGTTCTAATTCGAACAATGTTATTCCCTTGCAAAATATTAAAATATGAATATATATGAATGTGGAAATGAAAACATGCACACTAAATAAATATTTTTTATACATAGACTACAACCTCTAAAGCAGGATCCCTAGAGTAAAATAATTATGTATATAAACGTGTCAGGGAGGTTTTTTAATACAGGATGTCTGCTTTATTTATGCTTTAAACATTTGCATATTTATGTGAGAGTAAGTAAGGTATTGATGCTGTTTTCTGTCCCATTAGTTTACGTATTGTTGCCTGCCTGTATATTAACTGTTTAAAATATATTAATAATTTCAGATTGCAAATTATTTAATTCTATCTTAATGGGAGGAGAGCTGGTGCGGATATGATATAACTGCTTTTCAAATTCATATAGTAAAACTTTAGGACCGTTTTTATTGGTGACTGAGCCACCTTTGGGTCTCTTTTTGGGAGAAAGGCAAGCCAGAAGTTAAATAAATTAATAAGTAAAAAAAAATTTTTTTTGTACCATTGCCTTAAAATAAATTCCCCATCACCATACAGTGCTGACACTGTATACAAGTTTAATAATATTTTTTTAATTTCAATGTTCAGTTTCTGTGTGTTTTGAACTGAACTGCTCTTTTTAAAAGCGTGAGCAGTTTGGAGCCCCAATTTGGAGAGAGAAAATCGGTATACTGTATATTAAAAATATTAAAATATTAAAAATATTAAAAATAAAATATTAAAGAATTATCATTAACATTTGTAATAATGGTAGTAAGCACAATAACGTTGATTCTTATTAAAAATATTTTTCCTTTAAAATATTTCCTTATATATATATATATTACATTGGAATATTAAAAATAGAATATTAAAAATAAAGTATTATGAATAACAAATGGAACAATGGTAACCATTAAAATAACGTTGATTTTTATTAACGGAAAAATATTATTCCTTTTAATTAATTCCTTAAAATATATATATTTATATATATATATATATATATATATTTATAGATAGTATTCCCTTCACAGCTCAATCTAAAGAAAACACACAAAATGGCGAATGAGACCCGCGTCCTCGCCTATATATAGCTGCCGCCCACCTTAGCCCCGCCCCTTAGGGAGTCGCAGCCTAGCAACAAGCCCAAAGCCCGCCTCCTGCTCCGTTTCTCATTGGCTAAGATTATTCCGGAGGCGGGGACAGCGAAGCGAGGGAGAAGAGTGAGCCCCTAGAGATAGGAATTTTTATAGAGTCACACAAGGGTCAGGATTTTTGTTTTTCCTAATCCTTGCCAGAGAGAACCGTTTCTGAGGTAAAAAGAGGCCAAGATTTCAGAACAAGTCAGGGAGACGGAGCCCTATAATAAAAGTATCGTGTTTTGTGGATTTTGGTGCCTGGGAAGAGTGAGGCGCCTATGAGCCTCAATGGTTCACACTTTGCTCTTTATTATTACTAGCTCTATGTTCACTTTCAAACAAGATGGCGTCGGACCCGTTTCCGGTCCTTCTTCCGGGAGTCATCCGACCGGGCTTAGGGACCGGAAATGGTGCCGACGCCATCTTGTTTGGGGAGGAGGGAGGAGTGGCCCCGCCCACTCGGCCGCCTCGGAGGAAGTGACGCAATCAAGGGGGAGCCTTCCTTTTCCTGCCTCGGTCTCTTCCGGTAAGTGAGCGCGAGGGAGGCCTTGGTCGAGATTTCCAGATTTATTAATAGTTTATATTCATAAATTATAATTTATATTAATTATATTCACATCGATTATAGTTTATATCAATTTATAATTTATATATATATATATATATGTGTGTAATTAATTTATAATTTGTATTGTAATTAGTTTATATTAATTATATCCACATATGATTATATTCATATTAATTATAATTTATATATTTTTTTAAATATAATTTAAAATATATTATAATTATATAATATTTATATGTCTATAATTAATTTAACAATATAACAATAAGAGTATAATTAATTATAATTATATTTATTATATTATAGATACATAAATTTTATTTATATTAATATTTCCTTGATTTATTAATGTTTTATATACAGAAATTATAAATTATATTCACATCGATTATAGTTTATATCAATTTATAATATATATATATATATATATATATAATTTTTAGTTTGTATTGTAATTAGTTTATATTAATTATATTCACATATGATTGTATTCATACTAATTATAATTTATATATTATTTAAAAATATAATTAATAATATATCATAAGTATATATTATAATTTGTATGTTTATAATTAATTCAACAATATAGCAATATGAGTATAAATAATTATAGTTATAATTATTATATTATAAATACATACATTTTATTTATAGTAATATTTCCTTGGTTTATTAATACTTTAATTTTTTTTTCTTTTCCAAAACATTTTAACCCTCTTCTTTTCTTTCCTCTTTTCACCAGTTAAAGAGACACATATAAATATATATATATATATATAGAGAGAGAGAGAGAGAGGTGTGCATTTGTGTGTGTGAATCCACACACACTTATGTTTCTCTAAGTATATATAGATATATATGTACACACTCACACATATTTCCCGCTTCAGGGTTTTTTGCAGTTTTCCCTTCTTGTTTGTCTTCCAGATTTTTGCTGGATGGATGGGTCCCAGTTTGGCTTTGAACTCTCATCAATTTCAATCCACATTTACATTTTAATTTAAGTTAAAAGGAACTGACCCAGATATCCCCAAAACCAGTTTCTGTACCTTGGGTCAGCTCCTTTGTGGTTCAAGAAAATGAAACATGGTGTGGATTCATCACGGAAGCCACTATCTATCACAAATGCTATGGTTTTGAACCATAGAATCACAGAGTTGGAAGAGACCCCAAGGGTCATCCAGTCCAACCCCCTTCTGCCATGCAGGAACTCTCCATCAAAGCATCCCTGACAGATGGCCATCCAGCCTCTGCTTAAAGACCTCCAAGGAAGGAGACTCCACCACAATCTCCAAGGAAGGAGTGTGTTCCACTGTCGAACAGCCCTTACTGTCAGGAAGTTCCCCCTAATGTTGAGGTGGAATCTCTTCTCCTGCAATTTATATCCATTGTTCCGCGTCCTAGTCTCTGCAGCAGCAGAAAACAAGCTTGCTCCCTCCTCAATATGACATCCCTTCAAGTATTTAAAGAGGGCTATCATATCACCTCTTAACCTTCTCTTCTCCAGGCTAAACATCCTGGAGGTGGTGGTTTTAGATTATTATTTTTATCTTTGCATGCTGTAAATTTTATATTTGTAATTTTTAAACATATATTTTACTGTTTTAATTGTATGATTTTAAGTGTTGTTCTAATGCGTTTTGTGTATGTTATTAGCCACCTTAGGTCCCACTTTGGGAGAAAGGCAGGATAAAAATAAATACATATGTATACATATATATACACACACATCTCTATATACATACTGGTATATAGAGACATGTTTATGTATTTATATGTATATATTTGTGGGTGTGTATAGAGAGAGAGAGAGATGTGTGGGTATACACATACATAATACATACTTATATACATATACACACACGTCTCTGTATAGATACGCACACACACACATACACACACACATATATATATATATGTCTTCATATAAAGCAATCCTGGGAGATGGCTATCCAACCTCTATTTAAAATCCACCAACGAAGGAGAGCGCACCACACTCTGAGGCAGACCATTCCAAAGTATTGATTGTTAATCCGTAATCCTTTTTTTATTTCCAACTAAGAGCCTTTCTGTCTTCTCTCCAGTTTTCTTAGGTCTGGAAAACCTTCTGAACAATCTTAATTCTCTGTAACAAGAGCAGAGTGAAGGAGATAAGGGTGGAGATGCTGTGCTTTTGACTAAAGCACCTTTTAAAAAAGGCTTCACCATAAGGGGAGACCAGAGTAAGCTGCTTAGGCATCAGCCAAAGCGTGTGGAGCTCAGTTGGAAAGAGAAGAAGACCCTTATTCTTAAAGTGGCATTCCTCTCCTGCATTGATGGACCAAATGGAGGATAAGATAGGGGTGAAAATCCATACAGCCAAAAAAAAAACCCCGTCACAATCCCGTATGCAGAATATCCTCATTTTGTGATTCTCTTTCGGTTTGGTCTGTATTGTTTTGTTTTAGTTCTTCAGTGAATTAGTGGCAGTCTTTTTGATTAATTTGTAGGCAGCTTTTCTGCCAGTCTGGCATCCAAATGTTAGTGAGCATGGCTGGGACAGCCTTTCACCCACAAAGGTCTCTGCAGCTGCGTCAAATTCATTGCCCGCCTTTTCAGTGGTTGGCATTGGCCCAAACGGCTGCCACAGCAACATCTGTAGTTCATGGGCCTCAGAACTCTTTGTGAGCTCTGGGGATAGTTTTTCTGCAGACACTGGTACCAGCCCCTTCTTCTCATCCAAATCACTGTATGAATTCCATGGTAAGGCAGATGAAAAATAAAATTAAATGTGGCCTCCCAAGAGAAACCATGTTAATTCAAGAAGAGTAACAAGCCAGATAGACTGTGAGTCCACATTTCCACCCTAATGTTTGAGTCTTATAAGCCAAAACATCTGGAAAGCCAAAAGGTCTTTACCTCTGTACTAGAGGGACATAGAGTGGGACCCTACGATACCGCTTTGGGCCAGTGATGTAAATGGCTCTGGAGTTTGTTATTGTTTGCTTTCAGGTCCTGGTGTGTGTGTTTGTGTTTACTTGGAGTTGCTAGGAATTTCATCTTGGAGCCTTATACATGCAAAGTATGTGTTTTACCTTTGGACTGTGAAGTCTACACAGACACATCTAGTCCTAGTACTCTAATTTGACCAGTACTTTTGTTACATATATTTGCTGTAATAGTTAATTAAGCCTTGAGAGCAAAGTTCCTGTGCCATGTTAAATAGAAGCCAAGCAAATGTCTGTACAGTGGTCCCCCGCCTTACGAATCCCCCGGGTTGCGAAAACCCCGGGATCCGAAAGGCGGCGGACTGGCTTCGTATCCCCCGGGATACGAAATATCCCCCGGGATACGAATGAAAAAAAGCCGCGCGGCCCCTTTAAATGGCCGCGCGGTCCGTCTGAAATAGCGGTCCCCTGGGAAATGAATACTTCCGGGTTACGAAAGGTAATCCGGAACGGATTACCTTCGTAACACGGGGGACCACTGTATACTGTTTTATTTAAAATACTGTATTTACTGGTTACCTTACTTTCTTTTTTTTTTAGGGGGGCGGAAACACTAAAGATAATTTATAGTAAATAAAATTAAGTTCTTTAAGTGAGATCTGGAAACTGTCACTACTGGCGCCCTTAAAAAAGTTTATTTATACCTTTTTCTTTGTTCTTTCAAAATAGTGTGCAGTCTTCCCTCACCTCTTCCCATGTTATCTTCACCACAGCCCTGTGAGTTATGTTAATTTATCCAGTTGTGGACTTTATCCTAATTCTTCCTCTTAGAATCTGTCACTTTGGCCATTAAACCTGGCTTGCTGAAAGCCAGAAATGTTAGACGAATGAGGATCATTTGGGAGCAGACATTTTGATAACCTGTGTTCTTTTTGTCCTACAACAGTATCATATGAGACTTATCAGCTGGAACTGAAACTGACTGAGCCATTCAGCTCCAAAGACCTATGAAAAAGTACCTGTGGGGCTTGTCACTTCAGGATCAGTGGTCTGTTCATCTCATCTAGGCCACTTTGTGCTAGTCAGTCGAAAAGTCCATTCTCGGGCTTTTTTCCTGCTCCCTTTGTACTGAACTTTGGTTCTCAGAGAAGCCAGAAAGGTCAGTAAAATTCAAAGAATTCTGTTCCAAGTCAGATTCTCTAACTGTAGAGAGTTCATTTGTTTAGCATTCATCTTGTGTTCGCAACTGTATAGGATACAACTTTGGCATATCTTAATCACTAGTAATCGTAGTATGGATATAGTATGATGAAGGTACATTGGGGTAGTGTGTGTCACCAGTATGGTGCAGCAGCCAAAAAAGCCAATACAGCGGTAGGCTGCATCAACAAGAGTATAGTGTCAAATATTAGTGTTACTATTCTGCTTTGGTCAGACTTCACATGGAATACTGTGTCCAGTTCTGGGTACCACAATTCAAGAAGGATGTTGACAAGCTGGAATGGGTCCAGAGAAGGGCAACCGAAATGATGAAAGGTCTGGAAATCAAGCCTTATGAGGAATGGCTGAGTAAGCTGGACATTTTTAACTTGGCGAAAAGAAGAATAAGGTGACATGATAGCTGTGTGTTTAAATAGCTGAAAGGATGTCATGTAGAAAATGGAGCCAGCTTTTTTGTGCTACGGAGACTAGAACATCAACCACTGTATTCAAATTACAGGAAAAGAGAGTCCACCTAAATATTAGGATAAACGTTTTTATTGTAAGTGCTGTTCAACAGTGGAATAGCCTTGGTGGGCGGTAGACCATCTGTACAGATATTTAAGTAGAAGATTGGCCATCTATCAGGAGTACTTTTGTTGTGTATTTCTGCAAGTCACAGAAGTTGGATTAGATGACCCTTGTGGTCCCTTCCATCTCCTAAGATTTTGTGATTCTATATGGTGGACCATGGACCACAACAGTGCTGTCTGCAATATGTTTCCAGCGCAGAAGGATGCAGTTACAGGCGTTGGCACATTGAGAAGAAAAATAGCCAGTCTCCCACATAACATAGTTTTTGAGAATCTCTGAGGTGGAGGATACTTCAGAGAAACATATTTGTTCCTTTGCAGTTACTCCTTTAACAGAAAATGTGGCACCAGAGGCAAAGGTAACATGGGAAAATAGGGATAAATTTCTACATACTAGCAGTTCAACATGTTTCAGCAAACCTTTTAGTTAAAACCTAGCAGCATGCACATGTGAAATGAAACAACCAAATCAGGCCAACTTGCATAAAAAGGCAAAAATATTTGAACCTGCTAGAGACCACTTGAAGGCTTCTTCCAAACGGCATCCAGGGATGATTTTTTTTTTCATTCACCAGCCTTCACTTGTCTATTTTGGTGGCCGAACTTTACATCTAGGCTTCTTTTAACACACTGTGGGGTGCTGCTGAGGCAGTCCTGTAGTCTTATATTTTACTCTCTTGTTTTGCTGTTCAGATGTATTCAGTAACAGATTCTAGAGGTAGCTGGTGTTTACCTTGCCTGTTCTAACCACCTTAACACAGCAACAGTAGGATTAACAACAGCAGATTCCCATTCTTTCCCAGCTGATGTTTTATTACCTTGTTTACAGCAAATGCAATGCTGCAACCTGATACTGAAAGTCTGTTTCTACAGCCCTCATTCACCATCCCACCAGTGCTAATTCTGCTAAAAACCTTGAGCTAAACTGAGGACAAGGAAGAGCATTGGGACTGGGGAGGTATAAAAATATTTTGTAAAGAGGAGCTTCTTTGGCTGCTGCCACACAAGAAAAATAAAACAGTTTGATTCCACATTGACATGGCTTAGTGCTATGGAATTCTGGGTTTTGTCATTTTATAGGGCACCAGAGCTCTGACAGGGAAGGCTAAATATCTCACAAAACTACAAATCCCAGAATTCCATAGCATTGAGTCACAACATTTAAAGTGTTGTTATACTGCTTTGTTTCTGCATTTTATGTACAGTCGCCCCTCCATTTTCACGGACATGGAATCCGCTTCCATTGCCCATTTGCAGGCAGCAGATGGAGGGGGATGAAATGCGGCATGCGCCCATGGGTGCACACTGCCATTCAAGCCAATGGGGCTTGAATATCAGCAATTTTTCCTTTTTGTAGGGGTTCCGGAACCGATTCCCCTACAAAAACAGAGGGGCAACTGTATAAGTTTGAGGCTTTTTAAACAGAGATGTCTGTATTAGAAGTGTTGCAGGTAGTCGGCAGAAATGGTGGTGTGATACTGTGGAAATTTTGTTTTGAAAGGAATAGATAGGAAAATGCATTAGAGAAGATATTATGAGGGTGCTCAAAGCAAAGCTGGTAGCAAGAGAAAATGAAACTAGAAGGAATCAGCTTTAGGAGCTGAGGTATCTTCACCTCTTTTCTACCATCTTCTGCGCCTGTTTAAGTAACTGCTTACTTCTTTCCTTTCCTTATCCCTCTCTAAAGGAAGCTGAATTTCCTCCAGGCCTAAAGAGAAGATGGCATCGTATTGGGATATCCCATAGAAATGTACCTGTGTCAAGTTCTCTGCTTGCTTTAAATATCTCAGCATTCCCCTTTTGGGGACTTGTACAGGTGAGTGGCAAAGGAAGGCCTCTGATTTTTTCAAATGCTCACCTATGTGGTTGCAGAGCTATGGCCAAACATTGATCCCCATTTAAAGAAGGGTTGTGTTTCATACATGTGTCAGGTTGACTCTCTTGCTGCCAGAAAGAACGAGTTTGGACCATGCTGTGGTTGAGACCTCCGTTCATCTAGGACTATTTCATGCAGCCCTGCTCAGTTGTCCCCATTCATTTGGCATCAGGTCTCCCTAATGCAGCCTTGTCAAATTTGGTGCTCACCTGCTGAGTGGGGAGGACCAGCCCTATGGCTGCCACATAAAACTGTAGTTCATGGGCCCCAGGTCTTTGTTGTTTGACCTGGGGATAAAAGCATGCTACAGATAAGCACAGTGTCTAGATAGCTGGTGTTAAACATAGCCCTCTTTGGCTCATTCTGCTTCCCCTAAAACATTGCAAATGTAAACCTTGTGCTCTTTCACACGATAGAATTTATAACGCTGTACTGTACTCCAACTACCCCATGGGATCCTGGGGTTTATAGTTTGATGAAGCACTAGAGCTCTCTGGCAGAGAATTCTAAATGCCTAACTCCCTAAACTACAAACCTCAGGATTCAGCAGAAGGTTACCATGGCAGTTAAAGTAGAATCACCACACTATAATTGCTCTGTGTGAAAGGCCCCCAGAATTATTCCCTGGCACTGGACATCTGACAAGCCCTTGTTGCATGTGAATAGCACAGGTGGCAAATATCTTTAAAAGATGGTATTCGAACACTATTACCTGGATAGAAATGTAAGATGGGAAGACTCCTTGATGACATTAATAAAGCTTCCATGGCACAGTTGAAGTCCTCCTTATCTGAAATACTTGGGACCAGAGGTGTTTTGGATTTAGTATTTCTTCTGATTTTGGAATACCCATATTTGCATATATATGCATAATGAGATACATTGGGGATGGGGGACCCATAAGTGTCAACACAAAATTCATTTATGTTTCATACGCACCTTATACATGTACCCTGGAGGTAATTTTATGAAACAAAGTTTGTGTACAATACATCATCAGAAAGCAAAAGTGTCACTATTTCAGCCACCCATGAAAAAAATAATGGTTTTTGGAATATTTCAGAGTTCAGAATTTCAGTTAAGGGAGTTACTACCTATGGAATCCTGGGAATTGTAGTTCAGTGGGTTATTTGGAATTGTCTGCACAGAGCTCCAGTGCCTGCCCAAACTACAGATCCCAGGACTCCATAGGGAGTTAAACTCACTTATCTGAAATTCTGAAATATTCCAAAATTCCAAAAACCATTATGGGATGCAGTCATGGCAGTTAAAATGATCTCAAAAGTGTTGTAATTTTGTAGCATGAAAGAGACTCAAGGCTATAATCATCTACCGTATTGAAGGGTTTTCGTGGCCACGTTTCTTTGGAAGAGCTTTGCCATTGGTTTCCTCGTCAGGGTCACCCAGTGGGTTTTCATGGCTGAGCACAGACTTGAACACTGTCATCCCCATAGTCGAACACTCAAAACTTGGCTCTCAGTCAACACACTAACCACATTAACTCTTAAGAACCATCCCTATATATGCTGCCTTGTTGAGTTCGTTTGAAACCGTGCTAGCAATATGTCTTTCGAACACTGGACCATCTGGATTAGGAGTTCTCTGTGGGAGAATTAAAATTTACTTAATAAATCTTTTTGTAACAGGTTAAGAAGACTTCTTGGTTTACTACACAAGTTCTGGGATCTCTTAGCTTCATGGTGGTGGACATAATCAATCTGTGAATGGCCTCTGACGAATACATGCTGAGGACAAGAAATTGGTTGGATGTGAGTTGCAATATCATGACTAATAAATACAAATGGCTGAACACATCTGGTAGCTTCAACTGGATTTCTTCACTCCCTTGAAATGGTAGTTTGAACATGATTGCCTCAGCAGTTCTCATTGGATTTTTACATTAAAAAGAATAAACCTTTTTGATACTGCTGGATTTGTTGTATTAATTTTTTTAATAAAAATTGCTGTAGACTTTTTTTTAACACTTAATTTATACCTTTTCTTTCTCTTGACAGGGAACCCAAAGTGCTTTATTCCATTTTATTGTTCAGTTGTGTTAAGGTGACCTGATCAGAGTACAAATGTGTATTATTAGAACATTCCTTGGAGTGCCAGAGAGCCAATGTGGTGTACTGGTTTGATCACTAGATTAAGATTTGAGACTAGAATTCAGATCCCTTGTTGCCCATGGAAACCCACTGGGTGACGTTGAGCAAGTCACTTACTCTCAGCCTCGGAGGGAAACAAAAGTAACTCCCCTTTGAACAAACTTTGCAAAGAAAACCTTGTTAAAGTGTTCACCTTAAGGTTGGCAGAATCACTTCTTGTTTCTGAAAAGGGCTTCTCCTGGGCCTAAATTTCCCTGGGGTGAGGCAAAATATGTTAGGACTGCCTCCCACTCCCTCTGCTTTTAAAATGTTTTCCTAAATATTTTTAGCTACTATGAGCCATGTGCCTGTGGACTTTTGCCTACCTCTGATTTATCAGTTCCATTTTAAGTTGAGAAAAATCTGATTCAATGCAACTACCAGTAGGTGAAAGTCTTGTTTCACTAAAAGAGCAATACTAGTCTAGGTACAGGCAACGGTTCCACCTTTTATCTTGACTACTTGCATTTGTGACTGAGGAGCAAGAGGTTTTGTAAAATAGAAACAAGCTAATCAGGACTGTGTTCATTTGTTAGCCTGTTCCTCTGAGCACTAGGGTTTGTCAACATTTACCCCTTAGAAGAATAACTAGAAATGTATGTCCTATATTTATTTTTTTATATGCTTACTGTCCTAAATTGGACCCAAGGTGGCTCACAAAGGATGCTTAAAAACAATAACAATAAAAGAAAAAAGAATTTTATAGCACCATTGAGACTAATTGTGTAGAAGAAGTAGCATATGCTTTCATAGACATGATCTACTACTTCCTCAAATGCATCTGAGGAAGTAGACCAAGTCTAGGAAAGCTTATGTTACAGTGTCTACATAATTCATGGTGCAAGATCCCTTCACATAGTGATATTCCAGACTACCAAAGCTACCGGTATGTCCGTATTCTCCAAGAATAAAACAGTACAGTGTTCATTTATCCATCTAAATCAGCCTAGCCTACGTCAGCCCAGGCTACTGAATAGATGCAGATATATATGGGCACAATTGTTTTTCCCCCCATGTGAATAAATATTTTTGGAGACTGCCACCCCAAAACCCCTGCCACCTATCACTTCATCTACAATTACTGTTGCCTGAAAGATCCTCTTGTGTGATACCTCCCCAGCCCTGTGATGTATGCAGGAGGTACACCAAAAACCGATGAACTGGACAGACCTAAAAGACCTATACTGTATCTCATGGAGCCCTTTGAAAATTTAGGGCAAGGCACATGATTTGAATCTTTTTGGATCCTTTTACATTCTGTCGCATTCCATAAATACACTTTATTACCTGGGGTTTTAATATTACTCTGTGTTGCATCTGAAGCTTGTGCTAAAATAAAAACCAACTAGTGTTAAATGTTCTACTGCATTCCTTTTATTCCCCTCCCTGCCGCCTCTTTATATGCATTAGCTGTTAGGAGATTATCACATGGCTTCCCCCCCCCCCCCCCCGATCTGGGCACGGGTTGAGACAGTGTAATGCATGTTATTGTACAGCTCCCTGCCCAAATCGGAGGCATCTGGTACCTGATCGAGACTTCTGTACTTAGCAATGAATGAAAAAGAACCATTTTTTGCTAAATACAGGAGAAGTCCTGATCAGGTATGGGATGCCTCTGATCTGGGCACAGACCTGTGCGGGAATATCCGTTTTTAAAGTCTCAGCCCATGCCCAGTTCGGGAGAAAACAGCCTGTGCAATAATCTCCAAAGGCTTAGAGGTTGCAAAATCATTGTCGAGCCAACCAGCAGAGGGTGTTGTACCATAATGTTTGCCCTGCTACTACTGTTCATGAAGAAATTGTAAAATAGATGAGCAAAGGCCTCGTCTTCTAATCTGCACCTCAAGGCTTCTCTAGCAAACCTTGTTATTAATCATTCTAGTTCCATATTACATTATATTTTCTCTCTGTTTTTATATATGTGCCTTCTTGTCATCTATTGACTTGCAGCAACTGCAGAAATAGGTATGAAATCCCAGTCTAAGGTACAACAGGGAAAAAAAAGAGAAATAGACACAAAGGGGGGAAATGCATTAGTCACAACTGTTTATACAAATCTCTGTAATTTTTGGCACTCTAAATATATGAAACCAAATTATTTCTGATGTAAGTTGGCATCACAACTTACATTCACATCAATACAAAAATACTGTACGTCTTTACAAGTTTTAAACCCATCTGAAAACTGGAAAGAGCAATGAAAACTTTATAAACCAAGAGTCATGATAGAACATCCAAACAGGAAATTTGATACATAGTGGGACCTTGGTATCCTCTAGGGTTTGATTCCAGGATCTTCTGTGGATACTAAAAACCATAGATACTCAAGTCCCATTAAATACATAGTAAGGCATAGTGAAATAGTGTCCCTTATATAAAATGGCAAAATGGAGGTTTGCTTTTCAGAGGTTATATATATGTGAGTGTGGGTGTGTTTAGTTTATTTGAGGCATGGGTTGTTGTTAAACTTTATTTATATAGTGCTGTAAATTTACACCGTGCTGTACATTGAATCTTATAATTTGACGGTTCCCTGCCCTCAGGCTTACAATCTAAAAGGATGGCTGAATCTGTGGATACAGAAACCATGGATATGGAGGGCTGACTGTTGAAGCAGCTTTGCCAGTTCCTTCCACTGAAATACTTAGTATTCATTGGCTTCTCCCATCCAAGTGCTAACCAGGGCTGATCCTACTTAGCTTCCAAGATCAAACAGGATCTGGTACCTTTAGTGCATTTAAGCTCTTCCTATTTGATATTCTCTCCAGAAGCACTCTTCCTTATGAAGCCTCCCTGTTCTTTTATGTTCCACAGGTGTGTAATCTCTGAGGCAGAGCAACTATCCCTATTTTGGATAGTAGGGTTGAAGAAGCTCTCATGCTTAATGATACTTGTGTTGCTATTTTATTTATTCAAGTTTTTAATTTATCCACCACCTCTCCAAGAATACCATGCACACTTCAGGAAGGTGGGTTTTATTTTTGGAAGTGTTCCAGGGCCCTGGCTACTTTAATTTAGCCTTGCAGAGGGCACAAAACTGACACTGTTTTTGAGGCAAGACAGATTCCACCTAAATATTAAGATGAACTTCTTAACTTGTTAGCTTCACTTCCACTTGCTAGCTAGGATCGTGTTTCCTTGAGGGAGGGCATGATAACTGCCATCTTTCCAGTTGTTTTTGCAGCTTGGTGCAGTTTAGGGGTGGAAAATCGCCCAAACTTTAGGAAGAATTTATTGACTGTAAGAGCTGCTTGAGAGTGGAATAGGCTGCCTTTGAGGGTGGTGGTCTCTCATCTGTAGAGATCTCTAAACAGAAGCTGGATGTATATCTTGCAGGAGTGCTTTAGGTACATAGGGACGGGTTGGATTAGATGGCCCTTCCAAATCTTTATGATTCTATAAAATGGGCACCAACCTAAGAAGCCCTACTTGTTGTTTTATTAGGCAGAAAAGGGGAGGAAGACTCAAGGGCAGGATGTGACCCATGGACCACAATTTCCCCTCCTCAGCAGAAGCCCTCCTTTGACAGGTCCTTTCTCCAATTTCCCACCATAGTAAGTTGGTATGAGCAGTAGGCCCAAATAAATCCTAGGCAGTTAGTTTGCCCTGCTGAATCCAGCACTCCCAGCTATCTGTCCTGGAGTAATCTTGCTGTGCTCTTTTCTCAGAAAAAAGAAGAGAAGGAATAAGGCAGCTATGACTTTGTTCAGCGAAAGCCCAATCCAGAGACCGAGGGGGTTGGAGTTATGTAATTCTGCACCTGTTGGGAGAAGATAGGTCAGATACTGTTTGTCATTATCCACAGTTAAAGATCTTTTTTTCCTAGGAAACTGTTTTTGCTAACATCCATCCCACCCTTTTTCTTTTCCCCTGGGACTTTGACCTGGAGAGTTTGATCCTTGCACCAACTCCCAGTGTCTTGAAATGGTTATCTTTAATGCATTGCCATTTGCCGGAGTGAAGACCCAAAAGAGCTCCTGCACATTTAATGGTAACAAGCAACCAGGTAACAAGCAACTGTTGGAATATTTTTACATTCTGAAGTTGGAGGCTTTCATGGCTGGCATCCATAGTTTTTTTGTGGGTTTTTTGGGCTATGTGGCCATGTTCCAGAAGAGTTTGTTTCTGACATTGTGCCAACATCTGAAGATAGCAGCCACAGATGCTGACAAAACATCAGAAACAAACTTTTCTAGAACATGGCCACATAGCCTGAAAAACCCACAAAAAGCTATTCTTACATTCTCTTTCTCCCTCCTTAGATATATAGGGATTTCCTGCATGCAAACTCTCATTCAAACTAGCCATATGATTTAGGTCACTTCCCCCTTTGGGACTAACAGGCAGTCTCTCAAAGATTTTCTCATGAACTGCTGGTTTTCCATCTTCCTCCTCTTTCAACTTTCTTAGGAAAAATGGTGAGATAAAGATTTCTTTTTACCTGAACCATTCACTAGCTAGATTAGGCTATAGCCTTCTATGTAAAAATAGATTAAAGCCATTAGTAAACGTTGGTTTGAACTACAAGGTACTTGTGTTGTTTTTGAGTCACAGTTCTTATGGAAGCTATGGGGCTTTACAGACCGCCCAAAAGTGGCAGTGTGTAGCCGCCTCTTTTTGCTGCGAAACTTTGTCACAGCAGCTAGATGCAGCTGCGAAGCTGCACAGCAAAAAAGGAGCGGGGAAACTCCGCTCCTTTGTAGTGCCGCAGTTGTGGCGCAATTAATGAAAAAGGCGCCATTGGGTGTGTTTACTCTGCCGCAACTGTGCAGCTCCGTCTAAAAGCTGCACAGTTGCAGTGGCGTGCTTACACAGGTGGTCTAAAATGCCTTTTATGATGACGCAGGCGTCATCAATTCTAAGGTTAGGGAGTGTGCGGATGCTGCATGTTCCCTAACCCTAATCCCGCCGCACAGACAGCCCTTTGGGGCCATCTGTATCAGGCTATAGTTAGAGAGAGGCACATTTCTGCTACTCTGCTTATTTAAAGCTAGACCCCAATACACTTGGCTTTGACATTTTTGTTTCCTTTACAAAGGCATGAAATTGGCATCTGTAATGCACTGCCCAGAGTTTATAGAAATGGGTATCTCTAATGCAGTTTGCCAGAGTGTAAACCGAAGGGGCCTCCTGTATATTTAATGGCAACAAGCAGCATATTCCTTCTATGCTGCCATTACAAGTCTAGGAGCCCTCTTCAATTTTCACTTTGACAACCCTACTGACTTGACTGGACGATACCATTACTTCTGAACAGAACATGGGAGACTCCCATCCAGAATTATATGTACATCCCCACCATAGAGAGAGAGAGAAGGATATGGTGAAGTATTGAGAGACCTCTCGTCCTCCAGTTTGGGGAAATTGCTCTCTTGTAGAAAATTCACAGTTCCTCACTAAACTACAGATCCCAGGATTGCATAGGATGGTGCATTAACAGTTCAAACCTGTTACTTAGTTGTCATTTATTTGCTCATGGAAAATAATGTATTTTAAATCTGGATGTTTGGAAGCTTCACAGCATAGTTTCTCATTCAAATGCATTATTAACTGGGGGCTATTTTTATTATTACCAATGAAAACATTTTTCCATTGAAACCTCTTTTATAGTTATTGGTGCCAATTCCTTCTCCTCCCTCCACCTTAATTTCTGACTCTGCCCCTTCTTCATGAAAATGTACTACATGTACTACATTTCGCTACTATGGGGGAACGTAGACAATACAACCTCCCCCAAAGGGGAACTAAATTTGGTTAGAGCACTAATTCATTGGAATGGGATGGCTAACCCTTACCCAATGGACCCAACCAGAGATAGAAGCAACCTGAAAGGGGGAAAATGAGGGACCATAGCTCAGTGACAAGCACATCCTTTATATGGAAAAGATGCTTGTGAGTTTTCTAATTACTAATCAGCTATATAGTATACTTAATTACTGACTGTGTACAAGTAAATCTCATTTAACTTTCTCAGTTCTGTGGGATAAATCATTATTGCTGAGAGCTGGAAAAATTCCAGGTTTCTGTTAGTCTGGGTTAGACATTTTATAAGGCTGAATTTTTTTCCCCTCCCTTTTCTGAGCCCATTCCTGTTGGTTGAACAAATCTGAACTTGCAATATTTTTTCAACTCCTTTAATATTGGACTTTAAGCTTGATTTTAAGCCTGTATAGGGTTTGTATAGAGTTGAATATGGAGTTGTTAATATATTTTAAATTTTAATTCTGATGTGTAATGTAATTGTTTAATTGTATTTTAAAACTTCGTATTTTTAGCGCTTTGTATTGTGTCTAACTTGTACTGTTTTTTAAATTTTGTTAGCTGCCTTGAGTCCCTATATTAGGAGAAAGACAGGGTATAAACAAATCAATTAAATTAAATTAAATATTGTCAGCATCCCTGGTTAAAAGTGAATCAGGTAACTCTTTCCACCCTAGAAATCTCGAATGATTACTGGGTGCTGGAAGAGGCAATAGAGAAAGATCGGTTCTACCTTTAGGAAGAGCATGCCTAGCATGGAGGGAGGAGGGTAAGACTGGCATTTGTAGTAATATTACCTGTGGGATGTTCAAACAGTAACAAGAACTTGGGGTCACAGTTGTATATCCTCCCTACAGGGGGCAAAATGGGGGCATTGCTCCCAATAAGAATTCTGTAACCCAGAATGAATCTTTTCTTCAATTCTCAAATAACTAACATTGTAGAGAGACACTGAAAATTGTTCACACCTAGAACAATTTGCTACCTTTGCATCCTCTTGGTCACTGTGCCTGCTCTTTTTCTTGGGTCTAAACTATGTTTCTTCCCCCTGCCTCTTTTTAAAATGTATTATCTCATCAACACACATTAACACACAACATATAACACACATTAAAACACATGAAAACGAATCACATTAAAAAATCAGTTACTTTCCACTAACATTCCTCCTTGTCTGCGACACAGATAACATTTTCCATTAAAATATGTAATATAAAATGACTTTCTAATCTGTACATGTTGGATATAGTTGCTGGCAAACACTATTATATGTATATTTTACCTTTACTTAAAGAGTTAGTCTAATCAAGCTTTATTACTATTCATCTCTGTTGTACATCCAAAACTACATTTCTCAATCCTCAACTGAAAATTCACTTAAATCATTGACTGAAGGAACATTTCTTGGGGTGAAATTTTCCAACTCTAACCCTAACCTTGATCTGGCAAGGTAGTGCTTTTATTTTGCTCCCACCTTAGCTGCACCTGTTGTTGCCCTTAAAACAAATGGAAGCTAGGCCAGATTATATGACTGTGTGTAAGCTGCCTTGGGTCCCAATTTAGAAGAAAGGCGGGATAAAAATCAATCAATCAATCAATAAAATAATCTGAGGAGCATTACAAGGCATGGTAGCAATTACAATTGCAAAGCAATCAAATTCCTGTGGATTTTTTGCCACTCACTTTTAACAGCCACCTGAGTCCCTTGTCCAATTTTCCAGTCTGCACCTCCCTTTCCTTTAAATCTCTTCTCCATCCCACAGTAATACGTCCCAGCATCTTTGTCAGTAACATTATGGATCACGATGGAGAAATCTGTGGCCGAGCTGTTGTCGTTCCTTGTAATTCTCCCTGGTGCCAAAGTGTCGTCATAGATCACCTTCTGATCAGTACCATTTCCCAAGAACCACTTCATAGGTCCGGTTGGAAGTCCACCATCCACCCAGCATTCCAGCTTCAGGGAGTCTCCTGTTAGTACCGACACAAACTTCTGTGGCTGGACTACCTCCTGATTCTCTATACCTGAAAAGAGAGATACCAATTGGCTGTTACAAGTCCTCCTAGCCATCCTTTTTTGCTTTGATCGATTGGGAACATGATTCCTCAACAGTGGTCAACAAAACACAGATGGTCTAAGATGGACTTTCTCCCTGAAAGCATGAGAAGGTGTGGAAAAGCAATAAGGAAAACTCTGAAGATCCTTTGCAGGGAAGGAGAGAATGTCCTCAATCATCCATTTCCAGGTTAACAAAAAGGTTCTGTACTTTGGGGAAACTCCAACAAG
This sequence comes from Urosaurus nigricauda, assembly GCA_034509955.1. Classification (NCBI taxonomy): domain Eukaryota; kingdom Metazoa; phylum Chordata; class Lepidosauria; order Squamata; family Phrynosomatidae; genus Urosaurus; species Urosaurus nigricauda. The sequence goes on from JAOEGL010000004.1 coordinate 5,055,843, forward strand.
AAGAAGAATAGACCAGTAAGAACCTTGTGCAATTTTCTTCCATTATTGAATTGTATGAAATGTTTCTGAGAAATTAATTCTGTGGAACAAAACATGTACTTTTGTGCCCAACCCCTCCCCCCTCAATTTTTACACAGACTGCGTCTACGCTGTAGAAATAATGCAGTTTGACATTGCTTTAACTGACATGGTTCAGATCTATTAAATCCTAGGATTTGTAGCTTGTTGTGATGTCAGAGCACTCTGAGAGAAGGCTAAATATCCCACAAAATGACACATCCCAGAATTCCATAGTATTGCACCATGACAATTAAAAACAAATCTCCAAAACAAATGGGAGCTAACCCAAACCAACCAAATTCCCTGTGAAGTTTTTGCTACTCACTTTGCACAATCACTCGAGTCCCACGCCCACTTTCTGATTCCAGACTGTTTTTAGATAGAGAAAATTTGTATTCCATCACACAGTAATAAGTCCCAGCATCCTTATCAGTAACATTATGGATGACAATGGTGAAATCTGTGGCAGAGCTTTTGTTGTTCCTTGTAACTCTCCCTGATGCCAATGTATTGTCATAGATCACCTTGTCCCTGGGACCATTTCCCAGGAGCCACTTCACAGATCTGAGTGGATATCTAGGAGCCACGTGGCATTCCAGCTTCAGGGAGTCTCCTGTTAGTACTGTGACCTCTTCTTGTGGCTGGACCACCCTCTGATCTTCTGCACCTGAAAACAGACACCAATTGGTTGTTACAAGTCTTTCTAGCCATTCTTGTTTGCTTTGATCAATTGGGAACATGATTCTTCAACGGTGGTCAACAAAATACACCTGGTCCAAGATGGACTTTCCTCCTGAAAGCATGAAAAAGTGACATGTCCAGTGCTATTAAATTCTAGGATTTGTAGTTTGTTGTGACATCAGAGCTCTCTGAGAGAGAAGGCTAAATATCTCACAAAATGACAAATCACAGAATTCCATAGCATTGCACCATGACAATTAAAAATGGTGTCAAAATGTATTATTTCTGTAGTGCAGATGCAGCTACGGAGACTGATTTTCCTGTGCAGGAAGACTGTTTTCTGCATGGCCAGTTTGCAGAAAACTCCCATGTGTTTTTCTCCAGAACTGAATTCCTCTGCAACAGTTTAAGAAATTCGGATACAAGGAGAATACTGCAAAAGAATATTCATTTTCTTTTACAGGGAGGACAAAACCAGGGGCATCACAAGGCAGATGTGCGGGATGAATACCGTACCAGATGAATACTGTACCTTGGCAAGGTGACACCCGCTTGAGCTTTCTACCTGCTGCAGCCACTGGCGGCGGCGGCGGGGGGGGGGCAGGTATGGTGCTGCTGTTGGACCAGTGATGTTTTCAAGTCTTTTAGTCCAAATCTCAAGTCAAACCTCAAGTCTATAGTCTCAAGTCATGGCTCAAATCTTTGCAAGACCCTTTCAAGTCAAGTTTCAAGCTGAGTCTCAAGTCTGAGAGCTAATTTTTAACAGAAAAAAAAAGGACTTGGCTTGAAAGGGAACAGCAAGCATGTTATGCAATGGACTTGAGGTGGAATTTGAAGTCTACTCAACAGCTTTTCCCCACTGCACATCAGAGGAGCCTTCTAAAGCCCTCATGAGCCTGGCTAAAACTTCCTTCAACTTGACCGGTGGTGAGACGTGATGGCAAAAGTAGTTTGTCAGAAACTGGAGGACCATAGGTGCCCCACCTGTGTTCTAACTCCTCCAGGTTCTGACAAACTACTTTTGCCATCACGTCTCACCACCGGTCAAGTTGAAGGAAGTTTTAGCCAGGCTCATGAGGGCTTTGTTGTTGCTTCTCCCCTTATAGTGATGCTACCTGTAACATTACCATAAGGGATGGAGCTAGAACCAAGCCCTCATGAGCCTGGCTAAAACTTCCTTCAGCTTAGTTATAAGAATAATAATGATAAAATTTATTTGTATCCCACCAATCCCTGTTTTGGATCAAGGCTAGTGAAGCATGATGGGAATGATAGTTTGTTAACCCCTGCTTCAGAAGGCCTCCTCAAGCCCATTGCCTGATACATTTGCTGATCCCTTCTGAGAAATCTGCCCCACACTTTGGGAGTGGGTTTTGACTTGCACCAGCAAGTCAGTCGCTAAAAATACACAAGCTTCAAGTCAAGTCAATGGATCATTTTTTCCAAGTCAAGTCCTTGAAGCGACTTGAGTCTGATTTAAGTCTGTGTGAATTGACTCAAGTCTACATCACTGGCCAGCATCTGGCATCCCCTTCTAGGTCTTGTGGAGCTGCTAGCTGATGGCAGCAGTAGTGTCATGGATCCCTCCTCATCCTGCTATCATCGCCTCCATTTCCTACCTGGCCAGCTGTTGGGCAACAGAAGCAGAAGTAGATCACTACTGATACTGATACTTGCCCTTTCTTTGCTGCTTTGGCCTATTCAGCCAAGAGATACAAAGCCATAGAGAAGCCCTACCAACCCATACCCCTTCTCCCCTGAGCCCCCCTGGCAGTCCTTTCTGGTCTGTCCAGACAGTGGACAAGGGTTGGACGAGCGAGACAGCAGGACGGGCAGAAGGCCAGAGCAGTCTGCCACCATCCACATGACAAGAGAATAGACAAGGAAAGGTAATAAGGCAGAGTCCTTAGCATGGAGAGAGGAGAGTGGGACTGGTAGTTGTGGTTGTGCTACCTATTGGGTGTCCAAAGAGTAGCAAGAACTTGGGGTTGCCGTTGCACACCTTAAGTGGCAAAATGAGGGCATTGCCTCCGGTAAGAATTCTGTGACTCCAAATGAATGGTTTCTTCAGTCCTCAAAAGTCTAAGAATACGAAGAGTGATGTGCATATATAATACATCTAGCACAATTGGCTATCTTCACATTCCCTTGGTCATTTTGCTCCATTTCATGGGATGACAGCCCTGAACTGTCTGTCTCTCTGTCTGTCTCAATCCACAAAATCTGTGGGTGCTCAAATCCCATTAAATACAATGGCATAATAAAATGGCTTCCCTTGTATAAAATGGCAAAATCAAGGCTTATTTTTTGGCATTTATTTTTTAATTTTTTGCAAGGCATGGATGCTTGAATCCATGGATAAAAACGTCTGTGGATACGGGGGGCTCACTGTATCTATTTGAATGATTTATACATACAGTGAGCCCTTGTTATCCACTGGGGTTTGGTTCCAGGACCCTCCGTGGATAACAAAATCTGTGGATGCTCAAGTCCCATTAAATATAATGGCACAATAAAATGGTATCCCATATATAAAATGGAAAATCAAGGTTTGCTATTTAGAATTTATACTTTTGGGGAATATTTTCAAGCCGTGTATGCTCAAATCTGTGGATAAAAAATCCGTGGATAAGGAGGGCCAACTGTACATTAAAACACATGACTATGAAACGCATAAAAAACAATTAGTTCTCGCTAACTTCCCTACTTATCTATGACTCATAGGTAACTCCATTAAAACACTTGTTGAATATAGTTGCTAGAAAACACTATTATATCTGTCACTTATATTATTATTATTATTATTATTATTATTATTAAACTTTATTTACCGGTATATAGCGCTGTAAATTTACACAGTTATACAGTTTGTCTGTCGAAGCTCGCTGTTACTGGCCATCTCTGGCTTACATGCTAGCTTTCTAAAGCCTCAACTGAAATTCCACATAAATCGTCACAGTGCTACAAATGTGGGGGAATTCTGATCTGGGGAAAGAATGTCTTCATTTTGCTCCCATCTGTAGCCACCTGTAGGTCACCCTCAAAACAAACGGGTCGGGCAATAACCCAGATTTTATCACTAACCCAAATAGCATCATTGCCTTGGGAAACAATTACAATTGCAAAGCGACCCAATTCCCTGTGAATTTTTTGCCACTCACTTTGCACAATCACTCGAGTCCCACACCCACTTTCTGACTCTGGACCGCCTTCATGTGGAATGCTGTATTCCATCACACAGTAATAGGTCCCAGCATCCTTATTAGTAACATTATGGATAACAATGTTGAAATCTCTCGCAAAGTTTTTGATGGGCCATGTAACAGTCCCTGGTACTGATGTACTGTCATAGATCAGCTTCCGATTGGGACCATCTCCCAAGAACCACTTTACAGATCCGCGCCGAATGCTAAAAGTCACTTGGCATTCCAGCGTCAGGGACTCTCCTGTTAGTACTGTAACCACATCCTGTGGTTGGACCACCAACTGACCCACTGTACCTGAAAAGACAGACACCAATTTGCTGTTACAAGTCCTCATAGGACTCTTTCATACAAGGCTAAATTGGAAGTATAATTTAAGGTCAATTCGAATGCAATCATGGGTTTTACGTTATTGCGAATTAACTCTTCGCATGCAAATTCGGGCAAGAGGGAAGCCAATTCGAATGCAATCATGGGTTTTACGTTATTGCGAATTAAAGCTTCGCATGCAAATTCGGGCAGGAGGGGGTTATTTTCGGGTAATGGGAAGTAATTCCGAACGGAGCAGGGGTTCATGTAAATTCGCTAAACAAGCGAATTTACATGAATCCGCATTGGCTCCATTCGGAGTTGGGAGAAATTCCTCCCCGTTTGAAAGAGTCCGTAGTCGTCCTTTTTTGCTTTTATCAATTGGGAATATGATTCTTCAATGTTGGTCAACAAAGCACAGCTGGTCTAAAATGGACTTCCCCCTTGAAAGCATGAGAAGGTATGGAAAAGCATGGAGGAAAACTCTGAATATCGTTTCTAGGAAAAGAAAGCATGTTGTCAGTTATTCATTTCCAGATTTTGAAAAGGGTTCCTTACTTTCAGAAACTCCATCAGGAAGAATAATAGGCCAGTGAGAACCTTGTGAGATTTCTTTCCCTTATTCAAATTTGTGAAATGTTGCAAAAAAATTAATTCTGTGGAGGAGAAATGTGGCTTTGGGGCAAAAATATCTGGTTTTGTGCACAGAAAATGAGTTTCCTGTGTAGGAAATCTGTTTTCTGCATAGGCTATGGAGATGCAAGTTTGCAGCAAACCCACACCTATTTCCACCCTGAGGTGAATTCCTCTGCAGTTTGAGACATTGAGGAATATGCATTTTCTGTTCCTGGGAGGAGAAAGCTACTTTAATAATTCATTCTTGGGCATGAGGATGGAATAGTGTTGTCCTTTCCAGAGTGGTGATACATACACTTGGCCTAATGGATGTATTAGTTAGGATGTAACATTAAGATTGTCTACACCATTGCATTTCCACTTTTTATGTATGGCTGTGAAAACTAGATAGTGAAGAAAGCGGACAAAAAGAAAACCAGCTCATTTGAAATGTGCTATTAGGGGCAGTGGCGTCCATACCCCTGATGCCACCTGGTGCAGGGGAACTGTCAGGCACTAGGAGCTTCCAAAAAAGTGTGCTCAGTCCTCCTTTTTGCCATTACAATACAGCCAGAAGGGGCGCGCTTAGTCCTCTCCTTCTCAGCAGTGACAGGCCTCCTTGTGAGGAGGCCGTTGCCACCGCCACCGTAAAACCTGCGAACAGAGTCCTTCGAGGAGAGTGTGACTCCATCGAGGACTGGGAGTTGTATTCCCAAACCTGGTTTCGGGCCTATGACTGTGAGTACCTCCGTTTTGTCTGGATTTAATTTCAATTTGTTTTCCCTCATCCAGTCCATTACTGCCACAAAGCAGTCATTGAGAGGAGAGATGCCATCTGAGGTCTGAGTAGACGATCTGGTCATGGAGAGGTATATCTGAGTGTCATCAGCGTACTGAAGACACCGAGCTCCATGCCTCTGAATGATCTCACCCAGTGGCTTCATATAGATATTAAATAGCATTGGGGACAGGATGGCACCCTGAGGGACGCTGCAATTAAGCTCAGTTTTAGAAGAGCAACTGTCCCCGAGCCTCACCCTTTGATACCTACCAGAGAGAAAGGACCGGAAACATCGGAGCGCGGTGCCACCGATCCCCAACTCTTTTAGTCGATTCAAAAGGATGGCATGATCGATTGTGTCAAAGGCCACTGAGAGGTCCAAGAGCACTAACAGGGTCACACTGCCCCTGTCCATGCTCAGGCGGAGGTCGTCAGTCAGAGCAACCATGGCTGTCTCCACTCCAAATCCTGCCCTGAAACCCGTTTGACGTGGATCTAGATAATCAATTTCATCCAAGACGGCTTGGAGTTGGGAGGTGACTGCTCTCTCAATCACCTTGCTGAGAAAAGGCAGCAAGGACACTGGTCTGTAGTTGTTCCTTTCCAGGGGATCTAGAGAAGGTTTCTTTAGAAGGGGCTTCACGGCCGCCTCTTTCAGAGAAGATGGAACAATGCCTTCCCTGAGAGACGCATTGATCACATCCCGAAGGAATGTTCTCAATGCGTCCCCTCCCTGGATGACCAGCCAAGATGGGCCCAGATCGAGAGAGCAAGTCGTCTTCCTCACACATCCAAGGAGCTTGTCCACGTCCTTGGTACTCACAAATTAAAATTCATCCAGTAAACTGACAGCAACGGAGTTACTGGACACCTCACCAATGGGCACTGAACAAATATCGGCTCTAATCTGAGAGATTTTGCCTGCAAAGTGGTTGTTAAACGCCTCACAGCAGGCTATCATGGGTTCCAGTAAGGGATTTGGCGCAGGAGGTACCTGCATCAGATCCCCCACCACCCTAAACAGCTCTGCCGGGTGGGACTCTGCAGACGCGATACGTGCAGAGCAGAGAGCTCTCTGTGCTACACGTAAGGCCTTACCGTAGCTGCGAAGATGCAGTCTATAGCAAGTTCTATCGGATGGGAGGCGAGTCTTTCGCCATTCGTACTCTAGTCGTTGTCCAACCTGCTTCATCTTCCTGAGGTTTTCCGTGTACCAGGATTTTCAATTCAGAGCGGGTTGGAAAGGACGCTCGGGGGCGATTGTGTTGATAGCCCTGGAGACATCACTATTCCATGTGTCAACCAAGGCTTCCACAGAATCACCGGTGTTCCCAACCAGCAAACCCTCTAGGGCTTTCTGAAAACCAATTCATTCCATGAGCCGTCGAGGGCGGACCATTTTAATAGGTCCACCACCCCCGGGGGAACGGACAGTGGCTCTTAGTTGCAGTTTGACCAGGAAATGGTCGGTCCACAACAGTGCGGAGGTCTTAACCTCCGCCCACAGATACTCCTGTTCCGTACTAAAAAACCCCATAATAGACTCACTTTAGGGTCTCTACAAATTGGAAATGACTTGAAGGCACACAACAACAACAATGATGGTATCTCACATTTTATTTATTCTTTATTTGTAGCTTGAATTAATTAACCTCTGTTCCAACACTCCCCAAACACTCCCCCCCCCTTCAAAGGAGACCTCAAGAATGGCTTCATTTTTCCAAGCACCTTAGTCCAACTTTATTGGTTTGAACACTAAAGTTGGGGGTGCATTGGACCCCAGCCAGCCTCCTGCTTTTAAAATTATCCTCAAATCTGATGCCTACATAGTTCCTTTTTATTATTATTATTATTATTATTATTATTATTATTACTGTTAACCTTTATTTATATAGCGCTGTAAATTTACACAGTACTGTACATACAATCTTATAAATTAGACGGTTCCCTTCCCTCAGGTTTACAATCTAAGAGAGACAACACAAAAAGAGAAGGGAAAGCTGGTGGGAAAGGGGATAAGGCCCAGTGGTTCTTCTCTCCCTCTGGGGCCTGGACCAAGGCAGATGGACTGGAGGGAGGACTAGGGTTCTTAATACATGGTTAGAAGGAGGCATTCTGGGGCAGACGGCACAATCCTGGGAACGCTTCCCTAAACAATATGGTCTTTAACTCAGTTTTGAAACTGAGTTAAACTGATCCTTATCAAGCCAGCCCTGGGAGATTACAGATGTAATGCTGTAATCTCTTGTGATGCTGCTTCTTCAAACAAAACCCGAGCAATCCAACTAGCTTAATCTCAACACATAACACTCACCAGACATTCCCAGGGAGAGGAAGAGGAGCAGGCATGTGGAAGGCAAGTTAAAGATGAACTTGGAGGTGGCCATTAGAGATGGTGGGACACAGAAGACACGTCTGAGCTATACCTTGCTGATTCTCTTTCAGCTGCAGAAGTTAAAATCCTCAGATAAGATTACCACATCTTCCTCTAGCATTTCTTAATGAGAAATCAGCATTCTGTAATACAGGATTTCCTACACACTGCTGACTTCTCAAGAACTTTTACTTCTCTAGAAGGATATGCACTGAATGCCCTTATATGAGCAAGGGATGATAATGAACAGTTATGGTGTAGTTTTTCTGCCACGATATGCTTTTGCACTAGATTTCCTTTGTTCTGGAGGAATCGGTGTGTAGGTAGCATCTTTGTAATACAAGTTTCCCTTGTTCAATTGAATCTGTCAATAGTGAGAAGTATCCATTGCCCACAGAGTTTACAGAGATATGAAGTTGAAGGCTTTCATGGTGGCATCCATAATTTTTTGTGGGTATTTCAGGCTAGTGGCCATATTCTAGAAGAGTTTATTCCTGACATTTCACCAGCATCTGTGGCTGGCATCTTCAGAGAAAGAGATGAGACATCTCCAAAACCCCTTAACCTTAACCTCAAGTCCTACAGGCCCAGACCCATGACCTCTCTGATCGAATCTAGCCATCTGGCATGTGGCCTTTCTCTCTTTCTACTGCCTTTCCTAGCAAGATTGGCTTTTCTAATGATTCATGCCATTTCATGATGTGGCCAAAGTATGACGGCCTCATTTTAGTCATTCTGACTTCCAGGGATAGGTCCGGCTTGATCTTTTCTAGCATCCATTTGTTCTCCCAGGCTAAGCATTCCCAGCTCCATAAGCTGCTCCTCATAGGGCTTAATGGTTTCCAGACCTTTCACTCTTTTGGTCACCTTCCTCTGGGTGTCATATGTGAAAGCTCCTTTTTGCTGCCAATTCTTCCCCACTGCCATGTGTTCAAATTCCTCATTCCCACGTGGTTGTAAATACTGCTGGTTCTCCTTGTCTTTTTTGTGCACTAATACTTTTGACTGAAGCCTGCCTCCGCTGCCTCCTTTTCCCTCACCACTTCCCTGGATCTTTCCAGTTCCCCCAGGGGGGACATACTCCCTACTTTGGGAATCACTGCATTAGAAGGACCCTTCTGCCTCAAGTCCATTGTCTAATGCATTTGCTGTTCCCTTCAAGAAATGTGTCCTGCACTTTGGGGGCAGGTCTCGCCTGCTGCTTGAAGCAAATGGCACAAACAAGTCAGTCGCTAAAATTATACAAGTCTCAAGTCAAATCAAGTCAGTGTGTCATTTTTTCCAAGTCATGTTCAAGTGAAGTATTTGAAGCGACTTAAGACCAAGTCAATTGACTCAAGTCTACATCACTGCCACGTGTCATTCAACATTTCCCATATTTTAATATAGCTCTTCTGTGTGCTCTTTCCATCTTTTTAAAAATTTCATCATGGTCATGTGATCTGTTTCTCTTCTGATCATAGAGTACTCCCATACTCTGAATTTCTCTTTAAATTCTCAGATCTTGTGCAAGACATCTCTTGTTTTTTTTCCTTTTTTGATGTCGGCTTCTGTTTCTCTGCATTGATTGTTGTAGTAATTTTCTTTATCCTTACGCACTAACAGTAGCAGTCAAGGTTCTGATTATGTTTCTCTTTTCCTTTCCTGTTGCTTCTCATTTTTCATTAGCTGATTGTAATACTTAAATATGACATCCCATCAAATATTTAAACATGACTATCACATTACCTCTTAACCTCCTCCTCTCCAGGCTAAACATATCCAGCTCCCTAAGCTGCTTGTCATAGGGCATGGTTTCTAGATCTTTCACAATTTTGGTCACCCTCTTCTAGATGTGTTCCATCATGCCCTGGTCCCAGGGACCGGCAAGGGGCCTTCCCTCCATGTCAAATACTGCTGCTGTAGCCTCTGAGGGAGAAAGGAGTAGCAAGCATCTGCTAAGCCTAATCCCCACCCCACTGCCATACCCTTTTCCTTGTGTGAAGGAAAGGGAACTGTCAAACCAACAATTTCTATACCACTGGCGGAAACTTTTTGCTGAAGGGCAGCATATAAACTGATTTAAAGTTCTGACTAGGGCTGCACCCACACTGCTGAAATAATCCAGGTTGACACCACTTTAACTGCCATGACTCAGTGCTATGGAATTCTGGAGATTTAATTTGTTGTGGTACCAGGGCTCTCTGATGAGAGAAGGCTAAATAGAAGTGTTACCTGGATTATTTCTGAAATTCAGATTCAGCCTAAATGAAGATCCAACCTTTAGCCTATAGGAGTTTGCACTTTCCTGGGAGTAGGTTCCCCAGGAACCATCTAAGAAACTTTTCAGTGCAAAAGACAAAACACAACTGCCCTCTAGAAGATGAAGGAAAGAGACTTTCAATGCAACTGAAGCCCAGTAATCCAAATGTGTAGAAAGGGCCCTAGTCCTCTCATCATCCCCTGGAGGCTGTGCAAGGACCCCACTTCTCAGCCCCACAAGGACTCAGGCTCTCCTTCCTCTCTTATCCAGATAGTCAGGAGACTCAGACATGGCCTCCTTTGCCCTATTTTCTCTCCTACATAAGCAGTGCAATGGTGTCAGTGGCCCTACATGGATCCTTCTTCATGGATTCATGGATTCCTCAATTTCTAAGCTGGAAATGGTAGTTTCTGTTCACTTTCCCCAATACACCCATCACATTCCCACTTGCCAGCATTTCCTGAAGGAAAAGGCCAGCTGGGTGCAGAAGAAACATGAGCTGATGGGTGTCATTGGCCAGAAGACCCAGGTCTCAAGAGTCATAGTTTGATGCTTAAACCATTACACCACCCTGGCTCTCACATTGGATCTATGATTCTATGGGCATGCCATCGTGCAAGACAGAATTAGGATGGAGTGCATTTGTTTTCTTTTTATAAATATCATTGACTCACAAGAGCATAGTCAAAGCAAATATCCCAGCTAGAGGATTATGACCAGAGCTGGAACAAAATTGCTCTGCCCAGATTATCGTAACAAATATCATCTGTGAAGTGACTCCATGTTGATTATTTGTTTTTAGATATTCAAACATTTGTTCAATGTTTATTCTTGGTGCTTGCAATATCTGATTATCATTCAATGTTACAAACACTATCTCAGAGCTAATAGCTCAAGCGAGAGAGGAGAGTAACATTAAGCATTTGATATTTGCCACTGAAAAGCAGACTTCACATCCACTCAGTTTGCCCAACATGACAAGCATTCTCCCTTCTTTATTGGCCTTTTGTGTGTCTCTAATATTAGGAGTCAGTGTGGCGTAGTGGTTTGAGAGTTGGACTAGGACTCTGGAGACCAAGGTTCGATTCACAGCTTGACCAAGAAACCCACTGGGTGACCTTGAGCAAGTCACACTCTCTCAGCCTTCAAGAGGGCAATGGCAAACCTCCTCTGAAGAAATCTTGCCAAGAAAACCCTGTGATTGGTTTGCCTTAGGGTTGCTGTATGTCAGAAACTACTTGAAGGCACACAGTGCACAATATTAGCAAAGTCTGGATTTTCAGAATATGTCCACATGCAAATTGAGCCCTTTCTGAATGTGTCAATATATGCCTTCAAGTCACCTGTTGAATTATGGTAACCCCCAAAAATGCTCAGATGGTTTTGCCTGTTCCTTCCTCTGAAATAGACCCTACAGCACCCGGTATGCATTGATGGTCTCCCATCCAAGTACTAACCAGAATGGACTCTGCTTAGTTTATAAGATGGGATTTGGAGCCTTTGAGAGTATTTAGTAAAAATAGAGACAATCCAGCTTGAACTCTCCATAGAAGCCAAGATGATTAAACTGAGACTGTAACACTGTGGACATATCAAGATGTGATGCGACTTATTGGAAAAGACGATAATGCTTGGTTAAGGTGAAGGCAGTAGGTAAAGAAAGGGATTGCATTATAGGTGGGTTGATTTAACCAACCAATCAAGGGAGCCACAGGCCTGAGTTTCCAAAAGCAGGACTGCTAATAATAGGGTCTCTAGGAGGTCTCTAACTCATAGGGCATGCCCTCAAACTGTTCCAGTTTGGCAGCGACAGTCCCATATAATTCTCTGCTGTCCCACTGTTTCAGCTGCTTTTAAAATGTCCCAGTTTCTCTTTCTCCTTCCACCCGCCTCCTCCTTTATCTTCAGCAAGGGGAAAAGGTGAAGAGGGGAGAGAACACAGTAGATAAATATACAAAATACAATGCAAAATTATGCAATAGGAAACAGGTAGAGCAAGTAACACTTCGGCAGTTACTTAAAATCTTAAAACATTATAAACTATTAAAGAGGACACAAAACACCAGCTATTATTAATGGGCCAGAATGAGGTTTTTACAAATCTTGGCAGCAGAGAGAGAAGAAACTTTGCAACCATTTCTGTTAAGCATTTATTAGCACCTGCTAATAAATAAATCAAGTACCAATCAAGAAACCCTTCAGGGAACTGATGTAAGAGAGGTGTAATACGTCTTATTCACTCCTCTTACAAGAGCAAAGCGCATGAGATAAGAACTCTGCTAATACATCTCCACTTGTACAAATACAATTTTTGCAAGGAATTCCCTGGAAGCACAGCTGACAGAATAACATTACATCAAGCATTGGTAAAATTATGCACTATTTGGGGATTGTCAGGTTTGCAAGGTAGTTTGCAACCTTATTAATAATAAATGACAGGCCTCCATACATTGAGATGCTGGTAGCAAATCGGATTTCTTACATTTTAACACTTACCAAGAAGTTGGGAGGGAAGAATCAGCAGCTGAAATGGATACAATAGTCCAAAAAAGACTCTGAAGACAGCCATTGAGATGGCAGGCAGGAATTCGGCTTTGCACTCTCTTTTATTTTATTTTATTTTCTCTCTCAGATTATTTTCTGTTGTGGAAGAATGGGGAAACTGCGTTTGTAAGTTGTCTTGCTGGACATAAACATAAGTCCCACGTCGAATTCCAGCCACCAAGGCTGCATCTACACTGTAGAAATAATTCAGTTTGACACCACTTCAAGTGTTGTATGAGCTCCTTCCTATGGCATCCTGGGATTTATAATTTTACAAGGTCTTTTGCCTTCTCTGCCAAAGCATGTCGATGCCTCATTAAACTATAAATCCCAAGATCCTGTACAATGGAGCCATGGCTCTGAGTATTTTATTAGAGGAGTGGGCTATAAATAAACATCATCATCATCATCATCATCATCATCATCATCATTAAACTGGTGTCAAACTGCATTATTTCTACAGTGTAGATGCACTCCAAGTCTGTCAAATGAGGAAATCAGACAGGGATTTATATTTTTGTGGGTTTTTCAGGCTATGTGGCCATGTTCTGGAAGAGTTTATTCCTGATGTTTCACCTGCATCTGTGGTTGCCATCTTCAGAGAAGATGGAAGGTGCCAGCCACAGATGCAGGTGAAACATCAGGAATAAACTCTTCCAGAACATAGCCATATACTCCAAAAAAAAACCCCACAAAAAACTATGGATGTCAACTGTATGGATGCCTTCGGCTTCACATTAGAGAGGGATTTACTTTTCAAGGCCTGCCTTGAGATTTCTCTCCTTTACCAAGCTGTGAGACCTGGGAACTCTTGTGATGAAAATCTCATAGCTGTCACCTAGTGTCAGTTTATGGATTTCAAAATGTATGGGTTTCTTCAGAACAGAAAAACATACAGCAAAGTTGTGTACCATCCCAGGTACAAGCTGCAAGGTCAAACTGTGGGCATTTAAATGCCTCTCCCTAAATTCTTTATATCCCCTCACCCTTCAGTTCTTTTTTTAAAATCAAAGTTTTATTGAATATATAAAAACATTAAAATAAGTTTTTGGTTGTGGTAGAACAATCTTCTGGGATGTTTATAGATGGGTGCTGGTATGCAACTGTTGCTTGATTTCTCAGATTCGCTGCACTGCTGTATTTGTATGATAAAAAAAAAATCATCCAATTAAATCTGCCAATTGTGTTTGACTTTTTCTCTATCATGATTTGGCTGACTCTGCTCTCAGACTATTTGGAGTCTATACCTGTGTTTCTCCGCTTTGTTGTCACTACTGGCTGCATTTCACTACTGTGTCTGAGTCTATAGCAGTTTCTTCCACACTTCCAACTAAAATTTTGCCAATCCGATTGGCAAAAACGTTTTTGCCAACAGTCTGAAGAATCTGACCAGGAGGGCTTTAAACTGAGTTATGTGGGGAAGGGAGACAGCATTCTGGAAGGCAAAAGAGCTGGAAAAAATAGTCAAACTGGCATAGAGGGAACAAGGCAAACAGGGCAAGGACCCAACAGTGGGAGGCAAAAAAACGTGCACAGGCATCAAGTAAAGGGGACACATGGTCTTAGATGTCTCTACACTAATGCACAGAGCATGGGAAATAAGCAAGATGGACTTGAACTCCTAGCACAACAGGGGAATTATGATATAATAGGCATCACTGTAGTGGAGTCTCCTTCCTTGGAGGTCTTTAAGCAGAGGCTGGATGGCCATCTGTCGGGGATGCTTTGATTGGGAGTTCCTGCATGGCACAATGGGGTTGGACTGGATGGCCCTTGTGGTCTCTTCCAACTCTGTGATTCTATGATTCTATGAATTCATTGGGCTGGATTTGAGCTAGAAAATTCCAAAGGGATTGAGACCTGCCTACCAGTTGTGCCTTGCTGTAATCTTATCATTAGTAAAGAAATACCTCTTAATATTGTTATGGAAACTATTCCATTATTATTATTATTAATCATTAAAGGGTAATATAAAAATATGCTAAAAAGAGTATGATTTTCTCTTTCTGTGGGATTCCCTTCTACTAAAGGTTTGTCAAAATGAATTTTGTCAATGTGTAATATACTGAGCCTTGGTTGTATGAACACTTATTGCTTATTCTATTCTTGGATATTACTGAGGTTTAAATGAGCCAGTTAATGCTATAATTGAAAACTGCTATGATTTGAGGTATGGAAAAAGAAAGGAGGACATGTTTAGATAAATTCTAAGAATTTTGCCATCATAGTCAATATTGGTGATATCCAGCATGTCAATGTGCGATGTAGGGTGATTATACATTTACATAGAAAACTGAATGCAAATATTAATGGAAAGGGGACACTTTTATACTCATATAGGTCTAATGACACTGTTTTCCATTTCAGGTCAAATCATATTAGTTCAGGACAAACCATGTTAATAATATTATACTTATACAAAGTGTTTCTAAATTGCTATGCAGTATTTGAACCTTTAAATCTGCAGAAGAAAGTGTGATTAATGCTGTCACTTACAATTTCTACTTTGCTGTTTTGGGAAAATAGAGAAGGATGAAGCCAGTTACTAGTTTACTTGACTGTAAATTCACTTCATTTATAAGTCAAGGGCAGGTTTTGGGGCCAAAATTATGGATTTTGCTACCACCTGTGGATAAATTGAGGGTAAAACATAGGGTATGTAACAAAGGATGTAAAGGATGAAACAAAGCAAAACAATGTTGAAGAACTTACAGAATTTCAGCAGTTATAACTATGGCCACACTAAAGGCTGGATTGATGAGATAGTTTTTGATAACAGTTAAAGTGCAGTAGTTACACTGACTCATAGATAAGGTTTTGGGGTCAATTTTTTGACTAAACATTTTAGATTTATACACAAGTATATACAGTATATCATTTTGGGTAACTTTCCTTTTTACATTGGTTTAACTGCTTTCGGACAGCTAAGATTTTACAAAGTGTGGTAAACGGTAGTTGGGAGATGTATTTAAATGGCAGGGGAGGAATGAGGCAATTAATCACCCTATTTTTGTCCAGTTTTAAAAATAGGAAAATGGATACATTGGAAAATGCCATTGAGCTGTCTATAATATAAAGTGTGTTCCCAAAGAGATACAATTTATAGCCTGTTACAATGGTAATATAAAGAAAAAAAACCCTGAGCTTTTTCGTTTATGTTGAACAAACCTCTTATCAGCTTCCTAAGAACCTGATTCTGAAATGTGAATATTGCAAAACAGCTGAGAGGAAGCTTATTTTAAAGATATTTTAGTAGTAGAGCTATCCACAGATAAATCTATCCACAGATAAACGTCTACAATGCTGATTTGGTGTTCTTTAACAAAATGGTGTTGGTAAATCAGTTGCAAAAAGTAACTTAAGACTGTTCGCGATAAAAGCAGCAGCTTATTTGTTCCTCCCCTGTTCTGATGGTATCAGAATCGGTGCTCTATCTTGCATGTAAAATTCTACAAGAAAGGCTGTAGATCAGTCTAGGCTGATTGTGAGAAGCCCTTTTTTGCTTATATGTGTACAGTTATTGCACAGGAAACTGACACTATACTTGTAGTTGTAATGATGGAAGTAGTAGTTAACTTCATTTATATCCTGCCTTTTCCCCAAGATTGGAATTTGAGGCAGCTTACACATTAGTTAAACAGTACCATTCAAAATGATAGAATACTTACAGCCCTTGGTTAAAAGCTTTCCATTTTAATAGCCAGCCTGAATTTTTAAAAAGAACTAGGCCATTCTAATCTCCCTAGGGAGGGAGTTCTACAATAAAGAGGAAGTCACTGAGAAACCCCTTTGTTGTGTTCCCACCAGCCATGCCTGTGAATGATCTCTCCTGTGGATCTCAGGGTCCAGTGTTACACCAAGACCAGGCCCCCGTTCACCCCGCATATTTTATATCATTTTAATATTAAAAGGGATGCTGGAGTGGGCAACCTGGAAAGGCGACTCTAAGGCAGAAACACAGCCACGATCTGTTTGGAAATCTGGATGGCTCTAGCAAGGGAATAAGCAAAGGCACCCACCATAATGAGATCACACAAGCCATCAGCAAAATCTCTTTTGTCTATGGAGGGAGATGACGGGAGTTTGATTGAAGGACATGGCTGTGCATCCAAAGACGAAGGACACTTCTCCAAGAGTGCAAGATTTCCTTCGTCTTGACCATTCTTCACTCTTGGAAAAACATTTAGCAGTAAAGTAACCCATTCATTCCTACAACTTCTAAAAGCCTGTTGGAAATAATAAAATCATCATCATCATCACCACCACCACCATCATCATCATCATCTTTGCCTGATGATGAAAGCACAGCAAAGAGTGGGCCATTCTATTCTCTGTAGAAGGAAGTTCTAGAATTTAGGGGCAGTGACTGAGAAGTCCTTGGCTTGAGTGTCCAACAACCATCCTTGTAGTTTTTTGTGGGTTTTCAGACTATGTGGCCATGTTCTAGAGGAGGAAACAAATAGTAAGTAATGGCAGCAGTTCCTTTTCAGGGCTTTGCTGTTCAGCTCTTCGAACATGCACTAATTTTTCGCCTCCGTTGCATTCCTAAACTCCAGCTGCCTTTTCTGGCAGAGGGGTGTTTACCACCTCTCCTCAGTTTTTGGTAGATCCACCATTTCCTCTCTTTCTCAGTACTGCCTTTGTGCTTGTGGAGTGACTATGGGCGCATGATTTTTTTTAAAAAAATAAAATTGATAGAAGATTCAATTCACTGGTTTTGCACCTACAGTACTTGCAATTACCCAGCAGCTCATAGTGAGGCAAGTCGCTGCAAAACCAATGAATCAAATCATCATCTATCTATCTATCTATCTATCGACTATCTATCTAATATAGTTCCCCAGCTGGGCTGCCCGGGTTGCTGCTTATGTCACTGGTGATGTACAGATGATTGACAAGCATTTTGAAGCGGTGCAAACTAGTGGAGACGATAATTATGCCAAAAAAGAAGCAATTACAAGGGGATAATGAAAAGATCCGCTTTCATAGTGGGAACACTGGACCTTTTGGAATCAATTTACCAACACGGAGTGAAGGCAAATTGCAAACCAGTTTAAATATAAGTGGAAATGATCCCCTATACTGTTTCCCTATTGCTGAGCTATATCTATAGGTACCTATTTCAGTCCAGCCTGATATTTTATCATCCATTGTCATCTAGTGACTAATCTATGTAATGACAATGATCAAACTTCTACATGGGCTACATAGTTTCGCAACTACGGCCCCATTCACACTACAAAAATAATCCAGGATGAATCCTACCAAAAAACCCACTTAACCTGGGATATTTGATGTCACCAACCCCCCTGAGTTTTCCTGAAATATCTGCATCGATCCGCATCTTTGGCAGAGTGAATGTGCTTCCAAATTGATTCGGATCACTCTGTATCACTCACGGGAATGGAGGTGGCTCCGTTTTATCCTGAAACAATGGCATGTTTGAATCACACAGGGGTTAAAATGAATTGAAGCTTCTATCAATTTAGTTCAGATGGTAGGGAGGGCTATCTGCAGGCTGGAACCTCCCCCTTTGCCTATGTGGTCACTAGTAGATTTTCAAATTCAAGGAAATTTAATGTCCATTTGCAATTCAAAGAAGATGTTTCCAGCTTGTTGATAGACCCTGCTACCATCTGAACTAAGACCAAAAACAGAAAATGCAGGCCTATGACTAACATCTTCATTTTCTTTCTTCTGTTTGCCTGGTGAAGAAGAAACCAACATGGCTTCGAAAACTTGCAACATGTAATTGTGCATTTCAGATGGATCAGTAAAAGTATTATTGTTTGGATGTTACTGGATTTGCTATATGGCCAACATGGCTACCCCTAGAAGTTTTTCTCCAACTGTCCCAATGTGGCAGCGACAATCCCACATTAATCCTCTGTGATCCCACATTTTCTATTGCTTTTAAAATATCCCAGTTTCTCCCTCTTCTTCCCCCTTTCCCCCTTTGTCCTCAGCTTACTTCCATTGCTGCAAATGTGAGTTCAAAGCACAAAGCTAAACTGGGGGGAGGAGACGAGTTGATGGAATTTACTTTCCCAGTAAGCTCAGGCAAAAGCTAACTGCTGCAGCATCTTCTAGCTTGTGTGTTCTTCCTCATTAATATATGTTGCCATCGTGACCACACTACAATGTTCCTTGGTCACACATGTCCCAGTTTTCCCGAAGTGAAATGTTGGAGGGTATACCATGGCTTCAGCTTATGATGTCCTGGGATTTGCAGTTTTATAAAGGACTTAGAATTCTCTGTCACGGATTCCAGTGTCTCCTAGGGTGCATCTGCACTCCAGAAATAATGCAGTTCAACATCACTTTAAGTTCTGTAGCTCCATCCTATGGAATCCTGGGATTTGTAGTTTTATTAGGTCTTTAGCCTTCTCTGTCAAAGTGTTGGTGACTCACAAAACTACAAGTCCCAGGATTCCACAGCATGGAGCCAGGACAGTTAAAATGGTGTCAAGCTGAATTGTTTCTACAGTGTAGATGCATGCTCCATCTACAAATCCCAGGATTCCATAGGACACAGCTGTAAAAATTCAAGTGGTATCAAAGTGTTATAGCTGTGTAGTGTGACAGAGACCTATGTGCATTACTTTTTTAAACATATACAGTCATCCCTCCATATCCATGGATTTGTTATACATGAATTCAAGCATTCACGGCTTGAAAATATTTTTAAAATATATTAAATCCAAAATGCAAACCTTGATTTTACCATTTTATATAAGGGGAACCATTTTACTTTGCCATTATATTTAATGGGATCTGAGCATCCATGGATTTTGTTATCCATGGGGTTTCCTGGAAACAAAAACCCAATAGGTACCAAGGTCCCACTCTACGTATATTTATTAAACATTTATTCACATACATAATAAAGCAAAAATAAATAAACACATGCATGCATAACAAAGTCAACAACATTACACAGTTAATATATTCCAACATGTAAAAAAACATATACAAATTTACATACCTATGTAACCATACTGACCGTCTATCTAGCTCAAATCCAAGCCCCTATTATATTTTTGCTCCATCCTAATACTACCATCCAGTTCCTTCATACAAATTCCCTTTTCAGTCCTTTTATGTGTGCATTACATTTTGAGAAGACAGTGTGAAGAGCTTCCCTTGTCAGCAGGAGAATTTCTGGATATTGCCAGAACAAAGGTAGCATTTCCAGCCTCTAGTTCACTGTGCCGCTGCGTATCATCAGCTGGAAAGCATCATCAGAGGATTGTTGCCCTCCTGCCCTGCTGGTGGTCTCCACGTAGGCATTTGCTTGGGCACCATGAGGCACAGCAGGTTGCTCTTCTACATCAACCTCTATTCTGATTGAACAGAACTCCTCTTACATACCTATTTCTTATTACAAGGATTTCCAGTAGGCGTTCTTGGCTGCCTGTGGAGAGTTTTGGATTATGCAGTTCTGAGGGGCAGACTGAGCAGGAACTATCAGCTAGACATCCCTCTAGCTTCACATCCATGATGAGACAGAACATGAAATCCAGGTGTACCTGTGTCAAGTGAACTGTTGGTAGAACTAGTACCATCAGATGATTCAAGAACTGTCAGTGTTAAGGATATGCTCATGTACAACCTGGAAGGTGAATACAGACAACATCTGCTCGGTTTGCAAAAAAGCTCCAGGGAATGCTCAAGGGAGAATGGCCTACCCTGATTCTGGATTATAGGAATGTCTTGTTCATCCAGGTTGGCCTCCTCCTAGCTTTCCAGCCAAACCAGGGTTATGTTGCTGGGATAAAACTCTTCCACACTGCGGGTGATCCTCACAGAATCATTCAGATGGATAGGTGAAGGTGGGTCCACTTCTAGGTCCAGACTGGGTGAAAGCTAAACATTCAAGTCAGAGCCCAGTGAGATCCTTGCCTTTAAAATAAACACACTTTCAAGTGGCACAGACCAGGACAAGCAGTGGAACTAGTGCACGGATGATTCTGGAAATTGTCCATCTGTCCATCCGTCCATCCATCCATCCCTGTCTCCAAGGCTAGCAAAAACTTCCTGATGGTAACAGCTGTTCAACAGCAGAATAAACTGCCTTGGAGTGTGGTGAAGTCTCTTTTGGAGGGCTTTGTGTCTTCTGGCATGGCAGAATAGTGTTGGACTGGATGGCCCTTGGGGTCTCTTCCAACTCTGATGCTATGATTCTCCATGAAGCTCATGCAGCAGGGCAAGGGGGTGGCAAAATTTCCACTCCCCATCCTTCCCTGGCAGAGCTTCTGTTGCTTTGGAAAGGTTGAGTGTCCCTTATCCGAAATGTTTGGGACCAGAGGCGTTTGGGGTTTGAATTTTTTAGAATTTTGGAATACCTGTACTTGCATATGCATACATAATCTTGGAGACAGGACCACGTTTAAAGACACATTTCATTTATGTTTCATCCACACCTTACACACACATCCTGAAAGTAATTTTATGTAAAATTTTAAGTAATTTTGTGCATGAAACAAAGTTTATGTACAATGAACCATCAGAGAGCAAAGGTGTCACTGTTTCAGTCACTTGTCATGTCCCCCTTGAGAGTTGGGCTTCAAAAGATGAAACAGGTCTACCACAGCCTTGCCGTCATCCATTCAGTCTGACAGCCACCTGAGTGCTCCACAGGCTTGTGGCTTCTTTGTGGCAATCTCTTGGCCACCTACCAAGGGAGGAGGAGGAGGACTGGCAAAACTCCCCCCCCCCCCAAAAAAAAAGAAAAAGGATAGAAACAGACTCAGCTCCTGAGCCATCAGCAGTGGGATCTTCTATAAATACAAACCTTTTTTAGAAAATCTGACATTGTGCAAGGGGCAAGGGTGACTCCATAAATCTCCTGGCAAGCTTTAATGTACAACAGAGACAGACTCTCAGGAAGCAGCTTGTTCTTTGCAGAAGATCCAGCTGCAGAGATCAGCAGGGTTCCAGGGGTAGCTTCTGCTGTAACCCTTTCTTCCTATTTCTTCTGGAAGTGGGGGTTATGCTGGTCTACCATTGCCATGGCCCCCTTCCCCTGATCAGGCAGATGTGGGTGTTGCTTGGCTGTTGGCCAGTCAGTGAAGGGACAGCTTGCAGTCGTGTTTTCAGTAGCAATAGCATTTATTGTATATTTCTATACCAGTTATCAGTGAACTCAGCACTCTCTAAGTGATTTACCATCTGTAAGCCAATTGTGCCCAACAAGCTAGGTACTCATTTTACCAACCTATGATAGGATGGAAGGCTGAGTCAACTTTGGAGCCCTGGGAGCAAACTCACAACCTTATGGCTGCAGGACCAACAATTATCCACTGCACCACCAGGGCTCCTTCTCTCCTTCAGCACTGGGGAGTGTGCTGCTGCTAGTGTTATGTGTGTGTCCCCTTGAGAGTTCATCTTCTTTGGAAAATGACCCAGATGCACCTTTGGGGGAACCACAGCAGACATCTGATAGCTAGCCAAGTCCTCCTTTGGTTCAGCAGGCCATGTTGGGTTCAGAGGAGGTAGAAGAGCTGGAGAAGAGGCCCTGCACACACAGGTTGGGGCTCAGGCATCTGGCTCAGACTGTCCCTCACAGACAAAGTGAGTTGTTGTTAGCTACCTTTGAGTGGACCTTGATTCATGGCAACCCTGGACCTTATCGCACACATTTTTTCACTTGTTATGGGCACTGGAAGGGGATGTTCAGGGCCAAGCATGACTGGGAAAAAACGGATTATATCGTATACCCAAGTCTCCTCAAAATGGCCCTATTCCAGTGCCCAGCACCAAGCTGTTTCCATTCAGTACTGAGTTACGTCCTTTGGCTCTGACAGAAAAATTCCAGCAGAGCAAAATGGCACGTCTCAGTACTGAATGGGAATGGCCTGGCACTGGGCGCCAGAATGGGGCTGTTTTGAGGACATTTCCGTGTGAAATAAAATCTGTTTTTTTTCTCAGTCGTGTGCACCCCACCCCGAGCATCCCCTTCCAGTGCCCATAACAGGCAAAAAAAAAGTGTGTGATAAAGTTCCTTGTGAATGAAATGTCTCCAACTCCCCCTACATGGTCTTCCTGACTGAATCTGTCCATCCAGCATGAAATCTTAGTCTCTTTCTGCTGCCTTCTACCTTTCCTAACATTATTGTCTTTTCTAATGAGTCATGCCTTCTCATGATAGGGCCAAAGTACAACAGTCTTACTTTAGTCATCTTGGCTTCCAGAGAGAGTTCAGGGTTGATTTGTTCTAGGACCCAGTTGTTTATCTTTTTGGCCATCCACAGCATCCTCAGCACTCTCCTCCAGCACCACATCTCAAATGAATTAGTTTTCCTCCCATCAGCTTTCTTCACTCTCCAGCTTTGACATCTATACATGGTGGTGGGGAATACAATGGCTTGGACGATTCTAACTTTATCTGCTTTAAGACCCTTGGATTGTTTAATGGCTTGGCTACTGCGTCTCCATGGAAACCTGACTCTGATTTACAGCTTTCTTGACCCTAGACTCTTCTGACACCAGATGCTTTTTGCTTCCATGGCTTACTGACTTGGAGATGCTGAACTTTGTCAGAAGTTGAAAGCAGGAGAGTGAGGTCTGCCACTTGCCAGAAATGTCATACCTTATAGGATGCTGCTGATGTTAGTAGTCTGGCTCAGCTGTGAGAAGCTGTGCTTTATTTGGCAGCTCAGCTGGGAGTCTTTTTATAAAAGAAACATCTCCATAGTGGTTTGTATTACAAAGGAGTAATACTCTTCTTCTGGGTGCAACACAGGTAGTGGGAGCCCTGGTGGCACAGTGGTTAAATGCCTGTACTGCAGCCACTCACTCAAAACCATAAAGTGGAGAGTTCAATACCAGCAAAAGGGCCCAAGATTGACTCAGGCTTGCATCCTTCCGAGGATGTCGCTAAAATGAGTACCCAGATTGTTGGGGGCAAGTAGCTTATAGTTGTAAACCACTTAGACACTGCTTAGACAGTATGAAGCAGTATATAAATGAAGCTGTTTGTTTGTTTGTTTGTTTGGGATCAAGAGATAACTCCCATCTTTAAGCCAAGTTACGGAGATGTCCTGGAAGAAGTCAACAACACCTTTCTTATGGCATTAGAAGAATACTGATGGTCCTGGTGGTATTCTCCTCTTGAGTTCAGTGAGGGGTGTGCCGGCTGGGGAGACAAAAAAGGATGATTCTGGAGCTTATCACTCCACTAAAATAACCCGGTTTACCTCATCCAAATTCAATCCTAAATCAGGAGGCAGCTGGGTCCTACCGCAAGGATTCTGCCACCGAAGCCACTCGGTGACTATAGCCCAGCTGCAGCCCAGGTCCCAGGAAAGCTCCAGGGACATTTTTCCAAACTGGAAAGCTTCCAGCTTTGAAATAAGACCACTGAAACTTGCCTGAAACCTGAGGTGCAGCTGAGCTGCACTCGCCAAGCAGCTTTGGTGGCAAAATCATTGCAGTAGGACCCTGCTACCTCCTGATTTTGGCTTGAATTTGGACGACAGGTTATTTAAGCAGAGCGTTAAGCTCCTCTATTAGAGAAAACTTCTCATTGTGGTGTCCTCAAGATGCATTAGACTAGAACTTGACTATCAAGTTGCAGCCAAACACATCTGGAGGAGACCCTTTTTTAGGACGATTGAATTAAGCTGAAATTCAACATTAAAGAAATGGAACTTAACTTTTTGTTCATTGACTGGAAACTAAGCCTAGGCAGCTGGGTATGTTAAGCCTGGAGTTGAGAAGACAGAGAGGTGAATGTGGTGTCAAGTGGCATTAGCTCTACAGTGCAGATGCACTCCTAGAAAGTGGCATGCAATTTAACTACTAGTGAGTATAAGTATGCAAAGATTGCTAATTTCAACATTTATTCAGCTTTTGACTGGCCAATTGATTACTTTGTTTAGAGAGATCCAGTACTACCACTGACTTTCCTCAACATCCCTAAACTTATTCCATCCTCCTACTGTACTCAGGTTTTTTTTAGCCTACCCTGAATTTTTGAAAATTAAAGCAATCTTCCTGTTGCGCCTGCCTTTTTCTGAGCGGCTGATGGAGCCCATAGTAATTTTGTGTGTATGTGTGTGTGTCAGAGAGAGAGAGAGATTGCCTCTCGATCCTCTGAGAATGTCTATCTCTGTTTTAGCTAAGTAATTAAAAATATTTCTGTTGACCTAAAATTGCCACAAATTAATTGGCCATGAGATTTTTGTTGTTGTTTTTAAATGGTTTAATTATTTTGAATAAAAGTATGAACTAGGGAGATGGAAGGCGCTCTCTCAGAAGAGTTAGTCCCCGCTCTGTCTCACATGGGAGAAAACACAGCATTAATACATGGGCTAATTAGTTAACTCGGCCAATTTGTGATTTGGATTGCAGGCCCATGTAAGCTGCTCAAAGGTGATGAGCGAGAATGATGGCAGCATGACGGATTTGCCCTTTTGGATCTTGAGCCTTGAAGCATTCCTTGTCATTCCATGCCAGTAATTGAGGACAGCTTCAACTACTGTTCCATGAAAAAGCCTATGCTGCAGAAAGAAGCAGAATCTTTCACCACCATCATCTTCATCATCCCACCTTTCCCCCAACCTTGGAAATCGTGGCAGCTTATAAAAGTTAGAAGAGATACAACTAAAAGGACGTTGTTTGGTTATTATGTGCCTTCAAATTAACTCTGACTTATGGTGATCCTTTGTCGTTATGTGTGTTCAAGTCATTTCCATCTCATATCCATACCCACAAAGTTTTGAATTTGAATTGACATTCTTATACACAATGCACACAATGAGCTTATATACAAACATGCATTCAAGGAAGTAGAATGCAAGAAGTCTTTGAAATATGCTACAAGGTTCTTTCTTTCAGTTAGTGTCAAAGATGCTACAAGTTCCCTTTGTAGACTTATTTTCCAGACTAATATAGCTACATCTTTGAATTCTTTCCATCTTATGGTGACCCAAAGGCGACCCTATCAAGGGAGTTTCTGGGATGAAACCGATATTCTGTTGCCTGAGGCAAAGGACAAGTTGGCCCCTTCTGTCACACAACTGGACTGGTGATCACATCTTTCTTCAACAGTGGCATTGAGGGGCCATCCATGGTGGCTGGTGGTCCACCTGTCAGTAGGACAGTACATCTGCATCTAAACTTTAAAGGAGCCATCCATCCAAAGTCCTGATTCCTATTCCCCAAACAGGTCCAGCAGTTTGGATGCCTCTTTTAGAGTGAAACCTACAGTGGAAGCATCACCCCTGAGAGAAGATCTTTGACTGCTGTAGGAGGAACCAGGCTAGCTAAGAGTTGTTGTTAACTGACTGTGATTTGGCTTCAACTCATGGTGGCCTCATGAATGAGACATCTCCAAGACCTCCATCCTCAACCGCTCAGGACCTGCAGGTTGTGGCCCATGACCTACCTCATCAGGTCTTCTCCCCCTCTCTCTCTACTTCCTTCCACCTTTCCCAGCATCAATGATTTATGATGTGGCCAAAGTATGACAGCCTCAGTTTCTCCATCTTGGCTTCCAGGCAGATTTCCAGCATGATCTGTGCAAGGACCCATTTATTTGTCTTCTTGGCCATTCACAGTACCCTCAGCACTCTTCTCCAGCACCACATCTCAAATGGGTTGGTTTTCTTTTTATCTGCTTTCTTCGCTGTCCAGCTCTCATCTCCGGAGATGGTGATAGGGAACACCATAATTCAGGAGGACATGGCAAACTTCATGGCATTGAACCCTGGCCTCCAACACCTTGCTACCACCTGGGTCAAACCTCATTCTGCTCAACAGTAGACTCAGCACTGATACTGTTAAAACAGCCACCCCATCAGGTACAGTGTCCTGATTTTCCCGGTTGCTGTATTTTGTTCACCAGCCACCCAGGTTTGCCTTGAGCTCCAGAGCACCATCCGCTGAGTCTCAGGTTTTGAACTCTGGGAAACATAGTGACTAGAAAGCTGTCGCTAACTGAATGTTGCTCTCAGGAATGTGAAAAGGACCAGAGCGAAAAGACTTGCTGCTGGCCTCTTGGCTTGAAAACCCATTTCTTGCAAACGGCACAAAATCACACACCGTTTCCCTCCCAAAGCACCTATTATAGCAGTTCACTGCTCCTTGAAACCGGAGCCTCCACAATCAATGGGAAGACTATTTCTATACATTTCACTCACTCATCAGGGAGTCGCAGCTGAAAGGCCGACAGCAGCTGGAACAGATGAACCAACCTTGCTGAAGAGCTTAATGCGGTCCAATACTCCTTTTCTCTCCCGCTTCTTAGCAGTTCTCCTTCCAGCTGCAGAAGAAAGAAGGAGTCCTTTGTACTTTATTGTTCTCTTTTTGCATCCACCATTTCATCCGGCTGCATTAGCAGAGGCAAATTAAACTTTCCATAATTTCTTTATAGATGACTAAGAAAGCCTCCTTCACCTTCATACTCATTTACAGAATAATCCAAAATAATTAAATTGGACTGAAGGTGCATCTGCACTGCATAGTTACAGCATTTTGGTACCACTGTAGCTATCACACAGATATTTTACATGCATACATATATGTGTGTATTGTCTTTGGGTCATTTCTGACTTATGATGACTTTGGTCTATTCTGCTTTGGTCAGGCCCCACCTGGAATACTGTGTCCATTTCTGGGCACCACAATTCAAAAAGGATGTGGAGAAACTGGAGCGGGTCCAAAGGAAGGCGACTAAGATGGTGAAGGGTCTGGAAACCTTGCCCTATGAGGAACGCCTTAGGGAACTGGGGGTGTTTAGCCTGGAGAAGGTTAAGAGGTGATGTGATCGCCCTGTTTAAATACTTGAAGGGATGTCACATTGAGGAGGGAGCAAGCTTGTTTTCTGCTGCTCCAGAGACTAGGACCCGGAATAATGGATGCAAGCTCCAGGAAAAGAGATTCCACTTCAACATTAGGAGAAACTTCCTCCTGACAGTAAGGGCTATTCGACAGTGGAACACACTCCCTTGGAGTGTGGTGGAGTCTCCTTCCTTAGAGGTCTTTAAGAAGAGGCTGGATGGCCATCTGTTGGGGATGCTCTGATTTGGAGTTCCTGCATGGCAGGGGGTTGGACTGGATGGCCCTTGTGGTCTCTTCCAACTCTATGATTCTATGATTCTATGAAAGGGATTATTTGCAGGAGCGATTGATATAAAAAGAGAGCAAAGGCCACAGACATTGCCCTAAACCAGACCTTGTTGCAAAGCCACCTAACTTTCGGTTTCCATTTCTTGCAGCCTAGCACAATTTCCCAACCATAATTTCTCATGAGTTTCCACAGCTGATGTAACCATCCTTCCCTCTGACTCTTCCCACAGTCTGTTTTTGCCTCTTTGTTGTGATCAAGTCAAAGAAAGAAGCAGAGAGATGCAAGCAACTCAGTGCATCTGAGAAAATGGATTGTACGCTACTAAAAAAAGACTAAAATTAAATCTGTTCATCTTCAAGTTGCTCCCAAATTTCCACTTTTACCCTTCTTTCTATTGCTTCTTTTTTTTTCTGCAGAAAGTTCTGTTTGGGTCTAAATGTCTCCTCCCAAATGACAAATTAAAGCATCCATGAAACCCACTGGGTGACCTTGGGCAAGTCACATCCTCTCAGCCTTCGGAGAAGGCAATGGTAAACCTCCTCTAAACAAATCTTGCCAAGAAATATGATAGGTTCACCTTAGGGGTGCTATAAGTCGGAAATGGCTTGAAGGCACACACATTGAGGAGGGAGTAAGCTTGTTTTCTGCTGCTCTAGAGACTAGGACCCGGAATAATGGATGCAAGCTCCAGGAAAAGAGATTCCACTTCAACATTAGGAGAAACTTCCTGACAGTAAGGGCTGTTCGACAGTGGAACACACTCCCTCGGAGGGTGGTGGAGTATCCTTTTCCCCATAAAATCCATTGTGACCTCCTTAATAGACTCCATCCATCTAGAATGTGGCATTCCTTTCTTCTTCCTTCCCTCCACCTTTCCCAGCATTATTGTCTTTTCCAATGAGTCTTTCCTTCTCATGATGTGTCCAAAGTACAACAGCTTCAGTTTGGTCATCTTGGCTTCTTCCAGGGAGATTTCCAGCTTGATCTGCTCTAGGACCCATTTGTTTGTCCTTTTGGCTGTCCACGGGATCCTCTGCACTCTTCTCCAGCCCCACATCTCAAATGAATGGATTTTCTTCCTATCTTCTTTCTTAACTGTTTAGCTCTCAGGTCCATTCTTAATCTTCTGATTTCCTGACTGCAGTCCCCATTTTTATCAATGTTTGATCCCAGGTATGGGAATTCTTTTACTATTATTATTTCTTCATTGTCTGGGTTGAACTGCATAGCTGAATATGGAGTAGATCCATACCTCTAGGTTATGAACTCATAACTACAATGCAGGATGCCAGCAGTTACTTTTTTGGGCTAAAACTCCCAGCATCCCCTAGCCAGCATGGCCAGCTGGAAGTTTGGTGACTTTCAGTCCAACAAACTAACATTCCTAAGCACTACCTCCCTCTGCATTGTGTCTGTTACCAAAAGACGTAAGCAAAACTCCACTGAGCATTAAATGAAATCTATACTCATTAGCTCAAAAGGCGTTTTTCCCCCCTCTGCCACATAATAACAACACAGCAGATAGTGATTTAATGATGTTGAAATCGGGCTTGCCTCAATTTCCTGTTGTGACTTCCCATTTGTCTTTTGTGGGCTAGACCTTGACTACAAGCTTCTAGAAATGCCTTAAACTGAATCATTGGATATAGCTGGCTGGCTTTATGGGTTGAACCGACATATGCAATAATCAAGCGGTCTGTCTTTTAAGGTGCGACAGGACTTGGGGATTGCTTGTGCTGCATCAATATCATCTCAAATGGCTTTCTACAGCTCCCTCTGGGGTCTGTTTCTCATGCTGGTGGTGAATGCATTTGCAAACAGAGCTACAGGTGAGTATAAGCCAGAGATCACAGGAGGCACTTTTAAATTAAACCACTGGGACTTGCAATAAAATATTCAAAGATTCAGCCAAACAATCACACCTTTTCCTAGAGCACACTGCCTTCTGTGCTCCTTCCTCCATGCTGATTTTTGTTATTTGCCGCTGTGGATGTGAAAACAGCTTCACTTCTCCCAACCCCTTAAGATTTTCTTTTTTACTTTGCAAATTTTGGGCATCTGCTCTGCTATGATGCATCTCCCTTCTTTCTCAAGAAGCCCTGTTTTAGCTGCATCAGGACCAGCTCTCATTAGTCAGGTTTGTCAGGTTAAATAGGTAACACATAGCATCTGGGAATCATTACAAAATTTTCTTTTTAAAAAATAAAAATAAAAATAGGAACCAGTTGTAAGGGTTGTGACTGGGTTTAGAAGAGCAGCTGAAGAGAAACTGTTTAAAAAGTCTGAGATCTTCTCGATGGTGGACAGAAAAATAGTTTGGGACAGGGTTGAGAGACATAAATGGGATTACAGTCAAGGCACTTCTTTCTGGTAGCAACCTCCCTGCAGGTTGTATTCTTGGAGTATGTGTATGGTGTTGGCTTGAAGAACGCAACAGGAAAAAACATGGAAAAGTGTGGTTCGGGCTTTGGAGGATGGCATATGACCACTGATGGAATGGCCCAATGTTGTTAATATTATAGTTGGCCCTCTCTATCAATGGATTTTTTTATCCATGGATTTTACCATCCATGGATTCAAAAATATTCAAAAATAATATAAATTTCAAAAGCAAACCTTGTTTTTGTCATTTTATATAAGCGAAACAATTTCACTATGCCAGTGTATTTAATGGGACTTGAGCATCCACAAATTTGGGCATCCAAGAGGGGTCCTGAAACCAAATCTCAGCAGATACCAAGGGACCACTGTATTATCATTGGTTGTATTGCAATTATGGATCAGCAACCTAGACAGTTTTGGGTCCATAATGGCTCCATATTCAGTAAGGCTACCCAGTCACAAGTGGAACATTATTGACCTAATTGTAAATACAAGCTCCCTGTAACAACTGCAGCCTCATTGTCCATCCTACTGCTGTCTTGCAATCCATTCATTACTGTAGTGCACCTTTTCATAGAGAGGCAAAACCTATCAATAGGCTCTCAGTCTTGTTGCTATTCCATTAGCGTCTCAGTGCAATAGGAGGCTTCCACTGCAGTTCCACTTCTCAGGCAGCCTCAAGGTGTGAGTGGGTGTGATTCTGCTACTCTTCCCCTCCTCTTTGTAGTGATTGTGGCTCCCAACAGTTTTCCAAAGCTGGTTGCTCTGTTTACAGTCATGCAGCAGCTGACTCCCCCCCCCCCCACCACTCCTGAAAGGTGGTGTTTGGCAGTGTGGAAAACAGATTACTTGGCCATGGATCGCCAAAGTGCTATTATGGGGGAAAGTATGATAAGAAATGATGCCAAACCAACATGCTTCCATTCTTAAACTAGTGCGATTGTGGCAGGACAGCAGGCTGGTGTGATGGCTCATAGTCCATGGTCATCCTATTATCAACAGGCCTGTTCCAGTATTGCAGATTCAGGAATGTGGCTTCCTTGATTGAATCCATCCATCTGTAATACAGTCTTCTTCTTTTCCTACTATCTTCTACCTTACCAACATCGTTGTCATGTCTCCTCATGATATGGCCAAAGTACAACAGTCTCAGTTTAGACATATTGGCTTCTAGGGAGAGTTCAGGCTTGATCTGCTCTGAGACCCATTTATTTGTCTTTTTAGCAGTCCATGGTATCTGTATGATTAGAAAGATTAGAAAGCTGGGCCAAAGCTAACAAAATAAATTTCAGCAGGGAGAAATTTAAGGTACTACACTTAAGGAGGAAAAAAAATGAAATGCACATATATAGGATGAGTTGGCTTGACAACTGTGAAAGGGATGGTTCTAGTAGTTGAATATAAGTCAACAATTGTTAATTTAATTTACTTTTAAGAGGCAGGTGGTTGGGAATGGGCTGTCGAACTGTTTTAAATTGTATGTTTTAATCCTGTTGTATCCCACTCCAATTGTTTTTTACAGAGGAGTGGGCTAAAAATAAATTATTATTATTATTATTATTATTATTATTATTAAATTCAGCAGCTAAAAACCTCAATATGATCCCAGGCTGCATCAATAGAAGTATAGTGTCTAGATCAAGGGAAATGATAGTGCCACTCTATTCTGCTTTGGCCAAACCTCACCTGGAATACTGTGTCCAGTTCTGGGCACCACAATTTTAAAAGGAAGTTGAGAAACTGGAGCGTGTCAAGAAGAGGGTGACCAAAATGGTGAAAGGTCTTCTTTCTGAGTTATGGCGACCCAAAGGGGTTTTCTTGGCAATATTTCTTCGGAGATGGTCTTCTATTGCCTTCCCCTGAGGCTGAGAGCATGTGACTTGCTCAAGGTCACCCAATGGGTTTCATGGCCCAGTGGGGAATTGAACACTGGTCTCCAGAGTCGTAGTTCAACACTTAAACTATTACACCACACTGGGTCTCTCATTCATAGAGTTCCCAAAGTAGAA
Source organism: Urosaurus nigricauda (assembly GCA_034509955.1). Taxonomy (NCBI): domain Eukaryota; kingdom Metazoa; phylum Chordata; class Lepidosauria; order Squamata; family Phrynosomatidae; genus Urosaurus; species Urosaurus nigricauda. Next base: position 5,088,116 of record JAOEGL010000004.1, read on the forward strand.
GCTGTCATGATGGTGTTTAACAACAACAACAACAACAACAACAGTATTTTTAACAGCCCATGTGTCTCCCACAAAGGCCGCAGGGTCTGAAATTTGATGTCTGGATCTGCCACCATTGCCTTCTCTGATCTAGAAGTTTTAAGCGCACATGATTGGTTATGGGTCTTGAGGTTAAGAGCCACAATAATCCAGTGCTGTTTGTGCTGCGTTTTCCTCTCCCACATATGTTCCTCTCACATGTTCCATGCTCTCACTAACTAGTTGTGAGAGGCAGAGGAGTATGCAACCAATTTGCAAGTCATTTTCATCATTCTTTAAAAGAGGGCAAAGTTCCTTGTTTGATGCATAGGGAACATCACAAGCTCAGACACGTGAGCCACCCCCTTCTTCTTCCAAAGAGGAAGCAGCAGCACACGGATGAGTAGCTGAAGAGGGAAAAAGAAGCTGCTTTGCCCAAATGTACCAAACACTGAATGTACAAGATAAGAAGCAGATAATACACTCAGGGATCTTGGATTCCTGTTGGTGAATTATGTAGGTGTAACCGCTATGTGTAGGCAGTTGTGACAGGAGGGGGGAAAGTCTGCAAGCACAGAGGAGGAAAGCTCTGGAGAAGCTGGCAGCTCAGAGGAGGGAGATTTGGGGCAAACTCCAGCATCACACACACAAAATCCAGCATCACATACATAACATTCCACACATGCAGCTCTGTACCCAACACACAGGAATCCTGGATTCCTGTTGGTGAATTATGTAAGTGTAACTGCCCTAGTACCAGGCATGGATGTGAGAGCTGGACAGTTAAAGAAGATAGGAAGAAAATCAATTCATTTGAGATGTGCTGGGGAACAATTCTGAGGCTGCCATGGACAACCAAAAAGACAAACAAATGGGTCCTTGAACAGATCAAGCCTGAAATCTCCTTGGAAGCCAAGATGATCAAGCTGTCATACTTCGGCCACATCATGAGAAGGAAGGTCTCATTGGAAAAGACAATAATGGTAGGAAAAAGGGGAGGGAGGTAAAAGAGAGGAAGACTGCAAGCCCAAATGGTTTTCATGGCTGAGCTGGGAATTGAACCCTAGTCTCCAGAGTCATAATCCAATGCTCAAACCGCTGGCTCTCACAAGTGTGCCCAAAGTGAAAGAAAGTGATGGTCTCAATATAATTTCACACTAAACTTTCACCCCAACTATGAGCAATGTCTATTCTGTAAAGGTAACTTTTGATGACAGGCTCACTGATCGCCCTGTTTAAATACTTGAAGGGATGTCACATTGAGGAGGGAGCAAGCTTGTTTTCTGCTGCTCCAGAGAACAGAACTCGGAACAATGGATGCAAACTGCAGGAAAAAAGATTCCACCTCAACATTAGGAGGAACTTCCTGACAGTAAGAGCTGTTCGACAGTGGAACACACTCCCTCGGAGGGTGGTGGAGTCTCCTTCCTTGGAGGTTTTTAAGCAGAGGCTGGATGGCCATCTGTCGGGTATGCTTTGATTGGGAGTTCCTGCACGGCAGGGGGTTGGACTGGATGGCCCTTGTGGTCTCTTCCAACTCTAAATTTCTATGATTCTATGATTCTATGATTCTATGATCAATGCTGGGTGCCTTGTTTCTGACCTCAGGTAATACATTGTGGAGCAACCCAGAGTGTTCTGGCTAGTGTAGACCCACCCCAGGATGGACAGAGGGGTAAACAGAAGAAGAGATCCACTTCCAAGGGTCCAGAAATCAGGGCAGATTCTCTGGCTTGAGTGTGTTTTACACAGAGTGGATATTAGATATTGCTTCTGGTGCCTGATGAGTGTTTGCTGCCTGCCTTATCTGTTGTTGTTGCCGTGTACCTTCCCAATTCCTGGATTTCTGACTTACGACAACCCAAAGGTGAACCTATCACAGGGTTTTCTTGGCATGAGTTGTTCAAAGGAGGTTTGCAATTGCCTCCCCCTGAGGCTGAGAGAATGGGTTTCATGGCTGAGCTGGGATTCGAATCCTGTTCCCCAGAACCAGAATCCAACACTCAGACCACCACACTACACTCTGCCTTGATAGGCTTATTTTCAGTAAGAATGGCTGAAGCAGCACCAATTGAGCTGCAGGTGTGCTAAGCACTCCCCGAACCTTCTTGTATTGTTGCTGTCCCAGAGCGATGCGTGACAGCACCCAATAACCATATACCACTTGTAACTTTCACTGTATTTTCATGTATAGCTTTCGTATTTCTTCAGCTGCCTTGTGGTTTATAATACCGTAATCATCTCAACTTGAATTGCCTATATATTACTTTTAGCATCAGAATAGTATGCCCCTCACTGCAGAAATGAAGCAGCTTGTTGTTGTTGTTGTTGTTGTTGTTGTGTGCCTTCAAGTCATTGCTAACTTACAGTGACCTATAATGGGGTTTTCTTGGCAAGATTTGTTCAGAGGAAGTTTGCCATTGCCTTCCCCTGAGGCTGAGAGGGTGTGACTCGCCCAAGGTCACCCAGTGGGTTTCATGGCAGAGCTGGGAATTGAACCCTGGTCTCCAGAGTCACAGCCCAATGCTCAAACCACTACACCACACTGCAGTTTCACATCACTTTAACTTCCATGTCTCAATGCTATGGGATTCTGGGATTTTTAGTTTAGTGCTGCACTAGAGCATTCTAATTGGGAAGGCTAAATGGCTCACAAAACTACAAATCCCAGAATTCCATAGCTCTGTGACAATGGCAGTTAAAGTGGTGTCAAATTGCTTTATTTCTTCAGTATAACAGCAATATAGCAGAACTTTGATGGGTGTGTAGGATTCAACTCATGGCCCCTTGCTTGGAGATTTCTTATGGGCATCAGGTTCTCGACTCGTGGTCTGATCCAGCAAGGATCTTGTTTAATTTCCTTACGCTGGAGCCTGTTTGTGCATGAAGCAGGAGAAAGAATCTGGACATGAAAAAGATATGAAAAGAAGTGGTGGTGAGTGGAAACTAATGGAGGATTTGATTTCTCTGTGCTTGACTTGAGACATCCTTTTGAGTTTGTATTTGCTGCAACAAACTCTCCCATCATGTGACAGAAAACAAAGAGAGGCTGTCGGAAAAGTACGTCGCGGCATTGTAAAATCATACACCTGCACACATCATTATTTTGAACTGTTAGAAGAGTCAGACAATAGCTCAAGGAAATGAACAGGTTTCACCCTTGCACGGCGTAAAAGTCTCAGACATTCCGCATCTAGCTTTGTAAGAGCCCAGCCTCTGCCCCAGGGCTGCTTATGGGCGAAATCTTCACTACAGGATTCTTCCCACATCTAATGAGTACCTGCAGCTGTTCAAAGGGATACAGATAATGCAGCGAGAAAAGCACTGGAGCATAAGAATACATCAAGAACTTTCCAGGATCAGACATTAAGGCCTGGCTAGGGCAGAATCCCAGATCCCCTAACAGTAAGTTATGCCAACAAGAAACTCATTAGCCAGATGTGAGAGCAGTTGTCTTCTCCTGCTGTTGCTCCTTGTTTTTATGGTACTGATTTTATAATCACAAGAGTTGCACGGAACCACAAAGGTCATCTATTTCAACCTCCTCCAATGCAGGAATACACAATCACAACACTCCTGAAAGATGTCAATCCAACCTTCTTTGAAAGGTCTCCAGAGAAGGAGATCTTCAAGAGTCTTAGAAACATAGCAATCATAAAGTTGGAAGAAACCTCAATGGCCATCAAATCCAACCCCCTGCAATGCCAGGAATTCACAATCAACGCACTTGCTACTGCACATATAACTAAAGGAATCTTCTCAGAGAGAGTTTTGAACCTTTACCATGGTATCTCCTGGCCCAATCCCCCAAATCCTCACTCAGTGACCTCATTCCCACTTACAACCCCGCCCCCCAAAAACCGGTTTGTGATCTGAATCAATGGATCGATTTGACAGCGGAGCATGGTTCACACTACATTTGCCCTGATCACATTTTTTCCCCTATAAAATAACCCACTTGTGGTTCACATTAACGAATGAATCGATTAAAAATGGACCTGCTCCAGGCGGTCGAAGGGCAAATTTAAATCGATTCTGATCCACATCAGGTTCACACTTGTGCTGAACTGATTTATCCAAAAAGATGCAGAAAAAAAAAATCAGCGTCGAAATGGGTCTAGTGCATGCCTCCCCCCCCCGAATCGCTTCAGCAATTCGGTTCAAGTGGGAACCAGGGTAATTTCAACCGGTTCAAACCGATTTATGATCTGGTTTAAAAGGTAGTGGGAATCAGGCCTTAGTGTGCAACAGCTGCTGTAAGCTGCAAGGGTCTGTTCCCCTGCTGATCAGGAAGCAGCTAACTGATGTTTCCATTCCCTCCCATGAGCGATATGCGTGTGAGTGTTCGGAGATTATCACATTGACTAATAATCTGACTGCTCCCCAATGGGATACAGTTGGGGTGTGGTTGCTACCAGGTATTATCAGAGTTATTTCACCACCGATTCCACCTTGTGATTGCAACCCAGCTGCATCCCAGGTCTCAGGCATGCTTCAGAGATCATTTTTCCTAGACAACAAGCTCCTGTTTTGGAAAAGTGGCCTCCGAAGCACGCTTGGGACCTGGTAATGCAGCCGGGTTGCAATCGCCTGGTGGAATTAAGTCTGATAATACCTGGTAGCAACTGTATCCTGTTGGGAAGCAGTCAGATTATTAGTCTATGTGATAATCTCTTTAGAAGCAGGGTAGCTATTGTGATTCTCCCTTGCACCAGATATCATTCACAGGGACGTTTGGAAATGTAAGTATTTGGAAGAATGTGCTTTCCCTAACCATGTAGCATATAATAATGTCTCCTCCTTTCCCCTGCCCCTTTAGCAGAGACGGGAAAACCAGGGGAGTGGGACCTGGGATACATCCACACCTCACAACTATATTACTTTGATACCATCATGTGGTAATCTCAGATCTGTACTTTGAATTCTCTGCTAGGGAACTCTAGGGCCTTTCTAGAAAATGTTCTAACAACAAGCTGGACATTATTCAACAATGTGATGCAGCAGCTAAAAAATCCAATATGATCCTAGGCTGCAGCAATAAGAGTGTAGTGTCTAGACTTAGGGGAGTAATAGTACCACTCAATTCTGCTTTGGACCTGGAATACTGTGTTCAGCTGTAGGAACCACAATTCAAGAAGGATGTGGGAAAACTAGAGCATGTCCAGACGAGGGTGACCAAGATAGTGAAAGGTCTGGAAACCATAAACCCCAATGAGGAGCGTCTTAGGCTTAAGGAGCTGGGTATGTTCAGCCTGAAAAAGAGAAGGTTAAGGGGTGACATGACAGCCATGCTTAAATATTTGAAAGGATGCTATATTAAGGATGGAGCAAGCTTGCTTTTTGCAACTCCAGAGATTAGGACGGGGAGCAATGGATTTAAACTAGAGGAAAAGAGCTTCTATCTAAACATTAGGAAGAACTTCCTGACAATGAAAGCTGTTCAACTCTGAAATACTCTCCCTTGGAGGGTGGCAGAGTCTCTTTCTTTAGAGTTTTTAAAGAAAGGCTGGATGAGGTTGGACTGGATGACCCTTGGGGTCTCTTCCAACTCTATGATTCTATGATTCTGCTTCACAAAACTACAAATCCCAGGACTTTGTTGGATGGAACCATAATAAAGTGCTATCAAACAGCTATAATTCTACAGTGTAGTTATACCCTTGGCTGCTGCCAGTGATGTAAGTCAAGAGAGGAAAAAAGAAGAGATTGCTATTTACTGTTTACCATATAATCATTTCTCCTCTCCAAATTAACTTAATTCCTATCAAAGCAGAAATGACAGTGTTAAGCCACTAGTTAGATGCTTAGCACATTGAGTTAGATCCTTAGAAATGAATGCCTGATTACCTGGCCTACCAAATGTTTGAACAGCGGTGATTTATTTAATTGTTGTTTCTTTATGCAAAAAAAGTGTGGAGACGTGTTGTGTGTCAGTTGGAGCCCGGGATGTTAGCTTGAAAAAAAATGAGTTCATGCAAATGATTTCTTGAACAGTGTGCCATCCAAGGTTTCCGCATAGCGTCCCTCAATCAAAACGCATCGGGTGGCTTGCAGTGTTGCAGAACACAAGAAGAGGAATTTAAAACATACCAACAAAACTGGAGCAAAAGGAAATAAACGTACCTGGAATGTACACCGTCATGATATGTCAGATCATGATTCTAACTGAAGGAGAAAAGAGATTGCTTGGTGCTGAAATAACATCAGCTTAGGTGCCAGAAAAGCCCACCTGCAGAGAGAAATTGACAAATGGGGCATTACTTATGAACAAGCCTCATTTGGTGAATCTCAGATGGTTGCCGGATTGCCAAGTGTCCAGACACTGACTGAAGTCTCAGGGAATGTGTTTCTCTGGGTCTCCAGGTGGAGAACCAAATAAGGTTGCTAGGATTTCAAAAACAACAATAAGGGATAGTTGAAACTGATGACATGTGGCAGCGTGGCATGGGGTTGACAATTAAGAAACCAGAACAATACTCCCTGATTTTAAATTGATCTCAGTGGGGTTTCCATCTAAGTGGGGGTTTTAGCACTTAGAATCAAGTTGCCTATCTGTGCATTGCACCTAGTTCCACGCAAAGAAAATACAGTCGGGCATCTGTATCTATGGATTTTTTTATTCATGGATTGAAGCATCCACGACTTGCAAATATTTAAAAAATATTTCAAAAAGCAAAACTCGATTTTGCCATTTTATATAAGGGATACCATTTTACTATGCCATTGTATTTAATGGGACTCGAGCATCCATGGATTTTGTTATTTATGGGGTGTCCTGGAACCAAACACCAGTAGATATAAATGGCCCATTGTATAAATCTGTTCAGATATAGATCTGGCTAATAAAATTAATTAGTCAGGGATAACATAACCACTGTAAGTCCATGCATTGGCAATTTACGAATTTGGTTGCTCTAATGCACTCTGCATGGGCCTGCCCTTGAAGGTGACTCAAAAATTGCTGTTTGCAAAAAATGCAAAAAATGGTATCAGTCTTCTCTAACTCAGGGCAAAGAAGTTCATATGGATATTGAGGCTGTGCAATAGAAATGCACCAAACAAATCCAGGAATGAGCAGAAGGGACTGGGGAAATAGATGATGGATGTATTCATCTGGGCTCATTGTGCTTGTCAGTGTTGTAACCTATGGCCCTTCTTGTTTTATAAACCCTGGCAGCAGAAGAACAGGGCTTGAGGAAAAAATTTCCCCAAGGTCTGGCAGTACAGGGCTTGCACAGCACCTTCTGTCAGTCCCAGCAGCTTCATACAAGCCTGGAAAAACTTCTCCTGCATCATGTAGACAGTAGCTAACATGCCAGAGGACAGGATCAGAATTCACAATGACGTTAATGGATTGAAAAGCAGGGCCCAAACTAACAAAACGAATTGCAACAGGGAGAAATGTGAGGTACTACACTTAGGAAACAAACAAACAAACAAAACGAAATGCAAAGATATGGGATGAGTGATGTGGCTTGACTAGGAGTCCTAAAGTTGTTTATTTCCTGAATGTTGATTATAAAACAGTTTTTAAAATGCCATTATAACATAGGACTCTTTCAAACGGGGAGGAATTTCTCCCAACTCCGAATGGAGCCAATGCGGATTCATGTAAATTCGCTTGTTTAGCGAATTTACATGAACCCCTGCTCCGTTCGGAATGACTTCCCATTACCCGAAAATAACCCCCTCCTGCCCGAATGTGCATGCGAAGCTTTAATTCGCAATAAGGTAAAACCCATGATTGCATTCGAATTGACCTTAAATTATACTTCCAATTTAGCCTTGTATGAAAGAGTCCATAGTAGTAGTAGTAGTAATAATAATAATAATAATAATAATATAGTCCACTACAATCAAGAATATTTCTGCAACAGACAATCAATGCTCAAAAGCCTGGGTAAACAGAAAGGTCTTTGTCTGCAGATGGAAAGAGAGCAGAGAGAGGGGCAAGCCAACCTCATGGTGGAAGGAGTTACACAACCTGGGAGAAGAAGGTTGTGTCCCATGCCCTCACTAGACATGCCTATGATGATAGTGGAACTGAGAGAAAGTCCCCTCCTAAAATCTTACATCTTTAGTAAAAGAGAAGCATGGTCTTTCAGATTGTTTGTATGGTCAGCCCTCTGTATCCATGGATTCAACATCCATGGCTTAACAATATTTTAAAAAAATATATAAATTCCAAATAGTGAACCTTGATTTTGCCATTTCCTATAAGGGACACCATTCTACTGTGCCACTGTATTTAATGGAACTTGAGCATCCACAGATTTTGGTATCAATGGGGGTCCTGGAAACAAACCCCAGCGGATACCAATGGCCCACTGTACCTGAGTCATGTAGGGCTTTATATGTCATAGAATCATAGAGTAACCAGCATTTTTAACTGTGCTTGGAAAGAGAGGAAATGCTCAATTATTCTGGGCCTGCACTAGGGATGCACCGAAGTGAAGAAAACTGTGACCAAATTTTGCACACATCACCACTCTGGAGATCTTCAGGTTTTGCCTTGACTATTTTTGATTCTGAATAATACAGGGAGAAGTGGAGCATAGAATCCCAGTGTTTTGTTGAAGGGGGATGGATCTAGCCAATCCAAAAGCAATGAGGATTTGCAACAGCCAATTGGTGTCTGTCTTTTCAGGTACTGCAGATCCGGTGATCCAGCCACAGGATTGGATCTCAGTACTAACAGGAGAATCCCTGAAGCTCGAATGCCAGGTGGCCAGTGCACTTCCACCAGGACCCGTGAAGTGGTTTTTGGGCCATGGTCCCAATCGGAAGACAGTCTATGCAGCTAAGACACATAAAGAGTCTGGGAGAGTTACAAGGCGTGAAGAAAGCTCTAACACAGATTTCACCATCATCCTCCATAATGTCACTCTCAATGATGCTGGGACATATTACTGTGTGAAGCAGAAGAAAGAATCTGGAGGTGACAGAGACTGGAAAAGCGGACGTGGAACTCAGGTGGTTGTGAAAAGTGAGTGGTGGAAATGAGGATTAATGTGCTTTCTCCGTAGTTGTTTACTCTGTTCGTTCAGACCATTCCTTGTGGTAGTAAGACCTGGGTGTTTATCACACATGGGGAAAATTGGTGGTGTAAACAGGCATTATCCAGTGATATTCACATGATGGCAGTGAAGATTTTCACATGCATCATGAGTAAGGATGACTTATCCCAGAAATAATCAGGGAATAACCAGGAACAAATCATCAACAAAGCACTGGGAAATCCTGTGAATGATTTGTTGCTGGTTGTTCCATGGTCATTCCCAGGATAAATCATCTTTAATTGCAACCATGTGTGAAAATCTTTACCGTGATCATGTGAACATCACTGATAATTCCTGTTTAAACTTCTGATTTTCCCTGTGTGATAAAGTCCAAAGGCAGCATAAAAATGAAATAAATAAATAAATGAGTGCTTGAATTGGGACTGGTTCCAGGTTCTCCAGGCCCCTTATGAAGGCTGATCGTAATAACCTCCTGTGCCAATTTTCTAGTGCCTGCTACAAATTCACACTCATTCAATGGACGGTGCTTGTATTCTCTGTAACTGGCCATTGCCCTGTAAACAGACTAGGCTGCTGAGAACTGAGTATAGTGGTTTGGCTATTGAGGGGCATCTACACCATAGAAATACTGCAGTTTGACACCACTTTAATTGCCATGGTTTGATCCTACAGAATCCTAGGATTTGTAGGTTTCTGAGACACCAGCACTATATGGAAGAGAAGGCTAAAATGATATCAAACTGCATTATCTTTAGAAGATAATTATCTTGATCTTGATCTTTAGAAGAAGCCATGTTCTATTGCTGGGTATCCCTATTAAAAGAGAATTAGGGAGCAGATAAAGGGGGACACCAAAACTCTTTCTTCTGAGAAATGCTGGATTGTTTCTGCCACTCAGAAACAGATCTCAGAAAATTGACTTTTTGGGATGACAGTCCCCAGAATCCAGTTTAGGACCATGTTAGCTAGGAAGGGGATTTTGTGAGTTATTGTTTAAAACATTCCCAAACACATGGAGACATTTGTATTGCCAGCTCAAACATTTAGCCTGACATTGCTGTGTTTATCTCCAGCTTCCAAAATTGATGGCTATATCCTTCCGATCCTGGTCTGTGCCCTCCTTGTTGTCTTACTTGCTGCAGCCGTTTATTCTTACAGAAGGAAGAAAAGAGGTAAGTGGCGGAGGATTTCGGAGCCTAAAATATTCAGATATGTGGATCAGAATGAGCCAGGGCAGGGAGAGTGTAGGTTCAGATCTGTACTGGGGATTGTAAGAATATTGTTAAAATATTCAAAAATTAGTTGAAAACCTATTTCCCAAGTGGCTAGAAACCTTGATAAAAATGACCCTGGACTGATGAGAATACTCACAGCTTGAGAGCTATTCTGTGCAAAATTCACATATAGGCCTTTTGTGCAGAAAACAGCAAGCATTATTCTGTGTAGCAAATATTATTTTCTAGAAAATGCTGTTTCCTGCACAAAAGAATCCACAAAGCAACCATGGGTGAATTTTGTGTGGAATAATGTCTAAACTGCACAGCAGAAATAACGCAGTTTGACAGCACTTTAACTGCCATGGTGCCATGCTATGGGATCCTAGGATTTGTAGTTTGTTGTGGCACCAGAATAATAATAATAATAATAATAATAATAATAATAATATCCCACCCCTCTGGGTAAGCAAAAGAACTATCTGACAGAGATGGCTAAATATCTCATGAAATGACACATTCCAGAATTCTATAGCATGGAGTCATGGCAGTTAAAGTGGTGCCAAATGGCATTATTTCTGCAGTGCAGATAAGACCTAAACCTCAGACTGTGAATAGCCTTTGGAAACTGCAGTTTTGGGGGTTATTTAGATGTTGTTGTTTTAAGTGTGACAATCTGAATAATCCTACTCATGCATTCCAGTTTAGTTGTTCATGCTATTTTTTAAAAATTGGAACCTCATCTCTGCAAGTTCTGTTGCTCACACATGTTGGCACTGCGAATAAAGGAGGAGTCAATGATACGAATGTATTCGAAACACTTCAAGGCATGCATAGTTTCATCCCAGTTTATCCCAGGTCTGTTCACACCAGTAACTTACACAGCCAATAATGCAAATCTTTTAGAAAATCCTGGGTTAAGTGGGGGTTTTTTTGTTAGCCTGCCTCCAACTTCTTCAAAATGCATGGGAACAGCAAAGATTCAACCCACGTTCTATCGGGATTATTGTCTCCTTGTGAATAAGCCCTCTGAAGATTTTCTTGGGATGAGCTCAAATTACTCATTGCTCACTTTGAGAGGAAAATTAACAAGGAATTCCAACTTTAATCCCTATCAGCTAGGACAATCATGGGATGCTGGTGGGTTGGAAGATTTCTTTTAGGCTTATTGTCTTCAGAGGGTCAAATCTGGACCAGGGAGAGGCTGTTCTGTGGTCCTTGGTGGTCCTCATATCAGTGGGATGGTGAACCTACTCTGGGGTTTTGACTGAGCTTTAAAGGAGTTTCCCAAGGAGCAAAGGTCTAGCCCCCAAATAGGATCAGCATCTTGGACAGTTCCTTTAAATGTCTAGCTAAAACTTAGGCTGCATCCATACTGGAGAAATAACTTAGTTTGGGACCGCTTTAAGTGCCCTGGCTCCACTCTGGGCCCCATAACATACTCCAACTCCCAGAATTCCATAGCCTTCAGCCAGGGCACTTAAAGCGGTCCCTAACCAGCTTATTTCTCCAATGTGGATGCAGTCTTAGAGGACATTCCCTGCTGTGGAATCCACTAGTTTCTTTCCTCCCAGTCCAGATCCCCATTTTGGTGGCTGAACCAACATCACAGGGCCAGGATGACCAGATGTCCTAACTACAAAGGAGGACAAATGACTGTAAAATGTAGGACATTCAAGAAAAATGTAGAGCATGACCAAATAAAAACTAAAAACACTTATATAACTATCAATTCATGCTTCTTAGTCATGCTCAAAATTTTGGACTGCTTCCTGGATAGAGAGTTGAAATGTAGGACATGTCCTGGAAAAGGAGGACATTTGGTCACCCTGCACAGGGCTCCTGCTGTGGGGACAGTATGACCTCTTCTAGGTGGGTGAGGAACATTCCTGCTGCCTTAATCTCCTTGGAGGAGAGAAGGGATTTAAATGCAATAAATACCTTAAAATTAAATTTCGAAAGCCATGTAATTAATCCTGCCCTCTCTTCTCCTGTGTGTATGTATTTAGGTTGGAACCGTTGCACCTCAAGGTCTGTCTAAATTATATATCCTTTAATTAACTTTTTTTTCTCCCTAGTATTTGCAAGGAGGGCCATTGAACATTTGAAGAGTAACAGCAATTTGGCAAAGTGATGCCCCTAAAACAGCTTGGATTCAGAGAATGTGACACCAGCAGTTTCACACAAACAACACAACTGGGTCCCTTTCCCACTTTATATTTCCCTAGCAGCAGCCGCTAGGTCTGTGTGCCAAATAGCTTTTGAATCAGAGAGTTTATGGAGATGTTTCTGATATGCCATGAGGGTCCTATAGCTGACGGTGTCCCTCTCAATGGAGCAGGGAATCCACTCTGGATTTTAGTAAGAATTTTAAAGTTGTTTATTCAAGGACCAAGGGGATTGACTTCAGGAGCTTGAACAGCTCCACTGATGTTATGACTCAAACCCAGAGTGAATTCACTGCCTTACTGGCTCCACTGTCACCACTGGTCTGCTGCGACAGTTTGGACAGAGGGACATAAGAAGAAAAATACCCCCCTGGGCATGTCCAAATTTCTAGGCCTCTCTCTGGATGCCAGACAAAGTTCTGGAGATAAAAACCAAGCCTTCTTGGCATGGGAGCTGGTGGTCTGTGCCAAGAAGTGCTGCAACCTGTTATTTGCATAAATTTGGCTTCTGTGCATAATTTATTTCCCCCCTGTTTGCAGAGACAAATTGTGGCTGAATGATGCAGGAGGCCTGCGACTGAATCCCTTGATCTTTCTATTTGTATTTTCCATCCTTATGCTATTTGTACTTGAATGCCTCTGCAGGGACTTCCAAACTTGATTGCAAGAGTGGCGCCAGCAGAGCATGGAAAATTTACTTTTGTTGACTGGGGGATTCTGGGTGTTATCATCTGGAAGAGCTGCTTTTGGAAACGGTGTGAGCTTGGAGACGAGAGCAGAGGAAGTCTAGCTTTGCCTTCTATGCCGTTTCCCCACATCAACATGCAATTCTCTCTCAAAGTTTTTATTAAATACTACCATTTTCTCCAGCATTGGAGCCAATAGCATGGGAATGGGGAGAGGACTGAAATCAGGAAGGCAGCATGAAGGGAAAGGCGGATTCTTGTCCCTTCCCACAGTCCTACACGAAAAATGAAAACACAGGCAGAGTTGCCATAATGCATGTATATTGTTGTTCCACGCCTTCAAGTAGTTTCTGACTTCTGGTGACCCTAAGGTGTGATCTCTGCATTTGTGTAGACCAAGGTCTACACAAATGCAGAGATCACACCTTAGGGTCACCAGAAGTCAGAAACTACTTGAAGGCGTGGAACAACAATATACATATCACAGGGATTTCAGGGACTGAGAGTGTGTGACTCACTCAAGGTCATCCAGTGTGTTTCCATGGCCAAGCAGGGATCATTTCCAGGCTCAAACCACTATGCCACACTAGATTTTGACCGAGAGTGCAGCTACACTGTAGAAATAATGCAGCTTAACACCACTAAGTGTTGTGTAATCCTGGGATCTCTAGTTTTACAAGAGTGCTGCAAAAGAGTGCTGGTGCCTCACAAAACTACAAATCCCAGGATTCTGTAGGATGGTGGTCTGGCAGCTAAAGTGGTGTCAAATTGCATTATTTCGACAAGGTAGGTGCACCATCCATGAGGAACATCCCAAGCCCAGAGATTTCAGGGCCAAAATGTGAGACCAGGAGAGAACCATCCCAGTAATGCCACGAGGTGGACACTGAGAGGTACTTTTGATAGCCAGGTGGTTGCTGGATCTCAGAAGTAATTTCTGAATTATGGCAACTCTAAGTGGCGACTGGGGTTGTTTTTGCTTCCCTGTGAGGCTGACAGAGTGTGACATTCCCTTGGCCTATTGCGGATTCAAACCCTGATATCCAAATCCTGATCTCTAAAGAGTCCACGACTTGGATCACTACACCACCTTGTCTCTCTATGAGGCATGTATCCAACCTGAAAGACTGTATTTTCCTATATGAGCCTACTTGAGTGTTCAGACCTTCAGCGAAGGTCTTTCTCTTGGTCCCAGTATCACCACAGGTACATCTCAAGAAGATTTGTTTTGAGGGTGGCTTTCTTTATGTACCCTATTACTTCATCTCTAACAATAACTTCTGCTCATCATCTAGTTGAGCCTTCCCCGACCAGGTTGTGTCCTGCTGGGGGAGCTGAACTACAACTCCAATCATCTCCAGCCAACAAGGTCAGTGGATGTTGGAGTTTGTAGTCCAACACACCCGGAAGGCCATTGGCTAAGGAAGGCTGACGTAAGGGCTATCAGTGACGACTCCTGCTCCTTAAAAATACAACCATTCTGTGAGAAGTCAAATCTCTAGAGCCCTGGTGGTGCAGTGGTTAAATGCCTGTACTGCAACCACTCACTCAAAACCATAAGGTTGCGAGTTCAAGACCAGCAAAAGGGCTCAATCTCAACTCAGGCTTGCATCCTTTCGAGGTTGCTAAAATTGTTGGGGGCAAGTAGCTTACAGTTGTAAACTGCTTAGACACTCCTTAGGCGGTATGAAGTGGCATATAAATGAAGCTGTTTGTTTTGTTTGTTCTGATGGAACATAGAAAGAAGTTCATAGGGGTGGGGGAATTAAAATCACATTTTTTATTCATTTATTGGTGCTTTTGTATGAGTGGTGGCAAGGTGATGAATTCAGGTTATTCTAGACAGGGAGTCTGGGCTTCTTTGTTAACAAATTTTGTACTTAGAGCAGAGAGGGAGAAAATGGTTTGCCTATAAACAGCCCTGAATACTGTCAAAGCTTACAAAGAGGATAGAAATGCAAGGTATCCATTAGGGCTTCTAATTTGTATTCTCTGTGCTTTTTCTTCCCAGCTCTGAAACTTCCCTTCCAGAGAGCACAGAAACTCCTAATCAGGTATGAATAATCATATTGGTATGCAGTCCCTACTTCTCTACAGATCAGAAAGTCGCGAGGGCAGCCTTTTGCAGGGACTGTTGTGTGTGCAGAAAGAGTAACTTCAGAGGCTGGGATATCAGTGTGTTTGGAAATATACAAGCTGAGCAGGAGGGGACAGAGCCAAAAATCCCCTACGTTTTCAAGGCAGGGTTCATTTGCACCAGCGTGCTTATGATGGATCTCACAGTTCCACAACCAATTGTGCAACAGGTATTAAGTCCTTGAGATGACATCTTCCACGATAATCAGCTAACTCCCTCATGCACTATGTCAAAAGCATGAGAGAGAGCTACCTGTGTGCTTTGACAGATTTTTTTTTTTCTGAGGGGAAAGTCCTTAATCCTATTTCAGGGGCAAACTAAGACTTCTCAATATGGACACTGAGGGGACTGCCGCAGTCACCTGCAACACTTGTGGGATGTTTGTCTTCTTGCCTACCAATATGGGAAAATTCACATGCCCAAAATGCAAGTTGGTAGCCCTGTTGGAGGAGAAAGTGCAGCAGCTGGAGGCCCGCGTAGCTACACTTCAACATATCAGGGAGCAAGAGGTTTTCCTGGACAGAACAGAACAAACGGTCTTGGACGGGGACCACACAGAGGAAGTCGCTAGGGAGGAGACTGTCACTTCATGTACACTGGAGGAATGTCACACACAGACGAAGGGAAGCCAGGGATCGTTCTGAAAACTTGCAGCTACAGAATCAATTTGAAGCTCTGTCCCTTAACAAGGAATATGATGAAGAGCAGCATGGACAGACTTCAGGGACACAGCAGGGGAACCATCACAGGGAACAGTTGCTGCTAAGCCTCTAAGGAGGCGTGTGGTTGTGGTGGGGTACTCCTTGCTGAGGGGTACAGAAGGAGTGATTTGTGGGCCTGAGAAGATGTCTCGGGAAGTGCTGTCTTCCTGGGGCAAAGATCCGTGATGTGAAAGACAGACTGACAAGACTGGTCAAACCTACTGACAAATACCCCTTCCTTTTGGTCCATGTGGGAATGAATGACACAGCAAGACACAGCCTTCAGAATATCAGAAGGGTTTACGAGGCTATGGGTAAGAAGCTGAAAGAAATGGACGCACAGATTGTCATCTCGTCTCTTCTGCCAGTTGAAGATGTCCAGGAAGAGAGAGGAAAATCACAGATGTCAACAACTGGCTTTGCAGATGGTGTCGCTGAGAAAAATTTGGATTCTTGGATCATGGGCTGTGGTTCCATGAGGAGGGACTTCTAGCAAGGGATGGGCTGCATCTCACGCCAGTTGGGCAAAAACATTTTTGCCAATAGTCTCAAAAATCTGATCAGGAGGGCTTTAAACTGAGTTATGTGGGGAAGGGAGACAAAAGTGCTGGAGAAAATAATCATACTGTCATAGATGGAACAAGGCAAAGAGTGATAGGACATAACAGTAGGAGGCATAAAAATTTGCACAGGCAGCAAGCAAAGGAGACACACGGTCTTAGATGTCTCTATACTAATGCACAGAGCATGGGAAATGAGAAAGATGAACTTGAACTCCTAGCATTACAAGGGGAATATGATATAATAGGCATCACTGAAACCTGGTGGGATGAGTCTCATGATTGGATTGTAGAAATAACGGGATATAACCTTTTTAAGAGAAACAGGCCAAACAAGAAAGGAGGAGGAATAGCATTATATGTCAGGGATATATACACCAGTGAAGAGATCCAGGACATCAGTACTGGAGGCCAAGTGGAGAGCATCTGGATAAAAATTAAAGCAGAGGGAAACAACAGGGATTTTACTGTGGGAGTCTACTACAGACCTCAACTCAAGCAGAAGAATTGGATGATGCCTTTCTAGAATAGATGACCACACACTCAGATAGGAAAAACATAATAGTGATGGGTGACTTCAACTATCCGGATATTTGCTGGAAGTCAAACTCAGCCAAATCCTCAAGGTCTATCAAATTCCTCACTTGCCTTGAAGACAATTTCATTGTCCAAAAGGTGGAAGAGGCAACAAGGGAGTCAGCTATTTTGGATGTGATCCTAACCAATAGGAATGACCTAGTCAATGGGGTGCAAGTGGTGGGATCCTTAGGTGGAAGTGACCATGTTCTCCTGGAGTTTGTTATACAATGGAAAGGAGAAGCCAGGCATAGTCAGACACACATTTTAGATTTTAGAAAACTTAGAGAAATACTGGGGGTGATCCCATGATAAGAAATACTAAAAGAGAAGGGTGTTCAAGATGGATGGGAGTTCCTCAAAAGGGAGATACTAAAAGGACAATTTCAAACAGTTCCAATGATTAAGAAAAATGGGAGATGTCTGAAGAAACCAGGATGGATGACTAAGGAAATTTCAACTGAACTAAGTTTTAAATGGAACATGTATAAGAAATGGAAAAATGGGATAATCATCAAAGTGGAATTCAAACAAAAAGCAAGAACCTGTAGGGATAAAGTCAGAAAAGCTAAAGCACAGGATGACGTCAGGCTTGCTAGAGAGGTTAAGAACAATAAAAAGGGCTTTTATGGGTATGTCCACAGCAAAAGGAAAAAGAAGGAAATGATAGGGCCGCTGTGCGGAGAAGATGGCAAAATGCTCACAGGGGACAGAGAAAAGGCAGAATTATTCAACACCTTCTTTGCTTTAGACTTTTCAGAAAAGGCAAAGGGTGTTCAACCTGAGTACAGTGGAGCAGGGGACAGAATAGGAGTATTTCAGCACAGAATAAGTAAAGAGATAGTACAGGAATACTTGGTTAACCTAAATGAATATAAGTCTCCAGGACCAGATGAACTACATCCTAGAGTATTAAAAGAACTGGCAAATGTAATATCGGAACCACTGGCAATAATCTTTGAGAACTCCTGGAGAACAGGAGAAGTCCCAGCAGACTGGAGGAGGGCAAACGTTGTCCCCATCTTCAAAAAGGGGGAAAAGGAGGATCCCAACAATTATCGTCCGGTTAGTCTGACATCAATTCCAGGAAAGATTCTAGAGCAGATCATTAAGCAGAGAGTCTGTGAACATTTAGAAGACAATGCCATAATCACAAAAAGTCAACATGGGTTTCAGAGAAACAAGTCATGTCAGACAAATCTGATCTCTTTTTTTTTTGATAAAATTACCAGTTTGGTAGATGAAGGGAACACTGTGGATATAGTATATCTTGATTTCAGTAAGGCCTTTGACAAGGTTCCCCATGACATTCTTGCAAACAAGCTTATAAAATGTGGGATAGACAAGGCAACTGTTACATGGATTTGTAACTGGTTGGCCGAACCCAAAGGGTGCTCAACAATAGTTCCTTTTCATCCTGGAGAGAAGTGACCAGTGGGGTCCCACAGGGTTCTGTCCTGGGCCCAGTGCTATTTGACATCTTTATTAATGATTTGGATGATAGAATTGGGGGCCTACTTATCAAATTTTCAGATGACACTAAACTAGGAGAAGTAGCTAATACCCCAGAGGACAGGATCAAAATTCAGAATGACCTGAATAGACTAGAAAGGTGGGCCAATGCTAACAAAATGAAATTCAACACGGAGAAATGTAAGGTACTGCACTTAGGTCGGAAAAATGAAATGTACAGATATAAGATGGGGGACACCTGGCTGAATGAGACAACATGTGAAAGGGATCTAGGAGTCCAAGTAGACCACAAGTTGAACATGAGTCAGCAGTGCGATGCAGCAGCTAAAAAGGCCAATGCACTTTTAGGTTGCATCAATAGAAGTACAGTGGTCCCCTGGGTTACGAAATTAATTCATTCCAGCACCTTTTTCGTAAGCCGAAAATTTCGTAACCCGGGGCCTATTTCCCATTGAAAATAACTAATCCGTTCCATGACCCCAGATTGACCCTGCAAGTCAATGGAAGGTTACAATAGAGGCCTATTTCCTTAAGTACCCTACAATACACTCTAATAGAAACTTCCCTAAGGCACTAAAGAACTTAAGAATGACTTGCAGGGCCAATCTAAAGAATAAAAAAAAAAAAGATTTGCAAAGAACCAAAGAACCAAAGTTTCAAAATCCATTCACTGCACAGGCCTTTCCAAGGCCCATGGGCACCTTGGAAGCAGAAGGGACCCCAGAAAGCTTTGAAACTGCAACTCTGATCACTCTCTCAGCCCAATTTCAAAGAACCAAAACAACCAAAGTTTCAAAAGCCATTCACTGCACAGGCCTTTCCAAGGCCCATGGGCACCTTGGAAGCAGAAGAGACCCCAGAAAGCTTTCAAACTTCAAGGCAATGCACTGTGATCACTGTCTCAACCCAATTTCAAAGAACCAAAACAACCAAAGTTTCAAAATCCATTCACTGCACAGGCCTTTCCAAGGCCCATGGGCACATTGGAAGCAGAAGGGACCCCAGAAAGCTTTGAAACTGCAACTCTGATCACTCTCTCAGCCCAATTTCAAAGAACCAAAACAACCAAAGTTTCAAAAGCCATTCACTGCACAGGCCTTTCCAAGGCCCATGGGCACCTTGGAAGCAGAAGGGACCCCAGAAAGCTTTGAAACTGCAACTCTGATCACTGTCTCAGCCCAATTTCAAAGAACCAAAACAACCAAAGTTACAAAATCCATTCACTGCACAGGCCTTTCCAAGGCCCATGGGCACCTTGGAAGCAGAAGGGACCCCAGAAAGCTTTGAAACTGCAACTCTGATCACTCTCTCAGCCCAATTTCAAAGAACCAAAACAACCAAAGTTTCAAAAGCCATTCACTGCACAGGCCTTTCCAAGGCCCATGGGCACCTTGGAAGCAGAAGAGACCCCAGAAAGCTTTCAAACTTCAAGGCAATGCACTGTGATCACTGTCTCAACCCAATTTCAAAGAACCAAAACAACCAAAGTTTCAAAATCCATTCACTGCACAGGCCTTTCCAAGGCCCATGGGCACATTGGAAGCAGAAGGGACCCCAGAAAGCTTTGAAACTGCAACTCTGATCACTCTCTCAGCCCAATTTCAAAGAACCAAAACAACCAAAGTTTCAAAAGCCATTCACTGCACAGGCCTTTCCAAGGCCCATGGGCACCTTGGAAGCAGAAGGGACCCCAGAAAGCTTTGAAACTGCAACTCTGATCACTGTCTCAGCCCAATTTCAAAGAACCAAAACAACCAAAGTTACAAAATCCATTCACTGCACAGGCCTTTCCAAGGCCCATGGGCACATTGGAAGCAGAAGGGACCCCAGAAAGCTTTGAAACTGCAACTCTGATCACTCTCTCAGCCCAATTTCAAAGAACCAAAACAACCAAAGTTTCAAAAGCCATTCACTGCACAGGCCTTTCCAAGGCCCATGGGCACCTTGGAAGCAGAAGGGACCCCAGAAAGCTTTGAAACTGCAACTCTGATCACTGTCTCAGCCCAATTTCAAAGAACCAAAACAACCAAAGTTACAAAATCCATTCACTGCACAGGCCTTTCCAAGGCCCATGGGCACATTGGAAGCAGAAGGGACCCCAGAAAGCTTTCAAACTGCAACTCTGATCACTCTCTCAGCCCAATTTCAAAGAACCAAAGCAACCAAAGTTTCAAAAGCCATTCATTGCACAGGCCTTTCCAAGGCCCATGGGCACCTTGGAAGCAGAAGGGACCCCAGAGAGCTTTGAAACTGCAAGGCAATGCACTGTGATCACTCTCTCAGCCCAATTTGCAAAGGACCAAAACAACCAAAGTTTCAAAAGCCATTCACTGCACAGGCCTTTCCACGGCCCATGGACACATTGGAAGCAGAAGACCCCCCCCCCCCGAAACATTTGAAACTGCAAAGCAATGCACTGTGATCACTCTCTCAGCCCAATGTGCACAAAACCAAAAAACCAAAGTTTCAAAAGCCATGCACTGCACAAGGCCACATCATCCACATCATTCACCCACAAGAAGAAGTAAAAAATCCATACTGTACCTGCACTTCCAGGGATTCACCGGAGGTCTTGATCCAAAGAGCAGGCGTAGATGCACAGGTAAAGTGCCAGGCAGAAGTCAGCCAGACAAATCCAGTCAAAGAAGTTCAGACCTTCACTGGAGCCAAGAGTTCAGAATCAACTCTATCTCACCAGTTCACAAAGGCCGAACAAGGGGTCCCAGCACTGGAACCTGGCTTTTATTTCTGAAGCCACCCCCCCCATTCGTTAGCCAATCAGATTGCTTTCGCAAGCCAATCAGATTGCTAAACCAAGTTCAAAATTCGTGCCAAAGCTGAATGATAACCAATCCCCTTTAAACAGCCCCTTAGCCAATAGTAGCACTTTGCAACTTTTAAATTTCCCGCCGTTTGCGTTTCATAACCAATCCCCTTTAACCAGCCAGCCCCTTGGCCAATAGCAGCACTTTGCAACTTTTAAATTTCGCGCCGTTTGAGTTTCGTAACCCGGGGATACATTCGCAAGCCGGGGCCAGTTTTTCGGCCCTGGCTTTTTCGTATCCCGGGGTTTTCATTAGGCGGGGGATTCGTATCCCGGGGGACCACTGTATAGCGTCTAGATCAAGGGAAACTGGAGCGGGTCCAAAGGAGGGTGACTAAAATGGTGAAGGGTCTGGAAACCATGCCCTTTGAGGAACGACTTAGGGAGCTGGGGATGTTTAGCCTGGAGAAGAGAAGGTTAAGAGGTGATATGATAGCCTTGTTTAAATATTTGAAGGGATGTCACACAGAGGAGGGAGCAAGCTTGTTTTCTGCTGCTCCAGAGAACAGGACTTGGACCAATGGATGCAAACTGCAGGAAAAGGGATTCCACCTCAACATTAGAAGAAACTTCCTGACATTAAGGGCTGTTCGACAGTGGAACACACTCCCTCGGAGTGTGGTGGAGTCTCCTTCATTAGAGGTCTTTAAGCAGAGGCTGGATGGCCATCTGTCAGGGATGCTTTGATGTAGAGTTCCTGCATGGCAGGGGGTTGGACTGGATGGCCCTTGTGGTCTCTTTCAATTCTATGTTTCTATGATTCTATGATGGGTTTCATGCATACATACCTCACTTGAGTCCTGCTTTGTAGGCATGGGGAGGAAGGTGGGATCTAGGTAAAATTAATAATAGTAATGCAACTCTGAGAAAGTTGCATTTGATATTATGTTCTGCAGTTTTCCTCCTAGCTTAGAAAAAGTTACTTTTTATGACTGCAACTCCCCAAACCCTGCTCCCAGCCCATATGAGGGATTTTGCAGGCTGCAGCCCCAAGTGCAGAATAAGTTTTCTGCATTTGTCTGGAATTGCAGCATACCCTGCCTTGGCTTTAATGCCTCCCCAAAGGAGTTCATAATTCAATTTTTCTTTCAGGTCTCGGGGGATAAAGAGATTGTGTATGCTGACCTAAAGGATCCAAAGGGATTACAAAGAGCCAAACCAAGCACTCCAGAAGAATGTCCTGAATATGCCACCATACGGATAACACAGGCTGTTCCTCGGCCCAGCGCTTAAAAGAGAAAGGATGCTTCTCTGTCTTGATTGAAAAACAACCTGGAATAAAACTGTGCCAGTGTGTGAAGCCAGGGAGAAGGAAAGAAAGAATTCAAGATGGAATGGAATGTCCTGGCCAGAAGCAAAAGAAAGATGCCATCTCTCATTTCTGCACCAAACTCTTCTTTCTTTTTCCCACCAGAGAGGGAACTCAGAAAGCTGGTGGACTAATTCCAAAAGCATACTTGCCAGCATTTCACAGATGAAAACTGGGATGTTAGTGGCCAAGCAACACTAGAGAGTGTCCAAGTTATTACTGAAGGAGAACACACAAAACAGGATAGGCTGGAGCAATTGCATTTCCCTGAGCCTACTGTTAAGGGCGAAGATGACCCTCTAACTTTGGTGATTTGTCAAGGACAGTGTAAAGTGCAATCCTCTGTCATCCCATTTTTCAGCTGCTTTTAAAATGCCCCCATTTCTCTCTCCCCCACCACTTCCCCCCTTTGCCCCCAGCTTATTTCAGTTGCTTCAAACAGAGTTCATACTACAAAAGTGGCTTGTAGTCAGTTGAAGGAAGAGAGGAGGGGGCAGAATCTTGCTTTTCCCAATTGTTCAGGCAAAAGCAAACTGCTGCAGCCCCTCCTAGTTTGTGTGTTATTCTTCCTTAATAACTTTTGCCATCATGACTACACTCTGACATTGCCTGGCTATACGTGTCCCAGGTTTCATGTGTGAAATGTTGGAGGGTATGGCTTTTGACCCTCTTTGCAAGAAGTCTGAAGGGAGAGGCAAGGGGCTAGGAAAATAACTGGAGAAAGACTGAATAGGGTTTCACTCCATTTCTCTCTCTCAACCCTTTTTCTGAGGGTGGGAGGTCATTATACAGCTGCTTACACACTTACAAAGGAGAGGGTCAACTTACTGGTAGATGATTTCTTTAAAAAAACAACAACCCAGAAACAGAGTGTCCTTAAGAAAGCAGACCAGGCCAAGCCAAGCCATCCGAAGCTAATTAATTTGATTACGAGGCAAGCAAAGCCACAACAGCAAGGGAGGGAAAGAGGGGTGTCCCTAGGAAGCTGAAGAGGGTGATGTATTTTGAGAAGCAAGTGATGCAAATTGGATGATGCATCGTGGCGGAATGGTGCTCATAGCATAGTGAGCACATAGGAAAGCTGTGTTCGCGTTCACTTCCTTTGCAAAAAAGCAACCCCTTGCCTTGCAGAAGGGGATGTGCCGGTGACAAAACCTATTCACTTCCCTTACTCCCCCCTTCCTAGATTTGGAAAGGTTTCCTGTGTTCCCCGATAGAGTCTATTTCAACCTCATCTTTATCGTCAACAACAACAGTGCAGCCTCTCTGTAGATGTTTTGCTAATAAGCTGGCTGGGTGGCGAGCTTCGGATGGAGCCTGGCAGCTTGAACCCGTGTGAGCTGGTGGCGCTGTAGCACTGCCATTGCTCAGGAATGGACTAAAGTAGCCTTTCACCCCCTCCAGTCCAAATGGACAAAAGCCTTTTGATCCAAGTTTTTTCCAGGCCCCAAACACTGCTGTGGTGCCAGGCAGTCCATCCCCAGCAGAAGCATCCCTTTAGACTAGCAGTGATGCCCTCTAGTGCTCAAAAAAGAGAAAACTGGTTGGGGGTTCCCCCCCCCCTACACTGCCCTCCTTCTCAGCTCCTTCTTGAAGGGGCCTCAATGGCCCCCTTTGGCTTCTTAATTGCATTAAAGCTGTCCTTGCATAACATGGCTTCACAAGCTGCCTTCCTGGCCGGGAGCTCTTAATCACACCCTTGGAGCTGGCAGGAGGGATCTCTTTGCTCACAGCCTCATCTCCTGCATGGCAGATGGCAAGGGAGGGCTGCTCTTGGTGCTGACCGTGTTTTTCACGTGCAAAGGGACCCAAGGGGACAGCCCAGCCACAGCTCGCTCCCTGCCTTGCGCTGCCAAAAATACAAGACTACCCCATGCGCTCTCCATGCTCATATCAGCCAATCAGACAGAGATATTGGCAAACAGCAGGGTTATAGATTGTAAATCGTTGCATGGAGAGTTAAGCATTGATTGTGCTATATAACCTGTGTGTTGAATGGCAACCTTTTGCAAGAGAACCCTTGTTGTTGTATGCAATCGAGCTGGCTTCAATTTATGGTGACCCTAGGAAGGAAATGGTATATGCCCTGGTCATCTACCACCCTGCTCAGGTCTTATAAATGGGCTGCTATGGCTTCGTTGTCCATGCAAAGCTCTGGTGCCACAACAAGCTCCGGTTCCCAGAATCCCATAGCACTGAGCCGTGGCAGTTAAAGTGGTGTCAAACTGGAGTATTTCTGCAATGCAGATGGAGCCAGGGTTAAAGATTTCCTGGGGCAGTTAATAAC
This sequence comes from Urosaurus nigricauda, assembly GCA_034509955.1. Classification (NCBI taxonomy): domain Eukaryota; kingdom Metazoa; phylum Chordata; class Lepidosauria; order Squamata; family Phrynosomatidae; genus Urosaurus; species Urosaurus nigricauda. The sequence continues at coordinate 5,113,089 of JAOEGL010000004.1, forward strand.
AACACCACCACGGTGAAGTCAGTAACAAAAGAAACCAGAAGAAATCTATAGATGCTCAAGCCCCATTACATACAATGGCACAGTAATATGATATCTCTTATTTAAAAAATGGCAAAATCATGGTTTGCTTTTTGGAATTATAAAGCTGTGGATGGTGGAATCCTGCAGAATCTGTGGCTAGAGAGGGCAGACTGTATTTAACAAATAACAAATTTGCAAAAAGTGAATCAAGGCACCAAATGTGCAGTTAAGGGTCAGTATAGACTGGCACAATATGCTGGCTTCAGGGCATCATGAAGGCATGGCATATGCATGACATATGTCCCAATGCCACCAGCGTTATGCCGTTCTGTGGTCCACACAGGGGAAGCATGGTGTTTAGATACCACATGCTGCAGGAGTGTTGAAAAACTGTGGCAGCAGTGGAAAAGGTGGCCTTTTTCCAGCGAAAAATGGAGCAGTATATTTTGGCATGGCGATTGTTTTGGTGTTCTTCAGTTTTATTCTGTTTTTGGATTTTAGTTTGGGGTCTGTGCCACAGTCTGCATCTGGTGTCATGTTTACCCCAAGAAAGAAGCTTCTCCATCTTCTACTGCTATTATATAATCTATGTGTTTTTTGTGTTGACCATTTGGTGATGTCCATGTGTACAGTCTGCTCTTCAGCTGTATGAAGAAGGTATTTGTGATGAATAGATTGTGGTGCTTGGAAATCACCCTCTCTCTTGCATTTTTATTTGAACTGAACCCAAGCCACCCTATTATTTTGATTGTGTTCTGCTTCCTACTTTGGCATTCCACTCACCTATGATTACCAAGCAGTCCTTTTTTTTTAGGTGTTGTCAGTTTCTTGCTAGGCCCCATATAGAATTTCTCAATTTTTTCCTTTGCCTCTGTGGCTGGTGCATTTATTTGGATTATAGTGATGTTTATTGGCTTCCCCTGAAGGGTTATTGACATGATTCAGTCTGACTTTATGTTATATCCTTTGACTGATTTTGCTATGAGAATTTCAGCAGAGGCAGATGGGTACACAGCAATTGAGAATGGACATCTGCATACAGAGTGTTACTGCATGCACAATTCGACTCCTGTTACCTTGAACTGGATATTGACTTCCATAGGTGAACTTACATATGCACAGGATTTGTAAGGATACAGGCATACTTTGGTTAACAAACTAGATGCATTCCTGGGCATTATTTCTTTAACAGAAAAATTGGTAACAGAGACAGAAATAACATGGATTGGGTGGGGATCCTGCACCACCAAGAGAGAGAGAGAGAGAGAGAGAGAGAGAGAGAGAGAGATAAGCCGTTCAACTTGTTTCAGCAATCTTTCCAACCAAAACTAACAATGTGCCCATGTGAAATGAAACAACCAGGTTAGGTAACCCTTGCATAAATAAACAAAAACATTCTGAAAACCTTCTTCCAAATGCATTTTTCTTTTCACTAGCCTCCACTTTTTTTTGTCATTTCCATTGTGGTGGCCAAATATATAGACCTTTGCATGGGAGGGAGATTTTCTGTTGTCCCCCTTTCTCTTTGTTTTGCAGTTCATGTATGCTTAGTAAGGGATTCTAGAGGTAGCTACTGTTTACCTCACCTGTTGTAGGCAAGCACACATGGCTACAGTAGGATTGGCTAGAGGAGAATCCCCCCTTTCCCATTTTAAGCTTTACTGCATTGTTTACTGCAGACACACTGCTGTAACCTGACACCAAAAGTCTGTGTTTTTTCAGCCCTCACTCATCCTCTTCCTAGTATTGATGCTGCTTAAAAAGTTCTATCTAGACAGAGAACAAAGAGGAAAAGTGAGTGCTGGGCAAGTGTAAAAGCTTCTTTGTTAGAGGCTTTGGCCCTGTACAGAGCAGTGAAAAGGGCCAGCCTTTTTTTATTCTGCTGAGTCAGGGCTGAGCATCTTGATGCTTGATGCCCTTATGCCACTGCCAGGGTGCCATTTTGGTGAGCGCCGGTCCACACAGCACGTATCATGATGATGCACTTCTGCTGCAGTGCTCAAACGGTGCAGCACTGAAGGGGCATCATCACACCACCCTGTCGCAGCTATAGCGCCCCATCTAAAGCACAAAAAGCTGCTTGGGACAGATTACACCCTTGCCTTTCACCAGGGGATGGTTCCTTTTTATATATATATAAGAGTTCAAGTACAGTACTTACATTGATTCATGGATAAGTCAACTCAGGTTTTTTTAAATTAATTTTTTGACTAAACTTTATAGACTTACACATGTGTATATACAGTATTTCCAGGTAAAGTACAAAGTGTTGGTTCTTACCTTTAAAGCCCCACGTAATTGGGTCCAGGTGACCTACAGGATCACCTTCTCCCATACAATCTGCCCTGTACACTCAGGCCCTCTGGGAAAGGTTTGCTTCAGTCGGCTAGGACTAGACTAGCAATGGTTTCCCAGTTGACTTTTTCATCTGCCGCCCGCACACTGTGTAATGACCTGCCTGAGTAGATAGGCCATCTGAAAACACTGATTGCTTTTAAAACTGTACTGAAGACATCTCTCTTCCAGTAGGCCTACCCAGTCAATTTTAAATCATGATTTTAAACTGTTATATTTTAAAGAATGTACTATATATGTGTACTTTGATGGTTTTGTAGTATTGTATTTTACCGTAGATACTCGACTCTAATTCGACCTCATGTATAAGTCGAGGGCAGGTTTTGGGGGCAAAATTATGGATTTTGATATTACCCTTGGATAAGTCGAGGGTAAAACTTAGGGACATGCAACAAAGGATCTAAATGATGATGCGAAGGAAAACACGGCCAAAGAACCTACAAAACTATGGCAGGCATAACTGTTTTAGCTCACATTAAAGGCTGGATGGGAGAGTAGAGGGAGGTCAATGCTTACAGGACAGATGACACTCTTGCCTTTCACTAAGGGATGGTTTCCTTTTTAATAAGAGTTAAAGTATAATACAGTTGGCCCTCCTTATCCACGGATTTTTTTATCCATGGATTTGAGCATACACAACTTGAAAATATTCCCAAAAAGTATAAATTCCAAATAGCAAACCTTGATTTTCCATTTTATATATGGGAGACCATTTTGTTGTGCCATTATATTTAATGGGACTTGAGCATCCATGGATTTTGTTATCTGCAGAGGGTCCTGGAACCAAACCCCAGCGGATAACAAGGGCCCACTGTATTTACATTTGACCCATGGATATGTTGGCCTAGGTTTTTGGGGTCAATTTTTTGGCTAAAATTTCTAGACTTATACATGAGTATATATGGTAACTGTTGGTTTTATACGTTTCCAATTGTGTTTTGTATTTTAACATGTTGCAACTCGCCTCAAGCCTTAAGGAGAGGTGGGAAAGAAATAAAATTTATTATTATTACCCTATCTTACCCTTCCTCCATTCTCTTCCGCTACCTCACTCGCTTGCCTGGCTGCTGCCCACCCAGGGCTGTCATGGGCACCCGTAAGTTTGCTAACAGGAGGGGATGGAAAGAGCATCTCTCCTGATGCCTTGGCTTCCTCCTCACAGAGAGAGCCATGGTATCGGAGAAGAAGGGGCAGGTGCAACACCACGCACCCCACAGCAAGGGGAGGGTCAGAAGGGTGTTACCCCTCTTCTGAGGTGTCACCCAGTGTGGACAACACTCCTCGAACTCCCTGAATGACGCTATTGTTTCCAAATCTTTTTTTAAAAAATCTGTTTGAATGAGGTTTAACTCTGCAGCAGGAATTGTTATATTTTATTGTTAGGCAGTTTCTATGGAAAAGTTGTTTTTCATTACAGGGTATTTCTTCAGGATTGTTTCAGTCATGTTAGATGCTGCCCAGGGAGTGATAAGCAAAAAAGGGAGGGTGCAATAGATCAACAACGAAATGAAGTTTACCATAATTGGTTAATTTTGTACCTCTCCCCAACAAATCCCTCTGCGCTGTCGCTTAGGCCTGCTTTGCCATGAAAGATGCTGGATTTTCAAAATAGAATTTCAACAAATGCTTTGAGCTCCCAACTTCCTGGTGTTTATCATGATTCTGAAAGCAATTTTACCTTGGTCTAGTTATTTCCCACAAGGGTTATCGCAGAACAATTTGAGCTTGCAATTGCTTCTTGACACTTGCTCCGGTCAGTGGGGGGTTCTGCATTGGCTCTTTAGAGAGAACACGGCCTCCTCCTCCACCAGCCTTGCTCCAAAAACACAAACCCACCATTTTTCAAGATTTGACTGTTGATGTGTGTTGTTTTGTGCTGTTATGGCACTGCAGAAACCTCCAATGGCAAAGCTGTCCTGTGTTTCCGCCTTCCCAAACTCATACAGAATGTTGTTTTTTTGTTGCATTATTGCTGACTTTTTTTTTTTTTTGATGTGGAAAAGGTGAGTTATTTTTCCTGTTCCTAAAGAAACAGAGTTCTTTGCTATGCTGAGAGCGTTGGACTGGGAAGTTGTTGTTGCTGTGTGCTTTCAAGTCATTTCAACTTCCAGCGACCCTAAAGCAACCCTATCACTGGGTTTTTTGAGGCTGAAAAAGTGTGACTTGTATATGATCACCCAGCAGGTTTCCATGGTTGAGTAGAGATTCAAACCCTGGTCTCCAGAGTCATAGTCCAATGCTCAAACCACTATGCCATGCTGGCTAAGGCAAGATCTGGCTTCAGATGTAAATGAATCACTTTGAGGTTTTTGTGTGTGTGTGTGTGTGTGTGTGTGTGTGGTGAGTACTGAGCTTGGAGACTAGAAGGGGTAAAAAATCAACCTAAACATTGGGAAGAACTTTTTTTTTAAACTGCAAAAGTTGTTCAACTGTGGAAGAATTGACTACCTCAAAGGATAGTGGACTCTTAATCTTTGGAGGTCTTTAAACAGAGGTTGGATATGCATCTTTCAGGAGTATGTCACAGAATTGTGTATAGCAGATAGTTGGACTATGTGGCCCTTGTGGTACCTTCCTATTGTATGATTCTGTGATCCTAATGTTAGAATGGAGGAAACTAGTGCATTCAAAGATTAAAGCTTTCCCCAACTCCTTCCCAAGCTACAATAGGAAGGAAATACAGTTAGAAGTTCATGATATCGTGATCTAGAGAAGGTCTACTAGATGTCGCTGAAAGGGAGAGGGCAAAGCTCAATGTTCTCAACACATCACAATTGGGCTTCATTTTATATGAATGACTCAGAGCCCTTGCCTCCCAGAGCTTCAGATCTACTGAGAAACTGCCACCAAGAGAAAGTCAAAGATGGCCTCAAGGTAAATGTAAAGCAATTATGACATTTTAAAACATTCTCTCATGTACAGTGTCAGCTTGAACAGAGATAAAGATGAGCTGGCAGAGGTGAAGAAGTCCTGCTTTGAGTTGTGGCTGGGAGGCAGGTCCAGCCCTGCTATTAGATATGGTAAGGTACCCAACTCAGATAGCAGAGGTTGAGGGCAAAAGAGGAAGATTCCCAACCTTTCCTCTTAGAAAGTCCCATTCTTGCCTTCTGCCTAAGAGCAGATTTTGTATGTCACACAGCCTGTCCTGCACGGAAAAGGATCTTGTAGCCCATTTGAGACTACTGAGTGAAAGATGTTGTAGCGCAAGCTGTCATAGACTTGGTAATTGAGAAACAAAGGCATGAGGAAAGACTGGTTCGATTGAAACTAGAGCTTGGCTCTGGAAGAAATTCTGTTCAGCTCAGAGCATCTGCAGAAGTGGTAAATTTGAGTGGGTTTGGAATTCCTTTCTAAGGAATGGCTCCCTACTTACTATCCTTTCACCAGCAGCTCATTGTATTCCAGCAGGCAGAAGGGGAACTGATAGTTATGTGTACAAAGGTTTGGGGCATTTTTAGTGTCCTGTACTACTTAACCAGCATGGAACCTTATCGCATTAACTTTTATAACCGTTTTGAGGACGGGAACGGGACTCGCAGGGGGTGCGTATAAACACATTTTACCACACACTCAAGTGTCCACAAAAAGGTCTCCTTCCGGCACCCGTCCCTATCCCGTGCTGCGAAGCGTTAAATGTTCTGCTCGGAAGACTTCCAACCAGCCAAAATGGTGCTCGCTGGCACTGAACAGGAATGGCTTGGGGACGGGTGCCGGAACAGGACCTTTTCATGGACACGTGTGTACGGTAAAATGCATTCACGCGCGCCCCCGCGAGTCCCGTTCCCATCCTCAAAATGGTTATAAAAGTTAATGCAATAAGGTTCATGGTGTAGTGGTTTGACGATTGGACTATGACTCTGGAGACCAGGGTTCAAATCCCCACTCAGCCATAGCAATTCACTTTGGGCAAGTCACACTCTCTCAGCCTCAGAGAAAGGCTAAGGCAAACCTTCTTTGAACAAACCTTGCCAAGAAAACCCCCATGATAGGTTTTAGGTTGCCACAAGCTGTTTCTGTTTTAACTTTTGTTAGCTGCTCTGAGTCCCATGGGTGGGAAAAATGTAGAGCATTATTATTATTATTCATCAACATCATCATCAAATGGACTGAGAAAACATTTGAGTGAAATCACCATAGACAGGATCATAGTAGCATAATCACAAAAAGTGACACTGCTTGGAATGTGCCACATTATCTAATGATGCCTTACCTAAGTCTTAGATTCTTGGATAAAATCCAAATCATTGATGGTCAACAATTCATCAATAAAACCTGGTAGATGACTACCTTCTCCTTTTCCTCTTCCTCTTCCACTTCCTCCTCCTCCTTTTTGAGGGAGTCCATCTTCCACTGTCGAACAGCTCTTACCATCAGATGTTCTTCCTATTTATTTATTTAAGTAGGCTGGCATTCTATTTGGGACACACATCTTCATTTATATATTTAATTATATAATATCCTGTCTTTCTCCCATCATGGGGTCCAAGGTAGCATGCAACATTTTAAAAACATAATATGATTAAAAATCTGTTAATACAAAAGGTTAAAATGCAATTACACCAAACTGCTATTTAAAAAACAACAACACTAGTTAAGATTGCATTAAAAACAAGTTTAAAACAGCCTTAAAAGATGTTTAAAAATTTAATAGAATGAAAACACTACATGCTTTATCTGCCACATACTCTAAAAGCCAAAACTTTCCTTAAATAGAAGGTCTTTACTTCATGGCAGAAAGACATCAAGGAGGGGGCCAAATGGACTCCTGTTGAAGGGAGTTCCATAACTTGGGAGCAACCACCATAAAGGCTCTTATCTGTTGTGCCTCGGATAGTGGCAGGACCAAGAGAAATCCTTCTCCTGCATATCTTAAAGAATGGGCAGGATCATCATTATACATGGTTACATGTGTGCAAAATTGGATTAGGTATCTTCACAGTCTTCATATGTACCTAGGGTCTACCATGATGTTACATCATATGGGCATCGATTGTGAAATGATGGCGTGATGCAGCACAGGCACCAATGCACATCAGATGACTCCCGAACGCACATTCAGATGCTAGCTAGGAAGTGCTGGAGGACAACAGCAGTGCTGGATGCACATCAAAAGTATCCAATATACATTGGAGCACTTTTGCCAATGCCTTGATGTGCATTGTTGCACTGCACTAACAGGGTTTCATTGAGTTTCTGCAACATAGCTATGGATGTGTAAAGTTGTGAAATGTAGACTGTGGTGTGGAATCTTGGCCAGCATTCTTAATGCATCTATCTCCCCATGATGGATGTCTGCAACGATGGAAATTCTGTGGGAAGGCTGAGCTGACACTGAGCCCATCGTCCTGTCATCCTTTTTTGTTCTTCTAGTGCTTTTGGAATCCTGCAGTTTCGAGTACCATTTCCATCTGCTAATCTTTACCAGATGGTTGAGGCATCAATAAAGATGTAACCCAGGAGATGGGTTCACAAGGATCAAAGGAAGTCCATGATGAAAATTGCAACTGAAAAGGAGAGAGGACTTTTCTGTCTGGTTAGACAGTGTAGAAAGAAATAGTGTGACGCACAACGGAATACACATCGGAGGCCCTGAGCTTCCCCAAGCTAATGCAACATGCATGAACTACACTTGCAACCTGAAAGGGTCCACTTGCAGCATACCTTTGGCACAGTGAGATGATTGAACATGCAAAGACATAGCTTTCCAGAATGCAGAAGCATAGAAAGTATGACCCTTTGGGCCTAGCCTGAAGGAAGCAACTGTAGAACCATAGAGTTGAAATGGATCCCAAGTGCTATTTAGTCCAATGCCCAGTCCTGCAGAAATACACAGCACTGGTGAGAGGTGGCCATCCAACTTCTGTTGAAAGACCTCCAAAACAGGAGAATCCGCCAGCCTCCGAGGCCATTGAACAGGAGTTATAGGATGCCTAGAAAGAAAAGGTGGACAATTGTGCATTGCACCAATACTTCTTATGATATAGTGTATCTTTATTTTATCTTTGTAAGCCACTTTGATTGTTCCCACAAAAAGCAGGGTAGAAATTAAAGTTTTATATTATTATTATTATTATTATTATTATTATTATTGAGAATGGGCTTTTAATGGGTTGTTGTTGTGTACCTTCAACTGACTTTTGGCAACCCTCAGTCATGGGGTTTTCTTGGCAAGATTTGTTCAGAGGAGGTTTGCCATTGCCTTCCCTCTCAGGCTGAGAGTATATGATTTGAACAAGGTCACCCGGTGGGTTTCATGGTTGAGCTGGGAATCAAACTCTGGTATCCAGAATTCAAATCACTACATTATCTTTTTATTATGCAATAAATCTGATTTTTTAAGCAGAGGCTGGATGGCCATCTGTCAGGGATGCTTTGACTTGGAGTTCCTGCATGGCAGGGGGTTGGACTGGATGGCCCTTGTGGTCTCTTCCAACTCTATGATTCTATGATTCTATGATTCTTTTAAAAACAAAACTTTTGGATGAATAGTTTTTTAAGGTGTACTTTTTTATTTAACTTGTTATAACTAACCTGAATCCTATGCTGGGAAAAAGGTGAGATATAAACTAACTAACTAACTAACTAACTAACTAACTAACGTTGCTTCCAGCCTCTTAGGACTCATGCATCATTTAAACAGCATACCTCCAAAGTGACCCGAAGCAGCTTTATTTGGTCCTGTTTGTTCAGGCCCTATGAATGGGATGGTAATGAGATGACAGAGTCTAGAGATGGGAAAATGGATGTCTGCAGATGAGAGAACATGTTTTGAAATGCTTTTTTATAGGAAAATGTGCTTGCAAGTAGATAGCTAGCCCAGCAATGATTGGGAGGTGTTAGAAATCTTGTACTGCAGGGATTGAGGCAAGCATTCATGAATGTGATCTATCCATGTGCAGATGCAGACTGTGTGAATAACATCTCGAATTGGGGGAAGCTAAAACAAGTAGTCTAAAAGAGAATTTAAAAACAGACTCAGGAAAGGCTGTGAGTTTGTTTGTTATGATAATGCCAATTCAGTTAAGACAGGCTTCAATTTAAATGAAGGAGATCATAGCACAAAACCAGGAGTGGGATTCCAAAGCCAACTTTGATCAGAAGAGAAACTGCCATGCAGAAAAGAAGGAGCTGATGTTGAAGAGATGGAGCATCTGAAAACCCCATAGGAATCGAAGCTCTCAGGTAATGATGCAACGCGGTACCTTGGAAGAGATTCAGCATTATGACAAGAAGTTAAGCAGAGAGCCTGTAGTTCTGAATTTTGCAAGACCTGAAGCAGCTGACATTTTTAATAGAATGCAACTGAGTCAGGCAGTGAGGGCCAACTCTGACAGGTCTGCAGAAGTTTGAAGAGTTTTCACATAGGAAAAAAGAAAAGAGAAGAAAATATTTGTGAGAGACACATTCCATAAGTTAATTTGGGAGGTATGTGAATCACTGGGAGAACCTTTACCAAACCCACAACTATGGACAGCTAACAGGTAGCATAGTGAGAAATCAAATTGTGACCAGCATTAAAAGCTACGAAAAGACACTTGGAAAATATACCCATTTCAGTTCAGAAACTGTTCTGGGATTTTTTTTTTAAAAAAATGAAATTCTTTGCTTTATCAAATAAACATGTGTGTGCCAGATACCCATGGGTGGCCATATTCAAGAATCATATTGATGTACCTGCCCACCCCCACACCACAGACCCATTACTACCATGTGTTTCTTACCTTACTACTCAGTTGCCACTAGTGAGAAGACTGTAATCGCCCCATTTCCATGTCAGAACTGGTGACAGCGGCAACAGAGGAGTAAGGTATTGGGCATGCAGGGCTATGCAGGGTTTGATGCCCAATTTCCACGCAATTTCACAGCAAATAGCGGGTCATTTTGCCCTGCATTAAGGTCCCTTTGACCCAGGATCAGGCTGGATCTGCTGGATCCAAGTCTGTTCTGTTGGATCCCAGCCAGATCCCAGGAGACGCAGGCAAAAGCAAACAGCTGCAGCCTCTCCTCACTCATGTGTTTTTCCTCATTAATAACTTTTGCCATCTTGACTGATGTTGCTTGGCCACATGTCTTCCAGTTTTCATCTCTGACATGTTGGAAGGGTTTGAGAATAGTTCCGCCAGTATGAAACTAAAGATTCAAGGAGGTTCTGGGTGTGCTCCTTCAAAATATTTTAAAATCAGGATATTATGTAATGCAACAGAAAAAAAGGGAGAGGGGTACAATGTTGCCAAAACTGGACACATATATACTTTTTAAAATGCTATGTTTTCCATATCAGCAAAGGAATATAGTTTGGTGAAATGGCTGGTGTTAATATTTCATAATATTCAGTGCATCAACTGGTTTTGGGCAAACAACTCAAGAAGAATAAGGTTCACTTTCATGCACTTTTAAACTCCCTTTGGTACTCTACGCTTTTGCAGAGTGGATTTTGGTTTTTTTAAAAAGCAGCAAATGGGATCCGTGTTCCCTCTTTTTTTGGAAATGAAAGTGTGTTTGGAGGCAGTGCACAAACCATGAATAAAACCATGGACGAACATAACCTGCCAGGGAATGTAGAGAACTGGGTTTCTATTAATTTTTTCATAAGAATTTAACTCTTTCATTTCTTCATATTCTTGACAGAAGAGATTTGAGATGTAAAAAATTGCTTTGAAATCCATTGAAATCATGGGAGAAAGTGAAATGGAGTTTTGATTTCTTAAGTCTTCAAGTCTGAGGTTGAGGGCTTACCTTTCAAAAACTACATACTTTGATAGGAAAATTCAGCTTATTTTGGTTACTCTGATCCACAGTGACCACGGGCTTGTCTACATACACGAGGTGAGTTCAGGATAACTGTCCTGTGATTTATCAGACTGTGATAAACTCATTTGCCAGACTGGAGTGTGTGGGAGACACGCCACATGGCAGAAATAATGCAGCTAGACATCACTGTCATGGCTCCATCCTGTGAAATCCTTGGAGTTATCGTTTGATGAGTTTTTCAATCTGATCTGCCAGAGAGCTCTGGTGCCCCAACAAAGTACAAATCCCAGAATTCCATAACATTGAGCCATGGCAGTTAAAACAGTGTCAAAACTGCATTAATTCTGCAGTATAGATGCAGCTGGTAAGAAAATTTCATAGGACAGTGGTGGCAGAATTTGTATTCGAGGGAGCAATACCTTCATTGGGCATCTACATCCCTGCTCATAGTGCTCCCTAATGATTCCAAATCTGTGGTTTTTAAAGACATATCTTCCATCACACTTTCCATCTCAGTCTCTGATAGCTGGTAGAATCCATGTGATATACAATCACTTGTACGCCAGAAGAGTGGTATAGTGCAACCATTATGTGGTTACACAAGTGTAAATTTACCCTGTGTAAGCATGATGTATGATATTGGCCAACACCCTTTTAAACGGAAAGAATAACATTTTCTTCTTATGGGTACTAGCAGCTTTTAGCATTGTTCTGAATTATTCATGCAGGCTTTTGGCTGGTAAGTGGCTGCTGTGGAAGGCTCTTTTAATGAGCAGTGTTGGGCTTTCTGCCTTTCTAAACTATTTTAACTAGGTGCTTGCCATTAATGTGATAAAATGTTTAACTGTTTCTTAAATTGCTTTTTAAAATGGAAACTTACTGAGTTTAGCTATATATATTTTATAGTTTTTAGTGGCATACACTCCTTTGCATGTGTATGTGTGCTTGCATGCATACGTGTGGGAACAATGGATAAGGCTTTTGGAGAGAAGTCCAAACTCTCCTTAGAACCAAAGAGACAACTAAAACTCAGGCTGTTGTACTTTGAACGTATCATGAGAAGAGGTGACCCACTGGAAAAAAATTCTAATGCTGGGTAAAATGGAGGGCAGTAGGGAAAGAGGGAAAATGAGTGACAAGTAGAAAGACTTAAGTAGACAGATTAAGTGACCTGGAGGTCATTCATTCATAGGGTTGCAATAAATTAAATTCAATGTGATGGTACAGTAAGACATTTGTATCTGTTGGGGTTTGGTTTCAGGACCTAATGTGATCCAACGGGTGGAGAAATCCTAAGAAAAGGCCTTCACTTGCTGGTTGAGATCAGAAGGAGAAGGAGAGCTGGAGTTGAGAGAAGCTGCAGTAGTCAAGATGAAGGAGGAGAATCTTTTCATCTTGAATATGGTAGCAGGGTTTTCAGTTGTGTATTTAGGAGGCAACAATTTCTACAATATTGATACGAGGGGGTATCCAAAAGTTTTAATGATCACCTTTTAAAAAAAATTGACAGAATTTTTTATTTATTTATTTGTAGTCGTTAACTTATCTCTATGTTGTCACCATCCAGATTTATACATTTTTCCCAATGTATCTTGACCCTCAGATTGCACCTGACAAGGATTTTACACTTTAGTCATTTCTGGCAGAGCCAGTCACAAAAATAAAGGACTCAATGAGCTGATTTTCTCAGCAACGTGCACTTAGGGACCAATGAGGACACTGACAAAATTCCATCAATATGCCATAATCACTTCCGGGTGATCATGATTACTTTACGATACCTCCTCGTAAGGCACAATCTGCAGACTTCTATGATATCAGGTATTTGGAAGGTTAAGATACACTGGGAAAATGTATAAATCTAGATAGTGACTACATAGAGATAAGTTAACAACTACAAATCAAAAAAACTTTCTGTCAATTTTTTTAAAAGGTGATACACCCTCCTATATGATAAAAAGCCAATGCAATTCTAGGCTGCATAAATAGGAGTACACCATCTAGATAGAGGGAAGTGATAGTGCCAATCTATTCTGCTTTGGTCAGGCTTCACTTGGAAGACTGTGTGCACTTCTGAGCACCACAATTCTAGAAGTATGTGGACAAGCTGGAGCATGTCCAGAGGGCAGCAACCAAAATCGGGAAAGGTCTGGAAAACATGCCCTGGGAAAGACTTAGGAAGCTGGATATGTTTAGCCTGGGGAAAAGAAGGTTAAGATGTGATATGACAGCTCTGTTTAAATATTTGAAAGGATGTCATATTGAAGATGGAACAAACAAACTTGTTTTCTGCTTCTCCAAAGACACGGCGCAACAGATTCAAACTGAAGGAAAAGAGATTCCACCTAAGAAGAAGTAGAACTAGGAAGAACCTCCTGATGGTAAGCGCTGTCGAACAGTGGAAGATGCTCTGTTGGAGAGTTGTGGTGTTTCGTTTTTGAAGGTTTTTGGCCAGCTGTCACAGGGAGTGCTTTGATGGTGTCTTCCGGCATGGCAGAATGGGGTTAGACTGAATGGCCCTTGGGGTCTCTTCCAGCTCTATGATTTGATATTTTCATATATCACATTCACATCTATTTTGTATTTTTTTTTATTTATGGCTTTAAAGTTGCACCCAAATGTTGCAATACAACTGAGCAACACAGGCAGAAGAGTCCTCCTCTCATGTTCTGCACTGATACCCCATTGGATGCTTGGACCTTTTGGGACAGTGCATATGTGTGAAAATTAATATATATGTTGTATTATTGTTAAACATTGATTGATTGATATACATATAAAGATTGTGCATATCTACATTGGCCAATTAATCAGTTTACCACCAACCTCCCTGAAACCTGTCTATGTAGGGCCAAATCCCCAATTTGAGAGTGGACTGTCTTCACAATGGAATGCCAGTTCCACACCAAATCCACCCATACCTTCCCTTAAACTGGCTTTAAACCTCACCTTTTGTTTCAGATTTTGCATGGGAAAAATTAATCAACATTCACTTGATTTCCAGTCCAGTTTGCAGGAAAAATCAACATTTAGCCATAAGATGAATGATGAGTCCCTTGTCTCTGACCTCCAATGAAGTGACTAATGTCAGCTGTGGTGGCACTGTGTATAGACAGCTGACCAGCACTGCCGTGGAGTACAGAGGTAATAGGGGGAATCCAGGTCACCAATGGGACCAGAATACTCCCGGAACAGCCCAAAGTATTCTGGCCAGTGTCAATAAGCCCGGTAAAATGTTTTGGCGTTTTCCTTCTTCAGTAGCCAATGATGAAATGGAGCCATGATGGTTTAGAATGCTGTTTTATAAAACCAAAGCATACCTTGAATGGCTGTTAAACATGATAGTACACTTGAAAGAATACAGTAGTCCCTCCACATTTGCTTGGGTTAGGGGTGAGGCACCCCCATGAATGTGGAATAGAAAAACCCACTATTCTTTTTCCCTAAGAGAACACTTCTCTAAAAATCTCCAGACCCCCCAGTACACCTCTGTGGTCAACATCTGCCAGAGGTGGATCACAGAATCATGCTGGAGGACCTACAAATGCTTAGACAAGTCTTTTCTCTAGGAACCTCTGGGTTCTCCAGCACAACTCTATGGACATCTTCTGGCAGAGTTTCACTAGAAGACCTAGAGATTCCTATAGAGAACATATTAAGCAAAAATGCAAATCATCAAAGCAGCAAAAGTCAAAGCTGCAAATGTGGAGGGCCGACTGTATGTATGTATGTATGTATGTATGTATATCTATATCTATGTCTATATCTATATCTAGAGAGGTTGAGAGTGCAATTGTTTTGCAATATTCATGTATAGTTGGCCCCATAGAAACCACAACAAGGTACAGTTGCCCTACAAATGGATGGAGTCAATCAAGGAAGCCATGGCCCTGAGTTTGCAAGACCTGTGCAGTGCAGTTGATATCAGGGTGACTTGGAGTTCTCTCATTCATAGGGTCGGCATAAGTTGAAGTCAACTGGATGGCAAATGTAAAAACAAATATATGAATAAATAAATTAATAATAATAACATTTTGTACTTTTTATGTCCCATAAAAGCAATTTAAAAGTAATGCATTAGTAATATCTAGCCAAGGAATAATGTGACAAATTTCTTTTTGCCCAGCTAGAAATAAGAAGGAATCATTAAAACAAGAGTAATATTAATACCAGAATGTTAGCTTTTAAAAATGATGTTCTGAGCTTTGCCTGAAAGAAACCCATTTCAATATAGCTCATGTACACATTACCACTTCGCTTTTACTTTTGCAAAAATGCTGCAATATAAAAATAATCAAATATTTGATTATGCAAAAGTTCTGATTAGCTTGTCTTGTTTTGCCTTTGGGAATCCCACTCACTGACAGAGCGCACAGTTATTCTTTGCCAGTAAAAGACTTTGACGTTTGTCATGCGGTACATGGGTATACTTTTAACTTATGTGTACATGTATAGAGCCAGTGTGGTGTAGTGGTTTGAGCATTCAACTACGATGCTGGACATCAGTGTTTGATTCTCCACTTGGCCATGGAAACCCACTGCATAACCTTAGACAAGTCACACATTCTCAGCCCCAGAAAACTTTGTGATAGATTTACCTTAGTTTTGTCACAAGTCAGAAATTACTTGAAGCGACAAAACATCAACACATACACATATATGAATGTGCAGTAACTGATTGTTCTTAACAGGAAGACCTTCCAAACTTCATGTTTGGGTCAGGAGTTTGGACAATGATTTTTTTCCTGCTTTGTCCTGATTGCAGGCTTGGTCCTGTGGGTTTTGACCAAGACACAACTTCTAGATCTGATGGGGGTCAGGATTGGGGGTCAGGATTCAATCTCTCCCATTCCCCTAAAACAGTGATGATGAAACTTTTAGAGACCAAGTGCCCAACTCTGTGGTGCTCTCGCACTGAGGGGGGGAGGACGTCCAGAAGTGCGACTTTCCCAGAGACAGATTCCCAGAGATGGGACTTCCCCAGAGACAGTTAAAGGCATGGGAGGGTGGGGGAAGAGGAGGAACAGGCACGCATGCCCTCAGAGATGGCCTCACATGCTAGAGAGGGCACGTGCCATAGGTTCACCACTACGGCCCTTTAACATACCCAAATACTTCAGTTATAATAATTCAGTTATGCTCTGCAGACCCTCTCAAAAATGGTGACAGGACATGACATTGTATCCCCCCCCCCTGTTGCCATTTTGAGGGGAACTTCAGAAGAAAACAGTGGGGGTACTACAGAGGTTCTGGGGTGCTTAGCTGTGGCACAGCAAATGTGGAATGCCCTCCCCTTTGAGGTCCAATAGTTTTATGATGGACAAGTAAAAAAGAGGAGACAGACAGCAGACTGACCTAAACATCAGTCTCTGCTTTGATAAGACAGAAAAACTTTGTGTTCCTAACAGGTAACTACCCAGAGCACACTGCTAAAAGAGAACCTCTCCTCTTAGTTAGGCCAGGCATAATTATTATCAAATAGGCAAATGTTCATTATATACAGGAGCATCACTAGGGGTCTGTGGGGTGTGTGGTCTCCACCAGGTGACACCCCAAAGGGGGTGGGGGTGGTGACACCACTGCTCCGTAAATATTTGGCTTTTGGCAGAAACAGACTGTGGCATTCGCTTTTGTCCCTTTAAAAGGCTGGAGCTCAGCAGAAGAAATGGTATAAGTTGGGCAAGGTTCAGTAAGAGGTCCCAGGTTCATAATTTTAAAAAATATATTAAAGTTTAAATCTTAAAATTATTATTTTTTAAAAAAAACACCACTCTTTAAATTTTCTTTAAAACATCACATCTGACCAAATTTTCACTTTAACCACATGAAACTATATACATGTAAATACATTTAGGCTGGGCTTACGATACTGTAATTTAAAGGTATAATTTATGGGAGAAAGATGGGATCTAAGAAATACTACTACTACTACTAATAATAATTTTGCTAGTTGTTTTTGTCACAACTATTGCCATGACCTTCAGTGATATATGGGAATTACAATGAGTAACAGTAGTACAAAACACATTATCAAGGATTTTGTATGGTGTGGTATGGGAGGAGATCAATGGAGGTGTGACATCATTAGATACTACACCAGGTGACACCAACCCTAGTGATGCCACTGATTAAACATGTAATGAATGCATGTTGTGGATATCAATATTTTTTGTTGCTGTTAGCTGCCCGTGAGTTGGCCTCTACATCTCCAAGACCCCTTTTCCTCCACTGCTCTGCTTAGGTCCTGCAGATTCAGGCCCATTGGCCCAATTTAGATTGGCGCAAAGAGCTGCAATAAAGGCTCTTTGCACCGCCTTTAGGGTTAGGGAGGACATAGCTTTTACACCCTCCCTAGCCCTATGGGCACCGCCATTTTAAAATGGCTGCGTCCATATGGACGCGCTATGAAAGCATCGTAATGTGTGCAGCGTTTAGATACGCTGCACGCGTAATTACGTTTTTGTGCCAATCATGCCCTTTCTGTGGTGCAAAAAAGGAGCTCCTTTTGGGGGGCGGTTCTTTGCCGCGGCTTTTAAATGGCTGCAGCAAAGACCCTGGGAGAAAGGGGCCATGGCGGCCCCTTTCTCCCCTCAGCCCTGCCTCCGGAAGCAGGGTGCAGCGGGTGCCCAGGGCACCCGCTGCACCCTGTTTGTGGGCTGTGGAGAAGTGGCAGTTTGCCGCTTCCCTGCGGTCTCCAGAAGTGGCGAGATGGGACCGCGGAGGCTGCCGGTGTGGCAGCCTTGGCCCCATCTCGCTGCTTCTTGAGGCGATCGTGGACCATCCCTTTTGGACGATCTAGATCGCCCCATTGTTTCCCTGGTTGAGTCTATCCATCTGGCATGTGGTCTTCCTCTCTTTCTATTGCCTCTTCTACCTTCTCTAGCATTATTGCCTTTTCCGATGAGTTGAGCCTTCTTACGATGGAGCCAAAGTACAAAGTTTCATCATCTTGATGATTTGTCATTTCTCCCTCCATGTATGGTTGGAGTCTATCCTGCATAATTTTGAGCATAATTTTGCTTGCATGGTCCTATAGTTGCTGTATTCTTTTGTGTCTCCTTTTTTGTAAATGGGATGTGTATTGACTGTTTCCAGTCTGTTGGCCACAATTTTATTTTCCATTATTTATTGGCATATTTTAGTTACCACTAGAACTGATTCTGTCAGTGTGGATTGTAGCAATTCAGGGGAAATTATCTCTTCCTAGTGATTTATTCGATATCTATCTAACCCTATATCTAAGGTAGGTATTAATATTGATATTGATATCTACTCTAACTATAGCAATGTCCAGGGAAGATGGTCATCCCCCTTGAATGCCTGTCAGTTGATCCACAGATATGAAGTTTGATTTCCTCTGCGCATTAAGTGTGGTGATGCCTGCTAAAGAAAAGCAGAAAATATAAAGGCTCAGTCCTTTCAAATATGATAAAGTGGCACTACAAAGGGTGTTCTTCAGAATGACATGCTTTGTGAGAAAACTCCTGCCACACTTGGCAGCTCACATAACCAATTTTCAAGACTTAAGTAAGAAATGACAGAGAGTTGACATGGTGTGCAAATTTGGGCGAAAGGTTTGAAAAACTGAAAAATGCTCTTATATTGAAATGTACTGATTTTTAAAGACAATCCAAGTTATGCACAGGGAGAGGACTGAAGCAATACATAAACCTATCTGACCAACCTTATATCCCTTTACAATGGTGCCAGGATCCTGAGATCCTCAGGAGAGGTTTTTGTCTCTGTCCTATCACCTTCACAACAACATTTGGTAGGGTCACAGAAACAGGGTCTTCTTGATGACAGCCCCAGACTTTGAGAGATCCTTTTTAAGGAGGCTAGAATGGTCTCGTTCTTGGTTGACTTTCCACTTGTAGATGAAGACTTTTCTATTCTAATTGACTTTTAGAACTGAAGGTTTTAATTTCTGTCCTTTTAAAGTGTGTGTGTGCATGCATGTGTGTTGTGTGCCTTCAAGTCATTTCTGACTTATGGCGACCCTAAGGTGAACCTATAATAGGGTTTTCTTGGCAATATTTGTTCAGAGGAGGTTTGCCATTGCCTTCCTCTGTACATGTTTTAAATTGTTCTGTAAGGTTGCGTCCGCACTATAGATGCCTTCATTGCAGAAATAATCCAGTTTGATACTCCTTTAACTGCCATGGCTCAATGCTAAAGAATTCTGGGAATTGTAGTTCCCTGTGGCACCAGAGACCTCTGAGAGAGCTGGCTAAATATCTCACCAAGCTACAGTTCCCAGAATTGCATAGCATTGAGCTATTGCAGTTAAAGTGGTGTCAAACTCCATATTGTTTCTGGAATGAGGACAGCCCCTAAGAATATGTTTTAAATCCCAAATAGTTGAACAACTGCTGGTGAAAATTAAAGAAAGAAGCACAAAAGCAGAGTTGCAGCTGAATATTGAGAAGATGGGGGGGGGGGAGATCAGAGGTGATTTATATAACTTAAAAGTGGATGTTGAAGACACTGGAATACTTAAAGATTTTTTTCTACTTTGACATAAATTAGTGGAGACTGTAGTCATGAAATCAGAAGAAGATTGGGATTTGGAAGGACAGATGTGAAGGTTGTAGATAAAATCCTCAAGTGCAAAGATATATCATTAAATACCAAAGTTAGAATCATCCAGGCCACAGCATTTCCCATTTTTATGTACAGTTGTAAAATGTGGAGAGCAAAGAAAGAAGGCCAGAAGAAAATTCATTTGAAATGTGGTGCTGGAGAAAAATTCTGGGGTACCATGGGTTGCCAAAAAGAGAAATAAATGGGTCCTGGAGCAAATCGAGACTGAACTCTCCCTAGAAGCCTAAATTGAGGTTGTTCTACTTTGGCGACATCCTGAGATGACTTATGATAAAAGACAATAATGTTAGGAAAGATGGAGGAAAGTAGAAAGAGAGCAAGACCGCAAATCAAATGGATAGACTCAATTAAGGAGGTCACAGATATGAACTTATAGGACTTAAGCAGAGCAGTGGAGGATCTTGGAGATGTCTCATCCACAGGGATGTCATAAGTCAGGGTTGACTTGAAGGCAGTTAACAACAACAACTGGAAACCAGGCCCTATGAATAGTGGTTTAGGAAGCTGGGTATATTTAGCCTGGAGAAGAGAAGGTTAAGCCATGTTTAAATATTTGAATATAACAGCCATGTTTAAATATGTGAAGAGGTGTCATATTGAGGATGGAGCAAGTTTGTTTTTTGCTGCTCCAGAGACTAGGGATAATATCCCATGGCAAAAAACAACAACAACAAAAAAACAAAAAAAAACACACACACACAACTTACCCCTGCCAGGATACAGTTTCGAACAGGATGCAGTCAGGAATTATCACATTAAAAATGCTGCTGATGCCACTAGGCGACTGCATCCCGGCTGCATCCCGGCTCCTATGTTTGCAATACACCCGTGTTTGCAAATCGTCTGGCCGAGCATGGCTGGAAGCCTGGATGCAGCTGGGATTCAGTCGCCTAGTGGCATCAGTGGCATTTTTAATGTGATAATTCCCAACTGCATCCCGTAAGTGTCTGTATTCAGAAGGCGTAAGTCGCTTTGTTTTTGGAAGCGATAAGATCCTAGGACATGGAGCAATGGATTCAAGCAACAGGAAAAGAAATTCCATCTAAACTTTAGGAAGAACATCCTGATGGTAAGAGCTGTTTGACAGTAGAAGGTGTTGCCTTGGAAAGTGGTAGAATCTCCTTTGGAGGTTGTTCAACAAAGGATGGACAGCCATCTGTCAGGAGTGCTTGGATGGTTCATTCCTGCAGAGGGTTTGGAGTGGATGGCTCTTGGGGTCCCTTCCAGCTCCAGGATTCTATGATTCTAGGTCAGCCCAGGAGAAGTTGCTTAGCATCTGATACAGGATTCTGGCCAATATTTCTGAGAAAAACAGAAATGCTGGAATCTTATTGGCATCTTACACAGGCATAAGTTCACCCTTGGAAGTGGTTTGACAGTTTTATCCAATGTACAATGGCATGCATTTAGTTCAAGGTTGTGGATGCAGTGAGGATATACATGCAATGGGCATGCGGTGTGAGCATGCAAAGTGCATTTAGATGTGCACTTAGTAGTGCAGTGTTGCCACTCAACCCAAGGGATGCATAGCTCAATCAGTGAGTAACTTTCTTTGCAAAGACTTATACTATGAAATGCGGATGTGAAGTCTTGGCCATTGAAATTAAGATAGAGAGATTCACACCCTGGTCCCAAAATGGAAGCCAGTGTGGGGTAGTAGTTTGAGTTTGAATTCTCTGCTTTGCCATGGAAACTCACTAGTGACTTTGAGCAAGTCACACTCTCTCAGCCTCAGAGGAAGGCAGAGGAAGGCAAAGGTCTAGACCAAGGGAAGTAATAGTGCCACTCTATTCTGCTTTGGTCAGGCCCCACCTGGAATACTGTGTCCAGTTCTGGGCACCACAATTCAAAAAGGATGTGGAGAAACTGGAGCGGGTCCAAAGGAGGGCAACTAAGATGGTGAAGGGCCTGGAAACCATGCCCTATGAAGAACGCCTTAGGGAACTGGGGATGTTCAGCCTGGAGAAGAGAAGGTTAAGAGGTGATATGATAGCCCTGTTTAAATATTTGAAGGGATGTCATATTGAAGAGGGAGCAAGCTTGTTTTCTGCTGCTGCAGAGACTAGGACGCGGAACAATGGATATAAATTGCAGGAAAAGAGATTCCACCTCAACATTAGGAGGAACTTCCTGACAGTAAGGGCTGTTCGACAGTGGAACACACTCCCTCAGAGCGTAGTGGAGTCTCCGTCCTTGGAGGTCTTTAAGCAGAGGCTGGATGGCCATCTGTCGGGGATGCTTTGACTGGGAGTTCCTGCATGGCAGGGAGTTGGACTGGATGGCCCTTGTGGTCTCTTCCAACTCTATGATTCTATGATTCTATGATTCTAAGGCAAACCCCCTCTGAACAAATCTTGCCAAGAAAAAATCGTGATAGCTTTGCCCTAGGGTTGCCATAAGTGGAAAATGACTTGTAGGCACACAACAAAAACAACAACCCACCAAATATTTTCCCAAGCAAATGCGGCCATGTACAGAAACAATTTCTCCTGCCCTGGCATGCAGCCACTTTACTGAACAAGATGCCTTCTGTATGTGTTGGACTACAAGTCCCATCATCCCTGACCAGCCTGGTCACAGCTGTATAGGGCAAAAATTAAGAGGGCTTACATAAAGCAAGTAACCAAGCAAATAAATAAATAAGATTCTAGCCTTCAGGAAGTGGTAATAGAAGAGTCTGGGCACAAATCCTTGGGATAAAGATTGGGGTGTTGCGAACACATTCCTATTTTCATCAATGAAATGTTTGTTGGGCATTTAACGTTCCCTCCCCTGCTTTTGCTGCATTACTTAAATGCGATTGAATATAATTCAGGAAAAAGGCCTGCCAGTAGAAGATGCATTATCCGGGGCACTTGATTTAACTGCTAGAGAAAATGATGAAGAAGAATACGATATTATCAAGGTAAACCTAATACAAAATGTTCCCGTATCTGACAAAAAATGTGGCAGGAATTTGCAGAAGGCGCATCTGATGCAGCCAGTAATCAAAGTTATCACCATCATCATCAGTATGATTTATTGGTAAGCCACAGAGTCTTTAGCCATTTAATCTAAGGTTTAACTGCAGCATGGACTGGTAATCTTGTTCCAGCTCCATATTATACTACATGCCAAGTGAAACTATTTGTAACTGATGGAGGTCTCCTCAAAAGTCATAGAACAGAGGTTGGCAACAACATTTCAGGGCCCAGAGGTCATTTTTGCCCTTCTTCACACAGCATCACAGTATGCACATATGACTGGTCTCTTGCTATTTCTAGGAAAAGTGTAGTGGTTTGAATGTTGGATTAGGAGACCAAGGGTGCATCTACACTGTAGAAATAATGCAGTTTGACACCACTTTAAGTGCTACAGCTGCATCCTATGGAATCTTGGGATTGGCAGATTTACAAGGTCTTTAGCCTTCTCTGCCAGAGTGCCGGTACTGGACCAAACTACTACAAACCCCAGAATTCAATAGGAGGCACCCCAAGGCTCCATCTGCACTGCAGAATTATTCCAGTTTGGTACCGCTTGAACTGCCATGGCTTAATGCTACAGAATGCTGGGGTTTGTAGTTTTGTGAGACATTTAGTCTTCTCTGTCAGAGAGCTCTTGTGCCCCAACAAGGTACAGATCCCAGGAAACCATGGCATGGAACCATGACAGTTAAACTAGTATCAAACTGCATTAATTTTGCCGTGCAGCAGCAGCTCAGGATGCCAGGGTTCAAATGTCTGCTAGCCATAGAACTTAACTCCCTTGGGTGACCTAGGGCAAAAAGAACAACAATTCTTTATTATGGTTCAGAGATCAATAAATAAATCAAATTCAAGCAAAATCAAATTCACCCTCTATAAAACAAATTAAGAGCACAAGCAACAATTGGTCAATTCATACTCAAAAATTTTATTTTAGACATAATATAGACAATTACTGTTCTCTGATCCTGACTGCCTCAGACAAAAGCTTGGTGACAACCAAAGTCCCACTGGTAATGTTATCTTCTAATAAGAATTTGACATGAAATTGGGGTGATTTTCCTGGTATATTGGCATTAATGCATTAATCATATGTTGTTGAGCCTGCTTTGTTCACAAGATAAAACATTTAAATCCCTAAATTGCTTGGGGCAATGGAATACTGTGTCCAGTTCTGGGCACCCCAATTCAAAAAGGATGTTGAGAAACTGAAGCATGTCCAGAGGAGGGCCACCAAAATGGTGAAGGGTCTGGAAACCATGCCTTATCAGCAGGGATTTAGGGAGCTGGATATGTTTAGCCTGGAGAAGAGAAAGTTCAGAGGTGATATGATAGCCCTGTTTAAGTATTTGAAAGGGTGTCACATTGAGGATGGAGCAAACTTGTTTTCTGCTGCTCCAGAGAACAGGACATAGAACAATTTATTTATTTATTATGTTTATTTGTATCCCACTCTTTTCCCAGGACTGGCTCAGAGTGGCTTCACAGCAATAAAAACAGTACAATTAAAATCATTTTTAAAAAGTACATTAAAATGGAATTAAATTATTACGGTATTAAAACAGATAGTTATTAAAATAATAAAATATATGTTAAACAGATAAAACTATATATAGAAAAAACTGTATCAATTTTTTTAAATGGTCCAACATCCCAGCCTGTCCTTATAGCAATCCCTTAAACGCCTGTGTGAACAGGTAGGTCTTAACTTGCCAGCGGAAGGCCATCAAGGAGGGAGCCATTCTGATCCATTCCCTGGGAGATCAGGGAGTTCCAGAGTCTAAGGGCAGCCACCGAGAAAGCTCTCTCTCATGTTCCCACCAACCGTGTTTGAGATGATGTTGGGTCGGAGAGAAGGGTGTCTCCAGAGGATCTCAGAGTCCGGGCTGGTTCATACCAGGAGAAATGGTCTGCCAAATAGTGTAGATCTGAGCCATGTAGGGCTTTATAGGTGACAGCTAGCACCTTGAATTGTGCTGGCCATTACCTATAAAATGGATGCAAGCTACAGGAAAATGGATGCAAGCTACAGGAAAATTGATGCAAGCTACAGGAAAAGAGATTCCATGTAAACCTCTTGACAGTAAAAGCTGTTTGACAGTGGAACAAACTCCCTCAGAGATAAGTGAGTCTCTTTCTTTGGAGGTTTTTAAACAGAGGCTGGATGGCCATCTCTCAGGGGCCATCTGCATGACAGAATGAGGTTGGACGGGATGGCCCTTGTGGTCTCTTCCAACTCTATGATTCTATAATTCTATGTGCCCATGACTGAAGGTCTGTTGGAGCTTGGAGGGGCTCTCCACTGTGGACTCTTTCAAACGGGGAGGAATTTCTCCCAACTCCGAATGGAGCCAATGCGGATTTATGTAAATTCGCTTGTTTAGCGAATTTACATGAACCCCTGCTCCGTTCGAAATTACTTCCCATTACCCGAAATTAACCCCCTCCTGCCCGAATTTGCATGCGAAGCTTTAATTCGCAATAAGGTAAAACCCATGATTGCATTCGAATTGGCTTCCCTCCTGCCCGAATTTGCATGTGAAGAGTTAATTTGCAATAACGTAAAACCCATGATTGCATTCGAATTGACTTTAAATTATACTTCCAATTTAGCCTTGTATGAAAGAGTCCTGTGTCCTGTCAGACCAATGTGCTGTGCAAGGACATGGAAGAGGGCCTGCTCTCCTGTGGCACCCCAGTTATGGCACACCCTTTCCTTGGAGGCCCAGTTAGTGCCAATGCTGATGCTGTTGAGGCACCAAATAATCTGCTTATTTTCTTTTTTCTTTTTAAACATTTATTTGCCAACCGTTTCCCTGGTTTATTTGCATGCTCAAAAACTTTTGGGCGACAATATTTCAACTTCTTTTCTACTTCTTGAGTGATTTCTCTGTCTAGTTGCTTCTGTAAGATTTCAGTTTCTCTCTTTATTTTCTGTTTTGAAGCTTCTTCTTGTATATTATATAAAGTCTCTTCTCTTTTTTGTATTTCTGACATTAACCTTTGATTTTTTCCCCCCTGTTTCGTGTGTTGAGACTCCTGGTATCTTATTCTCTTTTAAAGAGTATGAAAGTGTTTCTTTTGTTGTTTGTAAACACTCCTCTTCTTTCAATAAACATTCTTTCAGTCTCCAAATATAATTTTTCTTCTGTTTATACAGTTTAAGTAAAATTGGGTGATGATCAGAAAGAAAGGCACCAAGTAAAAACATGGCTGTTAATGAGAATTTTTGGAGCCTAGAAGATGGGTTTTACAAAAACCCTCCCATGCTCATGGATTCAATTCATTTTAAACTGTGAAGTCGAAGGCTTTCATGGCTGGCATCCATAGATTTTTGTGGGTTTTTGGGGCTATGTGGCCATGTTCTAAAAGAGTTTATTCCTGATGTTTCATCATCATCTGTGGCTGGCCCTGGGATGCAGCATCTAGTCTGCCCACCCTTGCTGTAAATCTATTGTGCTCAAATGAATACAGTAAAATGCAGAATAAAACTAGATGAGAGATATTTGGGGAATGGGGAAAAATGCAATAGGAGATGTGGTACATTGGCCTCGAGTAAATCTGCATATAGAGCAGATGGTTACAAATGGAATACCTGGAGAAAATAGCTGTTTATGAAAAAGAAAAGACCCCATGTTGTTAAACAGCAATGAGCTGGAGGGATACTTCAAGGTGGATGCTAGCATGTTCATTTATTCCAGCAAAGACTTGGTGCTTTTTTGTTTTCTGTTTTTGTCTCAGGCTCTTATTCACACTATCCGAAGGCAGCAGTGTTAGAAAAACAGAGAACAGCAAATGTTGTCACATATTGGAAGCGGAGGTTGTTTTTTCCCAGGTATGGCGTTCCACATGTTCCTATGTCTTGCAGTAGTCCTCCATCTGTCGGCCTTGAAGAGAAGATGACGCCTCCAGGCTTCGCTGTCCACAGTCAAAGAACATGGTGCAAAGTGGAGTTAAAATAATATAGCAGCTGCTAAAAAAGGCTGAGGATTCAAAGACAGCTCCCTAGCAGGCAAGACTCACCTTTTGCGTGATGCTTCCGCAGGCATTTAGCATTCTGCGCTCTGTAGTGGTCAGCCAACTGACGCTTTCCAAAGGCAATACCTTCTCTCCCTCAACCTTTATGCTGAAACACATTGCTTCTGAACTTGGTGGTAGCTATTAACAAACTTTGCACACCTATCTTCTAGAGCTATTGACAAGCTTAACTCGCTTTGCTCTATTAAACAGCAATAGAAATTGACACATTCCCCTACCGACCTGTACAACTATTGAAAAACCTCTCCTATGTAGCTCTGTTAAGCAGCTTCTGGGGAAGTAGACTCAAGTCTTGGAAAGCTTGTGCTACCAACTTCCTTCTTTCTCTTAGTTAGTCCCAAAGATGCAACAAGATCCCTTTGCATAGCAACCACTATTGACAAATCTCTTCTACTGGGCTCTACATCTATTTC
Source organism: Urosaurus nigricauda (assembly GCA_034509955.1). Lineage (NCBI taxonomy): Eukaryota > Metazoa > Chordata > Lepidosauria > Squamata > Phrynosomatidae > Urosaurus > Urosaurus nigricauda. The sequence continues at coordinate 5,140,234 of JAOEGL010000004.1, forward strand.
CAAGTCTCTCCACTATAGCTCTATTAAACAGCAAGAGTTATAAACAAAACTATCTTGCCTACCTCTACACTTATGAGCAAAGCTCTCCTACATAATTCTACTACATACCAATAACTATTGACATAGCTCTCCTACCGATTGACAAACCTTTCATCCGTAGCCCCATTAAACGGCAATAGCTATTGACACATTTTCCTACCCAGCTCTATAGCTATTGACAAACCTCTCCTATGTAGGTCTATTAAACAGCAATAAACATAGAGCTGGAAGGGACCGAAAAGGCCATCTACTCCAACCCCTGTTATTTTTTTAATTAATTTATTTATTTACTTATTATTTTATATGTGGATTTATATCCTACCTTTCTCCCAAAATGGGATTCAATGTGGCTTACAACATGTAGGAATACACAACTGTTGTGTAGGAATACAAAACAAAGGACCCTTGAAAGGGGCCCATCCAACCTCTGTTCAAAAAACTGAAAAGATGGGGAGTCCACCAATTTCTGAGGCTATCTATTCTACTGTCAAACAGCTTTTACAGTAAAAAAAATGTTCTTCCTAATGTTTAGGTGGAATCTCTGCCCATCGGCAACAATGTAGACAATGACAACATTTCTCATCAATTGATTCATGTTCTGGTCTCTGGAGTAGCAGAAAACAAGCTTGCTCCATTTTCCACATTGCATCCTTCACATATTTAAAGACAGTTATTATTTCAAGAAGCAATAGGTACCACATATACTAGTGGAATTCAAAGATATAGCCATGTTAGTCTGGAAAATCACTATGCAAAGGGATGTTGTAGCACCCTTGGGACTAATTGAAAGAAAGAAGCTAGTAGTGGCATTGCAAGAATTGGTGTCACTCGGTGTGATACTTCTAGTGTCACCCTTCAACCATTGACCTCCTCTCATATCACACCATACAGAATCCTTAGTAATGTTTTTTTTTTTGGTACTAATATTACTAATAAATTGTAACGCTTGCATGTCGCTGAATGTAATGGCAATAGCTGTGACATGAACAACTAGCAAAATTTTAAATTATACCCTTAAATTACAATATCTGATGTAAAGCCTAAATATATTTACATGTACGTTGTTTCATGGGGTTAGAGTGAAAATTTGGTAAGATATGGAGTTTTTAAAGAAAAATTTAAAAGAACACCTCCTCCTCCCCCTGAGCCTCACCCCATTCACACAATTTCCTCAATATTTTAAAGGAATGCAGACAAACTCCATAGCTCATTTCTGCCCAAAGGGAGATGTTTAGGGAACAGTGGTGTCACCTCCGCCTTAAGGTGTCAGCTGGTGTGGTCCTTACGGTGTTACCTGGAGAAGAGACGGTTAAGAGGTGATATGATAGCTTTGTTTAAATATTTGAAAGGATGTCATATTGAGGAGGGAGCAAGCTTCTTTTCTGCTGCTCCAGAAAATAGGACATGGAACAATGGATGGAAGCTACAGGAAAAGAGATTCCAGCTCAACATTAGTGAGCATATTACATGGCACTTTCAGGAACGGGAATGAAATGGCATGGAATGGGGGGAAGAATGGTTGTTACTGTATGGGAGAATGCTGCCGATGCCTTCGAGAGTCCCCAAGCTGTTCTCCATTCATTCATCAGCCATGGCAGCCGATTTTGAAGAACGGTTCAAAATCGTCCTTCAAAGTCAGCTGCCATGGAATGGATAGGGAATGACTTGGGGACTCCCGGTGGCATCAGTCATGTTCTCCCATGCGGCAACACCTGTTCTCTCCCTGTTCCATGCCGTTCCTTTCTGTTTCATTCCTGTTCCATTCCTGTTTCTGCAAGTGTTGTGCGATAAGCTTCTAGGAGGAACATCCGGACAGTGAGAGCTGTTTGACAGTGGAACACACTGCCTCAGAGCGTGGTGAGGTCTCCTTCATTGGAGGTTTTTAAACAGAGGCTGGATGGTCCTCTGTCAGGGGTGCTTTGATTGTGAGTTCCTCCTCAGCAGAGAGTTATACTGGATGGCCCTTGTGGTCTCTTCCAACTGTATGATTCTATTATTCCTTGCCCAAACCACAGTAAGAAAGGCAGCCCTTTCTTCTTCCTCACTTTCATAGAATCATAGAGTTGGAAGAAACCCTAAAGGCCATCCAGTCCAAGCCCATTCTGCCATGCAAGAATAACAATTCAATGAGTCTAACAACAAAACACTGCACATAAACCAACCTCATGTATAAGCTGAAGGCAGCTTTGGAGGCCAAAATTATGGATTTTGCTATGATCTATGGAAAAGTAGAGGGTAAAGGGGGCATGTAAAGAAATCATTTCCTCTCCTTTTAAAAATGGAAAGAGGGGACATACTTAGGAAGAGCTAAAGAGAAGGAGAGAATCTTGTTTACTTGAGGAATTACAATTGGTGTGTGTGCAAATGGCATAGTTGATCTTAAGAAGCCTGTATCTGTACAAACACAGATAGGGAAAGGAATATAAATGAGGAAAAAGAATAAGAATGTGAACTGAAAAAAATGGGGAGAGGGGAGAAGAGAAAGGAAAGCAATCTGCCACTATTAGGGTCCTAGTGCAAAAGGCAATGACAAGAGGCAGAGGTGAGATCCCTTTTTGGCGTGGAAGTAGCACTCCCATTACATTGCCCTTCCATTGCCCATACTGGAGGAAGAAAAAACACCCTTCCTCCTTCCTCATCTTCTTTTTTGGCTGAAATGTCATTCAGCAGCAACAAGGGGCAGCCTGCAGAAGGTGGCATGCCCACCATTTTGGACACTTGAGCTGGAGCTGAGTGGCAGTGGCCAATCTGGCAACCATACTTGATGGAGCTGCCTTCAAGTTCAGAATGACCCAGTCACACAATGGCTTGGAGAAATTGATGGTATTTCCATCATGATGTATAGGGCAAAGCTATCACTGTATGTTCCCCTTCCTTTCTTTGGAGACAAAGGCCTGAATAGGTCTCCAAATTTTGTTTAATGCTCCCTACCATAGCCACCTGAACAATTGTCCTCATTACACCTTGTGGCAGCCAGTTCCACAAAGGAACTGTGTGAAGAAGTTCTTTCTGTCCTGGACCGACTGCCAGTCAATTTAACGGGACTGAACTGAGCTGCTGCAAGTTTTAGTATTACAAGAGAAGTTCTCGCTATCCTGTCTCCATGCTCTGCCTTAATGGGCAGCCTCCAGCTGAAACCATTGTTGTGCAGACAAGTGAGAACTAGGGCTGCCAAGTCTAGCTGATCCATGGAAAAGGAGCAGCAGAAAAATAAGGGGAAAAATGTGTTTTGACAGGAGGACTCAAGAACTGGAGCCTTTTTGATCATGCAGAGGGGGATGATGGTTGCTCGGCATACATAGAAGGGACAAGTCACTGGAGAGCTAATTCGACAAAGTGAAAACACCAGATGGTCATCATACTTTGAGATGCAAGAGAAGACACTTTCTTGAATTTGTAATGAATGGGGCTGGGGGGAAGAGACACAAGCTCTAGGAATTGTATCATAACGGGGTCAAGAAAATAAAGTCCCAATTCGAGCAAAGGATCAGGGAAGGCAAAGGGTAAACCAGCAACAAGGAGAGTGCACAGAGCTCATACCTTAAGGAGTTATCTTTCTAGGACACAACTCCCAGAGCCCCTCAGTCAACATGCTGGCTGGGGAATTCTGGGAACTGTTATCCAAAAAAAGGATTCCCTCCAGGCTCTTACATAGTGACATACACAATTAGACTTGATCTACAATCACTTTTTCTAAAAAAGCATTATGCCCAATGCTTATACAGTCAGTCCTCCATATCTACAAACTTTTTTATCCACAGATTTAAACATCCATAGCTTGAAAATATTCCTATTCCAAAAGCAAAGTAAGAGTTGTTCAACAGTGAAATAGGCTGCTTCAGAGCGTAATGGAGGCTTCTTCTTTGGAAGCATTTAAACAGAGGCTGGATGTGCTTTCCTGCATGGCAGAATGGGGCTGGACTGGATTGACATTGGGTCTCTTCTAACTTTCTGGTTCTATGACTCTATGATCCCCTAAACTAGGGGCTATGTAGGGACTGGAAATATGAAATAGTCAAAAGTGAGTAACTCTAGGTTACACAGCTGTAACTGCCCAACAGGATTCTGGCCAACATCTTCCGCTGGGGAAAGAGTGGGGTATTTTGCATGTTCCAATTTGCAAAGAATATGCAGCCTATCTGTGCAGGAAAATGCTCTTTTTGTGGAAACTAACCATGTGTGATTCTTTTGCTCGAACTACGGTTTTCAAAGATTTCAAAGATTTCCTTGCAGAGAGGAGAAAATTGCCAAAATTGCTCGTCGGGGAAGAAAATTAGTGAAGAATAACATCCGTAATTATGCTTGGATCTGGGTCTCAGTAGTAAGGATGCAAGCTGGCTTTCTGCTCTGCCGTGGTGTTCCCCTCGACAACAGCAGCTCACATGATGGAAACCTCACAGTCCAAGCAGCTGAGTCTAGCAGTCATTGTGCATTTATTTTTAATCCCATATTTTCCCACTGTATCTTTGTGCTCAAAGTGGTTCTCCCAAACAAATAAGCCCAACAACCCTAATTGCATTTATAATACAGCAGGACATTAACTTGGTTACGATCACTTGAAACAAATTTCAGCAACAACAACACATTGTTGTGTGTCAGTGAATGGCATCTAACCCTCATAATGTCAGCATTATGCTTCCATTTCATGGTGTACTTCACATCTGAAGGGATCTTGCCCCAAAGGTGGAGTTCACTCATATCAAAAGATGGAGAGATAAAATAGCCACAAGGCATGTCAGATAGTCCAGCCCTCGGGCAACAGAAGGAGAGACATGTCTCACCTGGGTCCTGTGCCCAGAGGCAAGAAAGGGCTCCGTCTTTAAATGCCAGAGGCTGCAATAAGGTAGCCATATGTCCAATCCACATAGGTCACGGTTGGGTATCTGCGGAACAGGCTGATTTTCAATTTTCTCTCCTGGCTGGCCAAACTTCTACATTTTCAGTTGAAAATAGACCAAAATGTAACTGGAAATTACCCAGAAGTCATTCCCTGTTTTTCCTCCCACTGCTTTCTAGCCAATTTCTCACAGGAGAAATAGGTACATTGGGCAGATGCTTCAAGCCAAATGGCCTCTTTTGGTGGTATTAGGGGTATGATGGCATGATTTTTCACCTAGTTTCATTCTGGGGTTTTAGGTTAGGACTGAAGGGAGCCCTGATGGCACAGTGGTTAAATGCCAGTCCTGCAGCCACAAGGTTGTGAGTTTGATCCCGGAGCTCCAAGGTTGACTCAGCTTCCATCCTTTTGTAGGTTGGTAAAATGAGTACCCACCTTGTTGGGGGCAATTTGGGTTACAGTTTGTAAACTGCTTAGAGAGTGCCGAGTTCACTAGGAAGTGGTATAGAAATGTACATGGCCTTGCTATTGCTGCATGTGGCCCATGGGTCACTCTTTGCCCACCCTTGACATAGAAGAATGATCTTCTCTTTGAAAAGCAGCCAGAGGAAAGTTCTTTGTTTGAAGGTCCTGCTGAAGGACTGTGTCCAGTCCAAGGATGCATCTACATGGTAGAAATAGTGCAGTTTAACACCACTTTAAATACTGTCACACCATTCTATGGATTTGTAGTTTTGCATGGGCTTTACCCTTCTCTGCCAAAAAGTGCTAGCGCCTCACAAAACTGCAGATTCCAGGATTCTGCAGAATGGCAGTTAAAGTGGTGTCAAAATGAATTATTACTACAGTGTAGATGCATCCCAAGTCTGGTTCAAAGAAAAAGAGCTATCAGACAATAGAGCAAGTATACTGAAGTTGTCCTTCAACAATGAACTCTGTAGACCAGACTTAGCATCAGAGAGGCAGATCTTCTGGATACCATCTCCCCACCATGTTGAGATGTGTTAAACTCCTATTTAAACACAGAGATCTCGGGCTGATGCTATACTGCAGAAATAAAGCAGTTTGACTTCAGGATAGGGTTGCCTTAGGGTCACCAGAAGTGATTGGAATGCACACAACAACAATCTCAGTTAGCAAAGCTTCTGGCAAAGAAGCTCCTTTTTACAAAGAATTTGTATGCTCACCTGGTCCCTGTTTCCTTCTCCTCCTTCTCTAGCTGGGATTTTGTAAAAAAAAAAAAAAAAAAAAGCAACATTGGGGCTTTCTAGATTGGCAAAAAGAAGTGTGTTCATGGCTGCATGAAACTCTAGCCTTTAGATGAGAAAAAGGGAAAGTGTGCCATGAAAACCCTTTTTTTGCATTTTAGGGGAGAAGAAGCGCCTTTAAAAAGGTGCTGGTTTTCCCAGCTTCTTTTTTAAAAACTGCGGAACAGCGCAGCTCCATCTAAAGGCTGTGGTGCAGCATTAAGGAAAAGGCAACTTCATGTCACACTTTCCTGCCAACCTAGAAAGCCCCACTGGCATTGAGAAGATGGTGAAGGAAGGCTGGAGAAACACAAATGTTTGGTGTTGGGGTGCAGCTGCCCGGTTCTGCAGTAAACAATGCAACAAAAAGTTGAACTGGAAAATAATGGGAACCTAGCTGATCCTATTGTAGCTGCAGTACAGTAACACCCCAAATCCACAAAACAATGATACGTTTATTCAGACAACCAAAATACATAAAATACATGATGCAAGCTTTCGAAGTTCCACTGGCTTCTTCACCAGGCAAAGGGGTTAGGAATCAAATAGGAGGAAAAAAACCCTATAAAATTCCAATGTTAGTAGCAGGCTTGCATTTTCTCAAGGTGTTGGTGGTGTATTATTTTTTGGAGTGATATCTAAGCAAGCAGGTCTCTCTTCTTTCTGGCAATATGGCCCTGGGAACAAAGCCTTCCAAAGTCCAGGAGATAAAATCTGAATGCCATTAGCAATGCAAAAAAGGTACACCTTCTGAGATACCTGTTGTCTCCATACTTTGTGAGGTCATGATTTAGGCAGAGAGCATTACATCTCTTTAGACTGTAAGCATGAAGGCAGGCAACCATGTAATTAAATGATTGCATGTACAGTGGTGTGTAAATTTACAGCACTATATAAATAAAGGTTAATAATAATAATAATAATAATAATAATTTTCCCATTAGGAATATTTTAGGTGTTGTTTTGAAAAAGCATGTGAGATGAAGTCCCATTTAAAAAAATGTTTTGCATTTGTTGGAGGTAGAAACCCAAAATAGTAAAGTCCCAGGTCATTGGCTCCCTCTTTAGGATACTGTAGGTTTGTTTGCCTACCTGCAATAGACAAGGAGAACAGCAGCTGCCTCCAGCATCTTTTATTGAGCAGGTGTGAACAGCAGAAAAGTGGGATTTATTTGTTTATTTTATATACCACCTTTCTCCCAGGCTGGGACCCAAGGCAGCTTCCATAACAAGAAAGCAGATAAGCATGCCTCACCAGCTACCTCCAAGATGTTTTTAAAAAGAAAGAAAGAAAGAAAGAAAGAAAGAAAGAAAGAAGAAGCATAGATCTTTACATTTGGCCACCAAAATGGAAATAATACATGGAGAATGGTGTTTAAAAAAAAAAGTCTTCCTGGATCCATTTTGGAAAAAGTTCTCAAGTTTTCTCTAGAAGGTTTAAAATGTTTTTGTTAACTTGTTCTGTGCTTATTTGACCTGGTTGTTTCATTAGCTATGCACATATTGTCAGTCCTGAAGGGAAAGTTTGCCAAAAACATGTTCAACTGGATTTCTGCTTTGCGGTGTAGGAAGCTATCTTTATTTTTTTCCATTTCGTTTCTGCCTCTGGTAATACATTTTTCTGTTAAAGAACTAATGCCCAGGAACACTTCGACTTCATTAACCAAGGTATACTTGTTTGTTGCAATTTGCATCTCTATATCTAAATTGGCACATGCCACTTTTATTCAAATGAGTGTCTTGTCTTGTCTTCCATTTTGCCAAGGCTTTGCTTCTGTTTTGACCATACATACTTGACCACGCTGGGTGATGGTCCCAGCTCAAACTCAGGCTGCATCTGTACTGCAGAATTAATTCAGTTTGATACCACTTTAACTGCCATGGCTCAATGCTATAGAATTCTGGGCTCTGTAGTTTTGTGAGCTATTTAGCTTTCTCTGTCAGAGAGCTCTGGGCTCACAACAAACTACAAATCCCAGCATTCCATTGGATGGAGACATGATAGTTAAAGCAGTGTCAAACTGCATTAATTCTGCAATGTGAAAAGCAGTCTGAGAAGATAAAGAAATATCATACATTTATAACCACGTTGCTGTTTGGGTAGAGCCCAACTCCCTCCCGACTTTTAGTCCAAAGTTGACAATACAGTTGGCCCTACCCTTATGCGGGGATCCATTCCAGACCCCCTGTGTAAGGAAAATGCTGTGTATGCTTGAGCCCTATGGAAAACAATGGGGCTCGTGCATGCGGCACAGTGCGGCATGCATGCCATGCTCATGAGCACCATTCTTACTTACATTGCACGGCTTCCACATAAGCTGAAAGCCACATATGGTCTGCCTGCATATGGCATGGGTGCACTGTAGATATCATTTTGATGGCTTAATTTTAATATCAAAGGAGAGTTTGCACATTTGTCACCAACGTTCTCATTGCAGACAGTGTGGGCCAGCTTGGATTTAGCAAGAACTGAATTCTGCTCTATGCTTATGAATGAAAAGCACAGCTCAGGGTTCTTCTGGCTCGGAGATTATGGGAGCTATAATCTAAAGAAGTAACTTTCCTAAGGTTCCCAAGCTTCAATACTGGTGTGCTCAGGTACTCCAACAGAGCAAAATTTTATGCAGCTCAGCATGAGTCAGGAAAGAGAGAATCAGGGAACGGTCACGGTCCGTGTGGACAGACAGTCTTGTTTATTTTCCATTCTTGCAGATCCGCGGCGAGTGTGTAACTCAGGCAAGCTTTGTTCGTAAGGCCTTTTAAAAATTGATTGAGTTATTTTTGCTCTTCTTATAGCCTGCTCCTCATCAGCACCAAAAAAAGGGAACTGAAAGGAGACAGCAGGCTGAGAAATGTGTAAATGGAAGCTGAATCATAATTGTCGAGAGCAGAAAGGAGGGGAAGAGAACTCAACAACCAACAAGAGGCAATGAGAGAAAAAGGAAGATGGTTTCCAAACAGTGGCAGCACTGGGTTTTGGGGAGTGGGAGTAGGGTTCACACCCAGCAACTCTCCTGATTTGGCAGAGATAGTCCCAATAAATCCTCTGTCTCCATTTTTTTCAGCTGCTTTTAAAATGTCCCACTTTCTTTCTCCTCCTCCCACTTTCCCACATTTTGGGCTTGTCTAGATGGTCAAAATAATCCTGGGAGAATGTGGGTAAATCTTTGCTGTTCACATGCAATATGAACACACTCAATTTACTTTTAAAGGGACCCCCAAAGACCCCCAAATACCAACTTAAACTAATTTGGTCCCCCACCCCACTGTATTCTGAAGGATGTGATTTACCAGTGGTATGGATGCCCAATGCGGATAGATTCACACTACCAGGTACTATGTGGTTCTATATGAGTGGCATATTGCTGCTCACCAGATCTCTTCCCACCATCCTGGAGACTCTCCCCCTATTTCTTGGCAAAGCACCATTTTTGAAACCTTCTTTGTTTACGCAGGAACGTTTCTGTGTTGCACTGGTCTCATACTTCAGTTTACTTCAGTGGTTTCAAACTGCAAGTGTAGTTTGCATTCAATTAATTCAGCACCAAGGATAGGAGAGGAGGCAGAATCTTGTCCTTCCCTGTAGACCCAATCAGACAGACGCCATTCCCCAGTGCCCCATCCTTTGATAAAACTGGAGCGTCCTTGATGTCTTGGAAGGTTTCAAAGAGTTGGTTGATGTGATCACAGATCTTCTGTGTCCTTGATGGACGAGGAAGCATCAGCTGTTTTCCTGCAAAAGGAAGCATTTGAGGGATTCAGTGTGCGTGCAAATCAGGGCCAAAGGGATGCCTTTAAAAAATGCACACCGGAAGAACCAAAAAACCTTTGATTGTATCACTGGAGGACAAGAGACATCACGTGGGACAGAGCCTGGATTAGAAGAGACACAATGAAGCTGATCATAGAGGCATAGGCCGCATCTGCACTGCAGAAATAATTCACTTCAATGCCACTTTAACTGGCTTGGCTCAATGCTATGGAATTCTTGGAGCTCTCTGACAGAGAAGGCTAAATATCTCACAAAACCACAATTCCCAGTATTCCACCACACTAAACCATGGCAGCTACAGTGGTGTCAAACTGGATTATTTTTTCAGTGCAGACAACCCCTGCAGTCATAGTTCTGGGGATTGGAGGGGGATGGAATAGGAGAGGAAGAGATGAGAGTGAGCAAAATGGAGTGGAAAAGAGGTGGGGAGAGAAATGATTTTTGAGACATGGAGAAACAGTGAGGGGTAAGAGGTCATCTCTTTACTCGGTTTTCTGCAGAACACAGCACAGAGGCAGCTGCTGGCTGGCAGTTTCTTATACTGAATGGTTCTGACAAGTTCCATATTCAACAACAGTAGCAAAACCTCACCTTTGTGCTTCAGAGGGGTCTTAAGATCAAGCAAGTCGGGCTTCAGGGAGAGCTAGCAGTAGGCTCACTGCCATTTTCCGAAGTACGTCAATCTTTGGAAAGCAGAAATACAAAGAGTTGTGAAGGGGAGGGTGAACAACACACTAAGGAAGGAAGGAAAATGGGAATGAGGGAGACAGAAAGAAAGACTGAGAGATGGACATCTTTGCATCTTCCTGAAAGAAAGCACACTGTACCCTGGGCTTTAAAGAAACTTAGGTAGGGATGACAAAGCCTGCTTTCATAGGAGAAATAAATCCAGGTTTCACATGTGGAACCTGGGAGACACATAAAACAGAACAGTCCTCTCTTTTGCAGGGTCTGCCTTTGCCAGTGAAAGAATTTGGGCACTCAATGCCATACAAAACATCAAGCAGAAGGCCCTAAAACATTTTTAAAAAGCAAGAGTATTTGCACATGCTGGTATTTTTAATCCAAGTAGATGGTGGCCTAGCCACAAATATGGTACAATTGGTATCTTTTCAGTATCTTCACATTGGTGCAAAAACTCACATCAGGCACACAGTCTTGAAAATCTATCCTGAAAATCCCACTATTCAGTTTGGAAAATGAGCTTTCTAATCCTGAATAGTAAAACATTATACAATCTGACCCCAATTTGGAAACCGAGTCTTGCTTAAGAGTAATAGGGATGTATGCTTCATTATATTTCTTCCCAAAGGTAGGAACAAGTAATTTCAGCTGTTTTCTGCCCGCTGCAAGGAAGTTTTTTTTTTTTAAACCACACTATTTTCAAGGGTTATTCACAATTTGGGACATATTCTGTGCAAAATTTTAATGTGGTTGTTTTGCATAAACAAAAAAGCATTTTCAGCACAGGACACAACATCTTCTGTGTGGAAAATAATATTTCAATGCAGAAGAAATATTAATTCCCATGTAGATAATTCAGTTTTCTACACAGAAAATGCTGTTGTCTATGCAATTCAACAACTTGCAAATTTCATGCTGAATAAATGCCCAGCTATAGCATTTCCTGCACAGAAAATTAATATTTGTGTTGAAATATTATTTTCCACACAGAAAATGCTGTTTCCTGCGCAGAAAAATACCATTTTCTGCTCAACACAACCAAATGCAAATTTTGCACAAAATCTGTGCTGAACTGCTAAGATTTTTAATTTTTTACCATTTTTGAATATTTTTGAATATTTTTTCCATCCCTAAAGTGGGAAGCGTGCACAGCATTACTCAGTAAGCAGTGAGTGATACACTTTGTAGGAATCGCATACCGGTTTAATTCTTAAACGTTTATCTGGAAGATGCTTTTTCCTGCACAGAAAGGGTATTCCTGCACAAAACAAAACCTCGTGTGTAAATTTGGCACAGGATAAATCCTGAACTGGAAATCCTCTTCAGCCCAGGATTCTATCCATAGGATTTCCTAAAATTTAAGAATTTTTTTAAACCTAATTCCCCCTTCCAAATATCTTTCAATTACATGCATAAGGCCCCTTTTTCATAATTATGGAACTATGATTCCACTTTAACTGCCATGGCTACATCCCATGGAATGCCAGGATTTGTTTGGTAAAGCATGAGAGCTCTCTGGTCGAGAATATTAAATACTAATTCACACATTCATGGAGGTGGAAAAGACCACAAGGGTCATCCAGTCCAACCCCCTGCCATGTTTTTGATACACAGTCAAAATACTCTCCCCTAAATTGCAAACCCAGGATTCTATAGCATATTGCCTTGACAGTTAAAGTGGAATCATAGTAGCATATTTATGTAGTATGAATGGGCTTATGAAGAACACTCTTATTTTGCTTGGTGACACATGTCCCACTTTTCATCTGTGAAATGTTGGAAGGCATCTACAGTAAATATATATTATTCATTAATTATTAACTAATAGAGATGATAATATCTGTTAACTCTTTATTAACGTCCATGTTCATATCGTCCAGTTATCCTAACCCCAAGGCATTTACTTCTACTTCTTCTTCTATGATTGGCCTACATTTGGTCTTCAAAAGTTTCATCCTCACAGGGAAGTTTCCCTACTATTCCCACCATTTGATCTTGTTTAAATATTTTTGTATTGCATTTACACCAGGACTGATTTATTTATTATTTATTTAAATGTTTTCATTCCAACCGTTTATCATGAAAACTCAGAGCAGCAAACAGTTAAAACAACCCAGTTTTTTTTTTAAAAAATTAAACCATTTAAGCAATCCCAGATTAAAACCAAAGGATAATTGAGACAAGGTAAAAACATAATAACTCAGTAAGTTCAAACGGCTTTAAAAGGACTAAAGTTTAGAAAGGTTCCACATGCTTAAGAGTTGAGCCCCAAAGGCTTTAAGGTCTGTTCACACAGCAGAATTATAGTGCTATTATTCCACTTTAACTCTCAATGTCCCTTCCTGTGGAATCCTGGGATTTATAGTGTAGGGAGGGGCATTAAGTATTTTTTATTCAGAGCATTATATTGCCTCCCCAAACTACAAATTCCAGGATTCCATAGGATGGAACAAAGACAATTAAAATGGAATCACAGTGCTCTAATTCTCTATTACGGACAGGCCCCAGCTGCCAAAAAGAAAACAATATTGGTACCAGTCTGTCCTCAATATCCGGACTTAAAGTTTCCCCCTCAAAATGCATCAAGGATGAAAAAGCACACTTTGAGCTAATTAACTAAATAGAGTTCCTATGAATCATAATCAATGCATTTAAAAGTTGATCTCAGATATTGCATTGATTTGTGCTTGGCTGACTCAAAAGATCATAGAACAAACTTCCCTAGTGGGCCTGGCTTTTTTCAAGCTGTGTTTATAAGTACTCCCTTTTTCCTTGGGCTGTTCTCTGTAGTTTTAAACAGAGCCGTATATGTTTCTCTGTGTTAGTTTGCTAACATACTTTCACCCATCAGGTGGCCAAACAACTGGATACCTCTAGGGGTTGTTTTATATTTCCTTTTGTGCGCTCTCTTTGAAAATGGGACACGGGAGTTGAAAAATGCATAATGCAAAAGTTCCCTTGCGAACACATGCTGAAAAATATTTTTGCTTCTTTGCAGAAGGCCATATTTGTCCACGGTCAAATCTCAGAGCCAGGGTTTGAGTTTCCATGTTCTTCTGGGTCATTTCAAGGTGGGAGACCAGGGTGCAAATTATTCAGTTTCTCTAGGCTAAAAGAAAGGATAAATTGATTTATTACTGCAATGTGACAACTCTAGGATTGTTTTAGATTTCTTTTTGAGTATTCTCTCCACAATGTCTATTTATATAATTAACTTCCTCCTTTCTTCCCAGTTTTTGTGGTACCAGGACACACCTTCCATACTGCTCTGCAACCATTTCATGCTCGGAAGGAAGTAGGCTAGATTACATGGTCCTTATACCATCTCCCTAAATGAAATGAAAAGGAATAACCCTTTCATACTGTCTTGACCTTAAGGAGCCGGGTATGTTTAGCCTGAACAAGAGAAGGTTAAGAGGTGACATGATAGACATATCTTAAATATTTGAAGGGAGGTCATATGGAGAATGGAGCAAGCCTGTGCTCTGCTGTATGACTAGGACACAAAGCAATGGACACAAATTAGAGGAAAAGCAATTCCATCTAAACGTTAGGAAGAACTTCTTGATGGTAACAGCTGTTCGACATTGGAAGATACTGCCTCAGAGAGAGGTGGAATCCCCTTCTTTGGAGGTTTTTAAACAGAGGCTGGATGGCTGTATGTCGGGAGTGCTTGGATTGGGTCTTCCTGCATGAAGAATGAGGTTGGAGACCCTTGGGGTCTCTTCCAACTTTATGATTCTACGATCTAGAAACAGACCCTTTAGCTAAGATTTCTATCATAATTTCCAAACAGGAAAATATGTGCTCTGTGTGTATGTTAGGATGACAAGCTGTGAGCAACTGTGGTTGGTACTTAACACTTAACTGTTAATGACATCACTATGGGACCAAAGCTAGGTTTCATGTTTTGGCCTAGAAATCTCAAAGCTTGTAGCAGCCCTAAACTGGCAAACCCATGTGTAATATAGGTTGCATTTGCACTGCAGAAATAATCCAGTTTGACACCACTTTAACTGCCATAGTTCCACTTTGGTGTCACAACAAACTACCGTTCCCCTAATTACATAGCATTGAGCCATGGCAGTTAAAGCAAGGCCAAACCAGATTATTTCTGCAGTGTAAAATGAAGCCATTTGCTGTTTCTGGAGTTATGGCTTGATTGTACTATCTGGTCCTTATATTACATGGTGATGTTGCATAACTGAACTGGGACACCATGTGAAACCATGCTTCATGCACAGTTCTGTTTCTGCAACACTGAACTGATAATAGACATCCCACATTGAACAAGAATGTCCAACTGCTTCCATAGAGGAACAGTCTCCCTACTTTACTTGCAGGGCTTAGGAAAAAGTGGCATTTTTCTCAGCGCAGAACGTCATACCCTCTGACATTTCATAGAGGAAAACTCAGACAGATCTGGCCAAGAAATGTCAGAATGTAGCAAATGTTAATACTGGTAACATGGAAGAATAAACAAACTAGGAAAGGGTGCAGGAGTTTATTATCGCTTGAGCCTAATCAGAAGGCAAGAGCCTGCTCCTTAATGTTGTTTCCCCACCACTGAACGAATTGAATGTAAACTACTTTTGCACATTGCACTTTGAATTCAGTTCATTGCAACTGAAGTAAGCTGAGGACAAAGCGGGGAGGAAATGAGAGGAAGAGAGAGAAACCAGGACATTTTTAAAATAGCTGAAAAAGTGGGATGGCAGAGGATTAATTTGGAATGTCCCTGTCAAATTGGACAGTTGGAGAGTATGTCATTTAAACTGTATAAAAGGGAATTATAACCATTTTTAAGTAAAAGGTGAAAGATTTATATGATCTCAAGAGAAACCAGCATAATTATGATCATTTTTTTGAGCAGAAAGCCCACAATGTTAATCACAGCAAATCAAATCACAATGAAAGCACCCAGTTCTGGTTCGTATCAAACCTAATTGGATGCCTTTACCCTTGGCCACTGAATATGTCTGGGGAAAGATGGTATTTGGAGGTACAAAATTTCTTTTTGCAAAATTTAGAAAAGTGGAGTTATCAACCGATACCGTGACACAGATGTGGAACCTGTCCAGTGAAACAGAAAGAAAGAAATGTAAAGCTCTCCATTCCATTAGGCTGACAACTTTTTCACCAGCCCTTGTGCAGCTTGCTCTGCAGACACAAACAATTGATAATGACCACTTTGTTTGTTTATTTATTTATCTAGAGTATTCATGCCTCACCCTTCAGCCAAAAAGGCAGCTTGCAAATAATTCATTTGACACACCTCAAGCTTACAGTCTAAACAAGGGAAAAAAATGGAAGTGAGGAATGGGACAAAGTCCATAAGGTCCCAGCTACTGGGGCCAAGGGACAATGGCTGCTCAACTGACCCTCCAAGGCCACAGCAGTGGCAGTTGGTATGGATGGAGGCCCTCTCACCATCCACTTGAATCATAGAATCATAGAGTTGGAAGAGACCCCAAGGGCCACTGAGTCCAACCCTTGCCATGCAGGAACTCACAATCAAAGCAGCCCTGACAGATGGCCGTCCAGCCTCTGTTTAAAGACCTCTATGGAAGGAGACTCCAAAAGAGTGTGTTCCACTGTTGAACATCTCTTACTATCAAGACATTCCTCCTAATGTTGTGGTGGAATCTCTTTTCTTGTAGCTTGCATCCATTGTTCCATGTTATAGTCTCTGGATCAGCAGAAATTAAGCTTGCTCCATTGTCAATGTGACACTCCATCAAATACTTAAACAGGGCTATCATATCACCTCTTAATCTTCTCTTCTTCAGGCTAAACATGCCCCCAGCTCCCTAAGTCTCTTCTTATAAGGCATGGTTTCCAGAACCTTCATCATTTTGGTTGCCCTCCTCTGGACACACTCCAGCTTCTCAACAAAGCTAACAAAATGAAATTCAACATGGAGAAATGTAAAGTACTGCACTTAGGGCAGAAAAATGAAATGCACAGATATAGGATGGGCGACACCTGGCTGAATGAAACTACATGTGAAAGAGCTTTAGGAGTCCAAGTAGACCACAAGTTGAACATGAGTCAACAGTGTGATGTAGCAGCAAAAAAGGCCAATGGAATTTTAGATTGCATCAATAGAATTATAGCGTCTAGATCAAGGGAAGTAATAGTGCCACTTTATTCTGCTCTGGTCAAGCCCCACCTGGTATACTGTGTCCAGTTCTGGGCACCACAATTCAAAAAGGATGTGGAGAAACTGGAGCGGGTCCAAAGGAAGACCACAAAGATGGTGAAGGGCCTGGAAACGGCCCTATGAGGAAAGACTAAGGGAGCTGGGGATGTTTAATCTGGAGAAGAGAAGGTTAAGAAATGATATGATAGCCCTGTTTAAATATTTGAAGGGATGTCACATTGAGAAGAGAGCAAGCTTGTTTTCTGCTGCTCCAGAGAACAGGACCCGGAACAATGGATGCGAGCTACAGGAAAAGAGATTCCACCTCAACATTAGGAGGAACTTCCTGAGATTATGGGCTGTTCGACAGTGGAACACAATCCCTCGGAGAGTGGTGGAGTATCCTTCCTTGGAGGTTTTTAAGCAGAGGCTGGATGGCCATCTGTCGGGTATGCTTTGATTGGGAGTTCCTGCATGGCAGGGGGTTGGACTGGATGGCCCTTGTGGTCTCTTCCAACTCTATGAGTCTATGATCTTTTTTTGAACTGTGGTGCCCAGAACTGGGGGACTTCGTAATGTTTTGGTGTAGTTGCTTTTCTTGTAGCTTGAATCCATTGTTCTGGGTCCTATTCTCGGGACCAGCAGAAAACAAGCTTGCTCCATCTTCAACATCACATCCCTTCAAATATTTAGCATGGCTATCATGTCACCCCTTAACTTTTTCTTCTCCAGGTTAAACCTATCCAGCTCCCTAAGCTGCTCCTCATAAAGCTTTATGGTTTCCAGAATTTTCACCATTTTGGTCGCCCTTCTCTGGACATGCTCCAGCTTGTCAACATTTTTCTTGAGCTGTAGTGCTCAGAACTAGACACAGTAGTCCAGGTGACATCTGACCAAAGAAGAGTAAAGAGGTATTTTCAGTTCCTTCGATCTAGACATTACACTCTTATTGGCCTAGGTTCATATTGGCTTTATTAGCTGCCGTTTCACAGTAGCAGCTCATTTCACATTGTGACATTTCACATTCACACTAAGACTCCCTAGATCCCTTTTGCATGTATTGCTGTCAATCCAAGTGTCACTCTTCCTGTATCTGTGCATTTCATTTTTATTGCAGTATCCTACATTTCTAGGACTAAAAGATGATGGCACTGTACCTGTTTGTTCTTCTCTCCCTCCAAGACCACAGTAGCGGGAGTTGGTATGGAGGGAGGCCTCAAACCAGCCACTAGGACCAAGGCATGATGGCACTGTGCCTAGCGCTCTTCTCCCCTTTTCTATTGTTAAAGGCACAGGAGCAGACTAAACCTTTGTTCAGGTCAGTTGTCAACTGATTCCTAAATGCTGTGAGCCACTTTGTGTGTTATATCAGGAGAAAAGTGGGATATAAATTAAATCAACAGAGAACTGTTACTGATAAGCCTACTAGTTCACAGGATGACCATCCATGCCACCTTTCCTTTAAAAGAAGGGAGGGGGGAAAGGAAAAGAAATTAATTATGGCCTAATTTACTTGCATAAGGCTCTCTATTAAATCAGTGGCAGATCTGTGAACAGAACCCAAAGCCCTTAACTCCCTGTCTCAGACAGAGTTAGATTAAATTTCTTCCTGGTATGCATTTAAAGAGAAGGAACTTTCCTAATAGAAGTCAGAAAGTGGTTTTTCTCAAGGGATAATGATAGAAATTATTTTATGCAAATAAAACTGAGAGAAGAAAGGGTTTTTAATAATAAAAAAGCAGTGGAAATTTCAAGTTCTTGATGAGACTGAACCTAGTCAGAGGGGAACTGGGAAGGCAGAGAGAAAGGGAGAGAGGACAAGGCCTGATTGAGAAATATATATATACTTTCAGAGCTGTAAAACTGTAGCTTGATGTCAAAGCCAGCAACAGGCTCAAAACCGCTGGAACGTTGCATGCACCTGCCGAAGAACAACAAGTGTTCGGCAGCTTATTAGTCACTCGGGGAGAGGGATTTGCCGGTTATTGTGGGAAAATCCTTTAAGCCACAGACGGCGCGGGCCCTGACGGCAAAAACACAAACAAGCAGCCAGGATGTAACAGCACAAGGTAAGCACAGAAAGAGAATGGGGGAATAGGGTGGTTTGTTACCCTTGCAAGACGTGGATTGCCCTGCTGTGGCTTGTTCAGGCAGAAAGGAGGTTGCTTGTGTCTCCTGTGGCTCTGGTGTGGTGGGTTGTGGCAAGGTTGTACCTATGTGCAAGACTGCTATGGAAGGAAGGAGCAAAGCAAAGCCAATAGACACATTGTGGCGCAAACTGGGAGATGCAAAACGATATCTGCCTAAGTGAAAAGGAGCAAGAAATGGATCTAAGATCAATGCACCCAGGAAATAAATGCTGGTATATATATATATATATATATATATGGCGTATATATATATATATATATATATATATATGGTATATATATATACACACACACATACATACAGTGGAACTCCTTTCCACAGGAGATCCGGTTAGCCCCCTCTCTGATCTAATTCTACCAGCAGGCTCAAACCTTTTTATTTAGGCAGGCCTTGGGTAGACTTCTTTTTTTCATAGCATATGGTGCGATAATATTGATAGCAATGTGTTTTCCTATCGCATGTTTTTAAAATTATGTTTCCAATGTATTTTAAACCATTTGCTTTGACAGTTCTGTTGTTTTGTGGCTTTTTAAATATCACATTTTAGCCAACTTCTGTTGCAAATGATTGTAAGCCATTTTGAGTCCCTGAGTGGGAGAAAAGGCGGGGGATAAATTGAATGAATAAATAAATGAATAAATGTCTTTCTTCATTGTTTAGTTTCATAGGGAAGGCTGTAGCCATGCTGTCATGGGTTTGGTCTCGGCCACCAGGCAGATGGGTTTCGGAATCCTTGTTAGTATCATGGCCAGATATTAACAGCTGTCTGGTGGCACTATAAGGGCTAATTTGTATTATGAAGGCTAGATTGTCCTAGATTGTTTTGTGATCGGTTGGCAGTTCAAAGCTGGGAAGAGGCTGGAAACAGACTGGGCATGTCCCACCTTTGGGGGGGAAATGGGATATAAATAAAGTGATTGATGATATGATTGATTGAGGGTCCCTTCACACTATATGGGGACAGTAGAAGGTGTTGGTAATAACCTTTAAAGCCCTTCATGGCTTACAGGAGAACCTTCCTCCATATAATCCGCCCCACACACTCAGGTCCTCTGGGAAAAACCTGCTGTAGCCAAGGAAGACCAAGCTGGCTGCAGTTACCCAGAGGACCTTTTTATCTGCCACTCCTAAACTATGGAATGACCTGCCGGAAGAGATCCGTCTTATCGCTGCTCTTGACACCTTTAAGAAGGCTATCAAGACGGATCTCTTCTGGCAGGCCTTCCCTGACTGACCATCCAGTTATATTGATATGGCTTGCCCTTGTCTGCCCCAAGATGCCTCGTTTTAATTACAGTGGTCCCCCGGCTTACGAATCCCCCGGGTTGCGAAAACCCCGGGATCCGAAAGCGGCAGGACCGCTAATGTATCCCCCGGGATCCGAAAGATCCCCCGGGATACGGAAAAAACAAACAACGCACGGCCCCTTTAAATCGGCCGCGCGGTCCATTGTGAATAGCGGTCCCCCAGGAAACGAAAGCTTCCGGGTTACGAAGGTAATCCCGGAACGATTACCTTTGTAACCCGGGGGACCACTGTATGTCTATTTTAATTAATTTTAGTTTGTATGTTATAATGCTGTTGTTAAGTTTTATAACAGTGGGGTAAGGGGATTATGTAATTTTTATTTACGTATGTATTGTATATGTTGTTGATGTATTTTATTGTTGTAACCCACCTCGATCCTTTTGGAAAAGGCGGGCTATAAATAATAATAATAATAATAATGCAATTATAGTACTACAATTCTACTTTTAATTGCTGTGGCATCATCCTATAAAATCCTGGGATGTCACCCCATGCAAGGAAGTGGAGCTGGGGGGGGGGCTCCATGGTGTGGGGCCAAAAGGGTGCTCCATTTTCCTCCCTGCCTGGTGTGGTATTACTCACTAGTATACCAGTGCTGGACAGGGCAATGGGGGTATGCTGGGCCCTCTTCCTTCCTGCCTGGCGATGCTTTACTCACAAGTAAAACAATGCTGGGCAGGGATATGGTATATACTAGGCCCTCTTCCTCTCTGATGTGTGCTACACTTCATGGCAGGGAGGTGGGGAGGCTGCTCAGTGGGTCCCATCCCTCTTTTTGGGGTGTCACCCTGTGCAGTCTGCACTTTCCGCTCTCCCCTACTGATGCCACTGTAATCTCCAATATTTCTTCCCTTTCCCAGATTTCTTGCAGACTGAAAATCATCCACCCTTGGAACTCTCCCATTGACTTTGTTTGTATACCTTTGGTTTCTTTGCCTTCCCCTTTTCTTTGGATGCCCAGATTGTATTTCTACATACACCACTGAACTTTCAAGATGCCAGAAATTTAAGAGCTGAAGAAACATGTCATGGGTAGAGGGCATAATTATTATGGGAAGGGTGGTGCCTTTATTGTGCCACTACTACCCCAAGTAGCTATATTCCTGACCCCAGTTCACTCCATCAGTTGCACAATGATGCATAAATTGATGGTGATGATGACTTTACTTCCATATATCTCACCTTTCTCCCCATGTAGGGGCTCAAGGTGGTGAACAGCAAGTTTAAAACAATGCAATTTAAAAGCAATACAAAAGCATTAAAATGTATCAATATAATTTATAGTTTACAACATAAACAATTAAACAGTGATCCACTTATGTGGGAGAGCACTCCCAGCATATGGCAAGGAAAAGACGCACGGAGCACCACAGCTGTACAAAAACCACCCCCTGGCTTCATATGATGCCTTATTTTTCAAGATGCTCCCTTTGCTCCTTTGCTGTGTTTTCAGGCTGCCACTAAAACATGGAGCTCAAAATGTGAGATTCTCTGGAGGGTGTGCTCCGAATGAGATCTCAGAAAAACACTACAAAACGAGGGGGCGATTATTTAAAGCCTCAGCATTGCTATGCCAGCCTACTCTTGAGTAGGCTGCCAGGGCCCATTGGGGCTTCTGCATGCCTCCTCTTGCACAGCTGAACAGAAAGCTGGCTGCTGTTCATTTGCATTTTAATTTCCCTGAAATCCATGCACTTTCAACATTATTAAGTAGGTTGGTGCAGTGCTAAAGAAAAGAAGGAGGTGCCTCTTAAAAAATGGGACACTGTCTGAAGAGCGCAGGTAGAAGACAATAGCTTAAACCTTTCCACTGGTTGTAGGACTGTAATTCGTGTGTTGTGTGTGTGTCCCCATTTTCTTAAGATGCATTATGCTCTTAATCATCCTTCTCCAACGTGGTGTCCTCCAGACATTATGGACTACAACTTCTTTTAGTCCCAGGTACCAGGGTAATGGTATGAGACTGTGGGAGTTGTTGTCTCAGATATCTGGAAAGCACCAGAATGGGAGATGGCTGTTCTGTATGCTGTTGTGGTCTCCTCTTTTGAGAACGTCACTTTGGCTGCATCCGCACTGCAGAAGTAATCCAGTCTGACACTGCTTTAACTGCCTTGGCCCAATGCTATGGAATTCTGGGAATTATAGTTTGTTGTGGCACCAGAGCCACAACAAACTACGATTCCCAGAATTTCATAGAACTAAGCCTCGACAGTTAAAGTGGGGGCAAACTCTATTACCGTATATACTCGACTATAAGTCGACCTCATGTATAAGTCAGGGGCAGATTTTGGGGCCAAAATTATGGATTTTTATATAACCCTTGGATAAGTTGAGGGTAAAACTTAGGGGCATCTAGTCATGAAGGATGTAAAGGAAGAAGGAAAGGAAAACTTACAAAATTCCAGCAGGCATAACTATTTGTGCTCATACTAAAGGCTGGATGGATGAGAGAGTAGAAGGGGGTCAGTGTTTCCAGAACAGATTAAACTCTTGTCTTTCACCAGGTGATGGTTTCATATTATGATTTAAAGTACAGTATTTATGTTGACCTGTGGATAAGTCGAATCAGGTTTTTTGGGTCAATTTTTTAACCTAAATTTCTAGACTTATGCATGAGTATATACAATATTTCAACAGTGCCGATGCACTCCTTGTAACCCTAGAATAGCAAAGATTGTCCATAGTGTTGTAGATCAGTGGTACAATTGGCCCTCCATACCCACGGATACTTTATTTACATATTCTACCATCTGCAGCTTGAAAATATTCCAAAAATATGTAAATTCCAAAAAAATCAAATCTATATTTTGCTATTTAATATAAGGGATATAATTTTATTCTGCCATTGTAGTGGGACTTGAGCATACATGAATTTTGATATCTTCCGGGGATCTGGGAACCAAACCCCAGCGGATACCGAGGGCTCACGGTATCTGTATCTGGGTGGGTGCTGTATTCTTTCAAACTGCTTTTAGGAATTTTCATTTTTTTGAATATACAATACTTTCTCTTAACTTGATTGTTAACTTGATTGTGGTTAAGTCAACTTCAATGTACAGTGACCCTATAAATGAGAGACTTCCAGGTCAAGAGTCCTGCTCAGGTCTTGCAGACTCAGGGCAGCTGTGGCTTCCTTGATGGGGTCTATCCATCTGGAATAGGGTTACTAAGCATTAATGACTTTTAGTATCCTTTATTTTCTTTTTTACTGTCTTTTCATGTCTTCTCATGATATGTCTATCTACAGCCTCACTTTAGTCATCTTGGCAGAAGGTTGGACTGAGATCTCTTCCAACATTGTGGTCCAAAACACACTACAGAAATAAATCCAGTTTGAGACTGCTTTAACTGCCCTGGCTCAGTGCTAGGGAATCCTGGGAATTGTGGTTTCTTGTGACACCATAGCTCTCTGACAGAGAAGGCTAAATGTCTCACAAACCTATGGTTTCCAAAATTTCCTAGCACTGAGCCAGGGCAGTTAAAGAAGACTCATACTGGATTATTTCTGCAGTGTATTTTGCACCTATGCTTCTATGATGTTGTCTTCTAGGGAGAGTTCAGGCCTGATTTGCCCTTGAATTATTTATTTTATTTTATTTTATTTTAATGCCACTTTTCTCCCAGAAAGGGACCCATTTATTGATCTTGAACCCATTCAATTTTTTTTAGCAGTCCACAGTATCCTTAGCACTGTTCTTCAGCACTACAACTCAAATGAATTGGTTTTCTTTCTATCAGCTTTCTTCACTGTCCAGCTTTCACAACTGTAACTAGAGATGGGAAATACAATGGCACGGACAATATAACTTTAGTATTCAATGATATACTTTTATACTTCACAATCTTGTCCAGCTTTTTCACAACTGCCCTTTCAAGTCCTAGTCTTCTTCTGATTTCTTGACTGCAGTATCACAGTTTTAATACTGTGAGTAGTTCACTTCTGTTTTAATTTTCACATTTTGTGTGTTTTAATTGTATTGTTCTTTTTAATTGTAAGTCACTTTGAGTCCCAATTTTGGGAGTAAAGTGAGATACAAATAAATATAAATCTAACCATCATCATCATCATCATCATCATCGAATAAAGACACTAATGTGTCCTTTATGGAGTCTCTCTCTCTTTGGCTTTTCTTCGCTAACAAAGATTCAGGAAGGACTTATCCTACACTTACTACAAGCGTGTTGATGACTAAAAAGGCTGATCTGAGATAAACAAGTCCAGTTACAGAAAGCACAGCAGAAAATCTCCTTGGGTGATGTTTCCAAGTTGTGGTTCTTTCTGCGTTGTCATTTCACTTCAAGACTCATTTGGCGTGAGTTCTCAAAAGAGGCTGCAGCATTGTGGATAGTGCGTCTCCATGCCTCCCGATGTGAGGCCAGGGCAGACCATTGTTGGTGATCAATTTGGCCAAGCATGAGATGTTGTTTCAGGGAGTCCTTGTATCTCTTCTTTGGGGCGCCCCTCTTTCGCTGACCCGTGGTGAGTTCACCGTAGAGTACTATTTTGGGAAGGCGGTGGTCCTCCATCCTGGAAACATGCCCTGCCCAGCGCAGCTGCGTTTTCAGTAGCATGGCCTCAATGCTGGTGATCTCTGCTTGCTCCAGGACAGCAACATTCGTCACATAGTCAGTCCAGTGTATGTTTAGGATTGTGCGTAGACAGCGCTGATGAAAGCGTTCAAGGAGTCGTAGATGTTGGCGATAGGTGACCCATGATTCAGGCCCATAGAGGAGAATGGACAGTACAATGGCTCTGTACACACTGATTTTGGTGCTTCGCCTCAGGTGTTTGTTACTCCAGACTATTTTGTGAAGCCTTCCAAATGCACTGTATGCTTTTGCTAATCTGTGATCAATCTCTTTATCAATCTTGGCATCTGAGGAGATGATACTTCCCAGGTAGGTGAACTGCTGAACAGACTTAAGTACAGATTTGCCGATGGTGACATGGGGGTGATGGTGCTCTTCCTGTGGTGCAGGCTGGTAGAGGACTTCCGTTTTCTTCAGGCTGACTTCCAGCCCAAACAGCTCTGCAGCCGTTGCAAAGGAAGATGTTAGGCGCTGCAGAGCTGCTTCTGTATGGGCAACAAGGGCACATCGTCAGTGAAAAGCAGCTCACGGACTAGATAGTTTAGAGTCTTTGTGCAAGCCTTCAGACGACTTAAGTTAAACAAGCTATCATCAGTATGGTAACGTATATAGATGCTGTCGTCTTCTTTGAGATCTGCTGTAGCCCTTTGGAGCATCATGCTGAAGAAGATTGTAAATAGAGTTGGAGCGAGAACACAGCCTTGTTTCACACCATTAGTTATTAGAAAGGGCTCTGAGAGAGCATCGCCATATCTGACTTGTCCTTGCTGGCCCTCATGTAGCAAGATGATCATTTTGAGGAATTTGGGGGGACATCCTAGTCGTTCCAGGATCTGCCATAGACCTTTTCTACTCACAGTGTTGAAGGCTTTGGTGAGGTCGACAAATGTTACATAGAGTCCTTTGTTCTGCTCTCTACATTTCTCTTGCAGTTGTCTAAGAGCAAATACCATATCTGTAGTGCTCCTATTAGCTCTGAAGCCGCACTGGCTTTCAGGGAGAAGTTCTTCTGCAATAGCAGGAACTAATCTGTTCAGGAGTATCCTTGCAAGGATTTTTCCAGCAATAGAGAGCAGTATTATACCTCGATAGTTTGAGCAATCAGATTTCGCTCCTTTTTCTTATACAGGGCATCTCGGAGATCTGATGGCAGTTCACCTTTTCCCCAGCAACTCACAAGGAGCTCATGGAATTTGTCATGGAGTACATGACCTCCGTGTTTCCAAGCTTCAGGTGGGATTCCATCAATCCCGGCTGCCTTGCCGTTTTTCATCTGCTGTATGGCCTTAATGGTTTCTTCCAAAGCCACATCCAGTTCATTTTTCATCAGTTGTTGTATCATATGTAGAATAGCTGAGCCTTGGACTTCTCGGTTGGCACTGAAGAGATTTTGGAAATGTTCAGCCCATCGATTCAGGATGGAGGCTTTGTCTGTGATTAGTGTTTGACCATCCGTACTATATAAGGAGCTTTGAACCTGGTACGTAGGTCCAAACACTGCTTTAAGAGATTTGTAGAATCCTCTGGAATCTCCCAGATCAATTTGAGTCCCAATTTTGGGAGTAAAGTGAGATACAAATAAATATAAATCTAATCATCATCATCATCATCATCATCATCATCAATCATAGAATAAAGACACTAATTTGTCCTTTTATGGAGTAATGACATTCTAAAACAGCTTCTTTCCCCCACTGTGTCATATTACAACACCCATCATCCTCAGCAAACAATGCCCTATAACTAAATTGTCTGGCTTCAAAATGTTTTAGTGTAAAATCCGTGCACTGTATTTTATACAGAGCTGGACAACTGTGGAAGGATAGGAAACTACATTAGCTACCCAGAAGACCTTAGTAGTCCACATTCCCCTACCACACCCACTCCTGGAAAAATATATTATATATATATACTTTTTTTTTCCTAAAGATTTTCAGAGATGCTCTAACCTGCTAATCAGGAGTTGAACCTGAAAAGACGTTTTGATTCTCACTTAATGGCCATTCATGACGAGGGGAAGAGTTTGAAGTGTGGAGCTCTATGAAAAGAAACTTCCATGATGTTCTAGGAAGCTATTTTAGACTAGCCATGGTCAGTTTCATTTTCTTTGTGACCAATTTGTTCTCCAGACACTAGTTCAGGGGACAGAATCATCCACCTGTTCTCCTCAGAGCTGGTCATCTCTGTTGTATATATGCTAAAATGTTAATTGGGACATGTTGTGTTGAACATATGAGTTGAACACTGTCATCCTTATTGTTATGTACTATCAAGTTGGCTTTAACCGGTGGTACTCCTAAGAATGGAAGACCTTCAGGAGCCCTGCTCAAATCTTTCAAACTCTGGAATTTGTCTTCTTTGACTGAGTCAATCCACCTATAATGACAGTCATAGTTTAGTCATCTTAGCTTTTTAGGGAAAATTCAGCCTTGATTTGCATTTATTTGTCTTTGTGGCAGTCCATGGCATCTGCAGGACTTTCCTCAAGCATCACCTATGAAATGAGTTGATTTGAAATCAACTTATCTTTAATGATACCAATTTTGTTCTGAACCCAATTCTCCAAATAATGGCTTTGACAAGGGTCTCTTAAAGGCAAGGCTGATTACTTTCCTAACAATCTACCCATATATTTAACTAAATATTTCAGGCTTGGCTCCATCTCTGATGAGAAATTGCACGAGACAGGGTCTCTCTGTTGTAGCCCCCAGGCTGTGAATCTGTCTTCCGCAGAAGGTTTTGATTGTCTTGCTGTTCAGATTTAGACGTTTAGTTAAAGTATTTTATTATTTTGGAAGGCATTTGGGGTTAGCAGAATCTAACATTCCTCCATTTTTTTGCCAATTACTGGATTTTTTTTCCTGTGCTTACGTCTGACTGTGGTTATTATTTATCAGCAGAGTTTTAAAATCTGAGTTTACTGCTTTAATAGTATTGTACGCTGCCTTGGGGAAAGAAAACGTTGGGTAAAAATCTTTTAAAATAAGAAGAGAAGAAATACAGGTTGCATTAGAAGTCAATATCAGCGCATCAGCAGATGTGAAAGAAGAGAACATTGAAGAGAACTTATCAACTGAATCTCAGCAGGACATCACATTTTTGGAAAAATAGGCTTAGGTCCAGGCTATTTGGAGGACCGGATCTCCTTTTATGAGCTCATTAGAGCTTTAAGATCTTCTGGAGAGGCGTTTCTCTCTGTCCCACCATTTTCTCAAGCTTGTTTAGTGGGAACAAAGGAGAGGGTCTTCTTGGTGGCTTCTCTCAGACTTTGGAACTCCCTCCCTAGAAAAGCCAGGATGGCTCCGTCTTTGCTCTCTTTCTGCTGGAAAGTTAAAACTTTCTTGTGCCCAGTGACATCACTAGGGTTAGTGTCACTTGGCACAATAACTGATCTCCCTTACCAAACCATATAGAACCATGAGGCATGTTTCTTGTACTAATATCACACATAAATCATAATTCCGAAATATCACTAAATGTAATGGCAATAGTTGTGACACAGACAACTAGCAAAATTAAAATGATACCCTTAAATTACAAAATCATACACATGAGTGCCAGCATGGTGTAGGGGTTTGAGCCTTGGACTATGACTGTAGAGATCAGGGTTCAAATCCTGGCTTAGCCATGTAAAACTACTGGGTGACCATGGGCAATTCAGACTCTCTCTGTTGGGATATGTGATACTTTCTTGAGGTTTGCTTAATACTCAAGAAAGAAGGCGAGATTGTTTAATCTTGTTAGCAGAGTAAACACAGCAAAATATAGGAGAGCAGGAAAAAGGCTAGCTCCACTTTACTTACTCCCAACCCATGTGTCCTTCAAATCAAACAACAAGAGTCATTTGTTAGAGTGAAAAATAAAGTTGTTTACTTACAAAATCATGTGTATGAAGAGATACACAGGCTTCAGCTTCATGTTGCTAAGGAAATCAGGTAAAAAGGTAGATTTCATGCATCTTCAGGGAAAAGGTGCAGTCACCATGAATGGAGACCCATGCTGAACAAAGGAAGGCTAGGAGGTAGAATGGCCACTGGTGGGTCAAGAAGGGACAAAAAGGGGGAAGTTAGGTATGCTTTTCTGAGTAAACAGGAAATTGGGGGGGGGAGGAGGGGTTGTTAGTAAAGCAATAAAACTATCATAGACATGCATTCCTTCTATTCCTAGAATGTTTCAGCATGCGAAGTTGCCATACTCCAACACTCTCAGCCTCAGCCTTTTGCAATGGCAACCCCCTCCCCACAAACAAAACTTGCCAGAAAAACCCTACAACTGGTTCACCTTTGGGTCACCATAAGTTGGAAACACTTGAAGGCATTCAACAACAAACACAGAGCCTTAATGTATTTACATGCACATAGTATTGTATGGCTAAAGTGAAAATTAGGTGAGGTGTGATGTTTTTAAAGAAAATTTTAAAGTAATAATTTTAGAAAAAATTAAAAATAGCAATTGCAATAGCATGTATATTTCTATATTGCTTACTGATGTACTAAGCAGTTTACAAAGTTTTTTGTGGGGTTTTCGGGCCATGTGGCCCTGTTCTAGAAGAGTATCTTCCTGACGTTTTGCGAGCATCTGTGGCTGGCATCTTCAGAGAATGCTTGCTTGGAAAAGGGTTGGGTATATACAAGTACCTGTTTGACCCTGGGAAAGGAGGAATGATTTGCATGTGGATTGTTCTGTTGCTAATGGCAGTCCTCAGGGTGGGAGGATATGCAAACAAGGATTAATGCCCATTTGATTAGTGCTCATTGTCTGCTGGGAAACCCTGACCCTGGAGATTTCTCAATTGCATTTGTTGAGTCTTCATCGTACTGTTTTTCAGGACTGGTAGCCAAGCCTTGTTTACTTTCACAGTTTCCTATTTCCTGTTGAAATTATCTAGGTTTTTGTGGATTTCAATGACTTCCCTGTGCATTCTGACATGATAGTTGTTGCCATGGCCCAGAATGTCAGTGTTTTCAAACACCATTTTATGCCCAGGATGGTTTATAGCATGTTCTACTACTGCTGATTTTTCTGGCTGACCCAGTCTACAGTGTCTCTCATGTTCCTTGATTCTTGTTTGCACACTGCGTTTGGTGCTCCCTATGTAGGCAGTTGCATGGTTTACAAAGTGTAAATGAATTTCCCCTAACAAGCTGGAAGGATGCCAGGCTGAGCCAACCCATTTTAAAAATGAGGCCTCTCTTTTCTTCTTCCACTGAGGCTTTCCCCACTCACACCATCTCTTCCACTGAGAGTTCCAGAATTTTAATGGGATGCAGTGGAATATTCCAGCCCGTTTCTATCAAAAGGCAGACATTTGGAGAGCAGTGGTGTCACCCCCTGCTTGTGCTGCCAGCCTTGTAGAAACTGAATGGGATGGGCTTTTAATTATGTTTTATGGGTTGTATCGTCTTTTAATTAAGTATTTCAGAAATTGTTTGTCTTTTAAATAACACCTATATTTAAAAGAGTATACTGTCACTCCTCTGTTTTCACAGACTTGAGATCTGTGGATTTGATTATTCATAGAGGGGTGACCTCCATCAAAGTTAATGGTGCATGCGCCCATGACACATGCACATGGCCACATACAGGAGCATGCAGCCATTCAAAGCTATGGGGCTTGAATATACGTGAATTTCCAAATTCACGGGGGTGGGGTTGGGGTTGGAATAGATCCCCCATGAATTCAGAGGAAGGACTGTATTAACTCTTATTGATGTTTGTGTATAGATTTTTTATCCATACAATCAGCCCTTCCCTTACGCATGTGATCTGTACTGGACCTCCCAGTGTAAGGGAAAAACTGCATATGCTCATGCCCCTATTGAAAACAATGGGGTGCGTGCATGCGGCACACTCGTCACGGGCATGAGTGCCATTCATTTGATTGTACCACAGCTTCAGAGGAAGCTGAAAGCCGTGTAAGGGAAGCCCACATATAGCACTGGCTGACTGTATTGTTTTTCAATATGTTGTAAGCTGCTTTGAGTCCCATTATTGATCAAAAGGAGGGATATAAATGAATAGAAGAAGCAGTGAATATAAGAAGAAGAAGAAGACATAAAAGAGGCATTTTGGTCCAAGGTGATGACTCTGAAGCCTTACATTTCAGCCCCTAATACAGAACAAATGAATTCTTTTTGCTCTTACAGGAGAACCCTTTTGTTTTTCTCTCCTCCCACCTTTCTTCTGCTTTTTCTTCTGGCTATTAGAAACAAAAACAAATTAAGTCCCAATCAGCATGTCCTGGTCAAAGGGAGACAGGCCGGCCTCAAGACACTGCCAGTAAATTGAGCTTCCTGACATTAATGAATGGCCAGGAGCCAGAAACACACTGAAGGCTCCCTACTGCTCTGGACAAAATCCTTGCTTGGGTTGCACTGCTGCTCCAGTGGGATTTCTGGGCGATCAAAAAAAGAAGCCCCCCACACCAGCTCTCTAAAAGCTGGCCTTGGGGGAATGCCAGAGGAGCTGCAAATTAAGAGTGCGGCTGCCAGGAGTGTCAATAATTCAAAGCAACGGGAACCAGCTGAACCCCGAGAGATGGGGAACAGCTGTGGAGGATTTTTTTTGAAAAAAAGGAAAGAATTGTAATTTTCTGGGAGAAGCTGAGGCCAACGCTCGAACTACAGGCCAATGTGGAATGAGAGGGGATGGGGAAACCTCTAATGGAAACAGAGTATGGCCCTTGTTATCTGTGGGATCAGTACTTCACTTACCGAGGTCTGGAAACATTCTGTTCTTTTTGGGTATCTTTTAGGTCCTCCGGCATGATTCTATGGTAATAATAATAATAATAATAAATCTTTATTTCTAGCCCGCTCCTCTGTAGAGCACAATCAGAGCGGGGTACAGCAAATTAAAACATACAGATTAAAATACATCATCAACTCATACCCAACCACCCATCCTTAAAAAATAAATTAAATTAGTAATAATTTAAAACCATAACAACATTAAAAACATAATACATCCTCATAGATCATAGATCATAGATCTTGGTATGATTCCAATGGATATTAATCACAGAGTCACGCTGGAGGACTTTGAAATGCCCAGAGAGGTGTTCTCTCTATACATTTCTTGTTCATCCTGCACAACTCTGTGGTCATTCATTTCAATAGGGTTCACGTTTCCACGGAAAGACTGGGAACATATCCTCCACGAACACAGAGGTTGTACTGTACAGGCATACCTCAGTTAACAAAGAAGCTCCTTTTTACAAAGGCTGCATCCACACTGCGGAAATAATCCAGTATGACACCGCTTGAACTGCTGTGGTTCAGTGCTATGGAGTTATGGGAATGTACTTTGTTGTGGCAGAGCTCCTTAACAGAGAAGTCTAAATGTCTCACAAAAATGGTGCTAGAATCATAGAATCATAGAGTTGGAAGAGACCACAAGGGCCATCCAGTCCAACCCCCTGCCATGCAGGAACTCCCAGTCAAAGCATCCCCGACAGATGGCCATCCAGCCTCTGCTTAAAGACCTCCAAGGACGGAGACTCCACTACACTCCGACGGAGTGTGTTCCACCGTCAAACAGCCCTTACTGTCAGGAAGTTCCTTCTAATGTTGAGGTGGAATCTCTTTTCCTGCAGCTTTGTCCGAATCATTGGGCAGGCGCGGTTGCCGTGGGACGCAGGTGCCCGGGGAGCTCCATGGCAGGCTTTTTCCTGCCCAGAAGTCGAGCACCATGCGTGCCGTTAGCTGGGAGGGAAATGGGAGCCTGGCTCGGTGCAGGGAATTACAGTTTCCATGCAGCCCTGGGGCTGGGCTCCCTTCGGCCCATTGGCTATTGCCCCTGGCAGACCCCTCCCATTGGCCAGGCCTCTGGGAGAATGGGTTCGCACCATTTTCCAGGCCCCTCATTGGCTGAGGAACCTTTTAAATAGGTGCGCGTGGCACCCGGACAGTGCCTTTCGGATTTTGCTCGGCTCTCCCAACCTCCCTCCCTTGGATAGGGTGTTTTTTCTGTCACAACTTTGGAAGGGGCAGCAGCATAGGTCATGGATCTGGTGGGCTGGTTTCCAGTGCATGGGAGCATTGGATCGGGAGTCCTTCGGACCTGGGAAACATAGGGCGCGTTGTTGATATCCCATCGTCACAACAATTTATCCCGGTGACTAGAGGCTCAGTTTGGATAGTTACACAATTGTGAAATTGTGGTGCATGCCTTGCCTTCATGTCATCCCAATGCTTAAAGATCAAGCAACCTCACATCATTCAGCCACAGTGTTGTTGATGTGTAGATCCAGACCTCATGCTTGAGGCCAACCCTACTTGTTTGTTGTTTGGTGTTATAAATAAAATTGTGGCCATTTTACTGCCATTAATGTCTTTTCATTATTTGGGCGCCAACCTCCACTGCAACTACAATGTGCAGAATTCCACAGCCATGGCAGTTAAAGTGGCATCAAAGTAGATTATTTCTCCAGTGCAGATGCAGCCACTGTTTTTTGATGCCTGTTCAGCTCTTTCCCTTTTTCTCCTTGTCCTCTGTCTAGCTGTAAATTTTTGTAGCATTGCAAGGATGATGAAGGGAAGCTGGAAAACCAGACCTTTGTTGTTGGGTTTCAGCAGTATGTGTTCATATAGACAATGAAGTAAGCTAAAACTGGGAAAGAATGGGATTCCATTCTAGCTGAACCGCCTGTAGCTGAGTGTGCCTACCTACAACAGGCAAGGTAAAAAGCTGCTGCCACTGGAATCCCTTGCTGGGCATGTGTGGACAGCAAAATAGAGAGAAAAAGGGAAAGCAGGCAAACTTGCCTACCAGCCACTCCCAGCATGTTAGATTTTGATTTGGCCACTAAAATGAAAAGTAAACCAAGTGGAGGCGGGCCAAAGAAAAAGTCATCCCTGGACACATTTTGGAAGTAGTTGTCAACTCGGCTCTAGAAGGCTCAAATGTTTTTGTTTTCTCTTGCAAGCAAATGCACCAAGCCTATACTTCAGTTAACAAAGTAAATGTGTTCCTGGGCAGTATTTCTTTAATAGAAAATTTGGTATGAGAGGCAGAAATAATTGTGGGAAACAATTAGGATAGTTTCCTAAAGCACAAAAGAAAAGAGCAGCTCAACATGTTGCTGCAAACCCTTTATTTAAAACTAATGATACACATGTGGGAAGTGAAACAGCCAGCTCAGGTAAACCTAAGTAAGCAAATACATTATTCAGTTCTGCACTGTTCTTTTTGAATCCCCTTATACATTCTGAACTTTCTAGAGACTGCCTGAAAGCTTCTTCCAAAATGCTTCTGGGGGTAACTTTTTCTTTCACCAGCTTCTGCATTTCTTATGGATTCCATTTTGGTGGCCAGGCTTAGAGATCTATGCTCTTGTAAGACAGCCAGTGACACAGGCTTATCTACTTCCCCCTTTTCTCTCTATTGTGATGTTCACACATGCTCAATAAAAAGATTCTGGAGATAGCTGCTGTTTGCATTGCCTCTTGTAGCCAGGCGCACATGGCTATGGCAGGATCAGCTAAAGGAGAACCTCATTCTGTCCCAGATCAGTCGTTCTGCATTGTTGACTGCAGACACATTGCTGCAAACCGATACTGAAATGTTGTGTTCATCTAGACATCATTCATTGATACTGATGCTGCTAATAACAATAGTTTTTAAAAAAAAAACCCTTCAAAGTAGACAAAGGGATAAAAAGGAAAGGGGGACTGTTCAGTTGTAAGAAAAGAATGTAAAAAAGAAGCTTCTTTGCCAGATGTTTTTTAAACTGAGACATACCTGTACTAACAATATGTATTAATGTGGCTGCCCAATATGTTGAATTGCAACTCCCAGAATGCTCAAAATTTAAATGTGCCTGCCATCCGATACATAGATCCCATCTCATGTCTAAATCATAGAATCATAGAATCATAGAATCATAGAATCATAGAGTTGGAAGAGACCACTAGGGCCATCCAGTCCAACCCCCTGCTATGCAGGAAATCCAAATCAAAGCACCCCTGACAGATGGCCATCCAGCCTCTGTTTAAAGACCTCCAAGGAAGGAGACTCTATCACCTTCCGAGGAAGTGCGTTCCACTGTCGAACAGCCCTTACTGTCAGGAAGTTCTTCCTAATGTTCAGGTGGAATCTCTTTTCCTGTATCTTGCATCCATTGTTCCGGGTCCTGTTCTCTGGAGCAGCAGAAAACAAGCTTGCTCCCTCCTCAATATGACATCCTTTCAAATATTTAAACATTTAAATAAAATGATGCAAGAGGTCCTCCAGAGAGTAAAGGCAGGTTAGCTGGGTCAGTGGTGACACTAAAGTTGGCATCACTTGGTGCGATAATTCATGATGTCACCCATCCATTGGCCTCCTCCTCTACTGCACCATACAAAATTATTAATATTTTTTGCCCTAATGTGACTCACAAATTATAAATCCTGTACATCTTCATAAGTAACTGCCATAGATTTGACATAAACAACTAACAAAATAAAAACCATACATTTAAATTACAATACCATAAGCACAGCCTAAATGTATTTTTGAGAGACAGTATGGTGTACTGGTTTGAGCATTAGACTGAGACCAGGGTTCAAATCCTGGCTTGGCCATGGAAACCCACCAGGTGACCTTACAAAAGTCACACTTTCTCAGCCCCAGCAGATGACAATGGCAAAAATCCTCTGAAGAAACTTGTCAAGAAAATTCCACTATAGTTTTGTCTTAGGTTTGCTATAAGTCAGAAATAACTTGAAGGCACACAACAACAGCAATAAACGTATTTGCATTTACATAGTTTCATGTGGTTAATATGAAAATAGGCAAAATGGGGTGTTTTTAAAGAAAAATTTAAAAGAGTAAGGGCCGAGACAGATGGGCCAAAAGTGGTGTGCCGCTGCCGCTGCTACTAAGGTTGCGGAGCATGTAGCAACTGCATGCTCTGTAACGCTAGCACATATGAACAAAGCCATTTTGATGCAGCCCCGTCCATATGGCGCACGTCTGCATGCCGTGTCCAAACAGCGTGGTGTGTGCATAACGTCACTGTGACACTCCAGGGTGCTTACGGTGCCTTGGCAGTATTATGGGAAAGAGCTCTATTTCGGAGCTCCTTTTTGGCGTGTGCATCTTTGGTGCCAATGATCCAGAGGAGAAAGGGGCCACCCCTCTCTTTGGCCTGGAAAAACACCAGATTGGGGCCACAGGTTGACCGTCCAGTTACTCTGTACCCAGTCCAGCGCTTTCAGGAGCGGCACAGAGCTGTCCCATACAGGGCTGTCTGTACAGGCCCTAAGTTTTTTAAAAAACAGACACCTGAGGCATATTGTTTCTCCACCTACTGAGCCTTGCCCCCCAAAGAGTGGTCCTTTGTGTAAGGGGATGGAGGTGTGCCTGACTTTTTTGAGTGTGTAGTTGGACACCAAAGTCCTTCATCTGTGTTTCTTTGTAAATCCTTGCATATGAAGTTTTGCATTTATGGTGCTGTGCAACTGTTGTATTGAATACTTTGCACAGCTGAATCCCTCTTCTGCAGCCATGAAGTGAATGTGGATGTTCCATGTTAGACAAAAATCTATAGGGGAAGTTATGTATGGGAAAGTAAGACAAGATGTGCAAGTGAAGGGAAAATGTGTAGTAGGAACGCTGGCAGATGTGAAGTTTGAAAATGTGCAGAAGGGAACATATGTTATGTTATGCATAAGAGAGATCAGTTGGAGTAGAAATTTATAACTACAGGAGCATACAGAAATCCTTACAGAAGTGGTAAAAGAAAGCACATTTATTTGGAACCTAGAAAAGCCAGAAAAAAAGCAAGGTACCAACTGAGAAATACCCATTTTGGCAGCACAAGTTAGATGAGGCAGCAGAAATCAATAGATAACCAAACTAAAGAAGATTAATAAATGAGTCATTGCTGAATAGTAGATAAAAAGAGATAAATAGATATGCATGATTACATCTATTGAGAATCCGCCACTGTACAGCATATACGCAAGGAGCAATGTATGCTTTCTGTTTTGCATTTGAATTTTTGTTTTGTGAAGTCGAAGGCTTTCGTGGCTGGCATCAATATATATATATATATAGTTGGATTTTTGGGCTATGTGGTCATGTTCTTCAGATGCCAGCCACAGATGCTGGCGAAACATCAGGAATAAACTCTTCCAGAACATGGCCACATAGCCCGAAAATCCAACAAAAACTATTTTTTTTAAATTTTTAAAGCAAGAATGAACAAAGTCCAGCCCTTATGGCCCCATGAAGGCACTCAAAGCCCCTCTCCATTTTTTTTTGATTGAACTAATTTTGGGATTATCTTTTGCCCCCAAAACACTCAAAATCTCCTAAAGCTTCCTTTAATAGCTACTGTTTGCTGCTCTGAACCCTCCCACCACCCCAAAACATGCAGAAAAAGAAGAAAAAATTGGCCAAAATGGCAGCTGGAAGTGACATCTTGGGTTTAGGCCCCTGTAGTGTTTGCAGTTGACTGCTGCTGTTTTAAGGCAGAGACTGGTTGTCTATGCAGTTGGAAATCTGCTTAAAAACAACACAAAACTGGTGCCTGGGGACTGTCTACTTGTCACTCGATATCATCGCACTCAGGAATCCTGGTGGAAGAGAAGCAGGATCTAAAAGACGAAAATGGATGACTTTCCTATTCTTGAAAAAGCCCATTTTTGAAAAAGAAATCTGGGTTGCAGACGGGCTGCCCAAGTGGATAGGAGCTACTTTCAGCCCGGACAAAGGTGATAAAATCCATTTTCACCTTTCAGATCCAGCATCTCTCCTACCGGGATTCCTGGGTGTGATAATCTCCAATGTGTAACCAGGGAAAAACTCTTGTGCAGGGAGATTAGGGATGCCTACTTCTGCAGCAATCCAAAAAAGTAATTTAACTGGTGTAATCATCCTACTTTAATTCCATTTTAGCGCTTACGTTAGTATGTTTTTAATTCGTGTTTTTTTTTGTATAGTGTTTTGAATTTTAGTTTTGGGGACGAAAGCAGGAAATAAATAAATAAATAAATAAATAAATACAACTGCCTGCTACACTAGTGAAAGTCTTTCAAAGGATTCTCACCTTTTTTGCGGTGGGGGGGGGGGGCTTCATTTCATCAGAAGAGTTTCCTGCTGCCCCTGTAAATTTCATCGAATTCATTTACAAATGTTAAAAACGAACTTTTAGTCAACACGATTAAAAGCATGGTTTAAAACAGCTCAAACACTAAAAACACTTAGAGCATATTTGTAATTTATATCACATAGGTTCCATAATAAAACTCATGACAGCATAGATAGAGTTTCCAGAAAGTATCCTGTCTAAACTCTGCAAGGCTATATTTTGCCAATACATCCTTGCCTAGGCCCTCAACCTGAGATACTGGAATGTTTATGGATATCTCATACTAACAATGTTTATGAATATCTCATACTTACAATGATTAAGGTGGAATTGTAGGAAATGGAAGTAATAATAATAATAATAATAATAATAATATTTATTTATTTATATCCCGCCTCTCTCTGTGTTGGATCAAGGCAGGTAACAGCAAGTGGGGAACAGTTTTAAAAAAAATACAAAAATAACAATGCGCTACAGCATTAAAAATATAATAATCTAAAATAGTGATTTTAAAAACATTAAATTAGAATTCACAATAAAATTGGAAAACATCCAATGGGGGAAGTGAAACAGATGAAGTGTTAAAAAGTCTGAGAAGGTCAGTTGGAGAAGGCCTGCCAGAAGAGGTCTGTCTTTATTGCCTTTATGAAGGCCTCCAACAATGTAATATGACAGATCTCCTCCAGCAGGTCATTCCATATTTTTGGAGTGGCAGCTGAAAAGGTCTTCTGGGAGGTCACCACCAGCCTGGTTTTCTTTGGCTGCAGTAGATTCCTCCCAAAGGACCTAAGTATGTGGGAAGGATTGTATGGGAGGAGGTGTTCCCTCGAGTATGCTGGACCCAAACCATGCAGGGCTTTATAGCTAATGACCAACACCTTATACTGTGCCCAGAAGCTAACAGGCAGCCAGTGTAGGGATTCTAAAATAGGTGTAATAGAACCAAATTTAGAACTCCCTGTAACTAATCTGGCTGCCATGTTTTGAACCAGTTGCAGCTTCTGAGCATGGCATGATATCCAGAGCTGCTTAGCCACTGCATGGTTGCTGCACCACATACCTTCAAACAGCCCTATTAAATGTGCATGACCGAAAACAGCAGGGCAAGGACTGGAATAAAGGCAATAGGAACAACCATCCATGTTTCATCCTTCTGTCAAGCACAATAGAGCTTTAGCAGAGCCAGCAAAGTAGCCAGACCTTTCAACAGAAAAGGGAAATTGAGGGTGCAGACCAATAATCCACACCCGAGACTGTATCTCCCACTTTTCTGGCTCTTCCTTAACTCTCTTGCACCCACATCAAAGGCTTCGCCTGTTAGCTCAAGACCATTAAATAGTTTTGAGAACTGAGTGAGTAAAACATTTGATCTCTGTGCTGCAGTGTGAACATCGGCTCTGAAAACTAATCAGCAAGCCGTTGTGACTGAAACATCCCCAAATTCATATAAACAAGAGTGTTTATCCTCGGCACACAAAACAGTGAGATTAAATATATATAGATCAGATTTTCATTGCGGAAACGAGCATTCAAAAATTGATTTAATGTGTGAGTAAATGCTGCCAGAAGTGGCAAGTAAAAAAAAAATGCATACAGAAACTGAATACTCTGATAACATGACTTAAAGGCAAGAGGCATAATCCACGGTGGTTCATGATTAGTAGTGATGTGAACCTAATCACACTGGCTGACCCATCATGCAGCGCTCTCGCCTGGATTAATTGTCTAATGGGGTTTGTATATGACCAGCTCTACAGCTATAATTAAGTTGGGCATAAGTTTATAAAATGAAAGAAAGAGAAGGACTTCATCATCATGATGGTGAAAAAAAAAAAGAAACGGGAGTAAGGATATTTTATCCTGAGCTCTACCATAAGCAAGAGAGCCAGCATGGGATAGTGGTTTGAATGCTAGGGTAAGACTCTATAGACCAGAGTTTGAGTCTCTGCTTGGCCATGGAAACTTTCTGGGTGACCTTGGACAAATCACACTCCCAGCTTCCAAGGAAGGCAAAGGCAACCCATCTCTAAACAGATCTTGCCATGAAAACCCAATCTTAGGGCCATCTCAGGGTTGTCGTAAGCTGGAAACAATTTTAAAACACACAACAATACCACAGTTGGCAGATCTTGAGCCAGGGTAATGGAGACAACCTTATGGATGTATACATGTTGCTTTCATGTTCTGTACTGCACTTAACACTTTGCTAATTCAGTTGGTCCTCCATATCCATGGATTCCTTTCCACAGATTCAATCACCCATGGTTTGAAAATATTTTAAAATACATATAGGCCCAGTACAAATGGGCGAGAAGTGGCGTGCTGGCGCTGATTCTAGGGTTCTGGAACATGCAGTAACTGCACGCTCCAGACCCCTAGTATGCAAGAGCAGTGCCATCATGGTGGTCTCCCATCCACATGGCGGTCGCCATGATGACGCTAATGCCACCATGCAGTGTCTGCATGCCACGGTGCTGCGCTCACATCATCGATGCATGCCAGGAGGCCAATGGTGCCTTGGCAGCATCACCAGAAGAAGCTGCATTTCACAGCTCCTTTTTGAGATGGATCATTGCCAGAATAATAGAATCATAGAATCATAGAGTTGGAAGAGACCACAAGGGCCACTGAGTCCAACCCTTGCCATGCAGGAACTCCCAATCAAAGCATCCCCGACAGATGGCCATCCAGCCTCTGCTTAAAGACCTCCAAGGAAAGAGACTCCACCAGACTCCGAGGGAGTGTGTTCCACTGTCGAACAGCCCTTACTGTCAGGAAGTTCCCCCTAATGTTGAGGTGGAATCTCTTTTCCTGCAGTTTTCATCCATTGTTCCGCATTCTAGTCTCTGGAGCAGCAGAAAACAAGTTTGCTCCCTCCTCAATATGACATCCCTTCAAATACTTAAAGGGGGCTATCATATCACTTCTTAACCTTCTCTTCTCCAGGCTAAACAACCCCAGCTCCCTAAGTCACTCTTCATAAGGCATGGCTTCCAGACCCTTCACCATCTTAGTTGCTCTCCTTTGGACCCGCTTCAGTTTCTCCACATCCTTTTTGAATTCTGGTGCCCAGAACTGGACACAGTATTCCAGGTGGGGCCTGACCAAGTTGACCAGAGAGTTGTGTTAGAACCTAGAAATTAGAACACTCAGCCTCGGGCAGATGTTGAGCACAGAGTTGCCCTGGAGGACCTGTAGATTCCTAAAGAGGTGTTCTCTCAGGTAAAATGAATAGTATTTTTTTTATTTGTGGTTTTTCCACATTCATGGGGGGGTCCTTCATCCCTAACCCCAACGAATGTGGAGGGACCACTCTATAGTCCACAGTCAAACAGCTCTTACTCTTTGTAATGTGAATCCATTGGTTCATGTTGTAATTTCAGGATCCACAGAAAAGAAGCTAGCTTCTACATGACATCCTTTCAAATATATAAAGATGTCTACCGTGTCATGTATTTCAAAGGAAGGGAGTGACAAAACCACTTCTGAGGTTCCTTGCCTAAGAAAACCCTAGGAAATTCATGGGGTCATGATACATTGACAGGCAAAATGATGGCACACACACACAGACACCACACACCACACACACTTTGTTGTTGTTGTTGTTGTTGTTGTTGTGTGCCTTCAAGTCATTACCAACTTATGGTGACCCTAAGACAAATTTATAATGGGGTTTTCTTGGCAAGATTTCTTCAGAGGAGGTTTGCCCTTGCCTTCTTCTGAGGCTGAGAAAGTGTGACTTGCCCAAGGTCACCCAGTGGGTTTACACGGCAGAGTTGGGAATTGAACCCTGGTCTTCAGAGTCACACACCTTAATATTTTAAAGAAAGAAAGGAAGAGAAAATAGTCAAATATTTCCATCCCCAGCTCTGGTCCATCTATTAGTTTGAGAAATGTGGACTAGGTTGAAATTCTTTACCTCTCCCTCATCCTTCTACATTAGTAGTTCAGAAAGGAAAAGGGCTTGACAGGAAAGCTAAATGATGATGGACAAAGAAACCCTGGAAAAGACAGAGACAAAGTGAAAGAGCAGGAGGTGAATCTTACATGTTGCTCTGAGCTAATCACATAATTCTTTGGCTGTAGGTTTCTCTGTTTTATTTTTGCCTATCTATCTATCACTGGCAAGCAGCGCATCTTGGGTGAGGCATAATACAGTGTGCATAAATATTAAACAGAGAGTGCAAATGCAACCCTTATCAAGAGAGGCTGTTGCTGTTTCCGTAGCAATTGAGGAGGCTCCAGATGTTGGCTGGAAAATAGAGCCCCCAGAGAAACAGGATGGCACGGGCAGGTTGTGTGGCGGAAGAAAAGAGACAATGAGAAATCTATTTGAGAGCATGCCGAGGGCAGGGGAAGAGAAACTCAGCTGCATGGATTAAGTCCCCTCTCGTGGCTTTGCTAGACTGATAAATATTAGGAGATCTGCTGCAGTAATTTACTTGATGATGAGACACCATAGCTTCCAGCAGGAAATGGAAAGAGCCTCCCTACCACCAGCTTGCGACAGGGAAAGAATGAAGCTCCACAAAGTTAGTTGTCAGATGTTGTGCAGGCCAGAAGCAGCTGATGGATGAGTTTTCAGGGCATGGTAAAGCACCTTGTCACTTTATGGTTCCTCTGCCCAAGGTTGTAAAGGGAGCCATTGAGGTGCTGGTGTCATGTCCTACCTGGAGAAAGTCTCCTCAAATGAGAAAAAAGGGCAGCCAAGATAACAGTCTCCACTTGAGGCCAGAGGAAGCTGGTATCTATGTCCTGGAATTACCAGACTTACAGCCTGGATGATCTCACTGAGCTATTATTATTTATTTTATTCATTTATTTTATCCATTTATATCCCACCTTTCTCCCAGTAATGGGACTCAAGGTGGAGCTCCTGAAGATCACAAATTACCTACAGAAGTACTTCATCCTGTTGAATGTTGTAGACTGAAACACCAATAGCAAAGGAACAGGCCCTGCCTTAAAAGGAAAACTGAATTAGGCCAATAATAATAATAATAATAATAATAATAATAATAATGTTTATTTATAGCCCGCTCCTCTAATAAAATACTCGGAGTGAGGTACAGCAAAATAAAAAGATACAGAGTAAAAACAACAATCACATCCCACCCAAACCACCCCCCTTAAAACTGAATTAAATCTAGACAGTTTAAAATTAATACAGTTAAAATTGGTCGGCAGTTATTAAAACAAAGTGCATTTTGCAGACTGTGTGGTGTAGTAGTTTGAGCTTTGGACTATAACTGTGGAGACCAGGGCTTCGAATCCCTGCTCAGCCATGGAACCCCACTGCTTGACCCTGAGCAAGTCACACTCTCTCACCCTCAGAGGATGGCAATGACAAAAAACCCCTCTGAACAAAACTTGTCTAGAAAACCCTGTGATAGGTTCACCTTAGGGTTACCATAAGTCAGAAATGACTTGAAGGCACACAGCAACAACAAATTAGTAGAGCCAAGCCCATTCTATTGCTGCAAGCAGCCGCTCCAACACTCCTTGTGTGGTTGGGACTTCACCTGCACTGCAGAATTAATATGGTTTGACACCACTTTAACTTCCATGACTTCATCTTGTGGAATCCTAGGATTTGTAGTTTGATGCAGCACCAGTGGTCTCTGACAGGATAGGCTAAATATCTCACACCAGATCCCAGAATTCAATTATCATTGCACTATGGCAGTTAAATTGGACTCAAATGCATTATTTCTGCAGTGCAGATTCAGCTCTTGCCCAATGCTTCTTGCTTTGTGAATTTTTTCAGCTTCAGTATGCACCTTGGATTACCATTTCTGGTTATCCCTGACTGATCTTGGACCTGTTCAAAACTGCTTTTTGTGTTTAGACCCTGGGTTGCTTTAACCACATACCCACTTTCTCTGATGCTCTGTGCATGATTCTGGACTGGCTAGATTTCTCCACTCTTTGTTCCCATGGATCTCACTGGGGCACCTGCAATCTATAAGTGGGACTTCTAGGCCTTGTTCCAAGAAAGGTTCACCACAGGGAGACCTGCCATAAAACAAACCTGAAATAGCCATGGGAAGAATGTCTGGGAAACCAGCAATGGCTCTACCAATCTTCCCTGGTGTGGACTATATCTGGGAGCTGGTGGAAACTAGACTACAATAAGTACAAGGAAGAGACCACCAACAGCTTGTGGCTCCCATGTCATTGAGGGGTAGTTAATCCACTTCAGGTTTAAGCTCCAGCTCTAAAGGAGTTATCAAAGGTTCTCACCTATCTGGCCTCTTTTAAAATAAAAATTCAGAAAATTATGTCTGAACCACATGGTCAGTTTTGGACACATGATTGTGCATTGTTTTGAGGCTAGTCCTGAGCATTGTTGTGGTTGTTTTAATGATGTGGCAACTGGTCACCAGGGAAAAGTGGTTTAAGAGTGGGGAAAGTGAGCTTCCAAAAGTTCAGGAAGATGTACTTTGTGGCTTCCACATCAGGGGTGATGGTGAATCCCCTTTGGGGTTTAGCCATAAATTTAAAGGAGCTGTCCAAAGTGTTGGACTTGGGGTAGGATTCAGAGCCTCAGCTAGCTCCTTTAAAACTTCAGAGTCAATCCTGCAGTGGATATGTTGCCGCTGACCTTGGAACTAGCAGAAGTTTGTGTGATCAAGACAACATGGGTTCCTCCAGCCTTCTGATTTCTAGCCAAACTTTCTCTCTCCTCTGTGTTTGTGTAAAATATTTCTGTCTTACTAGAAACCTGTTCTGCACCATGTAAGATTTGGGCTCTTACATGTTTCTACTGAAGCCCTCCATGTTGGCGTGAACATGCTTGAAGTGAAATTTCAGATCTCTCTAGAGCAGTGGTTCTTAAGCTGTGGTCTGTGGACCCCCAGGGGACCACAGTGCCTTCACAGGGAGTCCGCGAAGGCTTGAAGCTCAGCCCACTTCCTTCCTGCAGTAGAATAACCATATCATAAGAGCCAAGGCATAGGCAGGCTGGCTGGCTGGGCTGGCATGTCGCCATTCAATCCACTCCAGCCACAAACTGGCAGGAAGAAGTAGGAGAAAAGTCTTCCCTCCCTCTCCTGCATCTTTGAGGGAAGGAGAAGAGAATGTTAAGAGGTAATATAACAG
Source organism: Urosaurus nigricauda (assembly GCA_034509955.1). Classification (NCBI taxonomy): domain Eukaryota; kingdom Metazoa; phylum Chordata; class Lepidosauria; order Squamata; family Phrynosomatidae; genus Urosaurus; species Urosaurus nigricauda. Next base: position 5,185,183 of record JAOEGL010000004.1, read on the forward strand.
CCCTATTTAAATATTTGAAGGGAAGTCACATTGAGGAGGGCATGCTTATAAATTTACAGATGCCACCAAATTAAGAGGAATAGATAATACCCCAGAGGACAGGATCAAAATTCAAAATGACCTGAATAGATTAGAAAGCTGGGCCAAAGCTAACAAAATGAATTTCAGCACAGAGAAATTTAAGGTACTGCACTTATGGCAAAAAAATGAAATGCATAATTATAGGACGGAGAACACCTGGTTGAACGAGACTACATGTCAAAGGGATCTAGGAGTTCTAGTAGACCTCAGGTTCAACATGAGTCAACAGTGTGATGGCAGCCATTGTGATTCTAGACTGCATCAATAGAAGTACAGTGTCTAGACCAAGGGAAGTAGTAGTGCCACTCTATTCTGCTTTGCTCAGGCCCCACCTGGAATACTGTGTCCAATTCTGGGCACCACCATTCAAAAAGGATGTGGAGAAACTGGAGCAGGTCCAAAGGAGGGCAACTAAGATGGTGAAGGGTCTGGAAACCACGCCCTATGAGGAATGACTTAGGGAGCTGGGAATGTTTAGCCTGCAGAAGAGACAGTTAAGTGGTGATAAGATATAAGTATCTTTAAGTATTTGAAGGGTAGTCACAAGCTTGTTTTCTGCTGCTCCAGAGATTAGAACACTAGAAACAGAGGCTGGATAGGAATCTTTTGGGGATGCTTTGATTGCAAGTTCCTGCATGGTAGGGGTTGGACTGTATGGCCCTTGTGGTCTCTTCCAACTCTATGATTCTATGATTCTAGGGAGTAAGCTTGTTTTCTGCTGCTCCAGAGACTAGGACCCGGAACAATGGATGCAGGAAAAGAGATTCCACCTCAACATTAGGAGGAACTTCCTGACAGTAAGGGCGGTTCACCAGTGGAACACACTCCCTTGGAGTGTGGTGGAGTCTCCTTGGGAGGTTTTTAAACAGAGGCTTGAGACCTTGAGGTCTTTTCCAACTCTACGATTCTATGATTCTAATGGATGGTGTATTTGGTAATTGTTCAGTGTTGACGTATTTAGTATGATATTAAATCTTGAGTTAAGTCTGAGGACAGGGGTCTGTGGTAACAAGGTTTCTTGGTAAAGAAAAGGTTATGAACCATTGATCTAGAGTTTCCTTAAGTGTAGAAAAATTAGCAGAGACGATTATAATTATGATGCATGTGAGTGAGTGTGTATATATGCTTTGCTTTTGAATAAAAGAGTTGTTCTCTCTTTAGAATCCCAACAAACCTCTTTAAAGTGGACCTCAGTTTGAGGTACTGGGGTTGCTGCCTAGACTTTTCTCCATTTTCCTAAAATCTCTCTCATACCATGGAATTACACTGGAGGAAGAACAGGAAGACCAGTTGCAGTCTTACTCAGAGTAGTTTTCTGTCTCCTGTTTCAAAACACTGACTGGGAGCAGCCAGAGGTGTCTATGTAGGAAGAAAATGACAAAAATATTTTTTATAAGGATCCCTGGTGGTGCAGTGGTTAATGCTGAAACTGCAGCTACAATGTTGTGAGTTCGATCCCAAAGGTCTCCAGGTTGACTCAGCCTTTCATCCTTTTGTAAGTCGGTAAAATGAGTACCCAACTAGTTGGGGACATTTGACATACAGATTGTAAACCGCTTAGAGAGAGTGCTGAGTTCACGATGAAGCAATATATACATGTAAATGCTATTACTATTTTAAAAATGGTCAAAACACTAACCACATTGGGTCACCTCATTCCTGTGGTTGTGGTCAGTTGGGGCGGTGAATCCGCTCTGGATTTTAGTCCAAACTTTAAAGGTACTGAACCAATTTGGAAGTTGTAGTTCAGTGGTCTGGATATCTCAGTTAAAGTTCAGACTCTGGAATGACGTCACCAATACAACTGGTACGGAAACCATCAGCCGGCTTCACCTTGATGTCCAGGGCAAGTAGCCATTCTGCCTACCCTTATGACTTGCCTGCCTGCCTACTGATGATGCTGATAGAATCCCTCGCTCCCCATTGCCATTACTGTTTTTCCATCATGCATCACCACCCAACTCCCTCTTCCTCCTTTGTTCCCCATTCTTTCTTTATTCCACTTCCTTTATCTGGTGTTGTCTGCATGGATCAAAAGGAGCCCTTCCTGACCTGAATGGACAACAAAAGAATATACCCCAAGGCTTCCAGGAAGGCCCTATCCAAGCATCTCTCAGCTGGTAGAATATAGTTTTATTTTTCTTTTATTTTTCTCCTTGAATGAGCAAAACTTCCCCTAGGTCTTCTGCTTGGCGAGAGATGCTTTCCTTCCCTCCTACCTCTTTCTCTTCCACTGCCTTGTCTTCTGTTCTCAGAGCTTGCCCGCCTGACACCTCTTTGATATTCCTATCCTGTGCTCAACTGAGCATCCATTTTCATTGCCTTTTATTGTGATGCTCATCCCTCAGCAACGGCGCCTGCAACGGCATGTCTAAAAGGCGCCGTCCTAAGAACAAAAAAGGAAAGGGGTGGAAGCACAGCTGGACATAAAAGAGGAATGTATAACGGAATGGAAAGAAGAGGTTGGAGTCCATGAATCTGTTCTCCTCCCCCCCTTCCCCATGTATTGGACCCCTGGATGTATCAAAAACAAGGAATCGAGAGCTTGGTTGAAAGTGATTGCTGTTGTCACTGTGCCCCTGGAGCTGACAAAGTGAATTGATCTTTCACAGGGACTGCCAAGCAGACATCTCAGTCAGAACACAGAATCTCCAGCTCGAAAGGAAACAAAACCTTAGTAGAGGTAGTTGTAAATCATTTTGTTGTTGCTAACTGCCTGTCAACTTGACTTATGGTGACCCTAAGATTGAGGGCACCTCCAAGTCAACCTGTCCTCAACAGCCCTGCAGACTCAGGGCAGCCTTTGTGGCTTCCTTGATGGAATCCTATCCATCTATAACACACTTTTCCTCATTTCCCACTGCCTTCTACCTTTTGTATGTGTTGTGTGCCTTCAAGTCATTTCTGACATATAGCAACCCTAAAGTGACCCTATCATGACGTTTTTGTATACCTTATCAAGCATTATTTTTTCTTGTAGTGAGTCACTTCGTCACATAACATGTCTAAACTACAACATTGTTGTTGTTATGTGCCTTCAAGTCATTTCTGACTTATGGCCACCCTAAGGCAACCCTATTATGGGGTTTTCTTGGCAAGAGTTGTTCAGAGGATGTTTGCCATAGCCTTCCGCTGAGGCTGAGAGTATGTGATTTGCCCAGAGTCACTCAGTGGGTTTAATAGCTGAGCTGGGAATCAAACTCTGATCTCCAGAGTTGTAGTCCAACACTCAGACCACTTTGCCACACTGGCTCTGTATCCAAAATACAACAGTCTGAGTTTAATCATCTTGGCTTCTAGAGAGAGTACAAGCCTGATTTGTTCTGGGACTCATTTATTTGTCTTTTTTAGCAGTCCACAATTTCTACAGAACTCTTTTCCACCACCACATCTCAAATGAGGGTTTTTCTTTCTTTCTTATCACCTTTATTCACTGTACAGCTTTCACTCCCACACATAGAAAAGGGAAATGCGATGATATGGACAATCCTAGCTTTAGTATTCAATGATATATCTTTACGCTTCATGATTTTGAATAGTTCTTTCATAGCTGCCCTTCAAAGTCTTAGCCTTCTAATGATTTCTTGACTGCAGACTTCATTCTGATTAATGACTGAGCCAAGGTATGGATCATTTTGATCTCTTTCAAAGTCTTCATCATCTAATTAAAGCTATATAGTTATCTGTAGTCATTATTTTGTTTTCTTAATGTTCAACCTTAAACCTGCCTTCACTGTTTCTTTTTGACATTCTCCAGTAATCATTCCAGGTTTTTGGTATTTTCTTCTAGCAGTATAGAGAGACAGTGTAATGTAGTGGTTTCAGCACTGGATTATGACTCCGGAGACCAGGTTTGAATCTCTGTTCAGCCATAGAAACCCTCTGGGTGAACCTAGGCAAGTGACATGTTCTCAGCCTCAGTGGAAAGCAATAGCAACCCCCTTGAACAAATATTGCCAAGAAACCCTCATGATAAGGTCGCCTTAGGGTTACCATATGTTGGGAATGACTTGAAGGGATATAAAACAACAATTATGATGTCATCTGTATATTTTATACTGCTGATGTTTCTTTCTTCAGTTTTCATACCTCCTTCTCCCAGTTCCAATCCTGTTCTATCTATGATATGTTCAATTTACACATTAAACAAATAAGGTGATAAACTGCAGCTTTCTCTGATCCCCATGCCAATGGGAGATAATCCCATTTCTCTCTATTCTGTCCTAACAGTAGCATCTTTTCCTGAGTACAGGTTAGGCATCAGGATAATCAAATGTTGTGGCACACCCATTCCTTTAAGAATGATCCATAATTTTTAGTTATCCACAAAAATCAAAGGCCTTTCTATAATATATAAAACACAGGCTGAATTTCTTCTGAAATTATTTGGTGTGTGATATTATCGAACATATGCTTGCAATATGATCTTCAGGGCCTCTCACTTCCTTGGATCCATGTTGGACATCTAGCGTTTGAATAAAAACGCTATAGAATAAAAGTCTTTGTCGTAGAATTTTAACATCAGTTTGCTTGCGTAGGAAATTAGTGCAATGGTCCTGTGATTATTTCAATCTCTGCTGTCCCCGTTCTTGAGTGTTTCCAATCTGTGGGTCATTATTTTGTTTTCCAGGTTTGTTGACAGATTTAGTTAGAACCAGAGGAGATTCTGTCTCTGTAGATTCAAGCAGCTCTGTTGGTCCCTGATTTATTTGTACCAAATACCCTGAGTGCAGCTTCTACTTCACTTTCTGCAAGAAAGAATATCCTGCAAGAGCGGGATTGTTTTCAGACGACGTCATGCGACTTGAGCACTAACACAACATTAACCTGCGCAGAAAGCTGCAAAATCATGCCACTTTTTAACTTCCAGAAAATCCCAAAGTTAAAAAGCAGTGCAATTTTGTGGCTTTCTTCCCGGGTTAATGTCACATTAGTGTCAAAATCACCCAACATGTCTGAAAACAATCCTGCTCTTGGGGATGTTCCTAGGATTTAAACCCCATTTATCCACAGGATTTGCATGCTTTGCTTCCTGTGTGATGAACTCCTTGGATTCATAGTGGCCCCCAACTATTACCAGGAGTCTTTAATAAACGCTTCAAATGATGGAATACACATGCAACTTGAACATGTCACAGTGACTCAATTTATTATGGTGGATTGGAGTACATCAAAGAATCAAACAATTTATCCCAGAGGGTTATGAAGTTCCAGAATACATAAAGAAGTCAGAGATGCCTTTTAACTGAAATGGTGTCTTTTCAAGGCTATGCTGAGTGACTGAGACTACCTATGCCTAGTTCAAAGACTAACATGGCAGCCTGTCCAGGTGCTATCAGGAATGATCAATAGTTATTAGTGTTGTTGTTGCTTATTTGAACTGGGAAATTTTATATTTAATATTTAGTTCATATTTTAATTATGCAGAATGAACAAAGATGGTTGCTGAATCAAAGTTTAAGATGGCTAACATTTGTGCCAAGTGAAGGTCTTTAGGAAAATGCTGAGCAAACAGGAGAAAACAAGAAATTGTTTAGGTACAAGCTGCCCTGGTACCCTAAGCAGAGGCGCCAGAGTGAAGTCAAAACATAAACACCAGATAAGTAGAGTTGCAACTGTGAAATAATGTGTAAAGGTTAGCTACAAGGAAAGTAACTTTTTGTAAGGTGACATGTGACATGACGAGTCATAAGTGGGTTTTTAATTATTCATGTGTTCGTTTGTCTGATTGCTTGAGATTCATTTGTTTAGAGTTAAGATTGGCCAATAGAAAGCATTTTTGGAAGTTCTTTGTGTAAAAACTATAAATCCCATCATCTTGGTTTTTTCTGGGTCTCAGTCTTTGGAAATCTGAATTTTCCACTGAGGACATTTTTATTCTATGCCGGCTGAATAAATCTGGAACACTTAACCGACTCTGGGTCCTCTTGTCTTTACTCCACTCTGTCAATGCTGAGGACTGGGTAAGCAGTCCTAGCCGAACCCGTTTTTCCATTACAATTGATATAACATCATCCATGTACATGATGCTTTACAAGTAAAACAACAACAAAAATAGCCAGCCAAAGGCTTCACAATCTATAACACACACGTGCACATAGACAGGAAGGAAGGAGTAATGCAAATGTAAAACTATGCAATTGAATTGTAAAACCAATTATCCAGACAGAAATACAAAAAACCAATGCAATAGAATATAAAGCAAACTGACAATGGCATATAACCAAGACATACAAGATTAGAAAATGAAATTAAACTAAAATTCCAAGGGCTTTGGAAAACAAGGCAGTTTCAAATTGAGATTTAAAAACAGCGAGGGAAGGCGCAGTCCACAAATCATGACTCACTAGAAAAGACAAAAATGCTTGGGAAGGTAAAAGGCAGTAGGAAAAGAAAAAGACCACATTACTGATGGTGGATAGATCCAGCTTGGAGGCCTCAGTGGCTCTCAGCCGGCAAAACCTGATCAAGGCTATTGATGATAGGGAGACTTGGAGATCTCTCATTCATAGGTTCACAAAAGTCAAAGTCAACAATGATAATAACTATATTCCTGAAAGAAACTATGAAGAGAGAGTTGGGAACCAGCAACATAAGGAAACATAAGGAAGAATGTGGTCATTGTGATAGCTGTGCAAAATTCTAACCTGACTTTGAAACCTTTATAATCTTTCTTTCTTTGTTTCATTTATCCTGCTTTTCATCTACTGGGCTCAAGAAAGCACATCTTGTTTCCCCCCCCTACTCCTATATTTATCTTCACCACACCCATGTGAGGTAGCTTAGAATCATAGAATCATAGAATCATTGAGTTGGAAGAGACCACAAGGGCCATCTAGTCCAACCTCCTGCCATGCAGGACCTCTAAATCAAAGCATCCCTGACAGATGGCCATCCAGCCTCTGCTTAAAGACCTCCAAGGAAGGAGACTCCACTACGCTCCGAGGGAGTGTGTTCCACTGTCGAACAGCCCTTACTGTCAGGAAGTTCCTCCTAATGTTGAGGTGGAATCTCTTCTCCTGCAATTTATATCCATTGTTCCGCGTCCTAGTCTCTGCAGCAGCAGAAAACAAGCTTGCTCCCTCCTCAATATGACATCCCTTCAAATATTTAAACAGGGCTATCATATCACCTCTTAACCTTCTCTTCTCCAGGCTGAACATCCCCAGTTGGAAGAGGCCCCAAGGACCATCCAGTCCAACCCAATTCTGCCATGCAGAAATGCACCATTGAAACACTCAGGCTTCTGTTTAAAAACCTCCAAAGAAGATTCCACCACTCTCCGACAGAGAGTATTCCACCATTGAACAGCTCTTACCATCAGGAAGTTCCTCCTGAAATTTAGGTAGAATCGCTTTTCCTGGGTCCCATTGCCTGGGTCCCATTCCCTGGAGCAGCAGAAAAAAAGCTCCATCCTAAATATGACACTCTTTCAGATACTTAAACAGGATATGATATCAACTCTTAAACTTCCCTTCTCTAGGCTAAATATCCCCAGCTCCCAAAGTCTTTCCTCATAAATCATGGTTTCCAGACCCTTCACCATTTTAGTTGCCCTCCTTTGGACCCGCTCCAGTTTCTCCACATCTTTTTTGAATTGTGGTGCCCAGAACTGGACACAGTATTCCAGGTGGGGCTTGACCAAAGCAGAAGAGAGTGGCACTATGACTTCCCTTGACCTAGACACTATTGTTCCAACTGAGAATAGCATTGGCTTTCTTAGCTGTCACATCACACTGCTGACTGTTGCTGTATGTGGTGTGATAGGCCCCCAAGTTTGTACTTTCTGAACCAGAGTATCAGTAGTCTTCCTTTTGTACTTTTTAGGATTTTACATTGCCATACTCCAAACCAGAGACATGTCTGGGGAAAAACAGAGTGCATACAATGTCAGGGGAATATGTTAAAGGAAAATGCATCTGGATTTTCCTTTATACTTTTTTTTTTAATCGCAAACTTGGAAATGAAATTATATAATGAATATGGAAGATTCGAAAAATTGGAAAGTGAGGGAAACTGCTACTGAAAAATTATCTTTCTTGAACTGCTAAATAATCTTTCCCCCAAACTAGAAGCAATGCATCCCCAAACGCCCACATCTTTCAGCAGCAAGAAATTCTAGGGATGAATATTTATTCAGATTTGCCTTATTTTCAAAAGAAGCTAGTGGAAGCTTTGTGTATTGGATGTTTTACACTGTTTAGTTTCTCTACAATTTATTTACAGTTGAAAACTGAATCTTAGTTAGAACAGAGCACAGAAAATTTACTTTTTAGGAATATACTTCCTAACCATCATACACAGCATACTGACTCGGATGTTCTAGGAAATGTAGTGTTAAAAAGTAAATTTTTGTAGCTTTGTATTTAGTCCCCCCGCCTCAGATATAAAGACAAAACCTTATATTGCCTTACTGTCTTGTTTTGGCAGGTACAGTCCCAATTAATCCTCTATCATCCCATTTTAAAAACTTTTTTTAAAAATATTCCAGTTTCTCTCTCCTCCTGTATCCTGGGCTTACATCATTTTCTGCAAACTGCTGGCAAAGTGCAAAAGTAGTTTGCCTTGAGTTAAGTCAGTAAAGGGAGAAGAAAACAGAGGGCAGTGTCTTGCTCTTCCCAACAGACTCAGGCAAAAGCAAACTGCTGCAGCCTCTCCAGTCTTTTGTGCTTTTCATCATTAATAACTTTTGCCATCTTGAAAATCCTCTGATGTTGCTTGGCCACACATGTCTCAGTTTTCATCTGTGAAATGTCAGAGGTATGAGTCAATTACTATCCTCTCTCTACACTATCCTTCATTATTCTTCCTTATAAAGCAGGCTAGCTGCTAATATCTTCCCCATACTCCATCTAAAGGGGGATGAAAATGGACTCTGAAAAACTGTTGTTGTTGTTGTTGTTGTTGTTGTTGTTGTGTGCCTTCAAGTTGTTTCTGACTTATGGCGGCCCTATCATAGGATTGTCTTCAGAAGTGTCTGCAGAGGGAGGTTGCCATTGCCAACCCTCGAGGCTGAGAGAATGTGACTTGCCCAGGGTCATCCAGTAGGTTTCATGGCTGAGCGGAGATTAATACCCTGTTCTCCAGAATCATAATCCAGTGCTCAAACCACTACACCACATTGGCTCTCAATCTGAAAGATAGCTGAATTGAAATTTGAACGATGGTTTAACAATTCATTGCTTTTTCTCTTGGCCAGTGTGCTATGTTAATCTAGAACAGACATGGGCATCTCTTGGGGGATAGAGAGCCTTCCAGAAGACCTTGAAGGACTATGCCCTTCTTGCTGCATCATCTTGAAAAAAATCATTTATTTGCCCCCAATTGCTCTTGAGGTGCATATAATTCATTTTCCATAGACTGTTTTTAGCCCAGGAGAGGCCAGCCATCCTGTCCATCTCATCTCTTCTTCCTTCCTTCCTTCCTTCCTTCCTTTCTTCCTTTCTTTCCATCTGTGACTTCTAGTTTCCTGTTTTTAATAATGGTCCTAAGATGGCCAAGGGGGGTCTTGTGGTGGCCACAAACTGCCCCTGTGGACCACATGTGGTCCATCATCCACACTTTGCCAACCTCTGATTTAGTAGGACTTGAACTCAAGTGTTCTCTGAATCTTGGTTTTTACTTTCTTTAAAACCACATTTCTAGACCTGGTTGTGAACAAAACATAAATGAACGGAGTGTTTGCTTTAAATGCTAATATTTCAGCTGACATCATCACAATATTAGCAGCTACGGATGAGAAATGGATGGCCAGAAGCTTATTACAATTTACATTGGTTCTTGCAGAATGATCAGAGCAGTTTTGCAGACTGAAATTTAAATCCTTGGTTTTTTCAATTAAAAAGGGGTCTAAACGGAGTGGGGAATAGGGAAGATGTCTATGATGCTCGGCAGTTGCTGCCAGTCGGTGTAGGTGAGACTATGCTAGATGGACAAATAGAAAAACAGATTCCTTTCATGTTTCTGTGTCCAGCTCTAGCACCCTCACTCTACCCAGATACTACAGTTTTTGGAATTAAATAGAATGCATAGGATACAGCTGTAGGCACTTTTTGCTAAGTTAATGAACATCAACAGATGTCATAAAACTTAAAATATTTTGCTGTAGAAGGGCTGGAGACAGAGTATAAAAACTATTCAAGCAACAGCCCAATGTAATCTGCATATACTCGACTATGCAAAAATGTCGCAGTGAAACTTCTGAACAAGAAAGTGAGGAGTCACACCAGTATCCACAGTTCTGCAAAGGGAGTATGAATCCTATGGAGAATATTTTTTTAAAAATCAGTTTGAGTGTCAGGAAACCCTCATGAAGAGAATGCTGGAACAATGAGAACCTTTGCAGATTTCATTTGTTATGTACAAAAATTGGGAATAGCTGTGTTTTTTTTGTTTGTTTTTGCACAGAAAACAGTATTTTCTGTATAAAAATATTTCTGCACAGAAAATTCTGTTCTGTGCCAAAATGTGCTGTTGCGTGCTTTCAAGTCATTTCCAACTTGTGGCGACTCTAAGGTCACCATAATCTTAGGGTCATTCAGATTTGTTCAGAGCAGGTTTCCTCTGAAGCTGATAAAGTGAGACTGGCACAAGGTCAACTAGTAGGTTTCTATGGCTAGGCAGGACCCTAAACTCCCAGAGTCCTAGTCCAGTACTCAACTATACCATTCTGGCTTACACTGGGAAAACATTGCTGTTGTTGTTGTTGTTGTTGTTGTTGCTGCTGCTGCTGCTGCTGCATGCATCCAAGTCATTTTAGACTTATGGTGACCCTAAGGCAAACCTACCATGGGGTTTTCTTGGCAAGTTTCTTCATTGTAATCCTTTGAGGCTGAAACATACCACATGCAAAAATCCCCCATGCAAAGTCCTGAATTGTGAGCAGTCCTCAACAATTTCACAGTTTCTCAAAGCATGAAGACAAAAAGCTAAAATTACTCATGGCTGCCTCAAAGAGGGCAAAAATTAGGGAAGAATTATAGTGGACCCTTGGTATCTTCTGGGGTTCGGTTCCAGGACCTCCCTGTGGATGCCAAAATCAGAGGATGCTCAAGTCCCACTGAATACATTGGTGTAGTAAAATTGTGTCCCTTGTACAAAGTGGCAAAATCAAAGTTTGTTTTTTGGATTTTTGTTTTTAGTAGTCTGACTCCGTGGATAAACAACCTGTGGATATGGAGGACCAACTGCCCATTCCTACCATCTGATACCTGTTAGGCTGAAAGTTTAAGTACACCTTCTGGCCTTCTGCAATGGTGGCGATGGAGAGATGTAGTCATTCATAGCAATCGTTCCAGCTGGTAGCAAGTTGCCCTGTTGGCACAGGGAATACGGGGCCAACTTCTAGTCTTCCCTGGCGCCGTGCATTCTGCCACTGATTTATTGCTTACTGTGTTGGGGGAAAGCAAGCAGTTTCAAGGCCTTGATCTGACTGTGAACACTGGTGCCAAGATTGCAGAGCATCTCTAACCATGCTGGAGGCTGTTCTGTCTCCCCCAAACACAAGGCCTTTAGGTTATTTTGTTGACCTGACTCCCATGTTCCTGGAACAGGTCCAGCCAGAGTTAGACTCTTTAATCATTCTCTCTGTTTTGTGCTGGGGGTGCCAGGTCATTGCTATTAAATGAGAGTTTTCAAACAACCGAGCCAAGTAACTTGCTCACTAACAAGGTAGTGAGGTCAGCATTAGACACATACGCTCCACAGAGAAAGGTGAACCAAAGCTGAGCAGAAAACACAATATAGGTTTATTTGTGAGGGAGAGGAGGCAGTGAAGGTGCTGATGTTTTTGAATCAGTCACAGAGAAAGCCAAAGAGCTAAAACAATGGTCTTGGTAACTTCTGAAAAATTTATAGGGGCGATTACTAGCTGCCTCTTTCTGAATCTGGTTCTCCCATACAGTGCCTTAGCTGTCTGCCTCCACTATTGTTCAAATGTTCTTATTGCTTGTGTGACTTCAAGTCCTTTCCCATTTATGGCAGCCCTAAACCAAACTTATCATGGGGCTTTCCTGGCAGGTTTCCCCAGAGGGGTTTGCCAGTGCTGTCCTCTGAGGCTGAGAGAGTGTTACTTGACCAATGTCACCAAGTGGGTTTACCTGGCTGAGAATTCGAACCTTGCTGTCCAGAGCCTTAGTCTAAGGCTCAAACCACTGTACCACACTGGGTCCCTAACACTCCATACCTTCCAACATTTCACAGATGAAAACTGGACATATGTAACCAAACAACATTAGTGTGGTCAAGCTGGGAAAGCTTATTAATGGGGAAGAACACACAAGCGAAGAGACACTGCAGCAGCATGCTTTTGCCTGATCCTATTGGGAAGGGCAAGACTCTGCCCAGTGACATCACTAGGATTGGCGTTACCCAATGCGGTAGCTCATGATGTCACCCCCCCCCCCCAAATTGATCTCATCTATACCACACTGTATGGTCACATCTAGCAAAATTAAAATTATGCCTTTAAATTACAATATTACCTCCTGGAGATAAGAGTTATTTGACAGTGAAATACACTGCCTCCATGTGCAATGGTGTCTCCTTTTTTTGGAGGTTTTTAAACAGAGGCTGTGTGGCCATCTTCCAGGAGTGCTTTGATTGTGTCTTTCTGCATAGCAGGGGGTTGGACTGGATGGCTCTTGTGTTCTCTGCGATTCTATGATTCTATGGTTCTATACTGGAAAGGGACATGGTTAGCCTGAGAGCTTTTGCTGCCTGAGAGTAAGAAAAAATGGGCAATTGAATTTCTCTGCAGCATTGGCAATTGACAGCATGTGTCTCTATACCTAAGAACAACAGGCTTCTTTAGTGGGGCCAGGGTAGGTTGCACCCATGCCAAGGCTCAGGGCATTGGCTGAAGTGGGCAGCAATAGTTGTGCTTCTCCAGTTCTCCAGGTGAGGGAGACAAAGGTCCAGATGAGTGGCTCAGAAGGAAATTTTAATTTTAATTTTTTTTTTAAATGGATATGGATTTATGTCAGATTGGGCAACTTCTGCAGGTCCAGAGCCAAAATTCTACCCTGGAAGCCTGCAGGGGCTGCAAAGAATGTAAAAAATGACTGGTAAAAATGGCAAAAACAGAAATGGCTGCAAATCCAGTTCTGGTTTGAGTGTTACATGGAGTAGGGGGTGACTGCAACCAGACTGAAAATCATTCACACCTAGAACTCTTCTATTTTCTGTGTTTGCATCCCCTTGGTGACTTTGCTTACCTTTTCTCTGGATGCCTGGTTTGTATTTCTAAATGTTTAAGTGGCATTTTAAGTTACCCCTGTGTTAGAATTTTTTAGGAATGAAGGAAAATTGCATTGTTGTTGATATGTGCCTTCAAGTCATTTCCAACATATGGCAACCCGAAGTCAAATCTATCACAGGGTTTTCTTGTCAAATTTCTTCAGAGGGGGCTTGGCATTGCCATTCTCTGAGGCTGAGAGTGTGTGACTTGAACAAAGTCACGCAATGGGCTTCATGGCTCAGCAGGGATTTGAACCCTTGTCTCCAGAGTCATAGTCTGATACTTAAGCCAGATTGGCTGACTACACTCCCATACCCTCCAACATTTTGCAGATGGAAACCAGGACACATCTGGCCCAGCAACACCAGAGAGTGGTCAAGATGGCAAAAAGTATTAATAGGGGAGGATAGCGAACTAGGAGAGGCTGCAGCAGTTTCATTTTGCCTGAGTCTACGGGGAACTGCAAGATTCTACCCTTTCCTCTTTTTCTCTCCTGAAAATTAGAATCATAGAATCGTAGAGTTGGAAGAGACCACAATGACCATCCAGTCCAACCCCCTGCCATGCAGGAACTCTCCATCAAAGCATCTCCGACAGATGGCCATCCAGCCTCTGTTTAAAGACCTCCAAGGAAGGAGATTCCACCACTCTCTGATGGAGAGCTAAGAAGGAGGTCACAGAAAAGTTGGGGAAGGCTTGCAACCTCCTTTCCAGCTTCCCTGGCTGCAGAAAACAGAAGTAGATCGCAGAGAAGCCAAGGAAGCTGGGAAGGAGCTTGCAAGCCTTCCCCAACTTTTCTGTGACCTCCTTCTCAGCTTCCCTGGCCACGGAAAACAGAAGGAGGTCGTAGGGAAGCTGGTCAGTGGCCAAAGAAACTGGTAAGGAAACTGGGCCAAGCCAGGAGAGGTCAGTGATGGTATGGGCCATTGCAGCTGTCCCCCGTCACCTGGACCGATTCCTGAAACCGGTGCAAACATAGCGGAAACCACGCCAGGACCAGATGAAGAATTTGGATCCAGAACCAGACTATAAGGTAAGTGGGAATTAGGTCTGGGGCATTTTAAGAGCCATTGAAAAAGGTGGGGTGGCAAAGAATTAACTGGGACTATCCCTGGCAAATGATGATGGTTGGAGGGCTTGCACTCCACACTCTTGCCATACACTCTATTGCCCCTCAGGAAAAAGGCCATCCAGGAGAATCTTGAGTTGTGGAGAAATACAAAAACAGCTTCATGGAGGTCACATGTACCCACAGAAATCAGCTGGAAAATGGTTAGGTGTCAGGTTTTCCTATTTCCTGTCCCAGCTGCTTGATACGAGTAGGCATCATGTTATTCAAGACCTATTTTAAAATATTCCTACTGCCAGAGCAGCCTGTGGGAGGCTTTCTGCTTTCTTCATATCAAAATGTATTCAGCACCACAGGCCAAAATTTAAGTCTTTTTTTTTAAAATCATAACAAAGGGCACAGCTCCAGCAGCTTAGCCTGCCACAAGGTCAGCCTCTTTCCTGAACTTTTGATATTTGGCAGCAGGAATTTTGGGTATCTTTAGCTGAGGAGCTTAGGTGTATTTTTTAAAAACTTGTACTTCTCTCCATTTTTCGTTTTGTTTTCCATTAATACAAATGAAAACAGTCCTTCCCAAAGGTGATTCGAGTCAAGATCCTGAAAATAGATAATGTCCTTAGTAAAAGGCATTCAGTCAGAAAAAGGACAAATAGCACAGAACCAAAAGAAGAAGAAAAAAAAACAATGTTTTTGCAAATGCCCCAGAAAATGGGAGCACAGGAGGGGGAAATCACAGAACAATTTGCTGTAGGCAACACCTCCAAAATCTCCATGTGGTTTTGTCTGATGTTACTTTCTCAGTCGGTGTCTGAACTTCAATTTGTTCTTCGGATTATTCTTTTCAGGCACTTCTTGACTGACATTCGACCCTGAGCAGACTGCCTTTTGCATTTAGAGCCTGGATTTTGCATTTAGAGCCTGATCTTGGGGGTAGAATTCAGAGAAATATAATATAAGCATGCAAAGGGATCTCATAGCAATCTTGAATGGAGTGCAAGAAGTTGCAGAATAAGCTTTTGCAGACTTGTAGGTTTATTCCACGGTACTCTAAGGAATGGAAATGGAAGGGAACAGAACAGGGGAAAACATGTGTTATTGCACAGGAGAACACCGCCGATACTGCCAGGAGTCTCTAATCCGTCTCCCAACCATTCCATGGCAGCTGATTTTGAAGAATAGTTCAAAATCGTCCTTCAAAATCAGCTGCCGTGGAACAGTTGAGGGACAGATTGCGGACTCCCGGCAGCATAGGCAGCATTCTCCCATGCAATAATACACAGCCCCCTCCCCCATTCCATTCTCATCCATTCCATTCTGTTCCCGTTCTCTGTGCGATAAACCTCTTGGTCTAATTCTTCAGATGCATGGAGTGAACTGGTGCCCAGGAAAGACCTTTAGAACCAGACAATATGAATAGCCATAGAAATGCAAAAACTTGTGGGTATGGTGATGTGGTGACAAGCAGTGGCATCCCCGCCAGGGTTGTCACCCAGTGCAGGGAGGTGGGGCTTTCTGTGGGGGCTTCCAGGGGCAGGGCCAAAAGGGCATGCACCCGCCTTGATGCCGCAGTGTATAGAATTGCACCACAGCAGCGAAGTGGGGAGTGTGCTCAGCCCTTGCAACAGCCCCCTGGCCTTCTGGGTCCTGTGTGGCCATGGCCATGAGGAACCCAGAACGCAGTTGCCTGTTCACCCAGGGTATCGTGCCCCACCCAGTGACACTCTCCTCTGGGGTGTTACCTGGTGTGGTCTGTACCACCGCACCCCTTAGTGATGCCACTGGTGACAAGTTCAGTTTTAATTATGGTTGTTGGTTTGATAGCCCTGTTTACCATATATACATATCTACAGGACTAAAAAATTATTCCCCAAAATTGACCCCAAAACCCCAAGTCAGGTTATTTATGAATCAGTATTATAATGTGATAGCAGCTCTTTCAGATTTCCCCACATGGTCAGGAGTGAGTTTCTTTTTCTCTTGAGCCAAGCAGAAAGAGTCCTTGGTGACTGATTGCTGTGAAACGAACAAACAGTGCCTCTCTCCCACCTACGCTAGCTGCGGATGTCTGGGGAGTCAAGGGTGAAACCAAAGTTGAAACGCTGAAGCAAAAAGCCCCAATTAGAGTCTCTTTTGTTGCACACACACATAACACACACTGAAGGAGCCCCCAGCTTTTACCCTTGACATACCCATGGGTCATGGCAACATCCATAATTTTGACCCCCAAGCCTGCCCTTGTACAAGGTCAATTTATAGTCAAATATGTAGGGTAAATATTTGAAGGAATGTCATAGTGAGGACGGAGCAATGTTTTCTGCTGTTCCAGAGACTAGGACATGGAGTAATGGATGCAAATTACAGGAAAAGAGATTCCACCTCAACATTCGGAAGAATGTCCTGAGAGTATGAGTTTTTGACATACCCTTGGAGTCTGGTGGAAGTTTTTAAACAGAGGCTGGATGGCCATCTTTGGAAGTTTTTAAACAGAAGCTGGATGGTCATCTGTCACAGGGAATGCTTTGACTGTGTCTTGCTGCATGGCAGAATGGGGTTGGACTGGATGGCCCTTAGGGTCGCTTCCAACTCTATGATTCTATGAGGAGCAAAGGCAGGAGGAAAGTTGTTGCTTGAGGCCAAGGTGGGTGGATGGATGGAGTTTTGGAATGTGGTCTGCGCAGGTTGGGAACCAGAAACAAGATGTGATAAACTGGCTGAGAACATCCTGGGATATTAACAAGTGTTATAATATTTATAGTGTAGTAGAAAACCACTGTTTTTGTTCAACCCACTCTTAATGGATTGGAATTTGTGGCTATATTCTAATTCAGCTATTTCTCTTTCCAGTCTTCCTTTGTAGGTTGTTGTTGTTGTTGTTTTTGTTGTTCAAGAACTGCCATCCTGAGTCAGAGATGGTATGCCTAGACTAACTGTGAGAAAGACGTTGGTAGCATTCACTTTTGTAGACTTACATCTACTTCATCAGATGCATGGAATGAATCACCATTTTAAATATCTGAAGGAATTTCAGGTACAAGATGGAGAGAGGTTGTTTTTTTCCTGCTGCTCTCAAGACTGGTACAGTCTCCGCTCCATATCCACTAATTCAACCATCCAAGGCTTGAAAATATTTTTTTTTAATCCAAAAAGCAAACCTTGATTTTGCCATTTTATATAAGGGACACCAATTTACTCCACCGTTATATATAATTGGACCGAAGCATCTACAGATTTTGGTATCCATGGGGGTTCCTGGAACCAGAACCCAGCAGATACCAAGGGCCCACTGTACATGAACCAGCGGTTTGAAATTACAAGAGAACATAGTCCACCTAAACATTAGGTAGAAGTTCTTGACAGTAAAGGATGTTCAACAGTGGAATAGACTCCTTTGGAGGGTGGACTTCCTTCTTTGGAGATCTTTAAATGGAGGTTGGAGGACTATATTTTGGAAATGGTGTAGTTGTATATTCCTGCATAGAAGGGCATTGGACAGGATGGCCTTCACCGTACCTTCCAGCTCAATGATTCTGTGATCTAAGATGGGGGCTCGGTGGACCTTTGTTGTCACCAATAGGGAGATGGCTTGTCTTATGACTAGCAGTGGTGGGTTGATAGTCAAGTGAGAACAAGATTTTAGGAGGAGAACAAGAGAGAATGACAGCAGAGCATCTAGCAATTTTGAACCCAATTAGGATTCACCCTTCACCACTCTCTTCCAGCTCACCTACCCTGAGAATAGACATTTTCACATTTGTAACTCCAGCGTGAATATTCATTTCCACTTAATGAATATTCCAATCTGCAACTGCAGCAAAACCTCAACAATCTGAATTAATTGTTCAAAAAATAAAATCAGGCGTATCTGAATCAAATGTAAATGGAGCTAAATCAATTAAAATTAACACAGTTGATAATGTATTACTTTAGTTAATTAATTTTAATTATTGTATACCTACCATGAGGAGCTGTTCTGAAATCTTCCCCAGAAGGGACATAGAGGGGGATTTCGCTTTGAAAACTCTACCGTGAGCATAGATTTTAAGGAGTTATTTGGCTTTTTTTTTAATGCATAAAGATTGCAGGAAAATACTAATATCTGCTGAGCAGACAGATGGGTCTGGATCTGAGAAAATTATGACTGGTTTGAAAGGAATGGGCTAAAAAAGTTTTTTCCCCTTCTTCTATGGATAGATTTGTATTTTGCATCACTTTCAGTTTTACATGTGTTGATTCATACAACACATTTCCCATTTCCACATTAATTTTTTATTTTATTTTTTAAAAATCTGCATGGAAAAAATAAGTATGTGCTTGTAGTCATTTAAAGATGGTGGCTGTCACCATTACCATTAGATTTATACATAGTCCTTCCAAGGGATGGAAAGAATATTCAAAAATAAGTAAACTAAGGTCAAAATGAGTGTCAATAAACCCTGATGAGAGAAATCCTGGACTGACGAGAATCTTTGCAATCCAAGACTTATTCTGCTCAAATTTGCATGTGGTTGTTTTGCACAGAAAACACCACCTTCTTCACAGCAATCAACACTTACAATGCAGAAAATGTGTGTATTCTATATTTTTTACACGGAGATATTATTTCTTGTACAGAAAATGCTGTTTCCTGCACAGATAATATTGTACTTAGAGGCTTATTCTGTACAAAATTTGCACATGATTGTTTACACAAAAACCAGCATTTTTTGCACAGAAAACAGAATTTTCTGAGAGAGAATATGATATTTTACCCAGAAAATGCTGCTTCCTGTCGAGAAAACATTTCCTAGGCAATACAGCCACATGTCAAATTTGCACCAGGTCTCAAGTTGCAAATAGGTTTTGAAAGGTGTGCAGTTATTGAGGGTTTTTTTTTTTTCAAATGGGAAGAAAACTTAAAATTACTGAGTGTTTCCTTTGAGAAGAAAATTAGTGAGGAATTAAATTGTTCGTTCCTTCCTAAGATCCAGGAAGTTCTTAGATCAGAACTGGTCCAATTATACAATCTATTTTCAATCTATTTTCTTTCTTCACAGTTAGAAACATAGACATGTATGTGGGCCCTCCACATTCATTGGACTAGGGGCACAGGACCCCCATAAAAGCGTAAAAACTATAAATAAATAAATAAATAAATAAATAAACTATTTTTTTAGCTGCAAAAACATCACTCTAGGAATCTCTAGGTCCTCCAGTGCAACTCTGTGGTCAATGTCTGGCAGAATTGGGCTGGAGAGACCTAAGTCTATGAAAGCTCATGCTGCCAACTTCTTTAGGTAGTCTGATAGGTGCTACAAGATCACTCTACATACGGGAGAGAACATATTAATCAAATCCACAAAAGTCAGAGCTGCAAGTGCAGAAGGCCGACAATATTCTCTCAAGGAACACATTTCTTTAGTCTGATTTTACCCTGAAATAAGCATTTTATCTGCATTTTGATACATTGTTAGAGCCAAGGACTCCAGTCATTCTTTTTTTCAATGTTTGTAAAAAAAGCACTGAGTGTGATATTCAAAGGGCATAAATATTGAACACACTGGACTCTTTCAGACATGGGAAATTGGAATTATAATCCAAGGGCAATCCAAACGCAATCCTGGGGTTTCACGTTATTGCGAATTAGAGCTTCTCACTCAATTTCGGGCAAAAGGGAAGTCACTCCGAATGCAATCATAGGTTTCACGTTATTGCGAATTAAAGCTTCTCACGCAATTTTGGGTCATTTTTGGGTAATGGGAAGTCATTCCGAACACCTTTCGAATGCAATGGGGATTCACGTAAATTCGCTAAACAAGCGAATTCACGTGAATTCGCATTGGCTCCATTCGAACTTGGGAGAAATTCCTCCAGTGTGAAAGAGTCCACTGCTTAGGAATATAGTGGAGTCTCCTTCCTTGGAGTTCTTTAAGCAGAGGCTGGATGGCCATCTGTCAAGGATGCTTTGATTGGGAGTTCCTGCATGGCAGGGGGTTGGACTGGATGGCCCTTGTGGTCTCATCCAACTCATGATTCTATGATTCTATGCATATTAGTAATCAGGGATGTGTGTGTAGATCTGGTCAGTTTGCAGCAAAGCATGTGAGAAAAAAAACCTATTGAGCATCCCTATCCGATGTAGATTTTTCCAGTATGAACCTGCTGGGCAATGTATTCAGAGGGCATACCTTGCACATGCAACCCTATGAATATACTTCATTCCTCCCCAGTGGTTCTCACATCTCCTACCAAGAGGCAGAAGCTGTTGGAGAGATCAGCAGCAGGCAGGGCAAGGAAGCTTCAGCCTATGAAGGACAACAACATTGACTGTCCCCTTTGCTGCGTTTTTCAATATATTGCAAGCTGGCTCAAGAATTTCACTTAGTAGGAAAGCGGTACATTTTTCAAACAAATGAACCACAATACGCAAACACATATATAGCCTTCTTCTGGGAACTGACAGTGTGATAAATAGAATGATATATTCTCTCGAGGATAGACAGAATGTTCTTAGACAGAACGATAAATAGGGGTGGAGGGAATCTGTCTGTTTTTGGTCCGTATCGCTTTCGCACGTGTTCACTCAATAGCAGTGGCAGCTTGTGTGACTCTCCTGTGAGTGGAACAGCTAATTTAGCCCAGGTTTTACTCCAAAAGAGCTGTCCAAAGTGTTGAACCTGGTTTGGGAGTGCTTAGCTCAGCCTTTTGGATCTCAAGGGGAGTAGTAGGTCCATTAAATTCTGCTCTAGTCAAGCCTCACCTGGAGTACTGCATCCAATTCTGAGTGTCCCGTTTTAAGAAGGATATACACAAGTTGGAGCAGATTTAAAGGATGATAAGATGTATGGAGAACGAAACATAAGAAGAAAGGTTGAAGGATCTGGACATGTTCAACTTGGTGAAGAGAAGATGGAGGGGTGACATGGTTCCCCTCTTTAAATATCTCAAGGGATGGCATTGAGAGGAGTGAACAAGTTTGTTCTCTGCTGTTCCAGATGGTAGGATCTAGTCTAATGTTTTTAAGTTCCAGGAGCATAGATTTCAGTTGAATGCTAGAAGGAACTTGTTGATGGTAAGAGTAATTTGGCAATGGAACCAATTGCCTTGGTAGGGGCTGCTCTTCTCTATTCAGATTACCATACTGTTCTGCTTTGGTCAGGCCTCACCTACAATACTGTGTCCAGTTTTGGGGACCACAATTCAAGAAGGATGTTGGCAAGCTGGAGCATGTCCAGAGGAGGGTGACCAAAATGGTGAAACATCTGGAACACCATGACCTGTGAGGAGCAACCTAGGGAGCTGCATACGTTTACCCTGGAGAAAAGAAGGTTAAGAGGTGATATGACTGCCATTTTTAAGTACTGTATTTGAATAGATATATACTGCGGTGGAACAAGTTTGTTTTCTGCAGCTCCAGAGAACAGGACCCAGAGCAATGGATTCAAACTCCAGGAAAAGAGATTCCACCTCAACATTAGGATGAACTTCCCAACAATAAGAGCTGTTCAACAGTGGAACATGCTGCCTTGGTGGAGTCTCTTTTGGAGGTTTTCAAACAGAGGACGGATGGCCATCTTCTGAGGATGCTTTAATTGTATCTTTCTGCATGTTAGGTGGTTGGACTGGATGACTCTTTTGGTCTCTTCCAACGCTATGATTCTATGATTCTGTGGATAGCCTACAGTCCCCAACGTCACTCACCATAATCAGGCTGTCCATCTCTTATGTAAACACCATATTTGGCATTGCTGTGTTTATTGCACAGTTACCAATACCATCATCTGTTTATTTATATGCTCCTTTTCCAGGATAAACCATGCTCACAGCAGCTCATAGCAGCAGGATAATTACCATGCTAAGAAGCAACGTTTTGAGATGATTCAGTCGCAATCACTAGTCAACAAAATTTAAATAATCATACCAATAGCAATAAATATGCATTAAGATTCAGTAATCTGGATGCATTAATGTAATATTGATCGGAATGTTAATAAACATACTTGAAGCCCTGCTAATTAAGAAACCGCTTGTTATTCATACAAAGACCTAACAATCCAAATGCCAAAAACACAATCTAAAGAGACTTAAAAATAATATATCTTATCCCTGACCCCTGACGGCAACAGCCCAGGGAATATGTGGCTCTCTAGATGTTATTGGACTACAGATCCCATCAGGTTGAGACAACATAGCCAGTCCAAATTCCAAGATCTTCAGGGAGGGCTTTTGCAAGATCCCTCCCAAAGGAGATCTAGCTGACCTGTTTCCTGCTCTCTTTCCACTGGCTGTTGTTGTTGTTGTTGTTGTTGTTGTTGTTGTTATGTGTCTTCAAGCTGTTTCTGACTTATAGTGACCCTATCATGGAGTTTTCTTCACAAGATTTGTTCAGAGGAGGTGTGCCATTTGCCTTATCCTGAGCCTGAGAGTTTGTGACTTGCTCAAGGTCACTCAATGGGTTTCATGGCTGAGCTGAGAATCGAACCCTGGTCTCCAAAGTTAAAGTTCAACATTCAAACCACAAATGTCATGGCAGCAGGTTAAGACCTTTTTATATTGGCATGGTGTTGACTGATTATAATCATATGGCAAAATAATATTCAAATGTTTTAATAATGTTTAAGCCTATTTTAAAATGTGATTTCAACTGTTTTTAACTGTATGCTGGAATGGATGTTTAATACTTTTTCAGCTTCTGTAATAATACGTTTTTAGCTAAACTTTTATTTTAAATTTTGTCAGGTGACTTGGGACCCTTGGCAAGGGAAAGGAAGGGTATGGAATCAATGAATTAATGCATGAATGATGAGGGATCATAGACAGAGGTATGTAGTGGATCCCATATCAGTGGATTGGTGTCTCTGCTCCAGGTTTTCCAAATTAGTTCAGTACCTTGGATAGTGATTTTGGAAAGCATGGAGAAAACCTTGGATTCATGAATCCATGGAAATGGGGCCTATCAACTCCCATTTACATATAATAGGAGATGCATTAAAAGAGCCATACACTCACTGTTCCCACTCTGAACTATGCAAGTTTCTTGGCTGAGGATGTTGGAGATATTATTTTACTCTGATAGCATCAAATTCACTTTCTGAGCAGTTCTAGGGTGTCCAGAGTTGTGTGCAAGGTCAAAGACAAATGGGCTGGACTAAAAATGCCAGCATCTATTATCTTAAAACTCTAACTCCCATCAACTAGGGATTTTTCTACACTGTACTGTTATATGACACACTTCGGTACTACTTTAGCTGTTATGGCTCCCTTCTATGGAATCATGGGATTTGTAGTTTAGTGGGATCAGGGTGACCAGATGTCATAACCACAAAGGAGAACATGCACCACAAAATGTAGGGCAGTTCAGAAAAATATAGGACATTATAAAATAAAAGCTAAAAACACTAATATAAATATAAACTAATTTCATATGTGGTTTTTCTTGTTTTTGCTACATTCCATATACTGTATTTTATTATGTACTCAACTGTATTTTGCTGATTATCTTCATTAAAATGCTTTGTTGACTTTCAATATACTTATAGAACTCTGAGCAAGACAAATGTTTAAAATTGTACTTTACTAGCCACAAATCCTTCACTGAATCTACATTTAAATTATTCCTTTCATTCATCCATTGTTCTGAAATTAAAGGAAAAGACCTTTCAGTATTTGCACTGTGTCCTCAAGCAGTCCATTGCCTAACATGTCTGCTGTCCTGTATACCTCCAAGAAACAAACACCTGGAGCTCTGGTTGTTGTTGTGTGCCTTCAAGTCATTTCCAACTTATGACAACCCTAAGGTGAACCTATCCTGGGGTTTTCTTGGCATGGTCCATCAAAGGGGGGTTGCCATTTCCATCCTCTGTGGCTGAGAGAGCATTACTCAGTGTCTTAGTTCTAGTCCAACACTCAAACCACTGCTTCACACTGACTCTAATCATGAACTGGCAATGTCCTATTTAAACTACTGCACTGATCTCTTCCTATGCTGTCCTGGAAGATATTATGGAAAAAGTAGTTTGTGCAACAATGTGCAGAAGCGAGACATCTGGCAGTAGGCGATTCTTCTTCTACTGTAGATTTCCTGCTGTGTCATTTACCAGCAATAAAGCTCACCTTATAGACAGTGATGTGTGTTAGTTCTCAACATCATAGAGGTTTTTGGCATCACTTTGATGTGAGTTCCAGCTCATAATATTTAGAATCATAGAATCCAAGAGTTGGAAGAGACCCCAAGGACCATCCAATCCAAGCCCATACCAAGCTGGAATACACAATCAAAGCACCCCAGATGGCCATCCAGCCTCTCTTTAAAAACCAAATAAGGAGACTCCACACAGTCCAAAGCAGTGTATTCTACTATTGAACAGCTCTTTCCACCAATAAGTTCATCCTAATGTTAAGGTGGAATCTCTTTTCTTGTAGTTTGAATCCATTGCTCTGTGTCCTAATCTCTGGAGCAGCAGAAAACTGCCTTGCTCTTTCTTCAATATGACACCCTTTCAGATATTTAAACCAGACTATCATGCCACCTCTTAACCTTCTATTCTCCAAGCTAAAACTCCCTAAGACTCTCTTCATAGGGCATGGTTTCCAGATCTGTCCATTTTCTCCTGCACTTTCTGTAATAATGTATGAAGAGCAGTGTACCAGAGACCACTGGACTGGAGCACATGATATCATCATCATCATCATCATCATCATCATCATCATCAATCATCTGATGCCTTTAAGGATATAGCCAATTATAATTCTCAACTGCCCTCATTCTCCCTTGGCTTGCTACACGGTGGTTGTTGTTGTTGTTGTTGTTGTTGTCATGTGCCTTCAAGTCATTTTTGACTTATGGAAACCCTAAGGTTAACCTATCATGGGGTTTTCTTGGCATGTTACTTCAAAGGGGGCTTGCCATTGCCATCCTCTGAGGCTGAGAGTGTGTGACTTCCCTAAAGTTACGCAGTAGGTTTACATGGCTGAGCTTGGATCCAAACCATGGTCGTAGTCCAATGCTCAAACCAGTACACCAAACTGTCTCTGTACAGTATACAGTAGTCCCTCTTTATCCATTGAGGATGTGTTCCAAGACCCTCAGCAGATGCCTGAAACTGTGGATAGTACTGAACTTTATACCTATAATGTTTTCAGACTCTGATTGATCATGAGTTACTGAAACCATGGAGAGCAAAACCATGAATGGTGGTGGGGTCATTATATTTTCAAACCATGGCTGATAACAGGTAACTGAAACCATGGAAAGCAAAATTGCAGATAAGAGTGGACTATTGAGTGGCTGTGTAGGGAGGACACAGAAAAATGATAAGTGTGTGTCGTGGGGAATGGAATTTCTCCCCTCTATGAGAATGCCTTTGAAAAAAGCACAGTTTTCGAAAACATCCTCGCAGCAGGGAGAGAATTGATTAAATTGAAAATTGATTAAATTATTCTTTCTCTCCTGTGGAAAGGAATACTAATGAGAAGCACGGCCCTTGCATCAGCTGGCTATGACAGTGTAGTGTAGCTCTCATCTAAGTCCCAGGAAATATTTCAGCCTTGTTGGTTGGGGTTGGGGAATCTGCACAAAAGCTGGGAGCCGCCCAAGGTGCATCTGAGAAAGCTCTCTTAAAGTTTGGAAGAAAACGTGGACTGGATTGCTGCCCCACTGCCATGAAAGTCACTAGCCACCACTGCTTATGAGTCTCCTCTTTAAGTTTTTTTTTGGTGTGGGTTTTTTGGGCTATGTGGCCATGTTCTAGAAGAGTTTATTCCTGACGTTTCCCACCCAGAGGCCTTGTCATTCAACAACAGAACAATACACAGATTAACATGGAAATCACTCCTCCCTAAACACGGTCACACTGTGTATATATACTCTACTCTCTTCCGTGCCAGCGTTCTCTGAAGATGCCAGCCACAGATGCTGGTGAAACGTCAGGAATAAACTCTTCTAGAACACGGCCGCATAGCCCGAAAAACCCACCAAAAATGATGGATGCTACTCATGAAAGCCTTCAACTTCACAGTCTCTTCTTTGTTTGACAAATATCCCTACGTCGATTCCCACTCCACTATTATGCATTCTTGAAAGCTCTCTCTCATTTCAGCATCCTGCCTGCTTTCATTTACTCTGGTACAGGGACAGGTTATTCCAATTTCAGAAACAATGATCATGTTCGTTCTGTAGGTTAACAATCTACAAGAAAGATATGATTGTCCATCTGGCACATGTCATCAATGATTGAATAAAGAATTGCGTGACCTGTGCCACGTACAGAATTGCTGGCTAGGACTCCAAGCTGCCTAAGAATAAGTGAAATCATGTTGCCCCATTGTTCTTGATTCTCCTCTGCCCTGTCTCCCCTCATCATTTGTCGTGTACAAGTTATTTCACTCTACAGTAGATGTAAATTTAGAAGTAGAAGATACCCTGGCCTTTTCCTGAGCCACTCTGAATCCCTTTTTAAATCAATCTCTGCTCCTTCTCATTTCCTGCCACATCATTCCCACATGACCGCCAATGCTTGAGGTTGCACTGTTCTGGTGAAACACACTCCTAAAGAAGCAGCAGTGGTTAGAACAAATTTTAAGTGTTGCCTTCATTGTGCAAAGAAGAAGTGGATAGGAATGTGTGAGACACTGGGAATTGTTACTTCAGATCTCTTTGCGCATTGTATGAATGGTGAATTATATTGCAGGAATGGAAAATTAAGTTTCAGGAACAGCTTGATGCTTTTGGGCATATCCACAGATTCTGCATCCACGGATTCAACTTGAAAAAAAAATTTTTTTAATCCTGAATAGAAACCTTGATTTTGCCGCTTGATATAAGGGACACCACTGTTACAATATAATGGGACTTGAGTAGCCATGAGGGTTCTGGAACCAAATCACAGTGGATACCAAGGGACCACTTGATATATACCAAACAAACAACAAACAAAAAGCTTCATTTATATAACACTTCATACTGCCTAAGGAGTGTCTAAGCGGTTTACAATTGTAAGCTACTTGCCCCCAGCAATCTGGGTACTCATTTTAGCGACCTCGGAAGGATGCATGCCTGAATTGAGCTTGAGCCCTTTTGCTGGTCTTGAACTCACAACCTTATGGTTTTGAGTGAGTGGCTGCAGTACAGGCATTTAACCACTGCACCACCAGGGCTCCTCCACAAATGGCACTGCCTTTCCTTCCATATCTACATCCACAGATTCTTCCACCCACGACTTGAATATATTCCAAAAAAGCAAAGCTTAATTTTCCAATTTTTGATTAGGGACACAATTTTACTACACCATTGCACATGTAAGAATGATACATCAGGATTCACCTCCATAGGACAACATCACAAGTCACAAAAGAAGTAATATTCCGTAACTGCCATGTAGCTCTATGAGTGTAAACTTACTCTCTATCTCCTTGATGCATGGTCTTGGCCAATGTATATCTGCAGATTCACCCAGCTTTGACCAGCTGCAGCTCAAGAAGGTGAATGGAAACCTAAGCAACTTCCCCATGCATGTGAGGCAGTTGTACATGTGCAAGTCTACAAAAACTGATGCTACCAAAACCATTTTCTCCTCTAGCTAGTAGACTTAATGTTAAGGGATAATGGGATTTGCAGTCGAATGACATCTGGAGAGCTACCACTTGCACATAGGCTGCAGGGTTCTGGGAGCTATAATTGAAAGAAGGAACTTTTCCAAACATTGTCCTCACCCTCCAATACTGAGGAGACTGATTTTTATATAGATAAATAAGGGCTTTGGGCATGCAAGTCTGTGAAAGCTCAGGCTACCAGCTTATTTCTTTTAGTTAGTGTCAAAGGTGCTACAAGATTGCTTTGCATACTGATGTCCCAAACTTAACAAGGTGAAGTCTTTGAATTATAAGAACTTTCCTTTCTGATACAGATTGAATCTTCCTTCTGCAGAATTCCCAAATCCAAAATATGGCAACATCCAAAACTGACCACATGAGTGGTTGAGATAGTGACACCTCTGGTTTCCAATAGTTCAATGTACGTTGTACAATGTACAACTTACAATGTACAATGTACAAACTTTGTTTTGTGCATAGAATTATTAGGAATATCTTGTATAAAGTGTATACAGAACATAAATGAATTTGATATGTAGAACTGGGTCCCATCTCCAAGATGTTTCATTATTATATGCAAATATTCCAAAATCCAAAATACTTCTGGTCCCAACAATTCCTGATAAGGGAGACTCAACCTGTATTTTGAAAGGCATCCCTGAATGGTAAAACTGTAGTGAGCACCAGAAATTGGGTTCCTCATAAACAAAAACTCGGGGGCAGATTCATTAGCCAAAGCTGTCTCCGAAATGAACATCCAAGGGCCTGGAGGGAGTTGCACCTTGGAAAAGGAGTGCCTCGACCTTACCAGGAATCTCTGCTGTTTATTACCAAGTGGGAGTTTTAATTAAATGCAAACAAATGGCAAGATTAGAACAGAAGGGGAAGCCTGTACGAAGCCACCATTGATCTCTTATATATATTCTGTTCATTAAAATCTTTGGGTTCCTTCCCCTCCCCATTTTTTTTTTCAGTAGTGGCACGTTGTAAGTTTTGATGAAAGAGGATAACTGAGTTTGGGGATTTGGGGTTGTCATAGAAACAGACTTTTCTGACAGTAACTCTCCGGTTCCCAGTAGATGCTTCTCATTTGGGTTTGACACTAGGAATTGGAGTTGGGAATGGGAGTGTGGGAGGGGGGTGGGAGGTCACTTTATCCTCCTGTAAGAAAAGGGGGGGGCAATATTTCTCTCTTTGCTGCCCCAGCTGCAGAATTTTGTATCTGGTGCAATTAAGAAAGAAACCATGGTGTAAGAAATGCCAGCCAAAGGCTGTGACTGAGGGCTGTGGGGCTTTGTTTTTACAAGGATGTCCTGATGTTGCGAGTGCGCACGTCTGTAGGGAGAACCATGCTTGGCTGGGTTTCCATTTCAAGGGCTGGGAACTCGGCATCAGCAGAACTGTCTTACTAAATGTCCCCTCTTGTAAAACATAATCAGCAGCAAGAGAGAGGTGGGAAATGCAAACTAACAGGCCCAATCCTGGGAATTGAACCAGAGCGGCTGAGCTGGGAATGATTCATTGTGGGGAAAGAGTTCTCCTTGCTTTGTTTTCATGTTCTTCGGAGGCCCTGTGTTGGAGACAGAAACAATTCGAGCCCAACCATTTTAGAAACGACAACCCAAAAAAAGTATGTAAAGAGATCTTGTAGCACCTATGAGACTCACTGAAAGAAAGAAGTTGGTAACATGAGCTTTTGTAGATTTAAGTCTACTTCCTCAGATGCATTTGTTGAGGAAGTAGATAAGGCTATGAAAGCTCATGCTGCCAACCTCTTTCTTTCAGTGAGTCTCAAAGGTGCTACAAGATCTCTTTATATACTGATTTCACAGACTGAAACAGCTATATCTTTGAACAACAACAAAAAGATGTACCTTGGCTGGTACTGACTGATTGATTGATTGATTTTGTACCCTGCCTTTCTTCCAAAATGGGATTCAAGACAGCTTGCAACCTTTTAAAGCTAGTATTAAGCTAAAGCATGTATTTACAAAGGTTACAAAAGAAACAATAAGACACTCAGCCCTCCATATCCATGGATTCCATGGTTTGAAAATATTTAAAAAATAAATAAATTCCAAAAAGCAAACTTTGATTTCGCCATTTTATATAAGGAGCACCATTTTACTGTGCCATTGTATTTAATGGGACTTGGGCATCCATAGATTTTGGTATCCAAGAGGGGTCCTGGAACCAAACCCCAGCAGATATCAAGGGCCCACTGTATGATTTTAATGAATCACTAAGACATATTTAAAACATAACTTCCAGTAAAAGATTAAAAATCCAAACAGTCCTTTGGATCCATGGATACTGCATCCACGGATTCAAACACCCATGGCTTGAAAATATCCACCTGCTTAAAAAAAAATCCCCAAAGGCAAACCTTGATTTTGCCATTTTATATAAGGGACACTGTTTTACTATGGAGATTGTTGCACATGACTTATTCCGTCCTTTTCCTGATGGGATACATGCACATTTAACATCAAAGACAGGGTCTTAGTGCATTCTCCCATATGCAGCCCGTATGCAACCCAGTCTCATCCCGCAGCTTTTGAAGGATGGATTTAGAAAAGCTGCAGGATAAACCCGGGTTGCATATGGGCTTCTTATAGGCTGCCTATGGGAGAATATGGTAAGATCCGTCGTGGAAGTTAAACATGCGTGTATCCCATCAGGAAAATGATGCACATCACTTTACACACACACACACACACACACACACACACACACACACTGTACCTTCAAGGTGTTTACAACTTATGGAAACCCTAAAATGACTCTGTCAAGGGGTTTTCTAGGGTTCAGCGTGTGTTGCTTGCCCAAGACCCTTATATTTAACTATATAGAAACAGGAACAGTATTGGGGGTGAGGACAATGTTTGGGAAAGTTCCTTCCTTGGAGTATAGATCCCAGAACCCTTCAGCCTGCAACTGGTTGCCTTCCAGATGGCACATCCCATTATCCCTCAGCATTAAGTCTGCTACCTAGGGCAGATGATAGTTTTATTTTAACAACCTATAGGGCCACCATCTGCCCACCTCATCATAGATGCAACCTTGTGTTCACACAAAACATGGTCCCTTGTACATAGTAGGAGATGTATGCTCCCTGCTAAGCCTGCTTTGGATTGCAACAGAGAACTACAAGATGCTCCCATGGTCTAGACCTCAAAATTAGATGCTGTTTGCTTGGAGTATTTATTTTTCTTTTGCATTGTACTGAGAATTTTCTCTCTTTTTGGACTGAACAGAATATATAATCGGAATATTTCATCCTCAATAAATGCCACCTTGTGTACATGCCTTTTGGATTTGAAGCAACTGAAGAAAGTGGAAGCTGAAACATCAAGCTATGGCGTTTTAATATTCCTGTTTTGCTAGTCACTCTAATGAATATATGTTCTTAGTGACTAATGGCATTTTTGGGATGCAAAACAGACTTGTCACAATTGCTGTTTTTTAAAAAATGCTTTTACTATATCTTCATGCGTACAGTTTTTGCATGCTTTTTGTAAAAAGCCCTAACATTTACAGTCTGAATGGTTGGTGAACTGTCATTTTGGTTATACTGAGAATCTCATTTGCAATGGAACCCAGTTTGAAGAGTTTTGAGGAAGCAAATAAACTTTAAAGCATGGCTTGAAATCATGTAGCCCTCCAAATATTGTTGGATGGGAACTCCCAGCAGCCCAAGCCAGCAGGATTGCTGGAAGGTACAATTCAACAGCCTCTGGAAGGCTGCCTGGTTCCCATCTCTGCCTTAAACTACGTATGGAAATATTCTCCCAAAGACAGGAGGCAGTAATTTCAAGTGTACATACTGGCCATAGTTGAGGTCAAATAAATACATAACAAGTGACCAAGGGACAAATAGATGAGTTCTAGGTATGAATGACATTCAGTTTCTCATTCTCCATGATACTTGAGGAATATGGGGACAGGAAGAAAATTTAATTGGGTGGGAGCACAATTCTTATAGGCGACAATGGCCTCATTTTGCATATATACCCAGAAGCTACACCCCAACTGCTACCAGTACAGAATGGGGTTCTGAAGGACATGAGAAATGCACTGTGGCTGTTTCTGCAATCCTAAGGAAGAAAGCGGCACATGAAAAGCATTGGTGAATAGTTATAAACCATCCAAGAATGTGCAATTGCATGCAAAATGGTTAAATTTCCAGAACTCCAGTTATGCAACCATGAATAAGGTCATCCTAATGGCCAAGAAGGAACCAGAATCATAATTTTAACCTCAGAATTTTAATCGTGTTTTCCTGATTTAAATATCTGAGGTAGTCAAAGATTCCTTACACCTTGACTCAGTCATCAATGAAACTGGAGACTCCATCCAAGAAATCAGAAGAAGATTAGGACTTGGGAGGACAGCTAGGAAGGAACTAGACAAGATCTTGGTGTACAAAGATATATCATTGAATACTGAAGTTAGGATTGTCCATGCCATTGTATTCCCCCTTTCTATGTATGGTTGTGAAAGCCAGAAAGTGAAAAAAGTGGACAGGATGAAAATCAAAACATTTGAAATGTGGAGTTGGATGAAGGTTTTACAGATAACATGTATTCCTAAAAAGACAAACAAATGGGTCTTAACAGCAACTTAAGCTTGAACAATCTCTAGAAGCCAAAATAAGACTGTCATACTTTGGACATATTATGAGATGGTACAACTCACTAGAAAAGATGATAATGTTTGGTAAAGTGAAAGGCAGTAGGAAAAGAGGGGGACCACACTATAGGCAGATTGATTCAAACATAGAAGCCATGGTCCTGGGCTTGCTGGACCTGAGCAGAGCAGTTGATAACAATGAATTTGAAAGGTCTCTCATTCATAGGGTTGACATAAATCAAAGTTGACTTGATGGCAAACAACAACAACAAAACAATACCAGCAGGATTCTAGCCAAGGTGTCTCACAAGGGACAAGAAAAGGCACAAAACAATTATATATTGGGCTCTTGGTATCACTGGGGTTTGGTTGTAGGCCCCCTGCAGATACCAAAATCCATGGATATTCAAGTCCCATTATATACAGCGGTGTAGTGAAATGATTTCCCTTATATAAAATGGCAATATCAAAGCTTGCTTTTGGAAAATATTTATTTTTTTGAATATTTTCAAGCCCTGGATGGTTGAATCCATGGATAAATAATCTTTGAGTACAGAGGGTTGACTGTACTGTTAAAAACAAATGAATTAAAAGCAATGGAAAAGCACAGCAACTTACTTATTGTAATTAAATTCAACTGATAAAAATTCACTGGAATAAAATCCATCTCGTGGACGGCATGGAGGAGGGCAACCTAACTGCCCTCAGAAGGGTGATCCACGGCCAAAGAGCAACCACCAAGAAAGCCCTGGGAAGAGCCGCCAGAAGATTTATTTCTTGCAATAATATATTAAAGAAGTGGACAGCATTCTTTTTAATCAGAGCAATCATTCTGTGGTAAAACATGAACCTGTTTGGGATGAAATGATGGACATCTGTTGACCTGCAGTTGTAAAGGTGGATTACTAGCTTCTTAATTAGGGCCCAGGTCAAAACAAATGAGCCATATCAGCCTTTAACTATGCAAACACATCGCTCATGGAAAGCATTGGTTCTTTACAGAGGTAATTCCTAATAATTTTTTCTCCATTTCTTATTACTCTTGCGGAATGAACCTGGCTCTCTTGGATGACCCCAGGGTTCCAGGATGATGATGAGGGAGGGAGAAAAATTTCTCCACCAGCTCTCCGGGGTTTCAGACAGGATTCATTCCTAGCCTTCAAGATGAACCTATATTAGTAATTCCTCCCTCCCAGCTCCAGCTTCTTGAGGCACTTGAAGGGTTTAGACCAGCCTGCAAAACAAATGGCCAGTCATTGGATCGCCTGGAATTGTTGTTAATTGCCATCATATGGACTTTGACTTATGGTGCACCCTATGGATGAGAGACCTCCAAGTCACCCTAGATCATCAACAGCCCCGCTCAGGTCTTGCAAATGCCATGGCTTTCTTGATGGAGTCTAGCTATCTTCCTCTTTTCCTGATGCCTTCTACACTGTTGTTCTGTACCTTCAAGTCATTTGTGACTTATGGGGACCTAAGGTGACCTATAGTTTTCTTGGAAGGATTTGTTCAGGGTCGATTTGCCTTTGCCACCCTCTGAGCCTGAGAGACTGTAACTTGCACAAAGTCACCCAGTGGGTTTCCATGGCTGATGGGGATTTGAACCTTGTGCAATAAAGTGCTATGACTCCAGCAGTTGGCCACCATGATCACTTCCCCCGCCCAAAGCTGTGTGAATGTGCACGCAGCAACCCCTTGCTTTGGAAGGCAAGAGGAACAGCGACCAGAGCTGCCGACACCTTCCCAAAGCTGGCTGCCATATGAATGTGTGCACAGCAGCTGGCTTTGGGAGGCAGTTGGCAGTTGCAATTGCTTGTTCCCCGCTTCTAGAAGGTGATTTTTGCTGAGGGGAAAACAGAACATATGATATGCCAAATTGGTATGCTTCCATTCTCAAACTAGTGCAACAGTGGTGGAAGAGCATGTTGGTGTGATAAAATCCCTAGTCCAAAACACAAGACACAACACCATGCTGTTCTCTGCCTTACTAAGCATTATTGTCTTTTTAGAGCCAGTGTGGCACAGTAATTTGAGTTTTGGACTATGACTCTGGAGACCAGGGTTACGTTCCCTGCTCCATTATAAAACCCACTGGGTGGCCTTGAGCAAGTCACATGCTCTCAGCCTCAGGGGAAAACAATGGCAAACTCCTTTGAACAAATCTTGCCAAGAAAACCCACAATAGGATTGAATAGACTTGAAGGCACACAGCAACAACAACAGCAATTCATGCCCTTTCATGATATGCCTTCTCATGATATGACAGCCCCAGCCTAGTATCTTGGCTTCTACGGACATTTCAGGCTTGATTTGCTCCTGTACCAGTTTATTTGTCTTTTTCGCAATTTGTGGTATCCACAGAACTCTTCTACAGTACCACATTTCAAATGAGTTGATTCTCTTCCTATCAGCTTTCTTCACAGATCACCCTACATATCACCAGTGGGCATCCCATCTTTTTTCACCTTATGCCTTCCAAATTTAAACATTTGTATGTTTAAATCATCAAAAAGTTCAAACACTTCCTTATTGTTTGGTTTGTACAACTGAGTGAAAGATCATGTATGTTTGTTTTGTGTTAATCTACATTCGTGTTAAAAAGTGTTGGTTGTGATACACCATTCATCTGCAGCCTACTAACATTGGAGGCATACACATTTCTAAGGTGCACTTCACATGCAGAGTGATTGGCAGGCAGTGCACAACAGGTCATACTGAGCTGACAGTGGGGTAAGTGGAATTCTCTGTGCGGGTTCATTGCACAGGTGGTAGTGCACTGAGTAGCATTGCCCCTTTGCATTGTACATTACATTTGCATGATGGGTTGTCAACCTTGCATTGATCCACATTCATGGGAAATGTCAAAAACATTAAATGCACAGATATAGGATTGGTGACACCTGACATCTGAATGTCATAGTATACCACAAGCTGAACATGAGTCAGTAGTGTGATGCAGCAGCTTAAAAAGCTAATGCGACTCTAGGCTGCATCAATAGAAGCAGAGTGTCTAGAGTGAGGGAAGTAATAGTTCCATTCTATTCTGCTTTGGTCAGGCCTTCCCTGGAATATTTGTCCACTTCTAGGCACCACAATTCAAGAAGGATGTGGACAAGCTGGAGCATGTCCAGAGGAGGGCAACCGAAATGGTGAAAGGTCTAGAAATCAGAAGCCCTATGAGGAATGGTTTAGGGAGCTGGGTAGGTTTAGCCTGGAGAAGAGATGGTTAAGAGGTGACATGATAGCCCTGTTTAAGTATTTGAAGGGGTGTCATATTGAGAATGAGGCAAGCTTGTTTTCTGCTGCTTCAGAGACTAGGATCCGGAGCAATGGATTTAAACTACAGGAAAAGAGATTCCACCTCCACATTAGGAAGAATTTCCTGATGGTAAGAGTTGCTTAACAGTGGATGACGCTCCCACAGAGTGTGGTGGAGTCTCTTTCTTAGGAGGTTTTTAAACAGAGACTGAATGGCCATCTGTCAGGTGGGCTTTGTGTATGCCTGTCTGGCAGAAGAGGGTTGGAATGGATGGCCCTTGGGGTCTCTTCAAAACTCTATAATTCTACAGCAAATATGTGAATACCATGTCTGAATGTTATTGTCTCACTTTCTATTATACTAGAGAAATTTGAGCACTGAAGGAAATTTTCACTGGGGAGCAGAATTCTTATTTGGGGATATAATTTGCTTATTCTCCTTTCTCCCACACCCTACCTGCACCCTTATGTAGGAAACAAACAAGATTTATTTTAATATCACTACTCTTCGTGTACATATTTGTTTTCATTTCCCCTAATTTATCAACTGTTAATTAAATTTTCCCCCTTCAATGGAATATTTTTGCATGCAAACCTTTCAAATATATGCATATCAACATGAATACAACCCCCTTCAATTTTTGGGGGTTAAATCTTCCCCCTTAGATGGAATATTTTTGCATGCAAACTTTTCAAATATATGCATATCAACATGAATACATATACAAATGAGAGAGCCAGTGTGGCGTAGCAGTTTGGGAGTTGAACTATGACTTTGGAGGCCAGGGTTTGATTCCTGGCTCAGTCATGAAACCCACTTCGTAACCCTGGGCAAATCACATGCTCTCAGCCTCAGGAGAAGGCATTGGCAAACCTCGTCAGAACAAACCTTGCCACCATCACCCCAAAAAAAACAACCCAGGATAGCATAAATCAGTAATGACTTGAAGGCATACAACACATATGCACAAACTGTGTCACCATAAGTCGGAGTCAGCTTGAAGGCATATACAACAACAACAACAACAACAACAACAACAGACTAGAGGAATTTAAAAGCCAGTTGAACTTGTCTTTTGAAAGCCCCCTTCCTTATGGACTGAAAAACAGTAACAGCAACAACTGTCTCCATGGGTCGTGCAGCCTTGCTCTGATTCAGCTCAGTGTGGGAACACGTCTAAGTGACTTGGATAATTGGGAGTCTGTGCTTGCCAGCTGGAGTGGCTTCTATTTACTGTCACCAATGCGCTTGAGCATCAGACTCCAACTGGGGGCCGGCATTTGCTCTCGCATCCTTCTACCATATGGACACTGCCTCACTTTGCACACTGAAAGCTCTTCTGCCAGCATGGCTCGCAGGGTTCTCCACACAGAAGATGTGATCTCCGTGTGAAATTTTTCCTCCCGTAGTGCATAACTGAAGAATAAAACCCTGAGTGCAGCCTGTGTGATCACCTTGCAGATTGCATTGCTGCTTGAAAAATCTGTAACAACCCAGGAGGAAATGCCATGCCTTCTGTTAATGTGTTGTTGTTGCTTTGTTTTAAGGAAGTCAGAGCTGAGCCAGATGTGATGTGAGTGACTCCATGACCCCACAACTAGAAACCAATTGGTGTCTTGTGTGTATGTACTTTCCAGTTGGCTGTCGCCTATGGTGACCCTATGGATTTTTCATACAGTTTTTTAAGGCAAGGAATAGCACTAGCAATAGTATTTACATTTCTATTCTGCTTCATAGTGAACTCAGCACTCTCTAAGTGGTTTACAGTCTGTAAGCCAATTGCCCCCAACAAGCTGAGTACTTATTTTACCGACTTAGGAAAGGATGGAAGGCTGAGTCAACTTGGAGCCCTGGGATTGAACTCACAATGTTGTGGCTGCAGTACCAATGTTTAACCACACTACCATCAGTGCTACAACTCAGAGGTGGTTCTGCCCATTCCTGAAATAGAGCATCTGGTATCTGTTAGTGATCTCCCTTCCAAGTACCAACCACGGCCAAGCCTTCTCAGCTTCCAAGACCAGCTGCTGCTGCTGTTGTTGTTTGCCTCCAAGTTATTTTTGACTTATGGCAACCTAAGGTGAACCTGTTATGGGATTTTCTTGGCAAGTTTCTTCAGAGGAGGTTTGCCATTGCCATCCTCTGAGCCTGAGAGAGAGTGACTTGCCTAAGGTCATCCAGTGGGTTTTTATGCTCAAGCAGGGAATTGAACCCTAGATCAGAGGCATGTGTAATTTCTCCTATAGACACAGATGGATGTTTCTGTTTTATGTATAATGTTCACATTCAATGCAAACTTGCAGATATAGAGTTGTGCAAATGGTGCCAATACCCAGTACTCATAGCTGTGCATCACATGTGGACATAACATGCATCAGGAGGAGTATTGCACATCACACATATGGGTTCACAAGCACATTGGGTTGTGCATCCAGAAAGTTGTACCTTTGGAGTCTTGCTCCAGTTGTGCACAACTGCCATTCAGCACAAGCATCACACGAGAGCCATCATGACATAGTTGTTTGAGCAATGATTTACATCAATGTTTCAAGGGTTCAATGTTTTTGATAGTTTAATTGCATTTTTAATATTTGTATGTTGTGAATTTTTCATCATCATCATCATCATCATCATCATTCCACATATACATCAGCAACTTTTTTTTTAAAGCTGAGTTCTCTGGCAGCTGCTGGTTTCCATGTCAGGGTGGTAATGGCGGTGAATCTGCTCTGGATTTTGGTCCAAATTTTGAAGCAAATCTAAATGATAAAGGAGCTGTCTGGGGTGCTGAAAGTAGCCTCAAAATATTTCAATACCTTGGATAGATTTTTAAAATCTACAGCAGATTCACTGGCCTATTGGCCCTCCATTAACTGATGCCATTTTGGAGCAAGGGGGGTGAGATGAATTTTTGGGGTGAGATGCAATTTCAGAAATTGCATTCGATTTGATTTGAACAGCAGCAGGGAAGAAGGGGAGACTTTAACCCTCTTCCCACATCATTTTTTCAATCAAAATCCCCCCATGTGGAGAATAGATTAAGTTCATACACACACAAATAGGCATATATTTACGTGTGTATACACACACACATACACATGGATGTATGCACACCAGGAACTGTAGGAATATTCGTTATTATTAATTCTATGCTCAAGAAATATGATTCTGACAGTCATGAAACACTGTCTGGAAAAATAATACACCAACACAGGGCCTCCCAAACTTTGGTTCTCCATATGTTTTGGACTTCAAGTCCAAAACCTGACTTCAGCCAAGCTGACTGGGGTTGCAGGGAACTGATGCTCAAAAGGCCAGGAGGACTGAAATTTGGGAACCATTGGACCTAGGGCCCTTTGACATTACAGTATGACCCCCATGTCCATGGGGGATACATTTCCAGACTTACCACAGATAGTGAAAATTGTGGATAGTATTGAAGCCTATATTTCTGGAATGTTGACCATAGAGTCAAACTGAAGGATCTTCAGATATCTGGAGAGGTGTTTTCTGTAGGCATCTGGAAGCTCTTGGGCGCAAACTTAACATAGAGTTGCATTGGAGGACCTCCAGAATCCTAGAGTAACCATATTTTTTTTCTTTGCATTTTTATTTTTATTAATATAATTTGTGATTGAACTGAAGCCTGTGACCATACTTTTTGATGTGGTTAAGTGAAACCATGGGTACCAATCCCATGAATAGGGGGGGATCATACTGTATGCAGTTATGATGCTATGATTCCACTAAATGTCATGGCCACCTCTTATGAAATCCTGGGATTTGATGTTTGGTGAACAGTGGAAATCTCTGGCTGATAATTGCAAATGTCCCTCCTTAATAACCACAGATGATTCTTGACTGTTGGCCTTGCTTGCTAGGGTTTCTGGGTTTTAAAGTCCAAAACACCTGGAGGACAAAAGTTTGAGGACTACTGAATCAGCGATACTCTTGTAGAATGTTTTCTCCATATTTGAACTTCCTGAAGGGTTGCAGCAGGGAAGTATTCTAGACTCAGAGGATGCTGGTGTGAAAATTGAGAGAAGGAAAACCAAAAGTTAAATATATGCCGAGGACACCATATAACTTGCAGAAAATAGCAAAGACTTGGAACAACTACTGAGGAAAGTTAAGGAAGAAATTGCAAAAGCAGGATAACAGTTCAATATTAAGAAGACAAAAGTAATGGCCATAGATGATTTACATATGTTTTACATCTATTACATTTTACATCTATTACATTTTACATCTGTTTTACATCTATTACATTTTACAGTGGATAACTAACTAAGACATGGAAATAGTTAAAGATTTCCTATACCTTGGCTCGGTAATTAAGCCAAATGTAGTCAAGAAATCAGAAGATTGCAACTTGGAAAGGTGGCTCCGAAGGAACAAGATAATGTGCTCAAGTGTAAAGACATATCATTAAATATCAAAGTCAGAATCATCCAGGCCACAGTATTTCTGATTTCTGTGTGTGCTTCTGAGAGCTAACAGGAAAAAGGTCAGCTCATTTGAAATACAGTGTTGGAGAAGCAGTCTGCAGATACTGTGGATCGCCGAAAAGACAAATGAATGGATCCAAGAGCAAAGAAAGTCCAAAGCTGACTAAATTGAGGCTGTCATTCTTTGGACATATCATGAATGATATGATTCACTGGAAAAGACTATTACTTTGGGGAAAGTGGGGTGCAGTAGGAAAAGAAGGAAACTGCACTCCAAGTGTATTGATTCAATCATGGAAGCCATAGTCCTGACTTTGCAAGACCTGAGTAGGGCAGGTGATAACCGGGGATCTTGGAGGACTATCATTCATACGGTTGCCACCAGTTGAAGCTGACTTGAAGGCAAAAAATAGAAAAACAATTTATTTTGTGCAAAACCCATTTTCTGAACAGGAAACCTGTTTTCTGAGCAGAAAACACATTTTTGCAGTCTCTTGCGGGAACACTCCAGTTTAAAAAAATGAATACTTAAGGATGTTCAAATGTGGGCAGAATACTGGAGGAAAATGTTCAATTTCTTCTGCAGTAGGGAGCAAACTATTATAACTATTTGTTTCCACATGGGAGGGTAAAATAGCCAAGGCTTTACATTCCTAGTGCCCGCACACACACTGCTCACATCAAATTTAAAGTTCTCCTTATCCAAACTAGACCATCTGGCCTAGGAGGGAGTGAAAAGAGAGGCCTAGCAACACCATCGGACCGGGCCTCAAGTTGAAGAGCGCCCTCTCCATGACAGCACCATCTGGCCTAGGAGGGAGTGAAAGGAGAGGCCTAGCAACACCATTGGGCCTGTCCTAAATTATGAAGCAGAGCCCTCCCTCCAGTCCATCTGCCTTGGTCCAGGCCTCAGAGGGAGAGAAGAACCGCTGGACCTGATCCCTTTCCCCACCACCATTCCCTTCTCCTTTTGTGTCTTGTCTTTTTAGATTGTAAGCCTGAGGGCAGGGAACTGTTTAATTAAAAATAATAATTGTAAGATATTATTATTATTAAACTACATTTGATTTTTAAAAACATGTTGGAAGATTAATCACCGGGATCCCCATGTCACATCCAATTCTTGACTTGCAGCGTAAATATAGGTAGGGTTCCTGGGGATTCCGAAAAGTTACATTTTCATGGATGTCAAGTGAGAAAGAGACATTCTGTCTAGATTTTTCGTTAGCTAAGAGTTAATGATGTTTTATCCATAGATAGTGCTGGCTAGAAGATTCTTCCATTAATGATGTTGATGGGCTTTTATGGCTGGTGGCTATCAGCTTTTATGCATCTCCTTCACCATCACTACCATAGGCTTAGGGAAAAGATTGGAGAAAAGAACTTTGGCAGGAGAGGAGGATCTTGAGTTTTGCAAATGACTGGAAGAAAGGGCTTAGGAATTGGATTTCTCCCAGAATATACTGTTTTGTTTGGCTATGGTGGAGCGGCCGAGGGTGGGGGAGATTTTCAACACAAGCATTATCAGTCTGTTTCCTTGCCTTGCTCCCCCGTGATCGACTTGTATATTCATAAATAAATTAGAAAAACACCATGGGATAACAAGCATGCTTTTGTCCTGACCTTTCAGCTTCATTCATCTAAAAATAAATGTCAGGCTAGCAAAGGTGAACCAAAACCTAGGAATGGTGTCTCCCTAACCACTTTCCAGTCTGCGCTTAATCACATCTACTCTGAAAAGTAAGTTCTCATGGTGTGAAATAGAGCTTCTTTCCCCAAGGATTTCCGGTTAGGAAGAGAACAGCCAAAAGCACATTTACCTGGGAGCAGCAGCCTTTACTGCCAAGAAGGCATTGAAAGGCTGGGGCTGCCAGATGTTTGTATTCGTAAAGCAGGCATGTTATTCTCTGCATAGATTCCAAAAGATGGGATGTTAAAGCTCTAGCCTCCTTTGCTCCTCAGCTGGTATCCTGTCCAGATTCCATGTAGAGGAAGTCCCTGCCTTTCAACGGCCTGTTGTTTGGTGACTTGCTCTTTCAGCTCTTGCAAATTAAAGACAAATTCCATTAATCTGATGAGGGATTCACTCTTTTTTTTAGTTCTTGCCTATGGGGGATTGCTTGGAGTTGACTATGCACGCATGTATTGCTTGTAAAGTGTGCTGGCAGGGCAGGAACCAAGCTGACTGAGAGTTTTTGCAAGAAGTGTGTGCAAGTGTTAGCTGGTGGCTTCCATGTCAGTGAGGTGGTGAGTCTGCTTTGAATTTTATTCTGTACTTAAAGGGAGTGACCAAGAGGTGTCAACTGCTGTCAAGTCTACTTTGACTTATAGTGATCCTTTGAATAAGAGACCTCCAAGCCTTCCTATCTTACCACCTTGCTCAAATACAGTACTGCAGACTCAGACCTGTGGCTTCCTTGACTGAGTGTATCCATCTGGAATTCTATCAAGAGTGCTGAACTTCAATACTTGAAGAAATGTTCTCCATATATATGACAGCCTAAGGACTGCAATTTGCTAGGGACCCTCCTCTGTACTTTATCAATAGGAGCAATGCATTATGGGAGGACCTGAGAGAAAGACCTTAGCTTTGGCACCCTAGTTGTGGAATAGTGTCCTCCTGGAGGTCCAATTGGCACTATAGTCATTTCAGTGTCAAGAAAACAACTGGCTGCTTTTTAAAGCCATTGAGGCCTAATTTGTTGATGTTGTGTGCCTTCAAGTCATTTCTGGCTTATGGCAGCCTTAAAGTGATCCTGTTATGGGGTTTTCTTGGCAAGATTTCTTCAGTGTGTGACTTCAGAGAGTGTGACTTGCCCAAGATCTTCCTGTGGGTTTCCATGGCCTAGCAACTCCACAATCTTGTTTCGAGAGGCAGGCAGAAGGCACACTGCATTTGGTCAGAGATGCTCTAATTTACAGTAATTTCCCACTTATTTGACAGGATAGGGACCAGATCACTGTCAAAAAGCAGAATGGTTGAAAATGTGGAACCTGGATTATTGTATATTATATGATATTACCATATAATCACAAATATAAGTATGGGACTGTGCATACTGGCCATAAAGGCTGGTCTGGGGACAGAGTCAGGGCATGGCATCCACATGACACACACCCTGACTCTGCCCCCAGGGCGGCGTGATGTCACATGACCCTTCCTTGGAGTCTTCTTCCTTGGAGGTCTTTAAGCAGAGGTTGGATGGCATCTGTTGGGGATGCTTTGATGGAGAGTTCCTGCATGGTAGGTGGTTGGACTGGATGGCCCTTGTGGTCTCTTCCAACTCTAGGATTCTATGATTCTATGACTCTATGTCCCTCCACACAGTGTGTGGTGTCACAGCGCTCCTCTGGCGCTCCGTAAAGCTGCAGTGCCACAGCTATCACACCCTTTGTAGCGCACAAAAAGGAGCCGCTTTTTGTGGCTCCTTTTTGTTCCCTGCAAAAGCCAGATGGGGGCCACAGAGTGTGGTTGCTGCAGCCCCAATCTGGCTGTAAAAAGGTGTGGCTGCAGGCCACCCCTTCAAGGTGGTCTGCACAGCCCCTATGAATACCTGTACAGTGCTGCATTATAAGCACACAACAATAGCATAAAAGACTTCTACAGTATACAAGACACAGACTGAACGAAAACCTGGGACCGAGTCAGTAATTAAAGTGTCATGCAAAAGTGTCATATTTGTCGAAAGGGTGGGGAATGCTTCAGCTAAATGGATTCTGATAATTATGTAATAGCGTTGGAAGCACGGATCGTGGAAGAGTAACCTGTTGAAAAGCTGGAGATGCCTTTATTTTTTTTACAAAAACGAGGACCCATTTTGTGGTCCTCCCACAGATTGACGGATTTATTATGACATGGAGCAGAGTTGTAAAGGATGACTGCTTTATCTTCAGGGGCAGGCTAAACAAAAGACAACCATTTTGCATATCTTTGCATCCAACCTGCAGGTTTGTTTAAATGCAAATTACACCAGCCAGGAAAGGAGGGCTGATTAGTTAGTGGGAAAGACTGGAAAAGGAATTTAACCCTCTTCTCTGCAAGTGAGGTCCTGAGGGATATAGGTGTCTGGG
Organism: Urosaurus nigricauda; assembly: GCA_034509955.1. NCBI lineage: Eukaryota > Metazoa > Chordata > Lepidosauria > Squamata > Phrynosomatidae > Urosaurus > Urosaurus nigricauda. The sequence goes on from JAOEGL010000004.1 coordinate 5,229,549, forward strand.
CTAACAGATGAAAGAAAAAGGCCAAAGCACCCACAGCTGTTGTTATGCAGAAAGTAGGGTTGCCAGAATGAAAACTGGAGAAGGCTCCTGTGCCTTTAACAGTTGTGTAAAAAAAAAAGGAATTTCATCTAGTACTGAATGGCAATGGTGCACAACTGAATGTATACTGGTATACATAGGTGGAAAGATTCCCTTAAGTTATCTAACCTTTTGCAAGCCACCTGTTGAGCTAATAAATTCCCCCTAAATACTAAGGAGACATTGTCATTGTTGGTAGGGACCCCAAGTTGCTGCCCCCACACTTTTGGGCAACAGTGGTGGTCATAGTGAGCAGCAAAACAGGACATGATACAATAAACCAAAAACAATCCCCCCCCTTGCAACAGACAATTCTGGATCTTCTAGGAAGATCCAGAGCAAAAATGTAACTTTAAAAAATGTTTTAAGGGTGCTATAGAGCAGGTCGTATTGTGAGCAGGATGCATACCATTTGGACTGTTCACACCAAAACCAGGGATTGGGCCATGCACCGTCCAGACTCCCCACTGAGAGGATGGAGGGAGTATGTTTTCTTTGGCCTATGATTTGCAGCCAAATGCACAACCCAAATGTTCATGTGTATCCCATCTGTCTCTGCATGTGTGATAGCACCACATATTCAACTCTGCTTCCACAAACGTGTACTGAGTGCAAACACTCCACGTCAGACAAACATGTCCAATCTCTTCCATAGGGGAACTTACTCATGTGTAAGCCACCAACAAGATGCTGGTTCTTAACTTTTCTATGGTAATTCTCACCTGGAATGGGACTGGAACACATCCCAAACAAATAAAATCCCAAACAAAAAAAATCAAACTTCTAGATCATTTTTCTTTCACCCTCTTCAGGACAGAGATTCCATTGGAAGTTCTCCTGGTGGTGACCAGCCAAGTCTCTATTACTGCATCCACGGAAACAGAAATGACACTGGCTACTGAGATGAATTTTGTGTCCATTTATTCTTCAGGGTAGCGACTGATTGGCTTGCCCTGTGTAGAAGGCAGAAGGGCATGGCTGGCGGGAGATAGCACATACAGTCATGTTTGAAGATGCACAGCTGACAGTTATCAGGTTCTGCAAGAACATGGCTTGAGTGTCTCTGGGGACAGAGCTGGCAATTGGTTTTGTTGCAATTCGGTCTGGTTCCCTTGTTTGTGTCCCTCTGACGCTGCCGATTGTCGTGACTTCACATCTCCTGGGCTCTGCCTTCCCATTAAAAACAGGTTTCACAGCTAAGGCATGCGTCAAGTCCTGCATGCAGATGTGTTGTATCTGCAGCCAGCAGGCCAATGTCAAACCTATTATGCCTGAGCTTTTTATCACAGAGGGACGCCCCCAAACTAATGAGAAGAATGACAATTTTTCATAATCTGATTTCTGCAGACTCTACCAAGACGGTTTCTCAAAGCTAATAGTATAAAATTCTATAATAGCTTCCAGATACTGTAGAGGAAGTGGAGAGAGGCACAGTAATGTTGTTGTTGTTGTTACGTGCTTTTAAGGCAACACCAATTTATGACAACCTTATTATAGGATATTCCTGATAAGATCTATTCAGAAGAGGTTTGCCACTGCATTTTTCTGAGTGTGTGATTTGCCCAGAGTCACCCAATGGCTTACCATGACAGGGGTGCATCCTCACTGCAGAATTAATGCAATTTGACACCACTTTAATTGCCATGGTTCCATGTTATGGAATTCTGGGAATTGTAGTTTTGTGAGATATTTAGCCTTCTTTGTCAGATAGCTCTGGTGCCACAATAAATTATAAATTGTAAGGTTCCATGTCAGTGAGCCAGAGCAATTTAAGTGGTACCATATCAACGTGGATTATTTCTGCAGGGCAAATGCAGCCTGAGTGGTGAATTCAAACCCTGATACCCCAAATCCAGCTCCAGCACTCAACTCAGCATTTCCCATAATGCTAGAATTAAAATGGCCGCTACATTATTAATAGCAGCCTTAGCACAGCATTGGGCAATGGAACAAACATTGCATACCCTCCAATTATCCCAATTTGACTGGGTTTAATTCTATGTCATCCCATTTTTTCACTTGCTTTGAAAATGTCCCATCTTCCCCTTTGTTTTTGGTTTACTTCAAGGGCTGCAAACTGATCTCAAAATGCAAAAGTAGTTCGCACTCAATAAAATGCAGCAGGGAGAAAAGAAGACAGGGTGGGATCTTGCCCTTTCCAAAAGGCTCAGGCAAAAGCAAACAGTTCCTCATTAATAACTTTTTCCATCTTGAGCACACCCTGACATTGTTTGGCCACGTGTGTCAGTAAAATGTGGAAGGGTATGATTTTGGGTGACCCAGTATTTTTCAGTGGCATCCCCAACTAGCTTCCAGTGAAAATTGTGAGGTGAGATATGAGACTCCACATGAGTGAAGCCAACAATGTGGTACCCTCTGCCCTCTGGGTGAGAAGTGACTTTTAGCTCACATCCCCCAGTGGGGTCCATCAGTATGTTCCCAACTGCCCCAAAGTGTCATAACATCAAATTCAGTTTCAGTTTTTATCCCAAATAGGCTACTCTTTGAGGGGTGCCCAAATCCAATCTGAGTGCTGTAATTTAGGGTCACTTGATAGTGGGATGGTGAAGGTGATATGCTGGCCTATGGACTTTGTCGGTGTCCTGGGTGGCTTGAGGACACAAAAGATACTGCATGTAGTCCAGAAGTTGCACTTTCCTCGTGCCTGTTTTAAAGTGAAAGAGATGGATATGCAAGCGCTGTCTGTTCTCCCTCCCCCAAATCAGCCTAATGCTGAAACCATCAACAACAAAGCTGTGACAAAGAGAGATACAGAATAAAATGTAGGAAAAAAGGCTGCCGAGTATCGTCCATGGTGCTAAGCAGGGACATCATCAGGGAGGTGCAGGGGGTATGGATCATACGAAGTGTCACCTCAGACAGGGGTGTCATCTGGTGCACCGGTGGGAAGGGGCTGCCTTCCAGGTCTGGTGGTTCTGCTGGCTGGGCGGGAAAGTGAGTCGCTTCCCTTTCCTGACCAGCTAGGATCTCTGCAAATTCCACCCAGAAAGCCCTGATCCATAGCTGAGCCAAACTACAATCAGCCCTCTGTATCAGCAGGGATTCAGCTCTGGACCACCCCCTGCAGATACCAAAAAACGCAGGACCTCATGTCTCATTACCATCAATGGACAGAGAGATGATTGTAGCCCTATCAGTGCAGTGGTGTGCCTGTGCCACCATTGATGGTAATGGGGCAGGGCCATCTGTGGATACTTCAATCCATGGATAGCTAGAGGGGTATCGGTACCTCATAACTGGTTGGCCAAGGAGACAATTGCTTCAGGGATCTGATCTGACTGAAAGGGCCCCTGGAAAGGAAGATGGTGACTGTTCCTCATTTTTCTTCTCATCCAAGGAAACTCTGGGACCCGTGTAAATGTCATGCCATCCAACATTTCAGAGATGAAAACTAGAACACCTATGGCCATGCAGCACCAGAGTGAGGAAGAACAGAAAAGCTAAGAGAGGCAGCAGCTGGTTGCTTTTGCCTTAAACTACTGGAAGACTCTACCTTTTCCTCTTCTCCTTTCTCTGTTGCTACATTAATGGAGTGCAAACTACTTTTTCACCCTAAACTGAGTTTGTGACAATTGAGGCAAGCAGAGAACAAAGGGGGGCAGTGGGTGGAGAAGGAGAGGGAAACTGGAACATACTAACAGCACCTGAAAAAGTGGGACAGCAGAGGATTAACCATGGCTGTCCCTGCTAAATTTGGACAGTTGGAAGATATGAAATGTCATGTTTATACTGTAAAAAGTATTGAAACAATTCTTTGTTTAATCTAGGAAAGTTTTTCTCTTCCAGAAATGTTTTACAAAGAGAATTAATTTGTATACATAGCACATACACACATAAATAAAAACAATGGGTGGCTGGATGTTACCATTCTGGCTCTTTTTGCATGCATATTGAAAACATGCACTATAAATATTCATGTTGAACTTTCATGATATGCTGTCAAGCAGCCCCTTCCCTCAAAGTAGTGCTTCTGCTGTTCCTCTACCAGCCCCCAGCGTTCAAACCACAACTACTTCTAGGCTGATGGCTTGCTAATCTTCCCAAATGGATGGCTGTTGTTCCTTCAATGGGATCATAATGGTCGGAAATGTTCTGTCAGTTGGGAATCCCTCCCTCCTCATTCCTTGAAATATAGTACCCCTGAGACTTCAGGGAGGGATAAAGGGAAAGTCTGGAGATAGATTTGCCGTTTAAAGGCAGAGCTGGGAGAGTTATGGGATTCCTGATAAACTGTGAGTTGTTGAAGGTGAAGCTTCTCTGGGCACAATGTTGTCTCGCTCTCTCGGGATCCAATGTTATCAGCTATCAGAGTTTACTTGTCTCCACAGTGCTCTGTTTAGTGCACTAGGAACAGAAGCAAATATATTTCAAATTTATAGAGTGTATAGTATGTATAAATAAACCTAGTAGAACTTTCCTCCACTTATCAAAGGACATAAGGCACAAGATTATTTTGGCGTACATCAGTGGGAAACCTAGTATATTTGACACCAGGTAAAATAAATAAATAAAAAATTTATTTATATCCTGCCCCTCTGTCCGAGACAACTGGGGCAGCTTACAAGTTAAAACAGTACAGTGCCAAATCCCAGTATCCCACCCCCCCTTAAAATAACAATTAAACAATTCACAGTTTAAAACATACCTTAAAATAAACAATCAAACTGTAGCTATAGCAGATTCAGAGGGGTAACGGGTTCCGATCTTTGGTGGCTAGTTATCTATCCAGGAAAGGCCTGCCAGAAGAGATCTATCTTAACAGCTTTTTAAAAGCTGTTTAAGCTGGTAATGTGACAGATCTCCTCAGGCAGGCTGTTCCATAATCTGGGAGCAGTTTCCAAAAAGGTCCTCTGGGTGGTTGCAGGCAGCCTAGTTTTCATAGGTGTGAATAATTTTTTTAATACCCCTTTTGGGATGGGGAGAGACTGTCCCTTCGGATGTTCACCCTCCTGAGGTGTCACCCAATACAGACCACACTCCCCACACTTCCCTAGTAATACCTTACCTAGAAATATAGCTTCATGGAGGGATCCTATGAGTCACCTAGACCAAACCCTTTCAGAGAGGGCAAAAGCATCCTTGATAGGTTATACTCCAACCTCTGTTCAGAAAGCCTCCAACAGAGAAGAGTCCCACCACCTTCCAAGACAGTCCTTTCCACCTTCAAACAGTTGTCTACTATCTGGTCATAATCTCCAGTCTTGTACAGTAATTGGAACCCATTGGTTTGGGTGCTACTCTCTGGAGCAGCAGAAAACAGGCTTGTTCCATCTTCCATCTGCTATACCTTCAGATATTAAGAAATAGTTATGAGATTACCTTTCAGTCTTCTCTAACATATCACCCCCCTTAACCATTCTTCAGGACTTGGTTTCCAGACTGCTTACCACCTTGGACACCCTCTCCTGGGCATGTACTAGCTAGTTGATATATTTCTTAAACTGTGGCATCCAGAACTGGAAACAGTACTGTACTCCAAGTGAGGTCTGACCAAAAGAGAACAGATTGACACTATTATTTCCCTTGATGTGGATACTATAGTTTTGTTGATGCTAGAAATATTGTGCTTTTTGATTTTTGGCTGCTGCATCACACTGTTGACTCAGATTTAGCTGTGGTCTGCTGAGACCCTTAGATCTTTTTCACACATCATGAGGCAACAAGTGTAGGTTTTTTTCTAGTTAGTATTCCCATTGCTCCAAAGATTGCCATGTCAGACAATGGTGTGTGAAGGGATGATGAGTGTTCATTAGGCAAAGCCTGTGATACAACTTGTAGCACACTCTTATGTGCACTGGGTTGGAAGAAAGTCCCCCATGTTCAATGGGATTTATTCTCAAACAAATATGCACAAGGAGTGGAATCCTAATGACACAGATCTTTCTCCAGCCCATACCCATTGTAGTCCTGTCAAATGAAGGCATTTCTTTGTTACAGTGCTGCAGAACTATCCAAGATGAGGGAAGTTAGAGTGTTAGACTTTTATCTGGCAGATCTGAGCTGAATAGCTGTAAGTTTGAAACAGTTTAGGCAATGGAAACGGTAGACACAGTATGCTCTGTTTAAGCTTCTGTTGCTGTTGTGTACCTTCAAGCCATTTTCAACTTATGGCAACCTTAAAGCGAACCTGTCATAGGGTTTTCTTGGCAAGTTTCTTCAGAGAGGTTTTGCCATTGTCTTCCTCTGAGGCTGAGAGAGTGTGACTTGCCCAAGGTCACCCAGTGAGTTTCATGGCTGAGTGGGATTCTATCCCTGGTCTCTATAGTCCTAGTCTGATGCTCAAATCACTATGCCACACTGGTTCTGTGTTTAAGGGTGGCAAGTGGCCAAATGAGCACACCTACAATCCAAGAGGACAGACAGAGGAGAAGCCAAGCCACTCCAAGGCAATACATGGTTAAAGCAATCCAGGGTCTAGAAACAAAAGGCAGCTTGAACAGGGTCCAATAGAAAATGATCAAAAGAACAAGCTGAAATTCCAAGACCAACAAAGCAAGAAACATCAGAAAAGCAAACCAACAAAACAAGATACATCAGATTTTGGAACTGTTGCCTATAGCAAAGCAATTGCCTTGTCTGTGCTAATTAAGAAATTAATACATCAACACAGTTTCTCTAATGACCTAAATGTGTTCCTTTTAAGGCAAGCCAAGCCATTACCTGCTCTTTTTATACTTGGTGTCTCAGTATACAATGTACAAAAGAGTGAAGCATCTCAGCATCTGACTGGCTCTTCAGAAGCACCAGGAGTTGCATGTGATGCCCTAGGGCCTGCCCCACTTGCAGCACTTCTAGAGTAGGAGTACCAGCCTCCTTTGGCTCTCCAACTGGCTCTTCCAACTCTTGATTCTTCTCTTCCTATCCTTTCATGAAGCCCTGTTGGTCCAGTAGTTCGGTGTCGGTACTGCAGCCACAATGTTGTGAGTTCAGTCCTGAGGGGCTCCAAGATTGACTCAGCTTTCCATCCTTTGGACATCGGTAAAATGAGTACCCAGCTTGTTGGGGGCAATTGGCTTATACATTGTAAACTATTAAAGACTCCTTAGTTCAATATGAAGCAGTATAGACATGTAAATACTAAATGCTATTCTCCAGTATGACACCATTCATGTTCACCAACATTTCACAGATGAAAACGGGGGCACATGTGGTGTTTCATCATCAATGTGTGGTCAAGTGACGAATGAGGAAGAGCACACAGTTTAAGAGATGCTGCAGCAGCTTGCTTTTGCTTGAGCTTACTGGGAAAGGTAAGACTCTTCTCCCCTTTCTCCTCTCTCTCCTGCTGAGACAACTGAGTACGGGCTACTTTTGTGCTTTGAACTCAGTGTGCAACAAGTGAAGTAAGATAAGGACAAAGATGGAAAGTGGGAAGAGGAGAGAAATGGGGACATTTTAAAAGCAGCTGAAAAGGTGGTATGAGAAGGGTAATAATGACTCCCTCTGTCAAATCCAGATAGTTGGAGGGTACATCTTAATATTGTTCTTGAATATGAATACCCATAGTTATCTGACACAAACACATTTATTTGGTAAAGCCAAGAATTTCATAGGGTTTTTTTTTTAAAAAAAACAACAACACCCAGAACTGTTTCTGAACTGAAATAAGTATTTTTTCCAAAATATCTATTTTGCAGCTTTTAATCCTGGTCACAATCTGATCTGTTACTATTGAATCTGTGGATTTGGTAAAGTTTCTCCCAGTGATTTCTACTTACTTCTTATTGTTAGAAAAGGCCTTTCCTGGGCCCAACATAGCCAAGGAAGGCATAAGAACATGGCAAAGCATTTTTGGTGCATCTAGTAAAAAAATAAAATAAAATGGTGGAAGGTTTGATATTCCAGGGTGGGGTGGGGGACTAATGTAGCTCTCTAGTCTTCCATAACTGTTCACCCCTAGCGATCCTAGGAATGAGAAACCTCCAAGAACCCCAGTCATCCATTATCCTGCTCAGGACTTGCAAACTCAGGGCCATGCCTTCATTGACTGAGGGGCTTGACAGACACCCTCAGAGAACGGGACCAAGAAGAATGGATACAAGCTCCAGGAACAGAGATTCCACCTCAACATTAGGAGGAACTTCCTGACAGTAAGGGCTGTTCAACAATAGATGTCCCATTTTGTCTCTCCTCCTCTCACTTTCCACTTTTGTCTTCAGCTTTTTTTAGTTGTAGTAAATGGCATTAAAAGTGAAAAAGTAGTTTGCATTCAGGTAACTCGGTAGGGAGGGAAGAGAGAAAGGGGCAAACTTTTGTCCTTCCCATTAGGCTCAGGCAAAAGCAAACTGCTGCAGCCTCTCCTAGCTTGTTTTTTCTTCCTCATTAAAACCCTTTGGCATCTTGACCACACTCTGATATTGCTTGGCTACACATGTCCTAGTTTTCATCTGTGAAAGGTTGGAGAGTATGCAGATCTATGAACATTGTCCATCCACTCTGATGTTATGTAATTATATCAGCGTTTGATACAATCAGAGTCTGATTAAGTTACTTTTGAGGAACAACTGCCAGAATCCCTGAACCAGCATAGTTTATTATGGGAATTGTAATCACAGAATTACAGAATCATAGCAGTCCAACCCCATTCTGCCATGCAGGAACTCACAATCAAACCCTCGACAGATGGCCATCCAGCCTCTGTTTAAAGACCTCCAAAGAAGGAGACTACACCGCTCTCCAAGGGAGTGTGTTCCATTGTCGAACAGCCCTTACTGTCAGGAAGTTCCTCCTAAAGTTGAACTGAAATCTCTTCTACTGTAGCTTGCATCCATTGTTCCATGTTCTATTCTCTGGAGCAGCAGAAAATAAGCTTGCTCCATCCCCAATGTGACACCCCTTCAAATACTTTAACAGGGCTATCATATCAATCCAAAAAAAAAGTATTTTTCTTCCACGCTCTGCTCTGACTCGGATAACAAATTGGCCACGAAAAGGTAGGAAGTGAATCTCTGTAAAAAATACTCCAAATTTGTATTATTGTGTACACTTCCATATCTTTTCTCTATCCAGAGTTACCTATCTGTCACAGCTGAAGAAAATTAATGTTTCTGTGATTTTCTGTGCTGTCAGTTGTGCAGAAAATAAACACACGCGCAAAACTGTAACACTGCTTTTCTTTTACCACAACTCCTTAATTAATGCAAATGCCCTGCTGCAGTTTTTCAAGTTCCTTATATAAAGGGGACCTCTATGGTCCTGTCTTCATAGGCCAAATAAAACATATTCCCTCCATCCTCTCAGAGGGGTGTGTGGGTGATGCATTGCCCAGTCCCTGGTCCTGCTGTGAACAGTCCAGATGACAGTTGTTGTGGGTGGCACAGCAGAACCCCCATGTAGATATCTGCATTAAAATTTGGAAATTTGGAAATTTGAAAATTTAAATTTAAAAGAAACCTGGGCTTTCTACTGTCTCCTCCCACTGAGCCTTGCCCCACTCAAACCATCTTTTCAACATTTTAAAGTGAGACAGGCAAATGCCACAACCCATTTCTGCAGAAAAGCAGATGTTTGAGGAGCAATGGTGTCACTCGCTACGATTGTAGATTTTGATTGAATGTTAGAAGGAACTTCTTGACAGTGAGAGTGGCTTTGGCAATGGAACCCATTGCCTAGAGCATGGTGGGGTCTCCTTTCCTTGAATGTTTTCAAAAAGAGTTTGGACAGCTATATGCTGGAGATGGTCTAACCAGAGATCCTGCGTTGAGCAGGCGGTTGCACTAGCTGGCATATGGGACCCCTTCCATCTCTCTGATTCTTTGACTCCATGACTTTAACTGAATGTGCTTGTCGTGCAAATAAGTGAACATATATGTATGTGTGACAGTCATTGAGTTCTGGCTGATATTTTCCACAAAAAGAAAAAGAAGATAAGAGTGTTTTGTGGGTTTTTCGGGCTATATGGCCATGTTCTAGAAGAGTTTATTCCTGATGCTTTGCCTGCATCTGTGACTGGCATCTTTAGAGAAGATGCTCTGAAGATGCCAGCCACAGATGCAAGTGATATGTTAGGAATAAACTCTCCTAGAACATGGCCACAGAACTTGGAAAACCCACAAAAAACTATGGGTGCCAGCCCTGAAAGGCTTTGATTTCACAAAAGAAGATATATTTAAAGATGCTTAAAGGAGGGTCTATCATTAGCTGAAAAGTCCAGTACAATTCAGCCTATGGATACTCTTAAGGTTTTCTTCAGGGCGCTATATAAAATTACAGAAGGACAACAAATACATAACATCGTAATATATAAAATCATTACTATATTTACACATTGCCTGTAGCCTCGGCTTACCCACTTACAATTGATACTGCAGAAATGTTTTTGCCAGGAACTCCAAAATCATATAATGCCAGAACGAAAACATGTGAATAAAGGCTCAAGGGTTTTTTAAAAAGAAGAAAAAAATCTTATGAGCAGATGGTAGAAAAAATATAAATAATGTTCAAGGTTTTTTTTTATTATTTTATATAGCCCCCTGCAAAAGGCCTTAAGAATATCCATCGTCTGAAACATGTCAGGCTTTTCAGATAATAAAATACCATCTTTTAAGCATCTTGAGACGTGTCTCCTTTTTCTCTTGTGGATTTTATTGGATGCTCCCGAGTTTTTGCTCTTTCCGTTTTTCCAATATTTTCCACAGGCATAAAGATAATTTTGTTGTTTTGTTATGTGCACCATGTTGACTCTGACTTATACTGACCCTCTCCTCATGTTTTCTTGGCAAAATTTATTTGTAGTAGAGTTGCCTTGGATTTTCACTATGAATGAGGAAGTAGCTTGCCCAGGGTTTGCCAGTAGGTTTCCTTGGCCCAACAGAGAAGTGAGCCTGGGTTTCCTGGAGTCTTAGGCTGCATCTAAAGTGCATGAGTAATCTAGTTTGAATTCTATGGGTCAATGCCATGGAATTTTGGGAATTGTAGTTTGTTGTAGCACCAGACCTGAGAGAGAAGGCTAAAAGTTTCACAAAACAACAAATTCCAGAACTGCATAGCACTGAACCATGGCAGTTAAAGTGGTGTCAAACTAGATTATTTCTGCACTGTAGATGCAGTTTAACACAATGATTCCCAAATTTTGGTCTGCCAGGTATTTTGGGCTTCAGCTCCCAGAAGCCTTAGCCAGCTAGGCCAGCAGTCAGGAATTCTGGGAGCTGAAGTCCAAAACATCTGGAGGACCAATGTTTGGAAACCATTGGTCTAACACTCAACCCACTATACCATGGTACCTTCTATAGGTCCAAAACACACTGCAGAAATAATCTAATCTAGTTTGAGACCACTTTAACTGCCCTGGTTCAGTACTAGGAAATCATTGGAAATGTAGTTTATTGTGGCACTAGAGCTCTCTGACAGAGAAGGCTAAATGTGTTACAAAACTACAGTTCTCAGTATTCCCTAGCATTGAACCAGGGCAGTTAAAGTGGTCTCAAACGGGATTATTTCTGCTGTGTTTTTTGGACCTTTAGGGGCAATCTAGACCACCCAAAAAGGGCGGTCCGTGACCGCCCCTTTAAGCGATGAGATGGGGCCAAGGCTGCCGCACAGGCAGCCTCCGTGGCCCCATCTCGCCGCCTCTGGAGGCCGTGGGGAAGAGGCAAACTGCCGCTTCCCCATGGCCTCCAAGTGGGGTTCAGTAGGCGCCCTGGATGCCCGCTGCACCCCGCTTGCGAAGGCAGGGCTGAAGGAAGGAAGGGGCCGCCGCCGCGGCTGTGTAAAAGCCGCGGCAAAGACCTGCCCACAAAAAGAAGCTTCGTTTGGAGCTCCTTTTTTGCGCCGTGGAAAGGGAGTGATTTGTACCCTCCCACGGCACAAAAGCATCATCATGTGCGCAGCCTATCTAAAAGCTGCACGTGTGATGATGCTTTGACAACGCATCCGTATGGATGCTGCCATTTTAAAATGATGGCGTCCATATGCTTTAGGGTTAGGGAGGGTCTAAAAGCTGCACCCTCCCTAACCCTAAAGGCAGGCTTTCCAGCCCTTAAAGCGGTGCAAAGTGCCCATCTAGAAGGGCCATAGTGATCCTATCAAAGGGTTTTGGGGCAATTCTAGGGACAAGATGGATTTTGAGTTTTGCCATTATCTTCCTCTGAGTATAACAGAGTGTTACTTGCCCAAGGTCCCCCTGTGGGTTTTCATTGCTGAATGAGGATTTGAACTCTGATGTCCAACTAAGGGTCCCTACTCCAACATTCAAACCATTGCACCATGCTGGCTCTCATTGTTAGGTGCCTTCAAGTCAAGTCTGACTTATGGTGGTGACCCTATCCCAGGATTTTCTTGACAAGGAGATTTGCTATTGCTTTCCTCTTAGGCTAAGACAGTGTGCCTTGCTCAAGGTCATCCAGTGAGTTTCCAAAGCTGAGTGGGGATTTGAACCCTGACTCCAGAGCCATAGTCCAACATTCAAATCACTACACCATGCTGGCTCTCAAGATTTATTCAGAGGAAGTTTGCCACTGGAGCATGTCCAGAGGAGGGCAACCAAAATGGTGAAAGGTCTAGAAACCACCAAATCCTATGCAGAACATCTTAGGGAGCTGGGTCTGTTTAGCCTAGAGAAGAGAAAGTTAAGGGGATGACATGATAGCCATGCTTAAACATTTGAAATAATGTCATAATGAGGATGGAACGAGCTTGTTTTCTGCTACTCCAGAGACTAGGACACGGAGCAATGGATCCAAACTACAAGAAAAGAGATTCCATCAAAATATGAGGAAGAAATTCTCGATGGTAAGAGCTGTTTGACATTGAGATATGCTGGCTTGGAGAGTGGTAAAGTCTCCTTCTTTGGAGGTTTTTAAACAGAGGCTGGATGGCCATCCCTCGGGGGTCCTTTGATTGTGAGTTCCTGAATGGCAGGGGGTTGGACTGGATGGCCCTTGGGGTCTCTTCCAATTCTAGTATTCTATGATGGTATGATTCTCCTAAAATGGCGAAAGTGTGACTAGTCCAAGTGTCACCCGCTGGGTTTCCATGGCTGAGTGGGGATTCAGAATCTGGCCTTCTAGTGTCATAGCCCAGTGTTCAAAGCAATGGACCACAGTTGCTCTGAAATGAACATAAATATCTCCCTACAGTTTGAAGACCAGTAGATTTTTCCTACCTGGCTAAGATTCTCTTGAAACAAGGCAGTCTGCCATCACAAGGATGGCAACCCTTTGGAATAGGGAAAATCTGATACCAGTGGATTGCTTTGTGGGTTTTGGTGGCCTCCCTAGATAGCACAGTCAGGGGCAACCTCCCTTGTCTTAGATGGGAATTTCTTCTAAGCTGTTCAGATTGCAACTGTAAGGCCATATATCTGGAAGGAAGTTCATTGAACTCTATGGGGCTTAATTCTGAGTGCAGACATAACAGGATTGCAGTGTAATCTTTTTTCTTTTAAAAAAGAAAAGACATCTCTAGTCAGTGTCAAACAATAAGAAAAACAAGTTATGAAAAAAAAATCACTGAGCGCCTCACACTTAATGAAGTTTCTGCATAATGGCTTTTCTTTTTGAAAAAAAGAAAGCAAGCAAAAGCCATTCATATTAATATTTGAAGTGTGTGAGAGAGACAGAAAGAGAAAAACATTCTATTCATGGTAGGAAAACAGTCACTTATCCATTTGCCACTGTATAGTGTTTAAGCAAAAAAACTGGAGAGGAGGAATAATCTTGGTGAAATAGAGTTAACCTCCTATACGACCAAGGCAATGAAGGAAAAGGCATGCTCTCCAATAGTCCATATTTGGCAGGGACAGTCCTGATTAATCCCCTGTCATCCCAATTTTTCAGCTGCTTTTAAAATGTTTCAGCTTTTCGTTTGAAATGCAAAAGTACATCAGCAGGGAGAGAGGAGAGGAAAGGTGGAATCCTGCCCTTCCCAGTTGGCTCAGGGAAAAGCAAAATGCTGCTGTGTATTCTTCCTCATTAATAACTGTTGCCATCCTGACCACACTGCAATGTCACTTGGCCACACATCTCCCAGGTTTTTATCTGTGAAATGTTGGGCAGTATGAAGACAGGGGAAGAAGTAACTTGATACTGTGTGTGTGAGAGAGTGTGTGTGTGATGTTTCTTATTCATTAGACTTGTATAGGATGCTAATATCTTGGGTCCAGGTCTAGTCCCTTGGGTGCCTGCATATCTAGTTACATTACTTTCATTTCATTACATTGTATGTAAAGCACTATACTTTTATTGTTGTTGTTTGTTGTTATATGCCTTCAAGTTGTTTTCGACTTATGGCAACCCTAAGGATTCGATTCCTGCTCAGCCAAGAAACCTACTGGGTGACGGCACACTGTATATCATACGAGCCTGCCTTGCAAAATCTATGGAGAAATGTGATATACCTTTATAGGAGGCAGGCTTTTTGTGTGCCATCATTTACTGTATAATAATCTGATGTACTGTTGGGGAAGCTGTCCCGCTGCCTTGTTTTGTTGATGTATAACACCGCTTTGTCATGCAATGATTGTGTATTGCTGTTTTTGTTTGTTTTACCTGTTGTTCCTGCTTTGTTACTTTGGACATATTATGAGGAGATATGACTCCTAGAAATGACAATAATGCTTGGTAAAATAAAAGGCAGTAGGAAAAGAGGAAGACCCCATTCCATTCAAGGAAGCCACAACCCTGAGTCTGCAACACCTGAGCAGGACTGTTGATAACAGATTGATTTGGAGGTCTCTCATTCATAGGACTCTTTCACACGGGAGAATATCCCTCAATCCCGAATGAAGGGAAAAGTGAGGTCAATTCGAAATTTAGCGTTATAACGTGATTACTGATCATACACAAACCCTTAAACAGCAGCCCCTGCGAAGGTAATCCAGGGCAGGTTCGCAGGAAACCTTCATATCATTTCCTTCCCCACACTTTCCAGACTTCAAATTAACAAATTTGAGCATGTGCAGAGAGCCCAGAGGCGTGTCTCCCAACCTTTGTACACTTCCGGGTGACCACCCCCTTCCTTCTTCACCATTGTTCCACGTTATAGCGTTTGACAAATTTGACAGGGCCACTGCAAGCCCCTGGGATGCCTAGATCTCCCGATCTAGGCATCCCAGGGCCCCCCCTCCTCCAAGCCCCTGGGATGCCTAGATCTCCCGATCTAAGCACCCCAGGGCCCCCCCTCCTCCAAGCCCCTGGGATGCCTAGATCTCCCGATCTAAGCATCCCAGGGCCCCCCTCCTCCAAGCCCCTGGGATGCCTAGATCTCCCAATCTAGGCATCCCGGGGCCCCCCTCCTCCAAGCCCCTGGGATGCCTAGATCTCCCAATCTAGGCATCCCAGGCGGGATGACATCTCCAAATAATGAGGAGGGATGGTAAACACCCCTCTGTCATTAGTCCCTCCCCTCCAGGAAGTTTTCAATGACGAGGAGGGGAATCCCAGGGCAGGAAGGAAAATGCATTCCACACCTATGCTATTTCGAATGGACCCCAAATACGCACGGGAAACAGACTTGTAACTTCGATGGTTGCCCGAATTTACCTAAACCTGGAATGACCCATGGATGCCTTCGTATTGGGCCCGCATTGCCAGCAATCACGTATGAACAGCTTTTGCGTTATAACGTGAATTCGGATGACAATACCGAATTGGCACTAATTTAACCTTCCAATTCTGCCCCGTGTGAAAGAGTCCATAGTGTTGCCCTAAGTCATAGCTGACTTGAAAGCAGTTAACAATAAGCAAATGTTATGTAATAATTTTAAAAAGGAAAAAAATGAGAATACCGTCCCTGAGCTGTGATCTATTTTATATTCATTACTTTTAGCAAGAGACCCTTCTCTTTATGCTGCCCTTTAAAACTGGTGCCATTGTTGTTCTTGACGGTTTTGTTGTGTAATGTATTTTAGTCAGGATCTTGATGTTTGTTTGGTGGTGCAGTGGTTAAATGCCTATACTGTAGCCACAGTATTGTAAATTCAATCCTAGAGAATGACTCCAAGGTCCACTCAGCCTTCCATTCTTTCGTAGGTTGCTCAAATGAGTACCCAGATTGTTGGGGGCAGTTGGCTTACACATTGCAAACTGCTTAGGGAGTGCTACTTCACTTATAAGCAGTGTAGAATTGCCCTTGCTACTGCTATTTGTTTGGTTTTTTTAAACTTTTATTTGGTTCAGTTTTACATAGAATACCAAATCAACAACAAAGCCAAAATATTCAAACAGGCTTAGGATATGAGTTAACAGAAAAGCACATATAAGGAATGCTTAACAGACTATTACATTAGGGTAGTTCTCCATATGGCGAATCTAATAATAATAATAATAATAATAATAATAATAATAATAATAATATTTATACCCCGCCCAATCATGTGGAATCCGGGTGGCTTACAATAATAATTATTTTTACTGAGATGATTCCCTGCCCTCAGGCTTACAATCTAAAAGACACGACAAAAAAGGAGAAGGGAATGATGGTGGGGAAGGGGATTAGGTCCAGCAGATCTTCTCTCCCTCTGAGGCCTGGACCAAGGCAGATGGACTGGAGGGAGGGCTCTATGTCTTCAGGCTAGCCCTGATGGAGCTGGGCCTGCCTGTTCACTCCCTTGCAGGCCAAAGGATGACAGAATCAAATGATCTTGATGTTTATTGTTTGATCCAATTACACCTTTGATCATTCAGCTTTGGTCCCAAAAAGTTCCTACCAGAGCCACCCAACCAGCATGGCCACTGGGCAGTTTAAGGAGTTGTAGTCCAAAAATATAACTTTTCCAGATTCAGGTCCCAAACAGACCAGGAGTAAGCATCGGCTTGGGGGCAGCATGGGGGTGAGGTGTTTAGATGACACCTGCCCCGACATCGCCCCTAAGCTGGCGTCATGCCACCTGTCCAACAAGACAGTGGGCAGCATTGCGGCACTCTGGCGGTGTGGTGTTTATATGCTGCACACCACAGGAGTACCACAAAGCTGTGGCAGCGGCTGAAAGGGCTCCCTTTTGCCGGCTCAAAAAGGAGCAGCATTTTGCTGCCTCTCTTTGAGCTGGCAAATAGCCAGATCAGGGCCACAGTGTGCAGTTGCTGTGGCCTAGATCCGGTGCTCAAAGGGGAGGTGTCACACCACCCCTTTAAGGCTGCCTGTTTTGGCCCTCAGTCACACCCAATGCATGCAAGCCATGCAGTTCCAAACTGGGCTCCTTTCTCATCTCTTTAATGTAGATTGAGAACTCAAGACAAGGCTGGGTTTCTCTTCGCAATGCTAATTTTGCAAGATGGGATGGATTCACCCGAGGACTTGAAACTTGAGAAATCCTGGATCATGCCTGAACCTATCCATCGTGCTACGATGGTAAATTTCTTCCAGGCACCTGTGGCTCTGTTATTTCCATACTGATCAGCCGAGAGAGATCATGGCTGATATCAGCTGTAGGGAGAAAAGAAGGCCTTATCTTCATTGGAAATGACAAATTGCTCATTCAGGCTGTACGAGGCCCAGAATGCCCAACTGACATCTTGTTGCCTCCTGGTTGACCTTGAGATAAAGGACTCAAAAACACAGAGAGAAAGAAATAAAAATGTAATGAATATTGCTGTCAAGTTCTGCCACTGTCATATCAAACTGGTTAGGAAGGACCTAATGAAGACAAAAATTCACCTTTAGGGAAAAGAAAAAAGGAAAAAGCGACGGGGTGTGTGTGTGTGTCTCATTGCAGAGAGCTTGTCAAATCAGGCTTTGCACAAACGGTGGTTTGGGTTTGAATCCAAACTATAGTTTGAGGCAGAAGCCCAGATGATGGTTTAAGGTTGTGGAAGACCATTGTTCAGAATGGCTTGCCTGCTTTTTAAAAATCACCTATACAAACCTACCTTTAGGGCAGGTGTGGGAAACTTTAGCGGTGAAATTTCTGTCCCAAGAAAGAAAGATAGGGAGGGAGAAGGAAGGGAAGGGAGACTAAACAAGAATTAACTTGAAGTCTGTTTCTGGTTTTAAAAAGTGGGTAATATTAAATGATTAATTACTTCTCCTGGAGGCTTCTACAAGAGGCTTCTCATGCTTTTATCTGAAAATGGACAGTCCAGGGGAGAGTGGATGTGAGATGCAAAAATGGTCTTGGGGACCACAAGTGGCCCCAGGGACAAACATTGCCAAGCCCTGCCCCAGAGCTTAGCAAGCTCTTACTTTGGAGCTTACCTCTGAATAACCATGCATTGATTTGAACGGACCTATGTCTTGCATGCCCAATGCTGTCACTCTTGGGCTTATTTTTCAGCAAACGTGCCCTAGTATTGACCTGTGCTTTTTATGCTTGATGGGAAAATGGTAAAGTGTGTGTGTGTGTTTCCATGTGTGTGCCTGTACAGGACCTGCTAGATACCACAAGATACTCAAGGGGATTATCTACATAGACCAAATAAAATGGTCTCATCCTGCCCTCACAGTGAGCTGTCCTCATGTTTCAAGTGCAGACTGTCTTCATGACATAAAGCCAGTTCTTCACTGAAACCACCCTATCTCTCACTTAAACTGGTATTTTAAAAACATACCTTTTGCTCTGGATTTTGCAGGAAAACCTGGAGTGCTCTTTACCAACATGATGGGCAGCTGTCTACACACACATCCCCATTGTGTCACCTGGTGTGAACCACTCCCTCTGAGATCACAACAAGGCATCCAGCCATGTGATCAATGCTGGGTGCCTTGTTTCCAACCTCAGAGGAACTGGCAACTACATTGGCACCAGTGCTGGGTGACACAGTGGGGCACATGTGTAGACAGCAACTTGGCATAGCTACAAAGTGTGGAGGTAACAGGGGAAAGCTGAGGAAGTTCTGGAGACAGAATACTGAAAATACAGCTGGGGGAACAACCAATTATAGTGCTATGATTCCACTTTAAGTGCCATGTTTCCATTCTATGGAACCATGGGATTTGGAGTTTAGGGAGGAGTATTTAGAATTATCAATCAGACAGCTTAAGAGACCCACTTAACTATAAACCCCAGCATTCTATAGGTTACAGCCAAAGCAGTCATGATGGTATTATAGCACTATAGTTGTGCAGTGTGAAAAGGTCTAAGATATGCCAAGGCAGATTGTGCACCAAATTATAGGAGAAAACAAGGCAATATGTAAAAAATATGGTTGCATTTTTCAACAAATCTGGATTTTGTTGTTGCTGTCATCGTCATCAGATAGAAGCATCTCAGGAGGATGGATCAAGATCATGGCATGCAGAGAGTAGAGACTAATCCTTCCCCCTTGCCCCAGTTCCACAGTGCAAATCTCCCCACCAAAGTTGAGTGAAGGACCACAAAAGTGAGTTTAGGAGTTTCATAAGACACATTGTTCACACTTTGCCCACCCCTTATATACACCCTGGCTGGAATTCTGTTGGTACACTGTCATAGCAATGCTGGCATTGGGAACTGAAGCGAAAGGGGGCAGACTAAAGGCATAGAAACCATAAAGGAAGGTTGGATATTGGAGAAATAGGCTGCTTGGATCTTTCTTATGCTTGCAGATAGTAAACGTCCAAAAATATGGTTTCTCTTAAGGGATGCAGCTACTGGAAAGTCAGGCCAGGCCAGGTCATGCACAGGGAATCTCAAAAAATGGATGGAAGGCCAAACCTGTTCTCTGTGGAACCAGAGGTCTAATGGTTTGAAGTCACAGGAGAGATTTCAACTGAACATTAGAAGGAACTTCTTGACAGCTAGAGTGGTTCAGCAGTGGAACCAATGACCAGGGAGGTGCTGGGTCCTCCTTCTCTGGACATCTTCAAACAGAAGCTGGACAGCTATCTGCTGGAGATGCTTTAAATGGAGTTTCTGCATTGAGCAGGGGGCTGGTCTCAATGTCCATGGGGTCTCTTCCAGCTCTATTCTTCTATGGAGTTTATCACATGTGAAGAATTTCTCTCAATTTTGAAAGAAATGGAAGTGAGGACAGTTCTTGGATTATACTTCCAATTCCCTTCGTGTGATAAACTCCTATGAGGGTAAGGTCTCATCCAGTAAAGAGGTTGTTAAAGCCAGTAGTCCAGATATCAAAAGCCAAAAGGGGGAGAGGCAAGGAGTCCTTAAGTGTATCCATTCAAGGAGTCAAGAATGTCAGGAAGCACAGGAACACTAAAAGCATAGTCAGTCAAAGAGTTTGAATGGTTGTGAACAACAAGAATTCACAGCATCTCCTGGGAGATTTATAGCTGCCTGTCTACATACACCAGATGTTTGATTAGTCAATGCAATCTATTTAACAGATGGCTCCTAAGACGATCTTCCTTGTCTTTTTGACATGCTTCTAAGGGTGGAGTTGTCTCTTCAGTTAAGAACTAGTGAAAAGGGAACATCTCAGGTGCTTCAGCCACCAGCTTTTCAGATTTGGCAAGGGAGCCACCTGGAATGAGAAACTCCTTGTAGTTCAATTCTTCATATTCCAGAGGATGAATTATGACAGGATCCAGCCCTCCACAAAAAAGATTTCTACATAATCACCTATCTACATGATTATTTAGCAGTTAAAATATTGGTCTAGCCAGGAGCTGTAACCTTCTGACATAGCTCTGAGCACAGTGCATGAATGTGGAGCTTTTCCAAATAATTTTTCCCTCTGAGTACAGTTTCAGAGGTGCTTGTGATGTAGAGATGCTTGTGATGTTCTAGCCCTAGGGGTTCTGGATTCCCCCCCCCTCCATTTCTCTCTCCCTCTCCATTAAAAAAAAAAGCCAAGGCAAAACTCCTTGAAAGGGCGATGATGTGATGTCTCTTTGTGCACTGAGGAACATCACAGCATGGCTGGTCCAGCAGCTATTAGAGCTCAGGCATATGGAACCTCCTTAAAACTTTGCTCTTCTTGGCTGAACGCCTGGTGAAGTTGGCAGCATCTCCTAGGCAGAGTCGCAGCTACCCTTCTGATGAGACACACAGGAGAAAGAAAGGAAAAAATATTTAGAGAACCGAGAGCACAAGAGGGGGAAGGGAGAGAGATAATGACCCAGAAGGAGGAGGAAAAGGAAGAATCCAAGGGTAGCGTTGCAAGCAATTCCTGGGTACAGATGAATGAAGCAACTCGGCCTTTGTTTGACTGTGAATGTCCACAAAGTACTTGGCAAAATCAGAAAGAGAACAGGGACTAGTTAAAGTCCTCTCTGGCACCATACAGGCACCACGGTGTGCATCCATGTGAACTTTTCAAAGAGCTGTGAGAAGGGACAGAAAATTAAAATGTTAAGAGAAGGGGAAGAAAAGCAGAGCCTGCTAAAATCATTACCAATGGCCTAGTGTTCGGATAAACTGCTGTTGAAGCTGATTTATCTTGCAAAACCTACAGGCTTAAATGCCTCTGCTGTGCATTTTCATTATAGGTGCAACAACAGCAAAAAAGAAAAACCTGAAATGAATGATTATCATTGTGGCTTATAGCCCAAGGTCACCACAACCCAAAAGCAAAGAAAACAAAACCCCAAAATAAAACAAAATAATCAAGACAGATAGATATATCGTGACAATATCCCTAGCATCATCACCTCTAAACTTACAAAAATATAGAATGAATCCTCTCTGTTCTTTTCAAAAGCTGAAACAAAATTCTTGATACTCAAAAATGCCTCTAAAGCATAACACTTCCAATAATCAACCAAGAGTATAAACCCATCATCATTTTTTCCTACCCTGGACTCACTTTTTCACTGCTCATGAGGCAAATTTTCCACCAAGAGACTGCCGTTTTCAACACAAATTCTGGAGAGGAGTAATTCCCTTTTAATGGAATACGTCCTACTTCTGATTGGAAACATACAGAATAATGTGATCAGGCGGTGAGCCACACACTTTATCTTCAGGGGAATAAAGGCTTGTTCAGCTGAAGGAGACTTACTTCAGAGTAGGCATGATCACACTTTGAGCAAAGGTAAAAGATCATGGCTTAAAAGATCTATTCACAAAGAGCTCTGGCAACAAGGGACTGTGACACTGTTTCTCTAGTAGACTTTTAGTGTGGACTTGCCATACCTTCTTACAGAATTGTAGAGTTGGAAAAGACCTCAAGGGCCATCAGTTCCAACCCCCTGCCATGCAGAAATACACAATTGAGGCACTCCTGACAGACGGCCATCCAGCTTCTCTTTTAAAACCTTAAGAGAAAGAGAGTCCATTATACTCCGAAACAGTGTATTCCATGGTTGAACATATCAAGAAGTTCCTTCTAACGTTATTTCTTTTCTTGTAGTTCAAATCCACTGCTACACGCTGTAGTCTCTGGAGCAGCAGAAAACAAGCTTGTTCACTGTTTATGGAGGAGTTGTGTGACATTCTAGTAGAGTGACATTGAGTATTGGACCAGGAGACCAGGGTTTGAATACCTGCTTAGCCACGGATTAACCCACTGGGCTATCTTGGGCAAATCACCCATCCTTAGAAAAAAACAATGGCAAAGCTTTTCTGAATAAAGAATGGTTTAGTGGTTTAAGTGTTGAACTCTGGCAGACCAGGGTTAAAATCCTTGTTTGGCCATGAAGACCATCTGGGTGATCTTGTGCACTTCATGTTCTCTCCATCTCAGAGGAAGGCAATGGCAAAACCTCTCAGAATAAATCCTGTCAAAAAAATCCTGTGCACTCTAGCACTGTCGAACAGTCCTTATTGTCAGGAAGTTCCTCTTAATGTTGAGGTGGAATCTCTTTTCCTGGAGTTTACATCCATTGTTCTGGGTCCTGTTCTCTGGAGTAGCAGAAAACAAGCTTGCTCCCTCCTCAATATGACATCCCTTCAAATATTTAAACAGGGCTATCATATCACCTCTTAACCTTCTCTTCTCCAGGCTTTTTAAAACATGTACAGTTGGCTCTCCATATTTGTGGCTTTGACTTTTGTAGATTGGATTATTTGAGGATTTGATTTATATGTTCTCTCTAGGAATCTCTAGATCCTCCAGTGCAACTCTGCCAGAAGTTGACCATAGAGTTGTGCTGGAGAACCCAGAAGTATCTAGAGAAAACACTTTTCTAGACATTTGTAGGTCTTTCAACATGCTTCTATGATCAACTTCTGGCAGATGTTGATTATACAGCTGCACTGGAGGACCTGGAGATTCCTACAGAGGTAACCTTTCAGGTAAAAAGAATAGTATTTCTTTATTTGTGTTTTTTCCACATTCGCAAGCATCCTTCACCCTTAACCCCACTGTACGTAGATATTTCGGAATAAATTACTTAGGTCCAAAAGGCTTTAATGTTTTTACAGGTACTTGGTGTTGGAATAAAGTAAGCTTCAGTGCCAGTCAGGCCTCCAAGGATAGGGTATCCTACAAATGGGGTGCACAACTTAGAAGGCCCTCCCCCACAAACCTATGGAGAGCTTTGTTCCCACTAGTGGAGCACCCTTCCAGAAGACATATTGTCTCCAGACAGCCATATCTAGAAGAGAATAATAGAATCAGAGAATGATGAAGTTGGCAGAAACCACAAGGACCATCCAGGGCCAGACAAACAGTCAAAGCACCATTGACAGATAGCCATCCAGACTCTCTTCAATAACCTCCAAAGAGGCATGCCTTCAGCTATTGAAATAATTCCAAATATCATTGCCTGCATCCTCAACTGAGAACACAAACATAATCACACTAAACCTCTGAGATCTGCAAATCAGAGCCCGGCATGAAAAGGCAGCTTCTTGGCCTTTAGGCCAAGATCAAGTGTAGCACTATTTTTGTCAGTTTAATATCTGTTATATCCTCTATTTGAAGATATAGCGAATGGAAAACAAATACTTAGGATTAAATACATCTGAGCCAAGGAATGTACCAGGTTATACAGGGCTGGATTTTCATAGAATCATAGAATCCAAGAGTTGAAAGAGACCAACAATGGATGCAAACTGCAGGAAAAGAGATTCCACCTCAACATTAGGAGGAACTTCCTGACAGTAAGGGCTGTTCGACAGTGGAACACACTCCCTCAGAGTGTAGTGGAGTCTCCTTCCTTAGGGGTCTTTAAGCAGAGCCTGGATGGCCATCTGTCAGGGATGCTTTGACTTGGAGTTCCTGCATGGCAGGGGGTTGGACTGGATGGCCCTTGTGGTCTCTTCCAACTCTATGATTCTATTCTATTCTAGCCATCCATCCAACCCCCTGCCATGCAGGAACTCATAATCAAAGCACCCCTTGTGACAGATGTCTATCCAGCCTCTGTTTATAGACCTCCAAAGAAGGAGACTCCACCATCCTCCAAGGGAGTGTGTTCCACTCTCAAACAGCTCTTACTGTCAGGAAGTTTTTTTCTAATATTTAGGTGGAATCTCTTCTCCTGTGGCTTGAATCCATTGCTCTGTGTCCTAATCTCTGGAAAAGCAGAAAACAAGTTTGCTCCATCCTCAATATGACACCCTTTCAAATATTTAAACAGAGCTATCATGTCACTTTGAGATGTAATTGGTTCAGGTCCTAAGAAGTACACACTAGTTGCAAATGTTCATATCAATGGGATAGTGAATCTGCTCTAGGTTCTAGTAGTAACTGTCATCTAGGGTGCTGAACTCTATCCCTCCAATAACTCAGCATTTTGGAGAGCTCCATCTACAAAGTGTCATCATTCACAAAAATTCAGCCTTGGTCTCTCTGCTCCGTCATGTGGCTACAGGAAATTGCTGCTAAAGGGGTTGAAGTCTGTGCATCATCACATAGTGCTAATCTACCTCAGAGACAAGAATTAAACCATTGAAGTGTGGTGGTTACCGTTCATTTGTTTTCAATACGTTTATCTTTCCTCTGTGTGCACACGTGTGCGTCTCACTCCATCAACTTCCATGGCTAAAGACAAAATGTGCCGAAAGGGGGACCATTTTTTATTTAAATTCCACCTCCCTTCTCTTCTGCGTCCCTCCTTAAATTTTTACAGAGGAAACAAATCATATTTTTAATACACAAAAATAACTGTAGTTGTCATTCTGTATTACAGTTACAGATCTGTTGCCTACAGTTACAGATCAATTACTGCTCCATATTCACGAATGTGACATCGTTACAATCAAGGCACTATAGGTTGAGTCTCCCTTATCTGGAATTTGGAAATCCAAAATATATTTTAAAAAACCCCAAAACTTTTTTCATGGGTTGCTGAGATAGTGACACCTTTGCTTTCTAATGGTTCGATGTACATTTGTCTCCCCAGTAAAAATTAGGGGACTCTGCAGAGGTGGAATTAAAAAAAATTGGTTCCCCTCTTGGTACATTTTGTTTTTAGCCATGGAAGTTGATGAAGTGAAACGCAGAGGCTAGTTTCCTTTATCTTTGTCCACCAAAGTCCATAGTTAAAACTGGACTTGCCACTTCATTTCCATACATAAAGAATTTTGAATTTGAATTGACATTCTCACACACGAATGGCATATATAACTCTGTCCCTGGATTTCCACTCCACCAAATGCATCTGAGGAAATAGACTTAGGTCTATGAAAGCTCATGCTGCCAACTTCTTTCAGTTAATTTCAAAGGTGCTACAAGTTCTCTCTGCATACAGATTAACATGGCTATATCTTTGAATTCTACTGCTGATAGAAAGTGGGTGGAAATTTCATCTTCCTTTGTCCTGACCATCAGCTGAACAGAACTCCATCTCTAGGTAAAGCTGCGGCTTGGAAAAATAAGTTTAGGGTTGTGGATAAGAAGACATTACTTAATTTTGCATGTATAATGTATGTATAACTAAGAAGGCAGTACAGAATGTGGACCAATATTAATACAATTGGCCCCCCACATTTGCAGCTTTGACTTTTCAGGATTTTTTTATTTGTGGATTTGAATATGTTCTCTCTAGGAATATCTAGGTCCTCTAGCATGACATTATGGCCAACATTCACCAGACTTTGTACTGAAGAACATAGAAAATCCTAGCAAGAACACTTTTCTAAGCTTTTGTAGGTTCTCCAGCACAATTCTATGGTCAACCTCCAGTTGATGTTGACCACAGAGTTCGCGATGGAGGACCGAGAGATTCCTAGAGAAAACACTTCTATGATCAATCTCTTGTGGATGTTGACCATAGAGTTGCACAGGAAGGCCTAGATAGAGAAGTGTTCCTCCAGGTGAATAAAAATTACAGTCCTCCCTCTGTTTTCACAAGGGATCTGAAAAGGGAAAATTGCACACACACACACACACCACTAATTCAAGCACCCATTTAAGCCATGATGGCTTAAATGGTGGTGTGCCCTTGTGGAAGCATGGTTCATTGGGTGTGTGTGTGGATGCATGCCATGGGCGTGCACCCCATTTTAACCCCTTTCTTTTGTCTCCTGCTATAGTCAAGGGATAGTCAAAGGACGCGGATCCCAAGTTTGCGAGAATGGAGGGAGGACTGTAGTGGTTTCTTATTTGCAATTTTTCCACTTTCTGTGGGCTCTGCATCCCTAATCCCAGTGAATGTGGAGGGCCCACTGTACATACTGGGCTAATTCCTATTGTAAGTTCTAACTGGAGCAAACCCACTGAAACCATTGGTTTTACCTCCATGGTGAAGGCTATTTAGCAGTGAGTCTACTCTAGATGGGACCAACAAATAGAATTCTGGCCAATAAATCTTCGCCAAGATCCTGTATCAAGAAAACAGAACATAGCTTTATGCTCACAGAGTTACATGATAATTGCCCATCAACACCTTGTTAATGAGTTGTGACATTGCACAACCAAATGCTGAAGATTCAAGCAGGGAGCACAATGGCATCACATGTGCAACTCCACTTCCTCAACATTCAGTTTAGAGGAGGCCAATGGAAAACTCCTCTGAAGAAATCTGTTAAGAAAATCACCATAAGTTGGAATTGCTTTAAAGGAAGACACCAACACCACAACAAATCCACAATTATGCACACATATGTCACTAATGGGATCCTAGCCAAAGTCCTCTTTCCTCTAAGGCCTTACAGAAACACGTGCCCCAATTTGCTTTCCCCACTGGGTTCTTCCATTGCCTGACTTAGCTCCCTCCAGTTGTTGTTGGCAAAATATTCTTGGCTTTCCCCCTCCTCTTGAGATCAGCTTCGTAGAGGAACGTGAGCCAACATTTCATGTAGCACACTTCCAGCTGTGTTCCCATACCGTGGCACTACATGCACAACCTGGCCCTTCCATAGTTCTCCTGTCACTCCAGCTCTTCCACTCGGCTCGGTTCCGCTCAGACTTGTCACCACCAACATTGGACACACATCACCTCCACCCAGCTCTTCCGGTCCCCAGAACAAGATTAATTAATTATAAGCCAACCTTGGCAGATGTTTAGGCAACCTATTTTGTCAGGCATCCAGAAATGAGAAAACCCACAAGCTCCCTTGGTAACTTGTTAAAGTGCCCATCTGTTCCAACCATTAGGCTTGGTCTGCAGTAGCAACTCATTGATTTGAGGTTTCTGCTTTGAGGTTTCTGTTTCAAGCTTTTCGTATGGTACATGCAGCGGATGAGCATCATTTGCTCTACGAATTTCTGGAAAAACAGTGCTGATGGTGTGGGTGTTTACTTCAAGGCAGCTCTCATCTCCCAGAGAAGCAACCTCTTTTACTGAAGACTGGGTCCAGTCCTAGAATATCTGAAGTCATTAGTGTCTTTTGACATCTACAGGACTCATTCCACTTCCTGGTCTTCTCTTCTGTAAGACCATCCATGGTCTTCTTGCCTTTTTAATTTGATCTCCTGAGAGATCCTTATTGGGGACTTTCAACATCATCCTTGAGTTTCATCACCAAACAGTAAGGCCAATGTAAGCAACAGCATGTGTTGTAACATTTGGATGGCCAAATATTCCCCACCATGCCATGATCCAAAGCAAGCACAGTGGCTAAATGCCTGTACTGCAGCCACTCACTCAAAACCATAAGGTGGCAAGTTCAATAACAGCAAAAGGGCTCAAGCTCGACTCAGGCTTGCATCCTTCCAACGTCGCTAAAATGAGTACCCAGATTGTTGTAGCTTACACTTTCTAAACCGCTTAGGGAGTGCTTAAGTTCACCGATAAGCGGTACAGAAATGTACTTGCTATTGCTACATGCTACTGGGCAAAGTATGGACCATAGACCACACTAGACCCCCAGGGGCATTTCTTTGGCCCCCAGGGCCTTCACTGTTGGACGTGAAGAGGCATCAACAACTGTTTCTTTAGTAATTAGGGATAGAGAGGGAACATGGAAGTGCATGCCTTATTTTCTCTCTAAGCCCAGTTTGTTTGTTTGTTCGTTTGTTGTTGTTGTTGTGTGTTTTCAAGTAATTTCTGATTTATGGTAAACCTAAGGTGAACGCATCACACAGCTTTCCTGGCAAGACTTGTTCAGAGGGGATATGCCTTTGCTTTCCAAAGCTTCTAAAAGATGTGACTTGCCCAAGGTCACCCAGTGGGCTTCCATGGCCAAGCGGGGATTCGAACCTTGGTTTCCCAGTGTCCTAGTGAAACACTCAAACCACTATATAATATTAGCCAATCTGTGCCTTGTTGCCTACAGAGGTCACTTCCTACTCTCCCTTTTCTCTCCAGAAGCTAATGTTAATATTTTATAGCCCTTTGTCTGAGAAGGAAGCATCCATGAGGCTTCTCAGCCTTAGGATAATAATAATAAATTTTATTTCTTACCTTCCTCTCCCCAAGGCTCAAGATGGTACAACATAGATTAAAACACATAAAATCATTTAAACGGTGTAAAAACACATAAACCTAAGAGACATTAAAAACCATCCAGCATAAAATATCCTAATTTAAAATTCATAGTTTCAAATCAGCTGGGTAGGCCTGCCGGAAGACATAGATCTTTAATACTTTAACATGTTTTGCTATCGAATTTCTTCTGGCAGGTCATTCTACAGTCTAGGGGTGGCTAATGAAAAAGTCCTCTGGGGATGCATCCACACTGGACAAATAATCTAGTTTGACACCACTTTAACTGCTATGGCTCAATGCTATGGAATTCTGGGAATTGTAGTTTGTTGTGGCACCAGAGCACTCTAACAGAGAAGGCTAAATGTCTCCCAAAACTACAATTCCCAGAATTCCATAGAACTGTGCCATGGCAGTTAAAGTGGTATCAAACTGGATTATTTCTCCAGTGCGGTTGCAGCCTTGGTGACAGTTGCCAGTCTAGACCCAAATGGTAAATGTAAAGTAAATGTCCCTTGGAGGACCTGGGTTTATACAGTGGCGTCTCTGCACCTGGTGTCTCTCGATGGTGCTTCCAGGGCAGGGCTTCTGGGGGTGGCACACACTCCCTCTCAGATGGAGAAACACGCAGGGGGAAAGTGTGCAGGGATGGCATGTAGGGGGGAAGCGTGGGGACACCTCATGGTCAGAGGTGCAGGGGGAAAGCATGGGGATAGTACTGGGGGGGGGGAATGCAGGAAAAGTGCAGGGGTAAGCATGGGGATAGTGCATGAGGAAAAACGCAGGGATGGTGCATGGGGGAAAGCATGAGGATGGCGCAGTGGTAAGTGGGGGATGGTACTTGGGGGGGAGTGGGGAACAGTGTGGGGGAAAGCATGGGGATTGTGCAGGGGGAAGCCCGGGGATAGTGTGAGGGTGAAAGTGTGGGGATGGTGCATGGGGGAAAGCATGGGGACAGTGCAGGGGTAACTGCGGGATGGTGTGCAGCAGCAAAAAAGCATGGAGATGATGTGGAGTGGAAGTGTGGGCACGGCATGAGGGGGATAAGTGTGGGGATGGCATGTGGGGGAGATGTGCGGGAACAGTGCATGGGTGGACTGTGTGGACAGCAGAAGCATGGGGGTGGTGGAAGGGCCGGGGTGAGGAACAGACTGGGTGTCACCCCTCTTCTGGGGTGTCACCTGGCGTGGTCTGCATCACTGCACACACACACACACGCAATGACGCTACTGGGTGTATGAGGCAGATTACATGGAAAGAGGCAATCCCATCAGTAATCTGGACCCAAACCATGTAGGGCTTTAAAGGTAATAACCAACTTTCTCTGAAAATACCAGCCACAGATGCCGGTGAAACATCAGGAATAAACTCTTCTAGAACATGGCCAAATAGCCTGAAAAATCCACCAAAACTACATAATAACCAACACTTTGTACTTTGCCCAGAAACTAACTGGCAGCCAGTGGAATGATTTTTCAGATTGGCGTGATAGGCTCTCACTCCTAGATGTATCAGTGATCAGTCTGGTTCCCATGTTTTGACCTAACTGAAGTTTCCAAACTTGGTTTAAAGGTAGAGCATTGTAGAGCACACTGCAAAAGTCCAGTTTTACGATTGCCAGCGCATGCACTGCCATCTTTGGCTCATATATACACCCATGAGAATCAGCATGAGGGACTCTTCTAAAAATCTATAACATCTATTTTCCAATTTCTGATGGATTTCCTGCAACAATAAAAGTAATTTCTGTTTATTAACCTTTCCAGAACATCCTGATTACTTCTATCTTGTTTTATACCAGAAGCTCATGCTGCACTGCAGCATGCAGCACTCTGCTTAATATACAAATACCAATACTTTCCAACACTCAAGCAGTCAAAACTTTTTTGGTCCAATATACTCCAAAAATGGCTTCTAGGGAATGGGGGGAGGGAACCAATTTCATCACATTTGGAGGCTTCTTGGCCAACCCACAAGTAAAAAACAATTGTGCAGTTTCTGGAAAACAAGAACTAATGTCCCAAAATGGGTGATCCTGGGCAAGTCACACTGTCTCAACCTCAGAGGATGGCAATGGAAAGCCCCTCTGAAGAAACCTGTCAAGAAAATCCCATGATAGGTTCACTTTAGGGATTCCATAAGTGGGAAACAACACAGATGCTGGTGAAACTTCAGGAATAAACTCTTCTAGAACATGGCCTGAAAAAGCCACAAAAAAACTATGGATGCTGGCCATGAAAGCCTTCAACTTCACAAAAATAATTGCTTTTTTTTTTTTTTTTGCAAGAACAGGTGTGATTGTGTGGTGATGCCCTCAAAGTTCTCATGGGGGGGGGGGCTAATGTGGCCCTCTATCCTTACACATTTGCCCACCCCTGATCTAAAGTTATCCTTTTCTCCCAAAAAATCTGCACCCTTTACCTCTAGCTCCTTTTACACCTGTCACTTGCACCTGAGACTCTTTGATACCTCCTTTATTTCTTCCTTCAAGTCCCCACAAACACACTTCGCTTCCTGAAGCCTTTGCTGCAGCCTCACTAGTCTCCATCATTGTTGTTATTATGTGCCTTCAAGGCAAACCTAAATTACAGTGAAACTATCATTGGGTTTATGGTTGATTGATTGATTGGATTTATATCTTGCCTTTCTTGGCAAGAATTATTCTGAAGTTTGCCTTTTCTTCTCTTCTTCTTCTTCTTCTTCTTCTTCTTCTTCTTCTTCTTCTTCTCATCATTATTTTTTTCCATCCATTTCTCCCCATGTATTGAGGCAGGGAACAACAGCAAATGTAGATCGTTTCAGAAATCATACGTCTTATTTGTCCTTTTAAACTGTTGCATGTTTCAATTAATGCATTTTAATTGATTTGGGGTATTGTTTATGCACACATCAATTAAAATGCATTAATTAAAACATGCAACAATTTAAAAGGACAAATAAGACATATGCATTCTGAAACAATCTACATTTAAAAGTCATCATTTAAAATTCACTATAATCCATTCCATCCATTGTAATTTTTTTTTAATCCAGAATCCTGTATCAGCTACTTCAGTCTAACCTATAGAAACACTATATATACTCATGTATAAGTCTACAAATTTTAGTCAAAATATTGACTCCAAAAACCTGGATTGACTTATACATGAGTCAATGTAAATCCTGTCCTTTAACTCCTATAAAAAAAGGTAACCATCTCCTGGTGAAAGGCAAGAGTGTAATCTGCCCTCGAAGCACTAACCCTCTTCTATTCTCTCATCCATTCAGCCTTTAGTTTGATCACAAATAGTGATACCTGCTGGAATTTTGTAAGTTTTCTGGCATTGTTTTCCTTTGCTTCATTCTTTAGATCCTTTGTTACACACCACTAAGTTTTATCTTCAACTTATCCATAGGTCAGATCAAAATTTATAATTCTGGCCCCAAAACTTGCCCTTGACTTATACATGGGGTTGATTTATAGTCGAGTATATACAGCAATGCAGTTTGGTACTGCTTTAACTGCCATGGTAAAATGCTATGTAGTTTCTTGCAGCACCAGAGCTCTCTGACAGAGAAGGCGGAATATCTTTAAAAACAACAACCATGTTTTGAGCCATAGCAGTTTAAAGCGGTGTTAACGGCATTATTTCTGCAGTGCAGATGAGACCTTAGTTAAGTTTACTTAAATAAATAACATCTCCTGACTAGCCAACCAGCCCCACAAACTTTGGTGAAATATCATTGTCCCATACACTGATGGCAAAATGGATTTCCTTTTCCCCAAGCAGCTGATGCCTGGTAAAGTAGGTGTAGAGGCAGTTATGGCTGTGGCAGTAATGTCAAAAATTGGGACTAAGTAGTGATCATGAATACAAAATAGTTACCTAGATTTACTCATCTGAGTTTTGTATTCACCATCGCTACTTAAACAAGCCAGGAGAGGTTATTTAGTTAAGTATGCTAAGCAGCTGATGCTGGATTCCAGCCTATATCTTTCTCTGTAAAATATTCTTAAACCAGATACACAAACTTGTATCCATAATTTTTCATTTGGAGATAGATGTGTTTCATCACCTACATATTTCCTGCAGGCTTCCCCAGATAATTTTGAACTGTGAATTAAGATGTTGAATTTCAAACGGAGACTGCTTTAAAATGTGAAGGTCTTATTTATGCTTTTGAACTGTTGCATGTTTTAATTAATGTGTTTAAGTGATGTTGTTTATGGTTGGTTTGTTGTTGTTCCCCACCTTGATCCATGGGGAGAGGTGGATGGGAAATAATAATAATAATAATAATAATAATAATAATAATTTATTAGTATTAGCTTCCCTTTTTGTGTGCTTGAACCCCAGGGAAATTTGACATGATGCTAAGATGAATAAATTGGATAGATGGATGGATGGATGGATGGATAGATAGATACTGTAGATGGATAGACAGATAGGAAGGAAGGAAGGAAAGGGATTCCATGTCATCCACATAGAAACTACATCCTCCAGTGGAAGGAAACCCACTAAAGAATCTCAACAGAATAAATGTGTATCTGTTGTTGCTGAATTTGTATGCTTCAGTATTTATTTTAAAAGATAAACAGACTTGGGGTCTCTTTCTGCCGATGTACCTTTCTCAATAATTCCATTTGGCTGCAACATCCCAAAATAAATCCACAACACCTGTACACTTCAGTTGCTTTAGTTGGGAACGAGGGGAGGAAGACAGAGCGAAAGGAGGAAAAGCACATAAACAACGTGCTCTTTTCAATAATTGCTTCTGACAGATCCATTTCTTCAACAAGGTTCGAGCATAATTTTGTAATGGTATCGGTAACTATAGCAACACTTGTGCAGTGCGCACGCACACACAAACACACACACACACCACACACATGTATCCTGGAGCAAAGCAAAATCTCAGTAAACACTGTCTCATTCTGATGAGCTGCGGGGAAAGAAAGAGAGTAAAGTAAGAGAGGTGGATCTGTCTGACTGCGACTGGAGGAGGCAGAACCGGCGGTGAAATAATGACTGTCCTCAGGTGCGTCTGTGTTCAGAACAGGCCATAATAACCTTGGGAACACACACACACACTCACAAAGTGCTTTGCCTGTTAGCAGACAAATCACACCTTTTCCCTTGGCACTGGGTCCTTCTGTATTCCATGTCTTGTGCACTGACCAAAAAGAGAAAAAAGAAATCAGTTAAGGTACAGATATAACTGATCTGGAAAAAGATGAAAATGAGAATTAATGCTTGAAGCTCTCTGACTCCAGTGTTACTATATATACCCTTATTCTGGTGTTAAACACTGCACACGAGTTTAGCACTGTTTCAGCTGCTTTTAAAATGTCCTGGGCCTCATTCCCACTTACAGATAAATTGGTGTGTGATCTGAATCGATGGATCGATTCAACATTGGAGTGTAGTTCTCTCTACATTTGCCCCGATTGTATTTCGCTCCTCTAAAACAACCCACTTGTGGTTCCCATTCACGAATGAATCGATTCAAAATGATTCAGTTCCAGCCAGCCAAAGGGGACATTTGAATCGATTCTGATCCACTTGTGGTTCACACTTGTGCGGAATCGATTTATCGAAAAAGAAGGAGAAAAAATTGGTGTCAAAAAGACGCGGGTTAAATGGGTCTAGAGCATGGCCCACCTCTTGGAATTGCTTCAGTGATTTGGATTAAGTGGGAACCAGGGTCGTTTGAACCGCTTCAAACTGATTCATGATCCAGTTTAAAAGGTAGTGAGAATGAGGCCCTGGTTTCACTCTCCTCTTCCCACTTTCCCCTTTTCCCTCAGCTTACTTCCAATGCTGTAAACTGAGTTCAAAGTGCAAAAGGAGTTTGCACTCTGTTAACATTTCCATCACACTTGATTAACATTGCACCCAGTTTTGTGAGCCATCTAGCCTTCTCTGTCAAAGAGCTCTGGTGTCATGACAAACTACAAATCCTAGGATTCCATAGCATTGAGTCATGGCAATTAAAGTGGTGTCAAACTGCATTATTCCTGCAGTGCAGATGGATCTTCGGTCTACTTCCTTAGATTCATGGGCACCAGTTTATTCCATGCACTTGAAGAAGGAGACCACGTCTATGCAAGCTTATGCTACAACATCTTTTGCCCATGTTAGTCCCAAACTAACATGGCTATGTCTCTGAATTCTATCCCCTTGTTGCATTCACTTTTTTAAAAAAAATCTACTAAAAGCAACTGCTGCCCCAGCCTTTGGAAATGAAAAAGTAAAGTTACTTTTTAAATGGTAACTACTGTAGTGGCTTCTCTGGAAACTGACACTACTAATGTAACCAATTTCTTTTTAAAAATCTACTCAAAGGCCTACCAAGCAGATATGTTGCTCCTATGTAACCCCACACCATTTGGAAACCTGTTTCTTGCATTCATTTTTTAAATTATGAGTTTATTAATATAATGTATTGCCTTACATACGAGCAAATTATTCACATCCTGTCTCAAAACTGTGCTCAACTCTTAACTAATCCCTCATATATATACACATAATATTATTTTTGTATTTTGCCCCTTCCCTCCCATCCACTCCTGGAACACTGTTTCCTTTTTAATTTCATTTTTCTCACATGTGGAAGATCATTTTAACTGTTTCCTTTACATTCTCATACCCTTTCCACTCCTCAACAAACTCAGTCATCATTCTCTAAATACTACGGTAAGTCAAACCTCTTCTTTCAATTGACCCAGTTTTTTCCATTATAAAATCAAACAACCTATATATTGCTTCCATCTATTACAGTTCCACCTTTCTTCGTCTTTCCACCTAAGTGCAATCACTGTATGTGCTGCTATAATTAGCTATTGAGTTAAATATTTCTCCTCCTCCTATAATCCAATATTCCTAATTGACTGAAATTTTTTCCTTATTATTGCATTAATTTCTTGTTCTAGTTCCTTCCAAAATCTTTGTAAATTGCAACACTA
This sequence comes from Urosaurus nigricauda, assembly GCA_034509955.1. Lineage (NCBI taxonomy): Eukaryota > Metazoa > Chordata > Lepidosauria > Squamata > Phrynosomatidae > Urosaurus > Urosaurus nigricauda. Next base: position 5,265,160 of record JAOEGL010000004.1, read on the forward strand.
CCACCACATAGGGATATAAGTTCCTTTGATCCCACACCCATGCCAACAAGCAGGCGATACATTTTTATTAATCTAGGATAGCTGTTGTGGTGTGCTATACCATCTTCCTATTACAGGATGCCCGTGCCTTACACAGGGGATGCTGTTCAGGACCACCATCCCTTGCATAAGGCAAATTCCGTGTAAGCTTGAGCCCCATTGGATATAATTGGGCTTGTGCTTGCAGCGGCGCAGTGTGGGAGCACTGCAGGCACGTGCACCATTCATTAAATGGCGATGTGGCTTCTGCATAAACAGGAAGCCACATATGGCGTGCCCACATATGGAGTGGGCACGCTGTACTTTCATCTGTTGTTCTCTAAGCTTATAGTTTTTAATATTTTTGATTTCTTGTAATCTGGAAACCTGTTTCTAATTGTGTGGAATCCTCCACAGATACAGTTGTGTACATGAAGGCCTCCCCAGGCAGCTGTTGTATGTGTATAGCTTGTGAGGGGGGAGCTATGAGGGACTGACTATGTGGCATAGCCATGGCACCACCTCCTTTAATAGTGCCTTAAGAAGGTAGGAGGTTATTGGTCTATCTAGGCCAGTAATATTGACTCTGAATGTTGACACCAGCCTAAAGCCTCAGGCCCTGTCTGCATGAGCCAAATAAAATAACCTCCCATCATCCTTTCGGTGTGGATTCTGGACAATGCTTGGCTCAAACCTGGGTTCTGATGTGAACTATCTGGATGACATCCAGCTTGTTTAACACCAGATCCAGCATCTGTTGTTGTTAGCTGACCTCTAGTTGACTTTGACACATGACGATTGTGTGGATGAGACATCTCCAAGACCTGCAGGAGGGCTGAGATAATGGGGGAAGGTCAGGGCAGATCCGGGCCCAAAAGATGCCAGGGTTCCCCCAGAATATTGTGACCCTTCAGATACCAGCTCAGAGAGCCACTGTGGGATAGTGTTGGACTCTGGGTATAGCCATGTGGAGGGGGACAAATTGAATTCTACTCCCCAAACTGAAATGTTCCTTCAATACCTAACTTTCTAGTAAAACTTGAAGCTCAGCATTTAGAAATACATCTGAAGCATGCAAAGTAAAAGGAAAGGCAAATACATCACCATGGGGCAGTGGTTTGAGCATTGGACCATGACTCTGGAGACCAGGGTTCAGATCCCTGCTCAGCCATAGAAACCCACTGAGTGACCTTGGGCATGGCACACTCTCTCAGCATCAGAGTAAGGCAAGGGGAAACTCCCTCTGAACAAATCTTGGCAAGAAAACCCCATGAGAGATTCACCTTAAGGTTGCCATAGGTCAGAAATGACTTGAAGGTACATAATAACAAGAAAAAGAACAAGATAATACAAACATAGAAAGTAAAAGGTGTGAAAGGCTATCAATGTGTCACTCTCTGCAATGTTAGAAATTTGTGGAGAGAAGCAATTTTTTTCTATTTGATATAATACATATTTGGAGGAGCAATGCCATTATTACACCATCACCAGCACCAGTATTCACACCCCAAGCCCAAACCAGATTTTATATATATATATATATATATATATATATTAAAAAAACCAGTGAGCCAGGAAAAATAAGAAATAAGGCAATAGCAAACTACCTACAAGCCTTAGAATGACATGAATCTTATGGTCATGGATGAATTTGTTATATAAATTTTAGTTATTTATATCCTGCTTTATATGACAAGATCTCAGGGTGGCCTGTGAATAAATACCATACAGAACAATGTTATTTTTTTCCAAAGTGTTGGCAGATTGTATTGATTATTTATTTCTATAAAGTATTAAGTATTACCTGCTGTTCTGTCTACCAGGGTTCCAAAGCCCTATCTTTATTTATGATTTACTTATTCAAATATTTATATCCATATCCTTTACCACAAAATCTCAGATGACATCATCTTAAAACAATCTGGAACAGTTTAAAAATTTAAAACAGCAAGAAATAATTTAAATACCTTAAAAGCCTAGTAAACTATTTAGCAAGTTTAAACAGTTTAAAACCATGGAGAGAGCTGGATGAAATTGTTAAAGACTCCAAAGGCTTCAATAGAAAGCCATGTTTAAGCTGTGGATTTTATCACACCAGCCTGCTGTCCTGCCACAATTGTGCTAGTTTAAGAATGGAAGCACACCAGTTTGGCATCATTTCTTATCACACTTTCCCCCATGATAGTCCTGGAGCTTATTACACGACCAATTTTTTCCTGAAAAACCGAACGCAATCATGGGGTTTCGCGCGATTGCGTGATTTCTCACCACATGCAATTGCTGATTTTGCGAACGCAATCATTAGGTTTCGCGCGATTGCGTGATTTCTCATTACATGCAATTGCTTGTTTTTGCGAACGAAATGGGAGTTTTCACGTAATTGCGTGAAAGGTTATTATATGCTTTTGCCTAATATGCGAATGTGGTCCAAACGCAATCAGAAAATAGGCAAATTCGGTGAACTAGCGGACTTACAATTCCTATTCCCTGGCAATTTCGTATTCATTTCGCTTTTTGGGGGTGTGATAGGCATTTCTATTCATCCCCAATTTCGCCATCATTACTACAATTCCCATGATCCCTCATGGCGCTGGCTTTTCCTTTTTACTTCCTTAGTCCCAAAAATGTTTTGCCATGCATGAAGGGGTGGCCAGAGAGAGGAGAGAGCGCTTTTACACTCATCTAGTGCTTTGCATATTGTTTTGTGTGATTGCTGGCTTCCAGCAGTTGCCACAGCAATTCCTCCTTCACTTGCCCAGTTAAGATGAGGTCCCTAAGGGCTATCCAAACAGACCCCCCATCTGCCCTGGTTCCCATTCATTCCATAGAATTCGTGCATGGCACCACTTGTCCGGGTAGATAAGAATTGGCACTGTTACAGTGATTTCAAGATGACACTCACGTCATGGGGCATGGGGTCCTGAGAGTCTTCTATTCTGACCAATAACATGCAGCATGATTTGATGGGGAATTCCTGCATGGCACACCAACAGCGCACATGGGGCTTTGGGCACTGGTCCAACATGGAGGATGCTTTGATGGGGAATTCCTGCATGGCATGGCACACCAACATCTCAGGGCGCATGTGACTTAGGACGTGGGGCCAACATGGAGGATGCTTTGATGGGGAATTCCTCCATGGCACACCAACATCTCAGCGCGCATGCTGCTTTGGGCATGGTCCAAAATCATAGATTCATAGAATCACAGAGTTGGAAGAGACCACAAGGGCCATTCAGTCCAACCCCCTGCCATGCAGGAACTCTCCATCAAAACATTCCCGAAAGATGGCCATCCAGCCTCTGATTTAAGACCTCCAAAGAAAGAGACTCCACTCCAAGGGAGAGTGTTCCACTGTCGAACAGCCCTTACTGTCAGGAAGTTCCTCCTAGAGAGAATCTCTTTTTATTAATATGGTAGAATCTCTTTTATTAATGTGGTAGAATCTCTTTTTATTGAGTTTCCATCCATTATTCTGGGTCCTGTTCTCAGGAGCAGCAGAAAACAAGCTTGCTCCTTCCTCAATGTGACATCCCTTCAAATATCACCTCTTAACCTTCTCTTCTCCAGGCTAAACATCCCCAGTTCCCTAAGGCGTTCCTCATAGGGCATGGTTTCCAGACCCTTCACCATCTTAGTTGTCCTCCTTTGGACTCGCTCCAGTTTCTCCACATCCTTTTTGAATTGTGGTGCCCAGAACTGGACACAGTATTCCAGGTGGGGCCTGACCAAAGCAGAATAGAGTGGCACTATTACTTCCCTTGATCTAGACACTATACTCCTATTGATGCAACCTAAAGGGGTGAGTACCATGGGCCCTCTCTGCAGCCAGCAAGGAACCTTTCCCAGATCTAATGCCTTGCTATGGGTAGTCATTGCTAGGAGGCCTCTGCCATTGCTACTGCAGGCACTATGCCTAGCATAAGGCTTGGGACTCTGCCAGGAGGGCAGATGAGGGGTCTCCCCCTTCCTTCCCATTCCTGGTCCCAGTGGCACCCAGGATCCCACCAGATCCTGTTGCAGCCTGGGAATCACATGGTGATGTTCCCAGGGCTCTTGCACATTCCCTTTGACTTCTTATAATGAAATGTGTGGAAAGAGGCAGAGGACTCCTCTTCGGGCACATAATAATAATAATAATAATAATAATAATAATAATTTTATTTGTATCCCGTCTCTGCCATCTTGGCTGCATGGCTTTAAGGTAAGCTAGGTAGGGCCCAGCAGGAGCTGAGGCTTGCAACTCTAAAATGGTCTTTTTTGGCTGCCACAGAGCATCCCACAATGAAAGCAGAAAATGGCCTCTTGCCCTCGCCAGAGGGAACATGGCCTTTGCCACCCACCTCTAAACAGAGGCTGGATAGCCATATGTTGGGTGTGCTTTGATTGAGAGTTCCTGCATGGCAGGGGGTTGGACTAGATGGCCCTTAGAGTCCCTTCCAACTCTAGGATTCTATGAATAGCATTGGCCTTTTTAGCTGCCACATCGCACTGTAGACTCATGTTCAGCTTATGGTCTACTTGGACTCCTGAATCCCTTTCACACATAGTTTCATTCATCCAGGTGTCCCCCATCCTATATCTGTGCATTTCATTTCTCCTCCCTCCTAAAAAGTACAAGTAAAACCCTTAGCTGCTTGCAGGCTTTCACGTGAAAATGAGAAAAAAGTACAGCAAGTAAAACCCTTAGCTGCTTGCAGGCTTTCACGTGAAAATGAGGAAAAAGTACAAGTAAAACCCTTAGCTGCTTGCAGGCTTTCACGTGAAAATGAGAAAAAAGTACAGCAAGTAAAACCCTTAGCTGCTTGCAGGCTTTCACGTGAAAATGAGGAAAAAGTACAAGTAAAACCCTTAGCTGCTTGCAGGCTTTCACGTGAAAATGAGAAAAAAGTACAGCAAGTAAAATCCTTAGCTGCTTGCAGGCTGTCACGTGAAAATGAGGAAAAAGTACAAGTAAAACCCTTAGCTGCTTGCAGGCTTTCACGTGAAAATGGGGAAAAAGCACAGCAAGTAAAACCCTTAGCTGCTTGCAGGCTTTCACGTGAAAATGAGGAAGAAGTACTTTTACATTTCAGGGAGGAACCGGAAATTGCAGAGGGAGTACCCAAACTCAATGACCTGGAAGTACATGAGGTCACCATGGCATCGGTTGAGAACTGGGCATGTGCAGGAGAGCAATTTCGCATTTAGAAATCCACTGGTGTAATAAGATATTCCTGAATGTGTTTGTATACATGTACAATAATGTATAATAAGCTTTCGCGCAATCGCGTGATTTGCGAATCCATAGCGCAATTTATTTTGCGAAATAACCTAGCTATATCATTGTGTGATGCACTTTCACGCAATCACGTGAAATTTCGAATTGAATACGAAAATTACTATTGCGAAATTGAGAGAAATTCCTCACATGTGATAAGGTCCCCTGTGTCTGTGTGAATGTGCACACAGCGGCCAGCTTCAGGAAAGAGTTGGCGGCCACAATCGCTGCAGGGAGGAAGTGGAAGAGAAGGAGAGGAGCAGAGTCAAATGTATTCACATGACTGCCCAAAAACTGCAGCAGAAGGGCCCTATTGCATAAAGGTGGTAATAGCAGCAAGATTAAGAGCCTATTGGTAGGGTTTGCCCATCAATGAAAAGGGACACTGCAGTAACAAATGGAATGCAAGGTAGTAACCTGACAGACACAATATTATGTGATAAGTATTGCCCCAAGTTGGTTTTATCCTTTTAAAAATCTGCTTTTTATTTTTTTTATTTTTATTATAAACATAAAAGTACAGAACACAATAAACCACATTTAATATACAAACAACATTGAATCCAAAATATACATAAATTACAACATACGCTGACAGCAACGACAACAACAAACAACAACATACAACATAAACTGAAAAGCGATAGCTAAAATAAGTAATTCTTGACTATACTTCCAAAGATATCTCTCTTATCTGCTTCTTCTCTATTAATTTTCCAGTCCCCTGAATGCCGTTACCATCTCAGGATTATCTCTTATATATAATTCGTATTCTAAATATAATCCACTATTAAATCTTAACCAACAACTTTAGAAGGCATTTATAAAATCTGCTTTTTAGCCTAGTGTGATACAAATCTTTTTCAGTGGAAGGAAGACAGTGTCAGCACCGAGTCTCCAGAAATGGGACAATTCACAAATGGAGTGCTACAGCAAAGAAGGCACTGATCCCACATTGAATTATAGAATCATAGAGTTGGAAGAGACCTAAAGGGCCAACCAGTTGTTGGCAGGGGGTTCCACTGGATGGTCCTCGTGGTCTCTTCCAACTCTATAATTCTATGATTCTATAATTCAGTCCAATCCCATTCTGTCATGCAGGAACTCACAATGAAAGCAGCCCCAACAGATGTCCATCCAGTCTCTGTTTAAAGAGCTCCAAAGGAGGAGACTCCACCAGACTCCGAGGGAGTGTGTTCCTCTATTGAACAGCTCTTCATGTTCTTCCCAGTGTTGAGGTGAAATCTCTTTTTGTGTAGTTTGCATCCTTTGCTCTGCATCCTATTCTCTGTAGCAGTAGAAAACATTTTCCTGCAAGTGGAAGACAGAGGAGAGCCTCTGCAGCAGACCTTAATCCTCTGGCTGGAATATATAGGGAGAATCTCTCATCCAAGTATTGATTTCTCCAAATATTTTGGGCTTTAAATGTCATCATGAGTACCTAGAATACCAGCTTGAAAGAACTTGGCAGCCAGAGCAAACTGGCATCGTAAGGTTTTAACTGTAAATTGATTTACTTGGAAGTTAGACACTCCGCCTTTCAGTGAAATGGTTTTGACTGCAGCTTACAGCAGGTTGCAATAATAAAAACAAACTCCACATATGCACCCACAAGCATATACATCGATAGCAATTAGTCCCCAAGCCAAAACTGGGGAAAGCTTCCATTTCTGTGGGAGGAGGTACCACTTCCAGCAGCCCCCAGCTAGCAGCAGTGCCAAATAAAAACATAGTTTAATTGATTCTTTCCAAATTTGCATATGTGTCTGGTTTTAAATTGTCTTTAAATTGTTTTAAGTGGTTTTAAACTCTCTTGTTTTCACGTCACAAATTGCTTTACAGGCTTTTAGTCTGTTTAATTTTTTTAACAGTTTAAAATGGTTTTAAATTGCTTAAGTTGATTGTGTTGTATGCTGCCAAGAGATCTCACGATATAGGGCAAGGCATAAATACTTCAGTAAATAAATACACAAATAAATAGGTTTGTTGGGATATTTTACTCCCGGCCATATATTGTTTTGTAAAATAGATGAATAAATCATAAATACTTGGCAAGTGGCTGAAATTTGGATAACATGTTTTCAATGGTTCAGGTGATAATGCCAAAGAATGCCTATATTGTATTGGTGGTTTTCTGTGTGCATTCTACAGCAAAACATGACTCTGTCTTAAGTCAGGTCCTTGGTCCATCTACCTCAATGCCATTTGCATTGACTGGCAGCTGTCCAAGCAACAATATTTCCCAGCTCTCCATGAAGACCAAACCTGTGACTTTTTGTAGGCAAAGTCCATGTACCACCAGTGAGCAACAACCCTTTCAGAACTCACAGCATATGGCTGAAGGGCTACAGTGCTTTCAGCTTTCCAAGGCTAGGATCCATTGGTGGCAAACTGGGCCCAAAGTGTGTGGGGCTTCACAGGTCATTATCAGCATTTTGAATTTTGCCTGGAAATGGACCAGCAGGTAGTGAAGTTATTTCAATATGTTACCCCAAGATTTGGCCCTATGCACCACTCCTCTTTTTCAATATCAAGTTGATATCATAGAATAATAGAATCCTAGAATTGGAAGAGACCCCAAGGATCATCCAATCCAACCTGCCGATTAGTTTCCAGGCCCAGTACAAGGTGTTGGTTTTAACCTTTAAAGCCCTACATGGCTTGGGTCCATCTTACCTTAGGGATCGCCTCTCCCTGTATGACCCCCCCCCCGCACACTCCGGTCCTCGGGGAAGAATCTGCTACAGCCTATGAAAACTATCCAGTCCAACCCCTGCCATGCAGGGACTCCCTTCTCATTCTTCTCTCCTAAAAACTTTATTCTAATCCCAAAATCTGCCCTAGGACATGTTTTGCCCTATCAATATGCCTGTTTAGGCACCCTCAATCTGATCTTGCTTGAGTTCAGACAGACTCACTGTAGCTTATCCCATTAACAAATAAGCCGGTTTACCTCTTCTGGCTTGAATTCAGGATCCGGGATGCCTCTGGATGTTTATCATACCTAAATCACCATCTATCTAGCTGGGATGCTGCTGCCTGGATGCATCCTGGATCAAAGCTTCACTCAGCCAACACTTTTTTGAAGTCAGGGAGCTTCTGACTTCAAAACTTGGCCGGCTGAGCGAGGCTTTGACCCAGGATGCATCCAGGCTAGATAGGCGGCGATTTAGGTATGATAACATCCCAGATCCTGAATTCAAGCCAGAAGGGGTAAGCCGGCTTATTTGTTAATGGGATAAGCTCCTCTGTCAGTATGTCACCTCGGCATTGCTGGCAGCTTGCTGAGCCACACACTGCCCCACTTCTGGAATTGGTAAAGTATCCCTTTTTGCAATCCCTTCAGTTGCTACCTGCTACCAGTTTTTATATTATTAGTTCTTGTATGTGTGTGTGAGCAAGTGTCTTTGTGTGAATGGTGATCCCCCTTGATTACAATTATAACTACATTTGGACTTGCCCTCTGGAGTTCTGTATCTCAGAATGGGTATACACAGGTTTGATCCCTGCTTTGAGTTGTCCAAGCCCTCTAAGCCGCGGTAATTGAGCTAATAAATTTCCCCTATTAAACATTGATTGTGGGTGCCCTGGCATTTTGGGTAACAAATGGGTGTTTTATGGGTGCATCTACACTGTAGAAATAATGCAGTTTGACACCACTTTAACTGCCATGACTTCATTCTAGAGAACCCTGTAACTTGTAGTTTTGTGAGGCACCTGCACTCTTTGGCAGAGAAAGCTAAAGACCTTGTAGAAACACAAATCCCAGGATTTCATGGGATGGAGCTACAGCATTTCAAGTGGTGTTAAACTGCATTAATTTCTACAGTGTAGATGCATGCTATGCCCCCTACAACCAGACCCAGACAGTAAAACTACAGCATTTTGGACCTGACAGAGTTTCTGAACAATCTTTAAAGATAACTGCATGTAAAATGAATTATAACAATCCAACCAGGATACAATCAACACATGTGTCAGGTTAGCATAACACTGTAACATTTGCCAAGGCTGATTTAATGCACAGTTGCAAATTTATGAATAACTGCTGTCCTTAACAAGCCAGCGTGATGTAGTAGTTTAGCACTGAACTATGACTCTGGAGACCAGGGTTTTATTCCTGGCTCAGCTATGTAAACTCACTGGGTAACACTGTCTCACTGTCTCAGCCTCACAGGATTGCAATGGCAAATCCTCTCTGAGTAAATCTTGCCAAGAAAACCTCACAGTAGATTCACCTTAGAATCATAGAATCATAGAAATTTAGAGTTGGAAGAGACCACAAGGGCCATCCAGTCCAACCCCCTGCCATGCAGGAACTCCCAATCAAAGCATACCCGAAAGTATGAAATAGTATGAAAGTATGAAATAGTAGAGGAACACCTTGTTAATCTAAATGAATTTAAGTCTCCAGGACCAGATGAACTCCATCCAAGGGTATTAAAAGAACTGGCAAAAGTAATATCAGAGCCATTGGCAATCATATTTGAAAACTCCTGGAGAACAGGAGAGATCCCAGCAGACTGGCGAAGGGCAAACGTTGTCCCCATCTTCAAAAAGGGGAAAAAAGAGGATCCCAACAATTATCGTCCAGTTAGTCTGACATCAGTTCTAGGAAAGATTCTGGAGCAGATCATTAAACAGAGAGTCTGTGAACATCTAGATGGTAATGCCATAATCACAAAAACTCAACACGGGTTTCAGAGAAACAAGTCATGCCAGACAAATCTAATCTCTTTCTTTGATAAAATTACCAGCTTGGTAGATGAAGGGAATGCTGTGGATATAGTATATCTTGATTTCAGTAAGGCCTTTGACAAGGTTCCCCATGACATTCTTGCAAACAAGCTTGTAAAATGTGGGCTAGACAAAGGAACTGTTAAATGGATCTGTAATTGGTTGAATGGCCGAACCCAAAGGGTGCTCAACAATGGCTCCTTTTCATCCTGGAGAGAAGTGACCAGTGGGGTCCCACAGGGCTCTGTCCTCGGCCCAGTGCTATTCAACATCTTTATCAATGACCTGGATGACAGAATTGGGAGCATACTTATCAAATTTGCAGATGACACCAAATTAGGGGGAATAGCTAATACCCCAGAGGACAGGATCAAGATTCAAAATGACCTGAATAGACTAGAAAGCTGGGCCAAAGCTAACAAAATGAAATTCAATACAGAGAAATGTAAGGTATTGCACTTAGGGCGGAAAAATAAAATGCACAGATATAGGATGGGTGACACCTGGCTGAATGAAACTACGTGTGAAAGGAATCTAGGAGTCCAAGTAGACCACAAGTTGAACATGAGTGAACAGTGTGATGTGGCAGCTAAAAAGGCCAATGCTATTTTGGGCTGCATTAATAGAAGTATAGTGTCTAGATCAAGAGAAGTAATAGTGCCACTGTATTCTGCTTTGGTCAGGCCCCACCTAGAATATTGTGTCCAGTTCTGGGCGCCACAATTCAGAAAGGACATTGAGAAACTGGAGTGTGTCCAAAGGAGGGCGACAAAAATGGTGAAGGGTCTGGAAACCATGCCCTATGAGGAACGACTTAGGGAGCTGGGGATGTTTAGCCTGGAGAAAAGAAGGTTAAGAGGTGATATGATAGCCCTGTTTAAATATTTGAAAGGATGTCATATTGAGGAGGGAGCAAGCTTGTTTTCTGCTGCTCCAGAGAACAGGACCCGGAACAATGGATGCAAGATACAGGAAAAGAGATTCCACCTGAACATTAGGAAGAACTTCCTGACAGTAAGGGCTGTTCGACAGTGGAACGCACTTCCTCGGAAGGTGATAGAGTCTCCTTCCTTGGAGGTCTTTAAACAGAGGCTGGATGGCCATCTGTCAGGGGTGCTTTGATTTGGATTTCCTGCATAGCAGGGGGTTGGACTGGATGGCCCTAGTGGTCTCTTCCAACTCTATGATTCTATGATTCTATGAAAGATGGCCATCCAGCCTCTGCTTAAAAACCTCCAAGGAAGGAGACTCCACCACCCTCCGAGGGAGTGTGTTCCACTGTCGAACAGCTCTTACTGTCAGGAAGTTCCTCCTAATGTTGAGGTGGAATCTTTTTTCCTGCAATTTGCATCCATTGTTCCGAGTCCTGTTCTCTGGAGCAGCAGAAAACAAGTTTGCTCCCTCCTCAATGTGACATCCCTTCAAGTATTTAAACAGGGCGATCATATCACCTCTTAACCTTCTCTTCTCCATGCTAAACATCCCCAGCTCCCTAAGGCGTTCCTGATAGGGCATGGTTTCCACCTTAGGGACACCATAAATCAGAAATGACTTAAGGGCACCCAAGAGAAACAGCTATCCTTGTCATCAGGGATGGGGCCAGAGGTAGTTTCTAAATCAACACTTTGCAGCCCCCAGCCAAAGCCCCCAAAACCATTTTTTTAAAGTCCAATTTTAGGGAAATTTGCAATTCCAAACCATGTGCAGATGTAGTGGTTTGCTTTCTCCTAGCCCTCAGACTCCCTCCCCAGCTGTTTCTTTGGCTACTTGTCAACCCTTAATGGCAACTGGAAGTAAAATGACATTATTTCTGGCAAACCCAGACCTATGGCTGAAGCCCATGCCAGTCGGATGGAGGAGGAAAATGCACAGCCTATACTCAAAGTAGTCCTTAATTACCAGGGATGGTCCTTGGTTGGCAGCAACTCTCCCGGGTCATTGCCTTTTCCTCTGTTATCCCAAATGTTGCCTCTTGGCAGTTGTAATTCTTATTTATGGTTTTGACTTCTTTCATTAGCCTAGTCTCCTTGGCTTGTCCTCCTTCAGGGTTCAGCTCCTTTTGTACAGTCTCTGCAAGCTAGATCTTGATGTGACAGGTGGATACATCTTGCTCCTAATGCATGAATATTAAGGGGCTGTGCACGGCACACCCACGTGCTGTTTTGCAGCCTGGTGTGTGGCTCCTGCTGAACTGCCGATAACAGTTTGCAGAACAAGAATGTTATTCAGCCTTATCTTAGCCCAAAGAACAAACATGGTCTCGGCTTTTAAAACAGGGCAGGAAAACCTGCCGGAGAATAAATGAGGACACCGATGGAAAAATGAGTCTTTGGTCATGTGTGTGTAGGATGGGAAGAGTAATACAGTTGGTCCTCCTTATCCACGGATTCTTTATCTACTGATTAAAGGATCCACGGTTTGAAAATATTCAAATATATATACATATATATATAGATATAGATATAGATATATAGATTTTAAAAAGCAAATCTTGATTTTGGGGTCCATTGAGGGTCCTGGAACCAAACCCCAGCAAATACCAAGGGCCCACCATACTGATTTTTGGTGTGAGTATAAGGATTGCTTATGAGCAACCAGGATCAAAAGATTTGCTGGCTCACTACACACATTTCAACAGTATCTGACTCATCCTCTTCCATTCAACTATTCTCCTACACTCATCTATTCTCCCCACTTACAGACCAGTTTCCAATTCCAAACTGGTCTTGCCTCTTCATTTCCATACACATTGGCCAGTTCCCAGTGTCTTTGTTCACTAACAACCATTTTTTAAACTGGACTTGCTTCTTCATTTCCATATACAGTGGTCCCCCGGCTTACGAATCCCCCGGGTTACGAAAACCCCGGGATCCGAAACCGGCGGGACCGCTACAGTATCCCCCAGGATCCGAAGGATCCCCCATGATACGAAGAAAAAAAACCGCACGGCCCCTTTAAATCGGCCGCGCGGTCCGTTCGCGAAAGCAGTCCCCCGAGAAACAAAAGCTTCCGGGTTACGAAAGGTAATCCCGGAACGGATTACCTTCGTAACCCGGGGGACGACTGTACAAAGGATTTTGAATCTGAATTGACATTCTCACATACCAATATATATATTGTGTGTGTGTGTGTGTGTGTGTGTGTGTCTGTCCCTGGTTTCCACTCCACTAAATGCATCTGAGGAAGTAGACTGAAGTCTAGGAAAACTCATGCTGCCAACTTCTTTCTTTCAGTTAGTCTCATAGGTGCTGAGAGATCTCTCTACATACTGATTCTACAGACTAATACGGGTATATCTTTGAATTCTTAGTCTCAAAGGTGCTACAAGATCTCTCCACATACTGATTCTAAAGACTAATACACCTATATCTTTGAATTCTACTAGGATCAACGTGTCAACCTTGGCCATTGAACATGACTGCCTCTTGTGGCAGAACAACAGAATTACAGTTTAGAGCACCTCCCAGAGTGGTGAACTGTTTTTTAGTCTTGCCAACAGTGGCTGGCCATTGGTCCATCCAGGACAGGAAGAGCTATGTAAGACTTCCTATTTGGTAGGCCAGTTGTGTAGACTACCATCTTTTTTATTCCATCTATACAGTGCTCTTAGTAAGAAACTTTGGTTGGCCCAACAATGGTATCACCGTTTTGTGATTTTGCTTGTTATAGTGCTTGAGTATGGAGGAGCTACCGATTTGTAACTCTAGGCTGCATCTGCACAGCAGACAGAATGCAGTTTGACACCGCTTTAACTGTCATGGCTCCATCTTATGGAATTCTGGAATTTGTAGTTTGTCATGGCACCAGAGCACTATAGCAGAGAAGGGTAACTAGTTCATATAACTGCAGTCCCAGAATGCCATAGCATTGAGCCATGGCAGTTAAAGCGGTGTCAAACTGCATTATCTCTGAAATGCAGATGTCACCTAGGTTACAAATCCGTAACTGCAACACTAAATGCCAGCTGACGCCTTAAGTTTTTTCCTCTGCTTGCTTGCTTGTCTTGTTTTCACTGCAGCTGTTCTTATTGCAGTCTTCTGCTTTATAATTATGTTGCTGCTATGCCATTTTTAGTTTTCCTCCCCATTATACCTTAACCTTTTCATTAGCTTTATTTTATTTTGTTGTTGGAGGCTGAGTCCTTTGGTTATCAACTGTACTGGAAACCTCCAAATTGACAGGTATGATTTAAAAAAACCAAAAATAAATATGTTTTAAATACAGTGGCTGCTGGTGGCTTCTGCCAGTCAAAGAGTTAATCCACTCTGGAAGAGCTGTTTGATAGAGGAATATGCTGCCTCAGAAAGTTGTAGGGTCTCAGTCTGTGGAGGTTTTGAAACAGAGGTTGGATGGCCATCTTTGGGGGGGGGGGGTGCTTTGATACTGCTTTCCTGCATTGCAAGGCTTGGCCTATATTACCCTTGTGGTCTCTTCCCACTCTATGATTCTATGATCCCCATGCCTTTCCACATGGCTGAGTCTAGGAGCCATTCAGACTGCATTACCTTTTCCAGTGCTATTACATGTACCTTTTTTGGTGCTATGCATGCAGTCGCAGCCACATTTGCTCATGCTAGTGCCTATGTTACATCAAACTATAGCTGAATTAATAAATATATTAGGGGAGCTTTGGAGGCTTACTGTACCACCAGTTGGCTCTCCATACCCACAGATTCCTTATCCATGGAGTCAACTTTCTATGGTTTGAAAATATTCTAAAATATATATAAATTCCAAAAAAGCAAACTTTGATGTTGCCATTATATATGAGGGAGACCTTGGGACTTGAGCATCCATGGATTTAGGTACCCATGTGGTGGTGGTGATGGTGGTCATGGAACCAAACTGCAGTGGATACCAAGATATCACCATTCTTAAAAACAACCTTAGCCAACCTGGCCTCCTAGTGGAACTAATTAAGGAAAACTTCTTGGAAGCCCAGATGGATTTTTGTTCTGCAAACAGCTGCAATAGCTTTCATTAAGGGAAGTCTGTCCAGAGGTGGAGGACTCCTTTGGTCAAAATAATATGCTATGTGTTGCATGGGGAATCACCTCCAAGAATTGTAACACCATGGCAATATTTAGCCTGGGGCTTTTCAGGCTGGATTCCAACCCTGTGTGTGTGATGGATAGCCACTTGATTAATTACATGTGAACTCTCTGTCGCCTGGAGGATTGAGGCAAATGAAATCATCATGGGCTTAACATGAGTCACTGTTGCAGAACGTAAGTAGTTAACCCCATTAATGAGTCACTGCCGGGATCCTTACCAACTAACAACTCTCTCCCAATGACAAGGGGAGCATCGAAATGTCAGCTCTCTTATGAGGGAAGGAAAGAGGAAGATAATTTCCAGTAGCCCCCTATATATATTGTTGTTGTTGAGTGCCTTCAAGTCATCTCTGATTTATGGCAACCCTAAGCCAAGCCTATCATAGGGTTATCTTGCCAGCTTTCTTCAGAGAGTGCTTGCCATCACCATCCTCTGAAGCTGAGAAAGTGTGACTTGCCCAAGGTCACTCACTGGGTCTCCAAGGCCAAGCTGGGATTCAAACCCTAGTCTCCCAGTGTCCTAATCCAATGCTCAGACCATTATACTACACTATCCTCATCTTTTGTCTGTTTATGCACTGCCATTTCTGCATAACTGGTTTAAAGAGACTGCATTGGATGATTGAAGTTTTACTATGCAAGACCTGCCAGAGGCTTAATATCCTTCAAGAAGGGCTTTATTTTGGTCCCAACACCATCACAGAGAGCCAGTGTGGTGTAATGGTTTGAGTGTTGGACTGTAACACTAGAGATCAGGGTTTGATTCCCATTCAGCCATGAAATCATTGGGTGACCTTGGGCAAGTCACACACTCTCAGCCTCAAGGGAAGGCAATGTCAAACCTCCTCTGAACAAATCTTCCCAAGAAAACCCCACGAAAGCTTTGCCTTGGGATTGCCATAATTTGGAAACGACTTGAAGGTAGACAACACACACACACATACACACCATCACAGGCCCATCTTGATAGCTGTTCCCGGTCTATGGAACTGGAACTGTTCTATTGGAGGCAAGGCTGAGTCCTTCTCTGCTCTCCTTCCACTACCAAGGAAAGTCCTTAATAGCTATTAACTGAGTGTTGCCGAACCATCTTTTGATGTACATGGTAGTGTGGCTGTTGTCCTTTTATTCTCGCCGCTATGCTTTAAATGCTGTTCAAGCATTTCAGATTAGTGCCATTTTTAATTGGACAGCTTGCTTAATTGTTTTTAAACTCCTTTTATTGTGATGATTGTTTCTTTTTTTAGCAGCCTTTTGTTTCAATCTGTGTTGTGGGCTGCCTTTGGCCATATTGATTAATAAAGGCTGGATATGTCCATTTACTGCTAATTAATAGTAATTAATTAATAGATCTCTTCATATTAATGAACAAATATTAATTAGCTAACTAGCAAGCAGATCCAATTGAAAGCTTTCCATGAATAACTGGAGGGATCCAATTTTAACCTATGAAACCAACTGATGTGTTTGCCGCTCTCCTGAAATGCCTTGGCTCTGCACTGCTCCTTTGTCAGGATCTGAAAAATGAGCTTGGAAAAGTTACCTTTTTGGTGGCTGGCTGCTTGCTATGTCAGATGGGGGATTCTGTTATCCCAAACATAGCTTTTCTAAGCTAGGGGAGGGGGAGCAGTACTAAAAATACCCAGATTTGGCTTATCAGGTCAGAAGCGTAATGGGTTTTGGATTAGAAGCTGGGCTGACCTTTCTCACATTTAACTGAGCATCTCTGCATCGTATACTCACCAGGTGTATTTTCTCATTAAAACGGATCTGTTTTCTTCTTCATCTACCAGCTCTTCATTTTGAGGTACTGATTGAGATCTCTTTTAATTGCTTGGCTTGTCTTAATTAAAAAGAAAACCCAAACATACATTCAGCAATAGTCTTTTTCAGATGGAAATATCACCTTCCCCTGGTGATGGGTTTTTTGAGTCCTATGCAGGTTATCAAAATAACAGTATACAGTAATTCCTCCCTTTCTACTTTGGCTTCTTCCTTCTCTTCCATTTCTTTTGCACATCAAGAAACCCTCCATTGCCTTGGCTCATCTTTTGCAAGCATCTCTGCAAATTAACTACTGCCATCTAACACCATTGTGAAGTCAGGACCTTTGGTGGCAGCCCTGTGTGTGACAGCCACATATGTGTGCATGCCTTCTTCCATCCCTCTGAATGTCTAATTGGACACACTGCCAATTTCCACACAGTGTGTACCAGTTCCTGACATGTGAACAGTCAGGGAGCAAGCTGATTTTGGTTGGGAGTGCTTTCAAAACTAGGAGTACATTTGGATGTTGTCATTTCCTTAAAAACTGAGCGAGATTGATTGATTGATTGATTGATTTCCCTGCTAGCAATATTGGAGCCAGTGTGGTGTAGTGGTTTGAGTGTTGGACTACAACTCTGGAGACTAGGGTTTGATTCCCGCTCAGCTATGAAACCCATTGGGTGACTTTGGGCAAGTCCCATCCCCTTTGCCTCAGGGGAAGGCAATAACAAACCTCCTCTGTACAAATCTTGGCAAGAAAACCCCATGATAAGTTAGCCTTACAGTTGCTCTAAGTCAGAAATGACTTAAGGGCACACAACACAGACACCATCACATCTTGATGGCTGCTCCAGGATAACCATGGA
The DNA here is from genome assembly GCA_034509955.1 of Urosaurus nigricauda. Taxonomy (NCBI): domain Eukaryota; kingdom Metazoa; phylum Chordata; class Lepidosauria; order Squamata; family Phrynosomatidae; genus Urosaurus; species Urosaurus nigricauda. Next base: position 5,282,862 of record JAOEGL010000004.1, read on the forward strand.
AACCCATTGGATGATGTTGGGCAAGTCACACACTCTCTCAGCCTTAGATGGAGGAAAGGATAAACCCTCTTTGAACAAATTTTGCCAAGAAAACCCAATGACAGGTTAGCCTTAGGGTTGCCATAAGTCGGAAATGATTTGAGGGCAAACAACACACAACGTTGGACCCAAGGCAGCTCACAGAAGACATCTAAAGTTGGATCAGTTTTGGTTTCTGCATTTGGTTCCTAAATTTGGAACCCACCTGCTGTGGTCGGACATGTTCTGCTCTGGACTCAGAATCCATAGAAAGCTAAGAGTGAAGATTTTAGAGACTCTCCTATAGAAAAATAAGCCGACACAGGTAGAGTAATATTCAGCGTCTCTCTTTTTCCATGACATATAAGAGTTAAAGGCCTACCAATAGCAAGGAGTCTTGAAGGAGTCTGTGGTAGGAGAGAGGTTTTTTTTTAAAGAAAAATTATTTTAATATACACGTAACAAAAAAACCCACATGAAAACAGAAAACAAGATAGAAAATGAATAAAAGCAAACATATTTCAGAGCCAGTATAGTGCCATACTCTATCCATTTAAAATGGGGAAAAAATAGGATCAGGAGTCATTATCATTACAGTGGGCCCTCCACATTTGCAGCTCTGACTTTCGAGGATTTGATTATTTGCGAATTTGATTAATTTGTCCTCTCTAGGAATCTCTAGATCCTTCAGCACAACTCTGTGGCCAACTTTTGCCAGAAGACGCACTGGAGGATCTAGAGATTCCTAGAGAAAGCACTTCTCTAGGCATTTGTAGGTTCTTCTGCACAATTCTAATGTCAACCTCTGGTGTATGTTGACCACAGAGTTGTGCTGGATGATCTAGAGATTCCTACAGTTGCCCTCTCAACATAATGTCTTTTTATCTGAGGTTTGTCCTGCATCCCAAACCCCAGTGAATGTGGGTGGGCCCACTGTAGTATTTATAAGGTCTTAGGAGTTGCATTTCTTCACTAGAATCCTATGTCAGCTTTCAATTAATGCAACTGTATGCTTAGCTAAGTAAACATATACTTACAAGAATGCATTGGGAGTGGTGCAGATGAGAGCATGATGAACATTGCAGCCATCTCTGCTATTTCCTCTACTGGATATGAACATTACAAAACTGCTCTATTTTAATTCTCATATATGTAAATCCACTTACAAAGGCAAGTCCAATACCAGATTCTGGTAATCACATTTACTTCCCCCTTGTGTCTTTTTGGCTCTAAGGTCAGCTAAGGTAGCTTTCCAAAATTTTAAGTGATGTTTTGGTGGATGGCACATCTAATGTTCTTTATTGACAAATGAAATAAATGGAAACAAAATTTCATCAACATTATCCATATGTTTCTCTTTTTTCACATACTTTGATTTACTTGACAATAGGGCTGTTGTTTACATTTGATCTTAGTCAAAAGGCTGAGAAGTAATGTTGCCCAAATTTGTGGAAGGCCAGTTTTGATACCTTTCCAGGAGAGATAATCTAAACATTTGGTCATGAATCTTAGTTGGATGGACAGTTACCCAGCACATGTGTGATGTAAGGTGACTTGGTACCTACTCTATAGACTGGCTCGGAGTGTGGTGAATTCTCCATCTTTGGAGGTCTGTAAGTACTGTAGAGGATGGATGGGCGTCTTTTAGGAGTGCCGTAATTGTGTCTTCATGCATGGCAGAGGGTTGGAATAGATGACCCTTTTGGTACCTTCCGGTGCTAAAATTCTATGATACATTTTTTCCTATTATGTTAGAACGTACAAATGCTGAACTTGGGACCCCAATTCTGTTCAAATTCTAGTTTGCTAACATGTGGGACAGAAGGGCATTTCTTTCATTAAATCTGGATGCCCTACCATGGCCATCACATTTCTCCTAGACTTATTGGGGAAGGTAGTTCCCCTTCATTACACAATGACAACTGGCAGCAAGAAGCTGCACATTGAGCAACGGCAGGTGGTAAACCAGATGTAAGTGAGATGGGGAATCTGCTCTGGATTTGAATTTGGCTTTCAAAGGAATCCAAGGTGCTCTATCCCCAAATTAGGTTCAGCACATTGGATAGCTTTCTAAAACCTCAGACCTCAATCCAAGAATAGATTCAGCACTGCATTGACATGGAAGGCACCACCCATCAATGCTGCAAAAAACAGCTGTGTCTGTCTGTAAAAGTCAGTTCAAAAGCAAGCAGGCCAAATGTAAGTTCAAAGACATATATTAAACAGGTAACTGGGAGTCTTACTAGACCACAAGCAGAACATGAGGGAGCATTGTGATGTGGCAGCTAAAAAAGTGAATGTGATTCTAGGCTGTATTAATAGACATATAGTGTCTAGATGGAGAGAAATAATAGTGCCACACAACTCTACTTTGGTCATACCTGGAATACTGCGTCCAGTTCTGGGCACCACAGTTCAGGAGGAATGTGGATAAGCTGGAACATGTCCAGAGGATGACAACCAAAATGGTGAAAGGTCTAGAAACCATGCCCTATGAGGAGCAGCTTAGGGAGTTGAGTAAGTTTAGCCTGGGGAAGAAAAAGTTAAGAAGTGACATGATAGTCATGTTTAAATATTTGAAGGGATATCATACTGAAGATGAAGGAAGTTTGTTTTCTGCAGCTCCAGAGAATAGGACCCAGGGCAATAAATACAAATGTCAGTAAAAGAGATTCCACCTACACGTTAGGAACAATGTCCTGACAGAAAGAGCTGTTGGATGGTGGAACACACTTCTTCAGAGTGTGGTAGAGTCTCCTTTTTTGGAGGGTTTTATTCAGAGCCTGGATGGTCCTCTTTTGGGGGTGCCTTGGTTGTATGGCAAAGGCTTGGAATGGATGGCCCTACAGTTGCATTGGTTTTTTTCACTGCTGCCTCACATTGTTGACTCATGTTCAACTTGTGGTCTACTAGGACTCATAGATCCCTTTCACACGTAGTCTTGTTAAGCCAGGTGTCCCCATCCTATATCTATGCATTTCATTTTTCTCCCCTGTGTGCAAGGCCTTACATTTCTCTGTGCTGAAATTCATTTTGTCAGCTTTGGCCCAACTTTCTAATCTATTAAGGTCATTTTGAATTTTGATCCTAGTCCTCTGGAGTATTAGCTACTCCTCCTAATTTGGTGTCATCTGCAGATTTGATAAGGCTGCCTTCATCCAAGTCATTGATAAAGATGTTGAATAGCACTGGGCCCAGGAAAGAACCCTGTGGCACTCCACTGGTAACTTCTGTCCAGGATGAAAAGGAGCCATTGCTGAGCGCTCTTTGGATGCAGCTGGTCAACCAATTACAAATCCACCTAATTGTCACATTGTCTAGCCCACATTTTACTAGCTCTTTTGCAAGGCTATCATGGGGATGTTGTCAAAGGCCTTACTGAAATCAAGATATGCTACATCTACAACATTGCCTTCATCTACAAAATTTGTGACTCTACAAAAAATGAGATTAGTCTGGTATGACTTCTTTTTGAGAAACCCATGTTGACTTTTAGTAATCATGGCATTCCTTTCAAAGTGCTTGTATACTCTCTGTTTAATGATCTGCCCTAGGATCTTTCCTGGTATTGATGTCAGACTGACTGGACAGTATTTATTTGGGTCCTCTTTTTCCTCCTTTTTGAAGATGGGAACAACATTTGCCCTCCTCCAGTCTTCTGGAACCTCTCCTGTTCATTAGGAATTCTTAAAGATTCTTGACAGTGGTCTGAATTTACTTATGTCACTTCATTTAATACCCCTGAATGACATCCATCAACGGCCATGGTTCATGGCCAATTGCATAAGGGGACAATACATTTCTTATTAGCATCCATCCATCCATCACTGTATTTTTATTCCACCTTTCTTCCAGGCTGAGGCCCAAAGTAGCTAAATTAGTAAATGAACAATTGGTGGTGCAGTGTCAGTACTTAGAAGAAGGGAGGTGTAGCTCAACCCCAAGAGTGTAAATTTAATATCTGCAAGCACGATCTAAGATCTTGGCACCATATCTTCTAAAGCACTGAACATCATCCTTCCCCTTCTCTGAATTTGTGGCATGGAGAGAGAGAGAAAATACCAACCCTGATCTTTTCCTATTCTTTAACAAGCTCAAGTGTGAGCTGAAAAGGCTAGTTAAGCAGTAAACACTTACAGATAATGGCAGAAAGGAGCATTAAAAAAAATCACATCTTCGAAGAGCGGCAACACATGAAGAGGATAGGAAAAGGATACCTTCGCAGAGATGAAAGTTGCTAATGTGGCACATGTGAACCCTGGGCTTGCATAAAACTCAAGCTTTTCACTGAATGCAATTAAAAATTGAGGGACAAGTGAGGCTTGAGGGAGTTGGTACGGCAGAAAAAGTTCTTGCAGACTAATTAAGATCTTGTCGTTATATATTTTAAATCTTTCTGGCCAGATTTATGTCCCAGCAGCTCATCCAAGATGTTTACTTACATCTTGACATGACTGCTATTAACTTGCTTTGAAAGATCTCTGGTTATTATTTCAATGACGGGTGTTAGGCCAGAAAAGCAAATCTTTTACATAAACTATGCGTCTCCACTCAAAATCCATTCACATTAATTTTAATGGTGCTTCCTCCCAGATAAGCATGGTCTGGTAATTTTAGTTTGTTTTCATAAATACCTTCCTGAAAAAGAGAATGGCAACAACACCACCCAACATTTTATGAAATTCTGGGCAAATTTAATGTTAGTCACAACTAGAACAGTTGTGTCCAACCCTACTCAGCAATGGGTGATCACGGGCAAGTCACACTCTCTCAGCCTCAGTGAAATGCAATGGCAAAATTCCTCTGAAGAAATCTTGCCAAGAAAACTCTGTGATAGGTTCTCCTTAGAGTCATCATAAGTTGGAAATGGCTTGAAGGCACACAACAACAACTGATTTAAATGAATAGTAGAAGACTACTTCCCCAAGTCCCATTGATTTCAGTGGGTCTTTCTAGATGAGACTAATACTGGATTCACTTCTGAGTTTCGAGACTCAATCATTTTAGTTAACACAGAGAAAGGGTTTAAACTGAGTTAGGGCTGATTGTTACAAAGTCAAAAGAAAACTACTGTATATACTCATGTATAAGTCTAAAAAAATTAATCAAAAAATTGACCCAAAAAACCTGAGTCGACTTATCCACAAGTCATTGTATGTACTGTACTTTAACTCTTATAAAAAAGGAACCATCGTTGGGTGAAAGACAAAAATATACTGTATATACTTGACTATAAGTCGACCTCATGTATAAGTTGAGGGCAAGTTTTTGGACCAAAATTATGGATTTTGCTATGACCCGTGGATAAATCAAGAGTGAAATGTAGGGGCATATAGGAAAGGATCTAAAGGAGGAAGCAAAGCAAAACAATGTCAAATAAGTTCCAAAAGTCCATCAGAACTCTTTGTGCTTATTCTTAAGACTGGATAGATGAGAGAGTAAAGGGGGTCAGTGCTTCCAGGACAGATTATACTCTTGCTTTTCACCAGGGGATGGTTCCTTCTTTTAAAAAAAGAGTTAAGATACAGTACTTATATTGACCCATGGATAAGTTGACTCAGGTTTTTTGGGTCAATTTTTTGACCTAAATTTTTACACTTATACATGGGTATATACAGTAATCTCTTTTGGAAGCATTGACTCTCTCAGCTCTCTCATCCATCTAGCTTTTAGGGTGAGCAGAAAGACTGATGCTTGCTGGAACTTTGTAAGTTCTTTGGCGTTATTTCCTTTTCCTTCATTTTTTAGATCCCTTGTTACATGCGCTTAGGTGTTACTGTCAACTTATCTACAAGTCATATCAAAATCTGTAATTGTGGCCTGAAACCTGCCTTCCACTTATACATGAGGTCAACTTATAGTCGAGTATATACGGTAGAACTTAGCTATGAAGTAACCAGACAAGATCCTCAAGTGCAAAGATGTGTAACTGAATACCAAAGTCAGAATTGTCCAGGTCCAGGATTGTCCAAGTTGATAGGAACAGAATCAATTCATTTGAAAATTGATACTGCAAAAGAGTGCCCAAACAATAAATGAGTGCAAGAGCAAATCTCTCTACAACTCTCTCTAGAAGCCAAAATGACTAAACAGAAGTTATCGTACTTTGGACAGATTGTGAAATTACAATTATGATATTGATTACACACCTCTCCCCATGGATTACACACCCCATGGATTACACACCTCTCCCCATGGATCAAGGTGGGGAACCACAAAAGACCAACAAATACACATCGATTAAAAACACACACCAGTTTAAAAGAGCAAACAAGACACATTTATATTAAAACAACTCACATTTGAAATTCGTCATTTAAAATTTATAATTTCAAAATAATCTGGCTAGGCCTCCTGGAACAGATTTGGTCTTTAATGCTCTTTTAAATTCAGACAGCGTATTCAGATGCTGAATCTCTTCATGCAGGTCATTCCACAGTCTAGAACTGGCTGAAGAAAAAGTCCTCTGGCTGACAGTTGCCAGCCTAATCTAGGCTGAATGGAGTAAATGTCCCTCAGAGGACCAGAATGTGCAGGAAAGATTATATGGAAGGAGGCAATCCTATAGATAACTTGGACACAAACCATGTAGGGCTTTAAAGGTAATAACAGCACTTTGTACCTTGCGTGGAAACTTATTGGTAGCTAGTAGAGTAATTTTTATATTGGCGAAATATACTCACTCCTGGATGTCCCAGTAACCAACCTGGCTGCCTTGTTCTGAACTAAATGGCATTTCCAGACTTGGTACAAAGGTAGCCCAATATACAGCGCATTGCAAAAATCCAGCCTTGAGGTTACCAGTGCATGCACTACTATCTTTATGGTGACATGACAGATTTGGGAGGCAAAAATGATAAGGAATAAAAGGAACATTAGAGTTCAGGTAGATAGAATCACAGAATCCTAGAGTTGGAAGAGACCCCATAGGCCATCCGTTCCAAACCCATTCTGCCATGCAGGAACTCACAATGAAAACATCCCCAACAGATGGCCATCCAGTCTCTGCTTAAAAACCTCCAAAGAAGACTCCACCACTCTCCAAAGCCACACGTTCCACTGTCAAACAGCTCTTACTGTCAGGAAGTTCCTCCTAATGCTGAAGCGAAATCTCTTTTCCTGTAGTTTGAATCCACTGCTTCGCGTCCTATTCCCTAGAGCCTCAGAAAACAAGCTTGCTCCACCCTTAATAATATTTAATATTTAATTAAACAGGGCTATCATGTCACTCCTTAAACTTCTCTTCTCCTAGCTAAACTTACCCAGCTCCTTAAACTATTCCTCCTGGGGCTTGATGGTTTGCAGATCCTTCACCATTTTGGTTGCCATCCTTTGGAGATGCTCCAGTTTGTCAATATCCTTTTTGAATTGTGGTGTCCAGAACTGGACACAGTATTCGAGGTGAGGCCTGACCAAAGCACAATAGAGTGAGCCATGGCAATTAACATGGTATGAAACTGTTTTATTTCTGCAGTGTGGCATCAGCCATAGTTGAATGCTGAACCGACTACACCACACTGGCTTTCAAGACAGGGTTTCTGTATCTTTAAAAGTTGTGTAGAATAGTTTGATTTCAGCAACTTTGCTTGCATGATGGACAACACCTATTGGAAGACCCTCATCTACACAACTTTTAAATGTACAGAAGCCTGACTTGCAATTTATCTGGCAATCCACATGGGGATTAATCCCATGAAGGATTAGAAAGGCCAGCAATCCCCATCTAGCAAAAGTACTTCAGTATATAAATCAATTGGAGGGCCAGCGTGGTGTAGTGGTTTGAGCATTGGATTACCACTCTGGGAGACCAGGGTTCAAATTCCTGCTTCAGTCTAAAAAAAAGTGGGTGACTTTGGGCAAGTCACATTCTCTCAGCCCCCAAGGATGGCAGTGACAAACCCCCTCTGAAGAAATCTGCCAAGCAAACCCTATGATAGGTTTGCCTTAGGGTCAGCATAAGTAAAAAATGGCTTGGAGGCACATAAAAAACAACGCAAATCAAATATAGGGACAGCTTCACCTAAGTCTAGTTGATGAGTGAGTATATGTATTGGATTGACCCAGGGAGGTATATTGATTTGAGTGCTGGGTCCTAGAAATGCCACTGTTGTCATTACATATTACTCTCTGGATGAAGCAAAATACTCTTCCCATGATTTTCATGTGTCTGCAGCCACAATGACAGCTAGTTTGTGCAAGGCCAAGAAGCCATTTGCCTTGGGAACTTTGCACATGCCTCTGTGTGTGCACATTTGGGCATGTGTAAACTGTATAGAACTAGAAACACTCATTCAATATTAATAATAGGCCACCGCATAATGTATTTGAAAAAGAGTGGGGTGGGGGGAATCTCTGCCTACTTCACAACCGCCACTCATTTTAAGAGGATTTCTAGGAGGTATAATGCAGAGGGCTTACCTGCTCAAACCACCAGATGCCCAGGAAATAATCCCATGTGAATGTGTGTCCAGCAGCTTTGAAAAGCTTAAACAAAACATGACTCAGTGTCACACATCTTGGCCAAACCACCTGCCTGGGGGCTCCTTTTCCATAAAAAGTTGCCGTTTGGCACAAAAGTGCTCTGCCCAAAGGCAGGAGCCTCTGTGAAGCCAAACCAGTTGGTGCATGCGTGTGTCAGAGGGCAGCCATGCAGAGGAAGCATGTGGTGGATTTCAGATCCACTGCCACCTTCGCTTTTCTAGATTGAGCGCATGCAATGGGAGAGATGGAGAAAAGCATGGCTTTGTGTGTGCGTATGCAGAGGGAGGCACCTCAGATCTGCATCTTCAGTTTGATCATAGGGGAATCTGACGGAACGCCGACGCTCTCCGTGCCGCAAACAAGCTCGCCTGTCACTTTGGCTGCTTCTCTCAGAGATGCCCCAGTTACTCCATAATTGCATTCTTAACAATGCCGCATTAGATACAGAGGGTGAGCAGACAACGTCTGGAGCTGTTATCTCTGCCAGTAATAGAGTTGCCGTCCCCTGCTAGTGTTATCCCGAGCATGTTATATTCGACACTGCTGCAGCACGCCTTCTGCCCATCCCAAGGCCTTGGAAGCATCACCCATGTGTTTTGCAACTCTCCCACGCAAATTGGAAGTGAAATGATACAGTCTGGGGTGGGGGAATCTCAAGACTTGGGGGGGGGAGGCAGGGGTGTCAATAAGGGGTGCTGGGGATGAAGATCACACCAGGTGATACTCTATGCAGGGTGACACCACTACTCCCAATATCTATCTTTTGGCAAAAATAGGTTGCGGCATTCACCCGCGTCCCTTTAAAACAGTGTTTCCTAAACTTTGGTTTTCCAGATGTTTTGGACTTCAGCTCCCAGAACTCTATACTGTTGCTTATGCTAGCCAGGGCTTCAAGGAGTTGAAGTCCAAAACACTTGAAGCACCAAAGTTTGGGAAACACTGCTTTAAAATGTTGAAGTGATGGTTTGAGTGGGGCAAGGCTAAGTGGGAAGAGAAAAGAGAGGCCCCAGATATTTTAAAAATAGAAATTTTAATTTTATTTTATTTTTAATTAAATATTCTTTTATTTTTTTAAAAAAATCACATCCTATCACATTTGCACTTTAACCACATGAAACTATGTACATGTCAATACATTTAAGCTGTGAGTATGATATTGTACAGGAATTTAAAGGCATAATTTTAATTTTTCTTTCAGTTTATGTCACAACTATTACCATCACATTCAGTGATATATGGGAGTTACAATTTATGAGTAACATTAGTAAAAAAAACATGACTAAGGATTCTGTATGGTGTGGTGTGGGTGGAGGTCAATGGCTGGGGGTGATACCAGGATTTATGACAACCCTTGACGCTAACCCTAGTGACACCACTGATAGAGCGCTGCATTCAAAAATGTATGTATAAAGGCATACCTTAGCTAAAAAAGCCTCTCACAGTAAAGCTCATTTTCACAGTATTTTTATACCTGGCCAGTCACCAGCTTTCTCCTCATCCTTTGTCCTTCTGGAAGTTTTTTTTTAGCAGCATCAGTATTAGGTGCAGTAGGGCTGGAGAAACACAAGCTTTTAGTGTTGGGCTGCAGCAGTGTGTCTATAATAAACAATGCAATAAAGCTTGAGCTGGAAAAGATCAGAATTTCGCTCATGCCAATCCTGTGTGCCTGCCTAAACCAGGCAAGGGAAACAGCAGCTTCCTCCAGAATCTCTTCTTGAACATGGCTTACCAACAAAGCAGGAAAGGGGAATTCAGATAAGCTTGCCTCACCTACTATTACCAACATAGTGAAAAATCAGCATGTTTGAAAACCAAACATCTATAAATGAAGCCAACATAATGGGATTCATTAAAAAAGTGGAGGCTGGTGAAAGAAAAGTTTATTTCTGGATGCCTTTTGGAAGAAGCTTTCAATCAATCTCTAAGAGGTTTGGAAATTGAATGTATTTGTTTATTTCTGCAAGGCTCACCTGACCTGGTTGTTTCATTTCATATGGGCATATTGTTAGCTTTGAATAAAAAGGTTGCTGCAATATGTGAAACTGCTCTTCCTTTTTGTGGCATAAGAATCTGCCATAGTCTCTGAGTCCTAATTTTGGGAAAGGGGCAGCAAATAATAAGAATAAGAATAATTTGGATTTCAGAGGAAGGAACTGGCCAAACCACTGCTGTGTTTTATTAGGCAGTTTTCCTTGCCTAAGAAAACCCTATGAAATTAATGGGTTTTCCATAAGATGACTTGTAGGCACATACACTCAGGAACTTATCCCTATCAAAGTAAACAAAGATTCCCCGTACCTTAGATCAAACAATCATCAAAACAAAGACTAAACTCAAGAAATCAGAAGACAACAGGGAATGGGAAGGGCAGCCACGAAAGAACTAGACAAGATCCTAAAGTGCAAAGATGTAGCACTGAACACTAAACTTGGACTCGTCCAAGCCATTGTATTCTCCATCACCATTTATGGATGTGAAAGCTGGACAGTGAAGAAAGCCAACAGAAAGAAAATAAACTCATTTGAGTTGTGGTGCTGATGAAGAGTGCTGGGGATAACATGGTCGGCCAAAAAGACAAACAAATGGGTCCTTGAACAGGTCAAGCCTGAAATCTCCCTGGAAGTCAAGCGGGCTTTCTAGATTGGCAGGAAAGTGTGACATGATGGCTGCATTCACACTGGAGAAATAACCCGGTTTGGCACCGCTTTAAGTGCCCTGGCTGAAGGCTATGGAATTCTGGGAGTTGGAGTTTGTTGTGGGCCCAGAGCGGAGCGGAGCTCCGCTCTGGGCCCCACAACATACTCCAACTCCCAGAATTCCATAGCCTTCAGCCAGGGCACTTAAAGCGGTGCCAAACCGGGTTATTTCTCCAGTGTGAATAGACATGAAGTTGCCTTTTCCTTAATGCTTAGCAGCTGCACCACAGCCTTTAGATGGAGCTGCGCTGTTCCGCAGTTTTTAAAAAAGAAGCTGGGAAAACCAGCACCTTTTTAAAGGCGCTTCTTCTCCCCTAAAATGCAAAAAAAGTGTTTTCATGGCACACTTTCCCTTTTTCTCATCTAAAGGCTAGACTTTCATGCAGCCATGAACACACTTCTTTTTGCCAATCTAGATCAAAATGACTAAATTGTGGCTGTTGTACTTTGGCCATATCATGAGAAGACATGACTCATTAGAAAAGACAATAATTCTGGGAAAAGTAGAAAGCCGAAGGAAGAAAGGAAGACTGCAACTAGATGGTTAAATTCAATTAGGGAGGTCACGGGCATGAACCTGCAGGACTTGAGCAGAGTGGCTGAGGTCTTGAAGATGTCTCATTCACAGGTTTGCCATGAGTTGAAGTCAATTCAAAAGCAATTAACAACAACAATGTAATGCACTGGAACAACAACAACAAAAATCCCATGCCATTTTTTAGTGAACCATAGTGCAGTGTGAAGCAGAAATTATGTGCTCTGTTTGTCAATAGGTTGCTGTCATTTGGTGGAAAATCACAATTCCTTGGATGGGGGACTTTCTGCAGTTTAGTTGAGTCAGGAAATACTTCATGATAGCAGGAGTCTGAGATTTATTATTTTACCTGATTTTATTTTTAACCCAACTTGAATTTTCTGGCTCTGGAATCCCATGGGTGTATTATGCTAGCAGTTGCACTTTCTCCAGGGTCACACAGCAGTGGCAAAGGAAAGCAGACAAAATCTATTGCCTCTGAACTGCTGATTTCTCCAATGCCTTACCTTTGTCCACAGTGAAGGGGATGTTTTTCTTTTCAGGAAATCCAATTCTCTCCCACCTCCCCTTCACTATGAGACAAGACACGCTGAGCTAAGATAAAGCAAAATTTATTTTAGGAATGCATTCCAGTTTCCCCTTCAGATTGTTATGTCCCAACAAACCCAAGAATGCCATTAAAGAGGAAGGACTATCACACAAGGCTATAAAAGTGGAATTTTAGCATGATAAAAGCATGTTTGCCTGGTACTTGTTACATAACATTGGGTCTATCCTGCTACTACTTGCATTGCTACTGTTGTGCACCTTTTAACTGAAAGGCCAAACTTGTCAATAGGTTCTCAATCGCTCTGCTCTTCATGCGATAGGTCCCTTCCATTACAGTTTTGCTTCTCAGGCAGTCATGTGCTGTGAGTCATTCTGCTTCTCTCCCCATTCACCCTTATTATTATTATTATTATTATTATTATTATTTATAGCACTGTAAATTTACACAGTGCTGTACATACAATCTTATAATTAGATGGATCCCTGCCTTCAGGCTTGCAGTCTAAAAGAGACAACACAAAAGGAAAAGGGGAAGGTGGTGAGAAGGGGATGAGGTCCAGTACTTCTTCTCTCCCTCTGGGGCCTGGACCAAGGCAGATGGACTGGAGGGAGGGCATGGCTTTTTAAGACATAGTTAATAGGAGGCATCCTGGGGCAGATGGCACAATCCTGGGAATGCTTCCCTAAACGATATAGTCTTTAACTTAACTTTAACTTAATTTTGAAACTGGTTAGAGAAGTGATGAGGCATATATGTGGGGGAAGAAGGTTCCAAGAGTGGGGGGGCAGCAAGTGAGAAGGGACGAATCCGGGACAGGGCAGTGGAAATCCTTGGCTGGGACAGGAGATCTTGACTACCAAACGGAGGATATGAGAAGGAGTGTGAGGAGAGAGAAGTTCAGACAAGTAAGGAGGAGCCAGTCCGTGGAGGGCTTTGAAAGTCAACAACAAAAGCTTGTACTGGATGCGGAAGGGGAAGGGGAGCCAGTGAAGGGAGGATAAAAGAGGAGAAACATGGTCAAAGCAGTGAGCGGATATGATAATACATGGGGCTGAGTTCTGGATAGAGATTAAAGGATGGAGGTGTGAGAGAGGAAGCCCTGTCAGAAGAAGGTTACAATAATCTAGTCGTGAAACCACTAGGGCATGGACCAGAGCTTTGTAAGGTGGTTGGTAGCTGTGGCCTTTTGGACCTTCCTACCAAAGCATGGTGCTGCTTTGTGAACGTGTCAAACTTTCAGAGGGATGAGAAAGTTGATGGCAGCTGCCAAGACCTTCCTGAAGCCAGCTACTATGTTCACATTTGCAGCAATGGCCCTTATCCTTTTGCCACAGCCTTCTGCACAAGTGTAGGTACATCAGCATAATGGAGCAATAGCACTGTGGCCAAGACATTTTCAGTGGAACAATTTTGCTCATGCAATATGCTAACACAATCTCTCTTTTGGACACAGGACATTTTTATAACCTGCACATTTACTAGCATTCTCTTTGTGATCAGAAAATCTCCCACACTTCCCACAAAGCAAGTTTATCTCCATCTGTAAGGGTTAAACACAACTGCCTTCTGTGTCGATGTACAAGAAAGGGAGGGAAACAGAGCAAAATGTGTCTCCACTGCCGCAGAAGGTCAAAGAATCCCCCTCAGGAGCAAATTACAGCCACACCGTTGGTTACTATTTCTCAAAATGTGCAATTGCTGAGCCATTATCTGATGGCATTTAAAGCCATCCAGGGTTTTCAAGGTGTGGAAAGGGGGAGGGGGGAATAGAACCTGAAAGGGCTGCAAGTCAGGGATGAAAGGCATGGGCCACATGTAGCCCACAAGTCCTATTTTTGTGGACTTCAAAATCTGATTGAGACCCTCAAACCTCTTCAACCATCTCCCCAAAGTTAAAATATTTTGGGCCAATTTTGAGACAGCTTATTGCCTGCAAATGTCCCAAAATGCACCCAAAACAGACTATAATTAGGAGTTAAATTCAGTTCCCCACCAGAGCACCACACCAAACACACACACACACACAAACAATCACAGTCTGCAAAACGTGGTGACTGGAAACAGGGATGTAGCTATGGGATGGGTGAACCGCCATATAACAATCCCCCCATGAAATTTTCCTTCAGTCCCCAAATTTCCAGCATTTCAGTAGCTTACAAACACAATTGAGCATTTAGACATAGGACTTTTTCACACGGAGGAATGTATCACCATCCTGAAAGAAGAAGGGGGGGGGGATCCTAAAAGGCAAGAAATTACCTAATAGCTTATCACATGTACAGACAAACATAGCGTCCATCCGTAAGAGAAAGCAGTGCAAATGCGAATGAATTCATCACGTGAGTACATACCCATTGGATTCTTGATTTCGAATTGCATGTTTGAACATGCACATGGAGGACAGGATCCCATGGCTGACAGTAATCCCATGGCTGAACTGGAGATGCATTTCATACTAACGCAAATGTGAATTGACTGTGAATTCACAGTGGAAAAGGACGTATAAATTGGATATTTTTCTGAATTCCGCTATTCCAGGGCTGTCTCACGATTGCGTTTGGATTGTGTTCCATTTGTGTACAACGTCATTAGAAAAGCTTTTGCAAAATTATGTGAAATACCTTGGATAACCCAAGATTAACCTTTAGTTAACCTTCCAGTTTTCCCCATGTGATAAAGTCCATAGAGTTTAAGCATCTAAAGAAAAGAGGAAACCTAAGTGATCCAGGGAATGTGAACACAGCAAATACAAGAGTTTGAGGCATCAGTGATTTTCAATGCCTCACTCTCTGCAATGCCAGGAATTTAAGAAGTGAAATAAAATTGCATTATAGGGGAAGAATTCTTATTTGAAGAGCAAAGACCTCATTCCCTCCCCCACTTTCATAGTTACAGCCCTTAAGATGCACCATCACTTCTGGTGTATTGAACATGGGAGTATGTCCAATGGATATATGAGCATGTCCAATGCCCACAGAAAGACTATGGAGGTGAAAATTGACCGGCATCCCCAACATAGTAATTCACTTCTGGTCTGTTGGAATGCCAGAGCCTTCCAAGGTCAGAGCAAACAACATGATGTAAGGCAGAAAGAAACGCCTGAACAGCAAGCAAAAGTGCACATGTGCACATGGCACATTATAACACAAGGTTTTTAAAGTGAAATCACACAATCATAAATTCCTAGAGAAGGTATGGCGGCAATAGAGTGGAGAAATGTTACAAAAGAAGTGGGGATCGATGTCTGGTATCCATTCCCACTTCAGTCCACTCTGTTTCCCAGAATAAGGTGGGGAGTGTACCAACCATACCACAATCCCTTAATCTGTTCCTCTGCAATGTCAGGTCAGCCAAGGGGAAGGCACATATCATCTACGACCTCCTTGAGGATGAACAAGTTGACCTGGCTTGTTTTACTGAGACATGGCTGGGGGATGCCAGCACTGCAACATGGGCTCAGGCTCTCCCAGCAGGCTATACAGTCAGTGAGCAGACAAGGGAGAGTGGGCGAGGGGGTGGTGTGGCCATAGTTCACAAAACCAACTTAACCTTGATCAGGAAACCTGTCCGGAAAACAACCCTAATCGAGTGCATGTACCTAAGCCTGAAGACCAGGGATAGTTTGGGGATTCTGTTAGTATACTGGCCACCCCGTTGCCTAACAGACTCCCTGACCAAGCTGACTCAGCTGGTCTCAGAGCTGCTGTTGGAGACCCCCAGGCTACTGGTCCTGGGAGACCTCAACATCCCTCTGGAGACCAGTCCTTCTAACCTATCTGGAGCAGCTCGGGAGTTCATGGAATCCATGACGGCCATGAACCTATCCCAATTGGTCAGCGGGCCCACCCATTGCACAGGTCACACACTTGATGGGATTTTTAGTACGGAACAGGAATATTCGTGGGCGGAGGTAAGAAAAACCTCCGCACTGTCATGGACGGATCATTTCCTGATCAAGTTGGAACTAAAGGCCACTTTCCACCACCACCCCGGGTGTGGCGGACCCATTCGAATGGTCCGCCCTCGAAAGCTGATGGAACCAATTGGTTTCCAGAAAGCTCTAGAGGGTTTGTTGGTTGGCAACGCCGGTGACCCTGTTGAAGCCTTGGTACACACCTGGAACACCGATACTGCCAAGGCAATCAACACAAACCCTCCCGAGCGTCCTTTCCAACCCGCTCCCAATCGCAATCCCTGGTATTCAGAAGAGCTCAGGGAGATGAAGTGGGTTGGACAACGACTAGAGTACAAATGGCGGAAGTTTTGACTCTCCTCCGACAGAACCCGCCATAGGTTGCATCTTCGCACCTATCGGGAGGCTCTGCATGCAGCGCGGAGATCCTTCTGCTCTGCACACATTGCGTCTGCAGAGTCCCGCCCGGCAGAACTGTTTAAGGTGGTAGGGGAGCTGACGTGGGTTCCCCCTGCGCCAAATCCCCTACTGGACCCCACAACAGCCTGCTGTGAGGCATTTAACATCCACTTTGCAGATAAAATCTCTCAGATAAGAGCTGACCTGGACGCCAATATTTTGTTAGGGTCCGTAAGTGGGGTGTCCAGCAACTCCGTTGATATCAGTTTATTGGATGTGTTTCAATCGGTGAGTACTGATGACGTGGACAAGCTGCTTGGTAGTTTGAGGAAAACGACTTGCCCTCTCAATCCTTGTCCATCTTGGCTGTTCGTCCAGGGAGGTGACTCACTAAGAGTATTCCTTTGGGACACAATCAATGCGTCCCTTAGAGAGGGCTCTTTACCATCTTGCCTAAAGGAGGCGGTTGTTAAACCCCTCCTGAAGAAGCCCTCTCTTGGCCCCCCTGGACAGGAACAACTACAGACCAGTTTCCTTGCTCCCTTTTTTGAGCAAGGTAATCGAGAAGGCTGTTGCTTCCCAACTCCAAGCTGTCTTGAATGAAACTGATTATCTAGATCCATTTCAAACCGGCTTCAGGACAGGATATGGAGTTGAGACAGCCATGGTTGCTCTGACCGATGACCTCCGCTTGAGTATTGACAGGGGTAGTGTGACCTTGCTGGTGCTCTTGGATCTCTCAGTGGCCTTTGACACTATAGATCACTCCATCCTTTTACATCGACTGAGGGAGTTAGGGATCGGAGGCACCGCTCTTCGATGGTTCCGATCCTTCCTCTCCAGAAGATCTCAAAGGGTGAGGCTCGGGGACAGTTGCTCTTCTAAAATCAAGCTTAATTGTTGTGTCCCTCAGGGCGCCATCCTGTCCCCGATGCAATTCAACATTTATATGAAGCAGCTGGGTAAGATCATTTGGAGGCATGGAGCTCAGTGTCTTCAGTACGCTGATGACACTCAGATATACCTCTCCATGACCAGATCGTCGGCCCAGATCTCAGATGGCGTCTCCCCTCTCAATGACTGTCTTGCGGCGGTAATGGACTGGATGAGGGAAAACAAATTGAAGCTCAATCCAGATAAAACGGAGGTACTCACTGTCTCAGGACCGAAGCCAGCTTTGGGAATACAACTTCCAGTCCTCGATGGAGTCACACTCTCCTCGAAGGACTCTGTTCGCAGTCTGGGGGTACTCCTCGACTCGTCGCTTCACATGACGAGTCAGGTGAATGCGACGGTCAGGAGTGCCTGTTATCAGCTTCGGCTGATACACCAGATGCGCCCTTTCCTGGAAACGAGCAGCCTAGAAACTGTGGTACATGCTCTGGTAACCTCTCGCCTGGACTACTGTAATGTACTCTACATGGGGTTACCCTTGTGCCTAACTCGGAAACTGCAGTTAGTCCAAAACATGGCAGCCAGGTTAATAACTGGAACATCCAGGAGAGAGCACATAACACCGGTGCTTAAAGCTCTCCACTGGCTGCCAATTAGTTTCCGGGCGCAGTACAAGGTGTTGGTTTTAACCTTTAAAGCCCTTCATGGCTTGGGTCCATCCTATCTCTGGGACCGCCTCTCCCCATATGATCCCCCCCCCCCGCACACTCCGGTCCTCTGGGAGGAATCTGTTACAGCCTTTGAAGACCACACTGACACAAACCTCCCAGAGGGCCTTTTCAGCCATAGCCCCCAAGCTATGGAATGACCTGCCGGATGAGATGCGTCTTATTACATCTGTTGACGGCTTTAGAAAAGCCTTAAAGACGTAT
Organism: Urosaurus nigricauda; assembly: GCA_034509955.1. Lineage (NCBI taxonomy): Eukaryota > Metazoa > Chordata > Lepidosauria > Squamata > Phrynosomatidae > Urosaurus > Urosaurus nigricauda. Next base: position 5,301,280 of record JAOEGL010000004.1, read on the forward strand.
CTCTTCCGGCAGGCCTTCCCAGATAACATTTAATTTCCCGGCTCCATACCCACTGTTGACTCTTTCTCCTAGTTCCTCTCCCCCCCCCCTCGTAATTGTTTCACACAGCTTTGGGTAGTTACTTTTATATGTTTTATTTGCACTGTGTTTTAATTCTTAGCTATTTAATTCTATTTTAAGGGGTGGGTGAGGGGGATTGGGAGTGTTGTATTTTAACTTGTGCTGCTTTTAACTATGTTGTACCCTGCCCCGATTGCCAGTTCAGAGGGGCGGGCTATAAATTATTATTATTATTATTATTATTATTATTATTATTATTATTATAGAGTTGGAAGAAACTTCAAGGGCCATTGAGTCCAACCCATTTCTGCCATGCAGGAAGACATAATCAAAGAATTCCCAACAGATGGCCATCCAGCCTCTGTTTAGAAACCTCCAAAGAAGGAGACTCCACCACACTCTGAGGGAGTTGTTTCGACTGTTGAACAGCTCTTACTGTCAGGAAGTTCCTCCTAATGTTTAGATGGAATTTCTTTTCCTTTTGTTTGAATCCATTGCTCTGTGTCCTAGTCTCTGGAGCAGCAGAAAACAAGCTTGCTCATTCCTCAATATGACACCCCTTCAAATACTCAAACAGGGCTATTGTATCACCTCTTAACCACCTCCAGGCTAAACATACCCAGCTTTCTAAGCCACTCCTCAGAGGGCTTAATGGTTTCTAGATGTTTCACCTTTGTGGTCACCCTCCCCCAGACATGCTCCAGCTTCTCAATGTCCTTTTTGAACTCTGCCCAGAACTGGACACAAGATTCCCAGTGAGGCCTGACCAAAGCAGAATAGTGTGGTACTATTACTTCCCATTAACCCTGGATGGCTTTATCACACAGCATCATAGAATCAAGAGACCACAATCCAGTCCATTCCTGTAGTCTGGAAGTCATGATGTGAGTTGTAGTCTGGCAGGTGGTCACATCTACTCTTACATGGGTCCAGGGTTTTTGAAAGACCATATCTTCCATTAGGAGCCTACCTGGCTTCATAGATATTCAGGGAAGTGAATTGTCTCAGACCCACCACCTTCCCAGGCATGGTTGGTGGGGACAAAAGAGAGGGTCTTTTCAATGCTTGCTCCCACCCTTTGGAACTCTCTTTCCAGGGAGGCTAGAATGGCAAGTGAAAATTCTCAACAGATGCTGGCGAAACCTCAGAAAGGAACTCTTCTAGAACGTGGCCACATAGCCCGAAAGTCCCACAGAAAAACAATGAAAATTCTCTGTTCAGACAGGCTTTTCCAAATTGATTGTGATGGGCTTTTAATAGTGTGCTTGTTTGCTTGATTGGACTGGATCTTTATGTTTTTAATAGAATTGTTTTAAATGGTTTTCATTTCTGTGTGTAATTGTATTACCTTTTGAGAGCCAGTGTGATGAAGTGGTCTGAGTGGTCCTTGAAGCCAGGGTTTAAAATCCCATGGCTCAGCTACAGAAGCCACTGCTCTTCTGCCTATTGAGCAATACTGCCTGTATGGAAGCCTTCCCCAGCTTGCATCAGACAAAAACCTGTTTATTTATTTATTTGCTTAGGAAGGCAAAGTCAAACCCTCTCTGAAGAAATCTTGCCAAGAAAACCCCTTGATAGGCTTCACCTTGGGATTGCCACAAGTCAGAAATGACTCAAAGGCACAAAACAAGCAGCTGCATTTTAATAATACATTTTGCATGTCTTCATTTATAACTGTTTTAACTCTTTTGTATTTTAAATTTTACAAGCCGCCTTGTGTCCCACTACTGGGGAAAAGGTGGGATGTGAATGAAATTATAACAACAGCAACAACAATTGCTGGCATTCTGCTTGGGATTTATATCCTTGCAAATGGGCTTACGTGTACACAAAAATGAAAAGAGTAATTTCACATTCTCTGTTCATTGGAGGCTGCCATGATGTTATAATGTATAGGCATCCATTGCACAATGGTAGCCAGTGGCATGATTGATGTGCCATGGCCAAATGCACAATTAGAACTGATGTGCATTGAAGCACTCTCTGATGCACATTTGAACACTGGCTTAGAAATGCTGGAGCACAACAGGAATGTCCGATGTGCATCACAAGGGCCCAGTGCACACCAGACATACCAGATCTGCATCAGATGTATCCAAGGCACATTGGAGCACTCTTAACAATACCCAGATGAACATCTTCGCAATTCATTAAGAGGGTTTCATTTCATTTCTACAACGTTGCTATGGATTCATAAAGTTATAAAATGTAGGTTGCAATGTAGGGGCACAGTCACCAATAATAATAACACATGGTGCTCTGAGGCAGGTGGTCATGGCACCCAACAATCAGCTGAGAAAGAGACAGTTACTTTGAGGAGATTGGAAGCAGTCTTCAGCTATGAACACCAGTAGCCACTGATGTCATCACAAGCATCTTGAATTCAGGCTGGAAATGCATTGGCAGCCAGTGCAGTTCTGTAAAGAGTGGCATGATATGCTGTCTATATGGTATTCCAGTCATCAATCAAGTGGCTGGATTTTGCTCTACATACAGCTTCCGAACCATTTTCAAGGACAGCACCAGGCAGAGTGCATTACAGTAGTCTAGTCAGGAAGTTGCCAGTGCATCAACTGTGGCTGGGCTATCTCTAGCATGGTTACACTTTGCCAGGTTCCCAGGTGGGGAGATCAATCTGACAGTGGGTGGGGAGAAGAAAGTAAATACTATGAACTATAAAATCCCCAGTGTAATGAGAGATGTGTAGAATTATTTAACAGAGAGACCTAATGCTTCATGGGATCACAAATCCAAGCATTTCATGGGATGAAGCCATGAACGTTAAAGTGGAATCACAGTGCTGTAATTGTGTAGTGTAACATGACCTGTCGAATGACAATTCACCTTTCCAATTTGTCGCAGAGCCCCCATGCAATGTTGAATTTTTAATTCCCCCCCCCCCAAAGCAAACAGTAGGGTTATCAGAACTTCACCACCACCACCACCCATGGATTATGCTGAGCAACGAGAAGGAAACTCAATAATAAATGTATAAACAATAACAAACCTAGCATAACAATAACCTGAGACGCACAATTATATAACAAGCTATGAATAAAGCTACTCTGTAATCATATTACTACTGCAATGGTCAGTGTAAACTACAATAGTATATACGAGCCATACTAGTAATAAAGATGCAGTAAGACATATATATATATATATATATATGTGAATAAATATAATGGATAAATACTATATATATAATGGATATATAATTTTATAATATTATAAAAATGGATGACATTAAAATATTATCCCTTATATAAATATAATGGACAAATAGTTTAATTGTACGATTTTAAGTGTTGTTTTAATGTGGTTTATATATGTTGTTAGGTGCCTTGGGTGCCACTTTGGGAGAAAGGTATAATAATAATAATAATAATAATAATAATAATAATGTTTTTGGTTAATTACTAGGTATATAATTACTCATGAGGAGCATATTACATGCTCAAGTAAGATAGATATTGCATTATGTACACTGTATATTACTTTAGTACCAACACTATTTGTATATTGCCTTTTACAGAAGTTTGTCATAAAACTTGTTTTCTACATGTCTTATTGCAGCTCTATTACTAGTTTGATTCATATATACAATTATAATTTACATTGACCATTACACTAGTAATATGATTACAGATAAGCATGATACATCATTTGTTATACAATTGTGAGTCTCAGACTATTGTTATACCAGGATTTTTACTGTTTGTTCTGTGGAGTCCCAGGGGCAGAAAATTGGCCCTAAGACCCACCACAGTTGCCCACCCTGATGCAAACTTTTCCATGCTGGTGCAGATCAAAAGCCCATGACCAGCACCTTGAATTCAGACTGGATGCATATTGGGAGCCAGTGCAATTCTTTTAAGATTGGCATTCTATGAGGTCTTCATGGTTCAGCCAATGTTGCTCCCTCACAGTAGCTCCCTGCCAGGGAATATGGAGCGCAATTGAATTTTCCGCCACTTGTCCTGCTGAAATATATGAACCCTGATAAACTGGGGCTGGACTTTTTTTCCTCTAGAAGTATCCAGTCATTTGAACAGCTGGCCCAAAGTTTGCTCTACTGCACAGAAGCCCTAGAACAGCCTCTTAGGGACCAATAACTCCATTTGCCTCTGCCGCCATGGGCCTATCAACAGCTGTCATTGAGAAATTCAAACTGCTGCTGTCACCTTTAAGGACAAAAAATATATATATGCTCAAATCAGCAGAGAATTGTCTTTCCCAGAGTCCTTGCTGTTCGCCACAAACGGAAGCCCTTCCATTCAAGGAGGAGATGATGGGTCTTTGATAATTTCATCTGATAAAGACCCAGCAGCAGCAAGGAAGCACAGATTTGGGACTCAGCGGTAAATGTCACCCGCAAGATCCTTATTATACTGCAACCTGGCAGGAAGAAGTTAATATCGGCCAAGCCAAGGGGGAGTTGGGAAAGAGCATTTATCTGCAAAGTTGATAATGGAAGCACTTCTGCGATAAGCACTTTGCAATTCTGTACAAATGCGGCTCTCGGAGCAGCAAAAGGAATCAAGGTGTTGCACACAGCAGCGGAGCCTTAATGTGGCATGTCGGCCGTTTGCAGCCTCCTGCCAAATGGACAGAACATTTCAGGGACTCCACAGTCTTCGATGCTGGGGCTGTTGAGCTTGCAAATGAATGTAGCAATAAAATTTCTGAAGGGTGTGTGTGTCAAACCTCCTAACCTATCTGCTGGAATTGCCGGGGGAGTGGGTCTCATTCATTTCCCACAATCCAATTTCAGCGATTGCTTATCTCTGGCTTGTTATTGCAAGATAATGATGCTTGCTTTTGGGCAATAGATCCCAGGCCATCTCGCTGCTGACTTATTTAAAAGAAAATTTAAGAAGCAAGCTAAACATGTGGGCCGAGGTCCAGAATTACAGGCTATGATTCTGAGTCACAGGCTATGATTCTGAGTCATTCTGAGTGTGGTGGAGTCTCCTTCCTTGGAGGTCTTTAAGCAGGGGCTGGATGGCCATCTGTCAGAGATGCTTTGATTTGGAGTTCCTGCATGGCAGGGGGTTGGACTGGATGGCCCTTGTGGTCTCTTCCAACTCTATGATTCTATGATTCTATGATTCTTGTAATTTATGATGTCATGGACAGGACACACAAAGCTTCCAGTGAACTGTGACAATGTCCTGAACAGTGTTCTTTTGCATGATGAGAGTTCCCACTGTATAGCAAGTTCTGATGGCAGTGGCGCTATGGGACATGGCACCATGGACACATTCTTGGCTTTGCTTGTGCAATGGTCCTTGAGACATAGCTACATCTCTGCTTCTCTCCTGAGAACATGACTATTGCACATTTCAGTTTCACCTTATGTGACAACATAGGGATGCCAGTTCAGGAACCTCTCAGCCCCTGAAGTTTCTTGCACGAAACCTGAAATCTAGGGGTAGGCCCTTGGTGAAGTTATTGGGTGCTGTTATTTACTGATGTAGTTGTTTAAGCATTGGACTCTGATAGTTTTTTGTGAAGCTTTCGGGCTATGTGGCCATGTTCTAGAAGAGTTCCTTTCTGACGTTTTGCCAGCATCTGTGGCTGGCATCTTCAGAGAAAGAAGATGCCAGCCACAGATGCTGGCGAAATGTCAGAAAGGAACTCTTCTAGAACATGGCCACTGAAAGCTCCACAAAAAAACTATGGATGCCGGCCATGCAAGCCTTCGACTCCACATTGGACTCTGACTTGGGAGACCAGGGTTCAGATCCTACCTCAGCCACATAAACTCACTGGCTGATCTTGGGCATGTCAAACTCTCTCAGCCCCAGATAAGGCAATGGCACATCCCTTCTGAAGAAACTTGCCAAGAAAACCCCACAATAAGCTTACCTTTGGGTCTCCATAAAGTCGGAAATGATTTGAAGGTACACAGCACACACACACACACACTCACATTATATACCAACCACAGGTGTTCACACCTTGTCATTCACATGTAGAGAAATACACACAAACACACACACACAGTTTTCCTGTTTGGAAATTTAAAAAGAAATCCTAACTAAAGGGGCTGTTCGGAGACAGTAGCATCACTAGGGTTGGTGTCACCTGGTGTAGGGTGGCAGTGGCAGCAGTGGAGACATCCCCATCCCCTTCTATCCCTCTACCTTGCCTGCCTATCAAGCCACCATGGAAAAATCCAGGTGGCTAGATGGATAGGTGGGCAAAAGAACCAGTGAACAAGTGTACTCTTACTTACTTCCCTCTGCCTTGCCAGCCCACATGGCCAATTGTGAAAAGAGACAGGTGACTGGATGGGTGGGTGGAGAAGGCAGTGGACAGTCATGCTCCCTTCCCTTCCTCTTCCTTGTCTGCTCACCAGACCACTGCAGAAAGACATGAGTAGGTAGATGTGTGGTTAGGCTAGCCAGCGAACTCCCCCACCTTCCTTTCCCAAGTACAAGGCAACACTCTGCAACAGGGCAACAGGCAGTGAAGTCACTGGGGTGGTGGTGCAGTGGTCTGGCCCACACCAGGTGACACCTCAAAAGAGGGGTGACACTTGGGCAGGCCCTCCCCCATACCATCTCTGAGCGTGCTACTACATCCCTGTGCTGTCCCTGCACATCGTCCTTTATCCCTGCATTCACTCGTGTGTCCCTGTGAGCGGTCCTCCTGTCCAAACATGTATTCCTCCATCCTGGCACATGCTCCTCCATCCTGATGTACACTCCTCCATCCCCGCATCATCCCAGTGGGAGGGAGTGCCTTGCCTCTTGGAAGCCCCATCCCCACACTGGGTGACACCAGGTTCGGGGATGTCATTGGCGATGGATGACTGCCCCTTGGGTATTCACCCCTCACCATGCTTTCACCTAGTGTAGTCTGCACTCTCTACACCCTCCGGATGACACCCCCATTCCCAAATCATGTGCAATGAGGCGATTATTCCCTTTCACATATTTAGGGAGACAGGACTAACACCATTTAATCTAGCCTACTTGCTTTTAGCCACAATGTGGATGCAGAGCAGAACAGAGGGTGAGCCCAGTGAGCCCAGATGTCCTAACCACAAAGGAGGGCAAGGCACCGCAAAATGGAGTGCATTCAGGAAAAATATAGGATATCGCCAAATAAAAGTGGAAAACACTAACATAAATGCAAATTCATGCTCCTTTAGTCATGCACAGAATGGAGGACATTTTGAAAGTCCTCCTGGACATAAGGTTGAAATGTAGGAAATGTCCTGGAAAAAGAGGACATCCAATCACCCTGGGCAAGCCCCAGCATTACAGCAATTGGGAGAGAAGGAGGAAGTTTACTGAGTCAACAGCAGCCATATGCTCCTCTACTGGATGAGCTTGAGATCTGTACATAGACTTTTCCTCTCTGGTGGAGCTGAGCCCACCAAAACTGGTAAATATTCACACTCGTCTCTCGCCTGGAGATGAGCCACCAAAGCTGGTAACTCAGGTGAAATGTGGCACCGCTGACGTGACCATAAGTCAGTTGACAATGATGTAACAGGACGCCAGCTGTCATATCAGTTTGGGATTTGATCTCAAGTCCACTCATGACTTGCCTCTGTCAGAGGCAACACCTCTGCAATTTCATGAGAATGCAGCCTTCCCATTAGTGTAAACAAGGAACATAAGCAAAGAGATGGGTATTTTTCAGTCTCAAGTGATTTAGAATTTCAGTTCAGAAGGGAAAGAGGAATGAGAGAAGAGAGAGATGAGCTGGAGACACTACAGTTGCAAGGGATGAATATCAATAAGGAGCTGAAATGAATCCTCTCCTTTCCACCAAACTGCTGTAAAACCTGATAGGATAAGATTCCCAGAAAGTGAAAAATATTTGCCAAGATATTTGATATTTGGCTTTAACTGGGGGAGTGGGAGGAGAATCTGTCAAAGCGTGGAGAATTATTTTTGAAAAGTGGTTTGATACACTTATAAACATAAATATTTGCTGATATACTACATCAGTAACACAGGGTGCATCTAAAATGTAGAAATAATGCAGTTTGACACTGTTTTAAGCACTGTAACTTCATCCTGGGGAATACTGGGATTTCTGATTTTGCGAGGCCTTTAGCCTGACAAAACTACAGCCTCATAGGGTTTTCTGGAGCTGAGAGGGTGTGACTTGTCCAATGTCACCCAGCAGATTTCTATGGCCAAGCAGGGAATCGAACACTGATCACCAGAGTCCTGGTCCTACACTCAAATTACTACATGCTGGCTCTATATATGGTTGGTCCTCAGTATCCGTGGGGGATCCGTTCCGGACACCAAAATCCATGGATGTTCAAGCCTCCTTTGTCCCCAATAGCTATATGTGCACGTGGCCACACCACCATTATGTGGGGCTGCATCATCATTGGGGACAATGGAACTTAATGGCAGCACAGCTGCATACACATGCCATCATGGGACAACAGGGACTGACTGTAATGGCAGTGCGGCCACGTGCATGTGCACATGTCACCATTGGGGACAACACAGGTTTGCCATCTGCAGATGTTTGGATCCATGGATGTCAAGTTCGCAGAAACTGAGGGCCAACTGTACAGACCTTGAAACAGCTTCAAAACCAGAACCAAACAGTATAAAGAGCCCAACCTCAACAGTATGTAAAAGGCTGGCAGCACGAAAATGTTTTAACCTGCTGTCGATCAATTGATCAATCAATTGTCATCAGGACAAAGAAAGATTGCATCTCTCCCAAAGATTATTAAGTAGAAGATGCTAAACTAATTAGGCACTTTGAGGTCTTGAAACAGCTGCCTATAAATCTTCCAACCACTCCCTGGCCACTTGGTGCTTTCAACCATCCTTCTTGAAGACTTCATATGGACCCTCTTGTTTCTCCCTTCATCCTGATGGATTCCCTGTAACTAACCCAAACTGAATTAACTGCCCAGAAGCTCTTGTATTCTAACCACCTGATTCCTGGTGCACTTACTCACTGGAGCATAGGGCAGAAAAACACATGAAAATATCACCCCTAACAAACATCCAAGAACTGTGTACTACCATCAAGTATTTCTGCTTTCCTCTGCTCTCCCTCTCAAAATGGTGATAAAAGGAAATGAGACAACATGACTTCCCAAAACCATTTTGGGAGGGTCTGCAGAGAAAAACATAAGTATTGGGGTTTGGTTTGGAGAAGGTGGGGTGTCTAGGGCAGGTTGTCCACTCCCACAATTGCCGACCTCTATTATAAAAGCACCTTAAAAATGACACAAATTTCCAGAAGCTTAGCCATGTCAGGCTGCAGCTGTAACAAAACTGGAGTTTGTGGCACCTGGAAGACTTAACAAAGGGGCTTTACAGACCGCCAAAAAGGAGCAGTCCATAGGTGCCCAAAGAAGCGCCAGACTGGGGCCTGGGCTGCCTCACTGGGGACCCAGTCCACTGCTTCTCCAGGCCACGGAGAAGTGGCAAATTGCCACTTCTCTGTGGCCTGAAGCAGGATGCAGTGGGCGCCCTGGGTGCCCACTGCACCCAACCATGGGCAGCCCTCCCGAGGGGAGAAAGTGGCCGCCCCTGCAGCCCCTTTCCCCTTGGCCTCCTTGGCCTCCTTGGCCTCCAAGGACGCAAGCACCAAGAAGGAGCTCCGTTTTAGAGCTCCTTCTTGCACTGCAGAAAGGGTGCCATAGGTGCCCTCCTGCAGCACGATGATGTCAGGTGAAGCCGCGCTGTCTAAACGTGGTGCACACCACGACATCATCTGCGTGCACACGTATGGATGGTGCGATGAAAAATGGTGCCATCCATACACGCTAGGGCTGGGGAGCATGCAGATGCTGCATGCTCCCCAGCCCTACTGATGCCACTGGAACGGCCCTTTTGAGCCATCTGTACTGGGCCAAAGTCTTTAAGAGACTGCAGCCCACTTCCCCGTGTCTCAAAAGGTATGCATCTGTTGCGCTTTCAATTACAATATTCATGTGATTTACCTACACTTTCATTTTGCAGGGACAAAATTAACTAGATGTAGTTACTTGTAATTAGTAGAGGAATTTGGAGAACATTGGGTTAGGCCCAGTCTGCCTTAAAGCATAAACCCAGTCTTTCTCCTTACTATCAGTTTTTAATGTTTTACTCACATTAAGCTAATAGATATTTAGAAATCTGGCTTCCACTCCACCAAATGCATCTGAGGAAGTAGGCTGAAGTCTATGAAAGCTCATGCTGCTAACCTGTTTCTTTCAGTTAGTCTCAAAAGTGCTACAAGATCTCTCGGCATACTGATTCTACAGACTAACACAGCTATATCTTTGAATTCTAGATATTTAGAAAATTAAGCTTTCAGTTGTGTTTTAATTCACCTGTATAAAAAGCTTGTTTATTAATTTAGAACAGTTTCTGGAATACATGGCATCTTTGGTCATCAGTTTATTTAGATTGGAAACTCCATACTGAACAATGGCCTGTGATGAGTCAAAATTTGGTATCGTGCATTGGGTTAAACTTTTGGCCTGGTAGTCTGTTTACTTGACTGAAGAATATTTGACAAACAAGTTGTGTCATGGCGAAGGCACATTACAGCTGGACTCCTGCTAGCAGTTATCTGCACGCATAACTCAGGGCTACGTGCCTGTCTGCCTTACTCTGGACATTGTGTGATGGGAGATTCACTAGTCCTTTGTGCAGCATCCAAGGTGGTTGTCAGACTCCCAGGGGGCACTGTTCTAGGTTTAGTGACTGCAAGAGAAAGGGGAAAGGGAGGTGACCAAGCAATGGAGACTATGGGTGTATCCGCACTGCAGAAATAAAGCAGCTGGGCACCACTTTAACTAGCATGACTCTATACTATGCAGTTCTGGGATTTGTAGTTTTGTGAAATATTTTGTCTTCTCTGACAGGAGACTCTGGTGCCACAACAAATGACAAATCCCAGAATTCATAACACTCAGTCTGTGGAAGTTAAAATGGTGCCATACTGGTTTATTTCTGCACTGTGGCAGCAGCCTACAGCTCCAGCCAGTGAAAGTAAAATGAGGTTGCGCTCCATCTTGTTTCTCTTTGTTTCTATCATCTTTCTTCCTCATTTTTCCTTTCCATCTCACTGTGGAGCTTGCTTTGTGGGGCAGGACACAGAGATTTGTGTATCGAGAACATTACACTCCACATGCCTGGTGTGGGACCCCTACCAATACTGTATCACCTACAAGGGCCTACCTGCTTCTTCAGGTAGAACTCCATCCTAAGCTCCATCAAATGTGCAGTGTTTTGGTCAGTAGCAGAGCCGTGAAGGATCTGAAAGCATCTAGCATCAGAAACAAGAGTTTTGATCAACCATTGATGACACCTGACAGGTGAGCTGTAACAGCAATAAGAAGGACGAGAAGAAAGCAGTTGTCCAACTAGATTGCTGCATGGTTCACCAGAAGGACAATGTAACAGCATCTTTCAAAGATAGGCTCCCCACACAAGGGGATGCAATAGATTTGGAATTATTCATCAGACAATGGGGTAGGCCTTAGTGCCCTGAACAGATCCTGTCTGAAGCTTAGCATGGTCAGGGCTACTTAGTACTTGGAAGGGGTACCACCAATGAATACCAGATGCTGCTGGCTGTGTTCAGAGGAAGACAGTGACAAATGTTTGTCTGTTAACTGTCTACAAATTGGTCCTGACTCATGGCAACCTGGTGGATGAGATATCTCCATGGTCTCCTCTCCACTTCTCTACTTAGGTCCTGCAGATTCATTCCCATGATCTCCCTAAATGAGTCTATTCATCTAGCATGTGGTCTTCCTCCCTTTCTATTTTCTCCCTTTCTACCTTTCCTAGCATTATTGTCTCTTCTAATGAGTCGTGCCTTCTCATGATGTGGCCAAAGTATGACACCCTCAGTTTCATCATCTTTCAGGGACAGTTCAGGCTTGATCTGGTCAAGGGGCCATTTTGACTTATCCCAGTATTCTCAGCACTTTTGTCCAGCACCACATCTCAAAAGAGTGGTTTTTCTTCCTATCCTCTTTCTTTACTGTTCAGCTCTCTCATCCGTTCATGGTGATGCGGAATATAATGGACTGGGTGATTATGTATGTATGTCTTTACGCTTTTGGATCTTGTCTAGTTCTATCATACCAGCGCTTCCCATTCGTAGTCTTCTTATTTCTTGATTGTAGTCTCTGTTCTGCTCAATGCTTGATCCAAGGGATGGCAACTTTTTAACTATTTTGATTTTTTTTCACAATTTTTACTAGGTTGAATTTATGTAGATCCTGTGTGGTCATTATTTTTGTTTTCTTTATGTGCAACAGTCAACCTGCCTTTGCACTTTCAGCGCCATACCCTCCAACATTTCACAAGTGAAAGCTGGGATATGTGTGGCCAGGCAACATGAGAGTGTGTTTAAGATGGAAAAAGTTATTTATGAGGAAGAATATACAAGCTAGGAGGGGCTGCAGCAGTTTGCCTTTGCCTGAGCCTACTGGAAAGAGCAAGATTCTGCCCCCCTCCATTCCTCTCCTCACTGCTAAATTGTTGTTGTATGCTTTCAAGTTGTTACCAACTTATGTTATGACCACCCTAAGGCGAACCTATGACAGTGTTTTCTAGGCAAGATTTGTTCAAAGTGGGCTTGCCATTGCCTGTCTCTAAGGCTAAGAGTGTGTGACTTGCCCCAAGGTCACCCATTGTATTTCTGTGGTGAGCAGATATTCAAAGTCTGATCTACAAAGTCATAATCCAATGCTCAAACCACTGCACCAAACTGGCTTTCATTGCTTAGTAATTGAGGGCAAACTACTTTTGTGTTTTGAACTCAGTTTTGCAGCAATTAAAGGACAGAGGACAAAGGAGGGTGGAGGAGAGAGAAACTAGGACATTTTTAAAGCAGCTGAGAAGGTGGGGTGGAAGAGACTGTCTCTGGGACTATTTGGGACTGTCTCTGCCCAATAGGGATTGTAAGCAGGTATGCAATGCCAAACCTCCTCTTCCTTCCTTCCTTCCTTCCTTCTTGTCTAAGAAAATCCTATCAAATTAATGAAGTCACCATATGTTCAGCGGTGACTTGACAGCACACACTAGGACTATTAAGCAAGGGAGAGCATTGGGGAATCCTCTGATTTCCTGAAAAAGTGTGGCCTGGGCCAGGCTCCCCCAACCTGTTTCCTTCCAACTGTGTTGGACTACAGCTCCCCTAAATGTATGGGAGTTGTAGTCTTGCATGCTTGGAAGCACCAGGTAAGGAAAAGATGCCTTATTCTGGCCATATCTTATCTTCTCATATCCCGCTGTTTCTACCTGCTTGTGCAGGGATTCGGCACCTAAGCTTCAAAATCTCTCGCTTTTGGCACATGATTAAAAGGCTTATGAAAGGCTGGTGCTCAGTTTCTGATCCCCATACACTAATCATTAAGTCTGGGAGAAATCAAAAGGGCAAGAGGTGCCCTGTAACCGGTGTATCCACACACAGCCGGCCTTATCACATCTCCATAATATCTTAGCGTCAAGAGCGGGAACATATTTTCATCTCTCCCCAGCTGCCCCCCCCCCATTGCTGCCACTGCCTTCAGTGGACACGCCAATGAGGGTCTCAGCTGCAGCTGCCATCGCAATCGTGATAAATGTGTCAGGCGTCACTGGCGGTACAGCCGCTCTCTTATTAGCACCTGTAAAACAAAGGATGGAGACGTGACGGGACTGATGATGTGGTATCTGCCTGTACTTTGTGGCCTCCAGCTGGGCTTCTGGAAAAAAGAAATGAAAAGAATGGAAGGCACCCCATGATGGCCACTACTAGCACTCTCTTCATTCCAATTGTGTTTTTGCTGGTTGCATTGTGCTGTGCTTAGTGGAGGATGTTTTTGGTTTTTTTTAATCCACGTCCTCCTCCACATCCCTACCCATTCTTTCTAAAGTCAAAGCTCCTTTGGATCATCAGTAGAGGGAGGAGAGAGCTCAGTAAAGGCCTGGGGCCATAGACATGACCCAAGGCTGTCTGCATGGACCTTAATCCCCTTCAGGTTCCCCTGTTCCATCCTTTTTTCTTTTCTTTTCTTTTCTTTTTTTTACAGCAGATCATCCCTTCCAACATTTCACAGATGAAACCTGGGCTGTATGTCGACATGCAGCATTAGAGTGTATTCAAGATGGTAAAGGTTATTAATGAATGAGGAAGAACAGACAAGCTAGGAGAGGGTACAACAGTTTGCTTTTCCCTGGGCCTACAGGGAAGGGCAAGGCTCTCTTCTCTTCCTCTTCCTGAGCTATCTTACTATAGTTTCCATTTTGGTTTATGACCAAGGAAATTATTATACAGGGGTTATTTTGTCCTTGTCCCATTCCTGACCTGTCCTTCCCACACGATCGCGGGAAGGAATTTCAAAAGATGTCAAGCAGATCCTGTCATTAACCTGTCCAAAAAGCACGATTGATTGCAATCACAGAAAAGACTTTCACATGATGTCAAGCAGATCCCATCATTAACCCATCATTAACCTGTCATTAAAACAACATTGCCCATCATTTTGTATTAATTGATGTTAGTGTTATTGCAATGCCGCTTTAATGGCAGGTTAATAGCGGGATTGGTGCTATGACTTGAAAGCCTCTTGTGCTATTGCAGTCACAGACAGGTTAATGATGGGATAAGGATGGGGAGAAAGCTCGTCCCTATCCAATCGATGTGTGATAATATGCTCTGCGAGGCTACAGGAAAGCTTTGATTATTTCTATGCAATTGTTATCTACCTCAAAGTTATAAAAATCACCTGTGATCATTATCAGGGAAAGGTGCTTAGTATTCTCAGTCAGAGAGCTCCACTGTCTCTCCAAACAGCAAATCCAGGATTCCATTGGCGGTTGCCATGGCAGTTAAAGTGGAACCATAGCACTGTAACTGTATCCTGGTGATGCAGTGGTTAAATGCACACACACGTTTTATTAACAACAACAACTTCTTCTTCTTCTTCTTCTTCTTCTTCTTCTTCTTCTTCTTCTTTATATAGCGCTGTAAATTTACACAGTGCTGTCCATACAGTCTTATAAGTATATGGATCCCTGCCCTCAGGCTTACAGATTAAACACATTACGATATAAAAAATACAATACATTACATTAAACTATACACACTAATACATATACATAAAAATGTTATCTCCATACCCTACTCCAATCTAAATCCACCCACAAAACAAAACAAATATCAAAACTCTCCACAAAGAACAACTTAAAGACAGCAACACTTAGTTGACTTCCTGCCTTCCAAATCCAAGAACGTAAAGCTAAATGTTAATTATAATGAACCTCTCTATAGTACCAATGCCGTTCATTACATCTGACCTAAAGTATAACAACATAACACTAAGCAACAAATCCCACAAACATACATCTTCCCATTTTTCTTTTTGATATGAGACAAAAATAATTCTTAGTCTTTTTAAAAGTTGTCTAAAGATTTCCCTTCATTTCATTTCTACACTGCTGTTCTCCCAAACAGAGACCCAAGGTGGATCACAGATCAAATTTTTTTAAAACTTTGCAATAAAAAAATTTAAAATAATTTAAATCATCTATCTAAAAACAGTATAAAATTACATAAAACATACAAAAGTTAAAAGAATATATTTAGAACACACACCCCATATAAAAGTCTCCCTGACACAATTATAAAATTTAATCATATAATCAATGTGGCTAGCTTATCCATCTCAGTCATTTTGAATATTTGGTTATCATTTCTTAACGGACTCTCATCCAAGTATTGAACCAGGTCCAAACTTGCTTACTTTCCAAAAGCAGATGGGATTGGGACCTCCTTGAGTGCACTTTGGGTGTTAGGGTGCTACTTAAGAATTTAGGAGTCAGACTATGGGTCCATCAAGTCCAGTGCTGTCAAATGATTCACAGAAATGGTTTTCCAAGCAAGTGATCAACCTTACTCATCATCCAAAATCAGACAAGATCAGTTGTGTTCAGGGTGCTATGGTGGTATATAAAGACATAGTGGTTTGAGTGTCTGGAGATCAGGGTTCAATTTCCCACTTGAGCATAAAAACCCACTGGGTGACCTTGGGCAAGTCACACTCTCTTGGCTTCAGAGGATGGCAATGACAACCCCCCTCTAAGAAACCTGCCAAGAAAACTTTATGATAGCTTCACCTTGAGGTCTCCATAAGTCAAAAATGACTTGGAGACACACAACAACAACAAAGACGAGGAGTCATAGGAATCTACAATGGGCCCTTGTTATCCACTGGGGTTTGGTTTCAGGAACCCCCGTGACTAACAAAATCTATGAATGCTCCAGCCCCATTAAATACAACAGCATAGCAAAATGGTGACCCTTATGGCAAAATCAAGGTTTGATACTTGGAATTTATACTTTTAAAAAATATTTTCAAGCCTCAGATACTTGAATCCGTGGATAAAATAAATCCGTGGATAAGGAGGGCCAATTGTATTTTACAATGACTCAAATCCTTGAACCATCTATTGGGCTAGACTCTCTTCATGGCTGTGCCATCTGGGCAACTCTGGGAGTTGTAGACCAAAATCAGAACCTCTTGAAGTTCTTGGAGATCAAATGATCACTGCATGGTGGTACAACATGTTAAGGATCTGTCTTTATAGCAATAACAATAGCATTTACATTTCTATACAACTTCATAGTGAACTCAGCTTTCTCTAAGCAGTTTATAATCTGTAAACTAATTGTCCCCAACAAGCTGGGTACTCATTTCACTGACCTATGAAAGGACGGAAGGCTGAGTCAATCTTGGAGCCCTGGGATCGAATTCACAGTGTTGTGGCTGCAGTACTGTCACTGAACCACTGTGCCACCAGGAATCCTTAATGTTAATGTCTTTTTGTTGAGCAGTTACAAGTGTAGAGCTCTTCTTCAGGCAGATTCAAGGGGGAAACATGAGTAAGCAAAGCTTTTCATATAGATGTAGTTGAAAGAAGGCTGAAGTTTCCTGCATTGCACTGAGATCTTGGGAAAGTTCTCTTTTAGGACTACAGATCCATGAATCCCCCAAGTCGTCATGCTAATGACTGAGCACTTGGTAGTGATTCCCACATGGAAAACCCCCAGCCTCACCAGTACGAAGAAGCTTGGTTAGTTGCTCTGATGAAAAGACACCCTGCCGATCAGAGGAGAAAGTGCTGAACAAATGCATCCATGGTGCAAATTGGCAGCTTCACCATAGCTCAGCTCAGGAGCATGCTAGCAGCTGGTTGCTATTTCAGGTTATTGTTACATTTGGTCCAGTGTTACTTTTACCTTGACTGACAGTGCCTCTCCAGGGTCTCAGGTAAAGCAAGCTGTTTTCTCAACATCTGTCTGCTGGTACAAGCTTTGGTCTCTCCCTTCCTTGTAGTTACACAGCTATATAGGATTGTATTTGTGGAACTGGTATGATGTAATGGTTTGAGGACTGGACCATGATTCCAGAGACCAGAGTTCAAATCCTTGCTCAGCCATAGAACCCCACTGGGTAACCTTGGACATGCCACAATCTCTCAGTTTCTGAGGAAGGCAAAGGCGAACCCCCTCTGAACAAATCTTGTCCAGAAAACCCCGTGATAGGTTCGCCTAAGGGTCATCATAAGTTGGAAATGATTTGGCGGCACACAACAGCAACACACATGCCTATACATAGAAGATGGCATAAACTTGTTTTTCCTGCTCCAGAGACCAGAAACTGAACTAATCGAGTCCAACTGCAAGGGGGAAAAAAGATTTTACCTAAACTTTGGGGAAAATATTTTGACAGTAAAAGTTGTTGAACAGTAGAATGGACTGGCTCAGAGGATGATCGACTCGCCTTCTTTTGGGGGGCTTTAAACAGAAATTGGAAGCTCACTTTGCAAGAGCGCTTTAGCCGTGGTTTCATCCAGTGGCAGAGGGTTGGACAATGGCTGTCAAGGTCCTTTCCATCTCTTTGGAGTTTATCACATGGAGTTTAATCCATGCAGAAATGGGATTTAAAAGGGGAAAATCCTCCAAAAGTGGAATCATTTTCACACAACATTGTCCATTAACATGCACAGAAACTGGACAAATCCCTCAAAAGCATGATTGTTTTCACACAACATTGGGGGCATTGATCTTTAATCCAGCATTAACCCACACAGAAAGTGGGTGAAATTGGCTGCTTTTTACTTTCAGGAGAATCCCAAAAGTAAAAAGCGGCCAATTGTGTCCACTTTCTGTGCAGGTTATTTTTGCATTAATGCTCAGTGCTCCTGATGAGTCTGAAAATGATCCCGTTTTTGCAGAATTTTCCTGGGATTTAAATCCAGTTTCTGCTCAGGATTTAGGTACTTAGCCTCCCATGTGATAAACTCCTATGATTTTATGATTGCTTTATCAGTCATTTCCCATCCCACGGCTTGGCATTCAAGACTCCACCCCGGAGTCCATTTTCAGTGTCTTGGATAACTAGAGGGATAAAGAGGGATTTATTTTTCTCCTGGAGTGACTATACCTTTGGAAAGGAACAGCTTTGGATTTTATCACATGAGCCTTGCCTCAATCTTGCCACAATCACGTTATTTAAAGAGAACAGAAATATACCAGTTTAGGGACTTTTTTTTATCCCACCTCTCTTCAATAGAGTGATGCAGGTGTTTGGTGCCATTGATGGTCCCCGCTTGCTCTCTTCCTCATTCCCCCTTGCCTCCCTGCCCTATCCCTTTATTTTTATTCTTATTTAATTTGTAATGCAAATCCAGAGTTATGGGAATGCGATTTAATAAAAAAAAAGATGGAGAAAAAGAAAAGAAAATGGAAAAGGTGAAGGAAAAAAAGAAAGAAAGAAAACAGGCTGCTTAGGAGTTGTGAGGAGATGAAGGAGATGGGGTAAAGAGGAGACTGACTGCTCAATATCAGGATTACCGCAGACTGTCACTTATCACACCAGTGGAGTAATGGGGTGACAGCATGATTGGCTGCTTATTGATGGGTTTCCCCATCAATGAAACATTTCATTCACTTCTAACAACATTTCAGCAGTACAGCAGCAATGGACTGGAGGCAACGTTGCGCAATAAGTACTGCCAAAGGTGCTATTATCTTGCTCCAATTGTGGTTTAAAACCTGCATGTGGCATCTGGTGGCTTCCAGGTCAATGTAGTGATGAATTTACTCTGGATTTTAGTCTGAAATTTAAAGAATCATGTCAAGCAGATGAATAATGGATGGCAGTCTACAATAGGATAGCATAGCATGAATTCCAAAGTGTGGAAGTGATTGCACTGGTTGCCTGATGCCACCTTTGTCTTGAATGGAAATGCTGCAAAACCCAAAGGTGAAAGCAGAGAGGCATCCAGATGTACAGGCACATGCCATTGCTCATGCTCAGGTGTGCATAGGGTGCACACACATGTGCAGCTGTATGCCCAGTGGCACTCCATGGACAAGTCTGCTTCTGCAGCCTTGAAATGAATAAATACCTTCAGCATCAGACAAAACTGTCCAATTACTTCTACAGGGGACTTATGCATGTGTAAGACACCAACAGAATTCAGCCCACTCTTCCCAGAATAAGTTCAGTGCTCTGGATGGTTCCTTTAAAGTTTAAGGAGAGAGGGAGTTCTGTTAAGCATGTACAGTCAGCCCACTGTATCCACATATTTTTTTTAACCCACAGCTTCAAAATAATGAAAAATAATGTAAATTTCAAAAGCAAACCTTGTTTTTGGCATTTTATACAATGCATGCCATTGTATTTAATGGGATTTGAGCATCCATGGGATCTGGTATCCATGAGGGCTCCTTGAACCAAATCCCAGAGGATACCAAGGGAGGAGGAAACAAAAAGGAAACAATCTTCTAATACTTGATTATGGTCCAGCTTTTGGGGGAGTGTTATTACAGCTCCAGCAATCTCTGTTAAGTGGACCTGAAGAAGGCCTTTTCTTGCACACTCCGAAACGCATTGGGCTTTCTAAAGGAATAAACAGTTGACCATCCAACAGCACGTGGAGCTTGTATTCTTTCCGTTTCTTCCTTTAAAATTTAGACTAAAACCTATAGTGGATTCACCCCACCCCAACATGGGAACAACCAGCTACCACTGGTGGGCTTGGAAGATTTTTTTGTGTGGATTGGGCTGTTTTAATAATCTCAGTCTTTCACTTAGGGAACAAGAGGAAATGATTGGTGAGAACAAAATCTGTTATGGAGAAGTGAGAAAAAAGAAGTCATAAATAATAAAGACATTTTAAAAAAATCAAAGCAGTGTTGAAAGGAGGTAAACTTCACTTAGGAAGGGTGACTCTTCAAAGCAGTAGACCCCTTACTATCCTGCAGAATAAAAAGGAGGTGGGGAGAGGAAGGGGCGGGGAAGAAAGAAATGAAGCATCTAATTGTTTTTATTTTTGCATGACCTTCTGTGGATATAAACCCTCTTGTTTGGATGCACTTGGTAGTACAGCCTTGTTTAGCAGTGAGGATCAAAGGGTGGGGAGACCGTACAAACAGTACTTGCACACAGTTCAAAAGCTTGATACGTGCGATGGGGAGGCAGTCAAAGATTTTATTTGCTGCAGTTTGACACTTAAGAGGGAGAGAAGGAAGGAGGGAGCATAGCTCAGCAGCTGAGGAAAAGGTGCTAAGTCTAATGCCAAACTTGTTCAACGGTCACAGGATCAGACAGCAGGTGACAGGTAGCAACCCTGGAGAAACACTGCCAGGCAGAGTAGCCAATGCCAACCAATCCTGGATGTGTTCTGTATTTTCCCCAAATCTGAATTTCATTCTGCCTAAGAGCAGAGATTGGAAATTTTGCTTTTACAGACTACAGTGGCTATGTTTGTTAGGGGATTCTGGGAGCTGTAGTTCAAAGGAAATAAAGCTTGTGACCTTCACCTATCTTTTGGGCCCATCCTTTTGATCATGTTACCCCACTTTTGATCTCTTATGGGATCCTGCCTCAATAAAAATAGTTGTGGTTTGTTCTCTTGGGGGATTATCAGATGGAGGCTTACCATTGTTAAATCATTGGCAAAATGATCCAGAAGCGCAAAGGTGTGATAGCCAGTTGTTCTTCCGAAGTGTCAATGAGCACCCCCTCTCCTCTCCTGTCGACATAAGCATTTGCAGAGCAGCCATTTCTTGAATAGCAGAAACGTCCGTTATGAAGAAATGGCTGCTCTGCAAACGCTTTGTCGACAGTAGAGGAAAGGGGGCACTTCAATGATGCTTCAGAAGCATGACTGACTATCACAAAAAAAAGTTTGTTGATTAAGAGTCTGCTTTTGTTTTTTGCGGTACAGAAACCTGTCCCTATTCTTTTTCATATTATTTCTGCCTTTGATACTCCATTTTCTGTTAAAGAACTAATGTCAAGAACACATTTCTTTTAATAACTGAAGTATATCTACATCAGATTGTGGGGAAGGAAGAGGCAGGCATAGTGGTAATGATGATAACAGAGCTCTCACCACCAGCATGTACATGTCTCTTTTAGAGAAAGAAACATCTCTGTTTCCTTTAGAGAAGAGCAAGGATGGCCACTTCCGCATGAAAGCTGCCTGTGAAAGGCTTCTGTGATGCAGAAGGTCAAACACTTCAGCAGGAATCTTTAACTTATCTTTACAGCATGCCAACTCTTGGGGAGGGCTTTTGATGCTGGGATTGGTGAGCAGAATTGTCCTTCTGGGATGCCTTTAGACAGCTGAGAAAAGAACCTGCAAATTGTGTTGTTTCACAGCTCCCCACTTCCTTTTGAAGGAGATGGTTTCAAAGGGAGTCTGGCGACTCTCCAGATTCAATGGTACTAGAGATTTATGTGAGATATCTTACCCTAAAAGTTGGCGGGGGGATGTTGGGGCCCCCCATCAGCAATGTCACTGTCTCCTTGAAATCTTGAGGAAATTATATCTCAAAAGGATGCCTGCAAGAGGAGGGTAACTTCAGGGATCTTTTAATCTATGTATACCAGTACTAACTGCAGTGACCACTCCAGTTTCAGTGAATAGGGTTTGTATTTAGAAGTGTGCAAAGGTGCACGCAAACATCCAAAAGCCAATGCAAGCTTAAGAACCATGCTAGGCTTTCAGAAAGATGTGGAAGGCTGAAATAAAGAGGAATCAGGAGTTTAAAAGAGCAATGATTCCCAGTCCTGAAGAGAGGTCCACAGAAAACAGAGAGCTACTTAGACAGCATCTGAGGGTTACACAGAGCCCTGGTCCATGATCAAAATAGCTCTGGATGTATTTATGTCCTATTTCATACTCTTGGGGTGCTTCATGCTACCACATAATATAACAAAGATTTTGATGGGTTTCCCCACGGAATTTACAAAAGGGATTCAGAATGGCTGATGGCTTTAAATCCAGAGTGATAAAACATTGATTAGATTTGAGACAGTCCCTGAATTGTCACTCAGAAAGGGTGAATGGGAACACAGCATGAGTTGAGATGGAAGGTGTGGTCTTTGACTTCTTTGTGAAAGCAATACCTTTGTCTCCATTGTGAGAGAAAATGCAAAGAGCCTGTGAGATGGAACAGAGTGATCATAAAACCCATTTAGCATTTATTTTACTCTGTTCTAGGGAGCTTATCACTCAGCATTTTAAAACCGGCTTCAGCCTCCTGGGCAGAAGTCGGGATGTGGGATGAAGGTGCGGATTATTGCAAACTAAATCACTGCTGAACCTCCGGCTGCCATCAGCCTAGGTCCAAACTGTGCTCTGCCAGCACTTGCAGTATCCGCATAAGTCAGAAAGCTTTCTGGCTTCTAAAAAGTGTTGTCAGAGCATGGCTTGGGCCCAGCTGGGATCTGGGCTGATGGCTGCCAGTGGTTCAGCAGCAATTTAGTGTGCAATAATCCCTGCCTCCAGGAGGTTGGAGCCATTTTAAATGCTGAGTGATCAGCTCCTGGGTCTCACACATGTCCTCATGTCAATTTGAATCCTTATTCGTGTTAACATCCTAATTTCTACAGGTCATTGTGACCCCTCAAAATGTGTCCAATGCTAGATATTAATTATGAAATCCCATATCCAGTGGGAAGGGTGTAGGGTATGCTAACAGAACTCCTCATCCCCCTCCCCTGTTTTTTTGTTTGTTTGTTTGTTTTAAATATCTGTTTGAAAACAGATATAGGCAAGAATCCTTTGGCTGCACTAGGCCACTCCAATAATGCCAGAAAGGCTGTGGGTGTAGCAGCTGTGAAGGAGGTCATGATTTAGAGAAAAAGACCCTTCAGAGTTAACAGATCTTGTCTGGCTTCCCATGCTAGCAGTGCAGGATCTTGGGAAGACCATAACCAGCAGCGTGGCTTCCTGCACTGAAGGCTTATCTACATAATTAAAATAGTCCTCATTTCAGTCAAATAGAATACAGTCCAACCACATGCAGTTTGGACTTTTTGCGGGGGGCAGTTTGAAAAAAATACTCCTTAAACTCTGCAGGAAAAGGCTTTGTGGTTTTTATTGGCAGTATCCACATAAATTAGCATTATTGCATGTGTGTTGATCCATCTGCTTCACATAGATTCAGATGCCTGCACATTTTCGGTAAAGGGAGGGTGAATAGATGTGAATTTGCATGGGCAAGTGAAGACAATTGACTGTCAAGGCAAGTGTGCAAACATCTATAGTATTTTGCATAACACACTTGCATGTAGACTAACCCTGAGCCTATCCACCTGTAGTGTGGCCTCTCTCTTTTCCTTTGTTGTTGCTGTGTGCCTCCAAGTCATTTATGACTTATGGTTACCGTGAACATACCATGGGTTTTTCTGAGGATGAGAGAGTGTGACATGCCCAAAGCAACCCAGTGGGTTTACATGGGTAAGTGGGAATTTGAACCATGGTCTCCAGAGCCATAATCTAATGCTCAAACCAATATGTTACACTGGTTCTCTTTTTTCCTGTTGCCTTCCATTTTACCAAGCATCATTCTGTTTTCCAGTGAGTCATATCATCACTTAATATGTCCCAAGTATGATACCCTCAGTTTACTCATTCTGGCATCTGGTTAGAGTTCAGCTTTAATTTTCTCTCAGATCTATTTATTTTTATTTTTGGCTATCCATGCCATGCTTCCACAACCTTGAACTGAATTCAGATGTTCGACAACAGACACGAATGATTCAATTGCTTATGTAGGGAAATTTATACATCTGTAAGATACCAATGGATTCTGATCACCCTCCCCAAATAGGTCACTCTTTTTCAAACAGATCAGCATCATATGTGCAATGGTAAGTACAACCAAATTGTATATGCACCAGTGTGAATACATACCATTGTGCAATGTGCATTAATGTTCATTGAATAGTAGGCACAATGACACTGCAAGTGGGAACTCTCCTTCCACAGTCTTGAAATGAATGCAGTTGTTGCACATCAGACAATGTTCATTTGGGTCTGCTGCACCAGCATGGAAATGTTTGCATCAGGGATGGATGCCTGCAGTGGGTCTGAGGACTAATTTTCTATCCTGGGACTCTATGGGGGCCACAAAAGCTGTCAAAATAATGGCCCAAATCCTAAAAGAAAGCCAGAGGTGGAGAGACATCCACTTTTGGTTTTGAAAAACTCTGTTGTTAAACGTGGCTGTTGTTAAATGTTAAATAGCACAGGAGGGGTCTGCAACCTATTTTAAAAGACAATTGTCATTCTGGGATGCCTTTCACATGACACTATAGCACTTTAACTCCACTTTATCTCCGTGGGCTTCATCCTATGGAATATGGAGGTTTGTAGTTCCATGATGCACTACTGCTTTTCATCTCTTGGGGTGAATCTACACAAATAATAATAATAATAATAATAATGCAGTTTGACACCACTTTAAGTGCTTATGGAATCCTGGGAGTTGTAGTCTTTACCCTTCTCTGCCAAAGAGCACTAGTGCCTCACCAAACTGTGAACTCCGAATTCTGTAGGATGGAGCCATGGCAATTAAAGTAGTGTCAAGCTGCATCATTTCTATAGTTTAGATGCACCCTTAGTTGCAGATATGTAACTAAGTAGCTGGTGTAGTATATAGGCATATTTTTAACTTCTTCTGAATAATAGAGCAAAGAGTTGTGGGTTGTGAATAGATTCATGGCCAATAAATTAGGATCATAGGGCTACTATTGGGTAGTCTGAAAGGGCCATAGAGACTTCCAGGGGTCATTCAGATAGTAAAAATAATCTAGGTAGAATCTGGGTTGAATCTTTGCTGCCAAAAAACCCCAACTTAACCCAGGCTAATTGATGTTGGATTTTTCCCCTGAGTTTTTCTAAAAGATTCATATTCTTGGATGTGTGAGTAACCAATATGAATAGACCTGGGATAAAACTCTGCATGCCTTGAAACTGCGTTGAATACATTTGCATCACCACAATGCAAAAAGGATACTGAGAAGCTGGAGTGTATCCAAAGGAGTGCAACCAAAATGGTGAAGAATCTGGAAACCATAAAGCCCTATGAGAAGCAACTTAGGAAGCTGTATATGTTTAGACTGGAGAAAAGAAGGTTCTTTCCCTCCCTCCCTCTCTGCTTTTCTCCTCCTTTTCCTCTTCCCTGGCAGGCCCAGCTTGCATAGAGGTGATATGATAGCCCTATTTAAATATTAGAAGGGGTGTCACATTGAGGTTAGAGCAAGCTTGTTTTCTGCTGCTCCAAATGACAGGACCTGGACTACAGGAAAAGAGATTTCACCTAGGAGTTTATCAAACGGGGGGAATTTCTCTCTATTTCGAATGGAATAGTTTAGCGAATTTACGTGAATTCTATTTGCATTCGGAATGCGTTCAGAATGACTTCTCATTGCCCGAAAATGACTCCCCATTGCCCGAAATTGCGTGAGATACTCTAATACGCAATAACGTAAAACCCATGATTGCGTTCAGAATGACTTCCCTTTTGCCCGAAATTGTGTGAGATACACTCATATGCAATAACGTGAAACCCCATGATTGGATTCGGATTGCCATTGGATAATGTACCTAAACATTAGGAAGACTTCTTGACAGTAAGATAATGGAATATGCTGCTGACTCAGAATGTGGTGGAGTCTCCTTCTTTTGAGGTTTTTAAACAGACACTGTCTGGCCATCTGCTGGGGGGTGCTTCGATTCTGTGTTCTTGCATGGCAGAGGGTTGGACTGGATGGCCGTTGGGGTCTCTTCCAACTCTACGATTCTATGATTCTAAAAGCAGCCTGGAAGGCCACATGTGGCCCACGGCAGCATTGCACTCTCCTTGGTTTCAGTGCTCCTACTTTTTCTCCTTATCTCCTTAGCCTTCACTCTTCTTTCTGCCCTAGTGCCAGAACGTGGCTCGGTCTCTGTGCCATGCTTAGCAGTCAGCCCCGTGGCTTCCAGGCAGACGTGTCTGTTGAAGGCATGCCAACAGTCCTCCTATATGTCATATCAGTTGGCACGTGCTCCCAGGCAGGCACAGTGATGCTCTCCCCAGCCAATCCCTGTCTTGCATTGAATCCTCGCCTTTCAGTCCAGAACCCATGTGTCTTATTTTGCAATTACCTCTGGGATTGATCATCCTTGCCACTCCATCTGCATCAGTTCAGGCTCTCGTGCCTATGATATCATACCTCCTTCCCTCCCGCCTTCTCTGCTTTCCCTCTCCTTTTCCTCTTCCCTGGCTGGCCCAGCTTGCATATAGAAAAGCAAATCCAACAGCTGGAGCAGCAAAAGGGAAGGAGGAATACCACATTCCAGCAAGTGTGGCTGCAAGCTGAGCCCAACAAGGCATCAGGAACAATTAAGAATCATCTGTGGGAAATGGGACTCGTGTGAGGCGGAGAAAGCAGCAGGAATCCAGTGGCAAGTTCATTTGTCTGTGCTTGTTCATCTCAGGAGTGCCTGGCTGTCGGCGTTGGCAGTCGTGAGGTTCAACATCTGCCAAGGGCACGCCAACCTTCTCCCCACTGTGAGAGAGAGAAAGGAAGGAAGATAGAGAGAAATCAGTTCTTTCCATGTTCTTTAGAGTCCCTCTCAGAAAGCATTCCTCTCTTCAGGGCTGGCCTGAAGCAGAATGACCAGTGACCCTGGAAGTGTTTTGTTGTTGTTTTTTCCGGGGTCGGGGGGGGGGGGATGCTCAAGCCTGACAGGCAGGTCATGATGAATTTTGCATCCCTGCATGCATGTTTTTTTGCAAATCAGTAGAAACACAGAGCCAGCATGAAAATGAAGCCAGTGTGGTTTGAGTGCTGAACTATGATTCTGGAGCCCAGGTTTTGATTCCCAACTCAGCCATGAAACCCACTGGGTGACCTTGGGCAAGCCACACACTCTCAGCCTCAGGGGAAAGCCATGGCAAGCCTCCCCTGAGCAAACCTTGGCAAGAAAGCCCAACAATAGGTTCAACATAGGGTCACTGTAAATCAGAAATGGCTTGAAGGCAGAAAACAGCAGAAACACAAAATACAGCAATGAAGAGAGGATGCCACTAACACAAGCAGTTAACGACATGACTATCATCAAAACAATGACAAAATGAATGATTACAAAATTCTTGAAAGCATAAAATTAATCTATCAAAGAAAGGGGAATATATTTTGTTGTTGTTGTTAACTGCCCTCGAGTCGACCTTGACTCATGATGACCTTATGGATGAGACATCTCCAAGCCCCCCTATCCTCCACTGCTCTGCTTAATTCCTGCAACCCCATAAAACCCATAGTGACCTCCTTAACAGAGTTCATTATCCATCTAGCATGTGGCCTTCCTCTTTTCCTCCTTCCCTCCACCTTTCCCATTATTGTCTCTGGATATACTGCAGCTTGTCCACATCCTTCTTGGATTGTGGTGCCTAGAGCTGGACATAATATTCTAGGTGAGGCCTGACCAAAGCAGAATAGAGTGATACTATTACTTCCCTCCATGTAAACAGTGCACTCCTATTGATGTAGCCTAGAATGACATTGCCAATTTGAGCTGCTGCATCACACTGTTGACTCATGCTCAAGTTGTGATCTACTAAGGATCCCACATCTCTTTCACATACGTTGCAGTCAAGCCAGCTGTCACCCTTCCCATATCTCTGCTTTTCAGTTTTTCTGCCTAAGTGTAGTACCTTACCTTTCTCATTGTTGAAATACATTTTGTTAATTTTGGCCTGGCTCTCTAATCTATTAAGGTCATTTGGAGTTTTGATCATGTCCTCTGGTGTATTAGCTACCCCTTCTAAATTGGTGTCATCTGCAAAATGTATAAGTACATCCTCTATTCCAACATGCAAGTCATTTAGAAAAATGTTGAGTAGCATCAACAGGCTTGATTACCTTATGGTTTACTATGACCCCTGCATTCTTTTCATGCTCAGGTGTTAAAACATGTAAAAACTCAAATCGTGCAAAATTGATTTTTGAGGACTCTATTCCCAAGCCACCATGGCTCCAGGGTATGTTATCGAGGGAATACTGTGAGTTGTTGACGAAAAATTAGCTTTTATAAATCCTGTAAAAGGCATATCCAGTAATTCTTACAGTCTCAGTTTAGTCATCTTGGCTTCTAGAGAGAGTTCAGGATTGATTTGCTCTAGGTCCATGTATAGGTCTTTTTAGATCCATAGTATCTGTAGAGCTCATGGTATCTGTTGAACTTCAATCCATGGTAGAACTCTTCTCCAACAACATGTTTCAAGTGAGTTGATTTTCTTCCTCTCAGCTTTCTTCACTGTCCAGCTTTCACAACCATAGAAATGGGAAGTACAATGGCATGAACAATCCTAGCTTTAGTTTTCAATGATATATTTTCATAGAATCATAGAATCATAGAATCATAGAAATTTAGAGTTGGAAGAGACCACAAGGGCCATCCAGTCCAACCCCCTGCCGTGCAGGAACTCCCAATCAAAGCATACCCGACAGATGGCCATCCAGCCTCTGCTTAAAAACCTCCAAGGAAGGAGACTCCACCACCCTCCGAGGGAGTGTGTTCCACTGTCGAACAGCCCTTACTGTCAGGAAGTTCCTCCTAATGTTGAGGTGGAATCTTTTTTCCTGCAGTTTGCATCCGTTGTTCCGAGTCCTGTTCTCTGGAGCAGCAGAAAACAAGCTTGCTCCCTCCTCAATGTGACATCCTTTCAAATATTTAAACAGAGCTATCATATCACCTCTTAACCTTCTCTTCTCCAGGCTAAACATCCCCAGCTCCCTAAGGCGTTCCTCATAGGGCATGGTTTCCAGACCCTTCACCATTTTAGTCGCCCTCCTTTGGACATGCTCCAGTTTCTCCACATCCTTTTTGAATTGTGGTGCCCAGAATTGGACACAGTATTCCAGGTGGGGCCTGACCAAAGCAGAATAGAGTGGCACTATTACTTCCCTTGATCTAGACACTATACTTCTATTGATGCAACCTAAAATTGCATTGGCCTTTTTAGCTGCTGCATCACACTGTTGACTCATGTTCAACTTGCCCTTGCCCTTGAGGTTCCTTCATAACTGCCCTTTCAAGTCCCAGAAGTCCTTCTTCTGAGTTCTTGACTGCAGTCTCCATTCTGATTAATGACCCAAGTCTCCATTCTGATTAATGAATGGAAAATCTCAAACTATTTCAAAGACTTCATCATCTTCTTTAAATTTATGTAAATCATCTGTGGTCATTGCTTTTGCAATGTTCAGCTGTAAACCTGCCTTTGCACTTTCTTCCTTGACATTCACAGTAATCGTTCCAAGTCTTTGCTATTTTCTGCTAGAGCTATGGTTTCACCTGAATATCTTAAATTTTTGATCTTCCTTCCTCCAATTTTCATGCCTCCGTTCTTCGAGTCTAATCCTTCTTTGCGTATGATATGTTCAGCGTACACATTAAACAGACAGGGTGATAAAATGCAGCCTTGCCTGGCTGACTTGCCAATCGCAAACCATTCTGTTTCTCCATATTCTCTCTTAACAATAGCCTCTTATCCTGGGTATACTTCTATGGACTGCTAAAAAGACAAAGAAATGAATGGGCCTTAGAGTAAATCAACCCTGAACTCTCTCTAGAAGCGAAGATGACTAAACTGAGGCTGTTGTACTTTGGACCTATAATGAGACAACACAACTCACTGGAAAAGATGGTAATGCTTAATATGATAGAAGGCAGTAGGAAAAGATGGATACTACATTATAGATGGATTGATTCAATCAAGGAAGCCATTGCTCCTCTTGAGTGTGCAAGACCTGAGCAACTGAGCTGTTGATGATTAGGGATTTTGGTGTTCTCCCATCCAAAAGAGTCACCATAAGTCAAGGTCAAGCTGATGGTAAATAACAACAACAATACTCAATAACAATACATATCCAGGGGTAGCCATGTTCACCATTTAGCAAAGTACAGTATAATCCAAAATCCACCAGTGATTTATTGGGCCAACCAAAATGCACATTATACATGTTGCAAGCTTTTAAGCTCCGCTCGCTTTGACAACTTGACTAACATCAGACTTGATTTTGTTGGTTTTTGACTCTTTGCAATCTACTGGCCTCTAACAGATCTTGGGAACTGTAAACATTTGGGGTAATGTCCTCTTCCTATCATGGTTGGTGGATCCAGGGAGGTGTCAGTTTGAATCATTTTGGTAAGATACACTGGCCTAACACAAGGCTTTAGTACTGTATTTCTTTGGATGTTGCACAAAGAGTTATCCAGGACCTCCCTACACAGTGTTTTCTCAGGCTTTGCAATACCAGGCAAATGGCATCAAGGGCGAGCACCATGTCCCCAATCCACATGATTTCTGGGCACTGTGCATCAAGCAGGATGGAGATAGCAACCTTAATCCAAAATTCAAAATGACCTAAATAGACTAGAAAGCTGGGCCAAAGCTAACAAAATGAAATTCAACACCGAGAAATATAAGCTACTGCACTTAGGGTGGAAAAATCCAGCTCAGGTGGATGCGACAGTCAAGAGCACCTGTTATCAGCTTCATCTGATACGCCAAATGCGTCCCTTCCTGGAGCTGAGGGACTTAGAAACAGTAGTACTTGCACTGGTAACCTCTCGATTGGACTTCTGTAATGCACTCTACACAGGGCTACCTTTGTGCCAAGTTTGGAAACTTCACTTGGTACAAAACATGGCAGCCAGATTGATTACAACAACTTCTAGGAATGACCATATAACACCAGTCTTGAAGTCCCTACACTGACTGCCTATTAGTTTCCAGGCAAAGTACAAGGTGTTGGTGATTACCTTTAAAGCCCTATATGGCTTGGGCCCAGAATATTTGAGGGAACGCCTTCTTCCCTATTGTCCATCCCGCACTCTAAGGTCCTTTGGAAGAAATGTATTACAGCCAAAAAAATCTAGGCTAACATCAGTTTCTCAGAGGGCCTTTTCTACTACTGTTCCACAATTATGGATCGACCTGCCAGAGGAGATCCGTCACATCTCCACTCTGACAGCTTTTAAGAAAGCACTCAAGACGTATCTCTTCCAGCAGGCCTTTCCAATTTAACTGAGATATCTGCCCCCGTATCCGCCTATCCTTCACCGTTTGTTTCTTTGTCTTTGTGTAATGTCTTTAATGTTTTTAATGTTTTTAATGCTTTTGTTTTATACTATTATTGTTTAATTCTATTTTAATACTGGGAATGGGGGGCAGGGGAGGTTTAGGGTTTGATTTTATTGTAACTTGTGTATTTTGGGCTAGAAACAGATGATGATGATGATGATGATGACGACGACGACGACGACGATGATGATATACACAGATATGGGATGGAGGACACCAGGCTAAATGAGACCACATGTGAAAGGGATCTAGGAGTCCAAGTAGACCATAAGTTGAACATGAGTCAGCAGTGCGATGTGGCAGCTAAAATGGCCAACGCAATTTTAGGCTGCATCAATAGAAGTATAGTGTCTAGATCAAGGGAAGTAATAATGCCACTCTATTCTGCTTTGGTCAGGCCCCACCTGGAATACTTTGTCCAGTTCTGGGCACCACAATTCAAAAAGGATGTTAAGAAACTTGAGTGTGTCCAAAGGAGGGCAACTAAAATGGTGAAGGGTCTAGAAACCATGCCCTATGAGGAACGACTTAGGGAGCTGGGGATGTTTAGCCTGGAGAAGAGAAGGTTAAGAGGTGATATGATAGCCCTGTTTAAATATTTGAAGGGATGTCATATTGAGGAGGGAGCAAGCTTGTTTTCTGCTGCTCCAGAGAAGAGGACCTGGAACAATGGATGCAAGCTCCAGGAAAAGAGATTCCACCTCAACATTAGGAGGAACTTCCTGACAGTAAGGGCTGTTCGACAGTGGGACACACTCCCTTGGAGTGTGGTGTAGTCGCCTTCCTTGGAGGTCTTTAAGCAGAGGCTGGATGGCCATCTGTCCAGGATGCTTTGATTTGGAGTTCCTGCATGGCAGGGGGTTGGACTGGATGGCCCTTGTGGTCTCTTCAAGCTCTATGATTCTATGATTCTATCCTCATCCGTAATCCTCCCACACCTCCCCATAAATATTCTGACAGAGCTTTACATTCTGCTTGCACCAGATAAGATTTCAGCCATTGTCCAAAGAAGTAACTTTTCAAAGCTCCAGTCTTGAATGCTGTGTGCCTCATTCACACATAGGCACTAGCTGTGGCCATCTTTTCTAACGTGTGCTGAATTTTGAAAATCCTAGATATTTTAGAAGTGAGACTTGTGACAATTGAAAAAAAGTGCTAATTTATGACAACTCCAAATGTGGAAATATGCTTTTTATGGGTTGCTGTAGAGAAGGAAGAAGCCTCGGTTGTGCTCGCTGGCTTTTTACATAGTAAAGTGCTGGGAACATTTTAACAGTCCATGCCTAACTGTCTCCCTTGAAGCGTCAAGAGGGTTTCTAGTGGCAGCAATCTCCTAGATCACCTGCAAGTCTGCTGTTGAATTGAGATAAAAGAAGAGAAGGAGAAGGAGAAGGAATCTCTTGGCCCCTTTTAAATGAGGGCATATCCTCCAATATTTCAGAAGTGAAAACTGGGACACGTGAGGCCAAACAGCCTCACAGTGAGATCATGATGGTAAAAATTCTTAATGAGGGAGAACACACAAGCAAGGAAAGCATGCAGCAGTTTGCTTTTGCCTGAGCCTACTGGAAATGGCAAGGTTCCATGCTCTCTCCTCTCCCCTCCTGACTTCATTGAGTGCAAACTACTTTTGCCCTTAAAAATCAGTTTGTACTTTGCAGCACAGGGGGAAAGGGAGAGAGGAAAGTGGAAGGCTTAGGCAGCTTAAAAACTGGGATGGCAGTGGATTAATGAGGACAATCCCTGCCAAATCAGGAAAATTGGATGGTATGCATAGGTGGGGAAAGTGAGATTCATTGAGTGAATGTGGCCCCTGGGAGCTGTTTTGTGGTCCCTAAAGACCACATGGCATGGTGGTATGAGTGTTGGACTACGACTCTGTAGACCAGGGTTTGATTCCCATCTTGGCCATGAAACCCACTGGGTGATCTTCCACAGTCACATCCTCTCACCCTCATGGGAAGGCAATGGCAAACCTCCTCTGAGCAAATCTTGCCAACAAAACTCCATGATAGGGTCGCTGTAGGGTTGCCATAACTTGGAAAGGACTTGAAGGAACACAAGAAGAACAACAACAGTCCCTGTAGGAGACCCCAAAGACTAGAGGTTTTGGTAGGAAGTGGGCTAAATGAAGGCATTGTCCCCTCCAATTAAGAAATCTGCCCTCCAGTGAAATTTGATGGAGAACTCCTGATTAAGGAGCAGAGAAACCAATGGCCTGGAGTAACAAAATAAAGGTTTTATTATAAATTATTTCAAGACGGGAAAATTACTCAGGGTGCTAATCTAATCTATCATCATCCTAGGGAATATCTGAGAAAGGACTGGAGGGAAAAGAAGAACTGAGGAATAAACATCCCTTTGAGCATCGCAGAGGGGTCAGGATAGGAAGATGAAAAGGGAGGACACTTTGGGTCACTCAGACTATCTAACCTTTTGGCTGCTGCCCTTTCTGAGATATTCTTCACTCTTCAGTGCTCAGCATTGTTGCACTTCTAACAAAATCTTTCTTTTGTTCCCAAATTTCTACCATTGCAGAGACAGTGGAAATCATTCACCCCTAGAACCCTTTTGTCTCTTTGGCTTCTCCTTTTCTTTGGATGCTTAAACTGTTATTTCTAAAGATCTGGCTGGAGTTTTAAGTTACTGTAAGGCAATAAAATTTTTGTAATACGGTGCCCATATTTTGCCTATCCCCATAGCAAAACTCCTACCCCAGGTCCCATTTTTAATGAAAAGGTCATCTTAAAATTCAACTCAGAAATGCACAAGAATCAGACAAAACATCAAAAAAAAAAAACCCAAAAAATAGTTTGGGTCCACTTGCCCCACATTCTTGTCCACAAAATCTCTCCAAAATGCAAAATAAATAAATAAATAAATAAATAAATTTTTGATCAATTCCCAGCACTAGATGTGGATATTCCCCATCCCAATTTGGCAGTCCCAATTAATCTATTGCCATCCTATTTTCTCACTTGCTTTTAAAATGTCCTG
Organism: Urosaurus nigricauda; assembly: GCA_034509955.1. Lineage (NCBI taxonomy): Eukaryota > Metazoa > Chordata > Lepidosauria > Squamata > Phrynosomatidae > Urosaurus > Urosaurus nigricauda. The sequence goes on from JAOEGL010000004.1 coordinate 5,335,762, forward strand.
TTTCCTCTGTACTCCTTCCACTTTGCCCTTTCATCTGCAGCTTACTTCAATGGCTGCAAATTGAGTTTAAAGTGCAAAAGTAATTTGCATGTGGGGCAAAGTCATATCCTTCCCACTAGACTCATTTGGTTCCTTTTTCTCGCAGGCTTTCCTAAACTCTGTACCTAAATTCCAAGACTTCTCTGCAGTAGGTAAGCCATAATAGAAAATTCCTAAGCAAGCACCAAGTGAAAACAATTTATATTTAATGGTTCCAACCTTTGTTTTTCTCCCTGGTAACAAAGTCCTGTCATCCAAGTCTTTGCCCAATAAACAGGACCGCTGGTAGTCTCATCCTTCCCTTTTCATTTCAGTTTATTATTTTTATTAGGAGAAAGTGCCATTTAGTTGAGCTTATGAGAGCCAAAGTGGTGTAGTGGTTTGAGAGCTGGACTATGATGCTGGAGACCAGGGTTTGTTAGCCATGAAAACCCACTGGGTGACCTTGGGCAAGTCACACTCTCTCAGCCTCAGAGGATGGCAATGGCACATGCCCTCTGAAGAAACCTAACAAGAAAACCCCATGATAGGTTTTCCTTAGGGTCGCCATAAGTCAGAAGGCACACAGCAACAACAGAATACTCTTTTATTTGCTTACCTTGTGATTCCTAAGAGCTTAATACATTTTCAACTTCTAAAGTTTTCCTTGTTGGGGATATTTTCCCCTACAGTACAGCTTTATGGCCTTATAGTCCCCCTTTGACGTTCTCCACCTGAGGTCACCCTGAGTGAGGACATGGGAAAGATCAATATCTGCTCTGGTAGCTGAACTATGGTCCAAACTACACTGCCAAAATAATCCAGTTTGAGGATTATTTAACTGCCCTGTTTCAATGCTAGGGGATTCTGGCAACTGTAGTTTTGTGAGACATTTAGCCTTCTCTGAGAGCTCTGGGACCACAATAAACTACTGTTCCCACGATTCCCTAGCACTGAGTCCGGGCAGTTAAAACAGTCTCAAATTGGATTATTTCTGCAGGCTGTTTTGGGCCTATGGTATTCCTGCCCCTTGAAGACCTAATTGGTACCGATATTGATTTACTTTCTCTGCCATATAAAAGCAGAGCCCTCTGATTCTCACCTGAGTGGATTGTGGATTTTTGTTTCTTTTAAAATCTCCATTATGTCTATTGTACACACTGCTTTAAATAAGTTTATTGCATTGCGGGCCAGGGACGTTCTCAGAACAGTACAAAACAAGAGCAGCCACTTCCAGTCCCATCCGCTCCTGTTTTGTACTGTTCTGAGAACGTTCTCAGAACATTCCTGACCCACAGTACAGTAATTTAGCATCTTCTTTTCCCACCCCAAGAGAGGGCACGTAGTATAGTGGTGTTGGGTTAGGACTCAGAGACACCAGGATTTGAATTCCTGCTCAATCTTGGAAACCCACTGGACACACTTTAGGCAAGTTACACTCTCATCCTTGTTTTTGTTGTTATGTGCCTTCAAGTCAACTCTGATTTATGGCAACCGTAGAATTTATTTTGGGGGGGAAAAAACCTCAAACCACTACATCACACATTATACAATGTGCCTTCAAGTCAACTCTGACAAATGGTAGAGTCTTTGACTCATAATCCAGTACCCAAACCACAACACCACATTGTTGTTGAAGTTGTTGTGTGCCGTCGGGTCAATCTTGACTTATGGCAAATACCTGCTAGAGGTTTTCTTGCATGATTTACTCAGAGGAGGTTTGTCATTGCCTTCATCTTAGGTTGAGAGAGGCCACTCAGTGGAGTCAAAACCTTCTCTCCTTAGGATTGTTGCCCAACACTCAGACCATAACACCACACTTGCAGCTGCATCCGCACTGCAGAAATAATGCAGTTTGACACCTCTTTAACTGCAACGGCAAAATAGAATTCTGGGAAACATAGGTTTGTGAGACATCTACCCTTCCTTGTCAGAGAGCTCTGGTGCTACATCAAATTACAGTTCCCAGAATTCCAGAGCATTGAGTGTCAACCTGGATTATTGTTTCTGCAGTGTGGACACAGCCAGGAAGGTAGTGACAAAGCTCCTCTGAATAAATCTTGCCAAGAAAACCCTAGGGTAGAGTCATCATAACTTGAAGTCAACATGAAATCACATAATAACGACAAGCCTACCCTGCGATCTTTGGCCTTAGGGGTAGATTTTAATATTTAAATATTACAATGAGTGTCAAAATGTTAAAAGCAACACCCTGTGAAGCACTAAAAGCATCATGAATCATAGCTGCAGAAAAACAAGAAGCAATCAAACCACCCCCAGTGTCCTTTGCAAGAGAAGGATACCATGACCTGGAGTCTAAAAGCTAATGAGAAAGGAACGAGATGAATGGGGAGGTATCTGCTGGAAACCTGTTATGCATTCTGCATTGAGCAAGACACGTCTAATTAAAAAGCAGACCAGGTGCAAGAACGTTCGGACTTCAGATGTCAATCCCACGTGCACCTAGGGATGGAACACAATTTCCCTGAGTCTTGAAGAAAGAACTCCTTCTTTTTCACCTCCCAAGACTTGTCGTGAGAAAATAAACACCTGGACATAACTCTCACGCCTTCATGAAGGGATCTCTAAGAAACCATGTCCATATTTTCAAATGCACTTGGCTAACTGCACACAATTGAGGAGAGATAAACAGAAGTCACACTTTTTCATCCTCAGATGATGGCAATGGCAAACCCCTTCTGGAGAAACCCCCATGAGGGTCCCCATAAATCGGAAATGACTTGAAGGCACACAACGACAACAACAATTCAAAAACATGCTTTTGTGAAACATGCTTTTGTGACTTTGCTCTTCCATCCGCATCTTACTTCAATGGCTGCAAATTGAGTTTAAAATGCAAAAGTAATTTGCATGCAGGGCAAAGTCTTGTCCTTCCCAGTAGACTCATTTGATTCCTTTTTTCCACAGGCTTTCTTAAGCTCTGCTCCTAAATTCAAAGAGAAAAAGAATAATATCTTAAATAAATGGGTGCACCATTACATTTGATTGTTGTGATGCGTAACCTACATTCAGGACAGGAGGCTACCATAGAACAGATTACGGAGAAACAGAATGGTACCCAATTGGAAACGGGGTCAGACAAAGTTGTATTCTATCACCTTGTTTATTCAACTTGTATGCAGAAAATATTATATGCCGAGCAGGTTTAGGGATGGGAGAAGGAAGAGTGAAGATTAGAGGAAGGAACATCAACAATCTAAGATACACAGATGATATTTTCCTAGAATAAAACAAGAAAGACTTGGAACAATTACTAAAGAAAGTCAGAGAGGAAGTGCCAGGGCAGGCTTACTGTTGAATATTAAGAAAACAAAAACAATGACCTCAGAGGAGTTAAATAAATTCCATTTAGACAATGAGGAAATAGAAATAATTAAGGATTTTCCATATCTTGGGTTCAAATATTGTTCAGAATGGGGATTGCAGTCAAGAAACTAAGATCACATGGGGAAGATCCCATGAAAATTGGTTTATCCCATGAAAATTGCACATTTGCGTTTAAGATTTTCATATGATGTCATGAATAAAGTACCATTATCCTGGGAATATCCTGGGAATATCCTGCGAAAATTGTGCAATTGCATTAAGTTTTTCACATGACGTCACATCAAAAGCAATTAAAGTACCATTAAGCCGGGAATAACCATATAATAAACAGCAACAAATCATTCACGGGGAAATCCCATGAATGATTTGTTGCTGCTTACTGCCTGTTTATTCCCTGGTTATTCCTGGGATAATGACCACTGTGTGTGAAAATCTTACTTGCGATTTAATAATAACTGCGTGATTTTCATGGGATAAACCCTGTTTAAACTTCCAGTTTTCTCCTGTCTGATAAACTCCTAGGAGTGGGCAGGGCAGCAATGAAAGAACTAGACAAAATCCTAAACTCTAAAGATATACAGCTGAAAACTAAAGTTAGGGATTGTCCAAGGCATTGTATAGATGTCTTGTATCACCATGTATAGATGTGAGAGCTGGACAATGAAGAAAGCAAATAGAAAGAAAATCCATTCAGTTGAGCGGTGGTGCTGTCTTTGAACAGATGAAGCCTGAACTTGTAGTTTTGCAAGGTACCAGCACTCTTTGGCAGACCTTGCAAAACTACAAATCTCAGGATTCCATAGAGAGAACTTTACTGCAAGAACTGTTCAAGAGTGGAATAGACTGCCTTGGAAGGTGGTGAACACTCCTTCTCTGGAAGTTTTTAAACAGAAGTCGGATAGGTGTTTTTCAGGAGGGCTGTAGTTGTGTATTCCTACATGACAGGGGGTTGGACTGGATGACCGTTGCAGCCCCTTGCAACTCTAAGGCTCTATGAATCCATCCTGTAATTCAAAGAATTTGAAATGGAGACATTCCTATCCCTACACTTACTTTGGGGTTTTCTGTATGAGACCTACTTTTGGGAAGACAGTCATAGGGTTTGTGCTGTACAGTTGTCTTTAGCACTTCTAGCTCTGGATCACCATCCACTTTATGACACCTGGTTATCTTTTCAGCACCAGGCAGAGACCTTCTAATCCTCTCGGGCCTTTTAATCCTCCCTGTTTCTGCCAGTCTGCTGTGTTTTTAAGGGATTTTACCTGTCGAGATTTTCAGAACTCCTTCTAATGTTCTGTTTTAGCCACTGTAGAGGGTGTTTTTTTTTTTAATTGATCGATTGTTTTATTACACTGTTGCTATTTTGGTGGGAATTGGATTTTATTTTTGTGTGTGTGTGTGTTTAATGTGCATTGCCCTGAAAGCTCAAAGCTGTGCGGTGACTCATAACATTTTATAAAAAAAGAGAGAGAAATAATATTTTTTCCTGTTCTCCATCTCAAAATAAGTGTGGCTGGGAGCATCACAGGTCAGGGTTCCAGCAGCTTAAAGAATTGTGTGGAAGAGGGATTTTCAGCAGGTGGAGCTTCTCATGAAGTTCTCTCTTCTACGAAATTGTTCATACTAATATTTTCACTATTATTATTTTTAAAAATACATTGTTTTTATGTCTGAGTATTATGGACTCAGATGAGTACTATGTTCCAGTGCTGGACTATGACTCTGGAGGCCAGGGTTCAATTCCCAGCCTGGTCATGAAATGCACTGGGTGACCTTGGGCAAGACACAAGCTCACAGCTTCAGGCAAAAGCAATGGCCAACCTCTTCTTAACAAAGCATGCCAAGAAAAACCCATTATCAGTTTGCCTTAGAGTTGTCATAGGTTGGAAACAACTTGAAGGCACACAATAACAACAACAACAACAACAACATCAACAACAACAACCTGCTGTCCCGAAACAATTTTGGCAGTCTACGAATGAAAGCATACTGATTTGGCATCATTTCTTATGACAGTTTCCCCCATGGTAGGGCTATGGTGATCCATGGTTGTGTGATCTGTTTTCTGTGCTATCATGACTGCCAATTGTCTCCCAAAGCTGAACGCTGTGTGAATGTGCATACAGCAGCTGGCTTAAAGAAGGTGTTGGCAGCAGCTATTGCTCCTTCTTGCCCCTGCAGAAGCTCAACACTGCTTTCTGCACATTCACACAGCAGGCTCATGCTTCCAGAGGAAGAGGGGAAGATAGGTGGCAGGCTTATCAAATTTGCAGCTGACACCAAATTAGGGGGTTATGCCCCAGAGGACAGGATCACAATTCAAAATGACCTTAATAGATTAGAAAGCTGGGCCAAAGCTAACAAAATGAATTTCAACACAGAGAAATGTAAGGTACTGCATTTAGGGCAGAAACTTGAAATGTATAGATATAGGATGAGGGACACCTGGCTTAAGGAGACTACGTGTGAAAGGGAGCTAAGAGTCTTAGTAGGCCACAAGTTGAACATGAGTCAACAGTGTGATGTGGCACCTAAAAAGGCCAATGCAATTCTAGGCTGCATCAATACAAGTTTAGTGTCTAGATCAAGGGAAGTAATAGTGCCACTCTATTATGTTTTGGTCAGGCCCCACCTGGAATACTGTGTCCAGTTCTGGGCACCACAATTCAAAAAAGATGTGGAGAAACTGGAGTGTATCCAGAGGAGGGTGACTAAAATGGTGAAGGGTCTGGAAACCATGTCTTATAAGTGGAAGATACTCCCACAGAGCGTGGTGGGATCTCCTTCCTTGGAGGTCTTTAAAAAGAGGCTGGATGGCCATCTGTTCGGGATGCTTTGATTCTGATTTCCTGCATGGCAAAATGGGGTTGGACTGGATGGCCCTTGTGGTCTCTTCCAACTCTATGATTCTATGATTCTATAAATGATCCCAGTTGCCAACCACCTCCCAAAGCTAGCTTCATAAATGAAGCTAGGGTTCAGGACCTTGGACATTTCCAAATCTGCACAAACTTCCAAGTTTAACCAAGTTTGCACTAAAATCCAGAGGGGATTCACTGCACCACTGACATTGGAACTGCTAAGCAGGAACCAAGGAGTTCCAGTCTCCTGAAACTGCTTCCCAGGCATGAGGCTCACCGTAGGCTAATTTCTTTTTGTGTACCTTGGAGGAAGAATGAGATGGAAATGCAATTTTCTTTTCCAAAGAGAACGTGAGAGATTGTGAGACTGGCTCCTTGAGAATCCTCCTTTGTTTTTGCCTGCTTCTAATAAAAGAATGTCTCTAGCTTTGAAAGCATTTCACACAGTTTATCTTTACCTAAAATAAAATAAAATAAATGCCTGCCTGCCTGCCGCCCTTGCAGCATCCGACTGGAGGGGATCCATATGATTATTTTTCAGGTAGAGACATTGTATGTACAGTAGGCAAAGGATATATTGGATGGCATCAATAGCTGGCATCTGGAAGAGGCAAGCAATGAAATCAATTCCTCACATGGTGACCAAAATTGCATTGTAAGAGTTACTCATTTTTCTGTGTTTGTAATTATGTTGCTTCATATCAACAGGTAGGAACAGGGAGACAGCCCTGTCTACCCAAGTCAAATAAAATGTCCTCCCTCCCCCTGTTCCCACAATGACCAGTCCAGATGACACCAAACCCCAGTTCTTGTGCAAACCGCCTGGACAATATTTGGCCAGTTTCACATCAAACCAGCATTTGGCCCATTTAGCACCAAACCTGAGGCATAACACCATTAAAATGGAACAAAATAAATTACCTTTCGCACCAGATCTTCCCAGATGATCTGGAGCCTTCCATTGCAACACAGGTGTTTGCTGCCTGCCCCTGCCGCACGTTGCTCACGCTGAGGTCTGAACATGGTGCCCATCCATGTGACCCATGCTGGGCATTTCATTCTGACCTCAGGGTGCACTACTCACACAGTGGCTATGGCACTGGGCAGCACAACAGGACATTCATGCAAACAGCTGCCCGGCATTGCAACAGAGTGTATAAGGCAACAGGGAGACCTTGGGGCAGCTCCGGTGCCAGGATACGCTAGGTTGCTCCCAGAGTATTCTAGCCAATGCGGACACGACCTATCTATTTATATGGCCCCTGGAATCCTCATGCCTCGCATTCTGCAATCATTGCCTGGGCCCTGATATTTAATGGCAATAGAACTCTCTAGAGAGCCAGTATGAGCATTGGACTCTGAAAGACGAGGATCTGAATCCCTGCTCAGCCATGGAAATGCACTTGGTGACCTTGAGCAAGCCACATGGTCTCAGCCTTCGGGGGGTGACAAAAAACAATCCCCTTTGAACAAATCTTGAAAAGAAAACTCTATGATAGGGTAGTCTTGGGATTGCCATAAGTTGGAAACAATTTGAAGGGACAGAACAACAACAAAACTCAGCAGTGGTGAAGAGTGTGTGTGTGTGGGGGGGGGGAATCTAGCCCTTCTCTCATTCAAAGCAAACTCCTTTAGCTTCCCTTTGCTTGTGCATTCAACACAAGCTCTGGTGATGCAGTGTTTAAATGCCAGTACAGCAGTCACAAGGTTGCGAGTTCAATTCTGGGGCTTCAAGGTGGACTCAGCTTTCCATCCTTCCATAGGTCGGTAAAATGAGTAGCCAGTTTGTTGGGGGCAATGGGTTTACAGATGATATAATAGAGAAGGCTGAGTTCACTATTAAGCAGTATAGACATGTAAATGCTATTGCTACTTTATCTCCTAGATAACTTCCCCATCTTTTTTATTTAATTAATTTAATTACTATCCTGCCTTTCCCTTTGTACAGGATCCAAGATAGGTTACAGGCAATTCAAAACAGGACACCACTAAAAAAAAGTCATTGTATAAAAGTTTTTAAAGCAATTAAACAGCTGTTTGCTCAGAGACTGCATAACTATTGAGAGCACATTCTGATGTAGTTTGGCTACATGTGTCCCAGTTTTCATTGGTGAAATGTTGGAGGATATGTATTTATGATTAACATCTTTTCAGATGAGTCAGATTGTCTCCTGAAGGCAAACAGCAACAACTTTCCAATTGTATGGCTTGGGTGAAAACAAGCCCTGCAGGGAGTGTGTGTCTTGTTTTAGAAGAGATTTATATTCACAGAAGCCTCTAGGCAGTGTGAGATTCTCTTTAATAAGAATGCATGTGCTGCTGTCCACAGGCCTTGTTTTAAGCAGCAGCATCAACAGGCTACCTTCCTTCTGTTCTCAGCACAGAAAGATGTGTGCAGAAATACACACCTTTTTTTCTGTGCATAAAACCCGCATGTATCTGTGCACAAAACAATTCCCCAGCACACTTCATGATGTGTCATTACCATACTCTCCAACATTTCACAGATGAGAACTGGGGCACCTGTGGCCAAGCAACATCAGCATGGTCAAGAAAGCAAATACTATTCATGAGGAAAAACACATGAGAGAGGAGAAGGTGCAGCAGTTTGCTTTTGCCTCAGCCTCCTGGGAAGGGCAAGATTCCAGTCCTTCCTCTTATCTCCCTTCTGACTTAACTGAAGGCAAGCTACTTTTGCAGTGTGAACTCAGTTTGCAGCAACTGTAGTAAGCCAAGGACAAAGGAGGAAAGTAGGGAGAGAAGAGGGAAAAGGAGCTGAAAGAGTGGGGCGACAGAAGATTATTCAAGAATGTCCCTGCCGAATTGGAAGGCATGGGACACTAGAAGAAAGCTGCATGGAAATATTTGCTTTTCCACACAATAGGAAGGAAACAATGCAAATTCCAAGCATCCTTGCATGCGATCATTGAAATAGTCAAAGCTTTACATCTCCACATTCCTCTTTGGTTTTCATGAGATCACTGAGTAGACTATAGAAATGGCAAACCTTAAAAGGATTGCTATCCATGAAAGCTCATGCTAAAATATAAAGCAGTTAGACTTAAAGGTGCTGCTAGACTCCTCCACACTCTTTTTATTTCCTTTTTATGCTGTAACAGACTAACTCGGCTACTTCTTTGAAAGCAATCAGACAGAAAATGTTATTTGTGTCCCTTTAACCGGAGATTCCAAACCTGCAGATGTCAGTTGGCTCAGCTTTTTATGGCACGGAGTGAAACATGATTGCTTGCTAGGCTAGCGCTCCTTTCTTCTAGCACTAGTGTGACAAGGGACAGCTGCACAACGTATACACCCTACTCTGTCCCCCTGGCCAGTATTTCACAGATGAAATCTGGAACACCCCAATTCCTCTGATCTAAAATGGCATGAGCCTCACAACTCACACACACACACACCCCAACTATGTAGCTGCTGTGCATTCATTTTGCAACAGCCTGTCTTTTCCCCCTGATTTAAACATTAGGAAGGCCATTGTTCTGTTCATTAAAGATATACGAGGAAATCCCAATCGTTCCAGCAGTGGGTTACTGAGAGTTCAAAATAAGCCTCTACGGGTGTGACATGCATCAGTGGCAGCAAGCTGAGTGCTGCAAGAATAGTCCTTGGAATAGTTACCGTATATACGCGACTATAAGTCGACCTCATGAATCAGTCGAGGGCAGGTTATGGGACCAAAATTAGGCATTTTGATATGACCCATGGATAAGTCGAGGGTAAAATTTAGGGGCACGTAACAGAGGATGTAAAGATGATGCATAGGAAAACAGTGTCAAAGAACATACAAAATTCCAGCAGATATTAACTGTTTGTGCTCATATTAAAGGCTGGATGGATAAGATAATAGAAGGGGGTTAGTGCTTCCATTTTATGGTCTTTCATTTCATCAGGGTATGGTTCCTTTTTAAAATAAGTATTCAAAGTATAGTACTTATATTGACCCATGTATAAGTCGACACAGGTTTTGGGGGTCAATTTTTTAACTAAAATTTCTAGACTTATACATGAGTATATACAGTACTTCAATTGGGCTGCAACTGTTGCAGACAGTTCTATGCATAATGCCACCATGTTCATGCACACACATTTTACATGCATGCGTACTCTGCTTGGAAGATGCAGACCACCTGCATTACACAAAGATGTAACTTTTACAGAGATGGGGAAAGGGTTCTCATTGATGTAGGGTGTTAACACGAGAATAGATGAATCTCTCTTATCTGAAATTCTAAAGTCCAGAATGCTCCAAAATCCAAAATTGTTCACATGGGTGGCTGAGATAGTGACACCTTTGCTTTCTGATGGTTCCATATACACAGACTTTGTTTCATGCACTAAATGATTAAAAATGTTGTGTATAAAATGACCTTCAGGGTATGTATATAAAGGATATATGAAACATAAACACATTTTGTGTTTAGACTTGGGTCCCATCTCCAAGATATCTCATTATGCACATGCATGCAAATACAGATACTCCAAAATCCAAAAAATCTAAAATCCAAAACATTTCTGGTTCCAAGCATTTCAAATAAGGGAGAATCAACCTGTGTATATATGAATCTTTTATTGAAGCTGTGTCTTGAATATGTTTTAAGTGTAGAGTTTTAGCTGGTTTTAATCATGTTTTTAATAATGTTGATGTTTAATTCCTTTTCAGTTTTTGCAAATTAATGCTTTAGTTGGGCCTTTTTAAAAAATGATTCTAAATGGATCCCATTATGGGAGCAAGGCAGAAGAGAAGTGCAATATACAAGCAAACAAATAAACAGCATTTTAAGACGGCCAAAGGCATAACGTAGCACATTGGCAGCTGTTCGTTTCTATGCCTGGGGAATGGTGAATCTGTTCTGGGTTTTTGACCAAACTTTAAATGAGCTATCTAAGGTGCTCTTCCTATTTTGGTGGTAAGATTCAGGTTCCTGTATAGTTCTTTTCACATTCAAATTGGCTGCATCTGCACTGCAGAAGTAATCCAGGTTGACACCAGGTTGACTGTCATGACTCAATGCTATGGAATTCTGGGATTCGTAGTCTGGTGAGCTTTTTAGCCTTCTTTGTCAGAGAGATTTAGTGCCCCACCAAACTACAAATCCTAGAATTCCATAGCATTGAGCCATGGCAATTACAGTGGTGTCAAACTGGATTATTTCTGCAGTTTGGATGCAGCCATTAAAGGCTAGAGCATGTTCTCCATCCTATTGATATAAAGCCACCAGCCCTGATGGCTTAGCAATGAATGGAACTAGAGAATCAAGACTTTGTCCTTGGCAATAAAAGAGGATTGGGAAAAGGTGACGCTTCCAGGAGTATTGTTGTTTTGTGCCTTCAAGACGAGTTTGACTTATGGCAACCCAATGATAGGTTTTTCTTTGTAAGATTTGTTCAGCGGAGGTTTGCCATTGCCTTCTGCTCAGATTGAAAGCATATAATTTGCCCATGGCCTATTAAAGAGTGCTATTAACACTTTTTAAGATCTCAGAGTATTTTATTTTCGGACTTAAAATAATGCAGAACCAGCCGTAAGTGCTTAATATATAATGATAGGAAATTTGGCTTACTGAATTGTCGAAGAACTGTACTAGAAGTATTGATATACAATGAAAGTACTAATAGGAGATGTAATTTGATAGATGGGAGACTTTGCATACAGGCAGAGTTTTAAATGCGAAGACTGAAATGAAAGCCAGTTTTATTTAATTAGCACCAGTTCTCAGACAGCAGGAAGTAATCAATGAATTTAATTGTGCATTTGTGGATCATGAATCTCATTTGTAAATTTTAGTAATGAAACTAATAAAAATAAAATAAAACCAAACTTGCCCATAGTCACCCGATCGGCTTCCATGGGTGAGTGGGGATTTGAACCCTGGTCTTCAGGGGTCCTAGCCCAAGACTCAAGCCACTATACTATGAGCAGAATTCTGGTATCACAACAAACTACAAGTCCCAGGATCCCATAGCACTGAACCACGGCATTTAAAGTGGCATCAAACTGGATTATTTCTGCAATGCAGATGCAGCCTTAAAGATAGAATTTTAAATGTGTCGCTGATGAATTCCATCCTATGAGTTTCATCCCAATGTTCTGGTTGCTCAAGGTCCTTTTATAAGTTATCTTTCAGGAGGGAAAATCAACAGAAAACAAAGTCTTGCCAAGGAGAAGGTAGCTTGATGCTGAGCCTGTGGAAAGTCCCCAGATCACAGTGCTTCGACATAGAAAGCTGAGAAAGAAATGTACAGGGCAAGAACTGTGGCACCACAGGGAATCTCCCGAGAAGTCTGGCTTGTGCCAAAATACAGAACAGCTTGCTCTTTCTTTCCGTTCCCATGCCTCCCTGTGTGCAATGGTTCTGCCTGTAGCTGTGGTATTCCCCTTTCTGGTCTTAATGCCATTTTAAATAATAATAATAATAATAATAATAATAATAGAATGCATTTATTATGCCCTTTCTGCATGGGTGTAGATTGGGACAGGTCAAACTGCCGGAACAACAGACAGGAGGCCCACCTTTCCTGTTGTGACCTTGGCTGAGCATTTCCCTTTTAAAGGAAATTAATAGAATTGAGTTAAGCAGGCATGGCTGAAAAATCCACTGCAAAGGACAAAGTTGTTGCTGTTGGTGCCGTCAGGACTGGAAAAGGCATTTGCCAGAGACTTACCCGGATCCTCCAGAAATCCTGGGAAATGTCATTATTGTACATCCAGCTATAGAGAGACAACCAGATGCTTCTCCAATGCACCTGCTCTCCACCAGCCACTAAGGATGCATCTGCACGGCAGAAACAATGCAGTTTGACACCGCTTTGACTGCCATGGCTCAATCTGTGTAATACTGGGATCTGTAGTTCAGTGAGCTAGTTAGCCTTCTCTGACAGCACTGGGACCACAGCAAGCTACAGATCCCAGGATTCCATAGCACTGAGCCATGGCAGTTAGAGTGGTGCCAAATTGCCTTATTTCTGCATTGCAGATGCAAGGAAGAGGGATTCCCACCAAAGGAGGCGTCCTGCAGGTGAGAAGATGGGGGGTGTGTGTGTGCATGGGTTGTGTGCATTTCCGACTTATGGCAACCCTAAGGCGAACCTGTGATGGGGTTTTCTTGGCAAGATTTGTTCAGAGGAGGTTTGCCATTGCCTTCCTCTGAGGCTGAGAGTGTGTGACTTGCCCAAGGTCAACCAGTGGGTTTCCATGGCTGAGCAGGGATTTGAACCCTGATTTCTAGAGTTATAGTCCTGCACTCAAACTACTACGCAACATACATACAGGATATAACTTTACACAGTGGCTTCTAATGCAGTGTCCTGACCATTACACCGGAATGCCCCAGTTAACCAAGTATATGTATTGACAGGCATTAGTTCTTGAATAGAAAATTTGGTACCAGAAGCAGAAATAACATGGAAGGCATAGGGTGAGATTACAACACCACAGAAAAGAAGAGCAGGTTGTCGTGTTCCAACAAACATTTTATTCAAAATTAACCGTATGGACATACGAAATGAGATAACCAGATCAAGTAAGCATTGCATAAGTAAATAAAAATATTTAAAAATTTTTAGAGACCACCTGAAAGCTTTTTCCCCCAAAATGCATCCAGACATTGGTCTTCCCTTCCTTTCAGCAAATTCCACTTTTCTTATGATTTTCATTTTGGTGGCCACACTTACAGATCTATGCTTTTTCACATGCTGGGGGTGAGGCAGGCTCATTTTCTCTGTTTTCTGTTCAAACATGCTTAGTAAGGGATTCTGGAAGCAGCTGCTGCTTTCCTTGCCTACTGTAGGCAGGCACACCAAGCTAGAATAGAATCCTACTCTTTCCCAGCTCAAGCTTTATTGCATTGTTTAAGACTCTATAAAATGGAGCTTCTTTGTCAGATGTTGTGGTTACATCTACACTGGAAAATTAATGCACTTTGAAACAGCTTTAACATCTACATTTCAATGCTATGGAATTCTGCTGTTAGTAGTTTTGTGAGCTACTTAGCCTTCCCTGTCTAGTGCTATAACAAACTACAAATGCCAGGAGTCATTGTGTGGACCCATGGCAGTAAAAGCAGTGTCAAAGTGCATTAATTCTGCAGTGTAGCAGCAGCCAGTTAACTGAGGGATGCCTATATCTGCCATAGCAAAGATAGGCAACTTCAATGGGCCTGGTGCCAACACAAACAACCAACCCCCCCACCCCCCACAAGAATAAAACTGAAAGCAGCTGGAAACCCACTTCTAGTTTTGAAAAAAAAAATGTATTTTTGATATTAAACACAGCAGGGCAGGCCTGTAACCTATTTTAAAGCATTTTAAACGGGTCTCAAACTGTGTGTTACCTTTTGAACCTGTTTTTAACCTCTTCCATTGTTCCATATGCTTTTAGATTGTTTAAATTATTTGCTTTATTGTTTCAAGTGGTTTTAATGCGCTTAAATCGATTTCATGTGCAACCTGCCCTGTGACCTAATGACACCGAGTGCAATAGAACTATTCAAATAAATATATCATGCTTAAAAGGTGGATTGCAGCTCCTTGGAGGACAACAGCCAATTCACAACTCTTCCCCCCCCCCCCATAAAAATGGGCATTTTGGAGGAGATATGAGTGGAAATTGGGGGCCACAGAATAGCCATGGAACCCACACTGGCCCCAAGGCTGATGTTTGCCGACACTCCTGTTTAATGGAACAAGAAAAATGCCAGCTTTTTTTTTCTGGTTAAGCAACAAAGCTCATTTTTAGCAGGTCAGAAAACAGCTTTAATGACTTTATCAACAGCACTGGCTTAAGATCTCCCACTCCCATTTGCAGCAGTGTTTTCTTGCCTACTTAGGTTAATCGGAAACTAATTTGAACTATGCTCTCTCCACTTAGCCTCCAATAAGTGCAGATGGCAAAGTTGCAAGTCCTTAGCTGCTCACCTGTTGGTACCTTCCTTCCTATGCTCACATCTTTGGTGAGAGGGCAGTGTTGATCCTACATTGGTCTTTCCCATCTCCTCCTTCCCATCCTGAGATGTGGGGAGGGCAGCCATGCAAATGGGAGCTACCATACAGTACGCAACATTTGCAAAAATTCAAACAAGGCAGAGACAAGGCTGCCTTGTTCAGACCCAGACAAACTCACCTAGGCTGCCAGATCTTGGATGTTGTGAATGTTACTGCTAAAGGCAAATAAGGAAATGGTACAAGTTGAGTCTCTTATCCAGAATTCTGAAATCTAAAATACTCCAAAACCTCAAACTTTTTGCCTGGGTGGCTGATATGGTGACACTTAAGGCTTTTGGGTACTTCACTGTACACAAACTTTGTTTCATGCACAAAATTATTTAAGAAACTGCATGATCTTACATTCAGGATATATGTTTGAGGTGTATATGAAACATGAATGAATTTTCAAAGATATAGCCATGTTGGTCTGTAAAATCAGTATGTAGAGAGATCTTGTAGGGTTGGGGTCTTTGGAATTTTAATGTAATTTTATTTTAATCTGTATCCTGTTTTTACTGTTGTAATCCACTTGAATTCCCTGAGATTAAGCGGAATAGAAATAATAATAATAATAATAATAATAATAATAATAATTGTAGCCCCATTAAGACTAACTAAAAGTAAGAAGCTGGCAGCATGAGCTTTCATGACTTAAGTCCAAATGCATCTGAGGAAATAGACTTAAGTCTATGAAACATAATGCTGCCAACTTCTTTCTTTCACTTAATCTCAAGGGGGCTACAAGATCTCTTTGTATACTGATTTTACAGAATAACATGCCTCTATCTTATTTTTTTAAAATATTTTTCTTGGTGTTTCCAAGCAAAAACATAAATTCTTATATAGTGCAGTTCAAATGATATCATCAATATACATATATAGTAATGAAACAAGAGGAAGTCTGCAAACTGGAGAGTTAATTGTCAATGTGAGAGAGAGAATGAATATATATATATATATATATATATATAAACAAAGTATGAAGCGTTTGTTTTACACTTATAAAATATCTACTTGCTTCTCTATATATATCTTAAATGATACAGGTCCTCATTGGAAAAGTATATCATATATAAAATAGCCATTAATACCATGCAATTACTACATCCTTCCATTTATCTTCATAATCTTGTATTGTTTTCCCTGATAGATACATTGACAGTCTGTCCAACATGGCTGTATTTTTGAAAATTCATTTATGTTTCATATACACCTCATATATATATATAACCTGAAGGTAATTAAGTCTATGAAAGCTCATGCTGCCAACTTTTTTCTTTCAGTTAATCTCAAGGGGGCTACAATATCTCCTTACAGAAATGAATTTTGTCTTTAGACTTGGATCCCATCTGCAGGTTACCTCATTATGTAGACATCTGCAAACTCAGGTCAAAATCCAAATAAATAAATAAATAAATAAATTCTGAACTCTAAAATACTTGTGGTCCCAAGCATATCAGACAAGAGAGACTCAACCTCTATTAAAAAAAACAGTTGAGATCAAACAGAACCACCACGGGGGATCTCTCGCCCATCTGGGGCCAAGGGATGAGACTTTTCATGGGGTCACATGGGCTGTTACGTTTTGGAAGATGCCTCATTCCAGGTCAGGCCTCTGAAGCAGTTTGTTAAGGGCTGGAGAACTTTGTTTCCATTTGGGTTGCTAGGTCAGCAGCATCTCATCCCCTGAGATTTCAAGAGATTATTGCACTGGCTGTTTTTTCCTGATCGGGGCACAGGCTGAGACCATGTCTTATCACACAACGCCATGCCCAGATCAGAGGCATCTTATACCAAATCGAGACTTCTCCTGTACATTGCTAACAATGGGACTTTTCTGGTCTTAGCAAAGTAATGGGAGAAGTTCTAATCTGGTATGGGATGCCTCCGATCTGGGCACCAAGCTGTGCGATAGTACATGGTCCCAGTCCCGTCTTATCTCGGGCCAAGATTGGGGAAAAAGCAGTGTGATAATCTCCTAACATGTGAGATCATGAAGTGGGCACTTGTGGTGTTACATCTTCAGCTCTTCTAATTTGGCAGGGACCATCCTGACAAATCTGCCATCCCACTTTTTCAGCTGCTTTTAAAATGTACCAGTTTCTCCCTCCTCCTACCACTTTCCCCCCTTTGTCCTCAGCTTGCTTCAATTGCTGCGAACCAAGTTCAGAGGGGGAAAATAGTTTGCACTTAATTAACTCTGCAGAAAAAAGAGGAAAGCAGGGGAAGGGATGGAATCTTGCCCTTCCCAATAGTCTCAGGCAAAAGCAAACAGCTGCAGCCTCTCCTAGCTTGTGTCTTTTTCCTCATTCATAACTTTTGCCATTTGGATGTTGACAGGACAAGTTTCTGGGATGCTTGGTGGATGAGCTGGGAAAATTTTCATGCATTTGGGATGCTTTCTCATCAATGTGGGGGCACAAGGTCCCCCCCATCTGATTTTTTTTATAAAAAATGGTGGATGGAGGGCTTCAGCAATCACAAAAGTGAGGTCTAGAGGCTGCAACATTGCCATTCCATCATTGGGAGTAAGTCCTGGTAATGTCACAGCAGCAGAGTTAGCAAGGGTTGGGAGGCAGGCCTGAAATGCTTCTGGGCCCCCTGATGATGGATATGGGTACCAGATTCTGGGGAAAACTAACGAAGATAACTAAGAAAGGTACCCAGATCTCAGTGCTTGTATTAGGACTTGGTTCCTCTTCTCCAGACCTCAGAATAAGAGGAGGAATCTCAGGACAACATCAATGTTCTGCAAAGAAAAGTTTTTAAAAACAACCCTGTATATGGCAGTCGAACAGTTCTTAGGATTTATCACACGGAGGGTGAATTGGTAAAATCCTGTGCAGAAATGGGATTTTAAAATCCGGGTGTTGTTTGTCAGATGCGTTGGTGTGAATGAGAAATAACACAAAAATAATTCGAATGGAAAGCTCCTTTGTACTTTCAGAATCTAGCAAAAGTAAAAAGAAACTGGTTTTGATGACTTTGCGTTCAGTTTATTTTTTTTTTTTGTTATTTCTCTTTCATGCAAACGTTGTCTGAAAAACATCCTGCAAATGCGGGGTTTTTTCCAACTTTCTGTTTGGGTTAACCCCGAATGTCATCTGAAAAACAACCCAAAAATGTGGGTTGCTTTGAGTTTACCGTAAATTTAGTTTCTGCATGGGATTCATCCTTGTGATAAACTCCTTACAGTAAAGAAGTTCCTCTTAATGTTTAGGTGAAGCCTCTTTTCTTGCACTCCTGTAACTGTGTCATATGGCAACCAGAGCTGGAGGATAAAACAACAAATTCTGGTCAACCAGGCAGGTGGTAAAAATATGCCCGCAGCAATTTATGCCATTTCCACTACAGCTCAAGTGCTCTTGCCTACAGCACATATAGTAGTGCATGAAGAGGGTTTTTTTCCATGCCATAGGCAAAGGATGAAAAACATTTCTTCTTCCTAATAGTAATGGACTGCAGTCTCCATCAGCCATAGTGTTCTGTTATGGAAGTGGGTACAGCTCAGGGCCTCCCCTAGACTTTGTTGGGTACCAAACACTGTCACATGTTGTTGCTATGAGATAAGATACAGGTTGAATATCCCTTATCCAAAATGTTTGGGACCAGTATGCAAGTCTAAACACAAAATTCATTTATATTTCATATATACCTTATACACCTAGTCTGAAGGTAATTTTATACAATATTTTTAATAATTGTGCATGTATAAATAAGATTGTCTAATACTCAAACCACTACACCATGCTGGCTGCCGTACACAAATTTATACATGCACAATTATTAAAAATATTGTATAAAATTACCTTTCATCCAACTTTGTCAGCTGCTTTAAAAATGCCCCAGTTTCTCTCTCCTGCTTTGTCCTCAGCTTACTTCCATTGCTGCAAACTGTATTCAAAGTGTGAAAGCAGTTGCACTTAGCTAACTCAACAGAGGGAAGGAAAGGAGGAGGAAAACATTTTGTCCTTCCCAGTAGATTCAGGCAAAAGCAAACTTCTGCAGCCTCTGTCTCCTAGCATTTCCTCATTATTAACATTTGCCATCTTCCCATACACTGATGTTGCTTGGCCAGACATGTCCCAGTTTAATCTATGAAATGTTGGAGGGTATGTCTCAGTTTAAGGCAAGTTCCTGTGGTTTTAGGTAACACTATAGCAGACTAAACACACTCACTTCTATCTGATGCAGGAAAGTAAGCAAGGTCAAGCATGGCTAATAGTTGGTAAATCACCAAGAAAGAGTCCAAAGGATCTCCAGATTGGGTCAATGGTGGAAATTCCCACTTGACATCCCAGCCACAATGCAGAAATAAGGCAGTTCGGCATCATTTTAATGTTCATGGCTCAATGCTATGGAAGTCTGGCATTTAGACTTTGGTGGGGTATCAGAGCTTTCTGAGGACTCTTTCACACAGGAGGAATTTTTCCCAAACTTCGAATGGAGCCAATGCGAATTCCTGTAAATTCGCTTATTTAGCTAATTCACGGGAATCCCCATTGCATTCGGATTAACGCTCCATTTCCCTAAAATGACCCCCCTTTGCCCGAAATTGCGTGCGAAGCTTTAATTCGCAATAACGTCAGACCCTATGATTGCATTCAGATTGCCATTAGATTATACTTCCAATTCCCGACGTCTGAAAGAGTCCTGAGAATGAAGGCTAAATAGATCACAAAACCATATCCCATAATTCCATAGCACTATGCCATGGGAGCTGAAGTGGCATCAAACTGTTTTATTTCTGCAGTGTGGATACACCCCATGGATCCAGAATGAGACTCAAACTGTTCTATTTCTGCAGTGTGGCATAAAGTTGTTTCTTCCTAAATATACATTTTACAGAGTGTAACTCTAACTGTAAGCTTTCTTTATTTCTGAAATTTATATGTGATCTCTCAGTGGCCAATTGGTATTCCCAGGCCAGCTTAGAGTAAAGTGCACACAGAGAGACTAATATTACAGAGCAAATACATGAAAAATCAACAGCTCCTAACTGGCTTCTGTAGGCAAACCAACGCAGGTTGTCTATAACCTGACACATTATATTATGTCCATGACTGTGATGGCGTGAAAGACTTTCACACAGTAGCACCAGTTCTGCCATTAACATGTCATTAAAATAGCACTGCATTAACGCAAACATCCGTTAATGCAAAGTGCCGGCCATTGTTGCTTTAATGACAGGTTAATGGTGGAATAATGATAGGATCTGTGCGACTTCATCTGAAAGCCTGTGCAACTTCATCTGAAAGCAATTGCCATCATTTGCATTTCCCAGATGGGATAAGTGTGAACCCCATCTAAAAGTCCTTCCCATGATCGCGTGAGAAGGACAGGAATATGACAGGACAGGGATGGGACATCCCTTGTCTGATAATCTCCATCATCTGCCCCCCACTTTGGACTGCATTTAGCTGCAATGGATTTTCCAAGCAATGACAATATTGCTTTGATGCCTCTTTTATGAGCCTGGGCCTGGGGTGTGGAGTAGGCACAGGCTGGGGTGGGCACGCTTTGTAAAAGACCTGCTCCAGGTGGAAATTATAACTGCTTTAAATTTAGAAGTCCTCACCTAGAATACTTTGTCCATTTCTGGGCACCACAATTCAAGAAGGATGTTGACAAGCTGGAGCATGTCCAGAGGAGGGCGACCAAAACGGTGAAGGGTCTGGAAACCATGCCTCATGAGGAGCGACTTAGGGAGCTGGGTATGTTTAGCCTGGAGAAGAGAAGGTTAACAGGTGATATGATAGCCCATTTTTAAGTATTGGAAGGGTTGTCACATTGAGGATGAAACAAGCTTGTTTTCTGCTGCTCCAGAGAACAGGACCTGGAACAATGGATGCAAGCTACAGGAAAAGAGAAACCACCTAGACATCAGGAGGAACTTTCTGACAGTAAGAGCTGTTTGACAGTGGTATACCCAGCCTTGGAGTGTGGTGGCGCAGTGGTTAAATGCCTGTACTGCAGCCACTCACTTAAAACCATAAGGTTGCAAGTTCAATACCAGCAAAAGGGCCCAAGCTCGACTCAGGCTTGCATCCTTCCGAGGTCGCTAAAATGAGTACTCAGATTGTTGGGGGCAAGTAGCTTACAGTTGTAAACTGCTTAGACACTCCTTAGGTGGTATGACGCGGTATATAAATGAAGCTGTTTGTTTTGGTGGATTCTCCTTCATTGGAGGTCTTTTAAACAGAGGCTTTGATTGAGAGTTTCTGCATGGCAGAATGGGGTTGAACTGGATGGCCCTTGTGGTCTCTTCTAACTCTAGGATTCTATTATTCTAGCTAGACTCAAAGATATCACAGGTGTTTGCAGATTTAGCCTCTCCTTTGGGATATTTCTATAAAGATTGTCTTGGTGATAGCCTGTGCTTCAGATTTCCTGCTACACCATTGACCTGATAATTAAATATCCCAAGCTTTTTACATCACCTGCTCCATTGTTCATTTCATCATGCTGCTATTAAAGGCACAGGAGCAGGGCTGTTTTTGGAAGCTGGTAACTAACCCTAACCATTGCCCTGCAGCCGCTCCTTCCTTATAGCCTGGACACTCAGGAGCGCAACTGGACCTTCAAATTCATAAATTGCTTTATTTCTCTAAGGAAACCCAAAACTTTCCTTTGGCCTTTGCCATTTTAGAAAGCAGACTTCTTGGTCCAGCTCTTTGCTCTGCAGCTGGTTCTCATTTGTAAATATAGAAAAGAAAAGAAAAAAGAGGAAGACTGGGGATAAAATGCCCTATCCAGAGGAGAGAGGGGCCCTTTCTTTCTGAGAACAGTCATAATCAAACAGATCTGGTGCTTTGCCTTCAGGCTCCAGCAGAGCTGCCTTTAATAAGCAGGTGAGGCTTATGGGGTTGTATTTTACGAGAAAGGCTCTTGCCGTCTCCCTGCAGTTAGTTAACCCTATATGGCTGCAAGACAGCAGTCCATAAATAGATGCCAACTCGTCTCATGCAGCCTTCGCCTTCTTTCTCTTCTTCTGGATGGGATAGTGCAAAAGCTGGAACGCCGCTAGGAGCTGGATTTGTCAGAACCAGGCAAGTGCAAGAAATAGGCGCTATTTCTATTTGTGGTTGCTAAGAAAGAGTTTTAACATGCCCACTTCCTCTACCTGGGGATGTGTGCGCATTGTCTTAGATATTTGTGGAGTGCTAGACATCTTTAATGAGAGGTGTGTCAGCACTTGAGCCTTGTGGGAAAGTTGTGTTTTCTGATCTGGATGATGTCTGCCGTTCTAACCTTGGATATTCAGGGACTGGCTGTGCTCACTTTGTAGAAAAAGGAGGAAGTGGGGACCAGCTTTATTTTATTTTTTTCAACCTGCAATTGGGAAAGAGAGCTCAATTCATAGGAGGGAAGGCTGAAAGAATTGTGGGGGTTGAAAGCCAGCATTTGGGAAGTTACTACTAAATGTAATTATCTACACATGTAAGCCCTCTCGCTCCCAAGTAGCAATGGAGTTAACAGTTTTCTCCAAAGCAGCTCTCTACTTCCCTGTTTCTCAAAAGTAACTAAAATTATGAATTTTCACAGATGCACAAAAATCTGAATGCTACAAGGAGCAGGTCTGTGGTGCAAACAAAAGAATTGTGGGGATCAAAAGTCAGCATTTGGGATTGGGAAGTTACTTCTAAAATGTAATTATCTACATGTATAAGCCCTCCTTCCCCCAAGTAGCAATGCAGTTACAATTTTCTCCAAAGCAGCTCTCTACTTCCTTGTATCTCAAAAGTAAAATATTCACACATGGACCAAAATCTGAACGTGATAAGGAGCAGGTCTGTGGTGCAAACTACATTCTTTTCCCGTCTATCTCATTGCTGTTGCTGTTGTTGAATCAACCACAACTCATGGCAACCCTGTGAATGAGACCTCTCCAAGACCTCCTATCCTCCATTGTTTTGCTTAGGTCTTGTAGATTCATAGCCATGACCTTCCTATTAGACTCTATCCATCTGGCATGCCTTCTTCTTCTCTTTCTTCTGCCCTCCACCTTTCATATGATGTGGCCAAAGTACAACAACCTCATTTGGCTTCCAGGGAGAGTTCAGGCTTGATCTGTTCAAGGATCCATTGGCTTGTCTTTTTGGCCGTCCACAGTATCCTTAGCACTCTCCTCCGGCACCACATCTCAAATGAGTTGATTTTTTTCCTATCAACTTTCTTTGTCCATATATTGTGATGGGGAATACAGTGCTTGGATGATCCCAACTTCGGTGTTCAGTTTTATATCTTTGCACTTAAGGATTTTGTCTAATTCTTTCCTTGCTGTGCTTCCCATTCCTAGCCTTCTTCTGATTTCAGGACTGCAGTCTCCATTCTTATCAATAATTGTTCCATGGAATGGGCAGTCTTGAGTGTTGCAATATGACTCTGGAGACCAGGATTCAGTTCCCAGCTCAGCCATGAAACCCACTCATTGACCTTAGGCAAATCACAATCTCTCAGCCTCAGGAGAAGGCAATGGCAAAGCTCCTCTGAAAAAAATCTTGCCAAGAAAATCCCAGGATAGGCTGTCCTTAGGTTTGCCAGAAGTGGGAAACGATTTGAAGGCACACAACAGCAACAACACAACAACAACAACAATAGGAAGTCTTTAACTATTTCAATTTCTTCATCAGATAGACTGAATCTATGTAAATCCTATTTTTGTCCTTACCTCAAATCCAACACCGGAAGACAGCCACAATGAGCCAGCAATAGAGCCATCTGATATTTCTCCTCCACCATTTAGCGAGGCCAGATTCCCATAACTATGAAGCCAAATAAGTTCAGTCTCATCTCCAAACGAATGAAGTTTTTTCTCTTTGTGTTAAAATTGAAACATGTCTTAGTTATGCCTTAAACTGTAAACGTATTCCCTGTTGACAAGGTTGTCAATTCGTGTCCGACCATAGCGGTGGTGCCCATCTCCATCACTAAGCTGAAGAACCAGTGTTGTCAGAGACTACTCTGTGATCATGTGGCCAGCATGACTGAACCAAAACGCTGTTACCTTCCCTCTGGAGTGGTACCCATTTATCTACTTGCATTTTGCTTGTTTTTGATCTGCTAGGTTGGCAGAAGCTGGGACTAGTGATGGGAGCTCACGCAACACCCGGGCCTTGAACTGCCAACCTGCTGATCTTGCAGTCAACAGTTATGCCTTAGTTATTGAAAAAAGGAATTTATCCCAGTAATTTGTAACTAGTTGTTTGTAACTAATTGTGTGCAAGGGGTTGCTTCCTAGCTCAGTCAAAAGCCATGGTAAGGTCAACTGCTAATTCAAATTAAACCTTTGGTATGGCTGTTGTATCTGAGCATGTTTTCTAAGGATGTAGGTCTGTTTTCTCTGGGAGCCAGTCAGTGTGGTACAGTGGTTTGAGCATTGGATTATGGGTCTAGTGACCAGCGTTTGATTCTCCACTCAGCCATGGAAATCCCTTGGTTGACCTTGGGTAAGTTGCATTCTCTCAGCCTCAGAGGGTGGCAGAGGCGAACGCCCTCTGAACAAAATCATGTGATAGAATTATTTTTTATTCTTTTAAAAATTTTCTTCGGGAACATCACATCTTATCACATTTTCACTTTAATTACATGGAACAATGTGAATGTAAATATATTTAGGCTGTGCACCTGATATTGTAATTAAAAGGTATAATTTTAATGTTGCTAATTGTTTATGTCTCAACAGTTACCAATACATTCAGTGATATGCCGGAATTATGATTATGAGTAACATGAATATAATAAACATGACTAAGGATTCTGTATGGTGTGGTATGGGAGATGGACAAGGGTATGTGTGATACCATGGGTTACTGCATCGGGTGACGCCAACCTTGGTGACACCACTGCCTATAACTGGCCCCAGTCAGCATTCTGCCTGTGACATTTTAGACCTGATGAAGTTTCTAAACAGTTTCCAAAACAGCTGGTTTTCATCTGTGAAATGTTGGAGGGCACACAACTGACATAGTAGGAAAGGTTACAACATTTGAGACTGGTTAGGTTACGAAAAAAGGAAATAAAGCATCAGATGTCAGAGGTGTGCAAAAATTTTGCATGGCATGGATAAAACTGTTAGGCCAGAAGCACTGTTAATTTAGAAAAAACGGTTGATTTTTTAAAAAATGTTGAATGATGGAAGGGATTCTTGCAATGAATTTTTTCTGACCCTTCCCAAAAAAAGGTCCAGGGTGTTTTGACAGGTCATGGATTCAAGCATCCAAGACAACTATCGTAGAGATTCTAGAAAACTAACCCTTTTCAAAGATGAGAATTGAACAGAAAAACCCATCAGATTAAAATTACAGCCAGCCCTCCATATCCCATAGACTCAACTATCCACAGTTTGAAAATACTCAAAAATATATAAGAATTCCAAAAAGCAAACCCTGATTTTGTCATTTTATATAAAGGACACCATTTTACTATGCCATGTATTTAATGGGACTTGAGCATTTATAGATTTTGGTATTCATGGGGGGTTCTTGAACCAAACCCCAGAAGATACCAAGGGCCTACTGTGTGTGTGTGTGTGTGTGTGTGTGTGTATTCATGTGTTAGACTTGGTCTTTTTTCTTTTGGATGGAATACTCAGTGCACTATGGTTGATGCTTAAAGTATTTTTAATTTTTTTATTACCTTTATTTGCATAGCGTCATAGGCTTTACATAGCACTTTACAAAGGAGAGAGAACAACAATCCAAAATAGAAACAAAAAAAGTACCTACGGCACACAATCTAAAACCACAAACAACATTATAAAATTAATAAAATATGACTACAACAAAGTTAAAGCAATATTATAAAAGTGTAATTTAATACAAATAATATGTCATGAAATACACAGTTATAAAATATAATGTTTAATGGCATCACCATGGATTGCCCTTTGTGACATCAGAATTACGACATCACAAGGAGTCATCCCTAGAAATCTCAAGGCTTGGGAAATGTCTTGACACCCATTTTGAGGAGGGGGTGGCAAATGCAGCTGCAGGGCTATACTACACCACCCCCTGCTTTAAGCCTCACATCCCATTAATGCATTTATTTATTTATTTTATGGGATGTATATTCCACTTTTCTCCCAAAATGGGATTGATTGATTGTTAATCATCCCTGATATTTCCTCACTTATTCCCTCCCAGACATGTGAGGATAATACTGTCCTTCTTTGCGGGATTGTTGGGGCCAGCAATGCCTGGAATAATGTGTACAAGTTAAAATAAAAGTTTAAAAGACATATTATACATGCAGATTAGTCATTGTACCGAGCCAGGATGTTGGTCGTTGTACAGAGCCAGCATGATGTAGTGGTTTGAGCATTGGATGATGACTCTGGACCAGTGTTTGAATTGCCATTCAGTCATGGAAACCCACTGGGTGACCTTAGGCAAGTCACATTCTCTCAGCCTTAAAGGAAAGGCACACTCCCGTTGAACAGATCTCGCAAAAAATAAACAAACCCTTACAGTCGCCATAAGTCGGAAACTAACTTGAAGGCATGCAACAGCAACAAATTGGTTGTGATGAATGTGGTGCCAAGGTATAGCTAATTTATTCTGGATTAATGAGCACAGAGTGATCTTGTGTGGGTGATATCTGAAAAATGCCCCACCTCTGTCGTGACTTTCTCTCCCCCAATCCCACCCCGATGGATGATCTCGGCTTCCTAGCGAAAGGCTGAATATTAATTGGCAGCTCTTTTGCCTTTCTAAATCTGGCAGAAGGGCAGTTTTTCCCTCATCAAATGACATGTTGTTTGGAACAAGCTCCCGTCGCAACAACTAATTTAAGCGTTGCACCTTCTGTACCTCCCAAGCGCCAAGCTTGGCATGGTTCCTAATGAGGCTGGAGGAGCTACTTCTGGAGGGATGCACGTCTGAGGAGCTGTATTCGTGGGCACGGAAAGACGCTTGCCACCTGGAATAATTTAAAGACAGAACACGACTACGTGGACACGGTCTCCTGTGCATTCATTGTATCATGAGTCGGTGACGAGCAACACACTTTTGCGTTCCTTCTCGTCTGTGACACACTCCCTGGAGTGATGCCTTTGGGAAAGTATTTGGAAAAGTTGCTTAGTCCCAAATGCTGGTTGCCAGTTACAAGTCTAGGTGATCACTAGCTGTGTGAAACTCAATCCATAAAAAATAGTATTAATATAATAATTAATATTAATTATTATATAATATGAATACAAATTAACATTAACATTATGTATATATGTTGGGTTCTCAGTAAATGATATAATACAGTTGGCCCTTCGCTCACACAGGGGATTTGTTCCAGATCTCCCCCACATAAGGGGAAATCCATGTATATTCGTGCCCCATTGCAAACAATGGGGCGCGTAATGGGGCGCGTGCTCCTGACATGGGGCAGCATGCACGCCATTTCTTTGTTTGAAGTGTGGCTTTGGCATAAGCTTGGAGCCATGTATAATGTGCCCCATGTATGGTGCGCACGCACTGTACAGCCATGGCAAACCCATGGCACACATGCCAGAGCCGGCATGTGAAGCCGTCTCTGTGGGCACGTGAGCCTTTCATGCTGGTAGGAGGAGGAAGCAGCAGCAGCAGCAGTGCAGCATTTGGGGGGGGGGGGGGGTTGCTATTGCTAGCCTGAGGCTGAGAGAGTGTGCCTTGGTCCCCCCCCCCCAGAAGTCTCACCCTTGGAAGTTCCACCCCCGCAGTACTCGGTAACACCTGTTACAGGAATGCCACTGAGTTTGGGTACTCCGTCTCTAAAAGGTTCAATGTCATTGATATAATACAATCAAATAAATAAAACAATGCACAAAGTATACAATAAAAAGAACTAGCCTTTTTCATCAGCTTTTAAAATATCCCAGACTCCCTCTCCACCTTCCACCTTTGTTCGCTGCTTGCAGACTGAGTTCAGAGTGGAAAAGTAGTTTGCATTTGGTTAGTTTGGTGGAAGGAGAGGAGGAGATAGACTTCTGTCCTTCACAGTAGGCTCGGGCAAAAGCAAACTGCTGCAGAGGTTCGGCAATGAAACCAATGGCAGAGAGTGTTGGTGGGGTCTATTTCTCTTGACATCTTCAAAAAGAAGCTGGTCAGCTACCATCTGGGATGCTCTAGCAGGAGTTCTTGCACTGAGCAGAGGGCTGCGCTCTTTAGCCTTTCAGGGCCCTTTGAGCTCTGTCATTTAGAGCAGATTGGGAGCCTGGTTCTGTTGATGCAGGAAAAATGTTATTTGCTTTCTTTTCTGCAGCCCCAGCTGCCTCTTTCAGCCTCTGCTTTGCAGAATTATCTGCAAAGTTTCTTTCCTCTGTTACTATATTTTAACATTTCTGGCAATGGGATTTGGCTTACCTTAACATAAAATTCTTCAGCAAACTACACTTTTGTGTCAGGACTATGGATGTTAATTTTACAATTTGGAGGTTCTAAAATGTAGCCGTGGAGGAATCCAAATCATTCTACTTGTGAGGCCAATTTAATGGTGCCCGAACTTTTCCAGGAGTAATTCTGTTCGGTCCTGCTGAGATACAACAGACAGCTCCCTGTAGTCATGCGCCATTTTAAAATCTTTATGGACATGTAATGTGTGATTGCCTTACAAGTCGAGGCTAGCGTTCTCCTGTTTCTTTGAACCTCTTGACATCTGAATGGAGAATGATAATAAAAAAACCATTTTTAAAAGTTGGAGGACTGTAAAATCATATTTTAACTGAATAGAATAAAAAAAAAAGTTCATCCTGTCCTCTGCTGATTATCAGAACTGTTTGAGATTTGGAGAGGAGAACAAGGAGGTACCATATAGCAAAGATAGGTGGGCAAATTTGTCAGCCAACAATATTTGAGAATTATTAACGGGTGAAGAGATTGGTGTAGCTGCAGCAACAAGTCTGTCATGCATCAACAGATCCTGCTGTCACCACCCCAAGATGGCCCTCCATACTAAATCAAACATGGTAGAAGCCAGTTCTTTTTTCCAGGGAAAAATTTACTGTGCAAAATGTTACTTGGCTATTGTAACAGCCAATTTAGAAGCCATTTCTCTCAAATTTCACATCAGGTTGTGCACATTGTTTATTGACAAAGTGCTGTAGCCATCATTCTTAGCACCACAATTCAAAAAGGATGTGGAGAAACTGGAGCTTGTCCAAAGGAGGGCAACTAAGATGGTGAAGGGTCTGGAATCCATGCCCTATGAAGAGCGACTTAGGGAGCTGGGGATGTTTAGCCTGGAGAAGAGAAGGTTAAGAGGTGATATGATCGCCCTGTTTAAGTATTTGAAGGGATGTCATATTGAGGAGGGAGCAAGCTTGTTTTTTGCTACTCCAGAGACTAGAATGTGGAACAATGGATGCAAGCTTAAGGAAAAGAGATTCCACCTCAACATTAGGAGGAACTTCCTGACAGTAAGGGCTGTTCGACAGTGGAACACACTCCCTCGGAGGGTGGTGGAGTCCTCTTCCTTAAAGGTCTTTAAGCAGAGGCTGGATGGCCATCTGTCGGGTATGCTTTGATGGAGAGTTCCTGCATTGCAGGGGATTGGACTGGATGGCCCTTGTGGTCTCTTCCAACTCTATGATTCTCAGATTTAGAATACCTATACGTATTGCTACTTTGCATGTTTGTTTGCTTTACCATCACACTCTCTTCCTGTATCACTTTAACCTGCAGGCTTTTCCCTCCTCTTTCTCTTTTTCTCCCCCACCCCCATTAGACAATCTTACTATGAACAAGTATCTTATAGGTAAAGCTACTTTATATATATTTTGTAAAGTGCACTATGAAGTTATCACACGAAGGTAATTGGAATTATAATTCAATGGCAATCTGAATGCAATAATGGGGTTTCGCGTGATTGCGTGAAAGCTGATCACACACATTATTGGACAAAGGGAAGTCCTTCCAAACGCAATCATGGGGTTTCGCGTGATTGCGTGAGAAACTATCACACGCAATTTCGGGCACTGGGAGGCAATTTCAGGCAGTTCTGAATGCAATGCAGTGTCAATACGCAATCAAGTAAATTAGCTGAACTAGTGAATTTACTCAATTCCGAACTGGCCTCACTTCCATTTCTTTCAAAATTGAGAGAAATTCTTCCCGTGTGATAAACTCCTATTTCTCTGCTAGACTCTGTATGTGTGTATGGGTGGACCGGTTGTTGTTCAGCTTCTGCCTTGCTAATTGGATTAGTCAGCTTGAGAGATCAGTTCCCAGCAATCATGAATTCACTCTTTCCTGCCCAAATTTAGGAGGAGCCCTGATGCATCAGGTCCAAAGCATACCTAGTCCTTACATCCTGTTTTCAAGGGTCAATCAGATGTCTGCAAAGAAGTCATGAGGTTAATACAGCAACTTACCACTTGCATTCCTTGGTGAATAGTATTGACTGACATGCTGCTTAAAATCCTGAACACAGCCTCAGTCAAATAGGTGCCAGATTTCAGAGTTCATAAATATTTGAGCTGAGCATCTAAGCACCCAAAAATTTCCTGTATTTTTTGTTACATCCCTAGTGGCACCTCATCCCCTGAATCTGTCCCCTTGAAAGCTTGTCCAACAACTACAAAAGTCTTTTAAGTTCTTTCAAACTTTACAAATCCTTAAGAGTGCAGACGGGTTTGTTTATTTATTTATTTATTTATTTCTTACCCTCCACTCCCCATGGATTGAGGTGGGGGACAGCCACAATTAACAGATATCAGTTAAAACACATTGGTTAAAGCACACATCAATTTAAAAGGAAAAATAAGCTGTGCACATATTAAAACAATCCACATCTAATATTCATCATTTAAAATTCATAATTTTATAATCATCTGGATAAGCCTGACAGAAGACCATTGGATTGTAAGCTATCCTGGGAATTTTTGTGTGTTTTCAAAGCCA
This sequence comes from Urosaurus nigricauda, assembly GCA_034509955.1. Classification (NCBI taxonomy): domain Eukaryota; kingdom Metazoa; phylum Chordata; class Lepidosauria; order Squamata; family Phrynosomatidae; genus Urosaurus; species Urosaurus nigricauda. The sequence continues at coordinate 5,366,861 of JAOEGL010000004.1, forward strand.
TTTTATTGTTATGGATGTAGCATTGTCCTAGGACTCCAGGCTCGGGTTTCTGAAGAACGATGGAATTCACTGGGTAGCATCAGGCCAGTCTCTCTCTCAATCTGTCCTACCTCACAAGAGAGTTTTGCTAGGAGGGAAGAGCCAGGTACATTGCCTTGAGCTCTTTGGGGGAAAGGTGGGATATGAATAGCAATAGCATGTACATTTCTATACCACTTATCAGTGATCTCAGCACTCTCTAAGCAGCTTACCATCGGTAAGCCAATGGTCCCCAACAAGCTGGGTATTCATTTTACTGACCTAGGAAAAGATGGAAGCTTGAGTCAACCTTGGAGCCCCTGGGATTGAACTCACAACCTTGTGGCTTCAATACTGGCATTTATCCACTGTGCCACCAGGGCTCCCTGTGAACAGCTAACTAGCTATGTGATGGAAGATCAGGGTATTTTATTTAATTAATCCATGATGAACTATTAGTTGCAAGAAGTGCCATTTTGTATTTTCCAACCCAGACTACAAAAGCATTGAATGGTTTTGACATGGTGATTCATCCTGAAGCGTGTTCCTTTGATCAGTCAGCCGCATGGTTTTCCTTTGCTGGCATCAGTCATATATATCGAGGCTGGTTCTATCTAGGCCAATTCTGTCTGGAAGAGAGGAAGTGAAGTGCAATGGCATCTTGCTCTAGAAAGCAGGTAGCACTTAGGTAGCACACAGATAAAAACATTTAGGAGCTTATTGCTCAGCATTTTAAATCAGCTCCAGCCTCGAGCCGGGATGCGGGATGGAGGCGGGGATTATTGCATGCTAAATCCCCACCAAACCGCCGGCCGGCCACCATCAGCCCGTGTCCCAGCCAGATCCCAGCCATGCTCTGCCAGCACTTTTTAAAAGCTGGAAAGCTTCCTGACTTCTAAAAAGTGCCGGCGGAGCACAGCTGGAACCCAGGCTGATGGAGGCCGGTGGTTTGGCAGCAATTTAGTGTGCCTGGGAGGATGGAGCCAGTTTAAAATGCTGAGTGATAAACTCCATAGCTAGCTAATATCAGGAGATTGTAGAGACAGCATGGTATACTGGTTAGAGAGATAGACTAGGAGTTTTTATTGTGTGCCTTCAAGTCATTTCCAACTTATGATGACCTTAAGGCAAACCAATCATGGGGGTTTCTTGGCAAGTTTCATCAGAGGGGTTGTGCCATTGCAATCCTCAGAGGCAGAGAGAATGTGACTTGCCCAAGATCACCCAGTAGGTTTCCATGGCCAAGCCAGGATTCAAACCCTGGTCTCCAGAGTCATACTCAAATGCTTAAACGATTACACCATACTGGCTCCTGGACTCTAGGAGACAAGGGTTCAAATCCTTGCTCAGCCATGGAAGCCCACTGGGCTACTTTGAGTTTGCCACAGTCCCTCAGTCTCAGAGGAAGGCAAAGGCAAAGCTCCCCTGAACAAACCCGGCCAAGATAACCTGATGTCATTTCCAACTTATGGCAACCCTGAGGTGACTCTTTCACCAGGTATTCCTGGCCTGATTTGCTCAAAGTTGCCTTTGCCTTCCTCCAAGGCGGAGAGAGTATGACTTGCCAAAGGTCCCTCAGTGGGGTTTCATGGCCAAGTGAGGATTTGAACCTGGTCTCCAGAGTCATAACCCATTGCTCAAATGACTACACCTCGCTGGCTCTCCTTAATAGAGTTGCCATACATCAGAAACAAATTGCAGGCACATACTGTATATAATACAACGGGCCCTTCCCTTATGCAGGGGATCAATTCCAGATTCTCCTGCATAAGGGAAAATCAATGTATACTCACGTCCCATTGCAAGCAATGGGGCGCATGCTCGTGGCTTGAGGCAGCGTGCGTGGCATGGGTGCACGCACCATTTATTTAATTGTTGCATGGCTTCAACATAAGCTGGCACGAGTGCACTGTACCAACAGAGTAAGCTGTGTTTAAAAGCCCAAGAATAGGAACCATTAGTAGCTTTCTTTTCATCACAGTTTCCCACCACCATCAGGAATCAAATGTTTTAGGGGTACTGCTCTTAACATGGAAGGTCCATGTAGCCTTAATTTCCTGTGGATTATGGCAGCCACTTGATGAAGGGTTGCCCAATCAAGACTATTGCAGGCACTGAGAGTTCAGTATCAATTTCTGAGATTGTGATGGTGTCAAAGAGCAATTTTAAAAGAAGTAGCCCTGGTGATGTCATTAAGCATTAACCACAAATACAAAATCATATGTGTTGATTTTCCTTCTGCTTTCTTTCCCATCCAGCTTTAACTCCCATGCACAGAAACTATGGCCTGAACGATTCTGACATTTGTCCGTGGCATCTGTAGACTTGAGAATAATATTATCTAGGTCGTTCCTGTTGAGTATTTGTGTGCAGAGTAAGCTCAAAATACTGAGGGATGCTTGACTATTGGGGGACAGGGGGGGGGGAACAATGCAGAAATGCTTGTGTTATTTATGTGTTTAATTTTAGTGTGGTCATGGTACAAGTAAAAGAGCAACCAAACAGTTCCTAGTCCTAGGCTTACAGTTCCTAGGCTTACAATTGAATTAAAACTTGAGGAAAAAAGGATGAAAGTGTGAGAAGGGGATTTATTCCAGCAGATAATGCATCTCCTTCTCTCCCTCAAAGGCCAAAGCAGTGGCAGTTAGAACGGAGGGATGGCCTTTTATCTGCCTCTGGGCCTAGGCATGATGGAGCTGTGCCTGCCTCTCTTTCTCTCCCTCCGAGACCAGGACAATGGCAGTTGGGGGATTGAGGGAGGGCCTTTCATCTGATCCTGGCCTAGCCATGATGGAGCTGTGTTTGTCTCCTCATCACTTCCTCGGAGGCTGAGGCAGTGGCAGTTGGGATGGAAGGAAAGCTTTTCATGATGATGATGATAATGTTTTATTTATACCCCGCTCTTAAGCCTAGGCTATCCGAGCGGCTTACAATTTGTTACAATCTAAAAAGACACGACACAAAAGGAGAAGGGAGAGGTGATAGGGAAGGGGGAAAGTCCAGCAGATCTTCTCTCCCTCGGAGGCCTGGACCAAGGCAGATGGACTGGAGGGAGGGCTCTTCTTCTTTTTAGGCAAGGCCTGTTGGAGCTGGCTTGCCTTTCTCTCCCTCAAGATGGTGGATGGAGGGAGGGCTCTACTTGCTTTCAGGCAAGGCCTGTTGGAGCTGCCGTCCCTTTCTCTCCCTCAGGATGGTGGATGGATGGAAGGCTCTTCATCTGCTTCTGATTGTAGGCATGATGAAGCTTTGCCTGTCTCTTCCTAGAATCATAGAATGATAGAATCATAGCGTTGGAAGAGACCCCAAGGGCCATCCAGTCCAACCCCATTCTGCCATGCAGGAACTCACCATCAAAGCATCCCGGACAGATGGCCATCCAGCCTCTGCTTAAAGACCACTAAGGAAGAAGACTCCACCACTTTCCGAGGGAGTGTGTTCCACTGTCAAACAGCCCTTACTGTCCGGAGGTTCCTCCTAATGTTGAGGTGGAATCTCTTTTCCTGGAGCTTGCATCTACTGTTCCGCGTTCTAGACTCTGGAGCAGCAGCAAACAAGCTTGCTCTAATTATAAGACTGTATGTACAGCACTCTGTAAATTTACAGTGCTATATAAATAAATAAATAAATACTCCCTCCTCAATATGACATCTCTTCAGATATTTAAACAGGGCTATCATGTCACCTTGTAACCTTCTCTTCTCCAGGCTAAACATCCCCAGCTCCTTAAGTTGTTCCTCATAGGGAATGGTTTTTAGACCCTTCTACATTTTGGTGGCCCTCTTCTGGACATGCTCCAGTTTCTCCACATCCTTTTTGAATTGTGGTACCCAGAACACAGTATTCCAGGTGGGGCCTGACCTTTTCCCCCTCTGAGGCCAGGGCAGTGGCAGTTGGGAGGAATAAGGGCCTTTCATCAATTTCTGGGCTTAGTCATGATAGAGCTATGCCTGCCTCTCCTTCTCTCCTTCCAAGACCAGGACAATGGCAGTTGGGGTGGAGGAAGGGCCTTTCATCTGCCCCCGGGCCCAAGCACAATGGAGCTATGCCTGCCTCTTCCTCCCTCCTTCAAGGCCAAGGCAGTGGCAGCTGGGATGGCAGGAGACCTTTCATCTACCTCTGTGCCTAGTCATTATGGAGCTTTGCCTGCCTTTTCTTCACTCCCTCCAAAGCCAAGCCAAAGGCAGTTAGGCTGGAGGGAGGACCTTTCATCTGCTTCTAGGCCTAAGCATGGTGGAGCTGTATAGAAAACTGTGGAAATGGTTCATCTTCACATGCAAGGATAGAATTCTTAGACATTTGCACCCCTTTCCCCAGAGCCTTAAGGATGCCCAATGGTAGCACTGTATAAAAATGCTTTCTATATTCCTGACGTTTTGTACGCTCTTTTTATACAAGTCCTTGTACAAGCCAGTCCCAATTTTAAGAACTTTGGGTGAGGGATTCCTTTCAGTCTCACCGCCATCAGAAGCACATTTTGGTGAGGTTTGGGATTTTTTCATCACATGGCAGAAGGCTGTTAAAAGTGGTGTAGTGTGGTTTTGTCTTTTGTTTTTTTTGGTTTTTTTTTTCAATTATGTTTTAATTGTCTTTCATTTTCTTTTAAACTGTTTTTAAGCAGAACGGTAATTTAACTTTTAAATACAAAAACTTTTGTAAAATAGGAGTTGAACTAAACTGCTTTGCATCCTATGCCAGCAGAAAAGCAGGGTTTAAATTGAATGTATGAACGCCTGATGAATGACTAATTTTTTAAAGAGCAAGTCACATTTATACATGCAGTTCCTTCCTGTGAAATATTATAGAATACTAAATTTATGGACCAAGGAAGAAGGAGGGGAAGGCTGGGGGCAGAGGTAGAGAAGAGACTTATAGAAGGGGATCGATAGCAGAAAGAGGGTCATAGCTCAATGGCAGAAAACATGGTTTCCATGTAGATGTTCTCTGGTTCAACTCATGAGTGCTACCAGCCTTCTCACGTGATAGGACTGCCAAAAAATTAGTCTAGATCCATAAATTTCCCCATACGTCACTATCTCCCTGCTGCTGACATATAAGCTGAATAAAAAGCATTACTTTAAAAAAAAAAGTTCAGAAGCTTTTTACTCAATTACGATAAAAACCTTCCTTATAACAAAGCCCTTGTGTAAAACGGACAGATTTACAGTGGGATTTCTGCCAGGCGACAGGGACATTGAATAAAATGGAACATGAAAATGACAAACAACACATCGACTTGAATGTTTTTCCTCCCCTTGCATGAGAATGAAAGAGGAGGAACGAGGGCCATACCAAAGGGGGAACGTGGAGGGAGAAGCTTTTTAGCTGGATAAAGGAATTGAGGCTCCTACCACACTGGAGAATTAATGCAGTTTGACATCACTTTGACTGCCATGGCTCAGTGCTATGGAATCTTGGAATCTGTAGTTTGTTGTGGCACCAGAGCTCTCTAACAAAAAAAGGCCAAATATCTGACAAATCTACAAATCCCAGAATTTCCATAGCATTGAGCCATAGCAGTTAAAGCAGTGCCAAACTGCATCAGTTCTGCTGTGTAGATACAGCTGGGGAGGACGGTTCGATTGTTACCTCAATTGCTCCACAATTGTCTTTGATAGGAGAGTTAATGAACTCAATGAGAACTACAAGAGGGCTCTTTGGTATTGTTAAAAGGCAGGGAACATTTCATTTTTTATATCAATTACAAACACCTGAACTCCAGAATGCAAGGTCCAAATGTAGCTTTATTGATATAGCAAAAGAATTCCAACACCCACATGAAAGCTCGCACTCCCACACTTGTGCAAGAGCTAAAATGTAGCCATCCTAAAGCAAAGAGTTGACATCTGTGGGTGGCAGGACCCTTTGATTTTCAAATGTGTGACAAATGCCAGGCCTATCTTTGCCACCTAAATCAAAAGAATAGATTTGAATTTCAGAGGATACTTTCCCACCTACATCCCCTAAGTACTTCCTGGCTAAATTGGTGCTATGTTACCAGGCATCTCTTTCAGAATGGAGTTATATATCTAAGTTCAAACAGAGGTTAAAGGAGGGCCCATCCTGGCAATAATACAATGTATCCATCCCCTGTGTGGGATCTGATTCCCATCTTTCCCCAGTAAGATTCCCTCTTCTCTGGTCCTTGAGGAGGAGGGGAGGAATCTCATAGCAAGAGTGCTGACTTGCAAAATGTGTGTGTATGTATGTATTATGTGACTCTGTTGAGTTTATCACACAAAGCAGATTGGGAATTTATCCCGTGAATATCCCGAAAATATCTTGTAATTATGTGAAACAATTTCACACGACCTTGCACAAAACCCGCCATTAAAGTGGTCACAAAGAAGCATTAACGCATATCTTTTTACTTTTGGGATTTCAGCGACAATGCATTTCCATTATCACTTTATTGGCACAATTGCATGTGATAATCATTCATGCAATTGCTTGCAATTTTAACTTTATTTGTGGGTTGCTTTAAATGTGCTTTAGTCTCTCTTTAATGCCAAAATTAGCCCCAGTGTGATAGATGTTGCTGCTTCTGGTGTCTAGGATCTTCTTAATGATAGAATGCCCTTGCCCTTAGGACAAGGGTGGGTTTATACTGATGGTCAGAGGACCGTTCTCAGGTCCTCTTGACCTACTATGGGCCACGCTACCCACCATTTCCCCAAACAGAAAGCAACATTGTGGTCATTCCTGCCCCCTTTTTCTTTGATTTTGTGCTGTTTGGGAGAAACATTAAGGGCAGAATCATCTCCTTACACTGTTCTGTGGCCAGTTCCATGCCCCCCCAAAATATGGGATGTTTTAATGAAGGTCCAGGGGATCCGAGGGTCACACGGGATGCCTGGAGGGCCATATGTGGCATTGGGGCCTCATTATTCCTGGCCCTGTGCTATAAAATAGGGCATGAGCTGCTTGAGCCTCCAAGATGGGGAGTGCAGATGTTTGGAGATAGTGAGTGTTTTTTAAAAAAAAAAAAAAAAGTAAGGAGAGACAGACCAAACTCCTCCAGCCAGGTTTTAACTAAGGCACTAGCTTCGTGCATCTCAGGCTGGGTGATAACAGTATTTAATGTCTGGCGGCAAGAACCCACCCCAGTGATGAATGCAAGCCTAAGCTGCTTGCTAGCTGTGGGTGTTTGATTCCTGGGGGAAGCTACTAATTATGGCATTATATTTCCTGAAAGACGCCACGCTCTCTCTTGGTTGCAGCGCCGAGGAGAAGCAAGGAGCTCTGCTTTTCATCTTGAACTGCTTATTAGGAAGGGGCACAAAGGCCTCCCTGAGAAGAACGCCTCTAAGAAACAAACGCCCGAGTGGGGGCACTTTGAATTGTGGAGCAGGGAGAGGGATGGTAGTAAATGGGGCAGAGAGCTGGGTGCCTGGATGAGATGCATTTGAGTCTGGGCCTACAGCTCTGTTTCCTGCAGCCTTCAAATTCTGAGTTCCATTTGATCCTTTTTCCTGCAGAGCTTGGCACAGTCATAGATTTTTGAGGGTTTTTTGGGCTATGTGGCCATGTTGTAGAAGAGTTTATTCCTGACATTTTGCCAGCATCTGTGAGTATTCTCTGAAGATGCCAGCCACAGATGCTGGTGAAACGTCAGGAATAAACTCTTCCAGAACACAGCCACATAGCCCGAAAAACCTATGAAAATCTATGGATGTCGGCCATGAAAGCCTTCGACTTCACATTGGCACAGTCACTTTGCAAGGACTTCAGCTCCCAGTATTCCCCAGCCAATAGAGCTACTAGGATTCTAGGGACCCCTGATGGTGCAGTGGTTAAATGCTGGTACTGCAGGCACAATGTTGTGAGTGCGATCCCAGGGCTCCAGGGTTGACTCAGCCTTCCTTCCTTTTGTAGGTTGGTAAAATGAATACCCACCTTATTAAGGGCAATTGCTTACACATTGGAAACAGCTTAGTGAGTGCTAACTTGACTATGAAGCGGTATAGAAATGCAAATACTATTGCTATTGTTGTTTTGGGCCAGAATCTTTTTTTTTTTTTTTTTTTGTCGTCATCTTCTACTGAAACCACATGCCAGTTTGGCAGGGACAGTCTTCATTAATCCTCTGCTGTCTCACTTTTTCAGCTCATTTTAAAATGTCCCAATTTTTCTCTCTTCCTCCTGCATTCCGCCTTTGTCCTCATTCCTGTTTACAGCTTATTCCCACTGCTGTAAACTGAGGTAAACTGAGGTCAAGGTGCAATAGTTGTTTCCATTCATTTAAGCTAGCACAGGAGAGAGGAGAAAAGGGCGCAGTATACTTCAATACAAGTACAGTGTCTAGATCAAAGGAAGTAATAGCGCCACTCTATTCTGCTTTTGTCAGGCCTCAGCTAGAATACTGTGTCCAGTTCTGGGCACCACAATTCAAAAAGGATGTGGAGAAACTGGAGCATGTCCAGAAGAGGGTGACCAAAATGAAGGGTCTTGAAATCATGCCCTATGAGGAACGGCTTAGGGACCTGAGTATGTTTAACCTGGAGAAGAAAAGGTTAAGAGGTTTAAATATTTGAAGGTATGTCATAGGGAGGAGGGAGCAAGCTTGTTTTCTGTTGCTCCAGAGAATAAGACCCAGAGCAATGGATGCAAGCTACAGGAAAAGAAATTCCAGCTGAACATTAGGAGGAACTTCCTGACAGTAAGGGCTGTTTGGCAGTGGAACACACTCCCTCAGAGATTGTGGTGGAGTCTCCTTCCTTGGAGGTCTTTAAACAGAGGCTGGATGTCCATCTGTCGGTTACGCTTTGATCGAGAGTTCCTGCATGGCAGGCAGGGGTTGGACTGGATGGCCCTTATGGTCTCTTCCAACTCTATGATTCTATGATTTTATACTTCAGCCTCTCCTAGGTTATGGGTTCTTCCTGATTAATAACTTCTCCCATCTTGACCACACTCTGATGTCTCTTAGCCTTATGTGAGAACCATATGGTTTTCATTTGTGAAATGTTGGAGGATTCATAACAGGTGTTAGGCCAGTTTGCAATGGTGCATAGGGAGGTATCAAGAGTACCTTCTCATGTAACAATCTGTGCACTGGAGCACAGCTACAACCCCCAACCCAAATGGCCACCAAATGGCCACAGGGGGACACCAAGAAAGCTTTCTAGTGCCATTGCTGGTTGGCAAATGTTGCTCTCGTGGACCTTGGTGTAATGTACTGGTGGAACGTTATGCCTCATAAGCATCACATAGAATGTTGGCTCAGAAAAGTACCTTCTCCAAACTCTTAACTGTCCACCTCAAACATTGCTGGATCTGCATAGCAGAAATAATTCATTGCTTTAACTGCCTTGGCTCAATGCTGTGGAATCCTGGGATGTGTAGTTTGCTGTGGCACCAGAGCTCTCTGACAAAGAAGGCTAAATATCTCAAACAACAACTGCAAATCCCAGAATTCCATAGCAGTGAGTCATGGCAGTTAAAGAAGTGTCAAACTGCACCGTTTCTGCATTGCAGATGGAGCCTCTGTCCTTATTTCTGCTTCTGAGGAGATGGTGGGTGCTTCCCTTACATTAGTGTTTGTCAGATGATGTCCAAATACACCATCATGTAACATAAACATATCACACAGCACAAATATAGCATCATATAGTTTGAAGAATAGACTGTAAAATCATTTGGATACAACCTTACAAGCATGCCAGTTTAAGAAAACAGCAGTTTAAGAACTGGCAGCTGTAACTAGTAAAATAAAAATGCAATGTAAAAAGCTCAGGCCAAGTCTAAGTTCAGTTTGCTGAATTCCCCCAAGGAAGTATTGTCCAATTATGCAGCAATGGTGCAGTCTAATTATTTTGGTGCCTTTCTCACTTGCTGGGTTTCTGGAAGTTTGATTTTCTGAGTGAAGGGCAAATGCTTGTGCACAACAGCGTGCGTAGAATCATGCCGTTGGGAGACACCACAAAGGCTATCCAGTCCAATCCCATTTTGACATGCAGAGGTCAGAGCCCAGTTTTAAGCCCCTGAAAGAGAGTTTCTAATGCCATGTCGCTGGGGCAAAGCTGCCACCCATCCAGATGAATCCTTCCTCATGCATCTCCCTGGCAATATCGGTTAAAATAAGAACACTGCATAAAAGTGGGGCAAGCATTTTCCTGCCCTTTTGCATAAACTGCCACTGGAAAAGGATGGGAAAGGAACTGAACACAGTAACATGATGTGTTCAAAAGCATAATATGATGCCATTAATGCATTTCGTTTGACAGGTATTGCCAAGGAGACCGAATGTTCCAGCAGGGGCATCAGAAGGAGGTGCGAAGGGGAGACTGCACCTAGTGACAGCTCAGAGGGGGTGAACATCAGATAGGGTGGTCGCTTCACTTCTGCCTCACCCCCCTACTGCTCCTACTGCCAGTCAGGGAGCCTTCTTAAAAGGAGGAGGGACGGAAGGCCATTGTTGCAGAGCGTTGCCCAACCCTGCCTTCCCTCCTGCTGTGTTGCCCTCTTGCCCAGCCAGGTGCCCACCCTGCCACTTGGTGAGCCCAGGACATTGGACAAGTGAAGCAGAGGGAAAGTAGGGAAGATGGAGCAGGACACCATTGCTTCCCTGGCAGCCTTTTTTGGGTCTACCTGGGCAATGGGCAACTGGGGGAGGGGGGAGTAGGAAGAGGAGGATCAGGGTGACATTGGGCCCCAGCAGCCCTTTCTGGGTCTGGCCAGGTGGTGGGTGGATGGCCAGCTGGGTGGTGGGTGTGAAAAGATGTAGGAGGATCTGGCTGGATCTGGATCTGACAGGAGGGATCATAGAATCATAGAGTTGGAAGAGACCACAAGGGCCATCCAGTCCCTGCTGAAAGACCTCCGAGGAAGGAGACTCCACTACACTCCGAAGGACGGCAAGGACGAGCAAACAAGGCAGCTGGAAAGAAGGATGGGCTGCCGCCATCCACCCTGGAAGACCTTTCCAGGCACCTGCATTAGGTGACACCAACCCTAACAATCTGGCTCCCTGTATCATGGAGTCACAGTTCCACATTATACAATTAGAGTTGTTTGGTGTCAGTTTAACTGCTGCAGCTCCAGGCTTAGTGGTCCTGGGTTTCATAGTTTAGTGAGCATAGTTCCTGAGTTTCATAGTTCTAGAGAGCTCTAGTGCTTCGCTCCAGGGTAACAGATTAACCTCTTTCGCAGAGAATTCTAAGTCCCTCATCAAACTACAAATATCAGAATATCAGAAGTTGGAGATGTGGCAATTAAAGTGAGCCCTTTGGGTTTGGTTCTAGCCACCCCTGGGATACTAAAACCTGTAGATGTTCAAGTCTCATTAAATACAATGATCTAGCTATATAGTGTTCCTTATATAAAATGGCAAAAACAAAGTTTGCTTTAGGAATTTGTATATTTTTTGAATATTGTTAAGCCATGGATACTTGAATCCAAGGGTTTAAAAAAATCCATAGATAAGGAGGGCTGACCTGTATTCAGAGAGGTTTTGCTTTTGCATTCTTGGCTGAGAGATCGTTACTTGCCCTAGTTCACCCAGTGGCTTTCTAGGATTCAAATTCAGAGATTCAAACGTTGCTCTCCAGAGTTTAGGACTTTATCACATGTGGCTTTTAAACTGCAATTAAAGTTTGAAAATAGCATCTTTGGTAGTACGCATCACTTCGTCTCCAAACTGTTGCTGTTGTGTCCATGAAATTTGTTATATTTCATTCACAGGGAAAAAATAACAAATTCCCAATCCCAATTCCACTTCTATGCTATTTTGTTGTTGTTGTTGTGTGCCTTCAAGTACTGTATATACTCAGGTATAAGTCTAGAAATTTTAGTCAAATAATCGATCCAAAAAACCTGGGTCGACTTATCCAGGGGTCAATGTAAATACTATACTTTAACTCATGTATGTATGTGTATATATATACACAGAGAGAGAGAGAGAGAGAGAGAGAGAGTGAGAGAGAGAGAGAGAGAGAGTGAGAGTGAGAGAGAGAGAGAGATTGAGAGAGAGAGAGAGAGAGAGAGAGAGAGAGAGATAGGAGCCATTCCCTTTGTCTGAGCAGAGGGGTAAAAGCAAAACTTAATACATCCTGAGAACACCAAAAAGATGCATGGATCCCCTCTACTCTTTCATCTAACCAGCCTTCAGGATGAGCACAAACAGTTATGCCTGCCAGAATTTCTAAGTTCTTTGACATTATTTTCCTTTGCACCATCCTTTATATCCTTTGTTACATGCACCTACATTTTACTCTCAATTTATCCATGGGTCATAACAAAATCCATAATCTTGGCTCCAAAGCCTGCCCTCGACTTATACATGAGGTCGACTTATAGTTGAATATATATGGATAGTTTCTGATTTATGGAGACCCTAAGGTGAACTTATTAGGGTGTTTTTTTGGCCAGATTTGTTCAGAGGGGGTTTGCCATTGCCATCCCCTGAGGGTGAGAGAGTGTGACTTGCTCAAGGTCACCCAGTGGGTTTCCGTGGCCGAGCTGGAACCGAACCCTGGTCTCCAGAGTCATAGTCCAACACTCAAACCATTACATCATGCTGTCTCAAGAATGCCATTAGCTTATAATCATCATTGTGTGCTTATAATACACACTTATATTTGTCTTATACTTGTTATTCATACTCATATGTGTGCTTATATTTGTCAAAAGGGTGAACTGTGCATCGTATAAATGGGTTCTAGTAATTATTTGATAGATTTGAAAGATTGGATCATTGAAAAGCTGGGGTCGCCTGTAGTCCACAAATAGCTGTTCAAACCCCTGTTTAGCATTTTGGAAAAAGTTCGACCAAAGTTTGATCTCTGGGGTGTTTTTCTTCCTACCCTATAGAGTCTGTCCTGTTTGTCAAACAGATTTGATGATGCCACTTCCCCACCAGCTGCAAAATATTTCCAAAATTCACCTGAAAATGGAGGATTGTTTCGCCTGATGCACTGTAATAAAAGTGGTTTGAAAGAGGGATCTCTTCCTCTAGGGTGTACTCTTCATTCTGGCCAAACAGGTTTTGCTCATTTTAAACTTATTTAAGGGAAAGAAAACAACTATTTGAACAGAAGCAGTAGTAGTGGTTTGAGTGTTTGACTACAACTCCGGAGACTGGAGATAAATCTCTGTTCAGCCATGGAAACCCACTTGGTGACCTTAGGAAAGTTACACTTTCTCAGCCTCAGAAGAAGGCAAAGGCAACCACACCTCAGAACAAATCTTGCCAAGAAAATCCCATGGTATGGTCTCCTTAGGGGTGCCATAAGTCAATAAATGACTTGAAGGCATACAACAACACTAACAATAAAGGTTATATGAAATTTGTTCTCATCCTGGGATGTCAAATATTTCTCAAGACACTTTTGAAATTACTTCTCGGAAATGGCAGCCTGTCTCTAGCCAAGGATGTAACAATGGAGTGAGAGAGAATAAGGACATTGCATCAAATAAACATTTTGCCCGCCGCCATGAAATTTTGCTCCAGTCTCCCAAATTTCTATCATTGCAGCGGAGCATTTAGAAATACAGTTTAGGCATCCAAAGAAAAGGATAGAGCAGAATTCTGCAAAAATCCCAACACTTAGTCTTTAGCAGGTTGCTTGCTTGCTTGCTTATTTATGTATTTAAATATTTCTATCCTGTATTTAAAGATCTCAGGGTGGCTTGCAAAAAATGAATGCTAAGCAATAAAAAAAAAAAAATTTTAAAAGATTAAAAAATATATTGTCATTATTGTTATGTGCCTTCAAGTTGTTTCCGAATCCTGCTGACCCTAAGCAAACCTATCATGAGCTTTTCTTGGCAAGCTTTGTTCAGAGGAGGCTTGCCTTTGCCTTCCCCTGAGGCTGCAAAAATTCTACTTGCCCAAGATCATTGTTTATTTTAAAAAAAACTGCTTAAAACAATTTTAAATAGTAAAACCATAGCACATGTGCAGCCTGGGTAAAACCAACTAGACACAATGATACCAATGTTGGTGCCAGTTGGGCCTCTAAGGGGAGGGAATTCCTCAACTGGGGTGCCACCACAAGAAAGTCCTCCCTCATATTATCTCACGTTTAACTCCTTTCACTGGGACAAAAGCCATAACTGGTGGACTAGTCAAAATTGACCCCACATACTCCATGCCATGGAGTTTATCTGGTCCTCCAGTGGCAAAGTTGTTAGTTAATTTGGTTAATATTCACACCCCCTACCAAAGTAATATCACATTTGAAGATGAAGAAGTCTAGTTTCTACTTTTTGAATCACAAACTGAACCATATACAATACTGTGGATGAAAAAAAAATAATTTTTTTTAAAAAATCAGCTTTTAACGGTAGAATCCAAATCTAAACTGATCAAAAGATTCTAATTTATTCAGAAAAAATTGTAAATAGTAAAATTAACCCCCAGTTGTGAACATAAAATTCAATGACTTCTTTACTCGTGCTTCTCATTCATGGTTTTGTTGAAACGTGGGACTGCCTTGCGCACTGCGATTCGCAGGTCTGCCAGTGGATTTAGGTGATTGATTTTGTCTTGACTGATGAAAGACAACTGAACCTAGATTCACATAAGTATCTTTGTCGCACCTCCTCAAATTTCATCTCGCACCCCATATGGGTGTGGAAAGCCCAGGATGGCAACCCCGGATGTAGGAGTACTAAGGCATTATATCAGTTCAAGGAATCCTTTCCATCCATGCACTTTTTGTATGCTGCAGCTTGCTGGATCTACACCTTAGTGGATGTACAGCTGTGTGTGAAAATTCATTCTCAGCTTACAGACATGTGCCGACACCATAGAGGTGTTCAGTGCCTCATCACAGGAAAGCAAGTGTAGTCATCTTTGAAGGAATTTCAAGTGGACAGTTTCTCTGAAGGTTTGCAGAGACGTCAGGTCACATTAGACTTCTTTCACAGATTAAAACATTACAGTAACTTGACTTGCACCGTACATAATGGTTACTGCCTGGTCACTGTTTTTAGTTAACTGTTCCGGACATGGAAAATGTTGTGTTTTCAACTGATTTGGTGGTGGTTGTTATTTTGGAAGCTCCACAACCTAGGCTGCATCTGCACTGCAGAAATAACGCCGTTTGACACCACTTTAACTGCCAGAGCCTTGAAAGTTTGTACTCAAACCCACCACAGATTCACTGCACCACTGGCATGGTGGACAGCTGAAATGACTGCTATGTATCTTACCATCTCTTCTCCTTCACCCAGTCAATAGGAAACTCTCCCTGAAGTCTTTGGCTCATCTGATGTGCCTTTGCACAAATTCTGCATCTACCCCCTGCTTGCTTTTCAGTAGGGAGTTAGTAAGAGAGATTCCCAGGTGGCTGAGTCCTTGTGGGTTTTTAAAAAATGTCCCTCTTTCCTTTCTTTTTTCTTTTCTGGAACTCAGTAAGACTCCTTCCTAATTCTTCTCAGCTGCCGTTCCATCTCTCCGCTCTCTAATTGCTTCTATGCAGGTTGTCTGAAACTTTCGTGCTGGCAAGCAGAGAGCAGCCCAGACATGCCAAAGCCAAACAAACCTCCAGGAATTTTCTCTTTCTTTCACTCTCCTTCTATATATAAAACCACCGGCAGGCTGAAAACAGCTGTGCTAACTGAATAACTGAATAATTCTCCTTCCAGATACAGTTGGAGTGGTGGGTCTGATGTCAGTAGGTTTTTGTACCATCAGATGCCGCTCCCTATCTCTGAAATAACACTTTGGGTGCCTAGTTTAAAATTTGGAATAAAACCCAGAGGGCATTCAGTGTTTCCACTTACATTGGGGTCACCAGCCACCAGAGTATAACCAAGGATGCATCTACACTGTAGAAATAATGCAGTTTGACACCACTTTATGGAATCCTGGGACTTGTAGTTTTACAAGGCCTTTAGCCATCTCTGCCAAAGAGTAGTGACACCTCACAAAACTACACATCCCCAGATTCTGCAGGATGGGGCCATAGCAGTTAAAGTGGTGCCAAACTGCATTATTTCTACAGTGCACATGCACCCCAAGTTAGACTGAACATGAGGAGTCCCTGATTAGATATCTAGAAATCTTCTAATGAGACAGATTTCTACACAGGTTTCAACACATTCCCAGGGGCTCAAGGAAGCAATGAAAATTTTTAGCCATTTTTTTTCACCTTGCAAGAAAATATTTGAAAACTACACAGTTTCATTTACAGTTCTGGACTTATTCTTTGCAAAATTCACATGCTGCTTTTTTTTGCACAGAAAATGATTTTTCTTTACAGAAATATTTTTTTCTGTATAGAAAATGCTTCTCTTCTACACACACATCTATTTCTCTGTCGTTCCTTCCTCTTCAAACTTAACATTTTCAAAGAGGCTTCCACCTAAAAGACCCATGACAGTGATGGTACCAAGAGAAAGGCTTTCCCCAAGGATTCTGTGATTTCTGGGCATCTTTTTAAAAAGTAACTTTAGCAAACCCTAGCATGGACACCTTCTAACAGGTGGAGTGGTAAGCCTTCTCCTCTTGTTATTGCCTTGGCTGATTCTTCCTCTAATATTCTTCCTCCAGTCCTTAGGATAAGGGAGAGAAATACCAGGGTGAGAGAATTGCATTGAAAATTACATGTACAGAGACAGGTTTGTGGTGGTGGTGGAACAGAGAGCAAAGTTCTTCAATTTTAGGCTGCCTTGGATGTTTGATACAGAAAGAGAAGTTTTTGGTATTTGCATGTTTTTTAATCTGTTCTAGTTTTAATAATATGCAAACCACCTTCTTGGTATCATAGAATTGGAAGAGACCCCAAAGATCATCCAGTCCAAGCCTCCAAAGTGGCGTCCTCCACTATTGAATGCCTCAGAAGTTTCTTCCTAATGTTTAGGTGAAATCTCTTTTCCTGTACTTTCAACCCATAAGGCCCCATTCCCACTACATTTTGATTCGAAGTGTGACGCGGGCTATATGACCCTTGTTCACACTCAAATCGACTTCCGATCCTCATCGGATCGATTAGTGGAGGAAAGGACCGGGTTAAAAGCAAATTGCCCGGGCTTTGATCGCAAAATCAATCTTGTGCATTTGCAATCTTGTGCATTTGCGAGCTAGTGCATTTGCGATCTTGTGTATTTGTGATCTTGTGCATTTGTGATCAGTATAATGAAGAAAAAGAAAACACACACACACACACTTGCTCCTGGGGGGGTCCTTCCTTTCTTCCTTGACCCCTTCCTTCCTTTTTTTCTCTTTTTCTTCATTATACTGATCACAAATGCACAAGATCACAAATGCACAAGATCACAAATGCACAAGATTGCAAACGCACAAGATTGATTTAGCGATTAATGCCCCCCCATTAAAAAAATTCCCCTGCGGGAAGGGGATGGGGTGTTAAGGGCTGTCACCTTACATGGCAGCTCCAGTGGGAATGACAAGCGTTCCCGGCTAAGAAAGCAGTTCCAAACAAGGTCCCTTTTCATAGTGTGCACGAGGGACCTTTTGGAATCGCTTTCATAAGCGGAGCACAGCCCGGTTCCAATGCGTTTTTTTCCACAAGTGGGAATGGGCCCGTAGTCTCATTCCTGGGAAAATGGAGGGATATCAATGATTAAAATAATAATGGTACAATAAAAGGACCCATTTCCTCCCCTACCCAACAGCAGCAATCTGGCCCAAATAACCAGTTTAGACTTGGTTTCAGTGTTTTTGTTTCTTTTTAAACTCTCACCTCTGCATAGGACTGTAATGTTTTAAAGCTCTAAAGGCAATCCTAATATCTGCCTCCCTTTCCCTTCACAAGGCAGACAGGTTGAGAAGCGGTGGGTTTGATTTAGTGAAGTAGCAGCAGGGAGTTAGTCTTGTAGCTGGGATCTTGCTTTCCTCATCTGTGCATTGATTTTGGCCAAACTTTGATTGGCTGGGGATTTTCCTCTCCTGAACTGACCTTCTGTTCTTGCAATAAGTCTCTCTTTGTCTGCCCTTCGGTTTTTCATTAACAAAAGAACAAGTTTTGGGGTGATTTTAAAAAAAGAAGAAAAAGAAAGAAAGAAAGATGTGATATCAAGGAAACCTATGGGGATGTTCTTCTTCCCATCCTCCCTTATTGTATGTCGAGAGCTCAGGCTTTTACAGATTTTGACCTGGGCACTCATTATAAGAGTCTGGCAAATACTCCGGCTCACCTGTTCAGGTCCAGTTTCAATGCATCTGCTGGTACTTTATCCACACTTGGTGTATGCATTAGCCAGTAGAGGTTAATGGGTTCACTTTCAGCTAGGCAATGAATTCACTCAGGAATGGCTTCTAAACTTGAAAGGAACTAACGGTCCAAAGTGCTGAGTCCTATCTTGAGTACAGATTCAGCAGCTCACAGCTCCTTTACTGTTTGGACTGAAATCCAAAGTGGATGCATCACCCTCATGGACACTGGAGACACTTGGGGTCCCTTCATACTATGAGAGTGCTATGATTCCACTTTAACTACCCTGGTTCCACGTCCTATGATATCCTGGGATTTGCAGGATATTTTAGAATGAGCCAGAGAGCAGGAGTGTCTCACCAAACTACAGTCACCACAATCCTGTAGGATGCAACCAAGGAGTTAAAGTGGAATCAAGGTGGTATAATTGTGCGCTATGTGTATTAGATAATCCTTGAATAGCAATTTCATTTTCTATGACAATACAAGTCTGCATTAGGCAGTAGAGTGGGCCCTCCACATTCGCTGGGGTTAGGAGCACAGGACCCCGTTGTAATTGGAAAAACCACAAATATAAACAATCACTACTTTTTTAAGCCTCAGAAACATCTATCTAGGAATTTCTAGGTCCTCCAGAGTAACTCTATGGTCAACATCTGCTGGAAGATGGCCACAGAAATGGGCTGGAGAACCTACAACTCTAGGTCCTCCAGAGTGGAAGTTAATCAAATCCACACATAATAAAATCCACAAAAGTCAGAGCCACAAATGTGGACTGTACTTCAGCCTGAGATGGAGATGGGCAACCTTTCAAATATTACTGGATGTTGTAATCCAGAATTCATCACAATTGGCTCTGCTGGCTATAGCTGCTGGGAGATATAGTCCACCCTCCTCTGGAGGATGACGACATAATTCTCAAAGTTTCTACAAGAGGATTGAAAGTATTAGGAGAAAGTACTCTCCTGTAACTTAGACTTCAGGAGAAATAAGCATCTCCTCCATTAGATCAAATGATCCTTCATCAAATACTTTCAGATAGTTTTTTACCTTAAATCTTCCCTGAGCTAAATCTGAAAATCCTCCTTTTGGGGGGGAAAAAACAGCTCTTCTTGAACTACATCCTATAAAATAGGTTCAGTCTCCTATCCTCCTAATAAGCTGGTAAATTTGCCAAAGCTGCATCTATCCTGGTGTATGTTAGCACTTCTGAAACACTGCTTTTTAACAATCAATTAGAAGAAAAATTCAACTGACGATTCTGGATGGCGCTTCTTGTTTATTATCCAGCAGTAGCTGCCAGCAGTGGACACAAATTTCCTATGAAATTTACTTAGAAATGAATCTCTTTTTTTAAAAAAAAACATTATTTGTATTAGGGTTCTATAATACATAATATGCAAAGGAAACACATACTGCATGAAATATATAAGAAAAAGAATGTGTAAGAAGGGGGAAAGAAATGAAAACTAGAAAGAGAGAAAAAGAAAGATGAAAAGAAGAAAAGCTAGAGAAATAAAAATTTCTTCCAATCCCATCCAAACCTGCTATAACTAAACCTTAATTATGCTTCCTCTAGGATCACCATAAACAAAAATACATTTCTTTCTGTAAATTTATCAGTCCATCAATATGTAGGTATGTATGTGTGCATATGTACATTCCTTAATTAGTTAATTAATATTAACTATTACCAGCAGATAGATATTGGAGCTAACCTTTTATTAACTTTCTGTAGAATAATTATTTGGTATGGTAAGCTATTCTGCAGAAAGTTAATAAAAGGTTAGCTCCAATATCTATCTGCTGGCAATAGTTAATAATAATTACCACTTCTATTTGAACAACAACAAAAAAGCCCATGAATTGCACTCAGCAAATGTTCGCTCATGCTTTTAATTAATAGCTTCCTTCCCTTGCTTTTTGCCCTTGCAATTACAGTCGGCCCTCCACTTTTGCAGATTTGATTATTCACGGATTTGATTAATATGTTTTTTCTAGGAATCTCTCAGCATGACTTTGCAGGAAGTTGACCATAGGGCAGTTGTTGTTGTTGCTATACTTATATGTATCCTGCTTTCCCCCCCAAAAATTGGGACTCAAAGCCACTTACAGTCCAAAAGCACAGTACAATTAAAAACTTACAAGTCATGCTAGAGGACCTAGAGATTCCCAAAGAAAATTCTTCTTTAGGTATCTGAAGATCCTCCAGCACAATTCAGCACCTTCTCTGCTGTGGCACCCAAATTTCAGAATATCCTCTCCTAAAATCAGCACCAATGCTGCATTCATTCTGAAGCCAAGCAAAACCACGGTGATTTACTCAAGCTTTGGGAGCATGGTTGAATTTGTCCATATGTGCACATGGGTGGCCTTAAATGGCTTGAATGACTTTTATCCTGTTCTAAGTATTAAATGGTTTGATATGTTTTAAATTATCCTTACAAAAAAAGCAAAGCCTTCCAACTGTCATGATTTAGCATAGAATCATAGAAATTAGAAATTAGAAATTTAGAGTTGGAAGAGACCACAAGGGCCATCCAGGCATATACGTTTATAACACAGGGCTCCTGGCACGCAAGTGGAACGGTACAAAAGGAGCCGGGAACAGAACGAGTGAGGGATGCATTTTTCCGCACACCAGAACGCCGCCAGAAGTCCCCATTTCATTCCCCATCTGTCCCAGAGGAGGCGATTTTTGGGAACTGTTCTGAACAGTTCTCAAAAATCGCCTCCTCTGGGATAGATTGGGAATGGAATGGGGACTTCCGGTGGCAGCGGCGTTCTGGTGTGTGGTAAAATGCGTCCCTCACTCATCCCTCACTTGTTCCCTCACTCGTTCCATTCCCTTCCCAGCCCCTTTTGTACCGTTCCTTTTGCCTTGTGCGATAAACTTAATAGTCCCAATTGATCCTCTGTTGTCCTGCTTTTATGATGTCCCAGTTTCTCTCTCCTCCTCCCACTTTCCCCCATCATTCTCAGCCTATTTCAGTTGCTACGAACTGAGTCCAAAAGTAGTTTGCACTTAACTCAGCAGGAAGGAGAGGAAAGGATGGAAGCAGAATCTTGCCCTTCCGTGTAGATTCAGACAAAAACAAGCTGCTTCTTTCTATGCCTGCCCAACCCTCTTTTCCGCCTTGCGACCTAAATTGCAGGGGGTTCCAACAGGGCACCTACAAATTGTATTCAATGGGGAAATTAAATTAGCTCGATTGTTTAGTAGTGAGAAGGCCAGGGTAAGGTCTGGCTGGGAGCTTGGTCTTTGTATAACAGTTCCAAACCACGGGAACTCCAGAGGCAGATTCCAAATTAATGTATTTTATTTGTACAAAAAGAATCATCATGTACGTAAACACTCTTCTCACACATACATATAAGAACTAACGAAGCAAAGCTGTTAGAATATAGCAAATTGCAGGATTGCTAAGGGGCAATACTCTAAAGATCCTGAAGTGTGGCTCCAATCTCAAGGATACTTGGATGATGATGGCTCAACCAGCCATCTATGGAATGTGGGGTGACCGACTGCTGAGGTGCTGAGTCAAAATTAAACAGAGCTTTTACCCTGTTTCAGACTAGACCTCATATTTGTACCCAGAAATGGGTCTTGAGGGCAGTATTTCAGGAGCTGATAGCCTTAAGCAACTTTCTCAGGGGAGAAGAATGTGATGCAATATGCAAGAACAACTGGGCAATCGGCTTGAATGTTCTCAGACAAAAAGAGTTTCATTCCCAGAACTATATGCAGACAATCTCCCAGTCCAATTCACTACCATCTTCCCATAGAGAAGAGATTATGCCGATTCTGATGTTGTGAGATCTCATCATGGCTAAGCGCCTTGGGCTTCTCCCATGCTGAGCCATCCAGATCAACCTGGTATATCTGCTTTCCTGCACCAGGGAGCCCCTCTTTGGGCTACTTGCCTAAGACATCCCTTTTTTGATATTGACTTGAAAGGTCGCAGAGGGATAACTGAGAGCTGGATCTTGGGCAACCTCCTCATCCATTGCCTAGAATTTTTTTAAGCAGTGCTGGCGTTGGCTTTAAAAGGATGATAAATGAGGTCTAGATCTGGTATCAGGTTGGAGCAGCCTATCTGCATGCCATAAAGCTTGAGCTGATAAATTGTGGGATTCCTCTCTATCTGACCCTACTGTATTTGTGTGTTCCAGAGCTCTTAACAACAGGCAAGGCAAACAACAGCTGACTCCTTACTGACCCTGCATGAACAACAGAACAAAGGGAAAGGGGGGGGATTTATAGGCTTGATTCACCAACTTTCCCCCTAGCATGTAAAAAAGCATAGATCTATATGTTTGGCTACAAAAATGAAAATCATAGGATACATCTTGCTGTTGTCATTGTTGTGTGCCTTCAAGTTGTTTCCGATTTATGGTGACTCTAAAGTGACTCTAAAGTAAAGGTTTTCTTGACAAGTTTCTTCAGAGGAGGTTTGCCATTGCCATGCTCTGAGGCTGAGAGAGTGTGACTTGTCCAAGGCCACCCAGTGGGTTTCTCTGATTGAGCAGGGATTCAAACCCTGGTCTCCAGAGCCCAATGCCCAAACTACTACACTACACTGACTCTCTTGGATACATCTACATTGTAGGCATAATGCTGTTTGATACCACTTTTAAATGCTGTAGCTTCATCCTGTCGAATCCTGGAATTTGTAGTTTTGCAAGGTCTTTAGCCTTTTCTGCTCCAAAGTGCTGATGCCTTACCACACTACAGATCCCAGGATTGGATGGGGTAGTTAAAGTGGTATCAAAACTGCATTATCGCTACGGTGTAGATGCACCCATAGAAAAGTGAAGCTGGGAAAAGAAGTAGTCATTCCTGGATGAATTTTGGAAGAAGCTTTCCGGTGGTCCCTAGAAGGTTCAAAATGTGTGGGTTTGCTTATGGATGGATTAACTGTCTGGGTTATTTCATTTCAGATGTGTCTCTTTCTAGTTTTAAACAAGAGGTTTGCTGAATGTGTTAAGTGCTCTTCTTTCTTCTGTGAGGGCAGGAACCTATCCCTGTTCTAACAGTGATATTTCTGCCTTTGGTACCAAATTTTCTGTTAAAGAATTAAAGCTGGGGAATACAACTGCTTCATTAACTGAGATGTACCTGTATCTTTACAAATGTGTAGTACTATGACAGATCCACTGTGCAAAGTAGCTCTGCACCTGCTTGGTAACATGCTTTAAAAATTATCAAATCATCATCCATTAGGTCATAAAAATGAGAGGAAAATGCAGCAATGTAACGGGTTGGGAAGAGTGTTATCTGGGGTTTTTTATGTAAAAAATTGGGAAGGATCCCTATATTCTAGAATAATCAGGAATGTGGGCAGCAAACTTTATCTGCTTTCCACCTCTAGCTTTACTATCTAACCAATCCCCATTAAATCTTTGGCTTAATCACATTTATTACACTGAATTAGGAGTGGTTTGTGTTCCTGAAGAATAGCAGTATAATTTTCTTTTATACATTATGTAATAATGTAAAGGTGGCTTTTTTGATTTGAATAGCATTATCATTAAATTATAAACTGTGAAAACAACAAAGGGGGAAGCTGCAGCCGGAAAGAAAAGCCAAAAAAACACACCAAAAAACCACTCTTTGGAAAATAAAGAAGGAAGATGTCAAGGACTTGCAGTTCTATTCATATAGATAACACGGCTGCATCATTTTCTGAAATTTCCAATTGAAATGTTAATACAGACTTCCTGGTAGCAGACGGAGACTTTTTAAAATGTTTTTTTTAAGAAAAACACACAAGACAAATTGGTCTTCTTACAGATACATTCCTCATATTGGGACCTGGAGGTTAAAGGATTGGTGGCTAATACCCCAGAGGACAGGATCAGAATTCAAAATGATCTTAGCAGATTATAAAGCTGGGCCAAAACTAGCAAAATGAATCTCAACTGGGAGAAATGTAGGATAATACATTTAGCCAGGGGGAAAAAATGAAAGGGATGGGGGGCACTAAGTTTGACAACAGTAGATGTCCATTAAGGGATCTAGAAATCTTAGTGGATCACAGGCTCAACATGAGTCAACAGTGTGATGCGGCAGCTTAAAAGGCCAATATGATCCTAGGCTGCATCAATAGAAGTATAGTGTCTAGATCAAGGGAAGTAATAGTGCCACTCTATTCTGCTTTGGTCAAGCCTCACCTGGAATACTGTGTTTGTTTCCAGGCAACACAATTTAAGAAGGATGTGGACAAACTGGAACTATGTCCAGAAGAGGGTGGCCAAAATGGTGAAAGGTCTTGAAACCATCTCTGTAAAGGCTGGCTTAGGGGGCTGGGTAGGTTTAGCCTGGAGAAGAGAGATGGGAGGAAAGTATGTTTGGCAACACAGATTCCAGTGTTTGTGGTAGTCTACTACTACTACTACTACTACTGTCGGCTCTTTGTATCCACAGGGGTTCCATTTCAGACACCCCTGTGCATAGTAAATAATGGGGTACCTCAAGTCCCATTTTGCCCAATGGCAGCACAATGCATGTGCAGCCTCACTGGCACAACCCTATGACTCTGTGCACCACCATTGGGGAGAATGGGGCAGGGCCATTCACAGATGCTTCATTCCACAGTTGGCAAGCCTGCAATTGGGAAGCGCCACTCTATTACAGTATTATTAATATTATTACTGTTATATGACATTCTCTAAAAGCAGCTATTACCATTACCCTAAACATTACCCTATGACCATGTATGGATGTGAGAGTAGGACAGTTAAGAAAATGGATAGGGGGAAAAAATCAATTCATTTGAAATGTGGTCCTGGAGAAGATTGCCAAGGGTACCATGATCAGCCAAGAGGTCAAACAAAAGAGTGCTAAAACAGATTAAACTAGAAAACTCTATGGAAGTCAAGATGACTAGACTAAGGCTGTTGTACTTTGGCCACATCATGAGAAGGCATGACTCATTGGAGCAAACAATAATGCTAGGAAATGTGGAGGAAAGCAGAAAGAGAAGGAGACCACTTGCTAGATGAATGGACTCTATTCAGGAGCTCATCAGTCTGAATTTGCAGGAACTGAGCAGAGCAGTGGAGAACAGGGAGTCTTGGAGATGTCTCATCTACAGGGTTGCCATGGGTCAAGATCAACTTGAGGGTGGATAACAAAAAAAAAAAAAAAGTACCTATTTTTATTACTTTTGAGAAATGGGAGAGTAGAGAATAAACTTGTAACTCCTGGGACTTTTGGGAACCAAGGAACTTTTCATTGCAGCTGTTTAGCAGATGGATAGCCATGCCCATCTGTCACATCAAGAACAACAACAGAATCCATACCCTCCAGCTAACAAAGACCGTCCTGACTAATCCTCTGTTGTCCCACTTTTTCTGTTGCTTTCAAATTGTCCCAGTTTCTGTCTCCACCTCCCAATTTCCTCCTTTGTCCTCAGCTCACTGAGTTCAAAGTGCAAAAGTAGTCTGGACTCAGTTAACTCAGTAATGGGGTGAGGAGGAAAGGCAAAAGAATCTTGCCCTTCCCAGTTAGGTCCGCCAAAAGCAAACTTCTGCAGCTTCTCCTAGCTTGTGTGTTCTTCCTCATCGATAACCTTTGCCATCTTAACCCCACTCAGAAGTTTCTTGGCCACACGTGCTCCAGTTTTCATCTGGAGGGTATGCAGAATCTAGTGGCATCTTAAAAATTCACAAATTGCCTTTAGCAGCCCACTGTGTCCCATGAGTTACTTTTGTGATGAATTCGTTTTTTAAGTGTAACTTGCCGAGCTCTTGAAATGGGATATGTGTGCATCTACCCTCAAGTTGCCTGTCGACTTAAGGTGGCCCCATCAATTTTGTAGGGTTTCCTTAGGCAAGGAATTTTCAGAAGTGGTTTTTGCCATTTCCTTCCTCTGAAATATTGCCTACAGCGCCTGATATTGGTTGACAGTCTCCTATCTACCAAGACTGCTTTGCTTATAAGATCAGATGGAATCTGGTGCCTTTAGGATATTTTACAGGATAACAGCCTATTAAATCCAAGGAAGAACAGAGACTTCCATGTCAGGCAGTGAATCCTCTCTGGATTTGATCCTGCACTACAGTACTTGTGATTTCATGGATCTGCACTACGGCTCTTCCAAAGTTATAGCAACAAATATCACAACCTGCTGGCACATTTGCCCCAGCTGGAATTGCCCACAGAGTAGGTCCAAGAAAATGCTGGAATGGAATGAGTAGAGGTAGAAGCAACAAAACTGGCCAGACCCAATGAACTGTATTGTAAGGATTCACCCTTCTTTCAAGCAAGCTGGATGAGCCTTTAATTTGTCAATGGGGTGAAATACTCTTAAACTTCAGTTTCTGCAGTTTCTGACTGACTTGAACAAACTGCTCTTGCAATCCATCAAACTGTACTGTCAAAACCACTTGATGTTAGGCAGGGAGGTTAATATTTGCTGTCTAGTCCATTCCTACCATATGGCAACCCTAAGAATGAGAGACCTCCTGGAGCCCTGGCCATGAACTGCCCTGCTCAGGTCTTGCAAAATCAGGCCTCTGGCTTCCTAGATTGAGCCCATACCCCCTCTATTATGGCCTTCTTTTCCTGCTATCCTTTTTTTTCCAGTGAGTCACATCCTCTCATGACAAGTCAAGAGAATGCAGTTTTAGGAGTTTATCACATGGGAGGAATTTCTCTCAATTGCGAATGGAACCAATTCGCAATTATGTGAATTCGCTAGTTTAGCGAATTTACGTGAAATCTGATTGTGTTTGGAATGCATTCAGAATGACTTCCTATTTCCCAAAAATGACCCCCCCCATTGCCCGAAATTGTGTGAGATATTCTAATACACAATTACGTGAAACCCCATGATTGAGTTCGGAATGACTTCCCATTGCCCGAAATTGTGTGAGATACACTCATTCGCAATAATGTGAAACCCCATGATTGCATTTGGATTGCCATTGCATTATACCCCCAAATTCTGTCATATGATAAACTCCTGTGTCATCTTGGCTTCTAGGGAGAGTTCAGATCTGATTTGTTCCAGGACTGTTTGTTTTAGCAGCTCATGGGTATCAGTACAACTCTCCTCCAGTGCCACGTGGGATTTGAGTGGATTTTCTTCCATTCAGCTTTCTTCACTGTCCAGCTTTCATATACAAAGAAATTGGACAAAACTATGGCCAGGAATATTGTTGTTGTATGCTTTCAAGTCATTTTTTACTTATGGCGACCCCCAGATGAACCTATCACAGAGCTTTTTTGACAGGTTTTTTCAGAGGGGGTTTACCATTTTCATCTTCTGAGGCTGAGAGAGTGTGACTTGCCAACAGTCACTCAGTGGGTTTTTACGCTTGAGTGGGGAATCAAACCTGATCTCCAGAGTCGTAGTCCAACACTCAAACCGCTACACCACTACTCTTCCTCTTTTCCCATACAATTTATTCTAACCCAGAGGTCTTGCCTTTTTTGTTGCAGAGATGTGTGAGCTGGATCTGATTGCTCACTGGTAATAGTACAGCCCTGTGTTTTGCACATGACCAGAGGCTCTCTTTTCTCCTTTTAAAATTCATCATTCCAGGTTGTCTTTCTTAGCTAAAACCAAGATACTCAGGTGAACCATGAAGCGCTCGGCCCCTTTCAGATGCCACCCATTCTGCCATCACCGTAACCACATCCTCATCATTTTCAAATGATCAATAATGGCTCACATTTCAAATTTCTTCCCATCCCTTGTGTTAGCTATTATATTCTGGGTTTCTCCTGTTTCTTGCCAGGTTGGCACGTGACCTCCAGGTAATGCAGGGGGTGATGGTGAGTCTCCTTAGGCATACATCAGAGCATCCCAAAGTGGCTGCCTGCCGTTCTCCATTCAATTAATTGATTTGCTGGCTGTTTTCTTTTCCGGAATCGGATCCATGACCAGCCCCTTGTTTGCAGCTCCTTTATCGCAAAAGGCCAGGAATGGAGCTGGTGAGTGTTCCTTTGTCCTTCCTCCCAAGGGGGACCTGTTGTGTCTGGATGCAAACACATCAGTATGCCAGTCAGAGGGCTGCTGAAACCCTGGTGCAGTCAGTCTGGTACCCAGAAAGCATTTTTACCATGTTAAAAAAGGAGGCAGCAGAAGGTGTGGGAAGAAAAGGTAGGAGTGAACAAAGGAGGCCCTACACTTTAAAAAGAAGAAGATTATTTCTCTTCTTCTACAGCTCCCAATCTTTTCAGCTACATCTACAGTGAAAACTAATGCGAGACCTCTGGAAACCTCTTTTAATTGCTTTGCCTTCTGTTCTGTGATACACCCAGACGTTTCTCTCTAACCAGCTTCTAGAGCTAACCATCCCTTAGATCAGTGAATTCCACTACTATAGTGCCTGTCAACTTTTTGTTGGTCTATGCCTCCCATCATCCCCAACCAGCAGGCGTTGTTAGATGTGTTGAGAGATTTCTTTCTGCCATAGGGTGCATACAGATGGCTCCTCTCCTGGAAAACAGGCATGGGGATTGTGTCCAGGTGGGGTTGGACTGCAATGCCTAGCATTGCTATTATTAATGAAGGATGGGAGTTGCAGTCCAATCCCATCTGGAGGGACACCATTCCCACCTGGGCCTTAGATCAAGGTTCAGAGTCATGTGACCTTCCAGATGTGATTGGACTGTAACTCCCAGCAGTCCTGGTGGGCATCACCAATGGTGAAGATGCTAGGAGTTGCTGTCCAATGTCTTGTATCTGACAAAACTGACTGAAGTCCACAAATGCTTGTCCTATTTATTTATTATATTTATTTATATCCCACCCTTCTCCCAAGGCTGGGACTCAGGGCAGCTTACAACATTGAAAACAAAACACCACACAGTTAAAAACATACAAAAACAATACGTTAAAATAGGATTAAATTACTACAATAATTAAAACAAAATCAAAGCTGAAATATCAAATACTTTAAAAAGATAAAAATGCTTAAAATACATTAAAGCAATATAGCACCCCAGGCCATTCTTTAAAAACATTCTGTTTTGAACGCCTGTTTGAAGAGATAGGTTTCACCTGTTGGTGGAAGGTCATCAAAGAAGGGGCCATTCTGGTCTCCCTGGGCAAGGAGTTCCAGAGACTAGGGGCAGCCACCGAGAAGGCCTTTCTTGTGTCCCCACCAACCGTGCTTGTGACGGTGATGGGATGGAGAGAAGGGCTTCCCCTGAGGATCTCAGCACCCGGACCGGTTCATATAGGGTCTGCCAAAGAGCCTGGACCTGAGGCGTATAGGGCTTTATAGGTCATAACCAGCACTTTGAATTGTGCCCGGAAACAGACTGCCAGCCAAAGTTGCTGTTTCAATAGGGACGTTGTGTGATCTCTATAACCTGCTCCTGTTAGCAGCCTGGCTGGGGCAATTTGGACCAGCTGGCGCTTCTGAATACTCTTCAAAGGCAGCCCCGTGTAGAGCCCGTTAAAGTAGTCCAAACGTGATGTCCTAGAATGAACCAGTAAGAGCCCATCCAGACAAGAAAAAAAGTCCCATATCGATCCACATGATGTTTTCATCTTCCTAAAGTATTCCCAGGGAACGCCAGGTATTACCAAGCACTTTTCATAACCACTACCCAGGTCAGTTTAAATTAACTATTTTCCAAAATGAAATATTTGTGTGAACTGGTTAAGATGGCTACGGCCATGAAACATAGTGATTTCTTCCCTCCCAGAACCCAAATTCAACAGAGCTCAAGAGAGGCAACGAGGAATGCTAGCAATAAAAGAAAATGATCCTAATGCTTAACTAGTGTAATATTGCTAAAGCACTTTAACGCTTTGACTATGAAACTCCTGAATAATAATTAAAAGGGGCTCAGTGAAAATTGAAGAAAGTTGATTTTTGAAATGTTGCCAGAGTCCAGGTGTGATGCGTGAATGCTGGGAAGAGGAAGAACCCAGAATATTTCAAGAAAAAGTTTGGATGCAAAACCATGAATATGGAGGTAAAATCAAAGCAAAAAGAACTGGGAAAAGGCTGCATTTGCATGATGGAAATAATCCAGTTCGACAGCACTTTAACTGCCATGGCTCGATGCTATAGAATTCTAGGAATTGTGATGCCAAACTACAATTTCCAGAATTCTGTAGCATTGAGCCATGGCAGTTAAAGTGCTGTCAAATGGGATTATTTCGGCCATGCAGCCAATGTCTCAGTATTTCCAGGGACTTTTCTTCTTTCTCGAGAAGCATGTAGTCTGGATTCCTTTATGGCTTAAAACTTTTGGCGGGCCACAAGATTCCCACCTCTTGTAAAAAAACAAACTTATTACCCAGGGAATAAAATACCACAACAATACATGATAAGTCTCAGCATTTCTTTGGGCTTTTGTCTCTTCACAATAGTCTCCCTCGCACTTGGCCAACCATCTCCTGCTCTCCACCCTGCGCAGACCTCTCAATTGCTAAACAGTCTGTGATAAAAATCACGTCTCAGGGATGCTCCAATGGAGAAGATCCTTTTCACTTATTCCTCTGTTTAGACAAAGCTCTTCTCTCTTCTCCACATAACCAGGAGGGAGGTGGTACCACCACCCAGCAAACAAGCCCCTATTAAGGACACATCTCAGATCAGCTCAAGAGATGTCTTGGCAGGAGGGATGACCAGATGAATGTGGCTTTTGCATCTGGGGGTGGCGGGCTTGTTCTGGTACCGAAATGGCCATCCAATGTCATGCTCCTCTGAAATGGTTCCAGAGAGGGATACTGAAACATGATGTTAAAGGAGAGACGGCACAGCTGGTGAAAGAAATCAGAATGTGTCAGGGATCATAAGTTCCACCTCTTTCAAAAACATGGGTGAAATCCTGGATTCATTTGGCATTAATCTCTCAGAAGCAAGGAAGTTGCCACACCTGATATAGGGTTGCCAGGTCTTTGGGAACTGGCTGGAATCACATGGAGTTGTTATACTTCTCCAGGTTTCCAGGCAGGGAGATCAATCTCAAGGGAATCATAGAATCATAGAACTGCAGAGTTGGCAGAGACCGCAAGGAAGATCCAGTCCAACCCTCTTTTGCCATGCAGGAAATCACAATCAAGGCATCCCTGCCATCCAGGCTCTGTTAAAAACCTCCAAGGCAGGAGGCCCCACCACGCTCCAAGGGAGTTTGTTCCACTGTCCAAAAGTTCAAGAGCCTTTAGGGTTGAAGGGCAGGATATAAATACCATAAAATAAATAAATAAATACTGTTGAGGTGGAATCTCTGCTCCTGGAGCTTGCATCCATTGTCCCTGGTCCTGTTCTCTACTTGCTCCCTCCTTAATATGACGTCCCTTCAAATATTTAAACAGGGATATCATATCACCTCTTAACCTTCTCTTCTCCATGCTAAACATCCCCAGCTCCCTAAATGGTGAAGAGTCTGGAAACCATGTCTCGTGAGGAACGACTTGGGGAGCTGGGGATGCTTAGTCTAGAGAAGAGAAGGTTAAGAGGTGATATGATATCCCTGTTTAAATATTCAAAGGGATGTCATATTGAGGAGGGAGCAAGCTTGTTTTCTGTTCCTCCAGAGAATAGGACATTGGAGCAATGGATGCAAACTGCAGGAAAAGAGATTCCACCTCAACATTAGGAGGAACTTCCTGACAGTAAGGGCTGTTCGACAGTGGAACACACTCCCTCGGAGGGTGGTGGAGTCTCCTTCCTTGGAGGTCTTTAAGCAGAAGCTGGATGGCCCTCTGTCAGGGGTGCTTTGATTGAGAGTTTCTGCATGGCAGGAGGTTGGACTAGATGGCCCTTGTGCTCTCTTCCAACTCTATGATTCTTAGGCTGTGTTCACACTGGAGAAATAAACCGGTTTAAGTGCCATGGGTCAATACTGTGAAATTCTGGGAATTGTAGATTGTTGTGGGCCCGGAGCGGAGCAGAGCTCCGCGCTGGGCCCCACAACAAACTACAATTCCCAGAATTTCACAGCATTGACCCATGGCACTTAAACCGGTTTATTTCTCCAGTGTGAACACTACCTAATGATTCTATGAAACTACAGTTCCCAGAATTCCGTATCATTCAGCTATGGCAGTTAATGTGGTGTCAATCCAAATTATTTCTGCAGTGTGGATGCAACCTTAGGACCTTATCGCACAGGGAAAATCAGGGGAAAGCAGGGAGTTAAACGGACATTAGTCTATGAAAATTTTGCGATCATGGTGAAGATTTTCTCACAATGTCATGATTAAAGAGGACTTACTTATCCTTACTTATCCATGAATGGTTGATTGCTGTTTATTACCTCTTTATTGCAGGGATAGGTCCTTTTTAATCATGATGCGTGTGAAAATCTTCATTGCGATTGCATGATTTTCACGGGCAACTGTCCATTTAAACCCATGCTTTCCCCTGATTTTTCCCTGTTTGATAAAGTCCTTAGTCCTGAAGGGAAGGGAGGGAAGGGCTTAGCCTCTGGAGAAAGTCATGAGTATGTCAAAGGACTCATGTTGCAGCAAAAGTAAAATACAACATGCAAAGGCATAGCAACAGAGGTGATTTTTGCCCCCCTTTCTGTTGGCACAAAGGCATTGAAGCTGTTAATATGCTTTTTAAAAAGAACAATGCCATAACTCTCAACTTGCAAGCATGCCTGGGATTTTCAGGCATAAATTTGGTACGCTAAGCTGAGCCGCAGAGAGGACTGGGCTGATGTATGAAGAGAAGGAATAAACGTTGAGGCCCAGGCAGGACGAAATGCGTGATTGGTCTTCCAATGGCTTTCCTCTATTTTCTGAAATGCAAGGGGGGGGAGAAGGGGGGGGGGTAAAATGGTTATGAATCGATTCAGGAGGCTGGGAGGAGTCCCCAGAGAGGGCTGATTTGGAACAGCATTTGACGGATATTCTTACAATCTGGTGCAGAGAGGCTACCATTCCTCTCCCTTCATCCCACCCTGTGAGTATTCTGCAAAAGTAAAAGTGACCCCAGTTAATACCTTAAATTAATAATGCACTGCTTTAATTTTGACATGGCACAGTGGTTTGAGTGTTGAATTGGGAACCTGGGAGACCTGAGTTCAAATCCTCACCCAGACATGGAAACTCAATGGATGGCCTTGGGAAACTCACCCAAGCTCACCCTCAGAGGAAGGCAATGGCAAACCTCCTGTGAATAAATTTTGCCAAGAAAACACGAATTTAGGGTTGCCATAAGCAGGAACTTACTTGGAAGCATATAAGAGCAAGTTGGTTTTCAAGAACAGGTGGGGTGCAGTGGTTTCAGTGTTGGAGTAGAGTCCCCAGTCAGTTTTGGAGACCCACTGGGTGACTTTGGGGAAGTCCTATTCTCTCAGTCTTACAAGGAAGGCAATAGTAACCCTTCAGTAAAACTTGGCAAAAGAACACTTGTAGGGTTGACGTATGTTGGAAATGACTTAAACAGATATGACGACAAGTTGCTTTTCAAGAGCAAGCATGGCACAATGTTTGAATGTTGACCTAGGACAACAGCATGCAGAACTTTGGCAACCTGCAAACCAGAGCTTCTGGTCATTGCAAAACCTTGACAGCCTGCAAACTAGAGCTCCTGTTTTATGCAAAACCTTGCTCACCTGCAAACATTAGCTCCTGTTCATTTTAAAACCTCGGTAGCCTGCAAACCTAAGCTCTTGGTCTATGCAGAATGTTGCCAGCCTGTAAACTCACATTCCTATTGATAGATTCATAGAATCTCAGGACTCTTTCAAACGGGAGGAATTTCTCCCAACTCCGAATGGAGCCAATGCGGATTCATGTAAATTCGCTTGTTTAGCGAATTTACATGAACCCCTGCTCCATTCGGAAGAACCCCTGCTCCGTTCGGAATTACTTCCCATTACCCGAAAATAACCCCCTCCTGCCCAAATTTGCATGCGAAGCTTTAATTCGCAATAAAGTAAAACCCATGATTGCATTCGAATTGGCTTCCCTCTTGCCCGAATTTGCGTGCGAAGAGTTAATTTGCAATAACATAAAACCCATGATTGCATTCGAATTGACCTTAAATTATACTTCCAATTTAGCCTTGTATGAAAGAGTAGCCAGAGTTGAAAGAGACCACAAGGGCCATCAAGTCTAACCCCATTCTGCTATGTAGGATAACACAATCAAAGCACCATTGACAGATGTCCATCCAGCCTCTGTTTAAAAGCCTCCAAGGGACACTCTACTACAGTCTGAGGCAGAATAGGTTTCATCATCAGGAAATGTTTCCTAATGTTTGGATAGAATCCTTTTTCCAGGAGTTTGAATCCAGTTTGAATCCATTGCTCCATGTTTGAATCCAGAATCCATTGCTCCATGTTTGAATCCATTGCTCCGGGTCTGGAACAGCAAAATACAAGCTCACTCTATTCGCAATATGACATCCTTTCAAATATTTAAACATGACTGTATTGTCACCTCTTAACCTTCTCTTCCTTGCTGGCCTGGAAACCTGAGCTCCTGTTCCATAGAAAACCTTGGTAGGTCTGCAGACCCTATCACCTGCTCCTTGAACAATCTTGCTAGCCTGTAAATCAGAGCTCCTGTCCTTGAATAAATCACTCAGTGTCTTAAAAAGCTATTTAACTCTGATGTCAGACACAATTGGCTTGGTTCAATTGGGAACCTCTGGGGGGCCAAATTAGTCCGGCTGGATGGCTCAATTCCATTCTCCAATATATTCTGGGCATGCTCAGGTGCAACATCATCCTGTCCTCTTCCCATATCTGAAGCATGGCATCTAAAGTTGCTGACAAGGCTTGCTTGCTATAGTTTAGCTTGGTATTGGGAGGTGGGGATGTTTAGCCTGGAGAAGAGAAGGTTAAGAGGTGATATGATAGCCCTGTTCAAATATTTGAAGGGATGTCATATTGAGGAGGGAGCAAGCTTGTTTTCTGCTGCTGCAGAGACTAGAACACGGAACAATGGATGCAAGCTGCAGGAAAAGAGATTCCACCTCAACATTAGGAGGAACTTCCTGAGAGTAATGGCTGTTCGACAGTGGAACACACTCAGAGTGTAGTGGAGTCTCCGTCCTTGGAGGTCTTTAAGCAGAGGCTGGATGGCCATCTGTCAGGGATGCTTTGACTGGGAGTTCCCGCATGGCAGGGGGTTGGACTGGATGGCCCTTGTGGTCTCTTCCAACTCTAGGATTCTATGATTCTATGATTGGTGAGAAGGAAGCAGGAAAAGAGTGATTATTTTGTGGCACTACAGGCAAAGTGATCTTAGAGAAGAAAAATTGTGCAGTCTGTGACTCTAGTATGGGGCTGGGCAATCGCAGTGGGTCTGGGGCCCACATTTTTGCCCCTGGGGTCCACAAAGACTGCCAAAACTGCTAAAGAAAAAAAGCTGGAAGTCCATTCCCTGTTTTGTAAAGTGCGGGGAGATGATCCAACACGGTGTAATGGTTTGAGCATTGGACTGCAGCTCATTGGACCGGAGGCCAGGGTTCGAATCCCTACTTAGCCCTGGCAAGCCACTGGATGGCCCTGAGCAAGTCACAGATTCTCAGCCTCAGAGGAAGGCACACACATCTTGCCAAGATAACTCTGTGCTAGTTTTGCCTTAGGACCGCCATAGGTTGGAAACAGTTTTAAGCTACAGAACAAGAAATTGTGTGTGGGGGGGGGAGTATATTAAACAGTGCAGCTTCCCCTCACCACCCAATTAATATTAATTTTTAATTTTTTTGTTAAAATATTTCTCTCCAGATACAAGGATCTGAGGGCCATACACAAGAAAATCAATTAGAGGGATCATTGACCATCAATAAAAGAATAGATGAACTGCTGCTCTTGGGAGCTTCTAGGCAAAGCCATTTCCCCTCTTTGGGAGGGGGATGCTGGAAAGAAAGGGCATTTGGAGGAATCTGGGAATCAAGGGCCATGAAAACAGCCTTGGAAGAGCGCAAACCTCCCATTCTCTGTCTTCATAGGTTCTCTTGCCGCTGGGCAATAGCTAAACTAGGATGCTCAGCCTGTGTCCAGAGGAAAGTTGCTGCTTTGATGCCGCATCACTTAAAAGGATTGCAAAAAGTTATTGCTGGAGGAGGGAGAAAAACCCCATTTGTCTGATTGTTTGGAAAGACTCTCCCCCCAATAGTAAAGGGTGTGTGTGTAAATGGCTGACTTGCACTTGTGTGTGTAGAGGTAAACCCACCCTCCTGTCTCTTGTTTTTCGGAGGATGAGTAATAAATCATACTCATCTGCAATCATACCCCCCCTCTCTGTGTCTGTCTCAGTTCCTTCCCCCCTCCAGTCATGCAGTCTTTCTCTACTTCTCTCTGTTTCCTGTTTATTTCCTGCAAGGAGCATCTCATCTCCTTCCTGCCTCCCTTGTCTGCTGCCAGGCCCAACTCAACTCCCCAGATGGGCTTTGCCTTGCTTTCCAAAGGAAGCTTTTCTCAGCCCTGTGTTGTGTGCCAGAAGAAGAGCAAAGGGGAGAGAAAGAGATGGGGATGTAGGCCATGTAGGGGGCTAACAAGGAAGGATGGAGGCATCCAGTTCATTTGTGGGGAAGAGACCCACGGATGGAAGTTGGGTCTTGGTGTCCTCAGGATGGCAGCTGGAAGGAATCACAGAATCCTAGAGTTGGAAGAGACCCCAAGGGCCATCCAGTCCAACTCCATTCTGCCATGCAGGAACTCACAATCAAAGCATCCCTGGCAGACGGCCATTTCCAGCCTCTGTTTACAGACCTCCAAAGGAGACTCCACCACTCTCCAAGGGAGTGCATTCCACTGTCAAACAGCTCTCACTGTTAGGAAGTTCCTCCTAATGTCTAGGTGGAATATCTTTTCCTGCAATTTGCATCCATTGCTCCATGTCCATTCTCTGCAGCAGCAGAAAACAAGCTCGCTCCATCCTCAATGTGACATCCCTTCAAATACCTAAACAGGGCTATCATATCACTTCTTAACCGTCTCTTCTCCAGGCCAAACATACCCAGCACCCTAAGTCTTTCCTCATAAGGCATGGTTTTCAGACCCTTCATCATTTTGGTCACCCTTCTCTGGACACACTCCATCTTGTCAATATCCTTTTTGAATTGTGGTGCCCAGAACTGGACACAGTATTCCAGGTGGGGCCTGACCAAAGCAGAATAGAGTGGCACTATTGCTTCCCTTGATCTAGATACTATACTTATGTTGATGCAGACTAAAATAATATTGGCCATTTTAGCTGCCACATCACACCGCTGACTCATGTTCAACTTGGCAATGAGTGCACCCAAGTTTTCATCCTATAATTTCCAGAACCTACCCAAGGGGCTCAGCCCTCTATCCTTGACCATTTCCTTCTCTCCTGACACAGAAGAGCCCCAAAATATGTCTTTGAGAACAGGAAGCATAAGTAGCATTTTCTTCAGGCCACTCTGTCCAACTGTGTGTGTGTGCGTATATACATAGTATTCTCCCCCATCTTCTCTGTTTCTCTTCTTTCTGCTTCCTCCTTTTGTCCTCATGCTCCACTTTTCACTTTTTTTGTTCCTCCTTCTGCTTCTTCCTCTTTTCTTTCTTTCTTCTTCTCTTCTGTTTCTTTCCCTTTACTGCCTCCGCCTTCTTTGCTTTTTACTTCTTTGCTTCTTCTTTTCTTTTCTTCCTTCTTTCCACCCTCCTTTTCCTTCTGCTCCTTCCTTTGGTCCTGCTCCTCCTTTCTTTCTTTCCCTGCTCCCTCTCCTTCTTTTCCACCTTCCACCTCTTCCTGCTTTTTCTCCCCCTCTACTTTTTCTTCCTCTTCTCAATCCCCTTCTACTTCTCCCTCTTTTCCTCCTCCATCTCCTTTCTTTTGTTGCTCCCTGTCTTTCTTTTCCTTCTCCTCTCCCTTTTCTTCCTCCTTCCTTCCTTGTTTCTCCTCCCCTTCTTTTGGTTCCCTTTCCTTTTTTCCTCCCTCCCTCCTTTTTCTTCTCCTTCCTTTCATCCTTCTGCTCCCTTTTCTACTTCTCCTTTCCCTCTTCTTTTTCTTCAGTCTCCTTCCCCTCCTTTTTTGTCCCCTTCCTTCTTCTTTTCTTCCCTCCTTGTCCTTCTCCCTTTTTCTTCCTCCTCGCCGCCTTTTTCTTTTCCCTCTCTCCTTCTCCTTCTCTCCTTCATTTTCTGCTCTGTCTTCTTCTTCCCCTCCTCTTTTGTCCTCTCCCCCTTCCTCCTTCTCTCCTCTTTCTTCTTCATTCCCTCCCTTCTTTTCCTTCCTTCCTCCACCCCCACTTCCTCCTCTCCTTCTTTTTTTTGGGGGGGGGTCCTTTTTTCTCCTCCTCCTTCTTCTCCCCCCCTTCATTTTTTGCTCTGTCTCCTTCATCCCCTCCTTTTTTTCTCCTTCTTCTTCCTCCCTTTTCCTCCTCCTTTCTCCTTTCTTTTTCTGCTCTGCCTCCTTTTCCTCCTCCTCTTTTTCTTCCACCTTTTTCCAGTCTTCCACTTCATCCCCCAACTCCTCTCCCTCTTTTCTCCCCCCAGCAAGGACCAGGAGAACTACAGAAAGGGGGGAGAAAGAGAAGAGATGAAGGACCCCAACCCTTCTAGTCCACCTTAAGGAGGAGGAGGAGGAGGAAGGGGGGGGTAAAAGCCCCCCTGTGCGGCTGATGCCAGGCTGCAGGCAGCAGGGGTGACCTTACCAAAAGCAATCGCAACAAAGCAAGTTGGCAGGGAAAGGGGAGGGCCACCAAGGCTTTAATATAATACCTACCCCCCCCCCCCAAAGGCTTCTTCTCCTCCGATCCCTGGGGTCCAGCTTGCTTTTACAAAAGAAGAAAAGCAAGAAAACTCCCTGGGAAGGAAAGAGGGAAGGAAGAAAGGAAGGAGAGAGAAGGAAGGAAAGAGAAAGAAAGAAGGAAGGAAGGAGGGAAAGAAAGGAGGGAGGGAGGAAGGAAGGAAAAAGAGAGAAAGAAAGAAAGAAAGAAAGAAGGGAAAGGAAGAGAAGGAAGGAAGGAAGGAAAAGGAGAGAAAGAAAGAAAGAAAGAAAGAAAAGAAGAAGAAAGGAGGGAAGGAAGGAAAAAGAAAGAAGAAGAGAGGGAAAGAAAGGGAAGGAAGGAAAGAAGGCAAAAGAAAGAAGGAAGGAGGGGGAAAGAAAGGGAAGGAAGGAAGGACCCTAAGGCTGCAAGAAGCCGTTCTTTCCCGCTGGTCCCTGGCCCCTTAGGAAAGGGGGGGGGCAGCCTGCGTGCCCTCCTCCTCCTCCTCCTCCTCCTCCTCCTGCAGCCCAGGCTTGGCTTTGGTGCCAGTCCCCCTGAAGTGGTCCTTAGTTGTGGTCCCCTCCGGCGTCCTGCGAAGAAGAATCCCGGGCTGGAGCTGCTGCAAGAGCTGCGAGAGGAGGACAGCGAAGCAGCCGAGGAGGAGGAGGAGGCGAAGCCCAAGGGACTGACTGGCAAGGGCAGCCTGGCATCGGCTCACTGCCAAGGGCTGCCAAAAAGAGACCCACACACACAACACACACCACACACGCTCCCATCTCCTCCTTTCCGACCCCCTTCCCTTTTTTTGGATCTCCGGGTAAAGAGTCTGCCCTGGCTGCTGCGCAAGGGCTCGGTGGGCATCGCAGCTGGCATCCCTTTCTCTTTTTTTTCTTAGGAGGTTTCTCCGGAGAGGCCTGGAAGAAAGAGAGAGAGAGAGAGAAGAAAAGGGGGGGGGGAGAAGGCAAACCCTCTCCAAAATAATCCTTAATCCTTAACCATGCTAATAAGGGTCCTCCCCTGCTGCTTTGGCATGTGAGCGATCGAGCCCCAGGGTCTCTCTCTTTGTGTGCCAAGGAGGAGGAGGAGGGCTTTGGAAGACTAGTGCCACCCTCCAAAAAAGAAGCAGCAGCAGCAGCAGCAGAAAGTCCCCTTCGGAGGAGTAGGGCAGCCTCAAGGTTCTGCTGCTGCTGCCAGGTAAGGTAAGGAGTGGGCACACGTCTCTCTCTCGCTCCCTCTCCTGTGCACTCACTCTGTCTCTGTGTTGTGTGTGTGTGTGGTGTGTACGTGTCTTGCCAGACATGCTCCAGGCTGCTGCTGCTGCTGCAGAGTTGGCCAAAGCATCCTCTTTCCCCCTTCTCCTCCAACCCCCCCTCCATGCCACCAACACACACACACACACACACACACACACATCATCATCATCATCATCATCATCATCATCATCATCGTTTTGACTTTGCTTCCTCCGATGCCTCCAGGAAAGGGAAGGAAGGGGTGGCAAACTTCTGATTCATCAGCTGGTAAAAATAGGTTGGGGTTGGGCTTGGCAGCTTCTTCTCCTTTTTTTGGCTTCCTTGAGCTTCTCTTTCCCCTCCTTTTTTTCTTCCTCTCTCTCTCTCTCTCTCTCTCTCTCCCCTTCCTTCTGCTCCCCCCCCCCCTTCTTCTTCTCTTTCTCTTCTTCCAGTGTTGACAAGGAAGCCAACTGCAAGCTGGGTCTGGCTTCCTCCTTTTGGGGATGGACTAGTGATGTTGCTTGTCTTGCCTCCTCCTCCTCCTCCCTGAATCCTCTGCCCTTCACACTGCAAAAGAGGAGAGCCTTTATTGCAAAGCATCCCTCTTTGATTCTGGTTTCATACAACTCTTTCTTTATTTTTTTTCCTCCCTTTCCTCCCCTTTTTCTTCCTTTCTTCCCTTCTTCCCCTCCAGTAGCCAACCACCATGGATGCTTGGGGCATTGCTTCCAGAGGTCTCCTGACTTACTTCTTGATGCCACTGCTCTTGTCCAGATGGCCAGGTAAGTCTCTTACCTGTTTCTTTTTTTTGGGGGGGGGGATTTGTTTGTGTTTTCCAGCAAAGGATGCAGTCCCTTGTTTTGATTTTGATCTGCTCTCCTCCTCCTTGTTGTTGCCTTCCTCTGCCTCCTCTGCTTTGCTGGCAGACCCAAACCAAACCTCTTGTATAACAGCTAAAGGCAAAGCATTCTTGTTTTTCACCCACAGCTTGGTTTTTGGCTTGGTTGCCCCATGTGCGCAGATTTGCTTTTTTGTGGCTCAAGGGACATCTTTTGGAACAAACACAAAGCCGATGGGCTGTGGGGAATCAAACCCCCAAACCTTTCCAAGGAAGCTTATGGGAGAAAATCCCTCTCCCCAAATGTACGCCTACGTTTGGCGCTTCTGATTCATCAGCTGGTAAAAAATCATGTGTGCCCTGGCATGTTCGTCTTGGGTGCCAGGGGATTTCTGAAGGCGAGGAGAAGTGCCAAGTGTGGGAAAGGTGGAGGAAGAGCTGGAGGTGAGAGTGGCGTGACCCTGCGGAGTCCATCTGGCATTGACAAGATTGAGGTGCCCTTTTTGCAAAGGAGGCAGCAGAGAGGAAAAGGGCCGGAGAGATAAGATGCCTTATCTTGTGAGTTTGTTTGACATCCTTATCCTTAGCAAAGGAAGAGGTGATGATGGTGGCGATAGGGATCTCTGGCACTTATGTAGCTTTCTAACTGGCAGAGAGCATTTTCTGTACATGTCTTTGCAACTCCCATATAAGGTGGACTGGTGTTTCCTCGATGTTGTGTTGTTGTTCTTCACTGTCAAGTCAAATTCAGCTTGGGACCACTCTGTGAATGAGAGACCTCCAAGTCGCCCATCAACAGCCCTGCCCTGGTTTTGCAGCCTTGTTGTAGTCTAACCATCTGGAATATGGTCTTTCTCTGTTCCTGCTTCTCTCCACCTTATCGAGTATTATTGTCTT
This sequence comes from Urosaurus nigricauda, assembly GCA_034509955.1. Taxonomy (NCBI): domain Eukaryota; kingdom Metazoa; phylum Chordata; class Lepidosauria; order Squamata; family Phrynosomatidae; genus Urosaurus; species Urosaurus nigricauda. The sequence continues at coordinate 5,408,578 of JAOEGL010000004.1, forward strand.
TTCTAAGGAGTCGTGTCTTCTTGTGTCAAGAGTATTACAGTCTCACTTTAGTGGTCTTGGCTTCTAGGGAGCGTTCAGGCTTGATTTGCTCTTGTACCCATTCATTTGTCCTTTTGCCAGTCCTTGGGATCCACAGAACTCTCCTCCAGAACCACCTTTCAAATGAGTTGGTTTTCTTCCTATCAGCCTTTTTTCCCCACTGTTTTCACAGCCACACATAGAAAGTGGAAAGATTATAGCATGGACAATCCTGACCTTGGTATTCAATGATATATTGACTGCCGGCATTGTACTTGGGACTGTTTTCTGCAGCAGACTGCAAAATGGTGAGAAGCCTAAAATACGTAGTGCCCAGGGCCTGCATATTTTAGGGACCACCTCCTCTGCTCCAGACTTTTTATTCAGCGGCAATACCCACCCAAGAAAGGCTCAGTTTGTTGCCAAAGTATCTCTCTGAGATGTGAAGTTGAAGGCTTTCATGGCTGGCATCCATAGTTTTTTGTGAGTTTTTCGGGCTATGTGGCCATGGTCTAGAAGGGAATGTGTCAGGAACGTGTCAGGAATAAACTCTTCTAGAACATGGCCACATAGCCTGAGCAACCCACAAAAAACTATGTCTCTGTGAAGTTATCTGGAGGGTGCTTTCTAGTTCTGGAACTCATGTTGGGAGGTTCGCCAAAGCTCAAGGGTGTTTAACAAACAGTGGAAATTTTTGCTTTTCAGTGTATCAGTTAATACAGGTCACAGTGTTCATGCACAAGGTCACTATGTTCATGTCAGAGTCTGGCAACATTCCTTTTAGGGACTACAAATCCCAAAATGGGCCTTCCAACTGGCTGAGGGATTCTGGGAACTGGAGTGGCCCAAACATTTCCAGGTTCTGCTGCAGATGTTGTTTTCTCATTAATATGATTGTTTTACCTAAAATAAGGTGGAAAGGGTTGTGTATCTCATTGCTTTCCATTATGGCCCATGGATGTATCCACACTTCCAAATTATAACATGTTGATACCACTTGTACTGTTATAGTTCCGCTCTGTGGAATCATGGGCTTTGTAGAGCGTTGAGGGAATGCTCTGTTAGGGAAAACAGACTGGATAATTCTATGTTCCACCTGAAACTACAAATACTGCAGGACAAATACTTGTAGGACAGAGCCAAGACTGTTGAAGTGGCATCAAACTGCTATAGTTGTGTAGTGTTGATACTCTCCACCTTTCTTTAATCTTTTAACTATACCTTAGAACTGGTGGCTCTATCCATATTTCTAGACAGAAGCTATAAAACTGAAGGTTGACCACGGCTACAGAAAACAAGATTTTGGCTGAACTATGCCTGAGGTAGTGCTTGGATCTTTTGCCTCTGATGCAGCGTACTTGCGAGGCTTGGATTTTGTTATTGTGTGCTTTCAAGTCATTGCAACATATGGCAACCCTAAAACGAATCACTGGGTTTTCTTGGCCAGATTTCTTTAGAGGGTGTTTGCCACAGACTTCCTCTGAGGCTGAGAGAGTATGATTTACCTGAGATCACCTGGTGGGTTCTCATGCCCAAGTAGGAATTTGAACCATGGTCTTCCAGAATGCTAGTCCAGCACTTACCGGTAGACCAACATCATGCTAGCTTACATTGGCATAGATGTCTAAAATCCATTGGTAGTCTAACTGCTGGGCTAGGATTCTGGAAGGCCATGGTTAAAATCTGTATTCAGGCATGAGTTCTGATTCTTAATAGCTATGTGTGTTGTTGTTATTTTAATGGCCTGGTTTTCTTGGAAGAGTGCCTCCACCCTTCTTTCAGTGAAAAATCCACAGGCAGCTGCATTTGAATGCAACAAGGCCTTTCTCTGAACCTCAGTTCCCCATCTATACAATGGGAATATTTGTTTCCTCTTCTTTTACCTGGCGCTTGTAAGGAACGACAGGTTAATTGGAGAACTGGCTCGGATCCAGCTGGCTGCCTTCTCCGACAATTGCCCAAAGGCAGGAGGATATCCTATATATGCTGGCCTGTCCTTCTCGAACCTTTTTCTTGGAAAGTTTTCAAACAAGGGACTCCGCCGCTTCCTTGGCAATTTGAGAGCTGCCCATCCGCCTGTAGCTAATTGGCATCGTAGGCTGGTGGCTCTGTTGCCTCGCAGTCCCACTTAAAGATGCTTAATGTTTGGATTAAACCTTTTAGGGGGAGAAAAGGATCCCTTTTGGACTGAAGGGTGGCTCAGCATGTGAGCCTTCCTGCAGAAATGACATTTCCCACTGCAAATGTCTACCTGGCACACAAGTATATACAATTGGCCCTTGGAACTTGGGAGGATCCATTCCAGACCCCCCTGCAAGTTCCAAAACTCATGCATATTGAAGTCCCATAGGTTTGAATGGGGTGCATGCATGCGGGGCACATGCCCATGAGCGTGCGCTCCTTTGAGGTTAATGGTGGTCACCCCTCCATGAATTTTCAAGTCCACAGATTTCAAGTCCGCGAACTTTGAGGGGTGACCAATTTTTGGGTTAGGATGCAGCATCTTGATTCTGTTATGACATCCACTATGTATCTCTCTGCCGTTGGGTAACGTAGTGGTTTGAGTGTTGGGTTACAACTCTGAAAACAAGGGTTCAGTTCTCAGCACAGCCCTGAAACCCATTAAGTGGCCTTGGGCAAGTCACAATCTCTCTGCCTCAGGGAAAGGCAATAGCAAACCTCCTCTGAACAAATCTTGCCAAGAAAACCCATGATAGGTTCTCCTTAGAGTTGCCATAAGTCAAAAATGACTTGAAGGCACATGGCAGTAAACAGCAGCGGAGTTATGTTCTTCTTGTACATACTAGAGAGGTAAGTCCTCAAATCTTTCATTTTCATGTGGGACAATGAATAAGTAAAACAGTATTCTCCCCTATGAGAAAAAGAATAATCCTCCACAGTACAGGTTGAGTCTATCTGAAATGCTTGGGACCAGAAGGGTTTTGGATTATTTCAGATTTTGGTATATTTGCATATAATGAGATATCTCAGAGATGGGACCCAAGTCTAAACATGAAATTCATTTATGTTTTGTATACACATATCCTGAAGGTAATTCTGTACATAGTATTTCTAATAATTTTGTGCATAAAGCAAAGTTTGTGTAAACTGGACCATCAGTGTCACTATCTCATCCAACCATGTGGACAATTTTGGATTTTGGAGTATTTCAGACTTTGGAATCCAGGGCAAGGGATACATGGACTACCTGTATTCCTCACATCTCTGAATATTCTGATGTGTGGCTTGTGTTTTGTGGGGGTGGATTCTGTGGAGAAAAAACATGCATTTTCTTGAGCTAAAATAAAATAAAGTAAAATAAAATAAAAACATCTGCCTTCTGTGCAGAAGTCAGGTTTCCTGCACAGGAAAACAGTGAACAGGAAACCATTTTTCTGTGCAGAAAACATGTTTTTGTGGGAGGGGAAAACCTATATGTTTTTCCTCACCAGTGTCATATTCTTTCCACTGGTGTTTCCTAATTGTTGGGAAGCCTGTTTTCTGACTCGGGAATGAATAATTTCAAATTTAAACCACCACCGCACTTCACCACATGTACATCTGTTGTGTCCCAAGCTTTACAAAATTTCCCTGCCAATCATAATATAGAGTCACAATGTACATAGAGGTTTCTAAAGTTAAAAGAGCATCATATCTTGTGCTGAAATTGGTGTTGTCTTCACTGAATTCAAGAAGGATGAGATGATACCTACAAATCTATCACAGCAACAAAGAAAACATGTACACCCAAACCTACTCCATGTGTATTGCACTTAATACCTACTGACAAATAGAAACTGAGTATTCCATTTTTATAAGTCCCCATATTTGTTTGGTGTTGCATGCTTCTTAGTTCCCATGGCTAGTGATGATTGCTCTTATTTGTACAACAACCCTTTAATGTAGATCAGTATACCCTCCAGTTGTCTTGATCTGGCAATTAATCCTTTGTTGCCCTAGTTTTTCAGCTGCTTTTAAAATGTCACAGTTTCCCTTTCCATTTCCATCTTTCCCTTTTGTCCTCAGCTTACTTCACTTGCTGCAAACTGAATCAAAAGTGCAAAGCTAGTTTACACGCAGTTGACACAGCAGAGGGCACAGGACTGCAATGAGCGGAATCTTGCCCTTCCCAGTAGGCTCTGGCAAAAGCAAACTGATGCAATCTCTTTTAGATGGCATGTTCTTCCTCACTCATAACTTTTGCCATCTTGGCTGCATGTGTCTCAGTTTTCTTCTGTGAAATAGTGGAGGGTCTAGCCAGCATAGTGGTTTGAGTGTTGGACTACAACTCTGGAGACCAGGGTTCGGCTCCCTTGCTCAGCCATGAAAGCCCTTGTGTGACCCTGGGCAAGTCACATCTTTCAGCTTCAGGGGAAGGGATTGGCACACCTCTGAACCAATGTTGCCAAGAAAATGTCATGATAGGTCCACCTTAGGGTTTCCATAAGTCAGAAACAACTTGAAGACACATAACATCAACAATGATAGGTTCATGCATGGTGACCAGATGTCCTAATCGCAAAGGAGGACAAGGCACTGAAAAATGTAGCATATTCCAGGAAAATGTAGGACTTTATAAAACAAAAGCTTAAAATACTAATATAAATATAAACATGCTCAAATTGGAGGATATTTTAGAATTCCTCTTGGGCAGAAGGCTTAAATGTAGAACATATCCTGGAAAAAGAAGTCATCGGGTCACTCTGGGCCCGTGTAAATGCTCAAAACTCAAATGTTATATGAGGCTGAGAGAGAACAACTTGCTTGAGGACTTCTAGTGAATTCATGACCGAGAAGAGATTCAGGTTCTAGACTCATAACTCAAGTCTTTTACCACTTATTCTATGCCTAGCTCCATGCAGCTGCTCTTATATTCCTCCTCATTTTTTGGCTTTCATCTCTCCTCGTTTCTTCCCAGTGCCCTCCTACATAGCTATAACTGTCAACATGATCTCCATACTCTATTATCTGTGTAGGCAAAACACATCCACAGTCTTTTCCTTGAATGAGTTGCTTTCTCATCCTCTTCTTCCCTATTCTTCTCTGGGGCTGATTCATGTGCATACCTGTGCAAGTGTAGCTCTCAGCTGAATGTGCAAATTGACTCTGTTGGAAAACATTGAAGGCGAAATGCGGTGCAGCCTCCTTAGGCCTTCTCACCAATGGATGTTGCATTTATCCAAGTGGCAAGCCACAGGTGGGCCAAATTGGACTAGTAGACTAAGTTGTTGTTGTGTGCTTTCAAGTTATTCCTAACTCACGGCGAGCCTAAGGCGAGCCTGCTATGGGGTTTTCTTGCCATGCTTTGTTCAGAGGAGGTTTGCCAAGGCCTTCTCCTGAGGTTGAGAGAGCGTGCCTTGCCCACGATCACCCAATGGGTTTCATGGCTGAGCTAGGAATCAAACCCTGATCCCTAGAGCCATCGTCCAACACTCAGATCATATACCCCGCTAGCTCTAAAGAAGCTTTAGTACACCTAATACCTCCAAGGTTTTGCCCAAAGTCACCCATTGGCTTTCATGGCATAGTCTAGTCTAATTCTAAACTAGAATTGGATGCTATCAAAGGACTCCCAACAGATGGCCATCCAGCCTTTGCTTAAAAACCTCCGAAAAAGGAAACTCCATCCCACTCCAAGGCAGCAAATTTTACTGTCAAACAGTAATTATCCTCAGGAATATCTTTCTAATGTTTAGGTGGAATCTCTTTTCCTTAGTTTGGAGCCATTGGTCCATGTCCTAGGATGCATCTACGCTGTAGAAACGATGCCATTTGACACCACTTTAAGCACTGTAACTCCATGCTATGGACTCCTGGGTTTTATAGTTTCACAAGGTCTTTAGCCTTCTCTGCCCAAGAAGGCTGGTACCTCACCAAACTACAAATCACAGGATGGAGCCATGGCAGTTAAAGTGGTGTCAAACTGCATTATTTCTGCAGTGTATATGCATCCCTAATCTCTGGAAAGGAAGATAACAAATTTGCTCCATCTTCAGTATGACATCCTTTCAAAATCATGGAGTGTTCCTTGCCTCCATGAAATTCATGGAGTTACTATAAGTCACCATAAGTCAACAGGTGACGTGAAGGCAAATGCACACAGTCTCAAGGCTTGGTTGTTCCCCTGACTTTTTACAACATTGGCTTTTCTGAGTTCCTTCTGTACCCACACTCCAGCCTACCACATCAACTGTGGGCAAACAGGATTGCCCAATTGCAAGTTCTGCTGCAAAAACTTTCTGCTTCCCTTTTGCTCATACCACATTTTGACTTGGCATGCAGTGGAGCACCTCTAAGCAAGGGCCCTTTCACACAGCACAGTACTAGCCCTTTGCTATCAATTTATTTAATTTATTTTACAATAGTATTAATAATTCTCCAAGGATATTATAATTATTAATTATAATTAATAATTTTCCGAGGAGATACATACATACACACAGAGAGAGACTTTAACAAAGGCATAAACATTAAAAAGAAAAAGAAAAAAAGAAAGGAGAAACCCTGGACTATAACTCTGGAGAAAACTCCATGATAGGTTCGTTTTAGGGTTGCCATAAGTTGGAAATGACTTGAAGGCATACAACAACAACAAGGCCAGTAGTTTTCCAGTACTTGAGCACCTGCAGTAACACTTCGGGTCAGTTTTCTGGTCTGGAATTTTCTGGGGAGCTTTGCACATTCAAATGATGAAAGAAAGGGGGGGGGGCTTTAAAAACCCAGAAGCTGTCAAAATTCCACTTCTGGTTTTGAGAAACCAGAATTTTTAAAGTTAAACCATGCAGGGAGGCCTACGACCTATATAAAAGTAAATCGCTCTTCCAGGAGAGGCCGTTTATCCGTTTTTTCCAGAAAAAAACAAAAAACCACAAAACTTGGGGAGTTTGGTGCAGTCAGTAGCATAAAAATAGCCAGTATACTATCCTGTATTTCACAGATGAAAACTGGGACACATGTGGCCAAGCAACATCCAACTGTAGTTAAGGTGGCAAAAGTTATGAATGAGGGAGAAACACACATGCTAGGGCTGCATCGCACTGCAGAAATATTCCAGTTTGACACCTTTAGCTGCCATGCTCAGTGCTAAGCAATTCTGGAAACTGTAGTTTGCTGTGGTACCAGCGCTCTCTGACAGATGAGGTTAAATGTCTTAGCAGAAATCTGTAGCACTGAGCCATAGCAGTTAAGGTGGTGTCAAACTGAATTATTTCTACAGTGTGATTTCAGCCAAAGAGAGGCTGCACCGGTTTGTTTTTGCCTGAGCCTACTGGGAAGGTCAAGATTCTGCCCCCTGTTCTTCTCTCTTCCATGCAAACCATTTTTGTACTTTGAACTCAGTTTGCAGCAATGGAAGTAAGCAGAGGATGAAGGTGAAAAGTGGGAGGAGGGAAGAGAAAGTGCGACATTTTAAAAGCCACTGAAAAGAGTGGGAAGGCAGAGGATTAGTTGGGATTATCTCTGCCAAATTGGGGCAATTGGAAAGTATAAACTAGGGCACGGCTGTCTCCCCAGGTTGGAATTTCCCAACCTATATCTTAAAGCATGGGGTTTTGGAAATGATAGCAAAAGGGTTTAGTTTTGCCTTATCTGGTGGTGCTGGTAAATGCAAAGCAAAGAAGGTGAATTTTGCAAGCAAGTGTGAAACACGCAAGGTAGCCAGAGAAGTGGTGAAGGGGGTCTTAACCCCTGGAAATGGCGACGTTGTGTAAAGAATAGCCAGGCAGCTGTGTACCTCTCACTCCTGCGAACAGACGTAGACTGAAAGGTGCATAGAACTAATCTGCAGGTTACTGTTATTTACTGCAGGGAAATGTACTCGCTTCTGGGCTCTCCTGTTGGAGAAAATGATAGGCATGCTATTTCTAAGAGTGCAAAATACAGAGAGAGGGAGAGTGTTCATGTATAAACGTTTCAGGATGCAGACTGAAACCCAAGTCTGTCAGAAATCTGAATTTAGAGCGAAGGGAACTTTACGTCTGAGAACCAGGTAATTGGATTATTACTACTCTGAGCATCAGATGGCACCTGCCAATGACCCATTTCTGAGCCATTCTCAAACAGTATTTCCGAATGAGTGAAAACTGCTCTGTTTTGGTGCACGTATTTACTAGGCTGGACTGGAGAGATGCTAATTGCTGGTTTGCTATGTTTGACTAGCTACTGTGTTATCTTTTGGCGCTGTGTTTGCAATTGTTTCTCGTTATGCAATTTCACGTCTTTGTTATTTGTGCACCGTGTTGACCTTTTCTGAAGGGAGTATGAAATAGTATAAATAAACACAATGGGGCAATATCATAACAGATGCAGGAATATATGTACACACGCACACTCAGTATTTTTGCAAGCGTCGCTCGGTGTCAAGATGTGAGATGACCAGGACCTTTGTGATTAGAGCAAGAATAAATGTGGAGGAAGGAGGAGTTGAGCCAATAAGTGGAGAGAATGTAGAGTCTTGCTTAAAGCCTGCTTCCAAACTGCACAAATGAAGCAGTTTGACATCACTTTTAACTTCCATTGTATGGAATTCAGGGATCTGTCTTTTGGAAGGGCACCAGAGCTCTCCTGACAAGGATAGCTAAATTTCTCACAAAACTGTAATTCCCAGAATTTCATAGCTCTGAGTCATGGTAGTTAATGTGGTCTCAAACTACTTTATTTCTGCAGTGTGGATGCATCTGCAGATCTGCATGGATATCCTCATTGCTAATGTCTAAAAACAGATACAAACAAAAATTAATCAGTGATACCTTTATTGGCCAACCGAAATGCACAACATACTGTACACTCATGTATATTTCTAGAATTTTTAGTCAAAAAATTAACCCAAAAAGCCTGAATTGACTTACCCATGGGTCAATGTAAATTCTGTACTTAATTCTTATTTCAAAAGGAACCATCCCATAATTTGTCCTGAAAGCACTGACCATCCTCTAGTCTCTCATTAATCCAGCCTTTAGTGTGAACACAGTTATGCTTGCTGGAATTTTGTAACTTATTTGGTATTAGTTTCCTTTGCTTCATCCTTTAGATCTTTTGTTACTCAACTCTAGGTTTTACCCTTGACTTATCCATAGGTCATATCAAAATCCATAATTTTGGCCCCAAAATCTGCTTTTGACTTATACATGAGGTCAACTTATAGTCAAGTATATACAGTACTTGTTGCAAGCTTTCGAAGCTTCATGGCTTCTTCATCAGGCAAACCAAACAGGACAGGGGGTGGGGGGTGGGGAACAATTGCAATGTTAGTCAGATATTGGTTTTTTCCCCTCCTGTTTGGTTTGTAATATCTTGCCTGATGAAGAAGACATGGAGCTTTGAAAGCTTCCAACAAGCATATTGTGTATTTCGATTGGCCAATAAAGGTACTGTATCACTGATGGATTTTTGTTTGGATTTGTTAAATGGCTAACACAGCTACTCCTGCATGTTTTCTAGAAACAGCAGCATTCTGGCATCTCTCACACTGCCCATTTAGCGCGCTTCACTACCATTTTAACAGCCATAGCTGCATGGTGGGATTTGTAGTTTGGGGAGGCCCCAGAGCTCCCTGGGAGACCATGAATGCTTTGTGAAACTACAAACTACAGGATTATAGAGAATGGAGCATTTAAATTGTATCCAAATGTTTATTCATTTGTTGCTCTTGTGGATAGACTGCTTTTCTGCTGGCTTAGGACCAAACATGGCTGGGTTAAAAACTGCGTAGTGTGAAAGGGGGCACTGTATGTGTCGACAGTGTGTTTTTGGAGAAGGTCAACAAATGAGGGAAGGCCACCATCTTTGCACTTTCCCCATGAGCTTTCCCAGAAGAACCTGGCTGAACAGTGTTGGTGACACAATAGTTGGATAGATGCTTGATGTAATTGCAAATGAAATCATGAGTTCTTATTTTGCAATGGTGGGGGTCTGTTGTGCAGAAATCCTTAACTTGGAGCCCAAAGGTGTCCATGGATGGGCTTCAGGGAATCTGTGAATTAGGTGACAGTTTTTTCCTCCTTTGATTTCCTCCCGTTATTCTGAATTATTTTCCGTCATGGTGAATTTTAAGGTAAACGTTTAGTCTTTTCAAGAATTCATGGTAGGCTTTTTCTCCCTTTTCCAGACTAGTCTTTGTGAAGGAAATCAATTTCCAAGGCCATGAAATAAATCATATGCAACAGTGTGTGTGTGTGTGTGTGTGTGTGTGTGTGTGTTTATATATGCTTTCAGCAGCTTCTGGTGTGTGACCCTCTAAGAACAGGTTGGGAACCACTGCTCTGATGAATCTTTTCCATGAGAGTTTCATTTCCAAGCCATATTGCCTCATTTTAATGGAGGCTGAAGGGAAATATTTGGGGATAGTTGTGAGGTCAAGACTATCACAGAGTAGGAAAGGACAATTGAGTCTAACCCAATATGACATTTGTTTGGGTATTTAGCCCTACGATTGAGGAACCAAAAACTGAGATCTAGGAAGGACTCCTTGCGATGTCATTAAGCACAGTACCATAAGCATTGATCGCAGCTGCATAGGATAGGATTCAATTTAAACACACACACACAAAAGCTAATAAATGAGGAACACACACACCTTTGCAAGACACAGTTTTGCCATGAGATTCCTCCCCCCCTTCCTGTGAAGACCAGAGAAGTGGGTCCAGGTCCTGAGAATCAAGGCCATAGCCCTGAGATCCAGAAAGCTTATTTATCACCTGGCTCTCTCCTTCTACCCCTTTCAAACATCAGTAAGAACCTATCCCTAGGCACAGATTTTGGGCTTGACATCTCAGGGTCCAAAATGCTTCTGACCTGGCAACCTTCTTTAGCCAGGTTGGATGGTTTTTGCTGGTTCATCATTCTTATGTCTGACTTCTACTTCCTTACATGACTAGACGAGTTGATATACCAGTTCTCCTTTTTTTCTTTTTCTTTTTTTTACTTTCCAGGGAAACTCATGTGTATTTGTGTGTGTGTGAGAGAGAGATTTGCAGTAATGCTTCTCCCCTCTCTCCACTGCGGCACTGATGGCTTTTTAATTTTCTCTGCTTGGATGAAATGATGATGCATTGGCCCAGCTCCTCCAATTTCATTTATAGCCACCTGCAGGGGCAAAGATCTATGTCCCAAGGAGTCTATTCTAAGCATTTCCTATGACTGTGTGGAACTGAAACTGAGTGGGTGGAGAAGTCTGCTGGCAATGGAAGGAAGGTGATCTTTTGGGGGGCGTATGTGACATGCTTGGCCTTGGGGACCATGCTGGCAACTTGACAAGCGGTGAGAACTGTTTATCCGGTGGAACAAAGGCAGAATTATTTTAACATTACATTTAGATTCATATTCAGGGGTAGATGTGTTGGATATAGAGCAACAATAGATACAACAAAACCCCAAATCCATAAAGCAGCGATACCTTTGTTTGGCCAAAGGCTCTCTGGGTCTCAAGGGAAATTACCTTTCTGTTGCTAATGGAGCTGAAATGTTGTTGTTGTATGCCTTCAAGTCATTTCTGACTTATGGCAACCGAACCTACCATGGGGCTTTCTTGGCAAGGTCTGTTCAGAGGAGGTTTGTCATTGCCTTCTCCTACAGCTGAGAACATGCGACTTGCCCAAGGTCATCTATTGGGCTTCGTGGCTGAGTTGGGAATTGAATTCTGGTTTCTAGAATTGTTGTCAACACTCAACCCATTACACCACGGTTGTTACCTGTCATTTTTTCCTAGTCCTTGCATGGCTAAGAAGGAGAATGGCCTCTGCCTGCACTGTAATCTCACCATACCATCCTACCTGACCACCAGCGGCATTTTTACGGGGGTGCAGGGGATCCAAATTGCACAGGGTGACCCCTCAGATGGGTCTGCCTGCCTTCTGGTATGAAGTGTACCACCACACCTCTCTATGGATAGACTGGGATGCTTGGAGACTGAAGATGATGGGAAGGACTTGGTCCACCTGCCTAAGGGTGGTGAAGAAGCTGGTTAGGACACTTGGCATGCCACAACAAATGCCTGGAGGTCTCTGCCATTGTCAAATGGTGCTTGGGTGCCTTTGGGACTTTTGAACAAGGCAGGTAGGCTGGAACAACCTGGGAAACAGACAGGCTCTTTGGGTCCCTCCTGTCCATAAACCATCAGCACCAAGTAGAGAGCCTTTCTGTTCTATAGTGGCCCTATCAACCTCTGAGGGACCATTGGTCTGGTGGCATTGAGCCTGGGGTGACAGCATGAGTTACTGCATTGAGGTGGCACCAACCCTGGTGACACCACTGCTGACTACAGAGTAACATCTGAGACAGAATGTAAACCTGTGAATCTAATATATTCACCCTTTTTCTCCTGTATGAAATTTAACATCTTTGCTTGATGAAGAGGCCAGTAAAGCTTGCATAATGTATTTTATGCCTTGGAGCTGGTCGAATAAAGATATCTTAAGATTTACTAGAATCTGAGAGGTGGAATTTTCTTGTTGATCAAGCCCTAGCAGTAATGAGGAAAAATTCTGTGAGACCTATTGGTTCACCTACCACAAATCCCAATAGTATCAGGGGAAAATTCCCTATGTGTGCATGTTGAAAGTAAGGCCATGTGATGTTCAAGACCTAGGACTCTTTCAAACGGGGAGGAATTTCTCCCAACTCCGAATGGAGCCAATGCGGATTCATGTAAATTCGCTTGTTTAGCGAATTTACATGAACCCCTGCTCCGTTCGGAATTACTTCCCATTACCCGAAATTAACCCCCTCCTGCCCGAATTTGCATGCGAAGCTTTAATTTGCAATAAGGTAAAACCCATGATTGCATTCGAATTGGCTTCCCTCCTGCCCAAATTTGCATGTGAAGAGTTAATTTGCAATAACATAAAACCCATGATTGCATTCGAATTGACCTTAAATTATACTTCCAATTTAGCCTTGTATGAAAGAGTCCCTAGAAGGAAAGGCAACAAGTGCTGTGGATACTGGGTACCTTTTGCCTTTACCCAGCTGCCAAAAATCTATTGTTGTTACTTGCTTTCAAGATGATTTGACTCTATGATAACTCTATCATAGGATATATATATATTTTTTTTTTTTTGGCAAGGTTTAGAATCATAGAATCATATTCAGAGAACACTTGCCCTTGCTTTCCCCAGAGGCTGAGAGAGAATGACTAGCCCAGGGTTATTGTTGTGGTGGTGGTGGTGGTGTGCCTTCAAGTCGTTTCCAACTTATGGTGATCCTATCACAGGGTTTTCTTGGCAAGATTTGTTCAGAGGAGATTTGCCACTCTCTTCCATTGAGGCTGAGAGCACATGGCTTGCCCAAGGTCATCCAGTGGGTTTCAAGGCCAAGCTGGGAATCAAATCATGGTCTCCAGAGTCGTACTCCAACATTCAAACCACTGCGCCACACTGGCTCTCAACCGAAGCTTACCCAGTGGATTTTCATGGTTGAACCCTAGTCTGCCAGAGTCCAGTCCAATAGACAAACAATTACTCCAGATTGTGTCCTGCTCCTTTCTACAATCAGCTGACCCAGAATCAGTTTTAGTTGTCTCCCAGCTCTTGCCTATTACTTTCTCTGTGATGTCACATCCCACCCCTATGTCATCATGAAGGTCACTGTGACCATGCAAGGAGCTGTTCCGTGGTCTCAGTTTTGGACCCTGATATCACAAGGAATTGGATACATACCCTCCAACTGTTTTTCAGGGACAGTCCCAATTAATCCTCTGCCATCCCATCCCACTTTCTTTTCTTTTCTTGCTTTTAAAGTGTCCCATGTTCTCTCTCTTCCTCCCACTTTCCTCCTTCACTATCTCTATATGTCATTGTGCAAACCAAGTTCAAAGTACAAAAGTAGTTTGCTCTTAGTTAGCTCAACAAGGGGAGTGGGGAGAAGAAAGATGAGAGTGCAGTCTTGCCCTTCCCAGTAGGCTCAGGCAAAAGAAACTTCTAGCTTATGCTTTTCTCCTTGTTGACAGCTATTGTATTGCCATGTTAACTATACTTATTTGGCAACAAGTTTCCCAGTTTAAATCTGTGAAATGTTGGAATGCATGGTAGTGCTTCTGACTTTACAACCCTAGATCAATGACACTTTGCCCGAAGGGTATTTGCTAGTTACACAGGTTTTACAGATACACACATGCATTTATTTATATAGTGCCAGAGGTGTACAATGTAAAAGAACAACAACAAAGCCAGCTGTACCAAAGTTCTGCAGTCTAAAATAAATACAGGTTGATCCTCCCTTATCCGGAATTCCAAAATCTGAAATATTCCAGACACCAAAACTTTTTTCATGGGGGGTTGAAATAGTGACACCTTTGTTTTCTGATGGTTCAGAGTATAAAAACTTTGTTTCACGTACAAAATTTATAAAACTATTGTATAAAATTACTTTCAATATGTATAAGGTATATATATAAATCAGAAATGAATTTTGTGTTTAGAGCTGGGTCCCATCTCCAATATATCTCATTATATAATGTATGCAAATGTAAGTATATCGAAATCTCCCCAAAATGCAAAATCCAAAACACCTCTAGTCTCAAGCATTTCAGATTAGGGAGACTCAACCTGTCCTATAGATATAGACACACATAGGGGAAGGAAGAAGTAGTTCAAATATAAAACCAGTGCAATACAATTGCTAAACAAATTGTGCAGATAGAAATACAAAACCCAATGCAATATAACATAATGAGAACTGACAAATACATGTAACTAAGATATACAGGATTCTAAAACAATATAAAACAAAATTCCCAAAGCTTTGGAAAACAAGATTTTCAACTGAGATTTTAAAAGAACAAGGGAGTGAGCAGTCCACGTATGTTCAGCGAGGCGATTGCAAAATTACAGAGCAGCAACTTAAAAAGGACAAAGCTGGAGAGAAGATTGAGGGCTGATCCATGATAGCCAGGTTTAAACATTTTAAGGGGAGCCATACTGAGAATTGAGCAAGCTTGTTGCCTTCTACTGCAGAGACAACAAGCATGGAGCAATGTGTTCAAACTATGGGAAAAGAGATTCCACCTAAACATTAGGAAGAACCTCCTGATGGTAAGAGCTGTTTGACAGTGGAAGACCCTGCCTTGGAGAGTGATGGAGTGTCCTTCTTTGGAGGCTTTTCAGCAGAGGCTGGATGGCCATCTGTCAGTGGATTATGTCTTTTTGCATGCCAGAATGGAGTTAGACAGGATGGCCCTTGGGGTCTCTTCCCAATCATGGATTCTATGATTCTAAGGGGAAATACATGGTTGGGTGAGAAGTCTAGAGTTCCTAGAAGGCAGATCCCAAGCAAGCTGATAGAAAGAAATGAAGGCTGAAAGATGAGAAGAGGGGAAAGAGAGGTAGGTCATATAAGGCTTTAAAATGTAAAAATGACTGCATAAAATATATTTAAAATAGAAAAAGAGTTTGATACCCCAGATACAGCTCCATTCTGCATAGATCCTACAAGAAAGAATCTATATCTATTCCTTCTCCATTATTTTTTAATAAAATACAGTGGATCCTTGGTTGCAAAAACCACAGATGATCAAGTCCAGTTATATGGAGTGGTGTAATAAATTGATGTTCCTGATATAAAATGGCGAAATAATTTTGCCTTTCGGATATTGTTCATGTTGTTGAATATTTTCAAGCCATGGATGGTGGAATCTGTGGACATGAAGGGCTGGCTGTATATGTTGCAGTGTTAATTATGGTCCAAAAACACACTGCAGAAATAATCCGGTTTGAGACCTCTTTAACTGCCCTGGCTCAGTGCTAGGGAATCCTAGGAATTGTAATTTATTGTGGTACCAGTGCTCTCTGACAGAGAAGGCTAAAAGCCTCACAAAACTCCAGTTCTCAGGATTGGCTAGCATTGAACCAGGGCAGTTAACGCTGTCTCAAATTGGATTATTTCTGCAATTCTTTGTGTAGTTACGCTGTCCTGGAACTACTGGTAAGTGTTCTTGGGCTCTTACTGATTCTTTCTAATTGTGCCAGCGTTATGATGCTTTGAGTTTTATGCTATTGTTTATTGAAATGCATTGTTATTTGTGTGTTGTATTTCAATATTTTGGAGGTTGCCTTGGGAAAAGTTTTACTCTATACACAAAAAGCTGCCTGTGAGCCACATGTGGGCCATATGGTCCCAATTTTTGGACCCTGGACATGAAAGCCTTCACACCACTATCACCACAAAATCTGGAGGATCATACATTCTCCTTTCCAGTCCTAAACAGTTGGGTTTCTGTTAACTTTCAACTTTGTCAACTTTGACCACTAATGAGAGACCTCCATGTATCACCAACAGCCGTGCTCAACTCTTGTAGATTTATAGCCATTGCTTCTCTGATTGAATCTATCCATCTGGTATACAGTCTTCCTCTTTTCCTGTTGCCCTGAGCTTTCCCAAGCATTATTGTCTTTTCTAGTGAGTCCTTTCTTCTCATGATATGGCCAAAACACGATAACCTCACTTTAGACATCTTTGCTTCTAGGGAGAGTTTGGACCTGATTTGCTCTTGGATCCATTTATTGATTTTTTTTGGCCATCCGTGGTATCCTCAGCACTCTTCTCCAGCATCACATTTCAAATGAGTTGCATTTCTTCCTATGAGATTTCTTCATTGTCCTCATAAACATATATAGAAATGAAGAAATCCGATGGCATGGACTATGCTAGCTTTAGTATTCAGTGATATATTTCTACACTTCAAGAGCAGTTTACTGTATAAATGTAGAAATTTTAGTCAAAACATTGACCCAAAATATCTGAGCTGACTTATCCATGAGTTATTGTAAGTACTGTACCTTAACTCTCATAAAAACAGAAAACATCCCTGGTGAAAGGCAAGAGTGTAATCTGTCCTGGAAGCTTCCTCTCTTCTCTCATCCATCCATCCTTCAGTGTGAACACAAACAGTTTTGCCTCCTGCAATTTTGTAAGTTCTTTGGCGCTGTGAAGTCGAAGGTTTTCATGGACGGCATCCATAGTTTTTTCTTTGGCCTTGTTTTCCTTTAGATCCTTTGTTACACACCCTTAGGTTTTATCCTCGACTTATCCACAGGTCATACCAAAATCCATAATTTTGGCCCCAAAACCTGCCCTAGCTTATACATGAGATTGACTTATAGTCGAGTGTATACGGCACTTTAAAATTACGTAGATCATCTGTGGTCACTGATACCTAAACAGTTAAGTATCAAGATATTTGAAAGACTAGCTTATCCTTTCATGAGCTTCGTCAGAAGCCCACGCAGTTCCCACCACGCAGTTCCCACCACCAATAGAAGACAGCTTACTCAGAATACAAGGCAGCGCTTTGTCAGTGTCAGTACCCCAGTTGTGCAACTTCCTTCAGAAAGTGGTTAGACTGGACACAGGTCTGTTTAGTGTTAAGTGGACCTTAATACAGTGAGTCCTTGGTATCTGCAGGGGTTGCTCCAGAAGCCCCCTGTGGGTACCCAAATGCGTGGATGCTCAAGTCTCATTAATACAATGGCATAGTAAAATGCTGTGCCTCATATAAAATAGCAAAATCAAGGCTTCCTTATTGGAATTTTTATGTATGTATGTATGTATTTTCAAACCATGGATAGTTGAATTTGTGGATAAAAGTAACAGTGACATAGTGGGCTGACTATAATTTTAATCTGATGAGTTTTTTTATTCTATCCAGATCTTTTCTTTAAAAGAATATTTATTAATAACCAACCCAAACAAAAACAAAAGCATTCATGTGTATATAAAACCCTAACACGTTTAACTTACATCATATATATTTGCATACTACTTCGTTCCCCCAACCCCCCCCCCCCTTTTGTCTTCTTTGCTGAACAATTTGTTGGAATATTATTTAATCAGCTACCTAGTAATCATTCTTCTTTTCCCTGCTTATTTTCTCTAATCTTCCTGCCCCATCGTTTCTTCGTTCTTTTCTCTCTGATTTCTCGGGTCATGTATATTACCCTTACTATATACATTTTTAATCATTCCATTCCCGGATCTTCTAATATACAGTACCTTTTATTAACGTGTACTATCCAGACCTTTAAAAGGGTTAGTTCTTTTCTGAACTTGTTTCTTTAAAGTTGTCTATTGCCTGAAGGGGTCCTTTTGAGTAGAAAGGTATTTACAATTTTAAACAGTTTAATTAAATTGAATGGAAGGGACACCTTACTTTTTCAATTTAATTTTCCAAGCCCAAATGTAAACAAACTATGCCCCCAATATATCATTTCAAAATATCATAAGAGGTAGTACAGGGATACCTAGTTAATCTAAATGAATATAAGTCTCCAAGACCTGATGAACTACATCCAAGGGTATTAAAAGAACTGGCAAATGTAATATTAGAGCCATTGGCAATAATCTTTGAGAACTCCTGGAGAACAGGAGAAGTCCCAGCAGACTGGAGGAGGGCAAACGTTGTGCCCATCTTCAAAAAGGGAAAAAAAGAGGATCCCAACAATTATCGCCCAGTTAGTCTGACATCAATTCCAGGAAAGATTCTGAAGCAGATCATTGTGAATATCTAGAAGATAATTCTATAATGATAAAAATCCAGCATGAGTTTCACAGAAACAAGTCATGACAGACAAATCTGATCTCTTTTTTTGATAAAATTACCAGCTTGGTAGTTTAAGGGAAAGCTGTGGATATAGTATATCTTGATTTCAGTAAGGCATCTGACACGGTTCCCTGTAACATTCTTGCAAGCAAGCTTGTAAAAGGTGGGCTAGACAAGGTAACCGTTACATGGATTTGTAACTGGTTGACTGACCAAATCCAAAGGGTGCTCAACAATGGTTCCTGCATGGCAGGGGATTGGACTGGATGGCCCTTGTTGTCTCTTCCAACTCTATGATTCTATGATTGTATGATCCTGGAGAGAAGTGACCAGTGGGGTCCCACAGGGTTCTGTCCTGGGGCCAGTGCTATTCAGTATCTTTATTAATGACTTGGATGAAATTATTGAGGGCCTAGTTATCAAATTTGCAAATGACACCAAATTAGGAGTAGTAGCTAATACCCCAGAGGACAGGATCGAAATTCAGAATGACCTGAATAGACTAGAAAGCTGGGCCAAAGATAACAAAATGAAATTCAGCACAGAGAAATGTAAAGTACTGCACTTAGGGCAGATAATGCACAGATATAGGATGGGGGACATCTGGCTGAATGAGACAACATGTGAAAGGGATCTGGGAGTCCAAGTAGACCACAAGTTGAACATGAATCAACAGTGTGGTTCAGCAGCTAAAAAGGCCAATGCAATTTTATACTGCATCCATAGAAGTATAATGTCTAGATCAAGGGAAGTAATAGTACCACTCTACTCTGCTTTGGTCAGGCCCCACCTGGAACACTGTGTCCAGTTCTGGGCATCACAATTCAAAAAGGATGTGGAGAAACTGGAGTGTGTCCAAAGGAGCGCGACTAAAATGGTGAAGGGTCTGGAAACCATGCCATATGAGGAATGACTTAGGGAGCTGGGGATGTTTAGCCTGGAGAAGGTTAAAAGGTGATATGATAGCCCTGTTTAAATATTTGGAGGGATGTCATATTGGGGAGGTCTCTTCCAACTCTATGATTCTATGATGCTATGAAAATATCATTTAATTTAAAAAAAATCCTTGTGATTTTTTCACTGCCCAGAACACTGAGAATGAGTCAGACCCTTTGGCACATCCCTCCCCAGCCTGTCCCACACTTATCTCTAAATCTTAACCGTGTCATAGGCCAAACATCAAACCAAAAGTGGCATGATATCACTTCCAGGCATGCAGAGTTTTCTGGCACAACTTGCCAGGGGCTGCAAGTGTGAAAAATGACCTCCATCCGCTCCTTCCTCAGTTGACCATCCCTGCACTAAATGGCAACTGACAAATATTTTAAGTACATCACTCTCTGGGATGGCAGGCAGTCCTTCAAACATCACAGATGTTGACCCTTCACACGATAAACTGTAATGACAGTCAGTTAGATTATTGCTAAAAATGTTTTTGACTTTTCTTATCTGCTGCCGAAACAACGACGGACGCTTTTAACATAATGCTTCTGTTAACACCAGCAAAGAGGAATTCAATTTTCTGCTACAATGCTCAGAGCCTTGGTAATTTATTCTTAGTAAAGACTGCCTAGTCCTGCATCTTCAGGCCCAAGGGCTTTGATCAATGGCTACATCTGCACTGCAGAAATAATCTGGTTTAACACCACTTTAACTGCCCTGGTTCAATGCTGTGGACTTCTGGGAATTGCGGTTGAACCCCAACTACAGTTTCCAGAATTCCATAG
Organism: Urosaurus nigricauda; assembly: GCA_034509955.1. Lineage (NCBI taxonomy): Eukaryota > Metazoa > Chordata > Lepidosauria > Squamata > Phrynosomatidae > Urosaurus > Urosaurus nigricauda. Next base: position 5,428,852 of record JAOEGL010000004.1, read on the forward strand.
CATTGTGCCAGGATGGGTAAAGTGGTGTCAAACTGGATTGTTTCTGCAGTATGGATAAGGTGAGTGTCAGTGTTCCTACCGGTATATCAGGTCTCCTACGGTAACTAATGACTATGGTTGGGATAGTATGAGCAGAGAGCCTTTAATGTTGTAGCTTCAACTTTTGGAATAAGAAAGCATGCCTGCGCTACATGTGTGTTAGCAGTTTGCTTAGCAGAGCACTGTTGGCATTTGTTTTTTGTTGAAAAAATCAAATTTCCCCCATTATGAACTTCCCAGAACTCACAACAGTTGCAGACACAATTTGCTGTCAGAAGTTCATACAATTCCACATTGCAATATGTTCCATAAAACAGCAAAGCAATATGCTCTGCAACACCAAAACGTACAGAAACTTGTTTTGGTCTATGTCTCAGAGGTGGAAGGGTCCAGAAGCGTCATCCAGTCCAAGCACCTGCCATGCAGGAATACACAGCTAAAGCACTCCTGGAAGATGCCCATCCAACCTCTGTTGAAAGGCCTCCAAAGATGGAGACTCCATGAGCCTATCCCACTGTTGAACATCTCTTACAGTAAGCTGTTTTACAAAGAGCTACCCACCTCTGCTTTAAAACCTCCACAGTAGGAAAGTCTACCACTTAACAAGGCAGTATCTAGAAGAGAATGCTGCAGTTTGCTTTTGTCTCAATTGCTTTTGAGCCATTTTGGAGGCTTACAGTCAGTCCTCTGTATCCATGGATTTTTAATTCATGGATTCAAGCTTTCTAACCTATTAAGGACATTTTGAGTTTTGATCCTCTCCTCTGGGACATTAGCTACTCCTCCTAATTTGGTGTCATCTGCAATAATATTTAAAAAGTCAGCTAGAAAAAGAAATTATGGTGTATGGGGGGGGGATGGTGGGCTGCAAAAAGGATTCTCTAGGGGCATGTGCAACCTGGGTCACCTACTTTCCCCACCCCTGCTTTTGAGGATACCATAACCTTCTGAAAACATCTTGTGTGCACCAGAGAGGGCTTTTTTCCTGCATTGTTCCCAAGTTATGGAATGCACAATCCCCTTGGAACTGTGGTCAGTTCCTACTCTTACAATCTGGTTAATTAAGCAGTTTTCATCCCTGTAATAATTTTAATGCTTTGTTGTTGTTAGAATCATAGAATCATAGAGTTGGAAGAGACCACAAGGGCCATCCAGTCCAACCCCCTGCCATGCAGGAACTCCAACTCAAAGAATCCCCGACAGATGGCCATCCAGCCTCTGCTTAAAGACCTCCAAGGATGGAGACTCCACCACACTTCGAGGGAGTGTGTTCCACTGTCGAACAGCCCTTACTGTCAGGAGGTTCCTCCTAATGTTGAGGTGGAATCTCTTTTCCTGCAGCTTGCATCCATTGTTCCGCGTTCTAGTCTTTGCAGCAGCAGAAAACAAGCTTGCTCCCTCCTCAATATGATATCCCTTCAAATATTTGAACAGGGCTATCATATCACCTCTTAACCTTCTCTTCCCCAGGCTAAACATCCCCAGCTCTCTAAGTCGTTCCTCATAGGGCATGGTTTCCAGATCCTTCACCATCTTAGTTGCCCTCCTTTGGACCCGCTCCAGTTTCTCCACATCCTTTTTGAATTGTGGTGCCCAGAACTGGACACAGTATTCCAGGTGGGGCCTGACCAAAGCAGAGTAGAGCGGCACTATTACTTCCTTTGATCTAGACACTATACTTCTATTGATGCAGCCTAAAATAGCTTTGGCTTTTTTAGCTGCCGCATCGCACTGTTGACTCATGTTCAGCTTATGATCTACTTGGACTCCTAGATCCCTTTCACACGTAGTTTCATTCAGCCAGATGTCCCCCATCCGATATCTGTGCATTTCATTTTTTCGTCCTAAGTGCAGTACCTTACATTTCTCCACATTGAATTTCATTTTGTTAGCGTTGGCCCAGCTTTCTAGTCTATTCAGGTCATTCTGAATTTCAATCCTATCTTCTGGAGTATTGGCTACTCCTCCTAATTTGGTGTCATCTGCAAATTTGATAAGTATACCCCCAATTCTGTCATCCAAGTCATTAATAAAGATATTGAATAGCACTGGGCCCAGGACAGAACCATGTGGGACTCCACTGGTCACTTCTTTCCAGGATCATACAATCATAGAATCATAGAGTTGGAAGAGTCGGGATCAATGCTGTTACAGTTATTTTTTTAGCCTGCTAACCACTTTCAGTACTAGTTTTTTGTTTTTAAATAAAAAGACAGGACAAAAATTATTTTTTTTTAATAAAAAGACTCATCAACTCCTTTAAACAACTGCAAAGGTGGCAGAGGCCACATCCCGCCAGTATACAAGACACACACATGCACACCCTGCAGGCAAAAGCAACACAACTGGAAGTGATGTCACATCACTTTTGATATTATTGTCTGGCAAAAAAGGGGGGTTGTGTCTAGGGGATTTGGGGTAATGTAGTAAGCTTCATGGGCCAGAAATCAGAGTCCCAGGGGCCATACGTACCGGTAGCCCACAGACTATCCTTGAGTGATGTCCTTTTATCTTGCTACTTTGATGGAAACAAACAAATTTTCAGCTTGTTTGTTTTCTCTTCCGTTGTTGTGTGTCATTTCATTGATTGCGTTGCTGCAGGCTGCAAGTTGTTTTAAATTTAAATGCATAGATGTGGTTGTTTTTTAAAAGAAGAAGAAAACACTTTCATATAAATAGGACTACCATCCAAGTAGCGGAGGAAGTCTTGGCACACTTTACTCCAGCAAATGTAGTACTGTCGCCCAGCATTCTAAATCCACCAAACAATTCCAGAACTTGGGAAAGAAAGGGTTGCTGTTCTTTTTGTTGTTGTTTTATTGTTGTTTTGAACTACATTTTCCAGAAACCCCCCAAACAGCAGCTCCCAAATGCCAGCTATTTCTTGAATTTCATTGCTTCCTATACATGGCAGTGCCAACCTTGAATCCCAGCTCAAGGGAAAAGGCAGAGTATAGTTAAAGAAACTGGACAGATAAACAGAAGGTGCATCTACACTGCAAAAATAATGCAGTTTCACACCACTTTGACTGCTGTGGCTCAGTTACAGAATCCTGGAATTTGTAGTTTGGTGAGGCACCAGCACTCTTTGGCAAAGAAGGCTAAAGACCTTAGACTCATAGAGTTGGAAGAGTAGCCAAGGGTCATCAAGTCGAACCCCCTGCCATTGCAGGAACACACAATCTAAGCTCCTTGTGAAACTACAAATCCCAGTATTCCATAGGATGGAGCTATAGCTATGGTGTCCAGACATCCTCCTTTTCCAGGATGTGACCTACATTTCAACCTCCTGCCCAGTAAGAATTCAAAAGTGTCCTTCATTTTGAGCATGACTAAGAAGTCCATTGACTAACACCATGTTTGTTCTTCCCCTTGGCGAAATGTGTCTGCTTGGCAGCCTGTCTTCACTGCAAATCAGGTGATAGACTGGATCTTCTAAAGTGCTTTTTCCTGCAGCAGACAAGGCTCGCACTCAGATTTTGGGGCACATTAGTTTTTTGGAGAAACAGCAAACGTGTTAGGCAATGGGCTGTTTAAGAAAACAATGCAAAGGAGTTTTTTCCCCTTAATGTGAGCACAATGGACGAACGAAAGGAATAGTTTAAATGTTCAGTTTCAATAATTTGTCTTGCTCAGAGTCCTACAAGTATATTACAAGCCAACAAGGCATTTTAACAAAGATAAGTACATCAGAATAAAAAACAAAAACAGCATGTCTTAGTGGTTTAAGTACTGGATCCAACTGGAAGATCAGGGATTGATTCACCACTAGGTTGTGAAACCCACTGGGTGACCTTGGGCAAGTCACATGCTCTCGGCCTCAAAGGAAGGCAATGGCAAACCTCCTCCGAATAAATCTTGCCAAGAAACCCCATAACGGTTGCCATAAGTCGGAAACAACTTGAATGCACAAAACAACCACCGCCACCTCTTACAAGGGACATTTTTGCCTATCTCTACTCTTGGTCATTGTAATCATATTTTGATATTCACATGCCTACTTTCTGAATGCAAGAGAGTTTTTTCTCTTCTGATTTACAGTCCATGCAGTGCTATTTCTGTGATTTGTGATGCTTTACCTTGCAGTTTATGGTGCCTGAGACTCTTCTGGTAGGAAAGGGTGATGAGCGTTTTTCTTTGTCACCTGTGCCACAATGCCTAGGATGCAAGAACCCTTGGAGCCAAGCATTTGAGTAATGTTGTTGTTGTTGTGTCCCTTCAAGTTGTTTCTGACTTATGGCGGCCCTAAGGCAAACCTATCACTGGGTTTTCTTGGCCAAATTTGTTCAGAGGGAAGATTGGAGACCATTTATGGAGTTTTTGAGCAATAAGAAATCTAACGATGCAATCATTTGTGGCTAGGGCTACTAGTAATTTCAGAAGTAGTTGGAACTGTAATGGTAGAATAAAGAATAATATTTTTCTTTCTTTCTCTTTGCTTTATTTTCTTTCATTACAGTCTGGATTGGGGGTTCAAAGTCCTTTTATATCTTAGTGTTTAGCGCTAAGTGTCTTAGTGTTTCAGGAAAAGAGATTTCACCTGAACTTTAGGAAGAATTTCCTGACTGTAAGAGCTTTTTGATAATGGAAAATGCTGGCTTGGAGTGTGATGGAGTCTCCCTCTTTGGCGATTTTTAAACAGAGTCTGGATGACCATCTTTCGGGAGTGCTTTGATTGTATCTTCCTGCATGGCAGAATAGGGTTGGACTGGATGACCCTTGGAGTCTCTTCATTCTATGATTCTATGATTCCATCTCAGAGTGGCCTATTTGTATATATTGTATATATATAAATAATAATATTTTTAAAGAAAATAAAACATTATTAAACCATTTATCTCTTAGAAGCCAGATCGTATAAAACCAATGAAAACAATGTAAAATAGTGTCAGTCATAGTATATGCACAACCTAGGTAAAATCAGTTAGGCCCAAAACATATTGGCAGCCAATGCAATTCCTTCCGAACTTGATGCCTATCTCCAGTTTCTAAGCTGTCTTCAAGGGCAGCCCTATGTAGAGTGCATTGCAGTAGTCTAATTGGGAAGTTGCAAGGGCATGGACTACCATGGCAAAGTTATCTTTGTCCAGGAAAGGCCATATGGTGCACCAGTCGAAGCTGGCTGGAGCAGGGCAGCCATCTACCCAGTTCTGAGAGCCAAGAATCACTAATCCACAGAACCATTAGGTCTATTCACACTGTAGAATTATAGCACTGTTATTCCACTTTAACTGCCACCATGCCATCCTATGGAAACCTGGGATTTGCAGTTTACAAAAAGTCATTTTGAAATCTCAGAGTGCTTCATCAGACTTTATTGTTGTGTGTCTTCAATTCGTTTCTGACTTATGGTGACATGAAGGAGAACCTATCATGGGGTTTTCTTGGCAAGATTTATTTAGAGAGGGTTTGCCATTGCCATCCTCTGAAGCTGAGAGAGTGTGATTTGCCCAAGGTCACCCAGTGAGTTTACATGGCTGAACTAGGATTCGAACCTTTGTCTCCAGGGTCCTAGTCCAACACTCAAACGTCAGACTATGAACTGCAAAATTCCACTCGGGGTAGCCGTGGCAGTTAAAGTGTAATGATAATGCTATAATTGTGTAGCATGAATAGGTCCTAATCAAATCCCTATTTCTCCCTCTGACTAACTCTTAATTCATTCCTCTCTTTGACAGACTATCGTCTCTCACTCAGATTGTGGTACCCACCGATGTGGGTATTCACCTTTTTAAAATCCCATTCGAACCTTTTGCCAGTCACTACTCACTCACAACATTACATCCTCTCATCCTCTCCCAATAGATCTGTTACCTTATTACACAATACATAACAGCCATAACCACATTTTACCTTAACTTCTCTGGTTAAGCACATTTATATATATATATATATATATATATAATATAATGTTTTATTTATACCCCGCTCTTCAGCCAAGACTATCAGAGCGGCTTACAATTTGTTAAACAAACAGCTTCATTTACAATTGTAAGCTATTTGCCCCCAACAATCTGGGTACTCATTTTAGTGACCTCGGAAGGATGCAAGCCTGAGTCAAGCTTCAGCCCTTTGCTGGTCTTGAACTCGCCACCTTCTGGTTTTGAGTGAGTGGCTGCAGTACAGGCATTTAACCACTGCGCCACCACTATATATTCTATATAGTTTTATTTTACTTATTTACAAAAGCCCATAACTTCTCAGACAGTGCCTTACTTCATGGCCCAGGCAGCAGGAGAGGTTCTTCCACCCCAAGATGAAGTCCTAGCAGTTTCTGAAAGCTATTTCTTGCCATTGGGATAAGGCTTTTATTTTGCAAAACCCAAGGGCCATATTTAGCATGATTGGAACCATAAAGCAAGAAATGACCTCAGAGATCATCTAGATCTGCCTCCTGGAGGTGCAAAAGAACTAGAGCTACCTCATTTGTACTCTAATGAGGGAGAGTACGCAAAGGGAACTTCTAGCACCTTTGAGACTAACAGTGCGAAAGAAGTTGTAGCATGAGCTTTTGTAGACTTGCCCTACTTCCTCAGATGCATGGAATGAACTATCCTAATAAGAGAGAGAGTTCATGAACTTCTGAGGAAGCCTTTTCTACAGTTGCTCATATCAGCAGGAGGTTCTTCTTGCAAGTTCGATCAAAATCCTCTTCCTTTTGAGTTGAATCCACCAGTTTCCATCCTACCCTCTGCCCCCAGAACAGCAGAAAACAAATCTGATTTGTCACCTTTGTGACATCCTTTCAGATATTTGAAGATGGCCATCGTATCGCTGCTTGGTTGGTCTGTTCTCCAGGCTCCATTCCTTCAACATTTCTTTGTAGGATTTGGTATCCATGGCTTTCATAATCCATTTCCTCCAGTTCTAAAATCTAAAGTCAAATTACTATATATACTCATGTGTAAATCTAGAAATTTAGGTTAAAAAATTGACCCAAAAAACCTGAGTCAGCTTGACCACGGGTCAATGTAAGTACTGTACTTTAAATAATTCATATATATATTTTCACCATCTCCTGGTGAAAGACAAGAGTTTAATATGCCCTGGAAGCACTGACCTCTTTCTACTCTCTTATCAATCCAGCCTTAGTATGAGCAAAAATACAGTCCCACCTCTGTTTTTGCAGACTTGCACCCCTCTCCTGTTCACAGGTGGCAAATGGAGAGGGACAAAATGGGACATGTGCCCGTGGCGTGCACCCACAGGTGCATGCCACCATTCAAGCCAATGGGGCTTGAATATTGGTGATTTTCCATTTTTGCAGGGATGTGTGGTATGGATCTCCTGCGAAAACAGAGGGGTGACTGTAGTTATGCTTGCTGGAATTTTGTAACTTTGTTGGCATTGTTTCCCTTTGCTTTGTCCTTTATATCATTCATTACATGTCCCTAAGTTTTACCCCCGACTTATCCAGGGACCATATCAAAATCCATAATTTTGGCCCCCAAACCTGCTGTCGACTTATACATGAAGTTGAACCATACTCGAGTATATACAGTACCAGTTTAATGATTTTTTCTAGTACATAGGGAGTTTGATACAGAGTAGTATACCGTCTGCCACTTCACAGGTGAAAACCAGGATATGTATGGCTAAGCAACATCATCCTAATGAGGAACAGCTCACAAACTAGGAGTAGCTGCATCAGTTTCCATTTGCCTGGGCCTTCTTGGAAGGGGAGGATTCTTCCCTCTCCTTTCCCCCTACTGAGTTAAATCAGTTCAAACTACTTTTGAATTCAGTTTGCATCAGCTGAAGGAAGTTGAAGACAAATGGGAAAAGTGGGAAGAGGAGAGAGAAACTGGGACATTTTAAAAGCAGCTGGAACAGTGGGACAGCAGAGGATTAATCCAAATTGTCCTTGCCAAATCAGGACAGTTGTAGAGTATGGAATAGTCCTGTGTATGGTTTGAGCTGAGAGGCAGTGTGTGGTCCTTTGGGTGAAGAGTTGTGCTTTTTCTGAATTTAAATCTCAGTGGTATGTCCTTCGTGAAGTCACACTTTCCGTCCACCTCTGTTTGCCATTTGCAAAATCGACAATAATAAACTACCTCTTTGCAGTTTTTCTTTGAAAATGTGAATACAAAGGATAAAGTATTTCTGGAGGGATTAAATTGGCACAATAATAAACAAGCTATTGACAGTAGTGATTTGGACTTGCTTAATGCTTCTGTGGCCTGGAAAGAGTGATCTGATGAACTGGAGTGAATCCATTTGTACATTTAGGCTGCATCTGCACTGCAGAAATAATGTAGTCTGACACAGCTTTAACTGCCATGGCTCAATGCTATAGCATTCTGGGATCTGTAGTTTTGTGAGACATTTAGCCTCCCCTGTCAGAGACTGCTGGTGCCACAACAAACTACAAATCCCAGGATTTCATTGGATGGAGCCATAACAATTAAAGGAGTTTCAAACTGCATTCATTCTTCTGTGCGCGTGCAGCCTTATCTTACTTTGGCTTACACCACACTTATCCAGATTAATGCCTTCCAGATTTGTTGGACTATAGTTTCTTCCCTCCCTGCCAGATAGTGATGGGAATTGTAATCTAACACATCTCCCAGGTTGAGGAAAATTGGTCTACACTGGTTTTCTAGGGTTTGACTGGTCATTCATTCTCCAGATGACAGATTTGATCAGCCTTACTTGGAGATGCTGAGGATTGAATTTGAGACCTTCAGAATTCAAAGCATGCACTCTGACACTCAGCTGTAGTCTTGCATCAGTGAGGAACAGCTGCTCAAAGCATCTATATTGCCCTTTTTGCTTTAGATGGCACCCCTATACATGCTTAACTGGGCAACAATTCCTCTCTTAAAATTTTACTTTGGAGGAGTTATTATCTCGCCTTACAGAACTAGAGTTCCTAGGGATTTACTCTATAAATCTGTTTGTTTGCAGTTGCAGATCCACCCTCCAAGTTTGGACACTTTCCCTGTTATCTAACCTAAATATGTCTTCCTGTCATTCCAAACCTCTTCTTATTCTTCTTTCTTCCCTTCTTTGCCCCAGTGAATACAATTCTTCTCCCCCGCTCCTCTCCTGTCATTTTGTTCCTAGGAGAAAACAGTAACAGTCAAGTGTTTTCGTTTTCATCTCATTTTCACTGGCCCAAAAACGCACCCTGTTTCTCTGGTGTGCTGATGCAAAGTCCTCTCCAGGATATATAATTTTCTCCTGCTTTTCTTTGTAAATCAAGATTGAGCAAATTTGCGTAAAGTTGGTCATGCATGGTTCCCAGAGGCGCCCTGTTCCCAAATCCCCAAATTTGGGAAGTGTGTGTGATGTTTTTGGTCTGAAATGACTGGGGTATATGTATATGCCTTCAAGTCACCGGTTGACTGATAGCACCCCATAAATCTGGGCCGGGTAACTGTTCTGCCCCAAGACTGTCTAAGAGCTGAAGGATTGGGGAAAATCCCCCCCTCCCCAAGTTCAACTGGAAGTTGAAAAATGCATATTCTTTTTAAAATACATTAAACAGGGCGAGGGAGTGCTGCAATCTATTAAAAAGAGAATTGTCTCTCCTGGGATCTTCCATGCGAAATAATTTCCTACTACAACTATATCACACGAGGGCAAATGGGAGTTTAAACAATGATTAACCCATGAAAACCGCACAATTGACATTAAAACGTGCTTAAAATGACATTAATGCAAGCACCCCATTATCCCATGAAGAACCAGGGAATAACCAGGCAAGAAACAGCAAAAGGTCATTTATGGGAAAATTCCATGAATGAGTTACTGTTGTTTCTTGCCTGGTTATTCATGGGATGATGGCACTTTAATCAAGTTTCATCTCAACGTTGTGTGAAAACCATTCACACAATTACTGGTTACTCGCAGGATAATAGTGCTTTTCGTGCCATGTTGTGTGAAAACCATTTGTGCAATTGCAAGTTAATCACAGGTTAATCACCATTTATACTCTCTCCTTCTTCTTCTGCTTCCTCCCCTCCCTCTCCCTCCTCCTCTTCTATTATTCCTCCTCTCCTTCCTCCTTTTCCCTCTCCTTCTATTCTTCTTCTTCCTTCTCCTCCTTTTTCCTATTCTTCCTCGTCTCCTCTCCTCAGCCCCTCCTCTCCTTTTTCTCCTCCTCCTCCTCCTCCTCCTCCTCCTCCTCTTCTTCCACTTCTTCCACTTCTTCCTCCTCTTCTACTTCTTTCTTCTCCTGTTCTTTTTCTTCCGCCTCTCCCCTTCTTCTTCCTCCTCCTCCTCCTGCTCTCACTTTCCTCCTCCTCCTTTTGTTTTTCTTCCTCTTCCCCTTCTTCCTCTTTGCCTTCCTTCTCTTCTACTTCTTTCTTCTCCTTCCTCTTCCTCTCCCCCTCTTCCTCTTCCTCCTCCTCCTCCTCCTCCTCCTCCTCCTCCTGTTTTCCTTCTTCCTCTTCTTCCTCCTCCTCCTCCTCCTCCTGTTTTTCTTTTCTCTTCCTCTTATCCTTCCTTGTCTTCTTTGTCCTCCATCAGAAAAAAGAACAGTCTAGACATGTCTAGAGTTGTCGAGGGACAGAGAAACAGCCTTGGGGTGCTGCATATAAATAATTATGAGGCTTGTCAATGGCTTTGAAATGTGAAGGCTATTTAAATATTCTAGAGCATTGATGTTTGAACTCTTAACTTCACCAACTATTCCCTAGCCTGGCTTTCAGAACCAGGATTACTGCCCAAACTCCCCAAACCTACCCCATTGTTACATGCTGAAGGCATTTTTCTTGTCATAGGCAGGCCCGGTTTACTCTGTGTGAGGATCTGACAAATACACCTCTGAGTATTCTTTGCCTTAGACAACACTGTGAAATTCATGCAGCTGCCATAATTTGACAGGCGACTTAAAGGCACACATACATCTGCAACCTGTCCTAGGGCACAACTATACCAGTTTGACACCATTGTAATTACCATGAGTCTATCCCATAAAATCCTGGAGTTGGTAGTTTGGGGAGATGCTTCGGGTTCTCTGTGAGAGAGCTATAGCACAGTTGAGTTGATCAGATTTCTCTAGTAGAGAATTTTAAGTACCTCTCCAAACTACAAAACCCAGGATTCCCTAGGAAGGAGCCATGACATGAAACTGGTATCGCTGTTGTTGTTAGCTTCCCTTGAATCAACCCCAACCCATGGCAACCCTGTAGACGAGAATCTCCAAGACCCCCATCTTCCACTACTCTCCTTTGTTCCTTCAAATTCATACCCATGACCTCCCTAATTTTGTCTGTCCATTTGGCATGCAGTGTTCCTCCCTCTTTCATCTTTCACCATTCCTTTTTCCCTTAGAGAAGACACATTTTCATCTTCTCTAATGAATCATGGCTTGACGTGATGTGGCCAAAGTACAAAGATCCGTTTCCTAAACTCTGGATACAACCTGTTAACACATTGAGAGATCCATGTTTTATTTTATCATCTTGGCTTCCAGGGAGAGTTCAGGATTGATCTGTTCAAGGACCCTTTTGCTTGTTTTTTCGGCCTCAGCACTCTTCTCAAACACCACATCTCAAATGAGTTGATTTTCTTTTTATCTGCTTTCTTCACTGTCCACCTCCCTTATATAAAATTACCAATTCTGCTCTTTCCCCCTTTTTTGAGCTTGGGAGAGAAGGAAACAGCTGCATGAACTTTTGAAACCCCCATTTCACAACCATCCCACCAAGATGCCTCTTCTTTTCCCTTTCCTGCTCCTTTATAATCCCATCTCTTTATTCTCCCCTCTCTTTAGTTTTCTGATTCCACTGTACATCCCAGGATACATCCCAGATTTAAGAGTTTTAGGACCCATTCACACTACGAAATAACCCAGTTTGGAATCCAGGTTATTTCCCTGTCATTCAGACTTGCACCTTTGTGCAGTTTGGGGGGGGGGGGCAACTGAAAAGCCCACTTAAACTGGTGCATTTGGCACTGGATCCCTTAGTGGTTCTTTTTTTAAGAACCGCAACAATCCGCATCTCTGATAGTGTGAGTAAGCTATCAGATCGATTCAGATCGCACAGCCACCATTTAGGAAATGGAGCTGCCACCATTTTGATCCAGAATGGTAGCAAATGGGAACTTCAGACTGGATTTACATACCACGGGGAGGTTTGCTGCCTTGGAATGTAACGGGAACAGTGAATTGATTTTGAATCAATTCACAGATGCAAATCTCTCCGTACAAAAAATGCAAGTGTGACTGGCCCCTAAGAGTTTCAGAATTTGTTGTCCTGGGACAGATGAGTAGTCTCTGTAGTGTCCAGTGTCTAACATGGATTTTAAAAAAGAAACATGCACCTCACTGTTCCAAGCCACCCTGGCTGCTTCTTAGTTTTAAATATTTTATTTCTGGGATTAACTGTAACACTTTAATCATAAAATCTAATAAACAAAGGGTTTTTTAAAGCCATATGCATTTAATAAAACAGAACTTCATGGTTCTGTGGAGACTTGAACCTGGAACCTCTAAATTCCAGTGCAACACTCCAAGCACATTTTCGTTTTATGCCAAATAATCACACTGCGAAACCAGGCTTTTGTGGGGAGGAAAGAACCAACTTGATAATGTCAAAATTGTTGGCTAGTCAGCATGATGGATTATTTAATAACCAATAACTTCTTTCAGGAGTTGCAGAAATTCCAGCGTAAGTCAATTGCTTCAGTTAAAAAAAAAAACAATCAAGCTAATTGAGTTACTCCTTTACATTAGAACATTTCCAGCTCCATTGATAATTGATTCTAGCTGTTAGTTTCTATTTTGGGGAAACGGCAGCCCTCTGCTGCTGAGGTCCTGAATGCATCAATGACAGGTGCAAATCAGTTGATCATCAAAATGATTGGTTCACATCAGTCTAGACACGATGTATTGAGTTGCTGGGGTTATGAGCAAGACTGTAATGACCTAAGATTATATGTCTGCTACATGGGGAAACTATTCCGTGAATACTCATTCGCTATCTATGTAAATTGACACAGGAAAAAATGTATTTGGAAATGAGTGTTTGGCCTCTTTAGAGCAAAAACATGACTTTCTTCATTGCCTCCATCGCATCATTGATGGAGAAAATTCATCAGCAAGGAGGGAATGCAGTGAACTCCACGGATGAGTCCAATAGAATATGGATCTCTCAATGTGTTAACTGGTTGTAACCAGAATTTAGGAAACTGATCTTTTCGGACTGCAGTTCCCAGTATCCTTCAGCCTGTGCTGCCAGGTTATGGGAGTGGTGGTGCGTAAAGGCCATGCTTCCAAGATCCAGCTCTGACTTTTGAGGCAGTTCCCAGAAACTGCTTAAATGTCCTGGGTTCTGGCTGCATCTGTGCTGCAGAAATACAGTGGTCCCCCGGGTTACGAAAGTAATCCATTCCAGGACCCCTTTCGTAACCCGAAAACATTTGTAACCCGGGGACCACTGTAAGTATAGGAAAGCACTTGGTGCAATTTGAATTTCGCGCCGCTTTCCTTTCGCAACCCGGGTTTTTTTTTTCGCAAGCCGAGGCCATTTTTCCGGCCCCGGCTCTTTCAGATCCTGGGGGTTTTCGTACCCCAGGGGATTCGCAACCCGGGGGACCACTGTAATCCAGTTTGACACCATTTTAACTTCCATGACTCAGTGCTATGAATTCTGAGAACTGTAGTTTGTTGCGGCACCAGAGCTCTCTGACGGAGAAGGCGAAATGCCTCACACAAAACCACAGTTCCCAGAATTCAATAGCACTGAGCCATGACAGTTAAAGTGGTGTCAAACTGGATTATTTCTGCAGTGCAGATGCAGCCTGAATCTCCCAGAATCCACATAGCCAGAAGGAAGAGGGGCCCACCTGCATGAATACCCTTCCGCACCATCTGAACTGATGCAGGGCTATGACTAACATCGTCAATTTTCTTTCTTTCTCCTGTACCATTTTCCCTGATGAAGAATCCAGTGGAGTTTCGAAAGCTTGCAATATATATTCTGTGCCTTTTGTTTGAGTTATCTGGAGTGACTCAGGAGTTCATGGATTCCATGGCATCCATGAACCTTTCCCAACTGGTTGATGGGCCCACGCATTTCACAGGTCATACACTCAATGGGGTCTTTACTACAGAACAGGAGTATCTGTGGGCAGAGGTAACCATGACCTCCGCTCTGTCATGGACGGATCATTTCCTGATCAAGTTGGAAGTGAAGGCCACTTTCCATAACTCTGTGGGTGGCGGACATATTCCAATGGTCCACCCTCGAAGGCTTATGAAACCAATTGGTTTCCAGAAAGCCCTAGAGGGTTTGCTGGTTGGAAGCGCCGGAGATTCTGTTGAGGCCTTGGTCCACACATGGAACACAGACATCACCAGGGCTATCAACACAATCACTACTGAGCGTACTTTCCAGCCCGCTCCAAATTGCAAACCCTGGTACATGGAAGATCTCAGGGAAATGAAGCGGACTGGACAATGACTAGAGTGGGAATAGCGAAAGACTCGGCTCTCATCCAACAGAACTCTCTACAGACAGCATTTTTGCAGCTATAAAGAGGCTTTGCGTGCAGCACGGAGATCTCTCTGTTCTGCACGCATTGTGTCTGCAGAGTCTCGCCCAGCAGAGTTGTTTAGGGTTGTGGGGGAATTGACACGGGTTCCTCCTGCGCAAACCCCCCTACTAGAGCCTACAACAGCCTGCTGTGAGGCGTTTAACATCCACTTTGCGGATAAAATCTCTCGGATCAAAGCCGACTTGGACACCAATATTTGTTCAGAATCCACAAGTGAGATGTCCAGCCACTCCATTGTTGTCAGTTTACTGGATGAGTTCCAATTGGTGAGTACCGATGACATGGACAAGCTCCTTGGATGTGTGAAAAAGACGACTTGCTCTCTCGATCCAGGTCCATCTTGGCTGGTCGTCCAGGGAGGGGACGCATTGAGGACATTCCTTCGGGAGGTGATCAATGCGTCCCTCAAGGAAGGCATTGTTCCATCCTGTCTGAAGGAGGCGGCCGTCAAGCCTCTCCTGAAGAAGCCTTCCTTTGATCCCCTGGACAGGAACAACTATAGACCAGTTTCCTTGCTGCCTTTTCTTTGCAAGGTAATCGAGAGAGCGGTCGCCTTTCAACTCCAAGCCGTCTTGGATGAAGCTGACTACCTCAACCCATTTCAAACTGGCTTCAGGGCGGAATATGGAGTGGAGACTGCCATGGTTGCTCTGCCTGACGACCTCTGCCTGAGCATCGACAGGGGTAGTGTGACCCTGCTGGTGCTCTTGGATCTCTCAGTGGTGTTTGACACTATCGATCACTCCATCCTTCTGGATCGGCTGAGAGAATTAGAGATTGGCGGCACCACCCTTAGGTGGTTCCAATCCTTTCTCTCCAGCAGATACCAAAGGGTGAGACTCGGGGACAGCTGCTCCTCTAAAATTGAGCTTAGTTGTGGTGTTCCTCAGGGCACCATTCTGTCCCCGAAGTTATTTAATATCTGTATGAAGCCACTTGAAGAGATCATTCAGAGGCACGGAGCTCAGTGTCATCAGTATGCTGATGACACTCAGATATATTTCTCTGTGACCAGATTGTCTGCTCAGACTTCAGATGGCGTCTCCCCTCTTAATGACTGCCTTGCGGTGGTAATGGGTTGGATGAGGGAAAACCGATTGAAGCTCAATCCAGACAAAACGGAGTTACTGGCCCAAAACCAGTTTTGGGATTACAACTTCCAGTCCTGGACGGGGTCACACTCTCCCCACAGGACTCTGTTCACAGTCTGGGGGTACTCCTTGACCCGTTGCTTCACATGACTAGTCAGGTGAATGTGACGGTCAGGAGCTCCTGTTATCAGCTTTGGCTGATACGCCAGCTGTGCCCTTTTCTGGAGATGAGGGACCTGGAAACTGTGGTGCACATGCTGGTAACCTCACGTCTGGACTTCTGTAACACGCTCTACATGGGGCTACCCTTGTGCTTAACCCGGAAACTGCAACTGGTCCAAAAAGCAGCCAGGCTTGTCACCGGTACATCTAGGAGGAAGCACATTACACCTGTACTTAAATCCCTCCACTGGCTGCCAATTAGTTTCCAGGCGCAGTACAAGGTGTTGGTTTTAACCTTTAAAGCCCTACATGGCTCGGGTCCATCCTATCTGAGGGACTGCCTCTTCCCAAATGACCCCCCCCCCCGGCACGCTCTGGTCCTCTGGGAGGAATCTGCTACAGCCCATGAAGACCAGGCTGGTCCAGACCTCCCAGAGGGCCTTTTCAGTTGTTGCCCCCAAGCTGTGGAATGACCTGCCAGACGAGATGTGTCTTATTCCATCTTTTGAAGGCTTTAAAAAATTTAAAAAGCCCTAGTGTGAGTAACTCACTACTTACTCACTACTACCCATAGTGTGAATAAGCTATCGGATTGGTTCACATAGCGCAGCCACCATTCAGGAAATGGAGGCGCCTGCATTTTGATCCGGAAAGGTGGCAAATGGGAACTTCAGACCAGATTTTTAAAAGATGCATCTCTTCCAGCAAGCCTACCCAGAAGATGTTTAACACCTCCTGACTCCGAAATGCTGTTGTGTATTTCAACCTTTTCTTCAGCGTTTTTCACCCTATACAGCTAAGACCACTGGGTCGGAACTTTTTCGTTGCTGTTTTATCTTATTTTTATTTGTTTATTTTAGCTATTTTAATTTTGCTGTGATTTAATTCTGTTTTAAGGGGGGGGAGCTGGGAAATGGGATGGGATATTTTAACTTGTACTGTTTTTTAACTTTGTTGTAACCCGGCTAGAAATAATAATAATAATAATTATTATTATTATTATTATTATCACTGTCTTGTGGATTTTGGATGATCCTGTACTTTGCTATAAAACCAACGTGGTTACCTATTATGCTTAAATAGAGATCAGCCATATGTTGTGAAAAGTTAGGTGAGACATCTGTGGGTTTAGTATATCATTGTAAGAATACTCAATCAACAACTCCTGACCTGAACACAATTTGTGGTTGGAAAGCCATGTACTTCTGAACTTACAATGACAGCCTACTGCCACAACCAGAACAAGATGCCTTTGGGGAATGGATACATTTGAGAAATGCGCTCAGGAATGGGGGAGAAAAGGCAAAACAAGTACAATTTGAAAAAGGTGCATGGAAATGCCAAGGAATGGGGGAAGAAAAGGTCACAACCAGATGCACACCTGATTTCGTAGAGCCTAACTGACGAGATTAAGCCTGGCAGGTTTGTACTTCCCAGCTGTGAATGTTCCCTCCTCCAGGCTTTTGAGAAAGGTGTAGGAAGTGGTGTTCTGAGTAGAGGAGAAGGCTTCTATCCTCAGTTGTTCTTCTCTTCTCTTGTCACAGCAGCAGCTTCCAGATCAGGGCACGGTGAATTTGCTCTGGGCTTTATTTCAGATCTTCAAGGAGGTATTCAGTGTACTACAGCTTCTTTAGAACTAGTGGGGTATGTGATGTGAGTCTTGGACTATGTGTCTGGAGACCAGAGTTTGATTCCTAGCTCAGCCATGAAGCCCATTGGGTGACCGTGGGCAAGTCACACTCTCTCAGCCTCAGGGGAAGGCAATGGCAAACCTCCTCTGAACAAATCATGCCAAGAAAACCCCATGATAGTGTTGCTTTAGGGTCACCATAAGTCAGAAATGACTGCAAGGCACACAGCAACAACGACAACAACAAAATTTCTTTGGAGATAATGTTCAGCACTTTGGATAGCTCTGTCTGCAGCTGTTGCAAGGAGTCTCTTCAACTTTACCAGTGATGGCAATTCCTCTTAAAAATATATATACAGCTGCCTGATGCTGAGTTGGACCATGGGTCCTTCCAGCTCAGGAGTGCCTACTCTGATCGGCAGAAGCTCTCCGAGAGCTTGAGTACAGCACTTTTCCAGCCCTGCTTGTCAATTTCTTTATACTGGAGATGTCAGTGTATGAATCTGGGACCTTCTGCATGTAAAGTACATGCTCTGCCATTCAGCTCCTGTTAATCCTTTACCTAGGCCCCTTTCACACTACGAAATAACCCAGTTTGGAAACCGGGTTATATCCCTGTTTCCCTGTAATCAGTGCAATTTGTGGGGGGCAAGTGAAAAGCTCATTTAAACTGGTGTATTTGGCACCGGATCCCTTAGTGGTTCTTTTTTAACGAACTGTAATGATCCGCATCTCCGATAGTGTGAGTAAGCTATCGGATTGGTTCAGATCATGCAGCCGCCATTCAGGAAATGGAGGTGCCTGAATTTTGATCCGGAAAGGTGGCAAATGGGAACTTCAGACCAGATTAAAATGCCACAGAGAGATTCACTGCCTTAAAGCATAGTGGGAATAGTGAATCAATTTTGAATCAGTTCACAGATGCGAATCTCTCCATGGACTAGCCCCCAAGATTGGCTATTGACAATCCTTTACCAGCACCACTGAGAACTTGGGGAACTTCCTTTTGGGGGCTTCCTGTTGTTGTTGTTGTTGTTGTTGTTGTCGTTGTCGTCGTTGTGTCTCTTGAAATCGCTTCTGACTTATGGTGATCCTAAGGTGTTAATAATTTTATTGTGATTTTTAATTAATGTTGGATTTTAATTAATTAAAATCCTCCTTACTTGTCTGAACTTCTTTCTCCTCACACTCCTTCTCGTACCCTCCGTTCTGGTAGTCTAGGTCTCCTGTCCCAGCCGAGGATTTCCACTGCCCCATCCCGGATTCGTCCCTTCTCACTTGCTGCCCCTCACTCCTGGAACCTTCTTCCCCCACATGCACGCCTCATCACTTCCCTAACCAGGTTCAAAACTGAGTTAAAGACTATATTATTTAGGGAAGCTTTCCCAGGACTGTGCCATCCGCCCCAGGATGCCTCCTTTTAACTTTGTATTAAGAAGCCATGCCCTCCCTCCTGTCCATCTGCCTTGGTCCTGGCCCCAGAGGGAGAGAAGAACCACTGGACCTCACCCCCTTTCCCATCACCTTCCCCTCTTCCTTTTGTGTTGTCTCTTTTAGACTGTAAGCCTGAGGGCAGGGATCTGTCTAATTTATGATTGTATGTACAGCACTGTGTAAATTTACAGCGCTATATAAATAAAGGTTAATAATAATAATAATAATAATAATTGTACTACAGTTTAATTCTGTTTTAAGGGGAGTGGATATGGTGTATATTTGTATCTGTATTTTATCTTTGTAAGCCGCTTTGATTGTTCCCACAAAAAGCGGGGTAGAAATTGAAGTTTTATTTTATTTATTATTATTATAACCTATCATGGGATTTTGTGAGGGTGAGAATGTGTGACTTGCTCAGGGCCACCCAGGAGGTTTCCATGGCCTAATCAAAACCAGGTCTCCAGAGTCCTAATCCACTGGTCAAACCATTATGCCACACTAGCTCCCCAGATCCTCCTGACATGGCCAAGCAACATTTCCAAGCCGTTTCTCTTCTCCCACTTTCTCTTGGATCATGGGCTTGTCTGTTCAAAGTGGATGTTTCGCATACAGCCCTCGCTCTTCCCTAAACTTTCATATGCCAACAAAGTGTTAGAGGTGCTATGCTATTTAGTAAGCGCTTGGATGGGATAAAGGTGCATAAAAGTAAGCCTGGTATGTAGAACATAAAGATGGAGTACTTGGGTGAGTCACAGTCTCTCAGCCTCAGTGGGTGGCAATGGTAAAGCGCCTCTGGACAAATCTTGCCATGAAAACCCCACGATAGGTTCACCTTAGGATCTCCATAGTTTGGAAATGACTTGAAGGCACACAACAACAAACAAAGAAAAGTTTTTCTTCCTCTTTCATAATACAGTACTAGAACCCAATGGACTTGTCATCCCATGGACTGCTGTAGTGGGAAAGAGATAGTAAAAAGCCAAACTAGCAGCCAAAACTGTTATATGTTAAACTGTGGGACTCAATGCTGTAAGATGTAGTGATGGTTGCCAACTTGGATGCCTAAATAAGGTGAATAGGTGAGGATGGAGGACAGGGCCTTCCATAGCTACTTGTCAGGATGGCTGTGTATCATCTCTCTGAATCAGTTGCTCGGGGAACATGGGATGGATGGTACAGTTGCCATGTATGCTGTTGGTGGGCTTCTTGTGGCAACCAGTTGACAATTGTGTGGACAGAATGCTGGACCAGATACACTGAGAAGCGCTTCTTACATTTTCAGGACTTGATTTTTTACTTCTTTCTTCCACAACCTTGCACATGATTCAAGGACCAGCACTGACCTTCTAAACCAGCTTTCTTGGTGGTTGAGCCTTCTGCAGCATGGGCAAAAGTTGAGGGTAATGGGATTTGTAATCTACAACATTGGAAGGACATTACATTTGGGAATGCTGCTCAAAAGCAGGGGTCCTTTCACACTACACAATTATAGCACCATGATGCCAATGTCACTATCATGGACTCCAGAGATTTATAGTTTGGTCAGGCACTGTAGTGTATTTGTTTGAGGGTTGAGCTAGGTTTCTGGGAACCCAGGAATGAATTATTTGCTCAGGCCTGGAAAGTCAGCCTGAGACTCATTCAGTCTCAGAGGAAAGATAATGGCAAACCCTTTCATTATTATTTTGTGTGTGTGTGTGGTTTTTTTAAATTATGTAAATTGTCTTCATTAAAAACATTTCTACTGCATCTACTTCAACCATGAACATTGACCTAAACAAAACAGAACAGACACATTTATCAAAAACTGACAAAGGAAAATCAAAACAATTAAACACAAAAGGCAATACTAACAAGAAACCATAAAACAATATGATGACTTTCTGGACCCTTTTTGTCTGTTAAGCTAATATTTCTGTACTGATTCATTTTTACCTTTTTTGTCATCTCTATTTTATCTTTACTCAAAACTGTTATATGTAATAAATCTCAAAACACTTTCCTACTTCAATTCAGGCCAATTATAACTTTTTCACCTCATTCTTCTTCTAAGTAATTTATCAGTGGATTCCTTTCTAATTTGAAATTTTCCTATAGTTTACTTTTTAGCATGTATATTCATCTATTTTCCATATGATCATATAATTTCATTAATCATTCCTTGTATTTGGGAATTCATTCTTTCCCCATTTCTATGCATATTAAACTGAAGCTAGAGCTAGGTTTGAGTGTTGGACTATGACTCTGGTGATAGGGTTAGAATCCCTTCTCAGCCATGTAAACCCACTGGGTGACCTTGGGCAAGTCACACTGTCTCAGCCTCAATGGCAAACTCCCTCTGAACAAACTTGCCAAAAAAGCAAAACCATGATACGTTCTCATTAGGGTTGCCATGAGTCACCTGGAAGGCACACAACAACAACAAAACCCGAGCTGCCATTGTCATATAAATTATAAGCATACCATGTTTTTTTTGTAGATTTTCATTGGTAACCATTCCCAACATATACATTTTTGATCCATAACCTCTTTAACATTAAGAATCTTAGAGACCAGGGTATGTATTTGTTTCCAGTAGTATTTAGCCCATTTACATGACCATCAATGATGATAAAATGTATCTATCTAATTATTTATTACATTTCCAATCATTGTTTTTGATGTTCTGCATTTTCCCCATTTATACGGGGTGAAATACTGCCTATATTGCATCTTATACAATTTTTCTTTCACATCATAACTCAATGTGTACTTTATTCTCTTACATCATAAATTCCCCCTACTCTACCAGTAGAATATTTTGTTCTATATCTTGGGCTCGTTTCGCCATACTTTCTTTAATTATCTCATCTTCCATTTCTAATTTTGACCATAATTTATAGAATTAAGAGATGATGATTATTTCCTGAGGTTATGATTATTTCAAAGTCTGGATTGGCTGCTTCTATCCCTACGGTTTTCATGTCTAAACCTCTTCTGAATAAGTCCTGCCAAGAAAATCCTGTGATTTTTCGCCATATGTGGAAAGCAACTTGAAGTCACGCAACAACAAAGAGGCACTAGAGCTCTCCAGCTGACAGTTATAAGTGCTATTCCATAGACAGAAAATCCTGGGATTTCATAAGAAGTTGCTGCAGTCAGAGACTTGGATGATAGAACAGAGGGCATGCTTCCCATATTTGCAGATGACACCAAATTAGCCAATATCCCAGAAGACAGAGAATTCAAAATGACTTCAACAAATTAGAAAGCTGGGCCAAAACTTAACAAAATGAATGTCAACAGGGAGAAATGTAGGGTGCTCCTCTTGGTCAGTAAAAACATCCGGATATAAGATGGGTGATATCTGGTTTAACACCAATACATGGGAAAGGGATCTAGGAGTCTTAGTGGACCACGGGCTGAACATGAGTCACCAACGTGACGCATCCTCTTAAAAAGCCAATCCAATTCTAGGCTGCATCTATAGGAGTATAGTGTTCAGATATGTGGGTGCACCATACACAGGTTCTGGTTTATGTGGAAGCCACACGGCAATCTAATGAATGGTGTTCACACCCATGGGGTGTGCATGCCACCCCACCGCAAGCATGAGCCCCATTATACTGAATGGGGCTTGAGCATATGCATTATTCACTTTATGCAGGGGGGTCCAGAACGGATCCCGAGTGTAAGGCAAGGCTCCACTGTAATAGTACCGCTCTATATTCTACTTGGGTCAGATCTCACCTGGAATATTTTGTCTAGTTCTGGGAACCACAATTTAAGAAGGATGTGGACAAGCTTGAGCATGACCACAGGAGGGCAACCAAAATGGTGAAAGATCTAGACAGCATGTCCTATGAAGAGCGGTTTAGGGATCTGGGTATGTTTAGCCTGGGGAAGAGAAGGTTAAGAGGTGACACGATGCCCCTGTTTATTTGTTTGGAGGGATGTTACATTGAAGATAGAACAGGCTTGTTCTCTGGTGCTTCCAAGACTAGGGCATGGAGCAGTGGATTCATGCTACTGGAAAGAGATTCCACCTAAATATTCGGAAGAATTTATGGATGGTGTGAGCTCTTTGGTAGTGGAAAACACTGCCTTGGATGTGGTGGAGTCTCTTTCTTTGAAGGTTTTTAAGCAAGGGCTGGACAGACATTTGTTGGGAATGCTTTGACTGGGTGTTCCTGCATAGCAGGATCGAGTTGGACTGGATGGCCCTTGAGGTGTCTTCCAACTCTATGATTCAATGATTCACTGCACTGCAAACAGCGTACCTACGTGGTTCAAGATCGTACTGTTCCCTCTGTCGCATTGGGACTTCTTGGTATGTTTCCAAAGGAACGTCCTTGCTCTTTCTTTCCCTCTTTTTTTTTTTTTTTTACAAAAGAAGATTCTGCATAATTCTTGTTCAACTGATTACAAGGGAAAAAATAAAGCTAATGTCATCACTTGCCTAAAGAAAATTAATTTGGGGAGGTCTAGAATTCCTTGCATGTTCGTTTCTCTTGTGTGACTAGGATACATTTTCTAGATCAGATAAATTGCATGAGATTTGCATAATAATAAAGCCAATTTTTTTTCTTGTTTTCTTTTTTTCTTTTCTATAAGTATAGAAGGGAAAAAGTTAGATGTAGTGCAAAACAATCTGGTGGGAATATCCCATCTCAAACTCTCAACTCATTTCCATAGAATATGTGTAAAAGATGACCTAGAACAGCAATGTAGGCATATAGAAATATATATGGAGTTGTTGCGTGATTCCCTCACAAACAGACAGGAATATTGGGAGCTCCATCTTACTTCTAAGCATTTTAAAATATCAAACGGCATTCCTTTACCACCAAGATTTCTGTACCTCTATATGAACTAGAAATTTGCTATCTCAGAAATTCAATTCCTAGAAAGTGAGATTCATTCAAGGTCATATAGACTTTTCTTGGGAAGCTGATTCAATATGGATCTGTTTTATTTCTTCATTTCTTTAAATGTCTCTATCCTTCCCTGTCTCTGAAAGAGCTTAGATAGAGTGAAAGCAGTCCACTGATTTAAAACAAATAGAGTCAGCCCTCTCTAAACATGGATTCTGCATCCGTGGATTCAACTGTCCATGGCTTGAAAATATCTCCTCCCAAGAAAAGCCAAAAAGCAAAACTAGATTTTGCCATTTTATATAAGGGACACCATTTGACTATGCCATTGTATATAATGGGACTTGAGCATTTTGATATTCACAGGGGGTTCTGGAACCAAACCTCAGTGGATACTAAGGGCACACTTATTCCTTTACAGTACTCTCCCTGTGTTCAAAGTTCCAAAATGATTTAGAGGAATTATTTTACAGAGAAAAACACATGGAGTGGGGGCAGGTTGAATAAAAGAACTATTTTCTGTGCAGGAAAAAAAGTTTCCTGTGCAGGAAACAGGGTTAGGGCCACTGCATAAAAAAAAAAAACCAGTATATTTTTGCATGAGAAAAACATTGGTTTTTCTCTTCAGAAAAGCTGTGCAACAGTTTGGCATGTTTGAATACAAGGGAGGAAATTGTGCTAAAGTTTCACTGGAAATTAATAATTACAAACATTATTTCCATCACTGGGTTAGAACAGGAGTGGGAATGATACAGCACTCCAGATGTTGTTGGACTGCAACTCCCAGCATTCCTTACCTTTGGTTTGGTTGGTTAAGGCTGCTAGAAGTTGCAGTTCAGCAACATTGAATTTCTACCCCCGGTTAGGAGGTGGTTTGGCATTCTTCTTCTTAGATCAGGGGTGTCACCCACCGAAGGGAGCGTGAAGTTTGACTCTCCTCCTGGCAACTATGCTTCTCTTGCATGAGGTCTTGCAAAGTCAAGAGGTCATGTATGAAATCTAAGATTAATTTTACAGTAAGCCTACAATGTTCAGGTTGTTCAGAGGAATCTGAGATTATCCAGAAACCCATCAAGGTGCCTTCAAAACGGAGGTTGATGAGTTCACCCAATTTGTCTTTATCATCCTGGACATGGCCTTCTAATCTTTCTCTTGCAATGCATAGCCACTGTAACTCTGCAGGATTGGCTCCAAGTTTGGAATTCAAAGAAGAAGACGTTGATGTTGATGGTAATGATGAACATGGTGATCATCATTCTTTATTTATATAGTGCCATCAGTTTACATGGCACTTTATAGGCACAACAACCAAAAACAGTGGGTCCTGCCAAAGGCATACAATCTAAAGTGTGTGCATACACATACACACAGGGGGAAGGAATGAGTAATAAAATAAAACTATATGATACAGTTCTTAAACAAAGTATCTAGGTGGAATAGAAAAATACAATATAATGTAAACCCAACTAACCAATACATGTAATCAAATTTACAGGATTATAAAACAACATCAAACTAAAGTTCTCAATGCTTTAGAAAAAAACCCAATGTTTTTAATTCAGATTTAAAAATAGTGAAGGGAGCCATCTGCTTTCTATAGGTGTGTGGGGAGGGGATCCCTTCCAGCGCTTGAAAAAGTTTCTTTTGGACTATCAGTCTCAGAATTCCCCAGTCACCAATGGTTTAAAAAAGTAATTCTGTAAATATTCTCTCTTTATTACTAGGATGGGTGGATTGCATAGCCTCCAACTGTCCCAATTTGGCAGGGGAAAGTCCCAATTCATCTTCTGTTGTCCGACTTTTTCAGTTGCTTTTAAAATGTCCCATTTTCTCTTTGCCTCCCACCTTCCCCTTTTGTCCTCAGCTTGCTGCTATTGTTGCAGAAACTTGAGTTCAAAGTGCAAACGTTGTTTGCCCTCCATGCGCTCAGCAAAGGAAAACAGAGAGGACGGGGGCAAACCCATGCCCTTCCCAGGGCTCTCAGGCAAAAGCAAACTGTTATAGCCTCTCCTAGCTCATCTGTTTTTCCTCATTCATAGCTATTGCTGTCTTGCCCATACCCTGATGTTATTTGGCCATACGTGTTCTGGTTTTCATCTGTAAAATGTTGGTTGGTATGAGAATAGCTGGGAATAGTAGGGTTTTAGTCACTCCCTTTTTAATTTTCCACAGCATTTGCTGCCCAAAGGTGCTCATTGTTTAAGTTTCAAAGCCAAGAGACATCCTGATAGCACCTTTAAAACTAACGTCTATGTCATCATGCACATTCATCAATTCTCATTATAATCCACTTTCTCTGGTACTCGCACTGTATGGTTGTGGTGAGCAAGTTTCTTTGCGTCAACAGAGTTTGGCAGGCCGGCCTAAGAAATTGTTTTTTGTGCAACTGAAAATATGTTGGCACATCTAACAGGTTCCGTGACCAATATTTCAGGGGGGTTCCAGGTCATTGCAGGCTGCTACACAGGGATTTTCTACTGACTTATCTAACTATTTTGTTTCAATATTTATATCCTTCCCTATATCATAAGATCTCAAGGAGGCATCCAGGTAAGATCAATATAAGCTGCTCAAAGCAGTTTCAGACAATAGAAACAATTGAAACAGGAGATTACTACATGCTGCTTTTAAACTGTGGTTAGATGTGGAAAAAAACAACTTTGGAGATACTTATTGCATGACAATGCCTCTGGCCTGTAATTACTGCATCTCCCAAGCATAGTCCCCCTTTTCAATGTTGGGGAAAATCTTTCAATGACCTCCCAATCGTGCCAATTCCCAGTGCAAAATGTTACTGCCCGGGCAAATCTGATATTGGCAGTCATGTAGGTTGCATCTGCACTGCAGAAATAATCCCGTTTAACACCACTTAAACGGCCATAGCTGAATGCTATGTAATTCTTGGAATTGTAGTTTAGTGAGATATGTGGTTTTCTCTGTCGGAGAGCTCTGGTGCCACAAGAAACTAAGGGTCTCGGAATTTCATAGAGCTGAGCCATGGCAGTTAAAGTGGTGTAAAACTGCATTAATTCTGCTGTTATCAGTGTCTCCTCCTTTCCTCTTGCCCCACTTGCTTTTCCTGAGCAGGCTGGTTGCTTTTCATTTTTTTCTCCTATATCTTTTCTTCTTTTTAAAATTTACATTTTAAAAATGTAGCAGAACTTCGGAATTGCATAGAAACAGTTAAAATTATTATTATTATTATTATTATTATTATTATTACTATTATTATTCTATACCCCGCTCTTCAGCCAAAAGGCTATCAGAGTGGCTTCCAAATTGTTCATTAGACATTTCCCTGCCCTCAGGCTTACAATCTAAAGAGACAAGACACAAAAGGAGAAGGGAATGGCAGTGTTGAAAGGGGAAAGAAAACTAAATAAAAATAAATAAACCCAAAGGTATGCTGGGTAGAATATAGGGCAGGGATTAAGTCAGGAAAGGAGGGTAATGGCAGCAACAGCCCCAGTTGTGCAACTGCAAAGACATGCAATATCGGCTGCTCTGAACCCATTATGTTTCTTTCTTTTAAAAAAAAATCTGATGCAGTTGCTGCAAGAATGGGGTTCGTATGGTGATGTCCATAGACTAAAACATATTGAACAACTTTACAAGACCATGAAGGTTAAAACAGTTTAAAACCACATGCATGAACATTTTGGAGTAACTCAGTTACACCCAGGCTTTAGTAAATGAAGAAAATGGAGTTTATCATATGGAGGAAATCTGAAAGTTTAAACGGGGATTATCCCATGCAACTCATGCAGTTACTTAAATCATAATTAAGATTTTCACACACAGCAGTCATTATCCCGGGAATAACCAGGAAATAACCAGGCAATAAACAGCAACAAATTATTCACAGGATTTCCCCATGAATTATTTGTTGCTGTTTATTGCCTGGTTATTCCCAGGTTAATGGTGCTTTAATCGCGACATCGTGTAAAAAAACTTTATCTCAATTGCGTGATTTTCACTGGTATTCTCAGGAGAATGGTATTTTATTCATGACTTCGTGTGAAAATCTTAATCGCAAATGCACAATTTTTACTTACACTTCCAATTGTCCCCGTGTGATAAACTCCAAGTGAAGGGCATTCTGTGCCTTGGGTGCCATAGGTGAAAAGGTCCTCTCTCATGTCAACTGGATGTCGGAGATACTCTAGATAGAAATACCCTTTGATCCTCTCTTGTTCCTGTTAAACATGACCTCAGTATTTGAAAAGGATATAGAAAAATACATAAACGGATTATACTGTATATGATTACCTCCACCAGAATACTGTATGCAAAATTATGGGGAAAACTCTCACTTCCACCTAGGAAAGAATGGTTAAACAAGTTATCAGAAGCTATGGAATTGGACATCCTTACAACCCTAAGGAAGGAAAATACTAAGGAAAAGATCAAACAAGAGTGGAATTGTTTAAAACTATAGAGAGAGAGAAAATCTATAGATAGAATTGTACCAAGAAAAAAATATGACAAGTCGCTAATTAATAAATCAAATTATAATTATTATTTTCTTTATTTTTAGATGCTAATTCTAAACATAACTAATCCCACTAATATGGAGCAATATAACGGGTCGGACAATATTAGTCTTATTTTTGATTTGAAGCAAGTTTTAGTTTAGTTTTGCTTTGTTTTTAGTGAAAGCAAAGATAAGTGTATTGCTCAGGAAATATGACTATTTTTGATATATAGTGATATAATAGCCTTTTTGTTGTAGGCACAGTTTGTATATGTATAGCTTGTACTTTGTTTATTTGTCTATCAAGTCCTTTATGTGTTTTTGGTATATACATGATGTGTCGATACTCATATGTAAATTTGGAATAATAATAATAATAGTAATATTCCAAACCTTCCTGTGATGGTGGAACCAAGCCAAAGCCCTCTTCCAAGGATCTTAAAACTTAGGCAGGCTTGTATCGGGAAGATAACAACTGATGCAAGCTACAGGAAGAGATTCCACCTACACATTAGGAGGAACTTCCTGACAGTAAGAGCTGTTTGACAGTGGGACATACTGCCTTGGAGTGTAGTGGAATCTCTTTCCTTGGAGGTCTTTAAGCAGAGGCTGGATGGCCATCTGTCGGGGATGCTTTGATTGGGAGTTCCTGCATGGCAGGGGGTTGGACTGGATGGCCCTTGTGGTCTCTTCCAACTCTATGATTCTGTACAACTCCCAATATCTCTGAGTGCTGGGTATGCTGGCTGGGGCTGATGGGAATGGTAGTCCAGCCACATCCAGGGAAACAAATTTGCGGAAGTCACATTAGTTAGGCCCTTTTTCTTTCTTTAACTTTTGTGATCTCATGTTTCTTCACTTGTTTGAGTTGCCATTAAGATCTTTTCAGGTGTTTGCAAAGCATGCATAACAAATGTGTGGAGTTTGGAGTGAAATCGCACATATTATGGATGATTTTAAAAGGTTAAAGAAAAGGTTACAGAGCATTTCTTTAGTTAGTTAGCATATCAGCAACCCTTGACTAATGAGGGATCCAGGGTTTCCAACCATTCTTATGTAACTTTGTTCATTGTCCATTTTTACTTTGTAAAAGGAATTGATCATATCCATGCTACCCAATTATAGCGATTTGATCCAAGTCTCACCTCCATGGCTACATCTTTTGGGATTCTGGGATTTATAGTTTCATGGGATACTCATAATACTCTGTCAGAGCGCTCTAATACTATAATTCCAGGGAAGGCAACTTCACCAAGCGACAAATCCCAGGTTTCTGTAGGACAGAGCCGATGCAGTTAAAGTGGGATCAAACCAATATAATTTTGCAGTTTATGATGTCCAATGCAACATTTAAAGAATACTGTATTTCTTTGGTAGGGGAAGAAGCAAATCTAGAGCAAGAAGGAAGCATTTCAGAATTTAAATTTCCAGGCTCCAGTGTGAATTTGGGGAGCCAGTGCTGTGGTTCTCAATGTTAACATCTTTCTGAATAGAATGGCACTAGTACTTCTCTCAGTCTGGACACTATGGAGTTTATCACACTGGGACTGATTTTAGCATTAAAGAGAGATTAAAGCGCATTTAAAGCATCCTGCAAATGAAGCAGAAATGGTGAGTAATTGTGCAAATGATTATCACAAGCATTTGTGCAAATAAAGTGATATTGGAAATGAATTGTTGCTGAAATCCCGAAAGTAAAAAGATTTGTATTAATGCTTCTTTGTGACCATTTTAATGGTGGACTTTGTGTGACATCATGTGAAATCATTAAGCATAATTACGTGATTTTTCTGGGATATTCACAGGATAAACTCCCAATCTCCTTCGTGTAATAAACTCCTACGTACAG
The DNA here is from genome assembly GCA_034509955.1 of Urosaurus nigricauda. Classification (NCBI taxonomy): domain Eukaryota; kingdom Metazoa; phylum Chordata; class Lepidosauria; order Squamata; family Phrynosomatidae; genus Urosaurus; species Urosaurus nigricauda. The sequence continues at coordinate 5,458,895 of JAOEGL010000004.1, forward strand.
TACCTATTGATGCAGACTAAAATTGCACTGGCTTTTTTGGCTGTTGCATCACACTATTCACTCATGTTTAGCTTGTGGTCTACTAACACCTGTTTCACATGTACTGCCTTAAAGCCAAATGACATGTATTGAATATTTGCACATTTTGTTTTTCTTGTATAAATGTAGTACCTTACATTTATCATTTGTTAGATATGGCCCAGTCCAATCTGTTAAGATCATTTTGTACCCAGACCCTATCAGCTGGGGTATTACCTGCTCCTTACAATTTAGTGTCACCTGTAAATATGATATATGTGCCCTCTCTTCCATCATTTTTAGAACGATATTAAACAACACCTGCCCCAAGACATAACTCCGTGGCACCCCACAAGTCACTTTTCTCCATGTTAGTAGTTCAGCTTTTGAGTGCAAGTCCCAAATAGCTTAAAGGCACTAGATCCCGTCTGAGCTTGGAAGCTAACAGGGTCACCCTTAGTTAGTACTTGGATGGGAGACTGCCAATAAATACCAGGTTTTTGTTGTCGAGTACTGTCAAGCGATTTCCAATTTATGACAATCCTTGTTGTTGTTGTGTGCCTTCAAATCATTTCTGACTGATGGTGATCCTAAGGCAAGGGGTTTTCCTGGCAAGATTTGTTCAGAGGAGGTTTGCTGTTGCCTTCTCCTGAGGCTGAGAAATGTAACTTCCCTTTCCAGAGAAGAGTCAAGATACCAACACCTCTTTCTCTCCTGTCCCATTTTTCAGCATAATGTTGTCCAAGTTTATTTAAAAGGTGAGTTTCGTGGTCGAGTGGGGGATCAACCCTATCTTTAGGTTTCCTTGGCAAGATTTGCTCAAAGGGTTTGTCTTTGCCTTCCTATGAGGCTGAGAGAGTGTGACTTACCCAAGGTCACCCAGGGGGTTACCATGGCTGAACAGAGATTCGGACCCTGGTCTCCAGAATTGTAGTCCAACACTTAAACCACTACACCGGGTGCTGCAGGTGACATTTCAGAGGAAGGAACTGGCAAAACCACTTCTGAGGATTCCTTGCCCAGGAAAGTCCTATGCAATTCATGGGGTTGCCATAAATCGACAGGTGAATTGAAGACACATGAACACACAGTGTACATTTACATGATCAAGGCCTGGTGAGAATTTCACTTTGGCGCCAGCCTTGGCTGAAACTCAGCAGTGATTGTCAGTTTGCTTTCCACCTGGTAGAACCCCATGGTCCTCTCTCACCACCAACCAGCCACAAGTTTCAGTTCCCTTAACATTTCCTATTTTATGAACACACACACACACATATAGTTTTGCTGAAACCATCAGGCAGTGTCATGTGCAAGAAATGGGTGTTGACATTTTAAAAAATGTTCAGTCTTTTAGAGATGGGGGCTGTCCTACCATCACTTTACCCCGTGGCTGAAAGGAAAAAAGGTCTTTCCACCTTTCTCACGGAAATTTTTTAAGAAGTAACAGTGCCCTTCAGCTCAAACAGTGTTTTCTTTTGCACTGCATAGATAGAGCATTTTGGAGCCACTTGAGCTACTATGGCCCCATCCTGTGTAATCTTGTCATTTGGCGAGATGTGCAGAATGCTCTGCCAAGAGAGCTCTAGCGCTCCCCAAACTACACATCCCAGGACTATGCAGGATGCATCCATGGAAGTGAAAGTGCTAACAAAATGATATAATTTAGTGCGAAAGTGACTCTGATGAGAACCGTCCCGGGCACTTCTTGACAATCTGAGATGGAGGAACAAAAGACAACAGAAGAAATGTCATCCTAGCTGATAGCCCCCTGTTCGAACCCAGGAAAAATTAGTGTGGTGTAGTGGTTTGACTGTTGGACTAGGATTCCAGAAGACCAGGGTTCAAATCCCTGTTCGACCATGGAAGCCCACTGGGTGACCTTGGCCAAGTCATACTCTCTCAGCCTCAGAGAAAGACCATGATAAAATACTTCTGAACAAATCTTGCCAAGAAACCCCATGATAGGTTCACTTTGGGATTGGTATTAGTTGAAACAACTTGAAGGCATAGCGCAAAACAACACAAAAGTAACCATAGCTTCCTCTGCCAATTTAGGCTTCCCATTTAGGCTCCTGAACTATAGTGGAAACAAAGAGTGCATCTGAACTGTAGAAATAAAGCAGTTTGACACCATTTTAACTGCCAAGGCTCCATCTTGCAGAATGCTGGGATTTGTAGTTTTGTTGAAGCACTAGCACTCTTTGGCAGAGAAGGTAAAAGACCTTGTAAAACCACAAATCCCAGGATTCCATAGGATGGAGCTACAGCAGTGGTGTCAAACTGCATCATTTCTATAGTATAGATGCACCCCGAGTCAGCTGTAAGGTCAGAGTTGGATCAATCTTTCTTTAAGATAACCCAGCACTCCTTTACTGGCTGTTCTTTCTGTGAATGTTGCATAATCTATAATAATAACCTCTCAATCGCGTACACTTGTCTTTCAGCAAAGACTTCTAAATAAGTACAGCTGGGAAGGATTTATTGGCTTGTGCAGCATTGTAACTCACCAGTTCACCTTCCCTTCCTTCTGACTCAGGAGAATCAGGATGGAGCTACCATGGTTAAACTGGTGTCAAACTGCATTATTTCTGCAATGTAAATGCACCCAAAGTCAGGTGTAAGCTTATATAAGCTAGGAGTTGGCTAAATCTTTGCTTATAGGACTCCAGCCTTCCTTTGCTAGCTATTCTTTCTGTGAACTTCGCATGGTCTATTCTGTCTTTCAGTGATGTGTTCTGAATAACGATAACTGGGAAGAATTTAGTGGCTTGTGGAAAGTTGCAGTTCACCAGTTCACCTTCCCTTCCTTCTGATCCAGGAGAAAGAGCAGTCCATGGGCCTTATGCAGCCCACCCAGAGACCCCAGTGCAGCTGCCCAGTTGTTGTTCCTGTTGTTGTTGTTGTTGTTGTTGTTGTTGTTGTTGTGTGCCTTCAAGTAATTTCTGACTTAGGGCAACCTTTTGGCAAAACCATCATTGGGTTTTCATGGCCAGATTTATTCAGATACTCTCCAAATGCAAAAATGCAAAATTCACCTTCAGAAATTTCAATTTTCTGTTTTTATGTAATTCTGATTTCATCCTCTCCAGGCTTGTTGTACGCTAGAAATCTCCTTTCTGACCTTAAGGCAATCATATTATTGGGGTTTTCTTAGCAAGCTTTGTTCAGAGGAGATTTGCATTGCCTTCCCCTGAGGTTGTGTGACTTACCCAAGTGGCCAGGAAACTGTGGGTTTTATGGCCAAGCTGGGAATCGAACCCTGGTTTCCAGAGGCATAGTCCAACTCTCAAACCACCACAGCATGCTGGTTGTACCCACGTACAATCACATCCACCCATGGGGATATAGCCAGACATTTGGGGATTTTACTGGGATGTAGACCTCAGTATTGTAGAAAAGCAACACTGTCCCCCCAAACCCACAGAATTTGCCCTCCCTTACATTAGTGCATCTTTCCACCTTTGCATTGTGTGTCTTAGATGAGAATGTTGTTTTCATAGCTGTCACTTTGATAAGGATCCACCCTAGTCATGTTGTTTTCCCACAGAGATTGGGGGGGGGGGGACTGGTTGTTTTTGTGGTGGGTGTCATGACATCTGTTTGTGGAACGGTTCAAGTATAGAGGCATCATATGCAGCAGGACCTCTGGGCTGGTAGCCCGGTCTGCATGAATTAAACCTCCCCCTCCCCAATGCTTGGCTTCTTTTGCAGCCAGCAAGCGGTGGGAAAAAGTCCAGCAGAAGTAGATTGCCTGCAAAGATCAAGGTCTCCAAGGAATTCACAGATCTGATGGGCTGTAAAAAAAAAAAAAAAAGTATTGAAACGGTGGTGCTTATTCAACCGCTTCAGACAATCTAGAGATGCTGGTTTCCTACCACTTCACATCTGGGGCGGGGAGTTGGGGGAGAGATACTATGCTTCACCAGGGGTGTAGATCTGAATGTTATGTCTCTCATTATTTTCCATTAATGTCATTATTGCCATCTGATTAGTGTCAAAATGATGCCATTATTTCTCTTAAGAGAGCAGTGTTGCCCACCCAATGCAAATCTGGAAATTGAAACCCATGTATACCTTGATCTTCAGCCCATCCTTCTGTTTTATAAATGCAGTTTTAAGGAGCAGCTGCATCCATGCGCAACGCAAGTGTGGGACTGTCTGCTACTGCATAATGCATGATTGCTCTGGGTTTCATACATTTGGGTTTTCTAACTACAGCTTAGCACAACAGCCTGAAAGCTATGAGTGGGAGAATGACATACTCTATTCCTGGTACATAATCCCTGACTCAATTACTCTCAAATTTTGGTCTTCTAAATATTTGGGACTTGAGTTCCCAGCCAGCATGTCCAATGGTCAGGAATTCTAAGTGAGGAAGTTTCAAATATTGAGAACCAATGTATTTGAAGAATAGGTTTCATTACCTTGAATTGTTCCTTGGGAGTTCAGATTAAAACCTACAGTGGAGTCATAGATTCAGCAAGGGCAAACAAGATGATGAAAGGTCTGGAAACCAAGCCTTATGAGGAATGACTTAGGGAGCAGGTTTGTTTAGCCTGGAGAAGAGAAGATTGAGAAGTAACATGATGTATGTATGTGCCTTCAAGTCCCCTGTCATCTCATAGCAAATCCATGAATTTCAAATGTTTCTCTTAGGTAAAGAATATTCAGATGTGCTTTTGCCAGTTCCGCCCCCAAAAATCTACTATACAGTGCCTAGTATTCATTAGTGGTCTTCCATCCAAGTGATAACCAGAGCTGACCCTGCTTGGCTTCTAAGATTAGAAGAGATCTGGTGCCTTTAGGGTATTTAGGCCTCTAGTGACATGATAGCCATCTTTAAATATGTTAAGTAGAGATGTGTAGTGACTGGGACCCACCAGTCACTTGGGGGCTTTCTCAGACTACAAAGGGCTAATCTGGGGGGTGGTACATGCTAATGAGACCTTGTAACACATGCTAATAAGTAATTACATCACAGATAACCTATGGCCCTTTAACCAATCAGTGAATTGGAACGCATCTGTTTGCTCTCTATTCCTACAACACGTGCCTTAGCTCGGTGGTTGCTTGCTGGTAGCAAGTGGGAAGTGGAAAAGAACTATAACTCCTTTTAGCAAGCCCTAGCGTGTGCTAAAACAGGGGAATTCAGTTGTAATTTGCTAGGTGGTGGCAGCAATAAGTCTGGAGGACCTCAAGGGTGCCCATTCCACTCAGCAGGGAGTGGAAACAGGGATTCAGAGGATTCCAGAGAAGAAATCCTAAAACAGATCCCTTTGGGGATAAGGGCCAAGAGCAGGGTACTGCTGGGTTGCTTAACCCCTGGGATCATCACAAGATGGGGCAAGCTTGTTTTCTGATGCTTCTGAACATGAAGCAATGAATTCAAATTACAAGAAAAGAAATTCCAAATAAATATTAGGAAGATTTTTTATTTATTTACTGCAATTGCTGTTTGAGAGTTTAATAAACTTCCCCAGAGTGCGTTGGAGCCTCCATCTTTGGAGGTCTTTAAGAAGAGATTGGATGGGCATCTTTTAGGGGTGCCTCAATTGTGATTGGACTAGGTTGCCTTCTCCACCAGAGGCTCTGGTACCATAATAAACTACAAACCCCAGGATTCCACAAGGTGGATCCATGGCAGTTAAAGTGGTGTCAAGCTGCATTATTTCTCCAGTGCAGATGTAGCCTGAGCCTTTTGGAACCTGTCTCCAGTCCACTTCTCCGTTCTCTCTTCTTTTTTTTTCTTTTTCTCTCTTCTTTGGCAGGTCTGCACTGAGCAGAATACTCTAGGCTGCTCCAAGAGTATTCTGGCCCAGAGCTGCCCTAAATTCACTATATTACCTGAGTGCTCCGGAGCAGTGCCAGGCGGTGCCAGCCTTGCCAGGCAGCTGTCTACACATGTGTCCCACTCTTCTGCCTGCTGCTGGCACTGCAGGCACAAGTCACTACCTCCGAGGTGGAAAGCGAGGTGCCCAGTATTGATCACATACTCGTGGCAGCAATGGGTAGCACAATTTGATGCTGCGTAAACAGCTGCCTGGAGTGCTCTGGATTTCCTGGGAAAATCCAGAGCAAATTGTGAGTTTTTATAAAGCAGATTAATGAAGGATTATTGCCCTTCCCATGTGAAGACAATCCACAGTCGAATCAGGCCTTTGGCCCTGTGAGAGTGGGGGGGTGGGGGTGGGGATTGAATTAAATGCCTGTATAGACATGCCCCTTGATCATGTCATCATTGTTTTTGTATCCCTTCAAGTTATTTTCAACTTATGGTGACCCTAAGGTATCCTATCATGGGGTTTTCTTGGCAAGATCTGTTCAGAGGAGGTTCCTGACTGCCTTCTCTTGAGGCTGAGAACATATGATTTGTCCAAGGTCACCGGATGGGTTTCATGGCCAAGCTGGGAATCAAACCCTGGTCTCTAGAGTCACAGTCCAACACGCAAACCACTACACAGTGCTGGGTGTGGTCATGTCATTAGGATTACTGAAGAGCCAGGTACCTGACCTGCCAATATGGTCTTTTCCTCCGTGCCTGGCCATCTTCCAGCACTCCTGGGCAAACATGGCAGTGTAAGAGGCACTGAGCTTCTCAGGTTGAGAGAAGGTGCTTATGAGAGTCTGAACTCCATCTTGGGCTTTAGTTCAGCATCCCTAGACCAGCTCTTCAGTGAAAGGCTTGACCTCTCCTCCTCTTTTGCTAAGCTTGTGGCTGAAGCCATGACAGTCAACAGGTTCAATCTGTATCATCCTCAGTTTTAAAAAATAACAATGAACCCCAGTACCTGACACTTGAGAGGTCTTAATAGATCAGGGTGGAGAATGTGTAGCATTCTTGTTGAAATGCATCTCCCATCAACCCTTTTCAGCATGGTCAACTCTTGAGGTTCAGTGGAAATGCAGCCCAACAACATTTGGAGTGTCAGACAGCCAATGTGGTGCAGTGGTTTGAGCATTGGACAATGATTTTGGAAACCAGGTTTGAATCCCTGCTCAACCATGGAAAGCCGCTGGGCAAGTCACACTCTCAGCCTCAGAGGAAGGCAAAGGCAAACTCTCTTTGGACAAACTTTGCCAAGAAAACCCCATGATAGGTTTGTCTTAGGGTCACCATAAGTTGGAAACAACAGTGTTTCCGATTTTTGATACAGTCAGTAGTGGGTAAGATGGATCAGTGTTCTGACTTAGTGTACACCAGTTTTGGATGTTCAGATCAGGCTATATGAGATACTTTTGCCTATGCCACATTCTAATGTCAGCTATATCAATCTGGGCCACATTCCCACTTACAAATAAATCACTTTGCAATCCGAATCAATTTGGATCGGTTTGGCAGCAGAGCATGGTTCACACTACATTTGCCCCGATCGCATTTTGTTCCTTCAAAATAACCCACTTGTGGTTCACATTGATGAATGAATCGATTCAAAATGGACCCGCTCCAGCCAGCCAAAGGGCAAATTTAAATCGATTCCGATCCACATCTGGTTCACATTTGCACGGAATCGATTTATCAAAAAAAAAAAAAAGTGGAAAAATCAGCATTAAAAAGACATGGGTTAAATGGGTCTAACGCATCCAGCACCACCACCACCCCCGAATTGCTTCAGCAATACAGTTCAAGTGCAAGTCATATTCATTTAAACCGGTTCAAACCAATTTACAATCCAGTTTAAAAAGCAGTAGGAATGAGGCCCTGGTATTCTAGCCCTCAGTCCAACTGTTAGGACTGAGGGGTCCAACTGTTAGGACTAAGGAGAGTGGCCTTATTAAACAATGAGAATTTGATACAGAAACACTTGTGTGTAAGCTTGGTTCATTCAGCAGCTCTACTCTAGTGGGGGACCAACAAGTGGGTTTCATCCACAGGATAGCTATCTGCCTTAGCCAACATAGCCATTGGTAAGGAATACTGGGAGTTGCAGTCCAACAACACCGGAAGGGCTGCATGATTCCAACTCTAGTTGGATGGAAAGAATATTCATAATTATTCATTCCCAGACCAATTGCCACTCCAGGTCTAGGCCCTATGTTAGAATCATTCTCCAGCCTGCCTCCTTTTGGCTTCAAATCTTGGCTTTCAACCCAGCTAGCTAATTGCTCAGGAAGCAAAGTCAAAATATTACCTTACATATTGGATATAAGAGCTAGCATGGCACAGTGTTTTGAGTGTTCAACTAGGACACCGGGAACCAGTGGCATCACTAGGGAGTGTGGGGAGTGTGGACTGTACCAGGTGATACCCTAAGTGGGAGGAGAAAGGAGAGGCCCCAGAATTTTTTAAAATTCAAATTTCAAAAATTGATTTTTTTTAAAAAAAATTGATTTTTAAAAAAAAAATATTCTTTTTAAATTTTCTTTAAAAACATCACATTTTAACTAAATCTTCACTATACGTATGTAAATATATTTAGGTTGTGCATATGATACTGTAATTTTAAAGTATAAATTTAATTTTGCCAGTTGTTGTCCTATATGGGAATTATGGTTTATGAGTAACATTAGTGCAAAAAAGGATTGCTAAGTATTCTGTATGGTGTGAGGTCAGTGGGAGGCTGACACTGAGTTACTACACCGGGTGACACCCACCCTAAGGACACCACTGCTGAGAGCCCAGGGTTTGAATCCCCACTCAACCATGAGAATCCACTGGGTGTCTTTGGGCACACTCTCTCATCCTCAGTGAAAGGTAGGGGCAAACTTCCTCTGAACAAATTCTGCCAGGAAACCCCTGTGATAGGTTCCCCTTAGGGTTGCCATAAGTCAGAAACGACTTGGAGGCACACAACAACAACAACAACATTATGTACATGCCTTGTTCACCTCCATAACATGACTCTATAATTCAGATTTTAGTTACACTTTCCCTTCCCTTATGCTAGTGGCCAGTGTGATGTAGTGGTTTGAGTGTTGGACTAGACCTCTAGAGACCAGAGTTCGAATCCTAGCTTGGCCATGCCAACTCACTGGGTGACCTTGCATCACATTCTGTCAGTCTCAGGGGATGGCAATGGCAAACCCCCTCTGAAGAAACCTGCCAAGGAAACCCCATGATAGATTCTCCATAATTTGGAAATGACTTGAAGGCACACGGCAGCAGCAACAACAACAAATGCTACTGGATCTCTTCCAGCAGCACTGCTTGTTGCTTGTGCTGTCCCTGTTGACTCCATCTTGTCTTAATGTGATCCAACTTCTTTCTTGGAGTGCATGACCTCCAAAACATTTTCTTGCAAAGGGCAGCTGCTAAAAACATCAAATCGATTCACAGATATGGATTTTAGAGACTATAGAGTGTGTGTGGGGTTTGTTTTGTTTGTTTTTTGGTACGGATACAAAAATATGATTTTGTGTGTGTGTGTGTGGTGGGGTGTTGCTGAGAAATCACAGCTGCCGACAGATGCAAACAAATATCGACAGTGCTCACGTCCCTTCCCGCTGCCTGAACAAAGCAAATAAGGGTGTGTGAAGCTGTTTGTTCAATCGGGCTGGGATTATGTATTAGTGCCTTTGTGAAATGGGGGCTTTGTCCAGGCCAGTGGCCCTCGCCAGCTGCAAGGAGACATAGGTGACCTACAGTGGGACGCACGTGCCGGTTGCCTTCCAGGCAAGACAACAATAGGGCATCGTAGGATAGGAGGAATAAGCCCTCCCAGCAGCTCCCCTGTGGAGACAGAGTGTGAAGGAGTCTATGAGATCAAGGCAGAGGGTGTGTGAGGCTGACAGACAGACCGCCTCTCGACACGATAAGCTCCGAGCTCCCAAACTGCCTTTGCTTGGACGGATGGGTGCCTTGATTTATTAAAGCAGTTGCCTCCAGTCATTTTTCTGTACATCTTTTTATTATTTGGCTTGGAGGCATCTGAAGACTGGGGAAAGCATGTGAAAAAATAATCACCACCACCACCACCGTCACAATTTTCATGGAGTCCGATGAATTTTGTCGTATCGGGGGGGGGGGGTATCCAGCTGAGAGTGTCTCCTATTTCTCTCTCTGGTGCCAGAGAGATGTAGATTCCTGTCTTGCTACCGGAGAGGTTTTCAGATCGATCGTGTGAAAAGCAGGGAGAGCTTTTCTCACACCAGAGAGAATAATGAGGTCACCTTCAAAACTCAATGGTTTTCATTTGTAATTATTGTAATTCTGCAGTCAAGCTAAACTTGGACCGGTTGCTTTATTTTTATTTTTGGATTAGAATGTCCAGAATCCCTCAGCCAGCCTGGCTTGTGACTTGTTGCTGTCAGGTGCCTTCAAGTCATTTCCAACTTATGGAGGGCCTTCTCAGTGGCTGCCCCTAGATTTCGGAAATCTCTTCCCAAGGAGGCTTTAAGTCCCGTCTTTGTCCTTCCGTCAGCAGGCTAAAAACCTTTTATTCACACAACCTTTTAGACCTGAGTTTTTAAAGAAAGGGTTAGGGGGTGCTGTAATGTTTTAACAACTGTTTTTAGTAGCTTTTATCTTTTAAAAATTGTATTTGATCCTTTTGTTGTGTGATGTGTTTTAATAGTATAATAGTTTAATTCTGTTTTAGTGTTCACTTTCCATATGTATTGTTCTTTTAAATTGGGAGCTGCTTTGAAACCCAGTTTTGGAAGAGAAGCAGGATATCAATATAAATATAATAATAGTGAGAGCCAGCATGGCATAGTGGTTTGTGTGTTGGGCTACAACTCTGGAGTCCAGGGTTCGATTCCCCGTTCAGCCATGAAATCCACTGGGTGACCTTGGCAAATCGCATGCTCTCAGGGGAAGGCAATGACATACTACCTCGGAACAAATCTTGCCAAGAAAACCCCATGATAGGTTCGCCTTAGGTCACCATAAGTCAGAAACAACTTGAAAGCACACAACAACAACAACAACAGGATGCTGAACCAGAGTCTATCTGGCACTGTGTTGTTAAATAAACTGCTGAGTTCAAGTTGCTTTCAGACTTCATTCATGAACCTTAATGGCTTTTACGAAATTTTCCTTCACTGCCTGGCTAGTGACGACAGTTTCCAGAATAGCTGGCATGGCTAGTGGACAGATACCAATTAAAAGAAGATTTAATGGGTACATTTATTATACTCATCTTCCCACCCAGTCCTTTATGAATATATTAGGAGAAACGATTGAACAAGGTAAAAGCTGGCCCACACTGAGTCTAGGACTTGGAAAAGTTATTTGAGGAGGGAGGGCTGCAGAATCCACCCTGCCAGCACAGCTAGAGACCATGTTAGCTGGGGGATTCTGAGGATTGTAGTCCCTAAAAACCAACTTTTCCAGGTTCAGTAAGTAGTAAACATAGGACTCTTTCAGACGTGGGAAATTGGAAGTATAATCCAAGGGCAATCCAAACGCAATCCTGGGGTTTCACGTTATTGCGAATTAATTCTTCTCACGCAAATTCGGGTAAAAGGGAAGTCACTCCGAATGCAATCATGGGTTTAACGTTATTGCGAATTTAAGCTTCTCACGCGATTTCGGGCAAGGGGGGGTTATTTTCGGGTAATGGGAAGTGATTCCGAATGCCTTCCGAACGGAGCAGGGGTTCAGGTAAATTCGCTAAACAAGCGAATTTACATGAATCCACATTGGCTCCATTCGGAATTGGGAGAAATTCCTCCCGTTTGAAAGAGTCCATAGATGATACAATGGTATCATTGCTCAAGGTAGCAACATTGAGAGTTGTGGGGTTTTGTTTCTTTGTAAAGGACCAGAGTCTTCCAAAAGATTGATTAATTATTGCAGTGAACCTCTCCATGCTCTTTGTGGATCTGGCATATGAATAAATTCTGATACGCATATGTGGCAGTGCATTTAGTTATCTAGATAACTGTCAAGGGTGTAAAATATCAAGGTACATCTGATACCGCTTTGCTCGAGTTATTACTAAATCAGTGACATGTCGCATTGCTTTCATAATGGCATCTACTGACGGGAAAATCTTTTTCTCCCCCAAGACTGATACTCTTGATCCTTTATTAAAGAGGGAAGATGTGGTTTTTCTGCTACTGCATATTTTCAGAAACAGGGCAAGCGAAGTAGTACTGTGGCAAGTCCTCTGGGACTTTCTCTCTCTTCAAATACAACAGTGTAAACGAGATGAGATGTTCCGGTATTGCATCATGGGTGGCAAAATGCATTTGATGCTGTCTCAGTAAAAGAAAGGCTTGTATTGCTTTTCTTAAAAAAAAACAAAACACAAACCTCAAGTCTTCTCTTTCAAATATTCCCCATAGCCATTTTGATACTTGGTTGATGAATCCCAGATTTTTACATCTGTGCTGGAAAGGGGAGAAAAGTATCTCTGGTTGAGCAACAGTTTCTTGAATTCATTGTTTGTTCATTGGAGTTTGCTTGAGTCTATAAGCCAGCATTCTAAATTACGGCCTCTGTTTTGTAAATTTACAAATCCATAGCTATGTTACAGGAATGCATAGAAATCCTGGTAGTGAAAAGATGTGCACTAGTAAGGAAGTGCTGATACACATCTGGTGCTTTTGATGTACATCAGGCATGCCTGATGAGCGCTGGATACTTCTGATGCTCACTGTACACTTCTGATGTGCCTTGCATATTTCTGATGCTTATTGGGCACTTGTAATACACACTGGACACTTCTGGTGCATATTGGACATTTCTGATGCATGTTGGAAATATCTGATATGCTCTGGACACTTTTGATGCACATCAGGCACTTCTGATGTGCATTGCACACTCCTGCTGTACTCCGGCACATTATAGCCAGTGTATTGATGCTCACCAGGAGTGCCCTGAAGAGCATTGGGTGCACATTACAGCACAGTAGGCCCTCCACACTTGCTGGGATTGGGATGCAAGACCCCCATGAAAGTGGAAAAACTGCAAATAAAAAAACACTCTTTTTTTTTTTACCCGAGTGATCAACTATCTAGGAATCTCTAGGTCCTCTAGTGCTATTCTGTGGTCAACATCCACTGGAGGTTGGCCATAGAATCACATGGGATGTGTTTTCTTTAGGAATCTCTAGGTCCTCCATTGCGATTCTGTGGTCAGCTACCTGCAAAGCCATGCTGACATGCTGATGGACCTAGAGATTCCTAGAGAGAACATATTACTTGTATCTATGAATAATAAAATCTACGAAAGTCAAAGCCACAAATGTGGAGGGCTGGTGGTACTGTCATATACTGGCAGTCTTCAGATCAGAAATTCAATTTTCAGGAAGGTACAGAAAACTTTTTTCCAAAACAAAGATGTTCACAGCATAAACAATATTGACAAGACTGAAGCATGTCTGGCTGCAGAATATACCAAAAGCTCATAGCAATTTGCCTTTAAATCAAAACAATCCTATTCCCAGGATTGCCCCCTCCTTTTCCCTTTCATACCAAGCGTTCCCACTGACTGGACTTTGACAGTTCAAAATGCATTTTTCTTCACTCACATCTGCTTGTTAGCCAGCTTCAAAAGATAACACTCCTTCCATCTGGTATCACTACTCTTATAACACAACCGGTAATTCAAAGCATATACATAATATATGATCAGCAAGTATGGCAAGACATATGCTCCTGACGCCTTTGCCCATCAGGACTGTGGTGCCTCCACCACTCCACTGGCTGAGCAATGAATACCCATATGTTGTAATGCCACAGCAGTACTTAAATGGATATGGACATTGTGAAACTATTCAATTTTGTTTCTCACATACATGAATCCACTTACAAAGACTTACTGTATATCCTTATGTATAAGCCTAGAAATTGTAGCCAAAAATTTGGCCCCCAAAGCAAAGTCAACTTAAACTCGGGTCAATGTAAGTACACTGGGGCCTTGGTACAGCTGGGGTTTGGTTCCAGGAACCCCCATGGATAGCAAAATCCCATTTTCAAGTCCCATTAAAAGCAAGGTTTTCTTTTATATAAAATGGAAAAATCAAAGCTTCTTAATATATTTTTCTGAATGTTTTCAAGCTGTGGATGCTTGAATGCATGGATAAAAAATCTGTGGATATGGAGGGCTGACTTTACAGTATATAAACTCTTCTATGAAAAAGGAACCATCCTCTGGTGAAAGGCAAGAATATAATCTGGCCTGGAAGCACTGACCCCCTTCTATTGTCATCTATCAACCTTTAGTATGAGAACAAATAGTTATGCCTCCTTGAATTATGTTAAATTTTTTGGCATTATTTTCCTTTGCTTCTTCCTTTAGATCCTTTGTTTCCTGTCCTTAGTTTCACCCTCAACTTATGCATCTATAATATTGTCCCCAAAACTTGCTTGCAAATTATATATGAGGTCAATTTACAGATGAGTGTATATTGTGAATTCCAGCCATAATTCCTTAATCTTACTTGTCATACTTAACCAGTCAGCAGCTGTATATATCTTCTTCAGCCCGCTTGATGTGGTGGTAGTTTTGTTCTTAAAAAGAGGAAATCTGATCACCAGTTTCCCAATAGCCAGTCCAGTTTGGTCCAGAGATCCGACATGGAATGGGGAAGTAGCCATCATCTTGGGTTTTTCCATAGACACAGGAGCAGCTGGTGACTTCCGTGTTGTCAGAGAGGTGGTGAAGCTGTGGCCCGTTTTATTCCAGTTTTGAAAGGGAGTGCCCAAAGTGCCAAATCCTAACCCCCAAATAAATTCTGTATCTTTGATAGTTCCTTTAAAACAGGCTCCAGAACAGAAGAGCCTGAGCTTCACTGCCGTGACTGTCATTTTGATGGCCTGAAATGATATTGCATTACTCCTGGTTACTTTTAGGAGGTGTTTGGGAAGGCAGATCTTGCCATTTCAAGGCAGAAGGGCCTATGCAAAAGAGCCTTTTAAAAATATGCTATCATATTCTTTTTTTATCTAAAAAACAAGGATTGGAGCAAAAAGCTTTCCCCCCCCCCCCCCCGGAAAACTTGGAGATCTGTGTATGTGCCAGAGGCTTAGGGAGCTTAGTGGAGGTCCGAAGGGACACACTGGGTACCGTCCAAGAGCTACATTTAGCCTCAGTGTGCAAAATTCTCACCTCTGCTTTAAAGTCTGGAATAAAACCTGGAATAGATACAGCTCACCTCGAACATGGAAAACTCCCGATGGCGCAAAACAAAACTCTGTGCAGTTGTATTCCCTTTTTCACTCTCTGTTAGATCTCTTTTCAGTCCTTGCTATCAGGGGACCAGTTGGTATAACTCTTATTCCTGCCCCGTGTTTCCTTCTTCTTTTCATAGGCCTTTTCACAAATGACACTTCACCTTTCCGTCTCTTTTTTCCCTCTCCTCCCTTTCTCTTTTTTGCCTCTCCAAACACTTTGGAGTGACACTAATGTGGTGTATCAGGCACTAGAGACCAGCTCTCATTGATTGAGAGCTCCACTTGACGATGGCTTTCAAATTCATGTTTAATGCTTGACATGGTGTTTCAGTCACCTGTGAATGGATGTGATCATGAACAGGTGCATTAGTGCCCCAACTTAAAAACAGGAAAGCCTTGGAGATATCCTCCAATCTGGGTGAATGTGGGCAGTGGGTATGTGTCTTCTGTGTATGTATATGTGCCTTAGTTCAGACTAAGTGGACAGGTGTCGCTCTTTGAGGTAAGGCATAGAAAGGTAAGCAGTTGATACTTTTGAATGAAGGCGCATTGCTTGTTGCTATTTTATTGCTTTCCTGTCTCTGTATAAATAATAATTGTATGATGATCACAGCCTTGCCAGGTTCATATGTGGGACTGGACTAAAAGGCCCCAATCTGAAGTGGTAATTGTCACTTGCATTCAAAATATGAAGGGGGAAGGGAGGGTTTTTCAAAAATTTAAATATTTGCGCTTTGTATAGATACATCCTTTTGCAATGTTCTCTCCTAGTTAGGAGACAGCTGATGGGGTCAGAATTAGAAGCCAAGGGGAGGGGAGAATCTGTATTGTGCAAATGTGTTTAATGCAGGCCTTTGAGGCATCATCAGGAAGGTGTGTGAAATCTTCCTAACTCAGAGTTTCTCTGAGTTCATTCATTCTCTGAAGATGCCAGCCACAGATGTTGGCGAAACATCAGAAAGGAACTCTTCTAGAACATGGCCACATAGCCCGAAAGCCCTATAAACACTATGGATGCCGGCCATGAAAGCCTTCGACTCTACATCTTCCTAACATGTTTAACACTGTCACTGAATGTCTCCAATGAGTTTTTCTTTCTTCATTGCTTGTGCTCTATTTAGGATTATTATTAAAACATAGTTAGAAGGAGGCATCCTGGGGCAGATGGCACAGTCCTGGGAACGCTTCCCTAAACAATATAGTCTTTAACTTAATTTTGAATTTGGTTAGAGAAGTGATGAGGCATATATGTGGGGGAAGAAGGTTCCAGGAGTGAGGGGCAGCAAGTGAGAAGGGACGAATCCGGGACAGGGCAGTGGAAATCCTCGGCTGGGACAGGAGACCTTGGCTATCAGAACGGAGGGTACCAGTAGGAATGTAAGGAGAAAGAAGTTCAGACAAGTAAGGAGGGGCCAGTCCGTGGAGGGCTTTGAAAGTCAACAACAAAAGCTTGTACTGGATGCGGAAGGGGAAGGGGAGCCAGTGAAGGGAGGATAAAAGAGGAGAAACATCGTCAAAGCGCAAGCAGATGTGATAATACGTGCAGCTGAGTTCTGGACAGAGATTAAAGGATGGAGGTGAGAAAGAGAATTATAAGTCATAAGACAACCCCAGGGCCACCTAGTCTAGCCCTTTGCCATGCAGGAATATACCAGTAAAGCATTCCTGAGAGGTGATCATTCAACCACTCTTTACAGACCTCAAAAGAAGGAGACTCCACCACTCTTTGAGACAGTCTGTTCTCTTCTCAAATTGCTCTTATGTCAGGAAGTTCCAGCAGCATATTTAGTATATTTGACACATAGTGTGGATCTTTTTTAAAGACACCCTCTTCTTTCTTCAACATCCTTCTCTGTGGCTGGTGGAGCTGCTGGTGGGGCAGGAAAGGTAGGCAACTTGCTTTCTTGCCTGGCCAACCCAGCCACCAGCTCAAGAAGGCAGCCCCTTCTTACCAGTAACCACTGGTAGGAATGGGCTGCTCCTGCCACCCTACAGCCTTTCCTAGTCTGGCGGAGCTGCTAGCTGGGTAGGAAAAAGAGGAATCACTTTCCCCCAGGGCCACCAGACCCAGAAGGCAGCCCCACCTAGTTTCACCTAGTGTGGTCTGCACCTAGTTGTGCCATTGGGAAATTATTCCTGACATTACAATGGACTCTCTTTTCTTGCTATTTAAATCTAACTTGTTTGAACAGAGCAAGTTCCTTTGGACCACACAGGGGAAGATGCCATCTCTTGAAGGACACTTGTTTTACAACAACAGACTTGTTGTTAGACATACGTGAGTCGACTGTGCGATTCAGCAGCTGAAAAAGCCAATATGATACTAGGCTGCATCGATTGGAGTACAGTGTCTAGATCAAGGGAAGTAATAGAATCATAGAATCATGAAGTTGGAAGAGACCACAAGGGCCATCCAGTCCAAACCCCTGCCATACAGGAACTCTCAATCAAAGCATCCCTGAAAGATGGCCATCCAGCCTCTGCTTAAAGACCTCCAAGGAAGGAGACTCCACCACTCTCCGAGGGAGTGTGTCCCACTGTCAAACAGCCCTTACTGTCAGAAAGTTCCTCCTAATATTGAGGTGGAATCTCTTTTCCTGTAGCTTGCATCCATTGTTCCAAGTCCTGTTCTCTGGAGCAGCAGAAAACAAGGTTGCTCCCTCCTCAATATAACATCCTTTCAAATATTTAAACAGGGCTATCATATCATCTCTTAACCTTCTCTTCTCTAGGCTAAATATTCCCAGCTCCCTAAGTATTTCCTCATAGGACATGATTTCCAGATCCTTCGCCATTTTAGTCGCCCTCCTTTGGACACACTCCAGTTTCTCCACATCCTTTTTGAATTGTGGTGCCCAGAACTGGACACAGTATTCCAGGTGGGGCCTGACCAAAGCAGAATAGAGCAGCACTATTACTTCCCTTGATCTAGACATTATACTTCTATTGATGTAGCCTAAAATTAGTGTCACTCTAGTCTGGTTTGTGTCTTACTCTTTGGAGCAGCAGAAAACAAGCTCATTCCATGTTCTCACGTGACCCCCTTTTAGATATTTAAAGATGGCCATCATGTCATCTCTCACTTTTCTCTTCTCCAAACTAAACATACCCAGACCCCTAAGTCATTCCCCAATAAGGCTTGGTTTCTACCATCATCCTGGTTGCTTTTCTCTGGGCAGGTTCCACCTTGACAATATCATTCTCAAACTGTGGTATCCTGAACAGGACACAGGACTCCTGGTGAGATCTAACCAAAGCAGAATAGAGCAGAACTATTATTTTACTTTGTCTTCTTTCATCTGAACACTGTTCTCCTATAAAAGTAATTCCCAACCCCCCAGGCAGCATGACTTGAAAAAAAAAAGTAATCTAAATATGCTGCATAATTTTGCCTAGCTACTTGGAATGAATTCAGAACTCCAGGTCCAGATGAATTGCATCCACAGGCACAAAAAACACTAGCTGTAATCCCAGAGCTTCCATATATAATCTCTGAGAATTCTTGGAAAGCAGGTGATTTCTCTGCAGGCTAGAGATGGGTAAATGTTGTCCCCATTTTCAATAAGGGAGGAAAGAGGATCCAAGCAACTACCAACCACTGAGTGTGATGTCAATATCAGCAAAGGTTCTAGAACAGATCGGTAAGCATTTGGTCTGTGAGTACTTCAAAAAGAATACTGTGATCCTGACATGCCAGCATGAGTTTCTTAAAAACAAGACATGCCAGACTGATCATAACTATTTTTTTAAAAGTTATACAAGCACGATAACTCAAGTTGTGGTATGTCATAAACTATATATGACAAAGGTATGATGAAGTGGCTAAAAAACCAATGCAATTATAGACTGCATTCACAGAGGTACAGTGTCCCCATTAAATACATTCTATTCTGTGCTGGACAGATTTCTCCTGAAAGACTCTGGCCAGTTCTGGGCATGAGAATTTGAAAAGGAAATCAACAAGCTGAAATATATCCAGAGGAGGTTGAGGAGGATAGGAAAAGATTTGGAAACCAAACTCTGAGGAATGGCTTAGGGAGCTTGGTATATATAGCCTGGGGAAGAGAGGACTGAGAGGTTATCACCCATCAAGTTGACTTTGACTCTATGAATGAAAGACTTCCCATATAGTCACCTATTGACCTGCTCAGACCTTGCAAACTCAGAGCCTTGGCTTTTTTGATTGAATCAATGCACTTGTAGGGCATTTCTCATTGGCCATTGAACCCAATCCCCTATTCAATGCAAGATATTCCACTAAAAAATCCTCAGCAACTTGCTGTCCAGACTCTTTTTGAAGACACCATGAAGACATACTATAGAATCCTGGGATTTCTAGTTTTGTGAGGCACATGCATTCTTTGGCAGAGAAGGCTTTGTAAAAGCCCAGTCCCAGGATTCCATCGAATGGAGCTACAGCACTTAAAGTAATATCAAATGACATTATTTCTACAGTGTAGACATGCATCCAATATTTCCATTATCAGCATCAAAGATATAAAAACCTCCTATGGTTATTATTTTTGTCTTCTTAATATTCAGCCTGCTTTGCTCTTTGTTCATTGACTGTTTGCGGGGGTTCCAATTGTTTGCTATTTTCTTCTAATAATATGGTATCGTCTTAAAGTGTTGATGCTCCTTCCCCCAGTTTTCACCTGAACCCGATCCTGCTTTCTGTATAATATGTCTCAGAAGTGATATGATACCCATTTTTAAATCTCTACAGGGATTTTAGATATGAGATGGAAGCAGCTAGTTTTCTGTCCCTTGAGAGAGTAGGACCCAAACCTGCAGTGTTCAAATTACAAAAACATAGATTTTGACGAAACAGTGGGAAGAATTTATGATGGTAAAAGCCGTTTGATAACTAAAAGGACTACTTTGAATGATAGTAGATTCTCCTGTGTTGGAAGTTTTCCAGAAGTGGTTGGATAGCTATCTGTCAGGCATGTTTTAGGTGTGTATTCCTCCATTGATCCTTGGAGTCCCTTCCAGCTCTGCTGTTCCTTGAGCAAGTACAATTACAAACCCCAGCTATTGTAGGCTTACTGGGACAAGCGCTGAGTTACCATTCAGTCATTGATTCATTGTTTCAAGTGCCTAAAATACCATAAAGGCACAAGGTCCAGGGTCAGTCCAGGTTAGTACTTGAATGGGAGACCATCAATGAATACCAGGGGCTGTAGGCTATATTTCAGAGGAAGGAGCTGGCAAAGCCACCTCTGAGCATTCCTTAACTAAGAAAAGCCTATGAAATTCATGGAGACACCATAAGTTGATTTGAAGGCATACACATTGATTCATTGGGCCTGCTCTCACTGGGACTAGAAATTAGTTGAGGACCTCCAAAGTTACATTTCCTAATTGCATTGGTGTGGCAATTTAACCTTGGCATACCCCATAGCTAAAAGACTATCTAGAGATGTCTTCTAGGTTTTCTAGTCTGAGTAAGCAAAAAGAATGAAAGACTGTGATGAGAGATTCAAACTGCCTTGGTTGACCTGAATGTGCCTCTTCGGCTCTCTTGGGGGAAGATCCCATCTCTTGAAGAACACTTGTTTCACAACAACAGACTTAACTATTGTTATGTGAGTCAACAGTGTGATGCAGCAGCTTAAAAAGCCAACATGATACTAAGCTACATCAATAGAGGTATAGTGTCTAGATCGAGGGAAGTAATAGTACCACTTTATTCTGCTTTGGTCAAGTCTCACGTGGAATATTGTGTCCAGGTCTAGGCAATCAAGATGGATATTGACAAGCTGAAGTGTGTGCAGAGGAGGGAGACCAAAATGGTTAACTATCTAGAAACCACCAAGCCCTATGAGGAATGGCTTAGGGAGCTGGATGTGTTTAGCCTGGAGAAGAGAAGGTTGAGAGGAAGCATGATAGCCATGTCTGAATATTTGAAGGGATGGCTATTGAGGATGGAGCAAGCTTGTTTTCTGCTGCTCCAGAGAATAAGACCCAAAGCAGTGGATGCCAACTCCAAGAAAAGTGATTTCTCCTAATCATTAGGAGAAACACCATGCCCTATGAGGAATGACTTAGGGATCTGGGGATGTTTAACCTAGAGAAGAGAAGGTTAAGAAGGATATGATAGCCCTGTTTAAATATTTGAATGGATGTCATATTGAGGAGGGAGCAAGCTTGTTTTCTGCTCCTCCAGAGAATAGGACAATGGAGCAATGGATGGAAACTTCAGGAAAAGAGATTCCACCTCAACATTAGGAGGAACTTCCTGACAGTAAGGGCTGTTAGACAGTGGAACACACTCCCTAGGAGAGTGGTGGAGTCTCCTTCCTTGGAGGTCTTTAAGCAGAAGCTGTCAGGGATACTTTGATTAGGTGTTCCTGCATGGCAGGAGGTTGGACTGGATGGCCCTTGGGGTCTCTTCCAACTCTTCCAACACTATGATTCAGTAAGAATTGCCCAATAGTGGAAGGTGCTGCCTTGGAAGGTGCTGAAGTTTCCTTCTTTGGAGGTTTTTAAACAAAGGCCATCTTTCAGGTGTGCTTTGATTGTGTATTCCTGCATGGCAGAATGGACTCAGACTGGATGGCCCTTAGTTTCTCTTCCAGTTCTGTGATTCTACTGTTCAACCCCACCATCTTTATATGGATAGTTGGTGGGGCCCAAGAGAAGACCTTCTCACTGGCTTCCCCTAAGCTCTGTAACTCCCTGCGTAGGGAGGCTTGAATGGCTCCTTCCTTGGTGACTTTCTTTTTATACTAACAGGCTTCTAGAACTGAAGGTTTCTAAGGAACGGACTTTTAAGAGGGTTGTTGTTGTTCTTGCTGTGTATCTCCAAGTCATCTTTGATTTATGACGACACTAAGGCAAACCTATCACAGGGTTTTCTTGGCAAGTTTCTTCAGACAGGGTTTGCTATTGCCATCTTGAGGCTGAGAGAGTGTGACTTGACCAAGGTCACCCAGTGGGTTTTTATACTTGAGCGAGGAATCGAACTCTGATATCCAGGGTCATCGTCCAACACTCAAACTGCTAGAGCACACTGGTGCATTTTATTTTACCAATGCTGTTTTTAAAAAAATCTTTTCTGGTGTATGCAACTGCAATCATTTAAATTTGTAAGCATCTTCAGCTTCCTATCTTGGGGAGGAATCTGGTACGGTTGTTATTGTCGTTGCCATTGTTATTCTTAAATGCAGTTATGTCTGGCATATTATGTTGTCATTGTCAGTGTGAATCTCAAAGTCCCACAGGGCTTTTACACCACCATTTTCCACAGGTTTTTCAGATTTCAGTTCCCACCTGTTCTTTCTGGATGGCAAGTCATATTATTTGCATAGATTAGTCTTGGAACGTGTCACAATATCCGAGGAGATCTCACGGATTCCTGGATTTTTTGATAAGATCCCAATCACTGATAGTGCAAAACTCCAGTCAGCAACACCTGCTTGACTGGGAAACCGAGACAATGATAAACAGCCACCGTTATCACCAAAATCACTGTCCCTG
This sequence comes from Urosaurus nigricauda, assembly GCA_034509955.1. Classification (NCBI taxonomy): domain Eukaryota; kingdom Metazoa; phylum Chordata; class Lepidosauria; order Squamata; family Phrynosomatidae; genus Urosaurus; species Urosaurus nigricauda. The sequence goes on from JAOEGL010000004.1 coordinate 5,481,455, forward strand.
ATTTGAAGGTTGAGGTTCGGATCCCTGCTCAAGCACAACAACTCACTGGGTGAACTTGGGCAAGTCACACCCTCTCAGCCTCAGAGGATGGCGATGGCAAACTCTCTCTGAAGAAACCTGCCAAGAAAACCCCCATGATAGGTTCGCCTTAGGGTCGCCATAAGTCAAAAATGACTTGGAGGCACACAACAACTAACCTATTCATAAATTCCTTTAGGTTGCAGTGGAACAACAACATCCATTTAAGAATGATCTGACATAGTAGTAGTAGTAGAAAAAAAGGGTTGTCACTCCAGTTGGAAAAGTGGAGATAGCGCCTCCACTTTTAATGGTGGAGTAGAAGAAGGGATTTTCATCAGGTGTTGCTTACTACCTGGTTTCAAGACAAGCAACAATTAGTAAAATTTCCCCTTCAACACAAAAGCCAGCTCCAATTTTCACTCTGGCAATCCAAGGAGGAAGAAGAAGACAAGGAGGAGAAAGAAGTAGCAGCAGCAACAAAAACCATTGAGTGTTGAACTAGGATTCTAGGAGACTCTAGACTCTTTCACACGGGAGGAATTTCTCCCAACTTTGAATGGAGCTAATGCGAATTCACGTGAATTCGCTAGTCTAGCGAATTCACATGAATCCCCATTACGTTCGGAAGGCATTCGGAATGACTTCCCATTACCCGAAAATAACCCCCCCTTGCCCGAAATTGCGTGAGAAGCTTTAATTCGCAATAATGTAAAATCCATGATTGCATTCGGAGTGACTTCCCTTTTTCCCGAAATTGCGTGAGAAGCTCTAATTCGCAATAACGTCAAACCCCATGATTGCGTTTGGATTGCCCTTGGGTTATACTTCCAATTTCCCACATCTGAAAGAGTCCCATGATTTAAATCCTTGCTCAGCCACGGAGACCCAGTGGGTGAATGTAGGCAAGGAAACATTATCTCAGTCATAGAAGAAAGCAGTTGTAAATCCAGACTAGTACAGTGCAGCTGTTGAGTTTGGGATCAGAACTTGGGAGACCAGGGTTTGAATCTCTACTCTGCCATAGAAACCCAATGGGTGACCTTGGGCAAGTCACTCTCTCTCAACCTCATAAGATGGCACTTGCAAATCCAAACCAGTATGATGCAGCCATTCAGTTTGGGATTAGCGCTCAGGAGACCAGAGTTTGGATCCCTACTCAGCCATGGAAACCTAATGAGTAACATTGGGCCAGTCATACTCTCTCAGCCTCAGAAGAATGCAGTTGCAAATCCAAACTATTGTGGTGGGATGTGAAATCGAAGGCTTTCATGGCCGGCATCCGTAGGTTTTTGTGGGTTTTTTTTTCAAGTTATGTGGCCAAGTTCTAGAGGGGTTTATTCTTGACATTTCACCAGCATCTGTGGCTGGTATCTTCAGAGAAATGGTGGGATGGTTTGATTGTTGGACTAAGATCCTGGGAGATCAGGGTTCAAATCCTTGCTCGGATATGGAAACCCAGTGGGTAACCTTGGGGACATCACAATCTCTCAGCCTCAGAGGAAGGCAAACCTGAATAATGTTGCCAAGAAAACCTTATGATAGGTTCTCCATGGGGCTGCTACAAGTTGGAAACGACTTGAAGGCCCACCGGAACATCGAGGAGAGATCACATAACACCAGTGCTTAAGTCTCTCCACTGGCTGCCAATTAGTTTCCGGGCGCAGTACAAGGTGTTGGTTTTAACCTTTAAAGCCCTACCTACATGGCTGTATAGTTAAGATGGTGAATAAAGAAAAATTGCTGTAACTTGAAGGCACATAACAACAATAATATTAACAGCAATCGTAGCAACAACTGCTCCAGATTGAAGCTACGGCACTGTAGCTTCTGACTTAAGGGAACATTTGATTCTCCAGCACCTTCCAGGCTCTGTGCATCCCTCCTTTTCTTTCCTATCTCTCTTCAGCCTTTTGCCTCCCTAAGCGGTCGACAGATGGAGAGGAGGAAACTAGAAAGGGTAGCCTGCTTGGCAATCCATTACGCACTGTACATTGTGCCTAGCCTACTCACTTGCACTGCCTGGAGTGATTGATGCATGCAGCAGAATCTTGTGTGTATGTGCGTGTGGATACACATGCGCAATGTTTCTCTCTGGGAAACTATCCTCAGATGTTAACCAGTTTGGGTGGGGGGGAGATTAAAAGTAATTTTTTCCCTCCCTTCCTTCTCTTTTGGCTCAATTGGAATCGTGATGTTGGGAGGTTTTGTTTTGGTTTTGAAAATGTTATTTGAATTAATTGCTGCCGTTGCACGTATGCAATGGAGGGCAAACTCGGTGAACTTCAGTAGGCGAAATGTGAAAACGTGGGCAGCAAGTCTGTTATTGCTAAACCCCATGTACTCCACAGCTTGGAGAAAAAACAAACAGTGCTTTCTTCCCCTCCCAAATCCACAGATGAGATCTGAGCACCTGTTTTTCCTTGGATGAATATTCACAGCTACAGGCGGCCTTGGCATATGAATTCAAATTAACTTGGAATTATTATTACCCCCCCCCCTTTGTACAGAGTGAATCACAAATTTAAATGCGCAGGAGCTGAATTACCTGGATTTTGAAATAATTGGACAAGTAGGGCATTTGCTAATCAAGTAACGTGCCCTGAAGCCTAACAGAAAAGGGAGTTGCAAATTTCCCAGATAATGGAAGTAAATTAAGCACAAGCACCAAATTTCAAATTCATGAATTCGGAGCTAGGAAAATTAAAACCCGGCTGCACGCTTTCAACTTTGAAAGGCATGAGTGCCAAAAAGGAATGTGGGGCTCTCATGTGTTCAGATCTGAAGTGCTTTGGGAATTTTGGATGTGCAACATTGCCTTGAACGCTGGAGTTCTCTGAAGCATCCCATTTGAAAGTCCCACCTTGGAAGTATCCTAGTGGTATTGTGAAGGGCTGCATTTCAGCATGTTTTTCCACCTAGCATGGTCAAGGCTCGTTCAGAAGTACCTGGGATCTTAGAATCTTGGAACAGTTGTCATTTGCTGTCAAGTCAGCTTCAACATATGACCATCTGTAAAGGTTTATGAGAGACCTCCAAGAGCGTTGGTCATGAACAGCTCTGCTCAGGTCTTCCAAACTCAGGGCCATGAATGAGCCAAACCCCCCCACCACCACCACCACCCCTGTAGTGCTGTCTTCCTCTTTTCCTGCTTTAACTTCATGAGCATTACTGTCTCTTCCAGTGAGTCATGTAATCTCATGATGTGTTTAAAATGGGATAGCTTCCATTTAAGTCACGTTGGCTTCTAGGGAGAGTTAGCTTTGATTTGCTCTTGGATCCATTGATTTCTTTTTTTGGCAAGTATGAAACTGTGTTGTTGTTTTAGAACAAAATTTGATTATAGCAATTGCAAAACTAGAGACTGCACCAGTAGCTCACAAAATAAGAAACTTTAGGTATGGGGTCTACCTGGTAGCTGTACCTTGTGCTTTGGAAGCTACAAAGCAAGGCTCAGATATCTGGGTTTGTAGGAGATGGTGTAGCATAGTGGTTTGATCATTGCTCCGATCATCTCTGGAGACCAGGGTTCAATTCCGGCTTCACCATGAATCTCACTGAGTGACTTTGGGCAAGTCACATGCTCTCAGCCTCAGGGGAAAGCAATAGCAAACCCATGAACAAACATTGCCCAGTCACATGCTCTCAGCCTCAGGGGAAAGCAATAGCAAACCCATGAACAAACATTGCCCAGAAAATCCCATGATAGGGTCACCTTAGGGTTACCATAAGTCAGAAATGACTTGAAGACACACAACATACACATAACCTCAGGTGTGTGGGAAAGGGACTATGATGATTCTGTAATTTTTAAAAACATACTTCACATATTTGCATAAGATTCCCTATGGAAGCAGTTTGATGTTTTTGTCCGATGCACCAGGTCTTCATTCATGGTTGTGAGAGTGTAATGCTGTACATGTGGTGCCATTGCACATGGATGCACATACACGTTGGGTTGTGCCTTCAATGGCAGATTTGGTGTCTAGGTTCAGTCGCACATAGGGTTGCTTCATATTCAAAACAGCAATATGGAACAGGTGAAATAATTCATGGGACTGACAGTCAGGACATAGCTGTGAACAAGATTGTGTCTACTCCAAATGAAAATATTGTTTTCAGTCCAAGTTGCCTTGCATTTCTTGGCAAAATTAACATATGGCCTATATTCTCCAAATATAAGTTACTTTATGATGCATTTTGTGAAAATCCCTATTTGTTTTCTTTTTTGGCATGCATCAACAATCCTGAATCTGCTTTAAATGTATAAAAATGCTTGACAACTCTGATTAAAATTCAAAGTAACCTCAATCTCAAATTTGGTAAAATATAAAGAACATCTGTTCTCATCACTCCCACGCACCAAAACATGAAATTTTTGGCATCGTTTTCAGTCAACATAAGGGACAGGCTTTCCAGACTTCAAATAAGGGGCATCCCTCATAATAAGGGGTATTACAGGAAGAAAAATGAAAGGCTCAGATATAGAATTGGGACACCTGGGTTGAAAACATTAGATCAGGGAGTCTTAGTAGACCACAGGCTGAACATGAATCAACAGTGTGTTGCAGCAGCTAAAAAAACCAACATGATATTAGGCTGCATCAATGAGAGTATAGTGTCGAGATCAAGGGAAAGTGTAGTACCATTCTATTTTGCTTTGGTCAGATGTCACCTGGAATACTGTGTCCAATTCTGGGCATCACAATTCAAGAAGGATATTGACAAGGTGGAGCAAATCCAGAGGAGGGTGACTGAAGTGGTGAAAAGTTTGGACTCCATAAAGCCCTATGAGGAGCGACTTAGGGGACTGGATATGTTTAGTATGAAAAAGAGAAAGTTAAGAGGTGATATGATAGTTCCGTTTGAGGGATGTCATGTTGAGGATGAGCAAGCTTGTTTTTTTGCTGCTCCAGAGATCAGGACCCAGAGCAATGTATTCAAACTAGAGGAAAAGAGATTCCACCTGAACATTAGGAAGAACTTCCTGACAGTAAGAGCTGTTTGATAGTGGAAGACACTGCCTTGGAGAGTGGTGGAGTCTCCTCCTTTCTAAACAGAGCTGGATGGTCATCTGTTATTAGTCTTTTGATGATGTCTTCCTGCATGGCAGAATGGCGTTGGACTGGGTGACCCTTGGGGTCTCTTCCAACTCTAGGATTGTATGATTCTACGTGCAAACTCTAGGTTACACTGTATTTCCATTCAACCCAAGAGTTGAATAGCATAGTCATAAGGAGTTTGTGCTATGAAGTCCTGATGTAAGATCTCAGCCACTGTTTCATATGAGTAGTATATTGGAGGCCACTTTTTAGCCGCTGTCCTGAGAAGGCTCTGAGAAGGCAACACTTTGGCTGAAAATGAGACGAATTGGTAGGGTGCTTCTAAATTTAATTCCCCCTTCTTCCTTTCCCTTGTATACTCGAGGTGCTGCCACACCAAACTGAGGGCAGATTTTTTTCAGGAGCAAGATCACATTGCCTGTCCATAGCTCTATTTTGGAGCAACTGCTTGTCCTATGGAAACTCCCCAGTTCAATCCATGTCATCTTCAGTTTCAGGATGCAGTGAGAATTCATCAGTTTCCCAACTGTGTCAGATGAGTCCTTCCGCTTGCCTCCCATGGTTAAGAGAGTTGGATGTGCTTGTCATAGCTTTGCTAACTTGCAATGTATTATTGAATACTGCTGCTAAGTGATGGGACAGTGATTCATCAGGCCTGACAACTCATGTCTGTGGTGGACATCTTTCGTTTCGGAACAAAGCTTTTCTGAGTTAATACTGAAAGCCTGGATTTCTGAGCTACAAGATCTGTGTACATGACAAACTGGGGTTGAATTGGGAGTTTCCCGACCCCTTGTGAAACTTGGGTGGGGAGGAAAATTGCATATCAAACTTTCCCGCAATTTGCAAGGACTTTTTGTTGATGATGATGTGCAGAAGTTTAAGAAACTGCAGTTTTGCTAGAATATGGATGCTTGCAGACTTTTTCTATGCAGAGAAAAACACAGCTTTCTGAGGAAAACTCACCCACCTACGTTGTTTTTTGCTGTGTATTTGTGGAAAGGGCAAACAATGTCGTGAAGGCTTTGACATTGTGGCTTCAGCCTTTGCCGGCATGAACACTATGCAAAGCAAATATTACACAGCAGGAAAAGAAACACCAGCTGACTGAAGCCTCAGCCTTTGCTGGTTTGAATGTTATGCAATTGCCTTTCCATGAGGAAACTTGCATAGTTTTCTGTTTCTACACAAAACGTTGTGCAGCTTCCAGGAAACTCTACTTTTCTGGCCAAGCTGTGCAGTTTCATAGAAAAGCTGCACAGTTTCCAGTCAATGCAGAGCAGGGCAGGGGATTTTCGTAAGTGTTTCAAAGCTACCAGATGAAAAATGGTTTCATTGACATCTGTAGAGAATTTTTAAAAAATAAGTGTAACCATTCCAGGCCAAGGCTAATAGACAGAGCTGTCCCAAGCTATTCTGCTGCCTAAGGCAAAGGCCAAAATGTTGCCCTATAGAAACTGATTATGATGATTGTTGAATCTTATTATCACCCTAGTTATGAGATGGCATCCTTCTGCCTCACCTGAGGGCAGCTGACTGTCTTTAGGAGGTAAAGAGTGGACTGGATGGGACAGAGAGTTCTCCTCCAGTAGAAGGGAACTGAAAAGGAGTTGCCACTGTTGTTATCTCCACACCATCATTCATCTGCCACCTGAGTTGCCTAGTTGTGGGTGCATCTACACTGTAGAAGTAATGTAGTTTGACGCCATTTTAACTCCCATGGCTCCATCCTACAGAATCCTGGGATTTGTAGTATTGTTGAAGCACCATCACTCTTGGGCAGAGAAGGGTAAAGACCTTGTAGGACAACAAAAGCCAAGCTTCCATAGGATGGAGCTATAGCATTTAAAATGGTGCATTATTTGCATTGTGTAGATGCACCCTGTGTCTAATGGGAAAGCTGGCCCTGTTAAGAAAGTTCTCCTCCAGAGACCTTAGAGAAGAGGTAGAAACTGTGGAGCCCTCTTCAGCTGTGTATTGTTCAACAACAGAACAATACACAGATTAACATGGAAATCACTCCTCCCACCCCAGGGTCATACAGTATATATACCCCACTCACCTCCATACCAGCATTCTCTGATGATGCCAGCCACAGATACTGGAAAAATGTTAGGAACAAACTCTTTTGAAACATGGCCACATATCCTGAAAAAAACACAGAAAACCTCTTGAGATGGTTAGATGACAACTCCCATGAACCCTACCCAGCACTGCCAGTGGTGAGTAATGCTAGGAACTGTAGTACAACAATGTGCAGAGGACCACATGCTTCCCACCCCAGCCTTATTGAGCTTCTGTCAGTCAAAATCAGTGGCGCACTGGGCACCTACCAGACCTATTTTCCCACATCATCAAATGGCATAATTTATCACATGGCATCATTTAGTTACAGAGGCACTCAAGCAAACGAGAGTCATTAATCTTTACAAGCATGTTTGCTAACATTCCTTGCTGGCTATGGAACAGGCTGATATTGCTCCACAATCCTTTTCAGAGGGCTGTAGAATCATAGAATCACGGAGTTGGAAGATACCCTAAAGGGCATCCAATCCAACCCTATTCTGCCATGTAGGAAGACACGATCCAAGCCATGCAGCCTCTGTTTAAAAACCACCAAAGAAGGAGACTTCTCCTCTCTCTGATGAATCTCTTTTCCTGTAGTTGGAATCCACTGTTCTGTTCTTGGAGCAGCAGAAAACAAGCTTGTTCCTCCAGCACGTGTACTTGTACGTGTACTCCAGCTTGAAACCATAGTACACGCGCTGGTAACATAATGCCTTGATTTCTGTAATGCACTCTACATGGGGCTACCCTCATGCTTGGTTCGGAAACTTCAATTAGTTCAGAACATGGCTGCCAGACTGGTCTGTAGTACATCCAGAAGAGACCATATGACACAGATCCTAAGATCACTTCACTGGCTGCCCATTAGTTTCCGGGCCCAGTACAAGGTGCTGGTTATCACCTTTAAAGCCCTAAGTGGCTTGGGTCCATCCTATCTTTGGGACCGCCTCCTTCCATATAATCCTCCCCACACACTCAGGTCCTCAGGGAGGAATTTGCTACGGCCTTGTAAAACAAAGCTGGCTGTGACCTCCCAAAAGACCTTCTCAGCTGTTGTACCCAGATTGTGGAATGGCCTGTTGGATGAGATCTGTCGTATCACCACCTTAAATAGCTTTTAAAAAGCTGTAAAGACAGATCTCTTCCGGCAGGCCTTTCCTGACTAGTCTATCCGGCTATCAAAAGAACTTTGGAACTCCGACCTCACTTTAGTCACGGTCTATAGTTTGTGCTGTTACTGTTGTTTTGTGTGTGTTTTTAAAGTATGTTTTAATTCTTATATTGTTTAATTGTATTTTAATAGGAGGGATTGAGAGATCTGATTGTATGTTTTTAATCTTTGTAAGCCACCCCGATTGCATTTTGTAGAGGGGTGGGATATAAATTATTACATCCCTTCAAATATTTGAACATGGCCATCATGTCACCTCTTCACCTTCCCTTCTCCAGCCTAAACATACTCAACTCCCTAAGTCGCTCTTCATAGGGCATGGTTTCCAGACCCTTCATCATTTTGTCCCCCCTCCCCGGACAGTTTCCAGCTTGTTTATATCCTTGGCAATAAATCCAGCCTAGATTTTAGCCTAGACTTTGAATCAGCTGTCCCAGGTGCTAGACATCTTTGGGGATCCTTTCAATGTTTGGTTGTTGGGCTGCCTGCTTCTCCTGCCCTCCCTTCCCTTAGTGTTCTGTTGGAATCCGGTTGGCATTTTATGCTGGCGTAACTCTTGTGGTACAGGGAGCATTGGGCAAAGGAAAAAGAGCAGAGACAACTATGAGAGCCATGGAGGAAGGGAAGCATTGGAGAAATAGGCTGCTGGAATATGGTAGATTTCGCCTGCCTCCTCTGGTGTAGAGGACCAACAAGAGTCTAAGCAGAGAGTGCAGGAAACAGGCTGAGAAGGGGGATAGAGCTGTTTGCAGAAAAAAATCTAAAAGAAGGATTCTCCACCACTCTGTGGAGCAGCATATACCACTGTTGATCAGTTCTTACTGTCAAGAAGTTTCTTCCTAATATTGAGTTGGAAGGAATCTCTTTTCCTGTAGCTGGAATCCATTGTTCCAGGTCCTAGTCTCTGGAGCAGCAGAAAACAAGCTTGCTTCCCTTCAACTATTTGTCTTTATAGGAGAAATTTGTCCAATATTGTCTATATAGGATCAGCTAGAGTAGAATCTCACTCTTTCCCAGCTCAGGATTTGTGTATTGCATTGTTGCCTGTAGACACATTGCTGCAATTGGGCACTGAAAATGTGTGTTTTTCTTGCCCTCCTCCATGATCTTGCCAGTACTGATCCAGTTAAAAACCTTCCAGGTAGACAGAAGGCAAGGAGGAATAGATGGGAAGGAGAGGTGTAAAAAGCCTTTCATGGGTTCACTGTCAGTGGCTTTGTTAACTGAGGCATGGCTGCATTCTTTCCTTCTCCTTGCTTTTTGTTTTCCTTTTCCAACAATAAAGGCCTACTGATGCTGTCTAAGCCATACATAAATAAATAGGAATAAAAAATGCTTTTCAGATGCATTTGATTGTTCTGCTCGTCTGTTTTTCTGTTGTGTTTTTAGCTTTGCTCTCCCATTTTAATTGGGTATTTTGAGCTGTTTGTTTTTACGAGTACTATTGATTGGTGTGATAAGTGTACAAAGGTTTTGGGGAGAAAGGAGATCCATCAACATTAAAGAATGAAGGTTGCCATACGTAACCAAGTCAGATTTATTAGCAGCTATGAACCACGTGAGCTGGGCAGAACCTCCAGGTTTAGAGACAGTGTGCCTCTGAATACCAAATGCCTGGAACATAAAATTGGAAAGGATGGTTGCTTTCAGACTCTCCTTGCAAGCTAGGAGGGAGAAATAAGTAAATACGTAAAGCATCTGATTAGGGGGCACATATTGACCTACTAAAGGATGCAGCAGCTTAGTGGTTACGATGCCAGTTCTGCTAATCGAAAGATTGGAAGGTTGGCAGTTTGAGGCTCAAGTGCTGTATGATGGAGTGTGCTCCTGTCACTAGTCCCAGCTTCTGCCAACATAGCAGTTCAAAAGCATACAAATGCAAGTAGATAAATAGGTACCACTTCGGTGGGAAGGTAACAGCATTTGGTGCAGTCTTGCTGGCCACATGGCCACCAGAGCAGTCCTCAGACAACACTGGCTCTTTGCCTTAGAAGTGGAAGATGAACACAGTCCCTACAGTTGGTTACAATTAGACATTCATGTCAAGGGACTACTTTTACCTTTTATTGGCCCACTAGGAGTCCTAGGAAAATTATACATTGATTAAAATGCATAATATAACAATCAACAAAACAGGATACCATTCAGAGGTATCAATAGGGGGATACCTCAGAGGGGGATGAACACCTGGTGGCAGTAACTCCCAGATCCAGACATAGATGCCAGGCATTAACAACATCCCATCCCCATCAGCAGCCACTTGTGGGAAGGGGGCTGTCTTATAGGTCACTTGGGACTGCTGGCCAGGCAAGAAAGGGGTCACCTCCCTCCCTGCTTGGCCAGCAGCCTTGCTAAAGCCAGAAGAGCATTCTGGTTAGCAGAGAGAGTGTGACTTACGCAAGGTCACCTAGTGGGTTTCCATGACTGAGCAAGGATTTGAACCCTGGTCTCCAGGATCTACAACCCTCAAGCCACTGTGCCACAGGCTGCACACCTCTCTGAATACTGCAATCGCTTTTTTTGGATCACAGAGTTCGCATTGCTAGGGAATGTGTGGATGAGAAACATGAATAAACATGCCACATGCAGGCATTCCAGGGAAACTTGTGCAAAAACCAACCCTTGAAGGAAAGCTGCAAATGCCACAAGCATATCAAGGTAGAAAGCCAGCATAGTGTAGTGGTTTGAGCACTAGGCTATGATTTTGGAGAACAGAGTTTGAATCCTTGCTCAGTCATGAGAACCCACTTGAGTGACCTTGGCCAAGTCTCTCAGCCTTAGAGGAAAGCAATGGCAAATACTTTCTGAACAAATCTTGCCAAGAAAACTCTATGCTAGGATCATCTTTGGGTCAGAATAAGTCAGAAACAACTTGAAGGCACACAATAACAACAGCAATAACAACAACAGCAACAATGCAACACTGCTTTAACTCTCATGGCTTAATGCTGTGGCATCCTGGGTTTTGTAGTTTGTTGTGGCACCAGAGTGTTCTGATAAAGAAGGCAAAATATCTCAAAACTACACATCCCAGGATTCCATAGCATTGAGCCATGGCAATTAAAGCAATGCCCAATTGCATTCAGTCTGTAGTGTGGCAGCAGCAGGGAGGTGTGTATCCATCTCCTCCCTGCTTCTTAACAGAAATTGGCAAGTTTGTTGTGGTGGTTGTTGTTGTTGTTGTTGTTGTTATTATTATTATTGTGTGATCCAAAAATGCCATTGCAACATTCAGAGAGTTGTGCAGCCTATAGTGCAGTGGCTGAATTCACTCTGCAGTGTAGGTGCAGCCTTTAATTGTCTTTGTTTGCTTCTGTACTATATAATCCTTGGAAGAGTCCATCTTCCATTGGCCTGGTCCCTGTGAGTGGATGCACACCAGCATGAAACCCCATAGCCAGCTGTAGGGAATGAAATTGCCAGTTGTGGGATAGTCAGGATAAAATTAGTCCTTAAGGGCCCCAGTTCTCCCACTGGCTGTGAAAGGATGCTGGACCTCATCAGCAAAAGAGCTGGAATACTCCTCTGCTGTATACCATCTGCTGCATCATTTATCACCGCTAAACCTAAGGCGATAGCAGTCTGTGCTCACCCCAAAGAGCTCCAGGGTCAGAAAAATAGTCCCCGATTCATCACAGTTGCCCATCCTGTTCTGCACTCAAAGCAGGTGGTCAACCACTCCGCTGTGGCTTCCAGCTTTGAGGGGGACCTTTGGTGCCATTCAGGAACACTTTTCTGATGCCATCCTCATATCTTTGTTGCCACACTGGCTGGCTGAGAACTGATATGTGCAATTATAGATTCCCAGCTTTAGAATCAAGCTTTGGAGAGAAGCCAAAAGATTGCTATCAACCCATCTTCTCTCCTGCCAAACAACCTGATGGACCAAAAAAACACCCCCCACACCCAGGTGTTTTCTACCTAGACGGCCAAGAAAAGTCAAAAGATGGCAAGAGAAAGAAGGGAAACAGACAATCATGGGGTTTTAAGCTCCTACAGTACACCCAGGAGGCATGGTGACGGGTGCACAGTGCTTACATAAAAATCAAATATTAAATCTGGGCCTTGGCAGACAACGTACCAAAGGCTGTAAAAATGAGTCTAATTTGCTAGCACATCTGTTCACTTCCAGGAAGGTTCACAGAAACAAGCTTCTGTTGTAGGAAGAAAAAATGTTTTCCTTTTTGCAGGTTTCTTCCCAATCTGAAAAATAAATAAATAGAGGGATACAAGAGGCACTGTGTAGCTGGAATGCTGAATCCAGACTTGCACTGGATGTAGCAGATGGCAGCGGGGAAGCAAATGAGGGCATTTCCCCCAGGAAGAATTCTGCACCCCAAACAAATTTTTCCTTGAACCTTTAAATTTCTAGCCCTTGCAGTAACTGAAAAACATCACTCGAGCGATTGTGCAATTAGAAATAAAGCTTAGGCATCCAAAGGAAATGTGATGGTACAATCCTGCAAAATCCCAACCCTGACATGTTGTCAATTTGCTAAAATGTTGTATATATACAAGGGAGCCTTTCTGTGCACGCGCCATTTTGTATGCGGCAGGAATCACCTTTGGTGACTCTATCGCTGTGTGTGAAAATTCATTCTCAACTTTGACGCATTTGCTGACACCAAACAGGCATTCGGCGCTTCATCCCAGAAAAGAAAATTTAGTAATCTTGGCTTTTGAAAGTAACACATTTGAAGGAAGAAAACTTCAATTGGTTCAAAGAGCTGTAGTCAGATTGCTAACGGATGCTGGTTACAGGGAGCCTTCAACCCTGACTCTCATTGCAACAGCTTCACTGGCTGCAAGTCTGTTTTCAGGTATAATTTGAAGTGCCTATAAATCTCAGCTCAGGTCCAGGCTCTCTGGAAGAACATATCTTCCCATATCAGCCTGCCTGATTTCTGAGATCTTCAGAGAAGGCTCTTCTTCTCTCATCCCACTACATTCACAGGCACATTTGGTGGGGACACAGGAGAAAACCTTCTCTTTGGCTGCCCCCAGAGTCTGTAACTCCTTCCCTAGGGAGGTAAGGATAGCTCCTTTTTTGCTGTCTTTCTAGTTCCAAATGAAGATCTTTCTCTTTCTGAGAGCCTTTGGGAACTTTGAGGTTAGAACTGACCGGCGGGAAAGGCTGGCCTGGGTCAAAGTCGGGATGTGATGTCCACATGACACATGCTCTGGCTTTGCCCCCAGGCTGGCATGACACCATGTGCCACATTACATGGTGCGCAGCATCATAGCGCTTCTCTGACGCTGCATCTACATGACACAATGCTAAAGGAGTGCAGAAAAGCTGTGTGCCAGTGGCTATTGCACCCTTTCCAGGGTGCAAAAAGGAGCTTCTTTTTGCAGCTTCTTTTTTGTGCAGCGGAAAGCAGAGATTGGGGCTGCAACATGTAGTTGCCACAGCCCCAATCCAGTACTAAAACTGGTGGCTTCAGACCGCCCCTTGGGGTGGTCTGTTGAGGCCCTTTGTTAACAAGAGAAGGGCTCTTTTTAAACTGTACAGTACCTAAATACACTTGTCCTTTCATACCCATGGACTCTGCATCCATGGATTCAACCATTCATGGCTTGAAAATATTTTTTTAAACTCCAAAAAACATATTGACTTTGCTATGTTATTTTAATATTTTAAATGTATTTAAAGATCCCTGGTGGTTAAATGCCTGTATTGCAGCCCCTCACTCACAAGCCATAAGGTTGTAAGTTCATTACCAGCCAGGGGCTCAGGCTTGAATCCTTCCAAGGTGATTAAAATGTTGGGGGCATTTAACTTGCACATTGTAAACCTCTTAGGGATTGCTCAAGTGCACTGATAAGCAGCATAGAAATGTACTTGCTATTGCTATTTTATATAATAGACACCATTTTACTGTGCCATTGTATATAACAGGACTTAAGCATCCACAGACTTTGCTATTCATGCAGGGTATAGGAACCAAACCCCAGCAGATACCAAGGGCCCACTGTACCTGGAAGGCACCAGATTCTATCTGATCTTGGAAGCTAAAACAGGATCATCTCTGGTTATTATTTGAGTGGGAGTCTGCAACCAAATACCAGGAGCTGTAGGCTATATTTCAGAGCAAGGAACTGGCAAAGCCACCAGTTGCCATAATTCACCAGTCAACGTGAATGCACATACACAAAAGCAGAGTTTTAAATCTTTGTTTTAAAGGAATATATTAAACAAGAGCTAATGTGGTGTAGTGGTTTGAGCACTGGACTATGATTCTGGAGACCAGAGTTTCAATCCTCACTTAGCCATGGAAACCCACTGGATGATCTTAAATAAGTCACAGCCTCAGAAGGCGGCAAAGGCAAGACACTTCTAAACAAATCTTCCTAAGAAAACCCCATGATAGGTTCACCTAAGGGTCCATAAGTTGGTAACACAACAACAACACATTATATAAAATGATTTAAATTATGTTAGCTGTTTTGTTCTCAACCTTTGTATATTTTTAACTATATGTGTTTTTTATTGTAATTTTCTGTCTTTTGGAAGCTGCCTTGAGTCCTAGTCAGGGGAAAAGGTGGTATACTGGATAATAAAGTGATCGAAGTATGGATGGATGAATTGATGAATGGATGGAAATTCAAGTGGATGCTTTCTCTGCAAGTTTGAAGAGAAAGGACAGTGCACTAGACTTCATTAAGAACTCAGTTCATGTTAGCAAGATGACTTGTACAACATCCATTTACTTGCTAGTCGTTATTTAGTCTGTGCAACTATTTTGCATACAGACAATGTTGCATTTTACATTGATGTGAATTTTTTCAAGCTTCACAACAGACTTTCTCATCAAAATGCATCAGTTGAGGGTTATTTTGTGATTACCTATGAAACCTTTTCTTTCATAGAAACCACTTTTATAACAACCAATGCCCAAACTCTACTATTCCCCCATTTTTTGTTTTTGGCCACCTCAAGTAAAAAAATGGTTTCATTGAATCCCTGGTTACCAAAAGAGAGTTCAGTAGCCCACCCAGGTCAAACATCCCTCTGGAGTATCTTGAGCTGGTGTTCAAACTGCTAGAATTCTAGAGTCTGTTGGTAACATGTCAAGTCGATCTATAGAGTACCAAATTCTTCTGTGTTTCCAGCCTGAGCTGCAAGATTTTCCATCTGCCAGTCCAGCCCGGTTGGGGGTGGAGGTGGGATTTTGGCAATTTGGAGTTTGTGCCTCAAAACACAGATGAGCCAGTAACACATGACATGACTCAGGATTCTCATGGGATCAGTTAGCTGAGTCACACTCTTTAGGCTAGAGCTACGAATGTTTGCTTCTTTTCACTCTGGCATGCAAGAATGAGTAATTTCCATTTCCCCACTGAATGAAGTGATGAGAAGCTCTGCATAGTTTTTAATGATTCTTTTGCACTTCTTGTACAAACAAAATCCACGTGTGCAAAACTTTTCTCTTTATGCGAAATGTAAAGGGGGACAGACAGGATCCAAGCAACTATCGCCCAATAAGTCTCCTTTCGGTAGTGGGCAAATTATATGCCAGCTATTTGGCTTTGAAATTACAGAACTGGATGAATGTACAAGCTTTGATTGGCTTGGAGCAAGCGGGTTTTAGAAGTCATATATCCACATTAGATCATATAACTGTGCTTTCATTTCTCATAAATAAATACCTGTCATACTCAAAAGGTAAATTATATGCGGCTTTCATTGATTTGAAAGCGGCTTTTGATACAATTCACCGGTCTCTACTTTGGGACAAACTGAGTAGGTTGAATATAGATCTGCGGCTGCTGTTTCTTTTAAGTCAACTGCATTCAAATAATCATTGTAAAATGAAATTTTCTGATTTGGGTCAATTAACAGATTCCATCTATTCCGGCATTGGAGTTAGACTGGGATGTGTGTTGGCTCCGCACTTGTTCAATCTATTTATGGCGGATTTACCAAACTTTAGATCCTCAGTAGATTCACATCCGCCTTCATTGGGAAATCGTTTACTTTTTGTACTCAAATATGCCGATGATACCTTATTACTTTCCCTTTCACAAGTGGGTATGTTAAGAGAATCTGAAAAGATTCTCAGACTATTGTAATAAATTTCATCTATTGATTAATTTTGAGAAATCCAAAATATTAGCTTTTTCAAAAAGATTTGTACCAAGAATGTGGAAGATTGATAATCAAACAATAGAGCAGGTTAAAAAGTATGTCTATCTTGGTGTTCTTTTTCACTTTAATGGGCAGTGGAGAAAGCAGAGAGACAAAGTAATACAATCAGGGAAAAGATCATTAGTGGTCATACAATCCTTTTATTATAAAAAGGGTAATCAGGATATTCTTGCAGCCATAAAAATTTACAAAGCTAAATTAAGATCGCAATTACTTTATGGTATATTTTCTTGGATTCCAGCCTTTAATAATGAGATTGAAAGTCTACAGACTCTTTTATAGGAAATTATTATCTGTACCCCCCATGTGTGCACCATTTAACCCTTTATGCAGAATTAGGATTGAGTACCCTTGAAACTGTAGCCTGGTTAATGGTTTATAGATTTTGGTTCAAAATTCATTTTAGGCCTAACAGATCCAGTCTTTTATGGTTTCTTTTATCAGACAATTATTACACCAGTTGGGCTAAAATCTATGAGAACAAAGCAAAATCTGTGGGCCTAAACTTTGAGTCTCTCCTTTTACTTACCGAAAAGGAGTGTCTCGAGTCTATCAGAGACTGTCTTGTAAGTAAAGAATATCAGTTGACATACCCAATTCCTCCTAGTGTATGTTCTCCAGCAATTCTTGGTATCCCTCCCCTACAAGGCAGGATCCCAGAATATTTCCAATCTCTTTCATTGCGGGCCTCGAAGAAAGCTTTCTTATTTGCTAGACTGAACATACACCCCTCAAATGTTACCAGGGGCAGATATTTGAAGATCCCTTTTTTGAATCGGGTGTGTCATTGTGAACAGGCTCCTGATACGCTCCATCATATTTTATTCTCTTGTCCTTTTATATTAAATTCCAAGGGAAACATTGTCAAGAAGGTTATTTGTTATGAACATTTATTTGATTGGGTTATCAGTAGACTACCTACTGGAGGATCGGAATCCACTTATTAATATATTAATGGCCAATTTTTTGGTGCGGGCAACATAAATATGGTCTAAATTAGACTAATTTTAACTGTTTTAACTGCCATTTTATGGTTTGATGTCATTATCGATATTGTATGTATGTTGTATGCCTAATAAAGGTTGGTATAAGTTTTTTAAAAACCAGCCATATTCTGGGCATATTTTTACTGTGATCTGTGAAAACATTCTTAAAGTAGCCCAGGTGGCACAGTAAATGCCAGTACTGCAGCCACAAGGTTATGAGTTCAGTCCCAGGGCTCGAATGTTGAATCAGCCTTCCATCCTTTTGTAGGTTCGTAAAATGAGTACCCATCTTGTTGGGGGCAACTGAGTTACAGATTGTAAACTGCTTAGAGAGCACCCACTTCACTATGAAACGGTATAAAAATGTAAATAGAAATTTAAATGGTATTATTGCAGCAGACTTTCATGAATGGACTGCAATAGGCTTTTAATGGTATCAATGGTATCACTAAGGCTGGTATCACCCCAAAGCTGCATGGAAAACCCTCCAGCCACCTCTCTCCACCAGCCAGGCCACCTCTGCAGTGTTGGGGGTTTGTTGAGAGGGGATTTGCCTTTGCCTTCCTCTGAGGCTGAGAGAGTTTGTCTTGCCCAAGGTCACTCAATGGGTTCCCATGGCTGAATAAGGATTTGGGACATGGGAGTGCCAACACATCTGATAGTCCTGATGAGGACTCTGTACTCAGGACAAGAAGCTACTGTCAGAACAGAACATGGAGAAACAGAATGGTTCCCAATTGGCAAAGGAGTCAGTCAAGGCTGCATCCTTTCACCCTATCTGTTCAGTTTATATGCAGAACATATTGCAAGAAAAGCAGAAGAAGGAGGAGTGAAAACAAGAGGAGGGAATATCAACAATCTAAGATATGCAAATGACACCATGGTACTAGCAGAAAACCTCAAAGACTTGGAACACCAACTAAGGAAGATCAAAGAAGAAAATGCAAAGGCAGGCTTAATGTTGAACATAAAGAAAACCAAAAATAATGACCACCAAGGACCTTCACATGTTAAACCTAGACAATGAAGAAATAGAAATAATAATAATAATAATAATACCTGGGATCAAACACTGATAGAAATGGAGACTGCAGTCAGGAAATCAGAAGAAGATTAAGATAGGGGAGGGTGGCTATTAAAGAACTAGACAAAATGCTAAAGTGTAAAGATATACAGCTGAACGCTAAAGTTAGAATTGTTCTAAAATGCAAAGATATACAACTGAGCACAAGAATTAGAATCACCCAAGCCATTGTCTTTCCCATCACCATGTACGGATGCAAGAGCTGGACAGTTAAGAAAGATTATAGGAAGAGAATCAATTCATTTGAGATGTGGGGCTGGAGAAGAGCGCTGAAGATCCCATGGACAGCCAAAAGGACAAACAAATGGGTCCTAAAGCGGATCAAGCCAGAAACCTCCCTGGAAGCCAAGATGTCCAAACTGAAGCTGTTGTACTTTGGACCCATCATGAGAAGGAAGGACTCATTGAAAAAGACAATAATGCTGTGAAAGGTGGAGGGAAACAGGAAAAGAAGAAGGCCCCATGCCAGATGGATGGACCCTATTAAGGAGGTCACAGGTTTTATGAGGTTGCAGGAATTAAGCAGAGCATTGGAAGACAGAGGGTCTTGGAGATGTCCAAGATGGACTCAAAGGCAGTTAACAACAAAACTTCCAGAGTTCAAGTCCAACATTCAAACCATTACAGCATGCAGACGCTCAAGCATTTTAGGCACAGAAGAAGATTCTCTCTCTTGGTCTGTTTTCACATTTATATTTTTCCCAGCCTCAGATTGCCACGCTAGTACAAAAATTATCTAACAAGGCTTGGCTTGTAAGCTGGACAGTTGTTAAGGTTTGGCCATGATTTTATCAAGGACTCTAAAACCCATCTGCATGTGGCAGGGGCCCAACTCACTACATCCAGGCTGCCCAAAAAATGTCCTTTAAGTAGGAACGCCAAAACTGGAAAATGGACATATTTTCATGTTAAATACTATTGGAGGGAGCCCAAAACTTATTTTCAAAGTGATTTCCTACTTCTGGGGGGTTCCAGGACCAACAATTTATTTATCTTTTTCTTTGAGGGTCATAAAAAGGTTCATCTGGAGAGTCTGGAGAGCCCCAAAAGCAGACTTTACTCCACTCTGATTTAGATGCTCCCAGATCCAAATCTCCCATTAAAGCTAGGGATGGGGAAAGACTGTGGTGTTCCAGATGTTGTAGAACTGCAATTCCCACTATGCCTCACCATCGAGCATGCAGGAGGGGGTTGATGGGAGCTGCAGCCCAGAAACTACTTGAAGACCACAGATTCCCATTCTTGAGGTTTACGGAAATGTCTTTGGATGAAGCAGAATGGGAATGGGAGAATCCCTCTGTTTCAGATCTACACCAGTTCTGTCCTGCCTCCAGGTCTATTGTGTGGAGCTGTGATTTGCAAACTCTCTCCTTCCAGGTGTTTCGTACTTCAGGTCCCAGAATCCTAGACAACTGGCCAAGATGGCTGAGGCATCTGGAGGCTAAAAAAACCCTGCAGTACCAGAGTTTGGAAATCACTGGTGCAGAGTTTCTTTTTCCACAGAAAGTCCATTCTGTACAATTTATTTGCTACAAAATGTCCATGCCATACAAATTCTTTTCTACATACACCATTTCTGGATCTGTCTGAAAAGGGTTTTTTTTTGGGGGGGGGGGGACAAAAAAATCGAAATCTGCATCCATTATCAGGCCCCGACCTCCATGATATTGTTGTTGTTGTTGTGTGCCTTCAAGTTGCTTCCGAATTACGGAGACCAAAAGGGGAACCTATCATGGCGTTTTTTTGACAAGACCTGCTTAGAGAGGATTTGGCTTTGCTCTCTTCTGAGGCTGAGAGGGTTTGACCTGCCCATCGTCACCCAGTAGCCTTCCATGGCCGAGCAGGGATTCTAATTCTGTTCTTCAGAGGCACAATCTTGTCCTCAAACCGCTACAACATGCTAGCTTTCTTCTCTAATATGCTTGTGGTATTTGCAGCATTCCTTCAAGGATTGTTTTTTCAGCTGGTTTCCCTGGGATGCATGCATGTGGCATGTTTATTCATGTTTTTCATTGTCCAATGTGAACTTTGTGACCCAAGAAAACCATTGCAATAGTCAGAGAGGTGTGCAAATCCATAGTGTACTGGCTTGGATGTTGTACTATGACCTTGGTTTGAATCCCTGCTCAGCCATGGAAACCCTCTCAGTGACCTTGGGCAAGTCACACTCTCTCAGAGTTAGAGGAAGGCAAAAGCAACCCGCCCTGAACAAATCTTGCCAAGAAAAACCCATAATAGGGTCACCATAAGTCAGAAATGACTCGAAGGTACACAACAACAGTGCAGTCAAAAGAAAATTATGCTCCCATCTACAAACCTGACCAATAAATAAATAAATAAATAAAGGTGAAAATTAGGTCAGTTCTGATTTTTAAAACTGTAAATTGAATTAAATTCTCCACCTCTCCAACCCAAGGCCTTGAGACCTTCTGACAGTCGAAGCAGACAGTACTGGGTTCCGTTAACAGGTTAAAGGTTTGCAGAAGTCCCTGTTTGGAAAACAGAATCCTCCAGCCAGCATAGCCACTGGCAAGGCCTGAACTCAACAGCCCGTTCCCCGCCTTTCCCATTTTTCCTCTGTAACAGCAATATAACAGATAGGAAATTGCCTTTGAATACAGAGGCTATATTTAGCTATTGTGGTTCAGCACTATAGATTGACTTACCCTCCATGAATTTTCAAATCCCTTGTTGTTTTATTTGTTATAGATATTTTTCTATTACTGATGCAGTAAAAAATAAAACAGACGCAAACCAAAAACAGATTGGTTTCCATAAGGAGAAAATGGCAAAGCAATTAAAATACAGCTCCATCAATCACAATAAAAATGAGGGCTGGAATTCAGTGCAGGACGTATGTCTTTGTGAGCGTGCAGAAAATAGAATCATGTGGTTTTGCGATGTCCGTATTTACCTAGGGGCTGCTGTGGCATTAATGTGTAGGGGCATAACTGCAGGGGAGTGTGGTGGGTTTAGTCCGCACCAGTTGACACATCAGAGGAGGGTGTACTCCGAGTACGATGGTACAGCAAGTGGGGCTGGCATAGCTGCTAGGTGAGCAAGAAAGGGCATTGCATCCCTTCCCTTGCCAAACAGCCATGCAAGACACAAAACGACTGTCTGCAGCAATAGCACTGCTCCACAAGGTCTGGGCCTTTGCACCCCTCCTCTTTCTCAATACCTTTTCAATATCCATTTCAATATCTCCTCATTTCTCAATAACTTTCTCCTGTTTATCAATCTCAAGTTGATATGAAGAGGGGCATGTAGCCAAGATGGCACACCCAGTGCAGGAAATTAGCTATGTTATATAAGGCCATCCATGACCATATATGAAGATCCAAGAGGCTTAGCCTGGGGAAAGCTCAAGAACACATGACCAAGATAGGAATCTGCTTAATCCTTTCATTGTTAGGAGTGATGGTGGGTGATAGACCTAGTGTCTACAAGTGAACAAAAATCCAAGAATACTTCCCTCTGCAAGTGATACCCCATTGTCCAGAAACATTTGCTCTGATTGTCCAACCATTCACAAGCTCCCTTCCCATTCTTCTCTCCTAAAAACTTCATTTTCATCCCAAAATCTCCCCCAAGATTTGTTTGGCCCTATAAATATGCCTGCTCAGGAACCCCCAATTCAGTTTCATTTAAGTTTAGACAGACTCTCTGTCAGTATCTTGCTTGACTCAGCATTACTGCCCACTCCACAATGCACAGGCAGCTGCTGAGCCATTTCACTCCACAGTTTCCCCCGACTGGAGCTCCGCTTCTGGAATCAGTATATCATCACCTTCTGCAATCCTTTCAGTCATTATCTACTACAACCTTGTATATCTTTATTTCTTGGATGTGTGTGTGAGTGAGTGTCTCTGTGTGAAGGGTGATTCCTCCTGATTGCAAATAAAACCACTTTTAGACTCTGAAGTTCTGTTGTTCGGATCTGGTATACACAGGCTTGATCCCTGCTCTGAATTGCCTAAGTAACAAAGCTAATAAAATTCCCCTATTAAATATTGATTTTGAGTACCCTCTCAGGACCCTGGCATTTTGAGTAACAGGTGGGCAGCTGAGTTGGGTCATTGCACCAGGTGACATCAAAGGATGCAACACCACTGTGTAGAGGCATCTGTTGCACAGTGTTGGAGTGACTGGTGATCCATGGCCTGATGTACAGTGGGCACCAATCGAGAAGTTCCCTAATGCACATCCAGACACTGGCTGGGAAGTGCTGGAGCACAATAGATACACTGGAAATGCTGGATGTAACTCTCACTAGTGGCCTGATATGCATCTTTGCAGTTCACTAGTAGGGTTCTGCACTGTAGCTATGGATTCATCAGGTTGTGCAACACAGATGTCAAATATCAGCCAAGATAAAAGGCAGCAAAAGATCTTCAAAGCCATTTGAACTAATGGCTGAAACTACTACCTGTGCTAATGGGTTTCTCAAGTGAACTGTGGTTTGGACAAAGTATTTTGTATTCTGTAGTTTATGTCCAGAGCTTTAACAAGAATCGATTTGACCACCGGACTACGGTGACCACAACTGATCCCATCTAATTATGTAGAAATTGATTGTGAGAGCCTTGCAAATACTGTTGCTCATGTTGGTGTTAATGGTCATCAAGTCAGCTTTGACTTATGGTGACCCTAAGAATGAGAGACCTCCAAGTCACCCTGTTATCTACAGTCCTGCTCAGGTCTTGCAGACTCAGCACCGCCGTGGCTTCCTTGATTGAGGCTTTCCACCTGTAATGCGGTCTTTTTCTTTTCTGACTCCCTTCTAACCCTTACCAAGCATTGTCTTTTCTAGTGAGTTCTGTTTTCTAATTTTATGTCCAAAGCATTATGATCCCAGTTTTGCCATTTTGTCTTTTAGAGAGAGTTCAGGCTTGATTTGTTCTCAGACCCCTTTATTTGTCTTAGAATCATAGATGGAAGCACACAAAGGCAATCCAATCCAGCCCTATTCTATCATGCAGGAATACACAATCAAAGCACTCCCAATAGATGCTATCCAGTCTTTGTTTAAAACCTCCAAAGGAGGAGATTCTATCACTCTCTGAGATAGTGTCTTCCACTGTTGAACACTGTCAAGAAGTTCTTCCTAATGCTTAGATGGAATCTCTTTTCCTGTAGCTTGAATCCATTGTTCCATGCCCTAGTCTCTGGAGCATCAGAAAACAAGCTTGCTCCATCTTCAATATGACATTTCTTCAAATATTTAAATATGATTATCTTCTCATCCCTTGGCCTTCTTTTCTCCAGGCTAAACATACCCAGCTCCCAAATCTGCTCCTCATGGGGCATGGTTTCTAGATCTTTCACCAATTTGGTTGCCCTCTTCTGGACACTCTCCACCTTGTCAATATCCCTCTGGAATTATCATGCCCAGAACTGGCCAAAGAACTCTGCTCCAGCACCACATCTCTAATGAGTTGATTTTCTTCCTGTCAGCTTTTTTCACTGTTAGCTTTCACTTAGACGTTGGAAATATTATGGCATGAATGGTTGCTCACCATTCCCACCCGCCATCCAATCTTTCTCACAATATAGGGACAAAAGTAGCTTACTGTGTAGAATTCAAACAAAAAGCAATTAAAACAATGTATGGTACAGGATTAAAGGATTAAAACCATTGAATAGGGCAAACATATTAAAATATTTTAAACAATTTAAAAGGCATACAAAGCACAACATGAAGGTGCAGCATTAAAACAACTTTCAGCCACACCAAGTTAAAGACCAAAATGCCTGTTTAAATAAAAAAGCATTTGCCTGCCAGTGAACAGCAGTCAAAGAAGGGTCCATTTGAGGAATTTATCACACGGAGGAAAATTACATAAATCCCATGCAGAAATGGCATTTAAAAGTCTGGGGGAAAATTTTGAGGGTTGTTTTTCAGACGTGTTTGAGTAAAGGAGAAATAACGTGACGTTAACCCGAATGAAAAGTTGCCAAAAACCACTCCTTTTTACTTTCGGAAGTTACAAGAAGTAAAAAGGAGCAGGTTATGGCGACTTTCCATTTGGGTTAATATCGTGTTATTTCTCCTTCACACAAACGTCGTCTGAAAATCTACTCGCATTTGCAGTTTTTTAGTAGTTTAAATTCAGTTTCTGCACAGGATCCATTCTGTATGATAAACTCCTGAAACTCTGGGGGTGGGAAAAAAGGAATTCCACAGTGTGGGAACAGTTGGCAAAAAGTTTCTCTCCCATCTCCTGAGCAACCCCAATTGTGAAGGTGGTGGGACAGTTGTAAAGCCTTCCCCTGAGTATTTTAAAACTTGTTGTTAGCTGCACTCAAGTCAACCTCATCTTATGGTGACCCTGTGGATGAGACCCTGTGGATGAGATCTCCAAGCCCCATTATCCTCCACTGCTCTGCTCAGGTCCTGCAAACTCTGCCCCATGACCTTCCTGATCAAGTCTATCCCTCTGGCATGTGGTCCCTTTCTCTTTCTGATGCCTTCCACCTTTCCTAGCATCATCGTCTCTTCTAATGATTCATGCCTTCTTGTGAATGGCCAAAGTACAATAGCCGCATTTTAGTAACCTGGCTTCCAGGAGGCATTTGGGCTCCATCTATTCTAGAACCCATTTGTTTTCCTTCTAAACCATCCATAGTATCCTCAGCACTCTTCTCCAGCACCACATCTCAAATGAGTTTATTTTCTTCCTATCTGCTTTTTTTCCACTGACCAGCTCTCACATCCATACATAGTGATGGGGAATGCAGTGCCTTGGGCGATCCTCACTTTATTGTTCAGAGTTACACTTCAGAACACTTTAGGATCTTGCCCATTTCTCTCAATAAATCCAGATAAGTATAAGGCATCATCCTCCATTCCATTCCATTTTTAAAATTTATTTTTGCTGTTGTTAGATGCCATCAAGTTGGCTTTGACTTTATGGTGACCCTGTGAATGAGAGAACTCTAGATCACCTTATCATCAACAGCCCTGCTCAGATCTTGCAGTCTTGGAGCAGCTGTGGCTTTCTTGATATTTTATCCATCTAAAATATGATCTTCCTTTTTCCCTATTGCCTTCTGTCTTGCCAAGCACTAGTATCTTTTCTAGTGAGTCATGTCTTCTCCTGATTTGTGCAAAGCATGACAGCCTCAGTTTAATCATCTTGGTTTCTAGGGTGAGTTCAGATTTGATTTGCTGTAGGACCCATTTATTTGTCTTTTTAGCAATCCAGGGTACCCATAGAACTCTTCTCCAACACAACATTTCAGATAAGTTGATTTGTTTTCCCATCTGCTTTCTTCACTGTCCATCTTTCACAAGACATAGATATTGGAAATACAATAACATGGACTATCCTAACTTTAGCTTGTGTAGTTCTTTCATAACTGCCCTTCCAACTCCTAGTCTGTTTCTGATTTCTTGACTGCAGTGACTCTCCATCTCTCTCTCTCTCTCTCTCTCTCTCTCTCTCTCTCTCTCTGTGTATCTTTGCTAAGATTTAAGAAGAACCTTTGAGCTTCTGCTATGGAACCCTTTCATGAAAACATAGAATTCTGTGGCAGATTCATGGTTAGATCTGCACTATACAGTCAGCCTCCATTTTCACAGGGAATCTGTTCTGGAACCCCCCCCCCCCCACCAAAATGGAGACTCGCCAATGTTCAAGGGCATTGAACATAGGCATGAATGGGGCACTTGCCCGCGAGTGCACATGGGGTGTGCATCATGGGGGCGTGCCCCATTGAAGTTAAAAGAGGTCGCCCCTCCGTGAATATTCAAGACCACGGATCTCAAGTCCGTGAGAAGGGGGGCGTGACTATATACATATTATATTAGTTCAAGATTGCTTTAACTGTCATGGTTCTGTTCTACAAAATCCTATTTGTCATTCAAAGGAATACCTGGAATTCTATGCCAGGAACCTCTTGTTCTTATCTATGGAAAAGAAGTGTAAGTCCCTAACCAAGCTACAAATCCCAGGATTCCATAGGATGGAGCCTTGACAGTTAAAATAGTATGGAAATGATACAACTGTATAGTGAAGAAACCCCCTTCTTTCTGGCATGCTTGGCTCACATCACACCACTCTGTTAGGTCTCACTGTCTCCCTGCATGAAGAGGAGTTGGTTAGCTGTTTCCCTGTGTATCTCCTTGGATTCCAGCTCCCATCAGCCCCAGCCAATATGATCGGTGGCCTGGGTGGACGGGAGTTGTAGTATTTATCTGTCCAACCTGCTTTGACCCATCAACCTGTTTTTAAAAGTTCAGGGACTGCAAGAAGTTAAACCAAGACAGTTCATAAATAAAAGACACATTAAAATTGAAACCCCGATTAAAATAAATTCTCTACTCCCATGTCTTAAATATGACATTTCATGTCTGGAGCAGTGCCAGAACTCAAACAGGTTTTGGAGCTGACTGGTATTGAGACTCAATCAAAGCCAAATTTGGCTTTTTTAAAAAAATCCATATCTATGAATAAATACAGTGCTTTTACAGCCCTCCAAAAAAGTATATTTTTTAAAGGTAGCCAAAGTAAAATGCAGTTATAACCCTCCTGATTTCAGCTGCAGAAAGGTTTTTTGAAATTATTTGTAATCTTGCATTTAATAAGAGCCAAGAGGTGAGTTGTTTCTCAAGAGAGTTTTATTAAAAGCCTTCCCTATCAATCTAGCTGAACCACTGTGTTTTATTATGGATGGAGCTGGAAGAGAATCAAATACCAGACTCTGGAAAGAAGTGGAGATACGTTTGATAGATAAAGAACGCAAAGATCCAACATTGGTTTCTCCTAATACCTCAAATCCTTGCTCAATCGGGTTTTTTAAATAAAAGCTTCATAGTTAGCAAAGGGACTTACTCATTTTATTTTGTAATTTAATAAAGAACAAGGTGGATTAATAAAGGGGAAATGTAAGAAAGATAATAGAAAGGTGATTAAAGTTACATAGACGTATGCTCTCTCCCCTCCTGCAACCATATTAGCAGTGCTTTTGACAGACATATGCAGGGGCATCTGATGGCTTGCATCAGGCGAATCCATTCTGCCTTTTTATCCAAAAGGAGCTATTAAATTACGGTACCTGAGCTCTTATCTCACAAGCATCTGAGGGTGCATCTACACTGTAGAAATAATGCAGCTTGACACCACTTCAACTATTATGGCTCCATCCTACAGAATCCTGGTTTGTGAAGCACCAGGACAATTTGGCAGAGAAGACCTTACAAAATCACCAGTCCTAGGATTCCATAGGATGGAGCTACAGCATTTAAAGTGGTGTCAAACTTCATTATTCTACAGTGCAGATGCACACAGTCAGGTGCAAGCTTATATAAGCTCGGAGTTGGCTAAATCTTTCTTTATAGTAGCCCAGTGCTCCTTTGTTAGTTATTCTTTCTGTGAACTTGCGTGGTCTTTTCTCATCTTTCAGTTATTTATTCCAAATAAATACAGCTGGAAAGAATTTAGTGGCTTGTGCAGGGTTGCAACTCACCAATTCACCTTCCCTTCTCTTCCCCTCCTTCTGATCCAGTAGAAAGAGTAGTCCATGAGCCTTATGCAGCCTACTCAGGGACTCCACTGCAGTTGCCCAGTTGTTGATGGTGTCGTCTTTGTTGTGTGTCTTCAAGTTATTTCCGGCTTGTGGATACCTTAAGGCAAAGCTGTCATGGAGGTTTCTTGGCAAGATTTATTCAGATACCACTACCCCTATGGCAAAATTCACCTCAGGAAGTCTCAATTCGCCATTTTTATGTAATTCCAATTTCGTCCTCTTTGGCCTTGTTTTAGGCTAAAAACATTCTTTTTTTGAAACTACTGGTGATCAACCAGTCATATAAAATAATTCTTTGTGAGAGTTCCTTTAAAGTTTGGGCTAAAACCCAGAGTGGATTCATCACTGCATTGGCATGAAGCCACCAGCCTCCCACTGGACATACTATTCCGCTGTTCAGAAACTGAAAATAGATTCCTTCTTATTTATTTATTTATTTATTTGTGTGTGTATTTGGCAAATGTACTATTTTAAACATTTTACAGGGCCCTTTTGGTACTGCCTGGTTTATCCTTGAGCCATTTAGCACTAAGGTTTGGGTTTTTTTTTTTAAGGTTATTCAAAATTTTATGCAAAGTGAAAATATACTATAAGGTTCTAAGTTACATATCCTGATGTTCTAGCACTGTAGCAAAAAATAGAAAAAAGATAACTTTGGGGGGGCTTATATCCTTTGTATGTGAACATGTGTATGCAGGAATTGGAATTGCATGGTGGTTGTACAATCAGTATATATAGAGATTTTATAACACCTTTAAGACTAACTGAAAGAAAGTAGGAAGTTGTCAGCATGAGCTTTCGTAGACTCCAGTCTACTTCTTCTGATGCTTTTGGTGGAGGAGTGGAACCCAGGGATAGGGCATGAGTTTAACGGAAGGAAACTGAAATATGGTTGTATAATATTCATGGTGAACCAGTGTGGTGGAGTGGTTTGAGCATTGGACTGTGACTCTGGAGACCAGGGTTTGAATCCCAGCTTAGCCATGAAAACCCACTGGGTGACCTTGGGCAAGTCACACTCTCTGAGACTTAGAAACACTCTTATTATAATAATTATTGTTTTTTTTTAGCTGCATGATGTTTTAATCTGGTTTGTGATCCATCTTGCATCCTAAACTGGGAGAAAGGAGAGATACAAATTAAAATGCATCTCAGGAAGTAGACCAAAACCTCAAAGGTGCTACAAGATCTCTCTGCATACTGATTCTACAGACTAACACAGCCATATCTTTAAATTTAAAATGAATTAATGAATACAATAAAACCCACAATAGACTCGCTGCCCAACTGACATGCAAGCCAGAAACCAAGGCTTGCCCTATTGGCTTGATGAACAATGGGTTTCTCACTCCAGTTGGAGAAATGGTCTCTCCATGAACAAAATACACTGACTCCACTTCCATTGTGGATACACTATTTATTGTGTGCATGATTGGACACATCCTGAACTTACCATGAAGCTAAAGATCAGCCTTGTAGATTGTATTTGCCATTCTTTGACATGGAGAAAGCATTTGATTGGTTGGAATGGGGAGTTCTAGCTTCAGTTTTGGAGAAAGATAAACTTAGCAGGAATCTTTTGAGGTCTTATACAAATTCTGAGAGAATCCTTGCCTTAGCACTGAAGTGAATAATGTTTCATCTATGTAACTGTTGCTGAAGGAGGATAACCATCTGGGCTACCTGATGATTATTGTTTACTTTAAAAAAAATGTTCTGTGCCCAGAGGTGCCTACGTTTAAAAGAAGATGTAATGACTGTGTTAAATGTCTGTCTCATAGGAATGAGCATGAGAATAACTTTGCATGCAGATGGCTTGGTGGCATCTGTTACACAACTCCTTACGTATTTGTCTGAATTTATGGAATTAATAATGAAGATTAGCTGTGTCTCTGGTGCAAGGTTAATGAAAGCAAAACAGAATAGACTGGAGTGAATTCAATCCAGGGTGTTAAAGAAATGAAGAAGCTTTTCATAGAAAAAAAAATATGACAGTTAAATAAGGTATGTGTGTGCATATTTGTGTGCGATATACAAACACACCCCTAAAATTTTATTTCTTAATGGTTGGATTTGTTTGGCAGTGGAACAGGTTGCCTCATGAAGCAGTATGTTTCTCTTTCCTGGAAGTATTTAAATGAAGGTTAAACAATCTTTTGTCGGGATGTTACAGTTGTCTCATGTATTGTGGATGCTACACAGAGTAGTGAGTTGAATTAATTGCTATCCAAAGCACCTTCCAGCTTTTGTGATTTCGTGATATAATATCAGTAAAGTGTTAGAATCCTGTTGGTGACTTAGACTTCTACAAACACAGGTTGAGTATCCCTTATCTGAAAATCTGAAATCTGAAATGCTCCAAAATTCAAAATGAGTGGCAAATATAGTAACACTTTTATTTTCTGATGGTTCAGTATACACAAACTTTGTCTCATGCACAAATTATTTAAAATATTGTATAAAATTACCGTCAGGCTATGTGGATAGGATGTATATGAAACATAAATGAATTTTATATTTAGATTTGGGTCCCATCTCCAAGATATCTCATTATGTACATTTATGCAAACACAGGTATTCTGAAACCCAACAACAACAATAATCCAAAATCCAAACACTTCTGGCCCCAATCTTTTTTGATAAGGGAGACTCAACATGTACCAATACATTGGTAGTTGGGTTTTTCTGAGGAACTTCACAAGGTTGGCCTCCTGATCAGGAGCATGCAAATGGCATAACCTTTGTGAAACAAGTGAGTGCAAGACATTGCTACCTGTGTTGTGATCAGTTGTGCCATGGTGTGAACCAGTAGAAATTTGTCATAATGTAACTCCAGTGTAGCAGCACTAACATAAAGCTCTGCAACCAAGGGCTCAGCCTGGTTGACACTTTAAACCAATAATCTTATCCATATCAGGACTTGAAAAAACTACTCTTTCAGATGCTAAGTCCCAAAATTCCCCTGCCGGCATTGTGACCCATCACACTCCATAAGAGATTTTGGGAGTTGTATGAAGCAATGAAACTTTCTAAGTTTGGTTCCAAATATAAATGCATCCATATGGGAGAAATCCTAAATTATCTTCAATTGGAGGTGTAGCTTTCTTGGATACGACTGACTCGAAGGCATTCTATAAATACTAGAGTGAATAAAACAAATAAATGTGAGAAAGATGTGTATGTTCCCGAAATTGTTTTCTTTTTCTTTTTTTAATGCTGCCAATTTTTATTCCATGAGGGGGAGCGCAGAAGTGGCAGAAACTCTTTGATAAATTTGTCTCAGCAGGAGAAAGGGCAAGCGTTAGATCTGGTATGGTTCAGAAGAATGGACTGAAAGGGGAGCTGGTGAAACGGAATATATGTTGTTATGATGCAACTCAGTCAGTTACCATCAAAGAGAGGTTGGATGTTTCAAAGCCATATGAGAACTTGTTAAATATCCATCGATTCTCTCCGCCTCCTGCCCTGGAGCCGGGAGATGTTAAGAAACTCAAAAGAAATGGAACTCAAAAGAAATAGAAATACAATCATGAGCTCTTATTTAGTTTTTTCAAACAAAAAAAAAAGTTTGGAAAGGTTAACGTCCAAATTTCACACTGATATTTCACCTCTAGACTTAATGTCAGCGGTAGAAAGCTCACTCCAGATTGGATCACTGTGGGAGACAGGCAACTTCATAGGAATGGAGGGTGGGGATGGAACATGATATCCTAAAGCTATTCCCGAGAACTGAGATTCGCTCTGTGTCCTATCAGTCAAGGCAATAACTGTGGGAGGACACAAGAGAGGGCTTTGTCTGCTATGGCATCCCAGTTATAGAAACCCTCTCCGTAGAGGCCCAGTTGGCACCAAAAGGGCCATCATTCCAGCAACAAGTAGAAACATGGTTGCTCCTTAAAGTCTTTGAGGCCTAAATGGTTTTGTACAATCCTTCCCTATTCACATGAATTTCAATTATTTTGAACTACCATTGGCCCTCCATACCCACAGATTCTGCATCCACAGATTCAACCATCCACAGCTTGAAAATACCACCACCACCACCCCCAAAGAGTACAAAATGTAAACCTTGGATTTGGCATTTTATATAAGGGACTTCATTTTGTTATGCCATTTTATATAATGGGACTAGAGCATCCATGGATTTTGGTATCCATGGGGGTCTTGGGACACATTGAGAGAAGCAGTTGTGGCAGGACCCCAAGGGGTTATAACACAAGCAGAAAAAGAAAACTTAACAATGAACAGTCCAAGAAACTAAATAAGGAAATACATGTTTAAAAAAGAATAAAGTATACTTCTCACTTTCCTACCAATGGTTATAATCAATATACAATTCTGCTTCCTCAATTTATCTATTTTTCTTGCTTCTACATATTAAATTATGTAATATGTAATAAAACATTATTTTAAAATTTCCAAAGCCCACAGTGAAAATTTTATCCTTCTGTTCTTGTAAAAATAAAAACCCACAATTAATGATTCCTGGTATTTTCGAAATATATCCAACAAATTGTCTCTCAACAAAGTAGATAGTTTGTCCATTTCAACAAAGTCCATCTATTTTGTTAACCAGTCATCTTTTGTCCACATCTCTATGTTCTTCCATTTCTAAACGTATACCAGTCTCACTGCTATGATTGTACATTGTAATATTCTTCTGTGTTTCTTCTTTAGGTGATCATCTAGTAAGCCTAGTCAAAACATTTCTGACTTGAGTTCTAAGTTAATTGATATATTCTGATTTGTGAGACATTTATGGTCACACTCATCAACTTCCAAATAGACACCTCTTTTACCAATACCTCTAGAATAGAGATTAATTTCAACAATGTATTGGTTGAGGGACAGTTAGATCACAATCAATAAGGGAGAAATCCTTGTTACCCTGAATGTTATTACATTGGAATGTGGCCCCACATGGGTTTTAGAATCATTAGAATTATCATGGGCAGATGTTAACAGCCATCCATTCACATAGGAAGAATTATTTTATATTTGCTAGGCCCTGCTTGATATTTAATGCTTTGACCTGGCAATTCAAGGATACAGAGACTCCTGGCAACAGACATGAGGAATAAATGTTCCTGTAAGTAACTTGCTTGCAGTCCTCATATGTATTGGGATAGGAGATAGGTCACACCTGCACAGTTCAGTTTCCTTTGGTTGGTTCTGTCCAATGTAATCCCAGGACTTCAATTCTAGTTGCCTTGGCTTGCAGGGATGTTCATCCCAGCCCAAGGGACCCATTATCCAGACATGGAGATTTGCAGCATTGGCCCAAATGTGTTGTTAAAAGGAATTACTGTGAGGAGATGCAGGAACCCATTAGCTAAAAGACTGTGATGTTGTACACAACCTGTTGCATCCATTTACTACCAAATAAGTCTCATCTGATAGCAGTGATGTTTGACAGTTTCTGGTATTAAACAAAGTCTTGGGGAGTTCCAAAATTGCAGCTAATTCCTGTTCAGAATAGTTATTCTGTGCCATGATGTTGGGAACTGTTTGTGAATGAGGACAACAATGCAGTTGTGAAATACTGGAAGAGAGATTTATGGTACAAAATTACCGCTAGAGTCTCATGATAAAACTAGAATGAATGGATGGGGTGATTACATGGTATCTTGCTTGGTGCTAATTTTCAGTAATAATGTGTGGATGGTATATGGAATCTTGGAGGGTTAAATGATTTTGAATCAAGTAATTTATGAATTACTTCTTTACCTAGTTTTGGTCTCAGTTATTGTGCCTGTATGTGAAAAAATTGATGAAAGTTATAGATCTTGGTCCAGTTTTTGTATGCTGTTGAGCTTCAGCTGATGAGTGACTGAAGAGGATTTTGTTTTTACTACCTTAGTATTTCTTGATATCAGGCCTACTATTCTACTGCACATTCAAAACACCTATCTTGGTTGCTGCTCCCTTTGCACCCAGTCACCTTGGGAGCAACAACTGAGCAGCCGACTGAGCAGCGACCAAGAAGCCTCTTGCCCTTGTCAACCTTGCAGCAAAAGCTGGTGCAGGTGAGGCTTCCCAGTTGCTGCTCGACTGGTTGCTTGGTCTTTGCTGTCTTTGCCACCTGGCCACCTTGAAGCAGCAACTGAGCAGCAGTGACCAAGAAGCCTCTAGTTAATGCTGGCCTTGTGGCAAAGGCCGGTGCAGGCAGGAAGGTTCTTGGTTGCTGTGCAGCCAGCTGCTCAGTTACGTTGTGTCTTCTGTTACCTCTTCTCAGCTTGTCTGATGAAAGAAAGCAGGAGCGTGGTTCCAGCCTTCCAGCAAAGTCCCAGCAAAGTTACACCCATCTTAACAGATAACAGCTGCATTGAGTGAAGGAGGTTCAGCTGGAGATCAGGGCACAGGAGGCTGACATTTCTAGCCCTCTCCCACTAGTAAGCAAGGCTGCAACAAAGAATTGCAATTGCTTCTGATTATCGCAACCAAGCTTGCTGGCGGGAGAAGCCTGGAGAAGTCATCTTCCTTGTGCCCTTATTGCCAACTGCACAGACAGCCTTCACGCAATGCAGCTGCTGGCTCTTAAAGTGAATTTGTTGTGTTCGGTCCAGTTAGTTATGCCTTTGTAGGCTATGTAGGATATCAGTGACTATTTCCTGTTTCCGAAACATGTATTCTTTGCCCAAACTACATTTTTGCATGGATTAACCATGTGTTTTTCACAAAAAAATAACTCTCTAGAAAATAAAAGATATAGCTGTGTTAGACTGGAAAATAAGTATATAAAGAGATCTTGTAGCATCTTTGATACTGAGGGCTGAAACAGATGGCCGTATAGGGGTGGCTTGATGCTGCCCTTTGAGCACTGGGTCGGGGCCGTGGCAATCACATGCCACAGTATCAATCCATCTTTTTTCTGGCACAAAGAGAAATGGCAAAATGCCACTCTTTTTGTGCCAGAAAAATGGCACCCCTTCTGCCTCTGGCGCTGCTTTTCGGTGCTACTGTGGTATGCCATGCAGCCGGAGCACCAAAAAGCTGCCACCATGTAAATGGCTGGATGGCTTCATGGTCGCATCTTGCCAGCTTGGGGGCATGTCTCATGTGTACACCATGCCCACAAGCCGCCGGAAAGCCAGCATATTTTTCCAGTCTATTCCGGCCCTAACTTCCAGTTAGACTCAAAGGTGCTACAAGATCCCTCTGTGTTCCTAGAAGATGTTGGGATCAGCAAATATGGAGGAAATATTGCACAGAAATATGGGAGGAAAACTATTATTTGTTCTTACACGTGAAGATGAAAGAGCTAAAGATTTGCATTCCTAATGCATTGTAACATCACCGTATGCATTTGGTGGCCAATAGCACATTACACATTTTTGGCCCTGTGGACATCTACAGCCATTCCATTCAGCACCACCAAGGGGAAAAAAAAAACTACTGTGAGCAACCAAGAAGAATAAGGATTTTAAAAAACCAATCCACCTGCCAGCACAGCACTCAGACACATAATCCAGAGCTATAACAATGATAGAAGTTTTATTCCATTCAGAGTCAATCATTCTCTTGGCGTGACAAATTTGACAAGCTATGCCAAAATGAATATATCCAGGCAATGTATCTAGATCGAGGTAAGTAACAGCACCACGTTATTCTGCTTTCGTCAGACCTCACCTGGAATATTGTGTCCAGTTCTAGGTGTCATAATTCAAGAAGGATGTTGGCAAGCTGAAGCATGTCCAGAGGAGGAAGACCAAAATGGTGAAGGGTCTGGAAATACTTAGAAATCTGGGTATGTTTAGCCTGTGGAAGAGAAGACTCAGGGATGGCGCGATAGCCATGTTTAAATATTTGAAGGGATGTCATATTGAGGATGGAGCAAGCTTTCTTTCTGATGCTCCTGAGCAATGGATTCAAACTGCAGGAGGAGATTCCATCTAAGCATTAGGAAGAACTTCCTGACAGTAAGAGTTGTTCAACAGTGGAACACACTCCCTCAGAAAGTGGTGGAGTCTCCTTCTTTGGAGACTTTTAAACTGATGCTGGACTTAAAAAGTGATGAGAGTCTTCTCACCTGTTGGGGGTGCTTTGGTTGTGTCATTCTGCATGGCAGAATGGCATTGGACTGGGTGGCCATTTTCCATTGTTGCTTTCACTACATGTTTTCCTGCAGATCTTGTCTGCATCTGTTCTGAATTTCCCCACCCCACCCCCGGCCAAGTCCACATTTCACCTTTTATCTCGACTATACAGGTTTGCAAAATAGCCTGACAGGTCCTTGGTTGGAACTGTGCAGCCTGAGTATCGACTGAGCTTGTTGCGAGAGAGGTTAAAAATGGAATTTCAATCAGACTTGAATGTTAACCTTTTGTTTAATTCAGAGCTTTAGGGGAGAAGAACAGTTGATTCTGTGTGTTGAGTAAAGTTCTTTAGGTCATTAATAATGATGGCTTCAGCCAAGCTTAATTGATTTATTAATAATGAATCAGCACTGCAATCTCATCTAAAATCCTGCAAGAAGCAAGGATTTTGCAGACATCCAAAAGTTAGAAACAGGCAGATTTTCCTCCCAGCTTAAACCTGCTCCTAATAAATATCAAAATGGCAACCCTGTTTATAATTTAAAGGTCCATTTCACACATAAAATAGCAACCAACCTGGCTTTGCCATGGAATATACTACTCAACCCTGTGTTTCACCCCTCTGATGTACTAGCTGTGCTTCTGAAAATGCATACTTGGCACCTTCCTGCTTTACATTTTCAGTACACTTTAAAATATATAGTGTGTGAAGAGGTACACAGTGGCAAATGAAAATCTATACAAGAGAAGTACCTTTTAGAGCTCCTTTCCTTTCATCCTATTTTGCTGCTTTGAACAATAACTGGAAATGCCAAGTACTTCATTTCTGTCCTAGCCTCTCACTATAGTTCTTTGCATTATTAGATCAGGCTCCTTCCTTCTCTTCCGCTTTCTTTCTTATTACATGAATGATGAAAAAGAGGATACTGTTATCAACTATGACACTTGATATAATTCCCAGGCTTCTTGTCTTCTGTCTGTTCTTAGCTGCCTCTGCTTTTTTTTTTTTTTTGATTAAATCTCTTGATCAGTCTATATCAGACAGTGGTGGCTCTTCATTTCTCTCTTTCCCCAAATGTTGCTCAGAACCCCTTGAAATAATTTTCAAATGATCTTTTTTAAAACAAAAAGTTCAATGTGTCCTAGTCTGATAAAAGAGAGCCAGTATGGTGTAGTGGTTTGAGCATTGAACTATGACTCTGGAGAACATGGTTTGAATATCTGCTCGGCCAAGGAAACCCATTGAGTGACGTTGGACAAGTCACACTCTCTCAGCTTCAGAGGAAGGCAAAGGAAACCTCCTCTGAACAAATCTTGCCATGAAAACCCCATGATAGGTTTGACTCAGGGTTACTGTAAATCAGAAATCACTTGAAGGCACACAACAAATCTATTAAATCTGAGTAGTAGACACTGAAGTTTGCTTCACTGAGCAACTGAGGTGGGCATCATGAAACCCTGCAGTCATTGTTAGATTGCATATCCCAGCATCCGTAGCAGATAAGGAATGCTGGGAGTTGCATTCTAATATGGTTGGTCATCCTTATGCACTGATTTTTATCCATGGATTCAAGCATCTACAGCTTGAAAATATTTTTTAAAAAGTATAAACTCCAAATAGCAAGCCTTGATTTTCCATTTTATATAAGAGCCAACATTTTGCTATCCCATTATATTTAATGGGATTTGAGAGTCCACAGTTTTTGATAACAAAGAGGGATCCTGGAACCAAACCCCAGTAAATAACAAGGACCCACTTTATGATCTAGAAGACCAGAAATTTCCACCCTGATCTAGCCTTTTACAGATTCCAGGATGGCAAGAGAAGAACCTAAACTGGTGGTTACTTCATTCAGAGTTTTGGAAAATACCTGGGTATGATCTCCCAAATTGGTAGAGACTGTACCAATTTTCTGTCATCCCACTTTTTCAGCTGTTTTTAAAGTGTCTTGGTTTCTCTGTTCTTTTCCCTCCCACCCCCCTCATCCTCAAGCTGCTTCAGTTTCTGCAAACTAAGTTCAAAGTGCAAAAATAGTTTGCTCTCAATTAACTCTGCAAAGGAGGAGAATCCTGCCCTTCCCAAAAGGCTCAGGCAAAGCAAATGGCTGCAGCCTCTCCTAGCTTTTCTGTTCTTCCTCAGTAATTATGTCTGCCATCTTGAACACACTGTGACATCCAGATCAGGCTCTTTACCCAGACCTGAGAAGCACCAATCCACAGAGCCTCCATCTTAATGGGATT
The DNA here is from genome assembly GCA_034509955.1 of Urosaurus nigricauda. Lineage (NCBI taxonomy): Eukaryota > Metazoa > Chordata > Lepidosauria > Squamata > Phrynosomatidae > Urosaurus > Urosaurus nigricauda. Next base: position 5,519,801 of record JAOEGL010000004.1, read on the forward strand.
CAGCTTCAGTTTACTGGCCCTCGTCCACATCATTGCAGAATCCAAGCATTCTTCCAGTGCCTGCAAACCCAAAGTTACTCCAATGACAAGGAGAAATAGAGTTGAGTGTCATATTAATACTAATGACACCCTACTGCAAACCCTTTTAAGACCTAACACAGCAGCTTCATCTAGATATTGAACAGCCTGGGGGATAAGATAGAACCCTGTGGCACCCCATATCTTAATCTACATGGGGCTGTATGAGAATGCCATAATGATACTCTTTGGAACTCCTATTCCTCCTACTCCCATCCCACAGAGCAGGCCCAGTAAGATACCATGATCAATGGCATCAAAAGGTCCAAAGGATCCAGGAAGGTCAACAAGGTAACCCTCCGCATCTTTTCTCTGGAGCAAAGAAGGCTATTTCAGTGCCAGTCTGGCCTGAAACCAGACTGAAATGGGCCCAGATAATCCTTTTCCTCCACATATGCCTGAACTTGCCTAGCCACTGCACACTCAAGCACCTTGCCCCAAGGGGATATTTACAATAGGACAGTAGTTCCAATACACTTCTTCTGGGTCCAAGGAGGTCCTCTTCAGGAGAGGGCATATTCTTTCAAGGCAGTAGGCATCTGCCTTTGGCTTAGAATGGCATATACCACCCTTGAATCCACTGCCCCTACCAGATTTTATCAAGCAAGACGGGCAAAGGCCATGCTTACATGTGGTAGCCTGAACCCCTTCAAGCATCTTGTCCAGCCTCAGTAACTGAAACTGATCCCATAAAAAACTGACCAGACAGTCTACTGGACACCTTCCTAGGCTCTGTAACAAGTGTGGTGTTAGGTTTTGAAAGAATGTGAGCAACTTTTTCCTCCAAGTATCAGATAAATTTTTCACAGCTGGGCCCATATTCAAAGTACTCTTCATCACTTGGAAAACTCCTAGTGGGTGAGAGGTTGGTTACAATCCTGGAAATGTAATAGGGAGTGTAATACAAAAAAAGCAACTTTTCCCAAGCTTTGATTTCTTGATTTCACAACAACCCCCATGGGGCCCATGAACAGAAAGAGAGAATATTCCTTGAACCACTTAGTGACTTGCATTGCACAACAGGGATTTAAACCAGGGTATTCCAGTCTCATATTCAGTGGCTTCTTACACCTCACTTGGGTTTTACTTTGCTCTTGAAGTTAGCAAAATAATAGATAGTTACCTAAACTCATCTTGGGTTTTTTTGTTTGTTTGTTTGTTTCCTTGTTTGGATGCTTGCTTGTTGACTGAAACTCTCTACTAGACTTATGGACCAGGATTCATTGTGTGTGGCTGGTGATTCCCATGCCATTGGGGGTGATGACTCTGTTGTGAGTTTTAGTCCAAACCAAACTAGTTCAGCACCTTGAGTAGCTCTTTTAAAATCTGACATAAAATCTGATGTGGATGTACTGCCCCAGTAACGTAGGATCTCCCAGCTGCCATTGGATCCTATGATGTATTCATGCTGTTCTGCCAGAATCACTGATTCTGCATCTCTCCCAGACTCTGGTGCATTCTACAAAGCTTCTTCAGAAGACAGGGAAACCCTTTGGATGAGATTTTGAGTGTCCTGGGGAGTTGCAATGGAAAAGAAAGAAGTCCAGAATACCAAACTACACCATTAGAACTTGGCTATATGGTTGCAGAGAACTTTGGAGGACATCTATATCTTTTTGCTGAATGCACCATCCATCACGCAGGCTGTGGCTACAGCATCCCTGATGGGCTGTTGTTCTGATATTTGCTGAAATGCCTACAGTGAAAGGAAGCCCACATCTCCATAAAGCAGTCTGATCTGCTGCTGAACATCTCAGATCATTCAGAGCTTTTTCCTTGGGTGTCTTCAGGGGAGAAAGTTGGGTGTTAATTCATTGATTAATTAATGTAGTGTTTGTTGTTGTTGTTAATTAATGTAGTGTTTGTTGTTGTTGCTGCTGCTGCTGCTACTGTTATTATGTCCTGCCTTTTCCCCATTGTGCAGGACTCAAGGGCTGGATCTACACTGCAGAAATAATGCCATTTGACAACACTCTAACTGCCATGGCTCTGTGCTATGGAATCCTGGAATTCTGTTGGTTTGGTGCGGCACCACAGCTCATAAAACTACACATCCCAGAATTATATCGCATTGAGCCATGGCAGTTAAAGCAGTGTCAAACTGCCTCATTTCTGCAGTGCAGATGCAGCCAAGGAACTGCCATGAAGTCGACTTCGACTGATGGGAACTCACTCCATGAATGAGAGACCTCTAAGTCAAGGCTGCTTACAATAGCCAAAGCAAACATAGTTAAAAATTCACAGAGCGGAGAGTAAAAAAATGATTAAATTATAAAAAAATAATAAATTAATTTTTTAAAAAAAACTAGTGAACAGAAACCATTAAAAGTAACATCTAAAACTTCAGCAATTATGCAAGGCTAGTTTCCCCCTTTAAAACAATCCTCAAATGCCTACCAGAATCATCATCATTATCATCATCATCATCACCACCAACATCATCATCATCATCATCATCATCATCATCATCATCCCTAGGTGTAGAAAGAGTCTGGCCAGCTCTGGGAAGGAAGTTCCAGAGCCTGGGAGCAACCTCCAAACAGCTTCTGACCCATATTCCCAACAGATGTACCATGTGGAGAGACAGCGAAAAGGGCCTCCCGAGAAGATCTCAAAACGTAGATGAAACTCCATTGTTCTAGCCCTGTCCACTGGATCTGTGAAGAATATGCCTGCTCCCTTTTTTGGTGCGACAACCCTTCAGATTCAATTCGAGCTCAACCCATGCCAACATGGTTTATCACTTTGTCTGCAGAAAGCTAAAAATACAGGAGGAGGAGGTTCTTCATTTTCTTCCCACTGGTTGAGCTGTCACTGTCTCTTTGCTCTCCCTACCCCACAGTCACACTTCCACCTCCTCGCCTTCCATCTCCTTGTCACTTGAACACAATCTCAAAGCAAGATGGAAGGAAGACAGGGGGAAGCCTTGTGGCTCTTCGCATATTTGCGACTTGGAACTGATGAGAGGAGGAGAACGTCCTTTTATTTCAGGAGGAGATGCAAGGCAACATCTAGTAGGCCAACCTCAAGTACCTCGTTGGATGTAGCTGGGATTCTGGCAAAGAAAACAATGTGAAGTGGATTCTCAATTCCCTCCTAGCAAGGCACTCCTGTTACGTTTTTTCACCAAGAGTATAATCTCAGGGTCACTTCATTGTTTCCGAGCTACACTTCACATGCCTATTTTCTGCCAGTGTAATAATAATTTACAACTGAATAGGCACAAAATGGAAGGAGACATAGGCAGAAAGGGAAAATAAACAAGACCAGGTATTGTGGGCATCACAGGTTAGGGAATAACTAAATAGCTGTTGGTCCCAGCCTTATCCATGGATTCAACCATCAATGGCTTGCAAATATTTATACTGTATATATACATTCCTAAAAGCAAATCTTGATTTTGCCATTTTATATAAGGAACACCATTTTATTGTGTCATTGCATTTAATGGGAGTTGAGCATCCCATTTGATAGACAAGCAGGCAGGCAGACAGATAGATAGAGATTTCGTATTTTCATATTGGATATCAAGCATCAGGCCTCCTTTTAAGAGGTCACAATGACCTTTGGAACACTTGAAAATTTCATATGGGAAAGGCACCCTGGCCTTACCCCATGTGGGAGACCTAAATAGTGCTACAATGAAAGTTAAGTGGTTTACTGCTTACTCCATCCTCCCACAAACTGTCTGCATGAGGTTAAGCAAGTCCCACTGCAAAACAAATAACATACGTCCACTTCACCCCAGGCAATGTCCCCCGTTCACCTTCCCTATCTGGTTATCCAGGGGTTGTCTCACATCCCATAAATGTTTTGTCACTCCGAAGTCAATATGAGAAAACCATCAAAGCTTTGTTACCTGTGTGTGAATGTTAAGTACCCCTCGAGGGCACAAAAGAGGATATTAATATCTGCCCCACACATGGTCCATTTGCTGCTACAGACTCTGTTCTGCAAACCGGAGCTATTCTCTGTACTGCCCTCAGAGTTCATCTGAGCCACTCTCCGTCTTCCATGGACCCCTCTCTGTAATTGCAGTGGGTCCTTGGTATCTGCTGGGGTTTGGTTCCAGGACCCCCCATGGATAAGAAAATCTATGGATGCTCAAGTCCTATTAAATAGAATGGCATAGTAAAATGGTGTCCCTTCTGTACAAGAGCAAAATCAAGGTTTCAAGCCATGGATGGTTGAATCTGTGGGTAAAAAAATCCATTGATATGGAGGGCTAATTGTAATGAAAAGCAATAAGATCTGTTTTTGGATATTACCCCCCTGGGAACTGTGGCCCGCAAGGGACATTTTATCCAAACTCTGGCTCACCTTTCCTTCACATGCCCCCAGCTCTTTAAAAATCCTAGTAGGCACTCTTGCTTTGGAAATCCTATTGTTGGTCCATAAAAAGTACATAGAAGAAACAGCAACAATCAAGCGAATAAAGCAAGCCACACAGGCAGAGAGTTACCCATCCTGCCTATATCACAACAAGGAGAAGTTTAATGATCACAAGGGTTTTTTTCCAGCTGGCTTCCTTAGATGTATATTAAACCTAAAAAAAAATGTTAATCTGTTTTATATTGCTGCTTTTGCGAGGGGGTGGGTTGTGTTTTTTTTCCTTTTTTCTTTTTAAAGGACAGCAATGTTTACCAAATTCTTTTTTTGTTCTGCTTTAAGTGCTAATCTTCTGGCAAAGCTTATCTTGTTTATCTTAATTAAATATACTGAGCTCTTGCAAGGCCTCTGGTTTGATCTAGCAGCTCAGTGCTTGCAATGCTTAATTGCCAATTAGTCTTGTTTAGGCGAACCTCAAAGTAGAAAGTAGGGGGGGGGGGGAAATCCTTGGCAGCACTTGAGATGAAAACAAAAGCAAACAAAAGGAGGGAGATCAATCCTTAACTGTAACTAGACCTACCTTCTTAGACTAGAAAGAGTTGGGACATTTGATAAGGCTGGCAGGCGTGACTTTCTTTGGCTGTGCACACCATGCTCCTCTTCAGTAGTGCGTGGGCTCACTGTGGACCACAGTCAGGCTGTCTGTGAGCAATTACTCCATCTCTGAAGTTTTCAGGCTGTTGTGGAACATTCACAAACATTCAGTGATGTCATTTACTAGGTTTGCAACAGTTTGTTATACTTGTTAAAAGAAGAACAAGTCAGAGATGTTAAAAGAAGAGAGAAGAATAGCAAAGAGATGGAAGAGGAAGAGACGGGAGTGGAGGAGAAGGAGGAAGACACAAGAGGGTCAGAGGAGAGGAAAGGATTGGATCCTCCGGAGTCGCTGGGGAGAGGATGTGCCAAGCACCCCACTGCCCAGTGGGGCCAGAAAAACACTAGCCAGACACAAAGCTGGGAGAACATCATTGCAACTCCAGGGATCCCAGCAGGGTGACAGCAAAAGTCCTCTCATGAAGAGAGCCTGGCCAGAGACATTTGGGCAAAAAGAACTACAACTACAACAGAGGGTTTAATTATTTTGAATGACACCACTGCAAACATTATAACTGCCGAAGTGAAAAATTGTAATGATAGTAGGAACAGAAGGGACTCTGTGGGTGCATCCACACTGCAGAAATAAAGCCATTTGACACTACTTTTACTGCCATGACTGCATCCTACATAATCCTGGGATTTGTAGTTTGGTGAGGCACTAGAGCTCTTGGACAGATCAAGCCGTATATCTCACCAAACTACAAACTACAAATTTCCCCAGGATGGAGCCAGGAATATTAAAATGCTGTCAAACTGCAAACTACATCCTGTGAATTGGCAAGCTCATTACTCATATTAAATTGGATTTTCTTCTGCAAACATTATTATTGTAATAGTAGTTGTTGCTGTACTAGTAGTAGTAGTGGTGATGGTGGTGGTGGTAGTAGTATTTATTTCTTACCTACCTCTCTCTGTAGATCAAGGCAGGGAACATTAACAAATAACATAATTAAAAGAGTATATAAAACCAATATATTTTAAAATGTATCAATTAGTACTTTAAAAAACATAATTGAAAAATAATCTGGATAGTCCTGCTAGAAGAAACTAGTCTTTACTACTACTGATTTAAATACAGAGAGTGTCTCAGACTGATAAATCTCTTCCAGCAGGTCATTCCACGTTCTGGGGGCAGCCAAAAAGTTGTCCTCTAGACAACAGTCAGTCTTTAATTGGGCTGACTAAAGTACATATCTCCCAGAGGACCTGAATGTGTGGGGTGGGTTATACAGAAGAAGGCAATCTTATAGGTGCCCTTGACCCAAACCATGTAGGGCTTTAAAAGTAATAATCAACACTTCGTACTTTGCCTATAAAATAATTGTTAAGCTATTTTAATAGTAGTGTAATATAGTCACTCCAAGATGTACCAGTAACGAATCTGGCTGCCATATCTTGAACTAACTGAAGTTTCCAAAGTTGGTCAGAGGTAGTCCAATGAACAGCACATTGCAGAAGTACAGCCTTGAGGTTATCAGTGCATAACTAAAAGGACATAAGCCTTTTTATGGAATAAAAAAGAAATAAAACAAATGGAATGGAATAAAAAAGAGAAGTGGGACAAATTTTAGCTTTTACTTTGTTGTTGTTAACTACTGTCAAATCAACTTTGACTTATGGGGACCCTATGAATGAGAGACCTGTCATCAACAGCCCCGCTCAGATCTTGCAGATTCATGGCTGTGGCTTCCCTGATTGAGTCTATCCATCTGGAATGGGGTCTTCCTCTTTTCCTCCTCCCTTCTCTTTTTCCTAGCATTATTGTCTTTTCTAGCGAGCCATGTTTTCTCATGGTATGGCCAAAGTATGACAGCCTCAGTTTAGATATCTTGACTTCTAGGGAGCATTCAGGCTTGATTGGCTCTAGGACTCATTGATTTGTCTTTTTGGTAGTCCATGGTATCTGTAGAACTCTTCTCTAGCACCACATTCAAAGGAGTTGATTTCCTATCAGCTTTTCTTCTCTATCCAGCCTTTATGACACATCTCAAAAGAGCGGCTGATGTCCCATCTTTCATCTCTGCTGCTGGTATTCTCCAGAACTTCATCCTACATATGAAATGCTTCTAATTGCTATTGCCATTATTACCTTTAAAAAAAAAAAAAAAGGTATGATTGACCTGCTTTGTTCACAGAGCTGTACAGGATGAACAGAGAACACTTGTTTTCATTTGGCAACAGTTCTGAGTATTTTTCCCCTCACTGTTACATCTGTACTTTTTTTTCTTACTGGAAGAATCAGCTTCAGAGAGAACGAAGGAGTAACTGCACAATGTCAGTCCTTTCATTCCTTCATCTGAAGTACCCCAGGAATGCCACACCCTTCCAACCCACGCTGTTTGCAAACAAATTTACTATTTGTACAGGAAAATCCTCACACATGCTTTTACATTACAATAGTTCCCAGCTTATTTGATGGCTTAGGGACAAGAGCACTGTCAAAAAGCAGAAATAATTGAAATGCGGAACCTATTTTATTGTATATTACTGTGTAAGCACAAAGTATTGGTATGAATACCTGTACACTGCTGTATTATAAACACACAACGGCACCATGAAGGACCTCTACAGTATACAATACACCGACTGAATGAATCGGTGGCACCAACTTTGGAAAAAAGCATCCTTTGGTCCCAAAAGCATTGTGCAAAATGCCATCTTTTCGTTCAGTGTACTGTACATGATAGAAGTCCTTCATGGTGTCATCATGTGCTTATAATTGTTCTGTCTTGGATGCCAGCCAGGGGCAAAGTACCAAGCAATATCCATCCAGCAGATGAGAAAGTAGCAGCCCTAGTCATGTGGGACTTACCAACCAGATGTATATATTTCTCAGAGTCTAGGCAGTCAAAGTCAATAGAGCACAGGAATAAACCCAAGGCATCAATCCAAGGGAGTGTTGAGTAGCATGGTTAGCTTCTGATGCAGGATTCAAGCTTCTTTGGAAATATGTGTCCGGAATCAAGAGACAAAATAATTACTTCCTCCAGATTGGTCGGTTGTCAGCAATGACCTCCTGAGGGAGTTGCTGGAATATTTATGGTCTGGTGACCTCCCAAAACTGTGGTCTGATTAATGAGCATTTTCTGTGAGCATTGTAGTTCATCCCTTTCTCATTTGCATTCAGCTGCAGTAGGTACAGTCAAGTCCATGTCTGTGTGCTGTGGCTTCTGGGGAATGTCACGGTGTGTCTCAAGCATTGGCATGTCCCCCTGTCCTTCTTGTTCCCTGTCTGTGTCATACAGTGGCCCCCGAGTTACGAATACCCCGGGGTACAAAAACCCCGGGGTACGAAAGGGCCGGGGCTTGCGAAAAAAAACCCGGGTTCCGAAGAAGAAAAAAGCGCCGCCCCTTTAAATTTGCCGCGCGGCGCTACAAAGAAAGCAGTCCCCCGGGTTACGAAGATTTCCGGGTTACAAAAGGTAAGCCGGAACGGATTACTTTCGTAACCCGGGGGAACACTGTATTCTGAAACTGGGTCCCAGGAATGAGGCATGTCATCTTACACTTCACTGTATGTGTCATAATCTGAATCATAAACTTGGGAACAAGGGGTGACAATAATACAGCACTGTACGTGTATTCCTACATATATTTGTGTATATATTTGTTGCAAGAAGGGATAGATGGATTCCGGTAATAATTTAGTTGGGTTCTGGTAATAATTCAATCATATGCAAAGGGCAGATCATTAAAAAACCTGATCTGTTTAATGGCTTTTAAAAATATATTAAAATTTTTGGGGAGGGGTTTAAGTTGTGATTTTGAGTTAGTCCATATTGTGAGCAACTTTGAGTCTCACATTGGAAAAAGAGTGGGAGTAATTAAATCAAATGAGTATAATTTGAATATAATTTGAATCAATTTGAAATATATACAATTTGAATTATGAAAACAATTCATTTTCCTTTATCTCAGGAGAAAAAGTGGCTTTGCCTGGTCATGACTGTGGGCCATGGACAAGAGATGAAGCAAGAGGGTTTAGGTTCTTTTCATGTGATTCTGAATTTGAAAAGGAGATCTTCAAGCCTCAAATCTAAGGTCTACACGGGACCCCTCAGGGCCAAAACATACATATTGGGGGGAAATAATCCTCCCCATACTCCTTAGAGTACCACACACCCCAGGCTGTTTTAGGCCTACAAGAGGCCATTTTTTCAACAAGAAGTAACCAAGAAGTTGACTGAATGTTAGAAAAAGGCTTCTCCGAAGCCTAAAGTGTCCCAGAAAGGGTCATAAACATAAGGAAATGTCCTCCTCTCACATCTTCTGGAGGAGATGGGGATCCTTTGGGGCCATTTGGAGGGAAGCAGTGGTGTTGTGTAGCCAGGGTCTACCATGATAAGATATTGGCCCTACAATTGAGCACAGGGAGGTGATCCTCCATTTCTCCTGAGTCCTTGACTCTAGCCTCCCCTGTTCTCCCTTGTGGTCAAGCTTGCTGGCTCTGGGAGAGAGCCAGCTCTTGTTCAATGGCCAGCACAGATGTAAAACGTCCAGTTCTTTTGGACCTTATCTTTGGACTGAGGGAGTGGTGGGCATCTTGTCCTCTTCCTCAGACAGGTGTTTTCTCTGTTCCAGAGAGGCAATAAATTCACTCAAGGTTCATGTCCTCAAAGAGTAGCAATTGCAATAGCAAGTATACTTGTCCCTCCATATTTACTAGGGTTAGGGGCACAAGACCCCTGTGAATATGGAAAAAAACACAAATAACAAAAACACCATGTTTTTACCTGAGAGGACACTTGTCTGGGAATCTCTAGGTCCTCCAGAGCAACTCTGTGGACAATGTCAGATTTGCACTGCACTGGAGGAGCTACAAAGGCCTAGTAGAGTATTCTCTCTAGGAATCTCTAGATGTTTCATTGTAACTTTTAGTTAAAGTTGATCATAGAGTTGCACTGGAGGACTTAGATGTTCCTAGAGAGAACATATTAATCAAATCTGTGAATAATCAAAGCCGCAAATATCAAAGCCGCAAATATGGAGGGATGAGTGTACATTTCTGTACCACTTATCAGTGAACTAAGCACTCCCTAAGCATTTTACAATGTGTAAGTTAATTGCCCCCAACAAGTTGGGTACTCATTTTAGGATGCAAGGCTGAGTGGATCTTGGAGCCCTGCCTGGGACTGAACTCACAACCTTAGAATCATAGAATCATAGAGTTGAAATAAACCACAAAGGTCATCCAGTCCAACCTCCTGCCATGCAGGAACTCCCAATTAAATCATCCCCAACAGATAGCCATCCAGCCTCTATTAAAAAAACCTCCAAGGAAGGAGATTCCACCACTCTCCAAGGGAATACGTTTCGCTGACGAACAGCTCTTGCTGTCAGGAAGTTCCTCCTAATGTTTAGTTGGAATCTCTTTTCCTGTGGCTTTTTGCTTGCAATATAGGCATTTAACCACTGCACCACAATTTGAATTATTACAAAGAAGCTGTCCAAGGTGTCGTACTTTTTTCCCCTCAAATAGTACAGCACCTTGGGTAGCTCTTTTAAAATCTGGAATAAAACCCAGAGTGGATTAGGAACCAGAAGCCACTGTCCCCCATTGACTGCAAAATGTTTTTGGCCTTTTTGGAACCATAATAAAAATCCCAAGACTTTGGTGAATACATGTATGCCCGGGGGTGGGGGTGGAGTGTTGTATATTAACTTTGCTCTTTTGGGCTTGAGGCAGCATTTTTAAGGCATTATTGGAATGCAACCTGTGGTGTTGACTTAATTAAAATTCAGTTCTAAATACACTGATTCTGTCACTTTAAAAATAGCTCCCGTATTTTCCAACTACAGCCTCTTGATGATTCTCCATTCCTGAGCAGGTGTGCCAAATGGAGCAGGAAATGCATTCATGCTAATTGCAGGTCTGAAGGGCTCCCGCCCTCCTCTTATGAAAGATTCATTAGAGCTGGAAGGGACCAAAAATCCAGAAAGTCCTATACTTTTTTCCCACCTCCCAAAACATATCCATTGACCTACATCACTCCAGCCCAGCCTGAGCTTCTCAACTCCAAGGCTAACACACCAGAGCTTGAAGAATTCCTTTTGGGGAATTCAAAGATGTAGCCATGTTAGTCTGTAGAATACATCTGAGGAAGTAGACTGAAGCTCATGCTGCCAATTTATTTATTTCAGTTAGTCTCAAAGGTGCTACAGCATCTCTCTACATACTTTTTTTGGAATAATGTCCCATACCCAATGGCCATGCTGGCTAGAGGATTAGGACAGCTGAGTTCTTCAGATATTGCCAAAGGGACAAGTAAATGTGTCATAGAGCAAATCCATCTTCAGCTGTCATTAGGAAGAGTAAACTGAGGCTGTTGTGCTTTGGACACATTATGAGATGATATGACTCACTGGAAAAGAACATAATGCTGGGAAAGAGGGAAAGAAGAAGCCCACATTAAAAGTAGATTGACTCAGTCAAGAATGCCACAAGTATGTTCATCCTCAACAGGATGGCTGGGGCTCTTGGAGTTCTCTTCTTTACAGATACAAAGCTGCCTTGACAGCAAATAACAATAACCAGGCCAAACAAGGTGACTTTTCTAGGCTTTGCCCAAAATTGGGGTGAAGAAACCAGTTCTCGGAGGTGTCTCATTCATAGTATTGCCATAATTCAAAGTTGAGTTGACAGCAAATAACAATGACAACAAGACCCCAAAAAGTGACTTTTCTAGCCTTTGCCCAAAGTTGGGATGAAGAAATTCCTAGAATACTATTCTGCATGACGAGAGTTGTAGATTCCACTGCAGCTTTTCCTGGGGAAGAAATCTAGGCAGTAGATGCTGGTGGCTTCTCTGTTAGTTGGGTGATGTATCAGCTGTGGGCTGTAGACCATACTTTTAAAAGGGCTGAACCATTCGCAGAATTACAGTTTAGTATCTCTTTTAAGGTGCAGACTAAAATCTGGAATGGTTCCCTGTACCATAGGAGCCACTAGCCTTCAGTGAATCCAGGAAGCCAGTCATGGGAAAGACCCATCTCTGCCTGAGATCTAGTTGAACAGTTGCTGGACAGAAGAAAGAATAATTGTCTACATGTTTCCCTTATATGATCCTGTGTAAAACAGCTTCATACGTTCCTCATAATTCTGTAGGAAGATGCATATGCAAATAGTGAAATGGGTTTTTAAATTGTTGAATTCATACCATTGTTTCTTTGAAAATCAAGACCAAGCACTTACCAGTTTAGGGCACATTTGCCTCCTATTGCTTCTATGCAAATGTAAAGTGCAGAATATTGCTTTCATTATTTTTTCTTTTCTAATTTTGCTAATGAAAGGGCTAGAGACTTCTTTAAAAGCTGCAGAAACTGAAAGAGCCACCTGCAGGATCTGTGAGGCAATCTGGCTTCCAGCCGTGTCTTCCTCTCCCTATCCATCAATTTCCAGCCTCCACTACATTTTTGGGAATAGGCAAGCATGCAGAACGGGAACAGTTGCCTTTAGGTCAAAGGGCTTGGATAGCCTGAAAGAAGTGGAAGGCAAGACATTAAATAATTTGCCACCAAGACAACTTCACCTTGAGAACCAGCATGGCACAGTGGTTTGAGTGTTGGATTACAACTCCGGAGACCAGGGTTTAATTCCCCCCTTGGCCATGAAACCCACTGGGTGACCTTGGGCAAGGCACATGCTCTCAGCCTCGGGGAATGGCAATGGCAAACCTTTTCTGAGCAAATCTAGCCAAGAAAACCCCAATGATAGGATTGCCATAAGTCAGAAACGACTTGAAGGCACATAACAACAACTTCAACTTATGGCAACCCTAAGAAGAACTCCAAAAGCCCTAGTCCTCAACTACCCTGCTCAAGTCTTGCAAATTCAGGGCAGCCGTGGCTTTCTTGGTGGAATCAATGCACTTGTCATATGGTCGTCCTCTTTTCCTATTGTCTTCCACTTTGCCAATCATTTCCCATGGAGTCATGCTTTCTTGTGATCTGTCCAAAGTACGACAGCCTAAGTTTAGTCATCTTGGCTTATAGTAAGAGTTCAGGCCTAATTTGCTCAAAGACCTATTGATATGTCTTTTTAGCAATCCAGGGTATTTGTAGCTGTCTCCTCCATCACCATATTTCAAATGAGTTGATTTTCTTCCTCTCAGTTTACAGTCAGAAATACTATGGGTTGGATCATTCTATGGTATTAGGCGTTCTCTCTCTCCCATCACCATCACGGATGTGTTTGGTTAGAACAAGGGGGGAAATTTCTCAGTGGCTGCTGCTGTCAGAACTTCCTTCCATGGGTGGCTCGGTTCATTTTGAATTACTGTGGCAGAAGGATCTTTTTAATGGGGTGTATTATGCTTTTATAGTTCTACTATGTTTTAATGTGTTTTTGACAGTTGTGATGTATTATGTATAACAGAACTGTTTATCAAATGTTTTTAAAACGTTAGTATGAAGTAGGGTGTTTTGTACTGTACTTTGTTTTTAACTTGCTGTGAGCCACCTTGGGTCCCATGCAAGGAGAAGGGCAGGAAATAAATAAAATATTCTACAAAACCAATGAAACTGCAAAGCAGAGGTGGGGAGGGGGATGGATAATGATATGATGTCCCTTAAATCTGACCCTGATTGTGCCTTAACCTTTCTTAATCTGGTCCTGATGTGCATGGAGAATGGTCGCATCTTCAAGAAAAATTGGAGGAAGGACCATTATGAGGTGGTAGACTGTGGCGATTGGTGGCTCCCCTGTTGATGGGGCAATAAATCAATTTTTTGGTTTTCAGCTGAACTTTAAAAGAACAAGCCAAGCTGCTGGGCTCATTTGGGAGTCAGAGTTAAGCACCTCAGATTGCCATTTTAAAGTCTGGACTAAACAAGGCAGTGGATCCTCCACCCCTCTGATATGGGAGCCACCAGGCACTAGCTACCAACCACCACTAGTGATACAGTGCCTGCTCTCCGGATGGCAATTCCCTGGGTGCAAACTCCCTCTGAACAAATCTTGCCAAGAAATCTGTGTGATAAATTCACCTTAGGGTCGCCATAAATCATAAATGACTTGAAGGCACACAACAACAAAAGCAACAACCATTATTGATATAACTGATTAAAACATGGGTTGGCAACACATGGCCTTGGAAAAACCTGCAGCCCACAGCAGCGGTTTTGTGGCCTCACCATCCCTAGACTATCATTTCGGTGGCCGAAAAAGAGGATAAATTGCCACTCCTGGAAGCCTCCAGGTACAACAATTTTCCTTTTAAATGGGTTGGAAGACATTCTGAGAGGCAGAAGGGAACCTCTGGCTACTTTGGGGGAGGGGGGGGTTCTGTTTTATTTTCAGCAGCGCTTGGAGGGTCCCAGAGCATAAAAGGGGCTCCCAGATCTGCAATGCTAGAAATATGGGGATTCGAAGAAAATTTCATTTGGAGACACACTTACTCGGGGGGGGGGGATCCCCTAATTCCTCCCCCTCCCAATAGCTACACCCCAAATACATTTTAGAAGACATGTACAAAATACACCAAATGCAAATGAACATAATAATGCACTCAATATCTAATACTCCAATGTTTCAATTTTTATTACTATTTTTAAAAAGGCTGCATTTCCTCTTTATGATATTCTGTTCCATTTAGTTGTTTTGGAAGTATACCTTAATCAGGTATGAATGCTCCTGGAGGCAGTTTATGGGCCCATAAAAGAAAAAAAAGCAATGCTCATTCCTAATGAATGAATGACCGATCATTTTACTGGATAAGTTAGCAAGTTTCCTCCAATATTCAGAGGCTAACCTGCTCCATTCTTCCTGCGCTAGATATCTTGGCATCATGCTAGTCATGCGTACACCTTTTCTCTAACTTTCCCTCTCTCTTATGGTATCCTCACACAAGTCAAAGCTTTCATCAGGAAGTACATCAGTTGTGTCTCCTGGGAGAACAGATCCAAAGTTAAACACTTTGAAGCCCTATCGATTTCAGTGGGGAAGTTTTAAGCTTGTTCTTAACCTTCCATCTAAACTGAGACTTGAAAGGTACTTAACGTTGACCAGTCGCACCTTATATGCATTGTTCAGGGGTCAATTTTCTTTCTGTTTTCTCAAGCACAGGAGACTTTTAAGATACCTTTTAGAGAAGAGGGAGTTTTCCAAAACAGTTGGACAGAAGGGACCTAAGATATATCATTAAATACTAAAGTCAGGATCATAGTAGGCCATGTATCTGTGTTGTTTGCCTTCAAGTTGTTTCCAACTAAGACGACCCTAAGTTGAATCTAATAATAATAATAATATTATCCCACCCCTCCGAGACCAATCAGAGCAGCTAACAATATTAAAATACATTACATCCAATCCCCTCCCCCCTTAAAAATACTAAATCAAATACATATTAAAAACAAACAGATTAAAACAGCAACAGGATCACATATACAGTTTATAACTGCAATTATCACTTCTCAGCCTTTTGGCTAAGATCAAATGTAGAATTTGTTTTATTATATCATTGTTATTATTTGTTATGTAATTTTCTGTAATTTATTGCTATGCTGAATTTGTTTTATTTTTTTATTGTTATTGTTATGTGGATTGTATTTTTCCCACTGTTGTAACCCGCCCTGATTCCTTGTTGATTGGGCGGGATATAAATAAATTACTATTATTATTATTATTATTATTATTACAATACTGGAAAATTTTGTGGTTTTCCTGGACCCATTTTTACCTTAAATATTACCACAGTTGACCCAGGAGATCTGTCTTTCTCTTTTTTTCCTCCAATGAAAGTTAAGTGGGACAAAATCCCACAAAAAAACTTCCTTCATCACTGTTTCTTCTTCATGGAATTAGCCAGCTTCTGAGTTTGTGATGTTATTAGGGAGACAGCTGTGAACTCTTTTTATAGATTTTTGGCTTGCATAAAAGCAAATAGCCTAATATGAAAAACAAAGTAATTTTTTTCCCCCAGTGTGTACAACACTCTCTGTTAAAGTCTTGCTTCCCTTGTGCAACCCAAACATTTTTGTGGTGTTGGTGACATATGTCTTTGTTACCTTCTGTCTGGATTCCTGTAATGTGCTCTGTGTGGAACTGCCTTTGAAAAGTGTTTGGAAACCAGCCAGTCCAAGGAACTGCACTCATTTTTTTAACCGTGGCTGGTTGCAAGCAGTGCACATCTCCCTTGTTCTAGGAGGTCCACTGCTTACAAGTCCACCTCTCGGCACAATTAAAACTGCTAATTATGATCTGTAAAGTTCTATTATAGCTTGAGGCCAAGCTATGTTAAGGATTGTATTCTCCCTAGGAGCCTGCACAGGTCCCAAAATCATCAGGAAAGGCCTGGGTGTCAATTTGTATATCATAACATAACATGCAATTATTATAATTATGCACATTATTAATTTACATGCTAATTATGCAACCTCAGCACATTAGTAATTGCATTTTCTACCACTGTTTTAATAGTCCCTCCTTCCCATAACTGTACTTCTGAGTGAACAAATACAATGCAATAAAGCGTATTACACAAGGAAAGAAAACAGAAGTTCAGTCAGATAGTGGCACCTTTCTATGTGCGTTACTGCATGATGTTGTAGGCTTTCGTTCTTTTCCTGTAGAAGATGGTCATAAAAGCAACTCTTTTTTTTTTCTAGCTGGAAAAATCTGTTTGACAAAAGACTCACTTTTATGACCGTCTCCTGCTGGAAGAGAACGTGAAGAACTACAACATCATAAAATAATTATTTTAATTCTATTCTTAATTTAATTACACTTGAACTATTTGTGTGTGTGTGTGTATCTACTGATGTTTTTATTAGCTTTAACCAATTACAGCTGGGGACTTCTATGTCTTCAGGGCTGTGAATCTATGGCTGCATCTTGTTGTCATTGCTGTTGTGTGCCATCATGTCATTTCCAACTTATGGCAACCCTAAAGTAAACCTATCATAGGGTTTTCTTGACCAGATTTGTTCAGAGGATGTTTGCCCTTGCCTTCTCCTGAGGCTGAGAGCATGTGACTTGCTACACCTTCAGGAGGCGGATATGTTTAGCTTCAGGAAGAAAAGATGGAGAGATACGATAGCCAGCCAAGATTCTAGATCAGCTACTTAGTCTGCATCTACACTGCAGAATTAACACCGCTTCAACTGCCATGGCTTGATGGAAGTCTTGGATTTGTAGTTTTGTGAGATATATAGTCTTCTCTGTCAGAGAGCTCTGATGCCCCAACAAACTACAAATCCTGGAATTCCATAGGATGGTGCCATGAGAATTGAAGCAGTGCCAAGCTGTAGTGTGGCAGCAGCCCATGTCAGGCTTTGGCTCACTTTAAAGGGTTCAGAATTTTGGAGGCTTCTTTTAAATCCTGGATTAAAACACAGAGGACTCTTTCAAACGGGGAGGAATTTCTCCCAACTCCGAATGGAGGCAATGCGGATTTATGTAAATTCGCTTGTTTAGCGAATTTACATGAACCCCTGCTCCGTTCGGAATTACTTCCCATTACCCGAAATTAACCCCCTCCTGCCCGAATTTGCATGCGAAGCTTTAATTCGCAATAAGGTAAAACCCATGATTGCATTCGAATTGGCTTCCCTCTTGCCCGAATTTGCATGTGAAGAGTTAATTTGCAATAACATAAAACCCATGATTGCATTCGAATTGACCTTAAATTATACTTCCAATTTAGCCTTGTATGAAAGAGTCCAGAGTGGATGCCTCACCCACCTGACATGGGAGCTGTCAGCCACAAATGTCTTTACCTCTGTCCAGTTTTGGGGAAGAGGTGCAATAAAAATAAATAAAACAGTCAATAAATTATTGTCTGGATGTGTATGAATGGGGAAGCCTTTATCAAGATTTAGAAAAGTACCGTATCTACTCAGCTTTAAGTCAATCTCATGTATAAATCGAGGGCAGGTTTTGAGGCCAAAATTGTGAATTTTGGACATAGTCCATGAATGGGTTGCAGGTAAAATTTAGGGACATGTAACAAAGGGTTTAAAGGACAAGCAAAGGAAAATGATGCCAAAGGTCTTACAAGATTCTGGCAGGCATAACTACTTGTGCTCAGCCCAAAGGCTGGATGGATAAGGAGGAAACTAGGGTAAATGGTGGTTGTGCGATGTGTGTGGGAAAGCTACCTGGCACGGGCAGAGCTAAGAACATGCCCACATGTCAAAAAGGCTGAAAAGGCAAAGCAAAGCAAATTGCAACTACAGTAGCAGTGATTATAGCCTTTAAATTTAATGTGATAGCTTGGCCTGGTTTTAACCCAGAAAGCTGACAAGTATTCATATTGGAGATTAGCACACGGGGGATGGGATTGGGACAGGGTCGCTCCCCCGTCCTTTTCCCATCCGTGACCCGAGTGAAAGTGATCACGCAAATCACTTTCACATGAAAGCAGGCTGCAAAGCACTTTCAGCCATCATGGTATTAACAGGTTCTTCAGTTAATACAAAAGACTGCAAATGTCAGGAGAAAGCGATTTCACCTAATGGCTGAAAACGCTTTTCAGACTGCTTTCATGTGAAACTGATTTGCGGGATCGCTTTCACTGCTGCTTCCCTGACGGATCATGTGTGAAAGTCCTTTACTCAGTCGGGCGGGAAAGACGGAACAGGGACGGGACAATGACGTGTCGCTGTGATAATCTCCAATGCCTAATTTATATCCTTCAAAGCCCAATTCCTCTCAGTCTTCCTTTGAGGAGGGAAAGCACCAAAGAACCACCACTGCCACCATTTTACCACCCAGGCATTCAAAAAGGTCAGAAGTTGCATCACAGCAGAGAGAGAAGAAGGGTTTGGTGCTTCTTCTAGATTCTTCTAGAATGCATTATGTTCTCACCTTTTGCCACCCTCCTCAGAGAAGGGGATGTTTCCTCTGAACATCATCATCATCGTCGTCGTCATCGTCGTTGTGTGACTTCAATTTATTTCTTACTTATGGTGACCCTAAGGCAAACCTATCATGGGATTTTCTTGGAAAGATTTGTTCAGAAGAGGTTTGTCACTGCCTTCCCTTGAGGCTGAGAGCATGTCACTGGCCCAAGGTCAACCAGTGGGTTTCATGGCCCAGATGGGAATCCCCATAAGTTGGAAATAACTTGAAGGCACTTAACAACAACAACAAACTTACACTGACCCATGAATAAGTCAACCCAGTTTTTTGGCTCAATTCTTTGACGAAACTATCTAGATTTAGACATGATTACATACAGAAATTCTGAGGCACTAGACTGCCATGTCTTGAAGTGCCAGACTCAGGTGCAAAGTTGTCAATCCAGCACTACATGGGCAAAATGTTAAATTTCTAGACATCAGCCTCAATTTTCTAGGCACCTTCAATGTATCTTCCCCTCCACACACACACACATACACACATACACTGCCTTCATTTCAGGAAGATAATGATAATGTTGTGCATTCTCAAAAGCCCATGCGGCACACCTTTTTTTAAAAAAGGTATAATTTTTAGAAAAAAGTAACAGATGTTTTTTTTAAAAAAAAAACTAATTGTGAAATATGAACATCCATTACAGAGTAAGAAAACAGAATGCTTAAACGTCTTAGACAGTAAAATTGTACACTTACCTGCAATTAAGGTATGCAATTTTTTTGTACCAAGCAATATTCTGAAGAACAATTTGGATCAGTGGTGCTCCGTGAACATTTATGTTCTCTTCCATTCATGTGTGTGCATTGAAACCCTAGGGGGTAAGAGAAACTATGATCAAATTGGGAGGGGGGGTGTCAGCCAGAAATCTGTAATTGCAAGGTATATAGGTATGTGTGTTTCTGTTATCTTTGATAGAAAATAAGAAAAAATAACCTGTTGAAGATAGGGGGTGGAGGAAATACAAATACGTAACAGCCAGTGACATTTTTCATGAAATATCCAGGCTTGCAACAAGACTAGGCTGTAAGTAGAAACTGAGCTGCTATTTTTGACAGGTGAAGTATTAATTCATATTATGCCATTTCAAAAGAGAAAGAAGGAAACTTCCATTGAATTAACCCAGCTAGCCACCTTTAGCTTTTTATACAACATGTGGTGTGATTGTCACCGTTCGTAAAAGAGAACTACTTTTTGCACCAAAAAAATATGGGTTCTGGAAATCAACTGTTTTCTTCCACTTTTTTCCCCGCAAGGGGTTTTCCCTTTCAGAAGGATTAACAGTGGAACCCAAACTCTGAAGATGGCTTTCCCCTTTGCTTTAATATTAATAAGATTAAAGCTCTCTTGCACAGGCCAAATACAATAGCTTCACCACTTCCTTCATCAGGGGAACCAAATAATGCAGAAGGGCAAAGCCTGGTTATTGTGTGAGTTGACCAGACAGTGGCTGGCTCATTGAGCATCAGAACTAGGTTTTGCCCTGCTTACCCAGATTTGAAAAGTGCTTGTTTGTTTTGGATCTTACCAGAAGATCCAAAGCTCTTTGTTCTGATGCCAGGCAGCTGACCACATGCATGTCCCACTGGGCATCCGCCACTGTTGCCAGTTGCACCCACCCGTGGAACCATCACTGGACACCATGCTGGACACCATGCTCTGACCTCAGAATGAGATGCTTCTGGTGAATGTGCCAAATAAATGGATCTGAGAGCCAGTCAAGCCAGAATTAAACCATGTCTCTTGACCTACATCACCCCACCCAAGGCTGAGCTGCACAACGCAATAGCAGCTTCATTTATATACCAGTCTGTAAGCGGTTTACAAAGTGTAAGCTAATTGCCCCCAACAAGCTGGGCACTCGTTTCAGAGACCTTGGAAGGATGCAAACCTGAGTCAAGCTTGAGCCCTGGCTGGTGTTGAACTCGCAACCTTATGATTTAAGAGTGAGTGGCTGCAGTACAGGCATTTAACTACTGAGCCACCAGGGCATATACTATAAGCAATAATAAAATACTATAAGCAATATAGTAATATAAGTAAGATAATAATATATAGTAATATAGTAAATATAAAGTAATATAGTAATATAAGTAATATACTATAAGCAGGGCTAAGAGCTTCAGGAAGTGGGGTTTTTATTTTGTTTTTTGGACTTCCCAACTTCCCTGGTCAATATGGCCATGCTGGCTGATGGAATTGGGACATTGATTTCTAAGGATAGCATGGACTTTCAAGATGACATATAACTGAGAGCAAATCAAGACTGAGTTCTCACTAGGAGCCAACATGACTACATGGAAGCTCTCATATTTTGGAGATATCATGAGTCAACGTGACTCACGGGAAAAGATGATAATGCTTGGTAAAGCAGAGGGTTAGTGGGGAAAAGGGGGGTCCATATAAGAGGTTGATTGACTCTGTTAAGGAGGCCATGGCTGACCTGAGCCTCACCTGAATTGCATGGCTCAGTGGAACATGTGTGTGGTCAGCCACTCAGTATCAGAATGGGAGCCTTTACAATGGAAAAAGATCGGGGCAGTTCTCTGGCCAGAATACTATGCCAGTCTAGACAGGGTCTAAGATGTATCCACACTGCATATTCACAGCAGGTTGATACCATTTTAACTGCTGTGGTTCCAGCCTACATAATCCTGGGGCTTGTAGTTTGGTAAGAAGCTTTGCCTTCTCTAGTCCATTCCCCAGGGTCCAATTTACTCTACAGAATTATATCACTGTTATTCATGGTTTTGACCTGTGAAACTCGGGGATTTGGTAGTTTGTTGTTGTTGTGTGCCTTCGAGCCCTTTCCTACTTTGGTGACCCTATTAGAGGGTTTTCCTGGGAAGTTTTTCAGAGGGGATTTGCCATTGCCATCCTCTGAGGCTGAGAGAGAGTGACTTGCCAAAGGTCATCCAGTGGGTTTCCATGGCTGAGGGGCATTTAGAATCCTCAGACAGAGAGCTTCGGTGGGTCACCAAAATAGAAAACCCATGGAATCCTGTTGGTTAAAGTGAAATAATAGTACTGTAATTCTGTAGTGTGAACAGTTCCCCACTGAATTATATTATTAGCTCTCTCTGGCATTGGAGCGTAAGTACCTTATGAAACAACAAATCCCACATTTCTGCAGGATGGAACTTTAATGTTTAATGTTAAAGGACATTAAATGGCTATCATTGTTTAGTATAGCTATACTTTAAATTAACAGGAACAGGGGAGCAGATTGAAATTATCACATCCCATGTCACCAAAAACAACCAGACTTGGCTTTGGTCCTTCATACTCAGAATCACTGCAATATTGTTTGTGTGGGGCAGGCCCTAAAGACAGTCTGGAAGTTTATCTGAGCTCAAAATGTGGCTGTCAGCAATTCTGACTGATTTTTCTTACAGTCATTTTGTACCAGTTAATCAGTTGCATGTTTGCTTCTGTGCTCAAGCAAAGGGACTGTTTTTGGCTTTTTAATGAAGAAGTCAAAGCAGAACGTGCAAAGGTGGGTTTACATTTGAACACGGAGAGAACAAAAATAATGACCAGAGATGATTTATGAAAGTTTAAAATAGACAATGACGACATTGAAACAGTTCAAAGTTAGGGAGCTGGGGATGTTTGGCCTGGAGAAGAGAAGGTTAAGAGGTGATATGATAGCCCTGTTTAAATATTTGAAGGGATGTCACATTGAGGAGGGAGCAAGCTTGTTTTCTGCTGTTGCAGAGACTAGAACGCGGAACAATAGATACAAATTGCAGGAAAAGAAATTCCACCTCAACATTAGGAGGACCTTCCTGACAGTAAGAGCTGTTCAACAGTGGAACACACTCCCTCGGAGGGTGGTGGAGTCTCCTTCCTTGGAGGTCTTTAAGCAGAGTCTGGATGGCCATCTGTCGGGGATGCTTTGATTGGGAGTTCCTGCATGGCAGGGGGTTGGACTGGATGGCCCTTGTGGTCTCTTCCAACTCTATGATTCTATGATAGACAGACAGACAGACAGACAGGAACCATCCCGCAAGAGCATAATCTGTCTGGAAGCATTGTTTATTTTTGCTTCATCTTCTGCTGTGGCCCCGAAATTATGGAACGACTTGCTGGAGGAAATCCGTCTTGTCACCACCTTAGATGCCTTTAAGAAGGCACTTAAGACGGATCTCTTCTGGCAGGCCTACCCACCTGACATGTGATAACCAATCACTACATGACAGTTTATTCAGATCAATGAGGAAAGATTGAAAATATCAATGATGACACTGAAGGACCAAAGTTTATTGTTTTTATTGAATGTTTTTATGGTTATGTAACTGTTTTATAATATTGAGATTGATGTACAGTGGTCCCCCGGGTTACGAATACCCCGGGGTACGAAAACCCCGGGGTACGAAAGAGCCGGGGCTGCAAAAACGGCCCCAGCTTACGAATAAAACCCCGGGATCCGAAACAAAAAAACTGTGCGGCCCCTTTAAATTTGCCGCTTGGTCCGGCAAATAAAGGGGTCCCCCGGGTTACGAAACTTTCTGGGTTACGAAACTTTCTGGGTTACGAAAAGTAATCCGGAACGGATTACTTTCGTAACCCGGGGGACCACTGTAATTGTATTTTATGATATGTTGTAATTCCGCTTCAATCTGAAGGAGAGGCGGAAAATAGAAATTATTATTATTATTATTATTATTATTATTATTATTTTGGACCCCAAACCTTCCCTCGACTTATACATGAGTTCGACTTATAGTCAAGTATATACAGAATGTTTCATATGTACTTTATACACATAGCTTGAAGGTAATTTTATACAATATTGTTAATTGTTGTGTACATGAAACAAAGTTTGTGTACATGGAACCATCAGCAAGCAAAGGTGTCACTATCTCAACCACTCATGAAATTTTTTTTTTAGTTTTTTGGAGTATTTTGGATTTCAGAGTTCTGGATAAGGGAGACTCAACCTTTACTGGTCATCTTCTGAGTCTGTGCTTTGGTATGAAAGGTGTGATGGGTGGGTACCCACGAAGGGTTTTACCAGTAGTAGCATCCAAAATTTGTATCAGTCCCCCTGGTGAGGTCTGTGTGGACCCTAGTTATTCCCTTTCTGGCAAGTAAAGAAAAGCTTTTCTAAAATTTGTTCAAGCAAATTTTACATTATACACTTGCATCCTTAGACTGCTTGGTTTGCACTTTTATTGTTGCCTTGCCTTCTCATATTCTTCAATACTACTGTTTCTTTTGTTATTTTTTTCCTTTTGTTTGTATTACTGTACATTGTCTAACTTTGATTGTAGGTTGCCTTGAAGATTTCTTAGAAGGGCAGAGCATAAATGCTTAAAATAAGGAAATATTGCAGGGACTTTCAGACCTAGATAAATTTCCCCATGCTTGGCTCCTGCATGAAATAAGTACTCTAGAGTTAGAGGCAAATGGTAAGGGTGAGAGGCTCTGTTACTCTATGGGAGATCTTGGACCAGTGGTTTCCTTCCCACTGTTGACAAGAATGGGAGGACTTTATGACATTGTGATACCTGTATCAGCTAATAAAGAAGATGGCAATTGTCAAAACTTATCTGGGTTCTTTGAGAATGAAGCTACGTACAGTGGCTTTGATTGTGCATCTGAACCTACAACGCATAACTTTATGTGTAACATCGCTGACATGATATGCAGCGATGCTAGTGAATTGCTTTTGCCAGTAACCCCTTACACACTTTCATAATTCAGTAGAGTCTCTGCTACATAGCTAGGAATACATTAAGTTACATAATATAACAGGTCGTATAGGATTCCAGCTAATATTTATAAAAAAGCACTGGTTTATTTATTTTTATCTTAGTCGAATTTATGTATAAATATGAAATATCTATCTATCTTCACAACTAATGACAAATAATTAGAGTTTTCTTCTCTGCTTTCTTCCTGTATTCAAATGTTCTAAAGTGTTGCAAAGCAAGGTTTTCTTTGCAGGAAACAGGCATTTCTGTCCAGGAAACTGGCTTTCTGCTCATAAAACATTGATCTGCACCAAAATAGTTTTTACAACAATTCACGTCAACACAATCTACACACTCTAATACCAGAGAAACTGCATAAATATAGTGCGCCTGTACCATACATGGGTTTTGAGGTCACGTGGACGGCGAGCCCTAATAAAGTGAATGGGGCACCCGTCCGTAGAGGCGCATCCCATTCAAATGAATGGGGTTAAGCACACATGGGATTTGCCTGATGTGGGGGATTCAGAACGGATCCCCCATGTAAGGCTAGGGCACACTGTATTCTAAGGTGAGGGCACACTGTATTGATGGCCATCTGTTGGGCATGCTTTGATTGGTAGTTCTTGCATGGCAGTGGTTGGACTGGATGGCCCTTGTGGTCTCTTCCAACTCTCTGATTCTACGATTCTGTGATTCTATAATATTCTTTCCAGTAGATCTCCCAGATGTTGGGAAACCCATTTTTTAACCTGGACATGAGTACTTGTTAATATTCTTTCCATCATTATATATTGGGTGGAGCATATTTGGCTAGTACAGTGGGACCTCGGTATCCACAGGCATTTGTTCTGGACACAGATACACACACGGACACACTCATTGTCCCCAGTGGCACCGCATGCATGCAGTCAAACTGTCATTAGAAACCACTAAATTAGAAGTCTAGTTGTCCCTAATGTCAGTGTCCCCATGTCCATGAGCTACCACTGGAGACAGCGGGGGCTGTCTCTAATGGCGGTACACCCACATTCACATGCCACCATTGGGGGAACTGGGGTTTACTGTCCACAGATGCTGAAATCCATAAATCACAAGTCCGAGCATACTAAGATCCCATTGTACCTATCACACAATATCACATCCATCCTGCTGGTGCCTTGCATTCCATTCATTACTGTTGTGCACCTTTTCATTGATGGCCAAAATCTGTCAATAGGTTCTCAATCTGACTGCTATTAAATTACTGCCTTTGTGCAATAGGTTCCTTCTGATGCAGTTCCACTTGTCAGGTAGTCACATGATGTGAGTGGACATGATTCTCTTCCTCTCCCTCTCCTCCTTGCAGAGATCGTGGCCACCAACACCTTCCGAAACACAGCTGCTGTGTGCACATTCACACAGCAGCTGCCTTCAGGAGATGGTTGGCAACCATGATAGCTTTTGTGAGGCTGTTGTGTGAATGTGCACACAGCATCCCCATGCTTTGGGAAGGGGGTAAAGGAGTGATTGTGGTCACCAAGCACCTTCTGAAGCCAGCTGCTGTGTGCTCATTGACACAGCAGCCAGTTTCGGGAGGCAGATGGCAGCCACCATTGATTGTTCCCTTCCTTCCTCCTAGAAGGTGGTGTTTGGCATTGTGGAGACCAGACCATGCAATCAAAGTGCTATCGGGGGGGGGGGGGGAATCTGATAAGGAATGATGTCAATTTTGTATACTTTCATTCTTAACCTAACACGATTTTGGCAGGACAGCAAAGTTAGACTTTGTTGTTTGTTGTTGTGTGCCTTCAAATAGTTTTTGACTTACGGCAACCCTAACATGACCCTATCATGGGATTTTCTTGGCAAGATTAATTCAGAGGAGGTTTGTCATTGCCTTCCCCTGAGGCTATGAGCATATAACTGCCCAGGATCACACAGTGGGTTTCACAGCCAAGCGGGGAATTCTGGTTCTAGAGTCATAGTCCAACACTCAAACTACTATGTCATGCTTGACTGTCACTTATACTATCGCAACTCACCATTTTGGTCATTGCAGTGGTTGAATTTTTTTTAACAATCATGTGACAATCCATCACCACCATCCAAATCCACCTGTCCAGTGATGCAGACACTGTACTACAACCACTTCCCTGTTGTTGCAAAGTAGGGGCATCAGGAGATAGCTGGACACTTTGCAAGGACATCATGCGCAGGGATACCCACTCCCAAGAATCCTGGAGATCTTTGCTGCTGCCTGTTGCAGTACACAGAAAAATAGCTCTGCTGATTCTCTTTCAACCTCCAACAACACAGAAATAACTGCGTTGCGGGGGCTGTATCACTTGGAATTGAGTTGAGGGAAAATGTAGCTATGTGCCACACATATGTATCCAGACACGCACACAGACGTCCTTACTCTTCACTTATTATTTCCTGACTTGGGGGATGGCATTGGTTGTTAGTTTGCCAAGCCAGTCTTGTTTTCTTCTTTTTCTTTTGCTGTGTTAGAAGCAGATTAACTTTGCCATATGGGTAGCGCTGCTCATGACAGATTCTGCACAGAATTGCTATTGTCCTGAAGCAACTGAAAATGTGTTTTTTAAAATGTTCTTACTAATGTTTTCTTTTTAAAAAATATCCTAGAAATAATTTATGCCTTTAGTAACTAACTGGGTCTGAATGGGCAGGCTGGACTTTTAATGTTTTCAAGTCATTATTAAGAGGTTTTTCAAAGTGATTTAATGACTGTTATAATTAAGAGATCCAGCATGGTGTGGTGGTTTGAGCATTGGACGATGGCTCTGGAGACCAAGGTTCAAATCCCAGCTTGGCCATGTAAACCCACTGGTTGACCTTGGGCAAGTCATGCTCTCTCAGCCTCAGAGGATGGCAACACAAACTGAAGAAATGTGCCAAGAAAATTCTTATGATAGGTTTGCCTTAGGGTTGCCATAAATCAGAAATGACTTGAAGGCACACAACAACAAATAATAATTTCATATTTATAATTCATGGCATATTTATTTATTTATTTATTTCATATTTATAATTCATGGCATTATATTAGATGTTTTAATGTGATATTTGCCACCTTGCTTCCTAATCTTGGAAGTCAGGCAGAATAAGACTAAAATAAAATAGATTTGCCATAATGGTGCATATGTTTGTTTCAGTCCAGCTCACTGGTGATGGGCTCCCCTGTCAGTGGGCATGTGAATCCGTTCTCGATTTTACCCCGAAAGTGAAAGGAGCTACTCAAACTCTTTGAATCTGTTTGGAGAATAGGAGCCCTGGTGGTGCAATGGTTAAATGCTGGTACTGCGGCCACAACGTTGTAAGTTCAATCCTCGCAAGGTCCACTCAGCCTTCCATCCTTTCATAGGTCAGTAAAATGAGTACCCAGCTTGTTGGTGGCAATTGGCTTACACAGTGGAAACTGCTTAGGGAGTCCTAGTAAACTGATAAGCGGTATAGAAATGTACTTGCTATTGCTATTGCTATAGGTTGAGTGCCATGGATAGCTCTTCTAAAGTTCAGGCAGATGCCCACAGCAGATTCACCAACCCACTGAGATAGAAGTTATATGTTCTAGAGTGAACTTATACCCATGATATTCTGTCTTTGTTACAGGTGTCAGAGGCCAGAGGCTGGAGATAATACAGAGCCCAGAATCCTTGTCGGTGTCAGCAGGAGAGGAGCTCATGCTGAATTGTACACTGAATGGGATCGGTCTACCAGGAGGGGTCAAGTGGCACAGGGGCCTAGACAGAAACCAGCCAGCCGTTTATAGTCAAAAAGGAGAGTCCTCCCCCCGAGTGACAAGGGTTGTTCCTGGATCCCTCAATGACTTCTCCATCACCATCAAAAATGTTCGACCAGAGGATGCAGGAACCTATTACTGTGTGAAATACAGACAAAGATCAGGCAGCCCAGAGACAGAAGAAACTGCTGGAAAAGGCACTGTGGTTTCTGTGATTGGTAAGTACCACCCAAAGTCTGTTTTGGGTCCAAGGAGGGAAATCTACCCTATTCATTACCCCAAACATGGAGGTAAATTGTATGTTACATGCAAATGCCCATTACAACTTTTTAATGAATAGAGTTTTAACAGATGCATGTTTGAGTAGCAGAGAGAAAAGGGACAGGGGCTGACCTGTTATTGTTATACAACCCCCATATCCATGGGAGTGGTAGTCAAGGTTTCACCTATTCATATCCAAAAAATACTTTCTCTCTAAGCATTTGTTAAATCCTCCAGCACAATTCTATGCTATGTTTCTGGTAGAGACTGACCACAGAGTCACATTGGAGGACCTAGAAATGCCTAGAGAGCTGTTCTCTCTAGGAATTTCTAGGTCCTAAAGCACAACTATATGATCAACATATACCAGAAGTCATTGATTTCAATAATGTTCAGTATTAGCCACAGTTTTGTAATTCCATGGTAAGTCAGGGATCTTATCTCTCATGCATACACAAGTTAGAATCATAGAATCATAGAATCAGACCACAAGGGCCACCAAGTCCAACCCCTGCCATGCAGGAAATCCAAATCAAAGCATCCCCGAAAGATGGCCATCCAGCCTCTGCTTAAAGACCTCCAAGGATGGAGACTCCACTACACTCCAAGGGAGTGTGTTCCACTGTCGAACAGCCCTTACTGTCAGGAAGGTCCTCCTAATGTCGAGGTGGAATCTCTTTTTCTGGAGCTTGCATCCATTGTTCCGCGTTCTAGTCTCTGCAGCAGCAGAAAACAAGCTTGCTCCCTGCTCAATATGACATCCCTTCAAGTATTTAAACAAGGCTATCATATCACCTCTTAACCTTCTCTTCTCGAGTCTAAACATCCCCAGTTCCCTAAGGCATTCCTCGTAGGGCATGGTTTCCAGACCCTTCACCATCTTAGTTGCCCGCTCCAGTTTCTCCACATCCTTTTTGAATTGTGGTGCCCAGAACTGGACACAGTATTATTCCAGGTGGGGCCTGACCAAAGCAGAATAGAGCGGCACTATTACTTCCCTTGATCTAGACACTATGCTTCTGTTGATGCAGCCTAAAACAGCAGTTCTAATGTTCTATTATTATATTTATTTATTTTCCACCTTGTTCCTAGTTCAAGATCCAAAGCAGCTTCCAACACTGAAAACAATCATCACTTTAAAAATTCACAGCATGCAAAAGTTGAAAAGTAATTAGAATATCAAAAATTAAAAGTAGGTAAAGCCGTAAAGCATGAAAAAGAAAGGAATTGAAAATCCAGCACATTTTACAAGGCCTAGTCCTCTTAAGCGATCAGTCCTCAAAGGTCTGCTGAAACCAAAAGGTCTTCACCTGCTTGTAGAAAGATAGGAGTTTATCACACGGGAGGAATTTCTCTCAATTTTGAAAGAAATGGAAATGAGGCCAGTTTGGAATTGAGTAAATTTGCTAGTTTAGCAAATTTACATGATTGCGTATTGACACTGCATTGCGTTCGGAACTGCCTGAAATTGCCTCCCAGTGCCTGAAATTGCATGTGATAGTTTCTCACGCAATCACGCAAAACCCCACGATTGCGTTCGGAAGGACTTCCCTTTGCCCGAAAATGTGTGTGATCAGCTTTCACGCAATCACACGAAACCCCATGATTGCATTCAGATTGCCATTGGATTATACTTAAAATTCCCTTTGTGTGATAAACTCCATAGTAACAAGGGTGCCAATCTAACCTCTCTGGGAAAGGCATTCCAGGGACTGGGAGCAGCCACCAAGAAGGCCCTCTTCCATGTGCCCAGCAGATGTACCTTTGAGGGGCATAAGATAGAGGGAAAGGCCTCTCCAGAAGATGTCAATACATGATCAGGTTCATATTGGAGAACACAATCTTTCAAATAACCTGGACCTCAGCCATGTAGGGCTTTATAACGGGTCGGAACAGACCACCCTTAAGGGGTGACCTGCAGCCACCTCTGTCTTTGCTGGATTGGGGCTGTGGCAACTACATGCCATGGCCCCAATATGGCCTTTCTGTGGTGCAAAAAGGAGATGCAAAAAGCGACTCTTTTTTGTGCTACAGAAAGGGTAACATAGCCACTGGCGGTGTGGCTTTTTGGCACTCCTTTGGTGCTGCATCATCTGAACACAGTGCCAGAAGAGTGCCATGATGCCGCCCACCGTGTGGTGGGGCGTGCGGTGTCATGTCAGCATAGGGGTGGAGTTGGGGCATGCGTCATGCGGATGCCATGCCCCCACTCTGCCCTGATGCTGACTTTGATGCTGGTCTGTCGAGGCTCTCAGTCACCAGCGCTTTAAATTGTGCCAGTAGCAGTAGAGCTTTTGCAGCAAGGGAGTTGTTCCTATCTCTTAACCCAGTTAGCCGTTCTCCTGTTCAAAATCTTCATCCCTTCAGGTTTCCAGCTCAAACACTGTAGGTTGTTTTGGGGGGTTGTTGTTTTTTTAAAATCTCAAGATTATTACACAGGCATTTGTTTACATGTAACACAATGTACACTGCTGCTTAATCTCTTTAGATTTACATTTAAGCTAATGCGTACTGGTTAATCTCTTTGGAGCAGAGGGTCTAATTTTCTTCCCCTGAGACGCTCCAGAGGCCGCATGGATTGCCAAAATTGCCCTCCAAAAAAAATGAAACAAGAAACAGATGCAAAGCAGGAGTTTGACAAATGAGATTGGTAAACAGTGCTGTGGGGCTGTAACCTATTTACCACTCTGGAGGGCTGCCAAGGGCAGACAATTCACCCCTTTTGAGCAAAAAATAAAAATAAAAATGGGCAGACTGGGGAATCTGGAAAGATTGAAGCCTGTTTTTAAAAAAATGCTTTGGGGAATACACTTTGCCCCTGCCAGTTTAGACTTGGCATAGCGAAGAATCGATTGCTCTGATGAGAAGGGAGGGAGAGTTAATAGCTGCTGTGATTCCAGCCATCTTTTTTCCTCCTGCCTCCAAAAATTATTTTATTATGAATAAGGAAACATGCATGTGTTAAAGTAACATATACCATCCAGCATAGCACAGGGTTGGAAAAGGAGCATTATCCTGTCATCAGCCGCTGCAAACCAGACTGAAATGGAGTCTGTGTGGTCTTGAAATCGCCTGAATTCATTTCCCTACTGCGAACTGAGAAAACAGTCAAGAGCGACCCTCCAAACAACCACACGCGCACACACACACACACACACACCAATAACGGCATACATAATGCGTGAAGTGGCAACGTGGATGTCAGCCAAACAACTAACAAACAAAAGGTGGAACGTGGAAAGAAAAAATGGAAGAGAAAAGGTGTGCTTAACACTTTTGCTGCCTGCGCAACTTCTCCCTAGTGGATTTTCTCTGTGTGTGTTTAGTGTGCTTAGAGCTGCCAATTCCATTTACTTGAGATTTCTTTTTAAACAAAAATACTATTTTTTATTAAACAACTCACAGTGGGCCCTTGGTATCCACCAGGGTTTGGTTCCAGGACCCCCTGTGGATACTGAAATCCATGTATGCTCAAGTCCCATTAAATACATTGGTATAGTCAAATGGTGTGCTTTATATAAAATAGTAAAATTAAGCTTTGGTTTTGGAATTTATATCTTTTTTAATAAGCTTTGCTTCTGGGATTTATATCTTTTTTTTAATAGTTTCAAGCCATGGATGGTTAAATCCATGGATAAATAATCTGTGGATATGAAGGGGGTGACTGTACAAACAAATGCGTGCACATTTTTCATATGTAAAAGACATACAAGGAAAAAACAAATCTAAGAAGAAACAAAACTAACTAAAAATTAATATAAATTTTAAAGAAAAACATATTAAAAACTAAACAAAAAAACAAACAAACAGGGAAACAAAGGCTTCCAACATACCTGACTATGGTTCTTTTAGATTACTTATCTAATTCCCTATAATTTGTTCAAAGATTAATATATTATTTGGAAAAAAAAACTAATTATATCTGCCATACCAATAATAAAAATCCTTATCAAAGACCTAATAAAAAATCAAACTTAAAACCATAATAGAACCTCCTTTATTTTCTATATATTCAATTAACATCTTCCACTCTCTTAAATTTATCTAGAGTTTTCCATGTATTAATATAGTTAGTTTATCCATCTCTAATAAATCATATAATTTCAACAACTAGTCTTCTCATGAAGGGATTTTCAATTCTTCCAATCTTTGTGAATAGATCATTCCAGCCGCAGGTGTCACATATTGTGGTATTCTTCCATGAGACTTCTCCAAATATTTGCCTATAAATCCTAATAAAAATAACTCAGGATCCAACTCAAGTTTAATTTTCAGAATATCCTCCATCGGTGTGTAAATTTCTTAGAGATTTCAGGACCAAGATCTGACGACAGAAGGGGTGTGGGGTGGGGACAAGTCCTTGTGATCCTTGTGACATTGTAGAGAGTGGGTCACTGTGATATCAGAGATGTGGGAAAGGCTAGAACTGGGAGGTGAATGGGAACTCCTTTGGGGTCAGCTGTATGTGAAAATTGGCATGAGGATAATGGGGCATCCTTTGGGTAAAACCTGGGTAACCAGGTAATATGGCAACCCAGAGTCAGGGAATCAGGGAGTGGGAGCATCTTCTAACAGCCAAGCAGAGAGTAAATTGCACCAAGTATCAGTTACTACCATTCCTGGTAAGGCTCATTTCCCATACGGCTAATCTGTTTCCCATGGAGATTTTATTGAGGCCTGACATGGTTGCTGGGCCTGTGGAAGACCCACAGCTTCCCCTCAGGGAGGGTTTTTTTTGGGGGTGGGGGGGTTGCTCCAGGTTCTACACCAAAAGTTCCCAAAACTTAGGTCCAAGTCCTTCTGTTCCTTCAGGGGAGGAATCTTGGGCTGAGAGCGGTGTCTTGTGCATAAACATTTCTCCCCTAAAATGTAGATTTGGTGCTTTTTAAAAATTTATACGCCTTGCTCTATGGAATTGTGGTTGATGCTTGCAGATGCATCGTGCTTAGTGACACCACCAAGGAGCCCCTTGTAACAGCACCAGGGTTTATATCTTGTGACATCAGAAAGGATCTTGGAAATTGGTCCTGAAATCTTGGGACCTAAGACAGTCCTGAATAGGCAACAGTAGCTATATCACTGCTACCTGGACTTGTAGAACAAGAAAGCTTTGGGGTACATCTACACTATCAGAATAATGCACTTTGACACCACTCTAAGTGCTGTAGCTCCATCCTAAGGAAACCCAAAAACTGTTGTTTACAAGGTCTTTAGCCTTCTCTGTCAAAGAGAGCTGGTGCCTCACAAAACTACAAACCCCAGGATTCTGGAGCATGGGGCTATGGTAGTTAAAGTGGTGTCAAACTGCATTATTTCTACAGTGTAAATGCACCCTTTGAGTCACAACGCTGGTGTTTCACTCCCTGCCTTGCCCCAGGCATCCACCTGTCCTCTCTTCAGTCCCCTCTGCTTCTTCCTCATGATTTGGTTCACCAACAATGCACAAGCGTAACAAACATAGAAACACCTCTATGTTGAGCCAGAGAGGACCGGGCCCCAGTTGGGAATGAGTAGAAGTGGATACCCAGGCTTTAAAGCCACCTGGCATACAAAAAGAGAACATTCTCATCTGCCTGTACATTTTGATCTGAGATTTGTCCACCCCACCCCAGAGAAGTAGAGTAGTACACAATTTCCCTCCAGTTGATTCCTGGAGTCCTAGCAACCCTAGTTGGGGCTAATGGAAAACTGGAAACCTTTGGCCCTCCAGATATTGTGACCCAAACTCCACCTAAGGGATTCTCAGGGTTCTGATCCAAAACCTATGGAGGTCCATGTTTTCCCCACACCTGATCTAAGGGGGCAAAACAAGGATGGAGTAGCAGATATGGAAAACATAAAGGGCCGTCTTCCCAGCCCCCTCTCCTGCTCTCCAAATTGCATCTTGTCTTCTGCATGGCAACAACATCCTTCCCCCAATTTATGGCTACCTGTGAATGATCTCCTTTGGTCTTGCAATGCCAAAGGAACAAAGAGAGACAGATGGAGTGAATCTTGCCCTCCAAGGTAGCTTTAAACTCTGCACGCTTAAAAGAGCCCCATTGCATAAGCTGCTCATTAATTGAATACCCACATTTACGGTTCACAAATAGCCAAAGTCTGAGTTACAAGTAAGCTGTATGTTTTTGATTTATAAATGCGCGCAGCCTGCAAATGTAGAATATAACAATGCAATTGCTTACATAACATACTTGGGATGCAAATGTATCCGTGGCAGTCTAGCCGATTTCAGCCCTGATTTCTGTATATCCAATTAGATCTGTGAAGTAGCACAACCATCTGACAATACGTTAGGATTACATATTTTGTAAAGCAAAAAGGAAGACACACTTACTGACTGATTACTTCAAATCACCGCTCGCTATGATGGCTCTCACTTTAAATACCCATGCTATATAGGAGAGCCAGTGTGGTGTAGTGGTTAAGTGCTGGACTAGGACTCTGAAGATCAGGGTTCAAATCTCAGCCATATAAACCCACTGGATGACCTTGAGCAAATCACACTCTCTTAGCCTCAGAGGCTGGCAGTGGCAACCCTCCTCTGAAGAAAACCCCATAATAGTTTTGCCTTAGGGTTGCCCTAAGTCAGAAACGACTGGAAGGCACACAACAGCTATATAAATTATGGCTCTGGAGACCAGGGCTTGATTCCCAGTTTGGACATGAAACCCATTGGGGGATATTGGACAAGTCACACTCTCTCAGCTTCAGGGCAAGACAATGGCAAACCTCATCTGAATAAATCTTGCCAAGAAAACTCCACTATAGGGCTGACTTAGGGTTGCCAGAAGTCGGAAACAGGTTGAAGGTACACAACACATGCAAGATATAAACTGTGATAATTGCTACTGGAAATATTCCTATTCTTTGCAGTATTTAAATAACCACAATTTCCCTGCCTCTTTCAACATCTGCCTCACTCACTCCACCAAGCCATCCTGTTCCATCATCCACACATGTCAGAGGCTTCCTTACCTGCCTCACTCTGCTTGCTTGGTCATCTTCTCTCACTGGGTCTGTCTCCCTTCTCTTTACCTCAACCCTGAGTTGCCATCCCTCTCTTTCTCTCTGTCTGTCTGAACTCTCCACTGGTCAACTCTCTGTCCCATCTCCTAGCAGAGTTCTTGATGGAGACAGCAATGTGGAGTTGCATCAATGGGCAGATGGAAAGCAGAAGTGGACATTTTAAAAATTCATGCAGCTATTAGCGATGCCAAAGAGGACATATCTGGAAAAGGAGGGTGTATGGTAACCCAGTCATATGTTAAAAGAGCATTACTCAAACACACCTCCTGATCTCATCTGATTTTAGATGCCAAGCAGATTCAAGCCTGGCTAGTATTTGGGTGGCAGAAGACCAGGGGAAAATATCAGTGATTGCCATGTACAATTAAGAAATAATTCTCTTTCCCTGAGAGAGTCATGGCTTTTTATCAAAGAGGCCTAGCTGATTTTATCCGATTTGCACATATGCTACGGTTGGCATTATTTTAAATTAACTAGTTTTAAGCCATTCAATGATTTAATATATTCTTATTCTTCTAAAATCATTGTTATCATTATTCATTGTGCTAAATTGGTTTTATTATAAGAT
Organism: Urosaurus nigricauda; assembly: GCA_034509955.1. Classification (NCBI taxonomy): domain Eukaryota; kingdom Metazoa; phylum Chordata; class Lepidosauria; order Squamata; family Phrynosomatidae; genus Urosaurus; species Urosaurus nigricauda. The sequence goes on from JAOEGL010000004.1 coordinate 5,556,016, forward strand.
TTTCAGATACAGGACAGGATATACCGGTAAATATTTCAAGAAATGCATACGTATATACATATGTTCATACTGCCAGTCAGGTTGTTGTTGTTGTTGTTGTTGTTGTTGTTGTGTCTTCAAGGCATTTCTGACTTATGGCCACCCTAAAGTGACCTTATCATGGGGTTTACTTGACAGTTTTGTTCAGAGGAGATTTGTCATTGCCATTCATTGAGAGATCATGACTTGTCCGAGGTCACCCAGTAGGTTTCCATGGCCGAGGCAGGATCTGAACCCTGGTCTCTAGAGTTGTAGCTCAACATTCAAATCACTACACCACATTGGCTCCCGAATAATACAGGCAGCAATATGACATTACTCAGCTAGATTAACCAGTATTCCAGTTCAATATAAGTTGGCTTCCCATACTTATATGTGAAAGAGCTCCCATGTGTGGTTGTGCTTAGGTGTACAAGCTCTCCTTTTCATACATTCTTGAGTCCTTTTCACACATGGTCTCAAAGGATTCCTTTATGTATCTAGCGCACCGTTTCTACATGCATGAATAGTGTGCAAGGCACATTCGTTTCCAGTTTCCTAGATATCACTTTCTAGGTCACAAACCTTTCCTGCTATAGGTAATGTTTCCCAAGTAGGGTAGCTCCAGATGTTGTTGGACTGTGACTTTCTGAAGTCCTAACCAACCTGTCCAATGGTCAGGGCTTCTGGGAAACTCCAGAAATATCCAAAACCTCCCCAGTTGTAGAGTGTATCCCTGTATCTCATGAGCTGTTCTTTGATTCGATCCAAGTATGTAATTTCTTTTTCAATCTCTTTCCCTGCCGCCAGCACAAAATATTATCTGCACGGATGTTAGCTTCAAAGGCAAGCACATAAAATATCAATAATTCGCAGCTGATTTATGGGGAAGAAACAGATTAAAGTGGCATTGCTTGGCTTTGACATTTCAGTGTTTCTCATTCTTATTAGGCATATGTCACTCTTTAACCGTGTCTTGGTTCCTTTCACAACTTCACATTGTATGTCTGAGTTAAGGCAGTCATTCTGGTTGTGGGAAAAAATGGCTCAGTTTTGCATTTCTTTCCTTCCAGGCATTTTAAACCCACTCAACCTAATGCTTTACTTCTGCACTGTACTAATACGTTGTTAAGGTTCTCTGTATCTTTTAGTTACCTTAACATTTTTGAATCTCATCTCTCTTCTTCTTCTTCTTCTTCTTCTTCTTATTATTATTATTATTATTATTAATAATCATTTATCCTAGTCTGAGATTCAGGTGTGCATTTGGACTTATAGTGACCACATAAATTTGACAGGATTTTCTTCTTTTGATTTTTATGGTTAGGTTTTTAACCAATTTTATCAGCAAGCTGCCTTATGTCCCTTTCTGGGAGAAAGGCAGCATGTAAAATAAATAAATAAATATGGCAAGCAATACTCAGAGATGTTTGCCAGTCCCTTGCTCTGAAATATAGTCTACAGAACCTGGTATTCCTAAGCAGTCTCCCATCCAAGTACTAACCAGACTTATCATGCTTAGCTTTCAAAGTCAGGCAGAATCTGGTGCCTTTGGGGTATTTGGGCCCTTGGTAAGAAGATACGGTTCTTAAAATAACCTGGATTTATAGGGGTGTATAGATAATAACCAGCAATTGGAATCTAATGTGTTTAGGGTATTTTTCTGTCTGTCTACAAAGTTTAGAACAGATACAGCTCTAAAATTCACATCACACAAATATTTAAAACTATAATTAAACATATCATGATGGCGATCTTGCAATCTTGCTTCAAAAGCTATGTTGCAGATCTTTTTGATGATAGAGCTACGTCTATGTGACCATGCTAATGAATTGTGCTAATGCACAACAGGGCATCATGCAAGTTGTGCTTTGGAATATGTTGTGCATTGTGGCTGTTGTACATTGGGACCATTGCACATTGAGACATAATGCATCATAAACCATTTCACAATGGCTCCACTTGCACGTAGTCCTGATGGCATAGCCTCATCTCCCCTCTTCTTCTGAGAATACAAGCATTACATAATGGCACAATTCAACTTTATGTGATCATAAATCAGATTACAATTTCCCAGCAGAATGCCAACCTGTTACCTTGTTAATCTAAATGAATATGTCTCCGGGACCAGATGAACTACATCCAAGGGTACTAAAAGAACTGGCAAATGTAATATAGGAGTCATTGGCAATAATCTTTGAGAACTCCTGGAGAACAGGAGAAGTCCCAGCAGACTGGAGAAGGGCAAACATTGTCCCCATCTTCAAAAAGGGAAAAAAGAGGATCCCAAGAATTATCGTCCAGTTAGTCTGACATCAATTCCAGGAAAGATTCTAGAGCAGATCATTAAACAGAGAGTTTGTGAATATCTAGAAGGCAATGCCATAATCACAAAAAGTCAACATGGGTTTCAGAGAAACAAGTCATGCCAGACAAATCTGATCTCTCTTTTTTTTAAATAAAATTACCAGTTTGGTGGAGTGTTCTTCCTTTGATGTCTTTAAGCAGAGGCTGGATGGCCATCTGTCGGGGATGCTTTGACTGAGAGTTCCTGCATGGCAGGGAGTTGGACTGGATGGCCCTTGTGGTCTCTTCCATCTCTATGATTCTATGAGTCTATGATTCTATGAGATACTGTTAGAGTGTCTGCCTGAACTCAAATGAGACAGAATTGGGAGTGCCTGAGCAATCATATTTATAGGACAAAGCATATCCCAGAGCAGATTTTGGGATTAAAATGAAGTTTCCAAAAGAGAAAAAATTTCAAGGGACGTGTGAAGGGCTGTACAATCAATTCAGAGCTCTCTGGACAATGGGGTAGTCCTTCCACAGGGAAGTATTCTTTAATTTTTAAATTAAAGAATTTAATTTTTAATTTTTAAATTAAAGAATGGCATATGGCATGGCTAGTTTCCTGCAGTGGGGATCAATTTGATATTGAGGAAAAGAAGGGCTACAGAGAGCTGGATCTAGTATTAACAAACCAATAGTTATATCTGTTAGTTTATTTCTTTGTTTAATTTATATCCTGCCTTTCACCCAGTACAGGGCCCAATAATAGAATTAAAAGCTTTAAAAACATGACAGTTAAAAAGAAAACAACAAATAAACAGTGCAGCATATTCCAAAAGGCTTGTACTCCCTTCCCCAGTTATTGGTCATCAAATACCTGCTGAAATAAAATGGTCTTCCTCGGGCTACAGAAAATAGTAAAACATAGGGAGGCTTACATGAGAGAATACAGTCTTTCATATAACCTGGGCTTGAGCCAAACAGAGTCTTACAGGTCAGAACCAATTGTGCCTAGAAATACAGCAGCAGCAAGTGGAACTGTTGCGATAAGGGAGTTGTTGCTATTAAGCATTTCAGAATCTGTGTTGCTACAAAAGGACAAAGAAATGGGTCCTTGAACAGAACAAGCCTGGACTCTCCCTGGAAGCCAAGATGATTAAGAGGCTCCACAGACGGCTGCCCCTTTCCTAGCCAGATTGAGGCTGCAACAACCTCATGCCACGGCCTCAATCTGGCCTTTCGAGGGCGCAAAAAGGAGCCTCAAAAAGTGGCTCCTTTTTGCGCCCTCAAAAGGGTGCCATAGCCACGGCTGCATGGCTATATGGTGCTTATTTGGTATTGCGTCATTTGGATGCAGTGCTGGAGGGGCACCATGATACCACACACCATGTGGAGCGGCGTATGGCATCATGACACCCTGTGGGCAGAGTCAGGGCATGTGTCATCTGGACACGACATCCCAACTCCACCCACAGACCAGCCTTTCAGGCCGGTCTGTATAAGTTGAGGCTGTCGTACTTTGGCTCCATCATGAGAAGGCATGAACATGAAAAGAAAATAATCCTGGGAAGGGTAGAAGGCAGCAGGAAGAGAGGAAGACCTCTTGCCAGATAGATGGACTCAATTAGGGAGGGGCCTGCAAGACCTAAGCAGAGCAGTGGAGGATAGCAGGGATTGGAGATGTCTCATCCACAGAGTTGCCATGAATCAAGGTCAACTTGAAGGGAGCTAACAACAACAACAACAAATTATATAAGAGAGATGACCTCATACAGGTGTTAGCTAGTGGCTTCCCAGCCTGTAGGATAGTTGTGGTGGATTGTCTCATCAGTTTAGTCCAAACTTTAAAGGAGCTGAACCTGTTTCAGAGTTCATCATCCTGGAGAGTTCTTTTCAAGTTCAAATTAAAACTCAGAGCAGACTGACTGCTTAAAACAGCTGAGATGGGAACCACCAGCCACCCATGCCTTCTAATTTATTATGGGTGGGATCCTGGTTGTTTTTTGTTTGTTTGTTTGTTTTTATGCATGCTTAAATTTCCTGCAGAAGTGGTTGGACGTTTTTATCTGATGTGCAGCATCCACACTAAATTAAAGGCTATGGGATTGGAGTGGCACATGTGGTATAATCATACAATTCAGCCATTCAACACAAGGGTTGTGTGCCATAATCAATGCATGACTCCACATGCAGCAAGGCATATTAAAAGAAATTGTTACTGAGTGTCCATTCTTCCATTCAAAAGGTTGGTAAGTGGAAGCTTCTCCACTACATGCAGTCCTAACTTTCAAATTGTGTTGAAAGTGATTTAGAAAAGAAAAGAAATAGAGTAAGTCAATACAGACCTGTAAATACATAAAAACATGTCAATATCCTATATTATCCTGGCCCCTTAAACAAAATACCTGAACTAAAAAGAAGAAAAAGCCTCAAAAATATTATCAAAGAAAAAAAAGATATTTAAAAACACAACTGCTTTGGGATTGCAAAAAGGATAGGTAGGTAGGTAGATAGATAGATAGATAGATATTCCGGGATTGTTTTGGAGTAATTTGCAGAAGGCATTGAAATAGGAGCGGGGATCAGTAGTTCACTGATTATATTGTGCATGTTTGCATGTCACCATTGGTGTCTAAAACCAGGGGTGGGTGTCCATTTTAATACACAACTATTACTTTTAAAGTGCCTTAGCATGCAGAGATTTATCCTACATAACCTGACTGTAAGGTCTAGGCCTATATTTCCAGACAAGACATTCCTGCTACTTGGGTTTCTCCCCCACCTTTCTGCAACACACCTTCTGCTTTCTCTCCTCTTTGACATTTTCTCCCTTTTTAAGTCTTTTCCCCAGCTCCCTTTTCACACCATAGGAAGCTCTTTAATGGTTATCCTTGATATAAAACTGCCTTTAGATTCCTGCTGTATCACCTAACTCCCCCTTACCCCCCACTAAAACCTGGTCTGGCTTCCTAATGAAATTGGAGGAAATCAGTTCATTTACTTGGAGATGTGATGGCTCTCCAAAATTTAATCTGGAGCTCTGGGATTAATTACACCCTTGGGCCAGGAGCCTAATGAGCTCCTGCTTGCTCTGCAGACTGTGACACATACAATTTGACACCCAGTAGCCAAGATCCTACCATGGTTTTTGTGTAGCTTAAGTCTCTACATGTGGAGTTACATTCTAATTGTGATACACACTGCACCTGTTGAATGGTAACCCTCCTTCGCAAGCCAGTGCACAAACAGCTATACTACTGAATACACAACTGGATGAACAATCAAATATTCAACCAATGTTCGATTAAATGCATAAGTTAATGCATCTGTGTATTTGAAAAGGGCATTGTGTGTGCAACTCTGCTTCTCTGGTCTTGAACTGAATGCAGACATTGTGTGCATTAGGCAAAAATGTCCAACGGCTTTTGCAAGAGAGCTTACCCATGTGCAAGGCTTACATAGGGAGTTGTTGTGGTGCACTGGTTAAATGCTGATACTGCAGCCATTCACAGCGACAATGTTGTGAGTTTGATCCCTGGCAGGGCTGAGTCAGCCTTGCATACTCAGCTTGTTGGGGGCAATTAGCTTAAACATTGTAAACCACTTAGGGAGTGCTTAAGTGCACTGATAAGAGGTATAGAAATGTACTTGGTACTGGTATTGGTATTGGTATTGGTATAGCAAGACACCAACATTATTCCAGCCATTGTGTTACCACATGAGCAGATATTGTGGCTTCTAAATGTGGGTTGCCTCATACACAATGGCATGCAGCCATAATCTTATGTTAATACATTCACATGGTTTTCCTCTCTGCCAGTGTTCAATGGGAGCTAGATCTTAGGCCTCAGAAATGTAGACCTTAGTGTCTTTAAAATGTCTTGCACAACTTTCAACTTGGATCTTGTATTTTTTATTTTTTTATTTTTTTTGTACTCTGGTGCATTTTCTGATGCATTTCCTGTATTCCCAGTGGACTTACTGGGAAGAGGCTATACTACACAATGGTTCATACTAGGAAGGGTGCAAAAAACCTGAGTGTAAAAGTGTTACTTTTCAAGCCTTGATAGTAAATTCTCTGAAGATGCCAGCCACAGCTGCTGGCAAAATTTCAAGAATAAACTCTTCCAGGACATGGCTACATGGCCCAAAAAACCCATAAAAAACTAAAAATGGTAGTGGATTCCACATGACCTAAGTCAACCTATTTTAACATGGTACTTTCCAGTTGTTTTTGGTTAGGGATGATGTAAATCATCTGGAAGCACCAATTTGGAGAAGGCTAATCTGAAAGGTCCTTATATTCATAGTTTACCTTTTAATTTTTTTTAGATTTGATGCAAACCATCCTCACAATTAGGGATGTGATAAAACCTCATTGCTGTTCATTAAACATCAGATTGTGGTTTTCTTAATGCTTAGATCAAGTATTTACAAACTCTGAAATTTGGCTGCTGCTAAGCTGAGGTGTGAGAATTTATGGATACTTCATTTGCAAAAGAAGTGACAAGGTGGATACTTCCTTGGAAAATTCAATGTTTTGGACATTTTAATTGCTTAAGTAATAAAAAATAACAATGCCTCAGCCATTGTTTTAATTATGTGAATCTCACCCAAGAAAATTTGGATTATTCCACTAGTCCACAGGAGGGAAGGGGGAGAGGGAGGAATTTCATTCTAAAGCTAAAAACAGGTCATACCTCTTTGTGAAAGGGAAAAACAGCTGAGTGTTTATGTCGCTCTCCATTCACAACCTAAAGAGCCATTATAGCTTCCAACCATAAAAATATACGTATGCATGTGTGTTTCATGTGCACCTGACATTGTACATAAATATTCACAGCTATAGTAGGATCACTTAGATAACTTGATATTCCCCATTTTAATTGTTTTAGTCTCAGTCGAGACAGTTTGATTGGGCTTCAGGAGATGAAAGAGAGGGAGAATTCCATTGTAAAGATAATCACAGATCATTCTTCTTTGTTAGACACTACAAACAGAGTTTTATGGTTCACATCATCAACTGCAAGAAGAGTTAGGGAAGAAAAGCCAGTGATTATAGCCCTCATTCCTTGGGAATTTGTTAGGAATGGTTGAATGTATCAAGTTGAAATGTCTCACTCTCCACAGAGCAAAAAAAAAGTAATAAAATTTCTCACCCACTTCAGAGATGGGAAGAATAAAGGGTGAAATGTACATCACTACTCACAATTTCAGCCTTGCTTTCTCAGTTCTGCACTGTGGGGAAAAAATATGCATGAGGTCTATCCATTAGGGCAGAAGTAAAACATGTGCAGACCTCCAAATGTTGTTCAGCTTCAACTCCCATCCGCTCTAGGTTGTATAGCTGTTGATGGATTATGGGAGTTGCAATCTAACAACATCTGGAGGTCCAAATGCTGCCCAGCCCTGCAGAAAAGCATATCAGCTCTCATGAGAGCTAGCTTTGTTGTATGCAGGATTCCCCTGGCCTGAACACAGTCATGAATGCACAAACACAATCCAGATTCTGTTGTGACCTAAGAATTGAGCTGAAGCAATGGAGACATGGGCTCAGGGGCTGAGGAACACCAGGCCTAAAAATTAATGGAAAGTCAATAATCCGTTGCCTGAGATACCTGAGACCCATGGGCCTGACAGACCAGGGACTCTGGAACCTGAGACCTACAAATCTGAGAATCATGAATCTAAGCCAGCATTGGCAACCTATGGGCTTGGTTCCAGTACTGGAACAGCGCTCCCTTTTCCATGAACGCTGGAGTCGTTGAAGCCAATGCCAACACCTTTCTGAAGACCTACACAATCCCTGGAGCTGGTGTACCAGTACCAACAGTTGGCCACCCTTGAGCCTTTGGTGAGATGGAGGGATAGACCTTGGGAGAGGTGGTGTGGGACTGGTGGATAGGCTGTATCCAGTCGGGAATGCTAAATCACATGTCACTACTCTCTTCTTTTTGCAGCCACGCCCTCGCAGCCATCTATCCAAGGACCCACCAGCAGAGTGGAGTCGGGAGCCTCAGTGACTTTCAACTGCACCTCAGATCGGTTCTCTCCCCGAGACATTGCAGTCACCTGGTGGAAGGATGGGAGACCCATCCAGCCCTTGAAGACCACGGTTTTGCCAGAAGGAGAGAGCATCTCCTATCAGGTTTTGAGCACTGTGGAGGTGCAGCTCACAAAAGAGGACGTGAAGTCGCAGCTCGTCTGCCAGATCAACCACAACACTTTAAGAAGTCCCTTGAAGCAAGGTTTTAGAGTCGGGGATGTTCTCAGAGGTACTGGGGTTGGCAGGGCTCTGGCTTCCAAATGGGAAATGATTTCAAAGGAGGGAAGGGGTGCTCACATTTTGCATGCTAGGGAGAAAGATCAAGCTGCTATTTTATATGACCTGGTGTCTCCTTCTTTGGAGATCTTTAAACGGGGGCTGGATGGCCATCTATTGGGATTCTGATTGAGAAATCCTGCATGGCAGGGGGTTGAACTGGATGGCCCTTGTGGTCTCCTCCAACTCTATAATTTTATGAGCATAAATGACTTTTGGAGATTGATGTCTTTGTTGATGATGTTTTCATTTATAAATTGCCTTCATCCTTAAGTTATCTCAGTGCAGTACACATAGAATCATAGAATCTTAAGAGATGGAAGAGACCGCAAGAAATACACAATTACAGCACTCCTAAAAGGTGCCCATCCAACCTCTGTTTAAAGACCTCCAAAGATGGAGAGCCCACTCCCACCCCAAGACAGGCTATCCTTACATTAAAAAAAAAGTTTTTCCTAACGTTTGGGTAGAAACTCTGATTGCAATTTGAATCCATTGGTTTGTGTTGTGTCTTCAAAGCAACAGAAAAGAAGCTCACGCCATCTTCTGAATGACATCCCTTCAGATATTTTAATACATAATGACTATCGTGTCACCACTGAGTCTTGTGTTCTTCAAGCTACACAAACCTTAAGTCATCTTCCTACGGCATGGTTTTCAGATCTTTGTTCATCTTTTAGAAGAATAAATCTGGTCATTATTGTAAACCACCACCGTAGGCTGAACACACCAATCACATCTGATTTCAGAAGTAAAACAGAATCAGGTTTGGTTCATATTTGGATGGGAAGCCATCAGGAGTGACTCCCACAGATCTCCGGGTAGGCAACTGTCGACTCTGGTGTCATCATACTAATCAGAGTTGATACTCTGGACTAATTGGGCCACTGGTCTGATCTAATGTAATGGAACTGCCTACTTTCCTAAAATAAGAAACACCTAGCCCACACCCAGCAAATCAACAACAAAAAGAACATCAAAATACAGCCATCCATTAAATTAAATTTAAAAAGAAACACTAAAAACCTTCTAAATTTTAAATCAATATGCCTGAGCATATTTAGTTTGGTGCTGGAAAGCGGGCGGGAGTAGGTAGTAATTTAAACACCTTTGAAGTTGAGTTGCACCATGGAGATACTGGCTCTTGTACTTTGAGCCACACAGGTGATGAATCCTTGATTCTCCAGACCTTTTTGCAACTACAACTCCCATATCTCTTTACCATTGGCCATATTATCTGGGGATTCTGGGAGCTGACAGACAGAGTGGCACATAGAACCCATGGGCTTCAATTTCTCTGAGTTTAAGAGCATAGATTAGAATGAAAGCCTATCTGGTCCAGTATTCCATTCACAGAGTGGCCAACCAGTTGCCCATGAGAGAAGTCCCCTAGCATGCCATAAACACAGCTTCTTCTGGCTGGCTACAGAGTTGATTGAGCCAGTGTGATCACATGAGATATTTCTTATGGTCTTAAGCTGCAGGCAATGTTGAATTACAGAGGCACATAAGGACAGGCCCTACAGCCATGCCCACAGGTAGAATTCATAGTCAAAAGTAGATTTATATATGGTTTTCTCTTATTTATAGTCATGGGACCTAACCGTCTGTTATACTCAAATGTCATAAAACACAGACATCATAGCATGCAAACAAATAAACAAATAGCAAATAAATTACTAGAGTTGGATACAATATTAGAATATATTATTTAAAAATTTGTCCAAAAAACGGTTTCTCAAATATTGGGAAACTCTGACAAGAAGAATCCTAGACAGGCCAAAATCTCAAAATTCGGAAGTTGTTCTGCATGAAAATGCACATGGAGTTTTCAAGTTTCCTATACAAAAACTAATAATTTCTGCACAGAAAACAGCACTTTTTTTTTTTACAAAGAAAATCATATATGTTGGTTTTTTGTACAAAAACCAACATATTCTGCACAGAAAATGTTTTCTACACAGAAAATACAGTTTTCTATCCACATTCATGTGTAATTTTATTTGCATAAATGAAATCCTGAACTGTGAATAGTTTGGAAATTTGCATAATGCAGAAAGTTTTCTTTCAGCAAGGATTTTTTTAAAAAACAAAACAAAAACAAAACATTTTTACTAATGACAGCGAAAATTATGACAAATTGCTTCCCTACAAACCACTAGGAAAATCCCAGATTTACATTTTTGAAGCATGACTACAACCAAGCCTTGTAAACTCCATAGGCCCCAGTGATATTTATTTCTAACTTGCAGTATTTAGATTGCAAAACAGCCAATTGAAATGTTACCTCACAAACAGTAGTTAAATTGCTTTGGATAGGTCTCACCTGGAATCTTGTGTCCATTCTGGGCACCAGAAGGACGTGGACAAGATAGATTACATCCGGAGGAGGGTGACATAGATAGTAAGAGATCTGCAAAGTAAACCTTAGGAGGAATGATTGAGGGAGCTGAGCACGTTTAGTCTAGAGAGGAGAAGATGGAGAAGTAACATGACAGTCATCTTGAAACATCTGAAGGAGTGTCATGTAAGAGACGGAGGGAGCTTGTTCTTTGCTGCTGTTCTGGAAGACAGCATTCAAACCAGTGGGTTAAAATAACAGGAAAGGCGAAATTAACTATGGCAAGAGCTCTTAGACAGTGGTCCCACTATGCTACTTCATTGGCATGCATACATCCAGAAACAAGTCTAGTGGCAAAAAATCAATAGTTCTGCTGGGAAGGGACAGCAATTTTGCTTGCTTAAAAACTGTCCATGCAACTCTAGTTCTGTCTGCTGTTTACATCTCTTCAGGTGATAGTGCCACAAACCCTGTAGGCCTAGTTCGGTACGGATACAGCAGCCAAATGTGACTCTGAGGGTGAGCAGTTGGCAGGGATTGGGTCCACGTTGTCCCCTTCAGGAGATCATGGGGAGGCTGGCTGTACTTCCCTGCTGCACCCTTAGAAAATTTTTCTCAATAATGAAAATATCATTTTGCCACCTTTCACCATCTTTTTGACAGACCTCTGCTGAATAAACCTTGCCAAAAGAAGCCCTATGATGATGATGATGATGATGATGATGATGATGATGATGATGAATAGTAGTAGTAGCAGTAGTAATAATAGTAGTAATGGCCATCATTCTATATCTGCTGAGCTATAGTCAGCCCTCCATATCCATGGATTCTATATTCAATGATCCCACTGTATATGGCTTGAAAATATTCAAGTCCCCCCCCCCACACACACATACAATAGCAAGTCTTGATTCTGCCATTTTATATAAGTGATACAATTTTACTATGCCATTGTATTTAATGGGACTTGAGCATCCACAGATTTTGGTATCCACAGAAGGTCCCGCAACTGAACCCCAGTGGATATCAGATGCTGACTGTACCACGTTAAGTATACTAAGGTCCAAAACACACTGCACAAATAATCCACTTTGAGACCACTGTAACTGCTCTGGCTCAATGCTAGAGAATTCTGGGAACTGTGGAGTTTATCACATGTGAGGAATTTCTCTTAATTTCACAATAGTAATTTACGTGGTCAATTCGGAATTTCGCGTGATTGCGTGAAAGATTATCCCACGATTACATGACCAGGTAATCTTTCACGCAATCACACGAAATTCTGAATTGACTACACAAGATAAATTGCGCTATCACGCGATTACGCGAAAGCTTATTATACATTTTCGCGGTTATCTCTGCTTATTTCGAATGCATTCAGGAATATGTTATTACACCAGTGGATTTTTGAATGTGAAATTGCTCTCCTGCGCATGCCCACTTCTGAACCAATGCCCTGGTGACCTCATGTACTTCCAGGTCAATGAGTTTGGGTATTTCCTCCGCGATTTCCCCATCAAAGCATCCTCCATGTTGGACCAGTGCCCAAAGCCCCGTGTGCGCTGAGAAGTTGGTGTGCTACGCAGGAATTCCCAATCTAAGCATCCTCCATGTTGGACCAGTGCCCAAAGTCCCATGTGCGCTGAGAAGTTGGTGTGCCATGCAGGAATTCCCCATCAAAGCATGCTGCATGTTGGCCCGGGACCCAAAGCCCCATGTGCGCTGAGAAGTTGGTGTGCCATGCAGGAATTCCCCATCAAAGCATGCTGTATGTTGGACCGGTGCCCTAAGCCCCATGTGCGCTGAGATGTTGGTGTGCCATGCAGGAATTCCCCATCAAAGCATGCTGCATGTTGGCCCGGTGCCCAAAGCCCCATGTGTGCTGAGAAGTTGGTGTGCCATGCAGGAATTCCCAATCTAAGCATCCTCCATGTTGGACCAGTGCCCAAAGCCCCATGTGCACTGAGAAGTTGGTGTGCCATGCAGGAATTCCCAATCTAAGCATCCTCCATGTTGGACCGGTGCCCAAAGCCCCATGTGCACTGAGAAGTTAGTATGCCATGCAGGAATTCCCAATCTAGGCATCCTCCATTTTGGACCGGTGCTCCAAGCCCCATGTGCGCTGAGAAGTTAGTGTGCCATGCAGGAATTCCCCATCAAAGCATGCTGCATGTTGGACCGGTGCCTCAAGCCCCATGTGCCCCGAGGAGTTGGTGTGCCATGCAGGAATTCCCCATGAAAGCATGCTGCATGTTATGGGTCAGAATAGAACACTCTCAGGACCCCATGCCCCATGACGTGAGTGTCATCTTGAAATCACTGTAACAGTGCCAATTCTTATCTACCCAGACAAGTGGTGCCATGCACAAATTCTATGAAATGAATGGGAACCAGGGCAGATGGGGGGTCTGTTTGGATAGCCCTTGGGGACCTCATCTCAACTAGGCAAGTGAAGGAGGCATTGCTGTGGCAACTGCTGGAAGCCAGCAATCACACAAAACAATATGCAAAGCACTAGATGAGTGTAAAAGCGCTCTCTCCTCTCTCTGGCCACCCCTTCATGCATGGCAAAACATTTTTGGGACTAAGGAAGTAAAAAGGAAAAGCCAGTGCCATGAGGGATCATGGGAATTGTAGTAAAGATGGCGAAATTGGAGAGCAACAGAAATGCCTATCACGCCCCACAAAAGTGAAATGAATACGAAATTGTCAGGGAATAGGAATTGTAAGTCCACTAGTTCACCGAATTTGCCTACGTTCTGATTGCGTTCGGACCGCATTTGCACATCAAGAAAAAGTGTGTAATAATCTTTCACACAATTACGTGAAAACTCCCATTTCATTTGCAAAAAACAGGAATTGCATGTGATGAGAAATCATACAATTGCACGAAACCTCATGATTGCATTCGCAAAACCAGCAACTACATGTAATGAGAAATCACGCAATCGCGCAAAACCCCATGATTGCGTTTGGTTTTTCAGTAAAAAATTGGTCGTGTGATAAACTCCCATGAGACATTTAGCTTTCTCTGTCTGAGAGTTCTGGTGCCCCAGTAAACCACAATTCCCAGGATTCCCTAGCACTGAGCCAGGGCAAATAAAGTGGTCTCAAACTGGATGATTGTTTTGGACCTTAGGCAAAAAATAGGAAACTGTTCCATGTTAATAATAATAATAATAATAATAATAATAATAAATTTTATTTATATACCTCCTTTCCAAATAGATCGAAGTGGTTTATAAAAATCATGAAGTAATTCATGATTGCTGTGTAGTCATATTGCAACAGTGTTGCTATGATCATAACATCCTCCCCCCACAACCCACTTTAACAGAGATCAGAGCATAGGGAGATGGGGATCCTTTCTGTTGGCAATCAGAGCATGGATGAATGATATTTCTATCAATTTGCAGGGCGTTGGGCCAGGAGAGGTTACTTTGTTAAGTATACAGTTGGCTGTTCCCATTTGCGGCTTTGACTTCTGATTATTTGTCGTTTTGATTAATATGTCCTCTCTAGGAATCTCTAGGTCCTCCAGCGCAACGTCTGACAGAAGTTGATCATAGAGTTGTGCTGGAGAAACTAGAATGTCTTAGAGAAAACACTTCTCTACACAACTGTAGATCCTCCAGCATGATTCTATGGACTTTATCACACTGGACAAATCCTGGGCAAAAACTAGATTTAAAAGTAGAAAAAAAACCCGCATATGCACGACGTTTGCCCGAAAGAGAAATAACATGAAAATAAACTGAACAGAAATTCAACCGAAATTCCAAAAGTAAAAAGTAGTCAATTTTTTCCACTTTCCGTTCAGGTTATTTTCATGTTATTTCTCTTTCAAGCAAATGCATCTGAAAAAATCCCGCATTTGCGAGTGTTTTCCAAATTTTAAATTCCCATTTCTGCACAGGATTTCAGCAATTTGCCTCCATGTGATAAAGTCCTATGATTCTTCTGGCAGATGTTGGCCATAGAATTGTACTGGAGGATCTGGAGATTCCTAGAGAGGCTTTCTCTTAGATAAAAAGAATAGTAGTTTTTTAATTGTTTTTCCACATTCACAGTGGTCCTTCACCCCTAACCCCAGCGGATCTGGAAGGAACACTGCACTTAATTATATGTAACTAAATAGCTGATAGAGAACACTGGAAGAGGAGGATGGCTGGACTTACATATTTGTAAGTGGACTTACATCTGTAAGAATTAGAACTGGGCAGTTCCATAATGACCATATCCAGTAAAGGACTACTATTACTTTACTGCACAGAAAAGCCAGTGTAATGTCCATGTCCAGTAAAGGACTGTTGTTACTTTACTACGTAGAGGAGCCCATGAAGTAACCAGTGCCTCTAATACACAACTACTGTATCTACTTGATTATAAGTCAACCTCATGTATACGTCAAGGTCAGGTTTGAGGGGCCAAATGATCAATTTTAATATGACCCACGGATAAGTTGACAGTAAAACTAGGAGCATGTAACAAAGGATCTAAAGGATGAAGCAAATGCCAAAGAACTTACAAAATTAGCAAGCCATAACTGTTTGTGCTCTCACTAAAGTCTGGATGGATGTGATTAGCAGGGGGTCAGTGCCTTTAGTACAGATTACACTCCTGTCTTTCACCAGGAGATGGTTCCTTTTTGAAAATAACAGTTAAAGTACAGCACTTACAATGACCTGTTGACACATCAACTCAGGTTTTTTTGGGTCTTTTTTTAACTAAAATTTCTAGATTTATACATGAGTATATACAGTAAGTATATGTAAAAGTACATAATGTGCATTGTGATAAAAGATTCTGGATGATGATGATGATGATGAGAAGAAGAAGAAGAAGAAGAAGAAGAAGAAGAAGAAGAAGAAGCAGCAACATGCCACAGTGACCAACAGTAACTCGTAGATTCTTAGATAGAATCCAAATCATTGATGTCCAAAACTCCAGTTGGCAATATATAATAAATATAATAAATATATAATTTAAAAAACCAGACACAGACATGGGAAATAGAATAAACACAACAGTGGGTCCTTGGTATCCACTGGGTCGTTCCAGGACCTCCCATGGATACCAAAATCTGTGGATGCTCAAGTCCCATTAAATACAATGGCATAGTGAAATGGTATCAACGATAACAGAATAGCAAAAGTAATGTGTGATTTTTGGAATGTGTGTGTGTTAATGTGTATTGGACTATTTTCAAGCCATGGATGGTTGAACCAATTGATAAAGAATCTGTGGATATGGAGTGCTAACTATCTGTTCCCTGTGTATTTGAGTGACATTTCAGTAAAGGAGGATAGATTGCTGCTTGGAGCAAGATGTGGGTTTTTATTTCCTACTACAAACCAAAGCCAAGACAGAATTTAGTCCCAGTCCAGCCCTGCTTAGAATCCAAAAGAGATTTCCGTTGATGAATCTTAAGGTCTTGACATGGATTTCTTTGGCTTTGTTTGCACAGTTCCACCTAACATACGAGTAGAAACGATTCCGCCGCCTCCCATCCAGCTGAACGACACTGTGACCATCACCTGCAGCGTGGAAAATTTTTACCCAAATGACACAACCCTGGTCTGGCTTGAGAATAATAACAAGAGTGAAATAGGAACGGACGAACCCATGACCCAGAACTGGGATGGGACATCCTCTCTGAAGAGTTCCCTGGCCGTGAAGGCAACTGAAGAGAGGAATTTGTCAGTATTTACTTGCCTGGTCAGACATAATTCTCAGCCTCCAGTTAACAAAACAGCAACATTGATCATTCGAGCACAGACTGAGGGAGATGAGAGTGCCGATGTTCCTGGACCAGGTGAATGTGTGGGTTGATGCAAGTGTTATTCAATGCTTTGGTCCTTCCACTCCCTCTGTTCAATCCAGGTTGACTGTCTATGTAAGCTGACTGTTTACTCTATATGGTCAGCTTGCATTGGCTATGCATCCATCATGTTGTGAAGAGTTCCAGCATATGGCCATCTGAATGTCAGACCTCTTCATTTAAAGGGAGAAGGCCGACACTCAGTGCTAAAGCACCTGTTTTGCATGCAGAATGTCCAAGATTCTGTCCCCAAAATCTCCAGGAAGAGCTTGGAAAAGTTACTATCCAAAAAACTGGAGGAAGTCACTGTCATTAAATGTAGACCAGTGTCATTAAGTTTTCTCCAAGCTGGTTCCCTCCAGGGTATGCTAGTGGCTGAGTTTTGGGGTAATTGTTTTCCAATAGTTCTGGAGGGTAACACATTGAAGAGCATTAATATTAATCTAAATGAACAAGTGGTCAAACAGAATATTAGGCAGGTTGGTACATTCTCAACCTACTTCTCCCCACTGAGAACCTGTCTTCCAACTCTGATCCAGAGATGGCTTTTTGGATTTCTAGCCATCCTCTATAATAGAGTTTGTTTGTTTGTTTACATAGCTCTTCAGCCATATAGGTTCTCAGAGTGATTTATAGATTACTAAATTGACAGTTTCCTGCCTTCAGGTTTACAGTCTAAAAAGACATGACACAAAAGGAGAAGGGAATGGCAATGTTGGTTCTTCTATCCCTCCAAAGCCAGGGTGGTGGGAGTTGGAATGGAAGGAGGGTCCTCCATCTTCTTCGGGAGCTAGGCTTTGTGGAGCTGTGCCTTCCTCTTCTTCACTCCCTCCGAGGCCAGGGTAATGGGAATTAAGATGGAGGGAGGGCCTTTCATCTGCGTCTAGGACTAGGCATGGTGGAGTTGGTGGGAACAAGACACAGCCACCAAGATGTCCCAGGAGATCCAGGTTGTCTCTGTGAATATTCTGCCCCCTTCTGAAGATGCTTGTTTGTTTGAGCCAAATTTGAAGCTGCTGCTTGTGTGAACTGTGCCTGTGCTCCACCTCGAAAATTATTTAGTCATGCTTACATCTTCTTTCACTTCTTGTTTCATCTCATCTCACTGGGATATTGGCTGTGATCCTACATCAAGGAGATGGAGCATTAACCTAACCCTCATGGACTTGCTCGGTAGTTGCCCAATAATAATTGCCTTGTTAGCAGATAAAGCTGTTGCACAACCAAATGTGCAGACATATTTGTACATGCGATGCCCATCACACAGTGTACAATGCCCATCTGCATGCACAATGGACATACACAATCAACTCCATTTACATGCAATACACACAACTCCATTTCTGCAACCTTGAACTGAATGTAGATGATCTACAGATGTGTTTAATCGCTTCTGCAGGATGACTTATGCATATGTAAAACACCAACAGGATCCTAACCATTGTTCCTTTGGATTGTATTTTCTTGTTAACCACCTAGAGTACCTCATTTGAGATAGGAAGAGAGGATGACACCTCTGAATGCAATTTCTTTGCAGGTGAAGCAAGCATCTTCATCATTGTTGCAGTGGTTTGCCTGCTCCTTGTAGTACTGGTGGTTGCAATCATCTACCTCGTCCTAGCAAGGCATCACAAAGGTAACTATTTGTCTCTCTGTGTGTGTTGCCTTTATTTGTCTCATTTGAGGCTTAACATGCTGTGCAAATTCTTCCCTTGTTCTGGAATTAAATAGAAACCCCTTGAGCACTTTTTTTTAAAAAAAAAAATAAAAATAAATTCCCCTTCATCCAAAAGTGGTGTCAGTACAGTCTACATGGCATTTTGAAGGATAAGTCCAGTATAATAACCATACAGTTAAAAATTGAATACCACCACAATACTGTGTGTGTCTTTAAGTCATCTCCAACTTATAGCAACCTTATGACAAAGCTATTATGAGGGTTTTCTTGGCAAGATTTGTTCAGAGCCCGTTTGCCTTTGTCTTTCTCTGATGCTGAGAAGGCATGACTTACCAGAGATCACTCAGTAGGTTTCCATAGTCAAGGAAGGATTTGAACCTGGCTCTCCCAAAGCCGTAGTCCAGCAGTCAAACCACTACACCATGCTACCTCTCCACCACCATAATATGACCCTAAATGTCTGCAATGACTTGCAGTGCTAAGCAAGGATGATCATGATCAAACAAAACAAAACAAACAAATAGCTTCATTTATATACTGCTTCATATCGCCTAACAATCTGGGTACTCATTTTAGCGACCTCCGGAAGGATGCAAGCCTGAGTTGAGCTTGAGCCCTTTTGCTGATCTTGAACTCGCAACCTTATGGTTTTGAGTAAGTGGCTGCAGTTCAGGCATTTAACCACTGCACCACCAGGGCTCCTAACATGCTGTGCAAGTCCTGATATGTTCCCAAAGACCATCAGGGAATACAGTGGCTTGTTCCTCTGATGTCAATGGCATGGTAAATCCACAGGTTTCCCCCTGAACTTTAAAGGACTTATCCAAGGTTCTGATCTCTATACCAAAGAGAGGTTCAGCCCTTTGGATAGCTACCCCACAGCAGACTCATCACTCCATTAATATGGGAGACCCCTGCTGCCAGTAAATAGGGAAAGGCAATAGGAAATCTCTCCTGGAGAAATCTGATTAAGAAAACCCTATCCTAGGTTGCCATAAATTGGTGTTAACTTGAAGTCACATAACAGCAAGAAGAAGAAAGTTATGGAATACATTCACTCTTCAGAATTTAACTCAAAAGGTTGTAACTTGGGATTAATTTAAGCACCTTGAATAGCACTTTTAAATTTCAGATTAAAATTCAGAGTGGCTTCAGGGATCCATCACCCAGTGAGAAAAGATTATTTTTCTCCTTTGACTTCCTCTCTGTTTCTTTGAAAATTGTGCAGAGCTTGGCAAGTTGCAACTGATATAGTTACCACTATTGCATTATTTGGGGAGTAACGGTGCAATGAAGCCACATTCCAAAGATAATGTAAAGAGTTAAAGCTGATAACTTGTTGGTGTCTTGAGTAATAGTTCCTGGCTACTTTCAAAAGTTACTCTTAAAAATCATTTACAGGCATTTACCCAGAATTCTTTTCATGTTTTAGTTCATTCTCTTATTAGCTCTATGGGATGATTCCCTCAAAATGTAACAGAAGGCAATAGAAAAGTAATGAGTATTGCAACAAAAGGAAAATTAATGAGTAGTTAAGGCAACACAAGTTCCTTGTTTTCACCATTCTAATGAGTAATCAAAGGAGGTTATATATAGAAATAATACAGTTTGACACCACTTTAATGGTCATAGCTCCATCTTACAGAATCCTTGGATTTGTAGTATTTGGCAGAAAAGGCTAAAGACTTTGTAAAACTATGTATCCCAGGGTTCCGTAGGATGGAGCTACAGCACTTAAAGTGGTGTCACACTGCATTATGTCTACAGTATAGATACACCTTTAAATATTGGATAATAATGGAACAAATTGCTTTTTAAAAAGTAATTTTGCAAGCTCTGAAATTGGGTTTAAATAAGATTTTTCAGAGGAGGAGTTCCACAGTTTTTATCAGATTTTCAAAGGGGACAGTGACACACACACCCTTGCAGAGGGATATATCTCAAATGTCTTGGAAGGAAACTAGGAATTTCCTGAAGGTCAGGGGAAAACAGTATTCCAACTAACGTAATGTGTTTTCTCCTCTGCAGGTAAAGACCCTACCTCTGTAAGGTAAGTCTGAGCATGCTGATGGCATTGGGATACTTACTGACTGGAGGGAGGGAACATGGTGTAATAGCTAGCGTGGCTTTCCTTTGTCCCAAATCTGGTGGGGCCCTCCTGCTATGTTGGACTGCAACTCCCATCTTCCCCACCTAGCCCAGCAGTTGAAGCTGAGCATAAAGTAGGACCACAGCCATCAGCTGATATTTTTCAGTCACAACAGTAAACCAGAAGTAGGAATCATGTAGCTCTCCGGAAGTTTTTGGACTGTAAGCCCCACCTTCCTTCGCCATTGTTTGTCTTCTAGGATGACTGGGAATTGCAGTCCAATAACATCTAGAGCCTTACGATCTAGAGACTGCTGTAACTGAGATACGGACCTAAATCCAATCGCTGACCTCAATTGGATATCAATATTAAACCAATTGTTGCCAACACAAGTGTTGTTAGATTTTCAAAATAGGACGCAGTCAAAATTAATGATGTACACAATTGACAGTGAGAAAGTAGCTATCAATGAGTTCGTGTTCTGCGTAAACACCAACTGAAAGTATTGATTTCTGCTGTGTCTTTCTCTGCAAAATTGACACATTTCCCACACACATAAATTACATAGTGTTCATATTTCCATCTTTATTTCCATTCAAAAATACAGGATTTTTATTTTTATTTGATTTGATTTAATTTGATTGGAGGGGGATCTTGTTCTGTCTATATAAAAGGTCAAACTTTCTACCCCACAAATAAGGGGCATCCCTTAGAATAAAGGACATATCTAACCGGTACTTATCTAAATGCTCCTGATTCACTGGGTCTACTTTAGCTGAGGATGGCTCTCTATTCTGGAGAACCATATCATTTCTATCACTGTATTAAACAAATCCGTTTTCAACACATTACCAAAGGCTGATATTGTACCAAGACTGCTAAAGGTATCTGAGAAGCAGCCACCATGGAGATTTTTACAGAAAGCCTTTAAGCAAGGTTACCTTCTTGCTTGTTTGGAAACCTAAGAATTGTTTGCTCCAGAGACTTATTATTTTGTTGGCTAGCTTTCTTTCTGTCTTTTGCTGCTGATCTCCTGGGTTTCCTCCCACCATCACTATCACACAAGACTTCTGTCTTTATCTTGTCCTGGGCTTTGTGCTGTCGTTTTTTATTTTTCTTATTCACCAGGATCTTGTATTGGGGTTGTGTAGCAAAACTCTCCAGAGTTAGGCATTTATTGTGTTACAAAGCCCTTGTGTTGAATGACAACATTGGATGCACAGCCCAGTGCGCAACATAAACTGAGATCCTACTTTGCTTCTGCATGGCATAAATATCTGCTGATGGAGTTATATCGTACTGCCATCATGTCCAAACAGAACACCAATGTAGGATTCAGACATAGGAATTTATCACACGGAGGCGAATTGGAGGCAAACTGGTTAAATCCCGTACAGAAACGGGATTTTAAAACCCACTTTTGCGGGTTGTTTTTCAGATGCACTGGCATCAATGAGAAATAACGTGACATTAATCCAAATGCAAAGTTGACAAAACACTCTCTTTTTTACTTTCAGGAAGTTTTCAAAAGTGAAAAGGAATGGGTTTTGTCAACTTTGTGTTCGGATTAATATCGCTTTATTTCTCATTGATGCAAACGTTGCCTAAAAAACTATCTACTTTTGCAGATTATTTCTAATTTCTGTTCAGGTTAACCCCGAACATCGAATGAAAAACAACCCACTTTTGTGGGCTTTTTTCATTTTAAATCAAGTTTCTGCATGGGATCTGTCCCATGTGATACACTCCATGGCCATATTAGTCTAGATCAGAATGCAAGGGATCTTAATTGAAAGAAAAATGCTGGTAGCATACGCTTTTATAAGCAAAGAGTGGATCTACACTGTTGAGACAATGTAGATTGATACCATTTTAACTGTCATGACTCCATCCTGCAGAATCCTGGAGTTTGATGAGGCACAGCACTCTTTGACAGGGGAGGCTAAAGACCTTGTAAAAATACAAACCCCAGGATTTCCATAGGATGAATAGTTAAAGTGGTGCCAAACTGTGGCAGCTGCCAGTGAGTAGGTGGTGTTTCACAATGCACAGTGTGAAACTCCAGTGCAAAATATCAATGTACAACTGCAGTGTGCAGTGGAAAACTGCAATGTCCCACATTGCTTGATATACAACTCTGCCTCTGCTACTGTCAGCAAAATGCATAGGTTGCACTGTGGCTAATAATTCATAGAATCATAGAATCATAGAATCATAGAGTTGGAAGAGACCACAAGGGCCATCCAGTCCAACCCCCTGCCATGCAGGAACTCCCAGTCAAAGCATCCCCGACAGATGGCTATCCAGCCTCTGCTTAAAGACCTCCAAGGATGGAGACTCTACCACACTCCGAGGGAGTGTGTTCCACCGTCGAACAGCCCTTACTGTCAGGAAGTTCCTCCTAATGTTGAGGTGGAATCTCTTTTCCTGCAGCTTGCATCCATTGCTCCGCGTTCTGGTCTCTGGAGCAGCAGAAAACAAGCCTGCTCCCTCCTCAATATGACATCCCTTCAAATATTTGAACAGGGCTATCATATCACCTCTTAACCTTCTCTTCTCCAGGCTAAACATCCCCAGCTCTCTAAGTCGTTCCTCATAGGGCATGGTTTCCAGACCCTTCACCATCTTAGTTGCCCTCCTTTGGACCCGCTCCAGTTTCTCCACATCCTTTTTGAATTGTGGTGCGCAGAACTGGACACAGTATTCCAGGTGGGGCCTCACCAAAGCAGAATAGAGAGGCACTATTACTTCATGCATAGTGCATTTACACTTGTGCATTTCACTAGCAGAAGAGCAATCATAATTGCATCTGCCCACAGAGGAGCACCATATGTGCAACTCAGATTCCAAACTTTGAACCAAACATGAATGTGTCTTGGACAACAAAGTCCAGCCTCTTTCATAGGGACTTACTCCTGTGTAAGACATTATTGAGAGCCAGCAGGGTGTAGTGGTTTACACGTTGGACTATGACTCTAGAGACCAGGGTTTCGATTCCCAGCTTGGCTGTGGAAACCTACTGGGTGACTTTAGGCAAGTCACACTCTCTCAGCCTCAGAGGATGGCTATGGCAACCTGCTTTTCAAGAAACTTGCCAAGAAAACCACATGATGGGTTCATAGACTTAGGGTCATCATAAATTGAAAACAACTTGGAAAGCACACGACAACAAAAATGACACTATCAGGATCTCAGGCATTGTTTTACACTTCCAAGTTGTTCACCATTATGACTTTTCTTATAAAAGAAAGGTGGAATACAGTTCCTTTTCTTTTTAAAATCTTTTTATTGTAGGTTCCTTTTGGTTAGTCACATAGATCCCGATTCTAAGACATCATGCCTTAGACTGATTAAGATTTATTGCCTGCCATTTGTCAAGAAGGTTAAGGGGAGTTTAATTGCAAATGTGCCTTCATGCCACTTAACGGGATGACAATAAAAATGATGTGGCTGTTATTTGTTTTCTTATTAATTGTATAGTCTGTGTTTTCATGTAAAAGACAGCAAACACTATGTAATACAATAAGCAATAAGACCGTTGTATAAAAAGGCAGATAAAAGAGCTGACAAAAAGGCAGACAACACCAGTCAATTGGAAGCCATGTTAAGATTAAAATAGCTCAAAGAAGGACACACTGTTTCTTCTCCCCATCCACCCCATTTGCCTTCATGACAACCCTGTGAGGTAGGTTAGGCTATAATAATAGTATTTATTTATTTCTATCCCGCCTCTTCAAGGGGAGAGCATGGACAATGGTTTGAATTCATGTCCAATTCTCTATTCCCTAAATGGGTCCAGGAATGAAGGAAAGGAATTACAAGAGATATCCAAAATGCTAAAATATTGAAATCCAAACATCTTCCATACCCAGATAATGAATTGTTCCTTTCATTCATAAAAGGGGACAGTACAATGATACCCTTGATATTTGTTGGGGTTTGGGTACTGAATTAATAATAATAAGTTTTATTTATATCCTGCCTCTCCCAAAGGATCGAAAATCTGTGGATGTTCAAGTCCTGTCAAATACAATAGCCTAGTAAAGTGATGTCCCTTGTACAAAATGGCAAAATCAAGGTTTTCTTTTTGGATTTTTAAAAAATATGTTTTCCAACCGTGGATGGTTAAATCCATGAATAAAGAATCCATGGATATAGAGGACTGACTGCATCTTGAAGGAGCAGGAGGTGTGTGGTGGATTTGGGGAGTTGTAGTCCAAGGAAGATAAATTGTCCACATTCCAGCAGAAGAACTTGCAAAAGTGGTGCTTCCTAGGCTTGACCGGTATAAGTTGGGAAAGCACCCTTTTCCACAAAAGAGTAATCTTTGGATGCAAGTGATTTGAATGTCAACTGTTCTCTGCATGCAGATAGCATGGTGGGGTCCAAAGGCCATATGGCTTCTTGGAATTGAGAATTTGGGGGAAATCCACTTGGGAGGGAAACACGGCTGAGTAACAAGAGGGAAGTTGTAGTGATCCTACACTCCCTTTCTAGAGCCAAGAGGTCTTGACACAGCCAGCACTAAGGTACATATTTTAATGAGAAAGAGAGCAGTGCAATAGTACTGGGCTTGCATTTCCTTTTGGTGATTTTATGTTTTTTGTCATTGTTTTAGGCTACATGAATCTGAGAAGACTTCTGGAGTGACAAATCAGGTACATTTGAGCTACATTTCATGGGATGCAGAGGTCATAATAATGGCAAAGTTTTGCTTACTCTCAAGTAATCCACACTGGTGGCATAGTGGTGTGAGCATCGGACTGCGACTCTGGAGACCAGGATTCGAATCCCAGCTTGGCCATGAAACCCACTGAGTGACCTTTGGCAAGTCACATGTTCTCAGGCTCAGGGAAAAGCAATGAAAAACCTCTCCTGAGCAAATCTTGCCAATAAAACCCTGTGATAGGTTTGCCTTAGGGTCGCCATATGTTGGAAACGATTTGAAGGCACACAACAACAACAAGTCCACACTAGGCCAACATCATAGTGATACCACATTAGTTATCGTGGCCTCATGCTGTGGAATCCTGGGATTTGTGGTTTGGTGAGTTGCTTAGCATTCTCTGCCAAAGAGGTCTAGTTTAGACCCTTGAGGTGTAGCACTAGAGCATCAGCACTGCTTTATATGCCTGGACAGAGAAGAAGCAGTAATCAAGGATGCCTCTGCACTGTAAAAAAAATGCAGCATGATGCCACTTTAAGTAGAGAGATCTTGTAGCACCTTTGAGACTAACTGCAGGAAAAAAAATCAGCATCATGAACTTTCATAGAAGACTGAAGTCTACGAAAGCTCATGCTGCCAATTTCTTCCAGTTAGTCTCAAAGGTGCTACAAGATCTCTCTACGTAATGATTCTATAGACTAACATGGCTATATCTTTGGATTCTACCACTTTAACTGTCATGGCTTCATCCTACTGAATCCAAGGATTTGTATTGTTATTATTTTATTATTATTTATATAGCACTGTAAATATACACAGTGCTGTACATACCTGCCCCCAGGCTTACAATCTAAAAGAGACAACACAAAAGAAAAAGGGGAAGATGGTGGGAAGGGGATGAGGCCCAGTGGTTCTTCTCTCCCTCTGGGGCTTGGACCAAGGCAGATGGACTGGAGGGAGGGCACAGCTTCTTAATATATAGTTATAAGGAGGCATCCTGTGGCAGACGGCACAATCCTGGGAACGCTTCCCTAAACAATATAGTCTTTAACTTACTTTTGAACCTGGATAGAGAAGTGATGAGGTGCACATGTGGGGGAAGAAGGTTCCCAAAGTGAGGGGCAGCAAGTGAGAAGGGACGAATCCGGGACAGGGCAGTGGAAATCCTCGGCTGGGACAGGAGACCTTGACTACCAGAACGGAGGAGTGTGAGGAGAAAGAAGTTCAGACAAGTAAGGAGGGGCCAGTCCGTGGAGGGCTTTGAAATCAACAGCAAAAGCTTGTACTGGATGCGGAAGGAAAAGGGGAGCCAGTGAAGGGAGGATAAAAGAGGAGAAATGTGGTCAAAGCGGTGAGCGGATGTGATAATACGTGCAGCTGAGTTCTGGACAGAGATTAGAGGATGGAGGTGAGAGAGAGGAAGCCCTGTCAGAAGAAGGTTACAATAATCTATTCGCGAGATCACCAGGGCATGGACCAGAGTCTTGGCGGTGGAGGCTGAGAGGAATGGACGGATTTTATGCGATGTTGTAGTCTTGTGAAGCACCAGCACTCTTTTGCTGAGAAGGCTATAAGACCCTGTAAAACTACAAATCCTAGGATTCCATAGGAGGGAATTACAGCACGAAAGTGTCGTCAAGCTGCATTATTTCTACAGTGTAGATGCAACCCAGAATGGACCTTATTTCTAGTCTTGCCCTCCAAGATAATAATAATAATAATAATAATAATATGATTTATTTCTATACCGCCCTTCCATAGATCAGGGCGGTGTACAGCAGATCTGATCTGATCTTGGAGGGCTTGCTGTCTAAATGCTGATGGTTAGAGGGTTTCTCAGGAGACTTTCTAAGCTGTGGTTTTATGCATTAGAAAAAGTCCTCACCAAGAGTAAGGGAAGCATTATTTGACGTTTTACAGGCAAAATTTAAAAACTGGGAGGGTGATTGCTCCCTTTAGAGCTTCTAAATGGTTTTTGTGGGCCATATGCAGCCCACATGGCACACTTTCCCCATCTCTGGGGTAGAGATGGACTGATCCAGCGACTCTGTTCCAAAACACTGCAGAAATAATCTAGTTTGAGGCTGCTTTAACAGCCTAGGCTCAGTGCTAGGGAATCCTGGGAATTGCAGTTCATTGTGGCACCAGGGCTCTTTGACAGAGAAGGCTAAATGTCTCATAAAACTGCAGTTCCTAGAATTCCCTAGCATTGAGCCAGGACAGTTGAAGCCGTTTCACACTGGATTATTCCTGCAGTGTGTTTTAGACCTAACTCTATAAGGCAACTTCATGTATTCATATATGAGTCACTCCTGAACCTGGTGGATTTATGCAAGAGTTTATTCCCTAAGACATAGCCACTGCTATGCAACAAACCTTAGAACAAGAAGTGACTTCTCTTTACTTCATTGTATGAAAAAAATTCTCTCCTGGGCCAAAAATGGCCTGAAGGAACATGGCAAAAAATTCCCCACATGGCCAGATAACATTTGGAGGTAAAACTCATGGGCAGCCCTTCAAAATCACCTGAGAAGGGCACTGTGCCCCCCTACCTTCCCCCAGGTGCCCATCCCTGGCTTAGAGGTAATACACTGCAAGCAACATTGTTCATTTTCATTGGCCACTTTTTTTCTCTTTGTAATGACAGCATTACAAAACTTCATTTCCAATTTTCATTCCAAAACTAACTAATTTATTTACAATAGGACCCCATATTACACAAGGCATCCATTTTGGGACATATAATGAATCTCACATAAAATCTGGATTATTCCTCTTACCTGAAATGAATGGCCAAGTGTTTTCTCTTTTCCTGCGTCTTCCAGTGCAATTCCATGATTACTCTTCCATCAGTCATTGACTATAGAGTCACACTGGAGGATGAAGAAATACCTAAAGAAGTGTTTTTCTAGGTCCTCCTCTTCAGTTCTGTATAATGCTTCTGCCAGAATAACAATGGACCACAGGTCTTCACATATAACCGAAACACATTATGAACTCACATAATACAGGGTCCTACTGTAATTGATTTATATCCCGCTTTTCTCCCAAATGGCTCTCAAAGCAGCTTACAACATTATAGGAAGTATAGGTATAATGACTGAGATTTTGTGGTTATTTTTAAAATGCCATTGTTAGAGGCATTTTGACCAGAATTTTTCAGTTTTTATATTCTGGTCTCAAGAGAACTGAGGGTTTGGTTTTTGTTTTTAAAGTGACAGGTGACAGTGCATTGTGCATTGAGTGACTTTAAAATGAGAGGTTTGAAAAATGAATTGTAACAGGTGGCTTTGCAATGTCTTATACAACGCAATACGTTTAAAAACTGGTTTTGCAAATGGTGCTATACCTACCTTACACCTCTCCTCCATCTCGCTTTTCAATAGTACTTTGATACTTTCATCCCTTAATGATAGGGGCTAGAAGCATGTTTTATTTATGTCTCAGTGGTGGGTAAAGGTTGCCACACCAGTGGATTACTGAATCTGCTCCAATTGCAAGTTCAAACTTGGCAGGAGACATCCAAAGTACTGAATGTATTGTAAGGAAGGGTTTCACAACCATGGTTAGTTCCTTTAAAGTTCATAGTAAACCCCTGAGTGGATTCACCAGCCCACTGAGATGGAAGGTGCCACCCACCATCCTTTGATTCTTTGCCTGGGATGGGATTGTAGTAAATGAGACAAGGAAGATGGGTGTTGGTTCACCCTGTCAGATAAGACCACCGGCTGCAACTTTTTTGTCACTGTTGTAGTATTTGCTTCATCTTTCTCTTTCGTTCCCTTCCAAAAAAAATGTCCCTTGCTTATGAAAAGGCCCAGCTGCACAGCAGCCTAGCATGTTTTATTTTTAGAGGTTGTCTTTTGTGTAGGGCAATTGTGTGATATTGCTGAGCAAAGTGGCTCCCTCCACCCTGTACGTCGCTGTCTTCTCGCAGCCGGCGTAGCCGCTCACGTAGGTAGGCAGCTGTCCCTCGGATTGGGAAGATGTCATTCCTTTGGGACAATGGAGGGATGATGTCTGTGACTCCGCCTAAGCTGCCAAGAACCCAGAAGGATGTTCCTCCTTCCTATAGACACAATGTTCTGTATCTGCGAAATTACAGTATTCTGAATTTATACCAGCTGCCCACCATCCCTTCAATACTACCAGTTAAGTTTTTCCTTTATTTTCTTTTGCGATACTCTTTGACAAAAGAAACAGAAACTGAAGACTGTCCAAAAAAATCCACAGAGGAAACTGTGGAGGCAAATCTTCTTTCACGTAGAAAGCTAGCATGTTATGGGAAAGACTAGTAATTCATCCCTCTGACATTTAGATTTCCTCTTTACTTTTAAATGTGTATTTACTCGCTGGTTAAGAAAATTCTGTTTTACTGTTTGGTTAATTTTGCTTCTTTTTAGCTGACAGCATACAACTTTAAAATAATCAACATCCTAAAAACTAAGAAAAAATATAGGGTATTGGCATAAAAGAGCAGGTAAAAATTCCTTAGTAGTAAAAAGATTTTTAAAAAATAACTATATATGTGTGGTACTCTTTTCAAAGTAGTATTAGACAAGATCCTTGTCCCAAAGAACTTATAAACTGTAATCCATGACAGGGGAGATAGCAAAGGAACGGGAGGGAGATAGAGAAAGAATGTATGGATTAAACCAGTTCCTGGCCCCCAGCTAGAGTAGACCCATTCAACCAGTGGGATTTACAAACATAAGTGTTGACATCTGTTGGTTTAATGGGGTTTCCTCTAGCTGAGGTTAGCAAATGTATTTAGGCCCATATTTCAATTAAAGCATGTGGACCTCCAGATGCTGTTGGACTGCAGTACTCAGCATCCCCAGTCAGCACAGCCAATGGTGAAGAATGCTGAGAGTCACAGTCTGACAGCATCTGGAGGTCTCCCCTATCCTCCCATCCTGTATGTAGAAAGATCTTGTAGCACTTTTGAGACTAACTGAAATAAAGAAGTTGGCAGCATGAGCTTTCCTAGACTTAAGTCTACTTCCTGAGGAAGTCCACAAAAGCTCATGCTGCCAACTTCTTTATTTCAGTTAGTCTCATAGGTACTGAAAGATCTCTCTACAGACTAATATGGGTATATCTTTGAATTCTCCCACTCTCTGTGATATCACTAGTGTGGGGGGTGGGATGAAACTTCTTTTGGCTCCCACCCCCACCCTTGGGAGGGTACAAGTTAAATGATGATTAGGGAGGCTATAGTCTTCCATGATGCTTTCTTGGCTCTCCCTATCTGCTCTCCATGTAACAATAGAAGGGGAGAGAAGCTGGGGATGACCAGGAAGGTTGTAGTCCTTCTTGATCCTCATTGGGATCTTTCCATGCTCACCCTCCACATGACTTCAAGAAGGTAGAGAAAATGAGCCTTCCACAAACCTTTCTTGACTCTATCCATCCACCCTCTGGATGGCATTCGGTTGGGCAATGACCAGGGAACCTATAGCCTTCCATGATCTTCTGCTGGCTCTCCCCACCCCTCCATATGACAATAAAATTTCACTCATGTTCTCTTGTTCACCATCTTCTCTCCTTCCTTTCAGGAACCTGATCCCAACAATGTCACGTATGCGGACTTGAACTTTGAGAAGGCCCCCCAGAAGAGCCCCCGCCAAGTGGTTGAAATTAGCCAGCAGTCTGAGTATGCCAGCATCCAGGCTGCCAAGCCTCCTGCCAATGATGAGAATGTTACCTATGCAGACTTAGACATGGTTCACCTAAGCAAAGCACCCAAGAGACCTGCCCCGAAGCCAGAGGAAGCCAGCTCAGAATATGCCAGCGTGCAGGTACAGAGCAAGTGATCTCTGGCAATGGTCGCTGGCGGTCCATGGCTTCCCGACCCTCTTGCAGGGTTGTTGGATGCCTCCTGGCTGGGCTTGGATTCTTGGCCTTGGTCACATGCTGGTTCTCAATGGAGGAGTGATGGGATTTGCCTGGTGTGGTTCCTGCAACTTCTTTTAAGTGGAACTTAATGTACGTAGCCAAGGTCAAGGAAGGAAACTAATCGGTGCTACACACAATTGCATCCTGGTATTTGGGCTAGTTCATGGTGCCTCTTCATCCCCTGCTTTCTAGGTAGATGGAAGAGGCCTAGACCAACTAAGGATCTAACACAGCTTTTATCACTGGAACGATAACTCTTCTTTTAGCTCATCCAACACTGCACAGAGACAGAGCTGCACGATGGCAAGTGGTCACTCATAGGCAGGTGGGATGTCATCTTCGGCTCTTCCTGCTGGAGGCCTTCTCCCCATTTCCTTTCAAGACAACTATGTCCTCTCTGCTACCACCATCTTGAGACGCCTTCTCCAGAGCAAAACTTCACCGGCAGCCCCAGCTTGCTGTGTGGAGTAGAAGCTATTGGACACCATCCCTATCAAGATGCTTGATCAGAGGTCGTGATAACGTGGGAGAAAGAAATGGTCCTTTTCCAGCTTCCCTAGGAAGTGGATCTCGTGACCACAATTATGTCTGTTTCACTTTATATTGCTGTAGTCCACAGATAAGTTCTTTTCCTCCCCTTGACGATACGTCTTGGGACAGTGCCTCTTCGAGATATAGCGACTTGTTCCAGATTATCCCTTTCCCCATTTCTCGCTGGCAAAGCCAAATCTGTAGAAACCATTTAGATTTGTTGACCTCCATGCCCCCCTTTTTGGTTTTAATTTGGGGATTTTAAAATTAATCCCTAAGTGTTCCTAGTGTTGGGGGCCTTGTACACACATTACAGCCTCTGTGATAGGCTCGGACCTTAGAATATTAGGGAGCATGTTGAGGAATCATGCCAGCTCCTGTCTTTTCCATTTCCCTCTTATCTATTTCTTGACCCTCTCCCAGATCTGGCTAAATGAGGGGGAAACCTTGGTAATAAAATCTAAGGCCTTTCCTTCCATTTCCCTCTTCCTCTATTTCCTGACACTCTCCCAAATCTGGCTAAATAAGGAAACAACCTTAGTAATAAAATTTAAGGTCTTTGTTTCCATTTTCCTCTCCTTTACCTTTTGGACCCTCTCCCAAATCTGACTAAATGGGGATGCAACTTTAGCAAAAGTATCTAAGGTCTACAATACATAATTTCTCTGTATGTCAGTGTGCCTGTGAGAGTGTATTTTTCTAAGATGTAATCTCCCACCACTGACCATGAAGCCCAAGGCAGCTTGTATGGTCCGAGAAGACCGTACCGCAGGAGCCAGTAGTAATTCTCCAATATAGCACCCTTACTCATCCCTTTCCTCTATAGTTCCACCACAATAGCCGCAAAACTAGAAAGCTCCCTCTCGGACCTGCTACTCTACATCCTGGTCTGGTGTGTGCGCGTGTGTGTTTTAAAGTGTGGCAGCCATTTTGTTTTGTTTTTTCCCCTTGCAGTAACACAAGCCAGAGGGCACTATGCCGGTGACCACAGGGAGGAGCAATGAATGATGGCTGGGCAATGACTATGAAGGGAAGAGGCAAGGGGCCTCTTGGGAAGCTGCTGATCGACTGGCAGAGTAGAGAGCCAGACACTCCTACCCATCACCAACTAGAGGAGAAGGGGCTTTGCTTCTCAAACATCACCACCCAAGATCCAGATGCTTAGGCAGCCTGCTGCACCTTGACCTTACACCTTTCAGGAGCCCAGATCATGTCTCCTACCCCATCCCTACCCCCTGCACATTACACGGGGGGCAGGACCATGTCTGCCTTTCACTGTTTCCGTCATGGCCAAATCCACGGGATTGATCTTTGCCTCCTTTGGTCTTGCTCATTTTTCATTCCAGAAGTGTGGTTGATGAATTTGGGGAGGCCACTGGATATTTTTTTTTAAAGAGCACCTCTCTATGGGGAGAGGGGATATAAGGGGCTCCCCCTAAAGAGGTGGTCATCCCACCTGTGTTGACTGTTCAGCATTATAACTGTTTACTCCTTTTAGAACTAAAAAAAAAACAGTATTTGTGTACGTTCTTTGTAAGTGGGTGTAGTACTGTGTACTTAGCACTAGTGTGAAAAGCACAACAAAAAAAGCAAAGCAAGACATATAGCGCGACGGAGAAGAAGTAAGCTCTAAAATGTCCGATCTCCAAGATGGAGACATCTTAACCCACCCACTGTGACTCCTGCTGCCAGTAACCAAAATGACTCCTCTCTTTTTTTTCTTCTTTTTGCTGTTGATTTCTTTCGTTTTGTTTTTGTGGCTGTGTGTTCCTCTTTATTACAATGCAATTTAGGAACTAACAGTTTGTGGGCATAAAAGGAAGCAGAGAAACGGGAACAAACCATGTTGTCAAAGTGATGTCTTCCAAATGCTCTACCACTGATCTTCCACCCACCTTTTAGTCTCATCTTTCAGTTGAGGAGCTTTTGATATCTAGGGAGAAGATCATCAAAACACAGAGCAGGTAGAACCTAGAGAAATTTTGCAGACAGAGGACAACACTTCCTAGATTTTTTTTTCATGTCTTCTGAGATATACAGCTGGATCTCTGCATAGCTGGTCCAATTTGGTTCAGTATGGTAATATCCTGCTCTTCTTTCTGGGAAGACACAACTATGAATGTTTCTTGAAACACAGGAGAGGCTCCTCTTTTCATCTCAAGAGAGTGAAGAAAGAAAATTTAGGCCAGAGGGTGTCACATCCTCCTCTTTACATTGTTTAAAAAACCAATAGAGAAGGCATTCATGCCCTGTTATGAGAAAGGATAGACGTGAATAGAGGATGTGTGCAGACAGTCCTGAAAACCTTGCAAGATGTGGGCTTTTTCCATGGTGAGATACAATCTTTTCTGATGTTCCTTTGGCCACATCCTCCTGGTTACTTCCTAGTACTGGCCTTTCAAAATGTGTGGAAGGAAGTTGAGTCTTGGGACATCAGAGCCAAATCATCAGAGCCAAACCACATGTTACCTTAGACAAGCATATTCCAAAAATGGCTAGTGAGTGTCCTTCCTTCCTGTCTGTAATGTCTCAGCCAATATGGATGCTCTGCATGTCCTTGCTCCCACTCGGCATTGTTAGCTGCCAAGAAAATGCAAACTTTGTGATATTGGGACGGTAACACACTCCATAGGTGTTACAAATGGGCCAGAGGGAAGTTGACCCATGACTGCTATTTTGAGCCATCCACATGGCTGCCCCTTTTGGCTGCTACAGCAGCATCTTTTACTCTTGACATTTTATTTGGTCCCTTAGGCAAGGCAGGAATTTAGCATCAGCTAAATCTGTTACGCCCAAATGTCACATTATTCTTCCTCCTTCTCTTAATGATGATAGATAGGAACGTATGGAAGTTCAATGGTACCATTGCTTGGAAGAGAAGTCCAAGAGCTTTAGCTGGTCAGCACCAGCCCAAAATTGAGGAGGGGTTTTTTAAGACCACCCTTTGTAGCCTCATCACTTGGCCCTGGTTTTGCAGGGAGGAAAATGGGACCAGGGAGAGGAAAATATAAAGCAGTTGGGATATATTTGTTGTGGATCAAAAAATATATATTAGGTGACTGTTTGTACAGATTGCACCTTAAGTTTTGCTTTTGGTTGTTTTGGGTTTTGTTTTGTTTTTTCTTTCGCTTGCAAGATATTTTTGTAATAAAATGTTCAAAGTCCTGCATCGTCCCTTGTGTCTGTATGAGTGATGATAACAGAGCTGACCTTGGGCAAAATATCGTGTTGACCAAAATATTAAACATAACTTGCAAGGGAGGAAAAACCCAGAAAGCTAATGTTCAAGGAGTGAGCCGAACTTAACAATCCACCCAAATATTTGAAGGCAGCAAATTTAAATATGAAAATAGCTGGTGCTGCAAAAATCTATGTATGCATGAACCGATAATTATCAAAAGATGCAGTCTACAATTATGCCAAGCTGTTATGAATGGAAAGTCCAATTCCACTCTGTTCCTCATCATGAAAGAGAACAATAATTCTAATTATTATTGTGCGGACTTCAACTACAGCTGCTTAGAGCACAGTGTAATCATCTGACTGTCAACCATCGCTGTCATGGGACACACAGTAGATTGGACTGTTTCATTCTCCCTCCCCCAAAATATGATTTTGTGTCAAATCTTCCTGAGCTACGCATATGCAAAAGCAATTGTGAGTTGCATCTGTTGGCATAATGACTGCCTTATGAATTGATTTTGCAATACAGAGTATTTCCATATTTTATTAGTTATACAGCACCAACAATGTTGATGATGACTTCGTGGCATTAGCAAAACAAAGGCAGGGCCCTTGCCTCAAGGAATTTGAAGCCTAAATTTCCATGTGTGGAAATGAAAGACAGAATCAAGAGGCACGAGGGATGAAGAGAAAGAGGCACCATTTTGTGGAGTTAAGACTGTGATCAGAGATGGGGTGAATCAAAGATTTTATGAAAAAGCTGGATCTTGAGGGAAGACTTAGGCCGCATTCCCACTTACAAATAAAATAACCCAGTTATGGTTAACATTGATGAATGAATTGATTCAATTTAAACTGTTTCCTGCAGGGTCTCTCAAAATAACCCATTTTAGTTCACATCGGCAAATGAATCGATTCAATTTAAAGCATTTTCAGCGGGATTTTTTTTCTCTACCCATCTCTGCAATCGCATATACATACTTCTGTATGAGCATCAAAGTGTGGGCTAAAACAGATTATTAATTCCCGCTTCTCCACCCAGGAACCCCTTATCACATCATAGTAAATCATTTCTGATCCGCATCTCATTCACACTGACATGGAATCAATTCATGAATTCAAATCTTGAAATCGATTCTTGAAATCGATTCCGATCCGCATCTAGTTCACACTTGTGCTGAATTGATTTATCCAAAAAGAAGCTGAAAAAAATCAGCATCAAAAAGATGCAGTTAAATGGGTCTAGCACATGGCCCCCCTCTCGAAATCGCTTCTGCGATTCAGTTTAAGTGCAAACCAGGGTCGTTTAAACTGGTTCAAACTGATTTGCGAAACAGTTTAAAAGACAGTGGGAATGAGGCCTTAAAGGGGAAGAGAAGTAGTGGAACCCACCAAAATGTCTTAAATAGGACTATTAGGACAAAGGAGAAGTAAGGGATTATAACTAGCAACATTCAGGAGAGTGAGAAGAGATAGAGCAACACTGTGGCTCAGGGATCCCAGCCAGGAATCAAATGGAAGCCTTTGGACCCAGTTGGCATTGGTTTCCATGGGTACAGTGGCTCTTGAAACAGTGCCCAGAGGGAAGGCACCAGTGCTAGCCCATAAGTCACCAGTTGCTGGTCTGTGGCAGCTTTTCTGGAAAGAAAGAAACAGTTGTAGCCAGTGGACACAAATATGGTGCCATCCGTAGCATCATGAGGATGGGGATGCCAGTCCCCCACATCAGAGAGCTTAAAACCCTTGCTCTAGACACCTTTTTCAAAAGACTTATTTCTGTGGGTTTCCCCCTTTAGAAGTTTGAAGGAACTGAAAAGGGCTTCAGGACAGATAATGGTTGCAATAAATAACACACCGCAGGGACCACAAGAGTATGTTGGCCTTCTGCTTCCGTGGAACTGTTTGCAAAAAAGAAAACTGAGCGACGCCAACAGGCCTCTCTGAGATCATTTCTAGCATTTTAAGCCCAGGTCTCCCAAGACCTTGGATTCCATTAACCTTGATGGCTCCAATGTCAGACGGAACTGAAACATAAGGGCCATCTGCCAAATCTGATTCAAGTTGGAATCTTTTCCCCATTGATTTTCCAGACACTTGAAATGTGTTGCCGCATCCTGGTGCCTTTTATTTCATTTTCTTCTCTGCCCACTTCCTCTTTTATTGTCTTGCCGGACATGGAGGTTAGCATTCTGAAAGCAGAGAAGTGTGTGTGTGTGTGTGTGTGTGTGTGTGTTTAAATGCCTTCTAATACCTTGAAATGTGCTTGGCAGCAAATGGCAATCTAAGTCCTCCATTAAATTTTAGATACATTGTGATGGTCAAAGAGTTTAGTTCAGGGCTTTTGTTTTGTTTTGTTTTTAATGCCTTCTTGCATGGCCTAGTGGTTTGAGTGTTAGAATATGACTCTGGAGACCAGGGTTCGATTCCCAGCTCAGCTATGAAACCCACTGGGCAAGCTTGGGCAAGTCACATGCTCTCAGATTCAGGGGAAGGTGATGGCAAACCTCCTCTGAAGAAATCGTTCCAAGAAAACCCCATGATAGGTTCCCCTTAGGGTTGTCATTAAGTCGGAAATGACTTGAAGGTGCATCAAGAGCAAAGCCATGGAATGTGCTTGGTGGCAGAAAACAATGTATGGGTGCATCTGCACTGTAGAAATAATGCAATTTGACACTACTTTAACTGTCATGGCTCCATCCTACAGAATCCTGGGGTTTTTTGTATAGAAGTTTATCGCAACCCCCCCCCCCCCCCCCCCGTTATGGGAACAGGAAGTGAACGTTTGGGTGCACACATGACCAAGAAAAAACAGATTTTATTGCACATCAAAACGTCCTCAAAAGGGTGCGATTCCATCCCCCCGTGCCAAGCCGTTCCCATTCAGTGCTGAGGAGCGCCATTTTTGTCCAATGGAAAACTTCCCATAACGGGAGGGAAAAGGGTGCAATAAACTTCTTTGTGAGGCACCAGCACTCTTTGGCAGAGAAGGCTAAAGACTATAAAACTGCAAATCCCAGAATTCCATAGGATGGAGCAACAGGACTTAAAGTGGTGTCAAACTGCATTATTTCTACAGCGGACACACATCCTTAAGTCATCCATCAGAATGTAAATACATTGCGATGCATTCTAAAGACTCTTCTGAGAGACAGAGGAGTTTATCACACGAAGGGAATTGGAAGTATAATCCAATGGCAATCTGAATGCAATCATGGGGTTTCGCGTGATTGCGTGAAAGTTGATCACACACATTTTCAGGCAAAGGGAAGTCCTTCTGAACACAATCATGGGGTTTCACGTTATTACATGAGAAACTATCATATGCAATTTTGGGCAATGGGAGACAATTTCAGGCAGTTCCGAACGCAATGCAGCGTCAATACGCAATCACGTAAATTCACTGAACTAGCGAATTTACTCAATTCCGAACTGGCCTCACTTCCATTTCTTTCGAAATTGAGAAAAATTCCTCCCATGTGATAAACTCCAGAGTCAGAGTTTGGGAAAGTTATTCTTTTTTTACTACAACTCCCAGGGTTCCCCAGAGAGGAAAACCAGTGGCCATGCTGGCTGGGGGATTCTGAGAGATGTAGGCCCTTCAAGGTATTCTGGAGGGGCTAATATGGCCCCCAGCTTCTAACAGTTGGCCATTCCTAGGCTACATAGTCAAGGATGGTATCCCACTGGTGACATACACATGAATAATTCACCCAACATACATTGGACAAAAGTTGTATTTTATGGATGGTGGCAGAGGCAAAGTTGTGCATATAGCAACATTGTGCATTGCAGTTGCATATATTTCAAGTTGAACATTATTCATTGATCAACTCCATTGACGTTTGTTGCAAAACTGTTATTCTTCATGAGAGCAGTGTATTTACTGGCAGATCATATCTTTGCATGTGGATATTTACACGATGCTGAGGGGATGCTGGATTGCAGCCAGAGTGTTTGCTCCCTACCTAGACAACATGACAAGGATAGGTTCTCAAAGGCATCTTGATAAATAATTGATTTACATCTGCCTTTCCCTGCTGGCGCCATCCCAGGGGGCCACACCTTCCCAGGCCGAGCTCTGCCTGGTCCAGAAGGATGCAAACTGATTAGATCTTATGAATCCCTGCGGAGTTGCAGAATATCGTGAAGTTCTTTTCTTGGATTCTATGCAAAGCCATGAACACCAACACACTGGCACCAAGATGATATCCCACTTTTATCATCATTGCAAATGATCATGAGACACACTCAGCAGCGACTGGTGGTTGCCATGTCAGGGAGGCAGTGAATCCAATCTGGATGTTACTGTCAGCTCTAAAGGAGTAGAAGAAGTTAAATACCTTAAGTCTAATCTGCACTGCAGAAATAATGCAGTATGACAATGCTTCAACTGCCATTGCTCAATCTTATAGAATCCTGGGATTTGTAGTTTGTTGTGGCACCAGAGATGTCTAACAGCGAAGTCTAATATCTCACAAAACTGCAAATGGCCAAATTCCATAGTGCTGAGCCAGGGCAGTTAAAGCAGGGTCGAACTATACTATTTCTGCAGTGCAGAGTAGACCTTAGATAGCACTAAAAGGCAGATTTGAATCTACTGTCTGCCTGATCAGACACTTGCTCAGCCCAGGAATTCTGTCTGACAGACAGCAGCTTGCTATGGCTTTGAGCCTGGCTCAGTGCTAGGGAATCCTGGAAATTGTAGTTTATTGTGGCACCAGAGCTCTCTGACAGGGAAAGCTAAATATCTCACAAAACTACTGTTTTCAGAATTCTCTAGCATTGAGCCAAGGCAGTTAAAGTGGTCTCAAACTTGATTATTTCTGCAGTGTGCTTTGGACCTGGGTGACTTTGGGCACTGTCTCAGCCTCAGAGGATGAAAATGGCTAGCCTCCTCCGAAGAAACTTGTCAAGAACACCCTATGACAGGTTCACCTTGGGGTTGTCATGAGTCAAAAGTGACTTGGAGGCACACAACAACAACAAAGGTATAGTGTTAATGGACACCTCTACACACTAATAATAGGATTCTCATCCATGTGTGTTGCTTTCTTCTTCCCCTCATTCTTTCTCAGCCTTATCTCCTTCTTGATTCTCCATGCCTTTGGAAATTCAATTCTAGGTGTTCCCCCATTCACAAGCTTATATGAGACCTCTGCCTCTTTTAGTCCTATTCCATTGCATACTACATTTAAGCAGGAAAAATAATGAAATGCAGAGATAATAGGATGGGTGACACCTGGCTTGACAACAGTACATATGAAAGGGATCTAGAAGTCTTAGTGGACTACAAATTGAACATGAGTTGGCAATGTGATGTGGCAGCTTAAAAAGCCAATCTGATTCTAAGTTGTATTAACAGGAGTGTAGCGTCTAGATCAAGGGAAGCAATAGTGCTACTCTATTCTGTTGGTCAGACCTCACCTGGAATACCGGTAATTCTAGTCACCACAATTCAAGAAGGATGTTGACAAGCTCGAGCATATCCAGAGAAGGGCAACAAAAATGGTGAAAGGTCTGGAAACCACCAAGTCCTATGAGAGCAGTTTAGGGAACCTGGTACGTTTAGCCTGTAGAAGAGAAGGTTAAGAGGTGATATGATAGGCCTGTTTAAATATTTGAAGGGATGTCATATTAAAGAGGGAGCAAGCATATTTTCTGCTCCTCCTGAGAATAGGACCTGGAACAATGGATGCAAGTGAAAGGAAAAAAGAGTTCACCTCAACATTGGGGAGAATTTCCTCACCATAAGATCTGTTTGACAGTGGAATGAGTTGCCTAAGAGTTTGGCGGGGTCTCCATCCTTGGAAGTTTTCAAACAGAGGCTGGATGGCCATCTATCAAGAGTGCTTGGATTGTGTCTTCCTGCATGGCAAAAGGGGGTTGGATTGGATGGCCCTTGAGGTCTATTCCATCTGTAGGATTCTATGTTTCTATGAAATGCTATTCCTGGAGGCAGTTTAGATATGGCTGCTCAATTGTGTGTGAGAAACTTTGGCCACAAAAATATGCTTGGTTTCCAGGCCCTTCACCATTTTGGTCGCCCACACTTCAATTTATCAACATCCTTTTTTAAATGTTGTGCCCAGAACTGGACACAGTAGTCCAGGTGAGGCCTGACCAAAGCAGAGTAGAGTGGTGTAGCCAAGAGCCTGGTTTGGGGGAATTTTATTATTAGCTCAAGTTGCGAGATGGATGGGCGTCTCCCGTTGTATATCCCAAGAAGACCGGGGTCCAAGAAATTGAGCAGAGACAGGCTTGTCTAGTTAATATCTAATTTATTAAGGGGAAAAAGACAGTCACACAATGCACTGACACACATACACACACACAAACACACACATATATATATACAAGGCTCAGGAAAGTCAGTAGTTAGCATTGGGGATAGTTCAAGGCTGGACTAGGGTGATGCTTACCAAAGTGTAGATGCTCCTTTGGGAGCCTAATGAGTGAGTTTGGGTTTGGGACAAGTCCACTCCGCAACGTGGGTTTAAGCGGGTCTTGTCGGTGTCCAGGTTCAGAGATCAGACTGACATGGAGTATGGAGACCTCGTAGACTGGCACACTGAGTGCCTAAAACTGGGAGTTTTTATAGGGGAAAAGCCCCTTCTGGCAAAGGTGCTTAATGGTGGACTAAATGTCTGGACAATAGGGTCTGATTGTCTTAGAAGGATTAATCTATTGTGGAGGCATCCTGAGTCATAGAATCTAGGATCCTGAGGGAGAAGTCAGCGGATTAAGGACGACAAACATTACACCTCCTAATGGCTGGGTGATGATCCTATTGCGACTTCCTAGACTATCTGGTCACAATATTTGCTAAAAGGGGAATTCCCCTTGAAGCAGTGAGTCTTTGACCTCTTGCTTCACCGTACAGGATTAAACCAGCAGCCAGGGTTTATCTAGGGGTTATATAAGTGGATATCATTTATGCCATGATTTTATACAGGCCACTTCCGGTAACAGTGGCACTATTACTTCCCTTGATCTAGACACTATACTTCTATTGATGTAGCCTAAAATTACATTGGCCTTTTTAGCTGCCGCATTACACTGTTGACTCACGTTCAACTTAGGGTGTACTTGGACTCCTAGATCCCTTTCACATGTGGTCTCATTCAGCCAGGTGTCCCCCATCCTATATCTATGAGTTTCTTTTTTCTTTTCTTTTTTCTTTTCTTTGCCCTAAGTGCAGTATCTTTCTCTGTGTTGAAATTCATTTTGTTAGCTTTGGCCCAGCTTTCTAATCTATTACTGTTCCTTTGGCAGGAAAAGTGACAACTTAACTACTGTTGGCCTTTCAAACTCAACGGAATGGTCAGTTTGGGCCCGAATTTTCAGCTATTGATGCAGAGATTTGGGTAATGTCCAGCTTCCTGTCTTTTTCCATCCTTGCAAATACAGTATGGGTACATACCACACAACCCGTGTGTTTTCCAAAATCCAAAATAATAATAGTAAAAGAAGCCCTACACCAAAATGCTTCTGTTCCCAAGCATTTCAGATAAGGTATACTGAAGTAGAAAGAGATGGTTTCTACTAGATGGATGGACTCACTTCATGAAGTCACAGGTGTGAATCTGCAAGAATTTAGAAGAATAGTGGAAGATTGGGGGGGGGGGGTGTCTTGGAGATGTCTCATCCACCAGGCTGCCATGAGTCAAAATAGACCCAAGGGTGGTTAACAGCAACAAATACTCAACCTGTACTTCGGGGAGTTGCAGTCCAAACAGTTGGAGGAACTTAATAGATTAGAAAGCTGTAAATTCATAGATATAGGATGGGGGACACCTGGCTTAAGGAGACTACATGTGAAAGGGATCTAGGAGTCTTAGTAGACCCCAAGTTGAACATGAGTCAACAGTGAGATGCGGCAGCAGAAAAGGCCAATATGATTCTAGGCTGCATCAACAGAAGTATAGTGTCTAGATCAAGGGAAGTAATAGTGCCACTCTATTCTGCCTTGGTCAGGCCTCATCTAGAATACTATGTCCAGTTCTGGGCACTATAATTCAAAAAGGCTGTCGACAAATTGGAACATGTCCAGAGCAGGACAACTAAAATGGTGAAGGGTCTAGAAACCATGCCTTATGCGGAAAGACTTAGGGAGCTGGGAATATTTAGCCTGGAAAAGAGAAGGTTAAGGGGAGATATGATAGCCTGGTTTAAGTATTTGAAGAGGTGTCACATTGAGGATGGAGCAAACTTGTTTTCTGCTGCTCCAGAGACTAGAACACAGAACAATGGATGCAAGGTACAGGAAAAGAGATTCCAGCACAACATTAGGAGGAACTTTCCCACAGTAAGAGCTGTTCAACAATGGAACACATTCCCTCGGAGTGTGGTGGGGTCTCTTTCCTTGGAGGTCTTTAAGCAAACGCTGGACGGCCATCTGTAGGGATGCTTTGATGGAGAGTTCCTGCATGGCAGAATGGGGTTGGACTGGATGGCCCTTGGGGTCTCTTCCAACTCTACAGTTCTATGTTTCCATAATGTTTACGAACCACTGGGCAACAAGCTTTCAGAGTTTTCTTTCTCTACTCTGCTGTGCTCCACTTTCCTGCCACCAGGCGGAGCTAGTGCACCAACTATAACCGAGGAAGAGTAAGAGATTATAGGAGATTGCCTCTTAGCATGGCTCTTGAATGGACCACTACCTCTTTTGACTCTGCTGAGGTCACCTGCATTGTTGACCCTGGAACATATATACATACATACATACATACATACATACATGCAGAGAGAGAGAGATTAAGGAAACACAAATGCAAAAGATCCATAAACTCCATAATACCTAACAACCACATTCCCAATCCATTCCACGCCTTTGGCACAATTATTCTTAAGCTTTGTTTATATATAATATATATATATATATATATATATCCAGTTTATCCCTCACTTCAATCTCCACGTGCTTTAGCCTTCAGAAGCAGAAGGAGAAATGCCAGAAAGAAAGGAAGGAAGGGAAATGCATGACACAGACTGCAGTTTCTCACTCACCTCCGTGATAACATGATTAACTCAAAAGATAATACTTCAGTAGATTCACAAAGCCTTGTAAAGTGACCTCGGCTTTATAGCAAGATGATACTCAGCCCAGGAGTCTACCTCATTACACACTGAAAATCAATTTGGAGGCACAACAGAGCAATTGCTTCTTTGCAATGAGACCAATGTGATGGCTATGACTACGGCTACTGAAGGTCCGCAGCTGAATGCCCAGAAAATAACTATATTCTCCCCAAATTACCTGCCTAGGGAGCCATTTCCCATTGTTTCCAGATCCAGCTCCTGCATCATTGTGAATGGCAAACTCGCATCTCCCTTTTCATGTGAGATAGGAAAAATATTCCTTCTTTGCACCAGAATCTTATGGGTGACATACACAGATGGAAGTTGCATTATACATGAAGAGTGACCTTTTCAGAAAATGCAGAATGGATGCATCCAGCTGATGGTGACAAGAATAGAAACCTGTATGTTGCAGATGTGGAATAATGCACCTAAAGCCTCTGTGCCATGCTCATTTTGCAACGAGGCAACAGCCATGCACACTCACAGTTTGTCATATGTTGTGTTACAGTGGCATTCAGTACAGGGATAGTACAGTGTTACTGTAGTACAACTTGGCAGGCAGAAATTTATGCTCCACTGAGACAATGTGGGATCCTGTCCACAGTTTGCTTTCAAAGAGTCTTAGGGGGCATTCACACTCATTTTTTTGCTCCCAAGGAGATGTGGATCACTGCACTGATTAATACTGGGATCATTTTTTCCATTACGTTTCAAGTTTGCA
Source organism: Urosaurus nigricauda (assembly GCA_034509955.1). Lineage (NCBI taxonomy): Eukaryota > Metazoa > Chordata > Lepidosauria > Squamata > Phrynosomatidae > Urosaurus > Urosaurus nigricauda. Next base: position 5,600,657 of record JAOEGL010000004.1, read on the forward strand.
AATCTCTCTGAGTCATTTTAACCCTTGTGTTATACACACATGCCATTATTTCAAGATAAAATGGAGCTGCCTCCATTCCCTTGAATGATACAGAGAAGTCCAAATTGATTTGGAAGCATATTCACGCTGTCAAAGCTGCAGATCAATGTAGGTCTTTCAGGAAAACTTGGGGGAAAAACTCTGGTATCAAATATCCCAGATTAAATATCGGATCATATAACTCCGGTCTTATGCTGCCATTTAGCTTCCAGGCACTTTTGTTGGTCATTACCTTTAAAGCCCTACATGGCTTGGGCCCGAGTTACTTGAGGGAACGCCTCTCCCTACATAATCCACCCCACACTCTCAGAACATCCAGAAAGAATTTGTTGGAGAACCCAAGAACCAGGTTAAAAACTACATCTTATATAACATTCACTGCTGCGGCCCCCAGACTTTGGAATAGCTTACCGAAGAGATCCGTTTTATCACCACCTTAGATGCCTTTAAAAAGGCGATTAAGACGGATCTCTTCCAGCAAGCATATCCATCCGACCTCCTATAAGATATTGCTGTATGCCCCTCTGTTCTGTTGGAATGTAATTAGATAGTTGTTAGATTTTTAGATTTTTATTTTATAAGGTAATCTATTTTATTGTTGTAAATATGTATTTTTTAATGCTGTAATCCCGCCTCAATGCTAGGGAACGACGGGAAAATATAAATAAATATTATTATTATTCTTTATTAAGTAGGAGATTTTGTTCCCCTCCCCCCCCCCCCCAAAAAAAAGTATGCTGAATGCATTCGGGGGAAGTGTGAACACCAAGGAAATAACCCAGATTCTTCCCAGATTATTTTCATAGTGTGAATGGGGCCTTAATTAGTCAGAGACTCTTCCCATCTCTTTCATCTTCTTCTTGCCTCAGATGCATCCCTCTGAATCTGGAATGAAACTACTTTAAAGAGCTTTCAAGGTTGGCATGGTGCACCATTGGATGCAATCCCTTGACATCTCTTAACAAGTTACAAACAGAATACTTTTTCATGACTTCCAAAATTTCTTGATAATAATGTTGAATCTTCATTGTTGCTGTTGTTCTGTGCCTTCAATTTGTTTCTGATTTATGGCAACCCTAAAGCTAACCTATCATCAAGTTTTCTTGGCATGTTTCTTCAGTGGAGGTTTACCATTGCCATCCTCTCAGGCTGAGAGAGTGTGACCTGCCCAAGGTCACCCAGTGGGCCTACATGGCTGAGCCAGGATTAAAACCCTGTTGTCCAGCATCCTAGTCCAATTTTTAAACCACTCAATGCTCAAACCATGCTGGTTCTTGTATGAATCTCCATACAAGTTGTTCATGGTGTCCATGAAGCATCTACATCAGGGGTTCTCAGCCTTCCTAATACAGTGACCCACAGGCTGAGAACTGCTGCACTAAAGTATTATAAAATATGGCGCCAACCCTGGGTCTTGGGCGACCCCTGTGAAAGGATGTAATTGTTGGTAGCATCTTCTTTGCCACTGATCAGCTGCTCAGAGTGGAAGGCTGAACAGTATGGCCCTTTACGGATTTCATCTATGACTGGAGATTCCAGGTCTATGAACACTGCCCTGAGGACTGATCTACAGCCATGAAGGACAAGATTGGCTAGAATCCTGTTGGTGTCTGAAAGCACCTGTGGAAATGAACCTGATTGAAATTTGGGGACAACTACACAAAACCTGGAAGCCCATTAAGAGATGGTGTCATGAGGAAGGAGACCGAAATAGGAACCTCAGAAACAGCCTCAGGGCCTGAGCTTCACCACCACAACTGGCTTCTTGTTGGTGACATGCATAGGCTTGGGTCCTGACTACTTAAGGGAACGCCTCCTCCCATACAATCTACCCTGCACCCTTAGGTTTTCTGGGAAGAATCTACTACAGGTGAAAAAGACTAGACTATCAGCAGTGCCCCAGAGGACCTTCTCTGCTGCCGCTCCCAGGCTCTGGAACGACCTGCCAGACGAGATCTGCCACATTACCACTCTAGAAGCCTTTAAAAAGGCCATCAAGGAGGATCTCTTCCGACAGGCCTTTCCAGACTAGCCCTGTTCAGTTTTCCCCTCCCTCCTCCTGACGGTCTCCTCCGCCTCTTTCGCCAAAGACGGCGTGTTTCCTCCTCATACTTTGGGGCTTGTGTATGGATTTATTTCTATTTTTAAAATGTCTTGTATTGACATTTTAAGTTTCTGCTGTTTAATTTCTTTTTAGATTAATATTTTAAAATTTTGTATGTATTTGGAAGGGGGGAAGGAGGGAGAGTAAAGGGATTTTAAGTTGTCTGTGATTTTATTGTATTCTGTTTTTAATGTCTGCTGTATTCCTTTGCCATTGCCATCTGCTGAGGCTGAGAGTGTGTGACTTGCCCAAGGTCACCCAGTGCATTAACATAGCCAAGCCTGAATTCAAACCCTGCTCTCCAGTGTCATAGTCCAATGTTCAAACCACTGCACCACACTGGCTTACACACCATAACATATAGAATCCTTACAATTTTTTTAAATAACGTTATTCGTTATTCATAAACCATAATTCATAGAATCATAGAATCATAGAATCATAGAGTTGGAAGAGACCACAAGGGCCATCCAGTCCAACCCCCTGCCATGCAGGAACTCCCAGTCAAAGCATCCCTGACAGATGGCCATCCAGCCTCTGATTAAAGACTTCCAAGGACGGAGACTCCACTACATTCCGAGGGAGAGTGTTCCACTGTCGAACAGCCCTTACTGTCAGGAAGTTCCTCCTAATGTTGAGGTGGAATCTCTTTTCCTGGAGCTTGCATCCATTGTTCCGCGTTCTAGTCTCTGAAGCAGCAGAAAACAAACTTGCTCCCTCTTCAATATGACCTCCCTTCAAATATTTGAACAGGGCTATCATATCACCTCTTAACCTTCTCTTCTCCAGGCTAAACATCCCCAGCTCTCTAAGTCGTTCCTCCTAGGGCATGGCTTCCAGACCCTTCACCATCTTAGTTGCCCTCCTTTGGACCCGCTCCAGTTTCTCAACATCCTTTTTGAATTGTGGTGCCCAGAACTGGACACAGTATTCCAGGTGGGGCCTGACCAAAGCAGAATAGAGTGGCACTATTACTTCCCTTGATCTAGACACTATACTTCTATTGGTGCAGCCTAAAATAGCATTGGCCTTTTTAGCTGCTGCATCGCACTATACAAGGGGGTGTCCAAAAGTTCACGTTTTTAAAAAATTGACAGAAAATTTGTTTTGATTTGTAGTTGTTAACTTATCTCTATGTAGTCACCATCCAGATTTTTCCCGGCCAAATACCTGATATTGTAGAAGTCTGCAGATTGAGCCTAACAAGGATTTTACACTTTAGTCACTTCTGGCTGAGCCAGTCACAAAAATAAAGGATGTAATGAGTTGATTTTCTCAGCAACGTGCATTTAGGGACCAGTGATGACACTGACAAAACTTCTGGGTGATAATTATTACTTTACGATACCCCCTTGTAAGGCTCAATCTGCAGACCTCTACAATATCAGGTATTCGGAGGGTCAAGATACACTGGGGAAAATGTGTAAATCTAGATTGTGAATACATACAGATAAGTTAACAACTACAAATCAAAACAAACTTTCTGTCAATTTTTTTAAAAGGTGATCATTAAAACTTTTGAATATCCCCTCGTATATCACTGAATGTAAAATGGCAATAGTTGTGACATAAACAACTAGCAAAATTAAAAATGTTCCCTTTAAATTACAATATCATATGCGTAACCTAAATATATTTACACATACGTAGTTTCGTGTGGTTAAAGCGAAGATGTGATAAGATGTGAAGTTTTTAAAGAAAATTTCAAAATAATAAAAAAAAAATAAAAAATATTTTTTAAAAAAATTTAATCCAGACATCTATGGAATCCTAGAAGAACAGGGATGGAATTGACCCCAATGGCCATCCAACCTAATCCTTTGCCACGCAGGAATACACCCTGAAAATATCCCTAAAAATGGCCAATCGTACTCTGTTTAAAGATTTCCAAAGGAGACAATGGAGCTTTAATACAGTACAGTGCTACTTAGTGGTGGTTCATGGACCAGTGATGGTCCACAAGTCATCAGCTGCTGGTCCCTGCTGCGCTTCCAGGAAAGAATGAAAGAATTGTAGTCAATGTGCTTATTAATAAATATTTATTTATATCCCGCGCCTCTGGGTGAGCTTCAATATAATACCAGGCACTGGCACACAAGGAAGGAAAAGGTGTCAGTCCCACACATCCAATACCTTAAGAAGCACTTTAAAAAATAATTAAAAGCTCTCCAATAAATTAAAAGAAGAAAAATATACAAAGAAAAAAAGGAAAATGGTGGTGGTGGGGGGAATAAACAGCAAAAGAACAGAGAACGGAAGAGTTTACCTTGCCTTGCAACTTTCTTAATGATATATAAAAATATATTTAAAATAAAATAAATAAATAAATAAAAATATATAAAAATTTGCTTCTCCAGCTAAAACTGTAGTCATATACGTTCTCTGCTTAACTAAACTTACCCATATTCTAAACTCACAGTTAAAATTTGTCTCATTGTTCTTCAAAAAGAGAAAACCAACAAAAATGTCATCAGTGATTTTTCTCTACTCACAATAGATAACTTGTCTGTTTCAGAGAGTCCTTCAAAAATGTCACCAATGATTTTTCTCTAATCAGAATAGATAACTTGTCTGTTTCCATTAGCTCTGTCCATTTCCAAAAGTCATTCCTCATTTATTCGGATTGCGCTTTTTTTCCATTTCTGCATGTACAATAATCTTGCTTTTGGGGTCACATCATAGTAGTTGTTCATATTTCTTTTCCATCTGGTTATCCATCAGTCCCAATAAGAACAATTTAGGGTTTGATTGAATATTGAATATTAACCTTCAGAATCTTCTGTATCAAACCATGTGTTTGACTCCAGAATATCTTAGCTTTTCCACAAGTCCACCATATGTGATAAAATGTCCCAACCTGTTGCTCACACTTCTAACATAGGATAAAGACCCCTTCATGCATTATGAGAGTTAAATACTAATGATACATCACTTTATAAAAGTTCTTCTTAATAGCATAACATGATGGTTCCATCTGCACTGCAGAATGAATGCAGTTTGATGCCACTTTAACTGCCACGGCTCAGTGCTATGGAATTCTGGGAACGACAGTTTATTGTGGCACCAGAGATCACTGACAGAGAAGACTAAACATCTCACAAAACTACAGTTTTCAGAATTTCATACCATCAAACCATGGCAGTTAAAGTGGTGTCAAACTGCAGTATAGATGCAGCCAATGTGAATTTCAGCCCCTTTGACCACATTTGGGAACACAGATTCAAAATTCTGAACCCATTATATCGTACAGTCTTCAACTTGTTTCTCTTTTAACTCCATTTTTAACAAGAGTTTATACATCTTACCATTCAAATGTTAATCTTCCATACATAACTGCGACTCAACAGTAGCATCACTGAGATTAGTATCACATCAGGTAGCATCCTAAGGTGCAGGTGACACCACTGCTCCCCAAAATTTGACTTTTGGGCAGAAATGAGCTTTGCCATTTACCTCCATCCCTTTAAAATCTGAAGAGATGGAATGAGTGGGGTGAGGCTCAGTATGATTTTAGGCTGCATCAATAGAAGTATAGTGTCAAGATCAAGGGAAGTAATAGTGCCACTCTATACTGCTTTGGACAGGCCTCACCTGGAATACTGTGTCCAGTTCTGGAAACAACAGTTCAAAAAGGATGTGGAGAAATTGGAGCGTGTCCAAAGGAGGGTGACTAAAATGGTGAAGGGTCTGGAAGCCATGCCCTACGAGGAACGCCTTAGGGAGCTGGGGATGTTTAGCCTGGAGAAGAGAAGGTTAAGAGGTGATATGATAGCCCTCTTTAAGTATTTGAAGGGATGTCATATTGAGGAGGGAGCAAGTTTGTTTTCTGCTGCTGCAGAGACTAGAACGCAGAACAATGGATGCAAGCTCCAGGAAAAGAGATTCCACCTCAACATTAGGAGGAACTTCCTGATAGTAAGGGCTGTTTGACAGTGGAACACACTCTCTCGGAGTGTAGTGGAGTCTCCTTCCTCAGAGGTTTTTAAGCAGAGGCTGGATGGCCATCTGTTGGGGGTGCTTTGATGGAGAGTTCCTGCATAGCAGGGGGTTGGACTGGATGGCCCTTGTGGTCTCTTCCAACTCTACGATTTTATGATTCTATGAGGAGAAAGAAGAGGACCCGGGTTTTTAAATAAATACCACCGGTCCTCAAGACCTGTTGCTTTCAATGGTGGGGTGTTTGTGCATGCCACTCAGGGTGAGCATATTGTTCATTTAACAGGGCCTCGCCATCCTCATGATGTCACGTCTGTATATGGCAAGCCCATGTATGGCACAGGCATGCTGTACTTCATTTAAAAAAAAAGAAATAAGATGAAAAATGATAATCAAAATTATTGCTTGATATCATTTGTTCACTTATATTTTGTTAACCTTATTTAACCTTGTTGACCTTATTAAATAAAGTTCTATATGATTACTCTATTTCCTTCTTGTCTTTGCTGATAGTTTTGTAGTACAAGAGCCATCACTCGTTCACTTCACTATGGCTCTGATATCAAATTAATACGTTTCAGGCAAATAGTCCAATAAAGGGCTCTCTGGTGCAGGAAATTAGCCAGATCGCACTTGCAAATTTAGCATGGGGAAGTTAAAAACATTCAGCCAGACATGAAATAACATCATCCATTCATATAGGGATGTGAAGAGAACTGGGCTTGGAGTATGCTCCGTATCAAAGATAAAGCGGGCTTCTTTCAGAAGACAGAACACTCTTTGATTGGAAAGATTTACAACACTTGCCAGATCAAACAGTGCTCCCTTCACTTTGGAATAACAGATAAACATAACAAATGACTGCTCTCCACTGCATTTTTTTAAAGGATAAATACGTGCTCAGACAATAGCAATTTGATCTAGCTTGGAATCATATATGATCTCTGTTGATTTTGTCTGGGCACCTCCTTGGCTGGCCATCTCCACTTGCCAACAGCAACTGAGCCACTCTCATTCCAGTTTTCCCTAGGATTGGAGCCATGTTTCAGGTTCGGTAGAGTATTTCCATTAGTAAAGCCTCCAATTATCCATTCCCCCATCTTTGCTTCTTTAGTTTGCGTGTGAGAGCGAGCGAGAGAGTGCTGTGCATGTGGGTGTTGATTCCCTGTTTATAAATAAAGTACATTAATTTGGAAACTGTCTTTGAAGTTCTGTAGGTTTGGACCTGTTAGACAAAGGCAAAAGATCTTGGCTGGTATTACCTTGGCTCTCTTGCCCCCTACTGAGTTAAATTAAGTATTTTATTAATGGTATTTTACTTCTTTGTTGTATTTTACTGTTTTATTATTATATTTTACTGAATTGTAAGCCGCCTCGATCTACCTGGAGAGGCAGGGTAAAAATAACATTTCTATTCTATTCTATTCCATTTGATGCTATGAGAAAAAAAATTAAAAATCACTTCTTACCAAATTTTCACTTTAACCATGTGAAACAATGTACATTAGGGGGTGCATATGATATGGTAATTTAAAGGTATTGTTTTAATTTTTCTAGTTCTTTATGTCACACAGTCATGTCAAAGGGGAAACCTTTACTTTTATCTTTTATTACCATTACATTCAGTGATATAAGGGAGTTTATGAATAACATTGGTACAAAAACCATTCCTTAGGATTCTGTATGGTGTGGGATGGGAGGTGGTCAATGGGGGGGGGGGTTGCCACCATGAAGTAGTCTAGTGGGTGATACCAACCCTAGTGATGCCACTGCCAAGACACACCAATTTGTAAGAGTTTTAAGGGAACTCTCCCAGGTGCTGATATTGTCTGGATAGTGTTCAGCACCTTAAACAGCTCCTTCAGGACAGATTGACATTGACCCATTGACATGAAAGCCACCAGCTGCAACAAGTTGAAACTTTTAATGAAATTTATGAGTAGGTGGAGGGAGTTCATCTATTCTAAAACTCGTGTGACAAAACTACACTGAACCCCTGCACCTCTTCACCAATTAAAGGTCCAACCACAGAAGATGAATTCATTGCAGGTGCGCAAATGAAAAGGTGGGAAACGCTGATGCCAAGGCTGCGATGGAGCTGGTGACCACCCTGCCCACATGGAAAGTGCAATGCCTCGGTTCCAGCTCCGTCTCAGCCTTGGCATCGACGTTTCCCACCTTTTCATTTGTGCACCTGCAATGAATTCATCTTCAGCTGTCACCATAGTTACTGCTGTGTTGTTTTGCATGCTGTTGTCTCCAAGTCAAAGAAGTTTACCAGAGGGAAGGAGGGGTAGATGGGGGGATCCATCCCTATTAGGAGAATGACCTTGAGGCAAAGGCTTCTGTGAGCTGTCACATACCTGGATCAAAAATAACTCAGGCTGAACATTTCTCAACATGGTAACCATAACTACCAATCCCAAGCAGGTGTATTAACAATTCGGGTTTGCAGCGGGGTAGGAGATCGTCTCCCACCTTCCCCCCCCCCCCAAAAAAGGGGCCTTTCAAAAGAAAACTCAGATGCCATACAATACAGGAGTTTTCCTCTTGAGATTTCCTCACTCTAAACTGTGTGCATTCCCTGGGCATGGGGACAGGGAGAATATTCTCCCTCGTGCAATCCCATTCCTGTGGATACATTTCTGGTTGTTATTTCTCACTCCCAATGTTTATTGTAAGGTAGTTTATGTTTTCATGCTGGAAACTGAGGTCAAATTGTGAATGGTGCTTGCACTGCCCCTTATCCATTTCAGGGATTCAAAATGCTAACTATGGCCTATAAAACGCTATATGGCTTAGCTCTAAACTGGAAAAAGCAATCCTATGGGGATCAGGAACAGTTCCTCAACAGATTTCCAACATCACACACCCCCATCACATCAAGACCAAATACCTCTGTTTTCTTGTATTTGTTGTTGTTGATGATGATAATAATAATAATAATAATAATAATAAAGTTTATTTATATCCCGCTCTTCTGTCACCACTCAGAGCGGGTTACAATGATTAAAAAACATCAAGATAAAACAATTCTGATAACCCACAGCCCAACCTCCCACCCCTTAAAATTAAATTAAACCAATGTCAGATTAAAATCCAAGAACAATTACAACATACAACATATTGTTAAGGTTGATGTTGTTATTGTGTGTCTTCAAGTCATTGCCAACTTATGGCGACACTAAGGGTGAGAGCCAGCATGCATAGTGGTTTGAATGTTGGACTACAACTTTAGACACCAGGGTTCAAGTCACACCTTGACCATAAAACCCAATGGGTGACCTCAGCCTCAGGGGAAAGCAATGGCAAACCTCCTCTAAACATCTCTGAAGATGCCAACCACAGGCACTGGGAAAAGGCTAGGAATAAACACTTCTAGAACATGACCACATAGTTCAAAAAACCCACAAAAACTTCCTCTGAACAAATCTTGCCAAGAAATTCCCATGTTCACCATAGGGTCTCCATAAATCAGAAAGAACATGAAGGCACACAACAACAATGGGGTTTTCTTGGCAAGATTTGTTCAGAGGAGGTTGTTTTCCTATATAGTCCCTCTCAAAATGGCAACCAGAAGTTGCCATTTTGAGAAGGACTACAGAGGGAAACAGGGGTGTTTGGCAGATCACTTCCAGACACCATTTTGAGAGGGGTGTAAAGGAATGGAGGTATTTTGCTCAAAAATTGTTCCAATTTTTTAAAAAAGATATGGGGGCTGAGGAGGACTGGCAGGGGCTCCCTAAGTCTTTCCTCATAAGGCATGATTTCCAGACCTTTCACTATTTTGGTTGCCCTCCTCTGGACATGCTCCAGCTTCTCAAAATCCTTTTTGAATTGTGGCGCCCAAAACTGGACACAATATCCCAGGTGAGGCCTGACCTAATCAGAACAGAGTGGTACTATTACTTCCCTTGATCTAAACACTATACCTCTAGTGATGCAGCCTAAAATCGCATTGGCCTTTTTAGCTGCCGCATCGCAGTGTTTACTCTTCTTCAACTTGTGCTCTACTAGGAGTCCTAGATCCCTTTCACAAGTAGTCTTGTTAAGTCATGTGTCCCCCATCCTATATGTATGCATTTCATTTTTTCTGCCTAAGAGCAGTACCTTACATTTCTCCCTATTGAAATTTGTTAGTTTGGGCCCAGGGAGAGGAAGGAGCAGTTGTTGGTGCCACGTGGCAGCTCCTAATCCGTGCCCCATTTTCCCTAATGAAAGGGATGAAGAAGCACCTTTGGGAAACCCATTCACCCACCCACCTCCCTGTATCATCCCTTGGAGATCAAAAGGATCTAGAGCCAAGCACGCAGCAAGCAATCCAGCCCACCAACAATAATCCCTTCCTGGGATCTTCTGCCCTTCTTCCTGAACCCCTCTATTGGCCTACTATGGCAAGTGAGCAAGTCATCTTTGTTTCTTCCTACTCCCTACCCAGCCAGCAGCCCTGCCAGGGGTAGCTGGGCAATAGCATCGGCACCACTTCATCCCCACCAGTGGGCTGCAGCAGGTATGTGGGTCAAGTGAACAAATGGAAGAAGCATCCATGGAGAGGGATGCCCAGGAGGGTGTCATAAGAAGGACAGTGAGCAACCACCCTGCCACGTGACACACTCACCTAAGGGGTGACACCTGGTACATACCGCACTCCTCACACCCCTGTAGTGAAGCTGTTAGCATTAAATATGTTTTTAGTGTTTTTTTATCTTACATTTTAAGCAGGCTTCATTTTATTGCAGTTAGTTTCCTAAGGGACACAGAACTGTTTACTCTTACATTTGTTAGTCACTGCTGATACTTCAAATTCTGCTGTAAGTTTGTACTCAGGCTCAGCTAAAGAAAAGAGGGGTGATAGCTTTCCCGACCCTGAGATTAGAACACAGCTCCTACTTGCAAATATTTATTTGTTACTTTCTTTGTTTGTTGTATTTGTACCCCGCTCTTCAGAAATGCTCCCAGGAATGTTTTTAATGTTCTTAGCACATCAGCAAAGACAGGGGAGATGAACCAATGAATATACATGACAGTTGGCCTTCCACATTTGCAACTTCGACTTTTACAGATTGGATTATTTGCAGATTTGATGACTATGTTCTCTGTAGGAATCTTTGGGACTCTCCGGTGCAACTCTGGCAGAAACTGACCATAGAGTCGAACTGTCTACGGAAAACACTTCTCTGAGCATCTGCATATTATCCAGTTCAATTCTATGGTCAACTCCTGCCAGATGTTTGTAATAGAGTTGCACTGGGAGACATGGAAATTCCTGAACATGTTATCTCTCAGGCAAAAAAGTGGGTTTTTTCCCACTTTCATGGGGCTCCTGTGCCCCTAATCCCAGCATATATGGAGGTCCCATATATAGCAGTGTTACAAGTGGTCATAGAGGAAGCATTCCTAGCAATGAGAGAAAGAAGCTTGAATGTCTCTTGTAGGATAACTGTAGCTGTCCTTATGTTGTGTCAATATTTATGTTATAAACTCTCTGCTTGTGTGTGACTGTGTGTGTGTATTATAAAAAGAGAACCTTCTGAGATTGTTGCCTAATTAATCAGAGCTTCTTCTGAATTGGCCAAAAAGGCATTCCCTCAATTAATGTAACTGATCAATTAAGGAAACCATGCAGCCTTCGTTCTAACACGCCTTCCTAATTCCAAGACCTCATTACTGTGGAGCCGGTTGAGAGACTTCATAGACTAGGATTAGAGCCTTTCTAATCTACAAAGCAAACTCCCTACTTAGACTGCAGTTCTTCTTCACGCTTCTGTTGTGACAGCATTTGTCTTCCCCTTGGAGATCAATGCTCTTTACAAGCTGGGTTATGTCCCAGTTTGTCTTGCAACTCTGAAACAAGGATGCGCATGGGGAGAATGTGGAGGGGAGGTCCTTGTGGGATGAAATCCATCCCCATGGAGAGGGCTTGGGGGGCAAGGGAATGCTCACAATAGGCCACAGCTTTTGCAAAGTGTCAGTTCTACTGTATATACAGTAAAGTCACTGGCAGAGCTGCAGATAAAAACAAAGTCTTTTCTTCCAGCACACCCTACAACATGTCACAGATTAAAGTGGGATATCTGTGGCTGAGCAACATCAGAGTGTGGTCATAAGAATGTGACCAGGCAACAAGAGGGCAGATTTTATTAAGGAGAGTTACACTTTGTCTACCCTTGGTGGAGACATTACAAGGCTAAGTGGATCAATGGCATTGTTGTTGTTGTTGTTGCTATTTGTTGTCAAGTCGATTTCGATTTATGTTGACCCTATGAATGGGAGACCTTCAAGTTCCTCTAGTATCAACAGCTCCGCTCAGGTTCATGCAAACTCAGGGACATATATTTCTGGGATTTAAGCTACTGCCACACTACAAATTTAATGCAGTTTTGACATCGTTTTAACTGGCATAGCTCCATCCTATGAAATCTTGAGGTTTGAAGTTTGTTGTGGCACCAGAACTTTCTGGCAGAGAAGGCTAACTATCTCACAAAACTACAAATCCCAGAATTCCATAGCATTATCATGGCAGTTAAAGCAGTGGGTGCAGAAATTCACACACTACTTGCAAAGAAAGGACACCACTCTATGGTCTGAACTGCTACAATCCAGGAATAGTTTATTACTATACAAACCAGAAGTGTGGAACGTGTGGCCTGTGGACCACATGCAGCACCTTTGGGGCCCATGGCACCATTACCTTTTCATCAGTCCCCAAACCCTCTCAAATAGCATGATTATGAGGATATTTTCACCCAAGAACTGCACAAGAGGCCTTCCAAGTGTGCAAAATTGTGTTAAAACAGACAAACACTCCCAGACCTCTCCACCACGACTGTTAGCAGAGTCCCTCTCAAAATGATGACAAGAAGTAATGCAATGCCATTTTTGCTCAGCATTTTGAGAAGTAGTCTAAAAGAAAGGAAAGGTATTGCGGTGCGGGGGAGGGGGGTACTCCACTTCTGTGTAGGAATCTTACCTCCTCAAATTTGGTTTTGAATTTCAACTCCCAGACAGTAGCATCACTGAGATTGGTGTCACCTGGTGCAGGTGGAGAGAGTAAACTGCCTTGATGCACACATGCCTCATTTCCCCATCTGCCTAAATCACTGCAGCTCTCCCCTGCAAAGGCCTTCAGGGTCCAGCATGACTGCTCTCCAAGGAAATCTGGGATTCATAGAGGGGCCCCAGCAACTGCTGATGAGGGGAAATGGCACTCCATTTAGTGTCCTGTGTGGCTGCTGGACAAACAGGAAAGCACCCTTTTTTGCTCGGCGGTAGCCACGCCAATCCTCCAAGGGTGTCACCACACCACTGCTTACATCATCTCAAGCTGCATCTTCACTGCAGAAATAATGCTGTTTGACTCCACTTGGACTGCTACGGCTCAATGCTAGGGAATGTGGGGATTTGAAGTTTGTTGTGGCACCAGAGCTCTCTGACAGAGAAGGCTAACTATCCCACAAAACTATGAATCCTGGAATTCTCTAGTATTGAGCTATGGCAGTTAAAACAATGTCAAGCTGCAGTAATTCTGCAGGGGTGATGCAGCCCAAGAAAGTATTCAGGAAAAGGAGAGGGTACCTCTTCAGCCTACTGTATATACTCACGTATAAGTCTAGAAATTTTAGTCAAAAAAATGACACCAAAAACCTGAGTCGACTTATCCACAAGTCAATGTAAATACTGTACTTTAACTCTTATATAAAAAGAGGAACCATCCCCTGGTGAAAGGCAAGAGTGCAATCTCTCCTGGAAGCACTGACCCCCCCCCCCCTCTCTCATCCATCTAGCCTTTAAGGTAAACCCAGTTATGCCTGCCAGAATTTTGTAAGTTCTTTGGCAGCATTTTCTTTGCTTAATCATTTAGATTCTTTGTTGCATGCCCCTAAGTTTTACCATCAACTTATCCACAGGTCATATCAAAATCCAAAATTTTGGCCCCAAAACCTGCCCTCGATTTATACATGAGGTCAACTTATAGTCAAGTATATACAGTAATTCCTATTGTTAGTCTCAACAAGAGTAGACTCATTGATTCAACTGTTCAATGTTAAGTCCACACTGATGTAAATCCTATTGATCCAATGAGTCTGCTCTACTCAGGGCTAAGAAGAGGATAGAGGCCAATGTTGGCATGGCAGTTCTTTTCCAGATCTGGGAGAGATCTATTCAGATTATTTTGTTTGTGGGCCCCTCAAATAACAAAGCCCATCAAAGGTATCTCCCTCCATCACCATTTAGTGAGAGAATCGGCTCACTTTCATCGGACAGACAACAACTCCTGCGTGCTTATTGACATCTATCTTTTATTTATTATAGAGTAGAGGAACAAGGGGAGAAATCAGGTTGGTTGCGGAGCGTGCCAAACGTTTTATTGATCTTTCAAAACTGGAGAACAGAAATTACCCAGACAGAGTCCAAAACAACTGGGAAGGACACATAAAAACAGCATGAGGAGCAAGGAAAGAAGAATTGGGGAGAGGACAGTGCTGAAGAGCCAAACAGTGCAACATCCAAAGATAGCAGATGGTTACACCTCATTTTAAATTTCTCGTTTGACTGTTCCTTCCTTGAAGATCTTCCTTGTGGTGGGAAAATAGCTTTTACTTCCCCAGAATTCAATGTTGTTCCAGAATTCCTAGTCATGGAATATTTCAGTTTCAGAGATCTGGGGATGGGGGGCATCATTAGAAGTGTTGGCAGGAATTCACTTCGCTGAATGTTTTTGTAAATGGACTTACATCTGAGGGAAATACAACTGAACAGTTTCAAAGCATCCATATTCAGCAAGAGGCTGCTGCTACATTACTACGCAGGGGAGACAGCTAAGTGACCTTTGAACATCAGGACTGTTGCACATCAGAAACAACAGCACAACAGCTAGGCAGTATCAATAAGCACTGGTAGAGTTGGATGCAAATCAGGATATTCTTGCTGGTGTCCTATTAATACATCTTCATAATTCACTAACAGGAATCCTTATCATTTATGCTTCATAACTAAGTATGTGCAAAGTTACTATAGGAGGATGACCAAAATGGTAAAAGGTCTGAAAACCGTGCCCTATGAGAAGGGGCTTAGGGAGCTGGGTATGTTTAGCTTGGGGAAGAGAAGGTTAAGCAGTGACATGAAAGCCATGTTTGAAAATTTGAAAAGGTGCCATATTCAAGATGGAGCAAAAGGTGCCATAATCAAGTTGAATTTAGACTGTAAAAATAATGCAGTTTAGCACCACTTATATGTTGTACTCCATTTTAGGATTTGGAGTTTTACAAGGTCTTTAGTTTTCTTTGCCAAAGAGCCCTGGTGCCTCAGAAAACTACAGATCCCAGAATCTGTAGGTTGGAGCCATGGCAGTTAAAGAGGTGATAAGCTGCATTGTTTTCAACAGTGTAGATGCACCCTAGGACACAGAGCAATCGATTTAAGCTACACAAAAAGAGATTCCACCTCAACATTAAGAAGAACTTCCGGATGGTAAGAGCTGTTCAACAGTGGAACACACTCCCTTGGAGGGTGGTAGAGTCTCCTTCTTTGGAGGTTTATAAACAGAAGCTGGAGGGCCATGTGTCAGGAGTGATTTTTATATCTCTGCATGGCAGGGAGTTGGTCTGGATGGCACTTGTAGACTCTTCCAACTCTAGGATTCTGTGATTCTTAATTCTATGCACAATATAGATCATGATAGAGAATTCCAGTTGTTTTATTGATCATGTTGGTACCTAATATTGTAGTCATAAAATGAGCTGGCCAGAAGAATGATTAAAAGATTTTATCAGGTCTCTGTTGAATTTGGAATGTAAATGTCAGCTGGCAACCTGTTCTGTAATTACAATGCAAAAGACTGACTTACAATGCTGAAAATATTCCATTTCACGTTCGCCTTCATGTTTAACGTTCATTGCTGTCAGAAGATCTGGACAGGACACTGCAGGGGTTTCTACACATCCTGCAACCAAGAGAAGCCTGAAATGTTATTACTCATGCTCATGCCAACCCATGTTCTGGCACCTTGGCAATGGCTGTAATGGGAGATTTCCAGTCTTTAAAGGTAGAGGTTTGGAGGGCAACATTGAGAGATATCATAGATGCATCTCTTGCTGCAGGATCTCAGCTGTCAATTTTGCTAACTTGCTGACCATTGAAAGTGAATTTTGAACATTAACCAAATGTCCAATTTGTGTAAAAGTTTGTTTAGTGCAAGTATAGAACCTTTGTTTCTGGGTTATGTACCATTCACATTTCTATGGCAAGAATGGAGAATCTCCCAAATCACTAGTTAGTTCAAACACAAAGAAAAGACTTTTCTAAAGTTTGCATATTTATAGAGCAATTATTAAGAGCTAATAGCCAGAATGTAGAAATGGAATGACCATGTGTAGAGAACAGCAGCTTCCAAATACCAAATCGTCAGGATAACCAGCAAAGCAGGACCCAAATTCAGAGAGAATTTCTTTTTTCCCAAGGAACAGCCAATGATGGAGTTATATCTCTGACACAATACACAGCCATGCTAGTGAATTGCAAGAATGTACAATGGGAGACTGCACAAGATGTCTCATTGCACAGTAGGGACCCCATTGAGCAACAGGACATGTTGTGCATTTGGACACATTGTACATTGGAACTGTTTTGTGACAATCACACTGCTGGCTCCAATTGTGTGAGATGTCAATGGCATAACTGTATCACTGCTGTCTTCCAAAGAATACAAACAATGAGTGAAGGCAAAATTCCACTGAATGTGATTATAGGCCGGTTTATGATAATGTAACTTCCCAGCAGAATGTCTGGTCTGATTTTTTACTTCCCCAGCTGTGATCATGGGAAACCAATGTGGTTTTTTGAATTTAGTAAGCCACCTTGAAATTTGGCAGCACATCTTAAAGGTCTAGGCTTCTATAATGTCCATTGAATCACATTTCCATTCCAAAATTTCACTTCAGTGAATTTTCAGCTTTTCAGAATGCAATTGAATTTTGTATCTGTGCACATTGGGTTGATACAGATTAGTATGGGTAGGCTGGGCTGTTGTACTTTTCACTTAGGCCATTCTTGTGGCATACAGTGGAAAACAGGGTTGAGTAAACTCTTATATTATGGAAATCTTTAGCCTGCAGTTGTCTTCTTCAAATCACAAACTGATGAAATGCACGCATGAACTGGGATTTGGTCTTATGAGAGGTTTTGCTTTGACTAAGCATGTCAGATTGGCAGGAATTTATTTTCCCAAAATTTGATTAAGGTGGGAAAGGACCACAGGAGAGAATTGTAAGCGCATGAACAACTGAGCTACAATAAAATATTTGGCCTGTCAAGGGCCCAAGCTTCTCAAAAAGGCTGCATCTCCACTGCAGAATTAATGCAGATTGACACCACTTTAACTGCCATGGCTCAATGTTATGGATTTGTAGTTTTGTGAAGTATTTAGCCTTCTCTGTCAGAGAGCTCTGGTGCCACAACAAACTAAAAATCCCAGGATTCCATAGGATGCAGCCCTGACTGTTAAAGTGGTGTCAAAGCACTGCATTAAATCTGCAGTGTGGCAGCAGGCCGAAAGATGCCTTTCTACTCCGCTCCTACCTTGACCAAACAAGCTTTATGTTACTCTTCCATAAATGCATCTTCCCCCCTACAATATTTTAATGTATGATGACAAGAAGAGTGCCAGCATTGTACAGGGTTTGGGGTGTTGGACTAGGACTCTGGTGACCAGAGTTTAAATCTCTGCTCAGAGTTACTGTTATATTATAAGGTATGCTTAGGGTGAAATCAGTGGGATTTAAGTAAGTCGCACTCAGAACCTAGGATCCAGCCCCGATCAAAGTATTTGGATGCAATTTTAAAACTATAATTAGAGAATAATTTGCATAACATAATGCAGTATGTTGAAGAACTGGCATGGTGTCGTTGTTTCAGTGTTGGTATAGATCTCTGGGAGGCCAGAGTTTGAATCTCTGATCAGCCAAAGAAACCCACCGGGTGACCCTGGACAAGTCACAATCTCTCAGCCTCAGAGGAAGTTTATGGCTAACCCGTTCTGAACAAATCATGCCAAGAAAACCCTGTGATATGTTCATCTTAGGGGTTGCCATAAGTTGGAAATGACTTGAAGGCAAACAACAACAAGGATAAGAAATTGCCCAGGATTTCAGATCTTCTGTGGAACTCCTGTCATGTGTCCCACTACCTTGAAATGTGAGGTTGGTGAGTATCCATGGCAGGGTTTTCTCTGGAGTGTTTCCCCCTGCCTCAGGTGTGAAATTCCCTTTCAAAAGAAGTACCTCTCTTGTACTTCCACCGGGCAGCTGGGACAGTATTATTTTGCATGACAGTCAGCCCTTAAAACCAGAGGTGCTGCTTTGTCTGTTTTCACTCCCTGTACTTTTTTATCTAATTTTTAAGAAATTGTTTCATTCTGTTTTTAAATAGGATTTCTATCTGCTTTAACAGCTTATGTTTCACATTTTAAATCATATTTTTTATCAGTTTTGCATGGCCATAAGGGCCCTCATGAGGCCCCAAGACTATATTTTGCCCATCTTGTCCTAAAGAATATATGTGCCTATGCTTATCTTTTCAAGTGCAAATTTTTTCCTTTTGCTTTGCTCACATTTCTGTAGTGCTGATGCATTCAGTGTGAATTTTCAAGAAAGTTTAAATAGTGTGCATTATTGGGTAATTAAATGACCCAAGATCCTACATCAATGAGACAGAGCATAAATTTATGCTCATGGAATTGAATGGCAGTTATGTAATGGAGTCTTGCTAGTGAATTGTGAGGTTACACAACCCCATGTGCTTGTTCATCTATATGCATGATTTGTAATGCTCATCTGTGCATGCACAGTGTCCCATGTGCATCTACCCATTAAAATGTGCTGTGTGTGTTGTAAATTTGTATGTGCATGTATAACAGGAATCTCCAATGTGCATAATCTATGTGCATGCTCATGTGCAGTGGTACTTCATGTGCAATTCCACTTCTGTAACCTTGAGCTGAATGTTGACATTCAACATTGGACAAAAGGGTCCAACCATATGGGAGCTAGCACAGGATTCTGACTAATGCCCAAAGCATTGAACCAATGAGTATATAGACTGTATGGGATGTTCAGGTACTTAAATAGACATATATCTGTGGGGGGAAAAATTGAGAATTTTGCAAGAGGTTGCCATAATGTTTCTACATGGGTGAGCCAGTGAAGCAGTTGATGCACATCGAACACCAATTTGCATTAGATGCCAATGCACATTGAGTATTCCCAAAGCATATCAGGACATCAGCTAGTGTCATGGCATATTAGGATGCCAGCTAGTGAAAAACAGCTCTTTTCAAATAAAGAAATAAATGAGAAACAAACAAGGTATTAGGGAAAGATAGACGGCTCAGCAAAGAAAACAGCATTACCCTTAATTTAAGAAAAATGGGGCTCAATAAGAATGAAAAGTATGTGATAAAGCAAATATTAAAAGTAGCAAATGGAGTCACTGCTTGAGAGAGAAGGAAAATTCAGTGTGGAGTAAGTCCAATCTTGAAAAATACAGAGCAGGATTTTTATTTATCTGATCTTCCTAGAGAAAGAAGATTGAAATCTATTGGCCAGATAAAGCTAGAATCTTGGATCAACAAATGGAAAATGCTGCTTGAAAAAGTCAATGTACAAGGGGTTATAGAGAAATAACCAGCATGATTTGGACTGTTATTCATATTGTGGAAAATGGATCCTGAAGTGCTATATAGATGTATTTTCTGTAAAGCTGTTGAGAGGGAGGGTGGGGGTAGGGGAGCAAAATAGAAATGAATTATTATGGAGGGAGCTGGGTCTGTTTAGTCTGGGGAAGAGAAGGTTAAGAGGTAATATGATAGCCATGTTTAAATATTTGAAGGGATGTTATATTGAGGATGAAGTAAGCTTGTTTTCTGCTGCTCCAGAGAATAGGACCTGGAGCAGTGGATTCAAACTACAGGAAAAGAGATTCCAGCTCAACTATAGGAAGAACTTTCTGACAATAAGAGCTGTTCAACAGTGGAAGACGCTGCCTCAGAGAGTGTTGGAGTCTCATTCTTTGGAGGTTTTTAAACAGAGGCTGGATGGCCATCTGTTGGGGGTGCTTTGATTGTGCCTCTTCCAACTGTATGATTTTATGATTCAATAAGATTCGTTTTATTTTATTTTATTTTACTTTACTTTATTTTAAAAGGACAACCATCTAGAAGTAGTGCTCAATGAACATTGGGGCACTGGGTAGGGAGTGCTGGTATGCCTCAGTAGAGCCCAATGTACATCGTGACATCCTTGCTAGTGCCCTGATACACATTTTCAAAATTCACAAGGGGGAGTCCATAGCACCTCTGCTATGCAGCTAAGAATGAATAAAGTTACGCCATGTAGACTATAGTCCAAAACACACTGTAGAAATAATCCAGACCGAGACTGCTTTAACTGCCCTGGCTCAGTGATAGGGAATTCTGAGGAGTATATTTTATTGTGATACCAGAGCTCTCTTACAGAGAAGGGAGCTTATCTCACAGGGCTCTACGAAAGCTGCTAGCATGGAACGATAGGGGTTAGGAAGGGAACAGAATGGAGAAAGGATGTATTTTACTGCATGCCAGAACACCGCCGATGCCGCTGGAAGTCCCTGTTCCGTTCCCCATCCGTCCCAGAGGAGGTGATTTTTAAGAACAGTTCCAAACAATTCTTGAAAAATCACCTCCTCTGAGATGGATGGGGAATAGAATGGACAGGGACTTCCGGCAGCATCGGTGGCATTCCAGCGTGCGGTAAAATGCATCCTTTCCCCATTCCATTCCCTTCCCGCCCCCTTTTGTTCCATGCTAGCTGTGTTCCTAGAGCCCCATGTGATAAACACCAAGGCTAAATGTCTCACAAAATTACAGTTCCAAGAATTCCCTAGCACTGACCAAGGGCAGTTAAAGCCATCTCAAATTGGATTATTCCTGCAATGTGTTTTGGGCCTACAATATAAAATCATGGCCATGATTTCTAGAAATCTGTGGTCATGTATGACCTTTCTCATGACACGGTTTACATGCCCATAACAAAACAGGTATAGAGGTAATTTTAACTGGGCCATCTTATTGGTGACACAGGTACACAGCCTTCAGAGGCACACAGGATTCTTGGCCAGCTTTCATAGAAATGCATCTTCTCAAGAAACCATAGAGTAATCTTCAAGAGCCTCTCATCCCATCACCGAGAGGCTAACCTGAAAAGAAAACATGCAAGTGCAGGGAGGGCAATTCAACTCCACCTGCAAATATGATGACAGGATATCCAAGCCCAAACAGCTGCTGGGGTGACAAATGGGAGGTCGCCTGGAGATCACTTGAGAGACAAGGAGAAATTGTTATTTTGCTGCTCTGCTAATGTGCCTTATTTTCCCAGTTGCCAAGGGTCAGCGCTGCAATTTAGCCCAAATGAAAGCAAGCTGTGCGTGACGCTTTCCAGACCGACACCCTATTATGACAGGTGAATGAAAGCGCTCGCACCGGGGTACCGATAGATTGTGGTGGGATAACAATGAGAGGGCATCGGTAAGCGAGGAAAGGGCAGCCTGAATAGGGAAGGTGGGGGAAAGAGAGTGTGGCTCCTTTTGAATTCGTAGCCAGTGAAAAGAGCACTTCAACATCTGATGATTGCAACCTCTGTATTACAGGCCCCATCTTTGCTAAAAGAGCATATTTCCCTCGGGAATGAGAAAAGGGAAACTAAGGTCACTTCCTAAATAGAAAAAGTTCTCCCTAGAACAACTGGAAAGGAAAGCCATGCCTTGATTTTATTATCGTTGAGGACTTATGGCAACCCTAAGGTGAACCTGTCACAGGGGTTTTCTAGACAAGATGTATTTAGAGAGGGCGCTTTCCCTTGTCTTCATCTGAATCCAAGAGTTAGTGTAAATTGCCCAAGGTCACCCAGTGGATTTCTATGGCCAAAGAATTTGAACCCTGGTCTCCCAGAGTTCTAGTCCAACATTCAAATCACTACACCACACTGGTTGTTGCTCTGATCCAGTATAGGGAACAGAAAGGCTATTGTTAGTCTTGAGTAAAGTACTGTAGAACCATCGGCGCAGCTGGATCACCTCGATTCATGGGGAGAGGGGGGATTATTATTATTATTATTATTATTATTATTCCCCCACCATCACCAGGTAAGGGAGTAGCTGGTAAGCACTGCATGGCAGGGCAGTGGGCATGTGTGCGGACAACTGCCCATCGCTGTAGTGGCCTAGGAGTGGGAATGGGCCAGAACCACAGGGAGGGTGCCATGGTTTTGGCCCGTGGTATCCTGCCCATGCATATGGGCCCTTAATTAAACTTATATAGCTAGGTAGCTGATGTAGAACATCAGCCAAATAATAACAGCAACAACAACAGCAACAATAAGAACAACTATACATTTTTTGTGGTTTTTCAGGTTATGAGGTCATGTTCTAGAAGAGTTTATTCATGATGTTTCACCAGCATCTGTGGCTTGCATCTTCAGAGAATGCTGGCATGGAAGAGAGTGCTTCCTGGCAAAACGTCAGGAATATCTTCTAGAACACAGCCTCCTATCCCGAAAAACCCACAAAAAACTATGGATGCCAGCCGTGAAAGACTTTGGCTTCACAATTAGAAAACTACTGGGAACAATTCAAAATGGACTGACAAAACCTTTGAATGAAACAGACATAAATAGGATTGTAATAACACAACTGCAAAAGGCAACACTGCTTGGAATATGTCACACTATCTGATGACATTTCATTGGTTCCTAGATTCCTGGATCGCATCCGGATCATTGACAGTCCAAAATTCTAATTGTAAACACCTGGTTGATTGTGAAACCAATGAAGAATGGGAGCATGCATCATCGTGATAGCAATGGTGCAAACAGCTGTGGAACAGTGTGAGCTAGTATGCATGCCATGTGACATATCCCTGGTATAGCTACATTGGCATATAAATGGCATTTGGAAGTAAAGTTTAGGCATCTGAAGAAAAGGGGCAATCATAGTTTGCAAAGGGATGTGGATGCAGCAAACAGGTGCAAGATATGAATGGTTTTGAGTATCTCACTCTCTGCAATGCCAGAAATTTGGAGACTGAATGAAAATTTCATCAAGATAGTAGCATTCTTATTTGGGGGTGATGCCCTCATCCCCCGCCCCCCGCAATTGTTACACCCCTGGCTTCTCCGTGTGCATGAGGAGTTCACATTTTCTATTCAGGTGCTCCTGTTTTGATGCTCTATAAGGTATAATTGTTCCCTGTGCTGGGTTTTGCAATCCTATTTTCCTAACAATAATAATCACTAATAACTAGAGTAGCATAGTAGAATCAAAGAATCAAACAGCTGGAAAGAACCAAAAGTGCCACCTAGTTCAAGCCTTGCCATGCAGGAATCCACTTCTAAAGTACCTTAGAGAGGTGGCTTTTAATTCCTATTTAAAAACCTCCACTTCTTTCCAAGGTAGACTATTCCAGTGCTGAACAGCACTTGCTGCCGATTTCTTGAATCAACTGAAACCAGATGAAAATTGGATTAACAAGATCCCACTGATTTGGCGTACCTACTCCACTGTGGGCTAGCAGTTCAATTCTGGTGTTATTGGTTTGGAAACAGGAGGGTGATGTATCCACACTGAACAATTGTAGCAGTTTGATACCTCTTTAACAGCATCAATGCTTTCTGACAGAGAAATCTAAGAACTTCATTGTTGTTGTGTGCCTTCAAGTCATTTCTGACTTATGGTGACCCTAAAGCAACCCTATCTTCGGGGTTTCTTGGCAAGGTTTGTTCAGAGGAAGGTTTCCTTTGCCTTCCTCTGAGGCTGAGAGAGTGTGGCCTGCCCAAAGTCACCCAGCGGACATCCGTGGCCAAATGGGGATTTGAACCATGTTCTCTAGAGTCCTAGTCCCACACTCAAACCACTACACCATGCTGTCTCTGCTTCACACTACAAGTCCCAGAATTCTATAGGATGTAGCTATGGCAATTAAAGTAGACTCAAAGTGCTATAAATACACTGTGCAGGCAAATGCTAGACTCTATTTTGAAGGGGACCACTGCCCTGTGCACCTTCTTCTGATGAGTTTCTTATTCATTTACTTAATGAGAGGGTTAAGGAAGGAATACTTGCAAAGGGGCACTATCTTCCCCTTTTTGATTGTTTTAATAGCTATGTCCAGTAGCCATGACTTGATGGGAACAACAAAGTACAAATGCAAATGACATTCAACAAACGTTTGATAAAGAAAGCATTGTACAAAACCTGGGCTAAATATACGCAAATGCTTTATACCGAAACCCCCCCTTGGCTATCACCTTCCAAGACACTTTCTTTTAAAGCTTTATGGAAACAAGGAGAATGGCTATAGAGATCTCCTAAATTCAAAAGAAGAACCATAGCAGCTTAAGAGCAAACAAGAACTCCTAACTGAAGGGTTCAATATTCAATGGTTTCCTTCTTTGCAAATTTCAGAAAAAATTAAGACTGACAAAATTAAGGGAGGATTTGATTTTTAAAAGAATAAATTTGAAGAATATCCTCTAAATGGAGAAAAACAGTTGATTGGTAATCTGTATAAGATGCTGCTGAATTATGATTTAGAAGATGAATGAATTAAAGACTGTGTGATAAAATGGGCTAAAGATATAGTATAGTATATAGAGTCCTTGACAGTTGGGAGAATTTATGGGAAACAATAGTGTTTATACGAGGTGTTGTGACTTAAAAGAATTTTTTTGGAAAATGCTATACACATGGTATCTCTCACCAGATAAACTTGATAAGATCTATAAGTGTATCAGTAACTCATGCTGGAAATGTGGCGAAGAGGTTGGAACATTCAACCACATGTGCTGCCAATGTAGTAGAGTAGAAAAATTTTGGCTTATGAAACAAACAAGAATGCAGGTTGGCTTATACAAGAAAATTACTTTGATCCCAGAACTTCTTCTATTTGGCCTGTTTAATTTTGAAAGCAATATTGAGAAGGAGGATGAAAGCACTTTCATTCTCTTCCAATCATAAGAGGGTGGGAGAGGGTGGTAAAAATGTCCCTTTTGTTGAATGGGTTTTTCCAGATTGGCAAAAGGGGCACTTTTATCACACTTTTATGACTCTCTCCTACACTTTTACGACTGGAAAAGAAGAAAGTGCTTCAATGAGATGTGGTGACAGAAAGAGAAACGTGCTTCTCTCCTTTTGCCTGCCGAGTTTATTTGTAATGTAATATAGCTCTTAGAGAGCTCTTGTGCCACAACTGACAAGAATCTCAGGATTCCATATGAAGGAGCAATGCACTTAAAGTGGTGTCAGATGGCATTATTTCTGCACTGCAGATGCAGTCTGAGACCATCAAAAGCAGGCCCCTTGTCCTAAGAACCTATTGTATGCTTGCTTGCTTGCTTGCTTGAAGGGGAAATGTCATCCTCTTTGCACCCGAGTCTGACTTTGCCCAGTCTGGCTGCTGGTTCTTTAGGTGACCTAGGAGTCTTGGGGCCAGGATGTGCCACTAGTTATGCATATGTAACTGTGGCTGCATCTACACTACAGAATTAATGCAGTTTGACACCATTTTAATGACTCAATGCCAATGGATTCTGGGATTTATAGTTTGGTGAGGTATTTAGCCTTCTCTGTCAGAAAGCTGTTGCACTGCAACATGCTACAAATCCCAGGATTCGATAGGATGGAGCCATCGCAGCTAAAGTGGTGTCAAACTGCATCAGTTCTGCACTGTGGCAGCAGCCTAAGTAGCTGATGCAGAACACTGGGATTTGTGTTTTGATATGGTAGTTTATTTGTGTGTTTTTTTAAAAAACTTTTTTATCATTACATTTTAATTCTTGTACTTTGTTTAATTTATATGGTCAGCCATCTTTTGTCCCATTTGGGAGAAAGGCAGGATATAAATTAAATGAATGAATAAACTGAGTGGCACAGCTTTCTGGGGATCCCTGTTGCTTATTTCCTAAGTATGCTTCCCTGAGAGTAAGCAACACTGAACAACAGTGGGACTCATTTCCACTAACACATGTTATATGTTCATTTTGGCATAGTACCTGTATTTTTATCCACTGCACAGGAGGAGGAAAAGTGCCTAGGTAAAGCTGTCTCCGACCCATTTTATTATGGCATATGTTTTTGTGGACTGGTTGATTTCTTCAGATCCATCTGCTATTGCCTTGTGTTACCAAGCACACCTTCATAAGATCATTGTGGAGATCAGGGGATTGTAAACAAAAAAGTGAAAGGGAAATGAACAATGCAAACATGTGATACTTCTATTAAGTGCAGGTTAAATGGTTGCAGTGACCATTCAGAGCGGTAGCTCAACAATTTCAGAATTGATAAGCTGATTTAATACCTATCATTATCAATACTGCAATATTGGAAATGCTTGGTGTAATGAGTGGTTTTCAATCCATTTTAAATCATGGAAGCTTTGACTTTGGGTGAGAATTGTGCAACCTTGCATATGTTGTTGGATTACAACATCCAGCATTCCTCACCCTTGGCTGTACTGGCTACGGATGCTGGTAGTTGCAGTCAAACAACATCTGAGTGCCATTCTCACTCCTTCTTTAGTATAATTGTCTATTGCAGTTTGTTCTTTTTGCATTTCATTTCTACCCAGCTTCATTCCTTACTCTACCACCCCATTTCTCTCTCCTCTCCATCAGTCTATCTGTTTTACACCGATGTGTGTGTGTGTGTGTGCAGTAGTAGTAGTATTAGTAGTAGTAGTAGAGGCTTGGAAAGTTTTTCCTGTTGTTGTTGTTGTTGTTGTTGTGTGCCTTCAAGTCATTTTTTTAAGTACGGCTACCCCAATGTGAACCTATCCTGAGGTTTCCTTGGCAAGAGTTCTTCAGAGAAGCCTTGCCATTGCCTTCTACTATGGCTGAGAGCATGTGACTTGTCCAAGGTCACCCAGTAGGTTTCATGGCTGAACTGGACATCAAACCCTGGTCTCCAGATTCATAGTCCAACTATGTAAAATAGTCCAACTATATAAAAGTTTCTTTTATATAAAATGTCTTATTTTGGGGTGCAAGCACGTCATTTAAAAAAATGCATGCATCATGTAATTTATCAGTGTAGACGATTGCTTAACTTTACAGAGAACAACATGGCTAGAAAATCAGTAGTAACTGAATACAGCTAGTAAAACCAACACAGTTGGCCCTCCATATCCATGGATTTTTTTATCCACGGACTCAAGCAACCACAGATTGAAAATATTCAAAAAATACATATAAATTCCCAAAAGCAAAGCTTGGTTTTGCTGTTTTATATAAGGGACAAAATTTTATTCTGCCATTGTATTTAATGGGACTTGAGCATCCAGAGATTTTGATATCCACAGGGGTCCTGGAACCAAAACCCAGCGGATACCAAGGGCCCACTGTACTTTCAACTAATATTTCAGCAGGAGACAAACTTCCTGAATGCCATGAATTCCAATTGTCCCTATTTTGAAAGTCTGCCAATACAGTACTAGTGTGTAGCAATGTGAGATAACATCTCAAGTATCTGATAAACTGAGCTTTTATCTATAAATGCTTGTGCCATAATAAAATGTTAGTCTTTAAGGTATTACAAAATTTTGGCTGCTCTCTGGCTAAGGGCAGACAAGGCAGCCTAAAAGACTTTTTAAGAGAGCTGAAGATGGCATGATACAAACTTACTTTCTTGGGATGTGCACCCACATCTCTTTTTGTTCCATTTTCACCTCTGGCCAAATATCATGCAGTAAGCCTTCTGTGATCCAACACGTCTTTCGCATCTGCACTGCAGAAATAATGCAGTTTGACACCACTTTAACTGCCATGGTTCAATACTATGGAATCCTGGGATCTGTAGTTTGTTATGGCCCCAGAGCTCCCTGACAGAGAAGGCTAAATATCTCACAAAACTAAAAATCCCAGAATTCCATATAAATAGAGTTAAAATGGTGTCAAAACAATTTACTTCTGCAGTATAGACAAGGCCTCAGTGGGGTACAACAGCCCCTCCTGCTTCCAATGTAAAACACTTATAAAACACAAGACTTGAAACATCAATTTGTCAAACAGAACCTTTCCAACTGTTCACTTAAAAGAAATCTTCATACATACCACTTTAAAAGAAAAAAAGAATGTGTCAAGAAGCTCAGAAGTTATTGTGGGGTAAATATACACCCTAAAGGAAATTAATTCGTCTGTTTTTCCCCCTTCAAGACCCTTCCTCCAAAAACCTCATTATTGTTTTATTCCATGGTGGGTTTGGAAGGTGAAGAGCAATTTTTCTGTCGCTCTTTGGTCAGATTTGATTTCTGCAGCTTAAAAAGTAGTTTAACCGGCTGCCCTTCTCTACAGCAGCTACTAAAGGGAAGGACATTCCTACTGATTTCAGTGGGATTTACTCCCGAGTAAATGTGCCTACAATTGTGCACTGTTACTATATGCTCTGTTTTTATTTTGCTTTAATTTTATTAGCTATAGACTAAGGAAGGCTAAAAGCAACACTGAAATTCTTTCTGAGACAAGAGACAGACATTGTCTCTTTTAGGTATAGATCACTACTGTATCTATAAGGCAAATCCAGAAAGGTGAGACTCAGTTCTTAAATCCAGATCATGAACAATATATTTATTTTTTGACAACCCTCCCTCACCTATTCCTGGGAGCTGTTGCTCAAAAAAAGTACTGTAATATTTCCAAGATCCATCTAAACCAAGGATGTGAGATGTTGTTGGACTGCAATACCCATGAGCCCTACCTAGCATATCCAGTGGTGAGGAATGCTGGTGGTTGCAGTTCAACAAAATCTGGAGTGATGCATGATTCCCACCCAAGCCCTAAAGTTCCATCGCCATCTCCATTTCTTTAATGCTCTCTACACAGGGCAACTCCTGTGCCACGCCCGGAAGCTTCAACTGTTCCAAAATATGGCAGCCAGATTGGTTGTTGGAAAACCTAAGTTCGACCAAATTACACCAATTCTAAAGTGGCTGCCATTAGCTTCCGGGCACAGTACAAGATGTTGGTTATTACCTATAAAGCCCTATATGGCCTGGGTCCAGCCTCCTCCCATATAAACCTTTCACACACTTGGTTCCTTTGGGAAGAATCTCTTACAATCAAGAAGATATAGGTTAGTGTCAACTTCCCAGAGGACTTTTTCTGTAGTTGCTCCAAAAATCTGGACTGACCTGCCGGAAGAGATTCGCCAAATAGCTTCCCTTCCCTTGAGGTCTTTAAGGCAATAAAGACAACCCTCTTCCGGCAAGCCTTACCTGATTGATGATGTCCAGAACGAAAGAATCTATCCACTTTATTTCCATCCCTGAGTTAGTCATCATCTGTTAACTGCTAAGATTTTGAAGCTATTGCCATGAGTTCACGGTTTTTCTCCAATTTATTTAATTTTATAATTGGGAAGGGAGGGTTAGGGTTGGGGTTTGGAGGGTTTTGCTGTTTTATCATTTTTGTATTGTTTATATTTTGCTGTTACCCGCCTCAATCCCCAAAAAGGAAGAGGTGGGATATAAATAAATAATTATTATTATTATTATTATTATTATTATTATTATCTTTCCAGCTCAAAATCAATCAAAAG
This sequence comes from Urosaurus nigricauda, assembly GCA_034509955.1. NCBI lineage: Eukaryota > Metazoa > Chordata > Lepidosauria > Squamata > Phrynosomatidae > Urosaurus > Urosaurus nigricauda. The sequence goes on from JAOEGL010000004.1 coordinate 5,630,349, forward strand.
CCTCCCCATCAAGACATCAAGCTGGTCCCTTCACCATCCAATTGACAGGCAGTCCCTGCACTGCTTAGCTGAGCACTGGGGGTGAGCGGATGAGTGGTTGGGGGTGGGATGGATGATCCACACAGTCCCTACTTGGAAGTATTGTGGCTGGAGAAGAACTTGGTTTCTGCAGTGAATACCACCTATAGATCAGAGACCTCCCCTGAATAGGCATTGGGTTCCTCTGACCGTGTGGTCACCTTGAACTGGCGTCTCAGGAATCCACCATAGCGCTTCTGATTGTCCCATTTGAGCTTCGGGCGGATCCTGCGCATGAAGCCCCCGTAACGTTTGTGCAGGTCCTCCAGCTCTTGGCCATCATCCTCAGCTGCAATGGTGGTGGACACCATTTCAGAGCCTCTCTTGGGGTATTTACGGAGAAATCCTCCATAACGTTTCATCTCATCCTTGAGAGATCCTGTATGTGACTCTTCCCCATTGTAGCTCAAGTCTCCAGCCTCTAGCACTGTGGGGTAATCTTCGACCCCTGGTTCAGAGGCTGCCCTCTCCCCTATCTTCCGGAAGAACCCGCCGTACTTCTTAGTGACACCTCCTTTGGTGATGCCATTCTCGCGGAGCAAGGAAAAGATCCTGTTCTTATCCAGCTTCTTCATAAAACCACCATAACGTTTGACAATCCCAGGATATGGCTCCCAAGAATAAGGATGGCCTTCTTCATCTTCCTCCACCTGGGAGGGTCTGTTGGCCTTCTCCTCCTCCTCCTCCTCCTCCATCAGCAAAGGGGTGAAAGTGGATATGCTTTCTTTGCATTTGTCCCATTCTGCCCTGGATGGCAAAGAGCCTTGGCACTCCAGGGAACAGATCTGTAAGACACCAACAAAAGGTTCTTCCTAGTTCTCCAAGACCAGAAAGGGATCCAAAAGAAAAAAGAAAGGAAGGAAAGAAGGAAGGAAGGAAGGAAGGAAGGAAGGAAGAGAAAAAGAAAGGTCTTCCTACCAAGCTGGCTTGATATTTCCATTATAAAATAAGGGCTTGTTCTGAATACTATCAACAGTCCCCAATACATCCACTGAATCAAGGAAATTTACATAAGACTTGACTCATGACTCAACAATTAATTCAGTGGCTCTAGTGAAGTTGGGACAGCCATTAGGATTTAGGCCATTACTGTTACTTTCTCCTGTGCTTAGGGCTGTAGATAGCAGCAGGGATATTTCTGCTGACTCCCCAGTGAAGTCTGGTGTTCCCAAATTATTTGAAGTCTGTTCCCAGGAGGGGAATATCCCAGCTTTTCAATCACAATCCTATGTGATACAGGATTGAATGAAATGTTGACGGGCAAGTGGCTCCATAACTACAGTGCCTGGTATTGCAGTATTGCAGTTACAGATTTATAACCTAGCAACTTATCACATGCACATTTAACCCAACTGCACCCTAACGGGATGCAGCCGGAATGCAGGATGCTGGCGGGAATTACTGAATGTAATTCATCGCCAATTCTGTTGACCAAATTCAGCCTGGCTGCATCCCGGCTCCCACATGAGCTTTGTTGGAAAGCTTCCCGCTTTGAAAAGCAGCCTCTGAAGTGCACCTGAGATCCGTGATGCAGCTAGGTTGTACTCAGACGGCGGAATCAGCAGCAAATTATGTGCAATAATTCCTGCCTGCATCCCGCATCCTGGCTGCATCCCGTTAAATGTGCTTGTGAAAAGCTCCTTAGTTACAGATCTGTAACTGGTCTATATTCCATAAGACTAGGTAGTCTTATTGGAAACCTATGCAAATGCTGTGTCAATCCATTTTAAGAGTTAGCAGCTGGATTGGATGGTCCATTCAGATTCCAAAAAACATGCAAGAAGGACCATACTTCCAGCTTTGCTCCTGGCAGCGAATGAGTATATGACAATCAGAAGCAAGACCACCGGCACAAGTCCTTGTCAAAGCCTCACTTGCTGGTGGGAGGGGTTTAAAATGTCATTCTCTTTGCACTTCAGTCAGAAGTTGAACTGATCTCCTTTGCCCAATCTGGCCAGGGGTTCTTAAAATGGGGTAGAGTGGGATTAGGCCAGGAGACGCTAGTTATTAATATCTCCAATAAGTAGTTGATCTAGGGTATCAATACATGTTGTAAGCCCAATTTGTTGCTGTGTTCTTTCAGGTCATTTCCGATTTGTCACTTCTGATTCTTCACTCTAAGGTGAACCTATCAATGGGTTTTCTTGGCAAGATTTGTTCAGAAGAGGTTTGCCATTGCCTTCCTCTGAAGCTGAGAGTGAGTGACATGCCCAAAGTCACCCACTAGGTTTACACAGCTGAACCCAATTGATAACATGATAAAAGTTTTATATGAGATACAAAGAGTTAAAGGACCTGGTCATTGTGATGGTGCCATGAATGTAAAAGTGAATTTAGGTCCTCTAGCATATGTATAAGAAAGATAGGTTTGATGAGGGTTCTAACAAATCTGGCTTAGTGAACAGGGCCATAAACCTGATAAGAATTCAAGTTGCACCATTGGCCTTCAGAATTTTATTCGCTCAGCTGGGCAAGGATAATCAACCCATAACCAGTGCTGTAACTTACCAAGGGGTTGATGGGCTTCTCTGCATCCTGGCCTTGCAGAGAGCATGCAGAGCACTGGGTTGCACAGTCTGCAGAAGCAGAAGGAGCCAGATTGAGGCAAACAGCCAGTCCCAAAAGCTGCCACACCATCCTTCCAAGCAGGTACCTAAAAGGACAGAAAGAGGTGAACAAGAGCCAGGTGATTATTCATCTGTTATGGAGGGGAAACATCTGTAACCATAACCGTCACCTTCCCAAAATACCCAAAGTAGCTCTGAGTCAATTCCTGTACTGCAGCCACTCACTCAAAACCAGAAGGTGGCGAGTTCAAGACCAGCAAAGGGCTGAAGCTTGACTCAGGCTTGCATCCTTCCGAGGTCGCTAAAATGAGTACCCAGATTGTTGGGGGCAAATAGCTTACAATTGTAAATGAAGCTGTTTGTTTAACAAATTGTAAGCCGCTCTGATAGTCTTGGCTGAAGAGCGGGGTATAAATAAAACATTATTATTATTATTATTATTATTATTATTATTATTATTATCAATTCCCAAATCTTCTTTGGGTAGGTGGAGGCATTGTGGCTTACTGGTACAGCTGAGCATGTAAAAGGAACTAGGTTCAATTCCAGTGAAAATAGAAGGAATATTTGAAACAGGGAAAATCCATCCATCCATCTATCCAACCCTATATTTATATCCAGCCTTTCTCCCAGGCTAGGACTTAAGGCAGCATTCAAACACATGCAGTTAAAAAAAGAGTTGGCCCTCCTTATTCACTGATTTTTTATCCATGGATTCAAGCATCCATGACTTGAAAATATTTTTTTAAAAGTATAAATTCCAAATAGCAAGCCTTGATTTTGCCATTTTATATAAGGGACACCATTTTGATACGTCATTGTATTTAATGGTACTTAAGCATCCACAGATTTTGTTATGCATGGGGGGTCCTGGAACCAAACCCCAATGGATAACAAGGGCACATTATATACAAAACCAGTCAGCACAGAACCATCTTCCCTAGCCTAGTGCCATCTACTGGGTTATAACTGCCATCCTCCCTGTCCAGCATGATCATTTGTCATGCTGAATGGAGATTGTGGAAGCCTAAGTAGATTATCACACATGGCTTTAAACCTGCTATTAAAACTAGAGAATAGCATCTTTGGCAATACTTATTTCACAGCATCATGATTGCTTAGTCACTGCTTTGCTGTTAGAATGTCCCTTTTCATTGACACAAAACATCCATCAATAAGCTCCCAAATGCACTGCTTCAGTATTTGTTCTCAGGAGCGATTATAAGTTCCTTGCATGGCAGTTCTGGAATTGAGCAGTCATGTGGTTTCCATGTTGCCTCCTCTCTCTCTTTGCTCCCCCCTCACTATTCCAGAGCATGCTGGGGGGGGTTACTCATGAGGAGAACACACACGATTTTTCTTTGTTGGGCAGAGGGGCACAGCTGGCTTGCAACCACCATGGCTCCACCCTACAGAATCCTGGAATTTGTAGCTTTGTGAGTCACCGTCCCTCTTTGGCAGACAAGGCTAAAGACCATGTAAAACTACAAATCCCAGGATTCTATAGGATGGAACTTTTTCACTTAATGTGGTGTCAAACTGCATTAGAGCCGGCCCTCCACATTTTTGGCTTTGATTTTCAGAGATTTGATTATTCGTGGATTTGCGTAATATGTTCTGTCTATGAATCGCTAGGTCCTCCAGCACAGCTTTGCCAGAGGTTGACCATAGATGTGAGCTGGAGGACTTAGCGGTTACTAGAGAAAACATTTCTCTAGACATTTGTAGGTCCTCCAGCATGATTCTGTAATCAATGTCTAGCAAACATTGTCCACAGAATTACATTGGAGGACCTGGAGACTAATAGAGAGGAGTTCTCTTAGATAAAAACTCAGTGGGTTTTTTTATTTGCAGTTTCTCCAGTGAATGTGGAGGGCCAAATGTATTTCAGCAATACAGTTTAGGCATTCCGGCTTCTAAAGAGAGTTCGGACTTGCTTTGCTCAAGCAAAGCAAGTTATCTGCCTTTTTTGCGATCAATGTTATCCAGAGTTCTCCTCCAGCACCACATTATTAAATGAATTAATTCTCTTCCTGTCAGGTTTGTTCACTGTGTCCAGCTTTCACAACGGTACATAGAAACTGGAAATATGACAACACGGACATAGCAGGCAGCTAGTTTCAGTGACAAAATGGGCAAGGCAAGGCTGCTTTGCCCTTTCCTTCTCTCACCCAAAAACTTTCTCCACACTTCTTTTCTCATCCCAAGGATAACAGATTTGGATAATTCATAGTACTCTTCCTACAGGTGGAGGCACCTCTTCTGAACTAATCTTGCCAAAACAAAACCCTGTGGTAGGGTCACCATAAGGAGGAAATGACTTGAAGGCTAACAACAACAACAGATGGGGAATAGCTTCAGGAAGGAATATTTCGGATGGGGGGGGGGGAGATGTATGGAAGGAAAGGGGTTAAGCAGCCTACAGATACATATTTTCTTCCTGCTGCTCCTTCTCACTAAAAAAAAAAAGCCATGACATTGTGCATTTCTTATGTCGAGCCTGCTTTAACCTTGCCTGATTTAAAACACATTCCGATATTTCTTGAGGCAAGACCGGCCTAATGGGCCATTAAGCATAGATCTCTCTTCTGCCATCAACTTCCACACTATAGCAAAGTGGGAGCCAACAATGAATGACAGTAAGTCCACATTTCTATACCCTTTTAGCTTAGCATAAATAGGCAATAGTGTAGGCTGGGTTGGATCCCAGTACTGATCACAAACCCTGAGCCACAGTTTTACACCAGTGGCATCCCTAGGGTTGGCATCACCCAGTGGAGTGGGGCAGTGAGATGGACAGACTGCCACAGCCTTCAGAGGGCTATTTAGGGTTTGGTGTGGGTGCAACTGCACCAGACCCGAAACAGAAGTCACTCCCCCCCCCCACAAGCAGGCTCAATGGGCACAATGAGTGAGTGTAAATCAGTGGCATCATGACAGGTTGTGGGGGGGGGCATGGACCACACTGGATGACACCCCAGAAGGGGGGTTCCCTTGGGATGTACTGCCCCAGTGGATGTACACTCCCCTCTGGGGTGTTATCCAGTGTGGTCCATACACCTTGCTCTCCCATAATGATGCCTCTGCTTTATGTTCACCCATTGTGTCACAGTTCTTTTTTTCCCCCACTGGCCAAGTCAAAAGAATGAAAAACTGTGTGCATGTTATCAGAACTAGGCACTGCTCTTCTATGATCTCTGGAAACCATTGTGGTTGTTGCTAGATTTTGGAAGTCCCTTCCTAAGGAGGCAAAGATTGGTTCCTCATTGCTGTCATTGCTCATTGTCCTTCTGTTGGTAGGCTTTTGAGAACTGAAGGTTTTGGAGGAAAGGGCTTTTAGAAGAGTGTTGCATTGTTTTACATATTTATTTACTTATTTGTTTATTTTGTATGCCATCTTTCTCCCAGAAGAGACCCAGTCAGCCTGAAGAAAATGGAAGTTCTCTACCAGCCTGCACCACAGGAAGAGCACTATCACCCCTACGTCACTATAGGCAAATATGTGCTTAAGTCCGTCCAGCAGTTCACCTGCCTGGGAAGCATCATTGTGGTGGCGTGGACCCTCACTCAGACTCTCTCAGTCCACCCACACAGAATGCCTGTCTTCCCCTTTGCTTCCACCAATTGTATTTTTCTTCTGTGGAGATCTTCTCCACCACTGCCTATCTTTTCTGAGGCTTTATTATCTCTAGTAGCGTGCCACAATATTTCACAGAGGCCAAGTTGTAATAAAATAATCCTGAAGTTTATTAACAAACATCAAAGTAATCAGTAAACTACTTTCAAGGCTTTTGCATTTCTTTCTTCTTAGTTACGTTACCACAGTTACATAGACACAATACTTCAGCCCTCAGGCAATCTGCCCAATACTCTCAGCTTAAATCAACTGGCTTACAACCTCAAGCCTAATCAGTCCCTCTCCTGGACTCTACATAGACCCTCTCTGGCCTAAAACCTAACCTACACCTGTCCCAATCAGGAACCTAGAGAGCACCCCCTCAGTGGCGTCCCTCTCCTCCCAAAAAAAACCTCCAACCCCACCCAGCCAACTTCTAATTGGCTGGTCACCTAGTGCTCGTTGATTGGCTGTCTCTGTCTCCGGGGTTTGCTGTTTCTGGGGTCTTTTCACTACAATCATCCCCTCACACGCCAAGATTGATAAAGAGATTGATCCCAGTTTAGCAAAGGCATATAGTGCATTCGGAAGGCTTCACAAAAGAAACACCTCAGGCAAAGCACAAAAATCAGTGTGTACAGAGCCATTGTACTGTCCATTCTCATCTATGGGTCTGAAACATGGGTCACATATCGCCAGCATCTATGACTCCTTGAACGCTTTCATCAGCACTATCTATGCACAATCCTAAACATACACTGGACTGACTATGTGAAGAATGTTGCTGTCCTGGAGCAAGCAGAGATCACCAGCATTGAGGCCATGCTATTGAAAACGCAGCTGTGCTGGACAGGGCATGTTTCTAGGATGGAGGACCACCGCCTCCCCAAAATAGTACTCTACGGTGAACTCGCCATGGGTCAGCGTAAGAGGGGCACCGCAAAGAAGAGATACAAGGACTCCCTGAAACAACATCTCAAACTTGGCCAAATTGATCACCAACAATGGTCTGCCCTGGCCTCACATCAGGAGGCATGGAGACGCACTATCCACAATGCTGCAGCCTCTTTTGAGAACTCACGCCGAACGAGTCTCAAAGAGAAACGACAACACAGAAAGAACCACAACTTGGAAACATCACCCAAGGAGACTTTCTGCTGTGCTTTCTGTAACCGGACTTGCTTATCTCGGATCAGCCTTTTTAGTCATCAACGCACTTGTAGTAAGCGTGGGATAAGTCCTTCCTGAATCTTCGTTAGCAAAGAAAAGCCAGAGAGAGAGAGTAGTAGTAGTAGTAGTAGTAGTAATAGCTATTATTATTATTGCTGTTACTACTACTACTACTACTACTACTAATATAATGGCACCCAAGAGTGTGTAAATACACTCAAAAGACTAGGAAAGCTATGAAGGAGTCCCAATTTGAGTCCAAATTTGGGGGTGCAGGCAGCATATTAACAACAGTAGTAGTAGTAGTAATTGTGCTGTCTACGCACAATCCTAAACATACACTGGACTGACTATGTGAAGAATGTTGCTGTCCTGGAGCAAGCAGAGATCACCAGCATTGAGGCCATGCTATTGAAAACGCAGCTGCGCTGCGCAGGGCATGTTTCTAGGATGGAGGACCACCGCCTCCCCAAAATAGTACTCTATGGTGAACCCGCCATGGGTCAGCGAAAGAGGGGCGCCCCAAAGAAGAGATACAAGGACTCCCTGAAACAACATCTCAAGCTTGGCCAAGTTGATCACCAACAATGGTCTGTCCTGGCCTCACATCGGGAGGCATGGAGTCGCACTATCCACAATGCTGCAGCCTCTTTTGAGAACTCACGCCGAACGAGTCTCAAAGAGAAACGACAACACAGAAAGAACCACAACTTGGAAACATCACCCAAGGAGACTTTCTGCTGTGCTTTCTGTAACCAGACTTGCTTATCTCGGATCGGCCTTTTTAGTCATCAACGCGCTTGTAGTTGGCATGGGATGAGTCCTTCCTGAATCTTCGTTAGCGAAGAAAGCCAGAGAGAGAGAGAGAGATTTATTTTGTATGCCGCCTTTCTCCCAGAAGAGACCCAGGCAGCTCACAAATAAAAACGTCTCAAAAAATAATTACAATAATATTTTAAAAAATTAAAATAATCTAAAAGCAATATACAACTACATTAAAATATACAAAAGGGAAACACACAACTAACACACACCTACTAAGCTTCTGGCCATCAGCACAGTAAGTGGCCATCATTCATTAATCTTCATATGATCAAGTACGTTTTCTTTTCTCTCTCCTGACTCGAGTGCCAATCTATTTCTTTAGGTAACCTTGAATATTCCTATTATGAGAGAAAAAGAGAAGGGGAGGGGGAGATGTTTTCTCTCGCCTTTCTCCACATCATGCATAATTTTACAAAGCTCTCTCATGTTCTGCTGTTAGATTATCTCTAAAAAAACCTTAAAAGCCCCAGATGTTTCATTTTACTGGCGGTTAAACGCAATATTTCCAACAAGGAAGTTGTATGCTCCCTGCAGCCAGTTCCAGTTAACAACCTGGCTGTAGCTCTTTGGGCCAACTGAAGTTTCTGAAAACTTTTCAAAGGCAGCTGCATGTAGAGCTCATTACAGTAATCCAACCAGGATGTAACCATGGCATGTACAACCATGGCCAGATCCAACTTCTTCAGAAACGTGCACGGTTGGTTTACTAGCTTTACAGTGTAAAATCAACACCAACATGAGGTCCTCTCTTTAGGCTACTTGGTCTCCACAGCTGTAGATCTCTCTTTTGCCTTCAAAACACAGCAGGCAAGCCCAAGAGGGATCCATTTTATGAATCTCTAGGGATCACTTGTGGTTCACTCTCTCCCTCTCTTGCTAGAGCTGACTCTCTTCATCATGTCCTCTAATTGGAGCTGATGGAGAAATATGCTAATGTTCCCATATTCATTTGTGCTAAATTAAGCTGTAATTTGAATGATATGCATTATCATATGTCGAATTATCAACGTTAGCAGAACATAAATTCTGCTGAGCGGCTGGCTGTAGCTCCACAGGCATGATTCACGATCTGATAACAATACATTGCAATCATTCGGCACCTTTCATCAGCCGATCGCAAATTGCCTTAAGAGCATTAATTAATGAAGCCTCCCTAACATGACTGAAAGATCCAAGCACATCTTTAGGGGAAAGGGAAATGGGGGAGATATTTACTGAGGTTTAAAAAAAACAGAAAAAGAAGAGAAAGACTTAGGAAGATGAGTTAAAACAAAAGGGATGGGTCCTGAAAAGCTAGGATTCTACGGGACTGCCGAGGAGTCAACCTACTGGTCAGCCCAGTCCACAACACAGCACTCTATATGATATAAAAGGCCCACACTGCAATGAATTGCACAAGCCAAGCAACTCCTGAAATCCTGTTGATGTCTTACACATGTTTCAGTTCTCCTATGCAAGTGGATGGATATTTTGATCTGACACAGAACTATCGCATTCAGTTTAAGGCTGCAGAGTGTTAGCAAACCATTGTTTGGGGTCTTCATTTTCATATTTTCACATCTGGAGCCATCACGTTCGTAAGGGGTCATGATGCCCTTTGGATGTTGGTCAGCTGCCCTTGAGTCAGCGTCGACTCATGTTGACCCTGTAGATGAGACATCCCCAAAACACCTTGTCTGTACTCACTACAAGCTGTTTCTCAAAGTGAAGGGGGGGATGTCATGGGAGCTAAAACTCTACTCCTGACCAATCTAAGAGGGGAGCAGGTAGGCTTAAGAGACTACAGACTAAAACACACACATGAAGAGGATGTGAAGAGGAGGCTGAATGACTGAAGATCAGAACACCAGGAACAGGTCTCAGAGAGAGTTACTCTCTCTCTGTATCTCTGTATTTAACCTCTTCCTAATTTGGGGACTGTTTCCTAAATGTGAACACCTCTGGGTGGGGCAAAACATGACCTCAGTGCTGTTCTATGGGACTTGCAATCCAATATAAAACAAAAACATGTGCTTGCAAAGGGCAGGAGTGAACATGCCTTTCAGACACTGATAATGACTCTTTGATGGTCTGGGCAATATTGAACAAATACAGCTGCAAAGACAAAGACAATTAAGTATAAACATTTACCCTCTTTCAAATCTAGATAGGGTGGCCCAACATCTCTGAAAGCTGCACAATCCCTCACAGCAGGAGATGTAGAAATATGAGCCAGTTTTCATATCTCCATTTCATGTCTCCATTCAGTAAATCAGTTTACCACTGATTGCTCTCATCAATGGAACCATGTCCTTGTCAGCAGGAGCAGAAGTTGGAGGGGAATTCCACTTTGTCCTTTGGAATAAGATGACCCTTTTACAAAATGGACAGAGGTCCAGGCCACCATCCCTACCCTGTCAAGTATGACATTGCATGCAAACTCTGATACTAGATTACTTTCCGGCCTTATGCATCAAAGACTATTATTCATATTTATTGAGCATGTTGTGTTACATGCCACTGTAAAAAAAATACACTTGGTAAAGTAGGAGGCAGTAGGGAAAGAGGGAGATAAGCGGATAGATTCAATCAAAGAAGCCACAGCTGCTCTGAGTTTGCAAGAACTGTGTAATACTGTTGATGAAGGTTGCCTTGAAGGTCTCTCATTCATAGGATTACCATACGTCAAAGCTAACTTCACAATAATTAACAAAAACAAATCCGCTTCAGGGATGCAAAATGCATGGCTCTCTGGATTTCTTTGGACTGCAGCTCCCATCAACTTTTACCATTGGCTAGAAATGATGCACCCCAGGAACATCAAGAAGACCACAAATTCACCATATCTGATCTAAAGCATGCTGATCTAAAGGGGCACATTCAACTCTAGGGAGTGCACTCTTAACAATGCCATGTTCAATATACAAGTCTTTTCCAGACTAGAAAAATAAAGTGTTTTCTCACCCTTGGGTCATGTTTCATAACAGAAGGTTTCATGGATTTGCAAGCCCATAAATAAGTGGAATCTGAGAGGTTCCTATATCATCCTGTGTCATTCCTCTGAATCAGCTTTGGTCCTATTGATTCCTCCTGGAGTGATTTAAACCCTCCTATTAACGCAGTAAGGGCAGTGAATTAAATTTGTCATTTCCTCCTGCTGCCAATTTGCAGAAGTACAGAGGAGTCTTGAAGATAGCACCAAGGACCAACCCAGATATAAAAACAATGCCATTACTAATGCAATGAAAGGCACAACACACTAAGAAAAAGGCAACTTTATTTTTTTAAAAGGAACATATTGAAAAGAAAACCTTTTTGCATATATAACCAATGACTTGGAGACAGAAATAAAATAGGTAAAGGGTAATAATGAAAGGATCCAGAAGCACCTTTGAAATGGACTGGTTTAACCTCAGCATAAGTTTTCATGGACTTCATTTCACTGCAGATCCATCACATGGGATATCGGAGTGCAGTTAAGGTTCCTGAAGCATAACTGGGAGATACATAGTCGGCTATAACTCTGGGGCTCAAATCCCTACATAGCCATGGAAACCTATTGAGTGACTATGAGCAGGTCACACTGTCTCTACCTCAGAGGAAGGCAATATCAAACCCCTTTGAACAAATCTTGCCAAGAAAACTTCATGATAGGTTCGCCTTAGGGTCAACGTAAGTTGGAATTGACCTAAAGGCACACAACAACAAAAACAACAATAACGCATATACTCTGGGAGAAAAAACACATAAGTTTGCCTTAGGCTTGCCATATGTTGGAAATGACTCAAGGCACACAACCACCACCACCACCACAACAACACTTTCTCAGGTAGGGCAAAAAACAGGCACAGTGTTAGCATTCAGCACCTTGGACAGCTGCTTCAAAACACAGAAGCTGCTGCCACTGTTCTTGCAGTTTGACACCACTTTAACTGTCATGACTCTTATCAGATGGAATCCTGGGATTTGTAGATTGTTGTGGCACCAGAGCTCTCTGACAGAGAAGGCTGAATATCTCACAAAACTGCAAATCCATGAATCACATAGCCTTGAGCCATGGCTGCTAAAGTGGTGTCAAACTGCACTAATTCTGCAATGTAGTTGCATCCAGGGAGGTTCCACTAACATAGCAACCACTGGTTGCTGGTGGTTGCTGTTTTCTTAGTCCCTGTTGGGAACAGGCATTGAAATTGTTTGTTTGTTTGTTTGTTTGTTTGTTTCATATCCCACCTTTCTTTCAAGATGGGACCCAAAACGGCTTACAGTATAAGACAATACAAAACATAGCTAAAACCGTGTACAGTACACACATTCTTTTTTAAAAAAAAAATTAAACAACTACAAGTGTTTCTTTCTTTCCTGGAAAGCCACACAGGAACAGGAAATGATGGTTTGTGGATTGGCATGGGTCCATGGGCAGCACCAAGGACCAACCACTTTGAGTAGCACTGACCTAAGGTACTCTCCGCTTTTAATTCAGACAAAGGAGGAAGGCAGCTAAGAGAGTTAAAGTTCTGGAAACCAAGTCCTAGGAAGAATGGCTTAGGAGGGTGAGAATGTGAGGTGGCCATTCTGAGCCAGTGTTCTATTGTGGTTTGAGTGTTGGACTAGGGGTCCAGTTGTTGTTGTTAACAGCCTGGTCATGCAGATCAGCAAGAAAAAGTGGGCCAAAGCTACTTTTTCCAAGAGCAGGGCAAGTCACTGCAGACTGCACTGCCCACTCCCGAGCAGCTAGAGTGCACATGTCATGACCACACGATGCAGGATCAAGCTGCGCTGTTTGTACTTTTTTGTAACTTTTACTCCCATCATCCTGCACACTGTCACAGGAACAAACCACCAGCGACTGCCATCCCATTGTATGGTTGTCCCTTTGAACGTCCACACAGTAACATATGCAGCCCTCCACCAGGCCAGGGCATCAGAGCAGAGATGTTTGTGGTGTATTGATATCCATTAGAAGTGTCACACTTTCACATCTTTCCATTGCAGCTCCCACTGCTTGGGTACGGTGGCTCTGTCTTTTTTAAATATGCACCTGAATTGGTGCATTTACAGTGGTCCCCCGGGTTACGAAGGTAATCCATTCTGGGATTACCTTCGTAACCCGGAAGCTTTCAATACCCGGGGGACCGCTTTCGCGGATGGACCGCGCGGCCATTTAAAGGGGCCGCGCGGCTTTTTTTCCTTCGTATCCTGGGGGATCTTTCGGATCCCGGGGGATACAATGCCGGTCCTGCCGCCTTCGGATCCCGGGGTTTTTGTAACCCGGGGGATTCGTAAGGCAGGGGACCACTGTATATGCAGGGGGTAAGGATAGATCACTCCTTTACAACCAATCTGGCATCGGTGCATTTGTATACAGGATCGAAGGTGAACACCTTCTAGAAAGGAGTGGAAAAATGCAGCTTATTTTTAATCCAGTTTTTCCCCCTTAGAACAACCATGGTGCAGTTTCCGGCTGCCTCAGAGGCATGTGTCATCTAAACACCATGCCCCAAAAGGGGACTGAAACCACTTCTTTTGGCTCGTCTGTTTGAGGCCCACCTTCAAATTGACCTCAACTCATGGTGACGTTGTGGATGAGACACATAGAATCAGAGAATCAGAGAATCATATGTAGAGTTGTAAGAGACTTCAACTGCCATCCAGTCCAACCCCCTGCCATGCAGGAACTCTCAATCAAAGCATCTCTGACAAATGGACATCCAGCCTCTGTTTAAAGACCTATAGAGAAGGTGACTCCACCACACTCCGAGGGAGTGTGTTCCACTGTTGAACAGCCCTTACAATATTCCAGGTGGGGCCTGACTAAAGCAATATAGAGTGGCACTATGACTTCCCTTGATCTAGACCCTATATTATTGATGCATCCTAGAATTTCATTGGCCTTTTTAGCTGCCACATCACACTGTTGACTCATGTTCAACTTGTGATCTACTAAGACACCTAGATCCTTTTTATATGTACTGTTGTTAAGCCAGGTGTCCCCATTCTATATCTATGCATTTCAATTTTCTTTCTGCCTAAGTGCAGTACCTCACATTTCCCCCCCCCCTTTTTGAAATTCATTTTGTTATTTTTGGCCCAGCTTTCTAGTCTATTCACGTCATTTTGAATTATGATCCTCTCCTCTGGAGTATTAGTTACTCCTTCTAATTTGGTGTCACCTGCAAATCAATCCAGTTCTCTTTTTTTAAGAGAAAGGGAAAATATTTGTCATCATAATGCAAATGGGAAGGTGAATGCCCGCTGTACACAATTGTAGCATCCCATGTGTGTGAGGGAGAAGAGCTGCAATGGTTGAGGGCTTTCCTGCAAGACGGGAAGTTGCTTTGCCATTGTTCATTGCTTTTCTTTTCTTTTCATTTCTTATTGCTGTTAAAAGGGTCGGGAGACCACTTGTTCAAATAATAATACTCTATTTTGGCGGGGGGGGGGGGGGATACAATCTGTCCACAACAGAAACATGATAACTGAGTTATTACTGCCAAATATATTGGGAATATTACAATCGCTCCACAACTCTTATTTGGCACTTTGTTCTCAATAAAGAACCTGCAGCAAACCAATTCTAATGACATCAATCCAAGTGTTCTTTAGTACTGAGGTTGCGTATGCAATCTGATTTTTCTTTTTCAAAAAAAGGAGGGAAGTCTTTATATAGAATGCCAATATATCTGTGCATTGTTAGAAACACAGAGAAAGTGGTATAAACCTTTACTTGAGAGAAAGGGAAAGGCAGTATGTTTCAGAACTAGAAAGATGCTTTTAAAAAGACATTGCATGGCAGGATTAGATGGCTCTTGCATCCCTTCCATCTCTATGATTCTATGCTTCTCAAAACCAATTTTTTTCCAATTAGTCATTGGATATGAGAAGTAATTAAGTGGCATCAGAATGTTTAAAAATTAACTTGCTACATTATTCATGACATTGCTTTCTCATTACTTTTTTTTTTACCAAAAAGAGAAAACTAGTCCAAGATAAAACTTGGTATAGTATTTAAAATGTTTTAAACCAGCGGTTCTCAAACTGTGGGTCTTGACCCCTTTGGGGATCAAATGACCTTTTCACAGGGGTCACTTAAGACCATCAGAAAACACATATTTCCGATGGTCTTAGGAATATTTTTATGGTTGGGGATCACCACAATATGAGGGACTGTATTAAAATGTTGCAAAATTAGAAAGGTTGAGAACCACTGTGTTAAAGTATTTTAAATGCCCTTAACTTTTGAAAGTACCTAGGAAACACTATTGTTACAATGAAAATGTTGGTCCCACACATTGTATTGGTTTTGAAATTGGTGACACCATTGGTGTGTGTCTGTGTTTGCGTGTGTGTGCGTCTTCAACTTGCCTATAGTCTTATGGTGACCCCATGAATTTCACAGAGTTTTCTTAGGCAAGTAATCCTCAGAGGTGGTTTTGCAAGTTCCTTTCTCTGAAATGTAGCCTACAGAACCTGGTATTCATTGTCTGTCTCTCATCTGAGTACTAACCAGGACTGAAGCTTCTTAGCTCCCAAGATTAGGTGGGATCTAGTGCCTTAGAGTATTTAGCTTCCATATGTCATTGTTACCATGTACAATGAGTAACTGGCTAAATAGGTTTCTTATGACACATTGACCTTAAGGTCTGAGGTATACAGGATTCTTGTTAAAAGAGGTTGTATACTCAGGGAAAGTGATCTGTGCAGAAACACAGGATGCTGTTTTCACAGAGAGGCCAGTGGCAGCTGACAGCTTCCTTGCTAGTGGGAGTAGGAAACTGCTCCAGATTTTAGTGTGAACTTTGAAGAGATATCCCACAAACAGATTCAACACCTTGGACTGGTGCTTGTTACTTGCCATCAAGTCAACTTCATTTTATGGTGACCCTATAAATTGGAAACCTTAAAGAATCTGTGTCATCCACTGCCCTGCTTAGGTATTGCAAACTCAGGTCGTGAATCAATCTACCTCTAATGTGGTTTTCCTCTGTTCTTGTTCCTACTATGTAGTCTCATCTTCGGGCACTATCTCTTATTTCATTTTAGATTGTCTCATCATAAGGTTTTTGTGGTAGAAGACATTCAGAAGTGGTCTAGTGGTGCCTCTTCCTGCACAGTACTAATATGCAAAAGGATCTCAGTGCACCTTTGAGATGAACTAAGCAAAAGATGTTGTAACATAACCTTTGTTGCAGCATAACCCATAGGGAGGATACTATTCCATCCTGTCTGAAGGAGGCAGCTGTAAAGCCTTTCCTGAAGAAGCCTTCCCTTGATCCCCTGGACAGAAACAACTACAGACCAGTTTCCTTGCTGCTGTTTCTAAGCAAGGTGATCGAGAGAGTAGTCGCCTCACAACTCCAAGCTGTCTTGGATGAAACCAACTTTCTTGATCCATTTCAAACCGGCTTCCGAGCAGGATATGGAGTTGAGACTGCCATGGTTGCTCTGACAGATGACCTCCGCTTGAGTATCCGCAGGGGTAGTGTGACCCTGCTGGTGCTCTTGGATCTCTCAGTGGCCTTTGATACTATAGATCATGCATCTTTTGGGGCCGGCTGAGAGAAATGGGTATCGGAGGCACTGCTCTGCAGTGGTTCCTTTCCTTTCTCTCTGGCAGGTCCCAAAGGGTGAGGCTCAGGGACAGTTGCTCCTCTAAAATCGAGCTAAATTGTGGCATCCCTCAGGGCACCATCCTGTCCCCGATGCTATTCAACATTTTTATGAAGCCACTGGGTAAGATCATTTGGAGACATGGAGCTCAGTGTCTTCAGTATGCTGATGACACTCAGATATACTTCTTCATGACTATTATTATTATTATTATTATTATTACTACTACTACTACCTTGGTGCTGGAGTGGTTAAATGCCAGCACTGCAGCCACAAGTTGTGAGTTCGATCCAAGGTTGACTCAGCCTTACATCCTTTCGTAGGTCAGTAAATAAGTACCCAGCTTATTGGGGACAATTGGCTTATGGATTGTAAACCACTTAGAGAGTGCTGAGTTAAGAGGGGTAGAAATGCAAATGCTATTGCTATTGCTTTTATAGACTTGGTCTACTAGTTATTCTACAATGACTTTTGCTCTGTCTCAAAGGTGCTACAAGCTTCTTTTGCATACTAAAGATATTTCAGACTAACACGGCTAAGTCTCTGAGCACTAACAAGAATTATTGTTAGCTATGATGCCATTGTTGTTGTCTCTGGGGAACCCTCCACCAGTATAACCCCCCACTACTGCTGCTGTCCAGTGTTTGACACATTTAGTCTTGCTCCACAACAAAAACCTGTCAGACTTGATAGACCCTACCAGAAGCAATACTACCATCTGCATAGCCTCTTATGTCATTTCTTGTTCCATGCCTTCAAGTAGTTTCCAACTTCTGGTGACCCTAAGGCAAAGCTATCACGGGGCTTGCTTGGCAAGTTTTGTTCATAAAGCAGTTTGCCACTACCTTCCTCCAAGGCTGAGAGAGTGTGACTTGCACAAGGTCACACCATGGGTTTCCATGGCCAAGTGAGGTTCAAACCCTGGTCTCCAGAGTCAGTCCAGCACTCAAACTACTACACGATGCTATCTTTCCTCATGCCACATTGGAGCATAGGAATATGCAATTCTACCATCATGGAGAGACTGTGCCAAGGTGGCACACCTTGGGTATCTCCTTTTAAAGTTCAGATTAAAACCCAGAGCACATTGACCACATTACTCACACAGAAGCCACCAGCTGCACCTGAGGCCAGTTGACCATCAAACTTAATGTTGCATACTAGATTGACTGGTTAAAAAGTTTCCAAGGCACCTGAAAAGAGTCTCTCTCAGCCCTACCTGGATATCTTAGGGACTGGACCTGTAACTTTTGCATGCAAAGCAGGTATTTTACCACTGGGCTGCTCCAGACCTTTTGCTCAAAAGCAGGGAGAAGAAGAAAGCAAAGAAGGCTGCAGTCATTAGCCAGAGGAGCAGATAGCAGCCAGGCTTTGTCCAAAAGGCATCTTGCTAAGCTCTGTGGAAGTTCTCTGCACACAACCTCTTTAGAATCATAGAATCCTAGAGTTGGAAGAGACACCAAGGGTCATCCTGTCCAATCCGCTGCCATGCAGGAACTTAGAATCAAAGCACCCCTGACAGAGTGCCAACCAGCCTCTGTTTAAAAACCGCCAGAGAAGGAGATTCCACCATCCTCTGAGCCAGCCTATTCTACTGTTGAACAGCTCTTACCATCAGGAAGTTCTTCCTATTGTTGAGGTGGAATCTCTTTTCCTAGAGTTCGAATCCATTAATCTGTGTCCTGTTCTCTGGAGTAGCGAAAAACAAGCTTGTTCCAGCCTCAATATGACATCCTTTCAAATATTTAAACATGACTGTCATGTCACCCTTTAACTCTCTCTTTCCCATGCCAAGCTTCCTAAGTTGCTCCTCAGAGGGCTTTTGGTTTCCTGACTTTTCACCATTTTGTCCACCCTCTTCTGAATGTGCCAGCTTGTCAACATCCTTTTTGAAATGTGGTGCCCAGAACCAGACACAGTATTCCAGATGAGATCTGACCAATGCAGAATAGAGTGACACTATTACTTCCCTTGGTCTAGACACTATATACATATTGATGCAGCCTAGAATCACATTGGCTATCTTAGCTGCTGCATCACATTGCTGTCGCATATTCAGCCTTTAGAAAAAGGAGCAGTCAGAGCTGGTGGGTTCCATCTCAATGGAGTAGAGAATCCACTCAGGATTTCAGTTTGAACTTTAAAGGAGATATCCAAAATGCTGAACCTCTTTGAGGATTTGAGTTAACCTCCTTTAACATTTACCCAAAATCTGGAGCAGATTCTCTGTCTCCCTGACCTGGAAGCGAACATCTACCACAAAAAATAGAACCTTTAGTGGATTCCAGGGGTTAGAACCAGAACCTGGAAGACTTCCTTTTCTACACTGCAACTCCCTGAATCTGTCAGGGGGATTCTGGGAGCAGTAGTCCAAAAACAGGAAACTTTTCTAGCCCTGGTCTATCTGCTTGAGCATCCTAACAGTAACCAGCACAATTCTTTAGGAAAGCCCATAAGCAAAGCAGGAGCTTTGCAGCAGTCTCCACCTTTATTTCATTCCCAACTTTGCCATTCAGACGTAGACAGCTCTTGAACATGGAGATTCTATTAAGTTAAGTTGGATAACAGTTGCTGATAGATCTTCCCTCTGCCTTGAATTGTGTTAAATGAATTTCTGGACATATGGAATTGGAGCAAAAGGATCTTCCCATCCCCCCCCCCCCCCAAAAAAGTTAAAAGGCTCTATGGTAGCTCTTCATCCCTAATGCCTTCTTGCTAAAGCCATTAGTGTGGAAAATAATTATTCTCTCTCCTTAGCTAGACACACAAACAGCACTAAATGTGTAACTGGTGGAAGAGAAGATGGGTAGTCATGGAGGGGGTGAGTCCAGAAATAAATCTGCTATGAATGTCACCACTTGAACCAGGAGATATAGCTTTGTTCCTCAACATTTCAAAGAGATTTTAAACTCCTCTAATGGAAGATGCTGTACACAGAGGAGGCATTAGATGCTGGAAAATTGTCTCATGTAAACAGGTGTAAGATAATGTCTCTCTGTGCATTCTGCCGTGAGCAGGTTATTAATTATTATAATTTCAGTGTTGCAAATGTATCATGAAAAATTGCAATTGTCCCCAAACAGGGATTGCATCTTCCTCATCCCATCACAAATCAAATTCCCCTAAAGAGAGAAAGGTATTCTCTGAGTTGTAATTGCATATCTGCCTGTTACTGCCTTCCAACAATCCCTTCTCTCCTGGATTAGTTAAAAGATGCCCTCAAATGATTCTAAAGCTGCAAAAAAAGTCTAATAGAAAACAAGTAACTTTCTCCTTGTCTTTTGTTTCTAGCCTCCCACCCCCATTTTTTCCAGTGAACCTACAATAAATGCACAATCTGTCGGGAAAATCTCTTGCACAAGCCTTGCTGAAATAAACTACACAAGTTCCTTGCAATGAAATATGGGCAGAAGATCTTCCTGATGGATCATGCTGAAGGCGCCCTTTCTAAACTGGCTTCATTCCTCTTCATCTACACACTTCTAATAATCAGCCCCAAGTCCACCATAGTATATTACTTCTATGGCTTTGGAAACAATACTCTTAACAGGATTAGAGAACACACAAGTTCTAGGCACAGTAAGAGAACACACAAGTTCTAGGCACAGTACGTCTGACACAGTTCCGCTCAGACGTAAAACCCACAGCGTAGTGGTTTGAGTGTTGGACTTTGACTCTGGACATCAAGGTTCAATTCCCCGCTTGAGCATAAAAACCCACTGGATGACATCACATTTAAGTCACATTCTCTCAGCCTCAGAGGAAGGCAATGGCAAACCCTCTCTGAAGAAATTTGCCAAGAAAGCCCTGTGATAGGTTCGCCTTAGGGTTGGAGGCACACAACAACAACCAGATGCACTGAGATCATGGGTTTGCTTCCTGGCAGGAAAGTGAACTGCTAAAGTTCCATAGATTTCATAAGCATGTGTTTGAAATCAGTGGCATTGTGCAGTGCTTCATTTTGGCTAGAGCATGCCCTTGGAGTCCTCTTTGTTGCTCTGTACCTTCAAGTCGACTTGTCCAAGGTCTTTAAGTGGTTTTCCATGGCTGAGTGGGGATTCGAACCCTGGTCTCCCAAAGTCTTTGGCCAACACTCAAAGCCATTACACCATACTGGTTCTCTGTCCTAGGCTTTATTTGGTAAGATTTATTCAGAGAAGGTTTGCTATTGCCTCTTTCTAAAGCTCAGAAAGTTTGACTTGCCCAAGGTCTCCCAGTGGGTTTCCATACTTGAGCAGTGCTTTGATAGTGCTACCATGATGTAGTGGTTTGAACATTGGACTATTAGAGGAGCGGGTTATAAATAAACATTATTATTATTATTATTATTATTAGGACTTTGGAGACCAGGGTTCAAATCCCCACTTAGCCATGGAAACGCACTGGGTGAGCTTGGACAAGTCACTTTTTCTCAGCCTGGCAATGGCAAACCTGCTCTGAAGAAACTTGCCAAGAAAGCCCCATGATAGGCCTTAGGGTCAAAAATGACTTGAAGGCATACAACACCAACAACAGCCTCCCAGAGTTCTAGTCCAACATTCAAACCACTGCACCATGCCAGCTCTTCATATGGCTATTGATATGATTTTGTGTTCTCTAAGGCCCAAAAAGTTTGACTTGTCCAAGATCTCCCAGTGAGTCTCCATTGTCTTCCCAGGAGGATGAGAGAATGTGACTTGCCCAAGGTAACCCAGTGGATTTCCATGGCTGAGTGGGGATTCGAAGTCTGATCTCCCAGATTTCTTGCCCAATATTCAAACCCCTACACCACACTCAATCTGATCAAATAAATGGCCCTTTGCCTTGTGGCTCTGGGTTTCTTTTGTTTGTGTTATTTGCCTTCAAGTGGACTTATGGTGACCCTGTCCTACTGGTTTCTTGGCAAGATTTATTCATAGAGGCTTTACCTTGCCTTCTTGTAAGGATGATTTGCTAAGGATGCTCAATGGGTTTCCAATGGGAATTCGAACCCTGATCTCCCGGTGTCCTAGCCTGACACTAAAACCACCCCATCCCACTGTCTCTCTTCACTTCTACAGTGAATATAAAAGAAACACACACTCACACAGAGATAAACATACACATAGTCTGTATCTTACCCATATCTCCTCCCACACAACACAACATTGTTCAGTCAAACTTGTTCCCAATTTAAAAGTAACAATTGGGAAGAAACAAACAAGTTTTTAGTACCAGGTAAAGTCATGCCCATTTTTTTTAAAAAAGGTTGTTCTTTATATATGGATAATTTTTCTCTTTTCCATTAGCCTGAAACTTAAGCAATGCACCTCGAATGACATGGATCTTAGTCCTTGGCAGGATTTTTCTTAGCTAGCTAATAAATTTTCCCTGAATGGAAACTGATGCTGCCATGGAAGTGTCACAAATGTACCATCCAGAGGCATTTTAAAGTACAAAACCCTTTGCTAGGAAATAGGAGAGAAAAGTGTGGTCAAATCATCTGTTTATAATTATGTTTTTGTCATTGTTGTTTCCTTTTCTCAGTTTCTGGTTTGAGCATCTTATCAAAAGGAAAAGGAAAAACCAGTGTAGAACCAAATAAACAGTAGTGGTTGCCAATGACAAAAACCAAGGTGACAAAGGTGCAAATGGATGGCATTTAAAAAAAAAAAAAAGAGGAATACTGCAAGACAAATGAGTTGTGTGGTTCTTTTTTTTTAAAGGAGACATCATCAAGAAAAGTTATTTACCCTGAAAGAATGGAAAAAACTTTTAATTTAATTTAATTTAATTTAAGGGATTTATATCCTACCTTTCTGCCAAAATGGCATTCAAGGCGGCTTATGATAATTTTAAAAGAGACAACTAAAACACTGATTGCACAAATTATAAAATAATAATTAAATGTTACCATTATTACCTTTTAATAATAATATTTAATTATTTTTATTTTATTTTATTTTCTATTATGAAAGACATAATGGTTTGAGCATTGGATTAGGACTCTGGGGGCCGGGGGTCGAATCCTGGTTCTGCCATGGAAATCCACTGCGTGACCATGGGCAAGTCACACTCTCTCAGCCTCAGAGGACGGTGATGGCAAACCTCATTGGAATAAACCTGACCAAGAAAACCCCATGATAGGTTCACTGCCTTAAGGTCACCTCAACAACAATTGTTATTACTTTAAATGCATCTGGGGAAATAAACTTAAGTCTATGAATGCTCATGCTGTGCCAATTTCTTTCTTTCAGTTAGTCTCAAAGGTGCTACAAGATCTCTCTGCATACTGATTCTACAGACTAACATGGCTATATCTTTGGATTCTTAGTCTCAAATGTGCTACAAGATCTCTCTGCATATTGATTCTACTGACTAACATGGCTATATTTTTGAATTTTTAGTCTCAAAGGTGCTACAAGATCTCTCTACATACTGATTCTACAGACTAACACAGCTATATCTTTGAATTTTTAGTCTCAAACGTGCTACAAGATCTCTCTGGATACTGATACTAAGGCAGCTATATCTTTGAATTCTCCCTTTTTGAGAGAAAGGTGGCATAAATATGAAATGAAATTATTATTACTATTATTGAATATGACTATTAAATACTACTGTTGTTAGATATACCAGCTTACCTTCCCAAAGAAGTGCCAAACTCTGCAAAATGTCCCAGCTCTGTTGAACAGTTGTGTTGCTACAGGTGGATTTTTTTTTTCTCCCTCTTCTGAGCTGCCTTTGCAAAGTTCCTCTTCTTGTCTTCTCCTTCTCTCCAGGCTGCTTTCTCCTGGGGTCACTGGGAGAAGGGACCCCTCTTTTGCTTGGCAGCTCAGGTCCTCTGCTTTTGCAACCAGTGCCTCGTTTGCCCCTCTTTTTATAGACACAGAATGCCTCCTCCTCTCACCAAGCCCCAGCAAAGCCATGCACTCAGGAGCCAATGGGAGAAAGAGGGAAGCACTGAATATTGATAAACATCATCCCATTAGCTTCATCACATCTCTCCATTGGGGGAGAAGAAGGACCCCAGCATCCAGAGACAACCTTCCTTCTCTTGCTTTCTGCAGAGAGAAAGAGCAAGACAGAGGAGCAGAGAGAGAGCTGAAGAGGGGAAGAACATGCTAGGTACAAACTTACTTCCTCCAAACCTAAGAGATCTCTCACTGACAAAGATATCACAGTCCTATGTGTGCTGGCACTGAAATGCAGCAAATGCCCTCCAAGGCACCAGATCCCTTCTTATCTGAGATGCTAAGTAGGGTCAGCCCTGGTGAGCACTTGGAGGAGAGGCCAGCAACACATCCCAGATGCTGTAGGCTATATTTCAGAGAAAGGCAAAGCCTCCTCAGAGCACATCCCTTGCCTAAGAAAACCCTATGAAATTCAGGGGGTTGCCAGAATTTGCCCAGTGACCTAAAGGCACATATTCACACACGCAGCCTGAATATCCTAGAGGCATCAGATCCTGTCTGATCTTGGAAGCTAAGTAGGGTCTGTCCTGGTTGGTGCTTGGGTGGGAGACTGCCAACAAAAAACAAATGCTGTAGGCTAGGTTTCAGAGGAAGGAACGGAAACCCTATGAAATTCATGGAGTCACCATAATTCGACTGGTAACTTGAAAACACACATACACACATGTTTAATACCCTAATGGTACCAAGTCCCCTCTGATCTTGGATGCTAAGCAGGATAGGCCCTGGTCAGTACTTGGGTGGGAGACGACAAGGAGTGCTGGGTGCTGGAGGCTTTGTTTTAGAGGAAGGAACTGGCAACTTCACTTCCAAGGATTCCTTGCCTAAGAAAACTTTGTGAAATTCATGAAGTCACCATAACTCGACAGGTGACTCCAAGGCACATGCACACTCTTAGGGGATTTAGGCATAAATACCCTAAAGGCACCAGATGCTGTCTGTTCTTGGAAGCTAAGCAGGATCATCCCTGATTAGTAATTGTATGGGAGGCCACCAACAAATACCAAATGCTGTAGGTTAGATTTCAGAGGAAGGAACTGGCAAAATCACCTGACTATCCCTCAGCTAAAAAACTCCATAAAATTCATGGGGTCACCATAATTGGACAGGTGACTTAAAGTCTCTCACACACACACACATGCTTAAATACCCTAAAGTGTGCCAGATCTCCTCTAATCGTGGATGCTAAGCAGGATCTGTCTTGGTTAGTACTTGGGTGGGAGACCACCAATGAATGTCAGGTGTGGTAGTTGTGTACCCTTCTTCCTGACTTATTGTAACCCTATGATGAACCTCTCATGGGTTTTTCTTGGCAAGGTTTGTTCAGAGGAGGTTTGCCATAGCCTTCCCCTGAGGCTGAAAGAGTGTGACTTGCCCAAAGTCAGCCAGTGGGTTTCATGGCTGAGCTGGGAACTGAACCCTGGTCTCCAGAGTCATAGTCCAACACTCAAACCACTACACCACCTTGTCTCTCTATATATCACTGGCTCTATTTTAGAGGAAGGAACTGGCAAAACCATCTCTGAGTATTCTTTGTCTAAGAAAGCTCTATGAAATTCATGGGATTGCCAGAATTTGCCCAGTGACCTGGAGGCATATACAGACATGTATAAATACCCTAAAGGCACTAGATCCCATCTGATCTTGGAAGCTAAGCAAGGTCTGCCCTGGTAAATACTTGGATGAGAAACTGCAAGTGAAGACCAGGGGGCTATGGGCTATATTTCAGAGAAAGGCAAAGCCCTATTAAATTCTTGGAGTCACCATATGTCAACAGGTGACTTGAAGGTACATTTACATACACAAGATCCCCTTCTCTTCACATACTATGTTTCTTAGTTATAACCAAAGGAAACTGGGGACTTCCCTGTCATTGGAGCAATGAATTGCTCAGGTTTTTAGCTTAACTTTACAGGAGCTGTTCAAGGTGCTGAATTTGTCCAACCCAAGCAGATCCAGCCTTTTATATATATATAGTTCTATGCTGCATCTACACTGAAGAAATAAGGCCGTTTGACACTGCTTCAACTGCCATGACTCAATGCTATGGAATTCTGAGATTTGTAATTTTGTGAGATATTTAGTTTTCTCTGTCAGTGAGGTCTGGGGCCACAACAAACTGTAGATCCCAGGATTCCATGAGATAGAGCCATGACAGTTAAAGTGGTGTCAAACTACATTAATTCTGCAGCGGGCCAGCAGACTAACAGCCTCGACAGAATGGCGATAAAGGCCAGCATCGGGTGGAGTGGGGACATGGGGTCCACATGATACAAACCCCGATTTCACCACCATGCCGTTGTGATGCTGCGTGCCCCACCACATAGCAGGTAACATCACAGATGACACAGCACCAAAGTAGTGCTGAAAAGTCACAGTGCCAGCAGCTATGGCACCCTTTCCATGGCGCAAAAAGGGGATGCTTTTTGTGGCTCCTTTTTGTACCATGGAAAGGCCAGATCAGGGCCGCAGCATGTAGCTGCCATGTCCCCAATCCAATACTGAAAGGGGCAGCTGCAGGCTTCCCCTTAGAGATGGTCTGTTCAGCCCCTAAGTTTCAGACAAAAACTTGGATTCACTGTCCCATCAATGTTAAAGCCACCAGCCACCACTGAGTGCACTCCTACAGAGTTTAAATGTGCACCTTGTACAAACAAAACCAAGATAGATTGATGAATGTGTTCATCACACAGTCCCATTTGTCAGGGATTCCAGATTGAGTCCTTTCCCTGTTAAAAGTTCACCAGATGGGAAGCCCATGTTCATTGTAATTTTGGGAGACCTGGGTTCGAAACTCTACTCAGCCATGGAAATCCACTGAGTGATCTTGGGCAAGTCTGACCCTCTCATCCTGAGAGCAAAGGAATGGAAAATCTCCTCTGAAGAAATCTTGCCAAGAAAACCCTATGATAGGATCACCTAGGGTCTCCTTATGACAACAATGTCTTGAAGACTATATATGAATAGTTCCAGTATGTGAAAAAGGAAAGCACATCAGGAAATGTGCTCAATACGAAATGCAGCAGGAAGTGGACTGGGTGAGCATTGGGAGTTGCTTTTTATCAATCAGATGAATGGCTCATCTAGGTCAACCTCATCTACTCTGACTGGCAATAGTTCTCTGGGCTTCAGGGCATATAATAATACTCATCCCTTGCCACTGGATTCTTCTAAGTGGGTGCGCCAGGGATCTTCTGTCTGCAAAGGATGTACTTTGATACCAAGTTATGCCCATTTCCCAGGTTTCTGAAGATGCATGAGTCTATTTCAAACTTTTCCCATAGCAAGCACTATCAAATGGCAGTGTTTCTGCACTGCACTGGAATGTGTGACTTAGCTGTTAAGCCAGGTTTACACCATTCTACTTTACGGAAAGGATGGAGGCACTTTCTATAAATTGTTGTTGTTACTTCTGCTGTTGTTGTATGTCCTCGAGTCATCTTCAACTTCTGGGCTGCATTTGCATTGCAGGCATAATGCAGTTGGACACTGCTTTAACCACCATTGGTCCATGTTATGGAATCCTGGGATTTATAGTTTGTTGTGGCACCAAAGGGCTCTAACAGAGACGTTTAAATAACTCACTGAACTACAAATCCCAGAATTCTGTAGCATTGAGCCATGGTAGTTAAAGCAATGACCACATTATTTCTCCAATGCAGATGCAGCCATGGAAATCCTGTGAACAAGAGACTTCCAAGGTTATCAACGGTCCTGCTGAGGTCTTGCAAATTCAGCACCATGGCTTCCTTTATGCCTAAAGTACGACAGTCTCTGTTGATTCATCTTCACTTCTAGGAGAGTTCAGACTTGATCTGCTCCAAGACCCATTTGTTTTACTTTTAAGCACTCTCCTCCAGCGCCACAATTCAAATGAGCTGATTTTCTTCCTGACAGCTTTTTTTTTAATGTCCTGCTTTCACAACCACACATATAATTGGACTATAAATCATTACACATGAAAATTTTACACGGTGCTTTATTTGACTGGTTTGCCTTGAGGTGGCATGAACATTTTTGAAACAAGAGCTCCAAACTGGTTTAGTAATTGGGTAAATAAAGGTAAAGTGTTGGGTCCTGATGCAGGCTTGAGCAATCTGACTGCCTGAAACAATTTATTATCTCTTTCCTCCTCAGCCCTCCAAAAAGTAACAGAGAGAACAGGGAGAACTACTGAATAGTGTAAATTACAGTGCAAGAAGAAGAGGAGATATCTGACAACTGGGCTAACATCTGCTTTATGAGCAAAGACTTTCCATTCATGGAATGAAGATCCTGGATCCAGATGCTAATGAATAAGTAAAAACCTACACTACATACAGTGTTGAAAACCCATATGCACGATGTCAGGGATGAACAAATTTGTATTCATATGTACTTTCCATGCATGCATTGAGTAGCCTCAATATAGCAGCCTCTAGATAGCCTGAGTATCTTAAAGGTACCAAATCCTGACTGATCTTGGAAGCTAAGCAGGATGAGCCCTGGTTAGTACTTGGATGGGTGACTGCTCACAAATACCAGATTCTGTAGGCTATATTTCAGAGGAAGGAACTGGCAAAACCACCTCTGAGATTTCTTGCCTCAGAAAACCCTATGAAATTCAGGAGGTCACCATAAATCAACAGGCAACTTGAAGACACTCTCACACACACACATGCACATAGCTTCTTGGCAGTGGTCATAGAATCATAGAGTTAGAAGAGACCACAGGGGCCATTTAGTCGAACCCCCTGCCCTGCAGGAACTCTCCATCAAAGCACCCCCAACAGATGGACATCCAGCCTCTGTTTGAAGACCTCCAAGAAAGAAGACTCCACCACACTCTGAGGGGGTGTGTTCCACTGTGGAACAGCCCTTACTGTCAGCAAGTTCCTCCTAATGTTGAGGTGGAATCTCTTTTCCTGGAGCTTGCATCCACTGTTCCGGGTCCTGTTCTCTGGAGCAACAGAAAACAAGCTTGCTCCCTCCTCAATATGACATCCCTTCAAACATTTAAACAGGGCTGTCATATCACCTCTTAACCTTCTCTTCTCCAGGCTAAACATCCCCAGTTCCCTAAGTCATTCCTCATAGGGCATGGTTTCCAGACCCTTCACCATGTCCTCATGCAACTGCAAAAAGGGTCTGGTTATGTTTTGGTTTTCCACTCATGCAAACTAATGTAAGGCTTCATGTTGCTGAGACAATGCCTCCCTTTTCTTGTGCCATGAGCGCTACAAGCATAAAGGCTTTGGTTGAATCCATGGCACCTTCCATTCAAAAGACCTCAGATCCTAAAAATCTGGCTAGATGGACCAGTAGTGTGACTCTGGTGACTGAACAAAGTACACAAGAAAAGGATATGAGCAACTTGTATGCAAAGAAGAGCAGGTTTAGACTCAGGTTTAGACTCAAGAGAAAGAGGAGTAAAGATAGGAGGAAGCAACATCAACACTCTAAGATATGCAGATGACACCATACTTCTAGCAGAAAACATAATAGACTTGGAAAAATTACTAAAGAAGATCAATTACTAAGGAAGAGGAAAGTGCAAAGGCAGGCTTAATGCTGATCATAAAGAAAACAAAAATAATAATCACAGAGGAACTACATAAATTCAACCTAAATAATGAGGAAATCAAAATAGTTAAAGAGTTTATATACTTTGGATCAAATACTGATAAGAACAGAGATTGTAGTCAAGAAGTAAGAAGAAGACTAGAAACAGAAATGGCAGTCATGAAAGAACTAGAAAAGATCCTAAAGTGTAAAGATATGCAACAGAGCACTAAAGTCAGAGTTGTTCAAGCCATTGTATTCCCCAACACCATGTACATGAACAACACCATACTACTAGCAAAAAACATCACAGACCTGGAACAACTAGTAAGGAAGATCAAGGCAGAAAGTTCAAAGCCAGGCTTACTTTTGAACATAAAGAAAACAAAAATAATGACCACAGGGAATATATACAAATGCCACCTAGACAATGAGGAAATAGACATAGTAAAAGAGTTCTCATAGCTAGGATCAAATATTGATCAGAATGGAGACTGCAGCCAAGAAGTCAGAAGAAGACTAGGAACGGGGAGGACAGCTAGGAAAGAAGTAGAAAAGATCCTAAAGAGACGCGTGGTAGACAATCGAATAAGATATGGTTAAAACCTTTTGATTTTGGAGAGTCACAACTTCTAAATATGTACAAACTTTTTTTTCTGTGTGAATTCACTCTGGAATATTTGGGGGAAATTGGAAGTATTTCGAAGCTTGAAGATGTATATATTATGTATATATTACAAGGACAATGTATGGAGAAAAAATAGATAAATCAATCTGTGGTACCATTTATCAAGCAAAACAAATCGATGTATATGTTGATAAAATGTGTTTAATAAAAATTATGGGGGGGGGGGGAATTCTAAAGAGCAAAGATATACAACAAAGCACAAAAGTTAGAATCATACAAGCCATTGTATTCCCTATAACCATGTATGGATGCGAGAGGAGGACGGTGAAGAAAGCGGATAGGAAGAAAAGTAAGCTAACAATTAACAGGGCATTTTAGAGGTAGGCAATGGCATGTTGTCAGAGAGCTTGGTGCATCTTGCCGACAACAATATCAGTTTGAGCAGAAGAGAACAAGCTTAACATATGTAGATTGGAATAAGCACATGTTTATGGTTGGCCAATTTGGATAATAGCTGTTACCATCCAATTGGCTATTAGTGGTTGCTGTGTAGAATTTTAATATTGCTATATATACAAGGTTTGCTTGTCTGGCTGCTTGCTGGCCAGACCCTTGGGTTGCCACGACTCTGCCTAATGACGCATCTTTTCAAAATAAACTGTTGTTTTCAATTCTGCATTGGATTCTCAAGTCCAAGAAACAGGAATTTCATGATGACTTGAAGTTCAGCACTTGGAAATTCCACATTTTTTGTTAACATGGGTTTATCAATGATCTGGGGGAGAGGGGGGAACCAGAAATTCAAGCTACAGTCCTGCATATTAGCAGTTTACAATCCAAAAGAACACTCTTTCAAGCTACAATGACAAATTACATTCAGATTTTGGGAAGTGAGTGGAGTCAAGAATTTTTCAGCACTGCTTCATACCCAAATGGTGCCACATCTGTTGCAAAATGATGTATGGTATGCCTGAGCAAGTAGTGACTGTCTGAGCATGTAGCCACTGTCGAAACAGCCCTTACTGTCAGAAAGTTCCTCCTAATGTCTAGATGGAATCTCTTTTCCTGTAGTTTGCATCCATTGTTTCGCATTCTAGTCTCTAGAGCAGCAGAAAACAAGCTTTAATTATTTTTAACTTTTAAAATTAATGTTTTAGTTCCATCTTTTTAAAATTATCATAAGCCGCCTTGCTTTGTAAGGCATCTTGCTTTGATTGTGTCTTTAGAATGGGGTTGGACAGGATGGCCTTTGGTGGTATCTTCCAACTCTAGGATTCTATGATTCTTTGACTAAAGAGAAAAAGCTTCCCCTCTTGAGGAGGTCGTTCCTTGTTTCATATGTGTGCCCCATCCTGCAGTTGTTAAAAGGCAGAGAAGCGGGTCTGGTTTTTAAAATGTGGCAATCCTCTCAGCAATGTGAAAGAAGGTGAAGGACTGTTACTCTTCCTCTTGGCATATCTGTTCTCTGTTTTACACTTTGTGTGTGGGTGAGTGAGACATTGAAAGAAAGGCATTTACCGCTTCTTTACCTTGACCTTCTCAAAAGCAACATGTGGGGTAGCATTCATGCACAGCTCCTTTCCACCTACATATGATTAAAACTCGGATCTTCCATTGCACACAGTCTTGAGTGAGCTTGCAGGTTTCCAGCGCCGGCAGTCTCCTTCCTCACCCACCCACCCTGTCGCCCACACACCCTACACAGCATCCTTCAACCCACTCCTTTATCTATCCCTGTCTTCAGCCTATTCATAACCCACCTTGGCAACAGTGAAACAATACTTCAGAGGCTTTCTTCAGAGGCCCTAAACCAGAGGTAGGCACAGTGCAACATACCTTCCCACTTTTCCCAGGTGAAAACCAGGACATGTGTGCCCAAGCAACAGCAGAGTGGACCAAGATGCCATAAATTATTAATGAAGAAGAACACATGAGCTAAACAATGCTGCAGCAGCTTGCTTTTGCCTAAGATGACAAGGAAGAAAGGTTTTAACCCCCTCCTCTCCTCTCTCCCGCTTCTGGGTTTATTATTGTGTGCCTTCAAGTTGTTTCCAGCTTCTATCGGGGCTTTTCTTGGCTAATTTTTTTACTCTTGCTTTCCTCTGAGGCTGAGAGCATGCAACTCACCAAAGGTCAACCAGCGGGTTTCTAAGCAAGGATTTGAATCCCAAGCTCCCAGCGTCCTAGTCCAACACTCAAACTGCTACACCACATTGGCTGTCTCCTACAAACTACTTTTGCACTTTGAACTCAGTTTGCAGCAACTGAAGAAAGAGGAGGACCAAGGGAGAAAGTGGAAGGAGGAGAGAGAAACCGGGACATTTTAGAAGCAGCTGAAAAAGTGGGATGGCAAAGGAGTAATTGGGACTGTCTCTGCCAACTCAGGACAGATGGAAGGTATGCTGTGGTACAAGGACCTTAGTTGTGGAACTCTCTCTCAAAGAAAAATCAGTCTAGCTCCCCCTTTTTGAGTTTCCAACAGGCAATCCAGATTGCACTCTTTTATATTGCCTTTGGTCTCTAAAACCAGGATTAACTTTTGTGCCATTTTAGTGTTCTCAATTCAAGACCATTCCAGGCCCTGACACTTCTGCGCCAAAACATGAAACCCAAGGATGAGTTCTCGTGATATCACAAAAGGTACGCTATGGAGATATTGCCCTATCATGGGTTTTTCTTGGCAAGTTTCTTCAGAGAGGGTTTGCCATTGCCACTGCCATCCTCTGAGACTGAGAATGTGTGACTTGCCCATGGTCACACAGTGGGGCCTTTGGTTTTTAATTTTATATCTGCGTCCACACTGCAGAAATAATCCGGTTTGCCACAACTTTAACTGCCATGGCTCAATGTTATGGAATTCTAGTACAGTAATTGTAGTTTGTTGTGCACCATGGGAAAGTGAGAAAAAAAACCCTTTTAAAAATAATAATAATAATAATCATCATCATCATCATCATCATCATCATCATCTTTATTTCTAACCCGCTCCTCTGTGAGTACAATTGGAGCGGGGTACAACAAGATTAAAACATACAAATTAAAACACTTCATTGACCCATTTCCAGCCACCCTCCCCTTAAAAATAAATTAAATTAACAATAGTTTAAAACCAACAACATTAAAAACATAATTCATCCTCCATAGTTCTTAGATTGAGGAGAAAAATAGCACCAGGCAAAGGTTCAAATTCAATTTATAGGTCCCGTTCGGAGCTGGGATCTGAGAGAACACCATTATAGGAATCTGTATGTCCTACAGTACCACTCTATGACAAACATCTGGCAGAAATTGACCACAGATTTGCACTGAAGGACCTACAAATGCCTAGAGAAGTGTCTTTAATATTCCAGATTCTATCGTCAACTTCTGGTAGAGTTGTACGGGAATTCCTAGAGATTCCTAGAGAGAACACATTAATCAAGTCCACAAATAATCAAATCCATAATAGTCAAAGCTGCAAATGTGGAGGGCCAGCTGTATTTAACTAAGTAGCTGATCTAGGATCTCAAAACATCATTTTTATCCAGGCTCTCATCCTGGCCTATGCAATCCTTGGCCTGGGTCAATACAGCTAGGCTGGGGCTCACCAGCATGTAACTAAGATTAAAACTGATTTTTGCTTTTATATACATATATCCAATATCTCAATACACTGTTTTGGTACATGATGCTAACACAACCCTCTTCCACATTTTGTTCCATCTTAACCTCCCGTTTTGTGCGGTGCAAAGCCAAAGATTTTGTTATTAAAGGATTCTGAAACTAGCAGCAGTGGAAAAAAATATTCAAAAAGCAAGAATACATACACACACAAAAAATGGCATGTTTAATTAATATTCATCCTAATGGAAGACTGTCTGTGATTCACACTGACATTTTGCTGGGACAATGACAATTAAACACCGGAGTAAAAGATGAAGAATGTACAGTAATGGCAAAGTTAAGTTCTTTAACTTGATCATAGTTAAAAGCTTAGGAGGGGGGCTGAGAATTAACATCTACACTGGGCTATTGAGAAAGAAAGTGGGAGTTAATTTAACACATGTCACAGAGTAACTCTTTTGTCATTTTTTCCCCTTCAATCCATCCATCTCCGTGTTGCCAGTGCCAAATGGAAACCACCTAAACTGTTCTGACAGGGTTCACAACTCCTAGGAAATGTCTGTGTATTTTCTTGATTCCTTTGTGATGGTAGAATGGCCATGCAAAGAATTTTTCAGAGGTTTCATTGATCTGAGCCCTTTGTCAACATCCTTTTTGAATTGTGGTGCCCAGAACTGGACACAGTATTCCAGGTGGGGCCTGACCAAAGCAGAATAGAGTGGCACCATTACTTCCCTTGATCTAGACACTGTACTTCTATTGATGCAGCCTAAAATTGCATTGGCCTTTTTAGCTGCTGCATCATACTGTTGACTCATGTTCAACTTGTGGTCTACTAGGACTCCTAGATCCCTTTCACATGTACTCTCCTTAAACCAGGTGTCTTCCATCCTATATCTATACATTTCATTTTTCCATCCTAAGTGCAGAACCTTACATTTCTCCATGCTGAAATTCATTTTGTTAACTTTGGCCCAGATTTCTAATCTATTAAGGTCATTTTCAATTTTGCTCTTGTCCTCTGGGTATTAGCTGCTCCTCCTAATCTGGTGTCATCTGCAAATTTGATAAGCATGCCTTCTATTCCTTCATCCAAGTCATTGATAAAGATGTTGAACAGCACTGGGCCCAAGACCTCACTGGTCACTTCTCTCCAGGATGAAGAGGAGCCATTGCTGACCTTGACTTTGATTTTGCAGGAACCAAGCAGAACAGTGGAGGACAGGGTCTCTTGGAGATATCTCATTCATAGAGTCTCCATGGGCTGAGATTGACTCAAGGTGGTTAATAACATCAAAAAAGATCATTCCAAGGAGCAGACGAAAGTTGCTGCTTTCCTGTCTTGCATGTGAACTTCCTAGAGGCATTTGTTCAGCATAACGCTAGGTAAAGAATGCCAGAGTACAGATTTCTCTTGGGACTTCTTGGGAAAAGCCTTTTCCCCATCCAGACTCTTCCAGATGGGCCACAATAACACTCTGAATATACCTAACCTCATCTCATTGGAAACTAAACTGGACTGGGTTGAATTAATATTTACATTAGAGAATACTAAGTAATACCAGTGATCTCTAGCTAGGGCTGGAAATCAATACTGCCTTGAATACTGGAGAACCATTGCTGGTTGTCAGACTTGACAATAATTGTTTAGATGAACCAACAGTATGACTCAGTCTGAGGCAGCTTCCTATGCTGGACTGCAGTTCCCATCAAAGCAAATCTGTGTGGCTATTGGAGTACAGATCCCATTATCTGGAGAACATCAGGTTTCAGGAGGCCATTATAGATTATTGCAACCTGGAAAGATGTCTTCCTCTGTATTGTGCTATGCAGTCTTGCTGAAGGAATGCATTACCAATTTTTATTTAGCTATTCACAGGCATTGTTTCAGCACCATGGGCAGCAGTGCACTCCTGATAAGAAAAAAGAAGACACTTCACAAAATGTCTCCTAATGGATCTCAAACTTTGGTCCTCCGGGTGCTTTGAATTTCACCTCCCAGAAGCCCAAGCCATCTTGGCCTATCCTGAGAGCTGAAACCCAAAATATTTGGAAGACCAAAGACTGAGAACCGCTGTCCTTAGTTACATATTCTTCCACTACTCCACTACTGGAGACTCTGAGATAAGAATAATAATATTTATTTATTTATACACCCGCTCTTCAGCTCTAAAAGCTATCAGAGCGGCTTACAATCATTATTTCAACTAAACAGATGTAGAAGGAAAGAGAGACAGAATGGGAGAAGGAGAAGGAAGAGAAAAAGAAGAGGAAGGGGAGAGGAACAGAAGACATTTTAGTGCAATGATGCAAATCATCTAACTCATGCATTCTGAGTTTGTTCTTCACACTATGGAACTGCATTGACATGCATCTCTGCAAGTTCAGTTGTTCATACATGCAAGCATTGGGATAAAGATGGAGCGGTAGATCCAAATGCATTTGGAAAACATTCAAGGCATGCAGTGTTTTATCCCTGGTCTATATGGGTCTTTTTGCATTGGTTATTCACACTAACTTGGAGAAAAACTCAATACTGAATATCCCAGATTAAGTGGGGTTTTCCCCATTAAAAAAAAAATTAATTGGGTGCATTCAGGATATGTGAGAACAATGGAGATTGAATCCAGATTCCACCTAGATTATTTTCACAGTGTGACTAACCTCAAAGAAGAAGGAAGGGGAAAGGGGAGAGGGAGAAACAGAAGAAGAGGAAGGAGAATAAGAGGAAGAAAGATAAAGAGAGGAAACAGGGGGGAAAGAGGAAGGAAGGGGCAAGGAGGAAGAGGAATGAGGAAAAGAAGAGGGTGAAAACAAAGGAAGAGAAGAGAAGAGGTAGAAAGAGCAGAAGGAAATGAGGGGAGGGGAGGGCAGGGCAGGGAAAGAAGAGGAAGAAGGAGGGAGAGGGAGAAGGAGAGGGAGAAGGGGAAGAGAAAGAAAGAAAGAAAGAAAGATATGAAGAGAGAGGAGGAGAAGAAGGGAAAGAAGGGCTGTAAATTTACAGTGCTATGTAAATAAAGCTTAGTAATAATAATAAGGGGAGAAGAAGAAGAAAGACATGTAAGAGGTAAGAGGCAAAAGGAAGAGGAGAACATAAGGAGGGTGAAGAGGGGGTGGAAACAGAGGAGGAAAAGAACAGGGAGGAGGAAGAAGAGAAAAAGAGGGAGAGGAAAAGGGAAGAGGAAAAGAAGAGGAAGAAGATAAATAAGGAGGGGAAGGAGCGAGGAAGTAAGGCAACAAAAAGAGGGAGAGGGAATAGGAGGAAGATGGAATAGAGAGAATGAGAAGGGGCAGAGTGGAGAGGAGAACAAATGGAAGAAGGAGAAAGAGGAGAGGAAGAGAGGAAGCAGGAGCAAGGGAAACGGGAAGAGGGAGATGGAGACAGAGGAGGAGGAGGAGGAAAAGGGAAAATATCATGCATTTCTTTTTAAAAAATAAGATGCCCATGAGGACCATAAACTGATTATGCTGGAATCTGTCTCTTTGAAGGAGATAGATTCCAGCATAGCCACTTTATGGTCTTCATGGACAGCTTATTTTTAAAAAAGGAATGCATGATATTTTCCCTCTCCCTCTTCCTCCTCTGTCTCCATCTCCCAGAGTGATGCTGAAGAGCTTCCAGGAACCTATGATAGACTTGGGCTGCGTTCACACTGGAGAAATAAACCGGTTTAAGTGCCATGGCTCAATGCTGTGAAATTCTGGGAATTGTAGTTTGTTGTGGGGCCCAACAAACTACAATTCCCAGAATTTCACAGCATTGAGCCATGGCACTTAAACCGGTTTATTTCTCCAGTGTGAATGCAGCCAGAGTATATCCTCAGGCCCACTCTGGGTTCTGAGCCAGAAGATCAAAACTGGGCCTGATCATTTGCGCCAGCCACCCAAGAAATGCTCTAATCATTCTGTGCATTTACATAGCACAGGTGAAGCCTCCCATTCTCCCAGCTGTCATTACAACATGCCTGTGAGGGAGTGCATCAGGGGAAAGTTGGCTAAGGAATGTCAGATGTGAAGGCCCAAAGAAGCTTTCAATGCAGACCTCTGGGCTCCCAGTTTATGTGGTTTCCTACAAGCCTTCATGCAAGTGTACATTGCTCCACTAGGGTCAATTCCAGAACCATCCCACAATTATCCCATTACCATCCCACAATTGTCTGATTGCCAATAATGGGATATTCGTTGCCAATAACGGGATAATGGTGGGATGGTTCTGGAATTGATCCTAGTGTGATAATCTCAAAACGAGATTATTTGCCACACTTTGATGATGATGATGATGATGATGATGATGTTGATAGTCTTGATTTAACTTTTGTGATTTTTTGAAGACTACTTCCAAATTCTATCAAACATTGCTACACTGCAATTTATGTGTATCTGAAAAAAGGTATAGACTTTCTTTTCTCCCTCCTTAGCCCTCTATACATCCACTAATAGTAACTCCTCAACTACATCAGAAAACTCTTTAGCCAATTTTCCCTGATTTTTCTTAATTAATTTTTTTTGATAACCTATCGAATTGAACCAAAAGCATCTGAGGAAGTAGACTGAAGTCTACAAAAGTTCATGCTGCCAATTTCTTTCTTTTAGTTAATCTCAAAGATCTCTCTACATACTACAAGATCTCTCTACATACTGATTCTACAGACTAACATGGCTATCTATCTGAATTCAACCATCTGAATTCAACCAATTCCACCGCCCCATTAAAGTCCCGTAAAATATTTCAAGATTCATAATTAAATTCCAAAAAAAATTCTTTTAGTTCCCTACAAAAAGGTAGGCTTTTCCTGCTCAGGGGCATAGATACCAACTGTTATCATTTCAAATTATTAATAGTAATAATAATAAAAATAAGTATTTATTTCTTGCCCACCTTATCAACAGAGAATCTGGACAAGTTACAACAGTAAAATACATCAAAGTTGTATCAACTTCCACACTATGGGGATAATAAAAATGAATGGGTTTGTAAAGAAGAAAAAATGCTGTTGATACTTAATGTACCTCAGTGCTAAGTAATGTGCAAGTACACGTTAGAAAAACAAAATAGATATCTGGTGGGTAAACTCATAACTGCCACAAAACACTTGCGGCAAAAAAAAAAAAAAAAATTGGAAAAAAAAATCAGCAGAAACCTTTAAGGGAGGAAAGGATTAAGAAGGATGGGGTTATAAATAATTTAAATGGCAGCTTTTAAATGAGTGGGAAAGAGGGTTGGTGCCATTATTAGCCACTTACGAGACAGTTGGCAACCACTTATGGACTGCTGGAACAGAAATAAATCACCCGAATCAGTAGAAAAGCAGACACCGTATAAATGCTTTACAGCACCCCAGTGGAAGTCTGTGTTGCTTATCTGGTGACATTTACATTTTTGTGCATTTCAGGGTTTGTGTTAAGGATCATCTGCTGTTAGGAAATATGGCTTGTTCTGTTACTTGTTACTCCCCCTCCTTCTCTTTTCAAACTCTTTCCTCTTCACTGTTTCTTATTTGTGCTGCCAATGTCTCTGTTTTCAAGAGGAAGGGAAGGAGGAATACAGAGGAGAAGGGAGGAAGAGGGAATAAAGGAGGGAAAAGGAGGAAAGTAGGAAAAAAGGGGAGGAAGAAGAAGAGGAATCAGGAGGAGAGAAAGGAAGAGGAAGGAGGAGGAAACTAGGAAGAGTATGAGAGGAAGAGGAAGAGGAAGGAAGAGAGGAGAAAGAGGGAGGAGAAGGAAAAAGAGGAGGAAAGAGGAAACTAGGAAGAGTATGGGAGGATGAGGAAGAAGACGAGGAGAAAAGATGAAGAAAATGGAAAAAGAAGAGGAAAGAGGAAGAAAGTAGCAAGAAGGAAAGGACGAAGAGGAAGAGGAAAAAGGAGGATAGAAAGACAAGGAGAAGGAAAAAGAAGAGGAAAGAGGATGAAAGAAAAAGGGAGGAGAAAGAAAAAGAAGAGGAAAGAAAAGGAAGGGAAAGTAGGCAGAGGGAGAGGAGAAGGAAAAAGAAGAGGAAGAGGGAGGAGGAGGGGAGAAAGAGAGAGGCAAAGGAAAAAGAAAAAGAAGAGGAAAGTAGGAAGAGGGAGAGGAGGGAGGAAGAGGAAGGAGGAGGAAAGAAAGATGTAGGACAAGGAAAAAGTAGAAAAAAGCAGGAAGAGAAAGATGATGAAGGAGGAGGAGAGAAAGAGAGAGGTGAAGGAAAAAGAAGAGGAGGAGGAAGCAGGAGAAAAAAAGGAAGTGGAGGAAAGTAGGAAGAAGGGGAGGAGGGGAAGAAGAGGAGGAGGAGGAGGAGGAGGAGGAGGAGGAGGAGGGAAGAGATAGTGAGGGAGGAGGAGAGAAAGGAGGAAGGGGAAAGGGAGAGGAGAGGAAGAAGAGTAAGATGAGACAGGAGGAGGAAGAAGGAGAGGAGGAAGAAAAAGGATGAAAAAAAGGAAAAGAGGGAAGGAAAAGGAAGAGGGAGGGAGGAGAAGCAGAATGATGAAGAAGAAGAGCTTTCACAGCCATAGATAGAAATGAGGAGTACTATGGCCTGGACCATCCTAACTTGTAATAGTATTCAGTGATTCATCTTTACACTTTAGGATCTTTTGTCTGCCTTCATAGCTGCCCTTCCAAGTCCAAGTCTTCTTCTGATTTCTTGACTGTAATCTCTGCTCTGATTGGTGATTGCATCCAGATATGGAAAATCTTGAACTATTTGAATGTCTTCATCATCTACCTTAAAATTCTGTAGATTGTCTGTTGTCATTATTGTTGTTTTCTTAATGTTCAGCCATAAACCTGCCTTTGTGCTTTCTGCCTCAATCCTCCTTAATAATCTGTTCAAATCATTGCTGTTTTCTACTGAGGATCTGCATATTTTAGATTGTTGATGTTCCTTCCTCCACTTTTCATGCCCTTATTATCTACAGTTGCATCTACCCTGAAGAGTTCATGCAGTTCAATACCACTTTAACTGCCATGGCTCAATGCTATGGAATTCTGGGATTTGTAGTTTTTGGGGTATTTAGTGTTCTTTGTCAGCGAGCTCTGGCGCCACAATAAACTAGAAATCTCAGGATTCCATAGGATGGAGTCATAACAGTTAAAGTGGTGTCAAATGGCATTAATTCTTGTGTGTTCTTGTTGTTAACTGTCCTTGAGTCAGCCCCAACTCATGGGGACCCTGTGGAGAAGACATCTCCAAGCCTCCCTATCTTCCACTGCTCTGCTTAAATCTTGTAGATTCATGCCCATGACCTTCCCTAGTTGAGTCTATCCATCTGGCCCGTGGTCTTCCTCTCTTTCTGCTGCCTTCTACCTTTCCTAGCACTGTTGTCTTTTCCAGTAAGTCATGCTTTCTCGTGATGTGGCCAAAGTATGACAGCCTCAACTTGATCATCTTGGCTTCCAGAGAGATTTCTGGCTTGATCTGCTCTAGGACTCCTTTGTCTTTGTGGCTATCCATGGTATCCTCAGCACTTTTCTCCAGCACATTTCAGATGAATCGATTTTCTTCTTATCTGGCGGCAGCCTAAATCCCAGGATGACCAGACATCCTCATTTTCCAGGACACGTCCTACATTTCAACCTTCTGTCCTGGAGGAATTTCAAAATGTCTTCTTTATTGAGCATGATATTTAGATTGTTGGTTTTAGTGCTTATTTCGTAATGCCCTACATTTTTAATATGAAGTCGAAGGCATTTTCTGAAGATGCCAGCCACAGATGCTGGTGAAACATCAGGAATAAACTCTTCTGGAACATGGCCATATGGCCTGAAAAAAACTACATTTTTTTCTTGAATGCCCTACAATTTTCCTTGCCCTCCGTTGTGGTTAGGACATCTGGTCACCCTGCCTAAATCCCTATTGTCCTTATAGCAAAAGGGCAAAGTGGGGCAGGAGTGTAAAGAAAATGCTTCACTGAGAAGTGTTTTCCAGCAGCAGCATCTTAGGTTCCTTAACATTTTTCCAGTACCACTGTATTCTGAAACTCAAAATTATGTGCAAAGAAACTTCAGTTCTTAACTCCACATGCCAAGCATTAAGAGTGCTGGGATCAATTCAGCAAGGACCTGAACAGAAGGGGTTTGGGTTAAAAGGCAGGGGGGCAGGCCTTTGCATTGTAATGTAGAGGCTGGAACAGCAGGGGGAGCCACTTGTATGCTGAGAGCCCTTATCCCTTCTATCAGAATTCCTTATATAAAAGCAGATAAAATGAAGAATCACACTCTTGAGTGACACCTGTGTCTTTTGCCCAGAAATAACACACCTCCTTCCGAGTGTCAGTAATGGTTTGCCGTTGCAAGATTGTTCCTAAATCCACCAAACAATGACCCTAATCTCAGAGGCAGGGAATTTGGGGGAGTGGGGAGCAAAAAGGCAAGCTGGTAAATGGCAGCTCCTGCCTTAATCTGCTGATCTGGTAATTGTAGGGAGCTTGCAAAGAGGTTAATAGCAGAGGAGGAGAAATCCATTTTGCAGGCCGAGTGGCTTACCCTTCGGGGAGCTAATAGAGTAAAAACCGAACTTTCCACTCAAGGCGCTTATGGCCACTTACGGTATTTTAGGGGGGTTCAGTAGAATTCCAAAAGAAGCAAAGGGTTTTGCAAAAATCCAGGATCAGATTCTGTTTA
Organism: Urosaurus nigricauda; assembly: GCA_034509955.1. Classification (NCBI taxonomy): domain Eukaryota; kingdom Metazoa; phylum Chordata; class Lepidosauria; order Squamata; family Phrynosomatidae; genus Urosaurus; species Urosaurus nigricauda. The sequence continues at coordinate 5,672,493 of JAOEGL010000004.1, forward strand.
TGAGCTGAGTAGTATGAAAGCAGGCTGGTGTAGCCATGCTGACAGTACTGGCTCACGGTGTTGTACAATAGTAGTTCAGATTCCCCACTCACTGCTAAGGCTGGCACTCCTAGGGTACATCTGCACTGCATAAATAATGCAGTATGACACCACTTTAACTGCTGTGACTCCATCCTCTAGAATCCAAGGATTTGTAGTTTTGTGCCTCACAAAACTACAAACTTCAGGATTTCGTAGAATGGAGCCACAACCGCAGTTAAAGTGGTGTCACACTGCATTATTTATGCAGTGTAGATGCACCCCAACAGACGCTCCCAATGGATGCTGCCTTACTGTTCCATGACAATGTTTAATTTTTTGTGTATTTTTTAATATTAATATTTTTATTTATTTATTGTTTTATTGTTTTATTGTTTGGGGGGTTTTTATTTGGCAAAGTTCATCTTTCAGTACAAAAACCCTTAAGGACTTACAATGATCAATAAAAACAATTAACATTGTTTTTTTTAAATTCAATAATAAAACATAATAAAATAACCCTTATTTTCTCCAAAGCAGCTTAAAGTATCTTGATTATCAGTAGAAGCACTAGTGGACAGGACAGATTTTTGCTTGACAGCTAAAAGGCATATCTGGTGCCAAGTTACTAAGAGGGATTCCTTCATTTTGGACCCACTATAGAGAAGACCATCACAAAGAAGTTCCCAAACCAGATCTCCTTTCGCTGAAGAAACCCTATGACAAAGGTCTCCATTCTTAAGAGAAGTTCCAGGGGTCTAAATTTGTTCCCCATCCGGAATTAGCATTCACTTCACCCAAGTGTGCTATTTTAATCTCTTATTATGATTCACGTCATCCTTGGGGACTGAGACAGCTTTATGATGCTTTTCCTCTGAGTCGCTGTGCCATGGAGTTCTGACGCCAATGCTGCCTCTGTGGAGCTGGAGTCAAAGCCGCCAGTGTTGCTACGGAAGAGAAGCTGGGAGAAGCCAGGTGAGAAGTGACCTGTTCTTACGTTACCTCCATGACATAAAGTGTCAGGCAGAGGCAGAAGAATCATGTTGTTGTTAATTGCCCTTCCTGACTTATGGCATCCCCAATGCATGGTGACCCTATGGATGAGACATCTCCAAGACTCCCTAATTTCCACTGCTCTGCTTAGGTCCTGCAGATTCATACCTATGACCTCTTTAATAGAGTCCATTCACCTAACATGCAGTCTTTATTTCTGCATCCCTCCAGGGTCTGAAGACCATGCCCTATGAGGACAGATTTAGGGAGCTGGGTATGTTTATCCTGGAGAAGAGATGGTTAAGAGGTGATATGATAGCCTTGTTTAAATATTTAAAGGGATGCCGTATTGAGGGTGGAGCAAGTATGTTTTCTGCTGCTCCAGAGAATAGCACCCAGAACGATGGATTCAAACTGCAGGAAAATGGTTGCAACCTAGAACTTCAGGGAATATTAAACTAGTTCAATGATGGCTGGGTTAGACTTGGGATCCGTCTCAATGTTGATGGAGGTCAGAGACAAAGAACTGTAGAGGTAGGATTCTAAAGAAATTATATTTTATTAAGGGGATTGAACACACACAGAGAATTCACACACTCTCACACAAGTGCACAAGAGACTAAGAATAAAAGGTGTTAGATTGGAATAGAATTGAGACTTCACTAGCAGAGATATTTACCAGTAGCAATGTTGCTCCAGTAGATGCAGCTTGATAGATGGGATGTGTGGGACTCAGTTGCTCCAGAGTGCTCAGAGTGGCAATGAGGAGTCGAGTTTAACGGGTTGGTGAGAGACAGAGTGGCTGCCTACAATCCAGCTAGTCCACTGAACATTGGAAATTTGGAGGGTTTATAGGGAAAACTGTGCCTGGAGCAAAGTCCAGGTGTCCCATGATCAATAGCCCAAATTGTATGAGGTAACCCTCCAAGGTGGGGATTTTCAAGGTGAGAATTGGGATGCAAATGGACAGATTCCTGCTTAAGTAGCTCACAGGACCTGATAGACAGGAACAAACATACAGAAACTAGTGCATTGTTCCTTGATGGGATTCTCCTTTCCTTCCCTGAAGTGTGTAGGTGAGTCATAGTCCCTGGCAACTGCTAAACTAGCCAATGTGACCTCCTCATTTGGAAGCATGAATCATTAGAAAAGACAGTGATGCTGCAGAAGGTGGAGGGAAGAAGAAAGAGAGGAAGACCACATGCCAGATGGATAGACTCAACCAGGGAGACCATGGGCCTGGACCTGCAGGACCTAAACAGGGAGGGAAAGGATAGATGGGATTGGAGAATCATAGGGTAACCATGAGATTGACTCAAAGTCAGCTAACAACACACAACAAATGACATCCTCACCACTCTTCTCCAGCATCACATCTCAAATGAACTGATTTTCTTCTTATCCACTTTCTTCACTGTCCAGCTCTCACAGTCACACATGGTGATGGGGAATACAATGGCTTGGGTGGTTCTAATTTTAGTACTCAGTTGTATATCTTTATTCTTTAGGATCTTGTCTTGTTCTTTCATCATTGCCCTTCCCATTCCTAGTCTTTTTATGATTTCTGGACTCCACTCTCCTTCTTGATTGATGTTTGATCCAAGGTATGGGGACTCTTTTACTATTTTCATTTCCTCATTGTCTAGGTTGAATGTATGTAGATTGTCCGTGGTCATTATTTTTGTTTTCTTTATGTTTAGCATTAAGCCTGCCTTTGCACTTTCTTCTTTGACCTTCTTTAGTAATTGTTCCAAGTCTGTGAAGCTTTCTGCTAGTAGTATGGTGCCGTCTGCGTATCTTAGATTGTTGATATTCCTTACGCCTAACTTTACAACTCCTTTTTCCAAGTCTAAAGCTGATCACCATATGCTATTTTGTGTAGATTCATGGAATCCTAGAATTGGAAGAGACACAAAGGCCTTCTATTCCAATTCTACACCAGACAGAAATACACAACACAGCACTCCTAAAAGACGCCCATCCAATCTCTGCTTAAAGACCTTCAAAGAAGAAGACTCTATCACTCTCTGAAGTTGTCTGTACCACTGTCGAACAGCTCTTACAGTCAAGAGTAGCTTCCTAACATTTGGGTGATACCTCTTTTCTTGTTATTTGAATCCATTTGAATCCTTCCAGTATCTAAGGAGAGCTACCATAGCTGTCTTTAGAAGAAAGCCCCTTGAACTGCTCTTCAAGTGTCAACCAGGACTCAGGCTACATCTGCAGTGCAGAAATAATGCAGTTTGACACTGCTATGACTGCTATGGCTCAATGCTATGCAATTCTGGGATTTGTAGTTTGTTGAGATATTTAGCCTTCTCTCTCAGAGTGCTCTGCTGCCACAACAAACTACAGATCCTAGGATTCCATAGTATTGAGCCACAGCAGTTAAAGTGATATCGAACTGCATTATTTCAGCAGGACAGATTAAAGCTCCTATGTGCTACAAGATCCCTTGGCAATGTCTGAGTGTACAGTTTAGAATTATGGCATTGTGAAATAGTCATATTCCTAGGAGGGCAGCCTTTTTATAGCTGCCTCCTCAGAAGCACTGCACAAGTGGAACAAGCAGTGTGGATGTTGCACCAGAGTTGTGATGTGCACTAGTATGGCACTTTGTAAGACAAGTTACTCTTGTGCAATGATAGCACAAGAAAAGGGGGACTAATGCTCCAGACAGAGCCACTGGGCACTGCTAAACCAGAATGGAGGGCAATGGAAAATCATGTGTGACCTCTATTTGTTGGGATAGAGGTGAAAGAAACCTCAAAGGCCATCTAGTTCAACCCCCATCTGCCATGCAGGAACACACAATCAAAGTACCCCCGACAGATGGCCATCCAAACTCTGTTTTTGAAAATCTCCAAAGAAGGAGGCTCCATCATACTTCAAGGCAGCATATTCCAATGTCAAACACTGTTGCTCTCAGTTCTTCCTAATGTTGAAGTGGAATCTCTTTTCCTGTAGTTTGAACTCATTGCTCCAGGACCTATTCTCTGGAATTGCAGAAAACAAATTTGCTCCAACTTCAGTATGACATTGTGTTAGGAGTCCTCATTGTGCAATAGGACATATTGTTGTCCCACTGCATATCATCACAATTCTCTAATATGGTTGCATGTCTGCAACATAGATTGGTAGCTTTAGATGGATGCAATAATAGCTTTAAAACCTAGCTTTAGACGGACACTGTAATAAGGTGCTATTTGAAAACAGTCTACGTATTTGCAACGAATGTCAGGTGGAGGACATTGTGCATTGCATCTAATTTGTCCCTTGAATAGTGACCCCAGAGACAGAGTCTTAATACTCTTGCTTACAAATAGAAGTAGAAACTCTCTTGTAGAATCAGTTCAATTTCTTTTGAGTGATACCAATGACTATGTAACACATAAAGTGTCCCTTTTTGCCTTGGCTGCAAAAAAAAAAAAGGTTAGAAAGAAAGAGTTAGGTAAAATTGCCACAAATTCCCATAGAGACTCAAAGTATTGAATTGATTTTATATTGGCAATGCAGAAATTTACCTATAATGTGAAAGGGTTTTTTTTAACTTTTTATACTAGCTTAGCAATAACATTGGTTATTGCATGTTAAATTATGAGATGCTTTTTGTACTTTTGCACTTTTTATCTTAAATGTTTGGTTATTTTAAGTTTTTGCCATGGCCTTTGGTTAGAACAATAAATGATGATGATGATGATGATGATGACGACGATGATGATGATGGACATAGTTCTGTCACTGTAAAGTTACACATTGCAACCTGTGATGCTGACTCTTCATCAACATGTCCTGTGCATTTTAATAATATTATTACTGTATTTACTAATAACTATTAGCAAAGGAGCTATCATTGTTCTGAGCTTAGCCTAGTGCCCCATTGGCATCAGAGACCCTAGATGCCACTGCCTTAAAGTGTTTCTCTTCTCAGCCATCTATAAGATAGTTTTCTTCACTTTGCTTGTATTTCCCAGGCAACCACTTTCTAGGCAACTGCGCTATAAGTCCCATCACCACCAGACAGAAGGAGCCTAACAGACTTGGAGGACAAATGTTCAGGTAGAGTTTAGGAAAGTTACTATTTTGATTTAGAGATCCCAGAATAACTCAGCGCAGATGGCCAACACCAAGCCATCTTCAGCTTTTCATCTTTCAAATGTTCTAACAAATCAAGACAGAAACTTTTTCTAAGGTCTGCCTGAACGTATGTCCTCCAGATTTCTTAGGTTCGTTCTGGTGTAGAAATTATGGGAAACATTGTCCAAAGATACTGCACTTAGGTAGAAAAAAATTAAATGCACAGATATAGGTTGGGCGACACCTGGCTTAAGGAGACTATGTGTGAAAGGGATCTAGGCATCCTAGTAGACAGCAAGTTGAACATGAGTCAATAATGTGATACGGCAGCTAAAAAGGCTGCATCAATATACACACAGTATCTAGATCAAGGAAAGTAATAGTGCCACTCTATTCTGCTCTGGTCAGGCTTCACCTGGAATCCTGTGTCCAGTTCTCCTTCCTTAGAAGTCTTTAAACAGAGGCTGGATAGCCATCTGTCAGGGTTGCTTAGATTGTGAGTTCCTGCATGGAACGGGGGGTTGGACTGGATGGGCCTTGAGGTCTCTTTCAACTCTGTGATTCTGTGAGTCTATGAACATATCCTCCATGAATACAGGGATTGTACTGTAAACAATTATGGCAATTAACTAGTACAATTAACCATCATGGTTCTGTCCTATACAATCCTGGGATTTATAGTTTGGTGAGATTCTAGAACTCTCTGAAAGAGAAATCTAAGTATCCTTCCCTGAACTGCCAATTCAAGGATCCCATTGAATCCCAAAATTCCATGGCAGTCAAAGTAGAATGATAGCACTATAATTCCATCATGTGAATGGGCCACTGGACTCATAGTCCAACACTCAGACTATTCTACCATGCTGGCTTGTATATATTGGTATCTTACATCTGACTAAGTTCTCCTTTGGAAGCTGTTGGGCATTTTTGTCCATTGTGGAATGGCCATATCCAGTTCAAGGTTGCAAAAACAGAGTTGGGCATGTCTCACCTTGTGCATGGTCACTCTGATGTGCATCATGCATTGTTGCACATGGATGTTCTTCTGTTGTGTGCCTGGTTGTGCATCGGTGTGCTTTTGCATCACCCAGGTTTGCACACTGCACGTTTGGCACTATACCACTTCCAAATTGACTCACGACACTGCGCCACTGCCATGTGACTGTGTGATCGCAAAGTCACACTCTGTCTCCTAGATGTTGGATCTCCGACTTTGTTATTTTAGCTTTCACAGACTTACACAGCTACCACCCCTGGACATAAAATTTCCAGTGGGAGAAGAGATGGGTTTAATCTTAAAATGAGTTGTAGAGTTTAAAGGCATGCCCCCCTGTTCCCCCACCAGCACGACCACAGCCACCTACGCTACTTGCTTTGCAAAAGCAACCCAATTGGCTCTTTCATCACAGAGACAGTCATTAGGTGACGAAAGTGCCAAGTGATCTGTCACCAGAGAACAACTCCATTCCTTCATGTAAAATTAACTAGCCAAGGAGCTGCTGACGGCACAGAGGACTTTTTCTTGGTTTGCAATTACCTTCTTCTGCCTTCAGGAGTTCTTTTTTAAAGTCACCTTCATCTCAGTGGGGGAGAAATCAGTACAGTAAGCCTCCCTCCTCCTTGGAAATTAACACAGGCCTCCTTTTTCTGCCTCTCTTTTCTTTTTTGGTTGGAAAGAATCCAGGGAAAAGGTACTGTACATATCAGAAATCTAACTTTACATGGTGGGCAGATACCTTACTTTAAAAAATGACAACTCTGTGCATTGTGGGAGCAGGACAAGACAAATTCAACACTGCACATTATTACCCTGATCGGTGGCAGTTGTTCATTTTGTCGTGTGCCTTCAAGTCATTTCTGACTAATGGAAATCCTAAAGTGACCCTATCATAGGATTTTTTGGGGCTGAGAATGTGTGACTCACCCATAGTCATCCAGTGGGCTTCCATGGCTGCGTGGGGAATTAAACTCTGATCTCCAGAGCTGTAGCCCAACATTCAAACCACTACACCATGCTGGCCTGTTATGGCAGTCGTTGTTATTGTTGTTAACTGCTCTCAAGTTGACTTTGACTCTTGGTGACCGTGCGGATGATGTGCCTTCCCCCAAAGCTGAGAGCATGTGACTTGCCCAAGGCCACCCATGGCTGGGCTGGGAATCGAACACTGGTCTCCAGAGTCATAGTCCAAGACTCAAATCACTATGCCACCTTGGCTGTCATACCAAACACAATACTACTTTGAGCAGATTTCAGTACCAGGAGATGTGAGGGTGGTCATATGCTCAGGTAGCTTTTTTATTTTCTTTTGGTAAAAGAATTAAACACACTCATGAATATAAAGCTAGATTAAGATGATCAGGATTCTGGAGTGGCACATGTCAGGCTGGAAATTAAATAAAGAATAAAGAAGGTGGAGACCACAATAAGGAGCAGCGCATAAATCTTTATTATCAACCCTGCAAATGCAGTGAGAATAACAACCTGATCCAACACATATTTTAAACTCAGATACAGAAGTAACAAACAAAAGCATACCCACCAACATTGCAGAGATGAAAATTAGGACAAACATGGCCAAGCAACATCTCAGTGTGGTCAAGAGGGCAAAAATTATTAATGAAAATGAATGCACAAGGCAGGACAGGCCGCAGCATTTTTCTTTTGCTTAAGTCTCCCGGGAAGGGTAAGACTTCAACTCCATACTGAGTTAACTGATTGCAAACTACTTTTGCACGTTGAACTCAGTTTGCAGCAATTGAAGTCAAACAGGGATGATGGGAGAAGACAAGGGAGGAAGAGAGAGAAACTGGGAGATTTTAAAAGCAGCTGAAAAAGGATTAATTGGGACTGAGCCAGATCAGTTGACAAAATGTTGATCAGAACAGGAATGTTGGGAGATTCAGAAAGTGACGGAGTGGGCAGCTGCGATACAGTTTTGTTGTTGTTGTTCCACGCTGTTGTTATGCACCTTCAAGTCATTTATGATTTATGACAACTCTAACCCTATCACAGGGTTTTCTTGGAATAATTTATTTAGACGGGGTTTGCCTTTCTTTTCTTCTGAGGCTGAGATAGTGTGACATGCCAAACGTCACCCAGTGTGTCCTAGTCCAGTGCTCAACCCACCCCATAATGCTGACTCTCTGTTCAGCACTGCTTCCTTGGCATCAGCATCAGCATCTTCTCCTAGGTCCAATATGTAGTGCAATTTTTTGGAGAATACCTCCTTCAATATTTTATTTTTTTTTTATTTTGGGGGACATGGTGACGGAGTATGGCCCTCCAGCATCACTGAGAAGCCAGTGCATCCCCTTAACCACCTCCAGCCGAGACCACCAAAGAAGCAGTTTTCCACAAATTTCACAAAAAAATCCATCTTTTCACCTTGTCTTGCCATCTAATGATGTGCAAAGCAAGCATTTCTGCATCCTAGATGGGAGATTTTGTTCAAGACTGTCCTTGGTCAGAGATTCTAGGAGGATTCTGTCCTTTCTGATGACTGAAAGAAAGAGATTTTTTTAAAGGGTAAAAAATGTCAAACTGTCAGAAAATGCCTTGTTCCCCAAGCATCCCCTGGATGGAGAGAAAGCAACATCCAGCAGAGGGGAAATAACCTTTCTCTCATGCTCTTTCTTTTTTTAATAGCAGCTTTTCAAGAGAAGGATTTGTAACTTTGTAGGGGGACATTTGCAGAACAATGCACTAACTGTCCACCTGGGAAGCAAAACAACAGTGAGAGAAATGAGAAAGCAAACAGGTATAATTTGCAGCCTGTGACAATGACTGGAAAAGCCATAGGTTAAGTGACTGGGCAGGGGCGTTTTTGTGCCAAAGTAGTCATTTACCAATTACAAGACTCCAGAGGTGCTTTTGCTAGGAATGTGATTAGCAAATGCCACTCCATTTGAACATATACACACAGAGAGAGCCTCACAAGCACACAGATATCTCAAGTTTTTCTTTCAGCAGCCCATGGGGATTTGCAAATGAGACCTTTCTTGGGACCCTGTGTCCCTGAAATAACACAAGATTCATGTGTTAAGTGTGGTTTTGCTCTTGGGGTGTTATTTTACCCAATTATTCCAACACTCTCTTTTCTCTCTCTCTTTCTCCTGGGCTGCATATGCATTGCAGAATAATCCAGTTTGAGGCCACTTTAGCAGCTATGGTTCCATGCAAAGAAATTCTGGGAACTGTCATTTTGTGAGACTGTTAGCCTTCTCTGTCAGAGAGTTTGGTTGCCACAACAAACTACATTTCCCACAATTGACCTCCAGCCCCAGCGTAGTTCCCCACATTTTCTTCACACCAGGTAGACTACTGCCAACATCCTAAGGTGCATATTCTCCATCCCATTTCACAATTGGAATATATGTGATCAAGCAACATCAGAGTGTGGTCATGATAGGAAAAGCTACTAGTGAAGTGCACACAAGCTAGAAGAGGCTGCAGCAGTTTGCTTTTGCCTGAGCCTTCTGCTTTGGTTAGGCCCCACTTGGAAAACTGTGTCCAATTCTGGGCACCACAATTCAAAAAGGATGTGGAGAAACTGGAGCAGGTCCAAAGGAGGGCGACTAAAATGGTGAAGGGTCTGGAAGCCATGCCCTAGGAGGAACGCCTTAGGGAGCTGGGGATGTTTAGCCTCGAGAAGAGAAGGTTAAGAGGTGATATGATAGCCCTGTTCAAATATTTGAAGGGATGTCATATTGAGGAGGGAGCAAGCTTGTTTTCTGCTGCTGCAGAGACTAAGGACATTATCACACGGGAGGAATTTCTCTCAATTTCGAAAGAAATGAAAGTGGGGCCAGTTCAGAACTGAATGAATTTGCTAGTTCAGTGAATTTATGTGATTGTGTATTGACGCCACATTGCGTTTGGAACTGCCCAAAATTGCCTCCCAGTGCCCGAAATTGCGTGTGATTGTTTCTCACGCAATAACGTGAAACCCTACAATTGCATTCTAAAGGACTTCCCATTGCCCGAAAATGTGTGTGATCAGCTTTCACCCAATAACGCGAAACCCCATGATGGCGTTCAGATTGCCATTGGATTATACTTCCAATTCCCGTTGTGTGATAATCTCCTAGAACTCAGAACAATGGATACAAGCTCTGGGGAAAGAGATTCCACCTCAACATTAGGAGAAACTTCCTGACAGTAAGGGCTGTTCGACAGTGGAACACACTCCCTCGGAGTGTGGTGAAGTCTCCTTCTCTATAGGTCTTTAAACAGAGGCTGGATGGCCATCTGTCGGGGATGCTTTGATTGGGAGTTCCTGCATGGCAGGATTCTATGATTCTATGATTCTATGAATACAATGGTGGATGAAAAATAGTTGAAATGCTATCACACATTTTGTTCTCATGTGTCTTTTCTAACCAGTGCCATAACCAGCTGATTGTCCCCTTATTTCACTGTAAACTGGGCCATTTCTGAAATGTTTTATATTAAAATGCTGTTGTAAGCCAAATGTATGAATATTACCTCATCTGTTGCAATTTTTTTGTCTAGCTGTTAAAATTAGAGAGCTCAAACTATCAAAAAGGGGTCAGACTAATGGCAACATACCCTAGAATTAGATCTATAATTATATAACCAATAATAACCTCCAGTGTTGTGACCCAAGCTGATAATTTAATTTTATGTAAACTTCCTTATCTTTTATGAAATCTTTCTATTTTATATGGTTTTAAGTTATGGCATGCCTCACAAAGTTGACTGATTGTAAATAAAGACTGAAATAGTTCAATAAAGCTATGTACAGCTGTTTATACATGTAATAAAGAAACATGCAAGATGTATTTGGTTCTATATGTATCCACAAGTAACTGAGGTTTAGAAGGGGAAAAAAGACTTGTATTGCAAACAAAATAGAGTTGATTTAATTGAATACAAACTACAATTGCATTTTGAACATTGTTTATAGCAATTGAAGTAAGAGGACATGGGGGGAAGGAGGAAAGAGAAACGGGGACATATTAAAAATAGCTGAAAATGTGAAGCAAGACGATTCTGGACAGTTGAAGAGTATGGGGTTGAGCTCAGTGGTTCACAGGTAGACAATACAAATATTTCAGATGGAAGTAAAGGGAAATAAAATGGAACTACATCAATTGCAGCCCCTAGAACATCATCAAGGAAAACCCCCCAGAAAGTGCTTTGCAGTAGTCTATACAAGCCAAAGTGGACTTCAATGGGAACAGAGCAGATAGACATTTTTAAAATAAATATTTGAACTTTAATTGAACCTTATTCTGCATCCATTATCTGCATTAGGACAACTAGACTGTTTCCTGTTGTTTTTGTTGTGTGCTTTTAAGTCATTTCCAATTTATGGCGATCAACATATCGTGGAGTTTTTTTGGCAAGATTTGTTCAGAAGAGGTTTTTCCATTGCCTTCCCCTGAGGCTGAGAGAGTGTGATTTGCCCAGGGGCTTTCATGGCCAAGCTGGGAATGGACCCTGGTCTCCAGAGTTGTGATCCAGTACTCAGATCATTATGCCATGCTGCCTCCTGTAGATCTTTTTAAATAATTTATTTCTTGTCCAAATAAATTCCTATTTGCTTAAGAATATTCTTATGCTTGACTATGGCTGATTGAAAGGCTGTATCCTGAACCCAGAGAAGTTTGGAATAATCAAATTCTTTACTGCCAAGATTATATTTGTCAGGAACATGAGTTGGAAAATCTCTTTGTTCAAAATAAACTGCATAAGCATCCTCTTTTTCCAGGTAGTTCCAGGTATTCTCTCTAGGAATCTCTAGGTTTTCCAGTATGACTCCATGGTCAACATCTGCCAAAAAATTCATTTCAATGGGGTTTGCTCTTTTCCAGAGTTTCATGTTTCTACTGTTAAGTCTGGGAACTTATCCCCGTGGATATGGAGGTTGTACTGTATTGTTATTGTTGTTATTGTTGTGTGCTTACGGTAACCCTAAGGTGACCCTTTCAGGGGGTTTTCTTGGCAACATTTGTTCAAAGGAGGTTTCGCATTGCCTCCTCCTGCAGCTGAGAGCATGTGATTTGCTCAAAGTCACCCAGTGGGTCTCAATGGCCAAGCTGGGAATCAAATCTTGATCTCCAGAGTCATAGGAGTTTATCACACAAGAGAATTTGGGGGTATACTCCAAAGGCAATCCAAATGCAATCATGGGGTTTCACGTAATTGGGTGATAACTTATCTCACGCAATTTCGGGCAATGAGAAGTCATTCCGAACGCAGTCATGGGGTTTCACGTAATTGCGTAATAACTTATCTCACTCAATCTTGGGCAATGGGGGGTCATTTTCGAGGAATGGGAAGTCACTCTGAACGCATTCCAAATGCAACTAGAACTCACATAAATTTACTATACTAGCGAATTTACGTGAATTCGAATTGGCTCCATTCGAAATTGGGAGAAATTCCTCCCATGTGATAAACTCCATAGTCCAACACTGTATTAAAAGACAATTAAAGAAATAATTCTCTTAAAAACACAAATTTCAAACAATTTAAACATTTTTTTTTTAAAAAAAAGAAGGTGACATTTCCCATTCCCTCCCACTCTTGCAATGAGGAATTGCAACAGGAGTCCTTGTTCTGATAGTTGTAGCCTCGCTTGCTAGTGGGAAGATGCTGGAAACATAATCTTCCTTTCATCCCAGTCGGTAGTTGAATGTTCCATAGGGAGGGCATTTACATAGCCTTACAGTAGGATTACATTGAATACTAAGCACTTACAGATCCTGGATGAATGAAACTACTTGTGAAAAGAATCTAGGAGTCCAAGTAGACCACAAGTTGAACATGAGTCAACCGTGCAGCTAAAAAGGCCAATGCGATTCTAGGCTTCAGCAATAGAAGTATAGTGTCTAGATCAAAGGAAGTAATAGTGCCACTCTATTCTGCTTTGGTCAGGACCCACCTGGAATACTGTGTCCAGTTCTGGGCACCACAATTCGAAAAGGTTGTGGAGAAACTGAAGCAGGTCCAAAGGAGGGCAACTAAAATGGTGAAGGGTCTAGAAACCATGCCCTATGAGGAACGCCTTAGGGAGCTGGGGATGTTTAGCCTTGAGAAGAGAAGGTTAAGAGGTGATATGATAGCCCTGTTTAAATATTTGAAGGGATGTCATATTGAGGAAGCAATCTTGTTTTCTGCTGCTCCACAGAACAGGACCAGGAACAATGGATACAAGCTCTAGGTAAAGAGATTCCACCTCAACATTAGGAGGAACTTCCTGACAGTAAGGGCTGTTCGACAGTGGAACACACTCCCTCGGAGAGTGGTGGAGTCTCCTTCCTTAGAGGTCTTTAAGAAGAGGCTGGATGGCCATCTGTTGGGGATGCTCTGATTTGGAGTTCCTGCATGGCAGGGAGTTGGACTGGATGGCCCTTGGGGTCTCTTCCAACTCTATGATTCTATGGTTCTATGAAATATTCAAAGATTTCTGATACCTTGGATCAATCATCAGTTAGAATAGAGACTTGCAATTAAGAAATCAGAAGAAGACTACGACTGGGGAGGACAACTATGAAAGAAGTAGACAAGATCATTAAAAGCAAAGATATATCAATGAACACTAAAGTAAGGACCATCCAAACCATCGTATTCATGCCATGTTCAGAAGTTGCAATTGGTTCAAAACATGGCAGCCAGATTAGTTACAGGGAGTTCTAAATTTGATTCTATTACACCTATTTTAGAATTCCTACACTGGCTGCCTATTAGCCTCCGGGCACAGTATAAGGTGTTGGTCATTACCTATAAAGCCCTACATGGTTTGGGTCCAGCATACTTGAGGGAACGCCTCCTCCCATACAATCCTTTCCACACACTCAGGTCCCTTGGGAGGAACCTACTGCAGCCAAAGAAAACCAGGCTGGTGGCGACCCCCCAGAGGACTTTTTCAGCTGCCGCTCCTAAAATATGGAATGACCTGCTGGAGGAGATCCGCCATATTACAGCTTTGGTGGTCTTTAAGAAGGCGAGAAAGATGGATCTCTGGACGGTGAAGAAAGTGCATAAAATAACATTCATTTGAGATGTGGTGCTGGAGAAGAGTGCTAAGGATACCGTGGACAGGGCAAAAGACAAACAAATGGGTCCTAGAATAGATCACGCTTGAACTTGATGCCAGGATCACCAAGGATGACAGGATGACCAAGATGAGGCTGTTGTACTTTGGCCACATCATGAGAAGGCAGGATTTATTAGAAAAGACAATAATGTTGGGGAAGGTAGAGAGCAGTAGAAAGAGAAGGAGACCACTAGATGGACAGACTCAGTCAGGGAAGTCACAGCCTGAATCTGCAAGACCTAAGCAGAGCAGTGGAGGATAGCAGGTCTTGGAGGTCTCTCATCCACAGGATCACCATGATTCAGGGCCGTCTCGAAGGCAGTTAACAAGAAAATATTGAGGATGGAGCAAGCATGTTTTCTGTTGCTCCAGTGACTAGGACACAGAAGAACGGATTTAAACTCTAGGAAAAGAGATTCCACCTAAAGATTAGGAAGAACATTCTGATGGTAATTGCTGTTAGGCAGTGGAACACACTGCCTTAGATCGAGTCTCCATCTCCGGAGGTTTTAAGCAGCGGCTGGATAGCTATCTGTCAGGAGTGCTTTGATTGTGTGTTCTGGGCCTGGACCTGCAGAACCTGAGCAAAGCAGTTGACATAGGGGGTCTGGAAGTGTCTCATCTATAGGGTCTCCCCAAGTCGAAGTTGATTCAAAGGCAGTTAACAAGAGTCCTGTATATCATCATCATCATCATCTTTTTATTTATAGCCCACCTCTCCCCAAATGATCAAAGGATATATCCTTCACTGAGAGATCTTGTAGCACCTTTAAGGCTAACTGAAATTTCTTTCTTTCAGCTAGTCTCAAAGGTGCTACAAGATCTCTCTACGTACTGATTCTACAGACTTAGGGGTGTACAGACAGCCCTGAAGGGGTAGCATGCAGCTGCCCCTGTTTCAGCCAGATAGGGGCTGTAGCAACTGCTTGCCGTGGCCCTGATCTGGCCTTTGCAGGGCGCAAAAAAGAGCTGCAAGAAGTGGCTCCTTTTTGCACCAGCAAAGGACATAATAGCCACATTGTGCCATAGCTTTGTGGCTCTCCTTCAGCACTACATTGTATGTATGCAGTGCCAGTGGAGTGCCATGATGTCGTGCGCCATGCGGTGCAGTGCGCAGTGTCACGCCATCCTGGGGGCAGAGCCGGGGCACGTGCCATGGAGACGCTGACTCTGTCCCCAAGCCAGCCCAAACGGCCAGTCTGAACAGCCCCTAACACAGCTATATCTTTGAATCCTCCACTAAGGTTTGCTTTCCTTTTCCTCCTTTTTATAGTGCTTATGGGTGGGATTGCTGCAGTATGTAGCAAGAATGGGACAAGATTGAAAAGGTCCAAAGAAATATTCTAAGAATGGGGCAAGATTGGAAAGGTCCAAAGAAATATTTTAAGAAGCAGGAAAAAAAAGAGGTAGAGATGATTAAATGGGTCTTTGCTGTATGTTTCTTTCCTTTCAACAAAAGAATGCTGCGAAAAGCATTGAAAAGGAGAAGACGTTGGGAGACAGATTAAAAGAAAACGATAAGGTTTTTAGATGAAAAATTTGGCTGCCAGAGATCAGAAGAAGAAGAATGATAAAAGCTTAGAAGATATTATGACTATTGCAGGGGAAATCATGGAAGTGAAAAATAAGTTATCATCTGTAAAGAACTCGATTAGACTCACAAAGAAAATAAGTTATCATCTGTACAGAACATGGTTATGCTCACAGGGGAATAGATTACAGGAAATGGAAAGGAGACTTCAACAACAAGAGACTGTACTCCAGGATCTGACAGCCAAAAAGAAGAAAGCAAGAGTTAGAGATAAGTCTGGAAAGTCAGGGAGAAAACTTAGAAGTACTGAGTAATGAGGTGCGGAAATATAATCTCAAATTTACAAGGGTCCCTGAAGGCGTAGAAAAATCTATCCCCATTATAAGACACCCTCATAAACTACTTATAATTGCTTTCCCAATCTTCTTCTTTTAAAGACATAACCCAACTAGCAGCCAACTTTTTCCCCCCACAGGTGCTTCCAGGTGTACTCTGGAGTGGATTTACTTAGTTGGCTAATACTGCTGAAGAAACACCTCAAGTCAATTAGCTCTTCCTTTTCATTCCTGTTTAATCTTCACTTAAAAACCTCTATTGGATTTACAGTACCCCCTCCATCCCATGGGCAATGAGCAGAATCAAGAAAGATTGGGGTTGATTTATCCGCAGTCTCTCTTCCACAGCGCTCAGTTGATTGCTTTCTTTTCAGGGAGACAAACTGGCAAATAATTCTTCTTCTTATCCACAACTCAAAAGCAGAGATATGAGCTGGCTGTGAAACGATTTTGATAGCATTTCATCTTTACTTTCCTGACTGCTGCCCCTAACAACCCTGGGGGAAGTGGTGCCTGACAAGGTGATTATAGGGGTGAATAGGATTTTACTGAGGACCAGCATGGAACTACGACTCTGGAGACCAAGGTTCAAAGCCCCACTCACCCTTGGCAACCCACTAGGTGACCTTGGGCAAGTCACACTTTCTCAGCCTCAGAGAATGGCAATGGCAAACCCCCTCTGAAGAAACTTGCCAAGAAACTCCCATGATAGGTTCACCTTAGGGTCGCCATAAGTTGGAAATGACTTGAAAGCACACAGCAACAAGGATTTGACAGCCGATCAAAAGGCAACAGCTATGCTATCCCTTGCACTATCTACATAGAATCATTGAATTGGAAGAGACCCTAAGGGCCATCCAGTCCAACCGCCTGCCATGCAGGAACTCACAATCAAAGCATTCCCGACAGATGGCCATTCAGCCTCTGCTTAAACACCTCCAAAGAAGGAGACTCCACCACTCTCCAAGGAAGTGCGTTCCACTGTCAAACAGCTCTTACTGTCAGGAAGTTCCTCCTAATGTTAACTGGAGTCTCTTCCTGTAGCTTTGTTCCATGTTCTAGTCTCTGGAGCAGCAGAAAACAAGTTTACTTCATCCTCAATGTGACACCCCTTCAAATACTTAAAAAGGGCTATCATATCACCTCTTTAACCATCTCTTTTCCAGGCTCAACATACACAGCTCCCTAAGCCTTTCCTCATAAGACATAGTTTCCATTTTGGTGACCCTCCTTTGGACATATTCCAATTTGTCAACATCCATTTTGAATTGTGGTGCCCAGAACTGGACACAGTATTCCAGGGGAGGCCTGACCAAAGCAGAATAGAGTGGCACTATCATCCACACTGCACAAGTATCCACACTGCACAAGGATTTGGAATTATTTGCCAGAGATTGAATAGCAATAGCAACTTCATTTATATACTGCTTCATACCACATAAGCAATCTCTAAGCAGTTTACAACTGTAAGCTAATTTCCCCCAACAAGCTGGATAATTTCCCCCAACAAGCTGTCATTTTAGCAGCCTTGGGAGGAATAGGACGCAAGCCTGAGTCAAACCTGAGCCCTTGGTAGTATTCAACTTGCAACCTTATGGTCTGTGAGTAAGTGGCTGTAGTACAGGCATTTAACCACTGCATTATTCCTTTCCTCTGAACCTAAATTCCCAAGATACTCTGAGTACCTGTCTGCACAGTATAATTAAACTGATTTAAGCCACAGTTATTCTCTTTCCTAAATAGCTCACCAAACTACAAGACTCAGCATTCCATAGGATGGAGCCATGGCAGGCAAAGTAATATTAAACTGCTATAATTTTATTGTGTGGATACACTAGGGGTCCGTCTACACTTGCCAGTACACTCCGGGCTCCCCCCTCCCCAGAGTATTGTGGCCCTGAATTCCTCCCAAATTCATGCCTTACCTTGTGGGTTTGGCTCTCATCCTCCAGAAACAACTTCTCACATGGGTTGCCCAGCAGCGCCACTGCTGAGGTCAGAATGAGGCACCCAGCCACACAATCAATACTAGGTGCCTCAATCTGATTCAGAATGACTCATGCCCACAGTGATGGCACTGGGTAGAGATGGGAACTGCAAGTGAAAAGGCAGCTGCGATCATTGCTGAAACACACACACACACACCCCAAAAAACCCTGCAGCAAAAGATGAGTTTTTAAATTATGGGTTGGGGGAGGAAGTCCTGAATTCTGCGCAGGAGTTGTGAAGACAGTCTGGATGCAATTCAAGGGTTTGGCCCTGCACCCCATAAACTGGATGCAGCAAGCCCGGAGGGAACTCAGGGTAAAATACATGTGTAGACAAGGCCCAAGTGTGTTAATTGTTATCCAAAATACCAGGGTCCCAGGACGGCACCTACATTTAATATTCAAATAGAGGGATTTTTTAAGCTCAAATGAAACCAGCCAAGAGGGCTTGGGCAACTCAAAGCAGGGATCAAGCCTCTTTGTTTCAGTTCTGAGAAACAGAACTCCAGAATGCATTTTCAAAAATAGTTTTATTTATGATTCAAAGATAATCACCATCCATGCAAAGGTGCTCACATACAAGTCCAAGGACTAAGAAATGAAAGACTGTAGCAAAGAGTAACTTAAAGGGTTGCATAGGAATATACTGTGCTGATTCCAAATGTGGGGCTCCAATCTGGGGACATCAGGAAGAGAAGTGCCTCAGCAAGATGCCTTTGCATCGTGGTATGGCCAGCAATGCTGAGGAGTCAAGCAAAATACAGGCAGAGTATCCGTCTGACCTAAACGAGACCAAATTTTGGGTACCTAAGCAGGCATATTTTTTAAAAATAGCAAAACCTGTCCCAGGGCACAATTCAGGATTAAAGGACAATATTATAGGATTATATCCAGGGGAATAGAATGAGAAGGGGACTTGCAAATGGCTGGACAATCAGTGCAAAATGACCTTGGACAAAGACGTTTTGTTTTCAGAGGGAAGTGTACTTGGATTTCTGTTCACTTGTAAACACCAGGTCTATTGCCAGCTTTCACTCCTATCAGTGAAGGGATTATACAGATTCCAATCATGATTGATCTATCCTAGCTCTGTGCTCTTGAGTTCCCCCATGTTGAGCCTATCAGATCTCCTTATATGTGAAGCTTCATTCCCACACCAGGGTACCCTCATGGCTACATGCTCTCAATATCCCTTTTGTGGGATGCAGAGGGCCAGACCTCGGGGCAACATCCTCCCTGGAGGATAAGACAAAATCTGAAAATATGGTGGGGATGGAGGAAACACTCTCCATCCTTGAGAGTTCCTTGAGTTTAGCCAATCCCTCTCCTTTCTCTCACCCTATTGGAAGGAATAGGATACAGCAGACAGAAGCAGGACAGTCCCAAAACTCCCCAAATAAGATCATTTATCAAGGTGAGCCTGAACTGAGAAGCTGCACTTCTGTGCACTAGGCAGCAATCAGTTTTGTGAGCTGGGTTGGGCAGATGAGAAGGGAAAGGCAACAGTGTTGTGTTGGCTTCTATAGCGGGCCCTTGTTATCCGCTGGAGTTTGGTTATAGGACCCCCATGAATAACCAAATCTGTTTATGTTCAAGTCCCATTAAATACAATGGCATAGCAAAATGGTGTCCCTTACATAAAATGGCAAAACCAAAGTTAGAGATTTGGCATATATACTTTTTTTGAATATTTTAAAGCTGTGGATGCTTGAATCCATGGATAAAAAATCCGTGGATAAGGAGGGCCGACTGTATATCAGTGGAGCAGTGACTCTTATCTGGATTTTAGTCCAGACTTTAAAGGTGTTGAATCGTATCACCCAGATAGATTCAGCCCTTTGATTGAATCAACATTAACAGGATTCTGGCCATGAAAGCCTCCTGTTTCCCTCTCTCTGTTGCTTGCAGTTTAAGACTGTAAGTGCCACAGGGCAGGGACCTGTTCTGGTGAGACCTCCCATATCAGCAAGGTGAAGAACCTGTTCTGCATTTCAGTCTAAAGTGCTATCTAAAGTGATGATTTGGAAGAAAGGATTCAGTCACCTGGACAGCACCTTGGGAGTCTGGACTTAAATCCAGAACAGATACACCACTGCACTGTCATGGAAGAGAGCAATACAAACTCTCTTTAAGCAATAAAACCACAATCTATTTGGATGGCCTAATATCAGGACTGGGCAACATGTGGCTACCCAATGTTTTTGCTGAAGATTCCCGTCAGCCTTAACAAATGTAGCAAGTGGAAAGGAATAATGGGAATAGCAGTCCCAAAACATCTATCAGTCTACGGTTGCCAAACTCTGAATTAAATAAATAGCAGGAGCTTGGAGAATATTAATATCATCACAAGCTGGTTCAAAGCTGCATTCTGCATAAGAAACAAGACTCACATTAGAAGATGCTAAAAAAAATGCCTGTTTCTGAAATATTGGCACCAAGGATGCACAATCCATTTACAGGACTAGACATTTCTGGCATTTTATTCTAATTGAGAGTATACACAGGCTAAAATGCTGCCAGGTTGTTTTTTTTTAATTAATAACAAAACAACCACTTTTTGAGCATTTTAGGATGTGCCCCCAGTTTTTTTTTCCCTGTGGATTCCACTGGATGCTCACGGGTCCTACTTTTCCACCCTAAAAAGATACACTAACAACATGCAGACTACAGGTAAAGAAATACAGTAGGTTGTCTTGAATCTCTTCAGTAGAGTTTTGCCACGCCTGCAAAAATTTCAGTAACGATATTATAAAATTCTTAACATTCCCAGAAGGGACCAAAAAGAATTTGCTTTATAGGTAAGTGAGAGCACCATGAATTTGGACCCTGAAGCAAATAGGTGAGGACTATAATTGGAGCAAAACTGGGTGGGGATCTCTTCATATCTCCTAACCTAACAGCTTCTCCAGAAACTTAAGCATGCAAGGAAACATTGCATAATGTTATGGTTGTAATGGTAGCTCTGCAGCCGACAGTGACTAGACCCACAAGGACTGCTGTTGGGCAGGTGACCCAAAAATGTTGGGGCATATCTGTACAGCTATACCTCAGTTAGAAAACTAGACATGTTCCTGGGATTGACTTTTCTAACAGAAAATTTAGCATCAGAGTCAAAACCAACATGGAAAGGAAAAGGATAGGTTTCTGCATTATAAAAAAGAAGAGCAGCTCATGTTTCAAATTCAGAACTGTATGCAAATATGAAATGAAAATACCAGGTCAGCTAAGCCTTGCATTAATGAATCTAGAATCTTCTGGAGACTGCTTGAAGCTTATTCAAAATGCACCCACTGAACGATAAATTTACTACTGTCCCATTTTCTTATGCATCCCAAACCCATAAGTTTGGTTACCAAACTTACAGAGCTAAGCATTTTTAATATGGTGTAGGGTTGCCGGTGTGATAATCTTATCTGCTTTCCCTTTGCAGAGTTTTGCTATTCACAAATATTCACACTGCAGAAATAAAGCAATTTGACACTATCCTGTGGAATCTTGGGACTTGTAGTTTTGCTTGAAAGTATCTAGGAAAAATCATGGTCATTACCTCACTTTTAAAAATGTCACTCTGTGTGCTGTGGGTGCAGGACAAGGCAAATTCCTGGACATTATTCATCTTGATGGATGGTGGCAGTTGTGTGCCTTCAGATCATTTCCAAGTTATGGCAACCATAAGTAAACCTATCACAGGGTTTTGTGGGGATGAGAGAGTGTGATGCACCCAGGTCAGCCAGCAGGTTTTCATGGCCAAAGGGAGTCTCAAACCTTGATCTCGAGCCATAGGGTTGCATCTACACTGTAGAAATCATGCATAGGATGGAGCTACAACACTAAAGTGACAACACTTTAAGAGCTGTAGCTCCATCCTATGGAATCCTGGGATTTATAGTTTTGTTGGGCACCAGTACTCTTTGGCAGAAAGACTAAAGACCTTGTAAGAGCAAAATGCAATACTAGGGTTGCCAGGTGTCCCCTTATTATAAGAAATTCCCTTGGTTGAAGGCTGGAAAGCTTATCCCTTAAAGGATTGGCAGGTGTCTCTTATTATAAAGGAAGTCCTCCCTTTGAAGGCTGGAAGTTTTTCCTTCTACGTAGGCTTAACAAGATAATAAAAATCCCATATTTGGGGGTGCAGGCCCATCATAAAGACAGAAGTGTGTCGCACCTGTAATGCTGAATGTGTGCAATATGATAATTTTACAGAGAAATACATGGGCCCCAGGATACCTCAAGTGCCAGTAAAGTCATAAAACAAAGAGCCAAGAAATAGAAAATGTCAATTGATGGGGATTCCTGGGTTCTTATAGGCAGGAAAACGGCATGGATCATCCTACTTATGTCATAAAATAATTGTTCAACAAGCCTTGAAGGTCAGATATGTATGATGACTGTGTTTTCAATATCACTAAGCAGACGATTTCTAAAATCTTTTAGAAAGAGAAGGACAGCTCCTGTCATCATTTTTTTAATATAATTAAAATGGAATTAAAAGGGACAGTAGGGATAGCTCAGGCCATTTTCCACTGGAAAACCGCCAACACTGCCTAACTTTACAAATCTGGTACGCAGCAGTCATAATTTTATTTGCAGGAAAATAAATGCTTTCCTCTTCCATACTTAAGCCTTGTGTTAAGTACTAACCCCCGTTTCTATAGCATCATGTTTTGCTTAGTCAAAAAAATGAAAGACACATTTGGCCTCAGTGATCCCTACATTAAGAAATACTGTACACCCATAATTTTTTCCCCTTGGTAGATGTAGTGCAGTGACCGGAATATGCATGTGTTAATATAACAATTGTTGCCCCTTAAGTTTCTCTTCTTCAGGCTAAATATATCCAGCTCCCTAGGATGCTCTTCACAAGGCATGGTTTCCAGACCTTTCACCATTTTGGTCACCCTCCTCTGGACATGCTCCAGCATGTCAATATCCCTCTTGACTGTAATGTCCAAAACTGGGCACAATATACCAAATGAAGCTTGACCAAAGCAGAATAGTGTGGTACTATTACTTCCTTCAGTATAGACATTATATTCCTATTGATGCAACCAGAATTACGTTGGCTTTTTAAACAGCCACATCACACTGCAGACTCATGTTCAGCCTGTGGTCCACTAAGACTCCTAGATCCCTTTTGCACATACTTCTGTCAAGCCAGGTGTCACCCATCCTATATCAGTCTAAGAAGAATAGTGGTACAATAACTGTTGTTGTGATTGAGAGATCTTGTAGCACCTTTCATAGAATGATAGAGTTGGAAGAGACCCCAAGGGCCATCCAGTCCAACCCCATTCTGCCATGCAGGAAATCACAATCAAAGCATCCCAACAGATGGCCATCCAGTTTCTGTTTAAAGACCTCCAAAGAAAGAGACTCCATCACCTTCTAACGGAGTGTGTTCCCCTGATGAGCAGCTCTTATTGTCAGGAGGTTCTTTAATGTTTAGGTTGAATCTCTTTTCCTGTAGCTTGCATCCTTTGTTCTGTGTTCTAGTCTCTGGAACAGCAGAAAACAAGCTTGCTCCCTCCTCAATGTGACACCCCTTCAGATATTTAAACAGGGCCATCATATCACTTATTATTATTATTATTATTATTATTATTATTAATATAGTGCTGTAAATTTATACAGTGCTGTACATACATTCTTAAATTAGATGGATCCCTGCCCTCAGGCTTACTGTCTAAAAGAGACAACACAAAAGGAAGAGGGGAAGGTGCTGGGAAAGGGGGTGAGGTCCAGTGGTGGTTCTCTCCCTCTGGGGCCTGGACCAAGGCAGATGGACTGGAGGGAGGGCACGGCTTCTTAATACATAGTTAAAAGGAGGCATCCTGTGGCAGATGGCACAGTCCTGGGAACGCTTCCCTAAACAATATAGCCTTTAACTTAATTTTGAAACTGGTTAGAGAAGTGATGAGGCGTATATGTGGGGGAAGAAGGTTCCAGGAGTGAGGGGCAGCAAGTGAGAAAGGACGAATCTGGGACAGAGCAGTGGAAATCCTTGGCTGGGACAGGAGACCTTGACTACCAGAACGGAGGGTATGAGAAGGAGTGTGAGGAGAAAGAAGTTCAGGCAAGTAAGGAGGGGCCAGTCAGCGGAGGGCTTTGAAAGTCAATAACAAAAGCTTGTACTGGATGCGGAAGGGGAAGGGGAATCTTAACCTCTTTTCTTGTAACTTGCATCCATTGCTCTGTGTCTTAGTATCTGGAGCAGCAGAAAACAAGCTTGCTCCCTCCTCAATATGACATCCCTTCAAATATTTAAACAGGGTTATCATATCAACTCTTAACCTTCTCTTTTCCAGGCTAAACATCCCCAGTTCCCTAAGGCGTTCCTCATAGGGCATGGTTTCCAGACCCTTCACCATCTTAGTTGCCTTCCTTTGGACATGCTCGTTTTTCCACAATTTTTTTGAATTGACACTATACTTCTATTGATGCAGCCTAAAATTGCATTGGCCTTTTTAGCTGCCGCATTGCACTGTTGAGTCATATATACACCACTGGTGTATGAGAATATCAATTCAAATTCAAAATCCTTTGTGTGTGGAAATGAAGCTGGGAGCCCAGTTTTAACGATGGTCATTGATGAACAAAGGCATTGTGAAATAGACTTTGTGCATGGAAATGAAGTGTATTTGTTGTTCAAACAAAAATCCACCAAACAATGATACCCATTTAGCCAGCCTGCTAAAGATACCCTCCCCATATCATATTAATGAAGGACAGAAACAATAAAATGCAGGCATCTTACTAACATTTCCAGTTTCTCCTGTTTGGTTTGTAACATTTTGCCTGATGAAGAAGCCAGTGGAGCTTCGAAATCTTGCAAGAAGCATTTCAGTTGGCCAACACAGCTATCCCTGCATGTTTTCTGGATTGTGAGATACCACATTGTTGCAGCAACAGGGGAACCCTGAAGAGTGATCCAGCGGACTGGGACTTTCAACCAAGGTAAAACCAATTTTTCTTCTTCTCAAATTTGGACTGGATTGGCATGTTTTACCTCTACACCTACCTGTTTGCTTCAAAAGCTTGCGACAAGGGTATTGTGCATTTCGGTTGGCCAAAAAAGGTATCACCATGAAGCCAAAGGCTTTCATGGCTGCCATTCTGAGTTTTTCATGAGTTTTTCAGGCTGTGTGGCCATGTTGTAGAAGAGTTTATTCCTGACGTTTCACCAGCATCTGTGGCTGGCATCTTCAGAGAATGCTGGCATGGAAGAGAGTGGGGTTTGTGTGTACTGTGTGATCCTGAGTAGAGAGGAGTGATTTCCATGTTAATCTGTGTATTGTTCTGCGTTGAATGACAAGGCCTCAGGGTGGGAGGCTATGATCTGTAATTAAACAGCCACAAATTCTCTTTACATATCTTCCCACACTGAGGCCTTGTCATTCAACACAGAAGAATACACAGATTAACATGGAAATCTCTCCTCCCAACCCAGGGTCACACATTGTGTGTGTATCTTCCATGCCAGCATTCTTTAAAGATGCCAGCCACAGAGGCTGACAAAACTCTTCTAGAACAAGGCCATACAGCCCGAAAAACCCATTAAAAAAACCTATTATGTATTTCATTGTTATTTCTGTGTTATTGTAACCTGCCTCGATCTGTAGGGAGGGGCAGGACATAAATAAAAATTTATTTGTGGTTATTATGGGGCTACTTTCCCCCTTCCCCACCATCTCTTCCTTCTCCTTTTGTGTCATGCCTTTTTAGATCGTAAGCCTGAGGCAGGGAAATGTCTAATTAACAAATTGTAAGCCGCTCTGGTAGCCTTTGGGTGGAAAAGCAGGGTATAATTAATTATTAAAAGATGACAGGACACAAAAGGAGAAGAGAATGATGGTAGGGAAGGGGATCAGGTCCAGCAGTTCTCCTCTCCCTCTGAGGCCTGGACCAAGGCAGATGGCACAGAGTGAGGGCTCTCTTTCTTCAGGCTAGCCCTCATGGGGTTTGGCCTGCCCTTTCACTCCCTCCTAGGCCAGATGGTGTTGCCATGGAGAGAAGGCTCTTCAACTTGAGGCCAGGTCTGATGGTCATAGAATCATAGAGTTGGAAGAGACCACAAGGGCCATCCAGTCCAACCCCCTGCCATGCAGGAACTCCAAATCAAAGCATCCCCGACAGATGGCCATCGAGCCTCTGCTTAAAGACCTCCAAGGAAGGAGACTCCACCACCCTCCGAGGAAGGAGTGTGTTCCACTGTCGAACAGCCCTTACTGTCAGGAAGTTCCTCCTAATGTTGAGGTGGAATCTCTTTTCCTGCAGCTTGCATCCATTGTTCCGCGTTCTAGTCTCTGGAGCAGCAGAAAACAAGCTTGCTCCCTCCTCAATATGACATCCCTTCAAATATTTAAACATGGCTATCATATCACCTCTTATCCTTCTCTTCTCCAGGCTAAACATCCCCAGCTCCCTAAGGCGTTCTTCATAAGACATGGTTTCTAGACCCTTCACCAGATGGTGTTGTTAGGCCTCTCCTTTCACTCCCTCCTAGGCCAGATGGTGTTATGAATATGGAGGAGGGGTGAGTGTGTGATGTATTTTATTGATGCCTTTGTGGTATTGTAACCCACCTTGATCCGTAGGGAGAGGGGGAATAAAATAATAATAATAATTTTTATTTATAGCCCTCCCTCCTGAACAAGTCCAAAGGAGGGCGACTAAAATGGTGAAGGGTCTGGAAACCATGCCCTACGAAGAACGCTTTAGGGAGCTGGGGATGTTTAGTCTGGAGAAGAGAAGGTTAAGAGGTGATATGATAGCCCTGTTTAAATATTTGAAAGGATGTCACATTGAGGAGGAAGCAAGCTTGTTTTCTGCTGCTCCAGAGACTAGGACCCGGAACAATGGTTGCAAACTGCAGGAAAAGAGATTCCACCTAGACATTAGGAGGAACTTCCTGACAGTAAGGGCTGTTCGACAGTGGAACACACTCCCTCAGAGTGTAGTGGAGTCTCCTTCCTTAGGGGTCTTTAAGCAGAGGCTGGATGGCCATCTGTCAATGGGGATGCTTTGACTGGGAGTTCCTGCACGGCAGGGGGTTGGACTGGATGGCCCTTGAGGTCTCTTCCAACTCTATGATTCTATTTATTATTTAATATATCATCATCATCATCATCATGTACTTAAGTCGTTGCAATGCCAATATTTCCTTTGTAAAGAGGGGGAGGCTGTGTGTAAATAAATAAAGCCCTCCCAAGTGCCTCCTCAATTGCCAGGGAAGGCAAGCAAGAAGGGGCACATGTCTGTGGTGCGTGAGGCGGCTTTGGGCATCGGCTGCTGCTGCTGCTGGGTGTCCCTCTTTCCCCTCTCTCTCTCTCTCTCTCTCTCTCTCTCCCTGGAGAGATGGCCAGGGCCATTACATAAGAATAAAGAGGCTTATGCAACAGCCGCCTCCTCCTCCTCTGCCTCCCTCCATTCAGAGGAGCATCCTTTGGCTGGACTGAGAGAGATGGTCCTCCTTCCTCTTCTTCATCTCAGGCTGGGACTCCTCCATCTCCAAAGAAAAAAGGGGGGATCCAGCTTAGAGGCGGCGTCTCAGGTGAGTGGATTTAACCTTTCAGTCTCGGGGGATTTGTTTCCTTTTATTATTTTTTTTAAAAAAAAAGAGGAAGTAGATATTCCTGACAGGATCAGAAGATGAGCGAGCTCCGCCCATTTTGACCAAACAAACACCCCCCCCTCTCCGTCGAAATGGACTCTCCCGCCCCAGCTAGGAACGGATTATCAATACAAGCCAAGGAGCGGACTGTTCCAAAACAACAACAAAAATAGGGGGGGGTTGATTAGTATAAAAGGGAACGCTTTGTGTCCCTCGCTTGTGCGCCGGAGTCGGGAAATATATCTTTTCTTGATTTCCGTTTTCTAAGCTCTCTTTGGGAAATGTTTCCTTCAGGAAATTTGGCCGTTTTGTTTTATGGTTCCCCCCCTCTCTCCGCGTGGGAAGAAAGTGGTACGTCCCAATCCCCGCCCACTTTTCTTTTTCGAGGCCTCTGATTGGCCGCGACGTTTTTAAAGGGGCAGTCACCAAGGCGAAGGCGGGCTTTTTTTCCCCCTTCCTCCTTCCTTCTTCACTTCAGTCTCTATTCCTAACCTCCGACCTTTCCCTCCCACTAGTTTTGGTCCCTTTCTTTTTCCGTAGTTCCGAAGAGAGGCTGAGGAGGAGGAGGAGGAGGCCTGAGAGACCGCCGCCGCCGCGAGGGAAAGCGAGGCAAAGTGTGGACGAAGAGCCCCGTCCCGGAGCTGCGGGGCGGGCGGGATGAAGAAGGGACCCTCCCGGCCGCGGCCACGAAGGCGACGGCGGCGGCGCAGCTGCTACTCCCACCGCCGCCTCAGCGGCCGACTAGGCCTCGCCGAGGCGTCGCCATGGAAACGAGCGACGACGGCGGCCGGCGAGGGACACAAAGGCCACCGGAGCGGCGCCTGAGGCGAGAACGCGGCCCCTCGAAGGGAAGCAACGCCGCCGCCGCCGCCGCCATTTCCTCCGCGCCCGAGGCCATGGAGGCGGCCTCCGGCCCGTCCTCGTCGTCCCCGCCGCCCCCTCGGTACCGGCTGGTGTCGGAGATAGGCCGCGGGGCCTACGGGGTGGTCTACGAGGCCGTCTCCGGCCGCACCGGGGCCCGCCTGGCCGTCAAGAGGATCCGCTGCGACGCCCCGGAGAACGTGGAGCTGGCCCTGGCCGAGTTCTGGGCCCTGACCAGCCTCCGGAGGCGGCACCCGAACGTGGTCCGGTTCGAGGAGTGCGTCCTCCAGCGAGACGGGCTCGGGCAGAGGATGAGCCACGGGAACAAGCAGAGCGCCCTCTACCTCCGCCTCGTGGAGACCTCCCTCAAGGGTAAGGAACGGGGAACGACAGCAAACCACGGCTCCCAGAATTCCAGGGCCCTGCCCCCCCAAAAAAAGCCTCTCTAGGAATCTCTAGGTCCTCCGGCGCGACTCTATGGTCCACTGTAACTAGGGACCGTCCTCTCTAGGAATATCTATGAAACTCTATGGTCAGCTTGAACTAAAAGTTGCCTCTCTAGGAATCTCCAGTGCAACTCTGTGGTCAGCTCGAAGTAAAAGTTGCGCTGAGGACGCCTCTCTAGGAATCTCTAGGTCCTCCAGTGCGACTCTATGGTCAGCTTTGACTAAAAGATGCACTGAGGACACCTCTCTAGGAATTTAGGTCTTCCAGCACAACTCTTTGGTCAGCTTGAACTAAAAATGCACTGAGGATGCCTCTCTAGGAATCTCTAGGTCCTCTATGGTCGGCTTTAAGTAAAAGTTGCATTGCGGGCGCCCCTCTTGGATTCTCTAGGCCCTCTAGGGAAACTCTGTGGTCAACTAGAACTAAAAGTGGCATTGAGGACGCCTCTCTAGGAATCTCCAGCGCAACTCTGTGGTTGACTTTAAGTAAAAATTGCACTGAGGATGCCTCTCTGGGGATCTCTAGGTCCTCCAGCACAACTCTGTGGTCAACGTCTGACAAACCCTGGCCATAGAGTTGTGCTGGAGGAGCTAGAAATGCCTAGCAGAGTATCCTCTCTAGGAATCTTTAGGTCTTTCAGGGCGACCTTTGGTTAAAGTTGAGCATAGAGCTGTGCCGGAGGACCTAGACATGCCTAGAGTGGACATATTCCTAGAGAGCCTTTAAGGCTGAAGGGCAGGGTATAAGTACTGTAAATAAAATATTAATCAAATCTGCAAATATGGAGGGATGAGTGTAGAATCCTAGAGTTGGAAGAGAGCTGAGGATTCATCGGGTCCAACCCTCTTCTGCCATGCAGGAACTCACAATCTCAACACTCGCTGGGACATCCAGGTCTGGGCTCCTGTTTCCATTAAAACATAATAAAATCATAGATTTGGAACAGACCCCCAAAGGCCGTCCAGTCCAACCCCATTCTGCCATGCAGGAACTCACAATCAAAGCGCTCCCTGGGTGTGCCCTGGAAACCGTGCCCTTTAAGGGACTTTGGACGCCTCAGACATGTTGGCCAGTAGTCTGGGATTCTGGGAGCTGAAGTCCAAAATCCCTTAAAGAGCATAGTTTGGGGGCTGTCTTTTGTTTTACTGCATTAAAACATATAGAGTCTTGGGAGAGGCCTCAAGGGCCATTCAGTCAACCCCATTCTGCCATGCAGGAACTCACAGTCAAAGCACCCCCATCAACAGATGGCCATCCAGCTGCTGTTTAAAAGCCCCCAAAGAAGGAGACTCCACCCCCCTTCAAGGGAGTGTGTTCCACTGCCAAACAGATCCTACTATCACAGAGTTCCTCCTAATGTTGGGGTTTCCATTAGAACATAAAGAGTCCATCCTAGAGATGGAAGAGGCCTCAAGGGCCACCCAGTCCAGCCCCCTTCTTCTGCCTTTCAGGACTCACAGTCTGAGCCCTCCCTGTGACATCCACTTCTGAGCTCCTCTTTCCATTAAAACACTTTCCATTAAAGCAGTGGTCCCCAAACTGTGCCCTTTAAGAGATTTTGCACTTCAGCTCCCAGAACCCTCAGCCATGTTTGCCAATAAACTGGGATTCTAGGAACTGAAGTCCAAAATCCCTTAAAGAGCACAGTTTGGGGACCATTGCATTAAAACATGCAGAATCATAGAGTTGGAAGACATCTCAGGAGTCATCCAGTCCACCCCTCCCCCCTTCTGCCATGCAGGAACTCACAACCAAAGCATCCCTGGCAGATGGCCATCCCAGCCTCTGTTTAAATATCTCTAATATCTCTAAAGAAGGAGACTCCACCACTCTCCGAGAGAACATGCAGACGACTCCACCAGACTCCGAGGCAGCGTTGAGGTGGAATCTCTTTTCTTTCAGTTTGAATCCATTGCTCTATTTCTAGTTTCTGGAGCAGCAGAAAGCAAACTTGCTCCATCCTCAATATGATACCCCTTCAAATATTTAAACAGGGCTATCAGAGAATCATAGAGTTGGAAGGGACCACTAGGTCCATCTGGTCCAACCCCATTCTGCCATGCAGGAACTCACACTCAAGCACCCTCAACAGATGGCCATCCAGACTCTGTTTATAAACCTCCAAACAAGGAGACTCTATCAAACTCTGAGGAAGTGTCTTCCGTTGTTGATATGCTCTTACTGTCAGGAAGTTCCTCCTTATGTTGAGTAGAATCTCTTCCTGTAATTTGCATCCATTGTTCCGGGTCCTAATCTCTGGAACAGCAGGAAAAAAAGCCTGCTCCCTCCTCAGTATCCCTTCAAATATCCCTTCAAATATTTAAACAGGGCTATCATATCACCTGTTAACCTTTTTTCCAGACTAAACAAGCCCAGTTCCCTAAATCTTTCCTCATAGGGCTTTATGGTTTCCAGAGTCTTCACCATTTTGATCGCCCTCCTCTGGACACGCTTCAGTTTCTCAACAGTTCCTTTTGGAACTGTGGTTTTTAACATAGGTTTTCATTAGGGTTGCCATCAGTCAGAAACATCATGGTGGGAGATTATCATGGCAAGTTTCATCACAGTGTGTTTGCCATTGCCACCCTTGGAAGCCAAGAGAGTGTGACTTGACCAAGGGAGACCCTAAGGTGAACCTGACATGGGGTTTTTCTTGGCAAGAGGGGTTTTCTTCAGAGGGTTTTTTGTTGTTGTTGCCATCTTGAGGCTGAGAGAATGTGAATTGACCAAGATCAGCCAGTGAGTTCCATTCCTCCCCACATGCGCCTATTTAATCCAAAACTGTACACTGTTTGTGTTATTTTATTCATTTCTGTGCCATCTTGCTTCCTCTGCATCTTTTACCAAGTTTCTTCAGAGGGGGCTTGCCTTTGCCATCCATTGAGGCTGAGATAGTGTTTTTCACCAATGGTTATTTAAAATTCTCAGCCAGAGAACTCTTAGCTCTCCCTAAACTACAAACCCCAGTACTATAGGATGCATTCATAGCAGTTAAAGTGGAACAATAGCACTATAGCAGCATAGTGTGGCGTTCAAGTCATTCTCATCAACAGCCCTCCTCAGGTCTTGCAAAGTCAGGGCAGCCATTGTGGCTTCCTTCGTTGAGTCTCTCCATCTGGAATCCCATCTTTCGCTTTCCCTGCTTCCCTACACTTTACCCAGCATTACAGGTTTAGTATCCCTTATCCAGAATGCTTGGGACCAGAAATGTTTGGGATTTTGGAATATTTGCACATACATAATATAAAGTAAGGTCAAAAAGAAGTTGCAAAGGTAAGCTTACCACTGATCATAAAAAACAAAACATAAATAAATGATCTGCACATATTCAACCTAAACAGTGGAGGAATTAAAATAGCCAAAGATTTTCCATACCTTGGATGAAACATTGATCAGAATGGAGACTGCATTTTAAGAAATCAGAGGAATACTATGATTTGGAATAGTCACTATGAAAAAACTGGACAAGATCATAAAAAGGAAAGATACAACACTGAACACAAAAGTAAGGATCATCCAAACCATTGTATTCTCCATCACCATGTACAGATGAAAGCACTGGATAGTGAAAGAAGCGGATAAAAAGAAAATAAACTGATTTGAAATGTGATGCTGGGGAAGAGTGCTGAGGATGCATAGGACAGCCAAAAAGTCAAACAAATAGGCTTCTTGGCCAGATCAAGCCTGGAAGCCAAGATGATCAGATTGAGGATGTTGTACTTTGGCCACATCATGAGAAGGCAGGACCTGTTAGAAAAGACAATAATATTAGGAGGGAAGTAGGAAGAGAGAAGGACCACACACTAGATGGATAGACTCAGTTTGGGAGGTTCCTGGTACAGAATGAATTTACAGGACATGAGCAGATCAGTGGAGGACAGAAGGTCTTGGAGATGTCTCATCTACAGATCTGCCTTGAGACAGGATCCACTTGAGGGCGTTTAACAAAAACAATGTGATACCTTGGAGGTATCATGAAATCTAAACATGAAATTCAAATGTGTTTTATATATAGCTTATACCCCTGCCCTGAATTGTATTTGTAAAATAAAGTTTGTGTACACTGAACTATCAGAAAGCAAAGGGGTCATTACCCTTGTGGACAATTTTGGAGTATTTCAGATAAGGGAGACTCAACCTTTGTTGTCTTTTGAAGATGTCCAAAGCACAACAGCCTCAATCTAGGCAGAATGCAAGCTTGCTTTGCTCTATAATCCATTTATTTCTCTTTTTAGCAGTCTGTTCTGTCTGTAGAACTCTTCTCCAGCACCTCATTCCAAATGAGTTGATTCTCCCCCACCCCACCATCAGCTTTCTTCACTCTCCAGCTTTCACAACCATACATAGAAATGGGAAATGCAATGGCATTGACAATCCTTAGTTCCTTCATAGATGTCCTTCCAAGTCCTAGTCTTCTTCTGATTTCTTGACTTCAGTTTCCATTCTGATTAATGACTGACCCAAGGTTTGGAAAATCTTGAACTATTATTCCTTCCTGTATCACCAGCCAGGATGGTCATCTTGGCTGAGGGCAAGAGGAGGAGAACAGGGGTTCCTGGGAGCTGTAGTCTTAATAGTTTTTGTCAGAGTACTCAGAGTCAAACTAGAACTGGTGGGGGCAGAGAGCCCAAAAAGAAAAACCTAAAGATCTATAGAGAGAATAGCAAATAAATAAATAAATAAAGATTTTTTAAAAAAATCTTTCTATCTCTTCTACTGTTGTAAATGTATATAAAATATCCATACCTCTCTCTGTGAACTACTTTTAACCACATTCTACTTGTAATCTCATACTAATTTTCAGTGCCAACAGTCATTACCTCATTTTAACTTTTTGCCAAAAAAGTATGTCAGGGTAACTCCTAAGCACTGGGAGAGTCTCCACAACACTCTTAAGCAGACTATCTTTTGGCAGCTTTTGGGACCAGAAATGGGACTTCCATCCCACAACTTGGAAATGCATATTGGGAGTGTGTGTGTGTAGAAAAGGTTGATGTTGCTCCTCTCTCTGTCGTTCATTACCAGCTTTTTGAAATGACCATTTCACTCTAGGACTAGCCTTGGAAGAGAGGATTTTCTTGAATACTTTATAGGAAAGTGTGGGATATGGCTGTCTTGAATTCTGTCCTGGGAAGAAAAGTGAGATAAAAATTCAGGAAATAAATAAAATAAACATGAAATATTTTGTTCTTGCTTCTCATGACGACTTATGTCCCTTGTTTCCAGAATGGAGGATTTTCATTCTCCCACATAGGGCTTGCTTTCCCCCTTGAACAGTTTAAGGCACATTCCCTAAACCTTTCCATTGTATGCCAGTGTAAAAGAAGTGGACGGGAAGCATGGTGTGGTAGACTAGCTCTGTGCAATATTCATTAGTAGAGAAAACTTAGAATTCCCCTGCTGTTGGCCTGCTAAACTGCCCTGCACCAAACCTGAGGCAGAAATTGATGGAGAACTGTATATGAGAGAGGGAGATTTTTGATGGATGCTTTTCTTATAGATGAAATTCCTGCAAAACCACACTTTCCACATATTTGTCCTGTAAAATTTCTATGCTTTCAGGCATACAGGGAACCTGTAGCTGCTCTTGAGATATGAGCACATTGTTGAATGGGATGGCATGATGTTCAGCACCTGTATGAACGCGTGCCGATATTCTTGATGCTTAAGATCATGGATGTTTGCTCAAAGTTAAATGGAGGAAGACGGGCACCTCCTCCTAAAAGGAGTTCATGCACACAGTGTGCCTGCATTACGTTCATTCTGTAGTAATTTACTTGAACTGTTACAGCTCTGAAGTCAAAGGTTAAATTGTTGTTGTGTGCCTTTAAGTCTTATGGCACTTATGGCAACCCTAAAGTAAACCTATCATGGGGTGTTCTTGCCAAAGTTTGTTCAGAGGAAACTGGGGAAAAACTTCATTCTGATCACTACATTATGTCTGAATCTTGCAGTTCCATACAGAAAGTTAACGAAGCAAGTTGTTTTACTTAAAGTTCACACATGGCTAGAGATGTCAGCCCTAGAAGATGAGGCTCTTGTATCTTGGTTATGCACTGTAAACTGCTTAGAGTGCTTAGCACCCTATAAAGTGGTATAGAAATGTAAGTGATATTGCTAGTTAATAGTCCACAAATATATGTCTGTCATTGTGCAATTTTAGTTATTCGCAGTCTAAAAGAAGAGAATAGGCAATTGCTGTATATTTTTCCCTCCTTGTCTTTACATGCAACAGGATCACCATGGTGTTGAGGGCAAAGCTTGATGATAAACACAAGTCTTTTGGATAAGGATTTCATTTAACCTGTTGGTCCCCAGATGTTGGATTTCAACTCCTAGAAGTCATAGAATCATAGAATCATAGAGTTGGAAGAGACCACAAGGGCCATCCAGTCCAACCCCCTGCCATGCAGGAACTCCCAGTCAAAGCATCCCCGACAGATGGCTATCCAGCCTCTGCTTAAAGACCTCCAAGGATGGAGACTCTACCACACTCCGAGGGAGTGTGTTCCACCGTCGAACAGCCCTTACTGTCAGGAAGTTCCTCCTAATGTTGAGGTGGAATCTCTTTTCCTGCAGCTTGCATCCATTGCTCCGCGTTCTGGTCTCTGGAGCAGCAGAAAACAAGCCTGCTCCCTCCTCAATATGACATCCCTTCAAATATTTGAACAGGGCTATCATATCACCTCTTAACCTTCTCTTCTCCAGGCTAAACATCCCCAGCTCTCTAAGTCGTTCCTCATAGGGCATGGTTTCCAGACCCTTCACCATCTTAGTTGCCCTCCTTTGGACCCGCTCCAGTTTCTCCACATCCTTTTTGAATTGTGGTGCCCAGAACTGGACACAGTATTCCAGGTGGGGCCTCACCAAAGCAGAATAGAGTGGCACTATTACTTCCTTTGATCTAGACACTATACTTCTATTGATGCAACCTAAAATAGCATTGGCCTTTTTAGCTGCTGCATCACACTGCTGACTCATGTTCAACTTATGGTCTACTTGGACTCCTAGATCCCTTTCACACATAGTTTCATTCAGCCAGATGTCCCCCATCCTATATCTGTGCATTTCATTTTTCCGCCCTAAGTGCAGAACCTTACATTTCTCCGCATTGAATTTCATTTTGTTAGCGTTGGCCCAGCTTTCTAGTCTATTCAGGTCATTCTGAATTTCAATCCTGTCTTCTGGAGTATTGGCTACTCCTCCTAATTTGGTGTCATCTGCAAATTTGATAAGTATGCCCCCAATTCTGTCATCCAAGTCATTAATAAAGATATTGAATAGCACTGGGCCCAGGACAGAACCCTGTGGGACCCCACTGGTCACTTCTTTCCAGGATGAAAGGGAGCCATTGTTGAGCACCCTTTGAGTTCGGTCAGTCAACCAGTTACAAATCCATGTAATGGTTACCTTGTCTAGCCCACATTTTACGAGCTTGTTTGCAAGAATGTCATGGGGAACCTTGTCAAAGGCCTTACTGAAATCAAGATATACTATATCCACAGCATTCCCTTCATCTACCAAACTGGTAATTTTATCAAAAAAAGAGATCAGATTTGTCTGGCAAGACTTGTTTCTCTGAAACCCATGTTGGCTTTTTGTGATTATGGCATTGGCCTCTAAATGTTCACAGACTCTCTGCTTAATGATCTGCTCTAGAATCTTTCCTGGAATTGATGTCAGACTAACTGGACGATAATTGTTGGGATCCTCTTTTTTCCCCTTTTTGAAGATGGGCACAACGTTTGCCCTCCTCCAGTCTGCTGGGACTTCTCCTGTTCTCCAGGAGTTCTCAAAGATTATTGCCAATGGTTCCGATATTACAT
Organism: Urosaurus nigricauda; assembly: GCA_034509955.1. Taxonomy (NCBI): domain Eukaryota; kingdom Metazoa; phylum Chordata; class Lepidosauria; order Squamata; family Phrynosomatidae; genus Urosaurus; species Urosaurus nigricauda. The sequence goes on from JAOEGL010000004.1 coordinate 5,709,244, forward strand.
TCGCCAGTTCTTTTAATACTCTAGGATGTAGTTCATCTGGTCCTGGAGATTTATATTCATTTAGGTTAACCAGGTATTCCTGTACTATCTCTTTACTTATTCTGTGCTGAGATTCCCCTATTCTGTCTTCTGCTCCATTATCCTTAGGTTGACCACCCTTTGCCTTTTCTGAGAAGACTGAAGCAAAGAAGGTGTTGAGTAATTCTGCCTTTTCTTTGTCATCTTTGAGCATTTTGCCATCTTCTGCACGCAGTGGCCCTACTGTTTCCTTCTTCTTCCTTTTGCTTCGGACATACCCAAAAAAGCCCTTTTTGTTGTTCTTAACCTCTCTAGCCAGCCTGAGTTCATTCTGTGCTTTAGCTTTTCTGACTTTATCCCTACATGTGCTGGCTATTTGTTTGAATTCCTCTTTCGTGATTTCCCCATTTTTCCATTTCTTATACATGTTCTGTTTAAGGCTTATCTCAGTTGAAAGTTCCTTAGTCATCCATCCTGGCTTCTTGAGACACCTCCCATTTTTCTTCCTCATTGGAACTGTTTGAAATTGCGCCTTCAGTATCTCCTTTTTGAGAAACTCCCATCCGTCTTGAACTCCCTTCTCTTTTAGTTTTCTTGACCATGGGATCTCCCCCAGTATTTCTCTAAGTTTATTGAAATCAGCTCTCCTAAAGTCTAGAATGCGTGTCTGACTATGCCTGGCTTCCCCTTTCCGCTGTATAACAAACTCCAGGAGAACATGGTCACTTCCCCCTAAGGATCCAACCACTTGCACCCCATTGACTAGGTCATCCCTGTTGGTTAAGATCAGATCTAAAATAGTTGATCCCCTTGTTGTCTCTTCCACCTTTTGGACAATGAAATTGTCTTCCAGGCAAGTGAGGAATTTGCTAGACCTTGAGGATTTGGCTGAGTTTGACTTCCAGCAAATATCCGGATAGTTGAAGTCCCCCATCACTACTACATCTCTCCTTTCTGAGTGTGTGCTCATCTGTTCTAGAAAGGCATCATCCAATTCCTCTGCCTGAGTCGGGGGTCTGTAGTAGACTCCCACAGTAACATCCCTGTTGTTTCCCTCTCCTTTAATGTTTATCCAGATGCTCTCCACCTGGCTTCCAGTACTGACTTCCTGGATCTCTTCACTGGTGTAAATATCCCTGACATATAATGCTATTCCTCCTCCTTTCCTGTTTGGCCTGTTTCTCTTAAAAAGGTTATATCCCTCTATTTCTACATTCCAGTCATGAGACTCATCCCACCAGGTTTCAGTGATGCCTATTATATCATATTTGCTCCGTTGTGCTAGGAGTTCGAGTTCATCCTGTTTATTTCCCATACTCTGTGCATTAGTGTAGAGACATCTAAGAACATGTGTTCCCTTTACTTGCTGCCTGTGCAAATTTTTTTGCTTCCCACTGTTGGGTCCTTGCACTGTTTGCCTTGCTCCCTCTATGTCAGTTTGATTATTTTCTCCAGCCCTTTTGCCTTCCAAAATAATGTCTCCCTCCCCCATATAACTCAGTTTAAAGCCCTCCTGATCAGATTTTTGAGACTTTTGGCAAAAATGTTTTTGCCAACTGGTGTGAGATGCAGCCCATCCCTTGCCAGAAGTCCCTCCTCATGGAACCGCAGCCCATGATCCAAGAATCCAAACTGTTCTTGGCGGCACCATCTACGGAGCCAGTTATTCACCTCTGCTATTTTCTTCTCCCTTCCTGGACCATGCCCTTCTACCGGGAGAAGAGATGAGATGACAACCTGTGCATCCATCTCTTTCAGCTTCCTTCCTAGAGCCTCATAATCCCTTATGATATTCTGAAGGCTGTGCCTTGCAGTATCATTGGTTCCCACATGAACCAGAAGAAAGGAGTGTTGATCAGTAGGCTTGACAAGTCTTGTCAGCCTCTCAGTTACATGATGGATCTTTGCCCCAGGGAGACAACACACCTCCCGAGACATCTTGTCAGGCCCACAAACCATTGCTTCTGTACCCCTCAGCAAGGAGTCCCCCACAACCACCACACGCCTCCTCCGAGGCTTAGCAGCGGCTGTTCCCTTTCGTGGTACTCTCAGTCTCCCCTGCTCTGTCCCTGATGTCTGTCCCTGCTGCTTTTCCTCATCATCTCTGATAACAGAGAGAGATTCAAAGTGATTCTGTAGCTGCAAGCTCACAGAACGAACCGTGGTTTCCCTACTTCTGCGTGTAACTTTCCTCCAACCATCTCCTTCTTTTGTGTGTGAAGTGACCTCTTCTTCCTCAGCAACTTTCTCTGTGTGTTTCCTGTCCAGGACCATCTGGTCCTTTCTGTTCAAGAGAACCTCCTGCTCTCTGTGATGCTGAAGTGTTGACACCTGGGCCTCCAACTGCTGAACTCTTCCTTCTAAGAGGGCTACCAACTTGCACTTGGTGCAGGTGAAGTTCCCCACATCTATAGGCAAGAAGACAAACATCCCACAGGTGTTGCAGGTGACTGCTGCAGGTCCCTCAGTGTCCATAGTGAGAAGTCTTAAGGAGGCAATGAAACAAGACTGTGGGCTTCTCTTGTAAAACACCAGTGTAAAAAATCCCTGTGTGGCTGGCCTTTGTCCCCAAGCTCTGTTAGTGAGCTCAATCAACTGGGCCTATAGGTATCTAGAAAGTTCCTGGCTGCTAGCTCCTTCTAGAGGCAAGTCCCTGATTCACTTCCTCTGAATCCCCACAGCCCCTTAAGGGAATAGTGGGAAGAAAAGTATAAATATTGAATGACTTTGTCCTCACTGTGTTCAGGCTACCTTCTCCTCTGTACTTCCCCCCTGCCTTGGCTATCAAATATAAAAATGAGTATGAAAAGAAAAAATTCGCGCGCCGTTAGGCGCGCGCCTCTCCTAAAATGAGATTTCTCTTTCCTCCTCCCCAATGAACCAATGAAATGGCTCACAAATTCAAATTTTAAGGTCTTACCCAATCAAAAGGCACACAGAGAAGCACAGGTTTACCTTGAGGAAGGTATGGCCAGAAGCCTCTCCTAGCAGTTATATAAAATGAGATTTCTCTTTCCTCCTCCCCAATGAACCAATGAAATGGCTCACAAATTCAAATTTTAAGGTCTTACCCAATCAAAAGGCACACAGAGAAGCACAGGTTTACCTTGAGGAAGGTATGGCCAGAAGCCTCTCCTAGCAGTTATATAAAATGAGATTTCTCTTTCCTCCTCCCCAATGAACCAATGAAATGGCTCACAAATTCAAATTTTAATTAGTGTCTCTAAGTGCTGCAGACCAACAATGCCTAGGAGCCCAGGTTTGTGAACCATTTCTTAGACTGTTGCAACTAACATCTCCAACAGTGCAAATTAATTTCCTTTGGTGCTAACAGAGGTCCCATGAATATGCCTTGTTTTCTTTCCCCAGTATTGTTATCCCTTTTGGGTTGCCTCCACACCACTCAGCCTCATGTGCCATTATGAGTCACTGTGATTGTGCCCTTTGGTAGAGGATGCACAGTCCTTGTACCTAGGATACAGATGGTGGGAAATTATCATACAGACCAAAAATGTTTAAAGAGATCATCAAGGCTGCTTTTGTGGCCCTTGACACTTCCAGACTGCACATTTTCTGGCCCAGAAAGTGTAAATTGTAGCTTCTATCCACTTAAAGATTTGGGGCTTTTAGTAGTCTCTGCAGCCCCTAACATTGCAGGGGCAGAAAATTGTCCCCTGGACAAGGGTGGCGAACCTAGTGTCCTACAGAAAAACAGTTCTCCTAAACTCCAACCAGCCTGGCCAAAGTTTAGTGGCAGTGGTGTCAGTAGGGGCAGTGCAAATCACTGCTCCTCAAACATCTGCTTTTTTGGCAGAAATCGCCTGTGGCATTTGCCTGTGTTCCTTTAAAATGCTGAAGAGGTGGTGCGTGTGGAATGAGGCTCAGTGGCAGGAGAAAGAAAGGAGAGGCCCCAATTTAAAATATATATATTAAATTTTATTTTTTAAAAAAAATATTTTTAATTTTTTTTTACATTTTCTTTAAAAACATCACCTTTTACCAAATTTTCACTCCAACCATATGAAACTATGTACATGTAAATGCACTGAGACTTTATGTATGATAATGTAATTTAAAAGTATAATTTTTATTTTGCTGGTTGCTTCATATCACAACTATTACCATTATAGTCAATGATATGCAGGAATTATGATTAATGAGTAACGTAATGACTACAAAAAGTCACTAAAGATTCTGTATGGTGTGGGATGGGAAGAGATCAATGGGTGGGACGGGTGACACCATGATTTACCGCACCTGATAACGCCAACCCTACTGATGTTGGGAGGTGAAGTCTAAAACATTAAGAACACAAGCTTACCTATCGATTCAAGGGAGGAAATGCCAAACAAGAGAGCCAGCATGATGCAGTGGTTTAAGTGTTGGGCTACAAATAAAGCAGAAGAGCAAACCGCATCTGGGCCCTTCTGCACAGCAATTCTTCGCCAGAATGTTGCTGGCAATGTTTGGGTTATTGTTGTTGTGGTGGGAGTTGGAGAAAGGGTGTGCCACGTGCCACCACAACGTGCAGCATCCTAGTGCCATAACATTTCCCAGCCTGGGCTTGTGCCGAACTGCGTGCTCTTCATTGGCCATAGTGTCGCTCTGCAGAGCTGGCTTATTACGGATAAGCCAACCTCCCCTCCTTCACGTGTCAGCCTGCATGCTGCAGATGCTGCTCAGCTGCGTGCCATGCAGGAGCTCACGGACTGCCCAGATGGGCACTACAGACATGTGCGGCATTCATTTTCTGGACTTTGGCAGCTTTGGAGCTTCTGGTTTGATTGTTTCGGTTGCTGCGAGTCATTCTCCATTAGCTCTTCACTGTAACATGGTGGGTCAGTCAAGTGTGAAAAGAGAAGGTGGTCATTGTATAATACCAACAGACCCAGTTTTCCTCTGTTTCTAGCTAATGTGGAAAGGGGTTTCTGTTCCCTTAAGCTTCTTTAAGTAAGTAAATTTGCAAAAATATTAAAATTATATGGAGCAGTTGGGGGAGAAGACCTACATGAAAGGCCCACATTGCAACACTACATGTATTTTACCGTACTTGCAAAGATTTGCCCTTGTCTTCAAGTGGGCTTTCTCAGACAGTAGGTTTGCTGTCTCTATGTGTTGGCGTCATGTTTATTTTTGTGTAACATTTTCTAAACTCCTCCTCATCTTGCCCTGCTACTGGCTATCATTCTGCTCCATCTAGTTATGCTGTCAGTTGTGAAAAGTTGAATACTCTGGTCACAAGTGTGTTGCAAAATTTCTAACAGCAGGACTGCTTTTCAGATTGGAAAAAAAATTCTCTGTTAGTCAAGAAGCAGGTTTTAAAGCTAGATCTGGCAGTCTTAAATTTAATTGCAATTCTTACAGAGGAAAACAAGGATGCTTCTAAGCAGTTTAGAAATAAAATAACAAATGACAAAGCATGCATTGGACATTCCTCTATAACTAGTTCATTGAAGCATTGCAGGGCTATTAGGGGAAAGGAAACAAGAATAAAATAATCTAGTTATATGCATACTGGTTTCACTGAGAAAACTAGCTATGTAACCAATGCACAGGCAAAATGCTAGGCCATTTAGGAAAAAGTAAACCATGGGCAGTCATGCTTTTTGCAGTAAAATAAAAAAGATTGCTCTTTAGCTTGATGCAAGTACATTTAACAGGGGGTTAACCATTACCTTTTTTCAACTTCCCACTTTTTCTGCATAGAAACCCTGCAAACTTATAGAAAAACCAGTCTTAGACATTAGGAAATCTCTCTAGTATATCTTGCCAAAAACTTTTAACTCTTGCATTTTTGCATTTCCAGTTCTGAAGTTGTGGGTAGATGGGTGGAGTGAATCAACAGTACCTCAGAGAGAATATTAGTCAACTGAACACTTCATGAAACTCCACATTGGTGTTATTGTTGCTTGAATTCATTTCCAATCCTAAGGTGAACCAAACACAGGGTTTTCATTTTAGATTTGTTCAGATGGGGCTTGCCTTTGCTTTCCTCTGAAGCTGAGAGAGTGAGACTTGTCCACGGTCACCCAGTGTGTTTCCATGGCTGAGCAAGGATTCAAACCCTGGTCTACAGAGGTAGAATTCAAAGATATAGCTGTGTCATTCTGTAGAATCGGTGTGTAGGGAGATCTTGTAGCACCTTTGGAACTAACTGAAAGAAAGAAGTTAGCAGCATGAGCTTTCGTAGACTTCAGTATACTTCCTCAGATGCATTTACAGCACACTCAATGCATTTGAGGAAGTAGACTGAAGTCTACGAAAGCTCATGCTGCCAACTTCTTTCTTTCACTTAGTCTCAAAGGTGCTACAAGATCTCTCTACATCCTGGTCTACAGAGTTATAGTTCAATGTGCAAACCACTATACCATGCTGGCTCATCCAGATTAGGGAACTAAAGCCAAAAAAAGTTTGTCTTTTCAAAGCATCAGCTACAGCAGTGGTTCCCAAACTTTGGTCCTCCAGGTGTTTCCTGACAGTTGGCTCAGGTGGCTGGGTCTTCTGGGAGGTGAAGTCTCTTTTAAAAACTGTTACAGTAATATCTACTGCAGTCAACAGACTTTTCACAAATGTTCCTTTGTAGCAGGGAGAAGCATGGCAAGTTTATTTAATTACTTCTGCAAGTGTACTCGGTTAGGCCAGTATTTATCCTACTGAGAACATCTTCAGGATGTTCCCGTAATAATCTTAAAACATAGTGGCCTCAGCATGTCAAGGATCACCCACTCCCTGAAGCATTCTTCCAAGTGTTTGTTGGCCATACCTAGCAGAGGTTTATGGCTACTGACTGAAAGAGTGGTGGCCACACAAAAGCAACCTTGTTTCTTAACCGGGTGATGCTGAGCATTTAACAGAGCAAAGCTGAGAGCCTGTATGGCTTGTAGCTTCATTAACTGACCCCCAAAGACCTCCCTGATTTGAGTGCAGCTACTGTCTTTTCAGTTTTCATGTTGTCACTGCCTTTCCTCTCTTTCTTTTGTTCATCTCCAGGGATTAGAGGCAGCACTGCCTTGCAGTTTACAGTGTCTTCCCCTCCCCACTTTTTCCTGAGTGAAGTTAAACTGTTATTGATCCTGGTGGTTTGTTGAGCTGCACACCCTTTATGATGTCATTTTTTTTTCTTTTTAAAGGTTTTCGCCATCGCTGTTGACAGGACAGGATGGCCAAATTGTGATATAACCTTCAATTGCCATAGTAATAGTCATAGTGACAGACTTGTTTATGCAAATAACCAGCATTCCTCACTATCTACTACAGAGGCGGTTATTGAAGACCTGGTAGCTTCTTGTTTCTTGCTCTGTTCAGTCATACTTGTCGTCTTCTCATTGCAAATTCTTCTTTCTTGTCTGGTACACATCTTTGGAATCAACTTTAAAACTTCAGACTTGCTGTAAGGTGGAACAGAAATATGTACTGAAAAGAACTCAGGCAGTTTGGGGCTTACATATGTTTTCTTAGAATCACAGAATCTGAAAGTTGGAAGGGACCTAAAGGATCATCAAGTCTAACTTCCTGCCAGGTAGGAATGCACAGTCGTAGTACCCCTGACAGATTCCTGTCCAACCTCCCAAATATTTGAAGGGATGGGGCAAATTTGTTCTCTGAAGTTCCAGAGAATAGGATCTGGAGCAATGAGTTCAAACTACAGGAAAAATGATTCCATCTCGACATTAAGAGCTGTTCAATAGACGAACACACTGCCTCAGACTGTGGTGGAGTCTCCTTCTTTGAAGGTCTTTAAACAGAATCTGGATGGCCATCTATTGGGTGTGCTTTGGGTATTCCTACATGGCAGAAAGGGGTTGGATTGGATTGATATAATGCAGGAATGAAATAGTGGAAGATGGTGAACATCTTATAACAGTCCAAGTAGATTTCAAAGCAGCTGCATATAATTCTCCCCTTCTTAATAAAATCTGCTTGCCTCATGCCAAGAATTGAGGGGTTCCTACACAAGTTTTGCATGTCCTGTTTATTCCAAAGATGCTGTCTTCTTGGTTATGAGCTACTGTACTACTGGGAAAACCCTGCCAAGTAGTTGGTACAGGCATTACTGTTACTCTGTTGTGTGATCGTGCTAGTGCTATGTTACAACATTACAAAAAACAGACCCAGCCTGTAGACATACATGCAGTTTGATGGAAGTAGATTGTGTTTTGTGTGTTTGCATTTGCACTCTTTTCTGCCAGTAGTGACACTATGGCATGTTGCAGTGTGAGCTCCTAGCTGGACTTGCCTTCCTTATTTTTCTCCTTGAGCAATCATCGCAAGGGGGCTTTTTACCTAAATTCAAAATGGGTGAGGCTTTTAATTGTCATTTAACTTACTTTACATTTTGTTGTGACCGGCTTCCCTTGAGCTCAATGTGAAGATGTGTGGTACAAGTTTACCACAAAAGATCCTGCTCCTAGCAGGGTGATATGGAAATACATTGTTATCTGCTGGTATTTGGTTTCACAACACACACACACACCCCGCATACCGAAATCTGTGGATGCTTACATCGCATTAAATAAAGTGGTACCATAAAATGCAAAAACAAGGTTTGCTATTTGAAATTAATACTTTTAAAAATATTTTCAAGCCGTGGATGCTTGAATCTGTGTTTAAAGAGTCCATGGATACTGAAGGCCAATCGAAGACCAACTATACTTTTCTAGGGAGGGTATGAAGTGGATTAAAGAACTGTCTCACAGAAAGGCTTTTGAGGCCCTGATGCTTAAAGGAGCATCTCTTCCTGAATACACTTGCCAGACCAATGAGACATGCTGGGGAGGTTCTCTGTGTCCCACTGGAAGCACTATTCTATGCTGATGGTTACAATATTTATATTTTATCTCATCAGGTACTTACGATATATTTGATAGTTTTTCTGTAATGTTTGTTCATGAGATCTTACTGGAACTGCCACCCTTGTCTGCAGATGTTTCAGTTCAGAATGAGGAGAGCACTGCAGGATCTAAGAACATGTTTTCTCTCCTTCCCTTTTGTTGGTGGTTTTCTTCCGTTATAAGGTAGCCAGACTCCTTACAGTTTCTACAATAGAACAAAACTAGCTGATGAGCACAATTTAACACTGCTACTGTTTCTGCCTTCTCACTCATTGCAGTCCACACCATCACCCAACTATTGCTTGTGTGATGCCTCTGTGTGGATCGAACCCATGAATTGAAAGCTGGCACCTAACAAGTCATCGCTAATCAAGATGGGAAAAAATTGGTATCACTGGTTTGTGTGAGAAAGGGGCCATTTTTGAAGAACTGAAATACAGCACAGAATTGAAATTATATCTCATTATTTAATACTATTCATGACTAAAAAGCATTCTGAAGTTTGCCAGGCGTCTGAAAAAATAGGGTACAGACGAGCCTGTGAGTGTGGTGGTTTGAGTGTTCGACTTTGACTCTGGATACAGGGTTCAAATCACAGTTCAGCTAATATAAACCCACTGGGTGACCTTGGGCAAGTCACTGTCTCTCAGCTTCAGTGGATGGCAATGGCAAACTCCCTTTGAAGAAACTTTCCATGATAACAACATGATAGGGTCGCAATAAGTTGAAAATGACTTGAAAGCACACAACAAACAGCCTGATTTATTTTATATCTTGCCTTGCTCCCAAGGCAGTACCCAAGATAACATCATGTTCTGGCATGAATCCCACCTCTTAGCCTCTAATATCCAGCCATTTGCATACCTTCAACTCTCCCCCCCACCCCATCACAGTGTTAGAAAAATTACCAGTACATTGTGTAGTTTTTGTGTGTAATTGACTTTAAAGAAAGTAGTAGACAAGTTGTCCATTCCTGCAGGTATTAAGCTTAAGTAACTTTTCAGTCTTGCCTGTGCAGTAATTCATTTCTTTGTCCTTTCTTTTCCCCTCTGGCAAGGTGAGAGGATCCTGGGCTATGCTGAAGAACCTTGTTATCTCTGGTTTGTCATGGAGTACTGTGAAGGGGGAGACCTGAACCAGTACATTCTTTCTCGCAGACCAGACCCTGCCACCAACAAGAGTTTTATGCTCCAGCTGACAAGCGCCATTGCCTTTCTGCACAAGAACCACATTGTGCACAGGGACCTGAAGCCAGACAACATCCTGATCACAGAGAAATCGGGTGCACCCATTCTCAAGGTGGCAGACTTTGGGCTCAGCAAGGTCTGTGCCGGCTTGACTGCTCGAGGCAAAGACGGGGGGAATGATAACAAAAATGTGAATGTGAACAAGTACTGGCTGTCATCCGCTTGTGGCTCAGACTTCTACATGGCTCCTGAGGTCTGGGAGGGGCACTACACCGCCAAGGCAGACATCTTTGCCCTGGGCATCATTATCTGGGCAATGATTGAGAGGATAACGTTTATTGATGCTGAGACCAAGAAGGAGTTGCTGGGGACCTACATCAAGCAGGGGACAGAGATTGTACCCGTTGGGGAGGCGCTGCTAGAAAACCCAAAGATGGAGTTGCACATCCCCCAGAAACGCAGGACTTCCATGTCTGAGGGGATCAAGCAGCTCTTGAAAGACATGTTGGCTGCTAACCCACAGGACCGACCCGATGCCTTTGAGCTTGAATCCAGAATGGACCAGGTTACTTGTGCTGCTTAAACTCAGGTCACCCAGTATTGGTGTGCTTTGAAAATGGGGGTAAGTCTTATAAAGGCCTGTTTTGTTTTTGCTTCTGTAGGTTGAAAAATGTAGTGGAATGATGGAGCCCTTTTGAGTGTCAGCAGCTTGGGGCTATCTGTGTACTCACATTCCAGTGTGGTGTTGTTGTTTTCCCCGGTGAGCTTTTCATCTACCCTGTCTAGTTCTTCCTTTAAATAAAAGTCCTTCAGAAAGAGGTAAAACAGAATCTACAGTTGCATACTTTACCAGGTCTCATGAGAGCACTTCATACCCCACAGCCCCCTTCTGTATACTATATTGAGCCCAAGAAACATGCCATTATTTTAAAAGCACATCTCATTTTTATGATACTGTGAGCACTGTATGAGCAAGTACCATAGTGACCAGGTTTATAGATTTGATTGATTACATTTGTATATGGACAACAATATCATTTATGAAGCACAAAGCATCTTTTCTTTTAAAATGATGTGCCCATGTTTTAGCAGGCATCATTTCAGAAGACTTATTCCTTGTATGTGAGAGAGCGAATGCTATGTGAGATGGTGATTGCCATTGACTGGGCTATTCAGGGTTGCTGGGTCTTACAGTCCAACATAATCTAGAGGACTGCATGATTCTCACCGCTGCTCTTATCAGTCATTCGGTCTCAGTCAGGGAGTTAGGCTAAGGTCTAAAACACACTGCACAAATAATCCAGTTTGAGATTGCTTTAACTGCCCTGGCTCAGAGCTAGGGAATCATGGGAATTGTAGTTTATTGTGGCACCAGAGCTCTCTGACAGAGGAGGCTAAATGTTGCACAAAACTACAGTTCCCAGAATTCCCTAGAATTGAGTCAGGGCAGTTAAAGTGGTATCAAATTGGATTATTTCTGCAGTGTGTTTTGAGCCACAGTCTAACATCCTAAAATTTAAAATGGAGACAAAACACCTTATTTTCCATTCCAGGCATTGCCACCAAAACACCTACACATTTCAGGAACAGGAAGACTCTTAAATCATTTGCAAAGCTATATACAGTCCGTACCAAGGATGTGCAGAGTCAGAGAACTTGGCCTGAAATGATGGAAAACAGCCTTTATTTTTAGAGAGGTGTTCCCAAAATGCTGCTACAGTGGATGAATGTTTATGGCAAAGAAAATGAACCTTTCCACTAGAATAAAATGATGAAAGCCACTATTGCAGGATGCAAATAGATGTGGGGGAGGGGGGTTGGGAATTTTGCAAGAATGGTGACTCTTGGTACATGGTAATGTGAATCTGGATTATCTGAAGAATGGAGAAGATGGAAAGTGCATATTTTGTACTTAGGGAAGGCCTGCTTAGGATATACAGAATTTCAGAACCACAATGCAGAACCTACTTGCATCTCCGTAAAATTTATTCCATGGCTGGAAATTATCAAGGACTCAGGCACATCCTGCATTACTGCATTACTACACCAGACTTGGTGGGTCATGATTTATGCAGGCTTGCGATAGGGACCAATTGTTAAAGACTAAGGGGCTTTCTAGATTGGCAAAAAGAAGTGTGTTCATGGCTGCATGAAACTCTAGGCTTTAGATGAGAAAAAGGGAAAGTGTGCCATGAAAACGCTTTTTTTGTGTTTTAGGGGAGAAGAAGCGCCTTTAAAAAGGTGCTGGTTTTCCCAGCTTCTTTTTTAAAAACTGCGGAACAGCGCAGCTCCATCTAAAGGCTGTGGTGCAGCTGCTAAGCATTAAGGAAAAGGCAACTTCATGTCACACCTTCCTGCCAATCTAGAAAGCCCCTAAATTTTGCATCCCTAGCCCCTGGTTTCCTTATTCCAGCATCAGGAAGGATATATATGAAAGGTGTCCTGCCAGCTTCATCTCCAGATTTTCTGCAACTGTTAGGAATGTCCTGCCCTTCAGCATGTATTCCAAAAGTTACATAAAAAGTGTTGTGCTGTTATTTTCTCTGTTCAGCCAGACTTTTCATAACATTGTTATATGGGTTATCACCTAGTGCTGCCTGTTACCTTCTCAAACACCCTATTCAATAGTTGCTTTTATTGAAAAAACACCCTTACATATCATCTATTTCGTATGAAAGCAAAAAGAGCATTTAGCGCAGATCTGTCTGCATTTGACTGTGAGCAGGTTTTCTGGCAGGTGCTAGTCTTGGGCCTGGGACCTTATTCTGGCCTTATACATGCTGCACCAGTTACTCCATTTGGTCCTAAATGTGGTGCATCCTTCAAATGCAAGAAGTAAAACATTACTTTGGATATCCTTTGTAGCTTTTGGCTAACATAACTGCATGTTTTAGTTTGAGCTGCCCAGGCCACAAAGCTCAAAAAGACTGCTGACTTTCCCCAAAGAACTCGTGTGAAAAGGGAATGCTGCTATAATGCAGTAAAATGAAATGTGCTGAGAGTCTGTCTCATGAAGAGCTCTGAACTTTCTCATCAAAGTGACCCATCCAAAAAATCAGCTAAATGGCCTTTGACATGATTGGTAAAGTGGATCCATTTAAAGAAGCCTGCCACAAAGCCCCCTCCATGTGACAAAGCCCTTCTCTGCCCTGACCTAAATGCATCCCTCTCCAAGCTGGTGCCATATCACCTTTGGAGGCATGCCTGCCTGTGGGTTAATGCCCAACATGAAGAGGTCAAACGTGCTTTAGATGTACAGGTTATACCTTTAAACATTTCTAACTTCCAAGCACAAAGTGTTGCCTTCTTTTTTGTAAATTTTCTAGGAAGTGAAAACGCGGGAGAATTTTACTTCTCTCGTCCTCCAGACCAACAGATAAAAATGCAAGTTTAATGCTGCCACATGTTTTCATCAATGAGCTAGCCTTTGATATAATGACAGGATTCTTTCAAACTATTTGATAGACTGTCAGGGAGCTGGATATCTGGGAATGCTGAGGAGGGTGTTTTTTCTCCGCTGGATTTGGGAGATGATGGTGTCATCGCCTAGCACTCATCCCCCCCCCCCCCCATCTGTGTTTGCCATCTGTGATTATCCATGCTGTGCTAACATGCTGCTGCTGACTTGCATAACCAGGCTGTGCCTGCCGGGGGAAATCCTTCCTGCCCCATCTCTTTGGAATGGGAAATGAAAAACTAATAAACACAATGAGGGGACAGACGTGCCTTGAGGCTATTTAGTCTAAGGCCCAGCTGCCCTTTCCCAAGTCTAAGGTGGTAATAACTCCTGCAAGAACACAGCTGCCATGAAAAGGGCTGCCCCTTATATAACAGAAAATGATGTGCCGCACTGACCTTCCCTTTCTTTGCATTTGAGCAGCACTTTCTGAGGTGAGTTTGATGGAGGCATAGTTGTACTCTTTGACTGCAACGATGGTGGTCATGATTGTGGTTATCTATTAGCCTGACTGAATCTTGTGGAGGACAACAAGTCATTGTGGCCAGGCTTTTCTGGCCACTGCTTTCACAGCATTTAGCCCAGGACACAAACTTAAGAGAGTCAGGTTAATGTGGTCTGAGTGTTGGACTACAACTCTGGAGACCAGGGTTCAAATCCCAGCTTGGCCATGTAAACCCACTGGGTGATCTTGGGCAGTTGACACTCTCAGCCTCAGAATAAGGTAAAAGCAAACCCTCTCTGAAGAAACTTGCAAAGTAAACCCCATGATAATGTCATCTTAAGATCATCGTAAATCAGAAACAACAATAACAATAAGGCACACAACAATAACATCAAACAAATGTATACTGCGTCATGATATTTGGTCCATTAACCCAATGCAGTCTTCAAACATACTATTTGATTTGCCTGGTTTAACTGGAGATCCCTGGAATTGAACTTGACACCTTCTGCATCTAACCTTACATCCTAAAGCATGCGTTCAGCTGCCTCCCTCAACCCCATTTGTTTATGTCCAAGAGCTGACATGAGCTGAAAGTCATCAACCTTGGGGATTCTTGAATTACCTCTTATCCTGGGATAAGCCAGTCTTGTAAACAGCCACCCTGCTATTATCTCTGGAGCACAGTTCTCCAGAGAGCTACAGTGAACTGTGAATGACCTGAGTCAAGCAACAAAGAGGTGTGCCTAAGAGATGCCCCAGCACTTGTTAATGTAAGGGGATGGGGTTCCTTCCCCAATTGAGGGAGTCTGAGGCTTCATTGTCTAAACAGGCTCAAGTTCTCCCAAATCGCTAGTGTTAACCTCTGAAGAGAAGGCAAGAACTGTTGTGCTCAATCAAGCATAGGGTTGTCCATTGTTACTTCCATCAAATGTATAGGGTCTATGTCTACTCATGTATACACCTGTCTACTCATGGTGACCCCATAAATTTCATAGGACAGGGAATATGTTTTGGTGGTTTTGCCATTCTTACAGCACCTGGTATTCATTGGCAGTCTCCCATCCAAGCACTAAGCAGGGCCAACCCTGCTTAGCTTCCAAGATCAGATGGAATCAGGTAGAGTGGATCATAAATTCTCTCTGCCAGTATCTGCTGAGGGAATTTTATCTCACACACTCACTAAAGTGGTAATGGGGAACAAAAGGAAACCACAGCTTTGCATTGTTCGAAGAGCTGCTATTGTAGAAGCACCTTTATTGTATTTAATTGAATTCAACTGGGCAGACTGTATCCACTTAAACCCTGGTAACGGGTACAGTTTGTAGTTCTTTGCTCAGTGCACTGAGTCTCCAAGATACAGGAGAATCAATTGTCTGTGTCCAGCTGCATCTTGGAGTAAACTCAGTCTCAGCTTGATCTGTTAATCCTTCCAGCCTTTTGTCTCTTGTATATGCAGTGCCAGTGAGGAAGCCTTTGCTTCCTTTGGCTTGGTTACATCTTGCAAACAGTATTTATGACCATGCTCTAACATCAGTGATTCACAAACTTTGGCCCTCCCAAGTATTTTGGACTTCAGCTCCCAGAAGTCCTGACTGTTAGCCAAGGTAGCAAGGGCTTCTGGGAGTTGAAGTGTAAAACAACTGGAGGACCAAAGTTTGGGAATCACTGCTCTAAGATGGTAGTCATCATACTGGTTCTCCTGAGTTACAAGGATTTGGGTGGGTTGTTGAAGGGGAAATCTTCTGGAGTTTGATCCATCTTGGTTTATACACTACTCAGTTTATGAGGAAGAACCTGTGTTCTTAAAGCCATGGTGTTGACTTGAGTAAAGCATTCTTTATTGAGGAGTGGTTAAGTCTCTTGGTTTTCTGTGCTCTCTATGAGACATCTGCCTCCACTCTTCTCTCTCCCTTATGATTCATAAGCACCATTGGATTATATACAAAGTGAAGCAAGCATGCTCATTTTGCATCATGCTTATTTCACTGTTTCATGTTGGGGAAAAATTGGAACACCTGGGGAAGAGCTCAGGTGGCAGGAGCACACTGGAAAGACCCAAAATGCAGTCTAGATTTGCAAGTATTCATTATAGAAGGGAACCTCTAGTCTGTTAAGATCCTTCATCTGGTCCAGAGAAGTTTCCTCTGTTGGTCTCTGCCCCCTCCTCAAGTCCTGCCTTCATCTCCAAGTGAAATGGAAAATTGTCTCAGGATAAAATTGTCGAGGGTGAAACTTAAGGTCATGTAACAAAGGGTCTAAAGGATGAAGAAAAGGAAAATGATGCCAAAGAGCTTAAAAATTCCAGCAGGCATAATTGTTTGTGCTCACACTAAATACTGGATGGATGAGAGAGCAGAAAGGGGGGGGGGGGTCAGTGCTTCCAGAACAGATTATATTTCTTGACTTTCACCAAGGGATAGTACATCTATAGACTCATTGATTGATTGACTTAGGTTTTTTGGGTCAATTTGTTGACTAACATTTCTAGACACATATATGAGTAAATACAGTATATTACATTCTCCTCAATTGGGAGAGGAACCCTTTACTGAGCCAGCCAATGAAATTGGGGGTGGCCTCCCTACAGAAATGTCTTGCAGCCTAGAAATGCCTTGCTATGTGAGAATACGGTGTGTGTGTGTGTGTGTGTGTGTGTGCTTACAGTGGTACCAAACACACACACACACACACACATTAGAATCCTCTGTCAGTTTTAACCAGAGCTGAGCCTTCTAATGACCCTTCCCAACTACACATCATCTCTGTCAACCAGTATCTGAACCAGAACTGTATTTGCTTTTCTCCACTGATCCTGTAAAATAGGTGCTCCTGTTCTGTTCAGGGTTTCTCTTATTATAGCAGCATCAGCTGCTTCCTCCTCTCTTAAGGGGCTGTTTCTAGCTCCACTTTCAGAAAAGTATCCTTGCAAGAAAATTAATGCTTGAAAAGATCCATTGCTAATTAATCCAGACTCAACATCTTTCAACTAATTGGGCCTTCCGCTGAGGGGTTTGCCCCAGCAACCATGGGTTTGTATGTTTAAGAAAAAGCTAGCCCAAACTTCTCTTCTCTTGAGATTCCAGTGTTTTGTGTCAAGGAGGCAGAGGCAAGGACCTGATCTGGGAGCCCAATAATTGACTTAATACTTGTTTGTGTTTCCCTAACCAGACTGCCTGGTTACAGAGATCTCCACAGGGGTGGTGATGGTTGACTTGTTCTGTCATTTCAGAAAAGAAATGGATGATTCCCACATATCAACTTAAAACCATTTACAGATAGTGAAAGTACACAAAGTGAATGCCATTCTACAGTGAGACCTTGTCATCATGGGCTTGCTAGGTGCAGATTTCAGCATCTGCAGACTGCAAGCCCCATTGTCCCAAATGGTGGCATGTGCATGCAGCTACGTACATGGCACACCGCCCATTAAGAACAAGACTAGAAGTCCTGCCTTTTTTCGTATCCACGGGGAGGGAGGATGGATCCCTGCAGACACAAAAGTCCAACTGTACTTCACTTTGATGCCATTGACTTAATAATGCTTTATATTGTAGAAAGGGCTTGAAATACATTCTAGATCAGTCATTCCCAGATTTTGGTCCTACAGGTGTTTTGGACTTCAACTCCCAGAAATCCCAGCCATCTTATCCGTCAGTCAGAAATTCTGGGAGATGAAGCCCAAAAGATCTGGAGGACTAAAGTTTAGGAACCACTGTTCTAGATAATCCTTGCAGTGCCCTGAGAAAGTTATCTATAATAGGTCTGAATGCCCGAAAGGCGTCAGATCCTGTCTGATCTTGGAAGCTAAGATGGGTCATCCCTGGTTAGTACTTGGATGGGAAATCGCCAACGTAAGGTGTTGTAGGCTATATTTCAGAGGAAGGGATTGGCAAAGCATCTCTGTGCATTCTTTCCCTAAGAAAACCCTATGAAATTAATGGGGTTGCCATAAGTTAACAGGTGATTTGAAGGCACATATATACATATGCACACTGTTTCTGTATGCCTTTGTATTGAGAGGTTGGCCAGACAAACAGCAGAGCTGAGAGTGATCTACCTAAGGCAACTTAGGAGCTGGGTTGAGGTGAATTCAGGACTTCCTTGCTTCTTATAGCCCATTATATAATACCAGTTTACACTGAGGGTTTGGTAGTATATACCATAGGACAATTATATTTGGTAGTGTCCAGTTTCATAGAACTATAGCATGTTTGGGAGACCTATGGTAAGAAGCAAAACATAGTCTGTATTGGAAGAAGCCAAAATTAGCAGCTAGTTGGATTACTGTAACTCTTGAAGTCAACATGTAATGCATTACATAACAGTCGAGTTACGATAGCTGCAGCAGCTGGTGTGTTAGGGAGTGTAAAATGGAGGAAGAGAGCCCTGTGTAGATACACTGAAGTTGCACAGATGGTTTGTTGTTTGCAGAAAGAGATGGGCAGCAACCTAGGACCTGTTGATTATCCTTTAGATACACCTTATGCTCAGAGCTTCTGCACTTTGAATCGATTAACCAGTTCCTTCCCAATGATGTGCACAGTGCTGGGGAGCAATTTTTTGGGTATAAAAATCAGTTAGTCTTACAAATAAATTTGAGGTCACATGTAGCATTTGCAGGGGAAATCTTTGTTCCTCCAATCTTTTTACAGCACAATCCACCAGACTCCTGACCCTTTGCAATCCAAGACACCGAGAATGACACAGAATAGAAAACTTGGGATTTCATTTTAACCAAACCAAGTTCCTGCAATGAAAGTTCCTAAGCCAGGATTTCTTAACCAGGATTCCCTGGAATCCTAGGGTTCTGCAAGAGATTGTGATGGGAGAGGGGAATACAGCTGTAGATCCAATAATTTTTATGCAGTGGTTCCCTGATATCTGAAAATTATTTCAAGGGTTCCCCCAGGGTAAAAAGGTCGAGTAAGGCTGGCCTAAGCTTTTTTTGATGTGGACTCAACCTTTACATTTATTTCTGTAGAATAAATGAGTTTTTAAAATTTGTATTTCACCTATAGATGGATATATTGCAAGAGACTGTTCTGTTGGTGATTGTAAACTCCCAAAGTAATTAGATGGTATACTGTTCACACCAAGTACTAATAACCCAAAAATAAACTTGCAAATCTCTTGGCTTACATGTGAAAATATGATAGTACAGGGGACATAAAATTGTTTTATTGATCACAGAATATACTTGTATGCCTTTTTTTTACGGGTAAACTTCAACTAGAAATCTGTTGGCAGCATGAGCTTTTGTAGAATTAGTCTTAGTAAAGGCATCTGAGGAAGTAGACTGAAGTCTACAAAAACTCATGCTGCCAACTTCTGTCTTTCAGTTAGTCTCAAAGGTGCTACAAGATCTCTCTACATATTCATTCTAAGTAGTATATGATGACACTACTATTGTTGTTTGTTATTCTGTACCTTCAAGTTGTTTCTGATTTATGCTGACCATTAAAGCAAACCTATTGTGGGGTTTTCTTGGCAAGATTTGTTCAGAGGTGGTTTGCCATTGCCTTCCCCTGAGGCTGAGAGAGTGTGACTTACCCAAGGTCACCAGTGGATTTCATAGCTGAGTTGGGAATTGAAACATGGTCTCCAGAGTCATAGTCCAACACTCAAACCACTACGCTACACTGGCTCTCTCCATCCAAGTTAAATTATTCTGAAAGCAGTTCCTTTCATTGTGTAACTAAAATAGGGACTGTAGCATTTGCATACTCCTGCATGCCTACTTACAGCTAGTGCATCAGCTCACAGCCTTTTGGCTGTGAGAGGTTGAGAGATGTCCCCTTTGGTTGCCAATGAAGTCCACCTTTGCTCAGCCGAACTGTCTGATCTTGATCTCTGAAATACTTCCCCTGTGTTTGTCCTTCTTGATAGGTGATGTGAATTGTGTGGTACTTGACAGCTGGTTGTGTTGACTGAATCCTTCCTGCGGACCTTCCTTAGAATAGGTGCCTCTTTGCCACAGTAATGTTCCATGTGTCAGAGGCTAACTTTTGTCTTTTAAGGTAAAGCAGAAAGTCACAACACACTCAGTGAATGTAGACTCCTGTTCTTAACTATGTCCTATGCCCTGGCGAAGAATGCTTAGAAGACGCTTAAAAGTGTCTTGCCCTCAGCAAAGTATTGGAGTGGCAGAGATGATCTGACATTTCACAGAAGCCACTGTCTTTGAGGTTTGGATATTTAACCCCTCACATGTAATGAATGTGGAAGTATGTCTATGTCTATATATATTGGGTGTATTTGGTATGATGTGTTCCTAGGCATGACTTCTTTAACTGAAAATTTGGCACCAGATGAAGTAACATGGAAGTAAGAAGGCCAACGTGTCATAGTGGTTTGAGTGTTGGGCTACAAATCTGGAGACTAGGATTCAATTCCCCACTTGGCCATGAAACCCCCTGGGTGACCTTGGGCAAGTCACATGCTGTCAGTCTCAGGGGAAGGCAATGACAAACCTCCTCTAAATAAATCTTGCCAAGAAAACCCCATGATAGATTCACCTTAGGGTTACCATAAGTAGGTGAAGGCACACTACAACAAGAAGGCCAAAATACCCTAAAGGCACTAGTTCCCATCTGATCTTGGAAGCTAAGCAGGATCAGCTCTGTTGTTGGACTGGAGACCTCCAACAAACACAAGGTGCTGTAGACTATATATGTGTAGTAAGGGATTCTGCAGAGAGCTGCTCTTTACCTTTCCTGGAGGTGGGCCCACACAGGTACAATATGAAAGAATCCCATTTTTGTCCAGCCCAAGCTTTATTGCACTGTTTACCAAAAGTCAGCATTTCTCCAGTCTTCCTTCACCATTTTCCCTGTGCCAATGTTGCTTAAAAATATTCAGCTAGAGGACTAGAAGGAAAAGTGGAGGCTGGTGTAAAAAGGCTTTCTTTTTTTAAAAAAACCTGCTTTGTCAGAGACATTGTTAATTTTAGGTATGCCTTTACCTATTTTATGATTTATATAGTAGCAATGGACTCTCCAGGTTCCAACAGAAACAAAGCATTAGGCCAGAAATAATACTGGTTCAGTTCATAGAATATACTGTACCAGAAAGGTAAGCAGCCACGCAAAGCACTCTGAGTCTTGTATTTCTTCCCTTCTTGTTTGCCCGAAGCATCGCAGGGCTTACTGAGTGACAGGGCTAGCCTTAAGGTTTACATAAGACTTGTGTACATTGTGAACACATATCGGTCGCATGTGTAATCATATTCAGTGTCATTCTTCTCATTATTTATATCCAGTATTTATGTGCCATCCTGAAAAGGATTGATCTTGTTTGATTTCAGAAGATAAGCAGGATCAGCCTGGCTGGATCTTGGATGGGAAATTACCAAGAGATTTCCAGTTACATCTGGGAAAGAATCCTACTTTAAAGGAAGAAGAGCCCTGGCTATCAGCCAGTGTTAACTCTGTTAATAATAATAATAATAATAATAATAATTTATTTATATACCGCCTTTCCAAAAAAGATCAAAGCGGTTTACAAAAGTGCATAACAAATACACAAAATACATAAATGATTTACATAAGTAATAAATTAAATATGTTGGACTAGACTCTAGAGGAATCAATAATCTGGCTCAGAAAATGGCAATTTCCTGTTTTCATATCATATAGTAGGAGGAAGAATTGTCAAGGCATGTGGACTTCAACAGAACAGCACATTTGTCAGTCTCCTGTCTTGATATGTCAGGGAGTTTGCTTACTACAGGGACAGGATTGCTCCAGAGTCCCAAGGGCTATGCCACTCCATTTTCAGCTCCTCCAGAATGCAAGAGGGCTATTGTCATATTGGATCAGGGACCGTTTTAAATGACCAAAAGTGACAACACCTCACTCCTAGCTGGTGTTTATGACTTTCCAGAGGCTTTTTAGTTTTGTTCTTTGGTGTTTCAAGATCGGAGGATCAGACAACACTTTAAACCTTTTCTTACGTGAGTCAGCAATGTGATGTGGCAGCTAAGATAGCCAATGCATAGAATCATAGAAATTTAGAGTTGGAAGAGACCACAAGGGCCATCGAGTCCAACTCCCTGCCATGCAGGAACTCCCAATCAAAGCACCCCTGACAGATGGCCATCCAGCCGCTGCTTAAAGACCTCCAAGGAAGGAGACTCCACTACCCTCCGAGGGAGTGTGTTCCACTGTCGAACAGCCCTTACTGTCAGGAAGTTCCTCCTAATGTTGAGGTGGAATCTCCTTTCCTGCAGTTTGCATCCATTGTTCCGAGTCCTGGTCTCTGCAGCAGCAGAAAACAAGCTTGCTCCCTCCTCAATGTGACATCCCTTCAAGTATTTAAACAGGGCAATCATATCACCTCTCAACCTTCTCTTCTCCAGGCTAAACATCCCCAGCTCCCTAAGGCATTCTTCACAGGGCAAGGTTTCCAGACCCTTCACCATTTTAGTCATCCTCCTTTGGACACGCTCCAGTTTTTCCACATCCTTTTTGAATTGTGGTGCCCAGAACTGGACACAGTATTCCAGGTGGGGCCTGACCAAAGCAGAATAGAGTGGCACTATTACTTCCTTTGATCTAGACACTATACTTCTATTGATGCAACCTAAAATTGCATTGGCCTTTTTAGCTGCTGCATCACACTGTTGACTCATGTTCAACTTGTGGTCTACTTGGACTCCTAGATCCCTTTCACATGTTGTCTCATTCAGCCAGGTGTCCCCCATCCTATATCTGTGCATTTCATTTTTCCGCCCTACGTGTAGGACCTTACATTTCTCTGTGTTAAATTTCATTTTGTTAGCTTTGGCCCAGCTTTCTAGTCTATTCAGGTCATTTTGAATTTTGATCCTGTCCTTTGGGGTATTAGCTACTCCTCCTAATTTGGTGTCATCTGCAAATTTGATAACTAGGCTCTCAATACTGTCATCCAAGTTCTAGGGTACATCAATAGGAGTATAGTGTGTAGATAAAGGCAAATAGTGCCTCTCTATTCTACTTTAGCCAGACCTCACGTGGAATATTTTGTCCAGTTCAGGGTACCACCGTTCAAGAAGGATGTTGACAAGCCGGAGCATGTCAAGAGTAGAGCAACCAAAATGGTGAATGTTCTGAAAACCTTGCCCTGTGAGTAGCGGCTTAGGGATCTAGGTATGTTTAACCTGAAAAGAAAATGTTAAGAGGTGACATGATAGTCATGTTTAAATATTTGGAGGGATGTCATTAAGGATGGAGCAAGCTTGTTTTCTGCTGCTCCAGAGAATAGGACACAGGACAATGGATTCAGACTAAAGGAAAAGAGATTCCACTTTAATTTAGGAAGAAGGTCCTGATGGTAAGAAGTGTTCAGCAGTGGAACACACTGACTGGGAGAGTGGTGCAGTCTCCTTCTTTAGAGGTTTTTAAAGAGAGGCTGAATTGCCATCTGTCAGGAGTACTTTGATTGTATATTCCTATATGGTAGAATGGGGTTGGACTGGATGACTCTTGCGGTCTCTTTTCTTACAGCCTTTCTTACCAACTACAGATCTTCCAGCATTCCTTGCTTTAAAGAAAGTGATTGGTATTCTGGTAAATGAAGTGCCTATTCCTTATCAAGGCTGGTTGTTTTAAACATTTAGATACAAAGAGTTTGGAGGGACAAAAAACAACATGTAATTATTATATTTCCTTTTTCTTCCAGGATTTCTTACCAGGGACCTACAATCACCATGATTTACATGGATCAAGAAGAGCTGAGGATGGTCCAGGTTGAACACCAGGATCTCTGGCAAAGTGAAGCCTTGAAACCTCCTTCTAAGTTCCAGTGAGACATCAGAAGGGCAGGAGCTATTGTAACCCATTTCATTATCAGACTGTTAAACTTTTTCTAAATTTATATACTCCCCTTCCTCTCCCTTCTGCCAACTCAGCTTTTTTATCAGCTAAATCTTGTGCAGGTACATCTGGAATTCCTCTTTTATTTAAACAAAATACTGGGTAAAATCTGCAATTTTTTTCTGCTGCTGCTAAGCACTGGAATTCTGGGCCAAGATATTCATAACATTATTCTTAGTGCAGTTTTAAACAGAGAGAGATTCAGTTTGGGTGCTGAGGCTTATTCTTATATATGAGTGATTTTCTTGTGGCTGCTACTGAGCTTCTAAAGTCAGAAACAAAAAGCAAGATGAGAGATCCAGCAGCCCCCAGACCTCACTTCCCTTTCTATGACTGTTCTTTGGCATTGGAGCTTGAAAGGAAAATGTCTGATGACAATTACAGCAAGAAACCCATGGTTAAGGTGGCCCTCAAATTAGAAGCACTATGGTAGCAATGAGAGGCCTGCACTTCAGTGTGCCAAGTTTTACAAGTCAAGAAGCTGGTGATATTTAGGAAGGATGGAAGGTATTCATACATGTGTGTGTAATTCTGTGTGAGTATGGTTTGTCTGCTCACCCAAAGCTTGTGTTTGCAAGGGGCTGGTGGCTTCCTTAGTTCTGCATTTTATTTGCTTGAATGACCATGAGATCCTAAAACTTCAGGCGGATCCCTCTTCATAGGTCTCTTGAGTGTGTTGCCTGTTTTGAGGACTTTTGAGGCAGATCATGAGTAGATCTGCCTCACTGTAAATGGGAGTGTACAGCACAGTTTCTTCCTTGCTCTGTATAGATAGGGCATTGTATATGGTAGCAAATACCACACACACAAAAACACAGCGAGAGAGTTAGACTTGCTCTGTAGGCCTCTGGTTTGGAAAAAAAACTGTTGCTGACATTCCTTTCTTACCTGTAGATCTAGCTGACCTCATCCAGTGAAAAGAAAATCTTGACACTACAGGTCCTGGCTGCTGTTGAGGGCAAGTTTCTGCTCTGGTACTTCTCTTAATTTGATCTTGGTTTGTGATATGTAAACTATAGGAACCCGGTTGGTTTGTTCCTTGCACTATTGTGCTACGTAGCAATGAAGGAAAGTAGCTCAATCACAACTGTAAAACCAAGTCAACACTTTGTAGTGGACCACTTGTATGGTTGCTTGTGTATATCTTCACACTGCTACTGAAACCATTATCTGTAGGCTTTGTCTGTGAGACTGCTCTTTATAATGCAAGCCATGAAAGAAGTCACTTATATCTACTGTGCTGTTCTTTGCACCCCCTCTCTTCCCCATTTCATATCATTCTAGGATGTGGGCTTCCACAACCAGAGCATGGATGAACCAGCTTCTTCCTTAGGTGGTAATTTGTGGCCTATAAAATTTGCTTGTGGCTTTCCAGAACTACCATTTACAAATTCCACTTGGTTTTTTTCTGGATTTTTCTTAATTCTCAAATTATAGTATCTTTTCTTCCACAAACCCCCACTCAGGTATTGGATTAGACTTCCAAGGAGAAATTGACTTGTAAATTGGGAAGGCCACATAAAGAGAATGAAAATTCCTTACTGCTTAATAGATGCAAAATTTAGGGCTGTGAGAAATGCAGCTATAGGTCCTGGCCTTCTAATTTAGGCCATAATCTCTCCAAAGGAAACTTTTGCAATTTCCTTGAACAAGAATGACTACAGAATTCTAAGGAACACAAAGACCTTGTTCCTTATGGCTAGTAATAAATTGCAACCCATTAAATCACAGCAGTTTAAAATAAGCAAGGCAGACATGAAATAGCTTTCATAAACAAGTTTTCTTTCATCCTTTGCTGCTATAACAATCCTAACCAACTACGTTCAAGGCAGAAACAGCAGTCTTCCAAACAATAAGATTATTGTTTTGCTCTCTCAAGAAGATTCGTAAGGGAATTCGTAAGAAGATTCGTTCAGGTCTGGAACTCATCTGGCTAGCAACTTGAAAATATTTTGTAAGAGGAGTCTTGGACCTTTCTGGGCTGTTTGTACCTTTCAGTATCACAGCACAGTAGGATAACAGAAGTCTGAGCCACTGATCATCTCTGTTTTGACACTGCCTATGGCAGCCTGGGAACTATGCACTGGGCATACACTACTGTTAACTAGTTAGTAATTGTATTGGTCTGCAGTAGAGATTTTGTTGTAGAGACCATCTTAAACTGCGTTTTTGGACCAAATAAGCTTTTGTATTTCTTCCTTTGTACCAGAGTGTCTATGTGTGAAACCTGGTTAGCACCCAGTAGCCCTTACCTTTCATTTCTGCACTTTGGATGGTGGAGGAAACCATGAGGATGGATGCATGATCCAGTCCCTATAAAAGTTATACATATAAATACATAGACAGCTCAGTCCATCCTGAAATGTCATCACCTCAGTACTTCTGTATCTTCAAACACATCCCCTCTCTTTTGTTCATGCTGCAGTTAGGGTTGTGCTTTTGTTGTGGTAGCTAGACCACAGTGCCTTACTGGAGGTTTGAAGGACTCCTATAGAGGCAGCATTAGGCTGCAGAAGTACGTTTCCTCCCCCCCCCCCCCCCCCATTTCACTGTCCTATGAAGTCGTCTCCTCCCTCCTATATCTTGCCTGGATGAGCTTCGTTCATTGCTGACAGGTCGCCACTAAGATCTTCAGATATGGCCAAATGTTTTCTCTGTTGACCATTTCAACTTTCAGCCCATGTCTTTTTGAGTGTATCTTTCTCGGGAAGCAGGATAGCCTCTTTGGAAAAATACTCATCTAACCTCTAAGGAGAGAAGATCTCCTAGATCAAGTCAATATGGCTGCTGACTGATCAGTTTGGGATCTATGTCTGAATGTGCATTACAGCCAGCAAGAAATTGTTTGATCTGAGATCCCAGAGTCCTATGAATACCAGGTAAGTCTGTATTCATACAGGGATGTCTCCCAGAGGAAATTGCTTACTCATTCCTCAGGGATGTGAAATAATCACTGACAGTTTATGGCACATGGATTTCTGGACTGACATGGCTTTCTTGTGTGCTTTTATTGAACTGTTTACATCAAACTGTTTACAACTGGTGGTGTGGGCTGAAACTTGCCAGACATTTTCTCAGATGGCTGCAGTGGCTAGTAGAGGGACTGTCAGCTGCATTTCACATCTGGCTTCAGCTTCGTAGCACTCTGCCATCACCCCTTTTACTTGGGTCCTTCATTGACATAGCAGGGACAGGAGGACCCAGCCATGAAATTGGGATTGGCATCCCTTCATGTGTACAATATGGTCTGCCTGTGTCTGCCCTCCCATGCTTTACCTGCCTATGTACTGTGGCCTCCCCTTCTTCTCCCCTCTCTGTCCCCCAATGCTGCATACTGGTTGCCCCCTTGGGTCCTTGTTCTGCAAGAGAGAAAGGGAAGTCTGTCCATGCTTTGCTTTCTTGGCATTTGGAAATAGAATACCAGTCTTGAGCTATTGTCCACTCTTGGTCTGGGTTCTAGAGCTGAAAGTGGGAAAGAAGGCCCTAGGTTTGGCCATGCAACAGTGCCCTGGTGTACAAATCATAAAGGGGGAATGGGACAGTGACTGACTGGGTAGATTTCTTGGTTACCAGTGTGTATTCCTCTCACCTGAGCAGTTAGCTCCAGCACCACAAAGACATGGGTCTGTTAACTTCTTAGGTTGTGTCCTATGTGCTTTGTGGGGCAAAGTGGTAGTGTTGGCTGAACCAGGACATGAACATTCAAATCATGATGGCGCTGTGCAAAAGGTCCCACTCCCATGCCCACTACACCCCCTTGCTGGCTGAAGATTTTAAGCTCTCCATGGACCTAAGGTGGCAGTGGACAGTAATGGTTCTGGCCAGTTTTGCTGGTGTGCATCTCTCCAGAGAAATGGTGATTCTTAGCCTGCATTGGGGTGACTGGGCATGGGTTTGTGTTTCACTGGACTGGGATTGAGTGGCCACTTCATGCTGGCTTGCAGCAGTTTACAGTTACCTGCAGCCTATTCAGGGTGCTTCTTAAACTAGAAACATGCCCTGGTTGAGCCCATGCTTTTACATTTATCAGCAATGCCACAAGGCCAGCTCAAGAGAGCCAAGGAGACAAGGGAGAGCCTACACCACACAACTTCACCTTTAGAATAAAGTCTCCCGTGGAGCCAGCCTATTTGTAGGCTCGCAACTCTTCTTTCAGCAACTCCCAGCCCTTTGTCACACCTTCTGTATCTGACTTTTGTGCTTCCCTTTTAGTGGGGCTGGTTTCATGACCCTTTTTTCTTTCCTCTTTCTCCTGCTGCTACTCCTGTTGTAAATTTAAGGGTCATGGTGCTAGCATTGGGTGGCAATTGTCTTCCTTTCCCCTCCCTTTCCTTTAGTATCCCACGCTGTGCCTCCCTAAAATCTCACAGTCTTGGGGGGGGGGGGGGTAAAGCAATAAGGTTCCCCTAACCTGGCCCCAGTAAGAGAGCTGCAGTCTCTGAATTTCCTTGTTGTTGTTTATGCTCTTTGCATATGTCTACTTTTTGCAAAAATCCTGAGTTTAAGCCTGCCTGAGTTCCACTGTAGCATCCTTTAAACTAAGATGTCAGATGAATGATGTACAATTTCCAGCTTTTCCCCCCAACACTAATGGTTGATACCATAATCATTATTGGAGCAATCAAATACAAGCTTCAGCTCTCTGGAATGAAGTGGCTGTTGCAACAATAACAACAACAAAGTTGTCCAGTATCACTGTCTGGATTGCTTTGCTCCCAGACATGAATTCATGGAATACCAGGACCTGATAAGCAAGATGGACAAGCTACCTCACAGCCTCCCCTTGCAGTTGAGCGCATTTTGTGTGGATGTCTGGGCCAGTGTCCTTTCAGAGGTGAAATAGAATCAACCAGGGGAAGAGGGAGCATTATCCCCCAGAAACTCTCATCTCATTCATCTGCATCACTTCACTTTGCACCAGGAAAAGGGGAGAGGCATGTGATGAAATACTCTCCCTGAGGAAATTACATGGAAAATTGGCATGTTGTGGTGGGAAAGGTGCTTGCCCTGGTTCATTTCTCTGTAAACCACATTTGTCTGACAGTCTAACAGGCACAGAGAAATTACTCCTGTTTTTATGTTATGACCTCAGGTTTATCAAGACACCGAGTTCTTAAACCTACCCGCTAAGTGTAACAGGGAGAGGCTTAAACCCAGGCTTCTCAGAACAGTTCATTTCCAATGTTTGTCTTTGGGAGGAGAAACCCTCCTTTTTCTTTGCACAGAAGCTGGTAATCTAGGACCTGTGTGTGAACAACTTTATATTTTTGTTATTAAAAAAAAAAAAAGAAAGGAAAAATTTTGGTTTACTTGGGTTGGTGTGAGACATTGTATTTAAGTTCCTTTTGAACACTGTGGAAATCCTGATTGTGTGTGAATGGCAGCAGCTTTGTAAATTAAAGAAACCGTTTGTATGAATAAAGCTAGTGGATGGGGTTGAAAAGCCATACCCAGTTTTGAAACAAGGTGTCTTTGTCTTTGTGTTCATGATTGACTTGCTTGCTGCATCCAGGGAGGAAGAGGATGCATTTATCAGTTGGGGAGATTCCACTTTGGGGCTGTGGAAGGATTTGGGAATGGGCTGCTTTTAATGAGGAGAATCCAGCTGAAAAACTGTTGGAGTGCAGCCAGTTATGTAACAAGATTCTGGACTGGAATTATATGAGCCAGGGTGAAAAGGTTTAGAAGAAACAGAACTGCATTAATGTGCCTTCCATAAGGTAATGCATGTACTCTGCCAAAAATCACACAAGGTATGCCACTTGTATTTGTTTCCATTAATTTGCTTCCAAAATACAAGTTTTCCAAGGTCTGGGGTGCATTTTGAATTGAAGTGAGAGAAAATGGAAGAGAAGGTGGACGAGGGTAGTAGAACAAGGTTAAAGGCAGCTAATATGGTTGCTGTAAGTCCTACCCCAATAGCACCAGATCCCATCTGATTTTGGAAGCTGAGCAGGGTCAGCCCTGGATGTGTACTGTACTGGTTTTTAGTGCCCCTGGCTAGGACCTGGGTGGCAAAATCACCTTTGAGTGTTCCTTACCTAAGAAGATCCTATGAAATCCATGGGGTTGTCATACATCGACAAGCAACTTGAAGGCACATACATACACACTAAAGGTCTCTGACGGAATTTTAAATGTCCACTGCCTAAACTGTAAATCCCAGCATTCAATGAGAGGTTGTGGGAGTTAAAGTGGAGTTATCATGCTATAACCCAGTATGAAGGCAATGTGCGATAAGCAGGGATGATGGCAGAATCTTGTCCATATCAGGGCAGACAAAAGCATGCCTTTAAATATATATATATATATATATACACACACACACACACACACACACACGAAGGGTATCCAAAAGTTTTAACAATCACCTTTTTTTAAAAATTGACAGAAAGTTTGTTTTGATTTGTAGTTGTTATCTCTGTGTAGTCACTATCTAGATTTATACATTTTTCCCAGTGTATCTTGGCCCTCCGAATACCTGATATTGTAGAAGCCTGCAGATTGCGCCTGATGAGGCTTTTACACTTTAGTCCCTTCTGGCCGAGCCAGTCACAAAAATAAAGGACACAATGAGCTGATTTTCTGAGCAACGTGCACTTAGGGACCAGTGATGACACTGACAAACTTCTGGGTGATAATTATTACTTTACGATACCCCCTTGTAAGGCACAATCTGCAGGCTTCTCCAATATCAGGTATTCGGAGGGCCAAGATACGCTGGGGAAAATGTATAAATCCAGATAGTGACTATATAGAGATAAGTTAACAACTACAAATCAAAACAAACTTTCTGTCAATTTTTTAAAAAGGTAATCATTAACATTTTTGGATACCCCCTCGTGTGTGTATATATACAGTGGTCCCACGGTTTACAAAATTAATTCCTTCCAGCACCCCTTTCTTAAACCAAAAAGTTCGTAAACCGGGGCCACTTAAACCAGCCCCCGCACCATTTGAATTTCCCACCGTTTTCTTTTCTTAAACCGGGTTTTTTTTCCGTAAACCAGGGCCGTTTTTCCGGCCCCAGCTCTTTCTTAAACCAGGGTTTTCATAGGCCGGGGTATTCGTAAACCGGGGGACCACTGTATATAGAGAGAAAGGTATCATCACAGCTGAGTCTCTTCCAAGTGAAAAAAGATGGCAAAGCCATGTTACATGGTTCTTGAGTCAAAACCTGTGTTAACTGCTGTTTTTCTGTCAATATAAACACATTTTTAAGATGTTCCAACAACAAGAGAGAGTTTGAGTTCTCCTCGCCTCCCATCTTCTGGTACAGCACATGCCATGAGCTGATGCTTCAAGGTAACATTTTCCTTTCTGCTGGGCTTCCTACACAGACTGAACTGAAATGAGAACTCCCATATTTGTCACTCTGAGGTTTCTTTACATATTCTCAAGTTCACATACATAATGAATGCAAATGCTTCTTTTTAAGATTGTTTCTGTGTCTTCAAATTGTTTCTGACTTATGGCAACCCTAAGGCATCCCTGTCACAGCATTTTTTGGCAAAGATTTGTTCAGAGGGGGTTTGCCTTTGCCTTTCTCTGAAGCCAAGACAATGTGACTTGCCCAAGGTCACCGAGTGGCTTTACATGGCCCGAGCAGGGATTTGAACCCTGTCTTCAGAGTTGTTGTCCAACACTCAATACACCATGCTCAATACACCAATACACCAGGATATAATCAAACCCACACTAGAAATTGTCCTGTTTGGCCTTTGCAAAAAACCAGACACTCCTGGTTTGGCCAGACAGTAGTTCTTCCAGCAGCTAGAATTCCAGCGCTCCACCCTGTCCCAAGATGACAGAGGTTAGTATAGACTACTGTGTTAACCACTCTGTTTCTTTCTCTTGTGTAATTTGGATGGAGATTTTGTATTCGCTCATGGTCTAGTTGGCAATGTTAACTGCCATTTATTTAGGCATAGCAGATTGAAAAATATGTGTGAACAAGAGGCCAGAAAATTCAATTCTGTTCCTGTAAATCGCTTGACATAATTTCCAAGGGGCAGAGCTGCTTTAATAGAGCTGGACAACAATGCCCATCCATCTCCTCACTTCGTATTTCCCACTGAATCTGAAAAGGAGCATTAATCTTATATTTCCATCTCACAGTGCTAAAATTCATCTGCCTGCAGCTAGCCAAAGTCATTGTTTGCCCTTAGCTACCCTGGAGGCAGGTCTTCATCTGGGGCAGCATATTCTTACTCATATACTGTACGTCAAAAGGCAATCACAAGGGTAAAAATTTTGAGAACCACTGGCATAAGTATTGCTTTGGTTGTGCATTCAGTTGCATCTTTGGTTACATAACTCTGCTATTCAACACTCACATAGCTTGAGTAACTGAATACAGAGATTTACATTACAGAAGTCTGATGGAGGAACTTGGGCACTATCTGCCATTTTCCATTTGTGTGACCTGCTCTGAGGATATACAGAACATGAGCATTCAAGTGGTGGTGATGGTTGTATTTCACACCTTTTTCCCACTCTGAGATTCAGCACAGCTCACAAATGTTAAAAGGCCCACCAAAACCAAAAGGCCTTTATCTGCCTACAGAAAGGATGGTAGTGATATGTGCCTTCAAGTCATTTCTGACTTTAGGCAACTGTCAGGAGGCTGAGAATGTGTGAGTTACCCAAGGTCATTCAGTGAGTTTCCATGACAGAATGGTCTCCAGTTATAGTCCAGTGCTCAAACTACTATACCACACTGTCTCTCACAGAAGGGATATCAAGGAAGAAAGAAGAGGATAAGGGAGTAAGACTGATGGGTCCTGTTTTAGGCACAAGCAGTTATGAGAACAGGAAACCCTGTCATATCTCAGAATTTAGCTAAATATTCCAAGAAAGCTGGGGTGAAAATCATGTGGCCCTCCAGAGGCTGTTGGACTACAGTGCCCAGCAGCCTTCAACCAACATAGGGATGAAGAATGCTGGGAGTTGCAGTCCCAAGTCTCTGAAGGTCCTCAAATTTTATGATTCTATGATTATTCCCATTCCTGGAGTAAGTATATGAAAAGAATTGGTGTTTCCTTAGTGCTGTCTGGCTGTAATGTGTGTACAAACCACAGAAGCAGTTGGTTAGCTTGGCAATTCTTTATTTCCTATCCCTCCTTTCTTCCAGCACAGAATCCAAGGTGGCTTACTACAAATTGGAATGGGATGCAGTGAAAAATGGTAATGCATAAGTTAAATTTTGCATTGCTAAATGGGCCCAAGAGGGAGGCCAGCGTGGGAGAAATTTGGTCTTTAGAAACTAGCTGTCCCCCCCCCCCCCCCCCGCCCTGTTGTAACAGCCTTTTGCAATACAGCTGCAAGGTGAGGCTGAAAAGGCATTATGAATTATTTCCTGCTCAGCACCCCCCTTGTTGACAAAGTGGGGAAATTGAGCCCTACTTTTTGGGTAGATGGCCAACCTTTCTCCAGGTTGTACTACTTCAGACAGCAAGTTTGAGTTTTGGAGATGGAATATTCATGTAGCCGGCCAGGGACCAATGGCTTCTTGGCTTTCTCTGTGGAGGAATCCTTTCCCAGTGAGGACCCATCTTGTAACAACCTGCAATCCATTCAACCCTGGAGAGAAGTACCTTGAATAAGGGAAGAAAAACAAGGAATGTTCCAAAATGTGGGAGCTGAATCAAGATGACCTAGAACAACTTGCCCTGGGAAAAGCAGAAAGTGGCAACTGACTGAAAGGTGAAAGAAGCTGGCTGGGTCAAAGGGAAACACGTCAGGTAAGAGAAGGGTTGCCACATCTAGCCCTGCGGTGATCACCTACAGGCTGCCTCCCTGTCCCCATGACAGAACATGGATTTGCTATTTTTCAAAGGCAGCCTGTGGTTTGGGACTTCCCCAAAGGCACAGCTGTGGGATTACAACAGATGAGCCAAAAACAAACGGCCACCTGGGATGCATCTCTGTTTTTCCTCTGTCCACAATGCAACCTGGATGGCTGTGCAACTTGGCAGCTCAGCTGGGATTTAGCCTTGTACCTCTAGGAATGCCATACATGAGATGATACTGGAGCTTACAAAGCAAAGCTGCCTCTTTGGACTTAATCAGATGGGATGCAGCTTCCAGCCACTGGCTTTTTGGGCCCTAGAGAATGGTGGCTTTCTTCGGCTGCCCTCCATGTGACACAACAAGTCCCCTTCCGATGCGAATATTCAGCTGAAGAGGATTTCTGAAGGCAATATGAGTGTAGAGGAGAGAATAGGAATAATTTTCCAGAGTGGATTTAAGAGAGGGGTAGGCTCTTCAGAAGAAGCACTGAAGAACCAAATAGTTATAATTGTGACTGCAGGAACAAAACAGTTCTGAGGCTTTTCTGTTCAATTCAGTACAGGCTGTTCAGGGCACTGTCCAAACAAAGAAATGTTCTAGGCATAACAACCCACATTCTGAGCATTTTTGCACATATGTACAATATGTGCAAAAATATATTCATATTTATTATACACAAATAGAATTAAAAGATACCTCAAAGACCATCCAGTCCATCTCCCTGCCATACAGTCAAAGCGCTCCTGACAGACCGTTTAAAAAAAACCCAAAGAGACTTCATTGCTCTCTGCAGCAATGTATTCCACTATTGAACAGCTCCTACTGTCAGGAAGTTCTTCCTAATATTGAGCTGGAATCTTTTTTCCTGTAATTTGAATTCATTGCTCTGGGTCCGAGTCTCTGGAGCTACAGGAAATAAAGACTCTATCTTCACTATGACACCCCTTCAAATATTTAAAAGGAATATTTAAAAGGTCTCTCAAGTATTGAGTAAATTATATTTAACTTGGGGAAGACTGAGAGGTGATGACAATTATCTTTAAATATCTGAAGGGATGTCATTTAGAAAATGGAGCAAGCTTGTTTTCTGCTGCTGCAGAGACTAGAACACAAGCCAATGGATTCAAATGATCAAAAAAAAAAAGATTCCAACTTAACATTAGGAAATACTCTTTTTAAAAAAGTAATTGCTGTTTTGACAGTAGAGTTTACTGCCTTGGTAGGTAGTGGACTCTCCTTCTTTGGAAGTCTTTAAAAAGAGGTTGGATGGCCATCTTTTTTGAGTGCTTTACTTGTGTGTTCCTGCATGGCAGAGGGATGGACTGGATGACCCTTGCAGTGCCTTCCAACCCTGTAATTCTATGAAAACATCATTTCCCAATGAAGTGGTTTCCAGATCTCCCAGCTAGGCTCTGTATCCTTTGTGAGGAAATAAACACAATTTTCTGTTCCTAAGTAAGGATGCTCTGAGCCACTTTTCACACTTGGTGTCATAAAAAGTCCCAAATCAGAGAAACAGAAACACCAGGCAACTCTTAATGCTAGGTATGGTGTGTTGCCTTCTTTAATAATCAGGGCTTTGGGGACATGCAGAGGTACAGGTAAATGATGAGTCTGTTTCGTGCAATTTAGCAGGCATCCCGGGCTGAAAATGACCGTGGCTCAGGACGGAGGCATGTGACGCAGCTTTTCTAGGCATTGCATAACGGCTGATGCAGCCCTCGGCGCTGTCAGGTTATGCAATCACCCAGAGCCGCATCCCTGGGAACGTGGTCGGTTTGTTTTGACCGTGCTTTTGTGGGCGGACTTTCTGTCTGTCACCTGCCCGCCCCACACCCGGCTACGGTTTGGAATAAACCAGGCACAAATTGCAGCAGCAGCAGCAGCAACAGCCGCCTCCAGCTCCCATGGACAGATCTCATCAGCATTGTGCCCCTTAATGGCTTCCGACAATGATCTAAAATGGATTCATTCAGCCTCGCTTGGCTTGAATGTGATGTGTCAATCCCAGCTTGCTGCTGTACGAGATGAGCCCCTGACGCATCTTCACAAAAGTGCGGCGGTTCATCATTCACGCCGAGGCCTCCTGTGTCCATACTGCCCCCAAGGCCTGGGAAAAGGGTCACAACCTTGAAAGGGTGCTGTTTGCCTTAATTCTTCCCTCTTTTAAATGGTATCTGTCCCAGTCAAGCCAGAGAACCAGAAAGCAATGATCCCAGGCCATTAGAGTTCATTTCAGCCCACATTACCAGCTTCAGCACTTGCAGTAGCTCCCTTAAACATTTCTTAGATGGAAGCTGGAGATGTATGACCAGGTAACATCAGAGTGCAGTTAAGACAATGAAAGTTATTAATGAGGAAGAACACACAAGCTAGGAGAGGCTGCAGCTGTTTGCTTTTGCCTGAGCTGACTGGGAAGGGCAAGATTCTGCCCCATCCTCTCCATTCTGCTGAGCTGATTGACGGCAAACTACATTTTAGTATCTTATATTGAAGTACTGTAATCATAAATGTTTTATTCTGTTGTAAAGTACCATGTACATCAAGGGCACTATATAAATTAATAATACAGTGCGCCTGCACCATATGTGGCTTCAAGAATATGCTGAAGCCACATTGCAATAAAGCGAATGGCATGCATGTTGTGCCGCACCGCAAGCACAGATCTATTGTTTGCAATGGGGTGTGAGCATACACGGAATTTCCCTCACGCAGGGGGATCCAGAATGGATCCCCATGTAAGGGAAGGGCCCACTGTAATAATAAACAAATTATTTTTGCACTGAAGGGAAAGTACCTCTTTTCCCTTACCTTTCAACTCAGACTTTCAAGCACAACCATCCCAAAATAGCCCTTGCCTCCCTGATGGAGGATGGGAAGGCATGGGGCAGAGGTACTAGTGATAAGAACACCAACAACACCTTGAGAAAATGCAAGCCTGTGTCCAACGTTTATGATTTTTTTTCTTCAACTCCTTTGCCTCATGGAGAAGCCAGTGGAGCTTCAACAGCTTGCATCATGTATTTTGTGCCATTTGGTTTCCCGATTTTGGATTTTACTATTCTTTGCTATATGGTCAACATGGCAACCCCTGAATATCTGTCATGGATGTCAAACATGGTTTGTCCGAAATGTGTTCTGCGGTATTGCATTCAAGCCAGTGTGATGTAGTCGTTGGACTACAACTCTAGGAGACCAGGGTTCAAATCTCCTCTCAGCCATGAAAACCCATCAAGTGACTTTAGGCATGTCACACACTTTTAGCCTCAGAGGAAGTCAAAGGCAACACTCTGAACAAATCTTGCCAAGAAAACCCCACAATAGGTTCATCCTAAGTCAGAAACAACTTGAAGACCCACAACAGCCATATTGCATTCCCACCTCTGGGTCTGTCAATGGCCGCCCTTCCGCTGAGCAAAAAGGATTTGTTTCTCTGGTCTCTTCTCAGGAGAGAGCCTATATAGTGCCTGTCTTCCTCCAGGTGCTGGAAGACAGTAATGGAAATCCCCATTAACATCGTCTCCCTAACGGCATTTTTTCTCTCCTAGGTGCCTGAGTGAGCGTGACGCTCATTCCCTCTGAACACCTTATAGATCATTAAACACAATTATGACAAGAAGACCCTCTGGCAGGGATCAGGCTTTATGAGGGTTTTTTTTTTCTCCTTTGCCAAAACACAAGAACAAAAGAAAAGTGACAAGGGGTCTTGTTCTTGTAACTTCATCAGGCTCATCCAGCAGCAGTGCAGCCCAATGTTAAGTTGCAGTGGTTGCTCATCTAAATACAAGGGAGGTGGGCAAACGGCATTGCTGGGGAGGTTTTCTTGGCTCTGTACTTTTGCTGGTAAAGAGTGTGAATTGCATGCCTCCCTATATATCACATAAAAATTGGGTCATATGTGGCCAAGCAGCATCAGAGTGTCAACAAGATGGCAGAAATTATTCATGAAGGAAAACACACATGCCGGGAGAGGCTGCAGTGGTTTGCTTTTGCCTGAGCCTCCTGGGAAAGGCAAGATTCCACCTGCAACTCTTATTTCCCAACCTTGCTGAGTTAACTGAATGCAAACTACCTCTGAACTTGGAACTCTGCTTGCAGCAATGGAAGTAAGCAGAGGACAAAGGGGGAAAATGGGAGGAGAGAGACACTGAGCCTTTTTAAAGGCAGCAGAGAAAAGTGGACAGCAAAGGATTAACAAAGCAGGACTTTCCCTACCAAGTATGAACAGTTGGAAGGTTTGGCAATATCTCCCCTAGAAGTCTCCTGGAATAGTGAGTCACCTTTTCAACTCGGCACCGTGTCCATTTTTGAAAACTAGAAGTGGATGTCTAAGCACTTTAGGTTTGGAGTCTTTGGAGGGGGGCAGTGTTGCCCCCAAAGAATGTCAGGAGCAGAAGGTTAGCCAACATTGCCAACCCCTGAAGCATGGGTGATCTTGAGCTATGAGCCATTGAACTAACAAAATGAATATCAACAGGGATAAATGTAAGGTACTGCACTTAGGCAGAAAAAATGAAATGCACAGATGTAGGATGGGGGACGCCTGGCTTAACAAGACCATTTGTGAAAAGGATCTAGAAGTCCTAGTAGATCACAAGTTGAACATGAGTCAACAGTGTGATGCGGCAGCTAGAAAGGCCAATGTGATTCTACACTGCATCAATAGAAGTATAGTGTCTAGATCAAGGGAAGTAATAGTACCACTCTATTTTGCTTTGGTCAGGCCCCACCTGTAAGACTGTGTCCAGTTCTGGACACCACAATTCAAAAAGGATGTTGGGAAGCTGGTATGTGTCTAGAGAAGAGCAACCAAAAAGGTGAGGGGTCTGGAAACCATGCCTTATGAAGAAAGACTTAGGGAGCTGGGTATGCTTAGCCTGGAGAAGAGAAGGTTAAGAGATGATTGATAGCCATGTTGCAAGCTTGTTTTTTGCTGTTCCAGAAGGGCCTGCAGGTCTCTGGGATACCTTGACTGTCTCCCATCCAAAGACTAACAAGAACCAACCCTGCTTTAGTTCTGAAATCAGACAAGATTAGGTCTGTTTGGTTTGATTTAGTACTAAGTCCAGTCTTGGTTCATTGTTGATACTTCTAATGGACAGTGGATGAGAGCTGAAATATGAGAAGAAATCAAGAGGTAAAACTTTTTCGAGCGCTTTATCTTTGGACAGGACCTACTGGTTGTTAACTTTGGTATAGTAAAGAGTAATATGATAGCCTTGTTTAAGTATTTGAAAGGGTGTCATACTGAGGATGGAGCAAGCTTGTTTTCTGCTGCTTCTGAGAATAGGAACCAGAACAATGGATGCAAGCTCCAGGAAAAGAGATTCCACCTCAACATTAGGAGGAACTTCCAGACAGTAAGGTCTGTTCCACAGTGGAACACATTCCTTCCTCTGAGTGTAGTGGAGTCTCCTTCATTGGAGGTCTTTAGGCAGAGGCTGGATGGCCATCTGTCGGGGATGCTTTGATTGGGAGTTCCAGCATGGCAGAATGGGGTTGGACTGGATGGCCCTTGGGGTCTCTTCCAACTCTATGATTCTATGATACTGGACAATGAAAAAAGTGTGACAATTCTATGTCTCCTGGGCTATCAAATTACAGGGGCAGTTTAAACTCCTGTTTTTAGGTAAAAGCTGGATTCCAGAAGGAGAACATAAAACTGAAATTGTTGTTGTTGCGTGCCTTCAAACTGTTTCCATTGTATGGCAACTCTAAGGCAAACCTGTCATAGGGTTTTCTAGGCAAGTTTCTTCGGGGGGGGGGGGGGGAATTGCTGTTGCCATCCTCTGAAAGCTGAGAAAGTGTGACTTGCCCAGGGTCACCTAGCCCAGGGTTTCCATGGCTAAGTGAGGATTCAAACAGATTTTATAGTATCCTTCTGGGATCCAGATTCTGTCTGAAAGCAATTCTGTTAGTTGCTTTTTTCAACTAGACAGAGGGAGTTATTTTATATTTGTGCTGTATGGTGCACATTGGTACACAATGTGCATCAGTTCATATCATCCACCAACACACATTGGACACTCTTGCTGGCATCCCATTGTGCACCTTTGCAATTCAGTAAAGGGGTTTCTTAGCGTCTGTGCCACATAGCTAGGAATACGTAAAGTTACATAACGAAATAGATCATGTAGGTTTCCGGCACACATCTGTATAAAATCAATTGATAGATAAAATGTCTATATATAATTTTATCTCTGCCTAGCAGTAGGGATACATAGTTATAGCTCATTTAACCTTAAGGTGAGATTGGCAGAAAGCAAACTTTATATACCCTGCCTACAACCGGGGATCAGGAGCATTACCTTGGCAACAGGAGCAAATTTGGGTAGCAACACATCAGTTCCAACCTGATGGAAAAGCTCCTCGAACTCACAGGTCAGCTTCATCTCTCCTGCATCCCACACAACCTGAGCAGATTCTTCCTTGCCATCATGTGGAACGGCTCCACAACAAAACCAGGACTCCTTCCTACAGCTGCCAGCTTGGCTCTGTTCATTATGTTCTTTTAATAGCTCCTACAGCTGGCAAAAACTCCACAAAGCATTCCCACCTGCTGGAAAGAAAGCTTGTTTTCTGCTGC
Organism: Urosaurus nigricauda; assembly: GCA_034509955.1. NCBI lineage: Eukaryota > Metazoa > Chordata > Lepidosauria > Squamata > Phrynosomatidae > Urosaurus > Urosaurus nigricauda. Next base: position 5,749,414 of record JAOEGL010000004.1, read on the forward strand.
TCCAGAGACTACAACCCAGAACAATGGATGCAAACTCCAGGAAGAGAGATTCCATCTCAACATTAGGAGGAACTTTCTTATAGTAAGGGCTGTTCGACAGTGGAACAGACTTCCTCGAACAGTGGAGGAGTCTCCTTCTTTGCAGGTCTTTAAGCAGAGGCTGGATGGCCATCTGTCGGGGATGCTTTGATTGAGAGTTCCTGCATGGCAAAATGAGGTTGGACTGGATGCTCCTTGTGGCCTCTTCCAACTCTAGAAATCTCTGATTCTATGATTCACCTTTTGATTTTCTGCTTATTAGTCTTAGTATTAGAATCATAAAGTCCTAGCATTGGAAGAAACCACAAGTCCAAGTCCTTGTAATGTGCATCAATGGCATCACTAGAGTTAGTGTCACCTGGTGCGGTAACTCACAGTCTCACAGCCCCCCACCCATTGACCTCCTCTCATTTCAGTCATCCTTTTTTGCACTCATGTTACTCATAAATTGTAATTCCCATATAACACTGAATGTCATGCTCATAGTTGTGACATAAGCAACTAGCAAAACTGACATTATACTTTCTAATTACAATATCATATGCACAACATATGCACAAGCAGCAGAGAGAGATAGCCCTTCTGTCATCTCCTGTTAGCTCTCCACTAGATATGGAAAGATTATTCACCACCATTTGTTTCCTGGTTTTATAAAATGGGTGTCCTAACACTTGGGAATGTACTGTACCTTTGAAACTAAGTGAAGGAAAAAAGTTGTAACCTGGATGTACCACAGCAGAATAAGGCTAGGTTACAGTCTATATTGGACAACTAACTACTTACCTTTACTGGATGTGCCCACACATATTGTTATTCCTTCTATGCTGTTACAACAGGTATATTGCATCTATTGACCATTGAAGAAGACCCAGTGTCGAAATGCGTTTGGTCATTTTTATCTATTTCCTACTTGTAATGGGCTTGTACTGTTATCCCTCCCATTTGTATTTTTGACCTGTATCTTGTATGTCAAACATCTCCCTTCACTTTGTCTATTGGTTGGGATTTATAGTCTCTTAGCCTAGTACATATTGGCTATATCTGCAATTTCACTGACTGGTTTGAGTATTGTTTTATCTCACATCTGGGCTCTGCACCCAGATCCTAGGATCCTTGTTTGCCTTAAAATTGGCAATATTTTCAGCCTACCCATGTTTTTATTTTTCTCCCAATAAAACTGAGCCATCTTTTGATGCATTTCTTTTCCCGGGGAGAGGCTTACACTGCTGTTTCGAACCTGAGAGAAGGGGTGGAAGTAAGGTGGTAATTCAGACCATGAAGACCAGCTGCCCTGAACTCCTAAGGGAAAGAAAATGCAGGTGTACTCCATCTGAGAATGCACTTTCCTTCCTTCCTCCAGCACCAAGCTGAGACCAGCTGCTTTTCTGTGGCTGGAATCACTTCCCCCTTCCCTCCCCTTCTCACCCAGAAGCAACAGCAGCAGAGTGCCTTGGCAGCTGCCAGGCTGTGGAAGAACCCAGAATTGCTCAGAAGTAGGAATTTGGCCATTGTGTGTTTCTAAAAGCAATTGTCAAGAACCTCCATTGTGGAGATGTAATGTAATTTACACTCACAGCAATGTCCCAGTTGCATTATGCCACCTCATCAGATAATTGCAGTGATGTGCAACTAAGGCTGGGGTTCTGTGAAACATGCATGCATAAACTGAGGTACACATGCAGGGTGAATTATTTGCCACAGCAAGCCGGCATGGCATAGTCACTTGGTTATTGGACTATGACTCTGGAAACTAGGGTTCAAGTTCACAGCTCAGCCATGAAGCCCACTGGCTGACCAGCACACGGACTCAGCCTCAGGGGAAGGTAACGGCAAATCTCCTCAGAACAAATCTTGCTAAGAAAACCTCATGATAGGTTTGCTTTAATGGCCGCCATAAATTGGAAATGACTTGAAGATACACAACAACAACAACAACCCCCCTGTTATGTCAGCTCCACTGGCTACTGGTCCATTTCCGAGCTCAATTCAAAGTGCTGGTTTTGACTTTTAAAGCTCTACACGGTTCTGGCCCGGCTTACTTGTCCGAACACATCTGCCCCTACGTCCCGCCTCGTAACTTAAGATCTTCCGGGGAGGCCCTGTTCTCGCTCCCGCCAGCCTCGCAATTGCGGCTGGTGGGGACAAGAAACAGGGCCTTCTCGGCAGTGGCCTCCACCTGTGGAATGCACTTCCGAGTGAGATACGATCAACCCCATCCCTCCTGGCCTTTAGGAAGAAAGTAAAATCATGGTTGTGGGACCAGGCTTTTGCACATTAATGTAATGCAGCACTTCACTGGGACTGACTAACGTTGATGATCATAAGAACACGGATTACCGCTTTGGGATATGGAAGGATCATATATTGAGATTTTAAACTGTTTGATTGTCAATTATTGTTGATTGTGCTTGTTTTAACTTTGCTGTATTTATGTTTTAAATTGTATACTGCTGGCATCTAATGATTGCCTTGTAAGCCACTCTGAGTCCCCCCTCGGGAGTGGAGAAGAGCAGGTTAGAAATACTGTAAATAATAAAACAACAGACATGTTTTATTGATTAATAATAATAATAATAATAAATATTTATTTATATCTCGCCCCTCTGGGTGAGCAATCAGGGCGGGGTACAACATATAAAATACAAATACAATTAAAATATAGCAACCCAATCCCTCCTCCTGCCCCTTAAGATTGAATTAAACTGAGATAAGATTTAAAAACAGTAGAATAAAAACATAAAACATTAATGTGACACTTGTTAAAAATGAAGAGGCGGCCTCAAATGACTAATGTCTCTATGGGTAAGGCTGGATGGACAATAGCGGTCATAAATTTAATCATTGTCTGGGAAGACCTACTGGAAGAGATGCGTCTTGACAGATCTCTTGAAACCATCCAAAGTTGTAATAAGGCGCATCTCATCCAGCAGGCCATTCCACAGACTGGGAGCGACAGTTGAAAAGGCCTTCTGGGAGATCTGGGGCATCCTAGTTTTCTTAGGCTGTAGCAGGTTCCTCCCAGAGGATCGGAGTGTGCGAGGGGGCTCATACAGGAAGAGGCAGTCCCTTAGATAGGATGGACCTGAGCCATGTAGGGCTTTAAAGGTGAAAACCAGCACTGTGCCAGGAAACTAATCGGCAGCCAGTGGAGAGATTTTAGCAAAGGTGTTATGTGCTCTCTCCTAGATGCCCCAGTGACTAATCTGGCTGCCATATTTTGAACCAGTTGAAATTTCCGGGTTAGGCACAAGGGCAGCCCCACGTAGAGCACATTGCAATAATCTAAACGTGAGGTGACCAAAGCATGTACCACAGTTTCCAGATCCCTCATTGCCAGGAAAGGGCGCAGCTGGCATATCAGCCGAAGCTGATAGCAGGCACTTCTGACTGTCGCATTCCCCTGACTAGTCATGTGGAGCAACGAGTCTAGGAGCACCCCCAGACTGTGAACAGAGTCCTTCGAGGAGAGTGTGACTCCGTCTAGGACTGGGAGTTGTATTCCCAGACCTGGTTTTGGGCCTGTGACTGTGAGTACCTCCGTTTTGTCTGGATTCAGTCTCAATCTGTATGTTAAATAGTATCGGGGACAGGATGGCGCCCTGAGGGACACAACAATTAAGCTCGATTTTAGAAGAGCAACTGTCCCCAGTCCTCACCCTTTGGGTCCTGCCGGAGAGAAAGGACCGGAACCACTGCAAAGCAGTGCCTCCGATGCCCATTTCCCTCAGCAGGTCCAAAAGGATGGCATGATCTATAGTATCAAAGGCTTCTGAGAGATCCAAGAGCACTAAGTGGGTCACACTATCCCCGTCAATGCTCAAGCGGAGGTCATCTGTCAGAGCAACCATGGCAGTCTCGACTCCATATCCTGCCCGGAAGCCGGTTAGAAATGGAGCAAGAAAATCGGTTTCATCCAAGACAGCTTGGAGTTGGGAGGTGACTGCTCTCTCGATCACTTTGCTTAAAAATGGCAGCAAGGAAACTGGTCTGTAGTTCTTTCTGTCCAGGGGATCAAGGGAAGGTTTCTTCAGGAGAGGCTTAACAGCCGCCTCCTTCAGACAGGATGGAATTATACCTTCCCTGAGGGATGCATTGACTACATCCTGAAGGAATGTCTTCAATGTGTCCCCTCCCTGGACGACCAGCCATGATGGACATGGATCGAGAGAGTAGGTCGTCTTCCTCACACTTCCAAGGAGCTTTTCCACATCATCAGTACTTGCAGGTTGAAACTTACAGGTTGAAACTCATCCAGTAAGGTGACAACAACGGAGTTGCTAGGTGCCTCGTTTACAGATGTTGCTGAAACATTGGCGTCTAAGTCAGCTCTTATCCAAGAGATTTTGTCTGCAAAGTGAGTGTTAAATACGTCACAGCAGGCTGTTGTGGGGTCGAGCAGGGGATTTGGCGCAGGAGGAACCTGTGTCAGCTCCCCCACCACCTTAAACAGCTCTGCTGAACAGGACTCTGCAGACACAATGCATGCAGAGCAGAAGGATCTCTGCGCTGCACACAAAGCCTCCCAATAGGGATGGGGGGTATCACTTCCACCTAAAATATATATATATATATATTTCTGTGAAGAATAATATCCTAAAACACTTTGGGATATGCAAATACTATGAAGGAAAACTGCCTTTAAATTTTCTCATGCATTCTACAGAAAACTGTAGAAATGTTTCATCCTTAAATGCAAAGATGCAATGTTCGAAGATGGACATCCCTTCTTTCTGGATCCAGCCTCATTGCATTAAACTAGCTAGGGCATGCTGTGACTATGCATAGCCAATGCCCCAATGATAAGCCATTACACATGCACTCATAAGTATTTGCACACCAAGGGAAACTTGTATGTTCTTGCCACCAGCATTGGCTCTGATCAAAAATGCCCTTTGTTTCAAGGCTGATTCACAGGCTTAGCCTATGCTTGTGCTTCCCCCTTGTGGGCAATTAAATAACTCCTACAACTGAAACAACTATTTTGGTCCCCTTAAAAGATGGCTCGAGAACCAGTGTGGTGTATTGGTTTTAGGCTAAAGGCTTGTGACTATGATTCTGGAGGCCAAGGTTCGGATCTCTGCTTGGCCATGAAAGGAGCCCTGATGGCACAATGGTTAAATGCCAGTATCGCAGCCACAAGGTTGTGAATCCGATCCCAGGACTCTAAGGTTGACTTAGCCTTCCATCCTTTTGTAGATCAGTAAAATGAGTACCGAGCTTGTTAAGGGCAATTGGGTTACAGATTGTAAACTGCTTGGACAGTGTTGAGTTCCCTGATAAGCAGTATAGAAACGTCAGTGCTATTGCTATATTGCTATGAAACCCACTGGGTGGCTTTGGACATGTCACACATACTCTCAGCTTCAGGAAAAGGTGATAGCAAACCGCCTCAGAACAAAGCTGGCCAAGAAAACCCTATTATAGGGTTGCCATAAGTCAGAAATGACTTGAAGGCACACAACAGTAACAAAAGATGGCTCACTGATTAGAGCACAAGCCTTTAGACTAAAAGAAATTGGTTAGGCTGAGATTCTAAACCCAAGTCTACATTTAGAAATTTTACAAATTTGTGGCTCTCTTGCAGAAACACCTGCCAAAAAATCCATCAGTGAATTGCAAAAATGTTCGTCCAGGCACCACCAAGAGTTCTCCAATGTACATTGGACACTTCTGATGAATATTAAGCACTCCTGTTGTACTTTGGCACTTTCTAGCCAGAGTCTAGATATACCTCGCATCAGGCCAGGGTGCATCACTCACTCCAGGTTCTGACATTGCACAATGCACACCTATACGTTGTAATTTCATGGCAGCCTCTGTTGTTGTTGCATGCCTTCAGGTCATTTCTGACTTATGGTGACCCTAAGGTCACCCTATAATGGGATTTTCTTAGCAAGATTTGTTCAGAACAGGTTTGCCATTGCTTTCCCTTGAGGCTGAGAGAATGTGACTTACCCAAGGTCACCCAGTGGATTTTATGGCCAAGCTGGCAATCAAACCCTAGTTTCCATTATAGATGTTGCAAAACTGCTCAATGCAATTTTGCACTCACTTCAGGCCATTTATGAAGACCCATAAAGAATGGTAGCCATAGTCTTTAAAGCATCACTGGATTTTTAGGGCTTGAATCAACTAGAGCAGACCCACTGAATCAATTGGTTTTGTGTATCTATTGAGTCACTATTCAACAGGTGATTCTATGGGTTTAATTGGGACCAGGCAAGATAAATTTACGGTTAATAAGAGGACTTGATCGTTTTTGCTGCAAGATTTTTTCATGTTTGGAAACTGCTCCATCAGAGTCTGATGGAGTCTCCTTCTTTGGAGGTCTTTAAAAAGAGGCTGGATGGCCATCTGTCGGGTATGCTTTGATTGTGAGTTCCTGCATGGCAGGGGGTTGGACTGGATGGCCCTTGTGGTCTCTCCTAAGTCTATGATTCTATAAATCCAAAACACAAACAAGAGGCTTGCCAATGATACATTTTATACCAAGGTGGATATGAGTGGAATGAGTGGAAGCTGGAACTAACCCTAAAGAGAAGACATTTGACTTTTTAGTCCCCTAGTAACTCCCATCATCTTCCTACCTCTCTGAGGTTGATGGGGGTAGCAGACAAGCCTCTCTTGAAGGTGTTGTGCTGCTGGGGAAGGCATGGTAGACTGGAATCCTCTTGGCCAGTGGACTAATGGTTGCACTTTCTCCAGAGTCACACAACAGTAGTAAGGAAAGTCTGGCAAAGGCCAGAATCCTCTTTGTGCATCACACATGCATAGGCTCCCCAAAGGAAATGCCTCTACATTTTTGTCCAGTATGGAATGGACAAATGTTGAACGTTACAACAGTGGAGCTGCATATTTGGTGCTATTGCATATGGATATATATAGCATGTGCACACACATTTGCATTATGACTGGCATCCTGTCGGTGTCTGTTTCCTTATGCATGCATTTGTAGTTTTTAAGCTATATGGCTATATAAAGTTCACAGTTGTAAAGTGGTGTTTCATAAGTGTAACTGTTGCATGTGAATTTGTGCATTCTTGTATGGTGCACAACCACTCATTGGTGCTTTTAGTGTACTCTTTGATTCACTGGGATTGTGAAAACAGCAAAGATATTCCCAGATTTGTTGTGCAACTCCATTATTCAGCAGATGGGCGGTGTAGTAAAAACCCCACTTAACTACAATTGTGAATTTACACTATGCAAATGTAACATCTTGGCTCAGGTGTCTTGGTTCAGTTGTGCATGCTGCTGTTCAGCACAAGGGTAGTGCAGCACAATCAATGTCAAACTCTGCGGGAGTGCAGGTTTTTAGCCTTGTGCTTCTCTAGTGCCTCACACGTCATTCATGGCTGATGTGCCCATGATCTTTTTTCTCCTGCTGCCATAAACTACACCAGTGTTGTTACTCTGGTGCAGTGTACCAACAAGATACCGTGACTGGTATAGTTAAGCAAGCATCATGTATCAGAAAGACTTGGGACTAGGACAGCCAGATCCAGAAAAGGAGGAGGTGGGCACCTTTATTTCCCATAGTTGTTCTTGCTTCTTGAAAAGTTGGAGCAGGGATACATTGTCCCTCATTCATTTACTGAATTGATAGCCCATCTTTATTCAAGGGAACTAGAAGCAGTCGACATGGGGTAAGATCATTCACCCAGCAATGCTTTGCCTATGCAGTTCCATGCCCTCCCCCCACTTCGGCAGCTGCCAAACCCCAGGAGCTACCCCATTGCTGTTGCTTACCAGTAAGGAGGGAGAAGCAAGGAAAGTGATTCAGAATATGAATAAGCAACCTGTCTCAGCTCAGTGAGGAAGGAAATGAGAGTGAAATCATTTCCTTCTCCTGGGAGCCCAGAGCAGTTGCAATGGTGCAGTGGATAAATACCAGCGCTGAAGCCACAACGTTGTGAGTTTGATCCCAGAGGTCCAAGGTTGACTCAGCCTTTCATCCTTTCATAGGTCAGTAAAATGAGTGCCCAGCTTGTTGGGGGCAATTGGCTTACTGACTGTAAACTGCTTAAGAGAGTGCTGAGTTCATTATGAAGTAAATGCTATTGCTACAGCTATCCTCCACTCCCAGGTCTTGACAGCTGCTGGGAGGCTTGGGGTGTAGCACAAAGGCCTAGAGAATATCTCCCTGCACACCATCTGAAGAAAATGACATACATGCATATAAGCCACATTTGCATGTGTCACTAACAAGATGCTGCCCATGATGCTTTCCAGATCTTGAACCTGTTCCTCTCTTTTTTGGGGTATAACTTGCAGCAGCAATCCTTGCAGAATGTAACTTGTTCTGGGAGTTGCTGTCCAAGAGAGAGAATGAAAGAGAGAGATAGGAAGCTGTCTAAGCTCTGCTACTTCATCTCTATTTTATCTTCATAACAAAAAGGAATGTGTCTAAACTCTGCTACTTCATCTCTATTTTATCTTCATAACAGCCCTGTGAAGTAGATGCGGATGTGGGTTGGCAACCAGCCCAAGATCCAGAAATTCTTCCTCTTCCATGTATGCCTATTAAGGATTCTCTTCTCCTTCTACTGTATTTCCTTTCCTAAGAATTGGATGGAAACAGCTTGAGCAACATGGTATGACTCTAAAGGTAGGTAAACTTTATAGGAATCAACAACCAAAGTAAGACAAGTAGGTGGGTGAGTGGGTTCGTGGAGGAACTTGTTTAAAGTTTCGGGTCCATCAAGAGAATGAGACTTTAATTGTCTCATTTGCTCTTGGCTTTAGTTGTTCTCTGAAGAGATATCTAACTCATAGCACACAGGCAGAGCAAAGAGCCAGGCCATTAATCATGGCAAGAAAAGGTGGGGGAGAGGGAAAGAACTCTGCTAAGGAACTGTTGTATCATCATCCCCCAATGTGAATCACCAGGGACCTTTGCTTTTATACAAACCTCTACTGTCAAACCTCTTGGAAGGAATATCTGTACCCTCCAGGTGATCAAGCTGGTGGCTCATTCAAATCACAGGCAGGCAGAGACAACCAACGCATCCCTCGCAGATGGCCATCCAGCCTCTGTTTAAAGACCTCCAAAGAAGGAGACTCCACCACACTCTGAAGGAGCATCTTCCACTGTCAAACAGCTCTTACTGTCAGGAAGCTCTTCCTAATGTTTAGGTGGAATCTCTTTTCCTGTAGTTTGATCAGTTAACAAGATATTCATTTTTACAAAGTGGCAGAACACATTTAACTACTCACTAACTTTTTAAAAAAAATCTATTGCCTATACTTACACATGAGAATACAATCCTCCATGTCCTTGTCTCTGGAGCAGCAGAAAGCTCGCTTCATCCTCAATATGACATTCCTTCAAATATTTAAACATGACCATCATGTCACCTCTTAAGCTGTTTTTCTCAAAGCTAAACATACCCATCTCCCTAAGCCACTTTTTATAAGGTATTGTTCCCAAACTTGCTTTAGTCCTAGAGGGAAGGACAGGAATTGGGATGGTCCCAGTAGTTAGGATTCTGTCCATTGAACCCAACCCCTCCCTGTTGAGCTGCAAAGATTGAGGCAGAGCTAGAAAAAGTGGCAATGACAGACGCAGCCAGTCCATCCATTGCTATGGGGGCAGTGAATCAACTCTTGGTAGTAGTAGTAGTAGTTGTTGTTGTTGTTGTTGTTATTATTATTATTATTTATAGCCTGCCCCTCTGAACAGGCAATTGGGGCAGGTTACAACAACTTTAAAACAGAAACAGTTAAAATAGAAACAGCCCCATCCCAACCAACCACCCCTTAAAATAAGATTAAATTAACAATGAGTTAAAACATGGCACATAAAAACAGGAACAATATCAAAAACCTAAAATTTCATGCTGGCAGCTTTTTTATCTCAGTTAGTCTCAAGGGTGTTACAAGATCTCTCTACATACTGATAATACAGACACACAGGGCTATATCTTTAAATCCCCACATTCAGGCATCCTTCAAGAGTGAGAGCCAGAATGCCTTTTGCAACAGTTTGCACACCTCCTTGAAAGTAAGTGCTTGCATCTTTGTTCAGGACCCTTGTAATTTCCTTGTGATCAACTGCTCATGTAATTGAGAGACAGAAGCCTTGTTTTGAGGGGGTTGATTTTTCATTGCACATCACTAAGACTGCTGTCACACAGCAAAAATAAAGCAGTTTGACATCACTTTAATTTCAATGGAGGCACCAGAGCACCCTGACAGGGAAGTTGAAATTGCTCACTAAACTATCATTCCCAGAATTCTATAGCATTTTGCCGTGGAAGTTAAAGTAGTGCCAAACTGGATTATTTCTGCAGTGTGGCAGCAGCCTAAGTCAACTCTAATCAGGTTTTTACATACTGCCATAGTCAATGAATTCTGAGTCCCATTTTAAAATAGTTTTTAAATACTTTCTGAACAGTTGCTTCCAGCATAGTTATTTCAGGGATTCTCTCTCAAACCACTGATCTGAGAATTGTTTCTGTTATCATCCTATTGGACTTTTAAAACAGAAGTGCTGTTAGAAATCAATGAGAACTTATATTCAGCAATGTTAACACAGATCCTCCCTTGTCCCCATTCTAATTGCTCTGCATCAAAAATCAAAGCTGCTCTAAATATTCAATCTTGGTTGTTTGAAGAACAGAGCATTTTATCTTTAAATTAAGCTAATGCCAGAGAGAGCTCAGTGGAGGAAGGAATCAGGACACAAAACATCTCCTAAGAATTAGTCTTAGGCACTATCCTTCAAGTACATCTTACTTCAGAAGACGTTTTAGATGCCCTTATCCTCCTTGTCATTCCCCAGTGACATTGCCAAGCATCTGATTCTTCCAGTATCTTCGAAAAAACTGGAGTTGGCCCTTTAGATCTACAGGCGTTGAAGTGCGGGGAAAGCATGAATTTGGAAAAACATGAATAATTATTAATTATCCGTATTATTAAATGGTGGGGACATGAACATACATGCTTCAGCATGTTTGCATTCCTGCCATTGCCATTTAATAATATGGGGAGTGATGATCTGCAGATGATCAAATGATCGATGGAGCAAGCTTGTTTTCTGCTGCTCCAGAGAATAGGACCAGGAAAGGAGATTCCACCTCAACATTAAGAAGAATTTCCTGACAGTAAGAGTTGTTTGACAGTGGCTCTCATTCCCTCGGAGAGAGGTAGAGTCTCCTTCTTTGGAGGTTTTCAGACAGAGGCTGGATGGCCATCTGTCAGGGATGCTTTGATTGTGAGTTCCTGCATGGCAGAATGGGATTGGAGTGGATGGCCCTTGTGGTCTCTTCCGACTCTTATGAATTTGTGGGGCTAAACAGACAGGCAAAAAAGGTGCTTTCAGGCTGGTTTGAAGGCATGGCGTTTAGATGACACATGCCTTGAAGCCAGCAGAAAAGTGCCCTTATGCAGAGAAAAACCACTTCTTCCTGGCTTGAAGCCATGTCATGTGATCATGACATGAGCACTCCAGCTGCCTTGGGAGCCAGTGATGTGGTTGGTGGGGTTTCCATGTGGCTTCAGAAAAGGCAGCTTCAAGCCACTTTTTCCTGCTCATCTATTTTGCCCCTGTGATTCTATGAATTTGCTTATTATCAGCAAAACCAAAGGGCCAACTGTAGTGACAAATAGTAAATCACTTGTTGTTTCCACAGACACTATGACTGTAATATGGCTAGTTGCCAATTGTAACACATTGTGGGATACCTCCACACCTTTTTGCAAACTAAATGATTTTAATTACTTCAGATAGAATTCTGTTTGGGACTTTCATCTTTGTAAATGGCTGTTTGTTGTTGTTGTTAGTTGCCTTTGAGTCAACCTGGACTCATGACAACCCTGTGAATGAGACGTCTCCATGATCCCCTCTTTTCAGATTGATTTTGTCTATCCATCTGGCCTTCAGTCTTCCTTTCTACTGCCTTCCAGCTTCCCTAGCATTATTGTCTTTTCCAGTGAGTCATGCCTTCTCATGATGTGGCCAAAGTAAGACAGCCTCAGCTTCTTCATCTTGGCTTCCAAGGAGATTTCAGGCTTAATTTGTTCAAGGACCCACGTCTTGGCCATCCATGGTATCCTCTTCTCGAGCACCATATCTCAAATGAGTTTTCTTTGTATCTGTTTTCTTCACTCTCACATCCATACATGGTGATAGTGAATGCAGTGGCTTGGACAATGCTAACTTTAGTGTTCAGTTGCATACCTTTAGATTTTAGGATCATGTCTAGTTCTTTCATGGCCATTATGTGTGCACAAAATTTAGCAACATCAATATTCATGTAGGAGCTGCCATGATGTTACAATAGGCAAAAATCAGTTGCACAATGGTGGAACGACTGGTGTGCTATGGCCACTAATGTGTATCAGGGACTCCCTGATGTTCATCCAAACACTGGCTAGAAGAGCCCAATGCATACCAGAAGTGATCAAGCATTGGAGCACTCTTGCCAGTGCCCAAATGCAAATGTTTGCAATTTGCTAACAGGATGTGTTTCTGCGGTGTAACTACAGATTCGTAAAGCTGTGAAACAAAGGGTGCATCTACACTGTAGAAATAATGCAGTTTGGCACCAAGTGCTGTAGCTCCATCCTATGAAATCCTGGAATCTGCAATTTTACAAAATCTTTAACCTTTGCTGCCAGAGTGTTGCTGCCTCACAAAAACTACAAATCCCAGGATTCTATAGGATGGAGCTATGACGTCGAACTGCATTTTTTTCCTACAGATGCACCAATGTGATATAGATAGAATCTTGACCCTTTAGTTTAATTTTTTTTAAATTAATTTTATTGTTGCAACAGATAAGGGTCTCACTACCACAGACCAGTAATAGTCTGGCGTTACTTGTTCTTTTTAAAAGTAACCAGAAATAACCAATTAGTAATTTTTAAATGAGAAAGGAAAATGTGTGGGGGTGGGTTGTTTTTTAGGTACTTTAACAATACCTACCCTGTTTCCCTGAAAATAAGGCATCCCCATAAAATAAGACCTAGTAGAGATTTTGCTGAATTGCTAAATATAAGGCCTCCCCTGAAAGTAAGACCTAGCACAAAGTTTTTGTATATAAATATATATACAATATATAATAAATGTTCATTTTTGTTGTTCAAAAATAAATGTGAATTCTTCTTCATGGAAAAATAAGACATCCCCTGAAAATAAGACCTAGCCCATCTTTGGGAGCAAAAAATAATATAAGACACTGTCTTATTTTCTGGGAAACATGGTAAATGTCCTTTGGAAACCTTGGGATGCTAACAGTAACTAGTTACTTTTTGAAAATAACTTTCTAAGCACAGCTCTTGCTGCACTCCCTGCCCCGCCACTCATTTTCCTTGAGAGCAAAATGTTCTGCATGGATTTATGTTGTTTATAGGAAGGTATATTTCAGGCAATAAATTAAAGTCTTAGCTTGGATGATGAGAGGAGGAATAAACAGCATTTTGCAGAGAGCTGTAAATCAGGAAACAGGAGCTTTGTTGGAGGCTTGGGCTTAGCTTGGACAAAAAGTGGTTACGGGTTTCTCAAAACAGAAGCATTTTTCAGCTGGCCATCGGTCCCCGAGACCAGTAAGCCATATTGGACTTCAGTTCCCAGAAATCCCAGCCAACTTGGCCCATGGTGAGGATTCTGGGAGTTGAAGTCTAAAATATCTGGAAAAGCAATACTTGAAAACAACTATCATAAACTACCGTATATATTTGACTCTAAGTCAACCTCATGTATAAGTCGAGGGCAGGTTTTGGGGACAAAATTATGCATTTTGATATGACCCTTGGATAAGTCGAGGGTAAAACTTAGGGACATGCAACAAAGGATCTAAATGATGAAGCAAAGGAAAACAAGGCCAAAGAACCTACAAAATTGTGGCAGGCGTAACTGTTTTGGCTCACACTAAAGGCTGGATGGAAGAGAGAGTAGAGGGAGGTCAGTGCTTCCAGGACAGATTGCACTCTTGCCTTTCACCAGGGGATGGTTCCCTTTTTTATAAGAATTAAAGTAAAGTATTTATATTGACCTGTGGATAAGTCAACCTAGGTTTTTGGGGTCAATTTTTTGACTAAAATTTCTAAACTTATACATGAATGAGTATATACAGTATTCATCTTCTACCTAGGTGGATTCATCTTCTACCTAGGTTACAAAAGTCATCCTTTTTTTAAAAAAAAAGTAGGCAATGTGCATTTCTATTTTTTATTTATCACTAGTATATCTAGGTGTTGGCATATCACATCAGTATTAAAATCACTCCACTGGCTGCCAGTTAGTTTCCAAGGCCAGTCACATGCTCTCAGCCTCAGGGAAGGCAATGGCAAACCACCTCTGAACAAACCTTGCCAATAAAACCCCACAAGAGGGTTGCTGTAAGTTGGAAGTGACTTGAAGGCACACAACAACAGCAAAGACCTATCCCTTCCAGCAGGACCACCCAGCCGCTTTTAAATTATGAATTTTAAGTGGTTATATTTTTAATTTTTGTGTTTCGATGATAATTAATACGTTTCATGTTTTTGTGTTTTAACTTATGTGTTTACATGGTTTTATGTGTTTTGATCTATGTTGTACAACTAAGAAATGAAATTTATTATGAGATGCAACTGCAGCAGCAAACAGCAGCCAAGAGAGGGTGGATGCACATGGGTGCACAAAGCATTTGGTTTCTTTAGGTACCTGACAACAGCTGCGTGTATGGCCACCCGGATGTCAGACTGTAACTCCCATTATCCATTGCCTATGCTGGTAAGGGCAGCTGGGACTTGCAGTCTGACCACATCTCAAATGCTGCATGATTCCCACCCTGGACTAACCACCACCACCCCAAGAACTGCTGTTCACAGCATGCCACAAACTTAATTTACAGATAAAAATGCTTTCAGACCAATTCCACCGATCATGTTCTCCTCTCGGTGTTTTCTTTAGCACCAACTTGCTTTGCTGTCCCATAAACTCAATTGACATGAACTACGAGGCCAGAGATTGCAAGAGACTTTTAATTTGGCTTTGGCTAGTTCTCCAACCCCAAGCTATTGATTTTCCATGAAGATGAATCCTGGCTGTCTGGACCTGTCTGACAAGTGGTACTTGGCTGTTTTGCTTACTCCTGGCATGTGGAAATATAATGTTTTATTAAGTGTCAGATCAGAGCAAATGGGAACAGAGGCTGAATGGGCAAAGGGTAATCAATTGGTTCCTTTATATTTTGATCCCAAAGACAGAAACGATGACACATGCTTAATTTTGATTGCAAAAGGTCAGGAGGAATTAATGTTCCCGGACAACTGAGCAGTTTGCTGACGGGGAAAATCTTGCCTGATAAAAGGGTAGTGTGGAGCTTGACAACTTCATAAAAATTTATATTTGCATTTCTTTCTAGAGATTAATAGCCTTGTAAATTCTGCTTGGCCAAGTGGCTCTGTGGTGCAAGAGCTATGGAAGTCTTTTGTCTTGTGCACAATTTGTGTTGTTGTTGTGTGCCTTCAAGTCATTCCCAACTCATGGTGACCCTAAGGTGAGGCTTTTCTTGGCAAGATTTGTTCAGAGCTGAAGCTGAGAGAATGTGACTTGCCGAAAGTCACCCAGTGAGTTTCATGGCTGAGCAGGAATTGAACCCTGGTCTCCAGAGTCATAATCCAACATTCAAACCACTAGTCCCTTCTTGGGCACAGTGTGGACCCCTTATTCCATATTGCTCAGAAAGATCTTTGACTCATCTTGAGGTTCACTGTTCATTTCTTACAGGGATTTCGTGGAGTCACAGAATTCGAAGGGACAATCTATCTAGTCTGTCTTGATCTAGACCGACAAGGAGTGCATCTACACTGTATAAATAATGCAGTTCGACACCACTTTAAGTGCTGTAGCTCCATCCTATGGGATCCTGAGATTTGTAGTTTTACAAGTTTTTTAGCTTTCTCAAGCAGAGAGGCCATGGACCTGAGCCCGCAAGACCTGAGCAGACCAGTGGAGGACAGAGGAGATGTCTCATCCAGAGGGTCACCATGAGCTGAAGTTGTCTTGAGGCCAGTTATCAACAAGAAGAAGAAGAAGGTAGAAGGCAACGGGAAAAGAGGAAGGCCACATTCCCAACAGACAGACTCAATCTAGGGAGCCACAGCTCTGAATCTGCAATACTTGAAGAGGGTGGTTGCAAATAGATTTTGAGGACTTTCATTCATAGGGTAGCCATAAGTTGAAGTCGACTTGACAGCAGTTAACAACAACAAGAGTAGTCTCATTCAATGAATGCTGAATCATTTATTTCCAAAATAAAGTAAATTTTGTCATATAACATGGACCTAAATCCTATTGCTAATCCCAACTAGAGTGGAGACATTGGGCTAAATGTCTCAACAATAGGGAAACTTAGCTGATTCTTTGTGTGGTGTTTTGTATTGGCCCAATGCCACCTGTTTTGGAGCATCTGGGATGGAGCATTGGGAGGGGGGGAGGCAAGTAGCAAAGAGTGTTGACGTGAGAAAGGATGAGATGCACCTCACAAGATGCTTACTCAGCCAGACAAAACATTGGTTTCTAGAGCAAAGAGGAATCTGTTGCTTTTGAAGAATGCTCCCACATCCCACCAACATCCAGATACATGCTTCAAACTGTCAGTTGCAAAGATAATGAGGATGTCTCTGGCACATCAGCAATATGTGTGGGTTCTGTGACAGATATTTTCTCTCTGCAAACAGCTTACAAAAGAGCTACCGCTATCACTGACTGCAAGCTGCAAGTTGAGGTCAACATGCAATATACACAGGGCTCAATATCCATTCAACCCCAGCACTAAGCCTGTTGAAACCCAGGAGGCTAAATCTCCTTCTGCAATACTGGGAGACATAGTTTTATTAGTGTACATATCCCCCGTGTTGTGTTGTATATATTAAATACACATCTAGCTGCAGATAGAAATACCACAAAATGAAAAAATAGCAACCAATAAAGCAATAAATCACAAAAGGATAATAATTATTTTTTTAAAAAGCAAGACTAATCCAACAGAAGATAAATCAGAAATGAACCTCAGTAATGTAAACATTTCCACAGTGATCGGAAAACTGATTTACTGGTTTATTAAAAGCATAGCCATAACTCCCCATATGAGCCTGTCTGGACCCTGAGAGCCCCAGGAAAGGCTCTTCTTTCATTCCCACCATATGATATGAGAGCCATTTTTTAAAATCTGAAGGGAGGTCATGTAGAAGATGGAGCGAGCTGCTTCAGAGACTAGGACCAAAGCTGCTGTCGTGTGCCTTCAAGTCATTTCTGACTCATGCTGACCCTAAGGTGAACCTGTCTTCTGGTCTTCTTGGTGAGATTTGTTCAAAGGTGGGTTTGCCTTTGCCTCCCTCTGAAGCTGAGAGAGTGTTACTTGCCCAAGATCCCTTAGTGAGTTTCTATGGCCAACGAGAGATTTGAATCTTAGTCCCAAGAGTAATAGTCCAACATTCAAACCACTAACTATACAGGCTCTAATGGATTCAAACTACAAGAAAAGAGATTTCATCAAAACATTTGGAAGAACTTCTTGACTGTAAGAGCTGTTCAGCTGTGGAATTGACTGCCTCAGAGAGTGGTGGGCTCTCCTTGTTTGAAGGCCTTTAAACAGAGGTTAGATGGGCATCTTCCAGGAGTGCTTTAGTTTTGTACTTCTCCATGGCAAGGGGTTGGACTACATGGCCTTGGCGATCCCTTCCGACTCTACAAATCTACGTCTCTTCGACACATACAGTTTGCCTGATCTGTCCTCTCTCCCTCGCAAGTTGTCAGAGGAGATCACTGACATGTTTCAGTTAGCATTCAAAAGTACTATAAACTATACGCACACGCAAGAGATAAATGCAGAGCATTCTCTACCTTTCATTTGCTATGGAGATGGAGGAGGCGGAACAAGCATAGCTCAAGCTAGCTCTCCGAAGTACGCTTCTCTCAAAGCTGTGGGTTGGAGGTGAAGGGCATCAGGCACATCCAGCAAGAGCTTTCAAACTGACTAATATGCATTAAAAATAAAAGGAACCCAGTGGGCGCGTGGCTCAGGAATAGAAAGGAAAGCATCTCCCAAGTGGTTTGGAGGGGGAAAGGTGAAGCAGGCGGGCCTGGAGATGGCATGGTACAATGGCAGGTGTGCAATGGAAGCCATTTTAAGGAGCTGGGGGTGTAAAAGGAAGTAGTGAAACAGCATGAAAATTCTAAAATCTCTCTAATTTTGGCAGGAAGGGGAATTGTTATTTTGGGTGCTCAAATCTCAAGAGAGGCACTGGAGGGTAATAATATGCTAAGATGTTGCCTGAGATCTGGCATCATGAAGAGAGAGTGCAATCTTTGGGGAGTTTACAGCAGATGTGCAACACCACCTTGTTAGCCAACTGCAACAATGTGTAATGGAATGCACAACCAAGGGCACCACGTGTCTATTCAGTGCAATGCACTTGCACGACCATGCACACATCCACACACTATGGGTAACCATGTGCAAAGTGGAACCACACACAAGGACCCTCCACAAGCACAACTCTGCCTCTGCAACCTTGAACCTAAATATGGCCATTCTGCAACAGATAAAAATGCCCAACCAGTTACGTGGGGGGAATTATGACTGTATAAGACACGGACAAGGTTGAAGCCATAGATGATCACTTCAACCAAGGCACATCCTTGTCACCACTAAGAATACCATCACACAGCTATCCGCAACCCAATACTCTCAAAATGTGGCAGATTAGAACTGCCAGAAACCCTTTGCCATTCAAGGAGTTGTAGTCCAACACATCTGGAGAGCAGTAGGTTTGAAGATATGGGTTATCATTCCATCGAGGCATAAGAGAAAATAAGGGATCTAGATTTAGGCATCTACCATTGGATGAGCAGTAGAGCATTTCTCTCCTCCCTCTTCATGGCAACCCCTCTAGCAAACTGAAAAATGGTACACAGAAGATCAGGACCACTGAAGACAGTGTTGGTTGGTGCCTCCCATGTCAATGGGGCAGGAATTCCAATCTGGGTTCTAGCTCAAAGGTTAAAAATCAACATCGGTTTCTCAAAAACAAGTCATGCCAGACTAATCTGATCTCTTTTTTGATAGAGTTACAAGCCTGGTAGATGAAGGGAAAGCTGTGGATGTAGCCTATTTTGATTTCAGGAAGGCCTTCAGCAAAGTTTCTCATGATACCCTTGCAAAAAAGCTAGTAAACTATGGGATAGACAAGGTTATTGTTAGGTGGATTTGAAGTTGGTTGACACACCCAACTCAAAGTGTGCTCAGCAATTCTGGAGAGAAGTGACCAGTGGGGTGTGACAAGGTTCTGTCCTGGACCCAGTTTACTATTCAACATCTTTATTGATTTCAATGATACCGTAGAATAAAGGGTATGCTTATCAAATTTGCAAATGATGCCAGATTAGAGGACAAGATCAAAATTTAACATGGAGAAATGAAAGGTACTATATTTAGGCCAAAAATAATTAGATGCACAGATATAGGATGGATGACACCTAGCTTGACAGCAGTACATGCAAAAGAGATCTGGGGGTCTGGGGGACATGAACATGAGTCAACAGTGTGATGCTAAAAAAGCTAAAAAAGCCAATGTGATTCCAGGTGGCATGAATAGAAATATAACTCTAGATCAGGGGAAGTAATAGTGCCACATTATTCTACTTTGATGAGACCTCACCTGGAATACTGTTCCAATTCAAGAAGGATATTGACAAGCTAGAGCATGTCCAGAGGGTGACCAAAATGCTTCAGGGTTTGGAAACCATTCCTTATGAGGAGCAGCTTAGGGAGCTGGGTATGTTTAGCCATCAGTCTAGAATGCTTTGATTGTGTCTTCCTGCATGGCAGAAGGGGGTTGGACTGTATGGTCCTTGGGGTCTCTTCCAATTCTAGGCTTCTACGAGGAGCTTCCCAGTGTGCTGAACCTGCTTTGGGGAGAGAGTTCAGCACCTTAGATGGCTCATTTAATGTTCATGTTAAATCTCAGAGCAGCTGCCTTGCCTCAGTGATATGGAAATCACCAACTCACCAGTGACCTGAGCTGTGGGAGATGAGCTCCTTAACATCACACAGATGCACCTTCCACCCATGGAAAGAGAATCCTTCCATCCACTGAGGACAAACTTTGGCGGTGCCATGTTAAGAGAGACAAGTAACTATTGTACCCTCTAATTCACTGGTTCTCAAACTTTGGTCCTCCAGTGTTTCAAACTTCACTTCCCAGAATCCCTGGCCACTCATCAAGCTGGCTGGGACTTCTGGGAACTGAAGTCCAAAAATTGTGACGGACCAAAAGTTTGAGAACCACTGAGTCCAGATCACATTGGCAGTATGACTTAAGTAAAAGAGCTAAGCTTTCCCTGGCCGCTGTACTCACTACATTGAGATGGATGCTCTGTACATGGTATCTTGCATGAAAAGTCCATCAGCATTTTCCTGGCCACTTCGTCAGTGACGTAAAGAACAAACATCCTTTAGGAAGATCAATTCTGGCTGATTTATTTGTTTCAATTATTTCAAATATCTCTGCTTTCCAATCCCATTGAATTCTCAGAGCAGCTTAAGTGATACAAAAATAAAATAAACACCCATAAAAGAATAAAAAGGCAGGTGGGCAGCACAATACATCAAGCCAGGGCAAAAGCAAAATTAACTTCAATTCTAAAAGGCTTGGATAAATAAATCAGGATCACCTGGTTTCTAAAACATGTCCAAAGGTGATGCCAATCAACCTTTCTAAGAAATTTTGAATGCCATCGCCAAAAGAAGCCTGTCACTGGTCTCCAACCAACCCAACTTTGGAAGGGAGAATGAAAAGCCTCTAAGGACCATCTTAACATACTCATACAGTTGGCTCTCTTTATCCACAGATTTTTTATCCATAGATTCAAGCACCCATGGCTTGAAAATATTCCATAAAACTATAAATTCCAAATATCAAATGTTGGTTTTGCCATTTAATATAAGGGGCACCATTTTGCTATGCCATTATATTTAATGGGACTTGAACATCCACGGATTTTGTTTTCCACAGGGCATCCTGGAACCAAAGCCTACCATATAACAAGGACCCACTGTAGTTGGATGTGGAAGAAAGTTGTGGAAGCTGGTTCCTGAGGACAAATGGGCCACTTCCTACTTCCAAGACCCAGTCTGTCCCCTGCCAGACCATTTCTGTTTGGTTCCTTACTTGTAAAAAGTCTATGAGGCTGCCTTAGTGTCAACTTTCCCCTTAGCCAATCTCTCTTTGCTTGTCTCTGGAGGACTCAACAGGCCACTCCATCTCTATAAAGATGTACAGGCATACAGTTCCCAACCTTTGGTCCTCTATATGATTTAGATAGATTTCAGCTTCCATATTTCCTCGCTGTTGGCCAAGTTGGCTGGGGCTTCTCGGAGCTGAAGTCCAAAAGAAATGGAGGACCAATGGTTGGAAACCACTTGTAGACCAGAGGTAGGAACTATGAAGTCTAGAAGTCAGCTCTCCAGAGCCCTAGTCCAACACTCAAACCACTATGCTAGCAACAGTAACTGTCCATTAATTCCTGCATACGAAAAATGATCAGCATTGTATTGAGGGGGAATAGAGATGCTCTAGATCAGTGGTTTCCAAACATTGGTCTTCCCGATATTTTTACTTCAGCTCCCAGAATTCCTGTTGGCCAAGGTGGCTGGGCTTCTGGGAGATGAAGTCCAAAATAGCTGAAGGACCCAAGTTTGAGATCCACTGCTCAAGACAGCTCCATGATTAACGCTACAATCTGGAAGGAAAGACCAGCACGATCGAACTCAAACATCTTCCTCCTTTCCTATCAACAATGGTAGCCTTGGTGGCATAGCCCCGGGGGGGGGGGTCACCCCAAAAATAAACAAATACTGCCTCAGAAAGTAGTGGAATCTCCTTCTTTGGAGGTTTTTAAACAGAGTCCGGATAGCCATTTGTCAAGAGTGCGTTGGTTGTGTATTCCTGCATGACTGGATGGCCTTTGGGGTCTCCCTCCAATTCTACGATTCTATTTCTGTGAAATGAGCAAAATTGTCCTCAAATGCAGCCCAGCACTGCCCTGTAAAGGTTTCTTTTCACATGATATAAACTGAGAGGAGAACTCTGGAAAAAGGCATTTTGTCTTCCCAAAAGGAAAGCGCATTGCTAGCTGAAGAATTAATACACACATGGCATCATAAAGTTGTGAAGCCCAGAGAGTATTATTATCACTGTCTCTCCCCCAGCAAATTGAATGTATGTCCAAACATTTTTTACACTTTGAGGGAGGAGTGATTCAGTGGAGGTACTTTGCTGGGAGGCTGGGATGTCTGTTTTCCCCATTAGGAGGCACGTAGTTCTACTCTAACATTCCGTCAAGAAGGTAATCACCTACAACCATGAATGCGCCGTCTGTAAAATGATATTAATTAGCTCTAAAGTGCAACTGGAAGCTTTTGCTTTCTAATGAGCTAACAAGGCCACCCATCGTGTAATTACTCCGGCTGAGTGAGTGCTTTGGGTCGCGGGTGAGACGACAGCGGGCCAAGAACATCGTGCACCAGCAAGCCTTTCCTCAGACAGGTGCCAGGGTTATTTTCCACCACAGGCACCAACCGTAAAGATGCACTGCAACGTTCCCATATGAAAACCTCTGCTGGATCAAGACTAAAGGCCTCACTAGAGTCAGAGTTGGAAGAGACCTCCAGGGCCATCCAATCCAACCCCATTCTGTAATACAGGAAGGCACAATCCAAGGATGGCCAACAGATGGCCATCCAGCCTTTCTTTAAAACTCTTCAAAAACCTTTCTTTAAAAACCTTCAAACCTTCAAAGGAAACTCTAGCATACTCCAAGGCAGCGTCTTCCACTTTCAACCAGCTCTTACTGTCAGGATGTTCTTCCCAATGTTTAGGTGGAATCTCTTTTCTTATAGTTTGAATTAATTGATCATGTCCTAATCTCTGGAGCAGCAGAAAACAAGCTTGCTCCATCCTCAATATGGCATTCCTTTACATATTTAAACATGGCTATCATGTTACTTCTTAACCTTCTCTCCCTCAGGCTAAACACACCCAGCTCCCTAAATCGCTCCTCATAAGGCATCTTTTCCAGACCTTTCACCATTTTGGTTGCTGTCTTCTGGCTTATCTCTCGCAAATTGTGGTGCCCAAAACTGGACACAGTATTCCAGGTGAGGTCTGACCAAAGCAGAAGAGTGATTCTATTACTTCTCTTGATCTACTATACCTCTACTGATGCAGCCTAGAATGGCATTGCCTTTTTTTAGCTGCTGCATCACACTGTTGACTCATGTTAAGCTTGTGGTCCACTAAGTATCCTAGGTCCCTTTCAGATGTACTGTTCTCAAGCCAGGAGTCACCTATCCTATATCTCTGCATTTCATTTTTTTCTGGGTTTAGCCAAATATTATCACACAGTGGCCAACAAACTACATAAAGCAGCAGGATATGGTCTGGATGCAACTACATCTTCTATCTTATACCACCACTACAACCACCCTCCCCGAGCAACAGTATACAAAAATACATTGCCTCTGATAAAAAGTATTATTTAATTTAATTTAATCCTGTATTTAATTGTTTTAAAGGGGGATCAATTTATTTATTAAGAGTATGTATTATTCTAATATATTTTAGTCATGTAAGCCACCTTGATTGCTGCAGCAGAAAGGCGGTGTATAAGAATAAAGTTTATTTATTATTTATTAAAAGAAATGACATACAGCCATTGTGACCTGTGGCCACTGATGGACCAAGTTAACCATGAATCTGTTTAATCTTCATTCAAAGCTGTCCATTTTGGCAGCCATCAATTCTTCTGATCTTATAACCCCCTTTCCCCTGATCCAGGTTCTAGCATTATGAAAAAGGAAAACTCTCTCCCTTCTCCCCACCTACGTTCTCTACATCTGAGTGCGCAACTTGTGATCCTCCTGATGTTGGCAACATCCATCTGCCCTAGCCAATACAACTAATTTTCAACAATGGTGGGAACTGCAGTCCATGAAAGAGGGCTTCATGTTGCTCAGCCCTGCCCTACACAATGATTCACGTAATACATCTCTACTACCATATGTTGTTGTTGTTCTCTGTGTTCAAGTTGGTTCCGACGTACAGCAACCCTAAGGTGAACCTATTTTGAGGTTTTCTTGGCAAGATTTGTTAAGAGGTGGTTTGCCATTCCCTTACCCTGAGTGTATAACTTGCCCAAGGTCATCCAGTGGGTTCATGATCATGCGGGGAATTGAACCCTCACCTCCAGAGTTGTAATCCAACACTAAAACCACTATGCCACACTGGCTCCATATCTCCATTTTTTGCCATTATGTCCATACAAGACATTTCTGACTTATGATAACTCTTATTTAATGGGATTTTTTTTAAATGGCAAGATGTATTCAGAGGGGGTGTGTTTTTTTGCCATCCTCTGAGGCTGAGAGAGTGTGACTTCCCTAAAGCCACCAGGTAGGATTCCATGGTTGAAGTCCAACCTCAATCTCTCACAATCCTACTCCAACACTCAAACCACTACACCACACTGACTCCGACTACCTTTATTTTGAAGACAGGGGTGGGCAAATTGCGGTGAGGAGACCACCCGAAGCCATTGAGGAGCCCAAATTGCAGTCCATGAAAAGCCAAACAAAGCCTCCAGAACCACCCCCCAAAAATTTTTGGGCAATTTTTCTCTCCAAATTTTTTCCCCTCCTGAATCACTCCTACTCTGAACTTCTGTGGTGCCCAAAGTGGGCTACAAAGGCAGTGATTTACTTTTCCCAGCTTCTAAGAGCCAACTCCCAAACCCCCAAAACAGCAAAGATGCCCCCAAATTGGCCAAAATGGCAACTGAAAATGAGGAAATGCAACAGTACAGGCCTGCTAGGGAAGAGAGGAAAGGAATGGCCTCCATCCCTTCTGATGATGATGATATTTATTTATATCCTGCCTCTTCAAGTTCAACTCCTTGTTGTAACATAAATGGACCCAGACATTATAATCTTTACCCTCGTAAGGACATTGCTCCAGTGCCTTGATCATTACAATTGTCCTGCTCAGTACATTGGCAATGTCCTTTTGCACAGTAATACCCTTTTGGAGCCCACTAAATGTGGACTGTTGCACCAAATGTTGTCAATACAATTGCAGCATATCCTGTGACAGAATACGCTGTACACTCCTGGGCTTTGATGGAGGGATGCATTGTTCCCTCATTGCGTGATAACATTTCTCATCCCCAACGCAATTGCAAGGAAAGTCTCCATGTCACAAGCATCCATTCCCGGTAGCGTTGGCATGGAGACTCTACACACAATTATGCGGAAGCGCATCATAAGCTGCATAAACTGTTATGGACGCCCACCTGGATCACTACCCCATGACGTGGTTTCCAGTCACTTTCTTGTGGGGGATTCATTTGCATCGGCCTTAAAATTAAGTATGTGTGTCACACAGAAAGAAAGAAAGAGAAGAATTAATAAGGCAAAGGAAGTACATTGTAATATTTTAAACAAGATAATTTCCCAGTGATTCTTTTAAACTGCATTGCATTAAAAACTGCAATATATTAAAAACTGAACTTTCAAAACTCCAGTTCCAAATCCCTAAGGTTTGTGAGGACATTTTCCTTAGGCAATTCACTTACATCATAACCTGAGCCCTTCTCTGTTGTTCTTGTTGTGTGTCTTTAAGTCATTTCAAACTTATGGCTCACTGGGTGACCTTAGGCAAGCAACACTCTCTCAGCCTCAGAGGATGGCAATGGCAAACTCCCTCTGAAGAAACTTGCCAAGAAAACCCAATGATAGGTTCACCTAGGGTCCACAAAAGTCAAAAGTGACACACAACAACAACAAAGGCTTGGCAATTTTTCTTTGCAAGATTTGTTCAGACAAGGTTTGTCATTGCCTTTCCCTGAAGCTGAGAGAGTGTGACTTGCTCAAGGTCACCCAGTGGGTTTTATGGCCGAGCAGGGAATCATAGAGAATAAAATTTATGAAAATATAAAAAGAAATGCATAGGATCACTGCTTGGATCTATTTTTCACCCAATGTCATTTTCAATTGCAGCCCCCAGATATTTTGGGGAAGCACTCATCCCAGGTAAAAAAGTAACAGTTCTTTCACACTGTAAGCTCCCTAAAATGTATTCTCATTGTCTCTAATCACGGATGTTACATTGAGCTGTCATGGTTACAGTCATGGAGAATAATGATTTGAAAAAGAATTATTTCAAATGATGTATAGGTGGTACCTCTCCTCAGGAAAATGGGCAAAAATAGACATATTAAAAGTAATTGCTGGAAACGAAGGCCTTCATGGCCGGCATCCATAGTTTTTTGTGGAGCTTTCATTCTCTGAAGATGCCAGCCAGATGCTGGCGAAACATCAGAAAGGAACTCTTCCAGAACATAGCCACATGGGACTCTTTCACACGGGAGGAATTTCTCCCAAACTTCGAATGGAGCCAATGCCAATTCCTGTAAATTCGCTTGTTTAGCGAATTTACGGGAATCCCCATTGCATTCGGAGTAACGCTCCATTTCCCTAAAATGACCCCTCCTTGCCCGAAATTGCGTGTGAAGCTTTAATTCGCAATAACGTGAAACCCATGATTGCGTTTGAATTGACTTCCCTTTTGCCCGAAATTGCGTGCAAAGCTTTAATTCACAATAACGTCATACCCTACGATTGTGTTCGGATTGACCCAAGATTATACTTCCAATTCCCGACGTCTGAAAGAGTCCATAGCCCAAAAGCTCCACAAAAAACTACAATTGCTGGAAATGGAATAAAACTTTTGGTTCTTTCTACCATCAATGGTGGGGGTGTAATAAGGCTAAAAAGCATTGGCATAAAATTGGGAAAAGGATAAATAAGAAATCTGAAACAGAACTTAGACCAGAATTGTTTCTTTTAAATAAGGTGAACATTAGTATGAACCCAGAGAGAATATAGTGCATTAATTCATTATATGATTACTGCAGCATGAATATTGTATTGGAAGTATTGGAAACAAATATCCAGAGTGTTGAGGAGTGGACAGAAAAACCATGGAGTCTGGCTGTCTCAGATAAGTTGATCAATTTATTGAAAGGACATTCTGTACAAAACTATTTGCAAACTTGACAACCTTTTATAAATTATGTAAAAGAAAAAAAGAACTGGAGATAATGTGATTGTAAGTTTTGATGAAGATAGGAATACTTTTCTATGTAATTATAGATAGGACTATTTTTTTAAAAAACGTTTTTCTTTTTATTCTTTTTAAATTATAGGAAACTGTAGAAAGGTTGGTTTATAATAAGTTGGGTTAATTATACAGGTTTAATTAGATCCTATATTTAACAATCACAGAGGGAGTTGAGTGAAAAGTAAGAAGTCTGCCTAGAAGAGTAAGGGTATTGGGGCGGGTAGGAATGGGTTTGGTATATATTGATATATATTGTTGTTGTATTATGTCTACACTTTCTTTTTCTGTATTTTTGTATGTTTTTGTTTTTTGCCAATTGGATTTGTTGAAGTCATTTAAACTCTTAAAATATTATTTAAAAAAAAATAACCATGGACAGATCTCTCCTTTTCCATGCACCTGTCTAGTCTCATTATATAATATTATATTAACCAACAATTATACTATTTTAAATCAATGCAAAGTTTATTTGGGTGGGACAATGGGAATTAGGGACTCTCATTTAGGTTTGCCAGAAAGAAAACTGGAAATGGAGTATGCAGAAGAAATGACTGTGTAGAAGAGGGAATTTAAAAAGTATTGCTTGACACACAACCAGGTAACAAGCAACACCTGCTAAAATACCATACACAACCATTAAAAGTGCAGGGGCTAAAATAGGATATAAGCTGGATTTGAGAGCTAACATTAATTTATTTCATAATGAATACATACTTAGGTGCTGCTGCTTTCATTTTTGTTATTACTTTGTCTTAATCTTTGATGGTGATGGTGGCATTATTACTGTTACTCTATTTTTGTTTTTCTTTATGTGTATGATGTGAATTACTGTGGTATTGAGAACCGTTTTTAACGTGGCTAGTCAAGTTATACAATATTGACAAAATGGATGGATTGAAGAGATTGAAGTCTAATGGAAATCTAAAAAGCTTTGAAAAGGATTGGGAGTGTTATGTGCTTTTAATAAATTTTTGGGGACATGTGGACTATACTATGAGCCCTGACTGACCTATCCAAGGACTCGCCATCAGCCCCAAGTGGTCAATTAGGCAAGCCGCTTGGAGGAACCGAGTCCCCAGTAAACAATTCTCTATAGGAAGATTGGGAGTCGCCAGACCAGATTTACCACTGCCCTCCGGAGTAAGACAATAGCCTTGGCATCATATCTGATGAGCCAGTGATTGACTTTACTACTCAGCTGCCCCTCCGATTTGTGTCCAAACCTAAGTTCATTGTTCACAGATTATTTGCTCTTGTCTTAACAAAGCCCAGGCAATCAGCACCTTTGTCCTAGCCTTGATACCTAGCCCCAGGATATGTTCAGCCCTATAAAAGATCCCGAGTTGGAATCCCCCGTTGACACTATCCTCAGAGTGCAGGCTGGTCCACATCTGTTTGACCTCTGCTCATAGCTCCTGCGGCCCGTTTCCCTTCATCTCGGGGGTCGTGTCCATCATCCTCATTCACATCTATCAAGCTTCCTGGAGAAGACTTCTTAGGTAGTATTCCAGCAGTGTCTCTCTCTCTCAAACCTAACTCCCAATCTTACCCCTCCCTTTTCGCTAGCAACCAACATGTGTGTGTGTACGCCCCCTTTTGCTGTGTGTGGTATTTATGCCCCCCAATAAACTGCGTATTTTCATTGAACTCATTTGGACTAGTGTCATCTCTCTTGGGGTTTGTCGGTGGACCTCTAGTAGACATATTGGGACCGCGATTCCGGCATAAGACTTTGTTAGGATCTTCCTCTCGGCATATTTTGAGCTAATTATAATTCCCCTAAGTGAGAGACTTCCTAACAGGAGTATCTGAGGTCATTTATGATGCATAAATGGGGTGATTTAGCAATGGAAGGATTTCAAAAATAGTTGGCGAGATAAGATTAATTAACAATGGATAACAATAAGAAAAAAAGGAAGGCGAAAGATTAGAAGATGCTAAAGTATGTAGACAGTTAGAGAGGACAGTTGTAAGAGAAGAGGAAATAGAGAAGGATTGATGGAAAGAGAATGGAAATGAAGGAGTTATGGTAGGGAAGGTTAAGGTAGAGAAGGAATAAGGGAAGTAAAAAAAGGTAGAGTGAGAGAAGAGAGATTGAGATTCGGGAAGGTTGTGAACTTGTAGGGCTGTTTATTATTTTAAAGTAACTAAATGAGAAGAGATATTACCAGCTAAAGAATGAGATTTTAGAAGGGTTGAAAATGGGTTACGGTGGTGCTGAATGATTGGTTTAAGGTGAAAATGTTATTGGATGTGTGGGTTATAAATAGGGTATATGTACACGTCTGATGTTTAAATATGTTTGTCTGTAAAATTCAGGATTTTGTTTTGTATGTTGTTTTATAAGTTGTATAATAACTCAATAAACATACTTATTAAAAAGAGATTTGTTTTTAATCATACAAAATATTAATAAAGAGATATTTTTAGAAAAGTGCATGGCCTGTCTCTGGCTTTTATTCTGGCAACCCTGCTCTCATTTCAAATACTAAACATGTAAATCCATTGCTGAAAAATATTTCCTTTTTTGAAACAGATTTCAAATTTATGCAGAGGGTTTGTTCCAGCGACTGCTTCCTTTTTCAATGGGCCTGATGCCATGAAAACACTGCATTAAAAGTTACTTGCTAAAATTCCTGGAAACAAGTCCAGTTAGGAAGCTGATCCTGTAGATGAAGGCGTCTTTGCTGCCCTCTTGTGAAAAAATGAATGGATTCACTTCGATGCGAGACAGGATCCAAAGAACTGGGTTTGCATCCTGCAAGCAGTGATTCCTGCACTGAAAAAGATCACAAGCACTCTTGATACAAATTCAAAAGCCACGCAACCAAACCAACTACTTTAATTATTTTATCTGGAAGTACTCTGAGCCAAAATGATTGTTTCCTCTGCCAGACATTACTGTGTCAACACATTCGGGACTGAAGGACAGAGAATTAAGAGCAGTATGAGAAAAGGAGGAGAAAATCCATACACTGTATCTTCACTCACAGAGAAAGGAAAGAATCAAATTTAGACATTAACAATATTTTTACAGTCTTTCTTAACATTAACAATATCTTTTTTCCAAAAAAATTTCTTAGATGAAGCGAGGCGTCAAGGTTCTAAGATCAAACTGAAAAATGAGAAAAGCAGGAAGGGCAGTGAATAGGAGGGCCCTGGCCCTATCCATGCCCACCCATCCATTCTTATTCTTAAAATTATTCTTAATCTCATTTTGCCACTCCTCTGCGGCAAATAAAGGGTGAACGTCTTTTAACGTTGTACTGTTGTTTTTGTGTGCTTTCAAAATGTTTCATGACAAACCTATGATGGGGTTTTCTTGGCAAGATTTGTTCCAAGGAGGCTTGCCATTGTCTTCCTCTGAGGCTGAGAGAGTGTGGCTTGCCCAAGGTCTCCCAGTGGGTTTCCATGGGGAATTCATTCTTATTCTTATAATTCTTCTTATTCTCATTTTGCTCCCTGGCCTTGTCCATGCCCACTGATCCATTCATTCATATCCTTATAATTATCTTTACTCCCAGGCCTGGCCCTGTCCATGCCCCCCAATAACCACCTCACCAAGCCACCCCCCATATCTCATCCTGAGACACACACCCCCATACTAACCACACACACCCCCTTATCTCCTGGAGAGGGGAGGAAGCTGCCACCCCAGACATTCAGGGCATGCAGCCTCCCCTCCAGCCCCACAATAAGAACCCCACTTCACCCCCAGCCTCCCAATATCTCAAGACCCCACATTCCCCCCATTATCTCCCTGGAAAGGGGGGTCTGTCCCCCAAGACATTTCATGGCCTTAGACCTCTCCTCCCTCCAGCCCCCCAACCTCTCCTTATGCCTTCTCCCTCCTTTGCCCTGTCCATGCCCCACAAGCACCACCTCACCTTACCCCCAGCCCCCCAACAGATCATCCTGAGACCCCACACATTTCCCCCCTTAACTCCTTGGAGTGGGGGGGGGGACTTCTGCCACCCCAGATATTTAAGCATCCTCTCCCCTCCCAGCCCCCAACCTCTCTCTACCCATTCCCTCTTCTTCCCTAGCCCTAGCCCCACCTCACCCCCAGCCCCCCAATATCTCATCCTGAGACCCCACACATTTCCCCCCTTATCTCCTTGGAGTTGGGGGGGGGGGTTCTGCCACCCCAGATAAAATTAAAGATTCCCCTCCAGCCCCCCAACCTCTCTGTATCCTACCTCACCCCAGCCCCCCAATATCTCATCTTGAGACCCCACACATTCCCCCCCTTATATCCTTGGAGGGGGGGTCCCACCCCAGAGATTTCAGGGCCTCAATCCCCCCCAAACCTCCAATAAGAACCCCACCTGACCCCCCCATATCTCATCCTGAGACCCCACATATCCCCTTATCTCTTTGGAGGGGGGTCTGCCACCCCACCCCAGAGATTTCAGGGCCTTAATCCCCCCAACCTCTCCCTAGCCTTCTATATGCCCCCAATAAGAAACCCACCTGACCCCTCCCCCAATATATCATATCCCCCATTATCTCCTTGGAGGGGGGGGGTCTGCCACCCCAAACATTTCAGGGCCTTCAGCCTCCCTTCCAGCCCCCCAACCTCTCCCCTTTCCCTCCCTGGCCCTGTGTATGCCCCCCAATAAGAACCCCATTTCACCCCCCCCCCATATTTCTCACCCTGAGCCCCCACCCCACATATTCTCCCCCCCATTATCTCCCCAGAGAAGGGAGGGGGCTGCAATCCCAGACATTTCAAGTCCTGAAGCCTTCCCCCCCCCCCCACACACACAAGATGGCGGCCCCTGAGGCTCCCAGAATGCAGCAGCAGCAGCCGCAGGGAAGAACAATGCGTCGCCATGGCGACCGTTGCGGCCTACTCGCAGCCCCGGAGCCTGGCCCTCTAGTGGCAGCGGCAGCAGCAGCAGCAAAAGGGGGCCAGCAGCCAATGGCTGCCCCGGGGCCAACCATGCTAAGCCACAGGTAGGACGGAGGAGGAGGACTAGTCCAGGGTTTGGGCCTTCTTCACTTCCATCCCAGAAGCCTCAGCCATCCCTGGAACTTAATGGTGGGGGATTCTGGGAGCCAAGGGCCAAAAGTTAGGCCTGGAGTTAGGCCAGAGTTTAGGAGTCCCTACTAGCCCAAGGCAGAAGAAGAAGAAGTGGCTTGATGGGGAGAGGAAAGGTATAACCTGCATCCACATTGCAGAAATAATCCGGGTTGATATAAATAATATATATATATAATCCTGCATCCACATTGCAGAAATAATCCGGGTTGATATAAATAATATACATATATATATATATATATATAATCCTGCATCCACATTGCAGAAATAATCCAGGTTGATATAAATTATATGCAAATATATATATATATATATATCCTGCATCCACATTGCAGAAATAATCCAGGTCGATATAAATTATATACAAATGTATATATATATATATATTATAATCCTGCATCCACATTGCAGAAATAATCCAGGTTGATATAAATTATATACAAACATATATATATATTGCATCCACATTGTAGAAATAATCCAGGTTGATATAAATTATATACAAACATAACCTGCATCCACATTGCAGAAATAATCCAGGTTGATATAAATTATATACAAACATATATATATATATATATATATATCCTGCATCCACATTGTAGAAATAATCCAGGTTGATATAAATTATATACAAACATATATATATATATATATATAAACCTGCATCCACATTGCAGAAATAATCCAGGTTGATATAAATTATATACAAACATATATATATATAAACCTGCATCCACATTGCAGAAATAATCCAGGTTGATATAAATTATATACAAACATATATATATAAAAGCCTGCATCCACATTGCAGAAATAATTATTCATATATATATATATATATATATATATAAAAGCAAGCCTGCATCCACACTGTAGAAATAATCCAGATTGATATAAATAAGATATATATATGTGTGTGTGTGTGTGTGTGTGTGTGTAAGATATTATTATTATTGTTAACCTTTATTTATATAGCACTGTAAATTTACACAGTGCTGTACATACAATCTAGAGTAAACTTGCATCCACACTGTAGAAATAATAGAGATTAATATAAATTTTTATATATATATATATATATATATATATGAGATATATATATATATATATATTTATTTAAAGCAAGCCTGCATCCACACTGCAGTAATAATCTAGGTTGATATAAGTAATATATTAATTATAATATATAATATATATATATATATATACATATATATATATATATATGACTGCATCTACACTGCAGAAATAACCCAGGTTGATATACTGTATATATATTACACACACACACATACAGTATGTGATTTTATGGCATGAATGGCATGGTATTTACAGTGCTATATAAATAAAGGTTAATAATAATATGTTTTATTATGTGGAGATATTTAATAAAAATAACTTTAAAATTAAAAGAAAACGTACAAAACTGATACATTATAACAACAAAAAGTGAACTATCATGGGGCTTACTTGAAAAGTTTTGTTCAAAGCGGGGAGGCAGACACTGTTGCCTTCCTCTGAGGCTGAGAGAGTGTGACTTGCCCAAGGTCACCCAGTTGAGTTTCGGTGGCTGAGTAGGGATTCGAACTCTGGTCTCCCAGTGTCCTAGTCCAGCACTCAAAACACTACGCTACACAGGCTCTGCTGTTGGGACACCTGGACTGCAAGGAATATCACGTGTTGTAGGCTATATTTCAGAAGTCAGAAATGACTTGAAGGCACACAACAGCAGCAGCCTTCGAAGATTATTAAGTTTAATTTGTTGTTGTGTGCCTTCAAGTCGTTTCTGATTTACAGCGAACCTAACCTGGAGTTTCCGTGGCAAATTTCTTCAGAGGGGGTTTGCCATTGCCATCCTCTGAGGCTGAGAGAGTGTGACTTGCCCAACGTGAGTTTCTATGGCCGAGCCAGGATTCAAGCCCTGGTCTCCAGAGTCATAGTCCAGCGCTCAAAAGCCCTACACCTTGTTGGCTCTCAACATTGCCTAAATAGACTAAAAATACCACATCTGATCCTGGAGGCTAAGCAGTTTCAGCTCTGGCTAGTACTTGGATGGGAGACCATCAAGAAATGCTACATTCTGTATAGGCTGTATATATTTCAGGGAAAGGAACAGGCAAAACCACCTCTGAATATCCCTTGCCTAAGAAAACCCTATGGAATTAAGGGGGTTACCATAAGTCTACAGATGACTTAAAGGTGCACACACACACATACACACATATATAAATGTTAAGCCACCTAAATATACCAAAGGCACCAGATCCAGTTTGAACTTGGAAGTTAAGCAGAACTGGATCTGGTACTATTTGAATGGGAGACCACTAACCAGTACCTAGTGCCGTAACCTGTTTTTCAGAGGAAAGGACTGGCAAAACTGTCTCTTAAGCATTCCTTGCCTAAGAAAAATCCACAAAAAATAAAATGTGTTGTCATTAAATTTCATAAATTGATAGGACATGAAGACACACACCTTCAAGGGACTCTGTTATTAGTAGCCCTGTTCAAGTCTTGCAAACAGAGCCATGATTTCTTTGGTTCAAAACATATTGCAGAATTAATCCAGTCTGAGACCACCTTAACTACCCTGGCTCAGCACTAGCGAATTCCGGGAACTGTAGTTTTGTGATAGAATTCAAACATATAGCTATGTTGGTCTGTAGAATCATTACGTAGAGAGATCTTGTAGCACCTTTGAGACTAACTGAAAGAAAGAAATTGGCAGCATGAGCTTTCAGAGACATCTGAGGAAGTAGACTGAAGTCTCCGAAAGCTCATGTTGCCAATTTCTTTCTTTCAGTTAGTCTCAAAGGTGCTACAAGATCTCTCTATATGGTTTTGTGAGACATTTAGCCTTCTCTGTCGGAGAGCTCTGGTGCCACAATAAACAATTCCCAGAATTTCCTAGCATTGAGCTAGGGCAGTTAAAGTGGTCTCAAACTGGATTATTTCTGCACCTCTATATGTAGGTGTTTGTCATTTCACATAGTTGTCCACCGTATAAATATACAGGCAAAATGTGGGGGTACATAGTTGTCCACCATATAAATATACAGCCAAAATGGGGGGGGGGGTTTTACACATTCTTGGTATATAAGACATGATATAAAGTTTTTTCCCCTTATTTCCACTTGCCTGTTTATATCACAAAGACTAGTTTACTAACTTATACTATTACTATTTTATTTTTGTTATTTTATTTTCTTATATCCTGCCTTTCTCATAACATAGGGGCTGAAGGCAGATTTAAAACAATACAGTTTAAAAACAATACAAGATTGAAAGGTATAAATACAAAATTTAAAAAACAAACCATTTAAAAAGTTAAAACAGTTATGAGTTAAAAATACAAATCTTAAAATTAGGACAACATTCCTAGCCCTTATCAGTTAGCAAAGGCCTGCTGGCACAAGAATCTCTTTATCTGTTGCCTGAAGGACAACAGGGCTGGGGCCATCCTGGCCTCCCCAGGGAGGGACTTCCAAAGCTTGGGAGCCACCACTGAGAAGGCCCTCTCTCTTGTTCCCACCAAATGCACCTGAGATGGTGGTGGAACAGAGAGAAGGGCCTCTCCGGATGATCTCAATACTCCTGAGGGCTCATACAGGGAGATACAGTCCTTCAAATAGCCTGGACCCAAGCTGTATAGTATCCAACATGCATGCCAATTCCAAATTATCCTACCTTTGTATTTATAAAAGGAAAAATTTCTCTAGACCTCATGGTTAAGGAGATAAGGGGGGGAAAGCTGAGAAAGACACTGAATGACCACACAGTCTCTTTTCCCCTGTTTACTTTTTTTGGGGGACAGCCTTTACATATTTATCTGGCTTTCCCATCCTTCATTCCTCTTGCAGTTAGGAGAAAGTGACTGGCAAAAGCTCAAGTAAACTGTTGTTGCATCTGTTTATATGGAATAAAGCCTAACTAAGAGCAGTGCATATTGAGCACAAGTATGTAATATCCTTATGTTAGTAACATCCATGCAGAAAGCGACCTTATAGGTCATATTTTTCAGGTTTGAAATAAACCACTGACAGTAGTATTTTAATCTGAAAATGTTTTCATGCTTCTGTATCACTAGGAGGAGAGCCAGTGTGGTGTAGTGGTGTGAGTGTTAATACTAGGAATCTGGAGACCAAGATTCAAATCTGCTTAGTCACGGAAACCCACTTGGTTACCTTGGGCAAGTCACACTTTCTCAGCCTCAGGAGAAGGCAAAGGCTGAACAAATCTCACCAAGCAAACCTTGTAAGCAGTTCACCTCATTGATCACCATAAGTCAGAAACAACTTGAAGGCACATTACAACAACATCACTAGGAATGCAACCCAGGCACTATGTTGTGATTTGAATGTAAACCAGAAAGAATTTCCTATCATCCAAGCTGTGTCATAGTAGTTTCCAAAGGTTTTGCTATGCAACAAACATCCATGAATCCTCCTTCCATTGTTTTTAGATTCTTGGTACATCACACATTCCCATTTCATTCCCTGTCCCATTACCAGTTTTGCCCACTCTGTTGTGTTTGATGTTGTGCGCCGTCAAGTCGCTTCTGACTTATGATAATCCTAAGGCAACCCTATCATGAGTTTTATTTGGCATGTTTCTTCAGAGGAAGTTTGCCTTTGCCATCCTAGAATCACAGAATCATAGAGTTGGAAGAGACCCTAAGGCCATCCAGTCCAACCATCTTCTGCCATGCAGCAACTCCCAATCAAAGCATCCCAACAGGTGGCCATCCAGCCTCTGCTTAAAGACCTCCAAGGAAGGAGACTCCACTACACTCCAAGGGAGTGTGTTCCACTGTCGAACAGCCCTTACTGTCAGGAAGGTCCTCCTAATGTTGAGGTGGAATCTCTTTTCCTGCAATTTGTATCCATTGTTCCACGTTCTAGTCTCTGGAGCAGTAGAAAACAAGCTTGCTCCCTCCTCAATAGGACATCCCTTCAAATATTTAAACAGGGCTATATCCATGTAACAGTTGCCTTGTCTAGTCCACATTTTGCAAGCTTGTTTGCAAGAATGTCATGGGGGAACCTTGTCAAAGGCCTTACTGAAATCAAGATATACTATATCCACAGCATTCCCTTCATCTATCAAGCTGGTAATTTTATCAAAAAAGATTTGTTTGGCATGACCTGTTTCTCTGAAATTCATGTTGACTTTTTGTGATTATGGCATTGCCTTCTAAATGTTCACAGACTCCCTGTTTAATGATCTGCTTCAGAATCTTTCCTGGTATTGATGTCAGACTAACTGGACTATAATTGTTAGGATCCTCTTTTTTTCCCTTTTTGAAGATGGGGACAACGTTTGCCCTCCTCCAGTCTGCTGGGACTTCTCCTGTTCTCCAGGAGTTCTCAAAGATTATTGCCAATGGCTCCGATATCACCTTTGCCAGTTCTTTTAATACCCTTGGATGTAGTTCATCTGGTCCTGGAGATTTGTATTCATTTAGAGTAACCAGGTATTCCTGTACTATCTCTTTACTTATTCTGTGCTGAAATTCCCCTATTCTGTATTCTGCTCCATTAGCCTTAGGTTGTGCACTCTTTGCCTTTTCTGAGAAGACTGAAGCAAAGAAATTGAGTAATTCTGCCTTTTCTCTGTCCCCTGTTAGCATTTTGCCATCTTCTGCACACAGTGGCCCAACCGTTTCCTCCTTCTTCCTTTTGCTGCGGACATACTCAAAAAAGCCTTTTTTATTGTTCTTAACTTCTCTAGCAAGCCTGAGTTCATTCTGCGCTTTAGCTTTTCTGACTTTATCCCTACATGTGCTGGCTATTTGTTTAAATTCCTCTTTGGTGATTTTCCCATTTCCCATTTAAACCTTAGCTCAGTTGAAAGTTCCTTTGTCATCCATCCTGGCTTCTTGAGACATCTCCCATTTTTCTTCCGCATTGGAACTGTTTGAAATTGTGCTTTCAGTATCTCCTTTTTGAGAAACTCCCATCTGTCTTAAACTCCCTTCTTTTTTAGTATTCCTGACCATGGGATCACCCCCAGTATTTCTCTAAGTTTATTGAAATCAGCTCTCCTAAGGTCTAGAATGTGTGTCTGACTATGCCTAGCTTCTCCTTTCCACTGTATAAGAAACTCCAGGAGAACGTGGTTACTATCAGATCTAAAATAGCTGATCCCTTTGTTTCCTCTTCCACCTTTTGGACAATGAAACTGTCTTTGAGGCAAGTGAGGTATTTGCTAGACCTTGAGGATTTGGCTGAGTTTGACTTCCAGCAAATATCTGGGTAATTGAAGTCCCCCATCACTGCGACTTCTCTCCTTTCTGAGTGTGTGGTCATCTGTTCTAGAAAACCATCATCCAGTTCCTCCGTCTGACTTGGGGGTCTGTAGTAGACCCCCACAGTAACATCCCTGTTGCTTCCCTCTGCTTTAATTTTTATCCAGATGCTCTCCACTTGCCCTCCAGTACTGATGTCCTTGATCTCTTCACTGGTGTAAATGTCCCTGGCAAATAATGCTATTCCTCCTCCTTTCTTGTTTGGCCTGTTTCTCTTAAAAAGGTCATACCCCTTTATTTC
Organism: Urosaurus nigricauda; assembly: GCA_034509955.1. NCBI lineage: Eukaryota > Metazoa > Chordata > Lepidosauria > Squamata > Phrynosomatidae > Urosaurus > Urosaurus nigricauda. The sequence goes on from JAOEGL010000004.1 coordinate 5,788,219, forward strand.
TACATTCCAATTGTGAGACTCATCTCACCAGGTTTCAGTGATGCCTATTATATCATATATAATCATATTATATTATATTATATCATATTTGGTTCAGCTGCTCCATCCCCAATGGTCACTCTTTGTCTGTTGGCAGAACAGCCTTTTCCCCTCAGTAATCTCTGGTGTTGAACTGAACTTACTACACTTACTTCTTAGTAAGTGTATAAATTGCTTTGAGAGAGTCTCCAGTCTGATTTACATGTATTATCTCAGGGTTACAGCTTAATATTAAGAAAACAAAAATAATGGTTACAGTAAATTTGCATAACTTTAGGGGAAGGCTTTTTATACCTTGATTTAATTATTGCTTGAACTGTTCAGATCATATCACACGGGGGGAAAATTGGCTATTCAGGTGCTTTGGAATGCCGCTTCCATGATATCTTACCATTGGCCATTCTGGCAAGAGCTTCTGGGGACTGTAGTTGAAAAACCCAGGAAAGTCAAATGTTCTCCATTCCTGTCATATAGAGAATCAGAACGCTGAATGATTTAGGGGCAACGAATGGGAGAATCACTGGCCTGTGGGTCAAATCCCATTCATGGAGATCCCAAGGCCCTGCCCTCTCTACCCTTGTTATTAATGTTGGGAAGAGGATACATTAATAATTGGGACCCAGGACTAGAGAAAAGCAGGTTTATTTTGTTGGAGAGTGGGATCCTGCTGTTAGCACTAACAATTCTGATCTGGACTGTGCTTGCAAGAGCCATTCCTTCAACCATTGGCTGAGTCTCTCTATGGCAATCACTTCAAGTGACACACAAAGCAGGGATATGACTCATCAGGCACTTGCAGGAGACAAAGACCAAACATATGAAGTGAGCGGGGCCTAGTAAAGCAGGAGGTATGGCCTGGAGACAGCCACTCGAAGGAGTGTGGACTAGGGAAATAGGATTCCGTTAGAGAATGGTCAAGACAAATTTCAGGAAGAGAAGGTGGGCAAGAGGATTTTGAGACAAGAGTCTGCAGGGGAAGGGCAGAGCAGGCGGAGCTTCAGAGCAGAGGAACATGAAGTTTCCCTGTTTAGCTGAAATTGACTCCAAGCTTCAGGCAATAAAGTAAGTGGGAATTAGAGTTCACCTTCATGACCAACTTGCAACTGATTGGCTTTCCTCCGGGTCTTTCTTTTTCATTATTTTTTCCCCAGCCCAGGCATGAGGAACATTGGAACTATTGACGTCTATTTGAACAAGTTAGGATCCAACCTCCAGACCATGGTGTACAGTGATGAGGAGCAGGAGAACGAAGCTTGGAGAAGATATGTGGAAAGAAAGAACGTCGTGCTGGAATTCCTGCACTCCGACTTAAGCCTCCACCTGCTCAAACGCCACCACAAGCGGATTGAGCTTCTCAAAAAATGCTCCTATTACATCGAAATCCTGCCGAAGCACTTGGCACTGGGGGATCAGAACCATCTGATGCTGCCCACCACCATGTTCCAACTGATAGACCCCTGGAGGTTCCAGAGGATGAAGAAAGTGGGGACCATCCAAACCAAAATCCAGCTGCTGCTCCTGTCTGACCTGTTGGAAGAGCTGGAGAGGGGTCGGGAGGAGCTGGTCCACTTCCTGGAGACCTATGACATGATGACTTTCCTCTCCAGATGGGACACTATCAGACAAAGGGTGGCGAGTCTCTCTGAGCAGATGGATTATTTCCTTGCTGTGTTGGTACCTGGAAGGCTGTATGTTAAGCACCGTCTGGTATCAGATGTCGGGATTACCAAAATCCCACACATCAGGCTCGTCCTTAGCACAAAAATGCCAGTGATGTTTGATCGACGGGAGTCGGTGGCCCACGAAGACTGGGTGAGTCTAAAGTGGTTTGTCACTAGCCAGCAGCCACAATTTGAACAGTATGAGCTCCGCTTTAAGCTGCTGGAGCCCAGAACGCCCCAAGAGCGAGTCCACTGTGGAATCATGCCTGTCACCTCAAATACATGTGAAATCCACAACCTCCTGCCCGACCGTTTGTATAGGTTCAGCGTAAAAAGAGCAGAGACTTACACACTTGTTTATGAACAGTGGCATGATTCTGTCCTGCTTAAGACCAAACCGTACCTTGAAGAAGAAATGGAATGCCATGTCTGAACCCTGACTTTCCCATCTTAGCAATTCACAAGGAATGTAAAATAAGTCAAATTAAAAACTTATTTTTAATGTTTTTGGCATCATTGCATGAGCTTTTTCATGTCTTATTGTGGAAATTTGACAGGTGCTGAAAGAAACAATGCAGTCAGTAGGCCGAGCAAAGCTGAAGTCCTATTTGACCTATTGGCACTTTTTCCCGTGAGAAATTGTTGAAAGGCCTGCTCTCACTGAGGGCAAAATTTCAATAAAAGATTTTATTATCAAAAGGACATGGTGGGGAATTGGGTTAAGTTTAGAATTGGACTTTAAATCCACAACAAGATTTTTGGAAAGTACTAAACTAATGGGCATAAAGTAGAGAACATTAACAGCCCTGGTGGCACAGTGGTTAAATGCCTATACTGCAGCCACTCACTCAAAACCATAAGGTGGTGAGTTCAAGACCAGCAAAGGGCTGAAGCTCGACTCAGGCTTGCATCCTTCCGAGGTCGCTAAAATGAGTACCCAGATTGTTGGGGGGCAAATAGCTTACGATTGTAAACCGCTTAGACACTCCTTAAGGGTATGAAGCGGTATATAAATGAAGCTGTTTGTTTGTTTTTGTTTGTAAATATCTCTTCTCAGATAGAATATAAATGGCAGACAGCAAATTCCCAGTTGACCCAATATTTAATATGTTGAGTCAGTTGTCAATATCAAAATGGAAAGGAGTGTTCATTCTGTCCTGGTATCTCTCCATAAGGAATGAAATGCAAACAGACCCCCCAATCAGTTAACTTTTAATAGATATCATACTGAAAACAATGTCTGACGCTGCTCTCATCGCAGCAGGGGGCTGCCTACTCCTCCTCCTCCCCAACACCAATGCCTCTTCCTCCTCTCCTCCCCCCCCCCCCCCGCTTCAGCTGCCTCTTCCTTCTCTGCCACTACCACCTCCTCTACTCCTCTGCCCCATGGGTTTGCCATCCACAGATGCTGGAATCTGCGGGTGGCAAGTCCACACTTACAGAGGGCCTACTGTATAATACATTACTTTCCAGTGAAGATTGATCTTACTGGGATCTTGGTGCTATTGATGTGTGCCTTCAAGTTGTTTCCAACTTATGGAAACCCTAAAGCAAATCTACCATTGGGTTCATAGAATCATAGAGTTGGAAGAGACCCCAAGGGCCATCCAGTCCAACCCCTGCCATGCAGGAACTCACAATCAAAGCATCCCTGACAGATTGCCATCCAGTCTCTGTATAAAAACCTCCAAAGGAGACTCCACCACTCTCCAAGGGAATGTGTTCCACTGTTGAACAGCTCTTACTATCAGGAAGTTCCTCCTAATGTTTAGGTGGAATCTCTTTTCCTATAGCTTGCTTCCAGTGTTCCATGTCATTCTCTGGAACATCAGAAAACAAGCTTGCTCCATTCTCAATATGACACCCCTTCACATACTTGAACAGGGCTATCATATCACCTCCTAACCATCTCTTCTCCAGGCTAAACATACTCAGCTCCTTAAGTTGCTCCTCATAGGGTTTCATGATTTCCAGATCCTTCACCATTTTGGTCACCCTCCTTTGGACACACTCCAGTTTGTCAACATCCTTTTTGAATTGTGGTACAAGAACTGGACATAGTATTCCAGGTGAGTATTCCTGATCAAAGCAGAACACAGGCACTATTATGGTTTTCTTGGTAAGATATGTTGAGAGGTTTGCCATTGCCTTCCCGTGAAGCTGAGAGCATGTGACTTGGCTAAGGTCACCCAGTGAGTTTCATGGCCAAGTGGGGAATTGAACCCTAATCGTCAGTCACAGTCCCAACACACAAACTACTACACCACATTGGCTCTCAGTAACCACAGTCATTTCTCCTAGGCAGTGTATGCTCTATTATCCGTGGATTTTCTGAGATTCTTAAGAGGAAAGTGTTAAGAAGTCTGCTAATACATTGTCACTTGACAGATGTGTGACATCATTATGAGATTATGTTTTGAAGGCTACTAAGTAGAGCCAAGAACCTTAAGAGTGAATACGTACATTTAAGGAGGTTAAAGCTACATTAGATAGATGTTAGCCTCATGGAACAACACTTAGTAAAACATTGCTTGACCTCAGTTTAATGCACGTGCTCCCTAGTAAGTGGTTGCATACTACATCAAAATGCCAATGCATCAATGTTCCTGAAAGTAGTCAATAATAGAAATAATGTGCATGTTAAGTTAATTTGTACTGTAGTAGTGATGAATATGTCGACATGTATTGGTAACTCTCAAGATTTGTCTAAAGGGACTGCAGGGAACATTTGATATTTAATGAAAGAACTTAAAGCAAACTTCCTTCAGTAAATGGCCCAAACTTATCACATACCAGTAAAAGTGTAAATATTAAAACAACAGAGAACATTTCATTCCAGAGCTAACATTTTACAAATGTACTGACATTTACTGTAACGTGTGAGTACCCAGAAAGACATCTTAGCTGCAAGTATTTATTTGCATTTTGGACTTTGGAATTTGCACCTGTACTTTCCATAGGGCTTTCAGTTTGCAGGTTTGGCTTTGGAAGAGAAAAGACAGTGATGGCATACCTTGGTGTAGCAGAAATGAGTGTCCGCCAAGAGGTTCCTTAGCCTCCTGTGGATTAAATTCACTTCCACCACTATGGAAAATAATGCATAGTGACTGTAAGTGGCATAAGCTGATGCATATCGCAAATTCACTTATTTAATTAACAAAGATGAATTGAATAGTTACAGGCTCTCTGAATCTATTTTCTATAAAACACCTAGGCCCACCTGCCACCCACTGTAGATTTTCTAGTGTTCTCTTCTTGTACCTGCACTTGAAGGAAGGAGAAAGGATGCTCTAGAGAGCACAAGTTGATTTAAAAGGTAAGCAGTGGACCCTTAGTATCTTTTACAGTCGACCCTTGGTATTTGTCAAGATTTGGTTCCAGGATCCCCCGTGGATATCAAAATCCATGGATGCTCAATTCCCATTAAATACAATGGTATTGTAAAATTGAATTTAAGTAGGAGTAATAGTAGTATTAAGATTTTATTCGGTCATTGACCAGTACAAAAGTAATATAACAATTACATAGTTTAAAATATAAACTATGCAGATAAAAACAGTATCACATCAGTATCAAATCATCTATACAGCATTGCCGCTACCATTGAATTTAATATTTTCAAATGGTGGATGGCTGAATTCGTGAAGACAGAGGGCCGACTCGCCCTTTTGGCAAGAGCATAATTACAGAACTGCTTCATAGCCCTTAATTGTTCCTCAGAAGCACCTACACACCAGTCAGGTGGGCCACTAAATTCTATACAGTAAGAATCAAATTGTACAAGGCAATGCAGACCTCATTCTGCGGCATGCTTAAGACCATACATCCCTCCCTCCCTCTCCATACACCTCCCCCCCCCAGTTTATTAGCATAATCAGAATTCAGAAACAATTTTTTATTTTATATAATACAAACAGCTTCACAGTATTTAATTGAGAAGAATGGTTCATATGAATATCGTAAATATTTTTAAGCAGCTCTTAATGGCAAAAAAATAATTGGGTATACTAAATCTCCATAATTCATAATGACATAAAGCCAATTTATTGCCCCACTGTAGAGATAACTACTGAACCAACAGTCAACATTTTTGAAAATTTCATTGATTCAACAGGGTCTGCTCAAGTTGAGATTAACGAAATGTCCAGACATTCCATTTTAATTTGCTTCTATACCTCCCTATGAAAATGGTCCCCAAGATACATATAAGTCCAGTTTTTTTAAAAAAAATGCGATAGTCAAATCCATTAAACAAATACCATTAAAAACACTCATTAATTCAAGACTGCTTTTAAAGACACATATTAAAAAGCTGGTCAGAGCTCTAAGTTTTTGGTCCATTTCACAGATAAATAAACATTCAACTCGACACTGTCCTACAGGACACTCCCACAAAATGACAGTCTTGCAAAATGACAGTCTTTTCAGTATGGCCTCTGCAGAGAAAGTCCTGCCGGATGAATGTCTTCCCCCATTCATAATCAGACATTATTGCACTAAAATCCAATTTTTTAGAAACATTATTATAAAGAGAAATATCTTGTATACAGATCAAAGTCTACATAAAGTTTTTAATGCTCTGAATTGCACATTTTTCTCTTGAAGAAAAAGAAGAAGCTGATTGGTAACTGGATAAATGGCTATTTTTCATAGAAAGTATGCTTTTTATTTATAAAAAAGGAGAGTAGTCTATTTTCCTGCATTTTCAGGTTAGAGTAAGGCATGAGAAAAATCAGCTTTTTGGACATGAACAACTCAGTGGCGGTTTTGCTTTGGGGATTATGGGAGCTGTACTCCAAAAAAGTAGTTTGTCTAGTAACTTTCCACACTACAGTTAGCACAAGCTGCCCAATTCGTTTGCTTTTCCTTTGCCCTAGAGAATACACAAAAGTGCAGTCCAATGATGGGACAATGATGACATGTTTGGGACTCCTATGTAACTCCAATTACATTCATTGGGAACAGGGCAGCAGAAATAACCCATGCATTATGTCTTGACAGTTCCTTCATTGAAAATCATTACAAATTGGGGGAAATGGCTCTGCTGTGGATGGCCGCATTGTGACAATACTCCAGGGCAACTGTGATTTACTCTATATTTCCTGACTATCCCTAATCTTATGCCCACAGGACAAAGCGCTAAATAAACAGGATCATCTCCATCAGAGAGAAAATAGTGGAAGTCAATAAAGAGGCAACTGATAATTTAGGAGGAAAACTAGGAGATGTGGCTACTGCAGTTTAGGAATGGCTTGAATTAAACAGATTGGCTTTGAAATAAGAAGGTGAAGAATCAGAGATAGAAGCCAAGATTGCTGCCAGCTACCAACAGTAGAGCATAAGGCACAACAAGGGAAAAGAGGTGGCCATAACCCAAGAAGCCAATATGATGAGGCCAGAGAGAATTTTCAAAGAAATGCCAGGTAAGGGCAAGAGAAGTGGAGGAAGCATGAAAAGCCAATTACCTAGTCACCTAATAAAGTTCACCTCCAGGTGATCTGCCATACAGGTTGACTCTCCCTTGTCCAAAATGTTTTGGACTTTGGAATACTTGCATGTACATAATAAGGTACCTTGGAGATGGGACCCAAGTCTATACCTGATGTACCCCACCTTATACACATAGCACACAATATTTTTAATAATTTTGTGCACAGAACGAAGTTTGTGTATGCCGAACCATCAGAAAGCAAAGGTGTTAATATCTCAGCCACCAGTGTGGACAATTTTGGAGGATTTCCCATTTCTGGATAAGGGATACTCAACCTGTACTACCTTTAGGATAAAGGGAGGAATTGTGCAGTGCACAGGCTGCATGCAATCCATGGGGGAAGGGGTCCCATGCAGCCCTTTGCCCCCGGCCCCTGTGCCTTCCCACCAAGTTAGCTGAAAAATCCACTTTTTTCAGCCAAAAACCTACATTTGACCAGAAGTGAACAAGAATGGCAGTAGAGCAGCCCTGCAGAGGATCCAGAAAAGACAAAAGATATCCCTCTGACCTCCCCCCCCCCCCCCGGCATGTCCATGTGTACTTTAAGTTCTTTTTCCTAAGAAAACATTTTAATTTTTCTTTCAGAAGACATTTTGCAAATATAGTGCAAGCATGTTCAGGCAGATAGGCTAAGAAAAATCTGGACTGGTTTGAGAATCTCTAGATTCTGTTGCATAAGGAAATAGCAAGTCAGCACAGGGGTATTATTATGTCTCTACAATGACATGCTCTTCCTTTATGCACCAGCATGAGCCAGTAAGAATGCAAGACAAGCTCTTCTGTCCTAAACTGTTTCTCTGTTCCAGACTGAAATTATCCATGGCGCATCGGAGGTGTGGGGAAAAAGGCAGCTTTGTTTGCAATTTTAAAAATATAAAGCTTTCAAATATAAATTACTGAGGTGAACCACAGGAAAAGAACTACTTCATTCCCCTTCCATTGCTATCAAGATACCTGACAATAAGTTTTCATTACAGGGGAAGATCTCTCCTGCCCACCCAGAGCTAAAATACAAACCAACATTTTCTTTATGGAACAATACATTCAAATTGTACATACACCAGGGATGCACAGTTCTAAGACACTTCACCCCCATGCCCATTAGAAAAAACAACACCCATCATCCCCAGCCAGCTGGGCTCTGACAGATCTGGAGGCTGCCACAGTGGCACTGTGTGTAAACCCATGTCCAGCTAAGCTGTAATGTAGGTGTAATGACATAACAATTGTCCTAGAGGCTCACTTTTGCAAAGCGAAAGCTATCTTGCAAAATGTCATTGCTTTTCCTGGCACACAGCTGCTACTTCTCCACATACTAGGTCAAGTTTCTTACAAGGTGCACTATGTATATATTTAAGTTTTGCTGGTAAGACTGAAAAATGCGGAACAAGGAACAGCAAAGCTTTTGACAGATTTGAGGTTCTCTTGTCAGCAATTTTTAAAAAAGGTTTTAAAACATTCTTAGTAAGAGGAAATGCTTTCAAGTAATCTTTTGTTTTAAAAAATGGAAGCTGTTAAAATATATATACACACATATATTCATGTAAAAGAGTTCTCTGGGCAGCCAGGGATAATTGCAAATTGGTGTTCTCATTATAAAAATGCATGTTTGGTCTCAAATAGGTCTATTTACAGGTTCTTCAGGGCCATGCCAAGAAATGGTTTTGTTGTTGTTGTTGTCCAAAAGGAGCAAATGCAGTCCTCCCATCTCTGAGTGAAGGTAGCAGATCCCTGAAATTCCTGTTAGTGGTGGCACATTTTCTTTGGTTCTTTTCTTTGCAAACGTCTTCTGCAGGTCCTTCCTTTGGATTTGGACATTGTTCATTTGGTCACCAAAAGCAAAACAAAGATGTATTTTCCAAAGCAGTCAGCTGGGGATTCCACAGACAGCCTATCCTTTTGGCCTCCATAATAAAAGATGGCATTAAAAAATACTCTTCCAGAAAAGAAACTATAGATTCATTTGGATGATGCTATTCATAGCCAACCTGTTCGAAACATTACTAGTATTCTGTATGCTATGATACAAGACAAGGTCCAATGGGGGTGACACCATGAGCACTAGTGATGCCAGTGCTACAAACATTCATTGGGGGTTATGATCTACAACATGGTGGTGGCCAAACATCGCTGTAAACTTGCCAATGAATCAAACCCAAAGGTCTGGAGATAGCATCGCTCCTATGATCCCCATCTCTGGGCCTTTGGGGTGCTTTTGCTATTAGAGCCAAGGAAGAAGGAAGCATTATGGAGAGTCAGACTGGTGCTGAATCTGTGTCACTGTTCTGGGCAACTTGCAATTTCATGCTGCTTTTGCCAGATGTGATGCTTGCCCATGCACTGGTCTAGAGAAATGCTACTCAAAGCGGTGGCCAATGGACCAGTGCCAATCCCTGAGCCATTGGCTGGTGGTTGAGTAAGAGCTTCCAGGAAAGAAAGAAACAACTGAAGCCAATGAGAACAAATACGGCACTAGTCTCTGGAACATTGGGGAAAAAATAATGGCTGGTCCCCTGCATCTGATAACTTAAGAGAGGTCTAGGACATCACCAAATTAAGCTTGGGAGGCCCTTTATGTCCTTCCAATATTTCAGCGACCAAACAGTTAATGGGTTGTGGTTCTCTTCCTAGCAGCATTTGATTTTGGAGGTTTTGGCTCACAGTTCTAAGTCCTGTTCGCAGTAGGGGTAGAAATGTGTTGGGAATACAGATTTAGGTCATTGATAAGAACAGCTACATATTTCAATCAGGGGGCACTGGTTCACATTAGCGGACAGCAGACCTCTGCCGAATCTGAATAGCAGCAGCTGTGGTGTAGCATTTTTGCTTCCTGTAATGTTCCACAAGTTTTCTCCATAAAGGGTTGGTCTCCAGAAGGTAACGGTTTCCTACAAGTAGAAAAGAAAAGGGGTATAAAAACAATGAAGAACAGCATCAAGACTGCTCAGGCACCGTTGTTCTGCTTTTTCTTTTCTGTGTACTCTCACCCCACATCTGCCCCTGATAATAATCCCAGTGGCTCTGCTTGCGCCAGACAAGGCACAAGGTGGGGTGAGACAAAGAAGAAATGCCAGCAGTTGGGCCAAATCTAGAGGCACCAGCCACAAATACTAGCTGTAGCAAGGGACTCTCTTACAATCTGCAACATGCCCATTCTTATTTGTCCCAGAGCAACTAACTCTTCATCGAGCACACTGAGTGAGCAACTCTACAGCAGAGCTTGGTTTGTGTTGTTGTGTGCCTTCAAGTTGATTCCAACTTATGGTATCCCTAAGGCGACCCTGTCACAGGGTTTTCTTGGCAAGAGTTGTTCAGCAGGGGTTTGCCATTGCCTTCCTCTGAAGCAATGAGAGGAAGTCTTGCCCAAAGTCACCAAAGTTTCATGGCCAAGCAGGGATTTGAAACTTGGTCTCCTGGAATCCTGTTCCGACACTCAAACCACTACACTACACTGTCTGTTAGAACTTTGTAAAAGTTCCTTTTTTATGAACTGCAGTTCCCAGAGTGGTCCAATTGCCATGCTGGTTGGAAGATTCTGAGAGTTGCAATTTTAAAGAAAACAAACAAAAAAGGAATTTTCTCTGAGTTCTGCTCTAAAGTCACACACTTCCTACCTGCCCGTTTATTCAGCATGCACATCAGAGTCACTTACCGATGATACAGAGCCCCTCCTGCGCCCGGGTAATGGCGACATTGATCTGGTTTAGGTCAGAAACAAACCCCAAGTATTTTTTCTGCCAGCTTTTGGTGGGCTTTCTGTCAATTTCTGACTGGGCACATGAGCGGACAGTGGACACAATCACATACTTCCATTCACTGCCTGTAGGCCAGAAATTGCAACAGAGTTAATGCATCAAAGTCAATTGGGCACTTGCTAGGGTTAGTGGACTTTTACTCTCTGACAAGTTATAAAGATCTCCAGCCTACTATATTCTCAGCCTTAGTACTGAACAGAGAGTAGAATTCAGAGACATAGTCATGGTAGTTTGGAATATCAGTATGGAAAGGTATCTTGTAGCACTTTTGAGACTAACTGAGCAAAAGAATTTGTAGTACAGGTATTAGCTTTTACAGACTAGGTCTGAGGAAGCATTTGAACATCTGAGGAAGTAAACGAAAGGCCACAACATACTGCAGAAATAATCTAGTTTGAAACTGCTTTAACTGCCCTGGCTCAATGCTCAATTCTGGGAACTGTAGTTTTGTGAAACATTTAGTCTTCTCCATTAGAGAGCTCTAGTGCCACAATAAACTACAATTCCCAGGATTCCCTAACAGAGAGTGAGGGCAGTTAAAGCAATCTCAAACTAGATTATTTCTGCAGTGATTTTTTTAGACCCTAGTCTACGAAACTTTATGCAACAACTTCTTTTGCACAGTTAATCTCAAAGATGTTACAAGATTTGTTTCATACTGAACAAAAGGGTAGGTAGCCATTCAAAGAAAAAGGTAGTGAGCATGGTTTTGTGCTGTGCTCCTAAACATACTCTGACTGCATTCACCTTTGGGGGATAAATCAATAAATCCCTGCCCCACAAGGTTGTTGTGAGGACAACTGAGAGGGAAAGGATGGGAAAACCCTGGGCAATTTGGAGGAAGGAGCAGGATAAAAGTTGTTCACGGAAATTTAATGTTGTTTATGCCCCACTTTTCTAGCCAAAGAGATCCCAAAACTAAGCAGAGTCAGGGCATAAATGAGCATTATGACTGTGGTTCTGCTGGTGAACTACGCCAGCATAGGAAGAGATGGCAGGAGGGAGGAAAAGCAGGTGGGACAGAGACTGTGGAGGAAACAAAGCATTGCAGAAACAAGCTGCTTAAAGCTGGCAGATCTTGTCTGCCTCTCCATACACAGCTGGGCAAACTGTAATCATATTTTGTGTTCTGTTAGATCTCTGCTCTGTCTTGGCCAATACGGATTCCATGAAGTATGGCCACATGGAGGCACCCTTGTAGGAGAACATGAGGAGCATAACTCTAACAACAACAACAATATTCTGTTAATGACATTGTGAACACTCAGAGGTGAGATAGTTCCTTTTTTTCTTTTTGGACTGTAGCTCCCAGAATCCCCCCAGTATCTACACTGGTCAAGCCTCTGTCCTGTCTTGACCAACATACATTCCACAAAATGTGGGGGTGGAGACATCATTGTAGGGGAATAGGAGACACATGATTCTCCCCTGTTAATGTCATCATGATCTGAATGGGGGATAGTGGGAGTTCCAGTTTGGGAAAAAAGGAACTGTCCTAGCCTCTGGAACCACTGCTATCCCTAACCTTTATTCTATCAGAAGGACTAATTTTAATCTCAGGACTATAGTAAGAAAAATTGTATTAAGAACAACCTAAAGGTAATATTGGCAGGGAAGAAACATTCTTCCACCACCCACCCTCTCATTCTCCTCTGCAAACAATTATGCTCCATCCCAACATTACAAGGCACTTGCCGAGTTTGGCAGCCTTCCCACTCTTTTAAATACACATCCAAAAAGAAGGATTTCAAACCACTTCTTTATGAGCTGCTGTCCTCAACAACCAATGCTCAACAAGTTCCCAACATTTGCAGCTGACCTAATTCGACATTAAGAGACTCCCAGAAGCTGCTTTCATGCCCTGTTACAAACTAAACAAGTTGATTATATGGAAATCTGCTCCGCTGTGATTTTTTAGGAGCACAAATGCTCCTTCTAAGCAGGCGTTCCAACCACCAGGGAAAGCTGGAAAGTCTTAAAAGCATTCAGCAAACCCCCTTCTATGCCCACTCCCCTTGCAGCTTAAGATAACAAATAACCCAAATATGGTACATTTATTCCTACCAAGAGCAGCTCCTTGCAAAAATAAAAAGTGGGGTTACAAGCCAAATTCCCACCCATCTCTCTTGCAATTAAACTTAATTATGGTGCAGTTGTGTTGCTTCTTTGGCAGTTGAGTGGAGGGAGGGAGATTAGCTGCAAGAGATTGCAGAGGGATCCTTGAAGAAGAATTTAGTATAGATATCTTTTTCACTGCAGGGTGTGCAATAGCAACCTCACAGGTCAATAGTGGTCAAGTCACACTGCTAAAAAAAATGAAAAGCCCAGCCTTACAAAGTTTACAACTCACCTTGGCTTTTCATGATGGTGCAAACTGTTACTGTTTGCATGCCCACCATGGAGAGAAGCTTCTTGATCTCAACTACCTGGGCATTGTAAGGGGTCAGGATGGCAATCTCCTCAGGCTTAGTGGTCCTGTCCAACGTCAGTTGCTTCGCTATCCTCACCTGAAAAAGTTTGCAAGGACAACATCTTTTTATATATTGTGTTATATACACAGCAGGAACCAGATACAGAGTTAAAGATCGACTATCCAGTTAACCATCTTGCTTGCAGGGTTCATCAGGGACAGTGAACAGGATTCCTGCATTCTAAGTCACAACATTGTACTACTAAGAGGAGGCTACAGTAGATGAATCTCTGTATAGAATGAAAAAAGTCTTCCACACACAGTGCAAAGCCAGCCAAGAGGGTGTTGTTAATTTAGCCTTCCAAGGTAAAGAACTGGATATGTCATGTTTGGCTTCTGAACCTAATTATGAAAGTATGTTTTATATGATACAGGGATGAAAATTGTGTGATCCACACAGACAATTATAGTAAATGCTGAGAGTTGCAGTTCAACATCTGGAGGACCACACAATTGCCACCCCTAGTGTAAGAGAGGAACTGCAGATGACTTAGGGACCAAAGGATACCAAAAAGTCAAATTGGTTAAAAAGCAGAACCCAGTCAACTGAGATTGGAAAAACAGAAATGTGGTCAAAAGTGAGAGCCAGGGGTCACAAGTGTGGTACATGGCTACAATTTAGATCTGTCAAAACAGCAAGGCATTGAAAAACCTAAAGGATTTTCCAGTGGATGTCTTGTATAAATATCTCTTAATAAAACCAGAAAAGACCAAAAAAAAGAAAGTGAGGCATTAAAAAGGCAGGGCCTTCCGACATCTATGACTGGAGTGAGCAACTGTGGGAGGCCAAGTGGCTGCATTACACCTTGGAGATCTGCTCCCCTGCAAGATTCAACCAACTTTTTTCCCACCAAATGCGATCTAGTGGGCATTTTTGCCATGTTTTAGGTCCAGGAGGAGCTTTCTTAACAACTAGAAGTAAAACAGGAAGGCTCTTCCTAGTCAAGCCCTTTTTTAACACAAGGCTTCTTCTGGGCTTAAATGGACCAGAGAGCCAAAATCAAGGTTAACATATCCCCAGAGGGCATTTGGGTGGGGTTTGTCTTACCACTGGAGAACCCTAGGGGCCACAGCCTGCCCAGTGTCCACCTTAGACTCTAGGGCAGTGATTCCGGATCTTTGGTCTTCCAGATGTTTTGCTCTTCAGCTTTGAGAATTCCTGACTGTTGAGCAAGCTGGCTGGGCTCCTGGAACTTGAAGTCCACAACAGCTGGAGGACCAAAGTTTGAGAAACACTGCTGTAGTGGGAAACTCTGGCATGAAACCATGAGGAGAGGAAGAGGCACCGACTCACCACTTGCTGTGCTTCTTGAAGGTTGGCCCTGGAGTTCTCATTTCCGTCCTCTGTGGTGACCATGAGACTCTTCTCCTTTCCTTCTATGTGCCCAAAGATTATGGCGCAGGAGTGCCGGTCTCTGTGGAAGAGGGTGCTTGGGCCACGGATGAGTTGGGGGCTGGTCTTCAGTTTGCTGTTGTAAAACGCCTCCGAGGGGAATGCACAAATGTCCCGATGCTGAGGGGACAAAAAAAGGGGGGGGGCATCTCAACAAATCCTCCCACAATGACACTGGCTTAGAAGCAGAACTTGGAGTCGCTTTTTAAAAAATGGGCTACAGGTCCCAAAATCCCCCCATGGTCATGCTGACCGGGCAATTCTGGGACGTGTAATCCATAAAGGAAACTTTTCCGAGGTTTGCGCAGAATCACAGGGGACACTGTGTTTACAGCAAGTGGGCATATGCTCAACCAATCCCCCTTCCAATTTCAGGTCTTTGTAATTGCACACTTCAGTCAAATTTGCCAGATGTTTTACATGTCTGGGCAGAAACACATTCTTTTAATTTGATTTGTGCTCAGGACTGCAAACTTTTAACTCAACAGTTTTCTGATTTGCTGCTGCTCCGAAATATAATACATGCCACTTCCTCTTGTATACTGTGTCATACAGAAGTAATATTCTGTTTCTCTTCATTTTAAAAATAATGAAAGTGGCTTTACAAAAGCTTGATAAAATACAGGTTGTGTCTTCCTTATCTAAAATGCTTTTGGGAACAAAAAGTGTTTTGGATTTTTTTCAGATTTAGGAATATCTGCATACACATAATGAGATATCTTGGACATGAGCCCCAAATCTAAATATGAAATTCATTTATGTTTCATGTACACCTTATACACATAGATGGATGGTAATTTTATACACAACATTTTAAATACTTTTGTGCATGGAACAAAGTTTGTTTATACTGAACTGTCAGAAAGCAAAGGTGTCACTATCTAAGCCACTCATCTGGAGAATTCTGGATTCTGGAGTATTTTGGATTTTGGAGTTCAGGATAGAATCATAGAATAGAATGGATAAGGGGGACTCAACCTGTACACACGACACAATTTATAAAAGTTCAGATTAAATTTAGTAAATAAACTCATATAATTTCACTTATCTATGGGACGGACCTAATTAACAGTGTCATCAGAGCTTAGATGTAATGCACTAAATATAGCACTTTAGTTTTTGCAAGGATAAAATGATAACAATGTCTCTTTTGCAGAATAACAAAACAAAACAAAACAAAAAAACTTCATGGATTTTAGGCCATAATTTTAATTTGTTAAAATTAGCACAGTAACAACAACAGCATGCTAGTAACAATAAATAACACCACAGCAAAAAATATGTAGTTTTAAAATAGACTTCTAAGCTCTGTGAGGTAAAGAGTTCAAGGAATAAGATGGTTTTAAGGAATTAGAAAGAAAACATGGAAAAACTAGATATGACAAATTATGTCAATCTCTAAACATCACATGTTGAGTGAAAATCAGGCAGAGAGGGCATTATATATTTTTACTTCCTGCCTTTGCATGAAAATGTACTCAAAAGCAGACAGAAATAATGTAAATTATTAAGTAAACAGAATCAGTAAAAATGTCAAACAAAGGAGACAAAAAACTAAACAATGATACAATGGCCAAATAAAACCAACATGCAGCCCAGAGACAGCTGAACAAGTAGATTATTTATTACATATTGCATTCCTTCCAAGGAATTCAAAAGTAGGCACTTTACCCCTGTTTTACCCCCACAATAACCCAGCAATTCTGCCTCCAAAGTGCTTACCATGCGATACTGGATGTCCAGCATATGGGCCTTGTGCTTGTAGCGCTCGAAGAGTGATTTCTCCATGCCCAGGTTCCGGCAGAAATCGTTGTGGACGACTGGTCTCAACTGCTGGTGGTCTCCCAGCAAGACTACCTGGAAGAAATAACCAACAGGACTGAAGTGTTAGCCTCCCTTCTGCTTTAAACCAAAAAAGGTTTGATCTTTTTAATCAAATATTTTTAATCATTATTATATTTATTTATATCCTCCCTTCTTTCCTATTTGGGACTCAAGGCAGCTTAGTTAAAACAAACGTAGTTAAAAATTCACAGCATGTGAAAGTTAAAAACCCAATTAAATGCTCATAAAATTAATGCAACATAAAAACCCATTAATCATGCCCCAAAAGAGCAGCCAATAATAAAAACTACTAATGGGAGAACATTGAAAAGAGATTTAAAAGAGTGCTTTAAATTGCCACTGGCACCAAAAAGGACAGGCAATTTCCCAAACCATCTAATTCATTGTGCCTCACTATGGCACTGTTTGGGTTAGTGTCACCCCCATTGCCCTTATACGGCTGTGTATGCCACCCTCCAAATGAAGTCCCACTCTTCATTTGGACATTCATTGGGCATAAAGTCTTTATTTTTAAAGTGGGTCACGATTGCGGTTACTCATTCTCTGTGAACACCCCAAGAGATGTTCAGCTGCTCTTCCCTCGATGGTTATAACTGCACTAAAATTTTACAGATAGACATTTCGGTGTCACCCTCTCTGATGCGATCCATACCTCCTGCCCCCCCAGTGATGCTACTGGTGCCTCAGGTCTGAGGATATTGTGGGTCTGGCACTGAGCGTACAACCAGCAGGAGGCACCTGTTGGTTGGTGGCACATGCATGCAGCAGGCAAATGGGTGGTTGTCACTGCCACTCTAACATTCACACAAAAAGGCCCTAGATACCTTCTTGATGAGCCCTAGTGTCCCTTGCTCAGGCAGTTTCCCTTAATAACACCCTAGCCAAAGTGACTAGTGCCATCAGATGCTCTAAACTGTGGCCCTTTAATGTTATCTGGTACAGCAGGGAAGGACAGGGGTGGATGGGAAAGGTGTCCTGCACAAGTCCCATCCAGCAAATGTAGTGGCTGATGACTCCCAAGTCAATAAGGCAAGTCTGCTTCTAGTTTCAGTGTGAACTTCTGAAGAGCAAAACCTATTTTAGGTATTGTGTTTCAGTATCCTGGATAGCTGAAAGCCAGCGTGGTGTAGTGGTTTGAGCAATGCTCTAGGATATTGGAAGACTGTGGTTCGAGTCCCCACTCAGACATGGAAATCCACTGGGTGACCTTGGACAAGTCACACTCTCTCAGCCTCAGGGGAAGGCAAGGGGTAAACCTTCTCTGAAGAAATATTACCAAGAAAACCCCGTGACAGGGTCACTTTGGGGTTGCCAGAAGTCGGAAATGACTTGAAGGCATGCAACAGCGACAACTTCCTGGCTAACTCCTTTGAAGTTTGCAGTAAATTCTGTAAGAGATTCACCACCACACACAGTGGCATTGAACCTATTGTTCACCATGGACTACGAAGTTCCCATTTCAGGACAAGAGGAATCCTAAAGGTGAGAAGTCCTAAGCTGAGTACCATGCACCCTTCTCTTGCAGAGTTCTACTTGTCATCACTACTCCTCAAGATCCCACCAGTCCTGCTCACCTTCTCAATTGTTTTGTAGTTCACTAGCGGGATGAGGGTTTCTGGCTCGGTGGACATGGCACACTCGTCAACAAGCACTTGTCTGACATTCAAGGTGTCCTTCAGGGAGTTGCTGCTGGCAGCAGAACACGTGCACAGAATGACATCATGGCGATCCAATTCGTATTTCCGGGCCTTGCTCAGCAACCGTTTGTACCTGAAAGGCCACATGAGAGGTTACTCTTACTCTCATAAGAAGACCCCCAGACACTATTCCAGTGGACAGGCAAACCTATTTTGGAGATACCACACTTGCACCCTGCAAATCTTATTCAGCATCTTCTCTGGCCCCTGAATGCAAACATTCCCCACAGGCTTTTGAGCACGTTTGCCTGAGGTCTGGAAATGTGGTTTTAAAAACAATTGGATCCTACACCCTATAGAACAAACTGCCCTTTATGATGCTTCCACAGGACTGGAACACACACAGCTGCAAAACTCAGGACAGTGTTAATTCTTCAAGAACTAATGCATGGATCCCTTACATATCAACTACCCCATCATGACAGCTTGGAAATGCAGTTGATGCATGAATCATTGGGCCCCACTGATTTCTAATGGCTTGCATGGGCCAGCTAATTATTATTTAAATTTATTAATGTATTTAAAGTATTGGTGTCTTGTCCTTTGGGGCGGGGGGTCCATTCCCATGGTTACTGCAGATAAGTGAAACTATGGTTAACTATGAATGCTGTCTTTCCAGCAGAAGATGACCATAGAGTCATGCTGGAGGATCTCCAGATAAAGATGTGGTCCCTCTAGGTATTTAGAGGTCCTACAGTGTGACTCTCATGGTTAACTTTCAACAGAAGCTGACCACAGTCATCCTGGAGGACCTCCGAATGCCCAGAGAGACCTTTTTCTCCAACACGGATAAGTGAAACCACAGTTACCAGTTCCATTGATACAGGAGTTGTACTGTGCCTTGAACAGTGTTTTTAAGGAATGGATTAAAACCCAGAGCAGATTCACTACTTTATTGACTCATCAGCCACTACTGCCCCAAGATTCATACAAGCTCACTCAGATAGTGGGAAGCTACAATATGCCCGATAAAGAGTTTCCGCGGGCAGGGGGATCCTAGCCATGCAGCTTTTCTGAGCTCTGGTTATATCCAAGAGTGGCCAAAAGTCATCGGCTTTGAAATATGGGATCTGAAGTCTCCTTGGAACAGATTTAATGACAAAAATCAAGGTTTCCCCACATAAAGCTCAGCAAACAACTTGAATTGAACTCACTTCTCAACTTCATCCTCTGTTATCTCCTCTTCCCTTTTAACACGGGCGTCGAACGCACAGATATCAGGAGAATAGGGATTTGACCGTTCACGGATCAGGTAGTGTAAAGTTATCCTCCTGTGCAGAAAGAATTTTTCTTTTCAAAACTAAACATTTACAGAGCTTTTTACACACTGTTAAACAATCCTTTAATTCTATGAGAACATGTTTGAGGTAACCACTGAGTTTAAGTGCTCCTCTGCCCCCTTCCTCCCCCATCCCAGTGTATTCAGCTTAATTAGTTGCCTCTTAGTTTGCACCAAGCCATAATTTCATGCTACATCCAAACCAGAAGGCTATGGATTGAGCTTGCTTTCCTATATCCAAATCAAGACTGCAAACCAGCTTGAAGCCATGATTGCAATCCTGGTTTCCAGGACAAGTGTAAGCAACAGTTTGCCAATTCACATACAATAGTAGTTTATGGTTTCCAATAATCTAGTAAAGAACATATCATGTTGCAAGCAAAAGAAAACACACAAAACCAAGATACATCCAGGACCATTCTTGCAGAATTCTTGCAGAATCAAACTATTGTTTAGCTCAAGGATGAGGAAGGTTTGCCCAAGTGCACGATTCAATTTCAGACATGCTCTTGAGGGCTGTATTGCAATAGCAGGTGTTTTTATACAGAAGTTGGATAGGCAGCTTTCAGAAGTGTTGTAATTGCATAAACCTGAAGGACAGGGGGTTGGACTATATGGTCCTAGTGGCTCCTTCCAACCCCAAGATTCTTTTGATACTATGAAAAGAGTGGGACTGGAAATACCAGCATATTTTAGCTTTAACCTCTAACCACCAAGTGTTAGGACAGGTATTTCAGCCTTTGAGAAAAGTGGGAAATGTGCAAAAGCTGCAAAACTACCCAAAAAATGTGTCTCAAGGAGAGAATTGGCCAACTGAGGAAGCTCAGGGGGATCAGTCTGTGATCTAAGGAAGACAGGATTCAGCCCCAGGGCCTGAGGTTCCCCAGGCCTAGTTTAACAATACAGTGAACCTGCCATTTTGGTGGGCCAGTCATCTGCAGATCACTCTGCCCAATATTAGCTGCTGGTAGTGCACACCCACAGAAGACACAAAATTTAACACACATCCTCCAAACTACAGGAAAGAACGAGACCGATCTTTAAAATCATAAGTCATCAAAAAGAGAAATCCATATCTGATGAAGCAAGGAAATCATTAGGGCCCCACCTGATCTCTTGTTTAGATTTGGATTCCCGCTGGGCTTTCCGGGAGATGTGCAAGCTGCTGCCAGGGTAAGGGAATTCCATAGATTCTACCATTTCTCCATATACTCGCAGAGGCCTCAACTGAGTTCCCTTCATCTTCATCAGCATCTCTGAAGAGAAAGCAAAACAGTTACTCTGAAAACAACCCTACTGCCTGTTGAAGATACTCACAGCTCAGATTGCTACAGGTACAAGAGTGTTCCTTTCCATACAATAAAGTGAACTGCATCCTATGAGTCTTTACCCTACAGTTTGCAATGTTAAATAATAAAACAATGCAAAAACACTAACATCTGCCAGTGAAGACTCGGCTGAGAGAGTGTTTGTTTGCCCTCCTCCTACTCTGGGCTACTCCCATGTCTTGGCTCCTGAACTTAAGGAGGAGGAATGGCCCTCTTTCCCTCCTCTCCAACATCTGCCAGTGAAGACTGGCTGAGTGAGCGTTTGTTTGCCCTCCTTCCACCTGGGCTCATCCCATGCCTTGGCTCCTGGACTTAAAGAGGAGAAATGGCCCTCTTTCCCTCCTTTCCAACATCTGCCAGTGAAGAATGGCTGAGTGAGTGTTTGTTTGCCCTCCTCCTACTCTGGGCTACTCCCATGCCTTGGCTCCTGGACTTAAGGAGAAGGAATGGTCTTCTTTCCCTCCTTTCCAACATCTGCCAATGAAGACTGGCTGAGTGAGTGTTTGTTTGCCCTCCTTCCACCTGGGCTCCTCCCATGCCTTGGCTTCTGGACTTAAAGAGGAGGAATGGCCCTCTTTCCCTCCTCTCCAACATCTGCCAGTGAAGACTGGCTGAGTGAGTGTTTGTTTGCCCTCCTTCCACCTGGGCTACTCCCATGCCTTGGCTTCTGGACTTAAAGAGGAGGAATGGTCCTCTTTCCCTCCTTTCCAACATCTGCCAGTGAAGAATGGCTGAGTGAGTGTTTGTTTGCCCTCCTTCTACTCTGGGCTACTCCCATGCCTTGGCTTCTGGACTTAAAGAGGAGAAATGGCCCTCTTTCCCTCCTTTCCAACATCTGCCAGTGAAGAATGGCTGAGTGAGTGTTTGTTTGCCCTCCTCCTACTCTGGGCTACTCCCATGCCTTGGCTCCTGGACTTAAGGAGGAGGAATGGTCTTCTTTCCCTCCTTTCCAACATCTGCCAGTGAAGACTGGCTGAGTGAGTGTTTGTTTGCCCTCCTTCCACCTGGGCTCCTCCCATGCCTTGGCTTCTGGACTTAAAGAGGAGGAATGGCCCTCTTTCCCTCCTCTCCAACATCTGCCAGTGAAGACTGGCTGAGTGAGTGTTTGTTTGCCCTCCTTCCACCTGGGCTCCTCCCATGCCTTGGCTTCTGGACTTAAAGAGGAGAAATGGCCCTCTTTCCCTCCTTTCCAACATCTGCCAGTGAAGAATGGCTGAGTGAGTGTTTGTTTGCCCTCCTCCTACTCTGGGCTACTCCCATGTCTTGGCTCCTGAACTTAAGGAGGAGGAATGGTCTTCTTTCCCTCCTCTCCAACATCTGCCAGTGAAGACTGGCTGAGTGAGTGTTTGTTTGCCCTCCTTCTACTCTGGGCTCCTCCCATGCCTGGGCTCCTGGACTTAAGGAGGAGTCTTGCCTCCTCCCCCCCCCCTTTTTTTTTTAGATTGTGTATAGTTCACATTGTTTCTAGGATTGGGATGGGGGGGGGTTGAGAATGGGGATTATTTTCTCCTTACTTGTTTTTGTATGTTAATTGTTATGTACTTTGCTTTGTTAATTTTATTTTTTGTTACAATTACTCTGTATTTTTGTTGTTGCTATAACTGTTATGTATTTTTTGCTTTGTTAATTGTTATGTATTTTGCTTTGCTAATTTTACTGTTACTAAAATTACTATGTATATTTGTTGCTATAATTATGTATTTTGTTATTGTTATTGTTAATTGCTATCTGATTTTATTGTTATTGCTTAATGCATTGCCGTTTGTTTTTTAATTCATGTATATTGCTATTGTTTGTATAATCCCCTCTGTTGTAAGCCGCCCGGATTCCCAGTTGATTGGATATTATTAGTATTATTCAGATAACCATTTTAAAAAAAAACTAGCAAAAGATAAAACAGAGCAGGCCATTTCTCATCTCTAGGCCCCTGGGTTTGCCACAAAGAAATATAATCCAAGTTTCCTTTTTCTCAACCACAGTTATGTTCATCATATTATGCTCTGTTTTTCAATTTGAAATTATAACAACAGCAGGAGTAGTAATAATTGTTGTTTTTGTTATTAGTGTTATTTGATTCATTTATACCTCTTCTTTCCCCAATACTAGGACTCAAAACAGTTTACAAAAATGGAAACAAATGACCACACAAACAGAAATACAACCATGTGCAAAGCTATTTTTAAAAATGAAAACCTTTGCACAATAGCAAAGCAGCCAATGTTCACTTTTGATGGTCCAAGACTTGATCATCTGCACTCAACAAAGACAAAATACCTGCAACAACATCAACAGACTTGTTTGAGGGCCCACAGTATAGGATGTGGCTCTTTGCTTTGTCTATGTCATCCAGAGTGGGCTCCTTCTCTTGGTGTTCTAGATTCAGCCGGTGGAACCAGTAGACAATATGAGTACCAACCACAGTTTTCCCAGTCCCTGGATAAAGGAAGGAGGAAAAGAGATACAGAGTTATGGTAAACTGACCGTAATGCAAGATAATTGTGTGCATTCTATCCTGCTAGTAACTGCTAAGATTTAATCTGTTTGTTAAGACCATGTATTATCATTCATAAGAATAAGGGAAGAGCCCTGTTGGAGCTGATCAAAAGCCTTTCTAGTCCACCATTCTGTTCACACAGCAGCCAATTCATTTCCTAGAGGAAGCTCATGAACAAGACATGAGTACAATTGCATCCTCCATCTCATAAACCACAACAGTGATATACAAAGCCACAATAAAGCTGCAGTCCTATACAGATCTGGAGCCAATCCCACTGTACACAGCACAGTGAGTAGAATTCAAATACATAGGTGTGTTAGTCTGGAAAATCAATGTACAAAGGAACTTTGTAGCACCATCAAGACTAAGCAGACTGTCATGTGAGAATAGCAATAGAAATGCAAAACTTTGAGAGTATGGAGATGAGGTGACAAGTGCAGTTTTAATGATGGACATTGGGGGATAAAGGCAGGAGAAAGGATGTTGCCCAAAGCCAAGGTAAATAGGTAACCATATGAAGGAGTACTGGAATGGAGTGAACCAGAAAGGACATGTGATGAATTGGCCTTCATGAGGCTTGGGAGTTAGCTAGTGTTATAATCTCTCTCTCTCTGGCTTTTCTTCGCTAACAAAGATTCAGGAAGGTCTCATCCCACACTTTCTATAAGCGCGTTGATGACTAAAAAGGGCAATCCGAGATAAACAAGTCCAGTTACAGAAAAGACAGCAAAAAGTCTCCTTGGGTGATGTTTCCAAGTTGTGGTTCTTTCTGCATTGTCTTTTCTCGTTCGGCTTGAGTTCTCGAAAGAGGCTGCAGCATTGTGGATAGTGCGTCTCCATGCCTCCCGATGTGAAGCCAGGGCAGACCATTGTTGGTGATCAATTTGGCCAAGCTTGAGATGTAGTTCTTCTTTGGGGCGCCCCTCTTATGCTGACCAATGGCGAGTTCACCGTAGAGTACTATTTTGGGGAGGCGGTGGTCCTCCATCCTAGAAAAGCGACCTGTCCAGCGCAGCTGCATTTTCAATAGCATGGCCTCAATGCTGGTGATCTCTGCTTGCTCCAGGATAGCAACATTCATCACATAGTCGGTCCAGTGTATGTTTAGGATTGTGCGTACAGTGCTGATGAAAGCATTCGAGGAGTTGTAGATGTTGGCGATAGGTGACCCATGTTTCAGACCCATAGAGGAGAATGGACAGTACAATGGCTCTGTACACACTGATTTTCGTGCTTTGCCTCAGGTGTTTGTTACTCCAGATTCTTTTGTGAAGCCTTCCCAATGCACTATATGCCTTTGCTAATCTGTGATCGATCTCTTTGTTGATCTTGTCATCTGAAGAGATTATACTTCCCAGGTTGGTGAACTGCTGGACGAACTTAAGCACAGATTTGCCTATGGTGACATGGGGGTGATAGTGCTCTTCCTGTGGTGCAGGCTGGTAGAGAACTTACGTTTTCTTCAGGCTGACTTCCAGCCCAAACAGCTCTGCAGTCGTTGCAAAGCAGGATGTTACGAGGGGGTATCCAAAAGTTTTAATGATCACGTTTTCAAAAAATGGTCAGAAAGTTTGTTTTGATTTGTAGTTGTTAACTTATCTCTATGTAATCACTATCTAGATTTACACATTTTTCCCAGTGTATCCTGACCCTCCGAATACCTGATGTTGTAGAAGTCTACAGATTGCGCCTTACAAGGGGGTATCGTAATAATTATCACCCAGAAGTTATTATGGCATATTGATGAAATATGTCAGTGTCATCATTGGTCCCTAAGTGCACATTGCTGAGAAAATCAACTCATTACGTCATTTATTTTTGTGACTGGTTCTGCCAGAAGTGACTAAAATGTAAAATCCTTGTCAGGCACAATCTGCAGACTTCTACAATCACGGAGATCTGATGGCAGCTCACCTTTTTCCCAGCAACTCACTAAGTGCTGATGGAATTTATCTCATGTAGTATGTCAGGAAACCACATTCTCTTTTCAGCCCACTGCTGATAGATAGTCATTCCCTGCTTCCAGGACATGGGTCTCTGACTCAGAGACTGAGGCAGCGGACACTGCTGCTGAACCAGAGCAGGAGGAGCTTCCTGAGCCACATCTCAGATGCAGACCAGATCTGGCAGAGAGTACTGCCCATTCGAATATAGAAGACCACTGATTCCTACCTATCTTCACTGAGGAATCAACAAAGGAAGAGCTTGAGGAGATGTCAGAGGATTTATAGGAAGCAACAATTGAGCTGCTGACTTACAAATTCCCAGCTCTGTGCCCCAAGGAGCTGTCAGAGATTATCTGACCTACATGGCTCTCCATGGTGCTCCTGGACTCTGTGTGCTTGACCTGGACTGTGCGGTTGTCTCTGGATACTTTTAACCCGACATTGATATTGCTGAACATTCTTGCTGGAACTGATGCTTGTGAATGAACTTCGTTTGGGATATAAGGCTTTTGTGTACTAAGTAAAGTATAGTGGGCCCTCCCCACAAGCAGGGGATCTGTTCCGGAAACACCTACACTCAACCCCCATTTGTTTTAATGGGGGAGTGGTCCTGCATGCGGCATGGTGTGCGCACCATTATCCCTCCTGCAGTTTGACCTGCTATCTAAGGTTAAAGCCGCATATGGCGCACCCGCGTATGGCACGGGTGCTCTGCAAGTGCTGGACTATCAGCTGCTCTGTTACTTTGCTTGCTCATTAGGTGGTGCCACTGTCACTGCTCTCAGCTGTGTAGCAATCAGCCTTTGGCTGGTTCCATGGACATGTGTTTGGGATACACATTCCAGTTCTGCTATTTTTCTTTCCAATCTTCCTTTGTAGTTGAAGTACCACTATTCTGAGGTCCAAGATAGAATGCCCAGGAAGACTGAAGTGTCCTGCAATTTGTTTTTGCGTATTTCTACACAAGTAGATTTGTTTAGGATTTTAAGTAGATATATATAGGACTGCACCATTGGTCTATGAAGGTCCCAAAAAATTCCTGTTTTTCTTAACTGCTGTGAAATCAACTTTGGCTTATGGCAACCCTGTAAATTCAAGTCACCCTGTTATCTTAGATCTTGCAAATGCAGGACCATGGCTTCTTTGATCAAGTCTATTCAGTCATAACTGCACCCTGTCTCCCAATGGCTATATCCCTAATTCTGTTAGCTCACCTGGTGGACCTTGGATGAGTGTATATGGATTTCTCAGAGCTTGCAAAACCGCTTCATTTTGGCTGGGATTGAGCCGCCTGGAGCTTTCTGGAAGATCAAAGCTTCTGCATTCCAGGAGACTGGATTTAACTGCTACACAAGTTAAAAATAAAAACAAAAACCGTTATCAAGTAGACATTGCAACAGGCTTTTCTTCAAGGTTAACCTGTGTTCGCACATCCAAATGTGAAATAAGATAGAAAAGAATTGTTATAAGCCTCAGGAGTTGATCCTGTCACTCTGTAGCTCCATAGAGCAGAGCTAGGGAACTGTATGGCACTCCTGATGTTCTTGGATTGCAGCTCCCAGCAGCCACAGCCAACATTGCCAATGGCAAAGAACAATGGGAGGTGTAGTTCAACAATATTTGGATAGTTACCTGTATCCCAGGCTCGTCTCAAAGCATTGGGACTGACATTCAAGAAACACTAGTCAGTCAGCTATTTGAACTTAACTGCATATATTTGGAAACAATTGCTCTTTAGGAAGAAAAATAGCATTTGTTTTAAAATGATACACAAACTTATTATATTATAATGGAGTTGGAGTAGATGGCCCTTGGGGTCTCTTCTAACTTTATAGCCCGATACAGACAGGCAAAATAAGGCGCCATTAGGGTTATTTGATGTGCCTTTAGGGTTAGGGAGGGCACAGCGTTTGCACCCTTCATAACCATAAAGCATATGGGCGCTGCCATTTTAAAATGATGAAACGGAGCTCCTTTTTTGTTCCGGGTCCTTGGTGAGGCCTTTAGATAGCCGTGCGAAGGACTCAGGGGGGAAAGGGGCCATGGCAGCGGCCCCTTTCTCCCCTTGGAACCGTTGGGGAGAGAGGGGCGCAGCGGGCACCCAGGGCACCTGCTGCACCCTGCTTTCAGGTCACGGGGAAGCGGCAGTTCGCCACTTCCCCGCGGCCTGCAGAAGCAGCGGGATGGGGCCTCTGAGGTTGCCGGTGAGGCAGCCTTGGCCCCATCTCGCTGCTTCTCTGGGTGAGTAGAGACCTCCCCTTTTGTGCGGTCTGTATTGCCCCTATGATTGTATAACTCTTGTAAGTTTCAATACCACAGCCTACAATTTGTTTCCACTTACATGTTTTGGAAATCTGATGGCCAAGAGCTATTCTCTTGGCAAGCTGAGTTGCATGTTCCAGTTGCCAAATAGCTTTCTCCTTCCGTCTGTTGAGAAAAGAAGTGGGGAGGGGTAAAGAAACCACTTTAAAGAAGAAAGACAAAACAGAAGAGTGGTGCAATGCATGCATTCAGTGAAACTTTGATCAGTCAAAGTTTGGGGTGATTGCCATCAAATTTTGGAGTGTTGACCAACTTATTCATCTATTCCATTCTTCCAGTATCACAAAATATTGAGATAATATTCTACTTTTGACATTGGCTACTGCTACACTGCAGAATTAATGCAGTTTGATACCACTTTATGGCTACATACAGCTACATCCTATGGAGTCCTGGGATCTGTAGTTTGTTGTGGCACCAGGACTCTCCGACAGAGAAGGCTAAATATCTCACAAAACTACAAATTCAGCCATGGTAATCAAAGAGGTGTCAAACTGCATTAACTTTGCAGTGTATATGTAGCTATTGTTTTTATTTATTTATTTGTAAGGGGTTTATATCCCGTCTATCTCTCAAAATGGGATTCAAGGCAATTGTGATTGGAGGTCCAGCTAACCATTATTTATCCAGACCATCTCAAATTTGAGGGAAGGACTTAATGATACAAATGGCATACTCCTAGGTATTCTATGAGTGAACACTGCAATAATTTATATATTTTCATGTTTTCTGCACCATTTATATGACACTTTTCACTTTAATAATGCCAAAGCAGCTACTCTTCCGTCTGAGAGAGGAATGAAAATAAAAGGCAGGGTTGCATCCATACTGTGGAGAGCAAATCATCAGAACAACTATCTTGCAATGAACCTTTTATTATCTAAGGGTACTACTGCATGACATATCACTTGCATACCAATTTTTAATTGGCATGGTATACTACAAAAGCTTAGGGTTTGTAGTTTGGTGAATTCTCTGGGAACAGGCATTATTTTCTGGCTCTCCAACAGAGAATCATTAGCCACCTTGCATCCGTATACTGGAAGAATGGCAGGATATAAGTAAATGAAATAATATTAAGTCCCTCATCAAACCACAGATTCCAGGGTTTTGTAGAATGGAGCCATGACAAACAAAAGTACTATCAAACTGTTACTGCTGTGTGGTGCAGATACCCCCAACGTGGAACAAAATGAAAAATTTAATCTGGAAAAGAGGAAATGAAGAATGAAACATGAATCTAAACCATGCAAACTTACACGTCAGGAAGCAACTTTGGAATGAGCTCCACAGTGAACCTGGAAGACTCCTGGGTGACCTCAACAGGAATGTTTTCCATGGACATGAAATGGATGGCGAAACGAACCATCGTTTCACCACGTTGATCAGATTTGTCATTGCTTTCACACTCCTCGGTACATCCATGAGCCACCCAAGTGTAGGTACCTGGGTCCACTATCAATTTGCCATCCTTGCTGTTTTGTTTGGTCAAGCTCAATTGTTGGAGGTTGTGGCTAAGGTTCTCCATGCTATTCTGGATACCATTAGGCTTCAGACCTGAAAGACGGATGCAGAGGTAGCAGTAGCTGAAATCCACCTCAATGGCACACTCTTTCAGGAACTCCTTGGTGAAGGAGATGGTCCCCTGGAGCTGCCCTTTCTTCGTTCTTTTCTTTGCCCAGATGATCTTGACATCCTGCAGGACAATGGAGTCATTCTCAGCCACAGCACATGAAGCCGCTTCCATATCAGAAAGTGGCAGCCAGATTTTGCGATACTCAGAGGCATCCTTATATTTCTCCTTTGATGCTTGGGTAGCGAATTGGGAGAAGCAGTCAATGGGTTTCTCTGAGTGCTCTAGACACACATCAAAGCCAGGAGTGATGGTCCACAACTGCACAAATGGCACCAGGAAACCCCGCTGAACATCAGTGGTGAGCTGGAGGTGCAAGACATCCCCACCACTGAGCTCCACTGACAGTTCTACATAATGCAAGCACTTGCTCCTTTTAATTCTCCCTGTAGGTCTCAGCTGCTTAATATGACCCTCCTCAAGGAGGAAGAGCACCTTCTCATACTCTTGGTTTCTGACAGCAGCAAGAACATCGCACCAGACTTTTGCATTAAAGACGGTGACCCTCTTGTCCTGAAGCAAGGATGATGCCAAGATGTGCTTCTTTAAGGTCAGCATGGAGTAGACCCTTCTCCTCCACACCAGCTTTATACTCCCCTGTTCCTCAATGAAAAATGGCTGTGCCACAACCTGGAGAGCTCTATAGTTAATGAGCTGAAGATCAGGAAGGGTCTCCTTGTTGAAAGGAAACAAGACTTTGAAGTTCTTGGCCATCTCTTCAACATTCACAACAAAGGCCACCTTCTGCTGGACCTGACATTTCAACTGAGCTGCCATCTCCAGGGAGTGGGCCTTTTTTTCATAGGCAGCTGCCATTGCATTCTTCCGGCTAAAATCAAAGCAAAGGAACTCAATATCCTCTGGGGAATACTGTACTGGCTTCTTCAGGATCAGAGAGAGGATGTGTCGCTGGAGCACAACATCTATGTAACGCCGGATGGGAGAGGTAGCCCAGGTGTAAGAGTCCACATGCAAGGAATAATGACCTACTTTGGACTGAACAGATGAGTTGGAACGTAAAAAATAAGAGCGACTCAAAAGTTTCCGGAATTCCAGGTTCACAGGGGCCAATTTGGGATGAATGTCATCTGTTGCAATCAGGTCAAGCATCTTGGAAATATCACCGATACTGGCAGCGGACTTCAGATGTTCCCACAATGAAGCCAAGAGTACAAATTTATTACTGGTCTCCATGTGGACTTCAGTGGTTGGAACACCAAGATGGTGTGAGAGGTGGGTGGACAATGGGATTATGTCTCTGTATTTGTTTCTCATCTGAGCCATTTGCTGGGGGTTGGGCTCCATCTGGCAACGCAGAGGAATGAGACTTCTGGTGGAATCCTGACTGGTGAGGAACTCTCCCACAGAACTGTTGAACAAGATCATAAGCTCCTCTACCATCTGGTGGGAACGTCTCTGACCCAGAGGACAGTCTTCATCTAGTTGATCATAGTAACAGTCTTCGTGGAGCCTGGCCTTCCGGTGGACTAGAGAGAAATGATAAGCAACTGCAATACAATCCTCCAGAGTGTCAAAGTGAAGCGATGGTGCCTCTGTATTGTAGTAATTCTTAATTATGTCTTCAGCCTCGTCATAGGTCAGCTGGAGATCTGAACGGATTGTGGATAGAGTAAAGGAAAGTTTTGTCATTTGGTCATTATTTTTATCCACTAAGACAAAAAGAGAGATCACATGGCGCTCTTTCTGTGGAAGGAGACTGCAGAGGTCTTGGCTGAGCTCAGGTGGAAACATGGACACTGGCTCCTTCCCAGGAGCATAATAACTAGTTCCCCGGTTCTTGGCTTCTATGTCTAGAGCACTGCCTTTGGAGATGACAGAGGCCATGTCAGCAATGTGGATTCCAATTTCATATTTCTCACCTAGATCTCTAATACTGATGGCATCATCCAGATCTCTAGCACCTGAGGGGTCAACTGTGAAGGTTTGATAGGCCCGACAGTCTTTCCGATTGGCTTTCACAGAAGTGGATTTATTGGAGGTGCATTCGGCAACCTCCTTGAACACTGCATCTGGGTATTTTTGTGGCAGGCTGTACTCAATGTCAAGGATCTGTAGTCCCTCTTCCAGTGTTGAAGCCACAGGAAGGACCTGCAAAACGATCCCCAAAGGATAGTAAAACCCCTCCCGCCACTTAATGACCTGGACCACAAAGAGGCATTTCTTTTTGTCCTCTTGGGTTATCGTCTTGCGACTCTTCAGCTTGATCTGCCCTGCTTGGTCTACCCGGCGAATGGGAATAATGTTTCGTTCATCTTTGAACCCT
Source organism: Urosaurus nigricauda (assembly GCA_034509955.1). Classification (NCBI taxonomy): domain Eukaryota; kingdom Metazoa; phylum Chordata; class Lepidosauria; order Squamata; family Phrynosomatidae; genus Urosaurus; species Urosaurus nigricauda. Next base: position 5,819,859 of record JAOEGL010000004.1, read on the forward strand.
GGCACAAAGATTTTGGTAACTGAACGGTCAATGGGGATCATGACACGTAGATCATAATCATCCACTGAGCAGATAAAGATACGGTTCCTATCAGCTGCCTTCATCACACCCACCACTTTCCCATGGAGACTTCCTTCAGATGTAGCCTTGTTCTGTAGGATCTCCACCAAGACCTGGTCACCAGTGAAAGCCATCCCACAGTTAACCCGGCCTTTGATCTGGATGTTCAGGGCAGGGGAATCATCCAGAGAGACGGCGGAAGCTCGATCAAAGCCCTCCTTCATGAACTCGCAACGCTTGTAGATGTTGGGACACATATGCAGATACTCCTTCATGGTCTGCGGGGAGTAACTGATATACTCCTGCCTGCTGCCTTTGTGAACAGGGTCCTTGGACCTCACATTCATCAGGCCTTCATCTGAGACAGTCACCACCACATCATTGCTCTCATCCAGAAGCTCCTGTAATATAGGATCATCGATATTTAAGCTCCCTGCCTCAGAGACCCAGGAATCTGTATCACTCCCATCTTCCTCAGACTTTGGGCTCTCCCTGTTCCAGCTGGCCTGGTCACACACAGCCTGTCTTATCTCTTCCAGGGTCAGAGTTTCGGGAGCCATGGTTTTGTGGTCAATGCACTCCCTGATGAAGCCTTTCCAGATCTTGCTGCATCGTCCATAGGAACATAAAGCCACTGCATCCCCAACAACGATGACCTGGGACTGGGCCCTTGTCATGATGGTGTTCAACACACGTGCATCATTAAAGAAGTCCAGGTTGGATGAACTGATATTGCTGAGGCTTTCCCTGGTGTGCACAGTGCTGATGATAATAACACGGAATGCTTTCCCTGTTAAAATAGCAAGAGAGAAAAAACAGTTTATAAATGATGGGTGGGAATCGTATCATCTACAGACCACAAAAGGCCACCAGGATCATTTTGTGACTCTCTCTAAGTCTATCTGCTCAGGCAAGGACACCCACTGGATACTTTGAGCAAGTCACACTCTCTCGGCCTAAGAAGAGGGCAATGGTAAACCCCCTGTGAATAAATCTTGCAAAGAACACCTGAAGATGGGTTCCCATTAGTTGGACTCTAAGGTGCATACAAAAACATCCCACTTCTGACTTCACTTTTGGAGAATGATGATAACCTTTGATAGGGCCTGGGGCAGAAAATGGCCCCAGATTTCCAGAGCTTGCATGTCCCTTTTACAGACCAACAGCTCCCACATGAAGGAAGAAGACAGAGCTGGTTAGATGGGACTTGCCCATAATTTTTCTAAATTAAATGTGGAGAAAAGGCTGCCTTGTTTTGAGAAGATATCTGGCACTGTCGTGCTTGCAAGCCAAGGAATCATTTTCAAATTCCTAGCTGCCAGAGAAAGATTTTTCTGTGTGATAAACCCAGATAGGTGTGGTAGAGCAACTGCCATAATTCTTTAAGGATTAGTATCTATTTTACAGGTGCCTGGCAGGCACTGGGATTTTTCCAGCCTTATACCCACATTTTTAAGCTATTGATGCCCTTTCCATAAAAGAGTTGTCAGAAGCTGCCCAAAACAGAGTAGAACAGCTTGTGTCAGACACCAGGACGGGAGAAATGTCCATATCCCAAAGGCAATTGTGAGAGGAAAGAAGGAAACAGCTGAGTAACAAATAAGGCAAGTTCCCATGTGAGAACCAGCTTCCCTCAAAACATATATACCTCACTGGTGATGATGAATAATATTAATGTGATTGAGGAATTTTCATCCTAGGCTTCCAGTACTGTGATTTAAATCTGTCACCCCAAAATAAAGGATATATGTGTATGCATATGCAGGCCCTTGTGGTCTCTTCCAACTCTATGATTCTATGATTCTATGATTCTATGATTCTAAATTTCTTCACCAATTACAGGTTGAGTCGCCCTTATCTGGAATTCAGAAATCCAAAGTACAGTACTCCAAAATCCAAAATTGCCCACATGAGTGGCTGAGATAGTGACACCTTTGCTTTCTGATATTTCAGTGTACACAAACTTTGTTTCATGCATAAAATTATAAAAAATATTGTGTATAAAATTACCTTCAAGTTATTTATACAAATGAATTTCATGTTTAGGCTTGGGTCCCATGTTCAAGGCATCTCATTATCTATATGCAAATATTCCAAAATCCAAAAAGAATTTTTAAAAAAATCTGAAATGCAAATATTTCTGGTCCCAAGCATTTGGGATAAGGGAGACTCAACCTGGACTTGAGAACCCAATCACAATATGGGAAGAAAAAAACCCTGACTCACATGGTTCTTGTGATCAAAAACTCTACAAAGTAATGCAAAAGAAAAATAAAACCAACTTGACACACAGCCCTTCGTTTCCATGTGGGTTCCACTGCAGACCTCCCCCTCCCCGGTGGATGGCAAATTCTGTGTTACCTCGAGTCCTGTTGCCAATAGTAGCATGCTGTGCATGCAAATGCATTGGTATGGCCACATGTACATGTCACCATTGAGAATGGGGTGGCACCATCCACAGATGCTCCAATCCACAGGGGCCAAGCTCGCAGATAGGAAGGGCCAATTGTATTTGAGGGGGAAAAGGCTAATGACAGTGCCCTACAATCTGGCGCTTTCCAGATGTGTTCAGACTGCAATTACCATCATCCCTGGCTGAAGGCTAGGGGAGTTGCAGCTCAGCACATCTAGTGAGCACCAGGTGAGAGGGAGTTGGATTATGGAACAACAGTTTCCCTCCTTCTCTTCCATCAATGTTTTTCATAAAATACTAAAATATCTATGGCCAGGAATAACACAATGTACCTTCTTTGGCTGAAAACACTATAGCGGAAACCTGGGCAAATATACCAACCTGGCAGGTTTTCATCGCTCTCCACTGTCACATCTCCTAGTGACTTCTTCCTTAGCTCCTGCCTTATTGCCTTCACCTGGAGACAAAAAATTAAGCCAATCAGTAAGCCAATGGAGATTGGAAGATCTTGTGCAAATGTTGAAAACATGAGCATCATACTGGAAGTTACAGGGATGTTACTGTGGGAGTCTTCTACAGACCCCCAAGTCAGTCAGAGGAATTGGATGATGCCTTTCTAGAACAGATAAACACATACTCAGAAAGGAGAGATGTAGTAGTGATGGGTGACTTCAACTATCCTGATATTTGCTGGAAGTCAAACTCAGCCAAATCCTCAAGGTCTAGCAAATTCCTAACTTGCCTGGAAGACAATTTCATTGTCCAAAAGGTGGAAGAGGCAACAAGGGGATCAGCCATTTTAGATCTGATCTTAACCAACAGGGAAGACCTAGTTGATGGGGTGCAAGTGGTGGGATCCTTAGGTGGAAGTGACCATGTTCTCCTGGAGTTTGTTATACAGCGGAAAGGAGAAGCCAGGCATAGTCAGACACACACTCTAGACTTTAGGAGAGCTGATTTCAATAAAATTAGAGAAATACTGGGGGTGATCCCATGATCAGGAATACTAAAAAAAAGGGAGTTCAAGACGGTTAGGAGTTTCTCAAAAAGGAGATACTGAAGGCACAATTTCAAAAAGTTCCAATGCGGAAGAAAAATGGAAGATGTCTCAAGAAGCCAGTATGGATGACTAAGGAACTTTCAACTGAGATAAGCCTTAAGCAGAACATGTATAAGAAATTGAAAATGGGGAAATCACCAAAGAGGAATTCAAACAGATAGCCAGCACATGTAGGGGTAAAGTCAGGAAAGCTAAAGCGCAGAATGAACTCAGGCTGGCTAGAGAGGTTAAGAACAATAAAAAGGGCTTCTTTGGATATGTCCGCAGCAAAAGGAAGAAGAAGGAAACGGTAGGGCCACTGCATGCAGAAGATGGCAAAATGCTAACAGGGGACAGAGAAAAGGCAGAATTACTCAACACCTTCTTTGCTTCAGTCTTCTCAGAAAAGGCAAAGGGTGCCCAACCTGAGGATAATGGAACAGAATACAGAATAGGGGAATTTCAGGTAGTACAGGAATACTTGGTTAACCTAAATGAATATAAGTCTCCAGGACCAGATGAACTACATCCAAGGGTATTAAAAGAACTGGCAAATGTAATATCAGAACCATTGGCAATAATCTTTGAGAACTCCTGGAGAACAGGAGAAGTCCCAGAAGACTGGAGGAGGGCAAACGTTGTCCCCATCTTCAAAAAGGGAAAAAAAAGAGGATCCCAACAATTATCGTCCGGTTAGTCTGACATCAATTCCAGGAAAGATTCTAGAGCAGATAATTAAACAGAGAGTCTGTGAACATTTGGAGGCCAATGCCATAATCACAAAAAGTCAACATGGGTTTCAGAGAAACAAGTCATACCAAACGAACCTGATCTCTTTTTTTGATAAAATTACCAGCTTGGTAGATGAAGGGAATGCTGTGGATATAGTCTTGACTTCAGTAAGGCCTTTGACAAGGTTCCCCATGACATTCTTGCAAACAAGCTTATAAAATGTGGGATAGACAAGGCAACTGTTACATGGATTTGTAACTGGTTGACTGGCCAAACCCAAAGGGTGCAAAACAATGGCTCCTTTTCAACCTGGAGAGAAGTGACCAGTGCGGTCCCACAGGGTTCTGTCCTGGGCCCAGTGCTATTCAACATCTTTATGAATGATTTGGATGACAGAATTGGGGGCATACTTATCAAATTTGCAGATGACACTAAACTAGGAGTAGCAGCTAATACCCCAGAGGACAGGATCAAAATTCAAAATGACCTGAATAGACTAGAAAGCTGGGCCAATGCTAACAAAACGAAATTCAACACAGAGAAGTGTAAGGTTCTGCACTTAGGGAGGAAAAATGAAATGCACAGATATAGGATGGGGGACACCTGGCTGAATGAGACCACATGTAAAAGGGATCTAGGAGTCCAAGTAGACCATAAGCTGAGCATGAGTCAACAGTGCGATGCAGCAGCTAAAAAGGCCAATGCAATTTTAGGCTGCATCAATAGAAGTATAGTGTCTAGATCAAGGGAAGTAATCGTGCCACTCTATTCTGCATTGGTCAGGCCCCACCTGGAATATTGCGCCACAATCCAAAAAAGATGTGGAGAAACTGGAGCGGGTCCAAAGGAGGGCGACTAAAATGGTGAAGAGTCTGGAAACCATGCCCTATGAGGAACGCCTCAGGGAACTGGGGATGTTTAGCCTGGAGAAGAGAAGGTTAAGAGGTGATATGATAGACCTGTTTAAATATTTGAAGGGGAGTCATATTGAGGAGGGAGCAAGCTTGTTTTCTGCTGCTGCAGAGACTAGAACGCGGAACAATGGATGCAAACTGCAGGAAAAGAGATTCCACCTCAACATTAGGAGGAACTTCCTGACAGTAAGGGCTGTTTGACAGTGGAACACACTCCTTCCTCGGAGGGTGGTGGAGTCTCCTTCCTTAGGGGTCTTTAAGCAGAGGCTGGATGGCCATCTGTCGGGGATGCTTTGATTTCGAGTTCCTGCATGGCAGGGGGTTGGACTGGATGGCCCTTTTGGTCTCTTCCAACTCTATGATTCTAAGTGGGAAATATGAGATAATATTTCTTTTATCAGTGCTATTCATAATGGTAGTCTATGGACTACTGCACATCCACAAGCCATTGATTACTAGTCTGCAGCAATCTTCCAGCAAAGAAAGAATTGTAACCAATGGGCACAGATACGGTACCAGCCCTGTGCATGTTAAGGAGGAAAACGACCAGTCTCCCACATCAGATAATGTCACTTACTGGGAGTGGGATATTAATTTATTTATCAAATGGGATAATCTGACTGCTGAATACTGTGGCATCAGTTCTGTACCGTGCCAGTGTGTCTGCTCACTCTCCCTTTGGGCAATGGCAAAGACAGAGTTTTTCTTTCTGCAGTCCCCTTGAATCAAATGGCACATTTAAGGCACTGATGCATAGTCTATGTATCAGTAACTGCAGGGCTGGACTCCTGCTGGTTCGTTCCAACTACACAAGGACCAATGAATCAAATGTGTTGAAACACAGGTAATCAAATTAATTGAATGGCACTATTCTAGGTATGACTAACAATAGGATTCTTGGTGTTGTTGCTAACCGCCTTTGAGTTGATCTCAATTCATGGCAATCCTGTAGATAAGATATCTCCAAGACTCCCTGTCGTCCATTGCTCTGCTTAAGCTCTGTAAATTCTTACCTATGACCTCCTCTAGAGTCCATCCATCTAGCATGCAGCCTTCCTTTCTTTCTGCTTCCCTCCACCTTTCTTATAATTATTGTTTTTTCAAACGAATCACACCTTCTCATGATGTGAGCCAAGTACAACAACCTCAATTTTATCATCTTGGCTTCCAGGAAGATTTCCAGCTTGATCTGTTTAATGACCCATTTGTTTGTCTTTTTGGCTGTCCATGGTATCCTCAGCACTATTCTCCAGGACCACATCTCAAATGAATTTATTTTCTCTTGATATGCTTTCTTCACTATCCAGCTCTCACATACTACGTGGTAATAGGGAAGACAATGACTTGGGTGATTTTAACTTTTGTACTCAGTTGTATATCTTTACTCTTTAGGATCTTTTCTATTTCTTTCATAGCTACCCTCTCCATTCTTGGTCTTCTGATTTCGTGACTGTTCTAATCAATGTTTGATTCCAGGTAGAACTCTTTTACTATTCCTATTTCCTCATTGTTTAGGTTGAATTTGTGTACATTCTAAGCCATGTAAAATGGTACTCTTGTGGAACTTTGTTTATACAATCATGAATTGATGGTGCCTATTGCACAACAGTAAATAAATAAATAAATACACATACATGTGCAAAGGAATTTATACAGGTATATGACATCAACAGGATTCTAGGTAATGTGTTTAATTCCTGAACTGAAATTCACATTTTATATATGCATGTGATTGTGTTTGTGTGTATCCCCCATTTTGTGCATTTATTTGCACTATTCAACCAATTTATGTGTGCATGTATATACCCATGTATCCTTTCTCCAGAATTTTGAAAACCAAAGTACTCCAAAATCCAAAATTTCTTGAGCTACAATACAAGTGGCATAGTATGTACCTGTATTGTACTTGTGAGGCTAGAGAGAGACATGACTGTAAAGAGATGTGAGAATCTTGAAATGGCTCAAATCCATGCCTCTTGCCAATTTACAGATCCTTAACCTCTCTTCAGCTCTACTACATCTCATTATATGTATGCAAATACAGGGATTTGAAAATCTGAAAATATCAAAAATGCAAAATGCTTCTGGTCCAAAGCATTTCAGGTAAGAGATACTCAATGTGTGTGTGTTTACATATATATATATATATATATATATTCTCTAATTTGCACCTTTATTTGCAAAATTTACCCATTTTATGTGTATGTGTATGTATGTGTGCACTTATTTCCCCATCTTGTGCATTTATTTGCACAATTTAACCTATTTTTTATTTATTCAGCTCTTCTGAATTAGCTGAACCATTTTTCATTTCATTCCAACTATTTTTTCCCATTATACACATATTAACTGTTTGCATTTTTAAAAATATGGCACATTATTTTGGGTATACTCGAGTTCTTGGAAACTCAACCCTCAGAGAAATTTGAGGTGCATATTTTCTTGCAACAATTCTTCAGTGGTGCAAAAATGCTGCTTTTATTAAAAGTCTTGCAGCTAACAAAATTTCTTCACTACTCTAGAATATTGGATTGGAATGATTGGAATATTATTCCATCATTCTTAGCCAACATGACATGGTGTGGTCTAAATTCACCCGAACAAGGCAGCTGGAGAGAGACCTCTAATGCAAAATCTTAAAATTCTGGTCACTTTCATATGGGAGAACCCAGTTTGTTGAAGTTTATGGGTGAACTCTACTGATTGGTACCTGCTAAAGAAAACTCACTGAATCAGCAGATGATTGGTGAATCAACAAGGAAAATCCCACTGAATCAAAGAGCTTAATTGAGACTAGACAAAGAAAATGTTGATTCGACTGTAATGGAGTGCTGGAGGATATCATGGACTGCCAAAAAAAGACAAATGGGTCCCAGAGTAAATCAACGATGAGCTTTCACTAAAGGTCATAATGACTAAACTGAGGATATTGTACTTTGGAGACATCATGGGAAGGCATGACTCGCTGATAAAAATGATAATGCTGGGAAAAGTAGAAGGCAATAGGAGAAAATGAAGACCACATTATAGGTAGATTCACATAACCAAGAAAGACATGGCTGCTCTGAGTTTGCAAGACCCAAGCAGGGTTGTTAACAGTAGATCTTATAGGTCTCCCATTCATAGGGTGGCCATAAGCAAAAGCCAATTTGGTAGCTCTCAACCAAAAGAAGTAGTTAACAATACTCAAGTTTTGTTGGAACTGGAAACAGGATTCAGAGCTGTGTCCAGAGTGATCTCCTATCACTGCCCCCAATAACTGAGCTCCATGGACTTGTTAATTTACCTGCATGCCACAGGAGACCACACAGATCCTCTTGAGATCCCGCTCTCCCCATTCATCTGGCCATCTCTGTTTGATCTCTTCCACCTTCTCAATGACTTCCCTAATCTCCAGGTTGTTAAGCCAAGATGTCATAGACATATCCCTCTCAGGGGAGCCAGCGACATGGCAGAACATGAGTGGGTAGAATTCTGGGTGAGGAGGCACATTGCCCTTGGCACAGATGGCATCCCCTTTGCCAACATAGAAGTGCCTGGAGACAAAGTCAATGATGCTGGGAGTGGAGCGGTAGTTCTCGTTGAAGATGATTCTGCTCTTCAGGGCCACCTCATGCTTCTCCTTCTTGTAGTACCGGAAGAGGCGATTGAGTAATGTGTGATCAGCCCACTGCTCACCCTCCCGTAGGCAGGAAAGTTTTGGGGTGACCTGCATGTGGTCCCCTGCTAGGATGATGCGGGTCTCCAAAGTAGCAAGGGAGAGAGGGACCAGAGCTTCGCACTCCAACATCTGGGCAGCTTCATCGATCAAGATGTGGCTGAAATAGCCAGCAGTTAGCCCAAGTTCCAGGGAGAGCATACAAGTGGTGATAACAATGCGGTACCTGTCCAGTTCTTTCTTAGTGGGGAGATGAAAGGAATCCCCATTCGGGGAAAGGCAGCAATACCGCAGCGTGATTGGGTCTGTGGTTTTCACACTATGGCCACTGAATTTGATCTGTAATGGAATGGCCTCAGGATGTCCTGATGTGACATAGTCGTGGAAATAATCACGGGTGTAAATATCAGCAGCACTGTGGAGTGAAAAGGAGTTTATTTAGGGTATCCAGCCTTTATAGGGATTTTTTTCTGGAATAAAACTGAAGGAATGCTTTACCATTATTATTTAATGCCTTGACTAGGTGAAATGTGGCCCCTGGGAGTACATATGGCCCCCAAGGACTAAACTCTGTGCTGACCACTTGTTTTTGTGTGTCTTCAAGTCATTACTGATTTATGGTGACCCTAAAATGAACCTATCACAGGGTTTTCTTGAACAGATTTGTTCAGAGGGGGGTTGCCCTTTCTTTCCTTGGAGGTTGCGAGTGTGATTTGGCCAGTCACCCAGTCAGTGTCCATGGATCAGCAGGAATTCAAACCCTAGTCTCCACACTCCACGTTCAAAGCACCACACCACACTTGCTGTTTGTGCTGACTTCAGTCAAACTTCAGTCACACTTTTTACCTGTTTACCTATGGGGAGTTTTAAAAAAAACATGGGCCTACAACACATCAAGGGTTGAAAATGGGGCAAAATGGCTAATCAAAGGGGCTGTACATATGGGCAGGGAAACCGGCCCCCTTTGCTGTGTATCATTCCTGGATCAGCCAAACCGCGCAGGAATGATATGCAGCCAGGAAGAAGCTGGCTAGAGTAGCTTCTTCCTTGCGGCATCATAAGGCCTGCAATGCAACCCTATGACTCCACTTTCTGTGTGCAACATGTGCATGCTGCACAGTGGCGGCGGCAGCAGTGGCATCATGACAGTCCCCCGTGTGGATGGGAGGCCACCATGATGATGGCATCCTTACAGACTAGGGTGCCAGAGCGTGCGGTTGCTGCGCACTGGAACCCTAGAATCGGTGCCACCACACCGCTTCTGGCTCATCTGTACTGGGCCAAAGCCTCTAGAGGCTACAACTGGCAGTTTGTATGGTTGATCCTTAGCACCTCCAGTTAAATGGGAATAGCATGTGACACGAAAGACCTTTCTATGCTGCTAGGGTCAGATAATGCAGATAATATTCACTCAAGGGGTGAATACTTCTGCAACCAACACATAACAGTTTCTCACTGTTGTTGACTTGGTTTCTGTGCCACAATTTTAAAAATGCACACCTTCATATCGTAGAGTAATCTGTATAAGTCAAGTGGTCAGAATGCCAATGAAATCTATTCCAGTTCTATGTAACATAATAAAATGTGGAAAATCAAAAAGGAGTGAATGCTTCTACAAGGCATTGCAACACCAAATTAAAGGAGGAAATAATCTGCTCCAGCAAAAGGCAATCTGCTATGTTCTTATACCTTGGGGGCAGGAATGGGAGAAATGTGGTCTTCCAGATGTGGTTGGACTAGAACACCCATGATTTTTCATGATCTGTTATGTTGGCTAAAACAGATGGGAGTGGCAGTCCGAAAGGATCTGAATTCCACATATTCTCCACCTCTACCCCCCCCCCCCTCCATTAAAGAAAACTATTCCTTGGACAGAGGCTGAAAGACCAAAATCATCAACAACTCAGCTTATATTTTGGGTTTTTTAAAAAATGTTGTAGTTTGTGTGTGTCTTCAAGTAGTTTCCAACATGGTAACCCTTAGGTGAACCTATCACAGGGTTTTCTGGGGCTGAGAGTATGTGACTCGACAATACTCAACCAGTGGGTTTCCATGGCTGAGTGGGGGAATCAAACCCTGATATCCAGAGTTGTTACCACTACACAACATTGGCACTTTTTAACTGGCATCATTATAGGTTAACTACTTTTTAACTCTTTTATGTTATGAATTTTTAACTAGGTTTATTTTAACTGCTGTAAACTGCCTTAAGTTCCAAACAGTGAAAAAGATGGGCTAACAAGAAGACAACAACATTGTTGTTCCTCTACCTCTAACAACAACAACATGTTCCTACAGAGAACACATAGCTCTTCAGATGTTGGACTCGAACTCCACAATCCTTCCTTCACTTGTGGATATTCTGGCTAGGTCTAATGGGAGCTGAAGCTCCAGCAGCATCTGGAGTTTCACACATTCCCCAACCCTAAACCTCAAGAATAATAATGATGATAATAATAATAATAAATATTATCTTGCAAATAAACTAAAAGAAAAAAAAACAATTCCCTCAACTCAGCTGACCTGTTGGTGTGGGTGCAGATCAGCACCCGTGTTCCTGGCTGCTTGATGATCTCCAGGGTAGCCATGGCCAAGGTGAAGGTCTTCCCAGTCCCAAAAGGGCCATAGATCAAGAGAGGAGGCACTTGCCGGATCCCGCCTGCCACTTGTCCAACGATGAAGGAGAGGGCTTGGTTCTGCTTGGCATTCCCACGCTGCAGCAATGGCAACAGACCCTGCCTTGGGGGTTGTGGGACGGAGCATGCAGCCACATCCGGTAGGACTAGCCGCACGTCACAGAGCTTGTCGACAGCATGATGCCACTTCCGGAAAAGAAGCTGATTGATCTGGAACTGGACCTCTACCTGGATGGACATGTCTGCTTTGAGGCCAAGCTCAAAGCAGCAGCGCCGGGGCAGAAGAAGCCAAATGCTCCTGTCAGTGATGTTGCTCCTCTCCACTGAGACCTCAAAGACACGGTTGTTAGTCGGGGGGTCTGGGGCCAGGAAGGCAGTGTTGACAGAGCGGTGTAGTAAGCGACCTTCCTCGGAGTCTCGGGTCAGAGAGTAAGGGGTGGTGATTTCAGCATAGAGTTCCCCTTGGGGAGCACACTTCATCCCCAGGAGAGGGATTGCCATCATTTGTCGAAGGGAAAGGACCACTTGCAAATTGAGCCTGCGTCAGAAGAGAAAAGAAGATCCAGGAGTCAGCAAAAGAGATGGAAGGGGCAAAGATGGAGGGAAAGAAACAAGGTACAGGTTGAGTCAGCCTTATCCAAAATACCTGGGACTGGAAGCGTTTTCAATATCAGAATATTTGCATATACATAATAAGATATCTGGGAGTCTAGACCTGAATCTAAAAAGTCCATTCCTCTTTCCTGTACACCTTATACACATATCGGTAGCTTGAGGGTAAATTTATACGTAATATTTTTTACTAATTGTGTACATGAAACAAAGTCAGTGTTCATGAACCATTAGAAAGCAAAGGTGTCACTCTATCTCAGAACTTTTGGATTTTGGATATTTCAGATTTTGGAAATCTGTATAGGACAAACTCAACCGCTGATAGAAAATGCATGCAGACCAGAGACTTTCATGTCCATCCCTCCTGCAACACAATTATACTTTATATTGTAGAATAGCCTAGAGGAGACCAAATATGGTGCAAATATGCCCTCCATATCACCTAGAGGGCATTTTGAGACATAAAATTTTATTTACACTTCTGGGGGGACCCTTAGGGCAACAAAAATAGCTATGGAGCCACATGCGCTCAAGGTGTACTTTTCCCACCCCCAATTTACATTTAAAAAGAGGTCAAATGTGGCCCTCCCAGGCTCTTTTTCTGGCCTCCCAGAAAGTGCAAGCAGACTTTCAACATGTACTTATTTGCAGGGAGTGCAAGAGTGTGCTAAAGCTTTTGAATACTTTTTAATATTTTAATATTATAATAATAAAAATAATAATTTATTTCTAGCCCGCATCTCTGAACAAGCAATCGGGGTGGGTTACAACAAGGTTAAAAAACAATACAATTAAAATATACCATCCCATCACCCAACTCCCCCCCCCCTTAAAACAGGATTAAATCACAACAACATTAAAATCAATAAATGAGTGTATAAAAATAAAATAAAAACAGCAACAGAAGTTCCAATCTGGAAACCTTAGCTGTATAAGGGTGAAATAATGCTGGAGAGAGAGATGGAGAAGCTCAAAAATGCGTTTCAGGGCCAGGAGGTGTTACACTTCTTCTGGGAAGGCCTGCCGGAAGAGATGTGTCTTTAGGGCTTTTTTAAAGCCTTCAATGGATGGAATACTGTTTCAAGCTATCATTTTAGCATGATGTTTTTATTTCTGTTTTAATACTCACTTAGCAATCAGCGCTCGTTGCGCCTCTTCCTCCCTGAACAGGAAGTTGTGCATTTGCTCACGATAGTTCAAGGGGGTGATCGGCTGGCCCGGAGCATCCCGCCGGAAATCCAGTGCCAGCACTGGGGCCTTGTACTTGGCCAGCAGCTCCAACTCATTGGCGGTCCGCTCCATGCCGGGCACCACCACACGGTTGCCACTGTGCCAGCGCTCGAAGTCTACAAAATGGCTGCTATTTTCCGTGGTCAGATCCACACGCCAGGAGGAAGTTTCTTTTTGGCCGACCTTAGCCTGGAGTTTTCGGACCAAGACGGGCCGGCCACCAAAGTCGAACACTAGCCACTGTTCATAGACGCCGAAAGTGTGACACTCCATGCACACCTCTACCTCGACTGCAGCTCCTGGCCGAGTCTTGAATCTCTTTCCTGAGGCATAAGTCAGGCCCAAATTGTGGCCATCTGCTGCTAGGAAAAAGGTTGCCCCTGGGATTCTTCTCAGCAAGGCCACGTGAATCAGCGGCTTCTGAAATTGGAGCAAAATAACATGACCAGCTTGGAAACATGATTTCATTGACTACAACACCTTGCATTCCTTGCCAGCCAATATGGCCACAGCCATGGCAACTCCTACCAATCTCTAAAAATCACCCAGGTATCTACCAGAAGATCTCACCCTGCAGTCCAACTACACTACAAAAATATAGTACTATGCTTCTACTTTAACTGCCATGGTTCAGTTTTATGGAATCATAGGATTTGGGAATGAAGAAAGGATGTTTAGAATTCTAAATCAGAGAGCTCATGTGCTGACCAAACTACAAACTCCAAGATTTCATAGAATGCTGCCAGAGCAGATAAAGTAAAAGATAGGACTATTAGGACTCAAAGATCCAGCCCTGTTGGTCTGTAGAATCAGTATGTAGAGAGATCTTGTGGCACCTTTTGAGAGTAACTGAAAGAAGTTGGTAGCATGAGCTTTCATAGACTTAAGTCTTAAGATTGAGGAAATAGACTTAAATCTACGAAAGCTCATGCTGCCAACTTCTTTCTTTCAGTTAGTCTCAAAGGTGTTACAAGATCTCTCTATAAAGCACTATCTAGATTGGCAAGTACACAAATACACAAAAACTGGTTGCAGAACATGTCAATCTTTCCAGGCATTCCATCCCAGATCTCAGAACAGCGGTCCTTGAACAAAAAAAACTACAAAAGAAGACTGAAAGAAGAACAGCAGAATTGGAATATATCCACAAGTCCATCAAAGTGAATTGAACAGAGATAATGGTTTCCTGGCACAGTACACACATTATAACACTCACTAACCTCCCAGCCTCATGAGGGCTCTCTTGGCCAGTTCATCACATCACCTTTCTGGTTCCCACATTCCATTCCAATACTATGGTTAACATAATCCTATGGTTATCTACTCACCTTGGCTTTGGGCAACATCCTTTCTCCTGTCTTTGTCCCCTGAGAATCATAATTAAAACTGAACTTGCAACCATACCCACAAAGTTTTGCATTTCTATTGCTATGTTCACACACGGCCTGCTTATATAGGTCTGTCCCTGGACCCTCTACTTCATACATCTGGAAAGTAGATTCAACTCTGCAAAAATGCCTGCTACTAATTTCTTTCTTTCAGTTAGTCTCAAATATGTGACAAGGTCCCTTTGCATAAGGGTTGTCAAGCAGCATTTATTGCAAGGGATGTCATTTATTTGAAGGCTGGAAAGCTTGTCCCTTATGGGAGTATCTTGTGTCCCTTATCTTGTGTCCCTTATCTTGTGTCCTTTATTATAAGCAATATCCCTACTTGAGGACTGGAAAGCTTTTCCTTTGATATACACTGAATGGGGTACCAACAAAATCCCATATACAATGGGTCCTTGGTATCCACTGGGGTTTGGTTCCAAGACCCCCCTGTGGATACCAAAATCCGTGGATGCTGAAGTCTCACTATATATAATGGGGTAGTACAATAGCGTCCCTTATTTAAAAAATGGCAAAATCAAGTTCTTTTTTTTTTTTTAATTATTTAAAGCCATGGATAGCTTGAATCTGTGGATTTCGGTGTGAGTCCTTCATAAAGACAGAAATGTGTGCACCGAGCAATTTATGAATATGGACAATACATTAATTTTACAAGGGAAGCACACACCTAAATTCACTGAAATCAGTACTTTCATTTGGTATTTTAAACAGAATACAAACTTTCCAAGAACTACTTTGTGATTGTCCACCCTGTATGTCATGAGTTTTCAATACCTTTTATTGATATTTTGAAAACCTGGTAAGGCTTCACCACTATGATTGTGTAGTATGGTTGGCTCCAAGTCTCTACTCAACCCTAGCCTAGCAATTCCAGTTACTTTGATGTCCCATTTTGGAAGAAGAGTGGGGTATAAAGTAAGCAAATAAGCAAAAGAGATGTGAAACAAGGCCTAATTTCTTGTGGTGGCCTAAAAGGGTTATTTGTGACACTTTTAAACTATTGTATAGAAGATAATTTCAGTAGGCATTATTTGCAAAACAACCTATTGTTATTGTGTGCCTTCAAGTCATTCCAGACTTTTGGTGTATGGTGACCCTAAGGTCAAGCTTTCATGTGGTTTTCTTGGCAGAATTAGTTCAGAAGGGGTTTGCCCTTGCCGTTCTCTGAGGCTGAGAGAATGTTACTTGCCCAAGGTCACCCAGTGGGTTTCCATGCACAACTGAGGGATTCAAACCCTGGTTTCCCAGTATCCAAAGTCCAACACTCAAATCACTATACCACGCTGGTTCTCTGGAAAACCTATCCTTGTTGCAATTAGCTCCTTATGTTCCAACCCTGGTAGAAAGGCAGAATATAAACAAAACACCTTTCCCACCCATCTTTTGAGAGACTGTCATCTTTTGAGAGACTGGCAACACTATCTTTTTGGCTCTGACATTGATAAGCATGAGAACCATAGCTAGTTACATTGGGTGGTGGATCTTGACATCTGGCTATCCAGATGCTTTGGACTACATCTCCTAGAAATCCCCAAGGGCAGAGATTGTGAAAGTTGAAGTCAAAAATGTATAGAAGGCCAAAGGTTGAGAACCACTGACTGCAGGACATCAATTTTAAAAAGCTGGAAATGGATTACAGATCAAAGGCCTAGAAACTGGTGTTTAGGAAAGTGACTTTTTCTGGATTACGATTCCCAGAATCGCCCAGACACCACAGCCATGGTAGCAGAGGATTCTGGTGGTGCTAGTCCCCCCCCCCCCCCAAATCAGTTTTTAAGCTCTGCTGCGAAAAGCCCTTTCCTCAGATCCTAAAGAACCATCCCTGGACCATGTACACAATCAGGGATAAAACACAGCAAGCAATCTGCTCTGATATAAGGTAGCATCCTATGCATAATACACACAGAAAGCCAATGCTCTTCCCTAGATTAATGCCACTGTGTGCAGAGTCATGCCCATCATTTGCAAGATTCCAAAGAAAGGCTCTAGGATTCTGCTTTGCTATTTCTGGGAGCCATTTCCTCTTCTTCAAGCTTACCTGGGAATGAACCGTGAAAAGCCACCGGTAGTGCATCTTCTTATCCTCTGACTGCACCCGCAGTGGCTGCTGGCAGGTGACCATCACACCATCCACTTCCTCTGAAATCTGGTGAAAGAAGCAACACATCGAGGCCAGGCAAGACCAATGCAACTAATTCTTTGCCAAACGGTTCCTCTATGTATGGCTTTGTCTGACAGATCCAATGTCAGTGGGGAAGTAAACTCACTCTGGATCTTAATCTGGACTTTAAAGGGGCTATGCAAGATGTTGAAGACTATCCCCCAAATAGCTTCAGCACCTTAAATACCTCCTGTTAAAGTTCAGCATAAAACAGCAGAGTGGATTCACCATGTCGCTGAGATGGATGACACGACTGATTATATCTGTTTCATGGTCCACAGTTGCCAAGTTATTCTGTAATTTCAAGACCAAGATATTGGACAAGAGGCTCTATCTAGATTTTGGGATGCCTTTCAGACCACGGTACGAGCCATGCACTCTCACCCCCATACATGCATAGGTATATGTACTACAGACACACAACTTTTTCAATCTGCCTAAACAGCAACTTAGGGGAGAGAAATAGTCAGGGATTTTGCAATTCAAAGTTTAGAATATTCTAAAATTTCAATTTCAGTTCAACCCAAGAGATTTGCCCTCAGACAACCTTGGAATTTCACCTCCTTCACAATTTTGCACATGAAAGCAATCTCACCATGATTTTATCTTACTCCTCTCCCCAATTTTGTTCTCATTTCACAAAAATACCAGACTTCCTGCATTCAGCCAGAAGTTTTTTCCTCTTTAGTGGCCAGCAACTTACAATTAAGACTTCATTGTGGCTTTCTTGGTATGCTGCAACAAGCCTGTCCTGGTAAGAGAGGAGACCATCTTGCTTGGCAGACATCTTGTTCGTCTCTGCGACTTTGGCTCTCTGGATCCACTCCTCCAGCTCTTCAATGGAATGGGCCTTGGCACAGTCTTCTCCATATTCACACACATCAGCTCTGGAGAGAGAAACGCACCCCAATGCAGTTATTCATGGGTAGGAAGCTTAAGAGGTTTGAGGCACAAGTGATATTCACATCAATTTGGCCAGTGAAGGATAAATGACTACACAGGGCCAGGAAGATTAAAAAAGTGAATGACTGGCTACAGAGATGGTATAGACCAGTGGTTCCCAAACTTTGTTCCTCTGGGTGTTTTGGACTTCAGCTCCCAGAATTTCTGATTGTTGGCCAAGCTGGATCAGGCTTCTGGGAGTTGATATCCAAAACACCCAGAGGAACAAAGTTTGGGAACCACAGGTATAGACAGAAGAAGTTTGGCTTCTGGAACCACGGTATTTACTTATTTAGAGGACTACTGGCTACAGATGGGCTGCACCTCACAAAAACTGGGCAGAAATTAGCAAAATGTAACTTCCAGTCTTAGAAAGAGATGGTCACAGTAGCAGAACCTGTGTGGGTAGAACAGGTGCTGAAAGTGGCCTTCTAATCCCCAATGTCTATAAACCCCTGAAATCATGGGGGCTGGATACACTCAGGGACATAGTAGGGTAGGGGTTAAAACCTCTCCTTTCCCCCAGGAGCTGCTGACCAGAGTCTCATCCAGGAGCCTACATCGTGGGTCATTCTTAAACTGTGTGTGCCTTCAATCTGCCCGTTGATTTATAGCAATCCCCTGAATTTGTTTCTTTAGCATGGAATCCTCAGAGGAGGTTTTGCCAGTTCCTTCCTGTGAAATAGAGCCTACAGCACCTGGAATTCATTGGCGGTCTCTCATCCAAGCTAGAGTGAATAAAACCTTCAAGTCCTAGAGTCCAAATTGCCTCCCAGACTCTACCAAGAGTAGCCCATTATAACTGTAAACCCACCTTTCCCCAGTCTATGGCCAATTTATTTGGCAGTAACAACAGAAACTTACTTTCCCCCTTATCCTTACTAAAGATCCAAACAAAAGAAAGCATATGCCTTCTCAGAAGCTAACAGTGTTCCTGAAGTGTGTTCACTTGAAACAAGGCTTGTTACAGAAAAGAGTAAGTTTTCACCAGTCCAGCTCTTAAGTGTGCCATATTGTTAGGAAACTAGCTTGGATAACAGGGATGGAACATCATCTCTGCACAGGATTTTCTATCAGTGAACACAAGTATTATAAAACGAAACAATGGCCCTGCCCTTAAATGAGCTTTGCAAAAGAAGGTGAGAAATGTTTATTCCAATTTAGTACCTTCTTATCTATGAATGACAGCCAGCATGGTGTAGTGGTTTCAGTGATGGACTAGGACTCTCGGAGGCAAAGGCTGAAATCCCCAGTCGGCTTTGGAAACCCACTGGATAACATTGTACAAATCACACTCTTTCAGCCTTCAAAAAAAGTAATGGCAATGTCCCTCTGAAAAAATCTTGCTGAGAAGACACCATCATAGATTGACCTGAGAGTTTGTCATAAAGTCAGAAACAACTTAAAGGAACACAACATATCTGTGAATGATTCTGGTGAGCCCTGATCTTTCTTTGAATTCCTATGAAAGCAGAAATAAGTCCAACTCACCGGCTGCAAAGCACAAAGCCCTTTGGGTTGTACGGAGGGGCACGATGAGTCCACTCAACCATGGAGTCGGTGGTGATCAGCTGTGCATGTTCCAAGGAGGAACAGTGGTTCTCAAAGCTCTCCTGAGAGTCACATGTCACCAGGCACACTCGGCAATAGAACCGGACTTTGGGCTGCGAGTCTTCTTCCACCGGCTTGCAGTCCACAGGTGTGTACAGGAGGTCTATGCGTGCCAGGCCATGGCTCTGCTCTGCCTCCCAGACCGCTAGTTCCACATCACTGTGAGCGCAATAGCACCGACGAAGAGTGCGATTGCATGGCTTGCCTGCAGAGATATATTCACAGTAACTGAATGTTTTCAAGGCTCCAGGACGGGGGCGGATTTCCGTGTACTGCTCCTTCATCTTGCCATTGGTGACCACATGGACCAAAAGGGCTTCCCAGTGCTTCTCGCAAGTCCGGCCAGAATCTTTAGTGGAAATACTTTGGGGAATCTGGTAAAAACAGGTTCTGCAGATTTCCTGGAAATGGCCTCCAAACTCATTGCGGATCTGCTCTGAAATGCTGGGACTAGGAGGCTTGGAGAGGTTGTTTGCTAAGCTGCCACTCTGAGCAATTTTCAAGAGCGTCTTGAGAACGTGCCTCTCCATGTTGTTTTTCCGTTCAAAGGTCCACACGATCACCTCCTCCCGGCTCCAAGCAAATGTGCAATGGTTCCTGTGCTTTGTGCAACCCAAACCAGAGACATAGTACCTGCAGATGTCATAATGGGCTGGGCTTGGAAAGTTGGGCCGCCTGCCGACCTTCCGCCACAGTTTTGTAGGTTCCCCCTTGCACTTGGCTAGGAGGATCTCCATCATGCAGTGGTGCTCCACCTCCTTCAGTTGGTAGGTGATCTCATTCTCCTGCACGCTGCATTTTGAGCAGGCCAAGTACAAAGACAGCTGCTCCCGGAGGCCGTCCAGCGGCGTCTGAACCACCCCATTTCGATGGGGCATGGTCACAAAAGATCTGGCAAAACTCGCTCAGAGAGAAACAAGGACTCCTCTGGATGCAGATGAGGATTATTGCATATGCACAGCAAGTGCCTCTTTCCCAAAGTCCTGGAAATCACAAAATCAAGGTCAGTAAGAGATTTGAAACCCAACATTATATGCCTCTACAAAAATGTTCATTAAAACAAGTGTTGAATGACTCCTTCCACCCTCAGATCCCGCTTCTGCAGGACCTGGAGGTAAGCCCTCCTCCCTCCATTTAAATTTTTTCAGCATGATTTGTGAGCAAAAATAACACCAAAAAGAATTCAAATCTCATCTGTCTCCCAAGCAGCTTTGGCATCAACAGGGAATTTTATCAAAGCATCTCATTCTCAATTCACCCTCATCCCATCTCAAATACACAACCATTTCCAGGTTACCCAACTGCAGCAAAACCAAAAGAAACCAAAATAACCTGCACAGTTTTGTGATCCCTTAAAGACAAGCACATTTTATGATGGATATAAGCTTTCATGATCAACTAAGCTTCAGTCTACAAAAGCTTGTGCCATAATTTATTAAACAGTGCTAGTCTTCAAAGTGTCACAGACCTCTTTGTAAAGTTACTGGACTGATAAAGCAGATTTAGCCCATGAAGGAAAGACCAGAAAAACCTATACATCCCAGGATTGTATAAAGTGGAGCCATGACACTTAAAGTGTTATCAGTTGTGGGTCATGCTTGAAGACTCCGGCTCAGATAATCCCACCCCTTCCTTAACCTCACCTTCAGTCCCGGTTACTTTTACTACCATGACTCTGGGTTGTGTTGCTTTGCGAGGTGGCAGCAAGCTTTGGCAGAGAAGGCTAAAGACTTTGCAAAACTACAAATCCCAGGATTCCATAGGATTGTGCCATGAAAATTAAAGTAGTGCCAGACTACATTATTTCTACCACACAGATGCACCCTTTGTTCCTCTTTATTGCAATTTTTTCTTATTTCAGCCCATGAACGAGCCCAAGAGGGTTTGTGGAACAAGAGATACAACTGGACACAGGACATCTGTTATTGTTGCAATGCCATCATAAGAAACATGTGGTACTTGAAAGGCCAAACAAACTTATGGTGACAAAGAGGGTTTTTTTTTTTAAAAAAAAAGATGGGATTCCACATCATCATTTGTCAAAACTCCACTTGAAACAAAGTGGTTATTTAAGTGCCTCAACAATTGCATTGGGAAAAAAATATGTTTAGAAATAAGGGACTGTCAGCTACAAGTTATCTTTTAGAATTTCCTAATGGTAGTAGTTCGATGGTAGTGCAACTGCTTTGCACGTACGAAATCCCACCATCAATCCCAGGCATCTCTAGGGCCGCATCCGCACTGCAGAAATGATCACCCTTAACACCACTTTACCAGCCATGGCTCAATGCTATACAATTCTGGGAATGGCAGTTTTTTGTGGCACCACAGTTTTGCAAACTACAATTCTGCACTGCAGAAATAAGCCCTGTGCTTTGGCAACCCAACAAACTCCAGTTCCCAGAATTCCATAGCACTGAACCGTGGCAGTTATAAAGTGGTGTCAAACCAGATTATTCCTGCAGTACAGATGCAGCCTAGGTCAGTCTGCAAAAAAAAAAACACGCAGTCACTGGGCTAAATGAACAAATAGGCTGACTCAGAACAAGGGCAGATTCCCACGATCATAGGGTATAGTATTAAAGTGGTATAGTATTTTGAGTGTTGCACTATGACGCTAGAAACCAGGGTTCGAATCCCCTCTCTGCCACTTTGTGACTTTGAGGGAGTTATGCTCTCTCAGCCTCAAAGAAAGCCAAAGGCAAAACCCATCTGAACAAATCTTGCCATGGAAACCTGGTGACGGGTTCACTTTAGGGCCACAGTAAGTCGGAAATGACTGGAAGGCACACAGCAACAACAACGCAGAAGTGCCCAGGTTCAAACCTCAGCAACTCCAGGTAGCAAGTTGGAAAGACTCCTGCTTGAAACTCTGAAGAGATAAATCTACCAAGTAGCCAGAAAAATTTAGCAAAATGGTCACAGACTAGGAATGTGTCGGAAGAAATGTAGGAAAGACGATTAAGCCTGCTAAGAGGTGTACCAACTGGTGTCATACCCCGGCCTCGGGGCAGAGTTGGGGCATGGAATCTGCACGATGCATGCCCCAACACTGCCCTGATGCCATCATCATGCCATGTGCCCAACTGCACGGCGGGTGGCATCACAGCCCTCTTTTGGCGCTGCATCCAGATGAGGCAGCACCAAAAGGAGTGCCAGAAAGTCCTACGGTGGTGGCAAAAGCGCCTTTTCCCCAGTGCAAAAAGGAGCAGTATTTTGCCATTCCTTTAGCGTTGGGGAAAGGCTAGATCGGGGCAGTGGCATGTAGTTGCCACGACCCTGATCTGGTGTTGAAAGGGGCAGCCGCAGGCCACTCCAAACAGGTGGTCTGTTTAGCCCCTAAGTGTTTGGCTTTCCAGATGTTGTTGGACTGCAGCTCCTTTGGGATTGGCTATGCAGGCTGGGGCATATGGGGACTGTAATCCAACAACATTCTGGAAGAGGGATGGGCAAAGGCCCCCAGAGATGAAAAAAAAATGTCTAAGATCTCCCCCTTCTCCATCAACTTCAAACTGTCCTTTGTGCACCAACTCCACTGGTTGCCCATCCATTTATGGAAGGATGACCAGATGTCCTCCTTCTCCTCCATTACAATCTTCTGTCCAGGAGTAATTCCAAAATGTCTTCCATTTGGAGCAGGACTAAGAAGAATGAATTTATATTTATGAGCATTTGCAGCTTTTATTTGGTCACGCTCTCTGTTTCTGTCAAATGTCTGACATTTTCCATTGCCTTGTCCTCCTTTGCGGTGAGGATATCTGGTCACCCTGATTCATAATATTTTTATTGTTTTCCTTACACACACATCTTAGAACAACAGCCACACAGAATAAAACACACAAACATTAAAAATATCATAACTTTTGATTACTTACATGCATCTCCAAAGTTTTGCAGGTTTTTAATTTAACAATTTAATTTAATTTGCTCTTAAACTGTAAGCGGCTTTGAATCCCAATTTTGGGGGCAAAGCAGGATACTAATAAATATAATAAATAAATAAATTGGCAAACAAATTGACCGGGATGGGCTTTACATGTATGCTATGCAGTTTTATGGTTTGCAATTTTTAACCTTTGCGACTTTTAAACTTTACAGCTTTAATTATTTGCAGATTTGATCAATACGTTCTCTATAGGAATCTGTAGGTCCTCCAGCATGACTAGAAATTGACCACAGGCCACAGTTGATCATGCTGGAAGATCGAGCGATTTTTAG
Organism: Urosaurus nigricauda; assembly: GCA_034509955.1. Taxonomy (NCBI): domain Eukaryota; kingdom Metazoa; phylum Chordata; class Lepidosauria; order Squamata; family Phrynosomatidae; genus Urosaurus; species Urosaurus nigricauda. Next base: position 5,843,476 of record JAOEGL010000004.1, read on the forward strand.
AGAAAATATTTCTTTAGGCATACAATGGTCCTCCAGTATGATTCTATGGTCAATTTCCACCTGATGTTGACCATAGAGTTGCAAGGGAGGACCTAGGGATTCCCAGACAGGTGTTCTCTCAGGTTTTAAAAAAATAAATCTTATTTTCCATTTTCACGGGGGTCCTGTGCCCCTAACCTCAACAAATGTGGAGGGCCCACTGTATACAGTGGTCTCTTATATATTTTAAATGTCTTTAACTTTATAAATTGCTCCACCTTTTTTTTTTAAAAAAGTAACTCTTACTGTATATACTCATGTACCGTGGGCTCTTATTATCCGCTGGACCCCCCATGGATAACAAAATCCGCAGATGCTCAAGTCCCATTAAATACAAGGGCATAGTAGAATGATCTCCCTTATATCAAATGGCAAAATCAAGGCTTGCTATTTGGAATTTTTACTTTTTTGGAATATTTTCAAGCCATGGATGCTTGAATCCGTGGATAAAAAATCTGTGGATAAGGAGGGTCAATTGTATAAGTCTAAAAAAAATAGTCAAAAAACCAAGACAAAAAAAAACTGAGTTAACTTATCCATGGGTGGGTGTATATACTGTACTTTAACTCTTATCAAAATAGAAACTATCCCCTTCTCTGGCTGCGTTCACACTGGAGAAATAAACCGATTTAAGTGCCATGGCTCAATGCTGTGAAATTCTGGGAATTGTAGTTTGTTGTGGGGCCCAGAGCGGAGCGGAGCTCCGCTCTGGACCCCACAACAAACTACAATTCCCAGAATTTCACAGCATTGAGCCATGGCACTTAAATTGGTTTATTTCTCCAGTGTGAACGCAGCCTCTGAGTAGTGAATGCCGAGAGCTTAGTCCATCCTGGGAGAAACTAAAAGAAGCACCAGCCCCTTCTGCTCCCTCCATTGCTGCTCTGCATCTGGCCTTTTAAAAAGCCTGGGTGGGAAAATGGTGGTGTTCTTTGGCATTTTTCTTCACTTTGTCCTTTATATCCCTAGTTACATGTTCTTAAGTTTTAGCTTCAACCTATCCACAGATCATATCAAAATCCATATTTTTGGCTACAAAAACTTGTCCTTGACTTATACATGAGGTCAACTTATAGTCGAGTATATATGGTATATTTATATTTTATTGACACTTTTCATATAGTTTTTCATTAGTATTGTTTTTAAATATGTAACTAGCTGCCTTGAGTCTCAATATTGGAAGAAAAGTGAGATATTGATAATGATGATGATGATGATGATGATTCAAACACCCTCTAGAGGGCAATGTTGCCATGTTTTTGGCATGTTTGGGGGGGGATATCAAGAAGTGAACTAAGTCACTTCCTCCATACCATCTGAACAGAGAACAACAACAACATGCAAGCTTTTGACTAACATCTTTTTTTTTTTAATTGTCCTGTATGGTTTGTAACACCTCGCCTGATGAAGAAGCCAGTAGAGCTTCTAAAGCTTGCAGCATGTATATTGTGCATTTTGGTTGGCCCCATAAAGGTATCGCTGTTTGGTGGGTTTTGGATGTTATTGGACCCCGTGACAGCCCAAAGTCAAAAATAACCTGAAGACACATGACAACAAACTAATAAGGGTTAAAACCAAAGGAAGCATACTGGTTTATTTGCTTTTAAAGATAAATCAGCAGCCCTCAAAAACTGGTGAGTCAAAATCCACATCCGTGACTCACTCCAGCAATGGGGTGGAGGTGAAACCACAAAAATTTTGTTTTGGAACCAGGAGATTTGTGTGGGTCAGGATCCCCTTTTTGCCTGGCTGGGGTTGACTCATGCCATGTTTTAAAGGACAGGCTGGGATGTTGTATTGCTATAAAGTGTATTCTTTAAACACTTTTATCTTTTCTTACTTCTATTTTATTCTTGTAATGAGTAATCCATTTTAATATTGCAACAATTTAATTCTATTTTAATGCATCACTTTGGTATGTTTTTAATTGTGCTGCTCTTTTAAATTGTAAGCCGCTCCAAGTGCCGATTTTGGGGGGAAAGCAGAATACTGATGATGATGATGATGATGATGATGATGATGGAGAAATGGTCCTGGCAAACTGACAAAACACTGGAAAAGTCAGCACCAACCTCAGTTACAGTATCCCAAATATTTGGTATCTGATATTGATATTTGGTAACACCTCAATTTATCCCAAATAACAGAGATATTTGGTATCTAATGTTGACATTTGGTAACACCTCAATTACAGTATTCCAAATAATCGAGATATTTGGTATCTGATATTGATCTTTGGTAACACCACAATTACGGTATTCCAAATAATCGAGGTATTTGGTATCTGATATTGATATTGGGTAATACCTCAATTACAGTATCCTAATGATACTAACAAAACTCCTTGTATATTTACAAAATTATATTACAAACTTAGGTATAGATTTTTTTTAAAAAAAAAACTTTCCCAAACATTTTTAAAAATTTTAATTTTAATTTTAAAAATGTTTTTGGAAATTATCACATGAAAAATCTTTTGGAGATTTTCAAATCGGTACCTAGATTTGTAATATAATTTTGCAACGATACCAGGAGTTTACGTTGGTATCGTTTTCTTGCTCTGTTATTTGGGAAGCCGAGCAAACACAGCTGGGTCTTCAAGAGCAGAACACAATAGCATTTGGGTTGACTCATAAAAACACAGTAGTTGAATCATCCGCCCCTGTTTGCAGACTGCTGGATAAGAGCCACTAAACATTTACTCAAAGGCAGCCCTCTTGAGAAACATTTCTCAACTTTAAACTTTAAACCCACTCCAGCCAAACCAATTAATGGAACAATTAATAAACGAAGACACATAACTGATTGAATAGCAACCCTAATGATTTTTTTCATGTTAGCTGGGCATCTGCTGTTGTTGTGTGCTGTCAAGTCATTTTAATTTGTAAGTGACTTTGTATCCCCATTTTGGGAAGATGATGATGATGATGATGACGACGACAACAACAACAATAATGCAATAGAATGGTATTCTTGCTGGGTCAGGGAAAAAAATCCCTCTGATTGATACATTCAATGGAACTTGTGTATATATAAGGACTTTCGGCAAGTCACACACTTGTGTGTGAAAAAGCCATGATAGGTTCACCTTTGTTGTTGTTGTGTGCCTTCATGTCATTTCCAACTTATGGAAATCCAAAGGTGAACCTTTCTTGGCAAGATTTGACCCGAGGAGCTTTGCCATTGCCTTCTTCTAGGCAGAGAGAGTATGACTTGCCCAAGGTCACCTAGGAGGCTTCCTTGGCCAAGCCGGGATTCAAACCCTGGTCTCCCAGAGTCATAGTCCAACACTCAAACCACTGCTCCATGCTGGGGGTCTGTTAGTTTGGAGTAAGTAAAGCATTTGCATCAGCACATGGGAATGAATATTTTGAACTACTGTGGCCACGCTGGGTAGGGAAATAATGGGAGACGTAGTCCAAAAATGTAACTTTTTCCAGGTTCTGATCAGTATGGTCCATGCGGGAGGCATTAGCTCTCCCCCACAAGTACTTTGGTGGGGTTGTTGTTGTTGTATGCCTTGAACAACAAATGTCCCTCCACATTAAAACAGATTCCCCCTGCCTCAAAATCAAGCCCACATGATTTTAAGAATCTAGGATTTAATGCCAAACATATCCCACCCAGCAGCAAAAAAGCAGCTTGTTCCATCCTCAATATGACATCCCTACAAATATTTAAACATTACTATCATGTCGCCCTTTAACCTTCTTTCCTCACAGGGCTTTATGGTTTCCAGACCTTCACCATTTTGGTCACCCTCCTCTGGACACACTCCAGCTTGTCCATATTCCTCTTGAAATGTAGTGCCCCAGAACTGGACACAATATTCCAGGTGAGGTCTGACCAAAGCAGAGTAGAGGGGCACTACCATGTCCCTTGATCTAGACACTTTACTTGTACAGATGCAGCTTAGAATTGCATTGGCTTTTTTAGCTGCTGCGTCACAAGCCAGGTGTCCCTCATCCTATATCTAACTATGTGTGAAAGGGATCTAGGATGTAGACCACAAGTTGAACATAAGATAACAGTGTGAAGCGGCAGCTAAAAAAGTCCAATGAGATTCTAGCCTGCATCAATAGAAGTATAGCGTCTAGATCAAGGGAAGTTATAGTGCCACTCTATTCTGCATTGGTCAGGCCCCACCTGGAATACTGTGTCCAGTTCTGGGCACCACAATTCAAAAAGGATGTGGAGAAACTAGAGCGGGTCCAAAGGAGGGCAACTAAGATGGTGAAGGGTCTGGAAACCATGTCCTATGAGGAACCCCTTAGGGAACTGGGGATGTTTAGCCTGGAGAAGAGAAAGTTAAGAGGTGATATGATAGCCCTGTTTAAATATTTGAAGGGATGTCATATTGAAGAGGCAGCAAGCTTGTTTTCTGCTGCTCCAGAGACTAGAACACGGAACAATGGATGCAAACTGCAGGAAAAGAGATTCCACCTCAACATTAGGAGGAACTTCCTTACAGTAAGGGCTGTTCGACAGTGGAACATACTCCCTTGGAGTGTAGTGGAGTCTCCTTCCTTAGGGGTCTTTAAGCAGAGGCTGGATGGCCATCTGTCAGGGATATTTTGATTGGGAGTTCCTGCATGGCAGGGGGTTGGACTGGATGGCCCTTAGGGTGTCTTTCAACGATTCTATGGTCTGTACTTTGCATTTTTACTGCCCATTTCATGGCTGTGCAAAAGAGGGAATTTCTGCAGGTGGATGTGTGGTCACACAAGAAACTCCTACTAAAATTCCTTCTTCTACACATCACTAAAGGGACAGGAGCCTAATCCCTATTTTACATGGCAAATTCCTCAGCTATTTCTGGGTTTCTGGGTGAGGTGAAGCCAAGTGCTGTCTCTTTCTGACTAATCTACCTAGGGCTCTTAGGAAGATAAAACGGAGAGGGAAACCATGCATACTTTATTGGGGGGGGGGGGACAATATATTTAATAAAATAAAATTAATTAAAATATATGAAAGTTACTCATCCCCAAAACATAGGTGTGTGCATCCCTTTCCAGTATTGCACGGATGAGCGGTTAAATCTCATGAGTATTAATGGAATCAAAATAGTCACACTCAAGGCTGCGTACTAAGCAAACTGATCCGAGACTGATAAGAACTGAACTCTAGACATTTGCAAACAAAGCCATCCAAGCTGTTCTTTTGAGCAAAAGCCTTTCATGAGGTTTCACTCAACTAGCCTAAACTGACAAAAAAGGATGTTATTTTTCCAAATCAGGGAAGTCTGTAATTTTGCAGTTTGGTCAGAGCAGCCCACCAATGTTGCCTTCTCAGTTAGGCTACTGCAATGTGCTCCGTGTGGGGCTGCCCTTAAGATTTCAGATGCTGCATCTAAAGCAAAATGCAGCAACAAGATGGTTTACTGTAGTATCATGTAGACAGCCCATGACACCTTTCTAAAATACTTGGGACCTCAATACATGAAGGAGCGTACCTCCCTTAGATACCAGCTCAGACTCTGATCTACTGAAGGAAGCTTCCTCGGTGATCTACCTTGCAGGGACATTTGAGAAATGCCTTCTCCTTGGAGATCCAACCAGAATTTTTCTTTATTTTTTTCCCAGTGCCAAGTCAAAACCTGAACTTTTATTAAAGCCTTTCAAAGGTACTTTGACTCTACCTTATGTAAACAAAAAATACAACAATACTTCTGTGTGTGTGTTTCTGTATTGTTGTTGGGTTGTTGCTGCTGTTGTTTTTGCCTATACTTAGGAGAATATCAAGAACCATTTCCTTTTGTGGTTTCACTCTTGTTTTGCTTTTATTACACCAACTGGTTTGACAGGCATTTAAAACAGTTTTTAAAGCATGGTGTGGAATGTTGTATTGTTTTGAAGTATTTTTAAATTTTTTAATTTTTTAAATTGCATTTTACACTTTTAACATGTAACTTGTTTTAATATTGTAATAATCTAATTCTGTTTTAATGTACTATTTTTGCATGCTTTTAATTGGACATAAGTCCCAGTTTTGGGAAAAGGGCAGGATATAAATGAATAAGTAAATAATTTGCACATGTTTTTTACTATATTAGCTTAAGCCGTTTTAACTTCTCGGGCTGCTTAATCGGTTTATCAAAGGTCCTGAGTTACTTTTATCATTAATCTGGAATGGATTTGAATTTGTATATTGTTGTGAGGATGCCTTGAGGCCCCAGGATAAATGACAGGCTTGGCGTAATGGTTTGAGTGTCTTCTTGGACTATGACTCTGGAGACCAGGGTTCGAGCCCCAGCTCAGCCATGAAATCCACTGTGTGTTCTTGGGCAAGTCACACTCTCTCAGCCCCAGATGAAGGTAATGGCCAACCTCCTCTGAGCAAAAACTTCCAAGAAAGCCCTATGATAGGGATGCCTTAGGGGTGCCATAAATCGGAGATAACTTGAAGGCACACAACACATGCAGAGATATGTTTTAAACAATAGAGTTTTAAAACTTTTTCCCAATGCTCTGCCTAGGTGCTTTCAATATGGGGTTGCGAACTTAAGATAGTGGGCCGGTTTAGTGTAGTGGTTTGAGTGCTGGATTAGGACTTCAGAGGCCATGGTTCAAATTCCCGCTTGGCCACAGAAATCCATTGGACGACCTTGGGCAAGTCACACACTCTCAGCCTCACAAAAAAGCAATGATAAAACCCCTCTGAAAAAACCTTGCCAAGAAAACCTTAGGATAGAGAATCAGTACAGTGCAGTGGACTAGAGCTCCTACAGACCTTCATCTGAATCCCCACTAAATTTTGAAAACCCACTGGTTTTTCATGGGCAAGTCACACTCTCTCTGCCTCTGAAGAAGGCTGGGGAAAAACCCCTCTGCACAAATCTCACCAAGAAATCCCCAAGATAGGTTCACCATATGTAAGAAATTACTTTTAGCCACACCACACCATTGCCGAAACAACAATAGAAATTTTATTGTAATTTTTTTCAAAATATTTTTGACTGTGAGCCCTCTTGGGTCCCTTCTGGGAGAAAGGCAGCATACAAACAATATAAACTAACAAACAAATTCAGGCATTTCTCTAAGTCTGCACCTCTAAGTCTAAAGACCTGTAATGGCATTTGCCTAGATACATCCCTGACTAACTCTTTAGCAGTCTTTTGTGTGTGTGTGTTGTGTGCCTTCAAGTCATTTCTGACTTATGGCAACCCTAAAGCAAACCTGTTGTTGTTGTTGTTATATCTATTTGTATTCTGCTTTCTCCCCCAAAATTGGGACTCAAAGCAGCTTACAGTCTAAAAGCACAGGACAATTAAACTTACAAAAGGTGACCATTAAAATGGAATTAAGCCATTACAACGTTAAAACAGGTCATCTGTTTAAAAATAGAATACCTTTAAAAAGATAAAAGCCCTTAAAAACCATACACTTTAAAACAATACAATAGCCCCAGGCCTTTCTTTAAAAACTTTAGGACAACAAAGAATCAATCGTGGGGTTTTCTTGGCAAGAGTTGTCCAGAGGGAGGCTTGTTGCCATTGCCTTCCTTTGAGGCTGAGAGTGTGAGACAGGCCCAAGGTCACCCACTGGGAACCTTTCTATTTATTCTCCATTTTCTGTTTTTTAAGTTGTAAGTTCTTCAAGACAGAGGCCTCACAAAAGATGCTACATGGTGCATAACTTGTAAAATGGCAAAATCCAGGATTCCCTACAACCCAAATTGTGCTATATTATATTATTATGGCAATTATAAAGAGAAAAGGTAGGAGGAACTGAGGTGTAGTTTAAACCAGAGCTTAGGAAAGTTCCCTCTCTTTTTTTGACTCAGTCTCCTTCCCAGCACCCAGACCAGATGTTATAACCTCTCGAAATCTGATAAAATTCCACTTTTCATTTAAGTTTTGCTTCGCTCAAGTTTCGTTTTCCTGATTCTGACGACTGAGGTGCTTTCCAGGGCACCCAAGCATGCAAAATGCCAAAAAGATGATGTCACAAACTTCTGTTTCCAAAATAGTTGTACAGGTTGAGTCTCCCTTATTCAAAATGCTTGGGACCAGAGATGTTTTAGATTTCAACATATTTATTTTATTTTATTTTGTAATACCTGTATTTGCAAAAAGGTACATATTTCATATACATGGTATCACCTGGCCTGGAAGTAATTTTATAAACAATACTTTAATAGTGTTGTGCATGAAACCAAATTTGTGTACCATGGGCCATCAGAAAGCAATGGCATCACTTGTGAAGTTGAAGCTTTTCATAGCCAGCATCTATAGTTTTTTGTAGGTTTTTCTGGCTATGAGGGCATGTTCTAGAAAGGTTTATTCCTGATGTTTCGCCAGCAGCTGTGGCAGCTCTGGTCCCAAGCATTCCCTGAAGATGCCAGCCGCAGCTGCTGGAGAAATATCAGTAATAAAGTCTTCTAGAACACAGCTTCATATGCCATAAAACCCACAAAAAATTAAAGGTGTCACTATCACAGCCACCCATGAAAAAAGTTTTGATTTTTTTGAATATGTCAGATTTCAGAATTCCAGATAATGGACACTCAACCTGTAGATAAAACGCGCTACATATGGTCTAACAACAGAGCATCATGCAGCCACACTGAATGAGGGATACAAGATGTTGTCCAAAAAGGAATTTCTCCCTGTACGCTACGAAGAAGCCCTTGCATTCCTTTCTCTCTCTGTCTGGATAATTTCTTCTTCAGCATCTTCAAAGCTACTTATATTGGAATAAGTAAAGTTTTCCAGTGTGACTCCATGGTCAATGTCCACCAGACATTGCAATGGGGGGTTTAGAGACTCCTAACACTTCTCTAGGCATCTGTAGGTCCTACAGCCCAATTCTATGATCAGCACTGACCATAGTGTTGTGCTGGAGGACCTAGAGATTCCTAGAGAAGTGTTATCGCTGGTAAAAAAAAAGTTCTTTTTTAATTTGTGGTTTTTCCACTTTCATGTGGGGTCCCTAGTGAATGTCGAGGGCCCACTGCATATCACTTAGCTCCAAAATCAGACTTGCCCAAGCCATGGCATTTCTGCAATCCATGTATGGTGATTAAATCTGGACAGTGAAGAAAGCTGATCAACTTATTTGAAATGTGCTACTGGAGGACCTAAATATCCTAAAAGCACCAGATCCTGTTTGATCTTGGAAGCTAAGCAGGGTCAGCTCTGGTTAGTACTGGGATGTAAGACAGCCAAAGAATAGCAGATGCTGTAGGCTATATTTCAAAGGGACTGGCAAAACTACCTCTGAATATTCCTTAACTTAAAAAACCCTACAGGTTCACCAAAAGTTGGCATGCTACCTGAAGGCACAGAAACACACATATAAATACAGACACTGGAGGAGAGCTCCATGAATACCCTGGACCCCCAAAAGCAAATTAATGGGGCCAAAATCAAATCAAGTCAGACTAGTCCCCAGAAGACAACGCACAGGCTATCACAGTACTGTGGACATATCATGAGACCACATGGCTCATTGGAAAAGACTTGGTAAAATGGAAGGCTGGAGGAACAGAGGAGGTGGATTGAAAAGACAAACAAATGGATTCTTGAATAGATCAAGCCTGAAATCTCCCTTGAAGCCAAGCTGATAAAAGTTGTGGTTGTCACACTTTGGTCACATCATGAGAAGGAATGACTCACTGGAAAAAACAATAAATGCTAGGAAAGGTGGAGGGATGTAGAAAGAGAGGAAGACCATGTGCCAGATGGATGGACTCTGTTAAGGAATCCAAGGGCATGAATTTACAGGACTAAGCCAAGCAATGGAAAATAGAGAGGCTTGAAGATGTCTCGTCTATAGGGTCGTCATGAGTTGGGATCGACCCAAGGTGGTTAGTAACACCAACAAATGATTTTGCAAGACCTGAACAGGGATGTGGATGACCAGGCCTCCTCCAGCCTTTTCATTTAAAGCGTTGCCATAAGTCAGAGTTGGGGAGGGGACTAGGTTTTTGGTTTAAATCATTGTTTGTTTGTTTGTTTGTTTGTTTAAACCAATTTTGTTGTTGTTGTTTTGCATTAATTTCCAACATGGTATAGTGGTTTGAGTTTTGGCCCGCAACTCTGGAGACCAGGGTTCAATTCCTGCTTGGCCATGAAACCCTCTAGGTGATCTTGGGTAAGTTACATACTCTCAGCTTCAGGGGAAAGCTATAGCAAACCTCCTCTGAACAAATCTCGCCAAGAAAACCCTCTGATTTCTTTGTCTTAGGGTCGCCATAAGTCACAGATGACTTGAAGGAACAGAACAACAACACTAATACAGGATTAAATTAGATAACTAAGTAGAAAAATGCAACTCAGATGTTATGGCCACTACCTTCAATAAAAATTGTTCTTTAAAAAGTGCTCTTAGAAACCAAGTTCTTTTGGTTTAAACTTACGTTAAGTGAAGGATTTGCTTCTGAATGGGATTTTTTGCACTATAAAATAAAGTGATGAAAAAGAAGTAACTGACACTGGATACCAGTCTAACAATGAACAACTGCCAATAAACTGTTAAAGTTAAAATGCTTAAATTCAAATCGTCATTATTGTCCCAGTAGGAAGGTTGGGAAATAGTAATAAGAAGGTTGGGAAATAGTACAATAATAGCCTGACTTTTTAAAAAATGAACAATTGAGTGTTTGTTTTTATTTTAACTCATTTGGTTTAAACCAACCTGGTTTAAACCAGCCAACTCTCCCGTAAGTCGAAACCAACTTGATGACACATAACAACAACAACAAATACTTGGCTAACTAGGGATTATGACTCTAGAAGGCACTAATTCTGGCTACTAGACCATCAGAATGAATAGCATGGCATGGCATCCCACCACCACCCCATTTATTTCCTGGTATACACTGTTCAACCTGGCTTTCCACCCTGTAATGTATCCAGAACAGAGCAGTCAAGATGGTAAAAGACCTGAAAACCAAACCCTTTGAGGAACAGCTAAGGGAAGTAGGTATGTTGAATTTGGAGAAGAGAAGATTGGCAGGCTACAATAGGCATATTTAAATATCTGAAGGACTACCATGCAGAAGTGTGTGGTGTAGTGGTTTGAGCATTGGACTCTGGAGATCCGGGTTCAATTCCATGCTCGAGCATAAAAACTCACTGGGTGACCTTGGGCAAATCACACTCTCTTAACCTCAGAGAATGGCAAAGGCAAACCCCCTCTGAAGAAGCTTGCCAAGAAAACTCCGCAACAGGACCTTAGGGTCACCATAAGTTGGAAACGACTTGAAGGTAAACAACAACATCATGCAAAAGACAGAGTAATCTTGTTTTCTGCCTCTCTAGAGAGTACCCGACGCAATGGAACATGATTAAAAGAAAAGAGATAAGAAAGAATCTCCTGATTCAAAGTGATCCTGCAATGGAACAGCCTGCTTTGGAAGGTGGTGGCCTCCTCTGTGCTAGAGAAGACTGCTTGAAACAGAGATTAGATGGCCAACTCTCAAAGATGCTTTACTAGCAGATTCCGGCACTGTCTGGGAACTGAAATAGATGGTCCTTGCCGTGCCTTCCAAGTCTATGTTTCAAGACTGTTTCTATTCTGAAACTGAGCCTGAAAACAGATTGGGAGCAATGAAAATAATATTACACCACATGCTTTTATACCTTGCCCAAGAACAGAATACAAGAAACAAACCAACAGATTGAATCCAGGGGGAAAGGGACTAACCAGTGTACTTCAGCATAAGCTTTGAAAGACTACAACCCCACTTCTTCAAACCCATCTCTAGTCCACAAAAGCTTTATGCTGAAACAAATCAGTTACTGTAGTCCTCAAGATGCCACCAGAATCCCCTTTTCCTTCTTTATACCAAACTAAACTTGGTGTGGCTGAAAAGTCCAACCTTGGCTTCTTTAATGTAAGAGTTTTGTCACAGTCTCACTCAAGGCAAAGTGAATCACAGGCTTCTCTGTAGAGAAAAACAGTAATTTTCTCTAAATTCCAGGTACAGAGGCCATTGCCTGGCAGAAAAGGCAAGAATGGAGGAGACATGCAGTAGGCCATAGCACCCAAAGCTAATGCAACCAGGCCCTCCATTTCCCCTGATGAAAAGCATCCATCCCATCCAAAACAAGATGATTGTTTAACCAGAATTTAGTGGTATGTTATTTTCTAAGCTATCATTAGAGCCTGCCCTTCCACAAGCAGTAACGCTCCATAAGCACTGAGCTACAATCCCCATCATCCCCAGCACATCTGGAAAGCACTGTATTGCTCTTAGCCCATCTAGAAGGTACAGTTTGACACCACTTTAACTGCCATGCCTCCATTCTGTGGAATCCTGGGATGTGTAGTTTTACAAGGTCTCTATAGTCTTCTCTGCCAGAGTGCTTGTACCTTACAAAACTACAAATCCCATGATTCTGTAGGATGGGGCCATGACAGTTAACGTGGTGCCAAACTGAATTATTTCTACGGTGATGCTGCTGCACTTTGAGTCAAGACTCTGTTGCGATCCCAACCAAGAGAAAGTAAAAAATTGTTAAAATGCTTTCCTCTCTTTGTGTAGAACCATCTTTGGTCCTACACTATGCTCCACTCTCCAACTTCTCCTCCTTCCCAGGAATCGTTCTTTTTCTAATTGAAATACTACACTGGTTGACCACACTGGTGATTCTCCAGTTACAATCCATAAAAGAAAAACTTTTTTCCCAAGTCTACTGCCTCCCTCTTAAGTACCACGCAAATCCTGCCCCACACAAAGAGCAATTTCATAGAAGGAACTTTGGTTTAATCGTGGTTTAAAACAACCATTTGGTTTAAACCATGGCTTAAACCACAGTTCAAACCAGACAACCCTGTTAACCTATGGATTTCATTTGAGCAACTGAATACAACTACATGGGATTAGGCTCTTACAGCTGCAGGACCGATTCACACATGAAGACTTTGACACAGCTATGTATTGCATCCTGTATTTCATATATTTAAATTAATTCATTTCCATACATTTGTAGCTTTGTAAACTGCCATGAGTCCCAGGGCTGGGAGCAAGATGGTGCATAAATAGCAGTAAGAATGACTGTGTTGCTCAGCCACAGGCATCTCATCAGAGCCATTCCTTTGGCTGCATCTGCACCACAGACATAATGCAGTTTGACACCAGTTTAACTGCCATGGCTCAATGCTATGGAATACTGGGAGCCATGACAGTTAAAGTGGTATCAAACTGCATTAATTCTGCACAGTGTAGACCAACACATGCGAGCTGCAAGACTACCTCCTCGCTAAAGAGATACCCTTTTACTACAGAATTTCCTTTCGTAGAATAAAGCCTTCCTTTACAAGTTCACTATCTCTATCACATGCCTTTTTACCTTAGCTTGGCCTGGCCCTTCCACGGGCTATTTCTTTCCTTCTGAAATAAGGTAAAATTCATGTGAGAGGTGGAGGAAAAAAAAAGACGTTTGAATGATGCAGAAATGTATACATGGGGGAGAATGACACCGTATTTGCAAAGATCAAAATATATAATTAACTTAGGCTTTTAGCAGCTTTATATATTGATGGGAGAAATTTAGGTTTGCAAAAATGATGTGTATGCTAGAAATGACTTAATGTGAGACTTATTGTATCTTTTGGCATGTGAAGGTGATGTACGTATGACAAAGGTATGTTTCCGTTTTTAAGGTTATTAAAAAGTTTTTTTTTAAAGGATTTGGGAAAAGGGAGGGAAACTTATCTGCAACATCATAGTCAGAAAGTGCAAGTGAAATATCCTATTCCATTGCTAAAGAGGAAGGACTCAAATCAAGAGATGGTGCGGGCAAGAGATAAGAAAGATGGCCTCAAGGGGCCCCATCCAGCTCAGGCAAAAGCAGGAGGGAGACCCAGATAACCCTCACAGCTTTTGAACTTTATATATATTTTTAAATATTTGAAAGCTGTGGATGGTTGAATCTGTGGAGAAAGAATATGTGGATATGGAGGGTTGACTGTATGGTATTTTGGAATTCTAGAAATAGGAGACTCGACCTGTACTCCTTGACTTTCGTTAATATGTTCCTGACTGAAAATGAATTAAAAAGGGAATTCAACTGACTGTGATGTTGACTGTCCCACTGACTATAGTACATTAGGTTCCTTTATCAGTTGACCTTTTCCTTTTCCCACTGCCATCCTGTTGACTTGGCTTAATTTTGGCAGCGGAACCACGATGGCAAATAAATAAAATAAAGGTCAGAATTCTCTATCACAGTCTGCGTATTGTACCTTCACATACACTTAATGATATAGCAGAGGTACTAAGAAGCCCTTCTGCTCCAAAGATGCTCATCAGGGCACTGGCAAGAATATCCTAATATGCACCAACGAGATTTGGCTGATTTAAACCAAATGACTTTTTAAAAAAAATACACTTGATTTTTAAAAATTGATCATGATGATGATGATGATGATGATGATTTTAAATCTGGCTATTATTACAGTGGGCCACTGGTATCCACTGAAGTTTGGTTCCAGTACTGCTGTGGATATCAAAATCCTCAAGTCCCATGGCATAGTATCCCTTATATAAAATGGCAAAATCAGGGTTTGCTTTTTGGAATTTCTATATTTTTAAAATATTTTCAAGTCCTGGATGCTTAAATCAGTGGATTAACAATTTAACAATAAACAATTTATTGGCAGTTGTTCATTGTTAAACCAGTATCCAGTGTCAGTTGCTTCTTTTTTATCCCTTTATTTTATATTACAAGAAACAAATCTTTCAGTTAATATCAGTTCAATCAAAACATCATGATTTAAAAGGGTACTTTTTAAAAAAACAATTATTATTTAAGCTAGCAGCCATAATATCTGAACTGCATTTTACTACTTAATTTTCTGATTTAGTCCTATGTTGGGTAGTCCTATACTCCTGCATATAGGCTACCAATTTGTCAATATCGTTCCCAAAGTTTTCTTGAAAGATTTAAAACATATCAAAGCCTAATAACTTTGGATTGTTAATGTTAGAAAGCTTTAATGCATGGTTGATCAAGCTTTCTAATACATAAAATAATGTTTCACAATTTTATTTCACAATATTAATATAATAAAGAGGATGCACATTTATTTTTATCAAGGGATCTTGCAGCACTTTTGAGACAAACTGAAAGATAGAAGTTGGTGGTAGCATGAGCTTTCTTAAATTGGAGCCTACTTCTTCAGATTCATTTGGTGGAGCAGAAAGCTTGAATCTTTTCATTAAAACATTAATGCAAAAAAACTGGTTGAAACAAAAAAAGGTTTGGGGCATTAAATTGGTTTTTTTTTCCGACCCTGGCATGCACCTTGTGCACTCCTGCCCTTTTCTTGTATACAAGAAATTCATCTGTTGAAATACAGCCTATTTTAACAACAACAACAACAACAACAGCTCTCTTGAGATGAATTTGAGCAAATGATGGACATAGTAAAGAAGATGCAAAGTTGCAGACTAATCACTATTTTAGTATCTTGTACTGCAATAATACCAGTCAACCAAAAGATACACATTTACACTTGCCAGAGTCTATTTTGATAGATGAATGGCATGAGAACCTGATTAGCATAATACTTTAAAGACCTGGGTTCAAATTCTCCCTCAGCCACAAAACTGGTTGGGCGACTTATCTGCCTACAACCTACCTCTCCAAGTTTTTGTAAGAATATAATGGGAGCCAGCAAGACAGCTCCTATATGTGGCCCCAGATTATTCACACAATGGGATAATAATCCGCTACGTATTTAAGGTTGCATCTACACTGTAGGAATAATGCAGTTTGGCACCACTTTTACTGCCATGGTTCCATCCTACAAAATCCTGGGATTTGTCATTTGGTGAAGCACCGGTGCTCTTGGGCAGAGAAGGCTAAAGACCTTGTAAAACTTCAAATCCCAATATTCCAAAGGATGGAGCTGCAGCACTCCAAGTGGTGTCAAACTGCATTATTTCTAGAGTTCAGATGCACCAAGTGAAATCAGCAAAGCCCAGTTGTATCATATTTTTTACAAGGACCAAGTAAAATAACATTAAAATGGCCAAGCTTTTCAGCGTTACAAAATTCTTCTTTATAGTCGGACAGTATACAAAAGTAGGGAACTGGGACAGAAGAAAGAGAAAGTTCTCCTGCCCACCCCCACCCCAAAAAGGCCAGATGTTGTCATGATCTCTAAAATTCATTTAGTATCAACATGGACATTTCAGACTGCAGTAATCCATATTCCACATCCTCTACTTTTTTCTTGTTAACTAACTTGGCGAAGTAGAGCCATGGTGGTTTGAGCATTGGATAGGACTCTGGAGGTCAGGGTTCGGTTCTTGGACTACGACTGGAGTCCGGAGTTGGATTCCCTGTTCAGCCATGAAACCCAACGGGTGACCTTGGGCAAGTCACACTCTCTCAGCCTCAGGGGAAGGCAATGGCAAACCTCCTCTGAACAAATCTTCCCAAGAAAACCCATAATGAATGCCTTAGGGGTGCCAAACGACTTGAAGGCACACAACACACAACATGGTGAAGAGTTCTTGAGCACTCAAAAGCTTACATAGTTTTGTACTATTTTGCTTTGTCCATTGATTACCAGCTCAGCCATGGAAACGCATTGGGCGACTCTGAGCAAGTCACACTCTCTCAGCTTCTGGGGAAGGCAATGGCAAACCTCCCCTGAACAAATCTTGCCAAGCAAACCCCGTAACAAGTTCACCCCAAGAGTTGCCGGAAACAATTTGAAGGCTCACAATAACAACGTATGCCCAACAATTAATTTTTTCCATGCCTATCCTTTTTTCTTGCTCTCTCTGTATGTATGCATTGTTTCAACAGGCAATATTATATCTGCAGTTATTTTAAGTACAGAACTGTCGGGAAATGACTCTGGGTGCATCTACATTGTAGAAATAATGCGGGTTGATACCACTTGTGACTGTCATGGCTCCATGCTACGGACTCCTGGGATGTGTAGTTTTGCGAGGGACCAGCACACCTTGGCAGTGAATGCTAAAGACCCTGTAAAACTACAAATCCCAATATTCCATAGCATGGAGCGGCGGCACTTAAAGTGGCGTTAAACTACGTAGACTCACCCTCTGCCATAAAAGAAAGCCAAGCGCAATAAGATATTAGTTCCTATATTAGGAGAAAGGCAGGATATAAGAAAATATAATAATAATAAAGCAATAAACCTGGATAAACTTGCTAATAATTACAGCCTGTTGTTGTTGCGTGCCTTCCAGTCGTTCCTTCCTTGGCTGAAGGCTATGGGATTCTGGGAGTTGGAGTATGTTGTGGGGTCCAGAGCGGAGCTCCGCTCCGCTCTGGGCCCACAACAAACTCCAACTCCCAGAATCCCATAGCCTTCAGCCAGGGCAGTTAAAGCGGTGCCAAACCGGGTTATTTCTCCAATGTGGATACAGCCACAGTTTTTTCCCCCCAGACTTCTAAATGAAAAGGTTTGTGGAGGTCTGGTAATCCATGATCCTGTTCAGTTGGGTTTCATGGCTGAGCCGGGATCCAAACCCTGATCCCAAAAGTCATAGTCTAACACTCAAACCACTACACCATGCACTACTGTCATCAAATATTGTGTGATTTTTGTTAGCTGTTTAATGATATGTTTTTTGGGGTTGTGCTGTATGCACTTAACCGACTTCTGCAAAATTATTAATGAATTTAAAGACAATGATAACAATAATAATGATTCAAAAGTGTGTATTTTTTAATGATCGGATGTACTAAAAAACCTTCTGCCTGTCACAAGAGTCTTTGCGATTCGTGCTGCCGCAAAACAAGTAAGCTACGCACCTGGTTGAAAATAAAAGCAACACCTGGCAGTTTGGCCCATCCCTGAACAGATGGGCCACCTGGCAACCCTGGATTCGCACTAGGTGCCAGAGGGATCACATACACACACACACACACAAATCCCAACAAGACTAAGACTTCTGGGACTTGAAAACAAAACAAAGACTGAACAAATCGCTTCACGGCCAACAACGCTACAGCAGATCAGAAGCGCAGTTTTAAAAAAGCGTAAATTTATTTCATTTATATGCCGTTTTTCTCCCGGGGTGGGATCCAAGGCAGCTTCCAGAGACAACAAAATTAAAAATGTTTCCAATCTATGTTTAACAAGAATTTAAAATCCTTCACACTGGATCCTCATAACATCATTTTGCAAACCATGCAAAACAGAGAAGAGAAGGCAAGGATGACTGAATAAATAAAATATCGGTTTGCACCAGTGTGTAGCTATAGCCGGTGTGGGTCTGACGCACATCCTTGTTGTTTTTATGCGCATTCAAATGGACCCCACCTGTCCTTTCAAACCCATTGGGTGACCTTGGGTAAGTCACACTCTCTCAGCCTCAGAGGACGGCAATGGCAAACCCCTTCTGAACAAATCTGGCCAAGAAAACCCTTGGATAGGGTGGCAAAGGTCCATTACAACAACAACAACAACCTGCCCTCTCTCCAAAGCAACAGAAGGACATAATATTAAGATACATCCCATTCACAAGAACAAAAAGGGAACCTAAAGAAAAGACTTTCACCCCAAAGAAAAATCAGTTTATTCTTACAAATCAGTTTATTACTCTCTTCCGTGCCAGCGTTCTCTGAAGATGCCAGCCACAGAAATAAACTCTTCTAGAAGATGGGCACGTGGCCCGAAAAACCCACAAAAAAACACTACAGTTTATTCTTACATTTATGTCAAGCCTGGTCCTTGTTATTCGTCTCAAAGGTGCTACAAGATCTTTCTAGGATAGATACTGATTGTATGGACTAACACAGCTATATCTTTGAATTCATTGTCGCTGTGTGCCTTCAAGTCATTTCTAACTTACGGAAACCGTAAAACGAACCTATCCTGGGGTTTTCTTGGCAAGGTGTGGTCAGAGGGGGGTTTGCCATTGCCTTCCCCTGAGGCTGAGAGAGTGTGACTTACCGAAGGTCACCCAATGGGTTTCCATAGCCAAGCCAGGTTTCGAACCCTGAGTCCAACGTCGCACCGGCTCTCCCTCTTTTTGCTGTTTTCTGCCAAAAACACACAGCTGACAGATTGCATCAGATATATGATTAAAACATTGTCTTTGTATCCGATACATAACAAAAAATGTTTTTGTATCAGATACATGATAAAAAACATTGTTTTCGTATCAGGTACCTGATTTTAAAACATTGTTTTTGTATCAGATGGATGATTAAAAACATTGTTAAAATTGTTTATAACCTCCTTTAATAGTTCACATTCTTCATAATCCACAATAATCCCTACTACTGTAATTTTAACAGTCCCTTACTTTTTCCCATATATGTTTTTATCCTATATGGGAAAAATAAGGACTGTTTTTATCTATGGGAAAAGGACTTATTAGTAGTAGGGATTATATTGTAGATTATGAAAAAGATGAACTATTAAAGAGGGTTAAATTGGGAGCCAAAATACTAGACTGAATTCATTCCCAAAAGAGTTGTGTACGAAAGAAAACTACAGTCAAAATGTTTTAAGTCAATGCCTTTTTATAGATCTGTGTGTGAGACCAGGCGTCCTCCTTTTCCAGGACACGTCCTCCATTCCATTCCATTCCAACCTTCTGCTCCAGGAGGCATATCCCAACAATGCCCTCCATTTGGAGGACGACTAAGAAAGGGGGGTGTCCATTGTTGTGGGTGTTTTGGGGGGAGTGTTACATGTTGCAGTACCCTACACTTTCTGCCTGGAGTGTCCTACATTTATCCTCCTTTGCAAAGTGGCCATCCTCCTGGATGGCCAGGGCTTCCCAGGGCAACAAAATAATAGTAATAGTAATAATAATAATATTAAGAGAAGCCAAACTTGTGGCAACCCTCTCAATCCACTCTCTCTCCACCCCAGACCCCACTGGCCTGACCCCGATCCCCCTTCCCACGTGCAAAAAGGAAGGTACAAAAGTGCCCCCCTGACACGTGTCAGGGGCATGGCACGTGAGAATGCATCCCCAGCAAGCCCCTCCACCCTCCACCCGGGCAAAGGCTTTCTCCTTCTTCTCTGGGTTACCTGCAAAACCTCCTTGTTCCAAAAAGGGGACCCTCCTGGCCCCGGCTGCAGGGAAGCTGCGCGAGGGTGGCTCTGAGTTCGAGTCCTGCTGCGCTGATGATGATGAGCACTGAGCAGCCCAAGGAGGAGGCTCTGCTGCTGCTGCTGCTTAAAAGCCCGGCTCCAGTTTCGTTTCCCGGCTCAGCAGCAGCGCGGCTCGGAAGTTACATCAGGAGGAGGAGGAGGAGGAGGCCAGGGCCAGCCAGGAGGAGGAGCAGCAGCAGCAGAAAAGCCACTCTCTCTCCGCCTCCAAAAAAGCCAACAACAACAACAACAGACAGAAGAACAGCCCCAGCCCCAGCTGCCAAAGCAGGGGGGGCACCCCAAAGCCACAGCCCAGGAGGGCCCCAGGCACAGCAGCATCCCAGATCCACCATCCATCATCCAGTGGAGCTGGGCTGGGCATGTGGCCAAGTGCAAGAGCACCCCAAAACCACAAAGCAAGGATCCAGGGGACTCCTGTTGCTGGCCATGTTGCAAGGTCCAATAACACACACACTCCCAATCCACAAACTGGTGACCCACTGGGGCTGGGGTCGGACATGTTGCCAAGTGCAAGAGCATTGCAAACCCACAGAGCAGGGACCCAGGGGGAGCAACCCAATCCCACAAGGCATTGATCCAGGGAGAGCACCCCAAAGCCACAAAGCAGGGATCCAGGGGACTCCTGTTGTTGGCCATGTTGAAAAGTCCAATAACACACATACCCCAATCCACAAACTGGTGACCCAGTAGGTTGGGTCGGACATGTTGCCAAGTGCTAGAGCATCGCAAACCCACAGAGCAAGGACCCAGGGGGAGCAACCCAATCCCACAAAGCATTGATCCAAGGAGAGCTCCCCAAAGCCACAGCCCAGGGACCCAAGGAGAGCATCCCAAATCCACAAACTGGTGATCCAGTGGTGGGGCTGGGCTGGGCATGTTGCCAAGTGCGAGAGCACCCCGACGCCCCAAAGCAAGGATCCAGGGGAGGCCAGTTGTTGCAAAGTGGAATAGCACCCCTAATCCACAAAGCATGGATTTGCCTGTATTGCAAACCATCACTGCTCTGTGGAATTGGGATACTATTGTACTTTGCTCCATGGCCAGCAAAGTACAATAGCATTCCAGACCCACAGAGCAGGGATCCATAGAGAGCATCCCAAATCCACAAACTGGCGATCCATTGGGGCTGTTGGTTGGACATGCTGCCAAGTGCAAGAGCACTCCAAATCCACAAAGCAGTTATTCGGGGGCAGCCATGTTCTTGGCTACCTAACAGAGTGCAATTGCATCCCAATCCAGAAGGCAGGGATCCAGGGGAGGGGGGGCTATATTGTTGGCCATGTTGCAGACTGTTGCAAGCATTTGGGGTGCTATTGTACTTTGCTACATGGCCAATAAAGTACAATAGCATCCCAAATGCACAAAGCAATGATCCAGGGGAAGCTGTGTTGTTGACCACATTGCAAAGTAAAACAACATCCCAAATGCACAAAGGAGAGTGATTCAGGGGGAGCCATGTTGGCCATGTTTTGTTGTTGTGTGCCTCCAGGTCATTTTTGACTTATGGTGACCCTATCATAGGGTTTTCTTGGCAAATTTCTGGCTGTCCTCAGTACTCTTCTCCAGCTTGTTCTTGTCGTTGTTAACTGTCCTCCAGTCCTCCAGTCACCCCAACTCATGGTGTTACCCCAACTGCCACCCCAACTGGTGATCTTGTGGAGGAGACATCTCCAAGACCCCTGTCCTCCATTGCTCTGCTCAGGTCCTGCACATTCATACCCATGACCTCTTTAATAGAGTCTATTTCTCTGGCCTTTGGTCTTCCTCTCTTTCTACTTCCCTCCATCTTTCCTAGCATTGTTACCTTTTCTACTAATTCGTGCCTTCTCATGTTGTGGCCAAAGTATGACACCCCTAAGTGGATCATCCTGGCTTCCAGAGAGATTTCAGGCTTGATTTGTTCAATAATGCATTTGTTTTTCACTGTCCATGGCATCCTCAGCACTCTTTTCCAGCACCGCTTCTCAAATGAGTTGATTTTATCCTCCTATCCACTTTCTTCCCCATCCAGCCCTCATACCCATACATTTCTCCTGTTTGGTTAGTAACATCCTGTCTGACAAAGAAGCCCATGGAGCTTAGAAAGCTTGCAACAACCGTATTGTGCATTTTGGATGGCCAAATTTTTGGTTGGTATCCCTGATGGATTTTACTTTGGATTTGTTAAAATGGCCAAGACAGCTATCCCTGCAGGTTTACCCATACATAGTGGTTGGAAACATGATGGCATCACCGATCCTGACTTTAGTGTTCAGTTGTATATCTTTACACACTAGGACATGTCTAGTTCTTTCAAGCTGCCCTTCCTTATCTTCTCTCACAGGGTGATTTACAAGAAAAAGAGCAAGAAACATCATTAATCTGCCCTGAGGCTTTCAATCCAATGAAGACATGGCACAAAAGGAAAAGGGGGGGGGGGGTAGTAGTGGAGGAGGGTGAGCCTTCTAGCACCCTGCAGACAGTTTGTTATTCTGTGTTTGTCAAGTTGATCCTTATCACAATGTTTTCTTGGCAAGATTTAATCAAAGGAGGCTGGCCATTGCTTTTCTCTTGGGGCCGAGAGAGTGTGAGTTGCCCAAGGTCACACAAGGGTTTTCTATGCCTAAGGGAAGACTTGAGCCTGGCTCCCATGGACCTTGACCAATGCTCAAACCATCCCCATTGTTGTTGAGATGTACCTTCCAGTTGACTCTAACTTACACAGTAATCCTTTGTTGTTGTTGTTGTTGTTGTGTGCCTTCAAGTCATTTCCGACTTCTGGTGACCCTAAGGTGAACCTATCATGGGGTTTTCTTGGCATGTTTCTCCAAAGGAGGTTTGCCATTGTCATCCTCTGAGTCTGAGAAAGTGTGACTTGCTCAGGATCACTCAGTGGGTTTCTATGACCAAGCCAGGATTTGAACTCTGGTCTCCAGAATCTAGAGTCAAACTAGCACTCAGACCACAATACCATGCTGGCTCCTTATGCTATCCCAGGCTTTTCTCAACAGGATATTTTATAAATGGTTTGCCATAACTCTACAAAAAGTTTTTGCCACCAACTTCTTTTTTCCCTCTCTCAGTTCATCTCAAAGGAGCTACAATATCCCTTTCCATACTGATGGGCTAGCACTGTAAAAAGTGCATCGCCACATTTATTTCAAAATATAGTCAACCAGCCTTGTATAGCTATAGCTGTAAGGCAGGATCTCCCGATCTATTCTGCAGAGTGGGCCCTGGATCTTTGCCCAAAATCCAACATGGATTTTGAATGGTTTGGAAGACAAGCAAAATATAGAAGTGATTTAAAAAAATATAAATTGCAGCATCCAACCATCCAACCTCTGTTTAAAAACCTCCAAAGAAGGAGACACCAGCACTCTCTGAGGGAGTGTGTTCTACTGTTGAACACCTCTTACTATTAGGAAATTCTTCCTAATGTTTAGATGGAATTATTTTCCTGTACAGTACTAGCATCCGTTGTTCTGGGTCCTGTTCTCTGGAGCAGCAGAAAACAAGCTTGCTCCCTCCTCAATGTGACATCCCTTCAAATACTTAAACAGGGCTATCATATCACCTCTTAACCTTTTTTTTCTCCAGGCTAAACATACCCAGTTCCCTAAGGCGGTCCTCATAGGGCATGGTTTCCAGACCCTTCACCATTTTGGCCACCTTCTTCCTTGACCCGCTGCCGCTTATCAAAATGTTGTTTGAATTGTGGTGCCCAGAACTGAACAAAGTATTCTAGTTGAGGCCTCACCAAGGCAGAATAGAGTGGCACCATTGCTTCCATTGATCTAGACACAATAGTTCTATTAATGCAGCCCAGAATTGCATTGGCCTTTTTAGCTGCCACATCATACTGTTGACTCATATTCAACTTGTGATCTGTTACGATAGGACTTCTAGATCCCTTTCACCTCTATTGCTGCTGTCAAGCCAATTGTCCCCCATCCTATCACTGTATATTTATTACTTTCCCAGCTACTGAAAAGGGCTGGAAAGACTGACCATGTGGTGGTTCAATTTGATTTTGTTTTGTTTTTTTCTGATAAAGGTGTGGAAAGAAATGCGAGGATCTGGGTTGCTGAAGAGGGGAAAGCCGAGGGAGTGAAAGTGTGCACTTTGGACTGAAGAAGCAGCAGGAGGGATGAGAGAGAGCAAATGGGAAAATGAGAGTACTGTACTAATTTTAATGTAGATTCAGTCAAGAGTTTGTTGGCAGTAAAGTACAATTTTAAGCGTTGTCTTGCTCAGAGATGTCTAAGTATATTGGAAGCCAACAAGGCATTTTAATGAAGATAAATTCATCAGAAAAATATGGTTGAGTACATAATACAATATATTTAATGCAGCTGTAAATAAACCACATGAAATGAATTTATATTTATATTCATGTTTTCTAGCCCCAGCTGCTGTTTCTACAACATATTTAGCTTTTATTGGGTCGTGTCCCACATTTGTCTTTATTGTTCTACATTTCCTGGTGTGACCTCCTTTGTAGTTAAGACATCTGGCCTCCCTGATTCAGGTATCTAAAGGCTGGTATTGCATTTAATCCTTCTCCAAGCTAAGCATCTCCAGTTCCCTAAACCATCCATCATAGGTCTTGGTTTCCATGCCTTTTAATAATCTCTTGGTCACCCTTCTCTGGACATATTCCATTTTGTTAATCTCCTTCTTGAACTTTGGTGTCCAGAAATGGACACAGTATTCCAGGTGAGATCTGATCAAAATAGAACAGTCGGGCCCTACTATTTTCTTTAGCTCAGCTTAATCTCAAAGGCATCACAAGTCGCCTTGCTTCTTTGTTTTTCCCATCTTCCTACCCTTAATTTTATACTACAAAATTAATGCTGCATTTTTAGTACATAGTAGCAGAATTCATTTGCTACATCCATGGTAAGCAAAGACCTGGAGTGTGGCTATACAATAAAGAACACACTTGCTAAAACTTTGCTTCTAATACATTTGCAAGTTATACTGCTGCCTTCTTTATTTATTTATTTATTTTATTTGTTTGCTCTGGGAGGCTGTATTCCTTCCCAAACTTTCCTTTCAGTTGCATCAGATTTCTGACTCTGAGCTTCCCACTGCATTCCAGTTGCAACACTTTGGAAATGGTCTGGAGAAATGGAAACTGAAACCAATGACAAAAGGAGAGTGGTCAGGAAATTGATCAGTCTGTGCTGGTTTTCCTTTACAGAATTAAGTTGGGGAGGCAGTAGGAAAATACTTTCTTCTGTGAGGAGAAAGAGAACAGGACATTTTTTTATTTTAAATATGTTTCTGTTGCAATCAGTCCCGATTACATCAGAAATTGGAAAGCAAAGGGACTATTATCTGCACATGGAATTTCCATGTCTCTGTCTTTTGGACTCATCAATTGGCATCAGAAAGTGTCCTATGTCTTTGGGGCAGTGAATCCACTGCCCAGATTTATGCTAAACATAGCATAAGGATAGCATCCCTCCTCCCTACACAGGGTCACACAATTTATAGATACTGTATAGGTATAGGTATAGGTATAGATACCCAACTCTCTTCCATGCCAGCATTCTCTGAAGATGCCAGCAACAGGTGCTGGTGAAACATCAGGAATAAAGTCTTCTAGAACATGACTACATAGTCCAAAAAACCCACCAACAATAGCATAGTGGTTTGAGTGTTGGACTACAAGCAGGGTCAATTCCCGGCTCAACCATTAAACCCATTGGATGATCTTGGGCAAGTCCCATGCTCCTAGCCTCAGGGAAAGGCAATGGCAAACCTCCCCTGAACAAATCTTGCCAAGTAAAAACTCCATGATAGGTTTGCCTTAGATTGCCTTAAGTCAGAAATGACTTGAAGGCTCACAACTACAACCACAGACTCAAGATGCTGAAGCTATTTGGGAATCAGAGTTCAGCATTCTGGACAGTGCAAACTCATCTCATTGGAAAAGGAGGGTATAAATAAAATAATAATAATTTATTATTATTATTATTATTTTATTATCTTGCTCTCAGCTAACTCAGCAATACGGAGAGGAGAGGACAGGAAAGACAATGTTTTGCTCTTCCTAGTAGGCTCTGGCAAAAGCAACCTCCTGCTCCCTCTCCTACCTTGTCTGCTCTTCTTTATTAACTTTGGATGTCTTTTAAAAATATTTATGTATATACTGATATATCTCTGTGTTTTCCTGTTCCTTTTTAAAATAACTTATTACCTGACTTCCTAACCCTTAGCGGCAGGTGGTTTATATTATGTTTCCTTATTCTCCCCTTATTAATTAACCATCATTGTACCACTGTATTGCATTTATTTTTCACATTTTTCTTTCTCATTTCATTTTCCTTTTTCCTTCTTTTCTTCCTGTAATTTTCCTTGTTATTCTTAACTTTTCAATAGATAGAATTTTATGCCCTATAATATTACTTTCTGGTTTATCATTTTTCTCTTTTTATTCAACTATGTCCGATTTAATTTACTGTATTTCTGTTTCACACATCTAATGCCTTTAAACTCATGTTTCAGGAGGCATTTTGAAGCCTCGTGTTTTAAAACTTTGCCCATCTTGAACACACTGGTGTTGCCTGGCCACACATGTCCCAGTTTCCACCTGTGTAATGAATGATGGAGGGTATAGAAAAGCATAGGGGGGAAAAAGGAGGGGAAGACCTACACACCTTCCTCCTTACAAAACATTTTTTGGGTGGAGGAATGCAGAAATAGCTGCCTGTTTATTCTGGGAAGAGGAAGCCTCAGTCTGTAAACAGGTTGCAAGTTACAACACACAGTTGTGCTATCTGGGACTTGCAGAATAGTGTTAAGAAACAACATGCTGAGAAATGGTCCAAACTCCGGTGCACTTTCAGGAGTGAGCAAGAGGCATTCTGCGCATATTCAAAGCACGTTGGCATTAATGTTATTATTCTACACTGAGTAACAAGTCTATAAAAGAAGTCGAAGGCTTTCATAACCATGAGTTTTTTGTGGGATTTTGGGCTATGTGGCAATGTTCTAGAAGAGTTTATTCCTGACATTTCGCCCGGATCTGTGGCTGGCATCTTCAGAGAAAGATGCCACATAGCCTGAAAAACTCACAAAAAACTAAGTCTATAAAAGAGCTTTTGGGATTGTTGAAGTTGTTATATGCCTTTAAGTCAGCTCTGGTGTATGGCAACTCTATCATAGGATTGTCTTGGCACAATATATTCAGAGGAGGTTTGCCATCACTTTCCTCTGAAGCTGAGAGCATGTGTGATTTGTTCAAAGTTATGAAGTGAGTTTCCATGACTGAGCAAAGATTTGAACCTTGGTCTTCCAGAGTCCAACACTCAAGCTGCTACACCATGGTGGCTCTTACGGCTTTCTTGGCAAGATTTCTTCAGAGGAGGTTTACCATCACCTTCCTCCATGGCTGAGAGTATGAGACTTGTCCAAGGTTACCAAGCGGGTTTCCAGGACTGAGCGGAGATATGAATCATGGTTTCCCAGAGTCAAAATCCAACACTCCAGCCACTACACTATGGTGGTTCTTAGGGCTTTCTTGGTCAGGTTTCTTTAGAGGAGGTTTACCTTGCCTTCCTTGAGGCTGAGAGAGTGTGATTTTCCCAAGGAAATTATGCAGTCCACAAATTATGCAGTCGAGTTTCCCGCATTTGGGGAAATCCCAATGAGAGCGTAGTGGATTTACAGGATTTACACTGGTGTTTTACAGGAGAAGCCCACAGTCTTGTTTCATTGCCTCCTTAAGACTTCTCACTATGGACACTGAGGGACCTGCAGCAGTCACCTGCAACACCTGTGGGATGTTTGTCTTCTTGCCTATAGATGTGGGGAACTTCACCTGCACCAAGTGCAAGTTGGTAGCCCTCTTAGAAGGAAGAGTTCAGCAGTTGGAGGCCCAGGTGTCAACACTTCAGCATCACAGAGAGCAGGAGGTTCTCTTGAACAGAAAGGACCAGATGGTCCTGGACAGGAAACACACAGAGAAAGTTGCTGAGGAAGAAGAGGTCACTTCACACACAAAAGAAGGAGATGGTTGGAGGAAAGTTACACGCAGAAGTAGGGAAACCACGGTTCGTTCTGTGAGCTTGCAGCTACAGAATCACTTTGAATCTCTCTCTGTTATCAGAGATGATGAGGAAAAGCAGCAGGGACAGACATCAGGGACAGAGCAGGGGAGACTGAGAGTACCACGAAAGGGAACAGCCGCTGCTAAGCCTCGGAGGAGGCGTGTGGTGGTTGTGGGGGACTCCTTGCTGAGGGGTACAGAAGCAGTGGTTTGTGGGCCTGACAAGATGTCTCGGGAGGTGTGTTGTCTCCCTGGGGCAAAGATCCATCATGTAACTGAGAGGCTGACAAGACTTGTCAAGCCTACTGATCAACACCCCTTTCTTCTGGTTCATGTGGGAACCAATGATACTGCAAGGCACAGCCTTCAGAATATCATAAGGGATTATGAGGCTCTAGGAAGGAAGCTGAAAGAGATGGATGCACAGGTTGTCATATCATCTCTTCTCCCAGTAGAAAGGCATGGTCCAGGAAGGGAGAAGAAAATAGCAGAGGTGAATAACTGGCTCCGTAGATGGTGCCGCCAAGAACAGTTTGGATTCTTGGATCATGGGCTGCGGTTCCATGAGGAGGGACTTCTGGCAAGGGATGGGCTGCATCTCACACCAGTTGGCAAAAACATTTTTGCCAAAAGTCTCAAAAATCTGATCAGGAGGGCTTTAAACTGAGTTATATGGGGGAGGGAGACATTATTTTGGAAGGCAAAAGGGCTGGAGAAAATAATCAAACTGACATAGAGGGAACAAGGCAAACAGTGCAAGGACCCAACAGTGGGAAGCAAAAAAATTTGCACAGGCAGCAAGTAAAGGGAACACATGTTCTTAGATGTCTCTACACTAATGCACAGAGTATGGGAAATAAACAGGATGAACTCGAACTCCTAGCACAACAGAGCAAATATGATATAATAGGCATCACTGAAACCTGGTGGGATGAGTCTCATGACTGGAATGTAGAAATAGAGGGATATAACCTTTTTAAGAGAAACAGGCCAAACAGGAAAGGAGGAGGAATAGCATTATATGTCAGGGATATTTACACCAGTGAAGAGATCCAGGAAGTCAATACTGGAAGCCAGGTGGAGAGCATCTGGATAAACATTAAAGGAGAGGGAAACAACAGGGATGTTACTGTGGGAGTCTACTACAGACCCCCGACTCAGGCAGAGGAATTGGATGATGCCTTTCTAGAACAGATGAGCACACACTCAGAAAGGAGAGATGTAGTAGTGATGGGGGACTTCAACTATCCGGATATTTGCTGGAAGTCAAACTCAGCCAAATCCTCAAGGTCTAGCAAATTCCTCACTTGCCTGGAAGACAATTTCATTGTCCAAAAGGTGGAAGAGACAACAAGGGGATCAACTATTTTAGATCTGATCTTAACCAACAGGGATGACCTAGTCAATGGGGTGCAAGTGGTTGGATCCTTAGGGGGAAGCGACCATGTTCTCCTGGAGTTTGTTATACAGCGGAAAGGGGAAGCCAGGCATAGTCAGACACGCATTCTAGACTTTAGGAGAGCTGATTTCAATAAACTTAGAGAAATACTGGGGGAGATCCCATGGTCAAGAAAACTAAAAGAGAAGGGAGTTCAAGACGGATGGGAGTTTCTCAAAAAGGAGATACTGAAGGCGCAATTTCAAACAGTTCCAATGAGGAAGAAAAATGGGAGGTGTCTCAAGAAGCCAGGATGGATGACTAAGGAACTTTCAACTGAGATAAGCCTTAAACAGAACATGTATAAGAAATGGAAAAATGGGGAAATCACGAAAGAGGAATTCAAACAAATAGCCAGCACATGTAGGGGTAAAGTCAGAAAAGCTAAAGCACAGAATGAACTCAGGCTGGCTAGAGAGGTTAAGAACAACAAAAAGGGCTTTTTTGGGTATGTCCGAAGCAAAAGGAAGAAGAAGGAAACAGTAGGGCCACTGCGTGCAGAAGATGGCAAAATGCTAACAGGGGACAGAGAAAAGGCAGAATTACTCAACACCTTCTTTGCTTCAGTCTTCTCAGAAAAGGCAAAGGGTGGTCAACCTAAGGATAATGGAGCAGAAGACAGAATAGGGGAATCTCAGCACAGAATAAGTAAAGAGATAGTACAGGAATACCTGGTTAACCTAAATGAATATAAATCTCCAGGACCAGATGAACTACATCCCAGAGTATTAAAAGAACTGGCGAATGTAATATCGGAACCATTGGCAATAATCTTTGAGAACTCCTGGAGAACAGGAGAAGTCCCAGCAGACTGGAGGAGGGCAAACGTTGTGCCCATCTTCAAAAAAGGGAAAAAAGAGGATCCCAACAATTATCGTCCAGTTAGTCTGACATCAATTCCAGGAAAGATTCTAGAGCAGATCATTAAGCAGAGAGTCTGTGAACATTTAGAGGCCAATGCCATAATCACAAAAAGCCAACATGGGTTTCAGAGAAACAAGTCTTGCCAGACAAATCTGATCTCTTTTTTTGATAAAATTACCAGTTTGGTAGATGAAGGGAATGCTGTGGATATAGTATATCTTGATTTCAGTAAGGCCTTTGACAAGGTTCCCCATGACATTCTTGCAAACAAGCTCGTAAAATGTGGGCTAGACAAGGTAACCATTACATGGATTTGTAACTGGTTGACTGACCGAACTCAAAGGGTGCTCAACAATGGCTCCCTTTCATCCTGGAAAGAAGTGACCAGTGGGGTCCCACAGGGTTCTGTCCTGGGCCCAGTGCTATTCAATATCTTTATTAATGACTTGGATGACAGAATTGGGGGCATACTTATCAAATTTGCAGATGACACCAAATTAGGAGGAGTAGCCAATACTCCAGAAGACAGGATTGAAATTCAGAATGACCTGAATAGACTAGAAAGCTGGGCCAACGCTAACAAAATGAAATTCAATGCGGAGAAATGTAAGGTTCTGCACCTAGGGAGGAAAAATGAAATGCACAGATATAGGATGGGGGACATCTGGCTGAATGAAACTATGTGTGAAAGGGATCTAGGAGTCCAAGTAGACCATAAGTTGAACATGAGTCAGCAGTGTGATGCAGCAGCTAAAAAGGCCAATGCTATTTTAGGTTGCATCAATAGAAGTATAGTGTCTAGATCAAAGGAAGTAATAGTGCCTCTCTATTCTGCTTTGGTGAGGCCCCACCTGGAATACTGTGTCCAGTTCTGGGCACCACAATTCAAAAAGGATGTGGAGAAACTGGAGCGGGTCCAAAGGAGGGCAACTAAGATGGTGAAGGGTCTGGAAACCATGCCCTATGAGGAACGACTTAGAGAGCTGGGGATGTTTAGCCTGGAGAAGAGAAGGTTAAGAGGTGATATGATAGCCCTGTTCAAATATTTGAAGGGATGTCATATTGAGGAGGGAGCAGGCTTGTTTTCTGCTGCTCCAGAGACCAGAACGCGGAGCAATGGATGCAAGCTGCAGGAAAAGAGATTCCACCTCAACATTAGGAGGAACTTCCTGACAGTAAGGGCTGTTCGACGGTGGAACACACTCCCTCGGAGTGTGGTAGAGTCTCCATCCTTGGAGGTCTTTAAGCAGAGGCTGGATAGCCATCTGTCGGGGATGCTTTGACTGGGAGTTCCTGCATGGCAGGGGGTTGGACTGGATGGCCCTTGTGGTCTCTTCCAACTCTATGATTCTATGATTCTATGATTGAACTTTGGACTACGACTCTGAAATAATAATAATAAATAATAATATTCTTTATTTCTAGCCCGCTCCTCTGTGAGTACAATCGGAGCGGGGTACAACAAGATTGAAGACCAGGGTTCAAGTCACACTCTCTCAACCTCAGGGAGTAGCAAGGTCAAACCTCCTCTGAATGAATCTTGCCAAGAAAACCCCGTGATAGCTTCGCCTTAGGGTCACCGAAAGTTGGAAATGACTTGAGGGCACACAACAACAATAAAATGAGATATCTTGGAGATGGGATCCTAGTCTAAACATTAAATTCATTTCTGTTTCACATACATGTTATACCCACAGCCTGAACATAATTTTAAAAACAATAATTTTGAGTGTGAAATAAAGCGTGTGTGTACTGAACCACCTGAAAGTAAAGGTGTCACTATCTTAGACAATTTTGGATTTTGGAGTATTTGGGGTTTTCAGAATTCCAGATAAAGGAGACTCATCCTGCAACAACAACTATTACTACTACTACTACTATTGTTGTTGTTGCTGGCATTCAAGGGCAAACCACTCAAGGCTTGAAGAGGGACCAATGATTGGAGTGGATTGGCAGCTAGATTTGTGATTTATTTTGTAAGAAGCTGCAGGCAGGGATTATTTGCAGGAGCGATTGATATAAGAAGAGAGCAAAGGCCACAGACATTGCCCTAAACCAGACTTTGTTGCAAAGCCACCTAAGTTTCGGTTTCCATTTCTTGCAGCCTAGCACAATTTCCCAACCATAATTTCTCATGAGTTTCCACAGCTAATGCCATCCTTCCCTCTGACTCTTCCCACAGTCTGTTTTTGCCTCTTTGTTGTGATCAAGTCAAAGAAAGAAGCAGAGAGATGCAAGCAACTCAGTGCATCTGAGAAAATGGATTGTACGCTACTAAAAAAGACTAAAATTAAATCTGTTCGTCTTCAAGTTGCTCCCAAATTTCCACTTTTACCCTTCTTTCTATTGCTTCTTTTTTTCTGCAGAAAGTTCTGTTTGGGTCAAAATGTCTCCTCCCAAATGACAAATTAAAGCATCCATGAAACCCACTGGGTGACCTTGGGCAAGTCACATCCTCTCAGCCTTCGGAGAAGGCAATGGTAAACCTCCTCTAAACAAATCTTGCCAAGAAATATGATAGGTTCACCTTAGGGTTGCTATAAGTCGGAAATGGCTTGAAGGCACACAACAACAACACCAATCTTGTTGGCAGGCAGGATCACAGAATGGCAAGTTCTCTGAAGCTCATTCGGGAGAGGCAGAAATGCTGCTAGTGATGTTTAGTTCAGGTAGAACACCAAATGGTGAAGCTTATTTGTCCTTCCTTGCTGAAGTTTTGCTTGCTAAAGATGAGAGCCAGTACAATTGCAATTGTTTGAGCATTGGGTTTCCAGACCCTTTACCATCTTAGTTGCCCTCCTCTGGACATGCTCCAGTTTCTCCACATCTTTTTTGAATTGTGGTGCCCAGAACTGGACACAGTATTCTAGATGAGGCCTGACCAAGGCAGAATAGAGTGGCACTATTACTTCCCTTGATCTAGACACTATACTTCTATTGATGCAACCTAAAATTGCATTGGCCTTTTTAGCTGCCGCATCACACTGTTAATTTATATTCAGCCTATGGTCTACTAAGACCTTAATGATTGCTCAAAGGGAGGGAAAACTTGCCTAGTCTTCAAGTAGACAGTAATTAAATATGTTGTATAAAAGATAATTGGGAATTATGTTGCAAGATTTTTGGATTCTATTTCCCCCTCCTTAGATAGATAGGGGTTTCCTGCATGCAAACTCTCCTCTCTCATTCAAACTAACCTTGTGATTAAGGTCACTCTCCCCTTGGGATTAACACACAGACACTCTTTCAAAGATTTTGTACTGAGCGGTTGGGTCCTCCATTTTCCTTCTCCATCAACTTTCTTTGGAAAGATGGTGAGGTAAAGATGTATTTTTACCTGAACTATTCACGAGCTAGATTAGAATAAAGCCTTTATGTATATATAGATTAAAGCCATTAGTAAACTTTTGTTTGAATTACAAGCTACTTGTGTTGTTTTTGGAGTCAGTCTCAATTCTTAGGAAGGCATAGTTAGACAAAGGCACATTTCTGCTACTCTGCTGATTTAAAGCCAGACCCTAACAGGCTTGGCGCTGACATTTTTGATATTTAAATATGTTTGTTTCCTTTACAAAGGCTGAAGCCTTAGGAAACTTAAATTACCCTACAAATTATTGGTAGGGAAGTCCCAAAAGTAAGCTCCTGATAGACTTTGGGTAGCAGATATCCAAAACATGAACGGACAAGAAGCTGATGCAGCAATATTGACCGAAAGACCATCACTCAAGGTCAAATCATTGTTTGGGGATGCAGAGTTATAAAACCTGATGTTTGAGGTCAAAGTATACCTGGGGCATGTTGGATAAAGATTATTGCTTTATTACTCATTCTCAAAAGTGTTCTTATGCTTTTTGCTTGCCAGTTAACATATGATGGTTAGTGGACAGTGAATACTGTGCAAGGCATGAACCTTTCAGGAAAAAACAACAACAACAGATAAACTTAGCAATTGTTAAGTTTTCTCAATGATATGAGTCAAAATCTTGTCTAGGCTAAAATATATATGCCTGATTTGTAGCTTCTTCAGTATATTTCAGTCTGATGGGCTTTTATTTTAGGAGACATTAAACTGCTAGGGTTAACGTACGGAGAGAGTTCTTGTAGCACCTTTGAGACTAACTGAAAGAAAAGTAAGGTTAAATTTATGGCAAAGGAGATAAGGCCCTAATACCCCAAAGCCACCAGATCCCATATTATCTTGGAAGCTAAGCAGGGTCAGCCCTAGTTACAACTTGGATGGGAGACCATCACAAAATACCAGGGTCTATAGGCTGTATTTCAGAGGATGGAACTGGCAAAACCACCTCTAAGGATTCCTTGCTTAAGAAAACCCTCTGAAATTAATGGGCCTCTGCACAAATAATGTTAAATATGGAGGTCACCTTTTATAACCTGTTTAAACACAAGCTGGTGTTTGAATTGGGTAATGTGTTTGATCATCCAAACTCTACGCCTGTACTAAAACTGTTAAATAGATAAGACAGCAAACTGATTCAGCGAAACTGGCTTTTAAAAGAAGAAGAAACGCTGGGAAAATGTTACCATAGTTGTTATTGGCTTTTTTTAAAAAGTATTTGTAATTTATTGGGAAATCTGTTTATCTCATTAAAGGAAAGACATCAATCATGTGATTCTTCTAGGTATCATTATTATGAATACGAAGCTTCAGTTGCAATCCAGCCAAGTGTCTCAGGGGTTTTGTGTGTTGCTGTGTGCCTTCAAGTCGTTTCCAACTTACGGCAACCCTAAAACAAACCTGTAATGGGTTTTTCTTGGCAAGATTTGTTTGGAAGAGTTTTGCCATTGCCTTTCCTTGAGGCTGAGAGAATGTGACTCACCCAAGGTCACCCAGTGAGTTTCATGGCTGAGTGGGGAATTGAACTTTGGCCTCCAGAATCATAGTTTAACACTCAAACCACGACACCACACTGGTTCATTTACACTTTATTTAATAGTGCCACTGGACTAAAGTCCCAGGTGACCCAGCATAGCCAATAGTGAAGGATACTCCGGGTCGCCATCATCTACCGTCCTCCTGGTTCAGCTTCTCAGTTTTTTTACAGATTTTGAATCTTGGTTAACATTCTTTCTCTCAGACACAGTCCCCTCCCTGATCTTAGGCGACTTTAACATCCACCTCGATGATCCCAAGAATACCTCAACCTCTCGCTTCATCTCTCTTTTAGATTCTTTTGGCCTCCAGCCACACTCCAACTCTCCAACCCATTCCCTCGGTCACTGCCTCGACCTAGTTCTCCCTTCCAAGTGTGTCGTGTCCGACTACTTGGCCTCCGACTTTCCTCTATCTGACCATCACCTACTTTCCTTTACTCTTACCTATATCCCTCCTCCCCGTCACACCGTCTCCCGCCAGTTCCGCAATCTTCATTCTCTCAACCTCAACCATCTCACTCAGACCCTGGATTCATCCCTTGCTTCTCTTAATCTTGGGGACTCCGCTGACTCAGCTATGTCCTTATTGAACTCCACCCTCTCCTCAACTCTCGACAGCCTTGCCCCTATTTCTACGCGCGTGTCTTCCTCGACGACTAGGCCTCAGCCCTGGATCACTCCTACTGTTAGATTTCTCCGGTCCTGCTCTCGTGCAGCCGAACGTCTTTGGAGAAGTTCCAGGGAGTGGGCCGACTTTATCCATTATAAGTTCATTCTTTTATCTTTTTCACGCGCTCTATCGATGGCAAAAGAATATTACTTTAAATCATTAATCTGTGCCAACGAGAGGCGCCCGCAGCGCCTCTTCTCCTGTTTCAACACACTATTAAAACCCTCTCTTCCCTCTGTCTCTCCAGTATTTTCACCCTCCGACTTTGCTAATTTCTTCATTACAAAAATCACCTCTATTCGTTCTGAGCTAACTCCTCCCGATTTGGCTCCTACCGTCAATCTTCTCACTCCTTCTATCAACAAATTCTCTGTCTTTTCTCCAGTTTCCCTGGAAGAACTCTCTTCCCTTCTGAACTCATCCAAACCTACCACCTGTCCTCTTGACCCAATCCCTTCTCGTCTTCTAATCTCTATTGCCCCCTCTTTGCTACCCTCCCTCCTCCATATCTTTAATCTTTCCCTCTCTTCGGGTTCCTTCCCTTCCGTCTTTAAACACGCCTTAGTCTCCCCTATTCTAAAAAAACCCTCTCTTGACCCTTCTTCCCTGGCTAGCTATCGTCCAATCTCTCTTCTTCCTTTCCTTTCTAAGGTGTTGGAACGAGTTGTTTACTCGCGCTGTCTTGAGTTTCTCGAAACCAACTCCATTCTGGATCCTTTCCAATCTGGTTTTCACCCACGGCACTCCACAGAGACAGCCCTCACTAAGATCTCGAACGATCTTTTGCGGGCCAAGGCGAATGGCCATTATTCTATCCTCATTCTTCTCGATTTGTCCGCGGCCTTCGACACTGTAGACCACTGTCTCCTGATAGACTTACTCTCTGACATTGGTTTCTCGGGCCTGGTTCTTGATTGGTTCACATCTTACTTATCAAATAGATTTTTCTCAGTGGTCTCGGGTGGTCAGACCTCGTCCTCTGTCCCCTTAACTGTTGGAGTTCCTCAGGGCTCTGTTTTGGGTCCCCTATTGTTTTCTCTGTACACACTCTCCCTTGGCAAATTAATTAGTTCCTTTGGTTTCTCCTACCATCTGTACGCTGATGACACCCAGCTGTACCTTTCTACTCCCAATCTTTCACCGGATTTAGAACAGCAAATGTCATCCTGTTTAACAGCTGTCTCCCACTGGATGCACCATCGGCATCTGAAGCTCAATATGTCCAAGACCGAGCTTCTGGTTTTCCCGCCCAAGCCCACCCTTCACTACTCCTTTTCCATTTCTGTCAACAACATCTCTATTCAGCCGGTCCAGGAAGCCCGCAGTCTTGGTTTCATCTTCGATTCCTCCTTGTCATTTATCCCCCAGATCCAGACCACAGCCAAGGTCTGCAGATTCTTTCTCTATAACATTGCCAAAATCCGTCCATATCTCTCATTTTCTACCGCAAAAACACTGGTCCACGCCCTAGTGGTCTCACGACTAGACTACTGTAACCTCCTCTTGGCTGGGCTTCCTCTCTCTCATCTCCACCCATTAATTTCTGTTCAGCATTCAGCTGCACGCATTATTTCACTTGCTCGCCGTTATGATCATGTCTCCCCTCTGTTGTCCTCCCTTCACTGGCTCCCTCTTCCCTTTCGCATCAGGTACAAACTTTTGTTACTCACCTTCAAAGCCCTGCATGGACTGGCCCCTCCTTACCTAGCTGATCTTCTCTCCCCCTATGTTCCTACCCGTACCCTCCGCTCTGGTGACCAAGGTCTCCTCTCTCAACCCAGGTTGTCTTCTGCCCCCTCCCGGATCCGTCCCTTTTCTCTTGCTGCCCCTCATTCCTGGAACCTTCTCCCTCTGCATGCTCGGCTCATCACTTTCCTAACTAGCTTTAAGGTTGAGCTGAAAACCTTATTGTTTAGGGAAGCGTTCTCAGGGAACTTGTGATTACCATCTGGCTGTCTGATATTGCTTGTTGTGATTTGCTTTTATGTTCGATGTTTTAACTTGTCTTCCCCCTTTGTAATTTTATCTATTTACTATTATTTTAGAGTGTACGCCTTTGGCAGGCTTTTATATATTTCTTAAGTTTTACCAATTTTGTACAGCGCTGAGTATATTTACAGCGCTTTAGAAATAAAGTTTAATAATAATAATAATAATAATACTGGGAGTTGCACCCCAACATCATATGGGCTTCAGCAAAAAAACCAAAACCAAGAAGCCAGTACAATTTGGAGCTAAATAAATAGGACCCAGATTGAGAAAAGTAATAGTGCCACTCTAGTCTGCTTTGGTCAGACTTCACTTGGAATACTGTGTCGAGTCTTGGTCATCACCATTCAAGAAGGATAATGTTAAACTGGAACGTGTCCAAAGGAGGACAATGGCAACCAAGGGCACATCCACACTGTCAGAAAAATCCATCTTAATTTAGGGTTACCCTGATCTGTAACAACCATGCAACTACAACAAATTGTAGTGCTTTGATGGAGAGTTCCTGCATGGCAGGGGGTTGGACTGGATGTCCTTTTTGGTCTCTTCCAACTCCACAACTTTATGATTCCATGATCTACACACACCAAGGTTTGTTTGGGAGAACTACCAACACAGTTATCTTTTTCAAACATACCTACCGGTATGTCTGATAACATGGATGTGGCCGCTCCGTGTGTTTTTTTCTCTGCCCCCACCCCGCCCCCCATCTGTGCAAATTCATGTACAGTGGATCCTCCACATTTGCTGAGGTTAGGGGCAAAGGACCCTCATGAAAGTGGGAAAACTACAAAAAACTAAAAAAACAGGGTTTTTCATTTTACCAAACAAAAACAAAAACAAAACACCTTGCTAGGAATCTGTAGGTCCTGCATTAGTTGTGGATTTCTGCAATGATAAGAGGTTGGACTAGCTGACCCTTGGAGTGATATATGTATATAGGAGAAATCTGTGTGCTTTTTCGTTCTGGTACTCTGAGCATATTTGTGGCTTCCTAACTTGTCTCTTTTGGACATACAGTGGTCCCTCCGCATTCACTGGGGTTAGGGTCGAAGGACCCTTGTGAATGTGTTAAAAATGCAAATGAAAAAACATTTTCTCTTTTAACCTCAGAGAACACCTCTCCAGGAATCTCCAGGTCCTCCAGTGCAACTCTGTGATCAACATCTGCCAGAAGTTGATAATAGAATTATGCTGTAAGACTTACAAATGCTCCGAGAAGTGTTTTCTCTAGGAACCTCAAGGTTCACCAGCACAGCTCTATGGTCACCTTCTGGCAGAGTTGTGCTGGGGGCCATAGAGGTTCCTAGAGAGAACATATTCACCAAAATGTCACATATCAAATCTGGAAAAGTCAATGCCACAAATGTGGAGGGCCAACTGTAGTTCCAGTTGTTGGATCTTGGTGTTCTAGTAAAAACAACACAGTAGATAGCACAAACCTGACGTCTGCACAAATATTGTTCTAGAGGGTATTTCCAAGAAGTGGTGCTTCAGATGTTTGCCCATTCAGCTCCATTTATTTTGTTCTTTTCTTTTCTTTTCTTTCTTTCTTTTTGCTTTTAAGTCTAGGCTAATAGAAAACGGCCTTTGTCCATCTCATTGTTAATTGTTGTTATTGTGTACCTTCAAATCATTTCTGACTTATGGCAACCCTAAGACAAACCTATCAGAGGGTTTTCTTAGCAAGATTAGAACAAGGAAAACTTTACAGTAGGGCAGATGAGCTCATTTTCTCTTCCAAAATAATAATAATAATTAATAATGATGATGATGATAATGATGATGCAACCCCTAATGATATTTTCCTTCAGTCCCAGCCTTTCTAGCAATGCTGTAACTTACAACTTCTGTTGAGTCCTTGCTTGGAAATATACTCTAGGCATCCCAAGAAAAGGGTCAGGCAAAACAACCAAGGTAAAGCAAACTCATCAAAATAGGTTAGATCTACCTCTGAATTATTTTCAATGTCTCACTTTCTATCATGATAGAAATTGGAAGGGGGATTCTTTCATATAAATAAAATATTGGGGGCAATGTAGTCATCCTCCCCGCATAGCTACATCCTTACTTGCAGTTGCAATGAGGGGTTTCAGCCAGGGGCATTAGCTATTGTTGTTGTGTGCCTTCAAACTGAACCTATCACAAGATTTTCTGAGGCTGAGAGTCTGAGTTGCCCCAAATCACCCAGCAGATTTCCATGGCTATGCAGGGAATCGAACCCTGATCCCAAATCCAAAACATATCTTGTCCTAAGCATTTCAGATAAGGGCACTCAACCTGTATAGACATTTTTTGTGTGTAGCTGGAGAAGTGAGATTTTTGTATTAAGAATTATAACCATCATAAGGAAAGCTGGAGGGCAATGTAAATATTTGTTTCTTTGATTGTTTTCTTTTTCTTGTTTGTTCTTTCGGCTTTGCTTCTTGCTCTGTTTGCTTTTGTTAATTGTTTCGTTTGCATGTTTTTGATGCAGTTTAATTCTTTTAATAAAAAGTTATTTTAATTTTTATTTTAAAAAATTGATTCAATAGTAGACCCTTAAAACATTCAAAGGGGAGGCAGACCCATGGTATTCAAACCTGAACAAAATCTGCCTGCACAGAGTTTGAAAATACAGTAGTTACTACCATTTATTCAAATTTCAGAGAAAGCAAACAGAAGCCTATTAATTTCTCATTCGGATCATTCCAAATATTCAATTAATTGGCATCCTGTCTCAAATTATTAGTCCCTCTTCATTCGTAATTAAATTCCAGTGGTATGATCCATGCTTTTTAAAATGGCTGTTCCCTCACTCCAGACCCCAAGTTCATATCTGACGTGAGCAGAGCAAAGGATAGCTGTTCGGGTCTGCTAGGAAATCCCAAATGTTATAGTGGGGCAGGGTTAGCGATGCTGTGACTCTCCAGATTTTGTTGGACTACAGTTCCCATCATCTTTGGCCACCGGCTATGCTGGCCAAGGCTGATGACAGTTCAAGACCAGACGAGCCATAATTTTTCTGCTCCTGCAATTGGACGGTATGATTTGACTTTTTCTCTCCAGCATCATGTTCTTTGCAATTTTGCTGAACTTTCAACCTAATGTTTTGGAGATCTCAGAGGTTTGCTGATTTGTGACATTTTAAGTTGGGTCTAAAACTTCCTCTTAGTATTCTTTGCCTAAGAAAAACATATGAAATTCATGGGGTTACTCAGTTTATTTAATTCCATCATCTCTACTAATTTAGATAAATTGACTTGCCTCGTGAAATATGAAAAAGTAGAAAAATATGCAAAAGATAGGGTACAGATAATGAAATATTTAAGTAACTGGTGGAGTATAATGATATCATTTGGTTTTTGGGATTAATTGACGAATTAAAAAAATATAATAATGACCGGTATTAATCCTTTGGTAGAATTTGGCTGGTTTTTTCCCCTAGTATAATTTGAGAACAGTTTGAAAGAATTGGTTGCAACACTAAGTATTGCTGGTATAGGAAGTTAGGCATAGAAGATAATTTATAAAGATGGAATTGATAGTGGAAAATGTGAATGCAAATTAGGTAGGTGCTTATCTTTTGTTTTTTGTTGTTTTGTTTTTTAAATGCTTAATAAAATAATATTTTTTAAGAAAGAAATTCATGGGGTTGCTATAAGTCTACATGCGAGTTGAAGGTTGTGCACACAAACATACACACACACTTAAATCTATGATTCTATGAAATCAGCCCAGTTTTAACTTTTGGATTGTTTCCCACTTGTGACACCTACTGGCAGCAAAAAGAAGAGTGACATGTTGTTGCAAGGCTAGGAATTAATCAATACACTTTGGATAGCTATCCTGCTAGTGGTTTGAACACTGGACTACCAACTCTGAAAGACCAGGGTTCAAATCCCTTCTCAGCTGCAGAAACCCCCTGTGTGACAGTGAACAAGTAACACTGTCTCAGCCTCAGGGGAAGGGAAGGCAAGGGCAATCCCCTTCCGAATAAATTGTGCCAAGAAAGCTGTAAGACAGGGTTGGTGTAAGTCAGAGTTGACTTGAAAGCATGTAACAACATTTCTCTGTAGCCAAAATGTACCTAATAAAGCCACCTGTACTTGCAAGCTGCTGTGGGAGCCCTGCAAGTTTCGACAGACACAAAGATCTGGTTCCCCTTGGCACCATCATATATCTACCAGGAACCAGTGCAGACACTGGAAGACAGCCTGGAGTAGTGGTGTGAGCATTGGATTACGTATGACCCCCAAAGAATAGGGTTCAGATCTCAGTTTATCTGTGGAAACCCACTGGGTGACTTTGGGCAAGTCACTCTCTCAGCATCAGAGGATGGCCATGACAAACTGCCTCTGAAGAAACTTGCCAAAAACCCATGATAGTTTGGCATACATTGGAAACGACTTGAAGGCACACAAGTGCAGATAGGAAGGTGAGGCTCTTGCTCCCATCCTCCTCAGGTTTCTCCCGTCCTTACAATATGAATGATAGCAGTCTGCCTTGGAATAGGAAGTTACTAGATTTGAAGGCTGGCTGTGCTTCAGCAGCTGCCTGGGATCTTCATATGGGCTTTCAAAATCTTTGAGTTTTATATATGTGCTATTCTGTTGAAACCACTTAAACTGCCATGGCTTCATTGTATGGCATCCTGAGAGTTCTACTTTAGTGAGGATTTAACATTTTTTGTCACAGAGCTTTAACATGGGGAGAGTATGGAAAGAGATCTTGTAGCACCTTTTGAGACTGAAAGGAAGACGTTGACAGCATATGTTTAAGTCCAGCTCGTGCTACCAACTTCTTCCTTTTGGTTAGTCATAAGGTGCTACAAGATCTCTTTACATACTGATTTTACAAACTAACACAGCTATATCTTTGAATTGTACCAGTTAGAGCAGTGTTTACTACTAAGTAACAAATTTCATGAACAGAGAATGGGGAGAGACAGAGTATGTGACTGCACTACACATTTTAAGCGATTTTGATCCCTCTTTAATTGTCACGGGGCTCCATTCTCTGGAATCCTGAGATTTGTGGCTTGGAGAGATACTGAGCGCTTTTGCAACAATTATTCTGGACTAAGGCATTGCCTCTCAAACTATCTGACTTGCTCCATCATCCCTGAACATGCCAGGGATCTGTCATTGTGTTCATTGGCTACAACGCTTTAATTCTTGTCTGGAAACTCACCAGGGATCAGCAGCTGATGGTCCTAGACTAGCATTATTCCATAGGCCATGACTTTGAGTAACAGTACATTACAGAATTCCAAGTCTCTCACCAACTACAAACCACTGGACACCACAGGATGAAGCCAGGACAGTTAAAGCACTATCAATCTACTATTATAATTGCAAAGTGTGGATTCACCTCAAAATCATACATTGGTTTAAATGTAGCTGGGAATCTGCCTCAACATTCCCTATTCTCTACTGCTCTAGTTAAGTCTTGGTCACAATCCTCTTCTCCAAGACAGCTTGGGCAAGGACTCTGGGTCTCAGTGGTGATGTTGCTGGGAAGAGATTAACTTTTCATGATTTTTTTCCTCTAGTGTTACTAGAGCACTAGTTCAGAGTGACTTTTTGTTGTTGTTGTTAAAGTCAACCTCGACCTACAACAACCCTATGAACGAGAGACCTTCCAGTCACCCTGCCCTCAGCTGCCCTGATCAGCTCATGCAGATTCATGGCCATGGCTTTTCTGATTGAATCTATTCATCTGGTTTGCGGTCTTCCTCTTTTCCTATTGCCCTCTGCTTTCACAACCATACACAGAAATGATAAATGATAGCATGGATAATCTAACTTTAGTATTTAATGACTTTAAATTGGGGAACTATTACCAAGGCCTAGGGAAAGAGATGGAGGGTATTCACACTGAAGAGAGAATAAAAAAACATACAGGATTTTGAGAATATGAGAGAGAAGCAGGGTAAGGAGTGAGAGCAGAAGTCTTAAACCTAAATTTAAAAAATAGAGAAAACAAAACACAAGATCATTAAAATTGGCTCCAAGTTTACTACTGAAGCTTCCTTGTAGGTGAAACGTGTAAGAAGAGAGTCAAACAGCCACAGTGCATCTTTTAAAAATACTTTTAATACCTTATTCCAGAGATTTGCTTTTGCTGCTGTTTACAAATTCACACAGCAAGAATCCAACAGTAACAGATGTTTCCTCTCTTACAAGCACCTTTTCCTTTGGTTTTCCAAGTCCTCGGTTAATCAAATCCCTCCAACCAGTTGAAATAATAGTAAAAAAAATAAAAAGCCAAACAAATAAACTGAAGAGCTGCACACTCAGACTCTCCCTTTTTGCACCGCAACTCTT
This sequence comes from Urosaurus nigricauda, assembly GCA_034509955.1. Taxonomy (NCBI): domain Eukaryota; kingdom Metazoa; phylum Chordata; class Lepidosauria; order Squamata; family Phrynosomatidae; genus Urosaurus; species Urosaurus nigricauda. The sequence goes on from JAOEGL010000004.1 coordinate 5,887,781, forward strand.
TCAGCCAAAATATTATTTCCAAACAGATGGCAGCCCAAGCTGCTTATGCACAGTAGATAAAGCTCACTGCATATGGCAGGTGACAAGGTGGGCAGAGGTAGAACCCAGCCTTCCACTGACATGGAAGCAGCTCAGGCCTTCTGCAGAATGGCAGCCTCTCTGCACCAGCCTCAAAGAGAAGGCTAGAAGGCATGAGGTTCATGTGTGGCATTTAAAGGAAATAAAGAAAATGGCAATCCCAGAAGATCGGGGGGGGGGGGCTTTTTAATGCGATATTATGCCAGTTTTATCTGCAAACCTCTCTCCTGGATGTCTGTTTCAAGTTGTGTGTTCATCACAACACACTGACTAGGTCTGCCCACTGCTGCACTTAACAAACAGAGCGATACTAGGTCCCTCTCCTCACCATCACCACCCACCAGAGGATCTCCTTTTGCTTCCACACTGTTTTGCAGAGTGACTAAGGCTTCTGCAATCTTCCTACACATGCTGCATAAGATCATGTGCTACTTTTCACATCTGTTCTCCAAAGTGGCAAGGAAGCAGCCAATCACTGACATGTTCTAGCAGATACACACAGCAGCCTGGATCTTGCCTGGGTGCCAAAATATCCTCCAGGCTGCCTGCACTGCAGTTTCTAGAGCTACACCAGGCCAACTGCCTCACCTCTGACTTCCCTCCCCCCTTATCCTTTTAATACTTTATTTTCAGAAACCTAACTTCCCTGCCTCAGTCTCTCCGCAGACTCTTTGTTCCCCTTCAGATTGCTAGAGATGATACTGAGTTAACAAGTGGAGGATGGAAAAATTGTGGCTGTTAATGGTTCCTGTGGAACAGTGATCTCTTTCTTGTCTCCTCAGGGGTGTTCTCCCTTCATTCTCCCTCTCTGCCTCTCTCCCTTCCACGATTCCAACCTCACTATTCTCCCATTAGCCAATGTGTCTTCCTTGCTCCTTTTCCACTGCCCTCTTCTTCTTATTAGAGGGATGGCTGCATGTGCCCAGAGCACACCTGAAAAGCAGGCTGAAGTCTGTTTTTCACTTCTGCTCGGGCTCATCTGAGATTGTCGCTACCTCAATGGTCGTATGTTCTTCAGTTTCAGTGGAACCATCAATAATACTGGATGGCACAGTCATGATGGTGCTTCCACTGGGAGACGTTTGGGTTATGTTCTGGATGGCAGTGCCCAGTCCTGGGAGGGTGAGCAGCTGGAAAGGGCTCATTACTTTTACCAAGGTGCTGCCATCCTGTATGGCTGCTGTGCTAAGGACTGTTAGGTTGGAGGCATCTGGGTGTATTTCAACTGCATTGGGAAAAGCAGAACTTGCAGAGGCCAGGACAGTGTACCCACCCAGCAAAGGAGAGGTTGGGGAGCTGGCAGATGTGGCTTGCACTGTGGTCTTCCCCAGAGAAGATGCCGGGAGGGCAGAGACCACTTTGCCTATAGGCAGGCTGGCCAGCTGAGTAACCGGCATCCCTGGTGCCAAGGCGATTTGTGCTGACTGAGTCAGAAGTTGGGAGGTGATGGCAGGAGGTCCTGAGGTAGCTCTCGTGAGTCTGGGCCGTTTCAAAGGGGATGGAATAGAGACAGGCGTCAAAGTCATCAACACATTGTTAAGATGCTGGGATTTGTGCTTCAGCTCCTTTGCCCTCTTCCGATGCTCATCACACTGCTGCTCCAGAGCTGGAGGAGAAAAAGAGAGGGAATCATAACTGTGGAAAGGCAAGACACTCACTAAATCACATTAGCCAGTAATTGGGACTGGCTTCCTCTTCTTATACTGCATAACAACTGCATAACAATTCCTAGTAAGGTGTGAAAAGCTATTCTAAAACCAGAGGCACAAACTGGCTTTGGTGTGAAAAAAGCATGCTTTAAGTAGGACATACTTCTGCTCCATGAAGTCACAAAGCAAAACTGCACTTCTCTCTACAGCTAACATTCCCAGAACTGAAAAGCCAAAGATAAAAAAATTTCACCATAAGCTGGGGAAGAAATTAATGTATTACTTGATCAATAAATAGGCTGTCTAAACTAGAATCAAACCTTTCTGTGATTCGGAGTTCATCTGAAAAAGTTATTTATTACTAAGTGTTGTTAACATCTCAGTTTAGCACGGATTGCCCTAGTTAATCCTCTGTCATTCCACTTTCTCTGCTGCTTTTAAAATGTCCTGTTTTGTTTTGTTTTTTTACTCCTCCTCTCATTTCCCCCCTTGTCCTCAGGTTATATCAGTTTTTTCCAACTGGGTTCAAAGTGAAAAACTAGTTTGCACTCAATAAACTCAGCAGGAGGAAAAGGAATGGACAGAGTCTTCCCTTTCTGGTAGATATATTTATTGTTATTGTTTTCAGGCTTTCTTAAACTCAGTGCATAACTTGCATGGTTCTCTGCTTAAAGCGATTGCTTTGCGTGTTCTTCCTCATTTCCCCCCCTGGTGCCTGGCTGCACCCTTGTGACATTCTGCTGTTGGCTCTACCACACATCTCTTGGTTTTCATTTGTGAAATTCTGGAGAGCATGTAGTTACATTTCCAGTTGAAGTATCACACTGCTGTCTCATGTCAACCTGATGATCAACAATAATCCCAAGATTCTTTTTACCTGTACTATTGTCCAGCCAAGTATCCTTCCTCCTGTACCTGTGCATTTGTTTTTTATGGCTTAAAAGCAGATTTTAAAGATGGGACATGCAGGGAATCCAGATAGGACATACAGAGAATTATGTACTAATTATTCTATATGTTCTAACTATTCTATCTAGAAAGAAGGCAAATTCTTGGCATAGTGAAAGCCTAACTCAAATCCTACCAGGACCTCCTCACATTATTCTAGTAGCAGCAGAATGAGAAGAGGCAAGCCTTCTTGTGAAACTTTTATGGAAATGGCATGAGTATGTATAGGACTGAGTAACTGTACCTGCTAAATCTCGTGTATACTGCTCTCTAGAACGATCCATTTGGCACTTGTGGCTGGCCAAAACTTTCTTCACCAGGTCCAGCATGCCAAAGTTCTGGACTGTATTGTTAAGCAGGACAGCATCTAGAGAAAAAGGAAAAGAAAAAGAAAAAAGAAAACAAAAGAAAAAATCCCTGTTGCTGATACTGAAGAAAGCACCATGATATCCTTTATCTACCATCATATACCATATATACTCATGTATAAGTTGACATCATGTATAAATTGAGGACAGATTTTGGGGCCAAAATCATGGATTTTGATATGACCCATGGACAAGTCAAGGGTCAAACTCAGGGGCATGTAACAAAGGATCTAAATGGAAAAAAACAAACAAACACCTCCTTCTCCCTCTCTGGACTTCTCCTGAGGGTCACAGTCTCGGCAGACAAAATGTGGACACAAAACTCTGATTTCTCTCTCTTCCCTCCCTTCCCCACAACTTTCCCAAGGCTCATGGCTCACATAAAGAGGGATACAAACCTCTGATTTCTCTCCCTTCCTCACAACTTTCCCAAGGCTCATCATGGTTTGCAAAAAGAGGGACACAAACCTCTGATTTCTCTTCCTTGCCTTACTTTCCCACAACTTTCCCAAGGCTCATGGCTTGCAAAAAGGGGGACACAAACCTCTGATTTCTCTCTCTTCCCTCCCTTCCCCACAACTTTCCCAAGGCTCAGGGAGGCACAAACCTCCACTTTCTCTCCCTTTCTCTCTCTCCCCCCTCCCTTCCCCACCATCTTTTCCAAGGCTCACGGAACAGCATTACCACATTGACCTGTATATAAGTCTATCTAGGATTTTGGAGCCAACTGTTGGACTTAAATTGTTCGACTTATAGATGGGTATATACAGTAAATCCCATGTTCCTAGCAAAAATGAGAACTAGGTACAATGGGCGCTTGGTATGCTCTGGGGTTTGGTTTCAAGAAACTCCCCAGCACAAGTTTAAATTTCCTCCTATTCTCAGAAAATGCTCTAACAATGGAATTAACATGTACCATTTCATACTTTTAAAAAGAGAGAGAGAAAAAAACCTATATTAAAGCATTTACTTGGAAGGAAGGTCCAACAAGCCTACACTTCTTACCGCTCAGTTGTAAAGGGGGATCCTGAATCCGCTGTTGCAGGGCCTTCATGGTCTCCGCGAGCTCTGCCTGGAACTCCTGGATCACTTCTTCCAGCAAGCCTGCTTCCTTCAGACCATGCCAAAATGTAAATGCATCATCTGAAGGAAAAGGAGTGAAGACTGAAATATGTGCTAGGCTTTGGAGCAAGCGTAGCAATTATGTAGTCCTCCAGGTGTTGTTGGATTGCAACTACCAGCATCCTTTATTATGCTAGCCAGGACTGCTTGGATTTACAATCCAACATCTGGATGGCCATAAGATTCCCTAACCATGCTGTAGAGGGAATAAAATGGATCGTCTGCCTGGTATATTCCCACATACTTTGGAAACAGGGGCACATTATTTGCCAAAGAGCAGCCTCATAGTTTTGCCACAGGACCTGCTATTAGTGGTATAACTGGCCTTGGACAATACCACTGTAAAAGAAAGGTTTAAATGTTCCTTTCCCCTTGTCCACCAGCAACTTTCAGATAGAAAAACTGTATCAAGGTATTTTACAAGCTATGTTAAGCTAAGAAGCCAAGAAAATATCTTCCTGACTTGCAGAGAGTTTGTGCTTTCTAAAATACAGTGGAAGCATTCAAGTAAAAATTGGGCACCTCCAGTATGAAACAGTATACACTAGGAACATCTCACCACATGATCCATTAAAAAAAAACTTGTCATGAGGATGTGCACCAAAAGATGTAGAATGAGTAAACTAACTGCTGTCGGTATATAAATAAATGATATTTAGGTGCCAAGTCAAAACCAGACTTTTTATTAAGCCTTTGGGCTGAAGTGATTTTATCTAGCCTGCATATATGCCGTGGTTACACTTACATTGACTTAAACTGTTATAATCAGTTTTAAATTTTCTGGTTTTTAATTGATGAATGATTTTATATATATTTAGTTGTTTTCAAATATTGTTATTAAAGTTTAAACTGATTTTATTGTAAGCTGCCCTGAAATCTTCAGATTCAGGGCAGGATATAAATATAAATAAACAAGTCTAGTCAAACCCTTGGACAGTTTCAGAAATCTGAATGCAGCCCCCAGTCCCACTGCAGTTACCCACCCTTGCTGTAGGATAGCACATGCTTTTAAATTAAGCAGTTCCCACTGTAATAAAAGCTACACACATTTTTTAAAATCCTCCCAAATATCAGTGACTGTCAAAAATACATTGAGCCGAGCCTCAGGCTGGTGGGCAAATCATATTAGAAGCTGTCTCATACAGCATCCAAACACTGCTCCATTTAGTTTAGCATTGCCTATAATGATGTGCAGCAACTGTCCTGTTGCATTTACCTGATTCGTCATCAGGAGCAACGAGTCAAGAAGCACCCCCAAGCTGTGGACACAGTCACTGGAGGGGAGTGTGACCCCATCTAGGACTGGAGGTTGCAGCCCAATTCTTGGTTTCGGAGCCACTACCATGAGCACCTCTGTTTTGTCTGGATTCGGCTTCAGTTTGTTTTTCCTCATCCAGCCCATTACTGCCTGAAGACATTCACTGAGAGAGGAGACACCATCAGAATTCAAGGCCGACGAACGAGACATGGAGAAATAGATTTGGGTGTCATCAGCATATTGGTAACACCCAGCTCCACAGCTCCGAATAATCTCACCCAGTGGCTTCATATAGATGTTAAACAACATCGGGGACAGAATGGCCCCTTGAGGCACTCCCTTTTACTGGAGCAGCTATCCCCGATCAGCACCCTCTGGGACCTGCCCGAGCGGAAGGAATGGAGCCACTGAAGGGCAATGCCTCCAATTCCCAACCCCTTCAGGCAATCCAAGAGGATGCTGTGATCTATCGTATCAAAAGCCACTGAGAGGTCTAGGAGCACCAACAGGGTCACACTACCCCTGTCGATGCTCAGATGCAGATCGTCGGTCAAGGCAACCATGGTGGTCTCAACCCCAAAGCCTGTCCTAAAGCCAGTTTAAAATGGGTCTAGATAATCGGTTTCATCCAAGACAGCTCGGAGTTGAAGAGCAACAGCCCTCTCAATCACCTTGCTCAAGAATGGTAGTAACGAGACTGGCCTATAGTTGTTCATATCCAGGGGGTCCAGGGAAGGTTTCTTCAGAAGCGGCCTGACAGCCGCTTCCTTCAAACATGATGGAACATAACCTTCCCTGAAGGATGCATTGATGATATCTGTCAGGAACATCCTCAATGCATCCCTCCCCCCTGGACGGCCAGCCACGATGGGCAAGGGTCGAGGGGGCAGGTCATTTTCCTCATCTTACCAAGGAGCTTGTCCACGTCATCGGTACTCACAGACTGGAGCTGATCCAGGATAACGTCATCAACTGAGTCGCTGGACATATACATATATGGAGTCACAAATACATAATAGAACTAGAGACACAGACAGAACTAGAAACACTGCCTAAGGGCAGACCTGCATGCACTCTCTGATCATCACCTCCAATAGTTGTCGTCCAGTCAGAGGAGTCTTCACATGTTTCTATAGTGATTGTGGCAGGGGATCCATTTACTGCAATTAAAATCAAACAAAAAATACATTTTTTTAAAAAAAATATTAAAAAGCAGTGGAGATGTCCTTGCAACATAACACCTCTAATTGAATCTTCTCCTTATATAGAAACTCTGAGTTTTGGATAGATTTGCTATTGCCAAATAAAGGGAGGAACTTGTTTGTTCCTTCACCATTTATAAAGCTGGCATTGATTACAAACAAAAACCTCAACATGTCAGCATTATAAAACAAACAGCTTCATTTATATACCGCTTCATACCCTTAAGGAGTGTCTAAGCGGTTTACAATTGTAAGCTATTTGCCCCCCAACAATCTGGGTACTCATTTTAGCGACCTCGGAAGGATGCAAGCCTGAGTCGAGCTTCAGCCCTTTGCTGGTCTTGAACTCGCCACCTTATGGTTTTGAGTGAGTGGCTGCAGTACAGGCATTTAACCACTGCGCCACCAGGGCTGATTATAGTTCTAGGGATTTTAAAAATGTGATCATATTTGCTTGGAATAATGAGCAAAGAATGCTGTTATCCTCTCAACTACCCCAAGAGGTAAATTAGGCTGAAAGATTATAATTAATATCAGGACTTCCAATGAGGTTCTTCGCTGGATGGAGACTGGAACCAGAGAGACCATTCCTCTATTTGCAGATTGGATTGATATCTAAAAGCAGCCTAATCCCCCCCCCCCCCCCCCCAGTTTATTTTTAAGCAATCTTACTGTTTTGCCTGCAGCTAGAAAGACCTGAAGTCTTCCTGGATGCTTTTAAAGTTTTATGTGTCAAAATTGATGCTTTTAAAGTTTCATGTGACAGGCTTAAAATGAAAATATCTGAATTATTTAACCAGCAAACAGTTGCTAGTTTTGAAAGGAAAGCCAATTAAAGGGTAGTACAAATCCAGTCACTCAGCCACAGAGTTGGTGAGCAGTCTCCAGCCATAAACTGATTGGAAGAGCTAATAGGACAAAAAGTCAGGAGCGGTTAAAGCTCAAGGAAAAAAAAACAAGATAATTAAAATCCCCCGCATTAATCTTTCACACAAGACTATGAGTTGAAAGGCAGGCTCCAAGGAGCTCCATGAGAACTGCTGTAGGAGCACTTGTGCACTCAGATTTTCCTTAGTTCTGACAATACCAGACAAGCTAAAATCACATCATATTAAATATACCCTGAGATGAAGAGTCAAAGAAAATCTTTACAGAGAACAACCTAGCAGGGTGTTTTAGAAAACACCTGTGGGAGCATCAGGTTAGCAGAAACTGCATCTGCCAATTCTCGCAGAGTGCCAAGAACCACAGGATTCATAGGAAGCATGGGATTATGGCAAGTAGCTGCAGGTCCCCCTCCTATTTAAAGGGGCAACTTGGGGATTGTCTACACTGATGAGAAAAAAAATCATTTTTGCAACACATTTTCCTGGTCTGCAGTGACCCTGTTAATGCTGCACACATCAAAGTGAGATCGGCATAATCAACCACACATTTTCCCCTGGCAAACTCACTTTGGTGCAAGGGGGTGGTAAACATCTCTGATCCTTCACATTATTTCCAGCCACACCACTTTTTTTTTCTTCCCATCATACATGCAAATATATGTATTTCTGGGCTAAGCGTAAGGAGCCAATCATTTCTCTTATCCACACATCTGCATTCCTTGCACAATTAGTCAGGCACGTTGTGATTTTAGTTTAGTGCATTTTAGTTTAGGCTATTCATATTTTCCAACCGCCATTGTCCTGCTTGGTCACTGTCACAGATTGTAACTGATTAGGGGATTACTGATATGGAGTCCACATTGGAGGTGGGCCTGGCAATGTTTGTCTTGCTGCAAAGCACTACCAAATCACTATTATGATGCATTATGTACTGCATGTGAACCACTGCAGACACACAATCCAATGAAAAAGAGCAGTAGCAGAGGCAGCAGCGACAGTTCTTGCAACACCATCTTGTAATGCTTTGCTGTGGGCCACTCTGGATTTGGCACAGCTATGACCATTCCTTGTGAGCTCAGACAGGCTCATCATTGGTGGGTGTTTCCAAGCAGCAAGGAATTGTGGAACCATTTTTTCATGTCAATGTGGTCTGATTAACAGTGAGTGCATGATCTCAGAATGGCCTGCTGCATGTTTTTCCAAATAATGGATGTGCTTTGTCCAGAAGTGCAGAAGAAAGACACCATTATGAGGAGGGACATTCTTGTGGAGGAGAGTCACTTTCTGGTTACTTGTAAACTGGTGATCTTATTGTCTGACATCCCATCAGTTCAGTGTTGGCTGGTCTACAGTTGCAGACATTTTTGTCAGTCATAGTAATGGAGTTGGTTCTTCTACCTTATACCATTTTTCTAGAAAATGCTTGGAAGGTAACTACTGTAAGATGAACAGTTCCATATAGTACTTCAGTAGCATGACTAATATCCTGATATTGTCATTCTTGACCTCCTATCTAAATGCAGTATTGTCAAGAGATTGTCTAATATTTTGATATTCGCATTAGTTGTCACAGTTCCCCATTTGCAATAGAAGTATAGTCCATAGATGTACATATGTATGTACACTTTTCATTTCTCTTTCTTCCCTGTTCCTATTTTGCTTTCTGCAGATAATGGACAGATTCTTCCAAATGGGATTGCCATAGGTGGTAGGGGCAGTGGATGGATGGCCAGATTGTTTTGCCAGTGAGACATGGAGGAGAGTTCATTAATAGGAACCACATATTCCAGCCTGCTACAGGTAACTACTGTCCATACTGGGACACCCTGTGAATAGCCAGAACTATTCTGGAGTAGCCAGAACCAAGATTAATGTATGATAAGGAACTCGGGAATTTGAAACAATAAGTTTGTCTAAACAGGCTGAAAATCCAGAGATAGTCCGGAGCATTATTCTCTCGACTGGCCCCAGATTTTTGGCCACATGGACCGCACCAAACCCAGTGCAATGCCACAGTGGTGTCCATATAGGTCAGCCAGGCTGACACCACATTGGCTCCATGGGCCTGACCTCTGTTCATGGATCAACTGCCACCACTTCCTCACCAGCAGAAGCTCTGTGGAAAGGCTGTGGCATGCCTCCACTTCTGCTGAGTGTCCTCTGTGCTCAACCTGAAGAGGAGGTAGAGGGATCCAGTCACATGACTGGACCCCTCTTGGAGACATCCAGCTATAAGATTGGGGTCTCTACTTTCTCCACTTATTGATGCGCAGGTGACCATTCTATGCTCAGCAGCAGCAGCAGCACGCTGAAGGCTTTCTACAGGTTTTCTGCTGGTGAGGAAGTGACATCATCCCCCTTTCCTGCACTACTCAGCACAGGGAAAGGGAATGGCACTGCTTTTGGTGGGTGGACAACTGTATCAGCCCAAATCAGGCCCAATTTACCTGTTCACGTGCCCAAAAACCCCATGCCTGCAATGGGGATTTCCCTGACTTGACATACCCTGAGGCAATGTCAGATTAAAAGAGAAAACCTGTCCCCAGAAAAAGTTGTGTCATGAGGACAAACAGCAGTGGCTTCAGAGTGAGTTTGATTTTTTTTAACAAGTGTAGAAAGCCCTATGGACCGGGGGGGGGGGGGGGCACCATTAATGTGGGGAGGGATGCAGGTTGGGCCACTACTACTCTCAGACAGTGTATATCCCATTGGGAAGTGGCTAATCATGCCATACAAGGGCACCCTTACTGAAAAACAGGCATTCTTCAACTAACACCTGAATTGTGTAAGGAAGATGGTGAAAAATGGCATTTGCCCACTTGAAATCACATTGGAGATGCATGACTGGATCACTGGAGGTGGTGGAACAGAATGTCCCTCTAGTCACTTGCTGCACATTTGATCTTGCATCACATATGTTAGATGAGGGGAAAGATGCTTGACAGTACTCCTCACCATGAGTTCAAGTATGTGATGGGCACCTTGAGGGCACTGCTGGTCAGTGATAAGGAACAGGAAAATAAAAACAAGGGGAAGCTGTCCTTTTCTAATTGCAACACTAGTATTTATGTGTTAATTTGTCCTTGTAATAAATTATATATTGAACTTGTATTTGTGAGGATAAGAGCAGTCTGAAATGAGCCTCCCAAACTTTGATGCTGTAGCAGGTGACTGATCCACACAAGCTCATGAGCATTTTGTTGAAGTCCTATGAGTTAGATTGACTCAGCATCAGCTATAAAATGAAAAAACAAATATAAAGCAACCAAGCACCCACCATGCTGGGCTTCACTGGAAGTTCTTCCCACAAAATGGAGAGGAACACAGCCATGTATCCAAGGTACCTTCATGTATTAGAGCCTTGAACTGCCTCCTATCGATCATAGCAGGGGCAAGGGGGAGGAGGAGGGAAATGTTCGTTGGATCCTTCTGCCAGAGGGCCAGCATACACTTGTTGAACGCTGGAAGCCTATCTTATTGGGACCCAGTAAATTGTAGTGCTGCGAGCCACATGCTTCGGGAATATTGTGGTATTTCCACAGAAAACGTTGTGCAGTTCCTCAAAAATTGCCATGGTGACTGAGCCATTGCCACTTCATATACTGTGATCACACCTTTCTCTGTATCTCTGTCAGAGGGCCTTGCTTTTCATCCAGCATTCCTCTGCCATCCTTTTGTGGCCCTTTTTCCTCATCTCTACAGCAATATTTTAAAGATATCAATGTTTCTGTGCAAGCTCTGGAATGGATGGCTCCATCCCTGCTGTCCTTCGAGCAGCAGGTAAAGATATTTCTATGCTGCCAGGCTTTGGCATGACAGGGATGTGGTTTTGTTTTTGTTTTAAATAGTTTTAAACTTGAAATTTTAATAATGTAATGTTTTTAATTGTCTGAATTGTTTAATTGTTTTTTAAACTTGTATACTGCATGTTTTATAGTATTTTAAGTTTCTGATATGCAGGTATCTGGTCAAATGTACTATCACAAAAAAACTGTGACTGAACTGGCAAAACTTAAATTCAAACAAGAGAAGTGCCATTTCCTGACATGAATGATCAGGTGACCCAGTTCACCACCCAACGAAATCTCCTCCTGCTGGCTCCACAGCAATGCCGCTTTGGAGGGTCGGCCACACAAATAATTACCTGGATTTTCCAGGAAGATGCAGGCTGAAAGGCAAGTTTTAAAAATTGGATTAAAGCCCACAGGTGTCAAAAAGAACCACATTCCAAGCGATTTGTCAAAAATGCCTTGTGTCCTGCTTGCAGTGAGAAGGTGAGTATAATTTTTGACAAGCCCTGTCTAGCACAAGGCTATAACAATTAAAGAAACAAAATATCTCAATGGGGTCAATATAGAACTGAATAGGATTCTGCTAATTCCTTTCCTAAATTGACTAAGTTGTTGTTCACTGTCACTATGAAGGGATTTATCTCATATAACCTCCTGTTTCTTTGGTTTTATCAATGACTGCTGGAAGTGCAAAGGCATAGAAAAATACCAGGTAGTGTACATTGGACTCCTACTGTAATTCTTCAATCAGTACCCTAGATCTGGTTGATTATCATAACTAAAAATGAGGGGAGACTATGAATATAGTTGCCTTATGCTGTAACAGACCAAGGGTTCACCTATTCCACTATGATCAACCCCAATTTTCTCTCCACAGCTCTAGCATTTGTGCCAGGAATTGAATTTGGGATCTCATCTTTTTATTCAATTATGATTATTTATTTAAATCAGGGATGGGCAAATGTACAGGCAGGGGCCACCAACACCTCCTGTGCTGCATCAGCATGTTTAGGTGTGACCAAAGTGGAGTGACATCACTTCTGGCCACCATTTTGGCCAAATTTCAGCTGATCTTCCATTTTTATTTTGTATTTTTGGGAGGATTTGGGGGCGGGGGGCTTTGGAAGGGCAGAGGAAACAAACCACTGCAGTTGGAGCACATTTGGGGCTAAAAGATTAGAGAAAACAAATCACCTTAAAATCACACACACACACACACTTTTAAAAATATATTTAAAATGATTATTTTTTATTTTTCATCTGGGAGCTTTGGAAGCCCTTCTTGGGGTCTCAAGAGCCAACTTTTAGGAGTCTCAAGGGCTGCATATAGCTCATGGCCTGCACTTTGCCCACCCTCGATTTGAAGAATGTTTTTCGCTAGGCAATGTACAATGGATAGACACCAACTGAAAATAAACCAGAACTCCTCTTGAAAAATAATTATAAGATATTAGACAATTAAGAACAGTAAAAAATAACCAGAACAACCAAACCAGATTTTAAGAACTGAAGGCAATGTGAAACAGGACAGTCTTTGCTGACTGCTCAAAACTCAGAATGGATAGAGTGAGCCTACTCACTCCTGGGAGTTCCAATTTAAAGCATATGTTTTACCAGCTTTGGGTAATTCACAAACTTGGCAAGCACAAAGCACTAGCATATGAAAATATCAGTCTTATCCCAAAAAAGACCATGGGCCCATCTAGCCTAGTAATCTCCTTTTATTGGTACCAGTATCTTTCCAATAAACACTTACATACACTTACACTTCTGATGAAAGAAGCCAGAAACACAGAGAAAAAAGCAGATGAGGACGAGGATGCTCCCCATCTTAAGCCTTACAGAATGCAGACTGTCCTCACAACAAACAACTATAATAGCTGCAAAATGAAAATTAAAGTTTCACTTCTGACAGTTGCATTCCACATTCCACATACCATCTGCAGAGGCAGGGGTGAGAGGGATGTACTCTGTTGAACTTTGGCTGGTCAGAGACACTCGGGCTCCAGTCAGGTCAATTTTAGTGCTTCGGCAGGTGTTGGAACAAACTTTTGTATGCTCATAGAAATCCAGCTTCCCTGAATCCATGATCTTCCTAAAACACACAGAGTGGATGTGAATCTCCATGTCTGATCACAACCTGAAAACTCATAAGAGCAAAATATTGAGGGGTGAGCAACTTGCATGTGATCCTTAAGCCCCAAAGCGTGGTCCTCAAAGTGTTGGTGTGCTATGCCTTTAAACAATAGAAAAATATTTTGATTGACTGAACGATGATTCACAGCCAACATTCTATATTAGTGGACCAGGAGACTGATCACATATCACTTGACAGTTCAGAATTGACAACTGGAATGTTTGGTTGGTTATGAGCTATTGTTGGAGCAGCAGGTTATTGCTGTGAGATACTGTGTTTTAGTTTGTAGCTGTGAAGCAGGTTTTGAAGCTGATTGAAAGTCAGATAGGAGTGTGTGTGTACAGTGGACCCTTACCTTTTGTGGGGGATCCGTTCTGGACCCCCCACCGCATAAGAGAAAAAGTGTGTATGCTCGCACCCATTGAAAATAATGGGGCATGAGCCCACGGTGTGGCGTGGTGTTAGCATGCCATTGTTCCCCCCCCCCCCCCCCATGTGGCTTCCACATAGGATGGGAGCTGCATATGGTGCACCCGCGTACAGTGTGGGCATATACTGTTTTATATTGTACATATTATAACTAAAGATAAAAACTTCCAGGACTTTGGAAAAAGCAAATGTCTGTGATTGTTTTTTTTTAAGTGTGAAAAGTGGTCAGTACACTGCCAATACCAATAGCTTGGGGGGGGATGTCTCTTTTTATACTCTTCTGTATACATTGTTTTGGATGTAGCTGAGGGATTTTTACCCAGACTGCACTGTGAACTGGCCTTCATCCCAATTTATTATACTGCCCAACACAAAGCCCACCAGAGACCCACTACCACCACTCAGGGCTGTCTTTAGCCTCCAAATCCCCCAAAATGTCTTGTCCCTCCACCTTCCAATACTCCCATAAGCTAAAAACAGAGCTCATTTAGAACAAAAATAAGATGACAAGGTATAAGGCTTGATAAATCTTGCATTCTTAAGTATGGGATGGAACCCACACGATAAGATCTTTCCCAAATAAGAGTCTGCATGCAGGTGCACACGCACACACATATACCTCTAATACACACACAGGCTAACCTTAGCATGATCCCATTCATCCGGATTGCTCTCTTCCAGTCCTTTAAAGTGGATTTGCCAGCCAAATGGACAAATTCCTTAGGACTTATCAAGTGGTTATCATACTGCAGGGAAGAGAGATAAGATGTGGTAAGAAGAGGCAACAGCGTTATCAGCTACTCTACAGAGCAGAACCGAAAACTGAAGGAAGAAGTTCATGATCCTGACAGGAAAACAGCAGAAGGTGTCAGAGGTAATATTCTATGACAGTACAAGTTCAAAGAACTCATCACTGGGGGTGAGATGAATGACTATTATAATAGGATTGGTGAGCACATTATATCATTCAGAAAAATCAATGGAAGTTAAAACAGAAGTCTGAAAACAAGAGGGTCTTCTGATAACATCCTCCTCTCTTCTCAGAAAAAAAGATAACTCTAATGGTCTAGCTGACAAGAATGTTGGACTGGACCAATGAGTTCTGAAGTCAAGTTACTGTAGGAAAATAGAAGTCTATCTCAGAGATACACATGATTACCAAAAAAAAAAAAAAAGAGAGAGAGAGAGAGAAGATGTAAAAAAAGACAATTACGAACTGATTATTTTCTCTTGCACTTCCTTGTTAATATTCAGTTTTGTTTCTCTTCATTATTTTTAGCTTTAGTAATCTATCAATTATTTAACTATAATCTCATTTATATTGCTTTTAATTATTCACAGTCATGTGAAATGTTTTTGTCACTTTCACATTTTCTTCCCCGTTACACATAATACTGCAAGTTTAAGAAAACTTTTGGATACTAAATCTTGACAAAATTCCATGAAAGTGGAATAGGTGAAACCACACAGTACTGTATAAGAAAGCATTGTTTTCTATCATTCTCCTATATGCTTATGTTTTGAGATCTTCCAGGAAGTCCTTTCTCTCAGTCCCCGTAGTGTCACAGGTACATCTGGTGGGAACTTGGGAGAGAGCCTTCTCAGTGACTGCTCCCAGGATCTGGAACTCACTTCCCAGAGAGCTTAGACTGGCATGCTCCCTATTCTTACTCTGCAGACAGGTTTTGTTTTGACAGGCATTTGAAGTCTGAGTGTATAAAATCTGTCTCCCACTCTCCCCCTGCCAAAATGGGCTGGTTTTCTGAGATTTTTCATGCACTGTTTTTTAATGGTCTATGGATTTAATTTTTTATTTAAATTAAAATGTTAACCATCACCCTTAAGATTTTCCAAATTTAACCATGTATTTATCTGTTGTAAGTTACCTTTAATCCTTAGCTGGTAAAAAGGCAGGTATAATAAATAAATAAATCCATCTCACCTGGACACATTTCACATTGATGCCAGGGCAAACAAACTTCCGCCATATTAGGTTGGCTTTGCTGTCTCCACAAGTGATAGGATAAACAATCTCAGCTTCCACACATTCATCTCCTTCAGCCATCTTCACTTCAGGTAAAGCAATCAAAAGGAATAATTATTTTTTAAATAAAGTTTACAACCATGGATTACATATTATGCAGATATTACATATGCAGATATTTGGGAACACCATTTAAAAAGCTCTCTCATCCAAAATCAAAGGGCAAAACCTGTTGAAAATGGGTCTACCCTAGGAGGGCTAACAACAGAATTTAGGCCACAGTGATATTAAGTTATTTATGCAGCACAATCAATATAAATGTCACTCTGCAGGATCCATCAGCAGCGGAGGCAAGAACCAGTCCTGCATTCTAAATTTCCACAAATGTGGGAGATGCTTACAGGAAGGAGCAGCATATTTGAAGACTGAGTGTATAAAGTGTACAAATAATAAACTGGAACCCTCAAATACAAGGAAACATCACTTTTTAAAGAATGCTGGCATAAAACAAAAGGCTGTCCAGAGGAAAGGCACAAACCCTAAAAGAGGCTTCTTTATTCTCTCTTGAGAAGCAGCAGTTTTAGGTGAAGTGTGACTTTTATCTATCTGCTCAGTTTGAATGCTTGGAAAAGGCTTACGAGCCAATGTTACGCTCAAGTGAGGAAGACTATATGCCCTTTTGTAATTTGTTTTTCTTCCTTTCTTGTCACTTCCTCCTCCCATTCTCTCATACATTCTTCATCCAACCCACTACCTTCCCCTTTCTAATTCTATCTTTTAAAAGTAGCCCAAAAGAAGCACTCTTCTTGCTCTTTTGCTTGGAAAATGATCCCTGAGAAAAACCGTGTCCTGTCCACTACGGTAACACCTTTGCTTCAGTAAAATTACTCTAACAGACACTGTGATTGTGCTTCTTAAAAAGGACAGTAATATCCCTCTACAACATTTTAAGAATAAATAGGAAATAAACCTCACAACTCGAGTTCTGCAAGGCACTCTACCCTTGTACCTAATCCGGAAACTACAGTTAATACAAAACATGGCAGCCACGCTGATCACTGGTAAAACTATAAGTGATCATATCACACCTATTCTGAAATCTCTTCACTGGCTGCCAATTGGTTTCCGGGCGCAGTGCAAGGTGTTGGTGATTACCTTTAAAGCCCTACATGGCTCGGGTCCAACCTATCTAATGGATCACCTACTTCTGTACAATCTGCCCTGCACTCTCAGGGCATCTGGGAGGAATTTATTGCAACCCATAAAAACCAGACTAACGGCAACATCCCAGAGGACGTTCTCTGCTGCCGCTCCCAGACTATGGATCGCCTTGCCAGATGAGATCCGTCAAATAACCAGCCTAAGACAGCTTCAAAAAAGCTGTCAAGACGGATCTCTTCCGGCAGGCCTTCACAAAATAGTTCCATCTAATTTCTATACTTTCCCTACATTGTAGGTATTATATCATTGTAGGTATTATATTTAGTCATGTAAGCCACCTTGATTGCTGCAGCAAAAAGGCGGGGAATAAGAATAAAGTTTATTTTATTATTTATTATAAATAAGAACTATACTGACAATGTGGGAGCACAAAAGCCATAGAACAGATAGGTCCCTGAATTTAGTCCCCTGCCCTAATGCAGTACTCACTACACATGCATTATCCTAACAATTTACACCATATGCAAAGCGATCTTGTAGCATCTTTAAGACTAACTGCATGACAGAAGTTGTAGCATAAACTTTTGTAGTCTTGGTCTACTTCCTTAGATACATGGAGTGAACTGTTGCCCAGGAAGAACCTTTAGGACTATATGATAAAAGATGGACCAAGTCTAAAAAAACTTATGCTACAGTTTTTCACTTAGTTAGTTAGTCTCAAAGGTGATACAAAATCCCTTTGTATACTGATATTCCAGACTAGCATGGCTTTGTCTCTGAATTTTCATTGTAGTATGCCCTGTCTTCTGTTTTTTGGCTGACAACCTCCAGCCTTCAACTGTGTTGGCAAACGGATGGGCCCATAGGAAGGCAACTCCACTTGGTTGTTCCTATAAATCCAAGTGCAGTCAGAAAGAAAGAATAGAAAGAATATACAGTGGTCCCCCGGGTTACGAAAGTAATCCGTTCCGGATTACCTTTCGTAACCCGGAAATATTCGTAACCCGGGGGACTGCTTTTTTTGCCGGACCGCGCGGCAAATTTAAAGGGGCAGCGCAGTTTTTTTCTTCGGAACCCGGGGTTTTATTCGCAAGCCGGGGCCATTTTTGCGGCCCCGGCTCTTTCGTTCCCCGGGGTTTTCGTACCCCAGGGGACCACTGTACTGGCTTCCCATGTGTTTCCACAAACAGCATGCAGACACAGCTATAAGGAATCTGCTCTTCTTTTCCAAAGCAAATGCATTTCTGCCATCTCTAAAAAGAAGGCAAGCAGCAGGCTTCCTTTCCTTTATAAAAACCAAACATCAGCAACTCACATCTTGGTTCACCTAGCTGGGGTCTAATTCATAGGAGTGGATACCATAGGACTAAAAGAAAAATGAAGACTTCTAGAGCCTTCATCTTAGTATTCTGAGATTTATTTTGTGAGGTGGCTTGGGTCCCTTTTTAGGAGAAAGGCAGCATAGAAGTGATTATTATTATTAATAATAATAATAATAATGGTAATAATGATAACAACAATAATCCTGGCCATGGCTGTGGCACTTTGTCCCAGGAATCATAGAATCAAAGAGTTGGAAGAAACCAAAAGGGCCATCCAGTCCAACCCCCTGCCATGCAGGAAGTCCACTACACTCTGAGGGAGTGTGTTCCACTGTCGAACAGCCCTTACTGTCAGGAAGTTCCTCCTAATGTTGAGGTGGAATCTCTTTTCCTGTAGCTTGCATCCATTGTTCCGACTCCTGTTCCCTGGAGCAGCAGAAAACAAGCTTGCTCCCTCCTTAATGTGACATCCTTTCAGATATTTAAACAAGGCTATCATATCACATCTTAACCTTCTCTTCTCCAGGCTAAACATCCCCAGCTCTCTAAGTCACTCCTCCTAGGGCATGGCTTCCAGACCCTTCACCATCTTAGTCGCCCTCCTTTGGACATGCTCTAGTTTCTCCACATCCTTTTTGAATTGTGGTGCCCAGAACTGGACACAGTATTCCAGGTGGGGCCTGACCAAAGCAGACTAGAGTGGCACTATTACTTCCCTTGATCTAGACACTATACTTATATTGATGCATCCTAAAGTTGCATTGGCCTTTTTACGGTAGCTGCCGCATCGCAGTGTTGACTCATGTTCAACCTGTGGTCTACTTGGGACTCCTAGATCCCTTTAACATGTGGTCTTGTTCAGCCAGGTGTCCCCCATTCTATATCTGTGCATTTCATTTTTCCGCCCTAAGTGCAGAACCTTATATTTCTCTGTGTTAATTTTGTTAGCTTTGGTCCAGCTTTCTAGTCTATTCAGGTCATTTTGAATTTTGATCCTGTCCTCTGGAATCTTATGCATTTGGGGGTCCTTTTCATTAAGCATGGATCTGTCATGAACATTGTTCACAATGGTGGTGGGTTAGGTATTGTCATGGCCAGCCAAGAGTTGGAGTCGGAGGATGAGGACATGGCTCCTCAGGAGCAAGAGGAATTGGAGGCTAGGCCAGGTCCCAGTTCTGCCATGCCAGACCCTAGCCCTGACAGTTCAGCCCCAGGAGTGGAAGCACAGCCAGGCTCTGGTACTGTGGAGCTCAGTTCAGGGGCTCAGCAGATGAGTGTGGGCTTCAGGGAGGAATCTGGCTTGGAGGTTCCCTCCTTTAAGGAGCGAAGAGCTGAAAGTGCTTGTGTCCGGCGATCTCGCAGGCTGGCTGAGAAACAAGCTCTTAATAAGGCTCAGCTGATTCCAGGCAGGGTGTCGACTACTTAAACACCTGTGGGATGCCATCCCTTTGCCAGAACTTATTGTAAGTCTCTTGGTGTGACTGTGTGCTGGCTTCGTTTCTTTGGAACTCTGGTTTGCCTTGACCTTGGAACGATTTAGACTTTCGCTGCTTTCTCCTTGCCCTGACCTCGGACCGGCCTGACTTATGGGATTGCCCCAACCCTGACCTTGGCTCTGGCTTTTGGACTATTCTTTGGATCAACGTTTAGGCTTGTGGAAGTGAGTGCTGGCCGCAGTCTGGGACAGGTATAAAACCTAATGGGCATGATAATTTAGAGTCTATTTCTCTGCCAGTAATATTGTTGCCTAACTGTCAGAGCAGATCTGAGCAATTTATGGAGGGAAGCCATCTTCTCCTTATATTTGAGAGCTGCAGATGGATAATCTGATCTTTATATAAATAATACCTTGTATGGTCAAGGTGATATGCAAGAACCGTTTCTTTACCTTCCACTGACAAAGCATTAATTGCTAGACAAAGGTCCCACAACTAAAACATTATTGCCTACATATTAAGAATCCCTTTTGACACACCAACAGTCTGATACATTGAACTACAGACACCCCTTTTCTCTTGGCCAACAATAGTTTTGCATGGTCCCAGCTTCACAGAATATCCATTTGAGGAATCCAACAGATTCTGCTTTGTGCATGACCCTGGTTAACACAACTTGCCGATGCAAATAACTGCTTTAGAAGAGAGCCACACCTCTGTCATTTCATGCACCTACCTAAAAGAGCTTCTTTCAGATGTGCAGAGGCTGTAAAAGCAGCAGCGGCTGCTGCAGCTGCATTTTCTGTCTCCAGGGTGTCTTCATTTAGGTCAGTGCTGGTAGAAGAGATGAACAATTAAACCTACAATTTTACAGTAAGCTCTGCAATGAAAAGCTGCTCCCATAGCTGTTTTAATTCAAACACACAAAAATTCAATTAGAATCACAGGATTGGAAAGGATCAAAAGGTTCACTTAATCCAACCTCCTGCCATGCAGGAATACTTAAGGTAACCACTCTTGAGAGATGCCCATCCTCCTTCTGTTTAAAGGCCTCCAAATAAGGAGATAACACTCCAAGGTAGTCCATTCCACTGTTGAACAGCTGACAGTCAAGAGGTTCTTCCTAACGTTTGGGTGGAATATTTTTTTCTTCTAATGTGTAGTCCTTGGAATTCAATAGATTTTTTTTTTTTGCCATTGGTAGCCCTCCTTACATATGAAGAAGTTACCCTCTGGCAAAACCTAAAATGTATTCCCTATGCAATTTTAATACTGAAGTCTGTAGTCCAAATGTGTGCACAGGGCATTCTAGGAATATTTAGCACCACTGCTGGGTCAGAAATGGAGAATTAGCATTTTGCTAGTTAAAAGTTTTCTAATCCTAACTATTATGACAATTTTTTATGCCCGTGGTGTCTTTCTTCTCAAGTCTAGAAGCATCTGCATAGAGCCTGAATTGTTTCAGACAAAGGAAATATGCTTTTTCATACAATACTTGTTAGACTTTCCACATGACATAAATAATGACTGACACTTAAATCTCAACCTATGTTTCCCCACTGCTGCTGGTGGTAGAGAAGTATAATAAATATCATACCAAAGCAAGTATATCATGGACTTTAATGTGTGCAGATGGGAGCACAAGCTTTTAAGCACCAGATTCTACAGTTCCTTGACTTTACACTATCACTTTCAAGGGATTTCACAGGAAGCAAGATTGTTTCCCTCTGTTTGCTTGCTCTTCTGTGAATTACTACCTGTATTCATAGGTAGCCATGGTAACCATGACCAGACTGTCAGACCCAAAACAAAAATCAAGTCTTAAAAAAGCTGTTTTCCTCAATTAAAAATAATAGTAATATAGGAGTGTATTAGGTAAACTTTCTCCATATCCCAACTCCCTCCCTACACAACTATAAATTAGTAATTAAAGTTAAAAATGCAGCTCATTTGATTAAATTCTTTAAAGAGGAAAGCTGATTAGAATTAAGGTCTTGTGATGTTACAGATTGCTATGTTTCATTTAACATCAAAATATGTTGCACCAGCTATATTTCAGAGGAAGGAACTGGCAAAACCACCTCTGAGTTGCCTAAGAAAACCCTGTGGAAAATTTGTATGGTTGCTGTAAATTGAGAGGGAACTCGAAGGCAGGTACACACACAAACAAACTTAAATGATGTCCCAATGGTCTTTTTGTTGACATGAGATCAGCAATATAAAGGATAAAGTGTGACCAAATTCTTTCAAAATTGTTTTCTTTTAATTCTCCCTGTGGAATCTGGCATGATAAGGTTCATGCTCAAAGCCACTAGCATCTTAAGTTTACATTACTCTTAGATTGTATACAATACTCTTAGATTGTAAGTCTGAGGGCAGGGAACCGTCTAATTTATAAGACTGTATGTATAGCACTGTGTAAATTTACAGCGCTATATAAATAAAGGTTAATAATAATAATAACCCTGTCACATCTTTCACTTTCTGGTTGTATAAAGTACAGAAGTGAGCACAGAAGCCCCATTTCCTTTTCAGAATCTGTTAACAACAGATACACAGAAGACATGAGATATATTGCATAGAAGTATGAATACAATCAGGCTGCAACAGCTGAGTTCAGAAGTTTCATGCACACTCATGAAACAAAATCCCCAGACATGTATGGCAAACAAGCTTCTGACTGTGGACAACTTCTTACATATCTGTTCAAAACTGACTCAGAGGTCAAAGGAGCTTAGGTAACTGGCAGCTACATTAATATCATCAAAGTTTAGGGAGCACCTCTCCCCAAATAAATCTATAATTGAAGACCAGTCTGCCAGCAGGACACCCCATTCCATCGTACAAAATGCTTATACGCTAGTGGGCCAGGATTCAGCTTTTTAAATAACAGCCCCAAAACATTGGAAGTCTTTGCTTAGAAGAAGTTAAAAGGGCTCAATGTGGATGAATTTTCAATAAGACTGTCTATTTTGTGCAATACTCTCCATTTTGCCTAGCTTTTAAATGAAGATTTCAGAGGCCTCCATCATGTATGTTCCTTCACTGTGATTCTGTTTATTTATTCATTAGTGTAAATCTTGTTAATCAGTTTCACACTTTGTCACAAATATAAAAAAAATGTGTAAATAAATGTGCTATGGGGAAGGACAAAGGTTTCTGATATAATCAAATCTCCAAATGCATTGGGGTAATTCCACTCAGGCTTTTCCTTTAGTGTAATTTCCTTCCTTGGTATAATCCCAACCAAGGACCTTGATATAATACCAAGGACCTTGATATGTCCGAATGCCAAGCTTTTACACAACAAATAGGCCTGGTCACAAAAAGAAATTATTCATACCAAACAGAATTATTCTTAATTTCTACAATGTCAGCAATCGGTGTGACATTTTATGGAATTATAAGTCCCTAACAACAGGGTTTATTGTCTATCATTTTAAGGACTTTTACCTTAGACCAACAAGATGGACCATGGTTGCCCTCCAAAGGCTTTTGGCTGCTTTTAACCCTAGCAACTGGAGCCAATAGTGAGGGATTAGGGGAACAGCTGTTCAAAATCATACAAAATGCCACAGCTGCCCATCCCTGCTCTCTATAAATCTGCCTAGATTTTAAGATTTTCAGAAGAGGATTTTTAAATCTCACCAATATCTGGATCTGTCTGGTGAACACACAAGGCACTTTCTCATCTAAGTTTTAGAACGCCCTTCCCAGGAGGTTTGTGCAGCCTCTTCTCTACCACCTTTCCATCAGCAGGTGGATATCGTTTTATTTAAACAGGACTTTGGCCTGCCAAGTGTTTTCTTAACCTGTTCTGTTATTTTCATATTCTCTTATTTACTTTTTTTAACTTGTGATTTTACTTGCTTATTGATATTATCTTTCACATTGTCTTTGTATATTACCATTGTCAGCTGCTTTGGGTGCAAACTGTACAAAGCTGGGTATAAATTTAAACAAGTAATAAATATAATTTGACACACAAGGACAACATAGAGAGAAGAAGGTTCATTTAGGGAAGAATAAGCAAAAGGTGTATAGGCATTATTCAGTTGCATAGATTTAGTCAGACTTCCTTACCATATATAAGTCTGGAAATTTTAGTCAAAAAATTGACACCCTCCCCCCCACCTGAATCAACTTATAAAAGGGTCAATGTAAGTGCCCTACTCTGACTCTTACCCAAAAAGGATCCAGCCTCTGATGAAACGCAAGAGCTTGATCTGTCCTGGAAGCACTATTTCCCCTATATTCTCTCATCCATCCAGCCTGTGATGTCTGCTTGAATTTTGTAAGTTGTTTGGCATCATTTTCCTCTGCTTATTCTTTACATCCTTTATTATGTGCTCCTGCGTTTTACTCTCAATTTATCCACAAGTCCTATCAAAAGCTCTAATTGTGGCGCCAAAATCTGTCCTCGAATTGTACATGAGGTCGACTTAGAGGCGAGTATATACGGTAATTAAAAGTTTGGGTATGGGGACTGAGAGGGTTCAAAGCATCTTCAGAGAATTAGTGTCTTAGAATAATAGAAGAATCACAGAATGGATGGAAGGGGCCACAAGGCTCATGTAGCCCAATCCCTTGCCATGTAGGAATACACAGTTACATCACTACTAAAAGATGCCCATCCAACCTCTGTTTAAAGACCTCCAAAGAAGGAGAGGCTACCATCATCCAAGGCAGTCTGTTCCACTGTTAAATAGTTCTTACAGTAGACAAATTCTTGCTAATGTTTGGGTGGAACCTCTCTTCTTGTAATTTTAATCCACTGGTTCATCTTGTAGGTATTCTTGGAGGCAGGCCCAAGCATAAGAAGCAGCAAGGGAACTTGGCTGTCTGGAGTAAAATAATTTGTATGTATTGTTGAGAATCCAGATCAGCTCTACATTTTTCTTTTTCTTGATAGTGGCAGAGTGGGAAGGAGTGAAGAAGAGACATAGAGTGGAATTGAAACAGCATGCAGTTGCGTCACCTTTGCTTCATAGCTTTTCTTTTCTTTGTATTTTCAGTAAAGTCAACATTAGTTTTCTCTAGCATAGGCACTTCAAAGGAGATGGCAATTACACAGACAGATCCACCTAATCCTGTCTTGGAGAAGCCATTTGTATGAGCTGTTTCCATGACAAACCCCGTGGGTGGCAGCACTGCTCAGAATTTTGCAAGGAAGTTACACTTGGAAGTTTCTCCCCAGGAGGAGTCATCATCAAGCAGACAAGGAAAAGATAGAAACAAGCAGCTGGCTTGCTTCTGTTACTAAAATTGGGGAAACTGTTTCTACCACCAATCAAAGGAATAGTGTGGAAGGAACAACAGCTAAGACCAATAAGGGCAAAGACCACTATTCTGTATGAATATTTAATAATATATTTAAATATATTTAAATTTGACACACAAGTAAATATAGTTTACTTAAATATAGTTACCAAGGGAGCATCTGACCTCCTTGCTGCAACAGCTTCACTTGCTATTGGTCTGTTGTTCTCCTCCCATACATATATATACATATATATTTAAAATATTCATACTCAACCCTTGAAGTTATTTGACCACCTACAAAACCCAATATAGCCTAGGGTTATGTAGGCTGACATTTTGTCCAATTGACCCCATTTCCAACACCAGGTACAAATAAAACAGCTCAAGCTGTATTTTCTAAAGCATTGGGTCTCCCCAACTGACATATTTAATAGCAAACTTAAACCAATTTAGTCTGCAATATGTAAAGCATCTTACAGAGGTTCATCTGGGTATTTTTAAAAATGAACTTCTGGGTTCTGAATTGAATTCTTCTCACCCACTGGACACAAAGAGTGTGCTGCAGCAATGGCTACTACCATTCCAGAATCAGTTGAATAATATGTAATATTCAAACAACAAAGGAAGAGGGCTAATGCCCCATGACTTGCTTGTGGGCTTCTCATAGGTAATAACAAAATGCTGGAGCAGATAGGCTTTCTGTCCAATCCAGAAAGCCTATCTGGAAAGCCAGAAAGGCTGTCCAAGAACTTTTCTTACGTTCTTTTAAATCAAAGTTTCATAAAAATAAACAACACACAATCAAACCATCATATTATGCCATTATTTCAAGGTCCTCTGGAAGGGCTTACCATGAGTTCAACTGGCCTAGAGGATGACCATAAGAAGAGGATAATATAATTAGTAATTACAATAGAGAGATACCAGGTATTTGCAAGTGTATGTCTTTGTTTCCCAGGCATCTCAGGGGCCTTACATTTTAGGTGTGTTTTTCAGAAAAGCACAAGGTTCAATTTCTAATCTTGCTTCAACAAACAGTTACACAGTGAAGGTTTTATGTTGCAGATTCTCATTTACTTCTTCAAAAATAGGCAACATCAATAAAGTCTCATTAGTGATTATTTGTTGGTCTATCATTTGAGAAACCAGTGGTTTGAGCGTTGGACTAGGACTCTAGAGACCAGGGTTCAAATCCCAGGTCAGCCATGTAAACCCACTGGGTGACCTTGGGTAAGTCACACTCCCTCAGCCTCAGAGGACGGCAGTGGCAAAGCCCCTCTGAAGAAACTTGCTGAGAAAACCTTTGGGTCACCATAAATCAGAAACAACTTGAAGGCATATAACAACAACATCAACAACATCAACAATAAACTATTGTTTGAGATATTTATGTACTAAATCTCCGCCTATGGAGTGCTCAAAAGGATGCTTCTTTATTCTGAGCAGATACAAGCTGATCTATTGGGTGTCAACAGTGCTGAATATTCAGATTTACTTCCTACGGTATGTAATTCCTAGCCCAACAGCAGTTGCATCTTTCTTGTGAACTAATTGTATAAATTAGTTTTTTGTTAAATTCCAGGATTGTTATGCATTGATACTTGAAGTCAAATTATTAAATCCACCCATAAACCATTTTAGCATATAGAATATCAATAAAGGTAAGAACTGGCACTATCTGAAACCAAGGAGTTGGCAAAACTCAGAACTTTTCAGTCAGGGTTCTCTATTCATTCAGGGTTCTCCACTGGCTTGACCTTAAGGAAGAGATCTCAATCTTACCACACAACTGTTTCCACCCAGTTTCTGTGCTGGACCTATTTATGATGATCTCTAAATAGGGCATGGGCTGAAGCATGATCTTGTGGCAATGTGGGAAGTCTAACTTCCCAAGTTTCTCCAGATTTTCATGGTCTCCAGATTTTCAGGGTCTCCTATAAATGGCATTTTAAATCTATTCTCTGAGTATCTTAAGCATTATGTTTTCATGGAATGCTTTAATTATTAAAACATTTATATAAAACAAGCTTTCCGGGCAGCTTACAATAAATTTGGTTTAAATAATTAAAAAAATTAAAGCAACAAAAATATCTGAAGCATTCTAAACATATTAAACAATTGAATATTTAAAACTTGAATGATTTTAGAAGTTAAAATAGTCTAAAACCTTGTGTATGGACAAAATGGGATGAAATCATTAGGTTGAATAAAAAGCTAAGTGTGAATTTGAGGCCCACATGAGATCAGTTGGGCCTTGAAGAGAAAGGCATTCCACAATCGAAATGCCACAGTGGAGAAGGCCCTCCTTGCATCCTCACTCTACCTCCCACTGGAGAGCCCCTCCAGCAGACTTCAGTCCATGTTCCCACTGTTAAGTTCATGTTAACCTTTCAAAGGTTCAGATATCTTCTTTGCTCACCTGTGCTGAGACAGATTGGTTGTTACTAACACAGTTTTCACCTCTTCAACACCACTGCCATCAACCACATTGTCTGGAGTGGTTACCACCACCACTTCTTCCATGTGAACACTCACATCTGGGGTTGCCATCATTCGAAAGGAGAATGCAGCAAGGAGAACCCTTGTCCTGTTGAAGAAATGAAGATTGAAACAGTTATCTCCATACTAATCTGGCCAGCAGATTATGTTTGCTTCTATTCATCTGAATGTTTGCAGTTATTAGAATCTGTTTAAAATAAAAGTGGATTAACTTAGCCGCAATAGATTTCACAACAGAGGAAAGGGTCAAAACATGTCATTCTTCACCCCAGAACAGTAAGGGGAATCAAAACCAGCTTTCCCGTACAGTTATTCTTGTCATTTTGTATTGCTTTGTTGTAAAGTTTGGAAATGTGATTGTTTTGAATACAAGTTCCAAAATTCCCCAGTGAACATAGCCATCGGCTCAGATCTTTTAATATAGAGGAGGATACAAATATTTTAATGAATGAATAAATAAAAATTAACTTATCCAAGCTCTGCTTCATTCCAAGTGTTTTATGCAAAGCTAATTTTATCTGTGGGCTAGCAAAGTAATACTACTATGTATCATAGGCTTCTGAAACTAAAATATCACGTAGACGTAGATAAATGCAAACCCACAAAAAAGGTCACTCTTGCAGATCTCATGTTCCAAGAAGTTGGAGAAACGGGTTGCTAAAGAGACAGAAAAACCTGAAGCAAGTGCACAATGACCCTGTCTTGTGCCAGCCCACATCTTTGAAGAGGTAAATGCTGGTAAATAGAAACCCTAGATATGCACTGATAGAAGAGCAGCAAAGTTCTTTGCAAGACATTTGTTGTTACCATTTGCTGTCAAGTTGACTTTGACTTATAGCAACCCTATGACTGAGAAACCTCCAAGACTCTGGTCATCAACTGCCCAGCTCAGGCCCTGCAAACTCAGGGCTGTGACTTCCTAGATTAATTCAATTCACCTGCTGCACTGTCTCTCTCTTTTTCTACTGTCCTCACACTGTCAAGAATTGCCATCTTTACCGATGATTTACATCATTGCATAGAATCACAGAGGTGGAAGAGACCCCAAAGGCCATCCAGTCCAACCCACTGCCAAAGCATTGCCGAGAGATGGCTATCCAGCCACTGTTTAAAAACCTCCAAAGAATTATTCTGTGTTCTAGTCTCTGGAGCAGGAGAAAACAAGCTTGCTCCATCCTCAACATGACACCCCTTCAAATACTTAAACAGGGCTATCATATCACCTCTTAACCATCTCTTTTCCAGGCTAAACATACCCAGCTCCCCAAATCATTCCTCATAAGGCATGGTTTCCAGATCCTTCACCATTTTGGTGGCTCTCCTCTGGACACACTCCAAGTTATCAACATTCTTTTTGAATCATGGTGCCCAGAACTGAACACAGTATTCTAGGTGAGGCCTGACCAAGGCAGAATAGAGTGGCATTATTACTTCCCTTGATTTAGACACTATAGTGCTATTGATGCAGCCTAAAATTGCATTGGCCTTTTTAAGCTGTCACATCACACTGTTGACTCATGTTCAACCTGTGGTCTACTAGGGCTTTCACATGTAATCTCCTTAAATCAGGTGTCCCACATGCTATATCTATGCATTTCATTTTATTCTACCATTTTTTCCCTACTTAAGTGCAGTACCTTACATTTCTCCCAGTTGAAGTTCATTTTGTTAGCTTTGGCACAGCTTTCTAATCTCTTCAGGTCATTTTGAATTTAGATCCTGTCCTCTGGGGTATTAGCAATTCCTCCTAATTTGGTGTAATCTGCAAATTTGATCAGCAAGCCCTCTATTTTTTCAGGATAGGTCAAAAGTAGAACAGTCTGAGTTTAGTCATCTTTGCTTCTAGTGATTTGCAACACATACTGGAGGACAAGCCCTGTTCAAGGAGAAAGCAAACCCTAATCACTATACACGCTACAGAGGCTATTTTCTCTACCTAGTACTACAACTAGTACAATTAGCAGACCTTTTAAATAAAATCCCTGCATTTAATATTTTCACTATGTTCCCTTGCCCTGAAACAAGATTTCAAAATAACTGAATGTCCTTGAGGGGGAGAAAGAAAAAGAAAAACAGAGGAGGCTGCTGCTCTGGAGCTAAAATTTAAAGTAATCCCCCAACTTGAGGAAAACCCACTGATTTGCTCATATAAGAATCTTTTGTGAAATCAAAAAAATTGAGAGTACACATTCTGGCATGAAGTGTTCAAATGAAGGGGTTCAGAAGTAAGTGGAGTTGGTATAAAACTACTCACAATTTTAGCACTCTCAGCATCAGTGGGAGCAAATTTTGAGGGCAGAGGGAGCTCACTGAGGCTTCACCTGACTCCCCACTGCTGCCATCTGCCATTTTAAAAAAATTTCCAGGCTGTCCTGGAATGATCCTATGCCACAAGAGGCAGTATGAATCAGTGTTCACGGGGTTGAGACATGTGAAGGACAGAACCCCTTTGCCATTGCCAGCTGGTAAATTACCTCTCACTGACTCTTCATCTGTACTAGGCAGAATCTAACACAGTGCTTCTGTTAGATAGGGGGAAGCAAAACCACTTTCTAAGCTAATTTCTAAGATAATCTAATAATGTCTAAGTGCTTTGAAATCTCCAGTCCACAAAGAAACATCAAATATTTAGAAGGCAGGAGGCCCCATTATGAGATGAGTGCCATTTTAGTTTAGCACGCAAAAGCGTCTTCTGCCAAGGCTAAAACTGGTCCATAATAAAGCACTGCATACTCTGACTGGAAGTGATTCTGTAAGGTGCTACCAACAGGGAATATTTTAACTGAAGGTGGTAGGGATTGAAACTGGTCATTTCTACTACAAAATATCAGTCCCTGTCAGATTTTAGAAACTGGTACATTCTGGGATTTCTAAAAGATGTGCATACCTCTATGCAGTCACTCATTCATTCATTCATTCATAGTATTTACTGTATATACTTGACTATAAGCCAACCTCATGAATAAGTCGAGGGCAGATTTTGGGGGCAAAATGAAGTCGAAGGTAAAATGTAGGGACATGTAACAAAGGATGAAACAAAGGAAAACAAAGAACTTGCAAAATTCCAGCAGGAATAACTGTTTTTGCTCACCCTAAAGGCTGGGCTTCCAAGACAGATTATGCTCTTCTTGTCTTTGACCAGGGAACGGTTCCTTTTTCTAAATATAAGAGTTAAAGTATAGTTGCCCCTCTGATCCCCCATGAAAACGGAAATTCACTGATACTGGAGTCTCTACTGACTCCAATGGCAGCACTCCTGAGCACGGTGCTGCACACGCGCCTCAGGCACAAGCCCCATTGAGTTGCACTCTCTTTGCCCCTCGTGTATTCCAAGGGACGCCGACTCCAAGTCCGTGAAAATGGAGGGGCAACTGTACATCACTTACATTGACCAATGGATAAGTCGACTGATGTTTTTCTGGTCCATTTTTTGACTAAAATTTCTAGACTTATATAAGAGTATATACAGTATACCCCACTCGTCTGTCAGAATGGATTACAAATTGATAACTGGACAGTTCCCTGCCCTCAGACATACAATCTAAAAAGGACATGACACAAAAGGAGAAGGGACTGGCAGTGGGGAAGGGGACCACGTCTAGCAGATACTGCTGGCTCTTCTCTTCCTCTGAGGCCAGGGCAGTAGCAGCTAAGATGGAGGAAAGGCCTTTAATCTTTCTCTGGGCCTAGGGATGGTGGAGCTGTGCCTGCCTGTGCAAGAAGAGCCCTCCCTCCATCCACCATCTACAGGGAGAGAAAGGCAAGCCAGCTCCAACAGGCTTTGCCTAAAAAGAAGAGCCTCCCTCCCTCCAGCATCTTAAGGGAGAGAAAGGCAAGCCAGCTCCAACAGGCCTTGCCTAAAAAGAAGAAGCACCCTCCCTCCAATCCATCTGCCATGGTCCAGGCCTCTGAGGGAGAAAAGATCTGCTGGACTTTCCCCCTTCCCCACCACCTCTCCCTTTTCCTTTTGTTTCGTGTCTATTTTAGATTGTAAGCCTGAGGGCAGTGAAATGTCTTAATTAACAAATTGTAAGCCACTTTGATAGCCTTGGCTTAAGAGCGGGGTATAAATAAAAATTATTATTATTATTATTACTTCTCCTTCTTTCCCTCCAAGGCCAGGATGGTAGTTGTTAAGAGGGAGGGACGGCCTTTTATCTGCCTCTGGGCTAGGCATGGTGGAGCTCTGCCTGCCTCTTCTCTCCCCCTGAGGCCAGGGTGGTGGCAGTGCTTGTATGTGACACTGTGACCACATACAAATGCAAGCAGAATGTAGGAAGGGACAGGTTTACCAGTTTCAAATTTGGATATATGTTTTCCCAAGCCATAACTAGTTCCTGTCTCCTGAAAAGGCAGGAAGAATACTCAGTCTAAGTCCAGGAAGCCACAACAAGCACCAAGCCAAAATACACTGGAAGTTTTAGTGTGCATCACCTAGAAGCACTGCAGATTCATCATCTCGTGCATGAAGCAAGTGTGTGGGCTATTTGAGGGAAGAAGAACAGCACAAGCAGCTCTTGCAACTTAAGCAGAACAGGGTGTGCCAATTATCAAAAGCAGATCTGGAGAGGAAATACTTGAGCAACGTCCAACCAGTCACCTCCACTACTGGAGGATACCATTTACAACTTTAGTAACTTGAATGCATGCATGCAGACACACATGCAGGCACACACAAACAAACATATCTGTAATCATTAGCAATCAATCTCTGCAGATCCTGTGAAACCCGAGACTCCAATCATCCCCATTAAAGTTCATACTAAAATTGAAATTGCTGCTGCCTTTTACTTTTACTCTGAAGGAGAGATATACTGTATATACTTAACTATAAGTCAACCTCATGTATAAGTCGAGGGCAGGTATAGGAGCCAAAATTATGGATTTCGATATGACCCAAGGATAAGTCGAGGGTAAAACTTAGGGGAATGTAACAAAGGATGAAGCAAAGGAAAAAAAATGCCAAAGAACTTGCAAAATTCCAGCAGACATAACTGTTTGTGCTCATATTAAAGGCTGGATGGATGACAGAATAGATGGCAGCCAGTGCTTCCATGACAATTACGCTCTTGTCTTTCACCACAGGATGGTTCCTTTTTTAAAATAAGAGTTAAAGTACAGTACTTACATTGACTCATGAAAAAGTCAAGCCAGGTTTTTGGAGTCAATTTTTAGACTAAAATTTCTAGACTTATTACATGAGTATATACAGTACATCTCTGGACACAGCTGGCAGGACACAGACAGGAGGAGGAGATGCAAAAGAACTTCTGATGCATAATCTATTATGTCGACTGCAGGTACAACAGGTTTTCAACACCTCAGTGTGGAAGCTGCAAATACCACATACAATCCCGTGGGTTGAATTTAGAGAGAAAATAAAAGCATAGTCAGTCAGACCAGCCATGTCACACTATACTTTAATTATAATGCACCAGAAGCAATTAAAATTTGCCTCACCCTTTCCTTGCCTTTCACTCATTCCATCTGCAGTTTTAAATGCAGAACCTCTTTCACCAGTTTGCATGCATTTACCTTAATTCTCCAATTTTTATCTGTGGGATTAAAAGCTGGAGTGGACATTGTTTGTACAATTAACATTATAAACCACAGGCAGTAGAATACCAGATAAATTAGGAGACAGAACTACAATAATGGGCTTCAATAAAGGAAGCAACAGACCTGAGTTTGAAGGCTTTCATGGCCGGCATCCAGTTTTTTATGGGTTTTGTGGGCTATGTGGCCATATTCTAGAAGAGTTTATTCTTCAGAAGATGCCAGCCACAGATGCTGGGGAAACATCAGGAATAAACTCTGCTAGAATATGGCCACATAGCCAAAAAAAAAAAAAAAAAACTCACAAAAAAACTATAGATCTGAGTTGGCAAGACCTGAGCCTGACAGTGGGCCATCAGGACTCTTGGAGGTCCCTCATTCATTTGTTGTTGTTATGTGCCTTCAAGTCACTTCTGACCTATTGTGGTCCTAAGGCAAACCTATCATGCAGGTTTCATGGTGAAAATTTATTCAGATGGTGGATTGCCATTCTCTTCTGATGCTGAAAGTATGACTTGCTCAAGCTCATCCAGGGGCTTCCATGGCTGACTGGTGATTTGAACTCAAAGGGTCGCCATAGGTTTTAAATATTACTGTAAACATTGACAAGGGGCTAAAAGAGGGATAGGTAACAAGTAGCCTTCTGTTGTCTATTACTGCCAAACTCCCACACATTCATAGACAGAGACTTCCTATTTCATGCAGACATTTCTTCTAGCAATAAAGATGTTCCACTCCACTCAAATGAAGAAAGTTGTTATTTGGTATATGTTCATAGCTAACCATGTGCAGCAGCCCTCCAAGCCAGCAGCACCAGCCACATAAAGACAAAACATTATACTGTACATTGAGCTACAACAAGAAGCAATTTGTATACATGAATCCATATCCAAGACTGAGCTGCACTTGCATGGGACTGCAATCATAAGACATAAGGAGGACTAAGATATTAGGAACCAGAGGAAAGTGATGCAAGCAGTAGTTTAATTGTTCATCAACATGATGCAACCTGTGTTGAGGTCCCGATGGCTGAGAAATGGGCACAGTCACTGCTTGTGGTGGTAGGTGATGTGATAAAGGGGTCTCTAACCCACAGGAAGTACACTGTGTTTCTAACAGCCCAGTCCTAGGCACATTTCCTGGAAATAAACCCTATCAATTTAAAATCATAGAATCCCAGAGTTGTAAGAGACCGCAAGGGCTATCCAGTCCAACCCCTTGCTGTGCAGGAACTCTCAATCAAAGCATTCCTGACAATGGCTGTCCAGCCTCTGTTTAAAGACCCCCAAAGAAGGGGACTCCACCACTCTTTGGGGGATTGTGTAGCACTGTTGAACAGTACTTGATGTCAGGAAGGTCCTCCTAATGTTTAGCTGGAATCTCTTTTCCTGTAGCTTGCATCCATTGCTTTGGGTCTCATTCTCTGGAGCAGCAGAAAACAAACTTGCTCCATCCTCAATATGAACTCCCTCCAAATATTTAAACAGGGCTATCTTATCACCTCTTAACTGTCTCTTCTCCAGGATAAACATACTTGACTCCCTAAGTCGCTCTTTATAGGGCTTGGTGGTTTCCAGACTCTTCACCATTTTAGTCGCCCCCCCTCCTTAAGAGACACTCCATTTTGGTGGCTCTCCTCTGGACACACTCCAATTTGTCAACATCCTTTTTGAATCGTGGTGTCCAGAATTGGACACAGTATTCCAGGTGGGGCCTGACCAAAGCAGAATAGAGCGGCACTGTTACTTTCCTTGATCTAGATACTATACTATTGATGCAGCCTAAAATTGCATTGGCCTTTTTAGCTGCTGCGTCACATTGTTGACTCATGTTCAACTTGTGGTTTACTTGGACTCCTAGATCCCTTTCACACATATAAATCTCGTTCAGCCATGTGTCCCCCATCCTATATCTCTGTGTTTCATTTTTCAGAACCTTACATTTCTCCCTGTTGAAGTTCATTTTGTTAGCTTTGGCTGAGCTTTCTTATCTATTAAGGTCATTTTGAATTTTGATCCTGTCCTCTGGGTACTAGCTACTCCTCCTAATGTGGTGTCATCTGCAAAATTGATAAGCATGCCTTCTATTCCTTCACCCATGTCATTGATAAAGATGTTGAATAGTACTGAGCCCAGGACAGAACCCAATTCCTCCTAAATTGAGTTGGAAAGAGGCCACATAGAAGCTACCTAGTCCCAAGTGTTTCACTTCCTCCCAGCAGAAGACCAAAGAGGTGAACCCAAGGCATGCAATATTCATGTTCAGCTATCAGGTTTGGATAAGGTTTTAAGAAGCAGGTAAGGAGGCAGGTGGGTGCAGGGCTTTCTTGGCCATCCCCCACAGGGGTTTTGGCGTGAAGAAAGAGAATTTACTTCTCCTTTTTTGTGTCATGTCTTTTTTTTTTAATACTGCGTCATACACGCGCACTGCTTAAGTGTCTTTCAGTTTACACTGAAAGTGGCATAACGGAAGTGGCGATGTCATGTGCACCACGCTGTGTGGAGTGGGGGTCCGGAACCGTATATATAGATTTTAAGCCTGAAGACAGGGAGGTGTCTATCAAACCATAGTTTTTTGTAGGTTTTTCAGGCTCTGTGGCCATGTGCTAGATGAGTTTGTTGCTGACGTTTCGCCAGCATCTGTGGCTGACATTTTCAGAGAATGCTGGCACGGAAGAGAGTAGAGTATATATACCCACTGTGTGAACCTGGGTTGGGAGGAATCATTTCCATGTTAATTTGTGTGTTGTTCTGTTGTTGAATGGCAAGGACTCTGGGTGGGAGAATATGCAAAGAGGATTTGTGTCTGTTTAGAGATCCATTGTCTGCTGGGAAAACCCCCGACCCTGGTTGGTTTCATTTGCATTTTGCTGGGTCTTGATTTTAGTGTTTTTTAGGACTGGTAGCCAAACTTTGTTTACTCTCAGGGTTTCCTCTTTCCTGTTGAAATTGTCCAGGTGTTTGTGGATTCCAATGGCCTCCCTGTGCATTCTGACATGGTAGTTGTTGGCATGGTCCAGAATTTCAGTGCTTTCAAACAGCATTTTATGCCCAGGATGGTTTATAACTTTGTTCTGCTACTGCTGATTTTTCCGGTTGACCCAGTCTGCAGTGTCTCTCGTGTTTCATGATTGGACACTGGAAAGTTAACAAAGTTTGGCTACCAGTCCTGAAATACACACCAATCTCTTCCGTACCAGCGTTCTCTGAAGATGCCATCCACAGATGCTGGTGAAACTCCAGGAATAAACTCTTCGAGAACACGGCCACAATGACGCCTCGAAAACCCACAAAAAACTATGGATCCCGGCTGTGAAAGCCTTTGACTTCACGTTGTCTAATGGGCCATTTGTAAGCCGCTGTGAGACTTTGGTCCAAAACACACTGGAGAAACGATCCACTTTGAGACTGCTCTAACCGGCTGGGAAATGTAGTTTTGGGAGACATTAAGCCTTCTCTGGTGTCACAGTAAATTACAATTCACAGGGTTCCTTAGTATTGAGCCTGGGAAGTTAAAGTGGCCTCAAACTGGGTTATTTCTGCAGTGCGGAGGCAGCTGAAAAAATTAAGAGGCGGCTGAGGCAAAAAAATTTGTGTCCTCTCTGCCTGAGGGAAGGGAACCCTCTAATTAATAATAAAACTAATAATAATAATAATAATAATAATAATTGTAAGCTGCTCTGAGAGTCTTTAGGGCTGAAGGGCGGGGTATAAATACCATAAATAAATAAATAAATAAATAGATCTATAATAATAATAATATTAAAGTTAATAATAATAATAAAGAAAAAGTAAATAATAATACAATAATAATAATAATAATAATAATTATAGTAAGCCACCCTGAGAGTCTTTAGGGCTGAAGGGTGGGGTATAAATACAATAAACAAACAGATAAACAAATAATAATAATAGTAATATATTAATAACAATAGTAAAACAATAAATAAATAAATAATATTGAAATAATAAAATAATAATAATAACAATAGTAAAACAATAAACAAATAACATTAAAATAATAATTATAATAAAATAATAACAACAATAGTAAAATAATAAATAATATTAAAGTAATAACAATAGTAGTAAAACAATAAATAAAAGTAAAATAATAATAGCAAAACAATAAATAAATAATATTAAAATAATAATTACAATAATAATAATAATAATAATAATAACAATAGTAAAATAATAAATAAATAACATTAAAATAACAGTTATAATAAAATAACAACAACAACAATAGTAAAATAAATTAATAATAATAATAATGATAATGAAAATCCCCTCAGGAAAGCCTCTGTTGAGAGGGGAGGGGGGGGTCAGTGGGTGCGCGCGCAGCCCAGCAAAGACTGAGGAGCGCTTTGCCTGAATCGAGGCTCTAGTTTTGGCGCGCGAGCGAGGAGGAAAAGAAACGGCCGCGGAAGGCGAGGCCCAGAGCGCGCATGCGCGTCCCCCTGACTCCCCCCTCCCTCCCTCCCTTTCGGCTATCGAGGGGGGGCGGGGGGGGCACGGCGGGCGCGCGACGTGAATGGCGTTGTTGCCGCCGTCGTCGCCGTAACGTCCTGACGCTCCGCAGGGACCAGGACGACGGAAGCCCCGTAGCGTAGTCGTCGAGGCTCACTTACCTCAGCAGCCGCGTCAATCCCAGAGAGAGAGAGGTGAGAAAGAGGAGACTCTGGACGGAAGATGATCTATATCTGTATTTAAATGGCGGACGATAAGGGAGCTGCCTGCGAGGGAAGGAAGGAAGGAAGGAAGGTTCGCTCTGCCTCAGAGTTGGCTCCTGCGCATGCGCACCACGGTCCCTCGCTGGCTGTTGCTGCTGCTGTGGGGTAGACTGAGACTGAAAGAAGCTGGGACTTATTTCACGAGGAGGGGTTTCCTCCTGCGCGAGCCACCTCAACTTCTCGGTGGTTGTGTTGCAGCGCGAAATAGGTCCCAGCGCCAGGAGCATGGGAGCACCGCGCTCAGTTGCGCATGCGCGGGGAAGGAAGATGGAACGTTCGACGCGACTCCTCCGCGCGTGCGCGCGCCTCAGCCGGGGACGCGCGCTGCTGAGGGGAAAAAGTGGGCAAACTCTTCCTGTCTTCTGACAGAGAGACCTCGGAAAACTACAAGTCCCAGGATCCCTTAGAACAGTGGCATCCAGTTATTAATAATAATAATCATATTTATAGTCCACCTCTCCCAGAGGATTGAGGCGGCTCACAACCATAAAATATATTAGTAACAATAGCAACATGTAAGATATACACACATATATATATATAATATTAAATAATAATAATAAGAATTATAAATTCAATACTTTTGTCTATTGAGTTTTTTACTCAGCTTTGATCAAGTGCAGAGACTGATGTTCCAGTGAGATTTCTTGTGCTTTTGAGTGGACTTTTTGTGTTTCATGTTTTGAAAAGTCTGTAAGAAGTCTTCAACCTCTTTCTTATTCTTTGCAGGATCGTTTCAGTCACATATTACAACATAGAAACACCAAAGCAAGTTGAGGAAAAAAAACAATGTGATGGAGCAAATCTGAAGTCATTTTTGGATTCAGAATGCCAAATTCTAATAAAAACATACATTTTTTAAAAAGCAAAGTTTTTATGACCTTCACTTTTTCAGGCCTGTGTAATTAATCTTACATGACACAAAGAAATTCACAAATAATGTGAAAGCTTCTACTTTCTGAACTTTAATGGTTCTCAAGCATGAAGCCAGGCTGGCAAGAATCAGTGGCATTCACTTCATTGCAGAAGATGTTAACTATCATAAAGTCTTGTGCCATCTTAAAGAACAAATGCATTTATTACGGCATAAACCTTTGAAGACTACATTATCAGTGGGGGGGGCACACTTATATACACATAGCTTGTAGTTGTTGGATTATAAAGAGCAAGATCAGAGGAAATTGAAATGCAGAAAATATGTTGATAATCATCTAATTCATAAAACAGTTGCTGCATATTAACACATATCCTTACAATGGGGAGTTGATTAACAATAATCCCTATTCATGTCTACGATATAGAGTTTAAGCTCTTGAGTTTAACCTCTGCTTCAGCCGTTTCTTGCTGTAATATGCCTCTGATTGAGAATGACTCCTTTAAGGCCATTGACAGTGCTGTGGAAGCTGAAAACTGCCTTTTCTGATACAGGATTTGTGTCCATTTTAGAGACTGGCCTGCTTGCCCTATTCAGAATGCAGGAGGTCGTTCTGGGCCAATGATAATGTACCACACTTGGAAGAGGGGAGCACAGCCTTTGGTATTTTGGGTGATATTATGAAGTTTGTTAGTAGAACAGCCATAGCATTTGGTTCTTTGCCCACTATGCGGTGTGCTGCATTGCTGGTGAACAGCTATTTTAGGCTGGATGTCTGTCCAAGCCAGTACAGGCCTACCACCTGGGACCTTATTATTATTATTATTAATCTTTATTTATATAGCGCTGTAAATTTACACAGCGCTGTACATACAATCTTTTTAATTAGATGGTTCCCTGCCCTCAGGCTTACAATCTAAAAAGACACGACACAAAAGGAGAAGGGAATGGTGGTGGGGAAGGGGACCAGGTCCAGCAGATCTTCTTTCCCTCTGAGGCCCGGACCCAGGCAGATGGACTGGGGGGGGGAGGCCTTGGCTACTTAATGGATTGTTAAAACGAGGCATCCTGGATGGTTAAAAGGAGGGCCTGTGAGAAGAAAAGGTCCACCATGGACTTTGGATTGTCAGTGATAGATTTGAGTGGTTTTAATTGAGAGTGGTGGGTATCAATGTATGGTTCTGCTATTGTTGGTTGTACATACATCTTATAGTAGATTATTTCTAGGTATCAGTGATTGGTTATTTCTTTATTTCATTTTGTTGGGTGTTGGAAGAAAGGTGTGTAGTTAGATCTTTAAGCTGTGGGTTTATTTTGAAGAGGTGTAAACAGATGCTACTGTAATGTTGAATTTGGCTGTAGATAATGGAATTTAGTGTACTGTGGGTAGAATCTTGGAGGCATGTAGTCGACAGGTTTCTGATAGAAAATGGTGGTTATATTCTAGCATCTAGTTGCAGAGTTCTCTGCAGAAAGTGAACCTGTTCTGACATCTGGTCTGGGCTTAGGTTGATGGTGGGAGAGATATTATTGAAGTCCTAGTTGAATTTTGCCAGCATATTCTTGGCTGACATAGAACAAGGATTTCTTCACTTTCTGAAACCTCTTACTTAAGCTCCATTTATTATATTTTTAAAATTTGTACTCACGAAGAGGAGGCTCTACCTACATATAGAGTAGATGTATATTACATATTAGGGTAGGTTTATATACATCTAATAGTGTTTGTATACTGGCAACTCAAGAAATTCTTAATACATGTGATGACATGAAGTGTGGAAGTGCCACAGCTCTGGAGAAGACCCATGTAAACCTGTGTGTCATATATATACAAATGCCAGTTTGTGTGGTCATGTGAATGAATAATAATCCTAACTGGTTTTCAGGAATTTCCATTTGCTCAGCAGGAGTAAACTTTGAGTTATAAAGGTTCTCATAATTCCAGCAGCTTTCCGTATTTTCAGAAAGACTGAGGATGATGGGTGTATATTGGTGGAAGGAGGGGTGTGAAATGAGAGAGAGGATCAAACATGTTATGTAAACGTGCCTGACTTGTCCTTTTTAACTCAGAAATACATTTCTCTGAATTTAGTGAAAATTACTGAGAAGGTGTGACAGTAACCCTTCATCTAAGGGTATCCCTGAAATGGGATCAGATTTGTGAGTGTACATGGATATCATTAAGATGTAAGCCCGTGGTCTTGCTCTAGATTGTAAGCCTGAGGGCAGGGAACCGTCTTATAAAATAATATTGTAAGCCACTCTGATAGCTTTTCGGGCTGAAGAGCAGGGTATAAATAAATAAAATAAATAAAAAATAATAGCCAAGGGCTAATTCCAACTAAAAATGCACACAGAGTGAATCAATATAAGTGTAATGAATTTAAAGAGTAGGATGTGCACTCTTATAGTTTAGAGTTGAAACTACATTTCAAATACAGTACTGTGTTTTGATAATATTCTATCTTAAAAAATAACTACCACTGAAATATCCTAGGGGAAAATTATTTTACAAAACTGCCTATAGATATTTACAGTATTTTTATATTTATTTATTTCAAGTCCAGTCTGTCTCCCAATTTGTTGCTGTTATTGTATGACTTCTAGTCATTTCCACCATATGGTGACCCTAAGGTATATCTATCACGGGCAAGATTTATTCAGAGGTGTGTGTAATCTATATATTTTGGTATCCATAGTGGGTCCTGGAACCAAACCCCAACAGATACCAAGGGCCAACTGTACAAGTGAGCACTAAAGTTAGAATTATGCAAGCCATTATATTCCCCGTCACTATGTAGGCATGTGAGAGCTAGGCAGTGAAGGAAGCCTACAGAAAGAAAATCAAGTAATTTGAGAGAACACTGCTGAGGATGCTATGGACTACTAAAAAGACAAATGGTCTCGTCACCAGATTAAACCTGAAATCTCCCTGAAAGCCAAGATGGTGAAACTGAGGGTGTTGTACTTTGGCCACAATACACAGTACTTTGGGCAATACCTTAAACTTTCTTCTTTAGCATGGGGACCCTTGGAAAACTCAAAATGGCTGGTTGGCTGAATGCAATCCATGGTTCATGTGTTGTTTCCTCTCGTTGCATAGGTGAAGATGGCAATGATGGTGTGTGTTTGTGTTAAGGAAATATAGTAGTACAGAGGAGGCCATCACAGTATCAGAGGCATCTCTACTTAGACTTCTGATTCTGAGCTTTAGTTGAAAAGCATTATGTTTCAGAAATTTTTCATGTTCTTTTAAAAATTAGAATTTTAAAAAAGTGAGACACAAAACTTGTGATGTATTGCCTAGATGTGGTTTGTTGTGTTGGTCATTCGGTGTGCCTCCACATTCCTTGTAATGTGGAATGTTTCATTGTTTATTGACCAGAGTTTTGTTCTTCCTTGTTGCTTATACTGTCCCTTTGTACCATAGATTAGCTGTATAGATGAAGGCCACATCCATAGCAAGAGCTGGGACTGACCACTTGGAATACCTTCAGTAATTACAAACAGATCACAGGTGTACCCCTCCCACATAACATCGATATCCCACAAGTGCAGTACTTCAGAAACATGATAGCTGGAGAGCCCTTTGAAACAACAGTAAGTGCTGTATGTAAAATGCTAAGACCTTCAACAAAGTGAAAGGACTGGAAACTTAGGGTTTGTAATATGCTGTCCCCCACCCATCCCCTGCTTCATGTCCTGTGCTGGGTCAGGGGGGCATCTGAAAGGGAGCCTACCCTGTTTTGACTTATCTGGACACCAGCATGTGGATGGTGGAGGAAAGGGCACCTGGGGCATTTTACAGGCTGGAAACAGCTTTCCGATAAAACAAAGCAAAGAAAAATTAAAAGTGTGGTTGACTATAACGGTCTTAACCATCTGTCAAAAAGTTGTGAATAAAGTGGCCAAGCTATTGTTCATGTGCCTTCAGGTGGACTCTGACTTCTGATGACCCTTTCCTAGGATTTTCTTGCCAAGGACTGTTATTCAGGGGAGACTTGCCTTTTGCATTTCTCTTAGGCTCAGAGAATACTCTGAGTGGTTTAGTGGTTAAGATGCCAATTCTGACAATTGCAAGGTCAGAAGATTGGCAGTTCGAGGCCCAAGTGTCGCATGATGGGGTCAGCTCCCATCACAAGTCCCAGCTTCTGCCAATCTAGCAATTGAAAAGCATGCAAATGCAAGTACTGTAGATCAATAGGTACCACTTTGTTGGGAAGGAAACAACATTCCATGCAGTCATGCTGTTCACATGACCACAGAATTGTCTTTGGACAATGCTGGCTCTTCGGCTTAGTAATGGAGATGATCACCACCCCCCTGTAGTCAGTTTACAACTAGACATTCATGTCAAGGGGAAGTCTTTGCCATTTTAAGAGAATGTTCCCAAGGTCTTTTAAGAAAATGTGCCCAAGGTCACCCAGTCCTTTTCATGGCTGAGCCAAGCTGACCTCATTTTTTCTCTGCAGATGGATGTTCCAGAGCGTAGGCCTTGAAACATGTTGTCTCCAGAATGGGATGAAGCTGGACAGGCATCTTTCATTAGTGCCTGAGTTGCTTATTCCTGCATGTCAGGGGTTGGACTAAGATGGCTCTTGTGGTCCCTTCAAATTCTAAGATTCAGTGAATTGGAAGAGCCAGTTGAGTCTCAGAATCTACAACACCCAGATGGAGGAAGTGTTATGTGTTATGTAACTTGATTTGGTCACCTGCAGGAGGGCCAGCTGGTTTTATGTGAAATATGAGTCATATGATTGTCTTAATCACAGATCCACACAATTGGGAACGCCACAATACCTGTATAGTTCCAGACTGACCCAGGAGGTTTATTTCAAAAGATGGCTGTAATATCATGGTGGTCGCAGCAGCAAGTGGGTGATGGCTGGGACCAGTGCCTCCTTCTTTCCAGGAACAGAAACAACTCAATTGAAATGTGTGGATCTGTGGATCTCATGGACTGCCCAAAAGACAAACAAGTGGGTCCTAGAGCAAATCAAGCCTGAATTCTCTGTAAAAACCATGATGCCGAACTGAGACCATCAAACTTTGGACTTATCAAGAGAAGAGCAAGACCCCATTTCAGATGGATAGATTCAGTCTCGAGGGCCACATCCTTGAGCTCGCAAGACCTGAGCAGGGAAGATGATAATAGAAAGTTGGAGGTCTCCCATTCATAGGGTTGCCATAAGTCAAAATTGACTTAATGACAGAGGGGGCTGTTAGACAGTGGAGCACACTCCCTCAGAGGGTGGCGGAGTCTCCTTCTTTGGAGGTCTTTAAAGAGAGGCTGGATGGCCGGGGATGCTTTGATTGGGAGTTCCTGCATGGCAGGGGGCTGGATGAGATGGCCCTTGAGGTCTCTTCCAACTCTAGGATTCTAGGATTCTATGATTAATGGTGAAAAACAACAGGCAAGCACTGAATTAAAACAAATTTAATACCATTGTTTTATTTGCTTTTAAATATGATTTTTTTTAGCTGTCCTGCTTGAATTTTTGTTGAAAAGCACCTTGAAAGAAATATGAGATACTGAATAAAGAAAGAAATTCTATGTTTGGTTCTTCACTTCCCTTGTTGCTCCCTGCCTCCTCAATAAACTTTTTATATGTGCATATTTGGCTTCTTGTTGTGTGTATGCAATTCTTTTCTGACTTCAGGTGACCCTAATGCAAGCCTATCAGTGTTTTCCTGACAGGTTTCTTCAGAGAGGTTTGACATTGCCATCCTCAGAGGCTGAGAGATTGTGACTTGCCCAGGGGATTTGAATCCTGGTCTCCAGAATCATAGTCCAACGCTCAGGCCACTACACTACGCTGGACATTTTGGCAACTTTGTCTTAAAAATGGAGGGGGCAACTCTGCCCCTATATGTAAGGCTGCGGTGTTGCTTAAGTTACTTGTGTTGATAGCATACTTACAATATTTTGTTAAATTCTGATTTTTTGCAGTTTTCAAAAACCTGAATTGAAATCACCCCTTTCTATTCTTTTAGGTGCAAGTGTATTGTAATTGAAGGGGTAGGCTTTAAAAAAAGAAAGAACAGGAAATCCACCAG
Organism: Urosaurus nigricauda; assembly: GCA_034509955.1. Taxonomy (NCBI): domain Eukaryota; kingdom Metazoa; phylum Chordata; class Lepidosauria; order Squamata; family Phrynosomatidae; genus Urosaurus; species Urosaurus nigricauda. The sequence goes on from JAOEGL010000004.1 coordinate 5,932,536, forward strand.
TAATGAGAATTCCCCATCTTGGACCCATAACAGTGTCTTTCAGGCACCTGGCCAGTTGCTGGATGATTTCCCAGGAATACCCCATAAAAGCACTGCAGAAGAACACCCACATGTAAATGTATTAATAATATAAAAAGGAGAAATGTGGTTTCATACCAAGTTTATTTTTTTTTCCTCAGTAATCACTTCTTTTGCACAACAACAACCTCAAGTTGACAATGAAATGCATGTGGTAAATTTAAAAGAATCAGATGAGGCTCTGTTTAAGAGTGTGAAAAGTCCATTCATAACACCATTACACTTCCTTACTTTTCCATCTATTTGGAAAGGGCAAAAGATAACACACTCTGCCGCCTAAGAAGTTAATCTTGTGCAAGGCTGACAGCATTCAACCAGACTATCAGGAGAGAACAGGAGGGTGAAGGGGAGAGCACAATACGTGTTGGGAAAGCTGTACAGGTATTTAAAAGCCTTTCTCTAAGCAAAACTCTCTTTTACACAAGGAAGGAGGCCATAAAATTCTTATATATCATGCTTCTCGTACAGGAACACTTCCATGAAGGAGAAAGCACATTTTATGCATGAGGGAACTGGAAGATTTGCAGCTCAGTCCTAACCAAGTTGGTTCTTTGTCCCTTTTGGTTTTCACATGGGATATACTTCCAAGGAGGTAATAACGGAGAGCTGCACTGTGAACCGATCCACATCCCTGGCACAATTAACAACTCCAGAATTCTTGTAGGCTTTCTCTACATTTTAGCACAATGTTAACTATACTTTTCAGTGCACTCTGTTTAACTGGGTCACTCTGTTTAACCCATAACTGTTGTCTAATGCCCATGTTCTTTTTGTTCAGGAGACTGAACCACAAAATTTGAGCAGTTTATTAGTGATCCACTAGCACCATAATCAACTCTTTTTTTTGCCTCTGATCTCAATGGTTTTTCAAAATGTACATGTGGAATTGAGGACATGCACTTTGTGATGATGTGCTTAATATAATACAGGCAAACGATTACGTTTGTGGAGGTGACAAGACATGTAGCAAGAGCCAGCTGTGTTAGGCAACCAAGAAAATACTGAGAACTACTGGGTGAATATTTACCAGGAATCATCCTCAAGTGACAGCCACTTGAGGGTAACAGCCATTGTTCATTGGAAGAGAGCATTCAAGATTATTAACTGAGTTGGTCCACAGTGGTGCATGAAGTGAAAATGTCCAAATTACTCATGCAGTGGTGTAGCTAGATAATACTAGGCCCTTGACTAACATATACATGTGCGCATACAGTCACAAACCTTTCCTTTAAATATCCATGGGTGTGAAGCACAAAACTGACATTTCATAATGTTTCATTCATTACTGTACCCTGCTTTGCATTCTACATTCTTGATAAATTAAGAGGGCAGGAGAAACCAAAACACCCTTGTTGGCCCTCACTTAAAAAAACAAGGCAAAACCAGCACCTGCAGTTTTGCATTTTAAATTCACTTATAGCACCATCATGACTGCAGGAAGTAAGGAATTTGCTTCTGCTGCCCATATCTACTTGGGAATAAGCACCATTTTACCATAGAAAAGGATAATGCACTTCGAAGTTAAAAAAATAAACTAAAACAAACATCTCTACTCATGCAGAGCCTATAATTTTTTTAAGGTAAGGATGTTGCAGCAAAGAGCATCACCCCCAGTGTGGCCATGCTAGACCAGAAGTTGATGTCTTGCAACTGTTGGTTTGCTGCTACCCTCTCGCCTGCTGTTTGCTCCTGGAGGTTGCTTGGGCTCCCTCTGGGCTGGGGGCTTTTCAGCCCCAAGGTTGAGCTCTAGCTACACCACTATATGCATGGACAAAGACCATTAGATGATAGACCTTATATTCTTAGCAAGGGTTTTTCCCCCTAAACGAAAGTACATCTATTGCTCTTAAATAAGTGGGATAGTATTCAGCCCACAAAGGCCGAAGGGTTCCACTGTTGGAACTCTTTGCATGAAATTGCTAATGAAGCAAGTTTATGCCTAACTGCAAAATTTATCTCAGTGGCATCAACAGGGAGTATATGGTGTGCGGAAAGCACCAGAGGACACTATCCAAGGGGGGTGATACCAAAAGTTTGTTAGTTTGTTCGTACAGCTAAAACCAGTGAGGTGCAGAAGGAGGGGGAGGAGAGGGCAGGAAGAGAAGCCAAACCTTCAGGGGTGTGCGTGGATGTGAGTAACCACAACAGTGACCCCTTTTAAACACACACACAGGTGTCTTGTGGAGGGTGGGACTTCATGTGGAGGGTGGCATTCATAGCCACTCTGTGAAAGGATTCTGGATGCTCTGGTACAAGAGAAGGCCCATGGGGGTGACACCATGAGTTATGTGCACTGGGTGACGCCAACCCTAGTGATGCCAGTGCCTTATCTACTGTTACCCCAAAGCAACCTTCCCTAATTTGCTAATGGGAATGTGACAATTAAACTTAGAAAATGTCTATATGCATCCTTAGATTCCTAGCATTCTTGATGAACTCCCTTTTGTATGTAAAATAAATAAAGGAAAGGACAGACTCCATCTCATTTTGTATTAAATGAGCCACATCAGCAGGACATCTGAGACAGTTTGGAGATCTGGAATGATGTCTAGGCATGCATGCATGGAGAATAATTTCCAGTCCTGTCACCAAAAAATTACACAAACAGGAGATGCAAGGAAGCATTCCAATATAGCCTATTCCTCATTCTCTATCTCCCCGCCCTGCATTTCCCCCCAGAAGTAGTCAGCATTTGACAGCTTCTGAACATGCAACCAGTTTGCACTGGGCTGACTGGGGATTCTCCCTCCTTCCTTAGGATCTCCTCACACCTAAATATTTTGTGTTCTTTGGAAACCTTTGTATTACCCCAAGCTTGCTGTCCCCCCCGCCTCCCCGTTGAAGATAGGTGGTGCTGTTTTGGTCACATAAAAAAAAACAGCAACCAGAGAACTGAATTTGCTGTTAGTATGGACTATTTTATTCATACTCTCCTCCCCTGTTTTTTTTTCCACGAGCAAAATGTCCTTGTAAGCATACATTTCAATTCACATTAAATCCAACAGTATTTTAAAACAGATTACAATTTCTTTGTGACACGCACACTGACACCACACAAACATTCCCTGACCTCTCTGGTACACCCAATTGTACAGCTCCCAATATATTTGGTATAATTTTTTTTTTTTTTGCTTATTTTATTATATCAGTAATGTCATGACTGGTGCAAACTCCCTCTTGCTAACAAGCGTATTTCTTTACCTGTCACCACCAACATACCCTGAGCTAACCCTTTCGTGAACATGTTGAGTAGGTGGGGGGAAATAAAGATTCAATTCTTCATATCAAATTTCTACACCCAACTGATAATCTGAGATGACACATGATGGAATTATAGTCGTATGTGTATATGCCAGCCTTCCCCCATTTTGTGCCTTCCAAATATTTTAGACTAGAACGTAAATCGGTTTTCTATCTGCAGAGACTGGCTTTACACAGAGGGGCACTCAGGCCTGTGAATATCTACTCACACCTGTAGCCCAAAGTAGTACACAGATACAGGTTTATCACCTCACTAAGAACTAGCCCACAGACTTTCTGCTTTAACCTCTGGTTGACTCTAAAAATGCTACCCACCCCACAGTGAATAACTACTGAAACAAAAGCTGGGGTTTTTCAGCCTTTGTTTCTTAGCATAACATTTCTAGTTGTCATCACCGTGAGAATCATTATCAGTCATTGTAACCAGAAGCATTAAAAACAAAATACAGCAAAAGTCTGAATTACACACTGAGCAAACATTCAGCACCACAAAAAAGTAAAGACATGGTTAATATATTGCAGCCACTTTTTTAGAGGTTCCACCAAAGATGGGAGCACCACTGACTGCTTGCACTTCCACTTCTTACACACACAAGCTGCTTTTTCCCCTTCTCCTTTAAAATTTCCTTAAATAATTTTATTTAAACATTTTAAAACATTATTATTACTATAGTATGTATGGGATGGTTCTGCATTATACACAGGTGGTTATCTAAGATGGTAGCTATCTAGAAGTGGATATATCGGAATTCAAACCTGATTTGTCTTTCTTGAACCCAAGCCAGCAGATTCCATCACAGCCCTGATTGATGCTTCTAACTGTTCCATCTTTCTTTGGATCATTCTAACAAACATTTTTGTGATCCATAGCGACCCCATTCTTTGGATACAAGGCTTTCTCCTAATATCCTCATATCTCTTTAAGCAGAAGGCAGGATGCATGATGCCATCAGATTTCCTGTCTGTTTTTGTTTGGAACTTGACCAGGTCAACTTGGTTATCTATTCATTTGCACTAACCCAGCTGTATGGTGGTATGCTCCCCCAATCCCAATATGGAGTATTACCTACTCTAGAGTTACATATGTTTATTTATCTGTTGAGATTGGCAGCAGAACACATTTTGGTGCTCCACAATTCAGGCTGTTCCCCTGAATGAAACAAAACCAGTGTGGATCAGTGGCCAATACAGCTTGGATGTAGTTAAGTCAGCCCAAACAAGGACTTACTGAGCCAATCATTGTCTCTCAGCCTTCCATCCCCTATTTCAGAAAGTTAAATAATGATCAGGTTATTGTGGGAGACATCAAATTATATTGCAATACCCTGATTACTGAGAAATAGTTAAAATATCCAGGACTATAGCCTGCCATACAGGCACCCTCATTCTCTCTGCTAGCCAGCACAACAATGGCCTAAAAAAGAGGGAGATAGAGGAATGAATAAGGACACATTATAAGAATTGGAAGAGTTATTAAATCAAGGGACACCTTCTGTGCTAGGTTCCTAGACTAAAGACACTCTTTCTATGACTTTTGTGCCTTGTTGAGGACAGTCACAGTTGTTAACATAGCAGAGCACAAAGGATTTTTTGGGTCAAAACAGACAGTCCAAAAAATGCAGCCACCACCACGATATTGAACCATGCCAGCAAAAGGAGCGGTAGTTTATTGCTCCTTTTTGGCCCAGTTCTTTGAAAAAGCTGCGGCCTTGGTGCAGCTTCAGTCTGATCCGGGGATGTATATCATCTGAACGCCATGCCCTTGGATCAAGCTCAAACTGGAGCTTTTTGCCTGTCTGTTTTGGGCCCTTGGGTAGTATATCCTCATATACTAGGTGAAAAGACCTAAACTGCTGGATGAGCTTGGTGACATTAATAGGGCTGAAAAACTTGTAAGGAAGGAAATGTTGCTAAGTCTAGAAGATACTATTCTACATTTAAAAGCTTTCCTATCAATTTCTGGTATGTCAGCTAAGATGGCAGTAGTCATATAACCTTTGTACTCAACATTCCTTGAATCCTTTGTGTTATCGGCACATTTCTACTCTATAAAAATATGAAGACAAGCCACAGGTAGTTCTCCAGGAAGTTCCTTCTTGAGTTCAATTTTTCTGCAGACAAAAGGCAAACTTTGTGGAAGGGCTGCAAATTATTAATGCCAGTGAGTTCAGGGAGTTTGTCTCCATTATCTTTGTTTTCCTTATTTTTCTCCCTGTTCCCGGGAGTAGTTTATATTTGGACTCTGAAGAATTGGGGGGGCTGTTTTACTTAAATCAGATTTCTGTAATGACTTAGGGAGCAGAGAAGGAGCTGCATTTGCAGATTTGTTACTCATGGATTTTGTTGTCTCTGCTGCCGAGAAAAGTGAGCCAATCACATCTGTTTCTCTGTTTTAAAAGATTCCTGGTTTTCAGTATTGTTGTGGGGGCTGATCTGGTTTTCTTTTTCTTTTCTGCCTTTGGGTGGCATTTTAAGTTGTAAGGAGGTGATAAGGCCAGATAATGCTGGGAGGCCAATTCAGCAGTTGTTAGTCCACCATCATCTTGCCCTGCCTCCTCCAACAAGCCTTACATATGCAAAACCCTCATGGCAAGCAGGGGCTTAAAATGGCAGCTGATTTTGGTCACATGGAGGAAGATTGCTCAGTTCCTTCAGGACATCCGGATGTAACCAAATATAGCTGTGTTTTACAGAATAACCAACTTCTCTTAGAAATTTACCAGAAGGCACATATCTGAAATTCCCAGAAAGCAATTACCAGATTTCTTTCTCAGCTGCTACATAAGAGAAACTGATTTAAAAGTCTACCACTATTCATCCAGCCCTGGAGTAACCAAACACATATTTATGACATGTAATCAAGCATCTATCCCTAACAGACTAATTCAAAAGAGTAAATTCCTTTGGCAATCACATGATATCAAAACTGTCAGAGTTTTTAAAGATGAAGATTACAGGGAAAACAACAAACATACATAACCCTGCAGATAAAAGACATGAGAATCTAGATAGTAAACCTGCCGACCACATCCGACATAGAGGACTTACCACAAGGGAGGAACTTCAAGACATAAATCAAGAAATAAACTGAGAGAAAACCTCCAGATACTTGGACACACACTCCCAGAGAACAGCAAAAATCAAATAGTAACTCGTTTGAAATAGTCCCACTGAAATTATCCCCACACAGGAAGATGTCTGTACATTATTCGGATTTTCTCGATATAGATAGTGAATCTGAAAGTGATGAGTCTTTACCAGAGTTCATGGGAGCTATGAAATCCCAAGTAGCAAATATCCCTCTCAAAATGCCTTGTACAGTGGTCCCTCCCCTTACGTGGAAGATCTGTCCCAGACCCCCCCGGCGTAAGGGAAAAACACGGATGCTCAAGCCCCATTCAAGTTAATGGGGCTTGTGCCCGCAGCGGTGACGTGCAGCACATGTGCCATGGGTGCGCGTGTCATTGTTTCCTTCCAGAGCGCAAGGCTGCTCCTTCCAGTGCAGCTTCCAGCACATGCTGGAAGCTGCGTAAAATGTGTCCGCGTATGACACAGGCACACTGTAATGATGATATATCCTCCTCTACAATTGGATTCCAGCAACCTCAAACCCTGTGTAAACCCTGGCCACAGAAAAGACAAACCTCACTACCACTTATCTCATCTTCCATCTCACTGGATAAGCCAAAGAATTGGGATCTTTGCTTTCCTCTGGTCCTCATTTTGTGGTTCACACTGCACCGGTGCTCCCATTCTACCTACCAGAACAGGTGGAGCAGGAAGAGCGGGAATGTGATGTGCTACACCACCAACCAGAAAGACATTGCTAAAGCTACCCCAGCAGTCAGCTAATGTGAACCAACTGTCACTGGGGGAACCACCCATCCAGCCTGCAGCCTGAAGTGCAACCACTTGATAATCAACTGACCAACATAAGGTTGACTTTATGACATGGAACATAGCTGGGTGATACACATCTAACAGAGATCCTGGTTTCACTGACTTCCTTGCAAGACACCTACACTGGAAACTCAAGGACTTGCTGTAACAAGAAAACATACTTGCAGAGGAATAAGACGGCTTTAGAGAAGAATGATCCACCATAGATACTGATCTAAGTAAGTCTTGTACTCCAACACTTCATCGAAAAGTATGCCACCTGCAATACAGTCTCTCTCTATCTTGCATTTACAGACTTTAAAGCATCTTTTGACTCTGTATCTTGAACCAAATTATGGAAAAACTGGAGGTTTCCTCAACTGAATTTCATCTACTATATCTAATTCATATGCTGCATGAAGGGACCTCATTCAGAGTAAGATGCAACCCCCAGGGTCATCTCACCAATGCCATTGCCACTGAGAAGGGTATCAAGCAAGGTTATATTCTAGCTCCATTCTTGTTCAACTTTTACATCAATGACATGGTGGGTCATCTTGACAACACAAATTTTCATCCTCTGAAACTAGAGGGAAGGCATATCTCAGCAATCCTTTATGCAAATGATGCAACAGTAATTTCAGGAACACCCGTTTTAAAAGAGCACTAAGAACACTAACACAGTATTGCAGAGAAGATCAGCTAGAACTCAGTTTTCAAAAAACTAAAATCATGACATTTGCTAAAAGGCCCAAGAAATAAAACTGGAATATAGATGGTCACAAGATTGAACAGGTCTCCTGCTTCAAATATCTGGGGGTAGTTTTTCAGGCTACTGGTAGTAGAAAAATGCATGGAGACTACACTGCTGGTAACAGGCAGAGGAGTTCAACTGGCATCCTCTAATTTCTCATGACAAGAGGATGCTATTATATACCAGCAGCACTCTAATCTTTTCAAAGCCAAATCGGTTGCATAACTGCTTTATGGATCCCAATTGGAACCCCTCCCAAACTCTACACCAAACTTGTGCAATCCAAATTTCTAACATCAGCATTCCAAGCTCCAAAATGTGTCTCTAATGCAACTCTGGGGCTGGAGTCAGGCTTTATGAAAATGGAGGACAGAGTGTGGGTGACCATACTCAGCTACTGGATCAGACTATCTTTCGTTCCCACCAGCCTTGCTCCACTAACCCTGACTGATGACTTCCAGTCTACATGGAAATAGACGGTGATAACTAAAGTTTCTTCACTGGGCTTTTCTCCAGATCTTTTGCTCAGCATGGGATATGAGAAGGCTAAAACAACCATCAAACAATGGGTGATAGATAAAGAGTGACAGCTAGACCTAGCTGGCACCCCAATTTTTATTGTTAGTGACTCCAACAGATATTTGGCATCACCTGTGGCATACTTAGCAAAACTTGGAGTATTTAAAAACTGGAGAACCTTTACTTTGACATAATGGCATGCCCTTCCCTCAGCTGTCCTCGAAGGCCAATATAAGAAGATCCCCTTCTCAGACAGACTATGCCCCTGTGACTCTAGCCAAAAAGACACAATGGAGCATGTGTTACTCTAGCGCTCATACTACAGGGACATCCACCTCAGCTTTATCTCACCTTTATTGCATAAATACCAAGGACATACCATCAATTTTACGCTTTTCTGTTGCTTTCAGACATCAACCCTGACATAACATATAATGTTGCCAGATTCTGTGCAGCTGCAGTTAAAATTTGTCAGGCAATCACCTCCGCAGTAGACTAGTACCAATCTTGCCCTGCTGTACTGGAATTTAAAAGGATATTTTAAATACCACCTAGAACATAACCAACCTCATCTTATCTCAGCAAAGCCAGGTTGAACCAAATTATTACATGGATAGGAAACCACCAGTGGTCCCCAAGGAAGGCTAGAAAGAATCCTGCCAGTCAAGAGTTGACAATACTGGACCAGAGCGATCAAGGGTCTGACTTAATATAATTTCTTTTCTTCCCATGCAGGACCACTGACAAACTTTTGCTATTAAATTGTGAAATATAACTTACAAAGTGGTTCTTTGGGGAAAGCTACAGATACAGTTGTCATGCTTTTGTTTAAATGCAATAGCCTATCTAACCTGCATTCTTAGTCCAATGCAGAGTGAGCACTAATTGATTCTGACCTCTTTGCCAGTCTTTTTCCTTGTAGTAGGGGACTGATAAAAAGGGCCTAACTCTACAAGCTGTTGTTCTGAGTGTCTTGGGGCTGAAACAGATGGGCAGGGAAAAGCAGCTTGAAGCTGCCTTTTCTGAAACCACATAGAAACCCCACCAACCTCACTGCCAGCTCCCAAGACAGCTGGAGTGCTCATGTCATGACCACATGACATGGCTTCAAGCCAGGAAGAAGCGGAAAAAAGCTGCTTCTTTTTGAAACGGCTTTTCTCTGCATAAGGACACTTTTCTGCTGGCTTCAAGGCATGTGTCATCTAAACACCACGCCTTCAAGCCAACCTGAAAGCACCTCTTTTTACCTGTCTGTTTAGCCCCTCAGTGTCTCTTCTGTGAAACTCAGTTCTCAAGGATGACCCACATCTTGGGCTCTATATTGTCCCCTTGCCCCCTCCCCCCAAAGATTTTACTGAATAAAAACAAAACCCAAACTACCTTCCTGCCATGGATGCTAAGCTGCAGCTCTATACTCACACACACTCACACACACAAAAGGATGTAATCTCTCTCATAAAAACCAAAGTTTTTATGCTGAGGTGCAAGAAACCAGCTGTCTTAGCCTGCAGATTGGTCTACTGCAATAAACCTCATGCTAGACCTGCTACTCTTTCAAACGGGAGGAATTTGTCCCAACTCCGAATGGAGCCAATGCGGATTCATGTAAATTCGCTTGTTTAGCAAATTTACATGAACCCCTGCTCCGTTCGGAAGAACCCCTGCTCCGTTCGGAATTACTTCCCATTACCCGAAAATAACCCCCTCCTGCCCGAATTTGCATGCGAAGCTTTAATTCGCAATAAGGTAAAACCCATGATTCCATTCGAATTGGCTTCCCTCTTGCCCGAATTTGCGTGCGAAGAGTTAATTTGCAATAACGTAAAACCCATGATTGCATTCGAATTGACCTTAAATTATACTTCCAATTTAGCCTCTTATGAAAGAGTCCCTGGTTATTTACTATCATCTGCATTCATCCTTCCAGGTGCAGGAGGCAAAGCAGTTTTATTATTGTTTTATCATTTCTCCACTTCACTTCTGCATCCCAAGTGATTGACAGTTGTCAATTTCCCTTCCCACAAAGATGTCATTTAGGCTGAGAGACAATAACTTGCAAAGACCACTGATTGAACCACATGGCAAAGTAAGAAATCACCACTACATCTCACATATTTCTGAGCTGGGATTTTTAAATTGATATGGTTTAAGAGAATAGTATTTGGGTTTAAATGTCAAATTATATTCACTGCAAAGGGCAGCTGGGAACAAGATGCACATATATGAATAGCTTCATTTTCTTGAAGTACAGGAGCAAAGTCTTTTCCCAGTTGCTGCTTCTGTTTAATTGTGGGTAAGGACTAAATGTACATATTGTATCAGATACTGGGGCACTGGGAGAATTTGAACTGGAGTTTGACCTGGTTTGGTGTTTTTTGTTGTGTGTGATGGTTCATTTTTTAAACCTTTGCCGCAATTTAGAAATATTTAATTCTCTGACTTGTGTTTTTAAAACAGATTTTATATTGTGAATGAAAAACTACTGAAGTATGTAATATTCATAGTTGATAGTCTTCTGATTTGCTTTCTTAGGATAGATTGAGCCTAGAAGCAGTGGTAGGCTTCAAATTTCCAGCCTTTGAAAGTTTGAGCCACTTTTTCGGCTTACTTTCTGACCAATACATGAAATCATTCCAATTTCTTACTGTTGTTCTGAACACACTCTGTTTTTCTGCAATTACTATTCTTTTATTTCTTTGGGTTGAAACAATAAAGATTGGCTGTGGACACCGCAGATGATGCTGTGCATGTAATTTGACATTTAAAGATTTTTCCAAATTAGGTTTAATGAAAGAAAGTGTAAATTGGTTCAAACAGTTACCAGCTCTTCAGGATTCTATCTGAACACTACTATCAGTGATGCATGAACCCAACCACCCAATCTACTTCTGATTGGCTCTACTGCATTTTAAACTTGTAATTACTTTTGCATGTGTATCTTTGCATCTTTACAAATCAGAACAGAGACAAGTTATGTTAACCTTTTCTGTTCTCTCCCCGCTCCCAAGCAGCCTCTCCTTCGTAGCTATCAGAGTGGGAACCATCAGAGATGGCTCAAGTGTCCTTACAACCTAACAAACAGAAACCAAACGGAGCCCCATAATGGTTACTCAGATCCCTCTCCTGAAATGCTTCTGTCAATATACTTCCATCTTCAGGAGAAGGTGCAGTTTATGATTACTGGCATAGTTTGGCCCAAACCTAATGGGTCATTGTGAGGCATGCACATTTGTCTGTTGTGAATGACTGAATTAACAGTTGGGGTCTGGAATAAGCCCAATACATTTTGTTTAATATGAAAGCTGGGTTTGGTCACGTGAGGACACTGTTTAAGCAAGTGTTTCTTATTCTTAAATATTATCTTTTGAAAATGAAATCTCATACAGGCATGATTATGTCCAAGACTAAATAGGGCAAGGCAGCAAATGATGCCTGCTGTGCTCCTCTTTTGTGCATTCTCCTGGCTCCTGACTGCTAGTTAAATTCACCATCACCTACAAACCAGCCAACCAACACCTAAGAGACACTTTTAAACCAAATCATTAATCATCCAGTCCCTTCTGTAGCTCAGCGATTCCCTAACTTTTGTCCTTCAGGTGTTTTGGACTCCAGCTTGGCCAGCAAACAGGAATTCTGAGAGCTGAAGTCCAAAACATCTGGAGGACCAAAGTTTGGGAACCACTGAGTCTAGCTATTGAGAAAACCATGGGTCTCTTAGGGCCCATGAAAAAGTGGCAGATCCAGATTTGGCACTGAAACAATAATCACTAGAGAGCCTCAGCCCACCCTAGTTTGAAATGGATGTGGACTAAACACTTGTCTACAAACATAACAGTTGCCTTTTCTTTACACTTCAAAAACATAGATTTATGCCTAAAAAATGTGATGTGTGAAATCACCCCTGTTGCCTTTCTTAACAAGGAAAGATTCCTCTTTGTTCAATCCCACATTGTTACTTGGCTTGGGACACATAGCAGTGAATGGTTCATAGAGAACATTGCTGAACACATTCGATGCATCATCTTAATTATTGTGCATTCATATTAAGATGTTTTTTTTTTCTGAAGAAGAGCCCAAAGAGAAGCTGGTTTATGGATTCTATATTTAATGGGTGTGTCTGTGAACTAGTTGCTATTCTGCTGAGGGGTCCCTATGAAACCCCACAAGTCAAGGATACAGAGAGGCAAGAGAGGGAAAGAGAGAGAAAGAAATGGAGCTTAGTACAACAGAGGAAGGGAGGGGAGGACAAGGGGAGGGGAATGGCAATGCAGAAATAAGATGTTGCCTCGTCTAGATTTAAAAAAAAAAAGGTGTTGGAATTTGTTTGTTAGTTATTAGGAAGCAGGTGCTAGTTGTATACAAAAGCCCTTTATCCAGAAATCTCTTCCCGTTGCTCCTTGTTCCTGCGCACCTCAGCTGCATGCAGTTCCTGAAAGACATGGAAACGATAGCGGTTGTGAACATTCTCTATATGGCAAAGGTGGGAATTCTCTGGAGCCCAGAGGTCTGCTTCACCCAACTTTCAGCTCTTTCAAAGGGGCCAAATCATGTTCTTGCACCCACCCTTTGGGATAACTGGAAATTAATATCCAAAGATTCAGTACGTAGAGAGATCTTGTAGCACTTTTGAGACTAACTGAAAGAAAGAAATTGGCAGCATGAGCTTTCGTAGACTTCAGTCTACTTCCTCAGATGCTGATCCCTTGCTGTACAGAAAGAACAAGGAGCTACAGGTGAATTGGGACCCTATCCAGTTTATACCTACAATCAGGGATGTCACTGGAGGGGGCATTCGTACCACATGAGGTGACAGAGGAGGATGAACACTCGGTCCATGGGTCAGTCACTCCTGAGACCCTCTTGGTTCGCCCACCTCCACCAGCCATGGCACCTCTGCTGTCCATTAGCTGGAGCCACAGGTACTGGTGGCGTGCTGTTGCAACCAACAACTACTTTCAGGTCTGTTGGGAAAAATGGCTGTTGGGCAGTAGCAGCAACCCATTCCCATCATCAGCTGCTGGTGGGAAGGGGCTGCCTTCTGGGTTTGTTGGGTCTGCTGGCTGGGCAGGAAAGTGAGTCTCCTCCCTTTCCCACTTGGCCAGCAGCTCCGCCAGACCCGGAAAAGGCTTTCAAAGAGAGGAGAAGGGTATCAAAAAATTACTGTGTCAAATATACTAGGTACAGTTCTGCCCATAATCCTGGTCTAAATCATGCCAGTTGCTTCTCCCACATGAGATACTTTCTGGTTGCTACCCAGTGAACTCCAGATGTTGTAATCTTGTAGTAATCCAAATCTGACAGATTCATCATACCAAAGACTAAATCAAATATGCCAGTGAGGAATCGATGACTAGATTTCTAGTGGATTTCCTTTTTAAAGAGGCAAATGCAACTGTGAAGCTGGAGATCAGCATTAAAGTGCTGGGGAAAAGAATTCACACCCTTTCACCTTGTGTCTCTTTCCAGTCCACACCACCATAGTACCTGTTTTTTTTTAAAGCTATAGTGCTGTGGTGCATCAGAAACTGTACTGTTGTACTATTAAAAAATACTTTTTAAAAAAATTCAGAGAGGAGAAAATTTGCCCTTCAAACTGTAGAACCATCTCAAAAAACAAACAGCTTCATTTATATACCACTTCATACCACCTAAGCAGTGTCTAAGGGGTTTGCAACTGTAAGCTACTTGCCCTGAACAATCTGGGTACTCATTTTAGCAACCTCGGAAGGATGCAAGCCTGAGTCAAGCTTGGGCCCTTTTGCTGGTATTGAACTTGCAATTTGAGTAAGTGGCTGCAATACAGGCATTTAACCACTGCGCCAGCAGGGCTCTCAGCGCTCTACCAGTTTTTTTAAAAAGAAAAAAACCCTTTAGAAAAGTCCCTGCAGACCCAAGAATCACGACAAAAGCAGCCAAAAAGAATAGAATGTGTGGATCTGGAGAGGACAACTGGTAAAACCCAGCAATAACCAAGAAGCTATGGATATATCCACACTGAAAAAATAAAGCAATTTGACACTACTTCAACTATCATGGCTCTGGAATTATGGATTGTATAGTTTGGTGAGGTATCCAGTCTAGTCTGTCAGAGAGCTCTGGTGCTTCACCAAACTACAAATCCCAGGATTCTGTAGGATAGAGTCATGGAGTTAAAGTGGTGTCAAAACTCCTTTATTTTTGCAATGTGGATACACCCACAGTCATGAGAATTTGCATTTCTTTAAACCAATCTAAAATAGTAACCAGTTAGTCTGTGAGGTGCCAGGGACCTGGCAAAAGTGCACAATAGTGGTGGCACTTTGATGCATCACCTATGATACAAACTGAGTTGGTGTGTTTGCCCTGTGATGGGTGACACCTGGAATGTGTTCTGCCAGGTGTAAACAGGAGTGAACCTATAGGACTTGCCTTCTCACGGAGTCGCTCCCTCAAGGCAGCTAGGTGAGCTTCACGGATCTCCTTGCTCAGCTCCATCTTGTAGTTGAGCTTCTCCTCAGCCAGCCGGCTGAAGTTGTTGTTCTCTTCCAATGCCTTGTGCAGCACCTCCCTCTCATGCTCTCGCTTCTCTGCCAGTTGCTTCAGGACTTGGGCCTCCTGGCTCTGCAATGAAACCAGCAGATCCAATCTCATTAAAGAGCTATGGAAGGGCCAACTGTTTGTCAGTCTGTTTTAGGAATAATATATGCTTCATTTTCCCAGGCCAACGTGGTGTAGTGGTTTGAGTGTTGGACTATGACTCTGGAGACCTGGGTTCAATTCCCAGCTCAGTCATAGAAACTCATCTGGTGTTCTCAGGCAGGTCAGGCTGCATCTGCACTGCAGAAATAATGCAATTTGACACCGCTTTAATTGCCATGGCTCCATGCAATGGAATTATGGTATTTGTAATTTTGTAATATATTTAACCTTCTCTGTCAACAAACAACAGATCCCAGGATTCCATAGCACTGAGCCACGGCAGTTAAAGCAGTGTCAAACTGTACTATTTCTGCAGCACAGGTGCAGCCTAACACACACTCAACCTCAAAAGATAGAGTTGCCATAGGTTGGAAACAACCTGAAGGCACCAACAACAATAAAGAACAACACCTTGAACTTGTGAATTTATCATAATACATAGGTATACTAGATGAATTACTTTGTTTGTTGTGGCGTGCCTTCAAATCAACTTTAACAAATGGTGATCCCATGAATAAGAAACCGCCAAGAGACCCTGTTACTAACAACCCAGCTCAAAAGCAAAAATGACTAAATAGAGGCTAAGATAGTTTGGCCATATCATGAGATAGCACAACTCACTGGAAAAAAACAGTAATGCTGGGTAAAGAGGAAAGCAGCAGCAAAACCCAAATTACAGGTGGATTGACTCAATAAAGGAAGTCATATCGGCCTTGAGTTTGCAAGACCTGAGCTTACAGCAGAGCTGGTGATGACCAGGATGCAAAAGTCTTTCCTTCCCCTTCAGTTTCATCTATCATCTTTCAGTTTATTTTTCCTCACTTCATTCATTTTTTGTTGTAGGGTGCCTTCAATTCATTTCCAACTTACGGTGACCCTAAAGTGAACTTAATCGCAGAGTTTTCTTGGCAAGATTTGCTCTGATGGATAAAATGTAAGCTGAAGCTGACTGGAGAGCACATAACAACTAATCAATTAGAGAGCAATCCATCACAGCTTCTCTAAAACAAGTGTGGAAATTAGGTGGTCCTCCAAATAATTGTTAGACTGCAAGTCCCATTGGCTCCAGACAGAATAGCCAATGGTGAGAAATGCTAAGACAAAGTCCAAAAACATTTGGAGGACTACATGATTGACTTCCTTGCTCTAACTACTGGGTATACTCAGAGGTAGTTTTGCCAGTCCCTTCCTCTGAAATTTAGCCTCTAACACCTGGTATTCATTGGCAGTCTTCCATCTAAATGCTAGCCAGGACTGAGTCCCTGCTTAGCTTCCAAGATCAGACGGGGTCTGGTGCTTTTAGGGATATAGTAATATGGCTGTATGGCCTTGACTGTTCCCCTCCAAAGCAGCACAAAAGAGCGACATCTCTCCTTTTCCCTTCTGCCCATTTCTGTGGAAAACCCTGAATGACACTGTTCTGCACCATATGCTTTTAGTTCTCACAGAGATTCAGTTCAGAGAGGGTCTCAGACTGCCTTCAACAACCCGATTACCTTCCTCCTCTCCTCTGCAGCCTCCAGCCTCTTCTGCAGCTCTTCCAGGGACAGGTCCCTCTTCTTGGGGGGAGAGGAGAGGACAGGGCTCTCAGGGGACAAATCCGAAGGTGACTTCAGGATCACTTCAAAGCTCTGGCCAGAAGCCCTCTTGTCAAGCTGCTTCACCTCCATATCTGAGTCAAAGAAGCAGAGAAGCACACAATGATTATGGAATACGAAACCATAGAATCAGATTTAATAACAGATATTAGCCTGTAAAGCCCAATGTTTTTTCTTACCATTTTAAACATTTGTTGTTGGGAAAAGTTTAATGGTTTTCCAAAGCATGGTGCAGTAGTTTGAGTGTTGGACCAAGATTCTGGGAGACCAGGGTTCACATTCCTGCTCGGCCATAGAAACCCACTGGGTGAACTTGGGAATGTCACACACTCTTAGCCTCAGAGGAAGACAAAAACAAACCCCCATCTGAAAAAATCTTGCCAAGAAAAAACAGGCAATAGATTCACTGTTGGGACCAGTGTCACTACTGGCTGTGAGGAATTGCAGCTTCTCTCAGATAGGAGATGTTTGCAAAGAGCTCTTGTAGCATCTTTGAGACTAAATGAGTGAGAGAAGTTGTAGCATCAGCTTTTGTAGACCTGGCCTATTCCTCAGATGTTTATTAACCTTCCTTTGCATTTATTGCAGAGGATGTATCCAGCACATTCTGGTCAGATTTCTTGGGATCAATTTCTGTTGCTGTGGCCTGATAATAAAGATAAGACACTTGAAGAGTCAAGCTCAACTGCTTGACTCTTGGCCATATTGGTTGAAAAGAACTAGGACAGGTGACTTGATTGGGTGGGTCCCGGGGGTAGTAAATGCCTTATTCTGGGTCTCAGACCCTACCTCCCATTCTATTTAATAACTATATGAAACCCCTGGGAATGGTTATTAGGAGTGTGGGTGTGAGGTGGCATCATTATGCTGCTGCTGATGGTCAGCTTCTTTTCAACAGGGACAGCTGGGGCCCTGCAGGTTCTGGACCAGTGCCTTGATGCTGTAATCCATTGGATAAGAGCCAATATGCTGAAACTGAATCCTGATAAGATGGACTGGTGAGTAAACAACCTGCCCTGGATGACAGGGTGGTGCTGGTTGCACGTAGCTGGATCCATGTTTACTACTGGAAGCCCTGAATGCCTGGGGCCAGCTTAGAATGGCCCATCAGTTAAGGTCGTCTCTGGATAGGTATAACCTAGCTACAGCAGACCATGCACTAGGGATTTCCCAGTTAGACTACTGGAATACACTGTACAATGGGCTACCCTTGAAGAGCACTCAGAGCTACAGCTAAGGCAAAATACAGCAACAAGACTGCTACCATACAGAGACCACATAACACCAGTCTTAAAGAAGATGAATTGGCTGCTAATGCACTTCCAGTCTGAGTATATGGTACTGATGATGATATTCCAAGCCCTAAATAGTTTGGAATTTTGATGTTTGAAAGTACAAGCCAGAGGACTGAGGTTTGCTGGAGGAGGCCCCTCCGTCTCCAAGGGCTGGCGCAATAAATTGTAGGAGGACACGGATGAGGGCTTTCCTATTTGTGGCACCCTGTACAAGGAATGCCCTTCCCTTGGAGGTCCAATTGGCAGCCATGTTGGTTTCATTCTGGCACCAACTTGGAACACAACTTTTAAGTAACACTTTGGAGATTTAATTGATTGATTCCAAAATGTACATACACTCTACATGGTTTTAACTCATTTAACCTTTCAAGTTGTTTTCATTTGTGAAATAGTCTAATATGCTTTTAGCCTGTTAAATTATTTTTATTTTTGGAAACTGATTTTTTAAAAACTCTTTGATATGATATTTCTTATACACTATCCTGAAATCCTGTGCTATATGGTGTGATATAAGTATTTTAGTGAATGAGTAAATAAACAAATTTTCATTCATATTCTCCATTCATAAATCCATTGTGTGCAGTCAAGAAACTGCATGTTAATCTTGTTACACAAGTGACTATGCTCCAAAACACACTGCAGAAATAATCCACTTTGAGACTGCTTTGGTTCAGTGCAAAGGAATCCTGGGTACTGTATTTTACTGTGGCACCAAAGCTCTCTGACAGAGAAGGCTAAATGTCTCATAAAACTGCAGTTGCTATAATTCCCTAGCATTGAGCCAGGTCAGTTAAAAAGGTCTGAAACTGGATTGTTTCTGCAGTGTGTCTTGGACTTTTGTTTCATTTTGGTAACTCTAGAATCTGACGTAACTGAAATCTGAGTGGATCAGGCCCTAGAGTTGTTGCAGTCTTGTTGTCCTTTCACCTCCTTTGGAGCAGCTAAGCACCACTTCAACTAAAAAATTAATTGTCTAAGGGAGGGGGGAAGGTGATGTGTGCATTATTGATTTGTGATGGAGCACTAATATGTGCAAGTTACAATTTCAAGCTTAAGTCACAGATTTAGGACAAGGGTCCTGACCTGCACACAAAGGAGATGGACACAAATGCTGTGGAAGGACTTGGCAGGACTTTGCCAGTCAGACACACAGGCATGTATTTCCAAAAGGTCACAGGCTTGATAAAACTGGATTTCTCCAGCACCTACGTATGTGTGCTACTTACCTCCATACTGGTAGATAGTATTGGGGTGCGGCTGGGTGTGGAAACAGGAACAGATCAGTGAAATAAGAGACAGCTCCTTCATTTTCTCTTTGTAAGCTGGAAAGACAAGAAAGAAACCTTCCATGAGCAAAATGGTCTCTTGGAAACAACATGGCATTTTCAGACAATAACACTGTTTTAATAACTGGTTTTTTTCCTTCTTCTCTAGAGCAGGGGTGGGTTGTTGTTGGTGTTTGAAAGAATCTTGGAGGGCCTCTTACAGGGCTTCTTCCACCAAGAAGAGAAAAACCAGAGTTCTTTGACATTTTTTAACCATAAAACAAAGCTTTAATATGGAGTTGAAGGCTTTCATGGCCGGCATCCATAGTTTTTTGTGGAGCTTTCAGGCAATGTGGCCATGTTCTAGAAGAGTTCCTTTCTGACGTTTCATCAGCATCTGTGGCTGGCAGAAAGAAGATGAAGATGCCAGCCACAGATGCTGGCAAAATGTCAGAAAGGAACTCTTCGAGAACATGGCCACATAGCCCGAAAGCTCCACAAAAAACTAAAGCTTTAATACATATGATGAGAGAGACAGAATTAAAGTGTCACTCATGCATCTGGGCAGAGCTTTCAAATATTTATCAATGAACTTGTTTGATTTACACTCCTCCTTTCTCCCAGGTCTGGGATGGAAGGCAGTTTCCAATACAATGGAAAAGGTTCCAAACACAATATATATATGAAAATATGAATTAAATGAATTATATGATCAAAACAAAAATTGAAACAAGGTAAAACCACATTAACAATAAATAAGCATTCAAATATTAGTAAGGCCAGCATGTACATTTTAAGAATGGCAATCCATGGCTGAAATCCTGTTGGCTGCCAGGCATTTTTGTCCAGTGTGCAGTGTCTGCATGCAGTTCAAGGTCACAGAAGCATAATGGTGCATGCAGTGCCCTTTCCCAAGCAGGTTTGCATTTCTCTGTCCACCTGGGTGTGTATTAAGTTGTGCAGTGCTCCTATTCAACACAAGGGATATATGGCACAACCAATGCCTAGCTCTGCATGCAGAGATTTACACTACACAGTCCTGATATAGGATTTTGGCTCATAAGAGGAAGACAGTTGCTGAAGGAGTCACTTGAACAAAAAATGTAAAAAGCATAACCTCTTTTGGAAGGGAGTTCCAAATAGCTGTATGCTTGTTGTACCTTGAAGGGAAGATTGTCTCTTAAAAGGTGAGTATGCAAAATAAATGACTCTTCTGTTCATTTACATAGACTTTGTGCTTGAGACATTATGGAGAAATTATGCCACGTGGTATTTATTTACTAGACAAAGTCTTTCTCTCTCTCTCTCTCTCTCTCTCTCTGAACTTGTTTTCTTTGCAAAATCTGTTGCTGTTTCTATTACGATGCAGTTTGCTCTTCCATCTTCCCATCTTCTAATTCTTCATGCCAATCTGGTTGTGATTAAACTTGCACTAACAAACCCATAAGAGCCAGCCTGGTGTAGTGGTCTGTGTATTAGACTAGGACTCTGAGAAACCATGGTTCATAGAATCCCTGCTTGGCCATGGATAAGTCAAGCAATCTTAGATGAAGACAACGTCAAACCTTCTCCTAATGAATCTTGTCAAGAAAATCCCATGGCAAGGTTGCCATAAGTAAGAGCTGAGAACAAAAAGGAACCTAATCATAAAACAGCTGTGCAGGTTCTAGATAATTTTCCCTTATGTATCAGTCTTAACCTCTATTAATCCATTCACAAGTTAGCCACTGGCCAGGGGTGAGTAACATCTCTTCCCAAGTGAGCAGTTAACCAGAGCCACCATACCAAGTACCATGCAATACATAGGACTTCTTTCAAACCTCTCTCCAAATGAAGGCTGGAGGTCTGTTGCTTATCCTCCTTCATAACACAAAACTAAATGGTAAGAAGGCATTGGAAGTATGAGAACAACAGACAAGGTAAGCTTGAGTGGAAAGGCTTAGGAATTAGCTAGCTTTGTATGACTGGTACTGTGGACTACAGAGATTACTACACAAGTTTTAGAAGCATGATTACAGCCATAAAAAAGTGCCTTTGGCAATATTTATCACATCGTGATGCCTCCATCCCATAGCTGATGTGTCCCTGAAGTGTGGTTAGGGTGTTCCTTTCCATTGACAGGAGAAACTCATCAATGAGCTTGCAAATGCACTAGTCTGCAGTGCAAAATGTTGCCACAGGACAGTTGTGATGTTGGTTGTCACATCATTCAAATTTCCCATCCTCTTCCCCTGCCTCCCCCCACTATTCCCAAACAGGCTGATTGTCATCATTTTTTTTCTTATTTTTTTTTCTTTTTCTTTTTAAAGTTGAATCACATTAAGAAGGACTCCAGAATTGTGGTAAAAAGTGAAAATTAAAATAAAGATTTACAAATTCCAAATATATGCCAGGTAGGGCATCAGGCAGGGTTTAATAACTGTGGTTATTGTGGCGAGAATGGAGTTTATGTAGTAATGTCCTAGATCCAATTACTAGACCCAGCTAGAGTAGACCCACCAAATAAATGGAAATGTGATTTTAAAGAAATGTGATTTTAAAGAAATGCTTATGTGAGGTCCACTGATTAAATGGGTTTGTTCTATTTGGGATCAGCAACTGGATTGAGACTCATGTCTCTACAGTAATATTTGTAAGGGAGAGTCATAATCGGGAAGGTTTCTATTTGGCTTCTAAACTCCAAGGTAGTGGCAATGCTATCCTGGAAAGAAATGGCATCAGTTGCCTGATCTCTTCTCATAGGGATTAGCAGAACCGTATGGGGTTCAGCCATATGGAAGTGCTCCTCACATCTCTCAAGTAATGCATGAAATAGCTGTGGTCCAAGGAAATAAGCTCAGGTACATTTCATTTAATTCTGTGACCCAGTTGACCTTTTCATATGGTGGAAATATTATTCTTACCTTACAGGAAGACTGGCAAGTGGCAGGTGGCAGGAAGACTGGCAAGATTTTAAAGCGGGTTACAAATGATATTTGCAACAAAAACCCAATAATGCACATGTAATTTGTGGATTTCATCATCCTAAGATGTGAACAGCCACCCTAAAAATGGAATGGTTAAAGAGAGGCTATGGGTGCATGTACAGTGTACAAATAATGCTATTCGACCCAATGTTTAACTGCTATAGCTCCATTCTAAAGAGTCATGGGATTTGTAGTTTTGTGAGGCATCAGCACTCTGTGGCAGAGAAGGCTAGAGACTTTGTAAAACTATAAACCCCAGGATTCCATACAATGGAGCTACAGCACTTAAAGTGATGTCAAAATGCATTATTTCTACAGTGTCAATGCGCCAATATCTTCAGCGATCAGATAGACAAGATGAGACAGGGTTGTTGTCTCTTGTCACTAAGCCTCTAAAACTGGCAGTAAAACAGGCACTGGTTGGCGGCATCTCATTGTAATCATCTTGTTTATCTTGTGTTGCTTCTGAAATATTCATCCTTAAGCTTCTTACTGACAAGATACTTGGACGACTCAACTAACCAACAAAATGTTTAATGTTTACTTTGACTGAATTGCTTAACAAAAAGGAAAGAAGAAAACCTCTCTCAGGAGATACAGAAAAATTCAGAAGCCTATGAAATCAATAGTTTGCTTTTAAGTTTGGTTAACCCCTCTTTTAAAAGGCTGTCCAAGCTTGACAAGACACTCAAACCAGTTGTGTGGATACCAAACCAGCTGTACTTATTCCTCCCCACACCTTTTAAAAAGATTTATGTTGTTGTTTTGCCTTCAAATCATCTCTGACTTATGGTGCCCCTAAGGCAAACTTGTCAAGGGGTTTTCTTGGCAAGTTTCTTCAAATGGGGTTTGCCATTAACATCCTCTGAAGCTGAGAGACCGTGACTTACCCAAGGTCACCCAGTGGGGTTCCATTGCCAAGCAGGGATTCGAACCCTGGCCTCCAGAGTCATAGTCCAATGCTCAAACCATTATACCACTCTGGCTTTTATACTGCATATATTACAGTAGCATTTATACTGGACAGTAAAAATGGCATTGGAGACTCCATTGTGCTTTTTGTATCATATATGGATTGTAAATTAATGCAGTGAAGTTTATTTTTTTTAAGGATCAAATATATTTTACAGCCAGTGCAGGTTTTGTATAAGCATTAGGAGCTAAAATAAGAAATCTGATCTAAGTCTCATGCATAAAAAACAAGACAAAACCTGCCAACTGTCTAAAATTAGTTGGATTTTGTACCAGTTGCAAGTGATGCAGGCAGTATAAGAAAAACAATAAAACATCAGAGTATTTAATACTAGTAGTTGCAACTGAAGGCAATATAGTAAATCAATCTCCTATTGCATCTTTCATTTGAAAGATTCTGTCAAGTATCTCCCAGCAACTTCATCATCCCAGCTGACTCTATTTGCAAATGAATCAGTGGTCCATACAAACAGAAATGCAAGGTAGTACACATAGGCAGTAAACATGAAATGCATACAAATAGGATGGATGACACCTGGCTTAATAAGACACAGCACATGTGACAGAGATCTGGAAGTCTTAGTAGACCACAAGTTAAACATGAGTCAGCTGTGTGACACAACAGCTAAAAATGCTAATATGATCCTAGCCTGCATCAATAGTTTAGTGTCTAGATCAAAGTGCCACTCTATTTCACTTTGATCAGACCTCTCCTGGAATACTGTGTCTGGTTCTGGGCACCACAACTCAGGGATAGTGTGGCACAGTGGTTTGAGTGTTGAACTACAACTCCAGAGACCTGGGTTCAAATCCTGAGTAGCTCCTCCCCATGTCTTTTTCCTGCCTATAGGAGCTAATGGGGAAGAGCTACCCAAACTTCAGGATGTAATAATAATAATAATAATAATAATAATAATAATTTTATTTATATACCGCCTTTCCAAATAGATCAAAGCCTGTCCCTGTCTACTGACTGTGTCTTCTAGGAAAAGAGATTCCACTTCAACATTGGGCAGAGCTTCCTGAAATAGGTTTTTTCTTTTGGTGGGTTTTTCGGGCTATGTGGCCACATTCTAGAAGAATTTATTCCTCATACTTCACCAGCATCTGTGGCTTGCATCTTCAGATAATGCATTCTCTGAAGACGCCAGCCACAGATGCTGGCAAAACATCAGGAATAAGCTCTTCTAGAACATGGCCACATAGCCCGAAAAAACCACAAAAAATGGATGGATGCCGCCATGAAAGCCTTTGACTTCCTGACAGTAAGAGCTGTTTGACAGTGGGACATACTCCCTCAGAGGGCGGTGGAGTCTCATTCTTTAAACAGAGGCTGGATGGCCCTCTATCAGGAGTGCTTGGATTGTGTCTTCCTGCATGGCTGAAGGGGGTTGGACTGGGTGACCCTTGGGGTCTCTTCCTGCTCTAGGATTCTATGAATGTCCCCAATTTTGGCCTTTCTGCTCACCCACCATGAAGAAGCCCCCCTTTGTTTCCCCACCCATCAATTCAGATAAAAGTAAGGAGGCCCAGGCAGGCCAGCTGCTCTCAGCCAGCTAATGAGAGGGGAGAGTGGGGTGAGCACTGCAGCCCTCCTGGCACTGGAGACTGTGGCTGCTCCACCTTGGCGCCAGCGATCAGAAGCAATTAGCTGCTTCCAGACAATGCGCATCCCAGGGAGGGGCAGATCAGTGCTCTTGGCTTCAGATGGATTGAAAAATCAAGAGGAAGCCACAGGGGAAGGAATTTGGAAGAGATTTTTGCCTGAACTCATCTTGCAATTAAATGAAGTTTGAGCTGAATCGCCCAGCAGGAGCCATGTTTTTCCGCAGAATTGTTGGAGGAAAACTGGTAAGGGAATAGGTTCTCTTCATTTAGAGCTGCTTCCCCAGAATCACTGACTCTTCCTTACCTAAACCAACTGTTCTGCTCTTCCTTTCCTTCCTCCTTCTAAAAGGCAAGGCTGCCATTTCTGCAGGTACAACAGTTCTCTGAGCCTGCCACCTGCTTTTCTTTGGCATCCCTGAGAAGAGGTCCAGGCTGCAGAGGATGGAGCTGTCCTTTCAGCACCATTTCAGAATGTGTCAGATGCCATGCAGCAAGCCAGACAAAAGGAGACTGTCAGATTTAATGAACTGGTTCAACAATATCATAGCTATTCAGGAAAACTCATGCCCCCTGGATGTAGACAACCATGTATAGAGTAATAGAATCCTAGAGATTCTATTATTTTGCCCTCCAGTTCAACCCATATCTGCCATGCAGGAAGACACCATCAAAGCACTCCTGGAAGATGGGCATCCATCCTCTCTTCAAAAACCTCCAGAGAAGGAGACTCCAGCACACTCCAAGACAGTGTGTTCCACTGTTGAACAGCTCTTCCATCATGAGATTCTCCCAAATGTTTTGGTGGAATCTCTTTTCCTGTAGCTTGAATCCATTGCTCTCGGTCCTAGTCTCTGGAGCAGAAGAAAACAAACTTGCTCCAACCTCAGTGTCACTCCCCTTCAAATATTTAAACATGGATATCATGGCACCCCTTAACTTTGTCTTCTCCAGGCTAAACATACCCAGACTCTTAAGTTGCTCCTCATAGGGCTTGGTGGTTTCCAGACCTTTCACCATTTTGGCCACCCTTCTCTGGACACACTCCAGCATATAAACATCCTTCTTGAATTGTGGCACCCATTTCAATTGTGTATGATGTTTGTTTGTTATTTTGCTGTACGTGCTGTCTAAATCTGCACAGTGCTTTTTCATGCATGGAGGCTAGGTTTGCTATAGCTTTTAACATAAAAGATGTTGGTCTAAATCCTAAATTAGTACTGACTAGAGTAGACCTAGAGCCAATATGGTGTAGTGGTTTCAGTACTGGACTAGAACACTGGGAGACCAGGGTTCAAATTCTGGCTCAGCCATGGAAATCCATTGGGTGACCTTGGGCAAGTGACACTCTCTCACCTTCAGAGCAAGGCAAGGGCAAACTCAATAAATTCTGCCAAGAAAATGCCATAATGGGGTTGCCATACATCAGAATTGATTTGAAGGCACACAACAACAGACCTACTGAATTCACTGGATGTATCTACATGTTGAATCACCATTCAACAATTGATTGAATAGGTCTACTCTAGCTGGGATTACCCAATAGGATGCCAACCACTGTATGCTACATTAAGAACACCACACATGGCACCAATGCCAGAAGAATCCCAAAGGTTCACCAAAGACCCTCAGTCTGATCCTCTTTCTCCCCAGATCTAAATTATCATGGAATATGTGCTTTGTTCTCCCCTTAGTTGAATTACTCCTGCTCCCCTTCATATACAGAGAAGGTGGGCCAATCCTAAAATGTTTCCAAAGAGACAGCATAAAAAGGAAAATGAGGGTGGTGAGAAGAAGGAACCTAATAGCATCTTCGAAACTCACCAAGTTGTTTCAGCATGAGCCATAATAATAATAAATTTCTAGCCCGTCCAATCATGAAGAATCTGGGTGAGTTACAACAATAAAATACACCGAAGTTACAATAAAATCAAACCCTAAACCTCCCCCACCCCCTTTTGTAGATATTAACACACTTCTTCAGCTGCACTGGTGATGTACAGTGGTAAAGTCCAGGTATTTTAGTACAGGTACATTGCTGTGGGTTTGCTGTAGATGTACCAGTGTGGCACATCTGCACTGGTGTAGGTTTCTGTTGGCATCACCCTGCCAACAAAGCATTCTCCCGTTGGTGGGGCAATCTTCTGAACCATCTGTCAGAGCTGTCCTTAAATTTCAGAATTCCAAAAGTTATTCTTGAATTTACTAACTTCCACTTCCAACATTGTTTCTGCTGTTTAAGAGTTCTTTTCAGTTTAGGGCATTTAATGTTTATTACCTTTCATCTTCTTTAAGGGCTCACATGAATGTTTACTCAGACACAGGCCAATTGCTGGTTCTGAGTGGAGCAGATGCAAATCAACTGTTAACTGGTAAACCAACACTAAGCCCATGGTTCCAAAGGGCCTATGCTATTTGGGAACAGTTTTTGGATTTAGCCCTAACATCTGAAAAGAGATGTTTGAAAAGGCCTTCGGAATAATGTCTTTTTCCAGATGCTTCCCAATTGAAAAGTTAGAATAACTGTACTTGTTTCTTAGTGTTTGGTTCTCTCCATTCTGAAATAGTTGACATCTAACTCACTGAACTGCTGAAAGAGACATACCATGAGCATGCTCCCCAAAAACCTTATTACTACAGTCAAGCATACCTTAATGGTATTCTGGGTTTGGATTTCAGGCTGCAATGCTACGCAGGAGTATCAGGAAGTAAATCCTATTAAAGTTAGTGTGACTTACTTCAAAGTAAAAAGATTTAGGCCTTGGGGGCTAATGGCCTCCAAATCTCTACGGAGAAATGGAATATGACTCAAACCGTACCTAAATAGTTTATTGCCATTATCCATTATGGCCTCTGGTGGAGATTAAACCCACACAAGTGGGGCTCTTGTGTGATTCTTCCTTTTTATTAGTTTCTATTAGTAGATGCCTTTACAAACTTCCAGGTCTGACATTACTATAAAGATGGTGCTGCTTTTCCAAGTTAGCCATTAAGTGGACAGACATGTTGACTTACAGATATGGCCCCTTGGCTTTCCAGCTTTTCCCCACCATCAGATGGGGCCTGGCCAGCCACAAGTAAGTTGTGGGACTTTTGACTCTTTAAAAGCCTCTTGGCTTTCTCAAATATCTTGTCCTACATAATGCTTGGTCTTGTTTTAGAGCTATTATGGACAATACATAAGTGCATAGGTCTTTAATTGTTCTTGTCATGTGAATGTACCCATAATTTGTTTGGTTGATAGTGGACATGTGGCTCTCTAGAAGTTTTGGACTTTATTATGCAGTACATCACCAATTGATATGCTGATAAAGGTTGATAGGAACTGCATTCGAACAACGTATTGAGAGGCATGCCTCACTTTGTTCTTGCATTAAAGGAACTGTGGCACAGGTGCATACCAAGATCTTGACAAAGAATCCGCGGAGGGGGAAAACAGCATTCCTGCAGTCTGGGACAAGGTCCACCATTAATGAAGGTGAAGTGAGGATCTACACAGTCCAGCCAAGTCAAATGTCCAGTTGAAAGAATAGGACAATAGGGAGGGCTATTATCCCTCCAACTGACCCACTTGAGAAGGGCAGACCCATTGTACTGAAGGACAACTCTGACAACTACCTAGAGGCTGAGGACCTGCCAGGATATCAGGGAGAGACAATGGACCACAAACTCCCAGCAAAAGGCTCTAGGTTTGAAAAGGGTCTCAAATTTGGAGGGGAAGACAAGACCATTGGGAAGGGGTGCAATCCAGTCAGGGAAGGGCCATTGCCCTGGACTGCAGCCAGCATACACCAACACGAGCTGATAAGGCAGTTCTATAAACCTAAATCTTGTTCACAGGAATAGTCCAAAAGCCAGAGCCGAGGTCAGGGTTGGAGAAGTCGCAGAAGTCAGTCCGGTCCGAGGTCAGGGCAAGGAGAAAGCAGCAAAAGTCCAAGTCGTTCCAGAGTCAAGGCAAACCAGAATTCAACACACATGAAGCCAGCACACAATCACACCAAGAGACTTTCAATAAGTTCTGGCAAAGGGATGGCGTCCCACAGGTGATTAAGTAGGAGACACCCTTTCTGTTGTCAGCTGTGCCTTATTAACAGCTTGCTTTTCTGCAAGCCTGTGGGACCGACGTACACAAGCACTCTCAGCCCTCCTTTCCTTAAAGGAGGGAACCTCCAAGCTGGATTCTTCCTTTGAAACCACACTCAGCTTCTGAGCCTCTGAAGGGAGCTCCACAGTACTAGAGCCTGGCCCAGCTTCCACTCCTGGGGCTGAAATGTCAGGGCTGAGGTCTGGCAGAGCAGAACTGGGACCTGGTCTAGCCGCCAACTCCTCTTGCTCCTGAGGAGCCAAGTCCTCCTCCTCCTCCTCCTCCTCCTCCTCCTCCTCCTCCTCCTCCTCCTCTTCTTCTTCTTCACTGGCCACGCCAGCCATGGACTGCTGTTTCCCCTGATATACCCAAGAGCTCCACCTTCCTTTGACCCTGTGCAATAATCTGTCTGCCTTACAACTATCTAAAGCACTTTGTCTGGCTGTGCCTAATCATTCCATTAGTGACGTACTGGTTTGGTGATCTTACACCTATGCCTTGGTCCATTGCTTGAGGACCATATCTCACCCAGAGCTGCTGTTTAATGCAGAACAAATTACCTCCGAAGACACGAGGAGTCTTTTCCAAGCCTTGTTCCTCAGCCACTCCCAGATGGCCACTGTTTTCTAACTTACATTGATTTTCTCAGTAAAACTGTAATTAGTGTTAACATTACTGTTTTGCAGGGAAACAAACTAGGTGAGTTGCGAATGTTTAACCTGGAGAAAAGAAGACTGAGGCTGCATTTACACTGCAGAATAAATGCAGCTTGACGCTGCTTTAACTGCCATGGCTCATTGCTATGGAATTCTGGGATTTGTAGTTTTGTTCGATTTGTAGTTTAGCCTTCCTTGTCACAGAGCCCTGGTGCCACAACAAGTTACAAATCCCAGAATCCCAAAGGATGGAGCCATGACAGTTAAAATGGTGTCAAACTGCATTTATTCTGCAGTGTGGCAGCAGAATTAAGAGAGCAGAATTAAGAGATGATATGAGAGCTGTCTTGGAGGGTGGTCAAGCAAAAGGTGGAAGGAACTTGCTTTCTGGTACTCAGGAAGATAGGAGCCAAACTAATGGGTTCAAATTATAAGAATAGAGATTCTGACTAAACATTATGTAGCATTTCCTGATGGCAGTAGCTGTTTGACAGTAGAATAGTCAGCCTTGGAAGGTGGTGGACTTTCCTTCATTGGAGGTGTTTAAGTAGAGGTTGGATGGCTACCCCTTGAAGGTACCTTAGCTGTGTGGGCCTCTGTAGCAGTGGGCTGGACTGGATGGACACTGGGATACCTTTCAAATCTAATTCTAATGAGTACTGCCAAGCTGATAGCAAGTAGCTCAAGGCCATGCACAGTATATATGTCAGATCTGGCATTTGAATCTTATTCTCTATCAATCTATGCCTGACCACCATCACCTTTGTTCTTAGCTTTCCATTGGGAAATAGGATTATTGCAATGTTGTGAACACATTACATTTACACCAGGGAAGATGATGGGTCAGTGTAAGCATTACTTACATACGAGTCAGGGGACGAACTCACTCTTAGCATAGTATGATGCTTATTTAGGATTTTCAGGTACTACAAGGTCAGCTAAGATCCGATATTCCTTTGTGGTTGTAAATGAAAGCAAAAAAGGTCCATTTCAGAAGTGTATAGATTTATGGATCAGAAAGTCAATAATGTACATTGGAAGATGGGCGGATAGGAACTGAAGAGGAAGAATGTGAACATATGAAGAAGTGGGTCCCTGTGGAAGGTGGGGGAACACACATTGCTTTTAGAGTCTTTGTGTGGTTAGGGAACAGCACAGGAGCTATGCTGTATATACAGTAGATGCGTTAATTGTTACTAGAAAAGAGATTCAGTAAAATCACTTCCAAGGAGAAACAGTCAATAGTTCACTTTTTCTTTAGACTGAATGACACAGCGAAGGCAACCCAAGAAGCTTCTCTGACCTTGCTATCGATTCTGTTTGAAAAGTGAAGAATGCTGTTGCAAATGTGGTAAATCAACAACAAAGGCCTGACCGATTCAAACTAGCAAGGAAGGCAATATACACACAGGGAGAAGATGCATTATTTTGTACTGTAGGGTTCTGGGCAGTCGCCCCATTCAGTTTACAACTGTTTCAGTCCACAGAGGTGTGTCTTCAAGATCTTGGGTATTGCCACTACTGCGGCTGAAGCAACAGGGGCATAATGCAATAATAGATTCTGTGTCATAGAAAATGGATAGATAAGTCCCAGCCTACATTTGTTTAGCAGGCTATTCTATATTGTAATCCCAAAAAGGCACACAAGAATCCCTGTGAAAAGGAAGATCCCTCTTTTAGAGACAACACACTTTATTGAGTTTTTTGTCCAAATTTTAGACAGGGAAAACCAAACTGCACACATTAGAGAACCTTTGGAACATGTTTTCAAAACATTCTTGATAACATATGGAGAAGGCATGTGGAGACAGCACTGAACCATTTATCATGTACTAAAATTAAGGCTAAGGCTAAATTCCATCCTTATGTGTATGTTAATAGCCAAACAGAAGAAAAGGCTTCTGTTGAACACTTCCATTAAGGATGGCATCACTGTCTGGCCTTTGCCTTTGTTGAAATTTACAACAGACAAGCCATGGTTTTCATATCTGCTTTTTTCCTCTCTTAAGAGATAAAGATGATTGCAAAGACGTTAAACCAGCTTTGTGTTTCAAGATGTATTTCCACTGTCCCTTAAAAACTGTGTTTCTCCAAAGAGGGAAAATGTTAATAATTAGAAATACAAGAATGGTCTTAATTTGAAATGTAAGCCAAAGAATAGATTGTTCACGGCAAAGCTCAATATATTTCATTTTTAATTGCATGGACAAAAACTAAGGCATACAATCAGGACACAAGGCCATAGAAATGTCAAATACTTCAGTTATAATTTGCCCCATACCCTCAGGTCCTCTGGGAAACATTTAGGTCAACTGGCCAGAAAAAGACTGGCAACTGTCTCCCAGCGGACCTTTTCATTGGCCACCCCTAGACTATGGAACGACTTGCCAGGAGAGATGTGACAGCTAAACGTGTTGTCTAAAATTAAAACAGGATTAAAGACCCATCTCTTCTGGCTGGCCTACCCAGGCAATTTTAAACTATGCATTTTAAAATGGTATATTTTAAATTTTATGTTGGATGTTTATGATGTGTCCTTTGTTTATGTGTTTTAACTTAATGTGTTTAAATTGTTTTATGTATTTTAGTCTATGTTGTTGTTTC
The DNA here is from genome assembly GCA_034509955.1 of Urosaurus nigricauda. Taxonomy (NCBI): domain Eukaryota; kingdom Metazoa; phylum Chordata; class Lepidosauria; order Squamata; family Phrynosomatidae; genus Urosaurus; species Urosaurus nigricauda. The sequence goes on from JAOEGL010000004.1 coordinate 5,964,750, forward strand.
CTGGTATCCCACCTTGAGCCTTGGGAAGAGGCTAGTAATATGATGATGATGATGATGGATTCAACTGAGATAAAAAGATCCAGACCAAATCTCTGTTATTTTTGGAATACATTACAGTGGAAGCTTGATATCAAAATCTGCAGACGTTCAAGTACCATTGTGCCCAATTGCAATGCACACACACATTGTCCCTAATGGTGGCATGGCTGTGTGCATGCGTGGAGATAACAGGGGCTGTCCCTAATGGCAGTATAGCCACATAGGTACAATGCAGGCTTGCCATCTGCAGATGCTCAAATCCGCAGGTGGCAAGTCCAGAGATACTGAGGCCTCACTATAAAAGATGTTCGTACTTCTCCCATTTTGCTTTGGGGAAATTTCTTACAACAAAGTTGCACATACATTTTATTACATAACTTAGGAGGCGAAAACCTTTGGCCCACCAGATGGCTTCGGCTTCACCTTCCAGATGTTGCAGCCTTCCAGGCCAAAGACAAGATACTAAAGGATTGTGGGAGTTGTAGTCTAAAACATGTGAGAGCCAGCATGGCATAGTGGTTTGAGTGCTGGACTACAACTCTGGAGACCAGGATTCGATTCCTAGCTCAGTCATGAAAACCCACTGGGTGACCTTGGGCAAGTCACATACTCTCAGCCTCAGGGAAAGGCAATGGTGTCACCTCCTTTGAAAAAATCTTACCAAGAAAACCCTATGATAGGTTTGCCTTAGGGCTGTCATAACAAAGTCTAAAACAACTGGAAGACCAAACCTTTTCCATCTCTAATGTAGCTAACACCTCATTTACACCTTATAAAATACATCTGGAGCCCTAGACACAGCACACATTGACATAGTCATTTGTTTTAATGTTACAGTTTAGTTCATGAATCAGTCTGGGATCATGATGGCTGAGATTTGTTACTATTAACACTGAATTAGGAAACAGAAATTAAAACTTCTCCTAGGGGATCTTTTGAAAAAGATGCTGCACTGAGTGAAACATGACCATCATGGTGGTGGACAAGGGCGGGGGGATATAAGTAATATGTTTTAAAAAGAAAAAGAAAACAATTTTCACTCTCAACAGACAGGATAGATGAAGAAGCTTCAACCATCTCCTGGAATTATTCTCTAGTCAGTACTGCAAAAATAGTAGTGCTGGACAATGAGACACATCAGGGGGTGCCAAGCATTGGCAGGAGAGGAAAATGCACCCCACAGTGGTTGACTCAAAGGCAGGGCTAGGGCCCACTGCAGAAAAATAATATATGGATGCATTATCATACAATAATTGCAGTGGATTGCTGAGAATATCTTTGCTTGTCAAGGAGCTTTCAAAAAGTCCCAGGAGACTGTCTGTGGAGTGACATGTGTATCTGCTCAAGACAGACCTATGCATACTAACCAGGATTTTGAGTACTATCACCAATCGCCCTGCAGATAGAGTCACAAGAGGGAGTGAACAATATGGAAGGAAGGAACTCTCATGAAAAGGAAGAGAAAGGGCCCCAATTTTGTCAACCAAGGACTAGACAGCATTTTCCAAGTCAGCTAAAGCCCTCTCCACTTCCACTTGAAGGACAGCAAAATACAACCTGGCATATTGCCTGCCTCCCCTTTAATCCCATTGTAACCCTTTGAGTTCCAGCCCTGGAAGAAAGACAGGATATAAAATTAATTACTTTTAATTAATCAATTAATTGCCAGTTAACAAGAATTAGGCAATGCTCTCTGTTTAAGCCTGGAAGAATAGAGCAATGAAAGAAAAGCAAGAAGGATTTGGGATTAAATTTTAGATCGAGCACGGTGGAATTGTTAAACCTGGTTCTTTTTTGATTCTGAAAAGATGGGGAGAGATTACTGTCTCTCTCCCATCTAGTCTACAATGCTGTCAATATCAGCCAAGCTTCTATACCTTGAAAGTTTGGAAGAGAATGTCATGGAATAAGAAAGAGAAGGCCAAGAAGGCAGAAACTGCAATATGAATGAATGAAGGATCTACAAGGCAGCAAAAACCCTATTTGGGGAGAGAGGCACAGTGGATAGAAAAGGGGGAATGTTTTTTTTAAAGAAACACTGTGAATACAATTGTTCTTTGAGATAGCCACTGACCAAACGACAGCTTGAAGTGCAAGTGAATACTTGGCGCACAGTCATAATGATACTTCAAGCAGTGAAGACAACCTTAGCACACCCGCTCCTTACTAATTGGCAGACCATAATGCAGGATATTATTGATGGCCAGCTTCCTAACAAATTACTTACATCTTATAGTGAGTAGTAAATTATTGCCTTTAGTCAAATCATGAAGCTGTCTTGCAAAGAAGAAATCAAATCCTGCGGGAGGGGGGATCTAAATTCAACCCGCTGTGCTCCACACTTATTCTGAACAGCATGTACATTTCTATACTGCCTATCAGTGAAGTCAGCATTCTCTAAATGGTTTACAGTCTGTAAGCCAACTGCCCCCATCAAGCTGGGTACTCATTTTACCAACCTAAAAAAGGATGGAAGGTTGAGTCAACCCTGGAGCCCCTGGGATTGAATTCACAGCCTTGTGGCTTCAATACTAGCACTTAAACTCTGCGCCACCAGGGCACTGGAACTGGGGTCTAGAAAGACGTATGTGTTTTCATTCTACACTGTAAACAGTGTGCAAAGGGATCTTGTAGTATGTTTGAGACTAACTGAAGGAATGAAGCTGGTAACATGAGCTTTTGTAGACTTTAATCTATGATGCATCTGAGGAGGTAGACTCCAAAGTCTATGAAAGCTAATGCTACCAGCTTCTTTCTTTCAGTTAGCTTCAGTTAGTTTCAAAGGTGCTACAAGATCCCTTTGCATACTAATTTTCCTTTCCAGACCAACATGGCTGTATCTTTGAATTCTACACTGCAAACAGTCATGGACTTTCTCTACTGTATGGTCTCTAGAAAGGCAAAGCCTCTTGTCATCTTGAACCATCTCTCTGGCATAAGTCTGCTAGCTACAGAAATGTAGTTCCAATGGATATCTTCTAAAAATGCAAGATGTAACAACTGAACACAAGCACAGCTCAGCCTGAGTATGTGGTTGCTGGCCAACTCCATATATTCTTGGTTGAAATGAATTTTTGGATAATTTCCAGCCAGGTTTCAAGCCTAGTTTTGGCACTGGAACTGCCTTGGTTGTTGTGTGGGATGACATTGCTAGGAAAGGGGGAGTAAAAATGTGACTCTTCCTGATTCTCCTGGTGGCCTGTCATACCGTCTGCCATGATATCCTTCCAGAGAGTATAAGCTGATTCAAGGATAAGCAGCATTATTCTTTGGTGGTTGTGCTCATACCTGTGTCTCTGCTTGGCTCTGTGACATTTACTTTATTCCTTCTGCTAGTTAATATCTTGGAGAAGGCAACACACAGGCCACCTGCACCCCTTCGGGACATTTCTGTGGCCTCTGCCTAGGTTCTCAGCACCAATGGCAAATGACTTAGGGAGTTGAGTATGTTTAATCCAGAGAACAGAAGACTAAGAGTATAGTCATTTTTCAATAATGAAGGGATGCCATGTAGAAGATGGAGCAAGCTTTGTTTCTGCTGTTCTAGAGTAAAGAACATGAGCCAATGGATTCAAATTATAAGAAAAGAGATTCCCTCTAAATAATAGGAGGAATTATTTTACTATAAGAACTCTTTGATAGTGAAATGGTCTGCCATGGAGGTCTTTAAACAGAAGTTGGATGGATGTCTTCCAGGAGCGCTTTAGCTGTGTATTTCTGCATGGCAGGAGATTGGACTAGACGGCCATCATGTTCCTTTCCAGCTCTAAGATTCTATGAAACATTCTGCCACCACCAAAATCCCAGTGATTCTGTTGAGAAACATGGTGTATGGAGAACATGCATCTTGCCTTCTGGCAAAATTGTACTCCCAGTGGACTGTTAAGAGCATAATTCTGCTGGGAAACAAGACTTGGTGCTCCCATATGTTTCCAAAGTGGACCACCAGTCACACTGAGAAGCTTCCAGTCCCAGTCTACATAAACACAAAGGCTCATAGTCCTTCACTGATAATGTTAATGGACTAGATTAGGGCAAACAAATGGGCACTCAGTATGGAAAAGGCAGAGGTAATGTTCGTGAGTGCTTCATTTGCTTAGATCAGTGGTCAGTTGTCCTAGAGAGGGTTGAACATCTCCTAAAGGACCTGTTTGATGGCAGCTCATTGATCCATCCTTGTCAGCACAGACTGAAGATGCCTCTCTGGTGTGAAATGCTTCCTCCCAAATTTCAGTTAAAGAGAGGCTGGTAAACTCTGTGTGCTTCCAGCAGAGGTGTATATTACCCTGTTTCTTTCATGGAATTTTATGTGGTGTTCAGACAACTTTTTCTTCTCTTTGTAAACCCTGCTTTTGGTCTGCCTAACATGGCTTTTCACAAAAATATCTGTTAGGAGAAAATAGAATAGGTGGACAACACCATTTGACTGACAGTGCTAGGAATAATCTATATAAAAGTAACTTGTAGAATTTTCTTCTTCTTCTACAAACCTTTTAAAGGTATAGGAACACCATCCATATTTTTGAGTTGGTAACTATGTACAGTTTTGTAGGGCTGACCTCATTGAGGGTAAGGAAAAACCAAAGAATATTATCTCTCAATTGGAAAAACAGCTCTTGGAGAGTGTGGAATTCATATCAGAGACAACCTAGTCAGAATCAGGGTAGGAAGCTTACTTTACCAGGAAACAACAAAGATTAAGAGCAAGCAAGAAGCACCAAAGATTAAGAGCCGGAAGAATGGGGGAAAATTGGAATCCATCAAGCAGCAAGATTCTTAAACAAGCAGTGCTGAAATAAGGATGCAGAAATGAATGTAGCTCTGAGGTTTCTCTAGCAATCCAGTTTGTCTCTTGAAGTATTTATAGGAATTGTGGGCCATTCAGAGAAAAGATCAGAGCCAACCAATCCAAACATGTTCTCTGTGGGTAACTTGGTTTCAGCTGAACAATTCCATGCAGAATAGACAGCTGCGAAAAATAGAAGGCTTAACTGAAAAATCTATAAGTGGCTATCTGCACCCTCACCACAATCAACTTGGAAAGCAGATCCTCAGGGCTAGAAAAGATGCATGCCATTGTTATGTTTTTGTTCTCAAGAGCCTGTGGCTTATTTTTGGATCTGCATAATCTGTGGAAATCCAAGGCATACAAATTTTTGTGTGTGAAAATGGAGACTGAAAGGACAGTTTGTTTTTGAGGCCAATGAAGTAGAGAGCATCTCATCTAGCAAAGTACAGAGCTGACTCCAGTGGAAAAAAATGTCTGAATGTCTATGGCAAGCTTGCCTTCTCATACCTCTTTTCTGATCAGTAATTAACAGATAGGTACATTGGAATGTAAATAACCTTTTGCAGATGACACCATAATACTAGCAGAAAATATCAGATGTGGAAAAATTATTGAAGGTCAAGGAAGAAAATAGGTTTACAGCTGAACATCAACGTAACAAAAATTATGACCACAGATGATCTACAACATTTTAAAGTAGATGATGATGAGATCAAAATAGTCCAAGATTTTCCATATTTGGGCACAAACATTAATCAGAGTGGAGACTGCAGTCAAGAAATCAGAAGAAGACTAGGACTTCAAATGGCAGCTATGAAGGAACTAGATAAGATCCTGAAGTGTAAAGATAAATAATTAAAAGCCAAAGTTAGGATTGTCCAATGTCATCATATTTCCCATTTCTGTGCATGACTGTAAAAGCTGGACAGTGAAGAAGGCTGTTGGGGGGGGGGGATCCACTCATCTGAGATGTGGTGCTGCGAATACCAAAGATCACTAAAATGGATGGGTCCCAGGCAGTTCAGGCCTAAACTTTCCCTGGAAGCAAAGGTAACTAAATGGAGGTTATCATGTTTTGGCTACATCATGGGAAGAAAGGAGTCACTAGAAAATTCTATAAGGCTTTGTAAAGTGGAGGGGAAGAGGAAGACTGCATTCCAGATGGATAGACTCAGTCAGAGTAGCCATGGTCATGAATCTGCCACAGCTGAGCAGGGTGGTTGACGATAGGGTGACTTGGAGGTTTCTCATACATGGGGTCACCATGGGTTGAGGTTTACTTGAAGGCAATTAACAAACAAACAAAATTGGCATGAGAAGAGGTTGATGGGTTTTTGGAGATGGGTGGGCAACATCTGCAACTTAGTCTTCCTAGCCCTCCATTTTCAATAATAATAATAATTATTATTATTATTATTATTTCTAGCCCTCCCCTCTGAACAAGCAATTGGGGCGGGTTACAGAAGAGAGTTAAAACAACAGCAGTTAAAACATTCGATCCCATCCCCGCCTCCCCCCCTAAAAAAAGGATTAAATCAAACAACAAGTTAAAACATAGCATACAATAAACAATATCAACAGTATCAACTGAGAGTCCTTGAGCTGTCTGGGTGAGCAGAGGCTGGAATCACTATGACCAACATTTGGAGCCGAGAAGTGTCAAAGATTTTCCGGGAAGGCCTGCTGGAAGAGATGCGCCTTTAGGGCTTTTTTGAAGCCGTCAATGGATGGAATAAGACATATCTCATCCGGCAGGTCATTCCATAGCTTAGGGGCGACCGCTGAAAAGGCCCTCTGGGAGGTGTGCACCAACCTGGTTTTCATAGGCTGTAGCAGATTCCTCCCAGAGAATTGCAGTGTGCGGGGGGGGGGGGGGTTCATACGGGAAGAGGCGGTCCCTAAGATAGGATGGACCCAACACCTTGTACTGTGCCTGGAAACTGATCGGCAGCCAGTGGAGATGCCATATGTTCTCTCCTAGATGTACCAGTAATAAGTCTGGCTGCCATGTTCTGAACCAGTTGTAGTTTCCGAGTTAAGCACAAGGGTAGCCCCATGTAGAGTGCATTACAGTAGTCCAAACATGAGGTTACCAGCGCATGTATCACAGTTTCCAGATCCCTCACATCCAGGAAAGGGCGCAGCTGGCATATCAGCCAAAGCTGATAACAGGCACTCCTGACCGTCGCATTCACCTGACTAGTCATGTGGAGAGACGGGTCAAGAAGTACCCCCAGACTGCAAACAGGGTCCTTTGCGGAGAGTGTGACTCCATCGAGGACTAGAGTTTGTATTCCCAAACCTGGTTTCAGGACTGTGACTGTGAGTACCTCCGTTTTGTCTGGATTGAGTTTCAATTTGTTTTCCCTCATCCAGTCCATGCAATTCCTTCAGTTCCCTCTGTAAATCAGCCATGCCCAACCAAATACTTTTGATCCCAAGTGGGATCTAACATGTACACTCCTGCTGAGCATAAAAAAATAAAAAATTGATTCTTGATTGAAACAGAGAGACAGGAAGAGATACAACTACAACAACATTAATCATAATATGAACTGTCAGTACTAGATGCTTGCCTTTCATAGATTCAAATAGGGAGTGATAAAGTGGAAAATATTATTAGATGTTTGATGAGAAAAGTGAGATATTCCTAGAGCCCTGCCTTTCTTCTTATAAGAATGAATCTAATGTATGTATGCCAACATTAGTAAGCACATTGTTTGAATATATAGTCGAGAAAAACACATTTCATTGTGCGCATAGAAGAGGAAGTCAAATCTAACTGTTCTTTCTTCCTCCTTTTCAGCATCCTCAATCACTCCTTTCCATTCTACACACCAAATTGGTTCAAATTAATAGGAAACACCTAGAGTGGGGTATCATCTCCCCAGTTCATGTCACAAGAAGCTGTTCAGACTACAAAAGACTCCTTGTACCAACTGATGTGATTTACTGGAGAACAGTAATCCCCCTTGTCCTGGCACCATACATCATCGCCATAAAGTCTCTAAATGTTCACTGGCCAAATAATCAATATCCATGAGTATGGGTACTCCTCTTGTGTTTCTCAACTTGCTGTTGGCTATATCCAAAGTGAAGATGACCAGTTAAAGCCACATATACAATGTGCCCAATGGGTGGGCTGGCCACAAGAACAGAGACATGCATTGACAAAACTCCCAGAGGGCTTTCAATATATTATACCAATTCATAATCCTCAGGAGATGGTCACAGCTGTATGTTCCTCACATGGGCAGAGAAGGAGCCTGCCCATGCATACTGTCTGTGTGTATGTCTGTTTGTTTAGCTCTAAGTGGCCTGACTGGAGAGAAGGCTCAAAAAGATGTGGCCTGGGTGTACAACCAAGATCTCTGACTAGGCAGACTCCTTTGGCACAAGTCAGCCGCCACTGCAGCTGAGCCTGCACTGAGCATGTGCTGTTGCTTTCCCTGCTTGCTACGTGGAAACAATACAGGGAAGCAAGAGGGAAAAAATACAGAAAACCTTTTCTTAGGTCCAGATATGTTTTAATTTTTCTTTTTCTTTTTCATTAGATCTCCAGAAATCATTTGACACGCATCACACATATTAGTATCCTTACAACTGCTTTCCTCTTCTTTCTTTCTTCAGATACATCCTTGTTTTAAGGAGGGAGGGTGGAGGCACCAGGAGAGATGTGGGTGGGAAAGAAACTGGGTTTTTCTTACACAGGGATAAAATCTCCTTGCTCATCTCAATAGTTGGCATGCGTGCAATCTGAGAGAATAAGCTGCCTCATGCAGACTGTGAACAGAGGCGGTTCGGTTCCACCCTGTTCTTTGTCTTCCTCAGTCTTTCTTCTAATTTCTGTCATACTGATGTCAGCCTGGAATCTCTATCCTTCGAAACTGGTTTTATGCCAAATCTAATCCAATTGGAAAGCAAAGAGGATTGGAAAAAGCCCTCCAAGGCAAACCACTCAGCTTTAAAGGCCCTGTCCTATTACCAGTAAATTGAAATTTATTGTGGTGGGAGGGAGGCAGGAAGGAAGCAAAAGAGAGAGAAAGTACCATATTGTTTTGGAGTACCATATGGGGAAGGCACCTGGTACCCAGACGTATCAAATCCCCCCCCCCCCCCGCTTCACAGCAGGGTCCTTCAACCATCGCTTTCACTGCTGGGCAGCCTGACCAATATGCTTGCAATGACACTCATCTAATTTAGATCAATTCTGCAATAAAGTAATAGGGAGAGGGTGGGGATCAAACATCCTTAGGAAACCTTTTCCAGCTTTAAGATGGTTTGTCCTGCATCTGTCTATCCTTCACATATATGGATGTTTTCTAGCACAGAGCAAACACCTTCTCTGATAAATTTTGTGGCAGAATCTGTAATTCTGGCTTTGAACATCCTCAGACAGAAGATATCTACCTCTTCTCATATCTTAAAAGGTGGAAGCCACAGAGAAGGAACTGCAAGCAGCACAGGGATGGGCAAGACCAGTGAAACCAGCAAGAATGACTGGTCTTCATGCTAGCTAATTTGTGCATTTATGTATGGATATGCATATCTTTCTCTTCCCTCTGCTGCTTTTCTCCCATCCAGAACATAATCCCCACCTTTATTTTTGAAGACAGAAAGAAAAAGTGTCCGGTGTCTGAAAATGAACAAGGTTTCCATACTAGCAGGGCAGGGAAATGTGTTGAAAATCTTCACAAGCCACTCACTGTCCATTTTTAGAAAAGGAAATTTGGCTAGGAACAAGCATATCATCTGTTTGACCCTCACCAGTCTAAAAGTGGAGTGGGGGGGGCGGGGGGGGGAGAGATGCGGCAAGATACAGGTTTAGGAAAAGTAGGTGAAAACACATACAAATTACAACAACTTGCCACACTGTGCGCAAAGCTGTCCCTAAACACACACCCGATCCAGGCCTTGTAACCTGGGATGGCAACAGGGTGCAGTTATGCAGTGGTGCCATCGCCCCTGCAGGAAAGAATTGTCTAATAGCATTGGGTTTCATTCAGCGCCATGAGTGGACCACTCCCTCTAAAGCAGTTGCTGGCCATCCAACCTGCCCTGATTCTGCTAACCCAGATGCTTGATTAAATAAAATCAAGCCAAACATTCTTGTCTCTTTGTTATTTTTCTGTTCTCTTCTTATATTTGACTGTCCACTTAATAGGAAAAAAATAGCTAAAAAAATAAATTAACCAATTAGTGATTCCCCACCACCACCAGGTAACTGTAATTTTAACCATGCAGAGAATATATATATATATATATGCTTCTGACACTCGTATCTCCAAAAACCTTGTAAGCACTGAATTCTGTAAACAAGAAAAAACAACAATGCCTGCCCAGCTACCTGTGTACAGCATTGCATGCAAGCCCCACCTTGGGCGTGAAGGAAAAATGATGGAACAGTGGTTACATTGACCATTGGAAATAAATTTATGCCCAGTGAAGAGCTGCTTATAAAGGGAGGGAAATGGTTATTTGTTTTACCTGAGACAGTGCTGGCCATGGTGGTGAGATGGGTAGCAGAGAGGATGCTGCAAAGGAAGAGGCAGAGAGGCAGAGAGGCAGAAGGCTGGCTTTTCTGCTGAAGTGCTGCAATGCTGTGGAAGAGAGGAGAAGGTCTGACTCAGCTCTAGGGGGCTGTGGCTATCCAAGAAGGGAGGAGAGAAAAGAGTGCAAAAGAGAGACAGAGAGAAAAGAAGAGAAAGGGAAACAGAGAGAGGTCTTGAAAGACAGAAGGGGTTCCCAGATCACAGTATTGATTGTTCTCAGAGGGTGGCTTTTGATACTCAAATCTTTCCCTGTGTCAGGAATCTGAGGAGGAGAAATGCAGAGGCAGTTGTTAGCAAAGGAGGGATGCAAGCAGACACACCCAAGCTAGAGATCCCCCCCTCCCTTTTATCTGGAATCTGTCTGTTGTTCTTTTAGTGAGCTGGAATTGATTCATTTGAGACAAAAGCTTCTGGAACCAAAGCTACCTGCTTGTTTACCTGAAGGCCATGTATAAAATTCAGATTAACCTGCCACACAACCATCCTCTGCTGAGTATTCTCACTTACAGTGACCATCTCATTGTTTTAATCACAAGACAAGCACACACACACCCCACCTTCACAAATCAATTAAGCTACTGCACTTGAATTTACTTGTGCAGGCTTTATATCATATATTTTGTTTCCAGTGCTCATTGTTAAGGTCTGCAGCAAACTCAAAAACCAGAAAATGAAAAGGGATTATTAAAATATTTGGTAATAGATCCACCGCATCTCTAAACCAAGCATTCAGAAACACGCCCTTTTCAACTTCTAAAATAAACTTCCTTCAAAAGGTACACTGTAATTTTGTTTTAAATATCCTGACAGAATACACTCTGTTTAGGGTTTTTTTTCCCTAGTTCAGTAAAATTTGTCATTTGTCATTACTGTTTGCAGTGGTCTTTAAGCATCTTTTTATGGGGAAAAATTCTAAATCCAGATAGTTTAATAGGTAGTAACAAAATATAGTATACTCCCCTACAACAGCCAAGCATCATAATCCTTAGAATTTATATAATTCTGGGTGTTCAATGCACATTACAGCTATCCTTAGAATACAGGGGCTCCCTGTATTGCCAGTGTCAGTGTGGGATAAAGTTTGAGGCTGGGAGATCAAGGCTGACGGAGGCTGACTGCAGCCCCTCTAGGGGTTCACATTTGATGTGAGCCTTAATTTGGGATTTTTCCTAAATAAAGCTCATGCTCTAAACACAACACACCCGCTTTTTTAAAAAAATGATTTAATCCTCATCTTTGAGAATGCCTGAAACATCAATTAGGCCTGGCCAGTGATGCACTAATTTATGATTCAGAAAGAGTCCAGAGGCTGGGAAGTCACATTTCAACCTTCTGGTCCTGGTGCTGTTTGCATAACTGACATTACTTGATAACATTCCAAACAGCTTCCTGTAGAGACAACATTGTCTGCCAAATAAATTACATTTGGCTTAGATGGAACCATTTCACACAATGCTGAGTAACTGAAGGATTACCGAAATCTTTTGTTGTGGTGGTGGAGGCCTCCTTGTGAGGAGGCTGTAGCTGCAAAGCCAGGAGCAGCACACCTGGCCCTTCTCACCCCACAGCACGAGGAGGGCCCAACCAGTTGTCACCCCTCTTCTAGGGTATCACCCAGTGCAGTAAGGTTTGACCTAGGGCCGTGATAGCGAACCTATGGCACGCGTGCCAGAAGAGGCACACAACACCATTTTTGCCTGGCATGGGGTGAGGGAAAAGGCGGAAGAGGCACAGCGTGCCCGTTCTGCCTCCTCCCTGCCATTTTCAGGCCTCCGCTGTCTCTCCGAGACAGCAGAAAGCCAAAAAATGGTGCTCAGGGGGCTCCTCCTCCCAGCCCTCTCCCAGCCTCTCCAAGACAGTTGGAGGTTGGGAAAAGGGCAGGGGCAGGGGCAGGAGGAGGAGCACGTGCCAGTTGCTCCTTCCCAAAGACCTTTTCCTGCCTCCATCTATCTCCGGAGGGAGAGCTGGGGGAGGAAAAGGTCTGTAGGGAAGAGGGCCGAGCCATGTGCTGAAGCCTCTCCCTCCCAGCTGGCCTTTCTTTGCCCCGATCGAACTCTGGGGAGCCCATTCCGGGTGAAGAAAGGCCCAGGAAGAGGAGGACTGGGCCAAGTGCCCAGATCTCTTCTTCCCCCTTACCTTTCCTCACCACCTACAGGCTCCAGAGAGCCTGTGAAGCATGAGGAAATACCTGGGAAGGAGAGGGTGGGCGATTCCTCTCCTCCTCTCGGGGGGGGCTTTGCTAGACCTGAGGCACGCTTCCAGGGACACCTCAGGACTAGCAAAACCCTGTCGAGAGGAGCAGGGGGTGCAGGCCCATTGCTTCTCCCCCCCCCCCCCGGGCCCCCAGCTGTGTCTTAGAGACAGCTGGAGGCTGGGAAAGGGTGGGGAAGCCCCACCTCTAGAGGCCAGAAGTCCCTCCTCTGGAGGCCTGAAGTCCCGCCTCTGGCACGCAGCCCCCCTCCCTGGGAGGCAGAAACCCTGCCCCTGGCACATGGACCTGAAAAGGTTGCCATCACTGACCTACGGAATTCTTACAGCCTCATAGTTTATACAGGAACTGTGACATAGAGGTAGCGTGTTGATTTTACATAGACTTAATCTGGTTTAACACAATTCAGTGGTGGAAGGCAAGAATGATATAGTGATGAAAGCATAGGACAGTGGTTGCAGAGACATGTTCTAATACATGCCTGGTAGAAGGGAATGCTGTGGATGTATAGTGTATCTTGATTTCAGTAAGGCCTTCGACAAGGTTACCCCATGATGATCTTGCAAAAAAGCTAGTACAGTGTGGTCTAGACAATGTGACAGTTAGGTGGATTTGTAGTTAGTTGGCCAACCAAACCCATTGTACTCAACAATGGGTCCTCTTCATCTCAGAGAGAAGTGACCAGTGTGGCATGCTGCAGGGTTCTGTCCTGGGCCCAGTGCTATTCAACATCTTTATCAATTACTTGAATTATGTAAGAGAGGGCATGTTTATCAAATTTGGAGATAACACCAAATTAGGAGGGTTAGGACAGGATCAGAATTCAGAATGACTGCAAAAGATTAAAAAGCTGGTCCAAAACCAGCAGAATTAATTTCAACAGGAAGAAAAGTAGGATACTACATTGCACCGATACAGGATGGGGGACACCTGGCTTGATAACAGTACAAGTGAAAGGGATCTAGGAGTCTTAGTGGACCACTAGCTAACCATGAGACAGCAGTGTGATATAATCAAGTGGGAAGACAGAAGAGCAGACAGAGCTGAGTCATATCATAATCTAAATAAAGACCAGCTCTTGGCTCATTGTATTCATCACTGCTTGTATTTGGTAACCTTCCAGGGTTCACCTTTTCTTGCAAAAAATGCTTTCCTGTTAATTATTATAGAATGCATTCTTTCCTGATATCATGGAATTCAGCAAAGAACAAATACAACTCTAACCAAATATGAATATAGCCAGGAAATCTTGACATCCCATGCTTCATTTTGTTTAAAGCCAACTGGGAAAAAGGGCTAGAAGCCTCAGCAGCCCAGTTCTGTGGATGTGCGTCGTGGTGATGCAGAATGACTTGCACTGATATGGCTGCGAGGCACTCAAGTTGGAGGACAGTAAGTTTTCCCAAGGGGTACAAATTACTTGCCACCTCTGCCATGGACTGCCCATGTGGGCTTGGTTAGATAATATACTCATTTCTCACCAGTAACTTGGGAATAACACTGATGTGCCTTTGATTGCTGCTTTCAAGAAATTGGGCACACCGTACAATGCCCATCAAGACAGTGAAGCACCTACCTTCCATGCTAGAAAACTGGTGGATCTTGTTCCAGTTTTGATATTCAATTGTTGTTGTTGTTACCTATCTTCGAGTTGACCTCCACACATGACGACCATGTGGATAAGACCTCTCCAAGTCCTACTACCCTCCACTGCTCTTCTTAAGTCCTGCAGATTCAGGCCTACAATTTCAGTCTATGAACCTGGCATGGCTCCTCCTCTCTTTTGGCTTCCTTCTACTTTTCCTAACATTATTATCTTTTCTAATGAGTCATGTCTTCTCCTGGTGTGGCCAAAGTACAACAGCCTCAATTTAATCATCTTGATGTCCAGGGAGAGTCTTCTTGGCCATCCACAGTATCCTCAATGTTTGATCCAAGGTATGGGAAACCTTTAACTATTTAAATTTCCTCAGTGTTTAGATTTATCTAGATCCTATGTGTTCATTATTCTTGTCTTCTTCATGTTCAGCAACAAGCCTGCCTTTGCACTTACTTCCCTGATCTTCCTTAATAATTGTTCCAAGTCCATGATGTTTTCTGCTGGGACTGACATGACAGAAATGACTTGAAGACACCCAACAACAACAAGATCACATATTTTATATCATGTTTGCATTTTATGACTTTATCACATGTGGGAGTGGTGAAAAGCCGGGATTAATAAGGAATTTTCCTGGCAAAGTCCCGAGATCGTGGTGAAGATTTTAAGACAATGTCGTGATTAGAGAGGACTTATCCCAGCTGGTTTTCAAAAGTAGACTCATTAAAATGCACTTGTCTTTACCTCTTGTTTTATTGTAAATTTTTTTAATTGTATTGTTTGAAATGTTTTTAACTGTAGATGCTGTACACCGCCCTGATCGCAGGAAGGGCGGTATACAAATAAAAGTTGTTGTTATTATTATTATTATTATTATTTAATCTAACCCAGGATTAAGCAAAATATGGATCACTGGGATGGGGCTATTTCTTTGCAAGAAGGGATGTAACCCTTTACTAACTGGCTGGTGGAAGGTCCAAAAGCATAGACATTCTTAGAGCATTAAAACTTTAAAATGAATCAAAAATAATTTGTTCCTCCTGAAGGATCAGAATTCCACCCAGAATAGGTTGAATATTACTTTCTTAGCCCAGTAATCTCCTACACATTGACTTTATTCTTCCTCATCCTGCAAAATACAGCAAGGCAATGAAAATAGTGACAGCCAAACTAATTCTCAAGGCCAGAACTGTCTGAATTTAATTTTCTTTCTAACATTGCTGTCTTTGGTCACATCCCAAACCACACTCTCCCTTCTTTCCACCTTCTCCCCCCAGAATCCTATGGACTTTACTCACACGGAGGAAAAATGGAAGTTTAAATGGGGGTTATCACATGAAAATCGCGCAATTACTATTAAAATGCAATTAACTCCCAGAACGCCACAGCCTTGAGCCAAGGCAATTAAACCGATGCCAAACTGGATTATTTCTCCAGTGTGGACGCAGCCATTGGGACTGAGCCATGAAAGTTAAAGTGGTCTCAAACTGGGTTATTATTATTACTTCTGCAGTGTGTGTTTTGGACCAATGTGAGGGGCAACCATTTTTTTATTTTTAAAAATACTGTTTATTTTTATAATAAACTTTATAATAAAATACATTGTTATTAACTTGTTGTTGTTTGTTCTGTGAGGGGACCATTTTCAGCCTCTGTGGAAGAGACAGAAGGGAGGAAAGTACTTTATTTTTTTTAATTCTATTTTTATTTTTTATTTTATTTTTTTTATTTTTGGGGAAGGCGCAGTTTAAGGATGAAGGACTGTTCAGAGGGAAACTATGAGAGAGAGGCCTGACTAGGCCCAAAAAGCCCTGCTACTGCGGTCACCATGGCAACAACACTAAAGAGCAGCTTAGGCCCCGCCCCCTCTCCCTGCCAACGACGAAGCTCTCGCGAGATCTTGAGGAGCAAGAAGCGGAGGCCAGGCGATTCTCGCGCGAGCGACTAGGCGTTCGCGCTCTCGGCCAATCGGAAGCGAGAGAAGGCGCCACGTGACGCAGCGCGCGAGAGTCCCGCGTTTGATTGACTGAGAGCGGTGAGTTTGGAAGGAAGGCTTCTCTTGAGGCCTAGTAGTAGTTCTTCTTCTTAATCTTCAGCAATGAAATTATTATAACCCTGTTTGGCAGCGCTTCAACCGCACTGGCTCAGCCCCAGGGAATTCTGGGAGATGTAGTTTTTTTTCATTCTGAGACGTTGTCACCACCTGGAGGAGGAGTCCCTCTGTTGGGAGAAAGACAGGATATAAGGGAATAATAAAGAGAGTAATAATAAAGGGCCCTGATCCAGTCCAGCCCCATCCTGCCATGCAGGAACTCTCCATCAAAGCTACTAGTATTGCAGTTGCATCCCCCCCCCTTCCATTGACTTAGGACTAAAGAATTGGAAGAGACCCCAATGGACATCCAGTCCAGTCCAGCTTCTGCTTAAAGACCTCCAAGGACGGAGACTCCACCACACTCCGAGGGAGTGTGTTCCACTGTCAAACAGCCCTTACTGTCAGGAAGATCCTCCTAACGTTGAGGTGGAATCTCTTTTCCTGCAGTTTGCATCCATTGTTTCGCGTTCTAGTCTCTGCAGCAGCAGAAAACAAGCTTGCTCCCTCCTCAATGTGACATCCCTTCAAATATTTAAACAGGGCTATCATATCACCTCTTAACCTTCTCTTCTCCAGGCTAAACATCCCTAGTTCAATAAGGCGTTCTTCATAGGGCAAGGTTTCCAGACCCTTCACCATCTTAGTTGCCCTCCTTTGGACATGCTCCAGTTTCTCCACATCTTTTTTGAATTGTGGTGCCCAGAACTGGACACAGTATTCCAGGTGGGGCCTGACCAAAGCAGAATAGAGTGGCACTATAACTTCCCTTGATCTAGAAACTATACTTCTATTGATGCAGCCTAAAATTGCATTGGCTTTTTTAGCTGCCGCATCACACTGTTGACTCATGTTCAGCTTATGGTCTACTTGGACTCCTAGATCCCTTTCACATGTGGTCTCATTCAGCCAGGTGTCCCCCATCCTATATCTGTGCATTTCATTTTTCCGCTCTAAGTGCAGAACCTTACATTTCTCTGCATTGAATTTCATTTTGTTAGCGTTGGCACTATTACTTCTCTTGATCTAGTCCAGTGGTTCTCAACCTTCCTAATGCCATGACCTTTTAATACAGTTCCTCAGATTGTGGTGACCCCAAACCAATGGTCTCGGTTCCTAAAACCATCAGAAATATTTTTTTTTCTGATGGTCTTAGGTGACCCCTGAAGAAGGGTTGTTCAGCCCCGAAAGGGCTTGTGACCCACCGGTTGAGAACCATTGATCTAGACACTTTTCGGTGCATGGATTCTAAAAGAAACTTCACTGTTCAAAGCAGGAGAAGAGGTTTGTGGGTCAGGTGTTTGTTGGCATTCAACACAGACTTCTCTCGTACTTACCGAGGAATCCTTTTGATTTCAGCCATAAGGATTTCAGCCCTGGGATCCTGAACATATCGGTTGGAATATGCCCAAAATAAAGTTAAATGGCGTCACTGTGGACTTTCCTTTTCAACCCTACAAATGTCAGGAAGATTACATGTCCAAAGTGCTGGAGTGCCTGCAAAAGGTACGTATTCTGGGAAATCACAGGGAGCATCATTTGGATGGTACTGTATCCTTCAACAAGGGGCAAGGATTCAGTACAGAAGAGGGGGATTAAGTTTGGCTGTGCCGACGGGTATCTTGGTTATAGACCTCTATCTGAAATGGTGTCTGGCTGCATCCACAGTGGAGAAATAACCCAGTTTGGCACTGCTCTAAGTGCCCTGGCTCAAGGCTATGGAATTCTGGGAGTTGGAGTTTGTTGTGGGGCCCAGAAACAAAGTTACACATCAAAGAAACTGCATCACACACATTGAACATCCTTCTGCCCCAACCAGTTGAAAGCTGAAGGCCTGTTTTAATCTTTCTAAAGGTCTTTGCCTGACTTTGTGAAGAGACTAGACTGAGAGAGGGCCAATTGAGCCTCCCTTGGGAGGGTGTTACTGAATATACTCTACTATAAGTCAACCTCATGTATAAAAGGGGGGTAGATTTTGGGACCAAAATTACAGATTTTGATATGACCCATGGATAAATCAAGGGCAAAACCTAGGGCCATGTGACAATATATCTAAAGGAGGAAGCAGAGAAAAACAATGCTAAAGAACCTACAGAATTATTATTATTATTATTATTATTAACCTTTATTTATATAGCGCTGTAAATTTACACAGTGCTGTACATTTGTGCTCATACTAAAGGATGAATGGATGAGACAGTAGAGGGGGTCAGTGCTTCCAGGAGGGATTTCACTCTTTCCTTTTACTGGGGGATGGTTCTCTTTTATTTAAGAGTTAAAGTACAGTACTTACATTAATATAATCAAAGAATCATAGAGTTGGAAGAGACCACTAGGACCATCCAGTCCAACCTCCTGCCATGCAGGAACTCCCAATCAAAGCAGCCCCGACAGATGGCCATCAAGTCTCTGTTTAAAGACCTCCAAGGAAGGAGACTCCACCAAAATCTCTGAGGGAGTGTGTTCCATTGTTGAACAGCCCTTACTGTCAGGAGATTTTGACTAAAATTTTATAGCTGAGAAGCAGCCACTGATGAGACTCTTCTGCATCCTCATCAAATGAGCTAGTAAGGGTGGTTGGACTGAGAGGATGCCTCCCTTCCCCATAAAAATCTCCATAAGACTTGAGCAGGTTCAGCTGGGTAGATACAGGCTTTCCAATAGTCTGGACCTACGCCCTGCAATGCACGAGACTGTGGAAATTTGGTTTAAATAATAAAATTAACATACATTTGTAGAATTTGCAAAAGAGGAAGAAAGTTCTTAGAGAATGATGTTATCAATGCACAGTTGCTATTACATTTTCAAAAACTGTATTACTATAATTGATGAGTAAGGTAAAGCTCCAGTCCTGTATCTAGAGGTTATTTGTTCTGTAAAAACTCAGTAGGACTTACTTTTGAGCAAACATATATAACAGTGGTGGTGAACATTTTAGAGACCAAGTGCCCAAACTCAAAGGCATAAAAATAAATTATTATTATTATTATTATTACTGCTCAGAAGGTGGGGGGGGGACAAAAGGAACAGATGTGTTCCTGTTCCCACTCTTCACCTGCCCTCTCGTCTCTCTGCATGCCTTCAGAAGCGGCTTTGCATGCCAGAGAGGGCACCATGCCATAGGTTCACCACCATGGATGTATGACATTGTGCTATAAATATTGCAGGCCTAATAAATATGCTCTTGATCACTTAAAAGGTTGCATAAACTTGACGCTGGCTTTGTAAAAGATATTGTCATTTCTTATATTTCATAGATATTTTTGTGCTGTGCAGAACAGAAGCGTTTTGAACATATGCAGCTTGTTTAACACTTCCTGAAAAGAGATTATTTTGCAGATCTTCTCCTGTCAGTGCCAGACATATTTGCATTTGATTTGTTGGTAGAGAAGTGGGTAGATGGATTTTCTCCTACTCTTCGTTGAGGAAAAAGGGAAAAGAAGCAAATAAGTGGTCCTTATGTTCATACAATCTGTTCTTATGTTTTAAAAGTAAGGAGTTCAATCCATTATCTGCTTGGCACCTGTGCAAGATAATCACTGAAGCATCATTGTGCTTAGAACCTATTCGATAAATCTTTATTATTACCATTGTCCTACAGAAGAGCCTAACATCTGTTGTGGAAGCAAGGGAATGGGTTTAGAGGTTGGCTTTCCCAATGCTGTGATGGTAAGAACGTATGTGGATCCCATGGATACTGCACTAGAAAACTTGGTATCACTTTAACTGCAATCCATCACTGGGTTTTTTTTCTCCGTGGGGTATTTGCTCCATAGGACTATCAACTCATTAATCTGAGTGGAAGTGATTTTTTCTACTAGGTCCAATGATTAAATAAAAATGGGTTGTAATGTATATACTGTGTAAGCATATGTATGGACCCAGAGTTTTTAATGCATCTTACAAAGAAAATCTGTCTTTAATTTGCTCCCCCATCAATTTTGTCTGGAGGAAGATGGAAGTGTTTCTAGAGCTGCGTTATCATATGTCCTTCAAGAGTTCTGAAGAAACTCTATTCTGAGTCATGGAGTTTTTGTTGCCAGACTCAGACCAGTTGTTAGAGTCTGCTCCTGTGTCAGCTGAAGTGCCAGTTCATTAATCAGAACAATTACACTAATTGATTAAAACTTACAGTCATTGCATTTGTGTGCCAAAACCTTGGCATCAGTGCTCTTAAGCATGGCTAGAAAACATATTAAAACCCATTTCATGGTGTGCAGCTGTTGTATAACATACATCTCCAACCAAGATATGACCTGATGGTTTCATACGACTCCTTCCTAGTTCACTTGATGCTCCTAAATAGTTGAGTGTTAATAGAAATAGGGAGTCCAGCACATCTGTTGTATATTAGAGAAAAAAGGGATTTATTTCTCCATCTCCACACTTTTTCTCTCAGCCACAGAAGAACTGAGAAGTATAGGAATGGAATGGAAGCAAAGATTCAAGAGTAATGTGGATTCTTTTATGTGGAAATGAGAAAAGAGATAGCACTTTGATAAGGTTGTGATGGTGTGGACTGTAAAGCATAAGAGAGAGATGTGGAGTATTAGCAGTTATTTGGGAGAAAGCATAGATGATCATCATGAGAGTCTCTCAGGAAGGAGAAGTGTTGGTGCTTGTGACAGAGTAATAATAATAATAATAATAATATGATTTATTTCTATACCGCCCTTCCATAGATCAGGGTGGTGTACAGCATGTAAAAACAACAAGACATAAAAACCATTAAAAACAGGCAAGATACAATAAAACAGTAAAACAGTAAAATCAGTAAAATCACAAGTCTCATCACAAAATCACAGCAGCAGAACAGTGGGCAGCATTACAACAGGCTAATAAATAAAAAGTCCATTCAGCGATATGCCTGGTTAAATAAGTAGGTCTTTAAGTCCCTTTTATATTGAGCAAGGGAGGGGGACAAGCGGAGATCGATAGGTAGAGAGTTCCAGAGACAGGGGGCAGAGATGGAATATGCCCTCTTCATCGTACTCGCTAATCTGGTCTCCGGAACTCTCAGTAACCGCTGTCCAGAGGATCTAAGTGTGCGGGGCGGATTATATGGGGAGAGACGGTCCTTCAGGTACCCTGGGCCCAAGCCATATAGGGCTTAAATACTTAAAGTAATACTTAAAGTAGCTGGGAAAACAAATAGAAGCAGCTGAGGATGGGACTATGTGAATTGTGACTCTTAAGGTAATACGTTTTGATTTATCATTTTGATTTAACATATTAGGGATGTGGTGGCTTAGTGGTTAAGATGTTGACCCTGATGACTGTAAGGTTTACAGTTCGAGACCTAAGCGCTAATTGACAGAGTGAGCTTCCGTCAATAGTCTCAGCTTCTGCCAAATTAGCAGTTCAAACCCATGTAAAAGTGCAAGTACAGTGGGCTCTTCCCTTAGGCGGGGGATCTGTTCCAGACCCCTCCACGTAAGGGAAATTCCACGCATTCTCAAGGCCCATAGGGAGTAATGGGGCTCCTGTGGACCGCACACATGCACACCACAGTCATGCGCCCCATTACTTCCTATGGGTCCTGCGCAGCGACTTCCAGGTCCAGGCTTCCAGCATATGCTGGAAACTGCTTAAGCCGCACCTGCTTATAAAGGGGGCACACTGTAAATCAATAGGTACCACTTCAGTGGAAAGGTAACAGCAAACTGTGCAGTCATGCTGGCCACATGACCACAGAGTCGTCTTTGACAATGCTGGCTCTTTGGCTTGTTAACGGAGATGAGCACTGCTCCTTACAGTCGAACATGGTAAAACGATCATGTCTAAGAGAAAACGTTTACATTTTTTACAGGCTTGCTTAGCGTAATTTTCAATCCCTTTCCCTGCAAATTACTGCAGGAGTAAATAACTGTGCAAATCCAAGTGCCGCTCTCCATTCTGGAGTGCGTTAGGAGTGCTTAAGTTAAGGTGCTTCTGGTTTTCCTTTAAAAAGATAAAGTTAAAGGTATTCTTGTTGACAAGGTTGTTGAGTCGTGTCCGACCATAAGGGGCGGTGCTCATCTCTGTTACTAAGCCAAAAAACCAGCATTGTCAGAGACTGCTCTGTGATCATGTGGCAAGCAAAATTGCACAGAATGCTGTTTACCTTTCCACAGGAGTGGTACCTATTTATCTACTTGCATTTGCATGCTTTTGAACTGCTAGGTTGGCAGAAGCTGGGACTAGTGACAGGAACTGATCCCATCAAGCAGCACCTGGGCCTTGAACTGCCAGCCTGCTGATCTTGCAATCAACAGAGTCAATGTCTTAACCACTTTAGCCACTGCATCCCCTTCCTTTAAAACAAGGGGCACATTCCCTGTGTACCTTGAGCAGGAAACAGCCATGGACTTTGGGTGGTGGGACAGTGGTCTCCAGCAGAATCAAAAAAGAGGCAGTGCCCCCTCTCTCCACTGTAGTCCCCTTTGTATCTCAAGATTGTCTTTGGAGAGTTGGAAAGCCCTTTGGAGTCCATATTCAGATAGAGCAGAGGGCTGCAGGCAAGAGAACAGCAGAGAAAGATTGAGTTGTGACACTGGATCTTGCTTCAGGGCAGAAATGTAGGGTTTTGTTTGTTTTACTTTTGTTTCCACTGGAGATGTAAAATTTGTGGAAATTTTCGAAACCCTACCAGAAATGTTTTGAAAAAATGAAAAATGTGGTAATAGGTTGAAAGTCCCTTTATCTTTTAGAGAAAATAATCATGTATAATTATAACATTTGGTGTATTAAATGTACATTTTATTCAGAAAATAATTACAGCTTGAATTCTCTATTTATTTATTATTTGTGTGTCATCTCCCAAACCCACAGGGAGAGGCGATGGACATATAAAACCCATTAAAACAATGCTGGGATAAAAACATTTTTAAAACACACTAAAATACTCTTTAGAAAATCTCCTGAAAGCAATCTCCTGAAAGCAATCCTAGAATCTAGTTTAACAACAGTTAAATTTCAAAAATTGAATGCCGTGTGAAATAGCACTGTTTAGGCTGCCCACCAGCTGCTTAAAAGGGACAGGGGCCATCCTGACTTCTTGGGCAGAGAGTGCCACGGTCAAGGCGCTGCTACAGAGAAAGCCATATATGTGTTCACCAACCTAACTTAATGAGGTGAAGATTTTTATTTTTCACAGAAATGGAGTTACAAGATTCTGAACTGAAAGAAACCTCTTTGATTTAGCCAAGAGGGGACAAAAACAGAACATTGCCATTAGTAAAACAGGGGAAATTATATTATTTCTTCTAGTTCTCCATAATGTCAGGCAGACAGAAAGCACTTATAAAAAGAACTGAGAAAATGAAACCAAGTCCAGGAATTACAATGACCTGATACTGTACTTAGGGCTGAAACAGATGGGCATGGCTTTTAGATGACTCACACCCTGAATGCAGCCCGAAGCTGCCCCAACATTGTCCCAACCACGAAGAGCTGGCTTGAAAAGTAGTGGAGAGAAAAACTGTTCCTTTTCGGAAGCCAGTTTAAAACACCAGCGAATGGCTGAATTGGGGTTGCGGGCTTGTGGTTGTCATGGCTCTAGGGAGAGTGGCACTGGTGTGCCCCCAATCCACCCTTTTTGGGCAGTCTGTTTCACCCCTAAGTCTTACTTAAAAGTCTTCCTGTTACATAGATTTTAGAAATAATTTTGGGAGAGTAAATATATGCACATTTTGCCTAAGATATTGTGTTCATCGTTCTAAAAGAAAATACTCCATAATCCATTTTTACATTTTTAAAACTCTCACCTTTTCTGGGAATAAAAGACTATGGATTTTCCCACAGATTTTTTTCTTTCTCTTATTTCCTGGTTCTTCACACCTCCTCTTACTGAATGACAATTTTAGTAGTGGTAGAGTTATGGTGGCCACAGAAGTAGCACTCTGATTATTATTAACTTGCATGCTGTTTTTTACTGTGAAAGCACAGGCCAGAAAGATTGCTTCGACTGTACATTCTAATGACATTGTCATAGAATCAGTTGGAAGATATTTTCAGAGTAATCTCCCCACAGCAGGTTGCTAAACTAATGTTGACCTAAAAATCTCCCAAGAAATATTAAGCCTAATGACATATGAATTAAGCTAGAAGCTGAAAACTGGAGAGAACACTCCTCTAGTTTATCTTTCAGATGGTGTTTGTGTGTGTGTCTTTACAGAAATAGTTTCTTAGACCCTCCAGTTGTATGACCCAGAAGATGTTTATAATCTCTTTGTCTTTGTTTTCCTTTGATTCATCCTTTACATCCTTAATTGCATGCTCCTATGTTTACCCTTGACTTATGCATGGGTCATGTCAAAATTTGTAATTTTGGCCCCAAAATCTGCCCTTCACTGCACAGCTAGAGAAAGTTACCTTAGGTTTCTTCCATACAATTCACTTCAGTTGTATCTGCCACCTGAAGCTTCCCTGTAACGGTTCTTCCTGCAGACTGGTAGTGCCCCTACAGTTTGCGGCAGTCATCTGTTCATTGCTGGTGATGTGGGTACAATCACTTTGAGGAAATGTTCATCAGCTGGCTGGCATGTGGGTGAACGCTGAGTTTCCCAGATCTTTCACTTCTTTCATTTTTCATCATTCAAGCAAGTGAATGGGATTTTGGAGAGTCCCACGGGTACAGGGAAGACGTTATGCCTCCTGTGTTCAACCTTGGCTTGGCGGGAGCACTTCAAAGATGCTGTCTCTGCACAGAAGATTGCCCAGCGGCTGGGCGGAGCAGAACTTTTCTCTGACCGACCAATGTCATCTTGGGGTAATGCTGTCACAGATGCTGAAATCCCAGGTAAGCCCTATACCTTTTAGTTCCACTTAAGTCATCTTATGTGGAGTCACCTTTTAGTTCCACTAAAAGTTCCATCATATGTGGAGTCGGGTCCCAGTGGTGTGTTGTCTGGGCTTTCAAAGTAAGGTGATAGATGCTGTTGAAGTGTGACAAGATGGTGGATATTGCTTTTCATAACCAGTCTAGGGAATAGACAAGAGAAACTATTGGAAGCCATATATTAAATATTGATTGTTGGGGTGGGAAGCTCTTTGCTAATGAATTTCAAGCAATATAAATTAGGGCAACAGTTTTGCCATTATTTTGAGATAATTATCTGCAAGTGCTTCACAAAAGAAAAAAAAAGAGAAAAAAACAAGCTATGCTGAAGGCAGTAAAAAATAGACACTTGTCTTTTTCCCTATAGGTGAGCAGTTGGGTTGTAAAATCCCTCACTGCTTCCACAGACTGAGTTGTTACCATAGCACCAGCAGGGGAAAAGCAGACTGATGATATATTTAGCACTAAATAAGAACTAATTTTTTCCTTCTGTTCTCCCCCCTTCCCCCCCACCCTTCTTCACTTGACAGCTTATTACACTGACATTCCAAAAATAATTTATGCCTCTAGAACTCATTCTCAGCTTACTCAGGTCATTGGTGAATTAAAGAACACAGTATACAGGTAAAGAATATTTAAGATATTGCTGCTCATTCCAGGTGCTATAGAACTTGGGATATAGAAGCTTCTGACCTTTTTCATTTCAGTGATGTCCTTGTTTATAACAGTGCTTTGAAAATGCTGATTGTTGGTTCCTTCTGACCTACTCTGAAGCTGCAGATAGTAAGGAAACTTCCTCAAGTCTGTGGGAATATTGCCTTTACAAAAGATAAATGTTCTGCAGTGGTAACAGTGCACACTTGCCAACCTTGTCCTCTTTTTTTTTTTTTTTTTTGCTTCTTTTCTGTATCCTTTTTGAACACAACATTTGAAATATGCCATAATGCAGCAATGTAGACTTTTAATGCCCTTTTCTTGTTTGATATGTGTATATTAAATGCCATTGCTTTCTTGTTTTCTATCTAACAGGCCCAAAGTATGTGTCTTGGGTTCCAGAGAGCAACTTTGTATCCACCCTGAAGTTAAAAAGCAGGAAAGTAATCATATGCAGGTAAGAATGTATACTCGACCCTCCACATTTGCAGCTTTGGCTTTTGTGGATTTGATTATCCACAGATTTGATTAATACAGTCCCCCTCTGTATCCATAGACTTGCCATCCATGGATCTGAGCATTCGCGGATGGCAAACCTGCATGGGGACAGCAGCAAAGGAAGCGGGGAAGAGGAAGAGGAGGAGGGAGAAGAGATGAGGAGGAGGAGGGAGAAGAAGAGGAGGCAAGAAGTGACGGTGAGGAGGAAGGAGGCAAAGGCGGGATGAGGAGGAGGCAAGAGGTGGAAGCTGTGGGGGCAAACAGGAAGATGAGGAAGGAGGCGGCGGGGAAAGGAAGAAGAAGAGGAGGCAGCCTGTTAGCACCTACCACAGTGAGCCCACAGCGAGACAGGCTTCAGGGAGGCTAGGGTGTCAAATAGTAGGAGGGAGGAGAAAGAGCAGTGGCAGCAGTGGCGAGGGGAACAGGAGAAGGAGGAAGAAGAGGAAAAGCAGTGATGATGAAGGAGGGAGAAGAAGAGGATGACGAGGAGGAGCAAGAGCCAGTGGAGGGAAAAGGTGGAGGTAGAAGGAAGAGCCAGCAAAAGGAGGAAGAAGAGGCCGCCTCCTGCTGTCCACCACAGCAAGTGTGGGAAAGCAGTCTTCGGGGGGCTGGGGGGCAAACTGCCACTGTCCACGCCACTTTTGAGGACAATGGGACTTGAGCATTTACACATTTTGGTATCTGGGTAGGGATCCGGAACAGATCCCTTGCAGATACCAAGGGCTCACTTATGTTTTCTCTAGGAATCTCTAGGCCTTACAGCATGACCCTTACAGCAACATCCAGTGGAGACTGACCATAGGATTGTGTTGGAGGACCTAGAAATTTCCTAGAGAGAACACTTAGCTAAGCATTTGTAAGTCTTCCAGTGCAATTCCATGGCCAATGTCTGGCAGAAATTGACCACAGAATTGCACTGCAGGACCTAGAAATTCCTAGAGAGATGTTCTGTCAGGTAAAAAAAAAAGACAATTTTTTTTTTTTTTGCTGTTTTACATTTTCATGCGGGTCTTGCTCCCCTAATGGGGAGGGCCTACTGTAGAAGCAAAAATGAATCAAGGAATCATTGATTTGGAAGTCATCACACAGACCATCTATCCCAGCTTTCTACCATGCAGAGGCGTGCAACTAAAGTACTCCTGAGAGATGACCATCCAACCTCTGTTTAAAGACCTCCAAAGAAAGAGATACAACCTCCCTCTGAGGCAGTAGCATTGATGCAAAATGACTGAGTGTGAATTTGAACATGGTTCTCCCTAGTCCAATTTTTGTATCTCCTTTTAAAAAAAGGGGGAGTATGTTTTAAATCACTTTTTAATCAATTTTTCCAACTCTGGGACTCAAGACAGATTATAAAGTTAAAACAGGTACAAACAAAAGTCCACAGCATTAAAGCATGCAAAATCTAAAATATAATCAAATTTTATTTTACATGTTTTAATGCAGTGGACTTTTGTCTGTACCTGTTTTAACTTTGTCTTAAGTCCCAGAGTTGGAAAAAGGATAGAATATAAATAAAGAAGAATGATTATTGATGTTGCTGTTGTTGTTACAGGTTGAGTATCCCTTATCTGGAATTTTAAAATCTTAAATACTCCAAAATCCAAAATTGTCCACACAGGTGGGTGAGGTAGTTACACCTTTGCATTCTGATGGTTCAGTGTGCCCAAACTTTGTTCCATGCACAAAATTGTTTAAAATATTATGTGCAAAGTTATCTTTAGGCTATGTGTATTGATCTGCCTTGATCCAATATAGGAAGAGGCGGGATACAAATAAATATTTATTATTATTATATTATCATTATTATAGTGTATACAAAACAAAAATGAATTTAACATTTAGACCTGGGTCCCCTCATTATGCATATATTTCAAAGTACAAAAATAAATAAAGCAGAAATCAAAATACTTCTGGTCCCAAGCATTTCAGATAAGGGAGACTCTTTTTATTTATTCACTACTGCCATGATAGATACTATGTCTGAACTTAATCTTTATATGTCGTGATTGCAGAGGCCAAAAGCATATGATAACAAAATAATACTTTATTAACATAAATTGATCATAACAAACAGATTAATTATTTAATACATTTAAAACAAATATTTCACTCTTGCACTTTTGTAGCTAACCCAAATTCTAAAAACCACTCATTAATTCCTAAACATGTCTGATTCATTCACTCACTCATTCACTCACATCACCACTCCACAACTCTTTCACCACCTATCCCAATTGTCATTCACTGTCATTCACCAGTTTTATTAAGCTCCCCTGAGACATTCCACCAATTATGACCCACTTCAGACATTCATTTCTCTCACCCCTCCTACCAGTTCCTTACCTTATTACCACAGTAATGCATAAAGCAACAATTTCCGTTAGAAAATCCATGACATCACAGGAGGTACCTCCAGAAATGGCCACCCACAGAGGTTCTCTTTGCATGTATTTTATAGTTCTTTCAAAGCCTGGTAAATGCTTTTTGATTTCCAAAACCATTTAGTCAACATGTCAGTCTTGCCGATTAGTTTTTATCTGGCTTTGAAGATCTTGCTGGCTTTTTGTTCTCCTACGACTATGCCATTTTAGACAATTTCCTGGATTTTTTTTAAAGTAAACCACTCAGAATTTTTTCTTGAAGGGCAGTGTATCATATCTTTAATGAAGAAATGAAATTCTACACTTCATGGGTTTCTCATCATCCCTGTTATAGATGCTCTGTTGATAAAAAGTGGGATGTGGAAGTTGTTCACTAATTTTTTTTGAATGCCAGATGTATCATCTATGTAAAAAAGACAGAAGAAAATTCCTTTTGGAGAGTAAATACTGGACATAGAAGAGACCTTGAACCCAGGGCAACGCTCTGTATAGAATTGCAGCATTTGTTCTGGAACAGTAAAATCAAACCAAATCAAATCTTCTCTGAATTATGATCTCCTTCTGCATCACCAAAAAGCTACAGATGGCTTTTAAAGACATGGGAGTGCCAACACATCTGAAAGTCCTGATGAGAATTCTGTACTTGGGACAAGAGGTTACTGTCAGAACAGAATATGGAGAAACAGAATGGTTCCCAGTTGGCAAAGGGGTCAGCCAAGGATGCCTTCTATCACCCTATTTGTTTAACTTGTATGCAGAAAATATCATATAAAGAGCAGGTCTAGGACTCTAAGCTCAGAAGGAGGAGGAAGGAAGATAGGAAGGAACACCAGCAATCTAAGATGCGCAGATGACACCATACTATTAGCAGAAAATATCATGGGCTTGGAACAATTACTAAGGGAGGTCAAGGAAGAAAGTGCAAGGGGAGGCTTTCAGTTCAACAGAAAGAAAACAAAAATAATGATCACAGAGGAACTGCATGAATTCAACCTAGGTAATCAGGAAATCAAAATAGTTGAAGAGTTCCTACCTTGGATCTAACCTTGGTTAGAATGGAGACTGCAGTCAAGAAATCAGAAGGCTGGGAATAAGAAGAGCAGTTGTGTTAGAATTAGGCAAGATCCTAAAGTGTAAAGATATACAACTGAACACTTAAGTTAGAGTTGTCCAATCCATTGTATTCCCCATCACGCTGTATGGATGCAAGAGCTGGACAACGAAGAAAGCATAGACAGAGAAAATCAGTTCATTTGAGATTTGGTGCTGGAGAAAAGTGCCATGGATAGCCAAAAAGACAAACAAATCAACAGATCAAGCCAGAAATCTCCCTGAAAGCCAAGATGACTAAACTGAGGCCATCATACCTTGGGCACATCATGAGAAGGCATGAATCATTAGAAAAGATAATAATGCTAGGAAAGGTAGAGGGCAGCAGAAAGAGAGGAAGACAGCACACCAAATGGATGGACTCTCTTAAGGAGATCATGGGTATGAGTTTTCAGGATCTAAGCAGAGCAGTAGAGGACAGGGGGTCTTGGAGACATTTCATCCCCAGGTTTGCCATGAGTTGGGGTGACTCAAGAGCAGTTAACCCCTTCTTTATAGTAGGAATGCTTGTTTCTCCCTATATGACGTCCCAAAGACATTTTCTTGAAACGATCTGGTAACTGCATTATCTGCTTTGAATCTGATCTTACCTGTACTCCTACACTTTTCTTATATCCAGTTCTCACCTGAAACCTTCAGCCGGGAACTGTTTCTGGTAGTGTTCTATACTTTCTCACTAAATTAGGACAAAGAATAGACTCATAGAGTTGGAAGGGGCATCAGGTCTATCCACCCTCTCAGTGCTGGATCTCCAACTAGAGCCTTCTTAGCAGGTAGCCTACCAGCCCCTTGAAGATGGCCAGAGCAGGAGACCCATGACCTCTAGGCATTTGATTCCATTGCCAAAATACTCTCACTGGCAAGAAGTTCCTTATGTTCAGTTAATATCATGTTATTTTGGAGAGTAACATAAACCAAATTAGACATGTCTTGATAACAAGATCCTTTCTATAGTTTTTTGTGGAGCTTTTGGGCTATGTGGCCATGTTCTAGAAGAGTTCCTTTCTGACATTTCGCCAGCATCTGTGGTTGGCATCTTCAAAGAAGATCTTCACATAGCTCGAAAGTTCCACAAAAAACTCTGGATATTGGCCATGAAAGCCTTCGACTCCACATTGGAAATCTCTACGGGGAGAAACTGTTCCAAGATCCTTGCTGTTTAAATCCCAACAGGTGTAGACGAGAGAAATAAGGGATGAATTTAAATAAGTGCAATTGCATATTTATTTTGACTTCTTTATCTTATTCATTGAATTTTGTTTTATGTTGCCTTGCAGATCCACATGTGCCGTATGAAAGTAACTAATCGGACGTGTCATTTCTATAGCAACGTGGAAGGTATCAATTAAGTTTCTGTAAAAGTATTTTGGCTAGTTGATGTTGGACAGAATTTATATCATTTTTGGGTGGTGTTTTGAGGTACCCCACCTTGAAACAACGAGAAAACCATGTTGAACCATAGAATCATAGAGTTGGTTGAGACCCCAAGGGCCACCAAGTCCAACTGCATTCTGCCATGCAGGAAGATACAATCAAAGCATTCCTGGCAGATGGCTATCCAGCCTCTGCTTAAAAACCTTCAAAGAAGGAGACTCCACCAACCTCTGACGCAGAGGATTCCATTTTCTGTTTAGTCTTTGATTCTCTTCTTCTTCTGCTTCTGCTTCTTCTTCTTCTCCCCCTCCCCCTCCTCCTCCTCCTTTTTTCCAATTCTTCCTGGCAAGAAGCCATGTCATATGGTCATGACATGAGCACTCCAGCTGCCTTGGGAGCCAGCAATGCAGTTGGTGGGGTTTCAGTGTGGCTTCAGAAAAGGCAGCTTCAAACCACTTTTTCCTGCCCATCTGTTTCGCCCCGTAGTTTTGTCAACCAGGCTTTTTATTAAGGCCTTCAGTACAAATGGATTTTATCTAGCCAGTACATGTTGTTGTTGTTTTCCTTCAAATCGTTTCTGACTTATGGCTACCCTAAGGTAACCCTATCACTGGGTTTTCTTGACAAGATCTATTCAGAGGAGGTTTGCCATTGCCTTCCCCTGAGGCTTAGAGCATGTAACTTGCCCAAGGTCACCCATGGTTTTCATGGCCAAGCTGGGAATCAAACCCTCGTCTCCAGAGTTGTAGTCCAATACTCAAACCACTATGCCGTGCTGGCTGTCATATTTTATAGTTATATTATTCAAGACTGTTTTAATCACTTTTAAATTGTCTGTTTGAATAACTGATACGTTTTTATTTTTTTAAAAGACTTGTGATTTGTTGTTTTAAGTTGATTTTATTATAAGCTACCTTGAACTCTAATTTATTTGTTTTAATAAACAAATAAAAATAATTAATTAATTAAAATAAGCACTGAAGAGAGGTGGGGAAGGGCATTATGGCTCCAAAGAGCTGCACTGGATCTCTCAAGGGGTTGCACAGGCAGCTCAATTCCCATCTGTGCTGTAGAAAGCGAGGGCGTGAGTGAAATGAGTGAAATCTGCTTAGTGGTGGTGCTGGGCAGTTTTGTCCAGAATTGATTCTTCAGAGTTTGTATAGAAGTATAGTATTTCTTTAGGACGTTCTCACTTCACCTTTCAGACTAAAGATTAGTCAGTCCTTGCTCGTCTAAAAGAAATGTACAAGGAAAGGGGTTGGGAAAGAGGAGGAAAAAAGTATAATGATGCCAGTTGATTCATTTACAGGACATTTTACTTGTATTTGTTTGGAATTGTTTTCTTTTCTCCTTCATCTAGAGAAGAGCACTGAGAAAGAGCTGATCAATCCCATCATGGATGTAGAAGATCTTGTAAAAAATGGAAGCAAGCACAGGTTGTTTTTTCTTCTTTTCCATTCCATCTTGCTCTGTGAGTGGCATACTAAATGTGATTTTTTATTAAAAAATGTTTTCAGAATCATAGGTGGCACAATCCCTTGGTGTTCTTGTGTCTTGTTATGAAAGGAATGCTTGGTTCTTAGCATGATCTCTTATTGGCTAGGTTTACCCTTGGCCAATTTATGTAGATGCAAGAAAAATGTAGTACATGCTGATCATAGCTGAGAGTAGAGTTATGCAACTGCAGTGCTGAATACCATTTGATAATTTTAAAAAAACTTGCTTGGATGCCTAATTCTTTTTTGAATGTTCTGGGATGGCTTTGGAAGTAGGATTCTGGTTATTATAGAGGCCACATGTCTGAACAAGAAGTTGGTCTCTAGCAGTGTTGTAACTTGTGCTGTTAAAAAGTATGGCTTTAAAACTTGGACATAATCACTGAAAGGTTTTGCCACTGACAATGTTTGCTTTCATGTCCCTTCTTCAAGGGTCACTTTGTGGACCTGTCATTTTCTGCTCTACAGTCTCAGTTTGAAAGTGTTGTCTACAGCAATAGCGCTAACTGCATGGTATTTTGTTGTTAACAGCCATCAGAGTGAGTTGGACCTATGGAGACCTTATGAATGAGAGACTACCAAGTCCTATTCCTGTATACTATAATACAGAAGACAGTAAATCTGCCCAGGAAATTGGCACATACACATTTCACTATGTGAACTGATGGCTCCAACTTGCCAAATCACTTTTTATATTAATGGGTTGTCTACTTGGAACCCAAGATGATTAAATTAAAGGCTATCATACTTTGGCCATATTGTAAGAAGGGATGACTCATTCAGCAATAATGCTAGGAAATATAGAAGGCAGTAGAAAGAGAGAAAGATGGCATGCCAAATGGTTTGATTCAATTAGGGACATCACGGGCCTGAATTTATAAGACCTAAGCAGAGCAGTGGATGACAAGGGGGGGCTTGGAGCTGTCTCATCCACAGGGTTGTCGAGTTTGACTCGGCAGCTAACAACAGCAAACTATAATACTGTACTAATTGTTGTTCACTGCCCTCAAGTCAACCTTTTATCTGTGAGCATTACATGCTAACTATATTAATCCGTCAGTTATGTTTATGTGCTCAGCTGTATTCTAAATCTTAACAAAGCCAACCCAAATATTTAATAGTAGAAATAGATTATTTAGATGGACTGTATTGAAGAAATTAGCGATTATTAAATAAAAAAATAAATCCAAATGTATAAAATTATTATTTGAATGAAAAATCCAACTTCATTCTGTACACATTGGAAGGCTTAGATTGCAAATCATGCTACTATGTCTAGGGAATTTCAAGCCTTCAGTCCAGTTCTCTGCACATCCCAAGGCATCTGTGGCTAACTGTCAAATTACTGCCCTCAAATCTATACCACTGTAGCTGATGTTCATACAGTGATAACATAATTAGTTGGGAGATTAGACCAAAGCCCCATTTCTTATCGTTCCTAAATTGTCAGCAATCCATCTTTGTTAGAAAAACCTATGTGCCATGACATAACTAATTAATTAAACAGGTATTTGCCTAATGGGTGCTAATCTGATTGAAAAAGTCCTACATGATGGACACTTCCCTTTTGAGGGGTCTTGTGGTTGCTTTCTTGATTGAGGCCTTGGTGTATGTTGAAAATATTAAATGCCTTCTAGCATTTCCC
Source organism: Urosaurus nigricauda (assembly GCA_034509955.1). NCBI lineage: Eukaryota > Metazoa > Chordata > Lepidosauria > Squamata > Phrynosomatidae > Urosaurus > Urosaurus nigricauda. Next base: position 5,999,010 of record JAOEGL010000004.1, read on the forward strand.
ACTCTCTGTTTTACGGCAATGGCAGGGTTTATATAAACTAAAGGGTTTAAATCTAGCATTCTCCTCTAATAAACAAAAAGATGGATTCATGTAAACATACAAGGCTAAATCCCTTAACATCTGATGGACCACATTGGCCCATTAAGAAATTGTCAAAAGCCCTTGAGAGTCATAATAAATGACCAGGGAGCATGTTAGTCATCTGTGCATTATATGCATTGTGTCTCTCTTTTCCCTTCAGAGTTTGTCCTTATTATCTCTCTCGGAATCTGAAGCAGCAAGCAGACATAATTTTTATGCCTTATAACTATTTGCTCGATCCAAAGGTATGTGGTGTATTGTTTAAAATTCACATCTATTTTACTTAGTATTTGTATTGGCTCTTAATGGAGATGCCAATGAAGAGAATATACTTTAGGAACACATTAAACTATACAATGCAAATTCACATATTTGTCACATGGAGGGGAAAATAAGAAGACATATGATATTTAAATCCAGAGCAGTCAGGAACACTTAGTTCTGTATAGCATTTATCTTTCTGGGGAAGGGAATGCTTTTCTATTGTACGGTATTATTCCTCTTTATTTGTATTCTGGTAGGAAGCTGGTATTTTTCAAGTGCATTCACCTGGCAAGTCAGAAAAATGCTGTTTTGTACATGAGCTTATACTGAAAATCATTATGCAGCATTTCTCAGGGTCTTTCATCTTTTCAAATATACTAAATATTCTTGGCATTGTTAAGCCCCATTGGATACTCAAGCAAGGCAGAGTTCTGTCAACTGCACCTTAATTATAGAAAATTCACCAGCTAAAATTTTTCCCTGTGTTGTAGGTAAGTAAAATTATAGGGTTCCAATACTTTATTGAGTTTCACAAATTTAATTTAGTGGCTTTCAGGAGATTATTATTATTATTATTATTATTATTATTATTATTTATATATCGCTGTAAATTTACACAATGCTGTACATACAATCTTAAATTAGATGGATCCCTGCCCTCAGGCTTACAGTCTAAAAGAGACAACACAAAAGGAAGAGGGGAAGGTGGTGGGAATCATAGAATCATAGAGTTGGAAGAGACCACAAGGGCCATCCAGTCCAACCCCCTGCCATGCAGGAACTCCCAGTCAAAGCATCCCCGACAGATGGCCATCCAGCCTCTGCTTAAAGACCTCCAAAGAAGGAGACTCCACTACACTCTGAGGGAGTATGTTCCACTGTCAAACAGCCCTTACTGTCAGGAAGTTCCTCCTAATGTTGAGGTGGAATCTCTTTTCCTGCAGCTTGCATCCATTGTTCCGTGTTCTAGTCTCTGCAGCAGCAGAAAACAAGCTTGCTCCCTCCTCAATATGACATCCCTTCAAATATTTGAACAGGGCTATCATATCACCTCTTAACCTTCTCTTCTCCAGGCTAAACATCCCCAGTTCCCTAAGGCAATCCGCATAGGGCATAGTTTCCAGACCCTTCACCAACTTAGTTGCCCTCCTTTGGACACGCTCCAGTTTCTCCACATCCTTTTTGATGCCCAGAACTGAACACAGTATTCCAGGTGGGGCCTGACCAAAGCAGAATAGAATGGCACTATTACTTCCCTTGATCTAGATGCTATACTTCTATTGATGCAGCCTAGAATAGCATTGGCCTTTTTAGCTGCTGCATTGCACTGTTGACTCATGTTCAACCTATGGTCTACTTGGACTCCTAGATCCCTTTCACACATAGTTTCATTCAGCCAGATGTCCCCCATCCTATATCTGCACATTTCATTTTTGCACCCTAAGTGCAGTACCTTACATTTCTTTGCATTGAATTTCATTTTGTTAGCGTTTCAGGTCATTTTGAATTTCAATCCTGTCTTCTGGAGTATTGGCTACTCCTCCAAATTTGGTGTCATCTGCAAATTTGATAAGTATGCCCCCAATACTGTCATCCAAATCATTAATAAAGATGTTGAATAGCACTGGGCCCAGGACAGAACCCTGTGGCACCCCACTTGTCACTTCTTTCCAGGTTGAAAAGGAGCCATTGTTCAGCACCCTTTGCGTTCGGTCAGCCAACCAGTTACAAATCCATGTAACAGTTACCTTGTTTAGCCCACTTTTTACAAGCTTGTTTGCAAGAATGTCATCGTGAACCTTGTCAGAGGCCTTACTGAAATCAAGATATACTATATCCACAGCATTCCCTTCATCTACCAAGCTGGTAATTTTATCAAAAAAGAGATCAGGTTTGTTTGGCATGATTTGTTTCTCTGAAACCCATGTTGGCTTTTTGTGATTATGGCATTGGCCTCTAAATGTTCACAGACTCTCTGCTTAATGATCTGCCCCAGAATCTTTCCTTGAATTGATGTCAGACTAACTGGACGATAATTGTTGGAATCCTCTTTTTTCCCTTTTTGAAGATGGGGACAATGTTTGCCCTCCAGTCTGCTGGGACTTCTCCTGTTCTCCAGGAGTTCTCAAAGATTATTGCCAATGGTTCTGATATTACATTTGCCAGTTCTTTTAATACCCTTGGATGTAGTTCATCTGGTCCTGGAGACTTATATTAATTTATGTTAACCAAGGATTCCTGTACTATCTCTTTACTTATTCTGTGCTGAAATTCCCCTATTCTCTCTTCTTCCCCATTATTCTTAGGTTGAGCATCCTTTGCCTTTTCTGAGAAGACTGAAGCAAAGAAAGTGTTGAGTAATTCTGCCTTTTCTCTGTCCCCTGTTTGCATTTTGCCATCTTCTGCATGCAGTGGCCCAACCGTTGCCTTCTTCTTCCTTTTGCTTCGGACATACCCCCAAAAGCCCTTTTTATTGTTCTTAACCATTTTAGCAAGCTTAGAAGGGGATGAGGTCCAGTAGTTCTTCTCTCCCTCTAGGGCCAGGACCAAGGCGGATGGACTGGAGGGAGGGCACGGCTTCTTAATACATAGTTAGAAGGAGGCATCCTGGGGCAGATGGCACAATCCTGGGAATGCTTCCCTAAACAATATAGTCTTTAACAATGTGGATAATATGGATAATGTGGAGATGGATAACAATGTGACCTTGGTACTGGAGATGTAGCACATGTTCATTCTGGGTTGGGATTTGCAAAGGTTCCTAAGGCCCACACTGTATATACAAGGATGGGGAAGAGGGATTTATCCTGTGTCTACACTATTCCTGTCTCTCACAATAGATCCTTCAGGGTAGTTTGATATAGTCAGTAATGAGGTGTCCTTTCCACACTATCTGACAATTTTCTTTCAAAAATAGAGTCGAAGAGCTCACAACTTAGACTTGAAGGGGACTGTGGTAATACTTGATGAAGCTCACAACGTGGTAAGTAAATCTGCTGTCATCTTGTCACAGTTTTTACACAATGAACAGCCTATTAGACCCACTTCTCCACTTCACTCCTAGTAATCTGTGAGTATTTCTTCCTCCAAGAAGTACTATGCAAGCAATATGGTTATCTTTAAACAGAGTCAATGGTGTTGATTTTGGAGGCAAACCATTTTTAGTCTGTAGATGTTCAGAGTAGGGAAAGAGGGAGGAAATTGTGTGATTAAGGTTTTTGTGGGTTTTTCAGGTGTGATGAAGGTTTAACCTTGCCACAGATGACTATGCATTTATCATTCATTTGCAGTTTGCTACTTGCACAGCTCCTGCTGTCGTTCTTTACTTATCTGGAAGTACTACCCATTAAGGAACTTGTTCAACCTTTTGGACTATTTGAGCTTCTGACATTATGTTTGTCAGCCTCTGCTTTATTTTATTGCAGAGAGAAGCCAAACATTGTAGGCATTTTATATATCACAATATAAACAGTTTTCCTTATGCCATTGAACCATCTAGCCTGGTACTTTCTGATCTGATTGCATCATTTCTTTTGTTCATGTTTGGCATGCCAGTTTTACTGCTGCCTGTAGAAGGGAAACAGAAATTTAACAGCTACATGAAAAGGGGACTATAGGAGGCAGCTGAGCAGACTGTTTAAGTAGGAATGTAGAGAAAGATCTGAACTTTTTCCAGTGCTGTATTCCACTTTAACTGCTATGACAACATCCTATGGAATCCTGGGATTTGCATTTTAGGGAGCTGCATTTAAAATTCTCACCCAGAGAGCTCTTGGTTCTCACAAAACTACATGGCGGTTAAAGTGGAATGTAATACTATAACATTGTGGTATGATAAGGACCTTACTCTTTTGCAAAATAGGCTGCTAAAAGGTGCTATATTACAAGGTGATATGTACTTTCAGTACTGTCTGAAACTCCTTAGTCTGTTCTGAACTACAGAATCTTGTTTATTTGTGCTTGCTTTTGCAAACTCCAAATTTGTGATCTCTTTCCATTATTGCTTGCTCTTGCTTCAGTCTTCTCTGTTCAGTGGTCATCTATTAATGATAGTCAGTTTGGAAAGAAGCTTTATTGCTGGTTGTTTTTAATTTTGGAAGGTTATGTATGCATTTTATGTCCTTTCACACTGGGAAAACATCACAGTGGCTTGCAGCCTTTTATTCTATGATGAATTTTCCTGTTGGTTTTTAATTGAATCTTGGGAACATGATCCCAGAATTGGCACCTTATCCACCAACAAACACCAGATGTTGCAGGCACACACACACACACACACACATATCTCCTCTCCTTGTTATTTTTATTCTGTCTTTATACAGCTATGTATCCTGTGAGTATAACCACTAATCTATCCATTAGAATGTACTAAGAGAATATTAGCAGCTCTTCTGCTGAATCAAAGTGTCAACTCGTCTTTCCTGTGCTGGTACCTGATATTTACAATTGGTCTGGAATGTTTGGTCCCCTTCCAGTCGGGTAAAAGGGCTCACCACAACTAGAAAGAGGTCTTGATTTATATCTCCCTTGGGAATAGGTCTCAAATGTGATCAAAACTAGAATGATTTTTACAGAACATAATGAGAAATTTTTAAAGATTCATGTTTTTACTTTAAACTGAGCTTGGCAATTCAGCTGCTCAGAGTGCAGTCATGGGCTTTCCTTATGCAATATAACAAAATATCAGTGAAAATTCTTCCCAACAAAAAGTCGTAGTTGTATATATTTTTTCTCCGACATGTTTTTTGTTAGGTTGCAGATAGCAGTGAACACTAAAGGAAACAATGATTTAAAATTTGCCTGAAATGGAAGAAACTATTGCTTAAATGGGTTACTTGCTTTCCTTTTCATTTATACCATTTTATACCATTGTGCAATATGTGTATAGCTGATACTGCTGATATTCTAAAATATTATAATGCTTTGTGTCTACATCCTTAGGAAAGGCTGTGTGAAGAGTTGGCATCATTTGATTTGACTCCTTATGACTTAGCTTCAGCAGTGGATGCCATCAATATTGTATTGGAAGAACAAGCCAGAAAAGTTCAGCAGAATGAATTCCACTCTGAGTTCAATATGGAGTATGCCAGCTCAGGTAGATTGTTTTAATCAATCAATAACATCTAGAGTGAACAGTTCCATGGCTGCATGCTTTTGGAATTGTGCTGTGGTACTGCATTTAATCTTCAGAAAGCTGAGTTACATTGCTAGGCAGTTGATAAATCAGGGTTACTGAACAGAATCTGTTTGGCACATCTCCCATTTAAGTCCCAACAGAGGGAAGGGAAATTGTACTAGACTATGGAATTAGATGTTGGTTGTTGTGTTCATGTCAGTTAGGTGTTTGCTTGGGGTTTTTTTTTTGTTTTTTTTTTTTTAGAGTGTACTCATGGAGTCCTCTGGAGAAAAAAATTGTTTGTACAGAAAGTCCCTGCTTATCTGATGGGTTAGGGACTGGAGACTGTCAGAATGTTGAAGTGGTTGAAAATTGAAACCTGGGGGGTTTTTTGGCTTGCAAATTCATTTTGGCCACCAAAAACATTTAAAAACATACTGTATATCACTTTTGAATGTGAGGACAGGTCCACTGTTTCTGTAAGACAGCTTTGGGACTGTGTGCGGGTGAACTGTCTTAAGCTAGCTTCATAGGCGAGAAGAACTGAGAGTGAACCCTTCATCAAATTAATGGAAATTGTTTGTAATTTGCAAAAATTGAAAGGGAGCCATCAAAAAGCAAGGCCTTGAAAAGCAGGGGTGTCCTAAACTTGTCAATGTCCTTCTTGAATTGTGTACCCAGAAGTGGACACAGATTTCAGATGAGGTCTGACCAAAGCAGAATAGAAAGGCCCTACTACTTTGCTTTCATTTTGAGATATATCTATATATGCATTCATGCATGCATGAAGAGATGAAAAAACATTGATGGGACCTGTCTTGAGATTAGCATGAATACAAGTTTACTTTCTTTCATATACAGAACTAAACATGGAACTTGAAGACATAGCAAAAATAAAGAGTAAGTACCATTATTAACAACACTGTTTCTATACAGTTGTTAAGATCACTTGGATATTAGTCATTTTCAGTTGGGCCAAGAGGAGTATGTAACAAATTATTTCCTCCTGTTATGTTCAAAATGTTGCTCTTCATTTGCCTTGTTCTGCCTTGTTGCAGTAAATGAAATGTCTCTCAACATGTACAATAACTGAAAAATGAAATGTCCTGAACATTATAAAAACAAACAAACAAACAAAGGTGGGTTATTTGTTCACTTGTTTTGTTTACTTCTCTTTTTGGTGGGTGTGGGGAGAAGGATGCATATCATTCTTGTAGAAAAGGATGCTTAATCATTTAACTTGCTTGAAACTTCCATGACAGATAAGAAATGTCAGTGAATTTAATGGCAACTTGTTGACTACTGAGGGTGCTTCATGTTTATGTATCTTCAGCTGGAGAGCTACTGTTCATTTGCATGTTTTAATTGCCTGTAAATGTAATTTGCATATCATTTTTATAATTCCGCCAGATGGTAAACCACTGGTTGACTTTGGTTCTAGTTTGTGAACAGTATTCTTATTAAGAAAATGTTACGCATAAATAAAACATCTTGTAACAAAACTAGAAGAAAGTTCTCCTCTGACACATTTTGAGCATACGGAGGTTGGACTTTATGTTGCTTGCTTCTGAAACCTGCACCTTTAATTTTTTTTTAAAAAAAATTAAATTGACATCCTCTTCATCTATCACAGCTAGACATTTTCCTCTCTCATAAAACTATGGATTAGATGAGATTTTTCAAATCCCAACTAACCTGTTAGACACAGAAATGTTTGCATGTTTTCCACTCCTGGCCTGCATTTACTGCTTTGCCCATTTCAAGAATACGCTGGTGCATAAGGCAGATCAGGGATTAGGGATTCAGCGTGTACTGGCTGGGGTTACACTCACCCTGAAATCTTAGGTCTGCAGCTTGGATTTGCTGGATTCAGATCTGAACTTGGATGTGCAGGATTCAGCTGTGGCCAGGAGCACATTTGCACAGTTAAAACTAGTGCAATAGCTGTGCCTGTTCTTGAGAAGTCAGATGTGGTTATGGTGACACATGCCTTGATTACATCCCATTTGGACTACTGTAACGGACTCTTTGTGGGACTACCTTTGGAAACTGTTCAGAAATTTTAGTGGGTCCAAAAGGCTGCATCCATTCTGTTGGCTGGCTACAGAGATCGTGTGAGTCCCCTGATGAAACAGCTCCACTGGCTACCAGTCTATTTCTGAGCAGAATTCAAAGTGCTGGTTTTGACCTTTAAAGCCCTACACAGTTTGGGTCCAGACTATTTGAAGCACAGTATCTCCCTATACAAGCCAGCCCAAGCTCAGCAGAGGAGCGCTTTCTCTCAATTCCGCCACCTTGACAGGCATGGTTGGTGAGGACTTGGGAGATTGCCTTCTTGGTGGCTGCTCCCAGACTGTGGAACTTCCTGCCACTGGATGTCAGATTGGCCCCCTCCTTGCTCTCTTTTTGCCAGAGGCTGAAGACATCCTTCTTAGATTGTAAACCTGAGGGCAGAGGGCAGGGAACCGTCTAATTATAAGATTGTATGTACAGCACTGTGTAAATTTACAGCGCTATATAAATAAAGGTTATTTCGGTAGGCTTTTAGTGTGTACTCATACTCATGTAGTATGTGTGTATAATTGGTGTGCTGTTTTTAATGCTTTGATATTTTTAATGCTTTAATGTTTTTAATTGAAATAGTTTTAATGATGTATTTTAACTGTTATGTTTTAATATTAGTATTTTTATAACATTTGTAATTAATAGCTGTATCCTTTTAAAATTATAGTAAGTCACCTTGAATCCCATTTTGGGAGGCACGCATAACATCTGGATGGTATTTTATTTTATTAGTCACTGTTTTTTCGTCTGGAAAAAGAATATGCCCTGTATTTCGACAAGGAAGCCTGCAGATAGCCTGCTATATGAATATGGCAGGATAGCCTCTTTAATCTGTTTCCAGACTTGGGGGATCTTGCAGTTTAGAAGGAGCCATGTGTTACTAGGAAGACATTGGTAGGAGGCCTTTGTTTTAATTCGGCCTTAAGAGCAGGAGTGGGACAACTCCTACCTACCCAAATAGTCTCCAGTTGTATATATAAAAAAATCAGAACACCTGTTCTGGATCAAGCCAAAGGTTTTTCTAGTTCAGCATTCTGTTCACAAAGTAGCCAATCGGTTGCCTATGGAAGTCCACCATCAGGGCATAAATAGATGTCCACCATCCAAGGGTCTGGAAAGCCCTATGAAGAGAGGCTTAGGGAACTGGGTATGTTTAGCCTGGAGAAGAGATGGTTAAGAGCTAATATGATAGACCTGTTTAAATGTTTGAAAGGGTATCATATTGAGTTTTCTGCAGTTCCAGAGAATAGTTCTTGAAGCAAAACTATAGGAAAAGAGATTCCACCTAAATGTTTAGAAGAATTTCCTAATAGGGAGAGCTGTTTGACAGTGGAACACACGACCTTGGAGGCTGGTGGAGTCTCCTTAAAGAGATGCTGGATGGCCATCTGTTGGGAGTGCTTTGTGTATTCCTGCATGGCAGGGGGTTGGACCGCATGACCCTTGTGATCTCTTCCAACTCTATGATTCTAAGATTCATGTCTTCTCAGCAATACTACTAACCATAACATTGTGTACTTCTCCTCTTTTTATTTCTTTGCTTTACAGGGATTCTTCTTCTGTTGGAAGATACAATTGATGCTGTAGAGTTACCAGCAGATGGAACTGGGCTTACTAAGGAGGGAAGGTATGTTTCACAAGGAGCAATGTCTGTTCCAAACAGATGTTCCTTATATTTTTGTATTTGTTTGTAGGCATAAAATTGCCAAGTTGCTTTTCTTCTGTAGTGCTGTGTGTTTAGAACATGGCATGGAAGACTTGGTACAGAAGCATGTTCTTGAGACTCTTGAGCATAACTCAGAAATCCACTTTTTACAGAATTATTGAATAATAGAGTTGGAAGTGGCTACAAGGACCATCTATCTAATCCAACCTTCTGACATGTCAGAATACATAGTTAAAACACTACTGAAAGATGCCAACCTAACCTCTTGTTATAGACCTCTAGAGGTGAAGAGTCCACCACCCTTTGAGGCAGTCAGTTCCACTGTTGGACTGTTTTTACAGTAAAAAAAAAGTTCTTCCTAATGTTTAGGTGGGATCTCTTGTAATTTGTGTCGATTGGTTCATGTTCAAGTTTCTGGAGCTGCCGAAAGCAAAGCTTGCTCCTTCATCTACATGACATATTTAAAGATAGCCGTCAAGTCACCTCTCAGTCTTCTCACTTTTGATTACTGGAAATTTTATGTGGCTGAAAGATTATTCCATGGATCAAGAAAGAAGGTTAGACTTACAGGATTGAAGAGATCCTTGTTTAGCCTTGTTGAATGGCCTTGGGCCTAACATTATAAAGAGTCTATGTGCTATAGTGCTTGGACTAGTACTGGTGTGAAACAGACTCAGATCCCTACTTAGCCATGAAGCTAGATTGGTGGGTGACCTTTTGCTAATCACTATGCATTATCTTAGCTTATCCTACAGGACTATGTGAGGATGTTCAGAACAAGGGATGTATATGGCATCTTTGACTTTCTTGGAGGAAAGCAGCAATATAAATTTTATAAATAAAATAACCTATCTATCATGTAGGTTTCCTCGGAAGATAAAGTGGTGGTACTGGCAGGTGAATATGCACACCATTGAGAAGAAAGGGTTGGATAATAATGTAGTAAAATAAAGTGAATCCCTGGGCTTTCATCAAGCTACCCCATTTCATCTTCTTGATGACAAAAGTATTTTTAACCCTTGTACACCAGGATGGGCCTTTTACTTTTCCAGTCATGCTTTATTGCACAGGGTCTACACAGAACTAGATCTGTAGTGTAGGTGTTCAGTAATGCAGTCACCTGCTTCGTTAAAAACAAAGACAAGATGCTAATGGTAGGTGGAAAGCTAGTGGTAAAGGCTAATAGTAGATAGTGCAGTCTCCATCCCGCAGAAAAGAGGAGACAGTGAGCTTCTGGGATATTAAGTAAAGATTCTTAACTGTGTTTCTTCTTGAATTTACAGCTACATATTTGATCTGTTTGCTAAGGCCCAGCTCACATTCCAAACCCAGAGTTCTATTCTTGAGTCACTGGAACAAATTATACAGTATTTAGCAGGCCGTAAGTATATGTATTATCCTTAGTAAAAATTGCAGATTTGGGAGAATTTGGGAACAAATACAGCACTATATTGTACAGCTATACTGGAAATGATAGAAACTCTGTAAAGAAAGGGCAGTTCTGATCTTCCAGATGTTGGGCTGCTACTCTTAGCATCCCTCACCTTTTGCTGTGCTAGTAAGAGCAAAAGGAAGTTGCAGTCCAGCAACACCAGGAGGAGCGGACTTGCACACCCCTGCTCAGAAGGTTTGTCTACATTTGGGGTTCATAATGATTCAGTGCTGTTGTTGATAGCTCAAGAGGTATCTGTGTCCTTCATCAATATTTTTAGTATTATCATTATTGTTACTACTACTATTACTGTTACATTTATTTATATCCTACCTTTTTTCAATTTGGAATTGAAGGTCGCCTACAGCAGTTACAACAAACATAGTTAAAAGTTAACAGCTTATAAACATTAAAAGGCAACCATCATAAAATTTGAAGCCAGTTAAAACAAAACAGCAAAACAAATAAAAGTCCTGCACATTATACAAGACGTGTTTCCCCTGAAAAATAACATCTCATAGGATGGTGGGAATAAAAAGCATTTTACCTGCTTGCAGAAAGATAATAGGAGGGTGTCTGTCTATCTTCTCCAGGAGAGGAGTTTGAAAACCTTGGAGCAACCACCGTGAAGGCCCTCTTCCATGTTCCCAACTAATATGCCTGTGAGGGGTGTCATGACAGAGAGCACCCCACCTACAGAAGGTCTCAAAGCATGGGCAGGTTCATATGGGAGAGTGCAGTCCTTCAAATAATCTCCACTGGAACCGGGCCAGATTACCAATTTGGCCATTCCCCATATACACCTGCCCAGAGTGGAAAGGGCCATCTTGTATTTCTCCTGTGGGAGCAATATATTGTGTTATGAGGATGTGGGAGAGTGCCTTCTCAGATGTTACAACCTGGCTGTGGAAAGCACCCCCCACCAGAGACCGAGTTGGTAGGTTACTGTTGATCTCATTTTAGCCTCAAGTTAAAACATGACTTGCGTTAAAAAGCCTTTGGGGCTTAGTGATCACCCAATGTATATACATATGTTACTTTCATATATGTATTGATATCAAGCCACTTTATGATTCCTTATATTAAAGCACATTTTAAATTGATTTTATTGTAAACTGCCCTGAGATCTTTGGATATAGGGTAGGATATAAACATTTTCATAAGTAAATAAATACATTTGTCATTTTAATGCCCTGTCCTTAGTTTGAAGAAATCACTTTGGAGCTCTTCTCAGGCACTTTTTTATTTTATTTTATTATTTTTATTTTAACCAGTCTAAATAATTTTGTTTGTCAGCAAACTTGGCCATGTCACTCTTCACCCCCCAATTCCAGATCTTTTATCAACAAGTTAAAAAGCACTTGGTCCTAATACAGATCCCTGCAAGAAGACTCCAGTGTTGACACATGTTCATTGTGAGAAGTGACCTCTACTTTTTGGTTTTTCAAAACTTATCTGTAGTCTCCTCCTTGGCTATCTCCACATAAATAAATTAACAAATGATAAACTTTATTTTTATACAGCAATCAAGCCAGCTTACATGGCTAAAATATATTGGAATAATACATACAAAGTAGGGAGAGTACAGAAATTAGATGGAAATGTTCCAGGAAGGCCTGCCAGAAGAGATCTGTCTTAACAGCTTTTACGGATCTCCTCCGGCAAGGCGTTTCATAGTGTGGGACTGGCAGTGGAGAACGTCCTCTGGGAGGTTGTCGTTAGTCTGGTTTCTATGGGTTGCAATAAATTCCTCCCAGATGACATGAGGGTGCAGGGTGGATTGTACGGAAGTAGGTGATCCCTTAGATAGTTTGGACCCAAGCCATGTAGGGCTTTAAAGGTAATAACCAACACCTTATGCTGCGCCCAGAAACCAATAAGCAGCCAGTGAAGAGATTTCAGAATAGGTGTGATATGATCACTTCTAGTTGTACCAGTGATCAGCCTGACTGCCATGTTTTGTACTAATTGTAGTTTCTGGACTAGGTACAAAGGTAGCCCTATATAGAGTGCATTGCAGAAATCGAGTTGTGAGGTTACCAGTGCATGTACTACAGTTTCTAGGTCTTACTTCCAGGGCATTCTTGTTTTATCCCTGTATTATTTAATATTGTGAGATTTTCCCCCTTCCTGCATGGAAATTCAGGAATATGTTGGAATGAATTTTTTGAAGTGTGTACATTGATGTATGATTCCCACATAGATTAAAGGATTTTTTGTAATATATTTGACACTGGACATATTTGTATGTATTTTTTCTCTGCTGAATCCATCATAGATTTTGCAAATGGAGAGATTTTTAAGGCAAGATACATTCCATTCTATTAGCAGTTTGGGGAATACTGATATCTCTGCATGAAAAAGTGAATCCAGCAGCTTTCCATTCTGAATCAATACATGCTAAAAGATTTTAATGTTTATCTCTTTTTCTTCTCTCTTATCCCTTCCCCCCTCTCTTTCTCTCTAGGTACTGGGATATTCACCAACACCACTGGGTTGCATAAATTTACAGACATAATACAGGTGAACATCTGTTGGCTCTGCATTTATAGTTGATAAAGACTGCCGATGCTCTTGAGACAGAATTACAAACTCAATGCTTGTAAATCAAGACACTTCTCCATGGTATCCTGGAAATATCATCATGAGGCACATTAGGTTAATGTGGGACAAGATGATTCTTAGAATTTTAACTTAGGATGGTTAAAAGCAAAAAATTCCATTACACTCAAAGCTTTCAGCATATTCAAGTGTGAAGGAGAGTAGGCCTGAGTTCACAAGGAGCTTTTTTTGGGTATGATGAGCATGCATATGTGTACATATTCATATGGTAATGCAGTAAAATACATTTAGAGGGTGTAAAGATAGTGTCTAAAATTAAGTGAAGCTGTTGTGTCTTCAAATTGTTTCAGACTTATGGAAACCCTAAGATAGGCATATATGGGAAGTAGCTTGTTGTTGTGTGCTTTCAAGTCATTTCCGACTTACGGTAACCCTAAGGTGAACCTCTCACAGGGTTATCTTGGCTAGGTTTGCTAAGACTGGGATAGTTAAAAGTAAAAACTTGGATTGAATTCAGATGTTCAGCATATTCAAGTGTGAAGTAGTGTAGGCCTGCGTTCACATGGAGCTCCTTGGACAGATGAATATTCATATGTGTACAATTCGTATGGCAATAAAGTAAAATATATTTAGAGTGTAAGGACAGTGTTTATAATTAAATAATGTTGTTGTGTCTTCAGACTGCGTCTGACCTATGGCAACCCTAAGGCCGGCATGCCATATATACTCGTCTATAAGTCAAAAAAACTTATGCCCCAAAATCAACTCCAGAATCCTGGGTCAACTTATATATGGGGCAATACAGTAAGACTACTTTGAAAGCTCCTAAAAGAAGTGCCCACCATTCCTTTGAGCCAGCGAGCTTTGAAACAGCTGCTGGGGGACAGAGAGAAAGAGAATGCTTGCTTGCCTCCCCGTTTGCCTTCCCTCTCTCCCTCCTGTGCACATGTGTGTATGTTTGTGTGTGTTGCTTGACGGGGGAGGGGGGTTGCCGCCAGACACATGAGCCTGCCTTCGTAGCCAGTGACCTTTGAAACAGCTGTTGAGGCAGGCACAGGGAGTACCCTCGACTCATCCATATCAAAATCCACAATTTTGGCCCCAAAACCTGCCCTCAACTTATACACGAGGTTGACTCATAGTCGAGTATATACAGTATATGGGATGTGGCGTGTTGCTTTTGTGTGCATTCAAGTCATTTCTGACTTATGGCGACCCTAACATGAGCCTATCATAGGATTTCCTTGGCAAGATTTGTTCAGAGGAGGTTTGCCTTTGCAAGCTGAGAGAATAAGACTTGCCCAAGATCACCTAGTGGTTTTCCATGGCTGAGTGGGGAGTCGTAGTCCAATTCTCAAACCACTGCACCACACTGACTCTGCCAATCCATGCGATTGATCTGTTTGATGCATACCATTAGAAGTGAATCTTGGACATTTTCCTAATGAGAAGAAAAATCTAAATGCTTTTTCCAGGCATGCCAATGTAATGTGTTTAAAAACAAAGCAAAATATTATAATCCAATTTTCTTTTGGTACCCTAAGTGTAGTTCTTTTAAATGCCACCAGGTGGAGGTGACTTTCCAAGCAGTAATTAATACACTGCATTTCAAAAAAACTGTATCTGATAGAAGGGCTTCAGTGTTTAACCAGTAGAAAACCTTTTAACTGTCCAAAACAGTGTCCCCAAATAGGTGGCCAGATAGATTTTTAGTTTATAATTTAAAAAATTATACGTACTATGGATAGCAAACACTGCCTTAACAGAGAATCCATCTAAGATAAGTGCCTGCTGCAACACGTATGTATATAATCTAAAAGCACATTTTACAGCGGGACCCCACTGTCCCTGGGCTCCCATCTGTGGATTTGAGCTTGCATGGATGGGCAATCCCAATTGTGCCCAGCGGCGGCACATGCATGTCATGCTGCCTTTAGGGACAATGGGACTTGAGGTCCCAGTTTTTTCTTTTTCTTTTTTCTTTCTTTTTTCTTTTCTTTTTCCTCTTTCTTTCTTTCTTTCTTTCTTTCTCTCTTTCTTTCTTTTTTGTATATATGGGGTGGGGGTGGTCCAGAATGAATCCCCCATGGATATGAAGGTCCAACTGCATATTTTTAAAAGAACTGTTAGGATTAACTCATATGCAAATGCATGTTTAATCAACTAATATTCTCTAACTGATCAGCATAGATTTGTCATTGAATGACAACCCTACAGAATAGGAATTCCATCAGTGAGTGCTATTTCTCCATTGCTGCACCTCTGCAGATAATTGTAGAATAAAGTTGTGATGGCAGAAGATACTTTGTGTTTCTAATCAAGATTTTTATTTGGTGCTTCTTAGTTTACTCCATTAAGTCTATGACCATACTCACTTCGCCATCAGCTGAACCTCTCTGTTCTCAGTGCTTTGTTATCACCTTCATCTTTATTATGCTGAAGGCATCAAAATTGTGATACACCTTAGTTATCTTACCTGGAAATCTTGTTGGACTTTTCCCACTTTTAATTACAATTTTTTATTTGCTTTCTGTTTTGCCTAGACTGTCTTTAGCTTCGGACCATCCGAAGGAACATCTAGCTCAACGCCAAACTGTCCAGTCTCAAAATATTATAAGGTATGTGGTATTCAGAATGCAGGAAAGTCAAAGGAAGGATTAGCAGTTGGGTTTGAGTAGCCTTATAAGTGAAACTGTTTTGCTTTCAAGAAAATAAGAGCTACATGAGTTTAATGTTCCTAAATTTAGTAGTGTTACCTTTTTTGATTATGAGATATTGAGAAAAATCTGCTTTGCAAAGTCACAGATATCTTAAATTTATTCCTTTCCTAGCTTGAATTGGATATCACTGCTTGTGTTGCTCTAATAACTCATGGTCATCAGAAATAGAAGCCCTCCAGTGGTGGTTGTGAGTTGATGTAGCAGAGGTGTTCTTTTACTTCATACTCATCAGTGCCATTTGTCTTTAGGTGCACATCCACCCAGATATGAGTAATCAGAAAAAGAAGCAGAGGTCTGACCTGTGGAATTCATCTGTAACTAGAAAGCAAGGTAAGGGTGTTGAGGTGCTGCTCAGTTTGTGTCAGCTACAGTACAACTAAAATCTTACTCTACAAAAAAAACAACAACAACAGTTCTGTTACACATAAAAAAATTAAAATAAAAAGATTTTAAACTTATACAGAGTATTGTGGTAAAACAAAAAAAAATACAGTGCAGAGACTTCTTTCTAGTAAAAGAAATATAAAATGATCAACAGCTCAGAGTAAAACCAAATTAAATATATGGGTTTGTCCATTTTCTTATTGCCAGGAAGAAAACAACTGTTTCATAGAGGTCTTCCACAGAGGAGGCTTTCGGGAGCACAATTCTCCTCTAAAACAACATGCATGCTTCCAGTATGATTTTATAATGAAATGGGAGATTACATTTCCATGTCACTGACCTTAATAGTGAGGCCCTAGGAAGGGGGGGGGGGCACAAAAAGCACCCAGGACCCCCAACACTGCTGACAGCCAGTGTGTGGCCCACCCCTGTTCTCAAAGGTGCTAAAGGGAGAGTTTATTTTTGCTTGATCAGAAGAGCAAGGCTTCAAATTTCATTTGCCAGGAAGGGCCTTGTCAGAATCTCAAGGTGTGACTCCAGATGGTGTAGCTAGTTACCTATAAAACTTTCTCCTGCTTAGCTGTAAAGCCATTCCCCGTTGTCATCTATAAGCAACCTCAGGGGAGGGAAAAATCATGATCAGCCCTGGAGATGTTTGTATGGCACTTTGCTTTTCACACAATGGTAAGAGCCAATTTATCCTATAGCCAAGCTGTTCTGCAGCTTAAATTAACTTGGCCAATGTGTGTTCACACCTTATGATAGTGCAGCTTGTTAGATCTCCCACCTGTACATGTGCACAATGACCACAAAGAAGAAAGACTGTCTGCTTACTTGTGCCTAATGGCTATTTTAAAATGTCCATCTGTTCAGAAGTCTCACAAGCTACTCTCCTCCTTTAGTATCTATCACTTGCTGAATTTCAGTTCCCAGAGCCCTATCCCACATAGGCAGTGGTGAGGAATGCTGGGAGTTACCATCCAGCAACATATAGAGGCTACATATTTTTATGTGTGATTCTCTGTGAGTTTATAATATTGTCCAAAGAACTGAACGCTGAACCAGTGTTGAGTTCTGGGATTTTCCCAGTTGAGGATGAGGGTTGGAATGCTCTCTAAAACTCTGCAGATTTCCAAAATTTTGGTCTGTCCAAAACTCTTGTGTTTGTGCATACAACTAGTCAGGTAAACACCACGTACTTTAACAATGTTTTAAATATGTCATTTTTTTTACTGCACATCCCATTAACAATGTTTGCAGCACAGAACATTCAAAGCCCTCCGTTTCTTCTTACACGAGTGCTTTTCAGCAGTGTAGATTGAGAAGTTGGTGAGATGTCCAATGGATATTTGGTAATTGACAATAGCTTATGGTGTAGTATTCAGAACTGAAGAAGAGCTCTCTTAACTTTTTGCCTTGATATCTTGTTTGATACAGGAAAGATCCTGAGCTATTGGTGTTTCAGCCCTGGATATAGCATGCATGAGCTGGTTCGTCAGGGAGTCCGGACAATCATTCTAACAAGTGGGACACTCTCCCCTGTTTCGTCCTTTACTATGGAAATGCAGATGTAAGTCTCTTACAACTGGGTTGTAGCCTAGTATAGTACAACTCCTTCTTCGGATTTCAATGAAATAATTAAAATTTAGCTTACACTAAAAGTAGTGTGAAATTTTCAGTTTTACATTAATTGAAGATATATAAGATTTCTTCACCACTATTTTCATGTTTGCCTAATAGTAACTAGGATGTTGATGCATCAGTGGTTGGATATTCTTTGAGGTCAGTCTAATTGCATATACAGTTGCCCCTCCTAACTTGCTGATCTTGGATCCGTGACCTTGGAAATTTGTGGAGGGGTGACCCTGCTGTTTTTAATGGGGTACACCCCCACATGGGCACACACCCCATTCAAGTCTATGGGGCTTGAATATGTGTGAGCCTTCATTTTTATGGGGAGGTTCAGAATGGATCCCCCCGCGAAAACGGAGGGCCAACTATAGTAGCATCATCAGGAAAGATCGTTTTTCTTTATCACCTTAATTGGCACAAGTGAGTACTGGCACAAAGTTGCAAGTTTGGAATATGTGACGCGCATGCAGTATTTTAACTCGTGAGATCCATTTCACTTGGAGTGCATCTTGACTGAATTTCATATTATATTCATGTATGTTCACACTGACAGATACTTTTTCTTCGTGGTCTCTGTGCCTCACACAATAGGGGATTTGCACCTGCGCAGAGACTCCATTCGGAAGCTGAAAAGCTGAGCAGATTGGCGGTAGCCCCACCTCTGTCACTCCCTGAGCAGGTCCAATCCTGCCAATCTAGCTCCTCCTTCAGTTCTGTTTTGTCAACCGCAAGAGAAACATCTCCTTCAGAGTGGTGATTGTTCTCTGCGAACGGTTGAGTAGATTTTGTTCCAAAAAATTCCTGTTCTCTCTTTTTGTCTTCCTCCTTGAGCTGCCTTTTTTTCTTTCCGGTTTGGGTTTTTTCCCTCAAGGTTTTCAGCCCAGAGAGGCCCCCTCGCCTTTTCAGGCTTCTTATGACCCCCCACTTATCTTTTTAAGAAGTGCTCTGTCTGTGCCAACAAGCTCACCCTTGTAGGCAAGCACTCTTTTAAGTGCCTTTTTGTCTAGGCAGGACCCACATCCCCGAGAAATGCCCCCATTGTAGGGCTTTCACTCTGGTCACCCTCTGTAATAGGGCCAAGAGACTCCAAGTTCATCTGTGGGAAAAGGCCCTCTCCATCTCTCAAGCTTCCTCACTAGAGGCAGACCCTCTGGGAAGACTCCTTATCTCCAAGTTTCTGAAGATCCTGAAACTTTCTCAAAAATCCGCACCGACGCCATCGACACTGACACCGACCGCTTTGGCATTGATGTCGATAACGTCAACATTGGCTCCATTGGCATCAACTCCATCACTTTCTAAGGCGTCGATGTCGCAGTCCTCCAACCTTCCCCCTCAGGAAGTTCGGTCGACCTCCCACAAGGCCAAGAAGAGGGTCTCGCACCACGAGGGTGATAAGCACAAGAAGCGTCACAGATACAAGGAGTCTGCCACGGCTGTGACGACAGCGACAGCCCATGTGGATTCAGCTGTGGCTTTCCTTTGACCTGCTTCGATGCCAATGGCCAGTCTCCTGGCCCCGGCCCCGGCCACAGTTTCAGACTCGGCGCCGAAGGTTTTTGACTCAACTGCGACATGCCGTCTCAGCTCGTGTCCACTTCGACTTTGACGGTCTCCCCTATCCTTCCACCATCGGAGCAAGTGCCCAGGGATATATTGGCCACCCTGGCAAGTATCTACCAATTGAAATTCCCGCCTCCCCCGTCTCCACCACGACAGAGTTCACCTTGGAGGTCGCCGGAGCCATTTGTGGAACGTTATTTTGACTCGCCTCACTCATCAGCTTCCTTCCTCACTTGACATCAAGCAGAGGACTTCTGGAGAGAATGGCACCTTTCTTACCATTACTACTCCCCTTCCTACAGGGACCGCCACTATTATCGGGATCCACACTTCGACTACTTTTGTCGTCAGAGATCTCGGTCCCGGTCCCTGGTAGATGCCCATAGGGAATACAGGGTGATCTCACCTCACCACCGCCTCGGTCGATGGCAGCTCCGGTACTGACATCGATGTCGACTTCTGTGCTGACACCGATAGTGTCCACTATTCTTTTGACTGCTTTGACATCGACAATTCCAACTGCGGCTCTGACGTTGACATCTGTTCTCCTTTATGGTACATCAAGATTTGCCTGCACCTGCTGTGTCTTTGGCTCACTCTACAGAAAATTCTGCCTATGATCCGGAGGTCTCTCTGGGTTTCCCCACATTGGTCGTTTCCTCCCCCAATGAGGAAGTGGAAGATACTACACCACCCTTGCCCATTGAGGACATTCAGTTGTTCTCAGGGATTGTGGACATAATGGCCAAAGCAGTCGGCCTACAGGCAGATCAAGCCCCAAAACCTCCAAGGGACCCGATAGATGGCCTGTTTGCCAAACCTGTGCAGCCAGGTGTAATTCCTTTTCTCCTGTTCTTCGCGGTCATCATGGCCCTCTCTTGGACTAAACCGGCTTCAACCTCACCAGCATCCAAGAAGCTGGACTCTCTCTGTAGGGTGCAATCTGATTCTGCTCCTTTTTGTTCACTCACCCGACCCCCTTGGTGGTGGAGTCCACTTCCAAATCCTCAGGCAAGACCCATTCTGCCCCTTAGCTGGACAACTGGCTGCTGGTGTTGTCCTCCCAGACACAGCTATTCAAAGACATTCACTCTACTCTGTCTCTTCTTACCGACTTAGGACTCACCATCAACCTGTCCAAGTTAATTCTCCGACCGGTGAAGGTGATAGGCACCTCTCTGGACTCTGTCATGGCACAAGCCTACCTCCCAACCAGAAGGGCGGAAGCCCTCTGGGACCAGCTTCGCTATGTCCTCACCACTATCCAGTCTATGGCAAAGGACATATAATGCTTATTGGGCTACCTGTCTTCGACAATGGCTATGACTTACCTCACACATCTGAGATTCAGACCTCTCCAGGAGTGGTTCCTTTCTGTATTCGACCACCTCCGCGACAGCCAGTCCAAGAGATTCTCGATTCCTGATCATTTGAGGGACTCCCTCAAGTGGTGGCTGGTACCCTCCAACATTTTCAGAGGGATGCCCTTCCAAGCACCAGAACCTTCCAGGATGGTCACCACAGACACATCTATGACAGGATGGGGTGCCCACTGCAAGGACCTTCGTGTGCAGGGTCAGTGGTCCCCAGAGGAATCAGAGCTGTACAACAACACTCTGGAACTCTTGGCAGTCATCAAGGCCTTCAGGGCCTTCGAACATCTTCTCCTTCAAAGAGTTGCACAAGAGGTGTCAAACAATACAACCACCATCTGCTACATCAACAGACAGGGAGGAACACACTCTCCAGTTCTCTTGCACCTGTCTCAACACTTCTGGATGTGGTGCTACTGTTGCTCGATCCACCCAGTGGCGGTTCACCTTGCAAGCAAAGACAAGTGCTAGCAGACTCCCTCAGCAGGGACAAGGTCCTTCAGCACGAGTGGACTCTGTCAACTCAAGCCTTCTGTCTCCTCACATCTTGTTGGGGGACCCCCTCAGTGGACCTGTTTGCCACTCTGGAGAATCTGCAGTGTCCACTATTCTACACCAGAGCAGGCATAGCCCTGGGATCCCTGGGAGATGCCTTCCTCTGTGACTGGAGCCAGGACTTCTTGTACGCCTTCCCTCCCCTACCGCTGATCTCCAGGGTAGTGGCCAAGATGACCAGAGACGGGTCCAACACAATTCTTTTGACCCCCTTCTGGCCGAGATAGCCTCGGTTCACCCCGCTGCTCCATCTGGCCAAGGGCCAGTACTTCCACCTTCCGAACTGGTCGGACCTTCTATCCCACTCCAGCTGAGCAGTCCTGCATCCAGACCTTCACAATTTGCAAATAACAGCTTGGAGGATCAGGCCCTGACCTCTCCTGAACTGCTCAGGGTCTTGTCGACTTCCAGAAAGGATTCTACCAAGCAATCCTATGCGTATAAATGGAAACAGTTTTGTGCCTTTGCGGAGACTAGAGCTGAACCTTCTTCTCCTGTGGGCCTCTCTACTGTGCTCCAATTCCTGCTGCACCTTCGAGGGTCAAGGCTTGGCCTTTTTGTCCCTCAAAGTCTACCTTTCGGCCATAGTTGCCAACCAGCCACCTGGTTCTCCATTGTCTCAGCTCTTCACTGCGCCAATGCTCAAGAGGTTTTTCAAGGGACTTCACCATCTCTACCCACCATTGAGTCCTTTGGCCCCAGCTTGGTCTCTATCCTTGGTGCTCACACAGCTCACGAGACCTCCTTTTGAGACCTTGGGCTTGGCCTCTCTCAGATTGCTGACACTCAAGGTGTCCTTTCTTGTGGCCATCACCTCAGCCAGACGTGCTACAGAGTTGACGGCCCTACGCTCAGATGAGCCTTTCCACATTTTCTACAGGGACAAGATGGTCCTCAGCCTGGACATCTCCTTCCTCCCTAAGGTGGTTTCACCGTTCCACCTCTCTCATTAGTTGTGCTACCAAACTTTTATCCAGATCCTTCTTTGCCTTTGGAAAAAAAACATGCGCATTCTCGATGTTCACTGTGCCTTGGCATTTTATGTTCAAAGTTCTGCTGAGTTCAGGATGTTCACCAAGTTGTTTATTTGTTATGGTGGACCCAAGAAGGGCAACCCAGTTTCCTCCCAAAGGTTTTCAAAGTAGATTGCCCAAACCATCGCTCTGGCCTACGAACTGGCTCAGCGCCCATTACTGGTTGGTGTCCGTTCTCACTCAACCAGGGCCATTGCCTCATCTGTCACCTTCATCCGAGGTGTTCCTCTGCCAGAGGTCTGCAAGGCGGCTACGTGGTCACAGCCTTCCACTTTTGTTTGACTTTACCGGCTGGATTCCAGGTTCTGAAGTGATGCCAGTTTTGGTCATGCTGTTCTGTCTTCTATTCTGCAGTGACCATCCCACCTCCACAGATAAGCTTTTTAGTCATCCTATTGTGTGAGGCACAGAGACCACGAAGAAGAAGTACAGGTTGATTACCTGTAACTGTATTTCTTTGAATGGTCATCTGTGCCCTCACACAAATCCTGCCCTACCTCCCCTCGGTCAGGTCCCTGCTCTTTCTGAGGCAGATTTGAACTGAAGGAGGAGCTAGATTGGCGGGATTAGGCATGCTCAGGGAGTGATGAGTCCGGGCTATCACCAATCTACTCAGCTTTTCAGCATTCCAAATGGAGTCTCTGCGCAGGCGCAAACCCCCTATTGTGTGAGGGCACAGAGGACCACTCGAAGAAACACAGTTACAGGTAAGCAACCTGTACTTCTTGAACCTGCTATGCTTGAACCTGCTAGGCTAGGGCTCATTGAATTGTGGCTAATTGCCAGTTCTCTGGGTTGATGAGATGGCAAAGCCACACATTTTGGTGAAAGAAGGGAATCCACACATCTTGGGTTTCTCCTGAAATTGCCCAGAGATAGGCAGGATGTATCATGAGATCTGAATGAAAGCTTTATGGTGTGGCCATTTGTCCTTGGTTAGTTCATTTCCTCCTTGTGCCCAGAACAGAACTTCTTTCCTTTGCTTCTTGCTTCTTTGCAGTTCACTTTGTACTTAATCTCCCAATTGGGGGTCAGTATCTGCCTGACATGTTTGGATAAATTTGTCTCTGTGTGAGGAAATCTATTCTGGCTACACTACTGTTATTCTGGTTGAATGGAAGTAAAATGTAGGCATCCCTATCTCTTAGTACTTACTTCAAGTTCATATTACTAAGAGTAGAACATTGTTCTCTAACTGGTCAATTGTTTTTAAAGCATGAAGCACACTTGGTTGGAGTTACAACAAAGTTGGTGTCCTCCTTCCAGGTAAAAAGTTGTGGTATGAAAGCTATTCATATAACCAAGATAGCAAGAACATTGCTCCTGCCAGCTGTTCGGAGTAAGAATTTGTGTACATCTGATCTGAGTAGTTCAAATTATCACAGTTTAATGTCTAGAGAGCCTGTGTGGCGTAGTGGGTTGAGTGCTGGACTAGGACTCTGAGAGACCAAGATTCCAATCCCTGTTTGGCCATGCAAATCCTCTGGGTGACCTTGAGCAAATCACACTCTCTCAGCCTAAGAGGAAGGCAGTGGAAAATCTCTGAAGAAATCTTGCTGAGATAACCTCAGGATAGGTTTGACATAGGGTCACCATAAGTCAAAAATGACTTAGCACACAGCAACATCTGTTGTCCAGGAGCAGATACATTCACATTCTAGCTGACATAGGATTAAGTTACGAGACCCATAAAGTTAAAAAGTTGGTAATGTCTACAAAATTAAGATGTTAGTAATATTTCAGTGTCTTCTTTGTTTTCTTTAGACCATTCCCAGTTTGTTTGGAAAACCCGCATGTTATTGATAAACACCAGATATGGGTGGGGATAATTCCTAAAGGACCTGATGGAGGCCTGCTGAGTTCCACCTATGAAAAAAGGTAATTCATTCCTGTTTAATACACACACACCCCTAACTAAAGAAAGAATTACTTCCATTCGTAGGGATCCCCATTTTTTGCATGAAACACATACCACCAACCCTACATTTCTGGCTTGTGTGCACACAATGGACATATTAAGAATTGATACAAAACCGTGATTTGCTGTCATGACAATTTTTTCTTGCTGAAAAGCTGTTGAGGTCAAGCAACAGATGACAGCAAGAAACCGTTTCATCTTCTTTATTGCAGACATATTTATTAAAAGATGTTAGCAAGGGTGTAGAAACTGATGAACAGCATCAGATTTTCTTTTCTTTTTTTGAAGTTGTCCTATTTGTACATTAGTCTAAGAATTATATGAATTTAGAGGCATTTTTGTGTGCTTTATCTAATCCGTTCATTTTCAATATTTAATTCTGTATAATGCACACACTTGTACAAATGATTTTCCCTAATGTATTATTATACATTATTTTGACATTTACACTTTTCCTCAATATTTGTCTACAGTTCTGATTGGATAACTGCATCACAGAATTTGTGGTAGTATGTATTCCAAAGGTTAACTTGTTGCAATCAACACAGTCTTTGAAAGTGCACAATTCAAGAAATATGCATTAAAATACAAACTGAACAATTTTCTCCCACATCCATAATCATTACTGCTCTTTGACTTTGCATGAATAAAATAAACTTTAATAAAAAATTTTATTTTTGTATCCCACCTTTCTGCTTGGGAAGTCAAGGAGGCTTACATGAAATAAAATAGATTTAGATAAAACATTGCCTGGATAAAAAGATATTTAAAAGAGGGAAAAAAGAGAAAAACTCAGCAGTTAAAAACAACATAATATAAAAATATAATATTAAAATAGTGATTTTCTGTTATATAATGTTGGAGAAATCAAAATAGTACTGTATGCTGTAGTACTGTATCATCAGCCCTGGTAGCACAGTGGTTAAATGCCTATACCTCAGCCACTCACTCAAAACCATAAGGTGGCGATTTCAAGACCAGCAAAGGGCTGAAGCTCGACTCAGGCTTGCATCCTTCCGAGGTCGCTAAAATGAGTACCCAGATTGTTGGGAGGCAAATAGCTTACAATTGTAAACCACTTAGACACTCCTTAAGGGTATGAAGCGGTATATAAATGAAGCTGTTTGTTTTGTTTGTTTTTGTTTGTATGCTAGAATGAAGTTGGTAGCATGAGCTTTCGTAGACTTAGGTCTGCTTCCTCAGATGCATTTGAGGAAGTAGACTTAAGTCTAGGAAAGCTCATACTGCCAACTTCTTTCTTTAGTTAGTCTCTCTATATACTGAGTCTACGGACTAACACAGCTGTATCTTTGAATTCTCCTGCTACAGAATGAACCAGTTAGTCTCAAATATGATATTGGATTCTTTTATGCCTTTTAGTTTGCCAGGGAGTGCTAGTTTGTCACGCTAGAAATAAATCTGCTTGTTACATATACCGGTAGTTTCCTTGTTTTTTTTTTTTAAAGTCAACAGTGAAAATTTTCCCAAACCCCAAAAATACGTGAAGCACTGAACAGAACACAAAAGTGCAATGAGTTGCAATCATAATTTAAAGATTCATTCCCAGATTATCACATAAACACTGGGGACAACAAGGGCTGTCCCTAATGGCAGTGCAGCCACATGCACACCGCCATTGGGGACAATGCAGACTTGCCATTCATGGATGCTGAAATGCGCAGATATTTAGGTCCCATTGTACTGAGTACTAGGTAGACAAGATTGTAATTAGAGCAAAAATCAGAATATGAGAGTTGGAGTGGATTTTGGGGAGGATGACAGAGGAACTCGTGCTGAAATGTTCTTTTGAGAGGAAATTGGGATTTTTTCTTTAGTAACTGCTGAACTGAATGTAATTTCTTGTACTGATTTTTGCTGTTATGAATTGTTATGTAATTTTCTGTTATTTATTGTTATGCTGAATTTGTTTTATTATTTCATTGTGATTATTTGTAATGTAATTTTCTGTTATTTATTGCTATGCTGAATTTGTTTTATTATTTTATTGTTATTGTTATTTGGATTGTATTTTTCCCACTGTTGTAACCCACCCTGATTCCCTGTTGATTGGGTGGGATAAAAATAAATTATTATTATTAATAATAATAATAATTATTATTATTATTATTGTGTCTCTGAAGTTGAATCATAGAATAGAATCATAGAATCATAGAGTTGGAAGAGACCACAAGGGCCATCCAGTCCAACCCTCTGCCATGCAGGAACTCCCAATCAAAGCATCCCCGACAGATGGCCATCCAGCCTCTGCTTAAAGACCTCCAAGGACGGAGACTCCACCACTCTCCAATGAGGGAGTGTGTTCCACTGTCGAACAGCCCTTACTGTCAGGAAGTTCCTCCTAATGTTGAGGTGGAACCTCTTTTCCTGCAGCTTGCATCCATTGTTCAGCGTTCTAGTCTCTGCAGCAGCAGAAAACAAACTTGCTCCCTCCTCAATATGACATCCCTTCAAATATCTGAACAGGGCTATCATATTACCTCTTAACCTTCTCTTCTCCAGGCTAAACATCCCCAGTTCCCTAAGGCGGTCCTCATAGGGCATGGTTTCCAGTCCCTTCACCATCTTGAAGATCAAGCAGCCATTCTATAGAAGGCAATTAAGATGATTCCTTTTAAGAGATGTGCCAGTCATTACATTCATTTTCCCTTTGCCTTGTTTGGTTAGTTAAGTGACCCTGGTTTATAATGCTTTTTAAGCTTTCAAACAAGCCTCCTGATAAAGATGGGGAAGTATATTCTGAGAGGTTGCATGGGCCTGTCCATTCAGTGAATTAGTCTTGAAGAGAAGATTGGAAAAACATGGGGCGGGGAGGGGGGAGTCAGTTATTATGATAATTATGACTTAACAGTAAAGTATGATAAATTTAATTCCATTAGTGATGGTAATGCAGGTCACCAGGAAATTGTAAATGCTTCTCAACAAGAGTACTGATTTTTATTTTTATTGTTATTTTGCTTTGGTTTTCATTTGCAGATTTTCCCCAGAATGTCTCTCTTCTCTTGGGAAAACAATAGGTAAGACAGAAAGTTGTCTTGCTTTAATTCACTGCAAAAGTCTACAGCAGTGGTTCCCACTGCTTTTATCCTCCAGATGTTTTGGACTTCAGTTCCCAGAATTTCCCACTGTTGACCAAGCTGGCTAGGGCTTCTGGGAGATGACGTTCATAATACCTGGAGGACCAAAGTTTGGGAACCACTGATCTGCAGGAACCCAGGTGACTTCCATGTGTGAGGCAGCCAGGAGCTAAAGGAATTGAATAGGCAAGGGCTCAGGATGAAGCTATCAGAGAATTAAAGAAGATCATGGATCACCATTGTATGTTTATCTAGGCATCAAACTACAATATTGCTGCAAATTTAGTATTATCAACAGGGTTTGTTTTTTTTTAAAAAATGTCTTTGGACCAGTATTCTGACTTTGTATACTAGTCTGGCTGTATCAGAGAAGGAAGAAGCTTATAAGGGTGGGAGAGATTCTGAGCATGCTGCAAGCACAATGAAAAAAATTCCAAGCAATCATGAGTAAGAGAAAAGATAAAGAAGTTTCAGAGATGGACATGATTGTATATGTGAGGATGGCAGAACTGCAGAAGCAAAGGCTGGTGCCAGACATATTTTAGAAGAGATGACAAAGAGTGCATGAAGACTGGAGAAAACTCTATAAACAGCAAGCATAAGGGGTGGGTGAGAAATTAATTTGATTTGTAGTTAAGTGAGAACTTAACTAATTTGTATCTCCTAAACAACCCAAACTGGAACATAGTTAGATTTGAAAATCCATACTTTTTCAAGTTTTCAGTTTACTTTGTAAGGGGGGAAAGGTACATTTGAAAAAGTATGAACGAATATGTGTACAACTGAAAAATGTGTTTAAAATGTTCATGTACTTTAAAAAACGCTAGCAAAAATATGAATGTTCATTCATTGTCTGGAATGAGGATGGAATAAAATACTATTGGAAAAATAAAAACCTTAGCAAAATAGAGCTTGACAGACTAATCTGTGTGTGTCCTACTTATATACTGAATTCCATCTCGGTCTGTGTGTTTTACTGCAGGAAATCTTGTTCGAATCATACCTCATGGACTGCTTGTGTTCTTCCCTTCATATCCTGTCATGGATAAAAGCCTGGAATATTGGAGAGTAAGTTTCCTGATTTCAGATTACATAAAGTTTTATTTAGAACGTACATGTTTATTTTTCTGACTTATCACAGGATGTCAAAGCAGTAAATATTGGGGCTTTCTAGATTGGCAGGAAAGTGTGACATGAAATTGCCTTTTCCTTAATGCTTAGCAGCTGCACCGCAGCCTTTAGATGGAGCTGCGCTGTTCCGCAGTTTTTAAAAAAGAAGCTGGGAAAACCAGCACCTTTTTAAAGGCGCTTCTTCTCCCCTAAAACGCAAAAAAAAGCGTTTTCATGGCACACTTTCCCTTTTTCTCATCTAAAGGCTAGACTTTCATGCAGCCATGAACACACTTCTTTTTGCCAATCTAGAAAGCCCTACTGTTCACTTTCCTTGGTATACCTAAGTTGCTGCTATTGGGGTTGAGTTGATTTGTGTGTAATTTGGGAAATAATAAAAACATAAGAGTTTCCAGTTCACAGCACAGTCCATATTTACTGCAACCACTAAAGTGTATCCAAAAGGGAGTAAATGTTAACATGGTTTAAATGTGGATTGAGTTATGACTAGGGCCCAATTCCTGTTACACTAGGCAGCATTTTATTGTGATCTGAAGCCATATACTTTGACCTATTTGAGTGCTCGCACCCCATACGTGAGCTTGCCATCTGCAAGTTTACGCGGATGACAAGCCCCAGATGTTAACAATGGCACGCACAGCCATTGAAACTAATGGGGCCTTAGGTCCCGCATTTTTTGCTATACATGTAGGGGGGGGGTGGCTGGAATGGATCCTCTGCATATACAAAGGGCCCAGTGTAACACTGAGAAAACATTGTGGAGCAAACACAAAGTGGTTTCTGCTGAGAAACATCAGTGGTCTAGTTTTGGCTCTTACCAAATGGAATCACTGGTGTCATACTAGTGATTTATAAATTGACCCTGTGTGAATAGTGGGGAAAATGACATGGTAGGCAAATATTTCATATCTTGTACATGATGCTCAAATCTCTCAAATCACCATTTCAGTTTGCCAATTTTGGGTCCGGGTTGCCTGTATTGGATTAGAACAATGGCTTAGTAACAGTTTTAAATTTCTTTCATTGGGGAAAATGAGTTAATAGACCACATTTGGCTTCAAAACACAGACTGATGCTGAACAAATGTTAAATTTATTCTTCAGTGACACATAAGTATTTGCTTACTAATCTGTGGTCAGTGACCAATCATAGAACAATGCAGATGAAGTCTCAACTCCCAAGAGGCAGGTGTATTTTACTGTCGGGTGGTACACAGCTTTCTTGTTGGTGGCAAAGATTGGTTTGTTGGTGGCAAAAATTGATTGGGGAAAATCCAGACTCCTTGTCCTGTAAGAATTCACTACACATATTTTTCTGGTTTTTTTAGGACCATGATTTTGTGGGGAAAATAGAAGCAGTGAAGCCAGTTTTTGTGGAACCACGAAATAAAGGAACGTTCACAGAGGTTTGTAACAGTTTAAACATTTGCAAAACACTGTACACTCATTCTCTTTAGAGTAACTTCATTTTGCTAAGATTATACTAGTATTGCCTCGGCATTGCTTTGCTGTATTTTTAAAAAGATCTTATCTGGAATATTGAAAGACTGAAAAATATATTCTGCATACTCAAGATGGAGTTGGTTAAAGATCTAATTGCTTTATCAAAATTATTTATGTTTCTTTTTTAAGCATTTTTATTTTCTGAAATAAATTACAGATAAGAATGGAAACATCTCTTGTCTAAAAGGGAAAAGGCCAGCAGAAGTATAGGGGAAGAAGAGAGAAAGCAGACCAGTATGTCGAACATTCATTAAAAGAGCTTTACTCCACTTTCTAAATGTTGTTTACCCTGACAATGTGTTCCACAAGGACAGGCTATTCAAAAATCCCCACATATCATGGAAGATGTTCCCTAGAACTGGGCTTTAAATATTAATTGTTAACAGAAGAGAATATGGTTAGGTTTTAAGTCCATTGGTTGGTGATGGGAAAGGTTTGTCCTCTCAGTATTCTGAGAAACAGAGATTTAATTTCCCATGCCTTTACTAAGATCTATATACGTTACCGTACTGATGGTAGCTTGTTTAACTTAAGCCGTCTGAAGGGTCGCACAAAGACTCTAAACTATCTAGTACGTGAGCTGCTTTTCGCCGATGATGCTGCCCTTGTTGCCCATACAGAAGCAGCTCTGCAGCGCCTAACATCCTGCTTTGCAACAGCTGCAGAGCTATTTGGGCTGGAAGTCAGCCTGAAGAAAACGGAAGTCCTCTACCAGCCTGCACCACAGGAAGAGCACTACCATCCCCACGTCACCATCGGCAAATCTGTACTTAAGTCTGTACAGGAGTTCGCCTACCTGGGAAGTATCATCTCCTCAGATGCCAAGATTGACAAAGAGATCGATCACAGATTAGCAAAGGCATATAGTGCATTCGGAAGGCTTCACAAAAGAGTCTGGAGTAACAAACACCTGAGGCGAAGCACCAAAATCAGTGTGTACAGAGCCATTGTACTATCCATCCTCCTCTATGGGTCTGAATCATGGGTCACTTATCGCCAACATCTACGACTCCTTGAACGCTTTCATCAGCGCTGTCTACGCACAATCCTAAACATACACTGGACTGACTATGTGATGAATGTTGCTGTCCTGGAGCAAGCAGAGATCACCAGCATTGAGGCCATGCTACTGAAAACGCAGCTGCGCTGGGCAGGGCATGTTTCCAGGATGGAGGACCACCGCCTCCCCAAAATAGTACTCTACAGGTGAACTCGCCACGGGTCAGCGTAAGAGGGGTGCCCCAAAGAAGAGATACAAGGACTCCCTGAAACAACATCTCAAGCTTGGCCAAATTGATCACCAACAATGGTCTACCCTGGCCTCACATCAGGAGGCATGGAGACGCACTATCCGCAATGCTGCAGCCTCTTTTGAGAACTCACGCCGAACGAGTCTCGAAGAGAAACGACAACGCAGAAAGAACCACAACTTGGAAACATCACCCAAGGAGATTTTCTGCTGTGCTTTCTGTAACCGGACTTGCTTATCTCGGATCAGCCTTTTTAGTCATCAACGCGCTTCTAGTAAGCGTGGGATAAGTCCTTCCTGAATCTTCGTTAGCGAAGAAAAGCCAGAGAGAGAGACTAAGATCATTAATCCTACAGTGGCAGAGAAAAACTGAAGGTAGCTCCTATTTAATGGATGTGTAGAAGTTTCAGCAGATGTTGCTTGTTGGACAACCAGGTGATAAGCAATACCTGCTGAAATTCCCTCTTCCTCACAGCCATTGAAGGTTCAGGAGCTGTCTCCAGTTTTCATTCATTCAATCTTAGGCACAGTCATAATACTCCTCAGGTCTGAGCAAGGATAAAGTCTTTATTTCCATCTCCTTCTGGGTATCTTAAAAATTAAAAATGCCATTTATTTATTTCATTTTTATCCCACTTTTCTCCCAGCAATGGGGTGCAGTATGGCTTAAATTAAAGTAGTATAAGTAGAATTCAAACATTAAATAAATGTGGAGTCAAAAGCTTTCATGACCGGCATCCATAGTTTTTTTGTGAGGATTTTGGGCTATGTGGCCATGTTCTAGAAGAGTTCCTTTCTGACGTTTTGCCAGCGCCGAAACGTCAGAAAGGAACTCTTCTAGAACATGGCCACATAGCCCAAAAGTCCCCCCCCCCCCAAAATTAAATAAATGATGGCATTAAAAATAAAGCCATTAAAAAACACACCACAAAAATACAACACTTATCGGTTTAAAACTTGTTCCTTTAGCAAATGAGGTCAGTCATCAATGAAAATTACAGCATATGCTGGAAGCCCGCGCCAGAAGAAGCCTCAGCATGCTAGGAAGACGTAATGGGGTGCATGCATGCGGTGCATGCCCCGGGGCGCAGGCATGAGTCCCATTACTTCTAATGGGACTTGAGCATACACGTTTTTCCCCTTATATAGGGGTGTGTGTTCCAGGACAGATCCCCCATGTAAGGGAAGGGCCGAATGTATCTGGTGGGAAAGAAAACAGTGAGGGAGCCCCCCTCCTCATTTCCAGAGCCTGGGAGTAGCTTTGGCCAAACAAAACTGGTGCTGATGTTTTGATCCACTAGATGCTGTCAGTAGCACTTAATTCCATCTGTATGGCTGCTGAACTCCCTCTTGGGCTCCTGGATCTATAAGTGGCTCAGCTGCTGGGCAGCCAAGAAGAATTTGCTCCATTATAGAATGCTGTCGGGCCAACATGGAGTGTCTCCTAGTTGGTGGGAAGATGTGCAGAAACAGAAGGACATCAGTTACCATGACTCTTAGCTGGTTTCCCTATCTTTTTTTACAAAGATAGGATATAAATACCTAACGTCTAGGATCTGTTACAAATCAGATCATTCATATAGGAAGCACCTGCCCTGTATAGGTCCAGACTATTTGAAAGACCACATCTCCCCATATAAGCCACTCCAGAGTGTTAGATATGCAAGGGAGAGCTTTCTATTTGGTCCCACCATATTTCAGACATGTTTGGTGAGGACACCGGAGGGAGCCGGTGTGGGACTCCCTCCCATGGGAGGTCTGCTTGGCCTCCTTCCTGCTCTGTTTCAACCTACGTGTGGAGACTTTTTTATTCATGGAGACCTTTGAGATTCAAAATATGTAGCACTGGTGTGAGTGAAATAGTGTGCCTTTTAATCTTTTATTTTTTATTTATGTTACAAATGTGTTTTTAGCAGTTGATAACCATGCCTTTTTTCATAATGTTGTTTAATGTGTTTCTGGCATTTGTGAAATAAGATTTGAACTAAATCTTGCTTTAAATTAGTGCAAGCCAACTTGGTTCCCATCCTGGGAGAAAGGTCATATATGAATTCAATAAATAAATTTAAAAAGTACATAAAGGTATTTGACTGTTGCGCAACAGCAATCTCTATGACCTTACCAAACATATTGGAGCACATCATTTCAAACTGTGAGTTCAGATAGATAGATGGCCCTCTGTATCCACTGATTCCTTCTCCATGGATTCAACCATCCATACCTTGAATATATATCCCAAAATATAATATTTGGTTTTGCTTATATAAAATGGAAATCATTTTACTACACCATGGTATTTAATGGGACTTGAGCCTCCATGGATTTTGGTATCTGTGTGGAGTTTACAGGTTGGCATCAGACAGGACATTGGACTCTGCTCAAGCTTTGTATTGTACCATCCACCATCTTGAGGGAGAGAAAAGCAAGCCGGTTTCAACAGGCGTTGCCTGAAAGCAAGAGGAGCCCTCCCTCCATCCACCATCTTCAGGGAGAGAAAGGCAAGCCAGCACCATCCACCATCTTGAGGGAGAGAAAAGCAAGCCGGTTTCAACAGGCGTTGCCTGAAAGCAAGAGGAGCCCTCCCTCCATCCACCATCTTCAGGGAGAGAAAGGCAAGCCAGCACCAACAGGCCTTGCCTTGAAAGCAAGAGGAGCCCTCCTTCCATCCACCATCTACAGGGAGAGAAAGGCAAGCCAGCTCCAACAGGCCTTGCCTGAAAGCAAGAAGAGCTCTCCCTCCATCCACCATCTTGAGGGAGAGAAAGGCAAGCCAGCTTCAACAGGCCTTGCCTAAAAAGAAGAAGAGCCCTCCCTCCAGTCCATCTGCCTTGGTCCAGGCCTCCGAGGGAGAGAAGATCTGCTGGACTTTCCCCTTTCCCTATCACCTCTCCCTTCTCCTTTTGTGTCGTGTCTTTTTAGATTGTAAGCCTGAGGACAGGGAAATGTCTAAGTAACAAATTGTAAGCCGCTCTGATAGCCTTGGCTGAAGAGCCAGGTATAAATAAAACATTATTATTATTATTATTATTATTATCATTATCATTATTATTATTATTATTATTATTTCTCTGTCTTTTGCCTGTCCTCTTGTGCTGCCCAGCATGATGTGGCTTCTGTTAAAAGTTGTGTTGAAGCATGAGCACTGACCTGACCTAGTCATGTGCATTATCTAGTGTACCACAAGCACTACTGCAACCCTTGTAAATATTCTTTCAAACAAGCAGGGGTACTTAGAGATAGTGTCCGTCCTTTGTTCATGCTGTTCCTGCTGAGATCTCTTTTAACATTTAGGTACTGGATTTCTTCATAATTTAGATACATATTGATGATTTATGTATTAATGATTTCTGGTGAAATTATCCTGTATAAAAGTAGCTACAATGTGTTCTTTTGTTAATCAAAATCAAAATAAATTGTATTTTAACATGCGTTTTTAAAAAAAAAAACATTCAAAATTTTTAATTTCTGTCATCAGGCCCTTTTTACCTTTCGGTGCACATTTTTAAAGGCAGTTATTACTCTTTAATGTATTTCCCCTGTAAAACAATTTCAATTGATATTTTCTTTGTTTCCTTGTCAAAAATTATTGTGGGGATAATCGCGTGTTATTTTAAAGAACTTTGTTTAGCCAATAAAGTTATTGGTCTTTTGTCATTTTTGTTTATCTTGCTGTATGGCTAGCATAGCTACCCCTGAATATGTTTTTGTTTATCGGTGTACAACTGCTGATATAATGTGGTGCTTGTCATGAAAGATTTCGTGTAATCTAGGGTTTCCTGAATAAGGCATGTCTGATTCATTTATCTAATGCTTTATCAACAAAACATTGTAAATAGGGATCTGGAATTATAGTTTCTGCGTATATGAGAATAAAAACTGGATGTCTGGTCCTTTTTTTATTAATGCAGTTTTTCTCCTAGGTCATAGATGCCTATTACAAGAAAATTATCTGTCCCAAATCTAACGGTGCTGTTTTCCTGGCTGTGTGCAGGGGGAAGGTACGTGTCTGAAAACTATATAAAAGCTGATGGCACTCAGCTCTATTTCTCCTCGTTATTAGAGTCAGCTGGGATTGTGCAAGCGCTTGAATGCTGCAATGGGCTGGATGAGGGCCAGTAAATTGAAGTAGAATCCCAATAAGATGGAGGCTCTGTGGATTGGTGGGTCTCATGTAAGGGCATTGGGCAAACCACCTGTTTTCGATGGGGTTGTACTTCCCCTGAAGGAGCAGGTATGTAGCTTGGGAGTGTTCCTAAATCCATCCTTGTGACTGGAGGCCCAAGTGGACTCTGGCTCAGAGTTCTTGGTGCCAGTCTTGACTGGTGCACGAGCTACAGTCTTTCCTGGACAAGTATAACCTAGCCACAGAAGTCCATACACTGATGACCTCCTAATTACACTACTGTACTGCACTCTATGTGGAACTGCCTTTGACAAAGACTCAAAAGCTGCAACTAGTGCAAAATGCAGCAGCTCAACTGACAATTGGAATATCTTATAAACAGCATGTAAGGCTTATTCTGAAAGAATTGCACTGGCTACTGGTACATTTCCAATTTGAATTCAGGGTGCTTATGATGACATTTAAAGCCCTAATGATACTTGAGGGAGTGCCTCTCCTTATATATGTCTGCTTTAGCATTAAGATATACTGTGGGGGGTCTCCTCCATGCCCTACTATTGAGGTCCATAGACCATGTTGGGACGTGGAGAGGGTCTTCCTAGCCATGGCAACCAAGTGTGGAATGCTGTGGAACCCCAAGTATGGATTGGTGCCAACACTCTTGTCATTTAGGCACCCAGTTAAGCTTGGCTGTATGTCAAAGCTTTTGATCATTATAATTTCAACCCAAAGACTGTTATTTATACTTTTAAAAACTTCTAAATTTTTAAAATCTGTTTTAACTCAGTATATTGTTTAGTGTTGTTAGCTTATTGTCTTGTTGTTTTTAATAGGTAAAATATTTTAATGGTATTGTAAGATGCCTTGAGATCAACTGATAATTGGCTGGAGGGTGTTAATAAATACTTTAATACATAAAATAAGAAGATATATTACCTTGAATCTGGCAGCAGTTTTTCCCTACCAGCAGTATATGTTGGTAACAGAGAGTGCTCTAAAGTAAATCTGTTAGTTGTAAAGATACTGCAAGCTCTCTTGTTTTTTCCTCCTCCTCCATTTTATGCTTAAACAAACTAATACAGCTATATCTTTAAAACTTTCTTCAGGCTAGTGAAGGTTTGGATTTTGCGGATAGGAATGGGCGAGGTGTTATCATCACAGGCCTTCCTTTTCCACCTCGCATGGATCCCAGGATAATTTTAAAGATGCAGTTCTTGGACGAGATGAAGGCCAGAGGTGGTGGAGGACAGGTAAGGAGGAAAATAAAATCTGTATATCTACCATTCTTCTTGCCTAGTAGCTTTTTTTCTTGGATTTCTAGTAGTACTACTGAAGGTTTGAAAATCTGCAGAATTATCTGTACTCATTTTGCATGCACCTGTTCCCTTTTTGCCTATTGAGCGTATGACCTGAGCCTTGGTTAGAATCGGGGAAACACATGAGGTTGTACAGTGTTTCTTTCTTACGCCCTCATGACATAGAGTGCAGTGCCATTTTACAGAGGTAAGTTGACTACCTCTCCTAGTTTTAAGGGTGCAAAAAGACACATCTAGTCTGGAACTATGCTGAGCTTTCTGGTGTTGGGGAAACTTGCTCATTTTCCTGTTTAGATTCAGGAATGGAGGCATTAGTGAAATGAAGGTAGTCTAGAATTAGCGACTAGACTAGAACTAGAACACTGGCTAGACAGTTTATTTAATGACATGTTGGTCCAAATACCCAGCATTATGGCTATACAGTCTAGCACTGAAGCAAGCATAGATCTTACCAGCAGTTTTAGAAAATCTACCCTGTAACAGCAGACAGCAAATGTCAGGAGTATACTAAACAGACTTCAGCTAATCCTTAAACAGCAGTCATTACACCACAATGGAAAATTGTGAAACAGCCACAAGGGAAAACCGTTCATGTTGAGTCTTTCCCTTACATTTGAGATCATTGTTATTAAAAGAAAGGGCCAAATGGCAGGGTTGAAATGTCCCAGAATGCTTGATCTGCTTTTCTTTAAGATTCCTAAGAGTTTAATAAATCTCCACCTTCTGAAATTTTCCCTGGTTAAAAATACTTTCCCCTTCAGCATAGCTCTGTCTTACTTTGGCCTTATGGTCAAACTCTGATCTTTCCTCATCACTGGCGAGATAAAAAGTGCAGTAGAAAAGAAGGGAAACAGAAGGATGGATAGGTGAGCATTCTTTTCAGGTGTGTTTTCAAGATATCTCCTTCTTAGGGTTATTTTTTGGTTTTTAGTGTTAAAAGGAGAAAAAAACGCAACAGTGGAGAGAACACATTGCATTAATTTTAAAAAAATTCTTTCTCCCCTTTAGTATTTGTCTGGAAATAGCTGGTACAAACAGCAGGCTTCTCGTGCAGTAAACCAGGCCATTGGAAGAGTCATTCGGCATCGGCAGGACTATGGTGCCATCTTCCTTTGTGACCACAGGTGACCTTCCTTTTTTCATCTGAGAGAATTCCTAAGGTAATTGTCTCTAGTTTTTTGTGGGGCTTTTGGGCTATGTGGCCATGTTCTACAAAAGTTCCTTTCTGACGTTTTGCCAGCATCTGTGGCTGGCATCTTCAGAGAAGATGCCAGCCACAAATGCTGGCGAAACATCAGAAAGGAACTCTTCTAGAACATGGCCACATAGCCCGAAAGCTCCACAAAAAAATATGGATGCCAGCCATGAAAGCCTTTGACTCCCCAATTGTTTCTCCTATTCAAATCCTGTACCATCAGTTCCACCTCTTTGTTTCACAACTCCTAGGAGCAGTGATTTTGTTTTCTTTATCATGTTGAAGACACTTCTTCCACACGACTGAGGGAAGAAGTGTTGTTGGTTGGGGATGTGGTTTGGGTAGAGAAAGAGAAGATTGGGAGAAGAGAAATGAAAAATAAGAAATCATAGAATCATAGAGTTGGAAGAGACCACAAGGGCCATCCAGTCCAACCCCATGCCATGCAGGAACTCTCCATCAAAGCATCCACAAGAGATGGCCATCCAGCCTCTGCTTTAAGACTTCCAAAGAAGGAGACTCCACCACTCTCCGAGGGAGTGTGTCCCACTGTCGAACAGCCCTTACTGTCAGGACGTTTCTCCTAATGTTGAGGTGGAATCTGAAGCCTCTTTCATCTCCTCCCAAGTACCTGCCCTCACTGATAAAATTGGAAAACTCCTACTCCTAAGTTAAACTACTCATCATTCCCAGACTAAGTATCTGGCCCTTCAAAGGGACTAAAATCAGTGTTCTATTACTGTGAAAAAGGATCAGATTGAATCAGGCTCAACATCAGGAATAGCATGCGTGTCTTCTTATGCTAGAAGTTTCTATACTTGTGAAGAAGTATTTTAGAAGCCCCAACTGGCTTTCAGTTTTTAAATTGCATGCTTCTGCTGTGGGTGTTGGATGAGCTGACTGCCATTGCAGTGACTGCTTTTGGAGTACCACAAAGACCAGTTTCAGTTTGTATCTGGACTTAACTGCTATTATTGCAGTTTGATACTACTTGAACTAGTATGGCTCCATCCTATGGAATCCTGGGATTTGTAGTTTGGTTGGCTGCTCAGAATTTTCTACTTGGAGAGCCTTAGTGCTGTATTTCAGTGGAGTGCTTCTCCCAATTTAAACAGAATTTTCTTGTGTAGAGAGACTTAGGCAGAACAGAATACTTCTTCACATAATCTATTTTGCACCAATATT
Organism: Urosaurus nigricauda; assembly: GCA_034509955.1. Lineage (NCBI taxonomy): Eukaryota > Metazoa > Chordata > Lepidosauria > Squamata > Phrynosomatidae > Urosaurus > Urosaurus nigricauda. The sequence goes on from JAOEGL010000004.1 coordinate 6,038,170, forward strand.
ACTCATCTTAAGAATGAACCTCTTTCTGCATAATATCCTGGAAGTACTATTTTTCATAAAGTTGACATGTATTTCTTTTCTTAATTTCTCTTTTAAATATTTTTATATTCAAAAATTGAACACAAAATCTTAAAACATGCACAGTAACCAAGACAGAAAATAATACATACACAAACAACATCCCCAATCCTTCAAATCCCTCCCCTCCCTTAAAACTTCCTGCATATACTCTAGTTGGATTCCTAAATAATGTTATTTTCTTAATTTCTGACAGGTTCATGAACACAGATGCAAGAGCCCAGTTGCCTTCCTGGGTCCGCCCTTATGTCAAGATTTATGAAAAATTTGGTCATGTAGTCAGAGATGTGTCTCAATTTTTCCGCACTGCACAAAAATGTGTAGGTATCAAGCAAATAGATGTGAGAGCCCTTGGGTGTTATACCTACTGTTAGTTCTAACTAGAGTAAACCCACTGACATGAATGGAACTTGTTAGTCAATTCTAACATGTGCTCTGTTGATATCAGTGAATTACTCTTGCAGGAACTAACATTGGATATACCGGTAGTTCAAGAGAAAATACTGTGTGATTCTTCAGATGTTGGGATCATAATACCATAGAGTTGGAAGGGACCACAAGGGGCATCTAGTACAACCACTTGCCATATAGGAATACACAACTAAAGCACTCCTGAAATATACCCAACTTATGTGTCAAGACCTTCAAGAAGGAAAGTCCACCACCCTCAAAGGCAGTCTATTCTGCTGTCAAAACAGCTCCTACTCTAAAAAAGTCTTCCTAACATTTAGGTGAGATCTCATTTCTTGTAATTTGAATGTTTTGGTTCATGTTCTAGTTTCTGGATCAGCAGAAAACAAGCTGGCTCCATCTTCTACCTGATATCCCTTCTGATATTTAAAGATGGCTATCATGTCACCATTCAGTCTTTTCCAGGCTGAAAATATTCAGCTCCCTAAATCATTCCTCATAAAGGTTTCCAGACCTTTGATCATCTAAATTGCCTTTCTCTGGACATATTCCAACTTGTCAATATCCTTGAACAGTGATGCCCAGAATTGAACACATTATTCCAGGTGAGGTCTGACCAAAGCAGAATAGAGTGACACTATTGCTTTCCTCAACTTGGACACTATGCTTTTGTAAATACAGACCAGAATTGCATTGGCTTTTTTGGCTGCTGCATTACACTTTTGACACATGTTGATCCTGTCCTCTCAATTTTTGATAAGACTGGGCAATTTAGAAATGTCTGGGGGCTACGTACATCCCATGCAAGACCTTGGAGGACTCTATGCAAACTGAACATCCTCCACTTCTTGACTTTATAAAGCTCTTGCCCCACCCCCCTGTCCCCCACCCCTTTAGGGAACATGGGAGAGCCAGACTTGCTTTAGGCTCAGGGACCTCCCCCACTCCCACAACACTAGAAAGGAACTGGAAGTTTTTAAAAGGGGAGGTATTAGGGTGCTAGGCGTGCACTGTGGCACTGCATGTTTCCCATAGTCTATATCTTGCTCACCTATATTTTAGAGCTTTATACAAGCTGAACTTTAGAATGAATTGATCTTAAATGAAGCACCTTAAATCTCTTGCTTTATCCACTTTGCAGCCCATCATGAGGAAAAATGAATCATTATTAAAGACAATGTTGCTGGGAACACTGGAAGGCAGTAAAAACAGAGGAAGACCATATACCAGATGGTTGAGGTCAATCAGGGAGGACATGGGTCTGGGCCTGTATGACCTGAGCAGGGAGATGGAGGACAAGAGTGTCTTGGAGATGTCTCATCCACAGGGTCACCATGAGTCAGGGTCTTTTTGAGGGTCACAGTTAGCCACAACAGCAATATGTAAAGTGTTTTCTGATCTTGAGCTCTCCTTGTTTTGTCACCATGTGAGAAGATAACAATGATTCAATCTTTACGAGTGAAAATGAGACCTAGAGAGAGAATTTTCCAGAATAATCAACTGAGTTCTAAATTTCAAAAGAAGCAAGTAAATAGAGGAACTGAACTGTCTAATACCCAGTTTATTATGCCACAACCTTTTGTTTCCTTAAGGGAGACATTTAATTTGATTAGTGGATTAGTTTTATTATGTCTACATTGTTAATATTTACCTTTTACTACTTGGATTTTTGATGTCTTAGTATGCATCCTATGCAGTGGTAAGGTGGAATGGATGTAGTCCAATAAATAATGACGAACCTCCCCTGTACTAACTTCACTGAGCTCCAAATACCTAGTATCCTAGTTCTTTTCTCCCTGCTTCTGGCCTATAGGAATGCCTTCTTAAAACTCATGTTCCTTTTCTATATACATCCCTGTTATTTCTACACTCATATGTTGACATTTATAATCTTCTCTTCATTAACCAATGAAGCACATAAATAACTACTGATATAACTGTAAATTAGAAATATTTGTCTCTCACTGTAATAATGGATATTGACTCTAAAAATGGGAACCTCACCAATTAATGTCACCTGGCTGTGACAGCCAAATAAAGAAATCATGCAGTTGTAGCAGAATGTTAATTGTAAAATGTCAGTTCAGTGTGTCTTGTCAATTAGTATTCAGATTTAGTCTCTGGAGCTATTGGCAGTGGAATTGAAAACATTGTGAAAGTATCCTAACAGTATTATATGAACACATGACTTGCTCAGATTCTATTATGTACAGTTCTGATTGAACTGTCTTCATGAAAATTGAAGAAAGGGCAACAAAATGATCAAGATTTTAAAGATATTTGGGATACAGATTTGGGGGACATAGTTTAGAAAGTCTTGTGTATATGAAACATGACAGATTTTTTTTAATATTAGAGTGTGGAAAGAACTATGATTAATATTAAAGTGTGGAAAGAACTCAGTCTCTCAAAATACTAGAATTTGTAGTCATCAAATAAATTGGTGATAGGTGAGGGAGAAACAAAAAACAGTGCATATTACTAACCCAGGAAATTCATAACCATGGAGTATGATAATACTTGCAGCAAGTATAGTGTATGGTGCTGGACTAGGACTTTAGGAGAATGAGGTTTAAATTTCTGCTCAGCCATGGAAATCCACTGGTTGACCTTGAGCAAGCCATACTTTCAACCCCATTAGGTTACCCTCTGTTAGAGTCAAATTCAAGGCACATAATAACAACAAGAAATAGTGGTGGCTAGACCAGTTAGTGAAGAAAATTTTATGAAAGCCTGGACAAATAATTCTTAGATGTGATACCTCAATGGAACCTCCAAGTGACCACATACTGGGAGTGCTTTAATTAATTAATTATACCCCGCTCTTCAGCTCTAAAAGCTATCAGAGCGGCTTACAATCATTATTTCAATTAGACGGTTCCCTGCCCTCGGGCTTACATTCTAAGAAGACATGACACAAAAGGAGAAGGGAATAGTGGTGGGGAAGGGGATCGGGTCCAAAAGTTCTCTCCCTCCGATGCCCGGACCAAGGCAGATGGCATGGAGGGAGGGCTCTGCTTCTTAATCCAGGACAGGCCCCATGGAGTTTGCCCTGTCACTCCCTCCTGGGTAAGATGGTGTAGGAGAGAGGGCTCTTCCACTTGAGGCCAGGCCCGATGGTGTTGCTAGGCCTCTCCAGACCCTTCACTCCCTCCTGGGTAAGATGGTGTAGGAGGGAGGGCTCTTCCACTTTTGTTACGGAACCAAAATATTAGACCCTCTGGTAGCCTCCATCTATAAGATATTTGACCCTCTATGAGTAATGCCATTATAAAGTTGTATTCCCGTCTTAATGACTTGCTCAGCTTGTGATTTCCCAGAAGAATGAAGACGGTCAGTATTGCAACAGAATGTTGGGTTGGACTGATCCAGGAAAGATATTCTGCTTTCTCAAAATAGTTAATTGTTGTTAATTGCCATCAAGTTTGGCTTCGAGTTAGGACGACCCTCTGGATGAGAAACCTCCAAGACCTTCTTCTCTTACAGTCCTGCTCAGATCTTGCAAAGTTAGGCTGTGGTTTCCTTGGTTCATACTCAAGGATTTACTCTCCTTATTTCAAAACTGTTTTGGCCAGTGATAGGGAAGAGGGGCAGGCTCCCCTACTGTTATTTTGTATGTGCTATTACAAATAATTGCCACTGTACTGAATTCAGTTGAGAAGATTCTGTTTTCCTTGAGAGGTGACTTTGGATTTCGTAACACTTCCATTTTCTGCAGATGCCAGCTCCAGTGCCTTGTGTTCCTTCTTGCAGCACCACTGAAGAGGACGGAAACCCTACACCTTCTACTTCCCATGAGCAATTTATTTCTTTGACAAAAGCCAGCAATTTGGATGACCATGTTCCTAGTTTGAAAAGGAAGAGGATAGGTAAGTGCATTTGTTTTTAAGAGGGACAGAAAGAATTTCTTCTCAGAATTTGAAAATGGATCACTAGAGAATTTCAGCAGAATGAATTAGGAAACGTTTTCTTTCCCAGAACAATGAAAAGAACCTCCACCAATCACTCTATTAATATATATATATATATATATATAGAGAGAGAGAGAGAGAGAGAGAGAGAGATTAATAGGTATCTGGAGGTCCTTCATTATGACTCTAGAGTCAACTTCTGCCAGAAAATAGTGTTTGCTGTTAACTATGGTTTCTCTTATTCATTGTAACCATGGGAACTAATTCCTGCAGATATGAGGGTTGTATTGTATTGTACAATGATGCTAAGGAAGATAGAAGAGAGGAAGACCACATGCCAGAGGGATAGACTCCTTCAAGGAGGTCATGGGCCTGAATTTTCAGAATCTAAGCAGAGCAGTGGAGGATAGCGGGTCTTGGAAATGCCTCATCCACAGGGATACCATTTATTTATTATTTATTATTTATTATGGTATTTATACCCCGCTCTTCAGCCCTAATGGCTATCAGAGTGGCTTACAATTATTATTTTTAATTAGACGGTTCCCTGCCCTCAGGCTTACATTCTAAAAATACACAACACAAAAGGAGAAGGGAATGGTGATGGGGAAGGGGATCAAGTCCAGTGGTTCTTCTCTCCCTCTGAGGCCTGGACCAGGGCAGATGGCATGGTGGGAGGGCTCCCTTTCTTTAGGCAAGCCCTGATGGAGCTGGGCCTGCCTCTTCACTCCCTCCCAAGCCGGAGGATGGCAGTTGGCATGGAAGGAAGGCTCCAACACCATGAGTTGGTGTTGGCAGGGCAGGGCAGGGCAGGGCAGGGCAGAAAAGAAAGATGTAAATCAGTGACAACTTAATTGAACAGGTTGTTAGGTTCCATGCTTAAGTTCTACACACATGCAGTTTTCTAATGTGTTGTAGTACAAATCGCACTATCCTCTTCCATCAGGTTGTGGAATTTCTAGTCAAATACCTGTACACCTCAAAAGTGCCAGCTTGAGGAAAGCAACTTAAAAACTACAAATTTAATTGTTTTATAAAAGCAAATAAGAAATTGTGTAATTGGGGAGAAACACTGACAACCAAATGCCTGTTTTCAGTTAACTGTGAGGTTTATTTTTTTAAAGGATAAAATAAAGAAATAAATAATGACAATGAATTACTTTCCTTCCTAACAGGAAGCCTAGAGCACAGACTCAGGCAGAATTGCATTAGGCAGAATCCTCTTGAGGAGAATCAATCACTGATTAAAAAAACCAAATTCTTAGAATGGTATATTCTCAGTAAATTCTGATTAAAAGAAGACCCCATCAGTGACACATATAGAGATGGATGCTTTTACTTATTTATTTTTTCATGTCAAACTAACATTTAGGGAAAGGGGTTGGCAGCATGCGTCTAAACATCCAGTCACCATAATTCATGTTTTTAAAAACCCACCAGGAACAGTTTTGTTAGCCAAAGAAGATGTCAGTGTGCATCATAAGAACCTCAAGGTTAGAAACTAGTCACCCACCTGGATGTCCCTCATATCTTTACCTACCTCACTATCAAAGTTTTTCCAAAAGCCTAATGCATACTTTCCTTTATTATTCCCAGACCCTTGGGTCATTGTTTTGTCTATGAGCTTCTCCCCATTGATTTTTCCACCACTCTGAATTATTGTTAAGAGTGTTTGTGTCCAGTCAAGAAAATTGCTGTCCATGGTGGTGACAGGGGGTTAAGCTGGTGTGCGCTCCATCTTCACATTTTTGTTTAGACTGCATTGATAATAGCTGAGCAGGGCTGTTCTGAACAATGTCAATGGCATCTCCCTTCCTTCCTTCTGCAGTCTTAAGCAGCCCAAGCTGGAAAAAATGAGTTAAGTATAATCAAAATGCAAATATTTTACCAGTGATTTATCTTGTATCAGATAATGGAGTGGCCAGCCTGTGTGTAGAGTATGATCAGATTTCAACCTCCTCAAAAAAGCAACCTGCTAGCCTCCTGGATGCTCTGGAGAAGCATGATAAGAACAGCGGAGAGGCAGATGAGGAAGAAGGCTTGATAGGAGAAGAAACGGTATGAGCCCACTGTTTGAATGACTGCTAGTAGTCCCTGCATTCTCTCCATCCACACCTAATAGAATGTTACTGCATTCTCTCCATCCACTCTCCAACACTGTTACTATTAAGTGGGGCTGTCATGCTAAAGAGGTTAACTTGAGATCTGTTTCACATAGTGCAAAATCCATGTTTTTTTCTACCCAGGCTACCCAAGCTTTCAAGCTACAGGGAATATTGTGGGCTATTCAGTTGTTTAAAATGCTTTGGATACCAGAAGGAAATATAAAATTCTCAGGACCAGAAGTATTTTGGATTTTAGATATTTATTTATTTGGATTTTTGGAACACCTGTATTTGCAGTTACAGTGGTGTCACACAGCTTTATTTCTGCAGTGTGAATACACCCTAAAATATGGGGAAGTAACTATGTTAACGCTTATCTTTACAGGCCAAACGTTTGTCAACTCTGTCCCTTCAGTATGAGAAAAAGCTTATGGATGGGCAGAAAGGAGGCCGGAAAAAAATCAAGATCATCAGCAACATGGTATGTTGTGCTTGTGCCTCAAATGAAAAGGCTTATTTTGAATACACAGCTCTTTCAAACATTAGCTACCACTAAAGCCAGCAAAACATCTAGATATCATGAAAATCATTTTATTCTGTATGTGTGAACATTGCTGGTTCTCAGTGTCTGTGAAATTATATAATTAACAGGGTTTTGGGATTCACTATCAAAAGTGCGGCAGTGGAGAGAATGCAAAGCTCAGTTGTAGAGCTTTGTGTGTAGAAGGTACAGGGGGGTTGATCACCAGCATCTTCAGTGTATTAAAAACTTTAAAAATATAATATTAAATGTTTGGGGGAGACACATTCTTTTGAAGTCTTGAACAGTCATTGCCAGCCAAAATACACAATACTGGGCTAGGAGATTAGATAACACAGGGCAGATTTCTTTATTGTTACCAGTGAGAGATAATAGCATACTGTTTTCTTCAGTACAGGATTGCTCAGTATTCTTAGCTCCTTCCTCTTAAAAGTAAAATAGAGACTCATAGATGTATTATTTTTCCTTAGGCATGTGTCTAGTATATATAATCTGTCTTTAAGCTACATAGTGCTACATAGTTACTTGGATTGTACCTAAGAACCAGTAGCCAGTGAAACTATATTAACAAGAAAATTATATGTTCCCTGTAGCCAACCGTGGTCAGCACTCTGAGCACAGCATTTTGGACTAACTTCCAAACAGTTCCCAAAGGCAGCCCAACATAGAGTGTGTTACAGTAATCCGAACAGGATGTAATCAGGCTATATGCTGCTGTAACCAGATCTGACATCATCAAGTATGGATGTATCTAGTTTTAACTGTGCAAACGCACTCTTGCCCATTGCTGAAACCGAACATCTAGGTTCAGGAGTAGTACCTATCCAGCACAAGTTAAAGCCCTCTTTTTAAACCTGCATTTCCATTGACTGCCTTTAATCCTTCAATATATCTCCAGTCAACTAAAGTATAATCACTCTAGACATAAATGTACAAGTTAGGATAGAAGTAATTCCCATTTGTCTTCATGGCTCTGTCTCTGCCCACACGGTAGCAGACAACTTACCTGAACTTTAGGTCCATGCTATAAAATTCCTTTAGGCTAATCAGCAGGATGTGCAGTTTATCAGAAATGAGAGGGGCAGTCAGGCCATTGAGTTCAATTGAGATTGAATGAAGTAATTGCTCCCTAATGAAAGCTAAGTAACTATAGGTCTTTTGAAGATGGAAGGGTTTTCAAATGCCATCTGAGAAAAGCAGGGATCTGCAAGAAATTGCAGCAGAGTCTGGGAATGGGAGTGGAGGAGGTATGCTAGCTTATTTTTCTTCCTTCCCTATTCTTCCCCAGGCACCTACCTGACAGTGAATCAACTACTGAAAGTGTGAAAACAGGCTTAGACAAAGCATTCTCTTCATCAGATCTCTTAAACTGGATCATTATATCTAAGTTGTGTGTGTTGTTCTTGTACTCAGAAACATCATTCTAAAGGACACACTAAATCAAAGCCCAATCCTGCAAATAAATAAATATACCCATACCTTCAGAGAGAACCAGCATGGCATAGTGGTTTGAGTGTTGGGCTAAGACTGTGGAGACCAAGGTTCCAGAGTTCGATTCCCAGCCCAGCCATGAAACTCACTGGGTGACCCTGGGCAAGTCACATGCTCTCAGCCTCAGGGTAAGGCAATGGCAAAACCTCCTCTGAACAAATCCTACCAATACAAGCCTGAGTCTTCCCTTCAGTCCCAAATCATGTATTGTTGTTAGAGGAATCAGAAAGAAAGTAAAGTCAGCCTTCTGTATCCACAGATTCAAGCATCTACAGCTTGAAAGTATTCAAAAATATATAAATCCCAAAAAAAACAACCCTTTATTTTGCCATTGTGTATAATAGAAACCATTTTGTTATCCATTGTATTTAATGGGACTTGAGCATCCGCAGATTTTGGTATCCATGGAGGCTCCTGGAACAAAACTGCAGCAGATACCAAGAGCCCTCTGTACACCAAAGGGATTTTCTTATGCACCCTGTTTATTTTGTCTCTCTGTTTTAAATTACAGCAAGCTGACAAAGTACAAGACCCCTCAGAGCCCAAAAAAGCTCGGGCTGCAAGTTTCATTGCAACGGTGAAGCAATCTCTGAGTCAGCTTAATTTTGACACCTTCTCACGGGCCCTCCAGCAGTACAAGACAACAAATGACTTTGATGCCATGTTATCTCAAATGAGTGCTCTTTTTGCAGAAGACCAGAAAAAGCATGTCTTGTTGCGAGGTACTGTAGCCACGTGGTGATCTCCTAGGCAGCTGCTGCTTTTAGGGCAGCCTTTTATTATTGTGGTGAATGAAGGGCTTTCCCATTTACATTGTCAGCATGTTTTGAAAAGTGTAGCATAGAAACTTAATTTTGTGCTTAGTTGCATTTATCTTTGTTTAAAAAGAAAATCTTTTAAACTGTGTATTGTCTTGTTGTACTACTGTACAATCATTGTTATTAATCTCTATAGTGCCATCAGTGTATATGGCAAATAAGTAAAAGAACAACAAAAACAGCCAGCCCTTCCAAAGGCATACAGTCTAAAATAAATACACATTTTCTTACACACACATAAAGAAAGGAAGGAGTAAAAGAAATATGAAACTACAGTAAAATTGAAAGACAAATTATCTAGACAGAAATACAAAAACCAGTGTAGTAAAATATAAAGCAAACTGACAGTGTAGTGTAGTGTTTTCAGTAGAATTTACAAGTAATCTTTAAGCCATCCCATTCCATGTCTTCTTCAGGAAACCAAGCAGGATAATTGGCATAGGCAATAATTAAATTTAAAATCAGTCATGCAGAATTTTTTTTTCTTTAGAAATTTTTATCAAAAGAGTGTGTTATTAGCTTCTGTTCTTGTTTTCTCCAATTGTAACATGAAACAGGAGAAGAAAAAATGGAGAAAAAGAAAGAATGGATAATTCTGTGGGCCAGATGAAATGAAGCAATGGCCATATCTGACCCACCATGGGCACATTTTCTCAACTTTGTTCTCATTGGACAAATACTCTGACCTGGCATAAACTAGCTTCTTGTGTTCCTAAGCAACTTCACAGCTTTTATTTGGGAAAATATGTTTATTTGAGGCTTTAATATGTTCTCTTTAGGCATCTTTAGATTCTCCAGTGCAGCTCTGCCAGAAGTTGACCATAGAGTTGTGCTGGAGAACCTAGGCGTTCCTAGAGAAAACACTTCTCTAGGCATTTGTAGGTCCTCCAGCATGATTCTATGATCAAATTATGGCAGATATTGACCATAGGGTTGCACTGTAGGATCAGGAGATTCCTAGATGAGATCTCTAAAAAATGTGTTTTTATTGGTGGTTTTTCCATATTCAAAGGAGTCCTTCACCCTTAACCCCAGTTAATATGGAGGGAACCACTATATTAGTCATGTTTACTGAAAACAGCCTCCACATGTAATATGTTCTAGGCAGAATGCTAGAACCATAGATTTCTCAGTTCTGATGGTCAGGGGAGGTATAATGGGGAACCTCCCACATCAAGCAAAAACTTTTGGGGCTGTGATTGGGGGGGGGGGGGAAGAAAAATCCTTCATTACCAGACATGTAAGAGCATGGTGGCAAACATTCTTTAAATTTACCCATAGGCTTCTGGATTATTGCCTTTGGGAAAAGGGTAATTTCTCCTACTCATATCCTGGAAGTTTCTCTAGAATGAATACTTTGACCCCAATTTCAAAAAGTACATTGAAATGTGCAGGCAAGGTTGGCAAATGCCTAAGAACATAGTGGTGCCTGAAATGTTGTACCCTGAGAAGTGTGCAATAGTGTAAATTGTCATGATGGACTTAACTTTTCTTCTCTCCTTTCCATTGCAAGAGTTTTACCAGTTTGTTCGGCCACAGCATAAAAAGCAGTTTGACGAATTTTGCTGTTGCCTGACAGGAGTGGGCTGTGGCTACAAACCAGAGCACAGCCTCCTCCAAGAGAAGAGACTGGTCCTGGCCAAGAAGGCAGGTGAGAAGACTTTGAGGAGCTGGCAGTTTGCAGGGAGTGTCTGTCTGACTATATTCCTGGTTAGGAGCAGAGGAAATCCTTTGTCTTGCTGTGGTGAATAGGAAGAGTGACTCCCTTCTCTACCTTGTTCTGTTTCTTGCGCCTGCAGAGAAAAGAGTCCTTGGGTTTTGCATTCTTGAGCTGTCTGCAAAATGCCATCCAGCCCAATGCCCTGCCATGCATGAATAGAGAAACAAAATACCTTCTACAGATGGTCATCCAGGCTCTATTTTAAAATCTCCAAAGAAGGAGACTCCATCACCCTCCTAGGGAGTGTGTTCCACTGTCGAACATCTCTTACTATCAGGAAGTTCTTTCTAATGTTTAGGTGAAACTTCCTTTTCTGTAGTTTGCACCTATTGCTCCGTCTCCTAATCTCTAGAGCAGGTTGTCTATACTTGCCACATTGTTTGGCCACCTCTGTCAGATGCTGGATTGGCACAGCAGGAATTTGGGCATGAGATTTTCTCAGAACTAACAGTCATAATTCTGGAGGGGGTATGGAGGTGCGTATTGCCTTTGGCATGGAGTTATTGCTAGCTGTATCTAATCTCTAATTTAGTGTGTTTTGGCAAACTACTGTGGAAAACTTATTTTTGGTTGTTCTCAAAGCTCCACCTTCATTTAATCACTATCTGTGTCTGGTTCTTTTGATATTAGACAAGGAAGGTGAGAAGAAAATCACCTTTTCAGAAGGTTTATGTGAGCAGCTTGACTCTGAGCAGCACCTGAACAAAGGAAGAACCCACCTAACATCAGTGCCAAATGTCCCAGGTATGTTTTGCATGAGGAGTTCATACATCCGCACTGATAATGGAGGTGGTTTTCAGTTCCAGTAGCTTTCTGAATATACGATATAGAGCATGCGATGGTCTTTAAAAGAAAGAAAAGGGAAGGGAAGAAAAGAACAGTCTCTTGATGTTCAAGTCCCACATAATGATTAGACTGATATGAGAACCATGTGTTTTCTTAGGCTGCATCCACACTGCAGAAATAATCCAGTTTGACACCACTTTCATTGCCACAGCTGAATGCTATGGAATTCTGGGAATTGTAGTTTTATGAGGCATTTAACCTTCTCTGCCAGAGAGCTCTGGTGCCAGAACAAACTAAAAATCCTAAGATTCCCTAACATTGAGTCATGGCAGTTAAAATGGTGTCAGATTGGATTATTTCTGTAGTGTGGATGCAGTCTTAGTGTAGTATTTCTGTCAAATGCTCCTGTCATATACAGATTAAAGAAATGACAGAAACACAGTCTTCCCCAAGAAATAAACTTACAAGTGAGTACAGTGCACCTGCTAAGTACAGTGCTTACACTGAAAGCCATGTGACAAACAGGAAATGGCATTTGCGCCATGCTGCGTGCACACCCCCCATTATTTTGAATGGGGATCAAGCAAACGTGGATTTTGTCTTACACGGGAAGGTCTGGAATGGATCCCCCATGTAAGGCAAGGGCACACTGTAATTCTGAGCAACCTGCTGCAGGTCATGCTTATCATCTTGCATAAGGTTGTGACATTAAAACACAGTCTTAGAAGTTTAAATATTGTAGGTGTATTTGGATTTATAGTAGTCCTTAAAAATGAAAACATCTCCATTGCTGCTTGAATTAGAGATCAATTTAGAAGCATTTAATTATGAAGTTCAAATAATTATTTTAGCCCGCATGAAAAAGACAAACAAATGGGTCTTTGAACAGATCAAACCAGAACTCCCCCTGAATGATAAAACTGAGGCTGACGTTGGCCACATCATGAGAAGGCATGACTTATTAGAAAAGACAATAATGCTAGGAAAGGTAGAAGGCAGTGGAAAGAGAGGAAGACTGCACACCACATGGTTAGACTCGATTGGGAAGGTCACTTGCATGAATTTACAGGACTTAAGCAGAGCAGTGGAGGACAGTGGTGCTTGGAGATGTCTCATCCACAAGCTTGCCATGAGGCCAACTCTAGGGCAGTTAACAAACAAGAAATGTGGGGGGAAATGTGATTCAAAACTGGGTAATACAATGACTGCTGATTCTCAGGAAGCATTACACTTTGTTGATTAAATATTTGTAACATGATGAAAATTCCTTGCCTTTGAATAGATGTCTCTTATTAGCCAACCTTGGGCCATTGCTAACAGTTAAGATATTCTGCTTAGCTTCTTTTTCTTTTCATAATTAAATCTTTTTGGGGATCTTTGGTCACTGTAAATTTTATTTTTAATTCTTTCTGGTTCAGGTATTTAATTGGTGTAATTTTCACTTCTCCGGTTCCCTTTACTGTGATTAAAACAGGGTGCCATGGTGAAAACATTACAACTAAAGATGCATATACAGTCATCCCTGTATACATTCGTGGGGGTTGGGGGCACACGAACCCCTGCAAATATGAAAAAAACGAGAATAACTCCTCCCTGGAAGCCAGTTAAAGGGACGGGTGGGCGGGGCGAGAGAAGCAGGAGCATGCATGCTCCTTCCCCTGCCCTCCCATCCTATTAACTTTCTCCAGGCAGCTCTCCGTCCTGGAAAGGGGCAGGTTTGGCACACACACTCTTCCCAGCTGCTCTCTCTTTCCTGGGCTTTTTTCCTCCGAAGGGGAAAAGCCTGGGAGAGAGGAGGAGGCCAAGGAGTATGTAGTGGCCTTGACCTCACGAATGATCAAAACTGCGAGTGTCAAAGCCGTTAATGTCAAGGGATGACTGTATATATGTGCGTGTGTGTGTGTGTATGTGTGTATTAAGTAATAAAAATACAGTCGTTCCTCTGTATCCAGAGATTCTTTATCCATGGATTCAAGTATCCACAGTTTGAAACATTTTATTTTTATATTTTTATATGATATGCAAATTTCAAAAAGCAAAGCTTGATTTTGCCATTTTATACAAGGGACCCCATTTTACCGTACCACTGTATATAATGGGACTTGAGTAGTCATGGATTTTGGTATCCAGGGGGTCCTGGAACCAAATTTCAATGGATACCAAGGGCCCACTATATAATCCTCCATTAAAAGGTACTCCACTGTAAGTTTAAGCCTTTGTTTTAGAATACTAATATTGGAGTTCTGGTTACTGTAAAATGTTTGATCAGGACTGGGGAAACCCAAGTTTATATCCTTGCTTAACATTGAGGCCTACTGGAATAGCTTTTGGATCCTTAAGTAACCTGAACATAAAACAAAAGCTGAGAAGGCAAAGAAATGCTGTACAAAAAGGTGAGAAGGAAAGAAGAACTGAGTAGGGAATGGCTGAAGTTGGCCACGTTGTTCTCAGAACCACACACAGGCTTATAATAAGCTAGTGGTAGACACACACACATATACATAGGACTGCAGCAGTTTTTCCATGGCAGATGCTATTGTTGTTACGTGCAGATGTAAGAGATTTTATTTTGACAAGCACTAAGGATTCTTTTCAGACTGTTCCTGCTCCAGTGCTTTGGCAAGAATTAGTTGAGCACCCTGGTACATGTTCTGTTATAACATTGTTCATTGGGCTAGTCCCAGTTACTAGACAACACTTCATTTGTTTCTCAAATTCATCCTACTCTTCTTTTAAAAATAAAATAGTTGCCAGGAATGGTATTTTTCATTCTTCCAGAGAAGAAGCAACAGAACATACAGTTACAAAACAACATGGGCCCTTGTATCTCTCTACAGTGACATTACATGCCTTCTTTTTATTTTCCCAGGAGGAAACTGTGACTGTGTGACTGATGAATCTTCCAAAAAGCCATCCAGCTCTCTAAAGGAGGACCACAACCAAAAAATCCGAACAGCATACCTGAATGACCTCAAGATGGCCTTGGACAAAAGCAGCTTTAACAGCTTCTTTTCAGCACTGTCAGCATACAAGAAGACAGATGACTATGATGCCATGGTGTCTGTAGTGGCAGCCCTCACCACAGAGAAGCCAGAACATTTTCACCTGCTACAAAGCAAGTACCAGCCTATTCACTTTTTTTTTACAGTACCGTGCTGGCTGTGGAGTTGAGTGTTTCCTGGTCATACAGTATTGATGCTAAGACATTCCTCATTATGTTGTAATAGCTGATTTCCTTTAGGAGTTGCACAACAGACATGGTTGAACTCTGCTGTAGGGCACAATAATATCAGGAAATATTTTCATAGGGCAGCTATGAAAGAACTGGACAAGATCATAAAATTTAAAACATAATGCTGAACACTAAAGTGAGGATCTTCCAAGCTTCTGTATTCCCCATCAACATACAAATACATTCTCACATATGGATGTGAGAGATGGACAATGAAAAATGCTGATAGGAAGAAAATAAACTCATTTGAGATGTGGTGCCGAAGGAGAGTGCTGGAGGTGCTGTGGATGTCCAAAAAAACAAATAGGACCTAGAACAGATCAAGCCAGAACTCTTTCTGGAAGCCAAGATGACTAAATTGAGGCTGTTGTATTTTTAGCCACATCATGAGTAAAAAGGGATCATTAGAAAAAACAATGTTGCTAGGAAAAGTGGAAGGCAGTAGAGAGAGAGGAATACCACATGCCAGATGGTAAGATTCAATCAGGGAAGACACAAGCCTGGGCCTACAGGGCCTAAACAGAGAGGTTGAGGACAGGAGATCTTGGAGATTTTCATAAATGGCCATATGATTCTTTGTTCTTACTCAGCACTAGAATAACATCATTGTAGGTGCCTGTTGGGCTTTTAATAGGGTTATCTACAACTGGGTGCTGCCACAGAGAAAGTCCATAGACTCCAAGAAATTGAGTACAGTGGTGGATATGAGGGGTTTCAATTTGAAAAAAAAGTTTCAATTTGAAAAACTGTAATGTGATATGGAAATACCTGTGTTTTCTATTGGTGGCGAAGTCACAGGTACTGCTAATATTACTCTCCTTTTTTGCCTTTACGCATAATTTAAGGATATGACACATTTCAGGTAGAGAGGTTAATGAAAATAACAATGGGGGCCAATAGAAATAACTATGATGATGGAGCTCCATCATTATATGATAGTTATACCCCCTTTCTCAGCCTGCTAGCATCACAACTGAAAGGTTTCTGAGTTGTTGCTTATCAGAGCACTGGAAAATGATATCTATAGTGGTATTCCCATTCCAAGCCATGTTGCAATCAGGCAGGTGGAGAAATCCCTCAGAGTTCTACTCTAACCATTGGTTTCAATGCACCCTGCGACCAGGAGAATGCTGCAAACATCACTTCCCAGTGTCCCAATCAGCAGAGCCTTGGAAACCCTTCTGTTGGGGTGCAGCAAGCTGAAAATTATTGATTGTAAATGTTTAATGACTGTAAACATGAATCCCCAGCAATTAGGAGATTGTAAATCCAGTTTACAGTATGATAGCTGCTGAACAAAGGATGCCAGGTGAATTTTTTTTATCCTATCCCAGGTCACAGATTCCTGAAATCAAGTTCCTGAAATCCTGACACCAAGTTAAGTTGGCTTAGCTGGAGAGACACATCTTTCCCATCTCAGTGTTACCACTGGATGTTGTGGAGATTGACTCAGCAGACCAATCAAGTGCTGCCATCATTGGCATGAAACACAAAATGGTTGACAGATAGCCACAAAGTTTCTGAACTCCACTAGTTGACCGTATGCGTTTAATAAGAAGTTAATGCGGTGGGTTCCAAGTTGGGTTGGGTTTCTTTAGAAGGCCGGAGGATTTTCTAGCAGCCAGATGATTACTTGTGGAAAGCTTTCAGAGCAAAGAGGTTTTTTTCTAGTAGAATCACTATAAATTTGACTAAAATAACTTTTAGGAGATATTGCTTAAACTAGTGCTCTAAACAAGTAATGGGGACCAAAATAATTGGCCACTTATTGAAACCAAAATCTTTGGCACGTACACACCCAGGAATGATTAATTGCCTTTGGAAATTCTATTACTCATTGGGATAGGTTTCTCATGAATTTCAATTTTAACTGAGTACCAAAACAAAACCAAAAACCAAACAAAAACACACCAGATAATTGAGCAGGAATGACTCAGCAGTTCCTGATAGATTTTGTTTGTTTGCAAGATTACTTAGTAATTCAGGGCCTTCTGGGGATATTACTTATTTCTTATTTACTACCTGTTGATTCTTCTTTACACTAATCTCTGGCCATAAAATTGCCTGTAGGTCAGAGTTGACCATTTGCAGAATCTGGCAACTTACTAGAAGCTGAAGTTAGCCTGGAGGCAAGGATTCCTTTTGACCCATACTGGAAAGTTTTATATGTCCATAGGAGTTAGGTCATCCCTGATTTCCCTTCCATTATTTGAACAGATTGGAATTGGTGAAAGGCCCAAATCCCACCACATTAAAAAAAGAAAAAAGAAAAAAGAGGGAAGCCATGTGGGAGCAACATTTGCATTGGGAGGATGGTAAAGGAAAGCTAAGGAAACAGAATTTCAGTATCAGATTGCAGCAGTGTGTCTGAAATAAACAATGCAATAAAGCTTTAATTGGGGAGGAATGTGATTCTGCTGTAGCCAGTCCTGCAGTAGTTATGTGTGTATGCCTGCCTACAACAGGCAAGGTAAACAGTAACTGCTTCCCAAATCCCTAACTGAGCATGTGTGAACAGCAAAAGAAAAAGAAAAAAGGGAATGTAGATAAGCCTGCCCCACCAGCTCCCCCTAGCATGATAAAGAAACATAGATGTACTGTATATCTTCTTCTCTCAACAAAATATAAATCAGTGGAGTATAGTGAGAGAAACAGTTATTTCTGGATGCATTTTGGAAGACGTTTTAAAATAATCTAGACAAGATTCTGTTTTATTTTATTTTTTTACTTATGCAAAGCTTACGTAACCTGGTTGTTTCACTTCACATTTGAATAGGGTTAGTTTTGAATTAAAAAATTGTTGAAGCATGTTGAACTTCTTTTTATGGTGTAGGATCCAGTTCCTAGTCTCTCCCTGTTATTTCTGCCTCTGGTAAGAAATTTTCTGTTAAAGAAGTAATACACTACCTTATTAATTAAGGTCAATCTGTACTCTGATTTGTCACTGTGTAGATAGTCGTCATTTGTTCATTCCCAAAACCAAATGTCTTCAAAGTTGGGTCTTCCTTATTTTAATAGTATAGCACAGACAGAGTTCGGGATGAGACAAAATTTTACTCTTTTTCTTTCTTATTGTGAAAAAAACAAACAAACATAAAATAGGTCTCTTTTCCCACTAGAAGTCCCTGGCTTATTACAGATTACCTCCAAGCAGTCCAAGTCTCTGTATATGTCATATTTGTTGTTTCCATTGACAGGGTTCTCTATGTTTGTACGGCCCCATCACAAGAAGCAATTCAGACAAATGTGCCAAGACCTGATGGGAACAAGTTGCCCTGGAGAAAGTGAAGCGGTTCTGTTGCCAGCTCAGGAGGGGCATAACATTGGTAAAAGGGACTCATTCCCCACTGCAGAAGAAACCAAAACTGAAGATAAAGCTGCCAGTCCAACCCCAGGTTTGGAAGGCTTGTTTCACAGAAGTTTTCATGCTGACAGTACAGTGCAGGCCTCTCTTAATTGAAAGGCATGATAGCAATCCATTGAGCAATGACCTTCTTATAAGAGAAACTTCCACTGGTGTTTTAAATCTAAGTTTCTGTTGTTAATCCTTTCTATATTGCGTAAGATATAGAGAGCCAATGTGGTGTAGTGGTTGGAGCACAGGACTATGACTCTGAAGACCAGGGTTCAAATCTCTACTCAGCCATGGAAACCTCCTGGGTGACCTTGGGCAAGTCGCAATCTCTCAGCCTCAGAGGAAGGCAATAGTGGCAAACGCCCCTCTGAAAAAAACTTGCCAAGAAAACCTTATGATAGGTTCACCACAACAGTAAAATATTGTGTAAGAAACAAAATACAACAAGGCTGGAAACCACCACTAGTTTATATAGGAGTGGCAAGAAAATGCTATGAGTTGTTTCAGTTTCCCAACATTTGTACATAACATTTTTATCTCAGTGTCCCCTCTGGCCAGACAGATTTTTGCAACCTGCTGCATGGCTTAATTTACAGAGCTTGGAAAATGTTGGTTTCTTATGGTGTTTGTTCTTGTTCATTGCAATCAAGTTGGCTTTGACTTATGGTGAACCTATGAACAAGAGACCTCCAAGCCAACCTGTTAGCAGCGGTCCTGCTCAGGTCTTGCAAATTCAGGGCTGTGGCTTCTTTGATTGAGTCTCTCCACCTGTAATGTAGTCTCCCTCTTTTTCTACTACCTTCTACTTACCAGACATTGCCTTTTCCAACAAGTCATGTCATCTCATATTCTTTTGGACTACAACTCTTAGAATTCCACAGCCAACAGGAAATTATAATCTAAACAACAACAACAACAACACTTTCCCAAATTCTGTCCATTTGTGACACCTCTGTCCTCCACTTGCACCACTGAGCCCCTTTCCTGCTTTCCCAAAGCCCACGTGGGAGCCTCAAATGCAACTTTTCATAGGTTTACTTCCCACCTATGTGCTGTTCCAACAGCTATACTCACCATTGTATACAGCCTGGTGTTCTCCTTGAATTATGCCAGCAGAGAACCCAAAGAGGTCATTGTCTGGCTAGTGCATTTGACCTTTAAAAGAAATTTTACAGTTTTATCTATGGCCACTGTCTTCGTTGCATTTATGTTGTATTTGAGACAAGATTCAACAAGTTAGTGACCAGAGCAATGTCAAAAAGCAGAAATCATGAAAACGTAGAACCTCTAGTATTCTAGTCCCTAACTGTTGAATAAGCAGGCAACACCTGTATTTGGCTGCACCTGGAAGCGCCCAGGAAGGTTTGGAAGAGGCTACAGGTGGGGAGTGGGGTTGAAGAGGGGAAGGGCACTCTGCACCTTGCACACAAAAACTCTCAGCTACTTCTCTCCCCTCCGTCATTTCCTGCCCTCCAGACAAAGATTGTCCAAATCAGGTGGCTCATTTCTTTAGAAATCTGGCATGCCATTTCAAGCAAGAAGTGCCTTGAATTCAACAGGAAAGCCCACCCACTCACCTGCCTCATGGTTTGGCATGGGTGTGGTGGGGGACAGAGGAGAAGTGTTAGTGGCATCAGCAGCAAGAGCTGGCAAAGACGAGGTGGAAGCAGAAGGAGGTGACAGCAGCAAGTGGATACAATAAATGTACAATAAGTACAATAAATACAATAAGTGGATACAATAAATCCCAAAATAAATCCTTTTGTCTCACCTCGATTCTCCGCCAGCTTCCAGACCCACGGGGAACAAGCATGTTCACCTACTCTGCACCTTGCATTCTCCCTTTCCCTATTTTTCTTCTTTTTTTTTCTTCCCTTCTACTACTTCAGTAGAGTAACCCAGGATGCTCCACTTTATCCTTTAAACCTGCTTCCAAACTTTACCAAGCATTGCCAGGTGCAGCCAAATACTGCTCCCAGCTGTCTTCCCTGGCATCAAGAGGAGAACAAGGAGATGGCAACAAGGCTCATTGTACTAAATATGGTACTAAGTTGGGAGAAAAAAGCAGCATGTGGTAGCAAAAGCATTGTGCAAAGTGCAATCTTTTCATCCAGTGTGCATACAGTACAATAGGGAGCCCTGGTGGCACAGTAGTTAAATGCTGTACTGTACTGCAACCACAACATTGTGAGTTTGATCCTGAGTGCTACAAGATCGACTAAAAGGAGTACCCAGCTTGTTGGAGGCAGCTGGCTTACACATTGTAGACTGCTTAGAGACTGCTTAGTTCAGTATGGAGCGGTATAGAAATGTAAATGCTATTGGTGTTGCTACAATACTGTAGTAGCCTCAGCTGCTGAACTGCTCTTTTGACTCTTTTAAATGATACATAATAAGACTTCATTAAATTCTACATGTGGCCGAAAAGAGGGGGCTATGCATTGAATATATGATACTGGTAGTAATTTAGTAATTACTGGATATAATTTGTATATAATTTGTCAAAAGAGAAGGTTGTCGAAAAACAAGGCATCTAAACACAGGGGGACACCTCTATATCATTTTATGCCTTAAGAGCCTCCTTTGGAGGTCTTTAAATGGAGGCTGGATGGCTGTTCTTTTACTCACAGCCCAGGCTTGGTCAATGCTCCACTCATGGCCCAGACATTAGCTGTCAAGTGGAACAGTCTCACAGCCTCCAGCTTTCAAGCGTGTGGGTTCCAGAGTTGGGAGGCAAGTGAAATGACCACACAGTTTTGGTCTCAAGAAGGCTATTTATTTGAGACAAAAACATAAATAAAATAAAAAAGAAAGGAATAAAAGCATAGATTCAAAGTCTCAAGCAGGTTAACATAAACAAAGGCAAAGACATACATACACAAATGCCAGGCAGTCCTGCACACGTGATCTGCAAGGCACCTTGTCTGCTTGCACATTATATATTGTTATGATTTAGCACCAACTTAACATATACTACGTCGTCATGTATCCTACAAAGTCTGGGCCAAAGGAAGGGGGAGAAAGACATTTTCATGCCCACTCAGCAAAATGTTTGTCATATCACAAATGCCAGGATGAGCTGGGAACTGCTTATCTCTCCTTTACTCTGGAATGTCCTCTCCTCCCCCTGTACCATCACGGACAAGGAGAATTTTCTTAACCCATTTTTCTAGCAAGGTATATGAGGCCTACACATTTTTAAAGCTAACTGAGGCCTGAACCAAGGTTTACTGAGGCTATATATTTTTTGCCCAGTATAGCCATCTGTCGGGGATGCTTTGATTGTGAATTCCCCCATTGCAGGGGGTTGGATGGCCCATGTGATCTCTTCCAACTCTATGATTCTGTGAGGTATTAATGATTTTAAATTGTTGCAAGCTGTCTGTAATGTGTAGGCACAAAAAGGTTAGGAGAGAACTGAAACAGCAATAGATAAACAGAATCAAATTATATCTATGCATTGTCATATGTGCTTTTCTGAGATTTATTTTTGAAATATTGTCCACAGGGTCCTCCAAAAGTGTGATACTGGAGAAGATCCAAACTATAGCCTCTCCCATAAACAGCTTGAAATCTCAGGAGACCAAGGGAGACCTCACAAGTATACGAGCACCTACAAATTCTGATATTCTACCCATTTCACCAGTAGGAGGTAGGTGTATATAGATCAAGCAAAATCTTTCCCTCCTAAGGTATCTCAGCTACATAGGAAATACATCACGACTGCATAGTTTTAAAGCCCTACATGGCTTGGGTCCTGACTACTTAAGAGAACACCTCCTCCCTGCACCCTTAGGTCCTCTGGGAAGAAGCTACTACAAGTAAAAAACCCAGATTATCAGTAGTGACCCAGAAGACCACCTCAGCTGCCGTGCCTAGGCTCTGGAACGACATGCTGGATGAGATCCACCACATTACCACTCTAGAAGCCTTCAAAAAGGCCATTAAAACAGATCTCTTCTGGCAGGCCTTTCCAGATTAGCCTTATTCAGTCTTCTTCTCCTGACGACCCTCCCTGCTTCTCCCCTCTAGGATAATATACCTCCTCCTCCCACATTAGGAGTTGTACATAGATTTATTTCTATTTAAATCTTTTGTATTAGATATTTTAATCCCTTCTATTGTTTAATTCTCTTTTAGATGTAATGTTTTACATTTTATATGTATGGGGGGAGGGAAGAGAGGGGAAGGGGATTTTAATTTTATTGTGATTTTATAGCATCCTGTTTTAATACTTGTTGTAATCTGCTTTGATTCCCACCTGGAAAAGGCAGAATAGAAATATAATAATAATAATAATAATAATAATAATAATAATAATAATTGTTATTATTATAGTTCAATAGAGCATATCTTTTGTTTGTACCAAATTAATGGTTCAGGGTTGAGCTTTCCCTGCTGAAAGGTCTGAGGTGGCAGAGCTGAGGGAAGACTTAGCTGCCTGAGGACTTGGAAAACTGCTGCTGTGTCAGGTTAAAAAGTAGGATACAAAACATAACTATAACCTGATTTAGCATGCAGTAACTTTCTGTTTTTAGCTGTTGTGAGGAAGTACTCCCACTTTCACTTCCCTGCTTGACAAAGTTGGAAAAGAAACCACTTCCTTTAATTAGTTCTCATTGCATGCCTTTGCTTTCACTCAGACAACCGGCCCTCATCCCCCACTCGTGTTTTTCCCATTCCTTTTCTGTGATAGATGTGTTCATAAATAAACTGGCAACATTATTGCTTTTCAGGAACAAAAAATATTTATAATAATAATATTTATTTATTTATACCCCACCCTTCAGCCCTAAAGGCTATCAGAGTGGTTTACAATTATTATTTTTAATTAGATGGTTCCCTGCTCCCAGGCTTACAAACTAAAAAGACACGACACAAAAGGAGAAGGGAATGGTGGTGGGGAAGGGGATCAGGTCTTCTCAGCTGTTCTTCTCTCCCTCTGAGGCCTGGACCAAGGCAGATGGACTGGAGGGAGGGCTCTGCTTCTTAATCTAGGCCAAAGTTTGGCCTCTACTTTCACTCTCTCCTAGGCCAAATGGAGGGAGGACTCTTCTACTTGAGACTAGGCCCGATGGCGTTGCTAGGCCTGCCCTTTCACTCTTTCCTACGCCAGATGATCTTGTCATGGAGGGAGGGCTCTTCTACTTGAAGCCAGGCCTGTGTTTATTTGGTTGCTGTTGTTTTGTGGTTAAAGTTTTCCAAAGCAACTGATTCCAATTAAAACATAGAGAAGGAGACAGTCCCTGCCATCTGGCATGCAAGGAGAGAATTATTATTATTATTATTATTATTATTAGCTTTATTTATAAAGCACCGTAAATGTACACGGCTCTGTACAAAAACCAAATAAAATCAAGAATATGTAAAAAGCCTGAATTAAGAGAATTAAGTAGAGAGCAATAATTAGGAATTTATGTCCCACTTAAGCAAAATTGAACTTCCCATCTTAGTAGGATGGACAACTGTAGCCCTTCAGATATTGCTGGACTTCAGTCCCCAGCAGGCCTGGCAAGCATACTATGTGGTGTGGGATCATGGGTATTTAATCCAGTCCAGTCCTTATGTAGGCAGTCCCTGAATTTAAATGGATGCAGCCTCTTATCTCTGGATTAGCAGTGCATGATCTAGGGATCTTAGTAGACCACAAGCTATACAAGTCAAAAGTGTGATTTGGTAGTGAAAAATGCCAATGCAGTTCTAGGCTGCATCAAAAGGATTGTAGTATCCAGCTCAAGGGAAGTAATAGCGCCACTGTATTCTGCTTGGGCCAAACCTCATAAAATCCTGTGTCCAGTTCTGAGTACCCCAGTTCAAGAGTTGTTGTTAGCTGCCCTTAAGTGAACTTCAACTTATGGTGACATTATGGATGAGACATCTCCAAGACCTTCCCCTCTTCCTCCACTGCTCTAATTAGGTCTTGAAGTTTTAGGCCCTGGACCTCCCTGATTGAGTCCAGCCATCTGGCATGCTGTCTTCCTCTAGTTCAACTACCCTCTACTTTTCCCAGGATTATTGTCTCTTCTAATGAGTCATGCCTTCTTATGACATGGCCAAGAGCCTCAGTTTTATTATCTTGACTTCTAGGGGTATTTCAGGCTTGATCTGTGGAAGGACCCATTTTTTTTTTCTTTTTGGCTGTCACAATATTCTCAGGGCTCTTCTCCAGCACCACATCTCAAAAGAGTTGGTTTTCTTTTTATCCACCTTCTTCACTGTCCAGCTCTCACATCTGTACATGGTAATGGGGAATACAATGAAATTGACAGTTTTACTTCCCATTCCTAGTCTGCTTCTTATTTCTTGATTGCAGTCTCCTTTCTGATCATGTTTGATCCAAGGTATGGGGAATCTTTAGCTATCCCAAGGTAGAGGAAATCTTTATTTCGATTTCCTCATTGTCTAGGTTGAATTTATGTAGATTCTCTGAGTCTGTTATTTTTGTTTCCTTTATGTCCAGCAACAAGACTGCCTTTGCACTTTCTTCCTTGACCTTCCTTGGTCCGTTTTACATTGGCAAAAAGAGGTGTCATGAAGGCTGCTTGAAAACCCAGCTTTTACATTAGAAAATGGGAAAGTGTGCCATGAAAACGCCATTTTGGCGTTTTAAGGGAAAAAACGCGCCTTTAAAAAGTAGTTCGGTTGCCCCACTACTTTTTTAAAAAGTGCGTTATAGCGCTAGTACATCAAAACGCTAAGATGCCATTGCGCAGTTAAATGGGGCTCTGTTTCCTTAAGGCGCCCATTTAAAGGCTGCGCTGCAGGTGCGAATCAGAATGGATCGTGGGTTGGGAGCATGCGTGGTGTGGACTTCACTCCTAATTAAAACGTTCTATGCCCTCCAGGTGTAAAAGCTGGGGTTTAACCGCGCAGTTTTTTAAAGCTCCCAAACCCCCTTTAAATCATTTAAAACTGCGCAATTCGCAGCCGCAAACAGCGCAATAGCGCAGTTCAAGCCTCGACCCTCGCAATAGCGCAGTTCATGCCTCGACCCTCGCAATAGCGCTGTTCGCGGCGGCATGAACAGCGCAACAGCGCAATTCGCAGCCGGCAAGGAAAAAAAAAATTAAAATCGCAGTTTAAAGCCGAGTTTATTGCTGCCCATGTAGCAGCTCCGCCTGTATTTGTAGCGTTCTGACAGCTTCCCATGTAACTGCTGAGCCACAAAAAAGACCTCAGATAAGTCGTTCCCACACCCCTCAGTGTAGCAGCTCTGCACTTTTTTAATGCACACCTGGGGCTTGCTATGTAGCTGCTAAGCATTAAGATAAAGGCGACTTCAGGTCACACTTTCTTGCCAATGTAAAAAGCCCCCTTAATAACTTTTCCAAGTCCTTGATGTTTTCTACTGGTAGTCTGAAGTCAGTCTTAGAGTGTTGATGTTCCTTCCTCCTGTCTTTTTTATTCTTCTGGGTCTGAAGTCTAGAAAAGATTATGCTACCAGATTCTTTCTTTCAATTAGTCTCAAATGTGCTACAAGATCCCTTTGCACTCCGATCCCCAAACTAACATGGCTATGTCTTTGAAATGTAATATTTAAGAATGTTACCTCTTACTATATTGGTTCTGAGGCGTGATTCCCTATGTAAAAAGAACATGAAAGAATATTTGCAGCCAAATAGTTCATCTCTTTTGAAGGTCAGTGTCTCTTTCCCTCTCCCCCCTCTTTTCCATCCCAGGAGGATTCCAGTGTGTTAAATGCCAGTCTGAGCGTGTTGTGCCTTTTAAATGCCAGATGTGCACCTTCACTTGTTGCGAAGCATGCTGGAAGAGCCTATTAAAGGTTGGCTTCAACTTTTGTTGTTCAAGATTTGGAAATTTTTCCATTTTTTCTTTTCCTTTTCTCTAAGAACAGGATGACTTGATGTTCCATGTTTATTTTGTATGGCAGTTACTGGATTGTCTTCAGAGTGTTGCAATAAGTCAGAGAATCATTGAGTTGGAAGAAACCTCAAGGGCCATCCAATCCAACCTCATTCTGCAATGCAGGAGTACACAATCAAAGCACTCCCAACAGCCTCTGTTTAAAAACCTTCAAAGAGGAAGATTCCATAACTCTCTGAGACAACATCTTCCACTCTCGAACAGCTTTTAACATCACAAATGTCTACCTAATGTTTAGGCGGAATCTCTTTTCCTGTAGCTTGAGCCCATTGCTCCATGTCCTAGTCTTTAGAGTAGCAGAAAATAAGCTTGCTCCTTCTTCCATATGGCATTGCTTCAGATATTTAAAGATGGCTATCATGTCACCTCTTAATCTTCTCTTCTCCAGGCTAAACATACCCAGCTCCCTAATTCATTTCTCATCGGGCATGGTTTCCAGACCTTTCACCATTTTAGTTGCCCTCCTTCAGACATGATCCAGCTTGTCAACATCCTTTTTGTATTGCGGTCTATTCTTATGGTTCATAGGATGCTTATCTCTTGAAAGGCATACAGGGAAACCTCCACAGGCAGTCCCTTTAGAAGGTGCAGCAGACATTTTGGCAAATTTTCAATTAAAGACAGTACATATGTTCCATGTTTCTGGTACCAGTGTGACTTCTGCTAGGAGGCAGCTTTACATGTTGATATTATCAGTGCATATTATTATTATTTGTTGATGCTATTATTAGGGAGAGCCATCGTAGCATAGTGGTTTAATTGTTGGACTAGATTCTGGGAGATTTGAACCATCAGTCAGCTGTGGAAACCCATTGGATGACCTTGAGAAAAATCAACATTCTCTCACCCTAAGAGGAAGACAATGGTAAACCTCCACTAAGCATTCTTGCTAAGAAAGGCCCATGATAAGGTCACCTTAGGGTTGTCACAAGTCAGAATTGACTTGAAGGCACACAGCAACACTGGAACTGGAAAGGGTGAATAAGATGACCAAAAGTCTGAATCATAAAATTGGAAGAGACCCCAAGGGCCATCCAGTCCAACCCGATTCTGCTATGCAGGAACACACAATAAAAGCATTCCCAACAAATGGCCATCAAGCCTTTGCTTAAAAACCTTCAAAGAAGGAGACTCCACCACATCCAAGGCATTTTTTTTCCAGTGCCAAAGAGCTTTCACCATCCAGAGGTTCTTCCTAATATTTAGGTGGAATCACTTTCCTGTAGCATGAATCCAGTGCTCCGTGTCAGGATGAAGGATAGGTTGCATACCTATAACTGTAGTTGTTAAAGTAGTCACCTGTGGATTCACACAAACCCATCCATCCTTTCCTTGTCATGTCCTGCCTGTCATTTGGATTGCTGCATCATTGAATCATAGAATCATAGAGTTGGAAGAGACCCCAAGGGCCATCCAGTCCAACCCCCTGCCATGCAGGGACTCCCAATCAAAGCATCCCTGACAGATGGCCATCCAGCCTCTGCTTAAAGACCTCCAAAGAAGGAGACTCCACTACACTCCGAAGGAGTGTGTTCCACTGTCGAACAGCCCTTACAGTTAGGACGTTCCTCCTAATGTTGAGGTGGAATCTCTTTTCCTGCAGTTTGTATCCATTGTTCCTCATTCTAGTCTCTGGAGCAGCAGAAAACAAACTTGCTCCTTCCTCAATATGACATCCCTTCAAGTATTTAAACAAGGCTCAGTGTCCATGGAACTGGTGTTTTCAGTAGGAAGCCCTTTATATAGAGGCGGTGAAGATGGGCAGGGCAACTGCCAATAACCTTATGTCATGCTATTCTAGAATGCTCTGAACGATGCACTGCTCAGGCGCAGGACAACCCATTTGTGTGAGTTCACAGATGGCCGCTCAAAGAACTACAGTTACAGGTATGCAAACTGTCCATTACATTCACAGTCATGACAAGCTATGATGTGGTTTGTTAAAATTTGGCTTGTTTTGTTGTGTTACCCCCTTTTTAAATAAGCCAAGATTTGTTAATAAACCATAAACCCCAACCAGCAACCTAAGCCAGTTTCTTTCTAGCCTAGCTCCAAAGAAAACCTTCTACTGTGGATTTCATTCCATCTCTGTTTTGTGTGTGTATCTCTATGCATACATTTTTTTTCTTTTTCTGAAAGAACAAATAAGTTTTGTTTTATTTCTGGGTAGAGGCAGGATTAGGAGACTAAATATTTCACTTGGTTTTTAGTATTGAGATTTCAGTCTCACGGATTCAGCCTGGGCCTGTCTAGTGACACCTTTCCCTTCCTACCCCTGTGAATATAAGATTTGAGATGAGAGAGTTCACCCAAGGTGAACTATTTAAAAGCCTGTCAAATGAGTAATAATCCTCTAGTTTCAGAACCTGAGAGAGTTCTACCTGAAAAGTGACACATAGATTTGTTAAACAAATATGAATAAAGGAGGGCTTTCTGTACAGGTGTCAAGTGACTCCTCAAAAATGTTATTGTCTTTTGTAATCTGGTGTAGTGCTGAATGCAATACCAGTGAAAGCAGGTGTATGATCAAGCAGAAATTATTGGCCATATTCCATTTTTTAAACGGTGTTTTCTGTGAGGGAAAGGGGTATGACTCAGCTATCATGGGGAAAGGGATAGCAACGCCAGTGAGCATGAGATTAGTAATCTGAAACCACAGTAAATCCACCTATTAATTTGTTACTCTTCTGAATACTTTTGGTTTCTTGCTTCATAGACCGGTATTGCATAGAGGAAACAGGAACCCAAAAAACAAAGTGTTATCTTTACTTGGTTCCCCCCGCTCCTTAATTGGCCATGCATTCCTGTTCTTCAATAAGCTTGTATTTCTTGTAAGTCCAATATAAAGATTGTTTCATCCTCAGGTAATGTTCAGTAGAGGAAATGAAGACTTGAGGGGGTTTTTCTATTAAAATACTTATATCCTGTTCTGTATCATAGGATCTCAGGGTGATATACAATAAAATAAATTCAGCCTGCCTTTCTGTCTGTGTAGAGAGAGAGAAAGAGGCCCATCCTTCCATCCATCCTCCTTTTTCCTCAACCTTAGGACTCAAGATGGCATTCAAAAGTTAAAACAGATACAGATAACAATTCACATCACTAAAGCATACAAAAGTTAAATCAGTAGTTCCCAGACTTTTGGCCTCCAGATGTTTTAGACTTCAGATCCTAGAATTCCTGAATGTTGTCCAGCCTGGCTAGGGCTTCTGAGTTAAAGTCCAAAACACCTGGAGGATCAAAGTTTGGGAACCACTGGTCTAAATATAATTAGGTTATCCGTAGAATTAAATGCAGTTTAAAGCAGTAAAATAATGTAAACAGACAAAGCATATTCAACAATTTAACCAGAAAGATTGCTCAACTGTAGAATTTTCCAAGTTGTGCACTGTGCAGGAAGCTTATTTGTGGGAGTTTGCAGATGACCACTTCAAGAACCACAATCACAGGTAAGCAGTGTAGTCTTCTTGGTTTGAAGAAAGCAGACTTTAAGAACCAGACTAGACATGACATTGGATGGTATTTCCTTGCAGGGGGAGCTAATCCAGTGGACAAGGAGTTTAGCAAGTATCTATATGTACACCGCCCTGATCTTTGGAAGGGCGGTATATAAATAAAGTTTTTATTTTATTTATTATTTATTTATTTATTTATTATCTACAACAGTTTTTTCTACAGTTTTTTTCTAATCTTCATCCAATAAATATGGGTGGAAGAATTTTCTAGTCTACATCTGTAGGGCTGTAGCTGTAGTAGTGAGTTGCCATAAAATGAATGATTGGTGACAGTGTGCCAGTTTTTGTTTCAGAGGAATTAGAAAATTATTGTCTAATTTTGGGTTCTCTGTCCCATGAACCATTTTAATTGGGTTTGTGATCAGCCCTGGTGGCGCAGTGGTTAAATGCCTGTACTGCAGCCACTCACTCAAAACCATAAGGTGGCGAGTTCAAGACCAGCAAAGGGCTGAAGCTCGACTCAGGCTTGCATCCCTCCGAGGTTGCTAAAATGAGTACCCAGATTGTTGGGGGGCAAATAGCTTACAATTGCAAACCGCTTAGACACTCCTTAAGGGTATGAAGCGGTATATAAATGAAGCTGTTTGTTTTTGTTTGTTTTGTTTTGATACAGAAGTTGAGAGAATTTTATTCTCTGGCTTCACAGAAGTCCTTGTTAAGATTATTCTGTTAGTTAATACTGAAAGTGCTAGATAAAAGCTTGAGAACAGATGAGCATCTTGTGGTAGGCAAAAGCAAACTCCCTCTGAACAAATCTATCAAGAAAACCCTGTGATATTTATTTATTAATTTATTTATTATTTTATTTATTAAAGTATTTATACCCTGCCCTTCAGCCTTAAAGGCTATAAGAGCGGCAATCTCAGGATGCAGAACAAAGGGCTGGATTAGGCCTTGAAAAGGTATGGGATTTTAGTGACTTCCTCAGCTTCATCCCTCTATTTTGGTCACTATTTTTGTTTTGCTTTGCTTCATTTTGTTTCTTATCCTGTCTTCCTCCCAATATGGGACTCTTCTTAACATTATATACTTCTTCAGTGACCTCCTAACATGTAACATGTATGTACAAGTGCAAACCAGGTCTCTAATGAATAAACAGTACAGTGCTTATACATATGTTTGTGAACCACAGTGTGGAGACGCTGTGAACTTGAACTACCTTGAGGGCTGACACTAGTTGAATCATTTCAGCATAAAATCTACTGTTAGAGGATTTGTGTTGTGTGCCTTCAAATCGTTTTCAACATAAGGCAAAACAATGGTGAGGTTTTTATGGCAAGGTTTCTTCCGAGGAGCTTTGCCACTTTCTTCCTCCAAGGCTCAGAGAATGTGACTTGCCCAAGGTGGGCAGTGGATTTCTAAGTAGGGATTTAAATCCTGACTTCCCAGACTCCTTGTCCAGTACTCAGACCACTACACTACACTGGCTCTTAGCAGAGTTACTGAGTATGAAAAGGGAGCTATCAGCCAGGGTAACATTTTCTTCTGTTGTCTTTTGTCCCTCTGCCCCAGATTGCCAAGAAGTGCCCAAGATGCCAAGCTAATACGAAGAGAAGACATTTGGCCCAGGTTTACTGGCCAGATCCTCAGTGAACAACTGACAGCATTCTCCATAGGACTAGGTCAAAATGGTCCATGGTTGCTTAAGTTGCCTAAGAAGGGAAACAAAGTATAACAGTTACTTTCAGCACACTTTTCTGTTCACTAGATTACATTTCTTCCACATGCTGTCTTCCTTTTTGCCCAAGTGTATCTATCGTAAGAGTTCTTCATTTCTCAGCAGAAGGTGAAAAGAGGAACCATGATCTTCTGGATTACAATTATGAAAGTGTTTTAAAAGAAACAGTTTTACAACTATTATGTTATAAAAAGCATGAAGAGAGCTATTTGGATATCTTTGGCCTCTGTACCTTGGCCCGAATGAGCTGTCTTTTCTACATGACTCTTATCCTCAGTGCTTCTGACATTGGTGGTTGCATGTGACAGTCAATAAGGAATAAAAAAAGATGACTGCCCAAAATCACATAATACTGACATTAGATGCTTGTTTTTAGGCTTTATTTTTTTAAAAGATGCAGTTGGTCTATGAATAACAAGGAGCACCCACATTTGTTTTGACCAGCTGAGCTGAGTGCCAGCTGCTTAGTGGGAATTTTTTTTTTAATTTAACAAATGAAAAAGTTGTTGAAAAGAAAATTACATTGATTGTCTGCTCACTAGAAGAGAAGGTGATTTTAGCCAGTCCTGTGCTGATCAGGCCTTTAGGGGCTCAAGTTAATTCCATTGTAACCCTTCTAGTTCCATCCCTCGAGTGCCTGCTCTTCTACTGAACATTTTCCTCCATTTATAAAGAGGAAGACTCTTTTTCTGCATCTGTTTTCTGATGCTTCATTTCAACAGAATGCCTCATTGCTGCATCAAACAGTTCTGGTGCAGTGAACTAATGGATATTTTACATACAATGAAGTCCAGAGAGTAGGAGCAGTTTTATATTTTCATATGCTGCTTTTCTTGTTTAAATTAAGGAATTGTGTCAAGTGGAGAATATTTAGTATTAATGTCTGTAAATAAAAATATGTTTTGCAATTGTAGAACAATGCTTACTTGAATGAGTTATATAAATAAATTCCTATATTTATCAACAGTATTAAAAACACTGTTTGGCTGTTATCCCAAGTATGTTGCTTTGGAAACAAATCTCCTTGTCTGGGATTGGGATGTAGGAAATCTATATGTTGTTTCGACTGGATACTATGAATTTTAACATCTGTGTTAAATCTTTGGGTTAACATTTAATTCCAAGTGCATAGAACCATTTTTTAAAACAGAAACATCTTTCTTACTTGGCTAAAAGAAACTTACCAATATATGAGTTAAGAAATGTGTGGAATATAGGGAAAAGCTCAGC
This sequence comes from Urosaurus nigricauda, assembly GCA_034509955.1. Classification (NCBI taxonomy): domain Eukaryota; kingdom Metazoa; phylum Chordata; class Lepidosauria; order Squamata; family Phrynosomatidae; genus Urosaurus; species Urosaurus nigricauda. Next base: position 6,070,925 of record JAOEGL010000004.1, read on the forward strand.
AAACTGGTGTCTCATTTACAGAAAAAATATGTACATCAGATGTTAAAATATGTGGAAAATAAGGAAAAGGAGAGAGAATAGCGGCAAAAACACCATCAGCAATATGTAGAGATACATGCAGGAGGTTGGAATAGATGGCTGTTGTGGCCTTTTCCAACTCAATAATTCTATTATTCTGTGGCAGTGAGGGATGGGGAAAATTATAAATGTTGGTGCTGCAGTCTCAGTTGTCTGGTGAAAAGCTTTACTTGATGATTTAGGGGAAGAACTGGAACCTCTGTTGCTGGATATTTTTAAACAGGGAAGCATTCCAAGACTCCAGTGCCCCTTTCACACTGCACAGTTATGCCAGTTTGATGCCACTTTAGCTGTGATGGTTGTCTCCTACAGAATTCTACGGTTAGTGTTCTGAGGAGGAACTAGAGATTTCTGGCTGAGATTTCTAAATACTGCTTCCTAAATTACAGATCCCAGTATTCCATAGGCAGTTAAAGTGGAATCGTAGCACTACAGTAGTGTAGTGTGAAAAGGACCCAAGATATCCCAGCCATTTCTAGGATGCTGGGGTGTTGGGGGAGCCTGTATAGCATCCTCCCCCTGCCCTGGCCTTACAAAGGGCACTGTGGGAAAAATCGGCCACAAAAGGCACTTCCTAGAAGCTGGTAGGTGGCAGCTGGAAATCATGGGGAAAAAGTGTAATGATTAGTTGGAGCAACCGGAATTCCTGCTCTTATTTCAGTGGAGACAGCCCTCTTATTTTTGCCTTTTTCCCTCCCCACATTGAATGTTGCAGCATCCAATTTCATGCCAGCTTGCATACCGTAATTCTTTTTGTTTCCCTTTTGTTATAAAATTGAAAGACACTAAATAAACTTAGGATTTCCAGTGTGGGCCTCACTGCTTCTATAACTGGGCACCTTCCAGGTGATATTTTTGCTGTGCACATGAATGGGAAATTTTCCCATCCTCTCAAGTGGAGTGCAAGCTGCCCTGTCCTCTCAAGACAAAGGAATCCTCTAGCTGTTTTCTTGGCACTGCTTTTCCCATCCCCATGCTCACCCATTCTACTGCTAGTAGTAGTACTTATTATTATTATTATTATTACACTTTTCTTCCAAAATTGGGGCTCAAAGTGGCTTACAAATTGTTGGAGTAGGGGTCCTGCTGAATGGCATAGGGTACAATTTAGAGAGATGGAAGGAGTTTCTGCAAATTGAGTAAAGGAACCTTTAGTGAACAAAATGTGCCATCTATCCAGACCTATGGGTGCATTTAGTTAAGGCAGCATTGCCTTTGCTGGTTGTAAACAAGATAAACAGGAGGGTAGAAATACAGTGCGCCCTCTCCATACACAGGCGCACTATATGAGGCTTCAAGCTTACGCTGAAGTCATGAGACGATTAAAGAAATGGTTCCCATTGTTTTCAATGGGGCGCGAGCATATGCGGAATTCCCCTTAGGTGGGGGGAATCGGAACAGATTCCCCCGCATAAGAGAAGGGCCCACTATATTTTTATAGGGATGAGACTAGTGTGACCAAATTTACTGACACAACCTGGTTTTCCCAGACCTAAGGTCAGTTTTTAGAAAGGATTATTTGTGTTTAAAAAAAAGGATCAGCATGTGTTTCATAGACTACAGCAAATAATTTAATTGGATAGATCATGAAAAGCTATGGAATGCACTGAAAGACATGGGGGTGCCACTTCATCTGATAGTCCTAATGAGGCATCTGTACCCAGAACAAGAGGCCACCATCAGAACAGGATTTGGGCAAACAGAGTGGTTCCTAAAGGGGTCAGGCAAGGCTGCATCCTATCACCTTACTTGTTTAACTTATATGCTAAAAATGTCATAAGAAAAACCAAATCAGAAAATCAGAAAGAGGAGAAGTGAAGATAGAAGGAAGCACCATTAACAACCTAAGACATGCAGACAACACCTTAATATTAGTAGAAGACATTTAGGAATTGAAACAGTTAATAAGAAAGGTCAAAGATGAAAGTGGTCTGATGCTGCCTTTGAAGAAAGAAAATAATGATTACAGAAGAAATACACAAATTCAATCTAGACAACGAGGAAGTTGAAATACTGTAGTTAAAGAACTCTCATATCTAGGATCAAACATTGACCAGAATGGAGACTGCAGTCAAGAAATAAGAAGACTAGGAGGGGGAAGGGCAGCTATGAAAGAACTGGAAAAGTTACTGAAGAGCAAAGACATATAACTGAGCAAGAAAGTCAGAATCGTTCAAGTCATTGTAGTCCCAATTACCATATACAGATGTGAGAGATGGACAGTGAAGGAAGCAGACAGAAAGAAAATAAATTCATTTGAAATGGGCTGGAGAAGAATACTTAGGATACTGCGGACAGCCAAGAAGACAAACAAATGGGTTCTTGAACAGATCAGACCAGGGCTCTCCTTGGAAGCCAAGATGATCAAGTTAAGACTATCATACTTTGGCCATATAATGAGAAGGCATGGATCACTAAAACAAACAATAGGAAAGGCAGAGGGTAGAAGAAAGAGAGGAAGACCACAAACCAGATGGATAAACTTGATCAGCAGGGTTATGGGCAAGGGCTTGCAGGATCTGCAGGGCAGTGGAAGATAGGGATTATTGGAGATGTCTCATCCACAGGGTCCCCATGAGTTGGAACCAGCTTCGGGGCAGCTAACAACAACAATTTGTGTATAATACAAGGGCAATTGTTTGGGTGGGGGTTTCAGTTTCGTTGTTGTAAGCAATTCTACATCCAAGACTGAGCATCTCAGAGCAGCCCTGGTGGCGCAGTGGTTAAATGCCTGTACTGCAGCCACTCACTCAAAACCATAAGGTGGCGAGTTCAAGACCAGCAAAGGGCTGAAGCTCGACTCAGGCTTGCATCCTTCCGAGGTCGCTAAAATGAGTACCCAGATTGTTGGGGGGCAAATAGCTTACAATTGTAAACCGCTTAGACACTCATTAAGGGTATGAAGCGGTATATAAATGAAGCTGTTTTGTTTGTTTTGTTTTGACATTAAAAATAAAGAAAGGGAGCATTGTAATACAATACAAAAGTGGCTGAAATAAAGAATGCTGTCATTTTGCTTGCAGGTTATAAGTTCTCTTTTTTTTCTCCCTCTTGTTTTAAACCCAATTGGCATGGCTTTTATAATCCCTTTCAAATGAAATTTTGGAAGATGGGGAAAGGATTTGGAAACCATGATTCCTCCAGCATCCAAGAAATGTTTCCTGGATGGCCACTCTTTTTGTCTGCAATATCAAACACAGATCCTCATCTGAAATTGCCAACTCCCATGTCTCTCAACTGTTGAGCCAGCCAGGTTTCCCCAGACTGAAGGTCAGTTTTTAGAAAGGATTGTGTTGTGTGCCTGCATGTCATTTCTGTCTTATGGAGACCCTAAGGCAAGCCTATTCTGGGGTTTTCTTGGCGATATTTGTTCAAAGGAGGTTTGCCACTGCCTTCCCCTGAAGCTGAGAGCATGTTACTTGTTCAAGGTCACCCAGGTGGGTTTTTTGTGGGTTTTTTGCTCAAATTATGATGAAGTGAAGTATACCAGTACTGTAAATTCATGTGTGGGAAATCTGTGATTTATGTATGATTAAAATTTTGTTTACAAGCCAGGAACTGCACCAGGGAACAAATTTCATTAAAATGACATGCTAGAAAGATAGATTGATTCCAGACATCAAGTTAGTCACTTTGCTGGAAACTATAATCATGGATCAGTCCTTTCCTGTGATTTCACTAAATCTGGAAAATTCATTTGGTAAAATCATGCTTATTCAACACTCTGCTTCATAATGTGCTCTCTCTCTCTCTCTCTCTCTCTCTCTATATATATATATATATATATTACTCTTCCTTGGTTTTTATGAGTTAAAAAAAAAGACCTATTACCTGGTTTATGCTTTTTAATTCTGTTACCATTTTAGGATAACTGTAGTGTAAGGTCTCCAGAATATATTTGCATTGAGGTCGATGCAGAACTGTAAAATATTGTAATCACTAATAAAATGTTAGGGAGGACTCTTCCACCAGAACACAGCCACATAGCGCCAAAAAACCCCACCAAGAACTACAGACGCTCGCTCTGAAAGCCTTTGACTGCACAATGAAATCATTGTTTATCCAAGTGTAACTTCAGTGAGATATCCTGGATCCATCCTATAGAAATCTATAGGGATTATATGTGTATAATGGATAGATCTCACCCTCAATCTCCATGTTTTTAAAAAATCTTGTCAGGCACAATCTGCAGACTTCTACAATAATGGTATTTGGAGAGTCAAGAAACGCTGGAGAAAATGAATAAATCTGGATGGTGACTACATAAAGATAAGTTAAAAACTACAAATCAAAACAAACTTTCTGTCAAATTTTTTTAAAGGTGATCATTAAAACTTTCAGATACCCCCTTGTAGGAGTCCTAGTAGACCACAAGTTGAACATGAGTCAACAGTGTGATGTGACAGCTAAAAACGCTAATGTGATTCTAGACTGCGTGAATAGAAGTATAGTCTCTAGATCAAGGGAAGTAATAGTGCCATTCTATTCTGCTTTGGTCAGGCCCCACCTGAAAGACTGTCCAGTTCTGGGCACCACAATTCAAAAAAGATGTTGAGAAATTGGTGTCCAAAAGAGGGCGACTAAAATGATGAATGGTCTGGAAACCATGTCTCGTGAGGAACGACTTAGGGAGCTGGGGATGTTTAGCCTGGAGAAGAATAGGTTAAGAGGTGATATGATAGCCGTCTTTAAGTATTTGAAGGGATGTCATATTGAGGAGGGAGCAAGCTTGTTTTCTGCTGCTCAAGAGACTAGGACCCGGAACAATGGATGCAAACTGCAGGAAAAGAAATTCCAGCTCAACGTTAGGAGGAACTTCCTGACAATAAGGGCTTTTCAGCAGTGGAACTCACTCCCTCATAGTGTAGTGGAGTCTCCTTCCTTGGAGGTCTTTAAGCAGAGGCTGGATGGCCATCTGTCAGGGATGCTTTGATTGGGAGTTCCTGCATGGCCCTTGGAGTCTTTTCCAACTCTATGATTCTATGAATGTCCATAGGCTTACAATACTTCTGCCAGCAAATGCTATGAATTAATTTCCTCACTCCATTAATGTCTTGCTCAAACTGTGCTGTGTGGATGCAACCCAGACCTTGGCATCTGGGTGATATTGTTCTAACCCGTTTTTAAAAACAGCATGTTTAAGTGAGCCTGTTGATTCATCCTGAGCCTTCACAAAATGTCTGTGTAAAAAGTCCCATGCTATCAATAGTTTCCTTGTTAGAGAAACAGAGAGTTGGAAGAGACCAAAAGGGCCATCCAATCTAATCCCATTGTGGCAAGACACAAACAAAGCAATTCCAACAAATGGCCACCCAGCGTCTGCTTAGAAACTTCCAAAGAAGGAGATGCCACCAAACTCCTGACTGTATAAAACCTCCATGCTATCACCAATTTCCTTTTTATATTGTAGTAAGAAGCCATTGACACTCCTTTCTCCCTGCAACCAAAACCATCTCTTTGTAAGATGAGAATGGAGTCTTTTCTGAAAATAGAAGGATATGACACCCATTTGTCTAATCTTAGTCACATTTTCTAAAATAATAGTAATGAAAGCAAATGCTGTAGAATCATTCTGACTCATGGGTCTTGTTTTCTGTTTGGACAGTCAACATCTTTCACAATGGCACTATTTTTTTCTTGAAATAATAAAAGTGCAAGTATCACATGATTATTCACAATCGTTAGCTGGCTAGCAGATCCCGCATTTCTGGCACTGATGGTTTCCAGGAAGCCATTCCTTTCTTGGAGAGACAGACAGATCTTTCCAGCTTTTTTTTTAATCTGAAGAACTGTTTAGATCATGGGAAATGGTTGGAATTTGAGGGCATTGTTTATAGCTTTGCAAACGACAGCTCTGTAAAATGCACATTGTAGGTCTAGTTTTGTGTAGATTCAGCAACACTAACTTCTTTAAGAACAAGAGAAGAGGGACCCCAAACCATTTCAGACAGGGTCTAGGCTTTGTTATCTCTTGATCCCAAGACCTTAGGAAAGATGCACTACTGAGAAGTATGACTTTAGGGTCACCCCAAGTCAGAAACTATTTCAGATACACACACGCAAACACACAAATATCAGAAAATTGTTGTTGTTTTGAGTGGGTGTATTTGGCTATAATCCTGCCCAGAAAATCAATCTATTGGGGCAATATCTAGTTCATTGTGGAAACCCTTGTGTCCAGCAGCTGTGTTTAAGGACTGCTTTCTTCAGTCAAGGTGCATGAGCTAACTTTGCCTCTGAAGATAATTTTGGGGTGGGTGCATCTTTGGGTTTTTTTTAAAAATGAAATAAATAGATTTATTAAGAAAATACACATATTTCCAAAGGAATGCATTTAGTTCCAAAGAAATAAATCAGTTGATGATGTGTTCCCTTGTTCTTAGACAAAGTGTTTATTTGGAATGCCGCATTTTTCAGAGCGATAGGAGCTACTTTCATTCTTTCATGTATTATTTTTAAAGTGTCATGTAGGATTGAACAAGTTTCCTGAGAAGGGGAGGAGGATAGATAGGATGACATACATTTTCTGGGTAAGTTTTTATCTATACTGGGGTAATGACCACACAATTGGTAGAAACTGAATTCATCTTTAAGTCATTACTCATTTTGAACACATTAATCATTCAGACATACCATTAACCCAAGTCAAGATGACCAAAGAGGGTGTCGTACTTCGGACACATCATGAAAAGGAAGGACTCATTGGAAAAGACAATAATGTCAGGAAAGTTGGAGGGAAGTAGGAAGAGAGGAAGGCCACCGGCCAGATGGATGGACATTATTATTATTATTATTATTATTGGTGGTCACTATGAGTTTTATGGGGTTGCAGGAATTAAGCAGAGCAGTGGAGGACGGGGGACTTGGAGATGTCTCATCCATAGGGTCGACATGAGTCAAGATTGACTTGAGGGCAGTGAACAACAACAACAAATGCACTTTATCTGGGGCTGCCCTTGAAGGTGAATCAGAAACCGCAGTTAATGCAAAACACAGCAGCTAGACTGTAGACTGGAACATCACACAAAACCCACATGACACCAGTTCTAAAGGAATTGCCTTGGCGCCAATATGCTTCTGCTCTGAATTCAAGGTACTGTAGATGCTGTTTAAAGTCCTAAATGGCTTAGGGACATTAATACTTGGAGCTCTGGTGGCCCAGTGGTTAAATGCCGGTGCTGCAGCCACAACGTTGTGAGTTTGATCCCAGGGATCCAAGGTCCACTCAGCCTTCCATCCTTTCATAGGTCAGTAAAATGAGTACCCAGCTTGTTGGCGGCAATTGGCTTACACATTATAAACCACTCGGAGAGTGCTAGTTCACTGTTAAGTGGTATAGAAATGTAAATGCTATATTGCTATGCTTGAAGGCAGTGACATGACACTAGGTGACACTCTCAGGGGGGATGATACATTGCTCCTCAAACATCTGCCTTTTGACAGAAATGGGCTGTGGCATTTACCTGTCTCTCTTTACAATGCCAAAGAGATTATATGAGGCTCAGTAGGAGGAGAAAGGAAAGGCCCTAATATTTTTTTTTTTAAAAAAAATTGTTCAAATTTCAAATTTTTAATTTTTTAAATTAAAAATGTTAATTTTTTAAAAAAATAATTCTTTTAAAAAGTCACAATTTACCAAATTTTCACTTTAACCTCATGAAACTATGTATACATGATATTGTAATTTAAAGATAATTTTAATTTTGCCAGTTTATGTTGCAACCTTTTATCATTGCATTCAATGATATTTGGGAATTACGATGTATGAATACATTATTACCAAAGGCATGTCTAAGGATTCTGTATGGGAGGAGGTCAATAGTGGGGGTGCCACTATGATTTATCACACTGGGAGACCCCAACCCTAGTGATGCCCCCCAGACTTTGAAACTCCCTCCCTAAGGAGGCCATAGGAGGTCAAGGGCATGTCTACAATGGCCATTTAAACTGGTCCCCCCCCCCCCCCGGTCTTCATTGCAGTCTGTCTTCACATTACAGGGCTAATGCCCCAATTTGACTACAGACCATCATCATGACATGAAGGCAGTTCCACATGGAATTTGGACCCTTCCTTCCTTCGTTCCTTCCTTCCTTCCTTTCTTTCTTTTAATTTTTTATTTTACTATATTAAAAAGAGAACACATAGTGAAAGAAAAATTAGGAGTAAGTACAGTTCTAGAGGATATCTACATACAAGATCGTACAAAGGAAAACAGGGGATAAATTTCCCATATATCAGAGTTTAGGTAGATGAGATGGGGGAAGGGAAGGGGAAAAGGGGAGAGGGAAGGAAGTCTAAAGAGCATATCCATTTAAACCGTCTGGTTATAGAGGCATTATATCTGGGCTTGACCATTAATGAGTATATTGAGTATGTACAGAAAGAAGACCGATTTGGTCAAAGTATAAGTTCGTGTTCTAAATCATATTATTCTACAGTTACTGCAGAGAGGAATAATGTATTATTTGTTTACACTGAGAGCCACATTTGTATAATTTTCTCCCATTTATGATCAAATGCTTGTGATGAAATTCCTGAAGATAACATAGTTAGTTCATCCATGCTGATGAAGTCATAGATTTTTAATTTCCAATCCTGCAATGACGGAATCATATCTAGTTTCCAATGTTTTGCCAATGTTATGCATGTGGCAGTAATTAAATATAATATAACACTCCTCTGATTTAGAGATAATTTTGTTGGGATCATATCTAATATCTTTAGTAAGAATATTTCTGGGAGTAAGGGAAAATTTATTTTTAAGGCTTTTTGCATTTCATTGTGTATCTTTACCCAGAAACTTTTAACTTTAGGGCATAACCACCAAGCATGATAAAATGTTCTTATTTTCTTTTTACATTTCCAACATCTCCAACCATCATTTCCAACCATCTCTTTCTTAACTCAGTTTAACATTTATCTTTTAAATTGTCCTGCTGTGCTGCTGGGCACCTTCACCGATGGCACAAGTTGCTTACTCTGAGGTTACAAAGAGGTGCCCAGCCATGGGATTGATTTTAACATCAGGGGAAACAGCCACCTAGCATCATACCCGAGTGCCTCTGTAATGATGCCAGGTGGCTGAATTCAGGGCATCTTCAGGGCCAGAATACTTCAGGAGCATCCTGAAGTATTCTGGCCAGTGTTGACCCACCTGAAGACTTTCCCATTCCATCAGGTTTTTAAAAACTGAATGCAATGGGCTTGTAGTGATGTGCTATTCTGTTGGGTTTTTAATATTCTGTCTCTTAAATGGATTTAATTCCATAGATTAACTATTTTTAAATAACACACACATAGTGAATAAACTGAGGCTGTCATGCTTTGGACATAAGTCAATGTGATGCGTTGGAATAGAGAATGCTTTGGTAAAAGTAGAAAAAGAGGTAGACTGCATTATAAATCAATCGACTTAGTATAGGAAGGCCACCCTGAAGCTTAAAAAACTTGAGCAGGGCTTTTGATAAGAGGGTGTCTTGAAGGTCTCTCATTCATGGAAACTTGATGGCAAACAATAACAAATACATACACACTGATTGTTTAAATGTTTTTAATCTGTTGTAGTGGTGTTGTTGGGTGCCTTCAAGCCATTTCCAACTCATGGTGACCCTTATGCAAACCTATCACAGGGTTTCCGGGGCTGAGAATGTGTGACTTGCCCAAGGTCACCCAGCAGGTTTCCATGGCTGAGCAGAGATTCAAACCCTGATCTGCAGAGTCACAGTCCAATGTCCAAACCACTACACCACACTGACTGTCCTTCTAATCTGTATTGGTTTTAATTATTTGTGAACTATCTTGAGTTCTGGTATGGAGGGGAAAGGCAGGGTGCAAATGAATAAAACAAGAATGCCAATGACCAACACCATCAATAAATAAATCAGTATCACAGAGCCACTGCCCCTGTGGGACCCTCTTACTCCATCCCATTCCCAGGACTGACAGAAAAGATGACCATGCTCAGAGGGAAAGGGCTTTACTTCTTACCCCGGGGGAGAAACATGTACATTTCCAAGAACACAAAGAGGTGAGGGACTCTATCCTGGAAAGAAAATGCTCGCAGATTCCTGAACATAATCACACCCTTTCCAGGATGCCTTGCCCGGCATTAACCTGTGCAGGAAGCTGACTCAATATTTTTCCCTTTTATTTTATTTCCAGGACTTGGAACAGTTAATGCCCCCAGCCACACGTTTCTGTTGAAAGCACACAAGTTGGGTTAGGAAAGACAGAAGAATTTGTCAATCTGGGTATTGCACAGCACATCAGAAATACTGGGACTAATGGGTGAGTGATTTGCATTTTTAGGGACAAAGAACCTCTGGAGGCAGGGGAACAGAAGGGAAATTTATTCCTGAGTTTCCACATTAAGCTTTCTTTGGCAATCAATATCTGCCAGCACTATTTATTTACTACTACTACTACCACCACCACCACCACCACCACTGAGTAAGAAAAATGTTGTTCCTCTGATGTACATCTGCAGCACAGTAATAATAATAATAATAATAGTAATAATAATAATAATAATAATAATAATAATTTATTTTTATACCACCTAGAATCATAGAATCACAGAGTTGGAAGAGACCACAAGGGCCATCCAATCCAACCCCCTGCCATGCAAGAACTCCAAATCAAAGAATCCCTGACAGATGGCCATCCAGCCTCTGCTTAAAGACCTCCAAGGAGGGAGACTCCACTACACTCCGAGGGAGTGTGTTCCACTGTCAGACAGCCCTTACTGTCAGGAAGATCCTCCTAATGTTGAGGTGCAATCTCTTCCTGTAGCTTGCATCCATTGTTCCGCGTTCTAGTCTCTGCAGCAGCAGAAAACAAGCTTGCTGCCTCCTCAATAAAGATGGGAGCCTCTTCAATAAAGATGGAGGCGGCTCACATCAATATAAAACCATATAACACAGTAAAATAAATCCGATTACCCCCTCCTTCCTTAAAACAATCCACATAATTACAATCCAACAACTATAATAAAATACAGTTAAAATCATTAAAACAGTCACAGCAAGAGCAGGACATCATGGGCAAGTATTGGGACAGTCTATATTGGTAGGGGCAGCTGGGTCATTCTGTCAGGGAAGGCCTCTCAGAAAAGATCTATTTTGATAGCCTTTTTAAAGCCATTGAGTTTGTTGGATTTCCTCCAGCAGGCCATTCCATAATTTGGGAGCGGCAGATGAAAAGCTTCTCTGGGTAACTGCAGCCAACTTGGACTTTGTTGGCTGTAGTAACTTTTTCCCAGAGGACCTAAGTGTGCATTATGGATCATATGGAAGAAGGCGATCCCACAAGTAGGTGGACCCAAGCCATGAAGGGCTTTAGAGGTCATCACCAACATCTTGTATTGTGCCTGGAAACTAATAGGCAGCCAGTGAATAGATTTTAAAATTGGTGTTATATGGTCACCTCTAGATTTCCTGGTGATTAATCTGTCTGCCATGTTTTGGACTAATTGAAGTTTCTGAACTTGGCACAAGGGTAGCCCTGTGTAGAGTACATTACAGAAGTTAAGTCGTGAGGTTACTAGCGCACGTACCACAATTTTCAGGTCCCCAGGATCCAGGAAGGGGCGCAGCTGGCGTATCAGCCAAAGCTGATAACAAGCACTCCTGGCCGTTGCATCTATCTGGCCTGACATCTGAAGGGATGAATCCAGTAGCACCCCCAAGCTGCAAACACACTCCTTTAGGTGAAGTGTGACCCCATCCAGGACTGGTACATGAAATTATGGACTAAACCACCCACCTAAATTTGGTACAATTAACAGACTTTGTGCATCTTTAACAGATACACTTTGAAGGTTGTGCTGATAGAGAATGACCACTGATTTGAGCTATAGTTTGCAAAATTTAAGGCCTGGAAATTTAAACAGTGTATTTATTAAGCATAAAATATAAAGCACAATCCCTCAGAGAGCGGTGAAGTCTCCTTCTATGGAGGTCTTTAAACAGAGGCTGGATGGCCATCTGTCGGGGATGCTTTGATTATGAGTTTCTGCATGGCAGTGGGTTGGACTGGATAGCCCTTGGAGTCTCTTCCAACTCTGTGATTCTATCATTGGCAGTGCCCAATGATCTCCTTTGGATATCCATATGTGTTCCTCCACAGATGGAACTTGGGTTAGGACACCACAATATTGCATGGTATATTCACAGCTGGTTTTCTATTGCTCCAAAGATTAGGACAAGGATCGAATCCCACAGCCTAAGGAGAGAAGGGCAGGGGACCATGCCTGTTTCAGTGCAAGATGGATGAGCTAACTGCAGTCTAAAAGGGCTATTGTAAAATATATGATGTTATCCCTGTAATTCCAGTAACACCAAAGACTAAGTGAGTAGTCAGTTCCTTCCTCATTTCCCAAAATTTCATCAGTCACTGCAGCATCTAATCTTATGAAGAATGTAATGCATGAATTTGCATAGTTTTGCTCTGTTTATCATTTTTGTTATCCATTTATTAAATCTGTAATCTTGAATGATAATGCTAGATGTTTATGCAAAAATCAGGCACTGCCAAAAAGACAAATCAATGGGACTGAGCTCTGAATTCTCCGTAGAAGGTGTCATATTTTGGATTCATCATAAGGATGTTATGTTTTGGATTCACCACAAAACATGAATCAGTGGAAAAGATAATAATGCTGGTAAAAGTGAAAGGCAGTTGGAAAAGAGGAAGACCACAATACAACTGGACTGATTTAATAAAGGAAACCACAGTTGGCTTGAGTTTGCAAGATGTATAGTTTCACCATAAATTGAAACCAACATGACAGCAAATAACAACAATCTTGATAGCAAGGTTTGTGTTGTTACCTTGTTTTCCAATAGCCCCTGAAAAACCTTTTTTAGATTATTTACAACTTTGCTTGCTTTATAAAAAGCTATTGTTCTGCAGCTGTTAGAACAGGGGTGAGTAACCCATGAACCTGCTGTTGGGGTTAGTTAAAAATCAAGATTTGGCGAGTAGCAGAGTATAAAACTTTGCTACGGCAGAAACTTAGAAGCGAAGGACCAGCCTCTCCCTCACATGTATAGCTAAATAAAAGACATTAGACTTAGGTTTTCTTAGAAGGTGTAAAAAGTAGTTTTACTAATGAATTGCATGTGCATGATTCAATAAGTGCAAGCTGGAATCCTGATCTAGAACAAAGACGATGTGTGGTGGATCCTTGCTCCAAAGGAGCACATATGCAGAAGCTTCACATGCCTGGTCTTCAGTAACTATTATGTGACATCAAGTCAGCTTTGACTTATGGTGGCTGAACAAATGAAAGACTGTCATTGGCATGGAAGCCATCTATCACCATAGTCTAGTGTCAAGAAAGAAAGGAAGTTGGAGCTCATGTTTGTTAGGAAGCCCTGATCACTATCTACTCTGCAAGAAAGATGTGCCTACTAAATTCATAATGTGGCTACAGTATTAAAAGTATAAGCTAGAAAAGGTCATGGCAAATCTTCACTTTGCATTTTTCCCCTTCAGGAAAAAAGCCATGCAGATGTTGCCTGCATTTGCTTTCTACCAGATTACTCCTGGAAATGTCTGTAAATAGCTTCTGTGAGTCAACTTTTTTTTTTTAAAGTAGCATTTTCAAACTCTGAGTTGGCCGGAGGTTTTGACGGAGCCCAAGTCTCCTCCAAGGTGCAGCGGGGACAGGCTGGTAAACAGACCTCAATCCATTGCCTAACACATTTGCTGTTCCCCTCCAATAAACATTCCCCAACTTCTTTTTTCTGATAAAGTTGCCTTCCAGACTTGAAACTCAACTTGACACTTGACTTTAAAGTATCTTGCAGGGACTTCAGACTCAACTTGAGACTTGAAAGTAGATATCTGAGACTTGAATTGAGACTTGGAGTAAAACACTTGAACACATCACTGCAGGATATCATTCATGGGGGATAGTCAAAGGAGGGGAGAGAAAGAATGAAGCATGCATATTAAAAAAATATTTGAAGGTTGTCATCTGGAGGAGGGAGCAGGCTTGTTTTCTGCTGCTCCAGAGACTAAACCTGGAAGAATGGATGCTAATGGATTCCTGGAACAGGAAAAGAGATTCCACCTCAACATTAGGAAGAACTTCCTGGCAGTAAGGGCTGTTTGGCAGTGGAACACACTCCCTCGGAGTGTAGTGGAGTCTCCTTCTTTGGAGGTCTTTAAGCAGAGGCTGGATGGCCATCTGTTGGGTAAGGTTTGATTGGGAGTTCCTGCATGGCAGGGGGTTGGACTGGATGGCCCTTAGGTCTCTTCCAACTCTGTGATTCTATGATTCTATGCGGATGTTTTGAGGGAGCCCAAGTCAAAGTGCCCCGATGCTCTATCCAGTTCCAAGTAATTCCAAACATTCAACAGATGTTTATGTTATGCTGACACAAGAGAGGAAACGATGGTTCAGTCACAGAGGTTGATTGCAAGCTGGCAACGAAGCAACCAAGACAATTTACCAGCTTTTTTTCGGGGGGGGGGAGCAAACCTAATTGTTCTCCTAGGGAGTGCAGCGTCATAATGTCTTCTGCATATGCAGAGAAACCACTGCAGAGTAATCATCAGTGGCAAAGATTTCAATAGCATCCAGTCATCGCTAGCATATTTTCTCAATGAAGAAATGTCACGCATCTGATAAAAATTATAATCTCCACTATGGGAATTTAATGAGCAACAGTGAATCTGTGCAGTGACTCCAATCCCACAGCACAACATGTGTCTGTACATTTGTGTTAACTGACTTCAAGTCAACCAGAACTGGAGCTGACTTTATAGATGAGACATCTCTAGGGTGCCCTATCGTCGACCGTTCTGGTTATGTCTTGCAGACCCAGGGCCACGGCTTCCTTGAGTGTTTATCCATCTGGAAGGCAGTTTTCTTCTGCCCCTACTACCTTACCAAGCATTATTGCCTTTTCTAGTGAGTCATGCCTTCTCATGATATCGCCAAAGTTTCAACCCTAGTTGAGTCATTTTGGCTTCTAGGGAGAGTTTAGGCTTGATTCCCCCCCCCCCCCCGGATCCATTTGCTTGTCTTTTTAGCAGTCAATGGTATAATAATTAATAATAACTTCTATTTATACCCCACTCTTCAGCCAAGGCTATGCCTTCAGCCAAGGTATCTGCTGAACTCTTCTCCAGCACCACCATTTCAAAGGAGTTCATTTTCTTCCTATCAGCTTTCTTTACTGTCCAGCTCTCATAACCATATATAGGGATGGGAATACTAAATTTAGTATTCAGTGATATATCTCTGCTCTTCATGATCTTGTCCAGTCCTTTCATAGCTGCTCTTTCAAGTCCCAGTCTTCTGATTTCTTGACTGTAATCTCCATTCTGATCAATAACTGGGCCAAGGTATAGAAAAACTTTAACTATTTCAGTTTCTTCCATCATCTACTGAAAAGCTCTGTAAATCATTATTCATTACAATTAGTCATTATGTTTGTTTTCTTTATGTTCAGTAGTAAAGAGAAATAGAGGAGATAGAAGAAACAATTTTAACGTGGTTCGTTTAGCAAATTATGATAAGTGATTAATGTGTTTCATATGGTTACTCATTCTATATTATTTAATTTGATATATTTTTTGTTGCTGTCTTTTTTTCTTTTTCCTTTTCCTTTTTTTCTTTTATCTGCTTCTGTGTATCATTTGTATATTTGTCTGTTTACTTTTTCATTTATAAGTTGAATGTAAGTGTTGATTTTAATGCAATAATTTTTTTAAATAAAAAAATAAAAAAACCTTGCAAATGCAAGACTGAACACTAGATGGTGCCAAGTTGACTGAAGAGGGGAAAAAATGCTCACTGATTAGATTTAGGGCTCATTCCCATTTACATTTAAACTGTTTTGTGAGTTGCCTCCTCTCCATGTTGGTAAATCGATTTCAAAAGGTCCGTCGTTCCCTCATGAAAGTGGATCTTTTCATTATCCCCTTGTAATCGGTTCTTTTTTGGCACGATTATCTTCCCCACTAGTTTGCGCAGCTTCAAAATACACGTCAATCATCTGTCCATCATCAGTGATGTAAGCGGCAGCCCGGGCAGCCTCACTTGGGAATCCACTGGACTTTAGCTTGAATCTAAATTGAATTATTCAAGGTCTTGAATCGATCGCAGGTTGTCGTGACTTGGGCCTCCACTAACAGACAAATAGGTGCTGGTTCTTGCTAGTGACATGGCCATGAAGCTGTTACGGTGGTGTCTGGGTAAACTCCTGAAGGTACTTATATTTGTTCAAGGATAATTGAGGCGAATAAAGTAGTCACTTTATACAAGCAAAGCATGGACTTGTAAGCAGTGAAAGTTGGTGGTGCTCATGTCCTCACTTGGGAACTATATATGCCAGGTCTTTGATTCATTGGTTTTGAGATGGGTAGCTGCAAAACCAATGAACTGAATCTTCTATCAATTCACCACCTATAAAGTCCTAGATGGCTCAGGTCTAAGCTATCGGGCAGACTGGATCTCCCCATATGGCCCTGCTTGGAAATCATCAGGAAAGTCTCCTTTCTCAGTCCCATCATCAGTGCAAGCTTGGTTGGTGGGGACTCAAGAGAGGGCCTTCTTGGTGGTGGCCTCTAACTCTGGAACAGTGGTCCCCAAACCGTGCCCTTTAAGAGATTTTGGACTTCAGCTCCCAGAAGCCTCAGCCATGTTGGCCAATAGTCTGGGATTCTGGGAGCTGAAGTCCAAACCCCCTTAAAGGGCACAGTTTGGGGACCACGGCTATAGAACTTGCTTCCTAGGGATGCAGAATGGCCCCCACATTGCTGTCCTTCTATCACCAGGCAAATCCCCCCCCAAGCTTTTAAAACAGAAAGTTTTTAAAGAATGGGCTGACAGTGCTGCATCATTTTAAAATGACTGCTTTCAATTGCCTTTTTATATATACTTTATTATTATTATTATTATTATTATTATTATTATTATTAATCTATCTAATTGCATTTTGTTCTTAAAGTGTACAGTAGATGTAACAATTATATGAAGATCAAGGGGATTAAATGGAACACTAACAAGGTGAGATGAGAAGTGCCTGGAAGGCAAAACAAATATAGAGGAATGTCAGAAAGAAAATCTGTCCAAGAAAGTGAAGCAGTGTATCAATGATATTTCTGTAAGCAAACAAAAATCTAGAAATATAGGGGGAAATTTGAAATTATGATTGATGTAGCTTATTAAATCATTGGTTATTTTTCTTTTTCTTTTCTTCTTTTCCTGCCATTTTTATCTATGCACAATTGTTTGTGTTAATAAAAATTATCTCTAAAAAGTGTAGATGTAAATTGTTTTAGCAGTAGGAATAATTTTATTTTAATGTTCACTTTTACACGTCTGTGTGTGTGTTTAATTAAAAGCTGCCTTGATTCCCAGTTTTGAGAGAGAGAGAGGCGGGATAGAAAGAAATATAATAATAATGATAATACCACGCTCAGTACTTTGGACAGCTCCTTTAGAATAAAATACAAAAAAATTAACTGCCCTTTGGATGCTACCAGCTGACCCTGCTGTTGGCTCGATGGACATTTTCTTTTCTAAAACTGGCAATGCTGAAGAAGAAGAATAAAAAATAAAATAAAATTTTATTTGTTTCCCACTTCTCTATCAAGGATAATTGAGGCGAATAAAGCAGTCACTTTATACAAGCAAAGCATGGACTTGTAAGCAGTGAAAGTTGGTGGTGCTCATGTCCTCAGGACAGTGAATCCACTCTGGACTTTAGCTTGAATTTAAATTGAATTATTCAAGGTCTTGAATCGATCGCAGGTTGTCATGACTTGGGCCTCCACCAACAGACAAATAGGTGCTGGTTCTTGCTAGTGACATGGCCACGAAGATGTTACGGTGGTGTCTGGGTAAACTCCTGAAGGTCCTTATATTTGTTCGAGTTTGTTCTTGTTAATTGTAACCAAACAATGATAAAGCCATACAACCATAAAACCATCCTGTTTGGTTTGTAACATCTTGCCTGATGAAGAAGCCCATGGAGCTTCGAAAGCTTGCAACAAGTATAAAAGTATCACTGATGGGTTTTTGTTTGTATTTGTTAAATGGCCAACACAGCTGCCCCTGCAAGGTAAAGCCATGTTAGACTGGAATATCAGTATGCAAAGAGATTTTGTAGCACCTTTGAGACCAACTGTGTGAAAGAAGTTTAATTTAATTTCATTTTCATGGCTAGGATCTGCAGTTTTGTGAGATATTTAGCCTTCTCTGTCAGAGAGCAACAACAAACTACAAATCTTAGGATTCCATAGGAATGGGCCATGGCAGTTAAAGCAGTGTCGAACTGCATTGATTCTACAGTGTGGCAGCAGCCCTAGTTTTAGGCTGTGTTATACAGCACAATTGTTCTGAACATCAAAGAACTGATAATTTAATTTCATTATTTGCCACTAATTGCTGGGAGTGTTGGCACCACAGTTTTAGGAAGGATAGAGATCCAGGTCTCTGAGGAAGTGTGTTTCACTGTTGAACAGTCCTATTCTCTGGAGCAGCAGAAAACAAGCTTGCTCCCTCCTCAATATGACAACCCTGTCAAATATTTAAACAGGGTTATCATGTCACCTCTTAACCTTCTCTTCTTCAGGCTAAACATCCCCAGCTCCCTAAAGCGATCCGCATAGGGATTGGTTCCCTAGAGAGAATGTATCAATAAAATCCATGAATGATCAAATCCGTAAAAGTCAAAGCCACAAACATGGGAGGCTGACTGTAATTACATTTTTGAATGAATGACTCGGTGTTCTTTGCTACCCCAGAGGGCAGAACTGGATCAAGTTATAAAAAGGGAGATTCCAGGGGAAATGCAAGGAGCAGATTCAGTGTGAGGGTGAATGATCTGAATCATTAGATCCCAAGGGATCAATTCTGGGCAGGCCAGTTGGCTTTCCCTAGTTGGAAGTCTTCAAGGAAACACTCAGGAGTCATCCGTCATGACTAAGTACTTAGTTACATTCATATTCTGCTTTTCCCTCAACATTTATTTCACTGCATGATATTGCTTTACTGTATTTACTCCTCCTTCTCCCCATGTAAAGCAAGGTATCGGGTACTAATAGAGGTCCTTTCTCTCTCCACACCCCTGGAACTATATACAGCTGGCCCTCTACATTCGCAGCCTTGATGTTTGTGGGTTTGATCATTGGTCGTTTTGATTAATATGTTCTCTCTGGGAATCTCTAGATCCTCCAGCGCAACTCTGCCAGACGTTGACCATAGAGTTGTGCTGGAGAACCTTGAGGTTCTTAAGAGAAAAGACCTCTCTGGGCATTTGTAGGTCCTCCAGCATAGGTCTCTGGTCAATTTCTGGCAGACATTGGCCAAAGAGCTATACTGGAGGACCTGGAGATTCCTAGAGAGGTGTTCTCTCATGTAAAAAGAATAGTGTTGTGTTTTTTTTTTAAGTTATGGTCTTCCCACATTCATGGGGGTTCTTCAATCCTAACCCCAGTCAATGTGGAGGGACCACTGTATGTACTTTCTGAAAACCAGTTTGGAAAGTTAATTTTCAACAGCACTTTCTTCCATTTGTAGGTACAGTTTTAAAAGCAACCAGGCTACTGTTGCACATAGGATCCTAGAGTTGGAAGAGACCCCAAGGGCCATCCAGTCCAACCCCATTCTGCCATGCAGGAACTCCCAGTCAACGCATCCCTGACAGATGGCCATCCAGCCTCTGCTTAAAGACCTCCAAGGATGGAGACCAAAATCTCTGATGAAGGAGTGTGTTCTGCTGTTGAACAGCCCCTACTGTCAGAAAGTTCCTCCTAATGTTGAGGTGGAATCTCTTTTCCTGGAGCTTGCGTCCATTCATTGTTCCATGTTCTTGTCTCTGGAGCAGCAGAAAACAAGCTTGCTCCTTCCTCCATATTTAAACAGGGCTGTCATATCACCTCTTAACCTTCTCTTCTCCAGGCTAAACATCCCCAGCTCCCTAAGGCGGTCCTCATAGGGCACAGTTTCCAGACCCTTCACCATCTTCACCCGCTCCAGTTTCTCCACATCCTCTTTGAATTGTGGTGCCCAGACCTGGACACAGTCTTCCAGGTGGGGCCTGAGCAAAGCAGAGTAGAATCCTTGGGGGGGGGGGAATCCTTGCCCATAGAGCTCCAGAGGAGGATGCTTCCTCATAGGGAGAGACAGGGAAGTGTTGCCCTCTGTACCCCCCTGGGGCCCATATTCTCCAGTCTTTCCTTCTGGGCAAGCCTTGTCTTCTTTGCAGAAGGGAGCAGGGAGGGAGGCTTCCCTGGGCAGCAGCCCTGTGGGCTTCTCCTCCTCCTCTCTGAGGGCTGGAGGGCAGGGGCTGCTGGGCTGGCCCTCCCCCTGGCCCTCCCCCTCCTCCTCCTCCTCCTCCTCCTCCCAGGCCAGGGAGGGCCTCCTGAAGCGATGGAATAAAATAGAGAGAGAAGCCCAAAGGCAGCCAGAGGAGCGCAGCCGAGGCAGCAGCAGCAGCAGCCCTGAGTTGGGCCAGAGGTGAGGCAGGCGCTTCCGACCGAGGCGCTCTCTCTGGAGGCTCTCTGGCCCTCCTGGGCTCCCAAAGGGAGGGGGATTGCTCAGTCTGGAGGGGGGCCAAGAAGGAGGGAGCTGGGGATGCTTAGACCAGAGGAGAGAAGGTTAAGAGGGGAGAGGAGAGCCCTGTTTAAATACTTGAAGGGATGTCATACTGAGGAGGGAGCAAGCTTGTTTTCTGCTGCTCCAGGAACAATGGATGCAAGCTATAGGGGAAAAAATTCCAGGTAAACCTTAGGAGGAACTTCCTGACAGTAAGGGCTGTTTGTCGGTGGAACACACTCCTTCCTCGGAGCGTAGTGGAGTCTCCATCCTTGGAGGTCTTTAAGCAGAGGCTGGATGGCCATCTGTCAACGGGGATGCTTTGACTGGGAGTCCCTGCATGGCAGAATGCAGTTGACCTGGATGGCCCTTGGGGCCTCTTCCAATTCTGTGATTCTATGATTCTAAGAAGAAAAAGAAGGCGTGCCTAAGGTGAGGCCAAGCCTGCATCCACACTGGAGCAATAATCCAGTTTGGCCCCACTTTCACTACCCTGGCCCAGGCAATGGCAATCTGGACCTCTCCTTTTCTTTATTATTTGTAATGTTTCTTTCTGCCCTCCATGGTTTTCTCTCTCTTTCACTTACTGAAAGAAAGCAATGGACAGCATGAGTTATTATAGACTTCAGCCTACTTCCTCAGATGCATTTACTAATTCTGGGCACCACAATTCAAAAAAGGCTCAAAACACACTGCAGAAATAATCCAGTCTGAGACCACTTTAAGTTTCCTGGCTCAAAGCCTAGGGAATCTGGTGAACTGTAGTTTGGTGAGATATTTAGCTTTCTCTGTCAGAGAGCTCTGGTGCCACAATAAACTACACTTTCCAGGATCCACTAACTCTCTACAGACGAACAGGGCTATATCTTTGAATTCTTATTTTTGATATGAGTGATCCGTGATCTGTGCCACAGTCAGCACCTAGTCTAGTCTTGGCCACCAGTACAGAGTTCTGCCATCTTTTGCTTCCAATTATATTTAGTTTTTGTGTTGTCCGTCTGGTGATGTCCATGTGTACAGCCTTCTTTCTGGTTGGATGAAAAATGGGTTTGTGATTAACAGGTTGTTGGCTTCACAGAAATCTATCGCACGCTCACCTGCTTCATTTCTTTTGCCTAGTACAAATCTGTCTACTGTTTTGATTCTTCTTTGCATCCAACTGTTGAGTCCCAATCTCCAATGATCAGCTTGAATCCTCCTGTGTTGGTGTGATGTTCATTCATTTCATCCTGGGCTCCTTCATCAAATCTATCAATTTCTTCCTGTTTTGCATCTGTGGTTGGTGCATATACTTGAATTATGGGGATATTCATTACCGTGGAGCCTTCCTGAAATGATTCACTCAGATTTTGCATTGTATTCTCAGACTGCTTTTGCCAAGTCTTTTCTTTGTGTGAAAGCCATCTCTTTTCATTCCCTGAGTAGAATACTGTGTTCTTCACACTGTGCCCAACTTATGGCAACCCTAAGGTGAACCTGTCAGGGGTTTTTCTTGACAAGGTTTGTTCAACTGAAATTTTGCCTTGGTTTTCTCCTGAGGCTGAGAACTTGTGGCTTAGAATCCTAGAGTTGGAAGAGACCCCAAGGGCCATCCAGTCCAACCCCATTCTGCCATGCAGGAACTCATATTCAAAGCACCCCAGACAGATGGCCATCCAGCCTCTGCTTAAAGACCTCCAAAGAAGAAGACTCCACCACAGTCTCCAAGGAAGTGTGTTCCACTGTCAAACAGCCCTTACTGTCAGGAAGCTCTTCCTAATGTTGAGCTAGAATCTCTTTTCTTGTAACTTGTATCCATTGCTCCGTGTCTTAGTCTCTGCAGCAGCAGAAAACAAGCATGCTCCCTTCTCAATATGACATCCTTTCAAATACTTAAACAGGGCTATCATATCACCTCTTAACTTCCTCTTCCCCAGGCTAAACACCCCCAGTTCCCTAAGTTGTTCCTCATAGGGCATGGTTTCCAGACCTTTCACCATTTTATTCTCCCTCCTTTGTACCCGCTCCAGTTTCTCCGCATCCTTTTTGAATTGTGGTGCTCAGAACTGGACACAGTATTCCAGGTGGGGCCTGACCAAAGTGGCCCTATTACTTCCCTTGATCTAGACACTATACTTCTATTCATAGAATCACAGAATCCTAGAGTTGGAAGAGACCACAGGGGCCATCCAGTCCAAACCCATTCTGCCATGCAGGAACCTTCAATCAAAGCATCCCTGACAGATGGCCATCCAGCCTCTGTTTGAAAACCTCCAAAGAAGGAGATTCACTCATTCTCTGAGGAAGTTTCTTCCACTGTCAAATAGCTCTTACTATCAGGAAGTTCTTCCTAATGTTTAGGTGGAATCTCTTTTCCTTTATCTTGAATCCATTGCTCTGCGTCCTATTCTCTGGAGCAGCAGAAAACAAGTTTGCTCCCTCCTCAATAGGACACCCCTTCATAAGGGAGACTGAACTGGTGCAGCCAACCTCTGGAAACCAGGGTTCAATTTTCAGCTTGTCCATGAAAACCACTTCATGATAAAGCTCCTCTAAACAAATCTGGCCAAGAAGATCCCATGATAGGTTTGTCCTATGGTTGCCATAAGCTGGAAACTACTTGAAGGCACACATCAAGAAGAAGAGATAGGACTAGAGGTGCTTTTACACTGTGAAAATAATACAGTTTGACATCACTTTAACTGCCACGGGATTTGTAGTTTTGCAAAAAAAAAAAAACTATAGTAAAACTATAAATCCCAGAATTCCATACGATAGAGCTACAGCACTTGAAGTAGTATCAAACTGCATTATTTCTACAATGTAGATGCAGCCCAGGTCTAATGGTTTGAAATTACAAGAATGTAGATTATAGTTGAACATTAGAAGGAAAATCTTGGCAGGAAGAGCAGCTTGGCACTGGAACCAATTGCCTAGAGAAGTGGTGGGGTCTCTGTCTCTGGATGTCTTCAAAAAGGCTGGACAGCACTGAGAGGGGAGGTGGACTCAATGGACCTTATCACCCAAGGCAGTTACCACTGCCTAAACGTTGTCCAAATGTTGCAGAAGCACCGGAGGTGGGATCATCCGTTGTGCTTGTGAAATGTAACTGAGGCTTCCTGCTTTCCTTCCGTGGTCAAAGCATTTGCAGGGAAGCCTTGGAAAAGCCATTTATGAATAATGGGTTAGGCAGTAGGAAGTGCTTCGTGTGATAAGGTCCAATGGCCCACGCCGCCACTTGCAACTCTCTGATTCTGTTGTTAGGGTCGCCTGGGAAAGGAAAGGGAAAGTGGGAAGGTGCCATTTACAAGAAAGAGAAAGGTGTGAAAGTGAACAAAAAGGACAGACTTTTTGAATGGTTATGTGCTTTAGAAATATTTACTGCCCTGCTAATTATTTACCAGGATTCTATTGCTGATTCTGTTTCACTAGAACCTGTTGTGAGAATCCTATGGTGCAACCGTACTTCCAGTATTTTTTGTATAAGGGGTGTACATGTCAGTGGTGTACCCTGACTCCACCCACAGACCAGCACAAAGTCCTGGTTGTATTGGCCTTTAATGTCTGTGGGAATTAGAATTGGGCATTTCTGCCAGTCCAGAACTGCTGTTACATTGCTATGGAGGGAAGCTGTAAAATGACTGATTATTATTATTATAATTAACCTTTATTTATATAGCACTGTAGGTTTACACAGTGCTGTACATATAAATTTATAATTAGATGGTTCCCTGCCCTCAGGCTTACAATCTAAGAGACACGACACAAAAGGAGAAGGGAAAGGTGTTGGGGAAGGGTATCAGGTCCAGTGGTTCTTCTCTCCCTCTGAGGCCTGGACCAAGGCAGATGGACTGAGGAGCATTGGAAGCAATGAGCATTGAGGCTCCAGCTTAGGATTGCCAATGCTCTTCGATGGAGGACGATGCTCGTTGGAATGTTCTGGCAGTGTCTTGTAATGCATCTTTACAATTACCTAACAGGCTTTCTTAGTTCTTCTGCAACAGAGCTAAATATATGTAACATTATGTAATGTAGAGGATTCTGGCCAATGTGATGTAGCAACTTGCTGAACAAATCTTCTGGCATTTTACACAGATGATTCACAGTGTCTGGTCCTGATTTTGGAGCAGGACAATGTGTGAGAAATGCTGGATATTAGCGAATAGAATTACAGTGTTGGAAGAGCCCACAAGGGCCATTCAGTCCAGTCTGCTGCCATGCAGGATATTGACAAGCTCAAGCATGACTAGAGGAGGGTGACAAAAATGGTGAAAGATCTGGAAATCAAGCCGCCCTATGCAGAGATGCTTAGGGAGCTGGGTATGTTTAACCAGGAGAAAAGAAGGTTAATAAGAGATGACATGATAGCCCTGTTTAAATATTTGAAGGGGTGTCATATTGAGGATGGTGCAAGCTTGTTTTCTGTTGCTCCAGAGACTAGGACATGGAGCACAGGATGCAAGAGATTCCACATAAACATTAGGAAGAACTTCTTGATACTAAAAGCTGTTCAGCAGTGGAAGACACTGCCTCTGAGAGTGCTGGAATATCCTTTGAAGGTTTTGAAACAGAGGCTGGAGTGCTTTGATTGTATATTCTTTCTTGGAAGGATTGGCTTGGATGGCCCTTGGAGTCTCTTCCAACTCTGTGGTTTTATGACTGAATAAAACCTGTTGGCTGCCAAAGACTTTAATAAAAGGCCACATTTTGACTTGGTGATGGAATGACACCAGCGTTTGCTTCAATTGGGTCCCTAATCTGCTTTCTCCTCCTTTCCCACAGTCTCACACTGTGAACACACAGAGACAACTTTCCATAGGTTAAGGATTCTACGTGACTGAAGACTGAATAGGAGACAGAAGAAGAGACTTAAAATTTTCAGGAGTATGCAGTCCTACTGCAAGCTGAAGTCTTCCACGAGAAGCCTATCCAAGGTAATAACGCTTGTGACTTCCATTTGCTGTCCCACTAATGGATTTATAAACCTGATTTATAAACCGGAGATGCCTAGGGAGTTGTTTATGTTCAGCCTGGAGAAGAGATGGTTAAGAGGTGATAGGATATGATAGCCCTGTTTAAATTTTGAAGGGATGTCTTGTTGAGTTTCCTGGATTTCCTAAATGCAAAATAGAGGAAGCTGTCTATTGTGCAATTGCAGCTTTATCTGCCTTGTGTCTTTCCAGTGAATGCCTGTTGCCAGTAATGCCACAACCCTCTCAGACTGATGTAACCTGACCTCGTTCCTAGACATTTCAGAAGAAATGGCCAGAGGTAGATTTTGCAACATCTCCTCGGCCACTTGTCCTAGTATGAAACTGGTCACATAGGGCAGAATGAATTCAGATGGTGTGCAGGAACCCTTTTAAAATAAATAGAGCCTGCAAAAAAAAAAAACATTATTGAAGTTTCAATCAGGGCTTATACAAGATTATATTTCAGTGGGTATTTAATAATAATAATAATAATAATAATAATAATAATAATAATAATTTATTTATAGCCCGCTCCTCAATCAGAGCGGGTTACAATAATTAAAAGACATCAAGATAAAACAATTCCAATAACCCAAAACCCCACCTCCCACCCCTTAAAATTAAATTAAACCAATATCAGATTAAAATCCAAGAACAATTACATACATACAACATAGAATATATTTGTGCCATGGGCATCCCATGGTTAAGGCATAACAGGTATGACTTTACTGAATTTTCCAAGAAAGTTATAATTGGTCAGCATCCTCCAGTCAGATCCTTCTTGGGTTTGTGAAAAACCTGACAGACAAAAAGTTCTGTTTTTCCACCTTGAAGGTTGTTTAAACAAGGGAAAGATTAATTGAGATATAGAAGGGTTTGATTAAAAGCTAAGATATGTAATGCATTCTTTCTGAGTTAATTTCACTTGTATGTAATATTTCTGTAAAGTAGATAAGGTGAGAAAGTTGTACAAAGCAAAATCATATTTTGAATATTTTTGATGAATCTTTGATTGTTTTTATTTATGGACATAATAATAATTTCTGTTTTTCATTCTGTTTGAGAAACACTTCATAGTTCAGTAGTTTCAAAGAAATTTAAATAGGCGCTTAATTTATCTGAGATGTTTCCTTTTTGGTTTGGTTTGTCTTTGTTAGTTTGCTGGAGAAGAAAACCATTAAAGAAGTATTTTTAAAAACATCAAAGAAAGAATATTAAAAGAATGCTTAAACAAATAGTTTTAAAAAAATATATAAATTCAAGATGTTGCACTGGATGAATAGCATCAGGAGTCTAAAATGAACTGCCTGAAATACTTTTTATAGCTTAAGGAAATAAAGAAGGCCTTATACCCTCATTATCTGCTCAGTTAGCCTGCTGTTAGGCCATTTGGCTCTAATATGTGTATTAAAGTATGGAAACATTCCTTCTTTCTACAAGAAGTCCCAGCCAAGACTCCCTGTGCATGGCTCTGCTTAGTTCCTAAATTCATACTTGTGACCTCCTTCATAAAGTCCATCCAACCGGCATGTTGTCTTCCTCTCTTTCTGCTTCCCTCTACCTTTCCTAGCATTATGGTCTTTTCTAGCAAGTCCTGCCTTCCCATAATATGGTGAAAATATGACAGACTCAGTTTGTTCATCTTGGCTTCCAGGGAGAGTTCAGGTTTGATCTGTTCTAAGATCCATTTGTTTGTCTTTTTGGCCATGTACAGTATTCTCAGCCCTTCTCCAGCACCCCATCTCAAATGAAGTGATTTTCCTTCTCTCTCCCTTCTTCACTGTTCACTTTTTGCATCTGTACATGGCAATGGGAAAGACAATGGACTGGATGATTCTATCTTTAGCACTCAGTGGTATAGGTACTTCTTGTTGAGTTTACTTCTGGCTGCCCTTCCCATTCCTAGTCTGGTCTTTCTCAGCTGTGCTATCTAAGGCCCTTTTAATGGAAAGAGATGTTAGGAATTGAGTCAAATGCTTACACAGATGCTTTAGCAAGTGAGTAATGCTTTGTTATAAAGCATATGATATTACACAGTACCTATGAAAGGGATCTAGGAGTCATAGCTAAACATATGTTAGTGGTGTCATGCAGCAGATAAAAAAGCCAGTATGATTCTAGGCTGCATCAGTAGGAGTGTAGTGTCTAGATCAAGGGAAGGAGTAGGATTACCCTATCCAGCTTTGGTCTGGCCTCACCTGGAATACTGGGTCCAGTTCTGGTCACCACAGTTCAAGAAGGTTGTTGAGAAGCTAGAGTGTGTCCAGAGAAGGGCAACCAAAACAGTGAAAACTCTAGAAGCTGTCAATCGCTATGAGGAGTGCCTTAGGGAAATGTGTTTGGCCTGGGAAGGAGAAGGTTATGGCTAAGATATGATGTGATAGCCATGTTTAAATATTTGAAAGGAAGTCATACAGAAGAAGGAGCAAGCTCAATTTCTTCTGCTCCAGAGACTAGGACATAGAGCAATGGATTCAAGCTATAGGAAAAAGAGATTCCAGTGAAACATTAGGAAGAGCTTCCTGATGGTAAGAGCTGTTTGGCAGTGGGAGTGATGGATTCTCCTTCTTTGGAGATTTTTAGAGGGGCGGGGAGGCCATCTGTTGGGAGCGCTTTCATTGTGCCTTCCTGTATGGCAGAATGGGGTTGAACTAGAGGGTCCCTGGGGTCTTTTCCAACTCTAGGATTCTAAGATTCTTGTTTGTTGCCTTACACTGGGTGATCCATCTTCTTCATATCGATCGTAAACCTATTGGAGTCTTAAGCATGTGTAAGTTCCCTTCTGGAAGCAGTTGGAGGCTCTTATCTGTTGAAAATCATCTGCATTCAGTTCAAGGTTGCAAAAATGTAATTCCATATATGGTTTCATTGCATAGTATGGGCAGATGGGCAGAATTCATTGATAATGCAGATTCATTGTGTCCATGAATGCACCTGTGCATTTAGATGGGTGTTTGGTTGCACATTTTCTCTCTAGTTGTTCAATACTGCTGTTTCAACACAGGGATTTTAATATCACAATTAATGTGTGAATATGGATGTGGACATTCATGGTGTTCACCATCAATGCAGGATCCCAGCTCTACCGCTGATGGAACCAGATCTGCCTTTAGTATCTCTTCTTGGTAGATGACCTGCTTACCTTTTCTGCTGTCTGTGATCCTTTAACTTTTAATGGCACAGAACTTGGCCCTTCACCGCAACAAAGATTTCTAGAGAAATTGCTTCATAATTTCACATTCACGTTCTGTGTCCTTTGCATTTCTTTGCACCATTGCTCAAACAGAAACCAAAAAGGTTGGCAGCTCTTTGACTAGGTCACACAAAGTGCTGATAAGTGACCCTGTAACTCGTTTGCCAAGAACAAGAGCTTTAAACAGGAATACGTTAAATTGGTGCTTTATTTGATTAATCCCTTTCACTAGGCATGGGATAACATATTACTTCAAAGTAAGAACAGAGAGTTCTGCGGCTGCTACTAACCTTTGTGGGGCTTTCTAGAGGTGATTGGAAATGGGATGCTAGATGCTTTTGGCAGAAAGTATGGTCTGATCGTCTGGAAGATCTCTAGGTGGTTTTCAAAGTACCTTTCAAGGGCTGTTTTCTCTGAAGAGTTTGAAAATGTGAAGCCAAATGGCTAATTAATTTACTGCAGCCTATCTTCAATTAATCCCGTTTCCTTTGACCTCAGTGTACCTGACTTGTCCTAATATGAGTATCAGTTCGTTGCAATCTGGTTGCTGTCCAGTTTTATATCTGCAGCATAGTCACAGCAAACGCACACATATATGACTAACCATGGCTGGCATCTTGTTGGTTAGTTCCAGCTCAAATGGGCCTGTTGAATTAGTTGTTTAATGGTGGGGCATAGTTAAGTCCCACTGATTCAATGGGTCTGCTTTAGTTGGGAGTAACAAGAGGATTTAGGCCACTCTCTGGCACCTTATGGGGAGGTGGAAAGGGGATTGAAGTGAATCAAGTCTAACTGCTGTAGGTTCATTTGAACTCATTCCAAGAGGAGAAATATGGAATGTGTTTATCCAGCAAGTTGTTGTTGTGTGCCATTAAGTTATTTCCAGGTTAAGGCAAATCTATCATGGGGTTTTCTTGGCAAGATTTGTTCAGAGGAGGTTTGCTTTTGCTGCACTCTGAGATTGAGAGAGTCTGACTTGCCCTGAGTAGGGATTTGAGCCCTGGTCTCCAGAGTTGTAGTCCAACACTCAGACCACTGCACTATGCTGGCTCTCACTTGCTTAGCAAGAGTTACTAGAAAATAAGATCTTTAGCTGGGTGAATGCAAAATCTGGGGGAAGCTTCTTTTCTTATTGAAGTTTATCATACGACAGAATTTGGGGGTATAATGCAACGGCAATCCGAATGCAATCATGGGGTTGCCCGTTATTGCATATGAGTGTATCTCACGCAATTTTGGGCAATGGGAAGTCATTCCAAACACAATCATGGGGTTTCTAGTAATTGCGTATTAAAGTATCTCATGCAATTTCGGGCAATGGGGGGTCATTTTCGGGCAATGGGAAGTCATTCTGAACGCATTCTGAATGCAATTAGATTTCACATAAATTCCCTAAACTAGTGAATTTACGTGAATTCATATTGGCTCCATTCGAAATTGGGAGAAATTCCTCCCATGTGATAAACTCCATTCTTTGGACTACAGCTCCCAATATCCCTCAGCCAGCATGGCCATGCTGGCATGAGATTATGGAAGTTGGAGTCCAAAAGAGTCATTTATATTGAAGCTTGGGGAAATAGTAATTAAATTTAATTAACTGTCTTATTTTAAATTAACTTGCATTCCTCTCATCCCTTACAGTGGGTGACCTGCAGCAGCCTCGTCCTCTTTTTGAGTCTACCTCAATGCTTCTCTAAGCCCACCTACGAGTGGCAAGATAGCCACACCAATGAGAGACTTGTGTGCGAGCAGTGCCCACCAGGGACCTGCGTGTCCCAGCATTGCACCAGGGACAGTCCGACAATTTGCAAACGGTGCCCCAAACTGCACTACACAGAATACTGGAACTACCTCGAAAGCTGTCTCTACTGCAACACCTTCTGTAACTTCTTGGAAGAGGAGGCCCAGCCGTGCAACAGCACCCAGAACCGGGTGTGTCAGTGCAAGCCGGGCTATCACGCGGAGCTGGACTTCTGTATACGGCACTCCAACTGTCCCCCAGGAAGTGGGGTTGCTCAGCTTGGTATGTATTGCAGTTGGAGAATGCAGAACTCTGTTCTCAGGTTCATAAGGCTGGTGGTGCCGTGGTTAAATGCCAGTACTGCAACCACTCACTCACAGACCATACCAGCCAGGGGCTCAGGATCAACTCAGCCTTGCATCTTTCCAAGGTTGCTAAAATGAGTGCCGAGCTTGTTTGGGGGCAATTAGCTTACAATTGTAAACCGCTTAGAGACTGCTTATTGCAGTATGAAGTGGTATATAAATGACACTGCTATTGCTATTGCTATAAGACTCTTAAATTCTCCTACCTAGGAGAGTCCCGGTTGGTTTGCTTTTGGGGATTGTCTTATCAAAAGTATGTCTGCATTAGCTGCTTAATGCTGTTGTTGTTGTTTTTTTACAAAGGTTCTGCTGATCCCCTTTTGAAGCCTGGCAAAAGCTAGATCTGTACCAAGCAGATAGATGCCTTTTGTTTCTTATGGGCATGCACTAAACTCACACAAGTTCCTGTAGTAGCCAAGTTGAAAAAGCCAGCATGGTATAGTGATTTGAATGTTGAACTATGGCTCTGGAGACCAGGGTTTGAATCCCCACCCAACCATGGAAACCCACTGGGTGACCTCGGGCAAGTCATACATTCTCAGTCTCATTAAACCCCATGACAGGGTCACGTTAGGGTTGCCAAAAGTTAGAAATGACTTGAAGGCACACAACAACAACAACAAGTACCCAGATTGTCATCCCAGATGCTGAGACTCATTTTGAGCATGTGTAAATTTACAGCGCTAAATAAAGGTTAATAATAATAATAATAATAATAATAATAATTGTTGTAGGTGTATCTTCTGTACACGAGGTTGCTGCTATAACAGGGGTGTGATGTCTATACACAAGGGGATTTAGCAGTTTGGTACTGTTTGAACTGCTCTGGATATGCCCTGTGCAATTCTGGGGTATGAAGTTGGAAGGAGTACATCTGCCCTGAACTACAGTGTTAGATTCATGTGGCAGAAAATTCTAAGCACCTCTTGAAAAATAGGAACCTCAAGCAGCCACAGATTGGAACTGTGACAATTAAAGAGGTATCAGATGTTATAACTGTGAAGTGTGCATTCATGGCAGGTTGCATTGCAAGGATGAACTGCTATCATGGTATATTTGTATAGCAAAAAAAAAAAAAAAAAAACCAACCCTTTTCCTGGCTTTTAAAATGGAACAGGAGTACAGGAGTACAGTACATGGACAGAAGTATTAAGCAAGTTCATAAACTGAGGCTTCCTCCCCCTTTTCCTGAAATCTTGCCCAAATTTTGCAAGACATCTGTGTGTCCAAAGGAGGGCAACTAAAATGGTGAAGGGTCTGGAAACCATGCCCTATGAGGAGTGGCTTAGGGAGTTGGGGATGTTTAGCCTGGAGAAGAGAAGGTTAAGAGGTGATACGATAGCCCTGTTTAAGTATTTGAAGGGATGTCATATTGAGGATGAGCAAGCTTGTTTTCTGCTGCTCCTGAGAACAGAACCTGGTGATATGGATTCAAACTAGAGGAAAAGAGATTCCACCTCAACATTAGGAATGACTTCCTGATCACAGGAGCTGTTTGACATTGGAAGATGCTGCCTTGGACAGTGGTGGAGTTTCCTTCTTTGGAGGTTTTCAAACAGATAACTTTAGCTAACATTGTAACAGTGATGTAACATGTTTCTGAGATCCAAAATGAAGCAGAGCTTAATATGTGCCAGGGCTCCCCTGGGTTCAGTCAAGTTTCTTGTCCACTCTTCCACAGTGGAATGGATGAAACAAGGCTAGGTAACTGTTTTCCTGAACAACTACAGAGTGTATTTTCATCATCTCTGGGTTATTGCAGAGATAACATCTTTGCACAGGGAAAGGGCTTCCCCACTGGAAGTCTTGGTTTCCAGAATCTCAAGCACTGTTAGTCTGTGTCAACAGCAGAATGAATGGAGATCTTAACTGCCAAGGCTTTGACAGATCTGGCACTGGAGTTCATTTGTTATTTTAAAAGGAGGATAAATGTCAAACCCACTAGCTGCTGGATTATGCTGAACTGGGATGCTGCCAACAAGACTGAAGCAGTCACTCAAACTTAAAAGAAAAACAATTGCACAATAGAAAATAATAAGCTAAATGTGAAATTTTGAAGAACAAATGGTTACAGATTTTTTTTAACTTAAGAGCCAGAGAAAAATCCATGTATTAGTGAGGCAGGCAAAAAGTTATAAAAGCAGACCAGTACAGCAACATCCAAAATACACAAAACAGCAATGCCTTTATTGGGCCAACCAAAATGCACAAAATGCAACCTTTCGCATTTCCACTGGTTTCTTCATCAGGCAAAACGTTTTGTGAATTTTGGAAGTACTTTGCTATATGGCCAACATAGCTAATATTATTGTCTCCATTGATTTTATTATTTATTATTTTATTTTATTAAAATATTTACATTCTTCCCTGTTATGGTGGAACTGTGTGGAATC
Source organism: Urosaurus nigricauda (assembly GCA_034509955.1). Lineage (NCBI taxonomy): Eukaryota > Metazoa > Chordata > Lepidosauria > Squamata > Phrynosomatidae > Urosaurus > Urosaurus nigricauda. The sequence goes on from JAOEGL010000004.1 coordinate 6,104,208, forward strand.
TCAGGGCATTGTATACAAATGAGACTTTCAGGGCAGTGTAAAACCAATATAAACAATTTAAAGTAATTTCAGATTTAAGAGGATAAAACTAGATAGAATCTTTGTTTAGAATCATAGAGTTGGAAGAGACCACAAGGGCCATCCAGGCCAACCCCCTGCCATGCAGGAACTCCAAATCAAAGCATCCCCGACAGATGGCCATCCAGCCTCTGCTTAAAGACCTCCAAGGACAGCCCTTACTGTCAGGAAGTTCCTCCTAATGTTGAGGTGGAATCTCTTTTCCTGGAGCTTGCATCCATTAGTCCTGTACTCTGGAGCAGCAGAAAACAAGCTTGCTCCCTCCTCAATGTGACATCCCTTCAAATATTTAAACAAGGCTATCATATCACCTCTTAACCTTCTCTTCTCCAGGCTAAACATCCCCAGCTCCCTAAGGCGTTCTTCATAGGGCATGGTTTCCAGACCCTTCACCATTTTAGTTGCCCTCCTTTGGATACGCTCCAGTTTCTCCACATCTTTTTTGAATTGTGGTGCCCAGAACTGGACACAGTATTCCAGGTGGGGTCTGACCAAAGCAGAATAGAGTGGCACTATAACTTCCCTTGATCTAGAAACTATACTTCTATTGATGCAGCCTAAAATAGCATTGGCCTTTTTAGCTGCTGCATTGCACTATTGACTCATGTTCAACCTATGGTCTACTTGGACTCCTAGATCTCTTTCATATGTACTTTCATTCAGTCAGATGTCCCCCATCCTATATCTGTGCATTTCATTTTTCTGCTCTTAGTGCAGTACCTTACATTTCTCTGCATTGAATTTCATGTTGTTAGCGTTGGCCCAGCTTTCTAGTTTGTTCAGGTCACTTTGAATTTTGATCCTGACCTCTGGGGTATTAGCTACTCCTCCCAGTTTAGTGTCATCTGCAAATGTGATAAGTATGCCCCCAATTCTGTCATCCAAGTCATTAATAAAGATGTTGAATGGCACTGGGCCCAGGACAGAGCCCTGTGGGACCCCACTGGTCACTTCTCTCCAGGATGAAAAAAAGCCATTGTTGAGCACCCTTTGGGTTCGGCTAGTCAACCAATTACAAATCCATGTAACAGTTAACTTGTCTAGCCCACATTTTACAAGCTTGTTTGCAAGAATGTCATGGGGAACCTTGTCAAAGGACTTACTGAAATCAAGATATACTATATCCACAGCATTCCCTTGATCTACCAAGCTGGTAATTTTGTCTGGCATGATAAAACATGTTGAACAAGTTTAACTGTTGTCAAGTTGACTTCGACTTATGGCAACCCTATGAATGAGAGACCTCCAAGTCACCCTATTATCTTGCAGACTTAGGAAAGCTGCAAATTCTTTGATTGAATCCACATATCAGGAAGGTGCTCTTTTTCTTTTCCTACTGCCTTCTACCTTATCAGGCATTATTGTCAACCTTTGGTCCTCCAGATTGATTTGAACTTCAGCTCCCATAATTTCATGACTGGGGCTTCTGGAAGCTGGAGTCCAAAACAAATGGAGGACCAACGGTTGGGAACCACTATCTCTAAGGAATTTCAGAGAGAAGGTAATACCCAGTAATTCTTGCAGCTGAGCAGGGACCTGGTTGCAGGCTCTTTCCAGCCAAAAGTAAACTCTTTAGTTATCCCCCTAAGCCTTTCCTTAATAGGATGCCTGGGTGCTGAGTGCCTCCAGGCAGTTTTAAATTTTTTGTTCCCTTTAAAAGAAAGATACAGTATGTAGCTACATGCCACAGTCACTTGACAGGGAAGGAAGGAAGGGAGGAAGGGATGGATTTGGCAAATTCTCACAGCCTCCTTGAGGTTTTCTAGGGCTGAGTGCCGGCATTGAGACCCAGTAGCTATCTCAGTTGCTAGGTTCAGCACTGAATGTTCTTGCAAAGTACTGTACATGGCTTTGTGTGTGAGTCATGTCTGTTAATCAGGAGGTGAACTTGCAGCAATTCGAAAGTAACATTCATTTTCACAGTTGTGATCTCATTCACTGTTGCTTTTGCTTTTCTTTTTGGCTGAGAAACTCCTTTATCATGTTGCACTGTCAGTATATGTTTACTTCCCCCCACGCTCTTTGGTGATTCCTTGACTGTGACTGTCATGAGCCATTCATTGGCTGTGATTGTCATGGGCAACTCATGCTCTCAAGTCCTGGGTGTTTCCTTTTCTGAGTGTTCATATTGCTTGGAATGTTGACTTGGCAAGGCTTAGATCTGATGAAAGCAATTTGCTACAATAATTTCTGATGAAGCTCTTCAAGATAAAGAAGAGAGATCACCAGGGATTTTGAATGGCTTTATACCAATGGCCTTCTGGCAGAGGCCCAGAGGAAGTACAAGGCCAACAGTGCTATATCCAGCAACCTCAGATCAGTTGCTATGATCTTGTGTTTATGAAGTGCTGATCTGATCATAATTTGTGTAGAACAATAATAATAATAATAATAATAATAGTTTATTTATAGCCCGCTCCTCTGTATATACACTCGGAGCGGGGTACAAGTAAAAAAAACATAGATTAAAACAATCCCATGACCCGTTTCCAAACCTCCCACCCCTTAAAAATAGATTAAACAGCAATGATTAAAACAGTTATTTAAAAACATATAGCTACATCCTAACCCTTCCTTATGTGGCCACGTCATAAGTGGGGATCAGAACATGGGAGTAGGCAGGAATCAAAGTCTGGAACCGAAGCCGGGGATAAGGAATTTCAGGGGAAGGCCTGCCGGAAGAGATGCGTCTTTAGGGCTTTTTTGAAGCAATCTAGAGATGTCATGAGACGCATCTCATCCGGCAGACCATTCCAGAGCTTGGGAGCGGTCGCAGAAAAGGTCCTCTGGGAGGTCTGTGCCAGCCTGGTCTTGATAGGCTGTAGTAAGTTCCTCCCAGAGGATCGAAGTGTGCGGGGAGGATCGTACGGGGAGAGGCGGTCCCTGAGATAAGATGGGCCCAAGCCATGTAGGGCTTTAAAGGTTAAAACCAGCACCTTGTACTGTGCCCGGAAACTAATTGGCAGCCAGTGGAGAGATTTAAGCACTGGAGTTATATGTTCTCTCCTAGATGTCCCAGTAACTAATCTGGCTGCCATGTTTTGGACCAATTGAAGTTTCCGGGTTAGGTACACGGGCAGCCCCATGTAGAGCGCGTTGCAGTAGTCTAATCGTGAGGTGACCAAAGCGTGTACCACAGTTTCCAAATCCCTCATCTCCAGGAAAGGGCGCAGCTGGCGTATCAGCCGAAGCTGATAACAGGCACTCCTGACCGTCACATTCACCTGACTAGTCATGTGAAGTGACGAGTCTAGGAGTACCCCCAGACTGCGAACAGGGTCCTTCGAGGATAGTGTGATTCCATCTAGGACCGGGAGTTGTATTCCCAGACCTGGTTTCGGGCCGGTGACTGTCAGTACCTCCGTTTTGTCTGGATTCAGTCTCAATCTGTTTTCCCTCATCCAATCCATTACCGCTGCCAGGCAGTCATTGAGAGAGGAGACGCCATCTGAGGTCTGAGCAGATGATCTGGTCATGGAGAAATATATCTGAGTGTCATCAGCGTACTGATGACACTGAGCTCCATGCCTCCGAATGATCTCACCCAGCGGCTTCATGTAAATATTAAATAGCATCAGGGACAGAATGGCGCCTTGTGGGACACCACAGCTTAGCTCAATTTTGGAGGAGCAGCTGTCCCCGAGCCTCACCCTTTGGGTCCTGCCGGAGAGAAAGGAACGGAACCACTGTAAGGCGGTGCCTCCGATCCCCATCCCTCTCAGCCGGTCCAAAAGGATGGCATGATCTATGGTGTCAAAGGCCGCTGAGAGATCCAAGAGCACCAGCAGGGTCACACTACCCCTATCAGTGCTCAAGCGGAGGTCATCTGTCAGAGCAACCATGGCAGTCTCAACTCCATATCCTGCCCGGAAGCCAGTTTGAAATGGATCGAGATAATCGGTTTCATCCAAGACAGCTTGGAGTTGGGAGGCGACTGCTCTCTCGATCACCTTGCTTAAAAATGGCAGCAAGGAAACTGGTCTATAGTTGTTTCGGTCCAGGGGATCAAGGGAAGGTTTCTTCAGGAGGGGCTTTACGGCCGCCTCCTTCAGACAAGAAGGAACAGTGCCTTCCCTGAGGGACGCATTGATTACATCCCTAAGGAATGTTTTCAATGTGTCCCCTCCCTGGACGACCAGCCATGATGGACATGGATCGAGAGGGCAGGTTGTTTTCCTCACGCTTCCAAGGAGCTTGTCCACGTCATCAGTACTTACAGATTGAAACTCATCCAATAAAGTGACAGTAACGGAGTTGCTAGGTGCCTCATTTACAGATGCTGCTAGAACATTGGCGTCTAAGTCAGCCCTTATCCGAGAGATTTTGTCTGCAAAGTAGATGTTAAATGCGTCACAGCAGGCCACTGTAGGGTTAAGTAGGGGATTTGGCGCAGGGGGAACCTGCGTCAGCTCCCCAACCACCTTAAACAGCTCCGCTGGACGGGACTCTGCAGACGCAATGCGTGCAGAGTAGAAGGATCTCCGCGCTGCACGCAAAGCCTCCCAATAGGCACGAAGATGCTGCCTATGGCGAGTTCTGTCGGACAAGAGCCGAGTCTTCCGCCATTTGCGCTCTAGTCGTCGTCCAGCCCGCTTCATCTCCCGGAGTTCCTGGGAGAACCAGGGCTTACGGTTGGGAGCGGGTTGGAGAGGACGCTCAGGAGCGATAGTATCGAGGGCCTTGGGAAGGACGGTGTTCCAAGTATTCACCAAGGTCTCGGTAGAGTCGCCGGTGCTACCAACCATTAAACCCTCTAAGGCATTCTGGAAGCCTGTTGGTTCCATCAGCCTTCGAGGGCGGACCATTCTAATGGGTCCGCCACCCCCGGGGGAGCGGAAAGTGGCCTTAAGTTCCATCTTGATCAGAAAGTGGTCCGTCCATGACAATGCGGAGGTTTTGGTTACCTCCGCCCACGGATACTCCTGTTCCGTACTAAAAATCCCATCGAGTGTGTGACCCGCACAATGAGTAGGCCTGTCAACCAATTGGGATAGGTTCATGCTTGTCATGGATTCCATGAACTCCCGAGCCGCTCCAGATAGATTGGATGGGCTGGTCTCTAGAGGGATGTTGAAGTCGCCCAAGACCAAAAGTCTGGGCGAATCCAACAACAACTCAGAGACCAGCTGAGTCAGCTCGGTTAGGGAGTCCGTTAGGCAACGGGGTGGCCGGTATACCAACAGAACAAGTTTTCTGTTCTGTCCAATAGGAGAGGGCATCTAATCACAGGTCAGAATAATTTATGATTCTATGATTCTAGAATGAGGCCTTTGCCTCTGTCTTGGATTGAATCGTTTTCTTAGTGAAGGAAAAGAAGAGTCATATAGCCTTCCAGATGTTGTGGAACTGCAACTCACCCCTGGCTGTGTTGGCTAGGGTTGCTGGGATTGATAGTCCCAACAACATCTAAAGGGCTGGACAATTCCCTAGCTTTAGCACAGGGCTGGTCTACTTTGGAATGAAGGTGATGTCCATTTACTCCCCTATCTACCCTTAACCTTGTTATACCATCTCATTTTGGTGCACTGGAAGTGGGATCCTGTTACTTACAGCTGCCATTTTTGTTGATATTTGGCCATTTTTTTGTTTTCATTTAAAAAAAAAAAGGCCTGAGAGATTCAGGAGGGAGTAACTTACCACATTAGGAGGTAGATTTCCATTTTTGAGTGAAACATTGCTTGAAATTTAGAAATTGTTTTCTGCATTTTATACCTTTAATTTAGGACTTGAAATTAGGGATGGCAATTTTCCATTTTCCCCATTCTGATGGGTGTTGGGGGGGAAATCGCATCTATTTTTCTTTATGCACTGTTGGGAGATATGGGAATTCCCCCCCCCCCCCCGAGATGGCAGGCAGCTGCACAGCTTTCTCTAGAAACTGTACCATATTCATTGAAAATGCACAGCTTTTCCAGCTGACATGTACTGGGTACTGTTTCCTCACCACTTTCCCTCCATGCTTTCCTTCCCCAGACCTAAAATTGCATAGAAATTATTAGCTGTGGAAAGATATTGCAGCTGTCAAACCAACTGGGGGGCTGAAAGAGGAAGGGAAGTTGCCAAAAAGTTGACAGCTCTCATTGGAGTCCTGTGGCCTTTAGCAGGATTTCTTTGAAAAATTGAGGGAAGGGGAGTTATGGAGGGAAGTTGCAGAGTGTGGAAATTGCGGGTCTTTGGCAGATGAGAATCTGGTTTCTGTTTTTCCCACAACTTCTTCCTCCAAGCCCCAATCCTGACAAGACACTGTGAAAAGACATTTCAGCTATTAAAGCAGCTGGGAGGGATAGGAAACGGAAACATTTTTTCATAGCCTCTAGCAGGATTTCTATGTAAGACTGTGGAATGATGGAGGAGAGAGTTGTAGAGGGATGTTGCAGTGGGGGGAAATTGTGGATATTTGGCAGATGATGATCTAGTTTCTGTTTTTCCCACAACCGCCATCCTGCAAGCCCTAATCCTGAGAAGAGACTGTGATAAGACATTTCAGCCATCAAAGCATCTGGGGAGAATAGGAAAGTGAAATGTCTTTTCACAGCCTCTAGCAGGAATTCTGTGAAAGACTGGGGCAGAGTTACAGAGGGATGTAGCAGACGGGAGGATGTTTCAGATGTTTGGCAGGTAATGATCTAGTTTTTTGTTTTCCCCACAGTTTTTCTCCCCTCTAAGCCCCAGTCCAGACAAGAGGCTATGAAAAGACGTTTCAGATGTTAAAGCAGCTGGTGGGGATAGGAAACTGAAAGCCTTTTCACAGCCTCTTTCAGGTTGGGGGAACAGTTGTGGAGAACACAGAAACTAGATTATCAGCTGCCAGCCATCTTGCATGTATCGATTATATCCTGAATTTATGCCTCCCCTTCCAAATAGGACATTGGCTTATCAGAATGCAGTCCACTTCTTTAGGGGCATGCTGATATCCTTTCCTTATTGTTATGCCTTGCAGGCAACCCACAGCAGGACACTAAATGCACACAGTGTCCTCAGGGGACCTTCTCCTCCATTTCCAGCATGGACCCATGCAGGACGCACCAGAATTGTTCCGCACAACACTTGGAGGTCAATGTCCCTGGCAACCGGTTCCATGATACCTTCTGCACTGCTTGCAAAATCAGCAAAGGCAATGAGACCTCTGATGGCTTAGAAGAAGGGTCAGGTAAGTTTCATCCAGGGCGTGGAGGCACATGTAGCCCTTACCCATTTAAAAACAGCGTGGAACAAGTTTTGTCATTGTGGCAAGCCTTTAGTTAAATTGTGGGTGCAGTAATTCTGTATTTTCTTGGAGAGTTGCATGCTCTCAGAACTACATTCCCAGAGGTCCTTGCTTTGAGACCATTGACAATAAAAACAAGGCCTTGCCTCTGGGATGGGCCTCTTTTTCCCTGCCTGGTATAGCTTTACACCTGAGTAAACACATGCTGGACAGGGAGGAGGGGGTGCCCTGGGGCTCTCTTTGGTGTGTGACAGGGAGGTGGGGGGGCACTCAACCGGGTGTCACCCCTTTTCTGGGGTGTCATCTGGTGCAGTCCTACCCTCCACATCCCCTAGTGATGCCACTGCATTGAAACCAGTGTTTTTGGTTTAACCCAGGGTCTTATGGGGGGAGGGTGTTTGTTTTGTTTTTTGTATTAATGTGTAGAACTATACCAATATAGGTCTGAATCGGAAAATTAAGTTGCAAAGTGCTGTTCAGCTGTTATAGCCACTAGCTTAAATAGTAAGTGTTCTTTAAAAAAATTGCTGTTTGAAAGCAAGTGGTTTGGGTCGAACATATATTAATTTGTTTCTGAGTGGCATTTCTTGCACTATAAAATAAAGTGATTTTAAAAAAGCAAAGAGCACTGGATGCTGGTACAACATTGAACAACATTTGAGCTGGGCCAAAGCTAACAAAATGAAATTTAACACAGAGAAATGTAAGGTCCTACACATAGGGCGGAAAAATGAAATGCACAGATATAGGATGGGGGACACCTGGCTGAATGAGACAACATGTGAAAGGGATCTAGGTGTCCAAGTAGACCACAAGTTGAACATGAGTCAACAGTGTGATGCAGCAGCTAAAAAGGCCAATGCAATTTTAGGTTGCATCAATAGAAGTATAGTGTCTAGATCAAGGGAAGTAATAGTGCCACTCTATTCTGCTTTGGTCAGGCCCCACCTGGAATACTGTGTCCAATTCTGGGCACCACAATTCAAAAAGGATGTGGAGAAACTGGAGCATGTCCAAAGGAGGGCGACTAAAATGGTGAAGGGTCTGGAAACCATGCCCTATGAGGAACGCCTTAGGGAGCTGGGGATGTTTAGCCTGGAGAAGAGAAGGTTAAGAGGTGATATGATAGCTCTGTTTAAATATTTGAAAGGATGTCACATTGAGGAGGGAGCAAGCTTGTTTTCTGCTGCTCCAGAGAACAGGACTCGGAACAACGGATGCAAACTGCAGGAAAAGAGATTCCACCTCAACATTAGGAGGAACTTCCTGACAGTAAGGGCTGTTCGACAGTGGAACACACTCCCTCGGAGGGTGGTGGAGTCACCTTCCTTGGAGGTTTTTAAGCAGAGGCTGGATGGCCATCTGTCGGGTATGCTTTGATTGGGAGTTCTTGCACGGCAGGGGGTTGGACTGGATGGCCCTTGTGGTCTCTTCCAACTCTAAATTTCTATGATTCTATGAACAACTGCTAATAAACTGTATGTAAAGGGACCTTATAGCACCTTTGAGACAAAGTGAAAGTGAGAAGTTGGTAGCATGAGCTTGGTAGCATGCATCTGAGGAAGGAAGCTCAAGTCTGTGAAAGCTCATGCTACCAACTTCTCACTTTCACTTTGTCTCAAAGATGCTACAAGATCCCTTTACAGACTGATTTTCCAGACTAACACAGTATTTGAATTCTGCCAGTAAAATATTAAAGTTAAAATGTGTAAATTAAAATAGTCATTTTTGTTCCAGTAAGAGGGTTGGAAAATAGTAATAATAGCCATATACAGATCCAATTTGACAGCTGGTCAGACAGAAGACTAGTATACTGATGCTGTCTTCCTGATGCTGCTCCTTTGCTCAGGTGTGCAACCTTAGCTAGATGGCATCCAAACAGTCCCTCACAACTCGTCAGTGTTGGTTGGTGGTTCCTATGACAGTGACTACACTTGGGGTTTAATCTGTATTTAACATCCAGCACCCTGGACAGCTCCATCAGTCTCCACAATAGTGCCTTTAAAGTTTGATCTAAAACCTAGGGTGGATTCTCTGCCCCGCTGACATGGATGCCACAACTGTGGTTTGTGGCTGTCTGGCTCAACTGGGAAGACAGAATAGCCTTCACCCTCCTGGAGGTCTGGTGGGCAAAATCTGCTCCTTTTTCCACAAGCTCAACAACAGCTCTTTTAGCCTCTAACTCCCAGAAGTCACCTGCTTGCCAATGGGGGATTATGGGAGCTAAAGTCCCAAACCTCTGGATGACCAGAGACTGAGAGCCTTTGATATAGAAGATTCTGGCTCTTTGTCAAAGCTGGGGAGAAATGCATCATTTCTTGTATTCTTTACGTTGCAGCACCATCCTCTCCAGCCACCAATTAATTGGTGGCTGTTGTCTTCCATATCAGTGGGGGAAAGAGTCCACCCTAGTAAACCAGAGGTTGGCAACTATGGAAAGGTAGGGAGCCACATTAAACCTCCCAGGACACTTTGGTGGGCTTCAGCCCCAACCCACCCCACTCCCAATTCTTTGCTTCCAGATGCCCTCTAAGGGGCAAGGATGGCACTTCCACCATGTTTTGGGGCTTTTCTGGACTATTTTAGGCTGAGCAGAGACCCTTTTGGACAACACATTTGGGGGCAAATTATTATTTTTTAAAGAAAAATTTTGTAAGCATTTTCTTATTAAATTTCTATCCTGCCTTTGTCCCAAAATGAAATTCAAGGCAGCTTACATTTTGTTTGGCCCTGGAGTGTGTGTGGGTGTGTGCATGCTCCAAATATGAAGGAAATGCCCTCCACATCCCTTACTAGTCATTCTGCAAAATGAGACTGAGGCAACTTGGATCTCAAGGGAAGCATCTTTTTGTCTTGCTAATTTTTTTTCCTCCTTGGATTACCCACATGTCCAGATAGAGGAGGATCCAGCCTGCAAGAATGCCCCCCCATAACACCTGAACTGAGAACAGCAACATCTTGACAAAATGCAGGCTTGCGTCTCCTTCTGGCCATGTGCATAATCCAAGGAATTTTTTCTCCTTTACAATTTTTTTCTTTAAAAAATTCTCCATCTTCAACATCTTTGCCTGGTGAAGAAGAATCAAATGGAGCTTTGTAAGCTTGCAAGATATATTTTGTGCATTTTGGTTGGCCAATAAAGGCATCACTGTTTTGTGGCATTTGGAAGTCATTCTAGGGCATTTGGAGCAAAAATATTCCCCCACCCCTTGAAGGACCTGAAGATGGCAAAAATGGCCCTGTGAAGGGAAAGCGCATTCAGCCTATGCACTACACTTTACCCATCTCTGTTTTAGACCAGCCTTTTTATGCACACTCCCTTGTGCTGGATTTTGATGGTTTCTCCTACTTGTTTTTCTCCAGGAAGTGACGACTGCCAAGATGCCGTCATTGACTTTGTGCCATATGAAATCAAGGTGCCCAGGAGGCTGCGGCGCTTGAAACATATCCTCAGTGAGAGCTCCCAACCTACCAAGAGAAATAGGAAGAGTCTGGAGAAACTCCAGATCGAACTCCACACCTACCTTGTCCAACTCAAGAACATGGAGAAGAAAGAACTGCTGGTGCAGAGGCTCCTGAGAGCCCTCCAGCGTATGAACCTCCAGCACATACTACAGAAAATCCAGAAGCGTTACTCGATAGCCTTGTGAGATTAACAGTGCAATCCTATACATGCCTGTTCAGGAGTAAGTACCATTGGTTTCAGTGGGATTTACTCTCAAGGACAGTGTATATATAGGATTGCAGCGTAAATGTGCAGCCTTGGATTTAGATGTATGTTAATTTATTGAAACAAACAAACAAACAAAAACAGAAGATATACAGTTACACTTCAGCATCTTTGGACTCCTACTAGTATTTCTTTGGTTTCCTTTCTGGTCTTGGCTGGAACTTAGTGAAATGGGCTGGGCCTCCTTTTGTTCAAAACTTGGACAAGTTTTTTTTTATCTGGGATTACAATTCCCAGAACCTGCAGCCATGGAGAATTTTGAGAGTTAAGCATTGTTGTTGTTGTTGTTGTTGTTTTAAGGGGGGGGGACTGCAAAATTGCTATATTTGACTCTGTTTGCTGTTACCAAGGTGAATTATGTTTACATTGTAATACGAGGTTACTTGCAAGATAATATTACAGTGTCCGCATTTGCTGGGGTTAAGGCTGCAGGATCCCCATGAAAATGGAAAAACTGCAAATAAAAAAAATTCTGGTTTTTCCCCCAAGAGATCACCTCTCAAGCAATCTTTAGGTCCTTCAGCACAACTCTTTGGTCAACATCTGCCAGAGGCTGAGAAATGTGGAGGGCCAACTGTATTACGAGCAGCCGAGAATACTACAACCTATCCTCAATGTACATGGGCATTAATGATTCTAGTGGCCAGATGTTATTCCACATTGCAATCTCCATTAGTGGCATATTAGTAACAAGGGGAAATTTAGCTAGTCCAGACTTTATACCACACTGAGGCTTGTCCCTCCCCAGCAAAGCACAGGGTACACAGCAGCCCCACGGTTTGGCATGGGGGAAAGAAAGCAGGAACATTCACAGAGCAGCCAGCTTTGGGAAGTTGTTGGCAGCAGCCGTTGCCAACACGTTATCATAGGGGAAAGTGTGGGTGAGAAATCATGCCAAACCATTCCATTCTTAAACTAGCACAATTGTGGCAGGACAGCAGGCTGGTGGAACAAAGCCCTAAATATGTTACAAGATCCCTTTGCAGACGAAGGCAGCTATGTCTTTCAATGCTAACCATTTGTAAGAGAGCCTTTGTGGCTGAAGAGGAAGGTATAAATACTGAAAATAAATTAGTTCAAGCCTAGGTAAGCAGGGAACTAGCAAAAACCGTGGCTGATTCCTTTAATGCTGCAATAGGTCTTCTCCCTGTCCATGTTGCAGAGAGAGGTAGTTTTTCTGCATTCATGGTTAAGGAAACCGGTCATTTATTGAGCCAGTTAAGTGACACACATTAGGGTTATATGTCACCAGGCATTTATTTAAAACATTGCTACATTTAATTTTATATTTTTTTACAAAAAATAAGAAAAGAGAGGGGTGGTGTGGCATGGTGTGGTGTGGTGTGTGGTGTGGTGTTGTATTGGCCTGCAATCTGGGTGATTCCAGTGAGCAAGTCTCTCTTTTCTGTTTTCCTGACCTACCTCACAGAGTTGTTATAAGAGTAAAGTGAGGAAAAAGAGAGTTAGGGATGCCATGTAGAGCTGACTGGAGGAATGGCAGGATATGAATGTAAGAAATACATAGTTTTTTAAAAAAAAATTTGCTAGTACATTTTGTTTTTTCTACAACTTTTATTTTGTACACTGAGAAATCAATAAAGATAATACAGCATTCTTATAGCTGTGTCTGCTTCCTCTTTGCAGCTGATGTTCCTTATAACTGGCATCGTGTCTCAGGGTGAAGTCGGTCTTTTTCAGATCTCAGCAGGAAAGAAAGTTTACAAGTTAGAAGTGTATCAATATTAGACCTTATATCCTTCATATCTTCTCTTCTTTTGCAAAAAAATAAAAATAAAATGCACTTGTCTTCTATGCATTTAGTGACTGGGCCACTCCCCTTTAGGTGTTGACATGCTTGCTCTGACATGACAGTAGCTCAGCCCATTATGGCTGCAATTGAACATTCCCCTAAGCATAAATATCCACCTGTGGACATAATTTGTGCCAGCACTATGCAACTATCATGAAGAATAACATCATTGTGGTACACATGTCAATGACTGAGTGTCACTGGGCAATGTGCAGAGTACAACTGTGATGTGTAAGGTGCAGTATTGCTGTATGTGGTTCTCTCACTGTCAACAAAATACGCCCATTGTGTTATAGTGAATAATTTGCCCTGTACTGTATATACTCATGTATAAGTCTAGAAATTTAGGTCAAAAAATTGACCCAAAAAACTTGAGTCGACTTACCCATGGGTCAATGTAAGTACTGCATCTTAACTCTTATTTAAAAGAAGGAACCATCCTCTGATGAAAAGCAAGAGTATAATCTGTCCTGGAAGCACTAACCCCCTTTACTCTCTCATCCATCCAGTCTTAAGAATAACCACAAAGAGGTATATCTGATGGACTTTTGGAAGTTATTTGACATTGTTTTGTGTTGCTTTATCCTTTGGATCCTTTCCTATATGCCCCTAAATTTTACCCTCGACTATCCACAAGTCATAGCAAAATCCATAATTTTGGCCCCAAAACCTGCCCTCGACTTATACATGAGGTTGACTTATAGTCGAGTATATATGGTATATGTTGGGTGACCTACAAGTGTGTATATTCTATTGACAGTGGCAGAAACATAGCTGCACATACAGCAAAGTTGTGTGTTGAAGTTGTGCATTGTGCTTGAGTTTCACTTTGCACAACAACACTCAGTCACTGAAACGCATGCCTCAATGTTGCTATTCTGCACGGCAGACGATATAGATAGGTGCTTTTTCTACTGCATTAATGCAAATTTGGTGGCTTGAAAGTTTATTGTTTTGGAGTACAGCTCCCCAAATCCACAGCCACCCTTTTGGGGCCCATAGTCCAAAACAGCCACTTTGAAAAAATTTTCTGGCAAGGAATGGATTATAGTAAAGAGCTGTTCATTCCCATGGAGAAATTATCATGGATAGATGGTGTAATGGCACATTTTGCATTCAGCTTTAGTGTGAAAGATCTGACATACCATTTGAAGAGCTGGGAAGCTGCTTTTTGTAAACTGCTGAAATGCTCAGGTAAAACCTTACTCAGAAACTGCAATTTGCTGGGGGCCATTTGTAATCCCACACATCCCATGCAAAGATGCCTTTAACAACATCATGTGTTCTGACATTCTCACATACCAGTAGCACATATACAGTATGTGCTGGTTTCTACATCACTAAATGCATCTGAGGAAATAGACTGTAGTCTAGGAAAGCTCATGCTGCCAACTTCTTTCAGTTAATCTCAAATGTGCTACAAGATCTCTCTACATACTCACATCGTATGTAGGTAGAAGACAGACCTACAGGTGGATCCACTCCATCAAGGAAGCCACAGCCCTGAATTTGCAAGGCCTGAACAGCACTATCAATAATAGGATGGCTTGACGATCTCTAATTCATAGGATCTCCATAAGTTGAAGTCAACTCAATGGCAGTTAACAGTAACAATAGGGAAGGGCAAGATTTTCTCCTTCTCCTTTCCCCTTGCCAATTTAATTGGGTGCAAACTACTTTTGCACTCCATTTGCAACAAGTGAAGTAAGCTGAGGACAGAGGAGGAACGCGAGTGATGGAGAGATAAACTGGGACTTTTTAAAGACAGCTGAAAAAGTGGAACACAGTGGACTGGGACTGTCCCTTGCAAATTAGGACAGTTGGAGGGTATGTTATGTGTGTGTATGTCTCTTTGTGGATAAAACACCAGGCGCTGCTATTCTTTGTGAAGCAACCTCTCTCAAAACTTGAAAGATGTGAGGTTGGGGGAGGTTTTGGACACAGCACAAAGAGATACAGAGCAGCATCTTGAGTCCATCCAACAAGAGGCATACACATGCATCTGTGTGATGTAGTCTCTTGGCCAATATAAAATTTCCTTTCCAATGAGGACATTGTCCCTTAAATTAGGAGTTCTGTGACACCATGAAATTTTCCTTTCTAGCACTGCAATGATATCAAACTTCTGTTGAACATTTAGAAATATGGTTTAGGCATCTCAGGGAAAGAGGCAGGCAAAGTGAATCAGGGAATGCAAACAAAACAAATAGAAGGGTTGTGAATGATTTTCAGTGTCTTACCCACTGCATTGGTAAGAATTTGGGGACTGAAGGAAAATGTCAAGGGGTGGGGTGGGGGCAAGATTCATACTTGGGTGATAATGCCTCATAGCCACACCCCAAGTTAAATCCATAGCTGCTGGTCATACTGGTTGGTGGGGCCAGAGATTTGTAGTTCAGAAAAGTAAATCCCCCAATTTACCTTCTTGAGGATTTCTCTAAGCATATGTAAGGATTTCTCTGTTTTCAACTTTGTGCTGTTTGAAGGTATGGCTACCTGGGAATATTTTTATTGGCACCTAGTATATCTCACCTACTAGCAGAGACACACCTCTCCATACTGACTGGCTGCATCTTCTTTGAGGGGCATTTTAAGGACAATGCATGGGTTTCCAGGTAACACCACTCTTTAAACAAACAGATAATCACGGATACCAAACTTTATCGTGAACTGTCCTTATATACACCCAGCCACTAACTGCATATCTTCAGGTCATGAGGTGTGTAATTGGCTTTTGATCTTGGGTTTGGCAAACAGCAACATACGTAGGCAGGGAATCCCCGAAACCTTGGCACAAGTGCCTCTAGGTAATACAGGTAAACACAAGCAGTAACTTCCCTGTTTCTACAAGCAGTTAAATCTGGTCTATGGCAGGTGAGCAAATACCAGTCTAAACATAGAAACCTCTGTATTGGTTACAGGGCAGTGTATCAGCATGAGATCCCACACTTGGAAAGAATAGGTTTCTCTAACCTATGGCCAAGGTAGAACAACAGAATCGGTTTCTACAACCCATGGTCAAGCAATAGCACATCCAGTCTTTGTCATTCTGCCATATCTTTAGGTGCTTTCTACACATTGGCTGGAAACTTTTTGGTGCATTATTCATGCATCGGTTCCCCTGTGAAAGCAGTTAGACCTTTTTTCCCAATGAAGAATGGCCATTTTCAATGTAAGAATGCAGAAGTGGTGACTTCTTCAATCTCGCAAATGGATGACCAATACAGAAATTGAACAGCCTACGCAGATTAATACACACAGTTTTAAAACCACAATTACACCGGGAGAAAAGCTGTGGTAACACTTATCGCACGACACATAGCTGCTCGGTCCCTGACCTGTAGTTCCTGCATCCCTTTTCATTGACAGGACCTCCCAATTGTGCAAGTCCATAGGTGCAAAACACTGATGCTGGGGCAGTTGTGTGATTGACAGTCATGTGGTGTTAGTGTCCCCCAGATTCCCTGTTTATTTTTCTATTTCTATTTCTTTCTTTCATTTTGCAACTTAACTCATGGTCAATTCACAGTAGTAGAGATCTGGAATTGTCTGGGAAAAGTGAAATAAAAAAGAAAAGAATATAACCGGAAAGCATACTGGGTCGGGCATAAGGCAGGGATATGGTGTTATGGGGCTATCAGGAAGAGAGCATGGTGGCAGCAGAAGCCCAAGTCACACAATTCCAGAAATGGGCAATATGGGCTGCTTGGATTGTGGTATGTTTCCGTTTTTTAAAAAAGATACAATTGGTGAGAGAACAGGGCTTGTGTGATAATGCCCTACAAAACTAGAAGCATAAGATGGAGAAGCTTAATTGTCTCTGCAAAAACAAGGCCAAGAATGAATTGTGGCACAGACCATAAACTGCTAATGTCAAAGATTAGAGTAATGCTTAAAAAGTGCATGAAATCAATCATAGTTCCACATTATTATTATTATTATTATTATTATTATTCTGTAAATTTACACAGTGCTGTACATAGAATCTTATAATTAGACGGATCCCTGCCCTCAGGCTTACAGTCTAAAACAGACAACACAAAAGGAAAAGGGGAAGATGGTGGGAAGTGGATGGGGTGCAGTGGTTCTTCTCTCTCTGAGGTCTGGACCAAGGCAGATGGACTGCAGGGAGGGCTTGGCTTCTTAATATAGTTAGAAGGAGGCATCCTGTGGCAGATGGCACAGTCCTGGGAACGCTTCCCTAAACAATATAGTCTTTAACTTAATTTTGAACCTGGATAGAGAAGTGATGAGGCACACATGTGGGGGAAGAAGGTTCCAGGAGTGAGGGGCAGCAAGTGAGAAGGGACGAATCCGGGATGGGGCAGTGAAAATCCTCAGCTGGGACAGGAGACCTTGACTACCAGAACGGAGGGTACGAGAAGTTCAGACAAGTAAGGAGGGGCCAGTCTGTGGAGGGCTTTGAAAGTCAATACAGTCTGAAGAATCATAGAATTGGAAGAGATTCCCAAGGGGTATCCAGTCCAAGTGGGGATTCAAACCCTGTCTCCCAGTATCTTACAGTGGTAGAATCCAAAGATATAGCCATGTTAGTCTGTAGAATCAGTATGTAGAGACATCTTGTAGCACCTTTGAGACTAACTGAAAGAAAGAAATTGGGAGCATGAGCTTTCATAGATTACAGTCTACTTTCTCAGATGCATTTCTCAGTCCAAATGCATCTGAGGAAGTAGACTTAAGTCTATGAAAGCTCATGCTGCCAATTTCTTTCTTTCAGTTAGTCTCAAAGGTGCTACAAGATCTCTCTACTCACAGTATCTTAGTCCAATATTCAAACCACTCCACCACACTGGCTCTCAAATTTGCACTGCTAAGTATAATTCACTAGAAACCACAAGAATTCGAGTATGAAACCAGGGACATTCAGGGAAAAGGGCTAAAAGGCATTTACCCGTAACCAAAAAGAAAGAAGGGATTCAGTAGACAGAAAAGGGATCAGAACCAAACACAATTTGTTCAGAAATGTATGTGTCATAATTATAATAATCAATACAAAGAAAGAGAAGAAGACAACAAAAAGATAGACCAAGATACTTCTTTCATAAGATCCAAGAAATCAAAAGAGTGGGGATGCTATACAACCAATATGAGAACACACTATATAGTCAAAATAAATAAAAAATCAATGGAAGAAATACAGTGAAAGAGTATATAAAAGAGAAGACATGATGTCACAGTCCTTCATGGAAGAACTTGTTGATGAACCTGCAATTTTAGAAAATGAGGTGGAAGTTGCTTTGAAAGCCTTCTGGAGAAATAGGGTGATATATCAGAATAACTGTTTCATGCTATAGAAACAGATTCCATCCAAACAAAAGTCTGTCAGCAAATATAGAAACAAAACAATGGTCCACAGACTGGAAATGTTCAATATACATTCTAATCCACAAGAAAGAGGACACCATGGACTTAAGTAACCTTCAGACTATTATTCTGCTCTCCCATGAAAGCAAAGTGATCTTCAAGATTTTACAAGCAAGAATTTAACTGTGTATGGAATAAGAAATGCCAGATGTCCAAGCTGCCCTGAGGAAAGTGGAGGAGGAGACACCCAAATTCAGTTGCCATCAGAGGCAGCAGCCAGGCATGAGGCAGACTATGCACACAGACATGCGTACACTGGGCAAGGCACATGAAGAGAGAGAGAATGGAAAGGAGGAGATCTTATAAGGAAAGTGTCTATTCTGAGCAAGGAACTGTACATTAGCAAAGTGTATCTTGTACATGGGAGCCAGCATGAGCTTGGCCATGAAACCCAGTGGGTGACCTTGGGCAAGTCGCACTCTCTCTGCCTCAGAGAAAGGCAACGGCAAACCTCCTCTGGACAAATCTGGCCAAGAAAACCCCATGATAGGGTTGCCTTTGGGTCACCTCCACCACACTCTGAAGCAGTGTCTTCTGCTGTCAAACAGCTCTTATTGTCAGGAATTTCTTCCTAATGTTGAGTTGAAATATCTTTTGCTATCATTTGAATCCATTGTTCCTTCTTCTGGTCTCTGGAGCATCAGAAAACAAGCTTGCTCCAGCCTCAACATCCCTTCAGATATTGTAACGGGGCTATCATATCACTTCTTGTCTTCTCCAGGCCAAACATACCCAGCTCCCTAAGTCTTTCCTCATAAGGTATGACTTCCAAAACTTTCACCATTTTGGTCGCCCTCAGCTGGACACACTCCATCTTCTCAACATGCTTTTTGAATTGTGGTGCCCAGAAGCGGATGTCACAGGGAGTGCTTTGATTGTGAGTTCCTGCATGGCAGATTGGGGTTGGACTGGATGGCTCATGGCGTCTCTTCCAATTCCATGAATCTGTGAAATCATATCATTAATCCTTTACCCGGAGAAGAGCACATGATCTCTGTGTTGCCTGGTTAATGGAAGAGCCCATGATCACAAATGGTCAGTCAACATTCATGGTCCGCAAGGCTGGCAATCAGAAAATTGAGCTTAACAAGTAGCTCAGGACACTCACCTCCAAAGACCAGGCCCTGAGGAACCTTCTGTTCCTGGCATTGTGGATGGGCTATCAAGGGAGATCCCCTTATTTTTCATTTGAAAACTAGTCTCCTCTGGGGTTGTTTTAGGAGAGAGGAGTGGCAATCTGCCAGCAGAGGTGAGTGCCTCGCTATGCTTCAATGTTGGGCCAGCCCTATAGGATCATTCTGAAAAATTGAAAGAAAAACTCAACCAGTTTCTATCTGAGGTTCCCTGGAGATCATTAAAAATGATGTAAGGTGGGAGCCAAAGCAGGTATCAGGGATGGGGCCCAGCCCCAAACTGGGCCTTGCTAGGTTCCTAATGGTGCTGCCTACTGAGGCAAGTCATGCCATAAGGAAGACTTTTCATTACCTCCTTATTAAAATATATTATTGGCATTCATTCTGGGAATGTCTGGGGAAAGCTGTGAATTTCCCCATCATTACTGACTCGTTGTTGTTTCATGAAAGGTCACACATGATTTCCTTGTTGTAAATCTAGATTTTTTGGCAGGACATTTCATGATGGAGCTGGAGCATATAATTCAATAACACAAGGAAAAACGTAAAAAGACTTTCCCCTAAAAGGTTTTTTGGGAAGTGTGTGCCATTGCTTCTCCATATATTACCCAGAAATAATTGGCATTACACAATTGAAACCCACATCCCTGTCTGCAAATTCATTCCATTTGTCTCACCAACTTGAGAGTGAATTTATTAGTTGCAGAACTCATGACAGCAATGTCTGGCTTAATTCTGCAAGGTTTTTTCTTTTTTTTTCTTTTTAAATAAATAATTTTAAATCTGGCTCACTTTAATATGCATCTTTGTAGAGAGCCAATGTGGCGCTGTGGTTTTGAGTGCTGGACTAAGATGCTGGAGACCAGGCTTCGATTCTAGATCACTTTTTTCCCTCTAGTCTATGGATTCTCCCATCCCCATTTCTTCTTTTCCTATTTTCCTCCTTTCTTTGTGATCATACTGTAATCGTACTTAAAATGTAATCATGTTTTTAAATAAAAAATTCACCATAAAATATTTTTTGGAAAATGTCAGTGGAGGCACAAAATCCATCCCATTGTTACTTTGACATTTAAAGGAGTTGTCCAAGGTGCTGAAACTATTTGGGGAAGAAGTTTCAGTACCTTGGATGTCTCCTTTACATTGCAGAGTAAAACCTGGAGTGGAATCATACCCTCCCAAGAGTAGCGACCTGGGAGACCCAAACTGCTTGCCCTATTTTCCTTTGGGGTCTTGCACCTGTCTTGCACCTGTATGTATCTAGAAGTATTTTTAGGGGGATGTGAAGTGTGCAGATCACACTGGGTGATGCCTCAGAGGGGGTGTCTGCCTTCAGGTGTGGAGTGTAATGCTACACAGGTAGTCTGGGACTCCTGGAGACTCAATGACATGGGAAGGACCTGGTCAGCTCAACCAGAAGTGGCAAGGATGCTGACTAGGACACTGTCAGCAGGGAACTGCTGGAAGCCTCTCCCTTCACCAAATGCATCTGGACCTCTTTGGGACTTGCAAAGAAGTAACCTAGGACATGCACAGTCACTTCAGGTGCATTGGTTCATTCCCTGTAAGTGGCTAGTAGACCAGAGTCTTTCTTTTCCATAGTAGCCTGTGGGACTATTGGCCTGGTGGCTCTGATCCAGGATGTGACAGCATAAGTAACTGCCCTGGGCTGGCACCATCCCTAGTGGTGTCATGACCACTCAAAGAAATACAGTTACAGGTAATCAACTTGTCCTTATCTCCATAACCTTTGCACTGCTACAACCTCCCATCCTGGTCCTATTTTTAGTGTTGACTGCAATTTTAAAAAGTTATACAATGTCTCATAGTTACGATATAGCGGAAAGAGGAAGGAAAAAAACAACAACTCATGACTCTTGACTTCAAGCCAATAGAAATTCCATTATGCAGATTGTTTCGAAACTCCGTAGTGGCATTGTAATACTTTTGTTTGTTTTCATCCTGTTGAAAGGTCTGGGGTTTTGCCAGTAGTGTCACAAATTATACATATTACATAGGAGTTTTTTTGCATGGTAAAGCTGTTAGTCACAGAAGGGTGACGCACACTGAATTTATCCTCTATAATAATATAAGCCACCAGCAATCTGTCAATATATATCCTCAATATATTCAAGGAGTCATCGAATGACTCACACAACCCATTGGGTTACAATTAATACAACAAATGTAGGAAAGAGTCTTCCAGTCTTCCAGCATGAAAAGCTCCCTTGAATGATTTGTTAGCCAGAAGAGCTCCAGAAGAGTTAAAAAGAAACACATTTAAGAGGCTGGAAAGAGAGGTTGTTTCCGAGAGAGCAGTTAGAAATGCATAATATTTGTAATTATTTGGTCCCCATTCAGCTATGAAACCCACTGGCTTACCTTGGGCAAGTCACATGCTCTCAGCCTGAAGGGAAGGCAATGGCAAATCTCCACTGAACAAATCTTGCCAAGAAAGCCCCACTTTAAGGTCAGAAACAACTTGAAAGCACACAACAACAACAACAACAACAACAACAACAACAAAATCATGTTTAAGATTGTGGCACTATCACTATGATCACACACCCACACACCTATCTTAACAACTAGCAGGCTTACTGAGCAATGGAGGACTATTCTGCTTGCATTCAGGGTACTGCAGGTTGACATTTCCAGCCCCTTCCTGTCAGCGATCTGTAGCACAACAAGGAGTAATAATAATAATAATAATAATAATAATAATAATAATGATGATGATGATGTTTATTTATAACCCGCTCCTCTAATAGAATACTCGGAGCGGGGTACAGCAAATTAAAAAATACAAGAATAAAACAGCAGTCAAATCCCTTCCCAACCTCCCCCACTTAAGACTAGATTAAATCAAAACTAGTTAAAATTGACATCAGTTAAAAAATTTTAAAATAATAAAAATAGAGTGCAGTTGATGGGCAGTACAAGTGCAATCCCCAGTGGGTGAGATCAGAAGGTTCAAACAGAGGGACAGCTAGAGTTAATCCCCCGATGCCATTTACATTTTCATTTGCATTATTAGGGTTGGGGGTTGGTGATATATTATTCCCTCTTCAGGGGAAGGCCTGCCGGAAGAGATGCGTCTTTAAAGCCTTTTTAAAGCTGGTCAAAGATGTAATGAGACGCATCTCATCCAGCAGGTCATTCCAAAGTTTAGGGGCAGTAGCTGAGAAAGTCCTCTGGGAGGTTTGCAACAGCCTGGTTTTCATAGGCTTTAGCAGATTCCTCCCAGAGGACCAAAGTGTGCGGGGTGGTTCGTATGGGAAGAGGCGGTCCCTAAGGTAAGACGGGCCTGAGCCATGTAGGGCTTTGAAGGTTAATACCAGCACCTTGTACTTTGCCCGGAAACTAATGGGCAGCCAGTGGAGAGCTTTAAGCACAGGTGTTATGTGCTCTCTCCTAGATGTACCAGTAACTAACCTGCCATGTTTTGTACTAATTGAAGTTTCCGGGTTAGGCACAAGGGTAGCCCCATGTAGAGTGCACTACAGAAATCCAGACGTGAGGTTACTAGGGCATGTACCACAGATTCCAGGTCTTTCGTATCCAGGAAAGGGCGCAGCTGACGTATCAGCCAAAGCTGATAGCAGGCGCTCCTGACTACCGCGTTCACCTGACTGGTCATGTGAAGCGATGAGTCGAGGAGTACCCCCAGACTGCGAACAGAGTCCTTAGAGGAGAGTGTGACTCCACCTAGGACTAGAAGGTGTATTCCCAAGCCTGGTTTCGGACTGGTAACTGTTAGTACCTCCGTTTTGTCTGGATTTAGCTTCAATCTGTTTTCCCTCATCCAGTCCATTACTGCTGCAAGGCAGTCATTAAGAGGAGAGACACCATCTGAAGTCTGAGCCGACGATCTGGTCATGGAGAGATATATCTGAGTGTCATCAGCGTACTAAAGACACTGAGCTCCATGCCTCTGAATGATCTCACCCAGCGGCTTCATGTAGATATTAAATAGCATCGGGGACAGGATGGCGCCCTGAGGGACACCACAATTAAGCTCAATTTTGGAGGAGCAACTGTCCCCGAGCCTCACCCTTTGGGATCTGTCAGAGAGAAAGGATCGGAACCACTGAAGAGCAGTGCCTCCAATTCCCCACTCCCTCAGCCGACCCAAAAGGATGGAATGATCTACAGTATCAAAAGCCGTTGAGAGATCCAAGAGCACTAACAGGGTCACACTATCCCTGTCAATGCTCAAGCGGAGGTCGTCGGTCAGAGCGGCCATGACAGTCTCCCCTCCATGTCCTGTCCTGAAGCCGGTTTGAAATGGATCAAGATAATCGGCTTCATCCAAGACTGCCTGGAGTTGGGTGGCGACCACCCTCTCGATCACCTTGCTTAAAAATGGAAGCAAGGACACTGGTCTGTAATTGTTTCTGTCTAGGGGATCAAGGGAGGGCTTTTTCAGAAGGGGCTTGACTGCCGCCTCCTTAAGGCAAGATGGTAAAGTGCCCTCCCTGAGGGACACATTGATCATATTCCGAAGAAACGTTCTCAGTGCATCCCCTCCCTGAACGACCAGCCAAGATGGACAAGGATCGAGAGGGCAAGTCGTCTTCCGCATACTTCCAAGTAGCTTGTCCACGTCATCAGTACTTACAGATTGAAACTCATCCAGTAATGTGACAGCAACGGAGTCGCTAGACCCCTCACTTATAGGATCTGGAGAAAAGGTGGTGTCCAAGTCAGCTCTTATCCGAGAGATTTTATCTGCGAAGAAGTTGTTAAACACATCGCAGCAGGCTGTCGTAGGGTTAAGGAGGGGATTTGGCGCAGGGGGAACCTGCGTCAGCTCCCCTACCACCCTAAACAGTTCCGCTGGGCGAAGACTCTACAGATGCAATGCGTGCAGAGCAGAAAGACTTCCGTGCTGCACACAAAGCCTCCCGATAGGCGCGAAGATGCTGACTATGATGAGTCTTGTCGAATAGGAGTCAAGTCTTCCGCCCCTTGTGCTCTAGTCGTTGTCCAACCCACTTCATCTCCCTGAGTTCTTCTGTATACCGGGGTTTATGATTAGGAGCGGGTTGGAGAGGACGCTCAGGGGCAATTGCATCAATAGCCTTGGAGATATCGATGTTCCAGGTGTTTACCAAGGCTTCAACACAATCACCAGCATTGCCAACCATTGAACCCTCTAGGGCCTTCTGAAAACCAATTGGTTCCATGAGCCTTCGAGGGCGGACCATTCTAATGGGTCTGCCACCCCCGGGGGGGCAAAACGCTGCTTTTAGTTTGAGGTAATTGGTGGTTGCTTGTGGCTTCTATACTGGTGAACAGGTCCATCTCTTCTCGATTTCATTTAGAACTATATAGGAGTAAGATATAAGAGACCCCCCCCCCTTCCATGCAATCGCTTGCCATCCAGAAATAGAAATTTTTGGAGAGGAGGGAACAAATGGTATGAGGGAAGGGGCAGGATAAATGGCAGAGTCCCTCTTACCAAGATAATTTGATCTACTAGGTTGGTCCAGTGAGTGATAACAACCTGGTCCCCAGAAACAAGCCAGTTCCAAATCTGGGCATCTGTTTCCTTGAGCAATTTAGAGGAAAGGTGAGCTATGGATGGATGCACGCCTCTCGTGGTGCTTAGAGGGTTTCAGTTGCAAATGTCCTTTTCTCTAAATTCTTCCAAGATTATTCTTTCCGCCCTGAAACTCTGACTAACGGTGAGCCTCATCTTTACTCTGCTTGAGTCACAAGAGTTTCCTTATCCTCCGCAACCCAGCAGAGAAGCAGATAGCAGTGGAAGCTATCTGTCCTGGCATGTCATGTTTGTGATGGATTTGTTCTGACATTTATTTCTTTTCCACTGAATTGATAGGCTACTTCCTCCTATTCTGGACTCATTTTCTGCGCCAGTAATATCTAGTACTGGAGATAAGAGGAAAACTGATCATAAGACATTTCCCAGGAAAGGAGCATTCAGACGTTGGCTGGAAGTCAATGAGGGACATATGAAGGATATAGTGGTTTGAGTGCTGGATTATGACTCTGGAGACCAGGTTTTGATTCCCAGCTCAGCTTGAAACCCGCTGGGTGACCTTGGGCAAGGCACATGCTCTCAGCCTCAGAGGAAGGCAATGGCAAACTTCCTCTGAACAATTCTTGCCCAGAAAAACCCCATGATAGGGTCACCATAAGTCGGAAATGACTTGACGACAACAACAAAATCATCCTACTAATGTGAGCCCAATAGCTACCATTGCACACAGACATATTCTACTGATAGCAGTGGAAACAGAGTTGTACAGACAGCATGTTCACCTGTGCCCTGTCTTTGCAAGTTGCACAC
Organism: Urosaurus nigricauda; assembly: GCA_034509955.1. Classification (NCBI taxonomy): domain Eukaryota; kingdom Metazoa; phylum Chordata; class Lepidosauria; order Squamata; family Phrynosomatidae; genus Urosaurus; species Urosaurus nigricauda. The sequence continues at coordinate 6,129,867 of JAOEGL010000004.1, forward strand.
TGTGCATTGTGGTTGTGCGTGCTATACATTGACCTGTAGTTGTGAACAGTTTACTGTGCATTGCACAGTGGCACCCCACCATTGACATGAGTTGCACAATGTTGCTACACTTGTTGGAGGTTGTATAGTGCAATGGCATATATATGCATGTGGTATTTGTGTTACACTAAATGGAGGGTGGATAACAACCCTTGACTGGCCACTTTTCTGTCACAGTTGTCTTTCTGACTAAAGTTGGCTAATGGCAGTGGCATCACTAGGGTTGGCATCACCTGGTTTTTAACTCATGGTATCACTGTCCCATTGACCTCCTCCCATACCACACCATAATACAGAATCCTTAGTAATGTTTTTTGTACTAATGTTACTCATAAATCATAATTCCTGTATGTCACGGAATGTAATCACAATAGCTGTGGAGGGTGAAATTTAGGATCATGTAAAAAAGGATCTAAAAGGAAAAAGCACAGGAAAACAATGCAAAAAAATTACAAAATTCCAGCAGACATAACTGTTTGTGCTCACACTAAAGGCTGGGTGGATGGGAGAATAGAGGGGAAATCAATGTGTCCAGGACAGATTACACTCTTGCCTTTAACCAGGGGATGGCTCTTTTTTATAGGAGTCAAAGTGCAGTACTTGCATCAACCTGGGGCTAAGTTCGACTCAAGTTTTTTGGGGGTCAATTTTTTGACTAAAATTTCTAGCCCTATACACAAACATATACAGTAAGCCTTGTTCACCAGCAATTCCAGCAAATTAAAGAAACCCACATTTCCAATTTTCATCACCCATCCTGGGAGAAAGGCAGGCAATAAATTCAACAAATACATAACCTTTAGGTGGTCTCTGGAAGGCTCACCATGTTTCCATTTACTTATGCAAAGATTATCTGGCCTGGTTGTTTCATTTCATCTGTACATATTGTTTCTAGGCTGATCTACTGCAACACATTATAGGGACAACTATTGTGGGGGGCAATGAGCAAGTTTCTGATTCTGAAGAAACTTCAACTAGCTTTAAACAGGGTTGGAGAACTTCATTGGATCTGGGGGGGCATTTATTTTCCCCTCCTGTGGATCACATGAACTGATTGTCAAAGTGACAAAATAGGAAGTGGCTGCAAGTCTATTTCTGTTTTTGATTAATCATATGTCTTTTTAAAATTAAACTGTGTATGGGGGAGTGTTTTGAATTTTATTTAAAAAGTGATGTGGCAATCCCAGAGGCTTCCAAAAGAGGCAATTCACCAATACTTGCCAAAAAAAGGAGGAATTGTTTTTTGAATGCATGAATTTCTACGTCATAGAAGCACCGAGTTGGAAGGGACCACCAAGGGCCATCTTATCCAAACCCCTGCCATGCAGGAATACACAGTTAAAGGACTCCCCAGAGATGGCCACCCAGCTTCAGTTTAAAGACCTCCAGTGAAGGACAGTCCACTTCTCTGTGAGATGATCCTTTCTGCTGTTGAACTGCTCTTACCATCCTAATGCTTATCAGTTTTCAGACATTTTTGAAGCACAGCTGGAGTAAATAGTTTACAATGGCTTCTCTAAGCCAGTCGTCTCTCCTTGGTTATTTGTTCAAATCCTTCCTTTGATCGACCATCCGCAAGTAGATGCAGCAGGCCTTTTAAATCTGCAGGATTTCCTCACCAGGAAACCTTGGCATTCACATTAAAACAAAATACCACAGGCCACATCAAGGCATGGATGATCCCTCGTAAAAACAATGGGGAGGAAATGAATTATGAGCCAGCGTGGCATAATGGTTTGACTTGTTGGACTACTCTGAAGACCAGAGTTTGAATTCCTGCTCAGCCGTGGAAACACACTTGGGCAAGTCACTCGCTCTCAGCACTCAGAAAACTCTGTGATACATTCTCCTTAGGGTTGTCATAAGTCAGAAATGATTTGAAGGCACACAACAGCAACACCAGTGTAAACTTCCTTGATCTTATGACCATGATATTGCTTAAATCTAGACTATTTGAAAGATCCTATCTCCACATATGAACCTGCCAGAGTCATAAGATCTTCAAGGGGAAGCTTTTTCTCCATCCTGCCACCATGCCTGGCAATGACATGGAGAGTCTTCTCAATGTCAGCACCGACCCATTGGAACTCCTTCCCCAAGAAGCTGGGCTGGCTCCTTTCCTGCTTTCCTTTTGCTGGCAGATAAAAAGTTTTTTTTTCTTCAAGCAGGCTTCTAATAACTTTGAGTAATGGCAACCAGCATGGCTTCTTATTGGGGCCTTTGTTTTTGTTTGATTCTAAAGGTTCAATGGGTTAACTTTGTGGTTATTATTGTTGTTGTTTTCTTATATCCCGCCTTTCTCCCAACATAGAGATTCAAGGTGGCAACTTGTACTGTTTTACATTTTTTTTATTAGCTGCCTTGAGTCCCTATATCAGGAGAAAGATGGGATATAAATAAATAAAATAACACAACAACAGCAATGTTCTGAAGAAGAGTTTAAAGCTGAAAATTATGGATGGATAGACCTTTATTGTCTATCCATCCATCATCTTCAGCTTTAAACTCCTCCTTAAAATGTTGTTGTTGTGTGCCTTCAAGTTGTTTCCAATTGAAGTTGATTCTAAGGTGAATCTATCAGACAGCCTTATCACACTAGCAAAATCCCATTCAGAAACAGAATTTAAACTAGATTTAAATGTTTTAAAAACCCGCAAATGCAGGAAGTTTTTCACACGGCATGCCTGCCAAAGTGAAATAACACAAAAAGAAACTGAAGGTAAAACGGAGCAAAATGGCAGCTTTTTACTATTGGGAAGTTCTGAAAGTAAAAAAGCTGCCATTTTTCTGTTTTACCTTCAGTTTATTTTCACGTTATTTCACTTTGGCAGTAACATCATATGAAAAATTTCTGGCATTTGCAGGTTTTTTCTAATTTAATTCTAATTAAAATCCTGTTTCCATTCAGGATTCTTCTAGCGTAATAAGGTCCATAGTGGTTTTACGGCTTAAATGGTTTACCTTAGTATGTTTTAAATTGTTATATTAATGTGATGTTTTTAATTCTACTTTTTGAACTGTACTGTTTTTAAAGTATCTTTTGTGAGTTGCCTTGAAGTCCAGTTTAGGAAAAAGTTGTTCTTGTGTGCCTTCAAGTTGTTTCTGACCCATGGCGACCCTAAGGTGATCCTATCATGGAGTTTTCTTGGTTTCTTCAGAGGAGGTTTGCCATTGCATTCCCCTGAGGCTGAGAGAATATAACTTGCCCAACTGGGTTTCATGGCCAAGCGGGGACTCAAACCCAGGTCTCCAGAGTTGTAGTCCAACACTCAGACCCCTATACTATACTAGTCCTAGCGCCACATCTTCTCCAGCACCACATCTCAAATGAGTTGATTTTCTATCAGCTTTCTCCAATGTCCAGCTCTTGCATCCATACATGGTGTTGGGGAATAGAGTGGCTGGGAGGATCTTCACTTTATCATCATGTCTTTGCATTTTCGGATCATGTCAGTTTCTATCATAACTGCCCTTCCCAATCTTAGCCTTCTTCTAATTTTATGACTTCAGTCTCCGTTCTGATTAATGTTTGAACCAAGGTATAAAAATTCTTTGACTTTCAAGTCACCTGTTGACTTAATGCAAATTTTCGTAGAATTCAAAGACATAGCTGTGTTAGTCTGGAAAATCAGTCAGCAAAGGGTTCTTGTAGCACCATTGGACTAACTGAAAGAAAAGTTGGTAGCATGAGCTTTCATAGACTTGTGTCTGCTTACCCACACATCTGAGGAAGTAGGCTGAAGTCTAGGAAAGCTCATGCTGCCAACCTCTCGCTTTCAGTTAGTCTCATAGATGTTACAAGATCCCTTTACAGACTGATTTTTCAGATTAACACAGCATTCTTTCTGCCAATAAAATATTAAAGTTAAAATATTTAAATTCAAATAGTCATTTTTGTTCCAGTAAGAGCCAGCTACTTTCCTAGTCAGTCTCAAAGGTGCACCAAGATCCATGAGTTTCAGGGTATTTGCTGGGAAACATATCCAGCGGGGAACTGAACCCTGGTTTCCAGAGTCGTAGTCCAGCACTAAAAGCACGATGCCACAATTACTCACATTTAGCAGAAAGGCAGTGTATTAAATAAATAAATATATAAAATTATTTATTTACTGGATCTGCCATTACCAACAACATTCTTAAATGGAACCATCGAATCATAGTGAATACAAACTACTTTGTGTGTGTGTTGTTTTAGGTAATTTCCAACTCTGTTCATTCAGGAAACATTTCTTCAGTTATTGTTGGCCGACTGTGAATATAATCACCAAACTGGGAAGGAGAGACGTGACAAATCACATACAGGCAGAATTCAAAATAAAATACAGTTGGTTCTCCACATTTATGGCTTTGAGTTTTGTGGATTATTATTTGCAGTTAAATAATAATATGTTCTCTCTTGGAATCGATAGGTCCTCCAGCGAAACTCAGCCAGAAGCTGACCATAGAGTTGTGCTGGAGAACCTAGAGGTTTCTAGAGAAAATACTTCTCCAGGCTATGTTGAGCATAGAGTTGCACTGGAGGGTCTAGAGCTTCCTAGAAAGGTGTTCTCTTAGGTAAAAAGAATTGGGCTTTTTTTTTTATTTGCGGTTTTTCCACATTCACGGGGGTCCTTCACCCCTAACCCCAGTGAATGTGGAGGGACCACTGTACTTTAAGAACACAAGAGCCCCGCTAGATCAGGGCCCTCTAGCCTTGGAGACAGGAGGCTTCTATGTCAGGGGAGCAATGAGTCCATTCTAAGTTCTAGTCTGAATTTCAAAGGATGCATACAAAGTGCTGAAAGCCATTGGATACATCCTTTAAACTCCTTTACACTACAGACCCAACACCTAGAGTTGATTCACTGTCCCACTGATATGGAAACTACACAGAAATCATTGCTGTCTGGTCCACCTTTTTATTCCCACACTTGTTAATCGATTGCCTCCACGGGAATTCCATCAGCAAGACACAAAGGACACTGAGCCTCCTTTTCACACTCCCCAGCTAATGAATAATAATAATAATAATAATAATAATAATAATAATGTTTTATTTATACCCCGCTCTTCAGCCAAGACTATCAGAGCGGCTTACAATTTGTTAAACAAACAGCTTCATTTACAACTGTAAGCTATTTGCCCCCAACAATCTGGGTACTCATTTTAGCGACCTCGGAAGGATGCAAGCCTGAGTCAAGCTTCAGCCCTTTGCTGGTCTTGAACTCACCACCTTCTGGTTTTGAGTGAGTGGCTGCAGTACAGGCATTTAACCACTGCGCCACCAGGGCTGTTTTTACTGCAAGACATTCTGAAACACAGGCTGCATTTACACTGCAGAATTAATGCAGTTTGACACCGCTCAAACTGCCATGGCTCAGTGCTATGATATCCTAGGATTTGTAGTTTTGTGAGCTATTTAGCCTTCTCTGTCAGAGAGCTCTGGTGCCGCAACAAACTACAAATCCCAGGATTCCCGAGGATTGAGCCATGGCAGTTAACGCAGTGTCAAACTGCATTAATTCTGCAGTGTGGCAGCAGCCACAGTGATATCCTGCTGGTGGTACTGGGGGGAATATAGGTATACTTCCACAAAGTCTCTGACAAAGAAGCTCCTCTTTACAAAGTCTTTTCACACCACCCAGTCTCCCACTTTTCTCTTAGTCCCCTGTCTGTTTGTTTTTAGCAGCATTGGCTTTGGATGGTGAAGAAGGGATGGAGAAATACAGATTTTCAGTGTCAGGTTGCAGCAGAATGTCTTGCAGTAAAAAATGTAGTAAATTAGTTAGGAAAATGTAGCTTGGAAAGAGTGAGATCCTGCTCTAGCTGACCCTATAGTAGCTGTGGGTTGTTCTTGTTGCTGTGTGACTTTAAGACATGTCTGACTTACAATGACCCTAAGGCAAACCTATGAGAAGGTTTTCTTCACAAGATATATCCAAAGGGGATTTGCCCTTGCATTCCTCTGAGTCTGAGAGAGTGTGACTTGCCGAAGGTCATGTAGTGGGTTTCCATGGCAGAGCAGGGATTTGAACCCTGGTCTTCAGGATCATAGTCCAAGGCTCAAACCACCACATCACACTGGCTCTCTGTTGGGGAATTTACACACATGTAAGTCATAAATAGCACTTTGGCTACAGATTTTTACTTTGTCCAGAGATACATGGGATTTCCAATTGTTTTGGGCTGGTGGGCACATTTGGAGTTTTGAGAGAGTCTCCTGGGTGCTTTCATAAACTGTCTGCCATGAAAGATACTTGGCCTGTCACTAGGACTGGAATGAATTAACCAGGATCCCATCCAGATTCATCCCAGCATCTCGAATGGTCCACTGCTCTTGTTGAACCTGAGTCACCAAAAGATAAAATCTCACCAGGAAATGAATGTTCAAGAGATCCCTCATCTTCTCCCTATCTGGATAGAAATACCATTTCTGGAGCATAACCTTTTAAGTTTATTGGCCTGATAGCTTCTTGGGAAATACAAGTGGTTGTCATGGCCATGAACTTATTGGAATTTATGTTTATTTGTACAGTAGTCTCTGAAGAAGGCCACTCAGTAATATAAAGGCTGAAAGGTGTTGATGTGTCCATGTGTTTATAGAATCATAGAATCATAGAGTTGGAAGAGACCACAAGGGCCATCCAGTCCAACCTCTGCCATGCAGGAACTCTCTATCAAAGCATACCTGAGAGATGGACATTCAGACTCTGTTTGAAGATCTCCAAGGAAGGAGACCCCACCACGCTGCAAGGAAGTGTGTCTCACTGTTGAACAGCCCTTACTGTCAAGAAGTTCCTCCTAATGTTGAGCTGGAATCTCTTTTCTTGTAGCTTGCACCCATTGTTCCATGTTCTAGTCTCTGGAACAGCAGAAAACAAGCTTGCTCCATTCTCAGTTTTACACCCCTTCAAATACTTAAACGGGGCTATCATATCACCTCTTAACTGCCTCTTCTCCAGACTAAACATACCCAGCTCCCTAAGTCTTTCCTCATAAGGCATGGTTTCCAGGCCCATCACCATTTTGGTCTGCTGCATGATGAGGTGTGCTCCTGCCACTAGTTCCAGCTCCTGCCAACCTAGCACTTCAAAAGCATGCAAATGCAAGTAGTTAAATAGGTACCACTTTGGTGGGAAGGTAACAGTGTTTGGTGCAGCCATGCTGGCCACATGACCACTATAGTCATCTCTGGACAACACTGGATCTTCAGCTTCAGTAACAGAGATGAAAACCACACACCTTATAGTCAGTTACGACGATAATGTCAAGGGACTACCTTTACCTTTACCTCTGGACATGCTCCAGTTTCTCTGCATCCTTTTTGAATTGTGGTGCCTAGAACTGGAGATAGTATTCCAGGTCAGGCCAGACCAAAGAAGAATAGAGTGGCACTATTACTTTCCTTAATCTAGACACTATACATCTATTGATGCAGCCTAGAATCACATTGGCTTTCAGATTGTTTCTGACTTATGGCAACCTTAAGGAAAAATCATGGGGTTTTCTTGGCAAGATTTATTCAGAGAAGGTTTGCAATTGCTTTCCCTTGAAGCTGAGAGCATGTGACTTGACTAAACTCACACAGTGGGTTTCATGGCTGAGCTGGGAATTGAACCCTTGTCTCCAGAACTGTAGTCCAACACTCAAACCACTACACCACAAATGTACGAAACAGGATAATCAAAAACAATAAAAAACATACCCGTCAATAAGCACATGAAGAACGTGAAGACTTGTTTCTTCTTTTTCTTGCAAATCGTAAGGCAGCTAGCCAAAGTATCACATTTGCCATAACTTCCGTCATCACCTCTAGGGTTACGATTGAGAAAGGTCTGACAAACTGTGGCTGCAAGTCAGTAATCCTCCAGTGTAGTATAAATACTACAGTTTGTTTCATAAAGATCAAGTAGACAGAACAAATTGTAAAGAAAAAAAAAACCTTTCTGGTCTTGCATCACACATTTCAGAGCAAATATTAAGACAAAAATAGAGTTTAATTCAGCAAGTATTGCAGAATGTCATGCCACAAATCCACTTCAAAGAGAGTCGTGACATGCAGCTGTTAATAAAATGCTATAATATTCATAATTCATAAAATATATTACAGTATTATTATTATTAATAATAATAATAACCTTTATTTGTATAGCGCTGTAAATTTACACAGCACTGTACATACAATCATTTAATTAGACAGTTCCCTGCTATCATGCTTACAATCTAAAGAGACACGACACAGAAGGAGGGAGAAGGAATGGTAGTGGAGAAGGGGATCAAATCCAGCAGTTCTTCACTCCCTCTGGGGCCTGGACCAAGGCAGATGGACTGGAGGGAGGGCTCAGCTTCTTAATACATAATTAGGGTGCAACATCCTGGGGCAGAGAAGAGCACTTGCCTGGGAACGCTTCCCTAAACAATATAGTCTTTAACTCAGTTTTGAACCTGGTTAGAGAAGTGATGAGGCATATATGTGGGGGAAGAAGGTTCCAGGAGTGAGGGGCAGCAAGTGAGAAGGGACGAATCAGGGACAGGGCAGTGGAAATCCTCGGCTGGGACAGGAGACCTTGACTACCAGAACGGAGGGTACGAGTAGGGAAGTAAGGAGGAAGAATTTCAGACAAGTAAGGAGGGGCTAGGGCAGAAAAGAAGGGGCTATAGAGATTTGAAGATGGGAGGGGATAGAATCAAGAGAACAAGTTGTAGGTTCGGAAGAGTTTAGGAGCATAGAGAGTTCATTGAGAGAAACAGTTGGAAACACAGAGAGTTTGTTAGTAGAAGGAACCAGGTGATTAGTGGTAGGGGGCAAATCAGGAGGAACAATTTTGGATTGAATAGTAGTGACTTTTGTGAGGAAGTAGTTGGCGAAGTCAGTTGGGGAAAATGATGAGAAGACGGGGGAGAAGAAGGTTTTAGCAGTGTATTGAAGCAGGAGAACAAGTGCTGTGGGCACCTCTCATTGGCACAGATCAACATAGACAGAGCACGTGAAAAGGATAAGAGGATGTATTTATAATGAATGAAATCAGCCCACTCTCTGGACTTTTTTCGAAAGACTTTCAGCCGCTCGAGAGCAGGACCAGAGGAACCTGATAGTGGGAGTAAGCCAGGGCTGAGGCCTAGATGTGAAGGAAGACACACGTACAGATACGGGGCAAAGCTGTCAAGAGTTGATGAAAGAGTGGAATTAAATAAAGACATTGCTGAATCAGCAGAGTCCCCAGGATCTAGAGAAGAGAGAGATGTATTCAAAGTCTGACTGAAATGGTCAGAATTAAGAGATTGAAGATCACAAAAATGGCGCTGAACAGTATGACGAGGAGGTGGGATATAAGTAAGAGTAAAAGAAATTAAATGATGGTCAGACAATGGAAAATCAGATGCTGAGAAATCAGAAATGACACACTTAGCAGCAAGAACCAGGTCCAGACAGTGACCAGAAGAATGGGTTGAGGGGTTAGAATGAGGTTGAAGACCAAAAGAAGCTAACAGGGAGCTGAGGCAAGATGATGAAGGATTGTTGGGATCATCAAGGTAGATATCAAAGTCACCTAGTATCAAAGAACGTACTGCATCTCATAGAAAAAACGTCAATCATGATTCAAAGTCAGAAATAGCAGAATCAGGAGGGCGATAAAGGACAGCAACCCGGAGCTGTAAAGGAAAGAAGAGTCGAATAGAGTGAGACTCAAACTAAGAGAAACAATAGCTGGGGGGGGGGGGGGGAGAGTGGTGTCTTTGGATGATTTTAAAGTGATTTTTGTTGTAGAATTCATCTCAACTGGGACAAACATCCAGAGAGTCTTGATATTTGAAAGTCTTCTTCCTAAGCAACGGCTTTGGCTTCAGGTAGGAATGCCTCCCACTGTTTTATCAGCTGCTGTTGTATTTGCACTAATGACTCCAAATACTTGATTATAACAGTTTCAAAGTCTCTCACACATTCTTTCTCAAATCTTCTTTGCATATTGTTTTGGAAATTTGTTCAAAATTGACTCAGGATGTATCCGTGTGCTATATGAGCACAATGCAATTCCCTCCCGAGATAGGAAGATTGTGCAACATGTAGGCCAGACACTGAACAACTCTTCTAAAATCGGCCTCTCTAACACCAGTGGATGCTATGGTCTTGCACCATTAGTGTGCCTTGCACAGACCCATTTAACTTGAGATCTTGTCATTTCCAACATGACCCTAAGGCAAACCTATTATGGGTTTTCCTGCCAAGATTTGTTCAGAGGGGGTTTGTCATTGCATTCATCTGAGGCTGAGAGAGCATGATTTGCCATAGGCTGCACTATGGGTTTCCATGGCTAAGCCTAAATTCAAACTTGGTCTCCTGGAATTCTAGTCCAACACTCAAACCACTATGTGAGTTTAGCAGTCGTCCTGATGTGCGCTAGCCTCTAATATGACCATCCAATATCTGTCTAGCAGAACACCATTAGTTCCCAGGATTAGTGCCTGCCAAAATCTGCTTTTCATTTTAACAAAAAGTCCCAAGTTCTTCACAGGCATCAGCATGTCATTTGCAGTTGATCCCACAGAAATGTCTGGAAAACAATCTGTGGATAAGGAGGGCCAACTGTACAGGAAAATTCCAGCCTCCTGATCTCACAACTTTCAGAAGCCATCCTTGGGTTTTGAGGGCCAGATGGATAATAAATAGGAGACTTCCCACACCCCTGCCCCATTTGTTGTTGTTGTGGGGTTTTTTTATGTCACCTCTTCTGGAAGATTGCACATCTTGAAGCTGCATGAAATTTACTGGCTTCTTTGCTTTCCTTGGAAAGCATCCGCTGGCACCTTTCCCTCTGACAACTTTGTGACATCATCTGAAAGTTCCCGTTCTTCTGAATGACCCATCAAGACTCCATGTCTGCTTCCTCAACATTGTGAAAACAAAAACAAATTGAAATGCTTTGGTTTTCCTGAGCCATATACGGGCGCAACTATCTCATCCTGTGGGAATATAATAATAATATTGTGGCAAGGAGGAAATGTTTACACTGAGGTAGTAACTACTTAGTAACTCACATACTCACTGGAATCCTGTTGAGGAATTATTCTGACCACAGTAGGAATGATCATTGCTCAGTTATGCTATGTCTGCTTCCAGTAGAGGACTGATGTTATGTTATTTCACAATAGAGCCAGAAAAATGCCGGACGCACATCACTGTGCTCTTGCCAGTGTTCTGTTACGCATATTTGCAATTCAGTGAAGGGATTTCTTAGCTCCTCTCCTATGTAGCTTTTTGTCATTGTTATTCACCCTCAAGTTGATCTCGAGCCATGGCGACCCTGTAGATGAGACATCTCCAAGACCCCCTATGCTCCACTGCTCTGCTCAGGTCCTGCAAATCCATACCCGTGGCCTCCTTAATAGAATCCATCCATTTAGCATGTGGCCCTCCTCTCTTTCTGCTTCCCTCCACCTTTCCTAGCATTATTATTTTTTCCAGTGAGTCGTGCCTCCCCATGATGTGGCCAAAATACGACAACCTCAGTCTGGTCATCTTGGCTACCAGAGAGATTTCTGGTTTGATCTGCTCTAGGACACTTTTGTTTGACTTCTTGGCTAGTATACATAAAGTTATGTAACATAACAAGTTATATAGGATTCTAGAGGATAACTATAACTTCTAAGTTAAGTATACTTAATGACCTAGTTTAGTAGACTTAACTAAGTATAGGGTGACCAGAGAACACATGTCTTCATTTTCCAGGACATGTCTTACATTCTATTCTTCTGTCCAGGAGCAATTTCACAATGTCCTCCGTTTTGATCATGATTAAGAAGCATGAAATTATATTTATATTAGTGGTTTGGGGTTTTATTGGCAATGTCTTACATATTTCTTGAATGTCCTACATTTTGCAGTGACGTGACCTCCTTTGTGTTATGACATCTGGTCACCCTGACATCTGGTCACCATGCCCCGACTCAGCCATTAAGGCCGGTCTGGGGGCAGAGTCGGGGCATGGGGTGCACACAATGACACCCTGACTCCGACCCAATGGCAGTGTGATGGTGTATGCTGCACCCCATGGCATGCAGTGTCACAGCACTCCACTGGCATTGCATCCATATGATGCAGTGCCAAAGGAGCCCCATAAAGCTGCGGCACCGACATTACGGTACCCCTTCCAGGGTGCAAAAAGGAGTGGATCCTTTTTGCTCCCTGGAAAGGCTAGTTTGGGGCTGCGGTGTGTGATTGCCACAGCCCCAATCTGGCAGAGATGGAGACGGCTGCAGGCCACCCCTTCAGGGAAGGTCTGCACAGCCCCTAAGAATACTTAAGTGCACTCAACTGAGAACTTCTGGCCTGAACACACAGATCCACATTAAAACCTAATAGAATTATCAAGTTCAACAACTATACAATCACTAAGAAAATGGACTTGCTTCTCCGCATGATCGGGGCAATAGTGCCAAAATCGTGACTAAGCAGCATTCATGAAAACATAACCAAACTCAACTTAGGGTGTATCCACACTGCAGAAATAAAACAGTTTGACACCAGTTTAACTGCCATGACTCTACCCTACAGAATTCTGGGATTTGTCATTTGGTGAGGTGCCAGAGCTTGCTGACAGACCAGGTTGGGTACCTCAGGAAACTATAAATCCTAGGATTGGACAGGATGGAGCGATGACAATTAAAGTGGTGTCAGACTCTTTTCTTTCTGCAGTGTGGAAGAGCTGTAAGGCTATGGGGACACGGCCAAATATTTTTCAGCTGCCACCCCTCCCCACTGGACACTACATGGAGGGGGCAAAGGAGGAACATGAATTCCATGTGAAGGGAGACTTATTACAGTTCCACTTGGGTGGAATTTATATAATAAATATATGTATACTCTTCTGTTGCAGGATCTCAGCCAAATGTTCTGTATTCCTTCCATCTATGCCTTGCTTATAATTAAAAAGGTATGTGCATATTGTCCCCTCTTCTTTGGTTTAAAAGAACCATCTCCCATGGGATTGTTCTACCTGGTTGGAATTTATGATATGTCTCCCGATGCAAGATCTCAGCTACAGGTTCTGTATTTCTTCTGTCTATGCCTTGTTTATAATTATTAAGGCATGTATATATTGTCCTTTCTCCTGTGGTTTAAAAAAACTCACCCTTCAAAAAAAGCTATCCAAATAGTTCATGACTGATATATGTCTTGTGGAATAAAACCCCTTTATCTATATCCTGGGATTTAGTCTCACTTTCACATCCAATTCATTGATTGCTTCTGGTTCTGTGTTGTATAAATCAAATATATATCACAGCAATTATTCTTCCACTATTGTGGAAGACCATGTCCAGAGAAGGGCAACCAAACTGGTAAAATATCTGGAAACTACCAAGCCCTATAAGGAGCAGTTGAGGAAGCTGGGGTTTTTTTTTTAGCCTGGGGAAAAAAAGATTAGTTGGTGATAAGATAGCCATGTTTCAAAATTTGAAGGGATGTTGTGTGGAAGAAGGAGCAAGTTTGTTTTCTTTGGCTCCAGAGACTAGGACCCAGAGCAATGCGTTCAAACTCCAGGAAAAGAGATTTCACCTAAACATTAGGAAGACATTTTTGATGGTAAGCGTTGTTTGACGGTGGACTATGCAGACTCTGAGTGTGTGGAATCTCCTTTTTTCAAGGTTTTAAAGCAGAGGTAGGTTGGTCATTTGTTGGGAGTGCTTTATTTGTTTTCTTATGTGGCAAGTGTTGGACTGGATGGCCCTTGGGGTCTCTTCCAACTCTATGATTCTATGGTTCCGTAACCCGGACCTGAGCTGTTTAGGGCTTTGTAGGTCATAACCAACACCTTGAATTGTGCCTAGAAGCAGACTGCCAGCCAATGGAGGTGTTGCAACAAGGGAGTTGTGTGCTCCTTGTATTCACGTCTCCTTCAGGATATTTTCATCTCCATTTCATAACACTCCTCAAGTTATCAGGAAGCATTCAACCAGAGTCTTAGATCTGCAGCTACATCTCTGGTTTCTCCCTATTTACAGAAAACTGAAGCAGCAATACTGTGAAGGAACACATTTTTTAAAACTTTGTTTTGGTTGTGTGGCAGGGACTTACCCAGACCTTCTGTTTATGATAGACATGACTGAAAACTAGCAAGGGATTTTCCATTCTCCCCACTCCTTTCTCTTTGATGTGGTCTATATATCTCGCCTCTGTCTCAGCTTCATTGCAAGACGTTCCTTCTAAACAAAGGCCATGCTATGCACCAGCTGTGCTTGTGGTATGGGATTATACAAGATGGTATTTATGAAGTGGGGCTTACCAAAAATTGCAGCCTGTGTAGGAAATAAAAGTCTTTTCTCACTGAAACCCTCATCTGTACAGACTGTGAAAAGAAAAGAAACAGTAATAACAAAATCAAACCAAATCCAATAATATTTCCAGTGGCATCACTAGGATTAGTGCTGTCTCCATGGCCACACAACTTGCCAGCCAGAAAGTGTGTCTGTGGGGGATGCAGACATGAGGAAAATTGGGGAACCCACATATCCTCAATCTCACACAATCCCCTGCAGCTAATGCTCAGCTTCTCCATGTGTAAAAGCATGCACCAGGCCTCAGAGAATACCCCTACCCTACAACCCCCCCCCTCAACATTCTTGGCTTGTTGGGATGCCACTACTTACTGAGTACTGGTCTTGGGAATAAATGCTGGCCCAGCCAGGGCAAAGAGGGCAGGTGGCAGATCCTCTTCTTCTTCTTTTTCCCCCTGAGCAAGAGCAGCCACGATGGGAGCTGGTAGGACAAGTTGGTTGATGCCAGAGGTATCATTAGGGGAATCCGAGGAGTGTGGACCACACTGGGTGACACCTTGTAGCCACTTTGGGGTGGCACATTCAGAGCAACTGGTGTGACTACTGGCATTACCTCCCTTTCCCACTCACCTAGCAGCCAAACTGGACCCTACCTAGAATCAATAATCATAGAGTTGGAAGAGACCACAAGGGCCATCCAATTGAACCCCATTCTGCCATGCAGGATCTCTCAATCAAAGCATCCCCAGAAGGAAGGAGACTCCACTACATTCCAAGGGATTTGTTCCACTGTTGAACAGCCCTTACTGACAGGAAGTTCCTCCTAATGTTGAGGTGGAATCTCTTTTCCTGAAGTTTGTGTCCATTGTTGTGGGTCCTAACTTGCTCCCTCCTCAAGCTTGCTCCCTCCTCAATATGGGATCCCTTCAAGTATTTAAACAAAGCTATCATATCACCTCTTAACCGTCTCTTCTCCAGGCTAAACATCCCCAGCTCCCTAAGTCTTTCCTCATAAGGCATGGTTTCCAGACCCTTCACCATTTTAGTCGCCCTCCTTTGGACACGCTCCAGTTTCTCCACATCCTTTTTGAATTGTGGTGCCCAGAACTGGACACAGTATTCCAGGTGGGGTCTGACCAAAGCAGAATAGAGTGGCACTATTACTTCCTGATCTAGACATTATGCTTTTATTGATGCAGACTAAAATTGCCTAGTTCCTCTGTAGGCCACAATGGCATTTCCAAAGGAGCAGCAGCTGCTGGGGGCAAGTCTTTCAGAATCCAGCAGCTACTCAGAGAGAAGCAACATCAGACCCTGAATGGGGACCCCTGAGACTGCAGCGCCAATGCCCTCAATAGAGCATTGGGTGGGAGGGGGGAAGGGCAAGGCTATACCCCTATTCCATACTGGATGACACCAACCTTAACTATGTCACTGTTTGAGATTAGCACAAAGATGCTCAAGGTCACCACCACTACCTCTGATGACAAGGATGAAGTTTTTGTCAGGCCTCCATCAATACCTCTCCACCAGAGTCACTCCTCTGATGGATGTCACCTGGTGCGGTGCACACTGCCTTGTAACACCACTGAACCCATCCAATTCCATACAGTTACTGGAGAGATTCTGTATGTATACATGCTGAAATTGAAACTGCAAACACAGAACTGGGTGTAGTTCTAGGCCTCTCCAAGAAGTCTTTTAGAGTTGCAGACTGGCACATACAGTGGGCCCTTGGTATCTGCTGGGGTTCAGTTCCAGAAGGATCTTATGAAGAGAGCCTTAAGGAGCTGGGTATATTTAGCCTGGAGAAGAGAAGGTTAAGAGGTGATATGATAGCCCTGTTTAAGTATTTGAAGGGATGCCATATTGAGGATGGAGCAACCTCGTTTTCTGCAACTCCAGAGAATAGGACCTGGAACAATGGGTGCAAGTTACAGGAAAAAAGATTCAACCTAAACATTAGGAAAAACGTTCTGACAATAAGAGCTGTTCCACAGTGAAACACACTCCCTTGGACAATGGTGGAGTTTCCTTCCTTGGAGGTCTTTAAGCAGAGGCTGGATGGCCATCTGTTGGGAATGCTTTGATTGGGAGTTCCTGCATGGCAGAATGGGGTTAGACTGGATGGCCCTTGTGGTCTCTTCCAACTCTATGATTCTGTGATTCTGACCTCTGTGGATAAAAAAATCCATGGATGCTCAAGTCCCATTAAATGCAATCGCGTAGAAAAATGGTATACCTTTTATAAATGACAAAATCAAGGTTTATTTTTTGGAATGTATATGGGGGGGGGGAATAGCATGGCTTCTAGGGAGAGTTGAGGCTTAATTTGCTCTAGGACCTATTTATTGGTCTTTTTAGCAGTCCTTGGTATCCACAGAACTGTTCTCCAGCATCACATCCTAGATCAGTTGATTTTTTTCCTATCTACTTTATTCACTGTCCAGTGAATCTGCTTTATAACTGTACATAGAAATTGGAAATACAATGGCATAGACAATCCTTACTTTAGTATTAAATTACACACACGCCCACACGCACACACACTCTTTAGGATCTTGTCTAATTCATTCACAGCTGCCCCTCCAAGTCCTAGTCTTCTTTTGATTTCTTGATTAATGATTCATCCAAAGGATGGAAAATCCTGAACTATTTCAATGCCTTCATTGTCTGATTTAAAGTTGTATAAATCATCCGTGGACGTGTTTTTTTTCCCCTTAATGTTCAACCGTAAACCTGCCTTTTCTTGTAACTCTATCAAAAAAGAAGATAAGATTTATCTGGCATGACTTGTCTTTGAGAAACCCATGTTTCATAGCATTCCTTTCTAAGTAGTTACAGGATGATCTGCTCTCTCATGTTTCCTGCTATTGATGTCTGGCTAACCAGGCGGCAATTGTTTGGGTTCTCGTTTTGAAGATAGGGACATTTGTTCTCTGCCATTCTGCTGGGAATTCTGCTGTTCTCCAGGAAGTCTCAAAGATTATTGACAGTGGTTCTGAGATTACTTCTGCAATTCTTTTAATACCCTTGGATGCAGTTTATCTTTCCCTGGAGATATGAGGTTATTTTGAATAGCCATGTATTCCTGTACTACCTCTTTATCTATTCTGTGTTGGATTTCCCTTACAGCATCATCTGCTCTATTTTCCACAGGTTAAGCACTGTTCTGTTTGAGAGAAAACTGAGGCAAAAAAGGGTGTTTTCTATCTTTTCCCTGTGCCCTGTGAGCATTTTGCCATTTCCTCCATGTAATGGCCTGCCATTTCCTTGTTCTTCCTTTTGCTACAGACATAGCCAAAATGATTTTTATAATTTTTAACATCTCTACCAAGCCCAAGCTTGTTCCGTGCTTTAGCTTTTGTGACTTTCTTCCTACATACGCTATTTATTTGAATTCTTTTGTGATTCCCCATCCACTTTCCATTTCTTGTACACGTCCTTTTAAATCTTATCTCAGATTAAGGTTCTTTAGGGCAGGAACAGACAGCCCAAAACCCCGCGCTTCCAAGCATCATCAGCACATGGTGTTAACATGCTGCACATCCCAATGATGCTGGGCAAGCAGCTTGAACCCGCCCAGCTGCCCACATGTGGGTGGCATCATGATGCTCTGGTGGCAGAGCATTTACACATTGCATGCTGCCAGAGCATCATGAAGCCACCATGGGGCTGCAGCGGGGCTGGCAAAGCCAGCTATTTCCCCAGCAGAAAAAGTCATCCATCCTTCTTACTTTAGACACCTCCCATTTTTCCTCCTCATTGTGCCTTCCATTATGAACTCTCTTCTTCTTTACTGTTCCTGACCATGGGATTGCACCTGGTATGTCCCTAAGTTTAATGAAATCAGCTGTCTTAAAGTCTAGAATGCGTGCCTATCCTTGATTTCACCCTTTCACTGTATAACAAACTCCAGGAGAACATTATTACTCCCATCACTTGCACTCCATTAACCAGGTCATCCCTGTTGGTTAGGATTAGATCAAAAGTAGTTGATCCCTTAGTTGCCTCTTCCACCTTCTCTTCAATGAAAAGGTCTGCAAGGCAAGTGAAGAATTTGTTGGACCTTATATTCTAGGCAGAGTTTGAATTCCAACAAATAGTTGGATTACTACTGCAGTGGATATCATTGTTATCCACTGAGGTTTGGTTCCAGGACCCGTTGTGGACACCACAATCTGTGCATGCTCAACTCCCACAGGGTTCTGTCCTGGGCCCAGTGCTATTCAACATCTTTATTAACGATTTGGATGACAGAATTGGGAGCATACTTATCAAATTTGCAGATGACACTAAACTGGGAGGAGTAGCTAATACCCCAGAGGACAGGATCAAAATTCAAAATGACCTGAATAGACTAGAAAGCTGGGCCAGTGCTAACAAAATGAAATTCAATGCGGAGAAATGTAAGGTTCTGCACTTAGGGAGGAAAAATGAAATGCACAGATATAGGATGGGGGACACCTGGCTGAATGAGACCACATGTGAAAGGGATCTAGGAGTCCAAGTAGACCATAAGCTGAACATGAGTCAACAGTGTGATGCGGCAGCCAAAAAAGCCAATGCAATTTTAGGCTGCATCAATAGAAGTATAGTTTCTAGATCAAGGGAAGTTATAGTGCCACTCTATTCTGCTTTGGTCAGGCCCCACCTGGAATACTGTGTCCAGTTCTGGGCACCACAATTCAAAAAAGATGTGGAGAAACTGGAGCATGTCCAAAGGAGGGCAACTAAGATGGTGAAGGGTCTGGAAACCTTGCCCTATGAAGAACGCCTTAGGGAGCTGGGGATGTTTAGCCTGGAGAAGAGAAGGTTAAGAGGTGATATGATAGCCCTGTTTAAATATTTGAAGGGATGTCATATTGAGGAGGGAGCAAGCTTGTTTTCTGCTGCTGCAGAGACTAGAACGCGGAACAATGGATGCAAACTGCAGGAAAAGAGATTCCACCTCAACATTAGGAGGAACTTCCTGACAGTAAGGGCTGTTCGACAGTGGAACACACTCCCTCGGAGTGTAGTGGAGTCTCCTTCCTTAGGGGTCTTTAAGCAGAGGCTGGATGGCCATCTGTCAGGGATGCTTTGACTTGGAGTTCCTGCATGGCAGGGGGTTGGACTCGATGGCCCTTGTGGTCTCTTCCAACTCTATGATTCTATGATTCTATGATTCTAACTCCCATTACTGTATAGACAATGGCAAAGTAAAATGGTGTCCCTTATATAACATGGCAAAATAAAATATGTAGAGAGATCTTGTAGCACTGAAGTCTATGACATCTCATGCTGCCAATTTCTTTTTTTCAGTTACTCTCAAAGGCGCTACAAGATCTCTCTACATACTGATACACAGTTATATCTTTGAATGGCAAAATAAAGGTTTGCTTTATGGAATTTGCAAAGTGGGAGGGGTATTTTCAAGCCATGGATGGTTCAATCTGTGGATGCAGAATCTGTAGGTATGGAGGGTCAACTGTACATCTCTACTTTCTGAATGTTTGGTCATCTCTTCGAGGAAGGCATCCTCCAAGTCCTCAGTCCGAATTGAGCTTCAATTCTAGCAGAAAATTTTGGAAACTGGTCTAGATACATAGCGGCATTGCCCACTAAGTCAGTTTGGTCACAATGCCACCTACAGTTAGATCAGTAACCCAATGGGTAAACTTCTCAGGACAATCTCTAAAAACCAATAATTCCCATGTCAGCAGGAAGAAAGAAGTTTCTGTGAATAACCTGAGTGGTTACAGAGGAAACAGGATGCAGGATAATTTCCTCCAGCAGGGGATTTTTTAAAAAGCTTTTAAACCCACAACTGATCCGATTATCATTTCATGTTTGTAATAGAAAACAAAACCCATGTGACTATTTCATTCAGGAACACAGTCAGTTTGCTAGGGTCAAACAAAATGACAAGGCAAGAATTCACTGACTGGCATAGGCTGGTGGTTTCCACATCAATGGGATTGCAAAACTTCTCTGGGTTTTTGTGAGAATTTTAAAGGAATTATCCAAGGTGCTGAATTATATTCTCCCAAACAGCATGACAACAGTTTTGTTGTTTGTTGTTAACTGCCCTCAAGTTGATCTTGACTCATGGCAACCCTATGGATATCTCCAAGACCCTCTGTCCTCCATTGCTCTGCTTAATCCCTGCAACCCCATAAAACCTGTGACCTCCTTAATAGAGTCCATCCACCTGGCATGTAGCCTTCCTCTCTTCCTACATCTCAAATGAATGGATCTTCTACCTATGCTCTTTCTTAACTGTCCAGCTCTCACATCCATACATAGTAACAGGGAATACAATGGTTTTATGATTATAATTTTTGTGCTCAGTTGTATATAATGGACTCCTATTTACTGTGTCCACGCTGAGAGTCAGCATGGTATAGTGGTTTCAGTGCTGGATTATGGCCCTGCTGGTTTGAAGCCCAGATTAGCCATGTAAATGTAAATGCACTGGGTGACCTTGGGCAAATCACTCCCTTTGAGGCTGAGGCTAGTTGTTCATGCCACAACTATTACCGTAACACTCTGTAATATATGTGAATTATGATGTTTGCATAACATTAGTACAAAAAACATTACTAAGGACACTGTGTGGTGTGGGATGGGAGGAGGTCAATGGGTGCGTGGCTGAGACACCCATGACTTACCACACCAGGTGATGCCAACCCTGGTGACATCACAGGTCAGCCCCTTTCCTGCTCTCTTTGGATCACCAAAGAATGCTGGCCTTTGGTTCTTAAACTGAAGTGACAGAAGGTTAATTTAATGGGATGTGCGGTGTCTTTAATTTTTTTTACTGTTTTAAATATGTTTAAAACTATTTTAACTTTGTTCTTTTAACAGAAAAGCTTTTGAACTTTTGCATAGTAAGACGGTAGCTGTACTGTCCCTGATTTTAGCTGGATTTGGGTGCCATGCAAGGAGAAAGGCAGGACATCAATTAAATGAATAAATCCATTGCCCCTAAAATAGGTACAGTACCACAGATAGCTCCTTTAAAGACTGGAAATCCCCAGAGTGGATTCACCAAGGCTTGACATGGAAATCTCTGACAGTCCCTTCCATATACCTTTTTAAAGAGGCAGTTCTCTTAACTGAAGGGCTTGCCAAGAATTGTCTCCCATCAAGAGCATCCTCTATGCCAGTGGTGACAACCAGTGGCTTTTCAGATGATGAGTTACGACTCCCATCATCCCACATCATTGGCCATGCTGGCTAATGATAATAGGAGTTAAATGAAGGGAGGGATGAGATGGAGGTACAGCCATTTATTAGTATTACTTTCTTAATTGCAGCACTTGTTGAGTTGCAATGCTGGCAAAAATCAGGGCTTTTGCATGGCAAAGCATTTGTTCCACGATGTGTGCTCTGTCCCCACAAGAACCTTCAATTTGTGCAATCCAGTATGGAATTAAATGTTCTCAGATCTCTTAATATGAATGCATGAATACCAATACTGGAAGAAGCACATCTACAAAGTCTTGCTGGAGGGCTCTGGAATATAACAATACCTGTGTTTGCTTTAAAAATAAAATGACATCTGTATGGGCTCCACTGAACTGTCACCAGTGATTCTCCCATATAACCCACCTCATACACTTAGATCCTCTGGAGGACATTTATTTCAGCTAGCCAAGGCTAAACTGGAAATTGTTACCCAGAGGACATTTTCTTCAGCTGCCCCCCAATTGTGGAATGACCTGTTGGAAGAGATTTCACAGCTGGATATGCTGGCTGAGTTTAAAACAACACTAAAGAGCAGCCTTTTTCAGCAGGCTTATCCAGATTATTTTAATAAGTATAATAACTATTGGTTTGATATGTTCTTTTAATGAGTGTTATATGTTTTTTATCTGATCTTCCTTGACTTGATCCATAGGGAGAGGCAGGAAGAAAGAAAGACAGAAAATAAATAGGACCACACCAATTTTTTTCTCAGGTACTTTACAGACCTACCTCCTCAAGATGGATGTAGGCCTGGAAAATGCAACTATATTTGACAGAAGAACTGAAAATAATTAATGAGTGCCCTTCAGATGTGGAAGATTGTAGGTAGCAGCTGTTAAGCCGAGGTAGAATAGTTCACAGCTACAAAATCCAGTTTTATGGAAGTGGCCTGCATGACTTCCATCTAAATCTGAAGTGAACAGCAGTAAAAGGTTTGGGAACCACTTTCCTGCCAGTGGGCTGTCAAAAAATTAAAACAAAATTACAGTGGCTGGAAGTCTCACTTCTGGTTCTCAAAAATCCTATTTTTTTTATAGTAAGTACAGGGAGACTTTGAACCCTATTTAAATAATATGCTGTTGCATCTCAAGATTTCTAGAAGTAGCAATTCCTCATCTTTTTTGACCAGAAAAAGGCTGGTCTGGATTCTGGAGGTGTAGAGGGCCTCAAAACACTATTGTGGAGGTCACAGTTTGTCTACCCTGATCTAAACAAAGGGGCAAGATTGGAAGGACAGTATTCAGTACCCATAAATTCTGTTCAAATTGCATTAAAGGCAAACTCACAAAGAGGAATATCAAACTTTATTGGACAACAATCCCTGAACAGTTTCTCTGGCTCCTGGGAATGGTTTTAGCAACTTAGTTCCGCTCAGTTACAGAACTGTTTCTATAATTTATTTATTTTCCTTTCAACTGAAACAGTCAGAGGCAAAACATCTTAAGAGCATTTGCATCTTGTGCAGCCCTCTGTGCGAGTACACACCACATTGCAGCCTTTGGCTTTTACTTCTGCAACTCTGCAGATAAAAAGTGACAAACCTGACTGAAAATAAAAGACTAAAAGTCAATACGAACCCCATATATGAAGGTCAATAAGAGTAGAAGAAGAGGCATGAGCCTCCACATCCCCTCCTGTCCCCACCAAAGGGTCTGTGAAATGCTTTCTTTGTTACAAAGGATAGTTTCTCCCATTTCTAACCCCCTTTTGCCATACAAATATACTTGAACACTGTTGACACAATTCAGGTTGAGAACAGATGGGAACTAGAACGAGAGATTTCCAGTATTTCAAGCATACAGTTTTCATTTCAGTCAAGTGCCTCAAGATTCTCTAGTCCCACAGGTTAGAGTGACAGAGAAGGAGCCTCAGCCCTGTGCAATTATGGAGCATCAGTGCTCAGGAAGAATGGACAAGCATCCTGCTCTGGGGCAAGGACTTAGGAGACATCACTAGGTGAAGACTTCAATCAGAATCCTTCTCAGTTATGGAGTGCTCTTGTGAGACACCTAAAGAAGACATGCGTGCCCTCATCACACGCCAACCAAGAAAGAACCAGAAGTTCTGGGAATCTCTTCAAAAAAGAGAGAGAGAGTGAAAGAGAGAGGGAGGCACACAGAAAGACAATGAGGAAGGAGTCTCTGCAGGACAAAGGGGTCCGGAATTCAGTTCCTCGGTGTTGCTCTCTACGTGATGTCCTTCTGCCTCGGGGGCCGATGAATATTCCTCACCACACACTTCACCATCCACTCAATCCCTTCATTCACCCCTTTGCTGAGGAAAGAGAAAAAGACAAAACACCAACCATCACTAAACTTTTACTCTGTCTTTAACAACCACCCTCATTATCCTTCTCCCAGCACTTATTCTCTGCAGCCACTTGTAGTAGCAGATCCTTTAAGAATGTACATGCTTTGCTGCTGTTGTTGTCATGAAGTCAGTTTCAGCTTATGGCAACCCTATGAATAAGATCTCCAGGAGCAGCAGCTATCAGTATGCCTGCTCAGGCTGTGTTGTACATACACATACCTGATGATTTAGGGCATGTAAGAACAAGCTCCTTTCGGGCAGATTAAATCATTTTTATTTCTGTTTATTCAGTCCTTTGTTCTTCAGCAGAAGGTAGCAAGCATAAGATAGGTTTTTTTCCCAATTGTTGAAAAGCAGAAACAATAAAATCTTCCCCACCCCTCTGAGCACTGCAAAATTAGGTTGCAAAAAACCAACACACTCATTGTTTATTTCTGCCTGAAAATGGCTTCTGAGTTTTATTTTGAAACTGATCAAAAACTCCAAGAGCGATCATGTGTTCAGAGGGCATAACCATTCATTAAGTCTCGGCTTACATCAATGGACCTGAACCAAGAATATACACCAGTGGATCAGTCTCAGGTTTCTAGTCAAATAATGAGACAGTGCTGCTGAAAAGGCTGCCTACCTTCTGTTTTAGGCTGTAAGACTACGTGGGATTCTTTCCCCTTTATCACACCAAACTAACTCACACAAGTAGAGTCTTTAAGTGATCCTATGTGTGAATTTGTGGCCTGGGATATCCACTAAAAGAGCTAGAGTGGTTTAGTGGTTTGAATGTTGGACAATGACTCTGGAGAAGAGGGTTTGAATCCCCACTCAGTCATGGAAACCCACTAGGTGACCTCAATCAAGTCCCACCCTCTCAGCATCAAAGGCAAACCCACTGAGCAAACTGTGCTAAGAAAACCCTGTTAGAGGTTTGCCTTAAGTTGCCATAAGTTGGAAATGACTTGAAAACACAGAACAACAACAACAGCATTATTCACTAAGCACAGCAGCTCTCAGATATGAGTATGCAGCCACCCAGAGAAATTTTATTTTGTCAAAGCTGACTTAGAGCTGTTGAATGATAAACCACAGTATCCATATCACAGCATGGGATGTCTCTCTCTCACTTCTGCTGGTGATGTCAACCCCTTTTGATGCATTTTGGCAGAACACTACCAGTCCGCCCTTCTGCACTTACCCAGTGAGAGCAGAGCAAGCTTGGGTCAGACAGTCTCTCTTCCCAATTTTGTTGATGCAGTCACTAAAGGCAGTCTTGATGTCTGGAATAGACAGGCAGTTCTATGGGAAGGAGGGTAGAAAACATCAGATTTGAAAGTAAACACTAGCTAGGAGACTCTAATGGACTCATGATGGCATGTTTAAAGACTCAGAAGAGCTTGGAAAAGTTACCTTTTTGGATCAAAATAGAGAATCCTTCAGCACTCAGGCTGGCTGTGGGACTCAGCCAAAAAGTTCTTCCAACTTTTCCACCCTCTGCTCTGACCAACACACAGATTGGCTTATTCTCAGCAAAAGATGAGAATAACTTGGAAAGTCATGTAGATTAATCTCATCACTTGAAGGTGTGTGAATCCAATCCCATAGGCACAGAGAAGGATGCTCTTGATTCTTAACTGATAAACTGTTTATAAAAGTTCATACTTACTCACGTGGTGAATATGGGAGAGGGGTGTGTGTAAAAAAAAACCCTGAATACATTGTGGGCCATAAAGGAATACAAAAGTATTGCATTTGCTGTTGTGTGTCATCCAGTTGGCTTCAATTTATGATAACCCTATGAATGGGAGGCCTCCAAAAGCCACTGTTCAGGGTTTCTGCACTCAAGGCTGTGGTTTCCTAAACTCAGGCTGCATCTGCACTGCAGAAATAATGCAGTTTGACTCCACTTTAAATGTCATAGCTCCATGCTATGGAATCCTAGGATCTGTAGTTTGCCATGGCACCAGAACTCTCTGACAGAGAAGGCCAAACATCTTGTACAACTAAACATCCCAGAATTCCATAGCATTGTGTAATGGCAGTTAAAGTGGTGCCAAAGTGCATTATTCCTGCAGTGCAGATGCAGCCTGAATCAATCCATCTGTAACCGAGTTTTCTTCTTTTCTTACTGCCTTCCACTTGACTGAGAATTATTATCCTATACAGAGATTCATATTATGTCCATAGTATGGTAGCCCAAATTCTAGTGAGAGCACACCTTCAGAGAAATGCATTTTCCCCTGCTGTATTAATTTGTATGCACTGTATGCACTCAATCAAGGAAGCCATGGCCCTGAGTTTGCAAGCCCTGAGCAGGGCTGTTGATAACAGGGAGACCTGGAGGTTTCCTATTCGGAGTTTGAAAAAAAAAGGGTATTTTAAAAATGTCCAACACTGTAGGGTGGACACTGCAACCTATCTGAAAGGTAAATTACCAATGTTAAAAATTTCTAGAAGAGATAATTTATGTATACCCTTTTCCCAAGAAAAGGGGTTACTAAGGGAATCAAGATAGGTTGAGGGCCACAAACATAGCTATAGGGGTGCACATGTGGCCCCGGTACTGCACTTTGCCCATCTTTATGCTAAAGTGTAGAGTTATACAGAAGCCTCTTGTAGACTGATTGACCATCTAAACATTAGAAATAACTTTTTTAAATGTAGGAGCTGTTCCAACAGTGGAAGAGACAGCCTCCAAAGTGATGGATGCTTCACCTTTGGAGGACTTTAAATAAATGTTGGATGGACATATTCCAGGAGTGCTGTAATTGTATATTCCTGCAAGGCAGGGAATTGGCCTTGCTACGTTTTTCTTTTGCTCACTGGTACTTTGAACAGAACATGCTTTGTGTCAGGCCATTTTGTTTTCTCATCCTAGGACTGAAAACCACTCCATGACTCTTTCTGGAAATTTAATATTCCTTTTCAATTTTCTGGTTTAACATCTACCCTAAGTTGCATGTAATTTGAAAACTCCCATGATGTTGTAGACTTTTACTGGCTAGTAATGGTTTTATTTTGCTTCTGGATCTATTTCATGATCTATTTCATCAGCAACATTAGGAAACACACACAGAGAGGCACCACTGTAGGTAAAGTTTATGAGCAAATTCCAGACTTGCTGTAAGACTGTTCAGCTAAGCCATAGCAGGAGGGAAGGTGGGCACACCATTGGATTATTGATGTATGACTCATTGATAATTAAAAACAAAAAAACCCCTGAAGTTTCAAGAAACAATGGAAGCAGGAAGCAAATAATCCCTGATATAACAACTGTCCTGATGGGAGTCCTGGCATGCCAGAGGAAAGTGAACATCACACCAAGTTCTTTTGCGACATATGAGCACACAGAGGATTGTTCCAATTACAATTGCTATTTTACTATAATAAAAAATAAGCTTAAAGTTTCAATTGAAAAAGTATTATTTGAAATGTTTCACTGGCATTTTATTACCAGTGCCAATGTGTTAATATACTTACTTGTCCCTATCTTAATGGCCATGATGCCTGGGATTTGTAGTTTCATGATGCATTAATAATAATAATAATAATAATAATAATTATTATTATTATTATTATTTCTAATCTGCCCCTCTGCAAAGCAATCAGGGTGGTGTACAACAGAATTAAAACAATTAATAGTTAAAACATTTCTTCAACCCAATCCCTAACCTCCCTCCCCTTAAAATTAAACTAAACTGACACAGAATTAAAATAGCAATCAAAACAAAAAATACAATAAAAGCAATATTCTTGAGCAGCATAGACAGTGGCAACAGGGGCTCATTAAGCCGGGGAGTTTAGCCAGAGGGTTTTAGAGCCGGGAAGTTATTCCGGGAAGGCCTGCCAGAAGAGATGCGTCTTTACAGCTTTTTTGAAGCTATAGAAGGTGGTAATAAGACAGATCTCGTCTGGCAGGCCATTCCATAGTCTGGGAGCGGTTGCAGAGAAGGCCCTCTGGGAGTTCTGCGACAGCCTGGTCTTCAGAGGACAGGAGCGTGTGGGGGGGATCATGCAGGAAGAGGCAGTTCCTAAGATAGGATGGACCCAAGCCATGTAGGGCTTTAAAGGTTAAAACCAACACCTTGTACTGTGCCTGGAAAATGATCGGCAGCCAGTGGAGAGATTTAAGCACAGGTGTTATGTGTTCTCTCCTAGATGTACCAGTAACTAACCTGCCATGTTTTGTACTAATTGAAGTTTCCAGGTTAAGCACAAGGTTAGCCCTATGTAACAGTGCATTACAGTAATCCAGGCGTGAGGTTACCAGAGCGTGTACCACAGTTTCCAGATCCTTCATGTCCAGGACAGGGCGCAGCTGGCGTATCAGCCGAAGCTGATAACAGGTACTCCTGACTGTCGCATTCACCTGACTAGTCATGTGAAGCGACAAATCTAGAAGTACCCCCAGAGAAATTGAGAAATCTGGCAGAGAGTTCTAAGCCTTTCACCACAGTACAAATCCAGGGATCCTGCAGGATGCAGGCACAGCAGCTAAAGTGAGATTAAAATGCTATAACTGTGAAGTGTGAAAGACAACACAGACACATAACAAATCTGGGACACAATTTTTAGCTGATGATATCTACATCTGGCTCCAATAGTTGTAATCTGGGCATCCTTTCCATTCCAGGCATTGATGCTATGAAGAGGTAACACAAGCTGTTTCTAACATATTCTGGGCTTCTACTATTGCTGCTTGATTCTGTACCACTTATAGACCTAAAGGCCTCTTAAGTAGTGAATGTATTAAAGCAGCAGAAGTAAATGGATGGGTGCTGGCCCTTGGAGACCAGTAGAAATAAACAGTAAGAAAATATAACTGCATCCAATGGGCACAAACATGATACAGGATGAGTATCCCTTATCAAGAATGCCAAAATCTCCAAAATCCAAAATGTTCCACATGGGTGGCTAAGACAGTGACATCGCATTGCTTGAGATGCATTAAACTACAATGGCCGGAATTAAATTACTTGTCCCAATTATAGCAGACACATTGAAACTATAAGATTTTTTTTAAAATTGGCTTACTGTTAAGGGGTCTATTCTGCTTGGAACTAGTAGGGACTCTCACAGTCCTCTCACTGTTGTCAGATGACATTTCCCAACAGCCTTATCTAATACAACCAAGGGGAAGGAATGCTGGAAGCTGCAGTCCAACACCATCCGGAGGGCTGTATGACTCCCACTCTTAAAATTTAGGCCAACATTTTTTTTTAATCCCATTTCAACAAACCCAGAGGCCAGAAACAATATTTTTTGGAAACTTTCCAGGCACCTACACCATAGTTACACCTGGCTGTCAGCACAGCCTGCTTCTTCTTAACTGATACTAAACATTTTGCATACCTGCATACAGGGTTGTCTCTGACTGCAGAGATTTGTAGCCCCTTCCCCACCACACAGAGAATACCATGACATGTGTGATTACTTTTCATGTAAACCAAGCACGGAAAGAAAGAAATTCCATCCTGGTGAGCTTACGGAACAGCTTGACATTTTAACACAATACATAAATGGTAACCATTTCTCCACCAAAAGTCTGCATGCTGTAATTTTTTAAGCAAATGACGCTTTCCATAAAAGCAGACGTCAGTAACATACCATGAATTTCCCTGACCTATGAAATAACGTTAGCTGAGGCACCACAACTATGGCTTTGTGGTCTCAAATTATAAAGAAAAGTGGGAATGGAAAAGCGGGGGAGGTTTCTTATTTATGTGGATTGTTGCCAGAAAAACCAGGTACTTGAGTGGGTCAAATGCTAGTCATGTATTTTTAAAGTAGCACTTCCATCTTCCTCAAGTTTTAAAACATTTTAAAAGGAAAAGTGTGGTCCATGTAACATATGATATGAATGTGAACTTTTCCTGGAAGAGTCATTTTAGGCTTTTATGCCCTGGAAAAGTCTGTCCACACTGAAAAAAAGAAATATATAAATCATATAACCATAAGTTTGAAGAAAGTTAGCAAGGAGCAGATAGTCCTTCAGTCTTTAACTGGTTGGGATAGAAAGAACTTCAGTGGCTGTGCTGGGGGTTTTTTTTATATGTATTATGTATTTAAGGTGTTTTAATTATTTTTAAATTAATGTTTTAAATTGTACTGATTGCTGAATGATTTTAAAGATTTTCTGTCCCATGCTGTCTTACCTATTTTGTTTCAATTTGTATTGCAAGCCACATTGTGTCTCATTATTAGGAGAAAAGTGAGACATAAACAAAATAAATAAATAACCCCCCCCCCCCCCCAAGGTCCTATGGTCTAGTCTTGGCAACACCAGAGTCTCCGTTTTAAAATGTGCCTCCAGATCCTCTTTATTTCCAAAAATGTATCTGGGTCCTGTATAGTTTCTAAAAGTATCCTCAGACAATAGTGATGTCTGAGGGAGTGATGAGATAGTTCTGGGTATATGTGGAGAAACAAAAGAGGAAATATTGGAAATCTAGAAAGGGTGGTAGAGAGCAGTATAAACTGTACTATTATCCAGTCCATTTTCCAGCATCTAATCCAACAAGGATATCATTATCTGACTCTGTCAAATGCTTTCCAGACTTCAAAATATGCCATGTCCATGGCATTTCCACCACTTATCTGACATGACTTACACTTCATAAAATATGTGCTGGCCCCTATTAATGCATTCTCTTCTATATCTTCATAGACTGACAGTTCATATACTGATTTAGGCTGGGTCAGCACTGCAGAAATAATCCATGTGGGCACCACTTTAATGGCCATGGCTCAATGCTAAGGAATTTTGGGATCTGTAGTTTTGTGAGCTACTTAGAGATACTTAGCCTTCTCTGTCAGAGAACTCTGGTGCCACAACAAACTACAAATCCTAGAATTCCACAGCACTGAGCCATGGTACTTAAAAGTGGTGTCAACCTGGATTATCTCTGCAGTGCGGATGCAACCCTACACATATATTATTGTCATGACCCTGCAAAACTACTGGGGCTAGATTAAAGGAAAGGTTAACTCAGAGAGCCAATTGGTCTGGATACCCACAGGGGTTTTGTTAGCTAGCCAGGAGAGGGGTAGAAGAGGGTTAAGAAAAGAAGAGAGAGTTGTACTACAAAGATGGTCCTTAGTCTCCTCCAGCCCCCAGGAGCAGAGTAAATGGTCTAAGATCAGCAGCCAACTGCAAGATGAACAGAGAAATGTGGCCAGATAATAGATCCAAGTATTTCTAAGGCATCTTTCCAGAGTTAATCTACTGAAACTAGAGGAATATTGATCAGTGTTTTCCTATGGTATAAATAAAACTAAACTGACACATTCAGTAAGGCATTGCATCAGTTAAATGGATTATACCACTAGAACTCTAATTTCTGAATCTTCCTCCAAACAAAGAGGAAACACCAGCACTCCTTTAGCAAAAAACAACAGAACATAACGCAGGCTGCCTGGCTAGTCTCCCATTCTTCCTGCTGGTCTAACCTTCATAAACCCCCAACACAATACTTTCAATATGGGGGAGCATTTAAAAATGGTACTCCAACACCTAAGAACCAGCATGGTGTAGCAGTCTCAGTGGTGGAGTAGGGCTCCAGGAGAACAGGTTTCAAATCTCCACTCAGCCACAGGAACCCCACTGGTGGACCTTGACCAAGTCCCACGCCCTCAGCCTTAGAGGACAGCAATGGCAAACCTCCTTGGAATACATCTTGCCAAGAACACCTTACAACAGCATCTCTATAAGTTAGAGTCAACTTAAAGGTGCATCATAATAAGAACCTCCAGTCTTACAATATTCAGTCAAAGCTCAGTCAGAACTTTATCACCATATAGGAGAGTCTATTGTCAACTAAAGAATCTGCTGGGTATCCTAAATACTTTTGCATGAAACTATTCTAAAGTCCTCTCCATCCTATTATGTGCTGATGGGTGGAAGGAGGTAGACTTGAAATGAAACATGACTCACTTGCTTGACAGCTTCGCACTCCACATTCCATCAGTTGCTTTTCAAACCATTGATAGTACAACACCTTTTTTGGCAACTTTAACACACTATCTTATGTTCATGTTTATTTGCACATAAGACAGAATCCCTACACAAGCTCCAAAGAATTCATAACCATGGCCAAGACTCCTTTATTTATATTATGTGTATGCCAGACAAGACAAAATATTTATTTAAGTTGCACCCTTTCTGTACACATCAAAGGTTCATTCTACTACATTTAGAAACAAATGATGATGGAAGACTGAAAAAGAGCTTGTAGCATTCGCCACTAGAAGTATAGCAAGCCATATGACGTCAGTAATGACTTTTCAAAGTGAAGTCGGAAGGGCCAATTCTGTTGAGCTTATTGAAAGAAACTATCAAATGGTCCCTGAAAGATTAACACATTTAACACCAGCTAAAATCTAAAATACTATTTTCATAAAGTGGCACTGAGACTACAAAACTGAACATTTAGAGGCCTAGAAAGACACAGACACACAGGACAGCTGAGGTTGCTAAAACTGCTGAGTGTCTTGAGTTAAGAGAGAGTTCCCCACTTTGGCAATACATGCACATCATTTCAGTTTTAGTAAACTGTGTACTTTCTTTTAAAAAAAACTATCAAGAAAGGAAATTAGAGACCTTTAAACCTACCATTGAAATATGGCATAAATGGAAACACATTGTATCTTCAAATTGGTCACCTATATGTCTGTTCTTATACCATCCCAATTTTTTTCACCCAGATAAATTTTTGCAATTCAAAGGTTGGGAAGAAAGAGGAATCTATCTAATTAAAGACCTTTTTAAGAATGGTAAACCTAGGGCGATTGAAGACCTACTATCCACTTTAGATTCATCATCAATTTCCTGGTATCAAATTAAAACATTATCTTTTAGCTTAACTCAGAAAGGGGGAATGTTGAGAAATATGACCCCCTTTGAATTGTTATGCAACGACCCTTCTGAAAATACTAAAGGTTCAGTTTCCCGTATACACAGTACCATTATATCTCAATGGAATCATACCGGAATATTAACGGCTGTAAAACAACTTGGGAAAATGAACTAAATATATTAATATCTGATACTGATTGGTCTGCTGTATGGTCATCTCCGTTGTTGAAATCAAGATCAGCCCTGACTAGAGAGAACTTCTTAAAGCTAGTACACAAATGGTATATGATCCCCATCAGATTATCACAAATGATAAAGTCCATGTCACCTCTATGCTGGAGAGGATGCCCAGTTTTAGAGACATACTACCATATGTGGATTGAATGTTCAAAAACAAACTGTTTTAATTACAAATCAAAAAATTAATTTTTGTCCAGCCCTTTTATTACTTTCAATTTACATGAAGAACAACTAATGTTTAAAACATAGAAAGCTGATTTCCTTCCCTTTGACAGCAGCTAGGCTCGAAGTGGCTAACTTCTGGAAAACAGGTCTTGTGTCTATGGATAACTGGTGGAAAAGAGTGTAGGACCAATGGCTACTAGATAAAATGAAATGTAATCTAAAATAACAAAACTAATATTATTTTTATGAAAGGTGGCTTCCCTTTGTTGACTTTGTTAATACAAACTTTGCAGCTGTTCACCCTCAGCTTGTCAGGGGTTGCTGTGGTCTGACTTACTCAAAACGAGCTGGACTATATGGGACTTTATGTGAGGGATATTCTTGAATTCTTGAAAGGTTGAAGGTTTTGAAAGATTATTTGATATTTGTGTGATTCTGTAAGGTTTTAGCTTTTTTATTGTATGGTTTTAGCCTTTTTATTGTATTTCTTTTTATTGTACTTTTAAAAAATAATAATAAAAAACGGTGTACTTCCATTTTGTATGCAAGGATTTTGCTCTAGAACAACTGTAAGACCTTTAGTAAATAAGCTTGCATGACAGAGTTACGGGAATAAAGTCTCAAGAATTAGTGCCCACCTTGTCCAGTGCAGGAACCGTTATTCTCAAAAGAGTAAAGTGCACACATTTGTGTGCATATGTTGTCCACATTATGTATGAGTATAATTTTAGACTGCATGCATCTCAGGGCAGGAACCTCTCCTCTATACAATAAGTGCAAGATGTATAATTTGAGTATCTTTATGCAAAACATCTGACTATACATCTGTGAGGGAACTATGTCTTGTGAATATGATGTTGTGTTGTCATTGGGTATGACACTTATTTTATTGGAACACATGGGCTTAATAGTCTTTTTATGTTGTTTTGCACTAATATACTTGGAGTCATTGTTCAACAGCTAAGTTTAGTTTCTTGTAAACTACAAAGGATTTTCAGAAAATAGAAAGTGAAGGCAAAATTTGGGATCTAAACCAGCCAGTCCTAGAACTTGGCAAGGATTATTATTATGTGAGAGTTGGAAGAAAGTGGAAAGTGGAAGCTGAGGAAAGAGAGCTGGAAATACAATTGAAGTGAAGAAGCAAGATAGCAGAGCAGAGATAAGGAAGCCAACAAGAAATAACCCAAGGAAGGTGTCAGATGCAGATGCCAGAATGTGGGACTTGATCTGTGGGAAAACGATTCTGGGAGAAAAGCTTGCCAGTAGGCCTCTGCAAAGAACTGCTTACCTGGAATCTGAGATCAGAAAAAGTGGAGGTTGGAGGTTGTACTTTGTATGTATGAGACAATATGACTCAGTAGAAAAAAATAATAATGCTTGGTAAAGTGGAAGGCAGTAGAAAAAATCAATATAGGCAGACTATTTCAACCAAGGAAGCCTCGAATGCTCTGAGTTTGCAAGACTTGAGCAGAGCTGTGGATACTGGAGGTCACTATAATGAAGCAATGGCAAATAAGAACGACAGCAAATGTGTGTGCAGCCAAAAATCCCTCAAAATGCCCCCTCAGCAACATTTTAAGAGTACAAATTAACTCTAATTAATATTATTATTTCTACTTCCAGTTTCTGAGCATAATGCTCCATGTAGACAAGAAAGTGAAATTTTGTTTATAAAAAATTGTGTCACAAGAGGCCAGTTTGCTTTCAACTGGCATGAGAAACTTCATTGTTCTTGTACAAACCAGTATATCTAAAGCACTAGGAAGAAAGAATTCAAGAGCGTAACAAAAAACAGAATAAATGGTATAAGAAATATTCAGTTTATATGGCATCATCAAGGCCTGCACAACATATGGCCTTCAAGGCTCCACCACCCAGCTTTCTTCCAAGAAAGAGTCGGGTAGTAGAAGAGGAGGTAGGACAAGTGGGCACCCCCAAGCCTCCTCTGCAGATAGACTTTCTCCCATAGAGAAGGTTGGATGGTGGAGGAAGAGGAAGGGCAAAGAGACGCCCCCAAGCCCCCTCCACTATCCAGCTTTCTCCTGAGAAAGAAACAGGTGGTGGAGGAGGAGGCCAGAATTAATATTAATTAATTAATTGATTGATTAAAATAGGCCTTGCCATTCAACAAGAGAACAATACACAGATTAACATGCAAATCACCTCTCAACCAACAGTATGTATACCCCACTCTCTTCCATGCCAGCATTCTCTGAAGATGCCAACAAAGCTACTGGCAAAATGTCAGGAATAAACTCTTCTAGAACACAGCCTCATAGCCCCCCCCCCCCAACCCACAAAAAACTATGGATGCCGGCAGTGAAAGCATTCGACTTCACGATGATTAAAATAGTTTACTAATTAATTATACCTTTATTTGGAAAGTGAGCTGCTAAAAAGGTATCTGTTGCCTGAAGAAATCTGTCTTATTTTAATTCTAGGTCCTACCTACTGTTATATTGTGCAGGTCTGGCACAATCCTTTTGAAATAATGCAAAGTTTCTGAGATAAACTTCATTTTCAGTTAGTAATGACTTCCCTCTAGAGGAAAGCATATGCCAGTGCAATTTTTGAAATTAACAGAAAATTAATTGCCGTGGTGAGGAGAAATGACTACGCAGAGGTGAAATGGACTATGCCAAAGCATTAGGAACTGGAAGGAGCTCAACAGGAAAGATTAAATGTTTTGTCAGTAAAATTATACTCCTTTAAAAATAATTGTGTATTTCATTCAGTATGGGCTGAATTGATAAGAGGTCAGCTTTGAGATAGATTTTATCAAAATAACCTAAATATCCCCACAAATGCACTCAAGTTTCAGAATTAGCACCTGAGATCTTCATATATTATGGGGCCAATAATCTGCTACGAGAAACGAGGGAACACAAGCATTCACTGTCAAATGCAGCTCCAAGTATAAAAGCAGAGTTACAGCTGAATATTAAGATGGCAAAAGTAACGATCACAGATGCTTTATGTCATTTTGAAGTGGGTACTGAAGACATTAAAGATTTCCTATACCTTGGCTCAGTCTTTGACCAAAATGGAGACTGCAGTCAAAAAATCAGAAGAGTATGAACAGAAAAGAAGTCAGAACTAGACGAGATCCTCAGCTGTAAAGGTATATAATTAAATATCAATGGCTATCCAGGCCACAGTATCATTAGTTCTTACAAATGCAGAAAGCTTTGAAAGCTGGAGAGAAGAAAGCTGAAAGAAAGAAAAGCAACTACTGAAATGTGATTGTTAGAGAAGAGTTTTATGTATACC
Source organism: Urosaurus nigricauda (assembly GCA_034509955.1). Classification (NCBI taxonomy): domain Eukaryota; kingdom Metazoa; phylum Chordata; class Lepidosauria; order Squamata; family Phrynosomatidae; genus Urosaurus; species Urosaurus nigricauda. Next base: position 6,166,222 of record JAOEGL010000004.1, read on the forward strand.
ATGGACGAGTAAAAAGATAAATGAATGGATATTAGAGCAAGTCAAACCTGAAATCTCAATAGAAGCAAAGATGACTAAACTGATACTGTGGATATATCATGAGATAACGTGACTCACTAGAATAGAAGGTAATACTTGATAAAGAGGAAGGCAGTACAAAAAGTGAGAAATCACACTAGATTCAGTCAAGAAAACCACAGCCCAGAGTTTGAAAAGCCGTTTGAATAGGGCAGCTGATGACAGCAGATATTGAAGATCTCCCATTTGTAAGGTCACTTATACGTTGATGTCGACTTGACATAGATTGTAAGCCTGAGGGCAGGGAACCATCTAATTAAAACCACCCCGATTGCTCACCCAGAGGGGCGGAATATAAATAAATATTTATTATTATTATTATTATTATTATTATTATTATTATTAAACAATAATTGTAAGCTGCTCTGATAGCCTTTAGGGCTGATGAGTGGGGTATAAATAAATAATAAATAAAATAAAAATAAATCACCACCACCAACAGCAGCTCCAGCTAAAGTACTTGAGCACTTCAGTGATCTACAAGCCCACACTGAACAAAGACCAGGGTCTATTAGGGTGCATCTACACTGTAGAAATAATGCAGTTTGATCCCATTTTAACTGCCATGGCTCCATCCTGGGATTTGTACTTTTGTGAGGCACCAGTGCTTCTGGGCAGAGAAGGCTAAAGACCTTGCAAAACTATAAACCCCATGATTTCTATAGGATGGAGCTACAGCAGTTAAACTGGATTTTTTTAAATGTTTAACTTTGTAGTATTTTAATTAGGCTATTTTAATTATCTTTTAAAAATTTGTTTTAATGTTTTTATATTGTGAGCCGCCACCTTGTGTCCCTTTTTGTGAAAAAGGTGGCATAGACATGAAACAAACAAACAAACAAATTTTATTATAAAACTGCATTATATCTACAGTGTAGGTGCTCCATTACTGATCATAGATGAGAATCTTGCCCTCACTTAAAGAATACCCTTAAACACATATTCCCCAGCAATAAAAGTCCACATAACAGGAACACAAGCAAAGGACTAACAGTGTAATATCCAGATGCCATCTCTCTCCCCATAGCTACTCAAGCTATTTTCATTTTCTCACTTTTGAAAGAAGCTGCTATCTGCCAAGAAGGCCACTCTGTCTTCTATACAAGGCATGCAGATTTATCACTACTCCACCCACCCAAAAATAGAATAAAAAGGCATAGATGCAATGCTGGGAAATTGTAGTACGTTTCTGACTCCATGGACTGCTGACCTTGCCATTCTCCACTAGAGGAAATGGCAGAATTTTGGATTGATGAAAAAGTTTAATTTTGTTTTGGCTCATATCGAGACATTGGCTTCCTATCAAAGTAGGAATTAACACAACAAAACTGGGATTATAGTGCTTCTATCAATTACTGTACTTCTTATAATCTGATGAGGTGGACTAGAGTCCAGGAAATCTTATGATGAAATGTCAGTCTCAAAAGACCTACTCTCTTTTCCTTATATTGAAACAGGTTAACACAGCTATCTGCATGACACGGCTGTGGTGAACAGTCATTTGCTTTATCCATCCTGGCACAGAACTGCATTTCAATGTTATCTTTTGTCTTTCTCAATTGCTGAGGGTAATACTGAATATGCCAGTTCAATATATCTGCAAGTCATCAGAACAGTATCAACACATCACAAACACTTTTTGTGTTTTACCCTGAATGTACGGGGAAAAGCCAGAAATACTTCAGGGGAAATTCCTTGGAATTTAGTGGACTATGAATATCGCACCAACTGTTTCTGGCAACAAAAATATCACAGTGTGAAGGGACAGGATGAAACCACAGCTTATTTATTGGTGTGTAAAGATAGAAGTGACCTCTACATTTTGGTTTTTGTTTCCTTTTTAATTTTTATTTATTTATTTAAATGATTTATTCTGTTTTATCATCTGCTTTAGGGTTTAATATTTTGTTTACACAATCTTAACTGCTTTCATAGTCTACAGACCAAAGCCAGTAAAAACCAATCTATAAATTCTAATACAGCTTGAGCATCCCTAATCCAGAAACCCAAAATCCAAAACTTTTTGAGTTCCTACATGATGCTTCAAGGCTTCGATTTTAGAACATGTTGGATTTGGATTTTGGAATACAAGTAGCATAGTATATACATGTACTGTATTTGTGAAACTGGAGACAGATGAGAGGATCTCTGAAATGGTGGGAAGCATGGATTCGCACCAAGTACTAGGTTTAGATTCCCACCATTTCAGAGATACTCACATCTCTTTCCAGCACGTACTACACTACTTGTATTCCAAAATCTGAAACAATCCCAATTCCAAAACTTTTCTGGTCCCAGGCATTTTGGATGATGGGTATTCAACCTATACAAACAAAATATAAACTAAACAAAAGGAAAAGAAGACACTAACTAGGGGACCAGTCTTAATTGTGATACAAACTCACCTCTACATCTTGTTTGTTAGCCAGAACCAACAATGGAACACCTTCTAGAACTTCACTGGTAACCATCTTTTCTGTAAGGAAGGTGAAAAAGAAGAAGTAAAACTTGACATCCAGTGTAAGGCCTCATGTGCATTGCAGAAATAACCCAGTTTGGCATCATGTTAATTGCCATAATGCAATGCTATGGAAAACTAGGAATTGTAGTTTGTTGTGGCACCAGGGCTCTCTGACAAAGAAAGCTAAATGTCTCACAAAACTACAATTTCCAGAATGCCACAGCAGTTAAAGTTGTATCAAACGAGATTATTTCTGCAGTGCAGATGCAGCCTAACTCTGTTGCAATTAAAATGCTTTGACAATAAGAATTAAAGGGCTCATTTGGTGAAATATTCTGGAGCCAAATAGCCAATCATACATAATGGAAAAGAATCTCATTTGGAATAAAAACCATGAGAAGTTCTAGGAAAATTAGCAACTCAAATGTTAACTAGATTTTTAAACAGTTCTGTTGAAAGAACCAACCACATACATATGTAGAGCTAACATCAAATAAAAATATACTTAAGTATAACTTTGTTCAATTAGATTTTTAGGGTGCTACCCAGCAATCTCTAAACTCCAGTTACTATCTTAACTGTTATCATCTATTATCTAGCAATCTTTAAACTCTAGTTATTATCTTAACTGCTACCATCTTAATCGACAATAACAAAAACAGCATTGACAAAATGTAGGCCTCTGACTCTAACATTGTGATTGTTTTTTCTTCTGTATGATTTTTAACACCTTTGCCTTATGAAGAAACCAGTAGAGCTTTGAAAGCTTGCATAATGTATTTTGTCCATTCTTCATTGTCCCCATAAAGGTACTGCTGTTTTGTGGATTGTGTGGTTGTTGTATCTGCATACTTGCTCAACTGACAAAAACACAAGAATACAGTAGTCTCTTCTCTTCCTGAACAATGTTATCCATTGTATACAATCCACCGTTGATAGGCAGAACTTCTGACAGGTTTCTCTGGACACTCACCAAAAGCTCTTTTAGATTCTTGAAGCCGTTCTTCATCAGTAGAGTCAATAATATAGATGACACCATGGGATTCTGCATAATACTGAAGTCACATAAGAGGGTAATATGAGATTTATTATTGAACATTTACATCTTTAAAGATTTCCCCAATGACATCATACTTTTCTCAACTGTGAAACATATGCACTGTTTGTCAACACTGTTCATATATGCAATAAACAACAATACTAAAATTACAGTACAATGGAGACTTGAAGTCTGTTTTGGTGGCATCAGAAGGGACCAGAAAGCCATTATGTCTGATGGCCTGTTGCAGACTCCATTCTTTAATACTTTACAGATTATCACATGCTTACCAGATTTGCTTTTGCCACAAACAGCTAAATCACCATGCCAGAGATGATCTTTTTTTTAAAAAAAGTAATACATGTAGCCATAGATGGCTTGCAAAAAGAATATAAAGTCCACATAACAAGGGGTGAGGGCGGTAATCCATCCGAGTAGGATGTAAACATTTTCCAATAAGATCATGAAAAAAGATGACCCATCTTTACATTTACTAGAGAAAGATTTCATTTTTGATTCTATCCCACAATTTCCCCATATTGGTAATGCTGTGATATTGTTACTTGGATAGTAACAGAAATTATGATGCTGTGCTGTAGCAATATGGTTACTTATAGAAACAGCAGTTATGATATTGGTACTCAGGTAGTAACTGCTATGGTGGAAGAATCCCAGAGCATCAGAGACCTGTGTCATCCTATGGAAAATAGTAGGACTATATACAGATGACATTTCAAACTCCTGAGCTTCATCTTTTCAGGATTTGAGTCTTGCCTTTTCAATGTTGGGTTAGGCCTAAACTAAGCTGAAAACTTAATTCCCCTACAAAATCAATGGAATAAGTTAGTCATGTCTTCAGTGAAATTCAGCTCTTTGCATATATAACATATTGTATATACTGTATGTATATATAACATATATAACTTTGGGTGTAGAATTCATAGACTGGTCAGTCTGGAAAATCAACATGCAAAAGGATTTTGTAGAATCTTTGGGACTAACTGAGCAAAAGATATTGTAGTATAAAAAACAAACAAAAGCAAACAGCTTCATTTATATACCGCTTCATACCCTTAAGTAGTATCTAAGCAGTTTACAACTGTAAGCTATTTGCCCCCCAACAATCTGGATACTCATTTTAGCTACCTCGGAAGGATGCAAGTCTGAGTTGAGCTTCAGCCCTTATGCTGGTCTTGAACTCGCCACCTTATGGTTTTGACTGAGTGGCTGCAGTACAGGCATTTAACCACTGCGCCACCAGGGCTTTAGTAAATTTGGTCTACTTCCTCAGATGCAACAGAGGAAGTAGATCTAGTCTACGAAAGCATATGTTACAACATCTTTCACTCAGTCTCAAAGGTACTATAAGATCCCCTCACATACTGATAATAAATTTGGGTCACTAATACTAGCTAGGCAATACAAATTATTTGAGACATTGTCTGTGAAAAACCCTGCTCCTCCAAAAGATTACCAAAATAACAAAGTATTTATCAAAACAGTTGTTAGCTCTACCTTATCCCAGAGAGACTGAAGTTCCTCCTGTCCTCCAAGATCCCAGAACATTAGCCTGGCCTTGCCCACATCTATTGTGCCAACTGGAAGACAAAGACAGGCAGTCAGTATAGACTTCTTTAGAACAAGATCAACTAAGTTCCTGAGAGGTGATGCCTGAAGAAGTGGGCTTATATCCATGAAAGCTCATGTAAAAATAAAAACCAGATAGTCTTAAAGGTGCTGCCACATCCCTTTTAGTCTCCTCCTCCCTTCCACATCTTTAGCTGGTGGTATTATTCTTTTGTTTTTAAAGTCAGTATTTTTCAAAATACTTTGGAGAACCTTGGAGTTCCTCAAAAGCGTATCAAGGAGGGAAACTTCAGGAGGGAAGTCAGTAATGGGAGGGAAACTTTTGTGAAAGTTAGCTAGCTCACATTATCTGCCTTCTCCTCCAATGTATTGCCAGAGCACTTCCAGGTGTGTCCTTAGTTCATGTAGACACACTATGTTATCTACTAGATTTGCTCCATGCCTTCTGTTAACTGTTGGGTTATCTTAAAAAACTATCTACAATTCCATGCAATATGTACAAGTTCTCCTTCAGTTGAACTTATGAAGAAAGTATGACCCAACATAGAGAAATCAAAAACTGTGGGTGCAAACCAATGATCAACTGTGGGTGCAAACCAATGATCAACTGCATTCAGAATAGGAAGGAAGCAAACAAAACATATTGGAAAAAGCAGACAATGTCTTCAAGATTTCAGTGGAGAAAAAGAAATCAAAGGAAGAGCTATTTGCTTAATTTTACAGAATATTTTCCTTAGGAAAAAAATATGGCCACACCAATGTAAAGATGTCATATTTAATTCCTGACATATCTCAATATTAATTTTCTTACATTCTCAAACTGCATCAGTATTATAGGAGATGGCCTTAAATACTTTATACATCTTTTTGCCCTCTATTTTTTTTTAAAAAAATTAAACATAGGTTTTGTTTTTCGTTTTTTGCCTCAAAGTGATTCATGCTTTCTTGGACTTGGTTCTCTCATCCTTTACCAAATTCACTTACTGTTCAAGCCCACAGTAGTTGTGATTTTGGATAAGCTCATTCCTTTGTAATTTCTGTTAAATCTTGTTTTAGTCTGTTCAAGGAAGGTCTAGGAGAAAGGGGGAAAAGATGAAATGAGGTCATTAAACAAAGTATTTTCTGAAACACAAGGATAGTTTAACCATTAAAATGGTCTTCAGGATTTATTAACTGCAAAAATGATTCCCACCCCTGCTAGCCATCAGTGCACAGTGCCCAAATTAGTGATTTACATGCAATTCTTAGTGAAAAATGTTCCCTCCTGAAACATAACTTTAACATCCTAAATCAGGAATGGCAGAGAAGTGATTTAATGCTGAAACAGCACAGGAGAAAGATTTTACCATGCTCCAGAGACTTTTTCTGCTGGAATTCCATGCAAACATCTCTCTCAGAAGAACTGCAATCATACATTCTTAATAAAAAAATAAACTGGTTGAGATGCTATATCATAGAGATACAACATAATTTTATGTTCACAAAGTTATGGAGCAACTGTGCAATGCCACCTTGTTGATGAATTGTGGTATTGTGCAACTGACTAAAACCAAACACATATGTGCAAGGAATGTTTGTATGTGAAAAACAATATAAAACAGCACATGTGCAACTCTGCTTTTGCAATCTTGAACTTCACTGCACTGGACAAAATGATTCTGGGCAATGGATTTTAGGGTATAACCACACCACAGAATTAAAGCAGTCTGACACCGCTTTAACTGCCATGACTCTATCCTGTGGAACCCTGGGATTTGTAGTTAGGCAAACTCTCTGATAGACCAGGATGAAACTCTCTGACAGGTCAGGCTTAATACCTCATCAAACTACAAATCTCAGGTTCCACAGAACAGAGTCATGGCAGTTAAAGTGATGGCAATCTACTTTATTTCTGCACTGTGGCTACATTGTTAGCAGAGTAGAATTTTTCAGAAACAAATCAATCAAGAGCCTAGGTAGTATGGGGCATGATATACTAGTACCTGAAGAATTTGTCCTACTAAATCAAACCAGTAATGGCCTTCTCAACATTTATTATTTGGTTTAAATCCCACCTTTTTCTCAAGCATGGAACTCAAGGCACATTACAGTTAAGTGAAATAAATACAACAAAAATGTCAGGTGAATAAAAACATACCAAAAATAGCCCTAGGAAATTATGTTGGAAATTAGGACCAGGAAGAAACTAATCAAAGAGGTGGGCAAAAAGTGGGCTAATTGCTCACAGGGGAAAGGTCTTTCAGATATGTTGTACTGTTTGATGTTTTCTTTTTAATGGTTATGCTTTTAACTGTTTTTCTTTCTATTGTTAGTTCAATTATATTTTTATAGTTTTTATTAATATTGAACCTGCCAAAATAACATAGCAGTACCAGATCCTGTCTTATCTTAGAAGCTAAGCAGGGTAGCACTAGTTAGTACTGGGATGGGAGATTGCCAAACAACATTGGGTGCTGTAGGCTATATTTCAGAGGAAGTAATTGGCGAAATCACCTCTGAGTATTCCTTGCCTAAGAAAACCCCATGAAATTAATGAGGCTGCCATAAGTCAACAGGTGACTTGAAGGCACATACGCTCACATCTACACCCAAATCTTTTTTAACTTTATTAAGTTGCCTTGAATCCTGGAGTCAAGAAGGATATAATCAGGAGAAAGAGAAATGGTCCCTAACTTCCCCCCTAAGCAAGAACTGGAACTCACCGTTTTCCCAGCATTGTCTAGTCCAAGTATCAAGATGCAATACTCATCTCGCCGGAACATATACTTGTAAAGCCCAGATAGCAGGGTATACATTCTGTTCCTACCAAAAGACAAAAGCAAACAGGAAAACAAAAAAAAAAAAATTAGAATATTCAGAAATGAGTTCTTTGCCACTTTCTCATTTTGTTCTCCTTGGCCTAGCTTGACAAAAGTCAGACCACTGACCTATCATCCACATCACACAAGAGCAACTTTCCCAGAAGCTGAGAAAACATTTTGAATTATCTAACCATGAAGGAAGGGGCCACTCACACAGATCCCAGTCAAAATAACTCTGGCCAATTCCATGGGACAAACCCAGGAAAGCTGCCCCACCAGTGTATTTGAATCATTAGGCGTTATTCCAGGCATGTGGGAATCACTGATGGAAAAGCAAGATCAGAATGGCCTGGGTAACTTCTCAAGGGCATCTTCCCCATCCCTCTTGAGTTGCAGTTTAAATACTGGTAGCATTGGTGAACAAAGGTGTTTTTCAAAAAAAAAAAAAAATTGCATCACTTGTTATGACATGCATTTATTTTGTAAAATAAAATAGTTATTGACAAAATAAAACCCCTTTAGATAAAGGAATATTATTTAAATTGGGTTGGGGATGGGGGAGAAACAAGTATATGTTTAAAATGCTTTCTTTGTCACAAACAGCCATGTTACGATGAGTTGCAGTTGTGACACTGTCTTGGGCAATGGAAAAGGTGGCCAAACACACTGTGGTAAACAGAATGTGCATTACTGTCCCACTGACCTCAAGCAGAAGGGGGGGCCTGGAGCGGCCTCTGGCGGCTCCAGCCGCAAGCACACTCTGAGCAGTGCGGGACCACAGAGATCAGATGCTGGAGTCCCAAGGCCAGCCACCCTTGCAGTCTGCAACGAACGGCTGGCAAGGAGCAATTTTTTGTGCTTCTTTTGTGGCTAGGACTTAAGCAACTGTGACACGGTTTCAGCACAGTCCAGGGGCATGCATCATCTGAATGCCACACACCCCAGATCAGCCTAAAGGCGGCGCTTTTGGCCATCTGTTTCGAGCCATTGCCTTGGTTCTCTTATGCTACTAGCACAATTCTAGATCTGCATCTTGCACTTCTCTGGCTCAGACTTTGCTCTTGCCATTGTTGTTGGCTTTGCCTTAAGGCAACCCTGTTGATAAAAGACCTCCAGGTGTCCCTGTTATTAACAGCCTTGCAAAAGTCTTCCAAACTCAGGCTTCCTTGATTAAAACTATCCACCAGTAATGTGGTTTCCCTCTTTTCCTGCTGATTTCAACAGCTGAGACTAGGTGCTATGCTATGCAATTGCTTTCTTTAGCAGAGGTGAATGAAGATGTTATTGAGAAATTGTGTTCCTAATACGGAGATGAAGGAAAGGTACTCCTATATCTGTTGATACTGTCAAGGGAAGACATGAAGGTGTGTATCTAGCAGAAGGGTCAAACAAGGCAGAGAAGGGAAGAGGTGACATGCCCCTTTCCAGTTTTTCCTTCCAACTTGATGTTTCTGATAGCTACCCTAGATGACCATTAACTCTCTTGAAGATGAATCCCAGAATAAACCATATGAGATCACTATCATTCAAAGACGAAGGGGATGACCTGATTTACATCACCAACACAGTAGAAACACCTTTCATGTAAAGCTCTCCAACAAAGTTCATCTGCTGCCTATTTAATTGTTCATCACAAGGCAAAGACCTTTTTGTCCTTCCAAGCTATTTAGAATGTTAAAAAAACCCAGCCCTTTAGCTATTTTGTGTTGCTTTTCTGATTCTGTGTTTTATTCTTATTTTAACTGTTTTATTCTTTCTGGTTTACATAGACTGAATAATAGTATTCAATTACTTACTGTTATTACAGCTACTATTATTGGCTTTACATAGCAGCACCAACTGCTATTTTATAAACCATCAGTATATGCAAGCTGTTGGAAGGGAGAATATATGAATTTTATTTTATTTTTAAAGTTAAAATGGAAAAGGCAGGGAAACAGACAGGAAATCAAGAGAGAACAGTGACAACTACTTTGCCATTTTAGCCCCTTGCCACCATCAGAACAAATGAGTAGACTGCTTCCATTCTCACAGTTCAGGGAGGATGTTTTAAAACCACAATGTCAGCTAAAGAATAAAAACAATGAAAACAAAACCAGGTGGTGTGGTTTTTTCCATTCTATATATAACCTGTTTGAAGGAGATAACATCGGCTTTCGAACCAGCAGGTACATCTGTGGTCTTTTTCTTAAATGCTGCTACACTTGGCACCTGAATAAAGTACAATACAGATACTTCTAGGTTTGCTTTGCAAGGATGTGTTCTTTAACTCTAATGCACCAGGATGGGATGCTTTAGCACCTCGAGAATTACCATATATACTCAACTATAAGTTTGTCTCACGTATAAATCGGGGGCAGATTTGGGGGCCAAAATTAGGGTTTTTTTGATATGACTCGTGGATAGGTCAAGAGTAAAATACAGAGGCGTGTAACAAAGGATGAAGCAACAGAAAACTATGCTGAAGAACTCACAAAATTCCAGCACGCACAACTGTTTGTGTTCAGCCTAAAAGGTTGCTTGGATGAGGAGGGAACTATAGCAAATGGTGGCTGTGCAATAGGTGGAGGCAAGACTAAGGCTGCATCCACACTGGGGGAATAACCCGGTTTGGCTCCGTTTTCATTGCCTTGGCTCAAGGCTATGGAATTCTGGGAGTTGGAGTTTGTTGTGGGGCCCAGAGCGGAGCTCCGCTCCGCTCTGGGCCCACAACAAACTCCAACTCCCAGAATTCCATAGCCTTGAGCCAAGGCAATGAAAGCGGAGCCAAACCGGATTATTCCCCCAGTGTGGATGCAGCTTAAGAAAACAGGGTTTCTATCAACAATGTCCTTGCATATGGTCCTGAAGTGCTTTTCTCTCTTGCTCATAAATGGAGCACAGCTGCCCAAAAGCATCTAATAATTTTTAGCAGCATTTTATACTTTTCCTTTAAGGTTACTTCTTTTAATACCGTAAATAGTTTAATTCCATTCTGACGTTTTTGTTTCGTATCTTTTTCATTGTGTTACTCCTTTAAATGGTGAGCCACTTTGAGTCCCAGTTTTGAGGGGATACAAATAAATAGGAAGAACAACAACAGCAACGTTTAAAACATGCTTGAAAGGTTAAAACTAGCCTTGCCGATGTTTTTATGTAATGAATACTAAACACACTTGCTCACAGCTTGTTGTGTTCCAGCAAACACACAGCGAACATGCTTCCCTGTTTGGAAATTAAGGTGGAAATCGAAATGATTTCGATGAAATATGGGGAAAAAAATTAGTGAAAATGTACTAAGAAAAGGAGATGGGAAATTACCTCCACAGGAAGAGTTTATAATTTTGGATGGAATATAAAGAAGGGAATGGCTCCGGGGGTGAGGTGCACCGAGGGGATATTTAGGGGGTTCTGTAATTTAAAAAAATGAATGAGATGCAAAGTACATATATGTATGGAAAGAATATTAATTTGTGTTATTTTGTAAAATCTTAATTAAAAAAAAAGTCTCCAGGACCAGATGAACTATATCCAAGGGTATTAAAAGAACTAGCAAATGTAATATCAGAGCCATTGGCAATAATCTTTGAGAACTCCTGGAGAACAGGAGAAGTCCCAGCAGACTGGCGAAGGGCAAACGTTGTCCCCATCTTCAAAAAGGGAAAAAAAAGAGGATCCCAACAATTATCGTCCAGTTAGTCTGACATCAATTCCAGGAAAGATTCTGAAGCAGATCATTAAGCAGAGAGTCTGTGAACATTTAGAGGCCAATGCCATAATCACAAAAAGCCAACATGGGTTTCAGAGAAACAAGTCATGCCAAACGAACCTGATCTCTTTTTTTGATAAAATTACCAGCTTGGTAGATGAAGGGAATGCTGTGGATATAGTTTACCTCGATTTCAGTAAGGCCTTTGACAAGGTTCCCCATGACATTCTTGCAAACAAGCTTGCAAAATGTGGGATAGACAAGTTAACTGTTACATGGATTTGTAACTGGTTGACTGGCCGAACTCAAAGGGTGCTCAACAATGGCTCCTTTTCATCCTGGAGAGAAGTGACCAGTGGGGTCCCACAGGGCTCTGTCCTGGGCCCAGTGCTATTCAACATCTTTATTAATGATTTGGATGACAGAATTGGGGGCATACTTATCAAATTTGCAGATGACACTAAACTGGGAGGAGTAGCTAATACCCCAGAGGACAGGAACCAAGGCCTGAAGACTTACCTCCAAGACTGCCCTCAGTCAGCCCACTTCAACGGCTCCAGCTCGCCTTCATGGCCCTTTTTTCCCCCTTCAAAGCCCTTCTCCCGCGCGGGGCAACTCGGGAAATGGAGTCTTTGGCTCTCTCCGCTTCCCTAAAGCGACCGCTTCTTATTTTCCAACAGAGGACTACACTTCCCAGGCGGCACCGCGCGCTCACGCCCCGCCCACTCCTCTGCTAGGCCGCTTCCGGGTTTGGCTGGCCCTTCTTGTTCGTTCTGCGGCTGCGAACCATAGAGAGGAAAAGGGATAGAGCGGCCAAGACGAGGAAAATGGCGGCGGCGTTCGGTCAAAGGGGCGACTTCCGGTTTGGGTTGGCTTAGAGCGGAAGTGGAGGCCGGGAATCCAAGATGGCGGCGGTGGGATGCTGCTGAGGGGAGAAAAAAGGAAGTGGCTCTGAGTTGGCTCTGTTCACAACAGCCCTGCAAGGTAGGACCTCTGAAGGTTGGCCAGTTTTTTCCCTCAAAATAATGGCACCAAGAAAACAGAGGGCCTTTGCCACAGCCTTCCATTGCTTCCTGAATGAAAATAATTCCTATTGAGCTGAATTGAGTGTTGTTTGTTGTTTTGTGCCTCCAACTCGTTTCTGACTTAACAGGGTTCCTTGGCAGGTTTCTTCAGAGAAGGGTTTGCCTCTGTCGCCATCCTCTGAGGCTGAGAGAGTGTGACTCACCCAATTGGGTTTACTTGTCCGAATTCGAACCCTTGTCTCCAAAGCGCCGCCCCACGATGGCTTATCCGATGTTACTCGCGAAGCGTAATCCCTCAATGTCGCTGAACATCACGACGTTCAAAATGTTGTTTTTCCTATCGCCATGTAGAGACGCCGGAGCTGGACATAGCTATTTATTTGGATCCGGGTTAGATGGAAGTTATCCCCGATCTCGTGCCCTCCATCAAAAGAAGCTGACAGCTTTAATTTATGCTGCATCTTTGCACCCTCTATAGTACAAAAAGTCAATTTTCCCTCCTGGTCCAGCTCCAGAATGGAGGCGATGACAACTGGGATATGTTTTACTCTAGACCTGTATCTATTTACCAGGTAGAAAGACAGCTCTTTTTTATGATGCTGTACTGAACAACTGTGTGTTATCTTATGGTGAGTTCTGTATCTTGTAGCCTCGTTCTGCTTTCTCTACCAAAACACGCAATTTAACCTAATATCTCTTTCCTGTAGTGCACTGATCTGCTGAAAAAAGAAGACACAGCCGGACAAGAAGATTGTTATTGGGTCTTTGCTAAGCATCTGTCATCATAGTCCCCTGTTCTCTCTTAAGCCAAAAAATGCACTGAATTCCCAAAACGGTTCCTGCCTTCTGTTTTTCACAATGGACGAAGAAAGTCTGGAAGCCGCGATTCAAACATATAACACTCAGCTGCAGCAAGTGGAGCTGGCTCTGGGAGCTGGGCTGGATCCATCAGAAGAAGCTGATCTTATCCAACTGCGGTCGGATTTAAAGCAGCTGATAGAACTTACAGAATCTAGCCTTGTGTCAGTGAAAAAGAGCAAACTCTGTTCAGGTCTGGACCCAGCAACGCTGTCTGTCTCTCCATCTACTCACCAGCCGCAAGGTAGTCATGAGCCCGGTGAACCAAACACCGATGATGAATATGCAGCTTTCAAGGAGGCCATTGCACAAATTGACGGTGAGGATCAGCCCTCAAGCACTTGTAATGAAGAGGGCAATGAAGAGGAAGAGTTGGAGGAGGAGGAAGAGGAGGAGGAAGAAGCCAGTGGGATGAAAGTTAAAGCCCCATACTATAGTTCTTGGGGCACCCTTGAATACCATAATGCCATGATTGTAGGGAGTGAATGCTTGGAAGATGGAACCCAAGGAGTCAGGGTGCTCTATCTCTATCCCACCCATAAGTCCTTGAAGCCGTGTCCCTTCTTCTTGGATGATAAATGCCGATTTAAAGAAAATTGCCGGTAACTATTACTTAAGTGTTTGAGTGGGTAAGCAGTGGGATGGGGTTCAAAAATGTCTTTAGGACATTCTTCCTAATCTGCTAAGGACTGTGACCAGTTTGCAGTCATTGTTTTTTGTTATTGCCTGCCTTCAAATCATTTCTGACTTATGGCAACACTAAGGTGACCCTATCGCAGGGTTTTTCTGGCAAAATTTGTTCAAAGATGGGTTATTTGTCACCTGATGAATTTTAGTGGCTGAGCAGGGATCCAAACTCTGGTCTCCCACGGTCCTGTTCCAACACTGAAACTACTGTGCCACATTGGCTGTCTTTGCTTTCGTACTGTTCATTAATTAATCAGTTGATCGATTGATGCACCACCTTTATTGCAAAACTAGGACTCAAAGCAGTTACAGATTGAGTATCCCTTATGCGAAATGCATAGAACCAGGCATATTTCAGATTTTTTTTGGATTTTTGAATATTTGAATATATTTAATGATATCTTGAAGATCTAAATGCAAATTTCATTTATGTTTCATACATCTTATGCACATAGCCGGAACGTAATTTTATACAATATTTTTCATAATTTTGTGCATGGATGTTGTATACCATCAGAAAGCCAAAGTGTCACTATCTCAGCCACCCATGAAAAATGTTTTGTTTTTGTTTGTTTGGTTTTTTTTAATATTTTGGAATTCTCTATTAGGTAGATTCAAATTCTAATGACAAAACATGTAGTAAAGGGGATGATGTTTACTGGTAGAACCAAAAAGGAATAAATTTCTCTGATCTCATAATGTCTTGGCTTTGAGTAATTTTTGTGAAATGGAGGATGTTTTACAAAATGGAAAACTCATAAGCAGAACCTAAGAATCATAACTCTTCCCCCTCCCTCTGCCCCATTATACCTCAGGAGCTAATTCTGACTGATTCTTCCTCATGTTGGTCCTCCCAACAGATTTTCCCATGGGCAGGTTGTACCTGTGGAGGAACTACGTCCCTTTGAAGAGCCTGACCTCAGTTGCCTGGCCGTGGGCTCAGCCTGCCTGGCAAGACACCAAGATGGGATCTGGTATGCTGCTAAAATCACAGGTGAGGTTTGTTTCACTGTGTGCAGTTTACTCTGTGGTAGACAGAGTAAAGGGTGTTTGGTGATACCAAGATGTGTTAGACTAACTCATCCCCAATCAATGGTTGTGCTGGCTAGGGTAAAGGTATTATAATCCAATAATTCTGGGAGTGCCCAGAAAGGAGAGGATGAACCAGGTTTAGTGGTACAACAGATACCTGGCTCAGCATACCTTCCACACAAACATAGGCAGAACTCAGATATGTCTTTGGCATGATTTACCATTATTGTTGTTGTGTGCCTTCAAGTCATTTCTGACTTATGGGA
Organism: Urosaurus nigricauda; assembly: GCA_034509955.1. Classification (NCBI taxonomy): domain Eukaryota; kingdom Metazoa; phylum Chordata; class Lepidosauria; order Squamata; family Phrynosomatidae; genus Urosaurus; species Urosaurus nigricauda. The sequence continues at coordinate 6,181,744 of JAOEGL010000004.1, forward strand.
GCCTTCAAGCAAAGTTATCACAAGGGTTTCTTGGCAAGATTCCTGAGTCATTGTCTGGCTTACGTCTGGCGAGTGTAAAATTGATGGGTGTTAATGAAAATTTTCACTGCTCTTTCCTTAGACATTGACAGCGGTTACTACACAGTGAAATTTGATTCACTGTTACTAAAAGAGGCTGTTGTGGAGGGTGACGGGGTGATGCCTCCGCTCCGTGGAGAGGAGAGCTCTTCCTCATCTGAGTCGGAAGGTGATGACATTGATGATGCTGCATATGCTAAAGGTAAAAGATATGAGGAGGTGAAAATCCTCTAGTACTTCTAGAACAAGGCTTCAAAATGTTATTTAGCAATGCAGCTCCAAGAATCCCCTAGCTAGCATTATTGGGGTTGGGGGATTCTAGGAGTTGTGGTCTAGAAAAAGTAACTTTTTCATGTTCTGTTCTCAGGGGTCATCCTTTTTGCTCTGAACTGCTGCTTCTTTTAGCACATGGGTGAAGAATCTTGCACCCTCCAAATGTTTTGGCCTACAGCTCCCTTCGGTCTCACCTACCAGAGTGAAAGGTAAGGGATCATGGGGCTTCTAGTCCAATGCATCTGGAGGGCCATTAGAGGCCTCACCCAATGACTTAGCAGAAAAGATCACCTCCTCATTCTCAAGTCTGTTGCTTCTGAAAATAGTGAAAAACTGGGAAGGTATGTATTTTCCACAAAAAAAAAGTTGCTTATCACACCTAGCCTTTGTAGCTGAAAAGTGGGGTATAGATACTCTAAATAATAAATAAATAAATAAATAAGAGACTTTTTCTCATATAGTGACAGTTGAGAAAGGAATAAATCTGAGAGCAGAGCATGCTTGGGGGAAACTATGGTTGTATAAGGTGTATATGAAACAAAAATGAATTTCATGTTTACACTTGGATCCCATCTCAGAGATATCTCATTATGTATATTCAAATATTCCAAAATACAAATAAACACCAAATTGCAAAAGTTCATGGTACCAGGTATTTCAGACAAGTCCATGAAGATGCTGAGAACTTTGCTTCCTCAGAAATTCTGTGAGAAACTCTGCTCCACGAGAAGTTCAGTTTGTAAGCATAAGAATAAATTGTTGTCAAACCACCTTCTGTACTATAAGATTATAACTATTTCTGAAGTAAAAGAAAGGAGTTCTGCAGCCTCTGCATTTTTGAATGACTTTCTTGAGTCCCTAAATTCAATCCTACTGGTAAACCCAGGCAGCAGTCCTACAACTAAGAGATTCTGGAATCTTCCAGTTATTTTGAACTGAAATTCCTATCATCCCCTTCCAGTGGGCAAAGATTCTGGGAAAAGTAGTTCAAAACATCTGGAGGACATCAGATTGCTATTTGTGCTATACACTTCTCCAGGAGTGGACCCCTTTGAATTCAGTATACCTGACCAATTAAACATTTATAGGACTAAGCTTTTGATACGTTCTGTACAAATTAACATGCTCTGTTGAACTATATTTCTGGAAAAGTCTCATCAACCTCTATTTTTAGTAGGAAGACAGAAAACAGATTTAAAAATATGTTAGTTTAAAAAAGATATAAACATCTCTCACTTAAAATGACCTTCAGCAGACAAACTGTCTTGGATGTCTCTTGGTAAAAGAATGCTAGAAAGAGAGAGAGCCTGACTTCCCTTGGGGGATCACACTGGATGGGCTCCAGAGTTCTTCTGAACTTGGTGATTCTCTGAACTGGAGCAGAAGAGGTCTTTATGGATGAAGTAGAGGAGTAAATGACAAGTAATAAGCCAAATCTTATTTTTTCTCCCATCAGTAAAAGTTCACCACAAACCAGAATTCAGCTGGTGGCTGAATGTTACTTTAAAAATTAAGCCTGGCTGTTAAAATAGAAAGATGAAGAAGTTTAATGAACTCAGTGATCAAGGAAGCAGAAAGCTGAAAGGGAAAGAATATATTGGTATAATTTTTTGCTTCTACTTTGCCACACAAATACATACTTGTTGCTTCCCTGCTCATAAATCTCCCTTGCATTGTTACAGTCATTGATTCCAGCACATCAGAGAACACGGAAGGACCCTCCACTTGCAGTTCCTCCTTTGGCTGCTGGGAGGCACATACCCGTGGCATTGGCTCCAAACTCCTTGCTCAGATGGGATACGAATTGGGGAAAGGTATATATATATGTGTGTGTACAAAAGATTTATGCTGGATCACTTTTTGTGCCGCTGATGTTCATTGAAATGGAGGAAGTTTTCTTTAAATAAAAGGTTTAATTTCAATCATTGGAAGGAAAGTCAGACTCTGAGCTCTGAAAATGGGAAAGATTGCTCCTTTTCTGTTCCTGGATCTTCTATTGAAATGTATATTACATTGGAGAGATTGTAAATGAGCCTGTATGCCCTTACTGAGTGCAAGGACATGTTTTAACCTGAAGTTCAGCATAGCAACAGGGGAAGATCCTGACAGTGGAATTTTCCACTTTTCTTCAAGCCTTCAAAAAAGTTATGCTACAAATCCCAGAATCCCCTAGCCAGATGGCTGAGGATGTTGGGAGTTGTCATCCAAAGTTAATTTTCCAAGCTCTGCCTTCTCCATTTGGAATATAATAAAATCCCTTACAAACTCATGAACATTTCTGAGGTCCAGAGCAAGGGTGAGCCCTCACCCTACTTTTATAGTTGAGGAGGAAGGATTTTCACCTGAGGCTACCTCAGGTCTTAGACTAGAGTGGGTAACACTGGTGGAAGAGCCTGCTTCTGTCTCTGCAAGGTTGGCAATGGCACGATTAACATGAGTTTTGCTTGATTATAAAGGGAGCAGATAATGAAATCCATAGATGGAACTGGAGACATGTCTCAAGATGCTCAAAAGATGGTTATTTTATTAATACCACCACCAGCACCTCATGCATTTCAGCTTGTGCGTACTCTTAACACCACCTTCATAGTTAGGGTTAGGATGGCCACTTTCCTTTTAGCCAAGATACCTCCATGTGTTGTTGAATATTATCTATTTTTCCTACCATTTGCTTAAACGACAGCAAAGTAGACCTTCAATCTTTTGTTGTTGTGTGCCGTCATTTCTCACTTATGGCAACCCTAAGGTGTTCCCCTATCACAGGGGTTTCTTGGCAGGTTTCTTCAGAGGGGGTTTGCCATTGCCATCCTCTGAGGCTGAGAGAGTGTGAGTTGCCCAAGGTCACCCAGCAGGTTTCCATGGCCAAGCCAAGATTTGACCCTTCCTCTCCTATCTCACATATTTTCACTTGTCCAGTATATGGCTTGAAAGTTTCTGGTACAGGCATGTCTGAATTTTGATTCCAAATAGGCCATAGGCAACATACCAATGTGATTATGTTTTTATGTACTTATTATTAATGTAGAATCATGCCAGGCTCTTTTTTTAAAAAAATTATTAAACCACGATCTGAGCACCTTAAGATGTGTCTCCAATCATCATTACAAAGGTTGGCGCTTATGGATCCCCTGTCAGGCGATCATGGGAGAACAGGGTGAAGGAGACAGAAAATCAGTAAGTCGATTTTCATCATTGCCATTGTTACTGTTTTTTCTCCCTGTTTGAGGTTTGGGAAAGAATTCAGAGGGCCGAGTGGAGCCAGTCTTGGCTGTTGTGCTTCCGAAAGGCAAATCCTTGGACCAGTGTGCTGAGATCCTCCAGAAGAAGAGAGAAGGGAAGCTGGATCCAACCAAGCCCAAAAAACGGCGGGCCAAAGGGAACAAGGTGGCCCGGCCCTGCAGGCAGAGCCCAAAGCCCCGGAATGTATTTGACTTTTTGAATGAGAAGCTTCAGGGCAAGGACTCCAGTAAGCAAGAGGGAGGATTGGCGCCATTGGAGAGGAACAGCAAGGAAATCTACCATGCTAGCCAGAGCACCAAAAAAGCCCTGAGCGTTCGCCTCTTCCAGACGATGGAAAAAATTGACCAGACCCAGAAGGACATCCGAGGAATTCAGGAGGCTCTGGCCCGCAACATTGGGAGGTAATGTACACTCTTTCTTGGAGAGTAGCAGTGATATAATGGCCAAACCTGTCCTTCCCTTTGATTCTGCATGTGATCAAGAGAAGGGCTGGGCAGCTTTGATGGGACTGGGTCCTATTTTCTCTCCCAGGAACCCTTAGAGATGGGGTGAGGGCTACACAGGTGGTAAAACTGGTTAAAAAAAACCAACCACCCAGAAACCACAAAAAAGTAGATGGAATTCCAGTATTAGTTTTGAAAAATGTTAAACAGTGCAGAGGCCTCCTGTGGCCTATTTTAAAAGGTGAACCCTTACTCCATGAGTCTATTTTTTACCAGAAAAAAAGAATACAATATATACTCAACTATAAGTCAAGAAATTTATGCCCCAAAATGGACTCCAGAATCATGGATAGACTTATAGAAGGGAGCAATAAGTTTCTAAATTTCTTGAAAGAAGTGCCCACCTTCCTCTGTAGCCAGGGATCTTTCCTCCCCGTTTGAGTCCCGCTGTCCTCTTTCTCTCTGCATCTGTGTGTGTGTGATCTCAGCCTTCCCTCGCAGCTAGTGCTAAAAAGCAGCAGCTCAGGAGGAACACAGAGAGAGAGTATGCCCCCCAAGCTTGTATTGCATTTTGCAATCTAAGCCTTGGGGTGAAGAAAGAGAGAGAGAAGGGTCTGTCCCCTTTTGCAAGCCATGAGTCTAGTTGGGAATCCTGGGATGGAAACAGAAAGAGAGGAAAAAGGTCTGTCCCTTTTTGCAAGCCATGAGTCTAGTTGGGAATCCTGGGATGGAAACAGAAAGAGAGGGAAGGGTCTGTCTCCTTTTGCAAGCCATGAGTCTAGTTGGGAATCCTGGAAATGGGATGAAAGCAGAGAGAGAGAACGGTCTGTCCCTTTTTGCAAGCCATGAGTTATGGAAATGCTTTTGGTAAATAGAAGTGTGTCTGTGTGTTTGTCAAGCTTTGTTTCTTCTTTCCTATGCTGAGATTATGATCCTTGGGAGAGGACCAGAGAGAAAGATGTAGGGAGGGAAGTGGTGCTTTGTTTCCCCCCTTTAGATCTTTTGTAACATGCCTCAGTGTTTGACCCTTGACTTACCCATGATTTGGCCCCAAAAAGTGCCCTCAACTTATACATGAGGTCGACTTATACATGAGTATATACGGTAATCCAAGTACAGTAGAGTCTCGATTATCCAACATAAATTGGACCGGCTGATAGTTGGATAACCAAAAATGTTGGATAATCCGGAAGGTCCAAGAAAAGCCTTGAAATCATTATGAATTGCAAATGTACTGAATTTTTATTGCAATAACAGTAAATGTAAAGAAATCACTGATCAACATTGTGACATACAGTATAAACAGTTCATTCCTCTGAAAATTTAAAGAAATCACAGAAAATTTAAAGAAATCACAGCAGCCGCAATGTTGGATAATCCAGAATGTTGGATAACCGAAGGTTGGATAATTGAGACTCTACTGTAATTTAAAAATGGTCTGGGGCTTGGATGCATGCAACACTAGCATGTTAACAACAACAACTTAGTGGATTTTAAAAATGCTATCCACAGTATCAGGTGAATGTATTGGACTTGTCAAAACGATGGTGTGTTGGCCCCAATAACCCCATGAAGGGATTTTGGAGAGTGAGGAGAAGTAGACAAATATAGAATAAGTGCTTATTTTGTAAGCAGAATGTCACAAGTTATATGTCGTATATTTCCAGGTTGAGGGCCCAATTTACAGGTGAATAGAAAGGCCCTGTGCTTGAACCCTGAATAGCTTCCACCAGTCAAGAGTTGACAGCACTGGCCTAAGTCAGAGATCCTTTCATATTTAAATAGTTACAGCACATTGGCCCGATACAGACGTCCGTTCACTCTGGGGCCATGACAGTGTCGCCATTGCTGGACGTCCAAACAGGGTGCCCAGGAAGTGGCACAGTAAAGGCACCGCTTCCTTTAAGCGGCGCAGCAAAAAAGGAGCTGCTCTAGGCAGCTCCTTTTTATTATTATTATTATTATTATTAAACTTTATTTCTAGAGCGCTGTAATTATACTCAGCGCTGTACAAAATTGGTAAAATTTTAAGAAATATAAAAGCCTGCCGGATGCGTACAGTCTAAAATAGTAACAATTAGATAAAATTACAGAGAGAGGAAAAACAAGTTAAAACATCAGGGTAAAAACAAATCACATCAAATGAAATCAAACAGCCAGATGGTAATCACAAGTTCCCTGAGAATGCTTCCCTAAACAATTTTGCTGCAGGCGCCGCCTGAGTGCTTCATTTCCATAGGTTAGACTGTTGCGGCAACGAAGCCATGGGAGAAAGGGGCCAAGCGGCCCCTTCCTCCTACAATTGCAGCTGTCGGGGTGTCCTTGGGGCATGCAGCCCCAAGGACACCCCTTTCCCGGACCAGGGGGAAGAGGTATTTTGCCGCTTCTCTGTGCTCCAGGAAAATCAGGGAGGCGTGGGAGAACTCTCTTTCGAGGCTCCTTGGGGAAATCTCCCCAGAAGGAGCCCTGAAAGCTAGTTCCACAGGAACGATCCTGAGGAGAAAGGGGCTACCCCTTTCCCCTCAGGGCTCCCCGAGTTTCTATGGGCGCGCAGCCCCACAGAGGCTGCCGGTGAGGCTGCCCTGACACCAATCCAGCACACAAAAGGAAGGAGCATTTCTGCGCGCTCCTTCCTTGCTGCGTGGTGGTGCCGCCGCACCATTTGGTTGCTGCAGCAATGCTGCACAGCATAGAGGAGTGGCACAGATAAAGGGGCAATCTGTACAGCCCCAATGATTCCATTTTAACTGTCATAGTTCCATCCGATGGAATCTTGGGATTTATAGTTTAGGGAGGGACATTTGGAATTCTCAGAAAGTTCCAGCACATTCCCAAATTACAGAAGAGTCCAATGTGGTGTAGCGGTTTGAGTGCTGAACTAGAACTCTGGGAGACCGAGGTTCAAAATCCTGCTCAGGCATGGAAACCTACTGAGTGAACACCTCACACACTCTCAGTCCTAAAGGATCACCAGAAGTCAGAAACAACTTGAAGGCACACAACAAACCAGTGCCTTCTTAAATTACAAATTGCAGGATTTTCTAGACTATTGCCATGGCAGATAAAGTGGAGTCACAGTGATATAACTGTGTAGTGTGAAAGGGCCCCGGGTACGAATGTTGCAGCCCAGATCTCTTTTTCCCAAGGTTGGATTATTGGGTCTCAGAGAATCAGGCCTGCAGGGGACGTGATTCTCCTTTAAAATAAGGCATGTTGTCTGCCACCTTACTTTAGGAGAAAAGGCAGGGTTTGTGTTTAAATCTGGGAGTAGTTTTGTTTTTTTAAAAACATTTGCTCTCCTTTCCCTCTTCCTCTGTTCTGCTCCTTGCCAAAATGAAAAACACAAATTTTACTTTTTTTAAAAAAAGAGAAGAAAAGCCACCCTTGAGATAAATAGAACCATACAAAGTTAATGCAAGAAAAGATCTTAATCTCTTCAAGGCTGTGGCCTTTTTTTCTTAGCATAGAAGTTGGCATTTTTGTGGTGCATTTTTATTGGATTGATGGAGGGGGAGGTGGGATATGAAGCTGCCTGGGTTATCCATGTACCTTAAATCAGTATCATCCATCTTCTTGGGACAGGTTCATAATTTTTCTGATTTTTGCTTTCAGGCACACCATTGCTACCGCTCAGCTGGAAGAGAAGCTAGCTGGGGCCCACAAAAAACTGGGTGAACTAAGGGCTCAGGAAGCCAGTCTCCAGAGAGAGCAGAAGAAGGCTGACACACACAAGAAAATGACTGAGTTCTAGTCTCCCTTCTTTCAAACCTGTGTGATGACTAAGTGGTCGTTCTGGGTGAATTGTACATTTGTTGTTGGGCTGGAGCCAGTCCTGGTTTGAGAGTACACCTTCACCCCAGACGTGTAAAAGAAACAGTGATGTGGACCACTGTTCACTGACCTTTCTGCTTTGTGGATTATGACCTTTACATGGAACCACAAGGAAATACTGCAGAGCTACAGAAAAGCCTTTTGGAGCCTAGGGGCTCTAGCACAGTCCTACCTCTCTTCTAACCATCTCTGTGGCTCTTTCTGCTTCCACAGTTCCTCAGTAGCTGTGTGGTAGTGACTCTCCTCTGTCTACCAGTAGTTAGAAACAGGGCAGCTGAGAAGGAGGAGGAAACTGAGTAGCAGTGCTGGGTTCTGTATACCCTTGTTTCTCTTGAAGGTATGTTTGATCTTTGTGTCATGTCAGTTTGCAGGCTGATAGGATCAGTGTGAGGTACCATGTCTCTGTCTCTCACCGTATACAGCTCTGGGCATAGGAGTTCAGCATCTCCGAAGAGGTTTGCTCCCTTCTTGTTGGCTATGTGTCTCAGTGGTTTGATTCTTTGATAGATTGTGGCCTATCACTGACTCCACAAAGAATTCTGACACAAATTCTAGAAAGCAAGTGGCATTTTATTACTTCATATATGGTTGTCTCAAATGGTGTGGAATGCTGATCCCGAGTCTCCTACAGCCACAGTCAGCCAGCCTTACCTTGTTTCTTAAACCACAGGGCAGGAAGGGGATGGCTTGCAGACAGTGGTGCTCCTCAAAACAAGATCTGTGTGATCATTCTCTGAAATTTACAGCTTCTTCAGTCAGAGCTCAAGTTGCAGCCTAGAAAGCCTTTCTTGGGGCTGCTCATACCTGCAGTCCCAGACAGGATGGTATCACAGAAAAGGGCAAGGTTTCATCTCGGGAGGAAAAGGAGGCCTGCAAGGCTGGTGGTTCCACATGTGTGTGTTCCCTGTGAAGGAGGCGGGGGAAGAACAGCAGCGGGGTTTTTTTGTTGCAGGGCAGGCTTAGACAACCATGTAGCTTCCTGTATATGTTTCCTTTCTGGCTGTAACTTTTTTTTAGTTAAAAGAACAATAATTTGATGCATTGATTCTTTTTGTTTCCATCTTTGGGAGCTTTTACATAGCTCTGGTTCTACACAATTGCTATAAAAGGCTGACTTGGTTTTTGTGCATCTGTCTTCCTTTGCTGTTTGGTTTTGCGCAATTTAGGTTCCATTTGCACTGCAGAAATAATGCAGTTTGACACCTCTTTAACTGCCGTGGCTCCATTGTATGGAATCCTGGGATTTGTAGTTGATTTTGGCACCAGAGTTCTTTGACGGAGATGATTAAGTATCTCACAAAGCTACAAATCCCAGAATTTCATTACATTTAGGTCATGGCAATTAAAATGGTGTCAAACTGCATTTTTTCTGTAGTACAGATTATTCTTTGGTTTCCTCCCCCAAAAGTCCTGGGTTGTTGTTTTTTTCCAGTGCCATCTCTCTTTCATATATAAATATGCTCTGCTTTTTTTTAAAAAAAACAACAACACAAGAGGAGAAGAGATGCAGATAATGGGTTTAAATTTCTTTCCCCACCTTTTCTGCTTTCTTCAAATTAGTTCTACTTCTGCCTCAGTTTATCATGTATCAGCTTATCAAACAACAACAGTCATAGTGACATATTCTTGTAGTCTCAGACAAGCATAAATGTCTGGCTTCTTTGCTAGAAGTTGGACTCCAGCTTTGTGCTACTAGACAGGATGCATTCAGGTTGCAAACAAAATATATGAATTGTTCACTGCTCACTTAGTTTAGTTTTTTTCCTTCTTCTTTTTTATACTATTCCACATATGGTGGCAAGCATAGCAAGAGAGATCAGTGTTAACTGCATTTGGCACCAGCAATTGTAGCATTTATGTGCTACACTTTCTGGAGAAGGTGGGATGTCTTCTGAGATGGCTGTAGGGAATTTTTTAAATATGCTGGCTTTTTAAGGAAATCTCACTAAATACAGGCATGGAGGTTGTTATCTATCATCATCATCTATTTATATAGCATCATCAGTGTTCATGGTGCTTTACCAATAAAAGAACAACAAACAAACAAAAAAATAGCCAGCCCTGCCAAAAGAGTAAAATCCAGTACACACCCAGACATGCACACCCACGCAGGGAAGGAAGGAGTAATACATATATAACATTCTGCAACAAAATTGTAAGACAAATTATTCAGATAGAAATACTAAAACCAAAGCAATATAATACAAAGCAAACTTACATATACATATAACAAAAATATATTCAATTCTAAAACAATATTAAATTAAAATTTCCAAAGCTTTGGAAAAAAAGAACAAGTTTTTAATATAAGATTTAAAAACAATGAGGCAAAGAACTCTGCAGATTTACAGGGAGGCAATTCAAGTGTATAACCAGCAAGTGAAAAAGGATGAAGAAGTGGAAGAAACCGTTGGTCGAATGAGAAGCCTAGAGTTTCTAGAACACTTTCTGAAGATGTTCATTTCTAAACAAACATGCATATGATTGGGTTTCAGACAACAGAACCATTAGAATCAGTGCGGTGCTCTTGAGGTTTCTTTATATGGCTCTGGAGATGTGATGGTATACACTTTTTGTTCCCTTGTAATTTTAAGCAAATTGCTGATTTTCATAGTATAGATGAATGAAGCTTCTGAGTCGCAAGGCATAGCCCATAACTTTCCATGCCATCTGCCAGCTTCAAGCCCCTTCCTTGTACCTTATACACTTCCTTAACTTAGGCTGCAGTCTTACATGCCTTTCCCAATGTAAGCCCACTGAACATGACATGACTTCTGCAAAAACACTGTTATTGTCCTGAAGGTACTCTCTCCATCTGTTCCTCCAAAAAGCAAAGATAAATGTTCAGATTAAGTGTAGCTATCAGAATATGTCAGCAAAGCATGCTGTTGCTTTGACACTCAAATGCAAAAGATTCAATTTCCAAAGTCAGACCAGATTTCAAATCACATTGTGGTTTGTCACCAAGTGTGCTGTGATCTATGGGTGAGTTAACTGGATGGACTTTGACTTAATTCAGCTCAGTAGTTGCTGGATCAGATCGATGCTTAGCACCCTGTTCTCAGTGTCGTCCTGCTTTGGGATTCCAATAAAAAGGACATTGAAGCACTACCGTCCTCCGTTGCAATCGTGACATCCCCTTTTGAGATGTACCCTGTCGCTGCTGCCCATAAAAATACCACTCAGCTCTCATGGCTTATACTACTAGCTCTGTAGCCTTTGATAGACCTCCATGGGATAACACAAAGAGAAGATGTCTTGCTAGCTGATCTCTGCGCATGTGGAGTGGAGCATGGTTCTTTTTACATCCACCTGCCAGGTTGTTTTTCCTTTTCAATGTTTGGTTTTGAAAAGTGACAAGCAGTTGCATGATGTGGGCAGGAAGCACATCACATCTCGATCACGCTCCCTCGGCTCAGAGGTTACCCACCTCCTCTTCAGAAAACTGGCTGAGAGAGAGAACCCTGGAGTCTGCAGCCACCAAAGAAGGTAGATGGGTCCGATTGTTTGCTCCTGAAAACAGCAAAAGCAGGTTGAGCTGAAATGATCCAGTTTTTCCAGATCATAGAAATGTGCTCCTCTTCACTTGGTCTCTTCAAGCCCCTGAATGACTGAAGTAAGTAATCTTCACAGGTTATCCTTCTGAACTATAACTGTCACTGCAACTCTTAAAACCTATCTTTCTAAGGCGGGGATCTTGGGTATGCTTAATAAGGCATAAATTCCATTTAAGAGAGAAAAATTGGAAACCCCATTGTAGTTGCAATAGAGAGACTGCATGGGCCAGTCTGTTTTAGACATGATGATTTTATTTATTTATTTCCCGCCTCGCCAATAAGATCAAGGTGGCATTCAGTTCAATAGAACTGTCCTTGTTTTCTTAAGCACCTGATGCTGAGAGGTATGTTGCTGCTTGTACAGAAGGTAATATACAGTCACCATATCTAGTACCATTGATAGTTGTTAATTTATAGCTATGAATGATAGCTTCAGTTAGCATGAACATTCAGAGGGTTTTTATTACCAAGTCTGAGGATAGAACTGTAATCCCTTGTTAACAACTGCAGGGCTTAGAAAGGAATGGGATCATTATGCTTATGCCTGCTTCTATTTTATCCTTGTAGGGACAGTCAGGGCTCTTTGCTTATTCTAACACCATCATCTTCATCATTATTAACATTATCATCATTTATTTATGGAGCACCATCACTGTACATGGCAGTTTACAAGAAAAAGAACAAGAAAAAAAATTATTTAAAAGAGTGGTGGCCTCCATTAGCAGCGTGAGTTTGTCAGTCAGGTGAGCAGCCCTACAAAACCACAAACCCTGGTAGCTGAGATGCTAAATGTAAATGAAATTGCAAATATTATTAAAATAAAAGCACCATAATATCAATATTATCACAAGCCTATTAAAAACATTGCAATAATCAGCAAACAGCCAAACAGTTTTTGAGACCAGTTGAAAGAGACACTTTTTTGCATCCTTTCCAAAAAGTGCTGGAAATCACTCCTGAATCTACTGCCAGCCACTTTGAATCGGATGAACCCAAGTTCTGGGTTACAAAGAGAGGCTGAAAGAGGTTTGCAAAGAGAGGTTACTTTTTGCACTTCAACCCCCATACATGTTGGTGGATTTTGGGAATTGTAATCCAACAGGTCACATTTCCAAGCTCTGTATTCTATCCACTTTCTCCATCCCACGCATAATATTAATTTTTCTATATTCACTTATTTAGTCATTTTCCTTCCCCTAAAGGGATTGATAAAGAGAATGTTGTAAAACTTGTGGACATTTCTGTTAAAATACCATACTGTATAAACGTTCAAGGTGACGTGGCATTGAAGGCTTTCATGGCCGGCATACATAGTTTTTTGTAGGGCTTTCGGGCTATTTGGCCATGTTATGCAAGAGTTCCTTTCTGACGTTTTGCCAGCATCTGTGGCTGGCATCTTCAGAGAATGTCGGCCCCAGAAAAACCCATGATAGTTTCACCTCAGTGTTGCCATAAGTCAGAAAAGACTTGACGGCACACAACAATGACAATATGCCCCCCTGCTCTCCCCTTGTAGGCCCAGGAGAGGTACTGTATTTAGTTTAAAAAGAAGGGACTCAGAAGTCGTGGTGCTCTCTAAAAACAGCTTTGGAGCCACATGTGGCCATGGGCAGAATGTGTCATGCACTTATTCTAGGATTATGGCACTGAGGCTGGGAGAGATGTGAGGAGGACCTTGACAAGGGATGCTACGCTCAGCTCTCTGCGTGGTTTCACCTTTGAGCAAACATCTCAGGCGGCTGCAGAGCAATTCATTTTCATTTGCAACATACATTGGGAGCAGAGACCACAGCCAGCAGATGGTGGTTGACAGTTGGCGCATGCAGGGACCGCGTTCTCAGATTTGCCGCCCTTGTGGCTTGGAGACACAGGAAATCCGTTGCACCGACTGCAGCTCCGTCGACATGTGCAGAGCATCATGATGTTGCCTTGCTTTTTTGGGAATGGGGAAGAAGGAGTGTTTCATGGTCGCTTGGGGTGTCTCCACACTACAGAAACAAAGCAGTTTGACACCACTTTAATTGCCATGGCTCCATCCTACAGAATCTTGGGATGTGTGGTTTGGTGAAGCTCACCAGCAGTCTTTGGCAGAGAAGGTTAAAGACCTTCCAAAACTACGAATCGGACAGAGCAACAGTACTTCAGGTCAAACAGCATTATTTCTTTGATATGCACCCCTGCTCTCCTGATATTGATCAACTGCTCAGATGAAATTTCAGGTGTGGATTCTGCAAACCGTGCCTCACATTTAAGCCTTGTTAACTTAACATGGCATTTATATCTCCATACATGTTGGGATGTAATGCCTATCGAGAGACAGCATGGTGGGGTGGTTTGGGTTTGGGGCTAGGATTCAAGTATCAAATCTCAACTCAACCATGGAAATCCACTGGGTGACCTTAGGCAAGTCCCACACAGAAGAAAGCAATGGCAAAAGTCCTCTGAATAATTCTTACCAGGAAGACCCAGAATAGTGTCCTGGTTTGAGTGTTGGACTAATGACTCTGGAAATCAGGGTTCAGTTCTGCACTTGACCATAAAAACTCACTGGGTGACCTTGAGAAAGTCACACTCTCTCAGCCTCAGAGGAAGGCACGGGCAAACCCCCTCTGAAGAAACTTGCCAAGAAAATTCTATGATGTGACTTAGGGTTGCCATAAGTTTAAAAAAACGACTTGGAGACACACAACAACAACAAAGAAAACCCTGTCTGCATTGGCCAAATACAATGGCTTCTCCTTGTTCTTTGGGTGCAGAGACCAGATAACACACTGCCCAAATATTGTTGTTGTTGTTGTTGTTGTTGTTGTGGCTTGGAGACACAGAAAATCCATTGCACCAACTGCAGCTCCATCGACGTGTGCAGAGCACCATGATGTTGCCTTGCTTTTTTGGGAATGGGGAACATAACATCAGTTAAAAATACATCTATTAAAAGAACAAACAAGACACATACATATCTAAACATATCTATATTTAAAATTCCTAATTTAAAATTTACATTTTTAACAAATGGCTATCTCAGTTTCCAAGACACCTACACAGTAAAACAATCTATGTTTAAAATCCCTCTTTAACATTTACAATTTTAACAGAACACCTATCTCATTTTCCAAGACGCATAGATATGAAAACAATCTACGTTTAAAATTCCTCATTTAAAATGTACAATTTTAATAAACAGCTATGTCATTTTCCAAGACATGTATGTATTAAGACAATCTACGTTTAAAATTCCTTGTTTTAAATTTACAATTTTAACAAATTTACAATTTTAACATTTACGTCAAGGTACACATACACATGTAGTCGTTTAGAACGAATAAATTCCTAGGTTGGGCTGTTCAACTGAGAACCCTCTTTATTGAACACGTTGAGGTTGCAGGTAAAAGTGATGGATGTATTTAAACACATTTTGGTTTTGTGTTTTGTCTCTTTTTAGCTATGATTCCATGACTCTCATTTTTGGCTTTTCTTTCTTTCTTTCAGCAGCATCCCTGCATATCGGGTTGTAGAAGGAAATGCCATTGATGGCTCCAGACACTGAAGGAGGGATGGTTGGAAGCATCTTCCCTGCTTTCTTGGCTGTGTCCCTCTTTGCGATCACCGCTTGTTTCTTGATTCTGTGTACTCTTTGCCAAAGGTAGGCGCCTGAGAGATCTCCCCTCTATAATCGGTAATGGGAAAATTTCAGTCTCCAAATTTCTAGCGTTGCAATAATTTAAAAGTTCAGGCAAGCCTTTAGCAATATAATTTCGGCATCCAAAAATGGGAGCTGGGGAGGCAATATTGACAAGGGAATGCAAAGAGAGCAAATATAAGAGTTTGAAGTGTGAATCATGTTCAGTGCCTGATTCTCTGCCAAGCTCGAAATTTCAAAAATGAACAAAAGTTTCATGGAGCAGGATTCTTATTTGGGGGGAGGTAAATCTCTCATTTTGCTCGCCTGCTTAGTTCTATCCCTCATTTTATTTCAGTTCCATCAAACATGATTCGTGCTACTGTTCCATTACTCTTCCCTAAGGTTCAAAGATACTGTTGTTAAGATATCTGACTTATGGCAACCCTGTTCATGGGGTTTTCTTGGCAAAATTTGTTCAGAGGGGGTTTGCCTTTGCCTTCCTTTGCCAAGCAGCATAATAGGGTGGTCAAGATGGCAAGAGTTATTAATGAGGAAGAGCATGCAAGGTTGGAGAAGTTGCAGCAGTTTGCTTTTGCTGGAGCCTCTTGGGAACTGCAGCAGCCCTCTCCCCACACCCCAAGGGAGTGCAAATGACTTTTGCAGCTTGAACTCAGTTTGCAGCAATTGTATTAAGCTGAGGACAAAGTGGGAAGGCTGGAAGAGGAGGAGAGAGAAACTGGAAGGTCAGGTTTTATAAGCAGCTGGAAAAGTGGGATGACAGACGATTATATCCCAGTTGGAGAGCAACATGCTCTTATGCTGAGAAAGGAGTATGACCATAGTCACTCAGTGGATTTTCATAGCTGAATGGGGATTTGCACCATGGATTCCCGGAGTCCTAGGCTGCATCTATACTGTAGAAATAATCCAGTTTGACACTACATTAACTTCCATGGCTCAATGCTATGGATTTTGGGGAATTGTCGTTTGTTATGGGACCAGAGCTCTCTGACAGAGGCCAAATACCTGACAAAACTGCAAATCCTAGAATTCCATACGCACTGAGCCATGGCAGTTAAAACAGTGTCAAACTGCTTTATTTCTGCAGTTCAGACTAAGCCCTAGTCTAACACTCAGTCCATTACACATGCTCACTTTCCCAACTATTCCTGGGGTGAGCAAAATATAGCACCTATCCAAATCCATTTCTGCAGCCCTCAGAAATGTCTAAAATTTCAGTTCATCTAAAAAATTGAGTTTTTTACTGAGAAAAAATGTGGATCATGCTTTTGGAAACCTTTTAAATAGGTTTAGGTCCCTTTGCATTTTCTAACACCCCAGATTACCTAATTTTTAAAAAGAAAATCAGAAGTGAACTTCCAGCAACTTCAGGTTTTTATTCCTCTCCTGCATTTTTTTGGGGGGGGGGGCATGTCTGGCAGTCCTTTTGGCCCCCCAAAAGCCCCAGAAGCCAAAAATTGGGCTCGGATCCAGCAAAATTGCCCACCCCTGTAGGTCTGTCATTGGGAAAAGGCAAGGGTTACTCATTTACTTGCTGAGTTGATCTGAATGGTTTATTTTTTGAGCCCAAGCTATGTTAAACAGTAAGTATTAACTATTAGAGAAAAAGAAAGCAACAAACATTAACTTATTCTTCAGCTGCTCCAGATGGGGCAAATGTTATATTTGTTGCTGTAGTTCCTTTTTCGTTTTTTAAAAAATCGAAACAGTATTTTTGTTGTCCTTGGCTTTTTCCTGCCAATTCCCTGCACCATCTGCAATGTTTTATTCCCACCCAAAAGGGAGGTTCGTTTCAATTTCAGGACAGAAAGAAATGAAAAAGTTTCCTTCTCCATCAATGAAATTGTACTTTTGCACCAGAACACTTTTACTCTGGGTAACTGGAAAGGGAAAAAAAAATTAGAGAAGACAGCATTTGCCCTTCAGATCATCACAGCAGCAAACCAGGACCTGGTTAAAAATAAATCTGTTTTGTATGTTTATATGTTTTGCACATTTTTGTACATTCCCTACATTTCAATAAATATTGATTTAAAACATTAAAAATAAATCTATGGAAGAGGCCTTAATACAGAGCCAAGAAATGACTACAAACAATATCCAAAAAGAATGAAATTTTCTTTCAATCCACACAGATTTCTAGCATTGCAGAAAATGTGACACATGCAATCCTTCAAACTTATAACTCTTCGATTTGCTGGGATGCTTTGCCTGCTACTTTTCTTGGCATGGCCAAAACTGTATTTCTAAAGGCTTGTCTGCAATATTAAATTACTGCAATGCTAAAAATTGGAAGCTGAATGAAAAATCATGAGGAGGGGGTATATGCACTCATACACACACATACACACACCTGTAGTTTCAGCCTTTACACAAAGTTCACATAGTTGCCGCCCCCCCCCCTCCCCATGGCGAAAACATTAAATCTATTGAATTTGTGGTCTATTTTTTTTTATTATTATTATTATTATTATTATTATTATTTATATAGCACTGTAAATTTACACAGACTCTTTGAGTCTAATATGCTATGGAATTCTGGGATTTGTAGTTTCATGAGACATTTTGGCCTTCTCCTGTCCCAGGATTCTAGAGCACTGAGTCCTGGCAGTCAAAGTGGTGTCAAACTGTATTATTTCTGCAGTGCAGATCAGACCTGTGTCTCCTTCAGCTTCCAATGGGATGACTCTGGGGATCAGGGTTCGATTCTCAACCCATTGGATGAACCTGAGTAAGTCACACTCTCTCAGCCTCAGGGGAAGGCAATGGCAAACCTCCTCTGAACACATTTTGCCAAGAAAACCACTTGATAGCTTTGCCTTGGGGTCACCATGAGTCAGAAACCACTTGAATGCACACAAAAACAACCTATTAATGAGGAAAAATGTAAATATCTGGTTCTCCCTCCCCTCCTTTCCTTTTTAAAAGTGAGTCACAAGGGAATGTGCACAATGAAAAAACTGCATTTTTGGAAAAAGTCACAATTTGACTACATAGACAATAGTGCATATGTTAGAGAAAGGGGAGGGAGAGAGAAGCACAGTGCTGTGCAAATTTACAGCGCTATACAAATAAAGCTTAATAATAATAATAATAATAATGAAAGTCTTATGTCTGGTCAAGCGGTTCAAATAGTCTCAGATGTGAAATCTCAGATGGCTGGTGGGGTTGTGAGGCATTCATCAGAAATCAAGTTGACAGAGTCTCACATCTACGTTCAGTGGCTGCTGATATTCTGCCTCTGTGATAGTCTCCCAATAAAGACTGCATCCGCACTGCAGAAATAATCCAATTTGATATCACTTTAACTGTTGTTGTTTTGCACTTCAAGTCATTTCTGACTTATGGCAACTCTGAGGTGACTCTATCACAGGGTTTTCTTGGCAAGATTAGTTCAGATGGGGTTTGGCATTGCCATCTTCCAAGGCTGAGAGAGTATGAACCCTGTTCTCCAGTCCACTTCTCAAACCACTGTGCCATCCTGGCTCTCATCACTTTAATTTCCATGGCTCAGTGCTATGAAATTCTAGGAACTGTAGTTTGGTGGGGCACCGGAGCGCTCTAACAGAGAAAGCTAAATGTTTCACAAAACGACAACTCCCAGAATTTCATAGCATTGAGCCATGGCAGTTAAAGTGGTGTCAAACTGGATTATTTGCAGCCTTTCTTGCATGTATTCTTCACTGCTGTTATTATCAAAGGACCAAGTAAGATCTAATACATCCTGATGCACACCTTTTGCCAGATTGCTGTCTTGAGTTTCTAAGTAAATCCACACTACACAGTTACTACTGGGAGAGCCTCCTCAGTGGCTGCTCCCAGCCTGTGAAACTCCCTTCCACAGGAGTCCAACGGGCCGGGCCCCCTCTCTGCTCTCTTTCCTCCGACAGGCAAAGAACATTTTTATTTAGGCAGGCTTTTGACTCTTAAATCATGTGGCAGAAAGGTGTTAGGAAGTAGCGTGTCGTGCTTTTACCTTTTTATTTTTTTCAACTACATTTTAAATCTGTTCTAAACTTTTTTTAGCCACGTATTTTAAACGTTTAAAAATGTTTTAAAAGTTTTGCAAAAAACAGTTTTACCCGATTTTCTGTTTTAAATTTCTATTGGCCTCTTTGGATCCCTTTCTGAAAGAAAAGTGGAGTATAAATTGAACGAATGAGTGGATAAAATTACGGCACTTTGATAGCATCTTAACTGCTATGGCGTTTTCCTATAGAATCCTGGAATTTGTAGTTTCATAAATATTTAAATTTTCTGCCAGCGATCTCTAATGCTATAGTTCAGGGGAGTGGGGTAGAGAATTTTAAGCACCTCAACAAACTATGAATTCCAGGATTCTGTAGGATGGAGCCAAGGCTGAAACTGCTATCATTTGGACTCATTCATACTATAAAATTATAGCACAATGATTCCAGTTTGACTGCCATGGCAGAATCATTTGGATTCTGGGATTTGCAGTTTAGGGAGGGAGATTGCAAATTCTTTGCCAGAGTTCTTTAGTATCTTGTCAATCTACAAAGTCCAGGCTTCTGTAGGATGCAGCCATGGCAGTTAAAGTGGAATTATAGTGCTTATAACCGTGTAGTGTAAACAGAACCATTCTTTGATAATTTTGCTCCAAAATTCAATTTTTTGAATCTGGCTATTCCCAATCACTTATGACTGTTTAATTTTTATTATATCATATCATATTATATTTTATATTATATTTATTATATTTATTATTATAGAAAATAGTATTTTATTATTTTATTTTTAAAAAATAAACACTGAATGTGTCTTAGATATATTAAAATGCATTTTGTGCATTTTTACTAAAATATGTATTTTTAATATGACTTCTTAACCGACATGTAGACTGCAAGTAAAGACGATATGAACTGGAGAAATGATTTTACTGCCTGATGATGCATTACATCTCTTTTTCATCATTCAGGAAAAATAGGATCCCTCTTCAGGATGGTGAATTGCTAGCTGAAGCAGTGAGTACACCTCTTATTTTTATTCATTCTTTTAACACTCACTGGAAGCCTTATCATGTACAACAAATCAGGGTTCTTGGTCAAATTTGGACATTTAGATGTGACAAAATGCAACCCAGCTTATACTAAAGATGAATGCTATATGTGGAGATAGGGTTCCCAGATCTTGGGCATGTTTTCCCCAGAGCTTAGAGTTAAGTAATTAATTCACTGAGTTATCTTGTCACTTTTTTTTTAGTGATTTCACCTAACTTTCTAGATTCCCCAGTTAGGGGCTATACAGATGGGTGGCTACAGGTGGCTAAACGCTGCCCCTTTTAGCCCCGGATCATTGCTGCGACAACCACATGCCACAGCAATGATCCACTCCCTCTCAGGAGCAAAAAGAAGCCGCTCTAAGCGGCTTCCTGGAAGGGGCACCATAGTGGTGCTCGTGTGCCTTGATGGCGCCCCTACCACGGATTGCCATTTGGGTGCTCTGCCACCTGTGCATCATAATGGCACACCCCATGTGGCGGAACTAGGGCTGTGAGTGTGTAAATGCTCAGACCTAGTTCAGCGCTAGCATGCAGTCAGGCTGGCACAAAGTGCCAGTCTGTACGGCCCATTAATCCAGAGAAAGAAAAGAAGAAGAAAATTACTGTATATGCTCATCTATAACTCTAGAAATTTTAGTCAAAAAAATTGACTTGAAAACCTAGGTTGACTTATCCATGTGTAAACGTAGTATTGTACTTTAATTCTTATCAAAGGGAAAAAAGGAGCTATCCCCTTCACTGAGAAGAGTGGCAAAAGGCAACAGCTTAGTCTGTCCTGAGAGCACCAGCCTTGCCAGAAATTTGCAAGTTCTTTGACATCATTTTCCTTTGTTTCATCCTTTACATCCTTTATTACACACCCCTAAGTTTTATCCTCAATTTATCCTTAATTTTGGCCCCCAAAACCAGCCCTCAATTTATGCATGACTTATAGTAGAGTATGCTGTGGTCCGCTGGGGTTTGGTTCCAGGATCCCCCTTGGATAACAAAATCTGTGGATGCTCAAGTGCCATTAAATATAATGGTATAGCAAAATGATGTCCCTTATATAAGATGAAAACTCAAGGTTTGCTATTTGGAACTTATAATTTTTTTGAATATTTTCAATCCGTGCTTGCTTGAATCCATGGATAAAAAATCCGTGGATAAGGAGGCTGACTGTATATGCTACTCTTTGAATTCATTGGGAGTAGAGGGAATTATTTGTTTGTTTAGCAGAAGATGAAGGCCCTCAAGTAGACCATTTGTGAAAGGAAAGTATTTGGTATCTTTCTCATGTATTGTAACTCTTCAACAACTTCTCCTCCTCTATTGATTATATTCTGAACTGATTTCTAATAGTTGGAGCTTGTATATAAGAGGAGATCTCATGCTTTGGGACAGCTTCCTGCATCCTCACTATTCCCAGGTGTGCTGGTCTCCACACATTTCCAAACAGCAATCCTAGTATGAGCTTTGTAGTCAATGTAGAGAAGAAATGCCAGATTTGAGGAAGGTAGGCCTGAAAGAAAGGAAAAAATAGCCATTTTGAAACCAAGTTCTATCCAAACCTTATAAAAAATGCTTAGGAAGCTGGGTATATTTAAGAAGAGAAGAGAAGACTGAGAGGTGACATGATAATTGTCTTTAAATATCTGAAGGGAAGTCATCTGGAAGATGATGTAAGCTTGTTTTCTGCTGTTCCAGAGACTAGAATATGAACCAATGGATTCAAATTAGCAAAATGTGCTTGGCCATTCCATCCAGGTGATCCATGTAGATGTGGGCCCAAGGATTTCTTAAGCTAGCTTCTGCCCAAGGATATGCCTCCATCACCTTCAGGCAAATGTCCCATAGAAGGGTCATATCACAATCCGTGGTCCCATTACTTATTGGACTGGGATGCTGTACTTGTACTTCAAGTGATCCATGTGAGCCCAAGGATTTTTTAAGCCAAGCATCTACCCAAGGATATGTCTCCACCTCCTTCAGACAAATGTCCCATAGAAGGGTCATATCATGATCTATGGTCCCATTACTTGGCAGATATGTGACTGTGAAGCTGTACTTGGCCATTCCATCCAGGTGATCCATGTGAGTCCAAGGATTTTTTAAGCCACCTTCTACCCAAAGATATGTTTCCACCTCCTTCAGGCAAATGTCCCTTAGAAGTGTCATATCATGATCTATGGTACCATTATTTATGGGACTAAGAAGCTGTACTTGGCCATTTCATCCAGGTGATCCATGTAGATGTAAGCCCAAGGATTTCTTAAGCCAGCTTCCACCCAAGGATATGTCTGACTTCCTTCGGGCAAATGCCCAAGTAAGCTTGCAGTACATCCTCTCAGCTAGCCCTGCAATGCTGGTTTCTTTCCAGGTCTGAGGTGAAGAAACATGTTCTACCAATTTGACCTTCCTTTCTCTCTCTCTCTTATATTCCACAGACTCTTTTGAGACAGATGGAGCTTTCACCCCTTAGGGGATCGGTCACAAAGCTACAGAGGCTCGACAGGACAAATTCCAGAGCAAAGAGTAAGTTATGGCACATTCCTCAAATGTTTTTTTTAATTTATTGGTCTATTTACATCATGCTGTTTCCTCCAAGTTTGGACACAAACTGGCTTATAAGATAAAATGAAATAGAAGTTAAAAAATAAATGCATGTAGATTCAAACATACAAATATAATGTGGCCCACAGATTTGGGAAAGTGCTGCAGGACTTTGGTCCTTAGGTGCTTGAAACTTCAACTCCCAGAAGTCCCAGCCAGGTTGGCCAACAGTCAGGAATTCTGGGAGGTGAAGTTAAAAAAAAACACCAAACATCTGGTAGACCAAAGTTTGAACATCACTGCTGGGATATATGTGCACATTTCTCTTTGGCAGAGAACGCTAAAGACCTTGTAAAACTCCAACCCTCAGCAATGGAGCAACAGCACTTAAAGTGCTGTCAAACTGCATTATTTCTACAGTGTAGACACACCCTAAATGAGTACTTATGTGACAGGAGGGGAGAGGAAAATGATTTAAAACTGAATTATTGGCATTCTGAATTGTCTGAATTCAAGATGCTGGCAATGGGATTCAAAACCCTAATTGGCTTGAGACCAGATTATTTCTGCAGCGTGGATACTGCTAAAGTTACCATTAGTCAGAAAAGGCTTGAAGGTACACAACAAAAGCAACAGGTGAAGTGGCTATAAGACTGCACACTGCAGAAATAATCCACCTTGTGACCACTTTAACTACTTTAGCTCAATGGTAGAGAACTCTGGAAACTGTAGTTTTGTGAGACATTTAGCCTTCTCTGTCAGAGAGCTCTGGGCCACAAGGAACTACAATTCCCAGGATTCCATAGCACTGAGCCAGGGCAGTTAAAGCAGTCTTAAACTGGATTATTTTTGCAGTGTGTTTTGGATCGTCAGAGTGTCTTTCTCCCTAACTTCTTTTCCCTCTAGATCTTAGCCCATCCAGTGTCAACATCCATTGTGAAGACGATGGGACCGTATCCAGTTGCAGCTTTGTCATCCTTCCCCAAAGAGAGCTGCCACATCCTCCGTCAATGGATCTAATGTCTCCTGAGCAGACTTACTCCAACCTGACCTTCCCAGAACAAAGCCAGGAAGTGTTGTATGAAGCTGTTGACCTGAAAGAAGACAAATGGAGGGAGCCCAGCCCTGTCACTGCCAAGGGCAAAGAGGACCACAGTGTGGCAGATGGGTACGCCAAGGTGCAGAAAAGAAAGAAGAAGAAGAAGAATGCAGCTGAGCCAGAAGGGAGGCCCAAACAGGCACTACAAGAGTCAAGCCTTACAGAGACAGCTTCAGCTTCTTCAACACTGAAGGTATGAGAGATTTCCTTTTTTCAGTTCCCGACAGACAAATTCTCACGGTTCTTTTCCTTGGTCTGCTGGCATGAAAATTTTAAAACATACCCGGCAAAGTTTCACAGGTGAAACTCAGGGCACATGTGGCCAAGCAACATCAGAGTGTGGTCAGAAAGACAGGTGTTGCTAATGGAAGAACATACAAGTTAGGAAATATTGCAGCAGTTTGCTTTTGCTTGAGCCTACAGGGAAAAGTAGTACAGTTGGCGCTCCACATTCGCTGGGGTTAGGGGCACAGGACCCTGTGAAAGTGGGGAAAATGCAAATTAAAAAACATCCCTCTAAGTCTTGCAGGGCAACTCCTAGTGACAGAGGGTAGCCACAGAATCACACTGGAGGACCTACAAATGCCTAGAGAAGTGTTTTTACTATGAATCTCTAAGTCCTCCAGTGCAACTCTGTGATCAGTTTCCAGCAGAGTGGTCCAGAATGCAGCAGCCAGATTAATTATGGGGGCCTCCAGGATGGAGCATATTACCCCCGTGCTAAAATCAGCTTCAGGGCACAATACAAAGTGTTGGTTGTTACCTTTAAAGCCCTACATGGCTTGGGTCCAGGTTACTTGAGGGAACGCCTCTCCCTATACAATCCGCCCCGCACCCTCAGAACATCAGACAAAAAATTATTAGATTCTGTTTATACAAGACTAACACTAACTTCTCGCACGGAGTTTTTAGCAGTGGCTCCGAAACTCTGGAATGACCTGCCGGAAGAGCTTTGTTTGATAAACACTCTAGAAGTGTTCAAAAAGGCACTAAAAACGGAGCTCTTCCAGCGGGCATATCCACCAGATTGTGTATAAGATTTTATCGAACCCCTGCTTGGTGAACCCCTCTGACAGACCATATAGTCGATTTTAATTGATTTTAATTGGATAATTTTAATTTGCTGTATTGTAATATTGTATTGAATACATTGTATTGTTGTTTTATATGCTGTAATCCCGCCTCGATCCATAGGGAGAGGCGGGAAATATAAATAAAAATTTATTATTATTATTATTATTATTATTATTATTATTGAGGTTCCTAGAGGGAACATATTAATCAAATCCGCAAATAATCAAATCCATAAAAGTAAAAGCTGTAAATGTGGAGGGCTGACTGCATTTTACCCCTACTCTTCTTCCCCCTCCTTCTTAGTTTTTTCATTCATTTTGCATCAATTGAAGGAAACAAAGGAAACAGAGTGGGTTGAGAGAGACTGGGATGTTTTAAAAATAGCTTTAAAAATGGAATGGCAGAGGATTAATCAAATTCAAGACATAGCTGGAGGGTATGTCTTAAATGCATCACCCCTAAAGGAACTGTTTAATTTAAGATTAATGTCTCTCCATTCAGTTCTTCCTTCAGTAACAGGATTGTTGGAACAGGGTAGTGCAGTCCGTGAGCTGCAGGTGGCCCTCAACCACTTTTGGTGGCCACCATGTTCCTGACCCCTCTCCCTTCCTCAGAATGCCCTCTTTTTTCAATTAAACAAAAATACCCCCTAACTGTCAACTGCTGCTCCTGGAGGTGTTCAAGAGTAACCTGTTCATTTAAATCACCCAGAACTTATCCAAATGCCAAACAAAGCTGGAAGGTGCAACAAGAAAATGACTTCCCATCATTATTATCAGTTGAAAACTGGATGATGCTGGCCACTGATGATGCTGAGAAAGCAATGCTTTCACACTCCAGAGTAGAACTATAGGTGATGTTTTGATCCTTTATTGCCCACTGAGGGTGCATCTACACTGTAGAAATAATCATTTTGACACCACTTTAACTGCCAAGGCTCCATCCAACAGAATCATGAGATTTGCCATTTGGTGAGGCACTAGCATTCTGGCAGAGAAGCCTAAAGACTTTGTAAAACTGCAAAACCCTAGTTTCCATGGGATGGAGCTACAACACTTAAAGGGGTGTCAAACTGCATTATTTCTATAGTGCAGACTCCATCATACAGGAGTTATATTTGGCTCTTCAGTGGGTCTATAAGCATAGGCCTGCATCATGTTTTCTGTTAGTTTGCAGGTAGTTTTTAAAACATAATGTTTTTAAAGAGTGGCTTTTAAGAGGATGCTATATTGTTTTAAACTGCGCTGTTTTTCAATGCTTTTTTTTCTTTCAGTGTATGTCTAAATTGTTTTAATACTGTGACTAGTTCAATTCAGTTTTGCGTGTTTTTAGTTATATTATTCTTGTTTCAAATGGTAAGCTACCCTGAGTCCTAATTTTGGGGGAAAGCAAGATATAAATAAAATCTAAGGAGGTGGAGAAGGGAGCCTGGAATGAGCTCTGCCTGCATGCTACATGCTGTCAAGCTGCTCTTTTCTTCCATGAGTGTGGTGGTTACATTTGCATTCTTCTTTTGCTCTGGTGAATTCAAGACAATTTACATGGCTTTCCTCCTCTCCTGCTTCACAACAACCCGGTGAAGCAGGTCAAACTAGGAGAGAGCGACTGATCCAATAACACCCAGTCCGTTCTGAAGCACCTTTAAAAGCCAATACGATCCTAGGCTGCATCAATAGGAGTATAGTGTCTAGATGAGTTACCACTCAACCTGGAGAAAAGAAGATCAAGAGGTGAAATGATGCCCTTCAAGTATTTGAAGCGATGCCATATTGAGGATGGAGCAAGCTTGTTTTCTGCTGCTCCAGAGACTAGGACACAGAGCACTGGATTCAAACTAGAGGAAAAGAGACTCCAGCTCAGTATTAGGAAGAACCTCCTGATGGTGAGAGCTTTTCAAAAGTGAAAGATCCTGCCTCAGAGTGGCAGGATTCTGTGAATGAACCAAGGCTTTAACTTGGATCTTCCCAATCCCAGCTCTAATTATTACACTATGCTTTTTCTATGTAAAAGGATGGAAATGTGCCCAATGGCTGAACTTTAAATGAGCTGTCCAGAATACTGACTTTGTCTTTCCTCATAAGTCCAGCATCTTGGGTAGTTCTTTTAAAATTCACACTCAAACCTTCAATGGGCTCTGACATTAAAACCATGACTGGTTGGAAGGCATAGGATACTCTTGAGAATGAATATGACCCAGGATTCCATATTGGAAGAATCATAGATTCCTGTAGTTGGAAGAGACCCCAAGGGCCATCCAGTTCAGTCCCATTCTGCCATTTAGGAAGACACAATCAAAGAACTCTTGATAGATGGACATCCAGCCTCTGTTTTAAAACCTCCAAAGAAGGCACAATATTGAGGCAGCTTCTTTCACTGCCAAACAGCTCCTAGTGTTTAGGTGGAATCTTAGCACTTTTTTAAGGGCTGCTCTTCAGGGATCATTGTGTCCAAGATTTTATCTTTTTAACCTGGGAAGAAATCAAATGTGTGTGTGTTTTAATTTTTTTTAAAATATATCTTTCTTAAGTTTTAAATAAAATTATTACATTTCAAAATGTAGTAGTATGCTACATCCACTATGCACATCATAAATAAAATCAAAAGTACTGTAATAATACTAACATCCACCTGTTTCCAAACTCTCCACCCAAATTAAGAGATTCTGTAGTTATAGTAGTAAACATTTCCTTATTATTGTTTTTGATACCCATGCATTCCCGTCTTTTAAATCTTTTAAAGGATTTAAACTTTTCTATAGACTATAAAAAAGAGGGAGGAAAGGAATACACACACACACGCACACGCACACACATACACAGTTCATCTTACTGTTTTTGGTATCTTCCCTTAACTTTATTTAACCTTGCCTACATTGGGGTTTTTTTGTTTTTTTTTTAATTTGGTTTTCTTGGTTGGGTTTTGTTTTGTTTTGTTTTGGTAATCCTGAGGTCTAGAGATTTGGGATTTTTGTTTAAAAATGAATTAATTCTAAAGTTCACAATGTAAAACTTATACAAGTCAACAGAATCCCCATGGTATCTCCCATGTAGAAAATTACAGAAGACAAACTGCTTTCTGCTGGGAAATTTCATGGAATCTCAGACACCAGTAGGTTGAGAAGCCATTTTGTCCCTGTCCTTACTAATGGCTTTTTTTGTTCACAGCTGGAGGAAATGTATGCAGTTGTGTGCAAGGAGAAGAAGAAAAAAGCAAAGAACGGTGTGGTCCTTGGGGAAAACAGGAGACTCCAAGTGGAGACAAGTCATGGAAATTGCCATGTAGTATCTCTTGCTCAGGAACCTGATGGCGTGGCAGGGCATCCATCCTCATCGTTCCAGCCTCACATTATCGAACCCTGCTATGAGTCTGTTAGTTGTGATTCATGGGCAGATTTGGGCAAGAAGGAAACCGAAGAACCAGCCTATGAGACTGTAGATACACAGTGGAAAAAATCAAGGAAAAAAAGAAAACCGAAGAGCAACACTGCAGCCGAAAATTTGTATGAAAGCATTGACAACTTGGCATTTCAGTTCTAGAATGGAAACCTGACTCTCTTCAGTGGGATATTTCATGATTGGTGAAATGAATAAATGAATTTAGTGTAAAGTATTTCAAATGCCGCTTGCAACAGTCAAATACTAATTCCCATTTCATAGTAGTTGTCATAGGCTACTAAATGTTGGTTACCTTCTGCTAGATATTAACAAATATTGACTGCTACTGAAATATCACCAGATATCAAATGTGGATGTTCAGCACTGAATATGCATGAAATATTTGTACATCTGCCCAGAATTGTTTTGCTATCAAAATTCACTGTCAAGGAGACTTTCAGAGTGGTGGAGACAGAGGAATTTTTCAGCTCTATCTCAAACTCCAGTTTGTTTTTGTACTTACCCAAGTCTTGATGCAGTACTAAGAACTCAGTATCCTAACCCTAGATAAGATAGGTTGGGAAATAATATTGATTCAATGGATTTGCATCCTGTTTAGTTGCCATCTCAACAATACGGAAGAAAAAAAACCAGAAGAATTCTCTATTTCTCTGCTTCTATTTTTTACCTTGCTTTGAAAAAATAATGGAAACTATGTCTTGTGAAACTATAAAGAAGCTCCAGTTTTTCTGCAAACATATTTATTTGTGTTGCAATAAACATTAGAACGTGAACTGTTGGAAAGTCAAATTGATTATGAAACAAAAACATCTGAGCTGCAAGTATAAGTCAAAAATGCCATCCTGGGGCAAAAAAGGAGAGGAAGTGCTTAACCTCAAAAGATGCCAAAGTGACATTTTAAACTGGGTGACATTTTCAACTCAAAGAGACTTTACAGACAGGGCCTTTGGCATCTGAGGGCACCTTCCTTCAATATGTTGTTGCTATAAGCAGCTTGAATACTATTAGTCTTCCTGGGGGACATTTACACTATATAATTATAGTGCTATAATTCCATTTATCTTCCGTGGTTCCATACTATGGGAATCCTGGGGTTTGTAGACTGGTGAAGTATTAGAACATGCTGGTTGAGAATTTTCAGTGCAAATCTCTAAATTGCTAAAACAAAGATGGACATGTTGACTCTCCTTTTCTGAAATTGGGACCAGAAATGATTGGGATTTCAGAGGATTTTTTTTTTTTTTTTTGGATTTTGGAATATTTTCAAATACATAATATTTGCATAATATTTACGAATACATACATAATATTTATAAATACATAATCTTGCAGATGGGACCCAAATCTAAACACTTAAATTCATTTATGTTTCATATACACCTTATACACACAGCCTGAAGGTTATTTTAGATACAATATTTTTTAATAATTTTGTGCATGAAATGACATTTGTGTGCATTGAATTATTAGAAAGCAAAGGTGTCATTATCTCAGCCACCCATATGGACAATTTTGGATTCTGGAATATTTTGGAATTGCAGATAAGGAAGTTTCAACAGTTGAAGTGGAAAAATAGTACTATGGTTCTGTAGTGTGTATGGTGCCCTACCAGTCTCCAGAGCTTGGAGGCATTTCCTTTTTCAGATTGCAACTCACTGAACCTGGTTAGCTGAAGATGCTGAAAGTTGTAGTCCAAAAAAGAAACTTTCCTTACCTCTGTCAACTGTCATAGGATGCAAAATGGTTACAAAGCTGCAGATAAGGACAATTGGGTGTGCAGCTGCTGGAGTGCCATCTACACAAAGAGTATGTTAGAGCTGAATATGGTCCCCCAGATATTAAAACTCCAGTTCCCATCAGCCCCAGTCAGCAGTAAGGTATAAAGACAGGAGGAGGAATTAATTGACATCTGGAAGGCAGAAAGCTCCTTATCCATGAACTAAACTAACCATTTCCATCTTGGCATCTTCTGTATATGTTGCACTGCAACTCCCATTCTCCCCAGCTTGCAACAGATTTAAGTGCACCTAGTAGAGGCAGGACTAAAGCACTCAAAATTTTTTTTTTTTTTTTTTTTGTTCTTGGGGAAGGACGGATGTAATGATTATCACTTACAAAAATGTAAATACAATGGAGAGACCTTTTCACCCTCTTCCTTGAGTAAACGTGGCTTAATAATAAAATTTTATTGCTCAGTCCAAAGACCATTACAATTGCAAAATCGACATTTAAACATTATTATTAAAATTAAAGTTAAACAAGTACAAGAACTTGGGTTGGTTTTCTACTTGGCAAAATTACTCCTATTTGGTTGCAAATCCAGACAGCAATGAGGCCAGGAACTGATCCCAACTCACTGTTTCTCTCCCTCCCTCCTTGTCTCTTTTGTTAAAAGTGATAAGCAATGAAGCCAGCCAGGGAAACATGGATACGAAGGACAAAGACTGTAGTTTTAAGGGTTAATGTAATGCTGAGTCCATGAAAAGGCTACATAGGTAGTATGAACAGGAATGAAACAGGCTGATTTTTGAGCTGTGGGTTATTGTGTACTTTGTGTTACTTGTTGTGATAAATGGGAGTCCCTCCATTTATCAGAGCTTTCTTACCAGAAAGCAAAGGTTTAACACTTGTGTTGTGTATTGTGTATTATGTAAATGCAAATACGGGTATTCCAAAATCCTGAGACTTCTTGTCCCAAGCATTTTGAATAAAGGGTACTGAGCCTGTAAAACATTAGTTTTAAAACATGATTTTACAATAAAACACATATTACATATTATAAAAATCAAAACCTAAACCCAGTACACCCATTACACATCCCTCTACCCCATAAACTTCAAGGCAAAAAGCTTGTTTGAATAAGAAATTCTTTGCCTGACAGTGAAAAGAGAGCAGAGAAGGAGCCAATTGAGCTTCCCAAGGGAAGGATTTCCATGACACAGAAGGGAGGGCACCAGGTTAAGCAACAGGCCCTGAACTTCAACTATATCTCACCATTGCAAGGTGGGATCGGATCCTTTTCTAACAGACGGTCAGGAAATACTGTATATAGTCATGTATGAAGCCCTTCATCCAAACCCCTGTTCCCTTGCCGCAATTGCCCCCCTTTGATCCAGATCAAAGTGACCTTCCATGTTCTCCCTTTCCTTCTGGGATGATCATTTAATCTTGCTAAAGGAAGAAGAGTATCCCTGGTTCACAATCCCCCTATCCGTTTGCAGGAAAAAGGAACCACAAACTTCCATAAACTCTGTCAA
Organism: Urosaurus nigricauda; assembly: GCA_034509955.1. NCBI lineage: Eukaryota > Metazoa > Chordata > Lepidosauria > Squamata > Phrynosomatidae > Urosaurus > Urosaurus nigricauda. The sequence continues at coordinate 6,213,189 of JAOEGL010000004.1, forward strand.
TGTCCATGGGTCATTTGCCTCTCCTGTTATTTTCCCAGGCCTAAATTTTACGTAGTTAATCTTTCCCTCTCAATACACCTGCATGTTATCCTAGTACTACAGCATCATATCCTTATATCTTCATATTATCATGACAGAACCATTATTATTATTATTATTATTATTATTAACCTTTATTTATATAGCGCTGTAGGTTTACGCAGTGCTGTACATATAAATTCATAATTAGACGGTTTCCTGCTCTCAGGCTTACAATCTAAAAGACACGACACAAAAGGAGAAGGAAAAGGTGATGGGGAAGGGGATCAGGTCCGGTGGTCCATGTACCTGGTTCTGGTGGTACTGTATTTTAACTCTTATATTAAAAAAGCAACCATCCCCTGGTGAAAAGCAAGAGCACAATTTTTCCTACCGGTAGTAGCACTGACCCCTTCTTTATTCTCTAATCCATCCAGTCTTTAGTTTGAGCACAGTTATGCCTGCTGGAATTCTGTAAGTACTTTCGCATTGTTTTCCATTATTTCGTCTTTTGGATTCTTTGTTACATACCCATCAATTTTACTCTTGACTTATCCATGGGTCACATCAAAATCCATAATTTTGACCCCCAAGCCTGTCCTCGACTTAGACAAGAGATCGACTTATAGTCAAGTATATATGGTAAATGTATGGGTCTTTTTAAGGGTAAAAGTGAGGGTGCCTATAAATCAGAGGCAGGTATCAAAGTGAGGTTGAGAACAAGAAAAATAATCAACACTTGATGTTGCTAATTGCTGATTTCTTGTTCTTCCCTGCCTTGATCCATGGGGGGAGGCGGGTAAGAAATAATAATAATAATAATAATGGAACTAACTGGAGAAATCCCTGTTTTTAAAACAAGGTATCAAGAAAGAAAATTGGAGAGTTCTTTAAAGCAAACAAAGAAAATAATAATAATAATAATAATAATAATAATAATAATAATATTGTGGAAATTTGCCATAATGAGTCAAAACTGAGTTTTGAATGGAATGGAAAATTTGGTAGCACTTCAGACAGGCGACCACTAGAGGGAGCCATGACACCTCCTGCTGGGGCTGGCAAGCCTATTGGGAATACCTTGATCAGCCTTCAGTTGTTTGTATAATTACTGTATAATAATAAAATTGGAGTTTATGTGGTCTTCTCTGAATGGCCGAAGAGCGGCATACATTAATCTGGGTGCACACTTTGCAACAAGACTGCAAAGTAGCCCAGCACAGTTGCAGATAAGGCAACCTAGTGCTTTAGCAAAAGGGGCAAGATTTGAATTGAATTGGGGATCAGCTCTGCCATTTGGCAAAGTGGGGCGGTTGCCTCAGGCAACCATTCCGGGTGTTGTGAAAAGGTAGCATGTTGCTGCCTATTTAATTTGTTGCTGTTATGCACTTTTAAGTCAACTCTGACTGATGGTGATCCTATCATAGGGTTTTGTAAAGAGGTCTGCCACAAGCTTGTTCCAAAGCTGAGAAAGTGTAACTTGTCCAAAATCACTTGGTGGGTTTCTGTGGTTGAACCACAATTTGAAAACACATTTCCTGGCGTCCTAGTCACACATTCAAACCACTATACCACACCAGGTGTCATTAAATAAACCCTTGCCTAGTGGCTCCGTGGTTGTGTGCATTTGATTCCAAATTATCATAAGGTTTTCTTAGCAGGATTTATTCAGAGGAGTTTTGCTGTTGCTGTCCTCTGAGGCTGAGAGTGTGTGACTTGCCCAAGATCACCCTATGGGTTTTCTTAAATAATAATAATAATGAAAATTTATTTCCTAATATCCTGCTTCCCCCATGAGCAGGGATCTGAATCTTTACCTCTCAGAGTCCTAGTCCAACACTCGAATCACTATGCTATACTGGCTTTCTATTGTGAGATTTCCATGGCAAGATTTATTTAGAGGAGGGTAAATCATTGCCTCCCTCTGAGGCTGAGAGAGTGTGACTTGCCCAGGATTGCCCTATGGGTTTCCATAACTGAGCGGGGATTTAAACCCTGATCTCCCAAGGTCCTAGTCTAGTCCCCAAACTACAGTGGGCTTTTGTTATCCACTATGGTTTGGTTCCAGGACCTCCTATGGATACTAAAAAAATCTGCGGATGCTCAAGTCCCATTAAAAAACAATGGCACAGTGAAATGGCGTCCCTTATATGAAACAGCAAATTCAAGGTTTGCTTTTTTGAATTTGTATCTTTTTGGAATATTTTCAACCAGTGGATGGTTGAATCCGTGGGTAAAAAAAATCCATGCATATGGAGGACCAACTATAATACCCCACACTAGCCATCTTTAATTTGTTACTATGGTATTTTTATTGCTGGAGATGTCAAGATATGCTTGTGATAATATCTTTGGCCTTATTTGTCTAAATAGCTTGATCAGCTTAGGATAACAGCTCTTAGTCAATGGGCTTTTATGTAATTACTTTTAATAAAATACAATGACTGTCTGGCTGGCCTTTGATAACAATTTTCTTGTTCCACTGGGGGTGATGAGGTAGGATTTACTGTTTAGTCTCAGGCAGCAAAATGTCTTGGGATGAATAAATGACTTCTAGAATTGAATTGCAGTGCTTCTTAGCCAATCCACTTTGCTCCCTCCAGGGTTCCTTACGGTGTGATGGCACTAAAGTTAAGAAAAAAAATGTTGTTTTTAGTTTTTTGTGGAGCTTTCCTGTTCTAGAAGAGTTCCTTTCTGACATTTCACCAGCATCTGTGGCTGGCATCTTCAAAGAATGATGGCCTGGGAAAGAATTGGAGATATATATCCTGTGTGACCCTGGGAAGGAAGGAATAATTTGCGAATGTATTGTTCTGTTGCTAATGGCAGTCCTCAGGGTGGGAGGATATGCAAACAAGGATTAATGTCTGCTAACTGATGCTTATTGTTTGCTGGGAATCCCCTGGCCTTAGGCTGCGTCTCATTTGCGTAGATTGAGTCTTGACCTTGCTGTCCTTCAGGATTGGAAGCCAAGCCTTGTTTACTCTCAGGGTTTCCTCTTTCCTGTTGAAATTGTCCAGGTGTTTATGGATTTCTTTTTTTTTTTTTTTAATCGTAAAGATTATGGATTTCAATGGCCTCCCTGTGCATTCTGACATGGCAGTTGTTGGCATGGTCCAGAATTTCAGTGCTTTCAAACAGCATTTTATGCCCAGGATGGTTTATAGCATGTTCTGCTACTGCTGATTTTTCCGGTTGACCCAGTCTGCAATGTCTCTCATGTTCCTTGATTTTTGTCTGCACACTATGTTTGGTGTTCCCTATGTAGGCCTGTCCCCAGCTGCATGGAATGCAGTAGACTCCTGCAGCTGTGAGAGGGTCTCTCTTGTCTTTGGCTGAGTGAAGCATTTGCTGGATCTTCTTCATCAGTTTGTAAACCACCTTCAAATAGTTTACAAATTTCCCTACACGCACACTAGCTGCAAAACCTACAGCAAAATAAGGCCTGGGATCATGCTGCAAACCCACTGACTAAGCTGTGAGAATTGCACCAGAAAATCAATGGATAGGATTGCAAGAGTAAGTGAAAGAAGCAGCCCAGGAGGAGAGGAATGCTGGCAGAGATTTACAGACTGTTGTTGATTTGTACCTTCAAGTTGTTTCCGACTTATGGTGACCCTAAGGCAACCTTATCATGCGGTTTTCTAGGGATGAGAGTATGTGTCTCGCCCAAGGTCACCCAGTGAGTTTCCATAGCCAAGTGGGGAATCACACCCCAGTCTCCATTCTACTGTATAACCCATCATACCACTTCTCCACATATTAAGGCAAGACAAAAGCACATGTAGCTTCTAATAATCACCTGCAGAATGGACCTCCTCCTCCTTGTGAAGCTCCTGCCTGGTAAAGTACGTTGGCAAGGGATTTGCAATCATGGCAACAAGGTCACAGTCAAAACTAAGTAGCCATCATGAGTACAAAACAGTTGCATAATTTTATTCATTTGTAAGTGTTCCATATGCTCAGTTAACTTAGTGTACTCAGGGTGCATCTACACTGCAGAAGTAATGCAGCTCAACATCACTTTAAGTGCTGTATCATCATCCTATGGAATCCTGGAATGCATAGCTTTCCCAGTCCTTCAGCCTTCTCTGCCAAAGAGTGCAGATGCCTTACCAAACTACAACTCCCAGGATTCTGTAGGATGGACTCACAGCAGTTGAAGTGATGTCAAAACTGCATTATTTCTAAAGTGTGGATGAACCCTTTGCTGATACAGGATTTTGACCGTTTACCTTACCCTACTTGGAGATCCCTGGTATTCTCTGGTGGCCTCCCATCCAAAGACTAACCAGACTGACTTTGCCTAGCTTCCAACATTTAGCTTCCATATCCCAGTTGCTGGCTTCTCAGTGGGACCATCCAGGGAATGGTGTAGATCTGGGGAAAGCGAGGAAAAGTGGCTGAATATCAAGGAAGAGGCATTGAATTGCTGGTCTAACCCATCATTTTGCAGTGTGAATGGAAGTTCAAGGAGGACAGCTAGATGGTCGATTGGAACAAACTAGGGTTGTTTTGAACAACAAATGTGTCTGTGTGTGCCTGAGAGCTGGTGGAACAGAGCCTGAGTCAACGTTCATCTTGTGATTTTGTGAATAACATGTTCTAGTAGCGTCATATCTTGTGGGAGGTCAAGAAGGCACAACGAACTTGAACTCCATCACTCTGGACAGAATGAGAGATGCTTCAAGGAGACGTCTCGTGATGGAACCAATCCAGGGAGAGGGAAATCACCCAAACATGGGGAAGATTGCTTAAGAACTCAAAAATGGCAGGTTTTGGATTAAAACTCCCCAAATCCCTTATCCATCCAGCTGGCTGAAGGATGCTGGGAGTTATAGCCCAAAACTAATATCCCCTAATATCCATGGAACAACTGTAGCTTGGACCAGACACAATAAACTGGGTTATATTATTCAGGGGTTATTCAAATGGTGAAAATAATCCAGGTAGCATCTGGGTTGAATTCTTGTTGTGCACATGCATTTCAAATGCATCTGATAAAGGTCAGGGTGGGTTGCCAAAAAAACCTACTTAACCCGGGATAATCGATCTGCTGTACTTTCCCCAAGTTTTTCTAAAAGATTTGCATCATTACCTATGGAATAACTGATGCAAATAGGCCTGGGATAAACTGGGATAAAACTCTGCAAGCCGTGAAGGTGTTTCGAATACATCTGCATCATTATTCGAGTGCTGGCATGCGTGAGCAACTGAACTCACAGAGATGCACTCCATTAGTTTCCTCTTTCTTGCCTCTTCCATTCAAAGGTCAAGAAAGGCTCTCCTGTTTCCCATCTGTCCACCCGACTCTATACCAGGGTGGGCATCTCTGTAGGGCTATACCAGGGTGGGCATCTCTGTAGGGAAGACACATTAGCCTTCCAGAAGACCTTGGAGGACTGCACTCCCACTTTACCTAGTACTGCAAAAATAAATACAGTCAGACCTCCATATGTGCAGTTTTGACTTTTGAAGATTTGATTATTTGTGGATTTGATTATTTTTGCTGCATCCATACCGCAGAAATAATCCAGTTTATTTCTGGTTTATCGTGGCTTTGCTGCCATAACTCAGTGCTATGCGATTCTGGGATTTATAGTTTTGTGAGCTATTTGGCCTTCTCTGTCAGAGAGCTCTGGTGCCACAACAAACTACAGTTCTCAGAATTCCATAGCATTAGGGCATAGCAGTTAAAGCACTGTCAAACTGAATCATTTCTGCAGTGCAGATACAGCCTTGATTGTCCTAGGAATCTCTAGGTGTTCCAGCAAGACTGTGGTCAGCTTCTGCCAAAATCCGTGCTGAAGGACCTGGAGATTCCTAGAGAGAACATTTCTCTAGGCATTTGTAGGTCAATGTCCAGAAGATGGTGATCACAGAGTCGCGCTGAGGGACCTAGAGATTTCAAAAGAGGTGTTCTCTCAGATTAAAAAAAATACTGCTTTTTTGTTTGCAGTTTTTCTACTTTCATGGAGGTCCAGTGCCCCAAACCCCAGCAAATGGGGAAGATGCACTTTAAATAATTTCTGCCTGTGATTCCCCCAAACCCCTGTAGTAGTCATGTAGGGTATTCCCACCATGTCATGGGAACTTTCTGAGCTCCTAGAGAGTATTTGGGAACAAAAATATTTTTTGAAAATATTTGCATTTTTTTAACCCCTTGGGAATCTCGGGGCCACCAAAAACCAGCCCCATGACCCACGTGTCACACTTTCCCCAACCCTATTATATACCAAATAGCATTTCCACCAAAGCAAAATACCCTACGGTAGGACAGAGTCACCAGAATGTAGAGTTGATTTGAAGGACCATAAACACAACAGATCTAAAGTGAATTGTCTGGGGCACTGTATTGGTTGACTCCAGTCCTGTCATTTTCACTGCAACCCAAAATCTAGACACAGACACCAGTGTAGCATCTGCTAGCTCCCATCTGAGTGAGTCGGTGAAACCACTGCAAGGTTTATTCCAAACTTTAAGGGAACTGTCCAAGGTATGCATCTGCTGAAGAAGTCAAATCTTTAGCAGATGCGAGTTCTCATCTGAGGCTAGGGTTTGTTTATATAACGATTTAAATCCTGTCCTTGAGGCATTTGCTTCAAGTGGCCTTTTGACTTCACTGCAACACCATGAATCAAATATTCAGACCGGCAGCAAATATTTGCGGAAGTTAGTAGAGAAGCAGAGCTGGCATTATTAATGAGCAAGAGCACACAAGCTAGGAGAAGCATTGCTGCGGTTTGCTTTTGCCGGCATTTGCAAAAGCAAATGCTCAGTTGGCCGATTGCAAACCACTTTGGCACGTGGAGCTCAGTTTGCAGCAATCAAGGTAGACTTGGAACCAAGGGGAGAAATGGGAGGATAAGAGAGAAACCTGGACATTTTTAAAGCATCTGCAACGGGGCAAAAGTGCTGCTTTGCAAAGTGTGTGCCTACCCCTTTTTCTCATGCAGTTTTTGATTTCACTGGCATTTTGCATGCAACCGTGTGTGCAACCATGATGCTTATAATGTCTCATGCTTAACAGGGGATCTCTCTTGTAAACTCATGTAGGCCCTTCCACGTTGCATCACAAAGCAGGAGTTAGTGCTAGATCTCAGATTTGGCCTCTGAAATCCCAGGGACTGGGGTAGTCCTAAGTTGCCAACCCTATAGTGAAGTTTTCCCTTTGCTTCCATTGAGAACTCAAGTTTTCCAAAAGGAGAAGGGAGAAGTTAGGAAGAAAACTCCCCAGCAATGTGAGGGTTAGCGAGAGCCTTGTCACAAGCCTTCACCGTCTTGTGAAATGCTTGTATTCCTTGCGATTGCACAATATTGCAATTGATTTTTTTAAAAAGCCAGATCAGCATTTGTCCGTGTATGTGTGTGCACGTATGTTAAAGATTAAACAAGATGTACAAGAGAGAAAGGAAAGAATGGGAAGGGAAAAAACCAGCCTGGAAGTTGACACCCTGGGCTAGATGAAGAACAGCCCGGACTTGTTCGCTTGGTAATAATTTTTAAGGGAAAGGGGAAGAGGGAAAAAAGAATAAACCAAGAATCCAAAGAGACAGCAACAAGCTGTTGTTTCCACAAGTCAGATCTGCCCACGTGCCCCCTTTCCCCCCTTATTCTTTAGTCTATTCTCCCTCCCCAGCATCAATATTTAAGGCTGTTTGCCCAAAGCCCACCTTGCCAAGAGAGGCTTTGTAAAGAGAGGCTTTGCAAATTTGCAAATAGAAGGAAGCAAAGCTTTCTGAAAATTTTCTGTATATGACTGTGGCAAAGTGAGAAAAAAACTTTGTTGTTAGATTTTTGTGGGTTTTCCGGGCTACCTGGCCATGTTATGGAAGAGTTTATTCTTGACATTTCACCAGCATGAAGATGCCAGCCACAGAAGCCAGGGAAATGTCAGGAATAAATTCTTCTAGAACATGGCCACATTGCCCGAAAAACCCACCAAAAAATAAAAAATAAAAAAATCTATGGATGCTGGCCATGAAATCCTTTGACTTCACAACTTTGTTATTGTTCTTGTGCACCTTCAAGTCATTTCAGACGTATGGCAACCCTAAGGGATGGGTTTCATGGTGTTTTCTTGGCAAGATTTCTTCAGAGGAGGTTTCCCATTGCTTTCCCTTGAGACTGAGAGCATGCGACCTGCCTAAGGTCACCCAGTGGGTTTCTATGGCCAAGCTGGGAATTGAACCCTGGTTTTAGTCCAACACTCGAACCCTTGGGCCAAAGGGGCTCTCACTAGGTCTCCACAAAAGCCTGGGATTCAGAGAGAGCCACGCAGGAGGGCCTCGTGCAAATGAAGAGCAAGTCTCTCCTTCTGACACCTTGGTGCCTTTAACTGAAAGCTTTCCAGGAAAAAAGGATTTCTGCTATGGTTGGTGCGACTTCACTGCTTCTTCTCCTGTGCTGGTTATCATAGCCTGATGAAGAGGCAAGAGCAAAGGGAACATGGTCCTAGAATGGAACTAAAGTAAATTGGATAATATTTTGCAGAGAGACAGGATGGCGTAGTGGTTTCACTGTCCAAACGCTTCCTCCGCTCCTTGTCTACTGCCGTAACTATTCCTTCTGCAAAGAATTATTAAAGTGGCAGAGGGAGGAGGAGGAGATTATAGCCCTTCCATCTCTAGGACTCTATGTATTCCTTCATTTCTTGCTCTCAGCCGCCCTCCTGTGCCTACATTTGAGTTCTACAGCCTCCTCAGGCATAATATAGAAAATAAAATTAAAAAATGAAATAAATAAAAATAAAGAATAAAATAAAAATAATAGTAAATTTAAAATTAAATTTAAAATATTATTTAATTTTATTTTAATTTAAATCAATTTGTATTTTATTTAAATTATTTGTTTATTTTTCATATTTTGATATATATTTTCTATTTTATGTAATTTAAATTAATTTTATTTTAAATCTATTTTATTTTATATTTTATTTTAATTTTTTTATTTTTTATTTTTATATATTTTTAAATAATTTTATTAGTTAAAATAGTCAATTTACATAGAAATACTATAGATAAATGAAATAGTCAATATTTACAGAAATTTATCATCGCAAGAAAAAAATAATTTTTATTTTTTATTTTATATTTATTATTTTTTAATAAAATAAGTTGCAGATATACAGTGATATGGATATGCACACGTCCAAATGTGTTTAAATAGTTTAAAACAATTTAAGCATTGAGGGTTTTTTTTTAAATAACAAATATCTGTTCGTTTATTCTTTCCGCCTTTCCCCCAGTTCAGTACCAATGGAGGCTTACAAAACTGATTGACTGCAGCTATATCCTGCTGTTTTCCCATAATGGGATCCAAGGAAGCTCACAATAATTTTGTCTTCTCGTTTTAAAAGGAGGGCTTTTAAAAACAGCTCTGTTTATTTAATTGCATTGTAAACTTTTTTTTAAAAAAAAATTATAATCATTGTGTTTTAGCTCCACTTTCTTTTAATCTCGGCTGTGAAGCCGGATTGATCGGGAGTTCCTGCATGGCAGAGGGTTGGACTGGATGGCCCTTGGGGTCTCTTCCAACTCTATGACTCTAGGAATCCCTTGGTTTGTACCCTGCCCTCCAGAGCTACTGCATTCTTGTGCTTGACAGCACTTCACCCTGAGCCAGGTTTGTGCATCTATGATAATATTATTACACAAAACAGCATTCAATCCTGAGAATTATTCCTTGCAATCTAAAGTGGTAGAGGCCAGACACTGGGTTGGTGCATAAATAGTTTTTTGGGTTTTTTAGAATGGGGTAGCATTAAAGGAGCACCGGCATGGTCTCCTCTCAGTTCAAAACTTTTGTTTTGTTTCTCAACTCAGTGGTACTCGGCTGCTACCTACGCTGAGCCAAATCACGCAAAGGGACCCTGCCCACCATCTAAATGTGCTTCTTTTTGGTCTTACTGACTTCCTATTATACAAATTCTGTTGGGACTCGAGCTAAAAATGCTGCATTATATTTAAAGAAAGGCTTGCTTCCTGTTAAAACATTACTGTAATATGTTGGTGGATTGTGATTCGTACAGAAAAACATTATTCAGCTTGTAGAGAGATGTCGTAGTACCTTTTAGACTAACCAAAAGAAAGGTTGGCCAACTTCTTTTTTTAGTTAGTGATTCTAGACTAACATGGCTGTATCTTTGAAAGAAATTAGTCTCAAAGGTGCAAGATCTCTCTACATCTCTAATTCTACAGCTATATAGTATTGTCATATTATATAAAATAATATATATAATATACATATACATATGCATTATAGAACTTGTCACTCATTATATTACTGTGATGTTTTAATTGTGTTTTAAAATTGCACTGTTTTATTGTTGTTGTTTTTAAGCATCTTTTGTAAGCCACCTTGGGTCCAATTTGGGAGAAAGGTGACATATGAATGAATGAATGAATGAATGAATACAAAAATCTAAGCCTAGTTTTGGTTTTATTCAAGGGGTTTATTTTTAAAATATGATATCTGAAATGCTTGGGACCAGAAGTGTTTTGGGTTGGGTTTTTTTTTTCCAGATGTTGGAATATTTGCATATGCGTAATGAGATACCTTGGAGATGAGGCCCAGCTAAACATGGAATTTGTTTATGTTTCATATACACCTTGTACACATAGCCTGAAAGTATGTTTATACACAATATTTTTTAATAATTATTTTCATGAAACAAAGTTTGCATACACTGAACCATCAGAAAGCAAAGTTATCGCTGTCTTAGCCACCCTTTTCGAATTCTGGAGCATTTTGGATTTTCAGATAAGGGATATGCAACCTGTCCTACATTATCATTATGTTATAAATGTGGTGGTGTGCCTTCAAGTCACTTCCGACTTATGGCACCCCAATGGCAAACCTAGCAGAGGGTTTTTCCGGCAATATTTGTTCCGAGTGGGATTTGCTTTTGTCTCCCTCTGAAGCTGAAAGTGTGACATGCCCAGGTCACCCAGTGGGTTTCCATGTCCGAGCAGAGATTCGAACCCTGGTCCCCTGGCAACCCATTCCAACACTCCACATGCTGGCTTTCTATCTTACACATAAAGCTTACTATTTTGTGAAGAATGTCATGAATTTTGACAATGCTGTCTTCTTGTCCCAACAGAACAACACAGAGGGACACAGACAAAATAGGTCTATCTGCTCCAGCATCCTTGTTGTTAAAAATAGAGACGAATATGATAAATTAATGGTGCATTGACACTGTAGAAATAATGCAGTTTGACACCATAGCTCCATCCTACAGAATCCAGGGATTTGTAGTTTTGTGAGGCACGGGCACTCTTTGGCAGAGAAGGCGAAAGACCTTGCAAAACTACAAAACCCAGGATTGCATTGGATGGAGCTACAGCACTTCAAGTGGTGCCAAACTGCATTACTGTATTTCTACAGTGTAGATGTGCTCTATGAGACAAGAAGAGCACTGAATTGGATGTAGAGACTGAACACCTTAACTCCCAAAGGACTGAACAAGGACATAGCATTTTAGTCCACCAAGCAGGGCCCGAAAGCCACAACATTCCCCTAGTTTATTAAGAAGTATACTGCTCTGAAGCTGGAAGCACCATTTAACTAGGATAACTGATACTTAATTTGGAGTGAAATTCATTGTTTACTTAGGAGATTATCACATGGGAGGAATTTCTCTCAATTTCAAAAGAAATGAAAGCAGGACCAGTTTGGAAATGAGTGAATTTGCTAGTTCAGCAAATTTACGTGATTGCGTATTAACGCTGCAACGCGTTTGGAATGACTTCCCATTGCCTGAAATTGCATGTGATAGTTTCTCACGCAATAATGTGAAATCCCACGATTGCGTTCGGAAAGACTTCCCATTGCCTGAAAAGGAACGTGGTAGTCTTTCACGCAATAACGTGAAACCCCATGATTGCGTTCAGACTTCTATAGGATAATGCTTCCAGTTTCTGTCATCTGATAAACTCCTTAGCAATGTTGTAGCTGCTGACCTTCTTTTGCACTTTGAACTCAGTTTGCAGCAAGTGAAGTAAACAGAGGATGAATGAGGAAAGTGGGAGAAGGAGAGAGAAACTGGGGCATTCTGAAAGCAGCTGAGAAAGTGGGATGGCAGAGGATTAATTGGGGTTCTCCCTGAGAGATTGGAGCAGTTCGAAGGTATGAAGTTGAGCAAATACCTGCGAAGTCACTAACAGCATAGCAGCCCAGCTTTGGCAGGTCTTTTCCTTGGATGTCCCATAGAGACCAGGCCCTGTTTTCATTGGAGACACTTTTAAACTCTGATACAAAAGAAGGAATGAGAAGCAGAGTCACTCCAGCTGATTGTGACACAAAGAGAGAAGCATTGGGGCGGGGGGGGGGGAACCAGTCGCTGAGACTTTAAACCTAGGACTTTAAAGGTTAATACCAGTGCCTTGAACTGTGCCCAGAATCTGCAACACTGATGTAATATTACAATACTTATGTAATACATTCCGCAGGCAACTGCATTTTAGCCAAAATTTGTTTAGATTAAATATTACATGGACAGTCTGCTTTTTTTTAAAAAAAAAATAGAGGCCTGCTTCCTCTAAAGTCAAATGAAGGAAACTTTAAAAGCTCTGTTGGGTTGCATCTGCACTGCAAAAACAGCACAGTTAAACATCGCTTGACCCAGCAGTATGGCTTGACCCCACACTGTGCAATCATGGTGTGTGCATGCAGGCCGCCTTGGAGCAGTCAGTGCGGTCAGCGGGGTCTCAACCCGCTCTCAAAAGAAGCAGTTTTGGGCCAGTCTTTCCTGCCTGTCTGCTTGACCCCACCGTTGGCATTGAAGCCAAACATTAACAGCAGTCCAGTGTCATGAAAGGGTTCAATTGTATTAGTAATCTTGTTGGATATTTTTTGCATTCACTATACAGTCTGACGCTTGGAAAAGATCTGAAGGCTGGGAACCAATAGGGGATTTTACTTTTCTCTGTTGCTAATCTGGTTGTACAGTTCTCATTATTAAGGGGGAAGATGGGTCACACTTGTGTACTCTGATTTTCTTTGTTTGCTTCTTCACTGTATAACGCTTAAGGGTTCATCTTCCATTTGACTTTGCCTGGGAGGGAGAACTTTTAACCCAGGTCCCCTATATATTCAGCTATATGGGATTTAATTTGATTGCAGCTTTGCCATGTAAACCCACTGGGTGACCTTGGGCAGATCACACTCAATCAGCCTCAGAGGATGGCAATGGAAAAAACCCTCTGGAGGATCTTGCCCAGAAAACCCTGTGGCCTTAGGGCTACCATAAGTTGGAGAAGACTTGAAGGCACACAACAGCAACAGCTGAGGGGATAAATCTGGGTAGAATTCATGGGCAAGGGACCCAGTTCTACCCTTGGCTAATTTTTGGCACCATCAGCAAAAGGACAGGGATGCTCCTCTGCTGTCTACCATCTGTTGCATCATTTATCATCAATAAAGCTTATACTATGGCAGTAACATGTCTTCTTGTTCACCACTGGGTATTGGCATCCCTAGGATTGGCGTGACCCCGTGCGGTAACTCATGGTCCCATACCACACCATACAGAATCTTTAGTAATGTTTTTGTACTAATGCTACTCATCAGTCATAATTCCTGCATATCACTGAATGTAATGGCAATAGTTGTGTCTGTTGATGTTGTGTGCCTTCAGGACCTTCCTGACTTATGGCAACCCGAAGACGAACCTGTCACAGGGTTTCTTTGGCAAGATTTGTTCAGAGAAGGTTTGCTCTTGCCTTCCAATGAGGCTGAGAGCATGTGACTTGCCAAAGTAGGTTTCGTGGCCAAGCGGGGAATTGAACCTTGGTCTGCAGCATCCTAGTCCAATGCTCAAACCGCTATGCCATGCTGTCACTCCCTGTTGCGACACAAACAACTAGCCAAATTATACCTTTAAACTGCAATAATGTACGCACATCCTAAATATATTTACATGTACTTAGTTTCATGTGGTTAAAATGAAAATTCGGTAAGATGGGACATTTCTGAAGAAACATTTAAAAGAATAAAATTTAAATGTTAAAAAAGTAAAAATTTAATTTACACACACACCCGCAAGGCCACTGAGCCTCATCCCACTCACAGTTTCTTCTTCTGAGCTCCAGTGTTTTAAAGGGATGCTGGTAAATTCCCCAGCCCATTTCTGCCAAAGGGCAGATGATGTTTGAGGAGCAGTGGTGTCACCCTCTCTTAGGGACCACCTGGTGTGGTTTGCACTCCCTGCACTCCCATAGAGACACATTTGACTTATGTATGTATGTATGTATGTATTTATGGTATTTATACCCCGCTCTTCAGCCCACCCTGGGAGAGGCCTGGAACAACACATCGTTCTGGAACAAGATGCATGGTTGGGGTCAGTAGGCTCTTGGGCACCTTTCCCTCTAAAACTTTAGAGTTCTAGTGAATAATTACAATAAATAATTATTTACTATTTTGAGTAAGTGGTTAATCAATTACCACCACTGATTGAATGTAATAGACCTTTTTATGGGGCTTGGTCCTCTCAATCCACTTTTGGACACAGATGAGATGAAATAGGTTAGTGAAATGACTGATGTTCAGTTTTTGGCATATAAAGTTTATTGAGGTTAAATATTTCTTGGTCTCAGTGCTGCACTGTTGTGGTATCATACAGTGAGCCTTCCATATTCTCTGGAGTTAAGGGCACAAGACACCATGAATGCTGAAAAACTGCAAATTAAAAGAAAATGTTTTTTTTTTTTTTAACCTCAGAGAACACCTCTTTGGGATTTTCTAAGTTCTCCATTACATCTTTATGGTCAACATCTGCCAAAAGCCTACCATAGATTTATGCCAGAGGTCCTACAAATGCCTAGAGAAGTGTTTTCTTTAGGGAGCTTTAGACAAGTCTGTCCCAGGGTTTTCTGGGGCTGGGAGTGTGTCGCTCACCCAAGATCACCCAGTAGGTTTCTATGGTTGAGTGGGGAACCAAACCTTGGTCCTCAGAGTACTAGTTTAATGCTCAAAGCACTTCACCACTCTGAGAATCCTCCGTTCACATATGCATATTGTTAAGCTGAAATAAAACGTTTTCTGAAACTTCTTTTTTGTAGTATAGCAACCTACCCCTATTCTTTCCATATTTTTTCTGACTCTGGTTCCCAATTTTAACTTAAAGAAGTATGTTCTAGCAAGACCTCTACTTCATTAGTTGTGGGTACCTGTATAATAGATGCTACATCAGACCATTGGTACATCTGGCCCACTGCTGTCAGCTGTGACTGGCAGTGCATCTACACTGTCAAAAAAATGCCATTTGACACCACTTTAACTGCCATGGCTCCATTTTACAGAATCCTGGGACTTGTCATTTTCTGAGGCACCAGCACCCTTTGGAAGAGAAAGTTAGACTTTGTAAAACTTCAAATCCCAGGTTTCCATAGGATGGAGCTGTAGCACTTCAAGTGGTGTCAACCCGCTTTATGTCTACATTGTAGATACACACACGGTCTCCAGCTTTTCAGGCAGGATTCTTTCCTAGCTTTTTCTGAAGATCCTTGAGATGGCCTGGTGGCCTCCGATCCAGGAACAAACCAGGCCTAACCTTGCTTGCATCTGAAATCAAAGGAGATTGGGAGTGTTCATGGTAAGAGCTGTTCAACAGTGAAAGGTGCTGGCTTGGGTGTGGTGGAGTCTCCTTCTTTGGAGGTTTTTAAAGAGAGGCTGGATGGCCATCTGCTGGGAGTTCTTTAATTGTGTATTCCTGCATGGCAGATGTGGAATTGAGTGGCCCTTGGGGGTCTCCTCCAGCTCTAGGATTCTATGAGCTTGACTTTATTTGGACTCACTGCCACTGAAGGGTGGCAGCGTCCATGTCTGAGAGCAGTGAATCTGTGTCGGATTTTCTTCTAAATTCTAAAGAAGCTATCCAGGGGCTTTATTCTCTACCCCTAACAGGTTCAGCACCTTGGATACCTCCTTTGACACTTGAAATAACACTCAGAGCCCATTCATCACTCAGTGGCATGGTAACACTGGGTCTTTATCCACACTGCAGAAATAATCCAGTTTGACACCACTTTAACTGCCATGGCTCAATGCTAAGGAATCCTGAGATCTGTTGTGGCATCAGAGCTCTCTGATAGAGAAGGCTAAATATCTCCGAAACTCCAGTTCGCAGAATTCCATAGCATTCAGCCATGGCAGTTAAAGTGGTGTCAAACTGGGTTATTTCTGCAGTGCAGATGCAGCCTTGCTGACATTGCCGACAGCCTACAATGTGGGCACAGCCTAGGAATCACAATCAGTCCTAGGTCACAGGAAAAGGACCATAAATCAACTTCAGAGTACATATATGTGGTGGCACCCTGTTAGGAACATGCACATGTGTAGGTTGAGGTGCATTGTGCATTGTGGTGGTGCACTCAATGCTTTGCATTGGGTTTGTACATTATGTATTCTTGTGCACTGAGGGTCATTGTGCAACAGATGTATTCTGCAGATAGTGACAGAAGCAGAGTTGGGTGGACAGCATGTTCCTCAATATCTTGTGTTTCCAATAGTAGTAGTAGTAGTAGTAGTAATAATAATATTTCTTAGCCGCCTCTCCCCATGGATCAAGACAGGAAACAACAACAATGAACACACACAGCACATTAGTTAAAACACATCAGTTAAAATACACATCAATTTAAAAGGACATACATACGATGTAAAAGCACAAGCTATACACATATTAAAACAATCCATGTTTGAAATTCATTATTTAAAATTCACAGTTTCTAAGTTGTGCACACTGAGTTGAAGTTGTACAGCCTTGATTATTAATTGTGGCTTCACATCTTATTCTTAGTATTGTGGTTGTGTGTTGCACATCGTGCACTGTGGTGGTGCATCCAATGCTTTGTGGTTGAAGTGAATCAGTGACATGTCTTGCGCAATGTTGCTATTCTGTACAGGAGTTGTGTAGCACTTGCACAGCATATATCTCTGTGTAGATATGCTACACAGGGGAGGGGGATGTTGCTTTACAGCCTCAGTGCTCAAAAGGGTCAAAGTCTTAATCCAAGGCATTTCCATTTAAAAGGGACTGAAATTTTAGTTAAGACCAGATCAGATTCTCTATGCTGTCTGGAAGATTCTGGAACTCGTGGTTCAGAATATTTTCCAGGCTCTAGGATGGATAGGAGCAAACATTGGATCAAATGATACTGCCCTTCTGTCACCCTACTGATCCTATTAATTCCTTTTAATGTACTTTTTTAAAAAAAAAAACAACAATGTTTTTAATTGTACTGTTTTTAATGCTGTGAAGCCGCTCTGAGTCTCAGTCCTTAGAAAAGAGCAGGATACAAATAAATATAATAATATAATAATACTGCATTTACAACCATTTCTGGTGGATGCATAGCAGACAGCTTTCTTGGTGGCTGTTCCCGGGCACTGGAATTCCCTCTCCAGGGCAGCTAGAAAATACCAAGAACAACAACATTTATTTATAATGCCCTTTCCACCGAAGGGCAGAACATCACACATATTTAATAAAAAATGGACGATAAAACACAATCCTATAAAATGCTAAAATATTAAGATGCCAAAATAATATACTAATATGCTAAAAACAAAGCCCTTATCAGTCAGCTCCTTTCCTTGCTGTCCTTCTGTCAGCAAATGAAAACTTTTCCAGCCAGCCTTAAGGAACTGCCTGCAAGTGCTTTGAACAGTATGCTATTGTATTGGCCTTTATCTTTTCTCTTTCTCATAAGTAGTTTAATTGCCTTTTGTGTGTTTTTGGCTTGTCCTTTGTGACTGCTTCCCGCTTTTGGGGGAAAGCTGGGTATATTTGAACTAATAATAATAATAATAATAATAATAGGATTGCAATAGCATAGCTAAACAATTCCACTCTGCTTGGAACATGCAGTAAGATCCAACAATACTTCAGTTTCCTAGATTCATGGTTAAAAAAAAAAAAGCTTCAGTCAGCTAAACCTGGTGGATTATGAAACCATTAATAATAATGTTGGTCAGAATCCTATTGACAGCTTACCATATATACTCAACTATAAGTCGACCTCATGTATAAGTTGAGGGCAAATTTTGGGCCCACAATTATGGAATTTGCTATGACCCGTGGATAGGTTGAGAGTAAAACTTGGGGGCATATAGCAAAGGATCTAAAAGATGAAGCAAAGCAATGCAATGTCAAAGAACTTACAAAATTCCAGCAGACATAACTTTTTGTGCTTATTCTTAAAACTGGATGGATGAGAGAATAGAGGGGCTCAGTGCTTCCAGGACAGATGATACTCTTGCTTTTCACCAGGGGATGGTTCCTTCTTTTAAATAAGAGTTAAAGTACAGTACTTACATTGACCCATGGATAAGTCGACTTAGGTTTTTTTGGTTAATTCTTGAGCTAAATTTCTAGACTTATACATGAGTATATACAGCATGTTTCATAAGAGGACTTAATATCTGGAGGTATTCGAACTGGACATTTCTATAATGTCTCTATAATGTTCTTATACCTGGGATCAAACATTGCTAGAAATGGGGCCTGCAGCCAGGAAATCAAAAAAAGATTAAGAATGGGGAGAGAGGCTATGAAAGAACTAGAAAAGATCCTAAAATGCAAAGAAATACAGCTCACCACACAAGTTAGAATCATACAAGCCATTGTTCTCCCTACTACCAAGTATGGATGTGAGAGTTGGACTGTTCTGCTGTTACATTACTACACAGCAGAACCAGAAAGTGACCATTGTGAAATGGAACCAATATACAATGGGATGTGCATCGCATCAGTTCCAATGCACATTGGGCACATGTGTGCAGCAGGAACTCTTGCTGGTGTGTGGTTACACATCACTAAGGTGGTCACTTGCATCTCTGCTGCATAGCTAAGGGTGCATCTACACTATAGAAATAATGCAATTTGACACCACTTTAAGTGCTATAGCGCCATCCTATGGAATCCTGTGATGATGATGATGATGATGATGATGATGATGATGATGATGATGTAGTTTTACAAGGTCTTGAGCCTTCCGGAGCCATTGGTAGTTATAGTGGTGTCAAACTGCATTAGTTCTACAGTGTGGATGCAATCATGCACCCTAAGTGTATGTAAAGTTGCATAAAGTAACTGGTGACAATGGATTACAGAAATGATTGATGATGATTGATGATGATGATGATGATGTAATGGCAAAATGACAAAAAGCAACACTGCTTGAGATGGGCCACATTATCTGACAATACCTTGGATTCTATCCTTGGATAAAATCTGAACAGTGATGGTCCAAAACTTCTTTTATCCTTGGATAAAATCTGGGTAGCAATGGTCCAAAAGTCCTTTTATCCTTGGATAAAATCTATATAGTGATGGTCCAAAACCGATGGTCCAAAACTCCAGCCGGTAGCGCCAGAGAGACTGTGAAACCCATAATGATAATTCCAAATAGATATTGCCATAGATAGGATCACGATAGCACGTTTTAAAGAGTTGCACGTGAATGTCATATTCTTCCAAAAGGCAAATGTTTGGGGCAGTGGTGTCACTAGGGGGGTGCAGGTGGTGCGGACCACACCAGGTGACACCCTAAGGGGGGGGGATGTAACCATTTCTGTTCAAACACCTACCTTTTGGTGGAAATGGGCTGCTTTAAGAGATGTTGGGAGTGGGGTGAAGCTCAGTGGGAGGAGAAAGGAGGGCCCCCAGAATTTTTTAAATTAAAATTTCAAATTTCAAAATTTAATTTTTAAATTTTTTTTAAAAAAGTCTTTTTTTTTTTAAAAAAAATAGCATTTTAACCAAAACTTCACTATGTATATGTAAATACATTTAGGCTGTGCATATGATATTGTAATTTGAAGGTACAGTTTTAATTTTGTTAGTTTTTTATGTCACAACTATTAGCATTACATTGAGTGGCATACGGAAATTATGACTTGCATTAGTAACATTAGTGCAAAAAAGCATGAATAAGGATTCTGTATGGTGTGAAATGGGAGGAGGTCAATGGTGTGTGTGTGACACCATGAATTACCACACCGGGTGACACCAACCCTAGTGATGCCGCTGGATTGGGATAGTGTGGTCCATATCTGTGCACCCTCTAGTGATGCCCTTGGTATTTAGTGGGATTTTATTTTATTTTATTCCACCTAAACATCAAGAAGAACTTCCTGAACATAAGAGCTGTTTGACAGTGGAAGACGCTGCCTTTGAGATTGGCGAAATCTCCTTTTTTGAAGGTTTTTAAACAGAAGTCGGATGGCCATCAGTTGGTAGGGCTTGGGTTATGCATTCCTGCATGGGGGAATTTATATCTTTTTGGAATATTTTCAAGCCTTGGATAAAAAATAATCCATGGATAAAAAAAAATCCATGGATATGGAGGGACAAATCTACTGTTTTAAAGTGTATGGTTTAGAGTGCCTGAACCTTTTAAACACTGTATTCTATTTTTTTAACAAGTGATTTGTTTTAACGTTGGAATAGTTTAATTCTATTTTAATGGCTGCTTTTGTATCATTCTAATTGGATGGTGCTTTTAAATCATAAGCCGTTTTGTGTCTCAATTTTGGGGGGAAAACAGGATATAATGAATATAATAATATTAACAATAACCAAAAAACACAGCTCACGTCAAAAGTGGGCAAGAGCATGCAAGTACCGAGAGTGAGGAGGAGATGAGAAAGCCGACTTGGCAGCTGGAGTAAGTTTCAAGGAGGCAAACCAATATTTTGGCTTGTGTATCCATGCACTCTCAGTGGATCAAAGAAACCCACTGAAGTGTCTCTTGGCCAAAGGCAATCATATTTCAACTGGATCCAGCTCTTTGGCACTCACTACCAAAAGTAAAGTACCCGAAGGGTAGGGGATAGGCTAACTCCAGTCTCTAGGAAGGTATCGGAGCCAGGCCTTCAGAAACATAAAAGCAAAGTTCCACGATTTCTGTATTTTTTTGGAAAAGTCTTACTGGAACTGGGGGAAGGGGAAGGAAGGAGTTGTTCAAACAAGAGACACCATCAATTTTGGTCTCAGCGAAGGAACTGCTTTTTACAGTACTTAGATAACAATTCTTAATTATTAACTCACTTTGTTCATAAAGGAACTGCAACCTCCAGCTCTTTTAGCTAGAAAGTGCTGTTAGCCATCTGTCTATCCGTATGTAGGATATAGATTTAAAATAAAAGCAAAGTTCTTTGCATGCTTTTCTAGTGCAACCATCTCAGAAAACTTTGGAGGTTTTTAAACAGAGGCTGGGTGGCCATCTGTCGGGAGTGCTTTGATTGTGAGTTCCTGCATGGCAGAATCGGGTTGGACTGGATGACCTTCTATGAAGTTGATTAGTACCCTTCCCCCCCCCCTGAAAATAAGACATCCCCATAAAATAAGACCTAGTAGAGGTTTTCTTGAATTGCTAAATATAAGGCCTCCCCTGAAAGTAAGACACAGCAAAATTTTTGTATATAACATATACACATTACTATATCAGACGCTGTCTTATATTTGGGGAAACAAGGCATTTTTAACCACTCTATAGAGTAAATGGGCTCCTGTCACACTACACAGTTAGTGTGCTATAATTCCACTTTAACTGCCCTGGTAATATTCCCATGGACCCTTGGGATTTGAAGATTAGGGAAGGGCATTTAAAATGGTCTGCTTGAGAGTTCTAGTGCCTCCCCAAACTACCAATCCCAGGATTGTCTAGGTTGCATCCATGGCAGCTAAAGTGGAATTAAAGTGCTGTAATTGTGTAGCATGAAAGGGCGCTGCAGGAAAGCCCTTTTGAGGAGTTTGACTCTCCCTTCCTGGCCAGTTATTCCAGAGTCTTTTGGCCAGTCCTGCTTACAGACATCCAAATATGTCTCTTGGGAGAGCCAACAATTTGATTTTAAAACATGAACATTTTCTTGGTCCCTAGCCCAGATTGACTTCTTTAGCAAATTAATCAAACCGGGTAAGAAGAATGCAAGAACAGAAGACACTGGTTTATACCAGAGCTTGAAAAGTTACATTCTTTGACTTTTTAAAATTGCATCTCATAGGATCTCTGCGCCCAGGGCAATGTGTGTGGGAAACGTTTCCTCTTATCATTTCCTGAAAATGACAGCTATCACATTCACACCTGAGGTTCCAGTTCTTGGATATACAGGCATATACAGGTACACCTGAGTTAGCAAAAACTACGACAAAGAAGCGCCTTTTAATGCCTCCCCAGGATCCATTTTTCCTCATCCTCTGTTTAGTTTTTAGCAGCATCAGCAATGGACGGTGAAGGAGAGATTCACAGGAGATTATCACACTTGGGTTATTTCCACAACTATTGCGCTGTTGACAATGAACGAAATCATAGTGCTACAATGCCATGCTTTCCTTTTCAGTTTTGCAATCATGATATAATACCAGGACAAGAACCAAGAGCAATTTTTCATTTCGCTACTGGAAACTTTTTCCGTAGATATATTGTAAATGTAAAGTTTTATTACATACAAATGCAAGTAGATAAATAGGTACCACTTTAGTGGGAAGGTAACAGCGTTCAGTGTGACATGCTGGCCACATGGCCATCGGACTAGTCTTTGGACAACGCTGGCTCTTTGGCGGTGGACATCTCTTCATTTGAAGAAGCAAAAAGCGTAAAATGAGGGGGATTGCTTTACTTAACACTAAACAAAACATGTGTGATTTCGAGATGTCAGTAATTAAAATCTAAGAAAAGAACGGTTTTACAACTGGCAACTGACACACGGGAAGTTCACTTGTCTAATAGTAATTTGGGGGTTTGAAAACTAACAAATAAACCCAATGATGTGAGCTCTGCAACAGCGTGAGGGAATTGTTCTTGATTTCTGTGCCACTTTAATAGCTCAGTTACAGTGTTATCGGCCAGTCATTCGTGGGGTTTTACCATTAATAAGTAGTTATGTGACAATGCCAGTTTCCTGACATGAGAAATAACAGATAGGTGTGTCGTCATGTGATAATCTTTTTGCTATTACAATGTAATAACAGCACTGTTCCATAGAACCATAGAATCCTAGAGTTGGAAGAGACCCCAAGGGTCATCCAGTCCAACCCCCTGCCATGCAGGAACTCCCAATAAAAGCATCCCCGGCAGATGGCCATCCAACCTCTTTTTAAAGACCTCCAAAGAAGGCGATTCCACCACTCTCCAAGGAAGGAGTGTGTTCCACCATCGAACAGCTCTTATTGTCAGGAAGTTCTTTCCCATGTATAGATGGGTTCTCTTTTCCTTTCGCTTGCATCCATTGCTCCACATCCTATTCGCTGGAGCAGCAGCAAACAAGCTTGCTTCCTCATCAGTATGACATCTCTTCAAATATTTAAACAGGGCTCTCATATCACCTCTTAACCTTCTCTTCTCCAGGCTAAACATACCCAGCTCCCTAAGTCTCTCCTTGTAGAGCATGGTTTCTTACCCTTCACCATTTTGGTGGCACTTCTTTGGACACACTCCAGTTTGTAACATCCTTTTTGAATTGTGGTGCCCAGAGCTGGACACGGTATTCTAGGCAAGACCATTAGGGTATGTGTGGCTGCTCCCATATGTTATGCGGCTTCATAACTCATGATGAACCTATCCTAGGGTTTTCTTGGCCAGATTTGTTCAGAGGAGGGTGGCCATTGCCTTCCTCTGAGGCTGAGAGAGTGTGTGACCCACCGAAGGTCACCCAATGTGTTTCTATGGCTAAGAGGTGATTCAACGCTTTGTCTCCTGAAGTCCTAGTCCAATGGGCAAACCACTATGTCACACTTGCTCTTGGTTGTCATTCAAATTGTTGCATGCTTTCAAGTTGACGTCAGTAACTAAGCATGTTCAGAAAGCATAGATCTATCAGCAAGGCCACCAAAAAAGAAATAAGAAGCAAAGTGGATCAGGCTAATCCTCCCTTCTGTTTCAATAAGGAGCGGAGAAGGGAGAAAGGTAAGATTCGAGAATCGTCACCATTCATGCTACATGGCAAAAGCACCACATCTTAGCTTATACAGGTATGAACCACAGATATTGTGCAATGGCCAAGAAGCGCAAGGGTTTGGATAAGGAAACTTGTGTTTTGTGTGTGTGTATGTGTGTGTGTGTGTATAAAACAACAACAGGATGACAGCCATTGTTACTGGGAAAATCTATACTGTGGATCTCTGGAAATCCCTCCCTAGGAAGGCTGGAGTGTCCTTTCACTGGCAGCTGAAGACCTTCTTATCCCAATTAGTTTTTGAGCTGTCAGTTTTTCAGGAAAGGGCTTTTCAGAGGGTGCTGTATCTCTTTTAAATTGTTCTGTTATTAACTTCTGTTTATCCTTTTTAAAGGTATGCTTTACATTAACACACTTGTAACAGTTCAATTCTCTTTTAATGCTGACTTTCTGTACGCTTTTAAATTGTAATCATTTTTCATTCGTGAGCTGCCTTGCATGGGAGAAAGGTGGTGTCTAATAATGATAATAATAATAATGGCAATCTCCTGGGTGACCTTGGTCAAGAAATAATCCAGTTTGATACAACTTTAGCTGCTGTGGCTCAATGCTCTGGGATTCTGGGAATTATAGTCTGTTGTGGCCCCAGAGCTCTCTGACAGAAAAGGCTAAATGTCACAAAACAACCTATCCCAGAATTCCATAGCATTGAGCCGCGGCAGTTGAAGTGGTGTCACATTGGATTCTTTCTGCAGTGTGGATACAGCCTTATTTCAGTTCAGGGTAGCCAAACCCACACACACACCTATTGTTGCCATAGCACTTGTTGTTGGCCCCAATGCATATTTACTCCAAAGTCAGATTGGCCAAGTTCAATAGAGTTTACTCAAGTGTGCGTAGGATTGCAGCCGTGAGGATGATGAACTTTGTAAAAGTGCCGTGTTGCTGTCAAACATTATTGCTAGCACTTAATTATGGTATGTGAATGTTTCATTTTCCGAGCATTTTTTCAGCTTCTGCCTTACATCCTGCTCTTCCGCAGCCCAGATAACAACACTCTATGTCTTCTTTTGTTTACTACCACGTGGACATGGATCCTGGTTTTTCGAGTGACAAAATGCCCCAATGCATAGAGGTACTTATAAATAATAATAAATTTTATTTATATGCTGCCTCTCCACCAGGATCGAGGCCACTTACAGAGCAAACAAGAAAATAGAAATTCCTACAGTTCCTACAAATCCCAAATTACCCCTCCTTCCCTTAAGCACATAAAATCTCCACATAATAGTAACAGTTAGAAACATTACAATAATAACTAAAATAATCAAAGACAAGGATACGATTCAGGGTGATGGCCTATTTTGGAGTGTGGGCAAGGTAGCTATTCAGGAAAGGGCTGTCGGAAGAGATCTGTCTTGAAAGTTTTTTTGAAAGTGTCAAGACTGGTGATATGACGGATCTCCTTCCGCAGGCCCTTCCATAATCTGGGACCAGCTGAGGAAAAGGTCCTCTGGCTAACCGCAGCCGTGCACTAAGATCTTCTGGGAGGAACCTATTGCAACCAGTGAAGACCAGATTGGTTGCGACCCCCCAGAGGACTTTTTCCGGAGTCAGTCCCACTTTATGGAATGGCCTGCTGGACGAGATCCATCAAATTACCAACCTGAATGGCTTTTTAAAAGCCATCAAAGATGGATCTCTTTTGGTAGGCCTTTCCGGAATAAATCACTCAGCCAAAAATATCCCCCCACATAGGCACATAGGACAATGACTCTGCCACTGTTATTGTTGGGAACTGTTGTTTTTTGATAAAATCACCAGCTTGGTAGATGAAGGGAATGCTGTGGATGTAGTATATTTTGATTTCAGTAAGGCCTTTGACAAGGTTCCCTGTGACATTCTTGCAAACAAGCTTGCAAAATGTGGACTAGACAAGGTAACCGTTACATGGATCTGTAATTGGTTGACTAGCCGAACCCAAAGGGTGCTCAACAACGGCTCCTTTTCATCCTGGAGAGAAGTGACCAGTGGGGTCCCACAAGGCTCTGTCCTGGGCCCAGTGCTATTCAATATCTTTATTAATGACTTGGATGAAGTTATTGAGGGCCTAGTTATCAAATTTGCAGATGACACCAAATTAGGAGGAGTAGCTAATACCCCAGAGAACAGGATCAAAATTCAAAATGACCTGAATAGACTAGAAAGTTCAGCCAACGCTAACAAAATGAAATTCAATACAGAGAAGTGTAAGGTTCTGCACTTAGGGAGGAAAAATGAAATGCACAGATATAGGATGGGAGACACCTGGCTGAATGAAAGTACGTGTGAAAGGGATCTAGGAGTCCAAGTAGACCACAAGTTGAACATGAGTCAACAGTGCGATGCAGCAGGTAAAAAGGCCAATGCAATTTTAGGCTGCATCAATAGAAGTATAATGTCTAGATCAAGGGAAGTATAATGTCTAGATCACTTGTAATAATATTGTGTCCAGTTCTGAGCACCACAATTCAAAAAGGATGTGGAGAAACTGGAGCGGGTCCAAAGGAATTAGTGTTCTTTCAACCACCATCTTGAGGGGAGAGAAAGGCAGGCCACCTCCTGCTGCAAGCAAGAAGAGCCCTCCCTTCAACCACCATCTTGAGGGGAGTTAATTGTCTAATTAACAAATTGTAAGCCGCTCTGATAGCTTTGGCTGAAGAGCGGGGTATAAATAAAATTTATTATTATTATTATTATTATTAAAGGGGGGCAACTAAGATGGTGAAGGGTCTGGAAGCCATGAAGCCTTATGAGGAAGGAGTTAGGGAGCTGGGGATGTTTAGCCTGGAGAAGAGAAGGTTAAGAGGTGATATGATAGCCTTGTTTAAATATTTGAAGGGATGTCATATTGAGGAGGAAGCAAGCTTGTTTTCTGCTGCTCCAGAGAACAGGACCCGGAATAATGGATGCAAGCTCCAGGAAAAGAGATTCCACCTCAACATTAGGAGGAACTTCTTGACAGTAAGGGCTGTTCGACGGTGGAACACACTCCTTCCTTGCAGGGTGGTGGAGTCTCCGTCCTTGGAGGTCTTTAAGCAGAGACTGGATGGCCCTTGTGGTCTCATCCAACTCTATGATTCTATGAGGAAGATCTCTCTCTCTCTCTCTCTCTCTCTCTCTCTCTCTCTCTCTGTATATGGACTACAACACCGAAAACCCCCCAGTCAGCAAAGTTCTAAGATTCTGGGTGCCATAGTCCATTTAAAAAAAAGTAACATTTTCCCCAGGACAAGATTCCCTCCAGCCCAGGCTAGATGATGATGATGATGATGATGATGATGATGAAACTTTATTTATATAGTGCTGTAAATTTACATAGTGCTGTACATACAATCTTAGATCTAGCTAGTTATATATGTCTCTGTGTGTGTATCCAGCTAGATCTACTCATGCATATATATATATATATATACATATATATATATATATATATGAAATTTTGTCATATGTTTTTCATATATATGAAATGCATATATACACATGTGCACATGAATAGCTGGATACATACACAAAGACACACACAGAGACTACAACACTCAGAATCTCCCAACAAGTTGGATTCTGGATGCTGTAACCCCTTAAAAAAGTAACTTGCCTCAAGGATAAGATCCTCCACATGCGAAGGTAGAGCTAGCTAGTATATGTAGTCAGGTGAATGCGACGGTCAGAAATGCCTGTTATCAGCTTCGGCTGATAAGCCAGCTGTGCCCTTTCTTGGAGATGAGGGATCTGGAAACTGAGGACTCTTTCAAACGGGAGGAATTTCTCCCAATTCCGAATGGAGCCAATGCGGATTCATGTAAATTCGCTTGTTTAGCGAATTTACCTGAACCCCTGCTCCGTTCGGAAGGCATTCGGAAGTACTTCCCATTACCCGAAAATAAGCCCCCCTTGCCCGAAATCGCGTGAGAAGCTTAAATTCGCAATAACGTTAAACCCATGATTGCATTCGGAGTGACTTCCATTTTGCCCGAATTTGCGTGAGAAGAATTAATTCCCAATAACGTGAAACCCCAGGATTGCGTTTGGATTGCTCTTGGATTATACTTCCAATTTCCCACGTCTGAAAGAGTCCAGGGGTCTCTTCAGTCCTGGATTTCTGTAACACACTCTACATGGGGCTGCCCTTGTGCCTAATTCGGAAACTGCAGTTAGTCCAAAACATGGCAGCCAGACTAGTTACTGGAACATCCAGGAGAGAGCACATAACACGGGTGCTCAAATCCCTCCACTGGCTGCAAATCAGTTTCCTGGCACAGTACATGGTGCTGATTTTGACCTTTAAAGCCCTTCATGGCTCAGGTCCATCCTATCTTAGGGACCGCCTCTCCCCATATGAGCCCCCTCGTACCCTCTGGGAGGAACTTACTACAACCTAAGAAAACTAGGCTGGCGCAGACCTCCCGGAGGGCCTTTTCCGCCGTTGCTCCAAAGCTATGGAATGGCCTGCCAGATGAGATGCGCCTTATTACAACCCTGGATGGTTTTAAGAAAGCCACCAAGACGCATCTCTTCCAGCAGGCCTTCCCTGAGAACGAATAAACTGTCCGTCAACTATAGTCCCTTCAGTTCTCACCTACTGAAACATGTAATACGCTTGAGGCCACCCACTTTCTAATTTTAGAGCTATCAATGTTTAATATCCATCTTTTAATGTTTTACTGTTTTAAATTCTACTCTTAGTTTAATCCGTTTTTAAGGGGCGGGAGGGTAGACTGATGTGTTTTTTTAATTGTATGTATTTTTAAATGTTGTACTCCGCCCCGATTGCTCACCCAGAGAGGCAGAATATAAATAAATATTTATTATTATTATTATTATTATTATCATCATCATCATCATTAGTGTGTGTGTGTGTGTGTGTATGCATGAATAGATCCAGCTAGATACACACATACTGTATAGTTTAATCTAGGCTGAGGTGGAGGAGAAATAACTTTTTTAAAGAGTCTACAGTACCCAGAATCTGTTCTGGAGTTGTAGTCCATATGCATATATATGTGTGTGTGTGTGTGTATATACACAGTATATATATGTATACATGTATATGAATATGCAGCTGGACTACAACTCCAGTTCAGATTCTGGGTGCTGTAGTCCAATAAAAAAGTGACTTCCCCTCCAGCCCAGGCTAGATCTAACTAGCTATATATATGTATGTGTGTGTGTATCAGCATATACTGTAGTCTACAACACCCAGGATCTCCCAGCCAGTTAAACTGGCTAGGGGATTCTGGGTGCTATAGTCCATAAAAAAAGCAGCTTCCCCCCCAGATCCCTCTCCCAGCCCAGACTAGAGCTACCTACCTGTATGTACATATACATACACGTACACACACACACAAATAGATGTAGTGCTCTTTCTCTCTCTCTGTGCATATGGACTACAACACCCAGAATCCATTGGGTGGGTGGGGGGGTTCCTGAGTGCAGTACTCCACATATGCATGAATAGATCTATCTCCCCAATCTATAGGCATACTCTGTATATGGACTAGAACCCCCAAGCTAAGATGTCTGGGGGATTCTGGGTGCTGTGGTCCACATATGCATGAATGGATCTACCCCCCCAATATGTGCAACCTGTATATAGGGACCACAACACCCCTCTAAACTGGCTAGGGGATTCTGGGTGCTGTAGTCCATCCACCAACCACCACCTCCAGCCTAGATGTATTTTATGCACGCCTCCCTATGGACTCAGATCCTGGGCGCTGTAGTCCATAAGAAAAGTAACTTCTTCCAAAAAGGGCCCACCACGCCCCCTTTTGCAATTGCAAGAGAGGAGAAGAAGAAGAAGGAAGGGAGCTGGCGCTGCTGGCCAAGGGAGGGGGCGTGGCGGCTGAGTGCGAGGCCTCGGTGCGTCTTAGCCAATGGGGGCTCGAGCCGGGTCCGGGCAACGTTCCATTTCGGAATGTTGATACAAGGCGCGGGCCAATGGCGGGCCAGCTCCCAGTCTGGGTGCGCGTTCTTTTCCTCGCTCGCTCTAGTCTTTGGCAGCAAAGGCAGCAGCAGCAGCAGCAGCAGCAGCGGAGCCAAGGCAGCGAAGGCAAGGGGGGCGTGGTCGGTGGGGGGCCCCAGCCCAGATCAGCACCCCCAAATTCCCTCCAGATTTCCACCAAAAAACCCATTTGTTAGCCTTTCCAACAATCCCACCCCCTTGATTTGCAGCAAAAAACCCCAATTCCTAGCAATACCCATTTCCTTACCCCTCTTAACTTCCAAGAACCCCCCAATTTGCAGCAACCCCAGACATCTAGACCCCCCCTCACTTTCAGAAAACCCCCTAACTTCCACCCCTGACCCCTAACTTCCATTTTTTTTAGCAATCCCAACCCCCCATTGGAAGCAATTTCCCTCCAATTCCCAACAATCTCCCCCCATTTCCAGCAATCCAGCCCCCCACTTTTTTGGGGGGCAATCTTTACCCCCAACTTTGGAGCAGTTCCCTTCAATTCCAGCAGTCCCTCCCATTTTCCAACCATTTCTGCCCCCCAATTTCCAGCAATCCAGACCCCCACTTTTTAGGAATTTTTTGCAAGAGGGAGCAATCCCCCCTAATTTCCACCCCCCCCCCACTTTAGGGCACCCCCCCTTGCCTCCCAGTTATTGCTGCCGCCTGCCTTCCTTTTGCAAAAAAACCTTTCCTTCCTTTTCCACGATGGATCCCAAGCAGCCTGGCCTTTGCAAAGGATCTGCTGCCTGGCCCAGGAGGGATCCACTGGGGATCCCTGACAGCAGCAGCAGCAGCAGCCCAGGCTTCTTCTCTTGCAGCCTCCTCCTGGGATCCCCTTCTTCTTCTTCTTCTTCCAGCCCAGATCCCCTGGAAGATCCTATCCCTCCTCCTCCTGGGTCCCTCCGGAGGAGAAGCCGGAGAAGGAGCTGCGAAGAAGACCTAGTGGCCAGGAAGCCTAGTGGTTGCAGCAGCAGCAGCAGCAAAGGAGGAGGGCGCCTCCTGCAAGGCTTGCAAAAGGTAGGCTTGCAAAAGAAAAAAGGAAGACATGATTAAAAACCATCTTCTCCTGTCTGTGCCAGGCTTCTAGTCCGAACTGCAAGGTGTATATATGTGTTGCAGATTTCCCTCCAACTATTAACATATATATATATATATATATAGGTCTCCAAGGATCAGTTTTTATTTCTGTATATTTCAAAATGCAAAGGGCAAAACCCACTTGCAAAAAAGCTTTGGAAAAGTTTCCTTGCAAAAGTTGCAGGATGCAAAGCAAGAAGAGAAAAGTGGGAGTTTTCTTTTCTCTCTCCCCCCTCCCTTTCTACTTGTCTTTATTTTTAAAACATTTATTAATATTATTATTATTATTATTATCATTATTATTATTAGTCTTTATTTATATAGCCCATGTAAATGTAGCCAGCACTGTCCATACAATCTTTTTAAATGAGATGTTTTTTTGGGGGGGGGAGGGATCTCTCTTGGGAATGCATTTCTGTTTTTGCTTGCAATATGTCTGTGTACTTTTTAAAAAAAAATTCATTGCATTTTTGCAAAAAAAGAAAGTGGGTGTGTATATGTGTGTGTGTGTGTGTGTGTCCGGGCTTTGCAAGGAAAAGGGGTGTGTGAGAGATGATGGTGGAATAAAAGGAGGAAACACCCCCTTTTTTGCACACCACTAGGAAACACGTGTCTGTGGGTGCACACGTTTGCAAGACACGTGTCTGCTTCCCCCTCCAGGGGTGGGGAATAATAATAATAAAACCAACGAAGAAGCCCCAGAGAGCCTTGATTCCGGATGGCTGACAGCTGAGCTTTGCAGCTAAAATGGTTGCAATATCAAATCAAGGAGCCTTGTGCAATTGCTACAGAGTTGCAATCCTTTTTTTTTTGGAAGAGGGGGGGCTTTTGCATGGATCCCTTTAAAAAGTTACTTTTGAAAGAAGCAAACCTCAATGGCAATGGTCCTTGTTGCCTCTGAGGAGGGGAAGGGCTCCTTCCTGGGCTAAAAGATGGCGCCTTGCCTTTGCCTTTGCCTGCCTCTTCTCTTGCAAAAAGTTTTTCATTTTTCATATCCTGCCCCTTTGGTGGGTGGGGATCATGGGAGGGAAGCAAAGCAGGGAAGGGCTGGGGCTGCCTTTTGCAAGGCCTTGCCTCCCTTCCCCGCCCCTTTCCAAGCCTCCACCCCCTTCCTAGCCTCCAAATGGCCCATTCACACGTGCATCCGGGAAAAGATGCGTGTCAGGGGTCTGCTGCTGCTCTACAAGGCCAGAGTGGGCAGAAGGGTTTAGGAGCCTCTTCTTTCCAGGCTCTCAGCTTGGGGTCTCCTTCTTGTTGAATGCCTTCCAGCCCTTTCTGGCCCTTTTCTGAGGCTGAGACAGTGTGACCCACCCAATCTGGCCCTACAGATTTCCCTTTAAAAAAAATAAAACAGTAACTTTTATTAACATTCAAGAGATTGAATGGAAGACTTTAAACAGAGGATGGATGGCCATCTTTGAATGTGAGTTCCTGCATGGCAGAATGGGGTTGGACTGGATGGCCCTTGAGGGTCTCTTCCAACTCCATGATTCCCTAAATACAACAGTTCAGTTTATCAATTATTGAGCCTTCCTTCTTTCTCCCCCTTTCTCTGGACTTTCGTTTATCTTAATGTCACATCCAAGATCACCATTCTTATATATATATATACCCATATTAGAATCCTAGAGTTGGAAGAGACCCCAAGGGCCATCTAGTCCAGCCCCATTCTGCCATGCAGGAACTCAAAGCTACTAGTACTGCAGTTGCATTTCCCCCATTGACTCAGAACTACAGAATTGGAAGAGACCTCAAGGGTCATCCAGTCCAACCCCATTCTGCCATGCAGGAACTCACATTCAAAGATGGCCATCCAGCCTCTGTTTAAAGACCTCCAAAAAGGAGACTCTATCATACTCAGAGGGAGAGCGTTCTGCTGTCAAACAGCCCTTACTGTCAGGAAGTTCCTCCTAATGTTGAGGTGGAATCTCTTTTCCTGGAGCTTGTATCTATTGTTGTGGGTCCTGTTCTCTGGAACAGCAGAAAACAAGATTGCTCCCTCCTCAATATGACATCCCTTCAAATATTTGAACAGGGCTATCATATCACCTCTTAACCTTCTCTTCTCCAGGCTTAACATCCCTAGCTCCCTAAGGCGGTCCTTATAGGGTATGGTTTCCAGTCATCCTTCCATTTTTCAAAATTCATTTCTCATTTATTAAAACTGTGGGTCTTTCCATCGCCGTCATATCTAATATTTTATTTCAACAGACCTTGACCATAGGTTTTTCAGGACCCTGCAGATTTCCATGCCCCAGAAGAGAATTGAACCCAGGATCTCCAGAGTCCTTTAGGCTGAAGGTTAAGGTCAACCTGAAGATTTTCATACGGGGGAATTGAACCTTGATCTCCAAAATCCTCTATAGGGTTGCATCTACACCATAGAAATGATGCAGTTCGACACCACTTTAACTCCCATGGCTCCATGTCAGAGATGAAGACCTTGTAAAACTACTGATCCCAGGCTCCAGCGTGGCCGACTCACACACGTACCTGGGCAGATGTGTGTCAGCTCTGGAGCATGGAGTTGCAATGCTAAAAATTGGCTCTCTCTGATCAAAATGGGTTAGGAACAGGGATTTTTCTGAGGCTGAGAAAGTGTGACTCACCCAAGGTCACCCTACAGATTTCCATGCCTCGCAAGGGAATTGAATCCACCCTCTCCAAAATCTCCTAAGCTGCGTTCCCTCCAGATGTTATGACTTTTAGACCCATTTATGGAGTTTTCAGATTTCCGAAGTGGATTTCAATTCAAGGTTGCAATTTTTAGACACTTTTATTGAGTCTGAGTTTTCGTGGATTTGATCCCCTTCTTCCAATGCAGACTGAAAAGAGTGGATTGAAATCATTTGGACTGATTTGGTTTGGATGGAGCTTTGGTAGAGAGTCACTGGATTGAAATTCATTTGGACTAATTGTATCACACTTTTGGAAACTTTTGGTAGATTGGAATCCACAGAAAGATCCACCTAAAATAAATCAACCCGTCTAAAAGGTACAGGTTGAATCTCCCTTATCTGGAATTCTGAAATCCAAAACCTTTTCATGGGTTGCTGAGACAGAGTAACACCTTTGCTTTCTGGTGGTTCAGTGTACACAGTCTTGGGCTGCATCCGCACTGCAGAAATAATCTGGTTGAACTCCACTTTAACTGTCATGGCTCTGTGATGTGGCATTCTGGGAATTGGTGTTTGTTTTGGCACCAGAGCGGAGCCACAGTTCCCAGAATTCCATAGCATTTGAGTTAAAGTGTGGGCAAACCAGATTATTCCTGCAGTGTGGATGCAGCCTTGGTTTCATGCATGGAATTATTTTTAAAAATATTGTATAGATTTACCTTCAGGCTTAGGCTGTGTTTATAAAGTTTACATGAAACAAATGAATTTTGTATTAACACTTGGGTTCCCATCTCCAAGATCACTTATTAAGTACATATGTATTTAAAAATCCAGAACATGTCTCAGCCCAAGCATTTTGGATGAGAGGACTCAACCTGTAAATGCAAAAATGTGGTTTAAAAAGGCCAGTTTGATCAGATTTGCAGCTTTTGTCTTTTTCTCATGCATCTCAGTTGTTTAGAGAATAGGGCTGAGATTCTTTGCTTCCTTCTGGGTATGTTTTGAATTAATACCCTGAATATTCCCCAAAGGTTATTGTATGATTTTTCATTTCATTTGTTGTTGTTTATTTTAATTCTTATTATTTTCTTATTCTTTATTTATTCACTGCTTTGCATAATGAATTTGTAAACCGTAAATTTACAGATCAAAACAAATATAAAGAACTTTGGGAAACAGCCAGTCTGTGATATTTTTTCAAGAGTGGAGCCTCCCACTACAAGGAATATATCAGACCCACTTATTTCTTATTTTCCAAGCCCACCACACATATATATATATATATATATGTGTGTGTGTGTGTGTGTGTGTGTGTGCGTGTGTGTGTGTGTGTGTGTGTTGAGCTTGGAAAATAAGAAATAAAGTGGGGCTGATATACTGCTGGTAGTGGGAGATGATGTAGTAGTTTGGTCTATGACTCCAGAGATCAGGGTTCAAATCCCAGGCTCTGCCATTAGAACCCACTGGGTGACCTTGGGCAAGTCACACTCTCTCAGCCTCAGGTTGGCAATGGCAAAACCTCTTTGAATGAACTTGACAAGAAAACCCTGTGACACGGTCGCTACAAGTTGGCAAGGACTTGGAGGCGCACAACAACAACAAAGTGTCAGATGAGTATTAGCATGCTCATTCTCGGAAGTGAACACAATTCGCACACACACGCACACCACTATATATACATTTATATTGACTTATATCTTCTTTCTGATCTTATCCTTAGTCAGCAGCCCTTACCTTTGCAAGACATTCAACAGGTGTGGGCTTTCTTAAATACATTTTTTATTGAATATAAAAATACAAAGACACATTACTTTGCAAAACCATACTTACAAGGCACAAATATACAGCCGTGTGTACTTATACCTACGTGTATTATACCGTACCATCCCATTCAGTCTTATTTTAACTATTACGTCTACATCTTTTTCTTTTTTACCATCTCAAAGCCCTTCATATATACCTCTCCATCACTCCCCCTTCCTTTCTTTATCAACATATTCTTCACTTTCCCTTCCATTGGCTCCTATCTCCTTTCCTTTATCTTCCCCTACACCTTCTCTAGCCTCAACAGGTGGGAACGTTATGGACTAGAAACTGGGCAAGTTTCATTAGTTTGTAAAACTTAGTGTGTTGGGTTAGAAGACTTGCTTTGCTGGTTCGCACTCACATCTGGCCTCCTTTATTGGTACAATTTCTTGGATATATTGCTGTTGTTGTTGTTAATATGCTGATTTAACCTTTGTTTTAACATAAGTATTCAGGGAAGCAGGTTGCATGGAGGTCATATGGTCAGGAGTCCCATCAACAGCTTGAAGCTTTTCAGAGTTTGAACAGGAGTTTGGCAACTGGGTCCTTGCAGGGTTTTCCAAAAGGGTAAATCTCTAGTGCAAGTAATCTCTAGTTAAGAGTGAGTTGTTCTTGACATACCTTCAGATTGTTTCCGACTTAAAACAACTCTCGACAGCTCTAAGGTGAACTTCTCCTAGGGCTTTCTTGGTAAGTTTCTTCAGAGTGGGTTTGCCATTGCCATCCTCTGAGGCTGAGAGAGTGTGACTTGCCCACCCAGTGGGTTTGCATGACGGAGCCGGCATTCGAACCCTGGTCTCCAGGGTCGTAGTCCAAGGCTCAAACCGCTGTGCGACACTGGCTCTTGGTGAAGAAGAGTGACACAGGAAAGGGATTGAAGGCAAGGAGGGAAAGATGGAGAAAAATCACGGCTCTTGCTGAAATATCATAGACTGGCTGTTTCTCAGAAGTCAGGAGGCTTGCATTAGGCTTCTTGCAAAATCATAAGACTGAGTGAGGAGTTCATGGTAAGAAAAATAAGTGAGACGTAGGGTCTCATGCGGCAGGCTTCCTCTTTGCCGTATGGTACTACTCTTTCCTTTCCTCGGTCTGATCTGCACTGCAGAAATAATGCAATTTGACTCCACTTGAACTGCCGGGGCTCAATGCTATGGAGTTTTGGGATTTTGTGAGATATCCAGCCTTCTCTGTCAGAGAACTCTGGTGTCGCAAAAAACCCCTACAGATCCCAGGATTCCATAGGATGGAGCCATGACACACTGCAGAAATAATCCAGCTTGAGACTGCTTTAAGTGGCCTTGCTCAGTGCTAGGGAATTGTAGTTTATTGTGGCCCCAGAGCTCTCTGATAGAGAAGGCTCAATGTCTCACCAAACTATAGTTCCCTGAATTCCTTAGCATTGAACCGTGGTAGTTAAAGTGGCATGAAACTGGATTATGCAGCCTTGGTTTCATCAGAGGAAAGTGCCACGTTGCAGGTTCTGTTCCGAATAACTGTATCCTTTTCGGGGTTTTGGGTATAACAGGAGTGGGCAATCGTTGTGGGTCTTAGTGCCAATTTTCTATCTCGGGACTTTCCAGAAGCCATATAGACTGCTCAGCTTGACCAAGAATGGGATAAAAGAACCAGAAGAGATGGGAAGTCCATTGAAAAACTGGTCTTATTGGAGGGGGAAAAAAGCAATTTTTGTGGAAGAGGGATGCAACCTGTTTAAAAGGTGAATTGGCATCCCTTATATATAAATGGCAAAATCAAGGCTTATTTTTTGGAATATATATATATATACTGTATTTTCAAGTTTTGGATGTTGAATCCGCAGAAAAGGAATCTCTGGATACAGAGGGCCGCTTGTCCTACCACTTGCTTTTATCTACCTTCAAGTTGTTTCTGACATAATGGCGATCCCAAGGCAAACCTATCACGGGGTTTTCTTGGCAGGCTTCTTCAGAGAGGGGTTGTCAATGTCGTTCTCTGAGGCTGAGAGAGTGTAACTTGCCCAAGGTCACCCAGCGGGTTTCATGGCAAAGCAGGAATTGAACTCTGGTCTCCAGAGTTGTAGTCCAGCATTCAAACTACTATACTCTGCTGGCTCTCATTGATCCATATATGGCCCCAAAGATTATGCAAATTTCTCCATAGGCCACATGTGTGCCCCTAGAGTTTTCTAAAGAACCTCAGGGGCTGTGTGTGGTGGATCCTAGGGCTACAAAAATAGTTCTGGGGCTAAAAGTGCCCCCCCAAAGCTGCTGGCTTAGGGGGCCACATGTGGGTTCTGGCTGCACTTGTTCCCCCCTCCCCAAGTTACAAGCCTTATGGATTGTGACCTACTTGGTTAGCCTGTGCATATATATATATATATATATATATATTATATTTATGTATATGTGTAATTCCGTACACAATATTTTTAATAATTTTCTGAGTATAGGTATGTGGGTATATATAGGGTTTTTTGTGTGTGTTGTTTGTGTATACAGCCAGCCCTCTGTATCCATGGATTCTTTATCCATGAATTCAAGCGTCCATGGCTTGAAAATATTAAAGAAATTTGTAAATCTTAAAAAGCAAACGTTGATTCCCCCCCCCCCCCCCCCATTTTATATAAGGTACACCATTGTACTATGCCATTGTGTTTAATGGAACTTGAGCATTATGGATTTTGTTATCAAAACAACCAACCCCCAGCAGATACCAAGGACTCACTGTAAGTGTGTGTGTGTATACACACACAGATATACATACACAGATGTATGTGCATGGATATACATACATTCATACACACATATACAGCGTGTCCGTGTCATATGTGGACGTGCCATACACAGCTTTCAGCTTATGCTGAAAGCTGCACACCAGTAGTGGCAATGGTTCACATACCGTGCCACACTGCATGCATGAGCCCTATTGCTTTCAATGGGGCTCATGCATTTGCAGAATTTCCCTTACCGGGGGCGGGGGGTCCCGAAATGGATCCTCTGCATAAAGGAAGGGCCCACACACACACACATATATACATACACATGTACACATGCATATATGCACGTACAAATGTATACTCACCCTCCCAAAATATTAGTCAGCCCTCTGTAGCCACAGATTCTGCCTCCATGCATTCCACCATCCATGTCTTGAAAATATTCCCCCCAAAATCCCCAAAGCAACCCTTGATTTTGCCATTTTATATAAGGGACACCATTTCACTATGCCATTGCCTTTAGGGAAGCATTCCCAGGATTATGCCATCTGCCCCAGGATGCCTCCCTTTAACTAGGTATTAAGAAGTCAAGGCCTCCCTCCAGTCCGTTTGCCTTGGTCCAGGCCCCAGAGGGAGAGAAGAACCACTGGACCTCATCCCCTTCCCACCACCTTTCCCTTCTCCTTTTGTGTTGTCTCTTTTAGACTGTAAGCCTGAGTCTTAAAACTAATTTAAGATTGTATGTACAGCACTGTGTAAATTTACAGCACTATATAAATAAAGGTTAATAATAATGGGACTTGAGCCTCCATGGTGCCCATGGGGTGGTGGTGGTGGTCCTAGATCCAAACCCCAGAGGATACCAAGGTCCCACTGTATACTTAGTGGCTAACTTGGGTGTCCCGGATTGCTGTTCCTTTGGAGCCGGGCATGAGCACGTCTCCGTTCTTAGTGCGAGAGCTTGTGACTGAGCCTCCATGTTGGGACACGCTTATCAGCTCAGAAAGGTTTCTGCTGGCACGGGACGGCCTGGGCTTGGGTTGGAAACGGGGCAGCTCTCCAAACTGCTTTTTTGGCTGTATCTGCTCTGTTTGTCTAAGATAACACCCGAGGCACTTGAGCTTTGGAGGGCAGAGCCCAGCACTTCTGGTTTGGCTGCACATGGGTGGGAGAGTCAGTCCTTCCTTCTTTCCGTCCTTCCGTCCTTCCTTCCTTCCTTCCTTCCCCAGTGAATTGGGCTATCCCAAGGAAATCTTTTATGCCAGCCAAATGGTGGGCAAAAAGCAGACACTTTACAGTGCAGACTCATGGTTTCCCAGTGTAGAAATCAGAGCGTAATCTACCAACAGCCCCATTTTACAGAAGCAACCAACATTTTGGAGAAGAGAGGTCCTTCTTTTGCACTGCAACTCCCATTATCCTCTGTCAGCTTGGTCACTGGCCATGCTGCCTTGTGGCAGCTGTTCTGGTCCAGAGAATGATTCCCCTTCCTCACAGTGTGCAGTCAATGCATCTTCTCTGTCGGTTTGGCCTCCCCAATAGTTGATGTCTCCTCTGCACCAAATGGGTTGGAACACAATGCCCATCATCTTTGGCCAGCATGGGCATTAGTGGCAGGTAACATTGCTAGGCAGAAAACAGCCTTACCTTGTAGCTGATGTCTCCTCTGCACCTGGAGTGCAATACCCATCATTCCTGGCCTGCATGCACATTAAATATTCAGTGGCAGGTAAGATTGCTAGGTAGAAAACAGCCTCCCTTTATAGTTGATGTTTCTTCTGCACCTGGAGTGCAACAACCATCATCCCTGGCCTGCATCCATTTTAACTATTCAGCAGCAGGGAAGGTTGCTAGGTAGAAAACAGTCTCCCCTTATAGTTGATGTCTCCTCTGCACCAAATGGATTGTGCAATACCCATCATCGCTGGCCAGTGTGGGCATTAGCTGTTCTGACCGGTGACAGGCACGTTGCACGATCCAATCTGGGTCAGAAGAAGTGGACTGGATTAAAAGGATTGACTGTTCCCTTAAAAGTTAAGACCAAATCGGAGAATCCTTCGCCCACTAAATGATTTATTGATTCATTAAAATACTATATATCCCACCCTCTATTAGCACTCTATTATTAGCATGAAATGAATCAAAAGCAATAAATAGAAGTGTTACATAAATAAATGCATTGATAGAAAAGGTGAGATTTATTGATGTCATATACTTATATAAAATAAACAAAAATCAATCTATAAAAATGTAATATAGATACTTGTATTAGTATAAAACACTTGATTTATTTATGGTATATTACATTTGTTTACACAAAATAAATAAAAATCAAGTAATGTAAGAGATAATTTATTTATGTAATAATTGCTTATAGAAATTGAATCAAAATCAATCAATAAAATTAATAAAACTGAATGTACTTGTTTATATAAAACACATGATTAATTTGCTTCATATTTTATTTTTAATTTAAATTATTTATACCCCTCTGGGCAGCTTAAAATCACTTGAAACAAGTTAATTCAAAACAAGAGTTTCAGAGTCCTAAAATCATATTAAAGAACTGTGTCACTTGACACTGAATAGTTAGAAAAGTTTCCCCCCCAGTTTTATTTTTATTGAAGACATCTTAAAACACAACATTAAGAAATACAGCTTGTGGGTTTATAATGTAAATGGTTGATACATAGGTGTTACAAATGTCCTGTGAAGATTCTGCCAAAGTCCAGCTTTAAAGATTTTGCCCTAAGTCTAGTGTTATCAATAAGTCTTTCCAAAACTTCTTGGAGATGTAATGGGATTGTCCAAAGTCCATCCTTGCTCAAATACAATTAGCCCTTCGTGTCCATGGATTCTGCATCCTCGGATCTGACCATCCAAGGCTTGAAAATTTTTTTTTTTTAATTAAATCCCAAAAAGTCAATTTCTTATACAGTGCCAAGTCCAAATCTCCTTGCAACCATGTGCGAATGTTTAAATCATCTGCACATTTCCATTTTGTGGTGGTTGGCTTATGCACAAAAAAAATGTGGAATTAAGTATTTGTCATGAAACCATGCATTAATTAACCTGTCTAAAGCCATGTATTTGTACAGAGCTCAACAAAATCATTAGTTCCTAGGTTGCATCTACACTGTGAAAATAATTCAGTTATAAGTGCTGCAGCTCTGTCTTATATAGTCCTGGGATTTGCAGTTTTATAAGAATGTTAGCCTTCTCTGCTAAAAAAGGGCTGGTGCTTTGAATCCCAGAATTCTGTAGGTTGGAGCCATGGCACTTAAGGTGGTGTCAGACTGCATTATTTCTACAGTGTAGATGCACACCCAAAGGCTAATGAGGGCCTGAATTTTGGCCAGCATAGTCTGTAGTGAGGAATGCTGATAGTTGTAGTCCAGCAATTCCTGGAGGTCTCCATTTTGCACACTCCTCCCATAATCCCTCTTTATGCTAACTGAGGATTCTGGGAGTTGAAATCCAAAGGTTCTGGGGCCCTTTCACAAAGCATAAATACAGCACTACAATTCCACTTTAACTGACCTGGCTGCACCCTATAGAAACCTGAAGTATGTAGTACTGGGAGATTCTAAACCTCTCTGGTTGAAAATTTTATTTTATTTTTACTTTAATCTGTAATCTGTTTTTTAACCTTGTTGTACCCCGCCTCGATTGTTTTACAGAGGGGCGGGTAAGAAATAAACATCATCATCATCATCATCATTATTATTATTATTATTATTATTCCAAGGGGCATCCATTATATACAAAGTTGTCTCACTAGTCCAGGATAACATGATTGATATAATCTTAAATATTCCTCCCTAAACTGCAAATCCCATGCTTTTGCAGGATGGAACGACAACAGTGAAAGTGTGCCACAGTTGCATAGCGTGAAAGAGACCCTGTAGGGTCCAAGGTACCCTTGCTCTGCACTGTGATCTGCACTTCCTTTGGATCCACAATCCACATGTAGCATCCAAACCTTCTTCTCCCATTCTAGAGTCCCACCCACAGCAATGGTGAGTCATTTCCGGAAGATTCTGAATTGGTGGAGAGACGGCCGAGGCATCCTTCTGACCCGTTGGCGCTGAAGCGGCTGGAGGAAGAGGCAGCGGCGCTGCAGCTCCTGGACCAGACCCCTTTGCACCATTCAGCACATATCCCTGTGCCCAGGCAAAGGTAGGGCCACTGGAAAGGTTTTGGGATGGGGTGGAGCGAGGATGAATTTCATGCCCTCCAAGGGTCCCGATTGGGCTGGGATAATCCTGATCCCAGCATTTCAGCTGTTTTTATTAAAATGCTCCAGTTTCTGTTTCCTCTCTTTTCCTCCTCTCGCTTTCCCCATTTGTCCGGGCTTACTTCAGTTCAGGATTGGCTCTTTTGAACCAAC
Source organism: Urosaurus nigricauda (assembly GCA_034509955.1). Classification (NCBI taxonomy): domain Eukaryota; kingdom Metazoa; phylum Chordata; class Lepidosauria; order Squamata; family Phrynosomatidae; genus Urosaurus; species Urosaurus nigricauda. Next base: position 6,255,698 of record JAOEGL010000004.1, read on the forward strand.
CATGGTTAAACCATGGCTTAAAGCAACCGTGGTTAAAACATGGCTTGAACTTACTGTGATTAAACCATGGCTTAAACCAACCATGGTTAAAACATAGCTTAAATCAACAGTGGTTTGAAACCATCAGTGGTTAAAACATGATTTAAATCAACAGTGGTTAAATCATGGATTAAGCCACCCATGGTTAAACCATGGCTTGAACCTACTGTGGTTAAACCATGGTTTAAACCAGCAGTGGTTAAAACATGTCTTAAATCAACTGTGGTTAAACCATGGATTAAACGAACTGTGGTTAAACCATAACTTAAATCAACCATGGTTAAACCATGGCTTGAATCAACCATGGTTTAAAGCAAATTACTTTAAAAAAAACCACTCCTAGTTTTTCAAAAATTGATTATTTATATATATTTTTGAAAAGTCTGGCTATTATTACTATGTTCCTACTTTCTTACTGGAACAGCAATGGCTGTTTGAATTTAAACATTTTAACTTTAACACTTTATTGGCACTTTGTTCATTGTTACCCAGTGTCAATTGCTTCTTTTGAATCAGTTGCTTGAGTGATTGTATGGCTTGCTGTGGTGGAAGTTATATGCCATGGGGGGACAGATTGGCCCTGTTCTACCTAGTTGCCAGCCCCTGCCCTACAACCTTGTTTGACAGCTGCAGCAACTGCTTACAAGACAAAATGGATTAACAAGAAGCAGTTTCCCAATCCTTCTCCATTGCAGACCTCTTTGTACCTGCTTTCTGGAAGATCTATGAATGCTCGGATACTTAACAATTTGTGTGTGTGTGTTAGTTGCATAGGGCCAGCGTTTAAAGAAAGAAAGAAACACGACTCATTTTCTGTACTTAATTTTGCTCATTGTACAGTCAGCTCTCTATATCCACAGATTTTGCATCCATGGACTTGTATAAGTTCCAAAAGCAAACTTTGATTTTGCCATTTTGTATAAAGAACACCATTTTATTATGCCATTGTATTTCATGGGACTTGAACATCCATGGATTTTGGTATCTGTGACTGGTCCTGGAACCAAACCCCAATAGATACTAAGGGTCCACTGTACTCCTCCCATGTACAGTGTGGATGTATACCTGGAGCCAGAGAATTGTATAGGTTGGGTATACCTTATCTGAAATGCTTGGGACTGGCAGGATTTCAGAGTTGTGATTTTTTTTTTTTGATTTGGGGATGCACAAGTAGTGTAGTACATACCTGTGCTGCACAAGTTTAGTCTCCCTTATCCAAAATGCTTGAGATGACATTTTCTTTCTTCTTTTCTTTTGGATTTTGGAATAAGTGTATCTGCATATACGTACACAATGAGATATCTTGGAGATGGGACCAAAGTCTAAGTACAGAATTCATATATAACTTATATAAACCAGTGTGGTGTAATGGTTTGAGTGTTGGAGTGCAACTCTGGAGACCAGGGTTCGATTCCCAACTTGGCTATGAAACCCTTTGGGTGACTTTGGACAAGTCATACACTCTCAGCCTGAGAGGATGGCAATGGCAAGAAAACCCTATGATAGAATCGCCTTAGGGTCACCATCAGTTGGAAATGACTTGACAACAAAATGAGCCTCAACAGGTGGAAAAATAATGAAATGCACAGATATAGAATGGGGGACACCTGGCTTAACAACGGTACCTGTGAAAGAGATCTAAGAATCCTAGTAGACCACAAGTTGAACGTGAGTCAACATTCTGCTGCTGCAGCTAAAAAAGCCAATTTGATTCTAAGCTGCATCAATAGAAGTGTAGTGTCTAGATGGAGGAAAATAATAGTGTCACCCTATTCTGCTTTGGTCAAACCTCACATGGAATACTGTGTCCTGTTCTGGGCACCACAATTTAAAAAGGACATGGGCAAGTGACAGTGTGTCCAAAGGAGGGCAACTAAAACAGTGAAGGGTCTAGAAACCATGCCTTATGAGGAATGACTTAGGGAGTTTGGGATGTTTATTCTGGAGAAGAGAAGATTAAGAGGTGACATGATAGCCTTGTTTAAATATTTGAAAGGTTGTCATATTGAGGGTGGAGCCTACTTGTTTTCTGCTGCTCCAGAGACTAGAACCCAGAATAGTGGATGCAAGCTACAGGAAAAGAGATTCCACCTCAACATTAGGAAGACTTTCCTGATGGTAAGAGCTGTTTGACAATGGACCTTGGAGTGTGACAGCGTCTCCTTTGGAGGTTTTTAATCAGAGTTTGGATCTTTTGATTATGTATTCCTGCATGGCAGAATGGTGTTGGACTTTTGGGGCTTTCTTCTGTCTTTGTGATCCTATGAACGAACCCTGCAATGGTCTGTTATGGAGACACCCAACTCCCTGTCTCTTTCTTTGCTACAAAGACTGTTTCTATTGAGTCCAAAGGGCAGCATTGCCTCACTCTTTGCAGCTTGGCCATGCTCCTTGTGAGCACTCCAGGAGGTGTGGCGCATGTATGCATGCACACACATACGCATGCACACAGACAAGTCAGGCCGGCCACATCATTCGCACCACTCCCGGTGAGGGGAAGCACCCAGCTAAAAATAAGCTTTTAAATCAGGCGGCAATTATGTGTGTGTAATCTTCTTAGATTACAAGCACAGAGGGGCAGCGTTGTTGCTTTGCCGGCTGCTGGAGCTGAAACAACAGTGACTTCCTCCGTCCTGGGCAATAAAAGCGGGGGAGTGACATTGGCAGATGTAACATCATCGAGGCAGAGCGACACCTGGCGGAAAGGTGACACCCCCTCATACCAATGCTGTTGCACGTGACCTGACTGTGCTGTAAACAAAAACTGCCACAGGGTTGTGGCTCTCTCTGCACATCTCTCCAGGGCTTTTACAAAGACGAATATTTTGCGTTTCAGAACCCAGCATCCCCACTTGTTTTCTGGGGTTTATTGGAACTGGAATCCCAAGGTTTGACAGGCCAAAGGTTAGGGTTGCCAGGTTGAAAATTGGAGAGGGCTCCTGTTTCTTTAATGGTTGTGTTTGTTGCTGCTGTTGCCTGCATTTGAGTAGTTTCTGACTTAACAGCGACCTGAAAGCTTAAGCTGTCACAGCGTTTTCTTGGCAACTTTCTTCAGTGGGGGTTTGCCATGGCTATCCTCTGAGGCTGAGAGAATGTGACTTGACCAAGGTTGCTCAGTGGGTTTCCATGGCCGAGCTGGAATTCGAACCCTGGTGTCCAGATTCCAACATTCAACCCACAAACCATGCTGGCTCTCATTGCTTTCATAGAAGAGGGGATTTCAGCAGGTGTTGCTTGTTGTGCAACCAGGGAATTACTGAAATTCCCTCCATTAAAGGCTGTGCAGAAGCTGTCTATACCTTTTATTCCGGCAACTGTACCAAAGGATGAGAAACCACAGCTATAGGCCTTCCAGAATTGTATGGCCTTCCAGCTATTAAGAATGCTAGGCATTGCAGTCAACATTTGGAGTGCCACATGCTTTGCGCCTATGCCTTTAATAGTTGTGTAGAGAGAGGATTTGAACAAGTGTTGCATCTTTTCTGGTTATGTGATTATCATGTATAAGGTAGTAATGGGGAATGCATTAGTTTCTAGATAGTGTGTGATCACCATGCCTGTCAGTGCTAGCAAGCATAACCAGTGAAGAGGGATGATGGGAGTTCTAGTCAAACAACATCACGGCAGGGGCACATGTTTTAGTGGAGCATTCTATGCAGAGATCTAACTGTGGGGGAGAAAAAAGGAAGATACAGGTTGTCTCCTTTATCCAAAATGCTTGCAACCAGAAGCATTTTGGTTTTCAGAGTTTTTCAGATTTTGAAATATTTGCAAATACATAGCAAGATATCTTGGAGATGGGACCCAAGTCTAAACATGAAATTCATTTGTGTTTCTTATACGCCTTATACACATAGCCTGTGGGTAATTTTATACACTGTGTTTAATCATTTTGTGCATGAAACAAAGTTTGTTTACACTGAACCATCAGGAAGCAAGGGTGTCACCGTCTCAGCCAGCCATGAAAAACGTTTTGGGTTTTGGAGTATTTCAGATTTCATAATTTTGGGTAAGGAAGAGTCAGTGTTTGCTGCTTGCCATCAATCTGGCAACAAATAAGAATTCTGCACTCCTCATGATATTCTCTTTCTGTCTCCAAATCTCTAGCATTGCAGGAACTTAAAAAATCCAGTTGAGCCTTTGGAAATTCAGTCCAAAGAAACACTCCGGCTAAGTGACCAAGGAAATGTGAACATGGCAAATGGAAGAGTTCACATTATGAGCAATTCTCAGTTCCTCTTCCTGTGCAAACTTATTTTGCGAGATGGCTGCAACTCTCCATAAATCCTGGGATTAGAAAATTAGCCTCAGACCTTCCAGAGTTGCTCATTGCTGGATTAAAGCCTTTGTGTGTGTATTGTATGCCTTCACACTAACTTGAACCTGTCATGGGGTTTTCTTGGCAAGATTTATTCAGAGGAGGTTTGTCATTCCCTTCTCCTGAGGCTGAGAGAGTGTAACTTGCCCACGGTCACTCTTGGGTTTCATGGCCAAGCTAGGAATCGAACCCTGATCTCTAGAGTCATAGCCCAACATACAAACTGCTGTGCTAGAAATTTTCAAACCCAGTCTGTTAAAATAGCTTTAAACATCTATATGCTTTGGAAGCCAAAGAGGCTGAGAAATATTTGTTTAATAACCAGGGGTCTGGAGCATCAGTTTTGGGTTTTGCAGTGTCTGCTCCTCCTAAGCAGCATATTTGAAATGTCCAAGTCTGCTTCAGGTGCATAATATTTGCAAATGTGAGGATTTTCTTGCAGGGGGATGGCTTTGCTTCTCCAGCCCAAGGGAAGCCACTGTATGTGTGTTAAAAGACTTTTGGAAAGGAAGAGGTGAAACCACTGAACTTTAGTAGGAAGGAAACCTCTTCCTTGCCAGTACTCTGGTTTGAAAATGGCTCTGGCTTGTGCCAGCTCCCTTGCTCTGTCCTTTGCCGTCTCTGCTTCTGCAGTTTGGCTGACTATTCCTTGTCTTCTCCCTGGGCATGTGTACCAGGGCTGGGCAGGGCGATGGGCCTGCATATGTCTCATCTCCCGTGGCAGATACCTTGAAATTGAATCCACACCGGGTGCAGCCTCTTGGCTCCTACTGCGGCTCCCAGCGCTCTTTAAAGAGACCTGTTAAGGCATTGCTCTTGTAGTAAACAGCTCGGCTTGGCCACTTGCCCACTTGGCATCGCACCGCACGGGCCACCCCCACCACCGGCTGAGTCTTTCCGGACCTAGCTGTGTACTAGCTGGGTATGTTAATGTTTGTTTTGTGTACTTGATCTCCTCCTCCGCCCCAGCACTGGGTCTCCCAGGGGATTTGGGGGAAGGAAGCTGTTCTCTCTCTTTCCTTCTGCAAACTTATCCTTGAAATCTACTTTTTCCATCTCGTTTTTGGATGCATCTGCACTGCAGAAGTAATGCATTTTGACACCACTTTGAAGTGCTATAGCCCCATCCTGTGAAGTCCTGGGATCTGCAGTTTTACAAGGTCTTGGCCTTCTCTGCCAAAGAGGCTGGTGTCTTACAAAACTAAAAATCTTAGGCTTCTGTAGGCTGGCTGGCTGGCTAGCTTTCTTTCTTTCCTTCCTTCCCTCCTAACTGTATTCTGCCTTTCTTCCAGAAAGAGACCCAAGGCGGCTCACAGATAAAACATTTTAAAAACATGGTTATTGTTATTGTTTTATGCCTTCAAGTAGTTTCCAACATTATAATAAAAAATTAAACAATTAAAATCATCTAAAGATAGGATAAAATTACATAAAAATACATACAGTAGTTGAAAACATAACTAAAACACACATGCCATAGGAAAGCCATGCTGGCATGATTATTTATTAAAAGCCTGGTGCATGGCAGTTAAAGTGGTATCAAAATGCATTATTTCTACAGTGTAGATGAACCCTTTGACTCTTTTTTATACCTTCCATTCTCTCCCTCCCCCTCCCCTCTTTTCCGTTGCTCTTTTGAGTGCATCTACACTGTAGAGATAATACAGTTTAACACCACTTTAACTACCATGGTGCCATCCTGCTGAATCCAGGGATTTGTCATTTGGTGAGGCCCCAGCACTCTTTGGCAGAGAAGGCTAAAGACCTTGTAAAACTACAAACCTTGGGATTCCATTGGATGGAGCTAAAGCTCTTAAGGTGGTCTCAAACTGCATTATTTCTATAGTGTAGATGCACCCTTGGGTGATGAATTTTTAAACTTGTAAGCTGAACCTGTAAACAGATCTCTGATGCCATAACAAGCTACAGTTCCCATACTTCCATAGCATGGAACCAATGGCAATAAAAGTGGTGTCAAACCGGATTATTTCTGCAGTGCGGATGTAGCCTGAATCAGGCTATTGCTACAATTAGCACAGTTTTATCTATCCTGAACAGCGTACACTTACACACTTTAGCAGAGAGAGAAAGATCTTTCCAGAGCTTGTAAAAGTTACTTTTTTGGATTTCTGAAAATCTCCCAGTCGTCGTGTTTCTGAATGATACCAGTGGTTGGAAACGTTAATAATTTGGACAACAACTTCCAGAATCCTCTAGCCAACATGTTCTCTAGGGGACAATGGGAGATGCAATCCAAAAATTGTCCCCAAAGCTCTTTGAAGGAGGGCATAAATTCTGCCCAAGTGTTTTGAATTCAAAGGGGAAGCGTCACCTTCCTTTGGCCCAGCAATGTGTGTGTGGGTATAAAAGGATCCGGTCCAAACACAGCCACAGTTTATCCTCCTTTTGTTTCTGCAGATTTTGGCAGCAGATTCTGTTTCAAACTATCCTGTTCCACAAGCCAAGCTGAATTCCAAGCCTGGCTCCTGCAACTCCAGGGGAAACAGGTGCAATGCTTGGGATGCTTCCAGTGCTTGGGAAAGTGAACTTTTGCTGGACCAGAATCCCCAGAATCCTCTGGCCAGCATCGACTTTGGACATGGAAGGTCTTGGGTTCAATCCCTTCTCATTACATGTAGATCCCGTGTATTCTTTTTTGGAGGTCTTAGGTAGGTAGACGACAAATATTTGAATTTATGACCTTCCTTAACAACGACAAGGTTGAACCAATCGCTTTTCCTGTAGTTTGCTGCATGTCCTAGACCCAAATCATTTTGCAGAAATAATCCGGTTTGAAACCACTTCAATTATCCTGGCTCAGTGCAAGGGAATCCTTTAAATTGTAGGTTATTGTGGCACCAGGGCTCTCTGACTGAGAAGGCTAAATGTTTAACAAAACTACAGATCCTGGAATTCCCTAGCATTGACCCAGGGCAGTTAAAGCGGTCTCAAACTGGATTATTCTGCAGTGTGTTTTTGGACTGTAGTCTCTGGAGCAGCAAACAAGCTTGCTCAATATGTTGTTTTGTCTTCAAGTCATTTCTGACTTTTGGCAACCCTAAAGCAAACCTATCAGGACCCAGAACTCCTCCTTTTGGAGTTTTCTAAACAGAGACCATATATCATGGCAGAGTAAGGTTGGACAGGATGGCCTTTGGGGTTTCTTCTGATTCTGATTCTATGAACAATAGCTTTATTTATATCCTAGCTTTCTCATCAAGAGTGAAACTCTAGACCACTTATAAATTAAAAATGTTGCACACCCCCCAGCATTTCGCAGATGAAAACTGGGACATGTGTGCAAAGCAGCAAGTCAGGATAGCAAAAGTATAAATGTGGAAGATCAGGCAAGCTAGGAGAGGTTGCAGCAGTTTGCTTTTGCCCGAGTCGACTGGCAAGGGCAAGATGCTTCTCCCTCCTCTCTTCTCCTGACTTAATTCAGTGCAAACTACTTTTGCAATCTGAGCTCGCTTTAGAGCAATTCAAATAATCAGAAGGTAAAGGGGAGAAATGGGAAGAGGAGAGAAAAACTGGGACATTTTAAAGGTGGCCAAAAAAGTGGGACAAGAGAGGATTAATGGGGACTGTCTATGCCACATTGGAACAGTTATAAGATTTGCTTTTGCATGGATGCAAGCAGTTGTTATTTTCTGTTAGGTAGTTAGTATTGTGGAACCTGTGAATCATGATGCTGATGGTTAAATATAGTATTGTTGTGAAGTTGCAGGCTTTCATGGCTGGCATCCATTTTTGGGGGGTGGGGTGGGGGGGGCTATGTGGCCATGTTCTAGAAGAGTTTTATTTCGCCAGCTTCTTCAAAGAATGCTGGCATGGAAGAGTGTGTATTATTGTTGTTATGTGCCTTCAAGTCTTGTCTGTCTTAAGTGGACCCTAAAACGAAACCTTGAGGTTTTCTGGTGCTGAGAGTGTGTGACTTGTCCAAGGTCACCCAGTGGGTTTCCGTGGCTGATCTCCAGAGTCGTAATTCAATGCTCAAACTGCTGCACCACGTTGGCTCAGTAACTATGGTATTATTGCAGCATACTGTACGTTTTATTTGCTGATCTTTGACCGTAATAAAAATTTTATTTACTTAGGTGCGTACCAGAAGTGGGTGGGCCTAGATAACCAATCACACAAACCCACACACACATTCACACTCATTCACTATGCTTAATAAAGTCAAGGGAAAGCCAGGCCTTAGAAGAGGACAGAGGATAATGCCAATGTTACAAGGACTTGTGCCTTGCCAGTGTTCCTGTGCTTTTCAAAAAAAGTATTCAGGTGATACTTAGGTCATTGTGCCACTTCCTTGGTTCCCAAACTTTGGTCCAATACCGTGTTTCCCTGAAAATAAGATAATATATTATTTTTTGCTCCCAAAGATGTGCTACATCTTATTTTCAGAGGATGTCTTATTTTTCCATGAAGAAGAATTCACATTTATTGTTGAACAAAAATTTGAACATTTATTATATATTGTATATGTATTTATACAAAACATATACATAAACTTTGCTAGATCTTACTTTCGGGGGAGGCCTTATATTTAGCAATTCAGCAAAACCTCTACTAGGTCTTATTTTCTGAGGATGTCTTATTTTTGGGGAAACAGGGTAATACAATACCAATAAATTCAAAGCAAAGAATATCTAAATATCCAAATGTGCTTCGACAAATGTCTTCCTCAGTGGTAAAGTAAAGCTAAAAAAAATAATGAGAATATACTTTTAGTTTATTCCTATTTTTTAAAGCTTCACTGCACCACTGAGGAAGACATTTGTCAAAACGTGTTTGGATTTTTAGATATTCTTTGCTGTCTATGCATCTCTGCACAGTGTATTGCATTGTTTATACACTGTATATTTGGATATAAAAGAATATATTGGTATTGTATTATTTGAATATATTTTAGATATTAAATTTGTTTTTATGTTTTACACACAGTTTTTCCCCCTAGAACTTTCTGTTTGTAATACTGTTTTGGTTTTTGCTTTAGGTTATTACCTTTTTGTTCAGATCAAATATATCCAGTGACACCTGGTATTCCTCAGTTGTCTCCCGTCCAGGTGCTAACCAGGGCTGATCCTTCTTAGCTTCCAATATCAGATGAAGCCTGGTGCATTTAGGCATAACTGTCTTTGTTACTTCAGATATTAGAAACTGCTGTATATACTCATGCATAAGTCTAGAAATTTTGGCCAAAATGCTGAACCCCCAGAAGTGAGTCAACTTATCCATGGGTCAGTGTAAGTACTATAACTCTGGTTTTAAAAAGGAACCATCACTTGGAGAAAGGCAAGAGCATAATCTCTCCTGACATCTATTCTCTTATCTGTCCACCCTGCAGGTATTTTGTAAGTTTTTTGGCATTGTTTTGCTTCATCCTTTAGAGCCTTTGTTGTATGCCCCTAAGTTTTACCCTTGACTTTGCCATGGGTCATGTCAAAATCTTTAATTTTGGCCCCCAAACCTGCCCTCGACTTATACATGAAGTTGACTTATAGTTGAGTATATGCAGTAAACCAATGAGGTTCAGATTGCAAGAGAAGTGATTCCACCTCAATATTAGGAAGAACTTCTTTATTGTAAGAACTATTTGACAGTGGAATAAGGTGCCTTGGAGGGTTGGAGGATCTCCGTTATTGGGGTTTTTGGAAGATTTAAGTTTTATGGTCAACAGTCAGAGATGCTTTCCCTGTGAATTCCTATATTGGTGTGGGTTGAACCAAATGAACCTTGGTATTTTTTTTTCTGGAAATCCACTTTGAGAGAGATGAGAGATGATGTAGTGGTTTCACCGTTGGACTAAGACTCTGAGAGATCAGGGTTCGAATCCTGGCTCTGCCATGGAAACCCACTGGTTGACCCTGAACAAGTCACACGCTCTCAGCCTCAGGGGAAAGCAATTGCAAACCTCCTCTGGACAAATCTTTCCAAGAAAAACCCATGATAGGTTTGCCTTAGGGTCGCCATAATGACTTGAAGGCACACAACAACAACAATAGTTGTCTTTACGTGCCTTCAAGTCAACTCCTGCTTAACCCCCATCACAAAATTTTCCTAGCCTGATTTGTTCAGAGGCCTTGCCTTTTGTGGCTGAGAGACTGTGACATTCCCAGGGTCACCCAGTGGGTTTCCAGGGCTGAGCAGGGATTCGAACTCTGGTCTCTCAAATCTTAGTCCAGCACTCAAACCATGACACATGCTGGCTGTCTACAGCTACATTTGCACTGCAGAAAGAATGCACTTTGACAACACTTTAACTACTGTGGCACCATGCTGTGGAATCGTGGGGTTTGCAGATTGTTGTGGCACCAGAGGTCTTTGACAGAGAAGGGCTAATATCTCACCAGACTACAAATCCCAGGATTCCATAGCATTGAGCCATGGCAGTCAAAGCAGTGCCAAGCTGCATTATTCTGCATCCTAACTCAGCTAGTCTTTTGCAAACAATCTAATGGTTGCAGCCTGTGGTTTCCAAGACAATCATTCAGGGAACATCTGTTAAGCATATTTGTCTCTTTGGGTTTATTGCTGCTCTGGAGCTCAAAAGGGCCGTAAGAGGAAGATCGGCCTCTAATCTTGCCCTTCTCTTTTCCCTGGTCTGGATCTTTGGCAGGCCTGGGATGGGCTTTGGTGCGTGCATGTGTGTGTGTAATTTGTTTGTCCTGTTTGGAAACTGTTGAATTTCCACCGGAAACGGCAATCCCACTGGCAACGGCGTTTCCATTGGCTTTCCATGTCTGGTGGTGCTGCTGATAGGCTATGAGCCTTGATGAGGAGGAGCTGTTGTGCGACTGTTTACACACATAGTGAGTGTGTGTGTGTTAAAACCAGGCGAGCAGCCTTTGCGGTCTGATAACAGCCAGAAACTGCTTTGCAGCTGCAGGGATCTTCTGACCTCTTGCTGACTTCTCCTTGCAAGGCAGATGCACAATATAGAGGCTGGAATCTATTTTATTTTATTATATTTTACTGTATTTGCAGTCCTGCCTCATTTAGCAAAGCCTCTGACAGTGGAGCCCCTTTTTACGAAGGCGAAGCTCCCCTTGTCTTCCTCGTCTTCTGTTTCGCTGGAGGTTTCTAGCTGCATTGGCCATGGAAGGAGAACTGTCTCCGTGATTAAGATACTCCTCATAGCAGTCAAGTAGAAATTGACCCAGTCACACACAATTCTCAAGAATTTGTGCCTTTTGCAGGGAAAGGACTCCTCACAGTATTCACTGGAGTACCCAGGAGTATTCATGAGGATGCACATTATCAGATATGTGGATGCCCATCTGCTTTGCAGGGGTTCAGATGGCTGCGCATTTTCAGCAGAAGAATATTTTGATTTTGCTTGTGCAAGGTTTACTGACCTGGTTGTTTCATTTCACCTATGATGTTGTTATTTCTGAAAAAAAATTGCAAAAAGATGTGGAACTGCTCTTCTTTCTTTTTTGTAGCATAGGAACCTATCCCTCTTCATTGCATGTTATTTCTGTCTCTCGCAACCAATTTTTTTGTTAAAGATGGCCCAGGAATACATTTACAGTGGTTCCCCTGTAGATAGCAAAATTTGTGCATGCTCAATTCCTATTAAACACAGTGGCATAGTACAATAGTGTCTCTTATATAAAATAATAAAATCAATGTTTGTTTTTTGGAATTTACATATATTTTCAAATATCTTCAAATTGTGGATGATTGACTCTATGGCTGCAGAATCCATCCATACGGAGGTCTGACTAGGCATACATTGCTAACTGAAATCCAGCTGGCCCTCCATTTCCATAGATTCTGCATCCATGGATTCAACCATCTACAGCTTGAAAATACTTTTTAAAAATTGCAGAAAGCAAACCTTGATTTTGCTAACCAGTGACACGAATTTTACTACACCGTTGTATATAATGGGACTTTTGGTATGTGTGGCCAGGGTGGGTGTGTGCTGGCGTTTTCACCTGCCCGTATTGCTTTTTACAAGACAATTGAAGTTCTGTGCCTTGCAAATCCAGACTTTGCGCCAAACAAATCTGAATTCTGCAGCTCTCCATTTTTAAAAATTATAACTCGGTGTGTGTGTTTAATTACCTGGCTTTGCCTAATTTAGTGCGTGTTCATTCAACCCTTTCTGCCCCCTTTTTAAAATTTTGTTGTGGTGGTGGTGTGTCTTGAAGTTGTTTCCAAATTATGGCAAGCCTAACTATCATAGTTTTTTTGGTGGCAAGATTTGTTCAAAGGGGGGTTGCCATGGTCATCCTCAGAGGCTGAGAGAGTGTGACTTGCCCAAGGCCCCGCTTGGATTCTGTGGCCAAGCCAGGAATCAAACTCTGGTCTCCAGAGTCGTAGTCCAGTGTTCAGACCACTATGCCACGCTGGCTGTACTTGTACATTTTTGTTGGTCACTATGAGTGTGCTTCCACCTTGTGGTTAATGTGAAGATCAACCAGTCTTCCTCCCAATCTTAGAGTTGCAGAAATGGACTGAGAAATGGACGGAGACTAATCGTGTCTAACCTTTGCAGTGACAGATTAGGCAAGTCCTTGCCAGGACAGTCTTTAGGGCAATAACTCAGGAGAGAGCATCCAAAAATACAGTTATGTGTTTTAATCTAAAATAATTTCTAGCCATTTTGTTCTCTACCTGTAGTGGGTCTTTTGTAGAGGCAATGGCTGTGGCACACTCAAATCAATACTAGGCTTAGGCAGCTGGGTATGTTTAGCCTGGAGAAGAGAAGGTTAAGAAATGATATGATAGCCCTCTTTAAGTACTATTTGAAGAGGTATCACACTGAGGATGGAGCAAGCTTATTTTCTGCTGCTCCAGAGAATAGGACACACCAATGAATGCAAGCTGCCGGAAAAGAGATCCCACCAAGGCTTTAGGAAGAACTTCCTGGCAGTAAGAGCTGTTTGACAATGGGATATGTTGCCTCGAAGTGTGGTGGTGTCTCTTTCTTTGGAGGTTTTTAAACAGAGGCTGGATGGCCGTGTGTCACAGGGAGTGCTTAGATTTTTGAATTCCTACATGGCAGAGTGAGGTTGGACTGGATAACTCTTGAGATCTCTTCCAATTCTATTATGCTATGATCCACTGATATTATAGTCTTTATTTTTACCACCTGCCTTCCAATTTTACTGAGCATTACTATCTTTTCCAAGGAGGCATGCTGTCTCATGATATATCCAAAGAAAGACAGACTTAGTTTAGTCTCGTTGACTTCTAGCGAGAGTTTAGGCCTTTGCTCTTGGACCCATTCATTTGTCTTTGTATCCTTGGGGTGCCCCTTTTCTGACCAAAAAAATAAAAGAGGAGGGAGCAGCAATTCACCTTTTATAAATACATTGCAACTCTCTTGCCTCTGTTTAACATTCTGTTAAAAATGCAGCTTTTTAAAAGAAAAAGAAGCACTTTCAATTTTTCTGTTTTTCTTTCCTTGGGATTTTTGGCAGTCTGTGTGCCTCCAGAGGGTCTCACGATCTCCTCCTGGTTGTCCCCTGTGCCCTGCAAGCGGAATAGTAGCTTGCAAAAAAGGCAGCACCATTATGCCAAGGTTTTCCTGTGGTGAGGAAATAGAGTGGCAGATGGTCTTGACGTTTCCTGCCTTTTTAACATTTGTGGGAGAAACGGGACACTTTCTTTCCCCCGAGTTTGATTTTTCAGGTCGACAGGTCGGACTGCGTTTCCTATTATTTTGGCAGTTGTATTCAAGAATGTGATTTATTGGAAGAGGGATCTTACATCATTAATGATGTAGCTGTTTTGGGTCCCAGTCTTGGGAGAAAAGCGGAATGATGATGATGATGATGATGATGATGATGAATGCTCAGTTTTGCAGCCCCTGTGATAATGGGGTAGGCAGCCCTGCTAAATGGAAATGATGGGAGTCAGTCCAGCAAGACTGATGCATCTTGATCATTAGAGAAAACTCGCCTTCTGCTTACCTTTTGTCCACTTTGAAAGTCCAGAACAGAGCGAGGAGAGGGGAAGAGAAGCCCTTTCCAAGCCCTGCTGGGTTGGCAAATAAAACTGAGGTTCCCAGATTACCTGGAGCCATGTCTTGAAAATGAGCCTTCCCTCTGGATCTTGGCATTATCCCTGGCATGTCAAAGATTAACCACAGCCTTACACAATCCCTATCAACAAGGGTGGTGGTCAGCTGTCTGGAGAGCTTCTCCACGCAGTTGCAAAAGGACAGTTAGAGAGCCGGCGGGTGGGGGCCAAGGTAAGCAGCCCCAGGCAGAGAATGAAGGCATTATTAGGACTGTGGATCAAATGGATGAGCCCAAATTTCCCCACCCCAGAGACACAGATCTCATTCCATGGACTCAAGCCAGGGCCTGTGGTGAGAATCAGGAGTGTTGTTGCGGGTGACTGGGGGATGGAAGCAAAGGAGTGACGCCACATTGGGCCAGAGCGTGGAAAAGTTTTTTTAAAGGACTACACCTCCCAGAACAGGGTTACACCTTCCCCACACACAGAATCATAGTTGGAAGAGACCACAAGGGCCATCCAGTCCAACCCCATTCTGCCATGCAGGAATTCACAAAGCACTCCTGACAGATGGCCATCCACCCTCTGTTCAAAGACATCCAAAGGAGGAGACCACCATATTTTGAGGGAGTGTGTTCCACTGTCGAACAACTCCCACTAATGATTATGTGAGATCTCTTTTTGTAGCTTGCCTCCATTGTTCCAGGTTCTGTTCTCTGGAGCAGCAGAAAACAAGCTTGCTCCATCCTCAATAGGACATCCCTTCAAATACTTAAACAGGGCTATTGTATCTCCTCTAAAGCTTCTGTTCTCCAGGCTAAACATAGGCATGGTTTCCAGACCCTTCACCATTTTGGTCACAGTAGAGGAGGAAGTTTTGTTTATGGCTGGAGCAGTTGATGTCCATGCATTTTATATTGGATGAGGCTGCTGACCTTTCTCCCCTCCTTGCCTTGCAGAAGACTGTCTGAGAAGGCGGGGATCAGTGAGGTCATGGCAGCCGCGGTTCTCACAAGCTTGTCCACCAGCCCAGTTGTGCTCAACAACCCAACCAACGGTTTCAGCACAGGTATGGCAAAGAATACACAATAGAACCCAGCACTCAGAATCTCCCTGTGAGTCAGAGGAGACATTAGCTACAGATTTCTGGGATTTATAGTTTTGTGAGCCATTTAGTCTTCTTTGCCAGAGAGCTGTAGTGACCAAAACAAAAAAACCACATCCTAAGATTTCGTTGGATGCCATAACAGTTAAAAGTGGTGTCAAACTGCATTAATTCTGCAATGTGGCAGCAGCTTTTGATGCACTGGGGAAGAAACTATTGAAATTGCTCGTTCTCCACTGTGAGGATGAAAATCAATATCTTTTAAAACGCTTTTATCTTTTTTTAATTTTAAATTTTGGAGAGGATGGGGTTGCTTTTGAAAATGCTTCCCTTCAAGATGTTTGTTGTTAATTTCCAACTTATGGTGACCCTTAGGTGAAACTATCAGGGTTTTCTTGGTAAATTGCTTCCGAGGGATTTTTCCATTACCACCCTCTGAGTGTGAGAGTGTATGGCTTGCCCAGGTTCACCCATTGAGTTTTGAGCCAGTATTCAAACCCTAGTCTTCCAGTGTCCTTGTCCAACACCCAAAGCATTACACCATGCTGGCCCTCCAAGGTCTAATGAGGAACTAGTGCCAACCTCCCAAGGTTGCCCACCCCAAAGAAGTGTCTGGACAGTATTCAAAGATGTCCCTGCCTTATCCGCATTGCAGTAGTCCATCCCTTCCATCACACCAGACCATGTTGTGTCCTCCAGCTGTGTTGAGATGCAGCCGACATGTTTGTATCGCCTGCAGAATGAGGATTCTGATGGCTTTCTCCCTCGGCAGAAACCCGCTGTGATGCCTGGAAAGAAAGACCTGCCATGTCATCCAGTTGCAGTAGCAGCAGCAACACCAGTGGTGACTGGAGTTGGGATCCCCCCAGTGACCTCTCCACCCCTTCCACCCCATCGCCACCCCTCTCCACGGACATCGGCACCAGTTTCCTTTCCTCACTCCAATCGGACCTCGAGGAGATGGAAGCAGGTCACTTTCTGTTTGGGGACCCCATTCCCAGGAAGAGGAAGGTGAGCGAAAACTTGAGGGAAAGAAGACTTGGGAGACAGTTTAATTTTGGTCATAAAATCTTAGAGTGGGAGGAGACCACAAGGATCATTTACTCCAGCCCCCCGCCATGCCGGGAACACAACTAAAATCCTGTAACATGGCCAGCTGATCTGTACTAAGAGATTTCCAAAGGTGGAAGGCTGTTTATTTTACTGGTTGAGTCTTCCTTATCCAGGAATCTGAAATCCAAAACCCAAAGAACAATAGACTTGTGAAAATCTCAAGCAATTTTCTGCTAACGTTTGAAAATCCCAAAGCGTTCTGGGGGTGTTATTGGTTGAGCCTCCCTTATCCGGAATTCCAGAATCAAATATCGCAGAACCCAAAACTGTTTTCATGGGTGATTTGTGTAGGTAGATGCAAATCCAGTCACCCTTTCATATCCACATATTTTTTTATCAAGCAACTACAAATTGAAAATATTTTTAAAATATATAAATGCCAAAGAGCAAACCTTGATTTTGCCATTTTATGTAAGGAACACCCATTTTACTATCCATTTTACTATGCCACTGTATTCAGTGGGACTTGAGCATCCATGGCTCCACAGGGAGTCCTGGAACCAAACACTAGCACAGTGATTATCAACCTTTCATCCTCTAGATTTTTGAGACAATGAGTATACTGACCAGGACTTCTGAGAATTAAAGTCCAAAACATCTGGGGGCCCAAAGGTTGAGAACCACTGCCCTAGCAGATACCAAGGGCTTAGTGTACAAGTATTCCAAAATTAAAAATAAAAACATCTGCCCCCCAAACCCAAACATTTGTGGGTTGGAAGGAAGCCCAATCACCATCTAATCCAAAGCCCTGTTATTGCAGGAAGCCATAGCTAACACTGCTTGGCTGTAGTCTTCACAGTTCCAATAGTCACTGTAACCCCAGTATAATCACACTGTGACTTAGCTTAAATCTGTACTGTCTCTCTGTCCCAATTCAGAACTCCACTAAGGTGATGTTCAAGTGCTTATGGAAGAACTGTGGCAAGGTGCTGAGCAGTTCATCTGGGATGCAGAAACATATCAGGTCCATCCATCTGAGGTAGGTTGGTCCTTGGGGTCATTCGTTGCAGATCTATTTGACAGGTGGGTTTGGAGAGAAGGCTGGGGAGGGGGAAGATGTTGTTACAATTGCATATCTAACCCATTTTGAACATATGACTGAGAAATTAAGAGAGGAGAGTAGGGAGTTAGAAGTATAGAAGTTGAATATATTCCAGCTTTAGGACCACCACACCCAGAAACCCCCAGCCAGCATGGACTTTGGATATGGAAGGTCCTGAGTCAAGTCCTAGTTGTCTACATTTAGATCTAGTTTCTGGTCTGAGGCCTCAGATACAGCTCAGCTTCTACTAGGGTTTTGGTTACCTTTGGCTTATTCCATTACAAGGTGCTTAGTATTGAGGCTGCCCCAGTTCAGAAGCCGGGAATGTAGAATTTGCCAAATTATGGCTGAAAAGAATGGTGGCTGATGGCTGCGATGACAGTGGAGCGCTGAACCCACTCTGTATTTTATATGTCCAAGGTGCTGAGCTTGTTTTGGGAGTAAGGATTGAACACTTTGGATGGCTCCTTTAAAGTCTAGACCAGTACCCAGAGCAGATCCACTCCCCCACTGGCATGAAAACCATTGTACGCCACTAGTGGGGACTGTGAATTGCCAACAGTGTTTGCTCCCACTGGATTTTCAGGCCACATTCACAGTTCTGAACTTACTCAGCCCTTTACCACCTATCTCCATGGTTAGATCTCCATACAATAAGATCTCCGGTGGAAGGCCTTCAGTGGAGAGGAATCTTCTGGCAATGGAAGGTTCTTCCCAGGGCTTGTCTACTTGGGTAATTTACCCCTCAGGCTTGCTGCATCCAATTTACATGATGCAGTCAGGCCAAAACCCTGAATTGGATCCTGGCCACCTTCACAACACCCACACCCAATTTGGGGTTTCCTCCCCCTAACCCGCATTTAAATAACTCATCTTCTGCTGTGGGTTTTCAGTTATGTTTGCAGTGATGACCACGGCTGCCTTTTCATTCACAGTCCCTACAATCTGCCCTTCATGATAGCTGCAGCTGCAAGTTGTTCTGAAGTCAGAACGAGGCACTCAGCATCAATCGCATGTCTGGGTACCTTGTTCTGATCTCAGCAACAGTGCTGGTTGATGAACAAGGACCACATGGGAATTGGGCTGCGAGAGCTGAAAATCCACAGCGAAAGAGAGCTGGTGAGGGAAGAATCCAGAGGAATTTGGGGCCAGAATATTTTGAGGGCAGTTCCAGAAGCAGTTACATTCACTGGTATTCAGTGTTGCATACAGGTTTATAACCTAAGAGTTGCAGATCTGTACCTAAATGTATTCAGTAAAGACTATGTAGTCTTACTGTAACCCATATAAATGTTACCCTAGTCCATCTTAAGAGCCAGCTACTGGATCCAGCAGGGGAGGTCTTTTCAGCTTCTGATTGGGACCAAGGAGGATGCTATTTCCACCTCTCCTTCCAGTGAGCTAGGCCACAACAAAGACTTACTACAGGAGTGCTGCTTCTGATTATCCTTGGTGGGAATTGACCTCCTTCACCTGATCCAGCAACTGGCTCTTAAAGGAGGGAGGAGTAGCCAGGAGACATTACTTAGTTGTTGTGTGCCTTCACATTGTTTCCCACTTACGAGAATCCTAAGGTGAACCTATCACAGGATTTTCTTGGCAAACTATCTTTGGAGGGAGTTTGCCTTTGCCTTCATCTGAAGCTGAGAGAAAGTGACTTGCCCAAGGTCACCCAATGGCTTTTCATGGCTGAATGAGGATTTACACCACAGTCTCCAGTATTGTAGTCCGGCATTCAAACCACTACACCACACTGGCTCTGAGGTACTTATGTAGTTCTTTTCCCTTAACTAAGTAGCTGTTCGGAAATTCTGTCCTTTTGGCACAAGATGAAGATCTCTTTTTTCCTCTAAATGTTGCATGAATCCTGTTGGCTGTTTTTATGCCTCTGTGGCCTTTCAGCTTTTTTGTGTGTGTGTGTGGGGGGGGGGAAATAAATGGCATTGGAAGGACAGATGTGAAGCATGTTGGTAAAAATGCAGAAGCCATTGCTGGTCAAAGCCAACTGAAGCTAACTGGCCCATCAGTTGGATCTGTGTAAAGTTGCTTCACATGCTAGATAGAACTGGGATTGCAATAGA
This sequence comes from Urosaurus nigricauda, assembly GCA_034509955.1. Lineage (NCBI taxonomy): Eukaryota > Metazoa > Chordata > Lepidosauria > Squamata > Phrynosomatidae > Urosaurus > Urosaurus nigricauda. Next base: position 6,275,374 of record JAOEGL010000004.1, read on the forward strand.
TAAAACAAAATAAACAGAAGAAGTAAGCATCACTAAAATGCAGTGTAATAATAAGAATTCCAATATCCAATCTAACACACAAATATTTGGAACACAAACAGTATGTGAAGAGAGCTAAATGTGCTGCAACTAATGTCTCCCTCAGTGGTGCATAACTTGTTTTGCTGCGATTATCAGCCAAAAGCAAAATAAGCACCACACCTGCGGGACACATAAACAGAGTAATTTTGTTTTAGCAGATGAAGAGGAACCAAAGTGAGAAGAAATAAAAATGTTGCTTGGCAGTTCAGTATTGCAGTTAGGGATTCCTAACCTAGAGTTACAGATCTATAACTGCTCTGTATTCACTATGTAGTGTTACTGTAAAACTATGGAAATGCCCTTCCCCGATCCACTTTAGCAGCCAGCAGCTGGATTAGGTGAAGAAGATCCATTCGTCTTCTGATCAGGGCAAAAAGAGGATGATGTTTCCAGTCCCTTCCAGTGAGTGAGGCTTGTGCACAAGCACTTGTGACAGAGGTATATCCTTCTGATATAGCTCAGCAAGAATTGATTGGAAATACCCCCATCCTCCCTGCATCCTGCTTGCTTGCTGACCAGACATCCTTTGCTTGATCCAGCTGCTAAGCTGTTAAGGTATTCCACCAAACCTGGAATAGGAATAATGCAGCTTGACACCATTTTGACTGCGGTGGCTCCATCCTAGAGAATCTAGGGCACTCTTTGGCACAGAAGACTACAATCATAGAATCATAGAGTTGGAAGAGACCACAAGAGCCATCCAGTCCAAACCCATTCTGCCATGCAGGAACTCCCAATCAAAGCATCCCTGACAGATGGCCATCCAGCCTCTGTTTAAAGACCTCCAAAGAAGGAGACTCCACTACACTTCGAGGGAGTGTGTTCTAAACTAAACACCTTGTGGATCCAAAACTTCCCAGGATTTCATAGGATGTAGCTTCAAGGATCTAAGGTGGTGTCAAACTGTATTATTTTTTCAGTGTAAATGCACCCTTACCTATGCATACAGAACTAAGTAGTCAATGTACAATATTTGTGAATCTTTTAAAAACTGCTTTGCCTTACCAGTGAACAGTTGCTTTATTCAGCTATTCTAGGGAGAGGGGGACTGTCTGGAGTTGCCTGTATACATTAATGAGTGTGTGAGTGTGAGTGTGCACGCGCACATGTACACTATCTCTTCCTGTTGCCTGTCTATCTACAGAAACATACACACATATACAGTGCGTCCACGCCATATGCGGCTTACACAGGGCAAGCCGCGGCAGGAACAAGGTCACACACGGGAGCACCCCCATTGTTTTCAATGAGGTTTAAGCATGCATGATTTTTGCCTTACACGGGGTGGGGGTGGGGTCTGGAACGGGTTCCCCGCATATGGAAAGGGCCCACTGTATATGCGTACATGCATGCATACCTGTATATAATTTAGAAAACTTATTAAAGTCATGGTTTATAAAAGTATCAGAATAAAGGATGATGAGTTGGCATGGTGTAGTGGTTTGAGTGTTGGACAAAGATTGTGGAAGACCAGGATTTGATTTCCTCCTTGCCCATGCAAATCCACTGGGTGACTATGAGCAAGTCACAGTCTCTCAGCCTCAGAGGGAGGACCCTGGCCTATTAGCTAGCAAACCTCATCTGAAGAAATCTGGGCAAGAAAGTCCTACAAATCAGCATTGACTTGAAGGCACCTAAAAACAACAATCCTCAGCAGCTAGTTTCAGTTCTTTTCCTGCCAAGCATGGACTTTTTTTTGCTTTTTATAGACCCTTTGTAGCAGCTTCTGATAGCCTTCCCTTTGTTTCTGCCAGGCGCGAGGCCGACCCAGACCAGAGTGACGGGGAAGAAGATTTCTATTACACTGAGCTGGATGTCAATGTGGACTCCCTGACGGACGGTCTCTCCAGCCTGACGCCTGTCTCCCCGACTTCTTCCGTGCCCCCTGCCTTCCCCATCCTGGAGGAGATTCCACAGACCCCTCCCATTCCTTTTAAGCTGGAGGATTCTACAGTGTCTCACCTGAGCCACTTGACACCTGTAACCACATTGAGCCAATCGGCACCTACTAGTCTGTACCACGTCCAAAGTGACCATGCCTACCAGGTACGTCTCAGAGCTGGACATGCATTCCCGGTACAGGTTGAGTCTTCCTTACCTGAAATGCCTGGGACTGGAAGTATTTGGGATTTTGGATTTTATTCAGATTTCAAAATACTTGTATTTGCATATAAGTACATATGCAAATACCTGTATTTGCATATAAGTACATCTTGGAGATGGGGCCCATATCTAAACACAGAACTCATTTATGTTTCATATACACCTTGTGCACATTGCCTGAAGGTAATTTTATACATTATTTTAAAATAATTTTGTGCATCAAACAAAGTTTGTGTGCACTCAACCATCAGAAAGCAAAAGTGTCACTATCACAGTCACCTGTGTAGACAGTTTTGAATTTTGGGATGTCTCAGATTGTAGATAAGGGAGACTTGACCTGTACCATGAACCTGCAAATTGGAAGCCATTTGTTAACCCCTGCCCTTATAAGTTGTTATAGTAGTAGTGTATAGTTTTTGTAGAGGTAGATGTAGAAGTAGATAAAGGTTATGTTAGCTCTTTTGTTTGCAATATTTGATGTATTTGCTATGTTGTGACTTTATATTTGTGTTTTTAGAAATTTGTCTGTGTTTCAGTGAAAATATTTTAAAATAAATAAAAGAAAACACATCTGTCAAGGAGCAGAGGCCATACTCTGTACAGCTGGCCCAAATGACAAAGTGACAGAATCTCAGCTGCTTGTCTCTAGGAAATTTGCACACACTGGCTTCTGGTGCCTTCTGTCTCACTGGAGCTGTTGAATCTTCTCTGGACTTTATTGCAAGCCTTAAAGGAGATAGTCCATAGAGAAGGACCTGTTTTGGGGAAAGGGTTGAGGATGCTGAATAAGTTCCTTTTGAAAGTTTCAACGAAAATGTGAAGGAGATGCACTGCCCAGCTCAACATGGAAATGGCTGGGCACCCCCTTCTGCTTTTGTTAAATGAAGTGTGGGCAAGCTACCTTTGGGGGGGACAGGAATAGTTAATTGCTCAAGTTCCCCAGCCAGCTTGGTCACTGATCACGCTGGCTTGGAGATTCTGGGAGTTGTAATCCAAGAGAGAAAGAAAAATAAATAGTTTCCTAAGTGTGGTTTTTAAATTACTATTTTTTCTTTCATTTGCAGGCTGCAGGTCCTGCTGGTACAGTGGTGGATTTGAAAGCTCCCTCCCCAGGCATGGAAATCAGCATATCATGGCAGCAGCCAACCTTTTTCCCACCCCCTTTGCCTCCTGTCATTTTTAAAAACCCCTCGGTAAGTAGCAAGAGGACTCCGCAAGTACATGCCCCCTCTCACTTGGAAGGAGGCATGTGCTTGCTATGAATGGGATTTTCCCCTTAAAATGGCTGGAATCATGTAGCCTCCAGATGTTGTTTGACTCCACCGTCTTGCAGCTCAAGCCATTTTAGAGAAATACTGGGAACTACAGTTCCACAGCAGAGCCAGTGTGGAATAATGTTTGAGTATTGGAGCAGAGTTTGATTCCTGCTCAGCCATGAAACCCAGTGGGTGACATTGGGCAAGTCACATGCTCTCAACCTCAGGGGAAGGCAATAACAAACCTCCTCTGAACAAATCTTGCAATTTTAATGTTGATCTTTTTTAACTATGCTGTCTTTATTTTAAATTGTAAGCTGCCTTATGTCTCAGTTTTGGGGAAAAGGCAGGGAATGATGATGATGATGAAGAAGGTGGTGGTGATGATGATGATGATGATGATGATGATGATGATGATGATAGTGATGATTATAGCAACACCAGCAGCAGCTACCATGCCCTCAAAGAAAATCCAAAAAGGACGTAGCTGTGTTATCTCCAACAAACCAGTTCTAGTAATTTTCATCTTTACCAGGGGTAGGTATTTTGAAAAGCTAATGGCTCTCAATCTGTCTCTCTGAGACCAAGCCCACCTCAAAATATTTTGGATTACTGTGGGGATAACTCATGATGATCTATGGTTACTAGGAATATCCATGGCACACCATGCCAGCTATTGTGACGATTGCAGCTAATCTCACAAAAGAGGAGGCAGATTAAGGGAGTGATGACCCATGACATCTGTATTCCTGCTTATTGAAAAATCCCAGCATTTGGGTCCTGTAAGCTGTGATTCTGCTACGCTGCTGCTGCTGCTGCTTTTGGTACCCAGTCCCCTTTGTTGTCAGGCTACTCCCATGGTTTCTTAGGCTGTACAATTGAGACTTTTCTCCATGCCTTATGTTCTTCCTCCTTTTTCCCCCAGGGCTGCTTAACTCCCATCCAGCCCGCTGATCTAGGAGAGAAACGTCCCCAGGTCCCTCCTGTGCCCATTGCCAAAGGACACCCATTAGTGTCCTCTTGCATGCCAAAGCCAACAACTGGCACTCGGTAAGTGGATCAGCTCTTTTCATTTTATTTGCCTCTTCCTTTTTCTATTCTCTGTAATTCAAAGGTGAGAAGCTGTGGAAGATTCAGGAGTCTTCCCTGCTTTGTTTTCTGGGGTCTTAGATATACCAAACCCTTTCAGACACGTTAGCTGCCATCAAGTTGACTTCGGCAATTAGTATTAGTATTATTTTATATCCCGCCCTTTCTCATAGCATTAAAAAACAGTACAGTTAAAAGCATTACAAAAATGATTCATTAAAATAATAATTAAATTATTACAGTATTAAAACAAATTACAAGTTAAAAGAATAAAACACAGTTAAAAAGATAAACAGTGGTTCTCAACCTTTGGGCCTCCAGGTGTTTTGGACTTCAATTCCCAGAAGTCTCAGTCAGTATGCCAAATTCTTGGGAGCGCAGTCCCTGTGCACAGCTGATGATGTCTGCTCCCAATTTTGCTGTACTTCTTTTTTAGGAAGCCCCGGGGCGAGGCCAAGAAGTGTCGGAAAGTGTACGGGATGGAGAACCGCAACATGTGGTGCACAGCCTGCCGCTGGAAGAAGGCTTGCCAGCGGTTTGTCGACTGAGCCATCGTCCCATCGGTCTGCACTGCTCCCAATCCTCGGCGCACGTGTTTTGCACTTTCCGTGCCTTCCAAACCCAATCTCCTTTACCGTCCGCCCCCCTCTCCTTCCCGGCAAATTCACCGCTGCTTCCTCCTCCTTGCACAGAAGATAGGGAGCGGGTGTTTTCCCATCTGTGCCTTGACTCAGGAAGAAGGCACAATGGGTGCAGACAGCAATGGTGGCAGGGGCTTTGCAAGAAGTGGGGCGGGAGGGATTGGGGCCTTTCCCTGGCTTTGTGACCTTCGTGGAGCAGCTATCCAGGGTTATTCAGCTCTGCAACTGGAGGCGTAGGTTTTTCAATTTTCTTATTTTTTAAATACCTGCCACCAGTTTTTGATGAGCTTTTAATGGCAGCTTTGTCTGCTTCCGCACATGTGACGATTTTTTCCCCCTTTGGGATTTCTTTTTCTCTTTGAATAAGCTATTTCTTTTCCTACACTTCTCCCGTTTCAGTGGACCCAGCCTTACCTCCTTTCCTGCTTGGCATCCCACAGCCTTTAAGGAGCTGGGCAAGGGAGAATTAGAAACCTCTTGCAAGGTTGGTATGGGAAGGATTTGGCTGCTGAAGCCAAAAAGCCACATCAACCCAGATGAAGCCAAAGGCTACTTTTTCATGCCTTTAGGGGAAAGCTGAGCCAAGGGGTAACCGAGAACATTGACTTTCAGACCTTGGCTTTATCCTGGGTATTTTTGGGGGGAGGTTTTCCCCTTTTTATTTTTAAAGCTTTTGTGTTTGGGGCTCATGACAAACAATGAAGCAGCCATTGGAAGGACAGCATCGCTTAGCTTTTATCTCCTTTTCAGTTTTCCTTTATTGGTTGCAACAAGCTCCTCAAAAATGGAATATTTTGTGCTGGTTTTAAAATCTGGAGTTTGGAACTGAGATGTCTATCCAAGGACACAGATGTATGGATGGAAGAAACTATCTGGAGTCTGTGGAAACTGACTGTTTTTATTTTCCTCTTCCTAATTTCTTGTTCACTTTTGCTTCCTTCCCACCCCAGTGCCTGGAGAAGAAGGTTCAGTTATAAGAAATATTCAGACTTTGCAATCTGGTTTAAAAATGGCCCCATGGTGGAATAAATGCCTTGGTTCTTTGCAAGGAATAAGCTATGCACTGGATGGGCTGCCTTGTCTTTTCCTACAGAGCTGGACTAAATTTGCATTAATAAATTACAGTCACCACGCAAAGGAACACTTCAACTTCCAGATGTGCAATCCCAGACTCAAATTTGACATGCTTGGCAGGGGAGCCAGGAGATGGATCTGCAGCAGATTTTGTCTCGGCGCTGGATCTGGGCATCTGGGCAGAGAGTGCCATGCCAAAATTCACCCCTCTGCTAGTTCTGGCTTGAATTTAAATCTTGGAATCAGGATTATTAATTTTTTTTAAGAAAATGATATAGATATAGATACACATATATACACACATGTATACATGTCTGAGTTTTCACAGCAGAAAATCTTGCCAAATGTTGAACGTGGAAAATTGATTTTGCTTTGCTTTTCTACCTGTCTAAAATTATGTGGCTTTTTTGGTGGGGGTGGGGGTGGAAATCTGTTTGCTCTTTGGTTTGGGCTGTTGTTTGTGAGTCAAGTGGGGTCAGAATTCAGGAATGATGTGCTCTTGGGCACTAAAATGCACCAGATGTTAGATCAGGAGTGGGAAATAGGGATCCTTCCAGATGTTTTTGACTGCAGCTCCCAGTAGCCCTGGCAAGGAAAGCTATGAATTGCTGCTCTTCAACATCTGGAAGACCCCATGGTTCCCACCCATAATGGTAAATCTTGAGTAAGTTCATAGGATCCCAAAGGCTGTGCCTTTATATATAGCCTAAGGCACCAGAGTCCCTTCTAGCACAAATAATCCAGGGTGTGTTTTGCACAAGGGTCCCTGGCCCCTTAATATCTGGGATCTCTGTTGCATTCTGGGTACAGAATGGGGCTTGCCATCAGAGAGTACCTTGCATTGCCATTGTGCCCTGTACTCTTTAATTTATTGGGAGGAAATTATGCTAAAATGCCTAAAATGGAAATGTCACCTAGAGATATTGCACACATATAACTTACTGGTGTTCTCATCAAGAACATAATACATAATACATACATAATGAGCTAGGCTGTTTTACTTACACACTTTCCTTAAGAACAAGCTCTGAATTCCAAAATAACCCAATTAAGCTTTGCTACTTTTTGTATGTTGTGGTTATTTTCATGGCACACAATCCAATCCCATAGCTGTTTTTGTGTAACTAAAGCAGCTATTAATCAAGGGTGAGGGAGGATAGTCCTTGTAACTTTTTGTGGATATGAATGGAAATCCATCCTCTGAAAGGAGGGGAAGAGGTTTGTGAGGCACAATTGACCGGGTGGTGCGCAAAGGGAGAGCCACACTTGTGCCACTATTCGTTTTAGGGATATTTACATACCTGATGCTTCTTTTCCGATGGACTATGTCTGATGTCCTTCCCTTTGGCCTCAATAGCTTTTGGGAATAAGATCTCATCGACTGCCATGCTTTGCACTAAATCAAATTACAGACGTGTTTTTCTTTTTTTTAAGAAATGCCTTCTGTTCAAGAAAATGTTAGCAAAATGGAATTTTTGATAGCAAGGCTTGGTATGCCTTGTGCACAAGATTCACGTTTGGAAGGAGGTGGGGGGGGATTGTCTTATGTCTTTTCAAAAGACTCTTTGGATCACTTGGTGATTTTGTTTGTTTGCTTGCTTGCCCAAATGTAGCATCTGATCATAGTCTGAAAATATGACTTTTGAGAAGTACAGAATCTGGGAGTTCTAGTCCTCCAAAGTCACCTTTCCAAGCTCTTTGTTCCCTTACAAGTGCAGAAAATGTTCTTATCTTTGTTCCCTTACAAGTGCAGAAAATGTTCTTATCGACCTTCCTTTTCTTAATCTTTCTTCAAGTAAGCCACTTTTCTTGGGCCACTTTCACCCAACACACTAATAGCACTTGTGACCCCACTTTATATGCAATGGCTGCATCCTAAGGAATCAGGAAGGTGTAGTTTAAGGTAATATAACAAGATTATAGAAGGGTCTCTAAAAGGTACACAACATCTACTACATGGGGGGGGGGGGTGGGAATTAGTCATACCCAATAAAGAAGTGAACATCAGTATAATACACAAAATGAGAGAAATCTTAACCAGTTGATAAACTGTGTAACCGAAACACATGTAGAATGTTGTTTTGTCCTTTCAAGTCTTTTTCCACTCATGCGATCCTAGCAGACAGTTATATGGGAAACTTGAATGCAATGCAGGTTGAGTCTTCCTTATCTGGACTTGTGAATTCTGAAATATTCCAAAATAGTGACAGCTTTCCTTTCTGATAGTTTAGTGTACACAAACTTTGTATTACCTTCAGGTGATGCATATAAGGTGTATTCAAGCCATAAATCAATTTTGAGTTTAGACATGGGTCCTATTGTCAAGATATCTCATTACATATATATGCAAATATTCCAAAAAAAAAAAAAAAATTCTGTTCCCAAGCATTTTGGATAAGGGAGCCTGTATGTAGACTTAACATATGGACAGCAAACAATAAACATGAAATAAATATATAAATTCATATCAATAATACATTTAAAAAAATTATTCCAATAACAGGGATAAGCAGCTATAAGAGTTTGCAGAATGGACAGTCTTCCAACATTTACATCCCTTACAGCTGCTTATCCCTATTGAAAGACTTACAGTTGGAATATATTGGGAACATTATATATTTCATTTTCACTGTTTGCAGTCTCCATTCTATATATTACATTCAGGTTTACCATATGATTAGTATATTCTATGTATGTTTCAGTTGTTTTAATTATTGACCTTGTTTGGTAAGAATTCTTATTTTGTGTGTTTATATTCATTTCTTTATGAATATGTATGATGGTGTAACAATTTGGGTGTTGGACTAGGACACTGGGAGACCAGGGTTTGAACTCCGGCTTGGCCTTGCCAACCCACTGGGTGACCTTGGGCAAGTCACACTGTCTTGGCCTCAGGTTGGTAATGGCACCCCCCCCCCTTTGAAGAAGATCCTATGATAGGGTTGCCATAAGTTTGAAACAACTTGAAGGTGCACAACAATAACAGATCTCCTCCCTGAGTGTAGTAGGTGTTGTGTAGTTGAAGGTAAAGCCACTAGAGCACTCTGCCTGTGAATTCTAAATGATGCATGAAACTACAAAGTCCAAGATTTCATGGGATGGAACTGTGGCATTTAAAATGGTATCTAAGTGCCATAATTAGGAAATGTGAAAAAGACTAATCTGTAGTTTTTGTGGGTTTTTTTTTGGGGGGGGCTAGGTGGCCATATTCTAGAAGAGTTTATTCCTGATGTTTCGCCAGCATCTCTGGCTGGCATTCTCTGAAGATGGCAGCCACAGATGCTGGCAAAACATCAGGAATAAACTCTTCTAGAACATGGCCACCTAGCCTGAAAAAACCACACAAAATAAAACAAAAAATAACTATGGATGCCAGCCATTAAAGTTTTTGACTTCAGACTAATCTCTTCCATGGCATGGGCAACTAATACAAGCATTTCTCCTGTCTGCCATTTCCTTATACGAGGAAGCTTTGTTTCTGCCGTCTCCTGGCTGAGCTGGGATGGACAAAGTCCTCAAAGCTACAACTGTTGTTAGAAGATAATCAGCCCTTTCCCCCTATCCCTCCCCCCCTTTTCCATGTTGCCTTTGGGAAGCGGAGCCTATGCAAGAGTGTAGTAAGGGGATGATGGTGGAATAAAAGCATTGCCCTGAAGCTAAGACATTTGCCCCCTCACATGAAAATCCCCTTCAGTTCTGAAATATCTAGCATTTAAAACTTTAGAAATGCAGTTCAGGCATCCAAAGAAAAGGACAATAGAATAACCATGACAAGCTAGCCTGGATATACATGACAGAATCCCAATTTCTTTTGGTATATCCAAGCTTGTAAGTATACAATGCGTTTTGTTAGGGTTATTCCATTGCTCTGTTATTTGGGATACTGTAATTGAGATGGGTGCTGATTTTTCTTTCCTGGTTATCCAAGGAAAAGGGGATGGCAAAGTGACCAAGGGAATTAAGACACGATCAATAGAATTGCTAGATGCAAATCTTTTTTCAGTGTCTCACTTTGCTAGAAATCTGGGGAGAACAATTGCTGCATTTTCCCCTCTTCTAGCTACACTCCTGATCCGATTCATATTTGCTTCCCTGCAGTGGGTTCTGTTGAATGTGAGTGGACTTCTTGGTAAGTCTTAGGATGGCGTTGCACGGCAAGCAACTCTGTGCGTGTGTTTTGTGTGCATTTCTGTTCTGGAAGCTTTATTTTATATATAAATATATATATAAAGCAGCTTTTAAATCTGTAAAAAGCTGAGATGATTGTTTTTTAAATTGTACAAGATCTTGCAAGACAAACCAAGATTGCAATCCTACATTGTAAGGTGTCGTTTCTGAGCAAACGGGTATAGAATTGTGCTGCGAAGGTGTGACCTTAATGGTCAAAACAAGGCGATAACCTAAACCTGAAATGAAACAATAAGAGACAGAAAGGTCTAGGAGAAAATAAAACATGAAAAATTTAATATCTAAAATACATTCAAATAGTGCAATGATAAAGAATTCTCTTATATCAAAATATACAGTGTATGAACAATGCAGTACACTCTGCCAATATGTATGGAAAAGAAAATGTTTTAACATCCAAATACATTTTGACATGCGTCTTCCTGAGCGGTAAAGCAAATCTAAAAAATGGGAATGTAGTAAAGTGAGTATATAATTCACATATGAGCACATCAAATTGTAAAATAATAATGAAACATACCTGTAAAATAATAATCAGAGAGACACCTGTGATAACTGCAGAGTAATTATTCTATCACCAAAGAGTCACCCAGTATCTGTAAGTAGGATGGATCAGGCTTATAATAGAAATATTATATAATTCTTTGTCATTGCACTATTTGTATTTTAGACATTAAAATTATTTTTATGTTTTGTGACCTTAATGGTGACATCATTGGGAATTAACCTTTTTGAAGGGCTTTGGTTGTGTGTAAAATATAGAGTTACTAAGCTTAGGAGAACCACTGAGCACATCTTGGAACTGATGCTGCCTTGGATTGCAAGACCCAGAATCCCTCATTGACCATGCTGGGTGCAAGATTCTTCAAGTTGTACTCCAAAAGGCCCATACATCTTTCCCAAGCTTTTCTTTGTAGGATGGAAACATTGCAGCCAGATGTTTAAAACAGTTGTGTGAAAATACTTTTTCCTGGGTTGTTAATTTCAGAAGGTGTTTTTACCAGTGCTTCTGCTCTATTAAAAACTCCCTGTGCATACAACATTTTGCATAGCAAGAAAAAGGCAAGATCATTGTGTCCTTGACATGCTTGATTTTTATGTCCAAGAAATCAGTTTATGCCAGACCATGTTTTGGCCACCATCTTATCATCCCTGTTCCTGGCCCCTTCCAAGGGTATGTATAATGATGAAGCAGCACAATCTGGCCCCATATTATGGGGATCTGTTTGGCCTTTGATTTGGCTTGAATTGAGATGTGGCCTCCCTTCTGTTTTAAATGGGCAACTATTTTGAGGCTGGAGGTAAGAACTAGATTTTTATTCCTGATCGTGGCGACATGGGAAACCTGCCCTAAAGTGTATGCAGAGAGAAGATAAATGAAAATAAGAGGCAGAAATCTTTTGTAGCCCAATTTTCTGAATGCAGGGACCTGTGGTGGGCTATACTAGCCCTGGAAATGGGCAAAAATGATGAAATATCCACCTCCTGTTTTGATGTTTTAGGCTTGGCCGAAGTGTTTAACAGCAAAATGGGGGAATTATGCCCCCCCCAATAGTGAAATTTATTTAGATGTTAATTCACTATTCAACATTTTATTCAATAGGTCTGCTATAGTTGGGACGAAACTAAAGTTGGGCCTTCATCCACAGATTTCATATCCAGGGATTCAAGCATCCATGGCTTGAAAATATTTTAAATATATATACATTCCAAAAAGCAAACCTTGATTTTGTGAATTTATATAAGAGAAACAATTTTACTATGCCACTGTATTTAAATGGGACTTGAGCATCCATGGATTTTGGTATCCACGGGGGGTCCTGGAACCAAACCCCAGAAGAGACAAAGGGCCCGCTGTAATAGGATTCAGAAATTGCTTTCAGAAATTTCAACAAGGAATAATCACAAACAGTGCAAGCTGTTCAACTCACTTGCAATTCAACTATGTTTGAATTATAAGAGAGATTTATTAGTGATGGTATCTTAGTCCTGAACAAGAATGTTATTCTGAATTTTCACTGCAGAAATAATCCAGGTTGACACCAGTTTAACTGACATGGCTCAATGCTGTGGAGTTCTGGGATTTGTAGTTTTGTGAGCTATTTTGCCTCAAAGCTCTGGTCCCACAGCAAACTACAAATCCCAGCATTCCGGAGCGTGCAGCCATGGCAAATTAAAGCAATGTCAAACTGCATTACGTCTGCAGTGCAGCTTCAGCCCATGTTACCCTAAACCCATCTTTGGAGAATGCAGCAAACATCTGAGAAGAAGGAAATTAACTTGGCCAGTTTCTTGGCAGGTACAGTACCACACTTTTAAGCTGACAGTGGCAAATGGGTTAGCAAGTTTCGGACATGACAGGAGTGTCCCTGTTTTTCATGTGATGATGGAGTAGCAGACTGTAAATATGTAAAAATAACTTTAAGCCAGCCAGAGTATTAGAAAATCGCCTGAATCAAGGGGATTTGCAAAGGTCTTCCACTGAAACAAAATTTCTAAAACCAACGTCCCAAGATTTTTGTTGAATTTTGACAGCTGGTTACAGATACACTTGGGAATGGCCTTTAAAGTCTGCCCACTTGGACAGCTTTTGTTGTTTCATTTCCAGCTTATGTTGACCACAAGGCAAACCTATCATGGGGTTTTCTTGGCAATATTTGTTCAGAGGAGGTTTGCCAGGGCCTTCCTCTGAGGGTGAGGGGGACTTACCCAAGCTGAGCATCTGCCAGACATTGACCATAGAATTAGCCTGGAGGAGCTATAAATGCCAAATCGAGTGTTCTCTCTAGGAATTTCTAGGTCCTTCAGTGTGACTTTTGGTTAAAGTTGACCACAGAGTTGTGCTGGGAGGACCTAGATATACCTAGAGAGAACATATCAATAAAACCTGTAAATAATCAAAGCCAGAAAAGTCAAAGCTGCAAATGTGTAGGGATGAGTGTACTGTATAAAAACAGGAAGTAAAAACATTCCTGATATTTGCCAAAGCAAAATAACTTTTTTTAAAAAAAAATTTGTGAACCAAGAGGAGACGAGGAAACCAAAGCAGGATCTTTTTGTTTGCTATGGGGTCACCATAAGTCCACAGGAGACCTGAAGGCACAAACACACATGGGAGTTTATCACATGGCAGGTTTTGTGCGACATCGTGTGAAGTTGTTACGTGTAATTATGCGATTTTTCTGGGATATTCACAGGATAAACTCCCGATCTTTGTGTGATAAAACTCCATGGTTGGGAAGTTATTTAAACAAGCTACTATGCAAGTCAGACAAATGCATCACTGTGTGTGTGGCCACAGGCTAATCTGCACTAAAGAATTTCTCCTCCTTTCAAAAAAACTTCCAGGATAAGTTTGCGGATGATGCTTATCGTATTGCCTGTTTTTGCTCATGCTCTGGTCACCTCTTGTCTGTCTTGGAGGAAGCCTGCAGATCAATTTCAGCTCCTTTATCAGATATTCAGGAAACAAACCAATTCCATCCCCCCCCCCCAAAAAAAAAACTCGGAGAAGAATGCTTCTGTTTTGGTCTTTCTGGGCTCAGAGTGAGAGAATCCGATTGTTTTCAGAGAAGGGGAATTCCCCAAAGACAAATCTTTGGCTGTTTGAACCCAGCAAACTGTTTTGTTCCAGTGTCAGCAGCCTTGAGGAAAACTCAGTGAATGTCAGCTGATAAAGAACCAAGTCTATTCTCCTGATCAGCATTTATGTAGGATGTTTTCTGCTCCAAAGGAGAGATCTGCCAAAGTTGCCTGCAGGGAACAGCTTGTAGTATCTGGTTTAAAACACATACACGTTCCTAGACCTTTTTGCCACTCTCTCAGAAAAGGACCCCTGTTAGGTAATAGGTGAGGCTGGGTGGCACGACTAAGATTAAATGTGGCAAGAGGAAAAAGGGAAACATGTAGAATTGGAATAGGAAGAGATTCCAAGGATCATCCAGTTCAACTCCATTCTGCCATGAAGGAAGACACAATCAAAGCACTTCAAATAGATCTGGCTGTCCAGTCCCAAACCTCCAAAAATGGAGACTACCACCCTTCAAGTCTATGTTACCCTTGGAGATTGGATTGCAGCTTCCAGAATCCTGCATCTTAACATCTTCTGTTCAGGAGCGGAGACTAGAATCTGGATCTAAGGTAGGAATCAGGTTCTCCACTTGAGATACAGCGCCTTTGGACATGGAGGCTCCAGTTAGCCATAAGAACCAATTCTGGGAACTGGCCATCAGAGTCTGGTCCATTTTCATGTAAGAGGTTCACTTAACACTTACTGGAAAGCAGTCTTTGGGTAGAATGGCTTCATTTTGGACAGTCTCATCATTGCTAGATGATCATGTCACATTAAGAAAAAAATCAAACACATAATGAGCTGTATCACAGATCACAGTTCTAGATTACCGTTCTTACTCATTTAGGAACTGGTGCATTGCCTCTTGAGCATTTATTATTTATTAATCCAGGACAATGTTCCAGATTCTTTTAAAAAGAAAAAACCCAAACATGGCAAAGATATCTTTGAACACTTTCTTGACAAGAATCATGGTGCTAGCAATACTGATGATGCTCACTTCCATGACCACAGCCCAATGAGAAGGAAAGCGCCCTCTACTGCATCATGCCAAAAGATTTAATAGAGTGAGTTTCAAAAAGTTATTTTTCAAACTACATCTTCCCGAATCCTCCAGACATAATGGGAACTGGCTATATTGCCATGTGGGATTCTGAGATTCGCAGTCCCCTGCATAGCTTTTTCAAATTCTCTCCCACCATTGATTCCAGAAGTTGTCTTGCAAGCAATTCTGACAAGTTTACAAGCAGGTCATAAAAAGCAACATCCCATTTGCCTCGGTTTCTCCCCAGAGGCTCCTATTCAGAGTATACTCCATATCCATGGATTTTTTTATCCATAGATTCAAAAATCCTTGGTTTGAAAATGTTGAAAATATAAATTCCAAAAATCAAACCTTGATTTTGCCTATTTTACATACAAGAAGCCATTTTACTATGCCATTGTATTTAATGGGATTTGAGCATCCACAGATTTTAGTAACCACGGGGGTCCTAAAACCAAACCCCAGTGGATACCAAGGGCCCAATGTACTGCCTTTCTAAATGAAGGCTCCAGTTAGCTGCTAAGGCAAACATTATATTAACTTGGAGGCAGCGGGGGGGGGGGGATTAAACATGTGAACCACTTAAGTAATACACAAAGAATTTTTCAGGATGGTGTTGACCTGCTTCCCACACCAAATGAATGCCATAGAGCAGTCAGGACTGTCAAACGGGAGCAGGTCAAATAAGAATTATGTCTCTTCAAATGAAATTTCCCTTCAATCCTTAAATGTCTAATATTGCACAGTGATCCTAAAGGCGAACATATCAACAGATTTTCTGGGCTAGATTGGTTCAGGGGGGGTTGTCTTTGCCTTCCTTTGACCTAAGAAAGTATGACTTGCCCAAAGTCATTCAGTGTGTTTCCATGGCTGGGTAGGGATTCGAACCCTGGTCCTCCGAGTTGTAGTCCCAACACTCAAACCACAACAGCATGCTGGATCTCATTTTAAAGTATACCAATGTTTTTAAAAAGAGACACCCTTAGCAGCAGTATCCCAATTTTATTCAGACTGTTGCAAATTTCTCTAAGCTAATTCCATGACATAGCAAACATAATCAGACAGGCAGACCTGGCATGTGAGATCATATATGTATATATGGTCATGGTTACCTGAACTACGCTGACAGAAAATCAGTACAAACTCAGATGTTTCCCATCTGACTCCAGGTAGATACTAAAATCTCCCCATAACCCTAACCTTCCCCCCTTCAATATTAAACATTTCAATAACAAACACAGGTTTATAATAATATATAAAGTCAGTATAATATAGAATATTTGCAGCAGAAAAAAAACAACAACCAGTGTCCAAACACTGTCCTTCGTTTGTTTGTTTGATTGATTCAATTATTTTCAGGTTTAAAGCACTCTGAAAAATAAATATATATATTTATGAAAGGACACTCACACTGCACTTCTAACCAGGAAGAAAATTTTTTTAAAGGCAGAAATCCAAACCATACATTTAAGATTCTAGAAAATTAAAAATTAACAAAACCATTCAATATGGCTTTCTTAAGATTTGCACGTGTCACAGAATGAATGGACTAAAACAAGAACACAGTATCTTCAATATTGCAAAGGTTTCCCCTCCATTTTCTGTATTTTTTAAAAAATCAGAGCTTCTTTGTCTCTTTAATAATAATTTTTTTAAAAGGAAAATGTGCAAAACTGGAAGCATGAAATCTAAGTTGGGAAGCCCAACATTTTATCTGAACCTAGATATGCTAAATTCAAATACAGAAGCAAAACATACAAAGTTTGAAATCTGGAAGAAACCTCCCTGTGCTGGCTTTGTTTAAATGGATGCCAATTATTAACATCCCCATTCACTGGCAGAAGAAAACTTCCTGGTGCACACGTGAAAACACAATGTTTTTGCCCACAAAACCCCACAAAAAAAATTCCCTGTCTTCAAAAAAAAATAACACACAGTCCATTTGTGGTATGTCCATCACCTGAAAGGAGGCAGAAAACATCAAGGGAATGAAACTTATCCCCCATTCATCACCTGGCAAGGAAGATGTTGGGCCTGTCTATGTCATTTATAAACCCTAAATTCTCTCCCAGATTTGCTGTGTGCATCACTCGGGCCCAAAACCATGAATCAGGTCTGGGGTGTTTACACAATGCCTAGACCTGATTTGAGTTTCCATCCCTTGTCTCACATTAAAACGACTTACCTTTGCTCCAGATTTTCCAGAAAACCCAGAGCAAAATGCAGCAATGTCGGCCGGCTCCTTTCCCATGTGGTTGGTCACCTTGCTTTGACCTCAGAGCAGTTTGCATCCACAGTGGCCAGCTTGCAGGGACCACGTGGGAAGGCTGTCACCCATTGTTCACCAAAAATGTGTGGCAGGTAAGGGGGGAATTTGGGGCCAGAATACTCCAGAGACAGCCCTGAGTATCCTGGAAAATGTAGATAAGCCCATTTGTAAGAGCTCAGACAAAACTTCTTCCTTGGCCAGCAATATAACAATTCAGCCCTAAACCTGTCCAGAGTCTAACTCACAATCCATCAAGATGGCTCCTGCCAAAAATCCTTAGAAATGGATATAGTACATGCTATCTTTCCTCCTGCCAGGGGCATGCCCATGAACACCTTGCTGGGAGAGTGTTCATTTGTGGTGATCAATAATCAATACGTTTGAGGTAATCGAGAAGGATGCAAACACCCTACAACAGATACCTTTTCACTCTGCATTTTAAACAAAGGCGAGGCAATCGTATGGTCTAGATCACAAAATATACAGTGGCAGAGAAGAGGCAGCGGCCAAGAGACCACCAGACAAATTGCCCCCCTCCCCACTTCTACAGGACACTTTCTGCACTTTTAGTTGAAGTGGTACTAACAAGTGAAACTGAACCCACAGTAAGCCAACATTAGAGATATGCCAAATGGAATAGCAGAGTACATGAAACCCAACTCAAGTCAGAATGGCAGAACAATGGGATGCCGTACAAATTCAAGAATTCCTATGTTTAAAACAGTGCTATTGATGACTAGCTGCAGAATTCCCCAAATCCTGATGATCTTAATTCCATGTAAAAGATGGCGTCCAAAATCTCCAGTACTGTATTCAGAGCCACCAGTACAAAATTAGGGAGCTGTTGGACAGGCCAAGGCAGCTGAGAAATACACAGCAAAATCTCTATTTTGTGTTCCGCACAGTGGGTTGAACCATTGAGCTCTCTCCATAACTTAGAAAAGAACAGAGTAATCCAACCTCAGTATATTGCTTTTCTAGTTAAATTATAATAAGCCTTTACAACAAATTAAAATGCAAGAAGTCTCACAGCTCTGTAAAAATGATTCTTTTCTACCTCATCACCTTTACTGTCCCTCAGAGATAATTTAAAATTATTTGGTTAGCCATGCTGTGTTCTCTTAAGCAAAGCCATGCTTCACATTATTTTCAGAGCATTCTTCATCTTGTTCTAACAGCAGAACATACCACAGGCACTTAATTTAACCTTATTTTGAGCTAAGGAAACACTAAGTGGGACTTTAGAAAAACTGTGTGTCTACAATACTGTTCTACAGTGCATGTAAAGTGTAGGGATATGGCAAACTAGGATGGGGAAGAACTGGGATGAAATGGACAAGAAAGAGAGCTGTACAGCAGAACACAACTGGTGCATTTACTTCCCAGTTCTCTGTGTTGCATCCCAAGGAAGGAGGTTGAAAAGTAAAAACTGTGATACTGTTGAGCAGAAGGAATTTTAGTATCCAAAGGTTACAAAAAGATTATCTTCCTTGGATTTGTAAAAGCTGGATGTTATGTTCTAGAGGGGAAGTGTGCTGCCCCTTTTTACAAACACAATATTTGGGGTTATCTTGCTTGCTCTGTCATCAGGGGGTCTACAGATGCTAATTTTTCAGAGTCCACAGCTGTGTTTGATAGCTTGTATTAGGACCTTATCAGACGGGAGGAATTTCTCTTTATTGCGAATGGAGCCAATTCGAATTCACGTGAATTCACTAGTTTAGCGAATTCACGTGAATTCCTACTGCGTTTGGAATGCATTCAGAATGACTTCCCATTACCCCAAAATGGCCTCCCATTGCCCGAAATTGCGTGAGATGCTTTAATTCACAATAACATAAAACCCATTATTGCATTCGGAATGACTTTTTTCCCCCAAAATTGTGTGAGATACTTTAATTCGCAATAACATGAAACCCCATGATTGCGTTCGGATTGCCATTGGATTATACTTCTAATTTCTGACATATGATAAGGTCTTCAGTTATCAACCATTTCCAACAAACCGTGCTATAGGTTTCCACTCACTTCAAGCAGAGAGCATACCTGAAGTTCAAAATGAGATCAGAGCATCCTGAACAGTACAGCAGTCTTGTAGCATCTACCTGTAGGCATCTGTCTTCCTACTAAATAGTGTAAATTTTTCAGTAACACAGGTGAACACACCCTAAATCCCTCTACCAGTTTTGAAACCATTTTACAGTGGGTTCATTGATAACACTGGATGGGTGCTTATATCTAATTTAAAAAAAAAAAAAAAACCTCTGTGTACCCATGCAGCCCTTTGGAGAAAAACAAAACAAAACACAGCACTTGCTATTCCAGATGCCTCCCTCAAGAACTGACAATGACAAAATTTTTGCTTGATGATCTTGTGAATTTCACCTCCTCCTCTACTGACTTCTAAAAGTGAAGTTACAACAATTCGCAGTAAGGATAGGAATTAATAAGTCTTTGCTCCCTCACTGTGACTTGTCAGATTTGTTCATTTCATTCCTATGGTTTCAAGATTCAATGCTAGATTAGGGAAGTGGTATAGAACAGATTTTAATTCCTCTTCAGAAATGGTATATGATCTAAGAATTCTGTCTCCCTTAGTGCAGAAAATGATAATAAAATTAAAAATTAGCACCTTTTTGTGACTCCCTGGTTTTGAAGGTTGCTTCTTGCAGAAGGTTTCAAGCTTAATCATGCTGCATAGTTTATATAAAAATATGTTCTACAGCAAAAAAGCAGTGAGGGTTTTTGTTTAAAAATGCTCCCCTCCCCTAATGCAAGAAGTAGAGGTAACAAGTACAAAAGGATACAAGCTAGTTGACTGTTGAAATGCTGCCTCAGAAAAGTGGCGCTAACCAATCAAAAACCAAACCACATTTCAATTTTTAGAATTAAGACCTACCCTGATCTTTGATATGGGGTGGGATATAAGTATTTCAATAATAAATAAATAAAAACACTTTTCTGTAAATGCTCTGGGAGGAAAGGCCTGCTGCTAAGGATGGTACCAGAAATCTGGTTGGTTGCTTAAATTCAGAAACTGCTTTTTAAAAATGTAGACCCATGAAACATCCTAGAAAGGACCAAAGGCTTTTCTCAAGGCTGCCAATGACACTTGGTGGCCTGAAGTGGAAAATCAAATGGAACTTTGCCACTCATCAATTCATGGGCTTCCTTGGGCAGCTCCTTAGACTCAAACTTAGACTTACATAGGATCCCTGGTGCATTGGGCTGAATGGGGCAGCTGTTCATCACCCACCTTTAACAGCACTCTGAATTCTGCCACTGGGAGAAGCAGTCTCACTTTCCTTATGACAGAGCTGCCTTGGATTGTTCTCATGATGGACTGTTCCATGCTTGAAGTCCCCACAATCCCCTCTGACCTGCTAGATGGAAGAGCAAGGATTGAGACAGCTGCCATAGGAAACAAGAGCTTCCAAAATCTCTCTCTCTCTCTCTCTCTCTCTCTCACACACACACACACACACACACACACCATACAACCTACAGAATTTGGCAAAGGAGGTGGTAACTTGGCTCCCTGTATCACCAGGATGCTCAATTGAAAAACTGCATGTACCACTGAATAAGAAGAGCAAGACAGACACACTGAAAGAGAGAAAAGTGCATTGATGTGACCAGGCCATGAGGGGGCACTTTTGCAACATGTATTCTGCATCTTCTCCCGGCAAGAACCGAGCTGTGGATTTGGGCATCCTTCTGTTACAAATGTCAGTAGGCCAAATTAATCCTTTTATAAAATGACCTCAGGGCAATAGTCTTTTTTTCCAGTGAAGGCTGCAATACCCTGAAAAATATTTGTCAAGGGGAAGTGCTCAAATCCTCCCTCTTGCTTTGTTTACTCCTGGTAACCTTGTTACCAAATCCCAAATTATTTTAAAATGTTTTTTTTTAATTATTGTTTGGAAAGCAAGGGTTCTCTGCCTTTGAAGCTGACAGTGGAAAAATATTTGAAGGAGGAAACTCTGCACAGCCTGCATTCGATCTGAGTGACTCCAACTGAAAGACAGGGATAATCCCTCCCTCCCCACACAACTATGGTAAGGGCAAAGGGCAAGGAAGTGGTACCATCACAGGAAATGTTTACTGATACAGTCTCTGGATGGAAGAGATAAAGAACTTGTTTTCTCTCCTGCTTTTTTTAAACCACCATGCACAAGAGTCTTTGTCTTTGTCTCTGTGTATAGAACTACTTGCATTTTTTTCCTTCTCTTCCCTGTCCCAGCTCCAAACTAATGAAGAAAAAAAAGGGGGGGGGGCTCTAAGAAATCCAAGTGAAATCCTTGTCTGTCTCTCCAGAGTTCTCATGCTCCTGCGGAGAATCAACATCATCTTTCTCATCTTCTAAGATCACATCATCTTGTGAGATTTCTATGTCGTCCTTCCATTTTATGTCATCGTCATCCCCTATGTCTTCATCTCCTTCTGCCTTGAGGTCCTCAGCGTCTTCCATGTACTGTCCTTCTGTGCCATACAGTTCCTCTGGTGATCCATCACCTCCACTGGCATCTAGGTGGCTGGCCATGCCTTGTCCGGAACAATCTATGCAAATGCCATGGCGCCGGGAGCCATGCTTGATCCCCACACTGGCTGCTGACATGAATACTCTGTTGCACACTTTGCAAACATATTTTTTGTCTTTGCTGTGAACCTTGAAAAGGGGAGCAGATTAGGAGAAAACAGAGTTAGCACAGGTAGTTTGGCAGATAAGGAGTTCTGCGGTGCAGTGGCAGCTAGCCCATACTGCACCAAATGCTGGAATACGTGTTTTTTAAAGAATTGGTTTTTATTTTTCATTTAATTTTTCCATTCTGTTCAAGCTGATTTTCTTCTGACAATCATGAAGAATGGATGCAGGAACTTTTGAGATGATAAAAGTGCAACGCATCACAACACTGGGTTCAAAGCTGGGGTGGCAATATCACTAACTTGTATTTTGTTCTTTGCTCTCTTTTTAATGGAACAGGAATGATGAGGGTTTTCTATACTTGACAATGACCTCAAAAGTTGAAAATCCCACTTTTGAATTGCATGTGATTCAGGGAGCCCCTGAAAGTCATGGAGCCAACACAGGTTGTGGATTTATCAGTGTGGGCAGAACGGATTGACAAAAATGGGTAAACATCATATGGTTGGTTTTGTACAGCTCCCAGGACTATCTCATCACGGCTTAGTTTAAGGTAGGAAATGGAGTCTGCTCTTCTTATACCAGCAGCAATGACTATTTTATTAAATAAGGCTTTCCTAATTTTAACTGGTTGGAATAGAAGGATGTTTAATGAATGTGCTGAACTTTTTACTATGTTTCGAATGTGTTGACTGTTTTAAACTAATGTTTTAATTGGGTTGTTTTTTAAAGAAAATACACTATATATTAATTTAACTAGCGTTTTAACTTACATTGTAAGGTGCTTTGGGTCCCATATTGGAAGAAAAGCAGATAGAAATTAAATAAACAAACAATAAATAATAAACTTTATTTAAATGTCTATTGTTTTAATCCCCCCTCCCCCCCTGGGCAATGTAATGAAGCAGTGCATCTGAAATTCTGTTAGTATAGTAAGTTCCTTTCTTTTGACAAAGAAGAAGAACCACCCTGACATGTGCACAATTGTAGCTGGAAGAAGCTCTTGGGCTACCAAATGGCATAAGGCAAGCCTACCCAAAGGACTCAAATCAAGAGGTATCTCTGGGAGAAAACAGTCCCATGACCAGATGGCTGGGCACTCAACCGAATGGACAAAGCAGGAACGTCGTGAGGTTTTGGCTACTATAGCAACAGATAACAGAAGCCCCTTCAACACTGCTGCTTAAGCAGGAGAAGCTAACTGCCTACCTTGCTATCTAGCAAACTAGGTTATAGCCGTGGCACCCATCATGGGCAAACAATGGCATATCAGCAGCCTATATAGCAAACTCTTCCCCCTAATTTGGGGGTCATGTCTAGATGGCTGCAAAGCACATTGGCCGATGTACATTTTTAACACCGTGGCTCCACTAACTGGGAAAGGGTTGCACCAACACAAATGGATATTTTCAGTTCATAGTAAAAAGTTGAATTATTCAGCTATACTTGTCACCCACTGAAGTGACTCCAAAGGTTTCAACTTACCAAGGTATGTCGCTTCATGTGTTCCCGGCGAGTGAATTTCTTCCCACAGATTTCACAGGGGTAGGGTCTTTCTCCTGTGTGGGACCGCATATGCCTCTTCAGGATGCACTGGTGCATGGCTGAGAAACTGCAGTAGGGGCACTTGAACTTCTTCCTGATCACCGTGAACTCATTCACTGGAAAAGAAACAACACAAAGCAGCTTACAACTTACAACTTTCTCAATCTTCTTATATTTTAAGTGGTATGAAACTGCTTGCCTAGCTTGTCATTTCTGAGATAAGTACTGTCCTTTCCCATCTGTAGAAATGCAGTAAGTAGAACAGCCATCCTGAGTAAAGCAAAGGGGACGTTCTTTGCAGCAGTGTTTTCTAAGACCCTTTTACTTTTGCTATACCTGGGGGCTGCAAAGTGTGCTGCAGGTGGGAATACTAAAAAGGCACAGAATCTGCTTTCCTCTTCAGCTACCAAAGTGTAGTTCCATTCCCACATTTGCACTGCAGAATTAAACCAGGTTAATACCACTTTAACTCCGATGCCTCAATGCTATGGAATTCTGCGATTTGTAGTTTTGTAAGCTATTTGGCCTTCTCTGTCAGAGTGCTCTGGTACTATAACAAATTACAAATCCCAGGATTCCATGGTGTTGAGCCACAGTGTCAACCTGGGCTGTGTTCACACTGGAGAAATAAACCGGTTTAAGTGCCATGGCTCAATGCTGTGAAATTCTGGGAATTGTAGTTTGTTGTGGGGCCCACAACAAACTACAATTCCCAGAATTTCACAGCATTGAGCCATGGCACTTAAACCGGTTTATTTCTCCAGTGTGAACGCAGCCCTGGATTATTTCTGCAGTGTAGATGCTGCCTATGACCCCATGACAGAGGTGATGGAGGAAGGTAAGACAGTGTGAATCAGACACCTATACTTATTCCTTCATTTGTAGATCACTCTGGTTTACTTTGACAGTTTTTACACCAAAAAATTGACAAATAAACTTTGTATTTACGAGGGGGTATCCAATAGTTTTAATGATCACCTTTAAAAATATTTGACAGAAAGTTCATTTTGATTTGTAGTTGTTAACTTATCTCTATGTAGTCACTATCTAGATTTATACATTTTTCCCAGCATATCTTGACCCTCCAAATACCTGAAATTGTAGAAGTCTGCAGATTGCACCTGACAAGGATTTTACACTTTAGTCACTTCTGGCAAAGCCAGTCACAAAAATTAAGGACGCAATGAGTTGATTTTTCTCAGCAACGTGCACTTAGGGAACCAATGATGACACTTTCTTCTTCATGAATAGCTAGTCAATCCTTGCAGACAGTCTAGCAGTGTGAACTCTACAGTTTAATCTAATAGTTCCCAAACTCAAGTCCCCAGATGTTGTTAGACATCAACTGCTAGGTCAGGGATTCTGGGAGTTCCAGTCAAATCTGGGACTACTGGTTTAGTCCCATTAAATAAAGAATGACAAGAATGCTGCCCTAACAAAAATGTTGTCCTGTCCTTTTAATAGGTCCCTAGAACTATATTTTGAGATGTCTAAAAAGCTTTCAAGATTCCCCAATGAGAAGACTGAAGGCCTAAAATAGTTTACACTAATACAGAGTGATAGGATGCGGACACTTTAACATAAATAAATCCAGTAGCAGCAGAATAGTTTTGCTGAGAAATAACTTGACTTACATTACTGCTCT
This sequence comes from Urosaurus nigricauda, assembly GCA_034509955.1. Classification (NCBI taxonomy): domain Eukaryota; kingdom Metazoa; phylum Chordata; class Lepidosauria; order Squamata; family Phrynosomatidae; genus Urosaurus; species Urosaurus nigricauda. Next base: position 6,300,526 of record JAOEGL010000004.1, read on the forward strand.
TCCCCAGAACATATAACCACCGGAGAATTTTCGACATGTTCCAAGCCTATCATTATTATTATTATTATTATTTTCTGATATCCCACCTTTCTCCCAATATAGGATCTCATAGTGCTAACCAAAAACAATGTATGCCTCCCTTCATGTTTACTTGAATAAATCAGTCTTAGACATGAACATACAAAAGCTTCTACATACTACATACTGTAATTCCTGACCAAAACTGTTGAATACATGCTAATCCCATTTGAGTGGAATTTTTCTCAAAGCCAAAGATTTTTTACTGGGCAAAACAGTCTAACAAACGATATAATGTACTGATGGAAGCTGCAACAAGCTCTCAACACTTATGTTAGTTGGCAACCAACACATGCATACAATGTCAGTACAGAAAGGAACAGCAAGTACTATTTATTTATTAGTGGCATTAATATTCCACCTCTCCTTCAACGATCTCAAGGTGACATGGTTTTCCTCCTCCCCATTTTATCCTCACAATAATCCTGTGGTAGGTCAGGCTGAGAGAAATTGGTGAGTTTCATTGCTTGGTGGAGACTTGAAACCCCAAGTCCCTGTCCACTACATCAGGGATAGGCAAAATGTAACCCTAGAATAGCTCTGGGGAACCTCCCACGGCTGTTTCAGAGCCCTCAACCCTTTCATATTCCTCCAACCTCCTCTTTTTCTAGCCAACAAAAAGAGTGAATTGCCTCTCTTGTATGACTCCACAGACACCACTCTCACTTGCAAGCCTCAATGAATTCATTAATATTAAAACAAATGCAACTTTTTAAAAATCCAAAATGGACTTCTGACCACTTCTTCCTTTTTCAGGTCTCAGAGCAAGTAAAAAGATTGTTGGACTCATTCTAGGCTAGTCTACATGTTTAAAATACTCTTCCTTTCTGTCCAATAGAATGTGATAGGAGGTTTCCTGTGCCCTCCTCTCCCCAAATCCTTAAACTTTGTGGGAAAAGACTTTGCAGTTTTATTAGAGTATCCGCTGAAATGCGCATTATTGCACATGTGGCCATCCGTCTGCTTTGCATGCATTTGGATGGCTGTGCATTTTTGGCAGAAGGAGGGGGGGTGCAAATTTGTGTAGGAAAGTTAAGACAATTAACTGTCAATGCAAATGTGCAAAAATGTGCACTAATTTGTATAGTACACTTATGTGTAGACTAGGCCCGTTGCCTACCTCTGCACTAGAACACATATCAGGAATGGCATTTTTTGGTATGGCAATGAAATATTTTTCTCATGATGAAAAAAGTTAGTATTTCCAAGGTTTGCTGATGCAGCAATTAAAAAAAATAAAAAGTCTGCTAAATTAGTCTTCTCCCACCTAGTGCCTTTTGGATGTGCTGGACTGCAACACCCAGAATCCCTTGGCAGGTCAGCACACCCCAAGGGCACCAGAAGGTTGCACTACTAGAGTATGTACTCTGTACTTGTCCTATATACAGGTGACTTAGATTCTGTCAAAGCTTGTCCTAGCAACAATGCTGTGATGCACAGAATTAGACCAGAAATAACTTGCTGCGAGCCACTGAACCATAAATGAAATGACATGCCAATGACTGGATTCTGGACTGCACTTTACAATCCAGGAGTAGCCCTAGAGTGAGATAATACTTGCATACTATTATTGTGATTACTTCCTCAAAAGGACCCAAGTTAAGAGTTTAGCAATCATTTCATAGCAGACATCTTTAAATCATTGTCACTGTTGAAAATAGAAGGAGCATACTGGTAATCAGATATAAAATCTTGAATGTAACTGTTCTTACACACACAGTATGGTTCACAGTCCAAACTCTTCTTTACCAAGGATTATAAGGCTCACAATTGATTTGCCACTTTAAAAATATTTTTGAATTAAAACTTAACATTAATTAATGTTGTTTTTTGACTGTTAATAGTGTTTCTTCCTGTTGTCACGTTTTTAGAGGAGAACTGCACTCAGGTGGACTCCAGAGAAAGTATGCTAACAAGGGCCCCAGGGTCCAATTTATCAGAAGAATCCACAGAGCAGCTGGGTAAATGCTTCCCCTTCCAAACAAGACTGGAAAATAGACTATAGTTTAACAAAACAGGTGAAAATAGTAGCTTGGATAGTGCTTAATAAAAGACAGCCACCTATCTAAATTAATAACTTCTAGTGGAATAGCCATGTTAGTTTATTCAACAAACAATTACGGAGTTGCACGCATATCCTCCAACATTTTCAACATGAAACCTGGGACGTGTGTGGCCAATTACTTTTTTTTTTATTATTATTATTATTTTATTTTCTTATATTCCACCTTTCTCCCAATATAGGGACTCAAAGTGGTGTGATTAAAATGATAAAATATGAGAAAGGAATGAGAAAAGAAGAAGGAAAAGCACAAAGCTAGGGAAAGTTGCCAGAGTTTACTTTTGCCTGAGCCTACTGGGAAGGACAAGATTTCACCCCACCTTTCCACACATACACACACTGAGTTAATTGAGTACAAACTGTTTGTGCGTTTTCAAATCAGTTTGTGGCACCTGAAGTAAGCTGAGCAGAAAGGAAAAAAGTGGGAGGAACTGGGACATTTTAGAAGCAGCTGGAAAATAGGACAACAGGGAAGTAACCTGAACCACATTTGCCAAATTGGGACAGCTGGAAGATACATGCATGGCCCCATAGAAATTAACAGAGATATTATATTCAGTTTGGATCAATCACCTATGTTACATGGTTCCTGAGAGGAGAAAATATGTAGTCATAGATTATTAACATGGACAATGTTTTCTTTCAGCACCTTAGCTAATTATCTAATGTAGAATTGGCTCTTAAACTGTTCTACAACCAGCAAGTACCTTGAACAATAAAGTAGGAAGAGACTACACATTGCTCAGCAAAAGTAGAAAAGTTTTAATACTTATTTGCACTGCCAGCTGTTACACTGCAACCCACATCAACTGATGACATTGGACAATCATAACAGTATATTCTTCCATCAAATCCTACTGCAAAGAAACACATTTTAAAGGCTAAGTGCAGCTTGGTGTACTTTACTCTTCCACCTAAACATCTATTGCCACATGGCCTAAATAAATACTTTTAAATACCAGCATTCTATAAGCAAGTTTAGACATAATCTGACAAATTCTAATATTTTCTTGTTCCAATTTAATGTTTAAGAGGTTCACTAATGTGTCATAAAGAAGTATAAAGATTGTTTTGACTACTCCCTCTGCCAGGAATACTATCGTTTTTCTTAATATCCAAATACCACTGAAATGATTTATTCTTTAACGACAGAAATCAGTGAACAGGGCCAAGCTGTAACCGTTTCTTTGTAATAACTCTTCCATACTTTGATCCAAGCCAGAAAGGAACTCCCTGATCTCCAGTCACTAGCAACCATCTACACTACACAAAATGATTTTTGTTCCATGGGATCACCATCAACTAGCTCTTACAAAGTCTAGACAAGTTGAACAAGCTGCTCCCGTAAGGTCACCAGGAGTTGCCTAAAGCCTGCCCTTCAAAGCCAAGGCTATTTTCAGCATGGTTATATCCCTGAAATAGAACAAGCAACTTTACAAAGAAGAGCCCTTTAATTGTCAGTTTTGCAATGACAACTGAAGGTAGCACATAATAGAGTAATTGTTGTCAGGGATAAAGCAATTCATTCCATAATCATCTTTATTCATAGGCTTTTCCCGTTTCTCTAGTGCTTCAGAAAGCTTGCAAGACTTGTTTGACCAGAGATAACAGCAGGTCAGAAGTACTGATAGGCACACTATAGATAATGGGCCTTGGAATTATACCACTTTTAGAAACTCACAAACCCATTGTGCCTCTGTTGCCTACATTTGTTCCACCTAAGATATTTAAAGCCGTTGTTAGGTTTACTGGAAAGACATAGTTCCCATTAGTGCTGCAAGAGAAGGTGCCTAAACAAATGACAATATAATTCAGAGCCTTGAACTAAGTAGTAAAATCAGCTGTTACATTAGAGCAAACAATATATTTGACATACCAAAGAAACAAGTTTAGGACAACAGCACATCACAACCGATTTAGAATAGAAAGTGTATGGAGTACACTTTACTGCATTTATTTAATTCTAAATCACCACCACCATCATTTCCCACTTTTTCTCCAGTTTGGGAATCAAAGTGGTTGACAGTTAAAATATAGCTAAAAATTAGTAGCACACAAAACAATAATTAAACGATCATAAAAGTGAAACCAGTTAAAACAAATTAAAACAACAACATAACAAATAAAATCCAGCATATTCTAAAAGGCCTGCTTCCATTGAAACATGTGTTCTCAATGGCCTGCTTTATGAGCTGCTTGTACATGGCTTTCCATAAAATACTTGAAATGATATATGACAAAAATAAAAAGTACAGTACAGCATTTTGCTTTTAAGAAAAGTTCTGTACACACAACCAAGAGTCTTCTGGAAACTTTAAAAAATAAACCACAAATACAGGTGTATCATATAAATAACAATCCCTAATTTAACTATGTATCTATGTATATGCACATGTTGTAATCTGCGTTTGGTTGTGTACCTAAAAAAACCCAACACATGTATTATGGCACAGTATTTTGTGGAACTGAGCTATAATCTAAAAAAGCATAGCTGCATTAGTCTTTGAAGTGCCACAAGACTCTTGGCTGTGTTTCCCTGTCATGCTAGTTCTGCTGAGCAGTCCTCTGTATAATTCCAGTACTTGGTTTCAGTGTTTGTACAGAAATGCATCTAGCAAACACCTACAACTCAGTTTATGTTCTGATAGTCCCACCTGCACCTTCGTATTGCCTACTCAAGGGAAACGGCTCCCAATGTCCTGCTTCAAGGAAGAAGACAGAACAATTATCAACAGGGGGACCACTAGCAAAAACCATTACAAAGTCAACTTTAACAAAAGAAAACAGCAAGCTTTTATTTCTGACGAATAACATTCCTCTCCCACAACTCTATAGACAGCAAGACTCTCTATTAATGATTGGCCCTACTAAAAATTAGGAATAATAATGGCAGGGAAAGGACAACTGATCTTGACACCTCCTTGCTGCACAAAGTTGTTTCAGCATCAGGGACCTCCTAGACCTGAGCTTCTGTAGGCCTAATGGTTTGCTTTGCAATAAAGAATGGTTTCAGCCATTTATATTTTTATTGGCAGAATCTGCTCCCATTCAGTTAGAACCTTTACTTCAACAGCTTGGAGGGAGAAGTACTGGAGTGTCACTCCGAAATCATGCTTGAAACCAACCCAAAGTGTTTTATCACCAACAGAGTTAAAGACCTGTCAGCTTCCAAGGAACCACTGCACATTCCCTTAGAAGCTGAATTAACCCAGAAGATTTAATGGTCTACTACTCCAGCTAGGATATTGCTCAACGGAAACAGCATGGAGCAGTGTTGACTGATTTTCCTAGCTCTACTTGGAGCACCTTCTCCTTGATGGGATAATAAAACGTACAGGACTAGAGCAGGTGATTCTCTCTCCAATGAGTGAAGCAAAAATTATGATCATCTGAAGGTGGCAGCTGGTGGCCATAGGACCAAGTTTTTGGGTGATAAACCAAAGAAGGCTACCAAGAAAAAAAGGAATCAGGGAGGGTAGATATAAAGAAGAGATGAAAAACTAACACAGAAGAAAAGAAAATGGAAAAGAAACTCAAACTTATTTATTGCTTTTCCCCCCCCTATCCTAAAGATCCAGCTTCCTAAGGCAATTGCTTGGGATGTGTGTGGAAAGGAAATTGACTTACACTCCTTAAGCTTGAAATCAGCAGGTGTGACTGGAACCTCAGCCCAAAACTTCTCGCCTAGGTACATTTTCTGAATGGAGCTAGACAAAAGTGAAGAATTGGTATTGGAACTGCACAGAGAATGTGAAGAAGGCCTTGAATTTTCAACTCCACTAAATTAGATTAGATAGTTCTCTATTTTGTACTACTGGTTTATTTATCTTGGTATTTAAAGTCTTTGGATTATTTGTAAGGAACAAAGACATTTTGTTGTCCAGGTTGTTTTTGATTGTGTTACTAATGCTATGAATGAAACAAACACTTAAAAATTCTTATTTACACCAAATTGCATGCAAAATGGATCAGAACAACAATTTTCAGTGGGGGTAAAAAAGATCTCAAGTTTCTTGAACTTACTTGTATAAACATGTAATTGTCAACTGTTTGATCAAAACTGGTTTGTAAATATGAATTTTGGAGCAAAAGAGCCTGAGCTCTTATAAGACTTGAGCTCTTATTACGGTAATAAGGGAAGAATATAAAATAAATGGAGACAACATGTACAGAAATCTTATGTGTTTGCTTGGAAGGTATCCAAATTAGTGAACTGTTTTTGTTTTTGTTCCCATGAGATAACACACAATGTTTGGTTATCTTTCAATTAACCATGTGGATTTGCACTGCATGATGGACAGACAGGCATACTAACAGCCCTGGTGGCGCAGTGGTTAAATGCCTGCACTGCAGCCACTCACTCAAAACCATAAGGTGGCGAGTTCAAGACCAGCAAAGGGCTAAAGCTTGACTCAGGCTTGCATCCTTCCGAGGTCGCTAAAATGAGTACCCAGATTGTTGGGGGGCAAATAGCTTACAATTATAAACCGCTTAGACACTCCTTAAGGGTATAAATGAAGCTGTTTGTTTGTTTGTTTGTTTTTTTACTATAGATAGAAAACTATTTCCTCAGTTAAAGCAACCTCCAAAAAACCATTGGTCAAGAAATGGCAAGAGTCAGTATGTTTTTTCACTCACAATTTTATTAAAAACTATCCCCCAAGTACACATTTCTAGCTCTGAAAAACAGTTTCACTAGAAATTAGATTCCATAGCTTATTTCTGAATTTCACTGAAAACATACATGACTTAAAGCACTTGACTGCTTAGGGAAGGTGCCACAGTACAGGTTAAGTTATAGCTTACATTCATCTAATACACAAATTATAACATATTTGATCTAACATAAAATGCACACAATGGGTCAAAAGGGCAGCAGTATTTGGAAACTAAAAATGACACAATGGTGAAAACACAAATGTAAGATCTTCTGATCCATAAGCCTGATTTTGGAAGAAGGTGTTTCATCTAAATCACAGTCATTTATCTCTATATGATCAACCTTTCAAAACCCGCTTTTGCAAATTTGCAGAAGACACCAGGTCTGGGCATTCAGACTAAATGGTGCCCATAAGGTCACCAAGAAATAACTGTACAGTCCCGCCTAGATCCATTTTACACACTCTCTCAACACATTAAAGACAATGAATGATCAGATAGGCATGCATTCCTTTTAGAAAATAAAAGTAGGTAACTGGCTTGTACCATGGGTGGAGAGGCAGAAGTGATAGCTACAGTAATGTTAAATTTGCAGCTATGTACACATCAGTCATTCCAATGAAACTATTAATTCTATAACTGAAATAATGTGCACCAAAAACTCTCTTTTCACTATGTTTGTCTTCACCCATGGTTATTTTATAAGCTCTGGAGAAAAGGAGAACTGAATGCATTTTAACTAAAGTTGTGTATAAGGTGAGTTTGCCCTTCAATTAGATCACAAGGGTCACTGCCAGTGACAACAAGGAACACAAAATGACAACGTAAAACGTTTCCAGAGAATAACACTGTAATAATGGACACTCATTTGCAAGCAGCACTCTTAACCTTTTAAAATGTTTTTATGAGACACTCACTTTGCAAATACATTCATAACAAAAATTTTGCTCTCATTTTTTAAAATTATTCTGGTTATCAAAGCACAGTGTTATTATTTGCTCAAGTATTGCTTTGCAGGCAATTCTTATGGCTTCAAGCTATATTTTTTAATTCTTTGGTTCTGAAACTATAGCAGACCTGTCCAGTTTGGAGCAGTTTAAAAGTTATCACAACTTTTAAAAAGTCTTTAATTTCCAACTATAACAATCTTTTACATGACTACCACTCCCAGAGTGTTAAAATAGCTTTATCCTGAGGAAAACCTAAGAGCACAGCTCTGTATCAGTTAAATCAGAATTATATTATCAGGACTATATCTAAAAGCATTTCTTTAAAAAAATACAGCAACAGGTAAAAACAAACATTAAAAAAACCCATCTAATACAATATATCTTTATTTTAGAAATGAAAACAAGATCTCCAAAGTGACACATGAAGTTTCCTATGGATCAGAAATCACGTCTAAATCCTGCTGAGTTTACAGTTATAAAATAAAACTAGCACCAGTTTCTTTAACCTGAGATATAACAAGAAAACTTGAGGATCAGATTTTGGGGGTCCTACTTGAATTGAGTTACTTTTCCACTGCACAGTCCAGCTAATCCTTTCCAATAGAATAAACACAGTTTACAACACTTACTATATAATAGATTAAAAGGCATACACTCAGCATCAAGCATGAATGAGTAAATCTATTATGGCAATTACCTGAAACACAATATTCTTGATTATCAGAACATCAAGTGAAACAATTGTTCCAGTTTCTCAACTGGTAGCTTGAAAAGGAAATAGAAGAGCTAATGTTTCACATGGAAAGTTACTTTTAAAAGTAATTTGTTCTCATTATTAATTACACTATTTGAAAAGTCATTTATTGCTGCTAACCCACTGTTGTATTGAAAAGGGAAATCTTCATGTTACTTGTGCTGTTTGTTAACTTGTTATTACTGTCTTATTGCTGTCATATTTTGAGAAAGAGGAATGGCATAAAAGATGAAAAACTCCTGTAAAAATGTCTGTAAAAATGCCCTCTATTATTATTAGCTTTATTTATAAAGCGCCATAAATGTACATGGCGCTGTACAAAAACCAATAAAATCAAGAGTATATAAGTTACTTTTTAAAAGCTAGAAACCATTATCCATTATGCTATTTTTTATCAGTAGCTACCTTCACTCTTACCTGTAGAAATGTCACTTCCTTACATGTTATCCAAAAGACCAACAAGCAGCTTGGTTAATTTAACTCATTACTTTCAAGCTCTGATAACACCTTTGACAGTAGCAGTAACTAAAATCAGTGAGCTGTCCTGACTGAGTTTCACGTGTCTTTTTCTTTAGACTCAAAATGTTTAAAGAAAAGGGACAACAGAGCAAAATTGTATTATTGTTAGGGTTTATATCTTAGCTTGAGCCATTTGTATTAGTGGGTGACTGCAAAGAATATGCTTAATCTTCACACCTCAGCATTCCCTTTCTGTTGTTCTCCAGAGTTTGAAAGAAACAAAATCCCTTAAAAATTGAAAAACAAGTTCATTACGCAGTTATTTTTGTTGGTTCCTGTAAATATATAGTTTCCATTTTGAGTTTTAATGCTGCATTTGGAATTCTGATGTTATGATATACTGATTTTTAAGCACAAATATAGACACAAGCCTGGTCCATGGTATCTCTTCCACAAACTACACTTTGAAGCTCCACTTAGGGCCTTTGCTATTGGTTTAAAGTCAGTAAACACTGCCCACATTACCTATTGTTTGAAAATCACTTCTAATATATGTGTGTGTATGCATACGCATATGCATGTAAGCTGTGCATACCAGATTTGAATAATACAAAAGAAGTATAGACCACTGCAGAGAGGTATGGATTAGTGTATTAAAAAAATCAGCCGCACATACATGACTCAAGTTCATGCTAGTCCTAGATAATTTTAACTGGTGTAACAGAGGTAAATGAGAATGGAAAAACTCTTGGATTAGAGATTGACTTAGTTGTTCTAAAGGAGGTATAAGTGTTCTATGTATATACAGATCAACGCCAGCCACACTCATCCAGATGAAGATCAGAAATAAAAGTAGCACAGGTCAAGAACTAAGCAAGCACGTACATTGCTTGTGGAGGTTAACTTTGGGGGGCAGGGTTGGAAGAAAATGAAATTTCCACTGTTTTCAAGAATGAATTATCTTTTACACAGGACACAGGCTTAATGAGTAGAGGTATATGTGTTGTATGAAAATATTACTGGCAAGACATATGCAGCAGCTCCTGTCATATTTCACAAATGAAAACCAGGACAGAAATGGCAAAGTAATATCAGAGTGTGGTTAAGATGGCAAAAGTTAAAAAGAACAAACAAGCTGGGTTATAGTACGGTAAGCAGTCTTGCTTGGCCTCTCTTCCGATTGGGAACCATTCTGTTTCTCCATACTCCATTCTGATGACAGCCTTTTGTCCTGAGTACAGGTTGCACATCAGGACAATTAAATGCAGTGGCACTCTCGTGTCTTTGAGAGCATTCCATATGGTCTATGCTTTCAAAGGATTTACTGTAATCAATAAAGCACATGCAGATTTTCTTCTGAAATTCCCTGGTGCGCTCCATTATCCATGGTAGGTTTGCAACGTGATCCCTAGTGTCTCTTCCTTTCTGAAAACCCACTTGCACCTCTGGGATTTCTCATTCCATTTTTATTGAAGTCTTCACTGTAGAATTTTGAGCATGATTTTCCTTGCATGGGATATTAGTGTAATGGTCCTGTAGATACTGCAATGTTTTGTGTCTCCTTTTTTGTATATACGAATGTACAGAATATTGATCATTTCTAGTCTGTTGGCCACTGCTTTATTTTCCATATTTTGTTGGCAAATTTTAGTTGATTGTGTGAACTGTAGCAGTTCTGTTGGTATGCCAACCATTCTTCCCAATTGCTTTGAGTGCATTTTCACTTCACTTTCCAAAATTTGGGTTTCATCTTCATATATTTCTTCTTCCTATGTATTATTTATCCTGTCGAATTTTTAATATAGTTCTTCTGTATTGTTTCCATCATTAGTTTATTTTGATCATATATTAAGTTCTCCTTCTGGTCATAGAGCATCCTCACCCTCAGCCATTTTCTTTTTTTCTCTTTTTCTTTCTTGTTTTTGTTTCTGTAACATCTGCCTCCTTCCTAACACACATATACACACAATACCATCCCTAAAGTAACTGTACAGGGAGCTTTCTCTTGACTATAAAAATCCCATTTGCTGATTTTTACCTATCTTGCTGTGCTTTCTTACTTCCCCACCTACTGTTTGTCAAAGAGCAAAATAAATTATTTAACAGTTGCCAGACTATAAAACTGCAGGCTAGCTGTGCTAATTAGAATAGAAAAGGGTATTTGCTTGCACAACCACAACCTACCCAAAACTAAATTTTGCTAGTCAATACAGACAGTTTAAAATACTTTTATTATTCAATTGAAAAACATCCAAAGGCAGGGTTTTTTGCCTATATAATATAAAGGAATTATAAATGAATTCAACATAAACTCAGGATTGTAAAACTAATGGGCTCTTTAGTAACTATTTATGAAAAACTAGTGATACAGATTGTGTCTCCTTTATCTGGAATTCCAAAACATTCAAAAAACCCAAACCTTTTTTATGGGTGACTAAAATAGTGACACTTTTGCTTTCTGATGGTTCAATGTACACAAACTTTGTTTTGTGCATAAAATTATTTTAAAATACTGTATAAAAATTACCTTCAGGCTATGTGTATAAGAAACATAAATGAATTTTGTGTTGAGACACGGATCCCATTTTTAATATGTACATTTATGTACGTTTCTTGAAACAGAAGTATTCTAAAATCCTAAAAAATCCCAAATCCAAACCACTTCGGGTCCCCAGCATTTTTGATAAGGGAGACTCAACCTGTAACAGAAGTTCATATTTTCAGTTTCCAGAACTTTCCAGAAGTGTGCACAGATGGAACATCTTCTCCTTCTTATTATTAATAATGTAACTTGAGAACTGGTATTTTGTTTTGTTTTTACGAAAACTTGTTTCCATTGCAGAGCAGGACAGAATAAAGACAGAATAAAGACATTCCCTCTGGGATAATAGGAAGTAGGATCAAAGTTGAAGGCTCTCTACTAATGGAAGTGCTCTGCTCCAAACTCTGAGCAAAAACTCTTGTCAAGAGAAAATTGTATTATCATTAATGAATAACAAACATATCTGAACATTAGAAGGAATTTCCTGAGAGTGAGAGTGGTTTGGCAATGAAACCAATTGCCTAGAAACGTGGTGAGGTTTCCTTCTCTGGACAAATTCAGAAAGTGGTGAGACAGTTAACCTGCTAGGGATGCTTTAGATGGAGATCCTGCACTGAACCTGGGGTTGGATCCCTTGGCCCATGAGCCCCCTGGCAATTCTATGATTGTGTGATTCTATTCCTGCATCCATTCATAGAGAACAGGTTATGATACAGAGAGGTAAAACTGACTTCAATGAGGTTCTCTAAGAGTTCATATACAAAGATCTAAATATCCAATACTTTAAAAAATGGACAGCATGGGGCGGATTGAAATATCAAGGAGAATTGAGACAGCTAAGTAAGAAGCAAAACTTGTGTTTTCTATCCATAGTTCCTTTCTCTCTCTAGCAGATATTCACAAGCTATGCCACTTATATCATGTTGTATTCAAAGTCAATTACTCGCTGTGCAAGCATGGTTAAGAACCATCAACCAGCTGTATAACTCAGAAGCCAGGCAAGGGAAGTAGAAGTGAGATTTTTTTCCCACAAAGTTGGAGATCTGATATTAGAAATCCAGGAAGAAGTTCATGGAACTAAACTGTGTTACTTGCACATAGAATTATATCATATGAGAAAACATCATGCCTTTTAGCTTTGGGAGGGTTAAATGGAATTGTGTTTCAAAAACTTCAAAACTGAGTGTTTCTAACATCTTTCTGGGGGCTTTCATTATCTTATTCTGCATGTGAGAAGAACCACAAACAACCAATCTATATGATTAGAAATTTGTTGGATCTATTGCTGCCATTGTGATTCCATTTTGAAGATGGAGATTTAGATCCCAAATAGTTCAGATTCTAATCTTTCTTTACAAAATGAAAATTCCAACAAAAATGGACCAGATGGTCTATTGTTTCCACTGTGCTTTGATGGTTGACAAGATTTTGATATCTTGGCACAGTCAGAAATGATTGTGCACATGCTTACTGTTGCCAGGATTCAGGAATTAAATGTGTTCTAAACCAACTGTTGGCCTGAATGCAAGCAATCTACAGAAAGATGAAAATGATAATGAATTATCACTGCATAGTAGGTTTCTTAGCAAATTAGCTCAAAACTTAAGATAACAGGTCAGTTCTTTGGAATCTAGTGTTCTTCCATCCACAGTAGTACAGAGATCTTGCTTTACAACAGCTTTAGAAATCACTATTTCACTGCTGTACTTGCCTATGCTTTTGATATCTGAAAATAACCACTGGCTGTTTCTTCTAGCCTTACAAGGTTATTAGTTCCATAACAAGCCACACAGGATATTACCTCAGAGCTGCCTTTGCTGAATCCAGAATACAGTATCCCTGAGACAGTCAGGGTGTTTCTAGATGAAACTTTTATTGTGCAATAACCTTACCCCATTAGTGGGGCCCCAGCATCACCATCTCTCACTGTTAATTTTCCCATATATCCTGTTGCATCTTCCATATATATATTGCTACACAAAATCTATTCAAGAGAAAAAGATGAAATAGCAGCACTATAATAGTGCTAGGACTCTTCTCTTATGAAGAGAAGCACCCTTATGATGAGCATGGCTTAGCTTCTTTCCCTTCTGGCTTGCCGTCACCAAAATTGTGCATAAACAAGACACAACTGTGTGAACTTGCATGTATGAGGCTTTCCAGAGAGCATGTGCATCAAGCATAGGTTCAAGTAGGTCCATCACACAGAGTGCACTTTGCCACTGGATTTCATTTTACCCCATAGGAACAATGTAAAAGATTGCTTTCCAGCAAATATACTACAAAGTAAATGCTGTTAAAATAAAGAGTGACCTTTTTATCTTTTAAAATTACTGTTAAAATACGGTAACTCAGGCAGGGTACACTAGGCCTGTAGAAAGCTTACAACTGTTGTGTGCCTTCAAGTTATTTCTGACACTGCTACTCTAAATTGAACCTATCACAGTTTTTGGGCAGGATCTGTTCAGAGGGGGGTTGTCTTTTTCCTCCTCTGAAGCTGAGAGGGTGTGACTTGCCCAAGGTCACCCAGCAGCTTTCCATGGATGAGCAGGGATTCAAACACTGTTCTCCAGAGTCATAGTTCAATGCTCTAAACACTACACCATGATGGCTCTCATGCTCAAAATGCAAAGATTTACATGTATATTACTATCTATAAGACTTATATTTTTTAAAGTATAAAAATAAGTTGTTTTGCCTTAAGAACATTCTGAATTTCTGAACATTAGAGGTCTTTAAGCAGAGGCTGGATCGCCATCTGTCGGGGATGCTTTGATGGAGAGTTCCTGCATGGCAGGGAGTTGGACTGGATGGCCCTTATGGTCCCTTCCAACTCTATGATTCTATGATTCTATAAATAGTACATTTCTATCTGTTCCTGAAGTCTGATGAACATCTTAGTTTTATCACTCCTTTTTTTAGTCTGAGTCACAGTACTTGGAGATGAAGAGAGTTGTGACTCCCTTTCAATATCTAGACATTTCCTTATCTAGCTGTCAGTCAATATTCTCATTGTCCTGAACACTGAGACTGTTGACAGAGCAAGAGTTTTTATTACTCAACATCAGAATCCTGAGTCTGATCAATACTATTCAGTAGCTCTTCCGCTATAGGCTGTGTGGAACCCAGACAACAAACCTTCATGTGAGTAGTGAGGTTTTTCTGAGTACCAAAACCCTTTCCACAGAAAAGACACAAAAACAAACGTTCACTGGAGTGCACTGACATAATATGCCTATTTAAGTCTGTTTTGTCTCGGAACAGCTTTAGACAGTGAGGACACTGCATCTTCTTCCTGTTAAAGTGGATTGTTTTCTCATGTCGATCCATGTTGGATTTGAGTGTGAAGCTTGCAGGACACTTTGGACATCGGAAACGAGCAAGCTGACCAGAAGATGTGTGCCCAGAAAGACCAGTCAACATTGGCCCAGAATAGTCAACTACATCAAAAGGGGTAATCATAGGGAATGTGTGTTCATGAATGTGTTCCTCCAGCTTTTCCACACATTCAAACATTTTCCTGCAGAAAGCACAGGACAGCCTCTTGGGTACAAGGGGATCCAAGAACAAGCCTTCATGGCCCAAGTCCACATCTTCAGACTGTGAAGTAGTCGTATCTAAAATAGGAATGAACACAAGGTTAAATTTTAATTTTTATGGACGGAATAATTAAACTTAAGTTTTATTCATTCAATTTACCTGTGTCAGAACTGTCTGCCTGCCACAGTGCTAGAAATCCATCATAGGTGACCTGAACAGGAAAATTCATGGACAGTGCACAATTAAATTAATGAAAATTCTGACAATTATTTTATACATTAAATCTGAGTTCCTCAAACATTATACTATTAAATACTTTTTCTTTAAAACCATGTGACACTGAACCTTGCAGTAATATTGTTCCAGAAGTACAAATGTTTAGTTAGTTTGCTCAACTATTTTTAATTTGATTATTAGAATTAAGTGCTCACTTGCTCTTGCTTGCTAGCCAAAGTACTGTATATTCAAACTCCTAATAAAACCCATCCTCCACCCCATAATTGCTGAAAATCTGTAATATTTTTTTCTGGGTTTCAACATTCTCAAACATACTCTGTCCTAAAGCTTCTACACAGAAATGACAGTTTCATACATTATACTGTTTTTACACCAGAAGCACTTCCATAGTAGATAAAATGTGAAACCAGAAGGTTCCTGATGAAGTGATTTCAGTGTGTGGAAAGCAGCCCTGACAACCTTCTTTCACAAAAATACTGATGGGCATAAAAAGGGTGACAAACAAAACAGAATCAGTTATCTTAAGCAGTACTATCTAGGAGAAATGGCCACCATTTTCACTCAGTATAACTTTATTTACCTTTATATCCTGCTTTTTCTCCAAGGTGCTCAAAGTTGCCTGTTCTTTTGTCCTGCCCCACCCCCCAAGTACACATATTATTCTGAAAACAGCCTTATGATGCAGGTTAGATTTAGAAAACATGAATGGCTTAAAGTTACCCAGTGAACTTCATTTCTGAGGGACAATTTGAACCTGTGTGTCAACACTGTAACTGCTACACTAACCTAGCTCTTGAGCTCCCTTTGCTATGTACAATGCACAAAGACAGGAATAAGAAGTACTTGCAAATATTTTACATTCTTTGCTTCAACAAGACTCTTGCTGCTTTCACAAAGTGTCAATGAGCTTTCAAAATACCATACAAACTTGCTGTTACAGCAATACAAAGAGATCTATGCAGTATGGTTATAAACAGACAACACTTTAATAACTAATCTTCAAAATTAATTCTAATATTTCCAAAGAAGAGCATCCAGAAGGGGGTCTTTTTGCTTGGTTATCTTTAGAACAGGAATGAGAAATGTTCCTAATGTTGTTGGATTGCAACTCCTAGAATTCTTCACCATTGTCTATGCTGGCTAAAGTTGCTGGGAAATGCAATCCAACAACATCTGGAAAGCTGTATGATTCCACCACTGCTTTAGATCCAATAACTACATATTAGCACATTCTGATTCATAAAGAAGGCCTGTTTTCAAATTATATACACAGTATTACTTACATACCAAATGACTATTCCCTATGTATCCTAACAGATCAGGTCACGTCTTTGAGAATTTTGGGGTAGAGAACAAATAAACACTAAATACTTTTCACAAAGGTCTCTACAATTAATGACTGTTTGCTCTTTTTTTCAAAGTCAGGGAACTTTTTTTAAACACTGAGGGCCCGAATAGATAGGCCAAAATAAGCTGCTTCAGGTCACTTTGGAGGTATACTGTTTAGATTACACACACATCTTAAGAGGCCAGAAGCTGTGCCAAAGCTGTGCCCCAGTCCTTAGGACTGGAGCATGGCTTTGCTGCGGCTTCCAGCCTCTTAGGATACATGCGTCATTTAAACGATACACTTCCAAAGTGACACGAAGCAGCTTTATTTTGGCCTGTCTGTTTGGGCCCTGAGTTTGAATATTTTAAGGTATATTTTACAAAGTTCAAGCAAATTTATAGAAAGAAAAACTATTACCCCCAAGCTTCTTCACATTCAGGATAATAAAATCAGAACTGGAATAATTTTAGATACCAGAAACCCATTCACACTACACCATTACCTTGTTATTATTCCATTTTCATGACTACATCCTTTGGAATCATGGGGCTTGTAGCTTGTACCTCTCCATTTGAAAATTCTATATGCCTCTCCCACAACTGTAAATCCCAGGATTCCACAGGATGGAACCATGGCAGTTAAAGTGGAATGATTGTAGCATAATTCCACAGTGTTAATGGGACACTGGTTTTCATACTGTGGATAGTGATACTTCAGAACCTCCCATTTCTGCACAGGATTAGCTTCTAAGCATCCTTCCTTGTAGCTACTAAGTCCCTGGAATGGCTTCCAGGGAATCTACACAATTATGTGGAGTCATTATAACACAATTCACCCTCTGAATTTCTTTGTGCACTCTGTGTGTGTGTATATGTGAAAATTATAGACCATTTAAATGAACTTGGCCCTAATGCTGTGAATAATGCTGTGAATAATGCTGTGAATAATTCTGTGAATAATTCTAAAATTTTAAAATAGAATAACAGCTGCAAACTGAATTCCCAATAGGTACCATGAGGGCACATGTTCAAGTGAAATTGTTCCTCAAAATGTTCTCCAAAACTGAACCATGAAATGTCTAATAACTAGTCTATATAAGGCACTATCTCAATCAACTATGATCTTACCTGAGTAGACGGCATTGCTCTTTTCAGAGTTTCTGATGATATGTCACCAAAAGAGGTGCAAATGGCAGGGGGGCTCTGAGTGGCAATGTGTGATGAAGCCAATAGAGGAGGTGCTGTTTCCACTTTGCCATCACATTCACCCCTTGAATGATTCAGGTTGGTGCCAAGCCCTGAGGAACACAGGAAACGAGTCTCACCCACATGAACTAGCACCAGCTGGAGTTTTTACAAAAGGCAGGAGCTTAGTCTTCTGTCAGGAGGAGGGAATGGAGTGGCACAGTAATTCCAGTCCCCATTGACTGCTTTACATAGCCTCCCTACCCAAAAGTGTGGCAGGAATTATCATACAGCAGCCAAATGATTACTAAACAAAAGTCAAACACAGGGGGGAAAAACACAAGGCAAAAATCAGAGCAAGTTAGAAAAGATTCAGTGCTTTGATGTTTGTACATGATTAATCCAATGTAATTTTCCATTTAGCATTTGGTACCACTCAAGATGTTTCTATCTGTATGTGTTTCCCAGAAGTTTTCTTAGAGCTTTTTAAAATCAGAACATAACAATGATGGTCAAATACTTCACAATTACACACTAATTTAGGGGGTGCTTTCAAACAATGCTTTTATTATGAAATCACCCTGAATGGATTACAGAATTTCACAGAGAGGGACAGATAGGATTATCTTTCATTTCTTTTCCTCCTTCCCATGTTCTACCACCAGTTCTTCCTATTTTTGATATTATTATCACCATAAAAATATATTAAGGAGAAAAAGGCAGAATAGCTCCACAAAATATTTCTGCTTTTGACTAGCAGTACTAGAAGGTAACTTTGTAGAAATACATCATATGTGTGTGTGTGTGTGTATCTGAATGCTGTCATAAAGGAATGAAGATAGCTTTTAAAATAGTTACTTCTTCAATTCAACAGTATTTTAAAGGGATTTATCCGGGGTAGGGGTGGGGTGGGGGAGGGAATGATATACCATAGACAAACTCATTGTTTCACTTATGTTATCATATCAGACACCACATTTGTAGTTGCGTAAATGGGAATGGGTGTCACATATCTATGTAGCTCTACTACAGTCAGCAATGATGAAGCTGATGATGGCAATTAGCATCCAATTACAGACCACTGAGAATGGATGCAAATCATAGAATCATAGAGTCGGGAGAGACCACTAAATGTACACACAAAAATTTAGCAAGTAGCCAATTAGTGCATGGGAATCATTTCAGAGGAGAGAACTTAAAAATAATATTAGTATGACAGGAAAACAATACTGGTTGTTCAAGATCATTCACAGAGGTCTGCCTGTACATGATGCTGCTGGAAAAAAGCAATCAAATATTTTTATATTGTGTTGAGAGCATTGCAGTAGCTTATTTTCAAAATTCACATAACCTAGTTTAAGGTTACGCACACACAAGAGTCAAATGTTTTAGGTGGCTTTGCTCATTTTTCAGAGATTCCTATTTCATCCTTCATCAAAGCCTACTCAACTCAGCAAGATCCCTGAACTGTTTATGTAATATTTGGCAGAAACATTGAGGATCTGTCATGGGGAAGAGAGGGTGGTGAGATCTGCTTTCCCTAGCACAGCTACTCATGGTTCAAATCTGAACCCAGTCCATTATAAATAATTAGGATGCCTATAATTTCTTCATCCAAACTCAAGTCAAATGTAAATCTTTTTTCTGACTGTGTAGTTTTCTATTGGGAGTAAGTGTGGCGTTAAGGTTTGTGTAATAAATAATGACTCTGGAGACCACGGTTCGAATCCTCACTCTGCCATGGAACTCCACTGGGTGGCTGGGCAAATCACACTCTCTCAGTCTTCGAGGATGGTAATGGCAAACCCCCTCTGAACAATTCTTGCCAAGAAAACCTTTGGATTGCCATAAGTTGGAAATGACTTGAAGGCACACAACAAAAAACTTTGCTTCAGTGTTCAACTTTGAAATAGGTGCTTAGTACAAATAAATGCTGAACAGTAGTAATACTCAAAATGTTTGATAGTACCTAGTTCAAATGTTACCAACCATGTACTCTGTAATGAAGTTATGCAATTTAGCTAATAGAAGAAATATTAAAAGCTGGTTGCAATTTGATACCACTACAAACAATCTGAATTCTAGAAAACCTCCTTATAATATATCAGTAGTCTCTGTATGCTGAGAACTGTGAGTACCCCTGCAGATTAATCAGGCATTCCTCACTGAGAAGTGAAGTAATGATGCACAAATTTCCAAGAAAGGCAGCTTGCCAGCCATTATCCCTCTTCCAGTGCAATGGGCAACATCAGGCCAGTGTTGGGTGTGTTCTCAATTGAAACATTGTACTGTGAGACTCAATACATAGGCTCCAAGCAAATCTACTAGTGTGTGTGCCAAAAATATTTCAAAGTAAAGTGGAGTTCAGTGGGAGATAGCTAGTCTACAAAATGTTCCCTAAAAGTAGAGTCTGAAATCGATGGAAGTGTATCATTGGGAGATTTAGTGTTGGCTTAAGGAAATAGTAGGTCTGTTCAACCCCTATTAGTTATCTACTCACCCAGGAAAGGCACTACCACTTCCTTCCTAAGGAAGAAACAGAATATCACTATGTGAGGCTCTGTATGAACCTCCCTTATGTCTTAGGAACTACTATAATTTAAGGAGCAATGAAACCAGAAGACCAACTAAATATGATCTTTATTGCATGGACTTTCTAGTAACTATGGGGTTAGTGTATTTGATGTTCAAAGAGCATTAGGACTGTGGAGGAGGAATTATGCACACATATGGGACAAGGGTTCAATTCCCAGGTTGGCCATGAAACCCATTGGGTGACTTTGGGCAAGTCACAAACACATAGTATCAGGGAAAAGCAATGGCAAACCTCCTCTGAACAAATCTTGCCAAGAAATCCCCATGCTAGGTAATGGGTCACCGTAAGCTGAAAACGACTTGAAGGCACACAACAACAACAACAACAACAACAACAACAAGTTATTCAAAAGTTTTGTTCCCCACAAAACTGTTGTCTACACAGTAAGAGAAGCAGAGTTGGGGAACATGTGGCCCTTTAGATATTATTGTCTTTAACTTCCCCCAGCTCTACCCATCATGGCCAATAGTCACAGATGGGAGTTGCAGTCTAATCTGGAAGAACATATCTAACCCATTAAAGAAACAAAAATTATCTTCCAGTGTAAACAACAAGTTCAGGAAGTACTAATGGTGACAATAATCTTTATCACGGTGTTCCTGATATTAACCCCATCCCCTGATACTACTATTTATATTACAAAAATGTAAAGAGTACAGTTCTCCTCCTACATTTTTTTTTTTTAAAAATTGTATTAGTTCATTGTAAACCATCTGGAGAAAACTTGCCATGAAAAATAACACACGCTTTTTAAATAAATAAATGCCTCATTTAACCATTTGGTAGCAGCAAGATACTTGGAATTCTACATAGTTTACTACTGTACAGTGGAAACAAGATTATCACAAATGGCAGAAACTCAACTATTTTCTTTTTATGCAGGAGCCCTCCACAATACAAGGAATGGTCGTAGCTAGTATTTAATTTAGTCTTCCAATTTTAAGGCTAGGCGGCAAAGAAAAATTCAAATAATTGAATGTACTAGGTCTGTGTGGTGAAAAACACATTTCATTGTACAGTTTGAAGAACAGAAAATGAGTTGGCCATAATAACGGCAAAACTGCCTTAATGTGAACTGAAGTATGGTACACACATATCATGTCTCCTGTGAGCTTGCTTTCGGCCAAGCAGCACTATATTTCACTAAAGGTAATGCATTCTTTTCTTGTTAAAAATGTATTCTCAGATAAAAATACATAAAAAATACATTTTAAAAAACCTGTTGCTCAGTGACATAACTATCAGCATTTGAAAATTCAGACTGTAAATTCAGATATGGCAGTTATAATCCCCTGTCAACCTGCACTGCAGAATCAAGAAAGACGTATATTACTATTGAAGGCTGACACTGAAGCATCAGTATCATATCAGCAGGATATAAACATTTCTAAATCTTGACCTAGGGCTAAATAAAACCTATGGATAGTTGGAAATATAAAAGATAGCTACTTGTGAAAAATGGCAACATAAATGTATTTTGTCAGTTTTTAAAGAATTGTTGACCATCACTGAATTTTGTACTGATGGTCACTTGCCTATATAACAAAGGTAAAATATACACTGAAGTGAAATGGAAATTAATATAAAGTGCTTAAATTAGGACTCACCAAAATACTATAATATTTAATGGCAGAAATGTTTATGAAATAATTCAAAGAACATACCCTTATCCTGTCTATCCAGTTTATAAACTAGATTATTCTTTCTATTGAGAAGTAGAGATTTGTGCAAGAACATTCAGCAAGGATGAAATCTGTCCCATGTCAAGCCTTGATCTTGCTAGTTTTAGGAGTTTATCAGACGACGGAAATTGGAAGTATAATCTAATGGCAATCCGAACGCAATCATGGGGTTTCACGTTATTGCGTATTGAAGTATCTCATGCAATTTCGGGCAAAAGGGAAGTCATTCTGAACGCAATCATGGGGTTTTACGTTATTTTGTATTAAAGCATCTCACGCAATTTCAGGCAATGGGCACTCATTTTCGGGTAATGGGAAGTCATTCTGAACACATTCCGAATGCAATTGGAATTCACGTAAATTCGCTAAACTAGCGAATTCACATGAATTCGAATTGGCTCCAATTGGCTCCATTCATAAAACAGATGCAGTTTGCCCACATAATCAGATTGCTTTGGCTCACTGCTTTGTTTTTGTGAAAGTGGGATGTGCCAAAGCAAACGGCAACAGTAGGGAACAAACTGTAGAAGCAACAAAAATGATGTAACTATCTAGTACAGCGGTCCTTAACCTGTGGTCTACAACCCTCCAGGGGGCCATAATGTCCTCACAGAGGGTCCACTGAAGAAACGTTATGAGCTTTTACAGTTAAAATATGTTCAGTTCTTGTCCAGCAGCATGCTCTGAATGGTGGACACAAGAGCTACAACACGGGTGATAAAGGATGGCACACTTCCTGAGCTTAGTGATCCTGCAAATGCAACCTGAATCGACATTGCAGGTGGTTATTTTTGTTCAGCTTTTGCTGGCAGTATATTTCCAAAATAAAAAGGGAGGAGGAAGAGAGATAGAGGTACCAAGGCTCAAAGCTGCCCAGAAGCCACATCCCTTGGACCCAGGAACTCCTTCCCTTTAGTTTTCCCAGTGTTACTGATTAAATAGTCTATTATCTTAATGAATGTACCCAACACACCTCCATGCCACCAACCTCTGAAGATGCCAGCCATAGATGAAGGAATAAACTCTTTCAGATCACGGCCACATAGCCCGAAAAAAAACACATAAAACTATGGATGCTATACACAAAGCCTTTCAACTTCACCGCTTAATGAAACAGTATTTCTTTGAATAAGTGGGTGGTTATACACCAGATCTGAACTTTTGGGGAACCACTGTATTTTAATACACAAATAAAGGCAGGCCTATTTAGTACACATAATACAAGTTTTTTTCCCCTAAAGATAAAGTGACAGAAGTAATTAATTATTGGTTTAATGCCTGTTCAAAAAATGAAAATCCACCAACCACAAGGACTTCCAATGGATTAAAGTATCAAAATGAAGCAATTCAATTTAGGTAATTTTATGAATGCAAGCATTTCTCAAAGTATCACCTAAGAACTCACTGTATTATACTGGCCAGATCAAAAGAGCACAAAGTAAGTAAAATCATTCAACTGTTATTCCTCTTCACCAAGCAACAGATGTATTTGCCTAATGAGAGCCAGTGCATGGGACAGTGGTTTGAGTGTTGGACTAGGACCCTAGAGACAGGGGTTTGAATGCCCGCTCCACCATGGAAACCCGACTGGGTAACCTTAGGCAAGTCACACTCTCTCAGCCTCAAAGGAAGGTAAAGGCAAACAAATCTTGCCAAGAAAACCCCATAATCAATTCACCTTAGAGTCACCAGCCAGAAACAACTTGAAGGAACACCACCACCACAACTGTAAATGTAAAGCATTAGGCTCTACTTTTACCTTCTGTAGTATCACAAACAAAAACGCCCTCATCCAGCCTCCACATCAGTTGAAAGCAGCAATGCAACACCTAATATGTAAGAGACTTCAGTGGAGATATTGTGACACAAGGTTGTCCTGTCATACTCAAGGGATCTCTACATGAAGAGTGGGGAATCTATTTCAGCCTGAAGGTTGAATGCAATTTCAGAGAATTATCTGGTGACCACACTCATGCAGTGAACAGGCGAAAGATACAATGGTAGTACCAAAAGTACCAATATATTTAAGTTTTTGCTGCCAATAACTAAGCTTTATTAACAGCATTTCAATAATTCAGCATGGCAGGGGTGGGGGGATTGTACCAAGTCGAGAAAGCACAAATGTACAGTATCATACAGAAGGGGACATGGCAATCTGGGCAACTCCAAAGGGCTGGACTGGGATACCAGGAGTGCCACAGTCAGTCTCAGATCCTGAACTCTGCTCTGCAGAAAACACTTGCAGATCACATATAATTCTGCTAACAACAAGGTGTTCTCAAATCCACAACATGAAAACTCACCCTGCACCGTGAACACAGGCCTGAGTTCATGGTATTTTCAAAGCAGTTATTTTGCATTAGGTTTGCAATCCATCTCTATCCTTCTTTCAACAACAGGCATGCAGGTCATACAACCAAAGTAAAATGTAGGGAACAATACCATACCAATAGTCCATATTCAGACCAAGTTATATGCACATGGACAAGTGGACAAGACTGCTATGGAAGGACATGCATGTATTCCAAAACTGTCTGAACTCCCGGCCTCCTTTTTGTTTTTTGGAGCCAAGTGCACTCCCCACCCCCACCTCCCATCTTCCAGAACCACTGTAGGAAAAAAACACCAATAAAGATTTTAATTAGAGAGTCGCTGGAAATGAGAAAGTTCACTTTTGCTACTGCAGTAAGCAGTCCTGTCATTTAGGAAATACTGGACATACAATCAGTTTAGTCTCTTCTGTGTCCTTATACCCTCCCTTCTGCTTGTTTACAATGCCCATATTCAAGAATATTCATTAAGGGATCAATGTGTTCATAAGGAAACACAATTAAGTTTCTGATCTACTTGGAAAACATGTATGCATTTGCTCAGCTAACAAAATGGGCTCAACAATGGCAAACTGTAATCGAGCCTGTTTTCAGGTTTCTGTTCTGGATTACGGATCCAGATTATTATACAGTGGCTTCGTATCAGAAAACATTAACTAACTAGCAATAATTAATTTTCTAAATACACCTATATGAAATTAAGTACCTTAAGAAGCTCCTCTAAGCACTAACTACACATTCTCCACACATATTGAGGTCCTCAATGCATAGCTGACTGAGCTGTTTTACCGTATACAAAAAGGTACCAAATGTAACTTTATATATTTTTCAGACTGCAGGTAATCCCCTTCTACATAGCCTTACACATTACATCATCTGTACACTTTAATACAGACAGCAAAATTCTACACCTTGTGACAATTTGCTACTTTAGCCAGAATCAAGACTGACACTATCTAACCTTCAGACGGAGGCCCAGTTATTAAAAACAAAACTATATATAAAATAAGATATTTGTGTCCTGAGTACAATTTTATACAGCTGTTCAGGGACTTGTATGGATAAATTATTCTTTCTCTGCCCTACTTTAATTTTTCTTTATTTTATTTATCTGTAAGTACAGCACCCAAATAACTGAGGTGGCATCAGAGATGGCATTTATTTGGGATCAGTTTGGGACTAGAGTGACCTTTTTAAAAATAACAAATAACATCTTTATGCATGCCATTTACCTGGAGTTGGGTACATAGGAACAGCAACTTACAAGACAATGAATGCGTGCCTTTGGGTAAGTATTCAAAGAGCAGAGAACTCTCTTCTCCCAGCATGTCAGCTTTCAAGGACAATAAGCTGTTCTTGCTCATAAGAGCTGCCCGCAGGTTAGCAAGTGCCACAGCCTGAAGTGCATCTTCTTTCTCTGGTGTTAGAGGCTGAGTGAGATAACTGGCATCACCTCCTAGAAGTGCTTCATCAACATTTGAGTAAAGGTCCACTCTTTCTATTCTGCTGTCAGAATTGCTGGGCTCTGTCTCTGTCAGATCCACACCTAAAGGAGGAGAAAAAAGTAGCATTAACAAACACGTACCAAGGTTGTTCTCTCAGGCACATGTGTATCTGTAGTGCTTCCCAGGCTTTATCTCAGTATGGGCATCAGTAATGTATTCCTATTTTAAATGATCTAAAATTCCTTGCTCTTCTAGAGTAAAATTTCCATGCTATTTTACCCACTGATACTTCCAACCAAGGTATACTCTTGCAAAGTCATGATTTATGAAACAGGATACACACCCTAACTCACTGCTATAGAAAAAGTGGTAACATGAGAATGAGATTCTTGCTAGTATCTTCCACACAAGGCCACCATAGTGCACAGTCTCTGAGGACAAGTAGAACTTTAGAAAGTTTTCCTGTTTACCTGCTAGGCTGCAATTGATTGAAAACACAAATAATACTGAATAATCTCAGTGACCTTCTAATACATTTTTTGTAATGCATAGAATGCATAGTAATGCATAGAATCCTAGAGTTGGAAGAGACCCCCAAGGGCCATCCTGTTCAACTCCCTGCAGGAACATGCAATCAAAGCACTTCCAATAGAAGGCCATCCAGTCTGTTTCAAAACCTTCAAAGAAGAAGACTCCATCACACTCTGAGGCAATACTTCTTTACATACTTCTCACCCCACATTTGTTACTCCTGTCTTTCTGAAATAAAACAGAAGAGAATGGTAACACACCTTGGGCCTCCTAACCACTTCCAGAGACAAATAACAAAATGTGAAGAAGATATTAAATGTTCCTCAAAAGCCAATTTCAAGCACTTCAGTTAAATGTTTCTCATTTAATCTGTGGCATCAAAAATCAAGAGAGCCTTGCTGCAACTTAAAGCCTAACAACTTTATTGTGGCATGAGCTTTCATGGAACCATGCGACTTTATCATATGCAGGAAGCATTATCTTCAATTTACTACACACATGGGAAGTGAGGAGGATGAATTACAAACAGCAAGGTTAGGGGAAGTGAAATGCAGATAGTACCAAAAGCAACAATTTCATTCAAAACAATATCCATGTTATAATGTCTCTGTTATATAATACAGACATTGGCATGCAAGTTAAGATTGCTTCAGTATCTTATAGATGTAACAGGATCCTCACGTGAAACACATGTGGTTGGCCTTTATGCTTTTAAAATTTAAGTATGTAGCCAGCTCCTCTCCTAATTTATCCAAATACAGTCAGCCCATCCCAGTTGTGGGTTTGTCATCTGTGGATTTGAGCATTCATGGATGAACCCGCCCTAGTCACCCTAAATGTAGCATGTGCACATGGCCATGTTGCTATTCAAGCCAATGGCACTTGAGATGCTGTGGTTTTTGGCATCCATGTTTTTTGGCATACAGAACAGAACCCTCACAGGTACGAAGGGCTGAATGTATATAACATCTATGTCATCCAAACAATGCTCAGCAGTGCACATTTTAATGTTGATGTTAATAAATGTTAACATTAATGTCCTTTTGTTGGATATTTAACATTTCTTGAGTCTCCAAATGCTTGAAACTTCATATTTTCTTTTGGAGCATATATACTCAACTATAAGTCAAACTCATGTATAAGTTAAAGGCAGGTTTGGGGCCAAAATTAGGGATTTTGATATGATCCATGGATAAGTTGAGGGTAAAATTTAGAGGCATGTAACAAAGAATGTAAAGGATGATGCAAAGGAAAAGAATGTCAAAGAACACACAAAATTCTAGCAGACATTAACTGTTTGTGCTCATACTAAAGTATGGATGAGATAATAGAGGCTGGTGGTCAGTGTTCCCATGACAGATTATGGTCCTTCCTTCCACCAGGGTATGGTTCCTTATTAAAGTATGTATTAAATCATAGTACTTATATTGACCTGTAAATAGGTCAACACAGGTTTTAGGGGTCAATTTTTTGACTAAAATTTCTAGACTTGTGCAGTACTTTTGGCAATGAACTGCCAATTGTCAAAACCACATATGCTTTATAAAGTTTTACATTTCTTACTCAAGACATTAATGCATTATATCAGCAATAAGAACATTAATATTTTCAGTTACAAATTGACTGGACAGGTAAAAAAAAATTCTACCAAAAAAAAAATCCCTACAGCATGTTCTGAGTAAAACTAGCCAATGTCAACACTGCTGTAACTCAAAATGCAGCAGAAAGTGTGGCATACTTCTTGCACCTTTTTGGTGGTACAAAAATCCCATCACTAAAAAAGATCTGCTTAAAAGTTTAAAGAATGCTGTTAAGATAAATTCTTTTCAAAATAGTGCAATGGCTAATTGCATCTTTGGTGTATTTGCTTTACTACATGGCATAATCCTTCCCCTTTGCTATCCCTCTATAGGAAAGAGCTTTAATAAGAACCAATCAGGCTCTTCTATTGCTCTGCAATAAACTGCCCAGTATGCTGAATCAAGTGTGGGCCTGATGTAAACAGACTTTATCACATGGGAGGCTTCCAGTGAATAAATCACCATGAATAAATCACCATGTAAACGTGGAACAATGGATGCAAACTGCAGGAAAAGAGATTCCACCTCAACATTAGGAGGAACTTCCTGACAGTAAGGGCTGTTCGACAGTGGAACACACTCCCTCGGAGTGTAGTGGAGTCTCCTTCCTTAGGGGTCTTTAAGCAGAGGCTGGATGGCCATCTGTCAGGGATGCTTTGACTTGGAGTTCCTGCATGGCAGGGGGTTGGACTGGATGGCCCTTGTGGTCTCTTCCAACTCTATGATTCTATGATTCTATGATCATTAGAAATCGTAAAAGAAGACCGATCTGGGTTCACACCTCCACGCGCTTCTCCCATGAGTAAATCGTAAAGTGTGGGTGGAGCCCTTATAAGCCACCAGCCCATTCCTCCAGCCCAGGACCACCTTGGAGGACGAGGAGCCAACCCCCGAAGGAGCCTACGCCGGCTTGGCCCTTTAACACTGGGCCCTCCCCTCCAGCTCAGGACTTGGCAGCATGGGTGGAGCCCTTAGAAGCCTCACTAGGAAACTAAGAGCATTATCTCATGGACAATTTTTAGTCTCCCTGTTTTTCATGGCTTTAGGTTCTGATCTTGTTTATATTATTGTTATTGATGTCGTTTCTTTTTCAGGATTGAAATGGGAGGTTAGAAATTGGGATTTTTCTTTAATAACTACTGAAGAGAATGCAATTTTTTCTGTTAATTTTTGCTTTATTAATTGTTATGCATTTTTGTTATTTATTGTTATGCTGAAACTGTTTTATTGTTTCATTGTTATTGTCATTTGTTTTGTATTTTTCCCACTACTGTAACCTACCCTGATTCCATGCTGATTGGGCGTGTTATAAATAAATCATTATTATTATTGTTGTTGTTGTCATAGAGGCGTCGGGGCTTGCTTCTCCTGTCAGTAAATCATCATGGAGCTGCCATTTGGCAATAACAGAAGATCCCATTATTACCAAATGATGGCTCCATGGACTATTTATAGATGGGAGAAGCGAGCCGCGACACCTCGTAAAAATCGTAAAAGAAGAGTGATTCGGGTTTACACATCCCCCTCCAGCATGCTTCTCTCATGAATAAATCGCTTGTAAAAATCGTAAAAGAAGAGTGATTCAGGTTCACACACACACCCCTGCATGCTTCTTTTATGAATAAATTGTCATGGAGGTGTCGGGGCTCACTTCTCCCATCTACAAATAGTCCGTGGAGCCACCATTTGGTAATAATGGGATCTTCCGTTATTGCCAAATGGCAGTGAACCCAGATCATGCTACTTTTACGATTTCTAATGATTACATATTGATTTATTTACAGGAAGCCTTCTGTGTGATAAAAGTCCAAAGTGACGCACCTGTAGAAGTGAATTTTATAATGGCATTTTGACCACCATTTCTTCCTATAAATTTTTGTACAACAGAGTATTTAGCAAACTCAGCACCAGTCTTGGTGCAGCTGATGAACCTATTAATATGCTAGCCTGGGCCTATTCTTGGCAGTGTTACTGCCCCCAACATCAAGCCTTCTCTGGGAGTGCCAAGTAGTGGCAAGTCTCTTCATCTGGACATGCTTATCTAGCAAAGGAAAGTGGTGATTTTAGATGAGAAGAAAATCAACTCAATGCTGCAATGGAGGGGCAGCATAATAGATTCTTCACAAAAGGT
Source organism: Urosaurus nigricauda (assembly GCA_034509955.1). Classification (NCBI taxonomy): domain Eukaryota; kingdom Metazoa; phylum Chordata; class Lepidosauria; order Squamata; family Phrynosomatidae; genus Urosaurus; species Urosaurus nigricauda. The sequence continues at coordinate 6,330,616 of JAOEGL010000004.1, forward strand.
TAAGAGGTGATATGATAGCCCTGTTTAAATATTTGAAGGGATGTCATATTGAGGAGGGAGCAAGCTTGTTTTCTGCTGCTGCAGAGACTAGAACGCGGAACAATGGATGCAAACTGCAGGAAAAGAGATTCCACCTCAACATTAGGAGGAACTTCCTGACAGTAAGGGCTATTCGACAGTGGAACACAATCCCTCGGAGTGTGGTGGAGTCTCCTTCCTTAGGGGTCTTTAAGCAGGGGCTGGATGGCCATCTGTCGGGGATGCTTTGACTGGGAGTTCCTGCATGGCAGGAGGTTGGACTGGATGGCCCTTGTGGTCTCTTCCAACTCTATGATTCTATGATTCTATGACAATGCAGTGCACAACATGGACCCAAGCAGTTGCCCCAGAATACTTTTTTTTATGTACATTATCTTCCAAATACGATCAAAATCCATCTCTATCTGCCAGGCCAGCAAAATCGGAAGTTAATTTAGAAGCTCCAACAAGGATGTACTTCCTCTGTTTAGTTCCCAGACGTTGTCCTCCAGCAGGCAACCAAAGCCAATTCAGTCCAATGAACAGATTGGAAACCAGACTGAAAAGGATTCAGGAATCCCTGAATTACCCCAGTGTGTTTCCCTTAGAAAGTGGAAGACAAACCATTTTCAAATACCTAGTAAATATCAATCAATCATGGTGGTAGGATAACAAAATTATTTTTAGATTTTTGTTAACCTGTCTCAGCATTCTTCTATATCTATAAAATGGAGCTGATGACCCTAGAACTATACTGTCCAAGATTAAATTTACTGCTGCAAATGAAGAAGGTCCATGAACTATGATACAATGCTGATAGAAGTTGACACAGATAAATGAAAAACTTAATTAAATTGTGGGAGTTGCATCTGAGACATGGCAGGAATACAAATTGAAAGCCCTCCTCCATCTGCTACAATGGAGTCAAGGCCATTATGAACCAGAAACCCAGTTTTAATAACCTAAAAATAAAACTTCCATTTTTAAAATCAGCCATTTTAACAATTATGTCCCTGTTTATTATAATCAAAATGAGCATACAGTAATATTAACTTAAGATGTCATACAAAATGTAAGATATAAAAAGAATACATGATAATTTAAAAAAAAGTTGTCTCTGGAGCTGTTCATCTTGGACACAGGGGAGGTGTGATGGCATTTTGTGTATTTGTCTTTATGCCTGCTGAGGAACATCACATGGAAGATTAATAACCCCTTTTAAAAATACCTTGATTGCCTCATGAATCTTTCCTTGACCATTCCACCTTCACTCTCACAGAAGAGTACTAATGAGAAGAGTATTCTGTGTGGTGAGAATTATCTTGCAAGTGTTGTTCATTCCAAGCTCCTGCTAAATTAATACTAGAACTATTATGATCTAAACAAAATTTACCATCTAAAATAAAATATGTTTGTTGTCCAAGCTAATACTAATAATTATTTGTTACTTTTAGAAGCAAACTCAGATTAGCCCTCCTCTGATACCTATAATACAGTAAAGTAAAGACATGGATCTAAATGCATTTATTAGTCCCAACAAGAATAGAACATGATAAAGCCCAGTTTAATTGAGTTACAGTGATTCAGCGGGTCTACTCTAATTTGGATAATTTGATTTAGCCCATTATTCCTACTCAGAGGAACATCTGCTTCCAAAAGAACTTCTACAATTATTAAAATCTGTTCAGGAGGCCCTGCTAAGAGTCTGGCACCTGTAGATATTTCCACTGTTAGCAGTTTTACTAGAGTCTTTTTTGCAGGTCAACAACTTTGGCGGTTCTAGGGAGGCCTATTATGTTCAAGCACACATACAAAAGGGTCTGGCGAATGAGTTACCACAACAGGCACTGAAAGATTAAAAGAAACAGCAAAATAGATTGCATAGGAACTTACAGTCAGATTCACCTAGCACAGAAAACAGTTATCAAAATATACTCAGGCTTTAAATCTTGAAAGAACTGAAGACAATGGAATCAAAGTTAGCTTACAGTTGTAGACTGCTTAGACACTGTTTAGGTGGTATGAAGCAGTATATAAATGAAGCTGTTTGCTTGACTGCTGTAGTCCGCTTTGATTCCCCACTGGAAAAGGCGGAATAGAAATAAATCCTATTATTATTATTATTATTATTATTGCAGTTGTGTTCTACTGGCAGGTTTCCAATATGCAACTGTAAGGTCATTTTTTCAGAACAGAATATTGGGCTAGATAGATTTTGGGTCTGAACCTACATGGCTCTTATATTCTTAAAGAATATTTCCATGACAGCAAAATAGGTTTCTAAGTTATCAATGAGAGATGTTCACTTCGGGTTTAACTATTTTTAAAATAAAGTATGTCACCAAAAAAGAGATTACGTTAAATTTTGTCTTCACAAGCAAGAACAAATTTACCATGTTTCTCTTCACTGTGAGAAAGTTATTGAAAACTGTGCAGTATACTAGCCAGGTTTTTTAAAAAAAACAGGGGACAAAAATAGATCAATCAATAGCATAGTCTTTAACTAAGGCAAATAATTAAAGGTACTCAAAATAGAGGGGAAGAGAGCACTAACAGAGAGTTAAGCAGATTACAACGGGAAAGGCTATTTCCATGGGGAGGATAGCAAGCTAGCTTTGGAAACTGGGGAAAATGGAATGCAGGGTGGAGAAGCAAAACAGACACACATACTTAAAAGCTGGGTTAGGGTTGGGTCATTTTTAAAACTAGGGTGTAGCCAAGGAGAAGTTTGAGCTTCAAACAATCTATTCAATTTCCTGTGACTTTTAAAAATAACTTGACATAACCCTTTAATAGAGGAACTTCAAACTTCAAAAATATAGCTCTTCCAATAACCCCATCACTTTACTTAATTCGTGACTATTTCATGAAACCTGAACAATCATTCCTACAAAAATACTCAGGGTCAATTTCATTTATTCTGCTAGATTTACTAGCTAATTCGTGCAACTTTTTTGAGCTTATTATCCTGTATATATTATGCATGTTATAAATGTGGCAATGTCTTAAATTACAAGTTAAATGGAACACTCATTTATTATATTTATTAGCGACAGGTAGCAAGGGTTAGGCTGCTTTGGACACAAAATGAGGCTACTTAAGGCTACTCAAGGCTAGCAGAAGCTTCATCTCCTTTAAGGAGGAGAAAGAAAAGGAGGAGGCTGTAGTCTGTAGTCATTTACAATTGTAAATGAAGCTGTTTGTTTAACAAATTGTAAGCCGCTCTGATAGTCTTGGCTGAAGAGCGGGGTATAAATAAAACATTATTATTATTATTATTATTATTATTATTATTAGTCCATGTGCTTGGGTGAGATCTAATCTAATTTACACTTGAGCCATTGCATTCTGGGAGCCAGTGCTGGGAGGCTACTTAAGGCTACTCAAGGCTAGCAGAATTTTGATTTTTTTATCTAGTCAAGGAGGTGTTTAGAGAATAGAAGAGGAGCCGGCCTGAAGCATCAGAGGAAGTGAATCAGAGACTTGCCTTTGGAAGGAGCTTTTAGCCAGGAGCTCTCTACATAACTATAGGCCCCGTGACTTGAACTCAGTGACAGAGCTTGGGAATAAAGGCCAAGTCTAGCAAGGGAAGCCCACAGTCTTGTTTCAGTGCCTCCTTAAGACTTCTCAGTATGGACACTGAAGGCCCTGCAGCAGTCACCTGCAACACTTGTGGGATGTTTGTCTTCTTGCCTACAGAGGTGGCGAACTACACCTGCCACAAGTGCAAGTTGGTAGCCCTCTTGGAAGAGAAAGTACAGCAGCTAGAGGAGCAGATATCTGCACTCCAGCATCATAGAGAGCAGGAGATTCTCCTGAACAGATCAGACCAGAATGTCTTGGGTGGGAAACAGACAGAGGAAGTTGTTGGGGCGGAGGAGGTCACTCCACATACAACAGAGGTAGATGCTTGGAGGAAGGTCACACACAGAAGTAAGGAAACCAGGGAACGTTCTGTGAGCGGCTTGCAGCTACAGAATCGCTTTGAATCTCTCTCTGTTGTCAGAGATGATGAGGAAAAGCAGCAGGGACAGACATCAGGGACAGAGCAGGGGAGCCTGAGAGTATCACGAAAAGGAACAGCCACTGCTAAGCCTCGGAGGAGGCGTGTGGTCTTGGTGGGGGACTCCTTGCTGAGGGGTACAGAAGCAGTGGTTTGTGGGCCTGACAAGATGTCTCGGGAGGTGTGTTGTCTCCCCGGGGCAAAGATCCATCATGTGACGGAGAGGCTGACAAGACTTGTCAAGCCTACTGATCAATACCCCCTTCTTTTGGTTCATGTGGGAACCAATGATACTGCAAGGCACAGCCTTCAGAATATCAAAAGGGATTATGAGGCTCTGGGAAGGAAGCTGAAAGAGATGGATGTACAGGTTGTCATCTCATCTCTTCTCCCAGTAGAAGGGCATGGTCCAGGAAGGGAGAGGAAAATAGCAGAGGTGAATAACTGGCTCCGTAGATGGTGCCGCCAAGAACAGTTTGGATTCTTGGATCATGGGCTGCGGTTCCATGAGGAGGGACTTCTGGCAAGGGATGGACTGCATCTCACGCCAGTTGGCAAAAACGTTTTTGCCAACAGTCTGAAGAATCTGATCAGGAGGGCTTTAAACTGAGTTATGTGGGGGAGGGAGACATTATACTGGAAGGCAAAAGGGATGGAGAGAAGAGTCCAAGTGGCATAGAGGAAACAAGGCAAACAGTGCAAGGACCCAACAGTAGGAGGCAAAAAAATGTGCAAAAGCAGCAAGTAAAGAGGACACATGGCCTTAAATGCCTCTCCACTAATGCACAGAGTATGGGAAATAAGCAGGATGAACTTGAACTCCTAGCACAACAAGGGAAATATGATATAATAGGCATCACTGAAACCTGGTGGGATGAGTCTCATGATTGGAATGTAGAAATAGAGGGGTATAACCTTTTTAAGAGAAACAGGCCAAGCAGGAAAGGAGGAGGAATAGCATTATATGTCAGGGATATTTACACCAGTGAAGAGATGCAGGAAGTCAATACTGAAAGCCAGGTGGAGAGCATCTGGATAAAAATTAAAGGAGAGGGAAATAACAGGGATGTTACTGTGGGAGTCTACTACAGACCCCCGACTCAGGCAGAGGAATTGGATGATGCCTTTCTAGAACAGATAATCACATACTCAGAAAAGAGAGATGTAGTAGTGATGGGTGACTTCAACTATCCTGATATTTGCTGGAAGTCAAACTCAGCCAAATCCTCAAAGTCTAGCAAATTCCTCACTTGCCTGGAAGACAATTTCATTGTCCAAAAGGTGGAAGAGGCAACAAGGGGATCAGCCATTTTAGATCTGATCTTAACCAACAGGGAAGACCTAGTTGATGGGGTGCAAGTGGTTGGATCCTTAGGTGGAAGTGACCATGTTCTCCTGGAGTTTGTAATACAGTGGAAGGGAGAAGCTAGGCATAGTCAGACACGCACTCTAGACTTTAGGAGAGCTAATTTCAATAAACTTAGAGAAATACTGGGAATGATCCCATGGTCAGGAATACTAAAAGAAAAGGGAGTTCAAGACGGATGGGAGTTTCTCAAAAGGGAGATATTGAAGGCACAATTTCAAACAGTTCCAATGAGGAAGAAAAATGGAAGATGTCTCAAGAAGCCAGGATGGATGACTAAGGAACTTTCAACTGAGCTAAGTTTTAAACGGAACATGTATAAGAAATGGAAAAATGGAGAAATCACGAAAGAGGAATTCAAACAAATAGCCAGCACATGTAGGGGTAAAGTCAGAAAAGCTAAAGCGCAGAATGAACTCAGGCTTGCTAGAGAGGTTAAGAACAATAAAAAGGGCTTTTTTGGATATGTTTCATATTTCTATGATTCTATGATGATTTCTGAAGGGATAAGTCAACAACAGGATACCACAAAAAGGTGCCCTTGTAGCATATCTTAGGAATGGAAGCTTAATAAGGGGAGATACACACATTAAATAGGGCCAGCATCTCTTTCAAAAGGATGTGTAATGATTTAGGATACAGAATTAAGGTAAAAAGTTACATACTACACTGCGTAAAATGAAAATTGGTGCAATAATCAGAACCTTGGATTGATACATTTGGTTGATTTATTTTTTAAAAAAGAAGAGTTGAACATTGTCTTGGTGGTGCTGTAGTTGTGTGCCTTCAAATCATTTCCAACTCATGGCAACCCTAAGGCAAACCTATCACATGGTTTTCTTGGCAAATTTCTTCAGAAGGGGTTTGCCATTGCCATCCTCTAAGGCTGAGAGAGTGTGACTTGCCCAGGGTCACCCAACGGGTTTCATGACTGAGCAGGGATTCAAATACTGCTCTCTAAAGTCACAGTGCAACACTTATACCACTATACCACACTTACAAACCCAAAAAGAAGCTATAAAAACACAAATCTGCATAAAAGATGTATGTTTACATAGAAATATAGAAAAAATCCTGTAACTGAAACTGAAATACAATATATCTCACCATAATGGGAAAAATCTGATCAAGTATTTGTATAAATTTGAACTAATTCTAGGTGCCAAGCTACTGTGAAAAAATGCAACCTGGAACTTCTCTAAGAACTTAAGTAAAACCACATACAGAACAAAAAAAATTCTGTCAACCTCACCTCACTTCATAGATGTACTTACACCAGTATGAGTGTTCTATAAACCTCTGTCAACAGTATATGGCAGGACAGTCGTCCCCCGGGTTACGAAAGTAATCCGTTCCGGGATTACTTTCGTAACCCGGAAGCTTTCGTTTCCCGGGGGACCGCTAAAGTCAATGGACCGCGCGGCCGATTTAAAGGGGCCGCGCGGTTTTTTTCTTTGTATCCCGGGGGATCTTTCGTATCCCGAGGGATAGGAAGCCGGTCCGCCGCCTTTCGGATCCCGGGGTTTTCGCAACCCGGGGGATTCGTAAGGCGGGGGACCACTGTATTTTGATAGCTTGCTGAAATATTTCAAAATATTGGGTTGTGAGCTGAATTAAACTAACTACAGCATTGAAACAAAACAAACAAATAAGCTTCATTTATATACCGTTTCATACTGCCTAAGCAGTGTCTAAGCGGTTTACAACTGTAAGCTAATTTGCCCCAACCATCTGGGTACTCATTTTAGCGACCTCCGAAGGATGCAAGCCTGAGTCAAGCTTAAGCCCTTTTGCTGGTCTTGAACTCACCACCTTATGGTTTTGAGTGAGTGGCTGCAGTACAGGCATTTAACCACTGCACCTCTCTTGAAGGTGATCAAAAGTCCATCTAGTTCAAACTGTCAGAAGCAAGCAAGATAGAATGCAATGCACTGGCAGCACACAAGCAAACTAACAACTCTTTGCTATGGACGGATAACAAAAAAACATAAAGTGGTGGTTATGGGGTTTACAGCACAAGCTTCAATCCTAAAGTAATGATGTCCAGTATGCTTTCTGGATAGACATGTGAAAAGGAACCATGGGAAAAAACCTAGGCTTTTGGTCTCAGAGTACATAGTCTCTCCACAACTACAATGAGCGGTACTTATGGACACTATTACTTGTTTATATCCCACATTTTTAAGCCAAGACTGACTTCCAATGTGGCCTACAATTATAACTCACAACAAAGAAAGAACATAAGAGCCTGCTGTTCCTCTCATACAGTCTGTTCCTCACAGTGGGAACAATATGCCATTTGGAAGCCCATGAGGACAATACCATCGTCTTGTTCATGCTTCCCAAGAACTGTCACTGAGAAGCATACAACCTTTGACAGCTGAGGAACTGTTACTATTATCTACTGTCAGCCTTCCTATTCTATGAATATGTGTACTTCTCTTTTATAGCCTTTCACATTAGTGATCATCCCTATGTCTTGTGGTAGCAAATGCTAATATTTAAACATCCCGTCTGAGAAGCACTTCCTTTTGTCTTAATCTTCCACCATTCAGCTTCACTGGTTGGCGAAGCCGACAGGCCAAAAGGATCTGCCAGAAGCCACTCTGGTTACATTCATTCCAGGACCATGGCAAATGGATGGCCTGCTCCTGAAGCAGCCCACCACTGCAGTCCCAAACACGTCATCATCAGGAGTGGATTTGCCAGAAGCTTTTTGCCAGCAGCTTCAAGCTGCCTTGGTGGCCTCGGAGCAGCTTCCAGCCACGTCGGGGCATACGTCATCTAAATGCTCCCAAAGTGGCCTGAAGTTGTTCTAATTTGGCCTTTCTGTTTTAGGCCTGAATGCCATCAGATTTAAGCATTCTCCTCATCATGCATAATTTTATACACCATTATATTTCCTCTTCTTTGCCTACAACAAACTCTCTTCTAAGGGAATTCCAGCCATTTTAACATCTCAGTTGCTTTTGTGTGTGTGTGTGTGTGTGTGTGCGCGTGTGCGCGCGTATCTATTTCAGTATTACAGTTATCTTTTTGGAGAAAATGACCAAAATTTTATACCGTATTCCAAATTCCATTGCAATTTGTATGAAGGCATTATACAACACTTTCCTTATGATCCCCTGTGAATTTGCCTTTTTACAGGCAGGTGCAAATTGGATTGGTATTTTCATTAAACGATGAGTTACAAAGCCACAATCACTGTTCTGATCAGTTGCAACTAGCTTTGACCCCATTAGAATAAATGTAAGGTTTGATTTTTTTTGATCCAGTGTACATCACTGAATAAAAACAATCAACTATATTACAACATTAAAACAATGTTAAAACAATGTAGGAGTTATAGTAGCGGTCTGTCAGGGTATAGGACCAATATGGGAAGGGGGATCAGATGTGGGAGAGTGTCAGGGGTATGCGTGATTGAACAGATGTGTTTTTAAACCCCTTTTAAATACATCAAGGGAGGCGGCCAGACGGAGCTCGGTGGGCAGGGAGTTCCAGAGGCTAGGGGCCGAGATGGAAAAGGCTCTCTTTGAAGTTGTTGATAGTTTAGCCTCTGGAACTCTCAATAGCTGTTGCCCAGTGGATCTGAGTGTGCGGGGCGGATTGTGTGGGGAGAGGCGGTCCAATAGGTACCCTGGACCTAAGCCATTAAGGGCTTTATAGGTGACGACCAGCACTTTGTACTGAGCCCGGAAGCGAATAGGCAGCCAATGGAGATCCTTTAAGAACGGTGTTATATGGGCGGCCCTGGGAGCACCAGTGACCACCCGCGCTGCCATATTTTGCACCAGTTGTAGCTTCCGAGTGTGATACAAAGGCTGCCCCATGTAGAGCGCATTGCAGAAGTCCAACCGAGAGGTTACTAGAGCATGTACTATGGTTTCAAGGTCCCTCCGGTCCAGGTAGGGACGCAGCTGGCGAATCAGCCGAAGCTGATAACAGGTGCTCCTGACCGTCGCATCCACCTGAGAAGTCAGATGGAGCGACGAGTCAAGGAGCACCCCCAGAGTGCGTACTGTGTCCTTCACGGGGAGCGTGACCCCGTTCAGGACAGGTGGAACCACCTCCATCCCTGGACCGGGAGAACCTATCACCAGCACTTCCGTTTTCTCTGGATTCAGGCTGAGTCTGTTTTCCCTCATCCAGTCCATTACCGATTCCAGACAGGCCACGAGAGGAGCGACGCCATCCCTGGTCACTGCATCAGTCGGAGACATAGAGAAAACTATTTGGGTGTCATCAGCGTACTGATAACACCGCGCCCCATGTCTCCGGATGATCTCTCCCAGCGGTTTCATGTAAATGTTAAAGAGCATGGGGGACAGAATGGCTCCTTGAGGGACCCCAGATGTAAGGGCCCTCTTATCGGAGCACACGTCCCCCAGCTGCACCATCTGGAACCTCCCAGAGAGGTAGGACCGGAACCACTGGAGCGCAGTGCCCCCGATTCCCACCTCTGCCAGGCGTTCCAGAAGGATACCATGGTCGATGGTATCGAAAGCCGCTGAGATGTCCAAGAGCACCAACAGGGACACGCTACCCCTGTCGATGCCCAGACGGAGATCATCGACCAGGGCGACCATGGCAGTCTCAACCCCATAGCCCGCCCGAAAACCGGTTTGAAATGGATCTAGAAAATCCATTTCGTCCAAGATCGATTGAAGTTGGAATGCAACCGCCCTCTCGATCACCTTCCCCAAAAATGGCAGCAGCGAGACTGGCCGATAATTATTATGAACCAGGGGGTCGAGGGAGGGCTTTTTCAATAACGGTCTTACAATGGCCAATTTAAGATGGTCAGGAAATTGTCCCTCCCTCAGAGATGTATTAATAATTTGGCGTAACAACAAGGTTACCGCCGATCCCCCCTGGGCCACTAGCCACGAGGGGCAGGGATCGAGAGAGCAGGTTGTTTTCCGAACACTTCTAAGGATCTTGTCCACATCCTCGGTACCGACAGACTCAAACTGATCCAGTACAACAGAGTCCACGGAAGCTCTAGACGCCTCTATTCTGGGTTCTGCTTCAATTCTGGCGTCCAGACCTTCGTTTATCCGAGAGATTTTATCCGCGAAGAAGTTGTTAAATTGGTCACAGCAGGCCTTGGTTGGTTCAAGGATCTGGTTCGGGGCAGGAGGGAGCTGAGTTAGCTCCCTCACTACCCTGAACAACTCTGCTGGACGCGACTCCGCGGACGCGACACGAGCAGCATAGAACGAGTTCTTCGCTGCTTGTATCGCCTCTCCATAGTCCTCTAAAAGGAGGTCTAGGAGAGCCTTGTCGGATAAACGCTGGTGTTTCCGCCAGACGTGCTCTAGCCGTCGCAGAACCCGCTTCCTGGCCCGGAGATCTTCCGTATACCAGGGCTTCTTTTTGGAAGCAGGCCTGAGAGGGCGCTTGGGAGCAATACTGTGTATAGCCCTAGAGAGATCTGTATCCCAGGTGTTAACTAGGGCATCAACAGTATCGCCGTCACTTCCAACCATATACCCCTCTAGGGCTTCTTGGAACCTCTCAGGTTCCATCAGCCTTCGAGGGTGGACCATTCTAATAGGTCCGCCACCCCCGGGGGGGATCTGGGTTGATGCCTTGATGCTTGCCTTTACCAGGAAATGATCCGTCCATGACAGGGCGGAAATATTAGTAATTTCCGCCCACGGATTTTCCATGTCCGTACAGAAAACCAAATCGAGTGTATTCCCCGCAAAGTGCGTTGGACCCCTGACAAGCTGGGACAGGCCCATGGCTGTCATGGTTTCCATGAATTCCCGAGCTGCACCAGATGGAACATTGTTGGCCGCGAAGGGGATGTTGAAGTCTCCCAGGACTAAAAGCCTGGGGGATTCCAACACCAGCTCCGAGACCAACTGTGTCAGCTCGTTAAGGGAGTCTGTTAGCGCACGGGGTGGCCGGTAGACCAACAGAATCCCTAGACTGTCTCTAGCCTTCAGGGTCAGGTAAATACACTCGATATAGGTAGTCTGACGAACATGGTTCCTGGTCAGAGACAAGGTGTTTTTATGCACCAAGGCAACATCCCCCCCCCCCCCGCCCACCTAACCTGCTTTGGTCCTTCACCGAGTACCCGGAAGGGAGGGCCTGGGCCCACACAGCATCCCCTTCAGGCCCAAGCCAGGTCTCGGTTATGCACGCCAGGTCACAGTTGTTATCTTCAATTAGGTCGTGTATGATGTGGGATTTATTTTTGATAGACCTGGCGTTGCACAGGAGCAGAGACAGGGTTTGTGGTATGGTTGGAGTGACTCTCAGGTCCCTTTGGTTAGGAGTAGGACAGGAAGGGGAGATAGATACTAAACATCGATCTCGCCTTCCCCTGTAACGCCAGTCCTTACTCCTACCGCCATATCTCCCCTTGCCCCACACTACTTGGATTGGAGCTCCATTCGTCTTAAGAGAAACATCTTCTGCTATCTCTGGTGACCCGCTCTCCATGTCTATATCTCCCTATGCTCCAAAATTGGTATATCAGATGGTATAGGGGGATATCTCTGGCTTAATATCCCCAGACCTCAAGAATATGCTCTCTTAGCCAGTGTTATTTCCCCGGGACTACTACAAATACTACCTAATTACAACATTATAAAAATTATAACAAATACGGAGGGTCAACAAGCCAATCCAATATACAATCCCCTTTGATGATCCCTCCCCCCAGAGGCCTGTACTACCCGCCATGGATACCAAAAACAATGCGGAAGTGCGCAAATGCGCAGGCAGGTGCAGGCAGGCTCTCCCCGGTCCCGGTGGGCCGGCTTTAGAGGAACGCCGCTCCCACCGGCGTCCCGCCCAAAGTCCTCTGCCGCTGCGCAGGTGATGTTGCTCCGCTGGCGCTCCGCGGCGCAGGTGCAGGCAGGCTCTCCCCGGTCCCGGTGGGCCGGCTTTAGAGGAACGCCGCTCCCACTGGCGTCCCGCCCAAAGTCCTCTGCCGCTGCGCGGGTGTCTGCGCAGGTGATGTTGTTCCGCTGGCGCTCCGCGGCGCAGGTGCAGGCAGGCTCTCCCCGGTCCCAGTGGGCCGGCTTTAGAGGAATGCCGCTCCCACCGGCGTCCCGCCCAAAGTCCTCTGCCGCTGCGCGGGTGTCTGCGCGGGTGATGTTGTTCCGCTGGCGCTCCGCGGCGCAGGTGCAGGCCAATGACCACTAAATTTGCTCAGAGATCTTTGGTGAAGAACTTTGTCAAAACCCCTTTGGAAATCTAACTAAACAATGTCTATCCACAATGCCAATGCTTGTTGACACTCTGTAGATAAGAGTATCCTGGTACAATATGTTAGAGATCCCAGGTGGCATTTTGGGAATCTAAAATGAACTCTGACTTTTGAGCAAAAAGTCCGAGTTTCAGGCTCTCTGTCCAGGCAGAGGACAAAGAAGGAGCTTCAGATGGATGTGAGGTAAATTATGATGAAAATGCCAGCCTACAGAAGTAGCCACCTCAGTTATGTGCAGTCTTCCAAAGGCTTGTGGGAACAAAATGGAGCAAGTAATTCAAAGGAACAATTTAAAAATTTCTATAGGAGTAATCTGTTATTTGCAATGTAAGTAATTGAAAACCAATTAAGCAATTTAATATAGCAATGAAATGACCTCTTGAATAACAGAAATTACCCACAAAGCTAATATTCCAGTTTCTTCACACCTCTGCTGCCTTGTCTCTTGTTGCTTTTAACATAAAGACTCAGCAATGAGCTGGGTTTCTCACTCTAAAACATCAAATGAAAAGAATGTCTTCATTCATCCAGTGGGGGAAAAAATTAAAGGTGCTAGGGGTGTTCTTAAAGGTTTACAAGCAGGGAGTTTTAGATGCACAGATGCCCTTCATGTAATGCCACAGTGAAAAGCTCCCAGACCTGAATGAAGGCCAAAACAATGGTCATGCTTGGGAAAGCTTTACAAGGAGAGGGCATGTGAGTATACAAAGCAGTGTGTGTGTGCATATAGTCCAAAAGCCTGTACCAGATTGCTTGGTCAATGAAAACCAATGCTGTTGCTCTCAATGTTATTGCAGTGGTGGATGAAAAGGAACGGGTGGTTTTAGTGGGAAGATCCTTATAGAACGTGGCCGGAAGTGGGCAGGGCTACTGCCAAAATGTTTATAAAGCTTTAGAAGGTTCCAAAAGATGCACTGTGCAGGAGCAGGATAACCCATTTGTGTGAGACAGAGACCACAAAGAAGAAACAGATTTCCTTTAAAAACATGCCTGACTTTTAAGATTTATCTTTCACTATACTGTATACTGAAGCATAAAATAACATGTAAAGTACATTTCTGTGTATTTTATTGTTACAGTATCTTTCATGAACCTCATCACTGAAGCAGCACTGAGCAACTTTGTTGTCAATTTTAAGCAGACCTTCAAAAAGCCCCAAATTGTTGTTTATTCATCATAGCTCCTCAATCCCTGCACCTGTACTGAAATATTTCATATTACCTGTCTTGAGTGCTAAGACATATACTATTTTCATTTTAAAATTTGTGCACACAGAGAAAGCTATGAGTGGCGGTTAGGGAAGGAAATGTCTTTTCTCAAAGAACCCCTTTGCTAAAAACACTTTGAATATATTATGAAATTGCCAGATTACTCATCTCAGGGCATCTCTGTACAATTGCTGCCATATTCATTAGAACTTCAGGCAAAAATAGAGTAGAGGAGAATCTCTTTTTAACACCTGCAAAATACAAAGAACCCCCCTCCATTTGCACAACCCCCCACCTCTCTGAAATTCAACAGACTGCTACCGTTCAGAAAGAGTTTTTACAATTGCAAATTCCAGTTTGTAATAAAAATAAAAATAAAAATGAGGAGGTTATAGCCATTTGTTGATTATTCCATGCCAGTAAATAGGGAGAAGTGACAATATAAAGCTTCAAAAATGAAGTCTTGCTTTGGACAGAAGACAAAGTTCCTCCTTTTCCAAAGTGGTCTGAGCCAAATGAAATAGATTCTTGTCTTCTATTCACAGTTTTATCATAGGCATTAATTTCCAAAGAACATCTATTGTGTTTCTGCTAACATAGCTATTAGCTATCATTTGATAGTTCAGAGGAAAAGAGAAAAAGAATTTGTCTCAAAGACAGTGTAAAACTGAACCCATGCCACTTCTGTTCTGCAACTGTTACAGCTCTTTCTGTGAAGGCAATTGACCTCAATGAAGCCCAACTTTAATACCAGAAAATCCTACAGCCAGAGGTTTCAGTCTTTAGTTAATCCTATAAAACTATATTCCAAATACAACTCAATGACCAAAAAGTAAAAATACACTAATAAATGACACTTTCTCCAATCCTTAATTCAAGATCCTTATTTTAATGCATACCAGTTGTGCTAAGGGGAAGATTTTTGCATTTCTGCTAAGCAGAAAAAGAAAAAATGGAAAGGTAAAAAATAAGCCAGCTAAATCCTCAGTTTGATTCTCAGCTAGCTTTCCAAAGGCGGAAAAAACACTTTGATAAGGAACTAGTGTATTTACTGGCTTATATATTTTAACAAGGAAAAGAATTCCACAAAAAGTTTTCTTTTTCAAGGATTTGTTTTGCTACTGATGCCCAAGTTATAATGCAATACCTCAATGCCACTGTTTCTTTCCTTTTAAAAAACAACAACTCATTTCACTGGGGAAAAAAATCAATTGTGTTATCTAGGAACAGTACCATCACCAGTTCCCACTTGTGACATCTAACCTAGAGTAGGTGATAAATATGGTTGGCTGCTAGACTGAGCAGCAGTTTCTTCTCAATAAATGTATTTCCGAGTCTAACTCTGGTCTACTGCTAGAAAAGCACAAATATACTGTATCTCTGATTCAGATTCTTAATTTCAACCTGTTTCAGAGTGGTAGGGGACACAAGAAACTCCCTTCACCTTTCCCACTATGCCCACAGCAAATGGAAAGGACTCAAGGAAACAAAACAAACTAACAAAAAGAAAAGTACTGTGCTTTGGAATTGGCAGACCCAGCTGCTTGCTCCATAGCTCAGTATGAACGAAGACAACATATCCTCCAAGTTTTCTGCAATTTCCCCATGATTCAGAAATAGACAAGAATCTATTTGATTTCGCTCAGGCCACTTTGGAAAAGGGGGGATTTTGCCTTCTGTCCAAAGCAAGACTTCATTTCGGTACCTTTATATCATCACTTCTCCCTGTTTACTGGCATGGGATAATCAACTGAGGCATCTTCACAAGTGCAAGGGCATTAGACTCTGGCAACCCCATTTATGAAAGCATAAAAGAAACACAGTCTATTCATATATGACTAGTCACTCCTGTATCTATAATAAATAATAATAAAACTTTTATTTTTACCCTGGTATGCATTAAAATAAGGATCTTGAAGTAAGGATTGCTTTTTGTGAGAACAATCAAAGCGGCACACACATTATTATTATTTTATTAATGTGATCCTAAGGCAAATCTAAGATGGCCTTAAATACCTTAAAGGCACCAGATCTCGAATCATAGAATCATAGAATCATAGAATCATAGAGTTGGAAGAGACCCTAAGGGCCATCCAGTCCAACCCCATTCTGCCATGCAGGAACTCTCCACCAAAACATCCCTGATAGATGGCCATCCAGCCTCTGCTTAAAGACCTCCAAGAACAGAGACTTCACTACACTCCGAGGGAGTGTGTTCCACTGTCGAACAGCCCTTACTGTCAGGAAGGTCCTCCTAATGTTGAGGTGGAATCTCTTTTCCTGTAATTTGTATCCATTGTTCCAAGTCCTAGTCTCTGGAGCAGCAGAAAACAAGCTTGCTCCCTCCTCAATATGACATCCCTTCAAATATTTGAACAGGGCTATCATATCACCTCTTAACCTTCTCTTCTCCAGGCTAAACATCCCCAGCTCTCTAAGTCGTTCCTCATAGGGATTCATGGTTTCCAGACCCTTCACCATCTTAGTCACCATCCTTTGGACCCGCTCGTTTCTCCACATCCTTTTTGAATTGTGGTGCCCAGAACTGGACACAGTATTCCAAGTGGGGCCTAACCAAAGCAGAATAGAATGGCACTATTACTTCCCTTGATCTAGACACTATACTTCTATTGATGCAACCTAAAATTGCATTGGCCTTTTTAGCTGCCGCATCACGCTGTTGACTCATGTTCAACTTATGGTCTAACTGGACTCCTAGATCCCTTTCACATGTGGTCTCATTCAGCCAGGTGTCCCCCATCCTATATCTGTGCATTTCATTTTTCCGCCCTAAGTGTAGTACCTTACATTTGTCCATGTTGAATTTCAATTTGTTAGCGTTGGTCCAGCTTTCCAGTCTATTCAGGTCATTTTGAATTTTGATCCTGTCCTCTGGGGTATTAGCTACTCCTCCTAGTTTAGTGTCATCTGCAAATTTGATAAGTATGCTCCCAATTCTGTCATCCAAATCATTAATAAAGATGTTGAATAGCACTGAGCCCAGGACAGAACCCTGTGGGACCCCACTGGTCACTTCTCTCCAGGATGAAAAGGAACCATTGTTGAGCATCTTTTGGGTTCAGCCAGTCAACCAATTACAAATCCATGTAAAAGTTACCTGATCTTGAAAGCTAAGCAGGATCAGCCCTGGTTAGTCCTTGGATGAGAGACCACCAACAAATTCCAGGTACTGTAGGTTATATTTCAGAGGAAGGAACCACCTCTGAATTTATCTATAACCTCAGATTCTGACAGCATTGCTGTTAATCCTACAGTATTGTTACAATTGAACCTCTACTGAAAAAGGAACACGCTCATGTTTATGTAATGGATTAATAAGATGAGCACACAGTTGAAAAAGAAGGCCTCTCACAAATTTATTAGAATAAATTATATGAAGCTACAGGCCAGATGCTATTCTTTCAGCCTCATTCCATACACACAATGTTTGGATAAGACTATTTTATAGGGTTGTTATAAGGACGGCTTAAATGAGAAATACTTTGAACAGAAGTACCCTGAAAACAAACAGTATATAAACACTAGAAAATACTATTACTGACATAATCCAAACTTTTGAGGTCTCAGTGATTACAAATAAATGATTTTGACTGGTGAGCGCACCATGGTGGTGCGTTTTTAGCTGTCTCTGAAAAAACTGGGCCAGCAATCCTTTTTTCAGACAGCCCTGAGATTTTATCCTCTAACCCACATTCCACTAAATAGCACCATTTTATTGTCTTTGCTCCTTCTTTAAACCTACCACCTAAATTGTATCTTTTTTTTTGCAAATAGAAAGCCTACCCTACTTTTTCTGAACTTTGACTCTCTACCTTACAAATGTCCCACCCGTTCCAACAAGTGCTCGAAACTTATTCAGATCTTTAAATTAGGTGGGGATAGATATTGTTTCTTTGTTTCACCAGCCTTCAGTGGCACTTGAGATCTGTCTAACAGGGACTTCTCAACTTTAATGAACACATTTGGGATTTTAAGAAACTTTCCATGAAGAACCATCACAAAATGGCTGCCATGAAAGTGTGAACAATCACAGTATTTACAACTGCAACAAAATACTCATTCCACTGAAGACAAACTGAAGATGCTAAAAGTCATAAGTAAAAAGCTAGGATGAAATATGATTGCAAAATCACAAAGTCACTCCTCTGAACTAACTTAATGCCTCTTGGGTGAAATGGCTGTTTCAGTTAATTTTCCTAAACAACCTCTAAGTTAATTATCCTAAAATTTAATGCACTATCTACCTAACATCTCTTTCTCCATGGTCATAACCTAGTGAATCCTGGCTCCTCTGTTTTTCCTCAGCATCCCCCAGGACCTAACTCTCCAAACATTCCCCATTTCAAATCCCTTCCCTGCTTCTGAGGACACTTCTCATCTTTCTCCTGTTAGCATACTTTCCCTCTTCTGCTACCAGAGACAAGTTACAAAAATATATATTTAACAGGTAACACCAATTAGAACTCAAAAGAACTTATTTCAGAGACCTGTTTTGATTAGAGAATACCAGCAGAAAAGAGGAAGGGGAAGAACAGTTCTGTTTTTATCTCCTTCCAGTGTTGAAATACAACTGTTCTCTCACCTCTTCTCCCTGTTTTTCTGAGTCTGCTGGCTAACCAAAATGGAAAGAAACCCTGAGCAAGCGTCATGAGCTGTGTGGAGGAGGCTGAAAAGAAAATGGAATAAAGCTTTGTGTGAGATATAAGAGGAGCAGACAGCCTGGAGAATACCCTGATGGATCTCTATAGATAGACCAATGCCTGGAGGCACCACAATGAGAACTTGCCATCTCCTTGACACCCATCTTAAGACTTAGAAACTGCAGTCTTTAGAGCTTTGCAGAACATGTGATACCCCAGAGATTGCTGACCTGCAACTTCCATCAGATCCAGGCAGCCTAGCCAATAGTCATGCATGATAGGAGTTCAAATCTAACATAATGTAGAGGGTTTTACATTCCCTATCTCTGCCTCAAAGTTCAAAATCAAGCCATACCTTCATGCTCCATTTTGTTATGGCCCAATATAAAAGAAAATGTTACGTAGAATTTGAAACCTTTTTCAAATGTCTGCAACATTTTGGTTAATGTTTAAAAGGGTACTACCCCAGCAGTGGCAAAGGTTCTCCCACACTTGAGGTGTATGACTATCTCCCCATCTCCTCTCTTTTCCTTCTTCCCTCACCTTCCTGGTCCACTCTTTTCCTTTTCCCCTTGCCCCACCCGCCTTGCTCCTAAAACAGACAACACTTCCTTAAAGCATATTGCTATGAGAATCTAGTTGCTTTTCATTCTTCGGCAGCAGCAGTGATGAAGGTCTTACCAAGACCTAGAATTTGAACTATGTTCCAAGATTAACTGGCAAGTATGATATTTCAATTTACTGTTAAGTATGTCTTGCTTTGATGTGAGAGACTTTGACTGAATTGTGAACAATAACTTTTGATACTTAATTCAAAGCTTCAGTTCTCACAAACCTTACTGCTCCCAGCTGTTAATCACATCTTTCAGTGATTTTATTATGCTTATTACATTGTACTGAAGGAACACCTGCATCCTATTTAACTAAAATAGAACACAATGTATTGCTGTAACAAAGCATTTTGCAAATAAAGGTTTTTGTTAACTGCCTTCGAGACAGCCTTGACTCACAATGACCCTGTGAATGAGACACCACCAAGCCCCCCCCCCCCCCCCCCAGTCCTCAGCTGCCTTGCTCAGGTCCTATAGGCTCATGGTCATGACTTCCTTGATTCAGTCTATCCATCTGCTATGTGGTCTTCCTTTCTGTCTACTGCCCTCTGCCTTTCCTAGCAGCATTGTCTTTTCTAGTAAGCAGAGATGTCAACCTGCCATAGTTTTCATCAGAAGTCCACTATGGCTTTTCTTATATTACATTCGGAATGGAAGAACATATTCCAATAAAGTAGCCTGTGTTTCTAAGATGTATTCAGAAACAGAAGCCATAGATCAAGTGTAAAGCATTTAATGTATAAATTATCTGGTTATGCTTTGGTGTTATGACTCCCACAGGGATGGGCACAATGTGGTTGGTGGGCTCCATATGGTCCCCTCAGGGCCATTTTTTGGTCCTCAGTAGCTCCAGAGGTCAAAACTGCCCCCCATCCCATGGGGGCATTTTGGGGGCAAACTTTGTGATGGTGATGTGCCATGCCAAGGTCTCCCAGGGGCTATTACAGCTCGCTAGCCCTCCACAGTTGCCCACCCCTGCATATTTCACAAATGCATCAAAAGCTTCAGAAAGATGCAGAAGATTACACAGAACTGAAAAAAATAATAAGTTCAAGAAACTGAGATGCTGGCTGCTATATGGTTTGAGATGTTGTCTTCATTTTATTTCAATTGATTTACATATTTAAAGATCCTTGGATTACTGCCACTCTACAGAATACCCTCCAAAGCTTTAAAAAGGTTTCTCCTTCAGATCTGAATTGGTTATTCTTCACAATTTTCTCTGTAAGTCCTAAATAATATGGCTATTTCTTCTAAATTTTCATTAATAATTTCAATTATCATCAAACTTAAAGATTTTTACAGAATTTACATCAGAGGATTTATCTGCATGATGACCCCCAAAGCAGTTTCTATCCACATTTTAACCATTTCATATACTTATTCAATAGAATTCTTTATTTTGTACTCTGAAATATATTGCCTGCACTGTTTCGGCTTCTGTTTCAGAGTAGTAACCAGGGTAAAACAAGCCCAAGATAAAATATGGATCTGGGTTCTGATGTAATGCAAGCCATGGCTTAACCCAGTGATTCCCAAAGTGGGCAGTATGACCCCCTGGGAGTTCGGGAAAGATCCAGAAAGTAAAGGGAAAAGGGGCAGCAGGGAGGCCTTCAAAGTATTTGTGTGCAAAAAAGACAAGGGAAACCATAAGGCTTTAGGAACATGGTGGGGATGATGGTTGCATGAAACTTCTTTCCAGGGTCCCTTAAAGCCCATACACAGCCTCACTGGTTCCTTCATGTGGTGGTGTCTCCCGTTCTTCGCTCATCCCCTTAGCCACATGGAGGCATGGGCATGGATCATCTTTTCCCTGGTTTAGAGCAGTGCCATTCTGGAACAGACTAACATGAGCATGTGGCAATGGGGGAGTAGTAGTGGAAAAAGGAGCTGTCCAATTTGGGACCCCGCTTAAGATTTGTAAGCTTTGCCAGGACTTGGCTGGCAGGTTGGAGCTGCACTGCTGCTCCTGCTTTCTTTCATCAAACAGGATGAGAGAGAGAGAAGACACAGCAGAAAAAAAACAAGTTTGTGTGGTGGGGGAACCCTGAAATTGTGTGTGCATGCACACACCGAATGCCGCCACCGTACCCCCCCCCCTTGCCAAATATATAGCAGCTTGCAGGGAAAAGTCCAACCACATCGAACCACACTTTTTCAAGTTCTAAACATATTATGTTGAAATGTGCTTGAAGAACCAAACTATTCATTTTATTCAAGCCAGGAACAGGATTACCAGAGATACCAGATGATCATTATTCTCTGATTCAAGTAAAAAGCAAATAATTCTTAAGGCTTTTCCAAGAATGCTACTATTTTTAAATTTATTAGTTCAGGAAGAATAAGGAGCATTTTAACTTAAGTAGCTAAACTGACATAGGTAGGAACTCCTTCTAAGCAAGTAGTATTTTATACATTTTTAGCTCCTCTGAGATCCAAAGGTACATGATACCAAATCAGTGAGTGAACAGAAATATGGCAGGGAGTAGCACTGGAAGCTTTATACTGCCAGTGCAGCTCCCAGCAGTGCTAGTCAGAAAGCCAATTAAATAAAAGAAAGCTACTTAATGGTTTGTCTGTCATGCTTTAGCATGATCAAAAAAGATAAGCCAAACCAGGCAATGTGTGCCTGTGGCATGTGGCATTACTCCCTTGTACTTGACTGCTATTTTGTTGAGCTATTGAGAAAAGTAAGATACACTCCCTTAAGTATCATCAGTGTGTTACTATACAGACTTGGTATAATCATATTTTAATTTCACAGCTAGATTACTTGTGATGGAGGACATCCAATCACAGACCTGACTTCTCCATTTTATTTAGTTTAACACAAGTGCAAAAGAACTATCAGTTTGATTTGATTAACGTCAATTTGCAGTTTAACCCCTATATTTCATACCTTTATTAATTTTATTTTTTAATTTATTCAACAATAGAAGTAACCTAGGTGAGTTATGAGAATCTAAAAGAATGGAATATAATAAAACATAGTAAAAGAGAAAGCAATTACATAAGAAAAGAGATAAATAAATGCAGATTTTAAAACCTTTCAGAAAAGGAAGTCTTTTCCCAGGCAAGTCTTTTTTGGACAGCATAAACAGGGCATCACAACTGAGAAGGTACTCTTTCTGGCAGCCATCCATCCAATGTCCTCCAGATGGGATACCTTGTCAACAGCCACTACAGTGACTTAATAGTGTGGGCATGCATATTTGGGATGAGCAAGTTTTTGAGATTTTCTAGCAGGCAAACCATCCATTATAGCACAAACTCCATCTTCCCTGGATTATATTTCAGTTTATTAGCCTTTACCTATTCCTTTAATTTATACAGTTACCAATTTCAAAATTCTGTATTATCTTGCCTTGATTAGAAGAAAGGGAAAGGCAAAGCTATATATCATTTACGTACCAATACTACTTCAGCCCTTATTCCCAGATAAACTCCCTCAGCAGTTCTATGTAGATGTGAGAAACCATGGAAAGTAAATTGAGCACTATTGATACAACAGTCATGGAGCAAAGCAATAATTTTGGGCATTAACTTTTTGGAACCAGCCAGCTAAACACAAGAGCACTAACAGTGCCCTCAATGCTCAACTGAAGAACGCTGATCAAGAAGAATACTAGTGGCATCAAACGGATTCAAAAGAACCAACAAAGCTGAATCATTTCTTTCTTTCTCACTTTCTTGTTCAAGGAAGTTTCTATCCCAAAGCTGAGTCTAAGGCTTTATTGAAATGGATCTACAAAATCAGCTTCTTCCATGACTACCCGGAATTAATTCACTCTAACATCCTGCCTAATCTAAATTTCCCCCAAGGTGTTAATAATCGTGTAAAAATGAAGGCATGATGTTAATACATCATCAAGTATTATTGACAGCATCTTTGGTACTGTGAGCACACTTCAGAATTATTGTTGTGTGTCTTCAAGTCATTTCTGACTTATGGAAAACCTAAGGCAAACCTATCACAGGGGCTTCTTGGCAAGGTTTTATCAGAGATGGGTTGCCTTTGCTTTCCTCTGAGAGTGTAGGACTTGCCCAAGGTCACCCAGTGTTCTTCCATGGCTGAGCAGTGGCGAGTCAAACCCTGGTTTCTATAGTCTTACGCCAGCATTCAAACTACTACACCATGGTGAAAGAAGGGGAAAAAATACAATGGTGTGTCATATACAGTTTGGCCCTCAAGTACTCCAAGGACTTGGCAGGCAGAGGAAGGAAGAAGAGCTACTGTATATGGATGAGGGAAGACAGAATTGGCAAATTGTAGGGAAAAGCAAAAGCAACTTCTGTCATACTGTACACATGCCTAGACCACCAAAGTTTATGAGCCCTTAATATCATACTTTGTATGATTACATATACATATAACATTGAAAGGGAAAGAAATCTTACTTGTGTCTTGACTGCTGTATGGCCATCCAGAGACAGACAGAAAAGGTGGGACTGGAGAGTTTGATCTACTCTCATCTCCCAGTTGTTGTGTAATATGCCGCACAGTATCCTTATTTTTCCTGTTCTTTCTGCGCCCTGTAGGCTGCCATCCATCTGTAGCATTCTGTTCTGAGAAAGCATTCTGCGTTGAACTTTCTTTGGTAGACTGGAGCTCAGTGCTTCCATAATGAGATGGAGAGATCTGCTCTTCTTTGACACGTAATGATCCATAGCCCAGATCACTAGACCAAAGAGACTGGGATGAAATATCATCGTGACTATCAGTTTTTAGTTCTTGATCCTCTTTTCCGTATGTGCTCCCTGCTTCATGACAGCTAGCAATGGCTGAATCACCAGAGGAGTTTGCTGGACTTGTCCGTCGAGCTAACCAGGGAGATATGCTCCTGCCAGCAACCACTGCTGAAATCAAAGCGTCTGTACTACTACTAGAAGCCCCAAATTCATAATCAATAAGATCGTCTGATGCATCAGATTTTATGCTAATGTCAAGAGCAGCCTTTATAAAATTATGACAGGCTTGTACAATATCAGTCATCTGGAGATAGCTAGCGGCTGACATCACCTCAATGACATTCCTGCTGGTCAATGCAAGGTGAGCTGAGTACATGAAATCAATGATTGCTTTAAAGCCCTGTGCTGTTACAATGTCTAAATGAGTGACAGTTGCCTGGTCAGAGGTTTTCTGCACCTGGCAGTACAGTGTCTTGAAGTACCGGCTGCTCCCAAGTAAAATGTTTTTGTGAGCCTTGAAAATTTTTCCTTCCACTATGATACAAACATCACAGAGTATACCGTGCTGTCTTTGTTCATTGAGTTCTTGAAGCAGATGACGATAATGGGAGGTAATCTCCATGTCTTCCTTTCTATTGTTCATTTAGAAATATTTGCACGACTATGTCTGCACCACTCTGTGAGGGAAGAAAAGTGTTATCATATTAATTGGTCCATCATACTATGCAAACCATCACAGAAAATATCCAAAAGACGTCTAGTAATCTTACCTGAGAGCCATTCACACTAAGGAAATAAAATGTATTCCACCCATGGTTCCTTCAAATTGAATCCTGGGGTTTGTAATCTAGTGCAGCACTAGATTGCTCTGGCTGAGAATTCTACATGCCCCTTCCTAAACTGCA
Source organism: Urosaurus nigricauda (assembly GCA_034509955.1). Classification (NCBI taxonomy): domain Eukaryota; kingdom Metazoa; phylum Chordata; class Lepidosauria; order Squamata; family Phrynosomatidae; genus Urosaurus; species Urosaurus nigricauda. The sequence goes on from JAOEGL010000004.1 coordinate 6,355,308, forward strand.
AGAGTCAGCATGATGTACTGGTTTGAGCACTGGACTACAGCTCCGGAGGCCAGAATTGAAATCTTACCACACACTCTCAGCCTCAGATGAAGGAAAAGGTAAACCCCTTCTGAACAAATCTTGCCAAGAACCCTGTGATAGGTTCACCATAAGTCAGGGTCACCATAACTACTTCAAGGCACACAACAACAACAAAATGCAAATCTCAGGAATCCACAAGATAGAACCATGGCAATTGAAGTGTAGTGTGAATGGGCCCCAGGACTGAAAGAGCAGTAAGACATTATTCTTAGAATAGTGCGTTCAATCCTTGTGCCATATATCCTCACCTGTAAATAAAGACAAAACTAAACTTGGCATCAAAATGTGCCTTTGGATTTAATATGCAGGACTTTAAAAATTCAAACAGTTATCACTAAAGGACAAAAGATAATTATTGGGATTTCAGGAGGCAAAGGAAGGGAATTTAAATATTTCCTTCACCACTTTAGAGGAACAACCCCTCAAGTTGCATTAGAAGGAAAGTTGTCACCATGTCCCGTGGGGGATTTCCTACTTAAAGTTTTGGAGTAGGGATTTTCCTTAGGTCTATAGTGTGGAAGTAAAGGATTAAATCTCCTTCAGTGACTCCTGCTATTACAATAATTATTAGACTCCCTTGCTGATGACATCCAAATTTTGAAATATACACTCATAAAGATGCTTTTTGCAGATGAGGTGAAAAGAGGTGGCCACTTAAAGCAGCAGAGTCAGAAAAAAAGCAGTTTAGGACCACAAGCAGTCATCCTCATTGTAGACTAGGGATGTAATTCTTCAAGTTTCTTCTCAAAGGAAGCAACATGTAATTTTACAAATTTTCTTCTTGTTGCAAGGAAGTCTTGGAAACCCACACAGTTTTCAAAGGCTATTCACAGTTCAAGGTGTAATCTGTGCAAAATTCACACTTGTTGTGTTGCACAGAAATCACAAACAAATGAATTCCCCTTTCGTCTAAACTCATATGGATGATTTAAAATTACAGCTGAGGCAACTATGCTGACTAAGCAAATGGGTTGGACTAGATGGCCCTTGTGGTCTCTTCCAACTCTATGATGCTATGATTCACCGACACAAAATGAAATATAACATGCCTATTCTGTTTCATTGATGTATACACACTGGGGAATGAATAGAAATGTTTTAGATTCTCTGAGAAATATAAGACATGGAAAAATGGGTAAATTACCAAAGAGGAATTCAAACAAATAGCCAGCTAAATCTATGTGGGTATCCTATGTCAGCTTTCTGCCTTGAGAAGGACACTATACAATTGTCAGTATCAAAGGAAAAATCAATTGTGAACCTCTGAACATGGAATGAGGGGCACAGTTCTCTATTTTGCGTGATGCAACAAAATATCTTGGGATGGCTCTCCAAAATGATTTAACATGTAATTGAATTTGATCCTCCTAGCATAACTTGCACTAAGCTTAACTCATTAATATGCAATAGCTGACTAAAAGACTGACAATAGTGTATTAAAAATCACAGTCACTAAGCTTTATTTGTATGACTACCAGATGGATAAATATTTTGGAAATACTGTTGGCCCTCCATATCTGTGGATTCTGCATTTACAGATTCAACCATCCATAGGCTTGAAAATATCCCCTCATCCCCCCCCCCAAAAAAGCAAACCTTGATTTTCCCATTTTATATAAGGAACACCATTGTACTACACCACACGAGATCCTGGAACCAAACCCCAGCAGATGCCAAGGACACACTGTACTATCAATATCCTCAGTTTACTGATAATTAACCATTAAGATCAAGAATAGTTTTTGTGTTTTTGGAAGTTTTGTGTTGAGGGCATGCTAGAAAATTCTACTTTTAACCCAATACAGATAATATGCAATATATTTTATACCACTAGGAAATGGAGAGGAAGAACTGTAAGTTCAAGATCAGATGAGCTAATGCTAAAATTGTGCACAGAGCATGCACACAGCAAATAGTCCTACAACAGTAGTTCCTCTAGAAATTATCCTTAGACACCATCAAAGAACTAAGTGCTGAGAGAGCTAAAAGGGAGATATCAACAGGCTAATGAAAACCACAGCTATTGTACAGTACTTTAAAAAAAACCATTTTTTTGCCAGTCAAGGCTACTATACTAATATCTAATATATATAAAGCAATAAAAGGCTGGACAGCTGCAGGCATTTAAAATAGCAAAAGCAAAACAGCCTATATAAGAGTGCCCAAAATTCAATTCTCTAAACGTGGTTGGACTGCAACTGCCAGCAGCAATACGCACCAAAATGAATGATGAGGGATGATGGCAGCTCAGTCTATGTGGTTTACCTCTTACTTTCTAAATTTTAAGAAGCCCAGTTCAAAGTATTTCATTCTTTAAATCCTACTCCTAGACAGTAATTCTAGTTTTTAAGCATCTCATGTTATTTCAATTTTACTTTTAAATTGACAATCAAAATGATTTTTAAACAATGACAATGACTCCAGAGAACATATTTCCTGTGAACAATGAATGAAATATGCTGTTCACATCTTCAAATGTTTCCCTTTTGATTCTTACAACAAGAGCCTTAATATTTTTGAAAAATCTGAGGTTCTCTCTTCAGATGCCTTTACCAGAATATCATTAAAACAGGAGTGGTATCCTACCCAAGAAAGCCAATGTGGTATAATGGTATGAGTGCTAAACAATGACACTGAAGATCAGGGTTCAATTCCCCGGTCAGCATGGAAACTCACTGGGTGACCTTGGGTAAGTAACACATTCTCAGCCCCAGAAAATAAGGTCACCTTAAGTCAAAAATGACTTGAAGGCACACAACAACAACACCCCACCCAAAGCAAGACAGCAAAACCAACAACATGCTCTCGTTTCCCCAATTCTGAAGAAACCCTCTCTCGACCCCATGTTTAGCCTGGAGAAGAGAAGGTTAAGAGGTGATATGATAGCCCTGTTCAAATATTTGAAGGGCTGTCATATTGAGGAGGGAGCAAGCTCGTTTTCTGCTGCTGCAGAGACTAGAACGCGGAACAATGGATGCAAGCTGCAGGAAAAGAGATTCCACATCAACATTAGGAGGAACTTCCTGACAGTAAGGGCTGTTCGACAGTGGAACACACTCCCTCGGAGTGTAGTGGAGTCTCCGTCCTTGGAGGTCTTTAAGCAGAGGCTGGATGGCCATCTGTCGGGGATGCTTTGACTGGGAGTTCCTGCATGGCAGGGAGTTGGACTGGATGGCCCTTGAGGTCTCTTCCAACTCTATGATTCTATGATTCTAGCTACCGCCCGATCTCTCTTCTTCCTTTTCTCTCTAAAGTTCTGGAACAGGTAGTTTATTCTCGCTGTCTTGAGTTTCTCGAAGCCAATTCCATCCTGGACCCGTTTCAGTCTGGTTTCTGCCCACAGCACTCTACAGAGACAGCCCTCACCAAAATCTCAAATGACCTCTTGCAGGCCAAGGCGAATGGCCTCTTATCTATTCTCATTATTCTAGATCTGTCTGCGGCCTTTGACACCGTGGACCACTCTCTCTTGCTTGACTTACTTTCTGACCTCGGGTTCTCCGACTTTGTTCTCAACTGGTTTAAATCTTACTTGTCAGACCGATCCTTTGCCGTGGGGGTCAGACTTCCTCCTCTGTTCCCTTATCTGTTGGAGTTCCCCAGGGCTCTGTCCTGGGTCCCCTTCTGTTCTCTCTATACACACTGTCCCTTGGTAAACTCATCAGTTCTTTTGGTTTCTCCTATCATCTGTACGCCGATGACACTCAGCTGTATCTTTCAACCCCTGACCTTTCGCCAGGGCTTGATCAGCAAGTCTCCTCTTGTCTGGCTGCCATCTCTCAGTGGATGCGGCATCGGCGCTTGAAGCTCAACATGTCTAAGACAGCTTCTTGTCTTACCACCTAAGCCCACCCTTCAATACTCCTTTTCTGTTTCTGTTGACGGCATTTCTATTCAACCGGTTCAGCAAGCCCCCAGTCTTGGCTTCATTTTTGATTCCTCTCTGTCGTTTACTCCTCAGATTCAGGCCACTGCCAAGACCTGTAGATTCTTTCTTTACAACATTGCTAAAATCCGTCCTTTCCTCTCAGCCTCCACCGCTATGACTCTGGTCCATGCCCCAGTGGTATCGCGACTAGATTATTGTAACCTTCTTCTGACAGGGCTTCCTCTCTCTCATCTCCATCCTTTAATCTCTGTCCAGAACTCAGCTGCACATATTATCACATCTGCTCGCCGCTTTGACCATGTTTCTCCTCTTTTATCCTCCCTTCACTGGCTCCCCTTCCCCTTCCGCATCCAGTACAAGCTTTTGTTTTTGACTTTCAAAGCCCTCCACGGACTGGCCCCTCCTTACTTGTCTGAACTTCTTTCTCCTCACACTTCTTGTACCCTCCGCTCTGGTAGTCAAGGTCTCCTTTCCCAGCCAAGGATTTCCACTGCTCTGTCCTGGATTCATCCCTTCTTATTTGCTGCCCCCCCACTCCTGGAACCTTCTTCCCCCACATGCACGCCTCATCACTTCTCTAACCAGTTTCAAAATTAAGTTAAAGGCTATATTGTTTAGAGAAGCATTCCCAGGATTGTGCCATCTGTCCCAGGATGCCTCCTTAACACTATATATTAAGAAGCCGTGCCCTCCCTCCAGTCCATCTGCCTTGGTCCTGGCCCCAGAGGGAGAGAAGAACTACTGGACATCACCCCCTTTCCCATCACCTTCCCCTTCTCCTTTTGTGTTGTCTCTTTTAGACTGTAAGCCTGAGGGCAGGGATCCGTCTAATTTAAGATTGTATGTACAGCACTGTGTAAATTTACAGTGCTATATAAATAAAGGTTAATAATATCGTACCAAAGCAAGACAGCAAGCTTTCAGGGACTACAGCCTGTTTCATCAGACATAGGATGTACCGTTCAGAATTTCAGGTACATATACAGTACATACCATTTATTTTATTTATTTATATCCCACCTTTCTCCCAATACAGGAGACAGCTAACAGCAAATTTTAAAGTAAGGATTAAAAACAATACAAATGTAATAAAAAGTGTAAAGCTGTTAAAATCTATTAAACAATTTATGAAGTTAAAACATTAAACATTGAAAATATTAAAACATATTAAACTCCCTATATAAATGCGAAAATCTGAGTCACATAGCACCCAACCCTCATTAGTTTGAAAATGCCTGATGGCACAAAAATGTTTCTACGTGTGCTAAACCAAGGCAGGGATGGGCCTATTGTTGCCTCTCCAGGGAGGGGGTTCAAAGTCTGGAACTTGGGAGCAGCCACTGAAAAGGACCTCTCCCTTGTTCCCACCAAATTAATCTCAGAGACTGGTGGGAGAAAGTGAAAGGCTTCTCCAGATTATTTTAGACCTCTACTATACTCATTAAAAAAAGATTTAAGTTTGTTATTGTTAACTGCCCTTGAGTTGAGCTCAACCCATGGTGACGCTGTGTATGAGACATCTCCAAGACTGGCTAGTATCCTCCACAGCTCTGCTTAGTTCCTGCAAACTCATACCTGTAATCTCCTCAATAGACCCTATCCATCTAGCATGCGGCCTTCCTCTCCCTTTACGTCCTTACAATTCTTCAAATAACTTGGACCCAAGTTATATAGAACTTTATAGGTCAGCACCAGCACTTTGAATTACTCCTGGAAACGGACTGGCAGCCAATTGAGCTGTTGCAACAAGGGAGTTGTGTGCTCCCTCTAGCCAGCCCAAGTTAACAACCAGGAGACTGATAGGTTGAGAGGAAATTAAATGCAGAGAGTACTAACAATGACAATTACTTTGCTAATACTATCCATTCACAAAACAATTGCTGCTGATAAGACAAGCATCCTGGCACTAGGTAAGCTGATTAACACATGAAAGTGATAAGAAACCTTTATCAGTTCAAGCCTTTCCTGATATAAAGGAATCCCTTGATGAGCCTTAACCATCAGTTTCTCATTCTACTCACCATTTGATATTTCTTTATTCTGTTAAGGCAGCTCCTTCAGACCCTTAAAATCTGCTCTGGAAGACTCAACAGAACTTTGAATGGGACAGAGGGCTAGCAGGGAAGTGGAAAAAAACGGGGGTGAATTGAAAAATGAATGAATTGAAAGGAGAGGTAGAAATGCTTTCTCCCAATTCTGATAACATAGCTGCTTCTATTAGCAGATATATACCATTGGATCTTAACCTGCAGGTGTTAATTGGCTTACATAGTGCAAGGATGCCTGAATTACCAGCAACATTTGAAGAATGGGCAGTGGCACATCTTCAAATATTTCCCTTTGGTTACTACAAGGCTTCTGATGCAGGCCATATACTCCATCCAATTTTGTACCTTCTTTTTCCTACACGTGCATGCCCGTTAGATTACAAAATTTTATCTCTCTCTCTGACGCAGATATAGGCATCAACATCCACTGTTTCTAGGGGTGAATAAAGTATAGTAATCTCTTAGTAAAATTAATCTCCAAAGCCAAACTAATTCATAGAATCATAGAATCAAATTCACGTATAACCAGTTCTTACTAAAATGCATCATCATCTGCTATGGTTAGTATCTATTTTGTAGAGCATACCTATTTGGAAGTAAACACACGCAGAAAATTACTGCCAAGTTTTCAATAAACTAATCACACATATGAAGGCAGTTAAATAGCTTTCACACAAGACCGCTTTATGATCCAATTTATTTTTCTATTCCACTTCCATACACTAAGCTTTTTATTAATTCAACTCTCACCAGAGGTGCAGTGTCCTTCCAATGTCTTCAGATAATTCTTTGTTGACACTAGGCTCATTATCTTAGTATCCCTCCCCTCCCCTTAGTTTTCCCTGGAAACACAAAGTTAGCTAATCACACATGATGCTACCATACCCCCCACGCCTTTGTATTTACTACTCTTACAATCACATCTGGACCACAGTATCTAGATGGCATAATGAAACGTCTTTTAGTTGAGTGAGTACTGAAATGAACTCTATGTAAGTGTTATCTTTGCTTCTTTGAGTATCTAACCTATAGTGGAATTTTTCTATGATATTAGAAGAAAATGCAAAAGCAGGATTACTGTTGAACATAAAGAAAACAAAAATAATGACCACAGAGGATCTAAATAAATACAGTACAGTCTAGATAATGAATAAATTGAAACAGTTAAAGATTTTCCATACCTAGGATCAAATACTGATCGGAACAGAGACTACAGTCAAGAAATAAGAAGACTAGGAATGGGAAGGACACCCATGAAAGAACTAGACAAGATCATAACGTGTACAGAAACACTACTGAGCACTAAAGTTGGATTCATCTGAGCCACTGTATGCTCCATCACCATATATGGATGCAAGAGCTGGACAGTGAAGAAAGTGTATAAAAAGAAAATAAACTCATTTGAGCTTTAGTGCTGGAGAAAAGTGCTGAGGATACTGTGGATAATAATAATAATAATAATAATAATAATAATAATGTTTTTATTTATACCCCGCTCTTCAGCCAAGACTATCAGAGCGGCTTACAATTTGTTAAACAAACAGCTTCATTTACAATTGTAAGCTATTTGCCCCCAACAATCTGGGTACTCATTTTAGCGACCTCGGAAGGATGCAAGCCTGAGTCAAGCTTCAGCCCTTTGCTGGTCTTGAACTCGCCTCCTTCTGGTTTTGAGTGAGTGGCTGCAGTACACGCATTTAACCACTGCGCCACCAGGGCTGTTTTGGCCAGGGATGGCCAAAAAGACAAATAAACAGGTGCTTGAACAGACCAAACCTGAACTCCCTGGAAGCAAAGATCACGAAACTGAGGCTGTCATACTTTGACCACATCATGAGAAGGTATCACTCATTGGTAAAGACTATAATGCTAGGAAAAATACAGGGAAGCAGACAAAGAGGAAGACAGCATGCCAGATGAGTAGACTCATTTAGAGCGACTATGGGCCTAGGCCTGCAGGATTTAATCAGAATGGTTGAGCATAGGGGGCTTGGAGATGTCTCATCCACAGGGTCACCATAAGTCAAGGCCACTTTAAGGGCATTTAACAACAATGATATTAGATATTTAATGCTGAATGAACTCACAACAGAAAAGTAGGTAGAGACTTCAGCTAGAATGCTAGTAACCCTACTTAGAAAAGGAGTGGGCAACGAAAGACCTGCAGATATTGTTGGCCTGCAACCTCCATCAGCCCCAAACCAGCATAGCCAAAGTGAGTTCACTTACGTTGACTATGAGATCGCTCATGAGAACTAAAATTTCCAATGCATGAAACAACTGAGATTTTTGAGGTGTTTGAAGTGGGCTTCTTGCTGTGGTTTCCAAGCCAAAGTTACTAAATCAGACCTTTCAAACCTTCACTGTTTTACAATGAAAAAATTCTGGTCTATGGTTTGATTTACAAAACAGGCATGACTATCTTAATGACTGTCATCTCCTCTAGATACTCAATAAGGCAAGTAAGATTTTTTTAAAAATAGAAATGTTGACAATGTTACATTTGATCTATAAGCCAATGAGACTATATATTGGGAGGGGGAGGGATGAAGTGTGGTACTCCCTCTATGCTGAGCTGCTCCAGATGACCCTGGTAGGTCTGGCATGTGCCCTGATAAGGCTTGAAATCACATTGTCCCCTAAAACAATGAAGAACTGTTGCAGCAGGATAGTGGTTCCCTGACCTTTTGTTCACCTATCCAGATCTGAATTTTTAGTGAAAAACAGGGAGAAAGAAAAGCAGGACTCAACACAGGAAAACCTAAGAAGTGGTGTGAGAGCAAAAAAACAAAACAAAATGAAACAAAACAAATCAAAACAAAACAAAACAAAAAAGAAAAAAGAAAATAATTCACTTTTACTTTATTTAGTGGCTTTTTTAAAGCAATTTTTAATTCATCTGCCTTTTTTTAAAACCCAGTTTGTCCCTGCAAGAAGATATCTTGCTTTAATTGTGTCTTTCTTTCAGCATGAGAAGATGCTCCTGGACAGATTTATTTAGAACAACTACAAAAAGGAAGGTTTCACAAACAAATGCCAAAAATATATAGTACTGTGGTACTTTGTTAGTTTCTTTCTTTCATTTTTGGCAGATTTATTTAGAGCCACAATGAATGCTTGGCTCATAAGCAACTTTGAGGAATTTTAAGAGTTTTAATTTCTATTTGCTCCTTTTAATTTGATTTATTTTGTTTTCTAATTATTTTCAAATAAGGTCAGGGTTCATTATTTCATATTTTTTCTTCTATTTACTCTTGAACTAGTTTTTATTGTATTATTCAGATTTCTCAGGATTAATCCTCTCCATCTTCAGAATCAAAATCGAACCCTGACCTCCAGAGGTTCCAACACTCAAACCACTATTCATGCTGGCTTTCTAAGTATGTATATAAGAGCTACTTTATGCTTTAATCCTGGTTGTTCCACATGTTATTTATTTCATTTGTATGTTGCCTTTCTCCCAGAAGGGACTCATGTTTTCATATACAGTCGGCCCTCCATATCCAGTTTTCTTATCCATAGATTCAATCATCCATGGCTTGAAAATATTCCAAATATATATAAATTCCAAAATGCAAACCTTGATTTTACTATTTTATATAAAAGATACCTTTTCACTACACCATTGTATTTAATGGGACTTGAGTATCCACAAATTTTGGTATCCAAAGGGAGTCCTGGAACCAAACTCCAGTTGATACCAAGGGCCCACTGTAATAGCTGGATTATATTTTCTAATGTGTGTAGAACTCATTTATATTCAATATACCTTTACTGTCTGCTGGTTTTATGTTAACGTCCATCTTCTCAAAAATCTGATAGCCAATTATCTTTTGTGATTTAAACATATATTTCAAATGCATTCTCCTTTTTGGTCTGACTCTGATCCTTTTTGATTACAAATACTAACTCACTCCATAAGATCAACACTGGAATTATTTCCATGTATAACCTGTTCGGAAAGACTGAACATAACTTTAGACATCTCTGTTATCAGAGATGATGAGGAAAAGCAGTAGAGACAGATGCCAGGGACAGAGCAGGGGAGCCTGAGAGTATCACGAAAGGGAACAGACACTGCTAAGCCTCGGAGGAGGCGTGAAGTCGTGGTGGGGGACTCCTTGCTGAGGGGTACAGAAGCAGTGGTTTGTGGGCTTAACAAGATGTCTCGGGAGGTATGCTGTCTCCCTGGGGCAAAGATCCGTGACGTGACGGAGAGGCTGACAAGACTTGTCAAGCCTACTGACCGTTATCCCCTTCTTTTGGTTCATGTGGGAACCAATGATACTGCAAGGCACAGCCTTGAGAATATCATAATGGATTATGAGGATCTGGGTAGGAAGCTGAAAGAGATGGATGCACAGGTTGTCATCTCATCTCTTCTCCCAGTAGAAGGGCATGGTCCAGGAAGGGAGAAGAAAATAGCAGAGGTGAATAACTGGCTCCGTAGATGGTGCCGCCAAGAACAGTTTGGATTCTTGGATCATGGGCTGCGGTTCCATGAGGAGGGACTTCTAGCAAAGGATGGGCTGCATGTCATGCCAGTTGGCAAAAACGTTTTTGCCAGTAGTCTCAAAAATCTGATCAGGAGGGCTTTAAAATGAGTTATGTGGGGAAGGGAGACAGCATTCTGGAAGGCAAAAGGGCTGGAGAGAATAGTCAAACTGACAGAGGGAATAAGGCAAACAGTGCAAGGACCCAACAATAAGAGGCAAAAAAATGTACACAAACAACAAGTGAAGGGACACATAGTCTTCGATGTCTCTACAATAATGCACACAGTATGGGAAATAAGCAGGATGAACTTGAACTCCAAGCACAACAAGGGAAATATGATATAATAGGCATCACTGAAACCTGGTGGGATGAGTCTCACTATTGGAATATAGAAATAGTGGGATATAACCTTTTTAAGAGAAACAGGCCAAACAGGAAAGGAGGAGGAATAGCATTATATGTCAGGAATATTTACACCAGTGAAAAGATCAAGGACATCAGTACTGGAAGCCAGGTGGAGAGCATCTGGATAAAAATTAAAGGAGAGGGAAACAACAGAGATGTTACTGTGGGAGTCTACTACAGACCCCCGACTCAGGCAAAGGAATTGGATGATGCCTTTCTAGAATAGATGATCACACACTCAAAGGAGAGATGTAGTAGTGATGGGTGATTTCAACTATCGTGATATTTGTTGGAAGTCAAACTCAGCCATATCCTCAAGGTCTAGCAAATTCCTCACTTGCCTGGAAGACAATTTCATTGTCCAAAAGGTGGAAGACGCAACAAGGGGATCAGCCATTTTGGATCTGATCTTAACCAACAGGGAAGACCTAGTTGATGGGGTGCAAGTGGTTGGATCCTTAGGTGGAAGTGACCATGTTCTCCTGGAGTTTGTTATACGGTGGAAAGGAGAAGCCAGGCATAGTCAGACACGAATTCTAGACTTTAGGAGAGCAGATTTCAATAAAATTAGAGAAATACCGGGGGTGATCCCATGGTCAGGAATACTAGAAGAGAAGTGAGTTCAAGACGGATGGAAGTTCCTCAAAAGGGAGATACTGAACGCGCAATTTCAAACAGTTCCAATGAGGAAGAAAAATGGGAGATGTATCAAGAAACCGGTATGGATGATTAAGGAACTTTCAACTGAGCTAAGTTTTAAACTGAACATGTATAAGAAATGGAAAAATGGGAAAATCACCAAAGAAGAATTCAAACAAATAGCAAGCACATGTAGGGATAAAGTCAGAAAAGCTAAAGCGCAGAATGAACTCAGGCTGGCTAGAGAGGTTAAGAACAATAAAAAAGGCTTCATTGCACATGTCCACAGCAAAAGGAAGAAAAAGGAAACGATAGGGCCACTGCGTGCAGAAGATGGCAAAATGCAAACAGGGGAAAGAGAAAAAGTGGAATTACTCAACATCTTCTTTGCTTCAGTCTTCTCAGAAAAGGCAAAGGGTGCCCAACCTGAGGATAATGGAGCAGAAGACAGAATAGGGGGATTTCAGCACAGAATAAGTAAAGAGATAGTATAGGAATACCTGGCTAACCTAAATGAATATAAGTCTCCAGGACCAGATGAACTACATCCTAGTGTATTAAAAGAACTGGCAAATGTAATACATCGGAACCACTGGCAATAATCTTTGAGAACTCATGGAGAACAGGAGAAGTCCCAGCAGACTGGAGGAGGGCAAATGTTGTCCCCATCTTCAAAGAGGGAAAAAAAGAGGATCCCAATAATTATCGTCCAGTTAGTCTGACATCAATTCCAGGAAAGAATCTAGAGCAGATCATTAAGCAGAGAGTCTTAAGCCAATGCCATAATCACAAAAAGTCAACATGGGTTTCAGAGAAACAAGTCCTGCCAAACAAACCTGATCTCTTTTTTTGATAAAATTACCAGCTTGGTAGATGAAGGGAATGCTGTGGATATAGTATACCTCGGTTTCAGTAAGGCCTTTGACAAGGTTCTTTATGACATTCTTGCAAACAAGCTTGTAAAATGTGGGCTAGACAAGTTAACTGTTACATTAATTTGTAATTGGTTGACCGTCCAAATTCAAAGGGTGCTCAACAATGGTTCCTTTTCATCCTGGAAAGAAGTGACAACTGGAGTCCCACAGGGCCCAGTGCTATTCAACACTTAGGGTGGAAAAATGAATCGCATAGATATAGGATTGGGGACACTTGGTTGAATGAAAGTAGGTGTGAAAGGGATCTAGGAGTCCAGTTAGACCACATATTGAACATGAGTCAACAGTGCGACGCGGCAGCTAAAAAGGCCAATGAAATTTTAGGCTGTATCAATAGAAGTATAGCGTCTAGATCAAGGGAAGTAATAGGGCCACTCTATTCTGCTCTGGTCAGGCCCCACCTGGAATACTGTGTCCAGTTCTGGGCACAACAAATCAAAAAAGATGTGGAGAAACTGGAGCATGTCCAAAGGACAGCAACTAAGATGGTGAAGGGTCTGGAAGCCATGCCTTATGAGGAGCAAGTTAGGGAGCTGGGAATGTTTAGCCTAGAGAAGAGAAGGTTAAGAGGTGATATGATAGCCCTGTTTAAATACTTGAAGGGATGTCACATTGAGGAGGAAGCAAGCTTGTTTTCTGCTGCTCCAGAGAACAGGATCCGGAATAATGGATGCAAACTCCAGGAAAAGAGATTCCACCTCAACATTAGGAGGAACTTCTTGACAGTAAGGGCTGTTTGACAGTGGAACACACTCCCTCGGAGGGTGGTGGAGTCTCTATCCTTGGAGGTCTTTAAGCAGAGGCTGGATGGCCATCTGTCGGGGATGCTTTGATTGGGAATTCCTTCATGGCAGGGGGTTGGACTGGATGGCCCTTAGGTCTCTTCCAACTCTATGATTCTATGATATACATCTCTTATATTGATGTGTGGGACTGAAAAGCTGTGTAATAAAAGCAGGGAAGGAAGTGGTTTTAAATCAGTTACTTTTATAAAGAATCTTGTTACTTACCTTTGACTGTAAACATTGGAGAAATGAATCAACACATTTTAGGTTCTACGTTTTGAAAGAATATCTGTTAACTTATGAATTTTTGTACATGTTGCCTTTGGTCTGTAGACTGCAATAAAGGCTTTACTTACTTACTGGCTAAAACTAAGAGCTAATACATTGTACAACCTGACATTGTAGAAAAACAACTACAAAAAATGAATCAAGTGAGAGAGTGTGTGATACTCTATCAAAGTGAAGAGGTGCAATAACATTCAGTAACAGAGATCTATAATTATAGAAATGAGGGGGAAAAGCAAGTCCTCGCATAGGAAGTTGCTTCTGGCAATAAGCCTTCAAGGCATGCACTGTCAAAGTCTATGAGAAAGAAAGCTGCAATTTGATTCTGAGCTGAAGACAGATGAAGTTGCCCAGTCTGTAAACTCAGGATTAGTCTAATAAAGGCATCACTCTAACATGGATTAAAAAATTTTAGAGGCAAACTTTAAAAAGTAGACCCTGCTGCCCTTCAGAGGTGAACAGAATATTAAGGCAACACAATGTTAACTCGAAAGCCAGCATGGTGAGGTCGTCTGAGCATTTGACTATGACTCTGGACATCAGAGTTTGAATCCCCGTTCAGCCATGGAAACTCACTTGGTGACCTTGGGCAAGTTCCAGCCTCAAATTTAGCCAAGAAAACCCAGTGATAGCCCTGTGAACTAGTTTTCAAGTTCAATTCTTCTCGGTTAAAACTAGTTCACTTTTGTTCTTAAATCAACAAAAATACAAGTACATAAACTGTTTCAATGGCAACAATCACATATAGGGATTGCCCAGACTAGTAAAAAAAATTGTAGCAACCTTGCAGTATTTTTCTCTGTATTTACCCTGTTAATACTACACCTACTCAAAATAAACTGCACTCAAATTGTATAGATAGCCACACATTCCCAGGCCCAAATTCAAATTGGTACAAAAAGGGTGTACAACCATAAATCTATGAAACAATAAATAGCTTTTATTGTATATTTGCCAGTCTTACCACCTATCCTGCACTCCCATTGTCCCATCAAGTCTCCTTTCCTCCTTGCACCCCAGGGAATGATCTAAGGGAGGGAATTTTAAATTTCTTTCTCACTTTTTCTTGCTCCACCTCTGCTAGAAATTTGATGGGGTAAAGAAATGAAGCAAAAGAGGGGAGGACTTCCTGAGGCAAAATCAGGACTGGGGAGGTCTGGAACTTGACTTCTTCATAAAGCCCAAACTTCCTCTGCACTCTCATCAGCCCTGACAACTTCCTCCAGATTCCCAAACACTTTATTTACTGGCATCCTTTTATTTTGAGGGGGGGGGGACACAGAAGACACCGCCTGCTCACATGGGTCAAGGGAGCTCTAAAGAGGTAGACACATGGGAATGACAGGGATGACAAATGAGGCCACCTGCAGGGTGCCTTCTTGACCCCCATCTTGTGGGGTGGGTAGTTAATGCTGTGATCAGCTTCCCTATCCCAATGTTTCATGGAGACAGTAAAGTAGCAGCAATCTTGACTCCTGGGCATCCCGCCGAGTTGCCCCTGAGTTTCTTCCAAGTAGGTGGACCCAGCTATGAGAGCTACTTTCCTAAAATGTCAGAGCCACAGGAGCAAGAGTTTCTGACAGTGGTGAAGCAAGAAGAGGAGAGAAAGAAATTTAAAGTTCCCTCCCTTAGATCACTCACTGGGGCAAAGAAAGAGAAAGAATGGGTGAAGGGGGAAAGAAGAATGGATGATGGAGACACTCACTGAGACTGCAATTTGTCTTGCCGGTCTGTCCTGTCGCCCCTAAACAACCTCACCCCTGATGCCAACCTAATCTTAACAGGACACATGTAGCCAAAATTCCATTTTTCCTGGAAAATTCAGAGTAAAATATGAGTTTTAAAAAACACATCATCATGTAATAGTAGCGGTTTCATTGACAAAACACTCTTATGTTGTGTGTTCCTAAAGCAGCAGAACTGAAATGAGTATGATTTTTTTTGGTAGTGTAGAAACCCCACAGAGCTCTTAAAACCAAACAACAGAATATGATGCCACTTTAGTGCAGTTTTGCACATTTGGGAAATTGTGCATTATACTGGCCTCCAGCTTCTAAATGTATCAAAAGCAATAATGCCTACAGTGCTGTTGATTGTGCTGATCAGGAATAATAAAGTTTTAAATATAAGCAAAATACTGCAGGTTTGGTAAATTCTTGCCACAATAGTTTCTCACCAAGAGAAAAGGTAACCTACTGAAGATGTGTAAATATCTTGCAAATCCCAATACACATGTGGCTGGTACACAGCAATACAAAGAGGACCTGGAACAATGGATGCAAGCTACAGGAGAAGAAAGGAACTCCCTGACAGTAAGGGCTGAGTCTCCCTCCTTGAAGGTCTTTAAGCAGAGGCTGGATGGCCCTCGGGGTCTCTGCCAATTCTATGATTCTATGAAACCTTTGGTTTAGTTAAGATAAATTAGATTTGCTAAATCTTAATTATAAATTCAAAATGGCATCTGGAACTGCTGTACAATTCCATCAAAAAGGAGGAGTGAATGCACAGTAAAAGCCTCATCTGGAAACACCTCAGCTCTATACAGTATAGTGCACAGTTACCTTCATTTCACTATTCACCGTGCCCCCATGGTGAACTCCTTAGGAGTTAACAGCACTTTTGGAAGTATGTGAGGATTGGGGAAATTATGTACACAAAGAGCTCAAAATCTGTAGATAGTTTTCACTTAGTACTTACCAATAAGTATAGGTCCAAGTACATGTGACTGAGATGCCATGAAAGACCCGATCTCACACTTGATGGCAGAGGAAATTAGGTCAATGCCTCAGGTGTTTAACCAAATTAAGAGCAAAATGTACACAGCACTTCAGGGTCCAAGCACTTACTATCTATCAGGTCAGAATGGTGTTCCAAACAAATAGAAAAAGAAGCATAAAAGAACAGAGGAGTTTATCACACAGGAGGAATTTCTCCCAATTTCGAATTGAGCCAATTCGAATTCACGTAAATTCACTAGTTTAGCAAATTTACGTGAAATCTAATTGTGTTCAGAATGTGTTCAGAATGACTTCACATTTCCTGAAAATGACCCGCCATTGCCCAAAATTGCATGAGATACTCTTATACGCATTAACGTAAAACCTATGATTGCGTTCAGAATGACTTCCCTTCTGTCCGAAATTGCATGAGATACATTCATGCGCAATTACGTGAAACCCCATGATTGCATTTGGATTGCCATTGCATTATACCCCCAAATTCCATCGTATGATAAACTCCAGAGTCAATTAAATACAGTCTCCATATTAAACATCTGGTTCAACCATCACTGATGTATTCCAAAAACATTTCCAGCATGTGCATTATTGCAGTAATCATGCTTCCAAGTTATGAAGGCTTAATTTTATGAAAGGTCACCAGATTGTTGGGGGCAAGTAGCTTACAGTTGTAAACTGCTTAGACACTCCTAGGCGGTATGAAGCGGTATATAAATGAAGCTGTTTGTTTTTGGAAACTGAGTGGAAACAGTGAATTAAAACCCTTAGTCAGCACTCCTTAGCCCCCTAATGGCGAACCTATGACACGCGTAGCCATTTCTGGTGACACGCGGCCACTGAGGCGGCTGCATGCTGAGAAGGATGTTTCATCCTCGGCTCCTGATTGTCCAAGTGCAGTAGCTGAGGATGAATAAGACTCTAGTCACAAATGTTTCATCCTCGGCTACTGGACTTGGCCATGCTGTGTTCCGCTGCTCCCTGCTCTGCTGGCAGAAGTGAGGGCAAAGATCCCGGCTTAACCGGAAGTCGCAGAACTAGATGCTCTGTGATGGACTTCTTTTGTTTTGGTCTACAGACCTCCCGCACTGAGTGTCTAATAGGGGAGGATGAAACATTTGCTGCTCCTGAGGATGAAACAAATAGCAAAAGTTTCATCCTCCCCTATTAGACACTCTGTGCTGGAAGTCTGTAGGGCAAAATAACAGACATCCATGACAGAGCATCTAGTTCTGGGACTTCCAGTTAAGCCGGGATCTTTGCCCTCACTTCCATCGGCAGAGCAGGGAGCAGCGGAATGCAGCGAGGGATGGATCTCTGGGGGCCCAGCCATTACCAGTAACCAAATAACAGTTAACCACAACAACCATTATCTACTGTTCTGGAGTGTCATGAATTTCTAATCCATCATTACTGAGATAAGAGATTTAAACTATAAACTATAAAAATAAGTGATTTCAACTATAAATATTGCAAAATAACGTTTTTTTCCTCAAAGTGACACACCACCCAAGTTACGCTCAGTTTTTTGGCGAAGTTAGACACACCAAGCTCAAAAGATTGCCCATCACTGTCTTAGCCTGTTATTTAAAAACCTTCTGTATTGGAAGCCTGTAGAAATAAAAAGGGTTTTGCCTGCCGATGGGAAGACTACAAGGAGGGGACCAATCTGGCCTCTCTTAATAATAATAATAATAATAATAATAATAATAATAATACTTTTTATTTATACCCCGCTTTTCAGCCAAGGCTATCAAAGCGGCTTACAATTTGTTAATTAGACATTTCCCTTACATAGAATCACTCTAAAAAGACAGGAAACAAAAGGAAAAGGGAGAGGTGGTGGGGAAGGGGGAAAGTCCAGCATATCTTCTCTCCCTCAGAAGCCTGGACCATGGCTTGGAAGAGAATTCCAGAGTATAGTGGCAACCACCAAGAAGGCCCTCTCTCCTGTCCCCACCAACCATGTTTTGATGGTGGTGGGACTGAGAGAAGGGTGTTTCCTGATTATCTCAGGGCCTGAGCAAGCTCATATCAGGAGATATGTGAAGCTGAGCCATCTAGAGCTCTATAGGTTATAATTGTGGCCAGGAACAAGCTGGCATCCAGGCGAGCTGTTGTAATAGGGAAGTACTATCATCCCTGTAACCTGTCCAAGGGGCAAAGCAGACCTCCCTGAACAGGCACATCATACTGCCCCTGGCCAAGCCTTCCCAGATAACATTTAATTTCCCGGCTCCATACTCACTGCTGACTCTTTCTTCTAGTTCCTCTTCCCCCTCCTTTGTAATTGTTTCACACAGCTTTGGGCAGTTACTTTTATATGTTTTATTTGCACTATGTTTTAATTCTTAGCTATTTAATTCTATTTTAAGGGGTGGGTGAGGGGATTGTTGTATTTTAACTTGTGCTGTTTTTAACTATGTTGTACCCTGCCCTGATTGCATGTTCAGAGGAGTGGGCTATAAATTATTATTATTATTATTATTATTATTATTATTGTTATTATTATTATTTTATTATTATTATTATGCCACGGCCCCACTCTGGCATTTTTCTTCCTGCCACCGCTTTTTTGTTTTCTTGTGGCATGCAGTGTCTAAATGCCACACTGCTAGAGCCCCGAAAAGCTGCCCCTGTGTGGACAGCATTGGGGTATGACACTGGCTTTGGAGCAGCGTTGGGACGTGTGTTGTGCGTACATCATGCTCCCATGCCACCAGGAAGTCAGCGTATTGTGCCGGCCCCCCAGTTAATATTCTGACTGCTGTTCTTTTGTAGTAGCTGAAGTTTTTGAACCCTCTTCAAACACAGCCCCATGTAGAATACTTTACAATAGTCCAAACAGGGTGTAACTAAAGTACTACTACCATGACTAGATCGGGCATCTCAAAGAACAGGAACAGTTGGTGTACAAACTTTAAATGTGCAAAAGCACTCCTGTCTAGAAGCCTGGGGCTCCAGGTTAAAAATTAAGTCCAAGAGTACCCTCACACTGTGAACCTGCATCATGGGGAATGTAACCCCATCTAATACAAGCTGAATCCCTATTCCATTATCTTATTTTCAACTGACAGGAGCACTTCTGTCTTGTCTGGATTAAGTTTCAATTTCTTTGCCCCCATCCAGTCTATTACTTTTGACAGACATGTAATATATGGCTTAAAACCAACTCCATGGATTGAGATGGAAAAGAGTAACACATAAATAAATACAGCTGGCTTGTGGTCTGTATATTGATGGCACTGCACTCCCCAAACTCCAACAACCTCTCCCAGTGGTTTCATGCAGGCATTAAATAGCACAGGGGGCAAAAGAGAACCCTGAGGTACTTCACATGCTAATGGCTAGGGATCAAACAGCAGTCCTCCAGGCACCATCTTCTAGGTTCATCCCTCCAGGAAGGAATGGAGACCTTTGCTTCCAAGTCCCATCCCAGCAGGGAAAAACAGAAGGATGGATGGTATCAAAAGCCACTAAAAGACCAGCAAAACCAACAGGAACACACTACCCCTGTCCAGTTTTCAGCTGGTCATCCCCCAAGATCTCTATAGCACAACCAGGTTTGAAACAAAATCGAAATGGATAGTTAAGTCATCACAAGCTCCAATATCTTGCCCAAAAATGGTATGTTAGACACCAGTCTAAGAATTATGCTAAGAATGAAGTCTTAGGGTGCATCTACACTATAGAAATAATGCAGTTTGACACCACATTATTTCTACAGCACAGATGCACCCCTAGTTTCTAGAATGCTCCTAGCCAATCATGTTCCCAGAGAGAATTCCACAAGAACATATAGAATTATGTATTAATTTTAGGATGCTCAAGTATAAACTGAGAGCCAGTTTGGTGTAGTGATGTGAGTGTTTGGATTGTGACTCTGGAGACCAGAGTTCAATTTCCAGCTCCGTCATAAAACCCACTGGGTGACTTTGAGCAAGTCACATGCTCTCAAGCTCAGGGGAAGGCAATGGCAAACCTCTGAACAAATCTTGCCAAGAAAACCCTATGAGGTTTAGGGTCAACATAAGTCAGAAACAACTTGAAGGCACACAGCAACAACAAACAAGTGTAAAGTACCTACATATTCTCTACATTTAAAAATATGATTTCTCAAAATAAAAACCACATATATATATATATATATATATATACACACACACACACACACACAAATAAAATAAAGTGTAGCATATGTCAAAGAAAATCATGAAATTCTTCCAAAGACCCGCTATCTCAGTACACAAGCAATATGCCCAGTACACGTATTACACTGTTAACAGTCTTTTACAATGGAAAGAAAGGGATTACCGGTACAAACTGAACTGTGTACCAACTAAACTGCACGGATCCAAATGGCATGCAATCTGAGTACACAGTTCTTTTGCTTTCTTTGCAATGATATAATAGAAAGGAGAGTATTAAAACAGGAAAAGTGTAATGCTTAATCTAACTTCTTTATTAAAAAGTGACAAATACAGCAAGGAACATGAACTCACATTAAACTAAACAGACACCTGACTGAAAGCCAAGTGGGAGTAGAATGGAGTGCTTCTGGATAGGTTTCCAAGGGTCAGCCTCTTTCTCGATGCGCCCAAGCCCTCAGCCCTATTTTCCAATTCCTCTTATTCAACAATCAATCAGAGGTCTGATCCCACTGAAAATGGACTGTTTCTCATCCTCTCGGCTCAACTTTCCACACAGGACATTGTGTACTTCTGCAAACCTTGCCGTTCCCTTGAGGCTGCTTATGCCTCCCTCGTCTGTACAGAATATGGCACCACCCAGAATACATAAAGAGGCACACTTGAAGAACAAACTGACTGTTGTATATCTCATGATCTGAATGGATAGTTTAGCCTATTTCAGAAGGAATTATGGCATCTAATTCAACCCGCTGCTCAATGCAAGAAAGCAAGAGCTGTTACATCTCTGATAGCTGTCCTACCTTAACCTGAAGCGAAACTTTATCAGTCCTGCCTACACCTGTAATTGGATGTAATGTTGAACTGCTTTTATCACTGAAAATGTTTACCTAATATTCAAAGAAAATCTATCATCTGATACTTTAAACCCACTGAATCAATCCCTGACCTCTGGGGGAGAAGAAAAGGTCTCTTTCCACTTCACAGTCTTCAAGCATTTGAAGTCTTATCTTCACCAGGCTAGCGTTCCAAGTTTCCTCAAACTTTCATCACACAACATGTTTTCCACACCACTCGCCAAACTTCACCTTCAAACCTTTTTGGATTTGGCTGCACCAGGGACAAATAACATAGAATCATAGAATCACAGAGTTGGAAGAGACCACAAGGGCCATCCAGTCCAACCCCCTGCCATGCAGGAACTCCCAATCAAAGCATCCCCAACAGATGGCCGTCCAGCCTCTGCTTAAAGACCTCCAAGGAAGCAGACTCCGCCACTCTGTCGAGAAGTTCCTCCTAATGTCTAGGTGGAATCTCTTTTCCTGTAGCTTGCATCCATTGTTCCACATCCTAGCCTCTAGAGCAGCAGAAAACAAGCTTGCTCCCTCTTCAATATGACATCCCTTCAAATATTTGAACAGGGCTATCATATCACCTCTTAACCTTCTCTTCTCCAGGCTAAACATCCCCAGCTCCCTAAGTCTTTCGTCAGGACTTTCCTCAGGACTCCCTAAGGAGTTTATCATACGACGGAATTTGGGGGTATAATCCAATGGCAATCCAAATGCAATCAGGGGTTTCACGTTATTGCGTATGAGTGTATCTCACGCAATTTCGGGCAACGGGAAGTCGTTTCGAACGCAATCATAGGGTTTCACGTAATTGCGTATTAGAGTATCTCATGCAATTTCAGGGAATGGGGATCATTTTCAGGAAATGGGAAATCATTCTGAACGCATTCTGAACGCAATCAGATTTCACGTACATTTGTTAAACTAGCAAATTCACGGAATTGCGAATTGGCTCCATTCACAAATGAGAGAAATTCCTCCCATGTGATAAACTCCATTGTCTTTCCTCGGGAGTCAGGACCATTAGCTGGATGCAAGCCACATGGGTTCTCCATCCGGCCCACAAGCTATCTTTTTCAGAGCTCTCTTTTTCAGAGATCAGAAATAAAAAGGCATGGAAATACCAAGAAGTTGTTGCATGGAACCAAGAACAACTTGGACAACCTACATTAGATAGAACTTACTCCAAAGTTGACATGCATAGCAGGTTTGGGGAAAGAACTACTCATTGCCAGCAGAGACCCCCAAATCTTCCCCAAGTCCCATTTCAAAGTGGAATTCAGCAACCACAGCAAAAAAATATGTTATCCATCCCAGGTCTACAGCACATTTAATATGTGAGGCTCAGAACTCGATAAAGTATTCCAGACTCTATCTGACTAATGCAGAGTGGGAAACTATGGTTCTCTTATTACAAGTTATATTTACCCTTTTTTATAATTTCACCACATAACTGACTCTAGTTCATTTTCAACTTGTGATCAATTAAAATCTTCAAATCCTTTTCACAGTTATTACTATAAAGCAAAGTACAGTTGGCCCTCTGTATTCACGGATTCTTTATCCACAGATTCAACTATCCACTGCTTGAAAATATTGTTTAAAAAAATAAATTCCAAAAAGCAAACCTTAATTTTGTCATTATAAGGAATACCATTTTCACTTATATTGTATTTGATGGGGCTTGAGCATCCATGGATTTTAGTATCCACGGTGGCTCCTGGAACCAAACCCAGTGGATACCAAGGGCCTACTGGATTTCCCTATACTGAAGTCATTAAATTGATTATTTTTCTGTTGTCTAAAGGCAGCACTTTGCCTCTGCTGAATTTCATTTTTTACATTTCTGCCCTTTTTTCATTCTATCAGGTTATTTTTAATTTTATTTCTATCTATACCTCCTGTTTTGTGTCACTGCAATTAAACCAAGATCCCTACCCATTTTCATCTAAGTCGTATGGACCATCTCTTCAAAATCTCAAAGTTTAATAAATCACTGAAGAGATCCCTGACAATGGTTTTCCAGCCTGCACTGAATCCACCTGACAGTATTATCTTTCATGTGGTACTCACTTAACCACTTTCCTAACCAAAACTGGAAATTTTGTCAGATGCTTTGCTGAAATTAAGGCTAATTACATCAACAACTTTCCCACAGTCCACTAATCCAGTAACCTCAGTCAAAACAGAGAGATAAAATTAGTCTGGCATGATTTATTCTTCAAGATTCCATGCTGGGTTCTACTATTATTTATTATTATTATTAACCTTTATTTATATAGCGCTGTAAATTTACACAGTGCTGTACATACAATCATAAATTAGACGGATCCCTGCCCTCAGGCTTACAGTCTAAAAGAGACAACACAAAAGGAAGAGGGGAAGGTGATGGGAAAGGGGGTGAGGTCCAATGGTTCTTCTCTCCCTCTGGGGCCAGGACCAAGGCAGATGGACAGGAGGGAGGGCATGGCTTCTTAATACAAAGTTAAAAGGAGGCATCCTGGGGCGGATGGCACAGTCCTGGGAAAGCTTCCCTAAATAATATAGTCTTTAACTCAGTTTTGAACCTGGTTAGGGAAGTGATGAGGCGTGCATGTGGGGGAAGAAGGTTCCAGGAGTGAGGGGCAGCAAGTGAGAAGGGACGAATCCGGGATGGGGCAGTGGAAATCCTCGGCTGGGACAGGAGACCTAGACTACCAGAACGGAGGGTACGAGAAGGAGTGTGAGGAGAAAGAAGTTCAGACAAGTAAGGAGGGGCCAGTCCGTGGAGGGCTTTGAAAGTCAACAGCAAAAGCTTGTACTGGATGCGGAAGGGGAAGGGGAGCCAGTGAAGGGAGGATAAAAGAGGAGAAACATGGTCAAAGCGGCGAGCAGATGTGATAATACGTGCAGCTGAGTTCTGGACAGAGATTAAAGGATGGAGATGAGAGAGAGGAAGCCCTGTCAGAAGGAGGTTACAATAATCTAGTCGTGATACCACTAGGGCATGGACCAGAGTCTTGGCGGTGGAGGCTGAGAGGAAAGGACGGATTTTAGCAATGTTGTAAAGAAAGAATCTACAGGTCTTGGCGGTGGCCTGAATCTGGGGAGTAAATGACAGCGAGGAATCAAAAATGAAGCCAAGACTGCGGGCTTGCTGAACCGGCTGAATAGAAATGCCGTCAACAGAAACAGAAAAGGAGTATTGAAGGGTGGGCTTAGGTGGGAAGATGAGAAGCTCTGTCTTAGACATGTTGAGCTTCAAGCGCCGATGCCGCATCCACTGAGAGATGGCAGCCAGACAAGAGGAGACTTGCTGTTCGAGCCCCGGCGAAAGGTCAGGGGTTGAAAGATACAGCTGAGTGTCATCGGCATACAGATGATAGGAGAAGCCAAAAGAACTGATGAGTTTACCAAGGGACAGTGTGTAAAGAGAGAACAGAAGGGGACCTAAGACAGAGCCCTGAGGAACTCCAACAGATAAGGGGACAGAGGAGGAAGTCTGACCACCTGTGACCACGGCAAAGGATCGGTCTGACAAGTAAGATTTGAACCAGTTGAGAACAGAGTCGGAGAACCCGAGGTCAGAAAGTAAGTCAAGCAAGAGACAGTGGTCCACGGTGTCAAAGGCCGCAGACAGATCTAGAAGAATGAGAATAGAGTAGAGGCCATTTGCCTTGGCCTGCAAGAGATCAGTTGAGATTTTGGTGAGGGCTGTTTCTGTAGAGTGCCGTGGGCGGAAACCAGACTGAAACGGGTCCAGGATGGAATTGGCTTCAAGAAACTCAACTAAACACTGCACTGTTTCTTTAAAGTTTTGTTTTGCATCCTTTTCTTTGAGAAGGGCTTATCTTCAGGCTTAAGCAGTTCCAGCCTAATGACTCACTGTGTCTTACCTTAAGACAGCTGGTTTGAGGTAAGGCCACAGCCATTTAGCATACAACAAATATTATATTAATCCTATTGTGCAAAGTGTCAGATTTTTCTGGCACACATACACAGTAACAGAGCTCAGGGAATTATGAACGTAAAGGATAGCTATTTGAATTTCAGGGAGCCTTTCAAAGATTTAAACTAAGCTCTTTTTATCCTTTTATTTACCAATTAAATTAAGAATATAGCAACAAGGATTACTTTGCACTTACAAATAAGGCAGGGAAGTCACATTGGGGTCTAGAGACAGCTGCCGAAAGAAACAAATAGAGCACAGTTGAAAGTAGGACTTTGGGAAATGGACAATGTTCTTGAACGTAGTTTTTATGTAAGTGGGACAAAAAAGCTATACATGTGGGGGGGGGGGGGGAACTATAGTGTTATATTAATTGAAACAATGAGGGGAGGTCAAACATGACAATGAAAAGCTTTCATGAGGCAGGCAGTAAGAAATGCTTTGGTCAATATTACCACTAATGTTAACTTAGTAACTTGGCTAGAAAGCATAAGGAAAGTATTTCAGTAAACTACTCAGGAAACTTTTTAAAAACTGTACCACCTAGAAAAAAAACATGAACATAGGCTCTATTGTATGAATGTCCTAGAAAATGCAAGCCATAGGGACAACATGGCCCATTTCCTCTGCTCTCTGAAATTCAAAGTTCTGACCTGCATATTATATATATAAAATTGATCAGAACTGTTACAGTGTGTGTCTAATGGGCCAATAATTGCTTTTCAAACAGAACTGAATTCTGCATCATCAAAGTAACTGAACCAGTCTCTTGTACTTGGACATGGTGACACAGAATGAATGGCATACCACACAGTGTAAATAATACAATTTGAAATAAAGCCATTCTGCCTCAATAAAATTTATATAAGTGAGCCACCAACATTCACCATCTATTTAATCTAGAGTCACCATCAGTCTCTCAAGCTGCAATCCTACACATGCTTACTAGGAACGAAGCCATTCTGAACACAATGGGAATTAGTTCTACCGTAAGTAGATGTAACATGGGATTACACTGTCAGGTTTACTCATTATTTTCAGAAAGGAAGAAGGTAAGTTCAGCACATCAAGATGTCAATTTTGTTTCAGAAACACCACCTTGTCCTATGACAAGTTCTCATAACATAAATGAGTGATCATATTCTACTTCATGTGGAAAATTATGGGAAGTACTAATTTCTACATGCAGACACTCAAGTCACAGAGATTTCAAGACAGAGAACACAACAAGCAGAAACTATATTCAGCTGCTATGAATTCAGTTCAATACAGCCAATCAATAAAGCAGAATTGGCTGTCAAATGTTAGTGCTTTCCCCTTAATTCTTCAAATATGACAGTATTTAAAAGGACACAGGATAAACATTCAAACATATGGTACAGAAACTACATTGAAATTTTCAAAGTATTGCAGGACTGCAACTTTTTTTGCCTTATAATAAGAAAACAACACAAAATGTTCCTCAGAAATCCCCTTAAAACTGAAACAACAACAAAAACAGTATAGAACCAAGTAAGAAGTGACAAGCTTAAAATGCTAATGTAAGACAAATTCTAAAAAGAGGCAATGTCAAGTACTGCAGTTAAAATGCACACTAGAACTTTTTGTACAGGTGCCTGAAAAGCACTATTTACAAGACACAATTCCTTATTAGCTTACCATATCTTGAAATAATGCTGCCAATAATCTTGTCTTTATACTCCATGCTCAAGTAATCCCTTCAACTGAATGCGGGGGGGGGGGACTCATTTAAAGAATTAAGCTGTCCTTTGTTTATCAAGTCTTGTCACATATTAAAACACATTGCTATACAGAATTGTTTGGTTACTCATTTTATTTATGGTTTGTCACCAGTATAGCAAGCTGTAAATATAATGGAGAAATCCCCCCTACAGTTATAGTCTTGGAAATCTGCTTCATTCTTTATTTGTCATCCGAGATTGAGTTATAAGGCGCTACTTGCATTACTTTTGTGGAAGTGAGAGTTCTATTTACAGACACACAAAAAAGCAATCTGAACCTTGTAAACTTCTCCCCACACTAAAATGCTCTTTGTTTGTTTTTAAGGAAGTCTCTTTTAAGACATGTAGCCTATGGACTCCCTTTAATAATTGTTCCTTCAAGGTGGCTGACACCCTGTCCAATGAATTTTCCTTACCTCTGTATAAAATTTTCAGGTCAATTCCTTCACTTGTTTGAAAGCATGTCAAGTGGCTCCCAGAGCTTTACAACGAAACATTATGTATGCTGAAGGCTCGGTTCCAAACGCAGAGGGTCACTTCCAATATTGCAGTTTGCCATTAAAATGGAGGCAAGGCCAAGCCTGATCTGTGCCTGGCTTCAAGGGGAGACAATAACCCCAAACAGGCCTGGCTTTCAAAGAGGCAGAAAGAGAAAACAAGACCAGGAGAAATAGACACACTTAGCATTATTATTATTATTATTACCTCATCCCTTTCTTCCAAGCAATCCTGAGCCACTCTCTCTCTCTCTCCCTCTCTTGTCAAATTCTTTTGGTCCAACTTGCACAGATGCTTATTTCTTTACAGCCTCCCTTGAACACAACAACAGAAAGGACATGAAATTAAAAAGCTCAGCAGAGAGTGGCAGGGCTTGCTATGTGGCGAAGTGGAGCTCCTGCTAGAAATGCCCCCTTCTTGTCTCCTCTCCCCTCCCTGGAGGAGCTGGGTGTGTGTTGACGCAGCAGAAATCACCAGCTGGAAAATTCCCCTTTTGGAGGTTAGAGGGAGGGCTTGGGGGGAGAAGGAGGGAGGAGAAGGAAGAAGAAGAAGGGGGGGTTAAACCCTGCCAGCCAGCAGTCAGTCACTGAGCTGCCCCCATCTGTCCACCCACCAACTCCCAAATAAGGCATCCTCTCCTGAGGTGAAGAAGGGAGAGCAGAGGAGCCCTGTGCCCTTTCCTACAGAGGGGTGGCAGTAGTAGTAGTGGGTACTATCACTTCCTCCCCCCTTTAAAAAGAAACCATGCTTTAATTGGATTTCACTCAGCTGCTGCCCTCCAGGGTCTCAGAGAGAGAGCAGAAGCAGCCCAGGCCTGGCTTTGTTGCAAGGTGGATTCCTCCTCTCCTCCAGTTGTCTCTCTGGGCAGACAAGTAGGGAGTGCCAGGGACAAGAGAAGGAGAAAGGAGAGAGTTAAAGTACACTGAAGGGGTTCTTTTTTGAAGGGGGGGGGGGGATAAAAAATGCCCTGTAATTAGTAAAGGCTGGAGGGAAGAGAGAGAAAGAGAGATTGCTTTAATTAGAAGAGGAAGGAATACAGGTAGCCTTACTTCAAGGGTCCAAAACACACTGCAGCTTGAGACTATTAAAGCCTTTGACTTCTCAGTTTGGGACAGTTTTAACTGCCCTGGCTCAATGCTAGGGAATTCTGGGGACTGCAGCTGTTTGAGACATTGAGCCTTCTCTGTCTCTTGTGGCCACAAAAAAACTGCAGTTCCCAGGATTCCCTAGCAGTGAGCCAGGGCAGTTAGAGCGGAGTCAAACTGGATGATTTCTGCAGTGTGTTCTGGAGCAGAGAGACCCCATTCCTTTAAAATAATAAAATTAAAAATAAATGTTGTTGTTGCTGCTGTTGTTTTTAAATTACACCCCCCTCCTCTCTGGCATGGGGAGGATGATTTCCCTGATCAATTTATTTCCCAAATTTATTCCCAATTTATGTATTTAATCAATTTATTCCCTAAAGGAAATATTTTAAATATTTATTTATTTATCATCATCATCACCACCACTATTTGTTATTATTACTGTTATTAATATGCCACTTTCTCTTCAAATTGAGGACACCCCCCCCCCAAGTTCTTTCCTACTCTTTTGAGGCGTGTTAACTTTTGGGAGGGGGGGGGGAATACATCTTCAATTTTTTTAAAATTGTAGTGGAGTGGTTTGAGCATTGTGCTCAAACCACTACACCACACTGAGTGCATTATAGGAAACAAACAAACAAACAAAATTCCTTTAGGGAATAAATAAATCAATATTCCCTTGATTAAACTCTGGAGGTTAGGGTTCAAATCCCCACTAAAGCATAAAAGCCCATTGGGTGACTTTGGGCAAGTCACATTCTCTCAGCCTCAGAAGACGGCAAAGGCAACTCTCCTCTGAAGAAATCTTGCCAAGAAAACCCCATGACAGGTTTGCCTTAGGGTTGCCATAAGTCAGCAACAACCTGAAAGCACAGGGAACAAATTATTATTATTATTATTACTACTACTACTACTCACCCTCCCACAGACCTTGGTCTGGAGAAAGAGAGGGAGTTCTGGAGAGCACAGAGAAGACCAGATTTTATTATTTATTATCATTATTTATTTATTTATTTATTATTACTTTATTTATTATTATTTACTTATTATTTATTATCTCCAATCACAAAGACTCTTAGAGCATCTTACAAATGGTTAGGTGCAATAATTTAGATCCCTCTCTCTTTCCTTCCACCTCTCCAGGGACTGAAAGATCAGATCTTGTCGCAAAATTTTATTTAAAAACTGTGAACATTTCTTCACACATACCTCAAAAGAGTAGGAAAAGACCTGGGGAGGGGTGTTCCTCAATTTCAGGAGAAAGTGGCATATTAATAATAGTAATAAATAGTATCAGTGATGATGATGATGATAAAAGCCAAGCTTGTGAAATGGAGTCTGAGTTGAGTGAGAGGTTAAAACGCATTCAAACAAACTGGAGGAGGACCACAATTTTAGTTTTGGGGGAAAAGTGGCATGTTTTCATTATTATTTTTATTATTTTGGAGGGAAAGTGGCTGCTGCTGCTGCTGATTAATACAAATAAGTTTATTATTATTATTATTAGAAGCCAGACTTGTGAAATGGAAGGCACATGTATGAGATGGGTTAAAACACACTCATAAGAGTTAAAAAGAAATGGGGGGGGGGGGTATCCTAATTTGAATCCTAAATTTGGAGGGAAAGTGGCAGATGATGATGATGATGATGACGAATGGAAGCCAGGCTTGTGAAATGGAGGGCACGTGTATGAGATGGGATAAAACACACTCAAAAGAGTAGAAATGAACTGTGGAAGGAGGATCCCAATTTGAGTCCTAATTTTGGAGGGAAAGTGGCATATTAATAAAGATGATGATGATGATTAATGGAAGCCAGGATTGTGAAATGGAGGGCACATGTATGAGATGGGTTAAAACACACTCAAACGGTCCTGATATGAGTCCCAGTTTTGGGAGAGAAGACAGGATGATGATGATGATGATGATGATGATGGAAACTAAGTTTGCGACATGGACAAGGTGAGACACTTAAAACAGTAGGAAAGATCGGGGGGGGGGGTCCCAATTTGAGTCCCAATTTTGGCAGGAAAGTGGCATATAAATAATTTGTTATTGCTCTTGTTGTTTTTGTGTGCCTTCAAGTCACTCCTGACTTATGGGGACCCTAAATGGGGGTTTTCTTGGCAAGATTTGCTATTGCCTTCCTCTGAGGCTGAGAGAGTGTGACTTGCAAAAGGACTAGTAACAAAAATAGTTGTAGTAGTGATGGAAGTCAAGCTTGTGTAATAAAGGGGGAGTGTGTGAAGCAAGTTAAACACACTCAAAAGAGAAGGGAAGAACTGGGGGGGGGGGGGAGGTTGCTAGTTGAGTCCTTCCAATAATAGTAGTAGTAACAGTGTGTAAGACTGGTTAAACACACTCAAAAGAGTAGGAAAGAACTGGGGGAGGTGTTCCAACTTGAGTCCCAATTTTTTTTGGAGGGAGGGTGGGGGAAACTTCATATTAATAAATAATAATAATAATAATAGTTATAAAGTAGTAATAACAGTAGTAGTAGTAGTAGTAATAACAATAATAATGGCAGCCGAGCCTGTGAAGTGTATGAAAGGATTAAATATGCTCAAAGGAGTAGGAGAGAACTGAGGGGGTCCCAATTTGAGTCCCAATTTTGGCGGTGCAGGCAGCATATTAACAACAGTAGTAGTAGTAATAATAATAGCTATAATAATTATAATTATTATTCTTGCTGTTACTACTACTGCTAATATAATGGCAGCCAAGGGTGTGTAAATACACTCAAAAGAATAGGAAAGCCATGAGGGAGCCCCAATTTTGGGGTATAGGCAGCATATTAACAGTAGTAGTAATAGTAGTAGTAGTAATAATACACTCTCCTGCCTCCTCCTCCTCCCTTACCTGAAGGAGTAGTTGCCGGAGAAAGTGGCGGCGGTTCTCTCGTTCTGCCTCCTCAGTTGTTGGGGGTCGGGAAAAGAGGGAAGCGTGGGGGGATCCAAGGCTCATTTCCCCTTTACTTTCCCCCAAACCCTCTGGGGAGAAATAGAAAGGGAAAGAGCGGGAGCGAGCGCACCCCACTCCCTTCTCTCCCGCTCCCACCCCCCCATTAATTCTCTCTAATTCCCTCACTCCAATTTAGACCGAGAGTGGGCGTGGCCTTCTTGAAGCCCGGCCCCCACTTCTCCGTTGATTGGGTACGCCCCGTTCCAAGCCACGCCCTCCCCCGTTGATTGGGTACGGCCCCTTCCAAGCCACGCCCAGGAGGCGGTTTCTGTTTAAAACGGTGGCGGTTGAGGCGGGCCACGCCCCTTCTCGGGGGGGGAGGGGGGAGAGAAGCGCACAACTGTCAAACTGCTGGACATTAGTGTGGACGCTAAGCATCATGGGTACAGAAAGCAAAGCCCTGACAAGATTGTTGCTGCCAAGGGCGAGCTGAGGCTTCGGTCGCCATGGCAACGGTCAAGGCCTCATGCGGCCTTCCTCCCTCCCTCCCTCCTCCACTGCCCTCTGGCACAGGGCTCTGAGGAGAAATAAATAATAATGCTGCTGAGGCAGTCGTTATAAGGAAGCCATAGCCCTCATGAAGGGTTCTTCTCCCCCCTTTTCTTTTTTATTTAAAGAAATAAAGTGAATTTTTGAAAACTACTGAAGTGTGTGTGTTTTTGTTTTATACAGGTATTCCAACATATATTCCCCTCACAAATCCATTGTTGTGTTTCACACTGGAGAAATAATCCGGTTTAAGTGGCATCATTGGCTCAGTGCTGTGGATTTCTGGGAATTGTAGTTTGTTGTGGCCCCAGAGCAGAGCTCTGCTCTGCTCTGGGGTCACAACAAACTACAATTCCCAGAATTCCACAGCACTGAGCCATGCCACTTAAACCGGATTATTTCCCCAGTGTGAAACACAACCTCTTTTAAGTCATTCCCGATTTATGGCAGCCCTATCATGGGTTTCCTGGGCAAGATTCATCCAGAGGCGGGTTTGCCATGGCCGCCCTCTGAGGCTGAGAGAGTGTGACTTGCCCAAGGTCACCCAATGGGTTTATATGGCCGAGCCAGAATTCAAACCCTCATCTCCAGAGAATTCAAATCCTCATCTCCAGAAACTAGGGCCCAAAACACACCGGGAATTGTAATTTATTGTGGCACCTCTTGACAGAGAAGGCTAACTTGTGTTGCACAAAACTACAGTTCCCAGAATTCCCTAGCATCGAGCCCAGGCAGTTCAAGTGCTCTCAAACTGGATTATTATTTCTGCAGTATGTTTTGGGCCTTTGTTGCAAGAGCCACTTACTTTACTTCCATTCCTAAAGCTGAATCTAAGGGTGTATGCACACTGCAGGAATAAAGCAAACACCACTTGACCAACCATACCTTATTTTACTGTATATACTCATGTATAAGTCTAGGAATTTTAGTCAAAAAATTGACCCCAAAAACCTGGATTGACTTATCCACGGGTCAATGTAAATCCTATACTTTAACTCTTATTAAAAAGGGAAGCATCCCCTGGGGAAAGGAAAGAGTGCAATCTGTCCTGGAAGCACTGATTCCTTTCTGTTCTGTCATCTATGCAACCTTTAGCACAAACAGTTATGTCTGCTGGAATTTTTAAAGTTCTTTTGCATTGGTTTAGATCTTTTGTTGCATGCCTCTAGGTATGACCCTCGACTTATCAATGGGTCATATCAAAATCTATAATTTTGGGCCCCAAACCTGCCCTGGACTTATACATGAGGTTGACTTATAGTCGAGTATATACAGTATTTATTTTATTTTCTGTATCTATATCCCGCTATATCCCGCTCTTCAGCCAAAAACACTCTCAGATGGGCTTATAGATAGTTAATTAGACATTTCCCTGCCCCCAGGCTTACAATATATATAAAAAAGACATGAAACATGATTCCTACAGAATCCTGGGATTTGTAGTTTAGTGAGGCGCCAGAGTGCCCTGACAGACCAAGCCGAATGTCCCTCCCAAAACTATTTCATTTATTCATTACAAAGATTTACTGTATATCCCGCCTTTCCCCCTCAATGGGATGCAAACTACAAATTTCATTATTCCACAAGACGAGGCCATGACAGTCAAAGTGATGTCAAAGTGCTTCATTTCTGAAGTAGCTCCATCCTGGCTCTGGAAGAAGATGAGCAAATTGACTGTGAAGTTTATCACAGGGGACAGATCCCATGCAGAAAATGGATTTGAACTGGGAAAAAAAACTGCAAAAGCGGTTAGCATATCTGGATTTCAGTAAGGCCTTTGACAAAGTTCCCCATGACATTCTTGTAAGCAAGCTAATAAAATGTGGGCTAGACAATGCAACTGTTGCATGGATTTACAATTGGTTGACCGGCCAAACTCAAAGGGTGCTCAGCTCCTCTTCATCTTGGAGAAAAGTGACCAGGGGGCCCAGTGTTATTCAACGTTTTTATCAATGACTTGGAGGAAGGAATAGAAGGCATGCTTATCAAATTTGCAGATGACACCAAATTGGGAGGAACAGCTAATACCCCAGGGGACAGGATGACCTTAATAGATTAGAAAGCTGCGCCAAAACTAACAAAATGAACTTACAGGGGAAAATGTAAGATACTGCACTTAGGTAGAAACAGT
The DNA here is from genome assembly GCA_034509955.1 of Urosaurus nigricauda. NCBI lineage: Eukaryota > Metazoa > Chordata > Lepidosauria > Squamata > Phrynosomatidae > Urosaurus > Urosaurus nigricauda. The sequence goes on from JAOEGL010000004.1 coordinate 6,389,439, forward strand.
GAAATGCATAGATATAGGATGGGGGACACCTGGCTGAAGTAGACTACATGTGAAAGGGACCTAGCAGATGACAGAATACTGTGTCCAGTTCTGGGCACAACAATTCAAAAAGGATATGGAGAAACTGGAGCACGTCCAAAGGAAGGCGACTAAGATGGTGAAGGGTCTAGAAACCATGCCTTATGAGGAAAGACTTAGGAGTTTATCACACGAGAGGAATTTCTCTCAATTTCGAAAGAAATGAAAGTGGGGCCAGTTTGGAATTGAATGAATTTGCTAGTTCAGTGAATTTACATGATTGCGTATTGATGCTGCACCGTGTTCGGAACTGCCCAAAATTGCCTCCCAGTGCCCGAAATTGCGTGTGAGTTTCTCACGCAATAACGTGAAACCCCATGATTGTGTTTGGAAGGACTTCCCATTGCCCAAAAATGTGTATGATCAGCTCTCACACAATAACGTGAAACCTCATGATTGCATTCAAATTGCCATTGGATTATACTTCCAATTCCCATTGTGTGATAAACTCCTTAGGGAGCTGGGTATATTTGGCCTGAAAAATAGATAGTTAAGAGGTGATATCCCTTTTTAGGTGTTTGAAAGGGTGGCATATTGAGGAAGGAGCAAGTTTGTTTTCTGCTGCTCCAGAAACTAGCACATGGAGCAATGGATGCAAACTACACAAAAACAGATTCTTGCTCAACGTTAGGAGGATCTTCCTGACAGTAAAGGCTGCTCAGCAGTGGAATACGTTCCCTCAGAGTGTGGTAGAGTCTCCTTCTTTGCAAGTATTTAAACAGAGGCTGGATGGCCATCTGCCAGGGATGCTCTGATTGAGCGTTCCATCCTGCTTGGCAGAATGGGATTGGACTGGATGTCCCTTGTGGTCTCTTCCAACACTATGATTCTATGATTCTATGAGTTTTTCAGATGATGTTCGGGGTTAACCTGAACAGAAAGTAGAAAAAACTGCAAAAGCGGGTTGTTTTTCAGAACGCATTAGCGTTAATTAGAATTAACGCGGCATTAACCCAAACGGAAACTAGACAAAACCCACTCCTTTTTATTTTTGGAAAATCCCAAAAGTAAAACGGGGTGGGTTTTGTATACTTTCTGTTTGGGTTAATGTCACATTAACCCTGTTGTGTGTGAAAAACTTTCTGCTTTTGCAGTTTTTTCCTGTTTTTCAAATCCTGTTTGTGCACGGGATTTTTGCAGTTTGTCCCCGTGTGATAAACTCCTGTGACTGGATGGGTTACTAAGGCACACATATGTTTAGCATTTGCTCTGGGATTCTGCTAAGAGTAAATGATCTTTAGGCAAGCATGCGGTCCCAGCATAAACCAATACTGGATCAATAACAATCCCAAAGCAAGGAGACACTACTTCCTCAAAGCCACAGCTTGAATGAGTTTTTATGAACCATAGTTCAGCTCAGCTCATTCACTGCTGGAAAAGAGCTTTTGATCCTAACAGGCATCCTAGCCAAATGGATTTCAGTTTTCCCGCTGTGTGTTGTAAAAGCAAATGAGCTTTTCCAGCACAGCTCTTTCCACCGAGAACATCTTTATTTTTGGAAAAGAAGATCAATACACATTGATCAATGCAACAAAGCTCTGTCTTTCGAGGCTGATATAGTTCTTCTCGGCTGACTTTTCTATCAGGTAGCCGAAGGCTTCACTTGCTAGAAAAAGGTCTGTTGCCATTCAGATAAATTATGGGCTTGCGACAGCCATGTGCTTGTACAAATCTAAAATAGCATTGTAGGATAAGAAAAGGCCAATCTCTTGCTTAATAGCATGTGAGGTGATGTGTTCTTTGATATCAGACACAGTGATGTGGTTAGGTTCACACATTCGCTTGACTGAAATATTTATCACTGTAAGGGAAGCTTTTCCCAATCTAGTGCCAGCCAGATGTATCACTGAGGGAGTCTGGAGTTGGAATAGGATCATAGAATCCTAGAGTTGGAAGAGTCCACAAGGGCTATCCAGTCCAACCCCCTGCCATGCAGGAACTCCCAATCAAAGCATCCCTGACAGATGGCCATCCAGCCTCTGCTTAAAGACATCCAAGGAGGGAGACTCCACTACACTCCGAGGGAGTGTGTTCCACTGTCGAACAGCCCTTACTGTCAGGACGTTCCTCCTAATGTTGAGGTGGAATCTCTTTTCCTGCAGTTTGCATCCATTGTTCTGCATTCTAGTCTCTGTAGCAGCAGAAAACAAGCTCGCTCCCACCTCTACATAACACCCCTGCAAATACTTATAGAGGGCTATAATATCACCTCTTAAACTTCTCTTCTCCAGGTTAAACATCCCCAGCTCCCTAAGTTGCTCCTCATAAGGCATGGCTTCCAGACCCTTCACCATCTTGATTGCTCTCCTTTGGACACGCTCCAGTTTCTCCACATATTTTTTTTTAAAATAATAAATTTTATTTCATTAAAAACAAACATACAAACAAACAATACAAATAGTACAGCCAAATAATTCCTAATATCAATAATACTCTCAATAATATCTTCTTACTTTATACTATTTCTATCTCTTATCTTAATATCGCTTGTCTTTTTTCTCTACTATCAGTATATATACTTCCTTCTATCTGTCTTCTATTACTTTAATTCTTCATTCTATTTCTTTCACTCTTTCATTCTTTCATCCTTTCCCTTTCTTTCCTTTCTTTTCTTTTCTTCTCTTTTCTTCATTCTTTCTTCCATTCATTCGCTCAATCATTCATCTTAAAAAGACTTCCTACTACCAATATTTGTCTCTCTTGTGTTATATTGACTTTCTTAATTCGACTATTTATCACATTAGATACATCCAATTTTAGGCTATTTGTACATTTCCCCTAAATTTACTTTTCTTTGGGGCTTTCTAGATTGGCAGGAAAGTGTGACATGAAGTTGCCTTTTCCTTAATGCTCAGCAGCTGCACCACAGCCATTAGATGGAGCTGCGCTGTTCCGCAGTTTTTAAAAAAGAAGCTGGGAAAACCAGCACCTTTTTAAAGGCGCTTCTTCTCCCCTAAAACGCAAAAAAAGCGTTTTCATGGCACACTTTCCCTTTTTCTCATCTAAAGGCTAGACTTTCATGCAGCCATGAACACACTTCTTTTTGCCAATCTAGAAAGCCCTTTTTTCTTCTTCTAAAAACTCCACATCTTTTTTGAATTGTGGTACCTAGAACTGGACACAGTAATCCAGGTGGGGCCTGACCAAAGCAGAATAGAGAGGCACTATTACTTCCCTGGATCTAGACACTATACTTCTATTGATGCAGCCTAAAATTGCATTGGCCTTTTTAGCTGCCGCATCACGCTGTTGACTCATGTTCAACTTATGGTCTACTTGGACTCCTAGATCTCTTTCACACATAGTTTCATTCAGCCACATGTCCCCCATCCTGTTTAATGATCTGCTCTAGTATCTTTCCTGGAATTGATGTCAGACTAACTGGATGATAATTGATGGGATCCTCTTTTTTTCCCTTTTTGAAGATGGGGACAACGTTTGCCCTCCTCCAGTCTGCTGGGACTTCTCCTGTTCTCCAGAAGTTCTCAAATATTATTGCCAATAGTTCCGATATTATATTTGCCAGTTCTTTTAGTACCCTTGGATGTAGTTCATCTGGTCCTGGAGACTTATATTTATTTAGATTAACCAGGTATTCCTGTACTACCTCTTTACTTATTCTGTGCTGAATTTCCTCTATTCTGTCTCCTGTTCCATTATCCTCAGCTTGAGCACTCTTTGCCTTTTCTGAGAAGACTGAAGTGAAGAAGGTGTTGAGTAATTCTGCCTTTTCTCTGTCCCCTGTTAGCATTTTGCCATCTTCTGCACGCAGTGGCCCTACCGTTTCCTTCTTCTTCCTTTTGCTGCATACATAACCAAAAAAGCCCTTTTCCTGCTAGCTCTGTATGAGTAAGGTTTAATTGCTATTGTGTGTGTGTGTGTGATTGTACACTGCAGTTTTCTAAATACAATGGGACTTTGTTATCCACTGGGGTTTGGTTCCAGGTTCCCCTGTGGATAACAAAATCCATGGATGCTCAAGTCCCATTAAATATAATGGCATTGAAAATGGTGTCCCTTATATCAAATGGCAAAATCAAGGTTTGCTTTTTGGAAATTATACTTTTTAGGAATATTTTCAAGTTGTGGATTTTTGAATCCATGGATAAAAAATCAGTGGATAAGGAGGGCCAACTGTAAAACCTTCTTAATTCAACCAAAACCTGGAGTCCTCCGCAGTTACTACTGGTATAAGCAAGTGCAAACAGTCCAAAGGTTACCCAAGCCCCTTGCAAAATATTTCCCCAATATTTGAAGTACCGCTGATTGCCTCCTCCCACCTGTTCTTTGGGTAACAGTGTTGTCTTTGGCGTGTTCGTGTGTAAGGCAGGAGTGAGAATCCTGGGGCCTCCAGATGGAATTCCCAGCATTCTTTACCATTGCCCTTGCTGGTTAGGAGTGCTAAAAGTGCTAAGTGTCAACAACATCTGGAAGGCTGCATAATTCCTATCACATTGTGGATCCTTCTACTTTCCCCTTGCTTTGTCCCCTTCCCTTCTTCTTATCAAAACCCCCACTTCTAGCACTCTCTTTATTAGTACCAAAGTTCACCCATGCAACTCATAATAATAATAATAATAATAATAATAATAACTGGGCGGGGTACAACATATAAAATACAGATACAATTAAAATATAGCAACCCAATCCCTCCTCCCACCCCTTAAGATAAAATTAAACTGAGGTAAGATTAAAAACAGTAGATAAAACCATAGAACATTAATGTGGCTCTCATTAAAATGATAGGCAGCCTTAATGTCTCTGAGGGTGAGTCTAGATGGACAATAGTGGTATAGATTTAATCATTGTCAGGGAAGGCCTGCCAGAAGAGCTGCGTCTTGACGGATCTCTTGAAACTGTCCAGGGCGCATCTCATCCGGCAGGCCATTCCACAGCCTGGGAGCGACAGCGGAGAAGGCCCTCTGGGAGGTCTGTGACAGCCTAGTTTTCTTAGGCTGTAGCAGATTCCTCCCAGAGGATCAGAGTGTGCAAGGGGGCTCGTATGGGAAGAGGCGGTCCCTTAGATAGGATGGACCTGAGCCATGTAGGGCTTTAAAGGTCAAAACCAGCACCTTGTACTGTGCCAGGAAACTAATCGGCAGCCAGTGGAGAGATTTGAGCACAGGTGTTATGTGCTCTCTCCTAGATGCCCCAGTGACTAATCTGGCTGCTATATTTTGAACCAGTTGAAGTTTCCGGGTTAGGCACAAGGGCAGCCCCATGTAGAGCACATTGCAATAATCTAAACGTGAGGTGACCAAAGCATGTACCACAGTTTCCAGATCCCTCATCTCCAGGAAAGGCCGCAGCTGGCGTATCAGCCGAAGCTGATAACAGGCACTTCTGACTGTCGCATTCCCCTGACTAGTCATGTGGAGCGACGAGTCTACCCCCAGACTGTGAACAGAGTCCTTCAAGGAGAGTGTGACTCCATCTAGGACCGGGAGTTGTATTCCCAGACCTGGTTTCGGGCCGGTAACTGTCAGTACTTCCATTTTGTCTGGATTAAGCCTCAGTCTGTTTTCACAATTCAACAGCTTCGTTCTCAGTCCCACCCATGAATGTTCTAAATTGCTAGAAACAGCACAAACACATATAGTCATTTTACAACTCCTGCTGCTGAACTCTGACCATTTTCTTTTAGAAATATTAAAATAATGAATGGAGTAATTTTACAGATGTCGACGTAGTTCAGTGGTAATCCTTCTAAACAAAAGGTTTATGAACTGCTCTCTTAAGGCCTTCTCATTCCATCCGCTTATGGCTCTGTACATTCTCTGTAGACTCCTCCACTTCTGGGAATGAATTTTTCTCTTTCACCTTTGCATTTCTTTGATTTCAGAGAGACATGCCCTAGTTCCTACCCTACAACCCCCAGCATTTCTTTTTCTTCCTCCTCCTCTTTCTGCTGGAAAAAGGTAGTTATTTATTTAGCTGTGTGTCAAGCTGGACTCACTCCCCTCTGAGTCGCAGCAGCTGCAACCTGGCTTCTGCCTTGGGGAATTTACTCACGAGATGGAGAGCGCAGATCTAGGCAGAATCTGCTTTAAAGGGCCTGGGGAAAGCTTAAAGGGTCAAATTCCATCCTACTCCCTTCTTCTAGAAGCTGGTGACACCAGTTTCTATTAGATTATAGTACTGGGTTTGATCATCATTTGTTTTCCTTTTGGTACTCTCTTGATTTAGATCTGAAAACACATCCAGGGGTAGCCGTGCTGGCTATACAGCAAAGTACAATCACATTCAAAACCTAAACAGTGATACATTTATAGGACCAAGCAAAATGCTAAAAATACATGATGCAAGCTTTCCAAACTCCACTGATTCTTCATCAGACAAAGGAGTTAAAAATCAAACAAGAGGAGGAAAAAATGACAGTGCTAGAGTCACAGGCCTATATTTTGTCACAACATTGTCACTGCTGTACTTAGTTAAGACGGTATGGAGGGATATCCATATCAGCAGAGGCCAGTCTTCCCTTTTGGCTATGTGGGCTCTGGGAGACAAAGTGGGGCTTTCTAGATTGGCAAAAAGAAGTGTGTTCATGGCTGCATGAAACTCTAGCCTTTAGATGAGAAAAAGGGAAAGTGTGCCATGAAAACGCCTTTAAAAAGGTGCTGGTTTTCCCAGCTTCTTTTTTAAAAACTGCGGAACAGCGCAGCTCCATCTAAAGGCTGTGGTGCAGCTGCTAAGCATTAAGGAAAAGGCAACTTCATGTCACACTTTCCTGCCAATCTAGAAAGCCCCAAAGAGTTTTAAAGTCCAGGAATTAAAAGCTAAACTCCATTAGCAACACAAAAAGATGCTTCCTTTAAGATCCAGGCTGTCTCTGTCCTGTGCACGTACCATCTTAAGTGAGAACAGCAACAACATCTTGACAGAATGTAGGCTTACGACTCTAACATTGTCATTTTTTCTTCTGCTTTATGATTATTTATCACCTTTGCCCAATGAAGAAAACAGTGGAGCTTGGGAAGCTTGTATCATGTATTTTGTGGATTTTGGTTGATTCAATAAAAGTATTGCTGCTTCCTTGATTTTGATTTAGCTGTTACTGAATTTAAGTAGGTTCATACTCTCCAATGGTCTCAGTATGGCTGGGACAGTCCCGATTAATCTTCTGTCACCCCACTTTTCCAGCTGTTTTAAAAACCTCCCAGTTTCTTGCTTCTCTTCTCACTTTCCCCTTTTACCCTCAGCTTACTTTTCCAGATGAAAACTGGGGCATATGTGGCCAAGCAGCGTCAGAATTTGGTCAGGATGGCAAAAGGGATTAAGGATGACAAACACACTAGCCAGGAGAGGCTGCAGCAGTTTGCATTTGCCAGAGTGTACTGGGAAGGGCAAGATTCATGCCCCTCCAGTCCTTTCTCTCTTTCTGAGTTAATTTTTGCAGTCTGAACGCACTTTGGCCGATTGAAATAAGCAGAGGACAAAGAGAGGAAAAGGGAGAACACAGGAGAAGAGAGAAACTGTCCCTGACAAATGGGGAGAGTTAAAAGGTATTTAATTATGCAAACAAAAGAGGAATCCCTTCTCTCTCCCCACACTACTTTTTTCAGCCATATTCTGGCCAAACTGCCAATGTCAATCACTTCCTATTGTCAGTTTGGATGATATACCACTGAAAAATGAAGTATTTTTTAGTCTAGATGAGTACAGTACAAGTGTGTGTGTGTGTGGGGGGGGGCATCTGGGGGCAAATTGGTCCATGCCTTCTACATAGTGGTCCTCTCCCACCCCTATACAGGAAGGATTCAGCAGAGCCATGTGTGTCCACAGTTAACAAGGAAGGAATCAATTTACGCAGATGATAAGAGCAACATACGTGGCCTTTATACAGTTACTGCAGTGGAATGGCCAGAGATATTATGATAGAATAGGACAGAACAATACAACAGTACAGTTTTCATTATTGGCAAAACTTGGCCTATATCTGCTGTCCCCAAAAGTAACTTTTCCAAATTCTGAATTTGGCCATAATTGTCCATAAAGCAGTGTTAAAGGAATAGAAGGAAACATATTGATGCTTGCTTCTCTCTCGCTTTCACTGAAGAATTTTGGATCCATAGTCCTGAGCAAGGAGTTAGGGATCTCTAACAGAGTTTCCTGAGCTCCCTTACTAAACTGGAATTCCCAAGATTCTTGGTTGAGCCGATAACACGTCTTCAGAGATCATTCCACTCTTTTCCAAGGTGTTCCTGGAGTCCTTTATTTGTACTTGTTGACATGTTTTCAGCGCAGCCTCCCTGAGGTTAGATCATATTTCTCTTCTTGCTTTCTTCCAAAATTTGACAATGGTGAACAACCATTACACATGGAAAAGTCAGTATAAAGCTTCTAGAGAACGTTCATACTTAATTTGCTCTGAGCCCCATTTATTTATCATTTTAGCAGACCACGGGATCTGTAAACATTTCTCCAGTGTTGATTTTCTTCCTGTCAACTTTGGCTGCATCTGCACTGCAGAATTAATGGCATGGCTCAATGCTTTGGAGTTCTGGGATTTGTAGTTTTGTGAGATATTTAGCCTCCTCTGCTAAAGAGCTCCGGTGCCACAATGAACTACAGACCCCAAGAATCCATAGCATTGAGCTATGGCAATTAGAGTGGTTGTCAAAACTGCATTATTTCTGCAGTGTAGGTTCAGCCTTTGTTCACTGACCAAATTTCACACCCATACATAGATGTTAAAACAAAAATGCTTTGTAACAATATACCATCACTGGGAAATTCCATTTTCCCTCCAGCTATTATAGGGATTGCAGGTAAATTAAGAGGAAACAGAGGAACCCAAAGGGGTGGCAGACCAGGTTATAGTCCCTACTAATCAAAAAGTATGATCCAGTGTGGTGTAGTGGATCCTGGAGACCAGGGTTTGGTTCCCCACTTGGCCATGGAAACCCACTGGGTGACCTTGGGTAAGTCACATACCCCATGACCTTAGAGTTTCCATAAGTCGGAAATAACTTGAGGACAACAACAGCAACAACAATAACAATGTCCTGGGACTCCATTACACCACTGTTAGAAACGCAAGATACATTTGCTGTTGTGTTCCTTCAAGTTGTTTGCAACTTAGGCATCTTTAATGCAAACTTATCACAAAGATTTTTTCAGAGGAGCTTTGTCATTGCTTTCCTCTGTGTCTGAGAGACAGTACAATTTCCCCAAGGCCAGCCAGTGGATTTCCATGCTCTAGTGGGGATTTGAACCTTGGTCTTTCCGCCTCCCACTCCAACACTTAAACCACTACACCACAATGACTCTCACCAATTACATAGCCAACCTGAAATGCTGTCTTTCAGATCTCAGTCTCCAGTCTCCACTCATTTCTGTCTGGACTGGAAAGAAAATGAGTAAAAATGGGAAAGAACCATTATCTGAATTCTTGTGAAAAGATGCTATAAAACTTTTAAGGGGGACAGGTGCCTTTCTTGGTCTTACTCAGTGTAAAAACCTCAGATCAATAATATTAGACAGGATCAAAGGTGATATGTTTTCTTTAATAGAGGGTGGAGGACACTGCAGAAAATAGGGAAGTGGGCATTGATACATTAGGAAGGTCACCGTAGGACCAGTGTATTTTTAAAACAATCTATGGGGGAGGGACTTTCCTTGTATCTTGTTTCCCTATCATAGAAATACTCCCAGCCTGTGGTCAGTGAATTAGAATACTTTCAATGGTGGGAGTTGACAAGTCTGATTGTAATTTTTTCCATGATGTGAAACAAGGCATTTGTTGAGTTGTGGGAGGAAACAGCCCAGGGGAATTCTCGTTAAATAAGCAAGACAAGTTAAAAAGCTACAAGGCATGTTTGGTGATGGGGGAGAGATCTCTAGGAGAAGAAGAAGAAGAAGAATAACATTGCCAAACCTTCCTATATATTGCTTTCCTTGGCCTTTCAGTCCGAGACTCAGCAAGCAATTCTCATCAAGTTCAAAGGATCTTATATCCAAAAGTTGCCATAGGATTGGAGACTTGGATCAGTTTCCCCTGTTGTTTTATCATACCTAATCATGTTCAGTTGTTTTCAGAGACATGGCCATGTTACTTTGGAATATCACTTTGCAAAGGGACCTTGTAGCACCTTTGAGTCTAACTGAGCTAGTTTGCTAAGCTGACCACCTGGTTTCACTTCTGTTCTTTGTAGGTGTCTTGACTTTCGTGGTCTTCATCTCATAACACACACAGAGACTGTCCCCCTGTTTCAAGTGAAACCAACATACTCAAAACCTATAACCTTAGAGACCAGAAACATTTTTCTGGTTAGTAAATGTCACTGGAGGTGGGGGAGATATCATGTCATTTGGAATATAATTTCGTGCTCTAACTAGGAAGTTCCAAAGCAGTTTTACATTAGTTTCTTGGGGAGTTGAAGGAGTTGTTTAAAAAGTAAACAGCCCAGTATGCTCTGCACTTAGGCTTCATAAGTGCATGTGGAAATAATAAATGAATTGATTTTATTCATGACAGCTTGAGCTTCATTGCACTGCAGAAATAATACAGTTTGACACCAATTTAACTGTCATAGCTTCATCCTATGGAATCCTGGGATTTGTAGTTTGTTGTGGCACCAGACGCTCTCTGACAGAGAAGGCTAAATAGCTCAAAAAACTACAAATCCTTTAATTCCAAAGCACTGAGCCATGGCAGGCAAAGCTGTGTCAAACTGCAGTGCAGATTTAGACATCACACACTATCAAATCCTTTCACAGTATTTATGTTTTGCTTGACAAGACCTACCTGCCATACTTTTGCATGATCATCTGTAAATATAAACTCAAAAGTTTGGAAATGACTTTTGAGGGCTAAACTAATTACCACAGGCATTGTGGGGACATTAGTGTCTGTGAATCTGCACTGAGAGTTATCATAGGCATTGAACCTGAGAGGCAGGGAACAGCATCTTGTTTAAAATTAGCTTGTTCAAAATTCAGGCTAAAACCCGGAGCTGATTCACCACCCCTGCTAGCATCAGAGCCACCACCAGTTACCGTTACTCAGTACAAATGTAGGTTTACAAATTTAAGCACAGATCTGTATTTAACCATTAGGTTTGAAGTCTACTGAAAGAGTGACTCTTTCTATTCCATTAAGTCAAAGCAATATGCATAGGGTTGTCAGATCTCCGGGCCCGACGCTAAGTCTCCAGTTTTCATGGGTCATCTCCAGGTAGAAGACAAGGGTATATATTCTCCCATTTTGTGGGGCGCAACTCTGGACAAGAGGAAAGGGCAGTGTGAAAATGTCTAGTTCAGGAGAGCACCAGCTTGCTAGACTCAATTCATTTGTTGTTGCAATTTACAAAAATTATCCGGGGTAGGTGTATACATGTTTACTGAGTTAGTTTCCTCCTTTCTTGCCAGTTGGTTTTGTGTCAGGATTCACCTTCCACTCTGCCCTGCATCTATCCTCTGGCTAAAAGCAAGTAGGCTAGATTAAATGTCCCTTATCCCACCTCCCTAAGAAGATGAGAAATGACGGTCTGGACATTTCTAAATTTTTTGGGGGGCGGGGAGGGTATATCATTTTTGGCAGTCCATGTAGGCCCCAGATAGTCCTGGAGTAGAAAAACGACCCTGGGATCCTCTATCCTTGCCCATTCCTGGACCAAACCCTGTGATTTTCACAATGTAGTCCCAATACAGTCTATCAATAGCCTTCTAAAACTCTAGACTCTCCAAGTCTGTGGTGTGATTTTAATCAAACAGCCCTGATTTTGATGCTTGATTATCAAAATCATATCCAAATACATAATTTTGCCCCCAACACCTGCCCTCGACTTATACATGAGGTCGACTTATAGTTGAGTACTTCTGCCCATCTTGTGTAGTTGAACTTCTAACAAGCCTTCTCTTTAACCGACAATCCAACAGGAACAGCATCAGGGTGATCTCTGTGATCTGCTGGCAGACCATGTCCCTTCGCATCAAAGCTTTCCCTCTCAGAGGTTTTGACTTCATGCATTGGGAAACTACATCTAAAGAGGACAAGTGCCTTAGGCAATACTCTTTTCCTCCTCTCTCCTGACGCCTCTCAGGAAGATATAACATGCTCAGAATAATTCCCAACCTCTCATTTCTTCCTCCACTGTGTGAACTTTTAAACAAAATCTAATAAGCTTTGATAGAATTGCCCATACTAGCTGAATGGAATCAGAGGTGATGGGTAGCTTCCATGTCAGAGAGGCAGAGAATCCGAGAATCCTAGAGTTCGAAGAGACCCCCCGTCAATGCAGGGACACACAATCCAAGCACTCCAGACAGATGACCAAGCTCTGTTTAAAAACCTTCAAAGAAGAAGACTCCACCACACGCCAAAGCAATACTTTATATAAAAAGGTAGTGTTATAATGCATTACCCTCAACCCATATTTGTTTCTGCTCTCTTTCATATCTGAAATACAATGGCAGAGAATGTCAACATGCCCTGAGCCTTGTAACAACTTCTGGAGATTAAATAATAAAAATTTGAAGAAGATACCTTGGGCAAGTCACACACTCTCAGCCCCAGAAAAACCCATGATGGGGTCACTTTAGGGCCACCATAAGTCTTAAACACCTTGGAGGCACGCAACAACCACAATGAACTCTAGGTTACACATTGATAACTGCAGTACAGGATGCTGCTGCTATATTATTATTATTATTATTATTATTATTATTATTATTATTTGATGTGGGTGTTTAACCCATTTGAGAACCATTTAGACTCTGTCACCTCTGGGTTATTCTTCCTCCTACAGAGCTCATTGCTGGCTGGTCCTGCTCAATTTGAACCAGTCTGTTCCATTTGAACCCAGCATTATCTTTGACCTCTCCATACATGCATGCACCAAAGTTCCTGTTTCTTTTTTGGGTTGGGAGCAAAGGGCTCCTTTTTACAGGAAATGTTGCCTCTCACATAGGCAGTACTACATGGGTTGTGTGTGTGTGTATGTTGGGGGGAAATGGAGGGCCAGGAAATGGAGAGAAGGGGTGATTTTCAGGAAGGAGTCAGCTAATGGCTTTGTGGATATAGAAGGGGAGATGCAGGCCTGCATCTGTTTGAGATCAGGCCCATGGACCAGCCATTTCTCCTGTGGACATCCAAAATGCCCTCACATGCAGCACGATTTCAGCTCTGTTCACACGGCAGCACCTAAGCTGGGAGAACAACAGGCTCAGCCTTGGCCATAAGTCATACCCTATAAAACATCCATCAAACAGGCAGCAGGAAAATCCCAGCCTGACCCCATTCTATTCCTTTAAAAAGACGCATTTCCTGTCCCTCCAGAAAAAGAAGGGCCTGGCCTTGTAGGTGTATGGGAGGATGCCGCCTGATATGAGCAAGAAACAACCGAAATAGGTTAACAGGAAAGAGGTAGGGAAGGAGGGAGGCAAGCTACCACAAGGTCCTGGGTCATAGAGTCATAGAGCTGGAAGGGGCTTCATGGGGTCCAACCCTCTGCTCAATGCAGGATTTCCAGTTAAAGCATCCCCAGAGAATGTAGCCGTCCAGCCTCCTTTTGAAGCTCTCCAGAGAAGGAGACCCCACCATCTGTTTAGGCAATCATTTTCATTGCTGAACAGCTGTTGCTGTCAAGAAGTTCCTTCTAATGTTCAATTGAAATCTACTCTCGTTGTCCTCTTACTACTGTTTTCCATTGTGGTGGGTGTCTCCCCCAAGCATGGGATAGTGAATCCATTCTGGATTCTAGATTTTAAAGGGGTTGTCCCAGGTGTTGAACACTAACCCAAAATGCGTTCAGAATCTTAGATAGCATCTGTAAAGGTTAGACTATAGCCAAGAATGGGTTCACCATACCATTGATGGGCCACCAGTGACTGATATTTCAAGGAGCTAGTTTATTTATCGTATTTAAGGAAATACCTGTATCCCACCCTTAACCTGAGGGATCTCAGGGTATTGTACAATCAAACCCATTTAGCTGATTTAAAGCAATTTAAAACAATAACAAACTAAGAGTTATTAAACAATTGGACCAGTTAAAAACCACTTAAATCAGATCAGGACAATTGAAAGAGTGTGTGCAGGTTTGGCTCCAATGGCATTATTAAAATGCCAGCTTTTACATGGCACTGAAATGATTGGTGCCAACTATTACTTCAATGGAAGGACAGTTCACAACCAAGGTGTGACTCCAGTGAATATCCTCTTCCACCTTCTCATAGTGCATTGCACACCCTAATAGTGGGACACAGAGGAGGGTCCCTCCAGCAGACATTCATCCTATATAATTCATTACTAAAGTCAGGATTGTCCATGCCATTCTATTTCCAATTTCTGTCTATGGTTGTACAAGCTGAACAGTGAGGAAAGCTGATAGAAAAAGAATCAACTCATTTTAAATGTCGTGGTGGGGAAGAGTTCTGTGGGTACCATTGTGGCTGGGTGCCTTCAAGTTGTTTTCAAATTACAGAGATCCTAAAATGTAATGGGAGTTTCTTCACCAGATTTGATCAGAAGGGCTTTGCTGTTTCCTTCATCTGAGGCTGAGAGAATGTGACATGCCCAAGATCATCAAATGGGTTTCCATGGCTGACCAGTGATTCAAATTCTGGTCTTCAGAGTCATAGTCCAACACTCAAACAACAGGTAGCATGGACTGCCCAAAAGACAAATAAATGATTCTTAGATCAAATCAATCCTGAACCATTCCTAGAAGCCAAGATGACTAAGCTGCAGCTGTCATACTTTGGACATATTATGGGAAGACATAACACACTAGAAAAGACAACCATGTGTGGCAAGGTAGAAGGCATTGGGAAAAGAGGAAGAATGCATCACGGTTGGATAGATACAGTCAAGACAGCCAGAGCCCTGAATTTGCAAGAACTCTGTAGGGTTGTTGATAAAAGGGTGACTTGGAGATCTCCCATTCATAGGGTCTTCAGAAGTCAAAGGCCACTGGATGGCAACTAACAACAATGCATTTATAGAGAGGCCCCAGGTTCAGTTGCCAGTGCCTCTATGTAGTCTCCCCTAGTCTTAAGAAAACATCCTGTCTTCCGGAAAGAGCTAGTTTTCTTTTGGATTCTCAGGATCTTCTGGCTTCCCATGCAATTCTGAGAATGGTAGTCTAAACAGGAAACTTTCTCAGTCTCAGCTTCCAGCCTGGGAGAAATCCCCTCTGAATCAGCTTGCAGAATAGAGATGATGATGATGATGATGATGATGATGATGATTTCTATCCCACCTTTTCAAATGATAGATATATACACCAATAGAAGTATAGTGTCTAGATCAAGGGAAGTAATCGTGCCACTCTATTGTGCTTTGGTCAGGCCTCACCTGGAAAACTGTGTCCAGTTCTGAGCATCACAATTCAGAAAAGATGGAGACAAGCTGGAGCATGTCCGGGGGACAGTGATCAAAATGGTGTAAGGTCTGGAAACCATGCCTTATGAGGAGTGACTTAGGAAGCTGGGTATGTTTAGCCTGGTGAAAAGAGTGTGGTAGAGTCTCTTTCTTTGGGGTATTTAAACAGAGGCTGGATGGCCATTTGTCAGAGATGCTTTGATTAATGGCAGAATGGAGTTGGACTGGATGGCCCTTGAGGTCTCTTCCAGCTCTACGATTCTATGAAACATGGAGTCACATGGACCAACCAAAGCAGACCCTTCTCATTATTGTTCCTTTGCTGTTATTAAGCTGCCAACGCCATCAACTTGGGTCTGGTCACATGGACTTGTGGCTTAACCTTCAGGATTGCTGGACCCCTTGGCATGCATCATAGCTCACCATTTAGGAAGGGGTGTGTGGCACTGTTCTATGACATTGTGACGATGCATCTGGGTTTCCTACACAAGATGCCATCCTCCTGGCATTTGCTGTCATGGTTTCCATTGACAAATATAGCAGGTATGCAGCATGCCAGAGACATGTTAATCCTTGCTCCAAGAAGGGTCCCTATATGACCATACTGAGCAGACCATCTTGTTGTGTATAAAAAAGGAGGAAAAATAAACTCAGCAGCACCATTAAGACTAATCAAATTATGTTAGTCTAAATTTTAATAATAATAATAATAATAATAATAATAATTATTATTATTAATAATAATAATAATAATAATAATAATAAAGTTTTCCAAAAATAAAATCACATCTTTCAGTTTCCAAACACAGGTCATTTTTCATGTGCATATTTACACATTTCCTTCCTTCAGTTGAATCCATTTTGTAATGACT
This sequence comes from Urosaurus nigricauda, assembly GCA_034509955.1. NCBI lineage: Eukaryota > Metazoa > Chordata > Lepidosauria > Squamata > Phrynosomatidae > Urosaurus > Urosaurus nigricauda. Next base: position 6,405,714 of record JAOEGL010000004.1, read on the forward strand.
CTTTTATCTTTAACCATAATGACTTCAGATTCTCTGTTTTTATTGCATTGTTCACTGGGGATTAACTTCTAGTATTTAACCTTTTTTTCTTTGACCAATTATATTTTTCATGAGATCCTATATATTTACATATCACTACAGTTATAACCATTTCTTTCTCCATAAGTCTATTATTGGGTTCCAAGCCTGTTCTATTTTCTTTAATTTTTGTTTTCTTAATCTTCCAGTCAGTATATCTAAACTTTATGAAGTCGAAGGCTTTCATGGCTAGCATCCATAGTTTTTTGTGGGTTTTTCGGGCTACGTGACCATGTTCTGGAAGAATTTATTTCTGATGTTTTCTCTTTCAGCGAAGATTGCCACGGATGTAGGTGAAACTATCTAAATTTTGCATATCTAATATTTTCCATGTTTTTTTCGGCCTCGGCCATTTCGGGTCCCGGGGATTTCGTATCCCGAGGGATTCGCATCCCGGGGGACCACTGTATACTTTTAATTTTGTTAGTTGTTTGTGGCACAACTATTGCCATTACATTCAGTGATATACGGGAATTACAATTTAGGAGTATCATCTGAATGAAAAACATGACTAAGGATTCTGTATGGGAGGAAGTCAATTGGCGAATGCCATGAGTTAGCAATAGCAATAGCAAGAACATTTGTATATGACTTATCAGTGAATTCAGTGAATTCAGCCCTCTCTAAGTGTTTTACAATCTGTAAGCCAATTGCCCCCAACAAGCTGGGTACTCATTTTACCAACCTATGAAAGAAGGCTTGGAGCCTTCCAGGATCAAACTTACAACATTGTGGTTGCAGGAACAACATTTAATCACTATGCCATACCAGGTGATGCCAACCTTGTGGTTGCAGGAAAAGCATTTAATCACTGTGCCATACCATGTGATGCCAACCCTAGTGATGCCACTTCCACCAGGCAAAGACCTTCTTATTCAGAATGACCTTCAGCCTTTAACTGGTTGAAGTGAAAAGATCTGTCATGGATGTGCTGGAGGTTTTTTTGGCTGTTGTTGCTTTTGTTGTAGAGCCAGTGTGATGTAGTAGTTTGAATGTTGGGCTACAACCCTGGGGACCAGGGTTCGATTCCCAGCTCAGCCATGAAACCCATTGGGTGAACTTGGGCAAGTTGCACTCTCTCAGCCTCAATGAATGGCCATGGCAAACCCCCTCTGAACAAATCCCGTCAAGCAAACCCCACAATAGGTTCACTTTAGGGTTGCTGTAAGTCAGAAATGATTTGAAGGCACACAACACACACACGCACACTATGTACTGTACTTAAAATATATTAAGTACATAGTGTGTGTGTGCATGTGTGTGTGTATCAGAATGGCTAAAGCAATACAGGGTACTTTAAACATTTGATCCAACTGAAACACCCCATGTCAAGAAAACCCCATGGTAGGTTTGCCATAAGTTTGAAATGACTTGACAACACACACACACACACACACACACACACAATGTACTTAATATGTTTTTAAGTACATAGTGTGTGTGTTGTATGCCTTCAAATCATTTCTGACTTATGGCAACCCTAAAGTGAACCTATCATGGGGTTTTCTTGACATGGTGTGTTTCAATTGGATCAAAATGTTTAAGGTGCCCCATATTGCTTTAGGCATTCCGATTTAATTATATCATAAGCCGCATTTTGGGAGGAAGATGGGATATAAATCAAATAAGGGGCTATGGGATGTGGTTGCCCTCTTCTTTTCCCCCTACCTGTTTTTCTTCTCCTGTGGGACAATGTTTCCATTTTGTGCAAAAGGGGATCTAATTGTTTGCTGCTTATAGCACATCTCTGGGTGGGTTTTTATCAGATCACAGGTTTTCCTGAGGAAGGAAGGGTGAGTCTGAGTCACCAAATGAGGAAGCTTTCTTCTCTCACTATGACAAGTTGGGCAGATCATCAAGGGATGCAATGAGCAGCCGGCTTCTGGTGTCTTGGGCCAAGCGGCAGTCAATGCTCTTGTGCTTTCCCCTTTCAACTCCCTGCCAAGGATGATAAAAGGATCAGATGAGCTCAAAATATGAAGCTTCTCCAGATGCTCCTCATGTTGTCGACCAGGGGACCCATTTCAGACACGAGGGACAATTCCTGAGCTAGTAGACATGTTGCTGTTGTCTTGTGCCCTTCCAACGGATGGTGAACCTTAAGCGAACCTTTGCTTGACAAGATTTGGGGTGCATCTACAATGCAGAAATAATGCAGTTTGACACCACTTGAAGTGGTGTAGTTCCATCCTATAAAATCCTGAGATTTGTAATTTTACAAAGTCTTTAGCCTTCTCTGCAAAGAGTGCTGCAGCCTCACAAAATTACAAATCCCGAGATCCTGTAAGATGGCGCCATGGACATTCAAGTGTCAAACTGCATTCTTTCTACAGTGTAGATGCACTTATTGTATACAGTGATGTAGAATCTTGGCCATTGCTTGGATATACATTTTTAAAAATCCAAGAAGTACAGCAGCAAATACCACTGCCATTTGTCATATTTGCCCTGTCTGGAAGAAATCCATGGCTGCTTACTATCACTACTAAATCTACAGCGCTATATAAATAAAGGTTAATAATAATAATAATAATAACTACTGTTCCATTTAGCGTGTGTATTGTGAATGCTGGGCCAGACCTGTTTTTCAGTGTAATTCCCCTGGGGACATTCTGTCTGAGCTGCCAGAAAGACAGAACTGTCCTTTCTCTCTCTTTCCACCTACAATGTAATTAGAGAGAGGGAAGGAGGGAGGGAGGGAAGGAAGGAAAGAAAGAGAGAAAGAGAGAGAGATGGCATGGACAGAGAATTGAGGACAGATGGTTTCCTGTGTCTGTAAGTGGGATGAGCATTGGAGTTGCTCACGTGAAGCCTAGGGAAGCAGGGAAGCAAGAAAATGGAAAGCAACAGATAAAATCTAGAAGCAGCTGATAAATCCAGTAGAGAGACAGGTTCATGACCCTTCTTGGAGAAGTCCAGATAATTAAATACTGTGGCTCAGCTCAGAAATGGACTGGTCTGAATAATCTCAGTCTGAGTAAACTCCTGTGGAGAGACTTGAAATCAAAATATTAAGCATTGGGTAGAATACAAGTGGCCACTTTTTGGATTTCCAGAGTTCCTTTGAGAGTTCTGAGATTCTTTCAAATAGTTGATGGCAGGGGTAGCTCTTGGGTGCCATGTCAAGTGGAATGGTGAATCTGTTCTTGGTTTCAGCCTGAACTTTAAAGGAGGTATCCAAAGAGCTGAATCTGTTTGGGGTACAGGTCTCAGCACCTTGGGGAGACCTTTTAAAACCTGAGACCGGAATGGATTCACCACTCCATTGATATGGAAGCCACAAGCCAGCACTGGCAAGAGTAAATTTGTCAAATGGAGGGTTGTTGCTATTTGCCGTAAAACTGTCTTCTACTTATGGTGATCCTCTGATGAGAGACTTCTGAGTGATCCAGCCATCAACTGCCCTGCTAAGGTCTTACAAACTCAGAGCTGTGGCTTCCTTGACTGAATCAATCCACGCTTAATGCAGTCCCTTTCTTTTCCTAAATTATCATGTTTTCCATTGAGCCATGTTATCTCATGATATGTCCAAAGTCCTATAGCCTCAGTTTAATCCTTTTGGCTTTTCACCCTTGATTTGCTCTAGGTCCCATCCATTTGTCTTTTTAGCAATCCATGGTATCCATAAAACTCTTCTCCAGAACCACATCTCAAATGAGTAGATTCTCTTCCTATACACTTTCTTCACTGTCCAGTTTTCACAACCATACATGGAAATCTAAAATACTATAGCTTATGAGATGATTCTGACTTTGGTATCTATGGATATATCTGCCAATAGAGCCTTGGGGACCATATGTAGTCCACAGGACTTACTTTTTGCTGACCTCTACTCTGGAGTAGGCAGGCTTACTGTTAAATATTAAGAAAACAAACATAATGACTACAGTGGAGGTAGAGAAATTTGATCTAGACAATAAGGGAATTGAAATAGTTAAGGATTTCCCATACCTTGGCTCAAACATTTATCAGAATAGAGACTGCAGTCAAGATATCAGAAGAAAACTTTATTGGGAAGGGCAACTATGTAAGAACCAGACAAAATCTTAAATTGCAAGGACATTAAACTGAACACCAAAGTTAGGATCAGCTAAGCCATTGTATTTCCCGTCAAAACAAACAAAACAAACAGCTTCGTTTATATACTGCTTCATACCACCTAACCAGTGTCTAAGCAGTTTACAACTGTAAGCTACTTGCCCCCAACAATCTGGGTACTCATTTTAGAGACCTTGGAAGGATGCAAGACCGAGTCAAGCTTGAGCCCTTTTGCTGGGATTGAACTCGGCACCTTATGGTTTTGAGTGAGTGGCTGCAATACAGGCATTTAACCACTGCGCCACCAGGACTCTATTTATACATGTCCAACACGTATGGATGTGAGAACTGGACAGTGAAGAAAGCCAATAGAAGGAAAATAAACCCTTTTGAGCTGCGGTGCTGGAAAACAGTGCTGAGAATACCATGCCAAAAAGACAAATACAGATGTTTCTCCATTTTCATGGGGAATATGTTCCAGACCCCTCCTTGTGGAAAAGGAAATCAGCATATATTCAAAGCTCATTGATTATAATAGGCATGAGCTCCCGTACGTGGCTGTGCGTGCACTCCATTTTAATCCCTCCCCGCCTTGAAAAGCGAGACCATGGACTCCAAATCTGCAAATTAGAAGGCATCACTGTAAATGGGTTCCAGAACAGATCAAGCAGGAAATCTCCCTAGAAGCCAAGATGACTAAATTGAGTCTTACCTCAGACACATCATGAGAAGGCAGGAAAGGTGGAGGGTGGTAGAAAGAGAGGAAGATTATATACTGGATAGACTAAGTCAAGGAAGCCACAGCTATGAGTCTGCAGGACCTAAACAGAGCAGTGGAGGATAGAAGGACTTAGAAGTGTCTCTTTCACAGGATTCCCATGAGCCAAAGTCAATTCGAAGACAGCTGACAACAACAACAACAATTACAACTCTGGAGTATAAAAAAGGAAATACAAAGGTGCATGTGGTATCTTTAACATAACATGTTGTTTCGACCCAAATGCTAGATTTCTGGCAGAAAGGGACAGGGAAAGAGAAGGCAGAGAGAGACTCTACCCCCAGTTTCCAATATATATATATATATATGGTATTTCTTTCTGATCCCTTCCGCCATGAAATTCCTACAAAGAGTTAAACCTCCACTGGCAACATTAACATGAGGTGGAAGCTTTTCACCTTTTGCCAAGTTAGGCCAGGATGGAGTGGAGGCAGTCAGCTGAAGCGCCAGTCGCCTCCAAGGCCTGAAATTAATAGGCTGAAGAGGGGGATGTTCCCACTGAGTTTTATTTATGAGAATCGGTCTTCTGCTGCATCCTCCAAATGCACTAGAAGAGGAGAAGTGGAGGAGTGGGCCAGTCACTTTCATTAGGTTTTTCCCTGACCTTGATATTGGTTTGTTAGTGGGAGAGTCCAGAACAGCCAACAATGCAAAAATGCCAGGATTATTGCCCCTGCTTGCTGTTTCAGATCTTTCAAAGAAGTGTAATGAAATTAATATTTAATGAATGAAATTATCTTTTGAAGATCCTTTTTTAAGAGGTGAAATGGAAGATGAGATCCTATATTGTACTGAAGTCACAGTGTAATTTTATGCTTAGTTAGGTAGCAGTTGTGCAATGCTGCTTTAGTGAGATACGATTTGCAACTAAATGAGCATTCAGCCCTGCTCTTACCCCTCGCCACTGATCTCATGTCTGGACATTTTCATACATAAAAGGTGAATAAAATGCAAAATTATCCTGTTTTTCTTCATTTTGTGTGTATGTGTGTGTGTGTGTGTACATTCGAAATTCCCCCTTCCCTCAGCAGGGTATCAAAGGGGGAAAGGGGATTAGATGGGGAAGGATCCAATCAAGATAGGTCCAGTAAACTTACAGGTAAACCATAAGGACTATTGGCTGATAGATTGGTGCATACTGGAAAGGTGAAAATAAATGAGTTTTCTAGGGGCAAATGTGTGGCCAGTTGTGCTGATGTTGGTTCAAAGTGTTTTGTGTGTGTGGACTTAACATGGTCACTGCAGGGTCCCTGCAGACCAGAAAATTGCAAGGAGGGGGCAACTTCTCCCCTTCCAGTGTAGACGTACCTTCAAATTCTGCAACGACATTATTTAAAAGCATACTCTATTGCTTTCATCTCATTAACACCTCCATTCTTGAAACTTCAACATGGCAAGCTTCTCCTTCACACCAAGAAAACACAAGCTGGAATAGGGAGAATAACGTGCACAGACAAAAAGGAAAGCAATGCTCCATGCAAAATTTCCCAGTTCTTCCCCAGCTGCAGGGTGAAACTAAAAACATTGCATTTTTACACAGCGATACATTCTGGGGGTTTCTGAGTGACTATTCCCAATACACGAGTCCCTCATTGATCTCCTTGTAATAGTATGGCAACCAGTTGTATGGTGGATTGACTCCAGGTTTTGGTCTGATTTTTTAATGCAGCTGTCCAAGGTATATATTTTGTGAAAGGGGTTCAGTACCTTGGATTGCCACTGTAGGCAGTGAATCTGCTGTGGGCTTTCGTATTTATTTAAAGGGGCTATCCAAGGCGATGGCCTGTTTTGAAGATGTAGTCCAGCCCCTTATAAATCTAATCTAAAACCAAGAGTGCATTTTGCTACCCCACTGAAATGGAAGTCACCCAACTCCACCAATGGTAATGTTTAGTGCTAGTTTAAAAAAATATTTTTATTGTGGGATATATATCCTGCCTTTCTCCCAAATGGGATCCAAGGTGGCTTCACATAGACATGTTCAGTCAATACTCAGTGAAACTGTCATAAATGTTGACATGAACACCATGGGATAGGTTCACCTTACAGTCACCATAGACTTGACTTGAGGGCATGCAATGACAAATAAATGCATTTGGGAGAAAGGTGGGTGATAACACAAAAGATTTCTGCAATGGCTGAGTCACAAAGGCAACTGATTGATGCTATTCTGTTAAGGATGCCATGGAAATGGGAAACACCTGTAAAGTGGAAGCCTTGAAAAATTCAGATCCCTTTTCTTGTATCAGGCTGATTCATTGTGACTAAATATTATGGTAAAACGTTGTCCAAGGAGGTGATGGAAATTGCTCAATATTGATCCAGCACTGTTAAGTGGTATGAGGAACTGTGGAACTGTTGTTCATTTTGGGATTTCAGCTAGCAAGAGAAAACTTTGCAAAATTCTTGCAGGTCTGTCATTTTTCCTAAAGGTATTTGCTGCTGACTATATTTCAACAGTGTTTTCCAACAATGTGAATGAAAAATTATGAATATGCTTTCCATCCTTACTCTCAGGTCTTGCTATTTTCTGCTGCCTAATGTCAGCACAGGTGAGATCTCCCCCATTCTTTTCTCCTAGTTCCATTTTCACTTTCTTTGTTTCTTGGCTAGCCATATAGTTTCTCCTAAGACACATCCTTTCTGCCTTCTTCTCCCCTCTTGGAGCTGGAGGACTGACCTTAGATTCCAAGCCGCAAATACTCCCTTAACAAACAAGAAATTGGCCTCTCCTGCCCACCCCCATCTTCCTCCCACCACCTAGCCTTTTGGTCCAAAAAGAGAAGGGAAAAAATAAATCTCTGCAGCAGAGCTAAATCTGGCTTGCAGGAGGAGACTTATGGGGAGGGAGAGAGCCAGTTGAGGGCTCAACCCCAATTTCTCCCCCAGGGCAGCGAACTGATGGATGGAATGTGACCAGGCCTGCCCCTTTCATTAAGAGCTTGGAGCGCTCAGAAATTGCTTTTCCCCCTCCTCATAAGGGGAGGAAGAGTGGGGGAGTCTTTGGGCTGTGATGCATGCCAGCAGGTCTGGAAAAGAAGTGGCTTGCAATTGTTAAGACTTAAAATGTACCTGGATTTGTTCTGAGTTTCACCAGAAACCGAGACCCTTCCTTTCCCCACCCCTCCAGAAACAGCCCCAGGTAGAAAATGGAATGCCATGCCAGGGCTGAATGGATGGATGTTGAGACAGAATCATAGAATCTTTTCCCAACCTCAAACTGCCAGGCTAATGCAAAAAGAATCAAAGTCACCAATACAAGTGGGCTTAGAATAATACAATCATAGCATTGGAAGAGACCATAAGGACCATTCAATCCAAACCCCTTTGGTCATGCAGGAAGACACAACCAAAGCATTCCTGACAGATGCCCATCCTGCCTTGGTTTAGATGCCTCTAAAGCAGGAGACACCAACACACTCCAAGGCAGCGTCTTCTACGGTTGAACAGCTCTTAACGTCAGGAAGTTCTTCATAATGTTTAGGTGGAATCTCTTTCCTGGTGTTGGAATCTATTGTTCTATAGTCTCAGCCTCTGGAGCAGCTGAAAACAAGCTTGCTCCGTCCTCAATATGACATCTCTTCAGATATTTTAACATGGCTATCATGCCACCTCTTAATGTTCACCAGGCTAAACATCCCCAGCTGCCTAAGCCACTCCTTATAGGGCATTGCTTCCAGACCTTTCACCATTTTGGTCTCCCTCCTCTGGACATGCTCCAGTTTGTTCACATCTTTCTTGGATTGTGGTGCACTGCACAGAACTAAATGCAGTATTCCAGGTGGGGCCTGACCAAAGCAGAATAGAGTGGCACTGTTATTTCCCTTGATCTAGACACTATACTCCCGTTGATGCAGCCTAAAATCTTTTTTCCCAGCTGCCACATCACACAGTTGACTGATGTTCAGCTTGTGAACTACTACCAGTAAGACTCCTAGATCCCTATTGCATGTAATGTTGTTAATCTAGAAGTTACTCACCCTATTTCTGTGCATTTAATTTTTACTGCCTGGGTGTAGTACCCTACATTTCTCCAAGTTGAAATTCATTTTTTGCCTTTAGGAAGAGGTGAAGCAATTCAGCATGAATTCTAAGCTACAGATTTGAAAGTAAGGCCTTGTGGATGCCAGTGAGGATGAAGGTAGGGGTCTTTTAAAGTTTTTTTTTTAAAAGAACAACACCTAGTATATAAAATCCCAAAAAGCTAGCATGGTGCATTGGTTTGAGTACTGGACTAGGACTTTAGCAGACCAGGGTTCAGATCTTCACTCAGCCATAGAAACCCATTGGATGACCTTGGGCAAGTCACACTCTTTCAGCTTCAGAGGACAGCAATGACAGACCTTCCCTATATAAATCTTGTCAAGATAACCCCATGATAGGTTTGTCTTAGGGTCACCACAAGTCAGAAATGACTTGAAGACACATTTAAAAATCCTCAAATATTTGGAAGATTTTTTTGACAGTAAGAAGTCATTGCTTGTTCTATGCCATCCAGTCAACTTTGACTTATGGTGATGCATTGTATGAGAGACTTCCAGGATCCCTGGTTATCAGCTTCCCTGGTCAGGTCTTTTAAAATCAGGATCACTGTGGCTTCCTTGAGTCTATCCAACTGCAATGATCTCCCTCTTCTTACTCTCTTCCACTTTACTAAGAGTTTTTGTCTTTTCCAATGCATCATGTCATCTCACGATGCATCCAAAGTACAACAGCCTCAGTTTAGACATCTTGGCTTCAAAGGAGAGTTCAGACTTGATTTGTTGTAGGACACATTTATTTGTCTTTTTATCAGTTTTCTGTATGCATGAAACTTTCCTTCAGCACCACATTTCAATTGAGTTGATCATCTTCTGGTCAGCTTTCTTCACCATCAAGCTTTCAGAAGCATAAATAAAAATCAGAAATACAGTGGTATGGTTGATTCTGACTTTGATATTAAAGATAACATTTGAGACTCTTACTTAGTTTCTTCACTTTCTTTCTTGATCTTTATCTTCTGATTTCCAGACCACAGTCTTTAGTTCAATAACTGAGCCAAGGTGTAGAAAATCTTCTAAGGCTGCAGCTGCACTGTAGAAATAATGCAGTCTGACAATGCTTTAAATGCTTTGGCTCAGTGGTATGAAATCCTGGAGCTCCACTGAGTCCAAAGGTGTTCACTTCCATATCAGTGAGGATAGTATTGCAGCTATAACATTATGATTACTTCTTTTTGTTGTTGTTGTTTTGTGCCTTCACATAGTTTCTAACATATGGCAACCCTAAGGTCATAGGATTTTCTTGGTAAGATTTGTTCAGAGGAGGTTTGCCATTGCCTTCCCCTGAGGCCATCGGGTCCAACACCCTGCCATGCAGGAACTCACAATCAAAGCACTGTAAGCAGATGGTCATCCATTAAAGACCTCCAAAGAAAATTACTTGATCACCCTCTGAGGAAGTGTGTTCCACTGTTTGACAGCTCCCCCCTTTAGGCATTTCTTCCTAACGTTCAGGAGGAATCTGAGATCAACCATGACCAGAATCATAGAGTTGGAAGAGACCCCCCAAGGGCCATTCAGCCCAGCCCCCTGCTATGCAGAAATACACAACTAAAGCATTCTTTAAAAACCTCTCCAAAAAATGGAGACTCCACCACATTCCAAGGCAGCATATTCCACTGTGAATAGCTCTTACTGTCAGAAAGTTCTGCCTAATGTTTACGTGGAAACTTTTTTCCTGTAGTTTATTTATCGTGCTAGTCTCTGGAGTATCACAAAACAAGCTTTCTCCATCCTCAGCACGACAATGTATTGACAGTGTGCCATCTGCCCACTCCTACTTTCTATGGCAGATGCCCAGTAAAGTAGGTTTGGAGGTGCATGGAATGGACAGTTATATGATCAGGGCAACAGCATCACAATCATGCCTATTTGCGGACTGTGAATAAAAATCTGATACAATGTGTAACTCCAGGTTATGCATCCTTAAATCTAATCTTGAATTCCAGCCCATAATTTTTGGGCCTCAGCTCTGCCATGAAACCCAGTGGGTGACCTTGGGCAAGTCACACTCTCTCAGCCTCAAAGGATGGCCATGGCAAATCCCCTCGGAAGAAACTTGCCAAGAAAACCCTATGATAGGTTCACCTTGGGGTCGCCATAAGAAATGACTTCAAGGTACACAACAACAACGGCAACAAGCCTCCTAGGGAATGCCACATAGTGGGGTCCATCATAGGGAAGGACATCTGAGTGTTTAAAACATCCAGACACAGCTGGGCAACATCTGTCTGGGGTCCACAAAGTCTAATCTCAACAAATGGCCCTCTCAATGGCTCACCTACATTGTCTGGTCTGTAGCAAGCGCCACATGACTGGAGGATGACTGTGTGTGTGTGTGTGTTTTTGTGTGTGTGTAGCAATGTGTGTTCTGCAGGCAGGAAGGCAGCTAAATTAAGCAAGTGGTTGAACAATGAGAGATAATGTTAGTGAAACAGAGCACAAAGAGGGAGGAGGTTGTGAGTGGCTGGAATGGGGGAAGCAGCTGTGGAGGGGGAGAGGGGGAAATGGGATCTTGGAAGGAAATTAAAATAAACCCCCAGAAAGTAAAAAAGAGAGAGAACAAAGAGAGGGAAAACAGGAACTGGTTCTTGCAGGGAGTAGTGAGTGCCCTCAGGAGTGCAGAAGCAGAATGGGGTAGGGAAGGATCTGTGATGGGGGACTGAGTGAAAAAGAAAGCTACCCAACAGCCAAACCAATGACTTGTTGAATGGACCTAGGGGAAACTATCAATGGCCTCATTCCCCTTACCTTTTAAACTGTTCGCAATTCAGTTTGAACCGTTTCAATTCGGTGAGGGGGGCCCATGCACAAGATCCATGCACTTTTTGACACTGATGTTTCCACATCTTTTTGGATAAATCAATTCTGCACAAGTGTGAACCAGATGCAGATCAGAATTGATTTAAATTTTCCCTTTGGCTTTTTAGCCATTTCTAGGGTATATGCGCAGCCAGCCTTTGTGTGTCAGCATCTGAATGCCCTAAAGGCACCAGATCCCACCTGATCTTGGAAGTGAAGCAGAAGCAGCTCTGGTTAGTATTTGGATGGGAGATCATCAACAAATACTAGGTGCCCTGGGCTGCATTTCAGAGGAAGAAACTGGTCATACCACTTCAGAGTATTCCTTGTCTATGAAAACCTTATGCAGTCCATGAGTTGTCATAGGTCAACAGGTCACACACACACACGTGTGTGTGTGTTTCTAAAACACAACTTACAAACACAGAGCTTGGGGAAATGACTTGTTTGGACTACAGCACCCAGAATCCTCTAGTCAGCACATTTCCAATCAATGGCTGAATGTTGTACAGCAAGGACAACTTCTGAATCAGGGACTGTTTGGGTCGTAAACTTTTGCCCAACCCAGGAACCTTCTTTTAGGTTTTTTTTACATGTCAACCACATATAGGAAAATGTCCCTTTTTGTTTTTCACATATTCGACATTTGAAGCTCCCTTATACCTCATAGGCAGGGACGAGCTCAGGAGTCATGTACAACTGATACATCATTTTATTTTATTTTTTTAAAAAACCTTTTAAAAAGATCACAACATAAGTTAAATTTTTACTCCTTTGACCACATCTTTTCCCATTATTCCATATGTATATTGTAACCCAAATTCTTAGCCCGTTTTATCATATACTCTTTCAGCTGTGCATCGTCTGTATCAAATTTCAGCAGGCTTTATTTTTACCAGTCACCTGTTTGAATATATTTGCAATTCAAACTAAGATTTATCATAAAATTCTTTATCCACTTTAAATCTTTCAAATAATTGCAAGTATCAAAACCATTGAAAATCATAATCCTTCATCAAAAGTTATTATTTTGTTTTCATAATATATTCTCCTTGTCTGTTCCCCAACTTGTCCAGGTACCTCAACCCTTTTTCTTTGCCTATTGTTTCTTTTTGATGAAAATCATAGAATCATAGAATCATAGAATCATAGAGTTGGAAGAGCCAGTGGGGGTGTCAGGAAGTTCCTCCTAATGTTGAGGTGGAATCTCTTTTCCTGCAGTTTGCATCCATTGTTTCTCGTTCTAGTCTCTGCAGCAGCAGAAAACAAGCTTGCTCCCTCCTCAATATGACATCCCTTCAAATATTTAAACAGGGCTATCATATCACCTCTTAACCTTCTCTTCTCCAGGCTAAACATCCCCAGCTCCCTAAGGCGTTCTTCATAGGGCAAGGTTTCCAGACCCTTCACCATCTTAGTTGCCCTCCTTTGGACCTGCTCCAGTTTCTCCACATCTTTTTTGAATTGTGGTGCCCAGAACTGGACACAGTATTCCAGGTGGGGCCTGACCAAAGCAGAATAGAGTGGCACTATAACTTCCCTTGATCTAGAAACTATACTTCTATTGATGCAGCCTAAAATTGTATTGGCTTTTTTAGCTGCCGCATCGCACTGTTGACTCATGTTCAGCTTATGGTCTACTTGGACTCCTAGATCCCTTTCACATGTGGTCTCATTCAGCCAGGTGTCCCCCATCCTATATCTGTGCATTTCATTTTTCCGCCCTAAGTGCAGAACCTTACATTTCTCCGCATTGAATTTCATTTTGTTAGCACTGGCCCAGCTTTCTAGTCTAAGCTTTCTGTATTGAGACCCATAAAGGCATTTTCTGGCATGTCTCACATAATGATTATTAATATCTACATTTATCTTCACTTTGTCATATCATAATTATTCATGCTATCTGGACCTCAGGCCATGTCCTTCTTGTTCAAATCCAACAGGTTCATCCTCTTTTCAGCTACTTTTAAAATGTTCCTGTTTCTTTCTCCTTTTCCAACTTTCTCTCTTTGTCCTCAGCTTGCTTCTATTGCTACAAACTTGAGTTCAAAATGCATAAGTAGTTTCACTTCAATTGACTCAGCAGGGGGAGTCTTGCCATTCCCTCTGGGCTCAGCAAAAGCAAACTGCTACAGCTTCTCCTAGGTTTTATGTCTTTCCTCATTAACAACTTTTGCCATCTTGACCACACCCTGATTTTGATTGGCCACAGGTGTTCTGGGTTTCACCTGTGAAATGTTAGAAGGTATGTGGATAGCCCCTTGTGATGTCACAGGAAACAGGGTCATGGTGATGCAACACTGGACACCTGCTGCCCATTCCACAGAGTATGCCATTGAAATGAAAAACACCAAGTTTAAGTAATGAAGTACAAATATAGAATCATAGAGTTGGAAGAGACCACAAGGGCCATTCAGTCCAACCCCCTGCCGTGCAGGAACTCCCAATCAAAGCATCCCCAACAGATGGCCATCCAGCCTCTGCTTAAAGATCTCCAAAGAAGGAGACTCCACTACACTCCAAGGGAGTGTGTTCGACTGTCGAACAGCCCTTACTGTCAGGAAGTTCCTTCTAAAGTTGAAGTAGATTCTCTTTTCCTGTAGTTTGCATTGCTCCATGTCCTAGTCTCTGGAGCAGCAGAAACAAGCTTGCACCCTCCGCAAGATGACATCCCTTCAAATACTTAAACAGGGCTATTATATCACTTCTTAACTTTCTCTTCTCCCCCCCCCCCCTCCTCTTCAGAACTGGAGATTCAGCCTTGAGGATATGGGGGCCCTCCTGAGCTTTGACATTACCCTGGCATAGACAGAAAGACCACACACACACACACACACACACACACACAGTTTCAATGGACAGGTTGTGCCCTGGCTAAATTGGACCCCTTATATCCACCTTTAGACCCAGTGTGGTGTAGTGGTTTGAGTGTTGAACTATGTTAAATGCCCTATGTTAAACATAAGGCATTTCCTGTTTAATTCCTGTTTAATTCCTGTTTAAATCCTGTTTGCCCTCTAGTGTGATAAACCTGTATGACTCAGGGTTGAGTCCCAGCTCAGCCATGAAATCCACTGGGCAACCTTGGGCAAGTCACCCTCTCTCAGCCTCAGGGGAAGGCAATGGCAAACCTCTGCACAAATCTTGCCAAGAAAACCCTGTGATAGGTTATTTGTAACCAGTGTGTGAGCCAGTGTGGTGTAGAGTGTTGGACTATAACTCTGGAGACCAAGGTTTGATTCCCATCTTGGCCATGGAAACCCACTGGATGATCTTGGGCAAGTTGCAGTCTCCCACGATAGTGTCGGCTTAGGGTCACCATGCATCAGAATTGACTTGAAGACACACACAACAACTACAAGATCATCTTTGTATGGGCCAAATCCCTTCCAGTTCTCCCTTAACCCACTCAGGTCAAGGCCTGGCACAGCAGGAAGGGTCCTGTGTCACCAGACGGGCGGATGTACACACAAGGCCACGCTGTCTGTGCCCAGGGAGTTTCCGCATTAACCGCAGCCTGTTTGCATTTTGAGCAGATTCCACCTCTCTCTCTGCTCTTTCTCTCCCTGCCTCTCTAGTCTTTCTGCAGGGCTGTTGCAGCCAGTGGGGGTGATTTCCTGCCCTTTCCATCCATCCTCCCTGGTGGGCAGCCAACTCCACCTTCCTCTGCCTTTCAGAAGCCAGCCTGCTTCCTCTCTTACACCCCCAGGGGTGCTTTCCAGCCACTGCCAGAAAATAAATCTCATGCTATTTTTAAAAAATGGGGAGGGAAATGACGAAGGTCTCCTCCTGCTCCAAGCCTGGCTCTGAGAGCTGCAGCTTGGCTCCCCTGGTGAGATGAAGGAGGAAGGGAGAGCAACTTGTAGGGATGGGATGTGGGAGGTAGAGCAACCCAAAGGGCAGAGATGGTGGCGGCGGCAGTGGGGAGAGGTTTGCTTGCATTGCAGGCTGGATCCCTGGGGGAGAGGGCAAAGGGGTGCCATCTTGCACTCTGGCATGGTAGAGATACGGGGCAAGAGGTTATATGTGAAGAGCTCTAAAGATTCAGGCAAGGCAATAAGAAGGGAGCAGAAGATAGAGATGACTCTGCTGCTTGGGATATCTGGGGAACTGTACTCACATAGGAGTTTATCACACTGAAGCTAATTTCAGCATTAAAGAGAAATTGAAGTGCATTTAAAGCATCCTGCAAATAAAGCGAAAATGACAAGTAATTGCATGAATGATTATCACACACAATTGCGCAAATAAAGTGATGTCGGAAATGCATTGTCGCTAAAATCCCAAAAGTAAAATGATGCATGTTAATGCTTCTTTGTGACCACTTTAATGGCGTGTTTTGTGTGATATTGTGTAAAATCATTTTACGTAATTACGCAATTTTTCTGGGATATTAACAGGATAAACTCTCAGTCCCCTTCGTGTGATAAACTACTTACTCTCAGCCTCAAAGGAAGGCAGTGGCAAACCTCCTCTGAACAAATCTTGCCAAGAAAAGGTTCACTGCCTTAGGGCCGACATAAGTCAGAAGCAACTTGGAGGCATGCGACAAGAATAGCAGGGATATAATGGTTTGAGCATTGGGCTATGACTCTGGAGATCAGGGTTTGATTCCTCACTTGAGCATAAAAATAAAATCTCAGCGGGTAATCTTGGGCAAGTCACACTCTCTCAACCTCAGCGGATGGAAATAGCAAACCCCCTCTAGAGAAGCTTGCCAAGAAAATCTCATGATAGGTTCCCCTTAGGGTCACCATAAGTAAAGAATGACTTGGAGGCGCACAAGAAAAAAGGGGCTTGATAGACAGCCCCTAAGGGGCGGCTCAGTGCCATCCCTGGGAGCACCGGATTGGGACCATGGCAACCACACACTGCAGCCCTGATCTGGCCTTTCCACAGCACAAAAAGGAACCACAAAAGCAGCTCCTATTTGCACCATGGAAAGGGTACCCTAGCTGTGGCAATGGCAGCAGGGTTGAGACGGCTGGCATGAGGTCACCACGCTCCCACTTTGCCCTCATGCCAGTCTTTATGTCAATCTATAGAACCCGAAAGTCATCAAAAAGGAGTTTTCACCACCACCACCACCACCAAAATAAAAATAAAATAAAACCCCCTGGCAGGGAATGCCCCTGGAGAGGTCTCTCTAGGCAGTTTCAGTTCCATGAATTGGAGAAGATTCTGATGCGAAATGTGACTTTAATCCTTTCCCTGTTATCTCTTTGACATCATCCCTGGAAACCCTGTTGAAGAGAATTTTCAAGTGACAAGAATCCTAGCAATTTAGGGCCTCTGCACAAAAATCAGACATGGAAAAAAAAATTACACAGAGAATAGCATTATATGCACAGAAAATATCCTATTTCTGTGCAGACATTTTATTTTCGGTGCAGGAAGGCTTTTTCCTGTGCAGAAAATGCAGTTTTCTGTGCTAAACTCCCACATGCAAATTTTGTTCAGAGAAATCCCAAAGAGAGAATAGCTTGAAAAACTGCAACATTTTCAAAGTCTCTTGCAATGAGAAGTAAATTGGTTAAAATACTTGTGGCATCCATTGAGGTTGAAATCAGTAACAAAATTACATCACTAAGATATGAAAAGACCAAATTGCTTTTGAAGGTCACTGTTACCTTCTGAGAGCATTTATGTGCTGTTTATTGCCATAGACTGCCCTTATCCATACCATTGCTTCATTCATTGCTTCCATTAGTGGGTACAAGCCAAACATGTGACAGCAATGTGATGCAGCAGCTAAGAATGCCAATGCAATTTTAGACTGCGTTAGTAGGAGTATAGTCTAGATCAGGGGAAGTAATAGTGCCACTCTATTCTGCTTTGGTCAGGCCTCACCTGGAAAATTGTGTCCAGTTCTGGGCATCACAATTCAAAAAGGATGTGGAGAAACTGGAGCATGTCCAAAGGAGGGCAACTAAGATGGTGAAGGGTCTAGAAACCATGCCCTGTGATGAGCAACCTATGGAGCTGGGTATGTTTGGCCTAGGGAAGATAAAGTTAGGAGGTGATATGATAGCCTTTGTTTTGATATTTGAAGAGATGTTGTATTCAGGATGGTGCAATCTTGTTTTCTGCAGTAGTAGAATCCAGACCAATGAATTCAAATAGGAAAAAAGATTCCACCTCAACATTAGGAAGAACGTCCTGATGGTAAAAGCTGTTCAACAGTGGGACATACTGCCTGGGAGAGTGATGGAGTCTCCTTTTTTGAAGATTTTTAAAGAGAGGCTGAGGGCAGCCATCGTCTGTGCTTTGGTTGTGTTTTCCTGCATGGCAGGGGATTGGATCAGATGGCCCTTGGGGTTTCTTCCAGCCCCATGATTCTATGATCCTATGATCTCCTCCATTTCTGAAAGTAGAGAAAGAGGCAATACAGGTGGGACTTGCATAATCCCTGTTCTCCCTGCTCCTTCAGAGAGAGGGAAGCCCAATAAGGTTCTGATTAAAATAGCCCCTATCTCCCCTCTGATTTTCCATGCCAAGGTGCAGCTTTTCCTGGGTAGATGTGCTGCTTATGGCCAGAACCCCATGAAAACCCATTTAGGGCTGGAGAACAGAGGCTCCTTGTAAGGAGAGAGCTCAGGAAGGGGAACTTGGAATGGGGTCTCTTGGGGTCAGGCCTGGCTGGGACATTGGCTTGCTGGTTTTAATCTGCGTAAGTGACTTAGAGGCTGGAAACAAGATCCGCTTCTTAAGAGGAGTCTGAATGAAAGCAGGGCAGAGGGCTGGGGGTTGAGAGGGAGGGAGGTCCAGCTGGCTTTGCAAAAGCTTGAATCCCCCCCAAGGAATTTCTGGAGGGTAGGAGGCAGGAAGCAGCAGCAGCAACAGAGAAATGGGTGAAGAATGATGCCAGTCCGGCTCTGCAGTTTCCATTCCTTCTTCTGTCCCCTTGTGCTGGAAAGCATCTGCATATCTCAAAAGCAGAGATATGAAAAACACCCCAAAAAGACTGTGTGGGTAAAGACAAAGCCTGGATAGTTGTTGAGTGCTTTCAGTTTTCTTCTGACTTATAGTGACCCTAAGGCTGTACCTGTACTGCAGCAATAATGCAGTCTGACAACATTTTAACTGCCATGGCTCAATGCTATGAGATTCTGGGATTTGTAGGTTGTCGTGGCACCAAAGCATCCTGACAGAGAAGGTTAAATATCTCGCAAAACAAATCCCTCATGACAGACTTCAAATCCCAGAATTCCATATTATGAAGCCATGAAAAAGCCGTGTTATTAAAGTGATGTCAGACTTCATTATTACTGTGATGCAGATGCAGCGTAAAGTAATCCTAATGTAGGAGTTTATCACATGAAGGAGATCAGCAGTTATCCCGTAAATATACTGGAAAAATCAAACAATTATGCGAAACGGTTTCACATGACATCACACAGTGGTCACAAAGAAGCATTAACGCTCAACTTTTTAGTTTTGGGATTTCAGCAACAATGTATTTCCGATATCACTTTATTTGTGGAATAGCATGTGATAATTATTTGTGCAATTGCTTGCCATTTTTGCTTTATTTGCAGGATGCTTTAAATGCCCTTTAATCACTCTGTAATGCTGAAATTAGCTCCAGGGTGATAAACTCCATAGGGTTTTCTTGGCAAGATTTGTGCAGAAGGGTGAGAGAGGATGATTGGCTCAAGTTCACCCAGTGGGTTTCCACAGCTGAGTGAGGATTTGAACACTGGTCTTCCAGAGTCCTGCCGATAGTCCAAAACTCAAACCACTACATCACACTTGTTCTCTTACAATACTTCTGCCCCAACATTTCTATAAGGAGTTCAAGGGGGAATATACATGGTTCTCCTTCTCCAGTTTTATCTGTGCAACAACCTTGTTAGGTAAGTTAAGCAAGTAGAGAAGAGTGTCACTGAGCCCAATATGAGCTTTTTCACATTACACAATTATACAACTTTGATCCCACTTTAATTGTCATGGCTGCATCTATGGAATCCCAGGATTTGTCATTTGTGGAGTCACTAAAGCTCTTTGGTGGAGAATTCTAAGTAATTCCCAAATTAGATAAATCCCAGGATCCCATAGGATTCAGGCACAGCAATAGTATCAAACTGCTAGAAGTTGTGTAGTATTACTCGCTAATCTAGAAGTTTAGATTCACACTACACAATTAAACCACTATGTTTCCATTTTGACCACCATGGCTGCATCCTTTGGAAACCTGGGAATTGTAGTTTGAAGAGGCAATAGAACTCTCTGGCTGAGAATTCTAAGTGCTTCATGGGACTCCAAATCCTAGACTTCCATAGGATGGAAGCATGGCAATTAAAGTGCTATCAAAATAGGGTATTTATGTAGTGTGGAAAAGACTAAAGTGGAAAACAAAACTAAATCTCTCCAAGACAGCAGGCGGGTGTAATAAAGGCCTGAGTTACAAAGGTTAACTGAATTCTCCAAGGTGGATGGAATTTATTTTCTCAAAAGAGGCCTATTAGTTTGGATAGCTCCTTTAATGCTAGCCCATGTTTCAAAAGAAGCATTGCCAACGTACAGGTAGTCTAATTCCTATTTGATCTCATGTTTCTCATACAAATAGATTCTTGTTTCAAGCAATACATTTAATTTGATTAATTCAAGACTGCTTTGTGTGTGTCTGTTTTTTAAAGGTTTTAACGTAATGCTTTTTGTGTAAATATTTTTGAGACTGTCAAGCAAGAGAAAGAGTTTTTTAAAATTTATTTGAAATGACAAAGCAAATAAGCAAACACTAAATACACAATACAGAAACAAATAAGACGAAATAAAACAAACAGTAAACAAAATTGAATTCCCAGTCCCCCCCCCCCCCCCAATAAAAATAACTCATTTTCTCTAACTGTGTTGTATTAAACATCTCGGGGTAGCCATATTGCCCATATAGCAAATCCAATAACATCCAAATAATTATACCTTTATTGGGCCAACCAGAACGCACAATTACATGTTGCAGGTTTTCGAAGTCGCGCTCACTTCTTCTTCAGGCAAACAGGAGAAAGAAATTGAAGACGTTAGTCACAGGCCTGCATTTTCTGTTTCTTGTCTTAGTTCAGATGGTAGGGAGGGCTATAAGCAGGCTGGCACCCAGTCCCCACAGTGGTCATGTGGTCACTGGTAGATTTTCAAAGTCAAGGAAATTTAATGTCCATTTGCAATTCAAAGAAGATATTTCCTTGGAATCCAGCATGTCTCCTTCCTTTGTGAAGCCACAGGCTCCTATGTGGATAGAGAACACTGAATTTCTCAATACCTTTGTTGAAGGCAGAAGCCTCAGATGGCGAGGTCCCTGTGCACTGGCTGTTTCCATAGGAAATACTGTATCAACTTAAATATAAGTTACTCCTCTCTAGATTACATCTATCATATTTATGATTTCTCCTTATAACACAAGAAAGGTTTTCTTTCTATATATCAAAGCCTAAAGTTACAATGTCTTAGTTACTTTACATAGTCTGTATGGAAGAAGCCCGCAAGGGTTATCAAGTGTAACCCCATTCTTCCATGCAGGAACTCATAGTCAAAGTACTCCCGACAAATAGCCTTCCATCATCTTAGGTTTATCACACAGGGCTTGGGGAACGGGAAAAGGGCGGAACAGAAGGAAACAGAAATGGGGTGGAAAGGGGGATAAATGCATATTATTGCATGGGAGAACACCACTGATGCCACCAGAGGTCCCCAATCTGTTCCCTATCTGTGCCACAGCAGCCGATTTTGAAGAACTGTTCAGAATCGTTCTTCAAAATTGGCTGCTGTGGGACATATGGGGAACAGATTGGGGACCTCCAGCGGCATTGGCGGCATTCTCCCATGCGATAATATGCATTTCCCCCCATTCATGTTCCCTTCCCTTCCATCCCATTCCCATTCCCCAAGCCCTGTGCAATAAACTTATTTGTTTAAAAACCTCCAAAGAAGGAGACTTTATCACTCCCTGAGGGAGTTTGTTCCACTGTCAAACAGCCCTTACAGTCTGGAAGTTCTTCCTAATGTTAAGATGGAATTTCTTTTTCTGGTATCTGAATCCATTGTTCTGGGTCTTGTCCTCTGAACTGTATATGCCTGGCTAGTAAGCTCCTGTGCATGACTTGGGCTGCTTCTATCTTGTCTCTGATGGACTTTACTTGGTACTTTACCCCTGGCTGGCCTTCGAGACAAGGTACAAACTAACACAGAAGCCACCTACTGCCACAGATTGTGGGTATGGGAAAGAAAGCCACACAAAACAGCCAAAATGAGGATTTCAGTGGAAACAGCATTTCCCACTGCCTCTATTGGTTTATCACACTAGAGGGCAAACAGGATTTAAACAGGAATTAAACAGGAATTAAACAGGAAATGCCTTATGTTTAACATAGGGTATTTAACATGCCTTATGTTTAACATAGGGCATTTCCTGTTTAATTCCTGTTTAAATCCTGTTTGCCCTCTAGTGTGATAAACCTTTCTAAGAGTGGGCAGAAGAGTTTGCTTCTGAAATGAAGGTCTGTAAGAAAATGACAAGTATGCCACAAAGTGCAACACCCCCGTGTTATGTCTGCCAAGGAAATGCCACCAGACACATAACCAGTTTCCTTTCCACATCTTGTGCGTTCTTGTACCTGGAGATGGTGAAATGCATGACACCTGCATCATGCTGCAGACGAACCTTTTCTCAACCTGGACACTCTCTGGATGTTTTGGATTGAAATATATAACATCCCCTCCAACTACCATACCTAAAGGGATGCAGCAAGAGCGGGGGGTCCATGGTGCAGTGAATGAATGGCTTCGGCATCATTGTTGTAATGTACAGGTTAATCCCACAATAGGCATATAAGCCTTCAGCAGGTTCAGAAAAGCATTACCCAGCAAGCAGAGCTGATCACAGTCCATAGTTGTCAGTATTAAAAATGTTTTCCAGTTACACTGTATACTTAAAGTCCAAACAATTTACCTGTTTAAAAAAGCCTTATCCCATTTGTCAGCATCTCAAAACATACTGTCTTTCCAGGTCTTACCCTCTTTCTCCACCAAGAGGTTTATCACACTAGAGGGCAAACAGGATTTAAACAGGAATTAAACAGGAATTAAACAGGAAATGCCCTATGTTAAACATAAGGCATGTCAAATACCTGTTCGGGGCTCGAACAGCAAGTCTCCTCTTGTCTGGCTGCCATCTCTCAGTGGATGCGGCATCGGCGCTTGAAGCTCAACATGTCTAAGACAGAGCTTCTCATCTTCCCACCTAAACCCACCCTTCAATACTCCTTTTCTGTTTCTGTTGACGGCATTTCTATTCAGCCGGTTCAGCAAGCCCGCAGTCTTGGCTTCATTTTTGATTCCTCGCTGTCATTTACTCCCCAGATTCAGGCCACCGCCAAGACCTGTAGATTCTTTCTTTACAACATTGCTAAAATCCGTCCTTTCCTCTCAGCCTCCACCGCCAAGACTCTGGTCCATGCCCTAGTGGTATCACGACTAGATTATTGTAACCTCCTTCTGACAGGGCTTCCTCTCTCTCATCTCCATCCTTTAATCTCTGTCCAGAACTCAGCTGCACGTATTATCACATCTGCTCGCCGCTTTGACCATGTTTCTCCTCTTTTATCCTCCCTTCACTGGCTCCCCTTCCCCTTCCGCATCCAGTACAAGCTTTTGTTGTTGACTTTCAAAGCCCTCCACGGACTGGCCCCTCCTTACTTGTCTGAACTTCTTTCTCCTCACACTCCTTCTCGTACCCTCCGTTCTGGTAGTCTAGGTCTCCTGTCCCAGCCGAGGATTTCCACTGCCCCATCCCGGATTCGTCCCTTCTCACTTGCTGCCCCTCACTCCTGGAACCTTCTTCCCCCACATGCACGCCTCATCACTTCCCTAACCAGGTTCAAAACTGAGTTAAAGACTATATTATTTAGGGAAGCTTTCCCAGGACTGTGCCATCCGCCCCAGGATGCCTCCTTTTAACTTTGTATTAAGAAGCCATGCCCTCCCTCCTGTCCATCTGCCTTGGTCCTGGCCCCAGAGGGAGAGAAGAACCATTGGACCTCACCCCCTTTCCCATCACCTTCCCCTCTTCCTTTTGTGTTGTCTCTTTTAGACTGTAAGCCTGAGGGCAGGGATCCGTCTAATTTATGATTGTATGTACAGCACTGTGTAAATTTACAGCGCTATATAAATAAAGGTTAATAATAATAATAATAATAATAATAAATACCCTATGTTAAACATAAGGCATTTCCTGTTTAATTCCTGTTTAAATCCTGTTTGCCCTCTAGTGTGATAAACCTCTTGGAGTTTCCCACAAGAACCACCTTGGAAATTTGCAGCTCAAATGTGTCAGCAATGTGATGCAGCAGTTTATAAAGCCAATGCAATTCTAGGCTGCATCAATAGGACTAGAGTGTCTAGATCAAGGAAATTAATAGTGCCACTATATTCAAAAAGGATGTTGAGAAGCTGGAGCGTATCCAGAAGAGGGTGACTAAAATGGTAAAACCATTCCCTATAAGCAACAGATTAGGGAGCTGGGTGTGTTTAGCCTGGAGAAGAGAAAGTTAAGAAGTGACATGATAGTTGTATTTAAATAGTTGAAGAGATGTCATATTGAGGATAGAGCAAGCTTGTTTTCAGCTGCTGCAGAAGCTGAGACGATGGAACAGATTCAAGCTACAGGAAAAGAGATTCCACTTCAACATTAGGAAGAACTTCTTGATGATAAGAGGTATTTGACACTGGAAGATGCTGCCTCATGGAGATTCCTTCTTTGGAGGTTTTTAAACAGTGGTTCCATGGCCATCTGTCAGGAGTGCTTTGATTGTATATTCCTGCATGGCAGAGGGTTGGACTAGATGGCCCTTGGGGTCTCTTCCAACTCTCTAATTATATGATGAGTGTCTATGCTTATTATTCCAGGCTGAGAGTGATACACAATCTTTTCTCAGCATCACAAATAGGATAGTACTGTATACCCCATCATCCAGCATTACCATACATATGCTCAAGCACAGCACAGTAGAACCATGTCTGGAATATGATCCTGGCCACAGCCATCCTGGGGTGGGAATCCTACATCACCCTGGTGTTGCCAGGGAACTCTTCCAGCACACCCCAAATCCCAGGAACCCAAAAACAGCCTTCTTGGCTCTCTTTTTTTCTTATTTCAGAAAAGGCCAGCGAGAAACATTCCATCAGCTGGGAAAATCCGACTGGCAGTACTTGGGAAAATTCCTTTTGGGAGGGTTACAATTGGGCTGCACTAGACCCCCCCCCCCTATATCTCCTTCTAGGAAACATCTATTGGCAGTCTGTTACAGTGAGTTGAGTAGGAAGATTGGGGGTGACCACTCTGCATGGTTTCATAGCTGCCTTGCATCCTATCTCAGAAGAAGAAGGGAATATAAATTCAATTAATGAATGAAACCTGTGATGAGAGATAGAAAAAAAGAGACTTCAAAATATTATACAAATATTCCCAATTGCGTGCTTATTTACAAGTAGACAACATGGCATTCCTACTGCACAGTTATAGCAGTTTGATTCCACATTAACTGCCATGGCAGTCTCCTAAGGAATCCAGGTATTTATAGAAGTGATGTAGACTTGAGTCAATTGACTTGGACTTAAGTCAGACTCTAGTCATTTCAATGACTCCTCTTGGACCTGAATCTGCAATAAATGATGCACTGATTCAACTCAACTCGAGACTTGTGTATTTTTAGCAACCTCCTTGCTGGTCTAACTTCATCCAGAAATAGCAAACACATCCTACATTGCCTTCCCTTGAGGCTGAGAGAATGTGATTTGCCCTAGGTCATCCAGTGGGTTTCATGGCCAAGCTGCTCTCCAGAGTTGTAGTCCAACTCTCAGGACTCTTTCAGACGTGGGAAACTGGAAGTATAATTCAAGAGCAATCCAAACGCAATTCTGGGATTTCACATTATTGCGAATTAATTCTTCTCGCGCAAATTCGGGCAAAAGGGAAGTCACTCCGAATGCAATCATGGGTTTAACGTTATTGCAAATTTAAGCTTCTCACGCGATTTCGGGCAAGGGGGGGTTATTTTCAGGTAATGGGAAGTAATTCCCAATGCCTTCCGAACGGAGCAGGGGTTCAGGTAAATTCGCTAAACAAGCGAATTTACATGAATCCGCATTGGCTCCATTCGGAATTGGGAGAAATTCCTCCCGTTTGAAAGAGTCCTCAGACACTCAGACACCACCCTGGCTCTCCCCAAACTATAATTCCCAGGATTCCACAGGATGGAGCCATGGCAATTGAAGTGGTGTCAAACTTCTTTATTTTTGCAGTGTGGAAACATCCTCTCAATGGTGGGATACAAAGAGGAGATCTTGGCTCCTTTCCTAGTCTTTGTCTGCATGGGTAGCTGTTACCCACATGCCCACCATGCCTCTCAGGTTTGCCTCTCTGCCAGGATCAAGGGATACTCAGGAGTGAGCTATAGATAAGGTGGGGGCACGCAGTGTCTAAGGAGTTTGAGGGTCACCTGTCCCTATAAGCTAAAAGTAGGCAAAGATTAAGATCATGCTAAGCATCCTGGGAGGAGAGAACAACTAAAGCAAGTCTTAAGGGATGCAGGGGGAGGTTAGTAGCCTGGGAAAATCCTCTCTTCTGCTGCCTCTGCTTTGCCAGGATTTAAGGGTTCAGCTCAACAACCGTTGCTTTGTCCCTGCTGAAATTCACCTGCAGACAAATCCGGCTGGGATCAGGATGGAGGTGTATGTTCAGCCCTTCGGCTTTCTTTTTTCCTATCCCTGGGATTAGGGACATCTCCCTTTTCTATATATATTTAAAAAGATTGTTTCATGCCAAATCCACCCCCCATCTCATGCATGTTTCCTAAGTGATGTGTTGGCTTTCAGTTCATCCGCACCAAAGCAATGCTTTTGCAGAGCTGCTTTGGAACAAAGACAGAGCACACCCCAGGGCCACAAGACTGTACAAAGTTGGCTGTGTCACATTTTCAAAGTAGACTTAAGTCCACAAAAGCTCATGCTGCCAACTTCTTTCTTTAGTTAGTCTCAAAGGTGCTACAAGTTCTCTTTACATACTGATTTTACAGACTAACACGGCTATATCTTTGGGTTCAGGAGTGTAGTAGATAGGGGCATTGCCTATTAAATAGGAATGCGAGCCACAATAAAATTTTCTTTCAGTCTTGCAATTTCTAGCATTGCAGAGAGTAAGAAATGGATAATGGTTCACACATCATGCAATATGCAATGCAGAGAAGGCAAAAAGATATGGTGTGGATGATTCAATACAGGAACCTTAGATATCAGATATTAGATATTTGCCATATATACCAGTTTGGCAGAGACAGTCCCAGTTCATCCTCTATCATCCCACTTTTTCCGCTCTTTTTGAGATGTCTCAGTAAGCAGCTACACTGCAGAAATAAAGCACTTTGACACCACTTTAACTGTCTGTATGTGTGTATGTATGTCTGTATATAGTCAAGCCTATTGGGCTTGAATATGTGCGAGATTCTGTTTTTGGGGGGGCTGCGGAAGGCTGACTGTATAATAATATCATACAGTATATTTTATTTTACTTATAGATGATAGATAGATAGATAGATAGATAGATAGATAGATGATAGATTCACCAAGAATTGGTAACTGAATATTACTCCATAAAATCAAGATTAGATTATCAGGGCTCTTGAGTTGGCAGAGATGGATAAACTTTCAACATTACTGAAGAAGAAATTGTTGGTCAACTTCATAAAAGAGTGGCAACCATTCCTACTTAAACAAGAAAGAAAAGAAAAGAAGATCAAGCTTGCAGACTGGGATGCCTGAAGCATTTCAGATGATGGGAGAAGTGAATTTATACTAGAAAAGCAAATTAGAGAAGTTTGATGCATTTTGCTTTAAATTTCCTGAGATAGGAAAATGGGAAGTTCAATTTTAGTTAGATTATTATAGGTAGTTACTTGGATTAGGTTAGTTAGATTTGATATATGTTGGGTTTAGGGTTTTTAAGGGGGGGATAGAAGTGGAAATTACACTTTTTAAGATTGTTTGTAGATTATTAGGTTTATTTGTGGGGGTTTTGCTGTTTTATAGTAGTGTTGTGTTTAGTTGTTTTGCTGCTGTTTGGTTTTTAATTTTGTATGTTATGATTTACAAAAGTAATTTTGTTTTTTTTAAAAATGTATTTTATGATTTAGAGATATGAGAGCAAGCATGGTGTAGCAACCGATTTGCTGGCTCCTGTAAAGGTTATGGCAGGTGGAAGACCCCCTCTCATCCTGTTCTGACCTGTGCGGATTAAAGGGGGAGTTGGAGGGAATCTTTCTCCAGATCCTGGAACAATCTGGAGTGACGTCCCTGAGGATTTCCCTAAGGGGGAAAGAACGCATGAGTTTTAAAGGCCATCTGGAATTGGCATTAGTCAAAGATTCCTCAAAGAGGCCACAATCTGGCCTGGAACTCTTCAGGAGGAGTGGATTTTGCAGGCCACTGAGTTCAAAATGTAAGATGCAGTGCAGAGAAGACACACACACAAATGATAAGAAATCAATGGATGATTCTAAACAGGGAGTTTAGATATCAGATTGTAGGTATCTGTCAAATGTTCCGAGATGGTCCCAATTAATCATCGTCTCACTTTTTCAGCTGTTTTTAAGAGGGCTCAGCATGCAGCCACATCGCAGAAATAAAACAGTTTGACACCACTTTGACTGTCGTGGCTCCATCCTGTGGAAAAAAACAATATTGCTAGGAAAGGTGCAGGGAAGTAGAAAGAGAGGAAGGCTGCCTGCCAGATGGATGGACTCTATGAGGGAGGCCACAGGTATGAGTTTGCAGGAACTAAGCGGAGCAGTGGAGGATAGGGGGTCTTGGAGATGTCTCATCCATAGGGTGAGTTGTGATCAACTCAAGGGCAGCTAACAATAAGCAACAACTACCAAATGTTGGAGTACTATGCATCTTTATTGCTCAGAGTCCATTGTCCCCTGGAGTGTGTTGGGAAGCAGACATGCTGGCAGGGCTGGCAGTCTTCTTGGTACATCTCTGTTGCCTGTCTTCAAATCCCTCTTGGAAAGAGATGAGCTGGAGAGGAGAGAAGGAGAGAAAAATGGGACAGAGGGGTTTGGGGAAGGGAGAGCTGGGGAGGGGTGTAATTTGATATTTCTAATGGACTCCCACTGAGCAAGGAAGCAGAGGGGCCAGAAGCTTTATTTCAAAGCCAGCCTTGTCACAGCCAAAGATGTTGCTGGGATGAAATGGAGAGGTGGTGGGTGGAGGGGATCTCAGCTGATGAAAAAGAAGGAGCTTCCATATGTCTGAGCAATTAGGGGGTCGTTAGGGGATTAGAAGTCACATTAATAAGCCTTTCCTGCTTGGAATCAGAGGCTCAGCTGCAACGTTTGTGCAGCCAGAGAGGGGAATGGGACAAGCAAAAGCCACAATGGTTGCAAGCATCAATGCAAGCATCTCTCATCTAGGCAATACTGTAGTATTCGTGCTGGAAAACAATGCGAGAAAAATGGCAGGTTATTGGGAGAAATGGCACCCACGTTCTTTCCAAGATGCCTGCTTAGACAGGTACTCTAGAATTGTTTTTTTTTGGGGGGGGGCTCACAGTGGTGTCACTAGGATTGGTGTAACCCATTGCAGTAACTCATTTTGTCTCTCACACACCCCCTTTTACCTCCTCCCATACCACACTCTTGTTGTTGTTGTGTGCGCCTTCAAGTCATTTTCCAACAGACTTCTGGTGACCCTAAGGCGACCCTATCATGGGGTTTTCTTGGCAGGATTTGTTCAGAGGAGGTTTGCCATTGTCTTCCCCTGAGGCTGAGACCATGTGACTTATGGAATCCCTAATGTGACCATATCATACAGGGTTTTCTGGGGCTGAGAGTATGTGACTCACCCAAGGTCACCCAGTGGGTTTCCAATAATAGCAAAGCGAGGAATTGAACCCTGGCCTCCAGGATCATAGTCCTCTCCTCAGTTCACAACACCGCACTTGCTTTCATACCACACCATACAGAATCCTTAGTCATGTTTGTTGTATAAATGTTACTCACTAATCATAATTCCCATATTTCACTGAATGTAATGGCAGTGGTCAAGATTGACTTGAGAGTGATTAACAACAATGGTTGTGACATAAACACCTTTAAATGGCAATACTATATGTACAGCCTAAATGTATTTGCACATACACAGTTTCATGCAATTAATATGAAAATTTGGTAAGATGAGATGTTTTTAAAGAGTAACAATTTTTAAAAAAACTGGAGCCCTTTCCTTTCTCTACCCACTGAGCTTCACTCCAGCCTGGTCTTTTCTTCTGCTGAGCTCCAGGGTTTTGAAGGGATGCGGGTGAATACTACAGTCCATTATTGCCAAAAGGCAGACATTTGGGGAGCAGTGGTGTCACTCCAACTTAGGGTGCCACTTGGTGTTGTCCACATCCCTCACACCTCATTAGTGATAACCTTAGAGACGCAACGTTTTTAGGCAGGTTGTTTTGCCTACTTGCACGTCCTTGCAGAGGGAGAACACATTATTTTCTCTATCCATTACCACTCAAACATCCTTAAATATGAAGTTATCTTACAAGCACAATGTATACCTATAGATGCCCTCCTTATGTTCAATGAAGCTCTGTTGTTGTGTGCCTCCAAGTCAATTTTGACTTAGGGGGACCCTAAGACGAACCTATCATAGGTTTTCTTGGCAAGCTTCTTCTGAGGGGCTTTGCCATTGCCATCCTCTAAGAGAGTGTGACTTGCCCAAGGTCACCCAGTGGGTTTTTATGCTCAAGTGGAGAACTGAACCCT
This sequence comes from Urosaurus nigricauda, assembly GCA_034509955.1. Taxonomy (NCBI): domain Eukaryota; kingdom Metazoa; phylum Chordata; class Lepidosauria; order Squamata; family Phrynosomatidae; genus Urosaurus; species Urosaurus nigricauda. Next base: position 6,436,259 of record JAOEGL010000004.1, read on the forward strand.
GATCTCTGGAGTCATAGTCCAGTACTCAAACCACTACACCACACAGGCTCCCCATCAGTGGAGCTGACTTCCAAGTAAGTGTGTGTAGTAGAGATTCCAGGCAGCTTTTGCTATTCTTGGGAAGGGTCAACAAGTAGCTCTCTTCATATTTCTTGGTTGATTGTAGTTGCTTCTGATTGGTAATGCCTCAGGAAGCTCAACTACATAGCAGTCTTGGCAGTCCAGTTTTGTCAGATTATTTCAAGGAGGGCTCAACCCCTGTTGCTTAGTCTTGGGGGGGGGGCATGTATATCTCCTCCCACCCCTCTGTTCTGAGATCTACACACTTAGACAAGATAGTGAGAATCTGGAGAAATGAACGCCTGGGTGAACGGCAAAGCCAGCTGGGAGCATGAATCCGTCTCAGAGGGAATTAAATTCCTGTGGAAGTTTTGCAAGAAGGCAAATAAAGCGGGCATGGATTAGGCATCTGGGTGGCCTTGCATTGCATGGCTGTAACTACTGTAAGTCTCAGCCCAGAGGGATGCTTGCCAACCAAGCCTCTTGGAGCAGGGAAGTTGAGAGATGCAAAGAAGCAACAGAGGGTCAAGTAGGAATGCATGCTGCGAAATAGGCCTTGGAGCCTAGATCCACAAGATTGAATAGCAGGCTAGTTTGAGGCAGAAGGGGAGCCTTTTACCAATGTAAGGCTGTAATTTTTTGCCCTCCCTCCTTTTGCTGGGAAAAAGAGCATCCAGCCATCAGGGAGAGGATGACCCCAATTTTTGAGATGGCTTGCTTTAAAAATACTCCACCTTTGTTTTACTTGTTGAATCCCCACCCAAACCCTCTAACATTTCACAGATGAAAACTGATTCATGTGTGGCTATGCAACTTTAAAGTGTGGTCAAGATGACAAAGGTTATTAATCACGAAGGGCAAACACATTAGCTAGGGGAGGCTTTAGCAGTTGAATGTTGCCTGAGTCTACTGGGAAGGGCAAAATCCTGCACTCTCCTCTCCTCCCTGCTGAGTTAACTGAGTTAAGTGATAGGTTTTGTTTTTTTCCGGCTTGCCATAAGTCGGAAATGACTTGAAGGCACACAACAACAATATTCTGTGCAAATAATGATTCATGTTTAACTTATCATGAATGACATCCCTAGGTGCTGCCTTCTGTGATATGACAAGAGGTTATCCCTTGAAGGTCAAGTTTTGACCTCCAAATATCAGGGCCTGGCATAGTCCTGATCTGGTAATTCCAGTTTGTTGCTGCCTCCTCTGTGTAATACTCATTAGATGGTTTCCATTCCAGCAGAACATCTAGGCCTATTCTGCTCTGAATCATTAGCCAGGGTCATTCTTCCTCCTGGCAGTCACACATTAAAAGAGGGACATTCTTTCTATACACATCACTTTCATTGTATGCTGCCCCAACACTCTCTGGGTAATGACTGGCACGATACGTGCCTCTGTGTTCAGCCTTGGGCTCCCCAGCATTGCCTTCAGGAGCCCCGGCTGCCATTGTTCCACTTACTAGGCAAACGTGCCATGCTTCCTGCTGAAACCCGCAGCCAACCAGTGGAAGAATGAGGGCACAGATCCAATTGGCAGAGATTAGCAAAGATTAGCCATCAGGGTGGGAGATTTCTCCCCTTAAGCGGCAGATGGTCTCAAATAGAGTCCGGGTGAACTGAGTCAAATAGGGTTAAGATCTAGCAAGCTGCCCTGAACTGTCCCATGATTATGGATGCATATCATCCAGCATGTCGCAGATGAAAACCAAGACATGTGCAGCCAAACAATATCAGAGTGTGATCAAAATGGCAAGTGTAACTGTTAATGAGGAAAAACAGACAAGTTAGGAGATGCAGCTGTTTGCTTTTGCCTGAGCCTTTTGGGAAGGGCAAGATTCAGCTCCCTCTTGGTTTTCTCTCATCTCCTCACTGCTAACTGAATGCAAACTACTTTTGCACTTTGAATTCAGGTTACAGCAATTGAAGTAAGCTGAGGGAGAAGGAGGAAAATGGGAGAAGGAGAATGAAACTGGGACATTTTAAAAGCACCTGAGAAAGTGGGACAACAAATGATTAATCAGGACTGTCCCTGTGAAACTAGGTTATTTGAAGGGTATATGATCAACATAGAGGGCAATGTAAGAAAGGTGAAAATGGGTCCCTGCTCCAAGAAGTGGGTGGGAAGAGAAAGACAGTTTGTGCTTCGAACAAGGAATTATATTTTTGACACTTGTTTAGCCAGTTGCTCCTCCACCACCACAGTACTTTCCTACTCTCTTTCCCAGAGTTCAGAAAAGGGGCTGGAATCCTGTATCACCATCTATGTTATGTAACTTTATGTATACTTAGCTACATATCAGAGGTACTAAGGAACTCTGCTCAAATGATTTATTCTTGAATTTTCAAAGACATTCCAGGGGGTCTTTGTATTTGCTGAGTTAGCAATCTCTTTCCTCACCAGTTGTTTTAGTGCAAAGGCTCACCATCCACACTGCTTTGCATCCACTTTCTGGCTAAAAGTAAGTAGGCCAGATTTTTACCTTTTCTTGTCTCCATATGTAAGTGAGAATGAATAATCCTCTCATTTCACCTTGCTCTAGGAAAAAACCCTTTAGCTAAGGTTTCTGTCTTAATTTCAAAATAGTACAATATATTCTCTCTCTGTGGGTGTGTGTATTTGAATGACAATCTGTGAGTAAATGTGCCTCTAATGCTACGTAATGTATAATGCTCAATTATCCATTAATACAAGGGGCTATCCTTAGGTCTCTGTCTTTTGGCCTGCAATGATGCTGAACTGGCAGCCTTAGCTGGTGGCATGTTTCTAATGCTGTTCTAATGGAAAAGTTGACATGTGTGTCCAGAGCAGTACAAGAGACAGAGGACGTGGATGCATTTTGGGAACCAATGGCTGCTTTCATTTAATATATCAATAAGCAGAGCAAGGCTGATGATCCACCGGAATCAGTAAAGTTATGTAATAGCCCTCTTTCAAAATGCCTTTCCATTCAGTCTAGGGAAGCAGGCATGGGTCCTCAAGCAGGTCACCAGGAATGGTACCTCTGTCCTTTCACCGTCAGATTTTTCAAAAACTATCAGCAGCCTCCAACGGTATCAATCATCCTCCTGGACTCTTCCCCATATTGTTCCGAAAGAGGATACACCATCTTTGCGTCTGGTCCTTCTATTGGTCTCGTGATGCAAGGTTTTGGTTTAACTGTAGGGTTGGGTTGTTGCTTTTTTTTTTTGTCTGGTGACAAAAAGGAAAGTGAAAGCCTAGTGATCCAAGCGATGTAGTCAGTGGGTGTAAGAGTCAAGAGACCTGAAAAAGAAGAACAGCTTCCTCTGCTGACTGGAATCACTTCCCTTCCCACTAAAGGCCAAAGCTACAGCTTTTGTGAAAAGCAATGTGTTGATCTGCTTACAATCAACTCATTTGTCATGTGGTGCTGCCATGACCATCGACATTTCACAGATGAAATGTGGGACAAGGGTGGTCAAACAACATCAGAGTGTGATCAAGATGGCAAACAATGGGGAAGAACAGACAAGTTAAGGGATGTTGCGGCAGTTTGCTTTTGCCTCAGCCTACAGGGAAGGGCAAGATTCAGCCCTCTCCTCTTCCCTTCTCCCTTGCTGAGATAATTGAGGGCAAACTACTTTTACACTTTGAACTTAGGCTGCATCTGCACTGCAGAAAGAATCCAGTTTGACACTGCTTTAACTGCCATGGCTCAATGCTCTGGCATTCTGGGATTTGCAGTTTTGCAAGGTGTTTAGGCTTCTCTGCCAGAGAGCCCTGGTGCCACAACAAACTATGAATCCTGGGATTTTGTAGGATGGAGCCATGACAGCTAAAGGAGTGTCAGACTGCATTATTTCTACAGTGCAGATGCAGCAACTGAAGTAAGCTGAGGACAAAAGGGGAAAGTGGAAGGAGGAGGAAAGAGAAACTGGGACATTGTAAATACAGCTGAAAAAGTGAGATTACAGAGGATTAACTGGAACTGTCCCTGCCAGACTGAGACAGTTGGAAAGTACATGCTGGAGGAGAGCTCATCCTGAGAGAAAATCAGGTCTATTTACTTTCCCTAGAAGCCAAAGTGGCCAAACTGAGTCTATGGACACACTGTGAGGTGACATGAGTGTCTGTCTACTCTTTCATACGAGGCTAAATTGGAAGTATAATTTAAGGTCAATTCGAATGCAATCATGGGTTTTATGTTATTTCAAATTAACTCTTCGCACGCAAATTCGGGCAAGAGGGAAGCCAATTCGAATGCAATCATGGGTTTTACTTTATTGCGAATTAAAGCTTCGCATGCAAATTCGGGCAGGAGGGGGTTATTTTCGGGTAATGGGAAGTAATTCCGAACGGAGCAGGGGTTCTTCCGAATGGAGCAGGGGTTCATGTAAATTCGCTAAACAAGCGAATTTACATGAATCCGCATTGGCTCCATTCGGAGTTGGGAGAAATTCCTCCCGTTTGAAAGAGTCCTGACTGTCTGTGTGTGTCTGTGTGCCTTCAAGTCATCTGTTGAGTTATGGTGACCCCATGAATTTCAGTGACGTGAATCACTGAAAAAGATGAGAATGTTAGCTAAAGTGGAATGCAATAGGAAAAGAGGAAGACCACATTCCAGGTGGATTTGTTCACTCAAAGAAGCCTTCTCTCCTGCTGTGTTCTAGTAGAAAAATCCCCCTTTCTTGTGGCAGATACTTGCTTGGAGAAAGGCATTTCTTTCCAAACCAGCTAGATTTTCTCAGACAAACATTAGAGCAGGAATGGGTTCAACTCTGCTTCCACTGCTCATTCCCAATGATTATCATCCTATCAGGATGACCAGATGTCATAACCACAAAGAAGGACAAGGCACTACCAAATGTAGGACATTCAAGCAAAATATAGAGCATTACAAGGTAAAAGCTAAAGACACCAGCATAACCATAAAATCAGGCTTCTTAGTCATGCTCAAAATGGAGGACATTTTGGAATTCCTCCTGGACAGAAGGCTGGAATGTGGGGCATGTCCTGGGAAAGGAGAACATCTGGTCACCCTGCATTCTGTTCAGTCTCACATTAGCTGCAACTAACACATACCTTAGTTACATCGCAGATTACTGTAGCACTGTACTGTACATTACTGTACAATTACTGTACAATTACTATACATGTACTGTACTAGACAGTTATGGTGCATGGGGCTGCCTTTGGTGTTCAAAAACTTCAACTGGTCCAAAGAGCTGCAGCCACGTTGTTAACTGGGGCTGGCTACAGTGAACACGCAACTCCCTTGTTACAACAACTTAGCTGACTGCCATTCTGCTTTTGGGTACAAGTCCCCTAGCCTTGCCCAGTTGCCCAGCCTGGAGTAGTGGCTCAGTGAGGACTCAGGGAGACTCAATGTCCTGCTCTCACACTGCCACAGAATGCAATGTGCCAAAAGTGCAGTAGCTGAAGGAACAGGCAGTATCCAATAACAACCAATCTGGGGCCAGGAATCATAAATCAAAGCAGAGTCGTATCTTACAGTAGATGCCAGTTGAGAGAGAAACCAAATTTGTTTGGCTTTGAGTTCTTAGAAAGGCCCTGTTCCTTTTAAACAATACCCCAAAACCTGCTGGCACAAAATGGTTTTCACCTCCTGAACTAAGGAAAACAAGGAGGTGGCCAGTTTAGCCTCTCTAGGAAAGGAGTTCCAGATTCTAGATAATAGCAATAGCAATAGCAATAGCAGCATTCATTTATATACCACTTCATACTGAACTAAGCAGTCCTAAGCGGTTTACAACTGTAAGCTAATTGCCCCCAACAAGCAAGGCATTCATTTTTGCGACACCTCGGAAGGATGTAAGCCTGAGTCAAACTTGAGCCCTAGCTAGTATTGAACTCACAACTGTGCCACCAGGACCATGGAAAGAGTCCTCTCCTTTGTTACCACTCAATGTGCCTCCAAAGGTGGTGAGATTAAGAGGTGCCTACTTTGATAATCTTACAAGCATGGGCAAGCTCACATGGGGAGATAGGGTCCTTCAGATCTCAGGGAACCAGGTTGTCAGTGTACAAGGTCTCATAGAACAGAGGCAGCATCCTGAGGAATTGTCCTCAAGAACTGACCAGTGGAACTGTTGTAACAAGGAGGCTCAAGATCTCCATGGCAGCCAGGTCCTGAGTACAGCAATTGCTCACAAAGGTGGGCTGACCTTGCTTATTATTGCCCTTGCCTTGATTGGCTGGCCTATGGGGGCTCTGGCAAGAAGCTTCCCAATATCAGCAAAGGACAGCAAGGCAGCAGTACCCCTCAAAAAATTCTGGTACACTTCTGTCTCCCCTTCTAGCTTCAACATTCATGGAATGTTGCTCTCAGCCTAGTTCTCTTATCAGCTCTTCAGGCTTTCCTCTTCCTTTCTTCCTTTAACTGATCCTGTTAATTTCTGCACCAAAGAGCTCCACTATGTGTTTCAAAATCAAAGGATGCCTGATAATCAAAGACAGTCGTTTATTCAAGAAATGTCCGGTGGAATATCGTTGGGATGACCCCCAGGGCAGCGAGAGTACCATCAATGCTTGTTGCAGCACCACCACTGTCAACCCCAACAGCAACATCGCAACAACCTCCCATAATGAAGGGGTAAAAGTCAGGAGAACCAGCATTCTTGACACCATGAGGCATAACTCCAGCAAATGCGCCAGATACATGTTAGCACACTCCATTGGCCGCTGCCTGCTTTACCCTGGCTCGGTATGCCTCTGTAACAAAATCCCTCTGTCTTTATTAGTGCATGGCCGGATGCGCCTCGTTGAGGAATTTAATGGGAAACGGGCCAAGCTGATCGCTCGTGATGGTAATGAGATTGATACCATGTTTGTGGACAGGAGGAAGAAGAAAACTCTGGAAAACCGGGGGACAACATTGGTGATCTGCTGTGAAGGGAATGGCAGTTTCTACGAAGTGGGCTGCATTTTCACACCTCTGAAGGCCAGCTACTCTGTTCTCGGGTGGAACCACCCTGGCTTTGCAAGAAGCACAGGGAAGCCCTACCCTCAGAACGACATCAACGCCATGGATGTCGTTCTCCAGTACGCTGTCCGCCGCCTGCATTTCGCTCTGCCAGATATTGTCATCTACGGTTATTCCTTAGGTAGCTACACAGCCACATGGGCAGCCATGACTTACCCAGAGCTGGGTGCTTTAGTGCTGGATGCCTCTTTTGACAGCTTACTCCCTTTAGCCATGAGGTTGATCACAGAGAATTGGAGGAGGCTGGTGCTGCAGACGGTGATAGAGCACTTCAACCTCAATGTGGCCGAAATGTTGTGCCAGTACCAGGGACCGGTGTTGCTGATCCGGAGGACTCTGGATGAAGTCACCAGCACCCAGTACGATCCAGTGACCCATCTCCCCAACATCCAGACAAACCGAGCCAATGAACTGCTCTTGCAGCTTTTGCGTTCCCGCTATCCCAACGTCTTTTCAGGCGAAGAGAAAGGTGTGTACCATTGGTTGGGAGCCAACTGCCCTCATATGGAAACCCTCATCTATAAATTCTTCTATAAGGTTGATGACGAGTGGTGCCTCCAGATACTTGAGAACTACAAAGCCAGCCTTGGATCGAACACTGCCTTCCCATGGAAAGTGGGGGAAGGCCTGACAACCACCCAGAAACAGGAGTTGGCTTTGTTCCTGGTCAAGAAGCACATGAAGAGCGTGGAGACGACACATGGAAGAACTTTGCCACCGGATGAATTTGACATGCCCTGGAAGCTCTAGTGGGGCTGGGGAGGTGGTGGTTTGATTGCAGGAAAAGAGGAGAAAGAGAAATAAAAGATAGGATGTGTTTTGGTTGTGCATCTGTGTTTGTGAAGTTGCAAGGGACACTTCAAAGTAACTATACGGTGGATAAGAAGACTAAAAAGAAGACTTAGAGCGTATCTACACTGGCCAGAATACTCTGGGAGCAGGCCAGAGTATTCTGGCCTCAAAGCTGCCCCCAGTTCCACCTGTTACTTGGGCACTCCAGAGCAATGCCAAGTGGCTGTTCACAAGTACATCCTGCTGTGCTGTTTGCCGGTGCTAGAACAACTCACTGCCTCTGAATTTGAAAATGAGACACCTAGCCTTGATCACATGGCTGGCCACCTTGTTGTGACCTCAAAAGGAGCAACCTGCGCCAGCAGCAGTGGCACCAGGCGGCACAGCAAGATGCATTGTAAACAGTCACCTGGCATTGCTCCAGAGAGCTTTGGATTTTCTTGGAAGATCCAGAGCAAATGGTGAGTTTTTAAAAAGTGGGTTAAGGGAGGGATGGCCCAGATTCACTGCCCTCCCAACATGAAGATATTCTGCAGTTGAATTGGGTCTTTGGCCCTGCACAGTGTGGACAGGATGATGCGAGAACAGGGAAGAACCATTTATATGTAGACATGCCCAAGGAAGAGCAAGAAAACGAGGAAGGGGAGGAGGAAGAATAAAAAAACCCAAAAAACGCCTAGGTATCATAGGCCCTAGTTGCTATTTTTTAATATTTGATTCCCTATGTGTCACTTCAGGACACAAAACAACCTCTTCCAAGTAGTTCAGTTCTACCCTTGCCATAGTATGTGAGAATACAAGAAAGTCTGTTAGTTTGTTTCTCTCCATATGGGACTCAAGGAGGTTTACAATAATTTAAAAAATAGCTAAAAATACATACTACAAAAGTTGAAAAACTTTAAACAAACAAAAAATCAAAACATTAATTTACAATGGTTGAAAATGCATTCAAAACATTGTAAAAAAGAATCATAGAATCATAGAATCATAGAGTTGGAAGAGACCACAAGGGCCATCTAGTCCAACCCCCTGCCATGCAGGACGTCCAAATCAAAGCATCCCTGACAGATGACCATCCAGCCTCTGTTTAAAGGCCTCCAAGGAAGGAGACTCCACTACGCTCCGAGGGAGTGTGTTCCACTGTCGAACAGCCCTTACTGTCAGGAAGTTCCTCCTAATGTTGAGGTGGAATCTCTTTTCCTGCAATTTATATCCATTGTTCCGCGTCCTAGTCTCTGCAGCAGCAGAAAACATGCTTGCTCCCTCCTCAATATGACATCCCTTCAAATATTTAAACAGGGCTATCATATCACCTCTTAACCTTCTCTTCTCCAGGCTGAACATCCCCAGTTCCCTAAGGCGTTCCTCATAGGGCATGGTTTCCAGTCCCTTCACCATCTTAGTTGCCCTCCTTTGGACCTGCTCCAGTTTCTCAACATCCTTTTTGAATTGTGGTGCCCAGAACTGGACACAGTATTCCAGGTGGGGCCTGACCAAAGCAGAATAGAGTGGCACTATTACTTCCCTTGATCTAGACACTATACTTCTATTGATGCAGCCTAAAATTGCATTGGCCTTTTTAGCTGCCGCATCGCACTGTTGACTCATGTTCAGCTTATGGTCTACTTGGACTCCTAGATCCCTTTCACATGTGGTCTCATTCAGCCAGGTGTCCCCCATTTTATATCTGTGCATTTCATTTTTCCTCCCTAAGTGCAGAACCTTACATTTCTCTGTGTTGAATTTCATCTTGTTAGCATTGGCCCACCTTTCTAGTCTATTCAGGTCATTTTGAATTTTGATCCTGTCCTCTGGGGCATTAGCTACTCCTCCTAGTTTAGTGTCATCTGCAAATTTGATAAGTATGCTCCCAATTCTGTCATCCAAATCATTAATAAAGATGTTGAACAGAAAACACAGCATGCTATTATTAGAAAAATTAATAAAAAGTATTATATAAAATCCTTCTGTTGCAACCAGCCGAAAGCTGAAGGCATCTTCATGTAAAATGGCCTTTTCCTGCTGGTGAAAAGAGATTAGAGAGGGGGACAATTGAGCCTTCCTTGGGAAGGAATTCCATAGTCTAGGAGCAGACACCAAGAAGGCTCTCTCTCATGTCCTCATCAGAGGAGATTTGGAGGATGGCCAGGCTGAGAGTTTGCAAGACTTGGATCAGCAGATATAGGGAGATTTCAGATTGCTTGGAACTGCAGTCATATAGGGTTCTATATGTCATAACCAATGGGTCTGCTTTGGTTGTAATTAACTAATATGCTTTCTGGCCTCACTCTCATGGGAGTTTGGACACTGCATAAGGAGCTACCCTGAACCTTCTGCAACATCCATTGCTTCTTGTTTGACAGCAGCCAGGCTTGACCGTACAGAAGTGCCTGAGCACGTTCTGGTTGCCTTCATGCACCTGGCAAAGAAAGAATGGCCTTAGATTGGGAGCAGAGCCTGCTTTTTCTCCCCTGGGTGCACAAGGGCAGCCAAAATGTGCCTGGGTGCACCCTGATAGCCAACATACAAGGGGATGGAGCTATGTCCACAAGCTCCCTGGATGATTTTACACACCATAGGAGAAAGTGAGAAAGGGTGCATCCTCCACCTCTCTAAAAGATACCATCCCAAACAACTTCCATCCTTCTCAAATAACAGCACAAGGACAGTGGTGCATTCAATTCAGAAGCTTCGCGATTCCTGGCCAAAGTCTTGCAATATGCATCTTTTCTGTCTATTGTTCTTATTTATTAGTGTTAACACTGGCAGAGGCAGCCAGTGGCTGCATTGATCTGGGCCTGTAAATCCCTGCAGGCCGAGTTTTACAAGAACTACCTGAGGCTTTATGGAACTATCCAAGGCACCGACCTCCATTCTGCCAATCGAGAATAAGATTCATCACCCTGTATAGCTCTCATAAACACAGAGAAGTTCTCGTAAAACCCAGTGAGGATTCACTGTCCCAAGGCAAAAGAGCCACTGGCTGCTTCTGTACATGACTGATGCACACTGGGTACTGAAGGAACACGAAAGGACAAGGGAGAGAAAAGTCAAAGTAAAATTGAATAAAGGGAGTAAAAAGAGGGAAATAATATTCATGAAAGGATATTGGAGGGACCCTAGGTCAAAAGTAGGGCATGTGCAGAAGGCCACAAATCTAGGCCCAGACCATCAGCAGAAATAGACCTGCATTAATAGAGTTGGAAAAGACCTCTGTAAGACCAGGAGAACTACTGATGGGCTTTGTGTGTTGGGTCCTCACCCAATCCAGTTGGACCATTTGCCTGGTTCATCATAAAGCACATCCCATATTCTTACCTGGTCATGCAGCTGGTACAAAGGCGAGAGCATCCTACTACCAAACTTCAGCTCAGTGTTCCATTCACTGACACCTTTGGGACAGGACTATGATGTTAGGGAGTTAGACCACAATAAGAAAAACATTCCAGCCTTCCACCTTCTCTGTCTTTTTTCCCCTTTCCATATCTGCCTTTAGCTTGCAAATAAGATATCCATTTTTTTCTCTCTATTTCTTAAGCCTCATGGAGAAAATAGGCTTTTGAAGGTGTCTACGCAGGAGGGGGCTTGGTCGATGAGGTACATGTATTATGCAGTTATACATTTATACATGTAATTAAAAACATAACTTGTATATCAAATGATAATGAAGTTTGAATAACTTTTTTCTGGGGCTTCCTCAAATCTGAAAAGCTCTACACCAGAGGTGGGGAACATGTGACCTGTAGGCCAAATCCAATTCTGTGGAGTCTATCTGGTGCTTTTGTCTTCAGGACTACCACCACCACCTTAATAATAATAATAATAATAATAATAATAATGTTTATTTATAACCCGCTCCTCTAGCAAAGTAATCGGAGCGGGTTACAGCAAAGTTAAAAAGTACAGAGTAAAACAACAATCATACCCCTTCCCGACCGCCCCCCTCTTAAAATTAAATTAAACCAGCAAATATTAAAATCAACGACAGTTAAAATTAAAATCAGTAGCAATTAAAACAAAGTGCAATCTCATGAACAGTTCTTGTGCAAATACGCAATAGATGAGATCACAGAAATTAAACAATAGATGAGATCACAGATATTAAACAAAGCCTTTTCAAGGAAAGGCCTGCCAGAAGAGATGCGTCTTTAAAGCCTTTCTGAAACTAGTCAATGATGTAATAAGACACATCTCGTCCGGCAGGCCATTTTAAAGCTTGGGAGCGGTAGCTGAGAAAGTCCTCTGTGAGGTCTGCGACAGCCTAGTTTTCATAGGCTGTAACAGGTTCCTCCCAGAGGACCGAAGTGTGTGTGGGGGGGGTTCAGATGGGAAGAGGCGGTCCCTGAGGTAAGATGGGCCTGGGCCATGTAAGGCTTTAAAGGTTAAAACCAACACCTTGTACTGTGCCCGGAAACTAATGGGCAGCCAATGGAGAGTTTTGAGCACTGGTGTTATGTGCTCTCTCCTTGATGTTCCAGTAATAAGCCTGGCTGCCATGTTCTGAACTAGTTGAAGAAATCCAGACGTGAGGTTACTAGAGTGTGTACCACAGATTCCAGATCTTTCATGTCCAGGAAAGGGTGAAGCTGGTGTATCAGCCGAAGCTGATAACAGGTGCTCCTGACCACCGCATTCACCTGACTAGTCATGTGAAGTGATGGGTCAAGGAGTACCCCCAGACTGTGAACGGAGTCCTTCGAGGAGAGTGTGATTCCATCTAGGACTGGTAGCTGTATTCCCAGACCTAGTTTTGGGCCTGTAACTGTTAGTACCTCTGTTTTGTCTGGATTTAGCTTCAATTTGTTTTCCCTCATCCAATCCATTACCGCCGCAATACAGTCATTAAGAAGGGAAGTCTGAGCCAATGATCTGGTCATGGAGAGGTATATCTGAGTGTCATCAGCGTCCTGGTGACACTGAGCTCCATGCCTCCAAATGATCTCACCCAGCAGCTTCATGTAGATATTGAATAGCACCAGGGACAGGATGGCGCCCTGAGGGACACCACAGTTAAGCTCGATTTTGGAAGAGCAACTGTCCCCGAGCCTCACCCTTTGGGATCTACCAGAGAGAAAGGATCAGAACCACTGGAAAGCAGGGCCTCCGATTCTTAGCTCCCTCAGCCGACCCAAAAGGATGGAATGATCTACAGTGTCAAAGGCCGCTGAGAGATCCAAGAGCACCAGCAGGGTCACACTACCCCTGTCAATGCTCAGGTGGAAGTCATCAGTCAGAGCGACCATGGCGGTCTCCATGTCCTGTCCTGAAGCCGGTTTGAAATGGATTAAGATAATCAGTTCCATCAAAGACTGCTTGGAGGTGGGAGGCGACTGCCCTCTCGATCACCTTGCTTAAAAATGGCAGCAAGGACACTGATCTGTAGTTATTTCTATCCAAGGACTCAAGGGAGGGCTTTTTCAGGAGGGGCTTAACCGCCACTTAAGGCAAGATGGTAAGATACCCTCCCTGAGGAATGCATTGATTGTATCCCGAAGAAACACTCTCAATGCGTCCCCACCCTGGGCGACCAGCCAGGATGGGCAAAGATCGAGGGGGCAAGATGTCTTCTTCATACTCCCAAGTAGCTTGTCCACGTCATCGGTACTTACAGATTGAAACTCATCCAGTAATGTAACAACAACGGAGTCGCTAGACACCTCACCAGTGGGATCTGAAGAAAAGGTGGCATCCAACTTGGCTCTTATCCGAGAGATTTTACCTGCAAAGAAGTTGTTAAACGCATCACAGCAGGCTGTCGTTGGGTCAAGTAGGGGATTTGGCCGGGAGAACCTTCGCCAGACATGAGAATTAAAATAAAATGAATATAATTAAAATAAAATGAATAAAAATGATTATTTTAAGCTGATAAATGGTCTAGGGAGACACAGGCTGGCATCCAGTTGATGTTTTACACAACTATAACTTCTCTTACAAATGTGGTTGCACTTTTTTGACCATGGCGTAACATCTGTATTCAGTTCACAACGGTGTAAACAAAGTTTGCAAGTGTAACTGTTACACATGTAATTGTGCATTCTCAGATGGTGTGTAACTACTCATCACAACCTTCAATGTATCCAGAGATATCATTAGGAGTGTGGCGTGTGTGGATCACACCAGACAACACCTCAGAGAGGAGATGTCACACAGTGTGCTTGTAGGAAGAGGTGCCTTCTGAATCATGGAATCATAGAGTTGGAAGAGACCACAAGGGCCACCTAGTCCAGCCCTATTCTGCCCTGCAGTAACACATAATCAAAGCACCCATGTCAGATGGCCATCCAGCCTCTGCTTAAAGACCTCTAAGGAAGGAGACTCCACCACCCTCCGAGAGAGTGTGTTCCACTGTCAAACAGCTCTTACTGTCAGGAAGTTGTGAAGTCAAAGGCTTTCATGGCCAGCATCCATAGTGAAACATCAGGAATAAACTCTTCTAGAACATGGCCCAAATAGCTCACATAGCCCAAAAAACTATGTTAGGAAGTTCTTCCTAACGTTTAGGTGGAATCTCTTTTCCTTTAGCTTGAATCTACTGCTCCGTGTTCTAGTTCCTGGAGCAGCAGAGAACAAGCTTGCTCCATCCTCAATATGATATCCTTCAAATATTTCAACAGGGCTATCACATTACCTTTTAACCTTCTCTTTTCCAGGCTAAACATACTCAGCTCCCTAATTTCCTACTCACAGGGCATGGTTTCCAGACCTTTCACCATTTTGGTTGTCCTCCTCTGGACACGCTCCATCTTCTCAACATCTTTTTTTTAAAATTGTGGTCCCCAAAACTGCATCTGGCAGCTCTGTTAGGTCTCCCTCTACTTCCCAGTCAACAGCTTTGGAAAGACTGCACAATGGGCCCATTGGTGGGACTGGGCTACCCTCTGCATCTGGCAGCTTTGCTGGCTGGGTGGGAAAGAGAATCACCTCCCTCTCCCACCTGGCCAGCAGCTCTGCTAGACCCAGGAAGGGTGAGGGATGGCAGGGGTCACTCACCCTCATCAGGGGCCACTAGCTGTTGAAGAGAGGGAGGCGTTATCACTTTTTTGTCACCATATATCTGCTAGGTTTGTCACTGGATGTATCCTTTGATTCACTGGATTTGTCGAAACAGCAGGCACATTTGCAGATACACAGTTGGTTGCACAAGGCTGGTAATGCAGCAAAAAGGTGGTGTAGTGCAACCACCACTTAATTGGATGAGGGTATATTTACACTATGATATTAGCCAATGCTGTTGAGAAAACACCCCCAAACAGCCCAACATTTGTGAAAAAATGACTAGGAGTGAATCATAACAGCAATTCTGGTTTCTGGGATATTGGCAACAAGCCAGTGCATTTCCATTAAAAGCAGTGTTATATAGTGTCTAGAAGATGTTCCACTGTATAGTAATCGAGCTGCTGCATTTTGCATTTACTGCAGCTTCAAAATTGTCTTCAAAGTCAGCCCCATATCGAGTGTTTTGCGGTAGTCTAGCTGGGATGTTTCAAGTGCATGAAGTACTGAAGATGTTTACACCAATTGTCCAGTCATTCTTGCATTATCTTATTCCATTCTTCCCTCCAGATAGTCAATTAAGTCCTGGATAAACGATTTAACTCCTGAAACACTGCCCCAGGAGCCATTTCTTGCTATAAATATAGATGCCTGGACAATAGCAATTCAGTCTAGTTTGAAGCCAAACAGACCCTCTGTTTGATTTCAGCTGAACACCTCAGTATCTCGCCATCCCACATGTTGCATGTGGCTATTGAGTCATCCTCATTCTGGTAACCCCACAATTATAGCTATGCTTCAGGATCGGTAGAGTAGTGCCTCTTTACAACCCTGCAACTCACGGTCTTTTCCTGTCATTGCACTGTTAGTTCTTGCGTATGAGCGAGATAGTATGTTTAACGACTGTGTTGATTCCTTTAATAAATAAACCAATTTGGAAACTGCTTATGGACTTCTCTGGGTTTGGAACTGGTATACAAAGGCTTAAGATCTTGGCTTTACATTGCTGAAGCCCTCTCACTGCTTCCTATTGAGGTAAATCAATTTCCTCATTGGATACAATTTGTGGATGCCCTCTAGGGACCCCCTGCAACTTAGGCCAACAGTGGTCCTCCTACAACTCTGCTGATTGGCTGGTTTAGCTGCCCTCTGATCCTAGGGCTCACAAAGGATGCTGACCTCACTTATTGTTATGCATCCTTTGAGGACTAGGCCATCGGGAGGCCACTGGTGGGCATGCATGTAACAGTTCACCATGGCAAAAGCAGGGTGTTCCAAGTTCCAAACCCAGCATCACAAAGCTATGGAATAAAAGGGTACAAGCAAAAAAAAACCTGCCTTGGAGACATCAGAAGAATATCAGTTGTGGGGCTACGGTTCCTCACTCCCTGCTTCTTTGTAAAAAAAAATATTGATTTATGCAACTGTCAGAGAAAAACCACCGCTTCTCTCCATGTGCATCTTATGTTTTCCAAAGGCTCTTGCCCATATATTTAAAACCTATCTTATGGCCAGTTACAACTTTGAATTCGGGAACTGGCCAGTGGAATTCCGTTGGGATGAGGCCAGGACCTACAACGATTCTCCTAACCACAGGGTCAATGGTGGTAAGATCCACAACCGGCAGATTCTGGTCAAAGCTGCGCCAGGAGCGTGCCCGCTGGCATCCGCCTTCTCCACAGAGCCATACAGAGAGAAGAGCTCAGGGTGGGACATCCTTAGCAGCATCAAACAGATGCCCAGCCGCCTAGCCAGCTACATCATGGCACATTCTTTAGGCCGCTGGCTGCTCTACCCAGGTTCTGTGTTCCTTCTGAATCAAGCCCTGTTACCAGTCCTGGCCAAGGGTCAAGCTCGTCTCTTGAGGGACTACAACGGCAAACGGGCCAAGCTGGTGGCTCGGGATGGAAATAAGATTGACACCATGTTTGTGGATAGAAGGACCAAGCAGATAGGGCAAGCAGAAGAACGAGGAAGCCGGCTGGTGATCTGTTGTGAGGGGAATGTTAGCTTTTACCAGTGGGGCTGCCTCTTCACACCATTGAAAACTGGATATTCTGTGTTGGGTTGGAACCACCCTGGTTTCGCTGGAAGTACGGGCCAGCCCTACCCAGAGAATGATGCCAATGCAGTGGACGTGGTAATCCGTTATGCTCTCCAACGCCTAGGCTTTAGGATACAAGACATTATCATGTATGGATGGTCTCTCGGAG
This sequence comes from Urosaurus nigricauda, assembly GCA_034509955.1. Classification (NCBI taxonomy): domain Eukaryota; kingdom Metazoa; phylum Chordata; class Lepidosauria; order Squamata; family Phrynosomatidae; genus Urosaurus; species Urosaurus nigricauda. The sequence goes on from JAOEGL010000004.1 coordinate 6,453,275, forward strand.
GCTACTCTGCCACCTGGGCCGCCATGTCCTACCCGTTGCTGGGTGCTTTGATCCTGGATGCCACCTTTGATGACTTGCTCCCCTTAGCTTTGAATGTAATGCCCAAGAGCTGGAAAAAGTTGGTGGTGCGGACAGTGAAGGACCATTTCAACCTCAATGTGGGTGAGCAGCTCTGCAAGTACTTAGGGCCTGTGCTGCTGATCCGGAGGACCAGGGACGAGGTCATCACCACGTGCCCGTTTGGCTTGGATGACCAGATCACCAATCTCCGGTACAACAGGGCCAATGCGCTCCTGATTCAATTGCTGGAGCACCGCTATCCAGATGTCATGTCCCAAGAAGGGGTGGAAGCTGTCCATGACTGGCTCCGGGCTGCCAATCCCAAGCAAGAGGAGGCCATCTACAAGCGCTATAAAGTCAACGATGATTGGTGTATCAAGAAACTGAAGAATTACAAAGCCAGCCTTTGGCATGAAAACCATTTTCCATGGCGGGTTGGGAAGCACATTGCCAGCAGACAGAAGCAGCAAATGGCAGTGTTTCTAGCCAAGAAGCACATGAAGAATGTGGAGGCCAACCACTGGTCCCTCCTGAGGCCCCAGGATTTCCAGATGCCCTGGAAATTATAATAGAGACCAAGGTGTTGGGAATCAGAAGTAGTGGAGGGAGAGACAAAAAGACACATAAAAAAATGAGAAGGAGAGAGGGGCTTGGAATACCTGTTCATGTGCCCGTCTTGTTTTTATCCTGTAATTATATATTTGAGCCTTTTTCCAATATGTGCTCTCCAGATATGTTATACTATGGCTCCAATCAATCTTCCTGGGGATGATGGGAGTTGCAGTCCAACACATCTGAGGGGTGCCAGGTTGAGGAAGGCTGGTTGGCTCCTAGGATCTGGATGCGCTTGTAGCTAGTGGCTTCCATTTCAGTGGGTGGCAAAGCCATACCTGGTTTTAGCCAGAACTTCAAGGGAACTAATCAAGGTGCTGAACCCTGTCCCCAAAATAGCCTCAACACAAACACACAAGTTCTTTAAATTTCGGACTAATGCCCAAAGCAGGTTTAGCATTCCATTGACGTAGAAGCCACCAGTCCCCATTGGCTGGATAGAAAGAAGAAACAAAAAGTTGTTAACTTACCAAAATTTCTGACTGTGATAGTTTATGGCTGTCAGTGATGCTCTTCAGGATGGTAGATAGAGCAGTAGACTTTTGAAAAATTAGTTTCAGGAACTGCAACTCCCAGAATGCCCCAGCTAGCAAGGTCAGTGGCTGGAAAACAAATTGTTTAACTGACAACCAACCTGAGATGGCTTTCAAATGCAGGCTGAAATTTGAGGGGTGATTGAGAAATCCACAGCATCAGGGTAACATAACAACCACTAAATTCATATAAACAGGAGAGTGATCATCAAAGAGGGGAAAGGAACAAAACTCACATTGTCTGGTCATTCTCTCATATCTTTTCCCATTCTTCCTGGGAAAGTCATTTAACTCCTGGTTAAGCCATTTAACCACTGAAACACTGTCCTAGGACCCATTTCTTGCTATAAATAAAGATACCTTGGCCAATAGCAATGAGAAAAGAAAGCCAAAACAGAATGGGTGAGTATGGGCTTTCACTTCCAATCTCTTCCTGAGGGAGAGATCTAAAAGTTTTGTTGTGCTGGAAAAACCAGTTCAGAAGTTGAACAAGGGGCTTTACATTTGATATTGGGTGTAATTCATAGCCACAATAGCTGTTGGTCCTGACAGCTATGCATCATGATAGCAGTGTTGGAAATAATATGTTTTTGCATCTCAGTAGCTGGAGAACCCACGTATGAAGGTTATTGAACCCATTGCACCCAGGTCCTGCTTCCCAGATTCTGATGGGTGACTGCTTGGTCACTGTGCAAACAGAATACCTAAATTTGCCTTTGGTCTGACTCCCCACAATGGCTCTAACACTCTTTGCAAAGGAATCAATCAATCATTGTACAGTTCCACATTTGCGGCTTTGACTTTTGCAGATCTGATTAGTTGCGGTTTTGAATAATGTGTTCTCTCTAGGAATTTTTAGGTCCTCCAGTGCAACTCTGCCAGAAGTTGACCATAGAATTGTGCTCAAGAACTTAGAAGTTCCTAGAGAAAACATTTTCCTAGGCATTTGGAGGTCCTCAGTTATGATTCTATGATCTGACAGATGTTGATCCTAGACTTGCACTGGGGGACCTGGAGATTCCTAGGGAGGTATTCTCTCAGGTAAAAAGAATAGTGTGTTTTTTTTATTTGTGGTTTTTCCACATTGATGGAGGTCCTTCATCCCTAACCCCAGTGAATATGGAGGGACCACTGTATTTATGTTCCACCTTTTTCCAGGAATGGGTCTCACGAGGATGGAAAGTCTGCCCTGGATGCAGAATAAATGGGGAAATCGGAACGCCACGTGCGCCAAAATTTCACAGATAAAAACTGAGCTATAGGGGGCCAAGCAACATCAGACCATGGTCACGATGGCAAAAAGTTGTTATTGTGAACACACAAGCTAAGAGAGGTTGCAGAAGTTTGCATTTGGCTCAGCCTACTGGGAAGGGCAAGAATCTGCCCCTTCCTCTTGTTTCCTCTCCTGCTGAGTGCAAACTACTTTTGGACTTTGAATTCAGGCTGCAGCAACTGAAGTGAGCTGAGGGCGAAGGAGGATAGTGGGAGAAGGAAGAAGAAACCGGGATGCCTTGAAAACAGCTGAAAAAGTGGGAGGACAGGGGATTAATCGGGACTCTCCCTACTGAGTTGCATGAGCGCAAATGAATTTTGCACGGTGAACTCAGTTTGCAGCAATGGAAGTAAGCTGGATAAAGGGGAAAGTGGGAGGAGGAGAAACTGGGACATTTTGGAAATACCTGAAAAAGTGGGATGAAAGAGGACTAATCAAGACCATCCTTCCCAAATCTGGATTGTTGTAAAAGTCAGTCTTGAAATACAATCTTACTCGTATAACCAAAGCTTGAACTGATTCATGGTCTAACCCCCAACAAATTTTGAATGGCCTGAACCGGGTGTGAGAAGCCCACCCATCACTTTATTGAGGCCTTACCTTCCTCACGCCACTTAAAATTCTTAGCTTAATTCAGCTTTAATGTAGTTTTTTTTCTATGCTTTTAATTGTATTTTTTTTAAATATTAAGTTTCATCTAGCATACAATATCTTTAAAAACAACACAACACAAGCATGTAATAATCATATACCTTCCACACATTCTTCACCTCCCATTATGTCTTCATACCTTCAGTAACATTCATTAACTTCCTCTTAGTACTACTTTTTTATCAATGAATTGCACCACATCATATCCCTTCTCTTACAGTTAGTTATTAATTCCATCATCAACCTCATAACTGGTAATTTTTAAAATGTGTAAACCACCTTGAGTCCCAGTCTTGGGGAAGAGGCAGGATATAAATAAATAAAAACAACAACACATAAATTGTAATTTCCAGCAAGGCTGAAAGAAGAGAAATGGGTCAGGTTAGACATAGCAGTTTATTACATGGGGGGAAATTGGAAATTTAAATGGGGATTATCCCATGAAAATCATGAAGTTGTGATTAAAACACAACTAAAATTTTCACACACAAAGAGTCATTATCCTGGGAATAACCAGGCAATAAATAGCAACAAATCATTCATGGGATTTTCCCATGAATGATTTGTTGCTGTTTATTGCCTGGTTATTCATGAGTTAATGGTACTTTAATTGCTTTTCAATATGACATAGTGTGAAAACCCTTATCACAATTGTGTGATTTTCATGGGATATTCCCAGGATAATGGCCATTTAATCATGATATTGTGTGAAAATCTTAATTATGAATGCATGATTTTCACAGGATAATCCTCATGCATACCTCCAATTGTCCCCATGTGACAAAGTCCCTGGTGTGCTGCTTGTTGTTGTTGTTGTCATGTGCCCTCAAGTCATTTCCAACTTATGGCCACCCTCATGAGGGTTTCTTGATAAGATTTGAGCTATTTTGAAGTACAAAATTTATTGGGGTGGGAGTGGATTTGGGTGTCTGCTAGGAATCCTAGTGGATGCAAAAGTGGGATTTGATAGCCATATATAGCCCATAAGCAGTACTTTCCTGGTTGTTGTTGTTGTGTGCCATTTCTAACTGATGACCACCTTAAGGCAAACCTATCATAGATTTTTTTGGGCACGTTTTGTTCAGAGGGGTTTTTGTCTTTGCTTCCCTCTGTGGCTGAGAGTGTGTGACTTGCCTTAGGTAATCCAGTGGGTTTTCGTGGCTGAGCAGGGATTTGAACCCTGATCTCCAGGGTGTACATCCAAACCATGCTGGCTCTCTACAAGCAAAACTTAGTTTGCTTATACAATAGATGATGATGATGATGATGACGTCCATGATTATGATTATCGTTTATCTACACAGCGCCATTCATGTACATGACGCTTTACAAACAGTTGCAGAATAAAACATTTATATATTCAATAATCTAAAACTCTAAAATACAGAATTAAAATACAGCAACACCCCCCCACACACACACATAGACATAACGCTAAATAAAACAAAATGGGCATTACAGATAATCAACTATATTAAATACATAAAACATTAATGTGATCGCATGTGGGAAGACTTTCTCTCTAATTAAACAAAATGACAGCAACATGTAGTTCTTGTACACATGTATAAAACACTTCAGTGGGCCCTGTTAACTGTGGGATTTTGGGGGGCTGTGGTCTGCAAAAGTAACTTTTCTTGACTCGGCCCATCAGTTCAGTCAGTCCTTTTTTTAAATCGGAAAGGGAACACAACTGCTGAAGTGGAGAAAGGTTTGTCTCTAAATGTTTTTGTGGTGTTGTTACTCTGTCTCTAAGAGAGGGCCCTATACAAACCCCAGCTGTGTGTCTTAGAACACTCTGAGTCAAAATGGGATTTCCAGCACCTTTAGAGAGACCTGGAGGTAGGCAACAATAGACAAGGGTTCATTTTGCATTAATAAGATCTCCTAGGAAAATGAATGAAGAATCCCTCTCTGGATGGAAGTGATGCTCCTAATGAAAGGCATGAAGGAGCAAGGGCCCTCTGGGTCAAAGTGCTGGGACTTTTCCAAGTAGCAGGATAACAAGTTACAACATCATGCCCCCTCTCACCTCTTTCCAACTCCCATATTCCTTCTGAGTTTAGGTGCAATCCTCACGTTAGCTGGTGAGAAAATGAGATTTTCCCAGCAACAAAAATGCAACATAAACCATTGGGAGAACTGTTTGTTTTTAGAGGGTCATTAATATCTGTTAGCATTACAAAAGACCTGCTCCTTATAGTGATGGAAACTACAACCCTGTTTCCCCTAAAATAAGACATTCTCTGAAAATAAGACCTAGGGAGTTTATCACATGGGAGGAATTTCTCTCAATTGCGAATGGAGCCAATTTGCAATTACATGAATTCGCTAGTTTAGCGAACTTGCATGAAATCTGATTGCATTTGGAATGCGTTCAGAATGCCTTCCCATTTCCCAAAAATTACTTCCCATTGCCCGCAATTGCATGAGATACTCTAATACGCAATTACGTGAAACCCCATGATTGCATTCGGAATGACTTCCCATTGTCCGAAATTGCGTGAGATAAACTCATTCGCAATAACATGAAACCCCATGATTGCGTTCGGATTGCCATTGCATTATACCCCCAAATTCCATCATATGATAAATTATTAGGAGAGATTTTCCTGAATTGCTAAATACTGTATAAGGCCTCCCCCGAAAGTAAGACCTAGCAAAGTTTTTGTTTGGAAGCATGCCCATTTTTTTGTTCAACAATAAAGGTGAATTCTTCTTCATGGAAAAATAAGACATCCCCTGAAAATAAGACCTAGTGCAACTTTGGGAGCAAAAATTAATATAAGACAGTATCTTATTTTTGGGGAAACACAGACTGATTTGTTGATATGGATTAGCACAGCTGCTTGCATTTTTGTATACCCTCTTCCCGCCCCCCGCCCCCCCAAAAAAACCTGCCTCCAATGTCCAGAAAACAGAGCCAAGATCAAAGATGTCTACAAAGCAGGCATGCTCCTGGGCATCACATTTTTAACAGAAAATTTCGTACCAGAAGCAAAAATAACATGGAAAGAATGGCTATAGTTTCCTACACTGGAAAAAAAAGAAGAAGAGTAATTCAACATGTTCAGCAAAGTTTGTATTTAAAACCAATAATAAAAACACAGAGGAACTGGAGCACCTGGTTCAGGTAAGCCTTCCATAAGTCAACCAAAAGATTTTGAACATTTTCTAGGGACCACTTGAAGACCACCAAGTCTGTTTCTCTAGCCCTCCTCCACCATCCTCCCAATGCAGATCTTGCTTTTAAAAAAACCTACCAGCTAAATAGAGGATAGAGCTAACATGGTTTGAGCATTGGGCTATGACTCTGAATAGCAGAGTCTGAATCTTGGGTCAGCCATGGAAATCCATGGGCAGGTCACACTCTCTCAGCCTTAGAGGAAGATAAAGGTACCCCTCCCCCCCCGAACAAATCTTGCCAAGAAGTTTCACCTTAGGATTGCCATAAGTGGGAAATGACTTGAAGGCATGCAACAAAAAGACTAAGGATAAGGATGGAAAGGGGATGTGGGTAGACCCCAAAAGACTTTGCAAAGAAGGAGCTTCATTATCAGAGGCTTTGTAAACTGAGGCATGGCTGTAGTTATAGACAGCAAGCTAAGCCTAGTGAGGTGGATTCAAAACCAACATCAGTGAAGGAACAGTCCTGGGTCTTCTGTTTCCAGAACAGGAAACTAGCTTCATCTAAAAGAGATGCAGCAAAAACACAGTCACTGCTGCCACACTGCAGGATTAATGCAGTTTGACACTGCTTTAATGGCCATGGCTCCATTTTATGGAATCTTGGGATTTCTAGTTTATTGTAGTACAAGAGCTCTCTGACAGAGAAGGCTAAATCTTTCACCAACGCTACAGATTCCAGAATTCCATAGCATTAAGCCATGGAAGTTAAATCAGTGTCAAACTGCATAAATTCTGCAATGCAGATGCAGCCCAAGGCCAGGAGTAAGCTAAATCTGACCAGGGAGATATGTAGTCCCCCTCCCCCTTTTAAAAACAAACAGTTAATAATTTTGTCACATTTTTGGGGAGAAGGGAGGCTATCAGGATTACAACTGCAGAAAGAGGTGGATGGAAGCAAAACGTGTTGCTGCTTGTGAAGTGTCGTTCACACCACAACAGAAGCCCTGGCCAGATTCCTCCTTTGTTTATGCCAGCCTGAGTGAAAGCTGGGATATGATTAGACTGTTTCCCCAAGAACTCAGCACTCGTTTCTCATTTCCATAGTTTTATTTATTTCTTAAAACATTCCCCTTCTGCCCTATATCCAAGGTTCTCAGGGTGGCGCACAATCAGTTCATTGCAGACAAGTTCAAAAAATTTAAAATTGTAGAATATTTAAGCAGTCGGTATGGTTTCCTTGTTTCTGATAGAAAAAACAAGACAAATCTGTATCAGTAGACAGTGTTTATCTATTTTTATTATGTTTATTTCAGAGGAAGGAACTGGTCTGGCAAAACTACCTCTTGCATATTCCTCGCCTAAGAAAATCCTATGAAATTTATGGGGTTGGCATACGTTGACAGGCAACTTGAAGGCACATGCAGACATTCTGCCCTGGGCAATCAAATCAGTGGAATAGTACTGCCATCTCGTGTATGAAAAGAAACAAAACAAGCAGAAGAGAAAGAAACATTCCTTCAATCCTCAACACCTGTTAATCCATGACTTCCATGTTGATCATCAAGTTATATTTGTCCGTGGCACAATGTCCATTATAAAATGTTACAAAAGCACAGCAGGATAATTGTTAAAAAAAAACAAAACCACATGCTACCAGCATGCGTACAGCAAAAATGTCTAACATAATACAAGGAAAATGCAAGATTTAAAACAAAATTACATTACAGGAGAAATGCCAAGGCAACAATAAGGCTACAACAACTGGTCCCCTTTACAGTCGACTGATGATGATTTTAAAAATTTGCAGCGGATCTTTTGGGCTGCTACTGTGAAGGTGGCCCCCTTAAGTGTAATAGATTTGAAATGGTCTGCTAACACATGTCACAAATAATATCAGGCAGTATTCAACCTGCCCTCATTTTCAAAAGGTCACCCAGGAAATGGTTCCTGGTGTCCCTATATAGTGGGCAGTGTAAAAGATAATGCACTAGGTCTTCCACCTAATCTGTGACTTCCATTAAACTCCATGACAATTTCCTGAGCAAACATCCTTGGAATGGCTCTGTTTCTCACTTTCATGTGCATGCGGATTTACAAGAAATATTAAAGGTCTGTTGTTGTTGTTAACCACCCTTGAGTTGACCTCGACTCGTGGTGATCCTGTTGATGAGACATCTCCAAGACCCCCTGTCATCCACTGCTCTGCTTAGTTCCTGCAAATTCATACCCATAACCTTTTTAATAGAATCCATTCTTTTAGCTTGAGACCTTCCTTTCTTTCTACTTCCCTCCACTTTTCCGAGCATTATTGTTTTTTCCAGTGAGTTGTGACTTCTCGTGATGTGGCCAAAGTACGACAGCCTCAGTTTTGTCATTTTGGCTTCCAGGGCCACTGTACAGAGCTACTGTAACTTTGATCTTAAGAAACTATTGAGCAGGACAACATACCTTCCAACATTTCATGGCCAGGCAATGTCAGAATGTGGTCAAGACAGCAAAAGGTATTAACGAAGAAGCACAAACAAGCGAGGAGATGCTGCAGCTGTTTGCTTTTGCCTGAGCCTGCAGGGAAGGACAAGCTCCTGCTCCTCCTCTCCTCTGCAGAGTGCATACTTTGAACTCAGTTTGCAGCAACTGAAATAAGCTGAGCAAAAAGGGGGGAAGTGGGAGGAGGAGAGAAACATTTTCAAAGAAGCTGAAAAGATGAGATGGCAGAGGTTGAATCAGGACTGTCTCTGCCAAACCAGAACAGTTGGGCGATATGAGATGAGATACTATAAATATCTGCCAGATGGAGCAAAGGTATCTCTCCTTCACTTTCCAGCCACAGCTGTCCTGCTCCAATGTACCTTTTGTCTCCTTGGTGGAGAGCATAAGCAAGGGTTGTAGAGAAATGCCCAGCTCTGTCTGTTTGGTTGCTTAATTTATATCCCACTTTTCTCCAACAATAGGACCCAGAGCACTATACTTACACCATACATTAAAGACATCTACTGTATTCTTGTTGCCAAATGGTTGTGACTGAAAGTTGGGGTTTTGAAGTTGCAGGAGGACAGGAACCTTCATCCCATTTGAGGGAACTTTCCAATACTTCATCTCACTCTAGGAACTATTACAGATTAAAGTACAGGGGCACCATATGAGGTCCAATCTGGCAACCCTATCAGAGAAGAGCTGAATCTAGCTCTGATGAGTTACTCTCCTTTCCTGGAACACCAGTACCTAACATACCAGGTAGGCCTGAAGCCGTAAAAAAACCTCTGGATCTGATCAAAAAAGGAAGATGCATAACACAGATGCAGCCAGAGAGTGAGAGAGACAAGTTTATTGAATACCTGCAAATCTTATACACCTTTCAGCATGACAAAGAAGGGGAAGCTCCTCCAACACTACTGTGCATGCCTATGTTTACTATTGACTATGCCTGCCTATGTTTACTGTTGACTATGCCAGCCTATATTTACTACTGAGCTAAATTGTCTTGTTTATGGTTCCCAAACCAGCTGGAACCAATCCAGTCGGAACTTATGGTCACGTAGCCCCCTTATCTATGTGCTTCTGACAAAATTATTGGAAAGGACAAAGGAAATGGCTAAAGGCATAGGAATGGAGATGCTTTGGTTCAGTGTTTAAAGCTCACAGTCACAATCAGACCTTTGACTTACTTTGGAAGTTGGAACAGGGACACAATCATAGAATCATAGAATCATAGAATCATAGAGTTGGAAGAGACCACAAGGGCCATCCAGTCCAACCCCCTGCCATGCAGGAACTCCAAGTCAAAGCATCCCTGACAGATGGCCATCCAGCCTCTGCTTAAAGACCCCTAAGGAAGGAGACTCCACCACACTCCGAGGGAGTGTGTTCCACTGTCGAACAGCCCTTACTGTCAGGAAGTTCCTCCTAATGTTGAGGTGGAATCTCTTTTCCTGCAGTTTGCATCCATTGTTCCGCGTTCTAGTCTCTGCAGCAGCAGAAAACAAGCTTGCTCCCTCCTCAATATGACATCCCTTCAAATATTTGAACAGGGCTATCATATCACCTCTTAACCTTCTCTTCTCCAGGCTAAACATCCCCAGTTCCCTAAGGCGTTCTTCATAGGGCAAGGTTTCCAGACCCTTCACCATCTTAGTTGCCCTCCTTTGGACATGCTCCAGTTTCTCCACATCCTTTTTGAATTGTGGTGCCCAGAACTGGACACAGTATTCCAGGTGGGGCCTGACCAAAGCAGAATAGAGTGGCACTATAACTTCCCTTGATCTAGAAACTATACTTCTATTGATGCAGCCTAAAATTGCATTGGCTTTTTTAGCTGCCGCATCACACTGTTGACTCATGTTCAGCTTATGGTCTACTTGGACTCCTAGATCCCTTTCACATGTGGTCTCGTTCAGCCAGGTGTCCCCCATCCTATATCTGTGCATTTCATTTTTCCGCCCTAAGTGCAGAACCTTACATTTCTCCGTATTGAATTTCATTTTGTTAGCACTGGCCCAGCTTTCTAGTCTATTCAGGTCATTTTGAATTTTGATCCTATCCTCTGGGGTATTAGCTACTCCTCCCAGTTTAGTGTCATCTGCAAATTTGATAAGTATGCCCCCAATTCTGTCATCCAAATCGTTAATAAAGATGTTGAATAGCACTGGGCCCAGGACAGAACCCTGTGGCACCCCACTGGTCACTTCTCTCCAGGATGAAAAGGAGCCATTGTTGAGCACCCTTTGAGTTCGGCCAGTCAACCAATTACAAATCCATGTAACAGTTAACTTGTCTATCCCACATTTTGCAAGCTTGTTTGCAAGAATGTCATGGGGAACCTTGTCAAAGGCCTTACTGAAATCGAGGTATACTATATCCACAGCATTCCCTTCATCTACCAAGCTGGTAATTTTATCAAAAAAAGAGATCAGGTTCGTTTGGCATGACTTCTTTTTCTGAAACCCATGTTGGCTTTTTGTGATTATGGCATTGGCTTCTAAATGTTCGCAGACTCTCTGCTTAATGATCTGCTCTAGAACCTTTCCTGGAATTGATGTCAGACTAACTGGACGATAATTGTTGGGATCCTCTTTTTTTCCCTTTTTGAAGATGGGGACAACGTTTGCCCTCCTCCAGTCTTCTGGGACTTCTCCTGTTCTCCAGGAGTTCTCAAAGATTATTGCCAATGGCTCTGATATTACATTTGCTAGTTCTTTTAATACTCTAGGATGTAGTTCATCTGGTCCTGGAGATTTATATTCATTTAGGTTAACCAAGTATTCCTGTACTATCTCTTTACTTATTCTGTGCTGAAATTCCCCTATTCTGTCTTCTGCTCCATTATCCTTCGGTTGAGCACCTTTTGCCTTTTCTGAGAAGACTGAAGCAAAGAAGGTGTTGAGTAATTCTGCCTTTTCTCTGTCCCCTGTTAGCATTTTGCCATCTTCTGCACGCAGTGGCCCTACTGTTTCCTTCTTCTTCCTTTTGCTGCGGACATATCCAAAAAAGCCCTTTTTATTGTTCTTAACCTCTCTAGCAAGCCTGAGTTCATTCTGCGCTTTAGCTTTTCTGACTTTACCCCTACATATGCTGGCTATTTGTTTAAATTCCTCTTTCGTGATTTCTCCATTTTTCCATTTCTTATACATGTTCCGTTTAAAACTTAGCTCATTTGAAAGTTCCTTAGTCATCCATCCTGGCTTCTTGAGACATCTTCCATTTTTCTTCCTCATTGGAACTGTTTGAAATTGTGCCTTCAATATCTCCCTTTTGAGAAACTCCCATCCGTCTTGAACTCCCTTCTCTTTTAGTATTCCTGACCATGGGATCACTCCCAGTATTTCTCTAAGTTTATTGAAATTAGCTCTCCTAAAGTCTAGAGTGCGTGTCTGACTATGCCTAGCTTCTCCCTTCCACTGCATAACAAACTCCAGGAGAACATGGTCACTTCCACCTAAGGATCCAACCACTTGCACCCCATCAACTAGGTCTTCCCTGTTGGTTAAGATCAGATCTAAAATGGCTGATCCCCTTGTTGCCTCTTCCACCTTTTGGACAATGAAATTGTCTTCCAGGCAAGTGAGGAATTTGCTAGACTTTGAGGATTTGGCTGAGTTTGACTTCCAGCAAATATCCGGATAGTTGAAGTCACCCATCACTACTACATCTCTCTTTTCTGAGTATGTGATTATCTGTTCTAGAAAGGCATCATCCAATTCCTCTGCCTGAGTCGGGGGTCTGTAGTAGACTCCCACAGTAACATCCCTGTTATTTCCCTCTCCTTTAATTTTTATCCAGATGCTCTCCACCTGGCTTCCAGTATTGACTTCCTGGATCTCTTCACTGGTGTAAATATCCCTGACATATAATGCTATTCCTCCTCCTTTCCTACTTGGCCTGTTTCTCTTAAAAAGGTTATACCCCTCTATTTCTACATTCCAATCATGAGACTCATCCCACCAGGTTTCAGTGATGCCTATTATATCATATTTCCCTTGTTGTGCTAGGAGTTCAAGTTCATCCTGCTTATTTCCCATACTCTGTGCATTAGTGGAGAGGCATTTAAGACCATGTGTCCTCTTTACTTGCTGCTTTTGCACATTTTTTTGCCTCCTACTGTTGGGTCCTTGCACTGTTTGCCTTGTTCCCTCTATGCCACTTGGACTATTCTCTCCATCCCTTTTGTCTTCCAGTATAATGTCTCCCTCCCCCACATAACTCAGTTTAAAGCCCTCCTGATCAGATTCTTCAGACTGTTGGCAAAAACGTTTTTGCCAACTGGCGTGAGATGCAGCCCATCCCTTGCCAGAAGTCCCTCCTCATGGAACCGCAGCCCATGATCCAAGAATCCAAACTGTTCTTGGCGGCACCATCTACGGAGCCAGTTATTCACCTCTGCTATTTTCCTCTCCCTTCCTGGACCATGCCCTTCTACCGGGAGTAGAGATGAGATGACAACCTGTGCATCCATCTCTTTCAGCTTCCTTCCCAGAGCCTCATAATCCCTTTTGATATTCTGAAGGCTGTGCCTTGCAGTATCATTGGTTCCCACATGAACCAAAAGAAGGGGATAACGGTCAGTAGGCTTGACAAGTCTTGTCAGCCTCTCCGTCACATGATGGATCTTTGCCCCAGGGAGACAACACACCTCCCGAGACATCTTGTCAGGCCCACAAACCACTGCTTCTGTACCCCTCAGCAAGGAGTCCCCCACCACGACCACGCGCCTCCTCCGAGGCTTAGCAGTGGCTGTTCCTTTTCGTGATACTCTCAGGCTCCCCTGCTCTGTCCCTGATGTCTGTCCCTGCTGCTTTTCCTCATCATCTCTGACAACAGAGAGAGATTCAAAGCGATTCTGTAGCTGCAAGCCGCTCACAGAACGTTCCCTGGTTTCCTTACTTCTGTGTGTGACCTCCCTCCAAGCATCTACCTCTGTTGTATGCGGAGTGACCTCCTCCGCCCCAACAACTTCCTCTGTCTGTTTCCCACCCAAGACATTCTGGTCTGATCTGTTCAGGAGAATCTCCTGCTCTCTATGATGCTGGAGTGCAGATATCTGCTCCTCTAGCTGCTGTACTTTCTCTTCCAAGAGGACTACCAACTTGCACTTGTGGCAGGTGTAGTTCGCCACCTCTGTAGGCAAGAAGACAAACATCCCACAGGTGTTGCAGGTGACTGCTGCAGGGCCTTCAGTGTCCATACTGAGAAGTCTTAAGGAGGCACTGAAACAAGACTGTGGGCTTCCCTTGCTAGACTTGGCCTTTATTCCCAAGCTCTGTCACTGAGTTCAAGTCACGGGGCCTATAGTTATGTAGAGAGCTCCTGGCTGAAAGCTCCTTCCAAAGGCATGTCTCTGATTCACTTCCTCTGATGCTTCAGGCCGGCTCCTCTTCTATTCTCTAAACACCTCCTTGACTAGATAAAAAAAATCAAAATTCGTGCGCCGTTAGGCGAGCGCTTCTGCTAGCCTTGAGTAGCCTTAAGTAGCCTCCCAGCACTGGCTCCCAGAATGCAATGGCTCAAGTGTAAATTAGATTAGATCTCACCCAAGCACATGGACTACAGCCTCCTCCTTTTCTTTCTCCTCCTTAAAGGAAATGGAGCTTCTGCTAGCCTTGAGTAGCCTTAAGTAGCCTCCCAGCACTGGCTCCCAGAATGCAATGGCTCAAGTGTAAATTAAATTAGATCTCACCCAAGCACATGGACTACAGCCTCCTCCTTTTCTTTCTCCTCCTTAAAGGAAATGCAGCTTCTGCTAGCCTTGAGTAGCCTTAAGTAGCCTCCCAGCACTGGCTCCCAGAATGCAATGGCTCAAGTGTAAATTAAATTAGATCTCACCCAAGCACATGGACTACAGCCTCCTCCTTTTCTTTCTCCTCCTTAAAGGAAATGCAGCTTCTGCTAGCCTGCTAGCCTTGGCTCAAGTGTAAATTAAATTAGATCTCACCCAAGCACATGGACTACAGCCTCCTCCTTTTCTTTCTCCTCCTTAAAGGAAATGCAGCTTCTGCTAGCCTTGAGTAGCCTTAAGTAGCCTCCCAGCACTGGCTCCCAGAATGCAATGGCTCAAGTGTAAATTAAATTAGATCTCACCCAAGCACATGGACTACAGTTCTTTATTTGCATGCACAGTGCAATGCAAATTTATTTGCAATGCACAGTGGGCACTATTTTGGGGACTGCTTGGTGGCAGAAGACATGGCAGAAGATCATGGTGGGCACTTTTAAACCATCTGTCAATGTAGAGATCACCCTTCTGGCAATATAGGTTGATCGCAGGAAGGGCGGTATACAAATAAACTTTATTATTATTATTATTATTATTATTATTAATTGGCTTTCCAGAAGCAGAGATTCCTTCTTCATTTAGGTCACATACCTAACATTGTTATCATAAATAAAGAACTCAAATTTCCGATTTATTAATTACAATCTTGCAAGAAGATTTATCTCAACGGCTTTGCCTGTCAGCTGAAAATAATGCCTCTAGTTGCTTTGAAGCTTGGACACCCAAAATTGTTACAACTTTGGTGCTAGTTATTCTTTTATCTTAAACAAAAAAACAAACAAACATTGGAGTCTATATTCTTGGCACGTTGTTATTTAAATGATGTTTTGCACAGATTGTGAAGAATTTAAAAGGTAACCATATTTTCAACCTGGGGCCTGAAATATGGTTAGCTTTTAAATTCCTCACAACCCTTGTAAAACACCTTTTAACTAAATCTTAAATAAATCTTCTTTTAAATTTAAATCTTGTGAAGGGATGTATATTTGTGGTGTGTATTTTAAAACCCAGTCCTCTCCTTTATATTATGGGGCCTATCTAAAGCCTAAACCCTTAATTTTATTAGCTTCACAACGACATTTACTTCTGCGTTGTTGAATCCAAATTATGAATTCTCTCAGACACTGAATTATTTAATATGTTTTCCAAAAAAAATATGTACTCAGCGTCCTAAACAAAGCGCACCTGGTTTTGGTACGCAAATACCAATATGAAGCAGCACAAAATGGGATAAACAATTATTATGTTTAATTTTATTAATTGTGTGCACAACGAACACGACGACAAGGGTCCAAAACACACTGCAGAAATAATAATCATGGTCAATTCTGTTGTGATGTTATTTTGGTCATGTTTTGGGTTTTGTTTTCTTTTTGAGGCCTACTCGTTTTTGAGATAGAGAGAGATCTTGTAGCACCTTTGGGTGCATCCACACTGGGGAAATAACCCGGTTTGGCACCGCTTTCATTGCTTTGGCTCAAGGCTATGGAATTCTGGGAGTTGGAGTATGTTGTGGGTCCAGAGCGGAGCAAAGCTCCGCTCTGGACCCCACAACATACTCCAACTCCCAGAATTCCATAGCCTTGAGCCAAAGCAATGAAAGCGGTGCCAAACCGGGTTATTTCCCCAGTGTGGACGCAGCTTTTGAGACTAACTGAAATGGGCAGCGTGAGTTTTTGTAGACTTCAATCCACTTCCTCAGATGCATTTACTGAGGTAAAAAAATCCACACTGCTGCAGAAATAACATAATCCAGTTTCAGACCACTTTTAACTGCCCTGGCTCAAAGGGAACTTGGTGTAGTTCCTTGCACAGAGAAAGGCCCAACGCCTCACAAACACTGGAGAGAACAATCCATTTATTTATTAGCATTGAACCAGTGAAACTGGATTATTATTATTATTATTATTATTATTATTATGGCTGCAGTGTTTTTATTGTAGGCCAAGAAAGTGTCGAATGGGAACCGGAAGTCATGGGCAGCATTTGTAGTAGCCCATAGTTGTGTAACTCTTTACTAGTCGAGGCGCTCCGGTGATGACGTCAAAAGGCCTGCGCCGGGCCGGAAGAGAGTGCGTGCGTTGGGAAGAGGAGGAGGAGGAGGCGGAGGAGGGGAGCGTGTGACGTCACGACGTCGAGGGAGAAGAGAGAGGAGTTGTTTCTCTGCTTCCTTCGCTGCTGCTGCTGCTGCTGCTGCTGCGGTTGTTTTCGTCCTTCCTCGTCGAGAGCCGCTTCTCAGCCTCAACCGAGGCCTGGGCGAGATGGAGAGCGCCAGCCAAGGTGGGAGGACCGGGGCTGGGGCTCTGGGCCTGCAAAGAGAACAGCTCCCTGCAGGGAGAAAGGCAGCAGCTCAGGGGGGACCTCAGGAGCCAGGCTTCTCCTTGCAGGGATTTATTATTATTATTATTATTGTTGCAGGGGGTACTAGATCAGTGGATAATGCCCATAGAGAGAGGTTTGGGACTAAGGGGTTTTGGGGAGCATCGGGTTGCTCAGTTGGAAGAGACCCCAAGGGACAGTCCAGCCCCATTCTGCCACCAAAGGGACTCGCTTTCAAAGCTACTAGCCCTGCGGATGGGATTTCCCCCCTTGACTTACAGTTGGTAGAGACCACAAGGGCCATCCAGTCCAACCCCATTCTGCCATGCAGGAACTCCAAATCAAAGCATCCCTGACAGATGGCCATCCAGCCTCTGCTTAAAGACCTCCAAGGAAGGAGACTCCACTACGCTCCGAGGGATTGTGTTCCACTCTTGAACAGCCCTTACTGTCAGGAAGTTCCTCCTAATGTTGAGGTGGAATCTCTTTTCCTGCAGTTTGCATCCATTTTAGGCTGCATCAATAGAAGTATAGCGTCTAGATCAAGGGAAGTTATTGTGCCACTCTATTCTGCTTTGGTCAGGGCTCACTTGGAATACTGTGTTCAGTTCTGGGCATCAAAAAGGATGTGGAGAAACTGGAGTGTGTCCAAAGGAGAGCAAATAAATGGTGAAGGGTCTGGAAACCATGCCCTATGAGGAAGGCCTTAGGGAACTGGGGATGTTTAGCCTGGAGAAGAGAAGGTTAAGAGGTGATATGATAGCCCTGTTCAAATACTTGAAGGGATGTCACATTGAGGAGGGAGCAAACTTTTTTTCTGCTGCTCCAGAGATCAGGACTCAGAACAATGGATGCAAACTGCAGGAAAAGAGATTCCACCTCAACATTAAGAGGAACTTCCTGACAGTAAGGGCTGTTTGACAGTGGAACATACTCCCTTCCTTAGGGGTCTTTAAGCAGAGGCTGGATGGCCATCTGTCAGGGATGCTTTGACTGGGAGTTCCTGCACGGCAGGGGGTTGGACAGGATGGGCCTTGTTCTCTCTTCCAGCTCTGTTTGTTTGATAGGTATGTTTGTTTTGTTGTAAAAGTTTGATGCTGTTGTTGTTAATGGACCTTGAGTGGACTTCAACTCACAGCAACCCTGTGGCTGAGGCATCTCCAAGGCCCCCCCTTTCCTCCAGTGCTGGCTCAGGCCCAGGCCCTCCCTGATGAGGTCTGACCATCTGGCAGGCCTTGATGTGAGGCCTCATCTACAATGGCCTGAGAAGGGTGCAGTCAGGAGTATTGTTGTATTGTTTAGGTTTTTGACCCTAAAGCAGGGTGACCAGATGTCATAACTGCATAGGAGGACAAGGCACTGCAAAATGGAGGGCTTTGAATAAAAATGTAGGATGTCGGCAAATAAAAGCTAAAAACACTATTATAAATGTAAATTCATGCTTCTTAGTCATGCTCAAACTGGAGGATGTTTTGAAATTCCTCCTGGACAGAAGGTTGAAAAATCTTCTCCTACCCACCGCCTTGAAAAGTGTTCTGGACATGTCCTGGGAAAGGAGGATATCTGGTTACCCTGCCTTAAGCTGGACCTATGATGGAGTTTTCTTTGCAAGTTTCTTCAGAGTGGGTTTGCTATTGCCGTCCTCTGAAGCTGACGGAGTGTGACTTTTCCAAGGTCTCTCAGTGGGTTTCCATTGCCTAACTGGGAATCAAACTCTAGTCTCCAGTCAAAGTCCAACTCTCAGACCACTAAGCCGTGATTCAAGTAACAAGTCCTTTAAACTCACCCCTCTCAAGCCTGTGGGTCACAGAAGTTTAGGTCTAGGCCTCTGGCAGGGGGGTTTGCCTCCAGTGGGTTAGGTGAGATAAGGTTAGGAGGAGGAGGAATTTATGTGGCAGGATAGATTGTTTACAGTGTGGGAGGTGGCTAGGGGTTTGTCCACACTGCAGAAATAAAGCAGTTTGACACAATTTTAACTGTCATGATAGAAGCTGCACCTGCATGGTAGAATGAACACACTTTGACACTGCTTTAACTGTGAGGCTCAATGCTGTAGAATCCAGGAATGGTGTCAATCTGCTTTATTTCTGTGGGGTGACAAGAGCCTAGGAGCTTGGAGAGTGGTGATGGCTGCTAAGCTCTGGGAGTTTGGAGAAATTAGCAAGAGCTCAGGAGGACTGGCATAAGAAGCTGCATTTACCTGGTGGTGAGTAGAAGAGTCCAGGGAAGATGGATGTGCCTCTGTACATGTTCATAAAATGGAGGTGCTGGAGAGACTGAAGTTTTGTGGGGGGGGGCGGTTGAAGGAGGTAATTTGGGTCTTGCTGGCTGAAATTTGGGGCGGCAAGTGAGGAGTCCATATTGCAGAAATCTATTGCCATGGGATGCCCAGTGGTGCCAGTGCCTTGGTGACTGAACATTGTGAGCCCTGGTTTTGGGGTGGGTTTGGTTTTGGGAGGAATTCTGGTGGGTAGGGAGAGCAAACTCTCAAGAATGATAATGTGAATTGGGACTTTCACTATTAATCTTGGAGGTGAAGTGTACAAGACCTGCTCGAATTGTTTGGAGGGTGGTGGGTTTGGTGACTTGAGATCCTCCAAGAAGTTGGGGGTAAAGTGGGGAAATTATATTTCCAGTATAATGTTGGCTGTGGGTAGGGGTGGTAAGCATTAGTTGGGATAAAGCTGTATGATGGCAGGGTGGCTCTGCCCCAGAAGGATGGGTTGCATCATGCCTTCAGTCTTCTTTTTCCCCATAACCAGTGAACCCAAAGATGCCTTGAGATGGGGCTCAGAGGGGAGTTTCTGTGGTGGAGCTTTGGGAAGTTGAATCTGTTGTGTGGGGGCGGGTTAGTTATCAGAGCAGCCCATGAAAATATTAAGAGACTGTGAGATCAAAGAATTATAGCTTTGGGCTGCTCTAGATTCCTTCCTTTCATTTTTCATAAGAGGGTTGCTTTGATGCTTTACTGCCAACACTATGTGATGTTCCTCTGTTTCTCAAGCAGCTTCATTAACTTCTAATATATGCTCTTCTTTCCATAGCCTTCTGAGTCTTGCCCGCTGCTGAAAGTGGCACACAGGCACTGAGGGTGTGATGGTGTTTTGCTTGTTGACTAACATTGGTGCATGTTTCCGTGTGCTGGAATGCGCCAGTGCGATCCCATTTGCAAGGCTACCTATGCAGGATTTTGCATTGTGTGTGTGTGTGTATATATATATATATATATGAGGGACAGCCTTTTGAAATGAGAAACAGGTCAGAAGTCCTGCAAGTTCATTCCAATTTAAATATGAAGTAGGCTGTTGGTAATCCCTTGATGCTGTCATTGCAATTAACTGAGTGGCCTGGAGCAACAGGATTGGAAAAATCCTAGAATGAAGTGGGGGGGGGGGGCTATATGTCCCTCCAGATGTTTTGGAGTGTGGCTTCCATAATCCCTTACCACTGCCTTTGCTGGCTCAGGCTTCTGCAAGTTAAATTCAAAACCTCTGGAGGGTCAGGTGTTCCCCTACTAGAAACGTAGCTGCCCAGTTTCTCTTGGTTTCTGACCATTTTACTCTTGTGCACCAGCACTCTGCTTGGAATACAGTTAGTGCTCCCACTGTAAGGTGTAGTTAATTTGTCAGTGTATTATATTTGTATTTTGCTTGCCTTCAAAGGAAGTGGCAAATCAGTTTATAGCCTCTTGACAAAATTGTGGAGTAATTGTGGCCTGTGATCGAATCCCTGCTCAGACATGGAAACTCTCTGGGTGACTGTGGACAGGGCAGGTCACACACTCTCAGCCTCAGAAGGAGGCAAAGGCAAACACCTTCTGGACAAATCTTGCGACGAAAACCCTATGATGGGGTTGCCATAAGTTAGAAACAACATGGAGGCATACAACAATAACAATTTAGGGGAAAAGATAGCAACTTGGTCAACACTTCTCAGTGAACTTTGGAGCTGAATGTCAGTTTGAATTCATCTGCAATTTTCAAGGTCTAGCCACATCATCTGTCTCTGGTGTCCTCCTTTGTCCTCTGGCACCCTTCCCTGAAACCTACATTTGACAACCAATCAAAAAGCCTCCCTCATCCTTTTAGGATCAGAGTACCCAGTAGACATTTTCTTCAGCTCTTTTAAAACAATAAGACAAAGATGGCAGCACTCCCATCATATCGCTAGCATTTCAAGTATAGATTAGATTAACCAAAATGAATCATAATGGCTAACCTCTGGAGGAAAGCTTTTTTCCCCCTTGTGAATAAGGAAGCATGGAAGCTGTTCAGTATCATCCCTAAAAATTGCTTCTCTTGTAGTATTATTATTTTTATTAACCTGTCAAAAAACAGAATGCATGCAGATTTAATTTTCACATGTAGATTTAATTTCCAGGGTATCGGGATTGCTATGACTTCCTGGCAAAGGTCTCCTGTGGCAAATCTTCCTTTGTTCCTGTTTGAAATGGACCAGGGTTCACTAGTCGTCTGTTCATTTGTTGTTGTTGTTGTTGTTGTGCAATTAAAGTTGTTTCCAACTTATGGTGACCCTGAGGTGACTGTATCATGGCATTTTCTTGGCAAGTTTTTTCAGAGGGGGTTGCCATTTCAATCCTCTGACGCTGAGAGATTGTGACTTGCCCAGGGCCACCTAGTGGGTTTCCATGGCTAAGCAGGAATAAACCCTGGTCTCCAGAGTACAAGCCCAACCCGCAAACCACTACGCCATGCTGGCTGTCACTTGTTTACATTTAATTGTTTACATATTGTTTAATGTAATATCCCTAAGCAGTTCACATAAAAAAGCAGTTTATAAAGACAAGATAAAATAATGCATAAGCAGTTTAAAAACGATTAAAAACACACCAAGAGTTAAGATACAGGTGGAGCAAGGGGATGATTATTAGGGCCTGTGTGGGTGTTTTCAAGAGCTTGACAAGCTCACCTTCAGTCTCTACCCAAATGAGTCAGCCAGCAGAGTTTTCTTGTCTCTTGGGAGAGTACAAAGTGCAAAGCTGTTGTATTGAGATAGTTTCTGAGGGTGGCTGGTGGGCCACTGACTTGTCTGTAGCTTTTGATATGCAAATAGACTCCTGGGTAGGACTTGTTTCAAAGGCTCTGTTCCTGTTTTCTTTGCCAGCATCAACTATATAGAGAGAGCTTCTGCAGGCTAGTCTAACAGTGCTTTGCTTTTCTAACTGCTTCCCCTCTTCCTCTGCTTTGCTTCTTGTCTATGACAGATATCAACCTTAACTCTCCCAACAAAGGTCTTCTGGCAGATACCATGACAGACGTCCCTGTGGACAACACAAGCGCTGCTGCCGCTACTCCTCCTCCGTCAAGGGCCTCTGCCTACAATGGGCTCACTGAGGTGGAGGAAGAGGAGCTAAAGTCTGAGCTGGCCAAGGTAAGAAAGTGTTTCCTTTCTAAAGGTATATTTTTGAGCTCTGCTTGATTCACAGAGTTCAGATAATTCTGCCTCTTGTAAGTCTAAGGTCAAAAGGATGCTATGATCACAGTTTGGAATTTCTGAAAGCACTAGTGTAACTTCCTAGTTTCTCTTTTGTTGCTAGAGCGTTTTCTGATCTTGGTGGTGTTAAATTTGAAGGTGTTAATAGGGAACAGCAGGGCATACTGGGAAATGAAATCGTCCTTTGGTACTTTTTTTAAAAATCCTCTCTTTCCACAGATCTAGTGTCAAATAAGGCCTCTTCCATCTACTCCTCCTCCTCAAAGCAATCCTAAGAGGAAAGATGGGAAGAGAAATCATGCAGCTTTCAATGTTTTTGGACTATAAGTCCCTGCCACGCTAGCAAGCATAGACAGTGGTGAGGAACTCTGGGAGTTGCAGTCTGACATCTGGAGGGCTGTATGTTAATGCTGCATTGCCCAGTGACCTTGGTGGTTGAGCACAAATGTGAAATGGAGCTTTTGCATTGTAACTCAGTATTTTTATCAAAGTGCTACCATAGTCTTTCACAAATCTGCCACTGTCTAACCCAAGGCTGACTTGTGTTCCTTTAATTTGTGTTAAGATAAAGCATGCGTAGGACTGTTTTTATCTTGGCATTCCTAAGTAATGAACGCTGCCAATATCAAGTTTTGCGCCTCAATACAAAACCTCCAGGCCAAACCTATACAGTCCACTGTAGCATTGTAGTTCTGCATGCAGAACTATGCTACAGCTGGCCATTCACCAACCCTTAAACCTACTGTAAAGTTTCTGCAACTCCCCCAACCATGCCCGGTGAGACTGGTGTGGGATCAGAGAGGCATCTGGCTATGTCCTTGCAGCCACACATGAAATGATTGCATGTTCTGCTGGGGGCCTCCAGATGTCTTAGCATATGACACAATCATTTCTTGTCTGGCTACATAGATGTAGCCAGATCTGGGTGTGTGAATGTAGCCAGATGCATCTCCAATCCCCCACTGCTTCCATCAGGCATGGAATGGGCACATAGTGGCTTTGGTTAGTGTTCAGGAAGGAAGGGAATATCATCCTCTGTACTAAGCAAAAAGAGGCACATGCAGGTGTACAGTTAATATACCCTGCTGACAGGGTGCTATCCTTTGAGTGTGTGAAACAGCATATTTTCAGTGACTATGGCAACATTGTGGGAAACTAGTCTTGGGAAGAAAGATGATCTCTGCTCTGGCTGTCTTAATTATGGTCCTGATCCACCAGATGCAGAATGAAACCTAAGACTTCTTGAATATTCATGAGGATTGAATTACCATATATACTTGACTACAAATTGACCTCATGTATAAGTCGAGGGCAAATTTTATTTATATATTTATTAGAGTATTTATACCCCACCCTTCAGCCTTAAAGGCTATCAGAGTGGCTAACAATTATCATTTTTAAGTAGATGGTTCCATAAATTATGGGTTTTGATCTGACCCATGGATAAGTCAAAGGGTAAAACTTAGTGGAATGTAACAAAGGATCTAAAGAATGAAGCAAAGGAAAACAATGCCAAAGAACTTACACAATTCCAGCAGGCATCACTGTTTGTGATCACACTAAAGGCTGAATGGATGAGAGAATAGAAGGGGGTCAGTGCATCCAGGACAAATTATGCTCTTGCCTTTCATCTGGGGTTTCCCTTTATATAGGCATTAAATTACAGGACCTACATTGACCCATAGATAAGTTGATCCAGGTTTTTGGAGTCAATTTTTGACTCTAGACTTATACATGAGTATATACAGTAAATATTCTTGCCCTTACTGCCTTGTGTATGAATTTGCATTACAAAGTTGTCTTTGCTCTTGGAAGCCAGGATGCTACAGGTTACATTCCATCTTTGACCAATGTTTCCTTGATCCTGAAGCATAGAGACCTTTACCTCAATTCCTCTTTTGCAGGTGGAAGAGGAAATTGGAACCTTGCGCCAGGTCTTGGCTGCCAAAGAGAGACACTGTGGAGAGCTGAAGAGAAAACTGGGTTTAACCCCCTTGGATGGACTGAAGCAAAACCTCTCAAAAAGCTGGCATGATGTCCAAGTTTCCAATGCGTAGGTTTCTTTTCCTGCTTGTGTGTAACCAAACGTTTGTATGTTTGTGCTAGGTAAGGGAGAAGCCATAATGTACCTATCACACAGCTGTCTACAAAATGTTATCATTATGTAATTCTGAAGCAGTTTACTTCCTTTGTTGTGAAGGTGGCTTGAAGACTTATTGCATGAGGCTTCTGTTTTACTGATCATAGAAAAAAGAGCCCACTTTGGGCATAGGACACTTTGCTGACCAGGGGTAGCTTATGTCCTGTATGAAGATGCTTTCTTGGATCATGCTGTGTGACATTACAGGTATACCTCAGCTAATGAAGCAGATGTGCTGCTGGGCATAACTTCTTTAACAGAAGATTTGGCACTAGAGGGAGAAATAACATAGAAAGAATAAGGATAGGATCCTATACCACCAAAAAGAAGAGCCTTGCAACATGCTTCTATGATTCTATGCTTCAACAGGCTCTTTGTTCAAAATGAACAATATGCACATGTGAAATGTAACAACCAAGTCAGGTAAGCCTTGCATAAGTAAACAAAATACCTGAACCAGTTGCAGGCAGTCATACATGGCTACAGTAGTGTATAATCCTCCTCATTGCCATCTGAAGCTTTGTTTATCACTGCAGACACATTGCCTGAAAGTCTTGTTTTTCCAACCTTCATTCATCATCCTCTAAATGCTACTGCTGCTAAAAAACTTGGGCTGGATAGAAGATAAGGGATAAAAGGTGGGGGGGGGGGGCTGAGCAGGCATAAAAAGACTTTATAAAAAGTAGCTTTGCTGTCAGAAGCTTTGTTATGTGAGGTATACCTGTAACTGACTTTGTAGCTCTTCCATTAGACTTATGTGTCTCCAAGGAACAGATGACTCTTGAAACTTGTTTTGCAGTGCACATGCTTCTCTCTCCTTTCTATTTAGTTGTTTTGTTTTTGATTTCTAATTATAATCAGTGCTCCATACTCACTGCAGGCACACTGCCTGTTTCAAAACTTCAGATAACACTTTTAAGTCACTGTCTCCCGGTCCTGAAGAAATGTTTAAATCTTAGTTCCATGGGCAGGCATTTGGCCCAGACCACGCCTGGATAAATTACTTCAGCAGGGAGTGCAATTCCCCAAGCAACCTAGATGCTTCTGAGAATTATAGTTCAGGAAGGTAATCTTCCAAGCTTTACCTCTTACTCATTTCTTAGTCTGACCACTCATTAATTCATCACTTCTTTCCTGCGTGTCTTACCTTTGAAATCTTCCCCTCTTTTTGAAATATGATTGTGACCCCCAGGTTTTTATTTTTAGTTATGTGAAAACCTCTGAGAAACTTGGAGAGTGGAATGAGAAAGTGATGCATTCGGACCTGTGAGTGCCTCTCCCATCTCCCAAGCACTGCCTCACTCTACTTCTCTTTGTATTCCACCTTGTCTTGCACACCTTCGTTTTTGGTCACAGAGGAAGCTGGCTGTGTGCTTGGGGTACAGATGGCCATACTGAGGCCTCTTGCTTCTTAACATTAAACTTGGTTCTTTGCTAGTCAACTCTCCTTGGCCACCTCCAGGATTAAACACCTTGCCTGCTTCTTTGATACACTCTTGTGCAGAGAAAGGAAAATTCCAATCAGTTACCAGTGGATGATAAGAGTACAGCTTTTTTCTTTTTCTTTTTGGTTACATATGATCCTTCAAACAAAATTGAATGGCGTGTCTTAACTTGCACCATTCAGCACTATCGCATATTCTGGAACAAGCAAGAAAGACTGGAACAAGCAAAGTTATATCAGAGTGTGGTCAAGATGAAAAAAGTTATTAATAAAGATAAACAGAAAGGCAGCAGTTTGCTTTTGCTTGAGTTTACTGAGATGGCTGAGATTCACCCCCCTTGTTAGTTAATTGAGCACAGACCTAAAGGTGGGATGACAGAAGATTAGTCAGGACTGCCCTGTCCAAATAATAATAATAATAATAATAAAATCTTTATTTATATCCTGCCTCTCCCTCCTGGAATCTAGGAATAATTGGATGGTGTACCAATCATATGCATGACAGATTCTAGGGAGGACCTCACTGTTTAAAATCTAATACTTGGGAGGATACTACAGGAAAGGAGAGGTAATTGTGTGAAGGGCTGCTGGTAAGCATATGCCCTTTCACAGACTTAGGTTTCAGTTATGGACTGGAACAATATGTTCCACAACCACCTAAATTGTCAAGACCCTGTTATTTCTTGTTTTGAGTGGTATATTGGTTGATTGAGGTGTGTGTGTTTATATGTTGTGATTAGGTGACAGAGTTAACAAAGGGGGATACAAATGTTTACAAAGGGTGACAAGGATATAATTATATAGTATCTAATCAATAAACCTACAACATAGAATATAAACATAACCCCAGATCGCTAGCTAAAATGAATGACGTTTATTCAAATCTGTATGAAATAAAATCATTAGACATAAACTTAATCATTAGTTCCAATTAGAGAAGACCTGTTGAATCACTTGCAGCTTTAGTATTGACTTTTGACATTGTAATTGATTCAGTAGGTCTGCTTTAGATGAGACTAACATTGGATTTACATCATGAACTTCAAATTCTGAATCTCCATAGCATTGTATTAGCATGCTTATTTAGAGTTAAAGAATACTTTAAAAAAAACAACATCCTACTTCCAACCTCATGGTGAATATCCAGTTGCAGAGAATAGAAATGTTCTATCTTGTCTGGAAAACAGATTTATTTCATGAGCAAACTTTGCTACATGACACTCTGAAATCCAACCTAAATATTGTTCTCTTAGCATGTTATTGTATGCCTTCACGTCATTTCTGACTTAGAGCAACCCTCACGGAGATTTTCTGGAACTTGCACAAATTCACCCAGTGGGTTTCCATGTCTGAACAGAAATTGAAACTCTGATTTCCAGAGTCATAGTTCAGCACTCAGACCACTACACCACAATGGCTGTGCATATTATACACAGTTCTAAATACCCTAGAGGCGCCAGATCTCACATGATCTTGGAAGCAAATCAGCGTCAGCTCTGGTTAGTACTTGGATGGGAGGCCACCACCCAATACTGGATATTGTAGGATATATTTCAGAGGAAGGAACTGGCAAAACTACGTTTGAGTATTCCTTGCCTAAGATGACCATATCAAATTCATGGAGTCACCATAAGTTAACAGACAACTTAAAGGCACACACACATACCATATTTTATACTGTTCATTATTTAATAATATGTGCAAAGCCTTCCACCTGTTTTAAGTGACATGCAGAACTACACACTATATGGTATTGTGAGAAGATGTTTTGCTGCAGAGAACTGTTGAGGAGGGATGTTTTATCCTTGTCTTGTCCTCTACTTTTCTGTTGCAAATGCTTTCCAGAAACCTGGCCTCACCACTGCAAACCTCTCCAGTATTGCTTTACAAAGGAAGAGTGGCAACTGGAGTTCTGTTTTGTGAGATAGCTGCTGAGAATGTAGCTCCTGTCTTCTGCTGATCAGGGGGATGGTGCATGGCAGCTGTTCTGATGTATGGTAGTGACATTTCAAAGTAGGCCTTCAAACCAATATAGCTGCAGCAAGTCTATGCACCTCTCCTCAAAGCACCACTCAGTTTGGTGAGGCTTTGTTGCTCAGCACATATGCCTAGATTTGCTAGTCTTCTGAGCATATTCTACCTTTTTTTCCAGGTAAAAGTGGGAAACTGTAGCTTCTGCTGTGTCATAGTTACCACTCTGGATTTTTATCTGTGCAGAACAAACCTGCTGCAGTTCTGCTGGGTTCTGTGAGTGGGAGGATGGATGGGGAAAGAGATGCGTGTGTGGGCATGGTTGACTGTATACATACCCGTAAGAGTGTGTGTGTGTGTGTGTGCAAGAGAGAGAAAGAATGGCATACACAATGACTGGGTGTCTAACTAAAATGTACTCTAGACTTATATTTAACCACTTGCTAGCTCATCATAGGAGTTGCATCCTGAGGGAAGAATCTGGCAGGGCAGGGCAGGGATGCAGTGTTCTCTGCCTCCTTTGTTAATCTCTATTGGATTGTTGTGATAGCTATTTGAGCAGAGGAAACCCCCTCTGCAAATTCAGCATACAGACAAAGATATCTGTCTCTGTCCCCAGCATCAGCCCACTGTGTTTTTTCTTCACAAGTCTACCCCCTCCAACACCAGAAAGATTTATTAGAGGAAGGGTGTCTTCTTCCCCCTTTGATCCCTTCTTTGGGAAAAAATCAGGCTAGTATCTTCCATTGGTTAATTTACAAGGCTGATATACTCAGTTTAGGACCATCGGTGTCTTCTTTTCAAACCTATTCCTGCCCAAATTCTTTGTTTGATATTTTTCTTTATGGTTAGTTGTGTGTGTTGTTTATGAGAGCTCACTAGAGCCCTATGTTAGCCACAGCATGACCTTATCAGTTGCTTAGACAAAAATGTTCACTGTTTCCTGAGATGCTTTACAAAAAGCATTGCAGCTAGTGTTCTTAGGAGCTTTTGGATATACCCAGAGGCTGGTTTTGGTTGTATGGTCTACCTACAGTACAGTAAGAATGACTGTGTCTTGAGTGTTGTTGTTTTTTATCTTGTTTCTCACACTTGAAGGAGAGGTGACTATACTTGGAAATTAAAGAGAAATGAGAAATGCCCCTTTTACAACTATGGACCAGGCTTTTCCATGTGCCTTTGTGGGTTCAACTTGTGAACAGGTTGATGTAACATTGACATAACTGACTGGAGACAGAAAATATAAAAATGCAAAGTTGCTGATTGGAGCAGAATTTCTTTTAGCCTTACTGTTATCTGGAATGGTGTGGGAGAACAATGCCCTAAAAGGCAGTCTGTAGCTAGATATATACAGTACATAAATAAGATATTTCTCCCATTTCTAACCTCCATTGTATTTATAGATATGTTTCGGCCAGCAGCACACTGGAGGACTGGAATGAGAAATTAACCCAATCAGAAGCGTGAGTGTCTTAACCTTTAGCAATAATTCCCATTCCCTTTATACAGTAGCATACCACCTAACAGTTCCTTTCCCTGCACTGCCTATCTGCTTGGTCCCTCTTCTGCAAATGCTGCTTATTTTGCTAACAAATCAGGAATGGTGGGGAAGGATGATATTAGCTGCAAGTAACAGGGATGGTGAACCTTTTCTCTTAGGAACCAAAGAGTGATACTTTCCCAGTGTTTGGAAATTATCAGCATCATTTGTTCTTGGGCTACCTTGCTGTAGGCCTCAGTTGAAATAAAGCTAGTTAGTCAGCACATCCATTATGTGTGGGCTGCAATTCTGTGAGAGCACACCAGGAACATGATGCAGCAGTGAGTGCAGAATTTGGCTTCTTGAAAATCTGTTTCGATTTATAACAAATGCAAGATTCTAGTTCATATTACTGTGAGCTTTTAAAATAATCCCTTTGGGGAGAGACAATTCCCAGAATCCCCTGGTCAGCATAGCCAAAACTCCAAAAGTGGAACATTGCAACTTGTAGTCTGAAAAAGAATTTTCAGAACTGAGCTCTGTTGAAATTGCAGAAGGCAGGTGGTAGATGATGATGGCTTTAGTCTCCATATCCTAACAAATAGGAAGGGCTTCTATCCCTGTTGCTGTTTTTTAATATATATATATATATATATATATATATATAGTGTTGTTGATGTTTTAATCTTTTGAGATTTTAGCATCTGCTTTTGGTTACCCTTTCAAGCTTTTATTACATGTAGCTGGATTTTATTGTATTCTGTTTTGGCCTAAATTCATGTGATCGATGGAATGCAACAGTTAACTTACCAATTGCCATTGATTCAGTGGATCTACTTCAATTGGGACTAATAATCTTTCTAATCCTGTGCTTTAATGTGAAAGCTTTAGCTGAAATGACTAAATAAAATTTTAATAAACATGTGAATAAATGAATTTTTCTTTTTTAAAAGTTATATAACAAATGAGGAGAACCACACAAAGAATAATAATTCTTGTGAATTGCTCCATTTTGAAAAGTCAAGCATGTCATAGAAAGTTGATTTCTTTTTTGGCAGAACACATTATTGTAGTGTGGAGCTGTAAATTGTTCTTTTTTACACAGTAACCTCTGCGTTCTTGTTAAATGAATTCAAGTGGACTCTGACTTCTGGTGACCCTATGAATGAGAGACCTTCAGGTCACCCTGTCATTAGCAACCCTGTACAGGAATTGCAGAGTCAGGGCCCTGGCTCCCCTGAATGATTCTATCCATCTTGAATACAGACTTCCTCTTTTCCTACTTTCCTCCACCTTACCAGGCATTCCCATCTGTTCTAGTGAGTCGGGTCTTCTCATGATGTGGCCAAAGTACACCAACCTCTGTTTAGTCATCTTGGCTTCTAGGGAGATTTCAGGATTGATTTGCTCTAGGACCATTTATTTGTCTTTCTAGCAGGCACAGTGCCTATACAACTCTTCTCCCACACTACCAATTTAGATGAGTGTATTTTCTTCCGGTTAACTTTTATCACTGTCCAGCTTTCATAACTAGAGGACCTTCTGTCTCTGTAGATTGAAGGAGCTCTATTTGTATGCCGCATGTTCCTGGAAATTTATTTCTTTCCAGTGCTCTGAGTGCAACTTCCACCTCACTTTCTAAAATTGTAGGTTGCTTTTTAAATATGATCTTCAAAAGAGGAAAAAAGAAAAAGAGGAAAAAGGTTAGTTTAAAAGTTTGCAGCAGCTCTTGTGCCGTCTCACAGCTTCACACATGCAGCAGTGGTTTTACTCTATCCTTCTCTGCTTCTTCCGCTTCTCTTTGCCAATGTTCCTTTTGCTTTACCAAGCCAAATTGTCTGGGTTTTTGCTTCATAAAGTCACCGTCTTCTGGGAGCTTCTCAATGGATGTTCAGTTGAGCCACCATAGTCAACTGGAGGAGTTGAACTGGAAGGAGAAACTCCTGGATAGAAAAATGATTTAACTGAGGTTATGCTAATCATGTACAACTATGCAGGCGCCCTTACTATTAGATATGCTCAGAATACCTGTATCTGTTATGTCTTATAAATGAATAAGTGAGAAACACTGTTTATAAGGGATAACAGGTATTCTCTGTAATTTTTCTTGAGGATTAAGTGGGGGTGAGGATGTTGCAACTCTCCAGATGTTCTTGGGATGCAATTCTTGACTGCTGGCTAGGGCTGTTGGGAGTTGTAGTCCAGTAAAATATGGACGGCCACATTCCCACTCGTGATCTGTGTTTCTGCTTGGTTGCATTCAGCACAATTTCCTTAACTGTGTTCTTACCAGTGTGGAGTAAAGTCAGGCAGGTGTAATTTAGAGATGCTAAGCTGAATGATAGAGGACCTCTTAAGTCAACTTAATTTTGACAAGCAGCTTTACTGATCTTTGGAATTAATAGTCCTTGATCCTAGAGGTATGGATAATGGGTGTATTTAGGGAGCAAGACTCTTGCCACAACTTGACTGCAGTCAGAGATTTAAATCCTTTTGGTAGTCCTAACCACTGAATGGTACAATTTAAGTAAGTGTTGATTTGCCATTCAACAGTTGTATAGTGAGCCTGTTGTATCTACATGTTAGCCATCCACGGGTTGGAGCTCCCACGGATCATTCAGCCCCCTACCCTGTTTCCCCGAAAATAAGACATCCCCATAAAATAAGACCTAGTAGAGGTTTTGCTGAATTGCTAAATATTAAGGCCTCCCCTGAAAGTAAGACCTAGCAAAGTTTTTGTACTTTTGTAAATATATATACAGTATATAATAAATATTCATTTTTTTTTTGTTCAACAATAATTGTACATTCTTCTTCATGGAAAAAATAAGACATCCCCTAAAATAAAACCTAGCGCATCTTTGGGAGTAAAAATTAATATAAGACACTGTCTTATTTTCAGGGAAACACAGTATTAGCCAATGGCTGACACACACCTTGCTTATGCAGTATGTGCATGTTGCCGCCCATTGACTAATATCGGCTTCAGCTTTCTTTGTGTTTCCCACCAATATGAGCCCCCAGAACAAAGACTATGAATGGGAAAGGCCCACTATATGGAACTTCTTTAATTGGAACTGCCACTAGGATTCACTCATGGTATTTTATTCTTCCTCCTCCTTCTCCTCCTAGTATTTTGCTGTTCTGACTCCACAATGCAGTCTCCAGATCTCGCTGTTGTGGTTAGGGAAGATTTTGCAGATACAGCTTAAGTAAAAATAGTCTTACTTGCTTCTGACTGACTACTTAAGCAAATAGTTCACTCATCAGAGCAACAGCTGCCTTATAGGCATCTGGATACTCCTAGTTAATAAACAATATACTTTGGGTGAGTTTCATTTGAGTTTCTCCTGGAGAAGCAGGAAGTTCTACAATCCTTAGTCACTTTCCTGAACAAGGGGGCAGGAAGTCTGATTCCCAGCCTGATCTTTAAAAACACCCCTAGTCATATTGCCCTGTTTTTCCAGGTCAGATTTGCACTAGTGAAACATGCCTCAAGGGCTGAAGGTGTATGTGTGATTATCAGGGCAAGTACCATATATATATATATAATATATATATATATATATGTATGTATATCCCTTAAACAGCTGCAGTCTCTGGGGGAAGAGAGGAAGACAGGATGAGATTGAAGGTTGTGCACTTCCTTTTTTGCTGTCTCTGGGAAGCTTCTGCTGAATAAGCACCATCTTCCTGTGACAGCACAAGCAATTTTCTGAGCCTTCTGGCAGAGTAGGAAGCAAGAATTAACTCCGAATGTGTGACAGAAACAGATTTTGTGCAGTGCTTAGAAGCTTCCATCATTTCCAGGTTATGATGGAGTGTGTGCATGTGCTGTTGAGACAGAGGATGGTACTAACGATTGTTTTGTATGCCTGCAAGTTTACTCTGGCTGATGGAAATTGAAGTCGCTCACTAAGGCTTCCCAGCTGAATGGTAATTTGAACCCTGGTAATTCAAACCACTTCACTGCCCCCAGTTCTGTGGGATGTATGGTTACCTTTCAATAACACATCTTGCTGGAAAAATCCAGAGACAGATTATTACTGGACGACCACTTCAAGATCAAGAGTATGTATTGTTTAGTATGCTGTAATCCCACCTCGATCCACAGGGAGAGGCGGGAAATATAAATATTTATTATTATTATTATTATGAGCAACTTCTGAGAGACGAATGGAGGCAGCATTGCTAAACTGTTTGTTACAGGATGCTCATGGTGATATGCAGAGTACAGTTTGAATTTTATAGAGCTTTCTTAGACACGGAATACTGAGGGCACAGTTTAGGTAGGGATAAATTAGTTGGCTGTGCCTCTATGAAATCTAGCCACAAAGAGTTCCTAGCTGATCCTTGTAATATTCTACCTGTTACTATAGGACAGGAAAGTATTGAACATACTAACAGGAATTACATGCTCAAGTCCTGAGAATGTATAATATGTTTACTTGCAAACACACTTAATGTTGTGGTTAAAACTGTTTTTATTTTTAAAATTTCATGTTCAAAACCAGCTTCCTCACAGGTCTTAATCTAAAAGCTTAGAGCTTTATGAAGAGATACAGACGGTGCTGAGAAATCTATGAGACTAGCTAGGAGAGTTTATTTTAATACAAGGTTCCTGTCTCACTTAGACTGGGGTAAAACATTGAGAAATGAAAAGGTGAAATGTTAAAAAATGAGGAACCCAACTGGACCTGTTCCCCCTCCAGCCTGTGTCTTGAATGAAGTAGCTGAGTTGAGATATTTGAAGGGGCACATTTTTCTGATTCTGTAGTAAACATGATTCTACCATTGCAAAGACAATTCAGGTTTTGGTGCATGCAGAATTCAATAGAGGTTCAACATTTTGTCTGGAATATGTACTGTCACTTCTGCAAGACAGGATAAGCAAAGAGCTTAGGTTGAACACACTAAAAAGACAGGGAGCAGCCTGATCCACAGTACTTGACGTAGAGTGTGGGACTTTTATCTTCTCATCCGTATAGGAGGAAGTTCATTAAAGGAACAATCTTACAAGCTCCACCAATAGTACATAGATATCCCTCATGGGATTTAAATTTAATTCTAAATGCTTTAGAGGTCACCTTTTGAACTGTTAAAGGAAGCATTATTGAAGTTGTTGTCCTTCAAGGTAGTGTATGTGTCTTTCTCTCTCTCTCATGTGTGTATACTGGTTGAATCTCCCTTTTCCAGAATTCTGAAATCCAAAATATTCTAAAATCATCCACATGAGTGGATGAACTAGTGACACCTTGGCTTTCTGATGATTCATTGTACAATTTTTTTTATTTTTATTTAAAATGTTGTGTCTAAAATTACCTTCAGGCTATGTGTGTACAGTATATTCAAAACATAATTAAATTTTCTGTTTTGACTTAGGTCTCATCCATCTCTCATTATGTATATGCAAATATTCCAAAATGTGAAAAACTCCAAAATCCAAAACACTTCTGTTCCCATACATTTTGGATAAGGGAGACTCAACCTGTATATGCATATGTGTATGTGTATACATACATGCACAGTAAAGGAATTTTTCTTATTGTGAACATTCAACTTCAGCCTGAAATGTTTAAGCTGAGTGTCAACAAAGCTTACTGCCTTGGTGAGAAAAAGAGACATAAATGTGAGAGCCCAATATGGTATGTTGTGTAGCCCTTCCACGGTTATTAGGCTGCAGTTCCCAGTGTCCCTAACTAGCACAGTAAGTGCTGAGGAATGCTGGAAGCAGCAGTCCAGCAACATCTGGAGGGCTGCATAGTTCCTACCACAGGTTTAAAACTCTCCACCATCCTTACTTGCAAATAAGGCACAGACATGTATGTGTGAGAGAGTGTCTGTCTTGTGTGTGTGTGTGTGAGAGAGAGAGAGAGAGCCAGACAGAAATTTTCAATAGCAATTGTGGTACAGAGGTGAAGAGAAATGAACCTCTTGATACTGTGCTTGAGTTGTGAGCTTGACTGGGAGGAAAAAAATATCCAGAGCAGCTGACTAAAGAGAGATGAGCTGGCAAGCATGGAAGTAGGTTTATCATCTTGCAGCGTATTTTGTCAGGACTTCAGATGTGCTTGCTACCAACTTTATTAGTAAGGCACAAACAACTCTACCATACATGTCTGTATATTTGTTCAGATATATGTTCTGTTGAGTTGAGCAGTGTTTACTCCTAGATAGGTGTATGAGGTTGTGGCCTTAATATCCAGAGATGTTGATGGGCACATGAATATGAGATTCTAAGACACTTCATTGTACCAGTATTTCAAATGCGTTCCTTACTTGCAGTCATGTTTTGGAAACTTAAATATACCCTGCATCATCTTAAATACAGGATTTAAGAACTAAAGAATAGAGTACACCACTATTCTGCCAGAATGGTGATTTTTTTTTAAAAATCCCATAAATATGTAATTTATATGTTATAAGAATTGCTACTGTTCTTGTTTTAAAACAGCATCAATTAATGGTAACTGATAGGAAACATTTCCTTATATAGCAAAAGCCATGCTGATTCTTTTTGGTTTAATGTGTCAATATTAACCTTTCTTTCTAAACTCCTGGTGGTGTCCTTGCACTCTTTTAGCCCTGAAATTTCCTTGTCTTTTTCTTCTTCCTCCTCCTTTTTTTTGGGGGGGGGGGCATTTTTCTAATAGATGGGACCAGCTTTTTATATGGTGCAAAGAAAAAGTGTAGAGATGTGAGAAGAGGAAAGTCCCAAAGGAAATTTAAAAGACTTGAAGTGATAAGCTCTCCTAGTCCCTTGACTACTATGAGAATTAAAATCAAAACTTAGTAGTAAAAGCATATAAACAAAAGTGATGAGCTTGGCTTTGAACCATAATTGCATTAGGTACCAGCTGAGCTTATTTGAACTAACTTATTTACTCTGAGGTGCCTTGGTTTGCTCCAAGGATGTTGATAAATGCATCTCCTGAAGTGTGCCAGCATCACTTAGAGCTCCGCGTGCCTCTTTTGCTGCAAAGACCTCTGCCAGCCGGCCAACTGTCCGGAAGTATGCAAAATGAGTTCTTTGTGGAGAAATAGAGGAGCAGACATAATCTTCAAGGGATGCTTGCTTACAGAGATGCATTGGTCAAAAATACCCCTCCCTTCTTTCTCTCAACACTATTTTCCAAGCACCAGCTGTGTTCTCCCTTGCTGCTTGAGCCCTTTTCTTCTTAATTACTGCCTTCAGCTGTTACAGCCCTTGTTTTTCTTGCCTAGTTACAAGAAGACACAAGAAACACTGTCTCAGGCAGGCCAAAAGACTTCAGCTGCCCTTTCCAATGTGGGTTCTGTGATCAGCCGGAAACTTGGAGATATGAGGTAAGATGCCTAGCAATCTTCTTCTCTTTCCCTTCTCTCTAAGCAGAAAGGATTCCAATAGCAATAAGGGCAAACAGCCCTGGCTGTTTCTTAGTTATAAGACTAACATCCAGTTCAGCAAGTCATTTATTCTGGGGTGCAGAGCATTAGGCGCCAGGGCTAAATCCAGCCATACTGGGTCCCAGTCCAGCCATGAGTGGTGGCTCTGTCCCCTTTTTCTTGACATCATACTTTAGTGGTTTTACAGGTTTTCTACATGTTTACTGCCATTCTAAAAAATTGAAACACCTCTCCTAGGGCTCAATTACCAGCAGTAAGAGCTTCAAGCTCAAACATTCTGGTATCTTTGGTTCCACATTTTTGTTCAAATCACAACTGGAATGTAGCCCCTGAGAATTTTTCTTAATGAAATGTGGCCATTCAGTTGAAAACGGTCCTGTCACAGCAGCACAAATCTTTATTGACTTTTCCATGACTCCCAGAATGGCTTTTACAGAGGTGCCCTCCTTAAACAGAAACCCCCTATGGTACTTTTAGGCAGCTAAGTCACTTTTCTGTCAGTGTCTATAAAACTTTGGGTTTCTGAACACTTTTTATTCAGAAGGAGGGGAGGCTTTCTACCTTGTCCTGAAATGAGTGTAAAACTGGTTTTTGTTATTTTGTGTGTGCTTGTGCAGGTAAAGAGGGTGGAGTGGTCATTCAGCTTCATTGTTAACAAATACAATTGATTGCTTTGCCTCTGCTCTTTTTAACAAAAGCCAAGAAAAATAGTTTGATCTTTTGAATCCTGTTTGCATACATCTAAATGTATCCAACTTGACTGGAAACAAAAAGGGTTTACAGTGGCTCAGAATATAATTCTGTAGCTTCCCAATGGTTATCTTTTGGCATACAAGTCTCCTAGCTTTTTGTACATAGCCATTTTTTAAAACAGGATTTCATTGTTTCTTCACTGACCAGCTGCATTAAAAAAAGAGTCAGATGTTCTAAGGGACTTAATGAGTTCAGTGAGAATCAGGCTACAAACATAATAACTTCTGCCACAGTAATGTGTCCAGGAGTTCACATAGTTCACGTTCTTGTACTCTGACTTCTTTAGTACCTTGTATAATCAACTGCAATTGGATTATGGATGCAGCTGCTGGTATGGAAACACAAGCAGCCATCATCTTGACCCCGCAAAGATCTACAGTGCTGGGCCAAAAGCAGGCTAGAATCTCAGTGTGAATGATCACTTTGGAGGAGAAGGAACTCTTGTTATTTAGGGATGACATCTTAATTATAATAACACTGCTGTTGGCTTGCAAAGATATAAAGCTGCTACTTGATCTGGGTCAAACAGAGGATGAAAGGAAGGTGACCAGATCCCCCAAGGTAACTGATGGAAGATATTTCACATTTATCCATAAAGATGAGTAAATGATTCCCTTCACTGCTGTTGGGAATAGCCATAGGCTATATAGTGATCTATGTTGTATAACTTTGTGCATTTTTGGCTGCATCGTAGAGATGCCACAGAATCCTCCTAGTGAAATGCAAAAATGTGTATCAACACTGGCAAGAGTATCATGATTGGCACTGCCTAGTCAATGTCCCAATGTGCTTTGGGCTTTACTGATGCACATTGGTACTCTCTAGCTGGAGTCTCAGTGTTCAGTGGTACCAGTGCACAATGGTTACTTCACTGGCTCTCCTAGAAAGTAACATCACAACAGACCTTGGCTGAATACAAACATTGTGAAACTGCTGAATTCTGTTGCCTGCAGATGTAAGTCCACTTAGGTAGCTGTAAATCCCATAATGAATTATGGCCAATGTTTCTAACCATGGGCAATCTTTTCCATAATGCATAGTGCTGCATTAAATAGCTTAATGTGTACAAACATTTATTTGAAGTAGATTTTGACCCTTAATTGATCACATTCCTAATTCTTCTAGGACCTCTCCTTTCCCACTGTGGCTGGGAATATCTGAGTGGTAAGCGTGTGACAAACTCTGATCACATAACAGCAGGCTGAGGCTTACTTACACCTCTCACAAACTGTTATTTTCATTCTCTTTCAGTGAGCAAATGGTGTCCTTTTTCTTTCCAAAAGGAACATATTTAAATCTACCAGAAATCTAGTCCTTGTTCTTTATTCCGTTATATTTTCCTCAAAACTGATGTGGCTTGTATGAAAAAAAAAAAAGATCTTGTTTCCATTTTATAGACAGTAGTTTAAATTCAGTTTGGTATGGTTAATTATCCTGACATGGATACTAAGAAGTTGCAAAGTATTTATAGTGCAGGTAGCAGAGGCAAAACCAACTAATTTGATAGTTTATTCTCAGAGGGAACTCACTTTTAATTGGTGTTCCAATAAAGGAATGCCTTTTAAGAAAACAGCTAACCGTATGAGAGAACCAGAAAGGAACAGAGGATGTCTAGCTTTCCTGCCACCAAATGCAGATATGACTGCTTTTCCTCTCCCCAGGTATTAATGTTCATTAAATCTCAGCAGCCAATATGATGGTATTTGAGTACACTTGTCCTTCTAAGCCACAGCCACTGAATTACAGATTTTTGTAGCAGCTAGATACTTCCCATATTGTCTTATTCTGCTCTTCATAACAACTTTTCATCTAATTTGTTTTTAGGAGAAATTCCATTGCTGTGCTTGACTTATGTGATCAGAAATGAATTTTTGTGGTGAAGTTTTTTCCTTTGAGTGGACAGGCAATAATGGCTTTTCTTTTCAGCCTCATTCTTGTTAATCTTGTTGAGATTCTACTCTCTTCCCCTTCACACTGTGTTCTCCTAGGAAGCAAAATGTATTCTAATATTGCTAGTGTGTTTGAAGTGTGATCCCAAAAGGGTCTTTTCAACTGTTTGAAAAAGGGGGAAATGTATTAAAGATTATGTGAATTTGGAGGGAAAAGTAGGACATCTGATCTTGGTTCACTAAAACAGCAGTCATCTCCTTGAGTCACCTACTGATAAGCTAATAATCTCACTGTACTGTACTGTATACATCTTTTGTATAGGAACATCACTTACTCAAATTTGTTGTGATCACTTCTAGAAGAAGTTAGACTAGAGCCATTGATTTCAGTTGATCCAAAGTGAGACTAACTTTCTCAAGATGTGAGACATCATAACTAACTGATAAAGGCTCAATAAAGACAGGCCTAACCTGTTTTGGTTTTTTTAATGTTAGTTTTTTATCCCCACAGAATGGGTCAGTTGTTCAGGCAGATGCACACAATCACTGAGAAAAAGAAGAAAACGCCTGCCATAATCTCTCTATGGTTAACTTCTGTGTATTGTGTTTATCCAAGTCCTTATCTGGCACAGATTTTTATTGGATATGAGGTTTCATACAGGTTGCCATCCAGTATTCCTTTGGGAGCTAAGTGCAGGTATCTCCCAACTCTGGCTTTTCAACCTTGTCTTTTCGGGTTGGAGCAGCAAGAAGCAAATGCAAGGGAACAGACCTTGTAAGGAATCAAGGACTGAAAGAAGGAACGTTTTGAGGATATTGTCTTCCTCTCTTGTTAGTCAAAGAGCTTGGGTGATGAAGAACAGAGACCAGCTCTGTGTTTTATTAGGGCACCCTAAAACTGCTTGATAACCTACCTTTTGAAAGATTTCCAAACTTATTTGTTAACCCATCTCACTAGAAATTCCAGTTTTAGCCTCAGGGGATGTGGAGGTACCATCTTCTCTGCATTCTACATATTTTTACAGCTTCTGGCAGCCCCACCCCCCAATATAGTATAGAGATGCAGCTGAAAATCGAAGTCCTTCGTTGTGCATTGAGTCCTCACTTTTACCCCTTGTTTTTTGCCCCAAGGCCTTTCAGTACTTAATTTCATACCTTGAGATTTGCAGGTCAGGTAAAATAGTCCTGCGGGCCACATAGTAAATACCATGGGATTAAGATAACCTGTTCAACCTGTCAGAAGTGTTTCTGACTGGCTGGAAAATCGGAAATCGCAATGCATGCTATTCTAGTTGTTGGTACCTACAAGGATTTTTCATGTACCTGCAGAGAATGAAGGGTTACTTTTGTTTGATTTTTGTAGCATGAATGTTTGCATGGTAAATGCCTGGGGCCAGGAGAGTAACCTCTCCTGACATTGTTGAACAAACAGTGCCCCTTAATTCTCCTCTAGGCAGGCTGTGTAGCTTGCAAGTCTGAAATATGCATCTAACTGGCTTTCTCTTTCACTGCTTTTGCTTTCTGCTGCCATTGGATTCTTCCAGGGCCCATCCCTTCTCACATTCTTTTAGGTAAGACTGAGAAGAAATGATATTATCTATTGGGAATCTTAATTATACAAGATAGGCCCGAATCTTGTTGATGCAGTATGTTGTCATAAGTACAGGTTGAGTCTCCATTATCCAGAATTCCAAAATCCAAAATATTCCAAAAAACAAAACTTCTTTCATGGCTGGCTGAGATAGCAACACCTTTGCTTTCTGATGGTTCAGTATACACAAACTGTATTTCATGCACAAAATTATTAAAACTATTGTATAAAACTATTTATATATTAGGTATATACAAAACATAAATTAATTTCACATTTAGATTTGGATCCCATCTCCAAGGTATTTCATCATGTACATATATGAAAATACAGGTATTCCAAAAAATAAAATAAAACAAAACATTTCTGGTCTCTGACGTTTCGGATAAGAGAGACTCAACCTTTAGGGATGGTAGGACAAAGAGGCCATGGGCACAGTCTTGACTCTGGGAAGCCTTCATGGTTGTGGAGGAAATTAGGCCCTGTGGAGCTTGCAATTGGAAAGTTGACAAGCATAATGCACAAACTGGATTCTGGTTATTATGTGCAGAGATGCATGAGCTCTCCAGCAGTGTTATCCTGATTCTTGGCTGAGTCAGGAGAGGAAATCAAATTATCATAGAGTTGGAGGAGACCACAAGGACCATCCAATGCAACCCGCTGCCATGTAGGAAGACACAAAGTACTCCCAACAAATGGTCATCCAGCCTCTGTAGCCTCCAAAGGAGACTTTTCTCCAGCCCTGGACTGCTTGCTCAGCTTACATGTGGATGCTGTCTGCACCTTTCCAAGGGACTCCAGACATTAGAGGCTTCTTGCTCTGCTAAAACAGTCTCGGGCTGCACAGTCTCCTATGCATCTCTTACACCCAAATACCAAGCAATTCAGGAGTAGAAGATTGGCCTCTGGAATGTTCTGTGTTAAATGTAAGAATTTATCTGAATCATTTGGCAGCTGTAAGTACAAGAGTTTAATCTCATTCCCAAGGATGTTTTCTCCGTGTATTGTTCAAAGCAATCAAGAGAGAATAGTTAGGCCCAAAAGAACCACCAACCAGTGGTGAGGATCAGGTGATGTTGGACTGCATTTCCCAGTGGCATCAGAGGGCTGCATGATTCCTTCTCCTGCACTAGATAATACTGGTTTAAATGACCTGCTAGTCTGACCCAAAAGGCAGAGACTTTTTTCACTTTTAAAACCACACCTGAAGCAGTAACAGCTGCAAAGTGTTCCCTGCATGCTTCAGTGGAGACTCCTCTTGGCTCCTGCTCTGCTTTTCTCTCACAGGGTGGTGATTTTAGGATGGATGCTAGTTGGGGATTTCAACACATGCTGCGGCAAGGCCATTCAGATGCCACAATGATTCTGTTCTGCTTTGCGGCATTGACATGACTGTGTTGCCTTTTCTTTTTCTTTTTATAAATGTAACTCCAGGCCTTGATTGTGGGCCAGGCGCATCTATCCCAAGTCTCTTGGGAAGAACACAGTATTAAAAGGCTTTCCCCCTAAATTAAACGATGCGCTGTGGGAGGATTGGCTCCCAGTAAAGACAGAAGGATGCTCCTTGCAGTAGAATTGCAGTCTCCTATATTGTCCATTGTCTCATTGCAGCCACCTTGCTTGCTTAGAGAGTCTTGTTAAAATACTGTCTGTTACATCAAAATCCTACACACCAGTATTGTTCATATTGTAAGCTCCTTAAGACAGTGACTGGTCTAGTTTATGTTTCCTGGCGAACTACTGTATATATCTTTGTGGATATACTGGGTGATTCAAAAGGAATGGTGCAAAAGTAAATCTGTTCTTATTTGGTTTTGCACCATTCTTTTTTAATCACTTTGTATGTGATTGTATGTGCTTTTGTATGTGCTCGTGGCCTTGGCTAATCATTTTCTCATCCTAGTTTTTAACAGCCCAAGGCAAAGAACAGCATTTTGTGTCTACTTTTCTTATCAGTAGGCAAGAGGCAGCATAGTAACATTCTTTTGCTTTTAATACATTTTTGTACTTATCTCTGAGGAAGAATAATCTAGGATGGGTAGTTCATGGCATGACTATGGAAAGTTGGTTTATATGGTATATTTAGCTTGTCATTTTAGTGTGGTAGTGTGGTGGGGAGTGCAAAGGATTGAACAGGTGGAAACTTCATACCACGTGGTAACTCTTGCAGTGAAGGTGCCTTTCAAATATCTTTACAACTCCTGTATAAACTATGAATGGGGATACAGGAGATGATCAGGTCTTAAGGTTTCAGGGTTTTAATTGCTTCTAATGTTTCCTGCTTTCCCCTTAATGCTTCCGAGTAGCAGCTACTCCATTCGCCACTCGATAAGTATGCCAGCTATGAGGTAATGTAGTTAAAGTCCTAACTCTTTTACGAGACCACTGTTTGCTATGGATGCCTTGGTATTTTCTAAAAGAGGAGTGGGTTGGATGGGGTGGGAAGGTGCAGCATTATCCTTCAGGGTTTTGGATGCAGTTACGATTACTATTAAGACTTAGAACTTATATTTGTACCTCTGTAAGGTTCTTGGAACAAACTGTAGTAATGAAACACAGTTAGAATTCAAGCAAAGCAAAATATGTATTAAAATATTTGTATGCCAGCTTTCTAATGCAAAATCAGTACTCACATTGTTTTCGTAAGCAAGTTAATTTACAGCAGTCAAACATTTCAGGAAAGGAAAAGCATGCCAGACTAAAAGAAGTTTTTAGTAATGAGATACAGTGGGGAAAAGATATCATCATCACTTTACTGTTTTGTAAAATAGGCACACTTATGGAGATGGCCCCTTCAGATCAGACACAGATATGGGTCTTTCCTTCTACCATAGCTTATTCGGCAAGGTAAACTGAAAATGACCTCTGACTGGATAGCCAGCACACACCTGTTTCTTCAGCTCCCAAACTTTAATGGCTAGACCAGAACCCCTTTTATACTACGCAGTTATAGTGTCATGATTTTACTTTAACTGCCATGGCTGCATCCTGTGGAATCTGGGGATTTGTAGTTTATAGAGGGGTATTTGGAAATTCTAACCCAGAGAGCTTGAGTGTCTTACTAAACTACAAGCCACATGGTATTGATGGAAGGAAGTCATAGCAGATCATAGTGCTCTATTTTTGTAGCATGAAAGGGACTCATTACTATTACAATATTGTTCTCTGGGGTGATGCCAGTCCACAAGCTATTGACTGTCAGTTCACAGCAAGTTTCCACAAAAAAGAAAAACAGTTGTTATCAGAGGGCACAAATATAATACTAGGGCCTTTTTGGTGGCTGCTCCCAGGCTCTAGAATTCCTTTCCCAGAGAGGCCAGGGTAGCCCCATCCTAACTTGCCTTTCGGCAGCTGCTAAAAACCTTAT
Source organism: Urosaurus nigricauda (assembly GCA_034509955.1). NCBI lineage: Eukaryota > Metazoa > Chordata > Lepidosauria > Squamata > Phrynosomatidae > Urosaurus > Urosaurus nigricauda. The sequence continues at coordinate 6,497,593 of JAOEGL010000004.1, forward strand.
TGTACCATCAGGCTTTTTCAATGCTAGGCTTTTAAATGTTGTGTAATTCAGGTTTTCAGGTTTCTATAGAGTTTTGAATACATTTTAATTTTCAACGTGCAATGTTTTTAACTTGTTAAAGTTGTTAATTGTTTTTTTAAAATTTGTATTTACATTTTAATGCTTTTGTATTGTTTTTAACTTGTATTTGTACTGTCAGGGACAACAACAACAATAGCAATAATAAAAATAATGGCAGTTAAACTATAATAGTGATGTCCAAGAAAATGTTACAGTTCTGACATTTATCTCCATCACAGTTGCATATTTCGTTATTTCTGTGAAGCGTGGAGCTGCCCATTTATTCCAAAGTCAAGCATTTACTGTATCCTTGACCAATCTGAGTGTTTTAGAAGCCATGAATATTCTTGAGTGGTTTCCAGATCCCTTCAATACAGGCAAATGGCCTGCATAAACACTCAGTACAAGTATCTGATACACTGCCACAATTGACTCTTACGTTTATATATTTTCTTCCCCTTAAGAAACTCTGCAACCTTCAAGTCTTTTGAAGACCGAGTTGGAACCATAAAGGTAACTATCCTCCCTGTAACTTGATCCAAAGCTACAGTGCATGGGAGAAATGTGTTTATCTGATAGACAAGCAAGATGTCTCCCTCCCTGAAAGACTGGGTGTGCACAGAACAAAGGCTTGCATTTTTCATGACCAAGGAAAACCACACTTTTTGCACAGGAAAAAAAGATAGACTAGTTGGACAGTATTAAGGTAAAGGATGCCTCTCCTCTGTGGTCCTTTGTGACCTAAGCCATTCCTAATCAGGTCTTCGTTTACTGAGCCTCATCTGGCTCTTAGTCCTTGGCCACACTCCAGTGCGATAGCACCCTGAGGCTCACTTCTCTACAGATTGTGCTGTGCCCTGGGATTTGCACTCAGGCAAGTGAAAACATTGGAGCCAAGGTTTCAAAGGCTGATACGGAACAACCAAGCAGAGAGCTGTCTATATTTCCTGGAAGGCTGTTTGTCCAGTTGCAATTCAGACTGGTCTGCCTAGATTTGTTGACAAGGTTACATGTAAAGAACTGGGCTCATCACCTGGCTGATGTCTGAGAAGGGGAGGTTTTCGCTTCACTGCGGATGGGTGTGAAGCAACTTTGGACTCTTCCTTAGCTGTTCCTCTTACCTATCAAACCCCTACTTTGTGTGTACACATGCAAATGACCAGCCATAATTTCTGCATTCATATGTTTGCTCCCTTTAAATGTATTAGTTATTTGGAACTGCGCCCCTAAGCATGCCAGGTTTCAAAGGGTATTTGCTTGATTCTACAGTCGGTCTCCCTTCTCTCTCCTCTGTTCCATTCCTCTTCTTTCTCTCTGCCTTTTGTCCCTCTGCCCCTGCCTAAGGGTTTCCACAGCTTCCCATACAGCCTAGAGCAGGAGCGTGGGAATTTTGAAGCCTCTCAGTTCAATGTTTCAAACTGCAGCTCCCAGCATTCCTCACCATTGGATAAGTTTGGCTACAGCCAAAGATAAAATAGCAGTAATTAGTTGAACCACGTATTGTGCTAACTTGTATTATGTGATTTCAGTGATAACAAGAAATGTGTTGTACAGGCACTTTTGAGGTCCTCTAGTACTATTCTATACTATGTTTCCACAGATAACTTGACCATAGAATCATGTGAAGTAATGAGAAATGCTTAGAGAAGTGTTCTCTAGGAATCAGCTGTCCCCCCTTGCTGTAGACTGGGGGTGGGAATCATATAGCCCTCCAGATGATTTTGGGCTGCAAGTCCTAACAGCCCCAGCTGGCACAACCAAAGGTGTGAGGTGCTGGGAGCTGCACTTCAAGAACACCTAGGTCACATGGTTCCCATCCATTCTGTGGGTCTTGCATGTTTTCAGGATAAGCGTGCACAAGGTGAAGTCCAGAAGTTGGCTAACTGCAACTCCTGGCATTCCTCCCTACAGGATGTACTAAGGTTTCTCAACATTACAGTCAAGACACATTTGGAGGGCTGCACTGATTCCCACCTGCGGCCTAGAGATCTTTGCCCCCCTTCCTGCATACCTTACTGTAACTTAGTTGTGATGTCAGTTGGTGCCAGACCACTTGAGCTCTGAAGCTAGTATGAGAGAGAGAACATCTCTTTCACCAGTGGGTAGAGAATGCAGTGCACTTTTAAAAAGGACTTGGGTACTAGAAGGGGTAGGGGAAAAGAAATGCCTGACTTCAAAACTGCTTGATGTTCTTATGTATGCTGAGCAGAAAGATTCCCCTCTAACCTGTTTCCCCACTCTGCTTTTTTCTCCTCCGTACAGTCTAAAGTGGTGGGCGGCAGAGACAACGGTGCTGATGAGCTCCACTCCCCATCGGCAACTGGCGACAAGCCCTCCCAGGACAACACACCTTTCTAAGTCTATAGTGCAGTGTGCTTGACTGCCTGAGCCCCTTTGTTTGCTCTTCCCAACATACAAGAAAAAAAGAAAAGAAAAAAAGGGGGGACCCAGGTCCCACTCTGAAGAGAGAGATCCATACATCATACGTAGACATTATTTTGCTGCTGGATTCTTCAGGTCCAATAAAGTGAACACACCGTTTTTTGTACACATATATATTTTACACTAAAGGTTTCTAGATGGAACACGTTGCTGTTCTTCCTCTCTGGAAGAACATCAGCAATGGGGATTCTGTAAAGGTGACCCAAATTTGCCCTTTTGGCACCAAAGGCTTGCACTTGCCTCCTCTTACCCAACCCACCCATACCCCTCTATGTGCAGGCAAAATTTTTATTTCTTTATGCAATATGGAAAGAGTAGTTATAAGATATGCTAGCTATACAGGGAAGCTTGAGCTCTGATTGGTGCTCCATCTCCTTTTCTGAATAACTAGCTGGCTTTCATCTATTTTATGACTCCTCCTGCTTCCTTTGCAATTGTGAGCAGCCCTGGAAAGCTTTGGAAATATCTGGTGTCCATTAAGATATAGAAGCAGGGAGATTTAAAAATAGGTTATTTCTTCCTTCCTTCCAGAAAGGGACCTGTATTTAGCAACTGCCTAGATTGATACACAGATTCTCTAGCTTTAATAAATCTCAGAATCTTTATTTTTTTGGAATGCAGTGGAGTTCACAACATGCCGGCTTTTAGCATCGCTATTTAGGGGCAATCTGCCTTCAGGATGCGGAAGCTGAAAACACGAGCCTTACATCACCACCTGCTTTACTTGTTTATAACCTTTTTATATTTCAGGAAAAAAATAGTGTGAAGAATTTTTTGGGCAGGGGTGAAGAGGAAGAGGGAGGGAAAGGGTTGAAGCACTGGAGTCCTGCATCCTACCATAGTTAACCGCATGCGGATGTGCCGAGTCTTGTGTTCATTTCAGTGGTGCGTGACTGCACACACACCCACTTGTGCTCGTGCATACATTCTCTTTCTCTCTCTCCTCTGAGTGTGTAGAACTTGCTTCTTTCCCTCTTAGATTGAGGCCTCCATTCTTTACACAGTAATGGAAACAGATACCCATTTAATCTGCTTCAGGAAGGATGACAGTGATCTGCATACAAGATCTCCACCCTTAAGGATCCCTTCTTGGATGGGGTTTCTTTTTCTTGCAGGTTGCTTTTTGAAACATTTTGGACACTTTTAAGGCAGAGATGAGATCCTTGTCTTAATCTTTTTGCTGATAGCCGTTGCAATCCAGTCTTGGTCATTGGTGTCTGTCCATATTTGGGCTCCCTTTTTTCCCTCACTGGGTGCCAGCTGTGCTTAGAAGCAGGGGGCATTTTCAAACAGCTGGGAACCAACCATGGCCCCTAAACTTCTTAATTCTAAGGCAAAGGTGCCTCTCAAATTATCCAAACCTTTCTGTGCCTTAGAGGCTCAGTGGGAATTTAGCAGTGCCCAAGTACATACCAGTAAAGCTGTTTGTTTCAAAGCATTGACACCTGTGAGCGCTAATTTGTCCTTCTCCCCTGCCTGGCCCTTTGAGAAGCAAGTTTTAACACCAAAATGCTGGTTGTAGAGTTCTCCCCATTGTCCCGTGTCTTTAATGGATGGCTCCCATGCTGTGCAAACCTGGCACTGTAGAGGTGGAAAATCTGCAGTGTGTGACATCTCATGTGTTGGAGTTGTGCGGGCAAAGTAGCTGCCAGTGTTGAAAGCGGGGCAGAAGTAGCCCCCAAGGGACAGGGAGCTCTGAGAACAGACTAAAACTGTTTCTCCTGTACAGGTGACTATTTGGGGAAAACTTTGTCAATAAAATATTCCTTTTGGAAATGCAGAGTGCCTGTCCTCATGTCTGGCCTACTACTTTTTGCAAATCTGTCAGAAGTGTGTGCTGTGTTTGCCCTTGTTGTTTGTTGACCTTTTCACGTGTTACAAGAGGAGTTCAACCACTACTAACTGGGTGATGAGCTGGGCTGCTTCTGAGGAGATTACTCTTCATTTGAAGTGGCTGCATAGGGCAGATTTATATGTACCAACAGTGCAAAGAAGATGGGATGGTGGGAGGCTTTTCTCTACTGTGGATGGAAAGGAGGAGGGTGGATGGTGGGGTCAGAAGGTTGGCAGACTAATGAAAATGGTGTAGAGAAGAAGGTCACTTGGCAGTGAAGGTGAAAATGAGGGCACATTGGGTGGCTCTTGGGGAGGGGAGAGGATGGAAAGACTATCCTGTGCAGTAATGACAAGCGGAGGGGATGCGGGTTCTTCAGGGACATCTTTTCAAAGATGGGATGAGAATGCTGTGGCTCTCCAGCAAATGTTTGGCTATACTTTCTTTGCTTATGCTAGGAGTGGGTAACTGTGGAAAGCTATGGGGCTACAATATCCTTGGAGTACTGTGCTCCTACCAGGTTAAGAGGTGATACGATAAGCCCTGTTTAAATATCTGAAGAGATGTCACTTTGAGGAGGGAGACAGCTTGTTTTCGGCTGCTCCAGAGAACAATGGATGCAAGCTACAGGAAAAGAGATTCCACCTCAACATTAGGAGGATCTTCCTGACAGTAAGGGCTGTTCGACAAGTGGAACACACTCCCTCAATGGAGAGTGGTGGAGTCTCCTTCCTTGGAGGTCTTTAAGCAGAGGCTGGATGGTCATCTGTCAGGGATGCTTTGATTTGGAGTTCCTGCATGGCAGGGGGGGTTGGACTGGATGGCTCTTGTGGTCTCTTCCCGCTCTAGGATTCTATGATTCTAAGTGTGTGTGTGTGTGTGTGCTCACTTGTGTGAACGTGTGCTGTACAATCAAGTCATTTCCAACTAATTGGACCCTAAGCTGAATCTATCATAGGTTTTTCTTAGTGGCTTGCCTTTGCCATCCCCTGAAGCGGAGAAAGTGTGACTTTGCCTAAGGGCACCCCATGGTTTTCCACAGCCTGTCATGCATGTACCCTGAAAAAATAGCAACAAGATAATAATGGGAGATGGACATCTCTCCCAAAAGCATACACATAGGATGTCCACAGCATACATAGCCAGTATATGGAACTCACTGCCGTGTGTTTTCTGTGCAAGTAGCAGAAATGGCCATTTTAAAAATTGAATGAATATCCATGCCTAGGCCTAGCAGTAACCATAGATAGCAGCCCTACCAAGTGCCCTGTGAGAAAACTTGCTTTAAAATTCCCTTTAGGGGATATGGAAGCATATATGACATTTTGGGGATATTAATGTGCCATTTTAGGCCTAGGAGAGACCTTTCTTTTTAGCAACTGTTAAGAAAAAGGCCTCTCGGCTTTACGTGGCTGGAGCCCAAAACACAGTGAAAATACCCTTTGTCCCCTAGAGGGCCTTTAGAGAAAACCAATTTATTTAACAAAAAATGTTTTGTTGACAATTGAGGGGAGTCCAGGGACCATAAATGGTCTTGGGGCCATGTGGTCTTTGGTCCACATTTTGCTCTCACTTCCAATCTTGGCAATCTGGAGTGCCTTGGCCACCTCTGTAACAAGTCAACAGCTCCTTCAACAGGTGGGCTAAAAGGGAGGTCCCAGGTCCCAACCCATCCAGACTCCTTTGGGTCACACTTTCTGGCAACCAACCCCCCCCCCCCCCCCCCCCAATTTAACTCTCCTTCCATCTTCTGGGAGCAGCCATGCCTCTTTAAATTTAGTCTCATTCCCCTGCTCTCCAGCACTTTTAAAAAAATGTTTTTCAAAATAAGAACTGGATCTTTTGATGGGTCATTTTTTGTAGTCTGTATTGCCCCCAGGGACAGAAATGTACCTCCTCCCACACACAGACACTTAATTTTTTTTTCTTTTGTATAGCAGAAATTGTAAAATGCAACTGAAGTGCCAGCCAAGAGAAGATGGCTTTTTGATGGCTAATGTCAAAGTGGTAGCATTTGGAAGGTACAGAGGAGAGGCAAGATTCGTGCAGCCTTTCAGATGATGTTGGACTGTAGGTCTCAGCAGCCCTAGCCAGCATGTCTAGCATTCAATCAAAATCTACCCGCCTGTACAAGAGAAACATGACACCTGGTCCTACCCTCCGGGGCGACAAACATGTACCCTTCTGTGTGTGACAGCACTTTTCATATTTGAAGACTGCAGTCATGTTGCTCCTCAGTCTCCTCTTCACCAGGCTGAATGTGCCCAAATCTACATGCCTCTTATGCTCCTTGTTGCCCTTCTTAGAACCCACTCCAGCTTGCTTGCCTTCATCATTTCTGACTCATTGAGACCCTAAGGCAAACGTGTCATGGGGTTTTCTTGACATGATTTGTTTGCAGGGTTGACTTTGCCTCCCTCAGGGGCTGAGAGAGTGTGACTTGCCCAAGATCACCCAGAGCTTTCCATGGCTGAGTGGGGATTCAAACCCTGGTCTCCAGAGTCATAGTGAAATGCTCAAACCACTATGCCTTGCTGGTTCTAGCTTCTTAAAATGCACCTAGAAGCGAGCACAGTAGTCCAGATGTGACCTGACTAGCATAGAATTTTGTTGTTATGTGCCTTCTGGTTATTTCCAAGTTACGGAGACCCTGGGGCAAACCTCCTCTGAACAAATCTTGCAAAAAATAAAACCTATGATAGGTTTGCCTTAGGGTTGCTGTAAGTTGGAAACTACTTGAAGGCACACAACAACAAAGGTGAAACTATCACAATAGTTTCTGAAGATGAGAGAGTATGACTTGCCCAAGGTCATCCAGTGGGTTTCCATGGCACAGCGGGGAATCAGACCCTGATCACCAGAGTCATAGTCAAATGCTCAAACCACTATACTACTCTCTAGAACAGAATACAGTGGGACTATTCCCTTGCCTTGGAAACAATAGTTCCATTAATGTAGTCTAAAATATTTGCCTTCTTTGCTGTAGCATTACGCTTTATGCTCAGCAATAACCCCTGAGGTCCAATAAGAGTAAGTCCCAGTCTGTGTGTTCTCTCTACTTCAGGAATGAGGCTGAGGTTGGCATTTTCAAATCCAAAAGATATGTCTCCAGGGAGAGCCAGGTTGCCCAGGCAGCAAAATACAGCATCGTGAAGTGTCACCAGCCAGCAGGGAACTCAAAGAAAATGGCAGGGTTTTCCAACTTTACTGCTTTGTGCTGTACACATAACCCACAGGAGTGCTTTTGACTAGCTGTTCATTGTCCTGCCTTGTAATCATTCTGTAACATGAAAATTACACATACACAGTTTTATGGAGCTATTGTGGCTATGAAAACTATATAGTATTAGTTAAATGCCTGGTTATTTGGTTACATGAAAACACAACTGTTTTATTTTACAGTGGGCACTTGGTATCCGCTGGGATTTAGTTCCAGGAACCTCTGCCCCATGGATACCAAAATCCATGCATGCTCAAGACCCATTAACTACAATGATATAATGAAATTGTATCCGTTTCATAAATTGGCAACATCAAAGTTTGCTATTTGGAATTATTTAAAAAATATTTTCGAACTGTGAATAATTAAGTCCATGGATAAAGGATTAGTTGGCAAAGGGGTCAGACAAGGCTGCATCTTATCACCCTACCTGTTCAACTTATATGCAGAACATATGGTAAGGAAAGCAGGCTTGGACAAAGAAGAAGGAAGAGTGAAAATAGGAGGAAGGAAGAGCAACAATCTCAGATACGCAGATGACACCATAATACTACCTGATAACAATACTAGCTGATATTAGCATAATACTAGCTCAGAGACCTAGAACAATTACTATGGAAGATCAAGGAAGAAAGTGCAAAGGCAGGCTTACTGCTGAACATAAAACAAAAATAATGACCATGGAGAACACTTACCCCAATTCGGTCTAGACAATTGAGAAATAGAAAAAGAGTTCTCATACCAGGGATCAAACATTAATCAGAATGGGAACTATAGTTAAGAAATCAGAAGAAAACTAGGAATGGGAAGGGCAGCTATGAGAGAACTAGAAAATACCCTAAAATGTAGACATACAACTGAGCACCAAAGTTAGAATCATACAAGCCATTGTATTCCCTATTACCATGTGAGAGCTGGACAGTTAAGAAAGAAGATAGGAAGAAAATTTATTTGAGATGTGATGCTGGAGAAGAGTGCTGAGGATCCCATGGACAGCCAACCAATAAATAGGTCCTAGAGCAGATCAATAATAACAATAAAGTTTATTTATAACCTGCTCCTCTAATGAAATACTCGGAGTAGGGTACAGCAAGAGTTTAAAAATACAGAAATCTTCCTGGAAGCCAAGATGAGAAAAATGAGGCTAGCGTACTTTGGACATATGAGAATACTCATTGGGGGGAAAAAACCCAATAATGCTGGGAAAGGTGGAGAGAAGTAGGAAGAGAAGAAGGCTGTATGCTAGATGGATGGATTCTATTAAAGTGATCATGAGTATGACTTTCAGGACCTAAGCAGAGCAGTGGAGCACAAGGAGTCTTGGAGATGTCTCAATCACAGGGCTGCCATGAGTCGAAATCGATGCAAGGGCAGTTAACAACAACAACAGCAACAATTCTTTAACAAGCCTACCCTCCAAAATCCAGAATAGTTCTGGCCCCAAGCATTTTAGATAAGAAGGACTCAACTTTACTGGCAGCTGCTGAGAAATAACAGAAATGCCAACCGCAACACATCCTGTGAGGGTCCAGGAAAAAATGCAAGTCTAGACAGGTCTTTGATCAGATCCGGCAGGGCTGCCCTTCTGTGTTCGCAGGAGCTCAGCAAAGAGATATCCCAACTGCACAGCATGAGACAGGGCACTGGTGAGGTGTGATCTTTTATGATTTTATTATTATTATTATTTTGCCCTATCTTTGTCTGCAATGACTAAAAATAATCTGAATTCCTGGTGACTGTGGGAGGCGGTCTGTCTGAAGAGGAAAAGCAAATATGATGTAAAAACTATTCATTGCAGAACTGGAAAGGTGAGAACAAGTGGCATACGTTGTTAAAGCTGGATAGTCAAGACCTACCTTTTCCCCCAGTTCAGTGAGCAAGTCTTCTGCTGTCTTGCAAACAGTAAAACTTTATTCCAGAAAATAAAAACATACCGTATATATACTCGACTATAAGTCAAACTCATGTCTAAGCTGAGGGAAGGTTTTGGGGTCAAAATTACAGAAATTGATCTGACCTGTGGATAAGTTGAGGGTAAAACTTAGGTTCGTGTAACAAAGGATGTAAAAGATGACACAAAGGAAAATGATGCCAACTTACAAAATTCTGGCAGCCATAAATGTTTGTACTCATCCTAAAGGCTTGAGATAGACGAGAGAGTAGAGGGTATCCGTGCTTCTTTTTGGTGCTCCCAGGATGGACTAAGCTCTTGCCTTTTACCACTCTGTTAAAAGAAAGTGGGTGACACTCCTTTTTCAGATACATACGAGTTAAAGTACGGTACTTACATTGACCTGTGGGTAAGTCGAGGGTAAAACTTAGGTTCGTGTAACAAAGGATGTAAAAGATGAAGCAAAGGAAAATTATGCCAAAGAATTTGCAAAATTCTGGCAGGCATAACTGATTGCGCTCTTTCCGCTAAAGGCTGAATGGAGGAGAGAATAGAGAGGGTTGGTGCTTCTTTTAGGTGCTCCCTGGATGGACAAAGCGCTTGCCTTTTTGCCTCTCTATTCAGAGAAAAGAGGAGAAATGTAAGTCGATCCACATTTTTTGGGTCAATTTTTTTGACCCAAATTTCTAGACTTATACATGAGTATATGTAGTAGGTGTTAGCAGGAAGATCTCTGAAGACACATGTGCCATCATCCCCAAACCCTGGTGTAACATTACGTTAACACTGTGAGTGTGTTGTGGGTCTTCAGCTTGTTTCCAACTTATGGCAATCATGCCGGACAGCTTTTGTGATGACTGGGGTTGCATCTACACTGTGGGAAAAAATAACATATACATTTCTTGTTGGGAAATCACTCAGTCGCAGGCAGAGCTGGAGGTTGCAGGCAGGCTTCTTCCCGCTGCGTTTCAAAAACGCTCCTTTTATTGTCTTTGGTTACATCATGAGTTACATGCTACATTATTGGCTACAAAGTATGAGGTTACATGATTGGATACAAGAGTACACTTGGCGGGTGCTGATTGGGCCAGGCAGCATCACCTCAGTGAGCGGGTGTTTCAAATGTGGGTTAGCAAACCATGTATCCGGCCCACTATCAGGGCGGGGTGGTAGCCGCCTCGCGGTCTGCCAGCGAGAGCCCCACATCTCCCTCTTTTTTGTTTTTTATGAGCTGGTATACATAGCCCGCGAACCCCCTCCTCTGCGCACCCGCCGAGGCAGAAGAGGCGACCATCCGGACCAATCCGGGGAGGCACTGGATGAAGCAGCAAAGCCCAATCAAACACACCACCGCGATCATGAGATACTGCACCAAGGATCGAGCCCACCCCAGGGGGAGCCAACTCCAGAGGCCTTCCCACCAATCTCCCAGAGATGACTCTCTAATCTCTTGGGCGAGCTTCCTCAGTTGTCCTATTTGATCCTCTACCTTCTGGCTGTTATCAGTCATGTTGAAGCAACACATGCCTTCCACTGTCTCGCACCCTTTGTGGTGTAAGAGTAGCAAATAGTCAATGGCTGCTCGGTTTTGCAAGAGTCCGTGCCTCAGCTCGGTCTGCTCCTGGTTGAGCAGCCCTAAAGCTTTGGATGTGGCGTTCAAATCTTTTTGTTGCCCAACATGCAAGCTCATGTATGTTCTTTGCATTCCCCACTGCTAACCCAGGAACCCCCACCAAGGAGAAGGCCAGTGACAGGTACTCGGCTTTGCTTAGCAGCTTCACTTCTGAGTCGCAGTCTGAGCTAAGCTGAACCGATCTCCTGGTTCGGATCTTGTGTTTGGGGGGTAGGATAAGGGACAATCGGTTCAAGCAGCACCTTGTCCCGTGTGTGAGGTTAGCGGGAATGTAGTTGAAGGTGTACCCCGCACATGTCCAAAACCACCCAAGAGGTAGCTGAGCGAATTTATAAACATATGATATGTTTACATAGCTGGAGCAATTGAGTTCATACCTGTGGCCAAGACGGGCGCAATTTGCAGCCGTGCAGTTGACCATGCGAGCGCATGTCATGTTACTGTCAGCCACCCGAGGGGTTAACAAGTGTGTGGCTGAGGATGGCACCTTTTTCGTCTGGGTTCCCCAATTGTAGTATCCTCGGTACCCCTCATTGCGCAAGCGGTTGCCCTTACTTAGACCATTGTAAAACCAGGTCTCATTTTGCATATCGCAAGGATCATGGCAAACAGGTATGAGGCATGTACTTAATATCTCCCCTACTGCATGTTGGTTAGACAGGCAGAAGGAGGATTGATTAAGCGAGAGGGCGAAGGCTTCCCAAACATTTACAGGCTGGGTGGGTGATTGGGTAGTGCTCCTGCTCACAGTTCCTGGCACAAAGAGAAATAGAAAAATACATATCATGACTACAGAATTAGCATTTAGTGCCGCAATTAGTGCGACAGTGAAGTTCTCGTCAGTCTTTTGCAGGCCCTGTTGTTCTATGAGTTTTTTTGGCCTGGTTGCTCAAGGCCTTGATCTGTCCCCAGGTCACCGGGTCGTTCCGTCTCCCTGATCCCCTCTTCCTGGCCTGGCACTCGGTGTCCTTTATCTGCATGTTGAAATCTGGAATTGGGTTCTTCAGTCTGTCGTGCCACGACATGGGGTCGGATGTCCTCTGCCATGGCTACTGTTGGGATGGGGCTGAGTGAGAAATTTGGGATCGGCGTTTTCAGTCCTTGGTGCATGCCATGGGTAGGCTATGAAGACTGTTTCTGAAATAAATAATCTGACAGTAAAGTTAAGTGATTCCAAGCAAATAAAATACAACAGATGTGGCCCGGTTCACAACCTGTTTGTTTTTGTTGGTTGGGGGATGCATTCCCCCCCCCCCTTTTTTTTTTGTAGAAGAAAGCTATTTGAGTCAGTAAAAGGGAGGATGAGGAACGTTTTATGTCCCCCTAACCTCTGGGCATACGCAGAGTTCAAAAAATTGGAGATATTTGCACCATCTGCTAATTGCCTGGGAGTTCTACCAAGCAATTGGAACTGAGAAGATGTACCACCTCTGAGATTGATGTGATATATAGTTCTTTTGCCATGAGGGCAGAAAGCAACCCAGGCAAGATTCCTTTTTTGTTTTAGCCAAGACAATTTTTGCAGATAGACTGTGCCTATCAAGATGAAGCTTAACAGAAATTCCTATCAAAAGTCAACACAGCAAGGACTTTTAGAGCAAGAGAAAGGAGCTGCCTTCAGATTTGCATATCACAGACAGCCAAACACACAGATAGACAAATGCAAACAGCAATTAACACCTATTTTGACCATTCTGGCCTCTAGCTTTTGAAATTCTCCAGCCAAGCCTATCCCACAAAGAACACAGGCAGGCTGAGCTGACCACTAGAAGAAGGAGATATAGAACATGGAAAGCCTAGTTTTCCCAAGTACCACGCTAAGTACTGATTTTATCCCACAAAATGTGATGTTCTCTTTGTCTGCAAGACTTGTGCATCCAGAAGGGATTTTAATTATGCTTTATCACAACCAAAATAGCGACAATAGCACAGATTTGAGTCAAGGGAAAAAACTAGAAACTCTTGTCCCTTTACAATTTCCACAATTATAAGACTCTATCAGATTTTCTTTTTACACATGTCTCCAAACAACCATGTCCAGGCTATATAGGAGGCCTATAGTTTAAAAAGAGAGGACAAACTAAAAGCATGCAGAATCAGCTGAAAGGCAGCATGGAGGAAGAGACCAAAAGGTTGAGACAGTGTCACTCTTGGGTCACACACTCTCAGGAAAGGAGAGCGAAGAACTAGACTCATGAAGAGAGCAAGCTCAGACTTAAAGAAGCAAAAGAAAAGAAACTCTTTCAGCTAAGCAAGAATATAGACCCAATGATCTGCCAACAAAAATCTCACACACAATACAATTTCAGGTTGCAAATTCATGAGGACAAGACAAAGGGCTAAATTTTCTAAATATCAGACTTGAACAGGGCAAAAAGAACCCCTAAAACCAAACCAAACCAAAACCAGGTTCCAAAATCTAAGCAGAAGACTGCAGAATCAGCAGGGTGCTGACTCTGAGCATGTAAAGGACAACAAAAGGGAAAACTGAAAAACACATAGTATGAGAGTGTCGATAGAAATATGGAGAAAGGAAAGTTGATGGAATGGAGGATACTAAGCAATCATCCATCTGCCACAGCTTATAGATTCATAGAATCATAGAGTTGGAAGAGACCACAAGGGCCATCCAGTCCAACCCCCTGCCATGCAGGAACTCTCCATCTCCAAATGTACAGCTAAGCCACTGGATGGTAACTGTCTGTCCTATCCACTGTACATCGATACCATCAGGCTCTATATCTGCTGGGTTTGGGACTGCAAATGGTAACAAAACTAATTGTGCCACTGACATTTCTATGTCCTGGCAAACTCTGAGCATATCTGCCCATGTGAAATTTCTAGAAGCCATCAATTGTTGTAAGGCTTGCTGACAATCTTTGTTGCCTTTTGCCAATTTGATGAACAATTCTGTGGCCGCTTCTGGATTACCATCCTGCTGTGCTGAGGCTGTTGGCAGCCCATTAACAAAATCAGCAGGGAGTTCAGCAAGCTCTTTTTGAATGGTAGCAAAACCTTTCTCAGACTGATCGGAGAAAGGCATCTTCTGAAAAAACAAAATTACACAATCAGAAGATATTGCTAGGACCTTTGGAGGTAGCTCTGTCTGTGTAACTGGAAAAGCCTGGAAACCCTCTGCAAGTTCTATCCCAGTGAGGGCTCCTTTCTGCTGCTCATCCTGAAACGCTGCTTTGACTGCAAAAACTGACTCCTGTGAAGGAGCAATGGGTAAGGGAGCGTTTGTGGAGTTAGGCTCTGCTGCTCTTTCAAAAGTCACAGGAAGCAAGGCCGGATGACCATCTGGTTCCCATTGTATGTCTCCCTCCCACATGTTGACCCCTTGCGCCTAGCCTCTGCAATTCCAGCAGCAACGGCTCCCATCCGAGCTGGCCATGCTCGGGCAGGGTCCGTGCCTCCAGAGGTGACGGTGGCAGGTTTTTGCAGCTGGGGCAATGGGAGGGCCACCACCGGAAAATTACTTATGGCTTGTGGTGGTGTCAGCAAAGACATGGGAGAGGCAGTGGGTCTTGACTCATTAAGCCTAACGACTGCAGTGTTCACTGTTTGCCATGCTACCAAATGTGGCAGCGAGGCACGAGGTTCTGCTTTCAAGTGACTCCCTATCATTTCCCACTGATCTGTGGAGAGTCTTCCCTTCTCGGGATACCAGGGACATTGGCATGCAATTTCCAATAGGAGTGCCTCAATTTCCTCCAGAGACAATTTCCTGTCCGTTATCAGCCGTTTAACCAGCTGATGTAATTCTTTCGCGTGAGCTTTCTGCTCAGAAGATAACAATCCACCCATACTTACGGGATCCTGAGATTAGGATGAGCGCGCAGACTTTTCCAGTCGAGTAAGCAAGGCCTTATCTATCACGTCGGGGGTCACCAGATGTTGGGAAATCACTCAGTCGCAGGCAGAGCTGGAGGTTGCAGGCAGGCTTCTTCCCACCGCATTTCAAAAACGCTCCTTTTATTGTCTTTGGTTACATCATGAGTTACATGCTA
Organism: Urosaurus nigricauda; assembly: GCA_034509955.1. Classification (NCBI taxonomy): domain Eukaryota; kingdom Metazoa; phylum Chordata; class Lepidosauria; order Squamata; family Phrynosomatidae; genus Urosaurus; species Urosaurus nigricauda. Next base: position 6,512,683 of record JAOEGL010000004.1, read on the forward strand.
CATTATTGGCTACAAAGTATGAGGTTACATGATTGGATACAAAAGTACACTTGGCGGGTTCTGATTGGGCCAGGCAGCATCACCTCAGTGAGCGGGTGTTTCAAATGTGGGTTAGCAAACCATGTATCCAGCCCACTATCAGGGCGGGGTGGTAGCCGCCTCGCGGTCTGCCAGCGAGAGCCCCACAATTTCTATAATGCTTATCATTATTATAAGAAAATTAATTACAAATGAATAAACTGATAGCATGATCTTTCAAAGGCTTAAGGTCCAAAACAGACTAAATAATCAAGTTTGGGACCACTTTAACTGCCCTGGTTTGGTGCAAGGGAATCCTGGGAACTGTAGTTTGTTGTGGCACCAGAGCTTCCTGACAGAGAAGGCTAGATGTCATACAAAACTACATTTTCCAGGATGCCCTAGCATTGAGCCAGGGCAGTTAAAGGAGTCTCAAAGTGGTTTGTTGCTGCAGTGTGGCTTGGACTTTTCTGCAAGATCCCTTTGCATATTGATTTTCCAGACTGACAAGGTTGTGTCTTTGAATGCCATGATAAACTCATGGATGCTGTTCATGCAGCAGCACAGACACACCGACGGGCATATACATAAGATATGCGCACTATGTGTATGTCCATGCACGAACAGTATTCTATAATAAATTCATGCATACTGTTCATGCATGCACACATATATGTGCATATATATGCAATATATGTATCTGCATGCATGAAAAGTATACTATAATAAATTCATGCATACACGCATGCATATGTGCATATACACACATATGCACATATATATGCAATATATGTATACATGCATGAACAGTATTTTATACTAAATTTGTGCATATTGTTCATGCATGCACACACATATGTGCATATATCTATATATAAACACATATGTATATATATCTGCAATATATGTATCTGCCTGCATGAACAGTATTCTACTACAAATAAATTCGTGCATACTGTTCATGCACACACATATGTATATATGCAAATGCATGAACAGTATGCACGAATTTATTATAGAATACCGCTCGGGCATGCACATATAGTGCATATATATGCGTGTGCAGACACATATTGATATGCATCTATATTAATATGTACTAATATGTATTATATTTATTTTTGTAGAATGTATGCCATAGGCAGGTTTATCTATTTCAATTGATTGTATGTACAGTGCTGTGCAAATTTACAGCGCTATATAAATAAAGCTTCATGATAATAATAATAATACTATATCTTCTGCAATGCAATCACTTCCACAGCCATTTTTAATATTGCCTCCCCCCCCCCCCCCTTTTGCAAAGGCTGCCTGTGAAATGAAGTGAAACATTATGCATCAAAACCCTGTGACTATTTTTGTCTCCCTTTTTTGGGGTGTGTGGGGTGTCTTGCATTGAGAGCGAGTCCCCATCCTTTTTGGAGAGGGCCTTCCCTGGTGGTCTAGTGGTTAGGATTCGGCGCTCTCACCGCCGCGGCCCGGGTTCGATTCCCGGTCAGGGAACATGCATTTTAATCCAAACTTCATGTCATTTATTATTATTATTACTCCCAAAATTCCCAATGCAATTCAAGGTGCAATGGCAGGACGTTGCAAAGGGGCCAGGTGCTTTTGCATTTGTTGCTGGAAGGATTTGCCAGAGCTGCTGCAGAACCACCAGCAGCAGCCACCTCCTCTTTGCAAAAGCTGCTGCTGCTGCTGCGCCTCCTGGGGCTGGATTTGTTGTCCTGCTGCTGCAAACTAATCGGCTTCAGAGAGAGAGAGAGAGAAACTCCCCTCTGCAACGTCAGAGTACTCCGGAGGACAAGTAAATCCTTCCCCTCCCACCCCTCGCCTGCTGCAAGCCCCAGGGAGCTTACTCCCGAGTAGACCCATGGCTGGCAGGACTCCAGGAGAAGAGCCTCCCTTGGCCCTCTAAGGCCCCTCCAGCAGCCTCCCCCGAAGGCGGTAAGTGAAGGTCAGAGGAGGATCATCATCTTCATCTCTCACCCCCCAAATCCCCTCCTTTCCAAACCAGGAGGAAGGCTATATATGCTCTGCATGCATTGCAATTTGCAAGGGAAGAAGGGAGGCTGGCAGTCGCCCTTCTGCTCCAAAGAGGGTTTTAGTATTATTATTATTATTATTATTCCCTTGCAGGGCATTCCCTGGCCATGCACTTCCTTGCCATTGATGCCCTTTCCCTGTTTCCTTGCAACTGACTGCCTTGCGGTTTTGCTCCCTTTCGATTCACTCCCTTCCAATCTCTTTCTTTCCCTTATTCCTTTGCAGTTCATTTTCTTGCAATGTGTTCCCTTGCAATGTGCTTCCTTGCAAGGCATTTCCTTGCAGTTTATTCCCTTTCCCTGTTTCCTTGCAATTCACTTCCTTGCAGTTTGCTCCCTTTCGAGTCATCCCCTTGCAATGTATATTACTTCTTTCCTTTATTCCCTTGCAATCCATTCCCTTGCAATGTACATCCTTGCAAGGCATTTCCTTGCAGTTTGTTCCCTTTCTCTATTTCCTTGCCATTTATTTCCTTGCAGTTTGCTTCCTTGCAATGTATTTCCTCCGTTTCCTTGCAGGGTATTTCCTTTGCCATTCATTTCTCCAGTTTATTTCCTTGCAGTTAATTCCCTTCATTCCCTCCCAGTTTTATTCCTTTTATTTACTTGCAAGGTATTCCCTTCCAGTTTATTGCCTTGCAATGTACTCCTTTACACCTTATTTCCTTGCAACTCCTTCCTTTCATTTCCTTGCCATTTTATTCCCTTTATCTACTTCCTTTATTCCTTCCTTTATTGACATTCCCTTGCAGTTTGTTCCCTTACATTGCATTCCCTTCTTTTAATTGGCTTGCACTTTCCTCCCTTACAAGGCACTTCTTTCAATTCCTTCTTCCCTTGCAACCTCTTCCCTTCATTTCCATGCAGCTCACTGTTTATTCCTGTTTATTCCCTTGCAGTTTAATTCCCTGCTTTTATTTGCTTGCAATTCCTTCTTTATTGCAGCTCCTTCCCTTTCCTTTATTTCCTGTCAATTTATTTCCTTCTAGTTTATAGAATCATAGCATTATAGAATGGGAAGAGCGAGGCCTTGCAAGGTATTTCTTTCCAGTTTATTCCCTTGCAATGCATACACACTCAGCATCCTCTGGCAGACACCTGCAAAGAGGATGGTTTTTGGATGGCTATCATCACCATCCCCATAGAAAATGGCCAGGAAAGAAAAAGGTCTCCCCTAATTATAATTCCCTGCAATGTTTGGAACAGGGATTCCCTCCTTATAGGAGCATGATGCGCATGCGCTTGCACCTGTCATCTCCCTCTCTGTCTGGATGCATTGCTTGCATTTAATGCATGGATGGAGATCTAGAGCTGTGCATTGCAGACTGAGGGGAAAAGCAGATGAGCCCCATCATCATCTATGGCCCTAGTCCTAGATCCTCCTCTTTCTACTGACATAATATTATAGGACCCATCAGGTATCAAAAGTAATCTGGGGTGGCAGCACTTTAAAGGTCCAAAACACACTGCAGAAATAATCCAGGTTTTTTTTAAACTGCTTTAACTGCCTTGGCTCACTGCTAGGGGATCCTGGGAACCTTAGGTTGCATTCACACTGGAGAAATAAACCGGTTTAAGCGCCATGGCTCAATGCTGTGAAATTCTGGGAATTGTAGTTTGTTGTGGGGTCCAGAGCGGAGCAGAGCTCCGCTCTGGGCCCCACAACAAACTACAATTCCCAGAATTTCACAGCATTGAGCCATGGCGCTTAAACCGGTTTATTTCTCCAGTGTGAACGCAGCCCTAGTTTATTGTGACACCACCAGAACTCAAAGGAGAGGCTAAGTGTCACACAAAACTACAGTCCCCAGCATTCCCTAGCACTGAGCCAGCAGGGCAGTTAAAACTGGATTATTTCTGCAGTGTGGATTGGGTTTTTTCCCCCTGCAAGATCCCATTGCATACTGATTTTCCAGACTGGCAAGGCTGTGTCTTTGAATTCTATAATAAACCAATGCATACTGTTCATATGTGCACATACGTACATATACAAAGGGATATCCAAAAGTTTTAATGATCACCTTTTAAAAAAATTGACAGTTTGTTTTGATTTGTAGTTGTTAACTTATCTCTATCTAGATTTCTACATTTTTCCAGAGTATCTGGACCCTCCAAATACCTGATATTGTAGAAGTCTGCAGATTGCGCCTTACGAGGGGTATCGTAAAGTAATAATGATCACCTGGAAGTGATTATGGCATATTGATGAAATTTTGTCAGTGTCATCATTGGTCCCTAAGTGCCCGTTGCTGAGAAAATCAGCTCATTGCGTCCTTTATTTTTGTGACTGGCTCCGCCGCAAGTGACTAAAGTGTAAAATCCTTGTCAGGTGCAATCAATTATATTATTTATAATATTTATAATATAATTATATATTATTATTATTATTATTCCTTATTATCCTCCTCACCCCCTCAGAATGGATATTATAAAATTATATCATTATTATTATTTATAATATTTATAATATAATTTTATATCATTATTATTATTATTCCTTATTATCCTCCTCACCCCCTCAGAATGGATATTATAAAATTATATCATTATTATTATTTATAATATTTATAATATAATTTTATATTATGATATGTTATTATTATTCCTTATTATCCTCCTCATCCCCTCAGAATGGATATTATAAAATTATATCATTATTATTGTTTATAATATTTGTAAAAATATAATAATAATTTATTATTATTATTATTATTATTATATCCCCCTCATCCCCTCAGAATGGAAGGGACCTTTTTTTTTTTTTTTTTTTTTTTAAGCAGAGGGTGCGCATGCGCATTGAGCAGCCATGGGCAGACGTTGGGAGAGGGAGGGCTGTTTGAGGGGGCGGGGCTTCCACGTCACTCAGAAGAGGAACGTCGCTTCCAGTTCGCGGGAGCGCGCGTGCGTCGCCTCCTTCTCGTGCGCGCGCATCCTTACGTCCTTACGTACATACGTACGTCGCCCGGCGGCCAGCAGCCAGCCTGACTCTCAGTCTCTCGTCGTCGTCCTCTTTCCCTCGGGCTTGGCTTCTTCTTCCTCCTCCTCCTCCTCCTCGGGGCCCGGTCTGGGCAGAGAGGTTCCAGCTGCAGGTGAGGAGGAGGAGGAGGAGGAGGAGGAAGGCTTCGAGGGGAGGGATTTGGGGGCCCTTGAGCCCCTTTTGGGGGGATAAATGGGGTCTTAGGGGGGGATGTGGCTCGAAAGGCTCAGGTAAAACTAAGGGGGACGTTGCAGCATGATTTGGGGGGCACTGAGGATAAATTGGGGGGGAGGGTTTGTGGCAGAATTGGGGGGTATGACCCCCCCCAAATTGGGGGTGGGGATATGTCTCCCAAAACTGGAAGGATATGACCCCCCCTAAACTGTGGGGACACGACTCCCCAAATTGAGGGGATGTGATCCCCCCCAAATTTAAAGAGGTATGATTCCCCAAATGGAAGGGAGAAGACTCCCCAAAACTGGGGGTGGGTGGGGGTGTCTCCCAAAATGAGGGGGTATGACCTCCAAAAGTAGTGTGGAGGGTATGATTCCCCTAAACTGTGCGGATATGATCCCCCAAATTGAAGAGATTTGAGTCCCCAAATTGTAGGGAATAGGGCTCCCCAAAACTGGGGGGGGGAGGAGAATAGTATTCCCCAAATGTAGGGGATGTGGCTCCCAAATTTGGGGGGGAATGACTTCCAAAACTGGGGGATAGGACTCCCCAAATTGGGTGGGGGGATTAATTCCAAAACTGAGGGGATAGGACTACCTATACTGGGGGGGATATGACCCCCCCAAAAAAGCTGGTGGGGGACACACACAGGCATTGCAGGGGGGGTGTTCGGGGGCAAAATGGAGGGCATGAAGGCTGTGGCATGATTTTTTTGGGGGGGAGAATGACTGGCTGGTTGACAGGGTCTGGGGCTGGGGGTTGTGGGAGGCTTGACCAAGGCTGTGGTCAAATGGGGGGGCACTGGCCTTGGAGGGGGCCATGGCAAAACAGGGGGGGTCTTGATTGCTGTGGCATAATTGGGGGGGGATGGTGGGTGCTGTGGCTAAATGGGGGAGCTGAGAGAGGGGTGGAGGAGGGAGTTACTGCAGAATTGGGGGGGGGGAATATGGCCAAAGGTAGCAGGTGACCTGTGGCAAAACGTGGGGGGCATAATTCCTATGAGAAAATTGTGGGGAGGGGGCTGAAAGTGGTGGAGAAGGAAGTTATTGCAGAATTGGGGGGCCACAATTGTGGGATGAGTCTGAGACTTTGCCAGGGCCTGTGGCAAAATGGGGGGCTGCCTGGGGGTGATGTGGGAGGAAAGGATTGTGGCATCATTGGGGGGGGGGATATGGCCAAAGGTTGTGATAAAAGTGTGTGTGTTTGGGGCACTGGCATTGAAGGGGGTGGGGAACATTACCCCCCCCCCAAAAAAAACTGGTGGGGGACACACACAGGCCTTGGTGGGGGAGTGGGCAGTGGCAGTTGGGGGCATGATTGCTGTGGCATAATAATTGGGGGGTGACTGGGTGTTGGCAGGGCCTGTGGCAAAATTGGGGAGGGCTGGGGGGTGTTTTGGCAGAATGGGGGGGGATGTGGCCAAAGGCAAGGGAGATGCTGTGGGGAGGGACGCAGCCTGTCTGAGTGAAGGGAGGGGCTGGAGCGTGGGGTGGGATTGAGGTTTTGGGGGGGACAGAGGAGAAGGAAACGTGAAGGAGGGGGCCCAAGGGCTTGGTGCAGTTGAGTTGGGGGGAGAGGGGTGTGAAGTGGAGGCCTATTGGTGTCCTCTGGGGAGATTGCAATGAAGTTGGGGAGGCTGTGGTAAAAGGGGGGGGGTAGCAAGGGTGTTATGGGGGAGGGCTGTGGCAAAACAGGGCACATTGTTGCTGTGGCAGAATTGGGGGGGGGGATTTCTGGAGGGTGATGGGGCCTGTGATAAAGTTGGAGGGGGCTTGGGGTGGTGTGGGAGGAGAGGGTTATAGCAGAAAGGGGGGGATGTGGTGAAAGGAAGGGGGTGGGGGCTATGGGGAGGGAGGGGCTGTGGCCAGGCTGAGGGGAGGGTGAAGGTGAAGAAAGGGGGCGTGGGGTGTCCTGGAATTGGGCTCGAGAGGAGGGGAGGACGAAATATGAAGGGGGGGGGCTGTGGTGCAGTTGTGTTGGGAGAGGGAAGGGGTGGGAAACCAAGGCCTTCTGGTGTTCTGGGGATGATTGTGGAGAAGTGGAGAGGTAGTGGCAAAACTAAAGGGGCATGGGAGTTGTGGGGGGACATAACTGCTGTGGCAGTTGTTGTGGGGGGCACTGGGTGCTGTCAGGGCCTGTGACAGAATTGGGGAGGGCTGGGTGCCATATGGGAAGAAGGGGTTATGGTAGGAGGGGGGTATAAGGGGTGGGGGGGCTATGGGGGGGGCTGTGGTCTGAGGGAAGGTGTGGAAGTGAATGAAGGGGCTGCGGGTAGCAGTGGGGTGGAATTGGAGGGCTGAGGGTGGAAAGAGGATGAGGAAGTGTGAATGGATTGGAGCCAAGGGAGGGGGCTGTGGTGCAGTTGAGTTGGGGGGGGAGAGGGGTGTGAAGCTGATGCCTGCTGGTGTTCTCCCTCGGTGTGCAATTGTGTTGAAGGGAAGAGACTGTGGTAAAACTGGGGTGGGCAGGGGCATGGGGGGAGGCAAAACGGTGTGTGTGTGTAATACCTGTGACATAAATTGAAGGGGGAAGTGGGGGTTGTCAGGGACTGTGGCAAAATTGCAGGAGGGGGGTGATGTGGGAGGAGGAGATTATGGCACTACTGTGGAGGGATGTGGCAAAAGGTAAGGGCTGGGGGCTATAGGGAGGGAGCTGTGTCCAGGTGAGGGGAGGTGTGGAAGTGAAGGTGAGCTGAATGAAGGGCCTGTGGGGTGGGGTGGAATTGGGGTTGTGGTGGAGAAAAGAGGAGGAGGCTGTGTGAAATGGGGTATGTGTGTGGTACTGTTTGGAGGGGGGATGATAGGAGAAGAGATGTGGGAAGCCAAGGCTTTGTATTCTGTTTGTGTAGGGGGGTTGTGGTGAAGTACAGAGGTGAAACATGTGTGTGGGGGGATCAGGCTGGCTGGTGAGGGGGAATTAAGGGTTAAGAAATTAAGAAAGCTGGGTGGTTGTGGTGGAGGGGAAGGGGTGGATGTGGTAGGCTTGGAAGGGGTCAGGAAAAGGAAAACTGGGGTAGGGAGGGCAGTGTGGTTGCAGGGCAGAGGGTGGGATGGGTCATCTGTGGCAGAGGAGGATGGTGAAGCCAGTAGCGTATGTGTGCATGAGGAGGACATGCACATGAAATGACAAGAGTGGACATAAGGGACATATGCAATATATGGCTTTAGGAAAAATTGAGGATGGGCAGCTGGTGTTGCGTGTGAAAGAGAAAGTGTTGGGGCAGGGAGTTTTCTGTTCCTTCCTCTGTGACATAACACCTCTGCTTTCAGTTTCTGCCAGCTGAAACAACTGTGTTCATGCCAGTAAAGAAGAGAAGGTGTGCCAAGAGAAAGAGCTTTAAGTAATTGGGAAGAAGTGGATGGGGTGGTGGTGAGTTGAGCAGGGAGGGAATGAAGGGATGGATGAAGAAAAGGTGAAGCCCCTGGGCTGTGTTGAAGTTAATATGATGTGTGTCTTCTGTTATTGTTGTTTAATATAATTTGAAGGATGGGGTTGATAAAATTGTAATTCCTGTGGGGACGAGTTGGCAGTTATTCTTGGGAAATCTCGGTGAAGCTAGGCTGGGGAACTCCTCATCTTTTTGCTGACACACATGTACTTTCTGCCAAAGAAGCGACCTGGCTGTGTACGTGCTTGCACTCTCTTCTCTTGCAATTTCAGGTAATTAATTATTTAAAATTTCTCAGATATATAAAGACTTTATATTTCTCATGATTGTTGCATGTTTGGTGTGATCCAGAATGACAGGAGCGGGTGGGGAGAGTAAAGAGGCTTCGTTTCTGTAATTAATGCATCCTCGGAAATATCACCTCCTTGAGTTTTACGCTGTGATTTCTTAGCTGCATTTGTAAAACAAGTTTGAAAGGCTGGTTGGCATAAATTCAGTGTGTGCTCTCCCCTGTCTGGTGCTGAATGGTGAACACAGCCTTCTTCTAGGCCCCAGAAATAATGCCTGCAAATGCTTCTGGATGAACTGAACAAGGAAGATGAGTCACACACACTTCATTGTTTCTTTTATGCTTCATCAATATCTTGCAGTTATAGACATGGTGGCACAATGCAGTTCACTTTAGTACTGGAGCATGTTAGATTGGTGGATCTGGCACTCGCCCTGCGGAGAAGGAGGTAGTCCTCCATGTTGGATACTGGTGCTGTTTGATCCAGAAGGGACTTAACTGGTTTTTACATCTTGCTTGTGGTTTATCCAAATGAAGCATCAGTTTGCAGCAAATTTGTCCTACTCGCTTTTGCTGTTGGTCTTTGCGTTTTGTACTGGGTCTCAGGCTGCAAGCTCTGTAATATAATGTGTATTCAAGGGTAAAGGACAAAGTCAGTACATCACTTTGAACCAGAGGGAGATGAAATCTGCCTTATCAGTTCAAGCTGTTTTATTGGTGTAATTTTCTCCTTTGCTGCCAAAAAGGTGAGGTTGCCTTTAATTTATGGCATGGTGGTTGATCACTGAAGCAAAGGTTTGTAAGACAGAGCTCGATTTGTCATCCATAAATAAATATTTATAGGCTGGTTATCTATAAATATTTGGAAAATAAATAAATAATACTGATGAGCTGTGTCGGCATCTCTGCCATCTCATGAAAGAAATTAAATTTTGGGATGAAAATTAGAATGGAATCAGTGGTTGTATCATTGATTGCAATAGGGCAATTATTTTATTTTGGAATATAGGATCTATCTTGAACCCCCAATATTGATCATAAGGCCCATTTGTAGATGTATACTGAATATATGCTTTTCTCCTCTCCAAAATATAGAAGTAGAACTAAAAGAAAGTACACACCCATTGGAATACCCCCCTCCCCCATTGCTTAAGCTGTTTCCCATACATGGTGCACAGTCCTCCCAATAGAAGGCTCGTGTTGTCAATCAGCAGATTTGATTTCAGCTGTATATTGCTAGTAATGTATGATTCATTTGTTTTACAGGTTCACATAAAGCCAATCCAATTAACAAGTTAACACATTTTCGTTTGTTCTGTTCCTACTGAAAAGGAAAATAAACTTGAAGAGGAAGCAAGGAGGGGTGTGAAAGTGTCACTGTTGATTACCGGGTTCATGCAGCTCATATTAATGATGACGGAGCTCACTCATGGCCTTCTGATAGTTTTGGGAGATGGGAGATGAAAGGTTCCTGGCAAATGTAATGCTAATAGTATCCTTGATAGTATCCTTCATGGGTATCTCTGCCAGATCTCTTTGATAGGCCTGGCCAGTTGTCAAGAAGTTTAAAGGTGCTGGAGTATACTGACAATTATTATTATGTTTTATTTATAAACCACTGTAAATTTACACAGCACTGTACATGCAATCTTTTTAATTAGACGGTTCACTGCCCTCAGGCTTACAATCTAAAAAGACATGACACAAAGGGAGAAGGGAATGGTGGAGGGGAAGGGGATTAGGTCCAGCACTTCATGTCTCCCTCTGAGGCTTGGACCAAGGCAGAAGGACTGGAGGGAGGGCTCTTCTTCTTTCAGGCTAGGCCTGATAGAGTTGGCTTGCCTATCTTTCTCTTCCTCTGGATGATGGTGGATGAGGGAGGGCTCTTCTTCTTTCAGGCAAGGCCTGATGGAGCTGACCTGCCTTTTTGTCTTCCCGCTGAATCGCCTGATCCAGTATACAAGATCTCTGCTTTATCCAAGTGCTTCACATCTGGTGGCCACAGCAGGTTTGGGCACTTGCAGTGTGGCACCCTTGTCCCCCTCATGCATTCCCTTCCTTCACTGGAGATTCAGCCTGGTGTCCAATGGAGCCCTCTCTACTGCAGGGAAATCAGATGGCCCAGTCACAGGGAGATCTTCAATCAGGATCAACAAGACAAGAGCAGTTCTCCTTACTTTCTGGAATAGCCTTTCTTTCACTAGATTTTATTTACTTTTGCCTCCTATAGTCAGCATCATAACTGATCCCAACTCCTGCCTACTTTGCATGCATGCTTTAGTTTTGTTCCCCTCTTTAGACCCTGTTCAAATGTGTATTGTAGTGTTGACTGTGACAGGCACGATAGCCTGTGTATGTCCTTTACCTACTGCTTTTAGATTGTCTTTGTTTTCATCACATCTTGCTTGAAAGGAATATTTTATTGTTTCTACTACTTTTTTCACAGTTTAACATGGCAACAGCAAGCTCAAATTTTATTCTTCATTTTTGAACTCTAAAATGTGCATCATTTTCAAGGTTTTGAGGAAAGAATTTAGTAAATGGAACATCTGGCCCTGTTTGCTGCCCCATAGCTACAAATTAATTTTTTATATTCTAAGTTAAGTCTGTAAATGACTCTTTTGTAGACTCCCCCCCTTCTCCAGAATGTGGCATTTTCTTTTACCTTCTGAACAAAGTCTCTGTGTCTGCAGTAGGTGCTGCAACATCCCATCCTTACAAAACCAGGCAGGTTTGGACATCAGTTAGGCAAGGAAATATCTATGAAACCGTTACAGGAAGGATTGTACAGTGTTTTGAGTATTTGTTTCTGATTAGGGCTTGCTATTTTGTGTGTAGAATTGTCTGTGTTGCACAGTTGTTGGTATTAAGTGAACTGGCTTCTTTATTACCCATCTTTCAGAATAGCCACCAATCATCTGTGTTAACTGGTGCTATTCTCTTGTACTGTGAAAACAGAGAGATCTCACAGTGGCTTATGCTATCTTTCCTTCTCCTATAGGTTATCTATTATATATTAAATTATTAATGGGGGTGATAGCTGATGCATGCATGTGTCATTGCTGAGCAGAGCAAAATAAGAGACTGATATCGGTATTGAAATGAGGAGGTGAACCCTTTATAAATAGACAGTCATGATTAGGCCTTCAGTGCTGTTTCTGTGACAGAAGACTGAGGTTAATAATGAGCATTATGGAGCAAAAACATGACAGATAACAGCCGGCAAAGAATGGCAGGAACACAAAACAGAAAATGCTTTCAGAATTTAGTGGAGGATGAAAGGCTTCTTCGTGCAGAACTGCAGAAGGTGAGGTTGAGTAGTCATTATTATTTTGTTTCTGTGGCCAGTCTCTGTGTTCATGGGGCCAGTTCTCTCCATTCAAATACCTGAATTCTGTGGACTGAATAATTTGCTGGTAGCCAGTCATGAAGTCTAGGTTTTAACAAATTCACATGATGGTATGCAGGTAACACACATGTGCCGTTTGTCTGTGTGAGAGTACACAAGCGCTTTAGGAATGTGGCATGATCACTGGATAGTGAAATTTTCCTTTTGGAGTGTACTTCCTTCTCCCTTCTTTCTCTAGTTTCAGGTTTACTTAAATGCATCTAGGTAGGCCTATATAATTTCTTTCATATCCACTTCAGAGTGCTCATGCTGGCTTGAATGTGCAGTCCAGCTACAGTATGTGTAGACTTATGTCTATTGGTCCCCTACTTGATATGCACAACAGTATATGCTATGTATCTGTTACATTATAACACACTAGATTTTCCAGCCACAGTTGTGTGAATCATCCCTGCAAAATTTCAAGTGATCCAAACCTGTCCTCTTTCTTCTTTAAAATCTACTAAGTAGGAAACCTTCTCAGTTAGAGTAGAGTTAGATCTTATGAGGGAAACATGGGAGTTCCAACTCTTGATGATGTAGGGATATTTGCCTGGGGGAATTTAGTTGGGGTTTAACTTTCCCTTCCTTCCTTTCTTCCTTCCTTCCTTCCTTCCTTCCTTCCTTCCTTCCTTCCAGTAGAGATGGAGTTTTGTTACGCATACTAAAAGTTTAGCTTCATACTAGGCGTAAGCCTCACTGTATGGAGAAAAACAGCCTAGGGAACATAGTTTTTTATGGTTTTTTTCGGGCTGTGTGTGTTCTAGAAGAGTTTATTCCTGAGGTTTTACCAGCATCTGTGGCTGGCATCTTCAGCACCAGTGAACCCAGATGTTTCTCTGAAGATGCCAGCCACAGATGCTGGCAAAACGTCAGGAATAAACTCTTCTAGAACGTGGCCACATAGCCCGAAAAGCCCACAAAAAACTTTGGATGCTGGCAATGAAAGCTTTCAACTTAACAGTCTAGGGAATATTTATCGTGCATAATTATTGGACAGGTGAAAGTTAAAGACAGCACACAGCAGTCCTCCTATGTAACTGTTCTTTTCTGTATTTCCATATTTTGGCATCTGTGGACTTAGCAACTTATTTGTTGAGTTAACATCTAGTTTTGCCCTTATGCAGCTTGTTCAGTTCATGTATCTCAGCTAGTTAGGAAGTTGTTACTAAGGCTCAGATAAACCATTGTTTTTTAAAATTCAAGTACATTGTTCACTGCCCTGTCTCTGTTGCATCCAATATTAAATATTTCAAAAGTGTCAATACATTCCGTCCTAATCTTCTTTTCTCTAGGCTAAAAATACCCAGTTCCTTTATCCTTTCCTCATACGACTTTTCTCCTAGAGCTTTTTAACTTCACGTAGCATTTTGAAAGAGATTTCCAGTTACCCTCAGTTTCTATCTTTTATGACAAATGGAACCCAAACCAGAAAAGAGGTGCAGATAGGAACATAATGTTATTTCTTGAGCACATAATAACACTTCTCTGAAGCGGTTACTTTTTGTGTCATAATGTAGTTTCTTTTATGAAATGATTATAGAGAAGACTTGTGTTATTATCAGTTTAATATCTTAACAATCTTGATAAAATAGGTGGATTCGTTTATTAGTTGAGTACCATGTAACTGTGGTTTTGTAACATAATACTGCTCCATTTATAAAAATGACCACCAGCTTTTATATACCTGGTGAGCGAGACAGATGTTCAAGAAAGGTTAGCAAAGACTTCTTTTTCAAATAATTTCTTTATTTCTTATCATTGCTAGTGTGTTGGATTCCATCTTCATCCCTCCCTCTGTGCCAATTAGACCATAGTATAGATTGACATTGCATGGAATAAAATTTAAGAAATTTTAAAATTCCATATAAAACTTCAGGGACGTGTTCCTGCAAAATAAATTTTTAAAAAGTGCCCCATAGTAGTTAACACAGACAGTTGAATTTTAGTCGTTAAGAATGATTTACTCTAGATGTAGCATTAAGCACTGGTATGTTGCTGAATATTCAACCTTGTGTTGTTTTTTCCTTTCTCCCCTGTTATGTGTTGCCATAACTACATGTTCCAGGATAAAGCGTGACACAAGGAGTAGCCCACCCCCTGCTGTTTGTATGGGCTGTTCCATCTACTTCCAGTCTCTGACATGATTTCTCATTTCCTTTAAAATCTTTACAGCCTTACAAAATGTGTAATGGAAAGTGGTAGGCCTCTAAAATCTAATCCCCTGACTAGAGGTTTATAAAAATCAGTTGCCTCCCAGGTATATAAATAACCCTCAACGCTTTTGCCTACGGCAGCAATTGATTGTGAAATGCAGACTTGCTGAGTAAAGTAACTTTCTAAGTCTGTCTTGAGACATCCCTAAATAAATTGATGGAAACTACTGGCTGCTTGTTGCTTTTAGTCCATGCCAAAAGTATGAAGCAAAATGCCAGAGTTGGTTTACTTGAGATAGCATCTTTTTTTAAATTATCATCTGTATGTGTTAATCTATTTTATGCTCTTTTTCTTGCTCACTCTGAATTTCAGGTAGGTCATAAATAGGAATGTAAGGGCAAACAAATTTGTTCATAATAATTGAATAATGATGGGGTGTACTGCTGCTTTCTAATTTTTTGCACTGTATACTGTAGTTCCATTTAACCTATATACCATACTGATGTATACTCATTGCTTTTCACCTTGAGCTTGTGACCCATCTTACTTCCTGATGCTTTGTAATGTATAAAACTGAGGAAAATATATAAAAGGTAAAATTTGCAAATTAAGCCTGTTAAGCTCTATTGGGAATTCTTGGCAGAGAAGATGACTGTTTTAAGAGTAAACTTACTCTGTGATTCTGTTGTGTTGGTTGTACTGAAAACATCTTTACTGCCTTGTGCAGTTTTCCTAGAATGTTCACTATTTGAGTTTATGAAGATGTTTGTACTCTTGTATTGGAGGAGGAAGTGAATTGACTAGATGAGGAGACTGTGGAATTGCTTCGCCATATATCCTGTTTGGTAGCTACATAAATCGAGTGATCTCATGAATGTTTTACTTGTTTAGTGAATAGGACGAGAATTCTGGACTCTAAGCTAAAATACACACAATTTGCTTCACTCCTCAGGTTGATCTCCTTCCATTCTTAAATGACGTTTTGCCTTTCTGGGTTATAGATGTTCACATGAGTCTGAACTTACAAAGCGAGTTTCGGTTAAGCCTAAGAATCTTGTCTGTAACCAGAAAAACAAGGCAGCATTTGGGTTGTTGTTGAAAAGGGCCGTGTCTGGTTGGATACTGTTTTTTAAAAAATAAAGTTGATGTACTTGAGTTTTACAACTGTCAGCTCCCTTGAATGCCTTTTGGAGGGACAGAAAGATAGGGCTTAAAGTTAAGAACTACAGGTAAATAAATCTCTGTGGTAGGGTTTGCTCATCTGCAAGTTGACCAGTGGTAGATAATGGATGTCTAACCTGGATTTCCTCTGTCAATTTGTGATGATGGCTTCTGACTCTTGGTGGCCTCAGGGGAAAAAATAACACCCAATGCCTGTTGGCATGACTTTCCCCAGCACTTTTATCTTCTTTGGGATTTCAGATGTTATTTTCTTATAGGAAATGAATGTTTAGAACTTTTTCAAAGATTAATGACAAAATAGGGTGATTTAGAGCAGAGAAAAAGCATTCAAGAAAAGCTTGTGAAAAAAAAAATGAAAACATAGAAGGGTGATATAGGCTGTATCTGCATTGTAGAAATAATCCAGTTTGACACCACTTTAATTGCCATGGCTTCATGCTGTGGAATCCTAGGAATAATAGTTTGTTGTGGCACCAGAGCTCTCTGCCAGAAGGTTGAAAGTCTCACAAAACTTTGTAACACTGAGCCATGGTGTCAAACTGGATTATTTCTGTTGTGCGGCTGTAGCATTCCTTCCTCGTAGAGCTGTGCTATAGGTGAAAGGGAAAGACTATAGGAAATGAGTCCCATCTTCAAAAATTCTCATGCTTTCCTAGATTATTCCAGTTTCTTCACATGCGAAGGTAACTATATGAGATTCAAAATATTTTTGAAGTGTGACATGTTAAGCTTTTTTTTGCCATCTTCCATGTGGATGAAGGCTATATTCCAAATTGTTTTGCATTCATTCAGAACTGAGGGATGAGCTTAGCGGTGTAAAATTTGCAGAAATGTTGAAGGCATGGGGAAGAAATGGCTCCCCTCCATTTTCTTCTTGGAATTAAAAGGACATTTTTGGAAAAATGGAAAAAATGTGGTATTAACATCCTTTACAGATTGAAGATCACTATGTTGTTTTAGAAACATCAGATGTATTGCATACATTTTGTATTACCTGTATTACGTACATGATACAATTATGGAATTTTGTTTGGCATAAAATTGCCACATTTGAGATACCTCAGTGTCATTTCAGGTCAGTACAGTTCAGTCACAAACTGAATTTGTTTTTTTAATTTTTTAAAATTTGTTGTTACAGAGGAAACTACAAGGTCCTGAACTGCAAGGAACCTCTTTGGTTTTGCCACTTTATTAGGCCTAAACAATAAAAACAGAGGAAAATATCAACACAAATAAAACATAGAATTTTGTTTTGTCTCTTCTAATTTTCCGCTGTGTCGAGCAGACATAACAGTCATGCCCACAAAAAGAACATAGAAGTAAACCAGGAAAAGGAGTTGCGATGATCAGATAATCTATGTTGTCGTACTATATATAAAAGTCTTCCTTTCTAAAAGCGAAAATCTTATTGGCAAAATATTCCCTTCTCATGCTTTACGGGTAGCATTTTTTTTCAGGATACCAAAATGTAGCAGGAACCCAACCTGCTTATGGATCATAATCCTGAATTTAAGATTTCCTAATAAAACATTGTGAATCTTTGTTAGCTTGGTTACTAGCATGGTGGTCTAAAAAAATAAGTGTAATAAAAATGGTCCATGAAACACCAGCTGTCCATGGTTCTGACAATCTGCTGAATGAAGTACTGTGGGGGAGGTAAGTGTGGAGGGGCTGAGTTGCAATATGGAGAAATCTTGAGTAGTGCTCCATAGGATAGCTGTGGAAGTAAGCTTGCAAGCAAACAATAAGGGGATGGTTAAAACATTATTGTTAAATCCTGAGATTACCCTACTTCTTGGGCTCTGAGAGACTCTTGAGTGCTCAATGTAGGGAAATATCTGCTGAATTAACTACACTGAGCTATTTTGCTACCCAAAATGCTGAATATCCAGTGATTCTAGATTTCCATTAAACATGCAGTTGTAGATGTGTGCTTTTTTAGTAAGAGACCTTATTTCAGTCTGCGGTGGGTCTGCAAGTGCATTTTGGAAGGATTGCATTTTAAAATTGTTTCATAGGTAAACATTCCCAGCAGGAAGAAATCTAGCATATCAAACGGGAGAGATTCTGAAATCTAGGCCACACCTTTCCCTGGTGAATTGATTTTCTGTTTGCAAGATGTTTAAGTATAGGGGAACATTAGGGAGAAATGTAAGGTACTGCACTTAAGCAGAAAAAGTGAAATGCATAGATGTAGGATGGGGGATGCCTGGCTTAACAAGATTACATATGAAACGGATCTAGGTGACCTAGTAGACTACCAGTTGAATATGAATCAACAGTATGATGTGCAGTTAAAAAGGCCAATGCGATTTTGGATTTCATCAATAGAAGTATAGTGTCTAGATCAAGGGAAGTCATAGTGCCACAATTATAGTGCATCAATTATTGTCCAGTTAGTCTGACATCAATTCCAGGAAAGGTGCTGGAGCAGATCATTAAACAGAGTCTGTGAATATCTAGAAGATAATTTCAATAATCACAAAAAGTCAACATGGGTTTCAGAGAAACAAGTCATGCCAGACAAATTTTTATCTCTTTTTTGATAAAATTACCATTCTGGGGTGCTACAGGGTTCTGTCCTAGGCTCTTGCTATTCAGTATCTTTATTAATGATTTGGATGACAACATTGGGGGCATAGTTATCAAATTTGCAGATGACACCAAATTAGTAGCTAATATCCCAGAGGAAAGGATCAAAATTCAAAATGACCTGAAAGCAGGGTCAAAGCTAACAAAATGAAATTCAACACAGAGAAATGTACGGTTCTGCACATAGGGCGGAAAAATGAAATGCACAGATACAAGGGACACCTAGCTGAACGAGACCATATGAGAAAAGGATCTAGGAGTCCAGTTAGACCACAAATTGAACATGATTCAACAGTGCAATGCAACACCTAAAAAGGCCAATGCAATTTTAGGTTGCATCAATAGAAGTATAGTGTCTAGATCAAGGGAATAGTGCCACTCTATTCTGCTTTGGTCAGGCCCCACCTGGAATACTGTGTCCAGTTCTGGGCACCAATTCAAAAAGGATGTGGAGAAACGGGAGCGTTTCAAAGGAGGGAGACTAAAATGATGAAGAGTCTGGATGCCGTGCCCTATGAGGAACGCCTCAGGGAGCTGGGTATGTTTAGCCTGGAGAAGAGAAGGTTAAGAGGTGATATGATAGCCCTGTTTAAATATCTGAAGGGATGTCATATTGAGGAGGGAGCAAGTTTGTTTTCTGCTGCTCCAGAGAACAGGACCCACAACAATGGATGCAAGCTCCAGGAAAAGAGATTGCACCTCAACATTAGGAGGAACGTCCTGACAGTAAGGGCTGTTTGACAGTGGAACACACTCCCTCGGGGTGTGGTGGGGTCGCCTTCTTTGGAGATTTTTAAACAGAGGCTGAATGGCCATCTATCAGAGGTTCTTTATTTACATGGCAGGAGGTTGGCCATGATTTCCCTTGGGAGTCTCTTCCAGTTTTATGATTCTGTGATTTCAAAAAAATACTTTCTTTATTGGGCCAACCAAAAGGCATAGAGTGCCTGGTGCAGGTTT
The DNA here is from genome assembly GCA_034509955.1 of Urosaurus nigricauda. Taxonomy (NCBI): domain Eukaryota; kingdom Metazoa; phylum Chordata; class Lepidosauria; order Squamata; family Phrynosomatidae; genus Urosaurus; species Urosaurus nigricauda. The sequence goes on from JAOEGL010000004.1 coordinate 6,531,853, forward strand.
TTGAAACCACAGATACCTTTATCAGGCAAGGTAGTTAAATACATGCAAGGGCATAAGAAATGTGATGATGTATGTGTTCGGAGATGATATGGAGGAAAGGTCTTCAGACAATCAAATTGGGCTCATCAGTTTTTGTCTCCAGTGGTCCCAACATCAGTAGGAGCAACAAAAGCAATAAAAGAAGAGCAATAAAGCTGGGTTCCCCATTGAGGGATGTGGGGGGAAATCCCTACAGTGTAAAACCACCTACAGTGTAGAATTCTTCCCTCTTACAGTTTGAAGGGTCATTTAATGACTAAGCTAAGGGTATTATGATTTGTATATATGATGAGATGGCAGGACATAGGAAAAGGCAATAAAGCCCAGCAAATTGAAAAGCAGTAGGAAATTACAGGTGGATTGACTCTATTAAGAAAGCCAGAGCCTTGGCTTTGCTAGACCAAAGGAGATTTCTTAATATCAGAGTATCCTTGAGGTATCATTCATGGGAGTCACTATAAACTGAACTGATTTGATTCCAACTAGGAACACTAAAGTATCATTTCATTGCATTCTGTATGAAGATCAGGCTTGGGTCAGTTCAATATCTGTTCCCTTTGAAAGCACTTTTCTTGACTGCAGGATCTCCTGCTGTTTTAGGAACAGTTCCTAGTGCGTGCATACACACACTCTCACTCAGTTTGAATTTGAAAGTGAAGCTTGGGTAGTGGTTTGGTTTACACCAACTTCTTTGACATTTTCAAAGTGTATTGTCATTTTCCTTCCAGAGTTGCCTTTTGCCCTTTGGCAGATCACTCCGTGCAATCTCTCCTTTATTTGGGAAGGACTGTTTAGTACAAAGATGGATGGCAATATGGATGTATATTCTATATAATGGAACATCTAAAAAGAGATGGTCTCCACAGCCTGTTCTTAGAGTTGCTCTCTTATTTTTCCATACTCTGATACAGTCCCTAACATGAACCTTCAGCTTGCTGGTCCCGGTGTTCTTCAGTATTCACTGTGGGATTTTCTGTTTTACTCTCTTTATAGAAAATACAGTGGTCCCCCGGGTTACGAAATTAATTCGTTCCGGCTACGTTTTCGTAAGCCGAAAATTTCGTAACCCGGGGCCTATTTCCGATAGGAAATAGGCAATCCGTTCCCCGGGCCTGGCGGGGGCCTCCTGGCTGAGGAAAGGAAGGTCCGATCCGGCGGATCGGGCCTTCCTTTCGTCAGCCGCGGGGGCCTCCTGGCTGGGGAAGGGAAGGTTCCCTTCCCCAGCCAGGCTGGGCCTCCGGGCCTGACGCGGAAGGAGGCCCGATCCCGCCGGGTCAGGCCTCCTTTCGATGGGCGCGAAGGCCCAGGCCGACTTCCGAAGCCGGCCTGGGCCTCCGCGCCTGACACGGAAGGAGGCCCGATCCCGCCGGGTCGGGCCTCCTTTCGATGGGCGCGAAGGCCCAGGCCGGCTTCCGAAGCCGGCCTGGGCCTCCGCGCCTGACGCGGAAGGAGGCCCGATCCCGCCGGGTCGGGCCTCCTTTCGATGGGCGCGAAGGCCCAGGCCGGCTTCCGAAGCCGGCCTGGGCCTCCGCGCCTGACGTGGAAGGAGGCCCGATCCCGCCGGGTCGGGCCTCCTTTCGATGGGCGCGAAGGCTCGCGCCCAACGAAAGGAGGCCCGACCCGGCGGGATCGGGCCTCCTTCCGCGTCAGGCGCGGAGGCCCAGGCCGGCTTCGGAAGCCGGCCTGGGCCTTCGCGCCCAACGAAAGGAAGCCCGACCCGGCGGGATCGGGCCTCCTTCCGCGTCAGGCCTAGCCTCGGAGAAAAAGGGACGCCGTTTCGTCCCTTTTCCTCCGAGGCCAGGCTTCGGAGGAAAAGGGACGAAACGGCGTCCCTTTTTCTCCGAGGCTAGGCCTCGGAGAAAAAGGGACAAAACGGGACGTCCCTTTTTTCGGATCCCGGGGGATCCTTCGGATCCCGGGGGATACTGAAGCGGTCCCGCCGGTTTCGGATCCCGGGGTTTTCTTAACCCGGGGGATTCGTATCCCGGGGGACCACTGTAGGAGAAAGCAGAAGGCAAGACATCTGGTTTTGAAGGAAGTATGTAAATGTAAAGATTGAGCACTCCCACCCTCAATCCACACACTCCTCTGTATGGTAGTATACTTCAGCAGTTGACACTGGATTCTTACTGCCAATTCCATACTCAAATACCCTCAATTAACAAAGTAGATGTGTTCCTAGGCAATATTTCATTAAGAGAAAATTTGGCACTGGGTCAGAAATAGCATGGATAGGATAGGATAGGTTCTTGCACCACAAAAAGGAAGAACCATTAAATATGTTTAAGCAAATTTCATTCAAAATTAACAATACACTTGTTCCTCCATATTCGCTGGGTTTAGGGGCACAAGACCCCTGTGAATATGGAAAAAATGCAAATAACACAAACACCATGTTTTGACCTGAGAGGGCACTTCTTTAGGAATCTCTAGGTCCTACAGTGCAACTCTGTGGTCAACATCTGCCAGACATTGACCACAGAGTTGCACTGGAGAAGCTACAAAGGCCCAGTAGAGTATTCTTTCTAGGAATCTCTACATCCTTTAGTTAAAGTTGAACATATAGTTGCCCTGGAAGATCTAGATATTCCTAGAGAGAAAATAATAATAATAAATTAATAAATAATACATTTTATTTGTATTCCCCACCTCTCCATATGGATTGAGGTGGGATTACAGCAGAAGGTAAAACAACAATGCAATGCAATACAACAAAATATTAATCTGTGAATAATCAAATCTTCAAATATCAAATCCACAAATATGGAGGAATGAGTGTATGCACTTCTACAATGAAGCAAGCAGGTCAGTTAAGCCTTGCTTAAGGCTTTAACAAAAACTCTTTGAATCTTCTAGAGACTTCTTCCAGAATGTATCCTTAGATAACTTATTATTTCACCAGCTTCTGTTTTTATGACTTCTAGAAAGAGATAACTAACTGTGCACCTTCAGATGGTGGATTGCAACTTCATAAGTGGCAATAATAATAATAATAATAGGTTTTATTTATAGCCCGCTCCTCTGTCCAGGCAATCGGAGCGGGGTACAACAAAATTAAAAAGTCACAAGATAAAACAATTCCAGTAACCCACTACCTCGCCTCCCACCCCTTAAAATTAAATTAAACTAACATTAGTTAAAACCAAACAGACAATTTTAAAAACAATACATTAGTATAAAAACAACCATTCCTTGAGCACATAGAACTATGGCATCCGGGGTCAAAGTCAACTACAACAGTTACGGTCCAATAACATCTGAAGCAACATTCCTGCTGAGATGTTGAAACCCATTGGATAAGTTTGGACAAATTATGATCTCTCAGAAGAAATCAATGGCAAACCTCCTCTGAATAAATCTTACTGAGAATAGGGTTGCCCTAAATTGGAGAGGACTTGAAGGCAACAATAAAAATCTGAAGTTTCCCATCTCTGCTGTAAAGATACTTGATACCATGGACAGTTTCTTTTGGAAACCAACACCACAAGACATGGGAGAGAGATCCAAGCTAGAACAGATGATAGGATATTTGAAGGGAATAAAAAATCTACACAATGTAATGATGCAGCCTTTGCAGTAGCAACCACCAAAACAAAGGCAAGAGAGAGAGAAAAATTGAAACTTGATGAATAAAATCAGCAGGGTGTGTGTGTGTATGTCAAATACTGTAAATGGTTCTGTATTAATACCTGTCAAGTGAAATTATTATTGAGATCATGCTTTATAGCATTCCATGTTTCCCTTTGAAGCAGTTTTTAAAAGAATATGTTGTTGTGGTCTGTACTTGATATAATAAATATATTAGCCAATTGTGCAGCCTTTGGAACTCCAGCACCAGGTCACTAATAGTTTGGTATATTGAGCCTCTAATCCACAAACTACGTGTCAGTCTATGTAGGAAATATTTCTGTTTTGCCCAAGTAACATTTGGACCATATGTGGTCTTTATTTGATTTTGAATTATAACCCCCACCAAACATCATCTGAAACAGTTCAAAGCAGTCTTTTAGCTCAGGATTGTTGTTTGCTGATAAATAGAATTGAGCATGTATAAAACCAAGTTCCTCAGTTAATAAGGCTAATCCCAGACACTCAGAAATAATAACTGAGCCTTAAAAACCCCTGGCATTCACTGTTTTCATATTTTCAAGTACATAACAGCCTTGTTCAATCAGAGCAAAAGTCCAGCTATATTTTTTTGCCACATAAAAGAAGAACTTCCATCTTAGCTGATATTTGCAAAGGTAAGGCCAAACAGTCTTGCATTTTAAGATTGCAGAAGTAGCAACCTCAAGGAAGATTAATATTTTCAGAAAACAAGACAACATTAATTCTTCTAGGTTGTTTAAATAAAAGCATTGTGTTGGAAGAAATACCCCCTCAGAATGGTCAGGCATAATTATCTCTCACTGGCTTCGATGTTCATGTACAAAAGAGGTGGGCAGCATACATATGTCTCCCATCTCTTTGCTTTTCTGGGCCTCACTGCTTCTCTTACCTCCTTTACCAAATGTTTTGCTAAAATTCAGTGGTGATGAATTCTAAGCACATTGTTTTAAAAATAAAACACCCATGTAATCAGTGGTAGTTGCCAAATTTCCCTCTTCTCTTTGTATTAAAAGTGCACCAGTCCAGACTTCGTTTAAATCTGGTTACTGTATGTGTGTGCATATGTACCCACACATACACACACACATATATATGTTGTTGCTGTTGTGTGCTGTCAAGTCGTTCCTGACAATGGTGACTTGGTCATGGGATTTTCTTGGCAAGAGTTGTTTAGAGGAGGTTTGCCATTGCCTTCTCCTGAGGCTGAGAGAGTATGACTTGCGCAAGGTCACCCACTGGGTTTCATGGACGAGCTAGGACTCAAACCCTGGTCTCCAGAGTCTTAGCCCAACTTTCAAACCACTATGCCATGCTGGCCATGATTCTGGAGACCAGAGTTCGAGTCCCAGCTCAGCCATGCAGTTGATTTAGGGTTTGTTTTTGCATAAAAATCCATAAGATCTGTGTTGATTCACACCAGAGTCCTTTCTACTCCCGCAGCTTATTTCCTACAATGAACAAACAAACACTAGTGGGAAGCCCAGAAGCAGAATATGAATGCTTGTGTCTCCAATTGTGTGTCTTCCACCATTGGTATTTTGAGCTGCCTCTGATGCTAAAGATAACATGTAACTGTCATGACTGATAGTAATCAATAACTTGTTGTCATTAAAGTTGTCTAATCCTCTTTTAAAGCTGTATTGTCAAAACACCACTACATTTCCCTATTGGGAACTATCTGTTCTGAATCTCCCAGTGTTCAGCCTCACAGTGAGACCATGGATTCTAAAACTACCTTCACTTTCTTCATACTTTTAAATATAATGTAGTTTATAATTTAGTGTAATCATAGTATAACTTTCTTTTACACCCATTTCTTTCTAAATTAGAAACCCACAAACATTGTAAACTTTATCTGGACTTAATAACATGGGGGGAAATAGTGGGAAAAAGAGGGATTTAAATGGACATTATTCTGTGAAAATCGTGCAGTCACAATTAAACAGGACTTATCCCGACAATGACCAGGTAATAACCAGCAACAGATCATTCACAGGATTTCCCAATGAATGATTTGTTGCTGATTATTATCTGGTTATTGCTAGGATAGGTCCTGTTTAATTGTGATGTTATGTGAAAATCTTCAATGCAATCGCATGATTTTCACAGGGTAATGTCCATTTAAACCCCTGCTTTTCCCTGATTTTCCCTGTGTGAAAAAGTTCTCTGTAAGGAGGTTGTTGAAATGCTTCTGATCAGTTCTATTGATGTTTTCTGCACTTTCTCCATCTCTAAAGTGCCCTTTTTGAGTTATGGTGACCAAAACTATACATCATAGATTTGTGTAAATGTATTATGTTGGCAGCTTTATTTTTGATCCCTTTTTCTGGAAGGTGCAGAAGTTCAATGCACATAAAATAGTTTGTCCCTAGCCCCCCCCCCCCCCCCGAAACAGAGATAGGAGTTAATATGCTGTGTTGAACTTTCTTTAAGAGTCACCTCCTAATCTTTCAATCAGTATTTTTATCAAGCTACCTATCTTGACCCAAAGTTGTTTGTTAGGTTTACTGAAGCCTAACAGTCAAGCATTGGACTGCGGAAAAGAGGATTTGAATCCTTGCTTTTGGCCATGGAAGCCCACTGGGCAACCTTGAGTAGGTCAGTCTCAGAGGAAGGTGGGGACTCCCACTGAAAAATCTTGTCAAGAAAGCCCCATTATAGGGTTGCCTTAGGTTTGCCATAAGTCACACAATAGTAACAAGGCATGATTTTTTTTTTGCCACAGTTGTATCTCTGCATTTAATTGGAAGAGATCCTCTTGAGCTTTTGCAATCTCTTTTAGTTTTTATCTCCCTAAATCTATTGTACTCAGCAAACGACCATTTTGCTGCTTATCCCATGCCAATTTTTAAATAAACATGTTAACAAGCTGGTTTGTTTAATCAATTATATTGTACTTCTCAGTCAAATAAGAGGTGACTGTTCCTAACTCTGGAGCAGAGATAGCGGTGTTGGGCTCATGGGCCAGTGCCACTATGGGCCACCAGTTCCACAGCAAGCTTTGGGGAGGAAAGAAAGAGTTGTAGCATCTTGGAACAAATATGATCCTTGTTCCTGGCACATGAAGGGGGAAAGGAAACTGTTTGTCTACCACATCAAATGGCTGAAGCAGCATTGTTCAGTTTCAGAGCACACCTACTTAAAAATCTGGATCATTTAATTAGAGTTTGTTTTAAACAGCAACCCCCAGTTCAAATATAATAAAAAGCCAATTATTGAAAGGAAACCTAAACTACTATTTCCCTTCTTTCCTCGCCATTGCCTTAGTATTGTGCCATTTTAGTCCTGCGAGCAGGGAATGTCTTTCTGTTTGTTATTTGTAAGCTACTCCTACAGCCTTTGTGATTGAGGGAAAAATAAATAAAAATGCTTTAAATCATGTAGGACCTCTCAATGTGGATTGTTGGGAGATGATTCTTTTTTAAAAAAAACATGTAGTTTTTATTATATAAAGCAAGATAAAAAAATGGAAATAGTAAAGAAAAACACTTAACAAATACAAAACAATAGGCGAGGTCTTGATTCCTCCGCATACTGCCAGGGTGTTTTCCTTTCATTTTAAGGAGGACAGTTCAGGTTTTGGAGAAGTCTACATTCACAGATGTGTTGTCTAATGTTAATATGTTAATATGTCGGACCATAAGTTAAAGTGGGTTGTTGGTGGTTGTATCTGATGTGATGCTGTTTTTTCAATGAATGGGAGCCATTTAGGCCACATGATTCTTACCCCTGTTTTAAATACACAAGTGAACTGGAGAGGAGGACTCATGCAAGTAGAGGGGAGAGTGTGCAAGCTGGATGTTTTAATTATTTCTAGATCATGCATGTAGTGCTTGATCACGGTTAAATGTTATATGCAAAACAAAACAAAAAAACTAGTAGAGCATATCCAGAATAGGTGAAAGCATTAAAGAACAAAACAGTAGGTTGGCTTCCATACTTCAAAGACCTTCTTTATACTCCTTGATTGCCTTGGTGGCCTTCTTTAAGACTGAAAAGTGGAATGCAAATATAAAAACCATGTTATTTTATTTTTTGCAGCTTGATAAAAAGTGAAGGCATTGGGCTTGTTTGTGCCTAGAAGGCACTAGATGATTCCCAGTCTTGAAAGCTGAGACACATCAGGCTTGGAAGGAAAATGTAGAATGGCAAACCACCTCTGAGTATTCTTTGCCTAAGAAATCCATATGATGTTCATGGGGTCACCAGAAGTTGACAGATGACTTGAAGGCACATACGTTACTTTAATTAGACAGGATCCTTTTTATCCTTGCAGATACATGGTTCTAGATTTTTACTGAGAGGAGCTAAATGACTTTGGGTACTGGTATGGTCTTAAGTATGCTAAGAGTTTATTAGGCACAACTATTAGCAATCAGTGAATTGGTATTCACTGCTGATTTGAAAATGAGCAGTAGATGAATGATGGCAGTTCCACTGCCAAGCAGCTCTTACTGTCAGGAAGTTCTTCCTAATATTGAAGTGGAATTTCTTTGTCTGTTTGTTTGAATCCTTTGCTTTTCTGATTCCGTGTCCAATTCTTTGGAGCAGCAGAAAACAAGATTGCTCCCTCCACAATATGACATCCCTTCAAATATTTAAACAAGGCTATCATATCACCCCTTATCTGTCTCTTCTCCAGGTTAAACATACCCAGCTCCCTAAGTCGTCCTCATAAGGCACGGTTTCCAGACCCTTCACCATTTTGGTTGCCCTCTTCTGGACACACTCTAGTTTGTCTACATCCTTGTTGAATTGTGGTGCCTAGAACTGGACACAGGTGGGACCTGACCAAAGCAGAATAGAGTGGCACTATTACTTCCCTTGGTCTAGACGCTATACTTCTATTGATGCAGCATGGAATTGCACTGGCTTTTTAGCTGCAGCAGCACACTATTCTAGTGTGTGTGTTTTTTCTAAACCAGAACTACCAGACACATTTCATTTAAAGGTGGGAGTACAATTTGGGAATGAAATGCAGCTCACCCCACCCCCATGGGAGTTTGTCCACTCATACTCTATAGTAGGATGATAATACAGTGTGCAGTTAAGATAATACATTATATGCAGGTTCATGCAAAATGTTCTTCAGAAAGTCCTAGCTTGAAATCTTGTAAATCTTGCATTGTACTTGGGAAGAAGTGAAACTGCCCCCCAAATGGTGGCATGCATACTCTTCCCAAAAGTCTGGCCATGATATTTTGCTGTAGCTACAGGGTTAGTATGGAGAACCCACATTGGAAGTGCAGTCTCTTAGTGCCAGACGTTTTGCTGGCGTCCGTGGTGCATAGGCTCATGAAGTCACTCTGTGCTGGCTGATGCTGCTGACGTCACAGTTTCTGAGCTCCACTCTTAGTGCGCTCGTTTCACATTCATAATCTGGTGATCCTAGGGCAGAAAAGAGCATTAGGGTTTTTTTAATGTGAGCAGGCAGGCTTCAGCATCATGTCTGTCAACTGGCATACAAAGGAGCAGATGTGTATCTGCTTTTCAGTAAATTCCCTTTCTTCTGAAATGTAGCATGATGTTAAAATTTGCATTTTCAGCTTTCTGGTGGAGCTTTTGCTCCCTCCTGTGTCAGTTCTCCATGTATAGCAAGGCTTGAGCTTTGCTTAGGTTTTAGCCTCACTTAGAAGAAGTAATAGCACCCCCCCCCACCCCCACCCCAGTGCTAGTTTTGGAAAAGGCCATATGCAGAATATCTGCTGTGCATAAAAAAATTCACAGATTCAGTCTCAGAAGGATCAGATAAGATGTGAGGCTGCTTTGTATAGAGGGCAAACAAATAAAATGCGTATCATAAAATCATAGAGTTGGAAGAGAGGACAAGGGCCATCCAGTCCAACCTCCTGCCATGCAGGAACTCCCAATCAAAGCATCCCTGACAGATGGCCGTCCAGCCTCCGCTTAAAGACCTCTAAGGAAGGAGACTCCACTGCACTTATAAACTGCTTTGGATGGTTTCATTGGGCAAAACAGTATTTTAGTGCTTATAGGAAGTGAAAGAAAATGAAACATTTTACTAGTTGTCATCATAGCCTGAATGTGTGTTAGTATTTTAATTTTTAAAACCCTTACTTCAAAAATCTTCTGAAAATTTTGTTTTAAAAAAGGTTTCGTTGGTAGAACATGGGTCTTCATCTTCATGGGTTGTACAGCCCAACTGAGGGTCAGCTGAGGTTCTATCCCATAGCAAGGAGTTTGTATTTATTTACTACATCTAAGCATCTACCAAGGTTTTGAAAAAGGGCTTCCATTATCTCATGGTGAGAGGTGCTTAGAAAGTGAGGATAAAGCATTTAGCATGCTGCATTGTCTGTAGTTCAGAGTGGAGCATATTACTGTATATTGTAAAAATGAATTTAGGTCAAAGGAGAAGTATTTTTAATGTCCTTGAAACACTAGTTCATTCCAAGCATTATAGTCATCCCTCCCATTTTGCGGCCTTGCCATTCACCTCCGTTGGTAATTCATGGATGTCAAGCTGGGAGGGACATAATGGCATGCATGTGTGCTGGAATATGCCCCTATTGTAATAAATGGGGCTTCAATATTAGCAATATTCCGGAACAGATCCCTCCTGAATCTGAAGGGATGACTGTACTCTCTTCCATTAGTAGACTGTTCAGAGTTAGTTTCTCCTGACCTTTTCTGAGAGAAGTAACTTTTGTCCCTCAAAGAATTTTACTCTTTAAGAAGGTTGTAAACAGTGTAATGCTTTAGCCCTGTTTTCACCATAATCAGGTCTGTTTACATATTTATCTCTGTGTCTTATCATCATTGGGGTTTTTAGCCCCTGCCCTTGTTGTACAATTTTATATATTAAAACATAAACCACATTCATTCTAAATTGCCTACCTAATATTAATGCAAGCTTCTGCTGGGATACAACCAGTGTTGGTTTCTTTAGATCTGTTTCCACTTTTTATTTCTACTAATATTCAACACTGGTTTCTCTTATAATTTTTTCATGGCTGGACCCTGTCAAGTACTTTGCATGGTAGTAATATAGCATACACATTTAAGAAATGAATCAAAAGCCAGCTTTCATAAAAGGGTCCTCTTTTAGATGACTTGGTCTTTTCTTGTACTTCTTGTCAAACAAAAGATTGGCTGGTCCATTGTATTAATAATAATAATAATAATAATAATAATAATAATAATAAATTTTATTTCTATACCGCCCTTCCAAAAAGATCAGGGCGGTGTACAAGATAAAAAGACATTAAAACATCAAGCATAGTTTAAAATCTAAGCAATACAATAAAAACAAGTAAAACAATACAACGATAAAACAATAAAAAGCAGTACCTCCCAGCGTAAAACTATGATGGAGAAACAATAGGCAGCATATCTAACAGGGCAAACCACAAGAGAGACCCATTCACAAATATGCCTGTTTGAATAGATGCGTTTTCAGGTCCTTTCTAAATTGGGTGAGGGTGGGAGATAAGCGGAGCTCAGTGGGTAGAGAGTTCCAGAGGTAAGGGGCAGAGATGGAGAACGCCCTTTTCGTAGTGCTCATCAATCTAGCCTCTGGAACTCTCAGTACACGCTGTCCGGTGGATCTCAGTGTGCGGGGCGGATTATGTGGGGAGAGACGGTCCTTTAGATACCCTGGGCCCAAGCCATATAGGGCTTTATAGGTAACAACCAGCACTTTGTACTGCGCCCGGAAGCGAATCGGCAGCCAATGTAGGTCTTTCAAGATAGGTGTTATATGGGCGGTCCTGGGAGCTCCAGTGACCACCCGTGCCGCCATATTTTGCACTAGTTGTAGCTTCCGAGTATGATACAAAGGCTGCCCCATGTAGAGCGCGTTGCAGAAATCCAACCGAGAGGTTACCAGAGCATGTACTACGGTTTCAAGGTCCCTCCGGTCCAGATAGGGACGCAACTGGCGTATCAGCCGAAGCTGATAACAGGTGCTCCTGACGGTCGCATCCACCTGAGAAGTTAGATGGAGCGACGAGTCAAGGAGCACCCCCAGACTGCGTACAGTGTCCTTGACGGGGAGCGTGACCCCGTCGAGGACAGGTGGAACCACCTCCATACCCGGACCAGGGGAACCTATCACGAGTACTTCCGTTTTCTCTGGATTCAGGCTGAGTCTATTTTCCCTCATCCAGTCCATTACCGATTCCAGACAGGCCACGAGAGGAGCGACGCCATCCCTGGTCACTGCATCAGTCGGAGACATAGAGAAGACTATTTGGGTGTCATCAGCGTACTGATAACACCGCGCCCCATGCCTCCGGATGATCTCTCCCAGCGGTTTCATGTAAATGTTGAAAAGCATGGGGGACAGAATAGCTCCTTGAGGGACCCCAGATTTAAGGGCCCTCTTATCGGAGCAGACGTCCCCCAGCTGCACCATCTGGAACCTCCCGGAGAGGTAGGATCTGAACCACTGGAGCGCAGTGCCTCCGATTCCCACCTCAGCCAGGCGTTCCAGAAGGATACCATGGTCGATGGTATCGAAAGCCGCTGAGATGTCCAAGAGCACCAACAGGGATTATATTTTATTTAACCAACCCTTTGGCTTGTGGAACTAAAAGCTCTAGACTTTTTGTAGCCTTTGATTACATTGTCTTTTGAATATTTGTACAGTCTTTTTGGAGAAAAATGGAGAAATTGGAGAACATATCTTGTCCTTCATATACAGTTTTATTGATTTGTTGATTTCCTGAGAGTGCCATCAGTTAAGTTGCATTAGTTAGGTTTATTTCTTAAAAGTTATGTGAATGAGCAATAGTATCCTTTTATTTAGGTAAGGAGGGATTGTGAATGCCAGATGAATAAAACACTTCTTCAAAAATATTTTATTTTAATTTAATATTATATGTCTTTCTTCCAAACTAGATCCAAGGCAGGTCCAGGGTTTAATCTAAGAAAATATGATACTCTAGTGAGGTGTAGTGGTTTGAGTGTTGGACTGTAACTCTGGAGATCAGGATTCAAATCCCACTCGAGCATAACAACCCACTAGATGAACTTGGGCAAGTCACACTCTCTCAGCCTCAGCCAATGGCAGTGGCAAACTCCCTCTGCAGAAACTTGTCAAGAGCCCTATAATAAGTTCACTTTAAGGTTGTCATAATTAAAAAAATGATTTGGAGACATGCAACAACAGGTTTACAGGTTTATTTAAAAAAAGAATGGTGCAAACCCTAATAAGATCAGCATTACCTTTGCACTGTTCTTTTTGAATCACCCTGTATTTTCAAAGTTGTTTTTATTGTGAAAACTTCTCCTTCAGTTTTATTAGATGCAATGATAGCAGACCTATGTTATCTACTCTAGTTTGCTGCTAAATCCCTCCAAAGTAAGTACTACACTTGGGTCTAAAACACACTGCAGAACTAATCCAGTTTGAGACTGCTTTAATGGCCCTGGCTCAGTGCTGGGAATTGTAGTTTATTATGGCACCAGAGCTCTCTGACAGACAAGGCTAAATGTCTCACAAAATTACAGTTCCCTGAATTCTCTAGCACCGAGCCAGAGCAGCTAAAGCGGTTTCAAACTGGATTATTTCTGAAGTGTGTTTTGGACAATGATGAGGGAGGTCTTACAGTGTTGTGTTCTTATATTAACAAGGAGTGTGTGTTTCTTGATGAAGTTGATCTCCAGAGAGGCTATTTTTGGGAGGAATGCAAGAGTTCTAACTTGCGTCTGCCCCACGGTAGATTTTCAGTCCACATCCACCCTCTGTAAGGATTCTGCATGATTCCAGTTGAAACATATCTTTTTAGGGCAGAGATGGGAATGATGTAGTCCTCCAAATATTGCTGGACTCCAGCTCCCAGCAGCTCTAGTCACTAGTACAGATAATGATGGGAAATGCTGAGAGTTGCAATTTTGCAACACCTTGGAGGGCCATGTCCCTCCCTCCCTTGTCTTATGGTCTAGCTTTGCCCAAGATCTGTGTCATATTCTTGCTTAGAGTGCAAGGTCACAGCTCTGTGCAAGAAGTTGGTCAATTAGACTTCAATGGTTAAATTTTAATCTTCTAAGCTTATTAGAGCAACAGCATTTGGGCTGCTGTAGTTAAACTTGTCACTAGAGTTACTGTAACCTATAAAACAGGGTTAATTTGTAGTACTTGACTCTGTCAGTCTAGCAAACTTAAGATAGCTGAGGACCTTAATTACGTTTTTTCAAAAAGTGTTTAAGTATATGGAAATCTTGGATTTTTTCCAATAAACTGGTTCTGTATTTTTAAAAACTCATTTTTTAAATAATAAGCTAATAATAAGCTAATTTAATAAGCTAATTCTTTTTTGATCTTCAGTTTTCGTAGCAAGCTATGCGACCCCAGCTCAGTGTGACAATGAGCTGCGAGACACAGTTTCCTATGTGTCTGGTAGGCATCCAAGCCAGAGAAGGATTTCTCTCCCATTAGGATTGTGTTGCACTACAGAATGGACACACTTAGTGGTGTAGCTCTTTCTAAGCCAACTCTCCTGTAAAAAGCAGAGTGAGGGAGATATTCCTATTTCTCCACTGTCTTTCAGTTACAAAATGCAACACCCAGACCACAGGGTTTAGTTACATTAATAAAGGCATACATGCTAGAATTCTAGTGCCAGGATTGTCCTGCTCTTAGCTGACATGAAACTTTTGCCTATGCAGTTTTTCTCACAATTATACGGATAAGGGAAGGTGCTGTAGTGTAATTGGTCCAATGCCAAAATGTAGACCGTGTATGTACTAAGCTGTCATGACTGATTTCAGGATGATACTCAACCTATTTAACGAAGAAATTGAAATAGTTAAGGACTTACTGTAATTTGGATCAAACACTGAAAACAGACTATAGTTGACAAATAAGAAGAGTAAGAATGGGAAGAGAATATAAAAGTAATAAGATCCTAAAGTGTAAAAATATATAACCGAGGATTAAAGTTAGAATAGACCAAGCCATTAAATTCCCATCACCATGTATGAATGTGAGAGTTGGACAGTGAAGAAAATCGACAAAGAAAATAAACCTCATATCAGATGTGATGCTGGAGAAGAGTGCTGAGGATACCATGGACAGCCAAAAAGACAAACAAATGGGTCCTTGAACAAATCAAGACTGAATGCTCCCTGGAAGCCAAGATGTTGAAACTGAGGCTGTCATACTTTGGCTACTTCATGAGAAGCCATGGATCACTAGAAAAGACAACAATGCTAGGAAAGGTAGGAGGCAGCAGAAAGAGAGGAAGACCACATGCCAGATGGATAGACTCAGTCAGGGAGGCCAGGGGCCTGAATCTGCAACGCCTGAGCAGAGCAGTAGAGAATAGGGGGCCTTGGAGATGTCTCATCCAAAGGGTCTTCATGAATCACGGCCAACTCGATGGCAGTTAACAGCAACAAACAAATACAAATAAAATTATTTTTAGCTGTTTAACTAGTGAATTGTCCTTTGTACACCACAGATCTTCACTATTACCGATTGGATGGTTTAGTGAGGTCCTCAGATCAGCCCTGCTGGGGTTAGTCACACCCCTGTCTGAGCTAAGAGTGCTAAGAAAACTGTCAAACTTCACTGTCTAGAGAAAGTAAAAGTTGTAATTGGACAAGTGAGCTCAAATTCTACTGTGTTCCACACTCAGTGAGGGGGAAAAAAACCCAATTTCCCCATAGCTTCCCATAAGATTTTCATAAGATTTTCTGCCTATGAGCTTTAAATGTTCATGAACAAGTCAGAGAGAAAAATGTGTCCCAGAATGATCAACCTGTTATCTGAGTTATGTCCTGCTGTTGTTGGAGTCATCTTTAGGTCTTGAATAGGATTTGTTGTATATTTGTACCTCTTCTATTTTAGTTACTATGCCACCTGAGTTGTGCCAGGATAGCAGATCCGTTGCCAAGTTTAGTGCTGATGCTGACCACCATATCTTGTAGCCTTCCACTAGCATTAACTAGAGTTGTGTTCTAAATCTCTACAGTGTTATTTTCATTTTAAAAGTTTAATGAGACATAATTGATACATTAAAGGTCAGACAGCTTTGAAGGCCAAGTATTGCTGTTGTCTGACTATTGTGGCAGTTCTCATACAACTGATTGTTCCCTTGGCATATGAGGCGTAATTCATTGTATAGGGAAAGAAAATGAGTTTCATTATTTCTCTTGTTTAAAGTGGTATTGCAGAGCTTGTAGTTTCAGTACTTCAAGACTTTCTATGAAATCAGAAAAACGGAGACCTGATAACTGAATTCTGATATCTGAAACATCTTTTTAACTCAAATGTTCAATACAAGGAAAGTAGATTTCAAAGCATTAAATATGCTCATTGTGAAAAATGTAGTTTATGGAGAGGTAGTCAGAGTATTTGAATCAAACAAAAGGATTATGCAGTCAGCTATATGCAGCTTTATTTCATTCCCAGTCTTTATCCACATAAAAAAGAAATAAGAGCTAGTGGCTTTCTTTTCAGCCTGCTGTGGGGAGGCCGTGCTGCATTGCTTCATTAAACCTTTTAGTTGCTGCTAAAAAGACTGTTTTCTTAGTTTTATTTCTTTTAGTCATCTGAACAGACATTTTGTAACTTGTGGGGAATGATCAGTATCAGAAAAGTATCAGACTGCAGAACCTCACAGCATTACAAAGAAAAATGGAAAAAGGCAGCTAAACTATGGGAAGATAAGGACAATGGTTAATGTAATAGAAGTTGAATTATTATTTTTTGTTCTCATGTTGTATGATACCTTTATTTTAATACATTGTAGATGTCTTAACAGAAATAAATAAATAAAAAGAGAAAGAAAAGTATCAGACTGTGTTCCAGTAGGCAGACACAAAAAGATCACATCAGAGACATCTGATCATCATCATTTCACTTCTGGCTATGGGGACATAGTTGGATGCTTCTCGCATCCTGCCCACACCCCACAAGGCACAGAAAGAACATATGGAGTTTGTATGGCTTCAGAGGCTGTATGTTCAGTCTGGTGGGGACCTTGGGTGCTTTGGAGGGAGGAAATATCAATCTCTGTCGTGCCACAAAAGGGTATACACATACAGGAGGGAAACAGGAGAGTCTCTAATAGGATTCCAGCCTGTGTATGTTCAGTAGCTAATGAATTTGTCACATTTAATGTTCATTGTGGAAACACAAAGCAAAGTGTCAAGGGCTGTGGCTCTCTTAAGCCCTGTATTCTCCTGTGCAATGAAACAGTTGCATGAAACTGCATTCATGGTTCATTTCATTTAAGTTATACTGATTTAAATCACTTCCCTGAAGAATACCATTTTAATTATTGAAATCACAATTTCAGGCACCAGTGAGGCAGATTCTATTTAATTATCATTTTTAAAGCAGAAAATACATTATTAATAGATGTATTACTCATATTTTAATAATTTATTTCCACCACTCAGTCTGAGAGGTGGCGTAGGTTGGAACCAGAGTGACAAGCATGGATATAAATGTAGGACTATATATTAATGAATTGAAAAATAATATGGAAATAGTTCAGAATAATTGCTGAGTGTGTACCTACCTTCTAATGAAACCTGTATCTCTGAATGAGTATTTGCAGGCAAATAGGTTTTATATCTAAACAATTCCTCTTGCTCAGATCTATTCCCATCTCCTCACATGCTTTAGCTAGAGATCCTACGTTGAGTGGGGGAATTGGACTTGCTAGCTCATGAGTCCCATTGCAACTCTTTGATTTTGTGGCTGCATCTTCACTGCAGAAATAATTTAGTTTGATACTAGTTTAACTGCTATGGCTCAGTGCTGTGGAATCCTGGGCTTTGTAGTTTTTTGTGGCACCAAAGCTCTCTGATAGAGAAGGCTGAATACCTCACAAAACTACAAATCCCAAAATTCCATTGCATAAAGTAATGGCAGTGAAAGTGGTGTCAAACTGGATTATTCCTGCAGTGCAGATGCAGCCTGTGACTCTGTTCTCTGTGACCTTTTTGTTTTCAGATAGAGGGAAGGCCGTGAGAGAGAACATGAGAGCATAGAGTTCATGTCTACCACTTACAGAGTAGGAGAGATGCAAATTATTACCAGTTTCCATAAACTCCTGCTAATATGTTCATAGAATATAATTAGAAGTTGTATAATTCATATTCATGGAATTTTTGATCTAGACTCTTTTTTTCCTAATTGTGTTAACAACAGTTTCAATCTTATTTATATTTTTAAAAACTTTTAGGTTTTTTAAAAAATTGATTTGTATCATAGAATCATCCCTGTGCATGATAAGGATTTCACCACAAAACAGCATGAAATGTTTGTTCACTGTTCTGAATGTTACCATCAACTGAACAAAATTGTCTTGATATAAACATACTAAACAGATTGTTTTTTGTGGAGCTTTCAGGCTATGTGGCCATGTTCTAGAAGAATTCCTTTCTGACATTTTGCCAGCATCTGTGGCTGGCATCTTCAGAGAATGATAGCCTGGAAAAGGATTGGATATATATATCCTGTGTGACCCTGGGAAAGGAAGAGTGATTTGCATGTGTATTGTTCTGTTGCTAATGGCAGTCCTCGGGGTGGGAGGATATGCAAACAAGGATTAATGTCTGCTAACTGGTACTCATTGTTTGCTGGGAATCCCCTGACCTTAGACTGTTTTTCATTTGCGTAGATTGAGTCACACAGGATATATATCTCCAATCCTTTCCCAGGCTGAAAGCTCCTGAAAGCTCCCCAAAAAACTATGGATGTCGGCCATGAAATCCTTTGAATCCACATACTAAACAGAATTGCTACCCTGAATTGCCGTTTACTAATCAGTCGTGTTAATCAGTCATGAAATAGCCAATGTGATGTAGTGGTTTCGAGCATTAGACTATGACTTTGGAGACCAGGGTTTCAATCCCTGGTCAGCCATGGAAACCCACTGGCTGACCTTGGGTGAATCACATTCTCACAGCCTTAGAGGAAGGGAAAGGCAAAGCCCCTCTATAGAAATCTTGCCAAGAGAACCCTGTAATAGGTTCGCCATAGGTTTGCTGTAACTCAGAAATAACCCGAAGGCACACAACAACAACATGTTTCTGATGGGGAATAAAGGCTTTTCAAATCATTGGTATAACTTATCATGAAAGATGTTGGTTTTATTTTATGAACATTTGAAGTTATTAAAATATAGTCCCTTTCCCTGTCACCCTGCCCCCAATATATGGTTCATGGTCAATTGCCTAATATATTGTTGTTTATCTGTGCTTTGTCCTTAGGTGAATCTTTTTCTGGAGTCTGGGAAGGCTGCATTTTTAGGATCCCTCATCTAGGATCTAGCCGCCTGTTTCATAAGGACAGATTTGTTAAGGCAAGTGAAGCCTCTTAACCTCTTATCAGAGTTCAGAAATCTCAGTTCACTAGTAGTTGAAGGGGTTGAAGCAGAATGCAGTTTAGTTTTCTTGAAAGGCAGCAAGTAGGGATACTAAATAATTGTTTCATGGGAGTTGAAAAAAGCAGAGGATGAAAATTATCTAGTTACCACTAGTCGCCAGGATTGCATCTTGATCCATCTAAGTTGGCCTTCAAATGAAGTTACAAAGTATAGTAAGCACAGTACCTTTGAAAGGTACCAGCTTGAAATACCATTTTAATTAGTATGGGACAGATGGATAGATGTATAAAGTAGCAGCAACTCTATTTGTTCTTGTTAATTGGCATGAAGTTCACTTCATCTTACAGGGATATTGTGAAAGAGAGGCTTCCAAGTGTCCCTGTTATCAACCACCCTGCTACGGTCTTGCAGACTCAGGCTCATGGTGTAATGGATTGAGTCTATCCACCTGTAATGCAGTCTTCCTCTTTTAGTGACATTATAACTTTATAGTAATCTGTATTTAGTTATCAGTCATATCACTGAATTATTCTTGCTTTGTTTTTCATATTCAAATAATCAAAAGTACGACAGCCTTTATTGTTTTATTCATTTAAGTCTGTAGCCTGCCCAGTTGCAAGAGCTGTCCCCCCTTCAGTATGTACACAGAATGGATTCCTGTGGTCAAAGATCCTAAAGGGGATAGATCTAATATGGCCTAAAATTCTGTTGATATGAACATAAAAGGAGCTGGGAGTTGCTTAAATGTGGATTACATAATGAAATTGTTTTCCAGCTGTTTGAAATGTCCGCAGTTTGACAAGTCTGTAATAAAGCAGAAAGGGTAGATCTGAAGACCTGAAAAGAAGAGACAACATTGGCACTGAATGCAAATGCAGAAGTTTGTGGTGTTTACTATAAAAGTAGTCTGGAGTCTAAAAAGGCAGAAGTGATACATTCTGCTTCTTAAGCCCTAGAGGAATTGCTATGTATACAACAGGCAATATTTTGTATTGTAAAAGCAGTATGCTGAACGGTTTGTGGTTACGGTTAACCAATTCCAGGGTGGCATTTGAGGCTTTACTTGACCCAGCTTTCATTGGTAGTAGATTGCTAGCCTTGTATGACTTATCATATGTCTACACTTGTGATTTAGGACAGACTTGGTGCTTATCTATCCCATGTGCTCCACACATTACTGGCTAATCCGAATTCAAAGATATAGCTGTATTAGTCTTTTAAAAGCATCTGAGAAAGTAGACAGAAAGCTCAAAGTCTATGAAAGCTCATGCTACTAACTTCTTTATTTCCATTAGTCTCAAGGGTGCTACAAGATCTCTCTACATGCTGGTTAATATGAGTAAATGCCGCTCAGTAAATGGTGCTGGTGTTCCCCTGACTCCATATGCTTGCTTTAAAAAAAACATGTTACATCATGCTGATGTGCAGGATTGGAAAGATCCAAGAACATATTGAAAAGTCTTCATTAATACACATAATTGATTATTGACTGTGAATGCTATTTCATCCAGGGAGAGTAGTCCCAATATTTTACTCATACCCTCTTGTTCATTGACTTCTTTTTGTGTGATATCAGAAAACTTTGTGTTCAGATCACTTCTGTGTATCAGAGATGAATGTGATTTTGTGTGTTAGTAGCTTTGCAATGAGCTACAAAGGACAACTTGGACATTGCATTCTACAAGAACAGTCCATTCTAATCAAATCAGAACAAAAATGGGAACTTTTCTGAGGTTGGGAGCAGAATCTTCTGTAGTCTTACACCTTGCATACAAGTTTGTTTTGCCATGCCAGCAGTACATCCCATTCTGGAAAGTGTGATGATCTCAGGTTCATTCTAACTTTGGAGTGAGAAAGGGAGTGGGGATCCTCCCCTTCTCCAACTCCAGGACTGGGGGAAGGCTATACCTTGTTTTGCACTTTACTTTGGTGCCAAAGAGGGATGCTTTTAAAAAATTGGGGCAGGGGAAAAACATTTTATAGGTGGCATTTTACTCCCTTTCAATTGTTATTAATTTTAATTTTAATATTAATTTTTTAAAAAAGTATCTTTCTGTTGGAGAGAACATGAACAATCAGAGAGTGGTTTCCTCTGAAGATCTTGATGCACGTACAGGTATCCTTCAGAGTCTTCTTAGGTCCTTGTCATTCTACAAGGTTTCCATGCTTTTTCCTTACCATATTTCCTTACCATATAACCCACTCACTCCCAGCTGATTTCCAGTTTCCTTCTTACTCTCTGTCGTCTCTCTCACTAGTTATCGTTATTACTTCTTTGTGGTTTCAAGAAACAATATTCTTGCCTATTAGGACAGAACTTGGCAGCATACAAACTCAGGTCCTATGTGGCCATGCTGGGGGGAAAATAGCCTCAAAGGACTTTCCCATATCAAAATTACTAGAGGTATAAACCAGCTGCATGACCTCAGCAGGCATGTCCTTCATCCATGGTCTCAGTTTGACATTTCTTGCCAAACACACACTTTTGACGTAGTCAAGCATTACTTGTAGCATTTAGTAGTCTTAATGTGGTTATTGGAATGTTGATGTTTTGGTGATGTTAAAAGTTCTTTTACTTTAGTACTTCTTTTACAACTCAGTTCAGAAATGGATTTTCATTTCTAAGATTTACTAAGCAACTTGGGATCATTTAGAGTTGTTGGGCCTTTAAAAAATTAATAAAACACCTAGTACAACCAATTTGTTAACAATTTCAAATGGGATATAATACAGATCCAAAAGTGGGCTAATCCATTTTATCCTTTACAGTTAAAAATGGGACAATAAAATGTGGAAGGTGACAAATCAGTCAATAGTAATATCCCTCCACAAATTGAGATGTACTTGAAGAGGGGATTATGGTAGATGTTATGATAAACCTTGTCTGTGAATAGAGACCAAATGTAGAATCTGGATTAACCAAAGTTAGTTGAACTCTAATTGAACAGGGTGGCAAAGTGTGGCTTGTGGCCCATATGTGGCACTTGGACCCCACCTTTGTGGCCTCTGAAGCCCCCACTAGTCTGTCCCTAGCTCCTAATTTTTAAAAAGGTTTGGCATGATTTTCAAGCAGATTTTTCCCCCAAACTTAAAAAAAACCATCAACCCATACTTTCCCCCAAATACCAAGGTTTTCTTCTCCAATCCTCAAAATGGTATCAGGAAGTGACATGACATAACTTTCTGTCACCATTTTGAGAGTGACTACAGAAGAAAATGGGTGTGGTGTGCAGCCCGCAGGGTGGTTTCTGAAGGGAAATTGGTCCTTTTTAGCCTCACGCATTTGCCCAACCTTGCTTTAAGACTACAGCTACCTGTGCACAGTAGATTTCGATTTAACTTTAGAAGGAACTTCTTGACAGAGCAGTTCAGCAATGGAATCAATTGCCTAGTGAGTTGGTGAGGTCTCCTCTGGACATCTTCAAAAACAGGCTGGACATCTAGCTGCTGGGGATGCTTTAGCTGGAGATCCTACATTGTGTAGGGGAGTTGAACCTAATGGCCCATAGCTCCCCTCCCAACTCTGTGATTTTATAGTAATGTGTGTGACATTTCAACATGAAGAAATGTAATGTACTGAGGTAGAAAAAAGGAAATGCATATATATAGGATAGGGGACACCTGGCTTGATAAGACCACATGTGAAAGGGATCTAGGAGTCCTAATAGATCACCAGTTGAACATGAGTCAGCAGTGTGATGCGGTAGCTAAAAAGGCCAATGCAATTTTAGGCTGCATCAATAGAAGTATAGTGTCCAGACAGAAGGAAGTAATACCCCTCTCTATTCTGCTTTGGTCAGGCCCCACCTGGAATCCTGGGTCCAGTTCTGGGCACCACCATTCAAAGAGAATGTTGACAAGCTGGAGCGTGTTCAGAGGAGGGCCACCAAAATGGTGAAAGGTCTGGAAACCATGCCCTATGAGGAGAGGCTTAGGGAGCTAGGTATGTTTAGTCTAGAGAAGAAGTTAAGAGGCAATATGATAGCCCTGTTTAAATATTTGAAGGGGTGTCATACTGAGGCTGGATCAAGCTTGTTGTCTACTGCTCCAGGGAACAGAACCTGGAGCAGTGGATTCAAACTACAGGAAAAGAGATTCCAACTCAACATTAGGAGGAACCTTCTAAGGTCTGTTTGACAGTGGAACACACTCCCTCAGATGGTGGTGCAGTCTCCTTCTATGGAAGTTTTGAAGTAGAGGCTGGATGGCCACCTGTTAGGGATGCTTTGATTGTGAGTTCCTGCATGGTGGAGGGTTGGACTAGATGACCCTTGAGATCTCTTCCAACTCTATGATTCTATGCCACCATGAAGCAGGGTATTAAAATGGAAGGACAGATGTTCATCATTTCTCTGATGAAGGGGGACTCGCTATAGCAAGTCAGAGCAGACATGATTGCTAATCTAAATTAAATCTGACATTATACTCCATAATATTGGGTGAACTGCACAAAAACAATTCACGTAATGAAGAAATATGGACCAAGATTAGTTTAGGTGTTTGGCTCCCCCACCCCGCATAATGCTGGCTAACTAGATACCCATACCA
The DNA here is from genome assembly GCA_034509955.1 of Urosaurus nigricauda. Lineage (NCBI taxonomy): Eukaryota > Metazoa > Chordata > Lepidosauria > Squamata > Phrynosomatidae > Urosaurus > Urosaurus nigricauda. The sequence continues at coordinate 6,555,357 of JAOEGL010000004.1, forward strand.
TAATGTTTGGTTTGCAGACAGTTAAGAGCGATGCTTTTTAATCCAAGAGATTACCTTTCTTCATAGCCATTGGAGAGAACCCACTTCAAGGGAATCCTCTCCAGCTGGAACACATAACAGATGGCTGGTGAGTGTGTAGCAATCCATTCTTCTTAAAGGTACTGAACATTAGTAGGATCTGTGAAACAGAACTACTAAAAGGGCTGTTTCTGGTGAATAGATGGTAATATATGTGTTCTCCATATTTGTGTGTGTATCACCAATACATATTAAATAATCTATTACCTGTATAAAGCAAATATCTTTTCATTTTATTTTACTTTGATGACTGCTTTGCCATTTAATATTGTTTCGGTCCTTGTAATGGCTTGTCATATCTGATTGTAAAGACTACAGTGCAATAAAATATATTGCATAGGCTCTACTTCCAAGTCATGCATGGCCATCTTCTTTCAGTATTAAGAAAATTGGCAAATCTATCACTGTGTAGTTCTATGGTATATACATTGCACCTTGCCTTAGAGAGAAAATGATACTTGCCTAGAGATAGGCTCACCAAATACTTGACAATATGGAAAGGGTCATTGTAATGTATGTGAAATGTACTTGGAGAACAAGAGAGATAGGAACACAAACAATTCACAGAAAGCTATCTCCCGTAGCCTTAATTTAACAGATTTAGGAGCAATATCTGAGCTCAGGTTAGAAAGAAGAGGAGAGGCCAATAGATGTAGCTTTCTGTACTATGCACTTGGACCAACAATTAACATAATTATATTGTGTCAGATGTTTAAGGAGACCTAAGCCCTCACCAAATATCATAACCTACATCCATAACTTGAGGGCAAGCCACCAAGCTCTATTAGATAAGGGATTTCCCCCTGTTTCCAGCAATAACACACAATTAGGAACACAATTGGGCAATTGAAAGAGTTGAAACAATTGAAAAATGGGATGGGTAGAACAAAGCCAAAAGATATAAGAGTCCAATTAAGTATAGCTCTGCACTTGGGCTAGATACATTGAAGGATTTCCCCAACTGGTGTGACAGATAGCAATGGAGGTCTCCCTCATAATCCGTAGTTACCAGGGTGCCAGAAAACACCAGGAACCCACCTCTTCAGACAGATCATTGGTCTGGGAAGGTCCACAATAGAGGCTGTATCATTGGAGTAGAGACACAGGTAGTCAGCTCTCAGTATCTGCAGGGATCCGGTCCAGATCCCCCTGTGGTGGTGCAGCCACAGGGCCATGCCACCATCAGGACAGTTGGACTGCTGCTTTGCCCCTGCCTGAAGTCTGCCTCGTGGCTGCCTCTTCCTCTTCCCCCGCCACCTCCACCCCCACTGCACCACTGCTGGGCATCCAGGATCCCTTCAGCCGCTGGACCAGGGCTGGTTCTGGAGGCCTAAGTTTAAATCCCCCAAGCAAATCTCCATTGGAGATGGGGAAGAAAAGACCCCCTGGGCTGCAGGGGCCTGTGTTTTGGGGGAGGAGGAGGGACCCCTTCCCCCTTGAAGGGAGGGATGTTGGGGGCAGGGGCATACCTGAAGTTATATGACTTGTGGATGGAGGCCTCGATGGCATATGCGGCTGCAGACTTTGGCTCCTCCTGCAGGTAAGTTGCAGTGGCAGTGGCCAATGGCTTCCAGGACAGCCTCCTCTGAGGGTCTACTGCTGCTGCTTCTACCACCAGAGGGGCACTGGGCCCCACCTGGCCGCTGCTCAGACCCACAAGATGACCCCTCAGAGCTGCCTTCTGCACCCTATGCCCTAGGTAGGAAAGCAGGGACGGAGGGGACCCAGAGGAGGCACCCCAGAGGAGGATCGAGGAAGAGGAGAAAGAAGAAGGGGGATGCTCCAGATTCACCTGCCCCACTACTGCTTTCCTCTGCCTCTTCCTCCTCCTGCAGTGGAGCTAGGCAGATTAGCATTGCTGTGGCCGCCTCTTTCTCCTCCTCTCCCTCTTCTTCCCCTTCCCCACCAACATTCCCTTCTCCTTTTATGTTGAGTCTTTTTAGATTGTAAGCTTGAGGGCAGGGAACCATCTAATTAAAAGATTGTATGTTCAGCGCTGTGTAAATTTACTGCGCTATATAAATAAAGGTTAATAATAATACAGTAATAATTCTTCCTCATCTCCCTCCTGACCCACAGCTACCCTCTCTTTCTTCCTTCCTCCTCCTCCTCCTCCTCCTCCTCCTCCTCCTCCTCCTATCTTCTTCTCCCCTTCCTTCCTTCCTTCCTTCCTTCCTTCCTCCTCTCCTGTTGCCACCCATGGCTGCCATGTCTTCCCTCCTCCTCCTCCTCCTCCTCCTCCTCCTCCTCCTCCTCTGCTGCCCCCTCCCCATGGGATTGCCATCTTTGGGTGCTGAACTCTGCAGAGGCAAGTCTGCAGATGTGGAGGACCTACTGTATATTGAACATGTAGTTCTGGCTAGATAGTGCTTTGTCAATTTGTACCACAGGGTCTTGACCAAATAAAATCTTTTGTGGTTCATTGTAGCTTTAAGTACGATGTACTTGTAGTGAGCAGGCCAAAGAAACAGCCAATCGCAGAGCACCAAGAGTCCAGCCAATGAGAAGCTGGCTGGGCAGAGCTATAAAAGAGCCTCAACAGAGAGCGAAAGGGGGTTTATTTTGTTGGAGTTTTATGGGGAAGAGACATCTTCGGAGGGAGGGTATGCTCTTAGAGTTCCTAAGGAAACATTTATAGGTTAGTTAGAGACCCGGGAAGGGTCCGGAGAAGTCCAGTAGGGACTAGATAGGCTTGAGGGAGTCTAGGAAAGAGAGGCTCAGAATAAGCCTGTAGGTGTTAAGGACGATTTTGGCCTTAATACTGGAGATAAGGTTGCCTGAGTGGCTGTAGTATTGTTGCTTAAGGAACTTTTGTAACTTAAGGAAACAAGACAACCAAAGCTTTAATTATGTTTCAACATTTATTTCTTTATTTTATAAATAAACTTTATTCTTATTTTGAAGTACCGCTTGGCCTCTGTTGAACTATTGAAACACGTTACCAAAGACATCAGTGCCTCTGAGGAGATAGGTGGTGGGCGAACAAGAGAGGGTTAGTACGTTCGGTTCACCACAGTACTCTTGAGTTGTCTGAAATAAAATATGGACATTTTGTCAAGATTTTAATGTGTAGCTTTCCAAACATGACACAGTCCTCAACAGAGTATGAGAGCACATCCCAGTACATTCAGTGCAGGAGCCTGTGTTTGTCAATCTCTGGGGTGAATGCTAATGCTGGTGAATTGCAAAAGGAACTCATGTATTTTGGCAAGGTTTCTGTGTCCTTAAGTTCCTTCCTTAGGTATATTTTCAGGTTCATGTAATTCTACAGCTTTCCCTTTGATGTAATTTTTAAAATTTAATTAACAAGTGAACCTCGGTGCTAGCTTATGAAATTTCTCCCCTTTGAGGAGGGAAGTCTGGAGAGTTTTCGTTTTGTGCTTATGAGTTACAGTCATGACATTTTTCAAAATGGGGAAGAATTGTTGCTGCATGTTGAATTAGCTGGTATTCATTTTTATCCTTGTTTGAATCTTACAGTCATAGACAGTTTAGATGTCAGGTGTAGCCAGCATGATCCAGTGGTTTCAGTGTTAGACTAGGACTCTGAGAGACCGTGGTTTGAGTCCCTGCTCTGGGTGACTTTTGACAAGTCACACACTCTCATCCTTGGAGAAGGGCAATGGCAGAACCTCTCAGAATAATCTTGCCAAGAAAACCCCATGATAGGGTTGCCATAAGTTGGGAGTCTACATCAAGACACATAACAACAAAGTTTAAACTTCAGCTAGATGTTGAGTCTACTTTTTCTGGAATTCCAAAATTTGAAAATTTGAGTTAGAAGTATGTGGTTTTGTGTTGTATTACCTTTGGGATTGTGGAATTTGTTGTGCTGAGGTCTGTGTGCCTCCTTTTCCAGGTTTCAATGCTCAGGGAAGGAGATGTATTTTGTTAATGAGAAATTTTTGAGTATTCCTGGTGTTTGTCCTTGTTTTTGGTAAGGGACCCAGTGTATGTTTTCCATTTCATCCACTGTCCCAACCAAAATAAATAACTAAAGTATCCCCATCAGACAGATAAATGTCAGCTGAAGCTTATGTCACATTAAGGTTCTGTTGGTAACAGGGTAATTATGTATCAACACAACAGGCAGATATTAAACCCAAACTGATAGTGCCAGGTATGAAATATTTTCTTGGAATTTCATAGAATCATAGAATCATAGAATCATAGAAATTTAGAGTTGGAAGAGACCACAAGGGCCATCCAGTCCAATCCAGTTTCCTTAGAGAGAATTTCATAATAATTATCCAGTTCAGTCTGCTGCTACTTTCTGCTTAGATTTCCCCTGGATGTTCAGTACATACCTAGCTTTATTATAATTGAAGCCAACATTTTAATGATTTCCTCAGTAGCTAGGAAGCAATACTGTTCTATATCTTACTTCTTACAAACATTTAAACAATATTGTTGACAGGTCTTCTCTGCCCAGTGGGTTTCATGCCTGAGCAGGGATTTGAAGCTCCATTGCCCCTAAATAGAGATTTTTCACCCCCCTCCCCCAACCAGGCCATTTTAAGCTCAGGACAGACCTTTTTAAACAACAGGAATTGAGTAGAAGTCACAACCTGTTCACTTCCTGTTTTTTTAATGGCTTTTCCTGCACTTAAATTGGTCTGAGGACATTTGGGGGGCATTTTAAAACAAAAATATTCTTGGCACCTCATGAGACCTATGAGCACTTTCTCACTCCTGCTCTAAAACAAGCATTTTCTGACTGCAAATACACCCAGCCAGTGCAAATATATTTGGGAGAATATAATTGCCTCTGAATTTGTGGAAGGGAAACAGTTTGAACTAATATTGTGTAGAATCTGCCAAGAATTTCATGCTGGTTTATGTTGGTGTCACTGTTGAATTTGGCTCTTGGATTTATTTTTGTTATTTGCTTTCAAGCCATTTCCAACTTATGGCCAAGAGTCAACTGTTTTGTTTAAATAATGTTAACATTCTTCTGGTGAAGCTCTCGGCCACAAGAAGCATGGTACAGTGGTCCCTCCACATTCGCTGGGGTTGGGGTGGAGGACCCCTGTGAATGTGGAAAGACCTCAAATTAAACAAAAAATCTCTCTAGGAATCTCCAGGTCCTCCAGTGCAACTCTGTGGTCAACATCTGTCAGAATCTGATCATAGAATCATGCTGGAGGACCTACAAATGCCTAGAGAAGTGTTTTCTCTTGGAATGTCTTGGCTCTCCAGAACAACTGTATCGTCAACTTCTGGCAGGGTTGCGCTGCAGAATCTAGAGATTCCTAGAGAGACCATATTAGTCAAAACCACAAATAATCAAATCCACAAAAGTCAAAACTGCACATGTGGAGGGCCAACTGTACTGCCAAGGTGTAAATGAAATGTTACCTTTAAACAGAGCCTGCATCCATCTTCGGCACATTCTCAATATCTTAACTGAAATAAAATTTTTATTCAATTATTTATTGGCAAGATAATAGCTTGTTGCTTTTTGACTCTTGCTACTTCAAGTGGTTTTTCCCTGCTGTCAAGTTTCATTTCTGGGTGGGCACTACCTGCCTTCAGGATATATCATCTGCTTATTTGTGTCTGGTATGGAATGAACCCAGTTCTTTTTTTAAAATACAGAACTGAGTTTTGTTATTATTATTTTTTTTTTTTTGCTTTTAAACATAATTTCTTTAAAGTACATAAACTCATGCAATTGAAGGCAGATAGTTAATCTGGCTGAGAGCCGAGTGCTTTAAAAATACCTTTCGCAAGCGCCTATTTAATCTAGCGTGGGCTAGTTGAAATGACCTAATCCAAAAATAGCTGGCAGTCTGTCTTCTTGCTGAGTATTTACTGTTGAAGAATGGCAGATGATGATCTCCTGGCTTTGTCAAAGGCCTTGCTTACTTGGTTGTGATTATTGGAAGAGTCAGCTTTTAAAATTTTAGAGAGAAAATCAGATTTAGCCCCCTTCCCTCCATCTGATATTCATGCAAGACTGGTTGCTGTTTTGATGTGAATGTCTTCAAAGTTTGAACAATATATTATAAATGAAAATAACAAATGGTCATGTTATCATGTAATAATAATAGTAATAATAATTATGTTTATTTCTTACCCACTTCTCCCCATTGATTGAGGCAGGGAACAACAACAAATAAACAATGCACAACATCAATTAAAACATATTAATTAAAATGTGCAACAGTTTAAGAGGACATATAAGACACACATTCTAAAACAATCCACATTTAAAACTCATCATTTAAAAATTATCTGGATAAGCCTGCTATCTATTTGAGCATTGCCCAAAGGAAGGATCTTTTGTAAGACTGACCAGAGATAGGAAAAGTCACATGTGGCCATGCTAGTGGGTGGATTCTGGAAGCTGTAGTACGAAAGAAATAGTATTTTTCAAGCTCTATTGTGCTGGCCTTGTGGCTGGGTTTGGAGAGACTAACTACTGGAATTCATTCTGCCATATTTGTGTTCTTAAGCTTTGGAAACAACAAACTAAAGACAGGCAGCTTTTTAAAATTTAAAGTTATGGCCATTTTGTTGGAAGATTTTTTTGCATTCTCTCTTCTCCCCTCCTTAGATAAATAGATTTTCTTGCATGCAAATCTGGCTTTAAAATTACTAGAATCATACAAACAATATACTATTAAATTTTTGGCAAAGGAGTTAAAAAATGCTTACAAAAACCTTGTGTTTATCCCATCAGTCCCAGTTAAAGACAGACCAGTACAGCTGGAAAAAGCTATGAGTTGTTGGGTTTTGCATATTCAAATGATTTCTCCAAATATAGTCAGATGAGGTAGGTTTGGCTAAAAAATGGCAGTCATTCTGGTACTACCAAAAGGTGTGGCATAAACTGTATTTATACCATGTACTGAATTTTTAAACAGTTCTTCCAGTGTTTTGAAAAGAGGATTCTGAGTCATAAACAGGGATCAAGCTCATAACAGAAGATGAAGTATCAAACAGATCTTTGCATCATTATATCAGTCAAAAGTTTGAGAGATTTTATGTATGTTAAGCTGTTTTCCCAGGACCTGTTAACAAGGAACCAGATAGAAAATTTGTGCATGGCAGGGGGTAGGACTGGATGGCCCTTGTGGTCTCTTCCAGCTGATTCTACAGGACACAACTACAGGTTGAATCTCCCTTATCCATAGTGCTTGGGACCAGAAGTGTTTTGGATTCTGGATTGTTTTGTCTTTTGAATACCTGTATTTGCATTCACATACATAGTGATGTATCTTGGAGATGGAGCTCAAGTCCAAACATAAAATTCATTTGTTTCATATATACCTTATACACATAGCCTGAAGACAATTTTATACAGTATTTTAAAATAATTTTGTGGATAAAACAAAGTTGGTGTACATGCGAAGCATCAGAAAGTGAAAGTGTTTACTGTCTCTCAGAAGTGCTTTAGCTATATTCCTGCATAGCAGGAGGGTAGATTAGATGACCCCTTTTAGTACCTTCCAACTCTATGATTCTGTGAGTCTACTGTGGATGGATAGGGTCATATCTGAAGAAGCAGTCCTTTAAATTTATGATAATATAGCCAATGAACTGATCTCTCTCTTTCTCTTCCCTTTCATAGAGAATGCCTGTGGCTCCACTGTTTTGGTATGTAGACTGTGGGGGAAAATCTGTCAATTATTCTTTGGTTGGAGCCTTGGTAAGACTTTTGAAGGCATATATAATGTTTGAATGCAGGCACAGTTTAAAATGCATTTGGGACCTAAAACACGACCTAGATTCTTTGAGATGTCTTTACCACATTACTGTTTCTCACATTTACTTGTCCTTCTGTGTACTCACCCAGGCCCCGAGGTCACCCTTTCTTCAAACAAGTATCTGTATACTGTAAAATTCACCCACTGGTTTGTCAATGCTCCTCATAGGATTTACACACTTTTGCTGTTCCCTCACATTTCTGTATCTTGTCCTGACTCCTTAGAGCTAAACTGCTTTGGATTAAGCATTGTTGTTGGCTTTAAAAAAAGAGCACAAAATAAGTTTGTGTTTTCTTATTTGATTACTTTTGTGTAGAAACAATGGAAGATTTTGACATTTAACATCTTAATGGAGCATTTTGTTAAACTAGTCTTTCCCAGCTTGCATTCTTTAGATGTTAATGATTATATTCTCCCGTATTCCTAATAAGCGATCATTCTGGTTGTCTGTGATATCTTCCAGAGACCTAAATTTGGCAAAGGCTGTACTAAACCATTGGTTATCATTAGAGAAATAATCCATAGGAAACATTTGGTCCATGTGTCCTTTTTTTCCAACCTGGATAAGAAGAGATGAGGTACTTTTGTTGTACCGGTAGATCATTTGTATTCTTCTGTGCCACCCTGACCACCACAAACTGTGCTTGACCTTAATTAAGATTAGTTGAAACAAGCTAACTTCAAATGAACATTTTATGTAGCAGGCTTCTTCAGCAAGTATGGTCCCTATGGTCTCTTCCAACTCTGATTCTATAACTAGCCATACTTAAGAACAACTGTTGTTTAGGGTGCAGATGACACACTAAACTGCACTTAATCTAAAACAGAAGCAGTGAACTTTGATCTCCATAGTTTCACTGTCAGGGATTGCCCAGCTTAATTTTTTTAACTCATTCATCATATGACAGTTTTAGTCACCAAATGATATATTTTCCCCATGTTTTGATTGTACTTGCCAATGGAAAACCTGTGAGCATTCTGCTGCTGAGAGATTGACATAATTACCAACACAAATAATCTATTGCCAGAAGAGAAAACTAATTAACAAGTTGGGAAAAATGTGCTATCAGTGACCTTTGCAATGAAGTTTGGGGGAGTGGGTTATCTCAAGGCTTCAGAGTCTCTTCTGGTTTGTTATGTTGTTGTTGTTATTGTTGTTGTTGTTGTTAACTGCCCTCAAGTCAATCTTGACTCATGGTGACCCTGTGAATGGGACATCTCCAAGACCTGTCCAGAACTGCCCTGCTCAAGTCTTGCAGGCTGAGGCCCGTGGCCTTTCTGATTGAATCCAACCATCTGGCATCTGGTCTTCTCTCTTCCTTGTACCTCCTACCTTTCCTAGCATCATCTTTTCCAATTATTCATGCCTTCTCATGACGTAGTCAAAGTATGATAGCCTCAGTTTAGTCATCCTCGCTTCCAGAGAGGGTTTGGACTTGATCTGTTCTAGAACCCATTTGCTTTTTTTTCTATTGCCGTTTTTCATTTCCAGCTCTACATCCGTACATAGTGACTGAGAATACAGTGGTTTGAAGGACTCTCGCTTTACTGTTGAGAGTTATATCTTTACACTTTAGGATCTTGTTCCGTTCTTTCATAGCTGCCCTTCCTAATCCTAGCCTCCTCCTTATTTCTTGACTGCAGTCACCGTTCCAGTGAATATTTGATTCAAGGTATGGGAGCTCTTTGACTTCACCAGCGCTTTTATTCTATAGGGAGAATTCTTGTAGATCTTCCTTCGTCATTATTTTTGTTTTCTTAATCTTCATTATTAAGCCTACCTTGGTATTTTTCTCATTTGCTATATCATGTTTTTAGTGCTGGGTCATAGTATCTAGGTAGTGGAGATCATTTGACTCCCCACCCACCAATATTAGATTATTATTTGTAATTCTTGGGGGGGAGCAGGAAGTTGAACAATTAAGATAAGGAAAGTCAGTTTATCTATGAAGTTCTCCAATGATTTTATAAACACTTATGTCTGGCTTTTCTTATCAAGGGTTTTTGAGCCGTGGAGTACTTTTGTGATAGCTAAAATAACTGTGCTAGGAGAAATTTTGAATCTTAAGATAGTTAAAGAATATGCCTAGGAGTTCTCTCATTGCATAGATCCCTGAAATGATTCCTAGCCACCTGGGAAAGTGAGAAATGTCAGATTGTTTTTGCAAATTCTGAACTTGCTTTTCAGGCTACATTAACATATTAGACAGACTTTGTATTTGCTGTAAATTTCTGGAGCCTTGAGCTAGTTGATAAATCTTTTCATACCTGACACTGTGACTAATATTTGAACTTTTTGTTTAACTTGTTTAACTCTGTAGATGCAGTATGCATAAACATTTGACATCTATTTTAATTGTCATATAATACAAGCTTCCAAAAATGTTGATCAAAATATATTATAGTTTTTGACTAACCAGATGGCAGTGAGGTTTCTTACATTGCTTATTTTGCAACATGAGCTTGATTCACACTAAAATTAAGATTTTTTTTTTGTTCTGTATATTTAAGTAGCTACCCTGTACCTTCTTCTTGAGTTACCGTATATACTTGTGTATAAACTGACCTCATGTATAAGTCAAGGGCAGTTTTTTGGGCCAAAATTATGGAATTTGATATGACCTGTGGATAAGTCAAGGGTCAAACACTGGGGCGTGTTACAAAAGATCTAAAGGGGGAAACAAAGCACCACTTCCCTCCCTAAATCTCCCTCTCTGGACCTCTCCCAAGGGTCACAGTCTCAGCATGGAAAATGGGGAAACAAATCTCGGCACACACACAGACTCTCCCCCTCCCTTTACCACCAGCATTTTCAGGGCTCATGTCTTGTAAAATGGGGTAGAAACCTCTCTCTCTTCTCTTACCACCAGATTTCCAAGGCTTGTTGCTTGCAAAACAGGGCAGAAACACCTCTCTCTCTTTCTCTCTCTCTCTCTCTCTTTCTTTCCCTTCACCGCCAGGATTTTCAAAGCTCATGGCTTGCATGAGAACTCCCCCCTCTCTTACCTTACCACCAGGATTTCCAAGGCTCATGGCTTACAAAACGCAGTACAAGCTTGGGCATATTCTCTCTCTCTTTGGAGTTTATCACAGGGAAGGAATTTCTCTCAATTTCGAAAGAAATGGAAGTGAGGCCAGTTTGGAATTGAGTAAATTCCCTAGTTCAGCGAATTTACTTGATTGCGTATTGACACTGCATTGCGTTCAGAACTGCCCGAAATTTCCTCCCAGTGCCCGAAATTGCGTGTGATAGTTTCTCATGCAATCACGCGAAACCCCACAATTGCGTTCGGAAGGACTTCCTTTTGCCCGAAAATGTATGTGATCAGCTTTCACGCAATCATTCGAAACCCCATGATTGTATTCAGATTGCCATTGGATTATACTTCCAATTCCCTTCGTGTGATAAACTCCTTTCTCTCCCTTATCTCAGAAGCTGTTTGTTAGCTGATGAGAGTCTTAAACGTCCTGCTGTTCTCATGGTCATAATACAAAGAGTAATCAGGAAAGTTGTTTTGTTGGGACAATGGATGTGGAGTGTACATTTATTTGTATCTAGAAGTAAACCAGAGTGCTGTTTGAATTCTTGGTTATGTTCTTTCAACTTAACAGTTCCATGATTCTGTGATTCTTTTTCCACATTGCTTGCATGCAGTGGCTTTTTATTGTAACCAGTTGATGTTGGTTTTTTGTTACTTTTGAATGGACATTAGTGGCTACAAAAACAGTTGGTGTGGGATTTAAACTAACCAAAAACTTTTTTTAAGAATGTGTATCTTTTTGAAGATGATTAATTTTAAAACTGCTACACAAAATATGAGTGTGTGTGTGTGTGTGGGGGGGTGAAGTTTAATATTTAAATGATGCTATATTTCTGTGCTCTTCCTTTGATAAGCACCATTTGTGGAGAATTCCCACTTGATCCTCTCAACAAGATCTTCTACATGAGCTTTCAAAAGTTATCAGTCTGCCTAAAATGTTAAGTAGCTAACTGGGGATTCTCCAAAAAGACAAAAGAAAATCAGGTTGAAAAATGATGGTGTTATCAGGTGGACTTCACAACTCAAAGGGATGTGAACCCTGATGTCTCTATTCCAAATTCAGCACTCTGTACTCTTCCTTATGTTGTTTTTACCTGGGTTGCAAACTGAATATATTCTATATTGAAATTACTTTTCTTCCTCCCAGGTTAGTTCAAGATGGGAGACCAGAGGCAACGTTCATTGTCTACATCTGGGGAATCGTTGTATCATGTTCTAGGACTGGACAAGAATGCCACCTCAGATGATATTAAAAAATCATACAGGTAAGTTCAAAACTCATTCAGAATACAGAGTACCTGCTTAGAAAGGATGGCTTGAGCCAACCAACTCCCCTTGTCAATATTCCATATGTTTTTGTTTTACCTTTGTGATTTGACACTGCACTGGAGATGACACAAGTTTAAGAAATAGCTGTTGTTGCCATGGCAGGGAGGAGGCATGGCAATGGGAATACTCCCCACTGTTCTTGATCACATACCTTGTGTCATGTTATACTGAAAAACTGATTGTCGTTCCAGAAACCTTTGTAATTCTGGCTTAAGTTATCATTTCACTTAGTTTAAAATGAAGATAGTAAATTTTTTATTGATTAAACAATCTGCTCAATAATCTTTGTCTCATCACTCAACTGATTATTGCTTATGATTGTGCAGAATGTAAGAGAACAGGAAAACGTGAATTTTAATTACATCTGTATTAGACTTGTTTTAGTAGAGTTGACCTCTTTTCCATGTTCTCTTTTACTTCCTTTTTGCTGATTGTTAGGTGTAAACATGATTAGAACTTTTGTTCATCTGTTGATACACAAATTATGTTCTTCTCTCAGACAGTTGAAAGAAAACCTTGAAAAATTATAATCATAGAGTTTGAAGAGACCACAAGAAGGGCCATCCAGTCCAACCCCCTGCCATGCATGAACTTCCAATCAAAGCATCCCCAACAGATGGCCATCCAGCCTCTGCTTAAAGACCTCTAAGGAAGGAGACTCCACCACATTCCAAGGGAGGGTGTTCCACTGTTGAACAGCCCTTACTGTCAGGAAGTTCCTCCTAATATTAAGGTGGAATCTCTTTTCCTGCAATTTGTATCCATTGTTCCGCATCCTAGTCTCTGGATGGGTGGAAGGGACTTGATTAAGATAGAGCAGTTATATAGGAAGTCCAGCATACTCAAATATGTCCAAAATTAGAGGCACGTTTTCAGTTTTCAATCTTTATTAGAAAGCAAACTGTTTAAAATACTGTATGCTGAATTCTAAACGTTAGAATTCTGCTGCTACTACTAGGAGTCCAAGTAGACCATAAGTTGAACATGAGTCAACAGTGTGATGCGGCATCTAAAAAGATTAATGCGATTTTGGGCTGCATCAATAGAGGTATAGTGTCTAGATCAAGGGAAGTAATAGTGCCACTCTATTCTGCTTTGGTCAGGCCTCACCTGGAATATTGTGTCCAGTTCTGGGGACTACAATTCAAAAAGGACATTGAAAAACTGGAACATATCCAAAGGAGGGCAACTAAAACGGTGAAGGGTCTTGAAACAATGCACTATGAGGAATGACTGCGGGAGCTGGGGATGTTTAGCCTGGAGAAGAGAAGGTTAAGAGGTGATATGATAGCCCTGTTTAAATATTTGAAGGGATGTCAAATTGAGCAGAGAGCAAGCTTGTTTTCTGCTGCTTCAGAGAATAGGACCTGGAAGAATGGATGCAAGCTACAGGAAGAGATTGCACCTCAACATTAGGAAGAACTTCCTGACAGTACAGTGGTCCCCCGGGTTACAAAGCCCCCGGGGAACGAAATCCCCGGGACCTGAAACTGCCGGGACCGCCAACCCCCCCCGGGATCCGAAGACGAAAAACCGCGCGGCCCCTTTAAATTTGCCGCGCGGTCCGTCCCCTAAAACGGTCCCCCGGGAAACGAAGATTTCCGGGTTACGAAAAGTAATCCGGAACAGATTACTTTCGTAACCCGGGGGACCACTGTAGAGGCTGTTTGACAGTGGAACATACTTCCTTGGAGTGTGGTAGAGTCTTCTTCCTTGGAGGTCTTTAAGCAGAGGCTGGATGGCCATCTGTCAGGGATTTTTGATGGAGAGTTCCTGCATGGCAGGGGGTTGGACTGGATGGCCCTTGTGGTCTCTTACAACTCTATGATTCTATGATTCTAAACGTTATTTTTAAGTTATGTCTTCAGCTTTAATTTATTGCTTAGGTGTGATTATCAGAAACATATTCCCAGGGATATATAATATATGAAATAATCCTAATCAGTAATATCTGCAAATTCAGATTTTTTAGTATAACTATGGAGGAATATCAAGGAGCAGTCAGAATGTCCATCAGAACCTCCTTAACTCTGGAAGATTTAGACTTCAGTTTTCCTTTGGGACAATTCAGAACATATTATGTTCTGAATATCTTCCTCCTCCTCCTTTTCCTCTTCTTTTTGGTTTGTTACCTCTCACAGTTATGGAGTAGTTTGAATGTTTTCTATGCTATATCTTAATATCCTTGAAACTTTGTTTGATATTTGAAGGTGTAAACTGCAGTTTTCTAAAGACAAAGTTTTTAAAGTTCATATTTACAGTAAATTAAAAAAAAACACTATTTGATCTAGTAAGCAAGTATATTTCTTTATTGGAAATTTTTAATTGTGTAAATAGATGATCATCTTAGTGGTTTTGCTCAAAATATTGATGTGAAGTTTCTTCTAAAAGGAGTGGAAATGGTAAATTATCTACCAAATATTTTTCTCCTTCTTCTACGTAATACTCCATTTGCTGTGAGATGGCTATTTTGAGATGAATTTTAGACAAGTGGAAATTACTGGATTTCTTTAGGCAGTTTCATAATTGGTTCTTGCCAATCATTTTGCTCAGTAATGAAATATCTTCTGTTGGAAGGTAATAGGTTAGAATCATGATCAAAAGATTTCTTGTCCTCCTTAAAATACTCTTTTATGAAGTTGTATCTTATATCACAGATGTTTTACTAAGTAGTGGAAGAAACTCCAGTGACTCAATGTATGGAGTGTTGTCTTGGCAACAGATCTTATCTCTGGAGATAGATGCAGTCTTTTTTCCACACTGAACATTTAAAAAAAAAATCTTTTCAACTTGTTTTTAACCATAATGTGCCAGGGAAACTGAATTTCATATCCTATAAGAAACACACCGATTTAGTGGCAGAAGAGTTACAGTAAATGCTGCAGTGAATTTAATTTCACACTAGAGGTCAGTGGTAACTTGTGTGTTAAAATGAATGACTGAGAAAGAAGGTTTCCCAATCATTTCTCATCTCAGGTTAAAAAAGACAGGGTCCTGGTAATACCTTTCTTGTACAGGCTAGTTTAAACTAGTTTAATCCTATTTTTTTTGGGGGGGGGGAGGTTGGGATGGAATTCTTGAATTATTTTTATCTGTAATCTGTTTTTTAACCTTGTTGTACCCCGCCTCGATTGTTTTACAGAGGGGCGGGTAAGAAATAAACTATTATTATTATTATTATTATTATTATTATTATTATTATTCTCAGTTTACATTATCCCCATTTACAACATTTTCTCAAAACTAACTAAATAAAGTCTCATCCAGTTGCAGTTGTGTGAGGCAGGAAAGGCAAAAGAGTGAGGAGGGCGTGGAGTTTTAGTATAAGAAAAGTTGATTGGACTGGTTTTCTGTTACCTGCTTAGCTTGCAGGAGTAGGGAGGGGAAGAAAGCAACTGCAGTCTTGGCATTGCCAGAAGAAAAGGCTTTCTTTTGCCTACTTAGGTTTGTGAGGAGAAGGAAGAAACCCAGGCTTCATCCGCACTGCAGAAATAATCAAGATTGATACCACTTTAACTGCTGTTGCACCATGTTATGAAATTCTGGAATTTGTAGTTTTGTGAGACATTTAGCCTTCTCTGCCAGAGCGCTCTGGTGCCACAATAAACTACACTTCCCAGAATTTCATAACATGGTGCAACAGCAGTTAAAGTGATATCAAACTAGATTATTTTTGCAGTTCGGATGCAGTCAGAAATCTTGGTGTTTTAATGTGACCGGGGGGGGGGGGGGGGGAGAGTTTCATTTGCCTGCTTAGATGGGGGAGTCATAATGGTGAGAAGCCTCAACTGACTTGACCAAGAGTTAAATTCTGAGAGATGAAGTCCAAAACATCTGGAGGACCAAACCATCTGCATTTGCCCAGGCAACCCAATTGGCTTGACTGTACATTATATTACTCAAAAAGGCATTCTGTGTGTTTGGGATCATGACTGCAAAACAGTATCAGTATCTCTCAGTGTGGTTATATTGTATGTTTTGTGATGGTCAGTGGTTTTTATCAAATAGCTTTGGCTGGCTGACTAAGTTAGTCTTCCTTAACCTGGTGCTCTCCAGATGTTGTTGGACTGTAACCCCATCTTTTCTGACTATTGGTCAAATTAAGACTAATGGTCAATGAAAATAGTAAGCAGTAGCACTTTACATTTCTTTACCACTTCATAGTGAGCTAAGCACTCTCTAAGCGCTTTACAATGTGTTAGCCAATTGCCTCCAGCAAGCTGGGTACTCATTTTACCTACCTACGAAAGGATGGAAGGCTAAGTCAACCTGTAGCCCTGCAGGATCGAACTCACAACATTGTGACTGCAGTACCAGCATTTAACCACTGCATGCCACCAGGGCTCTGGGGTTACACATTTTGGGGAAGATTAGATTAGAAAGTTGCTGCTTATACTTGGATTGTACTTTTCTTAACTTGCAGTGTAGTGAGGGTATTCAATTATTCACATCTTTGTTGTTGTTCACTCCTATAAGTCGATTTTGACGTATGGAAACCCTATGATTGAGAGACCTCCAATTCACCCTATCACCAGCTGCCACAGACTCAGGGCAGTGGCTTTTTTGATTTGAGTCTAGAATGCACTCTTCCTCTTTTCACATCTTACTAGAAGGAATTGCTTTTCACTAGTAGCCTATACTGAAATCTTTGTCCCTGTTTATTGTCAAATGCAGTACCTTGTGTTGGCCAAACACCTCTTTGGAGAATATTTCTCATTTCCTTTCTGAGACAGATAGGAAGTGTACTTTGCTTGGATATTATGACCGAGAGTGGGCAAAACCTCTCCTTAATATTAGCTGGTTTTAGCCGGCTTTTCATTCTTCATATGTTTTCTTCCCTCTGTAGGAAACTTGCATTAAAATATCACCCTGATAAGAATCCAGATAATCCAGAAGCTGCAGAGAAATTTAAAGAGATCAACAACGCACATGCAATATTGACTGATGCTACCAAACGAAATATCTATGATAAGTATGGTTCCTTGGGTCTCTATGTAGCAGAGCAGTTTGGAGAGGAGAATGTGAACACATACTTTGTGCTGTCCAGCTGGTGGGCAAAGGTGAGTGATGGATGAATTCTATTGTGGACATGCTCTTGGTTTAGAATAAGTTACCTCAAGATGGTACCCTCCAGTTCAGCACCCAGTATTATGTGTAGTAGTGCATGACGGAGGGATATTGTCCAAATAATTGGGAGGACACCAGTTTATAGGTTTGAGTAATAATAAAATAACCTAAAGCCACTAGATCCCGTCTGATCTTGGAAGCCAAGCAATGTCAGCTCTGATTAATACTTGGATGGGAGACTGCCAATGAATAACCAGTGCTGTAGGTTGTATTTCAGAAGAAGGAACTGGCAAAACCACCTCTGAGTATTCGTTGCCTAAGAAAACCCTATGAAGTTCAGGAGGTTGCCATAGGCCTACAAACATCTTAAAGGTGCTTGTGTGCACACACAAACTCACGCACACAAATGTTGAGCTGCCTAAATACATAAAATGCACCAGATTCCATTTTATCTTGGAAGCTAAGCAGGGTTAGTACTTGGATGGGAGACTGCCAACGAATACCAGGTGCTGTAGGCTATATTTGAGAGGAAGGACCTGGCAAAACCACCTCTTGAGTATTCCTTGTCTAAGAAAACTATGAAAAATTCATGGTGCCTCCATAAGTTGACAGGCAACTTGAAGGCACATGTACACAGTGCAGTTATTATTACAGGCAGCTTCAGAATAATTCTCTTTACCTTTGGATCTCCTTTCTTCTCTGTTTCAGGGGAAATTATTTGTAGGTTGCATAAGTGAAAAATACTATATCTGTATTATATCTGTAACCTCATTAAGTAAATCTTGATTAATTAGTAACACAGATTAGTCCACCTATTGTTCAGATTTGCACATGGATAGAAAAAATGTCTGATAGTGCACACATGTTGTAGTAACATAATCCTCAGTATAGATATTACCACTTATATGAGAGAAAAAATGAAGTCTCATTTTAAATATGGTAATTGCCAGCTGCTTGTGTTAAAAAAATCTATTTTTTTAAAATTCTGTTGCCCAGTTGATCACGATTAAGGTCCAAAACTCATTGCAGAAATAATCCCTTTTGAAACCGCTTTAATTACCCTGGCTCAGTGCTAGGGAATCCTGGTAATTGTAGTTTATTTTGTCACCAAAGCACTCTGACAGAGCAGGCTAAATATCTCACAAAACTACAATTCCCAGGACTCTAGTATTGAGCCATGGCAATTAAAGCTGTCTCAGTGTGGATTATATCCGCAGTGTGTTTTGGACCTATGTTTTCTGATTTTAGTGAGAGCCATCACAAAATAATGGGTTCTGGTGGGGAAAGGTCAACTTGGAATATTCAGTGAACAAGAATATTTGAAATGTTTAGAAAATACTAGAGTGCCTTTTGTAGGAACCTTGTGGTTTGAAAGCAATGTGACTCAAATTTGTTATATGGAAATGTTTTGTGGTCATCTAGATTTTAAAGCTGTGGTATGTTATTTGATGTCATAGTTCTGAGTCTGTTAACTTGCTGATAAATCAGTCATGTTTACCCTCCACATTCTTTTGGCTGGTTTGACTAGAAGGAGAAGCTATTTGAACACTGTGTAACTGCTTTTTAGCTAAGAGTTCCAGAATCATAACCCTTTCTACCATTTTGTAAAGAATTTCAGGAGGTAGCTCAACTTCACCAGTGGTTTTGGGTACATTCTAGATATGTTAGGTGAAAGTTTGGGAAAGAAAATACAGTGGGCCCTTGGTATCCACTGGGGGTTGGTTCCAGGACCCCCTATGGATACCAAAATCTGTGATTGTTTCTACTACACTACTAGATGTAATGGAACGGTGTTCTTTGTATGAAATGGCAAAATAAGGGTTTGCTTTTTAGAATTTGAATTCTTTTTTAATATTTTCAAGCTGTAGATGTTTTGAATTTGTGGATAAAGAATCTGTGGATACAGAGGGCTAACTGTATTAAGAAGATAAGTTCAGCCATGCTGGATCAGACCAAATATTTATTTATTTAAGCATTCTGTTCCCACATTGACAAACCAGTCCACTATGGGAAACCCACCAAAAGACCGTGAATGCAACTGCAACTTTCCTCTGTTGTTTGGCAGCAACTGATATCCAGGGGTGCATGTTACCTCTGATTCAGAAGATAATAAAAGACCATAGTTGGACAGTTGCTGTAAATAATAGTACAGAAGAAAAGGCAGCGAAGCCGAGCCGTATTATGTATGTGTGTGTTGTGTGCCTTCAAGTCAGTTCTAACTTATCACGGGGTTTTCTTGGCAAGGTTTGTTCAGAGGAGGTTTGCTATTGCATTCCCCTGAGGCTGAGAACATGTGACTTGCCCAAGGTCATCCAGTCGGTTTCATGGCTGATCTGGGAATTGAACTTAGGTCTCCAAAGTTGTAGTCCATGTACATACGAGTGTACATGTATATATGAGAATTGAGAAAGTAGAGGAAACAGTGGGATCATCCAGTAAAGCTGAATAGTAGAAGACTAAGGACTAAATTCACACAGCATATAGTTGAACAGTGGAATTTATGGCCATGAATTGTCATGATAGCTGCCAACTTGTATGGTTTTAAAAGGGGTCTGGATAAATTCATAAAGATTAGGGCCATCAGTGGCTACTAGTCAGAATAGTTGTGTTTAACTTTCAGTATCAGAAATTGTATGTTTATTGCTATTTATTGCAGAGACTGTATGCTATTGCTACTTCACTTATGCCTCTGTGTGTCAGCTGCTCAGAAATGCAGAGAAGTAAAGCACCAGCTGGTGCAAATGGATTAGCCACTGTGTGACCAGAAAGTTGGGCTAGATAGGCATCTGTCCTGATCCAGCATAGCTATTATGGTCTTAGCCCTTAGTACCCTGGCCCTTCAGGATGCCTATCTTCATAGGGCAGCTTACAAAGTGATGTGAGAGTGCTAAAGCACAGGACTCGGCCTTTACAAAATCCCATGACATATTTGCTTGTAGTTCTATCAGATGTAGGCAGTTTCAGAGACCGAGGGGAGAAAAGTCGCTTTTTAATGTTGTAGTGATCACAAAAATGATTTTGGAAACATAGCTGGGAAAGTTAAAACATATCAAGGTTTGCATGAAATGGTTAAGCACAAACCTTTGGGAAAGTCATTTGTTCTCTCATCTTTGGGAATTGCTATCAGCTGGTGGCAGCAGCTCCTATGTCAAGAATATCTGCAGCCCTATGTGTCTGTTAAGCAGCCTTCGGTTTTTGAACTATGCTGATTCCTGTCGTCTTGCTGTTCTTCCACATTGCAAGCGTGAGTCACAACCTGTTCATTTCTCTCAGAATCACCATCTTGGCTTGTAAATGATGTTGAGATGGTGCCAGGTCAAATGCTGCACAGCATTGATTTGGAAAAGGCTCTTGGGGAGCCTCATGATGACAGCTTGAGGTGGCCAGTTGACTGCATGGTCCCCATCTTGTTTTAGATTCTCTGTCCAGGATGTTCAGTGGTATATGTTGCTTACACTTAAGAGACTGCTTTGAGCTATTGTATACCAAGTGATGTAAGATATTTTTCCAAGGAAGGAACTGCCAAAGCCATCTCTGAGGATTCCTTGCCTAAGTAAACCCTGTGAAATTCATAGGGTCTCCATAAGTCAACAGGCACCTTTAAGGCAGGTATACACATCCCAGGTGGTCCAGTATTAGATCTAAATTAAGCTGACATTCCATCCCAGTAGCAGAACTGGCTCTTAATGCTGACTGTATCTATTTTCTCTTTTCCTTTGCAGGCACTGTTTGTGTTCTGTGGGCTCATCACAGGCTGCTACTGCTGTTGCTGTCTCTGTTGTTGCTGTAACTGTTGCTGTGGAAAGTGTAAACCGAAACCCCCTGAAGGTGAAGAGCAAGAATACTATGTCTCCCCTGAAGACTTGGAGGCGCAGCTACAGTCAGATGAGAGGGGTAAGTCTTGGGCTTTGCAGATCTCCAGTAGATGAAATGTTGAAAGATCACCAGCATGAGTACAAAATGGGAAATGAGTGGGTTTGTAAGGTTTAAACTACCACTTGGAAGGAGGCATGGGGAGGGGGGAAATAACTGCATTTTGAATGTTTTTTTTTAAACTAATTTAATTGAGATTGTAAGATTTGTTACTGTATAAAGCAGAGGTTTGGTCATGTCCAGGTTGGTGGAGTATATGGGGTACCTAGGTTGAGGTGCATGTACCCTTACTGAGGCCGGGGGAATATGGACTTCAGCCGTTGGGGACGTTTGTTGGGTATGCTTTGATTGAGAGTTCCTGCATGGCAGGGGATTGGACTGGATGGCCCTTTTGGTCTCTTCCAACTATAGGATTCTGTGATATAATTTATGAGTGCAGAAGCAAACAAAAAATAACTGCACAAGTCTTCCATCCATAGCCATAAGAATTATATAAAAAGGTTAGCTACAGAAGAATATTCATTCCTCAAGTCCGTTCTCAGCCTTCATATTTTCTCTCAGCTGCCTGCTGCCTAGCTAGTAATCCATGGATAAAGGATCTGTGGATATGGAGGGCTGACTGTACTCTGAAGAAATAACTGGAGTTTTGTTTTCTTAATTTTTCAGAGGCCTCAGATACACCTATTGTGATACAGCCAGCCTCAGCCACAGAGACGACCCAGCTCACGGCGGACTCCCACCCCAGCTACCATACTGATGGTTTTAACTAAGTTAAGGAAGCACGGTTAACTAGGATGGATAAGAATAAATAACATGGCCAATCCAGCACTAGAATCATGGACATTAGAAATAGAATACTGTATGGGGAAGGGAGATGCTCTGCCACAGTAAGAGGGCAGCCTCCAACCTGCTGAAAATATTTTGTAATCCCTTCGCCTTTTGTCACCTTCAGTGTCGTATCTTGATGATACATGGAAGTACTGTAGCATGCAGTATTTAAAGCAGTTTAGCTTTGGTCTGTTTTGTTTCCTTTTTTAAAAAAAAATAGCATGTGTGGAGTTTAGGTTATAAATGTCTTTGTGTTGTAATGTATTGAGGAGTTATCACAACGAGTGTGATGGATACATTCTGCATTTTAAGCAGTGATACCAGCCAAAAACAATGAGCATTTTTCAAAGAGAAGTTAGATCTGTCACAGAAGCTGCCACTCTTCTGTACAGTTGAGCTACAAACATCTCTTGAAGGCTGCTGTTCCTCATCCACTTGATAGTAACTAAAATATCCAATATTTCCCGCCATTCCCTTTGCTTCTTACACTTCCGTCTCAACAGACTTACCTTGAAAAAATGCTGATGTTGTGAAGAAGGGAGGTTTTTTTTAAAATGAACTTGTTTCAATCTCCCTCTCAGTCTGTTTTTTCTGCAAACCATAATCTGACAGTCAGCTGCTTTACATCCTTGTGTAGGAGAGGGCCAAAATGTGGGTTTTGCTGCAAAACAAGATGTTACTTGAATTATCTCTGCATTTTAAAGTTAAATGCACAGTAGTTTTGTTTGAATCGAATCATTCCCCTGCACTATTTATAGTCTAATATTGCCATTTTTTTTACTTGTGCATGAATATGGAAAACTGATGTATATTCTCATTATCTAGCTTGAATGAAGTTGAAGCAAATAAATAGTCAAGAGCAAATTTTAGATTTTGGTTGCTTGGATTAAACATTGCCATAGTACATAAGATGTCATTGTTTTTCTATTTTTCCCAAGAAGCTCTTTTAAAAAGAAAAAAAATTTAACTAAAACAGTCAGTGGCCACTTTACATTATGTATTCTGGGTGTGCACCTTTAGCATACTTTTAATGACCACTTTAAAAAGAAAACTCTCTAGTGGGTATCCAAGTAGCACTTAGTCTCATACAGACACCCTGGTTGGAGAACTAATATTGGCTGTAGCACTTATTGAGTGTATATTTGATGTCAGACTTAGGTTTGCTGCTGTGTGATGCAGAAGGACCTAAGCTCAGTAGACAGTGAGGACATGAATCGAATCCTGAATCTTCTGTTGAATTTATGCAGCTAGCCAGAATAGGCTTGGTCATTTCTTACCTCTGTTCTCCCTTTGTAAAATGGGAGCAATAACACTGAATTGCCCTAACCATTTTGTAATGCTTTACACAATTGAAATACTTTATTTGGTTTGTTGGTGTTTCTAAATGGCTGTCAAAGCAAAGAAGCATTAACAAACTACATCTGTTTCCTTTTATCTGACTAGAGAAACCTTTTTACACGTGTTTGTTTTTCATATATGATCCTTTCAGTTGGGCACTCCTCTTAGCCTCTATCCCTCCAATGATAAATTTATAGCAAATACCCTTGTGGGGGGGAATCACGAATGGGGATTACGTGTGAATGGACTGGATGCTATATATGTTTTAAAGGTTCCATAGGCATCTCAGTTATGCTGACTCCTAAGTTATTGCTTGTTTAGTCTTACTTTAGAAAATGTTGTTATTGGGGCCTAAGCCAAGACTCTTTCAGGTTTTGCGGCAACTGTTGCTCTGGTGTCTTTTAAAGAGCTCAGAGCATTCTTCCCTTTGCTTCATTTTGTCTCCTGTCTTATCATTTCTTGGAAGAAGTTACATCTACACCTGCAACAGGCTGAGATGGTGGAACGGACTATCTCATGTATCAGTGCAGATGCTCCCTATATGTGTGTAGCAGGGGGTAGAGGTCTTGCACATAGAAATTTCTCCCCTGTTAGTTTTATAATTGAGCCTTTTGTCTGACTCTGCAAGGGGGGGGGGTTCTCCTGTTTTGAAGGATTTTAATGTAAGAAAGCATCTGAAAATATTATCACTTGCCTGCAGTCTGAAATAATATTTTCACTTCTGCCATCTAAGCCTCAACTGTCTCATTCTGTAGTATTTGTGGATTAGGCTTACCTTGATTCTATATTCCTTTTGGAGTGCTTCCCTGTTGCTTATTTCCACAGTCTTAGCATGCTTTCTTGATTATTTCTCCTCACAGGACCTGAAAGGAAGTGGGAAGTAAAAAGGAAGAGCTTTGAAATCATGTGGACCAAAAAGGTCTTTTTTGAAAACCAGCCTAGCTCTTTTATTCCATGGCTTGTCTGGTTGTGTTGCATGTACACCCCTCTTGCTCTAGGTCAGTGATCCCCAAACTGTACCGTTTAAGGAATTTTGCACTTTAGCTCCCAGAAGCTTCAGTCATGTTGGCCAATAGTCTGGGATTCCTGAAGCTGAAGTCAAAAATCCCTTAAAGGGCATGGTTTACACTGTTCTTAACTTTTCACTGATGGCATAGTAACAAAACTCAATGTTAAAACAGTTGCTTTGATATTTCAAGTTGCCATCTTCCGTACTTCTATTCGTCTGTATGCCAAAGCAAGCATATGCACAAGCAAATCTCTATCTAGATTTTACTTAACATCTTCCCCACTTTTTCACCTCCTTTTAGGAACAGAGATTTATATATCTGAATTTGCAAGCCTTCAGCTGTGTTACTAAATGAAATGTGGAATACAGAGGATACAAAAGATTCCATAATTAACTCTAAAAATTAGATGTTCTCTCAATCGTTCTTCTCCTGGCAGCCTTCTGTTTTGATTTTAACATGTCTAAAGTTAGCCACATGAGACTGCTTTCAGGATCTACGGTATTAATGTTAGTATAAAACATTTAGTGAAAAATTAGGGCCACAAAGATAATGATGTTTCATTTTTACCATTCCTTTAAACTGTTTTGTTGAAGGTGGAAACAAATTGGTTTAATCTTTAACATAACAGACTCATTTACACAGACATATGTACTTTGAAGGCACTTTGTCCATTATCAGTCTTGCACTCCTACATAGCACTTTGTGTGTGATCATTCTCAGGTAGCTCTGTAGATTACTCATTTGAACTTGTTGGGACTTTATTTCAAAATTAATTCCAGCAGCTCTGTTGCTAAAGATGTAATGATGTTTCCGTGTATAATTGTGCAAACTTTGCCACCTTCTTTTGTTCTGTACTATAGATTAACATTATGCTAGAGCTTTTTAAAAATGATTAGTTACTATCTTATTAGATATACATTTAGTTAGATTGGCAGTGAGGGAGCATGACATGATCTTAAATACAGACTCTGTTCCTAACTTTCTGATGCTACACACATGTGAAATTTGGCCTGAGCTGGAATGGTGAGATAAAATAATGTTTAAAGTGAAGCCAAAATTCAAGTTCATAATAGAAACCGAAGCCTCTTCTACCTAAAATTGGCAATAGTTTATCAAAAAGTGGGAAGCAGTGTGAGATTGTTGTCACTTCCCACAGTTTATACACATTTCTTAAGGTCTCCTGTTGCACTGTCTAATGAGACATGGTTTAAGGTTTTTGAAAACATAACAAAGCAGTTTTATAAAAGGTGAGAGGGGGAATGTGTTCATGTGATGAGTGATGAGTCTGCCTTGAACTTTTTTGGGGTGGGGTGTTTGGAAAGCCCATATTTTTCAGTTTTCAGTCTTGGTTTTCAACTCATTGTACAGGATATTCCCCCTGTTTCTGACCAGTTAACAAGTTCAAGCTCAGTTTTCTTCCTTTCAGATAACCTTTCATCTTTTAGTTTCCAAACCCATATTGTTTTGCCAGAAAACCAGCAGTAGGTTAAACTTCTATTGTTTTTACTTTTGTTAAAACCATTGGTTCCTGCCAGTTGAAGCTCATGTTTTTGTTCCTGGCAGGGACAACACTCAACATCCCTCAATCCCATTAGTAGTTTCTTAACCATGTGTTGTTGCCAAAAGTGAACCCTAGCCCTTGCTTTTTGGGTAAATCAAGCTTTCAAGGAGGCCTGCATGTGGATTTATTTGTAGAGCATCCCCTGCCAATCAGAGTTAATATGGCTTCTTTCTTTGGGGATTAAAATGAACTAGCAAAAATCAAGGAAATAAAAGGATGTGTTTTAATCAGCTTTATAAATCAGTTAGCTTTATATGCAGCAGTACCAACATCCATGAAACCTGAACTTCTGCAACATTATTAAATGCTTAAACAGGGTGCCAGCGTAATACATTCATACCATTTTTCCTGAATTAAATGGTACATTTCCCAAGCTTTTTCACTGATGGTCCATCCCATTCCAAGAACTACATTAAAGAAATTAGATAATTATCCTGGCCAACCTTAAAACCATTTGCACTGTTCAGGCAAAAAACCCCAAAAAACAAAACAAGACAAAAAAAAAAAAAAAAAACCAACAACAACACAATGTTTCATGTTACTAAGAGTTTGAGGACTCTGGTTTTCATTACCTGAGATTTGGAGTCAATGCTTGGTAAAGTGGTGGATGTTGAGTTTTTCTGCTTATTTTCTTTTACAATAATTCCCAGGATCCCAGAATAACCATATGGGTCTCTTGAGAATTATAGGGTAAACAAGTAACTTTTCTGTGCTCTGGAGCAACTTAAGAAACATGTTGGATGCTTGCTAGTTGAATGCTGGGCTTTTTAAAAATTAAATGTAATTGAAACATAGATGTTTGGGTTTTTTTTAAAAAAAAACTTAGAAAGCTACTGCTTCATTGTTGATATTTCTGTCTCTAACCCCCCACCCCACGCCAAATGAGTGTTCATGGCAAGGCTCTTTTGTGTCTGAAAAGGTACCATGGATAAGGCGATGAGATGCAACTCAAAGAAAAAGCATTATCTGTCTTAGTAACTGTCACATGTCAATCATTTCAGACACTGAAATACAAGCACCGCTGTGTTTAAGGAAAACTGTCACTTCAGAACCAGTTTTAAAAGTAGCATCCCATTCCAGATGAGATGAAACTGATGTGTTCTCTCTCTGTCTCTCTCTTTCTCTCTATGTACACACACACACACACACACACACACACTTACATGACTGCCCTTGCAAGATTGTGTAGAGAACTTTTTGCTTCAGTTTATGGTGTTTCCAAGACCTATAATCCATTCTTTTATTATAAGTCCATAACTTAAAAAAGAAACATTAGGAGAACTGCATTCCTAGTGGTCAATAATTTGACGCTCTCTGAAACTTCACTATTTTGTAATCTGTGTGGAGGTACCCCCAATAACTTAACCTGAAAGAAAGATGTTCATAACACTAGCCACAGAGAGGTTCAGTTATGCAGTAGTATTGGGGTGAAGGACCTGCTGTGGATAGGAATATTTTATAACTGATTATTTACAGAACAAGTGAAACTGGGAACATAATCTCTGTCCTGATTCTGAAATCTGCTTCCCATGTCATGCTTCCCATGCAAACACATTGTTTTTCTCCCCACAAAAAAGAACACCACTCAAAATCAAGGAGGGCAGGTCTAAAAAAATGCCCATAATCAGGGAAGGAAAACCAGGAGGAAACCATTAGATTTGAAGCTGCTTGCAGAGACAATCTGTCCAGTGCTGTAGGACACAATATAGCATGGGAAATGCTTATGCTCATTGGGCATGAATTACCGTACTGTCTGGTGGTGAGTTTTGGCATTGGTCTTTCAGCTGGAAAAGGGGAAGAAAGTGACTGGAACTCTAGCAAGTTTGAAACTCCCTCTCTGTGTGAGGTATAAGTCCAGAGAAGAGATTAGAACTTTGTTTTCAGATAGAACTGAGAATCCTTGGGAGAAAAGGTCAGCTATTTTTCTTAACAGCCCATCTAACTTTCATGGATTCCCGAGGCTTTCTCCCTCGCTTTCTCTCTTTTTGTCTGAAAGTCTGCTAGAGTCTGCTAGATGAGGCATGCATGCTGCTACCATCATTTTTTGGAGGACCCTTGTCATCTTTACATTCGCCCCTCTCTATCTCCCCCCCCCCATGCCCTTCTCTTATATGTAGTCCAAAATATCCATAGTGGGTTGGCATTTTTTAAAATTATTGTTTTGCTAGAGGCAATCAATGTAACACTTTAGTAGTATCATACAGGTCATGGTACATCAGTGTTGAGGAAGTTTTTAATTGCACGGGTGTGTCTGCAGTGTTAGTCAGTGGCTGTGTATGGGTTTGTGTATGCGAGAGAGAGAGTGAGAGCATATGCACAAGAGAGCACATATTGGCAATCCAGGCATCTGTCAAGCTTCATAACTTTTTGGTGGTGCATGTTTGTTGTTAAGTTTGTGCATCATATGTGTACCTATCACATCATGCTGCTCCCACTATTCCATTCATTTTTTGGATTATCTTCTCCCCCCTCCTTCTATTGGGGATTTTTTGTTTGTTTGTTTTAAAAAGGAGCTCTCTCTATCCAAGGCACCCTCTTCTTCACTATGGACAGGTTCTCTTTTGTGGATTACAATTTCCAAAGTCCTTCATCCAGCATGGGGCCTTGCTGGCTAAGGGACTATGGGTGGTGGTGTTCAAAACCAAAACTTTTTTCTAAACTCTGGTTAAGAAGTTAGGATAAACTGAAGCACAGTCGGTGCTCGCTCTAAACAGCTTCTGTTTGCTTCAGTGAACTTTAGAAGGCCCGTTGAAATGAGCCAAGCCTCCCTAACAATGTTTGGTAGATCCCATGGTTGATTTTTATTAGATTTTGTTGTGGCCTCTTCTGATGTCTGTGTGACCTGAAGATGTAACAAGAGTCTCATTTTGCACTTGTACTTGCGGGATGGGAAAAGGGAAAAAATCCTAATGCGTTTTTAAAAAAATCTTAGGTGTAAAAAAAGAAGAATAGAGAAATCAATACAATCAAAATATAAATGCATTTGACAAGCAATGATATATAAATATATATATACATAGATTATATATATATATTTTGTTATGTTACTTAAAGGATCAACCTTTACATTGTATGTAAGTAGCTGTGGCTGTCTGAACTTTGTGGATTGTTAACACTCGCAAGTACCGAGCTCCTGTACATACCTACAGTTCTAGCAGAAGGAATTATTTTATGTTTTAGCATGGTAATTTATGTATTGTATGTCTGAACTTAAAAATAAAAAAATAAAGACTGCTAAATTATCAGAAACCAAGGTTGTAAAATAAATGTTTTCAAGGCAAAAAAAGAGCCAAAAACTTGATTTGTCTTGTTTTTTTTCTTCTCTTTCTTTTAAGGCTTTGATTAAATTTAGGGTTTTAATGGTTTCAACAAAGTGTCATGCAATGACAAGGATGATGTCAAGCAGCTGGATGCCAAGGCCTGTAGTTGGAAGTGCTGAAATACCTGGCTGGATACCTGGTTAATGGAGGGAGGGTTTCAAACTCTGGGCAACAAGCCATCTTGTATCAAGTTGCCATGTGAATTTAACTTGAGATATCTATGATATTTTGAAGGAAGCTGGACATTTCAATAAAACTGGCACAATTTCTTTTGGGGAAGTTTGCACATCCCAATTTTTGTGCAAGTATCGTTGAAATGTCTTGCTTCAGACCTGGATTTGCTAGATGAAATACAGGGCAGGGCTCCTGTATGTTTAATGGTTGCATATAAGAGGGAGTTTCAGCAGGTGCTGGTTGAAATTTCCTCCACTACACAGCCATTAAAGATGCGTAACCCCCACCCTGCATTTTACTTGGAATCCTTGGTCAGAGCACACTGATACTGCATATAGTCCTTTAACTTTAATAGGGCTTGCTTGCAAGATCTCAGTGCATTCATCTGATCCAAATGACTGAGGGAAATAATCAGGGCTGTGGAGTATGTATTCCAAACCTTCAACTTCGACTCCTGTGTTTTATCTTTCATTCTCTTCCAGCTCTGATTCTGACTCCTTCATAAATGAAATAAATAAATAAAATAAAATAAAAAAACAGCCCTGGTGACGCAGTGGTTAAATGCCTGTACTGCAGCCACTCACTCAAAACCATAAGGTGGCGAGTTCAAGACCAGCAAAGGGCTGAAGCTCGACTCAGGCTTGCATCCTTCCGAGGTCGCTAAAATGAGTACCCAGATTGTTGGGGGGCAAATAGCTTACAATTGTAAACCGCTTAGACATTCCTTAAGGGTATGAAGCGGTATATAAATGAAGCTGTTTGTTTGTTCGACAAATGTATATTAATAAGTAATATTTATTGTAGTAAAATGGCATCACAGTGCATTTCATCACTATTGCATCAATCATTACACTACACTCATCCCTCCCCGTTTGCGGACTTGGCATCTGCGGCTTTGTTCCTTTGTGGATGGCAAGTGGGGAGGGACAAAATGCACGCACCGGGGAGCACGCCCCCATTATAACCAACGGGGCTTGAATATCTGCTATATTTCCAATTCATGGGGTGTCCAGAATTGATCCACCAAGAATCGGGAGAGATGAATGTACTTAGTTTATTAGAATACATACACGTATCTCAAAGGTTTTGATTTTGGAGTCAGAGTTGGTACACTTCTACCATCTCCACACTTCTGGAAATCATGTTTCTAATCTGCACTCTGAATAGCCTCATTTCCAGTTTGTCCTTGGTTTGAAACAAAGCTTAGGTAAGTCCTTTTGGTGACTAAAACTGCCAGTATTTCTTGACATAACCTCCATCCATTCTTTTACAAGAAAGAGTCCAATTTTGTTGTTGTAGTTTGAAATGCTTTTGGGCTGAGGTAAGGAAACTGGCCCTGTGGATGATGTTGGGCTACAACTCTCATCTTCTCTGACCATTGTCTATGCTTGCTGGGATTGATGGAGCTCAGAATCTAACAGTTTCTGGAGTTGGACTGGATGGCCCTTGAAGCCTCTTCCATCTTGTCTGACATCATCTGTTCAATGATTCTACAACTAAGAATATATTTTGTTTCCAGGTTTTGGGACTGATTATTTGGGATGAGGGGTAGGAACAGAAGACCCAAGGGCATAATTGTAAGAAAGGTGGAAAATGGCATAAATATAAAAATTAAAACTTTGGTTATAATAAATGGCCAGAGTTGGGGCTGTGAGTCTTTTGAGTATGTGAACGCTGGACTTTCTAAGACACCAGCTTTGAACAAAAGATTTCTACATTTGTATACTGAAGTTGGGGAAGAAGCTTCCACTTCTGCTCTGTTTCTTTTGAAGTATTGTATATCCCCAATGCCCGGATTTCTATTTTAACTTCGAGTTTCTTGCATTGGAGCAGCAAAGGAGACAGTTGAAACATTAAACTGTTTTCTTCCCAAGACAGTGGGAGCAAGAGATAGCCTCCGCAGTTGCATTCTTCAAGTTTTCAAGAAGAGCGAAGGCTGCTCTCCTGGGAAACAAGGCTGACAGCTGCCTCTTGCATTCAGGCAGTAATGGTGATGAGCTTTTCCTTCTGCACTTGCTCCATCCCCCCATGCAC
The DNA here is from genome assembly GCA_034509955.1 of Urosaurus nigricauda. NCBI lineage: Eukaryota > Metazoa > Chordata > Lepidosauria > Squamata > Phrynosomatidae > Urosaurus > Urosaurus nigricauda. The sequence continues at coordinate 6,586,722 of JAOEGL010000004.1, forward strand.
ACATTTTGTGACTGTGACAAGAACACACACTGAGCTGTATCCAGAAAACGTCTCAGATTCTGATGTCGACCAACATGGATTACAGCTCCTACCCGAGAGATTGCCCCACTATGGATACCCTGGAAAGACAACTTATATGCCCCATTTGTTTGGAGATGTTCACCAAGCCAGTGGTCATCCTGCCCTGTCAGCACAACCTGTGTAGAAAATGTGCCAATGACATCTTCCAGGTGAGCCATGAACAGATTGAACCCACTGTTAAAATTCCTAACTTGATGGATGCTGTGTCCAAGACTACTTGCCTATTGATACAGGCATTTTTCAGGGTGCTTTAGTTGTGTATTCTTGCATGGTAGGAAGTTGGACTGGATTAGATGACCCTTGTGGTCCCTCCCAACTCTAGGAGTCCTATTGTGTGGCAAAGCGGTTTTATGTAAGTGATAATAAAAAACTCATTGTCATGGTGGTTGGGGTGTACTTAGAAGAAAGGTTCACCATTCGCAAGGATCATGGGGTGGAGGGGCTTTCTTCTCTATGTATACAGCTGAACTTTGAAAAGTTACTTTTTTGGACTCCCAGATTCCCCTAGGAATCTGAGGGATTATGAGGGTTGTAGTCCAAAAAGTAGCTTTTCTAAGATCCAGTAAAGAGATACACTGCCTCTTTAGGGATCTTAAGATGTATGTCTGGAATTAATTGTCAGAATTATGTTACAGGCATGAATGAGGTATCATAAAATGATTTCCAGGAAGCTGACAAGGCCAAAAAAAAAAAAAAATCCCTTTTTTCATAATGCTAGAACCCGGGCACCATCTGACAAAACGGATTACCTGTAGAGTTGTGATAAATATGAGAATGTTCTTCACACAATGTATATTACCTGCAGAATTTGGTAATCTGTCACCAGCCTTTCGTTAGTTCAAATCCAAAGAGCAGCACAATGGTGTAAATAATTCAGTCTGCTATACCAAATACCTAGTAGGTGACAAATCAATATATACTTCTTTAAGATGATAATACCAGCTGGTAACAGCAATTAATAGTACGTATCTTTGGTAGTGATCAGTGTCATCTATTATATTTTTTCCACAAGCCCTCTCCCCCAAAATCTAGATATGCTGTCTTAAAGGCCCTTTTCAAAGCATGAAAGATCATCTGTGATCCAGAACCATAGAGCTGGATCGAATCATACAGATAATCTAGCTTAACCACTTGCCACAGTTAAATACAGTTGGCCCTCCATCTTTGCAGCTTTGACTTTTGTGGTTTTGATTATTCAAGGTTAGTATGTTATCTTTAGGAATCTCTAGGTCCTCCAATGTGACTCTATGGTCAATAGACTTGTGCTGGCTGACCTAGAGATTCCTAGAGAGAACACTTCTCTAGGCATGTTTAGGTCCTATCATGCAATTCTATGGTCAGCTACTGGTGCAAGTCCTAGAGATTCTTAGAGAGGTGTTATCTTAGAACAAGCAAGGAAACAAGGGTGCTTTTTATTTGCAGTTTTCCCACTTTCACAAAGATCCTGTGCCCCTAACCCCAGCAAAGAAGAAAGGTCCACTGTATGAAAAGCCACCCATTCTCTTTCAAATGTTCCACTGAAAAAATGCTGTGGCTATTGCTGTTACCAGGCAAAAGGGAAAAAATTCTTTGGGATTTTGTTCTAGTGGTCCATCTAATTCAGTATATTCCAACCAAAATGATTTTAATCCAGCCTGAGAAGGGTTGAACCAAAGACCTTTTGCATACAAAGCAAGGACATCACTCTTGAACGATGGTCCTCTCCATCCCACTCTTTCAGGATGGTTGAATCTATGGATGCAGAATCTGTGGATACAGAGAGTTGACTGTACTCTTAAAAGGATTAGGTCTTCAACTGGGATACTGAGTGGGGGAGAATGGAGTTCACAACTCATGGCCCAAGTGAATTGTGCTCTCTAATTTTTCCAGTATTTATGTGTCTCTCACACACAATGCAATCCTAAACAAGACTGGCTGGCCCAATACAAATTGTTACTTGAAGTGGAGAAACCAAGGGAAACTGCTGTACCAGCTCTGTGGCACAGTACACAAGGCAGGCCAGCACCACATCTCAAATGGATTTGTATCCTATTTTCTTTCTTAACTGTCCAGCTCTCATGTCCATACACGGTAATAGGGAATACAATGGCTTGTATGATTCTAAGTTTTGTGCCATTTTTCCATTTTATATAAGGGACACCATTTTGCTATGCTATTCTATTTAATGGGACTTGGGCATGCACAGATTTTGTTCTCCACAGGAGATCCTGGAACCAAATCCCAGTGGATAACAAGGAGGCGCTGTACATAGCAAATCCCTGCACTTCCATAATACTCTTAAGACCTCAATCCAACATCTCATCAACATAGCAGCAATATCTGCATATAGACCTGCTCTACATTGAGTCATATCTCCTTAGCACAACTCATCAATAAGCCCCTGATGCCACATCTCACAACCATTGCAGCGAGGAGGTACGTCACAGTTTGAGACCACTTTAACTGCCATGACTCAATGTGATGGAATTCAGGGAATTTGTAGTTTTTGCAAGATATTTTGCCTTTCCTGTTAGACAGCTCTGGTTCTCCACCAGACTACAGATTCCAGAATTCCATAGCATTGAGCCATGAAAGTTAAAGAGGCATCAAAAGGCTTTATTTCTGCAGTCTGCCTAATAGTAGAGCTGGTTCATATCTTCACCAGTACAGCAAGAGTGTTTCATGTCCCCTTGCCCTATGTGATGGGAAGCCTGCCTTTATGCTCAGCTCTGCAGCAGATGTTCCGCTAGGTACATGTCTGGCCATCTAATCTTATCTATAGAGAATTATGCTTACCTGCCCACTGTGTTTCATTTCCTTTTAACACTGCAACTACAGTCTTTCCATCAAATGCCTTTACTTTGTTTGCTATCAGCTCCCTCCTCACCTTAAGTAAGAGGCTTCAGAATTGCACGTGAAATTTTGCCACGGGGATTTGGGGTTTCTGTCTGGGATGTTCCTGTGCAAAGCACTCCTACATATTTACAGCTTTTCATTTATTCTGTCTGAAGATTATGAATCAGCCACTCAACATCTGTCTGGCTTTCCCCCCAAAGCCATAACCTTTGCATTGCGCTAATTCACTGTTAAGTGCCCTTTCACACAAGAATCTCTGGTCTGCTTTTTCCTGTAGTTTGAAGCATTTTTCTGGAGCTGCAGAAAACAGACTTGCTCCATCTTCGGTATGACAGGCTTTATTTTCAAACAGGAAAAGGGCAGTGTGGAAAGTCTGGAGGAGTCAAGGGACTGAAAAACAATTCCAAGGGCCACATGTGGCCCTGTGCTAAATGAAGAGGTTCTTTCCCAACATGCCCTCCCTGCATATAAACCTTCTGTGACAAACAGCAGGACTATCCCCACCAACAGGAGCTGAGTGTTCCTCTGATGCCAGTGTCCTGGCCCTACCCTTGCTAAATCGAGAGATGCCCCAGGGACGCCGTGCATTGCCATCTCTCTCTGCTCCATTTGCAGCACCCTTGTGTTACTTCTAACCCAGCAGCTGCTGTCGGATTGCATGGAACAGAATGTCTTACTAACTCATACTATGCACATGTGGGTTAATCATTGTCATCATCATTATTCAATTAGTGGAAAGGACAGGGGAGGGAAAAAAAATACAGTGGCATACTTCTTAATTTTCAGATGATACTGAAAACAGTACTGACATCAGTACTATAATTGCCACATGGCTTGGAATCGATCCAGGGCTCCTGTATCATGATCTTCCATTCCCTCCAGCCACATACCGCCCTCTTCTTTCTCCAAGAAGGTACAATTAATACAGATAGACACCGGCTCAACTGCCACAGCTCCAACCTATGGAATCCTGGGATCTGTAGTTTGTTGTGGCACCAGAGCTCTCTGACAGAGAATGCTAAACCTACAGCGCTTTATAAATAAAGTTTAATAATAAATAAATAAATAAATCTATCTCACAAACCACAAATCCCAGAATTCTATAGCATAGAGCCATGGCAGTTCAAGTCTCTTAAGAGGCTTTAACTGTGGCGACTGCCGAAGGGGGTGACGGTGAGGATATTTTTAAAAGAAAGAAAAGGCCAGAAGCCTAGAGAGCAAACGAAGACATTTAATATTGCAAAGGCAGCTGTCAGACATCCCTCTCTAGAGAACCCAAGGACTGGAAAATAGAACATTTGCAACTCTTCCGTCATCTGGAGTTGGCTCTGGGAAACCCCAGTGAAGAAACCCTGGTCCCTCAAGATCTCTTGCAGAAAAGTCCCTACACGGCATCGCCCCATCCAAATGCTTCAGCTGTCCCAGGACTAACATGTTAATATCATTACTAGGTTGTTAATGATATAATTTGTTGGGTTTTTTTAAATTGTTATTTGCCATCATGTCAAGTTTGATTTATGGCAACCCTATGAATAAGAAAGCCAGTGTGGTGTACTGGTTTGAGCATTGGACTATGATTCTGGATACTAGGGTTTGATTCCCAGCTCAGCCATGAAACCCACAGAATGACCTTGGGCAAGTCACATGCTCTCAGCCTCAGGGGAAGGCAATGACAAACCTCCTCTGAACAAATTTTACCATGAAACCCCATGATAGGTTTGCATTAGGCTTGCCCTAAGTTGGAATGACTTGAAGGCACATAACAACAAACGACAACGAATAAAGGAACCCCAAGAGCTCCAGTCATCAACAGCCAGCTCAGGTCTGCAAACTCAGGTTAGCCGTGGCTTTCTTTATTGAATCAATCTACCTTTCTATGTTGAATCAATCTGCTGCCTTCCACTTTACAGAGAATTATTGTTGTTGCTTTCTTCTAATGAGTCTCACGATGTGTCCAAAGTAGAACAGTCTCAGTTTAGTCATTTTGGCTTATTGTGAAAATTCAGACTTGATTTACTCAAAGACCTGCTCATTTTCCTGTTTTAGCATCTCATCGTGTCCTTAGAGCTCTTCTCCAGTACTACATTTCAAATGAGTTGACTGTCTACCTGTCAAATTTCTTCACTGTTTGCTTTTCACAGCCATTCATAGAAATCAGAAATACTATAGCCTGGGTGATTCTGACTTTGGTATTTAATTATATGCTTTATACGTAAGGATCTTATTACTTCCTTTGTGGCTGTAGATGAGACTTGCCTTTGTCCTGCTGGCTGAGGTTGCACTTCAACAGGATGAGCTGGCTGAGGCTCTTCAGCAGGGAGGGCTGGCTGAGGCTGCTCTGCAACAGGGAGAGATGCGGGCTTGCCTGGGTCCCTTCTTCATCCTTCTCATTAGACTCTTCATCCTGGTCCCAGTCCTGCAACTCCTGGCCCATGACACAAGGGGAGGCTGGGCAGCTCTGGGGCCAGGAGAGTCTGGGTTGTCCCAGAGGTATAGGAAATGCTTAGCAATTCATTACACACTTAAAAGGGGTGGTGGTGGTGGCGGTGATTTTATTCATTTGCAGTGGCCCTTCCACATTTGCTGGGGTTAGAAGTAAAGGGCCCTTGTGAAGGTTGAAAAACAACAACAACAACCAAAAAACATTATTCTTTTTACCTAAGAGAACACCTCTCTAGGAATCTCCAGGTCCTCCACTGCAATTCTATGACCAACATCTGCCAGCATTTGATCATAAAACTATTCTGGAGGACCTACAAATGCCAAGAGAAGTGTTGTAGGTTCTCCAGCACAACTCTATGTCCAGGTTGCACTGGAGGACTTAGAGATTCCTAGAGAGAACATATTAATCAAAACCGCAAATAATCTCTTCCACCAAAGTGAAAACGGCAAACATGGAGGGCCAATTTATATCCTTTCTTTCGCAGATGAGACTCTGCATATTTAAAGCAACACAGATTAAAACTATGTAAAATGACCAGTAAATGTGTAAGTATAAAAGTTATTTGAAAACATACAGTCTATAAAGTTAAAAACATTAAAAAAATTATTAAAAGACTACATACAAACCTTTAAAGTAGCATCACACAACATTAAAAGCTCACCCAACTCAGTTTCTGATGGTTTAAGAACGTTTAAACTTGTTGTGTGAAGCAGAACAAGGACGGCTTTCTTGGGAAGATTGATTCAAAAGTGGTTTGCAATGCTGTCCTCTTAGGCTGAGAGAGTGTGATTCCTTGCCCAAGGTTACCCAGTGAGTTTTCCTGGCTGAGTGGGGATTTGACGCTTGCTGTCCCAAAGACCTACTCCAACGCTCAAACTGTTACACCATGCTGACTTGCTTCCTGCACCTTCATTTCTTCTCTATCTTATTTTCTCCCAAATTGCAAAGAGGCATCATGCCTGTTTTTCATAACCACAGCAACATTTCATAAGAAAATGAGATCTGGGTTTGCTTCCAAAATCTGTGCAGGTGTAATTGATCAACAACAGCCCATGACAACTCCACTGACAATCCAGTTCAGGTCTCCAACTGCAGATCTGCCCCCAAAACTCTGAAATTACAGTGGTCCCACCACGTTTGCTGGGGTTAAGGATGAAGGACCCCTGTGAACGTGGAAAAACTGCAAATGAAAAGAACACTATTATTTTTTCCTAAGAAAACATCTCTCTGGGAATTTCCAGGTCCTCCAGTGGAACTCTATGGCCAACATCTACCAGATGTTGGTCATAGAATCATGCTGGAGGACCTACAAATGCCTAAGGGGTATCCAAAGGTTTTAATGATCACCTTTAAAAATTTGACAGAAAGTCTGTTTTGATTTGCAGGCTTCTACAATATCAGGTATTTGGAGGGGAAAATGTATAAATCTAGATAGTGACTACATAGAGATAAGTTAACAACTACAAATCAAAACAAACTTTCTGTCAATTTTTTTTAAAGGTAATGATTAAAACTTTTGGAGACCCCCCTCATAGATGTTGTTGTTGGAATTTTTATGTTGTTTGTAACAGAGAAGCCAGATAGAAATAAAAGCTTTATTTATTTTATTCATTATTAAGTATTAGAGAACTGATTTTTCTAGGACCTTCTAGGTTCTCCAGCACAACTCTATGGTCAACCTCTGGCAGAGTTGCTCTGGAGGACCTAGAGATTCCTAGAGAGAACATATTAATCAAAACTGCAAATAATCAAAGCCGCCAAAGTAAAAGCCACATATGTCTGTATGCTTTTGTGTGTTTCAGTCTCGAGGGACGACCTTGGGATCTGCAGGGAGGTTTCGTTGCCCATCGTGCCGCCATGAAGTGGTCCTGGACAGACATGGCATTTATGGGCTGCAGCGGAATCTGTTGGTTGAGAACATCATTGATATTTACAAGCAAGCCTCGGCAAGAGGACCAGAGAGGTTGGTTTCATTATTCACAGTCAGTTATGGGGTGGGGCAAGGATGTCTTCGCACTGCAAAATGGGGTGGACTTTGCACTTTGCAGACAGGTCTATCCCAGATATCACCATTGGTGGAATTTTTGTTGAGAGCCATTAAATGAGAAATTATGGAGGCACATCTTATGCCAAGTATCTGGTATACTTCAACCCCACCTCTGGTTTGAAAAGGTCTCATGGTTTTATAGGTCTGCTTTTAAATGTAATTTTTGACACCTACGCTGATGCTCAGAGCAACCAGTTGGTTTAGGGGAGTGAAGAAGAAAAGAAGTGAAAGGGAAGGGTGACTAAAATGGGTAAGAGCTTAAAATCAAAATGTCGTGATCAAAATGTCATGATCTGCCCGCTGGCAAGGATAAGATATGGAGAGTTTCTTTGCAAGTGAGTGAGCCCTGGTGGGAGTGAGCCCTGGTGACGCAGTGGTTCAATGCTTGTACTGCAGCCACTCACTCAAAACCAGAAGGTGGCGAGTTCAAGACCAGCAAAGGGCTCAAGCTCGACTCAGGCTTGCATCCTTCCGAGGTCGCTAAAATGAGTACCCAGATTGTTGGGGGCAAATAGCTTACAATTGTAAATGAAGCTGTTTGTTTAACAAATTGTAAGCCGCTCTGATAGTCTTGGCTGAAGAGCGGGGTATAAATAAAAACATTATTATTAATAAAGAAACAGGAGTGAATTATATGGATGCTATGTTATAGCTTTGCAAGCAGTAACAACAGAAAATGAACGTGATATAATTTATTTATTCATTAAAATATTTATGTGTTATCGTGTGCCTTCAAGTGATTGCAGATTTATGGCAACCCTAAGGTGATCCTATGATAGGGTTTTCTTGGACTGAAAGTGTGAGACTAGCACCAGGTCACCTAGTGGGTTCCCAAGCAGAGATTGGAACCCTGGCCTTCAGACTCATAGACCAACACTCAAACCACTACACTACAATGATATATCCCACCCTTTATTTGAAGATCTCAGGCCAAAGAAGGGTTTTCCTGGAAGTAGCCAAACCACAAATAAGGTTTTCTTAACTTTATGGATGTGAAATATTTTATTTGGCCACAAGAGGTCTCTGCCTGCTACATTTTCTTAAAAAATCACTTTTAAAGATACATTCATTCATTCACCCTTTTCTTTTTCTTTTTTTCTTTTTTTTAAAAAATGGACATATTTATTGGGGAAAACAAAGAAAAGTACAGATACACCTCAACAAATTAGATGTGCTCCTGGGTATTATTTTTAAACAGAAAATTTAGTTCTGGAGGCAGAAATAAAATGAAAGAAAAGGAATAGGTTGATACATCTCAAGAGAGGAAGAGAGAGAGGCTGCATCTACACTGCAGAATTTAATCAGTTTGGCTCAATGCTGTGGAATTCTGGGATTTGTAGTTTTGTGAGACATTTAACCTTCTCTCTCAGAAAGCTTTGGTGCCACAACAAACTTCAAATCTCAGAATTTCATATGCTGGAACTGTGAATGTTAAAGCGATGTCAAACTGCATTAATTCCGCAGTGTGGCAGCAGCCAGAGAAGAAAAATTCAACACCTTTCAGCAAACATCTTATTCAAAACTCACAAAGTGAGCACATGAAATGAAATAGTCAGGTCAGAATAAGCCTTGTTTAAGTACACAGAAACATTGCGAAACATCTAGAAACCACTTGAAGACTTCTAAAATCACCCAGGAGTGCTGCACACGATCTCAGAAAGGGATTCTGGAGGCAGCTGCTGTTTACCTGGCCTGTTGTAGACAGGCACACTTGGTTACTGTAGGGTCAGCTAGAATCCTATTCTTTCATTGATAAAGCTTTATTACATTATTTATTGCATGTATAGAGATGAAACCCATGCCTGTATTCTAAATTTTTGAGACACTTGCTACCAAAAAACCCAAGGTAAAGAATCCCATTTCCATGTATCAAAAATGGAGTGCTAGAGCTTTAGCCAAGGTCACCTTAAAACTTAAAATTAGAGCAGGTGCTGAATTTCTTCCACTTTTCATTCCTGGATTCAGAAAGCTCAAGTTAACAATCCTTTGAAAGGAAATTTCCCAAAGTTTTTAACCTTCAGATGTACCTTTGTGGTGGTTGTCATGTGCCTTCAAGTTGATTCCAACTTATGGTTACCCTGTTGCAGGGTTTTCTAAGCAAAATATAATAATAATAATAATAATAATAAGAAGAAGAAGAAGAAGAAGAAGAAGAAGAAGTTTTATTTATAGCCCGCCTCTCTGATCAAAAAATCGAGGCAGGGTACAACACGTTAAAAGAAAGTTACATTAAAATATCCTTCCTAATTCCCACCTCCCACCCCTTAAAATAGAATTAAACTAAGAAAGATTAAAACAACAAGCAATAACACAACATAGAATAATAGCTTAAAAACACTTTTTGGGGGGGACAGCGAAGGATATGACTTCTGGGTATATAGAATGAAGAAAGCTGATGCGTCTAGGTAGAGCTATTGGAGACAGGAGGATTAGTCGCTATCTGGGAAGGCCTGCCGGAAAAGATAGTCTTTGCGGCCTTTTTGAAGTGGTCAAGAGTTGTGAGGAGACGCATCTTGCCCGGCAGGCCATTCCACAGCCTGGAAGCGGAAGCAGAGAAGGCCCTCTGAGAGGTCTGCGACAGCCTGGTCTTCATAAGGCTGTAGCAGGTTCCTCCCAGAGGACTGAAGCATACGGGGAGGTTGCCATTGCCTTTCTTTAAAAGAGAGTGTGACTTTTCCATTGCCATCCAATAGTTTTTCATGGCTGAGCAAGGATTTCAACCCAGATCTCCCAGAATCCTAGCCTAACATTCAAACCATGCTGGCTCTCGTGGCAGCTTTAATGGAATCACAGTGCTATAACTGTGTAATGTGGGACAAAACTACTGCAACAGAATGTAACAGCTGTTCTGTCAGGAGGATTTTAGTAATGAGGCTGAGCTATATTGAGTTGGACCTTTGGTTCCTCTAACTTATTATTGTTATTTCTTGTAGGCTGGTGTTTCCCACCATCTTGCACTTGAAAGGCAGTTTAAAAGGCAGTAGTGCCTAGAGGTTTCCATATCAGCATGGTGATAAATTCAGGCTCTCTGGGATTAAACTGAGGCCATCATACTTTGGCCACATCATGAGAAGGGAAAGCTCATTAGAAAAGGCAGTATTGCTAGGAAAGGTAGATGGTGGAAGAAAGGGAGACAGCATGACAGACGGATAGACCTGAGCAGAGAAGTGGAGGACAGGGAGTCTTGGAAATGTCCCATCAATAGGTGGTAGAATTCAAAGATATAGACGTGTTAGTCTGTAAAATCAGTATGTAAAGAGATCATGTAGCCCCTTTGAGACTAATTGAGAGGAAGAAGTTGGCAGCATGAGCTTTCATAGACTTACGTCTACTTCCTCAGATGCATTTGATAAGATTGGCATGAGTCTGGGTCGACTTGAGGGCAGTCAACAACAGCAACAACAATGGTGTTGGACTGTGGCTGCAAAACTAGGTCCAGGACCTTAGACAGCAACTTTAAAGCTATCAAAAAATTAGAGTGCTTTGTCCCATTGACATGGCAGCCACCAACTACCACTGAAGATATGCATTAAATGCATATATCTCCATATCCAGATGAATACACATCCTCCTTCTATGTTCCTATGCACTGTGTTCTCCCATCAGACCTCTGTTAAAAAGCGAGCACCCGACCTGCGAAGAACACGAAGAAGAAAAGATCAACATCTACTGTGTGACGTGTGCTGTCCCCACCTGCTCCCTCTGCAAGGTCTTTGGAGAACACAAGGAGTGTGAAGTGGCTCCCCTTTCGGACATCTACATGAAGCAGAAGGTCGGACTTGTCCCTGTTTGCTTGAATGTTCAGATCTCTTACATTCCCAGCCAAAATGGTGATGAGAAGTGATGCAAATCAGTTTTGCTTGTCATTTTGACTGGGATGAGACCAATGAAGAAGGTATGTTTGAATGCTGTCAGGGACATGTGGGAGCAGCCATTGGAGGTGTTGAGGGAAAATTGCCCCTACTCTCTGTATAGCTGCCCAACCCCAATTTAGATTCACTGAAACAAAGATGCCCTAGATCAGTTATCTCATCCAATCCTAGATCAGTTATCTCATCATTCAGTTATCTCATCCAATGACATCATTGTAGAGTGGTTTCCTAGCTGCCCCTCACTCATAGGCTAAAAAGTTGAAAGACCACTCCCAAGACTTAGTTATTGACAGCAAGAGTTGTAAAAGATATTATTATTATTATTATTATTATTATTATTATTATTATTATTATTACAATCAGCCCTCAATATCCACAGATTCTTTATCGATGGTTTCAAGCTTCCACATATATAAATTCCCAAAAGCAAACCTTGATTTTGCCATTTTATATAAGGGATACCATTTCATTATGCCATTGTATTTAATGGGCTTTGAACATCCATGGATTTTGGTGAATAACAGTGAATAACAAGGGCTATTATTATTATTATTATTATTATTATTATTATCATCCCCCGAGTTTTACCCCAAACTCAGAGCAGCTGATAATTTAAAATAATACAATTAAAACATACAATGCAGTTAATGCAGTCTGATACTGCTTTAACTGCCATAGCACAATGCTATGGAATTCTGGGTTTTGAACTGTTGTGAGATATTTAGCCTTCTCTATCAGAGAGATTTGGTGCCACAACGAGCTAAAAATCTCAGGATTCCATAGCACTGGGCCATGGCACTTAAAGCGATGTTGAACTGCATTAACTCTGCAGTGCAGATGCAGCCAAAGGCAACAATGAGTTCCCTATGTTCTTTACCATTGGCCATGTTCAGTGGAGTTGATAAAAGCTTAGGCCACGTTCCTGCTTTATATGATGAAGCATAATTTGACAGCATCAATCTGAATCCATTTTCCTCTTCCTCATTGCTGCAGAGCATATTGCTTCTTAAGGGCACTGGTGAACAATGCAAAGACTGTTGAATGAACTTTGGCTTAGGGACAGAATCCTAACTATGCCTATTACTTTGAAAGCATCTCTCTTTTTTTGTTTGTGTGTGGTGGGGGAAAGGATCTCATAGTCTCAGGGCTGTTGTCAGTATTCTTGGTGGAAACTTAATCTGACCTTTTTGTATTCTCTCCTCAAGGCGGAGCTGACAGATGGGATTGGGAGTCTTGTGGCTGCAAATGACCGGATCCAGGCCTATGTCGGCGACTTGCAAGGCACATGCAAAAATATTGAGGTAGGGCATTTATTCTCATTTGTGATGGCTACTGACTTCTGTGTCAGTGGGGAGGTAAATCCATGTCACATTTTAGAATTTACCATGAAGGAGCTATCCAGGGCGCTGAACACATTTGGTGGATCAATTTGATGCTGGACCTATTATAGTGATGAGCTTCAGCATCTTAGGCCTGATCCCAGTTTGGACCAAAAGTCAAAGCAGATTCACAGGCCTGGTGACATGGATACCACGGTTGGTTGTGAGCACCTTTTTGGTTTTATTTACAAGATAAATGAAACATCACCTGCTGTTTCTGCTAGCCCAAGAATTCTCAGAGTCTACAGAAGCAGGCTGAGTCATTATCTCTCCACGCAACTATGTCAAGTCATTAAGTTCAAATAACCAATTCCTTGGTGGAGATTAAACCTTCTTTGGGTGGCTTCATCACGTCACTGCACACATCAGTCTGATTGTTGCAATGCATCCTGACCTGGTTGTGAAGCTCACATTGGCAACTGAAGGGCTATTTTGAAGACCACCTGACTTTTTCCAAATGATTGATTCAGGCCTGTAACCAGGTTATGTTAAATTGAGAGAGTTCAAGTATGGTGAGGTTGACCAGTATAGTTAAATGAAAAGTAAATGTGTGGTATTTGTCAAGACATTATTAAACAGGCTGCACATCATCAGGAAATAAAAATGTGCTGGGTCATAACAAATGCAGGCTATTGAAATCAGTGGTCAGACTGTCCATGCTTGGGGCAGGGTGGCTAGAGAGAAGTTTGGGGCAGCTGAGCTTGCCTATCGCTATGGCCTTAGACTTGCCTTGAATCCCATTGCGGGACATAAATCCTTTTAAAATAAATAAATAAATAAATAAATAAATAAATATTATTTCAATATTTAGGGTGGATGAAGGTGGTTGGGTCCCTGCAGCAGAAAGAGTGGTCCCTTTGAGTCACTTGTAACAGCTGGCAGGGTTGGTACTGAAATGAAATAAATGGATGTGCAAGAGACAACAGCACAAACAATCTTTGGCTGGCTTCCTGTTAGGCGGTTATGGTGTTCTAAGCTAGACTTAAGTCCTGGTAACTGTTCATATTCACATATATGATAATGCTACCTTTGTCACAACTACAAATATCCCCAAAACCCATTGTAAAAAGCAAGCAGCTGTACTATGGGTCCCTGTCTTTTAAGATGAGTTTTAGGGGGCAGATTGGGAGATGGAGCATAACTATGACATCAAAGCTATATCTCCCATGGAGCATCTGAGTGTTTGTGTGTAACCCCCTTTCAGTTGTGCAACTTCCACCAAACCAACAACCGTATTCCACACATTTCTAAAAATCCATTCATTCAATTAGCACACAAAATATGGATTGTTACAGAAGCATTGGGAGAGTTGGAAAGCAACTGGGGACGAAGAGTTAGCAAGAGACACCTTTTTCCATTCAGCACTGGGTCCTTACCTGGGAGGTGCCTGGAGCGAATGCACCTATTGAACCATTGATAATCTGGCCCTCCTAAGAAGTTTTCATGGGGATCAATCAACCTTCTAAACAAGGCTGGATCTACACTGCTAGAGAGCTCTGGTGCCAGAACAAACTTCAAATCCCAGAATTGTATAGGATGGAGTCGTGGCAGTTAAAGCAGTGTCAAGCTGCATTCATTCTAAGTGTGGCAACAGCCCAAGTTGCAGTCCCTCTGACACTATTTCACATTTTAAAAATGGCTGGAATTAACTATCATAGTTATAGATGTGTATTCATGGCCTCTATCAATTCACAGTCATGACACTAATGCCATGATACCTGTAATAAAAATTGCTCAGTTCTCCTTTAGCAGGCAGCAGTCCACTTTGAGCAATGAAGGTCTGTTTTCCTAGCAGTCAGGGCACAGCAGACTGACTTTTCCACCACCCTCCCATAAGTGATCTCTGGTGTGACAGGGATCTTGCTTCTCATTGTCACACCAAAGATCACTGGAGGGAAACAGGTGAAACCACTCGTCTTCTGTGTCCCGGTTGACAGGAGAACACAGACCCCTGTTGCTCTCAGAGGCTGCCAACTGGTAAGCAGTGGTATACCTAGTACATTTGATACTTGATGTCCCACTGCCTTTCCTGATGGTACCATCAGGAACTGCTGGCCAGGTGGCAAAGGGAGAAGGTTCACTTTCCTGCCTAGTTAGCGGATCCACCAGATTCAGGAAGCATGCCCTTCCCACCAGTACACTGAATGGCACTGAATGAGCCCTGGTGGCACATTGGTTAAATGCCAGTACTGCAGCCACTCACTCACAGTAGCAAGGTTGTGAGTTGGATACCAGCCAGGGGCTCAGGGCTGACATCACTAAAATGAGTATTTAGCTTGTTAGGGACAATTAGCTCACACATTGTAAACTGCTTAGGGAGTGCTTATGTGCATTGATAAGTGGTAAAGAAATGTACTTGCTGTTGCTATTGATGTGTCACCCAGTGCAGTGCGCACTCCTTGCACCCTTTCTAGTGATGCCCCTGACAGTAAGTCAGGCTTGGGAGAGGGGCAAGGGACACTACTAGTGGAAAATATCACAGACCTGGACCAATTACTGAAGAAGGTCAAAGAAGAAAGTGCAAAGTCAGGTTCATTACTGAACATAAAGAAAACAAAAATAGTGTCCACAGAAGTAATACATAAATTCAACCCAGACAATGAAAAAATCCAAATAGTTATATAGTTCCCATACCTTGGTTCAAGCATTGATCAGAATGGAGACTTCAGTAAAGAAATCAGAAGAAGTCTAAGAATGGGGATAGCAGCTATGAAAGAACTGGAAAAGATGCTAAAATATAAAGGTATACAACTGAGCACAAAAGTTAGAATTGCCCAAGCCATTGTATTTCCCATCACCATGGATGGATGTGAGAGCTGGACAGTGAAAAGATCCGACAGAAAGAAAATCCATTCATTTGAGATGTGGTGGTGGAGAAGGGCGTTGAGGATCACGTGGACAGCCAAAAAAGACCAACAAATGGGTCCCTGACCAGATCAAGCCAGAAATCTCCCTGGAGGCCAAAATGATCAAACTGAGGCTGTCATACTTTGGTCACATCATGAGAAGGGACAATGATCCTAGGGATAGTAGAAGGCAGTAGAAAGATAGGAAGACCGCATACTAGATGGATTGACTCAATCAAGGAGGCCATGGGACTGCATCTAGAGGATCTAAGCAAAGAAGTGGAGGATAGGGGTTTTGGAGATGTCTCATCCACAGGATCACCATAAGTCGGGTCAACTCAAGGGCAGTTTACAACAATAGCAAGATTCACTGCTTAGTTAGTTAGGTACAGTTAACTAAGCAGCTGATCTAGAATCTCAGCCATTTTCCCCATGAGATGTAGGCTTCTGACCACTTCCATAGATAGGGGCCTCCTCCTCCCCCTTTTTTTTCTGGCAATCTCTACAGCTCCCGTTACAATCGGTCGCTGCCAATCTTTATGTGAATAGACATTCATCTGAAAACAGAGCAAGGAGTTTTGTCTGTTAATGGTACATTAAACATACTGTGAAATTACAAACGGTTGCTTTTAGAAACTTTTACTTAAATTGCTGCATGGCAGTATTCTCAGTGTGATTCAGGATGAATCAAATATGTGTGTGTGTGTGTGTTTAAAAGTGCTGTTTATGCATGTGAGGGAACCTACCACCACCACCACCACTGATATTTGAGAGTTTTCAGTTTGATTTGTAACTCTTCATCCCCACTCCTCAGCTGATGATAGATAAATGTCTTGTGTCAAAAACTAAGCAAATTAAGAACAAGTTTTGGGGAACGGGTGGGTGAGATTGAGCTAACATTTTATGTTGCTGGTGTTAATGGATTTTTCTCTATGCAAAAAAAACAAACAACAACTATGCTTTTTTCCTTGAGGAGAAAAAAATCTGTCATTTTTAAAGCATCTCTCATCTGTTTATAGGAGGAGAAGGGGGAGTTAATTTGTGGGGAAAGTGTATAGAACATCTGCATGTGTGTTTCAAAAAAATGTAGTTTTGGAGGAGGTGAGGTAACCCTTTGT
Source organism: Urosaurus nigricauda (assembly GCA_034509955.1). Lineage (NCBI taxonomy): Eukaryota > Metazoa > Chordata > Lepidosauria > Squamata > Phrynosomatidae > Urosaurus > Urosaurus nigricauda. The sequence goes on from JAOEGL010000004.1 coordinate 6,603,343, forward strand.
ATTCCTGGTTTGGTTTAACTAACCATAGTAAGGACAAACTATAGTTAGGAAAAATAACAGTTCTTTCATTTCAGCCGTCACTGGAAACTGGAGTTAGTTCAAAACTGAAGAGAGATGTTTTTGATCTCTCTTCCTCATGCTCATAAAGGATGAGAATTATTGAGGAGAGGGAATAAAAAGTATAAGCTCCTGATGCAAGCAGACCTGTTCTCTTATTGCCAACCCATAGTTTGTTACATCTTAACATGGCCATTCATCCATATTAAGCTTTCTATTTCTATTTCATATTACCCCCCCCCCCTTTGAGTAGGAAAATTGCAAAGCTCAGAAGCAGGCCCTGTGTGAGAAGTTTGACCGCATGTCTGCCATTTTGGAAGAGAGGCGCAAGATAATGTTGCAGAGGATCACTTATGAGCAAGAGGATAAGACCCAGCACTTGAAATCCCTCAGCAAAGCATGCGGAGACCATATTGAATCTTCTTCCAAGTTGGTGGACACAGCCTTGCAGTCCATGGAAGAACCTCAGATGGCTCTTTTTGTGCAGGTTGGGTAACGGAAAATTGCTTCCCCTTGCTTCCTATTTCTTGCTTAAACCACAAAAGATCCAAAGTAGCAACTCCTATACTATCAGCTTTAAATCTAAGGGTCATTTTGAGGAGCAGGATAAGCTCATGTCTGATGGTCGTAGAAAAAGACTTGGGTACAGAGAAATGTGGATTCATTCAAATGTCATGTAAAGTACTGTATCAGGAAATGGCCACTGACAGATTCCTCTGTTTGATCCTCCATTCCTGCATCTATAAAATGGATCTTATAATAACTAGTTAGCTGGGTATGTTTAGATTGAAGAAGAGAAGACTGAGACTTGACTTGGCAGCTACCTTTAAAATATCTGAAGGGATGTCATGTATAGAGAGAGCAAACTTGTTTTCTGCTGCTCCAGAGAGTGTGATAGAGTCTCCTCCTTTGGAAGTTTTCAAACAGAGGCTGGATGGCCATCTGTTAGGAGTGCTTGGACTGTGCATTCCTGCATGGCAGAATGGGTTTGGACTGGGTGGCCTTTGTGGTTTTTCTGAATTCTATGATTCTATGATTCATACTGTTAAGATGTTCTTCCCAACGTTGAGGTGGAATCTTTTTTCCTGTAGCTTGAATCCATTGCTTCATGTGTTGGTCTCTGGAGCAGCAGAGAACAAGCTTGCTTTATCTTTGTATGACATCTTTTCAAATATTTAAACACGCTATCATGTCACCTCTTAACTTTCTCTTCTCCAGGCTAAACATACTCAGCTCCAGAAAATGTGATGGAACCTCCTCCTTTGGAGGTTTTCAAACCGAATCTAGATGATGATCTGTCAGGAGTGCTTGTATTCTGTCTTCCTGCATGGCAGAATGGGGTTGGACTGGACTGGAACCAGTGGATTCAAATTACAAGAGATAGTGATTAAATATTAGAAAGAATAGCTTGACTGTACGAGCTGTTTGACAGTGGAACAGACTGGCTTGGAAAGTGGTGGACTCTCCATCTTTGGAGATCTTTAAACAGATGTTGGACTAACATCTTCCAGAGCTAGTTTCGTTCTATATTTCTGCATGTCAGGGTGTTGGATTAGATGGTCTTTTTGGTCACCTTCCACTTCTGTGAGTCTATGACACTAGGCAGCTTTATTTGTTCATTTCCAACTTCTGTGATTTCACTAGATATTATTAGCTAGTTCAGTCTAACATTTTCTGAAACAGAGTTGACTCATGGATCAGAAATGGGAAGTGGTACTCTTTGAGCTTTTTCAGGTGCTTTGTCGAAAACCTAATTTTCCCCACTCATATTCCATTTGTCTGTTTTCCTTCCCATCTCAGAATGCCAAAGTTCTCATCCGGAAGTAAGTATTATTCATTGTCTTAAATTGCCTTCCCATCTTGACCTTTGTGGGAGAGGGGTCTGAAGAGAAGAGAGCTCTTTACCTGGCAGCTTGTATAACTGCTTCTCCTGTCCTTCACTTATCCAACTCCAGAATTGCTGAGATGACCCAGAGCTGCAAACCGGATGCCCTAGAATCAGGATATGACAACATGGAGCACTACACGGTGGATTTCAATGCTGAGGAACGAATCCTTTACCAACTGGATTTCATCAAAAGTATGCGTATGGAAGGGTGGGTTGGGAAGGACTTGGAAAAATCTATAGTATTTTTAATCACCTCTTTCAAAGTCTTCCTCCTCTTTCCTATTTTCAGCAGCATCTCTATGTTCACACTGCGATCTGTCTCTGGTGTCCTGTTTCCTCCATCCACCACTTAGGTCTTCCTCTTTTAAAAAAAGTACAAAAGAGACTATGTGCCATGGTTGTAGACACCACTCTTCCAAGTCTGTACATTGTTCTCGAATGCCTTTCTTCCCTTTCCCCTTTGTAAATCTCTTGCTTCCTAAAATCCTCCCTCCTCCCTTGGTCTACATCAGGGATAGCCAAAGCAAGGCCTACAGGCCAAATATTATGTGCCCTAGGGCCATTATTATTAATAGGACTTCCCAAGGGTCAAATCTTTTGTCTCTAATGCCCACTAGTGGGAATGGGGCATTCTTGCCAAATTTTGGCCCCTAGGCTAACCTAGGCATGGGCAAGGTTTCCCCCAACTTTTTTTTAAATGAAGTGTTTTAAAAGGCTTTCACTTACTTCCTGTTTTTAAAACAAAGCCTGTCCTGGGCCTAAAATTGCTCAAGGGAACCTATTAACATGGTGAATATGCCTCCATGTCCCTCCCAGAGAGTATTTAGGGTTTTTAGGGGCAAAGATGATTTCGATGATGATGATGATGATGACGACGACGACGACGACGATGATGATGATAGGATCATACATTTGGAAGGTGGAATCTCTTCTCCTGCAGCGAGCATCTATTGTTCTGGGTCCTAGTCTCTGGAGCAGCAGAAAACAAGCTTGCTCCCTCCTCAATATGACAGCCCTTCAAATATTTAAACAGGGCTATCATATCACCTCTTAACCTTCTCTTCTCTAGGCTAAACATTCCCAACTCCCTAAGGCGTTCCTCATAGGGCATGGTTTCCAAACCCTTCACCATCTTAGATGCACTCCTTTGGACCCTCTCCAGTTTCTCCACGTCCTAATTGAATTGTGGTGCCCAGAACTGGACACAGTATTCCAGATGGGGCCTGACCAAAGCAGAAGAGAGTGGCACTATTACTTCCCTTGATCTAGACACTATACTTCTATTGATGCAGCCTAAAAGGCTGCTTGGATTTGCAGACCAATCCTATCTGCAGGGCTCCATTATTCCATTATTCCATGATGGTGATGTCATTGTTGTTACAGTCAGCCCTCAATATCCATGGATTCCTTATCCATGGATTCAATCATCCATGGCTTGAAAATAGTCAAACAAAATATAAATTCCATAAAGCAAACCTTTCTATGATTTTTCCATTTTATATAAGGGATGTCATTTTACTAGGCCATTGTATTTAATGGGGCTTGAGCGAACGTGGACTTTGATATCAACAGTGGGTCCTGGAACCAAACCCAAGTGGATACCAAGGTCCCACTGTATGTCTGTTTTAATAAATAGCCTAAAAAATACCTAAGCGGCTTGCTCACTCTCTCATATAAATGTCCTGGACTTCAAGACTTAAGAGTAGTGTGTTGATCTGCCTGTTTGGACTATATCATTGTTTATGAGTTTGGAGCCTAGGAAAACAGAAAGTGATAAGAGGTGATAAGAGGGACCTCCAAAGAGAAACAGGTTAGTGAGGAAATGGCAAAGAACTCTCACTGAACTCTCAGTCTGAAGAGATAGGGGTAGCGAACCTTGCCTGTTTCTTGTGTGTTTGGTTGCTCAACCTTGTCCTTCAGCCCAAGAGTTGGATACCTTAATCAGTGTATAACATTGCATGTGTAGAGCTACACAACCCTGTGTTGAGTTTCAGCTTATATATTTTCCTCCATTATCAACTGCAGTTTGTGTATCAGTTGCTCGGGAACATAAGAGGGAAAGTCCTGTTGAACTCACTGTTAAATTCATACTTGTCTGACTATGTTGGACTAAAGAGGCTTCTAGTGTAGAATTTTGTACTAAAGAGGCTTTTGGATGCATCAAAAAATTATTGAACAATTACAGTTACAACCTGCTAAGGTATAGTTAAAAAGTAATAAAAGAACAGTCATCACACCATCAAATCAGTGAATCTGAACATTCAGCAATAAGTCATTCCATACATTAGAATGAGAATTTGAAAGGTTGGAGGGTTGACTATTTTTGATATATTTTTATTTCATTTTCATTTTTTTATTTTATTAACAGCACAGCCTTTCTTATGTTCTTCACAGCTGTGCTGTCTCTGCTGTCCTTCTGTCAGCTTTTTTCATTCTGACAGCCTTTGAGAACTGAAAGCTTTTAAATGGGGTACTGTACTGCTTTCCGGTTGTACTATTTTTAAACAGAGTTTGAAATTGTTTTTACTTCTGTGTTTTAAATCATTTTAAATATAATTGACAGTTTAATTGCTGTTTCTTTTGAACGGTTAGCTATACTGTATTTGTTTTAATGTGTAAGCTGCCCTGAGACCAGTCTTGGGAAGAAAGGTGGGGAGAGAATGAAGGTAATGATGATGGTGGTGGTGGTGGTGATGGAGATGGAGGAGGAAGAGAAAACAGTGATGATGTACATGCTCTGGGAGTAATTCTAAAAGGACTGTCAAAATATCTGGATGGCACATGTTGTCCCCCTCTTCAAAAAGGGGAAAAAAGAGGATCCCAACAATTATCGTCCAGTTAGTCTGACATCAATTCCAGGAAAGATTCTGGAGCAGATAATTAAACAGAGAGTCTGTGAATATCTAGAAGATAATTCCATAATCACAAAAAGCCAACATGGGTTTCAGAGAAACAAGTCATGCCAGACAAATTTGATCTCTCTTTTAAAAAAAATAAATAAATTACCAGCTTGGTAGATGAAGGGAATGCTGTGGATATAGTATATCTTCATTTCAGTAAGGCCTTTGACAAGGTTCCCCATGACATTCTTGCAAACAAGCTTGCAAAATGTGGACTAGACAAGGTAACAGTTACATGGATTTGTAACTGGTTGACTGACCGAACCCAAAGGGTGCTCAACAATGGCTCCTTTTCATCCTGGAAAGAAGTGACAAGTGGGGTGCCACAGGGCTCTGTCCTGGGCCCAGTGCTATTCAACATCTTTATTAATGACTTGGATGACAGTATTGAGGGCCTAGTTATCAAATTTGCAGACAACACCAAATTAGGAGGAGCAGCTAATACCTCAAAGGACAGGATCAAAATTCAAAATGACCTGAATAGACTAGAAAGCTGGGCCAATGCTAACAAAATGAAATTCAATACAGAGAAGTGTAAGGTTCTGCACTTAGGGAGGAAAAATGAAATGCACAGATATAAGATGGGGGACACCTGGCTGAATGAAAGTACATGTGAAAGGGATCTAGGAGTCCAAGTAGACCACAAGTTGAACATGAGTCAACAGTGCAATGCAGCAGGTAAAAAGGCCAATGCAATTTTAGGCTGCATCAATAGAAGTATAGTGTCTAGATCAAGGGAAGTAATAGTGCCACTCTATTCTGCTTTGGTCAGGGCCCACCTGGAATATTGCATCCAGTTCTGGGCACCACAATTCAAAAAGGATGTGGAGAAACTGGAGCATGTCCAAAGGAGGGCAACTAAAATGGTGAAGGGTCTGGAAACCATGCCTTATGAGGAACGACTTGGGGAGCTGGGGATGTATAGCCTGGAGAAGAGAAGGTTAAGAGGTGATATGATAGCCCTGTTTAAATATTTGAAGGGCTGTCATATTGAAGAGGGAGCAAGCTTGTTTTCTGCTGCTCCAGAGAACAGGACCCGGAATAATGGATGCAAGCTGCAGGAAAAGAGATTCCACCTCAACATTAGGAGGAACCTCCTGACAGTAAGGACTGTTCAACAGTGGAACACACTCCCTCGGAGGGTAGTGGAGTCTCCTTCCTTGGAGGTCTTTAAGCAGAGGCTGGATGGCCATCTGTCAGGGATGCTTTGATTGGGAGTTCCTGCATGGCAGGGGTTGAACTGGATGGCCCTTGTGGTCTCTTCCAACTCTGTGAGTCTATGATTCTATGATTCTATAATCATAATAGCACAATTACAAAACATGATGCTATGTCTCATTCCACAATTGGATGTAGCTCCAGGATTCTTCAAGGTTTCTTTTTGTGCTGAACACTGACACACATTACTGCTATAGCATAAATTTTATTATTGGCAAATAAGGCAACAGATGACACACAGCATAGAAGCATTCCAGCCTTTTCACCGATAGGGCCCAGCCAATGGTAGAATTTGGCCCCTAAATTCATTCTACTCAGAGTTACCCCACTGCCAGCAAGAAAACTGAACCCCCATTTTTCAACATACATGGGGCTCCTGGGCTGGGATTCAGTCCCCGTCCTGACTGAGTCTGATGGAAGATGGGGTCCCAAGAGTTATGGAGTGCAAAGAGGTACACATAGGCAAACAGAGAAAATCAAAGTACACAAGCATGACCCATCTCCCTGTTATTTGCAATAAGAATTATGCAAGCAGTCACCAATAAAGAAAAGTTCATTCTTTCACTCTGTTCCCAGCCTCCATATTTTCCCCCTGTCTCAAGCTGCAAAGCATGTATCCCAAACTAATTGAAGTTAACTCTTTCATAGCAATAGCCATAGCAGCTTCATTTATTACTGCTTCATATGGCCTAAGCAGTGTCTAAGTGGTTTACAATTGTAAGCTAATTGCCCCCAACAAGCTGGGTACTCATTTTAGCAACCTTGGAAGGATGCAAGACTGAGTCAAGCTTGAGCCCTGGCTGGTCTTGAACTCAGAACCTATGGTTTGTGAGAGAGTGGCTGCAATACAGGCATTTAACCACTGTGCCACCAGGGCTCCTATAAGACTTCTTTGCCTTTCATGCCACTGGGCAGTGGTTAATATTAATATTTGGGACATGTAGTAATTGGTTAATTACTAGGGCTGTTGCTCACATTCCTTTGGTGGTTGATGAGCAGATGGGAAAAGAAAGGAGAGACTGCCAAAAGATTCAAACTCAGTCCCATGAGAATGGATGGTACAAGACAAAACGATGGTACAGTCTTGGGAAAGTGAGTTTGTTTGGTTAGATGGGCAAATGGAGTGTCTGCTCACTCAAAATTTACATTACTGTATGCTTTAATTGCACTGTGCTAACAATGGTTTCTCAGTCCTGACAACATATGTTTGTGGAGAGCATAGTTTTCTGAATATGTTTTCTGTTTGTCAGTAATGAAGGTTGGATTTTTGAACTAATGTGTCCCTGTACATAACACCTGCTAGACAGCAGAGGCCCAGCCCACTGCACACTATGTGGAACATGCCACTTTATGACTGATTTCTAGATTCTTAGATGGAATCTGAGTCACTAACAGTCGAGAGAGTGAAACAGAGAGAAAATAATACACATGAAAATCATAAAAGTGTTTAAATCTTCCTATTGTCTCTTGTTCTAGTTGAAGAGCCTGAGCCAACAACTGAGGATGAGGCAGCTAGTGGTGAAGCTGAAGACCCTTTGGTAGAGTTTGGGGCAACTGCTGGTGAGGAAAGCACTGAAGACTTCTTTGCCTTTGGGAATGAGGAGCAGGATCAAGGAAAGGCTCTCTTGATGACAGAGACCCTGAGTAAAGCTGCCCATGGGCTTCCTGCTGTACCCCTCTCAGCATCTCAGACTGAGACAGAAGACCTGGCTGGCAAAGAGGGCAACCAATGGAGTGTCCAGCAGGTGAGATCCAAAGCTGGGGCTCCAGAGTGGGAAGAGAAGCTGGTTGGGAAGAATCAGGTATTATGCAAATACATACAAACCATCAGCCTTTGACTGGTGGAGATACATCAGTAAATCCTCTGCTATGCCAAACCCTGGGCCTTTCTTTCATGCAACTCTTTATTCCACATGTAAGAGGCATTGCTCTTTCTTCTGCACTCATTTCTCACTGTTATGGTTTTGCCCAGATTAGGACCAATCTCTCCAAAGAACTACCTGCTCCCATGAGCTAAGATAATGGTCAGCCATTGCATAGTGCAAATCAGCACCAGCACAGCAATGAATGAATGCCCTTCCCCCAACAACAACAACAACAACACCTGAGCTGAGAATAGCAATATCCTGACAAAATGGAGACTTGTGACTAAGATGGTCATAATTTTTCCCCTCATGATTTTTAACATCTTTGCCTGATGGAGGAGCCAGTGGAGCTTCAAACCTGCACAAGTGTTGCACTAGTATCATACCACCTGTGCAATCTGGATTAGGAGGCCATGGCCAAGATTTGACATCAGGGTTTACATCAGGTGTAAATTTACAGTTCTATATAAATAAAGCTTAATAATAATGTTAAAAAACTGTATCTTCCTTGTAGGAAGTAGACTAAGTCTATAAAAGCTTAGACTACAACTTCTTTTGCTCAGTTAGTTTCAAAGGTGCTACACGATCCCTTTGCATATTGTTTTTAATGTTATAGAATCATAGAACCATAGAATTGGAAGAGACCTCAAGTGCCATAGTTTAATTCTATTTTAATGCTGACCTTTTCATATTTTAATTATGCTGTACCTGTCTTAATGTGTAAGCTTGTCATAAAGATAACAACAACAACAACAGCAACAACAGCAACAAATTTGTTGCTGCTGCTGCTGTTCTTCTGAATTTCACTTCTCTTTTGGATCTCTTGGGCCTTTCTTGGAGAAGCATTGAATGGACAGGAAGCTAGCTCCAAGAAGGCTGTGTCACTAGTAGTCACCTATCATAGCCATTCTGGCCAGTGTCACCCAGAGATAAACTATAATCTATAACAACAATGACAATAATTGAAAATATGTGTTATTGTTTCTAAAACATTGCAATGTTTTCAGACCCAGGCAGAAATCTAGATTTGCTGGAGCCTTTAACATTTTCTTGATATATGGATATTTTTTTAAGAGTCTGCTGGATGGAGAACTCTGTACAACAGGCTCCAGTTCACCAACTCACTCAGAGGGTGTTTTACTGAGCAATGTGCCTATACAAGGCATGGATCACTTCCAAATGGATGGCGCATCTGGGGAAGCCTTCAGCACCACAGAGAGCTCAGCAGTGACTGAGGAGTGTGGAAACCAGGTCAGCAATGTGGAATGCGAAACGGTTGGTCATGGCCTCCTTATGAATGGAATGGCATCTTTCAGCTGTCAGGTCAGAGCTTTTTGGGCCTGTTGCTAAAATACCCATTGAAAGGCCTGTACAAAACTCTTTAGGTTCACATTAAAACAGGAGAAGTGCTGAAGAAGATGCTGTGAAAGGTTGTGTCTCACACAGAGGTTGGGGTTGTAAATTTCTTGGACCACTACTCTCATATTGGCTGGGGGATTCTGAGACTTGCAATTCAGAAAGAATTCCCCCTCATCCCCATGTTTGTGTCTTAGCTCTGAAATATAACTTAAAAACAGGTTTAAGCACTCTATATGAGATAGACTACAACTCTTGTCCTCTCCAGGGCTTCCTTTATCTGTCCTGAAATGTCCCAGTTTGATTGGATGACCTAAGCTGTATCTACGCTGCAGAATCAATGCAGTTTGGCACCACATTAATTGCCATTGCTCAATGCTATGGAATTCTGGGATTTGCAGTTTTGTGAGATATTTATCCTTCTCTATCAGAGAGTTCAGGTGCCACAACAAAGTACAAATCTCCATATTCCATATCATTGAGACATGGAAGTAAAACCAGTGTCAAACTGCATTATTTCTGCAGTCACTCTCTTTCCCTCTTGCCTTCTTTCCCTCCAAACCAGGATTCATTTGATAAGGAGATCCTCTTCTCTCCTCAACTCTGCAACTGTATGACTGCTAAAACAGTGGCTTTTTTTTAAAAAAAAATCCTGTCTAATGTAGAGGACTGGCAAAGATTTTTTCCCCAAAGGGCCAGGGACCAGCACCATACGTGTGGAATCTGACTACAACTGTTTAGTTCTTTCTTGGAAATTCACCAGGGACCAGCAGCTCCAGGGACCACTACTTTCAGCAGAGTTGTTCTCAAATAAAAAAGGACCAAGACATCCAAAGCTTTCCTGGTAAAGCAGGAGTGAGAAAACTGCAGCTTGTGTTCCATATGCAGCCCTCCAGGTCTTTTTTTTTTTTTTTTGGGTGGTCAATCCCAGCAGTCAATCTTTTGGTATATTTTTTCAAAACTTCCTATATTCTCTATAGGTTGTGGGTGACATTTTCCATGTTTTGTCCACCCAGGGCATTTTAGACTGCCCCCCCCCCCCCTTTTACAAAAGAAAGTGACTCAGGAAATCATTTCCTATTCACTTGTTTTTATAGAGAGCCTCTCTTGACCTAAAAAGGGCAAAAAAAAATCAGCTAAAACATGGTAAAAAATGCTCTCACATGCCTCCAGGGGAACATGGCAAAGATATTTATTGTTATTATGAATGTGACAACTGTTTATTAGGAATAAGTTCTTATTGCCTCCCTGAATACCTGCACATTTGGTAGCACCCAGTGTGGTGTCTTGTAAGACAGATAGGATTGTATCGGCACCCCTTCCCCACAGACAGGGACCTATGAAAGTGGCAAAGTGGCAGCAGGCCATGGCTTGCTTTCACATACTACTCTCCAGCTGTCCTGTGTAGAAAACCATATTTTTTTTGCACAGAAAAGAGGACTTTGTGCCCAAAAACCTTAGAAAAACATGTTTTTCTATGCATAATAATTTTTCCACAACATTTCAGGACATTTGAACATGGGGAGAATACTGCAATGTAATACCAGTATTTATTTTCTTCTTGAGTGGGGAGAAAACTGTGTTTGTGTGCTGTGTGCCTTCAAGTCATTTCTCAGTTATGGTGACCCTAAGGTGACCCTGTCATTGGATTTTCTGCAGCTGAGAGAGTGTGTGGCTTGCCCAAATTCACCCAGTGGGTTTCTATGGCTGAGCAGGAATTCGAACCCTGGTCTCTAGAGACATCGTTTGATGCTCAATCCACTTTTTATCCACACATACAAGTATGAAAGATGATGTGCATCCCTAGTGGACATAGTTTGGCCAGAGTTTGAAAGAAATTAAAGTGTCTGGAGATTTTAAACCCTACAACCCCACAACCTGCGCAACCACTGACCATGTTGGATGGGTGATTGTGGGAATTAAGATCTCCCCAAAAGTAGTGATTTCCAAACTCTGATTCAACCATCAAGGTAAAATGTCATAGAAAGACATGGATAATTTGATATCGGTTGGCATCCTCCCTTCAGATAATATATAGAGTTAATTTTGATGCTACTGCGCTCCATGCTGATCAATCTTTGTTCTCTCTTTGCCTGGATCAGAGAATGGCCTGGGCTGCCTCTTCCTGAGACTGCCTCTCTGTAAGTCTATTCTTAGTCTCTCACTCCTCTTCTTAACAGCATCTTTACAATGGCTCAACTGTGAGCCATGTGTTTCATCTTCAAGGACTTTTCGTTGAGGTTGGGAAGCTGGTAATAAGAATAGGAAGGACACTTTTGGAAACTTTCAGACTTTTGCATTTGGGGGCCAGGAAAACAGGCAGAAAGGGAGGATTGTGAGAACCAAGGAAGCAGGGACCTAGTCAATACCGAAATGAGAAATTGCCTGTAGGTGGCACAGTGGTTTGAGTGTTGGACTAAGGAGACCTGGGTTCCATTCTTTGTTTGGCCATGAAACTGGGTGACCTTGGGCAAGTCCCAAGCTCTCAGCCTCAGAGGAAGGGAATGGAAAACCTCCTCTGAGCAAATCATGCCTAGAAAACCCCATGATAGGTTTGTCTTAAGGTTGCCATTACAACTTGAAGGCACACAACACACACAATAGCAATAACATGTACATTTCTATCACACATCAACAATGCACAGCTCTTGGGTAGTTATATATTTTTGTTTTCTGCCCACCATAATTTATCTCCCAAAGATCTTGGTTTGTGTGAGAGAGACAGCATGATGTTGTGGGCTGAGTCTTGGACTAGGACTTTGAGAGATCCACACTTGGCCATGGAAACCCACTGCGTGACCTTGAGGAAGTGACATTATGTCAGCCTCAGGGCAAGGCAACGGCAAACCCCTCTGAACAAATCTTGTCAAGAAGAAAGCCCCATGATGGGTTTGCATTATGGTCACCATAAGTTGAAATGACTTGAAAGCACACAACAACAATGTAAGCAGATCTCAGTAGGATTTTTTTTTTTTTTTGGACCACAGTGCCCAGAATCTCCCAACCAACATGGCCATTGACCATGCTAGTTAGGGATTGTCAGAGGTGACATTTTTTGGGAAACATGGTCTGAACTTCTTTAATCTCTATATTAGAGATGCTCACCCTAACGTTTCATACATGGCAACAAAGGCATATGTGGCCAACCACCGTCAGAATGTGGACAAGATGGCAGAAATTATTAATGCGGAGGAACACACAACCTAGGAAAGGGTGCAACAGTTTGCTTTTACTTGAATCCATTAAGAAAGGCAAGTTTCTTCCCCCTCCTCTTCTCACTCTTGAATTAATTGAATTCAAACTACTTTTGCACTTTGAACTCAGTTTGCAGTAGCTGAAGTAAGCTGAGGACAAATGGGGAGGAGAGAAAACCCGGGACATTTTAAAAACAGCTTAAAAGGGGGGATGGTAGAGTTGTAATTGCAACTTTACCAACCAAATTGGAACAGCTGGAGGAAAAATCAACTATTAAAAATTGTGAAAAAAAAAATAGCTTTGCAAAAAATAACAAAAAGAAAAGTTCCCAAATGCAATGTTTAAAAATCTCTGAAAAAGTAGCCCAAAGGCTCACAACCTTGCCCAGCAGGAAGACATTTTGTACATTTCTGATTCTTCCAGATCAGAGGGAAACAAGTGAGTATAAATGCCACTACATTATCTCCTCTGAACTGCTTTAGAGAATGCCAGAGTGTCAATACGGTCTTTTAAAAATCAGTGAAACCTGAGTACTGAATGGAGCTAAAGAGGATGATTTGGAAGAGTTCGTCTTTCCACGCTATTTGAATTTCATTGTAAAGCCAGAGCTTTACCTTGACAATGAGCCTGTGAATTGAAGGAAGCCTCATGCTTCCTGGTTTATTGTAATTATGTCCATGTCCTACATGGCTCACGTATATGAAAAGGTGCTCCATTTTGTCTCCTACAATGTAAGGTCGAACACACCGCCAATTAGAAGCTATGCTGTCTCTGACCTAAATCAGTTACTAATCTCCAACAAGGGGGGGGGGGAACATAGTGTAAGAATAGTCGTGGCAACCCCCTCTCTCAGCCGCACTCTCTCAGGCAATGGCAAAAAACCCTCTGAGGAAACCTTGCCAAGAATATTCTAAGATAATGATCACCATAGGTCATAGTTGACTTGATAGCACATAACAACAACAGTAAGAAGCTGTGATTTGGTACACAATGCTATGAATGCTTTAAAAATAATTTTTTCTATTTATTATGGTGCCAAGATAAGCTAAAGTTTGTGTCTGCCGAAGATGGAAATCTTCGAGGGATAGAGAAATTGCTCACTAAGAATATTTTTATTTTGTTATTCCTTTCATTTTGATTGACAAAAGTCTTATGCTATGTCCTTATTTGTTGGTTAAACACATATTTAGGGTGTTATTGATTAAATGCTGGATTGGGGTTTGGCAGAAAGGTAAGGTAACCACTGATACCCATTTCTTTGTTATGGGGCTTCAAGCTGACTCTGACTAATGGTAACCCTACCTTCTTTTGAGGCTAATATGGTAATGGTAACCTAAACCCTTCCTCGACAAGAATTATTCACAGGTTGCTGTTACATGTCTCTAAGCTTGGAAGGACAGCCAACATAGTGTAGTGGTTTGAGTACTGGACTACAACTCTGGGAGACCAGGGTTCAAATCCCCATTCAGTCTTGGAAATAGAAGAAGGTAATGGTAAAGCCATTTTCAACTAGTCTTGCCAAGAAAACCCTCAGATAGGTTTGCCTTAGGGTCAGAAATGACTTGAAGGCCAACAACAACAGTAAGCTTGAGCGAGTGTGACCTGGACAAAGTCCATTTGTGGATTTCCATGGATGAATGGGGATTTGAAACCTAAGTCCTAGTCCAGCACTTGAGCTACTACATCTCACTGGTTCATTCATTTCTTCTTACACATTCCTGTTTTCCTAATGAAAACGGAATGGAATAGAGACTTCATTTGTGTCCATGTTTTCAGAAAGGTCAATAGGACACATTCTGAGATTCTCCTTTCCTCCCTGGAAACCCTTTTGAATCCCTGTGGACTCTTTGAAACGGGAGGAATTTCTCCCAACTCCGAATGGAGCCAATGCGGATTCATGTAAATTCGCTTAACTAGCGAATTTACATGAACCCCTTCTCTGTTCGGAAGGCATTCGAAATTACTTCCCATTACCTAAAAATCACCCCCTCCTGCCCGAAATTGCATGCGAAGCTTTAATTCACAATAACGTAAAACCCATGATTGCATTCGGAGTGGCTTCCCTCTTACCCGAAATTGCGTGCGAAGATTTAATTCACAATAACGTAAAACCCATGATTGCATTCGAATTGACATTAAATTATACTTCCAATTTCCGACGTCTGAAAGAGTCCTGTATCTTTCTGCTTCTCCAGGGACCGGTGTCCAGTTCCACGGCTGAGACATGGAGAAGGGAGGACTTCACCGAGCCTCTCCTTAGCAGCTGCTTCAACCCCACCCTTTGGCTGCATGACTAGGGAAGGTTAGTGTGCAAGAAAGGGCAGAATTCAGTTCCTTGTGTTGAGTGTCCCCACTTGTTCTGCCATGCAGTTTCTGAATCACTAACAGTTGGAAGGAATTCAAAGATATAGCCGTGTTAGGATGTAGAATCAGTACATAGAGAGATCTTGCAGCATCTTTGAGACTAACTGAAAGAAAGAAATTGGCAGCGTGAGCTTTTGTAGACTTTTCTACTTCCTCAGATGCATTTGGAAGGAAAGATGTCCTACCCAATTTCCCCCCAGCAAAACATGGCTGTCCATCATTGGAGCCTCGGAAACAGAAACCTGCATAATCTAGAACACTAGTTCCCAATGTATGGTCCTCTAGATGTCTTGGACTAACTTTTAAAAAGAGTTAAAATCAGTGGTGGCAGCAGCTCATGTAGATGCCCTCAAGGGGTGCCCATCCTGCTCAGCAGAAGCAAGGTGAAGGAACACAGAAATGCTTGCCATAGGAGTGTAGCTATGATGTGGGGTAAAATAAACACACTGCCATTACAAATAAGAATTCTTTCCCTGCTCCCATGAAATTTTCCTTCAGTCCCCAGATTTTTAGAAATGCAGAGAGTGAGACACTGAAAATCATTTACATCTTGAACATGGAGACATGTTGGATTGCAAAGAAGCATCTGTTTTTGTTTTGCAAATAGATGTTCCATGCCATCTGAACTGAGAACAAAAAACAGCAACATGCAGGCCTGTAACTAACGTCTTCAATTTTTTTCATCCTGTATGGTTTTTAACACCTTGCCTGATGAAGAAGCCAGTGGAGCTTCGAAAGCTTGCAACATATAATATTGCATTTTGGTTGGCCCAGTAAAGGCATCATTGTTTAGTGGGTTTTTGATCTTGAACTCTTATACTTGCTGTTTTCACAATCCCTTGATCTCTTTGGATGCCTAAATTGTATTTCTCAAGGCTGAACTGAAGTATAAAGTTATTGCAAAGCTAGAAATTTAAGGACTGAAGGAATATTTTGGAAAGTGGGACAGAATTCTTGTTTGGGGGGTAATGGTTGCATTTCACCTCCCCCCCCCCCATAGTTCCATCCCTTGGTGAGCCCTAGATCACCCCATGTAGTCACCATGACCTCTGCCATTGGGGAGAGTGTTTTTAGGAACTTTGTTAGCATTATGGACACAGAGAGGATTAATTTGTACTGTATTAAAGAGGCTCTGCTTGATAGTTTTGCAATCTGAGGCTGAGAAAAGAGAGGCTGCTGAGAACAGACTGGTCCTTTTGACACAACTGCTAGTACCATTCTCATAGCTATTGAGTTGGGAGATGGGTTACACCTGAGCACTTTAATTTCCTTTGGTCTTTCAACACTACGGCACCCTCAAGCATCCATCTTCCAAGAGGCTTGCTTTGCAGAGGTAGGTGTGCACCTCAAAGTCAAAGCAACAAGGATCTTGAATCTTTGCCACAGGAGAGCCTGAATAGAATTGCTAGTTGTTTAAGCCCCCAAATGTGGCTCTGGTTCTGGAAGAATGGTGGATCCTATTACTGAAAGAATGGGATGCCTTCTTCTGCTATAGACCGCCTGCTGCATCATTTACAACAAATAAATCTTATATTATAGCAGTTATATACCTAAGTTTTCAGTATCAAAGGAAACCTTGGGGAAACCTGGAATTGCAGCCCGTTCCAGCTCAGAACAGGGTGTGGGTGCCTAGGATCCAATGTCTAATAATAATCATCCTTCTCCTTTAATAGTTCCACTGTGTTTACATTTGCTTCTTTCTTAGATGGCCTCCTGTCTCAACCATTTCATCTCCTTTGTCGTTCTCGTAACCTATAGGTCCATCCATGCCCTTAACTGAATCCTCCATGTGTTGCACACATACTCCGACAGACCAACCTGCCTAAATCAGAACATTGTGTGGGAAAAGTGAGGATCAAATATGATGCACAATGACAGATGTGAGCTCCAGCTGATTCAAGGATGATCCATCTCATCTGCAACCCAACATGGTTACCATTTTGGATCTCCTCAGCTGTCCTTGTTCTTCTCCTTGGACGGTTCTCTGCTCTCACCCAAACCACATCCTTTTTTTGGATTTTTCCCTCCAGGCTTGTTCAGAAAAGGAGTATTAATAAATGTGTGTGTATGATATCTTTGAATCAGCATCTTTGGTTCAGAGTCTGTACTTTCTGTTGGTGAAGGACCTAGCTTAGTCTTAAGTTTCAGGGTCTGGACTTTCTCCTCTGGTCCTTGTGGGAAGGGGAGAAATCTCAGGGCAAGAGCAGAACCTTGAGCATCCTTTGTCTGTTTGTCTGTCTGTCTGTCTGTTTCTTTCTTTTTGTTATTTGTTCACCCACTCCCTGCTTCTATTGCTGCAGAAGCATACTTTAAAGCAGTGACTATACAATCAGCCCTCTGTATCCACAGTTCAACCATCCATGGCTTGAAGATACTAAAAAATATAAAAAATCCAATAAACAAACTTTGATTTTGCTATTTTATATAAGCGACACTATTATACTATACTAATAGGACTTGGGCATCCATAGATTTTGATATCCATGGGGGTTCCTGGAACCAAAACCCAGTGCCCACTGTATTCCATTCAAAGGAGAATCTGGAAAACTTTCTTGGATTGTACTACCACTCTCATGTGTTTACAAAAGTAGTGTTTGTGAAAGTGTTCAAAACAACTGGGAAAAGATTTTCTTTCCCCTCTGTTCCATGAAGACCTTACTAAATTTAATTTTCATCCAGAAAAATATTTTCTCTTCAGTAGGACTTGGTTCTTACTATTGGAATTACTTGCTCAGAGGGACAGTGGTTGATGCTTAATGTATCATGCTTAATAGGCGTCCCAGTCCCTGAGATTTCTGGGCTGAAACCCGAAACCTAGAGACAATGACCCCACTTGCTTACAATGTGTCATTCAAACACACAAGGCCCCATTCACACAACGGAAATAAACCAGTGTAGAAGTGCACATTTGTCCCAACTGCACTTGGTGCAGTTTGCCAGGGGGTAGGGGGGTAATTGAAAAGCCTACTTAAACCAGTGCATTGGCACCGGTCCCCTCCCTGGTTCTTTTTTTAAGAGCCACAATGATCTGCATCTTCGGTAGTATGACCACACTATTGAATCAGTTTAGATCATGTTGCATCATTTCTGGAAATGGAAGTGCTTCCATTTTAAATTGATATAGTGGCAAATTTGAATAGCAACAGGGTTAAAATGGCATGGAGAGATTTGATAACGGTAAACATAGTGGAAACATCGAACTAATTCTGAATCGGTTCTAAATTGGCACGGATATGCACATCTCTTTGTTCAAAAAAGTAATTGTGAATGACCCTAGAGAGAATACATATTCCTGCTTGGGAGTAAGACAGAAATGTTAGCTGAAGGAACTGTTCCCAAAGCAAGATGAAATGAGGAGATTATTTCTTCTCACTTAGTTGCCAAGCAGCCAAGAATAATATCCTGTCTTCACTTTACTTGTGGAAATGAATGGAACTGATCAAGGTTTTCAGTGATGCTGCTTAATTAACAGTTGAGCCACTTTCATCTTCTGCATCTCCCCCTCCCCATTATGGCTCTCTTTCTCTTATGTCTGTGCATGGATGGAATGAAGATGAAATGAACAGCATTTAATCTAGTCAACCTGCATAGTTCTAGCCAGAATGTGAATTCAGGGTAGAATAGAGGGTGAGCCCTGGCGCTACAACGAATGGGAGTAAAGGAGAAGACAACTAAATAAATACAGAGCAGGGGCATAACTATGGAATGGGTGTGTGTGTGTGAGTGTGTGTGTGCAGGCAACTCCAGATGACACCCTAAAAGGGGGTGACAACATTGCTCCCCAAACACCTGCCTTTTGGCAGAAATTTAACATTTTAATTCTTTTTCTAAGTTTCTTAAAAAGCATCACATCTTACCAAATGTTCACTTTAGAAGCATGAAACAATGCACATGCAAATACATTTAGACTGTGTGTGTGATGCTGTGATTTAAAGGTATAATTTTAATGTTGCTTGTTGTTTGTGTCCTATTGCCATTACATCCATTGATATACAGGAATTATGACTGATGAGTAACATTAGTACAAAAAAAAAAAAAAACACATTAGTAAGGCTTCTGTATGGTGTGATGTGGGAGGAGGTCAATGGGAAAGGATGATATCATAAATTACCACACCAGGTGGTACCAATCCTAATGATACCACTGATGCATAAACCACTCTAGAAACTGCAAGCTGCAGCAACAGATCAATTGATCCTTGGAAACTGCAGCACCCTGATGCTCTCCTAGCTGAGCTGGAGATATGCACACAGCCCTTTCCTCTTGCCCATAGCTGACCCTCCCAGAAATGGAGTCTAGGCCCTGGTGGCGCAGTGGTTAAATGCCTGTACTGCAGCCACTCACTCAAAACCAGAAGGTGGCGAGCAAGACCAGCAAAGGGCTGAAGCTTGACTCAGGCTTGCATCCTTCCGAGGTCGCTAAAATGAGTACCCAGATTGTTGGGGGCAAATAGCTTACAATTGTAAATGAAGCTGTTTGTTTAACAAATTGTAAGCCGCTCTGATAGTCTTGGCTGAAGAGCGGGGTATAAATAAAACATTGTTATTATTATTATATTAGGCACCCTTACCACCAATCTGGAATTCACTCATGAAAACTGGAGATCTGGCAACCTTAATGCCCCTCCTGGACATCAACAGGACATGCCCCTAGGTCCAGGTTTTGATTCTGAAATCTCAGGCACTGGGATGTTCCTGACCTAGCTGGCCCAACCTAGCTTTTTGCCTCTTTGGTGGTGTTATCTGCCCCCAAGTTGACCTCGACTCATGGCCACCCTGTGAATGAGATACTTCCAAGAACCCCTATCTTCCACTTCTCTGTATAGTTCCTGCACTCCCATGCCTGATTGAATCAATCCATCTGACATGTGGTCTACTGTTCCTTCTTCTGACCTCTACCTTTCCTAACATTATTGTCCTTTCTAGTGTTTCGTGCCTTCTCATTATATGGCCAAAGTACATCAGTCTCAGTTTTATCATCTTGGCTTCTAATGAGATCCTTGGCTTGATCTGTTCCAAGACCCATCTGCTTGGCTTTTTGGCTGTCCACAGTATCCTAAGCACTCCTCTCTAGCACCACATCTTAAATGAGTTGATTTTCTTGCTGTCTGCTTCCTTTACGGTCCAGCTCTCACATCCATACATAATGATGGGGAATATGATGGCTTGGACAATTCTAACTTTTGTGCTCAGTTGTATATCTTGACTTTTCAGTACTTTTCCCAGTTTTTTCATAGCTGCCCTTCCTATTCCCAATCTTATTTCCTGACTTCAGTCACCATTCCTGTCTATATTCAATCCCAGGTATGGGAATACTTAAACTATTTTGATTTCCAAATTGTCTAGATTGAATTTCTGTATCTCTTCTGTTGTCATAATGTTTGTCTTCTTTATGTTCAGCATTCATTAATCCTGCCTTCGCACTTTCATCTTTGACCTACCTTTTAGCCGTTCCAAGTCTGTGATGCTTTCTGCCATTATTATGGTATCATCCTCATACTTTAGGTTGTTGATATTTCTTCCTCCTGTCTTCATTCTTCCTCCTTCTACCTCTGTCTCTGCTATTCTTATGATGTTTTAAACATTTAAATTGAACAAGTATGGTGATAAAATACATCCATGCCTGATCCCTTTGCCTATTGGGAACCACTCTGTTTCACTGAATTCAGTTCTGACAGTGCCCTTTTGTCCTTGGTACAGGTTTCTCATTAGTACTATCAAATGTAGTTGGACTCCCATTCTTTGAGTGCTTTTTGCCTCTAGTGCCCCCATTCGAGAAGGAAACAGGCTTATTAAAATAAAGTTTATTCAGAACACTTCAGCGTACATTTTCAAGTTTGCTGGTTGCTTTAATCCACTTTAGACTGGGAGAAAACAACATCTGTACATGACCAAACCAATCAGTTTACATCTGAATCAGGAGGTCTGTAGTGCTGGGATAACAAGGAGAGAAGCAGCAACATGTTCGACACACTAAACACGCACACATACACACTCCCACTCCCACACACCCCCACAGTCATTCCTACGCACACATACACATTTTGCTATGATCACACTTCTGTGATCCTAAAGCTGTAGAAGATATACTAGGTCGGTGTATAGCAGCACTCAAGAGCAACAAGTACAGAAGCTGTACATTTTTGGCAGTATTCAGTTACAGGTTTCATGATGGTCATTTGAAGGATTTCAAGAAATATTTCCCCTGACTTTAGAAAGAAAGAAAAATTGTGCTCCTTCCTTGATTTCATTCTCTCAGAACTGAAAATCCACCTTGTTCCTTTTTCACCAAGATTCCTGAGAAGGAACTCTTTGATTCCTCTGGCTCTTGTTTAAAGACCCTTTTAGCAAAACCAGAGTGGATTTTCTGTTCTAGTACAGAGCATATTTCTACTGCTGAACTTGAGATGTTTGCCCTGGGAAACAGAGCAGGAAGGCATGAGAAGAAATGTAATGACAAGAGCTGTGGGGATATAACCCTAGAGATCTAGGTTCAGATCTTTATGTGACCACAAAGCTTGTAGAATAACTTTGTGGCTGTTAGCATCTCTCAGCCTAATCCAGTTTACTATGTGGCTGTGCAGATCTAGTGGGGAGGCGGTGAAATAATATATTTGAGGGACCAGTGCCTTCTGCATGAGTGTTGCTGTTAATTCGCTCAGCTTTGTTTCAGAGTTTAAAGGAGCTATCCAAGGTACCAGATCCCTAAAATAAATCCAGCACCTTGGGTAGCAGAATAAGCCTGAATACGAGTGGATTCACTGCACTAAGTCGTGGGCTGCCCTTGTATGTGTTCTTTCCGATGCTCTTCAGAGAATGGACAGGTTTAAAATTTCATACTAATAATGTGATCTATGTTAACTAATAATGTGAAGTATGGTTTCCCTTGTGATCAGGCAATCACCCTTTCCGTTAACACTACTTGGCTCTTGGGCACAGCTTAGGCCCAGGTTACTTAAAAAATCTTCCTTCTCCATGCAGTTTGTCCATGTCCAGGATTCTCCATATCTCACTAATATTTGAGATGCATTTAGTGTTGTCATGGGAGAGGGCTTTCTCAGTGGCTGTGCCCCAGCTCTGGACTACTCTTCCTACGGCTATTTTGCAAGCTTAATCCAGAATGATGACTAAGACTTGCATTGTGGGACAACAGCTAGTGTCCTCCTTTTGGAGACAATGGATGCATGTAGGACTATAACCTTCAGTGACCATGTAGAGTATGGGGACAAGAAGTACTGGGGAAAAAACTGGTTGCTTATCACTTGGGTAGGAATCCTGCAGTCTGCTAGATATACTAACCTGAATTTTATTGATCAATCTCAGCTAGAGTAAAACCACTTAATCCTTTCAAACATATTCATATATGTCGGTCATACTGTATAGCAAAATACAATAACCTCTCAAATCCACAAAACAATGATACCTTTAATCAGGCAACCAAAATGCACAAAACACATGATGCATGATGTATTTTATACATTTTGGTTGGTCAATTAAAGGTATCACTGTTTTGTGGATCTGGGATGTTATTCTACACTGGATCCCTTGTAAACTAAGGAGCCAAACATAGGCAAATCCCACTGATTCAATGAGTCTTCTCTAGTAAGCAACTCTCAATAGGATTCGGGTCATTGTTGATGCAATCCCCACCAGGCCTAGCTCACATACTGAAAGACAGTGGGAGCTGTAGTGACCTATTAACCAGAAGAAGTGTGAAGTATGAAGAAGCCCACATTTTAAACCTTATTTCTCTCTAGCTCAGGGATACTCTTCCCACCACAACTTTATCTTTCCTCCCTCTTTTTTCTCACCTGGGAGAGAGTTTTTCAGTTCCTGGGGCAGGAGCAAGGACCTGTTTTTCTCTTGCTCAGGTTCCTCTGCTTTTCAAAAGCAAACAAAAAAATATGTGCTTTGATGTTGTTGTATTAAATATAATCATATGAATTTAAAACAGAATGGGGATTGTCGCAAAACATGCTGTCCTCATTCATGGCTGGGCTGAGGCTTCCCGAAATATATAATTTTGGAAGGGAATAATTCACAGACAAGCACTTCTGTGGAGGAGAGCATGACATCGGAACTACGATGAAGAAGGATCACACCATTCCCCCATCCATTGCACTGTTACAAGAAAAGAGGGTGAACTTCACAATCAAAACTTCGCACCTCGCCCCATACCATCCCCTTGATTCATTTGCCTATATTATGCAGCAATATTTTGTTACTACGAGCTTTCTGGGCCAGTCTCTCCTCTCTGGACATCTCCAGGAATTCGCGGAGAAGATGAAAGGTCAAGTCCAGGGAATTTGGACGCCCATCCCGTCTTTTGTTGGAGGAAGCCGACCGCTTGTTTCTTTGCTGCTGGGAAGCTAGTGGCTTGCAGGCTCTGGGGGATGATGGGTGGTCTCTGAAGGCTCCCTCTTCTTCTGAGCTGGCCGAAAGGACTGAAGGGTTGTTTTGCCACTCCGAGCGTCTCAGCCACTGCTCCCAACTCAGGCTGTTGATGGGAAGAAGTTGTGTCACAGTGGATCTTGGCCACTCCAAGGGGAGGCAGGACTTGAGCGGGAGGAACAGCAAGAGGATGAAGGAGGCTGAAACCATCTGGGCCATCAGCACCTGCACTGTGTCTAAGACAGAATCCAGTATCAAAATTAACTTGGAGTTGAGAGAATTACATGTTTTACCTTCTGTATGGGTACATGTGTCTTCAAATCACCCATAACACCTATAACATGGCAACCTGACAAACTGCATAGGGCATTGTTAGGCAAGGAATAAAGATTCCTTCCCCTGAACCACAGCTTACAACATCTGGCATTCCTTGGTTATCTCCTATGCAAGTACTAACTAGAGGTGAACTTACTTAGTTTCCAGGATTAGACAGGATCCGGTGCCCTCAGAGTATTTAGTCACCATAAATTATTGCTTTTTAAAAACTGATTAAATTGATTTTCTTGTATGCTGCCTGCGGGGTTTAGCTATGGGGAGGAGGCCTCCAAATAAGAATTCTGCCTCCACTATGAAATCTTCCATCAGACCCAAAATGTCTAATGTAACATGTTGCTGTTGTCTGTCTTCAAGTCACTTCTGATGTATAGCAGCCCTAAGGTGAACGTATCACAGGGATTTTCTCAGCAAGATTTGTTTGGAGAGGGTTTGCTTTTGCCTTCCTCTGAGTCTGAGAGAGTGTGACTTGCCCAAGGTCACCCAGTGGGTTTCCATAGCCAAGTGGGGATTTGAGTCCTGGTCTCCAGAGTCACAGCCCAACACTCAAACCACACGTCACCATTAAGTGCCTTTGAGGACTTTTTCACATGGTGACCTATGTGCTTCCTTTCTGAAAATGGTTAAAGTGTTGGCATCTCGGAAAAGCAAGCAAATTTGCTAATGCTTATCACACACAGAGCACAACAAGGGGTTATAAGCACATTACTTAGGCAAGAAAGTGAGTTGAAAGTGAATGTGGGTTTCAGATAGATGACAAATCCTATTGCTAACTTGGAAATAACTTTTTTGTGCATGCTCCAAACTGTCATTTCCACAAGTGCATACCCACATGCTCCAGAGAGGGAAGGGAAACCAGGAAGGAAAATCCTCTTTACCCCAGAAGCTCTTTCAGAGGAAGGAAGGCTGATGTTTCCTTTTGCAAACTCCCATCAAACCACACACAAACAATATGTCAGAATCAGTATGGTGCAGTGATTTGAACACTGGACTAGGACTATGGGAACAAATCTTGCCAAGAAAACCCCGTGATAGGATCACCTTAGGTTTGCCATAAGTGAGAAATGACCTGAAGGCACAACAACAACAACAACAACGTGTGAATTCCATAGGGTTTTCCTAGGCAAGGAATCTGCAGGGATGATTTGCCGCTGCTTTCCTCTGAAATACAGCCTACAGCATCTGGTATTCCCTTGCAGTTCCCTTCCAAGACCTGATTCTGCATAACTTCTGAGATCAGAAAGGATGTCTTCAGGGTATCTAGGAAGCTCAAAAAAATTTCTAGCATTGCAGTAACCTAAAACTTCAGCTAAACATTTTTAAATGCAGTTCTAACATGCCCCCCCAAAAGGGTGGGGGATTTACCAAGGGAATGAGAACAAGGGAATTCAAGGTGTGAATGATTTTCAGTCTCTCACTCAGCAATGCTACAAATTCAAGGGGGCAGGATTCTTATCTGGAGGAATAACCTCATTTGCACTATCCCAATAGCTACACCCCTGCACCATCCTGAGACCTCATGATACAGAGCTGGAGGTTGCCATTTTAATTAATAAACACACATATTTCTTTTGGAACCAGCTCCTCTGGTTAACTGCAAAGCATTAAAGCCACTAGCAGTCCTAATAGCATCACAGTCAAGATGAAAAACAAGCCAACCATTTAAAACAGTATGAGCCACAAGTCCAGGAACCCTTTTTTAAAAAATACATCCTCCAAACATGATTACTGTATTTAGATATAACCCAACTTTTAAATATACAAAAAGTATACTGGAATAGATACGGGTTTGGGGGGTCTTTTTGGACAGGCTGCCAAAAAGTGGAATCAAGGTGGCCTTTCTTGTGAGGTACTTCTCCCTTTCAAAGTTCATTTTACCCTTACAATAACCCAGTGAGGTATGTCTCCATAATTTGTTAGGAGCAAACATGATTTTCCTGCATAGAGTCCCATTTTAATCCCTGATATCTTTTTCTAAAAGTGCTTGAGTAAAAGGGCTTTGAAGGTTCTCTGCAGGAGTTATTGCAGAGATTAATCAATTCTGCCAGCCAATGTAAAACAAACAGGCAAACTGGGTTAGATGGATAAGTTTCAGGCAGCATCCTATAACTACTCCTTCTAAAACAAAAATGAGGAATTGTGTGATGCTGTAGAGGTTGAAGCAAGTCAAGGAAGAAAGTGCAAAGGCAGGCTTAAAGCTGGACACTAAGAAAACAAAAATCATGAACATAACTTTAAAGGACATGATGAAAACATTGAAATAGTTACAGATTTTCCATACTTGGGCTCAGCATATCTGAATGGAGACAGCAGTCAAGAAATCAGAAGAAGGTTAGGACTTGGAAGGGCAGCTATGAAGGCACTAGACAGGATCCTGAAGCGTCAAGATATATCATTGAATACCAAAGTTAGGATTGTCCATGCCATCACATTTCCTATTTCTATGCATGCTTGTGAAAGCTGGACAGTGAAGAAAGCAGATAGGAAGAAAACCAGATAGAAATGTGGTGCTGGAAGAGAGCTCTATGAATAATGTGGACTGCCAAAAAGACAAATAAATGGGTCCTAGAGCAAATCAAGCCTGAAGTCTCCCTAGAAGCCAAGATGACTAAACTAAGACTGTTATACTTTGGTCATATAATAAGAAGACATGACTCACTAGAAAAGAAAATAATGCTTGAAAAGGAGGAAGGCAGTAGGAAAAGAGGAAGAATGCAATCCAGATGAATAGACTCCAGCAAGGAAACCATAGTCAAGAATCTGTAAGATCTGATTACAGGGCTGTTAATAACAGGGTGATTTGGTGGTCTCTCATTTATAGGGTCACCGTAAGCCATAGTCCACTTGACAGCAGTTAACAAGGACAATAGAAGTTGTTGGACTACAAGAACTAGCTTTCTTCATGACTGGAAATGTTGACCAGGGCTGCTGGGAATCAGAGAGCTGCACTTTTGTCCATTCCTGCTGTAAAAGATAACTCACCCGGTAAATATCAACAGGGTTGTAGCCAAATTACAGTAAGTGAGAAGCAACAGAGAAGCTTCCAGCATCCCAAGATTTGCAGATGCACAGGACAGCTGGTTGCTTCCATGGGCTAGTGGGGCAGTGAATCTAGCCCAGGTTTTTGTCCACATTTTAAAGCCAATAGCCAAGCCAATTAAAGCTAATATCCAAGATGGTGTACCAGTTTAGAGGATAAAGTTCAGCCCCTTGGATTGCTCCTTCAAAGTTCAGATCTGCCTCCCCAATGTCAGGAGAGTCTCCTGCAGAGGCGCAAAATGCAGTTGGCAGTTGGGGGAAAGAGGGACCAAATGTACAAAAGATCCTAAGAGCTCCATGAAGAGGGAACCCTACCTCACTGGGTTGTTGTGAGGGTGAAAGTAGGGAAGAGAAGCTAGCTATAGCACTTTGAATTTATTTGGAGAAAAGGCAAATTACAAACTGTAACTAAGAAATAATAAGGGGCTAAATATCCTAAGGGCACCAACTCCTGTCTGTTCTTGGAAGCTAAATAGGGCCAGTTTTGGTTAGTACTCACAAGGGAGACCACCAAGGAATACCAGCTGCTGTAGGCTATATTTCAGAGGAAGGAAATGGCAAAACCAACTGTGAGGATTCCTTACCTAAGAAAACCCTATGAAATTCATGGGGTGCCATAAATCGTCACACAACTTGAAAGCACATGGTTATATACTCTAGGCACCAATTCCCATCTGACCATGGAAGCTAAGCAGGGCCATCCCTGGTTAGTACTTGGATAGGAGATCACCAATGAATGCCAGGTGCTGCAGGCTATATTTCAGAGGAAGGAAAGTATCCACTTCTGAGGATACCTTGCCTAAGAAAACCCTATGAAAAACTCATGGGGTCACCATAAGTCGACAGGTGACTTGAAAGCACATGTACAACACTTACACAAGAAATAATAAACAAATGCCTAAGATTTAGAGGAGTGTCAATTAATCAAGCAACAAAAATCCTATGCAGACAATCCTATCATCCACAATGGAATATAGCATGCTCATATTCATTGAATATTGATTGTCAGTTTGGGAGAAGGGAACAACAGAGCAAAAGAATTCAAAATGACCTGAATAGACTAGAAAGCTGGGCCAATGCTAACAAGATGAAATTCAATGCAGAGAAATGTAAGGTTCTGCACTTAGGGAGGAAAAATGAAATGCACAGATATAGGATGGGGGACACCTGGCTGAATGAAACTACGTGTGAAAGGGATCTAGGAGTCCAAGTAGATCATAAGCTGAACATGAGTCAACAATGCGATGCGGCAGCTAAAAAGGCCAATGCAATTTTAGGCTGCATCAATAGAAGTATAGTGTCTAGATCAAGGGAAGTAATAGTGCCACTCTATTCTGCTTTGGTCAGGCCCCACCTGGAATACTGTGTCCAGTTCTGGGCACCACAATTCAAAAAGGATGTGGAGAAACTGGAGCAGGTCCAAAGGAGGGCAACTAAGATGGTGAAGGGTCTGGAAACCTTGCCCTATGAAGAACGCCTTAGGGAACTGGGGATGTTTAGCCTGAAGAAGAGAAGGTTAAGAGGTGATATGATAGCCCTGTTTAAATATTTGAAGGGATGTCATATTGAGGAGGGAGCAAGCTTGTTTTCTGCTGCTGCAGAGAACAGGACCTGGAACAATGGATGCAAGCTCCAGGAAAAGAGATTCCACCTCAACATTAGGAGGAACTTCCTGACAGTAAGGGCTGTTCAACAGTGGAACACACTCCCTTGGAGTGTAGTGGAGTCTCCGTCCTTGGAGGTCTTTAAGCAGAGGCTGGATGGCCATCTGTCGGGGATGCTTTGACTGGGAGTCCCTGCATGGCAGAATGGGGTTGGACTGGATGGCCCTTGTGGTCTCTTCCAACTCTATGATTCTATGATTCTATGAGAAGGAGAAAGTATATTTAAAAATTCTTTGCTTGAGCTCCTTCCAACTTCTTCTACTGTGTTTGGTTGGCTAGCTGAACGCAGAAACTTTCCCCAAAAGAGCAGATGTACTGCAAGATTTTGTTGTTAACTCCCAGTTGTGCTGATATAAAAGCAAAGCTGTTATGTTTAACAGACAAATTGGAAGAGACCACAAGGGGCATCCAGTCCAACCCCCTGCCATGCAGGAACTCCCAATCAAAGCATCCCCGACAGATGGCCATCTGTTAACTGGAGACTATTTCTCTTTTAAGGGGGTTGTCTCTTTTTTATCTAGATAATGTTTTATTTCAACCTATTATATTTGATGTAAGCTGCCTTGATTGCCCAGGCAGAAAGGCGGGATACAAAAATAAAATTATTATTATTATTATTATTATTATTATTATTATTATTTCATCAGACACATGGAGTGTTACCCTTACTTGCCAGATGTGTGTTTGTGTGCATGGAAAGGAGGGGAAATGTTATTTCACATGCATTTTGTCTATCAATAGACATATAAAAATTGTAGGGTTAAATCCAGCTGTAACACATCAGCCTGGTCTATCTGCAACTAAGAATCAGATTTAGCACCGAGTCTGAGACAATTCAACTGGCATTAGTGGCAATGCAATCATCCTAACATTTTTGTATTAATTTACAGATATAGTAGGAAAGGACACTATGATCTTTATCCATGCCTGAACAAATTGAATCAATCTCTCCTGGTATGTTCTTATGTGGCTTTCACATTGAAATTTCATGTCAAATTTCTCTGCAGGAGAATGTCGCCCTACATGTTCTGCCCTTTTAAACAGACACAGCTAAACAAACACACATTTTGTGAACCTGGTGGACCAGAATCTACTTCATGGAAGGTTGTGAACTAGAATCTAGTTCACGATCAATAAAATTTTAAGGCTCTGATTATCCATGGCAAAAGAAAACCATATCTAGGGGTAGCTGTGTTGGCCATATGGCAAAGTACAATAACATCAAAAATCCACAAAAGAGTGATACCTTTATGGGACCGAGCAAAATGCACAAAATGCATATTGAAAGCTTTCAGAGCTTCAAAAACTTACACTTTGCAAAATCTATCTTATATTCTGATTATTATATTAAGGACTTTTTTCTCTCGGTATTGTTTGGAAAGCCAGTTAGATAAAATTATAGGTTCAATTATTGGGATGACTTTGGGAAGTCAACGGAATGAAGGAAAATACTCCATAAAGACAATTATAGAAAAGAGGATTTGTAATAGACAATGAGATTACAAGAAAGTATTGATTTGGTTTTGAAAGAGACGTTCTTTTTTATGATATGTATGGTGGTTGTTATAAAAATAAAGTTTTTTTAAAAAAAACTTACAGGATTTTTTTGTGCATTTTGCTCGGTGCAATAAAGATATTATTATTTTGTATAACTATTGCAGCTATGGGTCATAGAACCTTATTGGAAGTGGCTCCAAAATCATCTCATCCAATCCCTCTGTTCACTGAATCCACAGTTAAAGGACTCCTGAAGTATTCAATCTCTTTTTATGAC
Source organism: Urosaurus nigricauda (assembly GCA_034509955.1). Taxonomy (NCBI): domain Eukaryota; kingdom Metazoa; phylum Chordata; class Lepidosauria; order Squamata; family Phrynosomatidae; genus Urosaurus; species Urosaurus nigricauda. The sequence continues at coordinate 6,633,386 of JAOEGL010000004.1, forward strand.
GTTCCAATGATGGAGAGTCCACCATCTTCCAAGGAAAGCTATTCCACTGTTGAACATCTATTCCTAGTAGACCCCCCCCCCCCCGATCCTTTCTTGTAAATTGAATCATTTGGCTTGGGTCCTATCTTCTGGAACAGCAGAAAAATAATCTTGCACCATCTTCTAAATGAGAGCTATTTAGACCTTTTAAGGATGGCTAATATATATCTTCTCTCTTAGGCTAAAAGTGCAAGTTCGGTTAAAAAAAAAAATGACAGCAGGAGATCCATTAATGAAACCTCCATTATTTTTGTGAAGTGGAATAGGAGCCAGGGATGCGGCTCCAAGTGGGATCGTTGTGCTTATGGGGAGGAGATACATTTCCCATTGAATAAATCCTACAATTTATATCCTGTATCATTCAGTAAAAACAGCACTGAATTATGGGGGAAGATCATGTAAGCGATTCATCCATTGGGGAGACCACGTTGATTCAAAAAGCACTGTCAACTATTACAAGAATTTCCCTCTCTCTATTTCGTGTGTTCTGTGGAATAAAGTAACTTAATTATCTGGGTGTTAATAAGGTACTGAAAGAATGCAAAAGAAAAACAGCTAACATCCAGAAGCTGCTTCCCAAGAGACTGTTTCAGGTTGCTTTCATTCAGTTTAATTTCTGAATGACTTTGGGATCCAGATGAAAATGCACACCGGTGTGAAATGGTTTTAAAGCATTCCACTGAAACTCGAGCCCAGAAAGGCATATCTGAAAAGCAGTCAGAAGAAAAGCACACTGAAAGAGTACTGCGTGGAACAACATCTATTAGTTCCCAACAATTCTTGTATGAGAAATAACCGCATAACGCAGATCAGACAGTTTAAGCTGGTGAGCCAAGCCACAGGCACATAACGTGCAAGGCTGAGCAGTCCATGTGGCTTACAAAAAATACTCTATCCGAACACCCCTGTATATAATTATTTGGATAAGAGGTATTATTCGACTCTAATCCCCATATTCTCCTGCCAATGATCAGGGATGACGAGAGGTGTAGTCAAAGATGCCTTGTTTCTGAGTACAAATCCCATCTCATCCATACAACTTCTCAGGACCAAACATACTGGCTCTCCCCATTAAATATCCAAAACCACTGTTCTGAACGGCATCCTGTCTTTTATCCTCCCAACAGCCTCTGAGGATTGAAGGGAATCCCTGTTGGTTCACTGCATTCTTTCCTAAAGCCAGATTAGACCTCTTTAATATCTTTTCTCTACTTGGAGACCTCAGGGAAGATTACATGTATGGTATGAACTCAAAAGTCAATGGCTCATTCCCTGTGGTCTGCTCCAAGGGTACCTGATACCCAGAGCAGTGGTAGAGGGGGCTTCTATATCAGTGGGAGCAGTGACTCTGCTCTGGGTTTTAGTCCAAACTTTATAGAAGATGTCCAAAATATGGAACCCTATCACCAAAATATGTTCAGCCCCTTGGAGAGCTCATATCCAGAGCCCAATTGTTTTGACTGCAGCTGTCCCTGAGATATTATTATTATTATTATTATTATATTATTTTATTTTCTTACATCCCACCTTCCTCCCAACATAGCGACTCAAGGCAGCAGAACATGCAGTGTATCTCAACATGGAAGTTCTTTCTCTATTTGTACAGCAAACAAATAGCTGCAAATAGACTTGCCTTCAAAAAAGCCTTTTAAAAAGCCATCTATGGGACCTGGAGAAGATCCTGAAGAAGAAGGAACTTCTCGGGAGTGAAGGGATGTACAGATGTTCCCTTTGCTAGGTGCAAAAGTATTTCAAGTATTTTAATTATCTGACTGAGTACCTAAGCTTTTCAAAACGAAGTTACTCCATGGGTTAAAATCTTTGAATCTCTTGTTTGAGTCTGCCTCAATGGCTTTCTGCAAATTGCAAGAACTGCAAGAACTGTGCTCAGGTTCACTGCCACAGACAAAATAATAAAACTGTTTTGAAACTGTCTGTCCTAGCCTAGCTGATGAAGTTATAAAGACTGTTCCCATTAGAAAGAAGACACGACAGACAATGCAATGGAGGAGTGAAGACATCAGCTTTGTTCATGCATGTTTTTGCCCTGTTTTGTGTAACCCTGAAATGCTGCTGCTGAGGACTGGAAGCATTCTCTCTTTTTCAGGGCATCCTTTGGCTAAAGACTGTGTGTGACACTTTCCTATCCAGGTTCAGGTCTCAAGCCAGCTCCACGTCCTACGCAGGAAACACAGTAGGGCTAACATAAGTCACATTCTCTCAGCCTCAGAGGATGGCAATGGCAAACCTCCTCTGAAGAAACTTGTCAAGCAAACCCTGTGATAGGTTCACCTTAGGGTCTCCAAAAGTGGGAACCGACTTGAAAGCAACACCAATAGTGAGCAACTATGACTCTGGAAACCAGGATCTGATTCCCTGCTTGGTCACAAAACCCAGTGGGTGACCTTGGACAAGTCACACTCTCTCAGCCTTAGGGGAAGGCAAGGGCAACCCCCTGAACAAATCTTGCCAAGAAAACCCCGGGATAGGTTTGCCTTAGAGTTGTTATAAACCAGAAAGGACTTGAAGGCACACAACAACAACAACATCAAAGTCCAACCCAACACCCTTATCGCCACCCCCCCCCCCCCGCCAACCAATTTGTTTTAAAGTTTAGCATTTTTTTCTTCTGATCTCTATTCTGGGGAGGTACAAAACATGGCTCTTTCCAGTCGTCCACCTCCATCTCCTTTTCCCTTAAAAGCTTCATCCTAGGCATGGGGTGTGTTGGTGTTGTGTGTGTGTGTGTGTTGGTGTGCTTCTCCCTTCCTGACCCACCTGTACCTCTCCGCTCCTTGCTTTCAATGAAGAAGGTGCTGCTTCTGTGTCCAAAAAAGCTGTAAAAAAAAGCAAGCAGCACAACCAAACTTCCACCCTTCCTCTTTGCCACTTCTTGGTTTTCTTTGCCAAATTCCCGGACAAGTTGTGTGTGTGCGTGTTTGTGTATTTGTATAGGTTCTACCTGGAAGGAAGGTGTGTGTGTGCATGCGTGTATGTGTGTATGATCTACCTGAAAGAAGTGTGTGTGTGTGTTATATATATATTGGATCAACCTGGAAGGAGTGTGTGTGTGTGTGTGTGTGTGTGTTTGTGTTTGTGTGTGTGTGAACTACCTGGAAGGAGGGTGTGTGTGCATTGAATCTACCTGGAAGAAGGGTGTGTGTGAGTGTGTGTGTATGTGCGTGTATATATAAACACACACACACACAGGATCTACCTGGAAGGAGTAGTAGGATGTGTGAAGGATATACCTGGAAGAAATGTGTTTGTGTGTGTGTATGTGTGTGTATACGAACTACCTAGAAGGAGTGTGTGTGTGTATGTATTTTATATATATATATATATATATATATATATATATATATAGGATCTACCTGGTAGGATTGCGTGTGTGTGTGTGTGAGAGAGAGAGAATGTATATCTATATCTATATTTCTATATCTATCTCTATATCTATCTCTGGGCTCTACCTGGCAGGAGGGTGCCGCAGTCTCTTCTGTTGGCTGTGCCCACCGCTTCCCAGCGTCGGATCCGTTGCCCTGCGAGGACTTTCCCTGCCACCTCTCCAGCATCAGATCCCCATCCAGGAGAGACTGGCAGACCTATTTATAGGGGGGAGATCTCCAATAAAAACGGGGTGGGGGCTCCCCAGCACCCAAAACCATGACGTAGATCTCTTCCAACCCGAAGAAGGGGGGAGAAAGAGAAGTTCTCTAAGGGATGCTGTGGAAGAGATGAGATTGGGAAAATCGCAGGCGCCCCATTAGGAGAAATACGGCGCAGGCTGCCCGGTCGCTGTCCTTGGTGCTGAAACCAACGGAGCCGGACTGGCTTGATCTCAATGGAGAAAGAAGAAAGGAAGCTGGAGAAGGTCCACTTATGGAGTTTCTTGTCCAATGAAATATATTCAAGTGCAACAAAATACAACTAAAGTCCTAATTGTAGCTGTTTGGGGGTGGGGGGGTGGGAGGGAAGGCTTGTGTGCGTTCAAGTTGCTTCCAAATCCCCAATTATAGCTGGGGGGGGAGGGGAGTGAGTCCCTGTTGTTGTTGTTGTTGTTGTTGTTGTTGTGTGCCTTCAAGTTGCTCCCAACTTATGGCGACCCTAAGGGGAACTGATGCTGCAGTTTTCATGCCACAATTTGTTGGGAGGGTTTGCCTTTGCCTTCCTCTGAGGCTGAGAGAGTGTGATTTTCCCAAGGTCAGCCAATAGGTTTCATGGCCAAGTGGGGAATCAAACCCTGGTCTCCAGAGTCATTGGTCCAAAACAGACTGCAGAAATAAACTGTTTCCACATCGCTTTAAATGCCCTGGCTCAGTGCTAGGAAATACTGTGAGTTGTAGTTGTAGCATTGAGCCAGGACAGTTAAAGCAGTCTCAAACTGGATTATATATGCAGTGTGTTTTGTGTGTATGCATAGTTATAACATATTAGTGTTGATAACTTTTGGTGACTCTGTCACAGGGTTTTCTTGACATGAGATTCGAACCCTGGCCTCTAGTGTCCTAGTCCCCCCCCCCCGCCAATAAAACGCCACTCCCCCATAAAATGTTCCTTTAGTCTCCAAATTTCTTGCATTTTTGCAGTACCATTGAAGGTTTGGAAAGAGTTTAGGTATGCAAAGGAAAGGGGGAGGGGGAAACGACAAAAGGAATGTGAACACAGCAAGTAGATGAGCTCCAGGACAATTTTTTCATTGTCTGAAATGCTAGAAATTTGGGGACTAAAGGAAAATTTCACAGTGAAGGGGCCAAAATTCATTTTGGGGGCATCAATGTCTATGTTTTGCCTCCACTCCCATTGCTACACCCCTGGTTAAGACAACCAAAAGAGTGCAAACTATATTATGCGAGAGCCAGTGGGATGTCATGGTTTGACTGTTGGACTTGAACACTGAAGACCAAGGTTCAGATCTCTGCTCAACCATGGAGCCCCACTGGTTGACCTTGTACAGGTCACACTCTCTCAGCCTCAGAGGATGGCAATGGTAAACCCCCTCCAAACACATATTACCAAGAAAACCCTATGATAGATTCCTCTTAGGGTTTCCATAAGTCAGAAATAACTTGAAGACACACAACAATGATGATAAAAATCACTTCATCTTTAAGAGGAAAGATGCAATGGAACTTGCCTGGATCCCTTCTTCCTTTGCCTCCAGAATCCAAAATTTTGGTTTCTAAGTGTCATTTGCAATGGCCAAGTCCTAGATTTAGAAAGAAAGATATCTGTGTATTTTATGTATTGTTGCACAATCAGTCCTCCATTTCATCTAGATGTGAAATTTCAGCTTGCAACTGACCTGAACCCTAGTGCTAGTTCCATTGAATTAATGGGAATTGTCCACCACCTACTGACCCACCTTTTAACAATTGTTTTAGGCAGACTGCTCAGGGCAATATTTCCTTATCTCATATACTTTTGCAAGACACAGAGCAGCAACAGTTCCATTTTACAGATGGGGAGTCAAGGCAAAGGTAGAAGATGATATTCATTCCAAAGAAGAGCTTCGGTTAGTGGACAGATTGAGTGAAATAATGGTGCCACTTTATTCTGCTTTGGTCCAACCTCACCTTGAATACTGTGTCCAGTTCTGGGCACCACAATTCAAAATGGATGTTGACAAACTGGAGCATGTTCAAAGGAGAGCAACCAAAATGGTGAATGCTCTGGAAACCGTGCCCTATGAGGAGAGATTTAGGGAGCTGGGTATGTTTAGCCTGGAGAAGAGAAAGTTAAGAGGTGACATGATTGTCATGTTTAAATGTTTGAAGGCATGCCACATTGAGGGTGGAGCAAGCTTGTTTTCTGCTGCTCCAGAGAACAGGACCCAGAGCAAAGGATTCAAGGTACAGGAAAAGAGATTCCACCTCAACATTAGCAATAACCTCCAGACAGGAAGAGCTGTTTGACAGTGGAACATGTTCCCTTGGCGTGTGATGGAGTTTCCTTGTTTGGAAGTTTTTAAATGGTCTGGATGGCCATCTGTTGGGAGTGCTTTGATTGTGGGTTCCTGCTTGGCAGAGGGTTGGATTGGATAACCCTTGTGGTTTCCTTCAGCTCTATGTTTCTATGATTTAATGATAGGGCAAGTATGGTCAATTAGATGCTGTTGGACTGCAAATCCCATGTTTGTTCACTGCTGGTTGGGGCCAATGTGTATTGCTAGTTTCTCTGCTTGGCTCAGCAGTAGTGGCCCTTCTCTGGTAATAATAATAATAATAATAATAATAATAATAATAATAATCTGAGCGAGCAATCGGGGTGGGGTACAACATGTTAAAAACATATGCAGTTAAAATTCTCCTAAATGGTAACTTCTGCTATAGCAGGATTGAAGGATATAAAACACTCCCCCCTGAAGATTACACAGATACCTGTCAAGTATCTCAGGGGCTGCCATGAGCAATGAATAGGGCTACATCCAATTGTGGATGCAACTCTCAGTATCCATATCTAGATATGCATTCACCTTGTTTCCAACAACCAGAGCTTTCTCTTCACTGCTGCAGTTCTACCCTTTCAGGGTAGAAGCTTTAAAGCTTTAAAATGATACTTTTTGGGACTACAATTCCCAGAATTCCCCAGCAACCTTTCCCTAAGCTCTGTTCAGGGCTTGCCACTTCAAGATATTCCCTGTAGGGCAGTAGTGAAGGAAGCTGAGTGTGTGCAAGCACCTTGAATTTCACAAATCTGGCTCTTGAGCATTCTTTACCCCTGAAAGCACAAGGTGTCCCATCGACAACTATCATCTTATTAACTGTGACCCTGTCTGGATTAGATAAAGTGTCAAACTAAAGACTGGTAGGACCCCTGCAGATACCAAAATCCATGGATGCTCAAGCTCTATTAAGTATGATGGCATAGTAAATGGTGTCCCTTATATAAAATGGTAAAATCAAGGTTAGCTTTTAGGGATTTATATATGTTAAAAATGTTTTCAAGTTGTGGATGCTTGTATTCATGGATTTAAAAAATCCATGGATATGGAGGGCTGACTGTAGTATGAATTTTCAAGGACTGAAGCATGAAATGGCTGTATTTGTACAGAGACCTGGAGAGATGATTGCTAATAGTTAAAGGACAAGAATCATGTGTCCTTCCAAGTGTTGCTGGATTGTATCTCCCAGCATTCCTGACATTGACTGTGCTGACTAGGACTACTGGGAATTGTAGTTCCAGTTCATCTGGAGGGCTTCATGATTGATAACTTTAAAGAAGTGATGTGCATTCCATAGAATTTTAGGGTTGGGATGGACCACAAGGGCCATCTAATCCAACCCTCTACCATGATGGAATACACAACTAAAGCTTTCCTGAAAGATCCCCTTCTAACCCCTGTTTAAAGCCCTCCAAAGAAGGAGAGCTCATCACCCTCTGAGGCAGTCCGTTCTACTGCTGAACTCTTATTAGAGTCAAGATGTTCTTCCTAATGTTTGGACTGAATCTCTTTTCTTGTAATTTGAATCCTTTGATTAGGATTCTGGTCTCTGGGGCAGCAGAAAACAACCTGGCTCCATCTTCTCCGTGGCATTCAATCAAATATTTAAAGATGACTATCATGTAACCTCATAATCTTTTTTTCTCCAAGCTAAACATATCCAACTCCCTAAATTGTTCCCCCATAAGGCTTCATTTCCAGACCTTTGATCACCTTGGTCCCTGTTGTCTGGACACATTATTAGCCAACGGGCCCATCCCTTGTGCCTTCTCATCCTTTACTCCAACACTACAAGTTTTGAAGGCCAAATATTAATTACTTCTCCAGTGGTAGAGTAAGGGGCTTGTATTAGTAACCTTGGTTCAAAACCCACTGCAGAAATAATCCAGTCTGAGACCAATTTAACTGCCCTGGCTCAGCGTTAGGGGATCTTGGGAGTTGTAGTTTATTGTGCAGCAGAGCTCTCTGACAGAGAAGGTTAAATGTATCACAAAAGTACATTTCCCAGAATCCACTAGTATTGAGCCATGGCAGTTAAAGAGATCTCAAACTGGATTATTGTTGCAGTGTGTTTTTGGACCCTTGTTTGATCCCTTTGGGTTTGGCAATAGTTTCATAAAAGGTATGAAGGCTGGGAATGGACTGGAAGAGTGATTTTTCCTCTATGGCAAACCTGTTTGCACAGCTAATGGGGAGGAGGAGATGGGTCACACCTGCATACATTTACCAGCTAGCTTGGTATAGTTTATTGTTTAGGAGTCCAACTGTGCACTTCAGAAATAGAGCTGGAATGTTGCATTATTTATTACCAATAAAGTTTATGTTATAGTGGTAACATGTGTCACTTTTTGATAACAATTAAAGACTTGGGGTGGTCTGGAACTACACCTAATCCATGCTGGCTGGGTATTTTGGAAGCTGGAGTCCCCCCAAAAGTATTTTTTTTTCCCAAGCAACAACGCAGACCAAAGAACCTGTTTGTTTCTGCAAAAACCTTCAGGGTGCTCCAGAATGGAATTGCAGATGGAATGCCAGATTGCAACTTTTCTCATAATGCAGTGGGGTCTCTTCTTGCAAAGAAATGTCAAGAAGTCCAACACTTGGATCAAAGTGATCCCATTCGCCATCACTAGGAGAACCTGACAGGTAAAATAACAACAACAGTGGCTCTCTTTTATAGAGTACTCAGTATTGTACTTACTCCAGTCTTCCTGGATGTTGAGAGAAGACAAGATGCATCAATGGTGTGGGAAGAAGGGAAACTGGATAACTTGCTATTCTAGCAAATGGGTGTACTATTTATCCAAGGTTACATTGACTTAGGCAGCAAGGGGAAATTCAGGTAATTTGGATGTTTCAAATAATTGGCACCTCAAATAATGGACTTTTCTGATTTATATTTTTTAAAAATCTAATAGGCTTCATTCATTCACAGACCGTTGTGCTGAAGGTTGAACTTTCACAGTTTTCTCTGCTATCTAGATTGTCTATGAGGCTCCCATTAAATATGGAATATTTTTTTCCAGTGTTGCTTTGTGCGTGATTCATTTTATGATCTCATGCAGTTTAAGATGCCACTTAACAAGCCCAGATAGTACTCTTGAAAGCAATTTTCCTCCCCTGGTTGAGGACTGAGAAAGGCTGCTTTTCTTTGTCTAATCACCAGTAAGTAGACCCCCATCTTCATGTAAATTGGAGCTGTAGTTTCCTTCATAAACTCTTGTTTGAGTTCTCTTGCTCCTTGCATCATTCAGCAGTTAGGATGGAAATGCGTTATCTATTGTGAGGGTGCCGGACTGAGAATTTAAGATTCCCTTCACATAGCATGGAAATATCTCAAAAGAACAGTGCCAAGATCCCACATCAGGTGCCACACATCTCTGTCTGCAGAGTTATTTTATCCATGTTTATTGTGCAATGCAACCCATGAATTGAATTACAATACCACAAAACTGAATCAAGCCATCCAGTGTGCAACCAGATGCACAACCAAATGTGCATGTATGTCCATAGAATCATAGAATCATAGAGTTGGAAGAGACCATAAGGGCCCTTGGATGTAGTTCATCTGGTCCTGGAGACTTATTCTGTGCTGAAATTCCCCTGTTCTGTCTTCTCCTCCATTATCCTTAGGTTGGGCACCCTTTGCCTTTTCTGAGAAGACTGAAGCAAAGAAGGTGTTGAGTAATTCTGCCTTTTCTCTGTCCCCTGTTAGCATTTTGCCATCTTCACCATGCAATGGCCCTACCATTTCCTTCTTTTTCCTTTGTATGTTGCTGCATGGCTATATAGCTACTCCTGAATACATCACCTTTTAAATAGTTTGCAAGGTGCCTTCTGCATTGTTTAATTTTTATTTTTTTTAATTTTTTTTTGAAATGCCAGTTTTCCAAAGCAGAAGTGAACTTTTGGTCGTGGTAGTAGGGTAGTAGTAGTATTAGTGGTAGTATCAGACAGTCACACACTCTCAGATTCAGAAAACTCCATGATAGGTTTGCCTTAGGGTCACCACCAGTTGGAAACAACTTGAAGGTACACAACAACTTGTAGTAATGACAATTTTTTCTCATTCTCCTGTGGCCCATTCTCACTACAGAATTATAGTGCTGTTATTCCACTTTAACTGCAATTCTTCCATCCCATAGAATTCTGGGGTTTGTAGTTTGGTGAGGCAATAGAGGGTTGAGAGTTTTAATATTTCTCCAGTTAAAGTGCAACAATAGCACTATAATTCTACAGTGTGAATGGACCTTGATATTTGCAGGAAAATTGCTGTTAGGAAAGATACTTCCATGAATAGATTTTTCTCTGCAGGTCTCCTTTGATGGGCTAGTGAATTTCATATTGGGTGGGTTTATTCTCTTTCCATAATGTTCTTCCATAGGTAGGCATTGTATGTCTGCATCACACATACTTCTGAAATGCAACAGTGGGGTCAAGAAAGTGAAGAAGGTGTAACAGATTGGTGCTGCAGAAGGAATGCCATCAATTCATAATACACTGGCATCCACAACTACAATAAAGTTGGCAGCAACCTTTGCAATACAGATGGACATGATGTGCCCTGTGTGCTACATGCGGTCCACCATGTTTGTGGCCCCTAGAGTCCCAAACCAGTCCCCCAAAGCCTCCCAACCCTCCAATTTTTTCTTTTAAAAATTCAGTGTGACTTTCAAACAGCTTTTGCCCCCCTCAAATCATGCAACTCCTGCAACAAATGAAAACACCTATAACAAAAACCTCAACCCCAGAAGCAACCCAGAATCCAGAACTACACTGATTCCCCACATTTGCGACTTTGACTTTTGCAGATTTGATTTTTCAAGGATTTTATTAATATGTTCTCTCTAGGAATATCTAGGTCCTCCAGTGCAACTTTTTGGTCAACTTTAATCAAAAGTCGCACTGAAGGACCTAGAGATTGCTAGAGAGAGTACTCCATTAGGCATTTGACGCTCCTCCAGTGCAATTCCATGGTCAATATCTGGCAGATGTTGATCACAGAGTTGCACTGGAGGACCTAGAGCTTCCTAGAGAGGTGTTCTCTCAGGTAAAAACTTTGGCCTGATCTAGACATGCCTGAAGAGGCGTGTTTAGGGTTAGGGAGGGCGCAGTGTCCGCACCCTCCCTAACCCTAAACCGTATGGATGCTGCCATTTTAAAAGCCCTAACCCTAAACCGTATGAACGCAACCTTGGCCCCATCTCGCCACTTCTTGGGACAAGAACGGACCACCCCTTTTGGGCGGTCTGGAAAGCCCCATAGTGTTTTTTGTTATCTTGGGTTTTCCACATTCACGGGGGTCAAAAGTCCCACTTGGGTCTTACAGACTCAGGGCCATGGCTTCTGTGGTTGAATCCACCAAGAATGTAGTCTACTACTTTTCCTAGCATTGTTGTCTTTTCTAGTGACTCAGTCTTCTTATGATATGGTCAAAGTATGACAGCCTCAGTTTAGTCATCTTGGCGTTCCCATATACCACAAGGTTTCGCACATGAAAATGAGGACAAATATTGCCCCTCTTATAACTAAATATCCTGGACATTCTGTTACTTTTTATTTACGATATTTGCTGGATAATCAGAACTCCTACTTAAGGTAGGAAATTTTTGTTATACCATGTGTAAAATATGTTCCCAACTGGCTGCTTGCAATTGATGATACTTCGTGAAGTTTGATTTCATTTTACCCTTTTGCCCTTCTGACTTTTGTTCCAATAATTGTACTGTTTTGATCATACTATTATCCCAGTATTTATATTTTTATTATATTTTTATACTGGTCAATGACCGAATAAACTATTGATTGATTGACAAATGTTGCCATCAAACATGAGAGGTTGGTCAAGATGGCAAAAGTTATTAATGGGGAAGAACACACAAGTTTGGAGAGGCTGCAACAGTTTACCTTTGCCTGAGCCTCCTGGGAAGAACAAGGCTCTACTGTAGCATCCCCTCTTCTCTCCGTCCAGCTCAGGTAATGCAATACAAACTACTTTTGCATAGTTTAGTTATACTCTCTGTCTCTCTCTCACACACACATAGATTGTTGTTAAGCTTTATTTATAGGGCTCTGTAAATTTACGCAGCACTTTACATACAATCAGTTAAAAACAGAATAAAATAAAATAAGCCCGCCTATGGCGTACATTCTATAAAAACAATTTAACATAATACACATTAATATATATCGACATGAAATAATAAAATATTTAAATAATAAAAATAGAGCAGGTCCCAAATTAAATGAGTTTGGTTTTTATTCTGTACTAGTTATTTTGAACTAATTTTAATAATTTGTATGCCACCATGAATCCTATTATTGGGGGCAAAAGGTGGGATATAAATGAATGAAATTGATGGATGATTATGATGCCATGCAAAGGGATCTGGTAACATCTTTGATATTAACTGAGCGAAAGATGTCTTAGCATCATTTTTTTTAGACTTGGTTTTTGCTACACTCTTTTGTGTGTATGTTGTGTGCCTTCAAGTCATTTCCTATTTATGATGACCCTAACCTATCATGGGGTTTTTTTGGAACAGGAGTATCCGTGGGCGGAGGTAACGAAAACTTCCGCTCTGTCATGGACGGATCACTTTCTGATCCAGGTGGAACTAAAAGCAGTGTTTCGTCCCTCCAAGGGTGGCGGGCCCATTAGAATGGTCTGCCCTTGAAGGCTCATGGAACCAATTGGTTTCCAGAAGGCCTTAGAGGGTCTAATGGTTGGCAGTGCTGGTGATCGTGTTGAAGCCTTGGTAAATACCTGGAACACTGATCTTCCCAAGGCTATTGATGCGATTGCCCCTGAGTTTCCTCTCCAATCCACCCCAAAGCATAAACCCTGGTATACGGAAGAGCTCAGGGAGATGAAGCGAGTTGGATGACGACTAGAGTGCAAGTGGCGGAAGACCTGACTCCTATCTGATAAGACTCGCCATAGGCAGCATCTTCACACCTATCGGGAGGCTTTACATGCAGCGCGAAAATCCTTCTGCTCTGCACGCATTGTGTCTGCAGAGTCTCACCCAGCAGAACTGTTGAGGGTGGTAGGGGATCTAATGCAGGTTCCCCCTGCACCAAATCCACTATTTAACCCTACGATGGCCTGCTGTGATGCATTTAACACCTTCTTTGCAGATAAAATCTCTCAGATAAGAGCCAGCTTGGATGCCACCTTTTCTCCAGATTCTATAGGTGAGGTGACCTCCCTCGGGACCAAGCGCCAGCACCGGAACAGCTGAGTGAAGAGAGGGGGCAGTGCCGGTGAGAGTGGCACTGCTACAAAGCCGGCTCCCGGCCCTCCTTCCTCCTCCACCTCCCTCGGGACCAAGCGCCAGCGCCGGAACAGCTGAGTGAAGAGAGGGGGCGGTGTCGGTGAGAGCGGCACTGCTACAAAGCCGGCTCCCGGCCCTCCTTCCTCCTCCACCTCCCTCGGGACCAAGCGCCAGCGCCGGAACAGCTGAGTGAAGAGAGGGGGAGGTGTCGGTGAGAGCGGCACTGCTACAAAGCCGGCTCCTGGCCCTCCTTCCTCCTCCACCTCCCTCGGGACCAAGCGCCAGCGCCGGAACAGCTGAGTGAAGAGAGGGGGAGGTGTCGGTGAGAGCGGCACTGCTACAAAGCCGGCTCCTGGCCCTCCTTCCTCCTCCACCTCCCTCGGGACCAAGCGCCAGCGCCGGAACAGCTGAGTGAAGAGAGGGGGCGGTGTCGGTGAGAGCGGCACTGCTACAAAGCCGGCTCCCGGCCCTCCTTCCTCCTCCACCTCCCTCGGGACCAAGCGTCAGCGCCGGAACAGCTGAGTGAAGAGAGGGGGCGGTGCCGGTGAGAGCGGCACTGCTACAAAGCCGGCTCCCGGCCCTCCTTCCTCCTCCACCTCCCTCGGGACCAAGCGCCAGCGCCGGAACAGCTGAGTGAAGAGAGGGGGCGGTGCCGGTGAGAGCGGCACTGCTATAAAGCCGGCTCCCGGCCCTCTTTCCTCCTCCACCTCCCTTGGACTAGCGACAACAAGTGTGCCTGGGGGAGAGGGTCATCATAAGTGGAACCAGCATTGCCTGGCCCCTAATTCTTCCACCGTTTTCCTTTTCCTCTTTATGTTCCTTTACTCCGCCGGACTAATTTCTGCAACTGTGTATTACCGCTGGACTATTTTCTCAACCTTGAAATTGCGCACCTGCGCAGTTGAAACTGCGCTTCTGCGCAGCTGAAGCCGCGCTCGTGCGCGGTTGAAGCGGCGCACCTGCGCAGCTGCGCGGGTGTGTGTTTAACTGTTGCCCAGTGGTCGGGCGGCGGGACTATATTGTTTGGTTTTTTACCATCAATCAGATGGGAACTGTGCATTCTGCAGGGAAAATGGACGCTATCGGGCCAGGACCGCCAGCGGAAGCAATACCTCCAGTCTGTTTTGTTTCCTTTTGGAACCTTGATCCGGAGGGCACATATTGATAACATGATAACGTAATTCTGTATTAACATATTCTATAACCATTTTGCCATCAGTTAATGCCTATTGTTCCACTGTGCCCCAGTGAAGGGAAGGGGATTGTAAGGATAGATTAAGGACAGGTATACAATTAGATCTGTGAGGAAGGCAGAGGGAATGTCCCCTGAGGTGAGTGGGACCCTTATCCCAGTTGTGTGGGGCAGGAGGAAGTATGACGGTAGGAGCAAGGACTTGCGTTACAGGGGAAGGCGAGATCGATGCTTAATATCTATCTCCCCTTCCGGTCCTACTCCTAACCAAAGGGACCTGAGGGTCACTCCAACCGTACCACAAACCCTGTCTCTGCTCCTGTGCAACGCCAGGTCTATCAAGAACAAAACCCACATGCTGTATGACCTAATCAGCGATAACAACTGCGACCTGGCGTGCATAACCGAGACCTGGCTTGGGCCTGAAGGGGATGCTGTGTGGGCTCAGGCCCTTCCTTCCGGGTACTCGGTGAAGGACCAGAACAGGTTAGGTGGGCGGGGGGGGGGGTGTTGCCTTGGTGCATAAAAACACCCTGTCTCTAACCAGGAACCATGTCCGTCAGACCACCTATATCGAGTGTATTTACCTGACCCTGAAGGCTAGAGACAGTCTAGGGATTCTGTTGGTCTACCGGCCACCCCGTGCGCTAACAGACTCCCTTAACGAGCTGACACAGTTGGTCTCGGAGCTGGTGCTGGAGTCTCCCAGGCTTCTTGTCCTGGGAGACTTCAACATCCCCCTCGCGGCCAACAATGTTCCATCCGGTGCGGCTCGGGAATTCATGGATACCATGACAGCCATGGGCCTGTCTCAGCTTGTCATAGGTCCAACGCATTTTGCGGGGAATACGCTCGATCTGGTTTTCTGTATGGACATGGAAGCTCCGTGGGCGGAAATTACCAACATTTCCGCCCTGTCATGGACGGATCATTTCCTGGTGGAGGCACGCATCAAGGCATCAACCCAGATCCCCTCCGGGGGTGGCGGACCTATTCGAATGGTCCACCCTCGAAGGCTGATGGAACCCAAGAGGTTCCAAGAAGCCCTAGAGGGGCATATGGTTGGAAGTGACGGCGACACTGTTGATGCCCTAGTTAACACCTGGGATACTGATCTCTCCAGGGCTATACACAGTATCGCTCCCAAGCGCCCTCTCAGGCCTGCTTCCAAAAGGAAGCCCTGGTATACGGAAGATCTCCGGGCAAGGAAGCGGGTCCTGCGACGGCTAGAGCACGTCTGGCGGAGACACCAGCGCTTATCCGACAAGGCTCTCCTAGACCTTCATTTGGAGGACTATGGAGAGGCGATACAAGCAGCTAAGAATTCGTTCTTTGCTGCTCGTGTCGCATCCGCGGAGTCGCGTCCAGCAGAGTTGTTCAGGGTAGTCAGGGAGCTAACTCAGCTCCCTCCTGCCCCGAACCAGATCCTTGAACCTACTAAGGCCTGCTGTGACCAATTTAACAACTTCTTCGCGGATAAAATCTCTCGGATAAGCGAAGGTCTTGACACCAGTATTAGAGCAGAACCCAGAATAGAGGTATCCAGAGCTTCCGTGGACTCGGTTATACTGGATCAGTTTGAGTCGGTCAGTACCGAGGATGTGGACAAGATCCTTCGAAGTCTTAGGAAGACGACCTGCTCCCTCGATCCCTGTCCCTCATGGCTAGTAGCACAGGGGGGACCGGTGGTAACTTTACTGTTACACCGGATCATTAATTCATCTCTGAGGGAAGGGCAGTTTCCTAACAACCTCAAATTGGCCACTATAAAACCTATATTAAAAAAGCCCTCCCTCGACCCCCTGATTCACAGCAATTATCGGCCAGTTTCGCTGCTGCCATTTTTAGGGAAGGCGATCGAGAGGGCGGTTGCTTTCCAACTTCAATTGATCTTGGAGGAAACGGATTTTCTAGATCCATTTCAAACCGGTTTTCGGGCGGGCTACGGGGTTGAGACTGCCATGGTCGCCCTGGTCGATGATCTCCGTCTGGGCATTGACAGGGGTAGCGTGTCCCTGTTGGTGCTCTTGGACATCTCAGTGGCTTTCGATACCATTGACCATGGTATCCTTCTGGAACGCCTGGCAGAGGTGGGAATCGGGGGCACTGCGCTCCAGTGGTTCCGGTCCTACCTCTCTGGGAGGTTCCAGATGGTGCAGCTGGGGGACGTGTGCTCCGATAAGAGGGCCCTTACATCCGGGGTCCCTCAAGGAGCCATTCTGTCCCCCATGCTATTTAACATTTACATGAAACCGCTGGGAGAGATCATCCGGAGACATGGGGCGCGGTGTTATCAGTACGCTGATGACACCCAAATAGTCTTCTCTATGTCTCCGACTGATGCAGTGACCAGGGATGGCGTCGCTCCTCTCGTGGCCTGCCTGGAATCGGTAATGGACTGGATGAGGGAAAACAGACTCAGCCTGAATCCAGAGAAAACGGAAGTGCTCGTGATAGGTTCCCCCGGTCCAGGTTTGGAGGTGGTTCCACCTGTCCTGAATGGGGTCACGCTCCCTGTGAAGGACACTGTATGCAGCTTGGGGGTGCTCCTTGACTCGTCGCTCCATCTTACTTCTCAGGTGGATGCGACGGTCAGGAGCACCTGCTACCAGCTTCGGCTGATACGCCAGCTGCGTCCCTACCTGGACCGGAGGGACCTTGAAACAGTAGTACATGCTCTGGTAACCTCTCGGTTGGACTTCTGCAATGCGCTCTACATGGGGCAGCCTTTGTATCACACTCGGAAGCTACAATTGGTTCAGAACATGGCAGCTCGGGTGGTCACTGGCGCTCCCAGGACCGCCCACATAACACCTATTCTGAAAGATCTACATTGGCTGCCTATTCGCTTCCGGGCTCAGTACAAAGTGCTGGTTATCACCTATAAAGCCCTATATGGCTTGGGCCCAGAGTACCTAAAGGACCGTCTCTCCTCATATAATCCGCCCCGCACACTTAGATCCACAGGGCAACAACGTCTAAGAGTTCCAGAGGCTAGATTGTCAACAACGGCGAAGAGGGCTTTTTCTGCCTCGGCCCCTAGCCTCTGGAACTCGCTGCCCACGGAGCTCCGCTCAGTTACCTCCCTTAATGCGTTTAAAAAAGGATTGAAAACCTTCCTCTTTGAACTTGCGTACCCCTGACTTACTCCCCTGCTCCTATTCCACACCGTGAGTTGTATTGTTGTTATTGTGTCTGTGCTCCCCTGGCTGATAATGCATTATTGTGATATTAGATGTTTTAATTTTTATATGTATTTTAATTGTTTTAACTGTTCACCGCCCTGATCTTGGGAAGGGCGGTATAAAAATAAACCTATTATTATTATTATTACTAGCGACTCCGTTGCTGTCACATTACTGGATGAATTTCAATCTGTAAGTACCGATGATGTGGACAAGCTACTTGGAAGTATGCGGAAGACAACCTGCCCCCTCGATTCTTGTCCATCCTGGCTGGTCGTCCAGGGGGGAGACGCACTGAGAGTGTTTCTTCAGAATACAATCAACACGTCCCTCAGGGAGGGCATCTTACCATCTTGTCTCAAGGAGGCAGCGGTTAAGCCCATCCTGAAAAAGCCCTCCCTTGAGCCCCTGGACAGAAACAACTACAGACCAGTGTCCTTGCTTCCATTTTTAAGCAAGGTGATCGAGAGGGCAGTTGCCACCCAACTCCTTGGATGAAGCCGACTACTTTGATCCATTTCAAACTGGCTTCAGGACAGGACATGGAGTGGAGACGGCCATGGTTGCTCTGACTGATGACCTCCACTTGAGTATTGACAGGGGTAGTGTGGCCCTGTTAGTGCTCTTGAATCTTTCAGCGGCCTTTGACACCGTAGATCATTCCATCCTTTTGGGTCGGTTGAGGGAGTTAGGAATTGGAGGCACTGCTCTTCAGTGGTTCTGATCTTTCCTCTCTGACAGATGCCAAAGGGTGAGGCTCGGGGACAGTTGCTCCTCCAAAATCGAGCTTAATTGTGGCATCCCACAGGGCACCATCCTGTTCCCGATGCTATTTAACATTTATATGAAGCCACTGGGTGAGATCATCCAGAGGCATGGAGCTCAGTGTCTTCAGTACACTGATGACACTCAGATATACCTCTCCATGACCAGATCATCGGCTCAGTCTTCAGATGGCGCCTCCCCTCTTAATGACTGTCTTGCACTGGTAATGGATTGGATGAGGGAAAACAGATTGAAGCTAAATCCAGACAAAACGGAGGTACTAACAGTTACCGGTCCGAAACCAGGATTGGGAATACAGTCTCCAGTTCTAGACGGAGTCACACTCTCCTCGAAGGACTCTGTTCGCAGTCTGGGGTACTCCTTGACTCTTCGCTTCACATGACTAGTCAGGTGAATGCGACAGTCAGGAATGCCTGTTATCAGCTTCGGCTGATAGGCCAGCTGCGCCCTTTCCTGGATACGAAAGACCTGGAGACTGTGGTACACGCTCTAGTAACCTCACGTCTGGATTTCTGTAACGCGCTCTACATGGGGCTACCCTTGTGCCTAACCCGGAAACTTCAATTAGTTCAGGATATGGCAGCCAGGCTTATCACTGGAACATCAAGGAGAGAGCACATAACACCAGTGCTCAAAGCTCTCCATTGGCTGTCCATTAGTTTCCGGGCACAGTACAAGGTGTTGGTACTAACCTTTAAAGCCCTGCATGGCTCAGGCCCATCCTACCTTAAGGACCGCCTCTTCCCATATGAACCGCCCTGCACACTTCGGTCCTCTGGGAGGAACCTACTGCAGCCGATGAAAACCAGGCTGTCCCAGACCTCCCAGAGGGCCTTTTCAGCTACCGCCCCTAAGCTTTGGAATGGCCTGCTGGACGAGATGCGTCTCATTACATCACTGGCTAGTTTCAAAACGGCTTTAAAGACGCATCTTTTCCAGCAAGAGGGAATAAATGGAACATCTACTCCCTATCCTGAAAACATAAATAGAACTGGGAATTAATTTCAGCTGTCCCTTTACCTAAATCTGCTGAGTCTATTTAATGCGGAGTTGCACATGGATTTTTTCATGAGATTGCACTTTGTTTTAATGACTGTCGACCAATTTTAATTGTGTTAATTTTAAATTGTCTTTGTTTAATTCAGATTTAAGGGGGGTGGTTGGGGAGGGATGTGATTGTTGTTTTTACTGTGTATCCTTTTTATTTTGCTGTACCCCTCTCCAAGTATTTTATTAGAGGAGCGGGCTATAAATAAACATTATTATTATTATCATTATTGGCAAGATTTGTTCAGTAGAGGCTTGCCATTGCCTTCCCCTATGGCTGAGAGTATGTGACTTGCCCAAGGTCACCCAGTGCATTTCATGGCTGAGCAGGGAATTGAACCTTGGTCTCCAGAGTCGTGGTCTAACACTCAAACCACTATACCATGCTGGCTCTGCTGTGCTTATGCTACAACATTTTCCACTCAGTTAATCTCAAAGGTGTTTCAAGATCCATTTGCATACTGATATTCCAGACCAACATGACGTCTCTGAATAATAATAATAATAATAATAATATCCACAACAAGAACAAGTTTTTTTAGGTCATAATCAGCACTTGGAATTGTGCCAGGAAACAAACCAGTAGCCACTGAAGTTTCAAAGAGGGAGTTATATGTTTCCTGCAACCTTGATGTTCTCTGATGTTCTTAGCATTAGGTGTTGAATGGACAAACTGGGGCTGTGATGGTTGGAGCAGCAGCAGGATCTGTAGAAGAGTTGGGATGCACATGAAGCAGACGTAGCCATGGCACATTGGGATAGCAGCTGTGATGATGCTCTGCAGGAAGCTGATGGGGTAGGTACAGTTCACTGCTCACATGGTTCATTGTGGCTCCAGGTAGGAGTAATTTTGAATGGATACCTATTGTTCTCTTAATGCAGCCTAAAATTGCATTCACTTTTTTTCTTTTTTTCTTTTTCTTTTTTTGCAGCCACATTACACTGCTGACTCACGCCCAGCTTGTGACTGAATACGGAGAAGCCATTTGTAACTATTGTGGCTGCCAAGCCAGCTCTCACACCCCATCAGATTTTTTTTAATCCCCTCCACTAATTGCAGAATTTTGCATTCTTTAAAAATAAATATGTGGAACTGCTGATTGCATTTGACATAGTGTCAACTCAGAGAGAGAGAGAGAGAGAGAGAGAGAGAGAGAGAGAGAGAGAGAGCTACAAGAGTCTCAGATCTGCACTGGGACTACATGGAGGTTATCAGATGGGAGAAAATCAGGGAAGAAAAAAGCATACTCCTGACAAAGTTGCATGATCGCACTGAAGATTTTCAGATACATTATCTTATCCAGGACTTAACCCATGAAGATCCAGGAGTGCTCCAACAACAAACCATTCCTGGGACTTCCCTGTGAATGATTTGTTGCTGGAGCATTCCAGGATCTACGGAGCCATTTGTTGATATCTGCTATTTTCCTCTCCCTTCTTGGACCATGCCCTTCAACTGAGAGAAGAGATGAGATGACAACCTGTGCATCCATCTCTTTCAGCTTCCTTCCCAGAGCCTCATAATCCCTTATGATATTCTGAAGGCTGCGCCTTGCAGTATCATTGGTTCCCACATGAACCAAAAGAAAGGGGTATTGATCTGTAGGCTTGACAAGTCTTGTCAGCCTGTCCATCACATGATGGATCTTTGCCCCAGGGAGACAACACACCTCCCGAGACATCTTGTCAGGCCCACAAACCACTGCTTCTGTACCCCTCAGCAAGGAGTCCCCCACCACCACCACGTGCTTCCTCCAAGGCTTAGTAATGGCTGTTCCCTTTGGTGCTATTCTCAGGCTCCCCTGCTCTGTCCCTGATGTCTGTCCCTGCTGCTTTTCCTCATCATCTCTGATAACAGAGAGAGATTCAAAGCGATTCTGTAGCTGCAAGCTCACAGAACGAACTGTGGTTTCCCTACTTCTGTGTGTAACATTCCTCCAACCATCTACTTCTTTTGTGTGTGAAGTGACCTCTTCTTCCCCAGCAACTTTCTCTGTGTGTTTCCTGTCCAAGACTGTCCGGTCCATTCTGTTCAGGGGAACCTCCTGCTCTCTGTGATGCTGAAGTGTAGACACCTGGGCCTCCAACTGCTGAACTCTCTCTTCTAAGAGGGCTACCAACTTGCACTTGGTGCAGGTGAAGTTCCCCACATCTATAGGCAAGAAGACAAACATCCCACAGGTGTTGCAGGTGACTGCAGCAGGTCCCTCAGTGTCCATAGTGAGAAGTCTTAAGGAGGCACTGAAACAAGACTGTGGGCTTCTCCTGTTAAACACCAGTGTAAAGAATCCCTGTGTGGCTGTTAGTGAGCTCAATCAACTGGGCCTATGGGGCTTTCTAGATTGGCAGGAAAGTGTGACATGAAGTTGCCTTTTCCTTAATGCTTAGCAGCTGCACCACAGCCTTTAGATGGACCTCTGCTGTTCCGCAGTTTTTAAAAAAGAAGCTGGGAAAACCAGCACCTTTTTAAAGGCGCTTCTTCTCCCCTAAAACGCAAAAAAAGCGTTTTCATGGCACACTTTCCCTTTTTCTCATCTAAAGGCTAGAGTTTCATGCAGCCATGAACACACTTCTTTTTGCCAATCTAGAAAGCCCATATAGTTATCTAGAGAGCTCCTGGTTGCTAGCTCCTTCCAGAGGCACTTCCTATCCACAACCCCTGAAGGGGAAAGTGAACAGACAATTGTTAAAATTGAATAAGTTGCCTTCTAACACAGTGCCTAAGTTACCTTCACCTCTATATTCACACCTCTTCTTCACTACAAAAAATAAAAATGAATTAGAAAAGAAAAATTCTGCAAGCATTTTTAAGCTTAAGCTCTTACCCAATCAAAATGGACACAGTGAATCACCAGGCTTCCCTTGGCAAGGGATGTCCCAGAATGGGTCTGCAAGCAGTTGTATAGAATGAGAAGAATCTCCAGTGTTCAATTGTTTGACTTAAATTAAATATCCATGCATGTAAATGCATCTGAAGAAGTAGACTGTAGTCTATGAAAGCTCATGCTGTCAACTTCTTTCTTTCAGTCAGTCGCAAAGGTACTACAAGATCGCTCTACATACTATTCTATAGACTAACATGGTTATATCTTTCAATCGATGTGTGTAGTCAAGCATTCAATGTATTGTTCAGATTAAGAGTTTGCACCTTGCCTCTGCTGTGGACTCATTAAAAAACAGGTTCCTGCCCCCAGCAGCTTATAATTTCCCATCTTGCTTTTAATGACAGTATTATTTGATAGTTTTCTATCTACTTTTCTGATTCTTCATTCAGTGTTTATATACAGGGCAAATCTCTCCCTCTGCTCTGCACTTTTTCCATTGGCTTCCCCTGGAGACAGTTTCTTGGCTCTTTCCTATTCTCTGCTTCTTTTCTCTTAAATTCCCATCAGATCCAGAGCTGAGGAAAGTTACTTTTTGTAAAAAAGCATCAAAGGTTATGATGTGTTACCACTAGAGGGTGATAAGCATAGACAGCCAAGAAGGAGACTGACAAGCTGGAACATATCCAGAGGAGGGCAACCAAGTTGATCAAAGGTCTGGAAACCAAGTCCTGTGAGGAATGGCTTATGGAGCTGGGTATGTTTAGCTCTGAGAAGAAAAGACTGAGAGATGACATGATATCCATCTTTAAATATCTGAAGGGATGTCCTGTAGAAGATGGTATGAGCTTGTTTCCTGATACTCCAAAGACTAAAATGAGAACCAATTGTACTGTAGCTCATTGGTGGGATGGGGCTGGAAACATCCTCCTGCTCCACTCTGACTTCCAGCGGAACAGATGTCTACTACTCAGTGCAACTGTTGGCTGTTAAATTATGTTTATGGGGGCATTTGCAATCATGGCGATAGTGATACAATCATGTAAGGGTAGCTTACACTTCCATAACTTTTCAATATGATGCCAACTGACATCTTTTCTTCAACAACTGTTCAACATTGGAGCAGACTGCCTCAAAGCGTGGTTGGATTGCCATCTCTCAGAAACATTTTAGTTCTGTGTTCCTACAAGGGCAGAGGGTTAGATTAGATCAGTGGTTCCCAAACTTTGGTCTCCTATCTTTTTTGGACTTCAGCTACCAGAAGCCCCAGCCAGTTTGGTTAACATTCAGAAATTCCAAGAGCTGATGTTCAAAAGTATAAAGCTCCCGCAACATACTTATGCTCAATGTCTTGGAGAAGAAAGGCTGATCCTATTTCCCAATTGTGAATTAGCAGCTAGATAGCATGGTTGCAGCCCCAACACCAGTCAGTGACGGATTGAGTCAAGGGGAAAGTGTTGTGCAGGACAGTACAGGATACTTCTTTGGACAATGTCCAGGAAAATACTTACACTGATGTAAACCCCAATTACACAAGTAAAGAACAGTTACAAACACTGGGCACAAATATGAATCTCACCTCTGCCACACTGGGGAAAAAAGATATTCTGCTGGTCCATCACTCCAGAGCTCTTCAGAAGCAATGATGTAGTGCAATCATCATATTACTACGCAAGTATCAATTTACACGTCACAAAAAGTACAATGTAGGATCTCAGCCATTGAAGTCACTCCTAATCCTAGGGGTTGATATAGCCGGCTGTTTGATACCTCTGAACAAAGCTCTAAATGGAGCCCAAGGAGGCTTGGAAGAGATCGAAATTTATTTTGCATTTTGCACTTTGCTAGTTTTCTTCCACCCGCAGCAATTTCAGTCCGTTCCCCCACCTCCATTGTGCGTGGGAGACATTTCAGCAGCTATGGGAGTATATGATTTTCACATTGAAATTGTGCATTGCCAAGGGATATATTAAGGGGGCTTTGAAATTATCAAAGATTGCAAACGGGTAAGATCTCGGCACCTTCACAGGGCCTCTCTGAAGCCAAAGGAAAATTGATTTCCTGACCAGTGCTCACATTTGTACAGTGATTACAAAGAGGGAGTGGGGCTTCAAACTTTGAAGGAGTTCCGTTGACTCATGCGATCTATATTCATTAACAAAGCATTTCTCTTTCTGTGTTCTGAGCAGTGCCTGATGAATAAGGACAGGAGAATAGTTCTTTAATAAGGACCTCGGTCTTGGAGCATGGGGCCTGGTGCAGAACAGAGAACTGGAGAACTGGAGAAGGAACAGGAAGGAATTCAACTTGAGCTGGAATGCTGGAATGTCATAGAGTGCATCTACACTGCAGAAATGATGCAGCCTGTGTTTAGGTGCATGTGCATTGTACAAATAATGCAGTTTGAAACCATTTTAACTGTCATTGCTGCATCCTACAGAATCCTTGGATTTGTAGTTTGGTGAGGCACCAGCACTCTTTGGCAGAGAAGGCTAAAAACCTTGTAAAGCTACAAAGCCCAAGATTACATAGGACAGAGCTACAGCACATAAAGTGGTGTCAAACTGCCTTATTTCTACAGTTCCAGGAGTGACAATGCAAATGTTTGCAAGAAGAAGAAAAAGCCCAACCCAAAGCCTGTAGTTAGGCCACTTTCACACTGCACAATTATAGCACTTTGTTATTGGTTAAACTGCCATGGCTCTCTCCTATGGAAACCTGGGATTTGTAGTTTCATGGTTTAGAACTGTTAGATCCAGATAATTTGAAAGTCAGCACCCGAAACCTCTGCCCACTGACCAAACTGGCTGTGACACTAGGAGGATCAAAGTTTGAGAAACATTGATTTAAAATTCTTTACCAGAGAAGTCTAGTGCCTATAATGGTTTGGCAACCCTATCTCTGATCGGGGCTCCTTTCTCCCTCATTGCCTTTATAGTGCCATTTTATGGCTCCAGCTGAATGGTTTGACTGAATGATTTCCAGTTAGAATGGATTCCAGCAGAAGGAACTATGCTGTCAAACTTCATGTCCTACTACCTTTTTCTTGATTGCCCTCCTCCAAACACGTTCCAGCTTCCCAATATCTTTCTACAACTGTGTTGTCCAGAACTGGACCCAGGATTCCAGAAGAGGTCTGACCAAACCAGAATAGAGTGGCACTACTACTTCCCTTGATCTGAACACTATGCTCTTGTTGTTGCAGTCCAGAACTGTATTTGACTTTTTTGCTGCTGCATTGCATTATTGATTCATATTTAGCCTGTAGTGTACTAAGATCCCTAGATCCTTTTCACATGTATTGCTTTCAAACCAGGTGTCAATCATCTTGTATTTCGGCATTTCATTTTTCCTATCTAGATGTAGTACTTTACATTCATCCCTGCTGAACATCATTTTGTTAGTTCTTTGGGACAGGCCTCCAATCTATCAAGGTCATTTTGAATTATTTTCCTGCCCTCTGCTTCCCTTCCAATTTGATGTCATCTTCAAATCTGATAAGTATGCCTTCTATTTTATCATCTAAGTCATTTATAAAGATATTAAACACCACCACTCCCAAGACAGAACCCTGAAGCACCTTGCTAGTCACTTTTCTCTAGGCTGAATAAAGCCATTGAATCATCTGACTCTTCCTTCAACAATTGATTTTGTGGGATCTACGCTAGTTGGGACTAACCAACAACATTTACACCTCCCTACATGTGTTTTGCTAAGAAGGCAGTTTGAATTTCTACACACACACACACACACACAAAGCCAAGTAGCAGAGAAGCTCTCTGAAGATTCACACATTTTGGTAGAAAGTGTGGTAAGAAATGTAATAACATATCCAGTACTTGTGCCACAAGTGAAAGTGTTGTTTGGATCCAATTTACTTCTGAGCGAGTACTAGGAAATTGTCATGCACATGATAATAGTCTAACACAGTTTCTAAATGTAGTCTCAGTACAAGAGCACAGGAATGCAGATGACTAGAATGAGGAATGCCTTGTATAGGAAGAAAGCAAAGGTAGAGGAAGCATTAATAAAAATATGGAAGCTGGTATACTTTTGCACAGCCAGTGTGGTACAGTGGTTTGAATGTTGGACTACAACTACAGAGACCAGGGTTTGATTCCCAGCTCAGCCATGAAATTGTGGGGTAACATTGGGCAAATCACATGCTCTCAGCCTCAGGAAAAGGCAATGGCAAACCTTCTCTGAACAAATCTTGCCAAGCAAACCCTGTGATAGGGTAACCTTGGAGTTACCGTAAATCAGAAATTACTTGAATGAATACAACAATAATAACAACAACAAAGGTCAGTTGGATTTCTAAGTATGGCTGTGAAAGCTGGACAGTGAAGAAAGCTGAGGAAGAAAATGAACTTGTTTGAAATATGTTGCTGGAGAAGAGTTTTGCAGATACTATGGACAAAAGGGCAAGTGAATGGATCTTAGAGCAAATCTGGCATGAACACTTACAGGAGGTGAAGACGAGAAATCTGAGGCTGTTATATTTGGACATATCATAAGGCATGCTAGACATTATCCACCATAGCACAACAGACATACAGTAGTTGGCTGACAAGGGGAGCACTGTTGTGCATACATTGATGTTGCACATTAAACATTTCACAAAGTCATTGGACACATTGCTTAATGTTGCTGTCCTGCATGAGGATTGCCTAGGGCTGGTACAACATACAGATATTTATGCTACACTGAGGGAATATTGAATCTCAGCCCTTGGCTATGGGTGTTTGGTCACAAGGCATTTCTATGCATACTTGAGGTCTTGTGGTTTTCTCCTGCCTCATGTCTCTGGGATGTCCCCTGATATTTCAAAGACAGAATGATGATGAGAGTATGTGAGCCGAGGAGACAGAATGAGCAAACCTTTGTTTAGGGAGTGCACACAACTCTTAGGATTCAGATTCATGCTTTCAAATTGGACATCAGCTTCTCCACTGTGGGGGGTAGATCTGAAAACTAAACATTATGGCTGGAATCCAGTTTGTGTCTTGCACATGTATAAGTTCCTTTAGAAAAGTGGTTGGATATTTTGTCCAGTCCACAAGTTGTGGAAGCAGAGGTGTGCCCATGGTACCACTGCATAAACAGATGAGCACTGGGTTGGGCTTTTGGTTTTGCAACACTGCCATTCAATACAAGGGCTGCACAGTTCATTTTATGCTATGCCACCTTGATGAAGGATCTTAACTAGTATTAGGTTCTTCTTCCAAGAGGAAAGACTGAAAGCCCCTGCACTGGACTGCCCTTGTGGTCTCTTCCAATTCTATGATTCTATAACTTGCCCAGCATCACCCAATGGGTTTCCAAGACCAGGAAGAGATTTGAACCCCAGTCTCCCAGAGTCCCAAGCCAACACTGAATCTACTATGGGACCATGGCAGTTACAGTGGTATCAAAGTGCTTTTAGTGTATAGTGTGAAAGAGACCAAAGATTCTACCAACCAAGGCCAAGCAACACTCACTAATCTAGAACCTTAGGATCTTTTCACATTGCAGAATTATAGCAATCTGATCCCACTTTTACTTTTATGGTTGCATCATATGGTATTTGGGGTTTGGTAAGGCTCTGGAGTTCCCTGACCGAAGATTGTTAATAACGATCCCTAAATTTCAAACCTATTGATTCCATAGAGTGCAACCTATGGCAATTAAAGTATAATCATAGCACTTTAATTGTAAAATGGGAAAGGGACCTTACACAAAGTACCAGGAGCAATAGCCTAGGACCAAATGACAAGGAGTAATAGAAGGAATTGATTTATTTACACAGGGTGGTGCATGTAGGGGAAGAACAGGTATTTGCAAACCAAGATTGTGGTTTGGTTGGTTTTGATTGTTGTTGTTGTGTGTCTTCAAGTTGTTTCTGACTTAGGGCAACCGTAAGAGGGTTTTTTTTATGTACCAAGACATCAGCACCAGAGACCCCAGAAACAAAGCAAAAACATGTATGCTCGGCTTGTGTGTTTCTTGAGTCTTGCACGTTTTGTTGATTTTGCTTCAAAGGATCAACAGAGCTAACACTCCTTCCCAAGACATTTATGATAGGAGGAGCTTTCATGAACTTCATCAAATGCCATTATCATTTTTATGTGCCTACTGCCTCTTAGGTTTAATAGGAGCCTTTCCACACCCCAATGTTTGCTTCTTTCACCCCACTTTTCTAGGACCCTTGGCCCCGATGGATTTTGCCTAAAAAAGAGGCAAAAAAGTGTTCTAAGTGACTGGAGGCAAACTGTGTCGTTTCCTGTTGGCAAAGATTTTCAGAATCCCTTTTCAATGGGCGATATCTGTATTTTTCTTATAACCAGCTGTAACCTAGATGTGGGTGTTTGATTTGCCTTTGCGCAGCTATAACGCACCATGTCTATTTTAGGAAACTCCCTTCCGGCATTTCCATTCTCTTGGGTCTTCTCGGAAACTCTGGGCTGAACACTGCTGAAATCTTCTCCGTTCTCTTTTGTCTGAGTCACAAAGACCTCAGAGCAGCGAGTCATCCTTCATCAAATTCTCTTTCCCATTACAGTCTTGAAAGCAAGTTGGTGGAGAAAAGATTTGA
This sequence comes from Urosaurus nigricauda, assembly GCA_034509955.1. Classification (NCBI taxonomy): domain Eukaryota; kingdom Metazoa; phylum Chordata; class Lepidosauria; order Squamata; family Phrynosomatidae; genus Urosaurus; species Urosaurus nigricauda. Next base: position 6,662,249 of record JAOEGL010000004.1, read on the forward strand.
AGGGGGGGGGGTGAGGATAATGCAGACCACTCTCTCTCCAATCCATTTTAGTTTGGGTTGTATGCCATGGAAACTAAGCCCGAAATTGCAACACACAGAAAAATGAGTTATTACCCTGCACAGGTCAAAGTGTCAGGCTGCAAAAGAAATAGAACTTGGGATCCAGGGAGAAAAACAGCCCCATCTTGTTGTGTGATGTCTTCATCCTCCAGATTTGGCATCCTCCAGACATGTTCAGCTACACCTCCTATTATCCCTACACAGCATGGTGGCTAGTCTGTCCGCTGGGAATGATGAGGTGTGTAGCCCAAAACAAGAAAATAAAAAATAATATTACATTGGCTATGCCTTACAGGGCACCTATGCCCATAGTCCAGGGACAAAGAACATTTGGCCATATTTGAGATATGAGACAATCCTTCACCACTGAACTTACTGGACTGTGGTGGTTGTTCTCCATCGCTGTCTTAGCTCCCACTAACATGGCCAGATTTGGTGGTAAATTCATGGCCTAAATCCTGTTGTTAGTCCTAAACAGAGTAATACCATTGAATCAACTGTATTTACCAACTTGTTGATTCAACATTCAACAGTCCATTCCCTTAGCTCCCTATGGCTGCTGCCACATGGCAGAATGAATGCAGTTTGACACCACTTTAATTGCCATGGCTCGTTCCTAACGAATCCTGGGATTTGTAGTTTGTTGTGGCCCTAGAGTTCTCTGACAGAGAAGGCTAAAAAGCGCACACAACTACAAATCCATAGCACTGAGCCACGGCAGTTAAAGCAGTATCAGACTGCATTACCACCAGCCCTCCATATCCATGGATTCAAGCATCCACAGTTTGTATATATATATATATATATATATATATATTTCTTCCAAAAAACAAATCTTGATTTTGCCATTTTATACAAGGGACTTCATTTTATTTTGCAATTGTTATATAATGGGACGAGCATCTACAGATTTTCATATTCAGAGAGGATCCTGGAACTAAATGGCAGCGGATATCAAAGGCTCATTGTAATTCTGCAGTATAGATGCAGCGTATGCAAAGTTAACCTATAAGCTAACAGATAATAATTGAGAAAAAGCCTCAAAGAGTTTCCAAAGTTATTCCATTTCCATCTGTTACATCTATTGCATATATTAATTATTAATACCTCCAACCAGAGTGGAGAGTTTGTCGAAGGATGCATCCAAAGAACTTTGTGAAATCCTGGAAAGCGAGTGAGCTGCCGGAGGAATGGAAATGAACAAACAATGTCCATATCTGCAAAAAGAAAATCCAGAAAACTATTAGGAAAAATATTAGAACAGATTATACAGGAGTCTATTTGCAAGTATCTTGATGATAATGCTAGATGATAAATTAGTAGGAGCCAGCATGGGTTTGTAAAGAAGAAATCCTGCAAAAACAAACAAACAAACAAACAAAATGTACTTAACAAAAAAAAAGGGGGGGCTAGTTTAGTAGATGCTATGGAAACTATCTGGATTTTAGCAAACCAACCAAATCTGGAATAGATGGAAACACTATTGGATGGATCCATAATTGGTTTGAAAATTGTGCTCAAAGAGTTGTGTTCTGGGGCCAACACCCTTCAATATATCTTTCAATGAATTAAATGATGGGATGGAATGAACCCTTATCAAATTTCCAGATGATATAAAACTGAGGGAGGGAGTAGCTAACACAATGGAAGACAGAAATATAATTCTAAAGGAGCTTAATAAATTAGAAAACTGGGATGAAATTAATGGGGGGACGGGACTCATTTTACAGATCTATGAAAGGTTGGAAGGCTGAGTCAACCCTGGAGCCCTGGGATTGAACTCACAACCTTGTGGCTGCAGGATCAGTATTTGACCGCTGCACCACCAGGGTTCCTGAATTAAGATTTTCATATAATTTGTCTACTTTAAGATAAGATATATCGGACACTATCAGGTGTTCTTGTAAAATGGCCAGTCTTATGTGTGTGCAGCAGGTATCAAAATAAATAATGTTTTCTAACTAAAGATCTATGTTGGTTGTTTCCAGGTTAAGGCCTCACCTCTTAAGGTCCTTATGATTGTATTGATCATAGGTTGAACATGAGCCAGCAGTGTGATGCTGCTGCAAAAAGGGTAAATGCTAACTAATCTTGCATTAAAATAATAGAATTGTAGAATCATAGAGCTGGAAGAGACCCTAAGGGCCATCCAATCCAACCCCCTGCCATGCAGGAACTCTAAATCAAAGCACTCCCGACAAACGGCCATCCAGCTTCTGTTTAAAAACCTCCTTAGAAGAAGCCAATACTCTGAGGGAGTGTATTCCATTGTCAAACAACTCTTACTGTCAGAGCTTCTAAATATATCATTGAAATTGGCAAATGATGGAATGCCACATCACCCTCGATCTATGACTGGCCCTACTAAATTTATTTAGAAATGTGAATGAAGGTTTGCTTTCCTTTCTGTTATTAGCAGCCAAACAGGTTATTGCCAACAATTGGAAGAACCCTATAGAACAGTTTAGCCCTATGGTATAAAAAAGTTTGGAATTTAGCTCTAACAGAAAGACTAATGTGGCAAGTCAGACGAGCAAAAGAACAGAAAGATAATAATACCTTTGAGGTAACATGGTTCCCATTTATTTCCTACGTAAGTCAAATTAAGGAGGAAAGAAGTCATATTCTGTCGACCTATAGTTTCGTTTGGAAAGGATTAATCCAATAGAACAAATAATTTCAGGATGATTTTCTTTGCATTTCAAGATCAGGATAACATAACTCATGCCCTATGTTCTTTGTAAGCATTTGTCAATGTTTTCGTGCTGTTGATCCTCCTTTCTCATGTTAATTTCTGGGGTTTTTTAAAAATACATTTTATTTTTTTTAAAAAACTCTTACTGTCTAGAAGTTCTTCCTAATGTTGAGGTCTAATCTCTTTTCCTCCAGTTTGAATCCATTGCTCTGGATCCTATTCTCTGGAGCTGCAGTAAAAAAACTTGCTCCATCTTCAGTTGGAGTGAGAGAGAGAAGAAGGAAGAGCAACTTTTTGGCAGCCATTTTAAGTGGTAAGTGTGTGGATTTTTAAAATCTCTTTGGGGAGTGTGTCTGCTGCAGAGGAGGAGGAGGAGCTTCTGTGAGTCACACCTGTGAGTCACAAGTGGGAGGAGCTAGGAGACTAGCTATACAGAACTGCTCAGAGAGAAATTCCCCCCCCCCCAAACAGGGTAAAAGCACAACATTAGGAGCAGAGGAGCTGTAAACTTTGTTTTAGAGGTTCTCCTTTAGATCTTCCCCTTTTTAAAAGTGCTTTTGAGAGGTTCCCCTGCACCTCAGAGGAAGTGAATACAAGTTAGAAACCAGGGCATCTGTATAAAGTAACATTCCCAGTAGGTTGAAATCACTGATAGAGATTGGTGAAATAGGAGAGGACTTCAGGGGCTTTGACATTAGTGTTTACTGGGGAATATTCTTCGAGGAGGAAGCCCACAGTCTTCTTTTAGTGATTCCTTAATAGTTCTCGGTATGGGCACCGAGGGAGCGGCTGCAGTCACTTGCAACACTTGTGGGATGTTTGTCTTCTTGCCTACAGATGTGGCGAACTTCACATGCCCCAAGTGCAAGTTGGTAGCCCTCTTGGAGGAGAAAGTACAGCAGCTGGAATCCAGGGTAGCGACACTTCAGCATGTCAGGGAGCAAGAGGTTTTCCTCGACACAACGGAAGGAACGATCTTGGAAGGGGACCACACAGAGAAAGTCGCTGGGGGTGAGAAGGTCACTTCATCTACAGAGGAGGCAAACAGCTGGAGGAATGTCACACAGAGAAGCAGAGAAATCAGGGATAGCTGTAGGAGCTTGCAGCTACAGAATCGTTTCGAAGCCCTTTCACTTATCAAGGAGGATCAGGAAGAGCAGCACGGACAGACTTCAGGGACACAGCAGGAGAGCCTGGGAGTTCCATCGCAGGGAAGAGTTGCTGCTAAGCCTCAGAGGAGGCGCGTGGTTGTGGTGGGGGACTCCTTGCTGAGGGGTACAGAAGCAGTGATTTGTGGGCCCGACAAGATGTCTCGTGAGGTGTGTTGTCTCCCTGGGGCAAAGATCCGTGATGTTACGGAGAGGCTGACAAGACTGGTCAAATCTACTGACAAATACCCCTTCCTTTTGGTCCACGTGGGAACGAATGACACAGCAAGACACAGCCTTCAGGATATCAGAAGGGATTACGAGGCTCTGGGGAAGAAGCTGAAGGAAATGGACGCACAGATTGTCATCTCGTCTCTTCTACCAGTAGAAGGGCATGGTCCAGGAAGAGAGAGGAAAATAGCAGATATCAACAACTGGCTCCGCAGATGGTGTCGCCGAGAACAATTTGGATTCTTGGATCATGGGCTGCGGTTCCATGAGGAGGGACTTCTAGCAAGGGATGGGCTACATCTCACGCCAGTTGGAAGAAACGTTTTTGCCAACAGTCTGAAGAATCTGATCAGGAGGGCTTTAAACTAAGTGATCTGGGGAAGGGAGACAGCAGTCTGGAAGGCAAAACGGCTAGAAAAAATAGTCAAACTGACATAGAGGGAAGAAGACAAACAGTGCAAGGACTCAACAAAAGGAGCCAAAAAAACATGCACAAGCATCAAGTAAAGGGGACACATGGTCTTAGATGTCTCTACACTAATGCACAGGGCATGGAAAATAAGCAAGATGAACTTGCACTCCTAGCACAACAAGGGAAATATGATATAATAGGCATCACTGAAACCTGGTGGGATGAGTCTCACGATTGGAATAAAGAAATAGAGGGGTATAACCTTTTTAAGAGAAACAGGACAAACAAGAAAGGAGGAGGAATAGCATTATATGTCAAGGATATTTACACCAGTGAAGAGATCCAGGACACCAATACTGGAAGCCAGGTGGAGAGCATCTGGATAAAAATTAAAGGAGAGGGAAACAACAGGGATGTTACTGTGGGAGTCTACTACAGACCCCCAAGTCAGACAGAGGAAATGGATGATGCCTTTCTAGAACAGATGACCACGCAATCAGGAAGGAGAGATGTAGTAGTGATGGGGGACTTCAACTACCCGGATATTTGCTGGAAGTCAAACTCAGCACCATCCTCAAGATCTAGAAAATTCCTCACTTGCCTTGAAGACAATTTCATTGTCCAAAAGGTGGAAGAGGCAACAAGGGGATCAGCTATTTTGGATCTGATCTTAACCAACAGGGAAGACCTAGTTGATGGGGTGCAAGTGGTGGGATCCTTAGGTGGAAGTGACCATGTTCTCCTGGAGTTTGTTATACAGTGGAAAGATGAAGCTAAGCATAGTCAGACACGCATTCTAGACTTTAGGAAAGCTGATTTCAATAAACTTAGAGAAATACTGGGGGTGATCCCATGGTCAAGAATACTAAAAGAGAAGGGAGTTCAAGATGGATGGGAGTTCCTCAAAAGGGAGATACTAAAGGGACAATTTCAGACAGTTCCAATGAGGAAGAAAAATGGGAGATGTCTCAAGAAACCAGTATGGATGACTAAGGAACTTACAACTGAGCTAAGTTTTAAACGGAACATGTATAAAAAATGGAAAAATGGGGAAATCACCAAAGAGGAATTCAAAAATAGCCAGCGCATGTAGGGATAAAGTCAGAAAAGCTAAAGCGCAAAATGAACTCAGGCTTGCTAGAGATGTTAAGAACAATAAAAAGGGCTTTTTTGGATATGTCCGCAGCAAAAGGAAGAAGAAGGAAACAGTTGGGCCACTGCGTGGAGAAGATGGCAAAATGCTAACAGGGGACAGAGAAAAGGCAGAATTGCTCAACACCTTCTTTGCTTCAGTCTTCTCAGGAAAGGCAAAGGGTGCCCAACCTAAGGATGATGGGGCAGAGGACAGAATAGGGGAATTTCAGCACAGAATAAGTAAGGAAACAGTACAGGAATACCTGGTTAATCTAAATGAATATAAGTCTCCAGGACCAGATGAACTACATCCAAGGGTATTAAAAGAACTGGCAAATGTAATATCGGAACCAATGGCAATCATCTTTGAGAACTCCTGGAGAACAGGAGAAGTCCCTGCAGACTGGAGGAGGGCAAATGTTGTCCCAGTCTTCAAAAAGGGGAAAAAAGAGGATCCCAACAATTATCGTCCGGTTAGTCTGACATCAATTCCAGGAAAGATTCTAGAGCAGATCATTAAGCAGAGAGTCTGTGAATATCTGGAAGATAATTCCATAATCACAAAAAGCCAACATGGGTTTCAGAGAAACAAGTCATGCCAGACAAATCTGATCTCTTTTTTTGATCAAATTACCAGCTTGGTAGATGAAGGGAGTGCTGTGGATATAGTATATCTTGACTTCAGTAAGGCCTTTGACAAGGTTCCCCATGACATCCTTGCAAACAAGCTTGTAAAATGTGGACTAGACAAGGTAACCGTTACATGGATTTGTAACTGGTTGACTGACCGAACCCAAAGGGTGCTCAACAATGGTTCCTTTTCATCCTGGAAAGAAGTGACAAGTGGGGTGCCACAGGGTTCTGTCCTGGGCCCAGTGCTATTCAACATCTTTATTAATGACTTGGATGACAGTATTGAGAGCCTAGTTATCAAATTTGCAGATGACACCAAATTGGGAGGAGTAGCTAATACCCCAGAGGACAGGATCAAAATTCAAAATGACCTGAATAGACTAGAAAGCTGGGCCAAAGCTAACAAAATGAAATTTAACACAGAGAAATGTAAGGTCCTACACGTAGGGCGGAAAAATGAAATGCACAGATATAGGATGGGGGACACCTGGCTGAATGAGACAACATGTGAAAGGGATCTAGGAGTCCAAGTAGACCACAAGTTGAACATGAGTCAACAGTGTGATGCAGCAGCTAAAAAGGCCAATGCAATTTTAGGTTGCATCAATAGAAGTATAGTGTCTAGATCAAGGGAAGTAATAGTGCCACTCTATTCTGCATTGGTCAGGCCCCACCTGGAATACTGTGTCCAGTTCTGGGCACCACAATTCAAAAAGGATGTGGAGAAACTGGAGCGGGTCCAAAGGAGGGCGACTAAAATGGTGAAGGGTCTGGAAACCATGCCCTATGAGGAAGGCCTTAGGGAGCTGGGGATGTTTAGCCTGGAGAAGAGAAGGTTAAGAGGTGATATGATCGCCCTGTTTAAATACTTGAAGGGATGTCACATTGAGGAGGGAGCAAGCTTGTTTTCTGCTGCTCCAGAGAACAGAACTCGGAACAATGGATGCAAACTGCAGGAAAAAAGATTCCACCTCAACATTAGGAGGAACTTCCTGACAGTAAGAGCTGTTCGACAGTGGAACACACTCCCTCGGAGGGTGGTGGAGTCTCCTTCCTTGGAGGTTTTTAAGCAGAGGCTGGATGGCCATCTGTCGGGTATGCTTTGATTGGGAGTTCCTGCATGGCAGGGGTTTGGACTGGATGGCCCTTGTGGTCTCTTCCAACTCTATGATTCTATGATTCTATGATTCAATATAACATCCTTTGAAATACATAAAGAGGGCTACCATATTACCTTGTTATGGAAAACAAAACATATAAAAAGAGGCTGAAGGAACTGGGCATGTTCAGCTTGGTGAAGAAGAGACTGAGAAGTGACATGAGTGCCCCCTCAAAGACTGCCACAAAAAAGATGGTGCAGGCTTCACAGGGAAGAACTATGGGCTTGTCCAAACAGCCTAAAAATGATTTAACCATTGCACAAGTGTTGGGATTTTCTGGGAGGCTGAATGAGAGTGGTATACCAATTCTGTTTGTGTAAGTGGTGTCACAACAAATATAATCTTAGATAAGTGCTTGCACTTTCTAGGAGAGTGCCAATTTCTTCCCTTTTCCTTCATGGCTTGGGAGCAGTTGCACAACAGGCAAGTGCAATTGGTTGTGCGACTGTGTGATCCAGTGTGATTCATATGCAGTATAACCCTGATTTAGCGACATTGTCATAGACTCATAGGGGCTTTCTAGAATCCTAGAGTTGGAAGAGACCTCAAGGGTCATCCAGTCCAACCCCCTGCCATTCAGGAACTCTCGATCAAAGCATCCCCGACAGATGGCCATCCAGCCTCTGCTTAAAATTTCTGCTGTCAAATTTATGCAACACAGCTGCTGAACAGGGTCTCAGCCTATGTTATATTTACTTAGCTCCCTTTATGGCTCGGCTTCCCATCTGAGGATTCCCAGGGCAACTGAGAATATAAAATCTAAAAACAGCATCAATCAAGGGAGTAAACAATTAAGGATGAAACATTTTAAAAGCTCTGAGAGGAAGCAGAGAAGAGCATATAGAACCAATCATAACAGCTAATTCAGACCTGTCAAAACAGATCTTTTACAACACGAAACATCATTAAAAGAGTGCCGGATGAGGCACCCAGGGCAGAGTCAGTGATGTCACCAACATCACCTGGAAACTTTTGGAAACTCAGTGAATGATGTTGCTCACATGGCAAGATGGCCTATTGGGAATCATCACCACTGCCTTTCTCATTCTCTTCTCCTGCAGATGATACATCTGTTGCTCCAAGAGAACCATGGGAGAATCCCCTAGGGATTAATTAATTATGGACCTCTGTGCATTTAAGCATTTCACTTGTCTCCTCCGTTCAGTACAAAATGACAATGGCATTGAGTTTGGGAAGTCTTTTCAAATGTAAACAACTGAGACGTAAACACCTCCGAAACCACTGAAGGATGTCATTATTGACTCACCTACACTTTTGTTGCAAACGCGCCTGCTTATGGCTCCCAGAGGCCACCGTGCTTGCCAATTAAAGTTGTCACATTGCAAGGTTCTCTGTCTGGATTCTTATGTTCCAATACTGGTGATCCTGATAGGGGTGCTCCTGGCAAGCTCTGAAATCGAATCATTCCTGTCTATCATGTCTCCAAGATGTGCTCACTGTGGCCTCTCAGCTCACTTTTGTGTGATGAAACTAATTCTTAGTATTGAATTTCTACTGGCATAGCACCTGAATTTTTACTGGCATAGCATCTTAGGCCTCATCTGCACTAGCCAGGATAATCCAGGGGCAGCCCAGAAGACCCTGGTCCCACAGCAGCCCCATTCTCTCCCCATTCCCTGGGCCTCCAATCCCATCCCACAATGGTTGTCCTGTTGAGCCATGTGGCATAACTGGCACCACCGCAGGGCATTTGCTTCTGAGGTCAGAACAAGGTGCCAAGCAACAACCACAAGGCTGGGCACCTTGTTCTGATCTCAGAATGCGTGACCTGCAGCAGCCATGCCAGGTGGCTTAGTGGGGCACCTGTGCAGACAGCCAATGAGGTGCAGAAATGGAGTGCTCCAGGTCTTCCTGGAAGATATGGGGCAACAGGGAAGTTTTTAAGATTCATGTTAAAGTGGGTCTACCCCATTTCTGGTGTGAAGCATGCTGGATGTCATCAGGATTGTTCACATCAAAACCTGGCTTTGGGCCATTCATTGTGCAAACCGGATGGCACCAGAATGAGGGGGAAATGGGCTTTTAGGCCATGCGGATAAGGCCTCGGAGTCTGCACCTTCTCCTTCAGTCTTGAGGGTGAAGGGAAAAATCACAGGGTGAGAGCAGGGTCTTGAAAAGTGTACATGTCTATAGTTATTGTCTGGCATCCTGTATTGCAGTTACAAATTTGTAACCTTTAGTTATGGATATATGACTGCTCCATAATTAGTAATGCTACATGTTCACAATCACGGTAGTATTGCCAGAATTGTAAATTCTCCTAAGGTTGTTGTTGTTGAGTGACTTTTTAAAGACAATGCACAATAGAGAGGAGAGAAGTGGCAGGCATAGCTCCACAATGCTTAGGCAGGGATGGCACTATGTAAAGTCATAACCAGCTAACAGTGGTATAAGTGGAGTTGTGCATTTGAGACTGTTGTTCAAGCAGTAGCACCTTACATGCACAAAGTATATATGAATGAGGATTGCCTCTATGCGCTGCCTTTCCACAATGTGCATTGCAATTGCACAATAGTTGTCAGCCATGTGCATTGAGCATTGATCCACACAAGTTGCACTCCATTGGTGTTCAGCATATGGGTTGCACAACACAATTCCACTGGCCATTTACGCCATGCTGAAGGGATACAGAAACTTGGCCATTTATTTATTTAGCAAACAAAACTGACCTAGGGAAAAGGCAGGAGAATCTCACTTCACTTCCATGTTCTCTTTTCTGTGCTGCAAAATTAATTTCAGCCCTAAGAAGTAGATCAATAGAAAAGGAATCCAGGGAAGATGTTGAGGCATGCTTCTGAAATCCCTGCCTTGGGAAGACAAATCTATAAAGCTGAAAACTGAAATCTGAAAACAGTCTCAACCATCTAGGCCAGAAAGCTCATGCTGCCAATTTCTTTCTTTCAGTTAGTCTCAAAGGTGCTACAAGTTCTCTCCACATACTGATTCAACATTATAGAATTAACTATATCTTTGAATTCTACCATCTAGACAGAAAGTTAGCAATTTATACTATGGGTATATGTAAAAGATTGTCAAGTCATGTCCGATTTTAAGGGGTATGACACAGAGGGAAAAGAAAAAGGAAGGGAAAGGAAAGAAGAATTAAAGTATTCTTAGGAGAAAATAGGTAACTGTTCTTTTAGATGAGAAAATGGAAAGACTACTCTGATTTTTTTTAAAAGACTTTCTTTTTATTCAAAATGTTTCTGACATCTTTTGTAATTTGATATACGTGATACATAATAAGAGATTTCATTTGATATTAAGAGAGTTGGTAATGCTGTGAAAATAATAATAATAATAATAATAATAATAATAATTATTATTATTATTTATTAGGGGGCTATGCCTTCCCGCAATGTCTAGTTTCATGTTATGTCTAAAAATGAAAGAGAAGGACTTAGCAATGGCTCATTTCTCCATATGAAGAACTATCTATTGTTGTTGTTGTTGTTGTTAAATATTGTGTGCATGTGTCTGTGTGTCTTCAAGTTGCATGTTGACTTATGGTGACCTCATGAATTTTGTAGGGTTTTCTTGAGCAATGAATACTCAAAGGTGGTTTTTGCAAGTTCCTTTCTTTGAAATAGAGCCTACAGCACCTGGAATTCAGTGCGGTCTCCCATCTAAGTACTAAACAGGGGTGACCTTGCTTAGCTCGATCTGGTGCCTTTAGGGTATCTAGGCCAAGCTAAACATGCATAGTTCTACTAAAATCAATAGGGCAATTCAGTTAATTTACTAATGTTAACCCAATTGAACTCAGTATGGCCCAAGGGCTTGACTACATGATTAAAGCAGCCAAATAGAATGGGATCCCGCCACATGCGATTTGGAGGAATTTGGGCTTTTTGTGTGTGTGGGACTCCACTCCACAGAAAAAGGCTTAGTATTTTTTTTCCAGAGTATCCACAAGTATCTGCTAGGATGCACATGATCAAACTGATGGCTGTCTGTCTTGCATGAGTTCAGGTGGCTGCACATTTTTGCTAGAGGGAAGCAAATAAATGTGAATTTGCACAGAAAGTGAAGACAATTAAACCTCAATGTGAATGTTCGAAAATCTGCAGCAATTCACAGAATATGCTTACGTGTAGACTAGCCCCAAGTAAGATTCACTGGAGTAAGGCCAGAGACCTTCAATGCCCTGGATGTAAGAAGTCACCAAAAGTTGTGCGGGGGGTACAATCTCCCATGCTGGCATGGAGTGTGGTGTGGTGTAGTGGTTAGAGAATGGGACAGAGGCTGTCCAAAAATCCATGTTCTGGCCCCCAATGAGTCAGACTGAGTTGCCAAAATTGTTGTGATGATAAAGGGTGGTGGTGGGGGACCTCATGAGCTGCCTTGAGCTCCTTGGAGGAAAACCAGGATATAAATGTCACTAACAATGATGAACTATAATTACAGTTAAGTATCATTAACTATAATTTTAATTTTGGTAATAATATTATTATATATAAAATAATTATGGCTTCCATCCTGTTCTGCAGGTACATAATTGTAAGCCGGACTCATCTTGCACCTGCTAGGGATTCACATTTATGGTTATGCGTCACTGAAGGTGACTTTCCAAAATCAACCATTGCAGCCTGGCAGCACCTTACTGAAGTGTTTCTGAGGTGTTGCATACTGGGGTGCTGGGGAATGATGTCTGCAACACTCTCTTGGTTGTGGCGTGCATTGGGACAAAGAGTTGTGGCAGGACCCTAAGGGATGATGATGATGATGATGACAACTATAGTATGAACATGTATTTAAAACTATTTGCAAACTTGACATCTGAATTACACAGCATTTAAAAGCACAATCCCCCAGTCAATGGTGTCACTAGGGTTGGCATCACCTCGTGCGATAATTCACAGTGTCACCCTCCAACACATTGCCCTCCACCCTTACCACACCATCCATAGTAAGGTTTTTTATACTATTCTAATCATAAGGTGTAATTGCCATATATCGCTGGTAATGGACACAAACAACTAGCAACATTAAAATTAAATTACAGTACAGTATCATGTACACAGCCTAAATGTATTTACAATTTCATTGTTTCATGTGGTTAAACTGAAAATTTGGTAAAAAAAATTCTGAAAATTCTTTTTAAAAAATTTAATTTTTTTCTAAAATTAAAATTTTATTTTTAAAAAATAACTTTAAAAAAAACCCTAGGGCCTCTCCTTTCTCTTCCCACTGAGTGTTACCCAGTTTACACTATCTCTTCAGCATTTTAAAAAGGCCATAGGTGCAAGAATTGTTCGTTCTTTTTGTGTGTTTTCCTTTTCCTTTTGCTTCCCCCCCCCCCGCCCCGTATGTTAGGTATCAGGAAGAGAGGCAGAAATGGATAAGGTATGTAGTTGAGGGTAAGAGTAAGTTGAATGGCTGTAACAAATTGTAGGAAAGAACGGGAAGAAAGGCAGAGTAGAAAAAGAGAATGAAAGAAGTTCAGGAAAGGCAAAGGGTGAAAAGAAAGAAAGTGAAAGAGAAAGAAAGGGAGTAAGAGAATAAGAAGAAGGTAACATAGATGAATTCAAGAAGAAGAGGATAAAGGAACAATCCTGTTTCCCTTAAAATAAGACATCCTCTGAAAATAAGACCCAGTAGAGGTTTTTCTGAATTGCTAAATATAAGGCCTCCCCCGAAAGTAAGACTTAGAAAAGTTTTTGTTTGGAAGTATACCTTTTTTTTTTTTTTGGTTCAACAATAAATGTGAATTCTTCTTCATGAAAAAAATAAGACATCCCCTGAAAAATAAGACCTAGTGCATCTTTGGGAGCAAAAATTAATATAAGACACTGTCTTATTTTCGGGGAAACACAGAAAAAGTGAAGAAAATTAAAAAGAAGAAAGAAATTTAGACAAAGATCTATTGTGAAATGACTGCTGGATTGTTGGATTGTTTAGTTTATTGTTGATGTTTTACCCAATAAAATATTTTAATTAAAAAAATTAAAAGGACACAGCCGAATCCCCGCACCCTCTAGTGACGCCCCTTTGCCCACTCCCGCCCCCATCAATTTGAAGAAGCCTGACAGCACAAAAATGTTTTTACCTGCCACCGAAATAAGAGCAGGGATGGGGCCGTCCTGGCCTCTTTGGGGAGGGAATTCCAGAGTCTGGGAGCAGCCACCAAGAAGGCCCTTTCCCTTGTCCTCACCAAATGAGCCTGAGAAGATGGTGGGACAGACAAAAGGCTTCTCTGAATGATCTTATTGTTCTAATGGAATCGTAAAAGGAGACACAGTTCTTCAAATAACCCAAACCCGCCAGCTGCCTCTTCCTGTACTGGGAGAGAACTTCAGATATCATCCTGCAGCTCCCCAATTTGCAGCACTTCACAAACATTTCTGGTCTTTGGGGGTGCTGAGCAGAAACGGAAAGGGATTTTTTGTTGTAGGGATGGCATCTTCAGACACAACTACACCAATGGAGCTCTGTTCTCGGGAGTTTTATTTATTTAGCAATAGCATTTAGCTTCATCATTAACTCAGCACTCTCTTAAGTGTTTTACAATCTGTAAGCCAACTGAGTACTCATTTTACCAAGCTATGAAAGGATAGAAGGCTGAGTCAACTTGGGCTGTGTTCACACTGGAGAAATAAACCGGTTTAAGTGCCATGGCTCAATGCTGTGAAATTCTGGGAATTGTAGTTTGTTGTCCCACAACAAACTACAATTCCCAGAATTTCACAGCATTGAGCCATGGCACTTAAACCGGTTTATTTCTCCAGTGTGAACACAGCCTGGAGCCCTCTGGGATCAAACTAGAATTTAACCACTGCGCCACCAGGGCTTTGTTTGTTTGTTTGTTTGCTTGTTTGTTTGTTTATATGCTGCCTTTCTCCTAAATTGGATCAAAAAGATGCTTTAAACAAAAGTACAATTTTTAAAAATACAGTTTAAAACATTGCTTAACATTGATTAATTGACATGACAAGTTCAAAATATAAAAGACCATTCAAAATATACTAAATTTTCACAGTGCTGTACATACAATCTTTTAATTAGACAGTTCCCTGCCCTAAGAAGACACGACACAAAAAGAGAAGGGAATGGTGGAGGGGAAGGGGATGAGGTCCAGTCGTTCTTCTCTCCCTCTGAGGCCCGGACCAAGGAAGATGGACTGGAGGGAGGCTCGGCTTCTTAATAATAGTTAAAATGAGGCATCCTGGGGCAGACTGCAGAAATAATCCAGGTTGACACCACTTGAATTGCTATGGCTCAATGCTACAGAATTCTGGGAATTGTAGTTTTGTGGGACATTTAGCTTTCGCTGTCAGAGAGCTCTAGTGCCCCACCAAACTACAAATCCTAGAATTCCATAGCATTAGCGGTAGCAATAGCAAGTACATTTCTATATTGCTTACTAAGTGGTTTACAAAGTATAAGCTAATTGCCCCCAACAAGCTGGGTAATCATTTTAGCAACCTACGGAAGGATGCCAGGCTGAGTCAACCCTGAGCTCCTGGCTGGCATTGAACTCACAACCTTGTGATTTGTGAGTGAGTGAGTGCAGTACTAGCATTTTACCACTGTGCCACCTGGGCTCCTTGATAGCATTGAGCCATGGCAGCTAAAGTAGTGTCAACCTAGATTATTTCTGCAGTGTGAATGCAGTCTATGATTAACTGTAATTGATTACAGTTAAATGATAATACAGAAAAAGATGATGGGGGGGGGCAGGTAAAGAGAATGGTTCTCTGGTCATGAGCCCGCCCCCCCCCCCCCGCCCCCTGCTACACACAGATACATATACTTAATGTGTTCTCACCTGGTGTAAGAAAATGAGATCAGTTGCCAATCCAATGAGTAGGGTCTGTATCTATGCCCTTGTAGTCCTCAGAGCTCTGGAGGCAGCTTCTCATGGGCTGACGGACCTGAGATTGACCTTCATGATTCACCATTCTCAGGTTAGACAGTCCTTGAGAAACCCCTCATTTGGGCAAACATCTTTTTCTCCTTTGAGTGTGATAACTGTGCAGAGACAGAGACATCCTTATAAAACATGCCCATTGCTCAAACATTACTAGAAAAAGACTTAACACTATCACCACTACCACCACCACAACCACCACCATTACTACTTCTTTACTGTTATTGAGCTCAAAAATCTAATCTGTTTATATTAAACCCAGAAGCAGTTAAAAGGATTTTAACACATTCGTCAGGATCCTCCTGGTGTACTATGCAGGTGTAAATATGCTGGCAAAAGTGGCAATGGCACTGAGTACAATAGTTGAAAAGGAAAGAAGGCATTGGAGTTATTTTTTAGTTTGGAGCCAGCTATCATGTCGACCAAGATACCAAGTTCAGAAAACCAGGTTTTGGTAGTTAAAACTCAGAAAAACTTTACAGTGGGGCCTTGATATCTGCTGGGGTTTCACATCAGGACCCCCATGGATACTAATATTCCTGGATATTCAAGTCTCATTATATACATTGCAGTAGTAAAATGGTTACTATATTGGAGAGGTAAAATTTGTTCCCTTATATAAAATGACAAATTCAAGGTTTGCTTTTTGGAATTTATCTGTTTTTGAATATTTTCAAGCCATGGATGGTTGACTCCAAGAATAAAGAATCCGTGGGTACAGAGGGCCGACTGTATTAAGAAATTATAGTTCCAGACCAGTGATGTTCATTGTCAGAAGTGACTAGAAAGTATTAACATTGCCTAATTCAGCTGTACATAATTTTACATTTCAGGTGGGCTTAATTCCTATACAATTTATGAAGACACTTTTCCCTCTTGTTCCCTTATTGCCCCTTCCATGTTATTGCCACCAGTTTCCTTTCGCTGTAGCAACCTTCAACAGATTGACTCAAGCTTGCATCCCCTTCAGTTGTTATCTCCGTACCTGTGAATGAATCTACCAAGTCTTCTTAATAGTGTTTTTCTACTATGTAACCCATTATACCAACTACTCAATTTTTTATGACAGCTAAGGTGCATTTGCAGCTCCTGACACCAGCAGATTTTGTCTGCTTTTCTTGCTAAGCACTGTTGTTGTTGTTGTATTTGTTGTTGTTGTTGCTTGTCTTCAAGTCATTTTCAGCTTATTATGATCCTAAGGTGAGCATTTCACCGGATTTTCTTGGCAAGATTTGTTCAGAGGAAGTTTGGCATGGCCTTCATCTAATGCTGAGAGAGAGTGTAACTTGGCCAAGGTGTAGGAGTTTATCACATGGGAAGATGTCCTCCCAATTTCTAATTGAGTCAATTCAAATTCACGTAAATTTGCTAGTTTAACGAATTTACGTGAAATCTAATTGTGTTCGGAATGTGTTCAGAATGACTTCTCATTTCCCGAAAATGACCCCCCATTGCCAGAAATTGCGTGAGATACTCTTATACTCTTTAATGTAAAACCTATGATTGTGTTCGGAATGACTTCCCTTTTGACTGAAATTGAGTCAGATACACTCATAGGCAATTACGTGAAACTCCATGATTGCATTTGGATTGCCATTGCATTATACCCCCAAATTCTGTCATATGATAAACTCCCTAGTGGATTTCTGTGGCTGAACAGGAATTTGAACCCTGGTCTCCCAGAGTCCTAGGTCAACACTCAATGCAAATTTTCTTCTGGAATTCTGTAAGATTTGCCTTAGGGTCACCATAAGTTGGAAATGACTTGAAGGAATATGACAACAAAAAATGTGACACAAAATCAGTTACCTGAGATAGCCACTTTACTCTGCCCCATGCAAGAGCAGGTTCTGATCTAGGGGAAATACTAGAGCTTACTGCGTTTGATTTCTAAACAGCCCTCCCTAAACTACAAATCCCAAGATTGCACAGGACGTTACCATGGAGCAATTAAAGGGGAATTACAGTGCTATAATTTCGTAGTATGAAAGGGCCTCAAAAGCTCATCCCCAACAGTGCTAATTGAAAACCTATACATACAGGTTGTTTGGCAACAGAAGCTGAAGTCCCTTGATGTCCTCACCATCCATCATTCTATCTAATCCCCTCCTGAAGCCCTTTAAGCTTAGCAGCCATTCATCGCATCTCATTGTGACACCAAATCTTACCATTTATGTATTTCTTAAAAATAATCGGCTTAGTACAGATATTAATAAAGCACCCTTCTACCTCAGTACAAGGGATGCACCTCACACATAAGCTACCTGCCATATAAAATCATCAATTAGTTTAAAAGCCCAACGTATCGGATGAATTACAGTACATTGAAATCCAAAAGATTCATGTAAAAATAAATGCAGGTGTCATGATCACATTCTCCCTCAGATACAAAACCTCAACTCACATCCTTCTGACAGAAAAAGTACAATGAAAACGGAGATAAAAAATAGCACAATGACGTATTTGCATCTTTTGCGTAGCTCAATAAATGCTACAGAATGCATTCTAGATGTTGTTTTTTACTAAACAGTGAATAAAACGTTTTCTCATCTGAAGATACCGACTTAATTCACAAGCTGGAGAATCTACAGAGTGGCATCATCAGCTACAACTACGGCAATGGGACTCTGTTGTTAATTGTTTTATTATTTATTTGATTTGATTTAATTTATAGGCTGCCTTTCTTCCGGAATGGGACCCAAGAGTCAGAATCCATACGCACGGATCTGTCATCTTGGCATGATGATGAAATGACGTTAGGGGATGAAAATATAAGGGCATGGTGGATATGGTGATTTGACATTGTATAGTATGTTGGCTATTGAGAATGGGATATTGATTATGTTAAATCTAAGCCTGGGAAACAAACCAGAGAGGCAGATGGCCAGCGATGGAAAGGAGTTATAGTTTTATGACCCCAATCTTCCTGCCATGGGTCTGAGCTGTGAAACAGGGATGATGATCTTCTTCCTGAAGAGAGATAAAATGATAACACAGGAGGGGAAGGACAGAAACATGAAGGGCCCTTTGATCTGGATCAAAGGGGAGCAATTGGGTTTGGAAAGGGAGGCTGGAGGATGTGAATGTATTTGTGATGGTCTGAGGGGGAACTTTTTCAGTTCTGACATTGAACCTGGGATGGGAAACTTTCTGTCTTGATATCCAGAATAAATCTCTAGTTTCTGTCTTGGTTATTGGGAACTGGGTCCTCTGATCCTGATACCAAGATGGATTACAGAAGTAAATCAGTTAAAACCTAACAATGCAGTTTTAAAAACAATTAAAATCATTGCATTTCAAACAGTATAGAATTACTTTAAATGCATACAAAATTTAAAAATAAACAAGTAGAGGACACATTACAGTAAGAAGCCACCCTGGGAACGATTGCTTGAGGAGGCAAGTTTTGTGTTAGCATTTGCTGGGAACCGTTTGCTGAGGGTTTAACCCCTCCAACACTAGGCCATTCACGCACCACAGAATTATAGTACTATTATTCCACTTTAACTGCCATGGTTCCATCCTATGGAATTCTGGGGTTTGTAGTTTGGTGCTGTTCTGCATGGCCTTTAATGTTTGAATTCTTTCTGTTTTAATGTTATTTAAATTGTATTATATGATTGTTTTTAGCCTGGTTTTAAATATTTGTAAAGCTGTTTGAGCATCTGGGTTTGAATCCCCACTGGGACATGTAAATGCACTGGGCGACCTTGGGCAAGTCACACTCTCTCAGCCTCAAAGAATGGCAATGGCAAACCCCCTCTGAAGAAATATGCCAAGAAAACCGTAAGTCGGAAATGACTTGAAGCCAAGCAACACACATACACATATGTTAATGAGTTTTTAAAAATATTATACAACTGCAGTGATTTAATTGCTTTTATTTGTTCATCCCCTTGTGGACCGGGTGACGATACTGAAATACCCTAAATAAATTTCTTAAGTAATTATGTAGCCTGAGTGGGCCTCAGGTAAGGCCAGCGTCAACTGATTTCCCATTCCTTTGATTGAAGTTGTCTCCTTACCTGAGAATACAGAACCTTTCCAAGAGAGTGCATTCATCTTTCATAGATAGGGTTCCTGGTTCAGAATCATCCCAGGCCCTCAGTTTTTCCAGCCAAAATCTGAAACAAAGGAATATTAAATATTCTGCATTAAATGCAGAAACCACAGTGGCTCACTGCTTGTCATTCAAGCACACATAGATATACATAGGAAGAACTTATTTTCCTGTTTGGAAATTTGGGCTGCATCTACGCTGCAGAATTAATAGATCTTGACAGCACTTTAATTGACATGGCTCAGTGCTATGGGATGCTGGGATTTGCTGTAGTCTTTAGGGGTCTCTGACAGAGACACACAGAAGGCTAAATATCTCACAAAACTACAGATCTCAGAATTCCATAGCATTGAGCCATGGCAATTAAAGTGGTGTCAAACTGCATTAATTCTGCAGTGTAGATGAAGTCTAAGCGAGAAGTCTTATTGTTCCCATATCAAGATGAAATGAGGAGCTTATTGCTTCTTAGTTACTTAGAGAGAAATATGGTAAATTTAGCCTACATGCTTCTATCCAGAAAGTGGATGCAGAGAATGGTTGCTGTAAGTCCCAGAAAACTGAGAAAATACCAGATTGAAGGGACTAAAACTGTCCCAGATGGCTGGGCTGGTTGAAATACCAAACAGGCTTCTAAGCAAAGTGAGTAATCCAGGACCTGGGAACTACAACAGAAAGTGCAATCTACATGCACTTGATCTTTCAACTTGGAGCAAAATTGTTATTTCCAGGAAAGCAGGCTCAAAAAGGTCCTAGAGGTGCATATCTATGAATCATAAAAATGTACAGTTTTGCTACTATAGACCAGCTTTTAAAGCCGTAACCCTATGCCTGCCTATTTGGAAGCCATGTCTTATAGGATCATAGTTCAAATTATTCTAGCTGTGAGCCTTTCTGGACAATTTACAGTATGAGGTATATATACTCAAGTTAAGTATAGAATTGTTATTCATTTCAATGGGCTCCATTGATCTTGTCTTCAGATATCACTTTAAATGCAAGTCAGTTGCATTTCTCAGTTGTTTAACCTGCAGTATTTTATCACTGGGAATGCACGTTCCTCAGCCCCTTCGCTATTCATTGAAACACCAGTCTAACTCCATTCTAACATACAAGAAGACACAATCCAAGCACTCCTGACAGATTGCCATCCAGCCTCTGTTTAAAGACGTCCAAATATAGAAACTCTTCCACTCTCCAAGGCAGAGTCTTCTTCTGTCGAATATCTCAACATCAGATAGTTCCTCATAATGTTTAGGCAAAATCTCTTTTCCTGTAGTTTGTATCGATTGCTTTGTGACCTAGTCTCTGGAGCAGCAGAAAACAAGCTTGCTCCATCCTCCATATGACACCCCTTCAAATATTTAAACGTGGCTATCATGTCACTTCTTAACCTTCTCTCCTCCTGGCTAAACCTACCCAGCTCCCTAAGCTGCTCCTCATAGAATTTTATGGTTTCCAGATCTTTCACCATTTTGGTCGCTCTCCTCTGGATACACTCCAGCTGGTCCACATCCTTCTTGAACTTTTTCTGCAGTGCAGATGCAGCCTCAGTATGTCCCAGTATGACATAAAAGAAGGACTGATCTTTCCCATTCTTTTTGGTGTGGTACCACTTCTGACCTTTTTGAATGCCTGGGCAGAACAATGATGGCAGTGGCAGCTTTTTGGTCCTTTTCCTCCAAGGAGTGCCGAGAGGACTTTGCTTTGCCTTTTCATCCTGTTTGACATGTGTGTATTTTCGTAGCCTCACCTGTCCCTGGGTATCTCCTTCCTAAACTGCACAGCCATCATTTGCTGTAAATTATTTATTTATTTCATTTCTATCCTGCCTTTCTCCCCAGAGGAATCCAAGGTGGCTCACAGATAAAACCTATAAAATTATTATAAAATGCAAAAAATTGTTCCCTCCTCATCCATCCAGCTTTTTGGCTGAGCACAAACAGTGATGCCTGCTGAAATTTTAGAAGTTCTTTGGCATCATTTTTCTTTGCTTCATCACATCCTTTATTACATGTCCCTCGAAGTTTTACCCTTGACTTATCCATGGGTCATATCAAAGTTCATAAACTGAGCCCCCAAACCTGTCCTCAACTTATACATGAGGACAGTGAGGGCAAGGGTATGTGGTATGTATGTGTATGTGGCATGCTGCAGAAAGCTGCTTTTCCTTCATGTCCGAGCCGTAGACATTTGCAAAAGACTTGCAGGCAGGAACAAACAGGAACAGTACTGTGACACTAAAGATCTATGTCATAAGGAAAGCAAGGCGCCAGATTAAAAAAACCAAAAACCCCACAAGATGGACTTTTCCAGCAGCAGTTATCAGTAGTATACCCTCTAATATTTCACAGATCAAAATGGGGACATATATATATATGTCCAAGCAACATCAGAGTTTGGTCAAGAAAAGTTTTTAATGAGAAAGAAAAGTCAGGCTAGTAAAGGCTGCAAAAATTTGCTTTTGCTTCAGTCTACAGGGAAGAGCAAGACTCCGATCCCTCCTTTGCTCTTTCCTTTGCTGAGTTGAGCGCAAAGTACTTTTGCTCTTAGAACCCAGTTTGCAGCAACTGAAGTAAACTGAGGACAAAGGGAGAAGGAGGAGAGAGAAACTGGGGCATTTTAAATGGCATTGGAAAAGTGGGGCAATGGAGGATTAATCGGGACATTCCTTACCAAATCAAGACAGTTAGAAAGTATGCAGTTTTTTTATCCATGGATTCAACCATCCATGGCTTGAAAATATTATATATATATATATATATATATACCATTTTATATAATAGATATCATTTTACTGTGCCATTGTATATAATGGGACTTGAACATCTGTAGATTTTGATATGCACAAGGGGTCCTGATCCCAAATCTCAGCAGATACCAAGGGCTCCACTGTATGTCTCAATAGCCAGATGTCTTCCTGTGTTAATTTTCTAAGGAGTCCTGTGCATCTTATAAATTCCAGCTTGATCAGCTACTTTTAAAAAGAACTGGCTTTGCTTTTGTGCCCTTAATAATTACCTAGCAAGCATGAAATTAGCCAGTGAAACCTCACTTGAAACAGAGATGGTGTCAGTTTACTTGCCAAATTTCAAAACATAAGCATCACTTTGTGGAATCAGACTAAAACCAATCTAACCATTTAACAATTTCTAATGCTGCTAGTTTGACATTGTTGTGAACAGTTTCATTTCATATTATAGGCTTCATTTTAGACTTGTTTACAGCATTTGATGTTGGAATACAATTGTTTCTTTTTTGTGGGTGGTTTATAAACTATTCAAATTGTTTGGACCCACAGGTGTTTTGGATGTCAGATTATTATTATTATTATTATTATTATTATTATTATTATTTTGGATTTTGGAATACAGGTACCTGTTTTTGCATATACATATACATAATGGGGTATCTTGGGGATGGGACCGAAACACAAAATTCATTTATATTTTGCATACATCTTATATACATAGCCAGAAGGTAATTTTATATAATATTGTAAATATTTGTGCATGAAACAAAGTTTGTGTGCATGGAACCATCAGAAAACAAAGGCATCACTATCTCAGCCATTCACGAAAAAGGTTTTGGTTTATGGACTATTTTGGAATGCTAGAAAAGGGAGACTCAACTAGTATGAAGTTTTATGTTGTGGTTTTGTTTAAATGTAATCCAGAATGGAGATAGCCAGTACGGCATATAGTTTGAGAGTCAGACTATGATTCTGGAGGACAGGATTTGATTCCCAGCTCAGCCATGAAAGCCACTGGGTGTCTGTGGGCAAGTCATATGCTCTCAGAAGATGGCAATGGCAAACCTCCTCTAACAAATATTGCCAAGAAAACCCCTGGATAGGTTTGCCTTAGCACTGTAAGTTGGAAACAACTTGAAGACACACGACACACAAGCCAACTGGCAAGATATTTTCCCTAAGAGGTACCAGAGAAATGTTTAAATAAACCAGTTTCAAAATGTAAAACCAAGAAAATGGCCTGCTTTTCCCAAAACCACCCTACCATATGCTTCTAAAAGTGCAGCCCAAAGTTGGTGCTGCCCAAGCTCTGTTATGTTTCTCTGGTATGTCATATTCATGCTTATGTACTGCTCCTGTATATGGAAGTTTCATTAGAGTTCTCAGCCCCTGAAACATAAAACCACCAATAATGGTCAAAAAGCATTGGCAGAAGTGCTTTGAAACTTTTCAAAAGACAGGTCATCAGATCAGAGCTGATTTTTCCTTACCTGCAGATGAGAGGAGGGAAAGCAGCTAATTTTGGACAGGACCACGCAGCCTCTTCCGTTGTTTGGTTTGCTCTGTTTCTTTCTTATCTTCAGTCCCTTACCTGCTTTTATTGGCTTTCACAACTTGCTACACCAGCGACGGGTTTCCTGTTTGTTCATAGAAATGTCTGTAGTGAAATTTCCATGACACCACTGGACAAAGCGAGGCAGCAGGAAAGGGCTCGAAGGAGAAGATAAAATAACCCCTTATAAAGTAAAAAACAGAAAAAGAAAAAAAAGAAAGAAAAAAGGGAGAGTTATTTAAAGGAGAGAGAGAGAGAAAAAAAATCATTGCCCCAAAAAGCAAGTGCAACTGGACGCCTTTTTAATTCTTTTTGTGGGGACAAGAATACCTGTGTCTTCTTTGGCAGCATTTTGGCATTTTTGCAGACTGGCTTGATGACAGAGCTATCAATCAGAAAAACCCTGGTTCTGAGCTTAACCTCTCCCAGTGTTTCCCACCCAATGGAGGGGGAGCCCCTACCCTCACCATTTTGGATCCCCCATACTACATAGGATGAGTCATGTGTTTCGGGCCCCAAATCACAAATCATGAGAAACATTTATTCATCTCTGGCAAGGACAGCTCACCGGTTCAACACACTCAGTGACTACAGTTACAAACAATGAAAGAGGCTTTCGGGCATGATCTGCAATGGGTGGTTTGCCACCTTTGCACCCAGTTCTTGGCTCTTGTGCTTTCAAAGAGAGCCTTAACTATGTGTGCTTCATCAGAGCTTGATCTGAAGACAAACCAGGAAAAACACAATGGAGGTGTCTAAAATGATGGAGAATACCAGAACCTCTGGAGTCAGCCAATGAGACTGAATGGTGGCAGATTTAGTACAAATGAAATCTGGGATATGGAGCATTCTTCTTCATACATACCTGCCCAAGGATGGGAATTAGCTAAAGCGGTCCTCCTCTTTGTTGCACCAATGAGGGCAATATAATCTGTGAGGACATGAAAGAGGGTCTTCTCTGTTATGGCAACCCAGCTGTGTAATGCCCTTCCATTAGAAATGTAGCTTTTTACAAAATCTGCTGAGCTAGCATGATGAAGTGGTTTGAGTGTTGGACTATGATTTTGGAAACCAGGATTCAATTCCCAGCTTGGCCATAAAGCCCACTGGGTGACCTTGGGTAAGTCACATGCTCTCAGCCTCAGGGGAGGGCAATGGCAAACCTTCTCTGAACAAATCTTGCCAAGAAAACCCTATGATAGCGTCGCCATAAATCAGAAATGACTCGAAGGGACAAAACAACAACAACAAATGAAATCTGCTGCACAGCACCAAGTTAAAACATTACATTTTATGGAGCCTGCTGATTTTTGTTGAAATCTGTACAGGTACATAACTTTAAATTGTTTTAATTTGTGTTAAAAGGTTTCATGTTTCATGTGCTTTTAAATTGTTTACTTTTTATGAAGTCTACTGCACAGTATCAAGTTAAAACATGGCATTTTAGGCAATCTACCGATTTTTGTTGAAATCTGCACAGGTACCTGGTTTTCAATTATTTCAAACTGTGTTAAATTATTTCATATGCTTTTTAGATTGCTTCCTTCCTTCATCCCTTAGTGTTTTGTTCTTTTTTTCCAGTGGTTCTTAACTGCTATACTTTGGTCTGTATGCTACCCTGAGATCTTGTGATGCCTAAGGTTTTGATAAAAGCAGGATATAAATATGTTACAATATGAAAAGGACAGGATAAAAATATGTTAATAAATAACAAACAGCAGGCATCTTTCTTCCTACAGTGCAATTTGATGGAATGGTGCCCCAAGCTCAATCGATTTGAAAGGGATTAAATGAGTTCACAGAGGTTATGTAGAGAGATCTTGTAGCATCTTTGAGACTAACTGAAAGAAAGAAATTGGCAGCATGAGCTTTAGTTGACTAGTCTGCTTCCTCAGATGCATTTGGTGGAGTGGAAGCCAAGGACAGACATATATATGCCATTGGTAAGTGAGGATGTTTATGGCACACATATGTCTGTGCCTGGCTTCCACTCCACCAAATGCATCTGAGGAAGTAGACTGAAGTCTATGAAAGCTCATGCTGCCAATTTCTTTCTTTCAGTTAGTCTTAAAGGTGCTGCAAGATCTCTCTGCATACTGATTCTATCAACCAACATGGCTATATCTTTGAATTCATAGGGATTATGACTTTTGGGGGATACTGGTCATGATGGGTATACCCATCATGTACCTGTGAAAACCAGTCTTTTGGGAATGTGTGAGATAATGCCACTGGGTTCTCACAGGTAACTTACTGGATGCTTTAGTAACAGAGTATTAGGAAGTCTTTGTGTGATTTAGCGATTCTTATGCTCTTATGACGAACTCCCCATGCATAAAACCTCTCAATTCCAAGCTGTTGGCAACAGAGAGACCATAGGTCAGTTGTGGACCACCTGCTTTCCAACGCTGATTTTAGTGCTGTTCTTAGTTTAACAGGAACTCTCCTGGTTGTGCACTTTAGATCAGCAGTGACAGAGTTTCCATTCCCCTTGGAGCAGCTGTAGTGGTAAAACTGAAGATGAACTCATAAGCCCTATAGTTGCAGATGCCTAGCATTCACAAAGTCCCATGTCCAAGGACACCATGTAAAAGATGGGTTATCTTATCTTATGAAGGGGTGTGACATAGAAGATGAAGCCAGTTTATTTTCTGCTGCTCTGGATGATAAGGCCCAAACTCACTCTCTCTCCCATTCTGTCTGCATGTGTCTGTGCCTTCAACTCACCTGTCAACTTAATGGCGATCCCATGCAGTTCATAGAATTTTTTTAGGGAAGGAATCCTCGCAGATGGTTTTTGCCCATCCTTCCTCTGAAATATAGCATTCATTGGTAGTCTCCCATCCTAGTACTAATCATGGGATCTGGTGCCTTTTGGGTAGGATTCAAATTGCAAGAAAGGAGATTCCAGCTAAACACTAGGAAGAACTTCCTAATGGAAGGTGGTAGATTGCCCTTTGCTGGAGGTTTTTAAACCAAGGTTAGACATCTGCTTCTCAAAAGTTCTTTAGCCCTGGGATTTCTGCACTGGAGTTTAGACTAGATGACCTTTGGGATCATCTTAGGACTCTTTGAACCCAGTTCTGTGAGCAGGTAGCTGGTGATGGAAAAGATGGCTATCTGAAAACCTGGAGAGCAGGTGGCAGTCATAGCAGACACAATACGATAGGCAAATTGTGCATCTACACTGTAGAAACAGTGCGGCCTGACACCACTTTAAGTGCTGCAGTTCCATCCTATGGAATAATAGATTTTGTAGTTTTAAAAGGTCTGTAGCCTTCTCTGCCAGAGTGCTGGTGCCTTGAAAAAGTACAAATCCCAGGATTTTGTCAGATGACGTTGTGGCAGTTAAAATGGTGTCAAGCTGCATTATTTCTGCAGTGCAGATGCACCCAAAAACCCTGGTCTGGTTTTAGACCACTTCCTTTGCTGAAGGCACAAGAGCAGTCTTGATCAGCTAGCAACCTTTAATATATAACACTTTTTAAACCCCTGCCAAAAGAGTTATTCATTATACTATAGTTAATACTGGATACGTGAGACAACAAGTATATATACGAGAGATATTTATTTCTGAATATAACCAAAGAGTGACTTGAGTAGAGATGTGAAGGCTTGGTAAAATTAAGTGGAAAATAAATCTTTTCTCTGAAGGCTTTTTTCCCCTGGGAAATGGAAAAATCGATAATTGGATATTGTCTTTCAGAATGATGGATGAAATATTTAAGGCAAGGTTTTACATTTGTGCTGTGCAACCACATTATTTCTAAAAACTCTGTTGCAGCTAGACTTTTAGATAAGACCATATCTCACATCATGGCGATTCCTGGCCTCGATTTACTTATCTCAGTTATTTTATGGGAATGGCACTTTGGAGGAAAGAAGAGACAAAATAATTTTCTTTGCTTTCTTAATATGGATAATTTTGTCTTGTTATTGAGTCTTTTTGCTTCTTCCTCCTACATTGAGTTTTTAATTATTTTCTCAATAAGCTGTACTTTAAATATATCAAAGATGACAGTGTTATGCCAAACCTCTTCACACATAATGTGCTTTATATTCATAAGCTAAGGGTGTAGACACACTGCAGAATTAAAGCAGTTTGACACCACTTTAAGCACCATGACTCTATCCTACAGAATCCTGGGATTTGTAGTTTGCTGAGGCACCAGAGCTCTCTCACAGACTAGGCTGAATACCTCACCAAACTAGAAATCTCAGGATTCCAAAGGATTTAGCCATGACAATTAAAGTTTGGTGTCAAATTGCTTTAATTCTGCAATGTGGATACGTCCAAAGTGCCTTTCAATCTGTAAAGTGTACTAATATCACATTTTTCAATTTTTCAGCAGCAACAACAACAAAAGAATCCATTCTATTCTGAACCCCCCTCCTCCCCACAAAAATGGGATTTCCCCCATCGGCTTAGGGTTTGCAGAAATTGTACATCTGTATCTTTGAAAGGTACTGTGAATTTCTCCTTGCCCCATGGACACATACATGTCCCTTCCTTATATATGCTAACAAATTTTGTAAAATGTTGTCGCTTTCCCCAACACATCTTTTTTATATACCGTATATACTCAACTATAAGTTGACCTCATGTATAAGTCAAGGGCAAGTTTTGGGGCCAAAATTATGGATTTTGCTATGACCCGTGGATAAATCGAGGGTAAAATTTAGGGGCAGAGACTGGATGGATGAGAGAGTAAAAGGGGTCAGTGCTTCCAGGACAGATTATACTCTTGCTTTTCATCAGGGGATGGTTCCTTCTTTTAAATAAGAGTTAAGATACAGTACTTACATTGACCTGTGGATAAGTCGACTCAGGATTTTTGGCTCAATTTTTTGACCTAAATTTCTAGATTTATACATGAGTATATACAGTATTTATAGTTTTGTCAAATGACCATAACAAAATCAAGCAGCTATATTTGTAGAAATGAGCTGGCATCATTTTTCATGACACACAGAAAAAGTAACATCACCTTCTGTTAATGGCTCAGGTTCCAGTTAAAGTTCAGGCTAGAGAGACTGGTTGACCCTTTGCAACTCAGATTGCATCTTAAGGCAAACTCTAGTATTTTTTTTATTGTTTTCTGCTTTTCCCAACACCAGCAACATGATTTGCAGCAGTAGTTCAGCTACACCTTTTATTGAAACTGTGTCAAATGGCAGAGAGGTGTCCTGCACAAAATGTCTGCACCTGCTGTTAAAGTCATAAGAACAGGACCTATAAAAAGATGGCAAGCCTTTGGAGAAGGAACATGGAGAGTCTCTTTATTCCAAATCCATACCTTCTAACATTTCACAGATGAAAACTGGGACATCTGTGGCCAAGCAACATGAGAATGTGGTCAAGATGACAAAAGTTATGAATAAGGAAGAACAGGCAAGCCAGGAGAGGTTGCAGCAGTTTGCTTTTGCCTGAACCTCCTGGGAAGAGCCAGAGTCCGCCTCCTCCTCTCATCTCCTCTGAGTTAATGGAGTGCAAACTACTTTTGGACTTTGAACTCAGTTTGCAGCAATTGAAGTAAGCTGAGGACAAAGAGGGAAACTGGGAGGAGGAGAGAGAAACTGGGACTTTTTAAAGGCAGCTGAAAAAGTGGGACTAAACTCGATTAACTGGGACTCTTCTGATCAAACTGGGAGTTGAAGGTTATTCAAGTCCCAGTCCTTCCTCTAGTGGTTGAAGGGACAAATGTAGAAAAGTTGGGAGACTCCAGCTTTGTTTATTTTTTGTTTGTACCTTCAAGTCGTTTCTGACTTACGGTGTCCCTAAGGCAAGCCTATCATGGTTGGGTTGGTTTTGTTTTGTTTTGTTTTTTGTGGCAACTTTCTTCAGTGGGTTTTTTCCATTGCCATCTCTGAGGGTTAGAGAGTGTGACTTTCCCAAGGTTACCCAGTGGGTTTCCATAGCCAAGTGAGGATTCAAATCCTGGTCTTTATTTATTCATTCTCATTTATATTCAGCCTCTAGAGCCAAGGTGGCTGCATTCTTGTGAGATATATTTTTCTAAGTACCAAAGTACCACGTGAAGCAGCTATTTCCAATGTTATTAAATACAGTCTTGTTTAACACAACATTTATAAACCATTTTCCGTTACAATATTTTATCTGAATTTTCATTGGATAATGTACAAACCCTAGAAACTCCCATTACCTCTTCTTATTTCTGTTGTTGATAATTGCCATCAAGTCAACTTCAATTTATGGCAGCCCTATGACTCTTGGGCAAGTTACACTCTCAGCCCCATAGGAAGACCACGGGAAATCCCTTCTGAATAAATCTTGTCAAGAAAACCCTATGATAGGTTCACCTAATGATTGCTGTAAGATCAGAAATGACTTGAAAGGCACACAACAACAACTTATGCAATAATTGAGTTAAAAATCGTCTCTATCCATTTTCTGAATCCTGAATCCCTGGTCTGAATCCTGTTGGTTTATTCCAGCTAGCCTAAATTTATTGAATCAATGACTGAATGGCAAGTCTACATGTAAGTAAATCCCAAGCTTTTAATGGGTGGGTTTCTGTTATTGTTTCTGTTCTGTTTTATATGTGCTTTGAACCTGCATTTTAAATTAGTATTTTTAAAAATAGAAATGTTATTTCGAATATTTAACTTTTTCTATGGAAAGCTTTTAAACTGCATTCCATTTTTAAAATATTGCATGCCAGCTTGGGTCCTATGTTGGAAGAAAGGTAGGATATTAAACAAATAAAGCCCATTGTTGCAAGGGTTATACTCTGGTTGGGAACAGCTGCAGGGTTGAATGTTTAATGATAGTATACAGTTCTCTCTCTCTTTTTATATACCATACTGAATTTTATACATTTTAAAGTAGGCAGCAGGTGCACAGATTGGGAGGAGATGCTCCACCAGGATTATATCCCTGGGAGACTCCAATCCTTGGTTGCAAACCACAGAGTCATAGAATCACAGAGTTGGAAAGGACAGGAGACATCTTATCCAACCTCCTGCCATATAGAAATCCACAGGTTTTTCACACAACAGCTGCTTTTCCAGTCACTGATTGAAAACCTTCAATAAAAGGGAATCCATTACCTTCTGAGCTAGAGGTATGCCTCAGTTCACAAAGCAGTTGTGTTCCTGGTCATTACTTCTTTAACAGACAATGTAGTACAGTACAGGGATAGGTTCCTATGCCGCAGAAAAGAGCAGTTCGCTATGGACTTTATCACATGGAGGAAAATTCGAGGTTTATTCTGTTAAAATCGACTATTAAATGGCAGTTAAGATTTTCAGACACAGCTCGATAAAAGAGCCATTATCCTGGGAATAACCAGGGACTAACCAGGCAACAAACAGGAAGAAAGCATTTTGGGATTTTCTAGTGAATGATTTGTTGCTTCTTGTTGCCTGATTATTCACGGGTTAATGACACTTTAATTGCTTTTCAACGTGATGTTGTGTGAAAACCTTTACTGCAATTGCACAATATTAATGGGATATTCCTGGGATAATGGACGTTTAATTGCAAGATGTTGTGTGAAAATCTTAATTGTGAATGTGTGATTTTCATGGGATAATCCCCATTATACTTCCAGTTGATAAAGTCCTATGTTCCAGCAATCATTTCCTTCAAAACTAACCAATATACACATGTGAAACAAAACAAGCAGGTCAGATAAGCTGATCAGCAAAAACATTTTAAACCTTTCTAGAGAACAACTGAAGGCTTCTTCCAAAATGCATCCAGGGATTATTTTTTTCTTTCACCATCCTCCACTTACGATTTCCATTTTGATGATCAAATATCTTGAAAAATGCTCAGAGTAGCTGGTGATATGGGCTTATCTGCTTTCCCGCTCTCTCTATTTTGTTGTTCATGCATGCTCAGTAAGGGATTCTGGAAGCAGCTGCTGTTTACCTTGCCTGTTGCAGGCAGGCACACAAGGCTAAAGTATGATCAGATATACTAAAATCCCATTCTTTCTCAGCTCAAGATTTATTGCATTGTTCACTGGAAACTCACTGCTGCAAACCAATACTGAAAGTCTGAGTTTCGCCATTCTTCACATCCTTCCAATGCTCAGCTTTAAAAAAAACTCTTCCAGATAGAGGAAATGGGGCCTGTGCAGGTATTAAAAACTTTGTAAACTGGAGCTATTCTTCTGTCAACGGCTTTCATAACGGAGGTATGTGCACTCCACTGTAGAACAGCTCTTGACATGGAGAGGTATTTCCTAATGATTAAGTCCATTTTCTTTTCTTGCAATCTTATTGCAATCATTTGTGTTCTGTTCTTCGAAACAACAGAAAACAAGCTTGCTCGATCTTCTGGTAGCCATGTTTAAATATATGAAGAGATGTCACATTGAGGATGGAGCAAGCTAGTTTTCTGCCGCTCCACAGACTAGGAGATGGAATACTGTTTTCAAATTACTGGAAAAGAGATTCCACCTAAACATTAGGAAGAACTTCTTGAGGATAAAAGCTGTTTGACTGTAGAACAAGCTGCCTTGGATAGTGGTGAACTCTCCTCCTTTGGAGGTTTTTAAGCAGAGGTTGGATGGCCATCTGTTGGGAATGTTTCGATTGGTTATTCCCGCACGGCAGGGGGGTGGGCTAGATGGCCCTTGTGGCCTCTTCCACTTCTATGATTCTATTATTTTACATGACTTTATTATTATGTGCCTGCAAGATGACTTTGACCTATGGTGACACTATCATAATGTTTTTGGCAAGGTTTTTTAAGGGGAAAAAAAAAGATTTGCCACCGTGTTCCTATAAGGTTGAAAGAATGAGTAAATTTCCATGGTTGTGTAAAGATTAAAATCCTAGCCTCCCAGAGATCTAGTCCAACACTCAAACCACTACATCACATTAGCTTGTGATCTGATATCCTTTCAGATATTTAAAGGTGGCCATCACACCATCTCTCACACCAACTCAACTTTGTGAGTTGACAAGGGCCATCGAGAGACATGTAAATCTGTTAGTTTTGTTTTCATTGTGTTTCTCAGAATCCCAGCAGCACATTCAGCCACACACATTTCCTTACATATAATTTTAGAAATACAAAAAGTAAAGCAAAGAAACTGATGCCCCATGTCTTGCTTCTGATGATGCTAAATGAAAAGATACACAGATGCTTTTCCTTAATAGGCTGGCAGGCCATGAGCCGGATACCTTTGTAAAAATAAAATCTCAGTGAATGGGAATTATTTTTTGATCCCTTGGAGAAGCATGCCTGAAATAGACCTCCATCAATGACCTAAATAAATGGACAGGCACTTTGCTTTTAGTTCTGAAAAAATCTATTTTTAGAATGTGTTAATATATATATATATATATATATATATATATTACTTGGAAGAATATAGCTGAGCCTGAGAGAAGAGCTGCCTCCATTCTGTCACTAATCTAGCCACAGTCCCTGGCTCAGGCTGCATCTGCACTGTAGAAATAATTCAGTTTGACCTCAATTTAACTGCTTTGGCTCAATGCTATGGAATCCAGAGCTCTCTGACAGAGAAAGCTAAATGTCTCACAAAACTATAATTCCCAGAATTCCATGGCAGTCAAAATGGTGTCAAACTGAGCCATGGCAGTTAAAGTGATGTCAAACTGGATTATTTCTGCAGTGCAGATGCAGTCACAGAGATGCTGCAGGTGATCTCCCTAGACTTTGGGGGTCTAGGGTGCTTTGACTGACTGATTTACTGGCTGTACATTACAAATGAGCCATTCTCTTATATCATTTAGGAAAAGTAAACCTAAAAACATTTCTATAGCATACAGACACATTCAATCTAATAAAGCCCTTGAAAAAAGAACCTCTTTTATACTAAGGGTGCATTTACACTGTACAAATAATGCAGTTTAACGCCAGTTTAAGTGCTGTAGCTCAGTCCTATGGAATCCTGGGATTTACAGTTTTATAAGGTTTTTAGCCTTCTCTGCCAAAGATTGGTGGTACCTCACAAAACAGAAAGCCAGCATTGTGTGGCATTAGGGTTTGAATCCTGGCTTGACCATAAAAATCCGCTGGATGACCTTTGGCTAGTCACACTCTCTCGGCCTCAGAGGATTGCAATGGCAAATCCCTTTTGAAAGAAACCTGCCAAGAAAACCCTATGACAGGTTCACCTTAGGGTCACCCTAAGTCAAAAATGACACAACAAGCTTCACAAAACTACAGTTGCTAGGATTTTGTAGGATGGCGGTCAAAGCAGTGTCAAACTACATTATTTCTATAGTTTAGATGCTCCTTAGGTCTTTTTATGCCCTAAAGCGATCCCATTTTCTTCTCATAATCTGTCTAGCTGGAAGGTTTTTTTAAAACAACATTGGTATTGGGCGGATGGTGAAGGAAGGGTGGAGAAACACAAGCTTTTGGTATTAGGCTGCAGCAGTTTTTTCTGCACCAAATAATGCAATAAGGTTCAAATGGGAAAGAATGGGGTTCTAGTCTAGCTGATCTTATTGTTTCTGCTTGCCTACAAGAGACAATGTAGACAACAGCTGGCTCCAGAATTTCTCAGCCTCTGTGAACAGCAAAACAGGAAAGGGGGGAAAGCCAAAGCAGATAAACCTGCCACACCAGTTAAGCCCAATTTTTTTTAAAGTATAGATGTAGATGTCTGGCTGCCAAAATGGAAATCACAAGAAAAGTAGAACCTGGTGAAAGAAAATACATCATCCTTGGATGAAAACTTCAGGTAGCCTCTAGAAGGCTCAGAATATTCTTGTTTGCTTATGCAAGGCTACTTGACCTGGTTGTTTCATTTTGCATGAGCGTATTGTTGGGACTGAATAAAAAGTTGGCTAAATGTTGATCTTCTCCTCCTCCTTCTCCTCCTTTTCTGGTGCAGGACCCAATCCCTATGCTTTTCATGTTATTTCAGCCTCTGGTTTCAAATTTTCTGTTTAAGTAGGAATGCCCAGGAACAACACACATCCGATTCATTAAAGGTTTTATGTTATTGAAAATTAAAGTATCTCATGCAATTTCAGGCAATGGGGGGTCATTTTCGGGTAATGGGAAGTCATTCTGAACACATTCTGAATGCAATTGGAATTCATGTAAATTCGCTAAACTAACAAATTCACATGAATTTGAATTGGCTCCAATTGGCTCCATTTGCAATAAAGAGAAATTCCTCCCATCTGATAAGGTTCATAGAAACACTGGCCAAGTCATGCTCTTTCAGCCTCAGAAGAAGGAAATGGCAAACCCTTGCTGAACAATTCTAGCCAAGAAAACCCTGTGAAAGGATTTACAACAACCTGTACTTCAGTGTTCTGCACCAGTTTTTGTTAAATAAATCTCTGGCATAAGGGATAAGGGTGGGAATACTTGGGTTAAAATCACAGCGTGAAGGGCTGGTGTATTTTAGAATTCATCCTAGATGATGGCAAACCAGAAATAGTCAAAAGAGTTCTCATACCTTGGATCAAACATTGATCACAATAGAGATTGCAGTCAAAAATTAAAAGAAAACTAGAGATCTTATCAGACATTGGAAATTGGAAGTATAATCCAATGACAATCTGAACACAATCATGGGGTTTCACGTTATTGCGAATTAAAGTATCTCACACAATTTCAGGCAAAAGGGAAGTAATTTCGAACGCAATCATGGGTTTTACATTATTGTGAATTAAAGCATCTCACACAATTTCGTGCAATGGGGGGGGGGGGGTCATTTTAGGGTAATGGGAAGTCATTCTGAACGCATTGCGAATGCAATAGGAATTCACGTGAATTCGTTAAACAAGCAAATTCACATGAATTCGAATTGGCTCCATTCGCAATAAAGAGAAATTCCTCCCATCTGATAAGGTCCTAGGATTGGGAAGGACAGCTATGAAAGAACTAGACAGGATCAAGTCCCAACATGTAACACTGAATACAGTGGTCCCCCGGGTTACAAATCCCCCGGGGTACAAAAACCCCGTGGTACGAAAGAGCCGGGTTGCGAAAAAAACCCCGGGTTGCGAAAAAAAACCCACGGGAAATTCAAATAGCGCAAAGTTTTTCCCTATACTTACAGTGGTCCCCCGGGTTACAAACTTTTTCGGCTTACGAAAGTGGTGCTGGAACGGATTACTTTCGTAAACCGGGGGACCACTGTACTAAAGTTAGGATCGTCTTAGCCATTGTATTCCCCATCATAGTGTATGGATGTGAGAGATGGACAAGTGAAGAATGCAGATAGAAAGAAAACCAGCTCATCTGAGATGTGCTACAGTGGATGGCCAAAAAGACAAACAAATGGGTCCTTGAACAGATCAAGCCTGAATTCTCCCTGCATATTTTGACCACATCATGAGAAGGAAGGAATTATTAGAAAATGCAATCATGCTCAGAAATATAGAGGACAGTAGAAACAGAGAAGTTAACACCAAGGGTCTAGGTTTTAGTCTGCATATGCACTGCAGAATTAATGCAGTTTGACTCAAACACTAGAGGTCCTTAGGAGAGAATTCTAAGTATCAGCTCAACAAAACTATGAATCCCAGGATTCCGTTGAATTGAGGCATCACAGTTAAAGTAGCATCGGATTATTAGTGCAGATAAACCCCAGGTGAGCAGTGCGCCTGATATACTTGTTCTCCAGGTGCTGACTGCTGATAGGCAACTTCAGAGACCCTGCTCTTCTTTTTCATGGTTTTATTTTTAAAACCTTTAAACAAGACCTGGGACAGACAGGTCTGGAAACACAGGGTGCCTTTTTGAAAAGGACATCCCCTCCACCAGCTCCTCATGTGGCTGCCAATATGTTTCAGCCTGAATTCAAGCTGCTTGCAATGACATTTAAAAACTTAAGCGGTTTGGGACCTCAATAACTGAAGGTGTGTCTGTCCCTATATTCTTTTCAAACTATTTTCTAAACTAATATTTTAGCTTAATCTTTTAGAAATTATGGTAAACTACTTTGAATCCTATCTCAGGAGATAGGCAGGATATAAAGTCAATCAGTCAGTCAATCAAATGTGTCTGCCCAGAGACTGAGCTCTGTTTAATCTTTTAAAAATTATAGTAAACTACCTTGAATCCCATCTCAAGAGAAAGGCAGGATATAAATTCAATCAATCAATCAATGGGGCTTTATAGACCACCCAACACCACTGCCATCCTGGCGCCACCTCTTTTTCATCTGCACCTTCACCACAGCAACCAGACGGGGCGGCGAAGGTGTGGACGAAAAAAGGAGCCCCAAAAAGTGGCTCCTTTTTGCGTTGTATAGTTGCGATGCAAAAAAATGCAAAAAGTTCCATAGGGCGCATCTATGACACAGTCTCTGCCTACGCCATGTATACGGCACTGCACAGCAACAACTCCCTTGTCACGTGCTAGGGTTGTGGGGCGTGTATACGCCTCACCCCTGGGCAACCCTAACACGTGACAAGGGTGCCCTAAAGTGCCTGTATGTATCAGGCCAATGTGTCTGCACGGAGAATGAGGTCCGCTTTGTGTCCCACCAATGAGGTCAATACACTGTATTGGGACATGGCAGAGGCCAGTGGACTGCCCTCTACCAGGAGATGTGACAGGCACCAACACCCATTTTATTTGGGCACCAGGTGAAAATATGGCTGTTCATCAAGGCCTTTCATCCCAAATACTTTAAAATACTTTAAAATCTGTTTTAAATTCATTGTTGTGTTTAAAAATTTTTTTTAAAGCTTATATAAACCCTGAATTCCCCCCCCCCCCCCAAAAAAAAAACCCCAAGCTTGCTGTGTGCTTTTTACATTACACAGACTCCAAGTTCCAAATTGGGTCTGGGCTGTTTTCACAATCCTGGCCTCTATAAAACCAGAATCCTTTCCCATATCTCACCTCTGTCCAGACAAAACTCTACCAGCGGTTCATTTTGTCTGTTCGAGACCCAAAGTTTTCTGAGTTCTCTCTTTTTGCAGACACCCATCTGCTTTTGTTTCACCACACAGAGAGAAGAAAACAATGGTGTGTGTGCATTTGCAAGGCTCTAAACTTCACCTCGGCTGTAAAACCTCACACCTTGCACGCCTCTAAAAAGAAAGGAGCGGTAAAATGGTTAAACCGATACAGCATTGGGTCTAATATCTGTGGACAGGGGCCTCTATTTTTAGCCTGCAAGAAGCTCCCATTCAAGAAATCTGGTTGTGGCTGCAGTGGCTTAATAACTTTGTGGCTGTTGCCTGGGAAGGAAGTCAACCTAACATTTCCAGCGCAAAGAAGAAACCTTCAAAGCTGTGGTGAGAAAGTGGGTTGGAAACTTCAAGACTGATGGCATCCAAGGCTGCATCCATTCTTCCCAATGGTAAGATAGGGTAGGGTGCAAACAAGATAATTGTTAGTGTTTTTTTTGTGGATTTTTCAGGCTATGTGGCCATGTTCTAGAAGAATTTATTCCTGACATTTCTCCAGCATCTGAGGCTGACATCTTCAGAGAGTGCTAGCATGGAAGAGAATGGGGAATATATACTGTATGACCCTGGCTGGGAAGGAGTGATTTCCATATTAATCTGTGTATTATTCTGTTGTTGAATGGTAAGGCCTCAGGATGGGAGGAATAGTGTCTATTTAATTAGAGATCCATTGTCTGCTGGGAAAGCCTTGGGTGGTTTTTCATTTGCATTTTGTTGGGTCATGATTTAATGTTTTTCAGAACTGGTAGCTAAACTTTGCTAACTTCAAGGGTTTCTTCTTTTCTGTTGAAGTTGTCCAGGTGTTTGTGGATTTCATTGGCTTCCCTGTCCATTCCGACCTGATAGTGGTTGGCATGGTCCAGAATTTCAGTGTTTTCAAACAGCATTTTATGCCCAGGATGGTTTATAACTTTGTTCTGCTACTGCTGATTTTTCCAGTCTGCAGTGTCTCTTGTGTTCCTTGATTTGTGTTTGAACACTGCGACTTGTCTACAGCTGCGTGGTATGCTAGGGATGCCGACCATGAGAGCCATCAACTTCAAAAGGTAATTGTTGTTATTGTGTGCCTTCAAGTCATTTCTGGCTTACGACAACTCTAAGGCAAAGCAATAGTAAGGTTTTCTTGGCAAGAGGAGCTTTGCCCTTGCCTTCCCCTGAGGCTGAGAGTGTGTGACTGACACAAGGTCGCCCAGTAGTTTTCATGGTGCCTGGGGTTAATTTAAGGGTTAACCAAATCTTATCCTGCAGAAAGTGGCAGCTGGTGGCTATCACATCAGTGGGGTGGTGGTAAATCCGCACCAGGCTTTAGCCTGAATGTTCAAAGAGCTGTTCCAGGTTCTTAATCTGTTTAGTAGATAGGATTTAGAATTATCAAGCTGCTGCCACACTGCAGAATTAATCCAGTTTGACACTGCTTTAACTGTCATAGCTCCATTCTACGGGATCCTGGGATTTCTAGTCTATTGTGGCACCAGAGCTAAATTGCTCACAAAACTCTAGAATTACATAGCATGGAGCCATGGCAGTTAAAGTGGTATCAAACTGCACTCATTCTGCAGTGTAGACGCAGCTTTGGATAGCTCCTTCAAAGCCTGGACTGGTGACAAGGGCTGCATCTACACTCTAGAATTAAGTCAGTTTGACACCGCTTTAACTTCCTTGGCTCAGTGTGATGGAATTCTGAGATGTGTAGTTTTGTGAGATATTTCAGCCTTCTCTGTCAGAGAGCTCAGGTGCCACAACAAACTACAAATCCCAGGATTCCTTAGGAAGCAGCCATGATAATTAAAGCAGTGTCAAACTGCATTAATTCTGCAGTATGGCAGCAGCAAAAGGGGACGGGAAAAGGATTTGCCCATAATACAGGCCAGTGGCTTCTAGGATTTGGATGTTTCAATATTTTTACTGTAACGGTTTTAGATACTTTCAACAAGTGTTTAAGTAAGAAGTTACTGTTTATTTCCTCCCACAAATATCGAGAATACTGATACTAGGGCAAAAGCTTGAAATTATAACTGCAGCCATACCCCTTTTGGAAAAGTAACTTCATAAACTGTTCCCATGTATAGTAAAACAACAACCTTGCCTTTTTTTATCAATTATTGTTATTGTTCAATATCTTGGTGCTTTGTACAATATAGGAGACAAAACTTCACCCCCAGGACATTACCAATCTGTATATAGATCATTACAGGAAAACTGATAATGATATATTTTTTTCTCAGCCAGTGATAATCTATAGCAATTGCAATTAATAATCTACAATCTATCTGCAATTATCATTACAATTCACTGTGGCCTGCAAGTATTAACTACAGTTAATTAAGTTGCATGTAATGAATTAATTCAGCTACAATGAATTGTAATCTGCAGCTCATTAGAAATGATCATCTACAGCTATTCAATTACAATCTATATCTCATCCCATTAACATCTGTATTAAGGCTGCAACTGATGCCAATCCCATCCTGGTGTCAATTATTATTTTTAAAAATCTTTTTATTCACTTTTATAATTTCGTTAATTATTCATTTTTCTGTATTCTTTACCGTCTATATATTTCTTCTACTCACTTCCACGTGTACAGTTCTTAAATACTGATTCATCTCTATGTCTTTTTGGTTCCTTCTTATTGCCTAATTTATACCATCTTTTCTCTTACTCCTGTATCTCTTGTTTTTCGTTAATTTCAGTAGTTTCTTTTTCTACATTCTATTTCCCATGTATGATGATATTTATTACCTGATTTTCCTCCGCTTTCTCTTAATCTAACAATTTGTTCTCCCAACTATCCCCTTCCTCTAAAAAAAAAAAAGGAGGGGGTTTACGTTATTTTCTAAGTAAGTATTGTAAGCAAATCTTTATTCATCTGTTTTACTACTGCATCTCCTCCTTTTCACATTTTTTCCAGTTCTGAGCTAGTAGAATTCTAGCTAAGGCTGGATGGCCATCTCTCTGGAGTACTTTATTGTGTCTTCCAGCATGGCAGAATTGGGTTGGAATTAATGGTCTCATCCAACTCTATGAGTCTATCAATTCAGAGGCACACAGACTTTCGAACATGGCAATATTTCCAAGAGAGCAACCATTATTATTATTATTATTATTATTATTAACCATTATTTATACAGCACTGTAAATTTGCACAGTGCTGCACATACAATCTTATAAATTACACGGTTCCTTGCCCTCAGTCTTATAATCTAAGAGAGACAACAAAAAAGAGAAGGGAAAGGTGGTGGGAAAGAAGATGAGGTGCAGTGGTTCTCTCCCTCTGGGGCCTGGACCAAGGCAGATGGACTGGAGGGAGGGCTCGGCTTCTTAATACATAGTTAGAAGGAGGCATCCTGGGGCAGACGGCACAATTCTGGGAACGCTTCCCTAAACAATATAGTCTTTAACTCAGTTTTGAAACTTGTTAGAGAAGTGATGAGGTGTGTGTGTGGGGGAAGAAGGTTCCAGAAGTGAGGGACAGCAAGTGAGAAGGGATGAATCCGGAACGGGGCAGTGGAAATCCTCGGCTGGGACAGGAGACCTTGACTACCAGAGAGGAGGGTACGAGAAGGAGTGGGAGGAGAAAGAAGGTCAGACAAGTAAGGAGGGGTCAGTCCATGGAGGGCTTTGAAAATCAAAAACAAAAGCTTGTACTGGATGCAGAAGGGGAAGGGGAGCCAGTGAAGGGAAGATAAGAGGGGAGAAACATGGTCAAAGCGGCGAGCGGA
The DNA here is from genome assembly GCA_034509955.1 of Urosaurus nigricauda. Lineage (NCBI taxonomy): Eukaryota > Metazoa > Chordata > Lepidosauria > Squamata > Phrynosomatidae > Urosaurus > Urosaurus nigricauda. The sequence continues at coordinate 6,703,586 of JAOEGL010000004.1, forward strand.
TGTGATAATACGTGCAGCTGAGTTCTGGACAGAGATTAAAGGATGGAGGTGAGAGAGAGAGGAAGCCCTGTCAGAAGAAGGTTACAATAATCAAGTAGTGAGACCACCAGGGCATGGACCAGAGTCTTGGCAGTGGAGGCTGAGAGGAATGGACGGGTTTTAGCAATGTTGTAAAGAAGAATCTACAGGTCTTGGCAGTGCTGTGAATCTGGGGGACAAATGACAGAGGAGTCAAAGAAGAAACCAAGACTGTGGGCTTGCTGAACCGGATGAATAGAAGTGCTGTCAACAGAAACAGAAAAGGAGTATTGAAGGGTGGACTTAGGTGGAAAGATGAGAAGCTCTGTCTTAGACATGTTGAGCTTCAAGCGCTGATGCCGCATCCACTGAGAGATGGCAGCCAGACAAGATGAAACTTGCTGTTCAAGTCCTGGCGAGAGGTCAGGGGTGGAAAGATACAGCTGAGTGTCATCGGCATACAGATGATAGGAGAAACCAAAAGAACTGATGAGTTTACCAAGGGATAATGTGTATAGAGAGAACAAAAGGGGACCCAGGACAGAGTCCTGAGGAACTCCAACAGATAAGGGAACAGAGGAGGAAGTCTGACCACCTGTGACCACGGCAAAAGATCCGTCTGACAAGGAAGATTTAAACCAGTCAAGAACAGAGTTGGAGAACCCAACGTCATAAAGTAAGTCAAGCAAGAGAGAGTGGTCCATGGTGTCGAAGGCTGCAGACAAATCTAGAAGAATGAGAATAGAGTAGAGGCCATTCGCCTTGGCCTGCAAGAGATCATTTGAGATCTTGGTGAGGGTCGTCTCTGTAGAGTGCCGTGGGCAGAAACCAGACTGAAAAGGGTCCAGGATGGAGTTGGCTTCAAGAAACTCAAGACAGCGAGAATAAACTACCTGTTCCAGAACCTTAGAAAGAAAAGAAGAGAGATCAGACAATAGCTAGACAAAGAAGAGGGGTCGAGAGAGGGTTTCTTCAGAATTGGGGAAACAAGAGCATGTTTGAAGTCAGAAGGGAAGGAACCTGAAGAGAGAGAGAGAGATTAAAGATATAGAAGAGCGAGGGCAGAAAAGAAGGGGCTATAGAGATTAGAAGATGGGAGGGGATAGGATCAAGATAACAAGAGAACAAGTTCCAAGTTCTATGAGTGTAGCAATGTGGAGAGCAGCAATATGAGGGCTTTGCTCCCTCAAATAAAATTTTTGTTCTCCATGAAATTTTCCCTCCATCCCAAAATTTGCAGCAAGGCAGAGTGTGAGATGTTGAAAATTAATCACCTCTAGAACACTTCTATTTTCTGCTTTTACATTCCCTTGTTAAGTTGGCTTGCCCCTTTTCTTTGGACGTGTAAACTGTATCTCTAAATGCTCAGTGGCAGTTTTAAATTACTGAATTGCTAGAAATTTGGAAAATGAAGGAAAAATTCATCAGGGGGCAGAATTCTCATTTGGAAGAAAATCATTCTTAAGAGGAAAAAAACTTTTGGATCTACATGCTTGACACCTTAGTTATTTATTTTAGAGAAAAAATACCATTTTTTTTCCTCCAGCATCATCACCTGAATTCTTTAACTGCAGTTGGAATGCTGTTTATTGCTCCTGTTTCAACAGACATAATGAGGAGAGTGAAATGTTGTTGTTGTTTTTTGTTGTGTGCCTTCAAGTCATTTCCAGCTTATGGCAACCCTATCGTGGGGTATTCTTGGAAAGATTTGTTCAGAGGAGGTTTGCCATTGCTTTCCCCTGAGGCTGAGAGCATGTGACTTACCCAAGGTCATCCAGTAGATTTCATGGCCAAGTGAGGATCGAACCCTGGTCTCCAGAGTCATAGTCCAGCTCTCAAACTACTATGCTATGTACGCTTTGGAGGCTGAAATACCTGATGCTTTTTAGAAACACTCATTTCCAATAATTTTATTAAGTGTGTGTGTGTGTGTGTGTGTTGATCAAGCTCTTGTTAAAGATGTAGGTTTCATCCAGAGTAGAGTTGGAAGCATTTATTGCAACAACACAGCTAGATGAATTTATTTTTTCTCTCTTCTCTTTCTCTGCCTTCTTTGTGCATAAAAGTGGTTTGTGAACAGTGTGTGGGAGTAGCATAAAGAGAGAATGTGTGAGAAAGTATGTAAAACATTGAAGGGGAAATGTACACATGCATATCAGCAAACACATAAAGACGTTTCTGCTTGTTTTGTTAGCTAATGTGAAGTTGACTTCAACTTATGGTGACCCTATGAAGGAGAGACCTCCAAGTCACCCTGTCATCAACAGCTCTGCTCAGGTCTTGAAGACTCAAGGAGATGGCTTCCTTGATAGAATCCATGCATCCATAATGCAGTCTTCCTTTTTTCCTGCTGTCTTCTACCTTACTAAATATTATTGTCTTTTCTAGTGGGTCTTGTCTTCTCCTGATATGGCCAAAATATGACAGTCTCAGTTTAGCATTCTTGGCTTCTAGGGAGACAGTCAGCCTTGACTCATGGTGGCCTTGTGAATGAGATACCACCAAGCCCTGCTATCCATATCTGCCTGCTCAGGTCCTGCAGGGTCAAGGCTGTGGCCTCTTTGAGTCTATCTTTTAGGCATGTGACTTTCTTCTCTTTCTACTGCTTTTCACCTTTCCCAGCATTATTGTCTTTTCTAGTAATTTATCTCTTTTCTTAAAGAGAACAGTATGACCAAAGAATGACAACCTCAATTTATTCATCTTGGTTTCCAGGGAGAGTTCAGGCTTGATCTGTTCTTGGACTGATTTGTTTGTTTTTTTTCAACTATCCACGGTATCCTTAGCACTCTTCTCCAGCACCGCATCTCAAATGAGTGGTTTTTCTTTCTATCCACTTTTTTTTTACTGTTCAGTTCTCACATCCATACATAGTGATGGGAAATGTGATGGCTTGGGCAGTTTTAACTTTGGTTAGGATTTAACCAAACTTTGTTCTCCAGGACCTATTTGTTATTTTACTAGTCCATGGAAACTCTCCAGCACCATACTTCAGATGAGTTGATTTTCTTCCTATCTGCTTTTCTTCACTGTCCAGCTTTCAAAGTGGACAGACAGCTATTGAGATATTACTGCAGACAATCTGGTAAAATGTGGGCTAGACAGTGCTACTATTTCGTAGATTTGTAACTGTTGGATGGACGAAATCCAAAGAGTGCTCACCAATGGTTGCTCTTTATTCCAGAAGAGAAGTTACTAGTGGGGTGCTTCAAGATTCTGTCTTGGGTTTGGTGTCGTTGGATGATGGAACAGAGGACATGCCTATCAAATTTGCAAATGACAACAATTTGGAGGGGGTTACACCCTTTCATCTCTTTTGTGTATTGTTTCCATCAATTTTTATTTCATCCTGGTCATGTATTAATTTCCTTTTCTGCACTTGGTTTAAATTTCTCTATGAATTCATGGATCATGTGAATGGGTCTCTTGTTCTTCTGAAGCCAACTCAAAGGCAGTTAACAACACCAGCAAAAATGAGGACAGATTCTTGATTCAAAACTAGGTATCATTGGAAGACTATTCTCCCCCTCCATCAGAAAGGGGGGGGGGGGGCAAAGAGGAGACCAAGAGGGAACTATTCATTGTCCAGAGAAAGAGCAGATGCAGGAAGCTTGCTTCTTTCATCTCTGCCAGGCAGAATACTTAGAAGAACTTTGCCATTAATAGCTAGTCCATTTTTCCTCCTCCCTGCCAATTCTTTTTCCTTTTCTGTCAGAACTTTTAGATTTTTAAGCATAAGGGCAGGGACTATCTTATTACTGATCATTGTGTGACTATCTAGGAGCCATTTTCATCTGAGGAGTGAGATAAAAATGTTTTTGTAATGAATAATAATATGAAACAATTTTTCTCTAACATCTTCCATTCAGATAAGACAATTTTAAAAGCTTCAGCAGACAAAAAAAATCATATTCATTTCAATCATATAAACGACTTGCAATCATCCTAAAAGTTCTCATCCTAGCAGATGAATAAGATCTCCTCTCTGTCACATTTCCAACACTGTTCATGACTATTTGGATAGATTTTGGAGAGCCGAGCCTATAGGCATTAAATACCACTGAATTAACAATGCGTAACAATTTTCTTCTGAGGCTACCAGTATGATACAAATGATTAGTTCCTCCAACGCACAAAAACTATTTCCAGATTCCTCCTAGATGCTTGGTATTCAAACATTTCCCTCACTTTCTATGTCAACTTGGGCACAAAAACTAGAATCCTATTGGTGACTTACATCTTTGTGAGTTGATTTACATCCATGGAAATTAGAATTGGGTGTTCCATAATGTTTGTATCCAAAAAAGAGCTGCTGTTATGTTATTACGTAGGGGAGCAAGCAAAGTGACTAATGTGCATTGAAACAGATGAACTGGCTAGAAAGTGTTGTGCCTCAGGATGTTCTCGCCAGTGTGCTGTTGCACATCTTCTTTAACAGGTTTCATTAGTACTTCTACTGAGTCGCTAAGAAGGTGTTTTATATCATGTATGCCATAGAATCCTGGAGTTGGGAGAGACCTCAAGGGGCATCCAGTCCAGCCCCATTCTGCCATGCAGGAACACAGAATTAAAGCACTCCCAACAGATGGCCATCCATCTTCAGTTTAAAACCTCCCTCCTCCAGGTTCTAATTTTGCAGCTGGCTACACTTGGAGGAACACTTTTTTTGTTTTGTAGTTGTTATGTGCCTTCTGATCAATTCCAGCTTATGGGGACCCTATCCTGGGGTATTCTTGGCAACATTAATCCAGAGTTTTGCCACTGTCATCCATTAAGGTTGTGAGAGTGTAATTTGCTGAAAGTCAAAGGACAACACTCGGACTATTACATTTCACTGCTTCTGGTTTAGAGTGGGCGTGCCTTTTAAAAAAAAAACTGGGGAAAACTTCTAATATCGATTATTCCAGGTTAAGATGATACAAAACAAAAAGGATTCTTCTTAGTGTGGGCAGTGAGGGTGGGATTGTTACATCAGAAGACTGGTGTAGGCAAACTCACCCACCAAAATGTCAATCTTTATATCACAACCTCTGGATCTTGATCATGAACACACAAAACCTTTTGCACCTTCTCCTTAGTAAGAATTTTTGTTGTGTTTCTGAGATTTTGACAAACTCAAAAGCTCTGTCAAGGGCCATGAGGGCTAGAAACTTTTTTCTTAAATGAAAGCCCAAATTCTCAGAAAAGCATTAGCCATGCCCTGTTCATGCATTCTAGTTCTGTGAAATGTGTGCTTGGTGCTACAAGATTTTTTTAAAAGGCTGCCGCCTGGGTGATATTTGTGGTATTCTATCACTTCAGGTGGTGTGTTAAAACCAAAGCATACTGGACACCAAACATCAGACGCAGAGCTGAAACATTATTTTTTTTAATAAAATAAGTTATATTAAATCTTTTAAATTAAAATAAGCTGCCTCTAGACTCAGAAACACTCATGAGCACATAAAAAAAGACAGCAAGGATCCAGAAAGAAAGGAAGGAAGAGACACTTCTGGCCTCTGATGAAAGAAGTGTAAGACAAAATTGCTATGCTGCTGACTGATAGTCTCTTTGCAGATGCTTGGGCTTATCTGTTGGGGAAAAGGGTTTGTTTTTTCCAGGTTAAGGTGTGGTTGACAAAGGCTCCTATATCCTTCACAGTGCTTTTTTTGGGTTCACACAGAAGTTCACTAAGAGTCCAGCAGATCTTCTTCGTCGCTCCAGTCAGGAGGTGCATCCGTACCAAAGTAACGGTCTCCAAAATTCCCTACGGGAAGAAAGTGATTGTTAGGAAGCAGTTAGAGACACCCACGTGCAGTTATATATTGAGTTTTGTCTGCATTTATAGGTAGGAATCCTGAAGAACCCCTTATGCTGCAAGTAGCATGGAAGATTTAGTTCCTGGGTCTCCACTGCCCCACTTCAACCAAAACAGAGGGGACTGAAAATAGGGAATTAGTGTCTTCAGGAGTGATGGTGATTCCCTGCAAAGGCACAGGGCCTTGTTTTAAGTGAGTGAGTGTGAGTGTGTGTGTGTGTGTGTGTGTATGGCAGGAAGGCTCTTTTGTGTTGTTTTTATTTTCAAAAACTAAAACCAAACTCTGAGCCACTTTTGGTTTGGGGAGAAATGATGTGCCAAGTTTACAAGGATGTGACCTATAGTGGGTCATAACTGGACCCTGGACACTGAGAAATTGCTCTAGTCTGCCCTGTTGGAAGAAAAATGGTCTTCTTGGGTAGCAGAACTCCTAGATCCTTCTGCCAGGTTGGTTTGCTTGCAAACCTGTGCTTCTCTGTGTGCCTTTTGATTGGGTAAGACCTTAAAATTTGAATTTGTGAGCCATTTCATTGGTTCATTGGGGAGGAGGAAAGAGAAATCACATTTTATATAACTGCTAGGAGAGGCTTCTGGCCATACCTTCCTCAAGGTAAACCTGTGCTTCTCTGTGTGCCTTTTGATTGGGTAAGACCTTAAAATTTGAATTTGTGAGCCATTTCATTGGTTCACTGGGGAGGAGGAAAGAGAAATCTCATTTTATATAACTGCTAGGAGAGGCTTCTGGCCATACCTTCCTCAAGGTAAACCTGTGCTTCTCTGTGTGCCTTTTGATTGGGTAAGACCTTAAAATTTGAATTTGTGAGCCATTTCATTGGTTCACTGGGGAGGAGGAAAGAGAAATCTCATTTTATATAACTGCTAGGAGAGGCTTCTGGCCATACCTTCCTCAAGGTAAACCTGTGCTTCTCTGTGTGCCTTTTGATTGGGTAAGACCTTAAAATTTGAATTTGTGAGCCATTTCATTGGTTCATTGGGGAGGAGGAAAGAGAAATCTCATTTTATATAACTGCTAGGAGAGGCTTCTGGCCATACCTTCCTCAAGGTAAACCTGTGCTTCTCTGTGTGCCTTTTGATTGGGTAAGACCTTAAAATTTGAATTTGTGAGCCATTTCATTGGTTCATTGGGGAGGAGGAAAGAGAAATCTCATTTTATATAACTGCTAGGAGAGGCTTCTGGCCATACCTTCCTCAAGGTAAACCTGTGCTTCTCTGTGTGCCTTTTGATTGGGTAAGACCTTAAAATTTGAATTTGTGAGCCATTTCATTGGTTCATTGGGGAGGAGGAAAGAGAAATCTCATTTTTGGAGAGGCGCGCGCCTAACGGCACGCGAATTTTTTCTTTTCATACTCATTTTTATATTTGATAGCCAAGGCAGGGGGGAAGTACAGAGGAGAAGGTAGCCTGAACACAGTGAGGACAAACTCATTCAATATTTATACTTTTCTTCCCACTATTCCCTTAAGGGGCTGTGGGGATTCAGAGGAAGTGAATCAGGGACTTGCCTCTAGAAGGAGCTAGCAGCCAGGAACTTTCTAGATACCTATAGGCCCAGTTGATTGAGCTCACTAACAGAGCTTGGGGACAAAGGCCAGCCACACAGGGATTTTTTACACTGGTGTTTTACAGGAGAAGCCCACAGTCTTGTTTCATTGCCTCCTTAAGACTTCTCACTATGGACACTGAGGGACCTGCAGCAGTCACCTGCAACACCTGTGGGATGTTTGTCTTCTTGCCTATAGATGTGGGGAACTTCACCTGCACCAAGTGCAAGTTGGTAGCCCTCTTAGAAGGAAGAGTTCAGCAGTTGGAGGCCCAGGTGTCAACACTTCAGCATCACAGAGAGCAGGAGGTTCTCTTGAACAGAAAGGACCAGATGGTCCTGGACAGGAAACACACAGAGAAAGTTGCTGAGGAAGAAGAGGTCACTTCACACACAAAAGAAGGAGATGGTTGGAGGAAAGTTACACGCAGAAGTAGGGAAACCACGGTTCGTTCTGTGAGCTTGCAGCTACAGAATCACTTTGAATCTCTCTCTGTTATCAGAGATGATGAGGAAAAGCAGCAGGGACAGACATCAGGGACAGAGCAGGGGAGACTGAGAGTACCACGAAAGGGAACAGCCGCTGCTAAGCCTCGGAGGAGGCGTGTGGTGGTTGTGGGGGACTCCTTGCTGAGGGGTACAGAAGCAATGGTTTGTGGGCCTGACAAGATGTCTCGGGAGGTGTGTTGTCTCCCTGGGGCAAAGATCCATCATGTAACTGAGAGGCTGACAAGACTTGTCAAGCCTACTGATCAACACCCCTTTCTTCTGGTTCATGTGGGAACCAATGATACTGCAAGGCACAGCCTTCAGAATATCATAAGGGATTATGAGGCTCTAGGAAGGAAGCTGAAAGAGATGGATGCACAGGTTGTCATATCATCTCTTCTCCCAGTAGAAAGGCATGGTCCAGGAAGGGAGAAGAAAATAGCAGAGGTGAATAACTGGCTCCGTAGATGGTGCCGCCAAGAACAGTTTGGATTCTTGGATCATGGGCTGCGGTTCCATGAGGAGGGACTTCTGGCAAGGGATGGGCTGCATCTCACACCAGTTGGCAAAAACATTTTTGCCAAAAGTCTCAAAAATCTGATCAGGAGGGCTTTAAACTGAGTTATATGGGGGAGGGAGACATTATTTTGGAAGGCAAAAGGGCTGGAGAAAATAATCAAACTGACATAGAGGGAACAAGGCAAACAGTGCAAGGACCCAACAGTGGGAAGCAAAAAAATTTGCACAGGCAGCAAGTAAAGGGAACACATGTTCTTAGATGTCTCTACACTAATGCACAGAGTATGGGAAATAAACAGGATGAACTCGAACTCCTAGCACAACGGAGCAAATATGATATAATAGGCATCACTGAAACCTGGTGGGATGAGTCTCATGACTGGAATGTAGAAATAGAGGGATATAACCTTTTTAAGAGAAACAGGCCAAACAGGAAAGGAGGAGGAATAGCATTATATGTCAGGGATATTTACACCAGTGAAGAGATCCAGGAAGTCAATACTGGAAGCCAAGTGGAGAGCATCTGGATAAACATTAAAGGAGAGGGAAACAACAGGGATGTTACTGTGGGAGTCTACTACAGACCCCCTACTCAGGCAGAGGAATTGGATGATGCCTTTCTAGAACAGATGAGCACACACTCAGAAAGGAGAGATGTAGTAGTGATGGGGGACTTCAACTATCCGGATATTTGCTGGAAGTCAAACTCAGCCAAATCCTCAAGGTCTAGCAAATTCCTCACTTGCCTGGAAGACAATTTCATTGTCCAAAAGGTGGAAGAGACAACAAGGGGATCAACTATTTTAGATCTGATCTTAACCAACAGGGATGACCTAGTCAATGGGGTGCAAGTGGTTGGATCCTTAGGGGGAAGCGACCATGTTCTCCTGGAGTTTGTTATACAGCGGAAAGGGGAAGCCAGGCATAGTCAGACACGCATTCTAGACTTTAGGAGAGCTGATTTCAATAAACTTAGAGAAATACTGGGGGAGATCCCATGGTCAAGAAAACTAAAAGAGAAGGGAGTTCAAGACGGATGGGAGTTTCTCAAAAAGGAGATACTGAAGGCGCAATTTCAAACAGTTCCAATGAGGAAGAAAAATGGGAGGTGTCTCAAGAAGCCAGGATGGATGACTAAGGAACTTTCAACTGAGATAAGCCTTAAACAGAACATGTATAAGAAATGGAAAAATGGGGAAATCACGAAAGAGGAATTCAAACAAATAGCCAGCACATGTAGGGGTAAAGTCAGAAAAGCTAAAGCACAGAATGAACTCAGGCTGGCTAGAGAGGTTAAGAACAATAAAAAGGGCTTTTTTGGGTATGTCCGAAGCAAAAGGAAGAAGAAGGAAACAGTAGGGCCACTGCGTGCAGAAGATGGCAAAATGCTCAAAGATGACAAAGAAAAGGCAGAATTACTCAACACCTTCTTTGCTTCAGTCTTCTCAGAAAAGGCAAAGGGTGGTCAACCTAAGGATAATGGAGCAGAAGACAGAATAGGGGAATCTCAGCACAGAATAAGTAAAGAGATAGTACAGGAATACCTGGTTAACCTAAATGAATATAAATCTCCAGGACCAGATGAACTACATCCTAGAGTATTAAAAGAACTGGCGAATGTAATATCGGAACCATTGGCAATAATCTTTGAGAACTCCTGGAGAACAGGAGAAGTCCCAGCAGACTGGAGGAGGGCAAACGTTGTGCCCATCTTCAAAAAGGGGAAAAAAGAGGATCCCAACAATTATCGTCCAGTTAGTCTGACATCAATTCCAGGAAAGATTCTAGAGCAGATCATTAAGCAGAGAGTCTGTGAACATTTAGAGGCCAATGCCATAATCACAAAAAGCCAACATGGGTTTCAGAGAAACAAGTCTTGCCAGACAAATCTGATCTCTTTTTTTGATAAAATTACCAGTTTGGTAGATGAAGGGAATGCTGTGGATATAGTATATCTTGATTTCAGTAAGGCCTTTGACAAGGTTCCCCATGACATTCTTGCAAACAAGCTCGTAAAATGTGGGCTAGACAAGGTAACCATTACATGGATTTGTAACTGGTTGACTGACCGAACTCAAAGGGTGCTCAACAATGGCTCCCTTTCATCCTGGAAAGAAGTGACCAGTGGGGTCCCACAGGGTTCTGTCCTGGGCCCAGTGCTATTCAATATCTTTATTAATGACTTGGATGACAGAATTGGGGGCATACTTATCAAATTTGCAGATGACACCAAATTAGGAGGAGTAGCCAATACTCCAGAAGACAGGATTGAAATTCAGAATGACCTGAATAGACTAGAAAGCTGGGCCAACGCTAACAAAATGAAATTCAATGCGGAGAAATGTAAGGTTCTGCACTTAGGGCGGAAAAATGAAATGCACAGATATAGGATGGGGGACATCTGGCTGAATGAAACTATGTGTGAAAGGGATCTAGGAGTCCAAGTAGACCATAAGTTGAACATGAGTCAGCAGTGTGATGCAGCAGCTAAAAAGGCCAATGCTATTTTAGGTTGCATCAATAGAAGTATAGTGTCTAGATCAAAGGAAGTAATAGTGCCTCTCTATTCTGCTTTGGTGAGGCCCCACCTGGAATACTGTGTCCAGTTCTGGGCACCACAATTCAAAAAGGATGTGGAGAAACTGGAGCGGGTCCAAAGGAGGGCAACTAAGATGGTGAAGGGTCTGGAAACCATGCCCTATGAAGAACGCCTTAGGGAGCTGGGGATGTTTAGCCTGGAGAAGAGAAGGTTAAGAGGTGATATGATAGCCCTGTTCAAATATTTGAAGGGATGTCATATTGAGGAGGGAGCAGGTTTGTTTTCTGCTGCTCCAGAGACCAGAACGCGGAGCAATGGATGCAAGCTGCAGGAAAAGAGATTCCACCTCAACATTAGGAGGAACTTCCTGACAGTAAGGGCTGTTCGACGGTGGAACACACTCCCTCGGAGTGTGGTGGAGTCTCCATCCTTGGAGGTCTTTAAGCAGAGGCTGGATAGCCATCTGTCGGGGATGCTTTGACTGGGAGTTCCTGCATGGCAGGGGGTTGGACTGGATGGCCCTTGTGGTCTCTTCCAACTCTATGATTCTATGCATTCTCTAGCAGCCAATTGGTAAAACTTTCCTTAGGCTGAGCCACCTTAGGAATGCAAGGCAGTACTGATGAGTTTGAATCCTTGCCCAGAAATAATCCTGACCCCAAAATGCTTAACCATCTGCTTTAAGAACACCACCCCTCCAGATGCTGTTGAACTGCAACCCCCAGCATTCTTCTCCATTGGTTATGCTGGCTGGAGTTGTTAGAATTTGTAGTCTAACCACATCTGGAGGAATGTATATTCCCATCCCAATACTACAAAAACAGCATAACAAAGCAAAAAATAATAATTTTATTGTTTGACTGAATGCAAAGGATGCAATTATAGGTGGCTTTGACTCAGTAGATGTGTGTGTATGTGTCACCTGATGACTTATGGCAACCCCAGCATTTCAGAGTTTTCTTAGGCAAGGAATACTCAGAGGTGGCTTTGTCAGTTCCTTCCTCCAAAATACAGCCTACAGCACCTGGTATTCATTGGTGGTCTTCCATCCAAATACTAACCAGGGCTGCCCCTGGTTAGCTTCCAAGATCAGATGGGATGTTGTGCTTTTATTATTTAGTATTTACTGCAGGTCTAATAAGCTGATTCTTTCTCAGGATTGGAGCCAGACAGACCACTCACCAATGCCAGGGATGATACGGAAGAGGTCATTCACTTTCTTGTCCACGGCTGTCGTAATGATCTTCACCTGAGGGAAGGCATAGGCAACGGAGTGGACACCCATCTCTGCCATCAGCAGGGACAGGAGGAAGATTTTATCTTCTGGAACATCATGATCCTAAGGAAAATAAGAGGATTTCACTACTTCTTTCAGTCAAGAATTTGGCTTCAGAGGGTGGTTAGATGTAATCATAGAATCCTAGAGCTGGAGGAGCCCTCAAGGGCCATCCAATCCAACCCCATTCTGCTACGCAGGAAAACACAGTCAAAGCACCCCCAACAGATGACCATCCAGCCTCTGTTTAAAAACCTCAAAAGAAGGTTGGTTCACATTGTACACCTGGCCAGTATCTGTGACCCAGGCTATCAAAAGCACTTGTCAGAAGAGTGTATAGAATGTTGCCACACAGCTCAAGTGGATATAGAATGTCACAAAATTAATACAGAGAGGTTGAGATCTCACTTGCATCAGACCGGCATGCCAACAGAGACTACAGTATTTTGAAGTCTATGGTCAATCAAGGCTTAGCTTATTATTTTATGTAAATGGACCATATGTACACCTCACTGGCTCTACCAGAACCTCCATATTCCTTTGGGGTCAGACAGGGTGTCTGGAGTTGCATAGACAAATTGCCTGCCATAAAAAGTTTGGAATTAGGTATGATGGGTTATACAGTAGAAGCGATATTGCTTAGTTGTGGTGATTTCAGACACAGGGGCTGAGATAATGCTGGAAGGGAGGCAAGCATGAACCAAACCTGTTTAAGATTGATTCTGTGAAAGAACCTGGATGTTCTGGACTGGATCTATAGTTTTTTAAATAAAGGTTTTCTGAGTTTTCAGTACTGAAGCCTGATTTTCTGAACTTCATGCCCCACGGGACTTGACACAGGGAAACCTTTTCACCCTAAGAGCTAGTAGGGTCTCTGTGGGAGACAGATGGAGCTTCCTCCTCCCCACTCTGTGCACCTTTTGGTAAGTTCTAGAAATATGGTCATAGATATATATGTTCAAGGCAAAGGCTTTCTTTGGTCCTTGCCTTATAAGGGTGATAAGTTTCACCCTGACCCTGGGGTATATCTGGCTGGACTCTGGGTGACCCAGTCCCCCACTTGATGGAAGGAGATTCTGTCCCCTGTCAGATGAAAGACAAGTGAGCTTCTGCTGTAAATGGCTGCTGCAGCCATTCATCATAAGGGTAGCCCCATACTAGAGATTGTCCCTTTTTTCTCCTCTTACCAGCAATACCCTCACAGCCATCATGGCTGCTGCTCCTGTTGAGACTGTACAGTCCATCAGGATAACGTGATCTTCACTGATGTCTTTTGGAAGCCTCAGGTAGTGCAGCTGGAGAAAGAAGACAAAGCAGCTAATAAGGAGGATACTGACCCATGCAAAATTTCTGGCATAGAGTCACCCCAGGAAACCCTCATCCACCATGGAAAAGAAGCACCAACTAAGTCCAGGGGTGACAAACTAAGACAACATTTTCAGACTCAGCTGCCATACTGACTCCCTGATTTGATGAATACAGGTTGAATATCCCTTATCCAGAATTTCAAAATCTAATGTATTCCAAAAAGCAAAACATTTTCTGTGGGTGGCTGACTTAGTGACACCTTTCCTTTCTGATGGTTCACCAACAGGCAAAGAGATTTTTGTTCAAGTAGAATTTTAATACACAGTCACTCTCAGGGAGGCTCCTTTGGTATTTGACTTTTGTACTTTTTAACATAATTTTATACTGTTTACATTAAATGATTTTAAGGTAAATGCCAGTACTGCAGCCACAAGGTTGTGAGTTCGATCCCTGGGGTCCAAGGTTGACTCAGCCTTCCATCCATTCATCAATCAGTAAAATGAGTTCCCAGCTTGTTGGGGGCAACTGGCTTGTAAACTATATTAAGCAATATAGAAATGTAAATGCTAAATGCTATTGTTTTTAAAATTGTATTGGTATGCTTTTGACCAATTTTATCTGTGAGCTGCCTTGGGTCCGATTCTGTGAGAAAGGTGGAGTAAAATTTAAAATAAAATAAAATAAAAAGTCCTAACCCTAACCACATCCCTAACTTGACTGTAACCTAGAATTCTCTCTGTAAGCTGGAATTCCCACAACACACACTATGGATGTTATTTTTTCAAGATCCTGGTGCAAAAGGATTAAATTATTTTTACCATCTTTATTCTCCATCATTTTTCTCCATTTTGTCCTTTAAAGCACTGATTCTCAACCTTTGGTTTTTTTAGGCAGTGGGGTCTCCCTTGTCAGTGAGACACGAGGTTTTCACCCTTGATTGAAAGTACTGTAGCTTTCCAAGATATCAGATCCTATCTCTTCAACAGAACAGTGCTTTTAAAGCAAGCCCAAACCTGGGATGGATCCATCAAAGCACTGATATAGAAGCCACCATTGTCTTCAGGTGTTTTAGATTTCAACTCCCAGAAGCTCTAGCCTTACAATGGTAAGGCCCTGTAGGAATTGAAGTCCAAAGCATTTGGAAGGCCTAAGATTGACAACCAATGCTTTAAAGAACTATGTGCGGTGGGAAATTTCTGCTTCTTCGGGATTTCTAAGAAAGCTGATGCCCCCTTCCCTGTGATACCATCGGTTGATCATTTCCCAACATCTGTGCTTTCCTACTGTAAAAGGTCAAAATGCCCCTGCTAATAAGGCTTCTGGTAGTAAGAGATTTCAGCTAAAACTGGGTGGTGGTTTGTTTTTTTTAGCTCTATCCCTTTTTGTCTTTGGATCCTCCCCACCACTGGAATGATCTCCCTCCAATGATCTCCAAGAATGATATCTGAAATCAAATGCAGCCCTTGGGTTGGAAGATGTTCCCCAACCTTGAATTAGGCCCATCACAGAATGAGGACAAGACTGAAAGAAGCGGGGGAAAGAGTGAAGAGTTAAAATTCCCCATTCTTTGTTATGTCCCAGGCTTGTTACCTCTGGTTCTCCTGTATAGCGATTTGTCTGGATGAGGATAGTGCCAATTCGGACATCCTTGCAGACGGCCCGTAGGGCAGGCTCCATGGTCTCACCGGCTCTCAAAATGGACACACCAGTAATCTGCAAGATGGAGCAGAAGAAGGAATTCCACAACAGGTTCCTACAATTTTTCCCTGCTTCCATTCCATTATTGTTTAGTCTACAGTTCATAAACAGACACTACCCTGGTAGAATCTACTAAATTTAAAAAAAACAACCCACATCTCCAGATGAGTAGGAAATTTGATAAACTATATAATCCATTGTTTCTTTTTCTTGTCATGCTATTGATACATAGAAAAAAGACAAATTTAGGCTTATGTGGGCACCCAGGTGATGTTAGAAGGCTTGTTTCCAGCTAGCTAACTCAAACTGGGGGAATCCTCACCCCATTTCAGATTGAACACTCAGCATCAGATCCTTCCAAATTTGGGTCCAGCTCAAAATAGCAATTACCTCCAAGACCAGCAAATTCTTCTTGCCAGTTTCCCCTTCTTTCCCAGTTAGAAAACTCTTTACTTTTGAAAGAAAAGAGGGTAATTGTATGTGTGTGGGGGGGGGGGTGTTGGAGGGGAGCATGCTAAGAAGCAGGAGACCCCTTTCCATCTTCTCTTTCAGCAGAAATATTAGTTTCTTAAGCATCCACCAAAATGTCTTTTAGGTTGCATCTACACTGCAGTATTAATGCAGTTTGACACCGCTTGAACTGCAATCATGCCCAAAGTCTTCCCTTCACCCTTAGAACTTCCACTGCTCCACATCTCTCTTCATCTGCATTCTGACCAGAATGGCAAGCAGAAAGTGAGTCATCTCCAGGTAGAGGCAAAAATGATAAAGAAGGGATTTTGCTGCCGCCTTGGAACCGTCTAATTAAAAGATTGTATGTATAGCACTGTGTAAATTTACAGTGCTATATAAATAAAGGTTAACAACAACAACAACAATAATAATAATAATAATAATAATAATAATTGGATGAGGGACATGATAGGGGTTGAGACTGGCCCCTAAATAGTTGCTCACCACTGCTTGGAAGTACTTACTTGCTTTCCACGGTAGGCTCGGCCTTCATAGTCTTGTCCTTGGGGCGTCTGAACTGTACAACTCTGGAAAAATGGGGGTACAAAAGAATACAAGATAAAGTTATTCCCATCTGACAAGGTTGTCAAGGTTGCCCAAGCGTAGGAGTGTGTGTGCTCATCTTACTAAGCTGAAGAGCCAGCATCGTCAAAGATGACTCTGTGATCATGTGGCCAGCATAAGTGCACAGAATGCTGTTTACCTTCCCACCAAAATGATACCTGTTTATCTACTTGCATTTGCATGCTTTTGAACTGCTAGGCTGGGAGAAGCTGGGACTAGTGATGGGAGCTCACCCCATCATGTGGCACTTGGGCCTCAAACTGCCAGCCTGCCAATCTTGCAGTCAACAGAGTCAGTATCTTAACTGCTTGAGCCAGTGTGTCCCTATACAACAGAACATACTCATTAATTAATGTTGAATTTGGGTAGGCAGAGGGACAATGTGAAGGGATACAGAGATGAATGAAGGCCTTGAACACTAGGGTGTTTCTCTGTTACTGTGGAGACAACTGCTCCTGCACAATATGAACTGCCTTATATAGGTCTACAGTCAAAGCATATGCTAACCACACTGGGTAGAGTTGTTGTCCTCTGTAATAGCAAATTCCACAGTTCTAACCAATCAGGGATTAACATGCTGACTCTGTTGACATTGCGGAACATAGCTGATAGGAGATAGTTGATTGGTTACATGGTTTCTCAATATTGCTAAGGATAAATGAAGTCTATAGTACAATATAGTGGAGGGTAGTGGGAAAAGAGGAAGACATTGCAGACAGATTGACTCAATCAACAAAGCCACAGTCATGCATTTGCAAGACCTCAGCCAGGCTGTGAATAACAGGATCTCTTGGAAATTTGTTACTCGTAGGATTGCCATAAGTTGGAGAAGACTTGATGGCAAATAACAGCAACGAATTGTACTTTGGACAAATCAGAAGCTCCATTAGTAAATAAGATAATGCACAGTAAAGTGGAAGGCAGTAGCAAAAGAGGAAGACCACACCAAAGGTGCACTGAGTCGTTCAAGGAAGCCATGGCCCTGAATATGCAAAACCTGAGCAGAGCAGCTGTTGACTGAAGCTCTTGGAGGTCTCCCATCAATGGAGTTGCTATAAATTGAAACTGATTTGAAAGCATAAAGAACATTCAGGGCAAAGGCAATGATAGTACAATGGCATGCAATGAGTCTCCATTTGGAGAAAATGGTGAAGTGTGATACAGATGATGGTGATGATGATAGCAGCAGGTGTTTTAATTACACAGGTCATACAAGTGATCCTCACTGATCAGAAACCATAAAATGATCATATATGCAGCCCTGTTAACAATGATTCTTGGAAAATCACCTTAAAAGGTAGGATAAGGTAAAAGTAAAGATATTCCCTTGACATAAATGTCTAATCGTAACCAAATGTACGGGGTGGTGCTCATCTCCATTACTAAGCCAAAGAGCCAGCATTGTCCAAGGACTACTCTGGTGCTCATGACTGCACCAAATGCTGTTACCTTCCAACTGAATTGGTACCTATTTGTCTATTTGCATTTGCATGCTTTTGAACTGCTACTGCTAGGTTGGCAGAAGCTGGGACTAGTGACAGGAGCTCACCCCGCCAGGCAGCACTCTGGCCTCAAACTGCCAACCTTTTGATCTTCCAGTCATCAGAATTAGTATCCTAACCACTAAGCCACCGCATTCCTAAAAGGAAGGGACCAAGCTTGAAATGATGCTTTGAACCCCCTACCTGGAATGGCAGAAAAGACAATGCATGCTCAATGAGTAGACGCATCAGCCGTTTGGAGTAGAAGATGAACTCATCCCGGCTCGTCTCCTTGTCTCTAAATGGGAAGAAACGTGGGAGAGAGGTGTGGAAAGGTCATGAGCTACATGTACATACTTGAAGATAAACCTGCTCTGAAATGTGGCTAACAAAGAAGACGGTATTCTAGCTCCTGATGAAGTTATGTAGAAGTTATCCTCAGCACTGGAGCCAAAAAACATGAAGCTTCATTTTAGCCAGAACCCAGGGAAAGCACTGCCTGTGCCCATCTGGATTTCCTAGCATTTACCATCTGGAACATCTGAATTGTTGAACTGTCCTTCAGTGATGCACATACCAAACAATAAAGGGAAATATCACCACCCTTCTATGACTATAACATCAATTTCAGCCTCACATTTTAGCCCTAGCGTACAAAGCCTAATACAATGGGAGACTAGACCACAACCCAAATCTGTTGAAAAGGGAAGCCTTTTCTAGCCCAAGGATCCAGAAGTGTGGTCCATTGGTTCAATACAGCTCCCAAGATTTCATTTCCTCAAAAGCCGGACAGATTTAAGAAAAAAAAAGTTTTCATCACTAGCAGAAGATAAACAAGGGGGACACTAGTCTTACCTCTCTGGGAATAGAGTTCCAGACCCTGGGAGCAGCCACCAGTAAAGCCCATGTGTCAGTGAGGTTGATGGGAGCAAAAGAAGGACCTCCCTTGAAGCTTACTAAGGTGGGACAGACTCATTATAGGAGAATTCAGTCTTTCAAGACAGCTCGGACCCAAGTATCCATTGCGCCAAGGAGCAAGACTCTAGTCTAGATCTCCTCAAAATATACTAGGTTTCTACATGCATATGGACTCCTCCTCAACTCTCATTTGCAATCTAAATCAAAGCAATCTAAATCAAAGGCTGGAAATGAGAAAAAAGAAGAAAAGAAAAGTCTGTGCTGAGTCTGAGAAACAGCAAACTCACCGGATGATTGTGTGCATTCCTTTGACCTGTGGTGTGTTCTTCAGCACACTGAGGGTCTTGGGGAGAGGATGGCATTGGTGAGCAGAGGCCAGTGCTGCCCTGGAGAACCAAAAAGAAATTAAAGTGGTGTTAAATGCACAATGGGGAAGTGCCCTTTCTAGATGCAGTCAGAAAATAAATCCATCCTAGGTTTCCACTGTTTTTCTCATCTGAACAAACCACACAGAATTTTGTTATGGCAAAACAATCCCTGGACACAGCCAATGGAGAACAGTTCTCCATCTCCACCTCCTAGCCATAGGGAAGTATGTTCATAATACTAACAGGTTTTAGTGTTTGTGCGTGTTGCAACATGAGGCAAGCAGTTGTGCGAGGTTGGATCTACAAACTATGAAAGAGTCTATTCCTTGCCAAGCATGACCACTGAAGGCTGCTTTCTGTAAAGAACAGCAGCTGTTGAAAGTGGTGAATTGAGAAAACATCCAGGGAGGATACAGCAGTTGCTTAATCCTTGCCCCACCAGCCATTTTCTCACTTCATATCATCATTCCTGAAAAAATACACAGCTTTTCCATTCATCCCAAAGGATCCCAGAGGCATTCATGTTTGCTTTTTTGTTCGCTTACTCTTGTATATGCACACACTGGGAGTCCCATGGGTTGTGTGGGTAGGCAGCAGCTTGGGGCTTGAGTTTGGAACTGTCAGAGAAAAAAACAGCTGGCAGAAAGAGTGTTTAGCATACCTCTTGCTTCTCTAGCTGAAATTTTGTTAGCTGAAATAGTTTTAGAAAAAAATAGACATCATTAGCACTTAATGTGGCATTTCCCATTTAATCATTGGTCTTTCTTCACATTTAGGACCTTGGCTCTGTTTAGGATCAGGACAAAATTTCTTAAAGGGCATGTGGTCTATTGGCTAAAGTGGCAGAGGTTCTTGTCATTTCTTGCTTGTGCTATAACGCTTTAAGAGAGGACGTGCGATTCTCATTTATGGCGAGACTCACAAGTGCTGGATTACTATTGGATCTCATCCTGTACAAGCAAAACATCCCACTTATAGGTGACCCTAAGGCAAACCTATCACAGGATTTTCTTAACAAATTTCTTCAGAGGAGATTTGCCATTGCTGAGGCTGAGAGTGACTTGCCTAAGGTCACCCAGTGGGTTTCATCACAGCAGAGCGGGATTCAAAGCCTGGTCTCCAGAGTTGTAGTCCAATGCTCAAACCACTACACAACGCTGCTCTTTCTTCACACCTAGAACAAAGTGACCAAAGGAATGCGAACATAGCAAATAAAAGTATTCTGTTCTGTTCACACCTAAGACACTTTTATTCACTGTGTTTGCATTCCCTTGGTCACTTTGCCTACCCCTTATTTTTGGATATCTAAACTGTATTTCTAAAGGTTTAACTGAAGTTTAAAGTTACTACAATGTAAGGAATTTGGGGACTGATGAAAACTTTTAGGGAGGGGGAGCAGAATTCTTATTGGGAGAAGCCATGTCCTCATTTTGCTCCCTCCCTCAGTAGCTATAGCCCTGAAATGCCTAAACAGAGCCACAACAGTAAGTTCTATTGCGGTTCTTTAGGCTCCATTAAATCAATTACAGTGGGTCCTTGTTATCCACTGGGGTTTGGTTCTGAGATCCCCCGTGGAGAACAAAATCCATGGATGCTCAGTCCCATTAAACATAATGGCAAAGCAAAATGGTGTCCCTTCTATAAAATGGCAAAGTCAAGGTTTGCTATTTGGAATTTATACTTTTCCCCCCAATATTTTCAAGGAGGGGATGCTTGAATCTGTGGATAAAAAAAATCTGTGGATAAGGAGCGCCAACTGTACATTTATTTACCTGAGACTCACTATTTGGGAATGGCGAGTCAACAGGATCACTTCCATGTCATAAAATAAAGGTGCATTCTCCTAGAGCCAGTGCAGTGTAGCAATGAGTGCTGGACTGAGATTTGGGGAGATCCAAAATTTAAGCCATGAAACCAACAGGGTGACCTTCAGTTGGTCATTCTCTATCTCTCAGCCTAAGTTACTCCTTACCTCATACGGTTGTTGTGAAGCTAAAGGGAGGAGGAAGAGAAGGGCTACCATGTACACAAGGGGTTGGAATCAGGCCAAATGTGATTGGAGTGAAGTTCCCAGCATTCTTCACCATTTTCTATCTATGAGTTGACATCTGGGAGTTGTCACTTCTCTAAGCTGGCTAGATCTTCTGGGAAAGAGTTGCCATCCAACCACATCTAGAGGGTTGTACAATTTCCTGGTGTAAACTGATCCTAATTGGAGGACAGGTGGAACTAGAGAATGACAAACCACAGAGAGTTGGGCCTCTGCCGCCTGGCAGATGGGTTTTGGAGTCTTTGTTAGCATCATGGCCAAACATGAAGAGCTGTCCAGTGTAGAGAAAGAATCCTCTTGAACTAGCAACCTTGTTTGGGATGTTGGAGTCCATCAACAAAAGGGCTGAAGAGCATCTCTGCTGTGTACCATCTGACACATCCATCTACAACAATAAACTGTTTGCTCCAGCAGTAGCTTGTGACAGTGTTAACAAGAAAGCAGCAGTCCAGGTAAGTGAAGTTTAGCACAGCTTAAAGAAGTGACAACTCCCAGATGTCCCTAAGTAGCTGGGGGGGCATTATGGGGGTTGGAATCCCAAAATAAATTCACCATGACTGGGGAGAGAAGATGGGCAGTTTGCAGTGGTGGCAGTGATCCTGTAGCAAAGCCTGAAAAAGTTGACAGCTGCAAAGTTTTGGAATGAGTCCCATCTGGTTGACAAATGGAGGGCTCAGGGTTTGCCACCTGTTCAGTTCAGGCAGTAGTTTGGAAGAGAAGGCGGAGGAAAGAGATGCTCATTAGGGGATCCATTTGTTTCAAACCAAAATATGGTGTTGCTGTTGTGTCAGGTCTCTGTGTGGTTGGTTAAGATGGACAAAGAGCCCTCTGCTAACTCCTTTGACTTTTGCTCACTCTCTCTCACACACAAATCATACATGCTGGATGGAACACATGATAAGTAAAAGGACATTATTTTCTTTTTTGAAAGAGCAGAGGCCAATTCAGACAATGTCCAAAGCTCAAAACACTTTGCCAGTCTAGGCTTAAAAAACAACACACGTGCATGCAGACAGGCATATGATCACAAGTGAATCAAAAGGAAATAGATTAAGCAGGAGTGGAAAAGATTGTGCAGAATTGGTGGCTAGATACAATATTTTGCAAGGGACCTAACAAGCCAAATTCATCTGTTGGAAGGTCTTCTACCCAGTCTCTATCAAAAAGTCACTTTTTGGAGCACATCTTCCAGAGCCCGCAAAAGACTGTATGGCACCTGGAGTGTTTGGTGAAGGTTCTCATGCTGGTTGGATTCTGCGAGATGTGGTTAAAAAAAAGATAACTTTCCAAGTCCTGATCTCTAGTCCAACTTCTCAGCAGGGTGATTCCTCCATTCCTTGTTCTGTCACCCGGTTCGCCCACCAAGGCTTATAGATACCATTCCTCCCAACTTCTATCATGGGATATTAGTACCTTTCCATGTGTAAAAGTCAATGGTTCCAACTGTGCTGTACAATCATTTGACACAGATGTAACTATTCCAGTGCTGCACCTTCTGGGTTGGGGGAGGATATTTTTTTTAAAGTATTCAGCTGAAGCTAATTTATTACAATCTCTTGAAGCCCAGCTACAAGAAAAGAGGACCCATCCTGAAGCCACGCTACTAGAATAATGCTAGTTTTGGGCAACTGCCAGGGGTTAGAGGGCTACAATGCCCCCCAGGGGAACTCATATATCCCTAGACAGTTTTGGAAATTATTCCCTTGTCCCTCACTTTTAGGCTCAGGAGAGTAATTTTTTTGACTGTTGACAAAGGCCTCTCTAGGGTGCAAATGACCCAGGAGGAGATGTTGAAATTGTCCCAGGGCTCTGGGGGATGCATATGTCTAACAGGCCTCACTTTCCCCATCTTAATATAAGACAAGAGCAAAGGATTGATGGAGAGAAAGGAATGAAAAAAAGCAAATGTCAGAGTTTGATGAAGACCAGAGCTGTGGATGCTCCACATTCAAATTCCCTCACTTAGCCATGAAGCCAACTGAGTGATCTCAGGCTAGTCCAGCCTCTTCTGACATTGCCAGATTATAACTCTGTTGAATGAGGATTATGGGAGTTGTAGTCCAACAACATGGAGGGTTCTGACATGGGGGAATGGTTTCCATGGCAGTTTAAAGATGCATCTACAATGCCGAATTAATGCAGTTAGTTTGACACTGCTTTCACTACCACAGTTCAATGCTATGGAAGTCTGGAATTTGTTGTTTCAAGAGATATCTAGCCTTCTCTTTGTCACAGCAAACTACAAATTCCAGCATTCCATAGAATTCAGCCACGACTGGTAAACCAGTGTCAAGCTGTATTACGCCTGCAGTGTGGCAGCAGCCTTAGTGGCATAAACTTGCTGTAATTCTGCAATACCCTCCAACATTTCAGAGATGACAACCTGGTCACATTTGGCCAAGCAACACCACAGATGACGAAAGGTATTAATGAGGAGGAACACACAAGCTAGAAGAGAGTGCAACAGTTCGCTTTTGCTTCAGTCCATTGGGAAGGGCAATATCCCTCTGCCTCCTCTGCTTTCCCCTCTGCTGAGTTACTTTTCCACTTTAAACTTAAGTTTGCAACTGCAAGTAAGCAAGCTGAGGATGAAGGGGGAAAGTGGGAGGAGGGAGAAGCTGGGACATTTTAAAAATATCTGGGAAGGCAGGATGACAGAGAATTAATTAGGATTATCCCTGACAACTTGGGACAGTTCAACGGTATGCAATATGGATACAGCCACTTTTGTTGTTGTTGTTGCTGCTGTTTTTATATGCCTTGTTATAAGTCTGCCTTATGGTGTTTTCTTGGCAAGGTTACTTTCCAGGAGATTTGTCACTGCCTTTCTCTTAAGATGAAAGAGTGTAACTAGCCCAAGGACATTCAGTGGACATTCAAACCACTACACCACAGTGGCTTTCATACATGTACAGCCTGTATGATTTTATCTCAATTTCCCCATATTCAGAATTCTGAAGGAGCAAAATGGGCAAGTCACAATCTCTCAGTCTCAGAGGAAAGCCAAGGCAAACCTTCTTTGATCATATCTTGCCAAGGAAACCCCATTATAGGTTTGCCTTAGGATCATCGTAAGTTGGAAATGATTTGAAGGCACACAACAACAACAACAACAGCTAGAAAAGCTCTAGAATTAAGGCTGAGCTGCGTAGCAAGTATACCATGCTGGCCTTTGGAAGTGTTAGCCTTGGAGGGCTTTTCCAGGAGTAAAGGAATCCCTACAAAGCTAATATTCACGAATTCTGGGCCAGAGATACCTATATGCAGCTACACATTTTGTGTTAAAGGTGGCATGCTAACCCACACTGCAGAATCCTGAGCATGCAAGCCTGGATACTGGCAAAAGCTCACACAATTTAGTTTTTAATCCAAACCAAAGCCAAAAAAAGAAAAAAGGGCATGTAATTTAGTTCCTCACATATCCCAGCGCAGTTTCCTCTGTTTATTGATAGGCAGAGACGTTCAAGGATGTGCCAAGAAGGACAAAGTATACACCCATACAGGGGCAACCGGAGAGATGGGAGGAATTTTTTTTAACAAAACAAAACAACACAACAACAACAAAAAACAAAATGAGAGGTCTTATTCAAACAAGCAAAAGATGAAAGACTTGTCCCAATTTTGGTCACCTCTGCAATCCTTTCGCTTCATAGGACATTTTTGGCACCAAAACTGAAAATGTGGAATGAATGAAAAATTCCCACTACAGTGACTTTTCCCATCCCAGAACTGAAGTTATAAGAGAACTGTAGAATTCTCTCTTCTGTCTGGCTCTTAAAAGTGTCAGAACCCTCTGGGATTTGGGGTTTTTAAACGCAGTACCCAAAGAAAGGACCTCTGGAGTAACATTTATCAAAGGGCCCTTTCACATGACACAATTATAGTGCTATGATTTCACTTTAGTGCCTTCTGTGCAGACTACCTAGGATTGGTAGTCTGGGGAAACATTGATATATTTTATTTATTTAATCCTCCATATCTATGGATTTTTTTTTATCCACTGGTTCAAGCATCCATGACATGAAAATATTTCAAAAATATATTATTTTCAAAAAGCAAACCCTGATTTAGTCATTTTATACCGTATAAGGGGCACCATTTTACTACCCCACTGTATTTAATGGGATTTTGGTATCCATGGGGGATTCTTGAACAAAACCCCAGCGGATAGCAAGGGCCCATTGTATTTATTGGATCTAGATCCCACTTTTCTCCCAAAACAGGATTCACTCTCCGGTGGACAATTCTACAGGCCTCAAGAAACTAGAAATCCCAGGACTCAGATAAAACATTGGCAGTTAAAGTGGAATTAAGATGCTATAACTGTGTCATCTGAAAGAGACCAAAGATGCTAATAAACAGTCAAACAACAGTCACTGGGCTTAAGGCCCTTTCACAATGCACAATTTATAGCACCGTGTTTTCCTTTTAACAGCCATGGAAACCTCCTATAGCATTCTGGGGCTTGCAGTTTTGGAGAGATACTAGAACTCTCTCTGGATGGGAATTCTAAGAACTGTTCCCTCAACTGCGACTGCCAGAATTCCATAAGATGTTTGTTATTCCTGTTGTATGTCTTCAAGTTGTTTCCAACTTATGGCGACCCTAAAGTGAATCTATTACTGGGTTTTCTTGGCAAGTTTCTGCCGAGGGGTTTGCCACTGCCATCCTCTGAGGCTGAGAGAGTGTGACTCACCCAAGGTCACCCAGTGGGTTTCCATGGCTGAGCTGGGATTCAAACCCTAGCCTCCCAGAGTCATAGTCTAATGTTCAAACCACTATGCTGGTTCTCAGACACCATGGCAGTTAAAGTGGAATCATAGCACTATAACCATCTAGTGTGGAAGGGCCCAAATAGTCTAAGATTATTTGCATGGGTTGATCAGAATGGCAGTTAATGAAGGGGGTTGAAAGGAGGAGGATAAGTTTAAGTTGTTCTGAATAAATAAAACCATTTTTCATAGCTGTGGCCAAAAGGGCTTTGCATCTCTTATCTCCCCACTCACTCCACATCTACCACAGGTATCAAAAGCTTCCTGTCACCCGTCTCCCCTCTTTGCCTTCTTTGACCGGTAGTGGAAAATTCTGATAAGCAGCTTTGAAGGTGTGCACTTTTATTTTATTTTCCTTTTCCCTTTCTTCTTTCTTTCTTTCTTTTTAAAAAGTCTCACATATGGAAACTGATATCTTTTTTTTGCCCCTCCTTTGCAGCCTTCCTCTCCGAGAAGAAAGGCTAAAAAAGAAAGAAAGAAAGAAAGAAAGAAAGAAAGGTGACCGTCTCTAGGGGAAAAAAAGAAAAGATGTTGAAATGTCACCGGCTCTTTTTCATTGTGCTTGCAAATCATACAGGAAAGAGACGAGAGAGAAAATAGACAGAGAAAGAAAAGAGAAATAGAGAGGTGGAGCAAAAGAAAGGGAAGCGGCAAATGCTAGCCAAGGCATTACAAATTTAGGGAGGGTCTGAACAGGGGAAAGAGGGTATGCATTTGACATTTCGAATGAGGGCTATTGTGCCCAGGATTTCATTGTAACGATCAAGGCATGTAAAATTGGGCAAAAGGCGTGGCAGATCTACCCAGCAGGATCTATTTCTAGACTGTTCCTTCCGAATTTTTATTCCTAGAGAAAAGGCAAAACTTCTCTTCCCTTTTACCCAATTGGCAATAATTCATTAGATGTTTTTCAAAACCTGTTTCAAGGATTCGTTGGGCTTCACTAGGGCTAGAAACTTCCGGTATCCCTAAATAAACAGGTAACTTCACATTATCTCAGCAAACAGACCAGGGCTAGTTGGAGGCTTCATTGCAAATCTGCTCTGGGTTTCAGTCAAAACTTTAAAGGGGTTATTCATGGTGCTGAATCTTATTGTTGTGTGCCTCCAAGTCATTTCTGACATTTCCAGCGACCCTATAGCAAACCTAGCATGGGGTTTTCTTGGCATGATTTATTCAGAGGAGGTTTGCCATTGCCATCCCCCAAGGCTGAGAGCATGTCACTTGCTCAAGGTCACCCAGTGGATTTCATGGCCGAGCTGGGAATTGAACCCTGGTCTCCAGAGTTGTAGTCCAACTCTGAAACCACTACTTCATGCTGCTCTGGTGTAAGTGTATGCACAGATCTCACCTAAAGAGGTCACCTTACGTTACTTCCAGTTCTGAATTTGTCAGGGCTGTGTACAACCAGTGACCATGCTGCATCAATATTAAAGTGGATTGAAAATTTAGATTTTCATCTTCCATTGGAAATTTTAAAAAAGGAAACATGAAGAAGATAGTGTTCGCCTCCCCAGTTGTTAAAATGCCTTGGATTTTGCAGGAAAAACAAATGTAGAGTAGAGTGGGAAAAGAGTTAAGAATCCTTACCTGACGCTGAGTTCACGCTGCAGCAGCAAGATAAAGGACACCGTGCAACCAGTATTAGAACAGAGGCAACACCAACGGAGCATTAAGAAGCAAAAGTGGAAATCAACAACAAAACACAGAATAGGAGTATGTTCCCCCCTATTCAAAGCACCTGGAGCAGTTAGCAGCTTAGTATTTCGGTTGTGGTTTATTTAGCACCAAGGTTCTCACTTTTGTTCAGGGCAGCTCTCAGGGTTGAGTAGGAGGTCAATTTGCAAAGTGGCCCAGCTAACTGTACAAAAATATCTTCCAAATCCCAACAGGTTCTCCTTCACACCATCCTATTACAGTCAGCCCTCCTTATCCATGGATTCAAGTATCCATGGCTTGAAAATATTAAAACAATGTATAAATTCAAAAAATTAAACCTCGATTTTTCTATTTTATACAAGAGATACCATTTTACGCGCCATTGTATTTAATGGGACGTGAGCATCCAGAGATTTTGGTATCTACTGGGAGCCCTGGAATCAAACTCCAGTGGATTTCAAATCTGTCTTTCAATTAATCCACCCACTTGATCTGCACAACCATTACTTTCTCAAGGGGAAAAAAAAAACCAGCATGCAGCTGTAAGGTTTTAGAACAGGGGTGGGCAACTGCAAGGGGTCAGGAGCCAACTTCCCCCTGACCCTTAAAATCATAGAATCATAGAATCATAGAGTTGGAAGAGACCACAAGGGCCATCCAGTCCAACCCCCTGCCATGCAGGAACTCTCCATTAAAGCATCCCCGACAGATGGCCACTCAACCTCTGCTTGTGCAAGCCATCCTCAACAAGTCCAATTGCCTTCATTTTTCTTCTGTAGTCCTTCTCAAAATGGCAACAAGAAGTAAGGTTGTATCACTTCTTATTACCATTTTGAGAAGGACTGCAAAGGAAAGCAGAGATATTTGGGGGCTCTTGGATGGTTCTCAGGTATTTTTGTTTTCACTTGTTTGGGAGCTAAGAAGGCAATTCGAGATTTCATGGAAAAGCATGATATACATTTAAGCAGATTTAATAAACATTTAAGTAGCAATTAGAGATTTCGTTGAAAAGCATAACATACATTTAAGCATAATGTGACCAAAAATTTGCCCACATGTAGCATACTTTTTTAAAAATGGGCTTTTGGAGACCACTGGAGGGACTTCAGAGTCCACAAAAGTCATTCCAGTGGGGACAGTTTGCCCATCCTTTTTTAAAAAGATGCACATATATGTCAGAGTTGGGCAGGATCAATCTCACAAAATGGATATATATTCAAGAAGGGGGTGCAGATATCTGTTCTAATATAGTGAACTTGCAGTTTCTGGTGTTGTTAAGCACATTTATTTATTTATTAAAAAGACCCTTGCTGCCTTGTTCTCTGAGGTCCCAAAGTTTTTTTCATGAAAAAAATCTTATTTGAACCAATTACTTTGCTGAATGCCCTGTCCCTGTGTCAACGACATTATGGGGCTTTCTAGATTGGCAGGAAAGTGTGACATGAAGTTGCCTTTTCCTTAATGCTTAGCAGCTGCACCACAGCCTTTAGATGGAGCTGCGCTGTTCCGCAGTTTTTAAAAAAGAAGCTGGGAAAACCAGCACCTTTTTAAAGGCGCTTCTTCTCCCCTAAAACGCAAAAAAGTGTTTTCATGGCACACTTTCCCTTTTTCTCATCTAAAGGCTAGAGTTTCATGCAGCCATGAACACACTTCTTTTCGCCAATCTAGAAAGCCCCGTTGTATCCCATCAGAGTTCAAAAAAGTAACTTTTTAAAACCGCAGCCCTGGTGGCACAGTGGTGAAATGCCTGTACTGCAGCCACTCACTCAAAAGACCAGCAAAGGGCTGAAGCTCGACTCAGGCTTGCATCCTTCCGAGGTCGCTAAAATGAGTACCCAGATTGTTGGGGGCCAAATAGTTTACAATTGTAAACTGCTTAGACACTCCTTAAGGGTATGAAGCGGTATATAAATGAAGCTGTTTGTTTGTTTTGTTTTGTTTTTAAACCGCAGCTCCCTGAATTCAGGCTGGGGAACTCTGGGAGTTGCAGTCCCCCAAGGTAACTTTTTGGAGTGCTGCATCCCACATCCACGGTTGGGTGACCTGACAGAGCTGCATGCTGAGCAAAAGGTTAGGAAAGCAAACAGATGAAAGCATCACCCCAAACCAAGAACCAGATGAGGTATTGCAGAGGGGGGCCCATGCTGTTAGTTTACAAGTGAATTTAGACTTTCGCTAGGGCTCCTTTAGCCTCCTTCCAGCTGCTCAAGGGCAGACTCCTGGTCCTTTGCAAAGCCTGTTAATATTCTAGGCCAAAAATGTAACATTGCCTTCACATATGGTATCACATCTAAAATGGACCAGAGGAGATTGCTTCTGCTTGGTAGCTTTCAGTTTCTGCCCTTAAGCCTGCTTTCTACATAAAGACAGAGCTATCAAGATTAGATGTTTGTTCATTATCAAGCACTAACTCCCTGAACCTAAAACATGAAGCAGGCATCTATTGAACATAATATGGACTTTATGGATGTGTGGGATACTCAGTCTGCCAAAAAAAAAAAAAAAAAAAAAGGCCTTGTGGGTCATTCAGCCCATGCTTGCCCCACACCTAACCTAAACTGTGGCTTGTTGCTTCTGGGCCACAGGGCTGAGCATCATCCCTTCCTGGCAGCCAGAACAAAAACTAAGAGATCAGTATGTCAAAAAGGAACTCAGTCGCTTGAGTGAAGGAATCCATGTAACGTGTAAATCCTAGAGGAAACCTACCTATTACACTATTACCCAAAAGGAATATTAGTCCCTTTTTAAAACTAAGGCATTCCACCTAGGGAAAAATGTTAAGCTAAGCCCTGGGGTCTGGTGTAGAAATTCCATTGTTGCAAAGAGTAAGGGACTTTTGGAAAACAGCACACCCATTCTGGAAGGAGGCCAGGCTGGTTTCCCATCCCAGTATAAGCACACTTTTTATTAGAAACGAAAAACCAATTGGCACCTCCCTCCATGCATAGTCCATGTGCATAGCCAAGGCACCCCTTACCTCTTCTAGTTGGCTGTGAACGTGCTGAACAATCAGGTCAATGGCTACGGTGTTTCCGCTTCCTGAAGCCAAAACAGTGAGGGAGAGAGAGAAAATATCTGTAGAGTACAATCCCTGTATCTTTGGTAATTATCACAATTAGAAGGCCTCTTGCCTATTCCAATGCTAACTCCTTTATTCTTGAGTTCTTGTGAGCGTGCGTGAGTGAATGCTTGTCTTAGTGTGTGTGTTTTCGATCAAGATAAACTCATTTGAAGAGAATTTGCTTCTGTCAATTTAATGTCCCTAGCCATCTCCATATAAATTTGGAATAAACCTGGCTAATTAATTGAGCTAAAAATTCCTGTAGTCCTAGGTCACATAATACTGCTGCGGGGCTTGGACCAGCTGAAACTTCCAGATCCTCCACACAGACAATGTGGCAGAATAATCCAAACAGGATGTAATTAATTCCCTGCAAAGAGTAGACCAAGCAAACTAACAGCCTGAGAAGGAATTCTATCCAAATCAGGGTGGACAAAGGACAGAACTCATACCTCGTGGGACAACGATGTCAGCAAGCCTCATAGTGGGCTGGATGTACTGGTCGAAGGCAGGCTTGACAAACTTGTTGTACTGTTTGATCACCCCCTCGATGTCCCGCCCGCGCTCGGTGATGTCCCTGCGCAGGCGCCGAACCAAGCGGATGTCAGAGTCTGTGTCGACAAATATCTTCATGTCCAGAAGCTGGATGGGAAAGTGACATCAAAGAGTAAAAACAAACCTATCACCCTCTGAAGCAGTGATGGGCAAATTCAGGGAGCCCAGGGACTAGTTTTACTCCTTTCCCAGAGCCACTGGAGAAAGACATTTTGCTTCCTGAAGCAACAGAGAAAGTGAAGCCCCTCTTCTATCCATTCCATACACAGAAACCAACTGGGCAGGTAATTAAAAAGGCTGATCACAGGCCATCTGATCAGCATTCTTCACTGTACCTGTGACCATCTAGCTAAGCAGGTGATCAGCTAGCTAAAGGGAGACAGGTCATGATGTTCTGTCCAAGATTCTGAGTGGTCCAGCTCAATACAAGAGTCCCACAGGTGGTATGACACTACAGCTGTCCCTTCAACACCCCTTGGACTCACAATTGAGCCTCTGCTTCCCCACAGCCCAGCCATTCCATGGGTAGTCGAAAATGGGAGGAAATCAAAGGAGAGTGTGGCTATGTCTCCATAGCCAGATGAAGAATGATAACATCATCTACTGAGAACCACATGGGTCCTTCAGAGGTCTCAGCAGATGATTTAATCATTCTGCATCTGGTTATCCGGTGGTGCAGTGGTTAAATGCCTGTACTGCAGCCACTCACTCAAAACCATAAGGTGGCGAGTTCAAGACCAGCAAAGGGCTGAAGCTCGACTCAGGCTTGCATCCTTCCGAGGTTGCTAAAATGAGTACCCAGATTGTTGGGGGGCAAAAAGCTTACAGTTGTAAACCGCTTAGACATTCCTTAAGGGTATGAAGCGGTATATAAATGAAGCTGTTTGTTTGTTTTGTTTGTTTATGGAAACATAGCCAGATGGTTCTTTGATGAGCCACTCCATTCTCCACCAGCCATGGAATGGCAATGCGGGGAAGGAGCGACTGGCTCAACCATGAATTCAGGATATACTGTGGTCATTGTAAAGGATGGAAGAGTGGACCTTTGTATGCCACTAATAGCATGCCTGCCTCTGTGTCCATCAACTTTTTGCCATTCCATTGTGCAACTCCCAGCCAACTCAGGTAATGATAGGGCTGGCCTTACTCTGCCCTGCTGCAAATCCAGAGCTCATTATGTAGAAAGAGGAAGTCTGAAAACTGCCCCCCCCCCCAATTTCATGGCTTTGATTCTGAAACAGAAAAAGTAACAAATCCCTCCTTCTCTCTAGGACAGGGGTTTGAAATGGTGTGGTCCTCTTGGTGTTGTTGGATTGCAACTCCCAGCACCTGTATCCAGCATCGATAATGGTGAGGAATGCTGGTCAATGCAGTTTCGGAAACATCTGGAGGGATGCACAATTCCCATCCCTGTTGTTGGAAATGCTCTTTGGTTGAGAATTTCCAGGTGGACACTGGAGGGTGCTGTTCCCTCAGTTTAGGCTAAACTGCAATGTTTGAGAAGCAGCTTTTAAATAAAAATTCAAAACCAAAAGAAAATATAATTTCCATGACCCTTTAGGGACAAAGTGGGAAACATTTTTTTCAGTGTAGGGCCAAATTCAATTTAAAAGAAACTCTCAAGAGGGCCACATTCCAATAATGTGCGGGCCAAAGATAAAATACCATACCAGGATATTTTAGCTTAAAGCTCTTAGTGCCAATAACAAAGACTTAGGAGAAACATTTTAGCCTTTCAGGGGCCTGGAGATGGGGTGGAGGAGCTATACAGAAGCTGGAAAATTATCAACTTATGGCCTTCTGGGGAAGAGGATGGCCATTGGGGAATCCCCATCTCTGCCATAGGCAACTTAATCAAAGTGTGAGTATTGGTAAGGTAGTTTGCTTTCCTCGGCCATAAAGGGGGAACCACAGGTTTTCCCTGGAAAAATAAATTTGCAAATCTTAAAGGAATCAAGGAAATCCAGGTCAAGAGAAGAAACAGTCCTGCTCTCTATTCAGCTTTGGACAAGCTGGGATGTGTCCAAAGATGGCAAAAGGTCTAGAAACCATGACTAAAGCTTGGAATCTAAGTATATTTAGCTTGTAGAAGAGAAGAAGGAGAAATGACCCAACAGTATATCAGAAGGGATGTCATGAAGAAGACGGCACAAGCTTGTTTTCTGCTGCTCCAGAGGCTAGAAAAAAACCCAATGGGTTCAAATTACAGGAAAAGAGATCCCAGCTAAACACTAGGACATTTGTGACAGCCATCTGACAGCGGAATGGATTGCTTTGGAAGGTGGTGGGATTTCCTTCATTGGAGGTCTTTAAACATAGGCTGAAAGACCACCTCTCTGGTGTGCTTTAGTTGGGTATTGTTTCATAGTGTGGTGGGGTTGGAGTAGATAACTCTTGGGGTCCCTTCCATCTCTACAATTCAATAAATCTTTATTGCTCTTGTCTTGTCCCAAATCAGATTGTTCATTTATGTACAGAATCACACAGTTGGAAGAGACCACAAGGGCTATCCAGTCCAACCCCCCTCCCCTTCAGGAATATTTAGCCTCTGTGTTATCTGCCTTGATGGGCAGCTGCTCTCCAGAGTCTCAGGGATGAATTTAGGACCCTTTTCTTGCAAATTTTGTACTGTACTACTGAGTGCTACTCCTTCCTTGAAAGACTCTCCTCTTCTCTCTCAAAATTTGGTTTCATACGACACTAAAATGGTAGTTTAAAATTCTAACACTGGCAAGGACTGCTTTCTCTATGACAGCATAAAATTAGGGGATGTTTTCTTTTTATTATTAAACTTGCATAAATCCTCTTACCTTTAGGAGTTCCTTGTCAGCAAATGCCATGATGCCTTCAAATATGATCACATTAGCTCCATAAAGGGTTTTCTGGGAGAAAGAGAGAGATTTTTTTTTGAAAGGTTTAGTTTTAAAAACGTATCAGGGATTTAAAAAGAGAAACACAGCCAAATACAAAAAGGTGGGCAAAAGGAAAGAGTGAGGGGAGGCTCAGGGAATTTTTAACCACGTTACTCTATTAAAGTATGAAAACTTGCTAAGAGAAGAACGGGACATGATCTCATGAAATGTCTAATGCTGCATTTCCCAGCCTTGATGGCCTCCAGATGCCCACAATCACTGGGGATAAAGGGTGATGTAATCTTATATTTCCAGAAACCACCAGTTTAGGGGAATGTTAGTCTGTATGGCAAGGATGGAATATCTCTGACCCTCTCAATGTTTTGACCTACAGTTCCCATCATCCCCATCTAGTATGACCAATGGTATAGGATTGTGGAAGGTACAGTTCAAAACATCTGAAAACACAAGTAGATAACGTGGATTAATAGATGCAATAAATTTTTCTCCACTGCAGGAGAATTCAAATATTTCTCCTTGTATAGTCGGCCCTCCATAGCCACAGCTTATGGAACCATTCACACCTTGAAAATATTATATATATATATATATATATATATATATATTCCAAAAAGCAAAGTTTGCTTTTTGCCATTTTATATAAGGTTCATCATTTTACTATGCCATTTTATGTAATGGAACTTGAACATCCACAGATTTTGGTATCCACTGAGGGATCCTGGAACCAAACCCCAGCAGGTATAAAAAGGGACATTTCCCCTATATCTGAATGTCCCAAATTGTTGCAAAGGAATCATTGTACAGAGATTTTTTTTAAATGAGGGTTTGTTTATTCATTTTCTGTACAGCAAACTGGCTTTTCATAGAATCATAGAATCACAGAGTTGGAAGAGACCACAAGGGCCATTCAGTCCAACCCCCTGCCATGCAGGAATTCCCAATCAAAGCATACCCAACAGATAGCCATCCAGCCTCTTTATAGTTTAGTAAAGTTTAGTAAACCTATTTTCTGTGCATTTTTTTGTCCAAAAAGCCCACCATGTATTTTTCTCCACACAATTATTCCTCTGCAACATTTCAAGACATTGAAATACCAGGAGAAAATTGAACAAAAGACTTATTCTTCCTGTGAGAGAATTTCTGACTGCTGGGAAACACATTTTTTGACAAGAAAATGAGTAATTGCTAATGAGTTTTAGCATCCCTGACCCCAATATTCTATGTCTATGGGTCGAGGCTTTTCAGTCCCCAGTGGGCTGAAACAAGTCTTGAATTAAGAGGAATATCCAAAGTATGGCACACCCATTCTTTTTTGCGACTGTGGGTGGTGAAATCGTAAATAGGGATCTTGACACTTTTCCCTTGCTTGAGTTTCTTCAAGGTAGAGATGATCAGGTCAAAATCGAAAGCATCGGGGTGGTCAAAATTGTAATCGTTGCTGGCTGCCAGTTGCTGTTGTTCCTTTGTCAGGACCTGCCAGAAGAGGGAAAAATTGTATCTCATCTTACAGCACAGAAAATACAAGTGACTGGGGAATCAAAGTAACTTGGCTGGGAG
This sequence comes from Urosaurus nigricauda, assembly GCA_034509955.1. NCBI lineage: Eukaryota > Metazoa > Chordata > Lepidosauria > Squamata > Phrynosomatidae > Urosaurus > Urosaurus nigricauda. Next base: position 6,739,163 of record JAOEGL010000004.1, read on the forward strand.
ATGGCAAAAGGATTTGTTTGTTTATTCTAAATAGTTATCAGAGTGGAAATATATTCAACATATAATCATACACACAGATGAAACAGACACAGAGGGCAGCTAGACTATATACGATTTAGTCCAGTGGTTCTCAAATTCTGGCCTTCTAAGTGTTTTAAACTTAAGATCCCAGAAGCCTCAGCCATTTCGATCAATGATCTGGGATTCTGGGAACTGCATCCCAAAACACCTAAAAGGCCAAAGTTTGGGAATCACTGGTCTAATCAAATCATAAGTTGGAAATGACTTGAGTGCATACAACAACAATTCATACAGTTTCTGGTCTAGTCAATTTCCAGGTTTAAAGGAACTGGCTGGCATTCTGGTTGGGATGTGCATCTTTGCCAATGGCTTTTTGAAACTGAATCAAGTAATTCTGCAATGTCCATAGTCACCCAAGGGCTGCAGTGGCCTTATAACGTACGGTCATCCATTGCACAATGGCAGCCAGCGGAGTGACTGATGTGCCATGCTCTGGCTATGGAGTGCAAACGTCCTGAGGTGTATCACAAATGCCCACTGGAGCACTCTTGCCACTGCCCAAATGCACATCTTCACAATTCACTAACAGAGTTCCATCATGTTTTTGCAACATAGCTATGGATTTGTAAACTCACAAAGGGTAGACTGTGATCTAGGACCTCGGCCAATGTTTTTAAGGGTCAAGCTGTCAAAAACAATATTGTTGATCAGTGTGTCTGGAACAGGTGGCTGCCACCAGCCTACAATGAACACTGGCAGTGTTCATTGATGATTTGAACTGAGCAGGAATGCAAATATTTTATGGGCTCCTAGAGCCATGGTAATATTCACTGACTGTTTGGACTGAATAGGTCTTCAAAGGTTGCTGAATAATTGATGGTACAATGAACTCTATTAAGTTGCTCTGTTTAATGCAGTTAAACCTGTCCTGTTAAAGGTGGAAAACCAGTGGAGGAAAAGGACATTAAAATCCAAATATAAATTTCTGATTAATGATTGCTCAGCTTGGTTGCAAATTTGATTCACAGGATTACAGACTACAAAACAGATTGTACTAGAACTTTAAACAAGTTTTAGAATAAATCTTTTACATGATGCTGGCAAAATCATCATAAGGATAAAAAAAGACAGGTTAATTTAGAATTAATTATTGACTAGTAGCTAGTATTTAATAGTTGTTATATTAAGTGAATTGTGCAAGGTTTAGATAATAAAACTAGAGAAGCAAAGTGGGACAGCTCTCCAGAAAATCAGATAGCTTCTTAATTAATCTGGTCAGCAGGAAGAACCTAAGATGAATTTAGCATTTAAAGCTGGGGAGTGATATTAAAATCCTCCAGATGTTGCATTGCAATTTCAATAAGCCCTCACTAACAAAACCAAAGGTGAGGAATCCTATTGAACCAGCTCAGATAACTATTTTAGACTCCTTAAAATATTAGTTAGCTATGGCTTGATCTTGATAAAGCACCTTGCTTAACTGTATAATTGGTATTCTTAGACACTTGAAACTTTAAGGAAGTCTAGGGCTGCATCTGCACTGCAGAAATAATCCAGGTTGATACCACTTTAACTGCTACAAGATTTCTCTACGTACTGATTCTACAGACTAACACGGCTATATCTTTGAATTCTGAGCAATGCCAGTTTGTTTAGATGGTGACTGGGGTGTAAAAGGATGACATTTCCATCCCTTCCTGGCAGCGAGTGAGACAATCAAAACCAGGATCCGTGCAACAATTCCCTGTTGTGGTCTTGCTTACTAGTGTGAGAAGGCTAGAAACGTCATCTTCCTGTACCCTGATCACCAGCTGAACAGATTTCCATCTCTCGGTGAGGCTGCTGACTATTAAAGTGGAGGGGGGAGAGAGGTCAGGTCAGGAGATGTTCCTTAGTTACTGTATGCATACGCAACTGAGTAGGTGATGTGAAATGTAGGCCAATTCCTTCACATCTGTGAAGACAAAGTTATGTTACTGAGTATCTGCAGCTCCTAACTTACCTTGTAGAAGGAGTCCATGGAAAGAAGGACCACCCAAGGCACATCCAAGGCCTCTATGATCATCCTGGCTACGGTGGTCTTACCAGAGGCACTGCCTCCCCCAAGACCTGTTAAGTACAGAAAAGAAATGAAAACATGAAATGTAAAATTTGGTGCAATGTATAACTGAAATGAGTTTCATACACTGCAACAGACAAGTAAGGTTTATGTCTTCTCTTCTTTTCTCTGAATGCCCAAGCTGAAAAGACCCTATCTAGTCCATCCACTTGCCATGCAACTAAAGCACTCCTGAAAAATGGGCAAGACTTTCAAAGAAAGAAAATCCACCACCTTTGGAGAGAGTCTATTCTACTGTTGCACAGTTCTTACAGTAAAAAAAAAGTTCTTCCTTATGTTGAAGTGGAATGTCAAAAAGTTAACTGATGAAGGGTAAGAAATTATCAATAATTTCTCCCAAACTGTGCAAATGAATGGGAATCCAAAATGGTGCTCCCAGGCTGCATCTGCACTGCAGAAATAACCCGGTTGATCCATGGCTTTGCTCTGGTGCCACAACAAACTACAGTTCCCAGCACTGAACTATGGCAGTTAAAGTGGTGTCAAACCAGATTATTTCTGTAGTGCTGAGAAGTAACCAGAGAGAAAGAGCTCTTACCAATGACAAAAGCCTCTTTCGACTGTGTCCCATGTTCGTTATACCAGGGCGGCCGCCCTGCAGTGTAAATGGTCCTCTTGCTCGTCCGCAGGAGGGGTGGCTCAGATTTGCACTGGCTGGTGGTCCGTTTCCGTGGTGACCTGGTGGTACCCACAGTAGGCAGCAATCGGTCTAAGGATTCGGCACTGCTGTTGCTAAGAGACAAGAAGAGGGAGAAATTTGCAGGTGAGTGGTAAACCTGAAAGAGGAGAATATTAACAGTGGATCTTCAAAAGATTGCATCATGTATTGTGTGCATTTTGGTTGACCAAGTACAGGTATCACCGTTTTGTGAATTTTGGATGTTATTGTACTTACCATTAACCAAGAGAGTGCTGTACTTGAAAGACTTTGGTTAGAACCATACTTTCCAGCATTTCACAGATGAACACTGGGACATGTGTGGCCAAGCAAAACTGGGGTGTGGTCATGATGACATTAATGAGGAAGAATACACAAGATAATAATAATAATAATAATAATAATAATAATAATAATAATCCCACCCCTCTGAGCAAGCAATTGGGGTGGGGTACAACATGTTTAAAACAGCAGACAGTTAAAATAAACCAATGCCATCCCAACCTCCCCCCGCCTTAAAATGTGATTCAATTAACAATGAATTAAAACCAGGAACATGTAACAAAACAATACTAAAAACCTAAAAATTCTAACATTAGTAGGGAAAACTGGGCTCACTGGAAATAAAACCAAAGAGAGTTATGATCTTAAGTTGGTAAATCCCAAATAATTGGAGCCCGGAGATATTAAGTACTGTCCAGGAAGGCCTCTGGAAGAGATGCTAGGAGATGTTGCAGCAGTCTGCTTGTGCCTTAGCCTCCTTGGAAGGACATAATTGTACTCTTGCTACCCCTCTCCCCAAATTAATTGACTACAAACTATTCTGCAACTTTGAACTTAGCTGCAACGATGAAAGTAAGCCACACTGAGCAAGTACAATGGGAGGAGGAGAGAGAAACTGGGACATTTTTAAAGCTGCTGAAAAAGTCAGATGACAAAGGATTGGTTGGGGTTGTCCCTTCCGAACTGGGAGGGTATATGGTATTCACCACTCACGTTGTTCAGCCTAGATTACTACACAAAATGTTGTCAGGATAAAATGGATGATTGATCCCAATCATGGGGAAAAATGGGATAAAAATAAATATAATAATAAAAAATGGAAAAAGAAATGTACACCCCCTGAGCTCCTTTAAAGGAGGAAAGAATCAGAGATTGGACAAGTGACCTTTTGGCACGAAAATATTCAGAATTAGCTTCTCAGAATAGCCAATGGGCACTCCTCCAATTATGTACTGTATGGTTGGTCTTCTGAGTGCATCTGCAGACAGATGACCTGCTAGCAGCTGCACATAAAGGGACTGCCATAGAGTGCAGCTGCTGGAGTGTCTTGCGCATAGAGAGATGAGTACAGAGAGGGCAGCTGCCCAGCATCAATGTGCCAGGATTTCTCCAATCTATCTGGATCTGGGGGAAGTTACCATTTCAATTACCATATATACTGGACTATAAATCAATCTCATGTATAAGTCAAGGTCAGACCTGGGGGCCAAAATGATGGGTTTTGATATGACCAGTGGAAATGCCAAGGGTGAAACTTATGGGCATGTAACAAAGGATCTAAAAGATGAAGCAAAGGAAAACAATGCAAAAGAACTTACAAAATTCCAGCAGGAATAACTGTTTGTGCTTATACTAAAGGCTGGATGGATGAGGTAACAGAGAGGGCTCAGTGCTCCCAGAAGAGACTGTGCTCTTGCCTTTCACCAGGGGATGGTTCAAAAGTACACTACTTTACATTATTATTATTAATCATTAATAATAATAATAATTTATTATTATTATTATTATTATTATTACAATCTCAGGCTTACAATCTAAAAGAGACAATTCAAAAGGAGGAGGAAAAGGTGGTGGGAAGGGGATGAGGTCCAGTGGTTCTTCTCTCCCTCTGGGGCCTGGACCAAGGCAGATGGACTGGAGGGAGGGCACGGCTTCTTAATACATAGTGATAAGGAGGCATCCTTGCAGACAGCACAATCATGGGAACACTTCCCTAAACAATATAGTCTTTAACTTAATTTTGAATCTGGTTAGAGAAGTGATGAGGCAGACATGTGGGGGAAGAAGGTTCCAGGAGTGAGGGGCAGCAAGTGAGAAGGGACGAATCCGGGATGGGGCAGTGGAAATCCTCGGCTGGGACAGGAGACCTTGACTACCAGATCGGAGGGTACAAGAAGGAGTGTGAGGAGAAAGTTCAGACATTGGCTTGTGGATATGTCGACTCAGGTTTTTTGTGGTCAATTTCTGACTATAATTTATAGACTTATACATATTGTGTGTGTAGTGATGGGGAAAGGATCCATGTGTGTACACATGTCAGTTTGAGCAGGGAAAGGATATGTATACAGTGGGCACTCACCATGGGCGTATAATATCACATATAACACTAATAATGTGCTAATACCTCACCGATTTCTAGATTCTAGGATAACATAATAATCATTTAAGGGTCCCAAGTCCCACTCACTATCACCTGGTGAAACTGATCATAATTCTCTTTGTTTCTACCTTGCCTTTCCCCTAAAACTTGGGACTCAAGATGCGTTACAAATTACAGCAAACGGGACATGGTTGAAGCAGCAAAATAAAGGCAACATCAAAATGAAATTAAACTGTTTAATAACACTAAGAACAGTGTGTGAAACATTAAAATATTTTATAAGTGTCAGATTTTAAAAGTGCAGCACACTCTTAAAAGTCTGTTACTTAAGAGCCTTCAGTCAGTTGTAAGGGTTACTTCTCTCCTCACAGAAGTCTGGGGCACTTTTACTTTGAATCCATCTCCTGCCAAGAAGACTAGTGACTAGAAGGCAGATACCCACACATATACACACACACACCAGAAAAAGAAGAGCAGGGCATAGTAGATTGCTTGGCAGCAGTGTGAGCAATTTCTACTGCCACCATGAGATGGCAATGATGCTTATTGTTGTGTACCTTCAAGCCACTTCCGAACTTATGGAGACCCTTGGCAAATCTATTACGGGGTTTTCTTGGCCAGATTTGTTCAGCAAGGGTTTCCCTTCTTTGGAGGCTGAAAGAGGGTGACTTGGCAAGGTCACCCAGTGGGCTTCCATGGATGAGCATAGATTCAAACCCTGGTCTCTAGAGTTGCAGTTCAATGCTCAAACCACTACACCACACTGACTCTTGGCAATGATGTTACAACCCTTCCTTTTTATGGGGTTTCAGATACTCTGTACTCAGTAGTCCATGGTGGATTCTAAAACCAAAGGAAGGTGACTTTCTACCACTGAGAGAAGCACTTTTCATTTTGAGCTTTCAATACCCTCCAGGTACTAGGTGAGAGCCAACATGGTGTAGTGGTTTCAGTGCTGGACTAGGGAGATTATCACACCGGAAAAAAAGATGGGAACATAGTGAGATGCTCCTGCAATATTGTGCGATAATGTGATTATCACACAATGTCGTGTGATGTCATGATTATCCCACAATTATCTTGTAAATAAAGAGGAATTCTAGTATTCTTTATTCACTGGATTTTCCTGGGAATAAAAAGAGGCACTAGAATTTCTCTCTATTCACTCGCAGGAAAATCATGACATTGTGAGACATCGTATGATAATCATCACTTCATCATGCGATATTGACAGGAGCATCCCACTATGCTCCCATTTTTTTTGCCAGGAGACTAAGGTCAAATCTCCATTCAGCCATGGAAACCCACAGAATGACCTTGGGGAAGCCACACTCTCTCAGCCTCAGAGGAAGGAAAAGGCAAACCCCTTTGAACAAAACTTACCAAGGAAAAAATGTGACAGGTTCACCTTAGAGTCATTATAAGTCAAAAGTGACACAAGAATAGCTTCAAAGCCTAAGACATCATAGAGTTTTTGGAGCAAGATTTGTTCAATGTGGGGGGGGGGGTCCTTTGCCTTCTACTGAAGCTGAGAGAGTGTGACTTGCCCAAGGTCATCCAGTAGGTTTCCACAGAGAGCGGGGAGCAGAATCCTGGCCTCTATAGAGTCGCAGCCCAGCGTTCAAACCACTATACCACATTGGCTCTCCAAAGAGGCACAACCGGCTACCTTCAGTTTTTATGTGCAACAAAATCATGCAAGCAGCAATCTGATATTTATAAATCCGAAAAGCTCAGCCGAAGGTCATTCAAGCTGCCTCTCTTTATCAGACTGAGTGCAGCTCAGGGAAGAGAGGAGATAAACCTCCTCCAAGAGCTCTTTTGGGACTGGCAACTGCGTGTGACAAAAACTCACCACTGCTCCTTGGCCTCTGGCCAGTGGGATAAGCTGCCCGGACTAGAGCGGCAAAAGCTTCACCGAGCCAGGGACAGCAGAGAACGGATTATTTATAGCTGATCTTTTGGAGGCCAGCTGGTTCCAGCCCTCCTTTGGTTTTCCATTTCCGAGGCAGAGAGCATCCCCTTTCGCTGATGCATTTATAGCGATAGCAACAAGGCAAAACAAGAGTCCAGGAGGGGGATTCAAAATGCCCTGTGCAGATGAAGCACGAGAGAGAGGTCCCTTCCCTTGTGATCACAGGTAAGATGATCACACCCACCCACCTTCATCACCTCTGGGGAAAGTCTGTCCCATTTAAGAATCTTGAAATGTGGTCTCAGGATCATCCAAAGGAGCGGTCGCTCTGGGTGAAGTCAAGTTCAGAAGGACAGCCTGGTTTTAAGTCGCCACTTTTTCCTTACTGGCTTGGTTCCTGCATTTAGGGCTGCTGCCACACTGCAGAATTAATGCACTTTGAGACGACTTTAATGATCACAGCTCTACCCTATGAAATCCTGGGATTTGTAGTTTGTTGTGGCGCCAGAGCTCTATGATGGAGAAGGCTAAATACAGCGGGCACATGGTATCAGCTGGGGTTACCAGCTTCGGCTGATCCACCAGCTGTGCCCTTTCCTGGAGAGGAAGGACCTGGAAACTGTGATTCATGCACTGGTAACCTCATGACTGGACTTCTGCAATGCACTCTACATGAGGCTACCTGTGTTCTTAACTCAGAAACTACAATTGGTTCAGAATATTGCACCAATGCACAATGGGACCGAAGCACAATGGGACAGATGAAAAGTGCATAGATCTGAATGTGCATCAGGGATCAACGTGCATTGGTCACTCTTGATGGTGTCCTGTTACATATTTTCACAATTCACTAATAGGGTTTCTTAGTGTCTCAGCTATGTAGTTAAGTGCACATATATGTATGCTGGGGAAAAGGTCATACAGTTGGCCCTCCACATTTGTGGCTTTGACTTTTGCAGATTTGATTATTTATGGTTTTGATTAATATGTTCTCTCTAGGAATCTCTAGGTCCTCCAGCGCAACCCTGCCAGAAGTTGACCATAGAGTTATGCTGGAGAACCTAGAAGTTCTAAGAGAAAATACTTCTGTATGCATTTGTAGGTATTCCAGCATGGTTCTATGATCAGCTTCTGACAGATGTTAACTATAGAGTTGCATTGAAGATCTGGAGGTTCCTAGAGAGGTGTTCTCTCAGGTAAAAAGAATTGTGGGTTTTTATTTGTGGGTTTTCTACATTCATGGGGGTCCTTCACCTCTAACCTCCATGAATGTAGAGAGACTACTGTATAGCATTCCAGTGAATAAAAATTGAGCCATGAACCAGGAGAAAGACAGGATATAAATAAAATAAATAAATATAATTCCCAGTTCGCCACATTAGACAGTTTTTTTGTGGCTGTTAACTGTCCTTGAGTCGATACAGTTTCATGGCAACACTGTGGATGAGACATCTCAGAAAAGATATTCCACTTAATGATTAGGAAGAACTGTAAGAGCTGTTTGGCTGTGGAACAAGACTATGTTGGAAGGTGGTCGACCTCAGTCTTTAGAGGGCTTTAAACAAAGGTCGGGACTGCTTGAATTCCTACACAGAAACACAGAAACTCAGAGTTGAAAGGGACTGTGAGGGCCATCTAGTTCAACCCCAGCCATGCAGAAAATACACAACTACCTAGGAGGCATATTGGACTATATGACATTCATGGCCCCTTCCAGCTCCGTGAGGGAGCCCTTGGTGGCACAGTGTTTAAATGTTGGTTTTGCAGCCACAAGTCTGTGAGTTCGATCCTAGGACTCCAAGGTTGACTCAGCCTTCCATCCTTTTGTAGGCTGGTAAAGTGAGTACCCAGCTGACTTCACTGATAAGTGGTATAGAAATGTAAGTGCTATTGCTATGAGCTTATGGAACTCTGTACCATTAAAATGGTACCCCTTTGATTTGTACATGTCAGACTGCTGTTAAAGGAAGAGAAGATGGACCATAGAATAAGTGGATCACCTTTATCATGTTTACATCCCAACTTATCCTTGCCAGATGATTCAAGACAGACTTTTTTTTAAAAGAACACTCACAGGCTTGACTAGATTGAGGCCAGACCATGGCTGGAATCCAATTTCTAGATCCAACTAGAATGGATCCATTCAATCAATGGAATTTATATAAGTGTTGACTTGCCAGTCAGTTATTGATAAACAGCTGGATTTAGGCCTGTGAGCTTGGATGCAGCAGTACAGTGTGTGTGTGTTTAAAATCAGGCAGTTCAGATTCTGCAAACATTGCAAAGCATCTGTCCTAGGAAGAATGCCTGCCCTTTAAGCAGTATGGAGTAAATCCTGAATCTCCAAAGCCTCAGTCCAACAGTCTAACTAACAAACCACACGTTAGTTGCTCTTATCATTACCATTGCTGTTAACATCACTGTCATTAAGAAAAAAAAAGGAAGAATGAGCAACAATGGCAGGAGATGTTGATGATCACCACACCACCACTGCTGTAGTTGTGTGCCCTGAAGTCATTTCTGACTTATGGCAACCCTAAGGCAAAACTATCACGGGATTTTCTTGTCAAGTTTCTTCAAACGGGGGTTTGCCATTGCCATCCTCTGAGGCTGAGAGAGTGTAAGAGAGCAGGCTTCATGGCTCAGTGGGGACCTGAATCCTGGTCTTCAGTACCCTAATCCAACAAGCAAGCCACTATATCACACTGACTCTCACCACCACCATTGTCATCATTTTCCTTCATTATCTTCAGCTGCAACTATCTTGCAAAAAACAAAAGTTTGGGTACCTATGTGGAAATCCCTGGAAACAGCAGAATTGAAGGTCCTATCCGCACAGGCCAAAAGGCCCATTTCCCCCCTGTTCTGATGTCATCCTGTTCAGGCAATGTACATCCCAGACCCCAGTTCTGGTGCAAGCAGTCTGGATAACATCCATCATATTCTGCACCAAAATTGAGCCATACCACCCGTTATCATGCATTTTAAAAATTACCTGTTACTCCAGATCTTTTGGGAAGATGTGGAGCCCTTTTTTCCCATGCTGTGGTGGCTAACTGTACAGGTGTCCCATTGAGCCACCTGGTACATCTGCTGCCACTTTGGGCATCAGAATGAGGTGCACAGCCATGTGATCATCGCTGGGTGCTTTCCTATGACTTCACAAGTAAGCAACTCACAGAAATGGTAGATATGCTGGGTGTGCAGACTACTGCTGTGGTCCAGGAATGAAGAGCCAGGTAACAGTGTGGATCACGACAGCTGCAGACAGGGCCAAAGACAAAGACTGTGAAATAGTTAACCCCTACAAACTGAGACTCAGCACCTCTGGAAAAATGAAACAACAGCTGATCCAACAATGGTAGGTGAACTGGGAGCAACCCCAGTCTCAATGACCAAACATCTGAATGAAGTTGTTACAGACAGGGTCACACAACTGCAGTACTGCAAAAAATCTCACCCACATTAGCATCCCACATTATTTGACGACATCTCATGGATTCCTAGATTCTTGCATAAAATCTGAATCACTGATGGTCCAAAACTTCAGTCAGTAGTAGACTCTGTATCCCCTAACATTTCACAGATGAAAGCAGGGATACATGTGGACAAAGCCACATCAGAGTGTAGTTAAGATGGCAAAAGTTACTAATGAGGAAGAATGTCCAAACTAGGAGAGAGGCTGCAACAGTTTGCTTTTTCCTGAGCCTCCCTTCTGCTGAGTTAATTATATTTGAACTCAGTTTGAAGCAAATGAAGAAAGCTGATGACAAAGGAGGGCTTCATTCCCACTACCTTTTAAATTGGATCATAAATCGGTTTGAACCAGTTCAAACAACCCTGGTTCCCACTTAATCCAAATTGCTGAAGTAATTCTGAGAGGGGTGTCATGCTCTAGACCCATTTAACCCATGTCTTTTTGACAATTTTTTCCACTTCTTTTTCGATAAATCGATTCCGCGCAAGTGTGAACCACAAGCAGATCAAAATTGATTCAAATTTCCACTTTGACCAGCTGGAACAGAATCAATTTGAATCAATTCATTTGTGAATGGGAACCAGAAGTGGGTTATTTTGGAGGGAAGAAATCCGATCAGGGCAAAATAGTGGGAACCACGCTCCATCGATTCGGATCGCACACCGATTTATCTGTAAGTGGGAATGAGGCAGAGGAGAGTGGGAGAGGAAAAAAGAAAATGGGGCATTTTAAAAGCATCTGAAATAGTAGGATGACAGAAGATTAACGGGGAATGTCCCTGCCAACTTGGGACTGTTGGAGAGTATGAGACTTCAAAAATGAGCATATGCATATAACAAGAACAAATATGCACACAACACCAGAGTTATCTATCCCAGTTCCCCAAGACACCAACCTGAAATGGACCAAAGATTATTGGTAGGGAGGCAATCAAGTACATCTTCTGTTCCCACCTGTGGGGGAAAGGATCTGCCTGTAGCATGGACCTCACATTTGAAACATGCATCACATGGCCAAGCTTTTAGCTACAACATGTAATGTGAGGACACTCCAGACTATGCAAAGAGAGGTCAATGTTCCACAGTTAACCTTTACAAACCTGCTGAAGGGACACGGTGGCAACAGCAACAAGCACAACATCAAGAAAGTTTAAATCAGAGTGGAGTGACTTATGCTCTACTGCTTCCAGAATTTTACCATGCTCAGACAACTGGGAATTGACATCTAAAAACATCTGGAATGCCAAAGGATTTCCAGACCTATAATTTAAAGTATACTCTTACCAAGCTGGTATTTGTCAGTATGTTGGGTTCTATCACCTATCCAAACACATTACTATGAGGTGGAGGCAGCTAAAAAAATGTAGGGTTTTTTTTTTCCTTTTATTTTCAGGTGTCTCTGTGGTCTCTCCTCAACATCAATAGAAAATGCTCAAATTTGCTGTTGTGTGCCTCCAAGCCAATTTTGGAGATGCTGCAACCCTAAGCCAAACCTACTGCAGGATTTTCTTAGCATGTTGCTTCAGAGGTTTGCCATTGCTGTTTCTGAGGATGAAAGTGATTTGCCCAAGATCACCCAGTGGGTTTTTATGCTTGAGCAGTGCATAAATCCAAATTTCCACAAATCCAAAGATGCTGCAACAGCCAGTGAAAATCATGTTGTGCAAATTTGCAGAATGTTGGTTCAGAAACTGGGAGTTCACTTTTGTATATACAATGGGCCCTCCCTATCAGCAGGCTTCTGATCTGTGAATATGACCACCCATGGATCACCATACCCCATATTATTCAATGGCGGCAATGTGAATATTATTCAATAGCAGCAAAGCTGAAGCGTGTGTGTTCACATCACTGACACTGAATAACATGGGGTGCAATCATCCATGGTTTTTAGCTTCCATGGGGGGCAGGGAGAACCAAATTCCTGCTGATACCAAGGGCCCACTGTATGTTTTCCCCTCATCTCTGAGACTCTGGGTGCATCGATACTGTAAAAATACAGTGGGTCCTTGGTATCTGCTGGGGTTTGGTTCCAGGACCCACTTTGGATATTGGAATCTATGGATGCTCAAGTCCCATTATATACAACAGAGTAGCAAAATAGTGTCCCTTATATAAAATGAAAAAAAAAATCAAGGTTTGTTTTTAGGAATATATATATATATATATATATATATTCATGCCATAGATGGTTGAATCCATGAATATAGCAGGCCAACTGCAATGCCATTTGACACCACTTTAAGTGCTGAAGCTCCATCCTATGGAATCCTGGGGTGCTTGGTTTTAAAAGGTCTTGAACATTCTCTGCCAAAGAATCCTGGTGTCTTCCAAAACTACAAATCCCAGGATTCTGTAGGATGGAGCTGTGGTTACAGTAGTGTCAGACTGCATTATTTCTACAGTATGTATATACTCTTTGTGGTTTTTATTTGAACAGTATCTTCTGTGCAGCTATGGTTGGTGCTTAATATCTCATGCACCAGTTCATGGTGAGTGGGTTTAAGAGCTGGGGTGAAGATGGAAAGGTGCTGAGTGCGATTCACTTACATGTAATGCCACTGTAGCAATTAACAGGCAAATGTGAATCTCAAAGTGATGCTGCGACAAGCAAGGGCTAAGATGGGGAGGGAGGAAAACAGGCCCAGCACAGTTGTTATTTATGTGCAAGGCTTTTGCTCCTGCTGTTGCACTGAGAATTCAGATCTCCAGAGTGATGCAAAGGGACCTTAGCGCTCCTCGTCATTAGACCAATATTTACAAGTAATTTACACAAGAGATCCAGCATGATGCAGTGGTTTGACCTTTGGACTATGACTCTGGAGCCCAGATTTCAAATCCCTGCTCCGCCATGAAAACCATTGGATGTCCTTCGGCAAGTCACTCTCTCTCAGCCTCAGAGGGAGGGAGAGGCAAATCCCCTTCTGAACGAATCTTGCCAAGAAAACTCCATAATAAGGTCATCATAAATCAGAAATGAATTGAATGTAGACAACAACAACTTTAAACGAGCAGTTTTGTTTTAACCAGGCCAGCAAAGTTTAATGATTAATGTGCAAGCCACAATATAGTAATGCCTGGGCACAGAAGTTTTTAAAAACAAAACGCTCTACCACTAGATTGAAAGCTGCACAGATCCTTAACCTGGATGTATAATCATAGACATTGAGAATTCAGATCTCCAGATTTCCAAAGGGTACTTAGTGCTCTTTGTCAATAGACCAATATTTACAAGTAATTTGTATTAGAGAGCCAATATGGTGCAGTGGTTTGAACGCTGGACTACGACTCTGGAGACCAGCGTTTCAATCCCAGAACAAAGCAATCATTAAGAAATTGTTGGCAGGCACCAGCCAGAGCAAACATCCCAAATATCATAGCTTCTCTCCTCCTCACAACAGGTTTCTAGCCCTCAAGACTATAATTATGTATTTGAAACTGTGATGGCAGTCTAGAAGCCACTGGGAGGGCTGAGCGGGGATATCAGTGGCTGCTGTTTTAAAGTATTAACCTTTCGGACCCAAATACAGTGGGCCATTGCTATTCGCTGGGGTTTGGTTCTAGGTTCCCCGTGAATGCCCAAATCCAGGGATGCTCAAATCCCATTAAATACAACAGTGTAGGAAAATTGGGTCTCTTTAAATATATAAATTCCAAAAAGCAAACCTTGATTTACACAAGAGAGCAAAATCAAGGTTTGCTTTTTGGAATTTATATATTTTTATATTTTTCAAACCAGGAATGGTTGAATCAGTGGAGAAAGAATCCACGGATATGGAGGACCAACTGTAGTTATTTGCCAGTGCTTGGAAACATTACTATCTTAAAAATGGAAATGTTTAGAGGAAATTAACTCAGTGATAAACAATGATAATGCTGGGAAAGAATTAGTTATATTTTAATGAAATAATATCAATATTTTTAAAGGAAACATTACTATCTTAGATTACAGCCCTGGATTCCTCTGTCCAGTGTGGCTACACCATGGGACGTGGCACAAATGAAGTTGCCCATAACAAACTATCCATTCAAACGACAGGAAAAGAGATTCCACCTAAACATTAGGAAGAACTAGAGTTTTTGAGAGTGGAACACACTCCCTTGGATAGCGGTGGAATCTCCTTCTTTGGAGGTTTTTAAACAGAGGCTGGATGGCCATCTGTCACAGGGAGTATTTTGATAGTGTCTTCCTGCATGTCTTCCTGCATAGCAGACTGGGGTGGGGTTGGATGATCCTTGGGGGTCTCTTCCAATTCTATGATTACATGAGCAGTAGACTGCTGGATCTAGGAACAGGTGAGGCTATTGCTTATGTCTTTATTTTCTGAAGCTTCTCCCATCTGAGGAACCTTGATCATTGCTTTGTACTTTTTTAAAAACAAATAATTTTGTGCTTGTTTGATATTTTTGTTCATGTTTTATTCTCATTTTCATTTTAGTTTTATATTTTTCATAAGCCACTCTAGTCAGGTGAGGACATGTTATGATGTCTGCTAGCAGCAAAAAAACAAAACCCTTTTTGTTTTTTCAGGCCTTTGATTCTTAAGTGGCCATTGCAGAAAGTATTTCAACTAGAGTGTTTTATCTCCTTGTATTTTTTTTAATTATCAGTATTTGTCACTCTCTTTGATTTATGTTGTATTGCCTTTGTATTGTGTCTGGAGAATCTGTTTTAAGTGTTAGCAACTGTGGTGTAATGGTTCAAACAGTGAACTACGACTCTGGAAACAGGGTTCAATTCCTTACTCGCTATAGAAACTCACTGGGTGACCTTAGGCAAGTCACACACTCTCAGCCCCAGGAAACCCTGCAATTGGTTTGCCTTAGATGACTTAGATTACAGAAATGACTTGAAGACACACAACAACAATAATCTGTTTTATAATTGTATTGTTGTTTTAATTTGGATTACTCTGTCCTTCCTTGGTGGGTGCATGTGTTTCTATTTTACATAGGACACCTTTAGCAGGGCTGGCTGTTTTGTGTTATTTTACTTATAAAGCACCACGTTCATTGGCGGTACTATATAAACAAACAAACAACAACAATAAACCCAAATACTCTAAAGGCACCAGATCCCCTCTGATCTTGGAAGCTAAGCAGAGTCAGCCCTGGTTAGAAATTGAATGGGAGACTGTATATAGCTATAGCCTATATTTCAGAGGAAGGAACTGGCGAAACCACCTCTGGGTATTCCTTGCCTAAGAAAACCCTATGAAATTCATGGGGATGCCATAAGTTGACAGGCGACTTGAAATCACAGACACAGGCATGCACATGCACACACAAACACACACACAGCGTACAGTAACTAATTCTGTCTCTCGGCCTCAGAAACTCCCCTGCAATATGAAGATAATAGTGCTGGCCCACAGTCTGGGAATGTTGGTGAAGATAGTGAGATAACATATCAGAAGGGTTTTAAGCATTCGAAACGAGCTGCTTAGAAGATTAGAATGTTGTCAGTAAGGCTTGCTGCAGAAGACGCTGGAAGAAATCAGAAGCTTAAAAAGAATTACTATTTGGACTAGGGTTCTCCAAATCTTCCACCCACTTGCCAGTCTGTCTGGGGGATTCTGGGCCCCAAATTTAACTTTTTCAAGCTCCATTAAGAACACAGGGAAAACCTTGCTACATCAGAAAAAGGGTAGGAATCGTTTAGCCCTAACCAGCATAGCCAGTGAGGAGAAATGTTGACAGTTACAAATCAATAACAGTCTTACCTAGATCAGTGTCAGTTACACACAGTGGCCAAACAGATGCCTTCAAGCTTCTGTAATTTGCCCCCAAGCAACTGATATTGAGAGGTACACTGCCCTTGAGGGCTTTCCTTCTACCATGAATGTGTCTCATCCTTTTCAAGAGCCATCTAAGCCTGTTATGATCCCCACACCTTGTATTGGTCCATTTTGGATAATCAGGACAGGGATGAGTGAAGAAGCATATTTACTCAAAGACATGGTGAACATCTAAACCCCAGCATTCAGTACAAATTAAGTGTGTATTTGTAGCTCAAGCGCATACAGCAGAAATAAACAGCTATTGTGTGTGTATGTGCCTCCAAGTTGCCTATTGATGCATGGCAACCTCAAGAATTTCATAGGGTTTTCTTAGGGATACTGAGAGGTGCTTTTGCCACTTCCTTCCTCAGAAATATATCCTAAAGCAGCTGGTATTCATTGGCAGTATCCCACCCAAGTACTAACCAGGGCTGACTCTGCTTAGTTTCCAAGATGGGATCTGATGCCTTTAGGGTATTTAGGCCCTAAACAGCTACTAGGCTGTCACAATATGCAGGTATAAAGCTCATAGGGATAAAGAACAGAATGCTACCAATGGGGCTTTCTAGATTGGCAGGAAAGTGTGACATGAAGTTGCCTTTTCCTTAATGCTTAGCAGCTGCACCACAGCCTTTAGATGGAGATGCGCTGTTCCGCAGTTTTTAAAAAAGAAGCTGGGAAAACCAGCACCTTTTTAAAGGCGCTTCTTCTCCCCTAAAAAGCAAAAAAAGCATTTTCATGGCACACTTTCCCTTTTTCTCATCTAAAGGCTAGAGTTTCATGCAGCCATGAACACACTTCTTTTTGCCAATCTAGAAAGCCCCTTTGTATCCTATGTTTATCCATATCAAAAAGAAAGATGGGCAAAGACGACAAGAGTTACCCAAAAGTTATCAAGCAATTTTGCCTCTAGATTTAATCCATAACAATCCAATCATCCTAACTGTGCATTTGCAAATAATCCAAAATACAGGTTATAATAAGTCTTTCGTCTTGTAAGAAGACACAAAATAAAGATTTGCAAAACTGCACCTTTGAAAAGCACCACGGTTTTACCATTCCAATAAGTTTAAAGGGCTGTTAAGGGGTAAAGTGGGGGAAATTACAACCACCTAAAGGATGCACCCTTTACGAAGACTCAGTTCAATGGGCTCCCACCTTGACTCTTTAAGTGGGTAGAGATACAAAACAATTCCTCAAAGGACTGGCCTAATAGGGGTGCTAATTCTTCACCAAGTTTCTTCTTAGCAACATTCTTCTGAGCAATATTCTTCCTACTGCAAGACAGTATTCAAAAACCAGAGCTTTCAAAGCTGACTCACAGTTTGGGACTTATTCGGCGCAAAATTTGGGTGTGGATGTTTTGCACAGAAAATAGCGTTTCCTGCAGAGGAAACATTATTACCTGATCTGGACATTTCCTGTGCAGAAAATGTCTTCTATGCAAGTCAACCCTGTGCACATTTTGCCCCAAACATGACTGAAATTGTGAAGGTTGACATCAGTGCTTGATTCTTCTAGTCATCGTTATCTACACAGAAAATATAGGGTTTGACCATTTAAATATATATATATATATATATATATATCCAAATATATCCAAATATTCTTTCTGTACCAAATGGATTTCAAGCAAAACCACCAGAATTGCCCAGTTCTTAACCCCTACCTCCACATCAAGCCGGTTTTGGATATCTGAATTGCCTCAAAGAACAGAATTTTGCAGGCTGAGCAAATAAAGGTAGCAGCAGTTGCACCTTTTGGTTTTGAAGACACGTTGAAACAATTATTTTCCTGAAAGTAGTCCCATTCACACCACAATAACCCTCCTCCACTTCTTGTGCAAAAGCATCCCACCACGCAAGCGGGCATTAAGTAATTTAGAGAATGCTATTTAGAGAATGCAAAGGTACAGCACTCACCTGCCTTCAGCTCCAAGGGCCCAGCAGCCAGAGATCCTGACTCCTGAGTAGACAGGAGATCGGTTCATTTCCCTCCTTAGATGTTGGAGGGTCTGAATCTGAACTGGAGTCTCTTTTAACTTTAGGAGACTTTACTGGTTGTTTGGGTGTCAGTGCTAAACTTGGTGTCTCATCCCAGGCTCAAAACATACAAAGTCTTTGGAAAACAAGTTGTATGCACTCTCCCCATGACAGTGGTAAGTAATGTAGGTCTTTCCTTTGGAGTAACACAGGATGAAAATGGGGATTTGGGAAATGCCGGCCAAATAACTCAAATACTGTATACCCCAAAAGGTCTAGCGTGGCAATCAGAAGGGAAGGAATAGAGGGAAAGAAGAGAGAACGGGGCTGAGAACGCAAGAGTAGCAAACACGCCTAAGAGGATAACTTAACCTAGAGATTATGTTCATTACCTGATATTAATAGCACTGACTTTGCAAAGAGAAGAGCAGTCACACAGCATATACTGGAGCAGCCCTCTGCTCCTGGGACACCAAAACACGGCAGCTGGCCCAAGGCCATGAAAGGCTGTTTCTGATATTCAGTCTATCCTGGGCTTGCCAGAGAAGCACTGTGAGCGGCCATAGCTCCATCACACCTTGTTGCTCAACTATGCCTGCTCTCCCCAGCTCCCCGAGGTCTCATTATACAGGTTGCTACCCGAGATCCTTTCACTTGGAGATGTCAGAGAGACAACCCCTGGGTACTTCTCCATGCAAAACACATGTCCTACAAGGAAGCTCTGGGCCTACCTGGGCTACAGGTAATGATGTAAGAAGCTCCGATCCCAAAGAAATCATCCTTCACTCTGGCGGCAGTTCTCTGATCCCACAGGTGGGAGATCAATGGACTAGATCCTGAGGCTTTCTGATTGCAGTGGATGTGCTCCACAACTTAGCTTTGGACCCAACCTACCATCACTGGATTAGGCAGGTACAGTAACCACCAGCAAATAAAATTCTCATTTTTAGAGATGGAGGGGGGGGGGGGGATACTGATTGACCATTCAGAGCAAGAAAATAAAAGATGATGCTGTATCAGCAAACAGTATTCTGGGTTGCCAGGACTGAAGAACACAACAATGGAAAAAAGGAAAGGTAAAAGAAGCTTAATGCATCTGTTAGCAATAGGAGAGGAAAAAGGTTACACAGACAGTCAGAAAAGTTGGGGCCTGGCCTTGCTTCTCCAATACTGAGGATGAGTGGGGAGGAATCTCAGGGCAAGAGCACTGTCTTAAAAATTGTGTGTGTACAGTCAGCCCTCTGTAGCCATGGATTTATTTTTTCCAATCAGCTCTCCATATCAATGAACTCTTTATCCACGAATTCAAGCATCTCTGGTTTGAAAATATTTTTAAAATGTATAAATTCCAAAAGGTAAATCTTGTGTATGCCATTTTATATAAGGGACGCCATTTCACTATGCCATTGTATTTAATAGGACTTGAACATACACAGATTTTGTTATTCATGGGGGGTCCTGGAACCAAGTACCAGCAGATACTAAGGGCCCACTGTATATATGGTATTTTCCTTGTCTCTTCGTGGTTTTTTTTTTAACTGAATGGCATATTTTGTGCAACTGTGGCAAATCTATGTTTAATGACATCACGGGGGACTGCTCTTTGTAACGTCATCGTTGTAACATCATCTTTATAATCACTAGGACTTGTCTCATGGGATATCATAACAGATCAGCCCCATGTATTAGGTTTTGGCCCTGAACTCTCAAGCCCTGGGATACTCCTGGCATAGCAGCTCTAAGTTATACCCTTTTACTGGGCTGTAGCCAGATTTTGGGGATGGGATGCAAAGCTTGGAAGAGTTACGTTTCCTGAATCATAATTCCCAGAAGTCCCCCAGCTAGCGCAGCCATTATGATTCTGGGACTTACAGTCCGTACTAGCATCTTTTTCAAGTAGTGTTCAGGAAGCATGGATTTAAAATGCACAACCAGGGGGATGGGATGGGAAGAAGACAATGGAGAGGAACCAAAGCAAATACAGTATAGTGGGACCTTGGTATGTGCTGGGGTTTGGTTGCAGATACAAAATCTGTGCATGCTCAAGTCCCATTATATACAATGGCATAGTAAAATGGTATCCCTTATATAAAACGGCAAAATCAAAGTTTGCATTCTGGATTTACTGTTGTTGTTGTTTTTGCAGGAGGTGGAATATTTTCAAGGCAAGCCAATGTGGTGTAGTGGTTTGATTGTTGGACTATGACTCTGGAGACCCAGGTTCAAATCCCTGCTCAGCCATGCAAACCCACTGGGTAACCTTGGGCAAGCCATGCTCTCTTAGCCTCAGAGGCCAGCAATGTTAAACCCTCTCTGAAGAAAATTGCCAAGAAACCCCATGACAGGTTCAGCACTATACGTCAGAAATGACTTGAAGGCAAAACAATAACATATTTTCAAGTTGGGGTGGTTAAATCCATGGACATGGAGGGCCAACTGCAATTCTATATGCCATGAGTTAAAGAAAGCTTTCAGTTATTTTCACCCAGCAGGTTTCCACAGCTGAGCCAGGATTTGAACCCTAGTCTCCCTAAATCCTAGTCCGAGATTCAAGCCACCACGGCACTCCGTCTCCTGGCATTCTCTTGCATTTAATTGAATTATGAAAGGATACAACCCAAGGAGTCTTGCGTAAGCGCCATTCTCTGAAAGCCAGCTCAGCAGGACACTGAGCCATCAAGGCATCTAAGAATAAATTTCCTTTTTCGTCACCTTGTGTTGCACCCCCTGCAAGGAATTCCCACTCCGCATTCCAAGCAAGTTGAGTGTTTGGCCCCTAGTATACATTTACTCTGTCTTATGACAACCCAGGTTCTGTTGTGGGAAATAAATCCAACCATTGGAGACCAACACAGAATCTCCAGTAAGCCCAAAGGAGAGAGATGGAACACACTGCAATAAGAGATGAGATGGCATATGATTTGCCACATGGTCTTCTTGTGATGGAAAGGCTTATAAAACCAGCAGAAGAAAGGCATTTGTATGCAACTTCCCCAAATCCCTGGGCAACTCATTTTGACTTTTGCCTGATGTACTTGATATTTAGATTTTTTTTTTAATGGCTATTAAGACGTACTGTATATGCTGATTTTCTAAGCAAAAGGCCTACACAGCTAATTTCTTTTATCCAGGATACTCCAAATCTTTCAGCCAATTCTCAACTCCTTATCCCCCCCCCCTCTGTATTTTATTGCTACCCATGCTGTGGCCAGCATTGCGGTTTTGTGTATCATGTTTTATTGTACTTTTATTGTTAGTAATTTAATTTTAAACTTAACTAATTTAATCCTATTTTAAGGGGGGGAGGTTGGGATGGAATTCTTGAATTATTTTAATCTGCAATCTGTTTTTAACCTTGTTGTACCCCGCCTCGATTGTTTTACAGAGGGGCGGGTAAGAAATAAATATTATTATTATTATTATTATTATTATTATTATTAAATCCCACGATCCATTTCAGTTAAAGGAAGGAAATTGTTTTAAATTGGGCTGGAGGTAGAGCATAGCATTGGGCTACATGCAAGCCATCCCCAGCCTTTTTGGAGGTTCCCAAATTGGGCTCTGGTGAAATCACTAAGCGTGACTTATTAAGCTTCAACCACAGTTGAACAGAATATATCATGAAAATAAAACGCACACGTATACAAAGTCTCATAAATCAGGAAAATAAGGCCTATATCTTGTTAGTTCCAAGTGAAGTTGTAAAAGGACATAAATCTTCATAAATTTTATTTTCACAGAACAAGAACAAGTAATTTAATTATTTTCCTCCCCTTGCTCCCTGTAAGTATGTCCTGGAAAACTTGACAGTTTTCCAGGATTGAGACTTATTTGTGGGGAAAAACAATGGGGGGTGCTGAAAAAACACATTTTTCTGCGCAAAAAAAAAAAAATTCTGCACAAAAAAACTTTTCTGCACAAAAAATGAAAAACTTCATTTTTTCTGAGCCGGAAACTTGCTTGATAAATTTGAAATTCTTTCTTCTGCACAAAAAAGTGTCCCTTTCCCCCACTAAGTCCTGTACTGCAAAAATTATTGTCTCTCCACGATTTTCCTCAGTGGAATTTCCCAGGAAATCTATTTTTCGTCTGTTGTTTGAACATTTTTGAACATTATTTTCACTCCTAGAGCAGAGTCTGAGGCTGTTGCACTTTGGACCTATCATGAGAAGACCTGACTCAGTAGAAAAGAAAGTAATACAGTGGGCCCTTGGTATCGGCTGGAGTTTGATTCCCTACTGCATTCCATCTTATCAAGATAGCAAAATCTGTGGCTGCTCAAGTCCCATTAAATACAAGACATAGTAAAATGGTGTCCTTTATATAAAATGACAAAATCAAGGTTTGAAAATCCTATGGTTGGTTGAATTCATGGATAAAAAAAATCTGTGGATATAGAGGGATGGTGATACTACGGGTGGATAGATTCAATCAAGGAATCATAGCTGCTCGGATTCTGCAAGATCTCGGCAGAGCTGTTGATGATGAGTGACTTGGAGGTCTCTCGTTCATTGGGTTGCCATAAGTCAAAGTCAATTTTACAGCAGTTAACATCAGGAAATGTGTTGATTTGCCATTCAACAATTGGTTCAATGGATATACTGTGCTTGGGACTAACCAACAGGATTCCAGACAATATACACACAGGAGTTTATGACACTGGGGTGAATTTCAGCATTAAAGAGAGATTAAAGCACATGTAAAGTATCCTGGAAATAAAGCGAAAATGGTGAGTAATTGCACAAATGATTTATCAAATGCAATTGGGTAAATAAAGTGATATCGGAAATGCATTGTCACTGAAATCCCAAAAGTAAAAAAAGATCATTAATGCTTCTCTGTGACTACTTTAGTGGCAGGTTTTGTGTGACATCCTGTGAAGTCATTTTGCGTAATTATGTGATTTTTCCAGGATATTCACGGGAAAAACTCCCGATCTTTTCATGTGATAAACTTCACAGATACTTTGCAAGGCAGCATGCTTGCCCTAAAATTTTCCCCCCTGAGAACAAGAGAAGAGGGGCCAGGCTTGGAGACCAGTGATCCCGGTTCCTTGGGTCTTCCTATGCTCCCCACTTTTGTTTGTTTGGTTAGTATTTCTGAAAAAAGACATGGGCAGTAATTTCACCTGGGCAGGCAGTCTAAACTGTTAGAATCACAAAGGCCTTTTTAAAAAAATGAAATAAAATAGGAAGTTGATCTCCATTTTCTTCCTGGTTATAAAAAGGCCTGAAACAGTCCAGGGAGGAAGGTGAGGCATT
Organism: Urosaurus nigricauda; assembly: GCA_034509955.1. Taxonomy (NCBI): domain Eukaryota; kingdom Metazoa; phylum Chordata; class Lepidosauria; order Squamata; family Phrynosomatidae; genus Urosaurus; species Urosaurus nigricauda. The sequence continues at coordinate 6,762,759 of JAOEGL010000004.1, forward strand.
CTGAATGTTGTTGGTTTTTTGCAGAAAAAGTAAAGCAATGTGAGGCAGCTGCTCACTGTTGTTTTAAATGTTTGCCTGTGTACTATTTCCTTCAGTTCTATGGGACCAAATATAAATGACCCCTGCAAACAAAATCACAATCATTCAGTTTGCAAATTTATATCTAACATAACAGCAACTGTACAACATTTTCTATATTGAAATCCATATATATATATATATATATATATATATAGTACACACACACACACACACACACATACAGTCTCTCAAAGTGCCACAAAGCACCAGTTTAGGACCTGACTGCAGAAATCTTGCATCTCTGCAGTTGTTGTAGTCAACTTTACAGACTTAATTCATACTCAACTATTTGACAATATTTGACCAGTCTATTAACTGGATTTTGCTGACTGCCAATTCTAACTTCTCATGCCTAGGAAGGCACTATCAGAAAATAGAAAATTGTGCAATTGGTACATGTGATGAGGCACACAATTGTTAGAAGTTACTCTGCAAGGAATACTATCCATGCAGGAAGACACATTAATATGCAAAAGAGTCAATCATAGGTATTTTGCTAGATCAAGCCAGAGCTCCAAGAAAGAGCACTAAATCATTTAAAAGTGCAATGCAGAAGTAAATCCCACTCAATTCAATGCAGTGGATCCTCCACATTCACTGGTATTAGGGGCACAGGACCTGCACAAAAGTGGAAAAACTGCAAATAAAAAAACCCTACTATTTTTTAACCAGAGAGGACACCTTTCTAGGTCCTCCAGCACTTAGTCAACATGGTCAACATTCAGCAGAAGTTGACTACAGAACCACACTGGAGGACCTACAAATGTATTTTCTCTAGGAATCTCTAGGTCCTTCAGCATGACTTTCACTTTATGGTCACCTTCTGATAAATTCACACTGGAGAACCTAGAGATTGCTACAGAGAACATATTGATCAAGTACATGAATAACCAAATCCACAATAGTCAAAGCTGCAAATATGGAGTGCCAACTGTAGTATGTAATCTCAGGCAACTAAAGACGGTAGTCTGCTATTCCATCTAATTAACTCTGAATGTCATCTATCTACCTATCTATCATATAAAATTATCAACATATGATTTTATGATTTGAATAGCACAAACCAAGGTAGCAATTCTTGGGGCTTACAGCATGGGAAATAACAGGGAAATGTGACCATTGCAAAACTTTATTGAATCTCAGCATTCAAACATTAAAAAAAAAAAAAAAGATTGACCCGTATATGCCATTTCTTGTGGCTCTTTAGAGATAGGGCAGATGGCAACTGGAGCCAGAGTCCTCTTGGTGGCAATTGTTTCATAAAATATTTTCCCCAAGGATGCTTTCTCTTCACCTTTCCTACGTTTCCGGCACAAGCTAAATACTAATATGTTCTCCCTTGCTTTTTATAAAGTTTAATTTTATTCTCCTGCTTTTATGCAGCTTTTAAAACATATTTTCTATAGAAACATAAAGTCTTAAGAGTTGAAAGGAGCCGTAAAGGCTACCTAGTCCAACCCTCTGCCATGCAGGAATACACAACTAAAGCACTCCTGGAAAATGAGCATCCATCCTTTGTTTAAAGACCACCAAAGAAGGAGAGTGCACCGCCTTCCACGGTAATTTATTCCACTGCCAAGCAGTTCTTACAGAACTGGACACATGATTTCAAGTGTGTTTTGACCAAAGGGGAATAGAGTAGCTCTAATACTTCCCTTGATCTGGACACTATACTCCTGTTGATGCAGCCCAGAAGTACTTTGACTTTTTTAGCTGCTGCATCACACTGTTGACACATGTTTAACTTGTATTGACTCAATAAATCTCTTGATTTATTATTAATCAGCTAGAATTTAATGAATTTAATGTACAGCACGTAGCCCAGATGTTAAGTCAGAGCTTTTCAAACATCTCCAGATTTGGTGAAAATCCTTCCAGACATTTTGGAAGCTGAATACCAGACAAAGATGTCTATTTTTTTCCCATATAGCTGTAACAGTATTATTTTTTAATTCAGCTCATCTAAAATTTTACAATGATGTGTTACATGATTCTGTGTGAGTGAAAATTTAATTGGGGTATCTCTAGAGCTCCCAAAAATCAATTTCATATCATATAGCTCATATTTTAAATCAAACCATTCCCTCCCAATTTGGTAAAAATTCAATGAAATAATAACCAGGGCACTAGCCCTCACAACCGAATTTCAGATATGCTACATTTTACGTCAGCCCATGTGACAATGCAGCTTGAATCTAGGCTTTTTGAAGGACCATATCTCCCATTTATGAGCCCATTAGAGGATGGATATTTCTCTCACCACCTTCCCAGGACCATTTGGCAAGAACAAGTGAGAGACCCTTCTTGGTGACTGCTCCCAGTTTTTGGAACTCCCTGCCTAGAGAGAACAGGATGGCCCCATCCTGGGTATCCTTCCACAGGCTTGTCAAAACATTCTTATGCTGTCTGGCTTGTAGAAACTGACTGGGATCGATTTTTAATAGTGTGCCATGCCATTTTATGGTTGTACGGTGGGCCCTTCCCTTCTGGACCCCCCACGTAAGGAGAAATCTGTCTATGCTCGCGTCCCATTGCAAACAATGGGGTGCATGCTCACGGCTTGGGGCAGCATGTGTGCCACAGGCATGCGTGCCATTTCTTTAATTGTTGTGCGGCTTCCACATAAGCTGGAAGCAGTGCATAGTGTGCCTGCGTATGGTGTGGGCACACTGTATACAATCTTTTAATGAATGTCGATGTTTTTGACTTTCTATATTGTTTAACTGTCTTTTAAGTAACTTTTATATTTATGCTTTTATAGAAATTTGTGTACAGTTCTTAATCTGTATTGTTTTTAATACGTTGCATGCTGCTTTAAAGGCCATTACTGGGGAAACGGCAAGCTATAAATTAAATAAATAAATAAATAACAGAATAATATTTAGATATACACTTAATACTTACAAGTTGGAAGTAATTAGTATCATTCTTAGAAGGCGCTAATTAATACAGTCTGACCCCCACATCTGCAGGATTGGCAGCCACAGTTTCATCTACTTTCATCTGGAAAAAAGGTCTCTCTAGGTCCTTCACTACAACCCTATGGTCAAACTCAGGTAGACGTTGACCATGCAGTCATGCTGGAAGAGCTCCAGATGTCTGGAGAGACCACCTCTCTAGGCATCTGGAAGTCCTCAAGTGCAAAACTATAGTCCATTTCCACCACAATCCCAACTAGTTGTACCTGGTAGCTTCCCATGTCAGTGTGAAAATAAATACTCTCTGTGTTTCACCCTGAACTTTAAAAGGCACTGTCCAAGGTGTTGAACGTATCTGATGGACAGGATTCGGCACCATGGAGAGATCATTTATAGTTTAGTACTGTACAGTGGTTCCCAACCTTTTGTTATCGAGACTGATTTTATATCAAATTATGGTGTGCACGATTCCATTCATGGCCTCAGACTGACGCTGCTAGGTTAGCAGCCATTATGCTCAAACCAGTGGGTCATGTAGGCAGGAGAGAACACTTGCCTTGACCCCTGCAGAACAACTTTGGAAATTCCCCACAGGAAGGTTTGGGAGTGGTCCGAGTGGGAGAGCTATCACCTTCAAGAATGAGTCAATCCAGCCTGTTTGTCCAAAGCCTCCTGCCAGTGATCATATTAAATGATCCACCCATAGCCCTAGCTGACTTCCTTGATTGTGTCAAGACTCAAATACATTGTTTAAGTCATCATCGCACCTCGGCTTAACAAAGCCCAGGCATTCAGCGCCTTTGTCTAAACCTTGGCTAGTCCATCAAGTTTATTGCTAGAGGCCAGTTTGAGCCTATATAAACTTAGGATTTTTCAACCCAAGTGTGCTATTTTCAGAGTGCTGCTGGACTCTATGCCAGTTTGACCTCTGACTGTAGCTCCCTCGGCCATCCACCCCTATGTTTTGATGGCGGTGCATCATCGTCATCAAACACATCCGATTCGGACTTCTGAGAAGCCTACTGGAGTAAACATTTCCCCGTACTTTTGCCCATCTCCTACTTTCCCCACTTTTCCTCACTTTTGCTTCTTCAAGCATAGAGTGTGTTTCGATGCTGGATGTTTGCTTCCCCTTTAATAAATATTAGAATTTAATTGAAGAAGCCTGTCTCTGCGTTCTCACTTAAGGGATTCTTGGTCTTACTGGTATACACAATGGGGCCTGATTCTGAAGGGCATTGTTAGGGTCCTACTCTTGCACATTAATTAAAATTCCCCTAATTCTATCCTTACTAACACTTTTGTCCTCCAGATCCGGGAAGCCCCGACCAATTTGGAAAACAGGAATTATGGGAGCAGAAGTCTAAAACATCTGGAAGGAAAAGGGTTGGTAACCACTGGTATAGAATATAATACAAGAGTAAATTCACTGCACTCCTGGACATGATATCCAAATATTGGAAAAACAATAAATTGCTCACTGTGGAGTCATGTTTAAATTAAATGTTAGTATACAGTGTTCATGCATTAAATCTGAACAGGAGGAATAACCAACATGGTAAATAGCCTTGTGCTCCAAAGATTACAACACTAAATATCCAAAGGGAGGTCATGGAGTAGATGGAGCGAGCTTGTTTTCTGCTATTCCACAGATCAGAACACAAACTAATGGATTTAAATTACAAGAATTCTACCTAAACATTTGGAAGAATTTCCTAAGGGTAAAAGCTGCTCAACAGGGGAACAGCTTGCCTCAGGAGGTTTTCAAGCAGAGAATGGATGAGCATCTTTGGGCATTAGCAGAAGTACTCTGTGCTGTCACTATGGGATAGAAGAACATTTGGCAGTGTATTCAGGAGTAGCTGTGTTGGCCATATAGCAAAGTACAATACCATCCAAAATCCAGTGATAGCTTTAATTGGGCATCCAAAATGCACAAAATACATAATGCAAACTTTCAAAGCTCCACTGGCTTGTTCATCAGGCAAAGGTGTTGAGAATCATGCAGGAGAAAAATATTATAGATGCATAGATATACCTTCAAATAACATCAACAACACCTTAAGAAAACGCAAGCCTGTGACTAACATTGTCATTTTATGTATTTTTTTTCCCTGTATGATTCTTAACAACTTTCCATTTTGAAGAAGCCAGTGGAACTTTGAAAGCTATGTTGTGCATTTTGATTGGTCCAATAAAGGTATCACTGTTTTGTGGCTTTTGGATGTCATTGTAATTTGCGGTAGATAAATATAGGCATAGAGAGCTGCATGGAAGTGTGCATGAATGTATGCACAGGTGTGTAAAATAATGAAAAAAACTTTACTGAAACATATATGTCGTGCAAGTGGATGGAGTTTTCAAGATCGTTTGCTGGTTCTTTGCGGAGGACAGCGTTTGACCTGACCTTCAGAATGCCTTTCCACCCCATTGCATTTGAGTTGCCCTTCCGTTGGGATGGTTGCATCACCCTCTAGTGGCACATGGGCACAAACCATTAGTCATCTCCATGGTCAAAGTCATTCACATAGACAGAAAACAGCCTTGAGAGCTGGGATCTTCACATGATGTACATAAACAAACACAGAAAGAACGCAGTGTCACTGCAGCTTGGCAAGAAGAGTGCTTTCAACCACAAAAAGATAAACACAAACTATTTATGTAGGTTAATGGTTTCTAGAGAAAGCAGCATCTAGATCAAACAGATGCAACATAGGTTTGTTGTTGTCAAAACACAAAGCTCACTCAACAGGTTAACTCCAGTCCTGAGATGACTAACTTATACCTGGGCTATGCTTATGATGCAATGCAATGATGCAATGCTCCTTCAAGCAAATCAAAATCAAAATATATCAAAACTTTCTGTTTACAGAAAACCAGTATTTCAAGCCAAAGGCTAGAAATCAACCCTTCCCCACGAAATGCTAGCTTTCTACATGGAAGAGAGATATTATCAAGAATGCCAATCTCACCTACCTTCTGAAGTGGTACAAGCCTGGACAAAGGTTAACAACTTATTGTAATATGATATATGAACTGGATCCTTATTTATTTGTCACAGGAACTACACAAGATTCTTATCTTCCGGTGCCACTATTTCTCCTTGGCACTGCAGATAAATTTGGCACCACAAACTGACAACTTAAGGTAATCAGGGCCTACACTAAATCTGGTGACATCAAATAGTCATGGTCAGAACTTGGGAACATTCCTCTTTGGACTACAGATCCCAGAATTCCCCAACCAATCGGGCCAACAACCATACTGGTGACGAATTTGGAAAAGTAATTTTTCCAAAGCTTTGGCCACAATACCACAGTCATGGTGGAAAAGATGCTATAAATAAACATCATCATCATCATCATCATCATCATCATCATCATCATGTGCTCAGATAAAATTTGGGCACAGCACATAAAAACTGTGACATGCTTCTAATGTGAACTGTATGAAGCTTCCCTCATGTAAAATATGGGAAATATTTTCTCTTTTCAAGCCCACATGTGGACAAATATTTTTTATCACATCCAAATAAAATCGATCTGGCTGGAGAATCTGGAGTGTGGGCTGCCATTTGGCATCCTTAATCGATAGCTTTGCCAAATACAAATAAAAAAGAAATGGGCCTGAGCGTATTGCAGTTACATTTTTAAATAAATACAACCTGCAGTCCCCAAGAAGCCAACACAACTTTCCTAGAAGTAAGACCTGGAAGTAAGGCTTGACTCCCAAAGAAGAGCGGATGGTTAGAACAGCCAGTTTTGCCATTATAAGCATCGGCTGCGGCACTTTCCCACCATACAAAAAGGGCAAAATGTGGCAGTCCCTGTAGTCTAAATTCCCATTGCACAGAATACAAGGGAAGGAGGAAAGAGGCTAAGAACTTTTCTTTAGAGCAAAGCCGGAAGAGATATTTTTAAAGAGCTTCGGGGCTATTTCACCAGGACTCTCTCCTGAACTGGTGATAAGAGAGAATCCTTAAGTGTCTTTCCTCTTGCAAAGTTCACATTCATTTTGGCAGATTTTTAAAAAATCAAATACATTCCAAGTGGATTGGGACCTGGGAGACATTCCACTCTATGTGCTATTATTAACTCATGTGCATGGAATTCAGAACTTATCCCTGGAGGAAATATGTAAATGTTTCTGTTTCAAAGGGATGTTGCTTTTTCCCACCATTCACAATGAAGGGTATTGTTGCAGAGGTGGGGGAAAATATATATATTTTTCTCTCTTCTGGCCAGAAGAATGTTTCAAAGATTTTGGAACGGTGCCTGGAATGTAGTTTCATGAGTATCATAGGTTACAGACTGTTTTTCTTCTGTACTAGGGCTGGTTACAAGGCCACAAGGACGTTGCAAGTCTGCAACATTGCTCCACTTTGTAGAAAGAAAAGGCAAGGACAGAAGTGCAATAGAGGGTTCTATCATGTGCAGCATCCGGTTCACCTTGCCTGGAACTCTGTGCTGGGGGATTCACTGTTTAGAAAGCATTCAGTATCTTACCTGCTCCTGCTCTTTTCTGTCACATACCTGTGCTGATACTGGTCAAAATATGGTAGGTACCAAAATGTGGAAGGTATTAGGAATGATTCTGTGGAGATTTGGGTGTAAGCACTCAAAATCTAAGCCTACACCTGGGCCAGGTGTTGTCTTTTTGCAGATCCCAACATTCCTGGCTATCCATTGGCTACGGTATGTCGGCTAGGACTGATGGGAGTTGTAGTCTGACAACATCTCGAGAACTGCACCTTGGCCCAGATCATAGAGGTCAGCCTAGAAAATTCTTTGTATAGTGGACCCTTGGTATCTGGATACAAAAATCCATGGATGCTCCATTATATACAGCAGGGTGATAAAATGGTGTCCCTTATTCAAAATGGCAAAATCAAGGTTTTTTGAATTTATATATTTTTAAAAATATTTGCAAGTCACAGATGGTTGAATCCATGGATACAGAATCCATGGATATGAAAGGCTGACTGGACCCCTTTTTGTTGAATTTTTTTAAACTTAAGAGCAACTCTGCTACTGAAAATCCAGAGTTCACCAGATCCAGCATCCATTGACCACAGTGGCTAACCAAATGCCTCTAGGTAGCCCTCAATCTGTGCACAGAAGATAGGTAGCAGACAAGGAAAGCCAGATGAAAAGCCCTACAGTGCCAGCCAAAAATAAGAGCACTATAGCTCACATGTGGGTATCCCAGCAAGCTCAAGCAAAGTGGGGCAAGAGTAAAAAAGATCAATGATTTAAGAGGATACAAACTGAGCATCCATTATCTGAAATGCTTGAGATCACAAATGTTTTGTACTTTAGATTTTTTTTTATTTTGGAATAGAGGACTAGTCTCCCTTATCCAAAATGCTTGGGGCCGATAATTTAAATTTTGGATTATTCTGGATTTTGGAATATTTATGTAATGAAATATCTTGGAGAAGGGACCAAGTCTAAACATGAAATTAATTTATGTTTTGTATACTCCTTATACACATACTGTGAGGGTAGTTTTATACATATTTATAATAATTTTGTGCATGAAACAAAATTTGTGCACACTGAACGATCAGAAAGCAAAGCTGCCACTATTTCAGCCACCCATGCAAACAATTTTGGATGTTGGAATTATTTAGGACTTTGGAATTGCAGATAAGGGATACTCAATTTGTACCTGTATATGTGTGTATAATGAGACATAATGAGGCTGGAGGGAAACTGTGGATATGTGAAACGGCAGGAGGCATGGATTTCTGATATTTCAAAGATCTTTGTGTCTCTCTCCAGCCGCATTCCTCTTCATCCTCACAAATACAGTACAGGTCCATATTACGCTACTTATATTGTAGGTCAAAAAGTTTTGGATTTTTGAGTATTTTAGATTTAGGAATTCTGGACAAGGTATACTGTATTTATTATAACACTTTCACAGTCTACCAGGTATTAGTGACCAGAGTTTTGAACCATCACCAATTCTGATTCTATCCAAGAATCTAAGAATCAGTGAAGTTGTTGTTGGTGGTATTGTTGTGTGCCTTCAAGTCATTTCTGCCTTATGGAGACCCTCTTACGGGGTTTTCCTGGCAGAATTTGTTCAGGGGAGGTTTGACTTTTCCTTCCTCTGAGGCTGAGAGAGTGGGGTCTTAGGTCATACAGTGGGTTTCCATGGCAAAGTAAGAATTTGAACCCTAGTCTCCAGAGCTGTAGTCCAATGCTCAAACCACTACACCAGCCTGGTTTTTTTATCAGTGGATAATGTGACAAATTCCAAGCAGAGACACTTTTTTTTGTAATTGTGCACTTGTGATCCTATCTTATGGTGATTTCATTCAGACGTTTTGTCAGCCTGATTGGAATTAATACTTGTAAGCCGCTCTGATAGCCCTTAAGGCTGAAGGGTGGGGTATAAATACTCAAATAAATAAATTAAATAAAATATGGCTCCCAGAGCATCTATCACTTTTTTTTTGTGGGACTTTCCCTCCCATAGGCAATGGATATCAGTTTGTAGGTCTTGATATTTCATGATATTTCCACTCTTTGTTTTCAGTTCTGCTGTCCCTAGGGTCTGTCACATCTATAATCCAAGTTTTCTTTTTCTCAATCACAGTATATCTAGCATATGATCTTCTAATTGTCTGTCAGTTTGAATCTTAAATCCCATGAGATTTTTATGTCACCATATTTTACACATTTTCAAGTTTGCATTCCCACCAGGTTTTTGTGGGTGGCAAAGACTCTAAGCCTGAGGGCAGGCAATTGTCAGACTAACAACTTGCAATCTGCTCTGAGAACCTTTTAAGTGGAAGGGTGGGTTATAAATGCTCTAAATTAAACAACCAATACAATTTTAATATCTTAATTTTTTTTTTGGCATAGATTCCAATGCATCAACCCACTTTACCATGGTATTTATTCGGCCCACATGATCTTGCTGCACAAACTGATGATGACAGTGATGATCATCAAAATATTTGTATTCTGTCCCTATATCATGTCTCTTACAATAAAATCAGTTCGAGGAGTTTTAAAGATTTGAAATAATAAAAATAATTTAAAGAGTCTAACTATACAAAGTTGTTGTTGCTGTTGTGTGCCTTCAAGTCATTTCCAACTTATGACCACCATAAGGTGAATCTATCAGAGAGTTTTCTTTGCTGGGGGGGGGGGGTTGCCTTTGCTGTCCTCTGAGGCTGTGAGAGTGTGACTCGCTCAAAGTCACCCCGTGGGTTTCTGTAGCTGAGTAGAGATTCAAACCCTCCAATAGTCCAGTATTACAACCATGACACCACACTGGTTCTCAAAGTTACTGGAATGTTATTAGGGGTGGGAGGTTACAAATCCTAGAACACCCAGTTTCTGGGAGCCACAATCCTTAAAAAGTCTGAAAATTTGGTTGGGGAAATTAAAATTAAAGTGGGATCAAAGTGTTTTAACTGTGTATGGCAGATACTCTGTGTCTATCAAAATGGAGGTGTGATATGGGATAGTGGCCAGTCTGTGGGACTAGAATTCTTAGGACCAAGGTTTGAATCTCATTTATCCATGGAAACCATCTGTGTGACCTTGGGGAAGTCATACTCTCTTGGCCTCAGAGGAAAGCAATGGCAAACTCCTTCAGAACAAATCTTGCCAATGGGATTGCCATAAATTAGAAGGTACATAGCAACAGCAACAACAAAGAATCTCAGCTGGACTACAGATGATACATAAACCAGAGGTGAAGAAGACAGTGGCCCTCTGGATGCTGTTGGACTGCAGCTCCCATTATCCCTTGAGCATGTCACACAGTCTCAGGTTGAGAGCAAGGGAATGGCGAACCTCCTCTGAACAAATCTTGCTGAGAAAATCCAGTGATGGGTTTGCTTTAGGGTTACCGTGAGTTGGAATCAAATTGAAGGCACATAGAAATGCAGCCGAGGGCACTGCTCTGGACCGAGGGCCAAAGTTTGTTGTTCAAGGACGGCCTTGCGCCACTTTAAAAAGAACATCTCAGGGGCTTGGATGAAAGAATAACTAGAGAAGTCTGCAACAGGTTAAAAGAGCCACATGCTTCCCAGAAAGCTAATCTCCACCGTGGATTAAATTCCAGGGCCAGGATAACAAAACAGGAGGAAAAGCCAACCTACTGGAACACTGCCTTCGCTGCAGCTTTTCTGCTTGATCTTCACAAGCCATTCTGAGCCGAGCTTGGAAAAGTTCCTTTTTTTAAAAAAAGACTACAACCCTCAGAATTCCCCCAATGGGCATGGCCACTAGAGGTTGTTGTCCAAAAATGGAACTTTTTCCCCAAAAGGTCTGACTCATACCCACTTCCCTCCTCTTCTGATGCACACACACAGAGACACAGACACACACTCCAAATAGCCAAACATGGCAAGAGAGGAAAGATATGTTGGATCCGACTCCCTTCTTCACAACAGCTGAACGTTTTTGCACAACCAAGCCTTCATTCAGAAAAAGCATTGGGGTGTGCGTGTAGAAAACAGCTGCAGTAGCACAAACAATGTAAAGATATAGGAAGAAATATCATCTGAAGTGGAACCGGGCACTAGAACCTTCATAATGATGGAAAGCAGGCGGGAAAGAAACTGTTGTTGTTGTGTGCCTTCAAGTTGTTTCCGACTTATGGTAACCCTAAGGCAACCCTATCATGGGTTTTCTTGGCAAGATTTGTTCAGACAGGGTTTGCCATTGCCATGCTCTGAGGCTGAGAGAATGTGCCTTGCTCAAGGTTCCCCATTGGTTTATAAGGCTGAGCCGGGATTCAAACCCTAGTCTCCAGAGTCCAACATGCAAACCGCTACACCATGCTGGATCAAAGGAATGACAAGGTATTAAAATGGGGTGGGATGCTCATAGTGATGGAAAAGTGGAGAAGAGATGCTCTGATTTACTTGGAAAGGGGGAGAGAGTGGGCATGAAGATAAGAGTGTCATTCATCGTGTACTGAGATCCACCATAAATTTTAAGACGCTACTCAAGGTCTGACATACCAAGGCTAAAGCAGAACAGATAGATCACATCCGACTTGACAGGCTGGAAGAAAGTCCAACTTGGGACTGACTAAAATTCCTATAAGAAAATTCTGTCGAAGAAGATCCTTGGCCTGGACCATGAATTTTCACTTCCCTGCAACAATCCTGCCCTGGTGACTTGCATGCAGCTAATCTTCTGTTTTTAGAAGCCGCCTTGTGTCCAACTTTGGGAGAAAGGTGGCACAGACATTTAGTAATTAATTAAATAAGTAAATAAATAAATATTTTCACCAAATCAACGCTACAGATTTAGGTTCCCTCCATTGCATTATTTCACTGTAGGGAAGTAAAATGAAGGGCTACTCCACACAGCGAATGTTGCACCTGAAAGTACAGGGAAAGGCAGTAGTGCTGGGAAAGGCATACCAAAGTGAGCATAAAAGAGAATTAAAACTATAACAGGATTTTAACACCTCACTCATTAAATGAATAAACTGCAACAGAAAAAAAAGATAAAAAGTGCTTAAAAACAGTAGTACAATGAAAACAGTGCAACACCCCCAGCCTATTCTTTAAAGACTTTCTGCTTTTAGAAAGCCTATCTGAATACTTTTGGACATATCATGGGTTTCTCTTGGCAAGATTTGTTCAGAGCCTTTGTCTTCTTCAGCAGCTGAGAGAGTGTAACTCACCTAAGGCCACCCACTGGTTTTCCATGGCCAAGCAAGTATTTGAACCCTGGTCTCTAGGGTTAGCCTTGCCTTCCCCTGAGGCTCCAGAAGGTTTCCTTTGGCTTCCCTTGAAGCTGAGAGAGTGTGACTTGCCCATAGTCACCCACCGATTTTCCATGGCTGTGCAACTATTCAAAGCTCCAGGATTTGCCTTTGCCTTCCCTTGAAGCTGAGAGAGTGTGACTTGCCCATGGCCACCCACTAAATTTCCATGGCTGAGCCAGGATTTAAACCCTGGTTTGTAGGGTTTGTCCTTGCCTTCCCCTGAGGCTCCAAGGAGAGCCAGTGCATGACCTAGTGGTCTGAGCACTGGACTAGGACTCTGGAAACAAGGGTTCCAATCTCAGCTCAGCCATGGAAACCTGCTGTCACACTCTCTCAGCCTCAGAGGATGGCAATGGCAAACTCCCTCCCTGAAGAAACCCTGGGAGATGGTCGCCGTGAGTCAGAAACGACCTGAAAGCACCCAACAACGATGCTCCACAAATGTAGCACATTTGAGACTATCAGAAAGAAAGAAGTTGGCAGCATGAGCTTTCCTAGACACCAGTCGACTTCTTCAGATGCATTTACTGGAGTGGAAGCCAGGGACAGACAGATATACCACTGGGACAAACTGAAAGAAAGAAGTTGGTAGCATGAACTTTCATAGACTTTGGTCTAATTCCTCAGATGCATTTGGAGGAGTGGAAGCCAGGGAGAGACATATATATGCCATTGGTATGTGATGATGCTAATTCAAATTACAAATTCTTTAAAAATGGGCTTGCCATTTCATTTCCACACATAAAGGATTTGCAATTTGAATTGACATCCTAACATACCCTGGTTTCCACTCCACTGAATGCATCTGAGGAAGTAGAATGAAGTCTACGAAAGCTCATGCTGCCAACTTCTTTCTTTCAGTTTTTTCCAATGGCATATATACATATATATATGTCCCTGGTTTCCACTCCTCTAAATGCATCTCAGAAAGTAGACTGAAGTCTAGGAAAGCTCCTGCTGCCAACTTCTTCCTTTCAGTGAGTCTCAAAATATTGATTCCACAGACTAACAGGGCTGCTACATCTTTGGATTCTGAGTCTCAAAGGTACTACAAGGTGGTGGTGGTGGTGGTGGTGGTGATGATGATGATGATTTATACCCTGCCTTTCTCCCAGTACGGGCACTCAAGGCGGCTTACAAATCTAAAACAGTCCAATTTACAAAACTATAAATATGCAAAATATGGGTTTAAAAAACCATTAAACAATACAAACAATTAACAACATCACATCATTAAAAGATCTCTCTGCATGCTGATCCCACAGACTAACAGGGCTATGCCTTTGCAGTCCTGGTCTCAAAGACACTAAATAATAATCTCTTTGCCTACTGACCCCAGAGACTGACAGGGCTATGTCTTTGCACCCTCCTTCTGGAGGCTCCAAGCACAGTGCTCCCCAAACTGTGCCCTTTTAAGATCATATTTTTTGGACTTCAGCTCCCAGAAGCCTCAGCCATGTTGGCCCATGGTCTGGGATTCTGGGAGCTGAAGTCCAAAAAAATCCTTTAAAAAGAGCAAAGTTGGGGGAGTAGTCTTTTTTGCAGCCCCTGAGGCTGAGACAGTGTGACCTCCCCACTGGCTTGGGATTGGATCTGGGCTCCTCTTGGTGAAGTCAGAAAGAAGCCAGCCTCCCTAGTGGTGCCCCCTTGTTGCCATGCCAAGCCCAGTGCCCATGCCAAGCCAAGCCAAGCAGTGCCTCTGCCCCCTTATTCCTCCTGCTGCTGGTCCCTTCCACCAGAGCCAGGTGTAGCCAGGTGTGCCAGCAGCAGCTCTTACCTGTCCTCGCCCAGGTTGCCCTCTGCCACCAGCCCTGCCAGCCCAGCATCCGCAGCACTGGCTGCAGCCATGGCTCTCTCTTGCTGCTGCTGCTGCGATCAGCTGTTGAGAGATGAACAGCCAGAGGGGGCGGGGCCAGTGGAACCCTTCCCCCCTCGCGCGGCATCACGGGAGTTGTAGTCCCCCAGGCAGGCAGGGCCCATTGAAGCTCACGCGCCAAGCACCTCCGGAGGACTACAAGTCCCATGGAGGGCTGCATCCCGGGGCAGGATGGGAGTTGGAGTTTTTCAGAGGCAGGGAGAAGCCCAAAGGGAGGGAAAGAGAGAAGCTGGGGAAAAGAAACTGAAAGGTTTCACAACTTTGCACAGCTTGTGTGTTGCAACTTGTGATATTGTTGCTCTCTCTCTCTGGTTTTCTCCCTGTTTAATATATATATATATATATATATATATATAAAATTTGCATTCTATTATATATTGCAACTAATTAATTTGCATTATATTTGCATTATGTTTCATTTGCATTCTATTTCATTTGCATTCATAATTTGCATTTTATATATATATATATATATATATATATATTGCAATTAATTGTGTATTGCAACTAATTACATAAAACAAATGTATATATATATATATTTCATTTGCATTAATAATTTATATTATATATATATATATATATATAGTAACTAGTTATGTAAACTAATTATATAACACAAAGATAGATATATTTCATTTGCATTAATAATTTGCATTTTATATATATATATATTGCAACTAATTATGTATTGCAACTAATTATATAATGCAAATTATATATATATATATATATATACCATTTGCATTAATAAGTTGCGCGCGCACACACACACACACGCATATATGTGAACTACTTATTATGATTGCTTTCTCTGGCTTTCTATTTTTTTAAAATAAACCTATTTCATTTGCATTAATAATTTGCAATATATATTAATATATTCCCATATAATTTGCATTAATAATTCGCATTATGTATATGTATATATATATATATATATATATAGCAACTTATTACTGTTGCTCTCACTGACATTCTCCTTTTTAAAATAAACATATTTCATTTGTATTAATAATCTGCAATAGGTATATATATATATATATACATATTAATGCATATATATACATATATATATATATATATATATATTGCAACTTATTACAGTCTCTGACTTTCATTGTTTTAAGATAAACATATATTTCATTTGCGTTAATAATTTGCAATATATGTATCAATTTATTCGTATATGCATTAATAATTTGCATTATATATGTATTAGAGAGAGAGAGACAGCAACTTATTACAGTTGTTCTCTGTGGCTTTCACCTTTTTAAAATAATCAGATATTTCATCTGCATTAAAATTAGTAATACATGTAGTGATTTAAGCTGGTGGACCAGAAAAAGAACCCAGGATTCCATGAAACCTCACTGGGTGACCTTGGGCAAGTCACACTCTCTCAGCCTCAGGGGAAGGCAATGGCAAACCTCCTCTGAACAAATTTTGCCAAGAAAACTCCATGATAGGGTCAGCTTAGGATCGCCATAAGTTGGAAATGACTTGAAGGCATGCAACAACAACAACAACAACAACAACGAGACCCAACCAGAGTAGCTAAAACATTGTGTCTCTGTCGATTGCATACCTCCAATATTTCACAGATGAAAACAGCACGCAAAGTGTGGTCAAAATGACAAAATATATTAATGATGAAAACAAATGATCTAGGAGAAGGTGCAGCGCTTTGCTTTTGCCTGAGTCAACTGGGAAGCCACAGTTCTGCCTGCTCTTCTGGTACTTCGATCAGTTAAACTACTTTTGCACTTTGAATAAAGGCTGCATCCGCACTGCAGAAATAATCTGGTTTGACACGGCTTTAACTGACACGACTCAATGCTACAGAGTTCTGGGAATGGTAGTTGCTTGTAGCACCAGAGCAGAACACTGAGCCACGGCAGTTAAAGTGGTATCAGACTGGATTATTTCTGCAATGTGGATGCTCCCTCAGTTTGCAGCAGCTGGAGCTGGAACATTTGAAAAGCAGTGGGATGACAGAGGATTAATTGGGATTGTCCCTTCAAATTGGGACACGGGATAATGCAAATGATGGTTTGTCTGCTGCCATCCATCTTTCTTTGCAATGTGGTACCCAACATAGGAAAATGGTGTTTGTCTACTCTCTGATATCACAGCAACTCAGCCAATCACAGCCAACATCAGCCATCTAATGCTTTAATGCTTTAAGGAATGAGAGCATGGATGCCACTACTTTGGCTTCCCAGCAGCTGAATAGTCTTCGTTGACTGAGTACATTGTGAGAACAGACACACACATGTCCCCGCTGCTGCCAGATCTATGGAAGACAGATATTTATGTTACTCAGCTGCACCATGGGAAACAGGAGGGCTTGGGTAGACAGAGGAGGCCTCAAAGAGGAAACATCAATACCTATATTGTTATTATTCCCACTTTTCCCCACAATTGGGATGCAAAGCAGCTTATAAGTTTAAAAAACAACACAATTAAAAATGTACATAAGTGAGCATTAAAACAGAATTAAACTAGTACAGTCAGCCCTCCTTATCCACAGATTCTTTATCAATGGATACATCCACATCTTGAAAATGTTTTTAAAAAACCATATAAATTCCAAAAAGCAAAGCTGGATTTTGCCATTTTATATAAGGGGGCCCATTTTGCTACCCCATTGTATATAAAACAGCATCTATATACATTACCGTACTGATGGGAGCTTGTTCAACTTAAGCCGTCTGAAGGCTCGCACAAAGACTCTAAACTATCTAGTACGTGAGCTGCTTTTCGCCGATGATGCTGCCCTTGTTGCCCATCCAGAAGCAGATCTGCAGAGCCTGACATCCTGCTTTGCAACAGCTGCAGAGCTGTTTGGGCTGGAAGTCAGCCTGAAGAAAACGGAAGTTCTCTACCAGCCTGCACCACAGGAAGAGCACTATCATCCCCACGTCACCATCGGCAAATCTGTACTTAAGTCCGTACAGGAGTTCACCTACCTGGGAAGTATCATCTCCTCAGATGCCAAGATTGACAAAGAGATCGATCACAGATTAGCAAAGGCATATAGTGCATTGGGAAGGCTTCACAAAAGAGTCTGGAGTAACAAACACCTGAGGCAAAGCACAAAAATCAGTGTGTACAGAGCCATTGTACTGTCCATTCTCCTCTATGGGTCTGAATCATGGGTCACCTATCGCCTACACCTACGACTCCTTGAACACTTTCAACAGCGCTGTCTACGCACAATCCTAAACATACACTGGACTGACTCTGTGATGAATGTTGCTGTCCTGGAGCAAGCAGAGATCACCAGCATTGAGGCCATGCTACTGAAAACGCAGCTGCGCTGGGCAGGGCATGTTTCCAGGATGGAGGACCACCGCCTTCCCAAAATAGTACTCTACGGTGAACTCACCACGGGTCAGCGAAAGAGGGGCGCCCCAAAGAAGAGATACAAGGACTCCCTGAAACAACATCTCATGCTTGGCCAAATTGATCACCAACAGTGGTCTGCCCTGGCCTCACATCAGGAGGCATGGAGACGCACTGTCCACAATGCTGCAGCCTCTTTTGAGAACTCACGCCGAACGAGTCTCGAAGAGAAATGACAATGCAGAAAGAACCACAACTTGGAAACATCACCCAAGGAGACTTTCTGCTGTGCTTTCTGTAACCGGACTTGTTTATCTCGGATCGGCCTTTTTAGTCATCAACGCGTTTGTAGTAAGCGTGGAATAAGTCCTTCCTGAATCTTCGTTAGTGAAGAAAAGTCAGAGAGAGTATATAATGGGACCTGAGCATCCAAGGATTTTGGTATCCATGGGTGTTCTTGGAACCAAACCTCAGGAGATACTAAGGGATGGATGGATGGATAGATAGATAAATGGATAGATAGAATTAAAATACATCACCCGTTAAAAATAAAATGCAATGTAAAAGATAAAAGTGCTTAAAAACAGCACATAAGAATATGCAATCTCTGTTGCTAGGACCCATACATTCTTCCCTAAAGTTGTGAACTGAGGTTAAAGAGGATAACTGGTTTCTTGGGTTTCTCAAAACGAGAGGATTAAATCTCTCTCTGGAATTCATGCAGAGCTGCAGGTATGCCATACATCCAGCTGAGTTTACAATGCATGAAATGAAGTTGTTGTGTAAACACACACACACACACACTCCTCCTTGTTTAATGCTGGAGAACAAGATAAACCTTCTTCCCCACACCCTTAAACCTCTGTGGACTCTTTTCCTATCTACCCTTGGAGAAAATGCAAATATTCTTGGGGAGGCCAAAGGGGCTGGAGAGAAGAGTGTGCACCATTTCATTGGCACTTGGAGCAGCTGTCTGGGGAACCATTAATAGCATCAGGGTCAGAAGGGGTTAAAAATATCTGTTTGCACATTCAGGGCCCCAAAGGAGAGCCATTTATTTATTCATTTGATTTACATTCTGCCTTTCTTAATGGCTAGTTAGAATACAGGGATCTTCTGCTATACCACTGGCTCTCCGGATTGACAGATTCTGCATCCACAGATTGAATCATCCATGGCTTCAAAATATTCCAAAAATTGTCCAAAGACCAAACTTTGAATATAAAAATTCCCATGAGCAAACCTTGATTTTGCTATTTTATATAAGGGACACCATTTTACTTTGCCATTGTATATAATGGAATTTGAGCATCCATGGATTTTGGTATCCATGTAGGGTCCTGGAATACCAAGGGCCTACTGTGATTCTGAAGGTTGCATCAAAACCAATGAATCATATATCATAAAAATGCAAATTAAAATAACTGTTCTAATTAAAAAAATCAAGTAAATGTAACTGCACTGCACTGAGCATCAAAAAGGGTTAAAATAAGCAAACCTAGCAGTTATTTGTTACTCTGGGGTTCAGATTCCAGTAGCCCATTGTCAGTTTATGTAAAATTAATATCAAAAAGGGATATTTTAGGCAGGGAGACAAAAGGGGGGCACCCCAGTGCAGGAAAACAGCCATGCCATATTTCAAAATCCAGGTGGCTTGGCATGGGGAAGCCAAGGCACTTAGTGAGATGAAATTGCTCAGGATGAAAACCAGCATGACATCTTTACTAAGGATTGTGATGGTGGTGATTACTTGCCTACAACAGACAAAGGGAGAGAAACAAGTCCTGCCAGACAAACCTGACCTCTTTTTTTGATAAAATTACCAGCTTGGTAGATGAAGGGAATGCTGTGGATATAGTATATCTTGATTTCAGTAAGGCCTTTGACAAGGTTCCCCATGACATTCTTGCAAACAAACTTGCAAAATGTAGACTAGACAAGGCAACTGTTCCATGGATTTGTAACTGGTTGACTGACCGAACCCAAAGGGTTCCTTTTCATCCTGGAAAGAAGTGACAAGTGGGGTCCCACAGGGCTCTGTCCTGGGCCCAGTGCTATTCAGTATCTTTATTAATGACTTGGATAACAGTATTGAGGGCCTAGTTATCAAATTTGCAGATGACACTAAACTAGGAGGAGTAGCCAATACTCCAAAAGACAGGATTAAAATTCAAAATGACTCGAATAGACTAGAAAGCTGGGCCAAAGCTAACAAAATGAAATTCAACACGGAGAAATGTAAGGTTCTGCACTTAGGGTGGAAAAATGAAATGCACAGATATAAAATGGGGGACACTTGGCTGAATGAAACTACATGTGAAAGGGATCTAGGAGTCCAAGTAGACCATAAGCTGAACATGAGTCAACAGTGCAATGCAGCAGCTGAAAAGGCCAATGTGATTTTAGGCTGCATCAATAGAAATATAGTGTCTAGATCCAGGGAAGTAATAGTGCCACTCTCTTCTGCTTTGGTCAAGCCCCACCTGGAATACTGTGTCCAGTTCTGGGCACCACAATTCAAAAAGTATGTGGAGAAACTGGAGCATGACCAAAGGAGAGCAACCAAGATGGTGAAGAGCCTGGAAACCATGCCCTATGAGGAACGACTTAGGGAACTGGGGATGTTTAGCCTGGAGAAGAGAAGGTTAAGAGGTGATATGATAGCCCTCTTTAAGTATTTGAAGGGATGTCATATAGAGGAGGGAGCAAGCTTGTTTTCTGCTGCTCCAGAGACTAGAACACGGAACAAAGGATGCAAACTGCAGGAAAAGAGATTCCACCTCAACATTAGGAGGAACTTCCTGACAGTAGGGACTGTTCGAGAGTGGAACACACTCCCTCGGAGTGTAGTGGAGTCTCTGTCTTTGGGTGGTCTTTAAGCAGAGGCTGGATGGCCATCTGTCGGGGATGCTTTGATTGGGAGTTCCTGCATGGCAGGGGGTTGGACTGGCTGTCCCTTGTGGTCTCTTCCAACTCTATGATTCTATGATTCTATGAATCAAACTTCTTTTATTTTAGGACATTTGCGCCAATTGTCCGGTGTTCTTGCCTATCTCATTCCATTCTTCTCTCCTGAGAAAGTTATTTAACTCCTGCATAAACTATTTAACTCTTGAAACACTGCCCCAGGACCCATTCCTTGCTATAAATATACACAGTTAAGCAATAGCAATTCAGTTTAGTATGAAAATGTCTAAAACCTTTGTTTGATTTCAACTGGACACCTCAGTAGCCGGCTACTCCATGAACCTCAGGCAGCTACTGAGCCATCTTCATTCTGGTAATGCCACATTTGGACCTAAGCTTGAGGATTGGTATAATAGTGACTTTTTACAACCATGCCAGTCACTTCTCTGCCTTCACATGGTTAGTTCTTGTTGGAAGATTTTTTGCATTTTCTCTTCCTCGCCCTTAGATAGATAGATTTTCCTGCGATCCTGCTGTCTCTCCCTATTGCAAACATCCCATTTGCTCCAACTGAATCACAGGGCAATAATTTTGCTAATTGGTAACCAAACCATGTGATGCAGGTCACTACCCCTTTGGGGAATTTCTTCTCCTGCATTTTTGGGTTTCCCTCCAACTTCCTCCTTTCTCAGATTTCTTTGGAATGATGGTGAGATAAGGAGTTCTTCTTTACCTGAACTATTCCTTAGCTAGGCTAGAATATAGCCTCTATGGATATGTAAGTAAAAGCCATTTGTTTAAACTGCAAGCTGCTTGTGTTTCTTGCTTTTGAGTCAGTTCTTAGAGAAGCATAGTTAGACAAAGACACATTTTCTGCTACTTTGCTGATTTAAAGCTAGACCCTAACAGGCTCGGCTTTGATATTTTTGACATTTAAATATTTTTGTTTCCTTAACAAAGGCTGAAGCCTTAGGAAACTTGAATTGCCTTACAGTGCTTGTATGTCTGATAGAGAAAGAGGTTTATCACACTAGAGGGCAAACAGGATTTAAACAGGAATTAAACAGGAAATGCCTTATGTTTAACATAGGGCATTTCCTGTTTAATTCCTGTTTAATTCCTGTTTAAATCCTGTTTGCCCTCTAGTGTGTGTTTAGCGTGTGCTTTCATTCCCCTTGTATAAATAAACTAAACTAATTTGGAACCTGCTTCTGGAGGTCTCTGGGTTTGAAACTGGTATACAAAAGCTTAAGATCTTGGCTTTATTTTACTCAAGCCCTCTTGCTGTTTCCTATTGAGCTAAATTAATTTTCTCATTGAATTCGGTTTATGGGTGCCCTCTTGGATCCCCTGCAATTTAGGTGACATATCTCTAGAGTTTCTGTAATGCAAGATGAAACCTGTAGTAACTGTTCTTACCTGGACATTGCTTCCCATCTTCCTTTTCTGTCATACTACTGCATTGTGAGTTTACAGCCAAGTATTGCATTGCCTTTGAATGTAAATAATTTCAGTAACAAAATTAAAGTGCCATGCTGTGGGTAGCTAAATTATTCAGGTGTAGCTATGTTGGCCATGCAGCAAAGTACTACAAAATCCAACATCCTCAAAACAGCAATACACTTTTGGGGCCAACTAAAAAGCACAAAATACATCACACAAGCTTTTGAAACTCCACTGGCTTCTTCATCCGACAAAATATGTCCTCACCTGACTAATAATAATAATAGGATTTATTTCTATTCCGTCTTTTCCAGGAGGGGAATCAAAGCGGATTACAGCAGTAATTAAAAACAGAATACAATAAAATCATAGTCAATTTAAAATCCCCTTGCCCTCCCTCCTCCCCCCCCCCCAAAGACAAACAAAATTTTAAAACATTAATCTAAAAAGGAATTAAACAGTGGACAAAGTTAAAATGTTTATACAAGGAATTTAAAATAGAAATAAATCCGAGAAGGAGAGTGGCCTCTGCCTACATTGAGGTCCCTCCAGGGCAACTTAACTACAACAAAAACAACATCCGATACATCTAACATGTCACTTTGCTTCTCCTGTACAATCTTTTGCCAGATGAAGAAGCCAGTGGAAGCTCTGAAAGTTTGCATGGTGTATTTTATGATTTTGTTGGATCAAAAAAGGTATCTTTGTTTTGCGGATTTTGTATTTTGTTGTACCTTCTTTTTGAAAATGATTCAGCCAGGGGAAAGGGGAGATTTGCATGGGAAAGAATAACTGTATTTGCTTTGCCCTCATGGTCATTTTGTCAATTTGTATAAACCAGAATGGCAGCTGCTTTCCCTACAGGTGAATTGCCCTAGGCACCTTCTTCTGCCAGTTCATTGTTGCTGTTAGTTGCCTTCAAGTTGCTTTGAACTTATGGGAACCTTATGGGTGAGAGACCTCCAACTCACCCTATCCTCAGCTCCTCAGGTCTTACAAACTCACTTACAAAAAAGTGCAGATAACAGTTTTATCTTATAAAAGAGGACTTACAAACTCAGGGCCACAACTTCCTTGATGGAGTCCACCCATCTAGAATGAGGTCTTCCTCTTTTCCTACTGCAGTCTATCTTACCAAGCATTTTCTTTTCTAGAAAGTCATGTCTCTTTGCATGATATGGCCAAAGTACGACAGCCTTAGTTTAGCCATCCTAGCTTCTAGGGAGAGTTCAAGCTTGATTTGCTCTAAGAACCATGTATTCATCTTTTTAGCAGTTCGTGGTATCTGTGGAACTCTTCTCCAACACTGTCAAATGAGTTGTTTTTCTTTCTATTCTCATCTTTCATTGTCCAGCTCTCACATCCATACCTGGTAACGGGATGAGAAATTAAAGGTTGTGGACAATCTTAACTTTAGTTAGACTCTAACCAAACTTTATTATTATTATTATTATTATTATTATTATTATTAACCTTTATTTATATAGCATTGTAAATTCACAGTGCTGTACATACAATCTTATAATTAGATGGTTCCCTGCCCTCAGGCTTAAACTTTGCTGTAGGACCTATTTCATAGATATTTTAGAAGGCCACGGAAACTCTTCTCCAACACCAAATTTCAAATGAGTTGATTCTCTTCCTACTAGCTTTTTTCACTGTGCAGCTTCACTGCCAATTCATCATACTAACCAGGCTTATCAACTAGATTTTCCATGAAATTTTCCATGTTCAGCATGCCACTCAGAGAGGGCATGTTGATGGGTAGCCACATAAATGCAGCTAACAAAATGTACACATCCAGGAAACAAAATTTACAAATCCACTAAATACAGTTCGCCCTTGCCTTACACAGAGGATCTGTTCCTGACCACCTGGGCTTATCCCACAGCTTTACAAGAGCGGGATTTTTCATTCTGGAAAAGCTATGGGACAAGCCCAGATTGCGTATGGGCTGCCTATGGCATGACCACAGGACAGTGCGATAAGATCCATCATTGACAGTTAAATGTGTGTCCTGTTGGGGATATCCGCAAGTGAGCTCCTTAGCTTTTGCCCCATCTGTGAAATGGTCTGTTTTAAATTGGTATTTTCAACAAACAATTCCTGTGGCCTCGCAAACATTTTGTTTGCAGAGCCAGACAGAAGATGCTGTGCAACTGCAGCTCCACCCAGTGGCTTGAAAGGAATTATATGAAAAGAAATCTGTGCTCCTTTCACAAAATAACCTGTAATTTACAAGAATCCCCACCACAATTAAGTCACAGGAATGGTGAGCTTTTGCAACATGCAGATGTAACCCCTGTGGATTATTGATCTGACCCAGTTGGTGGTGAAACCTTAAGGAAGTTACAAGCTCCAGTTCAGAGAGAAAATTGGAGAGAAAAAGAGCTATGGGCTGCATCCATGCTGCAGAAATAATCTGGTTTGACGGTGCTTTAACTGCCCTGGCTCAATGCTATGGAATTCTTGGAACTGTAGTTTGTTGTGGCAAAAATACAACAATTATACATAAAAATTAATATCCATTTCCATGGGTCGCTCTCTAATATACACATTCCTACATTCACTTTGTAGCATGCATACTTTTTGCATTTCTCCAAATGTGTTTTGTACAATATGTACTTTCCTCTAATATGGGCACTTTTGTGTGTATTATCAGAATTGCAAACTGAATTGCAAAATTCTGAAAAGACTGTATTTCTCCTACCTATTTTGCTTTACTTTTAAATTTATCAAGTCCAACTCATACAAAAAAAAATCCTCCCACCTCCTTATTTCAAGGTATCTGGTGAATTATATCATGATTGTCAGGATCTGAGTCCCTCAGCTTGCTTGCCTTCTTTACAGAAACCTGATTTACTTGATTGTAGCATTTTAATATTGTGTTAACCAGAATACAAGATGACGGCATATGTTGTTACAAGTTAATGATAATGTGAGCTGCTTATACAAAACCAGTGTGGTGTAGTGGTTTGAGTGTTGGACTATGAATCTAGAGACCAGGGTTCAAATCTCCACTTCGAGCATAAAAAAAATTGGGTGACCTTGGGCAAGTCACACTCTCTCAACCTCTGAGGATAGCAATTGCAAACCACCTCTGAAGAAACCTTCCAAGAAGCCCCTTTGATAGGGTCATCTTAGGGTCACCATAAGTCAAAAATGACTTGGAGGCACACAACAACAAGATGCCTACATTTCTTTGATGGTTAACAAGCAAATGCATGCGTAGTAGAGATTGTGCTAGGAATTTCATGGCCAGTCCCATGAGAATGGCTGGTATAAGATTGGAAGGAGGAGTAATTCTGGGAAAGAGGGAAGGCCAGAATGTTTAGCTTTATGGGTAAATTGTGGAACTGCAAGCCCACTCAAAGTCTGAATTGCTGTGTGCTTTAAATATACTGTGTTACTGCAGGTTCCTCAGTCTGGACAAGAAGCGTCTGCTGTGAACATCTTTAATTGCTAAATAAAGTTTTCAAATTTTACTAGTTTGGGTTTTCTGAGCTGAAGTGATCCCATACATGAAAGTGGTGCTGCTTCTTGTATTTCAGTGGAGAGACAGAACATAGGTAGCCTCTGACTCAGGTTGAACCCATCTGCCTCTGAACAGGTCTTGTGGGAAAGGGATGCAATGATGCAATTCTGGGAGATGCATGGAAATTTGATGTTAATCTTACATTTATCTATAAAAGGGGAACACATTAAAAATGATGTCCAACACCTGCAAAATTGAGCACTGCTTAATTAAACGGAAGTTTGTCAACAGTCTCCTAGTTATGCTGATCAGAGAAGTATAAATAGGGCAGAATGGTCAGTGCAGTGGATCTTTGATCGATGGGATTTATTTGTGACTCCAAAAGAAGGCTCTTGACTATGGGGAGACTTGCAGGAGAACTACAACAATTGCTGCATGGAACTACTGTTTTCACTACACTTCTACATAACTGTGGAAAAGCAGTATTTCTGCAGCACTAAAGGATTCTAGTATGGAAGTAACTCACATTCCACTTCAGCTGTCAACTTGCTAGGTGGTCTTAAGCAATCTGCTATTTTTAATATAACTGGTAATGGTAAGAAGGGGGGAACTCTCATGCCAAGTAAAAATAGAAGAATGACAAGGACAATCAGGGGATTTCCTGTTAACACAACAGCCATTGCAAAAAATCAAGTAAGTATAACGCTCCTAGTTTGTATCTGTATTTTTAAAAAAATATATGGTATCAGGATACCCTTTCATAAATGTTGATTAATAATAATAATAATAATAATAATTTATATCCTGCCCCTTTGAGAGCAATTGGGGCGGCTAACAATAATACTGTAGGTCTCACTGGCAGAGTTGTTTTCCTTTCAGAGTTCTTGAATATGTTTCCCCCACCCAGCCAAGTCCTTCCTTCCTTCTCATGTAGAAAAATGAAGTCCATGGAGTGATTTGGCAATGAAACGATCCTGTGATATGCCAGACTACAACTTCCATCATCTCCAGCTGGCACACTCACGGGCCTTGCTGTCTAACCCAACTACAGGGCACTGAATCCCATGCTGTGTCAATGGTATGCTGATGGACATAATAGTGCATTCTGATTTATCTTCACCTCTATCTGCCTGATTTTCTATTCTCCTGCAGCTTCCCCATTAGAGAATATTATGGCAGGATTATATACCCCAAGGCCTGAAAAAATCCCCATTGTTTTCTCTTGTTCTCATGTTGCTGGGTGTTGGCGTTTTCCTCGGCTGTGCCCGAAAGGCTCTGAGCAGCGTTTGCCAGGTTGGCAAGCTTCCCAGTGGTGTAATTGGACAGACAAACAAGCTCTTGGAAGGCAGATGCATGTACTCCTGTGGCATCCACGCCTCTTTCTTGCAAAGGACAGGAACATTGTCTCCCAGGAGTCCCACACCCTCCATGCTCTTGTTCCTTTCTGTTCCTTCCCAGAGCTGTGCAAGCTTGAACTGGCTTCCCACCTGATGCTTCTCGGCCTCGGCTCTGTCGTTCAGCTCCAGCGAGCTGTTCCCTGGTGGGCCATGTTCATTCAATGGAACAGCTTTGGTTTTACAACTGCAGGCTTTTAAGGCAGCTGTCAGGCTGAGGCTGTTGGGAGCAGACGGAGAAGCCTTGTCAATTTGTCTCTCAAGTGCTGCTTGTTCGCCTACCAACAGTGTAAACACAGAAGGATGAAAAGCAGAGAGAGGGAGAGGAGGGCAACTGTCACATGGAATCTGCAGCCAAAAAATCATGCCAATAGTTTTACCTGTGCTCTACATCCAAAGCTTCAGAGATCCCATATATGTTTGCATCATAGAATCATAGAGTTGGAAGAGACTCCAAGGGCAATCCGGTCCAACCTCCTACCATGCAGGAAGACAGAACCAAAGCACCCCTGACAGATGGCCATCCAGCCCCTGTTTAAAAGCCTCCAAAGACGGAGTCCCTACCACCCTCCAAGGGAGTGTGTTCCACTGTCAGAAGCTCCTACTGTCAGGAAGTTCTTCCTCATGTTGAGCTGGAATCTCAAGTTCACAGTTGTGAACTTATTCTATGCAAAATTCACAATTGGTCATTTAGTGCAGAAAAAAACATTTTGCATCCAGAAAATAATACCTGTACACATAAAATCCTTTGTTGGAAGAAAATTCTGCTTTCTGTGCAAAAAATTGCACGATGCCAGGTCTTACTGTCAAAACAAGATCAGAATAGAAGTATGCATGGTTATTTTGCAGGGATTTTTTTTTTTTTGTAATTACAGACACTCGTGCCAAAGTACAAAAAAGGCAATAAACATTTATTTGATACAGCTGTGGGTTTTTTAAAATACATACAGTACATAGATTTCTCCCTTCAAGGGTTTCAGTGGTGCTGATATTAATAATTATTTATTACAGTACTCAAGCTGAGGAATTATTTTATCAATCATTACCAAAAAGACAGATCGTCACAAATCAGGAGTGTATAAGATAGTTTACAGTTAAAACATTTTGATTTTTTTGATTTTTTTTGTTGAGGTTTTTTTTTTTTTGGCAAATAAACACTTTTTAATATATATTTATATATATATTTATTTATATATGGTTACAAGTGATAGACTGAAAATCTTTTTTTTTAAATTTTTCAAAATACATGTATGCATTAATGTCTGGCATTTAAAAGAAAAGAAAAGAACCAAAAAACCAAAACCAAACAACATTTGGAAAGGTACCACAAAGAAGGAAACAGGGGGAAGGGGCAGAAGGTTTTTGCATACCAGTGTGCAAGCTGTCATTTGCTTGGGAAAGTGGCCTTTTCCTTGGATTACAATGCCCAGAATCCACAGGCTGGGGATTCTGTGAACTGTAACCCCCCCTCCCCCCAAAAAAGCCACATGCCCACACTCAGTTGGCATACTGAAACGAAGGGGATTTGCCTCTAACCGCAGCTCATAGTAGAACACATCCTCCACCCATTTGAGGCTGTGAGACTACCATCAATTCCAACTCCTTGCAAGAAGCTCCCTGTTCCTTCTAGTGGACTAGCTGCTCCATCTGCCCAATCCATTGAGATTCTCAAGTAGGACGATTGTCTGTAGAGCTCAACATGCTTCTTCTAGGAAAAAACTTTATTCTGAATTCTACAGGCTGGTCTCAACTATAGTAAACTCATTGAATCAATTGTCATCACATAGATATGTCCTGTTGATGCAACGGGCCCACTATTATTGGGGACCAGCAATAGGATTCAGGCCTTTTTGTTTCTGTAAAGTTGGGTTTCCAAGGAGAACTACAGTAGCCAGAAGGATTAATTTCCCCGTACTTGACTCATAATAATGCTCAGTTTGTAGACACAGGTTTACATCAACCTCGTCTTCAACATGAGGTGAGACCATCAGATCTTAACTGTGCTATTTCTCCCCAGTAAAGCCCACCCATGTACAAAAAAACGCCTTCTGTGGCGATAAAACAAGCACTGGTCAAAATCTTTCAAATCTACCATTCAAAGATTTTGACCAGTGCTTGTTTTATCGCCACAGCAGACTTTTTTTCCAATGCATTAAGCATATTTGCTTGCAACTGGAAGACTAATCCTAGGCAGAGTTAGGTCTACCAAAGCTCATTGCGCTTGATGGTTTTTTTTCCCCAGGCTCAGCATCACTTTGCCCAGGACTAGGACAAGCGGCACAATTTAGGCACATCATTTTCATGATTTGCTGCAAATATGATTCGAGCACTTAACCCATTGGAGACCCTGATTGTCAAAAATACCCGAAAAACACTGTGTAGATCCCAACAACTGTTTTCACTGATGTTTCTGCTAAAGTGGAAATGTGTTGTTGGAAGCATTTAATACCACCATTTCATTTTTACCATATTTTATATACAAGTATGTGAGCATATACATGTGTATTAAGTAGCATTTTCCAAGATCATCTTGGAGTAAAGATCTATAAGCGTTTTAAACATCAGTACAATTTCCTCCAACATCTGGATGACTTTTTGGGAGATTCTAATGAAACTGAGTGGCTAGAAAAGTTCAACACTATGGCTGGAATCTTGCTGGTGTCTTATGCATGCCCAAATTCCCTACACAAGAGGATGCAGCCTTTTTGTCCAATGTGGGATGCCCACATTCAGTTCATGGTAGCAGAAGCAGAGTTGTGCATGTAGGATGATATCCTGCCAGCAGTATACATAAGGATGCACATTTGTGCTATGCATGTAGAGTGATTTTTTTTAAACAATGAGTAATGGTCCTATCCAGTTGACAGTGGAGTATGCACAGTTGCATATGTGATACTGTTGTGTATGTAGCAGAACATTAAAGTACGCAAAATAATGTCTGAATGCACATTGTCTCTATATATTGCCATTGCATTTATACAGTGGGTTGCCAACCATGCATGCTGACCACTAATCTACAGTAACTGCACCATTGGTATTTACCAGAGTAGTTGCATAAATGTAACTCCTCCAGAGGATATTTACATTTTGCTGAAATAATGGAGGATCTCAGTCATGTTGTCATAAAGGAAGATGCATGCATGAGATTACAGTCAACTGTGCATTTGGTTGTGCATTCAGGTGTGCATTCATTTGTGTAGTCCTGCTATTCAACATAAGGTTTGCGTAGCACAATATGAATGTCAAGATATAGCTTTGCAACACTGATGTGGCATCTCAGTTCACTATTTTTTAAAAAGGAATTCACTTTGATCAATGATCACAGTACAAATTGCCTTTCTGAAGTGACAGAGAAACATTGCCACTTGGTGGGAAAACTATTATGTGAATGTAATATATATACTTGACTATAAGTCGACCTCATGTATAAGCCAAGAGGAGGTTTGAGGCCAAAATTATGGATTTCAGTACAACCTATGTATAAGTCAAGGGTAAAACATAGGGGCACATAAGAGTGTAATGGATGAAGGAAAGAAAAATGACACCAAAGCATGCTGATATTTTCCCACCCAGACATTCAAAAAGGCCAGAAGCAGCATTGCAACAGAGAGAGTAGAGGCAGCTGTTGCTTCTTTGAGATTCTTCCAGGATGGACAAAGCTCTCCCCTTTTCCTACTCTACTCAGAGAAAGGGATGGCTCTTTTTTTTTTTTAATAAGATTTAAGGTACACTGACCTGTGGGTAAGTCAACCAAGTTTTTGGGGGTGGATTTTTTGACTTAAATATCTAGACTTATGCTTGAGTATATACAATAGTTGCTACAACAGGCTTAGGAGTAATGAGCAAAAGAGTATGTTCACACCTATCCTTCTAAGAGCAAGGATGTTTTCCCACACCAGATCCAGCCAGAGATCCCTTCTCTACATCAGATGCCTGCTGTTTCTAAAGCTATGCGGCCATGTTCTAGAAGAGTTCCTTTTTGACATTTTGCCAGCATCTGTGGCTGTGGATTAAACTGCAGCTACAATCTTTCCTTTGCATATATGCTAAAAAGAAAATGTTGTGTGGTGGTGGTATTTGCCACCAAGACAGCTTCAACTTATGCAGCCCTATGAATGCACGTAAGTTGACCCTATCAATTTACAGCAGCCCCCATCACCAAGTGCTTTACTCAGGTCTTACAAACTTAGGACAGCTGTGGCTCCCTTGATTGAATGAATTTACCTATAATGTGGTTTTTTCCTACTGCTTTCCACTTTTCCCACCATTATCTTTTCCAGTGAGTCATAAAGCATGACAACCTCAGCATGGATATCCCAGAATAGTCCACCTTTGTATGCCACTCTTGAAACAAATGCTCTATGCAGGTTTTTAAATGCAGCAAGGCAGATGTATGTACACATCCGAACTGCTCATGCTATCTTTTACACATATGCCAGGAAATAGCAGTAAACTATCACACCTGCAGAAGTTTAGTACAGTGGTAAACAGCAGTTTACTACAGTAATAAAACTATCCCTAATTTCATGCAAATTACTGCTGGTCAGGTCAGTGCTTTACAGCAGTAAGGTTAAGTCCACCATTAAATTACAATTGTAAAACAGTGTTAAGTCTAGCAATACTGTTACACAGAACTGTTACATGAAGCATTTCAGATCAGTGTGAAATCGAAGGCTTTCATGGACGGCATCCAGTTTTTTTGTGGGTTTTTTGGGCTATTTTCCAGGAATAAACTTTTCTAGATCATGGTCACACAGCCTGAAAAACCCACAAAAAACTATGGATGCTGGCCATGAAAGCTTTCGACTTCACACAGATCTTGTAAAACTACAAATCCCAGGATTCCATAGGATGGAGCAACAACACTTAATAGTGGTGCCTTGAGTCACCCTAAAAATGTGAGGATGCCATGCAGAGACGCTCACTCATTCTTGGCTTCTAAATAAAAACATGGGTGCTTCTGCTTCATAGAATTATTGAATCGTAGAGTTGGAAGAGACCACAAGGACCATCCAGTCCAACCCCCTGCCATGCAGGAACTCCCAATCAAAGCATTCCTGACAGATGGACATCCAGTCTCTATTTAAAGAGGCTTATCTCACCATTCTCAAGGCTGGCTATAATGGAACAGTGACTCCACTTTGGGTAACTTTTTAAAAATTGAGGCTGAAACCCAAAGTGCCAAACCTGCAATGGAAGACAAGAATCAGCATCCTAGCTAAATCCTTTGAAGTGTGGTCTAAATCCTGAAATGGATTCTTGGCCCCACTGACATGGAAGCCCCCAGCCACCCCACTGGTTAGGCTGCAAAGACCAGGATGCACCTTCAGGCTTCACAGATCTCTTCTTTTTTTTTAGCAGCAACCTCTCCTATGAGAAAGGTGAAGGTGGAGGAATGGCGTAATAAAGGGAGAGACATAAAAACTGTGGGTGTGATAGCCACCGAGCGAAGGATGGCTTGTTCCCAGAAAATGAAAATGAATGTCACACCTGCCAGTTGGTCTAGCAACTCCTATGGCTATGGCAATTTATAGAAGACTGATGCACTTCTAGGACTGAGGTCTGTCACAAAAAGGGTCACTACCATGACTATATGGAAGTTATTATTCAACAATTTCATCCTTGTATGTAGAGATGAAAATTTTGGCATTTTTCTCCCTGCTGTGGAGGAAAACAAGCATTTCTGCCCAGTTCTTGCCCAGTATTTGCACACTCTGAAGCGTATCAGGTAATTATTCTGCACAGAAATGTATGTGGATTTTTTTGTGTGTGAAAAAAAATATTTAAAGATGCCAGCCACAGATGCTGGCGATCAGGAATAACCTCTTCCAGAACACGGCCAGATAGCTCAACCCCCTCCCTCCAAAAACACATTATTTGGCAAAAACCACTTTTGGTCAAAAAACACAGTTTTCACACCAAAAATACCTTTCCAGAGTTCATGAGTGACAGGTTTATTTTTGTTTTGTTTTGCTTTGTTGCAAAATTACTGTTTCGTGCAAACAGCATGCACAAAAATTTGGTTTCGGGGGGAAGGAGAATCATGTATTTTTCCCTAGCTAGGTTTTCTGGGCTTTTATTAAAAGCCAAAAAATAAAATATAAATAAAAATAAACAACAGTGAAGATGCATTATATTCCTAACTTTGAGTGTTTCAAGATCATGCCTTGAATGTACAGTGTGCAAGAAAGATAAGTCAGACCTTTTCTTGAGTGCGGACATAAGAAGAGATTGTAAAAGGAACCAAGGATACTGCTTACAATGAATCCTGAGTATCATCATATATTTTTTGAAAAAACACCAAGTTTCTAGTCCTCATTGAAGAGGGTAGAGGGAACCCTGAAAGTATGGTAGGTGAAGTCATAGAAACCAGAGGAAGCTAAGAACTGCACTTTGGCTGCATCTGTACTGCAGAAATAATGCAGTTTGACAACACTTCAATTGTCATGGCTCCATCCTGTTGGAATCCTGAGATTTGTAGTTTGTTGTAATACCAGAGCTCTCTGGCAGAGAAGCCTAAATACAGCTGGCCCTCCACATGTGCGGCTTTAATTTCATTATTTGTGGTTTTGATTAATATGTTCTCTCTAGGAATCTCTAAATCCTCTAGCTCAACTCTGTCAGAAGTTGACCATAGAGATTTCACTGGAGGACCTGGAGATTCTCTGAACAGTGTTTTTTATTTGCAGTTTTTCTACATTCACAGCAACCCCAGCAAATATGGAGGGACCACTGTATCTCACAAATCCCAAATCCCAGAATCACACTGAGACATAGCAATTTAGAGGTGTCAAACTGCATTATATCTGAAGGGCAGATGCAACTCTAGTGAACATGAAGTAGAACTGCATTCAGAATACATCCCAGTACCTTCTTTCCACAAATGTTTCCCAGGTTCTCTCCTCCTGTTAGTCCCATCTCAACAACACCTCCCAGCCCTCCTTGTTAAAAACCCCTCAAAAGAAATAACATGGACCAACGTCTTTGCACAGTAAATCGGAATTCTTGAATAAATTTCCACAGATAGGCTTTGTCTCTCGAATCTTGTGATTTTATTTAGCAAATCTGTGCTTTCTCACAATGGACTTTTTTGAAGCGAGATGGGCTGGGGACTGGGAATTTACCAAAACCCTAAGTTCGGGGGTTTAGAACATAACAGCCACACAGAGGAGCCACAAACAATTTATGAAGTGGCCCCTTTTAGTTCTAAAGGACTGCTTGCTGAATTTGACAGTGAGCCTAGGGGGACTACATAAAAATATATAAGACTTTAATCATTCTAAAGAGGTGTGTGCATCTGCATGATATTATCTGGCTTAAGACTTGTGCTGTAGAACTATGATACAGTCTTGCAAAATAGCCACAAAGGAGAAAGAATCCAGCATCACATTCTCTTTTTGGGGACTGGGGAGGGAACCTATCAATTTCAGTTTCTCACAGTCTCTCATTTCTCCAGTCTTAAATTCAGTTCATCCCATGTTCTCCAACGTATCTGATTCTTAAACGTGGTTCATTGTGAGCTTGAGATTTTATTTTCAAAGTCTACATGCCATTTCACACACAAGTTGTGTGATCCTTTTGCCTATTATAACGAACTAGTGCATGTTATTTTCACTAGTACAGGTTTAAGTATCTCTTATGCTTGGGACCTTTCCCCAGATTTTGGAATACACAAGTAGTGTAGTATGTACATCTACTGTTTTTGTGGGACTGGAAAGAGATGTGAGGATCTGTGAAATTGTGGGAGGTGTGGATTCATGCTGTGCACTATGCTTGGATTCCTGCCATTTCACAGATCCTCAGTTTCTCTCCAGCCTTGTGTCTTTTTGCCACCAGCCATCTGTTCTTGCCTTCAAGGTGGCTGCTGTGACACTCATCTCTCTCCAACTTTGTGTCTCATTCATTCACTACCTGCATTGTGTATGAGACACAAGATTGGGAAGAGACTGAGGATCTGAGAGACGGATGAGCAGGAGTGCCACAGCTGCCACCTCCAAATCAGAAGTGGGTGGCTGGTGGCAAAAAGTTTTGCCTTTTGGATTTCGGAAATCACATAAATTGTGCTCTATCCTTTAGTAATATGGGATTAGCAGTAGCATATCTCTACACCATTGCTACAAACACCCCTGGGATCATGCTACATCATAAGAAAATGCTCAACATCTACTGCCAAGTGATAATAAAAAAAAAGGTTGGACCTTACAACCAAAGGTTAATTCCTCCTCCGATTTTGAAATAAATAAATTTAAAACTGCCACCACTGAAAAAGGCAACAGGAAGCCTCAAGAAATATTATGAAATACTTAAATTAACCTCTTGTCTTGGAACACGTACTGCCCAGCATCCTGAAAATGTGAGCCAAAAGTTCATTTTTTTGAGCTTTCATGTTGTCCCTAACTGGCACACAGAAAACCTGAGTAGCATCTATATCTGACTTTGAATGTGGCTTCCCATCTTCTATCCAGCCCAGTGGTATCAAAAATGGGGTTGAGGGCAGTGGGTCTATTCATACCTGACCAGTAAGCTATCTGTTAGTTTACTGGGCTATGAAGTGCACAGATATATATAGGCTTCCATTCCATGTTGGAAAGGGGATCCCAGGAGCTGTACTAAAAACAAAACAAAACAAAACCTCTTCCAAGCTCTACTAGTAAAAAAAAAAAAATGATTTAGAACTGGCTCGGCTATTTGTCCATTTAGAGGGCTTTCCTTTGTTAGAGGTTTTCAAACACAGGCTAGATGGTCACCTCTCAGGGATGCTTTAGCTGTGGATTCTTGACCTGATAGAGTGACCCATGGGAATGTTTCCAATTAGAATCATAGAGTTAGAAAGGACCACAGTGGCCACCAAATCCAACCACCTGCCATGCAGAAAAACACACCTCAACACTCAATGTCTATTTACAGACCTCCAAAGATGGAGTGGCAGCCACCTTTCGAGGAAGTCTATTTACACTGTCAGAGTTCTTACTCTCAAGAAGCTCTTCCTAGTTTTAGCAGAATCTCTTTCCTTTAATTTGAATCCGTTGGTTCATGTCCTAATCTCTGGAGCAGCAGAAAGCATGCTTGCTCTATCTTCTATGTGAAATCCCTTCAAATGTTTAGAAGGCTAAATGACCCTCTCAATTTTCTCTTCTCCATTCTCCATATATATAAAGCACAGTGTGTTGTGCTGTGGTCACAGTGTGGGAGCCAGTGTGATCTGAGTAAAACATCTGGGAGACCAGGTTTCAAATCCCTGCTCAGTCATGGAGAACCACTGGGTGACTTTAGCAAGTCACACTCTTCCAGCCTGAGAAGAAGGTGATGGCACCACTGCCTCTGAATCAGTATCACCAAGGAAATCCTAGGACAGTGTCTTCATAAATTGGGATTGACTTGAAAGCAAGTAGCAACAACATATAAGAGTTGTTCAGCAATGGGACAGGTTATCTGGACTCTTTTTTACTGTAGGTTTTTAAGTGGAAGAGGACTATATGGCAGGGATACTTTAGCTGTACAACTGTAGATTTGACCCAAACTGGGCTTGACGAACTTTTCAGGTTCTTCCAACTCTGATTCTCTGTCTCTAAGCAGTATCACTTCCTCTGACTGAACAGCTGCTTCAAGAGCCTCAGAAGACAGAGGTATATTCTAACATATGCCACTTGGTCTGCTTAAACTGGAAAGGGCAGGGTTTAAACTAGGGACCCTCTGTATCCAAAGAAAGTGTTACAGTTCCTTCAACTGTTTTTCAGAGATTGTTTTCAAATACAACATTGCAACTCTTTTGTAAAAACAGATCTCACTAAACAGGTCAGGATAATGCCATTAACTGTCCCTACATTTTACTGCCATGACATGCAAGAAAATAACCAGGTTTTTGGATGACATCCCAAATATTATTAATATTTTGTATCTCAGTGAAACATCAGTTGCCTGCCACTGCATTCAAATATTCCCTTCCCAAAGAGCAAATTCAGGCATTTTGGCAGCTATGTGATACAGGGAGAATCTTAGGTGCCTTAATTAATCTGCTCAGAGAGTGGATCTTAAATATACATTTCTCAAGAGAGTCAACCTGGCAAGAGGTTAGTTGATGCTTCTTTGCATACCACCAATGAGCAGTTCTTGAAATTACTTCTCAGAGTGTGAAGAAAAACTATGAAACTGCAAATCTGAGAAGGTGAAAATATAGTCAGGAGCTTAATTAACTAATAGGTAAGTAAATTTTCTTTCTGAAATTTCAAATGAGAAGAGATGTGAGGAATCATTTAACCCTGTTGTCAACTGAGGGGAGGTTGTTCCACCTCAAGTTTTTCCTATGCAAGGCCCATTAAAATGGACACTACTTCCACCAAAGTTTCAAACGTTAGAGACAAACGTTAACTTTTAAAAGAGCTGAAGGCACTGGAGGTATGCTATAGGCATCTTCCCTCTCTAAGTCTAGATGACTATTGCTGCCATTCTCCTTTCATCTTGGATCAGAAAGATATCGTTGGTTTTGCCAGCACTACAAAAAGGTACAAAACCCAGTAAGAAAGGTGATAGCATCACACCACCTGCATCCTAAAGAATGGGAAAATCACAGAGTTGGAAAGACTCACAAAGTCCAGCCTCCAGCCATGCAGGAATACACAGCTAAAAAAAAAATTGAGATATAGGGACCAAACCTCAGTGTAATAACATCCAAAGTCCATTCCCCTTTGAGGCTAGACAGTGTCACAGCTCTTACAGTCAAAAGGTTCTTCCTAATGTTTAAGTGGAAAAATATTTACTTGTAATCTACTGGTTCTCATTATAGTTTCTGAAGCAACAGAAAACAGGTTTGCTCCATCTTCCACATTACATCCTCTCAGATATTTAAAAACGGCTATCATGTCACTCCTCAGTCTTCTCCACGCTCCCTAGGTCATTCCTCAGTGGGCTTGGTTTCCAGACCATTTATCATCTTGATCACCCTCCAAAAATCACTGTTGCCTCTGTTTCCATGTCAAGGGTTTCTTCTCCCCATTTTGGGGTATGAAAAAAGTAAACTTGGATCAGGATTAAAAAGGAGGAAGGGAGAGGGATTTAAAAGAAAAGGAATGTGGCAGCACTTCAAAGACTAACATGTTTTCATTTCAGCAGTTTGAAAACTACTGTTTCAAGGATTGTAGGCAGAGTTCACTAGGGACAGCTCTTGTGGAAAGCATGAGTGAAATGCAATTGACCATGGATATTGACATGGATCCAAAGAAGGTGCTGACACTAACATAAAGGAAGGTTGCTACTACTCCTTTCCCATTCTCTGTCTCGAGATCTCTGTCCAGCTCCCCAAAAAATAGCTCCAGAAGGTTCCAGGAAACTGCAGAGTAGCTTTTCAGAAGCACAGGGGGATCTTTACATGAGAATGAGGCAGAATCAAGTAATATCCCTTTACATTATGAACTTGCAAGGTTTCCAAGTGGTCATCCAGTCCTAACTACGGATTTCTGCAAGCCCCCTTTGTTTGTATAGAGCAACTCTAGGACACAATACCAATGGGCTTTGTTCTCAATAATGACTGCAGTTTTCTGAGTCAGTCTTATTTTTTTGTATGCTGAAGCAGAAGGGAAAGAAAAGGAATTGCACCTGCCCCACACCCTCCACTTGGCCTGCAGCAGTAGCACCAAGCTTTGTATTAAAAATCACAGGTTTGAGTAATCTGGGAATGACTGTTCTTCCTTGGCCGGGCAAAATTAATAAACTATCCTTAGATTACCCAGCCTTCCTATCTAGCATCTAGCTTTTAGTGCCTAAGTAGTACTTGGATTTGATTCCATCAGAAAAAGTACCACAGTTTAAAAATGCACACTGCAACTGAACTTTTTTTAGTTCTTCCAAGCATAAAATATTAGCTTTAAGGAAGATTTTATAGGGGCAAAACAGATGGTCCAAAAGAAGCCCGCTTCCAGGCAGCTTGGAGTGTGGCGATCACTTGATGTACACCCCAAAGCTGCCCCAACCTGGAAGAGTCACCCTGAAAAGGAGTGGTAGAAAACTGCTTCTTTTCAGGGTGTTGTCCAGAACCGCAGCGGTAGGGCAGATTGGAGTTGTGGCGCCAATCCGGGGCAGTGCCAATCCACCATTTTTGGGCAGTCTGCTTTGCCCCAAAGTCATGCTCTAAAGAACAGCCAAAGTAGGAAGACATAACTTACAAATCTTTCCTTGTCTTATCTTTCTTTTTCGCTTTTGTTCCACAATAAACCCACACAGTTCTAACACAGGAATTATTTATTTAATTACTTCTGAACCTTGGCACATTTCTTATACAGTTCCCAAGACCACGCGAGAAATTACAGAGGAAAATGCTGAAGGTTCCTTTGGTGTTTCTACCGTATGCCGAAGAGGCAAGCGGCTTTAGAGCATAAACAGTAAATGTTTAAATGGAAAAGCAGCTTGCCTCTTCAGCAGTGCAAACTTGAAAGAGCAAACAAGACTAACCCCTGCTCTCCGTTTGTCCCAAACAAAGGTAGCTGTGTGATCAATCCCACCCCCACCCACCCCACCCCCATTTGCTGGATTGCAGCTATAGAGGATAAGTGAAGATTTCATCTAGAAGACTTTTTTTAGTGTCATAAGACATGGTAGATATTAAGATAAGAAAAAGGACAACCAAACCAGTACAACAGACCTCAGTATGACAACATTTAAGGACTGCTGCTCTCAGAAACGCATACATTTGCAACTGCCCGGCATTCAATTTAAAACATCCATAACAATGTAGGAGAAACATCATCATAAGCTCCCTTGGACATCCACATTCTAGTGCAATGCCACAGGAAAAGGGCTTGTATTGCACAGTTGATGTTGCTGGTGCTCAACATCATCAATCATCATCAGGGTTCCTTTCCCCTTATTGATCAACCCTACCACCCAACTAATCTCTATACCCCAAACCATTAAAGTGTGCTTAAGACTTTTAAACAGGTAAAGCGGAAAGCTATGCTTCAATTAGGAAAGGAAAACTCCACCCAATTCATACAATATTATTTTAATTTGTACATACCCCAAAGATCCTAGGTAATTTTCTTTTAGTACTGTGTTATATTATCTGCATATGTCAAAAACATAACTCCCTCTTGTCTCTCTCCTTTAACTTGTGCTTCAGTTCATCATCAATGACAAACGCTTCCAACAAGCATGGATTGCCCCAATATTGTATGAGTCTGCAAAAATTACTAGCCAATAAAATTTTGATTGTCTGCGTATACACAAGGTGTCAGACCTATCCTTATTGGTCACCTTTGGCCTATGGAAATCAATTGCAACATATTTACTACAGATTAAGCACTCCTTTTCTGAAATTCCAAAATACTCCAGAATCCAAAATTGTTCACATGGGTGGCTGAGATGGTGACAACTCTGCTGATGGTTCAGTATACACAAACTTGGTTTCATGCACAAAATTATTATATGTAAAAAATCATCTTCAAGTTCTGTGCATAAGGTTTATATGAAATATAATTGAATTTTATGTTTAGACTTGGGTCACACCTCCAAGTTGTCTCATTATGTATATGCAAATACACCAAAATCCAAAACATTTCTGTTACAAATCATTTCAGATAAGGGAGACTCCACTGGTACTAATTTAAATGTATATTTTAAAATCCATTTTATTTAACCCTCCTTGTTTTGGGAACTGTGGTTTTTGCGGGAGCTGAAAAGTGGAAAACTACCTTAACAGCATTACAACTTCTAGTCTCTCTTCTAAGAAAGTAGAGAGTTAGCTGAAATTCATAGTTAGGGCTGCCAAGTATTTTTTTAATGTCAGTGGAGCAGCCAATCTATTCTGAGTTTTAGACTGAATTTTAAAGGAGCCATCCTATTTCTCCAGATGGGTTCATCCATCACCTTGGATATCTTCTTAATATTCACATTAAACATCACAGCAGAATCAACATTTCCCTGACATGGTAGCCATCAATGGACTCCTCAATTCAGGCTCTTTAGTTGATTTTTTTATTC
This sequence comes from Urosaurus nigricauda, assembly GCA_034509955.1. Taxonomy (NCBI): domain Eukaryota; kingdom Metazoa; phylum Chordata; class Lepidosauria; order Squamata; family Phrynosomatidae; genus Urosaurus; species Urosaurus nigricauda. The sequence goes on from JAOEGL010000004.1 coordinate 6,803,922, forward strand.
CATCCTTCCAGAAATACTCAGGTGGCAGTGAAATCCCTCAGAAGTAGACACACGTCTACCAAAGCTCATGCTAACAACTTGTATATCTTTGAATTTTTCTGTCATAGTTTATCATATAGTAAGAGCCAATCCATGCAGTTATTGTTGACTGATTTATGGTGACTCTATGCATCAGAGACCTCTATGCATCAGAGACCTATTATAAACTGACCTGCACCGATCCTGCAAACTTAGGACCATGACTTCCTTGACGGAGTCACTCCACCAGCTCATGGGGTCCTACTAGCAACCAAGTATTTCATATTAGTCTGCCACCTTAAAAAAACAAACTACAGTCCTGCACTTTGCCAGTTGCAAAAATACAAGAGGCAAAGCTTTCTGTATTGCCACAATAATATTATGATAACTCAATATATGACTTAGTCTGTTAAAGTCTCAGAGCACTTTCCTGTGCAAAAACTGTAGTATTATAGGACAGTAGAAGCCAACCCTAACAGCGAGTGTTACGGAGAAAATGAGATGCTTTCTTCCATAATGCCTCACCCTTCTTTGTCAGATTTATTAAAAAAAACAAAACAAAAAAAAAGCAGACACAAGAGCATGATTTATCCCAAGAGTGACATCTGCTCTAAGCCAGCGATGGTCAGGGCAACTTCCTCATCTATCCAGCCTCTTTGCTTGCAAGGAGATAAGCGGGTCTTGCTGATGTCGTTCTATGTAAGTTTCCTAGCATCATGCCTTAGGAAGGCAAGCTAAACCAGTGTTTACATGTAGATGTGAGATTGTAACCCAGGGTTAAGGCGAACAACCATGGTTTGCACTTATCTTGACTAAATGTTAACATCTACATTGAGCAAGGATAACATCAACCAGTAAGGCTGAATGTACTTTGGGAATGTACTTCTGATCCTTAACCTGTCTTTAAACAACAGTAGTCATCTATGTCTAGTAGAACATTGTCTTCTATGTTCAGGACAATGATAGAATGGGTTTCCCAGGAAGATAAGGTCCTCTCTAGTTCTTTGATACCTCATTGTCAGGGTAGAGGGGCAATTTGCTGAGCGCACCCCAAAACATGGAATGTTGCTGAGCACCCCAAAACATGGAACTGGGCTGGTACAAAGTGTACAGCTTGATAAAAGATTATTTTGTTGGATGACAGCTTCCAGAATCCTTAAACCAGCATGGCTAGTGGTTATGCTGATGAGCTGATTCTGGCTTAAAGATTCTGCTGCTTAAAGAAGTAACTTTTCAAAAGTCTTACAAAGTTATCATCTTATAAGGATGTGTCCATATACAGACCTAGTTCTCACTGCAATGGGTAACCATGTGTCAGACCATGTCAATGTAGTGTAGGGAAGTGATGCCAGGATAGGTCCCCATCCCGAGAGACGTGGAGGGCTGCAACCCACCACACCACAAACAATTCAGGAGACATGGGGGACATATTTGCCATGTTTTTGGGGCTTCCTGGGCCATTTTAGGCCCAGGAAGGACTTTTATTATTACAGAAAATGAGAGAAAGTCACTTCCCGTTTCAAAGAAGGCTTTTCCTGGGCTTAAATTAGTGCAGGGTATCCCCAAAACATGGTGGAAATATCTTTCACGTCCCCAAGATGTAAACTTGTAGTACCCCCCCCCCCCCGTGTTCTGAACCCTGGGGAGCTATAAATACAGCTCTGCACGCCACATGCAGCCCATGGCCTACACTTTGCCAACCCTTGCTCTACATCAACTACATGGAAGTTCATAAGTGTTGTTGTCTGCCTTCAAGTCGTTTCTGACTTATGGCAACCCTATCATGGGGTTTTCAATGCAAGATTTGTTCAGAGGTGGTTTGCCATTGTCCTCCTCTGAGGCTGAGAGCATGTGACTTGCCCAAGGTCACCCAGTGGGTTTCATGGCTGAGTGGGGAATCAAACCCCGGTCTCCAGAGTCTCTTGGTTTAAAACAATTTATATCCGTTTTCTTCTCTGCCAGGAGCAGTTCCCTCAATACTTTGGATTACAACAGGGATTGCTCATTATTGCTGAGAAAATCCATATTCCCTCCAGGTAATGTGGGGATTACATCTAAGCTAGGAGGGAACAGAAGAATTCAAGGGGAATGGCAGAAGCTGTTACTGTTCTTGCTAATAAACAAGTCTGGCTGTCAAGGTGGACTGCTCTTCCACACAAACCCAACTGAACACTTGGTACACAGAAACACTGGACATAAAAAAAGTAAGATGGTTAGAATAGGACTGGAAAAATATTCAAAAATGGTTAAACCCATGGCAGGAATCCTTGATGTGAAAAATCCCAGACTGATGAGAATCTTTGCAATTCAGCACTTACTCTGGATGTAAACTTCATACATTTTCGGCACAGAAAATGTTTTTTTTTCCTGTGCTGAGAACCATATTTCTTGCACAGAAAATATTCCCCCATGCTATTTTTTTTAAAATCAATTTTGTGCAGAACAAGCACAATTATAACATTTTCTGTGCAGGAAATAAAACAAAATGTGTGCATTTTGCACAGAATAAGTCCTGAACTGGAAATAATCTCTAAAAACTGTGCAGTTTTCAAAGATTTTCCTGCTGTGGGAAGAAAACTGCTAAAATTCCTCATTGCTTCTTTTGAGAAGAAGATTAGTAAAGATTTACAATTGTAAGTGGAATTCTTTCCTCTAAAAATTGATTTTATTCATAAAGGGAACATTTTTTCTTAAATAGAGAAGCTTTGATAGTGTGACATACACCCCATTCTCACGTGAAGTGATATGGTTGACACACAGCTTTACCACTACAATGAGAAATAGGTAAATATATGTCCATGGCCAAAATTGTTGTTTTCCAACACACCCAAACACAAGAATGGGAAACAACACTTTTGGGTTATGCCAGCAACATTTTCTCCAAGGAATTCTTGGGACAGAACAATGGCACAAGCCATCTGTATTAGGCAGGGTGACTAGACGTCCTCCTTTTCCAGGACATGACCTACAATTCAGCCTTCTGTCCCGGATGAATTCCAAAATGTTCTGCATTTGGAGCAGAACTAAGAAGTGTGAATTTACATGTCTATGAGTGCTTCGAGCTTTTATTTGGCCATGTACTCAATTTTTCTTGAATGTCTTATATTTTGCGGTGCCTTCTCCTCCTCTGAGGTGAGGACATCTGGTCACCCTGGTACTAGGCAGCAGTGGCATCACTAGGCGGGTGGAGGGGTATGATCGCACTGGGTGACACCATCAAAGAGGGTGAAACCAGGCAGCGGTGAGACATCCCAAAGCCCCTCCTCACAAAAAAAGGGGGACCTTTCTAGGTGTCCCATTCCCATTTCAGGTGGTTGAAGACAGGGATGAAACCACAACTCCTTTCTCATCTCACTTCTGCATCTTCCTATTCCTGGTCTGGTTGACTCCTTTACATCAGTCCTTTGGGGAAGGCTGTTTGCAGTGATTTCCTCTTAAGGAAAGAGGACGTAAGCATGTACTTCATCCTTAAGGAGATGAAGATCTTTCAGAATTTTTTAAAACTGTTCTTTGGGGGGGGGGGAATCCCATTTTTGGAGTGGCAGCAGGATGCTGGGTCCCCCCAGTGAGACCCTCCTCCTCATCTGCACCACCATCCCAGGGGGTCCATGGGGGTGACACCATGAGCTTGGATGATAGTAAACTTAGTGATGGAACTGCCAGGCAGTGAGTACTGGTCCTACAGTAGGTGCTATTCAACATGTGAGTCATGCAAGACCAATGTAAGAGTTAAGGTCTTGGCTAGGTGGATAGTGAAGACCATATACAAGGAATCAACAAACTAGATAAGCCAGGATATATCCTATGACAAGCTGCAGGGTCCTTACAAAGGCATGCTTCCCACGCTCTATAGAGATATTTGAGAAATCAACTTACTCTTGCAGACTGCAATTTAGACTGCAAGAAAACTTCTCAGTGCCAAATTTCCACCCCTTCCCAATAATTTTATTTTTAAAAGACTTCCCCCCGCTCCAAACCCTGACATCCAAATTACAGCTTGTGAAATGGGAGCAAGCTGCTTGACAATCTAAAGCAAACCAAAAAGCAAAAATAAGCTCAAATATCAAGGTTAACTAATAAAAATAACAATAATAAACTCAACAGGGGAGAGGGGAGTTATTCTGAATTGTCCATTGTTAAACAATCTCATCAGATTTTTTTAAAAAAAGTGTTTCCTATGAAAATTATAAAAGAAAGCTGGTTTGCAACCACAATCACGACAATCAATAATTTCATTCATAGATTTCCCACCAGCTCTACCTCCTAACACATGACTGCTACCTGAAAAGCAATCCACAAATAATAATAGAAAAGCATATAACCAGCTTACACCTGGGTTCCTATTGCACTTTGCACGCCCCTTTTGCACCCGTTTCCTCCTCTTTACTCGAGCTGGAGGAAATGACAGACGTGGCTCCACACCAGCAACCATCTTATCCTTCTGACCCAACCATGGACGCAGTGCCTGCTCCATGGATGTGAGCATATGTACAATCTGTGGAGGTTTCCAAGGGAAGAATTATACTGGTCGTTTCATTCATTTTCCTCTTCCAGGGTGAAAACAAATGTCTGAGGTTATGCTGCAAAGTGGCTTCTCACTTTTTAAAAAAGGGATGAGTAGACAGTGGAGGCATTGAGCAAATGGGGAGTACTCCCCTCACCCCCATGACCTGGGTTGTAAACTAATAGTTAAAAAGAGTGTTTTTCCACCCAGTTTCTTATTTCTCTGGCATTTTACTGGTACCCCCCTTCTTGCTCTGGAGGGGTTTATTACCTCTCTCTCCCCCATCGGGGTTGCAGTCTATGGTCTGCCATGTCCCTGTGGCTTTCTTATGGTTAGTCTTTCCTGCCATGCTTTCTTTGCTTTTAAGAGGGACCTCTGGAGGCCTTTCCTTCGGCTTGCGCCCCCTTTTTTTCCCATCTGTGCTTTGCTTTTTTTCTTCACTGCCAGGAAGGGTGTGTTCCCCACTTTTCTTCTTCTTCCGGATGGCTTCTGTAGATGTTCGGAACCAGTTCTGTGTTTTGAAGAGGAAAAAGGGACACAGATATAATCTCAATTAGCTCACAAGGCGACCATAAAAAATTTGTTGCACAGCAGGGGGAAGGAGGGAGAAAAGCTCCAGTAACAATGGGCTTAAATGGTCTTAATTTTACAGACAGTTTTTTGTATGTTGCAATACTTTTTTGTATGTTTTTGCTTATGTGTTTGCATATGCTTTTACATGCATATTAATGTATTTATATAATAATAATAATAATAATAATAATAATAATATAATTTATTTATTTATTTATTTGTTTCTTTGTATTCTGCCTCTCCCTGTGTTGAACTGAGGCGGGTAACAGCAAGTGAGGAACAGTTTAAAATAAACAATTAAAAAAATCCAATGTGATACAGCATTAAAACATAATAATCTAAAACAGTAATTTTAAAAACATTAAATTAGAATTCATAACAAAATTGGGGAAAAAATATGCATCATGTGTTTTATCATAATGTGTTTAAATGGTTTTATGTAGCATAATCTATGTTGTATCCCACCTTGAGATTCGGGGAGAGGCAGGTAAGAAATAAAATGGAGTATTATCATTCTTTAGAGAGATCTTGTAGCACCTTTGAGACTAACTGAAAGGAAGAAATTGGCATCTGAGGAAGCTGACTGAAGTCTATGAAGGCTCATGTTGCCGATTCCTTTCTTTCAGTTAGTCTCAAAGGTACTACAAGATCTCTCTATGTACTGATTCTACAGACTAACATGGCTATATCTTTAAATTCTATTATTATTATTATTATTATTATTATTATTAAAAAGGTCTCTTAGAAGAGCTTAAAAACATGGTGGCAATACCCCCATCCCCAGTGGGCATTTGGAGTAAAAAACTCTTTTTGGGCAAGGTCTCCTGGCAGCCCACTAGCCCTCCACAGTTGCCCACCCCTAGTTTAAAAGAACAGTGTTAAAAGATGGGGATATAAATCCAGCCAGCTAATTCCAATTAATATTGGCAGGGGAAAGCTCCCCCAATGTCCTCTGCCAACAAAACCCATGACTTACCTCTGAGTGAGTCTTAATGATGTGGTATTTGACTCCGCTTTCTGAGCTAAACTCCTTCTGACACAGAAGACAGCGATACTTCCCCACAGAGTGGTCTCCCTGCAAAGCAAATGCCAGCTGTGTGAACTCCCTTTTTCTACTGCAACCTTCATTTTGGATATTATGAAATGTTCTGGAGGTTACAATTTTGGCCTTAGACAATGGCACTTTCAACTATAGTTGGGGGAAATATTGTAATTTCAGGTTCCTTCACACATCCATTCTTCCATCCATCCATGGATGCAACCCAACATCCCCTCAGTGCAATGTAAATATCAATATGTGAATATACAATCCTGAAGTAGAAGAGCAACGATGATACATGTCAAGGACTAGTTGCCATTGTGCAATGCGCAACTGCAATGTGTGTGCATAAACACAATGTTGCAACACTGCTGTATGTACAACACTGTTTCCACCACTGTCAGTAGAATATGTTGTGCTAAAGTGAGTAATTTGATCCACATGCATAGCTTGACTTATGTATGCTTATGTCACTAGCAGAATGCCAACCTCTCTCTCTCTGTGTAGTACTTTTCTTGCACATTTATAGAACTTCAACTGCTTTGGCTCCATCTCATAGAATCCAGGGATTTCTAGTTTTCTAAGATAGTTAGCGTTTTCTGCCAGAGAACTCCAGTTCTTCACCCAATTTACAAATTCCAGGCTTGCACAGGCTGCAGCCCTGGGAGTTCAAGTGGTATCAAACTTCTATTAATTAAGGAATGTGAAGTGGCAGCATGGTTAAATGTTGGTCCTGCAGCCACAAGATCGTGAGTTCAATCCCAGAGGCTCCAAGGTTGACTCAGCCAAGGTTGACTCAGTCAGTAAAATAAGTACCCAGCTTGTTGGGGGCAATTGGCTTACAGATTGTAAACTGCTTAGAGAGTGCTGAGTTCACTGATGAGGGACACATTGCAACACCTTAATTTTTTCTAATGCAAAAGCACAAAGGCTTCTCTTGAGAAATCTCTCTTCTCTGCCTAACAAAGGAGTTTGTGGCCTCACAATGGAAGGAGACAGTCTCAAAGGAAGTACCTTGTTTTGCTAATGGAATTTAAATTTTATCTCCTAGTACCACATGGCCAGAAGAAGGAAGAAACTGCCTGCATAGATATCCCCCCATAACATCTCAACTCAGAACAACACCAAGAACATCTTGACAAAATGCAGGGCTGTGACTAACACCACCATTTTTTCCCCTGTAAGATTTTAAACACTTTTGACTGAAGAAGAAGAAGCCAGTGGAGCTTCAAAAGCTTGTGTATGTGTGTGTAAGTGTGTATCTGTGTTGTGTGCCTTCAAATCATTTCCAACTTGTAGTGACCATAAGGTGAGCCTATCATGGATTTTTCTTGGAAGGATTTGTTCAGGGGAGGTTTGCCATTTTGACATCTATTGAAGCTGAGAGATTGTGATATGCCCAAGGCTGAGCTGGGATCGAACCCTGGTCTTCAGTCATAGTCCATTATGCCATTCATAAACCACTATGTCACGCTAGGTTGTGACATATATTTTATGCATTCTGATGGGCTCAATAAAGGTATCACTGTTTTGTGGATTTTGTTTGTACTTTGCTATATGGCAAACATGGTTACCCCTGGATATATATATTTAATAGTAAATTAGGTTCCAAAGGATCTACTAAAAACCATGTTTTGACCGTCAGACTAGTCGGACCTCCAAGGGAAAGGTCATTCCACAACTGAAGTACCACAGCAGAGAAGATCTTCTCCCATGACCTCTTACAATGCATCACACCCATTGATAGCACTCCAAGGTGGGCCTCTCTACTAGACCTCCACCGACATATATAAGGAGAAGTGTGCCTTCTAGTATTGATGTCCCAAGGTGTTTAGGGCAATATCACCAGCACCTTGTAACCTGGCTGAAAGCGAACTACAGTAGTCGGCCCTACATATCCATGGATTTAACCATCCATGGCTTGAAAATATTCCAACAAGTTATAAATTCCAGAAAGCTAACCTTGATTTTGTTATTTTATATAAGGGACATAATTTCACTACATTGTATTTAATGGGATTTGAACACCCATGGATTTTGGTATCTATAGAGGGTCCAGGAAATCCAACCCTAAGAGATGCCATGGCCCCACTGTAACAGAGTTTTAGGGCAGTTGGTATATTTTGGTTACTATTTATCTCAAATATTAGTACAAAAATGATATCCTGGGATTAATAACAACAATAATAGCAAGCCTACAACCACTATTTTATATTCAATACTGCTGGAAAAGGAAGACACAGAAGTTAGCAGTTTCATTGCACATAAAAGATGTCTACAAGCCATGGAGCGTTGCTCTAATTTATGACCACCATCTGATCAATAATGCTTTTGTAATTTCTCCTTTAGGTTGTTGAACACCTAATTAAAAGGCTGGATTCCCATTACAGCTGACCTTGTGAAAAATGAGCGGCCTCACTCTACCGCCAGGAGTGTATGATCAATTCTTTATTGACAAGAATGTGATGTATGTGCTCCCAAAGGGAGTGGAGCTGAGGGACACACTTCAAGAATTGTTCAGCAACTGGATCTGGACTATCCAGCTGAACCAGGCAGCTATATAATGGATGAAATACACCTTCACCCAATTTTTTTAAAAAATGGTGGGCAACAATACCAGAGTTGTGAACAATCTTTGTGTCCGCACCTGCTGGTAGGATGCAAATCAGTAGTTAGCAGGAGAAGATTTACTTGATTTTCAACAGATTTTTGGTCATTTTTTTGTTTGTTTATTTGAAGAGATGAATGGAGCCAACATGATGCTTCAGCAGTAGTTTCGAGAATTTGGGGGTAATGTTATTGTTGTTATCTGCCTTCAAGTCAATTCTAACTTATGGCAACCCTAATGCAACCCTATCACAGGCTTTTCTGGGGCTGAGATTGTGTAACTTGCCCTAGAGTCACCCCACGGCTTTCCATGGCCGAGCGGCAAAATGAACCCTGATCTTCAGAGTACTTGTACTAGATTCAAACCACCACACCATGCTGGCTCTCTTTTGGGGTAACCCCCCCCCAAAGGTTTTGAGGGCATCATCTTCAAAATGGGGATTGGGGAGCTTTATGCAGGCTGCACTTTTCTAACTCCCAAATACACTATCTGCCATTTTCTGGGTGATTAGAAAATGAACAAGGAGTGAGATGAAATTCCAAGATGTTCTCAGCTTTAATTTTGCCGGAGGGCATACTCAGAATTTGGTGTGGCAAGGGGAAAAGGTTTGGGGAAGCACATTTTACCAGGTAGTTGAGCAGCTTTCTGATTTCTTGTCTTAGCATACTTCTAGGGACATTTCTTGGGAAGAACGATAAAGCCAGTACAGGATTTGGAAAGTTACTTTTACAAAATAACCAAAGTGACACCCATTCTGCAGTGCAGTTAATTGCTATTTATCACTCCAGTTCTTAAAAGGTAACTACTTGCATCCCTCTTGGTTGAAGCAGATAAAGTTACTTAACCTTCCAAAACACCAGAATGCTACAAGGTGTTGGCCTGTGGTATATATTTCGTCTAAGTGGTGAGGCCACCCCACCACTACAAAAGTAACTTTAGATACTGTAACACCCCAAAATGAATGAAGTGACCTCTTGCTATATCAACCTCATGTATAAGTCGAGGGCAGTTTTTGGGGCCAAAATCATGGATTTTGATATGACCCGTGGATAAGTCGAGGATCAAACACTGGGGCATGTTACAAAAGATCTAAAGGGGGAAACAAATCACAACTTCCCTCCCTACATCTCCCTCTCTGGACCTCTTCCAAGTCCCAAGGGTGATAGTCTCAGCATGTAAAAGGGGAAACAAACCTCAGTGTGCACGCGCGTGCACACACACACACACACACACACACACTTTCCCTTTACCAAAAGCATTCCCAAGGCTCATGGCTTGCAAAAGAGTGGACAGACCACTCTCTCTCTTCCTCTGCACATAACCCCCAGGATTCCCAAGGCTCATGGCTTGCAAAAGAGGATATAAACCTCTCTCTCTTTCTCTGCACACAACCCCCAGGATTTCCAGGCTCATGGCTTGCAAAAGGGGATAGAAACCTCTGTCTCTTTCTCTTCACATAACCCCCAGGATTCCCAAGGCTCATGGCTTGCAAAAAGGGATAGAAACCTCTCTCTCTCTTTCTCTGCGCACAACCCCCAGGATTCCCAAGGCTCATGGCTTGCAAAATGGGGTTCAAGCTTGGGCATACTCTCTTTCCCCCTTTTCTGAGCAGCTGCTTGTTAGCTCTGGCTGCGAGGGGACTGAGGATGGATCTCTCTCTCTCTCTCTCGGACACACACAAACAAAGAGAGAGGGAAGAGAGCGCCACGGAGCAGGGACTGAAATAGGAACCTCCTTAAAGATCCCTGGCTACAGAAGAAGGTGGGCACTTCTTTCAGGAAATTTTCAAGTAGTATTAACTTGTTGCCCCGTAGGTAAGTCTACCCATGATTTTAGAGTCCATTTTGGGGCATAAATTTCTCGACTTATAGTCGAGTATATATGGTATCTTAATTCCCAGCCTGGCATAATGGTTTGGACTTTTGAGTCTGGAGACCAGGGCTCAATTCCCTACTTGGCCATGAAACCCACTGAATGACCTTGGGAAGTCCCAGTCTCTCGGCCTCAAGGGAAGGCAATGGTGAACTTCCTCTGAACAAATCTTGCCAAGAACACCCCATGAAAGGTTTGGCTTAGGGTCGCCGTAAGACAGAAATCACTTGAAGGCACATGACAACAATAACAGAATATAAAACAACAGTGGGCATCTACATGGCATCAGGAGACCAATCTTTCATCCCAACATGTTGACTGTACCCCCCTCAAGCATACTGAAACACCCTGTTTTTTCTCTCTTTCGCTTTCAAAAAGGTGACTGGAAGTGATGTCACCTCACTTTCTGTTGCCATTTTGAAGGAGAAATGGAAAGTTAAGTGTTTGAGAGGTGGGTTCTACGGACATTTAGGTGCAGAGGGGTTTTATACCATCTATCTAAACATTAGGAAGAACATCCTGATGGTGAGAGCTGTTTGACAGTGGAATTTCCTTTTGTGTGTTTTGGAGTTTCCTTTTTTTGGGGTGGGGGGAGGTTTTTAAAGAGAGACTGGATGGCTATCTATCAGGAATGCTTGGATCATGTATTCCTGTGTTGCCGAAGGTCAGACTGGATGGCCTTTCAGGTATCTTCCAATTCTAGGATTCTACAGTCAACTCTCTATGTTTGCAGATTTAACTTTTGTGGATTTGATTAATTTGCTCTCTCTAGGAATTTCTAGGTTCTCCAGTGCAACTCTGCCAGACATTGACCACAGAGATGCACTGGAAGACCTAGAGATTCCTAGAGAAAACAGCTCTCTAGGCATTTGTAGATTCTCCAGCATGACTCTATGGTCAAAGTCTGGCAGATGTTGACCAGAGTTGCACTGAAGGACTTGGAAATTCCTAGAGAGCTGTTATCTTAGGTAAAAAGAATTGTGTGGTTTTTTATTTGCATTTTTCCCCCACATTCACTGGTGTACTCCACCCCAGTGAATGTGGAGGGACCACTGTATTATTCTATCCAATGGGAAGGCTGTATGTTTTACCCAAACATTGTTCCAACTTTAACTTTTAAAAAATGTTAGTTAAATGGCTTGGGAAGATTGGTGGAGGGTTAGAATCCTGCAAAAGTGGCGTCCTGGGAGCACATCTGACCTATGTGCTGTACCTTCCCCATGCATAGTGTAAAGCATACATATAAATGTTCTGGTCCTTGAGAAGGGTGCCTTGACCCACTGAGACAATGTGTTGAGAAAATGACGAACTGCTCTTGAGATTTTTCATAATTTGAATTGCACTGCATAATCAAATCAAATAATTTATTATTTATTATTATTTATTATATTTAATAATAATAATAAATTATTCTTTTTTTTAAAAAAAATGCTAAAACACATGCAAACAAAATATACAAAAGAAAAAAAAGAAAAGTCCTGACATGACAAAAATCTATGAGAAATGCACTAAAACTCTCAGATATTTCTTCCAGTGAGGAGAAAAATTTCAAAATTATGTTGTCTTTGCATTCAAGAATGAAATATGTAAGTGAAGATTTACATCCCTTGCAAACAGAGACTCCTGTCAAGCAATGAGCTAGCTGCCAGCATTAACCTTGGAATTGCCTTACCTTGTTACAGTTGGCCAGATGGGCTTTCAGACCAGACACACTGGAGTAGATGGCTGCGCAACACTGAAACAGAAAACAAAACAAAACAAGACAGAAAGACAGATGGTGAATAGGAAATATATTGATTAATTGTACTTCTTATCCTGCCTTCCTGTGCACCCCCACTATGTTCAGAGTAGCTAACAAAAGTAATGGAAAACAAACAAAATGAACATTTTTAAAAATTTATTTTATTTTACAAAAGATTACAGAAAATTACCACCTATCTCAAGCCCAGTCTTCACAGATTTACCTGTTATCTCCCAGTGAGGACCATGCTAATCTTATAAGCAAGGGTAGGTTACTTGATTCCATGGCTGGGCACCTTGTTCCAACCTCAGAGCAAGCAACTTTTTCCAGAGGCTGTCACGTGGCACAGTGGGACACATGTGTGAATCTCTGCCCAGTGCCAGAACGGAGGGCTCCAAGTAATGGCAGGGAGAGGTTGGGGCGATTTCAGTGCCACGATACTCTGGGCTGCCCCCAGAGTATTCTAACCTGTGCGGACACTGTCTAAATCAATGGTTCTCAACCTTCCTAATGCTGCGACCCTTTAATACAGTTCCTCATGTCGTGGTAACCCCAAACCATAAAAGGAGCGGTGTCTCAGTTCCTAAGATCAACGGAAATATGTGTTTTCCGATGGTCTTAAGCGAACCCTGTGAAAGGGTCATTCAACCCTCAAAGGGGCCATGACCCTCAGGTTGAGAATGCTGGTCTAAATAATCTCAGATAAGTCCAGAGTATTTTCCCACTACTTCCTATTTCCTATCTTCTTACTCGTTTTTAATGTATAGGAAGTTTTGATGTGGTTTAGACTGATCTAAATTAATGTTTTTAAGTAGACTACTGTTAATGCTTTTTTATTTTTTATACTACAGATTGTTTTAGCTGATTTGTTTAAACACATTTTAAAATTTTAATGTGTAAGCAGCTTTGGGTCAATATGGAGAAAATGGGATATAAATAAACAAATAAAGAAGGAAGAAGGAAGGAGAAGGAAGGAAGGAGAAGGAAGGAAGGAAGGAAAGACATCAAAGACACAGCCATCTTAGTCTAGAAAATCAGTGTGCGAAGGGATCTTTGTAGCACCTTTGAGATTAACTGAAAGAAAGAAGTTGGTAGCATGAGCTTTTATAGACCTGAGTCTACTTGAGTATCAAATGCATCTGCGGAAGTACACTCAAGTCTATGAAAGCTCCTGCTACCAGCTTTTTTCTTACAGTTAGTCTCAAGGGTGCTACAAGATCCCTTAGCACACAAACAGACAGACTTGTGTACTGTTTCTTTTTGGGATAAGCTGTCTACCTTTTTTGCTTTGGGAAGATGTTCTGGAAATCTCTGTGTCTCATAGAGTACTTCCCACATTCCAATCCCAAATGAAATATCTCCTTCCTCCAGTCCCTGGAAAGCTGAGAGATGATCAAATTCCCAGCTAAAAAACAGAGCTTTGTTCACAGATGTCACTTAGTGATGCCACCTGGATGAGCAGAGAGCTTGAGAAAGGTACTTTTTGGAAATGAAACTCAAAATCTCTTAGCCAACAGTGCTTCTGGAATCAAGGATGGCTGCTGTTTATGCAAAGGTTCTTTTCCAAGCTCTTCTGACAGCAGCAATGTGGACATTTGCACTGTCAAATGCTTGATAGAGATAGCTAAGGGAAAGTTTGTGAACTTCCAGTTTTCATAGCAATTAAAAATTACAGTCACGGGAGGAGATGTGAGTGGCAGAAAGCTTATTTGTATGTTTTTCATCTTGTGTGTCTTTTTTTGATTCCTGGCAACACCATGGGTGTCTGACTTGCTGGGAAGATTAAATGTAAAATCCATTGAAAAGACTAGGAGTCCCAAGCGTGCAAAAACAGCTAATCAGAAGAGCGTACATCCAGACAAAAGTGCTTGATTTGAATAAGCAGCTCCTCTAATTGCATAGCCCCCCTCCATTTAAACGTCCATGCCCCCTTTTGCTTAATTAGAATGTTTGCATGCAATTGCTGCTCAAAAGCATGTTGTTTCAGAGTGAGAAAAGAGGCCTGCAGCTCCCCATGAGCCTTCAGAGCAACCTGAAATAGCTCTGGTGCAAATGGGATTCCTCTTAGCTCCAGCAAGTTACCTTTTTGTTGGGCTTTGTTGTCTGCTTTCAAATCATCTCTGACTTATGGTGACTCTAAGGTGAACCTATCATAGGGTTGTCTTGGAAGGTTTCTTCAGAGGGGGTTTGCCATTGCCATCTGAGGTTGAGAGTGTGACTTGCCCAAGGTCACCCAGTGGGTTTCCATGGCCGAGCTGGCATTTGAATCCTGGTCTCCAGAGTCACAGTCCAACACTCAAAGCACTATACCACACTGCTGGACTACAACTCCCCAAAACTCCAAGGCACTAGCTGTGCCACCTGCGGGATTTGGGCAGTTGCAATCGAAATAACTAACTTTCCTGAGCTTGCTCACTCAGAGGGTAGAGCAGCCAGTGCAGGCCCAGGTAACCTCCGATATCACAAACAAGTTACTTTTTCAATTTGGTTTGCTTGTCTTTCTGAGCCAATATGAACCCCCAAAGTTGCATCCTACCTCATTCTATAAGCTTTCTGGGTGGGGAAGGTGGTGGCTGAGACCTGGTAAAATAGTACTGTCAGTCCCACCTGCCTCTTCTGTTGACCTTGTCTGGCATAAAAAAAACCCACATTTCTTAAGTTTCAGGAAACTCTGATGAGAAGAATCGTGGACTGATGAGAATCTTCACAGTTCAGGATGTATTCTACACAAAATCTTCACAAAATTCTCTCTTTCCTTCCTTCTCCCTTCTTTATTTGTTTATTTATACCCCACTTTTCTCCATACTGACCCAAAACTGCTTACACATTAAAATGTTAAAAATGTTAAAACATTTTCTGTTTTCTGTATAGGAAGCAGAAAACAGAAAATGATGATGCAAGGCCATATTAGCAATGATTCAGCTGTGCAGAAAATGCTGCCTTCTCCACCAACATACTCACTGCAGATTTTGCGCAGAATGTATTTTACTAATTTTGCAGCACCTGCACTACAGAATAATGAAGTGTGAAACCGCTTTAACTGCCATGGCTCAATACTATGAAATACTGGGGTTTTGTCAGATTTTTAGCTTTCTCTATTAGAGACTGCTGGTGCCACAACAAAACACAGACCCCAGGATTCCACAGCAGGGTTTCATGGCAGTTAAACCAGTTTTTTGTGGAGCTTTCGGGCTATGTGGCCATGTTCAAAAAACTATGGATGCTGGCCATGAAAGCCTTCGACTCCACAGTTAAAACAGTGTCAAGCTGCATTATTGCTGCAGCACAGATCCTAAGTTCCCAACTGTGGAGCCTTGAAAAAATGCATAGTTTTTGAGAACTTTCTTGCAGTGGGAAGTAAATTGACCGACTTACTCACTGCTTTCTTTAGTGACAAAATAAAGCAAAGTATAACATCCTTGGCATAAAAGTGAGTTTCTGGTTCCTTGGGAGAGGTTAGGCAGGCCTCACATTCTGGGATTTGGGGTTGGGGGGACATTGTTGAAGCTTGACTCTGAGGGACACTTTATAGCATATCATGGAAAACCTTTTGGGATTAAAATTTCCAGGATCATCAACTAAGGTGATGAATTAAAGCCTCCAAGTAAGGTTCTCCACCTATAAGTTTGAGAGTGTGTCACCAGCAGTCATTTTGGTTGAGAGAGTCTGGAAGTTATAGTCCAAAAGGGTGACTTTTTCTAGTTGTGATTTGTAGGGAGTTTTTTTTACAACTAAAAAGGCAATGGCACCAGAGGAGAGTTAACTTATTCTACTGAAACAGGCTTCCCAGTTACCCAAATGCACTATATGCTGGTAAATTTTGCGGATGAACTACGACTCCAAAGTCTGGAAAGGATTTCAGATTACAATTCCTAGGTCATCAACAAAAATAGTTGCAAATTCTGGTCCTGGTAAGTGTACTCTTCACAGTGACAGTGTGAACTCGCTGTGAACTCGCTTTGTAGGCTCAAGACCAATGCAGTATAATCTGATAAAGCATCAAATGCAAAGACTTCCAAAGAAACAACTCTTAACATCCAACCTCCTTCACTTTATTCCTGTCTATAAATGCCCTCTACTGTTTTGGCTGATTCACACATTCCCTGAATCTTCACATAGAAAATATAACATGGAAAGTCTTCCTTAAATCCGATTCCTACAAAAAAGAAGGCACTTACAGCATTAGGGCAGTTGATGTGACCTTTTTCCTTCACTTCATTCTTCCAGGTCTCCAGAAGCCTTGGATTCAACTTTGGAAGCCCAGGACGGGTGTAATTTAGCTGTCAAAGAGAAATAATGTTGTTAATGGAAATCAGCACTGAGAGAAAATAGGAGTAATTCTCCCAGATCTCATCTCTAATCTGATCTCTCAAACTGGTAAATAGTTTGGCAGCATTCTCCTGCTTAATCATGAGGATAGTGTAGTTCCTTGGATGGACAGTAGCCTTGTTTCAAGCTAAGTGAGATCATAGTCTGAAACCCAGATTTTAAGTGCCTTTGTATTGAATAAATTTTGGATTGAAACTTTGGATTGAAGACAAGAGCAGAATCACTAACTCTCTGGGCCATGGGCAGCTATCATCTCAGCAGGAGTCGTGTGCTTTAGGGTCATTACTTCTATAAAGTGGATCAACCAGACCTTGTATTGCGTATCTCACTTTCTTCTGATTCCCAATATTTCTGAACAATAGTTTCCTTGTCAACACTCCAATGTAAGGCTCCCATCCCATTTTCTGCACCAAGGCCATATTAGAAATGATTCAGCTGATACTAATGTTCCAGGCCTCTCATCGGAAAGGGCCCCAGGGTTGAAAGAAAAAAGAGGTGGAAGTTTGCATCTTCCAATGGGTTATCAGCATCTCCATTTTCAGTAACTGAGTAAAAACACATGAGATCACTGATGTTTCAGGCCTGACGATGGGTTCAGCCATGAATATTTCTGTGCTACTCTCTTTTACTGAGCCAGTGTAGTGACTGAGTAATGGACTAAGGGTGTATCCTCTTAGTAGAAATAATGCAGTTTGACACCACTTTAAGTGCTATAGTGTAATCCTACGGAATCCTGAGATTTGTGATTTTACAAGATCTCTAGCCTTCTCTACCAAAAAATGCTGGTGCCTCACATGTCCAGAGGAGGGCAGCCAAAATAGTGAAAGGTCTGGAAACATGCCCTATGAGAAGCAGCTTAGGGATCTGAGTATGTTTAGCCTGGAGAAGAGAAGGTTAAGATGTGACATGATGTATGCTGTGTGCCTTCAAGTCATTTCTGACTTTATTTTATTTAATGGTTTAAGTATTTGAAGGGGTGTTATACTGAGCAAGCTTGTTTTCTGCTGCTCTAGAGACTAGAATACAGAGTCTCACAGCCACAGAGGCATGGAATTACATAACTCCTCTGAATAAAGAAAATCCAGAAGAGGGTTGTCATAAGCTGGGCTTGACCTGAAGCTACATACAACAACTATTGTGCCTTAATCTACTATACAGTGGTCCCTCCACATTTGCTGTCATTAGGGGTGAAGGACTCCCATGAACGTGGAAAAACCACAACTAAAAAGCACTATTCTTTTTTACCTGAGAGAACGCCTCTCTAGGAATCTCCTGGTCCTCCAGTGCAACTCTATGATCAACATCTGCCGAAAATCAACCACAGAATCATGTTGGAGGACCTACCTATCATGTTGGAGGAAGTGTTTTCTCTAGGAACATCTAGGTTCTCCAGCACAACCCTATGGTCAACTTCCAGCAGAGTTGCTCTGGAGCACCTAAAATTTTCTAGAGAGAACATATTAATAAAATCTGCAAATAATCAAATCCTCCCAAGTCAAAGCCACAAATGTGGAGGGCCACCTGTACTGTTTATTTGTTTCCTACACCTGCACTCCTAGATTTTGGAGCTCCTCCAGGATCCAAACCCCCTAGGATCCTTTATTCAACCTTGTTCCCACCAAAATCAATCATAAGCACTCACTCACCCGCTTTGTTTCAGGGACCAGGTCATCTTTCATCCTCCTTTTGGTCCAATCCTTAGCCAACTCATCTTCTGCTATCTCCTGCAAGTGGAAGACAGCGACTTGGGCGGAGGTGCGCCTGATCCTTCCGCTTGGAGTCCTCTCAAAATCTTCAGTGGGGCTGGCTTCAGGCTTTATCTCACGCTGTTCAGGAGGCTGAGAAGACAAAAGAATGGGTTGTGTAATGAGTTACCAAAAGAAAGACAAAAGTGGTGGTGACTGCAGACAATTAAGTACAATCTTCTGCATCAGCAGTTTTAAGGGTTGGCATGAAAGTCCTTGGATTGTACACCAAGCACTAACAGAGGTAATTAACTAGAACATGGTTCAACCACAGAAGTTAGTCTCTCATTTGATTTTCATTTAATTTCAAATCTCACTTTCCCACAAAAGGAAGAAAATGCGAGCCACAATTAGCTCACGGTATCTGGTTCATCCTAAATCCACACTTTCCTTCAATAAGGAAAATGTGTCCAATTCCACGTTAGATCTGCCATTAGCTGCTGTGGAAGAGAGTATGGCATACATTCTCTTTCTTGTTATACTGCAAATGTTGTTAAAGCGTTTCAGTTCAGTGCTCAGATTTAATACGATAGCTCATTCAATTGCTTTTAATTGTTCTCTCATTTAATAACTGCTTGGTTTTAGCTGTACTTTTGTTTTAATTCATGTTTCTAACTGCCTTAGAGCTATCACTGGAAGCAAGACATATATATGTTTATACTAAATTAATTAATTAATTAATTAATATCTTGTACTGCCTTTCATAGTGTTTTACATGCTGAGTATCCTTTATTCCTAAATAGTCCAAAATCCAAAATTGTCCACATGGGTGACTGAGATAATGACATCTTTGCTTTCTGATGGTTAGTGTACACAAACTTTGTTTCATGCACAGAATTATTTAAAATGTTGTGTGGAAAATTACCTTCAAACTATGTGTATAAGGTGTATACAAAACAAATGAATGTCATGTTTAGACTTAGAATCATAGAATCATAGAATCATAGAGTTGGAAGAGACCACAAGGGCCATCCAGTCCAACCCCCTGCCATGCAGGAACTCCAAGTCAAAGCATCCCTGACAGATGGCCATCCAGCCTCTGCTTAAAGACCCCTAAGGAAGGAGACTCCACTACACTCCGAGGGAGTGTGTTCCACTGTCGAACAGCCCTTACTGTCAGGAAGTTCCTCCTAATGTTGAGGTGGAATCTCTTTTCCTGCAGTTTGCATCCATTGTTCCGCGTTCTAGTCTCTGCAGCAGCAGAAAACAAGCTTGCTCCCTCCTCAATATGACATCCCTTCAAATATTTAAACAGGGCTATCATATCACCTCTTAACCTTCTCTTCTCCAGGCTAAACATCCCCAGCTCCCTAAGGCGTTCTTCATAGGGCAAGGTTTCCAGACCCTTCACCATCTTAGTTGCCCTCCTTTGGACATGCTCCAGTTTCTCCACATCTTTTTTGAAATGTGGTGCCCAGAACTGGACACAGTATTCCAGGTGGGGCCTGACCAAAGCAGAATAGAGTGGCACTATAACTTCCCTTGATCTAGAAACTATACTTCTATTGATGCAGCCTAAAATTGCATTGGCTTTTTTAGCTGCCGCATCACACTGTTGACTCATGTTCAGTTTATGGTCTACTTGGACTCCTAGATCCCTTTCACATGTGGTCTCATTCAGCCAGGTGTCCCCCATCCTATATCTGTGCATTTCATTTTTCCGCCCTAGGTGCAGAACCTTACATTTCTCTGTGTTAAATTTCATTTTGTTAGCGCTGGCCCAGCTTTCTAGTCTATTCAGGTCATTTTGAATTTTGATCCTGTCCTCTGGGGTATTAGCTACTCCTCCCAGTTTAGTGTCATCTGCAAATTTGATAAGTATGCCCCCAATTCTGTCATCCAAATCGTTAATAAAGATGTTGAATGGCACTGGGCCCAGGACAGAACCCTGTGGCACCCCACTGGTCACTTCTCTCCAGGATGAAAAGGAGCCATTGTTGAGCACCCTTTGAGTTCGGCCAGTCAACCAATTACAAATCCATGTAACAGTTAACTTGTCTATCCCACATTTTGCAAGCTTGTTTGCAAGAATGTCATGGGGAACCTTGTCAAAGGCCTTACTGAAATCGAGGTATACTATATCCACAGCATTCCCTTCATCTACCAAGCTGGTAATTTTATCAAAAAAAGAGATCAGGTTCGTTTGGCATGACTTCTTTTTCTGAAACCCATGTTGGCTTTTTGTGATTATGGCATTGGCTTCTAAATGTTCACAGACTCTCTGCTTAATGATCTGCTCTAGAATCTTTCCTGGAATTGATGTCAGACTAACTGGACGATAATTGTTGGGATCCTCTTTTTTTCCCTTTTTGAAGATGGGGACAACGTTTGCCCTCCTCCAGTCTGCTGGGACTTCTCCTGTTCTCCAGGAGTTCTCAAAGATTATTGCCAATGGCTCCGATATCACCTTTGCCAGTTCTTTTAATACCCTTGGATGTAGTTCATCTGGTCCTGGAGATTTATATTCATTTAGGTTAACCAGGTATTCCTGTACTACCTCTTTACTTATTCTGTGCTGAATTTCCTCTATTCTGTCTCCTGTTCCATTATCCTTAGGTTGAGCACCCTTTGCCTTTTCTGAGAAGACTGAAGCAAAGAAGGTGTTGAGTAATTCTGCCTTTTCTCTGTCCCCTGTTAGCATTTTGCCATCTTCTGCACGCAGTGGCCCCACTGTTTCCTTCTTCTTCCTTTTGCTGCGGACATATCCAAAAAAGCCCTTTTTATTGTTCTTAACCTCTCTAGCAAGCCTGAGTTCATTCTGCGCTTTAGCTTTTCTGACTTTACCCCTACATGTGCTGGCTATTTGTTTGAATTCCTCTTTCGTGATTTCTCCATTTTTCCATTTCTTATACATGTTCTGTTTAAAACTTAGCTCAGTTGAAAGTTCCTTAGTCATCCATCCTGGCTTCTTGAGACATCTTCCATTTTTCTTCCTCATTGGAACTGTTTGAAATTGTGCCTTCAATATCTCCCTTTTGAGAAACTCCCATCCGTCCCATCTCCAAGATATCCCATTATGCACATGCAAATATTCTAAAATCCCCAAAAATCCAAAATTCAAAACAGCTCTAGTCCCAAACATTTTGGATAAGGGAGACTCAAACTGTACTGCTATTGCTGAATACAAAGACAATTCAATTGGTTCGAGAGCAAATCAAGACTCAATTTTCACTAGAACTAAACTGAAGCTATCGTACTTTGGACACATCATAAAAAGCCATGATTTGATGGAAAAGACAATAATGCCTGGTAACACTGAAGGTGGTGGGAAAAGAAGATCACATTACAGATGATGTAACTTCATCCGCACTACAGAAATAATCCAGTTTGATACCACTTCAACTGCCATTGCTCAATGCTACACAATTCTGGGAATTGTAGTTTTGTGAGATATTTAGCATTATCTGTCAGAGAGCTCTGGTGCCTCAACAAACTAAAGTTCCCAGATTTCCATAGCACTGGGCCTTGCCCGTTAAAGTGGCATCAAACTGGATTATTTCTGCATTGTGGATGCAGCCCTCATCACAGAAGATAGAGGCAAGACCTGAGTAGGCTGCTAATAGTGTCTCATGGATGGCTCTTACTCACAGAGTAGCTATAAGTAAAGTTCAACTCGACAGGATATAAATACAACAGCAAATCAAGCCTGAACTCACATCAGAAGTCAAAATGAAAAACAAAACAAAACCTGAGGCTAACTTACTTTGGACATATCATGGGAGGACACAATGCATTAAGGTGAAGGCAGTAGAAAAAGAGGAAGACCACATTACAGATGCAACTAAGGAAGTCATGGCCCTGAGTTTGCAAAACCTGAGCTGAGCTGTTAATGACAAAGTCTTCTGGAGGGCGCTATATGTCAAAAATCAACCTGACAGCATGTAACAACAAATAACCACCTTTTTCAGTCCCACTGCATGTAATAATCCACTAAATGTGTGTTACATGTATAATTGCTAGAAGTGTCCTCCCCATGTCAGTCTTTAAACTCTTTTCATCACTTGCTGTAGAAAGATGTGCTACAGTTAGAAATACAGGTCTGTTACACCCTAGAATTAAATATGAACATCAAGTATATTTATGTGAGTTGGCAATTTTATACTAAATTAATAATATATTAATTAATTAATTAATATACTAATAATTCTCTGGCATTTTATTTTATTTTTAATTACTTTTTATTCAAATCCAAAAATTTCAAACTTAATATGAATCATGTTGCATTCTATTATCGTATTATACAATCTTACGGATCCCAACAATTATCGTCCAGTTAGTCTGACATCAATACCAGGAAAGATTCTAGAGCAGATCATTAAGCAGAGAGTCTGTGAACATTTAGAAGCCAATGCCATAATCACAAAAAGCCAACATGGGTTTCAGAGAAACAAGTCATGCCAAACGAACCTGATCTCTTTTTTTGATAAAATTACCAGCTTGGTAGATGAAGGGAATGCTGTGGATATAGTTTACCTCGATTTCAGTAAGGCCTTTGACAAGGTTCCCCATGACATTCTTGCAAACAAGCTTGCAAAATGTGGGATAGACAAGTTAACTGTTACATGGATTTGTAACTGGTTGAGTGGCCGAACTCAAAGGGTGCTCAACAATGGCTCCTTTTCATCCTGGAGAGAAGTGACCAGTGGGGTCCCACAGGGTTCTGTCCTGGGCCCAGTGCTGCTCAACATCTTTATTAATGATTTGGATGACAGAATTGGGAGCATACTTATCAAATTTGCAGATGACACTAAACTAGGAGGAGTAGCTAATACCCCAGAGGACAGGATCAAAATTCAAAATGACCTGAATAGACTAGAAAGGTGGGCCAATGCAAACAAGATGAAATTCAATACAGAGAAATGTAAGGTTCTGCACTTAGGGAGGAAAAATGAAATGCACAAATATAAAATGGGGGACACCTGGCTGAATGAGACCACATGTGAAAGGGATCTAGGAGTCCAAGTAGACCATAAACTGAACATGAGTCAACAGTGCGATGCGGCAGCTAAAAAGGCCAATGCAATTTTAGGCTGCATCAATAGAAGTATAGTGTCTAGATCAAGGGAAGTAATAGTGCCACTCTATTCTGCTTTGGTCAGGCCCCACCTGGAATACTGTGTCCAGTTCTGGGCACCACAATTTAAAAAGGATGTGGAGAAACTGGAACGGGTCCAAAGGAGGGCAACTAAGATGGTGAAGGGTCTGGAAACCATGCCCTATGAGGAACGCCTTAGGGAACTGGGGATGTTCAGCCTGGAGAAGAGAAGGTTAAGAGGTGATATGATCGCCCTGTTTAAATACTTGAAGGGATGTCATATTGAGAAGGGAGCAAGCTTGTTTTCTGCTGCTGCAGAGACCAGGACGCGGAACAATGGATATAAATTGCAGGAAAAGAGATTCCACCTCAACATTAGGAGGAACTTCCTGACAGTAAGGGCTGTTTGACAGTGGAACATACTCCCTCGGAGTGTGGTGGAGTCTCCTTCCTTAGGGGTCTTTAAGCAGAGGCTGGATGGCCATCTGTCGGGGATGCTTTGATTTGGAGTTCCTGCATGGCAGGGGGTTGGACTAGATGGCCCTTGTGGTCTCTTCCAACTCTATGATTCTATGATTCTATGATTCTTACGGATGCAGAATTTAATATTCCTGATATACAATGAAGGCAGACAATGGATTTGGAGTGGAAATTACTTTTTAGTACTACAGCTGCCAATATTGCTCAGCTAGCATGGTCAACAGTAACAGGATTTTGAGAGGTGTAGTTCCAAAAACACTACCTTCTCAAGCTCAAAATCAATAAAATTGTTGGGAGGAGGACAGGCTCAGGATCAGGGAGTTCAACTCACCACAGAAGGATGCTCAGACCTCACGTGATAGTCATGCCCAGCTTTTGACTTGTAAGTCTTTCCACAGTGTGGGCAGGTGAACACTGGTTTCTCAACTTCAGATGGCTGCTTCCCACATCGTTTCTGGTGGTATTGGTAGCCCATAAGGCTGGAGAAGGTAGCCACACAGCCCTGAAATAAAAACAGAAGTTTGTTGCAGAATACCATGGCACCAGCTTTCTTGGCAAATCTTGCCAAGAAAATACCACGATAGTTGAAGAAACCCCCTCTGAAGAAACTTGCCAAGAAAACCCTATGATAGGGTTGTCCTAAGGTCGCCATAAGTCAAAAATATTGTTGTATGCCTCCAAAACAACAACAAGCTACTAAAATAACCACACAACTTTATTGGGAACAATGGGATCCCCCACTTTTAGTCACCCTCGAGCAGGAGGTTTGAAATAAAATCTGAATTAAAGGAAGGTTCAATCCTCTCCCAAATGCACATGATGTTCCTGATCCTAGTCAGAGTTGCACACACATGGATAACTGCAAAAGGATTAGGGAGTGTTGCAAACTACATATTATATATTTAATAATGTGGAAAATTTAGGCTAGAAAGAGTTGTTTTGAAGGGATCTAGTGCCAGCTGTCTCTCTCTAGAGAGTACATTGCACAGTGAGGAGCTGCCTGTGATCGTGAAGACCCATTTTCAGTATATTATTAATAATAATGATAGTTGAGGTGGACTTCACACAGAGTCCCAGCAGGCAGGCTGTATGTTTAGCAGAGCTTGGTGGTGAGCCCAGGGATTACCCAGAATGCTTTCGCACCTCAGGCAGAGATACCAAGCAGCAGTTATAAACAATACTACACATACTTGCTTTTCCAATTTACCCCCTTATGATTCCTCCATGTACATGAGGGCACCACTATTAGCTCTCCCCAAACCCCTCCTTGATCTTCACAATAGGGTTGCCAGGTTGGATAGGGAATGAGGGTCCTGTAATTTTATTCCTTCTCAGATGGTGGAGCAAGAGGAGAGCTGCATCTGCACTGCAGAATTAAGGCAGTTTGATACCATTTTAACTGCCATGACTCAATGCTATGTAATCTTGGGGTCTGTAGTTTGTTGTGGAACCAGAACTGACAGAGAACGCTAAATATCGCCCCAAACTACAAATCCCAGAATTCCATAGCACTGAGCCAAGGCAGTTAAAGCCATGTCAAGCTGCATTATTTCTGCAGTGCAGATACAGGTGAGGTATCGTAAGCTACTATGGCACCTGTCCTCCCTCACTTTCCATGCTCCAACTTTCTACTTTCAGGGGAGAGAGTGTGTTTAATTGAGAGTGTGTTTAACTCTCAGTTCTTGTTTCTGGTGTCTCCACCGACAAGCTGATAGCTGTGTTGGGAGGGGACAGCTGTCTGAAAGTTGAAGTTTGGAAGGTAAGAGAGAACAGGTACCTTCATCGAGTTGACAAAGTTTTATGGTACCTTGTCTTGCTTCATGATCTGTTCAGGATTTAACTTACAGATGCCCCATTCCATATCTGACCTGGCCACCATACTTCACAACAGCCCTGGAGATGGTGACTGGCCCAAGGCATCCAGTGAGAGCTTCATGTTCAAATCAGGATTTGAGTATAGGTGTGCTTAGTTATGCTCTAGCAGAAAAATATACACTGCTTGGAAATACAGTACTCAACAAAATACATAAATTCCAAAAGCAAACCTTTATTTTGCCATTTTATATTTGGGACACCATTTTACTCTCTATTGTATTTAATGGGCCTTGAACATCCATGGATTTTGGTATCCATGGGGAGTCCTGGAATCAAACTCTAGCAGATACCAAGGGCCTACTGTATCACATCCCCATATATACCCATCCAAGAGTAGGGCATGCCACAACCATGGTGCCACAGCAAAAAAGGCTCTCTCCTACCTTTCCACATGCTTTCCACTGGGGTGACATAGAAACAGGCCCATTTGGGAGAACTCAGTCTTTGGGTAGGTGTATATAAGAAGAAGCTCTCTTTCAAGCACAGAAGAGCATTGAAAAGATTCCAAGGGCCATCCAATCCAACCCTATTCTGCCATGCAGGAAGACACAATCAAAGCACTTTCAACAGGTGGCCATCCAGTCTTTCCTTAAAAACCTCCAAAGAAGGAGACTCCACCACACTCTGAGGCAGCAGCGTATTACATTGTCAAACAGCTCTTACCATCAGGAGGTTTTTCCTAACATTTTGGTGGAATCACTTTTCCTGTAGTTTGCATCTATTGCTCCATGTACTAGTCTTTGGAGCTGCAGAAAACAAGCTTTCTCCATCCTCAATATGACACCCCTTCAAATATTTATAAATATGGGTATAAATAATAATAATGATATTATTATTATTATTATTATTATTATTAATTTATTATTATTATTTAAGCATGACCATGTCACTTCTTAAGCTTTTCTTCTTCAGGCTAAACATACCCAGCTTCCTAAGACACTCCTCACAGCACATTGCTTCCAGACCGTTCAGCAGTTTGGTCACCTTCCTCTGGACATGTTCCATCTTTTCAACATTGCTAGTGAACCCAGTGAAAACAGTAAGAGCAAAAACAAATACCTCGTTGGGGCATTTGAGTTTCCCCATCTGCTTTAGAACTTTCCTCAGCCTCTCCCGTTCTTCATGTTCAGACAGAGGAACAGCAGCTTCCACAGGAGCAGGCTGGAAAGAAGGAACCAAGACAGACAGCTGAGTTATCTACTCACTTGCACCACCCCAGGGCCAATTTCTACTTCCTAAAAGTTTTTGTCAGGAAACCGAGCATCCTGGCATATGTAACTCATAAGAAACCCAATGGACTTGAAATCTCTCTGAAGGGGGATGGCTTGGGGATCTTTAGCAAGGTTCAGATGTGGCCCTCTGGTCATATGAGTCCTACACCTGGACTAAATGGATTTTGTTATTTTTGACAAATTTTGACAAAAATATTATTTTTGACCTTTTTCTCATGTAGCCAGAAAGGCACCAGATGAATGTCACAAGTACAGAAAACATCAGAGGCCATTACAGAATCTTTTTTTGTGTGTGTGTGTGATATTCTGACACTTTTAATTTTTTAAAAAAATGCAAGCAGCTTCCAAGTTTTTATAGGCTTGATCCAAAGCATATGGCTGATACATAGTAAGACTTGACAGGTTAGAGGGATTTCCAGGCTTGGCTAGGGACAAGGGGGCATGGCATTTGTGCCCTGATCATCTCCTTGGCAGAAGGGAAGGTAAAATGTAACTTGCAAAAATAAAACTTGCAAAATAAGAGAGATTATTCAAATATGCTAAATGCACACACAGTTGCAAAATTCGACTTTTTCATTCAGAATGTTACTATGGCGCAGAATATTGTTATTACTGGCAGATGTTGCTAACTTGAGTTTTGGGCTACTGGTGATGATGGATGATTATTGATATGGCAGTCACCCAGGCACTTGTTTCCTTACTTTGTTGACATGTTCCGCCATGGTGTGATAATTCAATCCTGCTTTGGACTTGAACTGCTTCTTGCAATGCTGGCATTTCAAGGCATCCTGCAGCTGAAAAAAAGCACATGGGGGAGAATCAACTCATGTATTTCAAATGCAGAAGCTTCAGGATTGACATTATTAGCCTTTTGGAGGGGGATTTATAAATACAAACAGTAGAAGTAGGACACTGGAATGAGAAGATGGGAAAGCATATGAAGGCAATGAGAAACTCACATATTCATCCCTGCTAGTCTCCCCAAAATCATGCATAGGCATGAAGGTATGTACTTAACAACACCGAGAACTAGGAAAAGTTACTATTTTAAGACTGCAACTCGTTGTTAGGAAAGTGCCTTGGTTCTGAAGCATTTAATGAAATTAACAACAGAATTTAAAAAATTCTCCTCTCTGAAATAGTCAAAACAGAACTTTGAGAAGTTGCTATTTTGAACTACTGTTACCCAAATTGTACTAGAACTCTTCTAGTCTGCATAGCAAGCATGGTCAGTATGTAGCCTTTGGGCTCTGACTGTCATTGGACATGCTTGCTGATGGATTATGGGAATTGTAGTCCAAAAAGTAACATATTCAAGCGCTGAGTTAAAGTACCTCCGCCCTTTCATTGCCTGCAATTAGGCAGGTATGGGGAAGGCAGGAGAATTTTTGCCTAGTGCTACTGGAATCTAATATTCAGCCAGTTTAGAGGCTGAATGTCTCTTTCCACAAGCAATACCTTAATATGAGTGACTCTGTTTATTACACTTTAGTAATCAGCAGTGGTTAAGTGGTCTGAGTATTAGATTAGGGTTCAACTACACTGGACAGAATATTCTGGGCTGCTTCTGGAGCATTCTGGTCCTGGAGCTCTCCTGGATTCTCGCCATTCCCTTCACACTCTGAAGCAATGCCAGGTGGCTGTCTACACACATGTCCCCACTATATCACCCACTGCAGGCACCATGAGTTGCTTCCTCTTAGGTCAGAAATGAGGTGCTCAGCATCAATCACATGGCCAGACACCCTATTGTGACCTCAGAGGGAATAACCTGCTCCAGTAGTGGCAGTGCCAAGAGACACAGTGGGGATACATGTGTAGACAGCCACCTGGCATCGCTACAGAGTGATCTGTATTTTCCTGCAAAATCCGGAGCTAGCAATAAGTTTTAAAAATTGGTTTAAGGGAGGAATAGGGCAGATTCTGTGTGTAACTGGCCTCAAGTCATGAAGACAATTTGCACGTGAACCAGAGAGTTGGCCCTTCATCTTGAGAACAGGTTGCTGTGAGGAAAAGAAGAAACCACTTTACTGGGCTGATGTAGATGAGCCCTAAGACACAGGACACCAGGGTGCAAATCCCTCCCTGGCTATGGAAACCCAGTGGGATCCCTTGGGCAAAATACAGTCTCTATTTTAGGCTCAGGGGAATGCAAGGCAACCCCCCTCCCCCCACTGGCACATAAAAAAATGGTGACCAAGCAGTCCAAAAAACAGGTTCCAGATCAAACTAAGCCTCAGCTCTTACTACAAGCCAAAATGGCCAAAATAAGCTGATCATACTTTGGACATATCACAAGACAACATGCCTCTTTAGAAAAGGCAAAAATGTTCATTAAAGTGGAAGGCAGTAGGAAAAGAAGATCACATCACAAGTGGATAGACTTAGGTTGCATCCACACTATGCAATGACCTGGTGTGGAACCTGAGTTATTTTCATGGCATTCACTCTCCCCTTGACTGCAGTTGATGCAATTTGTGGGGTGGGGGCGAAAACACACACTTAACCCAGTGCATTTGGCATTGAGTCCTTTAGGGAGTCCTTTTTTTGTCATCTCAACAATCTGGATCTTTGACAGTGTAATTGTCCTACTGAATAGATCTGGGTTGTGCAAGATCGTTCCAGGAAATGGAGGCACCTCTGTTTTGGAATGATCTGGAGCCAATATGAATGTTGAGTAGCGTTTAAATGCTTTGGAGAGATTCGATTGGGGTAAATGTAGTGGGAACAGTGACTCTGTATTGTGTCACAAAAAAGTTCTGGATCTCCTTTTGACAAAAAGTGAGTGTGAATATGCCCCAAGGAAGCCATGGTCTTTGTTTTCAATGCTGTGCATGACCAAGGCTTTTGGAGGTTTCTCATTGATAGGATCACCATAAGTGGAAGCCAACTTATTGGCACATGACAACATCAGTGTCCCAAAACAGGTTCTGCTCTTCTGTGAGAGCCACAGAATGTTTCGCCTTACTGTTAGGATCAAAAACATATTACAGATAAGGGCCAATATTCTGTATCAGCTACTTAGTGAAGTAGCTGCACTTAACTAAGTAACCTCTTCTTGACCAACTCCCCTAAGCCTGATAGAAACATCATTCACTCGTGCCGAGATCACCGGAAGAATGGGTTTCCTTATCCCCCATGCAGTTGTCCAGTAAATTAAGATTGTATGGCTGAGTCAATAATGTCTTGACTTTGTCACAATTGTTACTAAGTTGTAAGGAATGGGAACTTGGCCTACCACCCTTTATTCCCCTCTCAGTCTACTTGCAGCTGCTGGAGAGGATAATGTCTGCAACTTCCAGTTTCAGGAGCTGAGGAAGGGAGCAGGGAGAAAGCTTGCTTCCTCTCCCCTTTAATTTGAACATCTAATCATGAAAGGGAATAGTGCAGTTCCTACTTTCTGGCAGACTTCCATGTGCTTCTTGAGCCCGAGGATGGTCTTCCGGGTGATCATGTTGCAAGTGGGGCAGGCGACCTCTCCCTTCTCACTGATCATCCGTTGCCAATGTTCCTCTGGGCTCACTAAAGGAAGAGAAAAGACCATCAGTAGAATCAAGGGTGTGTGCGTGTGTGAGAGAGAGAGAGAGACCCAAGCATGGGGAGCAGCCCAGATGATTTTTGAACCTAGTGCTAAATCTGGTTTTCTCCAATGCAAAACTTCCAAAAGTTACTGTTTGTGAAAACAACTCCCCACAGTGCCTCAGCTAATGGGGTATTCTAGGGGCTGCAGTCCAAACAACAAGGTGGGGTGCTTTTGGTTCCCTTTGGGAGGAAGACAAGTTAAGGAGATTAAAATAAGTGAGTAAGGCCTTGTCTGCACTGCAGAAATAAAGCAATTTATAAAGTTCCCACATGTATCATGTCTGCTCCTGAGAGCCAGTGTGTTGTAAATGTAAGTTTAGGACTTAGGGAGACCCAAATTCAAATCTCTACTCAGTTATGAAACTTACTGGATGATCATAGACTCATGTAATCAAAGGGTACATCTGTACTGTAGAAACGATGCAACTTAACACCACTTTAACCACCATGGCTTCATCCTACAGAATCTTGGGATTTGTAATTTTGTAAGGCATCAGCACTCTTTGATAGAAAAGACTAAAGACCTTGTAAAACTATGCTGCCGATATGAGATGGAGGGGCAGCAAAAGAGATTCTCACAAGCAAAATATGGGCTTGGCTTTGTTCCCATGGCAGCTTAGCAAGACGAGGCAGAAGCCAGGCCTTTTGAGTTGTTTATTGGATCAGTCTCTCGTTTAATTCAGCTTGGAAAAACTGGGAAACATGGAATGAGTGGGAAGAGTTTACAGCTGTGTTTACTTGGAATAGCCTCAATTTCAAAAGAAATGAAAGTGGGGCCAGTTCGGAATTGAGTGAATTCACTAATTCAGCGAATTTACGTGATTGTGTATTGATGCTGCATCGCGTTCGGAAGTGCCCGAAATTGCCTCCCAGTGCCCAAAATTGTGTGTGATAGTTTCTCACGCAATAACATGAAACCCCACGATTGCGTTCAGCAGGACTTCCCATTGCCCGAAAATGCGTGTGATCAGCTTTCATGCAATAACACGAAACTCCATGATTGTATTCAGATTGCCATTGGATTATACCTCCAATTCCTGTCGTATGATAAACTCCTAAGAGAGTAAATTTTCCAAGTTTTGACAATAACTACTATCTATCTATCTATCTATCTATCTGTCCATCCATCCATCCGTCCATCTATCTGTTGATCGGTTGATTCTATTTATACCCTGCTCTTTAGAAATGCTCTCAGAGTGGCTTACAAATTGTTAATTGGACAGTTCCCAGCCCTCAGGATTACAATCTAAAAAGACATGTTTGAAAATCCCCAAGTGATCTGTAGGACAGTTCACAAATCCTCTAAACATGTGTTTCTCAAACACTGTTTTTCCAGCTCTTTTGGACTTCAGCTCCCAGAAGCCTCAAACAGCACTGCTGGTGAGCAGGACTCTTGCGAGTTGAAGCTCACAGCGTGAGGAAGTCCCTATTTTGAAAATCACAGCCCAAAATCAAGGGTGGACAATGGTGGTGGGTCTGAGGGGGGTGTTTTTGGTCCCCAGCAGCCACAGAATACTAAAACACCCTTCCCCCCTCCCCCCCAAAAGCCAGAATTGGCTACAAATCCATTCTGGTTTCAAAAAATGAGTATCCCTTTTTCTACTTTAAACAGCACTGGAGAGCCTTGTAAATGAAAAGGTGGCCTGCCATACCTGGAGGCTTCCAGAGGCATACCCATACTGTGTGCATGTGTGTGTTGTGTGCCTTCAAGTCATTTCTCACTTATGGTGACCCTAAGGAGACCCATGGAGTTTTCTTGGCAAGATTTGTTCAGAGGAGGTTTGCCATTGCCTTCCCCTGAGGCTGAGAGAGTGTGACTTATCCAAGGCACCCAGTGGGTTTCATGGCTAAACAGGGAATCGAACTCCAGACTCCACTCACAATCCAAGACTCAAACCACTATACCACAATGGCTCTCATGATACTGTAATAAATTTTATCTCTTACCCGTGTTTCCCCAAGGCATGAGGCTGAGAATGTGTGACTTGCCCAAACTCACCCGGTAGGGGTTTCATGGCCGAGATGGGAACTGAATCCTGGCCTCCAGAATCGTAGTCCAACAATCAAATGACTAGGCAACACTGGCTCTCTTTACCCATACTACATAGTTATAACAATTTAATGCCACTTTAAAATGACTCCATTTTATGGAATCCTGGATATGTAGTTTGGTGATCTATTTAGAAAGCCAGTGTAGTACAGCTGCAGAAGTAGAGTCCAGGGCTTGTCTGAAGTGTAGACGTCACACTTTATCTATCCCTAGCATAAATCAAATAGACAGGGACCAGAATGGAGGGCAGGAAAGGATGCTGTTTCTGTGTGCGCACAGATGTACATGTTTTTCTCTGGCCCTCCATTTTACCACCCAGAGGAGTTCCAGGAGTAATTGGAGGATAGTCCTTCAAAAAGAGAACTGCCTGCGCAATTGCTAAATTGAGCAATGAATCAGCTAAATGCAAAACTGTGAACTGCAGAAAAGCAATTTACAGTGATGTATTGTAGGAGAGAAAGACAGAAAGTGTGCTGTAGCAGGATTTGAGTGTTAGACTAGCAGCACATCTATACTGTAGAAATACTGCAGTTTAGCAAGTGCTGCTGCTCTATCCTATAGCAATAGCAACAGTAGCTACATTTCTATACTGCTTCATACTGGACTAAGCAGTCTTTAAGCGGTTTACAACACTACCCCCAACAAGCTGGGTACTCATTTTAGCAACCTCAGAAGGTTGTGGAATCCTGGGATTTGTAGTTTTACAAGATAGCTATCCAACCTCTTTTTGAAGACATTGAGAGAAAGAGAACCCATCACATCTGCAGGGACCTGTCTGCACGGTCCATTTCCCCTCCCTATTCTGGAGGTGTCTTGTTCAGATGATGTGTACCCTAAACCCCAATTCTAGTGTTAGTGGCGTCCCCAGACTTGATGTTACCAGGTGTGGGAAGGGGCAGGTGGGGAGGTGGCCGAGCAACTGAGGGAGGGGAAGGAGTTTTGCACCTCCTTCACCTCTGCACAGGTTCTTTCTCATGAGGAAAACGCACGTAGCCAAAGCCAGGAGGGACATACTTGTCCCTGCCTCTGCATGCTTTCCTTGTAAGGAGGGAGCTGGGCAGAGGTGAACCCAGTAGGGCCAGGCCTGTACCCCTTGTCTTTCACCTCTTCATGGCTCCTCCTCAGAGAGTGAGCCACCACAGTGAAGAAGAGTCTCCTTCCTTGGAGGTCTTTAATCAGAGGTTGGAGGTCTATCTGTCAGGGATGCTTTGATTGTGAGTTCCTGCATGGCAAGGGGTTGGACTGGATGGTCTTTGTGGTGTCTTCCAACTCTATGATTCTAAGGGGCAGACACTGGTAGCAACACCACACTCCCCACAGCAGGAGGGCCCCACTGGGTGTTGCCCCATTTCTGGGTTGTCACCTGCTACAATCCGCAACCCTTGCACTCCTCTAGTGATGCCACTGCAAGCAGTCTGAACAACTTCCAGACCACTTCAGCACCAGAGCCAGGCTATAGCACACACAACATGTATAAACTACCTCTTAACACCTGATCTTCCAGGAAGATCTGGAGACTTTTGTTCCTGAGCTGTGGTAGGTGTCTGCATCGGCCTCCCATTGAATGGCCAGGCACATCTGCCACTGTTACCAGTCACTAGCTCTGAGGTCAGAACGAGGAGCCCAGCATGTAAACATGGACACCTCATTCTGACCTCAGAAGTAGGTGACCTACAGTGGCAGCAGACACACCATGTGAATCAGTGGGATGCCTATACAGACAGCCACTGTGGGGACAGGTTACAGGACAGGTAGGGGCAGCTGTGGGGCCAGGATACTCTAGGCATCCCCTGGAATATCCTTGTCAGTGCAAACAGGGCCTAAGTCATTAGTTCCATTGTTAACCACTCTTATCCTCAAGATGTTCCTTCTAATGCCAAATTGAAATCTACCCTTCTGTAACTTAAAACCCTAAGACCTGGTCCTCCCTTCTGGTAAAGCACAGAATAAACCTGTACCCTCCTCTCTTTGGCTGCATCCACAATGCAGAAATAATGAAGTCTGAAACCACTTTAACTAACATGGCTCAATGCTATGGAATTCTGGGACCTGTCATTTGTTGTGGCACCAGAGCTCCCTGACAGAAAAGGCTAAATGTCTCAACAAAACTACAGTCCCCAGAATGTCATAGCACTGAGCCATGCTAGTTAAAAGAGCTGTCAAACTGGATGATTTCTGCAGTGCAGATGCAGTGTATGACAGCCCTTTTGGAGGGGTCAGGAAGAGATGCCATCAAGGAAAAACTATAACATTGCAGAGAGGCTACTGCAGGAGGAGATATGAGAAAGAGGCCTTCAACACAATAGACAACCTGTTACTGGAGTTGCTGCTGTTGTTGCCAGCCCAACTGGTGGTGTCTCCTTCTTCATACTATATCCCAGCATTTTCTTCTTCTGCTCTTCATTGTTGTTGTTGTTGC
This sequence comes from Urosaurus nigricauda, assembly GCA_034509955.1. NCBI lineage: Eukaryota > Metazoa > Chordata > Lepidosauria > Squamata > Phrynosomatidae > Urosaurus > Urosaurus nigricauda. Next base: position 6,839,024 of record JAOEGL010000004.1, read on the forward strand.
CACTGTTGCTGGTTAAGGCTGCCTCCAGTTTCTTGGCTCGGTGGGCTTTTGCCTTGTCTTCTGCTTTTGCTAGCCCTGTTGAAGAACGGGGTGGAGGCATTTTGAAAGAGAATAGAATAGATCACACAGTTGTTTTCTTAGAAGACTGTGTGCCATCTAGTCTAGCTTTCTGAAACTGTGGCTTCTATGGAAGGGAATAGGGTTGTGCATGTTCTGTTTGCGTGGGGGGGTCTAGACCTTATGTTCTGTTAGTCTTCATTCTGGGATTAAATCCAGGCATGGGGATTGTGGCCCCTGAACCTCCCCACCACCAAAGCACCATTTTTGAAACAGCTCATTTTTAAATATAATAAATTGGTACAATTTGGGCTTGTTTTGAGGTGGTGCAGCCTGTGGGGAAATTGGGACCTCATTCCCAAACAGCTGTTCATCCCTAGTTTTAGCATGAACTTTAAAAGAGCTACCCACATGCGCTTGATTGTCTATAATTGTTTGTAGCAAAGCCCTTCTGAACAAAGGCTATTAAACCTGGCTTTCATAATTGAGCGCTAACATATTCCACTAATTTTCCACTGAAAAATAACAAGCTAAAGGTAATTTTGCACAACTGAGGGCTAAAGCTGACAAACCTCACACCCAGCTTTAAAGAACTTGGCTCACAAAAACAAGGACATCTATTCCATTAAGACAGACAGGATCACAGCTATTCAAATGTGCATGCTTTGTTTTGAAGACCAATAACAATACAAAATTTATTAAAGAGAACCATTAACTCCCATCCCCACCACAGTAATTCTGAAGTGATCCAGTTTTTTATATATAAATTGAGAATTTATATATTTTTTAAAAAAGGATTTTATAAAGGCAGCAGCTTTCAACTCAGAATGTAAACATGCTACTCTTCTAGATGGCAGCACCCAGAAAACCCTCTGTTGTCATGCCAGTTAGGAGATTCTGGGAGTTGTAGTTCAATAGCAACTCTCCTCCTGTACTGCATGGAGGGGGCACAATTATTCCCCCCCCCCCACACAAACCCCTTATTCATGGTGGTACACCAGCACATCACACTAGAAATTATGTCATGTCACTTCTGGTCACCATTTTCAGACAATTCATTGAGACTTTGAACAGGGCTGGAAAATCATAAGCTGTTCTGGGGTGGTTTAGTGTAGTTTTCAGCAAATCAACCTAAAATTGTGCTGGATTTTTAAAATATATAAACTCAGGGTGTTGAGGCGACTGCTGAAGGCTTTCAGGGGCCACAAAGCAGGGTTTGGGGACCAGATGCAGCTCTCAAGTTTTTACTTTCCACACCCCTGCACTATCAAGTGTGACAGCAATGTTTGCAACAGCAGCACCGACACAGATCTCTGACCCGCTAATGCCTGCAAACTCCAGCTGTCAGTTCCGATCAGAAACAGCTGTCAGGGAGAAGTAATACAGAGAGCCTGAGAAGGGGCAGCAAAGTGGGAAAGCTATAGAAAGGAGAAGAGGCAAAGGCCTAAGCTTTGGCATTTGCTCATACTCACATTTGCTCTAGCCACAAATATCAGTTATCTTGGCCTCACCTATTCTTCCCTTCTTTCTGTGGTTTTGCCATTATAGCCTCTTGCTCCATTCCCCCCTGCCTCTGTTGTTCCCATCAGCGTCAACATTTAGATTGTAGATTCCTTGGAGAAGAAGGCTGTCTTTATTGCTTAGGCTAGTATATGGAGTGCAATGTATGCTGACAGCCCTGGAAAAGTCTAAATGTAAGGAAGCAGTGTTTGATGTTGGTAATAGGCTAGAGGAGGATGAATACATTGATGCTTAATCCAGAAAAGACAGATATAAACTGAAAGATAAACTCAGTCAAGGAAGTCATGATCCTGAGACAGCAAGACTTGGGCAGGGCTGTTGATGATCTGGAGTTCTCTCACTCACAGCTCTCCCCATGTCAAAGACTACTTGATGGCACTTAACAATAAATTATGTTACTTCTTAACCTTCTTTTCTCTGAGCTACACATATCCAACTCCCTAAGTTGTCCCTTATAAGGCTTGACTTCCAGATGGGTTACTCTTTTCTGCACACTTTCCAGCTTGTTAATATCCTTGAACTTTAGTGGCTAAAAATGGACACAGTATTCCAGGTGAGGTCTGACTCAAGCAAAACACTACTATACTCTTGACAGTGACTGGGAGCACACGTCCACAGCTGTAGCTGGATGTGCACCAACCAGAAACATTCCTGGAGATATCAGACTCTGGCTTCAGGGACACATGGCCTCATTGCACGCTGGCTTAACACAGGACTGCCTCTACAAAGTGTTCAAAAATTCAGTATTAAGTGGTACACAATTATCTGCAGCTGTTGACTATGGCCAGTTTTGGGGTGCATATCAGTCTCCTGTTAGAACAGCTTCATTGGCTACTTGTGTATATCCAGGTGAAGGGTGGTGGTTTATTTTAGACCATTAAACTTCATGAATGGAGTCTAACAATGGAATGAATGAATGAAAGAACAAACGAACAAACAAGCAAATGAATGTAGATGTTGACTTAATGACACAATGCTGGATGGACTCTGGCATGGATCCACCCCAAACAAGCAATTAAACCAACAATATACAGAATTCTTACAAAAGCTGGCGGGGGCAGCAATTGAGCAACAAAAGGCTGTGACAGGCCCTGTCTGCATTGGCCAAATAAAAGGTCTCCCTCACCACTATCCTTTCAGAAGGAAGAGAGGATGACACACAGCCCAAATCCTGATTCTGGTGCAGACAAGCCAGATGACAGCCAACCTATCCAGCAGTAAAATCAGGATACATCCCTCTTAAAATTATTAAAAGACCTCCCTGTTTGCTCTGAATCTTCTCAGAAGATCCGGAGTGCTCCGTTCCAGAATGGGGCAGCTGTTCAGATACACATTCTTTGGTGCTGCCTGGCACCGATGCTCCGTGTCACTCGTTCTGAGGTCAGAATGAGGTGTCCACTCATGTGATTGAGGCTGGGCACCTCATTCTGACCTCGGAAGCAAGTGACCCATGCTGGCAGTGCTGGGCAGAAAAGTGGGATACATGTCCAAACAAATACCTGGCACCAGAACAGAGAGCCAAGGTAATGGGGAAAATTCTAGGCTGCTCCAGGGCCAGGATAATCCAGGTTGCCCACAAAGTATCCTGGCCAGTGAAGATAACAGCAAAATCATACAAACTCACCAATAAAGAGAAGGGATTATTTCCAAACTATGCACATCACACTTGTTCTTCATATCATATCCTAGCTAATGTAGTATTTGCAGAATATGTCAGGATGTTTTGGAACATGGCTCAGAATGTTTTGTGAATATGAAACTATTTTTTTCTTCAACATGGCTCTATTGCATTTAGCCCCTTTGGACACTTTTCGACTCTTCCTCTGTACATGAAATTCAAACAGCTAGTGTTAAAATATAACACAATTTTAGATCAGGCTAGTTGAAAACATCATATTCCAATTATCTTAACTGCTTTTTTATCTTTATAAGTGTATATTTAAATTGTTTGAATACTGCAAACAGTTTACTCCCATTTTATTTTTCACTTATGGTATGGTTTTAGCTTTAAAATGAGAATAATAAATTTTAAGCTGTCTTTAGTGACAATTTTGAGAAAAAGGCTGGAGGATTATTATTATTATTATTAAGCTTTATTGGATGAGGACGACGCTGATGATGATCATAATCTTTGCCTAGGTTCTAAGATCCTGGAAGAGGTCCTTCTCACTGTTTGCCACCATCAAAGAGACATTTCCTAGGAACACAAGACAGGGACTTTTTTGTGCTACTCCTAAGCTCAGAACTCTCTGCCAAGGGTTCCCCATTCTAGGAATTCTGGAATTTCTTAAAAGCAAATGAGGAATGCAGACAAGTAGATGTGAAAGACTTTTTCCCACCACTGCTGAGGATCTCTTCATATGTATTTGGGGTGGGTATTATTATTATTATTATTATTATTATTATTATTACGCTGTAAATTTACGCAGTGATGTACATACAATCTTATAATTAGATGGATCCCTGCCCTCAGGCTTACAATCTAAAAGAGACAACACAAAAGGAGAAGGGGAAGGTGGTGGGAAGGGCATGAGGTCCAGTGGTTCTTCTCTCCCTCTGGGGCCTGGACCAGGGCAGATGGATTGGAGGGGGTAGGTATCCTGGGGCAGATGGAACAATCCTGGGAACACCAACAGGCAATCCTTGTGCCCAGTTTGAACCAAATGTGCTGCTTAGAATACTTCTCAGAATCCTTCGTAGCACACAAAGGGCTCTGTGGTAGAAATGCTGGTGCAGCAGCCATTCCCCAAATGCAGAGAATTTCAAACACCCCACACTAGAGAATCCCCAAGCTGGGAAGAAGTTCTTACTTTACCTTTCAATCCAAATGTTCCTGAGATGGATGGCTGTTCCCCAGTAAATTTCTTAGGAGTTTTCTGTTTCCTTCCTAACTCAAAAAGGAGAAAACAGAAATAAAAGTTTGGTCAAACACCTGCATGCATTAGCCACACAAAGCTAACTAATCCATAGAATCCTAGAGTTGGAAGAGACCACAAGGGCCATCCAGTCCAACCCCCTGCCATGCAGGAACTCCCAATCAAAGCATCCCTGACAGATGGCCATCCAACCTCTGCTTAAAGACCTCTAAGGAAGGAGACTCCACTACACTCCGAGGGAGTGTGTTCCACTGTCGAACAGTCCTAACTGTCAGGAAGTTCCTCCTAATGTTGAGGTGGAATCTCTTTTCCTGCAGTTTGCATCCACTGTTCCGAGTTCTAATCTCTGGAGTAGCAGAAAATAAGCTTGCTCCCTCCTCAATATGACATCCCTTCAAATATTTAAACAGGGTTATCATGTCACCTCTTAACCTTCTCTTCTTTAGGCTAAACATCCCCAGCTCCCGTTAAGTCTATAAACTGGAATCTGGGCTTTCCTAATTGATTCTGCAACTCCTTGTCCTGAAAGAAGAAGAGCAAATAACATATGCATTCTGTTGAAGAAAGCTGCCCAATGCACCTCTGCATTAGGATTGGGAAGAATATTCACCAGTATTAATTTCTTGGCTGGAAAAAAGTTTCTCAGGACACCAGAGAAACGCTTTCAGGAAGAATTAATATAGCAGGGAGGTTTTCTGTGCAGCTTTCTGCACATCCCAAATTGTACTGAGAAATTATTACAGTCAGCTCTTTGTATCCATGGGGGTTCCATTCCAGATCCCCTCTGTGAATGGCAAATTCTGTGGGACCTCAAGTCCTGTTATCTTCAATGGTGGTGTGACATGTGCATGACCATGTTGGTGTGGTGCAGTTATGTGCTGCTACTGAGGAGAACAGGGCAAAGCCATCTGCAGAACCTCTGATCCATGGATGGCAAGCCCACAGTATTTTCAGAAATATATGCAGTTCTTCTGTAAACAACAACAACAACAACAAAACCCCTCATTTTTTGCATAGTCAACTTCCCCTTTTTGTTAACTGTTTGCAGAAAATAGATTTTCTACTCCCAAAATACACAAAGATGGTGCCAGTGGCATTATAGCCTTTGCTGTCATCTGGTGCAGTGACCTCCAAGATGCCAACCGCCCCACCCAGGCCACTGATGAGAGGGCAGTTTTGGGGCCTCCAGATGGACGTTTGGGATCTCCTATGGGGGTGGGGGTGCTGTGGCTGCAGACAACTGTTTTGGGTCTTGTGCATCTGCTGGCTGCAGCCACACCAGTCCCACTGGAGGCACCATCCCACTGGGTGTACACCCCTCCCCCCCACCCGAGATGTCAGCCGCTGCAGTCGGCACCCATCATACTCTCCTAGTGACAATTTGACACCACTTAGCTTGCCATGGCTTCATCCTAGAGAATCCTGTGGTTTGTAGTTTTGTGATGGCCTCTTTGGCAGAGAAGGCTAAAGGCCTAATTAAAGTGCAAATCCCTGAATTCCATACGACAGAACTGCAGCACTGAAAGTGATGCTAAACTGCATTATTACTACAGTGTAGATGTATCGTGACATCCCTATTCTGTACCGATAACTACTCTGTATTCTGATTTGGAGAAACACAGGGGGACAACAGGGAGAATCTAGGCCTGACCTATTCCAAGTTGGGGAGACGCAGCTCTGGTCTTACTGTGCTTCATCCTTTCAGGGTCTTCCTCCTGCTCAACAGCATGCCTGTTTGCCTGTTGCTTGGAGCCTCGGCCCCCTGACGGCTGAGCCAAAGGCGTTGCTGCTACCCCACTGGCCACGGTCTGGAATTCTTTGACAGCTGCACATTCACCATTCTCAGGGCGTTGTAGGGCTTTTTCCATCTTTGCCTGTTTGGGATGGATGGTGGAGGAAGCTGAACCCTCGGCAGGTCTAGGGCAAAGCACAGAGGGCTGATTGAAAGAGGAGTTTAAGACACTGGGGACTTTCCTTGCATCCCACCACTTCTTTCCACCCCAAATCCAAAGGGAAGCAATCCCCTCTTCGCTACCTCCAGAGCAACAGTCCCGTACCTTTTCTTGCCTTTGTTGGCTTTGGGCACTTTGTTTTCCACCGGTGGGGCCACAGCTTGCAATGGCCTGTTCAGATGGTTCCAGAGGTGGTGCTTTTCCAGCTGGGTTTTAGAGGTGAAGGCGGCTTCACAGTACGGGCAAGGGAAGGTCCGTTTCTCCACCACAGTGCTCTGCAAAAGAGCAGAAAGAGGGAGTAGGGAGTAGAAGCAGGGGAAAGGGAAAAGAAACACTAGCCAGAGCTGGGAAACATAACCAGTGTTTAGCATAGGAAAGGACAAAGGGTGGCCCATGGGCCACATGCTACCCTTGGGGACAAGTCTAGGGTTGCCAGAGTAAAAACTGTCTGTGGCTTCCTGGAGGACCAGAGTTTGGGAATCCCTACTTTAAGGGTTGTGTAAAAGAGGGTGGTGTAGTGGTTCAAGCTAATAGTGCGAGGAATGGAGTAGGAAATGGAGGAGTTTGTACTACAGGTGGATGGACTCCATAAAGGAAGCCACAGCTACTACTCGAGTTTGTAAGACCTGATCAGGGCAGTAGATCATGGAAGTCTCTCATTCATAGAGTCACCATTCCCAATTTCATGACTAGCAACAACAGTATAACTTGGAAGAAAGTAATGATTAGAAGCTTATTAGATTAAAAATGACATGAAGTCAGGAGAAGTAGCTAACACTGGAGAATACAGAATAAAAATTCAAAATGATCTCTAACAGTCTGATTTCAGCCCACAAAGCTGAAATCAACCAAATGAAATTCAAAAGAGAAAAGTTGTGTATTTAGGTATAAAACAAACAAACAAATAATCAAACAAAAACAACTAAGAAAAACTCCTCCATTTAAGTGCAAATATATGAGCAAATAAAAACAAAGTTTTTCAATTACAGGATGGAGGAGACCCAGTTAGTCAGTACTGCATCCCAAAGGATCTTTGGTTGAATAAAGCTGAACAGTTCTAACATCACCAACTACAATTTGGGGCGGATGGGGGGGGGGGGATTATCTAATGCAAATGTAAAATGTGTTAATAGATCATGTGCAAATATCACGGGAATAAGAGGTTAGCTCTCTTCTGTGCTGGCCAGACCACAGCTGGGATGCCATGCCAATAAAAACTAACCAAAGAAATATGAATGTGCTGTGAAAACAACAATAACACAGAAAAACATTCCCAGTAGCTATCCAGAAGTCAGTGCAGGACGTCAACATTTGGAGGGGGGAGGGGGACAATGAAGGAAAGAGGATCAAGTGAGACTTAGTAAGTTTCCTTGGAAAGGTATGCAAGAACTGTAGAGCCACAACTAAGAAGCCTCTGCTCCAGACTTTCCATCTTTCTTTCATGAGATGCATCAATACTACAAATAATGTAGCTTGATACCACTTTAAAGTGCTGTAACCCCTTCCTATGGAATCTTGGGATTTGGAGTTTTACAAGGTATTAGTCTTCTCTGCTAAAAAAAGCTGGTGCCTATTATTATTATTATTATTATTATTATTATTATTATTATTATTTAAAACAGTTTGCATAAAAACAAAATGTACAGTAGTTAAAAAGGCAATGGTGTTTAAAATACAAGGGCCATAGAAACAACTTGGAGGGGCTGTATGCAAATGCCACACTTTGTCTACCCTTGGTGTAGGACACACATTTACACAAGAGAAGCTGTTCATTAAATTATACTGGAACGAGCCTAGCTGGGGCTTTAAACTAATTGGAAACCCACAGGCAAAAAACGGACTAATTTGTTCAGTCTGTCTTGCTCATCCACCACTGTTGCCAGGTGGGTCCCTAAGCTTCAATGACAGCAGACATTCCAGCTGTTGCAATTAATATTCCTTTTTTTAATGTTAAAACTGAAGCAACTGGAATGTCTGCACGATTAAAAACTATGCAGATTAAAAGTATACAAAACTTTGCTAAAAGTATAACTATAGACGTTATTTAAAAAGCAATTAAACAATTTATACAGTTAAAACATTAATAACATTAAAATGTACCAATAGTTAAAAGGCTGTTTGTTGTTGTAGTCGCTGCATGCCTTCAAGTCATTTCTAACTTATGGCGATTCTAAGGGGACCCTATCATTGGATTTTCTGGGGCTGAGAGTGTATGCCTCATCCAAAGTAACCCAATGGGTTTCCATGGCTGAGCAGGGAAACCACTACACCACACTGACCATAAAACAGCACAGCGCATCATTAAAAAGCCCATCCCATTCAGCTTCCCAAAACCTGGTGGCACAATGATGTTTTCAGTTGCCAACACACGATGAGCAAGGAGAGAGCCAACCTGGCTTCCCAAGGGAAGGAGTTCTAAAGATTTGGAGCAGCCACTAAGAAGGCCCTTTTCCTTGCTAAATGAGTCTGATAAGACAGTGGGACAGAGAAAAGAGCACCTCCCAGATATTAAAGCTTTAATGGCTTCATAGAGGGAGATACGGTCCTTCACATAGTTTGGATCCCCAAGACATATAATGCCTGTTATAGGTCATCACCAGCACTTTGAATTGTACAGTACATGGAAATGGACCAGCAGCCAGTGGAGCTGCTGCAACAAGGGAACCTCCTTGTGTTTCTGTAGCCAACCCCAGTTAGCAATCTGGCTGCAGTTCTTTGGACCAATTGAAGTTTTTGAGCACTTTGTGAAGGCAAGTAGAGCACATTGCAGAAATCCAAATGGGATTACAAAAATCTAAACATGGTTATAAACTCCTAGAAAGGAAGACTTTGGCAAGATTCTACAGCAGGGCTGCATAAGGTACATGTTTGTGTGTAGAATTATGCCATAACTGTGCAACACAACTCATACCTGTGCACTTCACATCCATACATGTGTGCATAATGCATGTGTGCATAATGCACAACCCCATTTCCATGACTTCAACTGAATGCAGATCTTTTGTATCACAAAAATATAACAACTGCTTCAGTAAGGGAGCATATTCACATATAACCTCCAAAAGCTACAATGGTATAGAGGTTGAATGTTGGACTGGGATTCCAGAGGACCAAGATTTGACCCCCCAGCCAAGGAACCCACTGGGTGGCCTTGTAGAAGTCACACTCTCTCAGCCTCAGAGGAAGGCAATGCCAAACCTTCACTGAATAAATCTTGCCAGCTTGCCAGCAGGAATACTACTGGACTATGCAGTATGAGATAAATTGACAAATTGGGTAACAGGAAAATTCAAAATTTTCTAGAGATCTGGCAGCCTTTCATAGATTTTTATTAAGGAAAGAAAAGGGGGCAGTGCAATTTTAGGTTTTTATATCTAAGAACTGGCTCTTTTCTGTATGAGGGGAAAGAATGTATATATAACTAAGTTAAGCTCTGAGAGGAGAAACGTGATGTAGAAATTTAAGAACTGTGTCTAATGATGTTTTGGGATGTATTTTTTCTATGTATTCTTTTTTTCTTTGTCTCTTATTGTCTTTGTGGTATTGCCAACTGCTATTTATGGTCTTTTTCTTTTCTGTAATGATTTATTACATTTAAAAGATAAATCTTGCCAAGAAAACCCCATAACAGGTTTGTGTTAGGGTGGCTATGAGTTAGAAATGACGTGAAGACACAGAACAGCAAATGTGAGCTAGTTGTAATGCCAGTTATTCACCGCCACCACGTACTCCTCCCATCCTTTGTATATATCAGTTTACAAGACTTTGATTTTAATTTTTGCATGGATGTTTCTGAGAACCAACATGGTGTAGTGGTTAGAGTGCTGGAACAGGACTCTAGGAGATCAGGGTTCAAATCCCCACTCAGCTATGGAAATTCACCAGGTGACCTTGGGCAAGTCACACTCTCTTAGCACTAGAGTGGTGAAACCCCTCTGAACAAATCTGGCCAAGAAAATCCTAGGACAGGGTTGCATTAAGTCAGACCTGCCTTGAAGGTACATAATAACAATAAAAACAAAGACACCAACAGAATTCTTACCAAGGTTTGGCAAGTCCCCATCTTTGGGGTCTTGAGTCCACAAAGCTTTATGGCAATAAAATGTATTAGTATCTAAGTTGTCTGCTACTCAAGGAGGTACATATCTGACATTGATCATATCACAGTTGTAAATATGGATTAACAAAATGGAATACATACCTCTGTCTTCCTCACCCCTTGACAGCGCTGGTAGTGGTACTTCAGGCCATAAATGCTGGGGAACTCCAGCCAACAGCCTGAGTTGGGACATTTCACCCTAGAATGGGCCTTGAACTCATCCTTCCACTGGTTCATGAGAGGCAGCTGAGTGAAGAAAGAAACAGGTGAATGTTATGCTTTGAGATGTGAGGGACTGTATTTTGCCACCCTGCTTCACATTGATCCGCTCACATTGATCATGGGAGAGCAGGCATTCTCTTGTGGCACCTTCCATTTTGGGAAGGCCTGCTATAGCAAGAGGGAGCAGGAGGGATCCAGAATGGTACTCCGTACATTTCCAAGTTGAACATCTATGGAACAACTAACTTCAAGGTTGCTTTAGCCAAGCCATATTTCATCCTGTCAATGAAGCCTACAGCAATTTGGATGTCCTCCATGCCAGGTTAGGGGAACAAGGACTTTTTTTCACTATCCTGGGAATTAATCATGTCCATCTAATAACATGTAAACAGCACCAGAGCATGAATCCTCATGTGACCAGTGGCTGCTTCTGCATCAGGAAGGCAGTATATCTGCTCCAGGTTTTACTCCAAATTTTAAAAGAGCTAGTCAGTACAATCCTATACCCCTGATAAATTCAGCACTTTGGATATGTCCTTTAAAGTTCAGACTCAAATACAAGAAAGACAGTGTCTTGGCTGGGGATGATAAGGGCTGCAATCCAACACATCAAGAGGGCAGCTTAATAGCTTCAGGCAAAATGGCTGTCACCTTCCAATCCCTGCAGGCCTCCTCATCATTTGAGGTATCTGATAGATTGAGGCCTTATCAGCTGGATCTCCTTCCAGCTCTGATGTGCAGCTGAGCTCTTCCAGGTGCCCTGCCTCCACATGCCCTCTCTCCAATATCACAGCCTCCCTGGGTTTACTGCTGGGGCAGACAGCAATGCTGTAACCTGTCAATTGCTCACGGCTGTAATTTGCCATGCCCAAATGTAGCACAGCTCAGGGAAATATAACAGGGCATCCCTTACCTTCATCATTCAGTCAGCCCAGACTTATAGAAGGGGCACTGGAGAGAGGGCATGCACAGATAGTGCAAGAATCAGGATTAGTGGGTCCAGGCAGACACTGACAAAGAGTGTGAAGCCACAGATACAGTCACAGATAAGGGAAAGACCTGGGAGTATAACTGGTCTCTGGTCTCAGAAGCTCCCTATCATTGGAGCCTCTGAGTCAGAGCTGGCCCTACCATGAGGCGAAATGAGTCAACTGCCTCTGACATCAAATGTTGGGGTGATGGTGATTGTTGGGGAGCATGGCATGGAAAGTTCTTTTTTTTTGGACAACTCCCTGAATTCCCCAGCCAACAGGGCTAGTGGAAGGGGATTCTGGGCGTTGTTGTCTGGGAATTGTTGATTTCTGCTCACTTTTGCCTTGTTTTTAAACATCTTGTTTTTTAAAAGACCGAAAATAGTCCTGGAAGGCCCCAAAACATGTTGAAAATAACTCCAAGTCCTTTAGGGGTATGGAATTTGGGACATTCTGAGGACAATGTTTTTGTGGGAGAATGTGCAAGAGAGAACACTGGCCTCCAAAGTTTCCAGGGGGGTTAATGTACTCCCTTAGCCTTCCGCAGTTGCTCATCCATTGCACAGAAATAAGATCTAATCCAGTATAAGGCAGCTTCCGACACTGAAATTGTCCAATACTTCAATTTCCTATTCCATCCCTTCTCTTCCCCCCCCCCCCCCCGGCCAACGTCCCCCAATTACCAGAACAGATAAGGCACATTTCTAAAAAATCTTACTGGAATATCTTTCAGGGCCTGGCTGTCTGCCTTGGGTCTCCCTTTCCGTTTGCCTTCAGTTTTATCATTGGTTGCATTTCCTGCCAAGAGAAATGAGGAGAGGGAGATGGTAAGGTGGGTAAAATCAACATATCTGTCAAACCTGGCATCTACTTGCATGCCTATTGATTTAAATCCCCTTTCCATTCTGCAATCAACAGAGCTGGCAATAAAGAATACTCAGTATTGGCCTCTGTATTCCATTTATAATAAAGTCCTCCCTGGGCATCCATAGATTTTTTTTATTTACAGATTCAAAAATCCACGGTTTAAAAATATTTTAAAAATAAACAAATTCCAAAAGGGAAACCTTGACTTCGCCATTTTATACAAGGAACACCATCTTACTGTACCTCTGTATATATTGGGACTTATGCATTAACAGATTTTGGTATCCAGGGAGGTTCTAGGACCAAATCCCAGCAGACACCAAGGGCCCATTGTATTCCATAATATTTTTATTAATTAAAAGTAGTAAAAGAGAAGGAAAAGCTCAGTAAAACAATGACATTGGGTACACATGTTTTCATACAAGATGCAAACCTCTTCTTTCTACTCTTTACATGCTCTTTGCACTGAAGGATTACAGTTACTTTTTTGATAACTCCTGGAATCTCTCAGCCATCAGGAGCCCCTAAGTGACAGTTACAGTGGGCCCTCCACATTCGCTGGGGTTAGGGGTGCAGGATCCCCGTAAAAGTGGTAAAATACCTGAGAGAACACCTCTTTAGAAATTTCTAGGTCCACCAATACAACTCTATGGTCAACATCCACTAGAAATCAATCACAGAATTTCACTGGAGGACCTACAATTGCCTAGAGAAGTGTTTTCTCTAAGAATCTCTAGGTCCTTCATCACAACTCTATGGTCAACATCCAGCAGAGTTGTCCTGGAGGACATACAGATTCCTAGAGAGAAGATATTACTCAAATCTGTGAATAATCAAATCCGGAAAAGTCAAAACAGCAAATGTGGAGGAATGATTGTAAATCTGAGGTCTAAAGATCTGACATCTTTAGATACAGGGAGGTATAGAAATATTTAAATAAATAAACAAGAACTCCTATAGATCAGCATTTCTAATTAGCTTTTTATTACATTTTTAAAGAGCAACTTTTGGCTTTTCTCAAAGGTTAAGAAAAGGGCTACATTTGATTGACTATTAAGGCATAGTTATGTCAATAAAGGTACTAAATATTTACTTTTCACCAAGAAATTCCATTACAAAACAAGTTTAACATACAATTTTCCCCACTCCTCATCCATGGATTTTTCTTATCCATGAATTCAAGCATCCATGGTTTGGGAATATTTTTTAAAAATGTAAATTACAAAACCTGGATTTTGCCATTTTATAAAGGGACGCCATTTTACTAAGCCATCATATATAATTGGACTTGAGCATCCATGGATTTTGGTATCCATGGCACCCTGGAACCAAAACCCAGCAGGTAACAAGGGCACACTGTATGCTACAGTGTGTTTTCCATACAGCTCTCCCTCAAGAACAAGAGAAAAATAAAGACAGAGCTTTGGAAAGTTACTTTCCTGAATGGTAAATCCCATAGGATGGAATTCCACAAGATGTTACCACAGCAGTTAAAGTGGATTCATAGCACTATAATGGTATAGTGTAAAAGGTCCCCTGGACAGCACCAGGCAAGGTTTGCCATGATTCAAAATCAGCTTCATATTTTAAAAGGTGATGTGCTTCCTTACCAAGCCTTGACTGCTCATATGCTGGATTTAGCTTCATCTCCACCTTGCTGCTTTCCTTATCCATGCTGGTCTTGCTGGACCCGCCAACCTTCTTTCCAACTCGGTAGGAATAAGAATCTGCCATGGCTGAAAGCAAAGGGGACAGGGTCAGACACATAGACTGAGCAACGTGGCAACAGAATGTGGCAAAGCTGAGTTTTGGGGACTATAGATCCAAGGATGCATGATCTGATTGACTACTACTGATGATTGCCTACAGGAGCATGGAATCTGTAGTCCAAGGAGGTTACTACATGTAGCTTTTACACCACAATTTGACCCAGAAAAAAAAGGATACTTATTGCAGAACTGCACCTCCAACTTGTAGCTGCTACATTCCTAAAGGGCAGTTAGGGTGTCCCTTTTCACTGACAAGTGAAACATAGAATCATAAGAATTGGAAGAAATGCCAAGGGCCTAGAATATTGTGTCAAGTTCTGGGTTCCACAATTCAAAAAGGATGTTGATAAGCTGGAGTGTATCCAGAGGAGGGCAACCAAAATGGTTAAAGGTATAGAAACCATGGCTTATGAAGAGAGACTTAGGGAAATGGGTATGTTTAGCTTGGAGAAGAGGTTAAGAGTTTTAAGTATTTGAGTGTTTAAGTACTTAGGTGTTTGAAGGGGTGTCATACTGAGAATGGAGCAAGCTTGTTTTCTGCTGCTCCAGAGAACAGGACCTAGAATAAGGGATGCAAAGTGCAGGAAAAGAGATTCCATCTCAACATTAGGAGAAACTTCCTGACAGTGAGACCTGTTCGACAGTGGAACACATTCCCTTGGAGTGTGGTGGAATCTCCTTCTTTGGAGGTTTTTCAACAGAGGCTGGAAGGTCATCTGTCGCGGTGCTTTGATTGGTATTCCTGCATGGCAAGGGGTTGGACTGGATGGCCCTTGGGAGTCTCTTCCAACTCTATGAATTTATGATTCACCCCTGACACATGACCATTCAGCCTCTGTTTAAAAACCTCCAAAGAAAAAGAGTTCACCACACTCCAAGGCAGTGTCTTCCACTGTCGAACAGCTCTTACTGTCAGGAAGTTCTTCCTAAAGTTGAGCTAGACTCTCTTTTCTTGTAGTTTGAATCCATTGCTCTGTGTCCTAGTCTCTGGAGCAGCAGAAAACAAGCTTGCTCAATCTTCACCATGACATCATTTCAAATACTTAAATACTTATCATGTCACCTCTTAACCTTCTCTTCCCCAGGCTAAATATACCCAGCTCCTCAAAGGGCATGGTTTGTAGAGACTTCATCATTTTAGTCACCCTCCTTTGGACATGCTGCAGCTAGTCAACATTTGTGAATTTGTGCTGCTCAGAACTAGATACAATATTCCAGATGAGATATGGCCAAAGCAGAATAGAGTGGCATTATTACTTCCCTTGATCTAGAAACTATACTCCTATTGCACCGGCCTAGAATCATATTGGCGTTTTTAGCTGCTGCATCACTGGGTTCAGTCATGTTCAGCTTGGATTCAAGTAAGAATCCTTTTCGCATGTACTGTCGTCAAGCCAGGTGGCACCCATCCTATATCTGTGCATTTCATTTTTGCTACGCAAGTGTAGCATCCTACATTTTTTTCATGCTGAAGTTCATTTTGTAAGTTTTGGCCCAACTTTCTAATCTGTTAAGGGCATTTTGAACTTTGATCCTGACCTCTGGGCTATCACCTACCACTCCCAAATACGCTAGTCCCCAGGTGTAAAACATCACTGCCAGAGCAGTTGTGTTATTGGCAGTCACACAGTGTCAGTCCTCTTCTGCCCCTCTCCTTGCTATTCCCAAGCAGCTTGACTACTTTTCTTTTTTCTATTTTTCTTTAAATAACCCTTAAATCATAATAGCAGATTTGCACAAAAAGGTGAAAATAAAAATAAATCCCGAAAGGCATGCTGGATAGGGAAGCAGGGTTAAGAGGGCATCAGGACGAGAGTGCAATGGTGCCCTAGTTGTGCGACTACAAAAATGTGTCGTAATGGCTATGGCATAAACAGGTACAATTCCGTTGAAAAACATGATTGCAATGAGAATGGGGCTTGTGTGGTAAAACCCCAAGAAAGAGATTTTCTCATCCTCTTAGCTAAGAGTAACAACATTTAGAGTTTTTAAAAGTTTAGAACAAATGGCATCTATATATGCTATACAGGGTGGCAACAGGGATGGAAATAATATTTGGAGATATTAAAAAGTGGTTGGAAAACATGTTTTTCAAGTGTTGAGAAAGCCTGATGAAAAGAATCCTGGATTGATGAGAATCTTCTTAGTTTGGCATATATTCTGCACAAAATTCACACACAGCTGGGAATAGGGAACAGCATTTTCTGTGCAGAAAATACTATTTCTACACAGAAATATTTTCTGCAAAGAAAAAAACTGTTTCCTGTGCAGAAAATGCTGAATTAAGTTCCCAATTATAGCCTTTTCTGTGCCAGAAAGCAGCTGTTTTCTGGCACAGAAAATGTTGTTTCTTGCACAAAAAAGGCTGTTTTATAAGCAAAAACCACATGCAAATCTTGTGCAGAATAAATTGCAAATAGGCTTCAAAAACCGTGTGGTGTTCAAAGGTTTTCTCACAGCTGAAATAATATTGCTAAAATTACTTGTTGCCTCCTTCAAGAAGAAAATTTTAAAAGAATTAGAAGCCTGGTGTGCAATAGCACTGGCTGTACCTGTAGTACTATCAGTCATGTTGGGCAAACTCCATTTTTTCAGGTATTTTTGCATATTTCTTTTGCACTTATAAACAGAACCTTCTTCATTGTTCAGATCTTTATTAGTTGACCTTTTCTAACTTTCAACTTAAAAAGGGAGAAAAGAGGTAAGGAAGAAGAGAAGCTTCCTGTATGCCACCTGAACAACAGGATTGACAAGTTTAATTGTCATCTTATTAAACTGCTGTTAACATATACAATGAATATAATCGGATGTATGATTAATATAAATCCTGATGCTTTTGAACTAGGCTCTTTTTAATAATAATTAAAAAAATATTTTCAGAAAATGTTGAAAATCTGATTTACATTTTAAAAATTCAATTTGTTTTTAACAACAATGCATTGTTATTGTTGTTGTTGTTGTTGTTACTGTTGTTGTTGTTATATTTATTTATATCCCACCCTTTCCCCAAAACTGGGACTCAGAGCAGCTTACAAGATTAAAAACAGTACAATTAAAAACATAGAAAAGTGTCACATTAAAACAGAATTAAATTATTAAAATATTATAATATTAAAACAGATTGCATATAAAAGAATAATGCAGAAATAATGCAGTTTGACACAACTTTAAGTGCTGGAGCTCCATCCTATGGAATCCTAGGACTTGTAATTTTACAACATCTTTAGCCTTCTCTGAAAAAGAGTGATGGTACTTCCCAAAACTACACATCCTAGGATTCTGTGGGATGGAGCCATGGCAGTTAAAGCGGTGTCAAAGTGCATTATTTCAACAGTGTAGATGCACCCTAAGAGCCAGTTTGGTGTAGTGGCTTGAGTGACAGACTATCATTTCAGATGAGGGTTAGAATCTCCACTTTGGCACGGAAACCTGCTGGGCATCCATGGGTAAGTCACACTCTCTCAGCCTCAGGGCAACCTCCCCATCCTGAACAATTTTTACAAAGAAAATCTCGTGACTGAGTTTTTGTCTTAAGTCAAAAACAATGTGAAGGCACACAACTACAACAACAACAACATTACCTCTGTCAGACCTTGAAGCAGCTGCAATCTTTGATTACCTGACACTCAGCATACAATGTGTGTTGTACTGCCACCCCATTATCCCCAATAAGCAGCAGGCTGGTGGGGGATTATGAGAGTGGTAGTCCAACACATTGCCAAGTAGAGGAAGGCTGGAAAAAAGGCCACTGTGTTAGATGGACAAATGATCTGACCTCCTCCAAGGGAGCAGCTTCTCACATGCCCGTCATTTCTGAATGCATCTGGAACTGATGCACAACCACAGTAGGTTCTCCATTCATTATAGCAAACCCTATGGGGGCTTGTTGTTGTTGTGTGACTTTAAGTTGTTTCTGACTTATGGTGACCCATGGGGTTCTCTTGGCAAATTTCTGCAGAACGGGTTTGCCATTGCCATCCTCTTGAGGCTGAGAGAGTGTGACTTGCTTGAGGTCACCCAGTGGGTTTCTGTAGCTGAGCCAGGATTTAAACTCTGGTCTCCAGGGTCACAGTCCAATGCTCAAACCAATATGCTGCACTGGCCCACATTTAAGCCTTAGGTGACTTTGGGAAGCATCCCCACCACAAAACACATTTTTGCCCTCAAATACCTGTTACAGGCTGTGGGCAACCTTTAGGCCATGCTTTTAGGGGTCCCTGGAGCCATTTTAGGACCAGGAGAAGAACTTTTTGCAATACAGGAAGTGACTAGAAGTAACTTCTTGTTCTAGGAAAGGGTTTTTTTTCCAGAAACCTTTTCTGAAAAAACTTGCCAAGAAAACCCCATGATAGGTTTGCCTTAGGGTCGCCATAAATAAAAAATGACTTGGAGCTACACAACAACAACAACAACAACAACAACAACGGGGCCACATATGGCCTGGGGGTAACACTTTGCCTACCTTTGGATTACAGATGCCATAATATACAGACAAATGGGAAAAATTAAGTTCAAATTGGGGGGGGGGGGGGGGGCGAAGGTTGCTAACAAGAATCACTTGGGTTCTCTGAAAACCCAGAGACAAGTCCTTGCCTCATGGTTTCTTCTCTTTTTTCACTACAAGATATCAGAGTGGGAGAAGGAGTGAATTTTAATGAGGAGATCTAAGTGATAACTTTCTAATTTTCCTTGTTAATGGGAAGCTATTCTGAACAGCAAAATGTGAATCTTATCTAAATTTTCAGTATTAATAATTCAAGTGGTCTTTCCTATAAAGCACCAGGAGGAGAATGGCACTGGAAGCCTTTTCTCCTCCTCTTCTTCCGAAAATTTATGTTAGCGCTGACTGAAGGATGCCTTAAGTCAGTAAATCATTTGCAAGAGGATTTGCAATAACAACCTCAGAGCTAGGCATTGCAGATGGAGGTTTCAATGCAGAGCTCAGTAGCTCCTGGCAGGATGTGACAATCTGACATTCTTAATGAAGTTCTTGTGCTGCAGAATATGTTGGACATTTCATCATGTTCCCATGCTAAACTCAGAGAAAGATGCTTGTTCTTCATGATGGCTACTTTTATCTTACCACTTGTGGTTTCATCTCATGACCTTAGAACAACTGAAACTTCATATTCTGGGGATCATCAGGGTGTGCACCTGGGGGGTCATGTGAGTTATTGTTGCTTTTTAAATTATAGATTAATTTTATTTGTGTTTTTGAAGCCTACAGTACCATCTTCAGTCACTAGGTGTCAGACATTGCTAAGTACTGCAGAGGTTTGCAATGATAAGAGTCTGAAAACAGTAACAACAACAACAAAAACATCTGAGGGATGAAGCTATTTTTTGCTGTGGGGCAGCATGAATTAAAAGCCATAGATTCTACTTTCAAGGAACTGTAAAAGGCTACTATAGAATTAGGCATGCCTAGGGCTCCTAGGAACCATGGCCTCCTAAGACAGGATAGGCACAGTGTCTCCAACTCTGAACTCTACATATATTAACTTAAAGTTTAATTAAGGGCTATTCCAAACTATTCAAAATTAGGTGTTCTTGCTAGTACTACACAATATAGTTGAACCAGCACGATGTAGTGTCTTGATCCTTGGACTATGACTCTGGAGACCAGGGTCTGAATACCTGCTCAGCCATGGAACTTACTGGGTGGCCTTGGGTAAGTCACATTCTCTCAGCCTCAGAGCAAGGCAAAGGCAAAGCCCCTCTGAACAAATCTTGCCAAGAAAACCCAAGTCTGAAATGACTTGAAGGCACATACCAACAACAACACTATACAATGTTTGTCTATCATAGAATCACAGAGTTGGAAGAGACCATTCAGTCCAACCCCCTGCCATGCAGGAACAGATGACCATCCAGCCTCTGTTTAAAGACCTCCAAAGAAGGTCTTTAAACTGCTGTTGAACAGCAGTTACTGCCAGGAAGTGCTTCCTAATATTTAGGTGGAATCACTTTCCTGTAGCTTGCACCCATTGTTCCAGGTCCTGTTCTCTGGAGCACCAGAAAACAAGCTTGCTCCATCCTCAATATAATATCCCTTCAAATATTTAAACAGGGCAATCATATCACCTCTTTCAGGCTATTCAAATACAAAAACCAGGTAACAGACCCACAAATTTTATGTTGTCTAATGGGTCCAAAAGGGAGAGTGTAGTAAGTTTTTGAATGCAATGCATCAATTGCTTTGGGTATCTTTCAAAAAAAGACTTTGGATTTGTGCACCATCACCATCATTTGCTCTAGAACACATATTTATTAAAACAGTTTAGGGGGCTTTCAGAATTCAGGATAAGGGAGACTCAACCAATACCACTGAAATATTTGCTCTATCCCAATTAAAAGAAAAATCAACACCAACCAAGACAATGCTGGGGAAATTTGCTAGATATCCAGACACAATGCTACTGCTGAGCAAACGGAAACAATCAAAAGGTGGTTTATTTCTCATTTTCCTCCCACAGTTAGCACTAGCCACAGGCAACTAACTGCTGAGCAAAATCTAGCTGAAAGTTACCAACTGGCCTTGTAACTCCTGAAACATCTCTCAGCCCACCTCCTCTTTCCTGACTTGGCCGCTGTTCTCTATTAGGCACTTCTGAATCAGTGCATCTTTGGAGAGTGATTCACAAGCTGCTGACTGGTTATACTGAAAATACAGGATTGTTTTAGTTCATTTGGGGGAAATAAGAAGCTGGGTGGTCAATCAGCAGTCTGAATGTTGAGCCAGGGTACCAGCGAGAAGCTTCCTTGAGATGCTGGATCTGGCCATGGTGACACACGCCTTAGTTACAACCTGGTTGGATTCCTATAATGTGTTCTACATGGAGCTGCCTTTGAAGAGTGTTTGGAAATTTCAACTGGTCCAAAGAGATGTAGTCAGATTAATGGGTGCTGGCTACAGGGATCACACAACTCCCTTGTTGCAACAGCTCCACTGGCTACCAGTCCATTTCCAGGCACAATTCAAAATGCTGGTTATGCCCTTTAAAGCCCTACACAGCTTAAGTACAGGTTAGATATTATTATTAAATATTAAAGTTAGGATTATCCATGCCATCGTATTTCTTATTTCTATGCATGGTTGTGAAAACTGGACAGTGAAGAAAGCTGATAGGGAAAAAAATCAATGCATCTGAAATGTGGTGCTGGATAAGAGTTCTGAGAATACTGTGAGAAAAAAGAACTCACTATAAAAGATTATAATGCTTGGGAAAATTGAGGGCAATGGGAAAAAGGAAGACCACATACCAGATGGATAGATTAAATGAGAGAAGCCATGGCCATAAATTTGCAGGAGCTGAGAGGGTGGGTGAGGGTAGGGTGACTTGGAGGTCTCTCATTCATAGGTCACTATGGGTTGAATGCAACTCGAGGGCAGTTAACAACAACAGATCTCTTTCATTAGCTAGCCTGTGGTCTGACATCGGCTGGGGAGGGCTTTCTCTCTGTCCCACCACCCTCACTGGTACATCTGGTGGGAACATTGGAGAGATGGGACCTTTTCAGTGGCTGCCCCAGTTTCTGGAAGTCCCTTCCCAGAGACCTTAGACTGGTAACCTCACTACTCTCCTTTCACAGACAAACAAAGACTTTTCTATTCCAACAGGCATTGGATGAGTAATGATATTAGGTGTACCTCCCACAATGGATAACTGCTGTTCTGCTTCTATGTGTGTGTTTTAATATTCAGTTGGCCCTCCATGTCTACACATTTTTTATCCACAGATTCAAGTATCCACAGCTTGGAAATATTGGAACAGTATCTAAAATATTGAAACAGTATGTACAAAATATATCATTTTTTTCCAAATGTATTGGAAAAGCAAACCTTGATTTTGCTATTTATATAAAGGACACCATTTCACTATGCCATTGTGTTTAAGGGGACTTAAGCAGCTACAGATTTTAGTATCCAAGGGGGTTGGGTCTTGGAACCAGATACCCAGAATAGCAAGGGTCCACTGTATGTTGTAACGTGGTTTTAACTTTTCCGATTGTTTAGTTGTTTTTTTTTAACTTTTGTATTTTGTGGATTTTAACAATGTTTGATTTTTTTAAAAAAAACAAAACCTCTTGTCAGTCACTTTTGAGTCTCAATCTGGGGAAAAGGTGGGATATAAACAAAGAGAGGAAGAGGACAAGGAGGCTGCCACCTGGGAACCAAAAAGGTAGCCTGCAGAGGAGCAGTCTGGATTTAGGAACAGCACTGAGCCTCTGAGCTGGCTTAGGGGTTGTCCGCATGGCTCCAATGTCTTAGTTTAGACAATGCATGCTAAAACATCCATAGCAAGATTGGGCCAGGAACAGAGAGGCAACTTTTCTCTGAATATTCGTTTTTTGGAGAATTGTAGGAAGAAGGTGCTACTCCTTTTTGAGTTGCAAGCTTCCCATAGGCACCACATTGGTCACGGAGGAAAACAGGAAGCTGAGAAAAATGAGGAATGAGAGGTAAATGGGAAGCTGGACTAAACAGGTCTTTGGTTTCAAGCAGTCTGGATTTTCTTAAGTCCTTGTGTTCAATAAATGGGGTTTGATTTACAGTATTTGTAATAGCGTTCATCTGCTTTTTCTGTTGAACGTCACAAGGGACACACCAGAGAAAGACACACCAAAGTGCTCCTGACAACAGCCTTCTCTAAGAATTAAAAAATTATCTGATTTCATTCTCTTTTTTTTTCCTCCCACACTCATACACTCATTTTTACCATTTGGGTATCTCTTCTCCAAAATGCTTGGGACCAGAAGTGTTTCAGAGTTGGAATTGCAGAGTTTGGAATATTTGCATATAATTAACATTATTATCTTGGAGATGAGATCCATGTCTAAAAATGGAATTCATTTATGTTTTGTATACACCTTATACACAAGGTAATTTTATACATTATATTTTTAATAATTTTGTGTCTGAAACAAAGTTTGTGTACACTGAACCATCAGAAACCAAAGGTGTCACTATCTCAACACCTATGTGGACAATTTTGGATTTTGGAGTATTTTGGAATTTGGAATTTCAGATAAGGAAGACTCAAGGCTGGAGAGATACACGAGGATCTGTGAAATGGTAGGAGGCGTGGATTCATGCCTAGGACCATACTTGGATTTCTGCTATTTCACAGATCCTCAGTCTCTGTCCAGCCTCATGTCTTTTTGCCACCCACTTCCACCTTCAAGGCAGCAGCTGCAGCACTTCTACTCATTTATCTTTCTCTAGCCTTGTGTCTCATTCATTCACCATTTGTGTCATGTATGAGAAGTAAGACAGGAGAAAGACTGGTGATCTCAGACATGAACATTCCCGAGTACCACAGCCCTTGAAGGCAGTAGCAGGCAGCTGGCAGCAAAATATTTTAGTTATTGGAGGTTTTCAGATTTCCAAATTAGATGTGTTCAACCTGTATTAAACCTCATGTTCTTTCCATCCCAAATATGAAGAAATTTGTAAACATTTGGAGGGGGGGGGGGGGGACAACAGCCTGAAATGAAATTATTGCACATCTGCACTGGGCAAATTTTATAAACCCAGCTATTCCCAGGAGGATGAAGCGCATTGTGGCATCTTAACCTACCATGAAAATGTTAATTTCTCAGAAAGAAAGAGCAGCACTATCAGGATCCACAGACAACTACACTGGGGTGGGATATTGTAAGTCCCTGTATGTGGAGTTATGCCCTGAGTGGGCCATGAGACCCCTGTGTTGCAAAGCAATGTGGAACAAATCATTGCACACTGAAATACACAACTGAATGTGTATGCAAAGGCACATGTGTATACAAATCAATGGGTCCTAGAGCAAGTCAAGGCTGAACTCTCCCTACAAGCCAAGGTGACTAAATTGAGGCTGTCTTTGGACATACATCATGAGAAGGCTTGACTTACTAGAAAAGATTATAATGCTTGCTAAGGTAGAAGGCAGTAGGAATAGAAGACCCCATTACAGGTGAACAGATGCAAATAAGCTACGTCCCTCAGTTTGCAAGACCTAAGCAAGGGTGCTGATAACAGGGTGACTTGGACCTCTGTCATTCATAGGGTCACCATAAGTCAAAGTGAACTTCATAGCAATTAATAACACCAACACAGAAACAAACAAAATTCAGGCCAGGGATTCAGAGTCAGGCATCTATGAGGAAGCTCTCAAAGTCCTGAGTCTTGATGGTTTCTCACACGTTTGAATTTTTAAAATCTCAAATTCTATTCCTCCAAAATATTGAAACATTTATGAATTTTTGGTAATTTTTTATAATTTTTTAAAACTGAAACAGAATTCTTATCCATCCCTAGCCATCAACTTCCCATCTCCATACCAGACGTGGTTAAGAGCTGCCAAGAGCAGCAAATTAGTGCACTACATTATTCACAGTCCCTGGATTAGGTTTCCTTCAATTGTCTTGTTGTGTGCCTTCAAGTTATTTCCAATTTATGGTGACCCTAAAATAAAGTTTCTTGGTGGGATTTGTTCAGAGGAGGTTTGCCATGGCCTTCTGCTGAGGGTGAGAGAATGTGATTTGTCCAAGGGCACTCACTGGGTTTCGATGCCTAT
The DNA here is from genome assembly GCA_034509955.1 of Urosaurus nigricauda. Classification (NCBI taxonomy): domain Eukaryota; kingdom Metazoa; phylum Chordata; class Lepidosauria; order Squamata; family Phrynosomatidae; genus Urosaurus; species Urosaurus nigricauda. The sequence goes on from JAOEGL010000004.1 coordinate 6,863,914, forward strand.
GTTTGGATTTGAACCAGAATCCTAGCCTAACACTCATAGCTCTGTAGCATGCTGGGTCTCTCCTACAATACATAACTGTAAATTACATTTTCTGCAATTCACATTTTTGCTTTCAACTGACCCATTATTCCTTTTAGCAATTACACAGGTAATTCTGTTTTTGAAGTCTGTTGTTGTTGCGTACAGTGGTCCCCCGGCTTACGAATCCCCCGGGTTACGAAAACCCCGGGATCCGAAACCGGCGGGACTGCTAACGTATCCCCCGAGATCTGAAGGATCCCCCGAGATACGGCGCCCAGGCCTCGGAGGGGAAGGGACGGCCTTCCCGCGGGTCCGCGGGAAGGCCATCCCTTCCCCTCCGAGGCCTGGCCCCTTTTTTTTTCTCTTTCTTCTCCCCCGGGTTACGAAAATTTTCGGGTTACGAAAGGTAATCCAGAACGGATTACTTTCGTAACCTGGGGGACCACTGTATTTTCATGTCCTTTCTAACTTATGGCAACCCTAGAGCAAATCTATCACAGGGTTTATTTGGCAAGATTTGCTCAAAGAAGGTTTGCCTTTGCCTTCCTCTGAGGCTAAAAGAGGGTGACTTGGCCAAGGTCACCTTGGGAGTTTCCATAGCTGGACTCACTTTTGCAGCCAAGGCCCACATCAGTCACCCAAAGCCCCGCCCCCTTCAAAAACAATGGTTTAGTACAGTTTGGGGCTTTTTTCACATAGAAAAACTACAGTGAAGACTCCTGTAATGGGCATAAATGTGGGTTTCCGGGGCTGAGCATGGATTCATACCCTGATCTCCAGATCCCTAGTCTAATGCTCAAACCACTACACCGCACTGACTATACTCTCTCCTTGCCCAATGTATGACAAACCATTCCTCTCAGAAATGAACATTAGAGAACAAGGGAAAAAATGAGCAGCCAAGACAATATGTATGTGTATTATCCTTGCCAGATTGAAAATTGGAGACATCATTTGCACCTTTAATGGTTGTGCAGAAAAGGGAATTGCAGCAGGTGTTGACTGTCATGCAACCAGGTAACAGGCAACACATGCGGAAATTCTTACACACAATTATTAAAAGTACAGGTATTTTCTCCCATTTTTTACTCTGACAACCCTAATGTATGTGTGCATATATAACATGGCTTTTTATTAACACTTTTTCTATTTAATTTGGCTTTTAAATGTATGAATATCTGGTTTTTAATAGTTTTAACCTTTCAGGCTGTTTTGCATCAAAAACTCAATATGTTTTTATTCTGTTAAAATGTATTTTATTATTTAAATCTCTCTCTCTCTCTCTTTATATATATATATATAAAGTGCATATTATTTTACTTTAACAGCTCCCTAAAATCCCACAAGAAAGGGTGTGATACTAGTTTTTTAATAAGTTAATGTAGAAAGAGGACTGAAAAGAAAACATTGAGGAGTACCTAGCAGAAATGAAAAGTACAGTCACCCCTCCATTTTAATAATAATAATAATAATAATAATAATAATAATAATATTTATTTCTATTCCGCCCCTCTGAACAAGCAATCGGGGCGGAGTACAGCAGAGGTTAAAACAATATCAAGTTAAAATACCCCTTCCTTACCCTTACCACCCTCCCTTAAAAAAGAATTAAATCACAATGGAGTTAAAAAACATAATAGATTAAAACAGCAATACACAATAGTAGGGAGTGGACCCAGCTTAGGCTGTATGGAGAAAAATGCAGGAAAAGATTTAAAAAGCCCTTAAAACCTAGGTATGGAGCTGGGGATATTCACATTCTCTGGAAAGGCTTGCCGGAAGAGATGCGTCTTTAGGGCTCTTTTAAAGCCTTCTAAAGATGGAATGAGACGCATCTCGTCCGGCAGGTCATTCCACAACTTGGGGGCGACAGCCGAAAAAGCCCTCTGGGAGGTCTGTACCAGCCTGGTCTTCATGGGTTGAAGCAGGTTCCCCCCAGAGGACCGGAGTGTGCGGGGGGGTTCATATGGGAGGAGGCGGTCCCTTAGATAAGATGGGCCCAAGCCATGACGGGCTTTAAAGGTTAAAACCAACACCTTGTACTGTGCCCGGAAACTGATCGGCAGCCAGTGGAGGGCTTTTAGCACAGGAGTGATATGCTCTCTCCTGGATGTTCCAGCCAGAAGTCTGGCTGCCATATTTTGGACCATTTGTAGTTTCCGGGTTAGGCACAAGGGTAGCCCCATGTAGAGTGCATTGCAGTAGTGCAAACGTGAGGTTACCAGCGCGTGTATCACAGTTTCCAGATCCCTCCTCTCCAGGAAAGGGCGCAGCTGGCGTATCAGCCGAAGCTGGTAACAAGCGCTCCTGACCGTCGCATTCACCTGACTTGTCATGTGAAGCGACGGATCAAGGAGTACCCCCAGACTGCGAACAGAGTCCTTCGAGGAGAGTGTGACTCCATCGAGGACTGGAAGTTGTATTCCCAAACCTGGTTTCGGGTCTGTGACTGTGAGCACCTCCGTTTTGTCTGGATTAAGCTTCAATCGGTTTTTCCTCATCCAATCCATTACCGCCGCAAGGCAGTCATTGAGAGGGGAGACGCCATCTGAGGTCTGAGCAGACGATCTGGTCACGGAGAAATAGATCTGAGTGTCATCAGCGTACTGATGACACTGAGCTCCGTGCCTCCGAATGATCTCACCCAACGGCTTCATATAAATATTGAATAACATCGGGGACAGAATAGCGCCCTGTGGAACTCCACAGCTAAGCTCGATTTTAGAAGAGCAGCTGTCCCCGAGTCTCACCCTTTGAGATCTGCCGGAGAGGAAGGAACGGAACCACCGGAGCGCGGTGCCGCCGATCCCCAACTCTCTCAGCCGATCTAAAAGGATGGAATGATCGATTGTATCAAAAGCCGCGGAGAGATCCAAGAGCACTAACAGGGTCACACTACCCCTGTCGATGCTCAGGCAGAGGTCGTCAGTCAGAGCAACCATGGCTGTCTCCACTCCATAACCTGCCCTGAAGCCGGTTTGAAATGGATCGAGATAATCGGTTTCATCCAAGACAGCTTGGAGTTGGGAGGCAACCGCTTTCTCGACCACCTTGCTTAAGACTTCAAATATGCATCCCTCGCCTGTTCACAGGCAGCAAACAGAGAGGGACAAAATGGGGCACACACCACCATTCAAGCCAGTGGGGCTTGAATACCAGTGAGTTTCCATGGGGGGGGGGGCGGGCAGAGGGGCTAATGTAATTTGAGTGCTGGACTACAACTCTGGGTGCCAAGGTTCAATTTACAGCTCAACCATAAAAACCCCTGGGTCTTAGGCAAGTCACATCCTCTCAGCCTCAGAGAAAGGCAATGGCAAACCTCCTCTGAGCAAATATTACCAAGAAAACCCCATGATGCAAATCATGCCATGAAAACCCGTTAGGGTTGCCATGAGTCGGAATCAACGTGAAGGCACAAAACAACATACAACAAATCAGAGATGCAAACAGGAACAACATTGTAGCTTTGTAGGCTAGTCCTTTCTAGGGGTCCAGCCTAGGGGATTCTCCTACAAAGATTTTCATTCCTGTCTATCAGAGAATGAGGAAAAGAAACTAACATCAGCATCTCTCCAGGGTTGGGAAAGAGAACCTTCATTTAATTAATGAGTGGGCAAATAAAGTCAAAAATCATGTCAACGTGGAATTGTACTGCTGATAAGCTGTGGTCTGTTTTCACCGCAAAGAGCCTTGAACCAACCAGTAGGGTTTTAAGCAATTGTTGTTAACTGCCATCAAGTCAACTATGACTTACAGTGACCCTATGAATGAGAGACCTCCATGTCATCTGTTAACAACAGCCCTGCTTAGGTCTTGAAATCTCAGCATCATGGAACCCTGAGTCGATCTGTCTGTAATGCGTCCTTCCTCTTTTCTGATATCTTCCCACTTTACTCAGCAGTGTCTTTTCTTATGAGTCATGTCTTCTTGTGATATTTCCAAAGTAGAACTGACTCAGTTTAGATATTTTGGCTTCTATAGAGTTCAGGTTTGATTTTGCTCTACAATCCATTCCTGTGCCTTTTTAGCAGTCCATGACATCCAACAGAACTATTCTCCAGCATCACATTTCAAATTAGTTAATTCTTTTCCTTTCAACTATCTTCACTGTCCAGCTTCTACAAGCATACACAGAAACTGGAAAGACTATCACATGGACAATCCTGACCTAGGTATTCAATGTTTTAAATAATGCAGTACTTGACACCTATTTCAGAAAATGGTAAACTGCTCTGAAACTGTCTGTATTTCATTTTAACAAGAACTTTATTTGAACACACACATACACAAACTGGGTATGGGGTAATACAACAATATTTTTGCACAGAAAAAAGCTATTCTGCCCCAAATATTTGTTTTTTCCACAAAGGTTTTTCTTTTTTAAAATCCCACAAAATATTAAAAATTTGAACAAATGTCTCCCCCCAACTCTTCTAATCTTACTCAGCAAGGAAAAAACTTCTGAAATTATTCATTCTTGAATGCCAAAATGTAATATGTAAAGATTTGCATCCTATCTAGCAAACCCCAGTTCCAATATCTAGCATGTTCTGGCTCCTACCCCAATTCCAAGTACTCAGTGCTGGGTTTTAATAATCCCAGAGAAACCAGAGACAAAAACCATCCACAGTCAAGAGTCCTTTCATGAATTCCCTCCACCTTTCCCAGTCTATTTTTTTTTTCTGCTTCAAGTCAACTTCTCAGGTCTTATGCCTAATGTGGTCCCAGGCAAAGAGCCAATCTGATTCCCTGGCATTATTCATTAATAGCCAAGTTGCTGAAAATGGTCTCATTGCAAAACCTGAGGGGAGAGAGGAGCAAGTGAAGGAAGTAAGGTCACTCACAGCAAAACTATAACAAGAATTCTGCCCTGAAAGAGTGATTAACCTAAACCTTTGGCTGCTGTTGTGATTTGCAGTATAATCTGGTTGCCCTTTAAATGCTGAATGGAACAATTCACATAAAATGAAAAATGCTTGGTGCAGGAATGGCCTGTGTATTAATTAACTTAAGCAATGATCAAGCCACTGCTCCCGGCAGCAGAGGGAGAAGAGAAGAGGCAGGCACAGCTCCATCATGCCTAGGCCCAGGGACAGATGAAAGGCCCTCCATCCATCCCAGATGCCACTGCTGTAGCCTCAGAGAGAAAGAGAGGGAGAGGCAGGCAAAGCTCCATCATGCCTCGGCCCAGAAGCAGATAAAGGGTCCTCCCTCCATCCTAACTGCCACTTCCCTGGCCTTGGAGAGAGAGGGGAAGAGGCAACCACAGCTCCATCATGCCTAGGCATGATGAATGTTAAACAGTATTTTAAAGGGGGGGGGGGTTGAAGGATTTGGATTTTTTTAAAAATCTTTGTAAGCCGCCCCAATTGCATTTTGTAGAGGGGTGGGATATAAATAAATTTTATTATTTATTAGGTCCAAAAGCAGTGAAGATTCCTTCTTCCATCCCAACTGCCACTGCCCTGGCCTCAGAGGGACAGAAGAAGAGATCAGTACAGTTCCATTGCCCTGGCCTCAGAGGGATAGAAGAAGAGAAAGGCACAGCTCCATTGTCCTGGCCTCGGAGGGAGAGAAGAAGAGAGGCACAGCTCCATTGCCCTGGCCTCGGAAGGAGAGAAGAAAAGAGGCACAGCTCCGTTGCTCTGGCCTCAGAGGGAGAGAAGAAGAGATAGGCACAGCTCCATTGATCTGGCCTCAGAGGAAGAGAAGAAGAGAGGCACAGCTCCATCTCAACTGCCACTGCCCTGGCCTCAGAAAAGGAGAAGAAGAGGCACACACAGCTCCACCATGACTAGGCCTAGAAGCAGATGGAATACCCTTCCTCCATTCCAACTGCCACTGACTTGATATCATAAAAAAAGAAAAGAAGAAGAAGCAGACACAGTTCCATCTTGCCCAGTACCTACTGGACCTAATACCCTCTCCCTCTGGCATTCCCCTTTCAGATCAAATACTTTCTTTGGGACATTCAGTCACCCTCTCTTTTTTTTTCAGTGTGGCCTACCTCACAGGGTTGTTATTAGAAAAAAATACAATAGGGAAGAGCAGGACCATATGTCCCACCTTTACTGAAGGAAATCTCCATAAATTATAGTAAAATACAGAGGATTTTTAATATAAAAATATCACTGTCATCAAGACCACACTACACACATCACAACACTACACCTTTACCGCAAAACTGGGACTCAAAACTGCTAATGACATAGGCACTCACAATCAGTCTGAAGTGGTACAGTCCCCCCAAAAGTGAAGTGCTTCAGTCTCAGCACTGGTATGTGAAAAGAGGCCTATGGAGAAAAGGAGCCCTGGCACAGTAGTTGAATGCTGGTACTGCAGCTAGTCACAGCTACAAGGTTGTGAGTTCAATCCCAGGCAAGGCTCCAGGGTCCACGCAACTTGCATCCTTCCGTAGGTTGCTAATATGAATACCCAGCTTGTTGGGGGCAATTAGCTTACACATTGTAAACTGATTAGAAGTGCTTAGTTCATGGTGAAGTGGTATAGAAATGTACTTACTATTGCTACGGCTATGGCTATACAGGCTTCTCCCTTATCCGGAATTCCAAAATATTCCAAAATCTAAAACTGTTCATATAAGAGAATGAGATGGTAATACTTTTACTTTCTGACGGTTCAGTATACACAAACTTTGCTTCATGCACAAAATCATTACAAATCTGTATTCCAGCTATGAGTAAAAAGTGTATACAAAACATAAAGGAATTTCATGTTTAGACTTGGGTCCTATCTGCAAGTTATCTCATTATGTATATGCAAATATTCCAAAATTCCAAAAATTCCAAAATCTACAACACTTCTGGTGCCAAGCATTTCAGACAAGGGAGACTCAACCTCTGCTGAAAACAAACATGAAAACATTTCCTCATTACTTAAATGTGTGGAACATTAAATGCAGACAAATTTATAAATATGTATAGCTGCTCTCTTAGCAGTTGACTCATCCTGTTACTACACTGTCATGATGTTCCTTCCAATCTACCCTTCCATCCTTTGCTTTAAGGTCCTGCCACCATTTTCTGGTTCTTGATTACAAGAAATGAACGGTTCAGTACAGAAACCCTAATATTAAACAACAACACAGGCTGGAAATTATCTCATTTGCAAAATCATGCATGTGTCACTTTGAAAATAAATACTTAGCTTGCAGTCCTACTCTCTCTTACTTGGGAGTTAATCTTACTTAATGCAGTAGGACCTTCAGTGAATCAAAGACAGGGAGGTTATACTCTCAACATTTCTAGTTTTACTCATGGTCTTTTTAATTCCACATTTACAGAGCAATCCTAAATGTGGCAGGGAGGTAGTGGGTTGTCCACATTTCCAAAGCCACCTTAGGTGAGAGGGTCAGCATATTCTCCTGAATTTCACAGATGGAAACCAGGACACATGTTTGTGGTTATGATGGCAAAAGTTATTAATGCAGAAGCAAACACATGCTAGGAAAAGCTACAGAGGTTTGCTTTTGCCTGAGGCTCCTGGGAAGGGAACGATTCTGTATACTTCTCTCCTTTCTCCACTGATGTGTTTTCTGAATGCATACTACTTTTGCACTTTGGACTCAGTTTGCAGCAACTGAAATACCAGTAAATCAAGAGTAAGGTGTCATGTAGGGGAAAGTACGGCAAAAGAAAAACCAGGCTATTTTTTAAAAAACAGTTGAAAAAAGTGGGACAATAAGACTGATCCTGGGTGGTATGGGTGAGTTATATGTTTAAAAATCTTTTTAAAAGTGTGTTTTTAAAATTTTGCTAAATAATTGTTTTATTCTTTAGGAGGGTGGTGGAGTCTCCGAAGGCTGGATGGCAGAGGCTGGATGGCCATCTGTTGGGGATGCTTTGACTGGGAGTTCCTGCATGGCAGGGGTTGGACTGGATGGCCCTTGTGGTCTCTTCCAACTCTAAATTTCTATGATTCTATGATTCTAACTGCACCCTGTTTTCCGAATGCTGTGGGCAGCCTTGAATGCTGTACAAGGAATGGCAGGATAGATATCAAATAAATAAATATATACCTACATATTACATCAGATTTTTAAAAACTGACTGCAACTGGCTTTTAGTGGCGTATTGTTTGTTTTTTAATTTCATGTCCTTTAATGATTTATTTTTAAAAAACTGTGACTGGAGTATAGTTAGTCCTCTGTATCCACAGATTCTTTATCCATGGACTCCACCATCTACAGCTTGAAAATATTAAAAAAAAAATTCCAAAAAGTAAATCTTTATTTTGCCATTTAACATAAGGGACATTATCTCACTACCCCACAGTATAGCATGAGACTTGACATCCATAAATTTTGGTATCAACAGGAGGGGTCCAGGACCCAAACCCCAGGAGATACCAAGAGACCAATGTACTTTGACCTCATCATAAGATAGGACTCACTAGAAAAGATAATAATGTTTGGTAAAGTGGGGGGAATTAGAAAAAATGGAAGACTGCATTCCAAATGCAAAGAATCCACAGCCCTGAATTTGCAATACCTGAGCAGGGCTGTTGAGGATAGAGTGACTTGGAGGTCCCTCATTCATAGGGCCCCCTTAAGTCAATGTCCACTTGAACTCAGTTAACAATCTGTTGACTCACTGCTAAATTACAAATTCAACATATCACTCTACTTGTGACTGATCAGTTGGGTGCTTAAATTTTTTCTTTCTTTTATCTTTTAAGTTATGAGGGCTGCATACTGACACATATCCATGTCTTGCATTAAAATGGATTAAAATGGTGAGTTCTGGCAATATCTTGCATTAAAATGGATTAAAATGGTGGATTCTGGCAATCTCTTTTCTGTTATTTTGAATAAGACATATGCACATACCAGGCTTATGTTAATTTTTTAAATAGAAATATTTGCAACCTTATTTATCCCCTGCTTTTATACCCATATACGCCAATTCAGAAAAACTATACAGGAAAGTAGATTTTCCACAAATGTGCTACCTTCCTCGTTTGGGACTCTGAGAGTAATCTGGGCTAAATAAGAACGTATAACAAAATATTAATGTTCTCTACCCACATTGCATTGCTTCCAGTGAGATGCACACTAAAATATACATCCCTAGCAACATTCATAAATAAGAATAAAAAACAAAATCCCTGCATACCTAGAAATATAGGCTAAGGATCATGGAATCGCATTGCAATGTTAACACGACAAATGATAAATTGACCCTTTTTCTGGTACAACTGTAACTTTTTGTAACAGAGGTACAGCCTTCCCAAATGGTGGAGGAGGATTATCACATTATCAAGCACTGGATGGATTCATGAGTGAAACAAAAGCTGCATCCACACTGCAGAAATAATCCAGTGTGACATCCCTTTAACTACCATGGTTCAATGCTATGGATTTCTAGGATTTGTACCACAAATCAATTATGTGTTCCCCTAAGAGATCCTCCTTCTGCCCTTTGCAAAACAGTACCAACTGCTGTTTCACTGGAGGATACCAGAATTCTTGTGCATTGGCAAGAAATTAAGTATACGTCCATGTCACTTATGATTTCCTAATTTTTACTAGCCCAGTCCTAGGCATCATTCAACTATATCATCAAGTCCTGCTTCTAACCATCTCTAGAATTTCTCTATATTTAATTCCTGCAACCAGCCATGTCATGGTGGCATGTTGTGGGATCATAACTAGTGTGTACAAGAAATAAATGTATTTTAAAAATCCTGTAAGTCCAAAGCCACCACTTTTTCCCATGGAAGAAGATGACCCCTGTATCTCTGTATGATGCTCTGGTTTTGTCTCCCTCAAATCAGTCTCTGGCTATTATTCTTGTGTGCCTTCAAGTCATTCCGACTTACAACCCTAAGGAAAAACCTACATGGGAAGTTTCTTCAGAAGCAGTTTGCTATTGGCACCCCCTGAGGCTGGGAGAGTGTGACCAAGGTTTACATGGCCGAGCTGGGATTTGAACCCTGGTTTCCAGTCATAGTCCAACATTCAAACCAATACACCATGCTGGCTCCCAACAGGCAGGTAATTTACACCATGTATCCAAATGAGTGGGGATGATAGGTTCCAATAACTCCTGATACACCGACACATCCATTTGTTCTCAAGTGAGACTCCCTCTTGCAACTCTAAACGAACCACTGTATTTCCTGGCACAGAGGTTGCTCTTCTACCATCTACTTTTTAAACTGCTTCTGAATGAAAAGAGCTTAGGAAAAACCCTGCTGCACCACACCAAAGGGCTCTCTAGTCTAGTTTCCTGTTTCTAAGAGCGGGCAGCAATATATTACACTAAAGGGATGCAGCAAGACAGAATACATAAATATTCAGCTTCCCCCCAAGAGCCAGTAAGCCGAGGAAGACTATTTCTGAACATGCTGTTTCCATCCCTCGCTCGCAGGTTTAATATAAGGCCGTGTCTGCACCGACAGGAAAACCCAACTTGCCATCGAGACCTCTGGATCCATATGGAGGACAAGCTGTCTGCACAACTGGCACCCACAACAAACCGATATTGGTAGCGCTGTTTGGAAACTTGCCAGGATACCCCTCTCCCTCTTTTTCAAAAGCTCGGGGGAAGAACAATCATTCTATTGTGCACCAAATGTGCTATATTGGTGGTACTGTTGTACTAATGTGCACATGTGCAAACAGTTTGCACTGGTGCACTGTACTGATGGGTCCAGGTTATCTATGGGACCACTTCTACCAATATAATCCACCCTGTACACTCAGGTCCTTTGGTGGACATTTACTCCTTGAGAATTGTCAGTCAGAGGACTTTTTCTTCATCTGCCCCTAGACAGTGGAATGACCTTCTGGAAGCGATTAGACTGCTGAATACCCTGCCCAAATTTAAAAGATCAATTGAAGACCAATCTCTTCTGGCAGGCTTATCCAGCCAATTTTTATATTGTGAATTTTAAATTATGAATTTTAAATGTGGATTGTTTTAGAATGTGTGTGTCTTATTTGTCCTTTCAAACAGCTGCAAGTTTTAATTAGCATTTTAACTGATGCCATATTTGTTTGTTTGTTGTTGTTCCCTGCTTCAATCCATAGGGAGAGCTAGGTAAGAAATAAATATTATTATTGTTATTATTACAGTGTATCCACCCAACTGTGGGCTTGCCATCCACAAATTTTGAGCCTCCGTGGATGACAAGCCCTGTTGAGTTTAATGGTCCTGGCAGAACAGCCATGAATGCATATGCTGCCAGTGAAAACTTTAGGACTTGAGGTCCTGCAGTTTTTGCCATCTGTGACAGGGGTCCAGAATGGAACTTCTGCAGATAAGGGCCATCATCATAATTATGCTAATGTGCACTTATGCAATCAATTTGTACAATTGCAAAAGGAATGGCCACTGGAGGAACCACACTAACTTGAAAGTGAAAATGCTGTGGCGGGGAGTTGGAAGGTCTAAGCAGTCAACATGCGTCATGGAAACAAAAACCAGCATCAGGGTAAGGAGAGGATTTTTCACCCATGCAGATTTCTTAGCTGAGCTGAAGATTTGCACACAGCTTTTTCTTATTGCCTGGACCTAACTGCACCAAAATTGAAGAAATTTTTCATCTCCTGCCTGGAAATGACTAAAAACTACAGAACTCTGCGATATGCTATAATTCCATTTTAACCACCATAGCTGCGTTGTATAGAATCCTCGGATTTGCAGTCTTGGGGAGAGTCTACAACTCTCTGGCACAGCATTCTAAATATTCCTTCTGAACTATAAATCCCAGCACTGAACAGGATGGAACCACAGCATCTAAAGTGGAATCAAACTGCTATAACTGGGCAATGTGAAAGAGTCCTCAGTAGAGTATAGGTTAAGCCTTTGTGTTAACCTTTGCCATTCTGATGAGGCTGGGCCACACATGTCTTGGTTTTCACCTATGAAATGTCAGAGAATATGTATCCCACTATCCAAAGGATGGATTAAATTAATTTTAAAATGAATTAAATTAAAATTACTCTTTGTTTTCTCACTTCTGCAGGCATTGCATATTTTATGTAAGCACAGAAAACAGAGGAAGAAAATCAAGCTACAAAATGATTAAGGGTTTAAGAGTCTGAGTGGTTAGGAGTCAATCAGGGTTTGAGATAGATGAGAGTTAGCCTCAGGATTGGTTAGGATATGACAGTGAGCAAGAGAAAGAGAGAGATGGTTAGAGTTAGCATCAATCAGGTCATATAGATATTAAATAGGCAGAGACATCCACGGATTTTTTTTACCCACAGATTCAAGCTTCCACAGTTTGAAAATATTTTTAAAATGTATAAATTCCAAAAAGCACACCCTCATTTTGCCATTTTACATAAGTGACACCATTTTACTATGCAATTGTATTTAATGGGACTTGAGCATCTATAGATTTTGTTATCCATGGGACATCCAGGAACCAAACCCTAGCAGATACCAGAGGTCCACTATAATTGTTTCCATGTCTTAAGCTGAGCTGTAATCCAAAAAATAAAAGTTCAGTTTTCCAAACTTGGCAGGACATTCCAGGTCCCCAGTTATTTTCACTGTTCCATAATCATTATGACTTATTTATGGAGAACTGTCAACAAACACAATGCATTAAAGTTCACAAGGAAAGAGAGGGAGAAGTTGAGTCCTTGAGAGTGGGAGATTTACAAGGAGATGTGACAATAAAAGGGATAAATTCTAACCACATTGTTCCACAAAAAGACATACACAGAGTCCAGCATCAGAACAAGGGTCCCATCAAGCCCAGCATCATGTTTCCCACAGTCCCTTCCAGGAAATCTACCAATAGAGCATGAAGGAAACCAAATTCTCTGTGCACTGTTTCTTTCCCACCAACCTAAACTCAGAGGCAGCCAAAGCTAGTGGTTCCAATTTACTACCACAATTAACATTGGTTGTGGTGGTTGTTGTGTGCCTTCCAGTTGGTTCTTATGGCGAAACTTTCCTGGGTTTTCCTGGGCAAGATTCTTTAGAGAGGGTTTGCTCTGGCCATCCTCTGAGGCTGAGACAGTGTGACTTGCCCAAGGCCACACAGTGGCTTCCCATGGCTGAATCCTGGTTTCACAATTAACATACCCGTCAGCGTTCCACAGACAAAAACCTGGATGTAATGTGCCCACGCAACAGTCAAGATGGTGACAGTTATTTGTGAGGAAGAATACATAAGCAAGGCGAGGCTGCAGCAGTTTGCTTTTGCCTGATTCTACAGGGAAGGGGAAGATTCTTGCCCTTCTCTCTGCTGAGTTAACCAAATACAAGCTATGTTGAATTTAAAACTCAAGTTTGGAGCAACTGAAGTAAGCTGAGTGCAATAGAAGAAAGTAGAAGAGAGAGCCAGAGGCTTGCCAACACAATTAAAATACAGTACTCCTCATTCTAGTCAATCAAAATGGGATTTGGCCATATGCAATTTCCAGAAGTTAGGATCTTTTGCTGGGGGGGGGCAAAAAAAATCAACCTTGAAACTCCTCAGAAAAAGGCTTCATGGTTTCTACTGGATTATCCAGGGATAAGAGACAGTATGGTGTAGTGGTTTAAGCATTGGACTATGACTCAGTCTTTGAATCCCTGCTCAGCCATGGAAACCCCCTGGGTGACCTTGGGCAAGTCATATTTTCTCAGCCTCAGGGGAAGTCAATGGCAAACCTCCTCTGAACAAATCTGGCCAAGAAAACCACATGATGGGTTTACCTTAGGGTCTCCATAAGTCAGAAATGACTTGAAGTTACACAACAACAACAATAACAACAAATTAGAGGGTATACCAAAGTGTGCACATATCAAAAGTATGGCTGTCCATCTGCTTTGCACGGGTTCTGATGCTGCACATTTTTGATAGAGGGAAAGGAGAATAGATGTCAATAAGCACAGCAAAGACAATAAGGCCAGCAAAGACAATTTTACATCGATGTGAATGTAGGAATATTTGCAGAAATTCACCTAATACACCTACGATTAAAACTAGCCTTGGGACATTTTAAAGGAGCTGAACAAGTGGAAACATGGATAAAATGAGTTAGGTACACAGTCTCTCAAAATTTACATGAAAATTACTATAAAATGTATTTTCAGTGATACCTGATAAAATAGCAAAGATTTACAAATTAAAGGATATTAAATTCTATAAATGTAGAGAAGGGCTGGGACTTTCTATCATTGTTTGTGGACTTGTGAAAATGCAAAAAAATTCTGGAAAAGGATAAATGAGGCACTTAGCAGCATTTTGTAAACAGATTTACATATGAAACCAGAATTTTACTTACTGGGCATGTCTGAAGATAAACTGGAAAAGAGATTTGGGGAAAAATATTTTATATGATAGCTACAGCAATAATTAGTTTTGCTCAAAAATTAAAAATTAAAGGCATCCCGAAGCAAGAAGAGTGGTTGTTTAAACTTTACAATGTGACAGAGAGGGCTAAGCTAACTCATTTATTAAAATAGTCCACTGGAACAACTGAATAAAGATTGCTCTATACAGTAACCAAGTTTTTGATTGAAAAATGGTGAAAGAGAGCAATATTGAAAGTACAAAGTGATTAAACACCTAAAGGTCGGAACTATAAATAGATAAATCTTGTGGGAATAAAATCTGTAGATTTAAATTGTAGGAGATGACTTATGGATGATGAGAAATGAAAGAAAATAGATGGATTTCAATAAAATTATTTACTGTTAAAGAACGTCATATGGAGAATGAAAAATAGATGTGTATTGGCAGGGAGGAGGTAGGTATGCAAAATGAAGTTAAAGAAAGTATGTGTAGGTGTATGAAGGTATGAATAAATGTTAAGAGGGTATGAGTAAGAGTGAAAGGAAGGAAGAGAATGGAGTTTATCACATGGGAGGAATTTATCTCAATTGCGAATGGAGCCAATTCACAATTACGTGAATTCACTAGTTTAGCGAATTTACGTGAAATCTGATGGCATTTGGAATGCGTTCAGCATGACTTCCCATTTCCCGAAAATGACCCCCCATTGCCCGAAATTGCATGAGATACTCTAATATGCAATTATGTGAAACCCCATGATTGCATTCAGATTGCCATTGCATTATACCCCCAAATTCCGTCGTATGATAAACTCCAATGAGAAGATGGAGGAAGGTTGGAATGAGTGCAGGAGAAACTGTACCAGAAGAAGAAGAAGAAGAAGAAGAAGAAGAAGAAGAAGAAGAAGAAGAAGACGAGAAGGAAGTATGTATGGACAAGAAAAATAAAAAGAAAGAAAGAAAGAAAGAAAGAAAGGGAGAAAGGAAGGAAGTGGAAGGATACATAGTGGAAAGATAGTTGGAGAATGGGATGAGAAAGAGATTAGTAATATTTGATAAGTAATGTTTCTAGTAATGTTGCCAGTATTAGAAAGCACTTCCTAATATTGAAATGGAATCTCTTTTCTGAACCTTTAAAGGCACTGGTTTGTGTTCTAGTTTCCTGAAATGCAGAAAGCAACTCCATCTTCCACATGGTGTCCTTCGTGTCACTTCTCCACCCTTCTCTTCTCCAAGCTGTGCCTTCAAGTTGTTTCCAACCTATGGCGACCCTAAAGGTTTTCTTGGCATGGGGTTTTCTTGACAAGTTTCTTCAGAGGGGGTTTGCCACTGCCATCCTCTGAGGCTGAGAACCCTAGTCTCCACAGTCATAGTACAACGATGAAACCCCTACACCATGCTCGCTCTATCATGTCACCTCTCAGTCTTCTTTTCTCCAAGGAGTTTATCAGACGGGAGGAATTTCTCTTTATTTTGAATGGAGCCAATTGAAGCCAATTCGAATTCACGTGAATTCACTAGTTTAGTGAATTTACGTGAATTCCAATTGCATTCGGAATGTATGCAGAATGACTTCTCATTACTCGAAAATGACCGCCCATTGCCCAAAATTGCGTGTGATGCTTTAATACGCAATAACGTAAAACCCATGATTGCGTTTGGAATGATTTCCCTTTTGTCCGAAACTGAATGAGATACTTTAATATGCAAAAATGTGAAATCCCATGATTGCGTTCGGGTTGCCATTGGATTATACTTCCAATTTCCATTGTCTGATAAACTACCAAGGTAAACAGACCAAATTCTCTTACTGTCAGGAAGTTCCTCCTAATGTTGAGGTGGAGTCTCTTTTCCTGCAGCTTGCATCCATTGTTCTGTGTCCTTTTCTCTGGAGCAGCAGAAAACAAGTGTGCTCCATCCTCAATATGACATCCCTTCAGATATTTAAACAGGGCTATCATATCACCTCTTAACTTTCTCTTTTTCGGGCTAAATCTGTCCAGCTCCCTAAGATGTGGATAACTGTAGTCCAAAAATACCCCTACCACTTTCCCAAGTTTGGAGGCTACCACATGTGATTAGTAACAAAGTCTCTTGCTAAGACCCTACATCAGGAATATGTAGTGTAAATCCCTGCTTTTGGAGTTATGCCTTGTGCTATGCAACCCTTTGAAAGCCAGCATGGTTTAAGTGTTGGACTATGACTTTGGAGACCAGGGTTCAAACCCTGAATCAGCCACAGAAACCCACTGG
The DNA here is from genome assembly GCA_034509955.1 of Urosaurus nigricauda. Taxonomy (NCBI): domain Eukaryota; kingdom Metazoa; phylum Chordata; class Lepidosauria; order Squamata; family Phrynosomatidae; genus Urosaurus; species Urosaurus nigricauda. The sequence goes on from JAOEGL010000004.1 coordinate 6,880,449, forward strand.
GTGACCTTGGGCAAGTCACACTTTCCCAGCCACAGAGGATGGCAATGGCAAATTCCCTTTGAAGAAACTTGCCCAGAAACCCTAACATATGTCAGAAGCAACCTGAAGGCACACAACAACAACAACATCAACATTTGTGTTGAACGGCAATTACACATACACATCCATGAACAATATGCATCCATGAACAGTGGCACTACAATCACAACTTTGCCTCCTCAACCTTGAATGTGGAGTTCTGCGCAGGACCAAAATTTCCCAACTGCTTCCATAAGAGAACTTTGTTGTTGTCGCTGTTATGTGCCTCCCAAGTTGTTTCCAACTTATGGCAAACCTAAGGTGAACCTGTCATGGAGTTATCTTGGCAAGATTTGTTTAAAGGAGGTCTGCCATTGCCTTCCTCTGAGACTGAGATAGTGTGACTCCTTTAACTGCCCTACAAAATCTACTAGACCTCTCCACAACGTATTCTAAAAATCTTTTGAAACTATAAATCCAAGGATCCCATAGTATGGAGCAATGGCAGTTATAGTGCTATAGGAAACCAGATCCATCTGAAAAGAACATCACACCTCGAACGCCAGAAGGTATTCAAACATGTAGGCCCAAAGCAAACAAGGCTGGCCCAAGCCATTTTGTTCTTCTCACCAACAAAACCTGAGTGCTGAGCACAACCTTGCAGAATCTGAGTGCTGAGCAACCACACCTTCTCTTCAGCATTGCAAGTGGATCCTGGGAATTGACAATGAAACACTTTTCAATCAGTACCCCTTACATACACACCTTGGATATGCCTCAACCCTGTTGCTTCAGCACAGCGGTGCCAGAGTAACTTTTGACCCTCACTGTGACTTTCCTTGCAGCAACATCTCACCAAGGAGAAGCCAAAACTGCAGATGGCCGTGTTGATCGATCTATGAAATACACGCGGAGCAGGTCTTTTACAAAGCTCATGGGTTTTGCCCTCTCAAGACAAAACCCAGTCCAATATACTTGGAATTACAATCAGGAGAACTCAATGCACCATGGCTAGGAAAATCCATTTCCCTTCCAGTTACTGTAGCCAATGCAGCTTGAGGATGGGGGAGTCCAATATCATAGTCCCTGCACATCAGACGGTCTCTGGGCTATGATCCTGCAATCCCTGATTCTACTTCAGCATTACTTGCACAATGGGACTGACCTGGATTACAGGATCTGAAGAGAGGAGTTCAAATCCAAGTCTTCTATTCTTCGTTCTGCCCAATCCAAGTGCACCTCCAAAAGATGTGTATCCCTACTCTTCCCCCTCCATGTCCCCTTTCTACAAGCATCAGAGGCTCTAAACCTTGTCCTGACCTGATCCCAACCTTGACCTGTCCCCAATCTTGACCTGACTGCCCCCACTGTATCATAACCTCTCCAGTCAAGGCATCAGAGCCTTTAAAGCTCCCCTAATCTCCCACCTGATCTCCAAGTGACCAGTTTGGGCATGTCCAGCAGCCACTTCACCTCTTCCCTTTCCACCGCACCCCTTCCCTTCTGCTTCACTTTCCCCAAACATGTCCATTTTAGGCCAGACATCAGAGTATCTTGGACAGCCGCCAAAGTCTCCCACCTGACCTCCAAGTGGTCAGTTTGGGCATGTCAAACACCCGCTTCACTCCAAACTTTTCCTTCCATCTCACTTTCCCCAAACATGTCCCTTGCAAGCCAGACATCAGAGCCTTGGGACCTGACCTCCAAGTGGCCTGCTTGGGCATGACAAACTCCCACTTTCTCCTTCTCTTCTACTGCACCCCACCTCTTCCCTTCCATCTCACTTTCCCAAAACGTGTCCCATGAAGGCCAAAAACCAGAGCCTTTGGACAGGCCTCAAAGTCTTCTGCCTGACCTCCAAGTGACTAGCTTGGGCATGTCAAGCACCTGCTTAAGTTCTTCCCTTCCACCTCATTTTCTCCAAACACCTATGTCCCTTTTATGCCAGACATCAGAACCTTTGGGCAGCCCCAAAGTCTTCCACCTGACCTCCAAGTGACTGGCTTGGATGTGTCAAGCACCTGCTTCATCCCTTCCCTTCCAACTCACTTTCCCCAAACATTTCCCTTGCAGACCATCAGAGCCTTTGGGCAGCCCCCAAAGTCTCCCACCTGATCCCAAGTGACCACTTTGGGCATGTCAAGCACCTATTTCACTCCTTCCCTTCCACGGTACCCCACCCCTTCCCTTCCACGGTACCCCACCCCTTCCCTTCCAGCTTACTTTCATCAAACATGTCCCTTGCAGACCAGACATCAACGCCTTTGGACAGGCTTCAAAGTCTTCCACCGACCTCCAAGTGACCAAGTGACCTCTAAGTGGCCACCTGCTTCCCCCCTTCCCTTCCACTTCACTTTCCCCAAACATGTCCCTTGCAGGCCATCAAAGCCTTTGACAGCCCCCAAAGTCTGACCTCCAAGTGACTTATTTTGAAATGTAAGCATTCACTTCATCTCTTCCATTCCATGAGATTCACTTCATTCACCTCACTTTCCCCAAACATGTCTTTTGCAGGCCAGATATCAGAGCCTTTGGACAGGCCTCAAAGTTTTTGCTCTCAAGGCCAAGTGACTTATTTTGACATGCCAAGCACCCGCTTAGCCCCTTCCCTTCCATGTCACTTTCCCCAAATGTTCCTTTTAGGCCAGACGTCAGAGCCTTTGGAGCATCAACTTCACCTCTTCCCTTCTGCCTCGCTTTCCCAAACACATATGTCCCTTTTAGGCCAGAAATCAGAGCGTCTGGACAGCCCCCAAAGTCTCCCATCTGACCTCCAAGTGACCATCTTGGGCATGCCGAGCACCTACTTCACCCCTTCCCTTCCAGCTTACTTTCCCCACACATGTCCCTTGCATGCCAGACATCAGAGCCTTTGGACAGGCTTCGAAGTCTTCCACCTGACTTCCAAGTGACCACCTTGGGCATATCAATGAGATTCACTTCATTTCCCCCAAAATACCTATGACCCTTTTAGGTCAGACATCAGAACCTTTGGTCAGCCCCCAAAGTCTTCCACCTGACTTCCAAGTGACTGGTTTGGATGTGTCAAGCACCTGCTTCACCCGCTTCCCTTCTGCCTCATGTTCCTCAAACATGTCCCTTGCAGCCCAGACATCAGAGCCTTTAGATAGGCCTCAAAGTCTTCCACCTGACCTCCAAGTGACCGCCTTGGGCATGTCAAGCACCCGCTTCACCCTACCCCTTCCCTCCCACCTTACTTTTTCGAAACATGTCCTTTGCAGGACAGACCTTGGAGCCTTTGGACAGGCCTCCAAGTCTTTGCTCTCAAGGCCAAGGGGCTGGCTTGGGCATGCCAACTACCTACTTCACCCCTTCCCTTCGGCCTCACTTTCCCCAAACAAGCCCCTTGCAGTGAGGGTTGAGAAAGGGCAGGGCAGGGCATGGGGGGGGTCCCTACCTGTTGCTGCAAAGGGTGAGGCCACTGACTTTGCCCAGATGGAGGGGGCAGACCACCTCATCTCTCCTCTGCTTTCCAAGGGAGGCAGCCTAAGCCTCCTTCAACCAAGAAGCCCTTCCTGCCTCCCTTTCCATTTCCCCTTTGCTTTCCTCTTCCTTCATCTGTGGCTTCCCTTTTCCTTCATTTGTGGCTGGCGTTATTATGATTGTTAAGAGACACACCGTTTTTAATTGTTCAGCCCCAGCCATTAAAAAAATAAAGAAACAATCGACCCCATTGTGAAAATAACGAAAGATACAATTAATAGTAATAATAATAATGCTGTGGGGATGGCTAGGGGTTGCTCCTGTGAAATGTTCAAGTCCTCCTTTTTGCAAAGGGAGAAGGAAGGGAGGGAGGCAAGCCTTGCAAAAGGAGAACAACACAAGACCTGCCTAAAAGAGGGCAAGAGAGATACACACACATACAGATAGATAGATAGATAGATAGATTAGAATAAGTGCCAGTCCTCCCCCCTCCCAATCACCCGGAGATGGTGGTTGCTTTTTTCTCCCCCCCCCCCTTCCTTGGTGCATGAAAATAAAAGACTTGGGGAGAGAACAGAAGAGAAAGAGGGGGGAGAGGAAGGCAGTTGTCCTCCTTTGGGGGAAAAATAATAAACCCAGAAAGCCACGCCAAAACAACGAAATGCAGAAATGCAAATCCAATTAAACTAAGATTGCAAAATCAATAATGAAAGCAAAGCAAAGCCCAGGAAAAGCAATGAAGCAAAATGGCGACTTTTTTTTCCTCTCTTTTAATGCAGAAGGAGGAGAAGGAGAGAGAGAGAGAGAAGGAGGAAGGGAGGGAGGGAAAGAAGAAGAAGAAGAAGGGAAGGAGAAGAGAGGCAAAGAGAGGGAAGGCAGGAAGGCTCAGAGTAGCCAGGCATTGTGCTATTTTGTTTCCCTTTCTTTCCCCTTGCCTTAATGGTGTTGCAATAAAGCCTTTCCCCCCCGGCGCCCCCCCCATCCTGCTTTATTCTGAGAGAGAGAGAGAGAGAGAGAGGCAGCAGGAAAAAAGGAGGAAGGGAGGGAGGGAGGCCAAGGCACTAGCCCCAGCCCAAAGGCTTCTCCCTCAGTCCAGGCAGGGGAAAGGGAGGGAGGGAGGGAGAGCAGGGCCCTTGAAGGGGGGGGCAGCCCCAGGGCCCCAAAGAAGCCTTACCTCTGGTCTCCTCCTGGCCTGGCCCCGACGGGGCCCACAGCAGCCCACAAGCAGCCGACGCTGCTGAGCCACCAAACACCACCCGACAGACAGAGAGACAGAGAGACAGAGAGACCCAGGACTGGAAGAAGAGGAGGAAGAGGAAGAAAGAGAGAGAGAGAGGCTCAGGCGAGGAAAGAGAGAGAGAGAGAGAGAGGGACCCCCCCCCCGGCCTCTTCCTCCTCCTCTTCCTCCTCTTCCTTCTCTCTCTCTCTCTCTCTCTCAGTCAGAGCCACTCCTTGGCTCCCCCTCAGTCTTCTTCTTCCTCCTCCTCCTCCTCCTTTCTTTTCCTTTCTCTCTCTTCCTTCCTTCCTTTCCCTTCCACTCTCTGGCAAAGAATAACTCTCGCGGTATTCTTTGGCCTGCCTTCTTGCCTTCTCATTTTTTCTTCCTCTCCATTGTTTTCTTCCTCCCTTCCTTCAATTTTTTTCCTTCCTTTTTCTCCTCCCTTTCCCTTTCCTTTCCTTCCATTTTTTCCTTCCTTTCCATTTCCTTCCTTTCTTCCTTCCATCTTTCCATTTATCCTTCCTCTTTTCCTTCTTTCCTTCACATTTGTTTTCTTCCTTCCTTCCTTTCCCTTTTTTCTTCCTTTCCATTTTCTTTCCTATTTTTTCCATTCCCTCCCTCCTTCCCTCCCCTTGGATTTTTTCCTTTCTATCAGTTGTTTTCTTCCATCCTTCCTTTCTTTCCATCTATGTTTCCTTCCCTCCTTTTCCATTTTTCCTTGCATCTTTCCTTCGCATTTTTCCTTCCTTCCTTTCCATTTTTCCTTCCTCTCAATTGTTTTCTTCCTTCCTTCCCATTTATGCTTCTTTCCTTCACATTTTTCCTTCCTTCCTTTCCATTTTTCCATCCTTTCCATTGTTTTCTACCTTCCTTCCATCTTTCCATTTTACCTTCCTTCCTTCCTTCCTTTCCATTTCCTTTCCATTTATGTTTCCTTCCTTCCTTTCAATTTTTCTTTCCTTCTTTCCTTCCCATTTTCCTTCCTTCCTTCCCTTCCATTTTCCCTTCCTCTCAATTGTTTTCTTCCTTCCTTCCTTCTCATTCATGCTTCCTTCCTTCCTTTACATTTTTCCTTTTTTATTTCCTTCCCATTTTTCCTCCTTCCTTCCCTTCCATTTTTAATTCCCTTCCATTTTTTCTTCCTTCCTTCCATCTCTCTATTTATCCTTCCTTTCCAGTTTTTCCTTCCATTCCATTTTTCCTTCCTTTCCCTTTTCCCCTTCCTTTCCATTTCCCTTCCTTCCCATTCTTTCTTCCATTTTCCTTTCCTTTCCATTGATTCCTTCCTTCTTTTCCATTTATTCTTCCTTCCTCCCTCCCTCCCTCCCTTCCCAGGGTGACCAGATGCCCTCACCGCCAAGGAGGACAAGGCACTGGGAAATGGAGGACCTATGGGGTGGGGGGAATGGAAGACATGCCCAAAGAAAAGCTGAAAACACTCCATATATATATATATATATATATATATATTCTTCATCCTGCTTGAAAGGGAGGACAATTTGGAATTCCTCCTGGACAGAAGGTTGATGTTGAAGAACATGTCCTTTCCTTCCTTCCTTCCTTCTCCAGGAAGAGAAAAGGGGCAGGGAGTGGGGTTGCCAGATGGTTTATTTCCATTCCTACATTTTTACAGGGAAGACCTAGTTGATGGGGTGCAAGTGGTTGGATCCTTAGGTGGAAGTGACCATGTTCTCCTGGAGTTTGTAATACAGCGGAAAGGGGAAGCCAGGCATAGTCAGACACGCTCTCTAGACTTTGGGAGATCTGATTTCAATAAACTTGGAGAAATACTGGGGGTGATCCCATGGTCAGGAAAACTAAAAGAGAAGGGAGTTCAAGATGGTTGGGAGTTTCTCAAAAAGGAGATATTGAAGGCACAATTTCAAACAGTTCCAATGAGGAAGAAAAATGGAAGATGTCTCAAGAAGCCAGGATGGATGACTAAGGAACTTTCAACTGAGCTAAGTTTTAAACGGAACATGTATAAGAAATGGAAAAATGGGGAAATCACGAAAGAGGAATTCAAACAAATAGCCAGCACATATAGGGGTAAAGTCAGGAAAGATAAAGCACAGAGTGAACTCAGGCTGGCTAGAGAGGTTAAGAACAATAAAAAGGGCTTTTTTGGATATGTCCGCAGCAAAAGGAAGAAGAAGGAAACGGTAGGACCACTGCGTGCAGAAGATGGCAAAATACTAACGGGACAGAGAAAAGGCAGAATTACTCAACACCTTCTTTGCTTCAGTCTTCTCAGAAAAGGCAAAAGGTGCTCAACCTAAGGATAATGGATCAGAAGATAGAATAGAGGAATTTCAGCACAGAATAAGTAAAGAGGTAGTACAGGAATACTTGGTTAACCTAAATGAATATAAGTCTCCAGGACCAGATGAACTACATCCTAGAGTATTAAAAGAACTGGCAAATGTAATATCGGAACCACTGGCAATAATCTTTCAGAAATCCTGGAGAACAGGAGAAGTCCCAGAAGACTGGAGGAGGGCAAACGTTGTCCCCATCTTCAAAAAGGGGGGGAAAAGAGGATCCCAACAATTATCGTCCAGTTAGTCTGACATCAATTCCAGGAAAGATTCTAGAGCAGATCATTAAGCAGAGAGTCTTAAGCCAATGCCATAATCACAAAAAGTCAACATGGGTTTCAGAGAAACAAGTCATGCCAAACGAACCTGATCTCTTTTTTTGATAAAATTACCAGTTTGGTAGATGAAGGGAATGCTGTGGATATAGTTTACCTCGATTTCAGTAAGGCCTTTTCCCATGACATTCTTGCAAACAAGCTTGTAAAATGTGGGCTAGACAAGGTAACTTTTACATGGATTTGTAACTGGTTGACTGGCTGAAGTCAAAGTGTGCTCAACAATGGCTCCTTTTCATCTTGGAAAGAAGTGACCAGTGGGGTCCCACAGGGCTCTGTCCTGGGCCCAGTCCTATTCAACATCTTTATTAATGACTTGGATGAAATTATTGAGGGCCTAGTTATCAAATTTGCAGATGCCACCAAATTAGGAGGAGTAGCTAATACCCCAGAGGACAGGATCAAAATTCAAAATGACCTGAAAAGACTAAAAAGCTGTGCCAAAGCTAACAAAATGAAATTTAACACAGAGAAATGTAAGGTCCTACACGTAGGGCGGAAAAATGAAATGCACAGATATAGGATGGGGGACACCTAGCTGAATGAGACCACATGTGAAAGGGATCTAGGAGTCCAAGTAGACCACAAGTTGAACATGAGTCAACAGTGTGAAGCGGCAGCAAAAAAGGCCAATGCAATTTTAGGCTGCATCAATAGAAGTATAGTGTCTAGATCAAGGGAAGTTATAGTGCCACTGTATTCTGCTTTGGTCAGGCCCCACCTGGAATACTGTGTCCAGTTCTGGGCACCACAATTCAAAAAGGATGTGGAGAAACTGGAGCATGTCCAAAGGAGGGCAACTAAGATGGTGAAGGGTCTGGAAGCCATGCCCTATGAGGAGCACCTTTGGGAACTGGGGATGTTTAGTATGGAGAAAAGAAGGTTAAGAGGTGATATGATAGCACTGTTTAAATATTTGAAGGGATGTCATATTGAAGAGGGAGCAAGCTTGTTTTCTGCTGCTGCAGAGACTAGAACGCGGAACGATGGGTACAAATTGCAGGAAAAGAGATTCCACCTCATCATTAGGAGGAACTTCCAGACAGTAAGGGCTGTTTGATAATGGAACACACTCCCTCAGAAAGTGGTGGAGTCTTCTTCCTTAGAGGTCTTTAAACAGAGGCTGGATGGCCATCTGTCAGGGATGCTTTGATGGAGACTTCCTGCATGGCAGAATGGGGTTGGACTGGGTGGCCCTTGGGGTCTCTTCCAACTCTATGATTCTATGATTTAAAAAAAATCACTTACAGTGCCAGTTGTATACATTTTCATACATACATTCATACATTTCCATCTAATTGACTACCAGTAAATGGCAATTGTGTCTCATTCGTTACTTCCTATCTTATCTATTCTTACCTGCCTCCCCCCAAGGCTTGAGGTAGAGTCCAATGTATATTAAAAAACACATAAAACCATTTAAATACATCAAATTAAAACACATATACATAGGATGGCCCTTATGGTCTCTTCCAACTCTGTGATTTTAGGACACATTACAAGCATCCAAACATAACATTCAAAAATATATCAATTTAAAATTGATAGTTAAAAATCGACTAAGTAGGCATACTGGAAGAAATAGGTCTTTAATGTTGTTCTAAATTCAGACGGCATGTTTAGCTGTCAAATCTCTCCTGACAGGTCATTCCACAGTCTTCGGGAGGCTAAGGAAAATGTCTTTTGAGCAATAGTTGTCAGTCTAGTCCTGGCCAGTTCATGTCGATGTCTCCAGAAGACGTGTGTATGGGGTGGATGATGATGATGATGATGATGATGATGATGATTAACCTTTATTTGTATAGCACTGTAGATTTACACAGCGCTGTACATACAATCTTTTTAATTAGATGGTTCCCTGCCCTCAGGCTTACAATCTAAAAAGATAGGACACAAAAGGAGAAGATAAAGGTGGTGGGGAAGGGGATTAGGTCCAGGAGTTCTTCTCTTCCTCTGAGGTCCAGACCAAGGCAGATGGACTGGAAGGAGGGCTCAGCTTCTTAATACGTAGTTAAAACGAGGCATCCTGGGGTAGAGAAGGGCACAATCCTGGGAACGCTTCCCTAAACAATATAGTCTTTAACTATATGGAAGGAGGTGATCCTGTAGGAAACCTGGACCCAAACCATGTAGGGTTTTACTGCTGATAACCAACACTTTGTACCTTGCCCAGAAACTAACTGATAGGCACTGGTAGTTATTTCAGTATCGGTGTGATATGTTTATTTGTTTATTTATTTATGATTTACGATATTTATACCCCACCCTTCAGCCCTAAGGGATCTCAGAGCGGCTTTATATGTTCACTCCTAGATAGCCGAAGTGTTGCAATGATTTGAGCAGTGACTCTGGAGCACTGGCATTACTAGAGGGCTGCAAATCGCACCCGGTGACACACGCTTCCTCAAATATCTGCATTTGAGAAGAAACAGGCTGTGGCATTCACCTGTGTTTCTTTAAAATGCTGAAGGGATTGTACGAGTGGGGTGAGGCTCAGTTGAAGGAGAAAGGAGAGGCCCCAGGTTTTTTAAAAATAAAATTTTATTAATTTAAAAAAAAAAGATTTTTAATTTTTTTTAAAAAAATCCTTAAAATAATCAAATTTACCAAATTTTTGTTTGAACCCCATGAAAGTACACACAAACATATTTGTTCTGTAGATATGATATTGTAATTTAAATGTATAATTTTAATTTTGTTATCTGTTTATGTCACAACTGTTACCACCACATTCGGTGATATATGGGAATTGCTGATTTATGAGAAAATTAGTTCAAAAAAGTTACTACGGATTCTATATGGGTGTGGTATGGGAGGAGGTCAATGGGGGAATGACGCCATGAGTTACAGCACCGGGTGACGCCAACCCTAGGGACACCACTGCTCTGGAGGTCAAGTTTTGAATCCTGATCAACTACAGAACCACACTGGGTGGCCTTGGGCAAGTCACACTCTCTCAGCCACAGAGGATGGCAATTGGAAACCCCCTTTGAAGAGACCTACCAAGAAAACCCTGTGATAAGGTTGTGCCATAAGTCAGAAATGATTTGAAGGCACAGAGGAGCAACAACAATGCTCACTCCTAGAAGAGCAATGAGTGAAGAGCAATGAGACCACAGTGGACCAGTCCAAGTTCTGGACCTTGTTGTTGTTGCGTGCCTTCAAGTCATTCCTGACTAATGGTGACCCTAAGGCAAACCTAACATGGGATTTTCTTGGCAAGATTTGTTCAGAGAAGGTTTGCCACTGCCTTCCCCTGAGGCTGAGAGAATGTGACTTGCCCAAGCTGGGTTTCATGTTCACATCCCATTATATACAATGGGGCAGTAAAACAGCGTCCCTTATACAAAATGGCAAAATCAAGGATTGCTTTTTGAAATGTATATTTTTTAAAAAATCCACCCTCGTGGTGTGCCAACTGTGTAAATATGAATAACATAGCTCAATGCTATGGAAATGTGGGATTTGTAGTTTTAGCCTTTTCTGCAAACTACAAATCCCAGGATTCCATAGGTTGGGAACTACAAACTACAAATCCCAGGATTCCATAGGTTTGATCCATGGCCTCATTCCCACTACCTTTAAACCGGATCACAATTCAGTTTGAACTGGTTCAAATAACCATGGTTCCCACTTAAATTGAATTGCTGAAACGAGGAGGGGGGGCTATGCGCTAGACCTATTTAACCTGCGTCTTTTCGATGCTGATGTTTTCTGCTTATTTTTGGATAAATTGAATCTGCACAAGTCTGAACCAGATGTGGATCAGAATCGATTTAAATTTGCTCTTCGGCTGGCTGGAGCGGGTTCATTTTGAAACAATTCATTACTGAATGTGAACCACAAATGGGTTATTTTAGAGGGAAAAAGTGTGATTGGGGCAAATGTAGTGGGAACCATGCTCCACTGTCGAATCGATCCACTGAGTCGGATCGCAAAGTGCTTTTTTGTAAGTGGGAATGAGGCCCATGACAGTTAAAGCAGTGTTGAACTGCATTCATTCTGCAGTTGTGGCAGCAGCCCAAGTCTGCTATATATATCTGCTTTATCACACTATAGGGCAAACAGGATTTAAACAAGAGTTAAACAGGAAATGTCCTATAATAAACATAGGGCATTTCCTGTTTTACTCTCATTTAAATCCTGTTTGCCCCCTAGTGTGATAAAGCATTATGATGTTGTTGAGCCTCCTCTGTCATTATCAATGGAAAGTGTGCTAAAAGAGCAAGCACTGAGAAAGATTAAGGCATGTTATTGAGCCCTCCTAGGAATAACAAAGGCTGCTTGCAACACACACTGCAAGTTGCAGATTGGCAAATCTGCTCTGGAATCTGTGATCTATTTTGCCTTTTCTATCAAAGAGCTCTGGTCCCCCACCAGACTCCAAATTCAAGAACTCCACAGCATTGAGCCATAGCAGTTAAAGTGGTGTCAAACTGGGTTATTTCTGGAAGGCAAAAACCTCTGACTATTTAGAAGTGACCAGAGAGAGGGAGGGGATTTAAATAATTTGGAAAATAGGGAAATATATGATGTCTATATGGATATGAAAAGTGTGAATTTTTCCTGTCTAGTTTTGGAGTGTACTATATATATGAAATACAGTATTACATTTAATTTTACAATAAAACCAGCCTTGAAAACCCTGTGAGAACATAGTAAGAAGCATCCAGCCTATCAGGGGAGGTTAAAAATGGGAACAATCAAAACAGCCCCCTTAAAAAGAAATAAACTGGAAATATAATCTCCTCCCTCTGTTTCACGGTGCTATTTTTGCCATGTTCCTGAAATATGATTCTGATTTATGGTGACCCAATGCTAGGGTTTTCATGGCAAGATTTATTTGGAGGCAGGTTGCCATTGCTTTGCTCTGAAGCTAGGAGAGTGTGACCTGGCCAAGGTCACCCAGTGGGTTTCTAGGGAGTTTATCAGATGACGGAAATTGGAAGTTTAATCTAATGGAAATCCGAATGCAATCACGGAGTTTCTCATTATTGTGTATTAAAGTATCTCACACAATTTCGGGCAAAAGGGTCATTCTGAACACAATCATGAGTTTTACATTATTGCATATTAAAGCATCTCACTCAATTTTGGGCAATGGGCAGTCATTTTCGGGCAATGGGAAGTCATTCTGAATGCATTCCGAATGCAATTGGAATTCACCTAAATTCGCTAAACTAGCGAATTCACATGAATTCGAATTGGCTCTAATTGGCTCCATTCGAAATAAAGATAAATTCCTGAATGAGGATTTGAACACTGGGCTTCTAGAGTCCTAGGCTACAATCACACAGTGCAGAAATAAACCAGTTTGTCGCCACTTTAATTGTCCTAGCTGAATGCTATGGAATTCTGGAATTCTGTTTTAATAGAGAGCTTTGGTGCTACAACAAGCTACAGTTCCCAGAATTCCATAGCATTGCATCTTAACAGTTAAACTGCTGTTGAACTGGATTATTTCTGCAATGCAAATGCAAAAACTCTAGCCTAACAGTTGCACCACTACACCCCACTAGCCCTCTCTCAAATACAGTCCACCATCAGCTTAAGAAAACAGGCTAGCTGGCCATTTTCTTCTTGCACTTTTCAGTCTCACCTAGAATTCTTCCCAAAGCTTCCGAATATTACCGTTTCAGACTACAATTCCCAGAATCCCCCAGGAAGTATCCATGCTGTCTGGATAGTGGATGTTTTAATTCAGAGAAGTGACCTTCCTTGCTGTGTGCCTTCAAGTCTTTTCTGACTTATGGCGACACTAACCTATCATGGGGTTTTCTTGGCAGGCTCCTTCAGAAGGAGTTTCCATCCACTGAGGCTGAGAGAGTGTGACTGCCCAAGGTCATTCAGTGGTTTTCCATGGCTGAGCTGGGATTCAAACCCTGCTCTCCACAGTCATGATCCAATGCTCAAACCACTACACCACACTGGCTTCCCAGTAGCTCTGTGTTAAAAGATCTCAGCGTGCAACGAAAGGAAATTTAAAGCCTTCATATTTGTGTTGGCAGTGCCACACTTGGCAACGGGGAATGGTATCAGGCTAGGGCATGCGAATGCTTGGCTGGATTTCATGTTCACCTGTTTGCATGTGTGTATGCACATACTCAGAGACTAGCTTTGCATTTAAAACAGTAGTGAGCAACTATGGCCTTTCAGAGGATGTGCAACTTCACCATTGGCACCAATGGGAGTTGCAAGATCAGGGTGACCAGATGTCCTAACGGCAAAGGAGAACAAGGCACCACAAAATGTAAGGCAAGCCAGAAAAATGTAGGACATGACTAAAGAAAAATAAAAAAATGCATATAAATATATATAGAGATCTTGTAGCACCTTTGAGACTAACTGAAAGAAAGAAATATGGCAGCATGAGATGCATCTGAGCAAGTAGACTGAAGTCTACAAAAGCTCATGCTGCCAACTGCTTTCTTTCAGTTAGTCTCAAAGGTGCTAGAAGATCTCTCTTTGTATCAATTCTACAGACTAAACATGGCTATATCTTTGAATTCTACGCATATAAATATAAATTCATGCTTCTTAGTCATGCTCAAAATGGAGGACATTGTGGAATTTCTCCTGGACAGAAAGTTGAAATGTAAGACATGTCCTGGAAAAGGACGATATCTGGTCACCGTGTGCAAGGCCAAAAGCTGTCTTCAGGGCCATAGTGTCTAGGTTGAGGGAAGGAATAGTGCCTCTCTGTTCTGCTTTGTTCAGACCTCACCTGGAATATTGTGTCCAGTTCCAGGCACCACAGTTCAAGAAGGATATGGAGAAGCTGGAGTGTATCCAGAGGAGGGCAACCAAAATGAAGCCCTCTGAGGACCTTCTTAGGGAGCTGGGTATGTTCAGCCTGGAGAAGAGAAAGTTAAGAGTTGACATGATAGCCATGATGAAATATGGGAAGGGATGTCATATGGAGAATGGAGCAAGCTTGTTTTCTCCTGCTCCAGAGAACAGGACGGACACGGAACAATGGATGCAAGCAACAGGAAAAGAGATTTCACCTCAATGTTAGGAAGAACTTCCTGATGATAAGAGCTGTTCACCAGTGGAAGATCCTGCCTCGGAGAATGGTGGAGTCTTCTTCTTTGGAGGTCTTTAAACAGAGGCTGGACAGCCATCTGTTGGGGATGCTTTGGTGCTGTATTCCTACATGGCAGAATGGGGTTGGACTGAGGTCTCTTCCAACTCTATGATTCTATGATTCTAGCTGCAGAGTTCTGAGTATCACAGCTCAAGTGTCTTCCTGCATGGCGGGGGGTTAGACTGGATGGGCCTTGGGATCTCTTCCAACTCTAGGATTCTATGGGTTGCCCAACCCAGATTTAAAGCAATGGCAAACCTTGCAGATCAATAATAACCATCTGTTGTTGAAGCCTGTGGGATTTTGCTCCATTCAGAGGACTCCATCCATTTCATTTCGGATTTGTCTATCAGATTTAATCCTCTCATTGTTCCTGCTCCATCCCATTTCTGGCAGATGTTTCCTTTCTAATGCACACAGATGCTGTTGTCCCTTTGGAACCTTTTGTTGCTGTTGCTGCTGCTGCTGCTGCTGCTGCTGCCGTTTTTAATCAAGATGGCACAGGTGACTTTTTGTGAGGCTGCAACACCTGGAATCCTCCAGTCACCATGGGCAATGGCCCTATTGGCTGTAGGATTCTGAGTGGCGTTGTCCAAAAAGATAACTTTTCCCAGCTTTGTTCTGCATGAAAAAGCGCAAGAGGAATTTCCAAGATATTTAGATTTATATTTGACATAAGGTCTCATATAAAGTCCTCACCATTTAAGAAGAGAAAGAAAATACTCCCCAAAGAAACAGACTCAAGGCAGATTGTATTACTGCATTTATCACAAATATTAGGCCTCTTCTATTTCTTCTTGATAAGACTAATTGCAGCTTAATCTTAACTTTCTATTTTTATCTTAGAAACTAGTTTTTGAACTGGGATATACTTCATCTTCTTGACTTGTCATACAAACATGCCAAAACTTTTAAAGTTCTTATTATGGCTAGTGCCAAATAAAACTTGTTAGTCTTTACCATGTAGTAATCCACATCTCTCTCCAGCAATATGGCATACCAATATGACTTGAAGGACCATTTAGGCAAAATCAACTAGGATAAAAAATAGATTTATTAGGGGAACCAGGGATGTACAGGCATTTGAAAGATAAAAAAACACAAAGTTTTAAAGTCTCAGAGGAACAGACATGTTAGTCTGTGGAAGTAAATGAACACACAACACAGTGTTGGTAGGGAGCCAGTTTGTGGTGAAGTGCTTTGAGTTTTGGAAAAGGACTCTAGGAAATCAGGATTTGAGTCCACACTGAGATGCAAAAACCCACAGGGTGAAGTTTGGCAAGTCTCATGTTTTCATTCTCAGAATGCAGTGAAAGATCTTCTTGGAATAAATTTTGCAGAGAAAACCCTAGGAAAGGATCAGCATCAAGTCAGAGAAAAAAGGAAATGTGGCAGCACCTTTAAGACTAACTGGTTTTTTATTTTTGCATGTGCTTTCATGGATATAAACCCACATTTCCAGACGGAGCACCATGGATGTCAATAGGAGGGTGCGGGGCTATGGATCACACCGAGTGACACTTCAGAGGAGGTGAACACCTTAGTATGGTGGTCACTCCTGGCTGGGGCTGCTGGTGTGGATGGGGTCCTTTTAAGGGATTTGCTTTCAATGGCATTAATTTAACTGTCCTGTGCTTTCAAGAGGTGAGGTCTTCTTTGGAGGTTTTTAACCAGAGACTGGAGGGCCCTTGAGGTGTCTTCCAACTTTGATTCTTTGATTATATACTTTTGTACTTTGAACTTAGTTTAGAGCAACTAAAATAAGTTAAAGACAAAGAGGGATATAGGAGGTGGAGGGAGAAACTGGGTGACTTTAAAAGCAGCTGAAAAAGTCTGATGGCAGAGGATTAAATGGGATTGTCCCTACCAAATCAGGATGGCTGGAGGGATGCACTGGTATGGTACTTGCAGTACAGGCAGTGACTATAGCTTCCATTTCAGCGGGATATGAATCCACTTCAGGTTTAACTTTAACTTTAAAAAAATCTACCCAAGGTTCATCAGTTTAGATAGCACTTTTAAAGTTAAAACTAAAACCAAAAGTGGATTCACCATCTCACAGATATGGAAGCCACCAGCCAGAACTGAGGTCTGTGGGGCACAAAAAAAGGCCTTCAGATCTTGCCAATGGAAGTGTGGTTTTAAAGTGAATGAGAAGCAGTTACTTAGATCGTATCTTTCATCTCTCACTTTCCATCTGTCTGAGAGCCAGCTGCTACTCCTTCAGTGAGAAAAGCTCATTGAAGTCACTGGGTTCCCATGCAGTGGGCTTTGAAAGGAGAAACAAAGGGATGGAGAGATTAAAGGAAAAGAAGAGGCAAAGCAGGAGTAGTTGGGAGCTTAGAAACTATTTAGAAAGGAAGGCTGGATTCTTACATACTCTTACCTGGGAGTTACATCTCACTGAACTTAATGGGACTTATTTTTGAGTGAAGATCTGTAGGTTTTTAAAGTGATATGAGAAAGAAGTGGCTCCATGTTATAAACTGCTGGTCTTTAAGGTCCCCTGTCAGGAATGCTTTGAGGTCATCTGTCAGGAATGGTCCTTCACTGGCAGTGGAGTGGGCTAGATTATCTTTGGGCTGCATCTACACAGCAGAATTGATGCAGTTTGACACTGCTTTAACTGCCATGGTGCAATGGTATGGGATTCTGGGATTTGTAGTTTTAGGAGATGTTTAGCCCTCTCTGTCAGAGAGTTCTGGGGCCCCACCAAACTACAAATCCTAGGATTCCATCATATGGAGCCATGATAGTTAAAGTGGTGTCAAACTGTGTTAATAGTTTTTTGTGGGGTTTTCAGGCTATATGGCCATGTTCTAGAAGAGTTTACTCCTGATGTTTTGCCAGCATCTGTGGCTGGCATCATCAGAGGATGCATTCTCTGATGATGCCAGCCACAGATGCTGGTGAAATGTCAGGTATAAACTCTTCTAGAGCATGGCCACATAGCCCGAAAAACTCACACACACACACACACACACACACACAAACTATGGATGCTGGCCATGAAAACCTTCAACTTCAAACTGCATTAATTTTGCAGTCTCACAGCATCCTCAGAGTACCTTCTAAGTACACTATGGCTGGAAGGACAATTTTTCTCCTCTTTGAATTTTATTTTATTTATTTTCCCCCTCAGAAGTATAGTGTTACAGTGCGAAAGTACAATTTCACTGATGTACTCTGGCACTTCTATAATTCAAAAGAAAGAAAGAAAAGGCAAAGAAGAGAAGGGAACATATGGTTCTGATTCAGTCGGCTCTCCATTTCTACAGATTCTTAATCTACCCATGGATTCAACCATCCACATACAAAAATATTTTTTAAAAATCCCCAAAAGCAAATCTTTATTTTGCCATAGGATACATATACAGGAGACATTTTACTATGCTGTTATATTTAATGGAACTTGAGGACCCGCAGATTTTGGTACCCACTGGGAGTCCTGGAATCAAACCACACCAGATATCAAGGGCCTGCTGTATATCCCAAAGTAATAACAGCTTCCTTAGGATGGGAATCTAATGTTGCAACTGGTGCTAGAAATTTCCAGACAATATTCAAGGACAACAAAAGTCTAATTTGGATTTTTTTTTTTTTACAAAATGCACAAAAAACCTCAAGAATTACAGCAACAAATATGACAACTTCCTAACACCTTTGTCCTGTCTAGAGGAGCCCGTGTCTTTGTGTCTCTTTTGTTAATGAGGAAGCATTTTTCCAGCTGTAAAGAGAAGTATAAATACTGCTGCAAAGTAGAGCCACTTCTATTTGAGCCCAGGATGCATAGTCTTACCATCCTAATTGTTATTGCTCCGGAAATAGCAGTACTTTAGTACTTCAGAACATTCAAAAGAGTTGAAAATTGACACATGCATACAGGTAACTAGGTTAATATATCTAACCTGCATGCAGAATTTCTAGACAAGCGCTTGTAATACACGGGTGCCTGGCAGAGCTTAGAAAAGCACTAAGATTCAGCTGTCCCTTGAATCCCTTTGATTCAGCTGTCTCTCTTGTGAGGGATGGAGGGAACCAGCTGAGGATTTATGAATTTCCAGTTAAAAATGTATCTTTTTTTACTTCGCTCTGAAAAAATCTGAATTTAAATCTCTGGATTGTATATAACATTATGTAGAGCTTGGAAAAGTTGCCTTCTTAGGCTGCATCTGCACTGCTGAAAATAATCCATTTTAACACCTCTTTAACTGCCATGGCTCTGTGCTGGGGAATTCTGGGAATTAAAGTTGTTCAGCAGTGTGGATTATTTCAGCAGTGTGAATGCAGCCTGAATTACACATCCCAGAATCAGTGGCCATACTGGTAAGCAAATTCTGGGTGTTGTAGTCCAATGTATAACTTTTCCAAGCTCTCATGTTATATATATATTTACAGCAGCCCCCCAAAAATCTAGAGCAGTGGTATCAAACTCAGATGGTTTGAAGGACCATAAAAATGAACATAAAAAATGTACTGAGTGTCTGAAAATTTCACCTACAGTCATAGAATTATACAATCCTAGAGTTGGAAGAGACACCAAGGGCTATTCAGTCCAAAATGGTCAAAGCACTCCTGATAGATGGCATCCAACCTCCAAAAAAGGAGACTCAACCACTCTCTCACTGTCAGGAAGTTCTCCTGCAGTTTGCATCCATTGCTTCATGTCCTAGTTTCTGGAGCAGCAGGAAAAAAAGCTTGCTTCATCCTTAATATGACATCCCTTCAAATATTTAAACATGGTTATCATGTCCTCTCTTAACCTCCTCTTCTCCAGGCTAAACATACCCAGCTGTATATGTTGCCCCTTATAGGGCATTGTTCCAGACCTTTCACCATTTTGGTTACTCTCCTTTGGAAACGTCCTGTTTTGATGAGGGTGCTCAGTTTGTTGTCATGTGCCTTCAAGTCATTTATGACTTATTGTAACCCTAAGGCCAACCAATTGTGGGGTTTTCTTAGTAAAATTTGTTCACAAGGGGTTTGCCTTCACCTTCCTTTGAGAAAGAATGTGTGATTTGCCCTGGTTCACCTAATGGGTTTCTATAGCTGAGTGGGAATTGAACCCTGGTTTCCAGAGTCATAGCACAACACTGAAACCACTACACCATACTGGGTCTCAGTAGTAGCACTCAATTGTAACTAATCATCTTTGCTAGATAGTCCTACTGTGTCAAACCTAGAAGCAATACTTTGAATAAGAGCCATTATATGTTGATTTTTTTAAATATTCTGGAATACTGTGTCCAGTTCTGGGCACCACAGTTAAAAAAGGATATGGAGAAACTGGAGCGGGTGAAGATGGTGAAGGGTCTGGAAACTGTGCCCTATGAGGAATGCCTTAGTGAGCTGTTGATGTTTAGCCTGGAGAAGACAAGGTTAAGAGGTGATATTATAGCCGTGTTTAAATACTTGAAGGGATGTCATATTGAGGAGGGAGCAAGCTTGTTTTCTGCTGCTCCAGAGACTAGAACACAGAACAATGGATGTAAGCTGCAGGAAAAGATTTCCAATGTGGAGTCGAAGGCTTTCATGGCCGACATCCAAAGTTTTTTGTGGAGCTTTCGGGCTATGTGGCCATGTTCTAGAAGAGTTTCTTTCTGACGTTTTGCCAGCACCTCTGGCTGGCATCTTCAGAGAATGATAGCTTGGAAAAGGATTGGATATATATATCCTGTGTGACCCTGGGAAGGAAGGAGTAATTTGCAAATGTATTGTTCTGTTGCTAATGGCAGTACTCAGGGTGGGAGGATATGCAAACAAGGACAGCCAAGGACAAGAGAGACATGCTCACAGCCGCAGGAGTCTACCTCATTCCATGCAGCTGGGGACAGGTCTACATAGGGACCACCAAATGCAGTGTGCAGACAAGAATCAAGGAACATGAGGGACACTGCAGACTGGGTCAACTGGAAAAATCAGCAGTAGCAGAACATTCTATAAACCATCCTGAGCATAAAATGCTGTTTGAAAGCACTGAAATTCTGGACCATACCAACAACTGCCATGTCAGAATGCACAGGGAAGCCTTTGAAATCCATAAACACCTTGCCAACTTCAACAGGAAAGAGGAAACCCTGAGAGTAAACAAGGCTTGGCTACCAGTCCTGAAGGACAGCAAGGTCAAGACTCAACCTATGCAAATGAGAAACAGCCTAAGTCCAGGGGATTCCCAGCAGACAATGAGCATCAGTTAGCAGACATTAATCCTTATTTGCATATCCTCCCACCCTGAGGACTGCCATTAGCAACAGAACAATACATTTGCAAATTACTCCTTCCTTCCCAGGGTCACACAGGATATATATATCCAATCCTTTTCCAAGCTATCATTCTCTGAAGATGCCAGCCACAGATGCTGGCAAAACGTCAGAAAGGAACTCTTCTAGAACATGGCCACATAGCCCGAAAGTTCCACAAAAAACTAAAAAACTGCTGGAAAAGAGATTCCACCTCAACATTAGGAGGAACTTCCTGACAGTAAGGGCTGTTCGACAGTGGAACACACTCCCTCAGAGTGTAGTGGAGCCTCCTTCCTTAGAGATCTTTAAGCAGAGGCTGGATGGCCATCTTTCAGGGATGCTTTGATTGGGAGTTCCTGCACGGCAGGGGATTGGAATGGATGACCCTTGGGGTCTCTTCCAACTCTATGATTCTATGATTCTTACTTAATTATAAAGCAGCCCCCCCCCTTTTTTTTTTTTTTTTTTTTAAAAAGAACAGATTCCTTAGTCCTGACCATCTTTAAAACATCTGCCAGCCTCATACTAGGTAATGGGAATTTAACAAGGGTTAAACTGGATGATGGCTTTCTCGTGTTTATCATGCTATTAGAAGAGATGTAGTTGTTTGAGTATTGGCTTAGGACTCTGGAAGATCAAGATCCTTAGGCAGC
Source organism: Urosaurus nigricauda (assembly GCA_034509955.1). Lineage (NCBI taxonomy): Eukaryota > Metazoa > Chordata > Lepidosauria > Squamata > Phrynosomatidae > Urosaurus > Urosaurus nigricauda. The sequence continues at coordinate 6,901,765 of JAOEGL010000004.1, forward strand.
CATCAAAACCCACTGGATGATCTTGGGCAAGTTACACTCTTTAAACCTTAGAGGACGAAAACTAGGACAGGGTTCCCAGACAAACAAATGGGTTCAAGAGCAAATCAAGCCTGATCAATCCCTTCAAGTCAACATGACTAAATGGAGACTGTCATTCTTTAGACATATCATGAAAACATTACTCATTAGAAAAGACAATGATGCTTGCTAAATAGAAAACAGTAAGTAAGACCACATTATAGGTGGACAGATGCAGTCAAGGTAGCCATGGTGATAAGGCATACAGGGAGAAAACAGTGGACCAGTATGAGATATCAATGGATATCAATGAATAAATGGATATCAGTATCAGTTTATGGATATAAGTGGCCATAAGTTTGCAAAACTTGTTGATAACAAGGTGACCTGGAGTACTTTTATTTGTTGCTGTTGTGTGCCTTCATGTTGTTTCCAATTTATTATGATCCTAAGGTGAACCTATAACAGTGTTTTGTTTTCATGATTTGTTCAGAAGGGATTTGCCTTCCTCTGAGGCTGAGAGAGTGTGACTTGCCCAAGGTCACTCTCTGTCTATTTTTGACTGGCCCCATCTAGCCTTTTTATAGACATGTCTCTAAGTGATATCCTTTCCCCCATTGTCCCACAATCTTCACAGCATTGCTTGGTTGGTTTTACCCAGACTTGTCCACCTTCTTGCACCATCATCCAGTCATAGTCCTTGGGCACAAATATGGTGTCACTCTATGGCATGCTGGGAAAGAAACCCTGCTTGTATCTCAAATCAGCTAGCTTAAGAAGCATTGCACTAGCAAATTGCGCGGCGGCGGAACCAAACGTGAAGTACACAATTACCGAATCACAAAAAGCAAGAAGCAATGGCATCACATATGCCATGGCACCCCCTGCACAATTCTGCTTCCACAACCTTTAATAGAATGCAGACTTCTGCACTGGATCAAAATATTTGCTTCTTTAGGGGAATACATGCATGAGTCACTAAAAGGATGCCAGCTATGTTGTGGAGGGTGGAGTTGGTTTTAAACACTGCTCATAATCCAGGGTCCCAAATTTAGATTACTTATTTTCTGTGTGTAAATTTGGCACTGTCTAGCTGTTCCAACATTCAGCATAGCCTCCAGCATTTCACAGATAAAAACTGGGACATGTGTGGCTGAGTAACATCAGTCTGTCCAAGATGGCAAAGGTTATTAATGAGAAAAAACACACAAACTAGAAGGAGTTGAGGCAGTTTGTTTTTGCCCAGGAAGGGCAAGATTTGCACTCTCTCCTCCTCTCCTCCTTGCTGAGTTAATGGACTGCAAAGTACTTTTGCACTTTGAACTCAGTGTGCAGCAATGGAAGTCTGCAAAGGGGGAAGTGGGAATAGGGAGGGAAAAAACTGGAACATTTTAAAAACAACTGAAAAAGTGGGACAATAGAGGATTCATTGTCCCTGCAAAATTCAGACAGTTTGAAGGGTAAGCATTCAGTGATCTTAAAGAAGGCAAATCAATGTGTTATGTTACAAGAACCAAATTTCTAGCATGTTCTTTTCAAGACACTGACAGTCCTTTTCTCCCTTCCAGCCCAGGGAAAATCATCAGCAATTCATTGACCACCCCAAGCATTGGCACGTGTGCTCTGTTTGGAGAGGGGAGGCATGACTTATGGGTGGCGGGTGGGGAGGTTAGCCTCTCCTGCCCTCTCCATGGATAATTGTCAGGAAATGAATGGCTTGCTTTTTCTCCTGTAAATGAATCAACCCCAGGCTGTTAGGATAAATGGTGTTTCGGCCTTATGCTGCCAGGTGCCCCTTCAATGGTGGCTCAGCTGCTGGTGTAAATCAAGTGGACCGCCTGTTCTAAAGTAGGGGAGAAAAAATAATGCCGTTGTCTAATCAAGATTTATGGGCTAGTAAACTTGGCTGAGCGCTTGTTAAAGGGACAATGGGCTCTCCCTGGGTGAGAAAGGCAGGGAGCAGGTTCTCAGCCTTGCCCACGATAATCTAAGAAACTTTCCAATTGCCAGTATCTCACCCATGTGCTTCTATGAGACTTCACAATTTGAAGCTGCACCATCATGCGTTACACATCTTCTAACACAATATTCGAACGAGTACCTCTCCCTGTATATTCCTGCCCAAGGACTAAAGTCTGATGGGGAGCATCTACACACTGTAAAAATAATGCAGTTTGACACCACTTTAACTGCCATGGCTCCACCCTACCAAATCCTGGGGTTTGTAATTTTGTGAGGCACAGGAACTCTTAGACAGAGAAGGCTAAAGACCTTGTAAAACTATAAATCCCAGTATGCCATAGGATGGCACTACTGCACTTGAAGTGGTGTCAAACTGCATTGTTTCTAGTGTCAGTGCACCCATTCTTTCAAATAGTTATATGTGGCTATCATGTCACCTCTTCTACCATCAGTCAATGTCAACTTGAAGGTACATAACAACAACACAATGAAGTTGATCATGCATTCCTGCATGGCAGAGGGTTGGACCTGATTGCCCTTGGGGTCTCTTCCAACTCTATGATTTTAAAGGGCCTTCTTAGCTGTGGCACTCCAATGGTGGAATTCGCTTCCTTAGAGGTCTGACTGGCACTAATTTTGATTCATTTTTGGTGTTTTTAAAATTTTGGTGCTTTCAAGTAATTTCTAACTTATGATGACCTTGAACTCTATCATGGGGCTTTCTTGGCAAGATTTATTCAGAAGATCTTTGTCCTCACCATCTTGTAAGGCTGAGAGTGTTGGACTTCCTTGCTCAAGGTCACCAAGTGGGTTTCCATGGCTGACCACAGATTCATATTCTGGTCTCTTCTGAGTCCAACACTCTAACCATCATACCACACTGGCTCTCCTGTTTTGAGTACTTGGTGTTAATGTGATTGATTATTTTAATCGTTTCTTGTTCTTCAGTGTTATAAGTGATTGATTTTAGTTCCTGTGGTTGTTGTTGTGTGCCTTCATGTCATTTCCAGCTTATAGCAACCCTAAGGTGAACCTAACATGAGGTTTTTTGAACATGATTTGTTCAGAGGTGATTTGCCATTGCCTTGTCCTGAGGTTGAGAATGTGTGACTTGCCCAAAGTTGCCCAGTGGGTTTCGTGGCTGAACTGGGAATTGAACCTGGGTTCATAGTCTAGCACTCAAACCACTACACTAGTCTGACTCTCTATTCCATTTTAATTCATAGAATCATTGAGTCATACATCTGTAATGGATGGCAAGGAGCGTCCCTCCAGCCTCCTGCAGGAACACAAAACTGAAGAACTTATGAAAGATGCCCATCTATTTAAAGACCTCAAAAGAAGGAGATTCCACCTCCTGAGACAGCTTATTCAAGGGATGAACAGCTGTTATGCATGGGAGGGTCTTCCTAATGTTTAAGCCACATTGGGTTTTATAATGGAAGAAAAGTGGAGTAGTGAATGAATGGATGAATGGGTGAATGGTGTTGCAATCCTCTTTGTGAAAGATCCTAGGAAGAGATCATTGGTCCTTGGTTCCCTGCATCTACCCAGGTTGTCCATCCCTGAAATATATGTCACTAAGAAATTGATAAGTCAAGCCTGTAATAGAACAGTTAATCAATCAATTAATCAATTAGTCAATATCATTTTGTCCTGCCCTATATTTGTAAAAAATCTCTGGGTGGTAAAACAATAACAATAACCAGACTGTCTCTCTGTGTTGTGTGCCTTCAAGTTGTTTCTGACTTATGGAGACACTAAGGTGAACCTATAATGGGGTTTTCTTGGCAGGATAACAGACTACCACATATTAAATGCAATTAACAAGATAAAACATGTTTAAGAGAGTGAAGTCATTTTCAAACCATGTGCATTAGCATTTTGAGATACATTTTGCGGTTAAATGCTGTCAAGTTGACTCTGACTTATGGCAACCCTATGAATGACAGACCTCCAGGTCATTCTATCATGAACAACCCTTCTCAGGTCTTCCAGACTCAAGGCTATGATTTCTTTGAGTATATCCATATGGAACAGGGTCTTCTTCTTTCCCAGCTGCCTTCTACCTTGCCAAGCCTTATTGTCTTTTCTAGTGAGTCATGTCTTCTCATGATATGGTGAAAGAATGACAGTCCCAATTTAGTCATCTTGACTTCGAGGGAGAATTTCAGGCTCTCAGACCCATTCGTTTGTCTTTTTAGCAGTTCACAGTATTTGCAGAACTCTCCTCCAGCACCAGTTTTAAATGAAATGATTATCTTTTCAGATTTTTCTCTGTCTAGCTTTCACAACCATCTATAGAAACTGAAAAAAAATGGCATGGACAATCCTGAATATCTTTACACTTGAGGATCTTGCCTAGTTCCTTCATATTTGTCCTTCCATGTCCTAGCCTTCGGGTTTTTTTTGAATACAGTTTCCATTTTGATGGATGACTGAGCCAAAGTATAGGAAATTTTTGACTGTTTTAGTGTCCTTTCTATACTTTGAAATTATATAAATCATCCCAGGATTCTTTGGCATGGAATCATGGCAATTAAAGTGGGATTATAGGGCTATAATTGTGTAATGTGAATGGGCCCATGATCTCCAGGTTTCCAAGGAGCAGCTAGAAGGTTCTGCTGCAGTTGGTAGCCAAGCTCAGAAAAGTCTCTCTTTCAGATTGCAAAGGGTCCTAATATTCCAACCCATACAACTACCAGAATCTTCAATATGGCTATTGTCAGTGAGAACTCTAATCCGAAAAATGAACTTTTCCCAGAATCCAATCCGGAGTTTCCTCCACCAAGCAGAGCATGGGCTGCTGCTTTGCTCTCAGAGCTGGCTCAGCATTTTTGAAGGTGTTAAAGGAGGTGGAAGAAGGAAGCTCTGCCTGAATGGTGTGGTTATGCAGATAGCAAAAAATAATTTTAAATTTTTTTAAAAAGCAGGGCCTCAGAGAGAATGCAGTCTTTTTTTAATGATGGAATTAGCCGTGCTTCAGTACTTTTCAATTAAGGAAGCTCACCTATATTATTTACCAATTAACGAACCCTCCACTTAGAGAACCATTACTTCTCTAATGCCTCTCTGGCATTAGAGAAATGTCAGGCAAAGACACAGCTCATGTCCCATCCTTTGTCTTTGTCTCAAAATAGCCCCAAGTTCTATCAGTTGAAAAAAAGCTATTCTGGTTTTCTTAAAGGAAAGAAAAAACATAGGTCCCAGGCTTCTGAATGTGAAGGATCCTTTTCTCCTATAGGAAACTGCCTTTCTCAGACACTTCTGGTGGGAACAAAAGAGAGGGCCCTATTGGTGGCTGCTGCCAGGCTTTGGAGCTTTTTGCAGAGAGGGATTACACTGGCACCCTCCTTGCTATTTTTCTGCAGGCAGTGGATGACTTTTTTGTTTTCGTAGGCTTTGGAAGACCAACCATGTTGGGAGATAGTTTTTTGTGGAGCTTTCGGGCTATGTGGCCATGTTCTGGAAGAGTTCTTTTCTGACGTTTTGCTGGCATTTTCAGAGAATGATAGCCTGGAAAAGGATTGGATATATATATCCTGTGTGACCCTGGGAAGGAAGGAGTAATTTGCAAATGTATTGTTCTGTTGCTAATGGCAGTACTCAGGGTGGGAGGATATGCAAACAAGGACAGCCAAGGACAAGAGAGACCCGCTCACAGCTGCAGGAGTCTATCTCATGCCATGTAGCTGTGGACAGGTCTACATAGGGACCACCAAATGCAGTGTGCAGAAAAGAATCATAGAATCATAGAATCATAGAGTTGGAAGAGACCACAAGGGCCATCTAGTCCAACCCCCTGCCATGCAGGACCTCCAAATCAAAGCATCCCTGACAGATGACCATCCAGCCTCTGTTTAAAGGCCTCCAAGGAAGGAGACTCCACTACGCTCCGAGGGAGTGTGTTCCACTGTTGAACAGCCCTTACTGTCAGGAAGTTCCTCCTAATGTTGAGGTGGAATCTCTTTTCCTGCAATTTATATCCATTATTCCGTGTCCTAGTCTCTGCAGCAGCAGAAAACAAGCTTGCTCCCTCCTCAATGTGACATCCCTTCAAGTATTTAAATAGGGCGATCATATCACCTCTTAACCTTCTCTTCTCCAGGCTAAACATCCCCAGTTCCCTAAGGCGTTCTTCATAGGGCATGGTTTCCAGACCCTTCACCATCTTAGTCGCCCTCCTTTGGACATGCTCCAGTTTCTCCGCATCTCTTTTGAATTGTGGTGCCCAGAACTGGACACAGTATTCCAGGTGGGGCCTGACCAAAGCAGAATAGAGTGGCACTATTACTTCCCTTGATGTAGACGCTATACTTCTATTGATGCAGCCTAAAATTGCATTGGCCTTTTTAGCTGCCGCATCGCACTGTTGACTCATGTTCAGCTTATGGTCTACTTGGACTCCTAGACCCCTTTCACATGTGGTTTCATTCAGCCAGGTGTCCCCCATTTTATATCTGTGCATTTCATTTTTCCTCCCTAAGTGCAGAACCTTACATTTCTCTGTGTTGAATTTCATCTTGTTAGCATTGGCCCACCTTTCTAGTCTAGAATCAAGGAACATGAGAGACACTGCAACCGGGAGACATGAGAGACACTGCACTGGGTCAACTGGAAAAATCAGCAGTAGCAGAACATGCTATAAACCATCCCGAGCATAAAATGCTGTTTGAAAGCACTGAAATTCTGGACCATGCCAACAACTACCATGCCGGAATGCACAGGTTTCCTCTTTCCTGGACAATTTCAACAGGAAAGAGGAAACCTTGAGGGTAAACAAGGCTTGGCTACCAGTCCTGAAGGACAGAAAGGTCAAAACTCAACCTATGCAAATGAGAAACAGCCTAAGGCTAGGGTATTCAAGGTGGGAGGATATGCAAGCAAGGATTAATGTCTGCTAACTGGTGCTCATGGTCTGCTGGGAATCCCCTGGCCTTAGACTGTTTCTCATTTGCATAGGTTGAGTTTTGACCTTGCTGTCCTTCAGGATTGGTAGCCAAGTCTTATTTACTCTCAGGGTTTCCTCATTCTTGTTGAAATTGTCCAGGTGTTTATGGATTGCAATGGCCTCCCTGTGCATTCTGACATGGTAGTTGTTGGCATGGTCCAGAATTTCAAAGTCAAAGTCAAATCAAATTAAAACATTAATAAAATCATTACACAGTGTACAATAACAGTAAAATATAGCTGTATATACCTCCCAGGAATACCCTCCCTCCCTACAAGGACCCGCCTCTCCCAATCCTCCATGGGTGGGGTGATGTTACCTCTGGCGCTGGCGCAGGTCCCAACAGTCAAAAACAATAAAAAATCAAGATACAGTGTGCAATACATCAATACATACAACAATGTATATCATTAAATCTAAAAACGAACAGCGTTAATTCAATCCTAGCTGCAGATTGTTATAGTATCTATCTAATTTCCCTACAGGGCGGGGAAGATGTTCTGGCGCTGGCGCAGTTGGAGGGGAAGTCCAGCAGGCGGGCTTTATGGAGTGCCGCTCCCACAGACGTTCCACCCCTCCTTAGTCCTCTGCTGGGTGAGAGAGTCCTCCGCTGGGCGGGAGAGTCCTACTCACCCTTACCAACCCTTATCTGCCCTTACCATCAGACTTACCAACAGACTTCAGCTGCCCTGAATGCCACCTCTTATCTCCACACTCCAGAGTGATGCCAGTTATGCCAGGCAGATTTTCAATCTGGAACTGACTCCAGGTAGCTACCGTGTTTCTCCAAAAATAAGAAAGTGTCTTATATTAATTTTTGCTCCCAAAGATGCACTAGGTCTTATTTTCAGAGAATCTCTTATTTTTTTCCATGAAGAAGAATTCACATTTATTGTTCAACCAAAAAAAGAAAAAAAAGAAAAAAAGAACATTTATTATATACTGTATATATATTTATATACAAAAACTTTGCTAGGTCTTACTTTTAGAGGAGGCCTTATATTTAGCAAAGCAAAACGTCTACTAGGTCTGATTTTCAGGGGAAGTCCTATTTTCGGGGAAACAGGGTATTTGCATATCCATCCTGCTGTGTTATCCAGTGCCAGTGGCATCACTAGGGAGGTGCAGAGGGTGCAGACCGCACTGGGTGACAGCCTAAGAGCAGGTGACACTCCTCCTCCTCAAACACCTGGCTTTTAGCAGAAACAGCTTGTGGCATTCAACTATGTCCCTTTAAAATGTTGAAAAGATGGTCTGAGAGGGGTGAGGCTCATTGGGAAGAGAAAGGAGAGCCCCCCCTTTCTTTAAAAAATTAAAATGTCAGATTTAAAAAATAAATAAATATTATTTTTATTTTTTTTTAAAAAAAATTATTTAAAAAATCACATTTTTACCAATTTTTCACTTTAAGCACCTGAAACTATGTATATGTAAATAAATGTAGGCTGTGCATTTGATATTGTAATTTTAAAAAGTATAATTTTAATTCTTCCATTGGTTTATGTCACAACTATTACCATTACATTCAGTGGTATATGGGCATTATGATTATGAGTAACGTTAGTACAAAAAGCACAACTAAGGATTTTGTATGGTGTGGTATATAGGAGGAGGTCAGTGAGGGATGACATCCTGAGTTATTGCATTGGGTGACACCAGCCCTAGTGACACCACTGCCCAGTGCCACCATCACTGGTACAAGTTGCTTCCTCTAAGGTTGTTGTTGTTGTTGTTGTTGTTGTTGTTATTATTATTATTATTATTATTATCCCGTCCCTCTACAAGATGCAATCTGGGCGGCTTACAAAGATTAAAAACATTCAAGCCCTCAAACCCCCCCCCCCCCCGGGTGGTCAATGCTGTACATCTCATTTTTGCAAGGGAATGACTTGTGCCAGTGATGGCAGTTCCAGGTGGTACAGTGTGGCCTCACTCTGGACTGTGAAGATAACAGGTAGAATTCAGGGAAGCTTTGGGGCCAGAATAGCAGCAGAAGCGATATGGATCTGTTGTCTTCCTTTCCTGCTTGTTTTTTCCCTCCTCCTTCAACTAATTATCCCAAGAGCATATAGGGCAGATAACATTGTCTGGTTCAGGCAGGGTTATTTAAGTGGCTGTTGTAAAAGAAAAAGAACCACCTCGGACGACTGAACTCTTCCACTCTCTTCCCATCTGCTTTTTGGCAAGGGAGAACATGCCACAACATGTCTCTCTTACCATGTTTAATAAACACATTTCCTTAATAAATGTTTCTCCTTTTCGAGGATTCTAAACTTGTCTGCCTGCAATTTGGTCCTTTCAAATTTGGCAGTGTAAGTTGGGCACCTCTGCTGTGATCGGTGTAAAGGCAGTAACAGGCTCTTCATTCCGATAATAATCTATTGCCTTACATCCCCTCTAATAGATTGCTCAAGGAGAAAGGACTTTGTGCTGGATGTTCCAGTTCTTGATTTCCTTTTAATGGTTTGTGTTTCAACAAGTTTCCATGTCTTGATAGTTTAATTACAGTTCAAAATTTTGTAACCCATGTTTGTTTTAACTTTTTCAAATTGCTTTGAGTTTGGAGCTGGAAAAAAATGGTGGGGTATAAATAAATATGTGAGCCCATTTGGTGTAGTGGTTTGAATGTTGGACTACAATTCTGGAGTCTGGGGTTCGAATCCCCACTCAGCCATGAAAACTGACTGGGTAGGTTTGGGCAAGTCACACTCTCTTAGGCTCAGAGGAAAACCCCTCTGAACAAACCTTGCCAAGAAAACCCCATGATAGGTTTGCCTTAGGGTCACAATAGGTCAGAAATGACTTGAAGGTACACAACAAACAAACAATAAATATTTTAAATTTTAATCATCTCACTTTTTTAGCTGCTTTTAAAATGTCCCAGTTTTTCTCTCCTCCTTTCACTTTCTCTCTTTGTCCTCAGCTAGCTTCAGTTGCTGCAAGCTGAGTTCAAAGAGCAAAGCAGGTTCACTCAAGGAACTCAGTAGGCGAGGACGGGAGGAGAGGAAAGGTTCGAATCTTGCTCTTTCCTGGGACAAAAGCAAACAGTTGCACTCTCCCCTAGTTTATGTCTTCTTCCTAACTAATAACTTTTGCCATCCTGATCACACTCTGATTTGCTTGGACATTTGTGTCCCAGTTTTCATCTATGAAACGTTTGTCTTGTTCTTCCTTGACCTGGGTTGGGTTTGGGAGGGTAGGGTTGATACTGAATTTTCTTCCTGCATGAACATACAGTGGCCATAATCCAGTATGGTCTAGCAAAGCATAATACCGCCACATGCAAAACTACACTTTGGTTGCATCTACTCTGTGGAATTATTTTGTGAGATATTTAGCCTTCTCTGTCAGAGAACTCATGTGGCACAACAAACAACAAACCCCAGTGATAGAATTCAAAGATATAGCATGTTAGTCTGTAGAATTAGTATGTAGAGAAATCTTGTAGCACCTTTGAGACTATTATTATTATTACTATTATTAACCTTTATTTATTTAGCGCTGTAAATTTACACAGCACTGTACATACAATCTTTTTAATTAGACGATTCCCTGCCCTCAGGCTTACAATCTAAAAAGACATGACACAAAGGGAGAAGGGAATGGTGGTAGGAAAGGGGATCAGGTCCAGCAGTTCTTTTCTCCCTCTGAGGCCTGGACAAAGGGAGGGCTTGGCTTCTTAATACGTAGTTAAAACGAGGCATCCTGGCACAGAGAAGGGCTTAGATTTGAGAACACTTCCCTAAACAATATAGCCTTTAACTTACTTTTGAACCTGGATAGAGAAGTGATGAGGTGCACATGTAGGGGAAGAAGGTTCCGGGAATGAGGGGCAGCAAGTGAGAAAGGACGAATCCGGGACAGGGCAGTGGAGACCCTCGGCTGGGACAGGAGACCTTGGCTACCAGAGAGGAGGGTACGAGAAGGAGTGTGAGGAGAAAGAAATTCAGACAAGTAAGGAGGGGCCAGTCCATGGAGGGCTTTGAAAGTCAACAACAAAAGCTTGTACTGGATGCGGAAGGGGAAGGGGAGCCAATGAAGGGAGGAGAAAAGAGGAGAAACATGGTCAAAATGGTGAGGGGATGTGATAATACATGCAGCTGAGTTCTAGACAGAGATTAAAGGATGGAGGTGAGAGAGAGGAAGCCCTGTCAGAAGAAGGTTACAATAATCTAGTCGTGATACCACTAGGGCATGGACCAGAGTCTTGGCAGTAGAGGCTGAGAGGAATGGACGGATTTTAATAATGTTGTAGAGAGAGAATTTACAGGTCTTGGCAGTGGCCTGAATCTGGGGAATAAATGACAGAGAGGAATAAAAAATGAAGCCAAGACTGCGGGCTTGCTGAACCGGTTGAATAGAAGTGCCATTAACAGAAAAAGAAAAGGAGTATTGGAGGGTGGGTTTAGGTGGAAAGAAAAGAAAGAAGTTGGCAGCATGAGCTTTCATAGAGGTTTATCACACTAGAGGGCAAACAGGATTTAAACAGGAATTAAACAGGAATTAAACAGGAAATGCCGTATGTTAAACATAAGGCAACAGGAAATGCCCTATCTTAAACATAGGGCATTTCCTGTTTAATTCCTGTTTAATTCCTGTTTAAATCCTGTTTGCCCTCTAGTGTGATAAACCTCATAGACTTCAATCTACTTTCTCAGATGCTTTTGGAGGAGTGGAAGCCAAGGACAGACATATACATGCCATCTTGTATGTGAGAATGTCAATTCAAATTCAAAATTGTTTGGGTATGGAAATGAAGTAGCAACTCCAGATTTAATGATTTTTTTTTGATGGACAAAGACATAGCTATTGGATATGGAAATGAGATGGCAAGACCAGTTTGGCCTTGAAAACTAGCCTGTAGGTGGGGAGGATAGATGAGTGTAGGACACCCCACTGAGGATGGGGTCAGATAGTGTTGAAATGTGCAGTGAGCAAGGAAGCCATTGTCCCTGTTCAATCCATTGCTGAGGGATGATAAGATGAGCAGAGAGGTAGAGGATAGAGGGTCCTGCAGACATCTCATTCACAGGGTCACCATGAGACTTGAAGACAAACAACAACAACAACACATATGAGGAGAGGTTGAAGGAGCTGGGCATGTTCAGCTGCATGAAGAGAAGATTGTGGGGTGACATGAACACATTCTATAAATACCTCAAGGGCTCTCACAGAGAGGAGGCTTTAGGCTTGTTCTCTGTTGCTTCAGAGGACAGAACTAGGTCTAATGGTTTTAAGGTACAGAAGGGTAGATTTTGATTGAACATTGGAAGGAGCATCCATCTTTCAGCAATGGAACCATTTGCCTAGAGAGGTGGTCTCCTCCTTTGGATGTCTTCAAGGAGAGGATGGACAGCTACCTGCTGCAGATGTTCTAGCTCAGCTTGTGTACCCAGGGCATATAATTGATGTCAGAAAATAAAAGATATACTCCAGTGTTCTTATGGGAAAAAAATGTATGTTAAGCCATGTTATATGGATAAGGATTTTTAAATTTGTTCAGCTGATGTGTTTCGGGTGTAAACCCTTCTTCATGAGATAATTCTTCTGTTTTTCTCTTTCTGACATTATGGCCAGAATTTCCAGCATTACACAAAAATGAACAAATAAAACAAATAAAAATACCTTTTCTGTACAACATAGAATCATGGCTTAACAAACATTTTATCCCCCATAAAAACACTGGCGTATACCTCTTATTTTCTAGCATTTCACAGTGTTCTTTCCCTCCAACTCTCCTCCATATAGTTAATGTCCCGGGCGGGGGGGGGGGGCAGGTTTAAACTGGTCCCTAGTCTGTCCTCTCCCTTCATATATCTTAATGGTGTGTGTGAATGAAACCCACAGATTAAAAAGTGAGTAGGCGAACCAATGACAAGCCTATTAATCTGTCAGGAAAGATGGAACAAATTACAATCCGAAGTCAGCCTAGATCCAAACCTGCTCCTCTCCTAGCATCAGCTTAATTACCAAAGTAAAAACAAAGGGCCTTTGAGGGAATCTTAATTATATTATCAATCTCGTTCCAAATGGCAACCGATCCATTCCAGGCACTGTTCTTAGCTCGTTAGCAATGAAATGAGATTGATCAGAGCAGAAGTGCTACTAAAGGATATTCAAACCTTGGCTGGGTTTATCTCTTGTACCTCCGTTCAACGCTAGCCAAGGCACAATATTTATTGTGTGTTGCACATTTGGCACTCTTGATCACTGGGAAGAGCCAACTGAGGGAGGGCCGAGGACTTTGACAAAACAATACATCCTCCAGCATTTCAGAGATAAAAATTGGGACATGTTTGGCTATGAAACTTCAGAGTGTGTTTTTAAGGAATCGTTTTATATTTTGGTATTGTGTTTTAATTCATAGCTAATTTAATCTTATTTTAAGGGGTGGGAGTTGGGATGGGATTGTTTTTAATTTTGTACTGTTTTAACTCTGTTGTAACCTGCCCCGATTGTTCGTTCAGAGAGGCGGGCTATAAATAAAAATTATTATTATTATTATTATTATTAGATTGCAAAAGTGATTAATACAGATAAGCTAGGACTGGCTGGAGCAGTTTGCTTTTGCCCGGGTCTACTGGGAAGGGCAAGATTCCACCCCTCTTCTCCTCTCCCTCAACTACTTTTGCTAGACTGAATTTTTGTTATTAATTGCCCTCAAGTTAATCCTGACCCATGGCGACCCTGTAGGATGAGACATCTCCAAGGCCCTCTGTCCACCACTGCTCTACTTAGCTACTGTACATTCATACCTGTGACCTCCTTAATAAAGTCCATCCATCTAGCATGTTGTCCTCCTCTCTTCCTACTTCCCTCCACCTTTCCCAGAAAGGTGTTATTTTTTTCAAATGAGTCCTCTCTTTTCATGATATATCCAAAATACAACAGCCTAAGTTTTCTCATTTTGGCTGCCAGGGAGATTTCTGGCTTGATCTGCTCTAGGACCCATTTGTTTGACTTTTTGACTGTCCATGGCATCCTCAGCACTCTTCTCCAGCACCTCTTTCCAAATTTTCTTCCTATCTTCTTTCTTAACTGTCCAGCTCTCACATCCATACATGGTAATAGGAATACAATGGCTTGTATGTTTCTATTTTTTGTGCTCAGTTGGGGCTATACAGATTGTCCCTTTCCTAGCTGGGTTGGGGCTGCAGCTCCTTATTGCACCCTCCAACGAGCGCCATAGCCGTGGCATCATGGCTTTATGATGATCCTTCGGTGCTGCATCATGTGGATGCACTGTGTGGGCCAGAGCCCCCCAAAATGGTGCCATGGGGGCAGAGTTAGGGCGTCCAGCATGAGGATGCTGTGCCCTGACTCCACCCACAGGCTGGCACTTTCTGCTTAGTTGTTAATCTTTGCATTTTAAACTGAGGGACTTCACTTATTTTGTCGCTGTGCAGAAGAACTAAGAATGTCAATAGTCTGTTCACTGTGGAAGTTTATGAACATTTTCCTGCATTTCCCCATAGTTTTTCCACATTTCAGACTTTTTTTGCTGAAAAACATTTGCATGCACACACACACACACACATTAAATGGTTTGTTGCAACCCACACTCTGTTTTCCACAAACATAGGTCTTGGTGAAAAATGCACTATTTTCTCTGCAAAGGCTTTGCATGTGTTTTGCACAAAAGGAATTTTCACAGGGAAATTCTGACCTACAAAACAATTGTGGCAATTCAGCACTTTTTTCATAGCATCTCACTTTTTAAAATAAGTTTAAAAAACGTTCCAATACTCTTTATATCTTTAGGTGGGACATAAGAGTAGTATCTAGAAATCATATGTATGATTCCACATTTTGCTCAGTTTAAACCCAGAAGGATTTCTTTGCTTTCATTATGTTCTGCTCATAAACTTGTTAACAATACAACAGATTTTATTGGTACTTTATCACATGACACCCCTGGAGTTGTTGTTGTGTGCCAAGTCAATTCCGATATATGGCGCCCATAAGGTGAACCTATCATAAGGTTTTCTTGGCAAGATTTGTTCAGAGGTTTGCCCTTGCCTTCTCCTGAGGCTGAGAGTGTGTAACTTGCCCAAGGTCATCCAGTGGGTTTCATGGCTAAACAGGGAATCGAACCCTAGTCTCCAGAGTTGTAATACAGCATTCAATCCACTAAACCATGTTGGCTATCACATATCTAGAGTTATGCTAATGCAATTTAGGAAAAAAAAAATAAAAGAAAGTTTTTAAAAACATGGGCTGTACTGGAATAGTGAGGAGAAAAGGGGAGAGGAGGAGACATTGACACAGTGCGATTGGCCAGTACCAGAACTGCCACACAAGGAATTTGCACTTGAGGATTAACACTATACTAGTGTGATTGGGAGCTTATTGGTGGCTTTTCCCTGTCAATGCATTGTCTAACAACACTGTGATAGGTATAGCCAAAAGTGCTATTTTCCAACTTTTATGGTGATTTAAAAGCTGTGTGTGATAAAGTCCTCAATTTTGAATCTGTTATCTCTGTTCAAAAGATGGCCAGGTAGTACTACAATTGGTGGCTACAAACAGATTGATTTTTCTTCTTTCCCTCTTAGTGAAGGGAGAGGCGAAGCACAGCCAGTTCCTTGTGCTTCTGCCACAGACCTGAGGATATCATGGCTATGCCCCCTTACATTATCCGACCCAAAGGTGGCTGCAATGGATGAATCCACATATCCTCCTGCTGTCCCAGTTTGGCATGGAGAAACTTGTTTAATCCTCTGGCATCTCACTTATTCAGCTGCTTTTAAAATGTCCTAGTTTCTCTCTCTCCTCCTTCTATCCCCTCTCTTTATTCTTGAGATTATTTCAGTTGCTGCAAACTGAGAACAAAGTGCAAAAGTAGTTTGCACTCAACTAACTCAGGGCCAGGGAGAGGAGAAGAGGTGATAAAATGTTGCCCTTCCCAGTAGGCACAGGGAAAAGCAAACGATTGCATCCTCTCCTCACTTGGTGTTCCTCCTCAATCATAACTATTGACCTCTTGACCACATTCTGATGTTGCTTGGCCACTCAAGTCTCAGTTATCATCTCTGAAATATTGGAAAGTATCAATCCACCTCCTGCCTGATTTTCCTTCTGGATTCCTACGTTAGTGAGTGGGCCTTGAAATGTATTGCCTAGGACACGTTGCATGATGATGCATGCTTTGCAAGATAACATTAGGGGGATAATTTATTTGAAGGGTTTAAGCTGCCAGCTCTCAAGAAAAAACCTTATGTATATCCTGCTTGTCCAGAACTTTCCTATATTATGTTCTCTCACAGAAAGAAAATCTTTAGGGTTGTTGTGACCGCAATTCTGTTTTCAAAGGAGATAATGGTTAAAACTGTTTTGCTCCCAGTCACAATTACCTGTCTGCTAGAGACAGAGGCTAAGTTAAGGATACTAGAGGCCCACAGAGTTCCATGATTTGCCATGGTGACATTGTTGGTATTCAAAGAGTATTTATTTCCCCCTTCTTACTTTTCCATTATCATTATTACATTATTTCTTGATACTTTCAGTATATTCATTTGGAGCCAGGGGAACATCTAAGGACTGAGAATGTAGAAAAGCATGAGGGTGTTCCCCAAACAGATGGCAGATCGGCAATCTTTGGCAAACACGTCCCTTATTTGAAAGCTCATGGGGAAAATATAAAACCTTGAAACCTGATTAGCTGGAAAATGGTTACAAGGCATTGGAGAACATCTTCCACATTTTAGCAGATCTTTACTCAGCACATATGCTCGCCATACTGTTGGCAGGTTTTGTGAATCTCTATGTCACTTCATTTGTTTTGCTGATTTTATGAGACAATAAGACAAGTTAACAACAAGGAACAATTGGGTGCACAGTTTTTAGTATGCAGTGTGTATTTTCAGGAAGGGAATCCTGTCCTTCCCGGGAGATTCAAGGAAAAGCAAATTGCTGCAGCCTCTTTTTGTTTGTGGCTTCTTCTTGATTAATAACTTTTCCCATCTTGACCGCATGGTTAGTGATGTTGCTTGGCCATATGTGTCCCAGCTTTTGTCTGTGAAATGTTGGGAAGGTATTATTAGTATATCCGACACCCCTCCTGCTGGATATGCAATTTTATAATTAATATCTAGAGTTCAGCATGTAGTAAGGTTGTGATGACCTGCGGATACTACAAGTTATCCATGTTTAGGAGTCACACTGACTGGAGAACATGCGGAGACTTGGATAAACTAAGAAAATGGGTTTGCTGATCATCTCCCTCCCTCCCAGACTCTGTGCCTTTCCACTTAGAATGGAAGCAAATGGAGTCCCATCAAAAGGCAGTTTGTGACCATGCCCTTTACCCCATCTTATGATGACTTCCTAAACACCATCCCTGCCTGATCATAAAGGAGTTGTTTCTGGTCTAATCAGTGTATTGTCACTTCTGAGTTAAAGCCACTAGCTGTTCTAGACCCTTTGGTCATCCCCTGGGAAAGCCATTAAGAGTTTTGTTATATCAAACATAATACAATGCAGCCCTCAAGGGTATGAAATGGGGTATAAATATCCACCCAGTCCTAGCCACTTTGTTTACAGACCCAGTGTTTACAGATCAGGGATCTCTCTGTTTAACCCTCAGAGATGTAGTTTGAACCATTCTCCATTTTCCATGGACCTCTCTTCAGGAGCAGTAATTATCACCCCCTTTAACCCCCGACTTCTCTCTAACTTTTCACTCTTTTCTTTTTGATAGCCTTTTATGATTCTTAAGGTTCTTGTTCTTGTTTGTCTTCAGTTCTTGTTTGTCTGCATGAACACTTGCAAATTTATAAATAAAACAATTTATTTACTGAAACTGGGGCACTGTCTGCAGTTATTACCAGTATGCATAGGTGAAAAGATCCCCACAGTTACCCTCCTCTCTCGGGCTTCCTTTGAGCTATAATTTCCCCAAATTTTAAGGAGACACTGACATTGTGGGTGGAGACCCCCCATGTCTCCAGCCTTTAAGGGTAAAGGTATGCTGTTTTGTCAGAGTCCCTAGTCCTTCCTCAGTTGTCTCTTTGCATAGATCAAGAGTGTCAAATTCACAACACAATAAATACTGATTTAATTGTTTTAATTTTTAATTGTTTTACAAGTAGTGTTTTGAGTGAATGTATGGTTTAATATTTTAAATAAACTTTATATACATATAGTTTTATGACTTTGATATTTATACCTTCCTTGAAGTGTTTGAATAGTTTTAATCTGTATTGTTTTAAATATGCTGTTCGCTACCCTGAATCTTATTATTGAGAGAAAGGTGGAATATAAGTGAATACAATAAATAAATAAAATTTTGTACTCCATTTATTTTAGTTGCTCAGTTTTGCTTGCTATCGTAATGTGCTTTGAGACATTTGGAAGAAAAGTAGAATATAAATCCAATAAATAAATTTAATTTATATTGTAAACCACCTTGAGTCCCATACCCTCTGACACCGCACAGATGAAAACCAGGACACATGTGGCCAAGTAAGATCAGAGGATGGTCAAGATGGCAAATATGATCAGTAATAAAGAACAGGCAAGCTAGGAGAGGCTGTAGCACTTTCCTTTTGCCTGAGCCAATGGGGAAGGGCAAAAATCTGCTCTCTTGCTTCTCTCTCTACTGAATTAATAGAGTAGAAACTACTTTTGCTCTTTTTACTGAATTTGCAGCAATTGAAATAAGCTGAGAACAAAGGGGGAAAGAAGTAGGAAGAGAGAGAAACTAGGACCTTTTAAAAACAGTTGAAAAAATAGGATGACAGGGAAATGGGGCCATCCTTATGAAATAAAGATAATTGGGGGCTATGTAGCTTTCTTTGAATGCTTGATGTAGAATTATTTGGTAGATGAAGGGAATGCTGTGGATATAGTATATCTTGACTTCAGTAAGGCCTTTGACAAGGTTCCCCATGACATCCTTGCAAACAAGCTTGTAAAATGTGGGCTAGACAAGTTAACTGTTACATGGATTTGTAATTGGTTGACTGACCGAACCCAAAGGGTGCTCAACAATGGTTCCTTTTCATCCTGGAAAGAAGTGACCAGTGGGGTCCCACAGGGTTCTGTCCTGGGCCCAGTGCTATTCAACATCTTTATTAATGACTTGGATGACAGTATTGAGAGCCTAGTTATCAAATTTGCAGATGACACCAAATTGGAAGGAGTAGCTAATACCCCAAAGGACAGGATCAAAATTCAAAATGACCTGAATAGACTAGAAAGCTGGGCCAAAGCTAACAAAATGAAATTTAACACAGAGAAATGTAAGGTCCTACACGTAGGGTGGAAAAATGAAATGCACAGATATAGGATGGGGGACACCTGGCTGAATGAGACAACATGTGAAAGGGATCTAGGAGTCCAAGTAGACCACAAGTTGAACATGAGTCAACAGTGTGATGCAGCAGCTAAAAAAGCCAATGCAATTTTAGGTTGCATCAATAGAAGTATAGTGTCTAGATCAAGGGAAGTAATAGTGCCACTCTATTCTGCTTTGGTCAGGCCCCACCTGGAATACTGTGTCCAGTTCTGGGCACCACAATTCAAAAAGGATGTGGAGAAACTGGAGCGGGTCCAAAGGAGGGCGACTAAAATGGTGAAGGGTCTGGAAACCTTGCCCTATGAAGAACGCCTTAGGGCGCAGGAGATGTTTAGCATGGAGAAGAGAAGGTTAAGAGGTGATATGATCGCCCTGTTTAAATACTTGAAGGGATGTCACATTGTGGAGGGAGCAAGCTTGTTTTCTGCTGCTCCAGAGAACAGGACTCGGAACAATGGATGCAAACTGCAGGAAAAAAGATTCCACCTCAACATTAGGAGGAACTTCCTGACAGTAAGAGGTGTTCGACAGTGGAACACACTCCCTCGGAGGGTGGTGGAGTCTCTTTCCTTGGAGGTTTTTAGGCAGAGGCTGGATGGCCATCTTTTGGGTATGCTTTGATTGGGAGTTCCTGCACGGCAGGGGGTTGGACTGGATGGCCCTTGTGGTCTCTTCCAACTCTAAATTTCTATGATTCTATGATTCTATGATTCTATTTTTCTTTTTTTTTTCATGTGTTTAATCTCTACACTAATCTATTTGATTATGTTTAGGCTATGCATATTTTGAAGATTCATTAACTCTGGCTGGACTGTGGCCTTTTCATTTAATCGAAAGTTCATACTTCTAGAGTCAGCCCTCTACATCTGCAATTTTGACTTTTGCAGATTTGGTTATATGTGGATTTGATTAATATGTTCTCTCTAGGAATCTCTATATCCTCCAGTGCACCCCTGTCAGATGCTGACCATACAGTTGTGCTGAAAAAGCTAGAGGTTGCTAGAGAAAAAAACACTTCTCTAGGCATTTGTAGGTCCTCCAACATGATTCTGTGGTCAAATTCTGGCAGATGTTGACCATAGAGTTACACTGGAGGTCTTTGAGATTCCTATAGAGGCATTCTCTTAGGTAAAAGAGAATCTTTTTTTTTTTTTATTTGCAGCTTTTCCACATTCATGGGGATCCTTTACCCTTAACTCCAGTGAATGTGGAGGGACCACTGTAGTAGGTTCATGATTCTGTGGTTACTTTATGGTAGTAGCAATGCTTTAGTTCCTCTCTCAACCCCCCATTTCTTCTTTTGGTATGATTTAATTGCACTAATGTCGATTGTTTTGACATGCTTTCTAAATTTGTACAATGCCCCGAGCAGCACTGGGAAAGAGTCATACAAAAGTTACTATAAAGAAAAAAGTTTAAAACCCATTATCTGAATTTCATTTCTACTATTATGGACTGCAGTGGCAATTACGGACAGATCTGCGCTTTGCCCTTTCCAACTATCATTATTACCTGTTCAAATTCCCTGTGCACACTTACCTACTTTGCTAGTTATTCAGGTTTAAAAGACTCTCATTGCCACTAGGCAGCTTAGCTTTTAAATCCAACTAGCTGTACATTTTGCAGGTAATAAGAAAATAATAATAATAATTGCCTCTTCCTAAAGTTGGGATACAAAGACACCAATTATCCATTGCTACCAGTAGTGTGCATTGTGAAGGATAGTCTCCTCATTGTGATGTGTTTCTAAAGCACTGCTCCTCCTAACTCTGGAATCATTTGATTTCCCTTTATGTTTTTTCTAAAGGGCTATTTTCGTTGTTCCCTGTTTTTATCTCCCTTGCATCTGAAGTCTATTAATCTGGTTTTCATTGTCTGATGTGTTTGTTTTGGGGAAAGGGCTGGAATGCCATTGGTGGAGAGGCACTCAAGAAACCAAAGGCAGACACATTACTGAAATGTGCTGGAAGAAACCAGACCAGCCAAACAACAAGAACATTGCAGGGAAAAAATATTCATTAGCAGTCGGGAAGCAGCAGGAGCTCAAGAGCAAAAGGCAGGGAGAAAATGTTCTTTCTCTCTCTTACACAGTCTCTGTTTTTGTAAAAGGGTCATTGAAGAAACGCATTTCTTGGATATTAGAGACAGCTGCTTAACTGCAGCCTCGTGGCACACAAGACAGAATTGGTCTCAGTTGCTCTCTTTATAGGAGCAGCATTAATACAGCGAAAGCTCCAACCAGACTCAAGATTGTATTTCAGTTGCTCTGTAGTTCCCTCTGGTGGGAACTGGGGGATGCTGAATGGATGCTCGGTTTAGCTGGCAAGCTCCAGCATGACTTGCTTGTTAGGTCAGGACCAAGGCTGCATCCACACTGTAGGAATAATCTGGTTTGAGACCACTTTAACTGCCGTGGCTCAATGCTACGGAATTGCTCTGGTACCACAACAATTCCATAGCATTCAACCCTGGACATTTAAGTGGTGTCAAGCTGGATTATTTCTGCAGTGCAGTTTAGTTTTGAGGGGCCAGCTGTGAACAAGCTGTATCAAGGCTGCACTGTGAGCTTTTGAACTGGATCCAACAGAGGCCAATCCTTGGCCAAGAGCCAAGGATTGTGATGTTGAGCATCAGGCTTGGAAAAATGTCCCTTGCTCATTCCAGATGTCCCTTGGTTATTCCACATCTCTGTAGGGGAATGAAATAAATGTTGGGGCCAGTTCCTAAACAGGTTAAATTTCCCCTGGTGAATTTGCAGTTAGCCCTGATCCTGCCACAGGTAACTGCCATTGTTCTGCCATGGGATTCCCACCTAAAATGATCAGGCATTAAGGTCAGAGTCACCAAGACTACTGTGTAGTTGAATCCCTTGACTTCCGTTGCAATACAAGAATACACACAGTGTAGTGGTTTGAGTGCTGGACTATGACCCAGGGTTTCAATGCCAGCTCAGTCACAGAAGCCCACTTGGTGACCTTGGACAAGTTACACACTCTCAGCCTCAAAGGGAAGTCAAAGGGAAAGGCAAACCCCCTCTGAAGAAACTGGCCAAGAAACCTCATGATAGGTTCACCTTAGGGTTGCTGTAAGCCAGAAATGAAGGCACACAACAACAACAAAGAGGAACGCACAATCAAAACATTCCTGACAGATGGCCATCCAGTCTCTGCTTCAAAGCTTCCAAAGAAGGAGACTCTATCAGGAGTGTATTCCGCTATTGAACAGCTCATACCATCAGGAGGTTCTTCCTAATGTTTAGGTGGAGTCTCTTTTCCTATTGTTTGAATCCATTGCTCCATGTGCTAGTCCCTGGAGCAGCAGAAAACAAGCTTGCTCCATTCTCAATATGACATCTCTTCAAGTACTTAAGCATGGCCATCATGTCCATTCTTAACTGTCTCTTCTCCAGGGTAAACATATCCAGCAAACTTAGCTGCTCCTTGGGTGACTCACCCAAAGTCATGCAGTGGCTTTCCATGGCCAAGCAGAGAATCTGATGCCAGTCTCCCAGAGTTATAGTCCAACATTCAAACCACTTCACCACTAGATTCACAACATAAATTCAGTTACATCTTTTAGTTAACAGCAATGTAATTTCAACTGACTGCACAATGGAGAAGCCCCTATCTCCCTCCTATTACGTATGGACATTGTTTATTGTGGACAAAATATAATACAAATTAGGGCTGCTTTGCATTTCAAAGATAATGGTTAACATTGCTAATATATATCATACCCTCCAACCATTCCATATAGTCTGGATTAAACCTCTGATATTCCACTTTTCAAGATACCTTTAAAATGTTACAGATTCTCTCTCCTCCATTTACTTTTCCTCTTTATCCTCACTTGACTTTGCTTGTGCCAACTGGGTTCAAAGTTTAACCAGAGTTTGCATTCAATTAACTTGATGGGGGAAAGGTGTGGAGAGGGCAGAATTGCAATTCCCAGGAGGCCCAGGCAAAAGCAAACTGCTGCAGCCTATCCTAGCTTATTTCTTCTTCCTTATCAATAATTTTTGCCCTCTTGACCACACTCTGATGTTGCTTGGCCACATGTGTTCAGTTTTCATCCATCAAATGTTAGATGGTATGATATATTGACTGAAAAGATGAAATATGAGAAAGGACTAGCAGATGTTATTGTTGTGTGTGCTTTCAAGTGATTTCTGACTTATGGTGACTCTATCACAGGATTTTCTTGTAAAATTTGTTCACAGGGGATTTGTCTTTGCCTTTCTCTGAGGCTGAGAGAGTGTGACTTGTCCAAAGTCACCCAGTGCATTTCCATGGCTGAGTGGGGATTTGAACCCTCACCTCCCAGAGGCCTAGTCCAACAGCGAAACCACTACACCACACTGGCTCTAACTGGCACATAAAATCTGATTATTTGTCCTGTCATATTGACACTGCCAGTCCTTTTTTAAAAACCAAGTGCAAAGGGTGTCAGAAAAGATGATACAGGTTTGTAGAAAGTGTTATAATTTTAATTAATTTTATTTCTCCTAACTCTGAAAAGATAATACATAAAGTGAAAATTGGTGGCTATATTTGAAATGAGAGTGTGGGAAAAAGGTGATTAAGTTTTGCCGTTAAAATGAAATAATCTAATTTCATTCTACAGTGGGTCCTTGTTATCCGCTGGGGTTTGGTTCTCGGATTCCCTGTGGATAACAAAATCTATGGATGCCCAAGTCCCATTAAATATAAAGGTATAGCAAAATGTTGTCCCCTCTATACAATGGCAAAATCAAGGTTTGCTATTTGGAATTTATACTTTTTTTTGAATATTTTCAAGTTGTGGATGCTTGAATCTGTGGATAAAAAGTCCGTGAATAAGGAGGGCCAACTGTATATTTTTGCTGGTGGCTTTAGGCTGTTTTAGTCATCAATGTGCTTGTAGAAAGCATGGAATGAATCCTTTCTGAACCTTCATTAGCGAAGAAAAGCCAGAGAGACATTTGACAGCAAATTAAAATATGTTGTGTCTATTATTTACTCTTTGGCCAGTCTCTAATACCATCAAAGTTGTTTTGAGGAACCCATGGGATCATCAGTCTTTTAAAATATGTATCCTCCCAGTCTGTTTTAGTCTCTAGAGGCCTTTTTTAAAGTAAGAAGTGAACTTGAAGTTGGGTTGCCACATCTCAGGGCCTGACCCTGGGTCTCTTCTTTATGTGGCTCACCTCAAGGTGATAACAGCTGAGTCTCCCTTATCTGGAATTCTGAAATCCAAAATATTTCAAAAGCTTTTTTCATAAATGACTAAGATTGTGACACATTTGCTATCAATGTACATAAACTTTGCTTCATGCACAAAAAAATGTATCAAATTATCTCTGGGCTATGTGGATAAGATGTATATGAAATATAAATGAATTCTGTGTTCAGACTTGGGTCCCATCTACAGACTTGTTTCATGGATGGCTGAGATAGTGACACCTTTGCTTTCTGTTGGTTCATAGTACACAAACTTTGTTTCATGCACGAAGTTATTAAAAATATTATGTATGAAATTACCCTATGTCTATGCCTTGATTTTCACCTGTAAAATGTTGGAAGGTGTGTTGCTCCACCATGAGACCATTTTAAGAGTAATGATACCATCCTACAGAATTCTGGGATTTTTGGTTTGTTAAGATGCTTAGACTTCTGTGTTACACAATTCTAGTGCTGTAGTTCTGAGGAATGGAATAGAGTTCTCTACAAGAAAAATCTGGATACCTTGCCAAATTGCAAGGACCAAGATTTCATAGGATGGAGCTATCACTGTTAAAGTGAAACCGGTGTGCTTGTGCAATGCAGATACACCCATGATCATAGAATCATAGAATCCTAGAGTTTGAAGAGACCACAAGGGCCATCCAGTCCAACCCCATTCTGCCACGCAGGAACTCCCAATCAAAGCATCCCTGACAGATGGCCATCCAGCCTTTGCTTAAAGACCTCCATGGACCTCCCATGATGTGGGTAAGAAAAACAAATCTGGATGTCCCCATCTCAACTCTGTCAGCCAGTCTTCAGTTAAGGCATTCTCCTTCAGTTTTAATTTGTAAAAAAACCTGACTTGATCATGTTGTTGT
This sequence comes from Urosaurus nigricauda, assembly GCA_034509955.1. Lineage (NCBI taxonomy): Eukaryota > Metazoa > Chordata > Lepidosauria > Squamata > Phrynosomatidae > Urosaurus > Urosaurus nigricauda. The sequence continues at coordinate 6,927,076 of JAOEGL010000004.1, forward strand.
TATGTACCTTCATATTGACTTTGACTGATAGTCAAAGAGGTGACATGATAACCGTTTAAATATTTGAAAGGATGGCTAAATTGACACTGTAGAAATATTGCAGTTTGACCCCACTTTAAGAGCTGTAGCTCCATCCTATGGAATCCTGGGATTTCTAGATTTACAAGATGTTTAGCTTTCTTTGTCCGAGTGCTGGTTCCTCACAAAACTACAAATCCCGGTATTCTGTAGGATGGGGCCATGGCAGTTAAAGTGGTGGCAAACTGCATTATTCCTTCAGATGCACCCAATGCCATATTGAAGAAGGAGCAAACTTGAAGAAGGAGCAAACTTGTCCAAAGACAAGGACATGGAACAACGAATGCAAACTACAGGAAAAGAGATTCCACCAAAACATTAGGAAAACTTCATGATGGTAAGGCCTTTTCAATCATGGAGTTTCCTTCTTTGGGAGATTTTAATCTGAGGCTGGATGGCTATCTATTGGAAGTGCTTTGATGGTGTAGTGTAGTCCTTCATGGCAATGGGTTGGACTGGATAGCCTTTGGGGTCTCTTCCAGCTCTCTGATTCTACATCCCAAGAGAACAAGCCTGCACCTTCCTCCCTTTGGCAGCTGCTGAGGTATATTTATAATAATAATAATAATAATAATAATGATTATTATTTTATTTATTTATATCCTGCCTTTCTCCCAATATAGGGACTCGAGTAGGCTACCAACCAATTTAAAATGGTACAAATTCAAAACAATACAAAAGCATCACAAAGTATAAATATAAAATTTGAGAAAAAAAAGAATGAAACTATTTATTTATTTACTTCATTCCTATGCCGCCTTTCTCCCAGAGAGGGACCCAAGGTGGCCCAGAAATAAAACCATTTAAAACTTTACAATAAACTTTTAAGACAATTAAAATCACCTAGCTAAAAACAATATAGCATTACTTGCTGTTATAGCATCATAGAAATTGCATAAGCATACACCAACGGTGAAAAATGTAGGAGATTATTGCATGTGCCTGTCCCTGATGGTTTAGACACAATGACGGATCTTACTGCAGTCCCCATTGACATCCCATCAGCATCCCATGCTCATCCCGTGGTTTTTCAAGAATGGGAAAATCCCATTCTTGAAAAGCGACAAGTTAAGCCCAGGTTGCATAGGGGCGGCTGACGGGGAATACAGTAAGATCCGTCATTGACGGATTAACCATGCGTCTATCTGTTAGGGATAGGTGTGTGTGATAATCTTTGTAACGAAAACACATACCCCATAGAAAAGTCTCCCTGACACAATTTAAAATGTGAAATAAAATATTACACATTAAAATATTAAAATGGATTAAAAACTATATACCAAATATAATAGAATTCAAAGATATAGCCATGTTAGTCTGTAAAATCAATATGTAAAGAGATCTTGTAACACCTTTGAGACTAACTGAAAGAAAGAGGTTTACAGCATGAACTTTCATAGACTTAAGTCTACTTAATGCATTTGAGGAAGTAGACTTAAGTTTATGAAAGCTCATGCTGCCAACTTCTTTCTGTTAGTTTTGAAGGTGCTACAACATCTCTTGACATTACCTGATTGTAATGATTACATAATTACGTTATTGTTATCCAATATTATTTTAATTTGTTGTCTGCTATATTTTATTGTTTGAAAGTTAAGATGTATTATGTTTAGGCAGGTTTTTTAAAATCTATTTTAATTTATTGTATATACAGCACTGTGTAAATTTACAGCACTTTATAAATAAAGCTTGATGATGATAATGATGACAACGACGATGTTTTCTTCTTCTCTGTCATCCTTCAAGCCTGAGCTCTGAGAGAGTTGGAGCTTTGAGATCTCCTCTCTTCAGCATGTTTTAAAAAAGAGGCGGCTGCTGTCTCTCTTGATATTCTCATGTATCAGACAGACATGTCTCCCCACACACTCTGACCAGCCCTCTGTGTACATGAAAGTCCAGGACCAATGGCATTGGAAATGGTGGGGATGTGAGAGGAGGAAAACAGGAGGCCTCTAGATGGCATCCAAGCTGTTTCAGTCAGTCTTGTCATCCCAGCAGTAGTGCAAATCTGTACTCATATGGAAGAGGAATCAAAGAGGAGATCAATTCCACCTCCATCCCCAAAAAGGACATCTAGTCTGGCTCTGACAGGCAGAGAGAGAGAGAGAGAGAGAGAGAGAGAGAGAGAGAGAGAGAGAGATTCATAGAGAGAGAAGGAGACACATACACAAAGACACACACATACACAGAAGCACATAGACGGACACAGAGAAGGAGAGAAATGGAGAGAGAATATGAGTGATGCTGGAGGAAGGACAGAGGAAGAGACACACACACACACACAGAGAAAGACACACAGGCACATGGATGAACACACACACAAAGAGATGAGAGATGAGTGTGGAAGAGTGAGAAATATGCACACACAGAGAGACGAACACATAACACACACAGAGAGAAGGAGGAAGAGAGGGACCAACACACAGAGAAGGATGTGCAGATGCACAGACACAAAGAGGAAGCGAGAGAGTCAGACACACCCATAGAGAAAGATACCCAGACAGAGAGACACAAAGAGAGAGAAAGAGAGATAGAGAAAGACACACAGATGGAGGGATGCAGAGAGAAAATGAAAAACAGATAATCAAACACAAAGACGAACACACAGAAACACACAGACACTCAGAGTGAGAATGAGAGAGAGAGAGAGAGAGAGAGAGAGAGAGAGAGAGAGAGAGACATGCATGCATGCATGCAAACACACACACATGGAGACAGAGGCAGAGAGATACACACACATGCACTTGCACACACAGAGACACATATAGAGAAAGACACACAGGCACACAGATGGATAGAGATCATGACAGACAGAGATGCACACACACACATACAGAGCCACAGGTAGATGAAGAGAAAAAGAATGAAAGAGTGAGAGAGGCAAGATGATGCTATTCCAGGATGGAACAGACTGAACATACATCTGCCACTCTCCTTATTTATGCTGTTATTCTACCACTTCTCAACTGCCTCCTATCTCTGATTTGTAACTTTATACCAGAGGTGGGGAAGCACAGTCTGTGGGCCACATGTGGCCCCAGCACGCTTTTCTGCCTCAGAGCCTCTGCAATGCCCCCAATCACACTTCCAAATGCCCCCAAACTCCTATTGCTGTTCCTGGAGAACTGCCTTGCTACCCAAACTCCAGAGAAAAACACAACTGGAAGTCGAGCTCTGCTCATATTTGAGTACAACTTTGGGATATCAGCTTGAAATTGGATGGTGGGTCCAGGAAAGCGAAAAATGGTCCCCTATTTTGCCCTAGGAAAATGGTTTATTTAGCATCTGTGGACAACAAACACTCCAGTGGGTGAAAGTTTTTTGGCAAGTTTTTGGCAAGTTTATTGCTCCAGAAGGCAGTTCTTAAGATCTCAGATAGTGAAAATGGTACTTGCCAAAAACCTACAACACCCTGTTAAGCAAACTTATGTATCTGTTCAGCTGTCTAGGAGACAAGAGTGGAGATACTCCAGACCTTCAATGTGCAGCACCCACATTGAGCCATATTCATTCAAATTCAGATTCAATTCAAATTGGTCCAGAATGTCAGCAGTCCATACAAGGTCACAGAAGCAGAATTGTTGCCTGCCCAATTTTTAAGATCTGCAGGAGAGGGACTTCTCTCAATCAAGGTGTGCAGACATCCTCCTTTTTAGGACATGCCCTACATTTCAACCTCCCATCCAGGAGGAATTTCAAAATGTCCTCCATTTTAAGCCTGACTAAGAAGTATGAATTTACATTTATATGGGTGTTTTTTTAAATGTTTTATTTGGTAATGTCCTGCATTTTACTTGGATGACCTACATTTTGCAATGCTCTGTCCTCCTTTGTGGTTATGATATATGGTCACTCAGTCCCACTACATTCCAACACATGGTTGGTGGGAATGCAGGAAAAGGCCTTTTCTGTAGCTGCCATTTCCACTGGCAGATGCACCTTAAACATAAATACACATTGTCCATGGCTGTGCATTATGCATGGTTGCCATGGGCACTGGATTATGCATGAGGTTGCACATTTGGTGTCTTTGTTCAGTTGTGCAAGGTTACCATTCAATGCAAGGATTGAGTAGTACAATTATTGCATCATTTGGCACAAGGAGATTTACACTATGCAATTCCAGAGGAGAATCGTGGCTAACAAATTGTTGTAAGCTATCCCTTTTTTCATGCAAAGATATTCTGGAGTCGGTCTATTCTTTTATGCCTTCAAGTTGACTCTGACTTATGATGACTGAATGGGAGGCTTTTCTTGGTAAGATTTATGCAGAGATGGACAGCTGAGAGCATGTGACTTGTCGAAGGTCACCCAGTTCCTGAACAGGGATTTGGAGGCACGAGTCCAGCATTTGTACCTCAATATCATACTAGTTCTCTATGCTAGTATTCTTGGCAATAATTACTCATAGGAGGTTTGCTATTGCCTTCCTCTCAGACCAAGAGAGTGTGACATACAGCCACTGAGTGCATCCTCATGGCTGAGTGGAGATTTGAATCCTGATCTCCTAGCAGATTATTGTATGTGGCTTTTCAGCCATATGGTGGTTGTAAAATAATGTCTTTAGCGATACACATCACCTCTGACCAATAACTGCTGTGTCTCTAAACCATGCTTAGAGTGTCCCTTTTCATTGACATTTATCACACTAGAGGGCAAACAGGATTTAAACAGGAATTAAACAGGAAATGCCTTATGTAATGAGGGGAAAAACCCATCAAAAAGCTACAAACTATGCTGCAGTCCCATTAGTCCTCAGGTGTCAAATGTTGCCACAACACTTGTAATATTGGCAGTCACCTCTTTATTCCCAAGCAGCCTGATTTCCTTTATTTTTTAATTTATTTCTTTTCTTTTCCGTTTTCAAACTTTAATTGCATTAGTGTAACTCCAAAATGGTGTTAAAAATAAAAATAAAAAACCCAACAGGCATGCTGGGTAGGGCATAGGACAAGGTGCCAGGGTTAATGGGGAGTGCAAAAGAGAGTGCAATGGCTGAAAGAGCCCAAGTGGTAGGATTACAGAGATGCACTTTCAAACTGCTATGTTTCCATTTTCTTTGACTAGGGTGACTGTGGCGAGAATGGAGCACTTGTGATAATGTCTCTAGTCCTTTAATCACTAAAAACCACTAAACTACACTGGGGCCCAATACAGACGGGAACTAAAGGGTGCCTTTCTGGTGTGAATAGGGTTAGGGAGGGTGCAGCGTTTGCACCCTCCCTAACCCTAGCATTTATGGACGCCACCATTTTAAATTGGCGGCATCCATACGGGCATGCCATGATGTCATCATGGCATGCACAGCGTTTACATAATGCTGTGTGTGCCTGACAACATCGCAATGGGAGGGCGCCAATGGCGCCCTTTCCGTGGCGCTAAAAAGAGCTCCAAAATGGAGCTTTTTTGTGCCTGGTCCTTGGCGCGGCCTTTAGATGGCCTTGCCAAGGACCCTGAGGGGAAAGGGGCTGTGGCGGTGGCCCCTTTCTCCCCTTGCCAGCGCTGGGGAGAGTGGGGTGGAACGGGCACCCAGGGCGCCTGCTGCACCCTGCTTTCAGGCCTCAGGGAAGCGGCAATTCGCCGCTTCTCCAAGGCCTTCAGAAGCGCCGGGATGGGGCCTCTGCAGCTGCCGGTGAGGCAGCCCTGACCCCATCCTGCTGCTTAAAGGGACAGCTGCAGACCGCCTCAAAGGGCGGTCTGTAAAGCCCCTGGCTCTGTTTTATTCTGAATAGGTTTGCCATTACTTTCCTCTGAGAAATTATGACATATACAAGGTTGTCCAAATCACTTATATCTAAACCACTACAGAGCTTGGATTCAAGCCTATTAGCTTCACAAAAGACTGCTCCTGGCAAAGACTGAAACTGCTAGGACTGGTTTGTTTGCATGGCTCAACACATTTGCCTGCATTTTTACACTCTCCCTGAGGTGAAACTGCTGCAACAAGTGCCTGACTTCAAAAATTTTCAACTACACCATCAAAACAAATCTGTGGCTAAACTGTAGAGGAAAGCCCCTAGTTACGGGAGCATACCTTGACTCTGTCTTAATTCAAAATGGAGATTGTAGTCAAGAAATGAGAAGTGGACAAGGACTCTGGGGAGCAAAAAGAAGCTGCTTTAAGCAGCTTCCTGGAAGGGGCATCATAAACACCGCGGCACAGCATCATGTTCCTCTTTGCATCCAGTGCTGTATGGGTGCTGTGCTTGGTGTGTATCATTATGGCATGTGCCATGTGGTGGGGCGGGTGCCATAATGGTGTCCGGGTGGCATGGAAAGGGCTTGGAGTGTGGCGACATTCAGCCATCACTGCATGTACAGGCTGGTGCTTTTCACTGGTTTGTAGAGCCCCTCAATCAAGGAAGCCATGGCCCTGAATCTGCAAGACCTGAGCAGGGATGCTGAGGATAGGGTGACTTGGAAGTCTCACATTCATAGAGATACCATAAGTCAAAGAAGACTTAAAGGCAAATAGCAACAACAACAAATGAGAGGACTCAACACTCACATCTGCTTTTGTTGTGCAGAGAACGGAAAGCTCTCAATAAATTCAACTGAGGGTTGGTAGTCTCCCATTAAGGCCCTTTCTGACATCAAGATGAAGAAAATTTGGCTTGCCATGATATGTACACTCAACAGGGAACAGCAGCCAACCACACTTTTCGGTCAAGCGTACCTGAGTAGTACACACACTTGTATATAATATTTTTGTGGCATTTCCATTTTGTATTTTAAAATATTTGCCTAAAATGAATGTAAATGTAGATCCTAAAGTTTTGTATCCAATTAACCCTACTATAGAGAGTTGTAATACAGTACATCTTGGAAAATTGATTTTTGGGGTGTCATTCAGCTGCCTTGAAATTGGGTGGAATTGTTGTCCAGAAACATAATTTTTCTACAAGAGCAGGTTTTGAACACAAAGAACATCCTCTGGTTTCTTCCCAGGGTTAGGCTGAGTGTAATCTTGATGTGCTTGTAATATGTCAATATTATAAATGAGCTGATAAATTAGCTAAATCTCAAAATGTTGAATTGGCTGGCAAGCACATAGCCACCCTTGAGCCTGAAATGAATCAATCTTTGAATTAATTGACAGCTTGTTCATGGCAATGTTTGTTTTGATCTTGGTTCTGCATATATATATGTGTATGTATATATATATATATATATATATATATATTGTGATCCAAAATTGTGAAGAGGGTTGTGAGGTTCAAATATTCTCCATCCTTGCTTTTCGGATCAAGCAAACCCTTGTTGACTTAATTTAAAAAGGTATCACCACACTATGAAGGTATCACCACAACCATCCACTGCCCTGAACAATTTGAACTAAACATTCACATTCATGCGGCAAGGTTCCTTAAGCATTACTGTGGAATTACTGCCTGGGATTTACAGGTTCTGGCCATGCAAACACCTTGGGTAAGTCACACTGCCTCAGCTTCAGAGGAAACCACAAGCAAAGCTCCTCTGAACAAACCTTGACAAGAAAACCCCACGACAGGATCACCTCAGAGTCACCATAACTTTGAAAAGACTTTAACATATCCTCCAACTGTCCTGATTTGGCAAAGACTGTCTCAATTATTCCTCTGTTACACTGCTCATTTTCTCTCTCTACTTCCCACTTTCCCCCTTTATTTGCAGCTTACTTCAATTGCTTGCAAACTGAATGTAAATGTAAAAGTAATTTGCACTCATTGGAGAGATAATAGGATGTGCTGGAATCTTGACTTCCCAGCAGGCTTAGGCAAAAACAAGCTGCTGTAATCTCTCCTGGCTTGCGGATTTTTCCTCATTCCTTAACCATCTTGACCACTATGGCCCGATCTAAATGGGCACTAAAGATTGCCATTAGGGCTCTTTAGTGCGCCATTAGGGTTCGTGAGCGCATAGCATCCGCATGCTCACAAACCCTAACATGTAATGGTGACGGCGCCATTCCCAAACGCCGTTTAGATGGCGTTCGTAATGGCAGCCGTGCAGCTGTGCAGCTGCAGTAGCAGAAAGGTGCCTTTTCTGGAAATCATGCTGCAACTGTGCCGCAAAAGAGTGTGGTTTCCCCACTCCTTTTTTGCAGCGCAACTACTGCTGCTGTTGCTCCGCAAAAAAAAGTGCCAGACCGCCCCTTTTGGGCAGTCTGTATCGCCCCATTATGATGTTCCTTCGCCCCACACATGTCCCAGTTTTCATCTTAGAAAACTGCCCACCCAACCATAACTACTTGGCCAGTGGTTTCTGCAAACTGTACTCCTCCAAGTTCTGCAGTGTATGAATATAAAAAACCTCAGCAATAAAAAACCTCAACAATATCCGTAACACTAACCCTTAATTAGTGGTCTTTTAACAATATTATTAACAGTCCTTTACTATGCATTTCCCATAAGTAGAAGGCATTCTAAAATCTTAGAATTCTGGTATTGCAATTAAGATAGAAATATAAGTGTTAAATTTTTGTATTATTGTAATGCTTCTCATTAATTACTAACTTTGGACCATCTCCTTTCACAAAATCTTACCACCAGTTCCCATTCCCTCTCCCAGTTATTGGTTGTCTTTCCTTTAGTAAGTATTTTTAGTCTATCAATTTCCATTGTATCCAAGGAGGGTCTCTTCAACAGACTTCAATTCTCAGGTAATCATATAGAAAGAAGCTCTCATTCAAGTATCCCAAGCTGTCTAAAATTTTAAATGTTATTGCCAGCACCTTGAATTCAGACCAGAGGTATATTGGCAGCCAGTGCAATTCTTTCAGAACTGAGGTTGTAAAGTATAAAGTATATTAATGGAATTCCATTGAGTTTATCTGCTGCAGTTTCCACTAGATGCAGTTTCCAAGTAATCTTCAAGGTAGAATATAGAATGCTTTGTAGAATGCTTTGTAGTAGTCTAATTGGGAAGTGATCACGGTGTATGGACTACTGTGGCTAAGCTATCCCTGTCCGAGAAATGTGTACATAAGACACCAACCAGATTGTGATGTATTATTGGGCTCAACTTTTCATTGCAAGGAGGTATTTTGTTCCTGCTTTTCCAATACTGTCCCCCTACTTGTGCAACACAATGCACTGGAGGAAGATGATGATGATGACGACGACGATGACGACGACGACGACGACGACGATGATGATGGTGTCTTTTGAATAAAGTCTGAATGAAAAAAAGGCCTTCAACTGTGGGGGAATGCCAGCAAATAGGAGGCCATTATAACCTCCTTGAAGGGCATGCCAGAGTCCAGAGGCAGCCACTGAAAAGATCCTCCCTCCTGTTCCCACTAACCGTATCTGCGAAGATGGTGGAACTGAAAGAAGGGCCTCTCCTGTGGATTTCAGGGTTTAGGTAGGTTCATATGGATGGCTATGTCCATTGACTGAAAATAGAGTTTCAAAATGTGGGAAAGGGGTCTGTTTAGGGTAAAATGGTTAAAAAGCAGAATCCCCCTTCCCATGTTTTCAGTGTGAATTGCAGGCATGAGAATACATCAGAGTGAATGTCTGCCTCACATCTTTGCTTGCAATTTTGCACTGTGCCCTCTGTTTGCCTCCAAATTCCTAGAGCTATCATTGCTAGCTGTTGGGGACTAAAAGCTCCAGAAAAGGGCTGCAAAGACAATGCAGAGCAAATGTTGCCCTTGCCCTCCTTCCATCTCAGACTGTGTCTGTACAAAGGCCTGTTACTAAACAGACTAGCCACAACCATCATTATTTCTTTTACAAAAGGATTCCTGCTGAGATCTTTGCCACTCTGCAGTAAAAAGCTGATTTTTTTTTTTTTGGTTGTTGTTGCTGAAAATCTACAAAGCTGAACAAATCAAACAATCCCAGGCTGCATTGTTGCCATGTGAGGCCCTTGAGACAGCCGTAAGTGCATTTTTGAAAAAGGTCAAAAGGCAGCGGAGAATGAAATTCATATTTCAACAATCCTTGGTGAGCTGTTTCAGTGATGTGTTTCCCCCTGCCCCTCTTATTCCTCTTTCTTTCTTACAATGAAGCTGAAGTTGTTTTTGACAGAAGGGAACAGGAGTCTTCTTTTCAGTCTAGTCTAGTCAAAATATAAAATGTGGGTCTCTATAGCTGGAACAAACCCAAATGTTGTGATGGGTCTTTCACAAAGGGTCTGTAGCCTGTGGCTAAAGAACTGGCTATGAGATTCAAGGCTGTCTGAAACTCAGCTTCTCCTCACCTTTCACTAGGAAATTCATCATAAGAATGACCTTATTGCAACTTCAGCTGCAGTAGTAGAGGAAACCAGAATCTGCAAAATTTTCTTTTCTCTTCTATAAAGGCATATGCTCCATCTGGCAAAGTTTGGCAGAAATGGCCCCAGTTATTCCTATATTCATTCCCTTTTTAAAGCTGCTTTTAAAATGCCCTGGTTTCTCTTTCCTCCCTCCACTTTCTCACTTTGACCTGGGCTTATTTCAATTGTGGCAAACCAATGACTTTATCACATGCAGCTTTGAAACTGCCATAAAAATTGGATAATAGCACCTTTGGCGATACCTGACGCATGACACCATCTCCCTTTCATCTCTGCTTTGTCCCCGAAGTGCTGTTAGACCCACCTTTCCATTGATAGGGAAAACCCATCAATAAGCTCCCAATTGTATTGATATAGCACTAGGTGCAGTAAATTAGTCTTGTCACAGTTCCAGGATGGTGCAGTCACGTCGCCTCAGTGTGTTCTCCTCTACTCCATGCCCTCTCCCCTTTGCTAGTCTAGAACAGCTTTTAAAAATTATTTTTAAAAATTTGGTTGTTAAACATCATTACTGTAACTCCAGAATTGCCTTAACACACACACACAGACACACACACACACACACACACAACAAACTGGATAGAGCATAGGGAGGGTTAAGGACACGGCTGGAAGTGAACATGCAGGACAGCCCAATCATCTTCTTCTTCTTCTTCTTCTTCTTCTTCTTCTTCTTCTTCTTCTTCTTTCCATATATATATATATATATATATATATATATATAATACAATACACACACACATACACACACAAACAAACACACACACACATGACAGCTTCTCTGAGCTTTGGAATAGAACATCCTGTGCTTTTCCAAATTCCAAAGGAAAGAGAGAGCCAGAAGTGTTGGACTACAACTCCCATCATTTCCAGCTTGATGGGGATTGTAGTTCAACACATCTGGATGGTACAGGTGGGGGAAGACTGCTCCACTCTTGACATTTGTCTTCTGCCTTTATCTATTCCTGATGCAGCTGTTCACCTTCCAACAATTTAAGGATTAGGAGGAGTTTTGCCTGATTCAAGACAAGCCTGAAAATATTACTTTCCTATTGCATGTTATCAACGGATCAAAATACACTTCAGCATCATGTGATTTGGAAATGTATGCATAGTACAGTGTTGTGGCATCCATGAGCATACATTGCCTCTAGATGATGTAAAGCTTTCTCCTCTTCACCATGCATGTGAAGGTTGAATGCAAAGAGAGTGGTAACATAACATTCAAGATTTTAACAAAATAAGACCAAGAAACAAAGATAGAAACAAGTGAGGACAATCAAAAGGACTCAGAATGTGTGGCAGTAAATAGTTGGAGAGATAAATGTGCATTGCCTCCTTTCATTAATTCAAGTTTGGGTGTCCTACAGATGCCCTTGGACTACAACTCCCATCATCCCAGTCCCATTGGTCAAATGTCATCTTTCACCTACTTCTTCTTATCTATGACTTGGAGGAAGGAATAGAGGACATGTTTATCATGCAGGATGACACCAAATTAGGAGGAGTAGCCAATACCCCAGAGGGCAGGATCAAAATTCAAAAGGATCTTAATAGATGAGAAAGCTGGACCAAAACCAACAAAATGAATTTCAACATGGCAAAATGTAAGGTACAGCTCTTAGGCAGAAAAAAAAATGAAATGCATAGATATAGGATGGGAGACACCTGGCTGAACAAGACTACATGTGAAAAGGATCTAGAAGTCCTGGACCACAAGTTGAACATGAGTCAACAGTGTGATTCCAGGATCCACCCCCCCCCCCCCCATGGATAACAAAACCCATGGATGCTCAAGACCCATTAAATATAATGGCATAGTAAGATGGTGCCCCTTATATAAAATGGCAAAATTAAGGCTTGCTTTTTGGAATTTATATATTTCAAAAATATTTGCAAGACATGAATGCTTGAATCCATGGATAAAAAATCTGGGGACATGAAGGGTTGACTGTATAGTGTCAGGATCAAGGGAAGTAATAGTATCACTCTTTTAAACAAAGGCCGGATGACCATCTGTTGGGGTTGCTTTGATTGTGTATTCCTGCATGGCCAGATGGGGTTGGATAGGATGGCCCTTGGGGTCTCTTCCAACAATATGATTCTATGATTCTCCAGCCTTCGCTTGTCAGCCTTTCTACATCTCCTCCCACTGCTTGCATTCTCATTTCACATTCTGTTGTCTACCCTGCATTTTATTCCCATCAGTTTGCTAGCTTGAGCCTCTTGTTTTCTCACCTTTGGGTACAATTTCCAAGTCTTCTGTGTCTCATACAAAGACCCCTTAGGACTTGGATGGTTATTATCCTGGTCAGATTGACAGCTACCTCTTCCCATCCAGAAATTGGACTGTGAACATTTTATTGCTAATAGCTTTCTTCCCTGAGCAGTGAAATGTTTATGGGCATTTTGTGCCATCCTCTCATTTAGCCCATCTGGGGTTAAGAGGTTCACTGCCACAAGCACAAGAAACCAGACTGACCCTTCAGAGTTAGGCATCTCCCTTAGCAAATAAATCACATGGGGTGTGAATTTAACAGTGCAGGATGGAGGATTTTTTTAAATGGGTACCCTCACCACAACAAAATTGTAACCGTTTACAATTTTGTTTCTACAAATGGACCTTGAGCTTGTTTGGAGGTTCTAGCAGGGGAGCGCAGCTATCGTATACCCTTGACCAAAGAACGGTACATTCCTTCTATCTGGGATGGTCGCCCTCTTCCACCAAGCACACAGCTTTGGGAGGAACGCACATGGAGTGGTGAGGGAGGAAGGGGACACCTGCCTAGTTAGCCAGATCAGCTGAATCAACCCTGGCGATCAATGGGGTGACAAATGTGGTAGCCAGATCATCTTCACATCCAAAGCCTTGGTACCCATGAGTAGGCTATGAAGTGAGGCTATGGGTATTCTTATCTTCTATTGGTATATACTCTTTCGTAAGAATATAATATATCTATCCTTGTGTTATATATCAGATGCTCTGTGATTTGTGGTATTTATTTTTGTGCTGGCCAAATGCCATAATCTATCTATCTATCTATCTATCTATCTATCTTTTTGTTTTAGTGAGGATAGCCATTTACAAAAGGTATGTAATGGCAACCCTCAGTGACTACCCTCAGCAGAAAGGGCTCAAATGCCTTAATGGCACCAGATCCCTTCTGATCTTGAATGCTAAGCAGGATCAGCCCAGGTTAGTACTTGGATGGGAGACCAGCAACAACTACCAGATGATGTTGGCTATATTTCATAGAGATGAAGGAACCAGCAAAAACACCTCTGGAGCTGTGTTCTCACTGACACTAAAATCTGGTTTACTGTCAGGGCTTCTGGATCCATGGGAAGGACATTTTTTCTGCACAACCATCATCCAAGACAAGATGATGCTGGTAGCACTAGCCACACACTCCCTTCTCCCATCCTGGCCCCAGTTCCATTAAAATGCAGAATGTGCCAGAGGAACCACATGAAGTTATAATAATAATAATAAAGTTTTATTTATAGCCCGCTCCTCTGTATCCAATCGGAGCGGGTTACATCAATTAAAAAATGCAAGATAAAATATACATGACCCATACCCAACCACCCGCCCCTTAAAATTAAATTAAACTAACATCAATTAAAATGACATAATAAAAATTTCAATTTAAAACGGCAACCCATTGCATAGAGATCAGGGTCAAGATGTTAAAATGCTAATGGGAGAGCTTAACCCAAACAGAGCCGGGAGGTTAAGAACTTTCTGGGAAGGCCTGCCGGAAGAGATGCGTCTTCAAGGCTTTTTTAAAGCAATCAGAAGATGTAATAAGACGCATCTCATCTGGCAGGCCATTCCATAGCCTGGGAGCGACAGTCGAGAAGGCCCTCTGGGAGGTCTGCGTCAGTCTAGTCTTCATAGGCTGCAATAAGTTCCTCCCAGAAGACCGGAGTGTGCGGAGGGGTTCGTATGGGAGGAGGCGGTCCCTCAGATAAGATGGACCCAAGCCATGTAGGGCTTTAAAGGTTAAAACCAACACCTTGTACTGCGCTCGGAAACTAATCGGCAGCCAGTGGAGAGATTTGAGCACTGGTGTTATGTGCTCTCTCCTTGATGTTCCCATGACAAGCCTGGCTGCCATATTCTGAACTAATTGAAGTTTCCGAGTTAGGCACAAGGGTAGCCCCATGTAGAGCGCATTACAGAAGTCCAATCGTGAGGTTACCAAAGCATGTACCACTGACTCCAGGTCCTTTGGCTCCAGGAAAGGGCGCAGCTGGCGGATCAGCCGAAGCTGATAACAGGCACTCCTGACCACCGCATTCACCTGACTAGTCATGTGAAGTGACGAATCAAGGAGTACCCCCAGACTGCGAACAGGGTCCTTCGAGGAGAGTGTGACCCCATCTAGGACCGGGAGGTGTATTCCCAATCCTGGCTTCGGTCCTGTGACAGTTAGTACCTCCGTTTTGTCCGGATTGAGCTTCAACCTGTTTTCCCTCATCCAATCCATTACTGCCGTAAGACAGTCATTGAGAGGAGAGACGCCATCTGAAGTCTGAGCCGACGATCTTGTCATGGAGAGGTAAATCTGAGTGTCGTCAGCGTACTGAAGACACTGAGCTCCATGCCTCCGAATGATCTCACCCAGCGGCTTCATGTAGATGTTAAACAGCATCGGGGACAGGATGGCGCCTTGAGGGACTCCACAATTAAGCTCTATCTTAGAAGAGCAACTGTCCCCGAGCCTCACCCTTTGGGATCTCCCGGAGAGAGTTGAAAGTAACAGTGTTGTGGAGGGAGCTGGAACATCCGGGAAAGGACTGGTCAGCAGCTCCCCCAGCCAAGGGCACCTCCTGATCTCTTCCACCTGCCTGCCAACACTCCTCCTCCTGATCCTGCACCTAGTGGCATCCCTATGCTTGGTGTCACCCAGTGCAGGTGCTGTCGACTGCTGCCCATGGGGTGCTGGGGGTGCTGGGCGCAGTGATTAAATGCAGATACTGCAGCCACAACATTGCAAGTTTGATCCCAAGGCTCCAAGGTTGACTCAGCTTTCCATCCTTTTGTAGGTTCGTAAAATGAATACCCAGCTTCTTGGGGGCAATTTAGAGATTTTTAAACCACTTAGAGAGTACACTGAGTTCACTATTAAGTAGTATAGAAATGTAAAACCTATCGCTCTTGCTACTTGGGATCTGTCGTGGCTATTCCAGGGAACAGCAATTTGTTTGTTGTTAGCTGCCTTCAATTTGATCTCACTCTAACAGGTTATGGGATGCCCAGGTGCTGTGAGCAGACGAGAACAATTTAAAACTAGATTGTTTGGGCTTTTGTTCTTGTTCTTGTTATTATTATTTGTTGCGTTTTTCTCCACTCTCCCTTCTTTAACACATGTCTGCCAAAGAGGATTAGTTTTTGTGTTTGAGCTGCTGATGCTTTGATGCTAAGTTCTGATTGCTGCAAACCTCCAAATTGAAGTTAACTTCCCGTAACTATTCAGAATGGAAGTGGAGGCTAGGTGTTTTTGTGCTAGTACATGGAGTTTTAAATTGTCTAGAGACAGAAATGCCAACTGATGCAAAGGCAAAATTAACTTGGATTAAAGAGGCTCATGGCAGTCCTGTGAATGAACCGTATCCAAGCCCCCCCCCATCATCTACTTCTTTCCTCAGGTTTTGCAGGCTCAGGCCCATGGTGTCCCTGATTGAGTTTATCCACCTGGCATGCCCTGTGCCCTCTACCTTTCCTAGCATTATTGTCTTTTCTAATAAGTCAAGCCTTTTTATGATGTGGCCAAAGTATGTCAACCTCAATTTAGTCATCTTGTCTTCCAGGGAGAGTTCAAGCTTGATTTGTTCTAAGACCCATTTGTTTGCCTTCTTGGCCATCCACAGTATCCTTAGCACTCTTCTCCAGCATTACATCTCAAATGAATTAATCTTCTTCCTATCTTTCTTTACTTTCCAGCTCTCACATCTGTACATGGCAACAGGGAATACAATGGTTTGAATGATTCTAACTTTAGTGTCCAGGTGTATATCTTTCCACTTTGGGATTTTGTCTAGTTCTTTCATAGCTGTCCTTCCCATTCCTACACTTCTTCTGATTTCTTGACTGCAGTCTCTGTTCTGATCAAAATTTGATCCAAAGTATGGGCAATCTTTAACTATTTTGATTTCCTCATTATTTAGGTGCCAGACTCCAAATGAAAGGCACCCCCACCCCCAAATATAGATGTCTGTTTTGGGTCTTCCACAGCTGCTGGGCAAGTGAGAAAGGGACACAATGCCCTTTCTCACATGCCCAGCTGCAGTGCCAGCCCCACACGGTGTACTGCCTCACTGGCTGTACAGCCACCTCTGAATTGTCACCTAGTGAAGTTTGCACCCCCTGCACCTCTCTATTGATGCCATTGCTCACACCAGTCCATAGTCTGCATGCTCAGAGGATTCTCTGGAGTTTCTGGCCTGATTCGGAGCAAATGGGGGCACGTTTTTGCCAGAGAAGCTCCCTGAAGGATGGATTGGACCCACATTTTGACCATCTTGATCCATGGATCATCTAAACAGGACGGTGCAGGAATTGGGCAGGAGTGTTTCTTTTTCTCTGTGTGGAAACAGCCTGAGTATTCCTTGCCTAAGAAAACCCTATGAAATGCATGGGGTCGCTGTAAGTCAACAGGCAACTTGTAGGCATGTATACACCCACTTCCTCACCAGAACAAAATGACCCAAGCAGCTGTCTTATTAACCTTATGGGTTGGTCAATTCCTATCTTCTCATAGACAGCAGAAAAGGAAGATATGATGAGCCAGAAGGCTCAGCTTCCATGGAACATCCCTCTTCCTCCTGCTTTCTACAGCATCTGTTTTTGTGTTTGTAGGATCCTTCAAAAAAACATTACTCAGAATGTGGACTGTGCTTTAGTTGTTCCCTGGGGAAGGACAGACATTTATTTCCTTTCTGAGCCATGCTTTTCTGTTGTGGGAAATAGAGAAATGGGTCTCTCTCTCACACACAGCTCCTGGCTCCTGGCCATGAATCAGGAACAATGTCCACTTGGCTGTTCTGTGAACTGAAAAGAAATGGGACACAGATGGCATTGGTGACTGCCGGTTGATTCCATGACAGTGCGACACTGCATCTACTCTGGATTTTATTTTATGGTGTGCTTTTAGGTTGTTTCTAATTTATGGTGACCCTGAGATGTATCTTTGTTGTAGTTGTTGTGTGCCTTCAAGTCATTTCTATCTTATGGTGACCCTAAGGCAAATCTATCATGGGGTTTTCTGTCGCATGGCCAGAAAGAGGAGGAGCCTGCCTGCAAAAGATATCCTCCCCAGCATACCATCTTTACTAAGAACTGAAAAACATGCAGGTATCTGACTAACATCTATAATTGTCCCCCCCCCTTTGTTTGTAACATCTTGCCTGATGAAGAAGCCCATGAAGCTTCGTAAGCTTGCAACAAGTATATTGTGTATTTCAGTTGGCCAATAAAGGTATCACTGATGGATTTTTGTTTAGATTTGTTAAATGGCCAGCACAGGTATCCCTGCATGTTTTCTAATTTTGTAGTGTGGCATGCTTCTCATGGCTAGCAGGTGTAGTGAAGCCCAGACTTTTATATAGTCTGGATGAAAACATCATATGCTGCTGTCCAGGATCCACTATACCATCTAAACTTATCAACAATTTTTTTCTCTAGCTAGCAGAAAGAAAGGGATTTTTCCAGCAAGAGTGGATTGATGGGAGCTATCCTTGTTGCAATACAATGTATTTAGCAGTGGCTTGATCTGGAACAGGCAGTGAAGAGACATTAGTTTCACAAAAGACCTGCTCATGAAGTGATGATGCATAACTGCCATCATTGGCTTTTTAGACAATTGACTTCATTGTTGAATGACCTTTAGTGATATAGCTATAAGGAATGTTATTATACATACTGGCACTTCAAAATTTTGCACTGCACAACTGCTCAGGATGCTCCAGCAACTGTTCTGTGGCATTATGGGAAATTTAATGAGCTATTTCCAGTCCCAGCCAGGACTGGAGTGGTTTGTGGAGTCAGGATTTGGATGGTTTGGGGTGTCAGTACAGCAAAGGGCTGTACCAAGATGTAGGGGTCATGCAATCGTACATGTTGTTCAACCCATAAAGATGCCAAGGCAGCCATCAAGGGCAGTCCTGAGCACATCCAACTGCAGTAGTCAAGAGTGGAGCTTACTGATGGACGGATGATAGCAAAAATAAACTAGAAAGAAACAACCAATCAATCATTTTTTTAATTTTAAAGAACTGTTCCTTTTAATTCTGATTGTGTAAAGTACAAAAATCAACCAAATAAACAAAAAAGCACTTTGTTCTGTTTACCTAAGTTCCCCATTCCCCACACCCCCAGGAATGAATATCAGACAGAGACTTTCCCCCTTTCTTTCCCCCAACAATTCCCACCCCCACCTCCCCCGCACAGGAAACTGGAAATTTACACATGTAAGATCACATACAGTAGAGAAAGGACTGAGCTACACTACAAACTTATACTGAATCCATAGCACTGCAGTTGTCACAGTGTACCCCAAAGAATCCTGAGAACTGTCGTCTGGTGAGGATAATAAGGAATTTCTCAGAACAGTTCCCAGAATGTCTAGGAACAATGAATATTTGAATTCAGTTTAAGTCTGTAGTATGGATGTGCCCATTAGAGGTACCTCATTATAAATCAAATTTGCTGAGACAATAAATACATTCAATGGGAAAAGGACCCCACCCCACCATCTTTATTGCATGGTATTCTCTGTATAATCAGCCTTGCAGTCAATGAGAATCATGACCATATAAGCCACAGATGCAAGGTGTCCATTTCTATCCATCTGCTCTGAGACGTGCTCTGCCAAGGTTGCTCAAGTTATTTTTGAATGTGTCTTGGACTGCATCTGCACTGCAGAAATAATGCAATTTGGTACTACTTTAACTAGAAACCAGTGTGGCATAGTGGTTTAAGCATTGGATTACAACTCTGGAGACCAGGGTTTGAATCCTGGTTTGACCATGAAACTCAATGGGTGATCTTGGGCGAGTCACACACTTACATCCTTAGGGACAAGCAAGGGTAAATCCCCTCTGAACAAATCTTGAGAAGAAAACCCAATGATAGGTTTGGCTTAGGGTTGCCATAAGTCGGAAATGACTTGAGGGCATACACCTAACAAACCACATTAACAGTCTTGGGTCCACCCAACAGAATCCTGGGATCTGTAGTTCGTCGTGGCACCAGAGTGCTCTGATGGGTGAAATTTTTCACAAAACTACAAATCCCAGAATTCTACAGCATTGAGCCATGGCATTTAAAGCAGTGGCCGACTGCATAAATTCTGCAGTGTAGATGTGGCCCAAATCAGAAAATGATCTCCTCTTATGTAAGACAAACCCACTGAAGTGTAAGAATAATGGGAAACAGAGCTTGGAAATGTTAGCTTTTGGACTACACCTTCCAGAATCTCCCAGACAGCATGGCCATTGGTTAGTTTGCTACCTAACTTCCTTCCTTGCAAGATCTAAACACACAAATAATTTCTTCATTGCTAAGCAAGATGATGAGAATTTTTGCCCCATTTCTTGGATGATTTTCTGCACTTCAAGGCTTTGGAAAACATTGCTTCTGCAAAAGCAACAATACACACACCTTGAAGCTTGTAGAATCTCCCAGACAGCATGGCCATTGTTTTTCCTTTTTGTACCAAACCCTTCCCACCCCCCACAGAAACCAGGGGCCAAGATCTTATATCAAACAGAAGAAACATCACTTTACACTCATAGAGTCACATGACTGCGTGAAACCAATGCATTAGTGAATTGCAATATTGCACAATAGAATGTGCAACCAAATGTGCATGTGGAATGCAATTTACATGCATGTGAAATACACACTGCACCATGTGGAACCCCACTCTCACAACCTCGAACTGAATGTACACATTCCACATCAGACCAAAAAATAAATAAATAAATCTCCAAATGCTTGCCTAGAGTAACTTACGCACACATAAATCACCAGCAGGATTCCAGCCAGGGAATTCTGTCCAGAATGCCCCATTTTCTACACACAGATGTTGCTTTATGCGTCAAAAACAATGTGCACCATAAATGTGTGTGTTAGGTGGGGTTGCACAAATGAATTTTTCACCAACAAGTCTTAAAATGTGAAAAAAAATCCTCACTTTTTTTAACCATTTTCTGGATGGGATGTCTCAAGTGTGTGAAGACACCTTTTCTTACTGAGGGTGAGAAAAAAATGCAAGAATAATTCTTTCCATCTCTGTCAATTGTCCAGTTTGCTCAAACAGGAAGACCGCTCCAAGGTATAGTAGAATTCCAGAGCTTCAAGGATGACCCAGCTTCCAAAAAACTAGTTCTTGCAGGTGCAGGTCTGAGCTGCAAGGCTGTGAGAACCTCCTTGTTGGCTTCCCCCAGGGGCTCTTGGTTTCAGCCAGTGTAACTGTCTCGTTCTCAGCTCCGATGCTCATTTCAAGTGATAGGAGAAATGAGTTAGGAAAATTCCTTTGGACACTTGCTAAGGATCCTTAGCACCCACCAAAAACATGGGGAGGGGTTGGGGATGAACTCCTTGGGAAGGATTGCAGGAGAACGCATCCAAAGTAGTGTTTCTTCACAGATGAATGGTTGGGATAGGGGACCCCCGAGGCATGTGGCAGCTTAGCAGTGTGTCAGATGAACAACCAGCTAGAGGGAACACCTTTCACAGACCGTTGCTTATGTAGGCCATTTAGGTCTCCTGACTAGTGATACAGAGCTTGGGAAAGTTCTTTTGGGGCCAGCGGCTATGCTGAGTGAGGGATACTGGGAGATGTAGTCCTCAAAACGAACTTTCCCAAGTTCCGCCACTGATGCACTGAAGAACGGAGCTAGGGGCTGCATCCCTGTGTGTGAGATAAAGATTTACAATAGGACTGATTTGCAATATTTTTATATAGACATCATCTGCAGCACAGAAATTATGCAGTTTGACACTGCTTTAACTGCCATGACTCAATGCTATGGAATTCTGGGATTTGTAGGTTTGTGTGATATTTAATCTTCATAAGGGCTGTGTTCACACTAGAGAAATAATCCGGTTTGGCACCGCTTTAACTGCCCCACAACAAACTCCAACTCCCAGAATTCCATAGCCTTGAGCCAGGGCAGTTAAAGCGGTGCCAAACCGGATTATTTCTCTAGTGTGAACACAGCCTAAGTGTAAGTTGCAGTTAAAAGTTATGAATGAATGGATCTAGGTAACTATTCTGTATTCACAATTCCTACACAGCCATAAATGAAAAAAAAATATTGCAATGACTGTAACTCTCTTTCCAACCTGATTTGGCATTGGCTGCATGGGGAGATGAAGGTGCATTCTCCTGGCAATCAGGGCACACGTAAATGAATATTTCCATCAGGTTTGGAGGGGTGTAGGACCTGGAGTGGTTAGTTTGCTTAATTAAATGGTTTATATAGAATCATGGCTTTCATTTTCAATGGGGTTTTCCACCCTCGTGCTTTTGTTACCTATGGAAATTCCAGGGAATATGTCAGATCTATTTGCTTTGAGAAATTGTAAGTATATATCACACAAACTTATTCAGACACAGATGCTGTCTGGCAGCTTTAAAAAAAATAGATGTGTATATGGTGTGTGTGTGTGTGCGTGCATGTGTGTATTCTTCTGGGAAATATAATAGAGAGAACTAGACAGAGTATGAGTTTGGGATTGCAATCGGCATTAACAGAACTACAGCTATCTGCTACAGAGACTGAATCAGAGAGATTACCTCAATTTATTTGTAAGGATTAATGCAATGAAGAATGGAATCCATTATTATATAAATAGCAGAGACAGGAAAAGTTAACACTCCCCGAATGGAAATGCTGGTGGGAGTTGTCATTGGGGGTGATGCATCTGTTCCAGGTTGTACTCTGAACTTTAAAGGATCAATGCAAGGTGCTGAATCGTATCCTCAAAACTGGTTCAGTACTTTGGACAGCTCCTTAAAGTTTAGAATAAAAACAAAGGCTGGATTCACAGCCCCACTTATTCCAGAGTCACTGGTTGGCTATAGAACCATATCCCCAAAGAAGTAAAATTATTCAAGTTCTACTGTGTGTGCATATGTGTCTCCGAGTCACCTGTTGACTAATGGCGACTACAAGAATTTCACAGGGATTTCATAGGAAAGGAATCCTCAGAGGTGGTTTTACCAAATACTTTCTCTGAAATACAGCCAACAGCACCTGATATTTGTTGGTGATCTCTCACCCAAGTATTAACCAGGCTGACCCTGCTTAGTTTCCAAATTGAGACAGAATATGGTGCCTTTAGGATATTTGGCCTAAACATCTATATATTGAAGGCAGAAGTGGAAAGAAAGATACAATATTAAAACCCTCTCCTACAAGATGCATTGTGACTACCTTCTTCAGAGCTACTGCATTTAGTAAAACCTTTAACATCAAAATACATAAAACATCCATCAAATGCAAGAAGCTGCCATTCACATTATGGATCTCAATATAATAGATTTCACCTGTAGAAATTAGATTATATAACAATTATAGATTAAAATGATAAAAACTAGTAAATCTGCAAAATAATTATATAAATTATAGATCTGGTATTCGTTAAAAAAGAAAATTAAGTTACAGATCCTGAAATGTGGCTTGACATTATACCAGCTTGGAGTAATTGTCCATCTAGCCAGTGGCTTTCTAGGTTCAAAAACACAGACAGCAAGAATCTACACAAGGACACGGAGCATAAAATAGTATCCAGAGAGCTTCCTCTTTCATCCTGACAGACCCACCTTCATCTTGCACCCTCTCAAAATGGCCGTGTAGCAACTGGGAAAGCGATCCCTACAAGTGGCTGGCTATTGTTCTACATTCCTGGGCTGGGCTACTGTATGGCTGCTAAGGGCCAATTGCCTCCAAACCCCTCCCAGATTGTGCCTCCATTTTCTTCTTCAGTCCTTCTCAAAATGGCAGCCAGAAGCAATGTTATGTCACTTCTTGTCACCATTTTGGGAGGGACTGCAGAGGAAAATTGAAGGATTTGGGAATAGGACAGGTTGGTGGGGAGTATGGATATGTTTTACATGTTTTCATGTGTTTGGGAGGGGCTTTTTGTATGGTTTGAAGGCAAAAATTGCCCAAAAAATGTGGCAATTTTTTTAAAAAAATATGAGTGTTAGTGACAGATCTGTGGATGACACTGTGCCTATCTCTGATATAGCCATACATAGAACAACAAAAGCATTGTGCCAAGATCTCCCTAGGGGTCTACTGTATATCCCAGAAGTCTGGCTATAGGGACATAGCTGGATGCTTCTCAGCTGCCCCCGTCCTCTAGATGGCCATGTCAGAGTGGCTTCTGCAGGAGAAAGGGTGGGAGCTCCTGCATGAGGAAGGTGGTGGATTTCTCTGTCTGCAATGACCATAAAAGACATACATATATTGGCATCACCAACAGGAGGCTAGCCAGACCTTTTGCTATTACTTGCTACTGGATCCTTCTATCTGAAGATGCTGTGGACTGAGCCTATGACTTTCTGCAATGCAAAGCAGATACTCTGGCAGATACCTGGCCACTGAGCCAAAGCTTCTCCCCACTCCTGGCACATTCCCATATGTACAGACCCAAGTTCTCAGTCTGGGGTCATGGACACTTTTCAGAACTCCTTTTCTTTCCTTCCTTCCTAAAAGGAAGGGGCAGTTTGAATGCTGGCATTAATCTGCATTCATTCTTAAATAAGATTCCTTCCCCACACTAAATGTCAGTATACATGTGTTTATACATATGTACATGTAAAAATTAAGTTTGGCCATTTGGCATTCAAGTTTCAAAAGAGAAAAAAAAATACTCCATTTTGCAGTGGCCCACAACAAGTGGATTTTTGTTCTCATGTATTACCATTTGTATTCCATACTTTTCCCCTCTTGAAGTCATGACAACAACCCTGTAAGGTTGGTCAGTGCTTTTTTATCCAAAGTTTATTAGGGAAGTCGTTCTTTGAATAACAAATCCCAGAATCCCTATGTCAAGCTTCAACTTCCCACTTAGGCTGCATCTACACTTTAGAAAGAATGCACACCAGTTTAACTGCCATGGCTCCATCCTACAGAATCCTGGGATTTCTAGTTTTGTGAGGCAACAACAGTCTTTGTCAGAGAAGGCTAAAGGCCTTCTATAATGACAAATCCCAGGATTCTGTAGGATGGAACTACAGCACTTAAAGTGGTATTAAAACAGCATTATTTCTACAGTGTAGATGCACCCCAAGATAAGCTAATGACATGCAACCTGGTCAAAGGCCCAAGGAGTTGTAGTCCAAAAAGTAACTTCCCCAGGCTCTGTAATTATCATCCTTCTATTGCACACAGAGCCTGAAACTGAAAATTTCTCACCTTATAGGTCACTTTGATAGTCCATAGCAAAGATAACATTTGAACCACTGGTGGTTGACTTCACAGTGAGGTGGTGAGTCCATTCTGGGTTTAAGTCCATCCCTAAAAGGAGCTATCCAAGGTGATTATTGTAGATAGGGTTCAGGACTTTGGATAGTTCCAAACTGAAACCTGGGGCTAATTGACACGGTAGGAGTTATTCAAACTTCCAAACCTATTTTGCAAGGAGAATTTGACATGTGATCATTCCTTTGACAGTTCCATTCCAACCAGGTTCATCATTCCTCCACTAACTCTGAAGCCACTGGCTGCCACTGCTTTGAAGATACTAAGTCTTTGATTCCTAACTCAGATTCTTCAGCCACTAGGCGACTCTGCCTCTTGCTGACCGGCACTGTGAAAATAAATTAGATCATCCACAGGAGCTGAGGGATACTTTTACAATGTAAGAAGAGAGGCACTAGCAAACTCCGTCCTTCTGTCTTCTGTGTCCCCCGTAGGAGAATATCACTGCAAATCTCTCCACGCACTGTCCATGGTTTTTAATGATGTGTTTGTGTGTGCATCAAGGAAACAGTTTTGCTCTGTGATCTGGTCCCACAAGGCTGAGTTTTACCAGTCCTGGCGGTGGTTGCTTGGCATGGCATGAACTCTCCGCCAGAGAACAGCTGGTCTCTACATGGGACAACGAGGAATCAGAAAAAGGAGGGGAAGGAGAGGAAAGTGAGCACCACCACACATCCTGCTCACAATGCCCTCCCTTCGAGGTTGGCCCAGAATCTCTCCCTTCCTGAATTTTTTGTGTTTTTCTTTTCCCTCTCCAAAGCATGTGGCAGAAGTGTCTAGACCTGTGTTCCTTTTCACGCCATCCATCCGCAATTCCGGAAGAGAGTCAGTTCACAGTGTTGCACCAGTCTGATGCCAGATGGGTGGACGGGTTAGGAGTCATTTCCAAAGGAGGCTGGAAAGCAGGGAAGAAAGGATGGGTTTCGGGGTGGGGTTGGCAGTGGAAAGAAGCAGGTTTTGGGGTACGGGGAGAAACAGAAAAGGGAATAAGTACTGAAATTGTGACAGAAATAGAAGGACACAGGGAGACATTGCAACATCAGAGAGCCTGGGACAGGGCAGCAAGATTGGTGGCTTTTCCTACAGTTTTTGGAGGAAATTCCATTTCTGGCCAACTCCCAGAATCCCCCCAGCCAGTATTGCTTCCTGGGGGATTTTGGGAGTTGGAGTCCAGAAAGGAGATGTATCTTGACCTCTGGCTGTTCTCTAGAAAGATTCCTGGCTTCAGCCTACTGTTGGGATAGGGATGGTTATGCCAAGGTCCACGTACCAAGACAGCTGGAAATATTTTTATTTGCCATGTTTTTTCCTTCCTTACATCTTCTGAAGGCACCAATCTTGCATTGAGAGCTGGGTAACCAGACAAACATTCATGACAGAAGGAGAAACAGGTGGACAGAGAAGAGACAGAGGAGAAAATGTGGATGGAGAGCTGCGGACTGCAAGAGGAGGAGAAAAGGCATGTGCAGGGTTGATTGCCAAAGGGAAAACTGGAGCAGGCTCTGGGACCTTGAAAGGTTGTGGGAAAAAGGGAGATGTAGTGGTTTGGGAGATCAGGCTTCAAATCCCCACTCAGCCATGAAAACCCACTGGGTGACCTTAGGCAAGTCACATCCTCTCACCCTCAGAGGAAAGCAATGGCAAACTCCCTCTGACAAATCTTGCCAAGGCAAACTCGTGATAGGATCACCATAAATGGGAAATTACTAGAAAGCAAACAATAATTAGAAAAGTGAGTGTCAGCAGATGCTGTCTGTTATACAACCAGATAGACAAGCAACTCCTGCTGAAATTCCCTTTTACGCAACCTTTAAAGGTAGAGGAGCCATCTCCGCTTTTCACCCTGGCAACCCTAGGCAGACAAAAGGCAAAGGCTATGGAGCCTGGTTGCTCCTATGTCAGTGAGGCAGCAACTCTGCTTTGGGTTTTAGTGTGCCTTTTAAAGGAGATATCCAAAGTGCCAAACCCACTCGCAGCTACAAATAGGTTCAGCATCTGCAATAGGGCTTATAAAGTTTGCACTGAAACCCAGAGCGGATTCACTGGCTCAATGATCTGGAAGCTTCACAGCTGCCTCTGTAAAAAGAGATTGGAATGACGGGTGGAGGAAACACAATGGGGAAGAAAAGGGGTGAAGAAGGAAAGTATCAACAGGAAAGGATTGAAGTGCGGTGAAGGACAGAGGGAGGCTATGAAGAGCAAGTGAAATGGGGAATAAGGGACACGGTTTGGCAGGGTGAAAAAGGAAGAAGAGCCAAGGGATGGAAGAAAAAGAATGGAGGAAGGGAGTCAAGGGTTAAAGAGAGAAAGAGTGTAGTTGGAGGATGATCTTTCCTCTATTCCACCTGCTTCAGGCAATTTCATCCTTGCAGGTCTCCACTCGTGCATAGCACAATGTCCAATTAAGGGCCTATTTTTACAACACCATCTGAAACCTACAATCTGAAAGCCTCCCCTTATAACCCCCCCCCCCACGCTTCTATTAGTAGTCTTAGAGGCACAGCTTGGGAGAAAAACATTGCTTTTTTGGACTACAGTTCTTAGGAGTTTATCACACTGGAGCTGATTTCAACATTAAAGAGAGATTAAAGAACATTTAAAGCATCCTGGAAATAAAGTGAAAATGGTGAGTAACTGCACGAATGATTATCACATGCAATTGTGCAAACAAAGTGATATTGGAAATACATTATCACTGGAATTTCAAAAGTAAAAAAAATGCACATTAATGCTTCTTTGTGGTCACCTCAATGGCGGATTTTGTGCGATGTCATGTGAAATCTTTACATGTAATTATGCAATTTTTACATGCAATTATGCAATAAATTCCCAATGTCCTTCATGTGATAAACTTCCTAGATGCCATGATGGAAGGATGCTGGGAGCTGTTCTCCAAAAAAGTAACTTTTTCATGCTCTTCCTAGAATTAAGATTGCTGCCTCTTCCCCCCACTTCTTGTCAAAATAATATTTGTGTCCCCCAAACCATAACTAGACAAGCAGAAATTCAACAGGCCCAAAGACCAGGGGTGCATCTACACTAGAAATAATGCAGTTTGATACCACTTGAAGTGCTGTAGCTCCATCCTGTGGAAACCTAGGATTTGTAGTTTCTCACAGTCTTTAGCTTTCTTGGCCAAAGAATGCTGGTGCTACACCAAACTGCACATCCCAGGATTCTGGAGGGTGGAGCCATGGACATTAATGTGGGGTCAAACTGCATTACTTCTACAGCTCAAATGCATGCCTGAAGTACCTGTGCTGCTCCCATTGGTCTGAGCATTTGACAGAAAACCCGAATGGGGTTTCCTTGCATGATAGCAATTGGGAATCTGGCACTGCTTGGGTTCTCAGACATGCAGAGGATGTTACTGCTGTACATATAAATATCGACTCTGTGTTTAGACCTTCTTCCAAATGCACAGAATTCAGGGCAGTGGAACTGGGTGGCTTGTGGATTTTGGAAGTACAGGCAATCTATGAGAATCTTCTCCTCCACTGATACAGTCTGCGAATCCATGGAGGGCAATGGTGACTGAGTTTGGAAAAGGGGTTTTTCCACCCCACAGGCCCACCATCAGGTTGGGAATGTTACAAAAATCAGGCTCAATTTTGTATTTGCACACAAAGCTGGATTTGTTCTCTTTTATAAGCATGTATGTAGCGCAGGGGGATGGAATCAGTGGGAATCATGATGTTGGACTTAAACTCCCAAAATTCCTCTCCAGTGGCTTCCCAGGGCTGCTGGGAGCTGCAGTCCAAATTAGAAGATGGCATAATTTTCAACTCCAATGTAGTACATTAACAAGCACTTCCCACTGTGTGATCCCCATGACAACCCTCTAAGGTTGTTCAGTATTATTATCTAATGCAGAAGTGGGCACATTGTGGCCTGTAGGCTGCATGAAGCTCTTGAAGCCCTCCAAAGCTCTCAGACCCTCCAAGTTGTTTTTGCTCAACCTGCCATGACTCAAAACCATGGTTTCCCCCTCAAGCCTATAGCTGACCCACCTGAAAAGCAAGAACAGCCAAAAAACAGCCAGAATTGGGATGTGTGTGGAAACTGGATCCCATCCCTTTGAAAGATGCCCACTCCTGATCTAGAGGCTGGAAATGCTAGATGAGGGATACTGGGATTTGTAATCCAAAAATCTCACAACTTTTCTAAGATCTGCTAGTGAGTAGCCTGTAATACCTTCCCCTTAAAATCTTTGTAGGTTTCTATATCTGTTGAATTTCTACTGTTTTGCAGTTGTTAAAAGGCACAGGAAAAGGGTGACCAGATGCCTTTCTTTTCCCAGACATGTCCTACATTTCGACCTTCTGTCCAGGAGGAATTTCAAAATGACCTGCATTTTGAGCTTGACTAAGATGCATGAATTTACATTTCTATGAGTGTGTTTTTAGATTTTAATTTTGTGATGCCCTCCATTTTTCTTGATTGCCCTACGTTTTGCAGTGCTTTGTCCTCCTTTGTGGTTAGGACACCTGGTCACTCTGCACAGGAGCCTTGACTTAGGCAGGAAAAACAAAAAGGTCACTGCCTCAATTTTTTTGTCCTCATGGGGACATGTTCCCACTCCTCACCCTATCAAAATTTTGGCTGATTCTGCACTGCAAAAATAGTGGAATTTTGACACCACTTTTACAACCATGACTCCATGCTATGAGATCTTGGGATTTGTAGTTTGTTGTGCCAGCAGAGCTCTCTGATACAGAAACCTAAATATTTTACAAAACTACAAATCCCAGGATTTCCATAGCATGGAGCCATGGCTGTTAACGCAGTATCAAACTGCAGGCTGAAATGGGAAAGGATTCATACACCCTGCTCCTTCAACTTACCTTGACTGAGGAGCTGTAAGTTGCGGACCTCCTCTCGCACCTGGAGTTGCAGCACCTGTTGGAGAACTTCTTGCCGCTGAGACTCATGCATGATCCCCATGCGCTGCAACTTCTCTGCATTTAGCCGTAACAGCGCCCGCCCTACAAAACGACAAAGAGCAAAGAAAGGAGAGGCATCAAGGAAAACTGTTCCAGACCACTGGCATCTCTAAGAATGTGCCACACCAGGTGACAGCCTATGGGAAGATGGCACCACTGCTCTTCAAACATCTGCACTTTGGCATAAATGGGATGTGGCATCTGCCCGTATCTCTTTAAAATGCTGAAGAGATGGGGTGAGTGGGATGAGGCTCAGTGGAAGGACAAAGCTGAGGCCTCATTTTTTTAAATTAAAATTTCAAAATCTAATATTTAATTTTTTAAATTAATTTTTATTTTTTTTTAAAAAAACTTTGGAAACATCATGTTTTACCAAATTTACACTTCAACAACATGAAACTATGTATCTGTAAACACATCTATTCTGTGCATGTGATATTGTAATTTAAAGGTATCATTTTAACTTTGCTGGTTGTTTATGTCACAGCGATTGTTTTAAGCCCTCAGAGTATGGTAGACTGTCTTCCTTTGGAGATTTTTAAGGAGAGGCTGGATGGCCATCTGTTGGGGATACTTTGATTGTGAGTTCAGGCATGGCCGAATGGGGTTGGACTGGATGACCCTTGAGGTCTCTTCCAACTCTATGCTTCTATGATGCACTTTTTATTTGTTCATCGTCTTGAAAGCCCTTGTGAGTTTGGGAGGTGATATGGAGATACTTAAAATTATGAAACACTGCTTTCACAGCATAGAAATGAATCCAGATATTCCACTCTGGGCAGAAATGTCCAACTGCTCTCATATCAGGGAACCTATGCGCACATAAGACACTGACAAGATTTTGCTCAGCTGTCAGTATTTTTGGATTCTGGGTGTGTGTGTGGGGGAGATTCTCAAGGGGGGGGGGGAGATTGTCCTAACTTCAAAAATCACCACTTCACCTCTGGGCAAATGATTTTCTATTTCCCAGTTTGCCCAAGATTTAAGTTTGTTTCTAATGCCCTTTTAGGAGGGTGCCAATGGAAAACTGGCAAACTGGCGCATCTTGATGGGAATGCATTAGCTGTTGCTCTTGCCTTTCTCTCCATGCAGAGTCTCTTAGAAGAAGGTTTTTATAATGTGCTCTGTCCTCATCTCCTGTGGGTATGATCACTAATGCTCGCTTTCATTTTCCACATAAGGACTTTACTAACTTTACTGAGCTCTTCCATTAGTACTTTACTGTCTCCTTCAGGGCACACAAAGCTAAGGATCTCAGCTTCTGTGGGTCCTGGAAAAAAACACACACCACCACTACCACAAACCTCCTTACATCTTCTGTTTTCTCATTTCCTTCTGCATCTCTGCTTTCTAAATCAGGACAGCAGACAAGTTGCCCTCTCTTGAGCAAAGTGCAGAAAGGAACGTGGGAGTGAAAGAAAAAGATATTTGCTGTATTCTCTTTTTCTAATTTCCTTCTCCTAACACGGCTAACAAACACTCCTATCACTTCCTACTCCCTCCTGTGCTAGACAAGTGTTGTGTACCTGAGATTTTTCAAATTTTAATCCATTCTTTATCCACCCCTGCAAATAGCTCTTTGTTCTTCAGATCAAGCCACCTTGGATCAACTATTTTGTGACAGCCGAGCAAATCTGAAAGCATGTCATGTAGAAAGACTGTACAAGGCACCTACATGGAAAGGGAGTGTAAAGAACAAGAATGAATGAAGTGTGGCAAAATCATTCATATATGTGAAAAGGAAAGCTGATGGATCCAGCCATTTCGGTCCTGTGTCAATTGCACATCATTTCCTCCTGAAGTTTGTTCCATTCTGTTTCTGTGTTTAATGCTTATATAAGAATGCAATCTGGAGTATATTCTCTCTCAAAATGCACATTTCAAAATGTATTTTATCTCAATGCATCCATTCTTGATTGTATTTAAATGAATCCTTTGGGAACTTGTTGAGAGTTAGCGTGATGCGGTAGCCACAGTTTTGTTTTGTAAGCTTGGTGAACATAATGCTCATGAAGCAACATGGATACCTGAAATGTATCAAATGAATGCCACGAGCATGTTTGCCTCTCTGTGTAGGTTTATCCACAATGCAGAAATAAAATAGTTTGATACCACTTTAACTCTATCCTACAGAATCTTGGGATTTGAATTTTGGTGAAGCACCAGAGCTCTTTGAAACACCAGGCTAATACCTTACCAAACTAGAAATACCAGAATTCTGTAGGATAGTCATGGTAGTTAAACTGATGCCAAACTGCTTTAATTCTGCAGTGTGGACAAACCTGGTGTTAACGTAAGCCTAAGACATAGATAGGGACCAACTGCTTCTTAGAAAACTGAAGAATCAAAGTGATGGTAATGGGGGAAGCCATTTCATTGTTTCAGTGTTCACTCTTTTGACACAACTTGACAATTACCTGCATTGCACATTTATATCAGTTTGATGTTACTTAAACTGCCATGGTTCCATCCTATAGAAACCTGGGATTTGTAGTTTGGTGAAGTGCTTGGAGTGTTTGAGTATTGTTGTCTAGAGCTCTCCAGCAGAGAATTCTAACTAAAAACCCCAAGTTTCCATAGGATGGAGCCATGAAAGTGATAGAGTTCTCTCTCTCTCTCTGTTTTTAGTACTTCAACTTACCTGTTGACTCCATTAATTTCACAGGGTTTTCTTAGGCAAGGAATACTCAGAGGTGGTTTGCCATTGCCTTCCTCTGAAGTACAACTTTCAGCACCTGATATAGGATGGGGGACACCTGGCTGAATGAGACCACATGTGAAAGGGATCTAGGAGTCCAAGTAGACCATAAGCTGAACATGAGTCAACAGTGTGATGCGGCAGCTAAAAAAGCCAATGCAATTTTAGGCTGCATCAATAGAAGTATAGTTTCTAGATCAAGGGAAGTTATAGTGCCACTCTATTCTGCTTTGGTCAGGCCCCACCTGGAATACTGTGTCCAGTTCTGGGCACCACATTTCAAAAAAGATGTGGAGAAACTGGAGCATGTCCAAAGGAGGGCAACTAAGATGGTGAAGGGTCTGGAAACCTTGCCCTATGAAGAACGCCTTAGGGAGCTGGGGATGTTTAGCCTGGAGAAGAGAAGGTTAAGAGGTGATATGATAGCCCTGTTTAAATATTTGAAGGGATGTCATATTGAGGAGGGAGCAAACTTGTTTTCTGCTGCTGCAGAGACTAGAACGCGGAACAATGGATGCAAACTGCAGGAAAAGAGATTCCACCTCAACATTAGGAGGAACTTCCTGACAGTAAGGGCTGTTCGACAGTGGAACGCACTCCCTCGGAGTGTAGTGGAGTCTCCTTCCTTAGGGGTCTTTAAGCAGAGGCTGGATGGCCATCTGTCAGGGATGCTTTGACTTGGAGTTCCTGCATGGCAGGGGGTTGGACTGGATGGCCCTTGTGGTCTCTTCCAACTCTATGATTCTATGATTCTATGATTCTATGATTCTATGATTCCTTAGTAGTCTCCCATCCAAGTAGTGAACAGGCTTGGCCCTGCTTAGTTTCCAAGATCAGATGGGATCTGGTGCCTTCAGGGTATTTAGACCTGACAGTTAAAGTGGTATCAAGTTGCTATTACTGTGTTGTGTAGATATACTAACAATGAACCTGTTGTTTTGTTTTGTTTGTTTGTTTGTTTTTTGTTTTTTGTCTTATCTCCCCTTATTCTCTTTTGGATTAAGTACAGTCATGGAATGAGCCAAGATGATAAAGAAAGAGGCTGATATGATGGAGGGCCTGTACCCAAATTCCAAAATAAATGACTGGTTCTGAGCCAGTTTTGGTGACTTCTGGACGTGTTAGACTATAACTCTAATCACTCCCCACCATTTGAGAAGCAGTGTGGTGTATAGTGTAAAGAAGATCTAAGTTCAAAATCTCAGCCACCAAACTCATCAGGTGACCATGTCACTAACTCTCAGCCCAGTCTACCTCACAGGTGTGTTGAGGTGGCTATAACAGGAGCAGAGGAAGCCTAGGATAAAAATGTAGGAAATAAGGAATTCTGTGACTGATGGTGAACAAACTGTTACCCCAAACTCATAAGAAATATTGTGACATCCCAATAACCATTAACACAAGATCACTGTATTGACTAGCCTTTTCTTTTGAAATTGCACTTCATTTTGGAAAGACCAGAAAGATATGATACCTGTGATGGCATGATGGGAAAAGGCCTCCACGTAGATGAGATAGTTGTGTGGGCAATGTTTCTTGAGCCATTTGCACACATCTTGCTGTGTCCACAGTACTACCGGTTTGGTAAGGCTGCCTAGGGTTGGGCTAGTGTGGTAGATTCCATAGTGGTCATAGTTGCGGCCCTGCAGGAGTTGGGAAAACAGAAACAAAAACATGATTAGTGAGAAAATGGAAGGTGGCCATAAATTGGTCCACCTAATGTTTTCTGGCATCCCTAATTAGGACTTGTGAATAATTCAGTTGGTAGAAAAATCACTATTCCTGAAGAAAAAATTATTGCTAGCATCCTGTTCAATATTTACAAGTGTGTAAGTCAGACTTACTTTCTTGTAACTTTTAGGATGCCCATTTATGGCCATTAATGATCAAATCTGTTGCTGTTGTCATCTGCCTTTACGATGATTCCAACTCATGGTGACCCCATGGATAAGACATCTCCAAGACTCTCTATCTGCTACTGTTCTGCTGAGGTCTTGAAAATTCATACCCATGACCTCTTTAATAGAGTCCATCCATCTAGCATGCAGCCTTCCTCCTTTTTCTATGTCCTACCACTTTCCCCAGCATCGTTGTCTTTTCCAATAAGTCATGCCTTCTCATGATGTGGCCAAAATACGACATCTTTATCATCTTGGCTTCCAGGGAGATTTCAGGGTTGATTCTGTTCTAGAACCCATATATTTGTCTTTTGGCTGTCTACACTAACTCTTCTCCAGCACCACATTTCAAATGAATTAATTTTCTTTTGTGATGCTCGTTTATGGCCATTAATGATTGGATGCAACCCCCAAAAATCTATTTCTTAAGCCAGGCGTGGTGGCTAAATATTTCTGAAATTCTACAGAGAGAGGCATTGGGGAATGCCCGCAATTCTCCCCCAGTCATGAGGCATGCTTAGAGAAGCAGTTGCACTGGGATCCCAAGGGGCGTCTCCAGATGCCTGTCTCCATGCGCCTCGTGAACAGAAATATGCTGAAGTCATCCTTCCCCAGATCCTACAGCACCTTGAAAACTCTTTAGTTCGCACATTGCTGGCTTATGAATAAGGTTTTCTTTCAGGGGTGGCACTGGGAGTATTAACTACATTGACAGAGCTCCATCATCATAGCACCATCTACATGTGTACATACAGTAGCAAGAACTACATCTACGATCAGCTGATGCAAGATCTCCGACAATATTTTTAACAAATACCTCTCTTCCAATTTTTCTTAGTTTTCTGAATCTAAGTAAGTTTTCTTCCCACATTTGTTTGTCATTTTTAAAAGAAAAGTTGGCATACAATTTTGTAAACAGTTTGGTGCACAATCTCTCCAATGTACACATTTGGGCAGGTTTGTGTAATGCAGTCCATTTCTTTCCAAAGTACCACAAAGGAGTTACTTGCAGTTATGGGCCATGATTGTAGATCAGCGACTTAGCTACCTTAATTGTGTCACTAACATGGCTCTCCCAGCCTGACTCCTTTGCTCCATCCAAACTTACAAACAAGCAGTTGCTACCAGCCCTGGTGGCGCAATGGTTAAATGCCTGTACTGCAGCCACTCACTCAAAACCATAAGGTGGCGAGTTCAAGACCAGCAAAGGGCTGAAGCTTGACTCAG
Organism: Urosaurus nigricauda; assembly: GCA_034509955.1. Classification (NCBI taxonomy): domain Eukaryota; kingdom Metazoa; phylum Chordata; class Lepidosauria; order Squamata; family Phrynosomatidae; genus Urosaurus; species Urosaurus nigricauda. Next base: position 6,962,691 of record JAOEGL010000004.1, read on the forward strand.
GCTTGCATCCTTCCGAGGTCGCTAAAATGAGTACCCAGATTGTTGGGGGGCAAATAGCTTACAATTGTAAACCGCTTAGACACTCCTTAAGGGTATGAAGCGGTATATAAATGAAGCTGTTTGTTTTGTTTTTTTTGTTTGATCTGTTCTCCTGTTGATCAACATGCAGCAGGCTGACATTTCCACTCCTTCCCATGAGTGAACTTCAGTGCAAGTCAAAAGCAGGATCTTAATTTCCCCCACACAACAGAGATTGCTGGGGAAAGGGAGGTGGAAATGTCAGTGAGCTGTAAGTAGAACTTTGTTGTTTTTTTTTTTTGGTTACTTTACAAAACAGCAAAATCGCTAGAAACAATTCAAGAAAATTCAAAAGGCTACTGTGTGATTTTACTCAACTGATCTACTCCCTTTAGAAGATTAACAAAGATGAGAAGATTAGAGGATTTTATTTCTTAAAAGGGTAACTTTTGATTGTTTCTGTAAAAGTTTCTTGCAAATTTAGAATTCCAAGCAAAGCTGTCTTTGCATCAAGAATGCTAGAAGCTACTGAACTGTAGTACAAAACCTAGCTAAACAGTGAGGCTGCATAAATGTTATAACTATAAAAGTAATTAAAACAATTACAGTGCAGCAGGAGTGTCATTATTTCTTGCATTTTAGATTTGGAGTTATTCATACACCTCATTTATTGAAAAAAGTAATTAATTTCAACCTCAGCTTTTCCAAATTATACTCCTTTCTGTATGCATTCTCTTGTGGATATACACTCCAGAATTCTGAGTTGTGTATATAGGAAAGGATAACACTATGATTTTACTTTGAATTGCATGCTTAAAATTCAGTACTCTAGCAGCCTTAACTTTCCAGCAATTCCTTAAAGAATACAAAGTCATTCTTAATAAAGTGCACATGTAAGATTATTTGCCGGGTTGCAATCAAGGTTTTGTACCAGCTGTAATTAAAGCAGAGGAAGCTTTGAATCCATTTTTGTATTTCATAAGAATTTTTTGGCTTATTATAGAGAAAGCACTGCTAACCTCCATATTAGGCCATATTTATACAGCTTCTAAAGTATTACCTCATTGTTGATATTCATTGTGACTCCATAACATTTAGGCTCATTATCTTGACTTCTAAAACAATTCTAAGTGATTGAACACATACAGAGACCACATAAACACACACCTTTCCAGGAAGATGTCATCAATTTTCAATTATGTTCAGTGACAGCTCTTGGCATCCACGTCAGTGAGGCAGTGAATCTATTCTGGGGTTTAGTTCAAATGTTGAAGGAAAATTCCTTAAAAGTTCATGTTAAAACCTGGAGTGAACTGACATGGACACCACCAGACACCATTGATAATGTCTTTGAAAAGTCAAGTTAGTCTATGGCAGCAAATGTAAGAGTGTCTGGCAACACCTTAAGGACTAGCCTATACTATACAGTGGACCCTTGTTATCCGCTGGGGTTTGGTTCCAGGACCCCCCATGAATAACAACATCCGTGGATGCTCAAGTCCAATTAAACATAATGGAAAAGGAAAATGGTGTCTCTAATATAAAACGGAAAATCAAGCTTTGCTATTTAGAATTTATACTTTTTTGGAATATTTTCAAGCCATGGATGCTTGAATCTGTGAATAAAAAAATCTGGGGGTAAGGAGGGCCGACTATATTAGCATGAACTTTTATGAACTACACCTGGCTTGTTCATTTCACCAAGTGTGATCTTTTTAGAGGTGTTTATGCACATATACAGCCGGCCCTCCACACCTGTGGCTTTGACTTTTGTGGATTTGATTATTCATAGATTTGATAATTTTTCTCTTTCTAGGAATCTATAGGTCTTCCAGCATGACTCTGTGGCCAACTTTCACTAGAGTTTTTTTTCCCTTTTCTGGAGGACCTAGAGATTCCTAGAGAGAATATTTATCTCGGCATTTATAGGTCATCCAGCACAATTCTATGGTCAGCCTCTGGCAGAAGTTGACCATAAAGTTGCACTAAAGGACCTAGAGATGCCTACAGAGATGTCCTCTCAGTCTTTGTTTGTGTTTTTCCCACTTTCATGGCAATCCTGTGTCCCTAACTCCAGCTAATCTGTATATAAAGAAAGGGAGGGAAAGAGTGTGTGTGTCCATATGGAGATGAAGGTATGGTGGATAGTTGAGGACAAGGCAAGTTAAATTACATTAGAGCCAGCATGTTGTAGTGGTTGCGTAGTGGTCATTTCTGACTTATAGCAAATTTAAGTCAAATCTATCATGGCAAGATTTGCTCAGAGGAGGCTTGCCACTGCCTGCCATCAACAGTGTGATGCAGCAGCTAAAAAGGCCAATGTAATTTTAGGCTGCATAAACAGAAGTATAGTGTCTAGATCAAGGGAAGTAATAGTGCCTCTCTATATTGCTTTGTTCAGGCCCCACCTGGAATACTGCGTCCAGTTCTGGGCACAATTCAAAAAGGATGCGGAGAAACTGGAGTGTGTCCAAAGGAGGGCAACTAAGATGGTGAAGGGTCTGGAAACCATGCTTTATGAGGGACGACTGAGGGCGCTGGGGATGTTTAGCCTGGAGAAGAGAAGGTTTAGAGGTGATATGATAGCCCTGTTTAAATATTTGAAGGGATGTCACATTGAGGAGGGAGCAAGCTTGTTTTCTGCTGCTGCAGAGACTAGGGCCCAGAACAATGGATGAAGGCTCCAGGAAAAGAGATTCCACCTCAACATTAGGAGGAACTTCCTGACAGTAAGGGCTGTTTGACAGTGGAACACACTCCTTTGGAGAGTGGTGGAATCTCTTTCCTTGGAGGTCTTTAAGCAGAGGCTGGATGGCTATCTGTCAGGGGGGCTTTGATGGAGAGTTCCTGCATGGCAGAATGGGGTTGGACTGGATGGCTCTTCTGGTCTCTTCCAACTCTATGATTCTATGATACCTCCAAGGTTGAGAAAGCTGTCCAAGGCCATGCAGTGCATTTAACATGGCAGAGCTGGGATTCAAACCCTGGTCTCCAGAGTCCCAGTCCAATGGTCAATCCACTATGCCACACTAGCTCCCTCTAGGAGTCCAAGGTTCAAATCCCATAACTGCCATGGAGTGACCATGGACAAGTCCCACTTTCTCAGCCTCAGATGGAAGCAAGACAAATGTCCTCTGAACAATCAGTGCCAAGAAAGCCTCCTGATAGTTTGTCTTAGGGTCACTAGAAGTTGGAAATGACTTGAAGGCAGATGAAACCAACTGATAATTACATTACAAAATCCCAGATCTACAGGTGGGCAATATTTTTATCTGTACCAACTGTAATTCCAAAATGAAAGATTTTGAGTTCCCAGAACTCTTCATCAGGCAAGGTGGTTTTTAAAAAAAGTGTGTGTGTGTGTGTGTGTGTGTGCGCGCAAGGAAGCAGAACCATGGAAGTCCAAATATTTGTCTAGATCTTGTGGAAATGCAAGATAATGACTTCCCATTTTCTCATCATCCTGGCAAGCATTGCTGAGTATAATCTGATACTTCCACACCTATTGGTGACTCATTAAAGACTGCATCCATTGCCATAGCAAACACATTAACTCTATGCTTCCATCCTATGGAATCCTAGGAATTCTAAGAACCTTGTGTGGACCACTGTAATGGCCATGTACTGGCCTGGCTGAGAAGGAGGCAATTCAAAAGAAAATAAAATGGCAGGTCTGGGGTTTGGGAGGAAGAAAGTGAGCTGATCTGTAGATCTGTATTTTATGGAGGTACTTAGGAATCTTTAGTGCTAGAGCACTCCAGCTGAGAATTTTATGTACCTCACAAAACTACAAATCCCAGGATTCCATAGGATGGAACCATGGCAGTTAAAATGGTATCAATCTGCTATAATTTATGCAGTGTGGAAACCCCCCAGGGGACCTAATGAAGTGTTCTGGAGAAACTGAAATTTTGCAGGCTGTTGTGCTAATAAAGGTATTGCCAGCCAGCCAGTGAGTTTTTATTTTATTCTTTTGGACTTTATATTTTATGTGAAATTCCTTTCACTGGACATTTACAACATCTTTGCTGATAATACAAACATACTTGGCTAGCTAAGCCAATTGAACTCCTTACCAACTGCACTAATTATCCCCAAATGCATTTTTTCCTAGACAGCTATTTGTCAAAGTTTTCAGTATTTATACTTGGCATAATATTTTCTTTTGCTCATTAACTGATAACCGACAACTTTAACTACACTTTTGACCCTGGATTTTACAGGTTTGCGCCTCATCTCCCACACAACTCTTTTGATCTTTAGAGGTGAACTCAGCATTTTGTCTGGGACATTATCCAAACTGTCTTGCCAAATTAAAGTTGTGATATCAGCTGCCCAAAGTTCACTGTGAACTTGCTTGGTGCCATCTGTATTAATATGACTTCTCTTCTTATGTACTGAATATTCTGGGTATCTTACTCTCCCCGCTGTCCAAACACACAATATACCCAACCTCCTAGGGCTGGATGCTTGGCTTTTTACAGGAGAAAAAAAAGTAATTTTCTGATCATTTCTAAGGAATGTCTTGCCAAACTTACATGGCTTATTTGTGGCAATAATTGCATTCAACTTCATATATTGACTTAGGAAAGAATTCGGCAAGTTCTTATTGAAATCCAAACAGAGGCTGCTGCCAAGACTGCAAAATTAATGCAGTTTGACACCACTTCAACTGCCGTGACTCCATGTTATGAAATCCTGGGCTTTGTAGTTTGTTGTAGCACCAGAGCTCTCTGACAGAGAAGGCTAAATACCTCACAAAACTACAAATCCCACAATTCCATGGTATTGAGCCATGGTAGTGGTGTCAAACTGCATCAATTCTGTAGTACAGATGCAGCCTCAATGACATTTTGCCCTCTTCCTATTTACTTTTAATACAGGAAGGCTGTTGGACTACGATTGTTGAACAACTGTAACTAGAACAGCCAATGATGACTAGATGTTGGAGTCTATCATCCAACAATATCCAGAGGCCCACAGTTGTCCATTCATGCTCCAAATGGCACCATCAACCAACCAACCAATCAATCAATTATAATTTTTATTAAGCTCATTAATTATCATTTTTAGTTCAAAGAAGAGTGAGAGTCTAGTGGTATAATGATTTAAGTGCTGGACCAGGATTCTGGGAGACAAGGGTTCGAATCTCCACTCAGTCATGAAAACCAACGTGGGCAAGACAGACTTTCTCAGCTTCAGAGGAAGACAATAGCAACCACACACACACCCCTCTGAACAAGTCTGGCTCAGAAAAACCCATGATAGCTTCACTTTAGGGACATCATAAGCTGGAAACAACTTGAATGCACACACTATAACAACAACATTTCCAAAGAAGAATGATCAAGGATGCAGTGCCTACTGAGCAACTGAAAGCTGACAATAGTGTAAAGCAAAGATTAAAACAAGCTGCAAGTGCCCTAATGTTGTTATTATACGCTTGGTGTTGCCTCACTGCTCAAGCAGACGTGTCACTTGGCATATCTGTCTGCCTCGCAACAAAGTGTATGTGGCGTCGCAGTGAACCGTTGGGTAAAGTCGTCTTAGTCATCTGTGGCTCTACTACTTAAGAATCCAATTACAGGGATTGCTCAAGGCTGCCAAACACCAGCCATGAAGCCTCCATCTCCTCTCCTCCCCACTGCCCTGCCTGAATACTGAATATCCCACGACACCAGTGCCTTCCTCCTCCTGGTTTCTGTTCTGACACTTCTGTGCGGAGTTTTACTGGACTCAGGGCTCCTCCAGACACAGCAAATTTCTCATGAGGTTGAGGTATTTGTTGCTGTAGTTCTCAGGGTTTTTGCAAATATCTAAATTATATTGCTGTTGTCCTGGGCTACAGCTGCATCATTTTATTTCCATCCTCAGAGTATGTTCTTATTAATTTTGAGATATATCAAAACAATAACAAAAGTATCATTATCACTTTTTAAATTTCTTCTTTTTTAAAAATAAGGAGTTCTATAGTACCATAGTGCATCAGTGAAATAGCAATTTTGCACTATAGCACAATTAGAGAAATGTAAAAACCAGAGAGGGTAAATTTGCCCTTCAAAACTCTGGCCCGCCTGAACAATTCATACTCTAGTTTAAAACAACAACAAAGGCCCCCAAAACCTTTGGGAGAGCCCTTGTGCAGGTCCAAGAAATTGCTATAAAAATCCCTGCAAAAGAATGGAACAAATGGATGCAGAGATGACAACAACCAACAAACCCAGGCAAAACTCAAGGTACGATATTGTGAGAACACACACTTCTTCAGATCAGTCAGGAAGAGCCCTGAGAAATGGATTTTCTCTTCAAGTATTGTCTCACTTCTTTAGCCCACTACTCTGTTCTAACACACAGTGGGCAAGATGTTTAACTTCTTTATAAATTATTTAGGGCTTATCTGCATGATTAAAATACTCATTTGAATTGAATAAACTGCCAGCAGGCCACATGTGATTTGGGGGCATTTGGGCTTTTTGCACCCTGCTGAAAAACTCTATATACTCGACTGGAAAAGGATTTGCTGTTTCTGCCAGCATATCCATGAGTATGCACATTACTGAAAGTGTGGCCATCCACACACTTCACATGGATTCACATGGCTGTGAATTTTTGGCAGACAGACGGTGAATAGATGCAAATATGTGAAGCAAATTGAAGACAATTAAGTGTAAATGCGAATGGATCCCTGGTGGTGCAGTGTTTACATGCCTATACTGCAGCCACTCACTCACAAACCACATGGTTCTGAGTTCACTACCAGCCAGGGACTCATGGTCAACTCAGCCTGGCATCCTTCTGAGATCACTAAAATGAGTACCAAGCTTGTTGAGGGTAAGCAGCTTACACATTGTAAACCACTTTGGGAGTGCTAAAGTGCACTGATAAGCAGTATAGAAATGTACTTGCTATTGCTAATGTGCAAAAAATCTCCAACAATTTGCATAATACATTTATGTATAGACTAGCCCTTAGATGATGGAAAGTCAAAATTAAAACACCGAGAATATTAAGGATGAGATTCTTCACTGAGAGGGTATAATATGAATCTCTATATGAGGAACTATGCATTAACTGTGCTGTCAACTGTTGTGTTGAACAGCAATGCTGCACAACTTAACTGAGTGTTCAACAGAATGCATAACTAAATGTGAATGCATCTCCATTTGCAAGGCACAATATGCACATTTTCCTTCCATGTGCAATGACACAACTTGCCCAGCTTCACTTCTGCAAAATTGGACTGAGTACAGTTATTTCACATTGGAAAAAAATGCTCCACTGCTTAGGTATGTATGAGACACCAAACAAGATTCTAGTCTAGTTTTGTGAGATTTTTTTGTGGAAGAAAGGATGAAACTACTCATGGCTCTTAGAAAGATGAGGAAAAAACAGAATTTGGGAGGGGGGGGGGAACATAAACCATGTCCTGAATGTGTTCCAAATGCACATTTAGCATTTTCAGGTTGTTGAATATTGGAACGTCTTTCTCCTTCTGTATCAAGTGGGCTCTCAGCAACCACAGAGGCTGGGCAAGTTTAATCTCTTTGGCAAGCAAAAGAAGTGGCAGCTTGTTAATAAGAGACAATGTTTTGGATGGATCTGACATCACGTTCCTGGTGATTTGCAATGCTGGAAAAAAGGAGGGCTGTTAAGAGTTGGCTTCGACATGGCACCCACAGCTGTATTGCAGCAACACTGACAGTTAGAGAAGGCCAGCCTCTTATTCCAAATCCACTCCTCCCTGTGTGATTGACCCTCTTTTCTAGCAATAAGGAGCTATTCAGAAACAATGTCCTCCCTCCCACCACAAGAAATTATTTTATTAATAATTACATAGCACAGCAGGCTTTCATTGGAAACCACTTCTAACCCCAATCTGCTTCAAGTGTGAATGCAATCAGCATTTGTTTTTCCATCACTCCAACCATATTCCTCGTTGTTCATCTCTTTTTTATGAGGAGATGAATAACAGAATGGTAGACAGCTGCTGTCGTAAGTAGCAGAATGGTTATCTTTCACTGTTGCAGTGAGGGTTTCCATTGTCAGTGGACTGGTGAATCTGCGGAAGGTCTTGAGAGCTGTCCAAGGTGCTGAATCAACTCTGGAGAACAGGTCCAGCACCATGGATAGCTTGGATAGAGTGGATTCCCTTCCCTACTGCCAAGGAAACCACAAACCACCCCTATTTGGCTTAAGGTAGGGCCTAATTTTCATCTGTGGAATCTGCACATTCAGGGAAGATGATAAAGAATTCTGCCCAATACTTGGGAGAACAGAGTTGGAAAAGTTTCTTTTTGGGGGTGGGGATCTACAGCAGGGGGGGGGGCAAAGCTAAGCACCTTCTACCTTAAGGGTAGAAAAGCAGTGGAGGTAAGAAGACTAAGAAGACTTGGAAAGGCAGCTAGGAAGGAACTAGACAAGATCCTCAAGTGCAAAGATATATGATTAAATACCAACATCAGAATCAAAGAATCATAGAATCCTAGAGTTGGAAGAGACCGCAAGGGCTATCCAGCCCAATCCCCTGCCATGCAGGAACTCCAAATCAAAACATCCCTGACAGATGGCCATCCAGCCTCTGTTTAAAGACCTCCAAAGAAGGAGACTTCACCACTCTCTGAGAGAGTGTGTTCCACTGTCGAAGTTCCTGTTAATGCTGAAGTGGGATCTCTTTTCCTGAAGTTTGCATCCATTGCTCTGTATTCTCCCTAGCAGCAGAAAACAAGCTTGTTCCATCCTCACTGTGACACCCCTTCAAATTCTTAAACAGGGCTATCATATCACCTCTTAACCGTCTGTTCTCCAGTCTTAGGTACTTAAGTGATTCATGGCAAGCCACTGGTGAATATGGATGTTGTGAAACTGCTCAGTTCAATTTCCTGCAGATGCAAGTCCACTTATGTTGACCCAAGTCCCATACTGAACTCAGTAATTCGGATACCCACAGGAGATTCACAGCACTACTAGCATGGAAGTTTTGGGTCACCCTGACCTCATTAAAGAAGCTGTACATCTCATAGTGTCATCCTAACTGTCTTCCCCTTAAGAATCACTTGTCTTTCCTCTTGCTTCTTTTTCTTCAGCAAGGCAAGACATATAAGTAGATTCCCAAGATTTTGCATGCATACAGAAGAGGATTTCCTTATTTAAGCTGATTGTGTTCGACAGGGACCTAGCTGAAAGTCCTGCTCAATTTGCACCTCTTCCACTAGTTCCTGTGAATGACTAGTGAGAACTGTCTTTCATGCACATAGTGTGTGATCTATATGCAAATCAAAGGCAAAGACACCATGTGAATCCCAGTAAAAACAACAAATTATAGATAGGCAAATTTGAATGTTGGATTAGGACTCCAGGAGACCAGAGTTTTGAATCATCACTGAGTGATGGAAACCTACCAGATGGGCTTTGGCAAGTCACACTCTTTCAGCCTCAGAGGAAGGCAAACCTCCTCTGAACACATCTGGCTGAGAAAAACCCATGACAGGGTCCTCATGACAGGGTCATCCTATTTTGCAAACATTTTTTTTGTATGAAAAACACTGCTTCCAGGTAGTCACCTGGGTTTTGGTGCACAATACGGGATTTTGTACAATAGGAAAAAAATCTTGAAATATTTTTAGAACTGTGAACACCAGACCCCCCCCCCCCAAAAAAAAAACCATACAAAATTTTCACCATTGTTTTATTTTTGCTGACCAGTTCTCCGAAGTGTTTGCAAAACCCTTTTTTCGAGCAGGAAAGGAATATGGGGAATAATATTTGTATCTCTCCTACTGATTTAAGAGGAAAGTCTTGGATAATAAATCCAGCCATGAGTGACAGATGGTGGTCCTTTCCATAGCAACATGCAAGTCACCTGTGCAGCCTTTTCCTGTACTTTCCCTAGTTACCCATCCACACATCCATCATTGCCATTCCCAAAGCACACCTGTAAAATAGGGGCATCCAAAATATGCTTCTATGTTTGTTATTTCAACACTTCGGCATCCAAAGAAACCCTGTGCATCTATGTATATGAAAGATACTATTCATTACACAAGTGCAGAACTTTGGAACTGCATAGTTAGCCAGAAAGGTCCTTTTGTTTTTCTTGTTAGACCAAACCTGATTTCTCCTACTTCTTTCTCTTTAAAAAAATAACTTGAATTAGAAATCTTAAGAGTCCTGTAACAAGCCTTGCTGGGACATGTCTAAACAATGAGGCACCATGCATAAATCTACCCAATTAGCTTGGGTAACCTGGAAAATCTGGGTCCCTCAAGAATACCACTGGCCCGGATCCCTTGTGTCCAGATTTAGAGTAATTAACATGGTGGCAGGAGCTCTTCAATATTAATGAGAGCAGGGGCTGTTCTGGTGGGACCATATGCTCCTTTGTTACAAACACTGTTAAGGAAAGACAAGTCTGGGAGAGACAATGTCAGAGTTTTCTGGTGTCAAGAGAAGGCCCTGCTATGAGAAATGTATTAGTATTAAAGCAGGGGTGTGCATACCCTGGAGCTCAGCGGGCCACACTGGCTGGTTTTTGGCATGGTTTTTGACATTAAAAAATATTTTTATTAAACACCTATGCACATCTATAAAAATGAACATTTACGCACACATAAAACATAGACAAACTTATTAAAAATTGACACATATTCCATCTGTATTATAACATATTAATATATGGCATGTTCATATTTTTCCAGTTTCTGGGTTGCGCCGTCACATGGTGTTAGTGTCTCTTTCTCTTTCCATTCCCCAGAACAGTCTCTCTTCGTTTGTTTTACTTTCTTTTATATTTTTTTCTTTTCATTTTTTTTTGTTGGTTAAATTTCATTAGCACAGTTCTGGAATTATTTTAAAACATGCATACACACACATCCAAAAGGCATGCTGGGTAGACCATAGGGCAAGGAGGTGGTGTTAAAGACATGGGTGGAAGAGAGTGTATGGGATCAGCAACAGTCTAGTCATATGCATGCACATCCCTTTATTAATGTGACTGTGGTGAGAGTAGGGGTTGTGTGATAAAGTCCCAGGTTCAAAGGGGACATGGAGAGAAAACTCAGCTATTGAGTGTATAGCTTCATTAATGACAAATATAGTTTCTGTGCTCTGTATCCATTGATTTTTTTTAATTCATGGATTCAACCATCCATGGCCTGAAAATATTATATATATGACTGTATTTTGATGTATACTGTTGGAATCCCGCCTTGATCCATAGGGAGAGGCGGGAAATACAAATAAAATTTTATTATATATGTTTGTGTGTATGTGTGTGTCTACACACATTTCACTATGCCATTTCACTATGCTACTGTATTTAATGGAACTTCAGCATTCACAAATTTTGGCATCCACGGGGATCCTGGAACCAAACCCCAGTGAATAATAAGGGCCCACTGTAGATAGCGAAGGATGTAGAAAAAGAAATAGGAAATAAGAAAGCGTTCAAGTGTCCATTTGGTTGAATGCTGACAAAGTCTCAAGTGCAGCTGGTCTTTGGGTCTGGCTGCGAGAAGTAGGGATGGAAGAAATATTTGAAAAATGCAGGTCTACCTCAGTTAACAAAGTCTCTGATAAAGAATAGATTAGAAAGATGGACAAAAGCTAATAAAATGAATTTTAACACAGAGAAATGTAAGGTCTTGCACTTAGCGTGGAAAAATGAAATGCACAAATATAGGATAGGGGACACCTGGTTTACGGAGACTACATGTGAAAGGGATCTAGGAGTCCTAGTAGACCACAAGTTGAACATGAGTCAACAGTGTGATGCAGCAGCTAAAAAGGCCAATGCAATTTTAGGATGCATAAATAGAGGTATACTGTCTAGACCAAGGGAAGTAAATAGTGTCACTCTATTCTGCTTTGGTCAGGCCTCACCTGGAATAATCCTGTGTCCAGTTCAGGGCACCACAGTCCAAAAAGAATGCTGGGAAGCTGGACTGTGTGCAAAGGATGGCCACCAAAATGGTGAAGGGCCTGGAAACCATGCCTTATGAGGAAAGACTTAGGGAAATGGGAATGTTTTTCCTGGAGAAGAGGTGATATGATAGCCCTGTTTAAATATCTGAAGTTGTGTCACATTGTTTTCTACTGCTTGTTTTCTACTGCTCCAGAGACTAGAACAATGGGTGCAAGCTACAGAAAAAGAGATTCCACATAACCTTTAGGAGGAATTTCCTGACAGTAAAAGCTGTTCAACAGTGGAGCACACTTTCTTGGAGAGTGGTGGAATCTCCTTCTTTGGAGGTCTTTAAACAGAGACTGGATAGCTATCTGTTGGGGATGATCTGATTCAGAGTTCCTGCATGGCAGAATGGGGTTGGACTGGATGGCCCTTGTGGTCTCTTCCAACTCCATGATTCTATGATTCTTAGAAGCTCCTTCTTAAAAAGTCTTTTTAGATCCTGCCCATCCCCGCTCTTCCTCCTCCTCCTCTGTACTCTTGGAAGCATTTTACCAGCATCAGCATTGGAAGGATGGTGAAAAAGGGCTTGAGAACACAGACTATCATGTCAGGCTTCAGTATTGTATCTGTAGTAAACAGTATGTAAAGGGATCTTGTAGTATCTTTGAGACTAACTAACTGAGCGAAAGGCATTTTAGCATGATCTTTCGTAGACTTGGTCTCCTTCCTCAGGTACATGTAGTGAACTATTGCCCAGGAAGGACCTTTATAATGGGATTCTATGAAAGCCACAGAAATGCAAAATATATGGGTATGGTAATGGTGATGAGGTAACAAGTTCCATTTTAACTGTGGTCCTTGAGGGACAAAAACAGGAGGAAAGATTGCCTAAAGCCAGGGTGGGTGGATGACATATCGCAACTCTAAGCCAATTTACTAAAAGGATCTCTTGACAAGATATTTTCAAAAGAATTTGTTTTTGCCTTTCTCTGAGTCTGACAGAGTGTGACTTGCCCAAGGTCAAACCAAGGTTTACTTGCCCAAGTGGAGATTCAAACCCTGATCTCCCAGAACCCAACACTCAAACCACACTGGCTCTTTAGAAAACGTGGCAGGATTTATTCAGAGGAGCTTTGCCATTGCTCTCCTGTTGTGTGAACACTGGATAATTAAGCATTCCTAATGAAGGAACAGTTGCAATTAGTGCAACAGGGTTGTGAAGCCCTACTGTGGTTGTTGCATTGCTTAATGGCTAGTCTCAAGAGAGGCGAGATAACTGACAGTGGGTCACTGGGGCCAATTTGCTGCCCTTGGCTTGCAGAGATCAATCCAATTATGCATAGACATTTTCCAAAAGGCTTCAATCAATCATGACTGGCACATGCTTAAGGATGAAGGAACTGGGAACCTGCCAATGGTGTGAGGTTGCAGAAAGGCTAGAATTACATCCCTAGCTACCCTTTGCAAAAGCAACAATGCCCAATGCATACCATACAGCATAATATTTTTAAAACTGCTTTTGTGTATGGTGGGAGGGTTCTTATAAAATGCTGGTCCTGGAAGACCTCAGGAGCATGCATAAATAAATAAATAAATAAATAAAAATAATGATGACTGAAATCCTACTATTCTGCAGTATAAATCTCCACATATGGAGTTACGCATCAATTCAGCTATGCAGCTCTTGTGTTGAATGGCAGTGTTGCACCACGAAACCAAGACACCAAATCTACAACTGAATGCACAACCAAATGTGCTCATGCATCTGTGCACAAGGTGCACTGTGCATCCAAGCGCAATGTACATATGCGTGCATTGTGGTGCCACATTCACAAGTTAATTGCTCCAACCTTAAACCGAATGTGTTGCCTGTTCCAAATTGGACAAAAATGCCTAGCTCCTTCTTGTAGAGGCATTTACACATGCACAAGACACACAGCAAATCATTTCATTTTTCCTAGGTGGGTAAGTGAGCAGGTCGGAACACAGGATCGCTAAAATTTTGAATGCTAAAATCAGCATCTGTTTTCAGACAGAAGGTGCGTCATTAGCTTTTTGTTGAGCAAAAAACCCTAAAGGAATCAGATCCCATCTGATCTTGAATGCTAAGCAGGGTCAGCCCTGTTTGGCACTTGGATTGGAGACTGCCAATGGATACCAGGTGTTGTAAGCTATATGTGTGAGAGAGGAAGGGACTGGCAAAACCACCTCTGGGGATTCCTTGCCTAAGAAAACTGTATGAAATTCATGAGGTTGCTATAAGTCAAAAGGCAACTTGAAGGCACATACACATATACATTGAAATCAACAGGATTCTGGCCAGGATTTTGGAGGCAGAGACACTGGATGAGGCCAAAGGGGGTCTGAAAGTCATAGAAATGGCCTTAGAGGCACAAGCAACCAACAGACCACAATTTGCCCACTTCTGGTTACCTGGTACTAGCAGAGGCGCAACTATCTACACATTTTGCTTTGCAACATGACTATGAAAATAATTGCATTCTCAATTTGTGGTTCCCACTATTTTTTTATGGAAAACACATCTATGTGCACCTCTGTGAGTTCTATTGCCCACATGTGTCAGCAATGCGAATAAAGATGGAGTCTATGATGGGGATGTATTCAAAACACATTCAACGCATTCACAGTTTTATCCCGATTCCACCCGCGTCGGTTATTCACACAGCTGACAATGTGACTCCTTCAAGATACAAGGGGGAGGGGGGGAGGGATGGGACCAAATATCCCAGTTTTTGCGGGGCTTTGGGCAGCAAAAAATAAGTGGGGTGTATTCGGTTTGCATGATGAATAAGGTTCTAGCCCCATTCTATCGGGATTATTTTGATTGTCTAAACAAGCCCTGTATGCCAGGGAGATCAGAATGGGAGTTAATAAAGTGTTTGTCACCATCGGCTTGTAATTCTATTCAGCTGAGGCTGTTTTGGGACTAGTATTGCCTCCTGTGTGCTTGCTTTTTTACCTGTACATTTTTAGTTGAGTATTATTAATGAAGTGAAGGGAATTGTTGACATAGGAAACCAGAGCTTTTCTGCTTCAAAAGAACTTCTTTTTACAAAAGACTCTCTGATCTCCCTACTACTTAGGCAGGGGGAAAACATCAGGAAAAGGGTCAATATTAGATTTGTTCATGTTTTCAAGTCACCCTTATTCCTGAAGTCCTTCAACCAATAAAGAGAAGTTCAGACAGCAACACTTTATTTGTTCCGAACAGCACTTGTGGAAGACAAGAAAGCCTTTGACAGTTAAGCCGAGTTACTGTTTAAAAAGGGCTTGAATCAGGCAGGCTTTGCTTTTCAAATATATACATATAATTGATTGGTTTCTAAATGCTTTTCAAGTTTGCTGATGTTTTAATTAGGGCTTGGAAAAGGTTTGACTACGACTCCCAGAATCTTGCAGCCAGCATGGCAGGATTCTGGGAATTCTAATTTTAAAAAGTAATTTTTTCAAATTCTGCTTGAATAAATCTGTCCCCTTCTTTTTTTTAACCTGTACAGGTACTTGTTTTATTCATTTTATTGACAATTAGCCTCAATCTCATTCTGGTGGTGAAATATGGGACAGAAATTGGATTTGAGATGAGTCTTTAGCTAAGGCTCCCAGTCTAAAGTGCTCAGCTTCACCTCTGGCATTAGCTGTCATGTGCCTTCAAGGAGTTTCTGACATGGCAACCCTATTATGGGGTTTTCTGAGCAAGATTTTTTTAGGGGGTTTGTCTTTGTCTTCCTCTGAGGCTTGCCTTGCCTAAGGTCACCTAGTGGGTTTCCATGTCTGAACAGGGATTTGAACCCTGGTCTTCAGAGCGATAGTCCAATGCTCAAACCACAATGCCATGCTGATTTGCAGACACTGCTGGCACACAGAGTCCAGTGTGGCACAGTTTTTTTGAGTGTTGGACTATGACTCTGGAGTTCAGGGTTCGATTCCCAGCTTGGCCAGGAAATCCACTGGATGACCTTGGTTAAGTCCCATGCTCTCAGCCTCAGGAGAAGGCAATAGTAAACCTCTGAACAACTCTTGCCAAGAAAACCCTATGATAGGCCTTATTCTCCTCCTGCCCCCCAGGAGAGGACCCTAGATCTTTCCACCCATCCTTTTCTGCAGCTTTTCCTCCCTTTTCTTTCTTTTTTTTTCAACTTTGGACCAGCTGTGAATTTAAAAAAAAAATAAATCCTGAGCTGAGCATCTCTAAAATGTAGGCTGTAAAAAAAACAAAAAAACCCAAAGTAAGTATAAAATGTGTGTGTGTGTGGTGGGGGAGATAGCTTGCATATAGCCTGATTCCATGGGGAAAAGTAGAATTTGCCCAGGAAATCTGTGCCCAAGAGTGAGAGCATCGCTTCTGGAAAGACACCAAACCCGAGAGCTACCATTATCCAAATAACCCTTCTTGCTCCTGCGTAATAGTTACCCAGCGCAACTAGCAATTTCCCCCAGACAGAAGCAAACTGTGTATTACTCTCGGTGTTTAATCTCTTGTTTTTGTGGGTCTCCACACACACACACACACACACACCCCGTCAAATTGGCAACTCTCTGAATTTGCCTCTCTATCTCCTTCCAGTCTACCCCCCACTTGCCCAAACTGGCATACATTGCTTGAAATGGAACCCAAAAATGGAACAGATGCAGCTTGGCACCTGGAGGCAATTGTTTTAGCCTATGAAAAGGTGGCTTTTTCTCCCCCTCCTGCCTTTTCCATCCAGACTGAAAGCAGCCAGTACACTCTTTTAAAGGCCCCCCCCCCCACATACACACACGATGCACTTCATCCTCAGTGCCTCTCCTATAAGCAGAACTGAGATCTGAAAGATGTTTTTTGAGCACGAAGCACAAATGAGCTGGGCTTTCTGTAGGCATTCTTAGGGTTTCATGCGGACGCAAAGCCCTGTTCTCTACTGTCAGCGACCAAGCTCCTACATCACTGGCCCCAGTGTAAAATCTTTGCAGCTGAAACATGTTACAGCTCCCTTTTCACCACCCCCTGGGCTCACTGTTTCACTGTGATAGCTCTCCCTGGCCATTAAGTGGATAGTGGAAAGAAGGGAACAAACAGCTTCATTTATATACCACTTCATAATGTCTAAGGAGTGTCTAAGTGGTTTACAACTGTAAGCTACTTGTTCCCAACAATCTGGGTACTCATTTTAGCGACCTCGGAAGGAGGCAAGCCTGAGTTGAGCTTGAGCCCTTTTGCTGGTCTTGAACTCGCCACCTTATGGTTTTGAGTGAGTGGCTGCAGTACAGGCATTTAACCACTGCGCCACCAGGGAAGGGGAAACAAAGAAACACCTGGTTATGTCTCCAGAGCCAGACGCAAAATGATGGCATTATCTGCCAAGATTCATAGGGGTTCTCTTGATGTCCCCATGGATGATGTACAGTCGTCCTTCCACGTCTGCAGGTTAAACATTTGCAGATTGGATTATTCATGGATAATTATTGTATTTGCCACCATGATCATTGCTGCTGCCCTATATGTGACTGAAAAAATATATTCTTTCTAGGTATCTGTTAAGTCTTCCAGTGCAATTCTATAGTCAACTTGCACTGAATGTGCTGTAGAGAACTTAGAAATGCCTAGAAAAGTGTTTTCTCTTTAAAAAAAAATACTGTTTTTTTCCATTTTTGCAAGGTTCCTGCACCCATGAATGTTAAGGACCAGCTGTGCCTGAGTACAGTCAGAGTGGGCATAATGTGGCCTGTGGTGCTGGATTTTTCCCCCACTCATAAAGCACCCTACCATCCCACCAAAGCCCCTCATTACCATTTTTTAAAAAATCATGGCAATTTGGGGGCAATTTCTGTCCATCCAAACCATGGAAAGTGCCCCAAAACATTTAAAAATACTCCCACTTCACCCCCACAAGCAGTCTAGAGCCCTGCATACCTCCATTTCCCTCTCCATGCCCTCTCAAAATGGTGGCAGGGAGTGACACAACATCACTTTCTGTCACTATTTTGAGAGAGAGTGCAGAGGAAAACGGAGGAAAACTGTGTGTGTTTGTGTCTGTGTACGTGTATATGTGTGCTCCTGAGGGTGAGTGACGATGAATTGGCCACTGGCTGCCACACAATTGCCCACTTGTCATATTCAGATATGCAGTGATGACACCATCTCCTGAGATCCAACAGGTTCCTCCAGAGATCTCATGCACTTCTCTGAGCCATCCTGCTCTCTACCAGCCACAAAATAGCTGTAGGGGAAGGCTATCACAGTGAAATAATAACAGCAACAACAACTCTCCTTCTCCCCATGGATTGAGGCATGGAACAACAACAGATGAAGAAATGTGCATCAGTTAAGAGCACAACATCAGTTAAAACATACATTAATTAAAAGAACAAACAAGACACATACATAGAAAAACTATCTGCATTTAAAATTCATCATTTAAAATCTACAGTTTTAAAAATCATCTGGATGAGCCTACTGGAAGAGATTAGTCTTCAATGCTGTTTTACATTCAGACAGCATATGGATCCGGCAAATCTCTTCCAGCAGGTCATTCCACAGTCTTGGGGTGGCTGCAGAAAAAGTCCTCTGGTTGACAGTCGGCAACCCAGTTCTGGCTGACAGAAGTAAATGTCCACCACCTAAATGTACAGGGTGGATTATATAGATGGAGGCAATCCTGTAGGTAACATGGACCCGAACCTCAATCCTGTACTAGGCTTGTACTAGTTGTGTGGGCTTTGGATGTTGCAGAAGGAGGAAGAGGAAACTGCACAACAAGGAAACTGCACAACCTGAAAAAGAAATACACAGTTGTATGCTGCATACTGTACACCACTAACAGGATCCTGACCACAGCTTGAAAGAGAGCTTCCCCTGACAGAGAAGATGGTGCAGCAGCTATGTTTTGCGGTGGCCAAATTGTACTTCTGTTACGTCCCGAATTCACATATTTCCAAAACCACATGCCATCATCTCACCTGGGAGCCCTCTGTTCCTGGCTGCTGAAGGAGTTTGACGGTCCTTCCACCAGCCGACCTCTGACTCCGTCCATCGTGCCAGGTCAGGCTGCTGCCCGAATTCCTCTGCAGGCGGTAATTGAGGTTCTCAGCCGACACCGTGTGTTCCAAAAGGTTCTGGCAGAAGTTGAAGTGAGCAGCAGCAGCTGTTGGGCAAAGAAGGACTCCATTCAGTGCGAAATCGAGACGTTAAGGAACTTCAGCAATCTTTCTTTAAGGATACATTTTGAATGGAATCTTGTTGGTTAATAATAATATAATAATAATTTATTTATAGCCCACCTCTTCCCAAAGGATTGAGGTAGGTAAAAAAAAAAAAAATCACAATAACATAGTTAATATAATCCCTAACCCCCAATTAAAAACTACAAAACATCATAAAACACAATCAGATTTACAAAAATTAATCTAAAATTAATGCTCATTAAAATGAGGCAATTGTGGGAAGAATGAAGCAACACAGTTGTGGGACAGTCATGGGACAATGAGGGAGCCCGTTTATCAATTTGGGAATGCCTGCAGGAAGAGAGATCCATCTTAACAGCCTTCTTGAAGACATCTAGAGTTGAAATCTTGCGGATCTCCTTCAGCAGGTCATTCCAAAGTTTAGGAGTGGCCGATTAAAAGGTCCTCTGGGTAACTACAGCAAGCCTGGTCTTTGGCTGTAGTAAGTTACTTGCAGAGGACCTGAGTGTGCAGGGTGGATTGTATGGAATGGATTGTATAGAAGTAAGCTGGACCTAAGCCATGTAGGGTTTTAAAGGTTATTACCAACACCTTGTACTGCACCCAGAAGCTGATTGGCAGCCAGTGAAAGGTTTTTAAAATAGGGGTTATATGGTGGAACCTGGATTTGCCAGCGACTAGTCTGGCTGCCATGTTTTGGACTAACTGAAGCTTCCGAACTTGGCACAAGGGTAGCCCCATGTAGAATGCATTGCAGAAGTCCAATCAAGAGGTTACCAGAGCATGTACCACTGCTTCTAGGTCTCCTGGCTCCAGGTAGGGTTGTACTTGATGTATCAGCTGAAGCTGATAACAAGCACTCCTGGCTGTCACGTCTATCTGAACTGACATCTGGAGCAACTAATCTAGGAGCACTCCCAAAGTATAAACACAGTCCTTCAGGGGAAGTGTCACCCCATCCAGGACCGGTGAACATATCTCCATACCTGGGTTAGGCTTCCCCACAGCAACTACCTCCATCTTACCTGGATTCAGTTTTAATCTGTTTTCCATTATCCCGTCCATTACTGCCTTAAGACATTCATTTAGAGGAGAGATGCCATCCTTAGTCATTGCAGCAGTCTGAGGGATCGAGAAATATATTTGGGTGTCATCAGTGTACTGATAACACTGCACCCCATGTCTCTGGATGATCTTGCCCAGCGGCTTCATGGAAATGTTAAATAGCATTGGGGACAGAATAACGCCTTGAGAGATGACCGATTTAAGCTCCTTCTTGGCCGAACAACTGTCTCCAAGCATCACCATCTGGAATCTGCCTGAGAGATAGGACCAGAACTACTGCAATGCAGTGCCCCGGATTCCTAACTCTCTCAGGTGTTCCAGAAGGATACCATAGTTGATGGTACTGAAGGCTGTTGAGAGGTCCAAGAGCACCGACAGGGTCACACTTCTCCTGTCAATACCCAGATGGAGATCATCGACTAAGGCAAGCATGGTGGTCTAAACTCTGTATCTTGTCCTAAAGCTGGTTTGAAATGGATCTAGAGCAGACCCAATAAATTGTTGAAGAAGGAGTCAATCAGGCTTTCTAGATTGGCAGGAAAGTGTGACATGAAGTTGCCTTTTCCTTAATGCTTAGCAGCTGCACCTCAGCCTTTAGATGGAGCTGTGCTGTTCCGCAGTTTTTAAAAAAGAAGCTGGGAAAACCAGCATCTTTTTAAAGGCGCTTCTTCTCCCCTAAAATGCAAAAAAAGTGTTTTCATGGCACACTTTCCCTTTTTCTCATCTAAAGGCTAGACTTTCATGCAGCCATGAACACACTTCTTTTTGCCAATCTAGAAAGCCCCATTGTGTCAGTAAATCAAACCGATTTAAGCACTTTAGTCAGGACTAAATCTGCCTGACTAATCTGATCTTTTTTTTTAAATATACATACAAAATTACCAGTTTGGTAGATGAAGGGTATGCTGTGGATATCACATATTTTGATTTCAGTAAGACTTTTGACAAGGTCCCCATGACATTACAAACAAGCTTGTAAAATGTGGGTTAGACAATGCAACTGTTAAATGGATTTGTAATTGGTTGACTGGCCGAACTCAAAGGGTGCTCAACAATGGCTTCTCTTCATTCTGGAGAGAAGTGACCAGTGGGGTGCCACAGGGCTCTATCCTGGGCCCAGTGCTACTCAACATCTTTATCAACTACTTGGATGAAAAAATAGGGGACTGCTTATGAAATTTGCAAATGACACAAAATTAGGAGGAGTAGCTAACACTCCAGAGCAGAATATCAAAATGCCAAATGGCCTGAATAGATTAGAAAGCCCACCCATAGGTTGGAAATGACTTGAAGGCACACAACAACAACAACAGCAAAAACAACAACAAGCTGTGTAGTAGAAATGCCACAAAACCCTGTTAGTGAATTGCAAAGACACTCATCAGGTACTTCTGATGTGGCTCAGGCACTCCTATTGTGCTCTGGCACTTCTTAGCTGGTTCCTGATATGCATTGAGGAATACTCCAATGCACATTGCCGCCCATTGTGTATCAGGCCATCGAGCAGCAGTCATTCCACTCGCTACCATTGTGCAACAGACACTCATTTGTTGTAGTGTCATAGAGGTTCCTAGGTATGTATGGACATTGCAAAATTACTCAATTCAATTTTGCGCACACATAAGGCCATTTACAAAGATCTCAAGTACCAAACAGAATGTCGGCCCATGTCCATGTAATCATGCTTATTACTATGTGATGATTACTAAGGCATTGATTTGTTTTATTATTAGATTCCTTGTTTGAAATCCCTTTGTTGTTAAATATCAGCGTAGCAAGCTTCTCTGAGGCTCACACTGGGAGGGAAAGTACAGAGCCTATTAAACATTTTTCTAAGTAAAGTTGCAGCCTATCCTCTGTGCATGTATTCTAAGAACAGTTTCTACTGAATTTAGAGGGATTTATTCCCAAGTGTACAAAAGTGTTGCATCATGCACAGTCTTTGTGGCCTGACCAGGGGAAAAGACAACATCAAACGTTGCGGTTAACCGAGACTTGCTAACCGAAGCTTCTTTCTGATCTTCACTCACTTGGGCTGCCAAGTTGCCTCTGGCAATTGACAGGCAATGAAAGGCAATGTAATGTCGCAGCAATTAAAAGCATTAGTTGAGGGATTATGAACAGTCAATAAGGCAGGGCTGTTTATTTAGGAGTCTTCAATATTTAGAAAATGTCTTTATCAGACTACAACTTCCAGCATCCATCAGTCCTGTTTGTTTATCCTAGGATAAGGCCAGATCCACCAGATCAGTGTCTGGTTCAGCAGGATTTGGCCTAATCCTGGCCCCGGGGTTGAGATGCACATACAGTTGTACAAGCTGAACTAGACATCACAGGGTCGGGGGAACATGGGCTTTTTGGCTTAAGCAGACAACAACTGCTTTGACCGTTAGGTGCATCAAAGGCGGCAATCTTCCTCTTGATGTGAACAGAATTCATTTAGGGATGTAGCTAAGTGTGTGTGTTTTTTTGGGGGGGGGGGCATTAGAGCATTACTGCTCCACATAAGAATTCTGCCCCAAGATTTTATCCCTTTATTCCCAAAATTTCTAGCATTGTAGGAAGTGAGACACTGAACTCTTGTAAATGCACATCTCTTTTATTTGCTGTGTTTACATTCTCCTGGTCACTTCGCTTGCCCCTTTTCTCTGGATGCCTTCCAAACTGTTATTGTTGTCGTGTGCCTTCAAGTCATTTCCAACCTAGGGCGACCCAAGGTGAACCTATCATAAGGTTGTTTTGGCAAGTTTCTTCAGAGGGGGTTTGCCACTGCCATTTTCTCAGGCTGAAAGAATGTGACTTGCCCAACATCACCCAATAGGTTTCCAAGGCCAAGTCAGGTTTCAAAGCCTGGTCCCCTAGTATCCTAGTCAAGTGGCTAAACTATTACACCAGGCTGATGTTTACAAATATTCAAGCTGACCTACAGAAGTTGTTGCACTTTTTGTTGCTTATTACAGAATATATGCATTCAGCACAAGTTTGCAGAAGTAGAGTTGCATGTGCTGGGCCATGTTGTATACAGGTCCACATATACACAAGGCAAACACATATGCATAAGATGAGCATGAGATGGACATGAGATGTACAGTTGTCCATTCACATGGGTAACCAGTTGTGCAATGCTGCATTCAACACAAAGGTTGCAACATAGCACAACCAGTGTGTAATTCCACCTCTGGAGAGTTACCGTGATTTATGCTATAAAGCTCTATGTAAGCCACAGTCATCCATTTATTTTAAAAATTCCATTGTACTTTCTCAGTGTGTGAAATGCCTTACTGTTCTTATCTCGTTTAGCCATTCCAGACTGTGAGATCATTATTTTGAAATTCTTAGAGGAAGATAAACAACAAGTCACTTCCTGCTTAGAAAACATCTAATCAAAAGATCGACGGGCATTTAAATAATACTTTGTGGCAGACACACTCCCTGGAAATCGTAGCTTGAAATCACAAACCAAACCAAAAAACATGCCTCCCTCCTTCCCTTACTTTACTCATGTCCTTTTCTAGTACAATTTCTGATTTCATTCTCCCAAAGGAGTATACTATGTTTTCACTTCACATATGTAAGGATGCAAACCAGTTTCTCTGAAGATGCCAGCCACAGATATTGGCGAAATGTCAGGAATAAACTCTTCTAAAACATGGCCACATAGCCCAGAAAACCCACAAAAAACTACAAACCAGTTTCCCTTATCACCAGGGTGTTGTAGGAATACAGAACTTAGAAAGCCCCAAAACTCTGGCTGTGTTGACTCAGAGATGTTGAGAAATGACAGCTGCTGCCACACTGATACTGCTTAACTGTTATCGTACCATCCTATGGAATCCTGGGATTTGTGGTTTGTTGTGGCACCAGAGCTCTCTGAGAGAGAAGGCTAAATGTCTCACCAAACTACAAATCCTAGGATTGCACTGGATGCAACCATGGCAATTATAGTAGTATAAAACTGCATTAATTCTAGAGTGTAGATGCAGCTGAAGTCTCCCTCTCTGGTAGGATAATCATGGATCCTGCTTTACAATCTTCTATTTGAAGGTCTGTCCAGTGCAAGAACAGCATAAAGAAGAACTGCTAAAAAATAAAAAAGGAAACGGCAATTTTGAAGTTACTTTTAAATAGTAGTCACCTCAGATCCCATCCCAGAATAAAGGCAGGTTATAAATTGAATAACTAAATAAAATAAATTCTAGTTAGTGCCATGGTAACATACCAAGAATCTTTCCAGATGTCTTGCTACTTTGTTATTCCTCCCAAACTACTCTCTCAATTGTCAGGAAACCCATTTTTTAACCAAAAAATAAGGGAGAATACTCTGCCCATCCCTATTCTTTAACTTAGCAGTGTCAAAACAACAATAACAAACAAACAAACAAATCTGTCACTCAAAGGAAGATGGCAACATTAGATGTGACTTTTTGCGGTCATCCAAAAGTGAACGTAGTTGTCATCTTATTTTTAATCCCATTCACCTTTCCTGCCTCTCCAGCGTTTCCTCCTTTTCTTTTGATGGATAATTGAACCAAGCCCTGAACACCAGCAATGGTATTGATTCACTCCAAAGGAATTAAATGCAGGGGAAGAGACATCTGTGTGTGCTCCAGACACTATTTGCTGGGGAAAGACCCACTCGACTGCCAACTTTCACACCAGATGCAGACCAATGATTCATGACACATCATCATGTTACTAGATTTATGCCAGAACTGGGCTGGGGCGGCCGATTGCCTCCACTCAATAAACCTGGATCGTTGCTCTACTCACCTTGATGCAAGAACAGCCAAGTTTCAGCTCAATACACCACAGGGCAACCGGACGCTGAAAAGAGCATTCATGGGCTGGATCTTCTCCTTTCTAAAGCCAGTTCTACAGTTAGGCAAGTTGAGGCAACTGACTTCGGTGGTACATGCTTGAGGGGCAGCAATAGTATCTCTCCCATCCAGATGTTCCCCAGTCCTCTGGCCAATGGGAACTTTGGAGGAAAAGGTTATGTGCTTTTATGCTGTTTTGGGGTGTGGTGGAATCTCCTTCTTTGGAGGTTTTCAGACAGAGGCTCAATGGCCATCTGCCAGGAGTGCTTGGATTGTGTCTTCCTGCATAGCAAAATGGGGTTGGTTTGGATGGCCCTTAGGGTCTCTTTCAACCAGTGACACCAACTAGGGTTGGTGTCACCTGGTGCAGTAACTCATAGTATCACACACCCCCATTGACCTCCTCCCATACAAATACTTAGTATTTTTTTTTTACTAATTTACTCATAAATTGTGAATTAAAATTAATCATAAATTAAAATTATATGTTTAAATTACTGTACATACGTGATGTCATGTATAAGTTGAGGGCAAGTTTTGGGGCCAAAATTATGGATTTTGACGTGACTCATGGATAAGTTGAGGTTTAAAATTTAGGGGCATGAAGCAAAGGATGTAAAGGACAAAGTTTGCGATCTTCATACAGAAATGTCTTATTCAGATCCTTCTAAGCCCAATTCCTTTTGGTGTTCTTTTGAGAGGAAGCACCAAAGAGGTGCCACCACACCATTTTCCCACTGAAGCATTAAAAAAGGCCAGAATGGTGGAAAGAGTGGAGAGGGTTGGTGCTTCTATTGCATGCTCTCAGGATGAACTACGCTTATACCAAATACCAGGAGATTCTTTGTTGTTTAAGGAAACTCAGTCACCACGGAGGGAGTGGGGGAGGGAAGGGGGAAGAAGGGAAGAAAGAAAGAAAGAAAGAAAGAAAGAAAGAAAGAAACCCCCTTACAAGAGAATCATGTGCCTGTCTCCCCGGATAAAAAGCAGCCAGCTTTGTATAAGCTAGGTTGATCTAGGCAAGCAAAGACGAGGAGCATGCACAAGCCATAAACAGGCAGATCAGAGAGCAACAGAATGAGGAGCTCATGTCTAAGTCTGCCGTTCTGGGAATCAAAGCGTTCCTAGAAGCCATTGATCCATTGTGTGCTAATTCCATTGCTTTTCTAGCTGCGAGACCCTCTGACGGAAGCAGATGCATGAAACCAACTCTATGAAAGGGGGAAAAAGGGATTGCCAGGAAAGGGTCAGAAAACAATAAATATGTCCTACCTGGATGATTAGCCTTTCATAGAAATAAACCTGACAAAAGGGATGGAGCAAAGGGAAGGGAAATTGGAAACAAAAAAGAGGATTAATCAAGCCCTTGGGGGAAGCAGGATTATGGCATCCGTGCCATGGAGGAAAAGTCCTTGATTGAAACTGTCTAAGTGGATTTTAAAGGTTCATGCCAGAGAGGTGGAATCGGGATATTTCTTCTCTCCTGAAGAAGGGGGGGGGGGGAGTTCACAATTTCTCATGCTCCAACTTTGGTTGGTTAAATCAAAGCAGAAAAATGTATACAACACATAGAAATAATGTGAAAAACACATGTGTATAGTATATACTTTGCTGCTGTGTGCTTTCAAGTCATTTCCGACTTCATGGGGCTTTCAATGATTTATGCCATTGCTTTCCTTGGAGGCTTAGAGAATGTGACTTGGTGAAGATTACCCAGTGGGTTTCCATGGAAGAGCTGGGATTCGAACTCTGGTCTCCAGATTCATAGTCCAATGCTAAAACCAACACACCACACTGGCTCTCACTGACATTTGTTACTTGGGCGAGTAACAGCAATGGGCATTATTGGGCTTAAATAACCCTAAAGGCACTGGATCCTGTCTGATCTCCAAACCTCAGCAGGTTCAGCCCTGGTTAGTACTTGGATGGAAGACCACCAACAAATACAGTGCTGTAGGCTATAATTCAGAGCAAGGAACTGGCAAAACTATCTCTGAGTACTCTTTGCATAAGAAAACCTTGTGAAATTCATGGGGTTGCCATACATCAATGGGCAACTTGAAGGCGCGCGCGCACGCACACACACACACACTGCCAAAAATAACTTGTTACATGTAAAATTACATTGTGACATGTAAATTCCAAACTGTAAGGTATATATAGGCTGCCTCATGGAATTCAAGGAGCTATTGTGATATGCCTTTGGAATATACCTTATATGTCCGGAAATCAATTTCAATTTATGGTGAAATCTATGTGGTGTAGTGGGTTGAGCATCGGACTATGACTCTGCAAAGCAGGACTTGAAACCCAGCATGGCCATAGAAATGTACTGGGTGACCTTGGGCAAGTCATACACTCTCTCAGGCTCAGTGGATGGGACTGTCAAATCCCATCTGAAGAAACTTGCCAAGAAAACACAGTGATAGGTTCACCTTAGAGTCTCCATACATTGGAAACAACCTGAAGGCACACAACAACAACAACAACAACAATTCTGTCCTAGAATTTTCTTGGTAAAATTTATTCAGAGGAGGTTTGCCATTGTCTTCCTCTAAGGCTGAGAGACTGTGACTTGCCCAAGTGGAGATTAGAATCCTGATCTCAAGTCTCAAGTCTGGGAGCCAAGTTTTAAACAAAAAAAGGAGGTGAGTTGCACTTCTCAGAGCCAACAGCAAACACATTAGGCAGTGGGCTTGAGGCCTGCTTGGCAGTCTGTCCCTGCTGCATGTCAGAGAAGCCTTCAAAAGCTTTAAAGTAGTTTGGAAACTATTTAGAATTTCTCGAACTCTTCTAGAACATGGCCACATAGCCCGAAGGCTCCACAAAAAACTATTTAGAATTTAATAATGAAATTTACGTTCTCTTTTGAATGTGTACATTTCACCATGGCTCACCTGCACTGGTTTCCTATCTATTTTCAGACTTTTCAAAAGCTTTAGGAGGATCCTTCTGCCTCAAGCCCATTGCCTAACACATTTGCTGTTTCCTTTCAAGCAATGAGCTCTGGGGGCAGGTCAGCCTACTGCTCGAAATGAGTATCATCAGAAGGTCATCACTAAAAATATACAATTGATGTCAAGTTAGTGCCAAGTCAAGTCCGAGTCAAATACCCCAGAGGAGAGGATCAAAATTCAAAAGGACTGGAATAGATTAGAAAGCTGGGCCAAAACTAACAAAATGAATTTCAACAGGGAGAAATATAAGAACTGGCAGATGTAATATCGGAGCCATTGGCAATAATCTTTGAGAACTCCTGGAGAACAGGAGAAGTCCCAGCAGACTGGAGGAGGGCAAACATTGTCCTCATTTTCAAAAAGGGAAAAAAAGGGGATCCCAACAATTATCGTCCAGTTAGTCTGACATCAATACCAGGAAAGATTCTAGAGCAGATCATTAAACAGAGAGTCTGTGAACATTTAGAAGGGAATGCCATAATCACAAAAAGCCAACACGAGTTTCAGAGAAACAAGTCTTGCCAGACAAATCTGATCTCTTTTTTTGATAAAATTACCAGCTTGGTAGATGAAGGGAATGCTGTGGATATAGTATATCTTGACTTCAGTAAGGCATTTGACAAGGTTCCCCATGACATTCTTGCAAACAAGCTTGTAAAATGTGGGCTACACAAGTTAACTGTTACATGGATTTGTAATTGGTTGACTGGCCGAACTCAAAGGGTGCTCAACAATGGCTCCTTTTCATCCCGGAGAGAAGTGACCAGTGGAGTCTCACAGGGTTCTGTACTTGGCCCAGTGCTATTCAATATCTTTATTAATGACTTGGATGACAGAATTTGGGGCATACTTATCAAATTTGCAGATAACACCAAATTAGGAGGAGTAGCCAATACTCCAGAAGACAGGATCAAAATTCAAAATGGACTGAATAGACTAGAAAGCTGGGCCAGTGCTAACAAAATGAAATTCAATGTGGAGAAATGTAAGGTACTGCACTTGGGGCGCAAAAATGAAATGCACAGATATAGGATGGGGGACATCTGGCTGAATGAAACTACGTGTGAAAGGGATCTAGGAGTCCAAGTCGACCATAAGTTGAACATGAGTCAACAGTGTGATGCAGTAGCTGAAAAGGCCAATGCAATTTTAGGCTGCATCAATAGAAGTAAAGCGTCTAGATCAAGGGAAGTAATAGTGCCACTCTATTCTGCTTTGGTCAGGCCCCACCTGGAATATTGCGTCCAGTTCTGGTCACCACAATTCAAAAAGGACGTGGAGAAACTGGAGCGGGTCCAAAGGAGGGCAACTAAGATGGTGAAGGGTCTAGAAACCATGCCCCATAAGGAAAGATTTAGAGAGCTGGGGATGTTTAGCCTGGAGAAGAGGTTAAGAGGTGATATGATAGCCCTGTTCAAATATTTGAAGGGATGTCACATTGAGGAGGGAGCAAGCTTGTTTTCTGCTGCTGCAGAGATTAGGATGAGGAACAATGGATGCAAACTGCAGGAAAAAAGATTCCACCTCAACATTAGGAGGAACTTCCTGACAGTAAGGGCTGTTTGACAGTGGAACACACTCCCTCGGAGTGTAGTGGAGTCTCCTTCCTTAGGGGTCTTTAAGCAGAGGCTGGATGGCCATCTGTTGGGGATGCTTTGATTGGGAGTTCCTGCATGGCAGGGGGTTGGACTGGATGGCCCTTGTGGTCTCTTCCAACTCTATGATTCTATGATTCTATAAGGTATTGCACTTAGCGTGGAAAAATGAAATGCATAGATATAGGATGGGGAACAACTGGCTTAACAACAGTACATGTGAAAGGGATCTAAGAGTCCTAGTAGATGACAAGCTGAACATGAGTCCACAGTGTAATGCGGCAGCTAATAAAGCCAATGTGATTCTAGGCTGCATCAAAAGAAGTATAGTGTCTAGAACAAGGGAAGTAATAATGCCACTCTATTCTGCTTTGGTCAGGCCTAACCTGGAATACTATGCACTGCAATTAAAAAAGGATATTGACAAACTGGAGTGTGTTCAGAGGAGGGCACCCAAAATGGTAAAGGGTTTGGAAACCATGCCTTATGAGGAATGACTTAGGGAGCTGGGGATGTTTAGCCTGGAGAAGAGAAGGTTAAGAGGTGATATGATAGCCCTGTTCAAATATTTGAAGGGATGTCGTATTGAGGAGGGAGCAAGCTTCTTTCCTGCTGCTCCAGAAAATATGACCTGGAACAATGGATGAAAACTAAAGGAAAAGAGATTCATCCTGAAAATTAGGAAGAACTTCATGACAGTAAGAGCTGTTTGACAGTGGAAGACACTCCCTCAGAGAGTGGTGGAGTCTGGAGGTCTTTAAACAGAGACTGGATGACCAACATCTGTAAGGGATGCTTTGATTTTGAGTTTCTGGACGGCAGGGGATTGGACTGGATGGCCCTTGGGGTCTCTTCCAACTCTAGGATTCTATTATTCTATACAATCATAGAAGCTACTTGAGTCCGACAGAAGTCGAGGTCAATTGACTCAAGTCTACATCACTACAAAACAGTGAAATAAAGGATGAGATGACAAGCCTGACTTGCCAGCTGTCCTGAAAAAAGCATAAGTTTGTAAGTTCGGCCATCACAATGGAAATCATCAGAAAAGTTAAGGCTAGTGAAAGAAAACTTCCTCCCTGTATACATTTTGGAAAAAGCCTTTAAGTAGTTTTTAAAAGATTGAAAATATCTTTGATTATTTGTGCAAGGTTTCCCTGACCTGGTTGTTTTGGTTCACAAGTGCATATTGTTAGTTTAGAAGAACAAGGTTGTTGAAACATGTTGACCTGCCCTTCTTTTTTTATGAGTTGTCGGCAACTCAAGGAGGGCAGCTAACAACAAACACAATTATTCTTTCCATGTTATTTCTGTCTCTGGTACCCAATTTTCTGACAAAGAAATAATGTCCAAGAAAACCATGACTTAACTGTGGTATACCTGTATTTCCATTTCATTACTCACTTTAGAGTAATATGTAGTCATTACTTTTTGTTTTCTTAACATTCAGCTTAACCCTGCTTTGGCACTTAACTTTCATCACGAGTCTTTCCAAGTCTTTCTCATTTTCTGCCAGTAATATGGTGTAATCTGCATCCATTATATAAAGATAGATCGGGGACGTTTTGGCCATTTTGACCCCACTGTAGTTCTGCTCTTGAATACAAAGAGGTCTAGATTGCAGTTTACTCTCCAGCCTTTCCTCATCAACAGGAATGTAGTGTCTAGATCGAGTGAAGCAATAGTGACACTGTATCTTCCTTTGGTCAGACCTCACCTGGAATACTGTGTCCAGTTCTGGACACAATTCAAGAGAGATGTTGTCAAGCTGGAACAGATCAGGGAGAAAGTTGACCAAAATGGTGAAAGGTCTCAAAACCATGCCCTTTAAGAAGAGACATAGGGAGCTGCATATGTTTAGCCTGGAGAAGAGAACGTTAAGAGCTGATATGATAACCATGTTTAAATATTTAAAGGGATGCCATATTGAGCATGGGGCAAGCTTGTTTTAATAATAATAATAATAATAATAGTTTATTTATAGCCCGCTCCTCTGTTCATACACTCGGAGCGGGGTACAAGTAAAAGAAAAAACATAGATTAAAACAATCCCATAACCCATTTCCAAACCTCCCACCCCTTAAAAATAGATTAAACCGGCAGTGATTAAAACAGTAATTATTTAAAAACATGTAACAGCATCCTAACCCTTCCTTATGCGGCCACGTCATAAGTGGGGATCAGAAACATGGGAGTAAGCAGGAAATCAAAGTCTGGAACCGAAGCCGGAGATAGGAAATTTCAGGGGAAGGCCTGCCGGAAGAGATGCGTCTTTAGGGCTTTTTTGAAGCAATCTAAAGATGTCATGAGACGCATCTCATCCGGCAGACCATTCCAGAGCTTGGGAGCGGTCGCAGAGAAGGCCCTCTGGGAGGTCTGTGCCAGCCTGGTCTTGATAGGCTGTAGTAGGTTCCTCCCAGAGGATCGAAGTGTGCGGGGAGGATCGTACGGGGAGAGGCGGTCCCTGAGATAAGATGGGCCCGAGCCATGTAGGGCTTTAAAGGTTAGAACCAGCACCTTGTACTGTGCCCGGAAACTAATTGGCAGCCAGTGGAGAGACTTAAACAATGGAGTTATATGTTCTCTCCTAGATGTCCCAGTAACTAATCTGGCTGCCATGTTTTGAACCAATTGAAGTTTCCGGGTTAGGTACAAGGGCAGCCCCATGTAGAGCGCGTTGCAGTAGTCTAGTCGTGAGGTGACCAAAGCGTGTACCACAGTTTCCAAATCCCTCATCTCCAGGAAAGGGCGCAGCTGGCGTATCAGCCGAAGCTGATAACAGGCACTCCTGACCGTCGCATTCACCTGACTCGTCATGTGAAGTGACGAGTCTAGGAGTACCCCCAGACTGCGAACAGGGTCCTTCGAGGATAGTGTGATTCCATCTAGGACCGGGAGATGTATTCCCAGACCTGGTTTCGGGCCGGTGACTGTCAGTACCTCCGTTTTGTCTGGATTCAGTCTCAATCTGTTTTCCCTCATCCAATCCATTACCGCTGCCAGGCAGTCATTGAGAGAGGAGACGCCATCTTTTATGCTGCTCCAGAGCACAGGACACAGATGAATGGGTTCAAACTACAGGAAAAGGGATTCCCGCTCAACATTAGAAAAAACATCCTTACAGTAAGAGCTATTCCATAGTGGAATATGCTGCCTTGGAGTGTGGTGGAATCTCTTTCTTTGGAGGTCTTTAAACAGAGTCTGGATGACCATTTGTCACAGGGAGTGCTTTGATTGTGTATTCCTGCATGGCAGAACAGGGTTAGACTGGATGGCCCTTGGGGTCTCTTCCCACTCTATAATTCTCCCCATATATTCATTCAATATTTTGTGCCATAACATACAGCTTCCTGAGTAATGCAAGTCCACACCACTCTCCCTCTATCTGTCATCCTTTTGCTGCCCCAAACTGGAGCCTTTTTGCCTTAAAATCAAACCTGTACAAAGGGAGGTGAGGACTGCATTTCTGGGATGTTGCTCCATGTCCTTCTTTGTTGTATAATGAGGAAGCTTGATCCAGAGCGCTGAAAACACCAAGCTCATATGCCACAAACCCTCTGGGTTTTCGTTCTTCTATTGATGTGTGAATCTTTTTGGTTGTTCCAGAAATCTTTTATTTCCTTCCATCTGTTCCTGCTGATCTCTCAGCTGGCCTCTTGCTTGGCTGCATTGTTTTCTCAAAGTCTGAAACCAGCAGTTAGCTGCTAAAATGAGACATCCCCTGTGTTCAAGTCTGCTTGGCAACTACATATACAGTTATACAAATTTATCCAGGACAGTACCAATTTTAGATACTTGTCCTTGGCTA
Source organism: Urosaurus nigricauda (assembly GCA_034509955.1). Taxonomy (NCBI): domain Eukaryota; kingdom Metazoa; phylum Chordata; class Lepidosauria; order Squamata; family Phrynosomatidae; genus Urosaurus; species Urosaurus nigricauda. The sequence goes on from JAOEGL010000004.1 coordinate 6,996,038, forward strand.
TAGAAGCTGTTGTCTTCCCTGTCTGCGGTGCAGTGAATCCACTCTAGGTTTTAGTCTGAAATTTGAAGGAACAAAGGGGCTTGCAGCCACACAAAAGATGGAGACAAACTGGATCTCAAAGGAAGTACCTTTTTGTGTTGCTAATCGAATTTGAATTTCATTTCCTGAACTTTAAAATGCCTTGTCTCCCAGTACCACATGACCAGGAGGAAGTGTGGCCTGTTTACCACTCCTACACCAACAAAATCTTGACAAATGCAGGCCTATGACTAACATCATTGTATTTTTTACAACTCTAGAGACCAGGGTTCGAATCCGAGCTCTGCCATGGAAACCCACTGGGTGACCTTGGGCAAGTCACACTCTCTCAGCCTCAGACTATCTCAGTCAATGGCATTCTGGTGCTGCAGACAACACATCCAACACCTCCTGGTAACCTTGTTTGATATCCTCAGCTTCATGTATCTCTGACCTTTGGCTTGATTCTGGACTGATCCCTCTGGCAAGTCCCTTTGCAGTTTCTGACATAGCTCAGGAGTGTTTTATTTGAAATTGGATGGTTTGGATTACCCTTCTGCTTCTATAGACACTGGTATCACTTTAGGCCTGGCCTGGCTTTTCCTTGGTCAACGTCTGCGGGCTGGAGGTGTATGTTTCTGGGTGCTTGCCCATTTTAAAATAGGACAGTATTCATGGTAGAGGTTCAGTGTTTGAGCTAAGGTTTAGCACCTTGGATAGCTCCATTAAGCATATCCAGGGGTAGCCATGTTAGCCATAGCAAAATACAACTACATCCCAAATCCACAAAAGAGTAATTCCTTTATTGGAACAACTAAAATGCACAAAATACATGTCACAAGCTTTTGAAGCTCCAGTGACTTCTTCATCAGGTAGCAGTATTTAAAATCTTGTTGTTGTTGTGTGCCTTCAAGTTGTTTCCAACTTAGGACAACCCTAAGGCAAAATTGTAATGAGGTTTTCTTGACAAGTTTCTTCACAGGGTGTTTGCTACTTCTTCAGATGAAGCAACCCTGAGGTAGATTTACTCACTCTGAAAGGTTTACTCCTGCACTTGCTTCCATGCAAACACAAGGTTCCTAAAAACTAACAAGTCTGACTTGCATAAGCATGTGTGAAGATGCATCTGATGAAGTGGGCGTCAGCTTTACAAAGTCCTCTGCCAGATAAAATCTAGTAGGCTTTAAGGTGTCATAAAAACCGTTGCAAGGGAATAACAAGGGTAATCTCTTTCCCCCAAAGTGTTTGGAACTGCTGAGGTGTTTTCATGGCTTCCCTGGGATATAGATGCCAGAATCCTGTTGGGGTTTCACATGTGCAACAGAAAAGAGTTGAACATTTTGATACTGGGAGCAACATTTTGGAGCATAGTTGCCCATATTGTGCCCTCTATATGCAGATATATATTCTCAGCTAATGCATAACTGTCTGCACCTGCTGGCACTGGTGGCGGTACTCTTTTGGTTGTGCCCGTTTTTACATTTTCAGTTGTAGGTTTAGTGTTTGGCTGCACATTTGATTCCACCAAGACATTTTAAAGTGAGTATTGTGTCCAAGAGTTATGAGTCCCAGCTTTTGTATCCCCAAAGGAGAAGAACAGACACATACAATGCAATCAATGAATCAAGAACAGACATTTAGACTGGACTGGATTATTATGGATTGGCAGCCAATGGCTCACAGACCAATACTGGTCTACAGAGGGACACTGCACTAAGCAACCTCAACGCCAGCATAGAGTACTAGGGATGTAGTTTGACAGCCTGATGATTTCTGCATCAGTAGGAAATCTTCCTTCCACTGGAGGATGTGTAAGGAATGGGCACTATACTAGCACAAAATGACTGGCATCTTCTTAGCAGCATATGCATGGATAAGTATACCTTCCACTTGTGTATGTATCTCTTTTTTGGTTGAGATTGTTATTGTTTTCCCTAACACCTTCCTCTGTGACTCCTCATTGAAAGGTGATATAGCAGTTTGAGCATCATACCAGGATTCTTGAGACCAGGGTTTGAATTCCCATTCAGCCATGGGAAACCACTGATATGATATGATTGTAATCTTTAAATACTTGACAGGCTGCCCAGAGAGGAGGGGCAGGCCTGTTCTTTGCTGTCCCAAAGGGAAAAACCAGGCCTAATGGCTTTAACTTACAGGAGGGTGGATTTCAACTGAACATCAGAAGAAATGACTTGAAGGTAAGAGCAGTTCAGCAAAAGAACAAATTACCTAGAGAGCTGGTGGAGTCTTTCTCTGGACATCTTTAAAAAGAAGCTGGACAACCATTAACTGGGGATGCTCTAGCTGGAGTTCATGCACTGAATGGAACAGTGAGCTGGGCTCAGTGGCTTATGGGACCCTTTCAAATCTATGATTGCATAGTTCTGAAAGGGAAATCATTGTGATCCCAGAGTTTTAAGCTGTTTTTAGACTTTTTACATCAACATCATTAGTGGTTTTTTGGTATCAAGAGTGTCAACTTCTGTTTTTTATCTCTAGGTCAATGATTGAACAGGGCTGAGAGAGAACAGGTATAACTGTGGTAAGGCCAACATAGCATATGGCAGATCCTATGTGGAGCTGATGTGAAATGCATCCTTTTTTATTACAATTTGGTTATTTATTTATTTAAAAAACACATTTCAGCATTAACCCTGCTTCTAAAGCGGTGGATTAGAATGGAAGCCAGAACGAAACCTGGCAGGCTACTGATGGAGTTTGCAAAATCTGACATCTGTGGGCTTTTAAGTGAAGACACTGTTTTCACTAATGCAGCTTGAGTGCGCTGGACCATTGAAATACTGATGGGCCAGCATTCTTAAGGGGGAAAGGAATAAAGCAAAGATGGGGGAAACCATGAGAATGCAGAGTAGCTGCTTTAGGGAATCTGCTTGCTTTCATTTCCTTTCTTCCCCTTCCAATTCTACACAATCCCTTGAACGAATTCCCTCTAGCTGTTTCTTCCATCATTCGTTTTTTTGGTACAAAACACCAGCCTGTCCTTGCCTCCGTTCCCGTGCCCTCGACTTCTAGGAAACCACCTATTTTGCTCATAATTAAAAAGAGGAGGATTAAGATCTTGGCATCCTTTGCGTGCACACACAAGGCTCTCCTGCTGCCTCTAGGGAAACCCCCACCTTTCGGTCTCATTGTCTGCCCCACTGGATAATCCGCTCCTCTCCCAACCCCTTGCTGATTTCATTCATCTTCAAGGCAGGGGATGCAAAATGGGGCAGAATGCAAAAGACGGGAAAAACAACTTAATCCACCAAGGCTGCCAGACTTCCAATTCAGATGGCCATTTCCGCTGCTCAGTCCTTCTTAATCCCATGTCAAGTGGGGATTTCCAAGCCTTGTGTACACCCAGAGGACTTGGCTGGGGTGGCCATCACAGTCTGGTTCATTACACCACTCCTTTGCCACAATGGAGCCCTGAAAACCCAGTGAATTCTCAAAAGGTCTCTATCAGAGAGAGCATTCCCACACGGAGTAATATCAAAATGGCCCTCGTGGTCTGCTCCAGCTCTATAATTCTGCAAAATGAAATGCAGGAGAAATGTTCCCACCGTAAATCCACATTTGGGCAATGATATTTGCTAACAAATATCTAAATAGTACAAAACTGTGCAAGTGTTTAAGTTCTGCATCACTTTCCATCTGGGCACATGTACAAGAGAAGAAAAAAGAAGGGAAAGGGATGGAGCGATACAGGAAGAAATAGACGACTCCACAAATTAGGACAGGCTATCCCCAAATCTTTTCTTCTTAGCATCTACCTTGCTGAAAAATTCTGGGGAACTCAAAAGCTCACACACTTTTTGTGGCATTTGGGTTGTTTCTCACAATGGAATTGCTCAACTATGAATTTTGGCTAGCATTCTAAATTGCACTTACAGATTCATAACCCAGACTTAAGGATCTGTAACTGATCCGTATTTGGCCATGCTTCACAGTCACAACTGTGGCACCATTGCCTACAATTGCAAATGCCCCTCTCAACCTACCTTTGCAGCTAGCATCTGGATCAAGTAATGGAAATCTGTTTTGGAGATCAGGGCACAACAGCATGATGTTTCCAGCCCCATCCTGACAGTGATCTGCTGTGGGATGCAGAGTTGAGATGGGATTCTGCTTCTTATTCTTCCACCACAGATCACTGGTGGGAGGGGGCTGGACATATCATCCTATTCTGTTCCAGAAGAACATATCTCTACTGCTTGGTGTGGCTGCTGGCTGTATAAGAGTCAGGTTAGGAGAAGAGACCTAGCCTGCATCCGTACTGCAGAATTAATGCACTTTGACACTGCTTTAACTGCCATGGCTCCGTTATATGGAATTCTGGAATTTGCAGTTCTGTGAGATATTTAACCTCCTGTGTCAGAGAGCTCTGGTGCCACAAAAAACTACAATTCTAACGCTTCCATAGCACTGAGCATGGCAGTTAAGCAGTGTCAAGCTGCACTGATTCTGCAGTGTGGCAACAGCCATAGTTACACATTCATACGTATGACTGTTATGTACAAGCTTGCTTCCCCCCACCTTTCAGGACCAGCACAACTGTCTTCCTCACCCTTCCCCAGCAATATTTCTGACCTTGAATTTGCTTCCTAAACAGTATCATTGTCTTCATTTTAGTTATGTTAGAACATTCCTTATTCAAAGGGCAGCAAAAAAGGAATGATTCCAGATCTGAGAGTACCGCTACTTCCTCCCCTCCTAGACTGGTCAGCCATCCCTACCTGGCATGGACTTTCCTCTGATTTGGAAAGGTCAAAGCTTCTCCATAAGGACAAAGTAATGTAGAGCCACGCTGAAGAGAAAATATCTTGAACCAAGGAAAATTTCTGAAGCTGCAGAGTTAATATGCTCTTGGGAATCTTAAAGAAAAGCCTTTCCAAAGCCTTCTGACCTACCATCGACTGAGTGCTTTCTATTAATAACTATAGCAATCTGAAAGGTAAGGGAATATGAATAGTTTTACCATGGTACTTGCTTAATAATTTTCCATTACGGCTTGACGCGAGTGCTGTACAATAACTCGCAAACATATGTCCAGTCACATGCTCTCAGCCACAAGGGAAGGCAATGGCAAACCTCCACTGAACAAATCTTGCCAAGAAAACCCCATGATGGGTTCGTCTTAGGGTCACTGTAAGCTGGAAACAACCTGAAGGCACACAACAACAACAACATGTCCAGTGTGCTCCTGTGATTTGCTATATGTTCCTCCATGCTGCTGCTTGGTACATTTTGCAGAACTACTGCTCAGCTTGAATGCAGTTGAGTAGACTGGTGCATTGTTAAATAAACTATCCTCTTCATTCGACTAATGTATCTACTCTTCCACCGAAAAGGGGCATATTTCACCTATGCCTTGTGTTGTTGTGTGCCTTCATTTCCAACTTATGGCAACCCTAAGACAAACCTATTCTGGGGTTTTCTTGGCAAGATTTATGCAGAAGACATTTGCCATTGCCTTCTTTTGAAGCTGAGAGCATGTGACTTGCCCAAGGTCACCTAGTGGGTTTCATGGCTGAGATGGGAATCGAACTCTGGTTTCCAGAGTTGTGATCCAACAACCAAACCACTATGACACACTGGCTCATGCAGCCTCATTTAAATTCAAACACACCGTGTAGAAGTCTTTAAATTTCTCAGAATGACATTCATGTATGATGTGGCCCAGTGGGAAACCGAAACAACAATACACATGTCTCAAAATGGTAGCCATTTTCAATCCTCACAATCTTTGGTAACGATAATTTATTGGGGGTGTGTGGGTATTTAAGCAGCAATTTGCAGTCATAGTCGCCCAGCACTCAAGAGCTCAAACAGATGCCCAAAGAAAGATGCTCAAACAAAGGCCTAGGTGTCAATGCGCATCTGGATGCAAACCATTTGTTTTTTTTTTTAAAAAAGTCTTGAGTTTAGTAATTCTTTCAGTTCAAGGGAAGAAAACAGCCAGTGCCTCTCATGGGTGGCCCTCATCTCCCCCTTGACCTCCGCATCAAACCCCATGGCTGCCCAGTTTGCAGCAGTGAGGACAAAATAAAAGGGCATAACATTTCTTCAAAACAGGATGCATGTGGAGTGGACACATGGTTTTGCCAATATTTAAAGACCTCCAAAGAGGGTTTGCTACCTCTTTAAGGCAGTCCATTTCACTGGTGAGTAGCTCTTACAGGAAAGATGTTCTTCCTAAAGTTTAGGTGCTCTCTCTTTTCTTGCAGCACAAAGCTGCATTTAATATTGGAGAACATTTGTTGCTTAGCATGTCTGACAAGGCTTGGGAAAGCATTTCTCCAGTTGCTGCCACACTGCACAATTGATGCAGTCTGACACTGCTTTAACTGCCATGGCTCCATTTTATGGAATCCTGGGATTCGTGGTTTCTTGTGGCCCGAGAGCTTTCTGATACAGAAGGCTAAGTAGCAGACAAAACTACAGATCCTAGAATTCCATAGCATTGAGCCACAGAAGTTCAAATAGTGTCAAACTGCATTAATTCTGATGTGCAGATGCAGCCATGTTCAATACGAACCATCCCAAACATTCTCCTCCCCCTTTTTTTTATTAAAGGCTGAAGTTGAGCCCACTTGGTTCCTCTTCTGTTCTCCTATCTCTGTTTTCTTGGCCTGGCTGCACACTTTGGCTCGCACTATAAATTTTAAAAAGCTGCCTTTATTATTGTGCAAACCTTGGCACTGTCCATGAGGCCTCATTTTTCGACAAAACACGTTTCTCTGCAACTACTGTCAAAATTTCTCCCTGGCTTTCCTCAGAAAAAAAAACAAACAACCCCAGCTTCTAAAACAGACTAGCCGGTCATCATATTGAAGGATCTCTGAGATTCTTCCCCAAAGAATTTGAACAACTAGAAGAAAAAAACAACAACCCCCAAAACCATCTTTAAACCATTCTCTTTGATTTATTGGCCATTTAGCAGTAGAATGCCACTCAGCACTTTGACAAATGCTTCCAGGTCTAATCCTGCCAGCTGGTTTCACAAACACTCACTTAATTTCATTGCTCCAACATAAAATGGAAAGCCATAAAATAGATCTCTTCCTTTATTCTCTTGGGAGTTGTGGGTTGGGAAGAATACAAGCATACATCAGTTAACAAAGCCTCCGACAAAGATGCTCTTTTTACAAAGTCTTTTTACACACACCCAGTCCCCTGTTTTCTTGTTGTCTTCTGCCTAGCTGTACGATTTTTAGCAGCATAGTCCTGGGGAAGAAGAAGAAAGAGGGCTGGAGAAACATAGGCTGCATCTGCAATTTGACATCGCTTTAACTGCCATGGTTCCATCCTATGGAATCCTGGAATTTGCAGTTCATTGCAGCGCCAGAGCTCTCTGAAAGAGAAAACTGAATCTCACAGAACTACAAATCCCAGAATTCTATAGCACTGAGCAACAGTATTTTCAAACTGCATAAATGCTGCACTGCATCATTTTATGTTTTATGTGGTGATGTTAATTGTTTTTAATTTTTTTATTGTGAAGGATTTTTTAAATGGACTTTCTTTGGGAATCACCTTGGGACCCACTCTAGGAGAAAGGGAGCAAAGAATGAAACAATAAATGATTGAATCCTGTCCCATGTCTTTGGGTCCAAAATGTCCCTTCTTACGCTTGCAGCTGAAAAACTAGGAGAAGTGGACCATTCACTTATCACTAGTGCAAACTACAGTTTGACATGACGTCCGAACTGTGCCTGCTGCACCCAGAAATGAAGCTTTCCCTTGCAGATAGATAAGTAGAGGAATATTAATCTTTTTAGTAATAGTAAGCATTTTTCCCACCTGAAAACAAAACTGCACCTAAATTGTTCCATTCCAGTGCTCCAAAAAAGCTTACTGGGCTCTTTTTGGGGGGCCCCGAAGCGGAACCAGAACTGAAAGGAAGGATTCTAGTCAGAGCTGAACCAAAATATTTCATAGCATGACTTCCCTGGCTTGACTCCCTGCTGTGTTTTCCTATCTGTTTCAGTTGTAAAGGATGGAAAATATATTCTCTTTGGTGCTTTCTTTCTCAAAGGAGGTGGAAAGGGGAGGGAAGGTGGAAGATTAAAAGGAAGAAGAGAGGGCATGAAGCTCAAGGGATGAAAGAGCATTATCTTCCTCTTGAGAAGAGTACACCTAGAGAGTAAGTCTTCTGTTCTGCATTAAAAAGCACACAGGAATCCATTTTTAAAAACCAAACTCTCACACACAAATACATAAATATTATGATCTTGATTGATTTCTGTGGTTTGGAATGTATCCCAAAGAATATGCAAACATAATGGGCAAAACCACAAGATAAATCACTCAAGTTTTATTGCAGATGACAGCTCCTTTGTTTAACATGTTAGAGATTTTTTCCCCCATGGGGAGAAATCAATGCGCCAGCCAGTGGCAGCTGGGGTGGGGGTGTGGAATTGGTTCCAGGTTTTAGGCCAAATTTTAAAGGTGCTATCAAAGATCTCCAACTCATCTTTGGAGGATGCCTCACCATCTTGGAATATTCTTAATGTTTGGACTGGAACATGGAGTGAATCCACTGTTCCCCACCCCACTGATATGGGATCCATCTATCTATCTATCCATCCATCCATTTTATTTATATCCAGCCTTTCTCCCAGTCTGCAACTCAAGGTGGCTTACAAAAAGGCAGAGAATACAATTAAATACATATAGGTGGTATCTTCACTTGCCAAAATACTCCGGGAGCAACCCGGAGTATTCTGGCTCTGGAGCTGCCCTAACATTCCCCCTTACCTGGGCACTCCTATTGCACCACCGAGCAACTGTTTGCATGCATGCCTTGCTGTGCCTTCTGGTGCACAACACCACAGAGTGAGAGACTTGCCATGGCCACAGAACATAACAGGATGCATTGCAAACAGCCACCTGGCATTGCAACGAATCTTCAGTAAAGATCCAGAGCAAAAGGTGAGATATATTAATCTGTTATAAGGGGGAATATACCTTGGGATCAGTTCTGAACTTCCTAGACTTCATCTGGACTGCTCACACAAGAATCGGTGTTTGGGATGTGCATCATCCAGATTCCTCATCAAGAAGGACAGTGGGAGGACATTTTATGTGGCCCATACAGACAGGGCCACAGTTAGAACCATACAAAATTAAGATTAAAACAGCATTAAATAACAACTGAATTAAAACCAATCAATATCTTATTTTAAAACAGATTAAAAACAGTACATAGATCAAACATAGATCATAAAAACATAGATCAAACGGGGAAGGCAGCTATAAAGGAACAAGAAAAGTTCCTAAAAAGTAAAGATAAAAGTCCAGATCCTAAAAAGTAAAGATGAACACAAAAGTCAAACTCATACAAGCCACTTATTCCTTATTACCATGTATAGAAGTGAGATCTAGACAGTGAAGAAAGTGGATAACATGAAAATCAAGAAGAGTGCTGAGGAAACTATGGACAGCTAAAAAGACAAACCAAAGGGTTCTAGAATAGATCAGACTGAAAACCTTCCTGAAAGCCAAGATGGTTAAATTGAGGTTGTCATATTTTGGCCACATCCTGAAAAGGCAGGACTCATTGGAAAAGACAATAATGATGAGAAAGATGGAGGGAAGTAGAATGAGAGGAAGAGTGCATGCCAGATAGATGGACTCTATTAAGTCACAAGTATGAATTTGCAGGAACTGAGCAAAGTAGTGGAGGATAGGGAGTCTTGAAGATCTCTTATTCGCAGGGTTGCTATGAATCAGGATCAACTTGATGGCAGTTAACAACAACAAACCATAAAAGCCCTTTTCTTGCTTCCAAAGGCTTTCTAGAAAAGAAAGGTCTTAACATTCTGTGGAAATAAAAACAAAGGAGTCATGCTCCCTTTCCCAGGGAGGAAGTTCTAAAGCGTGGGAGCGCCCACAGAGAAGACCTTCTCCCTCGTTTCCACCAACTGTGCCTGTGAAAGTGGTGGATAGAGAGAAGTGCCTTCCTTGCAAAGGTTAAAGCTCGGGAAGGCTCATAGGGGAAGATACAATCCTTCAAATAGGGCTTTATAGGTCCAAACCATCACTTTGAATCCTGCCAGAGGATGCAATGGCTTAGTGGTTAAGACATCAGTTCTGATAATCGGAAGACTGGAAGGTTACCAGTTCAAGGCCCGAGTGCTGCATGATGGGGTGAGCTCCCATCACTAGTCCCAGCTTCTACCAACCTGCAGTTCAAAATGCAAATGCAAGTATGTAGATAAATAGGTACCACTTAAGTGGGAAGGTAACAGCATTCAGTGAAGTCATGCTGGCCACATGGCCATCGGAGTAGTCTTTGGACAATGCTGGCTCTTTGGTTTAGTAACAGAGATGAGCACCACCTCCTACAGTCGGTTATGTAGATATTCATGTCAAGGGACTACCTTTATCTTTTACCTTTACCTTTAGAGGTGTGCCATGGTACCAGAAGTTTTCGAAACACAAGTATAAACTAAAATGGAAGAAGAAACATTCTGTTCTGATCCCAACCTGGATCCATTCAGAAAGACCAAAGTCTGTCAATGGAAGGGATATCCTGGCAAAGGGAAGCATTGCTATCCATTTGTCCTCAGTCTCTTCCCTGGCTTTCAGGAAATTTTCAAAGGTGCCTTGCATGCTTGTTTTTTTCTTTGTGTGTGTGTGTGTTATTTTTCCAGGCTAGATCAAAGCCTTTTGAGCAATCGGGCGTGTTTGTCAGTCCTCCCAGAAGTGTGATTTTTCTTTTTTTTTAAAAAAGAGTTGACCCTTTCCCTCACCTTTCAGTCTGAAAAAACAACTTTACAACCACAGCCCTTTGCTTCCTGACTTCCAGCAGGACTTGCATCATGGATAAATATTATGTTAACCTTCTTTGAAGGAAGCAAATGGGTTAAGACGTCCAAATTAAATCCTACAAGCTAGCATAAGCTACCCATGTCTGTTTTCTTTCCGGATGGCGCTAGTACATTCAGGGAGCAGTCCCATAAATAACTGCCCTGGAAGATACATTTCACTCTGGCTTCAGGCTTGGCTATGGGTCAGCTTTCTGGGACGAGACCTGGTCTTTCTTGAAGGGGTGAACCACTTCCCTTGCGTCACCAAGGAATCAAAGCCACAAGATATGTGGGATCTGAAAGAAGAGCTTCCAGACAATAATGACATTTCTGTCAGGTCTAAGCCTGTCGATAATCAGGGTAGAACTTGGAAAAGTTATTCTTGGGAACTAGTACTCTCAGTTGGTTGGAAGATTGGTTGGAAGATTTTGGAAGTTGTCGTCCAAAAACTAACTCTCTCTCTCAGGCTCTACATCAGGGTATACTGCTCCTGTATATAAAGGCTCTTTTTTCAACACTACATCTACCTTTGGAATCCAGCCTTGTATAGTGGTTTGAGTGTTGGACTATCTCAGGTGAACAGAGCTTGAATCCTGGCTTAGCCATGGAAACCCACTGGGTAACCTTGGGCAAGTCATGCTCTCTCATCCTCAGAGGATGGCAATGGCAACCCCCCTCTGAAGAAACTTGTCAAGAAAACACCATGGTTGGTTCATCTTAGGATCGCCATAAGTTGGAGACAACTTGAATGCACACAACCGCAGCAGCAACATTTAACTTCAATTAATTTCCTTGATTTTAAAAAATAAAAAAATTAATAAAACCCTCTTATGGCTGAAAGCCAGCTCCATATTCTATTGTAGTAACCTGAGTTCATGTCTCAGTCAATCCTTTGGTGGCAACAGACTGAGGCACTTTCTCACAGTCTTGATTTCTTATCTGTGAAATGGGGATAATAAACTGGCACTGAGTCACAGGGCTGCTCTGAAAATGAAAAAGAGATAAGGGAGTGCCTTTACCCATCCTCCTCAGCCCTTAAGGCTAGGATGGGCTTGCAGATACCATTGCAGGCCATGATTTAAGGAACAGGCATTTCTGCTTCTGCAGCTACTTAGTTAAGGAAAGTAAACAGGAACCAAAGAATTAATCTGACAATGAAAGAAAACCAATTATAATGGTTCTTTGGAATCGGTTTTCAGGTTTCCTACCTTTCCTGTCTTGTCTGCTCACAATCTCTTGCATGCCAGAAAGCTGGTATGCTGAAGTAAGTGTCAAAAAAGCAAAATGGAAGGACAGATTTACACAGCCCATCCTTAAACTGTTGATTTCACTTAAATGATGGTGGCTGCTAACTCAGAGAGCTTTCAAAGAGGATGAGACCAATTTCTGGAGAAAAGGGATAGCAAAGGCTTTCAGCTATGAAGACTGCATGCTGTTTCCAGTATCAGAAGCACCCTTTCCCCTCCTTTCTCCAAGAAGCTGAGAGTTATGTACAAATTTCTCCACCCCAGTTTCTGCTCACAACAAATCTGTGAGGTATGTTAGGCTGACAAATAAGCGAGTCTCATGGTGGAGCATGGATCTGAATGCAAAGATTTCTATTGTCTAAGGGCAGGTGTACACTAGCCAGAATGCGCAGAGATGCTCCTGCAATATTCTGGCTCAAAAGTTACCATACCTTCCCCTGTTACCTCTGCATTCTGGAGCAACATGGGGTACACACTAGCCTTCGGTACTATCCAGAACTTCTGCTGGTGCAGGGCGCTCCCTCTGAGGTCAAAAAAGAGGTGCCCAGCATCAATCACATCTGGACACCTCATTGCAACCTCAGAGTCTTCATGCCAGTGGTGGGCAGCACACTGAAAACAACCACCTGGCATCACTCCAGAGTGCTCCAATTTTCTTGGAAACTCCGGAGCAAACACTACGTCTTTTTAGACTGGTGTAACACAGAGATTTGATGTGGGACTGGCCTCACATTTTGAAGAGAGTCTATGCTCAAATTGGGAATTTGGCCCTGCATCGTGAAAACAGGTCACAGTGAGGGGATGGGATTGATTCATTTTGCCTGTGTAGACATTCTCCAAGCCCGACACTCTAACAACCACGTTCCCACATCACAGAAAATTTACACTTTAGGACAATGAAAAGGCAGGTTTGGCCATGACCTTTGGAATGGAGTATGGAGGGGACCTGATCCTTTTCTCCAAGACTAGGCAGGAGATTATTTGAGCCTTCTCAGATAATCCGGCAAAACTGGCTTGTAGCCAAGTTGCCTCAGGATATATTGATTTTGCATTGGGTACTGAATATATTAAAGCCATACTCCCTCAGAAATGATCATTTGGAAGTGTACTAAAAGATCAAGCATTATCCTTCTCTAATATATTATTTATCAATCTATTTTGTATTTTCATTGTTTTGTAAAAATATGCCTGCAGGTTAATAACAACCTGGTTTTGAAAAACAAGTATTTTCTTGTACCGGTAGGTAATACAGACTGGGGATGCAATTTATTTAACAGAATTGCTATTCCCGAGGGCTTTTAGAAAAACAATTCCTACTTCTTGTGGGTCAAGAAAATGGCAGTCCAAGGAATCTGAGAGGGAAGAGGGCTGAAAAACAGCTCTTGGAGACAACATATGGCACCAGGAACGTACTTCTGAGCACCTCTGCCATGGATGGCAAATAGGCTGAAATCCTGTCTGTGTATGCATATATAACTTCTCCTACATCCTGGCCCCACAGTCCCTTCCATCACTACAGTTCAATGATTTCCTGGGCACTGCACACAGTTGCACACTGATGTACATGCACATGATTGCATTGTGACATGCACACCCACTGTGCATGGCTGCCCATTAATACGTATGCCTGCTGCTTGAGGATCACACAAGATTGACATTCACTAATGCAGCAGCATTGTAGAACTGCAACATGAATCTGTAAGGACACTGTTAACGCTCTGTCTCCTCAATGTAGGATCCCAGCTATAGGTGGATCTCACCTTCCTCTGTTCCTGGCTTCCCTTACCTTGTCCAGTCCTAGAAGTGATTCCAATGGGAGAAAAGTCTAAGGAAGGGGTGCTTCTGCAGGCTCAGTCTGTATGTTTGCACGTGTTTGTATCTCTGTGTGTGAGTACTCAGCCCCCTTGCTATAAACTGGGTCCCCATGAGTGTGACAGACGCAGGTACAAACAAAGAGGATGACCATTGGCTGACTTCACATCTTGTTTGACTTGAGAAGAAAATCAGAATTTGAGCTCCATGTGGCTCAGAGAACAAATGGACTAATGTGGGGGAGTTGTATCAGTTTGATTCAATTGGTGGCCATGATTAGATTGGTGGGCATGGATTTTATTTTATTTTATCGAATCCTTCTCCTCTCAAGTGTAAAGCATAGCACTGAATACCAAAGTCAGATTCACCCATATCATCATATTTTCCACTTTCTATGTAGGGTCGCCAAAGCTGGACAGTGAAGAAAGATGATAGGAAGAAAATCAACTCATTTTAAAATATGGTGCTGGAGGAAAGATCTATGGATTCTGTGGATCACCAGAAAGAAAAATGAATGTGTCCTAGAGCAAATCAAGCCTGAACTCTCCCTAGAAGGCAAGATAGCTAAACTGAGACTTTGCCGCTTTGGACATATCATGAGAAAACTAGACTCATTAGAAAAGGAAATAATGCTTGGTAAGACAGAAGGCAGCAGGAAAAGAGGAAAACCACATTCCAGATGGATAGACTCCATCCAGGAAGCAACAGCTACCCTGAATCTGCAAGTCCTGAGCAGGGCTGTTGATGACAGAGGGACTTGGAGGTCTCTCATTCATAGAGATTGTGTTGTTGTGGTGGTTGTTGTGGGCTTTCAAGTCATTTCTGACTTATGGTGAGCCCAAGTTAACCCTATAATATGGCTTTCTGGGACTGAGAGAGTATGACTTCCACATGGTCACCCAGTGGATTTCTATGGTTAAGAGAGGAATCAAACCCTGATTCTAGTCCAACGCTCAAACCACATTCATAGAAATACCATAATAAGTCAAAGTCAGCTTGATAGCAGTGAACAACAACAGCTTCTCTCCACAATCCAAACACACTTTCTGCCTCAGAGACATCTTCTCCCATCTTTCCTCAGCAGGAGTTGCATATTACACCTTGTTCTCTTTCCTCAGGCTGTATCTGCTCAGGTGTGACAGATGCACAGTCTCTCTTCTCCCTTGGTGAGAGAGAGAAAGACGGAGACAGGCATCGCTGGCATTGTGAACACTTTTGTGTTGCATGGAGAATGAGGTGTGAAGGGGGCAGATCATGGTTCAAATCCTGGCACGGTCATGATTTTGCAGGGTGGCCATGGAGCAAAGATGGATGACTATGCTGGGGATGCAGGGCAAATTTATTTTAGTGAGCCACACCAGTTTTAATTTAGCTTTATTTTTGGGCAGTTTGCTCTGTATTGTGGCAGGTTTGGTGATTTAGGGTGATTCTTTGCAGACTTGAAAATATGGCAGGATGTCCAAGAGCTTTAAGGGTGTCCTGGAGGTCTTGCTTGCAACAAGTGGTCTTGCAGGCTGTGCTTTCACTGTTCCTGCCTTACAGAAAGAAAATAAAAACAATAACAATGGTGTATTTTCAAAGAAGACAGCCAGCATGGTGCAGTGGTTTAAGCGATGGACAATGACTCTGAAGACTAGGATTTGAATTCTTGCTCAGCCATGGAAACTCACTGGATGACCCTGGGCAAGTCACACACTCTCAGCCTCAAATGAAGGCAAAGTCAAACCCTTTTCCAACAAAACTCGCCAAGAAATCCCCATGATAGGTTTGCTGTAGGGTCACCATAGGTCAGAAATTTGAAGACACACAGCAACAACAGCAGCAACAACAACAACATTTCAAAGAAGTAGCCATGTTAGTCTCTTGCAACAACAATGATGATCTTGCACAACCAAATGCACATGCATATCCACATATAATGTACATCTACCCACAATGTGGAAAGTCCATGCATGCACAATACACATCCGTACACAAAGTCACATGCAACTCTGTTTCCACAACCTGGAACTGAATGCTGCTGTTTCACATAGGACAAACGTACCCAGCTGCTTCTGTAGGGAAATCTACACATGCAGAAGTCATGTACTGGATTCGGATCTTTGAGTGGTTAGGGAACAAGATACTTTAGGTCCCCAGTTAAATAATAATAATAATAATAATAATAATAATAATAATTTATTTTTATTTCCTGCCTCTCCCTACGGATCGAGGCGGGATTCCAACAAGTTAAAGCAATAAAACATATAATACAGTGTGCAATACAACAATTACAATGTGCAATACAAATTTAAATAAACTACATTAAAAACAATTAAAAACAGCAATCCTTAACTCTGGCTGTCACAACTATCTATCTGGTTTACAGATGTTCTTAATTGTTCATGGTACTCCTGACAATACATAAATTTCATAACAAGTCAGGTGGGTAAGCCCACCGGAAGAGATCCGTCTTAAGTGCTTTTTTAAAAGCCTCTAAGGTGGTAATAAGATGGATCTCTTCCGGCAAGTTATTCCAAAGTTTCGGAGCCACAGAAGAAAATGCTCTCTTAGATGTTAACATCAATCTAGTCTTAGGAGCTTCTAATAAATTTTTCCCTGATGTTCTGAGGGTGCAGGGCGGATTATGTAGGGAGAGACGTTCCTTCAAGTAATACTTCAGTTAGCATAAGAGTAACACTTAATGGCAGCCTCACCAAAGCAAAATCCAAGCAGAATTTTTTTTTCTAAACTACTAGAGACTCTCTTTATTAAGGGAAACAGTTGGTGAGATCTGTTATTATGCTATGGCTATGCAACAAACAACAGCTCAAGAATTCAAAGGTCACTTAGTCCAACTCCCTGCCCATGTGGGTACCATCTTCTCCCATATGAGCCTGCCCATGTTTTGATTATCTTTTGGGAAGGTCCTTCATTCTGTCCCACCATCCTCACAGGTACATTTGGTGGGAACTGTGGAGACTACCTTCTTGGGGTTGCTTCCAGGTTCTGGAACTTCCTTCCTAGAGAAGCTAGGCTGGCAAACCCATCAGTTCTTTTGGTTTCTCCTATCATCTGTACGCTGATGACACTCAGCTCTATCTTTCCACCCCTGACCGGGGCTTGAACAGCAAGTTTCGCCTTATCTGGCTGCCATCTCTCAGTGGATGCAGCATCAGTGCTTGAATCTCAACATGTCTAAGACAGAGCTTCTCATCTTCCCACCTAAGCCCACCCTTCAATACTCCTTTTCTGTTTCTGTTGACGGTACTTCTATTCAACCAGTTCAGCAAGCCCGCAGTCTTGGTTTCATCTTTGATTCCTCTCTCTTGCTTACTCCCCAGATTCAGGCTATCACCAAGACCTGTAGATTCTCTCTTTACAACATTGCTAAAATCCGTCCATTCCTCTCAGCCTCCACTGCCAAGACTCTGGTCCATGCCCTGGTGGTCTCACAACTAGATTATTGTAACCTTCTTCTGACAGGGCTTCCTCTCTCTCATCTCCATCCTTTAATCTCTGTTCAGAACTCAGCTGCACACATTATCACATCTGCTCGCCACTTTGACCATGTTTCTCCTCTCTTATCCTCCCTTCATTGGCTCCCCTTCCCCTTCCGCATCCAGTACAAGCTTTTGTTGTTGACCTTCAAAGCCCTCCACGGACTGCCCCTCCTTACTTGTCTGAACTTCTTTCTCCACACACTCCTTCTCGTACCCTCCATTCTGGTAGTCAAGGTCTCCTTTCCCAGCCAAGGATTTCCACTGCCCTGTCCCGGATTCGTCCTTTCTCACTTGCTGCCCCTCACTTCTGGAACCTTCTTCCCCCACATGTCCGCCTCATCACTTCTCTAACCAGTTTCAAAATTAAATTAAAGGCTATATTGTTTAGGGAAGCGTTCCCAGGCGAGTGCCCTTCTCTTCCCTAGGATGTTGTGCCCTAATTATGTGTTAAGAAGCCAAGCCCTCTCTCCAGTCCATCCGCCTTGGTCCAGGCCCCAGAGGGAGTGAAGAAGTCCTGGATTTGATCCCCTTCCCCACCACCATTTCCTTCTCCCTCTGTCTCGTGTCTCCTTAGATTGTAAGCATGAAGACAGGGAACCGTCTAATTAAATGATTGTATGTACAGTGCTGTGTAAATTTACAGCGCTATACAAATAAAGGTTAACAATAATAATACTAATTCCACACCTAGAAATGAAATTTTCCTTCATTTCTGAAATTTTTAACATTGCAGTTAATCTAAAACTTTAGTTGAACCTTTAGAAATAGAGTTTGGGCATGCAAAGAAAATGGAATGTGAACACAACAAAGATAAAAGTGCTAGGTGTGACCAAATTTTCAGGGTCTCACTCTGCAATGCTAGAAACTGGGGACTGAAGGAAACATTCATGGTCTTATTTCATACATGTCTTTTATCAGGACAATGCTCTCATTCTGTGCATGTACATACATACACACACACACACCAAAGCTATCCCCCGGCACCTAAGTCAAGGAACTGCAATGAATGAAGCCAGCCAAGACTTTTATGCATATGAAGCAGAAAGGCGGAACATGCAAGAGCTGCCTTTTCTGAACTACAGCTCCCACAATCACAGACCGAACATGCTATGTAGTTTTGGGAATTCTGGGAACTGTAATCCAATAAAAAATAAAATAAATAAAAAAAAAAAAAAACAGGTCTTTCAAACTTTCCCAGAAAGTTCTAACCCCCAACTCTGGCAGTAAGAAAACTGCAAAAATAACAAATTAACTTAATGGTAATCACCATCTGCTGTCCTTTCACAACAACAAAAATCTACTGCCTGAGACGAGCACCTTATGGTAGGGGCCAATATGTCCAGACAGCATGACTTCCTAAGGGCTCAGGGTAAAAAAAAAAGTTCCTGGAATTCTTCCTTGTTGCCTCTACTCTTTACTGGGCCAGACTGGGAAGCATGCTGTTGTTTGTTGTGTGCCTTCAAGTCATTTCTGACTTATGGTGAACCCATGACAACCCTATCACAAGGCTTTCCTGGCAAGATTTCTTCAGAGAAAGTTTGCCATTGTTGCCTTGAGGCTGAGAGCATGTGGCTTGCTCAAGGTCACCCAGTGGGTTTCTGTGGTTGAGCTGGGAATTGAACCCTGGTCTCCAGAGTCACAGTCCAACACTCAGGCCACTACGTCACGCTGGTTCTACCTTTACCCAAAATGGCAATAGCTTCTGCTTGGTCCATGAGCTGCCCATGTTTAATACATTTTAAAGCAACCTCATTAATCGAATAATGATGAATATCTTCAGCAGCATCATTAGGACTTGCTGCAGAACTATAAGCCTGTGTTCAGTGGCATCACTAGAGTTGGCATCACCTGGTGTAGTAACTCATGGTATAGCCCACCACTGAACTCCTTCCATCCCACATCATCATTTGCTGTTGGTGGTGTGTGCCTTTAAGTCACTTTTGACTTATGGCAATCCTAAGGCAAACCTATCCTGGGGTTTTCTTGGCAATATTTGCTCAGAGGAGGTTTGCCATTGCCTTCTCCTGAGGCTCAGAGAGTGTGACTTGCCCAAGGTCACCCAGTAGGTTTCATGCCGAGCAGGGAATCAAACTCTGATCTCCACAATCCAACATTCAAACCACTATGTCATGCTGGATCTTTTACCACACCATCCAGAATCCGTAGTAAAGTTTTTTGCACTAATGTTACTCAAAAATTAATTCTCGTATATCATTGAATGTTAATGGCAATAGTTGTGATGTAAATCACTAGCAAAATTAAAATTATATCTTTAAATTACAACTTCCTGAGCACAGCCTAATTTATATGTACATAGTTTTGTGTGGTTAAAGTGAAAATATGGTAAGATGTGATGTTTTGAAAGAAAATGTATAAGAACAATACATTTTTAATCTTAAATTTTAAAATTTACATTTTAAAAGAAATCAGAGGCCTCTCTTTTCTCTTCCCACTGAGCCTTACCCCACTAACACCATCTCTTCTGCTGAGCTCCAGCATTTTAATGGGACGAAAGCCAATGTCACCACTTGTTTCTGCCAAAAGGCAGGTGTTTGGGGAGCAGTGCTTCTCCCCCTTTAGTGCATCATATGGTGCATGCCACACCCTTCCACTCCCCTAGTGATGCCCCTGACTGTGTTTGTGTTTCTTCTTTGCTAGTGGCAGTCGGTGGTTCACCTCTGGGGTTGGATTGAACATCAAGGGTGTTATCCAAAATGTGGCTCCTGCACCATAGTACCTTTCAAGTTCATGCTAAAACCCAGAGCAGATTCACTGCCACACTGATATGGGTACAACTTTGCAACTTGCAAAAACATATTTTGTAAAACAAACACACACAATGCCAAACTCTACATTCCCAGTAAAAGCTGCCAGGCACCAATCTTGTGGGAGACTCTCACTCAGGAACTCATTAAAACATTAACATTAAAAGATATGTAGCGATTTTAGAAATGAACATCATCCATGGAAGCCCATTGGAAAATGTACCATCAGCCCTCCATATCCATGGATTCCTTATCCACAGATACAACCATCCACAGCTTGAATATATATATATATATATATATTCCAAAAAGCAAACCTTGATTTTGCCATTTTATATAAGGGATGCCATTTTACTATGCCACTGTATTTAATGGTTATGGTCTATCAGTCCAAAATGCCCTACAGTGGGCCCATGGATACCAAAATCCTTGCAAGAAAACTGCCAAAATTACTCATTGCTATGAAACTCAGTGAAGAATTACACCCCTGTTATTGCTTGCACACATCTTTCCATGCAATTGCATTCAGGAAGGTCAACGGACAACTATTCCTAAAATGGGTCAACTCTGAATTCAGATCCCTACCCAGCAGGGTTAGTTTACTAGCAAATATACAAGACAAATCTGTATGACCTCCATGCTGCAATGCTCGGGGCAACAAGTCCTATTAAAATCAATGAGAATGACTTTCAAGTACATATAGCTGAGATCCATCCGAAATATTCTATAGTTGCCCTGTTTCTTTAAGTGCACTCAAGGTGAGGATATACAGCTCACATCTCAGTACTCTGCAAAATTCTTAGCAAGCCATGGGGAGTTACATTTAAGCCAAAGGTTTCTAGGAATGTAGTAGTGAAATTCAGGAACATACATAGTAACTGATAAGGCTATTCCAGTTATTCCAGATCATGTGCAGAATGACAATTGCTCTCACACTATATATGCTTCACTCATATGAAGGTTGACAAGACATGGACCATTCCTATCTTCCATCCATCCATCCAGGTAGCATAAAACCATATCTTGTTTGTTCAGAGCCCTCCCTCTGTAAATGCCAGTATTTTCAGACACTTAACCATCTCTTTTGTCAAAGCCTTTGTCTCTTCTTGGAGCAAAGGCAGCCTCACCCAGCCTAAGCCCAGTGCTGTGCCTTATTATTATTATTATGTTTATTTATATTTCTATTATTTATATAGCCCACATTCCCTGCAAAATAGGGACTGAGAGTGGCTTTATGCAGGAGCTAAGACTCACTGAGCTCCAAGGGATTTACACCCAAATAGAATACATACAGGTTGAGTCTCCCTTATCCAAAATGCTTGGGGCAAAAACCATTTGGGATTTTGGATTATTATTATTATTATTATTATTATTATTTAGGATTTTGGAATATTTGTATATACATAATGTTGGAGATGGGACCCAAATCTAAACATTCCTCTGTTTCTCATATACACCTTATGCATTACACATACCTTGAAAGTGACTTTATACATTTTATGTTTTAACAATCTGGTGTGTGAAACAAAATGTGTGTACGCTGAATCACCAGAAAACAAAGGGATCACTATCTGGAGTATTTCAGACAATCTGGAGTATTTTGGATTTTGGAATTCCTGATACGGGAGACTCAGCCTGTATTAGGGAGTTTTATCACACGAAGGAGATCAGGAGTTTATCCCATGAACATCCTGGAAAAATAGCGTAATTACACAAAACAATTTCACACAGAACCCACCCTAAAAGTGGTCACAAAGAAGCATTCATGTGCATCTTTCTACTTTCGAGATTTCAGCGACAATGCGTTTCCGATATCACTTTATCTGCGCAATTGCGTGTGATCATCATTCGCACAATTACTCACCATTTCCGCTTTATTTGTGGGATGCTTTAAATGGGCTTTAATCTGTCTTTAATGCCAAAATCAGCCCCAGTGTGATAAACTCCTAAAAAGATACAGCTTTTTTTTTTTTTAAAAAAACTCACCTAAATTGCACTAGCAGCCAGACTCGAGCCCTGGAACCGGTTTGAATGATTGAGGATACGAAGCCAAGAGTAACCTGGAGCCTGCGCAGAGTGCCTTTCCCTTCAATATAAATGGGGCTCCATGTCCAGCGGTCCCCCCTTGACCTACCTGGGCAACAGGCAAAGACTGCCAGGTGAGACATCTTAGTGAGACAGCCAGCAGTGGAGCCTAGTGGTTCGAGCGCTGGACTAGGACTCAGAAGACCAGGGTTCCAATCTCGGCTCAGCCGTGAAACCTCAGGCAAGTCACACTCTCTCAGCCTCAGGGGAAGGGAACGGCAAACCTCCTCTGAACCAGGAAAACCCTAGGAGAGGTCTGCCTTAAGGTCGCCATAAGTCAGAAATGACTCGGTTCGGAGGCACACAAGAAGAGCCTCAACAGAGGGAGGAGGCTCTGCCTTGCTTGCTGGTACCTTTGCAGCAACGCTACGACGCAAATAAAGTGAAAACTGAGAGCAATTGCAGGAATGACTATCACATGCAACTGCGCACGGATAAAGCGATATCGGAAATGCACGGTCACGGAAAACCCAAAAGTAAAAAAGAGGCGTGCTAATGCTTCTCTGCGACGGCCGGACATGGAGAGCAAGGTATAAATAAATAATAATTATCATGATTATTATATTGAGGGGAAAGGCACTCTGCGCAGGCTCAAGGTGACTCTTGGCTTCATTCAACCTGGCTCCAGGGCTCAGGGCGGACTCCGAGGCTGCGTTCACACTGGAGAAATAAACCGGTTTAAGTGCCATGGCTCAATGCTGTGAAATTCTGGGAATTGTAGTTTGTTGTGGGGCCCAGAGCGGAGCTCTGCTCCGCTCTGGGCCCCACAACAAACTACAATTCCCAGAATTTCCCAGCATTGACGCCATGGCACTTAAACCGGTTTATTTCTCCAGTGTGAACACAGCTCGAGTGCAATGGAGGCGAATGGAGAGAGGTGACCTTGGGCATCTGGGTGACCTTGGGCAGGTCACACTCTCTCAGCCTCAGAAATTCAGAAGTGGCTTGAAGAGGCACACAACACACCGGTTCACCCTAAGTCAGAAAAGCCTTGGAGACATACAACTGACACACACACACACATACACAAAGAGGTTCCCCATAAGCCAAAAATGACTTCAAAGCACACACAACACACAGAGGTTCACTCTAAGCCAGAAACGACTTGAAGGCATACAACACACACACACTCACACACACAGAGCAGGTTCCCCATAAGCCAAAAATGACTCGAGAGCACACACAACACAAACACACACACAGAGAGAGAAACCTCTTGAAGGCACACAACACACTCAGGTTCAGCCTAAGTCAGAATTGAGTTGAAGGCACACAACAGACACACACACAACGCACACAGGTTCTTCGTAAGTCAAAAATAACTCGAGGGCACACACACAACACAGACACACACACACACACAACACACGTAGAGATTTCCCATGAATCCAAAACGACCTGAAGGACACACAAGACCCACACAGAAGAGTCCTCCCTAAGCGAAAAATGACTTGACAGCACACACACACACACACCCCACACACATACAATACACAAAACGATTTCCCACAAGTCAGAAACCGCTTGAAGGCACACAATACACAGACACACACACAGAGGGATTCTCCATCAGCCAGTCACAAACGATCTGAAAGCAGACACAACACACACACACAACACAGACACAACACACAGCTTGAAAAGGACACACAAGAAGGCACACGCCAGCCAGGAAGCCCCCGAAGGACACGCAACACACCCCCCACACACCGGTTCCCCCTGAGTCAGAGACACAACCACAACACACAAGACAACACAACACAACACAACAGTGGAGGGGGGGGGGACCTGGAGGAGGAGGCCCTGATCTCCTTTCCATGCCTCCCTCCCTCCCTCTGAGCCCCAAAGCCAAGCCCTCTGTGTGTCTCTGGGTGCCTCCCTGACACGTGTCAGCCCATTCCCACGTTCGCCTGCCCTCCGTACCTTCCATCTCCTTGGGCTCCCCGCAGTTCATGCTCAGTGAGTCCCTCCTTGGAGCGCAAAGGGCTCCTGATGCTGGCAGCATCCAAAGGGGCGGCGCCCCTTCTTTCTGTCCTTCTTCCTTCCTCCCCCTTTTGGCTGCTGCTGCTGCTGGACAGAGGCACAGGCGAGGAGGGACGAAGAAGGCAGCCAGCAGCAGCTGCGAGGCTTTTGTCTCTCCTCCTGGTCAGGGCATCCTCCTCCTCTGCGCTCAGCAGCAGCAGCAGCAGACAGCAAGGCAAGGCAAGGCAAGGCAAGGCAAGGCAAGCGCTGCTGCAGGCGCCCCCTAGAGGACATCCAGACCAGCCCCACCTCCTGCCTGGACCCTGCTGCTCTGTCTCCAAAGCCAGCCTCAGTCAGACAGGGCTGGGATTGGGATGGGCTTCTTGGACCACCCTCCCTTTGGCCTTGACAACAGCATCATCATCATCATCATCATCATCATCATCATCATCATCATTTATATCCCGCCTTTCTCCTAGGATAGGGACTCAAGGTGGCTAAAATATTATTATTATTATTAGTAGTAGTAGTAATATATTATTATTATTATTATTATTATTATTATTAACATCCCACATTCCTCCCAGGGAAGGAACTGAAGGAGGCTAATAGATTAAAACTAATAATAATATATGACTACTACTACTAATAAATTATTATTATTATTATTATTATTAGCATCCCACCTTCCCCTGGGGGTAGGGACTCAAGGTGGCTAAAATATTAATATTAATAATAATATAATTTATTATTATTATTATTATTATTATTATTAACATCCCACATTTCTCCTAAGGAAGGAACTCAAGGAGGCTAATAGATTAAAACTAATAATAATAATACAGTAACAATAATAATATATTATTATTATTATCTCACCTCCCTCCCAGATTAATAATAATAATAAAAAATTATTATTATTATTATTATTATTATCCCACCTTCCTCCCGGGATAGGGACTCAAGGTGGCTAATAGATTAAATTATTATTATTAATATATTAAAAATAATAAATTATTATTATTAATATTCCACCTTCCTCCCTGGGTAGGGACTCAAGGTGGCTAATATATTTATAATATTTATTATTATTATTATTATTATTATTATTATTATTATTTATATCCCACCTTTCTCATGGGATAGGGAATCAAGATGGATAATGTATTTATAATAATAATAATAATAATAATAATTTATTATTATTATTATTATTATTATCCCACCTTCCTCCTGGAATAAGGACTCAAGGTGGCTAATTTATTTATAATATATGATGTATTATTCATTTATTTATTTATATCCCACCTTCCTCCTGGGATAAGGACTTAAGGTGGCTAAATTATTTATAATATATAATATATTATTTATTTATTTATTTATATCCTGCCATCCTCCTGGGATAGGGACTCAAGGTGGCTAATATATGATTAGTAATAATAATAATAGTTGTTGTTGTTGTTGTTGTTGTTGTTATTATTAATATCCTTCCTTCCTCCCAAAATAGACACTCAAGGCAGCTAATATAATGTAATATAATATAATAATCTTATTATAATATTGTTATTGTTATTTCTTATCCACCTCTCCCCAAGGATCCAGTGTATGGGGCGGATTGTATGGGATTGCCTTCCCTTTCCTTTCCAGGGTGACCTGATAGCCCAAGGAGAACAAGGCCCTGAGGACTGGAGGATGCTAGCAAAGCAAAGTGGCCACCACTAGCCAGGACATTTTGGGAATCCTCCTGAGCAGGAGGCTACAATGGAGGACGGGTCTGGGAAAAGGAGGACCTTTGATCAGTCTGGGGAAAGCGCATTCTGGGTTTGGCGGGTTCACACGCAGGTACAGGCCCTGCTTTTTCCTTTTCTCTGGCCCAACTGGTTCTGCTGCTTTTTCTCTCTCCTTTGCCTGGAGGACTCTTCCCATTCTCCTCCTACAAAGCTGTATCTTGCTCCAGGTTGAGTCTGGCTTACCCAGAATCCTGAAATCCAAAGTAATCCAAAATTGGGCCTCCTTGGTGGCTGAGAGAGCGGTGCCTTTGCTTGCTGGTGCTGCAATGTATAGTTCGCCCGCCTATTCACAGATTTTTTAAGCCACAACCATCCACAGCTTGACAATATTCAAATATATATATATATATATATATACACATACACATTCCCAAAAGCCAGCCTTGATTTGGCCATTTTATAAGGGGCACCGTTTTACTTTCCATTGTGTTTAATGAGACTTGAGCATCCGTGGATTTCGTATCCAAGGAGAGTCCTGGAACCAAGCCCCAGCGGATAGCAAGAAACACATAGTTTTGTGTAGAAAATTATTTTATAATTAGGTACTTGAAAACACGTCTCTCTCAACAAATTTCAAACTCTCTTCTCTGTTAATATACAACACTGTTATCTACTCTACCAAGCCATAATTGGAATATCACAGCATTTTATTGGATATGCCAGCCTTTCAGATGTCAACGTTAAATGTAAAATATTAATACAAATAAAAATAATTCGTATAACGTGTGGTTGTGTGCCTTTGAGTCATTTCCGACTTATTGACAACCCTAAGCTGAACCTATTGTGGGTTTTCCTTGTCATGTTTCTTCAGAGTGGGTTTGCCATGGCCACCCTCTGAGGCTTAGAGAGTGTGACTTGCCCAAGGTCACCCAGTGTTATTCTGTGCTTTCTAGTTGACACTGATTCTTATCACATGACAAAAGAAAGATGACATGCAGCAAGAGAGAAATGGCTTTCTGCTTCCCTCTCCACATGATGTTGTAGCACTTCTTCTTCCCGAGGGAGATGGTTGTAAAAGCATGCCTGTTGCCAAATGGATTTTTCCAGACAAAAGGCATGCTTTCACATCCAGCTCAGAAGTGCTTTGAGGGCATGTGGAAAGGGAAGCAGAAAGCTGCTTCTCTCTCGCTGCTTGTTGGCTTTCTTTTGATAAGGCTCTTGGAGGAGATTTGCCATGGCCTTTCCCTGAGGTTGAGAGAGTGGACTCTTTCACACTGGAGGAATTTCTCCCAACTTCAAATAGAGCCAATTCGAATTCACTTGAATTCGCTAGTTTCGTGAATTCACATGAATCCCCATTGCATTTGGAAGGCATTCGGAATGACTTCCCATTACCTGAAAATAACCCCTCCTTGCCCAAAATTGCATGAGAAGCTCTGATTCGCAATAACGTTAAACCCATGATTGCATTCGGAGTGACTTCCCTTTTGCCTGAAATTGTGTGAGAAGCTCTAATTCGCAATAACGTGAAACCCCAGGATTGCGTTTGGATTGCCCTTGGATTATACTTCCAATTTCCATCGTCTGAAAGAGTCCATTGTAATTTGACCAAGATCACCCAGTGGGTGTCCATGGCTCAGCAGAGATTCAAACCCCTGCCTCCTGGACTCCTTCTCTAACTCTCAAATCTTATACCATGTTGGCTGTCAAAATTTATTTAGAGGACGTTTGCTCTTGCCTTCCTATGAGGCTGAGAGAGTATGACTAGCCCAAAATCACCCAGAGACTTTCCATGGCTGAGTGGAGATTCAAGCCCTGGTCTTCCACAATCCTACTCCAGCTCTCAAATCGCTACACAACACTGGCTCCGCTTATGTGCCTTCACGTCTATTCTGACCCATGTTAACCATCTCCTGGGGTTTTCTTGCAAAGATTGTTTTCAGTGGATGTTTGCTATGGCTTCCCTCCGAGGCTAAAAGAGTGTGAATTGTACACACCATGCTGACTTTCCAAAAATATTGTCTCTCCTTTGCGCTCAAGTGTGTAGAATATGAAGATTACAAAATTTTCCTGTGTGGACCCATTTTTAGCACTTTGCCTTGACTCACAGCCTGGTCCTCTGCATTTTTATTCAATTACTAAAGGAGCACATTGAATAAAAATGCAGGGGAATAGGCTGAATGACTAAGGGAGCATGTGAGTCAGTGTGGTGTAGTGGTTTGAGCATTGCACTAGGACTCTGGAGACCAGGGTTTGAATCGCAGCTTGGCCATGAAACCCATTGGGTGACCTTGGCCAAGTCACACACTCTCAGCCTCAGGGGACAACTGTGGCCTTGGGCAAGTCCCACTCTCTCAGTCTCAGAGGGAGGCAAAGGCAAGTTCCCTCTGAACAAATCATGCCAAGAAAAGCCCACGATCACTATAAGTCAGAAACAACTTGAAGCCACACATCAACCACAACTAAATATTATAATAAAGTAAATACATTTTAAAAAAATGTAAACCTCATGGCTGCTTGGGAAGAACATTACAAGTGAGATGGCTGGTGCACCATGTACTCAAAACTTCAGTCCTATGCTCACTTACCTGCAACAAGTCCAAGGTAAATTTATATGTTAGTGGTTTATAAAATAAAATAGTGTATTGGTTTTGTTCCTGTTATAAGCCATTTGATCATTTCTCAGAGAGAGAGGCAAGAAATATGTTCCATAAATCCATATTCTGAAACCAGGGTGGAGTCATCATTGATGTACTCCTAGAGCATGATGCAAGGCTTGCTTTTTAATTAATTTCTTTTTTATCAGATGCCAACATCTTTCCCTTCCTTTTTTTCACCTCCCTTTTTTTCACCTCCCTTTTTTTTTGGTCTGTTCTCTTTCTCATCTGTCTCTGACTTTCTTCCTTTCCCTACCATTGTCTGCTCTCTGTGATTCATGATTATGATTATTGATTTAGTTGGGAATGCAGGTAGTGCTTTGGAGCCACAGGGTGCTTTATGATGGCTGAGACAGGTACCTGCTCCTAAGAAAATGTATAAATGAAATCCAGGGAGAGGGGAAGATGTAAGAGGGAGGGGAGAAAAGAAAAAAAAGAGTTAATCTGTTTATAAAGTAAAATGTGATAAAAGGAACAGCTGAGATCCTAGATTGCTGAGTAAGGTCTAGTCTTAAACTGCAGAATTAATGCAGTTCGATGTCGCTTTAACTGCCATGACTCAATGCTATGGAATTCTGGGATTTGTAGTTTAGTGAGGTATTTAGCCTTCTCTGTTAGAGAGCTCTGGTGCCAAAGCAATCTACAGATCTCATTTCTATAGGATGGAGCCACAACACTTGCAATGGTGTTAAACTACATTAGTGTATATACTCATGTACTGTATAAGTCTAGAAATTTTAGTCAAAAAATGGACCCAAAAAACCTGGGTCGACTTATCCATGGGTCAATGTAAGTACTGTACTTTAACTCTTATATATCTAAAAAAGGAGTCATCTGCTTTCTTTGTACAGAGTAGTAAAAGGCAAGAGCTTAGTTCATCCTGGGAGCACCAAAAAGAAGCATGGATCCCCTCTACTCTCATCTATCCAGCCTTTAGGATGAGTACAAACAGTTATGCCTGCCAGAATTTTGTGAGTTGTTTGGCATCATTTTCTTTTGCATCATCCTTTACATCCTTTGTTACATGCTCCTAAGTTTTGCCCCAGCTTATCCACAGGTCATATCAAAATCCACAATTTTGGCCCCAAAACCTGCTCTCGACTTATACATAATGTTGACCTATAGTTGAGTATATATGGTAATTCTGCAGCGCAGATGCAGCCTTACAGTCACACCTACATACAAGTAAAAGGCTTCCTCTGAAAAGGGATCCTGAGAGCAAAGGACTGGGTCATCCAAAGAGGCTTGCATATTGCTTCTCCAAATGACTTCAGTGCTGAGCCGATAAAATCACTATCCGGCATGTTAATGACCTTTTCCATCTCTGCTAGTGTTTTATTAAATCCACCATGTGCAGTGAATGGAAGGAAACCCCGCTATTGAAATATTGTTCCACCAAGGCATGACGCCTAGTGGGTAAGAAAATTGCAAAATGCCACAAGGAAAGCCCATAAACAACAACAGCATTCAGTGTGGGGTGTGGAATGCAATGCGTTCTTCAGCTCATCAAAATGATAGGATGGTGGTAGTTCCATATATTGTCATGTCCCAGTCCAGGCCTGGGATAGGTGAGTACCAACAGGGTGTCCAAGGTTTAAGGCAGAAACAGTAGGTCCTCCAAGAAAGAAGAATCAAAATGAAAGTCACCAGCAGTCCAGTTTCTAGGCTGACAAAATGTGCCCAGGCAGCAGGGATTGCAGACAGTGGTACCTAGTGACCCCAGTGTCAACTAGGCACTCTTGTTTTTAGCCTAAATTTTAAAGGAATTATCCAAGGTGTTGTACTTGTTTGGAAGATAGAGATCCTTTAAAATTTGGACTAAAACCTAGAACAGAGGCACTGCCCTACAGATATTGGATGTCCTGTTTTGGCCTTGGGAGGCTAGCCAAACCCTCAGTCCAGTGGTTCAGTTTTTCAGGCACTGAGGGAGAGGGAGAAACGAAGCTTGTCTTTCCAAATCTTTGGCAGCAAAAGTGGTGGTCGTATAATCCAGTCCCGGTTCATAACAAGGCTTCAATCAGTTTGGTACAGCAGGTTTGAAGGGAAAATCTGAAAGAGAAGTTCCCGTCTGAGCAAAGTTTCAGGCAATCAGTCGAGGTTCAAGGCAACAGCAAAGTGTTTCTCAAGGCACGAAGGATGGTTGTCAGCCATGCCGGACTGAGAGTGATGCTGGGATATTTATAGCCCATCAGGGTCTCACAGGTGCTTCTGGCTAGCAGCCTGCTTCTTACTTAACCGCAGACAGTGCCATTGTCTCTCTTTTTCCTGGCATCTCTCTGTAGGAGTAGGCACTGGTAAGTCTGGCTTGGATGGAGGGAAACTTTGCTCTGGGAACTTGATTCTGGTTCTGGATGCAAGTTTACCTCCAGAGACTGCTGGAGCAGAGTCCCCTGGGCTCTCAGCCTCTTCCTCAGACTCAGAAGACATGCCTGACTCCTGAAGGCAAGGCATGACATTGGAGTTACCTGTTGCCACTGATTCTGGGTTAAAGGTGGCCTGAAGTCCCCAGGCAGGCCAATTTCAAGCATAAGTGGAGTCTGAGGGGGCTAGAACCAGGGGAAACATTTGACAAAGGTTGAGTCTGTGCAGGGAGATTATTGCACATCATTTTTCACCCGATCCAGGCACAGGCTGGACATGGGCTTAAATGAGTGAAAATGGATCTTGTTGCACACCTCCTTGCCCAGCTGCATTGTGTACCTGATTCAGACTCCTGGTATACTTTTTGAATGAATAATACTTTACCATTCTTCAAAAAGTACGCCAGGAGTCCAGATCGGGTACACAATGCGGCTGAGTTGGGCAAGGAGGCATGCGATAAGATCCATTATCATCCATTTAAGTCCATTCCCTGATCAGGTGAAAAAAGGTGTGTGATAATCTCCTAAAATACATTTTCCAACAATCTCCTTAATCCAAAACTGAAACAAGCTGATGTAGCAGGCCCCTCTCTCCCTCTGATGATGTAGATGACAAAGGGAGGGTTCATCCACTTGTTTTAGGCCAGGCCTGATGGAACTGGCAGGCCTCTCTCTCCCTCTGACAATGTAGATGGCAAAGGGATTTTGATTTTAAATTAATTGAATTATAAATTAAAAATCAAAGAATTAAGAAGAAAACATATAAAACCAACAGTTAAAATACTGTACTATAAAAGCATTGAAATACATTCATATAATACATTCTTTGAAATGTACCGATTAAAAAGTCATGTTTTAAAATTGACTGGGTAGGCCTGCTGGAAGAAATATGTCTTTAAGGATGTTTTAAAAGCAGTCAGCATTTTCAGCTATCTCCTTGGGCAGGTCATTCCACAGTCTGGGGGCAGCAGGCCCAAAATATTGCACCAAACTCCAGATCCTATGATTCCTTAACATGAAGATGTCATAGTCAAATTGGTACAAAACTAGTATAACTGTGTAATGGAGGCACACGGTAGTTTTTCCTTTGGAAGGACAAGTTGTCCGTGTGTCTGGTCTGCCTGCTGAGCCTCTTCTCAGCTCATTGGTCTTTAAGGTAAGAAGGGTGTCCTCTGGTTTGATTGCTTAACATTCATTAAGGAAATCTTGCAACCATTGAAGCATCTCCTGAGAGTCTCTGGGTTACTAATAAGATTCATTGCCATTAATCAAACTGTATTAAAGTGTGCCGAAATACTCCTCACCACATGCTTCTGTTTGGCCGTCACCCCCCACATATTCCTCCTTAAAGTCCTAGCTATATGCTTTTATATTATTCTGTCTTCTTGGAAGCCAATAAATTTTTCAACAAGCTGGTCAGCTATTCTCGGACATAGTGTAAGAATGCCTGTTACTGCATTGATATTTGCCGGGTTTCACAATTGCCTTTAACTCTGCTGCATAACTGAAGAGACAATAGTGCAAAGGCCCATGAAAAATTAATCAGGCAAATGCTGAGGCAGTGGAGAAAGTTACACACACACACACAGATACACACACACATTCAATCCCACATAATCAAAATCCAATAGAACAAATCCTGGCTCAGGACGGCCTTATCAACATGCAGTGTACATTGTAGGCCATTGAAGGAGATCAGCCTCATCAGCAGTATGACAGCTTATTCTGGTGAAACAAAACCATCAACATAAATATACATGACAAAGGAGAGATGCTGACATAGATAGAGGTGAGAATCTTGGCATCAGTGACCTTCAGAAAAAGTGCAGCTAGCATCCTTCCCTCCCTCCTGAAAAACCAGCCTCTGCTGTTGCTTCCTTGGATCTCATCAGACAAGACTCCACTGTAATTTTGATCAGTAATGCCACATAGCTTTCATGTCAGTGGGGCATGAACCCACTTCCATGTTTTAGGGGTTATTATTATTGGCTGTCCTTCTGCTTGGGATATGCATCTTCATGAATGGCCTCACGTATGTGCAAAACTGAATAGAGCAGTTTCACAATGCATGTGTTCACCTACGATCTACGAAGTGTCAGACTGTGGGGAGTGAAGAAGAGAGGCTAGTGTTGATATATTGTGTATAAGCTTATTTTTTGGTGATTGTTTCATGGCTGAAGGAAACATTGAATAATTTGAGGAAATATGTCTGCCACTGATGAAGACTGTAAAAATAGTCTGGCTTTACAACAAGCAAAGGATTGAAATGCAATCCCACATTCACTGGGGTTAGGGGTGAAGGACCCTCATGAATGTGGAAAAACTGCAAATAAAAAACACTACTCATTTTACCTGAGAGAAGACCTCTCTATGGATTCCTGGTCCTCCAGTGCAACTCTATGGTTAACATCTGCCAGAAGTTGAATATGGATTCATGCTGAAGGACCTACAAATGCCTTGAGAAGTGTTTTCTCTAGAAATTTCTAGGCCTTCCAGGGCTCTATATGGTCAACCTCTGGCAGAGTTGTGCTGGAGGACCTAGAGATTCCTAGAGAGAACATCAAAACCGCAAATAAATCTGCAAAAGTCAAAGCCACAAATGTGGAGGGCCAATTGTACTATTGTAGCCATCAGTTTATCTTATTTCCACTAGGAATGACTTAGGGATCTAGGGATGTTTAGCCTGGAGAAGATAAGGTTAAGAGGTACTATGATAGCCCTGTTTAAATATTTGAAGAGATGTCATATTGAGGGGGAGCAAGCTTGTTTTCTGCTGCTCCAGAGACTAGGACCCGGAACAATGGATGCAAACTGCAGGAAAAGAGACTCCACCTCAACATGAGGAGGAACCTTCTGAGAGTAAGGGCTGTTCAACAGTGGAACACACTCCCTCGGAGATTGTGGTGGAGTGGCCTTCCTTGGAGCTTTTTAAGCAGAGGTTGGATGGCCATCTGTCGGGGATACTTTGATTGGGAGTTCCTGCATGGCAGGGGATCTTAACTTCTGTTGATCAGTTCCCATTGGCTATACTTCCTCTTTTTTGTGTGTGATTATTGTGTGACCTAGTGGCTGCCATGATTACCATGTATGAACATCCATTGTGCAGTGGTAGGCAGTAGAATGACTGGTACACCGTGGCCTGATGTTCAGTGGGTGCTCATGTGCATTGAGGTGCTTCCTGATGGACATCAGGATACTGGCTAGGCAGTGCCAGAACACAACACAACCACATATGTCCTTCAGAAGTGTCCAATGCACAGCAGATATGCCCAGTGCATATCTTTGTGAATCACTAATATGGTATGTGGTGTTTCTGCCATGAAGCTACAGATTCAAAAAGGTATTAAATGCAAGGTCAATGCCCTAGAAGGCCCTCTCTGGCATTCTTATCAACAGTACCATCATCATTCTCATCCTCATCCTGCCTTTTTCTTAGTCTGGGACTCAGAAGTGGCTTACAGTAGTTAAAAGAGGCATAACTAAAAAAAGATACTGATTATAAAAGTTAAAAATAGCATTAAACTGTGTATAAAATTAAGGCCAATTAAAAATCATAGCTATTAAAAATAACAAGCAAACAAAACACAGAGAGACAGTGCAGCAGAATTCTGAAAGGCTTGGTCCCCTTGAGCAGTCTGCCTTCAAAGGCCTGTTGAAAGAAAGAAAGAAAGAAAGAAAGAAAGAAAGAAGTTGTAACCTGCTTGTGGAAAGATATTAAAGGCAGTCTCAGCCCCTCTCTCAGAAGGGAATTTCCGAGCCTGGGAGCCACCAAGAAAGCCTTCCCCATGTTCCTACTCAATGTACCTGAGAAGATGGTGGGACAGAAAGAAGACCTACCACAGAAGACCTCAAAACACAGGAAGGTTCAGTCTTTCAGACACAATCATAATATCACACGACTCTTTCAGACGTGGGAAATTGGAAGTATAATGCAAGGGCAATCCAAACGCAATCCTGGGGTTTCACGTTATTGCGAATTAACTCTTCTCACGCAAATTCGGGCAAAAGGGAAGTCATTCCGAATGCAATCATGGGTTTTGCGTTATTGCACATTAAAGGTTCTCACGCAATTTCGGGCAAGGGGGGGTTATTTTCGGGTACTAGGAAGACATTCCGAACGCCTTCCGAACGCAATGGGGATTCATGTAAATTCGCTAAACTAGCGAATTTACATGAATCCGAATGGGCTCCATTCGGATTTGGGAGAAATTCCTCCCGTTTGAAAGAGTCCACAGATAAGTGTTGGAAGAGAGCACCAGGGCCATCCAGTCCAACCCCTTGCCATGAAGGAAGATGCAATGGGAGCCATTGCATAACTAAGGCAAACCTATCATGGGGTTTTCTTGGCAAGATTTGTTCAGAGGTGTTTTGGCCAAATGGTCTCCCTTTGAGGCTGAGAGAGAGTGGCTTGCCTAAGGTCACCCAGTGGGTTTCCATAGCTGAGCGGGGGATTTGAACTCTAGTCTCCAGAGTCATAGTCCAGTGCTCAAACCACTATGCTACACTACTTACTTACAGCATGATGATTCCATTTTAATGTATGGAATTCTGGGGTTTGTAGTTGGCAGAGGCAGTGGACTCTTTCAAACGGGGAGGAATTTCTCCCAACTCCGAATGGAGCCAATGCAGATTTATGTAAATTCGCTTGTTTAGCGAATTTACATGAACCCCTGCTCCGTTTGGAATTACTTCCCATTACCCGAAAATAACCCCCTCCTGCCCGAATTTGCATGTGAAGCTTTAATTCGCAATAACTTAAAACCCATGATTGCATTCGAATTGGCTTCCCTCTTGCCCAAATTTGCATGTGAAGAGTTAATTCGCAATAACGTAAAACCCATGATTGCATTCGAATTGACCTTAAATTATACTTCCAATTTAGCCTCGTGTGAAAGAGTCCAGTGTAGCACTCAGGCTGAGATTTCTAAATGCCCTTCCTGGAACTGTCAGTCCCAGGATCCCTAACACTATGTCCCCGAGCCTTGGCCCTGATGTTCAAGGAATTGTTGTTTTTTTGATGTATGGTATTGTATAACTTTTATCTTTTTGCTGGTTTTAACTATTGCTTAGTTTAATTCAGTTTTAAGGGGTGGGGGGTTGGGTAGTGGGTGACTGGATTGTTTTTAGTTTGTGTATTTTATTCCTGTTATACCCTGCTCCGATTGTTGAAACAGAGGAGCGGGTTATAAATAATAATAATAATATTAATAATAATAATAATAATAATAATAATTAAAATGTTGGCCTGTGATTCATCATCATCAAATCCCACCACCACCACCACCACCCTTCTCCTGCATGGTTTTTAATACTTTTGCAGATGAAGGAGACAGAGGACATTTGAAATCTTTCATGATATATGTTGTATATTCTTGGTAGGCCCCCAAAAAGTTATGCTATTTTGTGGATATTGAATGTTATTGTGTTTTGATGTATGGCCAACATGACTTCCCCAGGATATGTTCTCTGGGTTTGAGGATACAGCATTTTAGCCACAACAGGGAATTCTAAAGAAGAGGGAGCCAAAGGGCTGGTACCTAACTCCTTGAGGTTTTTATCCACAATTTTTTAAAACTGGGGCTTCATTTGTTCGGTTATGCCTACACAGCAGATGCCTACGCTGTGTATTTGTTTGAGCATTGGACTATGGAGATTATCAGACGGGGGATGAAATGTCCTTGTCCCATTCTTTTCATGTTCTCATAGCGCTATCGTGAGAAGATTTTCATATGATGTCATCCTTATCTGGACATTATCTCATCCAGAAAGGGCAATTGACTGTGATCATGTGAAAGACTTTCAAATGATGTTGCATAGATCCCATCATTGTCTCATCACTGAAGCATCATTGCCCGGCATTTTCATTAATGGGAGTTTGTGTTAATGCAATGCCTCTTCAATGACAGGACAATAGTGTTGTGATCTGAAATCTTTTCACGGGATTGCAGTCAAAGACATCCCCGTGTGATAATCTCTGACTCTGGCAATCAGGGTTCAATTCCCTGCTTGGCCATGGTCCAGCATCTTGAACAACATCTGCAAAGTCTAAAATTAAACCTAGAGTGGAGTAATTGACACTGAAGGCACCAGATGCACCTGGAAATATTGATACTGGTTGGGTATCAAATATGATGCAACCTACTGTGGGAATTTGTAACTTTCACTTCTTTTAGCTTTTATTTAAGCTCACTTCCACTGTCTTCCAAGTTCTCATTTTAAAATCTCCACTTAAGAGAGTATTCAGTGGAGGATGCCAATTTGCCACCGAATGTTTACCAAGCTGCAGAACTGAGGAGGCCAATTTGGAAAACCTTCCTGGAAACAATTCCGTGCCACTTTAGAGTTTCTGTTTCCAAACCTCTCTCTGTGGCCACAAAGTCTTGGAAACTTCCTTCGTTCTATGAAATCCCAGATTCCCTTGAAACCACAGCACTTTAGGAGGAAGGGCGTTGAGAAGAAAAGAAAAGCACCCTGGATTCCATAATCTGACCCAACGGCTGAAAATGGCAAAGCGGTTATTATTAGAATTGCAGCTGGCAGGAAATGGTTGCCCTCCGAGCTTCCTCTGAGTTGTCCCTCAAATGGCGATTATTCCAAGTAAACGATTAGCTGACATTAGCACATTTCCTGGTTCCTAAGGGTAAAAGCAGAAAAGCTGAAAAGGGCGGGGGAATAATAAAAATAGGTCTTGGTAATGATCCAGACCCAGTGTTATGGGGACTTAGAGGGGGTTCTTAGAGGGGGTGGAAAGACTTGGTTCTTAGAGGGGGTGGAAATAAAGTTATGCAAATGACATGCTGAGTTCAGTGGCTCAGTTGGTCTTTGACAACTGACCAACATTCATTCTCATACCAATCTAGCAACATATGTTTCCACTTTTTTTCTCTTCCATTTTTTTTATATGCAGTTGTATCTTGGCTTTGTTTCCCCTCCACAATTCAATCATCGCTCTCACATTCCATCTTTCCTACCCTATTTACTAGGCAATGGTGCCTGGTAACTTCCATGCTGGTGTAGCAGTGAATCCGTTCCAGGTGTCAGTCCAAACTTTAAAGAAGCTAGCCAAAATGCCAGGCCTAACCTTCACCCCAAACAGGTTCAGCATCTCAAATAGCTCTTTTAAAGCTAAAGAATTTTAAAAAACTGATAAGATTCACCATGCCACTAAGATGGAAGCTATCAGTTGCTACAATTACTAGGGATGATCCTGATTTCATAATGCCTGAAATCACTGTGAAGTTGAAGGCTTTCATGGCTGGCATCCATAGTTTTTTGGGGGGTTTCAGGCTATGTGGCCATGTTCTAGAAATCAAATCACTGTCTCAATTTTGTTCCTAGTTTTTTATAATGATAATTTTTTTTTAATTGAGGAGGTTGTCTTGTTCAAATACTGTGATTTTGTTACCTAAGTATTTTTTAGCAAATAAGCTGCCTAGGGTGACTAAGATCAAAGACAGTCTTTGCCCTTGGGGTTATTCTGCAAAAGGCATGACAGAAAAGGAAAAAGAGATGAAGAGGAAAGAGAAAAACAAATCAATGGAGGCACTAGCTCTTAAAGTCACACTTCTTATACCTACCAGCTGGGGGTGGAAATGTTTCAGTTCATATCCTGATGGAATGGCTGCTGCTGCTAGATAACAGCTGAGGGGAAGCCAAAAGTGGAGATCTGTCAGCAAAGGTGATGGAGAAACTTTCCTTTTCTCTCTCTGGTAGGGGTTCTTCCACATTAAAAAACTACAGGGCTGTGATTCCACTTTAACTGCTGTCTTGC
Source organism: Urosaurus nigricauda (assembly GCA_034509955.1). Classification (NCBI taxonomy): domain Eukaryota; kingdom Metazoa; phylum Chordata; class Lepidosauria; order Squamata; family Phrynosomatidae; genus Urosaurus; species Urosaurus nigricauda. The sequence continues at coordinate 7,034,747 of JAOEGL010000004.1, forward strand.
AAAACTATGGGATTTGCATTGCAGCTAGAGGCATTTACAGGGATTATACAACTCCCTTGTTGCAACAGTTCCACTTGTTGCTGGACTGTTTTTGGATACAATTCAAAGTGCTAGCTATGATCTTTAAAGCCCCGCATAGCTCAGATCCAAGTTATTTGAATGATTGAATTCTCTGTTATAAACCATCCTATGCTCTGAGATCTTCTGGAGAGGCTCTTCTCTCTATCCCACTACCCTAACAGGTACATCTGCTGGGACCATGGGAAAGGCAGGGCCTTCTCAGTGGCTGCTCCCAGGCTCTGGAACTCACTTCACAGAGAGCTTAGACTGGCATTCTCCCTTCTTTCTTTCACAGACAACAAAGACTTTTCTATTCTGACAAGCATTTGAGGAGCGATAATATAAGGCACATCTTACACAATGGGCTGGATATTGCTCATTGCTGTACATGTGTGTGTTTTAGTGATACATGTTTTATCCTGTTTTTAATTTTTTGTTAGTTTAATCTAGATCATGGATTTTCAACAATTTTTTAAAAATTCTTTCTGATTTTCAACAACAACGACAGGACCAATTGGCCTGGTTTTCATTTTGCTTCCAAGGTAAATTCAAGGTAAACTACGAAGCCTTCATCAGCTTGAAAGACTGTGACCTCCCTTATGAGCCTGCCCAGAAAATAAGATTCTTAGTGCAGGTCTTGATAAATGTCCCACCACTCCAAAAAACTAGGCTAGTGAACCCATGAGACGTGATCTGCTTGGCAGCAGCACATCATTGGTGGACCTGCCTGCCAGGTGAAGTCAGGTTGGCTCCATCTCTGTTGAGCTTCCAACAGGCACCATGACTGTTATTTTTCATGATCTTTGGTCCTTAAAATTAATTTTAAAACTACAAAGGCAGAGCAGCACAGAGCTGCAAACGGCTACAAGGGCCATATAGTCCAACCCACTGCCATGCAGGAATACATAACTAACATGTTCGTAAAATATGGCCATCTGATCTCTATTGAAAGACCTTCGATGAAGAAGAATCCACCACCCTCAAAAATAATCTGTTCCACAGTTTGACCTATTCAAATATGAATTTGTTTGCCTACCAGGGCAAAGAGAACAGAGAGGGGTCAATTAACCCCAGTCAATTGGGAGGGAGTTCCATAGTCCAGGAGCAGCCACCCAAAAGTCTGTTTCCTATGTCCTCATCAAATGAGCCTGTGATGGATTGTGAATATGGAACAGTTACAGAGTGGCAGATACTAAGTAGCTGATACAGAATACTGGCCACTGTTCTTATGCAAATCACCGATATAGGAATTTGGTGCAGAGTAAATCTCCGATTACAGTATTTTCTATGCTGGATATTATATTTCTGTGTAGAAATTCCATTTTTTGCACAAAATAACCATGTGTAAATTGTGCACTGAATAAATCCTGAATTGCAAAGATTTTAATCAGTCCAGGATTCTTTTCATCAGGATTTCTTGACACTTAAAAATGATTTTTTAAAAACCTTTTTGGGGAATATTTTTAATCTTCTTTCCATGCCTAGATTTAGGCCTCAGTTCTTAGTTGCTGAGATATGACCGCCTCCTTTTCCTACAGAAGCAATCCGACATCAGTGTTGGTATCTTGAGGGCCTTTTCTGCTGTTGATGTTGCTCCCTGGGACTAATGAATATTTCAGGAGGAGTATTTACCTAATGCACAGTTGATTTTGTTAAATAGGCCACCCTGTCTTAAGAGAGCTACAGCGGCACTTGACAATAATGGAGTGAGAACACTTTCCTGCAAGTGTTAATTGAAGAGCTGCTCAGACAAGTTCCGGATTTGTTTATCTGGGAAGGAAAAAAAAAAGACCCCTCAACCCCTCAACCCTCAAAGACAAACCTCCTAATAATATCTTTTCTTTAGCACCGTAGCCTCTTCCGCTCAAATGCAAGGAGCTGCTTGCAATCAGCAGGTGCAAAACTGTGCTCCCAGTGTGATCAAAATCTCTTGTTGACAAGGACAATGCTCTCTCCGGGACTCTGGATTTTATTTTCCAATTTGCATGAAGATGGAATAGGCCGAGTGTTCCTAGTTCAGCAATTACATTTCACACCTTCCGCTTTCCAGTAGCTGGTGTGCTATGCGTAATGTGGTACATTTTGTTAGCGGAGAGTGTGTGTATTTGTGTGTGCGAAGGAACAGCAGACAAAGCCGTGGGTGCAGATTTTTGCAACATGCAAGCATGTGTCTAATTAACACATAGGCAGCCCAAACAAACTGGTGATTTTGTTCCATCTGGCATAGGCTGGAAATGTGTCTATTAAGCTCAGGTTGTGTAGTGACTCCCCCTCTCCACACACATAACTTGGATTTCAACTGACAGATACCAGCTTGAGCACTCATACATGAAGACCTCTCTCTAGTGTATCAGGTTGATAAGATCAGAATCTTCTGAGTGACTTACATTGGCATTACTGGGGTTAGGTTAGCATACGATTGGTGGCATTGCACAAGGAAGTACTCAATAACTAGTTTTTGCACAACAGTTTTTCCCAAGCTACACAATGGCAGCAGGATCAAGCAGTTCCACACCTCTCCAAATTCAATTTATCACTGATTGGCTGGAAGGTATAGGGAAAGCTGCACTGCACCATTGCCCTGCCTTACTGACATTTCCTAGTTCTTTATCACACTAGGGGGCAAACAGGATTTAAATGAGAGTTAAACTAGAGAAAACCAGGAAATGTCGTGTGATAAACACTAGGCATTTCCTGGTTTTCTCTTGTTTATAACTCTTATTTAAATCCCATTTGCCCCCTAGTGTGATAAAGCAGCTATATTAGTGGAGATTGAATGATGGAATAGAGAGCATGGTTATCAAATCTGCAGATGGCACTAAATTAGGAGGGGTAGCTAATACCTTAGAGGAGAGGTTCAGAAATCAAAATGACCTTAACAGTTTAAAAGGCTGGGCCAAAACTAGCAAAATAAATTTCAACAGGGAGAAATATAAGACACTGCAATTAGACAGTAAAAATGAAATGCACAGATACAGGATGGGTGATACTGGGCTTAATGACAATACATGTGAAAGGGATCCATGAATCTTAGTAGTTGAATAGACCCTAGCTGGGGTTTATCAATAAGATTAAGGCCAACAGCTTCAATACAGTGAGGATGAAATGGCTTGTGATTTTATAAAAGAAAGTGAAGAAAGGGAAATAGATTGATCCATCTAGAGAAAAGCTTTTGAGGTGATTAGTTCTTAAAATTATTACTTTGAACCCTCATGCATTTATCCATGTTTGTAGTGCTGAGATGAGATTGCTACCTCTTTTTGCAGTTAGTCTCAAAAGTGATACAAGATCATTCTCCATACTCTGTTAAGTGCGTAGTGTAAACACGCACCCAGTGAAGACAGAAAAGTTTGGAGGGGCCAGACCCAACTCTGCAAGAATGGAAACATCTAGAAAGGGCTGAAGAGTTCAATCTAGTCTTCCCTTTTGCCTTTTCAAATGCCAGACTCCATGATGTAATGGATGGTGTCCTCTGCAATAAACATAAGTATCCGAATAAGTTGTTCCTGATCAGGGATGAGATTTTGGGTTTGCTGTAGCAGGTTCACAGAAAATGTCAGCTCAGCGGGAAAGAATTGCAAAGGTCACATCTGGGAGACAGACACAAAGTTAACTTTCATCCATCCATCATGCAAGTCTATGGCTCCTCTGAAGTCAGAATGTTCTGCAAGTATCTAGTCAGGAAAGCAGAAAAGTAATTTTAGTCCCTGGATGTCATAGTTTTGAAGGAGAGTTTGCGACTGTGTCTCTTCTGATTTAGCTGGACTATGAGTAATGCTGGCAGGCAGCTCGATTCTTTCTGAGCTTTTGTTTGAACTTCAGGTTGTTGTTATTTGGGGATAGGATTCAGCACCTTGGATAGTTCTTTAAATGTCCTGGCTGAGATCTGGAGTGCATTCACCAGTCCATCATCATGGATGCCATCCACTGCCTACTGGCCCAAATTCTATAAAGTGGTGCCAGCATTTGCAGTGGATTGAGAAAGCTTTATCACTTAGGCAAGGATCCTATTAATGACATACACAGACATAAGTCCCCCTCATGCTTTCTGTGTATGCACCTCAATCTCAGTGTCAAGCATGTACTTAGTAGAGAATTTTCCATTCATGAAAACTCTTTCTGAGAAAATGGACACCTTATAACATTGGCCAGTATTCTGTTATTGATGTTGCTGCTGTGTGCCTTCAAGTCATTTCCAACTTATGGCGACACTAATGCGAACCTACCATAGGGGTTTCTTGGCAAGATTTGTTTCGAGGAGGTTTGCCAATGCCTTCCCCTGATGCTGAGAGCATGTGACTTGCCCAAGGACACCCAGTGGTTTTCATAGCCAAGCTGGGAATCGAACCCTGTATTATATACCCACTATTTAGTGACCTCATGCCATGGCCCTGATCTGGCCTTTCAAGGGTCCAAAAAGGAGCAATTGTGAATGTGGCTCCTTTTTGTGCCCTCGAAAGGGTGCTATAGCCACGTTGCATGGCTATGCAGTGCTCCTTCAGTGTTGCATTGTATGGATGCAGCGCCAGAGGAGTGCCATGACACTGTGCCATGTGGAGCAGTGCATGGCATCAGGTTGCCCTGGGGGTGGAGTCGGGCATGCGTCATGAGACCCCCCAGCTGGAAGGGCTTAAGACCCCCAACACCCCAGCTGGAAGGGCTCAAGACCCCCAACTCCCCCTGTTCTGGGTTCCAAGCAAAATGGTATTGCTGAACCAGATACAGAAATGGAAAAGAGCCATTGAAGCAGTCTAGAGTGAGGAAATGTGGTCTTTTATCATGAATGCAATCCTTCAAACAGAAGCCACCTGATGAAAAGCATCTCACGTCTGCTCCATTCATCTGTTTGAATGATGTGGGAGTGAGCAGTTTGCATCAAATTCATACTTTGGGAGAGGCAAGCATTTTTGCTGAGTTTTCTTCTTGCTTAAAAGCTCTCTGCAAATAGAAAACCAGCGCAGCAGAAAAATTGCCAGGCTAGATTTCTTCTTCTTCTTCTTCTTCTTCTTCTTCTTCTTCTTCTTCTTCTTCTTCTTCTTCTCCCTGATGTGTTAATTCAGCATTCTCCAACAGGTCTGGTTCTTTACAGATGTGTGGGACTGCAGTGCCCACAATTCTCCTGGTAATGATGGCGCTGGGAGTTGGAAAAAAGGTAAATGTAAAGGTAGTCCCTTGACATGAATGTCTATCATATATACTCGATTATAAGTCGACCTCATATATAAGTCAAGGGCAGGTTTTGGAGCCAAAATTATGGATTTGGATATGACACATGGATGTCAAGGGTAAAACCTAGGTGTCCCAATGTGCACTGTGACCAGAAGAATGCTAAGGTCATCATTCCTCATTGGAAACCCTTTGGTTGGGGTGCTGCCTGCCTTAAGAGCTAAGGGGTTTTTTGGAGCTGGCATTGGCTGACATAGCTACAATGACAGATTCCTGCCACTTTGGCTATATCTGATGATGCAAGATCTCAGCCAATGTTTTCTCATGGAGTTCCACCTCTAAAACAGCTGATGGCTTGGCTCAGCATTAGCAATATTTGCCTGAGTAGTTAGAATGGGTCACAACACAGTTTAAAACAAAATACATCATAAAGCGTAATTATTATCAAAAAGAATGTAAAAACAAATAAATAATCTTACAGGTTGAGTCACCATTATCCACAATGCTTGGAACAAGAAGTGTTTGGGATTTTGAAGGGTTTTTTTTTGGGGGGGGGGGATATTTGCATATAATGAGATATCTTGGAGATGAGATCCAAATCTAAACATGAAATTAATTTATGTTTTGTATACATTTAGTACACAAACTTTATTTCATGCATAAAACAGTGTGCACACACTGAACCATTGGAAAGCAATGGTATCACTATCTCAGCCACCCATGTGGACAATTTTGGATTTTGGAATATTTTGGATTTCAGAATTCTGGATACGGAAGACTCAACCTGTATTAAAACTGGGCAAGTTGTAAAAGCATTCCAAATATAACAATGAGTAGAAACATACAGGACTCTTACTGCTTTACAATTAATAGACGACACAAACTTTGTTTAGTCAATTTTTCAGGGATGTATTAGTTTCATAAAGCATCATTTTAATCAACCTGGAGAGAATTTGGATTTTCAAGATGAATCCAGTGTAATTTTTTTATCTAGGTAATTTAGCTCTTTTTAAAAGCAAACAAACAATCCACCCTTCCATCAACTGCTGGCAACATTGCTCCAGGCATCTCAATACAGTTGAAACTAAGCAGAAGAAAGGCAAAATATGGACATCAGATGCAAACAGTCATCTGTTTAAGAGCTGTTTTGGGTTCATCCTCAAAATGATCAGATTACAGCTGTATAGATTCCATGCCAGTGCGTTTTTTGTTTCTGGTCTCTCTGGGTTTTAGTCAGTATAATGGAACAGAAAGGATACTGCTTGTTACCTTGTAGGCCTTCAGCAATGTGCATTGATTTTCTTCATCAGATTTCCCACTGGGTGCATAAGAATTTCCCTTCCTAGAAGAAAATTTCCCTCCAGACTTATATTCAAAGGACTGGAACAGATTTTTTGCGCTAAAAATGTAAAAAGGAACATGCAAAATAGACAAGAAAAACATTTTAGAGAACAGCAAAGCAAGTTTATAACTTGCTTTGGGTTGACACCCTTTGAGCAGGTGGGTTGCTCAGTTTCTAAGGTTGTATCCACCCTGCAGAAATAATCCATTTGTTGCCATGTTTCAGTGCTATGGAATTTTGGGAATTATAGTTTTGTGAGACATTTAGCCTTCTCTGTTAGAGAGCTCTGGTGCCACAAGAAACTAAAATTCCCTTCCATAGCTTTGAGCTATGGCATTAAAGGGGTGTCAGACTGGAGTGCAGATACAACCTGAGAGTATCAAGGATTACCAGCAGGGATGTAGCTATGGGAGGTTGGCAAAATGAGGCCGTCACCTTCCCAAACAAGAATGTTGCTAGCCCCCAATAAAATCTTTCTTTAGTTCCATGACTAAGGGAGCTGAATATGGAGAACAAAAAGCTGAAAGGTGATAGGGTAGCCATCTGAAATGAGGTTGGGCAGAAGACAGGGACAGCTTGTTTTCTGTTCCTCCAGAGACTAGAACTGGAAATCTCCAATTCTAACTTGGCCGTCGGTTTTAACATCTGTAGCTAGTATGACCGTAGATCTCTGGCAGTACAACACTCAAACCACCACACCTCTCTAGTTGGCAACATACATAGGTACATAAAATAAAAAAAAAATGTGATGCAGCCTTGATGTATGGTCTCTGTGAATGGATCTGTTTTAGCTGGGACTCATAATAAAATTCAGGTCAAAATATTCTACATATCCAATTTCAGCTTGTGTTTGGACTCTGCAAACCCTGAGGAGGCTTGAATCAAGGCTTCCATAATCTGCTGTTTGGTACCCTGCCTCTGGCATCATCAACAATCCAACCTCTCTGCAACCGGCAGATGCCACAATCTGTGGCGCAAGAACATCCTATTGCTCACAGTTTTGTCCTGAATTTTATCCTGAATATCCTGACATGGCCTGACCCCATGTCAGCTGACTTCACAGACCAGTGAAAACAGAGCACAGCATTTATAAAGCTTAAATAAGATTCTTCTTCTCTTCCATCTAGGCATGATCTGTCAGCAAGTTAACTTTGCCTTAGGCCATCCCTTGCTCTTTTAGTTTTCATTTATTTATGAACACACCACACCCAATGCTCCATCTCTTTTTAACGGGGGGGGGGGGGGGTGGTAAGGGAAAGGATGGGATATTTTACTTGATATTGTTTTAATCCTTGTTGTAATCCGCCCCAATTGCTTGTTCAGAGGGGTGGACTAGAAATAAATATTATTATTATTATTATTATTATTATTATTAGCCACAGTTTTTTTAAGAGCTTGGAATTGTTACTTTTTTGGACTGCGGAGTTCAAATTTGGGGAGGATGCTGGGACTTATAGTTTTAAAAAAGTATCCCCCCCCCCAAGTTCTTTAGATACCATATTCTAAAATGTTCTCTCAACATTTCAGTATTTATTTTTTAGTTGGTTAAATAAAAATACTTTGAAAATTAATGTTTGAACAATGGCATCCGAATCCTGCAAGTCAATGTTCAGCAAACTGGTGCCCTCTGAAAGTGGCTGCACTGTCTGGGGATGAAGGGTGTTGCAATCTGGCACATCTGGGGTTTGGGTGATCAAGTTAAGGGAAGCAGCTGGAAGTAAGCAAGTTGGGCATAAACACTGTTTTCCTGAGCTCTGGCAAAGTACCTGCTTCTTATCTCCAGAGAAACATGTTTTGTACCAAAAATGTTCTCTCCCCCTTGTTCCAAAGCATCCCTCATGTGAAGGGAAACTTCTCTCCATTAACAGATCCTGCCCTTCCCTAGTCATAATGAGTCACAGTTTGGCTTCTCCAGCAGCCTGAGGTCAGACAAAGGAGGTTGCATCCAGCAGCCCCCTTATCACACAAGCTTTTCTGTCTCTCTGTTATGGGGCACAGCTTTCCACTCTTGGAAGCCAAGAACCAGAAATTCTTTGCAGTCTGGAGATCTGCCCGCTGATGAATTCTTTGCAGCTTTTGGAACTGAGCAAGACCCATGAGGCGCCCTGGCTGTGTCTCTCTCTGACTCGCCCTGGACAAGAGGCAGACAAAAGCAGGAAGCTGGGCGCGTGCTTGGCAGGAGGATGGGAGTTGGTTCCAAGGAATGCTCTGGGTGAGATGGGTCATTCAGTCACTTGCCCCGGACAATGGCTATCTTGTTTGGAACAGCAATTGCCCTTACTTTGACTATTTCCCTCAGTGTTGAAAGCTTTGTAACTGGGAGAAATGCCCAGCTAGAAGTGGGGGTCTCAGAATAGTAGCGTTGTAAGGGAATCCCAAGGATAATCTAGGCTTAACCCTTCCAAGGCAAGAACCCATAGCTGAAGCATCCCCGAGAAGTGACTATCCAGCCTCTCTATGAAGTTTATCACACAGAACCGGAATTTAAACTAGAAAAAACCCACAAAAGTGGGTAGATTTTTGAACAATGTCAGGGGTTAACCCAAACAAAAAGTGGGGGAAAACCTGCAAAAGCGGGTAGATTTTCAGATAACCCATGGAAAATGGAGAGTTAGGGCCTTGAGATCTAGTAAACCTAGGTTCATGGCACAGGAAAAAAGTTTTTTTTGCTAAGGCTAGTTGAATCACAGGGGCCGTCCAGACTACCATGTGAACCAGTTTGTAAACCAGTTTAAAATCGAGAAGTTCATACTGGCGCCGGTTTTAACACTATCAAATCCGGATCTTGCACACTCGTTGCGGGGCAAATCCCCCTAAACCCGGTTTTTCCCAAAGTGGTGTATTTACCATTTCTTTTGGGGAAAACCGGTTTGAGGGAATGTGAGCTTGGCTCCGATCATGACTGAGTCAAGTTCAAGGAAGGGGAAAAGGCCAGGGAGGTGGAATATGCCTCTTCTCCCGGCAAAATCAGGCACTCCTGCATTTTTAAATATTTTTTATTTTATTTTTATTTATTATTATTTATTTTATTTTAATCTAGTCTATTTATTATTTATTTTATTTTCTTTATTATTTTATTTTATTTATTATTATTTTTATTTTATTTATTATTATTTTTATTTTATTTTTACAATTTGACAGCTCATGCACATTCTACACGAGGCTCTTTAAACTGGAGGTTCCCTTTCAATTCGTTTAAAGAGCCCCATTCATAATGAGCTTATGAATGGGGATTTGCAAACTGGTGGGGAAACTATCCATATATGGATTGGGGGTTTCCCCCCTTGTTTAAATAGCCCCATTGAGCTCACTATGAATGGGCCTCTGAATGGAAAGGGAACCTCTGGTTTAAAGAGCCTCGTGTAGAATGCGCATGAGCTGTCAAATTGTAAAAATAAAATAATAATAATAAATAAAATAAAATAAATAATAAATAAAATAAAATTTAAAATAAAATAAAATAATAAAAAAATAAAAAAAATTCAAGAGTGCCCGATGAAGCACTGGGTGCTGATAAAAATGAAGGAGGAGGAGGAGGAGGAGGAGGAGGAGGAGGAGGAGGAGGAAGGGAGGTGGGGAAAGGATCCCCACAAGCTGCACCGCTCCATGCGCATAAGCTGTCAAATATATAAAAGTATTTTTAAAAAAACCAAGCAGCTTGCGCAGCCAAAGGCCGCATCAGATGTCACCATGATATCATTTGATTGACAACCAAGAGGCTCCATCTTTAATCGTTACTTTTGCATGTATGAACTTAAGTGGGATAAAATCATCGATGGGGGTAAAGGGTAGTATGAACTTCTTTCCGGAGAGATTCGGTAATGCCATGCACAATCTCATCCGGATCTAACCAGGGCAAATGGGCTAGTATGAATGGGGCCACAAATCACTTTTTTCAACTAGCCAACTTTTTTTCTGCCTGTGGCCAGGATGTGTGCCTCTGAGCATGGACAGGTTGCACCTCACTTCCTCCAGAAAAACCAGCAGTACCAGTCCTTAGAACCTCCTTGGATTCATGGCCTTCCTTTCAAATGGAGCACTCATTGCATTTCTAAGCATGGCTGGGCACTATACCTGGGGCATTTCCTGGGGCTGAAAGGAAGGTCTCTTCTAAAAATGTGGGACCTTTGACAAGCAGGAAGAAAGAACAGATCTCATAGCATTTGGCAGTCAAGGCTGCCCCCTTGGGTCATAAATATTTTATCTTCTGTTGATCCAAAGGCAGGCTGCAGGAACTGATCAGTTGTCACTGGCAAGGGAAGAAAGTAAAACTCACAAGTGAAATCTAATGAAAGCATCACTTGTAGCACCAAGAGGGTCTCTCTCATCCCCTCCCCACACCTCTCCCCTGAGACTTCAGCAAAGACCACAGTCCTCAAAAAAGGGATAAGATTATTAATTCCTCCCACAGAACATGGATCCAGTTTCAGGGCTTTGGCTAGAACTTTTGTTTTCTTTCTTCAAATCCAATATGTCTTTCCACCAAGAGAAACACAGTTGCCGTGGAAACAAAATAAGGGGGGGTCGACAGTAGTCCCCCGGGGGTGATAACATGCGTAGACATGGGGCCTTTTCATACTACACAAATATATCATTATGATTCCACTTTAACTGCTACAGCTAGGTCCAATGGGATTCTGGAACATGCAGTTTGGTGATGCACTACAGCTTTCTGGCTGAGAATTCCCAATGGCTCTCCCTAAACTCCAAATCCCAGGATTCATAGGACTCTTTCAGACGTGGGAAATTGGAAGTATAATGCAAGGGCAATCCAAACGCAATCCTGGGGTTTCACGTTATTGCGAATTAATTCTTCTCATGCAATTTTGGGCAAAAGGGAAGTCACTCCAAATGCAATCATGGGTTTTGCGTTATTGCGCATTAAAGGTTCTCACGCAATTTCGGGCAAGGGGGGGGGGTTATTTTCGGGTACTAGGAAGACATTCCGAACGCCTTCCGAATGCAATGGGGATTCATGTAAATTCGCTAAACTAGAGAATTTACATGAATCCGAATGGGCTCCATTCGGATTTGGGAGAAATTCCTCCCGTTTGAAAGAGTCCATAGAATCATAGAGACCCCAAGGGCAATCCAGTCCAACCCCATTCTGCATGCAAAAAGACACAATCAAAACACTCCCAACAGATGGCCATCAAGCCTCTGCTTAAACACCCACAAAAACGGAAACTCTACCACACTTGGAGGCATCTTCTCCCACTGTTGAAATTTCTTTTCCTGTAGGTTGAATCCACTGCTCCTTTCCCTATTCTCTGGAGCAGCAGAAAACAAGTTTGCTCCATCCTCAGTATATCCATTTAAATATTTAAACAGGGCTCTCCTATCACCCCTTGACCTTCTCTTCTCCAGACTAAAAATATCCAGCTTCCTAAGATGTTCTTCATAGGGCTTTATGTGTCTATGTTTCCAAGACCCTTCACCATTTTGGTCTCCCTCCTCTGGACACATTCCAGCTTGTCTACTTCCTTCTTGAATTGAGATGCCCAGAACGGGACATGTTTGCAGTCTCTCAGAGGAGAGGGATGGAACCTCACCTGGGATTTCTTATCTACTCTCAGAGAAGTGTGTTTGCCTGACAGCTTTCCAGGTGTTGCACACTCCCATGAACCTCTACAGCTTACCTCCTTCCAAAGTGATGACTTTCAACCCTTTGGTTTGCTGGATGTTTTACACTTCAACTTCCAGCATGGCTAATAGGAATTCTGGGAGCTGAAGTTGACAAGATGTGATGGACTAAGTGCTGGGTGCACATCGAAAGGACTACTTAGATTGCTTGGGCAGTTGGCCAAGATGTGATGGGGTGTCCATTATGGGGCCCTTAAACTGGTGCTGAACTGAACTTATGGAACTCACTGTTGCAGGATTTGGAGATATTGGCATTGGGTTCTGTTGGTTTTAAGCATTAAAGTTTATTGTATTCTGGATAGGTTGCCCACCAGAAGAACTCATTTGTTTACAGGCAGCATATGGTCATGCATCCAGAGGGGGCTATTGATTTTATTTATTTAGACAGTGCCTTAAAAGTTGACCTTACTTGCTTTGAACAAGGCTAGAGTCAGTGTGGTATAGTGATCTGAGCATTGGATTGTGACTTTGGAGGCCAGGGTCTGAATCCCCACTTAGGCATGGAAACTCATTGGGTGACCTTGGCCAAGTCACACTCTTTCAGCCTAGAGAATGACAAAAGAAAATGCTCTCTGAACAAATCTTGATAGGAAAACCCATTCTTTCACTCATCTTAGGGCTGTTGTAAGTCAGAGACAACTGGAAGGCACACAATGACACGAACAACAGTGCAGTTCTTTGGATAGCTCTTTTAAACGTCGGACCAAAACCAAGAGCAGATTTACCACCCCAGTGATACTGAAACCACCAGCTGTCATTGAGATCTACTCACACGGCATACACTTGTTTTGATCACAGATATTTGCAAGGCCCTCTGTGTATTGCTGCTGTTGTGAGCTTTTAGCCAGACAGAAGGAGGAGGATGTGAACAGCTGGTGAGAAAGAAACAAAAATCTTCCCTAAATCATTTTAACAGTCAAATTTTAACAAGGTTGTTAGGATTCACAGTTTGTGGGCTCCAAATGCACAGTAGCAGATATTTGCTGCTGTCTGTGTCTCCCTCCCTCCTTCTTACACACACACACACACACACACACACACATTCATTCACTGGTGCATTGATTTAATTTGCTTCCAACCTTCCCAGACTCTGCAGACAGGTAAGGTCACCTCTGCTGTTCCTGCAACAGCTTGGACCTGCTGTCTGTCTTATGCGGAGAAGTCCTCTAATGATTTCGTGTTTGATGGACTTCGTGGACTCGCACTGCCTGGCGATATCTCAGCCCCCTTCTGCATGCTCTGCCTGTTAAAAAGGCTTCCTGCTGACCTGGATAGATTGCTTCTGCAAAGAGGCAGAAAAGGAGAAACTAAAAGTGTAAGATAGGACAAAGAGTCAGGTGGCCTTTGACCTTGGCATTGTTTGTTACTCCTTAACTTTCTTAAGTGGCTAAAAGGAAGACATTTTCTTTAAGTCCCCTTTAAGGTATATCCACATTACACACTTTATATCAGTTTCATATCACTTTAATTGTCCTGACTCACTCATATAGAATCTTGGGATTTGCAGTTTTGTGCAAAATGTAGAATTGTCTACCAGAGAACTCTAATGCTACATTTCAAGGGAATGCACTAGAGTTCCCAGTCTTTGATCCTCCAGATGTTTTGGACTTCAGCTCCCATAATTCCTGACTGTTGGCCAAATTGCCTGGGGTTTCTGGGATCTGAAGTTCAAAACAAACAAAGGACCAAAAGGCTGGGAACCACTGTACAACATAGTTCAAAATATTTCATCAGTCCACACATCCCAGGTTTCTATAGGATGGAGCTATAGCAATTCAAGTGAGAGAAAAGTGCTAAAATTGTGCAATGCACCTCTTGATTAAGGTTGCTGTACAAAGGCCTAGTTCGCTTTTAAGACTTGGGGAAACATATGATTTTGGAATGAAAACAGAGCCTCTTATCAGCTATCCTTTCCCAAGCAATCCTTTAGACCAGGGTAGGAAATTTCTTTCCTAATGTGACAGGAATTCATACCTTATTTGTATCCATTGGCTACAACAACTTGCTATGGACTGGCAATCGATGCTGCACAGACCAGCACCTGTCCTTGGACCACCACTTTGAGTGCATTTAGACAGCTCTATCATATACTGGCTCTGAATGGAAAGCAAACAATCCCCAATGGCCAGGCACTGGCAACTAAAATACAGTGATTGGGATAGGCTTGGGGGATTTGTGAGAGCTAAAGAGCAGAGCCAAGCAATCCTGGCATGTAAGAATTTTTCTGAAATTTTCAGAAGGATCCCCCCCTCTTTTTTTTTCCTGGAGCAATTTCAGTTGAACACAAGCCATTTGCAAAATGTTTGCAGTGTGAATCTGTTTTAGCATCTTTAAAAATATTTTAGAAGAGTCTTGCTATGGTACATTTAACAGTTTCATTTTTCCATTAGTTCATGTGTATTAAGAGGTGTTTCTTCAAATGCATGGAATACAATATTCAAAGCCTGGTATGCGTGTGCAGCATATTGTGGGGATGGGACTGGAATAAAATGGGCTGCAGGAAACAAGAAGTGCATTCATCATTAACACTGGTCAGAAAGTGAAGTTGAAGGCTTTCATGGCTGGAATCCATAGTTTCTTGTGGGTTTTTTGGGCTGTGAGACCGTATTCTAGAAGAATTTATTCCTGATGTTTCACCACCAGCTGTGGCTGGCATCTTCAGAGAATACTGGCATGTTAACATGTAAATCACTTCCAACCAAAAGTATATATATATATCCCACTCTTTTCAATGCTAGCATTATCTGAAGATGCCAGCCACAGCTGCTGATGAAACATCAGGAATAACCTCTTCTAGAACACAGCCTCATAGCCTGAAAAACCCACAAAAAACTACTAGTCATAAACTTTCAATGGGGTGATGAACAAAAATATCCTGGTTACTAGTAAAGTAGTTACCTGTTAATGGCCTGAATCCTATCATTGCTCCCAACCAGAGGAGACCCATTCAGCCTGTGTGATTTACATTTGTGTTGTCTTTGAACAATTGATTCAAAGGGTCTACTTTGATAGGGAATACCAATAGGATGCTGACCGATGCTGCCAGTGATGGCTAGTGGCTGGGGTGTCAGTGGGGTGGTGTATCTACTCTAGGGACCTTATCAGACGTTGGAAATTGGAAGTATAATCCAATGGCAATCCAAACACAATCATGGGTTTTACATTATTGCGAATTAAAGCATCTCACACAATTTCGGGTAATGGGGGGGTCATTTTCGGGAAATGGAAAGTCATTCTGAACGCATTCCAAATGCAATTGGAATTCACATAAATTCACTAAACTAGCGAATTCACGTGAATTCAAATTGGCTCCAATTGGCTCAATTCACAATAAAGAGAAATTCCTCCCATCTGATAAGGTCCTAGGTTTTCATACGGATTTTTAAAGGCTATTTAAGGTGCTGATGCAGCTCCTAAATAATTTCAACACCTTGGGTAATTCATTCAAAGTCTGGGTCCTAGGGGCCAATTTGCACTCTTTTCCGGACCACATCCTCCTCAGAGCAAGCCCAAATCTTCCATTTTCCCCTGAAGTCTCTCTCAAAATGGTGAGAGAAAGTGATATTGTCACCATTGTGAGAGGAACTGCAGAGGAAAATAAAGAGATTTGGGGAAATGCATGATTCTAGGGTGGAGGAGGTGTGTGTGTTTTCATGTTTGTGGGGCTCTCTGCATGGTTTTGAGGGGCAAAAATTACCCCAAAACCATACTGGACTTTTAAAAAAATCTAGGGCATAGTCTTCAGGTGCTACAAAAGTGTTTAGGAGTCAGGTGTTGCCAATGGATCTCACTACAATTGGCCATATCCACAGATATTTTTTTTAATCCACAGATCCAACCTTTTTAAAAAAAAAAAAAAAATTATAAATTCCAATAAGCAAACATTGGCTTTGCCATTTTATGTAAGAAACACCATTTTACTATGCCATTGTATTGAATGGGTCTTGAGCACCCACAAATTTTGTTATCCACATGATCCTGGAACCAAACCTCAGTGGATACCAAGGTCCCACTTTAACTCCACCCCGATTTAAAGTCTGGAGACTTTACTTGGGGAACTGAGAAGCCGTGTGATTGACAGTTCAGAGATCGAGAGCCAGGGTATCAATCAGAAGCTGGGGATCCATAGGATCACAGGCCACTCAGTTTGAAGGACATTGTGTTGGGAAAGCATGCCTTCTGCTCTTGGATGCCATGGGAGTAATGGAGGCAATCTTTGCTGCTCTCCATGGTACTGCAAAGGCAAGCAATGACCAGCTGCTCTACAAGCCTACTCTCTTGTTTCACATCAGCCTCCCCAGCCTGCTGTCTTCCACATGTGTTGGATTAGACATGCCCTCATCCCCAGTCAATGGAGGACACCCGATTGGGGAAAGCTGATGTAGATCTTTTTGCTCCTTCCTCCAGGATGTTACTTAATCCTGCTTTGTGTTGGTTTCCCCTCCTTGACCATCTAAGTCAATAATTTCCAAAATCTGGTCCACCCAGTATTTTTGACTTCAGCTCCCAGAATTCTCAGTCACTTTGGTCAATGGGCTGGGATTCTGGGAGCTGACGTCCAAGATACCTGGAAGGCTGGAGTTGGGGAATCACTGTTTTAGTGGTAAGCGTATGCTATGTTTCACATTAAATTGTTGATGCTTCGTAACAGATGTCATCTGATACCACACACAGAATCACAGAACTGTAATTCAAATGGAACCCATAGATCATTTAGTCTAGCCCTGTAGCTTAGTCATCCTTGATAGGTTCCTCAGTTTTAAAAAGAAACCCAGTGAAGGAAAATCTGTCATCTTCTGAAGGAGCAGCTTTTACCACCAGGAAATTTTTCCTATTGTCTCCTTTCTTACAAATTGAATCCACTGGCAGAAAACGAGCTTCCTCCATCTTTTATATGATAGGCCCTCAGACGTTTAAAGATAGCTTTCGGATCACCTCTGAGAGCCAGTGTGGCATAATGGTTTCAATGTTGAACTGTGACTCTGGAGACCAGAGTTCAATTCCTTGCTCAGCCATGAAATCCGCTGGGTGTGAGCAAGTGTCACTCTCTCAGCCTCAGGGGTTTTTGATCTATGGAAACCTTAAAGAAAAACTACCATGGGGTTTTCTTGGCAAGATTTATTCACAGGAGTTTTGTCACTGTCTTCCTCTAGGCCTGAAAGATGTGACTTGCTCAGAGTCACCCAGTGAGTTTCCTTGACCAAGTGAAGATTTGAACTCTGGACTCCTAAACTCCAGCACTCAGACAAGTACACCATGCTGGCTCAGGTAAATTCTCTGAACTGTCCTCTCCACCTTTCCTAAACTCTGCTCTTTCCTTGGCCCCTGGTGCACATTTACATCCAATTGTTCTGAAGTACAAACCAAGAGATAGAGTGGTGGTGGTGATGATGGTGGCGGGTTATTTAATACAGTAATCCCATGAAATCAGACAGCTACTTCTCTTTGTTACAGCCAGTTCACACTTTAAAGTTCAGAGCTCATTGCTCTGGAAATGGCTTCAAAAGACAGAAAGAGCCCTTTTGAAATGGCAAGGAAAGACATGGGGTTTAAAGAGCAGGACTTGCATTGGGGCCGTGGGGTTGGATGAGGAAAATAATTCAAAGGTCACACTTGGTGGCTCAGCACCAAGACACATTGAAGATGCAAACCACGTAGTATCATGCTTAATCAAATACTTCATATATGTGTGTGTGTGTGTGTGTGTGTGTGTGATCTTCAATATTTTTTCATGTTCCCCCTGCCTAGGCTGTTGTAGAATCCAATGTATTTCATTGTAGGAAAATCCAGTGGAGATTTTGCTGGGTAATCTTTCTTTGGAAGAGTGAGGATGCAGAAATAATCCAGTTTGACACTGCTTTAACTGCCAAGGCTCAATGCTATAGAATTCTAGGAATGATAATTTGTCAGATCATTAGTGGTACCGCAGCAAACTACTGTTCCCAGAATTCCATAGCATTGAGCCATGGCAGTTAAAGTGGTATCAAACTGGACTATTTCTGCAGTGCAGATGCAGCCGGAGAGAGAAAATACTTTGCAATATAACTCCGGTGAGCAGTCATGAGCAGAATCCAAACTGCATCTTGCAGATGCACTGGACTTCAACTCCCATCACCCCCAATCAGTTTGGCAAACCAGGTTGGGTCTGTCTGCTTTAAGACAAGGGATAAGGAGCAAATGTAGGCTCTGTGACCTCAGACATTTTCAACTGGCCAGAGTTCTAACAGATCTTGGGAAAGTTGCTTTTTGGATTACGGCTCCCTGCTTTTCTCAGCCAGCATGGCTGGAGGGTTCTGAGAGTCAGGATCCAAAAAAGTTTCCTTCACACCAAACTCTGGTGCACATACAGTGGCATCTCCGGGTGTTAGGGATTTCTCAGTGGCTGCCTCTTGGCTCTGGAATTCCCTTCTTATTAAGGCTAGAATTGTGCCTTCCTTGCTGTTCTTCCAACAGAAGAATAACATATTTAAAATTGTAATACACTTTTGAGAACACCTCCTCAGGCTCCTTTAGTGGGAACAAAGGAGAGGGTTTTCTTGGTGGCTTCTCCCAGGTTCTGGAACTCCCTCCCTAAAGAGGCCTGGATGGACCCATCCCTGCTCTCCTTTCAAAACATTTTTGTGCCATCAGTCTTTTTGAAAGTGATGAGGGTTGGGCATTTAAATGCTGTGCAGTTCAGATGTCCAGGTTTGTATATAGTTTTTAATGTATTTTAATATTTGTAATGAGTGATATTTTTAATTTTTTAAATTGTTTTCTCTAATCTACACTTCTCAGTATTAAAATCTACAAAATGTTAATCTACATTTTTAATGTTTTTATAGTGTTTTTAACTTATACTGTTTTAAATTTGTTGTTAGCTGCATCGAGTTCCTGTATCAGGAGACAGACATCATCATCATCATCATCATCATCATCATCATCAGAAGCAGTAGTAGTAGTAGTGGTAGTGGTAGTCATCACTCACAGGATGCCAGCCTATGTGGGTTGTAGTGGGATTTTTTACTGGGAATTGTTATTTTAGTGTTATTACATGGTAGGTGGGAGATGGGGAATTGGTATTTTTATTTTCTAGTCTGTTTTAATATGTCAACATGCTTGATTTTTATTGCTTTTAACTGTTGTTACCTGCCTCGATCCAATATAGGGAGAAGCAGGATACAAATAATAATAATAATAATAATAATAATAATAATAATAATGTGTGTGACTGTGTTTCTGTTGGTGGTGCTGTATAAAATTGTTTCTATCAACATTTTAGTGGACATTCAAATTCCCTAAATTGCTAAGGGAGGGAGAGAATGAAGGAAGGAAGGGTTCATGGAAGAGAAAGACAGCAAGTCTGCCTAAGAGAGCTTGTTTAATTCTTCACCATTAATAACTATCTTTTCATCAAAACAGGAGGTACAGGAAGGACCAGAGGCAAAAAGGCAATCAAAAAAGATTCTTCTTTCCCTCCCTCCCATAAGCAACCTCTACTAGCCAGCCTGAAGGAAGGAAGATAAATTGCTTTTCATACCCTGCTGTCCTCTTTTATCTGGCTGTAACAGGTAGATCACTCCCATTGACATACTAATCCTCAAGGTTACATCACATCAATCACTTTCAGAAGCCCAAGAAAATGTGTGTGTGTTTTTTTTTAAAAGAAAAACCTCCAGCATATTTTTGAGAGAGACTAGACTGGTGTGTGGGTATACAGATGGCTGTGTTGTTTCAGGCTGCATCCACACTGCAGAAATAATCCAGTTTGACACCATTTTAATAATAATAATGATTATTATTATTATTATTATTATTATTTCTTACCCGCCCCTCTGAGTGAGCAACTGGGACGGGGTACAACATGTTAAAAACATATACAGTTAAAATCCTCCAAACATACCCACCTCCCTCCCCTTAAAACAGTATTAAACTAATCATAATTTAAAAAATCAAGATTTAAAATACATTCATTCAAAATCCCCTGCTCTGGAATTGTCAGAACCGTAATTTGTTGTGGCACCAGAGTAGAGTGGAACAAGCTACAGTTCCTACAGTTCCACAGCATTGAGCCCTGGTAGTTAAAGTGGTGTCAGACCAGATTATTTCTGCAGTGTGGATGCAGCCTCAGAATTTTAGATGCATGAAAAGAACAAAGAAAAAAGAGCCCTGAGGGATCAGATCGAAGGTCTTTGTAGTACAACATTCGGTTCCTGTAGTGCCTTAGAATCACAGAACTGAAGAGAATCTCAGAAATCATCTAGTCCAGCTCTTTCTGCAGCCTGCAGGGGCAGCTAACTTTTTTCCATGTCAGTAGGGCAGTGAATCCATTCATGGTTTTAATTTGAACTTTGAACTAACTATCCAAGGTACTATGCTGTATCCTCAGATTAGGTCCAGGACCTTGGATAAGTCATAGAATCACAGAACAATAGACTTGGAAGAGACCACAAAGGCCATCTGGTCCAACTTTCTGCCATGCAAGAAGACACCATCAAAGCGCTCCCTGTGACAGATGACCATCCAGCCTCTGTTTAAAAAACTCAGAAGAAGGAGACTCTACCACTCTCCAAGGCAGCATATTCCACTGTTAAATAGCTCTTACTGTCAGGAAGTTCCTCCTAATCTTGAGTTGGAATCTTTTTTTCATGTAGCTTGCATCAATTGTTCCATATTCTAGACTCTGGGGCTGCAGAAAACAAGCTTTCTCCACCTTCAATTTGGCATCCCTTTAAATATTTAGACATAATCCTTGAATCTCAGAAGAGAGACTGCCATGAATTTACTGCCCCACTGACATGGGAGTTATCGGACATCACTTACAACAGCATCCTTGTTTGGTGGCCATCCAGCCTCAGTTTAAAAATGGTTAACAAAGGAGCGTTTGAATGGCTACAAGCCAAGATGCTTCTGAGATCCTCAGTGCCAGGCTCCCTGGATTTTGAAGATCTAAAGCGTTGTTGATGTTGTGTGCCTTCAAGTTCTTTCCGACTTGCCTAAGGTGATACTATCATGGAGTTTTCTTGGCAAATTTGTTCAGATGGGTTTCTCATTGCCTTCCTCTGAGGCTGAGAGAGTCTGACTTACCCAAGGATGCCCACTGGGTTTCCATGGCTGAGCAGAGATTTGAACCCAGAGTCCTAGTCCAATACTCAAACTTCTCAGACCAAAATTACTTGAGCCAAAATTGTGTTGGTGACATATACAACTTACCTATGATGTAAGTTGCATTAAGTATGCAAAGGGATTTTTGCAGAGATTGTGGAATAGATGTGTCCAGCTGATGATGGTGGAACCATTTCAGTTGCACAATCATGCACCAAGATTAGTCCGTTGAATGTTGCTACTGTGCATTGCACATGGTACAACAAGAAAACAGTTATGGACTTCCATTGTTACTCAGAAAGTTGTGCTATGGTAGTACTCCTAACGACAGTTGTGTCCAAAATGTATCTAAAACTGGAAGTAGGAGGAAGGAAATGGACCTTTCTCTTAAAATAAGATACATTGGGGATGTGCATCTAGTTTCAAGCACAAAATTGTGTTCACTGGAGGTTTCCAGAAAGATAATCCTCTTTGTTTCTACAAAGAAAGCCCATTTTGTAGGCTACCAAAATGGACAGAGAGGTCTATGTTGTTTATAGTGTTTTGAAGATTTTAAAGCAAGGAAAAAGCAGTAATAAGCAAGGGTGAGATCATGTAGGTGATGGCTGAATGTCCACCAGCAATTCCAGTTTGCTTCTAGTCAGAAACCTGTATCAGGAAAACAACTTCACAATCAAATAAAGGACTGCAAAGCCTCCAGGGGCTTAAAGGGATTAACAACATTGTAATCCAGCTACATGCTTCTTGTATATGCAACAGGAAGCCCTGAGATCTTAAAGTCTGACTCCCAAAAGCATGACATTCTCAATTAAAGCAGAGGATGGATTTAGTGGAGTGGAAAGGGGACATCTCTGTGATAGCTGAGCAGCTTTACGGCAAACTCAGGTGAATGCTAGAGCAAAGCCATGCAAAATCTTGTTGGTGCGTTACACTAGTGTAATGGTTATACTAGCAGTTGCACTTTTTCCAGGGTCATGTAGCAGCCACAGGGAAAGGAGGAAAATAAAAGTCAGCAGTGACAGAGGAAAAAGCTGTTGGCTCTGATCATTCTATTGTACCCTGCTCAGAGTCTTCAAATTGGTGTGGGAAGGCTGGGTAGAAAAATCACCTGTGCCAAGGGAAAGGCGATTTTCCAAGTCAGTCTTCCCAGAACACTCAGACTCTGGCGAAGGACCCTGAAGAACCAACAGCCTTTTCCTCCCAAATATGACTTTATCTTCTTTTCCTTGTCATTGCTATGTCCATTGCCTTTCCCCTACTGCTGCAACAGTGTAACTACTATATGTCTAGAAATTTTAGACAAAAATGTCTAGAAATTTTAGACCTGAAAAACTGGGGTCAACATATCCATGGATCAATGTGGGTTTTGTTGCTGTTGTGGAAATAAATAACTTGACTTTCTTGGGAGGGAGTTCCAGTGTTATAGCAGTGTAGGCTTCTGGTCATTGCTTTCAGCTTGTGGTAGGAACCTTCTCCTCCAATGTCTTATGAGAAGAAGCAGTTTTTCTCAGAATTTAATTCAGTCCACATTTTCCTGCAAAACAACCTAATTCACACTCCCCAGAATAAAATGCAGCTCCGAAGAACACAGTTACTGTTTGGACTGTCTGCCTCTTTAAGTTCAGTGATGCAATTTTCAGCTGGAAACCATGCACAAAGGTTTTGCAGTGTAATTTTCAGCTTGAAGCCATGCACATATACAAAAAAATAGCATATGAAATGTGCAATTCAGAAGAAACTGTGATCAAAAATAAATGTTAATTGATGGGGTTTTTAAAAAGGAAAAAACAACAACCTTGTAGACTGATACCAAAGTGGGGACATCACAAGGGGGTGCAAAGAAATGGCCCACACAAAGTAACAGGGGGGTGTCAAGCAGTATACTGGTAGGAAGGGGCGGCTTTTTGGATTTGGTGCATCTGCTGGCTGAGTGTAAAAGTGAGCCACTTGCTTTTCTAGCCCAGCCAAGAGAGCTGCCAGCCCCAGAAAAGGCTGCTGAAGAGAGAGGTATTAAAAAATGATCCACACCAAGTGTCAAATATACCAGGTACACCACTGCACCAAAGCAAGATGGAAAACCCTATGCTGAATACAAGCAAATGTGTCCATGCCAGATTAAAGGGGAATTTATTGAATTTATTAAAATATTTATCCCCTGCCTTGTATCCAAAGATTGCAGAATGGGCAGTGAAATAAAAGGATACTAGGAATTGGAAACCGTTGCAATTTTACAAAGTCAAAACCCGTTCAGCTAGAAAACAGTGTGTGTGATGCACACTAAAGTAGAAACCCACAAGCTGATCAAATCGTGGTAATTGGATCCCAAATGATTTGGTGAAGAGGCTGGTTTTAACCTGTTAGTGGAATGCGACTATTGTCAAAAGGTGCTGCCATCAAGGCTACATGACATTTTTACCCATTTTGATCCACATGTCAAAATTTATTTTGTCTGTCTGTATGTTTTATGTGGTAGGATAAAGGGAACGAAACCTAAATGTATCTCATCAAAAACACAACTCATTGACTTGCAATGACCCTTTCAGACTTTCATTTCAACCCTCAATCCCAATGAGTCCATTGCTTTGGATCCAGGACTTGGACCAATAAATAAATGTATAAAAGGCAAACATTTGACAGGGCTGTTGAAAACACCAAAAGAGATAGGAGTCTTTTTTTTGGGGGGGGGGGTTGTTTTTTTTGTTAACTCCAAGAAAAGAAATGTGAAGATTTCATTTTATGTACTGAGGCTGCAATACTGAAACCCCTGATCTGGGAGTAAGACTCAATGGACTCAGTGGGACTTTCTTCTGAGCACAATAATGCAATGTCAAAGCCATGAGGATATCTAACAGGATAGAATTGTTGTGGGACTCTAATCCCATCATCTCTAACCAGGAGCCATGCTGACTAGAGTTGAAGTCCAACATCAAGAAGGGAAAAATATTCCCTGCCAGTGGCTACTGGTACCTTCCTTGTCAGTGGAGTGATGAATCTGGTCCACATTTTAGTCTCAAATCTAGAGGAGCTATCCAAGGTCCAAAACACGCTGCAGAAATAATCCAGTTTGAGACTGCTTTAACTGCCCTGGCTCAATGCTAGGGAATTTGGAAACTGCAGTTTTGTGATCCATTTAACCTTCTGTGTCAAAGAGCTCTGGCACCACAATAAACTACAATTCCCAGGATTCCCTAGCACTAAGCCAGGGCAGTTAAAGTGGTCTCAGACTGGATTGTTTCTGTACTGTGTTTTGGACCCAGGGTTTTAAATCCTACCCCAGGCAGGTTCAATATTTGGCCACGTCCATTAAAATTCAGTCAAAAATCTGGAATGGATTTACTGCCCCACTGACATGGGAGTAACCAGCTGCCTCTGTCCCCTCCCTTTGCTGTAGATACCTGTAGCTGTATCTAAAAGTTCAGTCCTGGAATCTAGGGCCTGGTAACACTCTTTGTTAAGAGAAAGCTTGTGATTTAAGAATTCTGGATTTGTAGTCTATGTCATTTGGAGGACAATTAGGCCTTAACGCTGGCACACTGTTCAGTACTTAATTTTGTCCCTCCCAAATACACACACACACACACACACACACACAGAGTTTAAAATGCTGCCTAAAACTTGTTTAGCTTTGATTTATTTGTATAGTAACCTTGACCAAGACTTGGAAAGGCAGCCATGAAGGAACTAGAGAAGATCCTCAAGTGTAACGACATCATTGAATACCAAAGTTAAAAAAAAATCCAAGTAATCATATTTCCCATTTCTATGTACTGTATAGGTGTGAAAGCTGGACAATGAAGAAACCTGAAGGAAGGGAAAGAAATTGTGGCAGACATGCATTTACAGTGGACCCTTGGTATCTGCTGGGGTCTGGTTTCAGGACCCATTGTGGATACCAAAATCCATGGATGTTGAAGTCCCATTAAATACAATGGATAGGAAAATGATGTCCCTGATGGCAATATCAAACTTGCATTTTGGAATTTATTTCTTTTTGAAATATTTTCAAGCTGCAGATACATGAATCCATGGATTAAAAAAATCTGTGGGTACAGAGGGCTGACTGTATTTATGTTTTTGGCTGACTGTGGTATCTGTAAAACTCTCTGCCAACACTATATTTCAAAGAATCCCCCCCCCCCCCCCGTTAGCTTTCTTCATTGTCCCGCTTTCACATCTATATACAGAAATAGGAAATAGTATTTAGACAGTTCTCACTTTGGTGTTCAATGATACCACTTTACACTTAAGGACCTTCCAAGCCTTAATCGTTTTCTCATTTCTCGACTACAGACACCATTTTGATTAATAATAACTGAGCCAAGAGATTGAACAACTTTAACAATTTTAGTGTCTTTATCACATTTGATGATATAGCTGACAATCCTAATATATTAAAGGGAAGGAATTTTCAAAGAATATAGACTTTCCTTTTCCACTGCTAGGCAAATTTAAACATTGCCATTCACCATGGTAAAAAGGTGGCGATGTGTATTTGCATGTGTATCTCGAGCCACTTCTCACTTCTGGTCTTTTGTAGGCAATTTTTATACAGTGCATCCCAAAGCCTTGAACACTCAAATTGAGCCTGCGATAAGGCTGCCAGCTGGAAGACGAATGCCAACTATTTTAAACCAGCCATGGGCAAAGTGCTGTTGCTGGATCCCACCTCTGAAACTCCCATTCCTCCATAGCCCCTGGCACCATTTTTCCAAAAAATTAAAATGGGCATTATTATTATTATTATTATTATTATTATTATTATCCTTTATTTATATAGTGCTGTAAGTTGCTGTACATACAATCCTATAAATTAGACGGTTCCCTGCCCTCAGGCTTACAATCTAAAAGAGACAACACAAAAGAAAAAGGGGAAGATGGTGGGAAGGGGACGAGGTCCAGTGGTTCTTCTCTCCCTCTGGGGCCTGGACCAAGGCAGATGGACTGGAGGGAGGGCACGGCTTCTTAATACATAATTAAAAGGAGGCATCCTGGGGCAGACGGCACAATTCTGGGAACGCTTCCCTAAACAATATAGTCTTTAACTCAGTTTTGAAACTAAAAAAGTTTTGGGCTATTGTTGCACCTAAATCACATGAAAAGCTTTACCGATTCATGAAAATATACAAAAATCCCCCCCACCTCCACAAGTACTTCAAACCTCCATGCCTCATTTTTCATGCCTGGTCCTTCTCAAAATGGCAACAGGAAATGATATGGTATCACTTTTTGTTGCCATTTTGAGATGGACTGTGGAGAATGCAGACTTTGGATTTGCAGGAGAGGGGTGCAGCCTGCAAGGGAAGGAATTGCGGGGCTTGGAAGTTCCTCACTTCATTTCCAATTCACTATATTTCGAGGTCCCCCCCCCCTTAAAGAGAGTGACCCATGCTCAGGTCCAGGTTGTCTGAAGCACCGTATTCTCCCATACGAAGCTGCCCATGTTTTGATATCTTTCCGGAGTGGTCAGAGTTGCACCCTCCTTAGTACCTTGTCATACCTAAATTAGTATCTTTCCAC
Source organism: Urosaurus nigricauda (assembly GCA_034509955.1). Taxonomy (NCBI): domain Eukaryota; kingdom Metazoa; phylum Chordata; class Lepidosauria; order Squamata; family Phrynosomatidae; genus Urosaurus; species Urosaurus nigricauda. The sequence goes on from JAOEGL010000004.1 coordinate 7,061,559, forward strand.
ACCTTTTTATTTGGGCAGATCTTTGAGAACTGATTTTTTTTTAAATGGGAAATAGAACTATATAATGTGTTAGATTTTTATTTGTTGTTTCTAATGCTTTTCATTTTAACTTTTTTGATAGTTTAATTACTTTTAATTTTTTTTGTATTTGTGCATTCTAACTACTGCATGTTTCAACTATTTTAAGCCATTATTATTATTATTATTATTAACCGTTATTTATATGGCGCTGTAGGTTTATACAGTGCTGTACATATAAACTTATAATTAGATGGTTCCCTGCCTCAGGCTTACAATCTAAAAGACACGACACATAAGGAGAAGGGAAAGGTGATGAGGAAGAGTATCAGGTCCGGTGATTCTTCTCTCCCTCTGAGGCCTAGACCAAGGCAGATGTACTAGAGGGAGGGCTCGGCTTCATAACGCACAGTTAAAACAGGACAGCCATCTTGATTTCCATACTGTGAAAAGGTAAGATGATGATAAAGATTACGATGAGATGATAGATCATGATGATGATGACGAGATGTACTATTTCTTACCCGGCTCTCTTCATGGGCTGAGGCAAAGAACAACAGCAAAATAATGAACAGCATCAATTAAATGCATTAATTAAAGCATGAAACAGTTTGAAAAGACAAACAAGACATATGCAGTTTAAAGCAGTCTACACTTACAATTCAGCCTCAAAATTCACAATTTAAAAATTGTCTGGATAAGCCTGCCGGAAGAGACTAGTCTTCATTGCTGTTTTAAATTTGGATGGTGTATTCAGCTGTTGAATCTTTTCTGGCAGGTCATTCCACAGTCTAGGGGTGGCTGAAGAAAAAGTCTTCTGGCTGGCAATTGCTAACCAAGTTTTGGCTGACTGGAGTAAACATTTGCCAGAGGACCTGAGTGTATGGGTGGATTATGTGGCAGGAGGTGATACTATAGGTAACCTAGACCCAAACCATGTAGGGCTTTAAAGGTAATAACTAACACTTTGTGCCTTGCCCAGAAACTAACTGGCAGCCAGTGGAGTGATTTTAATGTTGGTGTAATATGATCACTCTTGGATATCCAAGTTGCTGTCTTTTGAACTAACTGAAGTTTCTGGACTTGATATACATACTTGGTAGGTGAACAGAGTTTTCTATCTTTTCTGAAAATGGATTGTAGCATTGCAAAAGTCCAGCCTTGAGGTTACCACTGCATGTACTACCATCTTTAAGTCCTCCAGTTCTAGGTAGGGGTGCAGCTGGTGCAATAGCTGAAGCTGATAGTAAGCACTCCTGTATGTAGTTGAACTGTCATTTGGAACAATAGATCCAGAAGAACCTGCAAGTTGCAAACACAGTCTTCCGGGGGAGTGTAATCCCATTCAGGACTGGTTGGCATACCTCCAAACCCAGGTTAGGACCCTTGACAGTAAGCACCACTGTCTTGTCTCAATCCCGTTTCAATTTGTTTTTCTTCATCCAGGCCCTCCTTCAGAGGAGACACACTATCCTTAGCTAAGGTTGTATTTGAAGGTATAATAATGTTTTGGGGGGGACAGATGGGAAAACAAGGAGAAAGGATCAAGGTGTTTGTTTGATGACAATCCATTTTCAGAAATTTTTTTTTAGAAAACTCTGTTCATCTACCAAGTCAACACACACTTATAGACAAAATCAATTAAGGCATGAAAGATGGTGGAGAAAATCAAAGCCATATATCAAATGCAAAAGGGACAAGATTTTCCCCCTTCCCCCATAAGGGTGCTTTTTAATGACTTGTTTAAAAGCTTTTCCCGATCTCAAGTAGAGTGTCAAGACCTCTGGGGAAGATTTACATCGCAAAGACATTTGGTTTGCTCAATTGGTTTGCCTCCCATTTCCCAGAAGGTCTATTTCAGAGAACATTGACATCAGCAAGACAATATTAAGCAGCTTAAATGGAGAAGTTCTCCTCAGCATCAGAGTGAGCCTCAAAGTCAAGGAGAGAAAGAGAGGAGGGGCAGGTAACATCTCTCTGAGAATAACTTAGGGTACATCTGAATAACAAAATTAATAAATGGTTAACATGCTCCCACTTACCCATATTACAAGAAGTTCCGAGTGTGTGGCACTTACATTGAACTGGTTTCCTGCAGAAGTAAAAAATTATCAGACACAATACAGTGTTTTGTAGCATTATTTGAGTTTTGTAGTAGCTGAATTTGTTATTGCTGTGGTTGTTGTGTGCCTTCACAACATTTCCAACTTATGGCAACTCTATTGCAAACCTAGAGCCAGCATGGCAGTGGCTAAAGTGTTGGATGTGACTCTGGAGACAGGGTTCAATTCCGAGCATGACAATGAAATCCCTTGGGCAAGTCACGTGCTTTCAGTCTCAGAGGATAGCAATTCTAAACCTCCTCTGAACAAATCTTGCCAAGAAAACCCCATGATCAGTTTGCTTTGAGTCGGGACAACATGAACACACAACAACCAACAACAATGCAAACCTATCACAGGTTTGTAATTGCCTTCCTCTGAAGCTGAGAGAGTGTGTCCAATATCATTCAGTGGGTTTACATGGCCTAGCAGGGAGTTAAACCCTGATCGTTTATCACACGACAGGAATTGGAAGTATAATCCAATGGCAATCTGAACGCAATCATGGGGTTTTGCGTTATTGCGTAAAAACTGATCACACACATTTTCAGGTAAGTCCTTCTGAATGCAATCATGGGGATTCACGTCATTGCGTGAGAAACTATCACAATTTCGGGCACTGGGAGGCAATTTCGGGCAGTTCCGAACACGATGCAGCGCCAATATACAATAATGTAAATTCGCTGAACTAGCGAATTCACTCAATTCCGAACTGGCCCCACTTTCATTTCTTTCAAAATTGAGGGAAATTCTCGTGTGATAACGTCCATAGTCCAGTGCTGAAATCACTACACCACATTGACTCCCAATTTTATTTACAGTTATTCAAGTTGAGCAGAGATGGAGGCAAACAGCATTCCATCCTTTGGTATTCACTGGGGTTTGGTTGCAGGATCCACCATGGACAGCAAAATTCATGGATGCTCATGTCATTATATACAGAGAGGGTAATAAAATGGTGTCCCTTATATAAAATAGCAAAATCAAGGTTTGCTTTTAGGAATATTTATTTTTTAAACACTATTTTCAAGCTATGAATGGTTAGTTCTATGTATGCAGAATTTGTGGATACAGAGGGCAGACTGTACTCAAACTACTATACTATGTTTGCTTTTTACCCTAGGGTTTTCTTGGCCAGATTGATTCAACAAAGTTTGCCACTACCTTCCTTTAAGGCTTAAAGAGTATGATTTACCCAAGGTTACCCAGTGGGTTCTCATGGCTGAATGAGGATTCAAACTCTATTCTCCCAGAGTCCTAGTCCTTCACTCAAACAAACTGCTATATCACACTGATTCTATACTCTGGCTTTACATGTTTTATAAATAAAGCCAGAATTTTGAAAGAAAATTTGGATGACAACTCATAGAATCATGCCAGGTTTAAAAGCACAAAAAGTAACTAAATCAACAAAGAAATTGATGCGATAATGCATGTAATGTGGTGTGAACGCTTGAAATTGCTTTCCAAATGCACAGTGTTACTACTGAGTCTCTTCTTCATGCTTTCAGCTGCCTGGAACATTTCATCCTCAGAAAGAGGGGGCATGGAATTAATTTGGGGTCCTTGTATTAATTTCTGCAACACTTTGAAATGAAAATTATAATCAAAGCCCTGGCGTCGCCATTCAGCCACCACGCATGGAAATTACACAGCGCTTCGGCCCAGCAAAGAAGAAACTCTCTTTCTCTGAAATGATAGACGGAATGCAGCAATTTGTTCAGGGAGAGCAAAACCTGATTACAGTTTTGCCACAGGGTGAGAAGAAGAAGAAGAAAAAGAAATAATAAAGTGCCATGACATTTCTACGGTAATGAAGTAGAAACCGTCTGCAACAGGAAGCATTTTTTTTCTTTTTCTGGAAAACAGACCCTGAAGAAGCTGGTAATGGAGATGTTTGCCAAGGAGTTGTTTTATCACTAGGGTGCATCCATCCTCAAGATCTTCCCCCTGTTCTTCTGACTAAACAAAAGAAGAGCATTAAAGCTCTCTGCACTCCAGGACAACCTGCAGTAGCTGCTGTTGCTGTTGCAAGAAATGGAATTGCTGTGAGGCTTAATTAGGCTGAGCATTCTTCAGAAAGTGTTTTGTGCTCAAAAAGTGCTTCTCTGTTAAAATGTGTGGTTTTTTCAAAAAGGGAGCGAGGAGGAGAGATTAAGCCCTTGGGATGATTGCTAAAGCAACTCCCAAGAGAAAATATTTTTCTAAACCCTTCCAATAGATGCAAAACCTAAATACACACACACACACACACACACACATGCAGGGCGGATTGGGAAAGAGAGAGGAACTGGGTTTCCATTATGCCAGCTGCATCTCTAGGCAATGTCTGTGTATCTAAAAGACTTTGGAACAGACTGGGAGAAAAAAAACAAACCCAAGAATTCTGCTTTTGATTCCGATGCTGTGCAAGGGACAGATGGGCAAATATAATCTTTGGGAAATGAACATGTTTCAGCTGCTTTATTTACAAATTTAGGGAACTGAAGTTTGATCTAAAGAAGTGTAAGGATTAGCATTAATCTGCCTGGATCTATACATATATTTTATTTTCAAAAATTCACTTAGGCTTCCAGCTGGGCTTGTTTACCATCCTCTACAGTGGCAGGGTGGGGAGGGGGGAAATCAAGTGCTCCTCAACCAATACGAAGCAGTTGCAAAGCCTCCATCCAAATGGGGCAAGTGAAAGGGGGTGTCATAAAACAGCCAGAGCCATATTGTTGGACTGCCATTCCCAGCAACCCTAGCCTGCAAAGCCAGTGGAGATGAATGCTAGGAATTGGAATCCAACAAGATCTAGCAGGCTGCATGTTTCCCACCTGGATTTGCAAAGTCAAAGCACCAGGACATTTGGATAAGCAGGAAGGATAGCATCATCTGATGCCATCCTGCCCCATGTCACTCTGTTTCATAGTGTTTAGGATGGGCAGGTGGTTGTGACAAACGCTTAAGCAGGCTGCTCCCACAATACCAATCCTAGGCTCCTGCCATTCATCTTGCCCTCAGGACTCCTTTCTGGATCTAGTACTCAGGCTTCAAGGTGACCTCTATGTTGGACAAGTGGTTGTGTGGATCAGTGGGTTCAGTCTAGTAAAGTGTGGCCAGTCCTACTTTTCAATTCTTAAATGTAAATAGTCAGAGTTGTATGAAATAAAACCAGTAAGGATTTATTATATGACAAGTTACATTACAAGAGCAATATACAGTGGTATTATTAGCCTCCAATAATGGCTGATGGCTCCCACGTCTGGATTTTAGCATGAACTTTCAAGGATCTCTTGGGTGGGTAAGATTCAGCAGCTTAGATGACTCCTTTAAAGTTGAGACTAAATCTCAGAGTGGATAAACCACCCCATTGACAAGGAAGCCACCATTCTATATCTCTGAATACTAGTTACTGAGAAGCAATTGGGTGTCTGGGTGGAGGAGATCACTGTCTTCATGTCCTGTTTTCAACCATCCTGGAAGATTCTGGCTGATCATGGCTGGAAACAGAATGCTGGGCTAAATAGATCCAGAGTCTGATCCTGCACTACTCTTCATACATTACTATTACTATACATTTTTGCCTGACAAAGCTCATGTCTGGTGTATGAGTTTTATTTGGAGATGTATGCTGTCTTTGTTTTAAAAAATAGTAATATTAATTACATTTTAAATCATAATAAAGTTGGGAAGAAAAGCAAAACAACTAAACACAACACTATTACAAAACACACACATAAATAAATCTATGTAAAATTAATCTACCCCTCCCCCCCAAATTGCCCTTCTATCCCCCACCTTAAAAAAACTAAATCCAACACATATTAAATTGATCTAACCTAAACCAAGTAGTTACATATAACAACCTAAGTAAAATTAAACTTCTCTAATATAATTTTTTACTATAAAACCATTTCTGTTCTAGTATTCTCAACATCTAAAAAGCTTCAGATATCCAAGTTTGCAATTATGCAAGCCCTTTTTTTGTTGCAAGCATAATAGAGTAGAAAATGTTCCCATGCTTTTATATAGTTGATCAGCCATTTCTCCTCCAGTAATGTTGAAAGTTTGTCCATCTCTGCCAACTCAAGAACTCTGATATCAGTGTTATCAGGGTAATCTTCATGTATTCTGATGCTGTCATAAATTCACTACCGCACCCTTTGCGAACATTAAAGAAAGTGGTTGATTTCTAAAAAGATTGACTCCACACCACAGTTCTGATACAATTGACCCTGCCATTGATTGTATCAAGTGGGTCTCTGTGTTGTGTGTTCATGGAGGAACACTGTGCATGCTCAAAAGCATATTCTTAGTCCTTTATACAGGCTAGGGCAAAGGTCCGACTGTGACCCAGGAGAACCCTACACAGAAGTCATGAAAAACACCTTTCTCCCACTTGGCTCCCTTCAAAGGTGCAGGACTACTATTCCCACTATCCATGCTTGTTGGGGATAATGGAAGTTGTAGTCAGGTATATTGGAAGACAACAGATTGGGAAGTTTAGTTGGCTTATGTAGAAGATCATAGTTCCACTCTAAGAACAGTTGTGTGCATCTGAGCTGGACACAATGAGTAGTTTGAGGTAACGAGTAACATGACACGCCACAAGGAAGACGTGTTGCATTGGATGCATGGCACCTGGGTGTACAGAATGTAGCTGTCTTTTTGCACAAAGATTGTTCAAGAGGCCACAATCCCACAATGGAGACTACACACAGAAGCCCATAGAAGCCACATATATTTTGTTGTGTGCCTTCAAGTTGTTTCCAACTCACGGTAGCCCTAAAGCAAACCCATTATGTGGTGGTGGGTGTTACAAAGTCTCTCACCTAGGGGAATTATAATTAGCTCAAAATATGCAGAGAGGAAGATCCTAACAAAGTCTTACGCCGGAATCGCAGTTCCAGTATTGTCTCCCAGAGGTCCACCAACAAACCCCAAGAGAGATGACACTAGTCTAAATGAATCCAATGAAAATACTCAGTTTATTGGGGGCATAAATACCACACACAGCAAAAGGGGGTGTACACACACACACACACACACACACACGTTCGATGCTAGCAAAAAGGGAGGGGTAAGATTGGGAGTTAGGTTTGAGAGAGAGAGAGACACCGCTGAAATACTACCTTAGAAGTCTTTTCTGGGAAGCCTGATAGATGTGGATGAAGATGATGGACATGACCGCCAGGATGAGGGGGAACGGGCCGCAGGAGCTATAAGCAGAGGTCAAACTGGCCTGGACCAGCCTGCACTCTGAGGATAGCATCAACAAGGGGTTCAAATGCAGGGTCTTTTAAAGGGCTAAACATATCCGGGGGCTATGTGGCAAGGCTTGGACAAAGGTGTTGATTGCCTGGGCTTTGTTAAGCCAAGAGCAAATAATCTGTGTACAATGCACTTAGGTTTGGACACAATTCGGAGGGGCAGCTGACTTAATGTCTGAGTCATTGTTAATCACTGGCTCATCAGATATGATGCCAAGGCTATTGTCTTACCTGGGAGATGTGGAAATGTGTGTTTGGTGACTCCCAAACTTCTTATAGAGAACTTCCACTAATCTCATCTCTAGGGGCCCTGCTGGTCTTTCCAAGGCAATTTACTGTCTTGCCCAGTGGTTTCTCTCCTTTTGCGGGCCCTCTAGGAGGTCAGTTAGGTGTTATGGCACAGACCACATGTTCCCAAAATTTTAATAAAAACATACAGTGGTCCCCCGGGTTACGAAGGTAATCCATTCCGGGATTACCTTCGTAACCCGGAAGCCGTTCATAACCCGGGGGACCGCTTTCGCCAATGCACAGCGTGCCGGAAGCGCTGGAAGCCAGAAGCGCGCTGTTTTAAAACTTCCGGGTTGCGAATTTTTTTTGCAACCCGGGTTTTTTTTCGTTGGCCGGGGCCGTTTTTCCAGCCCTGGCGGTTTAGGGTCCTGGGGATTTCGGATCCCGAGGGATTCGTATCCCGGGGGACCACTGTATTTCATAACATGGGGGATGGTGGCAATATTTCTTCAGAGAGGGTTTGCCATTGCCTTCCTCTGAGTCTGAGAGAATGTGACTTGCCCAAGGTCACCCAGCGGGTTTTCGAGGCTGAGCAGAGATTTGAATCCTGGCCTCTTGGGGTGCATCCACAGTGAAGAGATAAAGCAGTTTGACACCACTTTAACTGCCATGGCTCCATCCTACAGAATCCTGGAATTCATAGTTTTGCGAGGCATCAGTAATCTTGGGCCAAGAAGGCTAAAGACCTTGTAAAACTACAAATCCCAGGATTCCATAAGATGGAGCAACAGCACTTAAAGTGGTGTCAAACCGAAATATTTCTATAGTGTAAATGCACCCTCGGTCAACACTCAAACCAATATATTTCACTGGCTCTACATACACATACAAGCTACAACTGTAAGCACTTCTGACATTTTATGGGGAGGGGGAGGATTGGAGGGAGTTGTTTCCTAAAAACAAAAGCACAGTTCTTCACTTTTCCTCAGAACTTTCCATTATCTCTAGACCTCTGATGCAGAAAATCTCAGCAATTACATGTACTCTCCATTAACTGAAACTTGAACCATCTCCCTCCTTTCTTAATTGCAAGTGCAAATGAGAAAAAAAATGTTTGCAATTAATCAGCCAAAAAAAAAGTATCTGAAGTTGTTTAAATGCATGCGCACACCTTTTGTTCTGTCTGGGGTGAATCAATTAGGATTCTTTCCCCTTCCTCTGTCAGGGAGAAAATTGCTGTTTTCCATGGGCCAGAACTCATCCGATGCAAAATGGCATCACTTAAGTTGATTTAAAGGCAGTCGGCCTGTTTACAAAAAGTGGGTATGATGCTCTTTGCATCTATTTTCCGGTATTGTGGCTTTGTACGATGCGAGCTGCATTAAGAGTGAACTTTTCTTAATCAAATCTCGCCTAGACGTAAAATCTATTTTTTAGGTTACACTTTTGAGAACCAGCGTAGTGTAGTTGTTTGAGCATTGGACTAGGAATCTGGAGACCACTTGGCCACAGAAACCCACTGGGCAAGTCACATTCTCTCAGCCTCAGAAGATGGCAATGGCATCCCCCCCCCCCAAAGAAACATGCCCAGATAATGTCGCCTTAGGGTTGCTGTAAGTCAGAAACAACTTGAAGGCACACAACAACAGGGAAATATTTATCATCCTCTACAGAACCAGTGTGGATTAGTGGCTTGAGAGTTAAACTAAGACACTCGGGGGCGAGGGTTCGAATCCCTGTTTAGCCATGGAAATCCACTAGGTGGCCTTGGGCAAGTCACACTCTCTCAGCCTCAGAAGAAAGCAAGGGAACTTTGAACAAATCTTGCCAACAAAACCCTGTGATAGCTTCAACTTAGAACTGCCATAAGTCAGAAATGACTTGAAAGCACACAACTAAGGAAATATATCTTTTCTTGGCTTGATGTTGATGGCTTTTGCTTGTGATCTGAATGAAACAAAAATTTGAGTGGTAGCAATAACAACAACAAAAATTCTTAAACTTTGTTCCATAAAAGGTTCCACTCAAAAAGTTAAGATCCATCATATTCCCACACCTAGAATTTGGAAAGTTACTTTTAAAAAGTAATTAATTCCTGCAATACTTTAACAAGTAATCCCATGCTTAGTTGTTCCAATGTAACTTGTTATTATTTGTTGCACTGTTTGTTGCTTTTCTACACTTTTTCCAGGTTATCAGACCCTCATATTGATAAGAGATAGGCATATAACTTGACATATTTATCTCAAAATGCCTCTAGAAATGTCCTCTTATTCCCTGTGTTGTTTTTGAATGGTGACGGCATTATACCCTAAAATTCAAAGACATAGCTGTGTTAGTCTGGAAAATCAGTATGCAAAGGCATCTCGCAATACCTTTGGGACTAACTGAAAGAAAGTCATTGTTAGCATGAGCTTTCATAGACTTGAGCCTACTTCCTCAGATACATGTTCAGAGATAAATGTAAGTTAATGTAAATCATTATTCACAAGTTTTGCTCTGACCCAACATAAAGTCTTTGGCATACTCAGAGGACAAAACTTGCAGTTCCCATAACAGCCTCAGAACATTATTTTCCTTGGAGAAACAGATGAACCAAAAACCTCATCACAGTCCCCCTTCTGTCTCTACATCCCATTTCTCTTTCACTGCCAGCGCTGGGGGGACAATGTCACTTGTTTATTGATGTTCCAGGTCTTAACGCATTGGCTGGAAAGTGCCGGGCACTCTGCCAGCACCAAGCAAATAATAATGAATAAGAATGTCACTGATTTCAGCCAAGAACAAACGAATTCTCAGAATCACTCAGAGTCCCGAGGAGAGAGTACCAACTCATTACTGGCGACATTGAAACCTCCTTTGATATCTACATGGCATTCCAAATCATTTTCGTTCCACCGGTCCCTTCAGTTCTGGTAGTTAAAAAAGGGTATACTTCTCTCTTTTGCTTTTTGCATTTCTTGCAAAACTTGGGTGTCAATGAGATTTTCAAGGATCCAGAAATAGAGCCAAACAGTGGGGCTGAGTCACACAAAATCCTTCTCCCACACACCACTATTTTATTAACTCATTTGGTTTCCTTGTTATATAATAATCTTGGGGCTTGTCTTCAGAGACAAATGACCCCAAATTCCTCCAAGGTGTGCTGTGTCCTGTTGACATGATACATGGTCAAAACTGTGAATTCAGTGTGGACTGTCTTCATGACACTGGCACTCAATTCAGGGTTTCCACCCCATAGCCCATATTTAAATAATTAATATTTTGCTGTGGGTTTTCTGCTGTTTTTGCAGCCATGTTAACAACGTCCTTCACTTGCAGTCCCTGTGAGCTGCCTGGTGCTGCTGATGCAGGCTTGGGTCACTGAGATCAGAAAGAGGTGTCCAGCATTAGCAACATGGCTGGGTGCCTTGTTCTGATTTTAGCAGTAGCACCAGGCAATGAATGGGGACTGCATGGGAAGGGGGCCACTTGTCATGGAACCATAGAATCATAGAATCATAGAGTTGGAAGAGACCACAAGGGCCATCCAGTCCAACCTCCTGCCATGCAGGAACTCCGAATCAAAGCATCCCCGACAGATGGCCATCGAGCCTCTGCTTAAAGACCTCTAAGGAAGGAGACTCCACCACTCTCCGAGCGAGTGTGTTCCACTCTCGAACAGCCCTTACTGTCAGGAAGTTCCTCCTAATGTTGAGGTGGAATCTTTTTTCCTGCAGTTTGCATCCATTGTTCCTCGTCCTAGTCTCTGCAGCAGCAGAAAACAAGCTTGCTCCCTCCTCAATATGACATCCCTTCAAATATTTAAACAGGGCTATCATATTCACCTCTTAACCTTCTCTTCTCCAGGCTAAACATTCCCAGTTCCCTAAGGCGTTCCTTATAGGGCATGGTTTCCAGACCCTTCACCATCTTAGTTGCCCTCCTTTGGACATGCTCCAGTTTCTCCACATCTTTTTTGAATTGTGGTGCCCAGAACTGGACACAGTATTCCAGGTGGGGCCTGACCAAAGCAGAATAGAGCGGCACTATTACTTCTTTTGATCTAGAAACTATTGTCATTCAGTGCAAGAGGTAAAAACCCACAGCAAAAGAGATCAGGTGAGGAGGAATTCAGGGCTAGAATACTCTGGGAGAACTCTGGATTATTCTAGCGAGTGTAGACAAGGCCTTGGCTGCAACTCTTTTGTAAAATAAACAAAAAACAAAGCAGATTTCTTTGCTACTTTTGTCATTAAAATAATATTTGAGCCTTATTTGCATTATTAAACAAACCCGGTAGTGTGTGTCTTTTTCTCCGTCTGCATGACATTCGTTCTCTTCAGGTTATAAAAGCATGAGAGAGCATTGTAAAAGCGTCATTTTTGCCAAACAGATTTTGCCAGCTTGGCAAATGGGACACTTTTATGACACTTCTACGACCCTCTTCCATATGCTTTTGCAACCTGAAGAGAACAAAAGGGAACGACATCATGAAGAAGGAGAAAAAAACAACCCATCTTTTCATTTGCCTACCATGTTTGTTCAATAATGTGATAAGGCTCTTGGTTTTTTACTCTCAGTTACAGTTCCAGATCAAGGGTTCTGTCCTGGGCCCAATGCTATTCAATATCTTTATCAATGACTTGGATGACAGTATTGGGGGCATACTTATCAAATTTGCAGATGACACCAAATTAGGAGGAGTAACTAATACCCCAGAGGACAGGATCAAAATTCAAAATGACCTTAGAGATTAGAAAGCTGGGCCAAAGCTAACAAAATGAAATTCAACACTGAGAAATGTAAGGTTCTTCACTTAGGGCAGAAAAATGAAGTGCACAGATATAGGATAGGGGACATCTGGCTGAATGAAACTATGTGTGAAAGAGATCTAGGAGTCCAAGTAGACCATAAGTTGAACATGGGTCAACAGCGCGATGCGGCAGCTAAAAAGGCCAATGCAATTTTAGGCTGCATCAATAGAAGTATAGTGTCTAGATCAAGGGAAGTAATAGTGACACTCTATTCAGGCCCCACCTGGAATACTGTGTCCAGTTCTGGGCACCACAATTCAAAAAGGATGTGGAGAAACTGGAGTGGGTCCAAAGGAGAGCAACTAAGATGGTGAAGGGTCTGGAAGCCATGCCTTATGAGGAGAGACTTAGGAAGCTAGGGATGTTTAGCCTGGAGAAGAGAAGGTTAAGCCCTTTTTAAGTATTTGAAGGGATGTCATATTGAGGAGGGAGCAAGCTTGTTTTCTGCTGCTGCAGAGACTAGAACGCGGAACAATGGATGCAAGCTGCAGGAAAAGAGATTCCACCTCAACATCATCATCATCATCATCATTATTATTATTATTATTATTATCATTATTATTAACCTTTATTTATATAGCGCTGTAAATTTACACAGTGATGTACATACAATCTTAGATTGGATGGAACATTAGAAGGAACTTCCTGACAGTAAGGGCTGTTCGACACTGGAACACACTCCCTCGGTGTCTCCTTCTTTAGAGGTCTTTAAGCAGAGGCTGGATGGCCATCTGTCGGGGATGCTTTGATTGGGAGTTCCTGCATGGCAGGGGGTTGGACTGGATGGCCCTTATGGTCTCTTCCAACTCTATAATCCCATGGTTCTAGGACCTGAAATCCATGAGGAAGATACAGGGGCACTTCATCTTGTGGAATATCATAGCGTAGCACGTCCATTGTAAAAGAGCAGGAAATGGCTTGATCTGGCACCCAGCGTGCCTCTGCTTTCTCTACCACCTCAGTCTCTCGTGTGTGAATACAGAAGCGACAGAGGCCTCTGTCTTGCCTGCACCGGCCTTATAACAAAAGGAATGCCAGTTGGCTGGCTGCTCGGTTACTGTGCCCAAGATGAGCAGGTGCAAAGGGAGCAGTGACTGAGCAGCCAGTCACCTTGAGAGCAGCAACCGAGCAGCTGGCTGAGTCGCTGAGCAGTGACCGAGTAGCCTCTCACCTGTGCTGGTCTTTGCTGCAAGACTAGTATGGGTTGAGAGGATTCTCAGTTACTGCTTGACCAGCTGCTTTAAACCTTCTTCCTTTGTACCCGGTCACCCTGGGAGCAGCAACTGAGCATCTGGCCAGTGACCAAGAAGTATTTTGCCTGAGCCGGTCTTGCAGCAATGGCCAGCATGGCTGAGAAGCTTCTAACTCATTGCTTGACCAACTGCTCTGTTGCTGTCTCTAAAGTGACCAGGTGCAAAGGGAGAAGCTTCTCCCCATTGAGGAAGGACTCTCAATCTTTCTTTGCTGGGGTGGAGAGAGGTGCAGCTGGCTTCAAACATTTCTCCTTAGAGAGGAAGGACTCTCAATTTGACAGAGGCAAGAAAACAATGCTGGATATTTCTTCCCCTCTTTCCCCAGAATGGTGCCTTCCCCACACAGCTTCATGTCATCTCCAAACTGCCAGCCAACTCATGGCAAAGCTCACAAAGCTTAAGCAGGGTCCGAAACATGAAAGTTCCCTTTTGCCGTTGCTTCTTCCCTGCCACCACGTGCTCTAACTCCTCATTCCCACCATGGTCCTAAAGGCCCTTGTCATCCTTGCATTCCAGTAATTTGATTAAACTTATTCTTGCACGCCAGTACTTAGACTTCCCCACTGCCTCCCTTTTGCCTGCTGCCACCTGCTGCCCTTTTCCTCCTGACTGGAACTTTCCACCATCCCTGGAGAGCCATACTGCCCACGTTGGGAATCACTGTTTTAGAAAGATTTAATTAAATCTAAATTTAATTATTAGACCCAACTAGAGTAGATCCCTTGCATTACTGAGAATTTGAGACATTTACATTTAAATAAGTTCTATTTGATTTAGTGAGTCTACTTTAATGGATACTATTAACTGTATTTAGAGTGGAAGGCTGCATTAGCACTACAGAAATAATGCAGTTTGACATTGCTTTAACTGCCATGGTTCAATGTTATGGAATTCTGAGATTTGTAATTTTGTAAGATTGTTAGCCTTCTCTGTCAGAGAGCTCTGGTGCCACAACAAGCTACAAATTTCAGGATTTCCATGGCATTGGGTCATGGCAGTGAAAGTGGTGTCAAACTGCATTATTTTTGCATTGCAGATACAGCTGGAGAAGCCAGTGCAGCTTGGGAAGCAAAAGTACCTTACTTCTTTTCTTGTTGTTGCTACTGCAGTCATTGCCATAAAATGGATCATGGGTCTTGTTATTTCTGAATGGCCAAGAGGCCAAAAGACATAGGCAAGTTATCATATGGTGATGGTGGTGGTGTGTTCTAGTTGTTTCCAACTGATGGCAACCCTTATCATGGGGTTTTCTTGGTACATTTCTTCAGTGGTGGTTTGCCATTGCCATCCTCTGAGGCTGAAAGAGTGTGACTTGCCTAGGGTCACCTGATGTCATGGCCGAGTGGGGAACTGAACCCTGGTCTCCAGAGTCATAGTCCAACACTCAAACCAAAATGCCACCCTGGCTCTCAGGCCAGCATACAGTGGCATCCCTAGGGTTGCTGTCACTTGGTGCGGTAACTCATGGTATCACTCCCCCCCCCCCCCAATTGACCTCCTCCCATTTCACACCATACAGAATCCTTATGCTTTTTTGCATTAATGTTGCTTGTAAATCATAATTCCCATATACCACTGACTGCAATGCTGTGAGATAAACAACTAGCAAAATTAAAATTATACTTGTAATTAAAATTAATTATAAAATTAAAATCATAAGCACAACCTAAATATATTTACATATACATAGTGAAAATTTGATTAAAATGTGATGTTTTTAAAGAAAACAATTATAAGAATATTTTTTTAAAAAATCATTTTTTAAAAAACTTTTAAAATTTAGAATTTTGAAATTTTAATTTAAAAAAATTCTGGGGCTTCTTTCTCTTCCTACTGAGCTTCACCAGACTCCCAAAAATTCTTAAAGCATTTTAAAGGGAATCAGATGAATGCCACAGCCTGCTTCTGCTAAAACATAGGTGTTTGAGGTGAAGTGGTATTACTCCCCTTTAGGATGCCATGCACTCCGCATGCCCCTAGTGATGCCACTGCTATCATATAAAGCCACAGAAATCTGCAGCCTATGGACATTTTTGTGAGCCTGGCAACTTATGCACTGATGTGACAGTAACTTGTGGCACATTGACTTCTGGAAAAAAGGGGGTGGGAAAGAGGGAACCAGCTCTTGCTGCCTTTTTTTTTAGTTAAATAGGAGAAAAAAGAAGCTTCCAACATCTGATTGCCTAGAGGTCATTTTCACTCACCATAGGTGAGCAGTGAAGTGGTGGCTTACAAAGGAGTCTAATTAGGATCCTCTGCAGTATTATAATGTCTGTGCCACTAAGGTCCCTTTAGCTGGCATTTAGACTTCCTTGAAAGCTATTAACATCCCACTAGCATGCACTTTCTCTCCTCAACCTTAAATGGAAGGGTTGGAATATAAAAGCTTCACACCAGCACCCTGTAGTTCCCTTAAAAGTACTATTTGGTGTGCCTCCTTCCCTGAAAATTCAGGGCAGCTGTTAAAGACTAATAGTGCAAATCTAATCACTAGATCAGCTGGCTGGAAGGGGCTGGGGATGCTGCAGAGCAATCCGCTCCCCATTGCTGGAGGAGGTTGGGTGGCACCTATGGGTCAATCCACCTCAAGTCCCCAGTTATGTGCATAGAGAGTTCTGGGAGCTTAAGATGGAAAAAGGTCCAGCTTGGGATCTGCTGGACTGAACCCCCGCTTTGTTCCTCAGTGGGACACCAGTAAATTGTACCCTCCCCACTTCCGCGCTAATGAGTATCGGAAATCTTTAATCTTTTTATATTTTTTATATCTCTGTCAAATATAATTGATGAATGATTGGGGAAAAAAGCACAGTAAAAATTTATTTTACATGCTGCCAGCAGCAAGAATGATCTTTGCAAGACTACAAAAATTGGAAATAATAACCTCAATAGAAGATTGGCTGGTCAAGTTACTAGATGTAATCAAAATGGATAAACTGACAAGGTGTTTATAAAATCAACACAATAATAAATTTGCAGAGAATTGGGACAAGGTATTGAAATATCTGAAACAGGACAAGGGCAATAGAATAGTAACTGATTTAAATATTTAACTTTAAAAATCAATTGTTTATTTGCTTACCAATTAACTCAAATACTGGAAAGTATACCGATACTGCCCTTTACCTTTCCTAGCATTATTGTCTTTTCTATTGAGTCATATTGCTACCACCACTGCCAATCACTCACTTTGAAGGCACTGCTGGGTGTCATATAGAAAAGTGTGGTTTCGATCTGCTTTTGGAAGCAGGTTTGAACATTTTCCTTCCTGTCTGCTCCAGTCCACTATCTTCTACATTAGCATTAAAGATACAAAAGCCCTCTCCAGTTTTCAGTCTGGCAACCCTAGTTGTCATCCACTAACAGTCTTGATCAGCTGTGCTGTTGTTTTTATGAATGTCCACATATACGGAATAACAGGAGATGAACTGGATAAAACTTAAAGTGGAGAGAAAAAATACTAGTCCAAACAGGCCAACCCTTTAGATGCCATTCTTGAACTAGGTACAGTGGGCCCTTGTTATCTGCTGGGGTTTGTTTCCAGGACCCTCCGTGGAAAACAAAATCCATGTATGCTCAAGTCCCATTAAATAAAATGGCACTGGTGTCCCATATATAAAATAGAAAATCAAGGTTTACTATTTGGAATTTATACTTTTTGGGAATATTTTCAAGCCGTGTATGCTCAAATCTGTGGATTAAAAAAATCCAGGGATAAGGAGAGCCAACTGTATATATTTGTGAGATTGCTCTCTCACTTGAAATAGCATCAGTTCTTATGGCACCGGAGCAAACTTGGGATATATGGTCAAATTATGCACCATTGCTTTAGCATTTAATGACGAACAAGGTTGGTTTATTGCTTTGTATGTACCTCGGCTATGGATATTATTTCTTAAATAAGCAACGCTGGGGCAGAGAACATCATACATAGATTAAATTTAAACTTAATAGAGTAGGACTAAAATATGATATTGATTTTTCTCCCCATAAAGGCCTCTTAGAGGAAAGCCATTGCACTCGCTGTACAAAGTTAGGCTAAGATCGCTTAGGTGAAAAGTGTATAGGATTTTATTCAAGCTGTGAAAAACGTATCCCCTTGAGGGCTGTATTAATTTTGGCCAGTGGTTTTAAAAGAATGAGAGAAAGTAGAAAAAGAAAGACAAGGAAAGAAATAGAAGATGGCTATGAAGCGTTTATATTCTCTGCTCAAGCTTGCTTAGTGAGAATATCCAGAAAGTAACTTTTAGCTTTTTTGTGACCCATTATTACCTTAAAAATAAACAAACAATTTAAAAACAACAAACAAAACAAAAAGCTTTCTGTGTTAAGTACTCCATCTGGTGGAAAATGGAAGAGAATCTCCTATCCGATTTGTACAAGATCCCATTCTGCTGTTCTGTAGGTTTGACGATGTTCTTCTTTGTATCTTTTGGAAATGTTCACCTGGAATTTAGGGTTTTGTTGTTGTTGTTGTGTGTCGTTTCCAACTTATGGTGACCCTTTCATGGGTTTTCTTGGCAAGATTTGCTCAGGCGATGTTTGCCCTTGCCTTCTTCACCTGAGGCTGACAGCATGGAACCAGCCCAAGGTGGGTTTCATCATGGCCCAGCAGCCGGGAATTGAACCCGGGTCTCCACTCATAGGAGATTATCACACTAGGGACAATTCAATTCAGCAATAATCATGGTAATGAAAGCTAATGAAGAGGAGCCCTATTATCAGGCGTCGGAAATTGGAAGTATAATCCAATGGCAATCTGAACTCAATCATGTGTTTTACGTTATGGCAAATTAAAGCATCTCACACAATTTCAGGCACAAGGGAAGTCATTCTGAATGCAATCATGGGTTTTACTTTATTGTGCATTAAAGCATCTCACGGAGTTTCAGGCAACGGGGGGTCATTTCCGGGTTTTCGGGTAATGGGAAGTCATTCTGAATGCATTCCGGATGCAATGGGAATTCACGTGAGTTCACTAAACTAGCGAATTCATGTGAATTCAAATTGGCTCCATTCGCAATGTAGTTTATCACATGGAAGGAATTTCTCTCAGTTTCGAAAGAAATGGAAGTGAGGCCAGTTCGGAATTGAGTAAATTCACTAGTTCAGTGAATTTACTTGATTGTGCATTGACACTGCATTGTGTTCAGAACTGCCCGAAATTGCCTCCCAGGGCCCGAAATTGCGTGTGATAGTTTCTCACGCAATCACGCAAAACCTCACGATTGCATTCAGATGGCCATTGGATTATACTTCCAATTCCCTTCGTGTGATAAACTCCAAAGTGAAATTCCTCCCGTATAGTGCTGTCTCACAAAACTACAGTTCCCAGGATTCCCTAGCGTTGAACCAGAGCCCTCTCAAACTGGGTTATTATTTCTTCTTCAGTGTGTTTTTGGACCCAAAAAATGTCTCACAAACAAAGGCTGCGTTCACACTAGAGAAATAATCCGGTTTGGCACCGCTTTAAGTGCCTTGGCTCAAGGCTATGGAATTCTGGGAGTTGGAGTTTGTTGTGGGCCCAGAGCGGAGCGAAGCTCCGCTCTGGGCCCCACAACAAACTCCAACTCCCAGAATTCCATAGCCTTGAGCCAAGGCACTTAAAGCGGTGCCAAACCGGATTATTTCTCTAGTGTGAACGCAGCCAAAGCGTGTTTTTGAGGACAGTTTTATTATGAGGGAAAGAAGGGGTCAGCCACTGCTACTGCCAGCTAGGCCTGGCTGTGTGAGGAGGAGGAACTAGGCCTCAGGCCTGAGGAAGAAAAAGAAAAGGAGGAGGAGAAGAGAAGTTGGGGCCTAGTAAAAGAGAGCCGCCTTCCTCCTCTTCTTCCCCTCAGGGCGAGAGGCGGAGCGAGGCCTACTAGGCCCGGCCTTTTCCTTCGACGCCTTCGCTGCGTCGTCGTCGTTGTTTGAGGCCTAGCGCGGCCTTCTCGCTCCGACTTCTCCTCAGCCGCCTTCTTCGTCGTCATGGCCGCCACGGCCGCTTCTTCTTCCTCGGCCTCCACTTCAACCTCCTCCTCGTCCTCCTCCTCCTCAGGGGCCGCCGCCAATGCTGCTTCCTCCGGGGCCGGGTCTGGGGCCTCCGGTGGAGGATCCGGAGCGGCCTCGTCCTCGTCGGGCCTGACCGCCTCCCTGACGGGGACCATGAACAGGAAAAAGAAGCCCTTCCTCGGCATGCCGGCCCCGCTGGGCTACGTGCCGGGCCTGGGACGAGGGTGAGCCCAAGACAGGCAGGCCCCTCCAGGGATAATGGAGCGCTAATAATGGTGGAGGCAGTTTTTAGGCTGCTTCAGGGGAGCATCCGCACTGAGGGGATACCCCGGTTTGAAAGCGCTTTAAGTCTGCCGCCACGGCTCCCTGCTGTGGGATTCTGGGAATTGTGGTTTGCAGAAATGGCACACTTCCTTAGACAACGCTTTAGCTGCCCTGGGATTTGTAGTTTCACAAGGTCTTGTTTCACTGTCTTTGTATGTACAGCATTGTGTAAACCTACAGCGCAATATAAATAAAGGTTAATAATAATAAGGTTAATAATATCATATTATTATAAAATAAAATAATATATTATTATAGTATAATATACTATATTAATATAACATATCATTATAATAGAATATATTATTACATATATAATATAATATATACATGATGTATATTATATTATTATAATATAATGTAATATATACAAAATATAATAATATTTATTATTATAATATAATGTACTAATATAACATATTATAACATATTATTACAAATATAATAATATTAATATATATAATGTATATTGTTATAATATATTATATTATAATTATAACATATTATTACAAATTTAATATATATGTGTAATATCTATATTATAATATAATTATAATATAATATATTATTACAAATATATATATTAAAATATAATGGAATATGTTTTAATAATATGTTACAATAATATAGTATATTATAATATATTATAGTATACTATTGGCATTTATTTATTGTATTTATGGTCTTGAGCCATCGCTGCCTATAAGGTCCAATCCACACTGCTTATAGCCCACCCAATCACTAGGAATCCAGGCGGGTTACAAGAGATTAAAATACATAAAATACAATAAAATTCAGAATTATCCCATCCCACCCCCCCTTCCCAAGCTAAAATGCAATTAAATCCGGTTTGACAGTGCTTTAACTGTCAGGGATCGGTGCTGTGGGATTCTGGGAACTGTAGTTTGCTCTGGCACCAGAGCTTTGCCCTGAAGCTGCACTGCAGAAATGGTGCACTTTGACTCTGCTTTCACTGGTTCCATCCTGTGGAGTCCTGGGATTTGTAGTTTCATGAGCTCTTGAGCCATTCTCGCTTTTTGAATTGCTTAATGTTTTCCAAAAAATCTATATAGATAGATAGATAGATAGATACTGGTTCAGAGGTAAGTCAAGAGAATTGTGACCTACCTGGCCAGAAATGAATTGTTGATTTTCAGTTCAAGATAGAGCCCTTTGTGCTTCTTATCCTGTTCTTTTCCATTGCCCCCTTCAGTGCACTTAAATCCCTTTGGGCTTTTTAAATTCCAATTTCTGTTCTGTGGTGGAGGGATAAAGCTTGCCATTGCTTTGTGTCTCCTTTCTCCTAAGCCCTTATATCTCCCTACCATTTACTAGTAAGTGTTAATACAAAAATTTTCCACCCAGGTAGTGTCAAGTTGGTGTTACTAGAGTAGAAAACTTTGATTTTGCTGTTTATGGTTTTTCAGCTGCCACCTGTACCATTGCACCCTGATATTTATGCCAGCTTGTTACAGTGGTTTCAGAATCGGACTAGGGTTTGTAGTGGTTTGAGCATTGGACTAGGGAGTTTATCACACGACGGGAAGTGGAAGTATGATCCAATGGCAATCTGAACGCAATCATGAGTTTTCGCATTATTGCATGAAAGCCAATCACACACATTTTCGGGCAATGGGAAGTCCTTCCGAATGCAATCGTGGGGTTTCATGTTATTGCATGAGAAACTATCACACACAATTTTGGGCACTTGGAGGCAATTTCGGGCAGCTGTGAACGCGATGCGGCGTCAATACGCAGTCACGTAAATTGGATGAACTAGCGAATTCACTGAATTCCGAACTGGCCCCACTTTCATTTCTTTTGAAATTGAGAGAAATTCTTCCCGTGTGATAATGCCCTGGTCTCTGGAGGCCAGGTCACTGGGTGACCTTGGGCAAGTCACACACTCTCAGCCTCAAAAAACCCCGTTATAGGTTCACCTCAGAGTCGCCATAAATCGGAAACGACTTGAAGGCACATGATAACAACAATAACAATAATTTATGAAACAGCAGAGTCCTGTGAGATCTTAACAAACAAATTCTTTATAGTGAGGATTTCCATGGACTATAGCCCTTTCTCATCCATGAAGCGTTACCCAGAATTTCAGATATATACACAGTATAGGTGGATTGATTTAGCCAAGGGCCGGAGTTCGGAAGACGTGAGTGATGTTTTTGGAGGGCTGTCATTTCTCTTATAGATAGAAGTCAACTTGATGACAAATAGCAAAAGTGGTTGGTAAATGTCTTTATCCGTACTGTCATAGAATCATAGAGTTGGAAGAGACCACAAGGGCCATCCTGTCCAACCCCCTGCCATGCAGGAACTCCCAGTCAAAGCATCCCTGATAAATGGCCATCCAGCCTCTGCTTAAAGACCTCTAAGGACGGAGACTCAACCACACTCAAAGGGAGTGTGTTCCCCTGTCGAACAGCCAGTGTTGAATTTTCCTCTGACTTTACTGTCTCCCAGTTATATAATCTCTCCAGGTACCTGAAGTTCCAGATCATACTTCTGTCCACTGGATTAATTGGTCTAGAATTGATGAAAGCCCCCGATACAGTCAATTTATCTTGAAAATTATAGCAGGACCCTTTGTTATTTCTTGCAACAGATTAATAGGTCTATCTTTTTGGAAATTGTAACTTTTAACAGTTTCTAATTTGCTATACACAACATTGATTTATATTTTTTTGGGAAGTACTCAGTGTAAAATACAGTCACCCCTCCGTTTTTGCAGGGGAAAAACGGAAAATCGCTAATATTCAAGCCCTATTGGCTTGAATGGCGGCATGCACCCCATTTTGTCCCCCTCTGTTTGCTGCCTGCGAATGGGCAAGGGACACAGACTCCAAGTCCGCAAAAACAGAGGGGTGACTATAATCCCATATCTCATTAGTTTTTTTCAGCTCAAAAATGGAAACTTGTTATTTTCAGGCTGGATGAGAAATGCTTTGTATCTTGATCTTTCTGACTATGGAGACTTTTGTAGCATCAAATTATTATCAAGAATAATTGGAAGAGAGGGTGGCAAATCGTTTTTTTCCTCTTTTGTTGCCACATAAGTAACGTTTTATTGCCACAAAAGTAACATTTATTATCAATTAGAGGGCCAATAACATGTTATAAGAAGCATGTTATTGGCCCACTAATTGATAAAATAAGTAGAATTTAGGAACATAGCTGTGTCAGTATGGAATATCAGTATACAAGGAGAGCTTGTAGCACATTTGAGAAGAATTGAAAGAAAGATATTGTAACATAAGCTTTTGTAGACTTGGGTCAAAAACACACTGCAGAATTAAATCCAGTTTGAGACCGCCCTGGCTCAATGCTAGGGAATTATGGGAACTGTAGTTTTGTGAGACCTTTAGCCTTCTCTGTTAGAGAGCTCTGGTGCCACAACAAACTACAGTTCCCAAGATTCCCTAGCACTGAGTCAGGACAGTTAAAACAGTCTCAAACTGGACTGTTTCTAGAGTGTGTGTCAGACCTTGGTCTACTTCCTCAGATGCATGGCAGAGGAGGAAGTATACCAAATCTATGAAAGTTTATATTACAGCTTCTTTGTCACCATTAGTCTCAAAGGTGTTACAAGATCCCTTTACATACCAATAAAAAAGTAGTAGAGGTGCCACTTCACAGGCTTTGCAAAAGGTGATTTGGTTCAGCAGAAATCTGTTCTGTCAGTATCTAGAGTAGAGATAGAGAACCTCACACTCTCTGTAGATTTTGGACTTTGGTTGTTGTGTGCCTTTAAGTCATTTCTGTCTTATGGCAGCCCTAAGGCAAACCTGTTGTGAGATTTTCTTGGCAGAATTTGTTCAGAGGGGCTTTGCCATTGCTTTTGTCTGAGGCTGAGAGAGAGTGTTTGCCCAAGATCACCCAGTGGGTTTCCATTGCTGAGTTAGCCAGGCACTCTCCAAGATGTTTTAAGCTCCAGCCAGGATGGCTGATGGTCAGGGATTATTGGGAGTTGTAGTGAGAGCCAGCATGATATAGAGCAGTGATGGCAAACCTTTTTTGGTTTGCTTGCTGGGGGGGGGCAGGGGCAGTGTGCCAGGGGGCCGAAGGCGGGACTTCCACCCCAGAGGGCGGGACTTCTGCACTCCGAAGGCAGGACTTCCGTCCCCAGGGGCAGGACTTCATTGTTCCAAAGGAGGGGGGGGGGCTTCCAGGGCAGGGCTTCTCCCCCTACCCTTTCCCTGGCCTCCAGCTGTCTTTGACAGACAGTTGGGATTCAGGAAGGGCCAATGGGGGCCCAGAGAAGCCTTCACTGCCCCCCGGGGCCCTCCCAGACCCATGGCTCCACAGCCATGGGTCTGAGAGGGTGACTGGGGGCTCAGAGAAGCCGGAGTGGGCCTTTTCTCAGTGCCCCCAGGCCCTCTCAGACCCATAGCTCCACCGCCATGGGTTTGAGAGGGCGGCTGAGAGCCCGGAATAGCTGGCACAGGCCATTTCTTGGCGCACCCGCACCCTCTCAGACCCATAGCTGTGTAGCTATGGGTCTGGAAGGGCTGGTAGAGGGGCAAAGAAGCTGGCACAGGCCGTTTCTCCACCCCTCCGTGCCGTTCCAGTCCCAAAGCTGCAGAGCCATGGGTCTGGAAGGGTCCGTGGGGGCCCGGAGAAGCTGGCACGGGACCGTTGCTCCTCCCCATGGACCTATCTCTGCCCTCTGGAAGCTGGGAAATGTCCCTGGGGAGGAGCAACTGACATGCGCCGGTCGCTCCTCCTGCCCCCTGCCCTTTTCCCAGCCTCCAGTTGTCTCCAATAGGTAAATGAAGGCCAGGAGAGGGTTGGGAGGAAGAGCCAGATATGCGCGTCTGGCTCCTTCTTCCCAACACCATAGGCCCGGAAATGGCAGCAAGGAGGAGAAATGGGCACGTGTGTGCCTCTTCCACCTTCTTCCTCACCTGTGCCCAGCAAAATGGCATTGCGTGTCACTTCTGGCACATGTGCCATAGGTTTGCCATCCTGGGTATAGAGGTTTGATAGAGGAAGGAGGTCTCTTGACTATTCTGCTCTTTTTTCTTCTTCACAGAAAATACTCAGACAGAGAAAAGTTTAGAACTCAGATTTGCTCTCACAAATAACAGGCATACAAGGATGTTTCAGTAAAGTTTTGTACCAGTTCCCAGCTTCTCTTAAGCAGTTGTTAATACTTAAGGGCCCTTTCACACTTCTCGATCATAGTTCCATGATTCCACTTTAATAGCCATGACAGCATCCTATAGAAGCCTGGGCTTTGTAGTCCAGGCAACAGTATTTAGAGTTTTCAGCCAGAATGCATTACTGCCTTACTAAACTGCAAAACCTAGGCTTCCATCAGATATAGCTGTTCCAGTTAAAATGGGACCATAGTATTGTCTTGTGTGAAAGAGCCCTAATTCTCCATATAAATTGGGTATCTCTGTTTCCTCACTACTACCCAAGTAATTGTTATTTGAAAAAACAAAAAACAAAACTTATAGCAAGGAAATAATTCTGAGATAAGTGGACAAGAAACACATGGAGATCTATAAGAGCCCCTGAAATAATCTGAGGCCATTCCTTCCCGGTTTGACCTTAAAAATCATATAGTGAGAAACTGCAGGATTCTAGGGTGTGTGTGCAAAATAATAACTAAGTTGTGTTCAGGGGTTTTTTTGTTTTTGTTTTTGTTTTTTTGCTGCTAGAAGGCTTAGACAAGTACAAAGGGATTTGAATGCTTGCTAACCATTGAGTTGGTATAGGAGATAATGAATGATGTGGAAAAAATAGCTCCTTGAGCATCTCATAAATCCTCCTCTGCTCTTATAACACCTTAATTTATTAACACATTTTAAAAATTTGCTTATTAAATAAACCGTTCAGAGCAGCTTTAGTAGAGCTACAATGTGATCTTCACTGTGAAGAAATTCTTCCTCATCTTTAGGTGGAAACTCTTTTGTTGTAATTTGATTCCATTAGTTTGTGTTCCAATATCTCTTCAGATATTTAAAGATGGCTATTATGGCATCTCTCAGTCCTCTCTCTCAGAACATATGTGGCTGAACTCTGTACGTCTGAATAAGGCAGCCTTGGAAATAAGTCCACAAAAGTCACTGTCCTGCACACGTAGATATTAGCCTGCTTGCCCAGGCATCTCTGTCATACATTTGTGTCCTGCTGGGAAAGAAAGGATCCATATGTTTAAATTTACAAGTGTGTATGTAGTTATTTGCAGCTCTGGGTATAGGATGGACATGGACTTGTAATTAGCAATGTATCAGAATTATCTCATACTAAGTTGTCTCCCCCCCTTTTTTTTAACTCTCTAGTGCTACAGGTTTTACTACTCGCTCAGATATTGGTCCTGCTCGAGATGCAAATGATCCTGTGGATGATCGTCATGCTCCTCCAGGGAAGAGAACTGTTGGGGATCAGATGAAGAAAAACCAGGCAGCAGATGATGATGATGAAGATCTCAATGATACCAATTATGATGAGGTGATATCTGTGTGATCTTGTTGCATGGATTTGTGTTGTGGACTGAATGTGTGAACCTTCATTATGCTTGCTGTATAGGCCCATTTAGCTTAGAACTGTTGACCCAATTAGTCAGGTTTTTTCAGCTTTCCTAGCCCTGTTACCTGATCTCCCTTTATTAACTGGAGATGCAAGGGACTGAATCTTGGGCCTTTTGCTTATTGTTAAATAATAATTGCATTTTCCCCCTCCCTGGAACCTACGACAAAACAGATAGAAATGAAAGTTCACATAATTAAGAACGTACAAAAATTGAAATGTTATGAAACTATAAATAGAATTAAAATGAACTTAAACGCAAAGGGTTTGATCATTCTAGACTTTGGGGAGGAGGTATGCTTAGTGAATAAGGGGTTCTTTCAGTTAATGCTACCATTTTATTATTATCAGTTCAATGGATATGCTGGAAGTCTGTTTTCAAGTGGGCCTTATGAAAAAGATGATGAGGAAGCTGATGCGATTTATGCTGCTTTGGATAAAAGAATGGATGAAAGGAGAAAAGAGAGAAGGTAGGGATTTTTTTTTATCTCTAAGAGCAGTATAAAATGGCTAGTTGCATATGAGGAATGTGATTTATTCATATACTTTATTTATTTCAAAATGCACGTCCCACCCTTCTGGTGTTTACATATCTCTCAGTGAAGTATTAGAAATTTTGCTGTTGATTCTCTGGCTTAGATGCTTGGTCTGATCTTGGGTGCTTTGCAGAAATAAAATTGCTGGCCTTTTCTGTTTTAGAAAGTAGGTCTGGATGATATAATGGCTAATGCCTGAACCTTCTGTTTTCTAGAGAACAACGGGAGAAGGAGGAAATAGAAAAGTACAGAATGGAACGACCAAAAATTCAGCAGCAGTTTTCAGATCTGAAAGTAAGTAGTGAACAATCCCTCTTCTCCAGGGGTGAAATCAGAAAATTATGGGTGGGGGGCAGAAATTTTTGGGGATCTTAAACTTGTGTGAACTAGTGAATAACGTGGCACTTCATCTTGAGAGATCTTGCTGCAAATACTGCCTTTGATATGGGCTCTGTAGGCAGGTTCTGGAAAGCCGCTTGGAATATTTTTTTCCCTTTTGGCTAGTGGTTGTGGATGAAAGTGAGTGAATTGCCATTGTTACACTGCAGCTTTTTAATGCTAGTATTAATGCTAGCTTTATTTGGCTGCGATTAAGAGTATAAAGAACTTATATCTCTAGGTTAATGCAAATTTCATGTTTTTGCATCTGGCACCATGATTATTTATTACAACCAGTGAGAACTAGATTAGTTGCAACCTCCCAGAGGACATTTTCTGCGGTTGCTCCCACTCTGCAGAATGACCTGCTGGACGAGATCTGTCTAATATCCAACTTAGCTTCAAAAAAGGTGTTAAGACGGATCTCTTCCGGCAGGCCTTCCCAGAACAGCCCCTGGCCACATAAAAGAATTCCATATTGCTTATATTGATGTAACTCTTGTTACAATAATTCTGCCCACCGTTAATTGCTAATAGTTTTATTGTGTTTTAATTGTTAATAGTTTTATTGTGTTTTTAACCAATGTTAGATTTTAATTGTACTATTGTTTAATTCTGTTTTAAGGGGGGGATATGGTCTATATTTGTATTTGTATTTTATCTTGTAAGCCGCTTTGATTGTTCCCACAAAAAGTGGGGTATAAATTAAAGTTTTTATTTTATTTTATTTATTTATTGTTGCCCTGCTGGTGGCTGAGCTGATGTGATGGGTAATGTCAGTGAACTTGCTGAAATGGAGTAAGGTTCATCTCTGTTTTGCCAGGTGACAGAAATTACATGCAGTGAAAAGCAGGGGCTGGAGGATTTAGAGTTGTGAGAAAACGAAGAATGGGAAGGTCATGGAACTGGAAGGGAGGAGGTTTTGCAGAAATCCTCATTTGGGTTAAAAAAGATAGGAAGTCTTTGCACTGTTAACTGGAAGCAAACAGGCAGCCAAAGGGGGTTCTGTTGGCAAGGTTGTGGTTGCACAGAGAACCAAAATGCAAAGAAACCAAAGGCAGTGAAATAGATTATGTGAATGAGCTGAATACTACTGTAATGTCTGTTATTCGCAGAGAAAATTGGCTGAAGTTACTGAGGAAGAGTGGCTAAGTATACCTGAAGTTGGTGATGCTAGGAACAAACGTCAAAGGAATCCACGTTATGAGAAACTGACTCCAGTTCCAGACAGCTTTTTTGCAAAGCACTTGCAGTCAGGGGAGAACCACACATCAGTGGATCCTCGGCAAACGGTGAGTCAAGAAGTGTACCAGGAGATTGGTCAAACTGGGTTCAGCTGAGAGAGTAGCTTGTGGAGTTATCTGAAATAAATATTCCTCTGTCCAAAAGGGAAGTGGTTACCACAAGCCACAGACTTGCTGGCGCTTCCATGTGTGGTGGGAGAACAACATACCAGTTTGGGCACAGTAATGATGCTTGGGTGACCTGTATGGGTAGGTGGGATCATTCCATCAAATTTTTAGAGTGATCACAAGGCTTGTGTGGAGATTTTGTTGGACTGTTTCAGATTTCAGGAAGGAATTCTCCTCTGAATGAAAAATTGCACACACTTGGCCCTGTAGAATGATTAATATGTTGTATTTGTTCAACTTAATAAAAGTCACATTGAATGACTGTGGAGAGATTGGACCAAATGTTTGAGATCAAGTTATCCAGAACTGTTATCTGCATCTTATGAGGCAGCTGACAACCACCACCCAAGTCTCGTAAGATTACTGGTGTTGGCTTCTGGTTTCTACCATCTAGTGTATGTAGGAGTTTGCTCTGAGTTGGAGGGGAAGCAAGAATTCCTTACTAACCTTGCAGCTTCCTTCCTTCCTTCTATCTTATACATTCAATTTAGGGCTGGAACAGATGGCTCTTTAAAGCCACCCTCCAGGCGTCTTGGAAGTGCACTCCCAAGCCTTCCTGAAACCACCAGGAAGTTTTTCGGGCTGTGGCGGGGCTGGGAAAGGCACCTGATCTTTTCAGCTCCTTTTTGGGCTGGGGTCAAGGTAGATTGGGACCATGGCATGTGTTTGCCATGGCCCCAATCCATCTTTGGCAGTGGGGGGTGCTTCAAGCTGCCCCTTATTGCTGATGTGTTCCAGCCCTTAGTCAAGCAGATAAATCAGATGCTGAAGTGAGTTAAAAGATTTGTCTCCGTAGATGGATTTGGAAGAGATTCTTAACTTTTTGTAGTAGCACAGTCTTTGGAAACAGTCCAGTGGCATTGATCTCAGTGGTTAAATGAGTTTCTCATAATGTGATTTCCCTGTCTGATAGGGCATTTTATAAGATCAGAAAGATCACTGTGTAATCAATCAAATTGTCTTTAACATTTCATTATCTGGCTGGTTTCTTTTGGTTGCTACTGCACTATTCATCTGCAGTGCAGCAAACTCATTTCTGTAAAAGCCATTTTCCAGCATTCTGATACTCTTTAGCATGACCAAGAAACTGAATCCAAAATGGGACTGTAAGTACAAAGCAGTGAGACTAGGCAGATAGTAATGGAGATGCTTCATGGGTGGCGTGAAGCAAAATTATCAGTACAGTGGTCCCCCAGTTTACGAATCCCCCGGGGAACGAAATCCCCGGGACCCAAAACCGCCGGGACCAAAAAACATCCCCCGGGATGCGAATGAGAAAAACCACACGGCCCCTTTAAATTGGCCGCGCGGTCCGTTAGAAATAGCGGTCCCCTGGGAAACGAAGATTTCCGGGTTACGAAAGGTAATCCGGAACGGATTACCTTCGTAACCCGGGGGACCACTGTAATCTCAGTCATGTTCCTGAGTGTATGCATGTTATCCACTATGCCAAAGAAAAGCACATTATACAGGGAGCAAAACTTCCCCTTCAGGTCAGAATCAGCAGTCTTACATTGGATTTCTTGCAGTGTGCAAATTTTTCTTTGTCCTACCTTTTATGGTAATAGATTTATAAAACTAACTTGAAATGTGGCTGAGTGCTAGATAGCTGGTCTACGTCACACTGGAACATAAAATATTCCCCCTCCTGCCTTTCTCCTACTGCAGCAATTTGGTGGTCTGAATACACCCTATCCTGGGGGCTTAAACACTCCCTATCCAGGTGGAATGACACCTGGTCTGATGACACCTGGAACAGGTGAACTGGACATGAGGAAGATTGGACAGGCTAGGAATACCTTGATGGATATGCGACTTAGCCAGGTAAGGGAAAAACACATGTAGAAATGGCTGATTTCCCCCCTTCTTCTCCTAGCAAGCATTATTGTGATTGGAAGTGTTGTCTTAGAACTTACGCATTTGACATCCAGAAAACTGAGGTGTTCATTAGCAGAATACTTGTGATAGGTTTTCTTTACCCCCCCCCCCCGAGACAGGATATGTGACTGAAGAACATGGTGTATTTCAAGGAGTGAGGGATCAGTTGCATGCTACCGTTGTGGGCTCCCCCCCCCCTTTAGTGCCCTTGTGGTTTCCTTTTGTGTATGTTTGTGAGACTTCAGTGTGGCAAATTAATGAATGTAATCAATGTTGGGTCAAATCCACAGGTGTCTGACTCTGTGAGCGGCCAAACAGTAGTGGATCCCAAGGGCTACCTCACTGACTTGAATTCGATGATTCCCACACATGGGGGAGATATCAAGTAAGGTTGTGGGTGCAGCATGTTGGCATTGATTTGTTTATTAAATTTTGTTCTTATAAAGTCTTCAGTTATGTCCTTTATGGAACAGGAAATGGTGCAGGGCCCATGCTTTGCTTGTGAAGTAGAAAGTAGAAGTCATTGCAATGAAAGGGCCTGAATAGACTATCAAGCCTATTTCTCCTTTCCAGGGTTAGAAATCCACTCGTGTTATCTTTGTCAATGAGCCTTCGAGTTCTGTTTGGGGAAGAATGTAATGTGGCAGTATAATCAAAGGTGGAATATACAAGATGCAGAAAGCCAGTGCCAGCACTTTGGCTCACTATAGAGTGCCATACATTATTTCTCTGACATTGTTCTCACCCTGCTACTCTACAACATTCTTTCTTTCCTTCCTTCCTTCCTTCCTTCCTTCCTTCCTTCCAACTTCCTTCCATTTCTGTCCTGGTTCCCACACTTTCAGGCACCTGTCCTGGCCTCTGATTTATTTTGACCGTGACCATAATTAATTAATTTCCCAGTAGAAGTCTATGGTGTTATGTATAGACCTGTAAGATAGTAAATGATTGTGATATTAGGAGACAATAAAATTTCATCTGTACATTTTGTGCTTTGCTAGTGACATAAAAAAAGCACGTTTACTTCTGAAGTCTGTGCGAGAGACTAATCCTCACCATCCACCAGCTTGGATCGCTTCTGCACGCTTGGAAGAGGTGACTGGCAAGCTGCAGGTAGCTCGAAATCTCATCATGAAAGGGACAGAAATGTGCCCCAAGGTAAGAGTTATTTGCTCTGTTTCCATCTTAGGGAGGGGTGGGGAACCTTTGCCCTAAACTGCTACTCCCATCATGCTTCACCATTGGATATGCTGGCTAGGTGTGATGGAAAGTAGCATTTAGTAACTTCTGAAGTGCCAGAGGTCCCCAGCTCTGGTCTTAAGTACAGTTGGCCCTTTGTGTCCATTAATTCAGCCACCCACAGCTCGAAAATATTTGAGAGAAAAAAATCCAAAAAGCAAACCTTGATTTAGCCATTTTATATAGGGCGTACCATTTTACTACAGTGTTGTATATAATGGGACTTGACCATCTGTGGATTTTGGGATCCACTCGGGGGATGGGGTCCTGGAACAAAAAACTAGTGGATATCAAGGACACACTGTATCTGCATTCATTTTCTAATTCTCTTGAACCTTAGAGGGACCTTTCTCTTTTCCTTTTACCTTTAGCCATCTTTTTTTGGGTAGAATTTTATGTCTGCTCCTGAATTCTTAAGGGTAAAAATAGGTAGAAAATAACCGCTGTGATACTTTTAGCTGTTGTCGTTCTTTTCCCTTCTCTGTGGACATTTCACAGGCAATGGAACAAGCAGTTTAATAGGCTGTGATCTGAGGACTTCCTCCAGCTTTCTATGCAACCATTGTCATCTCTTAGTCATTTTCTTTTCTGCTTAGTGCAAATTTGTTTCCTCCTTGTTTGACTTCATCTGTACTGTCTGTTACCTATGATGATTTTTCTAACAAAGAAATACTAAAGGGTTGCGAGGAGTCTTTCACTCAGAGATAAAAGAAGATGTGGAAGAAGATGAGAAGGTTTTTAAATGTTGCAATATGTGGAAAAAGTAGAAAGTATTTCCTTTTAAAAATAAAGCTGGAACTTGAGGGCATTCAGTTAAATTCATCAATAGTAGATTCAGGGCAGAGAAGTGGAAATACATTGTCACATAATTGGTGATTTAATTTTTAATAGTCTCAGCCACAAGATTAAAAGGTTATTATACCCTAAAGGATCTTGTCTAAGCAAGGTCAGCCCTGGTTAGTATTTGGATGGGAGATGGCCATTGAATACCAGCTGCTGTAGGCTAAATTTCCGAAGAAGAAACTGGCAAAATCACCTCTGAGAATTCTTTGCCTGTGGAATTTGTGGGGAAAATCCTATGCAATTTATGGTACTCATCATAAATTGACAGTTGACTTGAAGGCATACACACACTGACATACAGACCATTTTATGGAGGAGAACAGCTCTGTTATATTCACTGTGATAACTATAACTAATGGAAAGATACAGGGGAAGCTGTTGCCTTGGTGCTGTGCTTTCTGGAAGCAGCTATCATGAGCACCTTTGGAAAATGGATGCTAGATTAGATGAATGAGTCTTCTGATCCAGTTGACATCTTCTTAACTAGGTCCTTATGATTTCCTTTGGGCTTTCTGCTGAAGCAACCTTCCTGTACTATCCTACTTCAAAACCTTTCCCTTTCCCCTCCAGTGTCGTTTGATCTTGGCTTCTGCTTTACTATCCCAGCATTCCTTTATGTGATCCTTATCCTTTTGCTTATACCTACTCTGTGCTGCAGACACTGACACTTTGGTGTCACTCTTGAGTTCTCCCAAGTGCACTCATCACATTAAGAGGAAACTATTGATTTTTGTTCATCCTTCTTTCCCCAGAGCGAAGACGTGTGGCTTGAAGCTGCCCGCTTACAACCTGGGGATACTGCTAAGGCTGTGGTGGCCCAGGCTGTTCGTCATCTTCCACAGTCAGTGCGGATTTATATCAGGGCAGCAGAATTGGAGACAGATATTCGAGCGAAGAAGCGTGTCCTTCGAAAAGGTTAGAAAGTTCCTCTGGAAAGTTTCTCCTTTAACAACAGTGTAGAAACTTCAATTAATTCAGATACAACTGCCAGGCTGTTAACTGGAACCAGAATCTCTCATTTTGGTGGAATGGTGCTCCATGTCCAACATTGCTATGGTTAAGTCATCTAAGTGTTAGCTAGTCAATGATTACTTAAGAGCTGGTGTTTATTACTTTCTTCCTAACCAATAATCATGATTCAGTGGGGAACTTCATTCACTTTAACTGTGTACAACACTGGTGTCAGTATAAATTTTGACCTTGCTCAATCAATCTAAAAGGGCCACTCCTAAAACTCACTGGCAATCCTTTGCTTCTGCAGCATTCACTCTTTGCTCCAGAGAGAGAGTACTTGATCTCATAGCATGCTTTTAACCTTTTTACCATGGTCATAAAAGGTTGTCTGAGGCCCTTTAGGAACTGTTTCCTTTCTTTAGATTTTTGATGGTTGTCATTTTGATCCCCTATTTGGCAGAGAGGCAAATGCCAAGCAGTGCTGTGAGATGACATTTGCTCTGGTTATTATATTTTCTTTTTTGTTTTGTTTTGGTTGCATTTGATATGTACATGGCCCAAAAAAGTACCACAGCATATGAGGCATCCATTGTGGCATTTGGAAATTGAAAGCTCTCATTGTAAGTATGTTCTGATTCCAGCTGAGCAACATTTCAAACATTTTAAACCATCAGGGCCTGTCATTATGCATTTAGGAACTACTTGGAGACATCCCCCCTCCCCCCCCCCCCCCGGCAGCTGTAAATGCAATGAAGATGGTTAACATTCAACTAGTCAGAATGTTGTCACAGTAAATTCTCAAAGAATATCGTCTGCTGCCTCAAAGCCTGAGGATAGTACAATCATTATCTTTCATGGGCTGTTGTGGGGTATAATTAAAGACACAGCACCAATTTGACATTTTAAGAACAGAGTTGAAAGCTATTGTAGACATTTTGCTTGTTGCATTAAGGCATCAATTTCTAGCAGCTATTGTGTCATTCCATTCCCCCTTTCCTTTGCAAATTATTTACTCTTTCATGCTACTTCTCTGGATATGAAGAATACACAGAAAGTTTTTCCTTAAAAAAAGACAAACACAGGGTTGATGGAGCTTTAATTTAGATTTAGCAGCTAGTAGTTTAGTCGTCCCTATGATTAGTCATCTTCTCCTTTCCTCCCACCCCAACTTTATTGAGTATCTGCAACTGCTTATCTCAGTTTGGCAGGCTGTGGAATAGGGAGGTAGAAGAAGGCTGTGATTCTATGAAGTTAGAATTTATCTCAAAATATATGCTTACACTGCAAGGCATCTAGCTTGCATGGAAATTTTTCAGACGTTGGAGAGACTTAGGGAGCTGGGTAGGTTTAGCCTGGAGAAGAGAAGGTTAAGAGGTGATATGACAGCCATTTTTAAATCTTTGAAAGGATGTCATTTTGAAGAAGGAGCAAGCTTTCTGCTGCCCCAGAGGCTAGGACACAGAGCAATGGATTCCAATTGCAGGGTGGGGGTGGAGAATTCTACGTAAACATTAGGAAAAACTTCCTCATGCTCCCTCAGAAAGTGGTGGAGTCTCCTTCTTCGGTGGATTTTTAAACAGGCTGAATGGGCATCTGTTATGAGTGCTTTGATTGTGTATTCTCCATAGCAGAATGGGGTTGAACTGGATGGCCCCTTAAGGTCTCTTCCAGCTCTATGATTCTACATATTTTGCTTAATGTGGTGCTGTTGGCCTGGCTAGTGCTGCTTCATAGGTGAATGAGGCAATGTAATCTGGTCATTTTTTGTCTCCTGATCTGTCAGATAATAAGGGATAAGTAGTATGGTATTAAAGGTTTGAACCTACAGCACTTCTTGAATAGCTGACTTGAATAATACTCAGTTCTGATGAAAACTGATCAGACGAGCAGGCACGCTTAATCTGCAAGTTAAAATACCTGCTCTTTCTGAATTATTCTGCCCTGCAATCTAAAAGAATCCAAAGCTGCAATTTAATCCAGGGTTTAGTTACTCTGTCTTTCTTTTTCTTTTCTTTGTTTGAACTGACAAAGTGTATTGGGAGTTGAGTGAAAGCACCTTAGAATTTGAGGAAAACATATCGTAGATTTAAAGCACTAGCATGTAATTTATTAAAGGGAGTAGTGCAGGGAGGCCTGGAACAAAGGGACATGAATTCAAATCACTTATCACCATTAAGAGTATTATTGGTGTGTGGCTTTGGCTTAGTTAGTTGCAGCCTCTTAGCCTAACGTACTTCAGGGTAGTTGTGAAACCTTGTATGTGCCACCTTGAGCTATTCTAATGAAGGGTTAGATATAAATAAATTTGCAGGCAATTATTCCATTCTCCCCACCATTGGTACAATTAACCTTTTATCTCTGCTTTTATATGAAAAGTATCAGTTTATGTCTCTTGAGTCTGTAGCTATTTGTTGTGACTACTGCAGTAAACAGCAGCACCAGCCCTCTGTTAAAAATATTTTTGTTGTTGTTAACTGCCCTCGAGTTGGCAACCTATGGCGACCCTGTGGATGAGACATCTCCAAGACACCCTGTCCTCCTTACAATAGTTCCTTTACATTCATACCCATGACCTCCTTATTAGAGTCCATCTATCTAGCACGTGGCCTTCCTCTCTTTCTACATGCCTCCACCTTTCCTAACATTATTGTTTTTTCCAGTGACTCATACCTTCTCGTGATGTGTCCAAAGTAAACAGCCTAACTGTTGTCATCTTGGCTTCCAGGGAGATTTCTGGTTTGAGCTGCTCTTGGACCCATTTGTTTGTCTTTTTGGTTATCCATGGGGTCCTCAGCACTCTTCCCCAGTACCACATGTCAAAGGAATTGATTTTCTTTCTGTCTTGCTTCTTAACTGTCTAGCTCTCACATCCATACATGGTAACAGAGAAAACAGTGGCTTGTATGATTCTAACCTTCGTGCTCAGTTGTATATCTTTGCATTTTAGGATCTTTTTTTACATACATATCTAGAAAGAGAGAGAGAGAGAGAGAGAAATATTCTAGAAATATTTAGTAACCAAAAAAAACCTGATATGGTGTGATCTTGTTCAGGTGTCCCCCACATCCACTTAAAAGTTTAAAACATTTCTGCTTTTTGGAGGTGGGAAAACTGCAGGATGCTGTTACCATGGCATTCATTTAGTATTCCTCAAAGTTACTAGGAGAATAACACACATCATTTGCTGTGTTGTTGTGCTGTGACTCTTATAAGTTAACTAAAGTATAGAACTTAAAGAATACCTAGATTTCTGGAAGTTAAAAATGTGGGTCAGAGGGGCCCAACATTTTTGTCCTGTTTTAATAACCAGATCAAAACTGGCTTGATTTACATGCCTGGTCCAAAATCCCTGGCCACCTTGACTGTACTGCATCCAGAATAATCTTCTGCCACCCATGTTAACTACATAGCAGGGTAGCAGAGAGCATACTTGTTTCATGAGTAGCCCTGGACACTTTAAAAATGTAACAGGCATCCACCCCAACCTTCTTCACAGCCTTATTACAGGTGTGTGTGTGTGTGTGTGTGCGCGCATGTGGGCATGAGAGAAAGAGAAAATGAATGAGAATGTGGGATAACTGCTTGGACAATCCATAGCCATTTCTGCTGCAGGAAAGCTGGTTATGCTCTCTGAAAGGGCCATGGTGAATGAAACCAAGTGTGCAAGTCTGAATAGAGATACTGTATACCTTTTCCATAGAAGGAGTAAGCATTTTGAAGGTTATTCAAAGGCAACAGAGGGGAGATATTTTGCTACTCTGTTGGTTGAGAGTTCTGGTAGGTGTGCTGAGAATGTAGTTTCTCTGGGCACTCAAAATTTCCTATATTAGATGGCTGCTGAGTTAGTTTTTTGTGAGTTTTTTGGGCTTTTTCACAAGCTACCTCTTTTGGGGGCACTGTATGGATTGCGTCTTGGAGGAGTCTTTTAAACTGCCCTCAAATATTTTCAAAAGCAAAGGTTGTATGTGTTGGGTTTCTTAGAGCAATGTTCGAAACAGGAATGGGAAAATAATACCTTTATGAGAGCTAGCCAGGGTTTATAATATTTAGTTGAGCTTTTTGAATTCTGCAGAACTCTTCCTCAGGCAGGATGTTAAAATGAAGCAATAATGAAAGAAAGATGTTATCCGTTTACAGTTCTAAGTCTTTAGACAGAAGTGGCAGAAGCTTCTGCAGATTAATTAGGTTAAAATTTCAGTTTTTGCAAACAAACAAACCCTCAGACTACTTAGAGTATAAATGAGCAATATATGAGCAATATAGTGACACTTTTGAAAATGCCAGGATCAGCTGCTATTCAAATTAAACCCTTGCGCTGATGGACCATTTCTGAGGCAGCATACGTATAGTAAGAGAGCTGGAAATTAATTTTAGAAAATGCACAAGGTGCTGGATTGAAAGAAACAAAACCACACATAATGTTACATGGTGATTGGAGCTGCATCTCCCATCAAATGCCATTTCTTTAGATTGTAGAAAGGTGGCAGGTTCTTGACTGTGCTCTTTCACCAACTCTCAGATCTAAAGTACTTTGGACAGTTTCTGTCCTAATCAATAGTAGGTCACCTGTTCCTTCAAAGTTTCATTGCTTTCCAGAATATTTACCATATATAGTAACTAGAGCCAGGACATTGTTCTGTTTTGTGTGCAGTGCCATCTGCCATAACTATGTACTTTTCTTTTCCTCTTTTCTAGCACTAGAGCATGTTCCAAACTCTGTTCGGTTGTGGAAAGCAGCTGTGGAGTTGGAAGAGCCTGAGGATGCCAGGATAATGCTCAGCCGAGCTGTGGAATGCTGTCCCACTAGCGTAGAAGTAAGTTGGAAAATCAATTTTGTTCAATCTGATGTTCATTCAGGCTTTCCATCTCTTAACTCTTGTCACCATCCTTAGCAACCAGAATGAATGGTTGTTTTTGTTTCCTTCTGGGTTGCCCAGTTCTATTACTGTACCTCACTTATTATTTAGATCATACCCTGGGTCATGTTAGGATTGACCAGCATGTAGTCACATAATCAATGTTGATTTCCCTCTTGTAAGCAGTCTTTTAAAATTTTCTTTATAAATGAAAAAAATAGGTTTCTGTTTTGGAAATCAGAGCATGGTGAAATCCTCTGCATGTGTACTGAGAAGTAAATGCATTGCATTCATATGGCAACCATTCAAACCACTTAGATAAAGGATGAATTGCAGCTTGGGGGTGGGGGGGGGGAACACTACACACAATGCAAGTAGGATACAAAAAGCTGCCATCTGAGGAAGAAAAGTCAAGAAGCACATACCAGCGAGCAAAATTTTTAATTATCCTATGGATGTCAATCTCTCTCTCACACACAACAGATACACAGAATGCAGACATACATTCTAAGAGTCAGGAATAGTTCAAGACTCATTGGCTACCTGCAAACCAGTTGAACATGTGTAATTCTAGCTGTGGTAGGATGAGAAATAATAAAAAATTTTTTTGGTAGTTTGGTCCTTCATATCTTCATCCAAAATCAGCTGCAAATCAAGGCTTTCTGTTTCTACTACCTTCCTTTTGACAAGATTTCATTACTTCCCAGGCACTCTCTCATTCCTGAGGGGACTCATGTCTGCCATCTGGTGACTCAATTCAGTACTAGATGTTATAAAAACAGTATTTAATTAATTTCAACCAATT
This sequence comes from Urosaurus nigricauda, assembly GCA_034509955.1. Classification (NCBI taxonomy): domain Eukaryota; kingdom Metazoa; phylum Chordata; class Lepidosauria; order Squamata; family Phrynosomatidae; genus Urosaurus; species Urosaurus nigricauda. The sequence goes on from JAOEGL010000004.1 coordinate 7,100,979, forward strand.
AATCTATTATTATTATTATTATTATTATTATTGCTTTATTGTTATTGCTGTGTACCCTTCAAGTCATGGGAACTCTAAGGCTAGTATTAGCCAAAATGCAAAACAAAAAAAACCAGTGATAACCACATTGAACCAACCAAAATGCACAATATATATGTTGCAAGCTTTCAATGGTCTACTTGCAACATGTATATTGTGCACCCTAGTTGGTCCCATAAAGGTATCACTGTTTTGTGGATTTGGGGCATTATTGTATTTTTTAAAAATTTATTTTTATAATATTCCATATACAAATATCTTCCTACCTTCTATTACATTTTGACAAATTATTTTATATACCCCTCAGTGCTCCCTTTCCCCGGAGCCATCTCCATCCTTATATTACATCCAGAATTTCAATTCGTCTTCTGGAGGTAATCTTCCGTCTTCTTTTCTCAGTACTTTCTCAATAAATTCTTTCCAAATCCCCTCAAATTCATTTCTTTTCAATAGTCCTTTTTTACTTTCAATTCACATGTCAATTTATCATTAATAGCTAATTTCCATGCCTCTTTATACCAGTCCTCCACTTCTATATCTATTTATCAATCTCGCTGCTGTAAGCAAACTTGATAACAAATCTTTTTTTTTCTTTTTTCCATTTCTCTGAATTATATAATGATAACAAAACTACTCAGTCTTCTATCTATTTTTATATTCATAACATTTTCTCTTTCTAATAGGACTTTCCCCCAAAAATGTTGTACGTATTTACATTGCCACCACATATGCATTAATCTGTTTTCAAAGCTATAATTGAGTTTCAGTTGTCTGGGTTCCATGATCTCAAAGCTATGGCAAAGACCCTCACAAATATGCACTCTCCTCTCTCTTGTGTGCCTCCAAACCATTTTTGATTTATGGTGAGCCTAAGGTGGTGAATGTACCATGGGGTTTTCTTGGCAAGTTTTTTCAGAGGGTGTTTTCCATTGCCGTCTTGTGAGGGTGAGAGAGTGTAACTCGCCCACGGTCACCCAATGGGTTTCTGTAGTTGAACTGGGATTCAAACTCTGATCTCCAGTGCTCAAACCACTACACCACACTGGCTCTCATGGGAATAGATTTATAGTAAGCTAAAGGAAATAAAAATTGTAATAGTATTAGTGAAAGCAAACACAAATAAAAAAATCCACGATTAGTTAAAAATTGTATTAACACAGCTGAATATAAAATGTACTGCCGTGTTAGAGACAAAGATAGAGATGTCATACTTGCGGGAAGATAGAAGGATTGAGGGAAAGCAATTCTTAGTAATGAAAACTGTCCATCTTAACAGTGATACACAAAGCCCTTCTTGAGGACCATTGTGTATATGGCAAACTAAAAATCTAGACATTGAGCTCATTAACCTTAATACCATACTGGTAATGAATAATTCTCATGAATTTTGTTTTGAGTTGTAAAAAGCTCTAGTTTTGGTGGGGACATAAGGTTTTCCAGAATATACTCAAATCATGGTATCATGGAAAACACTTACATGCATGATAAACTGTAAATGTGAGCTTTTGAAAGAGCTTAATTGCAAATGCTCATTGGGCTAAGAGAGACATAATACTGGCAATCACTTAACCATCTTCAGGAGCAGCAGAGCAGGCTGTTGGGGTTTACTGTTCATTTTCTCATCACTGAATTTTATTGGATTTTGCATTTCATCCTTTTGAGAGACTGAGGGCTGAAAGAGACAGCCCAAAAACACCGGATTGGGGCCACTGTGGAGCCACATGCTGCGATGTCGCAGCAACACCACATCACGCCTCCAACCCAGTGTTTTCCTGGTGCAAAAAGATGTGGCAGAAAGCCGCTCTTTTTTGTGCTGGAAAAAGGTGCCTTTGCCTCTGTGGTGGCAGTTTTTCGCAGCTCCAGTGGTGTGCAGCATCTGAATGCTGCACCACCAGAGCGCTGAAAAACTGCTGCCATATGGGCAGTGGAGAGGCTTCACAACGTATTCATGGCACCTTGGGGGTGTGCATCGTGTGTACACCACACCCCCAAGCCACTGGGAAGATGTCGTATTTTGTTGGTCTGTTTCCCCCCTGCATTGTCCAGGGTGATTGTGTGTGTTGGGTGGATGGGTGGGGGGAATGGCGGTTGATTAGCTGAAGTACAAATTACTTTTGGTTTTGGGGTAGGAACCATTGGGACCTCCTCCTTTGCTTTAGGCTGTTCAATTCTATGATTTTTGTTTTAAGATGGGAATTTAGAAAATTCAGCCAAGGAACTCTTTGCATGGTTTTAAGGTCTGTTGCCTGATGGACAAACCTTTCTGCTCTTTGCAGCTGTGGCTTGCCTTGGCAAGGTTAGAAACCTATGAAAATGCCCGTAAAGTTTTAAACAAGGCCCGCGAGAACATCCCAACTGACAGGCACATCTGGATCACAGCTGCCAAACTTGAGGAGGCCAATGGGAACACACAGATGGTGGAGAAGATCATAGACCGAGCCATCACTTCATTAAGGGCAAATGGAGTGGAAATAAACCGGGAGCAGTGGATCCAGGTGCTTGTTTGGAATTTTTGTTTGGGAACCCTACTTAAGAAGTAACCTTGTTTTTGACTGCAAGATGTGCTTAAGGTGACTGTGACACTGTGGTCTGAAGTAGTATGCATGGATGCAGAAAAAACTGGACAATATGGGTCCCAGTGTGGATCCCAGTTCCAGACACAATTGCCTACAAAAGCTCAGATTACAATAAATGTATTGGCTTTTCCTGCACACTAAAACAGCTACTCTTTTGAAATTTCCTACAGATGGCTAGACTAGGAGAGAGCAGGAGATATGCCAGATATTTACAGTGAATAATAGGGATGGGATTAAGGGAGAACAGTGCAAGAGGGAGAGGTAAATTTAAGTGATATATAACACTTTTTAAAGGGTGCAGTCCTTTACTGTCTTACATTAAGTCTCAGTATGACACATTTATCTCAGCAATCATTAGAGGATTAAACTGCTTATCTTATTTCACCGAGCTATTAATGAGTGTGTGGAATTTTGTTGCTACCAGAGATGGTGATAGTTTAGATGGCTGCAAAATGGGATTAGACAAAATCTTTAACAAATCTGCTGAACACTTGATTACTGGGAGCCAAACAAAGTGGGAGGGCTGTTCCCTGAATACTCTGGTAACTATAAAAATTGCCTTGTTACATTGTTGTGTGTTCATTTTCATTCTGCCTTTCTCATGGTGGTGCACATGGTTCTTCCCCTCCATTTTATCCTTATAACAACCTTGTGAGGTAGATTAGTCAGAGAGTATATGACTGACAAGAGATTACCTAGTAAATTATGGCTGAATGGGGATTTGAACCAGATTGTTCCCAGTTCTACTTCCAGCATTAATCACTATACAGCCCTTGCTTTAAAATAAATGAAAAATGTCTGCCTGTAGATATTGATCCTATATTTTATTATATATTTGACATTTTTGAATGTATCATGTGAGTTTTAAGAAATAGAGTAAAGATGTGTTATGATTATTGTTATTGACTAGATTTGTAAGCCTGTGCTCCTCAGCATGTGCTCTTCAAAAAGGTTTAGGTTCCAGTGTGAAGCTATATATTACAATTTCTCTCAGCCAAGTTTGACAGTCTAGTCCTGAAGGACTGCCATTCCCAACATGAAATGTTGTGATATTTCTTTCAGGATGCTGAAGAGTGTGATAAAGCTGGCAGTGTGGCAACATGCCAAGCTATCATGAGAGCTGTGATTGGAATTGGGATTGAAGAAGAGGACCGCAAGCACACCTGGATGGAAGATGCAGATAGTGTAAGTTCACATACTGAGTATGATACTCAAAGAAGGGGCCATAGGCAAAACTCAGCTGCCAAATGGGTGGTATTGGTAGCCAATGTGATAGTGGCTGGTGTGATATCTCTGGGATCAGTAGTTAATGACATTTTTATATGCATTTCCCAGTCTCTTTTATTTCTGAGTCTACTTTAAGGTTGTGTTTCTACCTGCAAGAGCTGATTCCCTTGGTGGAAAAATTTTGAGGAATTCAAATGCTTAATTTGATGCAAATGTGTCTTGTGGCAAATATACCCCAGCTCTCAACCCCCAGAAGGGACTGTAAAAAGACATGTTGGGTGCAGCTTCATCATTTTCTGTGTTTCAAAAGCAGCTTTTGATAACTTAGAGGCTACACTGTGAAATCCTGAAGGAGGAGGTTTTCTATATTTCCCCATCTTTCTGAAGAAGGTGGCTGTTGAAATATAATTTTAGGGCCCATAAAGAATAATGCTGCTTACTTGGTAAAATTTGAATAATGAACAACCCCTAGTTTCATTTTGAATTGTTCGACCTAGATTGGAATTGTGACTTGACAAATGTGGAAACTCACTGCCATGGGGGAAGCAACTCTTATACCACTCCAGAATCCTGGTTGTGTACTTAAAGCTGGGATGGGAATTGTGGGGCCCACAGGCTGCCACCCAGGCCTTTTTGTGGTCCACAGGCGTTTCCCAGTTTTCCCAAACCCTTGTGGTGGTGGTGTGCCTTCGTAAAAATTGCCCTCTGAAGAAACATTTTTGCGTACCCTCAAGTCATTTCTGATTTATGGCAACCTTAAGGTAAACTTTAGTCAAAAATTTAATTAATACTTATAAAATCAGAAGTGGTTATTAGTTATAGGGTATTGCCTTGAATTTTAGGGGGTCAATGGAGTGTTTCTGGCTCATATTCAAAACAATTCTGGGGAAAATACGTCAATTTCTCTTTTTTATGCATGAAGTAAAGACTGGCCTAAATAACTTAAAGCCACCATATCCCTTCTGAGCTTGGAAGCTAAACAGCATCAGTACTTGGTTGGGAGACCACCAGCAAATACCGGGTAATGTAGACTATATTTCAGAGGAGGAAACTGGCAAAGCCACCTCTGAATATTCTTTCCCAGAAAACCCTATAAAATTCATGAGGTCACCATAATTTGGCAGGTGATTTGAAGGCGCCACACACATATTACACACACAAACATACACAAGGCAAACCTGTCACAGGATTTCGTAACAAGATTTGTGCAGAAGGGGTACCATTGCCTTCTTGGGAGGAGAGTGTGCTTTGCCCAAGATCATCTAGTGGGTTTCCATGGCTGAGCAAGAATTTGAACCCTGGAACCTTAGTTCAGCACTCAGACCATTATACCACTCAGACCTTAATAATTCAATTTGTAGAAATTATTCTTGAAAGCCACAAAAAGGCAGAGGTACAAGCACAGCCCTCTTTCGTTCAAAGCCCTAATAATGTTATGTTTTTGTATTCTTCTCCCACAGTGTGTTGCTCACAATGCTCTGGAGTGTGCCCGTGCAATCTACGCTTATGCCTTACAAGTTTTCCCCAGCAAGAAAAGTGTCTGGTTGCGGGCAGCCTATTTTGAGAAGAATCATGGAACCAGGTACAACATACTATGTAGAATTTTTCCAGCGATTCTGTTTGAATTGTTGATTATTACCAAGGTTGGGGCGAGTGTGTTTTATTTCACCTGTAGTAGCTTGAGGAGAACCTTCTCCAACAGATGCGAATTGCTTTTCAGTGTTTTGATTTGGTTGTGTGGAGAGGCTTGCCTTGTGGATTATTCCCCATGACATGCTACCTGAACTGGTAGCGGGTAGTCAGATTTGTGGTGTGGATCCAGTATATTTAAGGCATTTGTGCAGGTCATAGTAATTCCTTACAATTCCATTTCTAAAAGTGTAGTCACTGCCTGTTAAATGAAGAATGAGAAAATGTAAAAGTTGCTAATTGGCACATCGATAATAATAATAATAATAATAATAATAATAATAATAATAATAGCAGCCTATATGAACAGTATCACCCAGATATCTAGATAATTGTTTGCTTCCGCACTATTCATTCATTCATTCTTAATCTTGCCATTTATCCACAGATCTTAGGGTAGGATACATTTTAAACTATTATCATGAACTTATCATATGAACCAATTTGGTTCAGAATCTAATTTTGAAGTCTGAGGAGTGCATGGGAGAATAGGTCATGACAGTGAATTTACTGTATATCCTTGATCAAATAAATGTGATCAAAGGTTGTATATCTGAAAGCTATGACAATAACAAATGATGAGATGTCCAGATGCTCAGCAATCCCACGTAATTGGTAACCTTGTTCTGTATTTACAGAGAATCGTTGGAGGCTCTTTTGCAGAGGGCTGTAGCTCACTGTCCCAAAGCTGAAGTCCTCTGGCTTATGGGGGCCAAATCGAAATGGCTTGCTGGAGATGTACCTGCTGCTCGGAGTATCCTGGCTTTGGCTTTCCAGGTAAGCTTCTCTTCCTTTGTACAGTTTTCACAAAATCCATCATCATTCAGACTGCAGACTACAAAAAGAAACTCGAGAGAAATGGTGTGGCATTATCATCTTCCACAGTGTGTCATTCATATATAAATTATCATGACTCTTATTTTTTTTGTCTACCCTCTTTTTCACCAAGCTTCCTAGAAAACCCTTAAAAAGTAATAAGTAAGCATGTTGTCTGTATAAAGAAACATAGGAAAGGCTTCCAACAAATGTTTTAGCACTGAACATATTCATATTCATTGTGCAAGATGTCTTTAAAGTAATTTATTTAAAATACACTATTTTAAATGATTTATAGGCCATCCTTTAAGTGGATTTTTAAACAAAGGGAAAAAGGCATCCCGTTTATAGTACCATGTTGAATGTAGCCAGTGTGCTAGTTCCTGTGCTTATAACCAAATCTAACACTCAGTCTTGTCTTAAAGAGAAGTACAACAAGCTGGCTTTCAAAAAATTGTCTCAATCTGTGCGTAGTTTTTATTTTGTTTCCTCTCTTGTATTGTATAATTATTATAATGGATGTTGGTGTTGTGTTTTGTTTAGATCTTTGTTGGTGTTGCGTATTATTCTGTAATGCATTATGAAGGAAGTTATAGAAATACTTTTAATATTAAAAATAATAGGCTGTTAAAATGTAAATTCTGAGAAGTCAGGATAGATAGATTAATATTTCAATTTGTTACTCCCTTTAAAAAAATGGCTCAGATCTTCAAGGAAGTGCCTGTAGAGTGCCTGAACATTAGCAGCTTACTTTAAGATTCCCAAGCAAGGAACTTAAAGGAAATGTGTATATGTGTCTGTCTTGTTGCTAGTACTGTCCACTAAAAGAAATGGATGCAATACAGAGTTTGCAGAGTTGTTTGAATTCCTCCTGTTGGGACATAACAAATTGGCATTGCTCTCTTGGAACAAATGAAGCTAGATCAACTGAATTGTATACTGACTCCCCACAACTTCTGCTTATCAGTGCCGCCTTATTTCTTGCAAAATATTACTTGAAAGTATGGGTGCCCCTTTAATTTTAGCAGAATTTCTAGACCCCACCCCCCAATACCTCCTGGTCATGATTGGTGTTGGCTTGGGTTGCCTTTGGTTGTCCTGTCAACACAGCCGCTAATCCATCATCAGGGTTCCATTCTCAACCTCTATTGACTAAATTATTCCTAGCCTGGCAAAAGTACTGTGGAATAAGGCTTTTTGTGGGGCATGTGTAGCAAACATGAAATTCCAGCTGGAGAAGAGCAAGTTCAGCATCTCCTTGGTATATCTTGCTGGAAGACTGATGAAGCAGTTAAAAATGAACCAGGACTTTAATCTTCTGATGCCATATTTATCTGTTCTTCAGGCCAATCCCAACAGTGAAGAGATTTGGTTGGCTGCTGTGAAGTTGGAGTCTGAAAACAATGAATATGAAAGAGCAAGGAGGTTGCTGGCAAAAGCTCGTAGCAGTGCCCCGACGGCCAGGGTAAGCTGTGGGTCACTCTGAGGATGTTTTCTCATTGAAAATGGTACCACCCATGTAACAGTAAACATCTGAAGTGCTCTTACTGGATCAGACCCATTTGTCTGTATAGCTTGGTACCAATAACTCAGTATGATCTCAGGCAAAACGTTTTCTGTTAAAATCCCTAATAGAGCAAATGCTGAAGACCAAACCTGGGATCTTCTACATGGGAAATCATTTAGATTGAGTACATGTGATCAAACAAAACAAACATCTTCATTTATATACCGCTTCTTACTGCCTAAGCATTGTCTAAGCCGTTTACAACTGTAAGCTACTTGGCCCCAACAGTCTGGGTACTCAGAGTCTTATCCCTCACCACCCCACCCCAGATTGCTGGAAGGGAGAAAATAGATTCTGTAAAGAGACTGATGCCCAAGGGTGAGATAATGCACATGGTTGGCTCATAATAATGTACATTGTGCTCTGGGTCAGCTACAGGCATGGGGTTGGGGTAAAAAGACACAGGTCTTCCTAGCTGAAATACGTTCCAATGATTGGTATGAGAGAGAGTAGGCAGAAGCAATCATTGGATTTGGCACAACATTTTTAATTGCATCTGAATTTCAAGGCATTCATGATCTGCTTACAACTTGTATTTTAAACATTTGTGCCCCACCTTTCTCCACTTCCCCTTCTTGGTGCATTTCTTTGAAGGCTGAGAATGTGGCAGAATTTAAATTTGACCACAATTTAGCTTGTCTTGTCAGTAGCTGAAAATGCCTTGCAGCATACTTGGAAGTAAACTATTTCCTCATTAAAACAAATTTAATCATACAAAACCCAGTACTGTACAAGTTCAGTCGAATCTGTTGTAGCCAGCAGTGTCCCCCCACTCCATAGAGGAGTCCTACAACAAACAGTAGTTGGGGATTAGTTGGCACATTTGAACATTCTTCCTTTGTACATCTCAGGTCTTCATGAAGTCTGTCAAACTTGAGTGGGTGCTTGGGAACATTGCTGCAGCTCAGGAGCTATGTGAAGAAGCATTGAATCACTATGAAGATTTTCCCAAGCTCTGGATGATGAAAGGGCAGATTGAAGAGCAGGAGGAACTGATCGAAAATGCCCGAGATGCCTATAACCAAGGGGTAAGGGAAAAAAAACTTTACCACCGCTCCTTCTCATCCAATTTCTTGAAAAGAAGGTCTGTCTAAATATTTCTGAAGGAGCGCATTAGAATCTCTGGAGTCCAGCTTCCCTGCATGAAACAAAAACTGAGCCATGAAGGTCAGGCTGTGGGCTCTTGCCATTCTCATTCACTCCATCAAGTTTTTGGATAGGGACCAGACGTTTGCCAGATGTGTCACCATTTTTTTCTAGTATTCTTGCACACTTGCTGTTGTGATCCAATTTTAGCTGTTCTGCTCTTACAAAGATTAATGACTTGTTCTGGGAAAGTCACTAACTTGCACAGCTATTTTTAAGTACATACTTGATTGATTAAACCAGGATTTCTGAAGATGTGCCCAACTTGTAGACTAGTGGGAAATCTATCAGGCAAGTGTGTTTTTCTGTGACCTTTTCTGCCATGGTTGTGAAGAGACAATTACACTACTGATGGAAGAGTCTTTGCCTATGTGTGCACCTGATCTTTTTCTAATAAGTTTTTCTCTTTTCTTCTGACAGCTGAAGAAATGCCCTGGCTCTATACCCCTTTGGCTCTTGTTATCCAGGCTGGAAGAGAAGGTGGGCCAGCTCACCCGTGCCAGAGCCATCTTGGAGAAGTCTCGTTTAAAAAATCCGAAGAACCAAGATTTGTGGTAAGAAATCACAAGGGGATTCTGACTCTTTCAGTGCCTTTCTGAAGGATCTCTGGCATCCTTTAGAGCAATCTCAGTTATGACTGTAAAGAGATCTTGTGGCACCTTAGAGACTAACTAAAAGAAAGACGTTGGCAGCATGAGTTTTCATTGACTTCAGATGCATTGTGTCTACATACTAATTCTACAGACTAACATGGCTATAGCTTTGAATTCTATCTCTATGAATGTAAAAAAATATTCAAACATACTCAAAAAATAATCAAAATGTGCTTTTTTACTTTATTTTTATTAAAATATAATTGTAGCATATAATAAAACAATGTTGGTTTCTCTTACAATATTTTTCTACATCTTCAAAATTCATTCATTGATTACTGAAGTCTACAACAATTTTTTTGTTTGTAGTTGTTTCCTTATTAAAGCAATTTATATACAAACGAATGATACAAAAGCTGTATCATTTTACACAGTGCCAATTACCATTAAACCTATCTATCGTTTGTTTCTGATACATTTCTGATAATTACTTTTTACGTAGTTGTATTGCTGACTACTTTTATTTTTGTTCCTTTTGTTTCTATGGTTTGTATGACTTTTTCTCTTTCTTCTTGTCTACATCTGTTCATGTCTGTTTTCCATGTGTAACTTCAGTATACATTATGAATAATTATTGTTGTCTATTCTATCTGTATTTTATATTGTTTCTTATTTGCTCCACTTGTTTTTGCAATAATCTATGACTGTGCTCCATTCTTTCTCTGTTGTTTCTGATGATTTTTCGTTTAGCCAGCAAGTCAATTTGTCAATTTCCATTGTGTCTATTACCTTAATTAACCATTCAACTATAGTGAATTTCTAAGTGATGAGTGGTCTGCCTGTCAGGACCATGTACAGGTTTTTTCCCCTCAATTGCTTTTCCTTGCTTGTGGTGGCAGTTTGTTGGTTATATTTAATAAGTGTGTTTTGGGTTCCATCTGATAATTTGTTTTTAATATTTCACAAATGGTTGAGTAATTGTCAAAAAAAATATTAGAGGGCAGTTTCACCATATATGGTACCAGGAACCAACTTCTTCTTCTTCTTCTTCTTCTTCTTCTTCTTCTTCTTCTTCTTCTTCTTTTTTTTGTTATGGTGGGTTTTATATATTTTGGCTAATTTTGCTGGGGTTAAATGCCACTTGAATGCCATTTTTAGATAATTTTACCTGATGTTTTGGCATTTTGTGAACTGAAATGTCTTGGTTTTTTTGCATAGTTCCAACTTTTCAGTGTCTGTTTCTCTTCGTATATCTACTGCCTATTTTAGCATTGTTTCCTTGATGAGTGTCTTGTTCTAATTTCCTTTTCTAATAAGATTTTGGATAATTTTGATGATTTTTCATCTTACTCCCTCTAATATATTTTGTAGTTTGTTTCTTTCTGTTTTTGTCTATGTTAAACCTTTCTTTTATTTGTTTGTTTTAGTAGTCATTGCTTCTAGTCCCTTCTGTTTCTTCTAAGACTTTCATTAAAGAAGATCAATAACATATTTTTGAGGACCTGATGCAAAGAATCCTGGACTGATGAGAATCTTAGCAGTTTGAGACTTTGTGCAAACTTTGCATATGTTGTTTTACACAGAAAACCGCACAGGAAACAGTTTTTTTCTGAGCTGGAAATGCTTTCTGCATAGAAAAGGCTATTTCATATCCAAAAAATGCTGCAGTTTGGGACATTCCATGCAAAATTTGCATACGGTTGTTCTTAGAATAGCTTTTTTTCTGCACAGGAAAAATATTTCAGTGTAGAAGTATTACTTCCTTTGTAGAAAATGGTTGCTGCCCCCAAAATCCTTTTTTGTGTGTACAAAACAACCATGTGAATATTGTGCACAGAATAAGTCTCAAATTACTAATTGGCTTTGAAAACTTCATAGTTTTCATGGTCTTTCTCATAGCAGGTAGAAAATTGAATAAATTACTCACTGTCTCATTTGAGAAGAAAATTAGTGACAAATTACATCTGTAATCTTGACATAATTTGCTCTTTTCCCTGTAGGTTGGAATCTGTGCGATTAGAATACAGAGCTGGGCTGAAAAACATTGCAAATACGCTGATGGCAAAGGCACTGCAAGAGTGTCCCAATTCTGGTAACATAGGAGTTATTTCTTCTCGTGCATATTGACTGTTGCTTAAGTTGTCATTTAATTTATTTATGAACAGAAGCTTTAATTAACATTATGGCAGATCATTAAGCGAGATGGCTTTGTTTCTTCTGTATGAGTTTCCATCAGATTATATCTATGTGAAACTTTTGCATCAATAGTATTTCTTTCTACTGGGAATAGTGGAATAGAAATATGGTAGTAAAAGGATACATCAGAACAGATCTTGGGATATCCAAAAATGCGTACCTTAGTATTCAGTTGTAGAAGAAATATTGAGAGTACTATGTAGTGATTTGCCATCAAAATTGTCTGCTGCTCACAGACTATGTATGTACAATAGTTAGGAATGTTAGGAAATTAGTTTTGAAGTTAGATATTTGTAGACACACCCAGAATTTCCTGGAACAGTGAAAGAAGAGAGGAGGTTGCCACTTCCAAAAGGTACGGAGGACTCTTTGTACTAAAGGAAGTATTACTTATAGTGTTCTGCTATATATATTTTTAGCTTTGTGATGTATCTCTTCCCCTCCATCACCACCTTAGGGAAAGAGGTCAACTCTACAGGGATATAAGTGGAATCATTTTGTATTGCCCTGGGTTATTTGGGACCATCTTGTCTCTTTTTTGGGTTTGCTAAGCTTCAATGTATGACAAGCCTCTGCAGAGTCACCTTTGTTTTGATAAAAACTCATCACAACTTTTCCAGATGGTGCATGTTTCACTTTCGTGAGTGATCTCTGTCCAGAATGTTGTTTTTGGTTCCATTTGCTTAACTCTGAAGAGATGAGAGCTAAGAATTGGAGAGATGCTGTGTGTGTATATGCTGTAATTAAAAGGCCAACTCCTCATGGCTTTCTTGTTGGCTCAGTGTGCGATCTGTATTGATTATTGGCTTGTTTTCAGCCAAGTACCAGTAGTAATCTCAGTATCTGCCTTTTATACCAAGCTGTCTCCTGTAGTGAGATCTAGCTTTTTATTTAATAAATTACAAGATTCAGGTCCATATAGGGAGCATACTTACTTGTCCTTGAATGTTGAGAAATTAGTTAAATGATTGAAAAAAGCTCTTTTTGTAATGATAGGCATGGTGCTTAAAGTAGTTCTGTCTTGGATACCTGAAAATTAAACAAAAGGAAATGATTTAGACGATTTATTGACTGGTTTTGTGGCTGCAGCTCCAGGATAAAACCTGCCTTTACAAACATTCTGCTTGCCTTAACCCAGTCAGAGCTTAGTTGAGGGTTTCAAGTATACTGTCTGATTATTTCTAATCCTGAAACTGTTCCTGCACAAACTGCCTCCCCAGTCCATGCAGCAGTCCATAAGCAGTCAATTTGTGTTGCTTTCTACAGATGTTTTAACGCATGAAGTGTGCTTTTCATAAAGTATTCCTTGCATAGCACTCAGATGAAAGTGCAAAATGCAGTCACCAGATCAAGCTCTGGAATGCAGCTTTCTTGGGTCCTTTGCCAAACTTTGGATGTTGGCCATTTAATTCAAAATCAATTCGTCAAATAAAAAACCCTGTCTGATAGGAATAAAACAATTTCAACTTAAGACTAAGAAAATAGCATGAAAGCTGTTATATTCCATAGGAAAGCTTAATGAATGTCATCTCAAGGTCATATCGAAATAAGGCTTTACAATTGACAAAAGGTAAACAAGAGAGGGCAGGAGTGGCTTGTGGGACACAAAGTTCTACATCATGAATGATGCAAAGAAGAGTCCCTTTTCCATGGCCTCACTAGCTGCATGCTTCAAAGAACTGTGATATAAAAAGGATCAAGTCTTTCTAAGTATATGGCCAGGATCATAAGGATAAAGAAGGGCCTTTGGGGGAATCTCAGCAGTTGATCCTTGTTTTACCAGAAAGCACTCAGTGGCTGCAGGGATTTTAGGATTAAGAGGTTGAGCTGATGTGTGCAGGAATGCATGATGGCACTTCAGTTTATGGCTATGGTCCTCATGATACAGCAACTGTGCATTATATATGCAATAATAAAGTCAATTGAAACCATTTCCTGACCTCTGGTAGACAAGACTAGCATGACATACTTGGGTGAGGTTTATTCCTGTAGAACATTGCTTTAAAGCATTTTTGGCATGAAATATATTCAGACATTATTAAAATTAAAAGGGAATATTCTTTTTGTTGGAACTTTCTAATTTGGTTTGGAGGATACACCACTTATGTATAAACAGTGATAACCTAATTGTGGATCACCTCTCATGTCTTTTCACTTTTAGGAATCCTATGGTCAGAAGCAATTTTCTTAGAAGCCAGGCCCCAAAGAAAGACCAAGAGTGTGGATGCTCTGAAGAAATGTGAGCATGACCCACATGTCCTTCTGGCTGTGGCCAAGTGAGTAACGATACCTGTTTGTTACCTAATAAATCCCATAATGCAGATAGTCTGATATCCTCAAACCATTTAGATTTCAGTCTGAGAAAGTTCAAATTTCTTTCTCTCATTCCACCTTTGCACATGAGAAAAAAAGGAGAAAAATAACTCTATTTGATTTGCCCTCTAGATGTTGGTTAAGATAATTAAAACAGCATCAGTAACAAAAAGCCTGGATTTAAAGGGCTGCTGTTTCAAGAAAGGAAGAAAAATGATGGAGTAGATTTCTTATGCAGAGGGAAAGATTGCTATGATTATGATTACTTGTTTATTCCATTTCTTTGATGTCTTTTTTCTAATATGCAAAAATTGAAATATATATATATATATATATATATGTATATATATAATGTAAAGAAGCAATTCTCCCAAGAACAAATACATTGAAATCACTTGGCCTTGGACCAACATCTAAACATTTGGCCAGTCTCATCCTGTCAGATACCTGGGAAGAGACAAATCACTTGTCGCTGAAAATGTATGCTGATGAGACCAATCAGGCTGGTAACACAACTCAAAAGGCTCTTGTCTCGATTTATAGAAAAACATTAATTAATTAATATCCTGCTGTTCAGCCACAAAGGCCCTCAGCCACAGCTTACAAATTGTTTTATAATTTGACAGTTTCCTGCTTTCAGGTTTACAATTGACAAAGACATGACACAAAAGGAGAAGAGAATGGCAGTAGGGAAAGGGATCAAGTCCAGCAGATGCTGCCAGTTCTACTTTCATCCAAGGCAAAGGTGGTAGTGGTTAAAATGGAGGGAGTATGTTTAATCGTCCTCTGGGCCTAGGTATAGTGTGTCTCTCCTTCATCTAATTCCACATTAGATGATGATCTCAGGGTGTGAGCAGTATTTGATGGAAGAAGTGTTCTATCAAAGGGTTCCAAGGTGTATGAGACCTTTTAGTTTTAAACCAGTACTTTGACTTGGGCCAGAAACATTTTGGCGGCCATTGCAGTTGGGCCATAGTAGGTGTACGGTGATTAGACGTTTTTATCTCCATAATCAGTCTGCCTACTGCATTCTACCCTAGCTGTATTTTCCAAACATTCTTTAAGGGCAACTATACATGCAGTACTTTGCTGTAACCTAACGTAGAGACAACTAGACCAAAACTCTAATGAAATTTCTTCATACAGAGGGTCCATACCATACTGCTAGAATGAAAACTGAGTGAATTCTCTTTCTGGTCATCCAAACTGTACTTCACTGGGCAGTGGCTGTCTTGGCACTCTTTTATCATCCACAAACTTTTAATATGGTTTCATTTTCTTTTCTTTAACAGCCACAGTTCACAGCTTCAAAAACAATGACAAAAACACCAGCCCTTAAAACTTACACATTGGCACAGCTCCACCTGTCAGACAATAGTTCTGTTCAATCAAAAACAAAAATTGTTGGGTTATGGCTGAGCATGTCTTTTGCTAGGCAGAAATTGGCCTACATAAGGCAACGATACAGCTGTGCCATTGAAGGATGAGTTTTTTAAAAGCATGATTGAATGTTAGAACTTCTGGAGAGAAGCACAAGCTTGGAAGCTCAGAATGAGGCACGTGGGTTTTGGATGAAGCTCTTCAGTGTCCCACCACAGCTGTGCTAGGAGTCTTTGGTTGGCTGCTTTTCAAGTGGATTTCCATATTTGACAGCTGTGTCCACATACTCTGGGGTCTTATTTGATTGTAAAAGTTCAGCAATGTTCTTCATGTGCCAGACATCCCTCTTGTGTTACTCCCATTCATTTTGGGCTTGCACAGGAGCTGTTCCTGTGGTTCTTTGTCCCTGGTTAGTTTGATAAGTGAACAAAACAATCCTGCATTTCCTAATCATTGTACCTGTTAAGCTTAGGTTGTGGTTACAGCTGAGCTGTGTATTTATGAGGTTTCTGTTGTAAGGTTTGAATTGGGTAAGTAGGCACTGAACAGATAGAACAAGAAGAGCCTGTCTTGCTTGAAAAAAATTGCTTCTTTCCCTGGAGCAGCTTATCTGTGGAAAAGGTCTAAAATCTTTTAGCTTCCACAGAGGGCAAGATAAGCTGCTGAGGAGCATCCTTCACATTGTTTCCTTTCTCACTCTTTTCTACTCAGGTTGTTCTGGAGTGAACGTAAAATAACCAAAGCTCGTGAGTGGTTTCATCGGACTGTGAAGATAGATTCTGACCTGGGGGATGCCTGGGCTTTCTTCTACAAGTTTGAACTTCAGCATGGCACAGAGGTAATGGGAAGGGTGAGAGATGGTGACTTTAATGGGTTCCGCTAAGGATGCTTTACTTGAAGCTTTGAAGTGCTTTCCATTTCAGGTTGCTTTCCACTTCCAAATATACAAAAACTGAGACTTAAGTTGTTTTCTTGGTTGTTGGGATAACAGACATGGAGCTTTGATGAGCTTCTTGAAGGAGGTGGCCAAGATCTCATTATGCCATCTTTACCTGCTTCATTCTCCCATTCCTCTTTAGACCCCATTTGATACTTCCACATGAAGGATCATCTTTCCCTGCATTGTAGAATAACTTTTCTTGAGGGTTGCAGCTTTCCTTCCCTCCCAGGACTGCACTGAACTAACCTTGTGTTCAGTCTGTTAGCAGTTCTGCCAGATCTCCAGCCAAGGACCTGTCAGCCATCTGAGGGCCATGTTTAATCTTGGAAGATCCAAGGATTGACCCTGTGACTGTTACTGTAGGTTCTCCCCATGTTCTTTGGTAGACAGGTGTAATTGCTAAATTGCAATATGGAGTTTCCCCATTGGCCCTAGCACAGCAAATCTGTGCAACAATTGGATGAACAGCAAAGAGAATCATCAGCTTATTAGGAAGGATGTGGATTGGCACTTTGCCTTCTGCCCTGAAGAAGAAGAAGAAGAAGAAGAAGAAGAAGAAGAAGAAGAAGAAAATTTCTTACCCGCCCCTCTATCGAAACAATTGTGGCCGGGTACAACAGATTAAAAACAATTACAGTTAAAATGTCCCAAGAATCCCATCCCCAGCCACCCTCCTCTTAAAATAAAATTAAACTAACAAAAATTAAAATCAAGTTACTATTAAATAAAAATAAAACAACATATCATACATATTAACCCATAGTGCTGGCCACAGCATAGGGTAACCTCAGAATGTGAGGAGCCAGGGAACCAGCTGGAAGATTTTTGGAGCCGGGAAGATTATAGGGTTTCTGGGAAGGCCTGCAGGAAGAGATGCAACTTTAGAGCTGTTTTGAAGCAGTCTAACGATGTAATTAGAGGGATCTCGTCCGGCAGGCCATTCCATAGCCTGGGGGGCAGAAGCCAAGAAGGGCCTCTGGGAGGTCTGTGCCAGCTTGGTCTTTATAGGCTGTAGCAGGTTCCTCCCAGAAGATCAAAGTGTGCGAGGGGGTTCATACGGGGAGAGGCGGTCCCTAAGATAAGATGGACCCAAACCATGTAGGGCTTTAAAGGTTAAAACCAACACCTTGTACTGTGCCCGGAAGTTGATCGGCAGCCAGTGGAGTGTTTTGAGCACAGGTGTAATGTGCTCTCTCCTAGATGTTCTGCTAACAAGCCTGGCTGCCATATTTTGGAATAGTTGAAGTTTCTGGGTTAGGCACAAGGGTAGCCCCATGTAGAGCGCGTTACAGAAATCCAAGCATGAGGTTACCAAAGCATGTACCACTGTTTCCAGGTCTTTCAGATCCAGGTAGGGACACAGCTGGCCTATCAGCCGGAGCTGATAACAGGCACTCTTGACCGCCGCATTCACCTGACTTGTCATGTGAAGCGACAAATTGAGTAGTACCCCCAGACTGAGAACAGTCCTTTGAGGAGAGTGTGACTCCATCTAGGACTGGGAGCTGTATTCTTGAGCCTGGTTTCAGGCCTGTAACTGCAAGTACCTCCGTTTTGTCTGGATTTTAACCTGTTTTTCCTCATCCAATCCATTACCGCCACAAGACAGTCATTGAGAGGCGAGACGCCATCTGAAGTCTGAGCCGACAATCTGGTCATGGAGAGATATATCTCAGTGTCATCAGCGTACTGAAGACACTGAGCTCCATGCCTCCAAATGATCTCACCCAGTGGCTTCATGTAGATATTAAATAGCATTGGGGACAGGATGGCGCCCGCCACAATTAAGCTCAGACTTGGAAGAGCAACTGTCCCCGAGCCTCACCCTTTGGGATCTACTGGAGAGAAAGGACCGGAACCACTGGAGCGTGGTGCCTCCAATCTCCAACTCCCTCAGCCGATCCAAAAGGATGGAATGATCTACAGTGTCGAAAGCCGCAGAGAGATCCAAGAGCACGAGCAGGGTTACACTATCCCGTCGACGCTCAGGTGGAGGTCGTCGGTCAGAGTGACCATAGCAGTCTCGACTCCATGTCCTGTCCTGAAGCTGGTTTGAAATGGATCGAGATAATCGGTATCATCCAAGACAACCTGGAGTTGGGAGGCGACTGCTCTCTCGATCACCTTGCTCAAAAATGGGGGCAAGGACACTGGTCTGTAGTTGTTTCTGTCCAGGGGATCAAGAGAAGGCTTCTTTAAGAGGGGCTTGACAGCCACCTCCTTCAGACAAAATGGTAAGCAGTCTTCTCTGAGGGACGCATTGAGTATATCCCGAAGGAATACCTTCAGTGTGTCCCCTCCCTGGACTACCAGCCAAGATGGACAGGGATCGAGAGGACAGGTCATCTTTCTCATACTTCCAAGGAGCTTGTCCACATCATCGGTACTCACAGGTTGGAACTCATCCAGTAAAGTGACAGCAACAGAGTTGTTGGACACCTCATCTGTGGATTCTGGTAAAAGATTGGCATCCAAGTCGGCCCTTATCCGAGAGATTTTATCTGCAAAGTAGATGCTAAACGCATCACAGAAGGCCGTTCTTGGGTCAGGTAAGGGATTCGGCACAGGAGGAACCTGTGTCAGCTCCCCCAACACCCTAAACAGCTCTGCTGGACGGGACTCTGCAGACGCAATGCGTGCAGAGCAGAAGGATCTCCGCACTGCACGCAAAGCCTCCCGATAGGCGCGAAGATGCTGCCTATGGCGAGTTCTGTCGGACAAGAGCCGAGTTTTCCACCACTTGCGCTCTAGTTGTCGTCCAGTCCACCCCACAAAGTGGGGCAAAGGGTTGAGGTTGATGAAAAAGCTTGTGCTTCCCCTAGTTTGCTCTCTCTGTGGAGCCAGCCCATAGAACAGAATAGGCTTAATTTCTGAATAAACACGCATTGCCTGAAATTTTGTTGATTAATTCCACCTAGAGTAGATCCACTAATCAATTGTTCAGTGGGAGTCAATTCTATTGCTTTAATGTCTTTGTTACCATAGACCATGATATCCTATTGGAGCACCTGAGAGATTTCGGAATCGGGGACACTGCCCTGCAGTGGTTCTGGTCCTATTTCTCAGGCAGGCTCCAGATGGTGTTGTTTGGTGACAGTTGTTCGGCCAAGAGGGAGTTCAAATCGGGCGTCTCTCAAGGCACGATACTGTCACCAATGCTATTCAACATATACATGAAGCCACTGGGTGAGATCATCCGGAGACATGGAGCAGGGTGTTATCAGTACGCTGATGACACCCACATTTGTTTCTCCATGTCTCGGACTGCTTCAATGACCAAGGATGGCATCTCCCCTCTGAATGACTGTCTGAGGTCAGTAATGGATTGGACGTGGGAAAATAGACTTAAACTGAATCCAAATAAAACAGAGGTACTCACTATAGGCAGTCCTATTCCGGGTGTGGAGATAAGTCCTCCAGTCCTGGATGGGGTCTCACTTCCTCTCAAGGACTGTGTTCGTAGTCTGGGGGTACTCTTGGACTTGTCGCTTTGCCTCTCATCTCAGGTTGATGAGACAGCCAGGAGTGCCTGCTATCAGCTGATACACCAGCTGCGACCCTTCCTGGAACGGGAGAACTTAGAAACGGTTGTACATTCACTGGTAATCTATCGTCTTGATTTCTGCAATGCGCTCTACATGGGGCAACCCTGATGCCATGTTCGGAAGCTGCAATTGGTTCAAAACATGGCATCCACATTAGTTACAGGGAGTTCTAAATTTGATTCTATTGCACCTATTTTAGAATCCCTACACTGGCTGCCTGTTAGCTTCCGGGCACAGTATAAGGTGTTGGTCATTACCTATAAAGCCCTATATGGCTTGGGTCCTGCATACTTGAGGAAACGCCTCCTCCCATACAATCCTTCCCACACACTCAGGTCCTTTGAGAGGAACCTACTGCAGCCAAAGAAAACCAGGCTGGTGGCAACCTCCCAGAGCACCTTTTCAGCTGCTGCTCCAAAAATATGGAATGACCTTTCGGAGGAGACCTGCCACATTGTTGAAGGCCTTCAAGAAGGCAATAAAGACAGATCTCTTCCGGCACGCCTTCCCTGACTGACCTCCTCAGATTTTTAATGGTTCATCTGTCTCACTGCTCCCATTGAATGTTTTCCAATCTTATTATGAATTGTTTTTGTTTTATTTTTATTTTTTTAACTGTTCCCCACATGCTGTTACCCCCCCCCCCCCTCAATCCAACACAGGGAAAGGCGGGATACAAAAAAATTATTATTATTATTATTATTATTATTATTATTATTATTATAGTATTATTATATTCTAGTTCGGATTAACAATAGGTTTTAGGCCATTGTATTGTACTGTGCATCATTTTTTTTCTGAGCAAAAGTGTGAAGGTAATGACTCCTGTGCTATATTCTCTTCTCTCTCTAGGAGCAGCAAGAAGAGGTGAGGAAGCGTTGTGAAAATGCAGAGCCCCGGCATGGAGAACTGTGGTGTGAGGTTTCCAAGGACATCAGCAACTGGCAGAGGAAGATTGGTGAAATCCTGGTGCTGGTGGCAGCAAAGATAAAGAATGCCTTCTAGGCTAGAGGCGTATGGACCTGTGTCTCAGACAGTGTTATGGGACCCAACTTCTTCCTTCAACACACACGTGTTGAGCTCTGCCCCTTCATGGAAGGAATTTGGAGAAGGAGAGGGAATGGGATGAAGTTTCCTGGTTGAACTTCACAGGGGAGCTCAGCCTTTCCCCTGACACTTGCTTGTATTGAGCTGGTAACAGTAGTGAGAAATTTCTCATTGAAGTGCTTTGTATACCACCATACTTCAGGATTGCTAAGGACAGGAGAAACTTCAGAGTGGTGATTGGACAGGCATTTTTATTCAGATTCATGAACGGTCCTGATGTTCTTTGTACCCCAAATCTCCAAAAAAATCTGTCATATGAGCTGTCCCTTTGGGCTTTTCTGTTTTCTCAAGTTCACTTT
The DNA here is from genome assembly GCA_034509955.1 of Urosaurus nigricauda. Lineage (NCBI taxonomy): Eukaryota > Metazoa > Chordata > Lepidosauria > Squamata > Phrynosomatidae > Urosaurus > Urosaurus nigricauda. The sequence continues at coordinate 7,122,412 of JAOEGL010000004.1, forward strand.
TGTCTAGTTGATGTACTCAACAAAGTCATCCAGTGTCTGATGACCTATACAGGATAAACAGTTTATTTTTGTACAGTATATATAGAGACTGAAAAACATTTTTGATGGAGCTCAATAGCAATCCCTAAGAACTTGAAATTTTGTAAGGGTATGTGTTGTGTGGAGGAAAAGGCTAAGGATTAGATATGTCACATGGCTATCTGTTTCAGACTTGGTGGGGACTGTTTTGTGTTTATTATATAAACCTGACCATATGGAGTCTGAACAACTGCAGCTTCTCAGAGACTCACATCTAAAAGGAAAAAGGCAGCCACATAGCAGGCATAATAAATTCAGGAACTGTTTGCTCATTGAGTTAGGTCAGGGCTTTCTCAAATTGCCTTTGTGAGGTATAGCTGTCTTAGTTTTCCCTGAAGGTGAAAATAAGATACTTTTGTGACAGATGATTTTAAAAGTGAAAGTGTCCTCCCTGCAGGAGAGAAATGTCACGTCACATAATACTAGAGTAAAACAGGGTTTGAATAAACGTTGGGGAGAACTCAATTTAACCATAAAAATTTTGTGGTGTAAGATTCAAGTAGCAGCCAAGCAAACAGTTCCCTCATTGTCAGAACAGTCTTATGATTGGGATAATGTAGACAAAATCAATTTCCAGTACAGTCTAACAAGAATATCTCTATTAAAGGTGTACTGGAATGAATGCATGCCACCCAACATCCATCGTGTGGCCTCATTATAAATGCAGTAAAGTCTCTCAGTATAGATTGATTTAAAAAACAACAACAACAGCAGTAGGCATTCCTAGTTTGACTATTTGCCCATCTCCCCTTAACTCCAATGCACTAGCTTTCTAAGTTTTGGATAGAACAACCCATTCCCATCCCAATACCATAAATATATCTTGATGTATTAGGATATATCCAGTATTTCTGCATGGCATCTTGTTGTTGTTGTTTTTAAGATCTCGTAGCCAGTGACCATTGTACATAGTATGAAGCTGTAAAATAAAATCCCCTTTGGCCTTTGTGATAACTTCTTTCTTTCTCTCTTTTTGACTCATTTCTCTTCTGCACATATTTCTAGTTTGGATTAGTGTAGTATTTTGGCTTCAACCAAAAACATGTTGGTGGGAATGGGCGTATGTATGTGTTTGTGCCTTCAAGTTGCTTGTCAACTTGCAGCATCCCCATAAATTTCATGGGGTTTTCTTAAAACAAGTGATATTCAGAGATGGTTTGCCATTGCTTTCCTTTGCACCATAGCCTGAAATGCCTGATATTCCTTGACAGTCTCCCATTTAAGCACTAACCAGGGCTGATCCTGCTTAGGTCTGGTTGCTCAGGGTATTTAGACCCTTCCTTCTGGGTATCATTTACTTCAAGAAGCATGTTAAGTTGGAAGGAAAAATGATGAGGTTTGAGACATATTTAGCCATAGTCTCAAAGAAAAACGACAACGCAGAAAGAACCACAACTTGGAAACATCACCCAAGGAGACTTTTTGCTGTGCTCTCTGCAACCAGACTTATCTCAGATTGGCCTTTTTAGTCAACAATGCACTTATAGAAAGCGTGGGATGAGTCTTTCCTGAATCTTTGTTTGCGAATAAAAGCCAGAGACAATGCTCTGACCTAACCCTTCACTTGGGCTGTATTCACTGTGTCTCTGGTCACTAATTTGCTTTTTCACACTTGGTGTGGCAAGCACTCCTGGAACATGAGTATCTGTGTGTTGTGTGCTTTCAAGTCAGTTCTGACTTACAATGAGCCTAAGGAGAACCTATCATGATCAGACGGCAAGATCAGACGGGAGCCTCAGGTTGACACTATTGCCTTCCTCTGAGGCTGAGAGAGTGTGAATTATCCAAGATCACCCAGTAAATTTCCATGGCCAAGCAGGGATTCAGATCCTGATCTCCAGTGTCCTAGTCCAGTACTCAATCGTCTGTAGCACACTCTAAATTCAGGGATGTAGTGCTGCCTTCCCCCAAGCTTTTGCTAGTTCAATCATCCCTAGTTGGTATAGTATTCAGCATAAATGGGAGTTCAAATTTAACACATCTAGTGAGCACTAGAGTGAGAAAGGCAACCAAAGATGTGAGGCAGTATGGGCAATACTTGCCCTTTCAAACATAATTTTTCTTCATGTTCCTGGGCACATGGTCATAGTTTTTGGAACATTCTACTGCTAGAAACATGGAATTTTGAATCATCGGTACAGGTCCACTGTATTTACCCAAAGGAGAAGACCCTTCTTAGTCCTTATTTGAGCACTGTGGGGCAGTCAAGAAAAAGATCCTCTTGAGTTTCCTCCTTGTAAGCCAAATTCATTCTTGTCTCATCATTCACTTGATAATATTCCTAGGGGTTACTCAGATGGTGAAAAAAATTGAGCATGAACATGGGATGAATCCCTATTGTTCACATGCGTTTTGAGCGCATTCAATAAAGTTTTTTTTGGGGGGGGGGAGTCTGCCAAGAAAACCCCGCTTAACCTGGGACAATCCATCTAGGTGTTTTCCAAGTTTTAAAAAAAGACTTGCATTGTCAGCAGTGTGAAAAACCAATGCGAATAGAGCCAGGATAAAATTTTGTATTCTGTATTCAAAATTTTGAATAGATCCACATCATTGACTGCCATCTTTATTTGCAGTGCTGACACGTGTGAGCAACAGAACTCTCAGAGATGTGGTTCCGGTTAAAAAAAAAATAGTCTGAACAACAAAACCAGAACACGTGACTGCCTGAATTCACATAGTCACACTAAAAAAAAAAAAAAAAAAAAAAGACACCTGAATGGCTTTTTGGTGTTTTAAGGGGAGTGTTGTATTTCAAGCAAACTTATTTCAAGCTAAATAGCCTAATAAAACTAAATTCCAAACTTGAGCTGGTAACTATCATTAAAACGATTCTGGAATATTCTGTCACAAGGAATATGTGCAGAATGGGGAAGAAATAATTCTCATTATTATTGGTATGAATAAAAGTGCCAATGTATAGACAGTGGTGGTTGAACTCTCAGGATTGCAAATTTTCAGGGGGCAAGGAGATGGAACATGAGTGGCATGCATAGTTCTTTCTTACTCTACTGCCCTGAATTCTACCTTCTTGGATCCCACTCAAAAGAACTTGGGGGTCAAATCTTGAATTTTATAGGGCTGTTTGTATATATGGAATCCCCTCTTTTTACAGAGTTTTCTTTTGCAAACATGCTTCAATTCTGATTTTTGAAGTTTTATTTACCTCCAGCCTCTGCTGGTTGAAAAGAAGAAGTACACCTACCTTAATAACCTCCATCTCAAAAGCTGCTGCTTTGTAAGGAAACCCTTGGGTCAGCCTGCATTGAGGTGGTCAGCATACTGGGTACCATCTTGGGAAATGATCTGCCCTGAGAAGAAAGGATAGTAAGGTGCCTTCTATCTAATGACAGGGATTTAGGCAAAGCAGAATTTGGGGAGGTTAACATTTTGGATTACAATTCACAATTTCCTAGCTAATGGTGGCTGTGGGGAAAGCCAGAGTGGTGTAGTGGTTTGAGTGTTGGACTATAACTCTGGAGACCAGGGTTCGATTTCCCGCTTGGCCATGGAAACCCACTGGGTGACCTTGGGCAAAGCACACGCTCTCAGCCTTAGAGGATGGCAATGGCAAACCCCCTCTGAAGAAACTTGCCAAGAAAACCCCATGATAGGTTCTCCATAAGTTGGAAACAACTTGAAGGTACACAAAAACAAGAAGATTCTGGGAGCGTTAAACAAAGGAAGTTAACCAAGCTCTGAATCTGGGCATATAGATGTTCCAATACTGGACTGCTAATCACTTGCAGCAATAGGAAATTATTGGTGTATTATAAATGATTCTTTTTTTAACCCTAGTGCTACTCAGGAAAAACATCACAGCAATAGGAAGGCTACTCTGACCCCATCTATCCATCTTTTCCCCTGAAAAGGAGAGCTGCAGAGAGTTTGCTTTTCCAGCTCCTTTTGGCTCTGGTTACTTGTTCCCAGCAGATTCCAGAACTTAATAGAAGCCCAATCTGGTCCTATCTTAGCAACCTGGGGGTGGGGGTGCGGGTGAAGAGTGGGGTGGTTGTGTTATTACCTGTTGCTTGTAAACTGCCTTGAGAGTAATTTGACTGAAAGATGGAGCCTGTCTTCGAAATAAATAAACCTCTAATTCAAAACAAACCCCAGAGTTCAGGTGCTATCAAATTTTGATGGCCTGGAAGACAGGCGCTTGTCGTAAATTCACAGCTGGGTTTGTTTAAAGGGTTGTCCCAGTTCATATGCATTATCAAGAGCTTAATGGCTGCTCTGTTCTGTATTATGCCACTTCTTGAGTACCAAGTTTTATTAATCCAGCAGATTCAATGAAGCTGGATGTTGCCTCTTGTGTCTGGGACACAAGGGGTCAGCAGTGAGCTACTTAGTGCCTTTCCAAGGCATCCCTTTCTCCAAAAATTTATATACACACTTCTGTGCTCCATTTTGAATTTTTCATATAAAAGTGCTATGGAAGAACAACCCTCAAAACCTCAGCTAGTTAATAAAATGGACCACTGTATTCTCATGACTAACAAAATGTACTTCAACAGGGAGAAATGTAAGGTATTACATTTAGGGAGAAAAAATGAAATGCATAGATATAGGATCAGTGCCACCTGGTCGATTAGGCCCAGTGCTATTCAACCTCTTTATCAGTGACTTGCATGAAGGAATAGAGGCCATACTTATCAAATTTGCACATGACACCAAATTAGAAGGAGTAGCTAATAGCCCAGAGGACAGGATCAAAATTCAAAATGATCTTAACAGATTAGAAAAAAGGGCCAAAATTAACAAAATGAATTTCAACAGGGAGAAATGTAAGGTACTACACTTAAGGAAAATAAAATAAAATGAAAATGAAAGGCTCAAGTCTAGGATGGGTGACATCTGACCTGAGAACAATACACGTGAAAGGGATCTAGGAGTCCTGATAGACCACAAGTTGAACATGAGTCAACAGTGCAATGCAGTAGCTAAAAAGGCCAATGTGATTCTAGATCAAGGGAAGTAACAGTGTCACTCTATTCTGCTTTGGTCAGGCTCCACCTGAAATCCTCCAGTTCTGGGCACCACAATTCAAAAAAGATGTTGACAAGCTGGAGTGTATCCAGAGGAGGGAGACCAAAATGGTGACGAGTCTGGAAACCATGCTCTATGAGGAGAGACTTAGGGAGCTGGGGATGTTTAGCCTGAGGAAGAGAAGGTTAAGAGGAGATATGATAGCCCTGTTTAAATATTTGAAAGGATGCCATATCGAGGCTGGAAGAACTAGAACACAGAGCAATGGATGCAAGCTCCAGGAAAAAGACTCCACTTCAACATTAGGAGGAACATCCTGGCAGTAAGGGCTGTTTGACGGTGGAACACACTCCCTCGGAGTGTAGTGGAGTCTCCTTCCTTGGAGGTCTTTAAGCAGAGGCTGGATGGCCATCTGTCGGGGATGCTTTGACTGGGAGTTCCTGCATGGCAGGGAGTTGGACTGGATGGCCCTTGTGGTCTCCAACTCTATGATTCTATGATTCTGTGGTGGAGTCGCCTTCCTTGGAGGTCTTTAAACGAAGGCTGGATGGCCATCTGTAGGTGATGCTTTGATTGTGAGTTCCTGCATAGCAGAATAGAGTCGGCTAGGGTGGCCCTTGTGGCCTCTTCCAACTCTATGGTTCTGTGGCCACTGGTCTAGTAGTTTTGGAAATCCCTTAAGCCCTATCAAACCAGGATCTATGCCTTGCCATATTGAAGCAAACATACTGAATTCCAAGTTGTACTGTTTCATTTTATTTTATTGTTTTTAAAAAGCAGAAAAATACAGATTCCCCTCAGTTGTCCTCTTGAAGTGATTGGTGTTCTTAGAAGTGGTTACTTAGCCACTACCAGTGGCATCGCTGACCTGGCTGGTGTTAGCTGGTGCAGTGTGTGTGTGCCAGCAGCGGTCTTGGTGGCCTTGCCTTCACTCCCTCCTCATGGCCACCCAGCCACCAAGATCGCTGCTGATGTGGGTGGTGCTTTGGCCTCCAAGTCCAGTGTGGCTCCTGGGAAAGTGGTAAAGGGAGGTGACATTAGCTGTGCCAGTCCCTCTCGGTGAATTGCCCTGACACCCCTCTCTGGCATGTCACACAATGCGGTCCGCACTCCTGGAAGGGGCCACAAGAGCTGTCTAGTTCAACACCTTGCCATGCCGGAATACATTTGTCACTCCACATTCTCTGGGGCACAGGACCCCTGTGAATGTGGAAAACACGATATTTTTATCTGAGGGAACACCTCTCTAGTAATCTCTAGGTCCTTCAGTGCAACTCTATGGTTAACATCTGCCAGATGCTGATCATAGAATTGCACTGGAGGAGCTACAAATGCCTAGGGGAGTGTTCTCTCGAGGAATCTCAAGGTCCTTCAGTGCGACTGTTAGTTGAAGTTGACTATAGAGTTGCGCTGGAGGATCTAGATATTCCTAGAAAGAAAATATTAATAAAATCTGTGAATAATCAAATCCACAAAAGTCAAAGCCGCAGGTGTGGAGGGGTGTATACAACTACAGAACTCTTGAAAGACACCATTCCATTATAACGATCTCAAAAAAGACACCTTTCTATTGAAAGACCTAAAAAAAAAGTTTAAAATTTTTGTTTTGGCATGAATAAAAGCCCATGCTAGAAAAGTTAACTAAAAATGAATCTGTATAGGAATATATATTTGAACAGTTTTATCCTGCCACCCCCACTCCAAAAATATGTCTACAGTATAAAATATCTCCTCTAAAAATAGATTAAAAACCTGAAACAGGTCACATTTAAACATCCGCTTTAAAAAGAAATCCATGTAGGGACCACCCCCAAGGCAGTCTGCTCAATCATTTCTTATGGTAGAGAAATTCTTCCTCGTGTTCAAAGGGATTCTTATCTTCCTGTAATCTGACTTCACCAGATACGAAAATTGTAAAGTTTGAAAAACAGATGTATATCATTATAATTATAGTGAGCCAGCATGATGCAGTGGTTTGAGTATTGGACTATGACTATGGAGACCAGGGTTCAAATCCTCATTTGGCCTTAAAAGCCCACTGAGTGACCTTAGGCAAGTCACATTCTCTCAGCCTCAGAGGAGGGGAAAGGCAACCACCACCACCCCAATGAAATCTTGTAAAGAAAACCCCACAAACTAGAAGCGAAGACACACAACAATTGCTATAATTAATACTTATTCAAACACTGAACTGCATACCTCTCAACAGTTCTGATCTGATTCATCCTCTGTTGTCCCACTTTTTCAGCAGCTTTTAAAATGTCCCAATTTCTCTCTCTCTCCCATTCTCCCCCTTTGTCCCCTGCTTACTTCAGTTGCTGCAAACTGCACTCAAAGTGCAAAAGTGAAGAAAGTGGTAGGGAGGAGAGGAGCAGATGAAATCTTGCACTTTCCTGTGAGCTCAGGCAAAAGCAAGCCGCTGCAGCAACTTGTCTGCTCTTCCTCATGAATAATCCTCTGTCACCTTGCACATACACTAATGATGCTTGGCCACATATGTCCCAGCTTTCATTTGAAATTTTGGAGTGTATGAATCAAGCACAAGCAGTCCTTCCAATATTCATTGGAAGAAAGATGCACTGAAAAATATATGCAAATACCAAATCCTGGCATGGAGATTCAGAATGTCTCTCCCTGACTTGTTTTGCTGTTGTTTGCAAGGTGTTAAAGGCACAGAAGCCCAGATGAGGAAGGATGCTGACAATGCCACAAACAAAGTTTACCCCCAAAATTGAGTAAAAATTCAATGTATGATCATCTGATGGTTGAGAGATCTTGTAGCACTTTTGAGACTAAATGCATCTGAGGAAGTAGACTCAAATCTATGAAAGCTCATGCTGCCAATTTCTTTCTTTCAGTTAGTCTCAAAGGTGCTGCAAGATCTCTTTATTCTACAGACTAACACAGCTATATCTTTGAATTCTACCTCTGATGTTTGTTACTTTAAAATAAACAAATAAATCCTTAGTCCTCCTCTTTATGCTCATAAGAGCAGCCCAACACAGACATTGTAGCAGAGGAAGTTTTTTCTGGCATGAGGATAAGTCTTGGCCCAAGTTTCCCTTGCTAATCTTTTAAAGCTGGCTGGAACTCTGCTACATTTTTGCCTGTTCAGCTGCTGTTGAAAAGACAGTTGGCATGAGCCGTCTGAAAGAAAAATCAATATATCTGGAGAACCTGAGCGGAAGAGAATACTATTGTGGACTAGAATTCCCAGGATACACATGGTGCTGGGGATGCTGGAATATGTAGGTAACTTTCCCACATGATCCGTAGGTCTAAGGAAAGATCTTGGAAGTGCATACAGAAAAGTGCCTTCTTACTTCTTTGACTGCATGACGGGAAGTGTCACAGCTTTTCTGAAGAGGAAATCTAGCAAAGCAAGTAAATGACCTTGTTTTGCACACAGAGGATGTGTGGCAGGCTTTTTTTGGAAGCAAATCCCAGAGCTTTATGAATATATTGGACCCAATAGATGTGGTTCTTGTGGGGGGCAATTGTATAGAGCAACTCTACCCAGTCCTCCAAAGTCTTCACTACCCACAACATCACTGTTTTCCTTTCCAGTCCCTCTCAAAATGGTGACAGGTAGCTATTTTGAGAGGGACAGTGGAGAAAATCAAATATTTGGGGCAGTACGGGGTTCTGGGGTGAGTGTTCTGGGATTGCATTTTGGGAGAAAGGCAGGATGGAAGAGCAATAAATAAATAAGTATAGTGTTGGGTTATTTTCGCACAATGGAACTGAAATACTGTAATGCAAAAATTGGAACAGAAGTTGTAGAGCACACTGCTTGGAAAGAGTGACTGGCTTGAGCCTTGCCGCAAGCAGCACTTGGATATGGAAGCTAGATGGCAACATTTTGTTGCAGGCACCATGTATAGAAAATAATGACTTGACCACAAATGATTTCAATTCATTGCTGCAGTTGCTGGAGTTGCTTCTTGACTTTGTGACCTTTGCCAAGGTGGGAGACATGTGGCCCTCCTGATGTTGTCAGACTGCAATTCTGATCAGTCCTCCCCATGCCTAGGGATGCTGGGACGTGTAGTCCAACAACATCTGGAGGGTGGCTTGATTCCTGTCCTCCTCTATGACAACAAGTGACTAGAACTAGTCCAGTCTTGAAGACCAAAGTATATAATAGGTAGACTATGAACAGTCTTCTGATCATTTTGTAAAATAAAAATAAGTTTCTGCACTTAATCAAAGCTGAGTAACAACTGAATTGATAAAAATATCAAATTTGTGAAAGAGCTGTGTCTAGTATGACATTTTTATTGTTAAGCACCCAAAAATACATTAAAAACAGCTGCAATATTGAAAAGGTTTTTTTTTTCCATCACAGGCCTGTGCTATTAGTCTTCCAAAGTTCTGTTGTTATTACTTATTCTCTTAAATCAATTTTCTTCTATGCTGCCCTGTGATTATCTGATACAAGGCAGGATGCAAATATTTTAATAAAGTGATCAATAAAATCCTAAATAGTTTTTTGTGGGTTTTTTTTTGGGGGGGGGGGGGGCTATTTGGCCATGTTCTAGAAGAGTTTATTCCTGACGTTTTGCCAGGATTTTTGTTGGCTGGCATCTTAATCTCTGAAGATGCTAGCTACAGATGCCAGTGAAACATCTGGAACAAACTCTTCTAGAACATGGCCAAATAGCCTGAAAAAAGCAAAAAACAAAAAACCTACAGATGCTGGCCATGAAAGCCTTCAACTTCACAAAATACTAAATAGTTTTTGGGAATGAGAGGGCTGCCCTTCATCGTGGGAGAATGAAGGGTGATGACATGGAAAGCGGGAGCAGAATGAAGGAAAGAGTGGAGGAAAAAGCAAGGGACAGGGAAAAGCTGGAGAGGAAATTGGAGCAAAACAACCGGAAGAAGGAAACCGAATGGGAGAGCCACACCAAAATAGTGGAAGAGGCTGCAACAAAGAAGATGCTTCCTCCCTGGCCAGCCGTTTGGTGGGATTCTGAGGAAGCTCAGAAAAGGCCTGTGTGTATCCATCCAACCTTTGTAAAACTATGCATCAAGGTCTTTGAACTGTCCCAATTTGGCAGAGACAGTCCCAATTAATCCTCTACCATCCCACCTTTTTAGCTGTGTTTAAAATGTCCCAGTTTCTCTCTCCAACTCCCACTTTCTCCTTTTGTCCTCAGCTTACTTCCATTGCTGCAAACTGAGTCCAAAGTTGGACACGTTGGACAATGACTGGAGATCAGGGTTCGTATTCTTGCTCAGCCATTGAAACGCACTGGGAGACTCTCAGACCCAGAGAGACGCAAAAGCAAAACCCTTCTAAACAAATATTGCAAGGAAAAACGATGGCTTTGCTTTATATTCTCCATAAGTTTGTAATGACTAGAAGGCACGCAACAACAACAAAGTTTGAAGGGGACAAAAGGCAAGAGTGGCATGGATGGATGGAAATGACAACACTGTATAAAGCTGTGGAACGGAAGAAGAGGGCTGATTCTTCATCTGTCAAGTACAACCTTCTTGTAGTACAATAGGTACTACCCTTCAGAAGATATCTGCACAGAAAACAAGCTTCTTTTGCATGAAACAGCTTTTCTTTTTTCTTTTTTTTTTGCACAAGAAACCTATTTTCTGTTTTTCTATGCAGAGTAATTCTTCCAAAACAGTTTGGGATGTTCAAATACTGGGATAATATGGCACAAAATTCTTGCTGGTCTATTATTCTTCTAGACGAAATATAAGATTCTATGTACAGCACTGTGTAGATTTACAGCACTATATAAATAAAGGATAATAATAATAATAATAATAATAATAATAATAATAATAAACAGTTGCAAATCCTGCAAATATATCAGCAAGAGGTTTGTATAATATTCTCCTAGCATTTGAATAGTTGGGACCCCCTCCTTGGAACAAAAAAAAAGCAAGAATTTTGTGCAATATTCTCATCATATCTGAATAGTTGGGAAACATCATTTGGAAGAATAATAGACCAGTATGAATTTTGTGCAATAGTCTCCTAGGAGAAAAGGAGAATATATGAATATTCATTTCATCTTTCTTCTATTTCCTTGTCAGTAAAGATGGACAAAACTGGACATAATCCAATAGAATCCATAGGAAAAACCAGAGACATGACTGAAAGTGCTCAATAGATGGCTGCTTTATTGTAGAGAAAGTTCAGCACTTTTTGGCCTATGTGTATTTTATGGTCTTCTTGAGGAGGGTACATAAAAACATAAACAAATATGAATGTAAATTGGAAAAGGACAACATATAATTATTTGCTAAAACGTACATAATATATAACAATAAATATCATTTTAACCTTCATACACTGCTTTGAGCCTGTACATGCCAGTTTGAAATCTGACTGCAGAAATATCTGACGCTGAGAATCTCATTCGCTAGTGAAAAAGAAACATGAATGAGGCTCAAAGCTTTTTTCTTCATCCTCCCACTGTTAGCAGATGGTCAGGAAGAAACAGGAAGAAAAGGAAAATGGGGTGAGATAGTCTTCAAGGACATATTGGTATAATTCTGAAAAGAGCTCTGAATGAATCCATAGTAGAGGACGGTGATCAAAATCTTCCTTTAATCTTCTGGAAGCCAAATCTTAATTTTAAAATCCACTCTGCCTCTTTAATTAATTAAATTTTATGCTCAGTTTTATTGACGTTTTCTATAGCCCAAGAATACAAAAAGCTACTTCTTCTGAGATCCAAGATGCCTCTATCCTCGTACCTCTTTGTATTACTAATGAGATCAAAATTTTATCTCCTGTAATACATTGGGAATACATTGTTCCCAGTGCCACTGGCCAGAAGGAAAAGGGACCCACTTACATAGATATCCTTCCACGGAACAACACAACAACAACCCCTTGAGGAAAATGCAGGCCTGTGACTAACATTGTCATTTAATAAATGTTTTCCCTCCTGCATGATTTTTAATACCTTTGCTGACGAACAAGTCAATCGTGTTTCAAAAGCTTGTACAGTATCATGTATTTTGCGCATTTTGGCTGTCTGAATAAAGGCATTATTGTTTTATAGATTTTGGATGTTATTTTACTTAAACATGATGCTCAATTCACCATCTTTGAAAAATTCTGTGTCTGTTTTGTCCTACAAGTTGTACTCTTTGAAAATAATTTTCCCCAGCTCATTTTCCTATCAGCTTGGCTTATCTTCTTTAAAAGACAATATGCACACAAAGACCAACCTACAAAAGCCAACTAAACTACATGCCTCTGAAAGGTGCCAAGACAGCAAATAGTTCCAGATCACCAAAGTCTTAGGTGATGCCCATACTCTGGTTCCAAATGTGCAGAGTAATTGTGGCGCCAGAAGAATTTTTGGCACCAAGGAATATATATGTGTATATATATATATATATATACACACACACACATACATATATACCTTTTCAATTTCCCAAGGCTCTTAAAACTCTGGCTGAACTGATTTGATTCTGCTGCAATGACTTTTATGTTATTTTATTGTTCTGCTGTTGTTTATAATTTACTCTGATTTTCTGATTGGAGTGATTATTATCCCATCGTCCAGTAATAGTTCAGATCAACTGTTTTTGTTTTTAATTTCCAGCTAGTCTTAAGCCACTCCAGGAGTTTGAAAAACACAAATCCCATCAACTACATGTGTATGTCTAAATAAACATAAAAGCACCTTTGAAGTGAGATATTATATTGGATGGCTGATTCTGCCCCCACCCAACTGTCGTGTGACTTTATAATTCTGCAAACACATGGCTGAGGGGTGTGAAGTTGCAGCTAAGTCTCCATGGCTCAGCCTACAGACGGAAACTGCTGTTTTTGATGCTGGTTGAAAAAAGTCCATCTGGCTCCAGACAGACAAGAGGAATTCCGTTCCGGATGGGCCAGGATGCCACGGGCCGAGAGAGGGCAGGGAGGCAGGTGTGTGAACAACAGAACAGAGGAAAGGCAGAGAGAATCCCTCGAGTAATGGCTGGGAAAGGGAAAAAGAGACAGTTAGGATTAGGGTTAACTGTCTACAGACCCAAAGGAACCCCATTCATTGCCCATTCTGTGCTGCATTCCTCAAATGGACCTCAGCCTAAGAGAAAACCTGATGTGGGCCCCTATTAAGAAGCCCTGTCCTGGAGCTGCTAGAAAATTAGTAATAAACCAGCTAAATTCACCACACATGTATGGCATTTGAATTCCATCTTGTTGTTGTTAACTGTCAGCCTCGACTCATGCCAACCCTGTGGATGGGACATCTCCAAATTCTCTGTCCTCCACCACTCTGCTTAAGTCTTGCACTTAATCATGCATTAATCAGGTTTTAATGGACTACAGAATGTAGTAATAAGATGATGATGATGATGATGATGATGATGATGATGATGATTTATAATGCCCTTTTCACCAAAGGGTGGTACATATGAATGTATGCAATCAGAAACGAACAATAAAACACAACACTATACATTGGAAAAATGTTAAAATAATAGACTAATATGCAAAATTCTCATCAGTTGCTACCCATCTCAGCCACCTTAGGCACACTCAGCAACTTAATAGGAGGAATCAAAGAGGAAAGTTTTCAGCCCTTTACAAAAGTGATTAAGAATCTCCTTCATCCAGAGATGCAAAGGAAGTCCCACTCTGGGTTTTAATTTGAACTTTATTGGTACTGAACTAGACCCCCCCAAACTGCTGCAGCACTTTGGCTAGCTCCTGTAGTATTCAAGCTCAAACCCAAAGTAGATCCACTACTATCGGAAGCCCATGGCTGCATTGACCATTGAGCCCTGACTATTGAATGGAAACGCCATACAGATGTGATAAACTTGGCTACTTTATCACCATAGTTCTATGCAGCTCCATGGAAAAGCTCTTGATACTGACTTGGGGCAAGTTTCCTTCTAGCCAGAGGGATGAGAATGTCTGTAAGAGATAGGATACTATTAACTTATTGTGCCTGCATGCATTGTAACATGATATAACAAGGAACAGTGGGGTCATTTCTACCTCTGTGTTTCTTACCTTGAACTTTTATGTCCCATGTAGTGAAAGGAAAGGCAGATATGTGCCATACAAACCTGTGTGGGGGGATTTTCTCCACCTTCCTTAGATGAATATCAGCCAGATATGAAAACAGTCCTGGTGGTGCCGTGATTAAATGCAGGTAGTGCAGCCACAATGTTGTGAGTTCAGTCCTGTAGGGCTCCAAGTCTGACTTAGCCTTCCATTTTTTTTGTAGGTCAGTAAAATGAGTATCCAGCTTGTTGGGGCAATTGGCTTACAGATTGTAAACTTAGCGAGTTCTTAGTTCACTGTGCCGTGGTATAGAAATGCTATTGTTACACTCTTATCAGTCCAGCTCTGACCCCTTACTATCTTTCCAGCAGATTTGGCTGAACAGTGCTCTCTTTAATCAACATGTGGGGGCTTTGGGTTAGTCTACATGTAAGTGTATTAAGCGAATTGCTGTGGATTTTCTCACAATTGCACAATATTTAATTGTCCTAATGTTCTTCACTTCACTTTCCTGTGCATATTTGCATTTATTCAAATGTGCATATCCATAAATATTTGAAAATGGTTTGAAAATCCCTGTTTGAAACTGTGGTTGTCAAAAACAATTGTTTCATGGAGTGTGAGAAATTTTATAAGGTGTTGAAAACCAAAATTTGCAGTATATGTAAGTTTACTTCATCAAATAAATATTCGTGGTAAGATCGTGGTGAAATACAGTCCCCCTCTATGGCTACCTAACATTTTGTATGAGTTCTGTCACTGAAGAATAATTGTTAGCTCAATATGTTCAGGTAATAAAACTTATGTTATCATCTTACGTTTTCATGAATATGGAATATTACATAACCCTGTCCCATTTTTGCCATCCCAGTATCCTGTTTTTGTCTCAAGGAAATATGGCCAGCCTACAATAGTGCCATGACCATGAATATGGAGTGTGTTGATATTCCTGTTCCTGACAAATTGGAAAAGTTTCAGGTTATACAATCTCCTCATTTCATACCCTGAAACATTTCACAGATGAAAGCTGTGACAGGTGGGGCCAGGGTGGCAACTGATATTAATGAAGATGATACAAGTGAAGAAATGCTACAGCAGTTTGCTTCTGCTTGAGCTTACTGGGAAGGGCAAGATGGCAAGATTCCACCTTCTCCTCTTTTCTCCCCAGCTGAGTTAATTGCATGCAAAGTTACTTTTGCACTTTGAACTCAGTTTGCAGCAAGAAAAGTAAGCTGAGGACGAAGAAGTGGAAGGAGAGAGAAACTGGGACTTTTTAAAAGCTGAAAAAGTGGGATGACAAAGGATTAATCTGGATTGTCCTTGCAAAACTAGGAGAGTTGGGAGGTTATGCAATGCCCTAATTTTGCCCCCTGCCCAGCTACACCCTTGGGCCAGAGGGATTTGTTTTTCAAGCAGAGGCTTTTCTCCTTCTTCTTCAAGCAGAGGAGCTAGCCTTGGTCTTCCTTTGTCTGACCCTGAGCAATATTTTATCCTGACAATTAACAAAACAAACACAAGGGCCTGCTCGGGTCTGTTTGCAATTATGTGCTTTTACAGTCCTCTCCCCGCAACGCCTTGCTCCGTGGCTCTCATCCAATTTCCCTCATGCCGAGTGGAAGGGACAGAACTGTTCAAGACGCTTTCCAGAAGCTTCTTTCACTGGTAGCTTCTGGCTCCATATGGGGAACCTGGAAGCAGAACTTTTGAGAATCTCCCGCTGGGAGGCCAGGGCGCCAATGTGTCATTGGATCCATCCCTGGAGCGCCTCCCAAGTGTGGAACGCTTCCATCCCACCCGCAGTGTTGTCGCCACTGGAAGGGAATGGTCACAAAGTTGAAAGAAGGTTGACCAAAGAGTTTTGGTCTCACCCGATCTTCAGTAGCCACCACATGCTGTTTCCATCTGCCTCCACCACCCTCGGGGTGCCCTAGAGAATTGCCCCCCAAGTAATATGCTTCCTACCCCAAAGTTTTTTTTTTTCATATATTTAATTTTATTTGAAATAATTAGAAAATACACTTAACCATTTAAACATTTATAAGAACATAACAAACAATAAAAACGCAACAAAAAAGAAAGAAAGAAGCTCCAAGTTCTTTTCTCTTCAGTGTTAGTCCTTTTTTTTAGTTTGCTTTCTATCGTATCCTTCAGAACCAGGACTGTTGTATTCCTTTACCTCTATTTTACACACACACACACACACTAAAATGAAATTAATTGTTTTGTTATCTTCTCAAATTCTTTCTGATGCAAGAGATCTCGCAAGGGATATCTGTTACATTCAAAGTTATCTCACTAATCAAATTTAAGTGAATGGCTGATTTCTAAGGAAGTAAAACGAGGAGAGAATGTAAAAAACCCAAAAACATTCAACTCGAAGGTCACTTCTATAACTATTTTCAAAGTTTTTAAACTATATGATAACTCCACCCAAAAGTTTTAGGTGAGATAAATACTTACTGTATTTAGTGCTGAACTGTGAATAATGTTAATCTTCTAAGAAATGGGCCACTTTCACAAACATTTCTCCCCATCCTAAATCTAAATGTTAGTCTACGTTGAATCAATGGAACTTACATAGGTGTTGACTTACCAAATTCCTTTTGATTCATTAGGTTTACCCTAGCTGGGTTTACTAGGGTTTAGGTCCTGTTGTTCTTGTTGTTGTATGTTCTTGTTGTTGTAACCCTGGTCTCCGGAGTTTTAATCCAACCAACACTCAAAACCCTATGCAAAGCTGGCTCTGCTGCAAAGCAAAGAAATGAAAGTGCAACAACTCCAATGGATGTGATTACAAACACAAACCAGACAGTCCAACAGAAGGGCATGGGGTGAAGGGGGAGAAGGGACATGTATGGGGGAGCCTCCATGATTGTGCTTTGCTAAGGTATCACTCAGAAAATCTGCTCTGGTGCCCTGTACAGGAGGAGCATCGCATGTGTCCCTCTGTAGCTGTTCAAAGGGGCAGCCATGTAATGGAATGGCATCTGAGCAAACATGGGAGGTACTTGGGGATCGCAGGCAGTGTGTTTGTGCAACAATGTGCATGTAAGGTGTGGAGGCAACATTTTTTTTACCCAGTTGTGTGGCTTAATGCCATGCCAAGTGGTAGGACTGTGCACATTCAGCCCCCTTGGGAGTGGGCCATGCAGACCATGAGGTTTCAACCCACTTTGGGAAAAAGCAGTTTTTTCCAGCCTATCTGCTCCACGCCTTCGTAGCTGATGTATAATACTGGCCATCATAGCTGATGTATAATACTGGCTGTTCCCTGCACAGAAAAACCCTTTTTCCTGCTCAGGACAACCACAATTTTGCACAGAATATGCTCCTGATTGTGAAAAGGTTACAAACATGGTGGTTTTTAAAATACTTTCTTGCAGTGGGAAGAAAATTTCTGAAACTACTTATTGCTTCCTTTGAGAAGGAAATTAGTTATGAATGGCATATCTATTGAGGAGGTTTGGGGGACTGGTGGGTGGTTTGAGGAGCTACAAAAGTGAGATCCAGGGCCATATCCAGTCTTCGGGCCATGGTTTCCCCACCTCTGCATGGGAAGTATTTTTAATGTACACTAAACATAGTAAGAGTTACGTGTACCTGTACAGTTACTAGAACAGCAAATAAAACCTTACGCTTGGAAAACAGGTTTTCTTGGGAAAATTATCTCCTCTACAGGGCACAGGATAGAATTCAGGGAATTTACTTTTTTTGGTTTGTTGTTTATCCAAAAAGAAAATGCAAAGTTTTCCAAACTGTGGGCATAGCCTTGCAGTGTACTCTTAGTACCTTCTGGGGTTTGGTTCCAGAGCCTCCCGTGGATACCAAAATCCATGGATGTTCAGGTTCCTTTAAATACAACAGCATAGTAAAGTGTGCCTTATGAAAATGGCAAAATCAAGGTTTGCTTTTTTGGAATGTATATGTTCTTGGAATATTTTCAAGCTGTGGATCATTGAATCCATGGATAAAGAATCTGTGGATATGGAGGGTTGACTGCACTTTAAATCTTGTCATCATGACACTTCGCTTTGCAACCACCAGGAGATGAAACATGAGGTTTCAGTAGCAAATGGAAGTCCCCACTAGTGTGATCACAGTTCAAGGTCTCCGTTGGCTCTTGGATCTGAAAATAAAGGGCATCATCGAAGCAGAGCTGGTCAGGCGGTTGGGCTAAAAATGGCAATTTCAAAACCAGTCCAGTGAGGTAACCACCTAGAAGGGACATGAGGAAAGAGACACTGAGGCCTACAGCCTGATAGAGAGCTTGCTGGGAGGCATTCCTGCCCAGCTGCTCCCCAACTGAGGTTGCCTCCATGGTGATGTTCCCTGGTGGTGGAGCACGTGGAGGGAAGACCTGGTAAAGCTGGTGTCCATAGGCTTCATCAGGTATTAACAAAATGGCTGCAATTCCACCCATGGCACCAATGAGTCCTGGTAAGCCATGAAGGTTGTGAATGCCACACTGGTCCTGTATATGAACTTTGGTGGCCAAGAAAGGGGTCATGTATTTCAAGCCAAGGATGCAGGCCAAAGAAGAAATTATACCCAGGATGAATGCCCCGGATATAGTAATAGCCATGTCAGCCACTGCCCCAATGGCCACTCCTCCAGCCAAGGTGGCATTTTGCAAGTGGGCCAGATTCAGCTTGCCCTTCTTCTCCAGCAGGCTAGATGTTGCAAAAGAAGTCAAGGCACTGGCACTGAGAGTAATCCATGTGTGCATCACAGCCCTATGCTGGGCATCCCCCGGCTGGGCAAGGACAGCAACAAAACCAGGCCAAAATGCCCAAAGAAACATGGTTCCTACCAGGGACAGAAGATCTGAGATATAAGAAGGAGTCTCTTTTGGATGCCCCAATTTCAATCCTGGACGGTAGAGTGCAATTGAGGCACCCAACCCAAAATAGCAAGCAAAGATATGGAGAGTGATGGTTCCTCCTACATCCACAGCCTGGAAGTAGCTCACTGTCAACCACTCACAGGCCACATAAAAGGGAATTTCACAAAGGCTCATGAGAAGAAGCTGGATGGGGCTTGTCCGGCCCAGGATGGCCCCGGCAGAGATAAGGACGCTCACGGCTGCAAATTCGGCAGTGAGGATATTATAAAGGCCAAGGTGAATCTTCCCATGGTGGCAGTGATATATGAATCCTTGTAGAATTAAAGACCACTGGGTGGAGAAGTTGGCCAAGAGGAAATTGTAGGCCACAGCACTCAATCTGTAGCCCTTCATGAAAGCTAGCAACAAGCCCAGCCCAACCAAGAGCATCAACTGGATATCCTGGAAAAGGGAGAAGATGGCATAGAGCTGATTGGCTGCAGGATCAACATTGGCAGACTGGGCAGCAGCATTTGTGTGCTCATCGTAGGTTACAAACAGGATGAAGACCAGGAGCAGAGCACCTTGGAATAGGAAAAGTAAGAAGGGCAACCGGCAGCGAATACTGGTAGAGAACACTCTGGACATTTTCCACCAGGATCCACGAAGGAGAGCCTACATAAGGAAACCAACCAAGGATAAGAAAATCAACAAAGTTAGTGGGCTTGCAAAAACTCTGAACTCAAGAGCAATTCAAAAACTTCCCTTCAGCTTCAGTTGGACATAGTACCTTGCCTGGTAATCATAAAAATCATAGAATTGGAAGAGACAAGGGCTATCTAGTCCAACCCTTGCCATACTAGAATACTCAGTCAAAGCACTCCTGACAGATGGTCATCCAGCTTCAATTTAAAAGTGTCCAAAGAATGAGACTCCACCACATTCCAAGGCAGCAGACTGGGTTGTTAAATCCTGTCTTGCTCCAGAACTGGTTGTAGTTCGAGGCCTCTGCAAGAGTTCTTTTGGTGCCGAACATTGGTATATATTACTGCTACAAGAGAAGCATTATTGATGGTACATTATTGATGCTGCAGCAGATGGTACACAGCAGCCCTTTTGCTGATAAGATCGAACACAACTCACAGCCAAAACAAATTCTACCTTGGCCAGTTATCAAACTCCCCTTCACTAGAATGTGTAGGAAGCCCTTGGCTTCTCAAGGGTTATACAGCACAGAAGCAAACTATTTAGAAGTTTATCACACTGGGGCTAATTTTGGCATTAAAAAGAGATTAAAATATATTTAAAGCATCCCACAAATAAAGTGAAAATGGCAAGTAATTGCACAAATGATTATCACATGCAGTTGTGCAAAATAGTAATATTGGAAATGCATTATTGCTAAAATCCCAAAAGTTAAAAGATGTGGGTTAATGCTTTTTTGTGACCACTTTAATGGTGGATTTTATGTGGTGCCATAAGAAATTGTTTTACGTAATTATATGATTTTTCCAGGATATTCACAGGATAAACTCTCGATCTCATTCATTGTGATAAACTCAATAAATAAATTAAAAAAATAAAAATAAAATCAAAGTGCGTGAGATGGTTTTTATTTTTGCATAATAAAAAAAAATAAACAATAAAACTTTTATTTATTTATTTCCTGCTCTTCTACCATAAGGCAATCAGAGCGGCTTACAATATAAAAACATCCAATACAAAACACAATATATCGTAACCCCCCTTAAAAAGAATTAAACATATTACTATTAAAATCACTCTATTAAATAAACAAAACCAATAACAATAGGTGAGAGTAGCATAATATAAAATATGCAGCATGAGCTTTTGTGGATATAAACCCACTTCTTCAGATCCTGAGGCCCCAGTTCTCTCATTGGCTGTGAGTGGTGTTGGATGGATCCTATCAGCAAAAGGGCTGCTGTGTACCATCTGCTGCAACATCAATAATGTACCATCAATAATACTTCTCTTATAGCAGTAATGTGTATCAATGTTCAGCACCAAAAGAACTCTTGCAGAGGCATGGAACTACAACCTGCTCTGGAGCAAGATGGGAATAAACTCCTGATCTCCTTCGTTGTGATAAACTCCATAAGCTGGTTTTTATGTTTCCATGAGCTTTTGTGGCTATAAACTCACTTCTTCAGAGGCTAAGCATATGAAGAAGTGGATTTACAGCTACAAAAGCCCATGCAACAATAAAAACCAGTTAATCTTAAAAATGCTGCTACATTCCTTTGCCCTGGTCCCATCCCTTCATCCTTTTTTATACTGCAAGAGAATAACACAGTTACTTCTTTGAAAAGTGTACAAGCATGACCCATCTCCCTCCAAGCAGGTATGAGAATTGTACAAACAAGTTAGCAACAGAGGAAAATTCAGTCCCCAAGAGACCAAATTTTGAATCCCTGCCCAGCCATGGAAGGGTGACCTTGGGCATGTCACACTCTCTCAGACTCGAAGAAAAGCAAAGGCATACCCCCTCTAAATAATTCTTGTCAAGAAATTTTCTGAAATTTTCTTTTGGTCCCCAAATTTCTAGAACTACAGAGAGAGACACTGAAGTGGTTTCACACCTAGAACCCTTCTATTTGTTGTATTGAACAAATTTTAATGGAGGGTAAGGAGAATTGTTATTTGGCGGCACTGCCCTCATTTCATCATCCTTGTTAAGCTACTCCTTTGTGGGTATAGGGGGATTACCTGGCAGTCATAAAATCATAGAGTTGGAAGAGACCACAAGGGCCATCCAGTCCAACCCCCTGCCATGCAGGAACTCCAGAGGTGCAATGTGGTCCTATCCTTGTTGGGACTAGCTGTACATGTTAAATGAAGCTGGAGCTCATGAAAGATAAGCAGCCCCTGGTGATGGCATAATATATTATACTTTAAGTATCAGCCACAATTGTGCATAGAGTTGCCAGTCCCCAGTTTCCATGGATCATCTCTCCAGGTGAGACCAAAGAGTGCATATACTCCAGTTCTGATGGACTCAGATTCGGGAAAGAGGAAAGAAGCTGTGTGCAAATCTCAGTTTTGGCTAGGAAAGCAGCAGCTTGCTACAATTTGCAAGGATTAATTGCTTTTTTGCTGCAGCTTGCAAAGAGTCTGTAATGGGTCTATGCATTTAATTAGCTTTTCTGTTCCCTTCCAGTCACTGTAGTGTCAGGTTTTACCCTCTGTTTCGCTCTGCATCTACCTTCTGGCTAAAAACATGTAAATCAGATTAAAAATCCTTTGTCTCATTTCCCTAAGAAGACGAGGCAGAAAAATCTCCACATTTTACTTTAATTTGAAATCAAACCCTTTAGCTGGAACTCCTGTCTTAATTTCCAACCAAGATAACTGGTTCCCCACGCCCCTCATGTGTGTGAAGGAGAAGCTGTGCATAACTGTGGTTGGTTTGTCGTTGTTGTGTGCTTTCAAGTCATTTCTGACTTATGGCGACCCTAAGGCAGACCTACCACTGGGTGTTCTTGGCAAGATTTGTTCAGAGGTTTGCCTTTGCCTTCCTCTGTGGCTGAGAGAGTACGATTTACTAAGGTCATCCTGTATGTTTACATGACCGAGTGGGGATTTGAACCCTTTTTGCCAGAGTCATAGTCCAATGCTCAAACCATGCTAGGCCGCTCTTTTATGGGTAGTTCCCATAAAAGGCAGTTTGCTCTCATGTTTCAGCTAACACACAATATGTGTGAGCATGCATGCTCAGATCGAATAGCAGTCCTTCTTCATTGCTAGACTATCACAGTAGTGTGCATGCTTGCGCCACTATCACCACAAATGCTTCCAATATGAGTTTGCACATTACAAACCCATGTATATGTATGTGCCTTCAGGTCCCCTCTACTTCACACAGTTTTGTTAGACAAGGAATACTCAGAGGTGATGCCTGAAAAAAATACATTCCCCTTATGAATTTTCGAGGTCCTCCAGTGTAATTTAATAGTATGCTTTTGGCAGATGTTGACCACCGAGTTCTGCTGGAGGATGTAAATATGCCTAGAGAAGTGTTCTCTCGAGGAATCTGTAGGTCCTCCAGCATGATTCTATGATCAACGTGCTAAAAGTCATTAATTTCAATAGGGTTTGCTGTTATCCATGGTTTCAACTTTCCTCGGTAAGTTTGGGAACACATCCCCCATCTTCTAATCTCTATAGCCCCTTCTTTTCTGCCCTCACTCTTCTATATCTTTAATCTCTCTCTCTCTTCAGGTTCCTTCCCTTCAGACTTCAAACATGCTCTTGTTTCCCCAATTCTGAAGAAGCCCACTCTCGACCCCTCTTCTTCGTCTAGCTATTGTCCGATCTCTCTTCTTCCTTTTCTTTCTAAGGTTCTGGAACAGGTAGTTTATTCTTGCTGTCTTGAGTTTCTTGAAGCCAACTCCATCCTGGACCCTTTTCAGTCTGGTTTCCGTCCACGTCACTCTACGGAGACGGCCCTCACCAAAATCTCAAATGATCTCTTGCAGGCCAAGGCGAATGGCCTCTACTCTATTCCCATTCTTCTAGATTTATCTGTGGCCTTCGACATCGTGGACCACTGTCTCTTGCTTGATTTACTTTCTGATCTTGGGTTCTCCAACTCTGTTCTGGTTTAAATCTTACTTGTCAGACCGATCTTTTGCCGTGGTCACAGGTGGTCAGACTTCCTCCTCTGTTCCCTTATCTGTAGGAATCCCCCAGGGCTCTGTCCTGGGACCCCTTTTGTTTTCTCTATACACACTGTCCCTTGGTAAACTCATCAGTTCTTTTGGTTTCTCCTATCACCTGTATGCCGATGACACTCAGCTGTATCTTTCAACCCCTGACCTTTCGCTGGGGCTTGAACAGCAAGTTTCATCTTGTCTGGCTGCCATCTCTCGGCGGATGCGGCATCGGCGCTTGAAGCTCAATATGTCTCAGACAGAGCTTCTCATCTTCCCACCTAAGCCCACCCTTCAATACTCCTTTTCTGTTTCTGTTGACGGCATTTCTATTCAACCGGTTCAGCAAGCCTGCAGTCTTGGTTTCATCTTTCATTCCTCTCTGTCATTTATTCCCCATATTCAGGCCACCGCCAAGACCTGTAGATTCTCTCTATACAACATTTCTAAAATCCATCCATTCTTTTCAGCCTCCACTGCCAAGACTCTGGTCCATGCCCCAGTGGTATCGCGACTAGATTATTGTAACCTTCTTCTGACAGGGCTTCCTCTCTCTCATCTCCATCCTTTAATCTCTGTCCAGAACTCAGCTGCACGTATTATCACATCCGCTCGCCGCTTTGACCATGTTTCTCCCCTCTTATCCTCCCTTCACTTCATAATAATAATAATAATAATAATAATAATAATAATAATTCTTTATTTGTATACCGCCCTTCCTATGATCAGTACAAGCTTTTGCTGTTGACTTTCAAAGCCCTGCACTATATAAATAAAATAAATAATAAAATAATATGAAGGTTGCACTGTATAGACAACAGCACTTGGTATTTGTTAGTGATCCCTTCTCCAATACTTATCAGATTTCACACTGCTTAGCTTCCTAAACCAGACAGAATCTGAAGCAGTTAAGATATTTGGGCCTTCATGTTACAAATACTTTTAGATATTTCGTATGGCACTATGGTCTCTATTTCTCAATGCACTTGGGAAACTACCAGCATTATTCATTTATTGAGATGTATTCTGGGAGAGCCAATGTGGCCTAGTGGTTTGAGTGTTGGACTGCAACTCTGGAGATCAGGGTTCGATTGCCTGCTCCGCCATGTAAACCCATTGGGTGAGCTTAGGCAAGTCACATGCTCTCAGCCTCAAGGGAAAGCAATGTCAAACCTCCTCTGAACAATTCTTGCTAAGAAAATCCCATGAGAGTTTCACCTTAGGGTAGTCATAAGTCAAAAATGACTTGAAGCCACACAACAACAACAACAACAACAACAGAGACTTGCTTAGGGAGGTATTTCACAGTATTGGTTGTTAACCTAAGGAACTTACAACTGAGCTAAGTTTTAAATGGAACATGTATAAAAAATGGAAAAATGGGGAAATCACCAAAGAGGAATTCAAACAAATAGCCAGCACATGTAGGGATAAAGTCAGAAAAGCTAAAGCGCAAAATGAACTCAGGCTTGCTAGAGAGGTTAAGAACAATAAAAAGGGCTTTTTTGGATATGTCCGCAGCAAAAGGAAGAAGAAGGAAATGGTAGGACCACTGCGTGCAGAAGATGGCAAAATACTAACAGGGGACAGAGAAAAGGCAGAATTACTCAACACCTTCTTTGCTTCAGTCTTCTCAGAAAAGGCAAAAGGTGCTCAACCTGAGGACAGTGAAGAAGGGGACAGAGTGGGGGAATTTCAGCACAGAATAAGTAAAGAGACAGTACAGGAATACCTTGTTACTCTAAATGAATACAAATCTCCAGGACCAGATGAACTACATCCAAGGGTATTAAAAGAACTGGCAAAGGTGATATCGGAGCCATTGGCAATAATCTTTGAGAACTCCTGGAGAACAGGAGAAGTCCCTGCAGACTGGAGGAGGGCAAACGTTGTCCCCATCTTCAAAAAGGGAAAAAAAAGAGGATCCCAACAATTATCGTCCAGTTAGTCTGACATCAATACCAGGAAAGATTCTAGAGCAGATCATTAAGCAAGAGTCTGTGAACACTTAGAGGCCAATGCCATAATCACAAAAAGCCAACATGGGTTTCAGAGAAACAAGTCATGCCAAACGAACCTGATCTCTTTTTTTGATAAAATTACCAGCTTGGTAGATGAAGGGAATGCTGTGGATATAGTATATCTTGATTTCAGTAAGGCCTTTGACAAGGTTCCCCATGACATTCTTGCAAACAAGCTTGCAAAATGTGGGATAGACAAGTTAACTGTTACATGGATTTGTAATTGGTTGACTGACCGAACTCAAAGGGTGCTCAACAATGGCTCCTTTTCATCCTGGAGAGAAGTGACCAGTGGGGTCCCACAGGGTTCTGTCCTGGGCCCAGTGCTGTTCAACATCTTTATTAATGATTTGGATGACAGAATTGGGGGCATACTTATCAAATTTGCAGATGACACTAAACTAGGAGGAGTAGCTAATACCCCAGAGGACAGGATCAAAATTCAAAATGACCTGAATAGACTAGAAAGCTGGGCCAATGCTAACAAGATGAAATTCAACACAGAGAAATGTAAGGTTCTGCACTTAGGGAGGAAAAATGAAATGCACAGATATAAAATGGGGGACACCTGGCTGAATGAGACCACATGTGAAAGGGATCTAGGAGTCCAAGTAGACCATAAGTTGAACATGAGTCAACAGTGCGACGCGGCAGCTAAAAAAGCCAATGCAATTTTAGGCTGCATCAATAGAAGTATAGTTTCTAGATCAAGGGAAGTTATAGTGCCACTCTATTCTGCTTTGGTCAGGCCCCACCTGGAATACTGTGTCCAGTTCTGGGCACCACAATTCAAAAAAGATGTGGAGAAACTGGAGCGTGTCCAAAGGAGGGCGACTAAGATGGTGAAGGGTCTGGAAACCATGCCCTATGAGGAACGCCTCAGGGAACTGGGGATGTTTAGCCTGGAGAAGAGAAGGTTAAGAGGTGATATGATAGCCCTGTTTAAATATTTGAAGGGATGTCATATTGAGGAGGGAGCAAGCTTGTTTTCTGCTGCTGCAGAGACTAGGACACAGAATAATGGATATAAATTGCAGGAAAAGAGATTCCACCTCAACATTAGGAGGAACTTCCTGAGAGTAAGGGCTGTTCGACAGTGGAACACACTCCCTCGGAGTGTAGTGGAGTCTCCGTCCTTGGAGGTCTTTAAGCAGAGGCTGGATGGCCATCTGTCAGGGATGCTTTGATTTGGAGGTCCTGCATGGCAGGGGGTTGGACTAGATGGCCCTTGTGGTCTCTTCCAACTCTATGATTCTATGATTCTATGATTCTAACCTGTCACAATGCTTGTGTGTTCATTGTATACTTGTATTATTTTAGAGATGTTTTAATTTTGTATGTTGATGTTTTAGATTGCATGCCATGTGGCAGATTTTTTTCATTAACTATTGTTATTTTATTGTATTTTGATTCCTATTATATAAAGCACTTTGTAAATTTTACAGTGCTCTGTAAATAAATTTTAACAACAACAACAACAACAACAACAACAATGCTGGAGGAGACCTCAGCCTCCTCCTGGTCCTGAGATTATCCTCAATTGTTAGGGTGCTTATCAAATCTGCTGCCAACCAGATGCTACAATTTGTTGGTTTTTCCCATGTATGCATAAGAAATGTCTCTCAGGAATTCAGGGACTCAGTTTTTAAGAATACAGCACACTACTCTCTGTTGCTTGAAGGATATATCTTATAGTTTCCTGAGAAAGTGGTCACTGCTTCTTTCCCCTATGCTATGCAAGGATATGGCTTGATGGCTCACACTTCAGATACCTTGCTTCTGGTGTCCTTCTAACTAGAGTTCACAGATCTTATGTTTTTGGATCACAACCCCTAACATCCCCCAGCTAACATGGTCAGTTACCAGGTTGGCTTGGAGATTCTGAGAGCTTTAGTTCAAAAAAGTAACCTTTTCCAAACACTGGTTGTATTCGACTAATAATAATTTGACTAATAATGTAAGCTCTAGCAAACTTTGCAAATTCTGGATACCCCACAAAATCAGAAATGAGATTCCATAAGCATCCTATTCTTATGTATAATCTACAGTTAATCCTCAATTCCATATACACACCCCAGATGTGTAGCTATGAGGGAAAGGGAGAAAATGAGTGCAATGCCCTCCTCCCAAATAAAAATTCTGCCCTCCACTGAAATTTTCCTTTAGTCTCCAAATTTCTAGCACTGCAGTAACTCCAATGGAGCATTTAGAAATGCAGTTTAGGCACCCAAGGAAAAGGGGAAGGCAGAGAGACCACAAGTAGGGAGTTTATCACACAAAGGAGATCCGGGGTATATCCCATGAATATCCTGGAAAAATTGCATAATTACACGTAACCATTTCACACGAAGTTGCATAAAACCCGCCATTAAAGTGGTCACAAAGAAGCATTAATGCAAATCTTTTTACTTTTAGAATTTCAGTGACAATTCATTTCCGCTATCGCTTTATTTGCATGTGATAATCATTCGTGCAATTACTTGCCATTTTTGCTTTATCCGTGGGATGCTTTAAATGCTCTTTAATCTCTCTTTAATGTCAAAATCAGCCCCAATGTGAGAAACTCGAATGAAAAATTAGCAAATGGAAGAGTTCTAGATGTGTTGAATTATATTCAGTGTCTCACTATGATCTGTAGCAGTAAAAATTCTGCCACACACTGAAATTTTCCTTCAATTTGAGAACAAAAGGAAAATTCTGCTATGGGGTAAAATTCTTATGAACCAAGGGGAAGAAGTGAGAGGAAGAGAGAAACTGGGACATTTTTAAAGTAGCTGAAAAAGTGGGGCAACAGAGGATTAACCAGGACTGTTGCTTCCAAATCAAGACAATTGGAGGGTATGCTAATCCCAAGACAGATCAATAAATGAGATATGTACCAACAATGGTTCTTATCACCTCTTACCTTTTTCCAGCAAGGAGAAATGAGGATTGGATTTAGAGCGTCAATTGAGCCAGTGTCACCTTGAAAGTCTGCTGCTCACTTAGGGCCTTTTATAAAGGTCCTATCAGGTATAACAGGTTTCTACTGGCCCAATGCCAATCCTTAGCGAACACTCCAGAGCCAGATTGTCTCTGGAATGTACTTAAGGGATGTTAGCCCCACTTAAATGTCAGGATTTGGAAGGAATGAATGCTATTGTGGGCTTTAATTGAGATGGAGGGCACTACAAGATATTATTTCCCATGCTAAAGCTCTGGTACTTCAAGGAGCCATTTCAATACACCATCTTTGTCACTTAACAATTCAGAAGACAAACACAAGATTTTAGTGTGTGTGGCTAGAAAAGACCTCTGAGTCTGTGTACCTCATTCCAGGTAAAGGACATTGCTAAGGAAATTGCTGGTATTTTGCTTGCTTGTTTGATTAGTACGTTAAATAATCTCACACCCTCCAACTGTCCTGATTTTGCAGGAACAGTCTCAGTTAATCTTCCCCTGTCCCATTTTTTCAGCTGCTTTAAAATGTCTGTTTCTCTTGTGTTCAGGGACAAGGAGGAGAACTAATATAATAATCAATGCAGAGAAATAGAAGGTGACACAAAAAGGAAGAAAAAGAGACCTCTTCTTCAAGATCTGAGTAATCAATGGGAAATTTAAACCAAGTGTAGGGATACTCTATGGCTAGCAGGGGAACACATTATATGTCCAAGTAGAAATAAAAAGACAATGGAAACAATACATGGACGAACTATATAAAAGAGATGAAAGGGTGACAGATTCCTTCAAGGAAGAAGCATAAGAAGACAAACCTCCAATTTTAGAAAGTGAAGTGAAAGCTGCACTCAGGGCACTTGGGAGAAATAAATCACCAGGAACTGGTGGCATACCAATAGAGCTGTTTCAATCTATAGAGACAGAATTTACGCCAATCCTAATTAAGATCTATAAACAAATATGGAAAATAAAACAATGTTGAACAGATCAGAAACACTCAATATACATTCTAATCCCCAAGAGAGGAGATAACAAGGATTGCAGTAACCATTCAACTACTGCATGTTTTTCCCATGCAAGCAAAGTGGTACTCAAAATTCTACAAGAAATGCTTTTGTCATATATGGAGCAAGAAAAGCCAGATCTCCAAGCAGATCCAGGAAAGGAAGAGGCACTAGCTCTCTCATTCATGAGGTTGCCATAAGTCGAAGTAGACTTGATTGTAATTAATAACAAAAACAAAGGCTCTCTCCCCTCCTATTACTTTCCTCCTCTTCTTCAGTTTCAGTTACTCAAACTGAGTTCAAAATGTGAAAGTAGTTTGCACTGAGTTAGAGTGGGGGAGAGGACAGAAGATGGGCAAAATCTTGCCCTTTCCAGTAGTCTCAGGCAAAATTTTGCTCACTTTGTTTGTTGTTCTCCATTAATTCATTTTGCTATTTTGAACAAGATTTTTTTAAAGTTAAACAGTGCAGGGCACCTTGAAATCTTTTGAAAACATGACTTTCTATTTCTGGATGGTCTTAACCAAGGGAGATATGGGAAAGAAAGGGAAGGAACAGATGGAACACTTCCAGCAGTAAAGGAAAGACAAGAAGCAAAAGGAAAGGGAATTAGGAATACAATCAGAACCATGAATGCAACTATTCAACAACTAGTCCGAAAGGATAAAAAAAATTATTACAATAATCAATGCAGAGAAATAGAAGTCAATAACAAAAAGGATGAATGAGAGATCTCTTCCACAAGATCTGGGTACTCAAAGGTAAGTTCAAACCAAGGGTGGGGATGCTCTACAGTCAGAAGAACATACTACAGGATCAAGAAGACTTAAAAAGATGGTGGAAGCAATACGCAGAAGAGCTATATAAAAGAGATGAGGGAAGACCCCTTATACCCTCTGAAAAATCCCAGTCCAAGGCAAGTGATCATCTTGAATCCAAATGGCTCTCAGTCTGGGAGTACAAGAGCCATAAGCTGCTGTCAAAAACCAATGCTGGAAAATGGTCTCAAACAATATTCCTCTCTCACACAGAGACACACACAAAAGCCCACACATCAAATCCACATCCCCAATGAACAAGAAAATATTTTATTTTCTTTTTTTTCATTCCCCATGTTCCATGTTGTTAGCACATTTAGTTGAACATAAGTTACAGAGGGCACAGGACCGCCCATGTGCGCAGAAAGGGGGGTCTCATGCGCAGAGAGGGCTGAGGACAGGGCATGATTGGAGAGAAAGAAAAAGCCATTTCAAACACTGAAACTCATCTTCTTTTGTCACATGCTGACATGGCTTCATCAGAACTTACAGTCACAGGCCCTTTGAAGCTCAGGGTAGAAGAAGGGAAACATCTGGAAAAATTTGGATTAATGAAAACATAATCCCGAAGATGAATCTAGCTGGCCTGCATGCTATTTTGCGTTTCCCAGGCCTGATTTGTAGCATTGAGTTCATTAATTTCCCCTGCAATAAGTTTTCTAATCATGGCTTTCCTTGGTGGATCATTTTGATAGGTATGACATAGGGGGCATCTACACTGTAGAAATAATGGAGTTTGACACCAGCTTAACTGCCATGGTTCCATCCTGTGAAATCCTGGGATATGTCGTTAGTTGTGGCACCAGAGCTCTCTTATAGAGAAAGCTAAATATCTCACAAAATTACAAATCCCAGAATTCCATAACATTGAGCCATGGCAGTTAAAGCATTCATTCTGCAATGTACAGTCCTCCCTCTGTTCTCGCAGTTTTGAAACTCATGTCTCTCGCTTAAGCGTGAAGGACAAAAGGAAGGGGAAACAATGGGGCGCATGCTCGAGGCACATGCCCATGGAATCCTGTGGCCACATGCCTATATTCAAGTCTAAGGAGCTTGAATATAAGTAGAATTCCATTTTTGCAAAGGGGTCTGCGAAAAAGGAAAGGCGACTGTAGATGCAACATTACCTGTGCTATCCTTTGAGAAGAAAAGAATTGTCTCCCTACACAAGTACACCTAGGGATCAAATATTATGAGACATCCTCTCACACCACCTTTCAATATCTTGCAGGTGGCGGAATGATATTTGTCTTGCACAACTTGTAATCAAAAGTAAACAACACAACAAGCAGATGGATAGCAACGCCACTGCTTCCTTTCCTTGGCCTTGTCTTTTCTGGATGCCACCTGTTCACAGCTTCACTGCAGGATGTCCCAAATATACACACAAAGACACACAAACACACAGAACAGACAGGCCATGCTCCATGCATCCCAGATGCAACGGATCTCTACGGAAGTCTCCTGGAAGTGTATAACTTTTTCCTTTTTGCCATGCTTGGGAGGAAGGGATGGGAAAAAGGGATTTCTTTTTCTTCCCTTTATAGTCTCGACCTGGGATTGAAATTGACACCCCCATTTCCTTTCTCTGTGAAAAATCACTTCCCTTCAAGCAGGTGGTTTGGAGGGCTAGATGGAGGGGGAGGTCAGGAAAGAGCATTACATTGAAAGGGGGGGGGGGTCTTTGGTTGTTTTTTTGGTTGTTTTGTATTTACAAAAATCCAGCTTTTTCCTGATGTAGACGGTGGGAAAAACAACAGGATGTGAAACCCAGCCATCTCCTGCTGTATCGGACAATACTGCTGGCACAATAATACAAGAATGATTTATATTTTGATTCTCCCCCTCCCCATTTTTTTTCTTCTTGAAGTGCAAAACAAAACAAAAGTAAAACAAATATCAAAAATAATAAAACGGCATCTCCTAAGGAACACCTGCTATGGTTCCTCCTTCCATGGTCTAGTTATGCTCTCTCCCGGAAGTGTGAGAATGAATTTCCATACTCCTCATCATCCCCAAATACAAGAATCCTTTCTCTGACTAAGAAAAAGAGAGAAAGAGGATGGTGGAAGGGAGCAAGCAAAGGAAACATTTACACATTTCCTTTGTAGTAAACAAACTCAAGAAGTAGCAGGAGTCAAACAGGCCTTCTGGAAAGGAAGACAGAGAAAAATCACAAAATGTTTCCCCCTGGTACGACTCAAAGTGGTGGTCCATGGACCAGTCCTGCTCCATGAGCTATCAGCTACCAGTTTGCAGATAGCTTCCAAGAGAAAAAGAAACAATTACAGTCAATAGGCACAAATACAGTATCTTATACTTGCACAAATATGTTACCATACACTTGCATGTTGGGAAAATAAGGTACCATTCCTTTACCTGAAAGAGCTAAAGAAGTATTGCTCCTGAGTCAATATGAATTTGAATTTGCATAATCTTTTCTTCATATTCCCTTAGTTATGTCAAAGACTGGCCCAAGATCTTACACTGAGAAGAAAGAGTATAACTTTGGGTGACCTTGGGCAAGTCACATTCTCTCAGCCTCAGAGGAAGGCAATGGCACATGCCATCCCCCAAAACCTAATCTTTCCAAGAAGACAATGTGATAGGTTTACCTTAGGGATGCTGGCTGGCATTCAGCATAGCAATTATGGATTTGTAACCTAGAATCATGGATCTGTGGTGGAAAGTGAAAAAGGCAGATAAGAAAATCAACTCGTTTGAGCTGTGATGCTGGACAAGATTGTAAGGATACCATGGACAGCCAAATAAACAGACAAATGGGTCCTTGAACAAATCAAGCCTGAACTCTCCCTAGAAGCCAGGATCATCAAATTGAGGCTGTTATACTTTGGCCACATCATGAGAAAGCAAGATTCATTGGAAAAGATAATAATTCCAGGAAAAGTGGAGAGAAGTAGAAGGAAAAGACGACTGCATGCCAGATGGATAGATACAACTAGGGAGACTACACCCTGAATCTACAAGACCGAAGCAGATTGATGGAAGATAGGCGGAATTGGAGATGCCTCATCCACAGGGTCGCCATGAATTGGAACTGATACAAGGCAGCTAACAACAACAAATTGATCTGTTTTCAGTAAGACTATGTAATTGGCATCCTAGTCACCTTAACATGGGTCAAATTCCCTTTCCACCAGTAACTAAGGCTGTGGCTGTCAGAAGCAGGACTCCTGTCTCTACTCCTTGTTGCAGCCTTGTTCCCTGGCAGAAGTAGGGTAGAAATATCCTCCTCCTTGAACCCCAATCATGAGCTGAATGGACCTCCTTCTCATCTGGTGGCTGGCTCTCAAAGTGGGCTGAGAAGGGCCATGACAGGAGGCATTTTTAGTTATATCTCCTTAACTAAGTAGCCAGTCTAAGATTATGTTGACTAGTATAAGTCAGAAATGGCTTGAAGGTGCATGACAACAGCAGCATAACATTACGTGCATGGAATTACATAGCAGTTGTGCAACACTACTTCATTGCAACCCAATGAGCATGTGCATTTGTATGTACAATGCACACCAATGAGGTTTATGTGAATTTATGTTCAATACCTGTCTGTACATAGTTTCATTGCATTCACAACTCTACTTCTGGAGTCTTGAACAGAATATGACTCCCATTGCTTGCAGGAATGCCCAGTGAATCAGGATTAGGGGATTGTTATGATCCTTATGTACTTCCTACTCTACTGAATACATTGGGATAGTGTAAATCAGTTAGGAATTCACAGCTTGAACTGTGATTGTGAGTTCCTGCCTACATCTTTAAACTGATCACTTTCTCTTAACATGTTAAATCCATTTTATTGTTTTCTATTGAGCTGGGCTGGGGTATTATGAATGAATGAACTCTGATTACCCTGTCTGAATTGCCCCCATGTCAAATGTCTCTTCCTCCAGTGACAGAGTTGGGCGGGATTTAATTTCAATTTCCTCACATTCTTTTTATTTTATTTTCAAAGCAGGAAAATATTTTCTAGAAATAGCAAAACTGCATGGTTGAAAAAGGAAAAGAGAAAGACAGCGAACGGAAATCAGTCATTAGAGCCCCCAAACCACACCCTGGCAGAGAAAAACTGACATTGGGGCATATCAGAGAAGCTATTGAAGAGGAAAATCAGGGCCTATCTGGGATGACTCATCCCTTAAGTCAGAACAACAGGAAGCAATAAAGCCAAACCAATCTGCAAAGAGGAGGATTAGAAAGGCCTGTGGCTGAAGGAAATTGACTTGCAAGAACAGTGGGCCTTTGGCATCTGCTGGGGTTTGGCTCCAGGATCCTTTGTGAATACCGAGATCCGTGAATGCTCAAGTTCCATTAAATGCAAAATGGTGCCCCTTATATAAAATGGCAAAATCAAGGTTTGCTTTTTGGAATGTATATATTTAAAAATATTTTCAAATGAGCGATGCTTGAATCTGTGGATAAAGAATCCATGGACATGGAGGACTGACTTTAGGCATAATGGACAATTCATTGGTGCACAATATTGAATGTAGCAACGAATTTCTGAATATTCCAGATGAGGTCTGACCAAAGCGGAATAGAGTTCTATTATTACTTCCCTCGATCTAGACACTATACTATTGTTGCAGCCTACGATTACATGTCCTGTTGTCAAGCCAGGTGTCCCCCATCTTATATCTGTGCATTTCATTTTTTCTGCCTAAATATCATTGGAGGGTTTGGTAATGCACATTATTGGCATGGTACAGACAGCCCAAAAGGCCGTCCCCGTGGCGTGAATAGGGCTGGTGAGCGCACAGCATTCGCATGATCCCCAGCCCTAACATGTATGGACAGCACCATGTTTACATCACGCCGTCCATACGCGCAGGCGCCGATGACGTCTCAGCGTGCACTGCATCCAGAAAGACCGACGTGCACCTGATGTCATCGTGGTGCTTGAGGGCGCCTAGGGTGCCCTTTCTGCAGCACTGAAAGGAGCTCCAAAACAGAGCTCCTTTTCAGGAAGCGCTTTGTTCCCATGGCAACCAGATTGCTGCGGGAACAAAGCGAGGGAAAAGGGGTCCAGGAGGCCCCTTTTCCTCTTGCCTCTGCCAGTCGGGGTGTCCTTGGGGTATGAAACCTCAAGGACAGGCCTTTCTAGGCCGCGGAGAAGGGGTGTTTTGCAACTTTTCCGCAGCCTGGAAAAGTAGTGGATTGGGGTCTCTAGGGCTGCTGGTGAGGCTGCCCTGGCCCCAGTCCGCTGCTCAAAGGGGCGCCTACAGCCCACCCTTTTTGAGTGGTCTGTAAAGCCCTATTATTTCCTGCCTCTCTCCATGGATTGAGGTGGGTAACAACAATAGTCCAACAAATACACACCATCAGGGAGCCCTGGTGGGCAGTGGAGAGAGTCATGGTGGTGCAGTATTTAAATGCCGGTAATGCAGCCACAACATTGTGAGTTTGATCCCACAGGGTTCCGTGTTTAATCAGCCTGCCATCCTTTCATAGGTTGGTAAAATGAGTACTGAGTACTTAAGTGTTATACCTCTAAGAGAGTGCTTAGTTCACTTTGAAGTGGTATTGAAATGTAAAGTGCTTAAGTGCTATCAGTTAAAAAACCAGCAACATCAGTTAAACACACACATCAATTTAAAAGAAGAAACAAGACACATCTGTATTAACACAGTCCACATTTTAAATTATAGTTCAAAAATAACCTGGATAGGCCTGCCAGAAGAGACTGGTCTTGAATGCTGTTTTTAATTTAGACAGCATAGTCAGCTGTCAAATCTCTTCTGCCAGGTCATTCCACCTTCTAGGGGTGGCTGAAGAAAAAAAATCCTCTGGCTGTCTGTTGTCTACCTAGTCTTGACTGGCTGGAGTAAATGTCCTGCAGAAGACCTGAGCGTATGGGGTGGATTATATGAGAGGAGGAAATTCTGTGGGTAACCTGGACCCAAATGATACTTGTCTTTAGGATCTCCTGAGCATGATTCAGTGGTTCATGTTGGCAGAGACAGTGTTGGGTGGGTGATGGTGTTTTTCAGCCCTGAGTATCGCTTGATCCAATGTCCCACTCTCACTCAAAAGTTAAATGCCAATGAGGACAGCGGTGAGATCCTTCCCCAGAAGTTGTCTATATGTATGTATATGTCAGGCATAGATCTTGCAGTGCAGAAGCCGGGGATGGGTGTGAGACGACTTTAGTTTCCCATGCCAGTGGTTGCAGAGACAGACAAGAGTCCTGTCTCTGTGGCGGGTGGGCCTGGTTCCAGCTGCTTGCTGTTTTGCAGAGAATGCTGGGCTTCTGCTGGACAGAGATAAGCTCAAGAATTCACGGGGCCAGTTCCAAATATCCTGCCAGCTTCCGCCTGTTTCCTTGTGGCCGCTTCATTTCATTTGTCTGATTTCCGCTGCATCACGCTGTGGAGGGCTTCCTGTTTTCTGGCCAGAGAAGTCCAGAGTAGCTGACGCCCGAGGAGACCCTCTGGAGAAAGAAAGAAAGAAAGAAAGAGAGAAAGAAAGAAGTGAGTGGGTGGAGTGGCAGAGAAAATCACGAGTTTGCAGTGAGGAGATGACAGAGAACATCTTTGGACTCCATGAAGATGATGTCCATAAGAGCCATGCACACAGAATCATGACTCCTAAACTTGGAAGGGGTCCCCAGAGGTCATCAATTCCAACCCCTTGTTCAGTGCTATTAATTCATCTAGAGCATCCCCAAAAGGTACTTGCCCAGCCTCTTTTGAAGACATCCAGAGAAAGAGACCCCACCATTTCTCTAGGTTATTGGTTCCATCGTCCAACCACTGGTACCACCAAGAAGCTCCTGCTAATGTTCAATCAAAATCTACCCTCCTGTAATTTAAAACCATTAGACTTGGTCCTACCTTCTGGGACAGCAGAGAATAAACCTGCCCATTGCTCCCTCTGGCAGCCCTTGGGGTATTTAAAGAGTGTGATCATGTCACCCCTTAGTCTTTTCTTCTCCAGGCTAAACATGATCTGCTCCTCCAATCTTTCCTCGTATGTTTTTTCCCCCATACTTCTTATCATCCTTGTTGACCTTCTCTGGACTTGCTCCAACTTGTCTATCTCCATCTTAAAATGATTCTTAAAATTATGCCTCATTTATAGAAACACTGCCATCTTGCACTTAGATACCACTCTGTCCTATGGAATCCTGGGATTTGTAGTTTAGTGTATTCAGGATTCTCTAGGTTTGAGAATCCCCTCAACTACTGTACCAGAGCTCTCTAGTAGAGAATCATGAGTTACTCGCCACCCTGCAAATCCTAGTGTAGCATAGTAGTTTGAATGTTGAATTAAAACTCTGGAGATCAGGGTTAAATTCTTGGCTTGGCCATGACTTTGGGTGACCTTGGGCAAGTCACATACTCTCAGCCTCAGAGGAAGGCAATGGCAAACCTCCTCCAAACAAGTCTTGTAAAAAAAAAAACACCCGATGATAGGTTCACCTTGGGATTGCCACAAGCTGGAAATGACTTGAAGGCACACATCAACAACAAAGCCATGGCAATTAAAGTAATATCAAACTGTTTTAGGTTTGTTGTGTGGATACATCCGGCATCTTTGAAACCTTTCTCCTATATATGCCTGTGGTTTATGATGCCAATTCTCAATATTTGGCCATAGTCCCTCATCTTCTCTTCAGGTTTCCTTTTTGCCACATAAGAATTCAGAGCTTGGAATATCACGTCTGAGAGTTTGGAAAAGTTACATTTTGGATGGCAACTCCCAGAATCCCCAAGCCCGATGCCGGTAGGGAAATTCTGAGAGCTGTTGTCCAAAACAGTTCTTGTTCCAAGGTCTGAAGCTGTTTCACTGGACTATCTTGAGGGAGAAAAGTCTTGTAGAGAAGAGCTTTGTTGTAATAGTCCATATTGGCCAGGCTGGCTGCTGGATACTGGGGGATGTTATCCAAAAAATAACTTTCCTAATCTGGCTCATGTTATGCACAACTGCATTGTTGAATATAATTTGGACCATTCTATTTTTTCTCTGCTATCACATGCAAACAGATTATGACTCTCCAATTATCATCAAGCCAACATTTTTCTCCTGTTGGAAAAGTTATTATTGAAAAGCTGTGAATCTCTCTCTCTCTCTCTCTCTGGTTGAGATAGACACTGCAAGTTTGCTCTCTTCACCTACGTTACTGATTCTAGGCCAAGACTTTCCCTGTTTGCTCCAGGGCCCAGCTAAATGTTCCCATTTCCATAGTTAGTCCAGTCACGTCCTGTTTCCTATCTGGCCAACCTTTATTTCCTCAAAAAAAAGAAGCAATGCAGAACTGTGATCTTCTTGGGCATCCTTGCTTCAGTCTTGAATAATAAAAGTACTTTCATAGAATCACTGAACCATCTACTTTCATAGAATGGCAGAACCATCAATGGAAGTGGCCTCATGGGCCATTGAGTGCAAACCCACTACTCAATGAAGGAAATCCAGCTAAAATATCATTGAATCACAGAAGCATAGAATTGGAAGAGACTAGAAAGGCCATCCAGTCCAACTCCATGCCATGCAGGAACTCACAGTCAAAGCATTCCCGACAGATGGTCCCAGCAGGTAACTGCTCAGCCTCTTTTGGAAGATATCCAGAGAAAGAGACCACATCTAGGCCATTGGTTCTATTGTCAAACTGTTACAATGTTCACAATGTTATGTTTATGTTAAACATAAGGCATTTCCTGTTTAAATCCTGTTTAATTCCTGTTTAAATCCTGTTTGCCCTCTAGTGTGATAAACCTCAACGTTCCTTATAATGTTCATTTAAAATCTACCATCCAGTAACTTCACACCAAATGAGGCCTGGCCAATGTAGAATATAGTGGGAATGTTACTTCCTTTTACTTGGAAACTATGGAATACAACCTGTTGTATTCCCCTTCACCGTGTACAACTGCAAGAAAAACGCTGATAGGAAGAAAATTAACTCATTTGAGATGTGGTGTTTGAGAAGAGTGCTGAGGATACTGTGGATGGCCAAGAAGGCAAATAAATGAGTCCTAGAACAGATCAAGTCAGAACTCTTTCTGGAAGCCAAGATGACTTCAGACATATCATACGGCAGGACTCATTAGAAAAGGCAAGGACGCTAGAAAAGGTGGAGGGCATTAGAAAGAGATGAAGGCCACATGCCAGAT
Organism: Urosaurus nigricauda; assembly: GCA_034509955.1. Classification (NCBI taxonomy): domain Eukaryota; kingdom Metazoa; phylum Chordata; class Lepidosauria; order Squamata; family Phrynosomatidae; genus Urosaurus; species Urosaurus nigricauda. The sequence continues at coordinate 7,161,892 of JAOEGL010000004.1, forward strand.
GGTTAGACTCGATCAGATTAGACACAGACCTGGGCCTGCAGGACTTGAGCAGAGAGATTGAGGACAGGGGATCTTGGAGGTATCTCATCCACAGGGTTGCCATGAGTCCAAGTTGGCTGGAGGTCAGTTAAATCCAATAGCAACAAGCTTCCTCAGGTGCATGGAATGAACTGATGCCCAGGAAGGACCTTTATAGATTGTATGAATACTTATGGAAATGGAAATATTTGGGGTATGGTGATGAGTTGACAAGTTCAGTTTTAACCATGGTTGTTGAGGAACAAAGACAGGAGAAAGAGTGGGCAGATGACCATATGAATGGTGGAGTGGGTTTTGGAATATGGTGTGGACAGCCTGAGAACCAGAAAGGAGATAGTCAAATTGGCTAAGAGCATCCAGTGTTACAATATGTGTAGTGTGCCAGGAAGCCATTGCTCAATGCACTGTTGATGGATTGGAGTTTGTAAAAATACCCTAATTCAGCCGGGAGGGTGCACAGCTCTGCTTGATCTCCTCCATCCACTTCAAAGTAGGCTGTTTGTAGAGGGCATTTTCATAGACTCATAGAGTGGGAAGACAACACAAGGGCTATTTAGTCTATCCCATGCAGGAATACACAATCAAAGCACAGCTATTTAGAGAGTTGTCAGAGGAACATAATCTCTTTTGAGCACTGTCTGTCTGTCTGTCTATATCATCTATCTATCTGAAAGCCAGGGTGGTGTAGTGGTTTGAATGTTGAACTAGGATTCTGGGAGACCAGGGTTCAAATCACGGTTCATACATGGAAACCCAGTGGACAACCTAGACCATTGCTGTCAAATAGTTTGGAATACTGGTTTTTCTGTTTTGCTTTTTAAAATGAGAATTACTTCTACTAAATACCTCTGGTAACATTTGTCCTGTCTGGAAGAGCCTCAAAATATTTATTTAGTTACAGCTGAAGAATGAAAAAAGTGAGCTAGCATGTGTAGTATTTTGGGTGTTAGATTGGGACTTCAGGAGACCAGGTTTCACATCTCTGCTCTGCCATGAAAATTCAGTGGGTGACTTCATCACACTCTCTCAGCCTCAGAGGAAAGCAATGACAAATCCCCTCTAAAGAAAGCAGAGCCAGTGCAGTGTAGTGGTTTGAGTGCTGGGCAAGGATTCTGGGAGAGCAGGGCTTGAATCATCTCCTGGCCATGAAAATGCATTGGGTAATCTTGGTCAATGTATGTATGGTTGTGAAAAAAAGTGAAAAAATGAAGAAAGGAAGAAAATCAACCCATCTGAGATTGGGTGCCGGAGAAGAGTTCTGAGAATACTGTGGACCTCTAGAATTACCAATGAATGGGCCCTAATGCCGATCAGACCTGAACTCTTCCTGAAAGCAAAGATGACTAAACTGAGGCTTAGCTAATACCCCAGAGGACAGGCTCAAACTTCAAAATGACCTGAATAGACTAGAAAGCTGGGCCAAAGCTAACAAAATGAAATTCAACGCAGAGAAATGTAAGGTACTGCACTTAGAACGGAAAAATGAAGTGCACAGATATAGGATGGGGGACATCTGGATGAATGAAACTACGTGTGAAAGGGAGCTAGGAGTCCAAGGAGACCATAAGTTGAACATGAGTCAACAGTGCGATGCGGCAGCTAAAAAGGCCAATGAAATTTTAGGCTGCATCAATAGAAGAATAGTGTCTAGATCAAGGGAAGTAATAGTGCCACTCTATTCTGCTTTGGTCAGGCCCCACCTGGAATACTGTGTCAGTTCCAGGCATCACAATTCAAAAAAGATGTGGAGAAACTGGAGCGTGTTCAAAGGAGGGCAACTAAGATCGTGAAGGGTCTGGAAACCATGCCCTATGAGGAGCGACTTAGGGAGCTGGGGATGTTTAGCCTGGAGAAGAGAAGGTTAAGAGGTGATATGATAGCCCTGTTTAAATATTTGAAGGGATATCATATTGAGGAAGGAGCAAGCTTGTTTTCTGCTGTTCCAGAGACTAGGACCCAGAACAATGGATGCAAATTGCAGGAAAAGAGATTCCACCTCAACATTAGGAGACACTTCCTGACAGTAAGGGCTGTTTGACAGTGGAACACACTCCCTCGGAGTGTGGTGGAGTCTCCTTCCTTAGGGGTCTTTAAGCAGAGGCTGGATGGCCATTTGTTGGGGATGCTTTGATTGGGAGTTCCTGCATGCCAGAATGGGGTTGGACTGGATGGCCCTTGTGGTCTCTTCCAACTCTATGATTCTATGATTCTAAGTCTCCTTCAATGGATCTGTGTCTGTTGAAATTTACAACTCGGTATTAGCTCCTTATTTCTTTCTCATCTTGCTTTACACAAAACGTATATTTTGCACTGCACAATTGTATCAGTTTTGTGGAAGAGCCTGCACACTACACTTTCACTGATATTTTCAAAATTGTCACTCCCCAGAATAGCATAGGGAAATAATATCTGGAAAAAAAAGAAGAAAAAAAGACTAACAGAAAATTTAAAAATAAGGGTAAATAGATATAGATATATAAATTATGATATGGAAACAGATTAAATGTTAGAGAAAGTTCAATTAGGTTAGAGAAGAAGTTAACAAAAAGAAGAAGGCAATTAAGTTGAGAAGGGAGAGATAATAAAAAAGAATATGTCTAATATTTAAGTGGAAATTGAAGATATGTTTGGATTTATTGATCTACTTTTCTCAAGATTTTTTTAATATTTATATATAATAAGACATATAATGACTATATATACAGATGTATGTATAGTCACAATGTTTTCTTTTTAATTATAATCATTTGCAATTATTTGCAATAAAATATTTATTTAAAAAAAGAAAACTGTCTCTCCCCAGGGGCATCCCTAGAGGAGTACGAGTCACACCAGATAACATCTTAAGTGAGAGTGACACCATGGTTCCCCAAATATCTGCCTTTTGGCAGAAATGAGTTGTGGCATGTGCCTGCATCCCTTTAAAATGCTGAAAAGATGGTGTTGAACTATGACACTGGAAACCAGGGTTCAATTCCCACTGTGGCCATGAAACCAACTGGGTGACATTGGGCAAGTCATATGCTCTTATCCACCTGGGGTGGCAATGTCAAACCTCCTCTGAACAAATCTTGCCAAGAAAACCCTATGATAGGCTCACCTTAGGGTTGTCATAAGTCAGAAATGACTTGGAGGCACACAACAACAACAACAACAACAACAAAACAACAACAACATGAATTCCATAGAGGTTTCTTAGGCAAGGAATCTTCAGAGTTCCTTCCTCTGAAATAATGCCTACACTGCTTGGTAGTCATTGGCAGTCACCCATCCAAGTACTAACCAGTTCTGTCCCTGCTTAGCTTCCAGGATCAGATCTGGTAATTTCACAGGGTATTCTTACGCAAGGAATCCTCACGGGTAGTTTTGCCAGGTCTTTCCTCTAAAATATAGCCTGCAGCATCTGGTATTTGTTGATGGTTTCTTATTCAAGTACTAACCAGGGCTGACCCTGCTTAGCTTTCACGATCAGACAGGATCCGGTGCCGTTAGGTAGGCCTTCTCAATTTAGCAATGAAACACCAGCCCGCAGGCAAGGAAGCAGGGGCACAGGGTTGGCAGGGATGATGGAACAGATGTTTACGCAGGGGGAGAGGCTGGTGGTGCTGCCTCGCTTGCCCTTTTCAGCACCTCTTCCCCCCCAGCGAGCCAAGATTCCATGATGGAGTGTGAGTGTTTATCCGCAGCCATTCTCATCGCTTACAGCCCAGGCCGGAGGTATTCAAAGCAGGGAAGGAAACAAGGGCAGCAACTGAAACAACAATCAAAAGAAAACAAAGACCTCTTTTTTTAAAAAAAAGAAAAAAAGAAAAATGAAAAAAAAATTATCCGTTCATAAATCAAATGAACTGCAGGTGATCTCTAGAGCTAGCCAAAGTCTCGGAAAAGAAGAGGTCTTTTTAGAGGAGGGGAAACCAGCCAAGAAACAGCAGGGATACAAAATTTTGATAGTGCCCTAACAAGAGATTCTGGTTGTCCATAGCAGAGAAAAACATGGATACAAATGGCCAAGGGACATACCTTCCAACTGTCCTGATTTGGTGGGGATGGTTCCAATGAATCTTTTGTCATTGTACTTTATCAGCTGCTTTTAAAATGCCTCTCATTTTCCCACTTTCCCCCTTGTCCTCAGCTTACCACCATTGCTGCAAACTGCAAAGTGCAACAGTAGTTCACTGTTTGTTGTTAACTGCCCTCGAGTTGACCTGACGTATGGTGACCCTGTGGATAAGAGGTCTCCAAGACCCCCTGTCTTCCACTGCTCTGTTTAGTTCTGGTAAATCCATGCCCATGGCCTCCACCTCCCTCACTGAGTCTACCCATCTAGTGTGTGGTCTTCCTCTCTTTCTGCTTCCCTCTACCTTTCCTAGCATTGTTGTCTTTTTGAGTGATCCATGCCTTCTCATGATGTGGCCAAAGTATGGCAGCCTCAATTTGATCATCTTGGCTTCTGAGGAGATTTCGGCTTGATATGTTCTAGAACACATTTGTTTGTCCTTTTGGCTGTCACCACATCTCACCAGCACCACATCTCAAATGAGTTGATACTCTTCCTATCTTCTCTCTTCATTGTCCAGCTTTCGCATCCATACATGGTAGTGAGGGAATACAATGGATTGGTTGATTCTCATGTTAGTGTTCATTTGTATGAACCCTATCGTAAGGGGTTAAAGCTTCCAACTTCTAAAAATGGCTGCGGAAGTGGCTTAGACGACCTGGGCTGCATCCGGGATGGACCTGGCCAATGATTCGGCAGTGATTTATGTGTGATAGGAACTGGATGCCTCCTGAATTAGCACTGAATTCGGGAAAGGTAAGCCACTCTTTTAACCGCATGTGATAGGGCCCTTAATCTTTAGGATCTTATCTAATTCCTCCATAGTTACTCTTTCCATTCCCAACAAAGATCTACCAGTTATACATTTATTGGCTAACCAAAATGCACATTATACCTGTTGCAAGCTTACAAGCTTTCAAAGCTTCACTGGCTTCCCCATCAGGCAAGGTGTTACAAACCAAACAGGAGAAAAAAAATTGAAGATGTTAGTTATAAGCTTGGATTTTGCTGTTTCTCTTCTTAGTTAAGATGGTATGGAGGGGCTTATCTTCTGCTCTCCTGCAAGAATTTGTGTATTTCTTCCATGATCATTATTTTTGTTTTCTTTATGTTTAGTACTAAGTTTGCCTTTGCACTTTCATCTTTGATCTTTCTTAGTAATTGTTCAAAGCCTCTGATGTTTTTCCACTAGTACTATAGTGTTGTCAGCATATCATAGGAGTTTATCACACGGGAGAAATTTCTCTCAATTTTGAATGGAACCAATTCGAATTCACGTAAATTCACTAGTTTCGCGAATTTACGTGAATTCTAATTGTGTTTGGAATGCGTTCAGAATGACTTCCCATTTCCCAAAAATGACCTCCCATTGCCCGAAATTGCGTGAGATACTCTAATACGCAATTACATGAAACCCCATGATTGCGTCCGGAATGACTCTCCAAAATTGTGTGAGATGCACTCATACGCAATAACATGAAACCGAATGATTGCATTCATATTGCCATTGCATTATACCCCCAAATTCTGTTGTATGATAAACACCTTAGATTGTTAATATTCCTTCCTCCTATCTTAATTTCTCCTTCTTCTGAAACTAGCCCTGCTCTTCTTATATTTTCTGTATACCATTGAACAAATAGGATCTTGCCTGACCCTTTTTCCAATTGGGGACCATTCTGTTTCTCTGAATTCTGTTCTAACAGTAGCCTCTTCTCTGCAGTACAGATTTCTCATCAGGACTATCAGATGAAGTTGCACTCCCATGACCTTAAGAGCCATCCCTAGCTTTTCATGATCTATACAGTCACATACAAAAAGTAGGTAGCACTATGTTAATGCAGTAAGGGAAAGGGCTGGAATCTTTCCCTTTCAACAGGCTCAGGCAAAAGTAAATTGCTGTAGCTAATATTCAGATGCCTGTTTTTTTACTGCAATCATCTTGACAACACTCTGATGTTGCTTGGCCACATGCATTCTGGGTTTAATCTGTGAAATCTTGGATGCTATGCCAAAGGGGCAGTACAAATCGTCCAAAAAGGGTGGTCTGGCGCCATCTCTTTTAGCGGTGCAACTGCACTGCAGCAGCTAGCTGCTGCAGCGCAGTTGCACCACAAAAAAGGAATGGGGAAACCTTGCTCCTTTTTTGCTGTGCAGTTGTGGTGCAGCAAAGAAAAAAGGCGCCATTAAGCGCCTTTTAGCCGCAGAAACTGTGCAGCTCAGTGTGGAAGCTCCGCAGTTGTGCCGGCACCATTACGTATGCTGTGTTAATGGTGTCATGTGATGGCGCCAGTGCTATTACAGGTTAGGGTTCAGGAGCATGTAAATGATGCGTGCTCCCGAACCCTAATGGTGCCACCCAGGTGTCTCTTCATGCCAGTCTGTATCAGGCCAAAGAAGAGGAAGAAAAGTGGAGGGGGGACTATATGAGATTCCTAGGTCTCAGGAGTTCCCATTTGGAGAGACTGGAAGAACTACTTTGGAGTTCTCAGTTGCAGAGTTTGGAAATACTTCTTTTCTTGGCTACAGCTCTTAGGACCCCCTTGCTGGCATGGCATTGACCATGTTGGCTGGAGGATTCTGAGAGTTTCATCCAAAAAGGACTGTTCCCAAGCCCTGCTCATTAGTTGGTCTGTGGCTCATCACACCGGGTGTCATATTTCTGTTTGTTAGAAAAAGGCAGAAATTCAACAGATGCAGTGTCTACCAACATGACAATGTCATGCTTTGTTGATTGAATGGTGCCATATCCCAGTTAAAGGAATGGAACTTCTGTTCAAGTTGAGGGGAGCAGCTACTCTGTTTTGGTACCAGAGAAAAGAAATGGTCTGAAAAAAATATCTCTTAGATCAGTTATTCCCAAAGTTGGAAGTACTGCTGCCCTGAGGATGGTGGAAAGATCAAAAATGGCAGTGAAATAAAAGGCAGGCAGCAGAGGAGCAATAAGGAAAATATGGGGGTGGACAAATATTGACATGCAAGATAGACAAGGAGACATGCATACTTTAGGATCATGATGAGGATATGGAGTTAAAGCACATGGCAGTGGGGGAGAAGTGGTGGCAAAAAATACACCTTTCTCATTTCAGATCCTGCTTAAGCTTTGTGAGTTTTTCCGGGACTTGGGTGGCAGGTTGGGGCTGCATTGCTGCTCCTGCTTTCTTCTGTGGACAGACCAAGACAAGAGATAGCAGAAGAAACTGACAAGTGGAACAGACAGGCACAAAAGAGCGACCCAACCTGAGTCCAGTCATAAGCAGGATGGAACCCCACTGTCTGCACAGCCTGCTCCCAAGGCAGGCCAAGAGTTGGATTATCCTGGCTTCTTTTTGCTCTGGTCCTAAGGACAGAAGCACAGCTTCAGCACGGCTTCCAGATGCTTTGGAGGCATGCATCGTTTAAACAGCATGTCACCAAAGTGGCCAGAAATTGCTTCATTTGGCCTGTCTGTTCAGGCCCAGTGTTTATGTGGATTGGGGTACATCTTGAAGCTGAGTGGGGATGGCACATCTCTAAGGAAAAAGGGGAAGGAGTATTGAGGGTCAATTCTTTGAGAGTCATTCACCTCTCTTGCCTTTGACAGACTGAGAGTCTTTCCTTGCTGGGGAAAAAGTGAGAAGCTGACTGTGCCCTTCTCTGCCTTAACAGAGGACTCTTTCAGACGTGGGAAATTGGAAGTATAATCCAAGGCCAATTCAAACGCAATCATGGGGTTTCACATTATTGCAAATTAGAGCTTCTCACGCAATTTCAGGCAAAAAGAAAGTCACTCCGAATGCAATCATGGGTTTCATGTTATTGCGAATTAAAGCTTCTCATGCAATTTCAGGCAAGGGGCTTTTTTTCGGGTAATGGGAAGTCATTCTGAACACTTTCTAAACGCAATGGGGATTCACGTGAATTTGCTAAACTAGCGAATTCACATGAATTTGCATTGGCTCCATTCGAAGTTGGGAGAAATTCCTCCTGTGTGAAAGAGTCCAAAGAATGACTGAAAGTCCTTTCTGTCTGGGAGACTCTTCTTTCTTTGCACCTGATGACCTTGGGAACAGCGACCGAGCACCTGGTCATACAGCGACTGAGAAACCTCTCGCCTGAGCTGGCCTCTGCCACCATGCCATCCTCTCCTACCACGCCAGCATGGTTGAGAGGTTTCTTGGTCACTGCTTGACTGGCTGTTCAGTTACTGCTCCCTTTGCACCCTGTCATTCTGGAAGAAGCTACCAAACAGCCAGCCAGCCATCCATCCAGCCAGCCTTTCTTTTACTATATGGCTGGTGCAAGCAAAAGAGTGCATTCGCACATGAGAGGCTGAGGTGGAGGAGAAGGCAATGGAGAGCTGGGCATGGCTGAGGTAAATGCCACCAGCTGTCTGTCTGGTGCACAAACCGTACAAGCAATATCAAGAAATAGGTATTGGGATGTGCTAGGGTTGATGCCCAAGAGGAAAACAGATGGTAGTCCAAAAAAATTTAGGGATCATAGTCTTAGATAAATATTAGATTATTCCTCAATTGTGATGTCTTTGGTTCCAATGTCAGTGGGGGTAGTGAATGCACCCCAGATTTTAATCCACACTTTAAAGGAGAGCTTTCCAAGGGGTTCAACTCTATTTCTGAACCTTTTAAAGCTAGGCAAAACCTGGAGTGAATTCACTGCCCCACAGACATGGGAGATACCAGTCACCACTGTTACCCAAATATGCATTAATTGCTGGGTGGCTGGATAATTGTCATCATAAGAGTAGAGCCAGCATGGCGTAGTAGTTTGAGTGTTGGATTATCACACTGGAGACCCCCCACTCAGCCATGGGTCCCACTGGGTGACCTTGGGCAAGTCACATGCTCTCAGCCTCAGGGGAAGGCAATGGCAAACCTCCTCTGAACAAATCTTGCCAAGAAAACCCCATGGTAGGCTCACCTTAGGGTCACCATAATTCAGAAACAACTTGAAGGCACAGAACCACCACAACAAAGAGCATTTGACTTTAACAGAAGTGGACACAGCCATTTGGATCTGGTTTCTGGGATAGATCTTGGCCCATTTATTTTATTGTGTGAATCAACTTGTGGTCTACTAGGACTCCTAGATCCCTTTGACATGTACTGTTGTTAAGCCAGGCATCCTGCGTCCTATAACTCCTTCAGCCTTTTCTCATATGTTTTGTTCTTCATACCTCTTTTCATCCTCATTGCCCTTTTCTGAACCTACTCCAACTTGTCTATATCCCTCTTAAAGTGAGGCACCCAGAACCAAACTCAGTACTCCAAATTAGGCCTGGCCAGTGCAGAAAAGAGCAAGACTACGTATTACCTCCCTTGAAGCTCAGTTGGCAAGAGGTTTTGGGCAAGTAAGAATGATGCCATACCATGCTTGTTAATTTATTTTCTTTTCTTTTCTATTTCCTTTTCTTTTATTTTGTCTGCCTGGGAGATACCCCCATGTGTTCCACAGGCTTGTCTCTTCTCAGCAGGACAAGTTGAATTTTTCTTGTGTTGTGGGTGGGAAACTAGTTCCCAAGTTACTTAAGGGTGATGAACAAAAAGAGACCTCCTGCCTGGATTTTCCCCCCACATGGGCACAGCTTGATATGCACACCAGTTGTTCGGTGGGCAAAACGCCATCAAAGATCAGAAAAGTTACTTTTTTAGGGAGCGGGAGGTGAAATCCTATTGATAGTCCCAGCGAGAAGAAGGGCATCGAATCATTAATGGAAATTGGGCATGTCAACACATACAAAGGTTCTGTAGATTCAGTGAGTCTACTCTGGTTGGGACTACTGATAGTAATTATATAATGGCTGGGAATCATATGGCCTTTCAGCTCTTTTGGAACTACATTTCCCAGCATTACCAGTGGTGATGAATTCTGGGAATTACAGTCCAACCACACCAGCAGGTCCCTGATTCCCTTCCTTGCATCAAATTTTAGACTCACATGCCCCTCAATATACTGCTGAAACTGCATTCTTAACCACTGGCTGTGCTGACTAGGGCTGATCAAAATGAATTTCAACATGGAGAAATGTAAGGTGGAAAAATGAAATGCATAGATACAGGATGGAGGACACTTGGCTCAATCAGACTCCAGGTGAAAGGGATCTAGTACACCACAATGGATGCAAGGAGGAACTTCTCGATAGTAAGAGCTGTTCAACAGTGGAACTCACTCCCTCAGAGAATGATGGAGTATCCTTCATTGGAGGTCTTTAAACAAAGGCTGGATGGCCATCTGTCAGGGATGCATTGATTGTGAGTTCCTCCATGGCAGAATGGAGTTGGACTAGATGGCCCTTGGGGTATCTTCCAACTCTAGATCACAGTTGCAGTTCAGCCATGGAGGGCTGCATGATTCCCATCCCTGTTTTAATCCACAAATTTAAAAACTGAGATGGTAGAGGGAATGAAATCCATTGGTACAGAAAGTGTGAAGCATATACGTAGGTTCTCAATAAAGATCCTGACGGCTGTGGGATTCAGGGAGATGAAATCCAAAAAAGTAGCTTCCCCAGGGTCTGCTTCTAATTCTGATTACTTTTAGGACACTTTGGAAACATAGTGGGGAAGGACCTATGTAAGAAAAGATTTGGAATCTTTTTTTTTAATAGGGGAAACTTTGAATATTTCCTTAGCAATTTACAGCTCAACATTTATGAGCTAGTTTTGTGGCCAAGAGACCAAAGCCACACAGATTTACACAGTGCCTCAGGCAAAGCTGTAATCTCTCCCTGCAACATAGGGATAAACCTATTGCTTGTAATATGACTGATGACATACTTTACAGGGTGACGGCAAGGATGGGAAAGAAGCATTCGGAAGGCCATCAAGCACTGCCTGGCTCCCACCTTAGAACAGGGAAAAGTTTACACAGTAACACTACCAGATTTTGTTTCCTCTGAATGAATGCTCACTGAAGAAGAAGGACATTCCTGTTATTTATTTATTTTGCATTGGCCATGATCCTACATCAAGGAAAGGTTGCACAATTGGCATTCGTGGTGTTATGCAGCAGTTGTGCAATGCCACCTTATTTGTGACACTGTGCAACTGAAGTGTGTCTGAGCACCTGTACTTGCAATGCACAACTATGCACAATTTCCATGCCTTGATTATATGCATTAGATGAAAGCATGCACAGTGGTATTGCATGTGCAGCACAATCTCCATTCAGGTTGAGTCCACCTTATCTGTGATGCTTGGAACCTGAGGCATTTGGGATTTCAGATTTTGGGGGATTTTGGAATAGCTATATTTGCATATATGTACATAGAGGTATCTTTGGACCTTATCAGACGGGAAGAATTTCTCTTTATTGCGAATGGAGCCAATTCGAATTCATGTGAATTTGCTAGTTTAGCAAATTCACGTGAATTCCAATTGCATTCAGAATGCGTTCAGAATGACTTCCCATTACCTGAAAATGACCCCCCCCATTGCCCGAAATTGCGTGAGATGCTTTAATACACAATAACGTAAAACCCATGATTGCGTTCGGAATGACTTCCCTTTTGCCTCAAATTGTGTGAGATGCTTTAATTCGCAATAATGTGAAACCCCATGATTGCGTTCAGATTGCCGTTAGATTATACTTCCAATTTCCGACATCTGATAAGGTCATTAGAAATGGGCCCCAAGTCTAAATCTAACATTTATTTATATTTCATATTTTCCTTATGCATGTTGTTGTTGTTGTTGTTGTTGTTGTTGTTGTTGTTGTGTGCCTTCAAATTGTTTCTGACTTATGGTGACTCTAAGGTGAACCTATTGAGAGGTTTTCTTGGCAAGAATTGTTCAGCCTGAAGGAAATTTTATACAATATTTTTAAAATAATTTTGTGTATGAAACAGAGGTCCAAAACAGACTGCAGAAATAACCCAGTTTGAGACTGCTTTAAATGTGCTGGCTCAGTGCTAGGGAGTCCTGGGAACTGTAGTTTATTGTGGCACCAGAGCTCTCTAACAGAGAAGGCTAAATATCTCACAAAACTAAAGTTGCCAGAATTCCCTAGCATTGAGCGAGGACAGTTAAAGTGGTCTCAGATTGGATTATTTCTGCCATGTGTTTTGGGCCAGAGTTTGTGTGCACTGAATCATCAGAAAGCAAAGACATCACTGTCTCGGCCATCCATGAACAAAGTTTTGGTCTGTGGAATATTTTTGGTTTTAGAATTCCAAATGAGGGAGATTCAACCTATTCCTTGAGCCATTTGGCGTGAACAAAGGAGAGGACTTCTCCCAGGTTTTGAAATTCCATCTCTAGGGAGACAAAGGGGTCATTCACACTAGGAAATAACCCAATGTGGAAACTGGGTTATTTCCATGGTGTTCACATTTGCCTTGATTGCACTCGGTGCAGTTTTCAGGGGGGCTGCCAAAAAACCCACTTGACCTGGTGCATTTTGCAGCAGGTCACCTACCCTGTCTTTTTGTGGCACTGCAATGATCCAGATCTTTGGTAGTGAGAACTCACTACCAGAGAGATCTGGATTGCATGGAATTGTTTGGAAAATGGAGGCACTTGCATCCTTCTTTTCCTCTTCCTCTCCCCGCTCCTGCCATATCTCTCCATAGTATTTTATCCCTATTACTGTTTCCTGATAAATGCCATAGAGAGATTCAATCATGGCAAATATACGAAAATGATCTGGTTTCCACACCAGGCTATTTCCTAGTGTGAATTCCTCCGTTTAGTCAAAAAGGTTCTTAGAGAGGTTTTTTAAGATCTGTACTGTGAGTGTCCCTGGCCAACTTACAGTCTAAAGCGCAAGTGTCTTACTTACCACTTACAATAGAAAATGTTCCTGTAGTCAAGCTTTTAGGAGTAGACTGCAATGGGCTTTTAATAGTGTGCTTTTTTGTTCATTTTTATATTCTGTTTTAATGACTTTTAGGTGCTTTCAACTGTATAGTTGATTTTTTTTTATTTAAAATAATTACATATATTTGTTCTCAATTGCCATCAAGAGTCTATCCATCTAGAATGAGGGCTTCCTCTTTTCCTACTGCCTTCCACTTTACTAAGCATTATTGTCTTTTTGAGTGAGTAATGTCTTCTCATTATATGTCCAAAGTATGACAGTCTCAACTTAGTCATCTTGGCTTGTAGGTAGAGTTCAGGCTTAATTTGCTCTAGGAGCTATTTCTTTCTCTTTTTGGCATTCCAAGGTATCTGCACAACTCTCCTCCAGCTGCACACGCAGTATCTCGTCATTTTCCCATGGGGATATAGGTGTGTTTAAGTGTTAAGGTCTTACTGCATTCACCCATGGCCAAGTGTATGCAACCTGTCTACAACCCAGGCTTATCTGTCGGATTTTCATACACAGGAAAATTCTGTGTATGAAAATCCACCAGAGAAGCCTAGGTGTCATCTGGGCTGGCCATGGGTGAATGTGGTAAGACTGGTCTTTGACAATGAAATGCACCTGTATCCCCTTGGGAAAACAACGGGATACAGCGTGTGTAATAACATCCTTGGATAAGCTTATTCTCTTCCTATGTTTTTTCTTCACTGCCCAGATTTCACAATGACGCAAAGAAATCAGATATGATTGCATGAGCAATTCTGACTATGGTATTCAATGACATATCTTTACACTTGAGGATATTATCTAGTTCTTTCATGACTGGCCTTCCAAGTCCTAGTCTTCTTATATAATTCATATATATGTGTGTGTGTGTGTTTTACAAGTCAGAGAGAGTATATATGAATGAAGACTGGGACTTTGAAGGCCAGTCATGAAAGAACTAGATAATATCCTCAAATGTAAAGACTAAATACCATGGTCTTCTCTCTGTGTGTGAGTAATTTAATATCATATATATTTAAAACCATTTGTTATTGTTGTGTGCCTTCAAGTCATTTCTGACTTATGATGAGCCTAAGGTGGACCTGTCATGGAGTTTTCTTGGCAAGCCTCATTCAGAGCAAGTTTGTCATTGCTTTCCCCCGAGGCTGAGAGCATGTGACTTGGGCAAGGTCACCCAGTGGGTTCCATGGCTGAGCTGGGAATTGAATCTTGGTCTCCCGAGTCATTGTCCAACAGTGAAACCATACAGCATACTTGCTCAATTTAAAACCATACATATTATTGTAAATAATTGGCCATTATCTGGCATCATCATGGTTTGTAGCACTCTCACGGCCATGGATTGACTTGAAAATAGGCAGCTGGAGAAGCCCCTTGGATTCCTACCACAATTGTTTGTTCAAAAGCACCTCAGGCTCAGAGAAGGGCCAAGGCAACCCCCCTCTGAACAAATCTTACCAAGAAAACCTCTGTGATAGATTTGCCTTAGGGTCGCTGTAAGACAGGAATGACCTGAAGGTACGCATCAACAATAACAACTTATTGTTATTGTTTGAGACTCAAGGTGGGATACAAGGTAAAACAGATATGAGTTTTAAAAAACTGGAGCACACCAAAGTTAAAAAACAATTAAATGCTCAGAAAATTAAAATGAGGTTTTTGGTTTTGTTTTTAAAATCCATATCCTTCCATTTTGAATCTACAGTATTTTCTCGGCTGATTTCAACCCTTTCTTATTAATTTTTTAGCTCCAATGTGAACCTGCCTTTTCAGCCCTCCTGCAAAGCTGGCATCTTAAGCAGAGATAGAGTGCAGCCACTCCAGATTGCAAAGGGGACTTGTGTGTGACAACCCACCCCCACCCCATCTTTCTCCTATCCTGGCAGTTCCTGGTGGGTTTCCCCCCAAAAAACGTAAAGCAGACTTAGTAGGATCCAAAAAAGATGGACTGAAATATGGTGTTTTGGCTGTGTTCTCTCCTGCCTCCCCTTCCTCTCCAGAACATTCAAAACTGATTAAGTGTGGTGGGGGTATAACAAAGCAGCTGGTTTTAATATTATGCTCTTCCAATTGTGTTTTTCCCCCCTCGTATTATTTCTTCTCTTGAGCCCTTTAAGTGACATGGTTACATGTATTTGATTAAAAAGCTGTAATTCAACAAGCACATTCCCCTGTATTTTACCAAACGTCTTAAAGATGCAGGGTTTATTTACGGCGGGTTGGTAGAGTCTGTGTAATATTGCAGGACAGCTTTGGCAGAAGGAAAGGTAACAAAGGATCCTAACAGGACAATGCTGGCCTGAAATACTTTTCATAGAATCATAGAGTTGAAAGACACCACAAGGGCCATCCAGTCCAACTCCCTGCCATGCAGGAACTCTCAATCAAAACACCCCCAACAGATGGCCATCCAGCCTCTGTTTAAAGACTTGCAAAGAAGGAGGCTCCACCAGGATAACATTAAAGAGAGATTAAAGTGCATTTAAAGCATCCCGCAAATGAAGCAGAAATGGCAAGTAACTGTGTGAAGGATTATCACATGAAATTGTGCAAATAAAGTGATATCGGAAATGCATTGCTGCTGTAATACTGAAAGTAAAAAGATGCTCATTAATGCTTCTTTGTGAACACTTTAATGGTGGGTTTTGTGTGATGTCTTGTGAAATTGTTATCTATAATTTTGTGATTTTTTCCCCCAGGATATTCATGGGATAAACTCCTGATCTCCTTCATGTGATAAACTCCTAAGTCAACAGCTGACTTGAAGGCACATACACACCCAGTTTCTGTGGGAAGTGGTCACTTTGAAATGGGATTTCTCATATTTGGAAAGCCACAGCTAGACCAAACATGAGATATATTATCCTTCCACCCCTCTACTCTACTCAGCAGTAAGAGACTGATGCCACTTTAACTGCCAGTGCTCCATTTTATGGAATCGTGGGATTTATAGTTTGATGATGTGGGTCTGAAGCCAGAGTGTATTAATCCAGTGGTTCTCATCTCAACCTTTCATATTCCAGATGTTTTGGACTTTTAATTCTTCCAGGTCTCTTACAATTGGTCATGGTGCCTGGACCTTGTGGAGGGCCAAAGGTTGAGAACAATTGTTTTAGTCCATTTCCCAGAATTATACTTCCCAACTTATAGGAAAGGGGAATAGAGATTTAAATCAATTTAATTCTGTAGTATAAGCTAGCTATATTGTACTATATAGACTGAATAGTCAGTGCTTGAAGGGTGCTTGCATTGTTGGCTAGAGGAGTGGACTACAGCTCTCTAGCAAGAGAATTCTTAGTACCTCACCAAACTGCATGGAGCTGTGATAGTTAAAGTAGTACCAAATTGATGTAATTGCGTAGTGTAGATTCTGGTCTCTTTCATGCAGCACAACAGGGGCACTTTGGTACCACTGTAACTGCAATGGCTGCATCCTGTAGAATCCTGAGACTTGCAGTTTGGTGAGGCACTATTTCTCTCTGGAAGAGAATTCTAACAACTTCATGATACTGCAGATCCCAGGATTCCATGGGATGCAGTCATGGCAGTTAAAGTGGTATCAGAGTGCTGCTAACTATATACCATATATACATATATCATCAGCGCTGTATATGCACAATCCTAAATGTACATTGGACTAACTATGTGACAAATGTTGCTGTCCTTGAGCAAGCAGGGATCACCAGCACTGAGGCCATGCTATTGAGAACACAGTTGCACTGGGCAGGACATGTTTCTAGGATGGAGGACCATCGCCTCCCAAAAACAGTACTCTTCAATAAACTCGCCACAGGTCAGCATAAGAGGGGCGCCCCAAAGAAGACAAATAAAACAAACAGCTTCATTTATATACTGCTTCATACTGCATAAGCAGTGTCTAAGTGGTTTACAACTGTAAGCTCCTTGCCCCCAACAATCTGGGTATTCATTTTAGTGACCTCGGAAGGATGCAAGCCTGAGTTGAGCTTGAGCCCTTTTTTGCTGGTACGTATTGAACTAGCCATCTTATGGTTTTGAGTGAGTGGCTGCAGTACAGGCATTTAACCACTGCACCACCAGGGAGATACAAGGACTGCCTGAAACAACACTTCAAGCTCAGCCAAATTGATCACCAACAATGGTCTGCCCTGGCCTCACATCGGGAGGCATGGAGACGCACTATCCACAATGCTGCAGCCTTTTTCGAGAACTCATGCCGAACGAGTCTCGAAGAGAAATGACAACGCAGAAAGAACCACAACTTGGAAACATCACCCAAGGAGACTTTCTGCTGTGCTTTCTGTAACTGGACTTGTTTATCTCGGATTGGCCTTTTTAGTCATCAACGCACTTGTAGTAAGTGTGGGATGAGTCCTTCCTGAATCTTTGTTAGTGAAAAAAAGCCAGAGAGATATGCTATATACTACTGTACACTAAGTTTCCCCAGACAGAGTCTCTTATACTGGTTGTTGAAGTGGCTGAGGTGGAGAAAGAGGATGGAAGGAAAGTTTCAAGGCTGCTGCCTCACTGCAGAATAAATGCAGTTTGACACCGTTTTAACTGTCGCCCCATCCTATGGAATGCTGCAATTTGTAATTTGTTGTGGCACTAGAGATCTCTGACAGAGAAGTCAAAATACCTCACAAAGCTACAAATCCCAGAATTCCGTAGTATTAAGCCATGGGAGTTAAAACTATTAATACTGCAGTGTAGATGCAGCTTTGGTCATTTTTATCTGTCCCTTTTGCAGAAAAGTGGAGCTGTGTGTCTGTATATCTTTTCTATATATGTCATGGAAGGAGAGTGAGATTTGCCCCTGTCTCCTCTCCTTACCTGACTCTCTTTTATATTCCCAGTCCAGCTCAAATTCCAGGACTGGAACTGAACTGGGAAAGAATTGGTTGAAGCTAGAGAGTGCAGCCCAGTACAATGGACTCTTGGTATCCGCTGGGATTTGGTCCCATTCCCCCTTGTGGATACCAAAATCAGTCGATGCTCAAGTCCCATTAAATATAGTGGCATAGTAAAATGGTGTCCCTTATATAAAATCTCAAAATCAAGCCTTGCTTTTTGGAAATTATATATTGTTTAAATATTTTTAAGCCATGGATGGTTGAATCTGTGTATAAAGAATCTGTGGCTATGGAGGGCCAACTGTAGTGATTGAGCTGGAGGTCAGTTTTTCTTTCCCTGGAAAGATCTGAACACCAGACCCTCAGAGAAATTGTTTAAAGAGCTGGGCTTGGAGAAGACTGAGAAGTCTATCAGCCATCTTTAAATATTTGAAGGGGTGCCATGTAGAGGATGACACTAGCTTGGTTTCTGCTGCTTCAGAGACAGGACATGAACTGATGGATTCAGAGCACTAAAAAAAGGATGCAAATGACAGAAAAGAGATCCCACCTAAGCATTCTGGAGAATGTTTGACTATAAGAGCTGTTCACAAGTGGGATACACTATAAGACTATAAGAGCAGTTCAAGAGTGGGGGGGGGGGGGATGGGGAATTCTCCTTCTTGAGATCTTTAAACAGAGGTTGGATGGACATCCAACGTGTATTCTTGTATGGCAGGGGGCTGGATCAGATGGTCCATAAGGTCCGCTCCAGCTCCATGTTTCAATGTTTCTCATCAGTTTTTGAATAAAGCAAGAGTGGGAAGCTGTGAAGCCTCTTTATTTTCTGTCCACTGGAGTGTGGCAGGCCACATCCTCTCCTTTTTTCCCCTCAAAATCAGAAAAGACCAATCACTTCTAGGCTGGTGGAAAAAAAACTATCCTGTCCCCCTCAAAGGTGCACCCCCAAAATAACCATAACATTGAGAAATGCAACCTCTAGAAGAAGGGTGGAAGAAATGTGGTTTTTCCAAATGTTGTGGGCCTGCATAACCCAGGCATTCTTCAGCATTGGCTAAACAGCATTGGCTAAACAGCATTGGGATTCTGGTAGCTGCAATGCAACTGGAGACTTCTGGGAATGGAATTTGGGTGGGGAATTTTGGAAAGGATGGAGGTGTTGGGGGCACGCTAGTCACACAATTCAGCTCTTTAATGGGATCACTCAAATGCCCACCTCTATATGGCCTGAACATGTAGATGACCACATTCTCAACTTTTACACAGCCTGTGTTGACCAGGAGTTATTCACACTGCATAGCTGTAGCACTTTGATTCCACTTTAATTTCCACAACTATGCTGTTCATCTAAGATTTGTAGTCTGGGGCAAATTTAAGAATTCTAGTTCTTGTCTACAAAGAATTCTAAATCCCTCCCCCAAACTTTAAATCCCAGGCTTTATCATTTTATCATTTTTATCATTTCGTCTCGGTGTAGAGGGTGTTCTTGAAACAATTAATTGTAACAGAGCCTTTGCTGCGAGAGTCCCACATTTTGGCACACAGACCCCAATTTCCGTGTTCTCCCAAGCTTGGCTTACACTCGCCTCTGTCTACACACACACACACACAAACTCAGCTAATCCAGCGTTCCTGTTGCTGGCTTCCCCCAGCTTTGCTTGCCAAGGCTTTCGAGCTGTGTGGTTCTTGTGTAACGTGGACAAACATTCACATCGAGTGCGGCAGGGACCACCAAATACGTCAAAACACTTCACATATTTATCCGTCTCATACCACACATTCAAGCACCTTGAATGCCAAACAGCAATTTTTAACTCCAACAGGGCCCGATCCCTCCACCATGGCTTTTTTATACATCCTTATTGCACAAAGGTTTTTTTTTTTTTTATCCCCATGCTTTCCTTCTCAATTTAATGAAAAAATGAGAATTTTAAAAGAGTGCGCGCACACACACACACAGAATGGATGGAAAATGTACATGTGTTCCATATGGGAAGATTGGCTAGTGGAGAGCAGCCAAAAAGTAGGATTGTTTTTTTCTAAAGCCACGTTCCTCAAAACTGATGGCTGGATCTGTTCCCAGAATGGCCCCATTGTAGCCTGGACTGAAGGTTTTTCTTGATGGGTTTCAGGCAGCTAGTAAGATTCTGGCTCCAGCAGAAATGCAAACCTTTGCCAGGGTTTTACCCCCTCAACGTTGGGGGAAAAAGAAATTTCTGGAGTTGGAGCCAACTCCCACATCCTCCCACAGTTCCCCCCATGGGAAGTGTGATTGTGTGTGTGGTTGTGTGTGGGAGACACAACTCCCACACAACAGGAATGAACCCCCATCCTTGGCTGCTCTTGGGAATTGTCGGAGGTAGAAATAGGGAGAATATTTGAAAATATTTCCAAAAAATGGTTGAAAAATGTATTTATCCAATGTTGAGAACCCTGGTGAGAAGAATCCTCAAAGATTAGTCTCAAAGGTGCTACAAGATCCTTTTGCATACGGATTTTCCAGACTAACATGGTAGAACCATGGATTGATTAGAAAGTTTGCAGGTCGAGATGTATTCTACACAAAACTTGCATGTGGTTGTATTGCTCAAAAAAACAAAAAACAAAAAAACCCAGCATTTTTCTCTACATTCTGTTCTGCACAGAATAGACATAATATTTTTTAAAAATATAAAAATTCTGTTTTTCTGTAGAAAGCAACTATGTGTGTGTGTGTATTTTTTAGCAGAATAAATATGCAACTGCAAAAAGTCTTCAAAGACTGCACCGCTTTTGAAGACATCTTTACAGTAAGAAAGAAATTGCTGCAAAATGCACAATGGTGGTAGTCGTAAATTCTGAAGTGCAGTTACTTGATGCCTGGTATGAGTGGTAATATGGTTATCAAATATCCAAAGGTCTGCCAGGTAGAAGATGAAGTAAACACTGGATTTGAAGGAGGCTCTGACTAAACATGAACATCTACAGGTAAGAACTGTCGAACTGTGGAACAGAAAGCATCAGAAGGTTGTGGACTCTCCTTAACTGGAAGATTTTACGAAAGAGGTTGGATGCCCAACTCCCAGGGATGCTTCAGCAATGAATTTCTGCATGGTTAGAGCATTGGACCTTGGGGCATACCCTCCAAGTGGTCTCAATTTTGGCAGGGACAGTTCAGCAGGACAATTTGGCAGGCTCAAGTTCTTTCTGATCAGCAAGGCAATGTTCCCTTGCCAGCCGTGTCTCGGTTTTCATCTGTGACAGTGGTGGCCATTGCCACCTCTCTGATTCTATGAATCCTATGGATGCCATAGTGACCCCAGGTTACATACCATATATACTCGACTATAAGTCGACCTCATGTATAAGCTGAGTGCAGGTTTTGGGGCAAAAATTATGGATTTAGATATGACTTGTGGAAAAGTTGTGAGTAAAACTTAGGGCCATGTAACAAAAGATGCAAAGGGTGAAGCAAAGGAAAACAGTGCCAGAAAACTTACAAAATTCCAGCAAGCATAACTGTTTGTGCTGATACTAAAGGCTTCATGGATGGGAGAATATAAAGGGGGCGTGAGTGTTTCCAGAACATATGTCACTCTTGCCTTTCACCAGGAGCTAGTTCACTTTTTATAAGAATTAAAGTACAGTACAGTACTTGCACTGACCCGTGGATAAGTCAACTCAGGTTTTTGGAGTCAATTTTTTGACTAAAATGTCTAGGCTTATACATGAGTATATACAGTATGTACATGTCTTTTTGTATGTTGCAAAAGGAGGTATTCACTGCCTCCTTGCGCAATGTCGTTTCCCCTCAGGTAGTTGTGCAACACCCCTTCCCTCAGGCAGTTTTTAAGACTGGGAGAATACTGTCACATCCATGTATTGACCAGAAAGGGAACTGGTGGTGGGGAGCACCCAGGCAGTACTCGGCCCTGATGCAATTTGGCCACAAGTAGAATTAAACTAATCATAGGACTTTATTACATGCGCTATTAAAACCGTTTTGGGGATGGGGATGGAACTCGCGGGGGCGAGCGTGAAGCATTTTACCACACATGTAAGCATCCACAAAAAGGTCCCGTTCTGGCTCCTGTACCCAAGCTGTCCCTGTTCAGTGCCGGCGGGTGCCATTTTTTCTGGATGGAAGTCTTCCGACCAGAACATTTAACGCTTCGCGGCACAGAACAGGGACGGATGCCGGAACGGGACCTTTTTATGGATGCTTGTGTGGGCGGTAAAATGCGTTCATGCACACCCCCATGAGTCCCGTCCCCATCCTCAAAATGGTTTTAAAAGCTCATGAGATAAAGTCCATAGTCTTCCAGCTCTCCAGCAGAGGTTGCAAACTGCAAATCCATAAGGGTGGCCTCAGTTGTCAGCTCTTTTCTGCCTGGCTGCTTCCACCCACTAGCCAGTAAAAAGTCATGTCAGGGCATGATGGTGCTTGAAAGCTTCCTCCCAGAAGTGGGAAGCATATGGAACTGTGCAGGAAGAGCATTACAGTCTTCCTGAATAATATAGGATCATGTCCATCATTTCACCACCTGGAGTCCAAAAAATGCAGGCAGCTGTTCTCATCTACAGCAACAAAATCGGGTCTGGTTTTTAGTCTCTGGAGATTACTCTGTGTGTGTGTGTATGTTTATGTGTTGTGTGCCATCATGTCATTTCTGAATTATGGCAACCCTAAGGCAAACCTCACATGGGATATTCTTGACAAGATTTGTTCAGAGAATGTTTGTGATTGCCTTCTCCTCAGGGTGAGAACATGTGATTTGCCTAAGGTCACCCAGTGGTTTTCATGGCTGAGCTGGGAACCGAACCCTGGTCTCCAGAGTAATAGTCCAACACTCAAATCACTATGCCATGTACTACATGCAACTTTTAAACCACAATTAGACCTGGAAAAAGCGTCTTTGGTGATACTTCTTGTAGGATAATGCCTCTGACCTGTAGCTGCAGCATCCTCTAAATGTGGTGAGAGTGTCTCTTTTGATTGACGGGGAAACCCATCAATGAGTTTGCAATCATGCTAATCCCCAGGTGTGAAATATTGCTGCTGGGGAGTTGCAATATTGGCAGTCATGTGGTATCAGTGTCTCCTTCCCTCCCCTCTCCCCTTCCCCTTTTCTATTCCTAAGCAGCCTGATTACTTTCATTTCATTTCATTTCATTTCATTTCATTTTTCTATTTCTTTTTTTCCCTTCATTTTTAAAAACCTATATCTTAAATCCCAGTAGCAGAGCTCTGGAATTGCAGATAAAATAAATATATATTTTTTGAAAATCCTAAAGATATGCTGGGTAGGGCACAGAGCATGTGGGTGAGCTTAGGGGAAGTCAAAAAGAGAGTGTGATGGCAGTAGCAACCTCAGTCGTATGATTGCAAAGATGTGCAGTAACAGTTGTTACACAGACAGGTACAATTCCATTGTCATTGACAAGTGTGATTGTGATGAGAAGAGGACTCATGTAGTAAATCCCAGGAGCAGGAATTTGTTAAAGTAGAATGGATTCTATCTGCCTGTTCAAGGCCACATATCCCACCAATCATTTGCGTAACAACAGGGAGAGCTCAGGAAAATATATATATTGTTGCTGAGAAAGTGCATAGTGCCTCCTCCTCAATGTCACATAGAATCATAGAATCATAGAATCATAGAACCATAGAGTCCAACCCCTGCCATGCAGGAACTCCCAATCAAATCCAGCCTCTGTTTAACGACTTCCAAAGAAAAAGACTCTCCCACTCTCCAAGGGATTGTCTTCCACTTTCCAACAGCTTTTACTGTCAGGAAGTTTCTCCTAATGTTGAGCTGTAATTTCTTTTCCTGTAGCTTGCATCCATTGCTTTGTGTCCTATTCTCTATAGCAGCAGAAAACAAGCTTGCTCCATCCCCAATATGGCATCCCTTCAAATATGTAAACAGGGCTATCATATCACCTCTTGACCTTTTCTTCTCTAGGCTAAATATATATAAACACTACATGGTAGAAAAGAAGGGGGAGAGAATCATGGAAGGGAAAAGGCAGGCTGAGTATATAGGATGGTCTTACGTTCCCTCCTTACTACCAGCTCCATGGATCTCTGGTCAACCTCATTGCTTGCTGTTATAGATAGAATTGGAAATTCTATCTATGTAGAAATAATGTTATAGAGAGAGTTGGAAAGGGCATTAAGGGTCATCTAGTCCAAAGCCTGCCAGTGTAGAAATCCACTGCTAAATCACCCCAAGAAGTGACCATTTAACCTCTTTTTCAAAACCCTCAATGAAGGAGAATCCACTACCACCTTCATCTTTTGAGACAGGTTATTCCTCATTCATCCAGATCTTACCAACCAGAAGTTGTTCCTAATGTGTAGCTGAAATCTACTTTCTTGTAATTTGAATCTCATGGTCTGGGACCTACCCTTGGAAGCAGCGTAAACAAGCTTGGTCTATCTTCTACCTGTTGATCTTTCAGATATTTAAAGATGACTGTCTTGTGACCTCTCAGACATCTCTTTTCATGCTAATATCCATTTCCCTCCATCATTTCTTATAAGGCTCCGTTTCCAGACCTTTTACCTTCTTATGTATCCTCTGGACATCTTCCAGCTTGTCAATGTCTTTCTTAAACATTGGTGCCCTGATCTGGCACGGTATTCCAGATGAGGTCTCAGCAATGCAGAATAGCATATGGATACCTGAGATCAAATTTAAATCTCTGGGGTTTCTCATGTTGCCATGTACCTTCTTTATGAAATCACTTTTAGGTGTCTTCCCAGCTTTTGTATAGATTATCTCACATACTCTCCAATATTTCACTGATTAAAACCAGGACGCATGTAGCCAAGCAACATCTGAGTGTGGAAAAGAGGGCAAAAGTTATTAATGAGGAAGAATGCACATGTTAGAAGAGGATGCTGCAGTTTGCTTTTGCCCAAGCCTACTAGGAAGGGCATGACTCCACACCCTTCTCTCCTCTCCTCCTCTGCTGATGTAATCGAGCACTACTACGTTTGTCCTTTGAATTCAGTTTGCAGCTATTGAAGAAAGCTGAGGAGAAAGGAGCAAAGTGGGAGAAGGGAGTATAAACTGGGACACTTTAAAAACAGCTGAAAAAGTGGGATGCAGAGGATTAACTGGGACTGTCCCTGACAAATCAGGACTGTATCAAATAGTACTATTAGGCCCCTTGAGTGGACTCTAGAGTTCTGTTAATACAACTTAGAATTGCATTGATCTTTTTGCCACTGTACAACACTGGTATCCTATTAGGGACATACACACATGTAAGCCTCCCTTACACATTGCATACATCCTTTTTTGAGCATTGCAGAGGATGGTACTCCCTTTGTCCCTCTACAGCACCCAAAGCCCCACTAGACTTACTGGTCAGACTCTGAAGCTGTTTCTGTACAGATCCATCCTGTACCTTGTGGGGAGCAGGGAGGATCAGAGAAGTGTCTGTCATCCGAGACAGAAATCACATTCTAAATTTGTGAAATTTCTAAATTTGCTCTTCTCAAGTGTCAAGAAACCCTAATGAGAGAATCTTAGAAGAATAAAAACCTTTGCTTCTGAAGACTTATTTTACACGAAAATTGCACATATGTGTAATAATTGCATTTTCTTCACAGAAGTCAAGTTTCCATTACAGAAAATAGTATTTTCTGTCATAAAATATCATCATATTCAGAAATGCTGGAGGAGGTTCCGATATCTGTATTTTGTGTACTGTGCAAAAAATATTGTTTCTTGTGCAGGAACCATGTACAATTTTTTTGTACTCTATAAATCCTGAACTGTGAATAATCTTCAATGATGGCAGTTTTGACACCTTTCTCAAATAAAGAATTTATTTTATTTTAATTTTATTTTTATCCTGCCTTTTTCCAATGCAGCTCACAATATATACACATTATAACAACATTAAAAAACAATTAAAACAGCCTAATTAAAACAATAAAAAGTTTTAAAAATTTAAGCATACAAAATTTAAAACATACAAAGATTAAGAAATAATCTAAACCATGCCCCCCATAAATTAAAATGACAAAATTACTTAGTTTTGCCTTCAAGAATGAAATCAATGAATATTTAGTCCAAGGGTGCATCCACACTATAGAAATAATGCAGTTTGACACCACTTTAGTCCTATGGGATCTTGGGATTTGTGGTTTTACAAAGCCTTTAGCTTTTTCTGCCAGAGTGCTGGTGCCTGACAAAGCTACACATCCCAGGATCTGTAGGATGGAGCCATGGCAGTAAAAGTGGTGTCAAACTACGTTATTTCTATAGTGTAGGTGCACACCTAGAGAAACTTTGTGCCACAGGCTTTTGATATTAAGATCATTTAAAAAAAAATCAGTTGGGAGGCTGCAACTATAACTGCAACACATCACTTTCTAAAAGTAACTTTCCAAAATCTCCGCAAAGTAACTCATGCCATGGAGCAAACCATAACACCACCACTCGCAGCAAAGTCAAGCAGCTGCTGGGAGGATATCCTGGATTTGCTATCCATTAGGGATGCATTTCAGAGCTTCCCTGGGGGACTGAAAACTCATTGACACCAACTGCTGGCAGTCTCAGAAAGACAGGCACACACAAAGTCAGCAAATCCTATTAAAATTGCTGACGCTCCTCATTAAATCCAGCCCACATGTATGTGCGTGCATGCATGCATTTTGTTTTCAAAACCAAACAAGTCGCTGGGAGGTCCTCATCAATACCAAACTGCGCATTTCAAGGAAAGCCTCGCTTGGCAGACGTCATAGTAATGGACCTCTAACTGACAAGAGGAAGGGGAAGAGAAGAGGGACTTCAGGTTGCAGACGACTAATGCAAACCTGTTCTTTTCTGGACATCCAACAGAATAAGTGCAAAGGTCAGATCTTGCTGGTGCATCGAGGAAGACCAACAACAGACCTCAGTTCTATGAAGATTTCTCTGGATCTTATACAGTTTCATGAAAGCACGCATAGGTGGGTTAAGGGGTTTTATGTGCTCCTCCAAGAGACATTGGAGGACAGCATACTTTCACTACTACACCACTATATCAAAGAAAAAGCTTTCCAACTCTCAAATAAGGGACATCTGCCATTCCTATAAGGGACAATCTTTCTCACTTTCAAATAAGGAACATCCCTTATAATAAGGGACACTAGACAATCCTATAAGGGATAATCTTTCTGGCCCTCAAATAAGGGACATCCTTATATTAAGGGACTCTAGCCAATCCTATAAGGAACAATCTTTCTAGCCCTCAAATAAGGGACATCCTCATATTAAGGGATCCCAGCCACTCCTATAAGGGACAAGCTTTCAGGTCCTCAAATAAGGGACTTTGTTTAATGCACAAAATTATTTAAAAATACTATATAAAATTACTCTGTGTATAACGTGTATCTGAAACATAAATGAATTTTGTATTTAGACTTGGGTCCCATCTCTAAGACATCTCATTATGAACCTATATGCAAATACAGCTATTCCAAAATTCCAAATAAAAATGAATCTGAAATCCCACATACTTCTGGTTCCAAACATTTTGGATAAGGAAGACACAACCTGTAGCTTATACAGAATACTGGACAATATTTTTTGATATTAAACCACACAAGGAGGCCTTGCCAGCTATTTAAAAGGTAAATCATTACATCTTTGAAGGACGGCTTAGGGAACTGGGTATGTTAAGCCTGGAGAAGAGAAGGGTAAGAGGTGACATTATAGCCACTTTGAAATAATTCAAGGAATGTCATATTGAGGATGAAGCAAACTTGTTTTCTGCTGCTCCAGAGATTTGGTCATGGAGCAATAGATCTTAGCTTCAGAAAGAGAAATTCATCTAAACATTAAGAACTTCTGATGGTAAGAGCTGTTCGGAGTGTGGTGGAGTCTCCATCTTTGGAGGTTTTTAAACAGAGGATGGATGGCTGTCTATAGGGCTTTGATTGTATCTTCCTGAATGGATGGCCCTAATTCTATGACTCTATGATTCTACTTGGAGGCTTCACCCTTTCTGGCTAGGAAAAAAAAAGTCAACCTAAGGATTCTGGAGCTACCAAGGGCCATGCAAACATTCCTGGGTGCTGTACATCCATTTTATATAGAAGAAGGAGACACAACATTTGTCTTCTTCTTGCAAAGGCTTTCCTGGCTGACAGCAATGGCATGCAGAAAAGAACCAGCTGCCATTTCAGCTAAATAGATTCCGTCCCCATCCCTTCATCCTTTTTTACACCCACACCATAACCATCTTTAAACCCGTTGACAGGCTGGATCGGTATTATTTTTTAAAACATGCCTGTCAAAGACTTTTCCCATCTTTCCCTTGTAACGACCTGTTAAGAGCTGAACGCAGTCGTTCCGGCTGCATTAGGCCGTCAGGCGCTGAGCTCTGGAGTGCTTAAGTCATAAAAGCAAAGGGGGGCTCTGCACTGAAACAGCTGCAGGTAGAGTCATAATGGCAGTGAAATCACCCCCGAGCTATTCTATTGCCATCTATTTCCATCCTCTCTCTACACCTGATCACTGCTCCAGAGTTACTGCACAGAACAATAATAAATAGAAAAGATTCTGCTTATTGTTTCCTGAATTCCAGCGCTGTCATAAAAAGGATGTGCCCTTCTCCTTCTTTCTTTCAAATTTTATTTCCAGAGAGTTTTCCCAGAAGAATTTCTCTCTTACTCTGTTTCTTGTAGTAGCCCACCAATATCTGCTGGAGCTGGTTGGTTTCAATAAAGACACAGCCATAGATGATTATGCTTAGTAAAATGGAATAGCAATAGCATTTACATTTCTATACCTCTTCATAGTGATCTCAGCACCCGCTGAGCAGTTTACAGTCTGTGAGCCAATGGTCCCAACAAGCTAGGTACTATATTTCTTTTTGTGGGTTTTTCAGGCTATGTGGCTATGTTCTAGAAGAGTTCTTCTGAAGATACCAGCCACAGATGCCAGTGAAATATCAGGAATAAACTCTTCTAAAACATGACCACATGGCCTGAACCCCCCCCCCCAAAAAAAAAAACCTATGGATGACAGCCATGAAAGCCTTTGATTTTTGCTGGGTACTCATTTTACCAGCCTACAAAAGGATGGAAGGCTGAGTAAACCTTGGAGCCCTGGGATCGAACTCACAACCTTGGGAGTGCATGATTGGCATTTAACTGCTGTGCAAATAGGGCTCCTTCTATATGGAAAATGGAAGGCACTAGGCCCGGAGAAGACGGAGACTGCACTATGGGTGGATTGGTTCAATCAAGGAAGTCATAGCCCTACATTTGCAAGGTCTGAGCAAGGCAATTAATGACCAGGACTCTTGGAGGGCTTTCGTTCATGTTGTGGCTCTGCTGTTGTGTGCCTTCAAGTCATTTCTGACTTATGGCAACCCTAGGGAGAACCTATCACAGGGTTTTCTTGGAAAGAGTTTTCCATTGCTTTCCTCTGAGGCTGAGAGAGTGTGACTTCTCCAAAGTCATCCAGTAGAATTTTGTGGCCAAATAGGGATTCAAATCCTGATCTCCCAGTGTCCTAGTCCAACACTCAAACCACTACACAACACTGGCCCTCTTCTCATTCATAGGGCCATCATAAGTCAAAGCTGACTTGATGGTAAATGATAACAACAAAGAGTCACCAAAAATCTAATTAATGCTGGAATTCTGCATTGGAAGCTGTAGCTACATCTATTATTCTTATGCACATACACACCCCAAACAACCTTGTAAACAGCTCAGGCCTGCAATGAGGCCATGCCCATGTTGTCAGAGAATGGATGGAGCATGAGATGTGTCCATCTATTTTTCTATAGCTGGACATACTGTGAGGAAGGAAGAATGGGACTGGCAATCCTGGACTTGATCCAATTCAATAGGGAGAATTTAGTCACTGGCATAGTTGATACTTTAAGGGGAAGTGACCATGTAATGCTAGAATTTGTAATTATGAGACAGGGCAAAGAAGAATATAGTCAAATGTAGACCCTGGATTTCAGGAAAGTTGGTTTTAAGAAGTGGGAATTACTGAATGGAATTCAATGGCTAGACATGCTAAAGGAAAAAGATACCCAGCAAGTATGGGATTCCATGACCCTGTGGTCCCTTCCAATTCTAAGAGTCAATCATTCTACGATTTTATGACATTGCATATCCAAATGCACATGATGCAGTGATATATAATACACAACCATGCAATCAATGCACAATATTCAGTGACTCAATGTGCAATGACACAACGTGAAATGACACCACATCCATAACTCTCTTACCATAACCTTCAACTAGTGCAGGAGGTAGCTGTTAGGCATTGGCTGGAAATGTGCTTGCATAAGGAGTTTATCAGATGACGTAAATTGGAAGTATAATCTAATGGAAATCCAAATGCAATCATGGGGTTTCACGTTATTGCGTATTAAAGTATCTCACGCAATTTCGGGCAAAATGGAAGTCATTCCGAACGCAATCATGGGTTTTACGTTATTGCGTATTAAAGCATCTCACGCAATTTTGGGCAATGAGAGGTCATTTTAGGGCAATGGGAAGTCATTCTGAACGCATTCCGAATGCAATTGGAATTCATGTGAATTTGCTAAACTACCGAATTCACGTGAATTCCAATTGGCTCCAATTGGCTCCATTCGAAATAAAGAGAAATTCCTCCTGTCTGATAAACTAAGGGAACGTAGACATGAATACAACACCAACAGGGTGCTAGCCTTAGAATAAGGACAAGATACCTCTGGGCACATGCTCAGTCAAGGAATTTTTCTGCAACACCAGAACTGAACTCAGCCATTCTTTCACTCACACATCTATTCCTGCTTGCCTCTCTTTCTTGAACCCACAGCCAAGCGGTAGCATTGTCAGTTCAAGATCATCCCCTGGGCCCAAACCTGAGACCCCTGGTTATGTTATACATTATATATTAAGTGCCAACCACAGTTGCTCATAGGTTTGTCATTCCAACATCTACAGACATGTATCCCCATGCACACATACAGAGAGAACATATTTTCCTGTTTGGCGATTAGGACAGAAACCTTAATTCAAGGGGCTGTTTCCAGATCAAGTTGAAATTAGGAGATTATGCCTTCTCATTTGCTTACAAAGACAGGATAAGGAATATTAGTTTAGCTCACTTCCTTCCAACTAGAAGATGGAGGCAGAGCAGAGTGGAAAGTGAGCCCTGGCACCACAATGACAGTGTGGGACAGAGAGGGTGAAGTAAGTAAATGAGTAAACACCTGCTGAAGAGTCTTTGCAAGCCGCAACAACAAAATCAATTGGAGCTTTCAAATTGTAACAAGCTGCTGATCTACTAGAGATTTGCACACAGCCCTTGCCCAGAGTTGAGCCCAAAAAACTGGAGAATTTATACCCTCATCTCCCAGCTAATGACTAATGATCTCAGGGCTTGAGATCTGGCAATTCTATCCAATAGTTTTTATTTCCGTAGACTGATTTAGGGTGGAGGATACTTTCTCATTTGTTGCTATTGTTGGAAAATTGGGAGTCAGAATGCTTTGCTGACATACTGCCAGTCACATACCTTTCACTTCTCTCTTGCTTTACATATTGGCATGACCTAAATGTGGAACAGTGATCTGGCCATAAAAAAGACTTTGGGGCAGTAGAGACTGCCCAAAAGGGGAAGTCTGTAACCACCCCAGGAAGCAGTAGATGGGCCCAAGGCTGCTGCACCGGCAGCCTCAGAGGCCCCATCCCACCACTTCTGGAGGCCGTGGGGAAGCGGCAAACTGCTGCTTCCCTGCGGCCTCAAAGCACGGTGCAACAGGCACCTTGGTGCCCACTGCACCCCACTTTCCTTGGCGGTGCTGAGGGGAGAAAGGGGCTGCCGCCATGGCCCCTTTTTCCCCGGGTCTTTGGTGCGGCTGTTTGAAAGCCACACCAAAGACCCGGCGCAAAAAAGGAGCTCCATTTTGGTGTTCCTTTTTGGGCCACAGGAAGGGTGTGCTTGGCACCCTCCCGCAGCGCACAGTTGTCATGGCACGTGCAGCGTTTCTAAATGCTGCGCATGCCATGACATCATAGCGTGCCCATATGGACTCCACCATTCGGGAGGGTGTAAACGCTTCACCCTCCTGAACCCTAAAGGTGCCCCTTCCAGCCCTAATTGGGCCTCATGGTACCCGTCTAGATCGGGCCTTTGTGTCTGAGATCTCCAATACTTAGCATCATAGAACTGGAAGAAAACCCAAGGGACATCCAGTCCAATCCCCTGCCATGTAGGAATGCACAACCAAAGCATTCCCAACAGATTCCACCATACTCTGGGGCAGTGTGTTCCACTGTCAAACAGCTCTTAGGAAGTTCTTCCTAAGGTTTAGGTGGACTGTCTATTACTGTATCTTGAACCCATTACTCCATTTCCTATTCTCTAGAGCATCAGAAAACAAGTTTGCTCTATCCTCAATATGGCACCCATTCAACTATTTAAACATAGCTATCATATCACCCCTTGACTTCTTTGTCAAAGAAATGCAGTGATACTTTATGCTCGCAGAGTAACATGAAAATTGTAAAATGCATTACCTTGTAAGTGGACTTCAAAATTTCACAAGTGAACATGCAAGCTAATCCACAGTGCATGTCTGCATGCACAATAAATGTGATGCTATGCATACCTGCATACACAATACACAATGGCACTACATGCACAACATCATTTCCTCACTCTTAAACTGATTATGGACTTTCTGTGTTGGACAGAAATGTCTGGCCACTTCTATTGGATAATTTTGTTGTTGTTGTGTGCCTTCGAGTCATTTTGATTTACAGTGGCTTGAAGGTGAACCTGCCACAGTGTTTTCTTGGCAAGTTTTTTCAGAGTGGGTTTGCTATTGCCATCCTCTGAGGTTAAGAGCATTATCACACTAGATGAATCCCACTCAGAAACTGGATTTTAAAAATAGTAAAAACCCAAAAATGTGGGATGTTTTTGCAGCAAACATCAATAACACAAAAATAAAGCAAATGGAAAGTAGACAAAAATCACATCTTTTTACTTTCGGGAAGTTCCCAAAAGTAAAAAGGTGTTGGGTTTTTTGACTTTCTGTTTTCCTTATTTTCATGTTATTGCTGTTTGGAAAAAACATCATCTGAAAAACATTCCACATTGGCAGGTTTTTTCTACTTTTAAATCCTTTTTCTAAGCAGGATTCATCTAGTATGATAAGATCCTAAGAGACTGCGACTTGCCCAAGGTCACCTGGCAGGATTTGAACCCTCCTCTCCAGAGTCACAGTCTAACGCTCAAACCATGACACCATATTGATTCTCATATGATAATTTACAGAGACACAAATCACCAATAGGATTCTAGCCTGTATATCTGGAATTTTTTAAGGTCTTCTGTGAAAAATGAGAGACGGTCAGAGAGAAAGGAGGTTCCCTGGTCATCCTGGCCATGGCGAGCATGAGATCATTCCATGATGGCGTGGTGGGAATTAAATGATTTTAGCAACTGGGAACTGTAGGCTCCACACAAAAGTCATTACTCTAGCAGAACATCCTGTTCTCCAGGCAAACAGGAAGTGCTACACCTCCATCCTGACATGGCATCCTTTATAGGTTAAGCAAACCCAAAAGGGAACTAGCTCTGTCTCTAGGGGCAAATCAAATCAGTTCGACTCTGTAATGGTATGAATAATACTCTGGAATACCTCATTCCTCTCATATCTCTGTCCCTTCGTTACGAAACCCTCCAGTAATGTGCGGCATGCAAAATAAACCTCGCAGGATAGTCAAGCTACATGTAATGCCCTTGCTCAGGGGAGCATATGTTTGCATGGAGAAGGTGGCCTCAAGTCCAATCCCTTGCGTTTCCATTAAAAAGGGTCCCAATGCAATTGATTGGGAAAGGCCTCCTTTCCTCTGTGTCCTTAGAAAACTGTTACCAGTCAGTGATCTTTGCAACTTTGGGTTCATTTTTTTTTTCTTTTCTTTTCATGTGGGGTAATGAAGTCAGGGCTCGGAAGGTCAAAAATTCAAGACTTTTTGATGAGACGTGGTCTAACATCACCACTCACACTCCTTGGACTCCCCTGTTCTTTCTGAATTTCACTGCGGGATGCACAATAATTGGAAGGGAAATGGAATTTCCTAACAATGATCGGTTCTGAGCCGCCCCACTGTAATCTGAAGTATTTTGGGGTGTCTTGAACTGGAGAGGGCAAGACCCATCAACTTAACCAAAGTCCTGTTCTTGGTAGAGATGAAAATTGTTTTAGTTCAGAGGTGGGCAAAGCATGATCTATGGGTTTCATGCAGTACCGAGGGCCATTTTTGTGGAGCCCAGAGAGCCCAGGTGTCAAAAAATGGGGGAGCAACCCCCCCCCCAATTTATTTTGCTTCTAAGTGTCCCTAAATGTTTTCTAAGGGATGGAAACCATGTCCTATGAGGGATGACTTAGGAAGCTGGGTATGTTTAGCCTGGAAAAGAGAAGGTTAAGAGGTGACATGATAGCAATGTTTAAATGTTTGAAGGGATGCCATTCTATGGATGTTATCATATGGGGAAAATCAGGGTTTTAAACAGCAAAAATCACATGAAAATAATGCAATTGCACTTAACATTTTCACACACATTGCCATTAAAGAGCCATTATCTTGGGAATAAACAGGCAATAAAAAGGCAATGAATAGCAGCAAATCATTCATGGGATTTCCCCGTGAATAATTTGTTGCTGTTTATTTCCTGTTTATTCACGGGATAATGACACTTTAATTGTGGCATCATATGAAAATGTTAATTGCAACTGCATGATTTTCAGACAGTTTTCGTGGTTTAAACCGCCATGATAAAGTCCTGTGATTCTATATTGAGGATGGAGCAAGCCTGTTTCCTCCTGCTCCAGAGAATAGGACATGGGGCACTGGAGCAAAACTACGAGAAAAGGGATTCCACCTAAACATTAGAAAGAACTTCCTGACAGTGGGGCAGTACAGATGGGCAGCCAAATAAACCCTGCCTCTCTTTGCCCCAGGTTGGCACTGACCTGCACCCTAAAAGAAGATGTTTTGAGCAGCTTCTTTGAAGGGGCATCACATGCACACCAGCATGCCATGATGATGCTCCTTCTGGTCAGCTCCGTTGGGCACTTTGCCCAAGGGTTGTCATCATGGCATGCCCCGTGTGTATGGGTGTGTGCCAAGATGGAGCCCGGGGGGTGGAACTAGGGCTCAGAGCATGTGCACACTCCACCCTAGTTTAGCCCTAGCATGCAGTCAGGCTGGGACAAAGTGCCAGTCTGTACTGCCTCAGTAACAGCTCTTCAACAGTTGAACACATGCCCTTGGAGAGTGGTGGAGTCTCCTTCTTTGGAGGTCTTTAAGCAGAGGCTGGATGGCCATCTATTGGGAGTGCTTTGATTATGTCTTCCTGCATGGCAGAGTGGGGTTGGTCTGGATGGCCCCTGGCGACTCTTCAAACGCTATCATTCTGTGATTCTATTATCCTGCTTCCTTCTCACCTCTTGCCTTCTGCTAAGAATCATAGAATCATAGAGTCAGAAGAGACCACAAGGAGCTCTGCCCTGCTGAGTACAAACTACCTTTGAACTTTGAACTCAGCTTGCAGCAAAGAAATTTAGCCAAGGACAAAGGGAGAAGGAAGAGAGGGAAGTTGGGACATTTTAAAAGAAGCTGAACAAGTGGGACAGCAGAGGGTTAATGTAGTCTTTTCATACCAAATCAGGAGAGTTGGAATGGATGGAGCTGTAGGTATCTACTCTGCATCTGAGATAAAACAGGGTGGGACAGCTGGCTCTGAGGAGATGGTTTCCCAGCAAGCTGAACAAGCGATGCACCTTTCCTTTTCCAAGGAAATGTGCCTAAAGGTGTTGGGAGTTGTAGTTGTTGAAAATGACTTCCAGTGTTTCCTCTGTGATTGGACCAGGACTCAATGGCCTTTCCTGTCTGTGGTTGAACAAGGGAAAGAGTTGACATGTGTGTGTGTGTTTGCTTTGCTTTTATATTTCAGGAAGTGATCACATAGTAATAACCTGCAAAATAAATCAAGAGCTGTACTCTCTTCCATGGCTCCCCCTCCCCAAACCTATCCATCTCCTTCCTTCAAGATTTGTTTCTAGGGACTATAATGCCATTCGGCCTTTATAAGGCCATTTCCGTTCATAGTCCTATGCAGTGGGATACACAGGATGTTGCCCCATTTCTTTACAAGATTGGAAAGGAGAGGGAAGAGGCAAAATCCAACAAATTCTGGCACAAGTGATGGCGGAAAGCCAGACCTCCTGTTTAGCTGGTGATGTCACTTTTCCCTTCCATTTTCTTTCTTCTTCCTACCTCCCTTGGCCCTATTAACATGCTCTATATGGAAACAAAGCAAAATCTGTCACCATGGGTTTAGCTGGAACGCACATCCAAGGCTCTGTTTTGAAACTAATGTGGGCTTTGTTTTTGTTCAAAAGCAAACACAAGATAAAAACTCCCTGATTTGTCCCAGTGGAGATTTAATTTTTCAAATTTGATAAAAAGAGTGTACGACTGGCTAAAGATCTTTTACATACTCTCTAACCTTTCACAGAGGAACACCAGGGCACATGTGGCCAAGCGAAAACAAAGTGTGGTCAAGATGGCAAATGTTATTAATGTGGAAAAACAGAAAACCAAGGAGGGGCTGCAACCATTTGCTTTCACCTGAGCCTATTGGGGAAGCACAGGTTGAGTCTCTCTTATTCGGAATTCCAAAATATTCTAAAATCGTCCACATGGGCGGCTGAAATGATGACACCTTTGCTTTCTGATGGTTCAGTGTATGCAAATTTTGTTTCATGCACAAAATTACTAAAAAATATTATGCATAAAATTGCCCTCAGTTTATGTGCCTTGTTGTTGCTGTTGTTGTGTGCCTACAAGTTGTTTCTGACCCTACCACATAGTTTTCTTGCAAGTTTCTTCAGAGGGGGTTTGCCTTTGCCATCCTGAGTCTGAGAGAGTGTGACTTGGCCAAGGTCAAGTGAGTTTTCATTGCTGAGCTGGGAAAAGATGCATATGAAACATATAAGAATTTCATGTTTAAACTTGGGTCTCATTTCCAAGTTATCTCATTATAAACAAATATTCCAAAATCCAAAAAACGTCTGGTCCCTTTATTTCAGATAAAGGAGAGCCCACCTGTTTAAGTGTCCATGCCCTCCTCTCCTCTCCTCTCGACATTTGAGTTAACTGAATATAAACTCAGTTATAAACTGAGTATAAATTACTGTTGCATGCTTAACTGTTTGCAATAATTGAAAAAAGCCAGAAAGTAGGAGGAGGAAATTTGAAAAGCAACTGGGACATTTGAAAAGCAACTGGAAAAGTGGAA
Source organism: Urosaurus nigricauda (assembly GCA_034509955.1). Taxonomy (NCBI): domain Eukaryota; kingdom Metazoa; phylum Chordata; class Lepidosauria; order Squamata; family Phrynosomatidae; genus Urosaurus; species Urosaurus nigricauda. The sequence goes on from JAOEGL010000004.1 coordinate 7,198,944, forward strand.
TGACGGAGGATTAATCAGGACTGCCCTTGACAAATGGGAACAATTGGAGTCTGCTTTTTCCTCTCTTTTGATGGGCAAAAGATGCCACAGAGCAAAAAAAGCCAGGTCTTTAGTGAAATGCGCTCATCTTTAAGGGGCCTGAAAAATGAAAACTCCATTAGTTTAAGGGACTGAGAATTAAAAAAATCATGAAAAAGGATGGCCTGTTTTAAATCACTGTCATCATTCAGTGAACAGATGGCATGATGATTTCTCTGCTAACGGATTGAAATTTTCTTTTCTTTTCAGATACTCTAGTCACATATATATGCATTTCTTCCCAATATGGAGCCTGATTAATTGGGCAGGGTTAACATACTGAAAGAAAGGATTGGAAATGTTTAGGGTTCTCCTTGGCAAAAAAACAAAGATGACTTTGGGGGGGCTGAGTTGGAATGGAGACAGATTTGTATGGGCTCTGTGGCCAAATATACAACAGAAAGAGAGAGGCAGAGAGGGAAAACAAAGGGCTGGAAATAACAAATCAGATTATGGGGGAGATTAATGAGGTAAAAACTATAAACTGCTTTGCCCGCAGTTTGTGCCAAAGGAAAGAGTGAGGCACGCGTCCAGGGACAGAAATCTTTCTTGGGGGACAGTTCACAACTTCAAAGACAGTCTGAGACAATGTAAACTAAAGTTTGCCTTTTTTACGGAATTAAGTTCCATTAATCAAAATTTAATTGTTTATTCTCAAATGTTTTTTTTTTTTCATAAGCAAGGCTAAGTAGTAGGGCTGGGTTGTTGTAATTTCGTAAAATAAAAAATTAACAGTGCAAATTGGATGAAAAAACACAGATTAAAATTTTTATGCGATTCTGTACCCTCCAGCATTTCACAGATGAAAAATGGGGCACATGTGACCAAGCAACATCACACAGTATGGTCAAGACATGGCAAAAGTTATTAAGGAGGAAGAAAGTACAAGCAAGGGGAAACTGTTGCAGGTTGCTTTTTCCTGAGCCTACTGAGAAGGGCAATAATCTTATATATTGTGATTATATATATTTTTCAATTTGTTTTTTCATCTGGATAATCTGCTTTAAAATTGTATGGCATAATTTTATATTGGTATTGCTCCTTCCTTTCCATGTGCATGACTGTGTATTTTAGATTCTCTGCCTTTGGCATGGTTGGCTGCTATTTTTGTTGTTTTACTTGTAAAGCATCATGTACACTGATGGTTATATAAATAAATGATGATGACGATGATGATGATACTCTGCTTCCTCTCCCCCCCTCAGTTTGTAACTGAGTACAGTACAAACAACTTTTGCACTTTAAACTCAGTTTGCAGCAACTGAAGTAAGCTAAGTACAAAGGAGGAGAGAGGAAAGGAGAGAACAACTGGGACATTTTAAAAGCAGCTGGAAAAATGGGAAAAATGGGGAAAATGTCCCTACCAAATCAGTACAGTTGGAGAGTATGTGATTTTTAAAGGCAGCTTTCTTCTTATACTACATTAACGAAAATGGGCAGTGATGCACCAGGAGCAAAAAGCATTCTTGGTTTTAAAAAGGTTCTAAGTTTTTAGTGCCAAAAAAATTAAAATGTGATGAAAACAAAAGAACATACATCCTTTACTGCACCAGCGACATAACAAAAGACAGTCTTTAGCCAACGCTCTGAATAAACACAATAATGCTTAGGATGGGGTGAAGGGAAGACGAAGTTGGCTTAAGCCCAAGCCATTTGACGTCATTGTGTTATGTGTTAGGCTGTAAACAAAGCATTGGTACACATAGAAGGAACCCTATTTGTCCCGTGAATCAATGGATCTAAGGAGGCTTTACTGTTATACTGAATCTCTCTAAGGCCCCAAACAAGTCTATGTAAGAACAAGGGTGTGTGTGTGTAAGTTTGAAAGCGTCGAGCCTCATACAGATTGCATGCAGTTGTGTTAACAAAAAGTGGGGGGGAAGAAACCACACACAGACACATCAAGAAAAGGATATCGTGGTGTTTTATTAGAGGACTGGGTTTTTCAAATCTGAGAACAGATGGCATGTCCATCTAAACACTCTGACAACATACGACGGTGAAAAACAGGCACGGAGATTTGCCTGCCGTCGGCCAACCTGAGTAATGATCTCACCAGTTCTTTCATATCTTTCTTACTCTTTCCCCACCCAAAGCGCCCTCCAAAACTTAGTGGGAGGTGTTCCCCTTGAAACCGATGCAAAGTCTAAACAGGCATCGGCTGCCAGAAAAAAATCTGGAAACAGTTGGGGGCAACATTTATTTGGGGGAGAAACATGTGTTCCTCTAACAAGCTCATGAGAGTCGAGGAATTAGGAAAAGATGTTTTAATAATTTACCACTGAGTGATAAAGTTTAAGGCCCAATTGAATGGGATGCCTTTGAATGCAAGCTTTAGCATTGCTTTTTCAAAGCTACCATTTCATTTCAACAGAGAACATCCCACTGGATCTGGACCTATCCTTACTCTCCACACCAGTCATGGCAAGAGAAATTCTCACCTTATCTCCAAATTCCAGAAGATGATTCCATACGATTTTACACCAAACATCCAATACCCCCCTCTGTTCATTATACTTTTTTAGTCCAGTCTTGCTACATAAATCCTTCTAACAGCACAGATATCCTTTGATTTGTTACCAAAAAAGAGTTACAGAAATTGAGACATAGTATAAAATGGCTGAACAAATTAAATATCATTTGTAGATAGATAAATGGATAAAATACTTTTTTTTAAAAAAAAAGGCTTAATAAAAATAGAGTCCTATGGTTCAAATGACAGATAATACTCTTGATAACAGTGAAAAAATATGTCAGTGAGAGCACCTCTAAAGTATCCTCAACAGTCACTGCAACAGAATCCCTCTAGATTTTAAATGCCTTGTCGTTTGAGCCCTACAACTCAAACTCTGAAAGCATCAGTTTTGATAGGCATGGCATGTATCTTGATGAACATATTAAGACTGGGAAATCTCCAACTTTTAAAGACTGGCTACAGCTCAATGGTGGAGCATATGCTTTGCATACAAAAGGTCTCCTATCTGGACCCTGCACAACTGCTAACAATATTCTAAAGGTCTCTTGGGAAGCCCCTCTGAGATCTTGAAAAACTGCTACTGGGATAGTACTAGATTAAATACATATCACTGGTTTGCGACAGAGTAAGACAACTCCAAATACATAGCAGTGCATGCATCAGTGAGACTGCAAAGCCTATGGATTTACTTCTGAGCAATTTTGGAGATTTTGCCAAGGGAAATCCTTCCACACACAAATACCTGAGCCAATGTAATGATTCTCAGATGGATTAACAACCCAGTTCTAAAGGGATTTTCCTGAAGAATAAATCTTGTTGAGTTCAGGAGTATAGCTAGATGGACAGCTATCTGCACAGGCCACAAACAGAAGACCAATAAAATTAGTGTGCGAATGGTTTCCCAAATCTCTTGAATAACTGAATTTGGTGAATTGACAGTGAAAAGGGCCACAATCCAGGGAGTAATGCAAACCTAAAGAGACCATCTGTAAAATGTACAGACCTTGCAAAGACTTTTTAAAACTTGCTTTACCGTTATTGTACATTACACCAATTTAGCCAACATAACTTGGGGATTTTACTTTTCCCAGGTTTGTATGAAATCCCTCTCTTATCACAGCCTTTGCTAGTTTCTTTGCCCAGAAGCATAACATTCCTTCCTTGAAAATGGTCTCAAAATCCACTACCATCAATGCGTTCACTGCCTGATAAATTTTATTCCAGTAAATCTTAGGGACACATAACTTCCTCCTGATGCACTCGGAGTCCAAACCTTTGGTCATTACCACATGCAGTATTTTCCATTGAGTTGAAGATTGCACATGCCACATGGATGCATTAAGGGTTCAGGTTCTTTTCCAAATCCACAAGTTTTATCTGGCCATAACCTTTGGGCAGATTGACAACCTCACGTCAAGCTGTTACAGCCTCTAATTCCCCTCCTTGAATGCAAAACATCAAATGTCGTTTGTTGCCCCAGTTTTTCCAGTTACGTAGATAAAGAAGCTGATATTGCGAGTCTGGGAGGAAAGCAAATGCACATAAAGACAGCATTTCTGTCACCTTGAAGTTTGATCAGAGTGCTGAACGGAAATGAGAAACTGCATTTGCCAAACTTCCCTCCCCAACATACCCACCAAAAGTTCAAGAAAACTGTCCATGGCAATCTATAAATGCAGTTTCTTTCTGCTTTGGAAAGTCCATATATTTGTGCTACAAAGCAATACAGTATATCAGTGGTTTAGAGTGGGGTTTTCCCCTTTTAAAAAAAGCAATGCATTTAATGAACTTATCTAAATAGGTCAGTGTTCACAGATAAGGGGAGAGGGTTTGGAAGCCTGGTGCACAGGAAGGCATTTGAAGGGCATGAAAGGGTTGCAACCTTGGAACATGGAAGGGTTGTTACCTTGGCTTTCCATGAGCACTGAGCATCAGTCTCCAGGGGAGGTTGGCCCATGCTCTGTGTTAATTCCCACCATATTCAGGACCACAGCATTATAAGTAAGGCCGGCTTCTGTCCTCTGCTTTGGCTGAACTTGCAAAACAGAGAAGTGAAGGCACTTCTAAACACTTGATGTGGCAGCTGCTACCCGCCGTCACACTCTTGTCAGACCTTGGGAAATGTACTATAAAAGTCCCAGTAATGTTTCCAAGCTCTGAATTTTGTCAGGGAGCTGTGTCCATCCTCAGCTCGCTAAGGAGCATGACGCATGTGCCTGCAAACATATTGCTTATGAGTTTTGCCCTTGTAGGTTTACACTTAAAAGTCCTTAAGTGTACACTTAAGAGTGTCATGCCTGAAGAGGTGCTTCTATACAGCATAGTCCCTCAGTTTCAATGGTAGGAACCCCAAGTCCTGTTTTGGACACAAAGACAGACGTGCCAAGCTGTCAGTTCTTCATAGCCATGGTCTGAAAATTCCTGTAAATATGGTTGGGCAACTGCAGTGGTTCTCAGGGATGGGGGCAATATTCGGCTCAAAAAACAACAGGTGGGTCACACGGGTTGACAAAAAAGACCAAAATAATGGAAGGAAAAATACAGAAGTGGTTGAAAGTCCACTTCTAGTTTTGCAAAGTGGGCATTTTCTTCTGTTGTAATCCGCCCCGATTGCTTTGTTCAGAGGGGCGGACTAGAAATAAAATTTATTACTATTATTATTATTTAAACAATTCAGTGGTAGGAATGGCAATCTGTTTAAAGGATTAATTGCCATTAATGGTTTGTTCTGCACTGTACAATTACAGCAGTTTGGATCACTTTAAAAACCATTGCTCCATCATACAGAAACCTGGGATTTGTTGTTTGGGCAGCACTTCGAATCATTTGCTCTAGAGGTCTGTTATCCTCCTTTCAGTTGCAGTTCTCCAGGAACCCTGGCTTCATCCTTCTTTCTCAGGGTACCATTGCAGTTCAGGGGAACAGACTATAGCTCTGTAGAATTCTAAGCACCTCATGAAACTACCGGTCCCAGGATTCTATAAGATGAAGCAATGGCAGTGAAACTGTGCTATAACTGTGGAGTTTGGATTCATTCGTGGTAAGAGGCAATCCAGTCTCTGATTTTTGGCTGGACAAAAATGTGGTTTGGAAAATTTGGAGACCCAAGACTGCAGTTTGCCCAGCCCTGCTGTATTTGGTTTGCTTTCTGCTTGTCAATAAATGCACACAACCACTGAGCTAGGTTAGTTATCAATGGGTAAGAATCCAGACAGCAACAGGGGCTCATAGGCCAAGTTGGAGGGTGAGTTTTCACCCTTACATTTCAGGATGAGTTTCCCTCCCTCTCTGAATCCCAGGCCACCACTGATAAGCAGGAAACCATGCTGTTCTGGTCTTGAGAAAACAAGATTAGCAACTAGGGTTGCCAGGTCAGGATCATCCCTGGCCCTGGGGTTTCTCCGTAAAAACCTGAATCCTAGGGTGCGTTATGTACAACCACAGTTGCTCACAGTGCCATTCAAACACATGCAGAGACAACCTATTTTTCTGGTTGGAAATTAAGGGTCTTTGCAAACTGCAACACCTAATTTAAGTCAATTAACATTTACAAACAAGCTGCATAGTCAGCTTAAAGACTCTGCACGACTTAAGGTTTGCATGCTACTCTGGCTTCAGAATTAATGCAGTCTGACTGCCATGGCTCATTGCTACGGAATCCTGGAATTTGTAGTTTGCCATGGTACAAATGCTCTCTGGCAGAGAAGGTGCCACGGATCCTAGAATTCAATAGCATTGAGCCATGGCAGTTGAAGTGGTTCATTAATTCTGCAGTGCAGATGTAGCCTTTCTTTCTCCCCCATAGCTGACCCGATGAGAAAAGGAGAATTTGAACCTGGACCTGGAGGTGACCCCTCCAACTGGGAGCTCCAGGCAGGACCCTGAGACCTGGCAACCCTAATTAGCATCTGTGCACCATGCCTTCTTTGCTAATGGGTCATAAGGTAACATATATGCTTTAAGCTTACATGAAATTTACACCAGTTTAACTGTCACAGCTTCGCACAAAGAATCCTGGGAATTGGAGTTAGGGGACAATGCTGATCATGGAGCTGCAGATCCCCTGGTCCCCATCGGAGTTCCCAGGGCTCCCTGGCAAGAGGAAATGACTGTTGAACCAGGTCCAGCTTGTAAAGTAGATATGCCCTGAACCTCTCCCCTGAGTGAACACGTGCCAGGAAGGACTAGCCCTACCCAGTAATACAGGTACTATAGTAGACAGCACTGCTGGCATCAGACAAGGCTGATATCAAACTGCTCTCCTCACAGGAGAGGCTTCGAGGAGTTACTTTGGACATGGAAACATGATAAGAAAATCCCGGTGGGTCGGGACGAGTCCTGCTCATATTCAAATACTGGTCGAGCTCGTTCCGGTCAACTTCGGTCCAAAACTCGTTGGGATTTATGTGCTCCACACCATCCAGATGTTGAGATTCGGGAGGTGGGGAGAGTTGGCCAAGGTGGGCAGAAAGCCCATTGGTGGCTCCAGCACATATCTGGTTGTAGTACATACCAGGTGGGTGGGGAGTCCTCATCGCCTCGGCCAGGTGTGTTGATGTGTTGGGAGGGTAGCCCATTGGCATGTTCCTCCCCAGGGCCTTCTCGGGTGAAAACTCCATCTGAGGAGGAGGAGGTGGTGGTGGGTGATGGTGGTAGCCCCGGAAGGGCATCACGTTGCAGTCCTCTTGCATGTGAGGAGGGAAAAAGGCTGGCTCGGTCTGCTCCAAGACATCCAAGGGGGACATCTCGGGGGTCGGGAGGCCATAGTTCTCCATGTCAGAGCCCACCGAGCGAAGTTCTCGGAAGTGGTTGAGCGGAGGAGGTTGAGAGTGGGTCGGGTGGACCATGCCCCCCGAGGCACGGTGGTTCATCCCAAAGTTGTCGTTGCAAGGCTGGGAGAGGTTGTGGAGAAGAATGTTGGGTTCCATCCTCTTGATCTTTTTGGCCTGCTTCTTCCTCCTGGGGCGGTATTTGTAGTTGGGGTGATCTTGCAGGTGCTGGATCCTCAGCCTCTCTGCCTCTTCGACGAAGGGACGTTTGTCGTTGGCACTGAGGGCTTTCCACGACTGGCCTGGGAGGTCAACCCAAAAGAGAGAAGAAGAAGAAAACACAGGGCATGAACTTACAGCTGCTCAGCAATGTGGTGGAGAGTTAAAAACACCTCAGCATTGCTATTCCTGAACAACATTGGTGTGCAACTGCAGGATAGCCACAAGCACAAAGCCCCTTTGTTTTCCTCTGCAGTCCCTCTCAAAATGGTGACAAGAAAATGACTTCACTTGCTGTCACCATTTTGACAGGAGCTGAAGAGGAAACAAGAGTTATTTTGCAATAATATGGGGTCCAGGGATCCTTGTGCGGTGCAGGGTGGGGTATTTTCATATGTGCTTCATGTCCTTTGGGTGCAAAAAAAAAAAAAAATGCCTGAAAGTTGCACAAATGCACACATATAAAATTAGAATTAGGGGATTAGAGGTGCAGATGGGATTCCCCCCTAGTTAACTTAGAGTTGAGAGTGAAAACAGCTGCTAAAATTTCTTCTTCTGTTGCAGGGAAAGGTGGACTGTCCTTTCTTTTACCTGGGAACCCCATAATTCACAGATTTTAAATATTGTTTTCCTTCCTCCACCTATCCCAATTCCCATCAGATGAAAGTTAAAGGGCTGGAAATGCCTCGTTGTGCTCTCATTTGTTTGACTCAAGCTTTGGAGGAGGCTTCTTTCTCAAGTTAGACCACAGGTGAGCAGATGATACCATTTCACACTGCAATTCATCCTCCAAAAGTTTGAGCACTTCCAGATAGTGACTCAACCCCTCCAAGGGCAACTTGCTTTGGGGAAATTTTCCAGAGCATGGTGAGATGCCATCTGGACATTTTTCAAACTGGAACAGTGGGGCAACATTTGCTTCAAAACTCAGTGCAAACTAGCTTCACTGTGGTCCACGAAAGCATCTACCAAACTGGAAAGTGGAAATGAGTTGAGCCAAGAAAGAGATGGAGCTCTTTCCCCCCACCCAGTAAGCAATTCTTACTTTAGGGTTGGGTTTGCTTCCCCCCCCCCCCCCGCCTCCATTTCCTTTCTTTGTGCTGAAACACAAAGGTGATACCTACATCAGCTAAAATGTGCATTTAGTTTAGAAACTGCCCTCTCCCATATTAATGTGTAGACATGGCACACAGTGAAATGACATATAATTGTATGTGTGTGGAAAGAAAACAATGGTAAAGGGTGCTCTTTCCATTCCAAATGGACCAGCAAAACATCGGCATGAAGTTGCCACAGATGAGGGGTCACAAAAGCACACTTACAAAAAGTGACACTACTTAGAACATGTTACATTATCCATCTCTCTGATTTCTAGATTCTTGAACAGAGTCCGAATTGCCAATGGGCCAAAACTCCTATCAATAACATCTGGTAAACTGTGAAACTGAGAGACAATAATCTCCCCCTTTTTCCCCAATTCGGGGACTCAAGGAGGCTTTAAAAAAATTAAAACAGATACAATTAAAGTGCTATCACCTTCATGTTCTGCTGTTGGGCATCCCATGGGCAGCTGATATTTTCTTACAGAAGGATGAACTTGATGGGCCTTTGGTCTGCTCTAGCAAAGGTCTTTCTAAGGTCTTGTAAGAGCAACTCAGATTTTTGTGGTACATGGGTAGGAAGGACAATGTACAGAAACCTCTCTTTTCTAGAGATTTATTTCAGAAAGGGCAGAGCCAGCAATATATGGTGGTTTGATTGTCTGGCTAGCGTTCTGGGAGACCTGGGTTCAAATCCTCAGCCAGGCATGAAAACCCACTGGGTGACTTTGGGGAAGCTACTCTTTCTCTCAGCATCTTAAGAAGGTAATGGAAAACCTCTTCTAAACTAATCATTCCAGGAAAACGCTAGGAGAGAGTCATCACAAGTCAGAGTTGCATTGAAGTCATATAATAAATTTGGGAAAGGGAAGGAATAAAAGAAATGCCATTTTCCTCTGAAGAGTCTCTAAAGTCTAGCTGAAGTGGCATTTGTTATTCAGACGAGGAAGAAAAAACCTTTTTACTCTTTTGGATAAATGCAAATATGATTATAATTACTCACTAATTATAGTGAATTCAGACTTAATTAAGTCTACTGCCTATAGAAAGAATGTGAATAATGATTTCTCAGTACAGATGCAACAAAGGAGAAGTTACCTCTTTTGGACTAGAATTTTTCCCCAACTTTGGGATTTCTGCAACTTATTCCCCCCACCCTGCCCCTCAATAATTTTTCCTAGCTCCAAATATTATTGGAGTGCACCAATTGGGGTTGGGGATACTCTCCTTGCATTGTACAGAGCCGTGCAATTCTTAATAGCAGTGTATAAATCTGTTAAAATTACTACAGATCCATTGGGTGACCTTGGGCAAGTCACATGCTCTCAGCCTCAGAGGAAAGCAAAGGCAAACCTCCTCTGAACAAATTTTGCCAAGAAAACCCTATGGCAGATTCACGTTAGGGTCGCCATAAGTCAGAAACAACTTGAAGGCACACAACAGCAAACAACAAGCCTGGGTTTTTGTTTTTTGTTTGTTTGTTTGTTTGTTTTTTGGATCATTTGCCAACATCAGTTTAAAGAGGTGTGAGAAATCTACTTTGCATCGTTCTCTAATCATGGTAAGAAAGGGATGGCCTGTTTCTGTCCATCTTCACTCTCAACCAGCATGACAATCCTCAGTGGACTCTTTCAGACATGGGAAATTGGAAGTATAATCCAAGGGCAATCCAAACGCAATCCTGGGGTTTCACGTTATTGCGAATTAGAGCTTCTCACACAATTTCGGGCAAAAGGGAAGTCACTCTGAATGCAATCATGGGTTTAACGTTATTGCGAATTTAAGCTTCTCACGCGATTTCAGACAAGGGGGGGGGGTTATTTTCAGGTAATGGGAAGTAATTCCGAATGCCTTCCGAACGGAGCAGGGGTTCAGGTAAATTCGCTAAACAAGCGAATTTACATGAATCCGCATTGGCTCCATTCGGAATTGGGAGAAATTCCTCCCGTTTGAAAGAGTCCAGTATCTAATGCATCTCTCTGCCCAGCACTATGTCCCTCCATCCAATTCAAATACAACTCTTCCATTTGGATGGAAAGTAAATTTCATTTTTTAAAAAAATCCTGTCCTTGGCTTTCTTCTAGTCCATATTAAACATATTCACAAGCACTCTCTAAGGTTACAAGCAGAAGGGGGGGGGGGGAGGATGAATTTTATGATACCCTCAAGACTGTGTGTGCATATGTATATGCTTCAAGTTTCCAGCCAAAGTTTCCAGACCCCATGAATTTCATAGGTTTTCCTTAGGCAAAAGATACCCAGAGGTGCTTTGGTCAGTGCATCTGTCACCATTCATTAGAAAAGACTTGAAGGCACACAACAAAAACAACAACATGGTGTAGTGGTTTGTATCCTTGCTCAGCCATTGAAATCCACTGAGTAACCTTGGGCAAGTTACATTCTCTCAGCCTCAGAGGATGCCAAGAAACTTGCACACATACATTCTCTTGTAGAATCAGTTGGAAAGTTTGGATGGATGTGGGATATCCTCATTCTCCTCCAGATTGTGGAAATGGAGCTGCCTGTGTGATGCCTTTCACATGGAGGCGCATTATGTCTGGATGCATATGTGCCTTGAGTTGTGCATTCAGTTGTGTGTTTGGTCTCTCATGGTTGCAGAGCAAGGCTGCCATTCAACACAATGTGGGGCCATGAATCCATACTTCTGTGCAACCCCGATTTCAGTCCTAGTGGCAATGAGTTCCACAGCAGGGTTGTCAAGAAATACTTTGTGGGGGAGAGGTGACCTTCTTGCATTATAAAAGAAAAGAAGGAGGGATGGAGTGTTTTTAATTTGAGAGGGAGGGTCATCATTGGACAGCAGGTTATTATTAATTTTGCTTACTACAAATTACTCTTCCCCTGCTTTGTCACTGAAATATCCCTAAATATGAATACTATTACTTTATGATTCCAGGAGGGCACAACAACAATCACTGCCTTGATCTTTCTTAACAAGCAAATCCAGGAGTCGCCGCATGGACCACATAGCAAAGTACAATAACATCCAAAATCCAGAAAACAGTGATAATTTTATTGGGACAAGCAAAATGCACATGTTGCTAGCTTTTGAAGCACATCTTGATAAAATGCAGGCCAGTGACTAACACTGTCATTTTCTTTATCCCTCTTGTGTGATTTCTAACACCTTTGCTCCATGAAGAAGCCAGCTTGCAACATGCATTTTGGTTGGCCCAGTAAAGGATATCACTATTTTGCAGATTTTGGACAGTATTGTACTTTGATACTACAGGCAAGTATTCTCCTATGATTTCAACAGGTAAGTATGGTTTCTCTTTGGGCAAGTATTCCCCAATGATTCCCTGTGGGCAAGTATTCAAGGCTGTATTATTTCACCCTACCTGTTCAACTTGTGTGCAGAACATATTGTAAGGAAAACAGGCTTGGACATGGAAGAGGGAGGAGTAAAAACAGGAGGAAGAAATATCAACAACCTGAGATATGCCAACGACACCATAATGCTAGCAGAGAAGCTCACAGATGTGGAACAACTACTGAGGAAGATCAAAGAAGAAAGGGCAAAGGCAGGCTTAATGTCGAACATCGAGAAAACCAAAATAATGACCACTTAAGGACCTTCCCAGGTTCAACTTAGACAATGAAGAAATAGAAACAGTAAAGGAATTCCCATACCTGGGATCAAACATTGATAGAAATGGACTGCGATCAGGAAATCAGAAGAAGATTAAGAATGCAGAGGGTGGCTATGAAAGAACTAGAAAAGATCCTAAAATGCAAAGATAATACAACTGAGCACCAAAGTTAGAATCCTACAAGCCATTGTATTCACTATTACCATGTACGGATGTGAGAGCTGGACAGTTAAGAAAGAAGAGAGGAAGAAGATCCATTCCTTTGAGATTATGTGGGGCTGGAGAAGAGTGCTGTGGATCCCATGGACAGCCAAAAGGACAAACAAATGGGCCCTAGAGCAGATCAGGCCAGAAACCTCCCTGGAAGCCAAGATGACCAGACTGAGGCTGTGGTACTGTGGCCTCTGTGGCCATTATTTTGGTTTTCTCGATGTTCGACATTAAGCCCGCCTTTGCCCTTTCTTCTTTGATCTTCCTTAGCAGTTGTTCCACATCTGTGAGCTTCTCTGCTAGCATTATGGTGTCGTTGGCATATCTCAGATTGTTGATATTTCTACCTCCTATTTCCCTTCTTCCCTCTTCCATGTCCTAGCTTGCTTTCCTTACAAATATGTTCTGCATAGAAGTTGAACAGATAGGGTGAAAGGATACAGCCTTGTCTGACCTTCTGAATACTTGCCCATAGGGAAACATTGGGGAATACCTGCCCATAGGGAATAATGGGAGCATACTTTTTGTTGCTAACTGCCTTTGAGTTGATCTTGACTCATAGCAACCATATAGATGAGGCATCTCCAAGACCCCCTACACACTACTGCTCTGCTCAGGTCCTAAAAATTCATATCCATGGCCTCCTTAATAGAGTCCATCCATCAAGCATGTGGCCTTCCTCTCTTCCTACATTGCTCCTATGATTCTCTATGGGCAAGTAGTCCCTAATATCTCCCTATGGGCAAGTGTGCCTTCTCTATGGGCAAGTCTCCTCCTATGGTTTCCTTTGGGCAAGCCTTCCCTAATGTTTTTTGTGGAGCTCTTGGGCTCTGTGGCCATGTTTTAGAAGAGTTCCTTTCTGATGTTTCACCAGCATCTGTGGCTGGCATCTTCAGAGAGCCATAGATGCTGGTGAAACGTCAGAAAGGAACTCTTCTAGAAAATGGCATTGGCCTTTTTAGCTGCTGCATCGCACTGTTGACTCATGTTCAGCTTATGGTCTACTTGGACTCCTAGATCCCTTTCACATGTGGTCTCATTCAGCCAGGTGTCCCCCATCCTATATCTGTGCATTTCATTTTTCCTCCCTAAGTGCAGAACCTTACATTTCTCCGTATTGAATTTCATTTTGTTAGCACTGGCCCAGCTTTCTAGTCTATTCAGGTCATTTTGAATTTTGATCCTGTCCTCTGGGGTATTAGCTACTCCTCCTAGTTTAATGTCATCTGCAAATTTGATAAGTATGCCCCCAATTCTGTCATCCAGATCGTTAATAAAGATGTTGAATAGCACTGGGCCCAGGACAGAACCCTGTGGGACCCCACTGGTCACTTCTCTCCAGGATGAAAAGGAGCCATTGTTGGGCACCCTTTGAGTTCGGCCACTCAACCAGTTACAAATCCACGTAATGGTTACCTTGTCTATCCCACATTTTGCAAGCTTGTTTGCAAGAATGTCGTGGGGAACCTTGTCAAAGGCCTTACTGAAATCAAGATATACTATATCCACAGCATTCCCTTCATCTATGAAGCCTGTCCTAAAGAAATGAAGCCTGTCCTGGGGCACCTCTTCCTTCCCTGGATGGAGAGGCTATCTTTCTCTCGACGGAGCCTGGGATGGCCTTGGCCTTAGGAGCTGCTGCCTCGCCCGGTGGGCTCCCGTGGAGAGCGTGGCTTCCTTACCGAGCATCTTGCTGAGGACGGCGTTGTGGAGGTCCGGGTTCTGCTGGGCCAGGCGCTTCCTCTCGTCCTTGGCCCAGACCATGAAGGCGTTCATGGGGCGACGGATGCGGGACTCCTCGCTGCTGCCGCCCGAAGAAGAAGGCACCGCCGCCGCCGCTGCCGCTGCTGCTGCCCCGAGGGCTTGGCCCCTGGCCCGGTAGGCGCAGCCATAGCCCTTCCCTTCGTCCTCTGCCTCCTCCTCCTCTTCTCCTCCTCCGGCGGGGCTTTGCGAGCGGCTGGGTGCCGACCCCAAAAGTCTGCCGCCTGAGTCCCCTGCTCGGAAAGCGGCGAGGGCGAAGGGCCGGTCGGGGCTGGGGCTCCTGCTGCAGGAGGAAGAAGGGGAAGAGGAGGAGGAGGAGGAGGAGGAGGAGGAGGCGGCCGGGGGAGGCAGGGGGTCCGGGGCCAGGCGTCGGAGGGGCTGGGTCGGGGGGAAGCCTTGTCCCGGGTCAGAAGCGGGGGCTGCGGGCGGTGCGGACTCGGGCCATGAAAAGCGGCCTCGGGTTCGGGACGCTTCCTCTGCGGAGAAAAGGGGCGCAGATATATTCATTCCAGCTGGACGGGGCTCTGGGTTCAAGGCAGCAGCCGAGAGCAAGGACGGGAGCAGGAAGAGGGTCGGCTGGGAAGGAGAGAGAGAGAGAGGAGCCCCGAAAAGGAGAAGAAGGAGAATAATAAGAAGAATAGTATTTTCTTCTTCTTGTAAGGCTGAGCAGGAGGAGAGATGGAAAGGGATAAAGAAAAAGAAAAGTGAATTGCCCCAAAGAAGAGAGGGATGGAGAAGAGGAATGAAGGAGGGATCCACCACGCAAAGGGTTCCGACGGAGAGCTCTTGTCTTGGGGCTCTCTCCGACCAAGGGCTGGTGCGGAAAGGAAGGAGGCGGGAAGGAAGGGCAGCGCTATAAAGGAGGCTCCGGGGAGGAGGAGGAGGAGGAGGAGGATGAGGAGCCCAAGCTCCCAAAAGGAGGAGGGAGGGAGGCTGGGCCAGGACCCTTTGGACCCCCCTTCCTCCCTTCCTCCCTTTTGGGCAGAGCCACCCCCTTCCCTGCCTCCGATTTCGGTTTCTTCCCTCTCACACACTTCAGGCTGCATCCACACTGGACCAATAACCCGGTTTGGCAACGCTTTCATTTTTTCCTGGGTCCTGTTCTCTGCAGCAGCAGAAAACAAGCTTGCTCCCTCCTCAATATGACATCCCTTCAAGTATTTAAACAGGGCTATCATATCCCCTCTTAACCTTCTCTTCTCCAGGCTGAACATCCCCAGTTCCCTAAGGCGTTCCTCATAGGGCATGGTTTCCAGACCCTTCACCATCTTAGTTGCCCTCCTTTGGACATGCTCCAGTTTCTCCACATCCTTTTTGAAATGTGGTGCCCAGAACTGGACACAGTATTATTCCAGGTGGGGCCTGACCAAAGCAGAATAGAGTGGCACTATAACTTCCCTTGATCTAGACACTATACTTCTATTGATGCAGCCTAAAATTGCATTGGCTTTTTTAGCTGCCGCATCACACTGTTGACTCATGTTCAGCTTATGGTCTACTTGGACTCCTAGATCCCTTTCACATGTGGTCTCATTCAGCCAGGTGTCCCCCATCCTATATCTGTGCATTTTTCCGCCCTAAGTGCAGAACCTTACATTTCTCTGTGTTGAATGTCATTTTGTTAGCTTTGGCCCAGCTTTCTAGAATCATTGGGGAAGACTTCCCTTTGAGGACTAGGTTCCTAGATGCCAAGAGTGGGAAGATACTCCCAAAGGCCATCTAGTCCAGCCCCCTTCCAAGGCATCAGAAGAATGGCTTCTCCCTTCTCCCCCTTTTTGGACAAAGTTCATCATAGACAAGAAAGAGCCCCCTCCTCCAAAGACCGTCCAGTCCAATTCCCTTCCAGAGAGAGGAATGGCATCTCTCCTCTCCCCCTTTTAGAGCAAGGGTCATAGATGCCTAAAATGGGAAGAGATTCCCCCATAGGAATGGCTCCTCCCTCTCCTTCTTTTAGGACAAAGTTCATAGCAGCCTAGAATTTGGAAAGACCCTCCCAAAGGGAATCTAGTGCAACCCCCCCCCCCCCCTTTTCCCTTCCCTTACTTCTGTTTCCTCTCTCTTTCAGACATACAAGGAATCAGAGGAATGGCTTCTGCTTTCCCCCCTTTTCAGAATAGGTTCCTAGACGTCTAGATTGGGAAGAGATCTCCAAAGGTCATCTAGTCCAACCCCCTTTCTGGGGATCAGAGAAACAGCTTCTCCATAGGTCCATAGATTCTCCAAGGTCCATAGATGCCTAGAGCTGGAAGTTGGTCATCTACTCCAACCCTCTTCCTTTCCTCCTGTTTCCTCTCTCAGACACATATCAGACGACGGAAATTGGAAGTGTAATCCAATGGCAAACCAAACACAATCATGGGGTTTCATGTTATTGCGAATTAAAGTATCTCACGCAATTTCGGGCAAAAGGGAAGTCATTCCAAACACAATCATGGGTTTTATGTTATTGCGTATTAAAGCATCCCACACAATTTCGGGCAATGGGGGGTCATTTTTGGGAAATGGGAAGTCATTCTGAATGCATTCCGAGCGCAATTGGAATTCGCATAAATTCGCTCAACTAGCTCCAATTGGCTCCATTCAAAATAAAGAGAAATTCTTCCCGATTGATAAACTCCATACATGCCCAGAGAGGGAATCAGAGGAAAGGCTTTTCCTTTCTCCTACTTTGAGAACAAGGTTCATAGATGCCTCGAGTGGGAAGAGAGCCCCAAAGGCCATCTAGTCCAACCCTCTGGCAAGCAAGCAGGAAGACACCATCAAAACACCTCTGACAAATGGCCCTCCAGAAGGGTCTTTTCATTCATTCTCTTTCTTCTCTCATGCACATCTTTATCCTCCTGTCCAGGGAAATGCCAAAACCTCCTCCATTTTGAGCCTGACTGTGTCCACCCTGCATTGATAATGTGGTAGCTTCAAAAGATACACCCCAGTTATGAAATTCCCACTTGCATTTAAACTGGTTTGTGATTTGCCTTCACTCATTGTTGGTAAGTTGATTCCAAAACGTACATCGTTCCCGCTATGAAAGCGTATTTGTTCATTATCCCCTCATAATCGCTCCTTTTTTTGGCACGAATGCCACCCCCACTAGTTTGCGGCACTTCGAAATGCATGTCAATCATCCGTGCGTCATTGGTGACATAAGTGGCAGCCCGGGCAGCCTGGCTTTGGAACTACAGTGGTCCCCTGGGTTACGAAAGTAATCCGTTCCGGATTACCTTTCGTAACCCGAAAATTTTCGTAACCTGGGGGAGGCCTGGCCGGCGGCGGAGGAGAAGGGACGGTCTTCCAGCGGACCCACGGGAAGGCTGTCCCTTCCCCTCCGAGGCCTGGCCGGCGGCGGAGAAGGGACGGCCTTCCAGCGGACCCGCGGGAAGGCCGTCCCTTCCCCTCCGATTTTTTTCGTATCCCGGGGGATCCTTCGGATCCCGGGGGATACGTTAGCGGTCCCGCCGGTTTCGGATCCCGGGGTTTTTGTAACCCGGGGGATTCATAAGCCAGGGGACCACTGTATATAATATATTAAAATAAATTGATAGAAGATTTGCTTCATTGACTTTGCAACTACTTGCCGCACTATGAGCTGCCGTCGAGTTGTCCGTGCGATTGCAAAGTACAGTAGTTGCAAAACCAATGAATCAAATCTATCATTTTTTAAAATGATACAAGATTCGATGCAACAACTTGCCTCACTGATTGCAAGTAATTGCAAAATCAATGAGTTGAATCTTCTATCAATTTAATTTTTAAAAAATTGTGTGCCCATAGGTCAGACCACAAGCACAAAGGCAGCACTGGTTGATCTACCAAAAATGGAGAAAGGACGGTAAACTCCCCTCTGCCATTAGTCCTTTTCGTTCAGATTGATTATTATTATTATTATTATTAAACTTTATTTCTAAAGCGCTGTAATTATACTCATTGATTGATGCGATTCAGATCTGTCGTTCCTGCTTGCTGAACACCCTTCAGAATTGATTCTTTTCCAAAGAACCGCCAAAGAACTCGTGTCAGGAAAGAGCGGGGGTTTTTTGTGTTTGCCTCGCTTCATTGGGACTGAAACCGATCACAGTAAGATCGGACCCGGTTTCAAATGGGAACGACAGCCACATAACCTGATCAGCAATTTGTTTTAAATCATAGTGGGAACACAGCCCTCCGTTACGAAGCACAATTGGTTTAGTTTGTCCTGGAAGATGACTATATTTTGAAGTAGAGAGCAATCTGGAAAAGAGCCACTTTTATGTAACTACTGTCCAAAAGTCACCGCAGAAAGAATCCAGTTTGAGACCACTTTAACTGCCCTGGCTCAGTGCTAGGGAATCCTGGGAATGGTACTTTATTGTGGCACCAGAGCTCTCTGACAGGAGGAGGATGAATGACTCACAAAACCACAGAGCCCAGGATTCCCTGGCACTGACTTAAAGTGGTCTCAAACTGTGTTATTTTTGCAGTGTGGATTCGGCTGCAGTGGAATAGCAAGGGACAGATGAGGCTCAGGCTGAGGTTTTAGAGCTGGATTCTCATTCGCCACCTGCATTATCAGAAAGGAAAACATCCCCCCAAAAGGTCAGGTGTGGGGAAAGAGGTGGAAAATAGAAAACCACTTTAAAGGGAAACATGATTTTTAACTTTTAGGTTTTGTATCTTTTAAAAGTACTTTTATATTGTCCTTAGATGATTTTAATTGTTTTATTTTTTTATTTTTTTTGTAATTTAAATTAAAAAAAAAGAAATGTGTGAGCTGCCTTGAGTCCTCTTCTGGAAGAAAGGCAGCATACAAATGAAATAAATAAATGATTTATTTATTTTGCTTCAAAGATGTATATCCCATCTTTCTCCCATAAATAAATAAATAAAATATGGTTTGAAATTGTTGACTTAGGTCAACACATCTTTATTGGCAGCTTTGGTTTGGAAGGTCCTTGGGACAGGGACCGCTGCTATTTTGCAAAGCTTATTTGTTTTGCTATGTTTTAATAGTTAGAATAATAAACAGAATTGCATCAGTTAAGAATACAACATAGGTTCAAATATGCATCCATTTAAAATTTAAAATAAACAAGATACATATTAAAACATCTAGGTTAAAAATTCACCATTTAAAATTTATGAAATAAAAAATTAAAACACTTCTATCCTGCCTTTTATCCCAGGATCTCAGGGCAGGGTACAATATATAAACAACACAATTGTTTGTAACTGTTGTGTTTTAATATTAGTATTTATTTATCTATTTTTAAATTTTGCAATTAATGTTTCATTTCTAACCATTTGAAGTTGTTGTCAGCTGCCTTGAATCCCATTATGATGAAAATGCAAGATAGAAATCCAGTGAACAAACAAAGAAACAAACAACGTTTCCCAATTAAAAGAAGAAATAATTTGAACAAGGTAAGAAAATACTGAGAGGCAACATGGTTTGACTCTGGAGAGCAGGATTCACTCATAACAATGCCTTTGAAATATGTTGATTGCAATCCATATGGGACCATGCAAAATAAACAGGTTTGTTTTAAATGTATCACAAGATTATCCCTTAATTTGATCCTTTTTTGATCCTACCTTTTTTGTGATTTTGGTTCTAAGGTGCAAATATTCTTAGATCTTCCAGAAGTTACTTTTGTAGACAAACTCCTTATGGCAATAGTGGCTGGAAAACTCTGGGAGTATGATCCCCCCAAATAATAATAATAATAATAATAATAATAATAATAATAATATAATTTATTACATTTTCTCCCCAAAGTTGGAACTGAAAGGGGCTTACAATGTAAAAGAATAAAATTTAAAATATACAATAGTGAACATTATTCTCCTTTTCCTACTTCTTTCTACTTTCTCAAGCATTATTGTCTTTTCTACTGAGTCATGTCTTCTCAGGGCGACAGGGTGGTGTAGTGGTTTGAGTGTTTGACTAGGACTCTGGAGACCAGAGTTTGAATCCCCATTCAGCCATGGAAACCCACTGGATGACTTTGGGCTAGTCACACTCTCTCAGCCTCAGAGGATGACAAGGTCAAACCCCCTCTGAACAAATCTTTCCAAGAAATGCATTGATAGGTTCATCTCAAGGCCACTATAAGTTGGAAATGACTTGAAGGCACACAGTGACAACAACAACATGGTTTCTCATGATATGCCCAAAGTATGGCAGCCTCATTTTAGTCTAGTTGGCTTCTAGGGATGCTAAGGTGCACCTTCTTGGAAAGAAACTCTTACTGGGAATGGCATTTTAGGAAATGTATTTAGGATTCAGGGGTTTAGAGGAGACTATTGTGGTTCACCAGACCGAAAAGGAACAACATTTTGAATAACACTGGACTTCCCCCTCTGACAACCAGCCAGAAAATCCAGTTTAGCAAGGAAAGGTCCCCCACTCTCTCAATTTTTCACTCCCGCAATGTTTGCAAACATGCCCCAGACACCAGCTTGAAACGTGAAACTTTGCATTGACTCAGACGGGGGTATGGAGTTGTGCAAGAAACTGGCAGTGGGAGATTGCATGCTATGAGGGGTGTGTGTGTGTGTGTGTGTGTGTTATGTCTGGAAATGATTTGGGAAAATCCAATCCGTATATTACCCTGAACAAAGCAACCGTCCTCTTCCTTTGGTTCACTCTTCAGACTTCTAGACAAAAAATAAAATAAAAAAAATCAGCCAAAGGTGTAAGCCTCATTTCTTGCTGGTCAATCTGTTTGGGATTTCCAGACATTCAGTTTCGACACATGTGGGTCCATCTCATATTCTTGCAAATTCCTGGTCAGCGTCTGCTTTTCCATGGTGTGTGTGGGCGCGTTTGTGTTGCCACAACTCATGCTCTCCATGCACAAGGTACCAGCTCATTCAGACAAGTACATGTGAAAAGGATCCAGGGGTCTTAATAGACTTCAAACTAAACATGATTTAAAAGTGTGAGCCACCATCCAAACAAGTCAGCACAATCCTAGGCTATATCAGTATACATTTGGCCCTCCAAATTTGTGGCTTTGACTTCTGCAGCTTTCATTATTTGCAGTTTCGTTTAATATGTTCTCTCTAGGAATCTCTAGGTCCTCCAGTGCAATCTTGCTGGACGTTGGCTGGAGAACCTAGATGTTTCTAGAGGAAACACTTCTCTAGGCATTTGTAGGTCCTCCAGCATGATTCTATGATCAACTTCTGGCAGATGTTCACCACAGAG
The DNA here is from genome assembly GCA_034509955.1 of Urosaurus nigricauda. Classification (NCBI taxonomy): domain Eukaryota; kingdom Metazoa; phylum Chordata; class Lepidosauria; order Squamata; family Phrynosomatidae; genus Urosaurus; species Urosaurus nigricauda. The sequence goes on from JAOEGL010000004.1 coordinate 7,220,357, forward strand.
TTGCATTGGAGGACCCAGATATTCATAGAGAGGTGTTCTGTGAATAGTTTTATTATTATTATTATTTGCAGTTTTTCCACATTCAGAGGAATCCTTCATCCCTAACCCCAGTGAATGTGGAGAGACCTTACTGTAATGTCAAGGAGACTCTGGAAGACTCTGTTGGGCATGAATATTAACAAGGTGGAACGTGCCCTGAGGAGGATGAACAATATGGCAAATGGTCTGGAAAACAAAGCTTTAAAACAGGGGTTCCTAATCTGGGGTGAGAGATGAACGTTCAGTGGGTGCGACCAAGAAGGTTTTGTATCCCTGACTGACAAGTCACAACTCATCACTCAACCAGGTCCCAGTGTGCCTTGAGAAGTGGCAATAGGTACCTATGTTTCACAGATAGTCTTCCCATTGTTTATTCAATCAGAGGAAGAGAATTTTACATTTTACAGTAGTTTACATTTTAAAAAATGAATTAGAATTCAATTGTTCAATTTGGATTGCCATTTAATGTGTGTTTGTGTGTGTGTGTGTGTTGTGTGCCTTCATGTTGTTTCCATCTTATGGCGACCCTGGGGCAAATCTACCATAGGGGTTTTCTTGGCAAATTTCATCAGAGGGGATTTGCCTTCCACTTTAACCGAGCATTATTATCTTAAGGTTGCCATAAGTTGGAAATTATTTGAAGGCATACAACAACAACATCAACAACATAATGGAGAAATTGGCTGAAGTTGAAATCAAATCTACACTGGAATCCAGGAAGAAATTGAATACAGACCAAAGCAGGACGTGTTGGTAATCATAGGTGATTGGAATACAAAATAGGAAACAGAGTAGAATCAGAATTGTAGGAAAATTTGGCCTAAGATCAAGACATGAAACAGGAGAGCAACTGATTGAATTTTGGGAGGCCAATAGATTTGTTCATTGCAAACACATTCTTCAGGCAACCAAAGAGGCAACTGTATACATGGGCATCCCTTGATGACCATTATAGAAATCAGACTACATAACTAGAAGCAGAAGATCAGGAAGTTCCATTTTCTTTGCAAATACAAGACCAGGAACAGTTTGTGGTGAGGATTATGAAGTGTTCAAAGAATTATAGAGTCAAAGAGTTGAAAGAGCCCCTATGGGGCCATTCAGTTCAACCCCATTCTGCCATGCAGGAATACAGAATCAAAGCACTCCCAACAAATGGCCATCCAGCCACTGTTTAAAAACTGAGACTCCACCGTTCTATGAGGGAATGTGTTACACTATTGAACAGCTCTTGCCCTTAGGAAGTTCTTCCTAACGTTGAGGTGGAATCTCTCCTCCTGTAGTTTGAATCCATTTTCTAGTCTCTGGGGCAGCTGAAAACAAGCTTGATCCTTCTTCCACATGACATCCTTTCAACTATATAAACATGGCTATCATGCCAATTATGAAACAGCAGTCATTAAGCCATAATGAAAAATTACCAAGCAAGCAGCAAGGGAAAACTCTCCATGTTGAACCTCCTCCTTACTTTCCCAAATGTTCTTGTTATTAGTAGGATGGGCCAGTTAGTTGACCTTAGGATCAGTAGCAGAGGTGCTAAGAAACTCGGCTTTTTCTTGATATTCTTAAGACTGAACCAATAACTTAGAAATGTCTGAAATTGTCTCTGATTCAGACTACTTTTTCTATAGCAGGGCTCTGTTTTAATTTGGCTTTATAGTCATGTCTCACCAGATACCAGTTGATACCAAAATGTGCTCCTCTGTTTTGAACTCAACGCTAGGAAATTGTGCAAGGGTTTGTTTTGCCATGATTCAATGCATTTTAGTGATCCAACACATCTGAGATACGACACACAGCTATACACACTTGTGGTCTAATGACAAGAGTCAGTCTAAATATCAGAGCCTGCCATGACTATTGACATTGAGACGGTGTTCTTGCAGACATAGTTAAGCAGCTACACTTCCCATTCTGCCAAGATGATCAGATTCAAAAAAGGACCAGGGGTCCTGCTGAGGATGTAAATCTTCATAGATGTCATTCTTATGGGGAAGAACAAATAATTTTACCGTATTTCTTCCTGCTGGGAGAAAGTCTGCAAAACCTTCAGTCTTTACAGTTCAGTCTATTTGCAGTTCAGGCCTATCCATTGGACCTTTCATAAGCGACCTCAAGATAGAACCACTTCCAACCATGATGGCATGAAAAACAGATGGCCTTTAGTCATTTTAGTGATTTCAGTAATATTATTATTATTCATTTTATTTATATAGTCCTGTAAATTTACACAGTGCTGTACATACAATCGTGAATTAGATAGACAATTGTGAATTAATTAAAAAATTAATAATTGTTGTTATCTCATTGATTGTATTTTTATATGACATTGTATTGAATTGTCTATTTTATCCTTGATGTACTCCTGTCTCGATCCACAAGGAAAGGTGGGAAATATAAATAAAAATTATATTTTATTTAAATTTTAAATTTTAAATTTTAAATTTTATATATAAAATTTAAGCCGCTCTGATAGCCCTCAAGGCTGAAGGGTGGTGTATAAATCCTCTGATAAATAAGTAAAATAAAAACAAAATCTTAATGTAGGGGGAGGGTAAGGCAGAAGATGGCATTTGCTGCGAAGAAAAGATTACAGTATTGTGCAGAAAATGTTATTTTCTGTAGAGAATTTTATTATATGTGCAGAAATTTAGGTGTTTTTTTTTTTTTTGCTGTTGTTGATTAAGAATATTTTTTTGAATTTTTTGCTCAAGAAACATTTCCTACACAGAAAATGCAAATTTAATGGCAAAACCCCCCACAAAAAAGCCCACATGTGATTTTTATTTTTTTAATTTTTTGCACAAAATACATCCTGAGGCACAGAAATTCATGTCTATCAAGAATCCTCCTGGTCAAGGTTTCCAGACACTCAGGATATCCATTTTGGATCTATTATTAAAATATTTTTGGAATACTCTTTCCATTCCTAGCTCCTGCACCCCATGCATCCCCATCATGTCAATCTCCATAGCCAGCCCCACTCCACCCCACCAGAATAATAATAATAAAAATAATCCCAAATGTAGGCATCTCTGTTTGATCCCTACCAAGAAGCCAATTCTAGCAGTTTTCAGCCTGAAAGCTATTTAGCTAGGTTATTTTTTTTTAAATAATAATTTTCATTATTCTTCCCTTCCAACTAACAATATAATTATAACAATATGTCAAATGCAGTCATACATTATCAAATAAAATCACCTGTAAATCACTTTTGCGTCATGCATTTTACACTTCAAACCTGCAGGCTCTGATAGTCCCATTCTTATGATAGAAAGCATCAAGTCTTCAGCGTGAGATTGCCCAGGACTTGTAGTTAATTTGGCTTCCTATAGGCGGCATTTCTTGCCTGAAGTGATGAGTTCTAATCTCCTATCTTAAACTCATGACATCCTGTCAACTGCATGGAAATGGTTTTTGCTGACTGAAGGACAAGGTGGTATAAATATAGAAAGACGTCGATTTGAGAGCAAAACCTTGCTGATGACAAAGAGTGAAGTGCAAAGGCAGGTTCGTGGGAATGTTTATATCTGCCTCGCTTGGCTCATGCAATTGCAGCTGAAGGTCTATGCAGATAAAAGCAGGATTTTAGAAAATAGGAAAGGAAAAGAAGTCCTTTTTTCACCCTTGCGGGTGGCATGGGTCACTCATTGATCATCATAATTTATACAATTGTGCAGCTTCAGCTGTGGGTTTCCCAGTGAAATTTTAAAAGCAGTTAAAAACAATTCTCCATGCAGGGATTTAACTAAGGGGGCAGGAATGAGATTTACCATTACTCCTCATAAGAATTCTACCTCCCCAAGGCTGCATCCAGTTTGACACCACTTTAACTGCCATGGCTCAGTGCTATGGAATTCTGGGAATTGAAATTTTTTAAAAAACATTAAGCCTTCTCTGACACTGGTGCCACATAAACTACAATTAGTCTATCAAAGCTCATACTGCCAACTTCTTTTTTCTGTTAATCTCAAGGGTGCTATAAGATTTCTCTACATACTGATTCTACAGATTAACACGGCTATATTTTTGAATTCTACAATTCCCATAATTCCATAGCATTGAGGCATGGCTGTTAAAGTGGTGTCAAACTGGATTAATTAATTCTGCAGTGTGGCTGCAACCTAAATGAAATTTTCGTCCAGTCCCTAGTAACTTAAAGCTTCCATTTTAAACAAAAGGAATAAAATAAATAGCAGCATTTAGAGATAGTGGCTGGAGTTCAACACGGGATTTAATGTCTTTGTAAGTGGACTGACTTAAGTAGGAAACAGAACTGAGAGTTTCGAACATCAATATTCACCTAGGGTCTGTCATGATGTTATAATGTACAAGAGTTCATTCTGCAGTTGTAGCTAGCAGAGGGACTGAATCATCACAGTTTCTGTGTGCAATGACTACCGATCTGCATTGGGCCACTCCTGATGAATCTGTCCATCTGGAGTGCAGTCTTCCTCTTTTCCTACTGCCTTCTACCTTACCAAGCATTATTGTCTTTTCTTGTGAGTCATGGCTTCCCATATGTCCAAAGTATGACAGTCTACTTAGTCATCTTGTTTTCCGTGTATAAGTGGAAAGATATCTGCCCCAGTTTTAAAAGTAGCCATTGATTATATATATATATCCAATCATTTTCCAGGCTATCATTCACTGAAGATGCCAGCCACAGATGCTGGCGAAACGTTAGAAAAGAACTCTTCTAGAACATGGCCACATAGCCCGAAAGCTTCACAAAAAACTATGGATGCTGGCCATGAAAGCCTTCGACTCCACATTAGCCATTGATTCTTTCTTGGGTTATTCTAAATTCTAAAGGGCTTAAGGTTACATCCATGGTAACAATTCAGTGAGGTAGTCCAGACTACAATATAGTGATGGAGACCAGTAATCTTTACAGCTGAGTGTGGACTTGAACCATGGAACACCATGGCTTTCTATTTTCTTGCATTCATTTTCAATACAAACCTCTGTGTTGTAGGTATGTCCAGATTTACAGCTGTGTATTTGTGTCTTAGAAATGTTGCCCAGCTCTGTTCAATTATGCTTTAAGAGAACTCAGATTCTGGATACAGAACATCTGGCAATTTTGGGTTGGGTCTAGCCACAAGAAATGGAATGACTGGTGATGACTTCTCATATTCTGAAGCTCTTAGCATGACATAGCACAATGCACAATACTGTCACATCCTAGAATCTATACTTCCTGCACTACCAAGTTCTGCAGTTTGATACTGCTTTATCTGTGATAGCTAAGGAGTCCTGGGAATTTTAGTTTGGTTTTTGTTGTTGTTAATTGCCTTTAAGTCAATCCAGCTCATGGCAATCTTGTGAATGAGACATCTCCCAGGCTTCCTATTTTCCACCATTCTGCTTAGGCCCTGTAAATTCATGCCCATGACCTCCTTCATAGATTCTATCACCTAGCATGCAGCCTTCCTCTCTTTCTACATTCCTCCCCCTTTCCTAGCATTATTGTCCTTTCCAATGAGTTGTACCTTCTCATGATGTGGCTGAAGTATGATAGCCTCAATTTTATCATCTTGGCTTCCAGGGAGATTTCAGGCTTGATCTTTTCTATGACCCATTTGTTCATCTTTTTGGCTGTGCATGGTGTCCTCAGCACTCTCCTCCAGCACCATATCTCAAAAGAATTTATTTTCTTCTTGTCCGCTTTCTTTACTGTCCAGCTCTCACATCCATATATGGAGGTGGCCTGTTGGGTGCCAACCCTCTTCTGGGGTGTTAACACCTCTTCTGGGGTGTCACCAGGTGCAGGCTGAACACCCCCCCCCCTTCACTCCCCTAGTAACTACACTGGTCAGTATCTCACCTGACACCTTAGCAACTGCTGAACCACTTCATCTCACAGAGCCCTCAATTGGAACCTCTGCTTCTGGAATAAATTCAGTATCAGTCTCTGCACTCCTGAAAGTCCCTATCTGCTCCCACCTTTGATATCATTAGTTCTTGTATGTGCGCATGAGTGATTGTCTTTGTGCGAGTGCTTGTTCACTTTGATCTGCAAATAAAACTACATTTGGACCTTGCATTCTGAAGTTTTGTTTATCACAACCAATGTACACAGGCTTTATCTCAGCTTTCAGTTGCCCAAAGCCCTCTGAGCAGCTTTACTACAAATTTTAGGAAACGAAATTCCACCTAAACATTAGGAAGAACTTCCTGACAGTAAGAACTGTTTGACCATGGAAGACATCCGAAGGGGGAGTGACACCACTGCTCCTCAAACATCTGTATTTTGGCAGAATCAGGCTGTGGCACTCATCTGTTTCCCTTTAAAAGTCTTTAAGAGATGGTGGGAGTGGGAGTGGGGTGAAGCTCAGTGGGAGGAGAAGGGAGAGCCTTTCCAATTTTTAAAACTAAAATTTCAAATTTTAAAATTTAAAATTTAGTTTTTAATTTTTTTTGACATTTTGAAAATTTTAAATTCTTTTAAGATTTTCTTTAAAAACATCACATTTTAACCAAATCTTTACTATGTATATGATAATAATAATAATAATAATAATGCGCTACATTTAGGTTGTGTGCATAATATTGTAATTTGAAGGTATTATTTTAATTTTGATAGTTGTTTATGTCACAACTATTAGCATTACATTCAGTGGTATATGGGAATTATGATCTATCAATAATTTTAGTGCAAAAAAGTTTTCCTAAGGGATTCTGTATAGTGTGAAATGGGAGGGGGTCAAGGGGAGGGTGATACGAACGCTAGGGTTGCCACTGCTATCAGGAGTGCTTTGACAGTATATTCCTGCATGACACAATGAGGTTGAACTTGATAGTCTTTAAGGTATCTTCCAACTCTATGATTCTATGATTCTATGAAAATTCTTCTATTAAATATTAGATGGCAGTGCCCTCCGGGACCCTGATATTTTGGGTAACACCCTGAAATCTAGCAACCTTCTGAATCACTGACCCTTGTCCATGGTTTACCCTGGCAAGGGAAAGTGATTTAGGTTGGGCTGTGCACTCAGGGTATGATATAAACATAGGGCCTGGTGGCCAGGGTGTGACATAAACACGGCGCCCAGCCAGTCTGTTGGACTTTCACTAGGAACTCAAGGCCTCCGCTTCCCATGGGGCCTCTAAGTCTTGGCTGTGTGCACAGCCACCATGCACCACGCACCAGGAGACCTTGTTAGGGCCATGCAGCAGATAAACATACCGCAACCAAGGGCCTGATGGCTGTAAACAAGGGAAAAGCTGGCCAAGGCCTCAAAATGCGAAGCCCAGGAGTGGGGGTGTCACAGAGATGTGGACGTGTGCTGGGGGCTGCCTGCCACTTCAATCTTCTCACCCTTTGTATTTGCAGTGGCTGCACAGAGGCAGGAAATGTCGGATCTTCCTGGGCAGAGATAAGATCGTCGTGAGAGGGGAAAAAAAGGTCCATCGGGTGACCTCTCCCATCACCCTCCTCAGCAGTGCTGGCGTCTGGCAAGCTAGACCATGGCCCGGCAGCCCACTCTTTCTCTGGCTCTCTTTCTCTATCTGCACCATGTTTTATTGGAATCTTGCATCCCCCCTCCTTCCTCTCGCCCACCCTGCACATGCATGGAGACACAGGCACACCAAGTATGTCACACACCCAGTTTCTCTTTTTAGCTCCTTGTGTCTCCAAGCGTCGGGACCACACCTTGGAGAGAGGAAGTGTGGCTGCACAGGACTCAGCAGCTTAGCACTCTTTGAAACGCACAAAGGGTTTACGGGGCAGGGAAAACTCTCCCTCTCTTGCCTATTCTTCCTCTACCGCTCTTAAACTTGTGATTGTTTCTCAAAACCTGAGATCTGAAGTCTAAAAATGGCATGCAGACACATGGGTGCAATGCCCCCAGACCCTCCAATTGTCCCAATTTGGCAGGGACAGTGACAATTGTCACATGGGGCTTTTCCCAGCTTTGTAGTGTTATTCTATCATTATTGAGCAAGAACGATAGAATTGCAATATTAAAACACTTACTTTCACACACAGGTTGCGATAACACTTTATTAAAAATTCAAAAGCGGCAAATAGCACAATTGATTCCACACGTCGGCAGCTTTTAGTGTTTGTTGATCTCACATTTGCACAGATGGGATGAGAGTGACCCCATGAGCCTCAGAAGACGTCTCATTCGGATAGGAATTATAAGGGAGGGGAAAACCAGTTAATCTCTCACTGCTTACTTAACTGTTCTGTGTGACATAGGAAAAGTTTCTGTCAAACTGCACTCTGGGGTAATATCCAGATGGATTGTCGAATTGTTTATATATTGCTATTGAATCGTAATTGCTTTTCATACTATCTGCAATAGTGCAAATGAAAGGTGATCGCCAAGCCATTCACACTTTTTTAAAAAAATCATTAATGGGTTATTCCAGTAGCACAATGCTGTTAGGATGTTATACGAACGATAGGAGGATGACATTATGTAAAAATCTTTCCCCCAATCGTGCAAGAATGAGGGTAACAATACACTTCCCTAATGCTTTTTACCCCATGTGATAATCTTCAGTCTGAAAGCAGTACCACCCTCCTGACTCTATAAGCCCCAGGTTGACTAAGGAGAAAAGCTGTGTATTCGTTCATGGCAAGAAGTTGGAATGGATGGCCCTTATGGTCTCTTCCAACTCTATGATTCTATGAACTCTCTTGCAGCATTGCCTGGCTGGCATACTCTGCATCTCTCCTGATTTGGCAAATACAGTCCCAGTTAATCCTCTGTCATCCTACTTTTTCAGCTGCTTTAAAATATTCCAGTTTCTCCTACTTCCCTCCTCCATCCTCAGCCTATTTCAATTGCTGCAAACTGTCTCCAAAGTGCAAAAGTAGTGTGTAACCTATTAACTTAGCAGGGAGAGGGAAGCGAAGAGAAGGAACGTAATCTTGCCCTCCCTATCAGACAGACAAAAGCCAAGTGCTGCAGCTTCTCCTAGTCTGACCATTCTTCCTCATTAATGACTTCTACCATTTTCATCATACTCCAGTGTTACTTGGCCATACATGTCCCAGTTTTTATCTGTGAAATGTTGGCGGATATGCACCTCCTGCCAAAAAAACCCCCCAACAAACAAACAAACAAAAACCCCACTCACACTACACAGTTTCAACACTCTGACTCCACTTTAGCAGACATGGCTGCATCCAACTGAACCTTGGACCTTGTAGTTTGGTGAGGGACTTAGAATTCATTGCCAGAGATTGCTGGTGCCTCCCCAAACTACAAATCCCAGGAACCCTTAGGATGAAACCATGACATTTAAGATGAAATCACAGAGGTGTAAAGGTGTGGTGTGGAACTGCCAAAACTCATCTGTGACCAGCCTTAATTAGACACAGGAGGGTTGGCAGAATAACACAGTTCCCCATTATGTAGTTTGGCCCTGTATTTTAAACGAATTGTAGACAAAATGATGTTGGGTTCCCTTATGAACTTTGCAGTGTTAATGTAGGGAAAATAAAAGGGAGAACCAAGGCCTCTTTTGGCTTTCCTGACATATGTTGTTGAAGGACATGAGGAAGGGTGGGAGCATTAGCCCTTGTCTCTGTTGCCATGTGAAAAATGGCAGCTTCTGTGCAAATGGGGTGACTCTAAAACTTTGCATTCAAGTCCAAACAAGGTGCTATCCACATGCTGAGCTTATTTTATGGACAGGGTTCAGCACTTTGGATAGCTTCATGAAAGTTCGGTTTAAACAAAGCCTGAAATAGATTCAATGCCCCATAGACATGGAAGATACTCGATGTCATTGGATGTGTTTGAGATGGATGCCTCCCTCTGTCTGTGAAGACTTCTCAAATAAGCATGGGCCCAGATTTCCCACCATTCTTTCTCATTCACAAAGAAAAAGGGCTGTCCTTATGGTCTCCCAGAATGGGGGCGAGGAACAGAGGGGGATCGATCCCCCCAAGACTAGGCTGGTGGGACACTCCCTTGAAATGATCAGGCAAAATTGGACCAGCATAAACCCTATATAGCTGAACTGCCATAGGAATCAGAAAGGTCCATCAGCACTTCTCATGTTGAACCTGTGTTGACAGAGGTCCTGTGCTGGTCCACCCAATTTATGGAAATGGTTTGCAACCCATGTGTTGTTCATTGGCCCATAACTTAAGACAAAACAAAAGAAAGAAAGGGAAATAAACAAAGAAAAAAATAACAGTCTCTGCAAAGGCTGCCTTAATTCAGTCAGATGGGGTATCAAATCATCATTTTTGCTTCCATTTTGTCACTCATGTTGTAGGCTGGGGGGGGGGGGGGAAGCAAAGCAAAGAAACAGGATGACCCATCTGAGGTTGCACGTTGGAAGAAATGCTTATGTGGCATTGAAAATAAAAGTAAGCAACAACAGAAGATTTTATACCATGTCATTAATTTTAAACTTCCAGATGGGTTGTACCCTCATTTTTTTATTGTTTGTTTGGAATCCTGCGACCTGTTACATTAAGTAACTGTAGCGGAGATGCTAAAATAAACTTTACCGAATTGTGAGGATGCCTAATGAGACACCAGCAAGACTGGCCAAAGTGGATTTGTGTATAATGCACACTGGGACTGATGCAATGTGAATCAGGACTGACACGATGCACATCAGTCTCATTCTGCATTGGTCACCAATGTGCATTGGGCACATTGCATGTTCTGCTGCATAGTAATATAACAGCAGGATATGGATGTTTAGCACAGTGTAAGTCCACTAATGAAGATGTAAGTTCCCAACGGGTCTCTGGGTGGTATTTTGATATTGCCTGTCAGCACATAAGTGCTCCTGAGGTGATCAACAAATAAAAGCAGTGAAAACAGCACAAATAATTAAAAAAGACAATTTTGAAATTTTTCAAAAATGTTTGCAAACAGTTTTAAAACAACCACACCATCCAATTTTAGAACAGTTAAAAAAGAAATTTCAGAGCCAAACCAGCCTCTGTTTTACCTGCTAGTTGGAAGCTCAAAAGAGATGGATATACAGGGGTAGCCATGTTGGCTGTATAGCAACTCACAACAACACCCCAAATCCACAAAGCAATGAAATATTTATCAGGCTGTCCAAAATACACAAAATACATGTTGCAAGCTTTCAGAGCTCCACTGGCTTCTTCATGAGGTAAAGGTGTTAAAAATTATACAGGAGAGGAAAAAAATATGATGATGATAGTTACAGGCCTGCATTTTGTCAAGATGTTGTCATTGGTGTTTTCAGTTAAGATGGTATGGAGGGATATCCATGCAGGCAGGCTGTTCCTCTTTCTGGCCAATAAAACATTTAGTAAAAATCATGCATTACTTGGTCACACAACCGTAAACCTTGGTGCCTGTCTTGAAGTTCTAGGCACATGATAGGTTTCTGGGGCTTTGGAAATGTTTTCCCCTTGCTGCCATGAGACTTCAGGGACTGTTGCATGCTATACAATTATAGTACTATGATTTCCCCTTTAACTCATGTGGCAGCATGTTATGTAATCCTGGGGCTTGTAGTCTGGTGAGGCATTGGAGCTCTCTGGCTTAGAATTATACGTATCCATCCCTAAACATAAAATCATCATGTTCTTTATAGATTATAGGAAAGCTTTTGATTTTATAGATCATAAAAAATTATGGATCACTCTTTAATGGATGTGCCACAAGTACATTTGAGTGCTCTGATGCCTAACCTGTGCTCAGGACAATTGATTATCATCAGTAGAGAATAAGGAGAAATGGAAAAGTTTCCAGTGGGAAAGGGGGCAAGTCAGGCAAGGCTGAATATTATCAACCTATCTGTTTAATTTATATGCTGAACATATCATATTTAAAGGAGGATTAGACTCGGAGGAAGAAGGTGTGAAATTTTGAGGAGGAAGCATCTTTTAAGATATGAGGATGACTCCTAGCATACCACTAGCAGAAAATAGCAAAGACTTGGAAGGATTACTGAAGAAAGTCAAGGAAGAAAGTGCAAAGGAATGATCACAAGTGCTTTACATAACTTTAAAGGAGATGATAAAGACATTGACATTGTTCAAGGTTTCCCATACCTTGGCTGAGTCATTAATCAGTCAAGAAAAGAGAAGGAAGTTAGGACTTGGAAGGGCAGCTATAAAGAAACCTGAAGTGTAAAGATGTATGATTGAATAATGAAATTAGGATTGTCCATGCCATCATATGCCCCATTTCTGTATATGGTTGTGAAAGCTGGACAGTGAAGAAAGCTGATAGAAAGAAAATTGACTCATATGAAATGTGAGGCTGGAGAAGAGTTCTGTTAAAAAGATAAATGAATGGTCCTAGAGCAAATCTGTGTGTGTTTTATTGATTACAGCAAAGTCTTTGACTGCACAGATCACAGAAACCTATGGCTTGTTCTTAGAGGAATGGGAGTGTCATAACATATGATTGTCCTGATGTACTCAGGACAATAGGCTACTGATAGGACAGAAAAAAAGGAATGGTTCCCAGTCAGCAAAGGAGTCAGGTAATGCTGCATACTATCACTCTGTTTATTCAACCATGGAAAACACAGAGGTCCATGGAAAACACAGAGTGGCTCAGACCACATCTGAGGGAGCCCTGGTCTGTGAACAACATGGTTAGGGCTTGGGTGGATTTATACCCCATTTTGAGGGAAGTGTTGTATTATATTCAGTATGACAAAGGCCGTAATGGCTTTCTCTGGGAGACTGACAAATGGGTCCAGAATGACTGATGGCTTTAGTTCCAGAGTGACACTGCATTGATTATATCTGAGATTTCTAATTTCATGAGGGATTTAGACTACTCAGCCTGAATGCAACAATGGCTTCCCAAACTACAGATCCCAGGATTCCACAAGCTGTTACCATGGCAGTTGAAGTGGTGTCAAAGTGATGTACCTGTGTATGCTGAAAGAGAACAACATGTGTTTGGGTGTAGCTGAGGTCGTTTTCCATGTGTGTGTGTGGAATACACTTGCATAGGACTGTGGGAGGTATTGGCTACCCTGACTACGTATCTCCTGCCTTTTTAATCAGTCCATTTTTGTTGCTGTTTATTGCAATGCTCAGGATTTACTACAGTGACAGCACATCGTTTCCAGAGTGGAGTGTTATACTCCTGTCAACTATTTCCAGATGCCCAGAAGCATGCTTGGGGGGGGGGGGGGTTGGCTTTCTTTTGTTTTCTTGGTGGTGGTTGGTTTCAGCATTAAGGAATTACCTCAACGCAATGCAGCATGCTTGCCAAAGGCATGGACACAACTCGTCCGACTGGCCATGGAGAGAGGAAAGCAATTGGCTGCCGTTCAATGGCATCAGTACACAATTTATTTACTGGATTATAGCTCCACGTTCAAGAGCATTTCCTGGTTAAATGAATAGCATCTAGAGCTCAGCAGGAGCAAAAAGCTTCACTTGGTGGAAAGGAAGCACAACAGGGAAGAGACAACAATTCACACACTCAAAACAAATGGGTAACGGCCTTGTTTTTCTGGCTTCCTTGCATAAAGTGAGTGTGTGGGTATATATGTCTTCAAGTCGCATGTCAATTTATGGCGACTACATGAATCACAAAGACCTTTATTAGGCAAGGAGTACCCAGAGGTGGTTTTGTCAGTTTCTTTCTCTGAAATGTAGCCTACAGCACCTGGTAGTCACATAAAGTACAGCTCATGAAATACAGTAGCTGGTGAGCAGGAACAAAATCACCTTAGTGGTGGTACCCTGGTTGCAAGTTGCTCTCCCTGAGAACACAATACCGGGGGCATCACTAGGGTTGACATCATCTGATGTGGTAACTCAAGGTGTCACCTCCTCCTTTAACCTCCTTCCATACTGCACCATACAGAATCCTTGGTAATGTTTTTTTGTACTAATAGCATTCATAAATCATAATTCCCAAATATCACTGAACATCATGGTAACATTTCATAGAATTATAGAGCTGTAAGAGACCACAAGGGCCATCCAGTCCAACCCCATGCAGGAACTCCCAATGAAAACATCTCTGACAGATGGCCATCCAGCCTCTGCTTAAAGACCTCCAAGGAAGGATACTGCACTATACTCCGAGGGAGTGTGTTCCACTGTTGAACAGCCCTTACTGTCAGGAAGTTCTTCCTAATGTTGAGATGGAATCTCTTTTCCTGGAGCTTGCATCCATTATTCCGGGTCCTAGTCTCTGGAGCAGCAGAAAACAAGCTAGCTCCCTCCTCAATATGACATCCCTTCAAATATTTAAACAGGGCTATCATATCACCTGTTGTGATATGATATCTTGTGACTAGTAACATTAAAATTACACCTTTAAATTACAATACCATACACACAGTCTAAATGTATTTACCTGCACATAGTTTCATGTGGTTGAAGTGGAAATTTGGTAAGATGTGATGTTTATAAAGAAAATTTTAAAAGAATAAAATGTTAATACATTTTAAGTTTATATAAAAGCATATTTTTCTTTAAAATTAAAAGGTAAAGTTTAAGTTTTTTTTAAAAAAAAACCTGGGACCTCTCTTTTCTCTTTCCATTGAGCCTTGTCCCATTCACACCATCTTTTCAGCATTTAAAAGGATACAGGTGAACACCACAGCTTGTTTCTGCCAAAAGGTAGATGTTTGGGGAATAGTGGTATTGTCCTCCCCACTTAAGATGTCCCCTGGTGCAGTCCCCAGCCCCTGCCCCCTCCTAGAGACAGCCATGTAGTACACCAGTGTTGACCTTAGGAGGTCTGTACCTTAAAGATGCTATTGTTTGTTTTATTCTTCCAATACCACAGCTTAGTAAATTACTTTTTAAAAAGTAACTGATTACAAGGCCCCTAAAAGTAGTTAGTTGTCATTTATTTATTTATTTATTTTGTCAATCTATAACCCATTCTTCTCCCAACATAGGATTCCAGGGGACTTACAATTCTAGCATTACCTTAAAAGTTGCTTCAAAAATTACTTATGACTTCAAATGCAGCTGTATGAGGCAGAAAGCAAGCTATCACTTGAACTGTATGCCTCCTCTACTATTCAGTGAGGCCAGACACTCCTGTAATTTAAAAAATAACCACAAAGTGTTACTTATTCAGGAAAAGGATTGCAGTCTTCCCTCATTTATGTTACAATTGTAATGTAACTTAGCTGTAACCTCAGGACTTTGAAAAGAAACTAATTACTAGAACTCATTGTTTGTAACTTGTCATTTTTGGAATGATACATGTAATGGTCTGTGGATTGGGAAGGGTGACTGCACAATAAAAGGATTGTCTAGAAGGAGGATTGGTAAATGTATTGCTCAGTTGACATTTGAAATCAGAGAGTTTGGTCAGACCTCACTTGGAAGGCTTTGCCCAGTTTTGGGTAACACAGTTTAAAAAGGATATGGACTCAGAGGAAGGCAATGGCAAACTCTGCTCTGAACAAATCTTGTGAAGAAAACCCTATGATAGAATTGTCATAAGTCAGAAATGACTTGAAGAAACAACAACAACAACAACAACAACATGTTAACTATCTTTAAATATCTGAAAGTCTGACATGTGGACAAGTGAGCTTCTTTTCTGCTGGTTCAGATAATAGGGCCAAATAGGCTGAGAACTTTTCAGCACTCTCTCATACTGTGTGACAGTTCTTAGAGTAAAGAAGGTCTTCCTAATGTTTAGACAGAATCTCTTTGCTAGTACTTTGATTCCATTGATTCATAATCTAATTTCTGGAGCAGCAGAAAACAAACTTGCTCCATCTTCTCTATGACATCCCTTCATATATTTAAAGATGACCATTTATATCACTTCTCCATCATCTGCAGCTGAGGAAGCAGACTGAAGTCTACAAAAGTTCATGCTGCCAATTTCTTTCTTTCAGTTAGTCTCAAAGGTGCTGCAAGATTTCTCTACGTACTGTTCTCCAAGTTAGACCTACCCAGCTCCTTATATTGTTCCTCATAAGTCTTGGTTTCCAGAACTTTTATTATCTTGGTCACCCTTCTATGAAGGTTGGCTCAGTTCTGTTTGATGACTCTATAGCTTCTAGGGTTATATCTACCTGAACAGCCATGACACTCACCTAGCCCATTTGGGAATCTGGTTGGGGCATCCCTTTATTTGAAAATTTAATTTGTCTTACAGAGAGAAGCCTTTCTATGCTGTCTCATGTTAACATACAAAACAAGACTCAGTGGATCCACCAAGAGAGATCAACTGCTTTCCATGGCCAGTTTCGGTGGTGTCAGCGTAACCTTTGTCCTCTGCTGAATCAGTCCCATGAAGAGCTTTGCTCCCTTCCTGTTAGAAGTAAAAGAGAGTCTCTTGTGGCTGGTATTGTCAGAGGGTCATTCAGGAAATATACACAATGTCAGGACATTTTAACACTGACCTCACCGCTTTATGACTCTGTAAGCTTCCTCCACCGGAAACAAAGTCCTCTGAGATGGAAACCTTAGGCGCACATGTTGCCAGAAGGTCTGGGAGCATTTTTACCTTGCAGAACTTGAGCCATGAAGGTTCTGGCTATATTTTGCGCATCACAAAATGGTGGTGGCGGGAAGGTAGTTTTTGAAGAAGAACATCCAGGATCATAGAGAAAAAGTAACAGGAAGCATGTAAGGTAAAGAATGGAGATTATGTAGCTCTACAGTTGTAATAGTGCAGTTTGTGGTTTGAGTATTGGACTAGGAACTTTATCAAAATTGCAGGTTTTAAAACACAATTTTAGAAAGAGAATAGCATCTTTGGCTTTGCTTATTGCATGACGTTGCCTCCAATCCATTGCAACTAGAATGCTACTAGGATGCATCTTTTCATTGACTGGAAAACCCATCAATAAGTGGCCCAACTGAGCTGCCACCCCATTACTCCACATGTGTGATAGCAGTCCCCATATTGGAAAGTCACGTGGTGTCACTGTCCTTCCCCTTTCTCCCCTCTCCTGTGCTATTCCCAGGCAGCCTGGTTTTTGTTTCATTTTCACCTTTTTTCCACTTTTTTCTTCTCTTTTCTTTACTAAGTCATGTTCCCATAACTCTGGAATTGCATTACAATTAATAATAATAAAAATTATGAAAGACATGCTAGGTAGGGCATAGGGTAGGAAAGTGAAGCTAAGAAGAAATGCAGAAAAGAGCAAGCAGTCACCAATGGAGCATGCATGACCATCAATGGCACAAAAAGCCCCAGTCATGTTATTGAAGAGATGTGTGATAAAAGCTCCCAAACCAGTATGTTTCCATTCTCTTTAAATAATCCAGTTACAACAAGACTGAGGCGAGATTGAGGCTTGTGTGATAAAATCCTAGGACACTTGGAGAACAGGGTTCAAAGCCTTGTTCAGACATAGAAACCCACCCAAAGTCACACACTCTCTCAGCAAGGCTTAGAGCAAACCCCTCTAAAGAAACCTCGCCAAGAAAATGCCATGATAGGTCCATATTTGGGTTGTTATAAATCAGAAATGTCTTGAAGGCACACAAGAATAACCAGTTGTAATTGAACTACAACTCCTATTATTCATTTCCTATATGGGCTGGGGCTGCTGGGACTTGCAGTCCAATATTTGGAGCTCCTCATGGTTTTCAGCCTTGAGGTGGACAATTTGACACCTTCAACCCCATTGTGGCCCTGATCATTTGGAAGATAAGAAATAAACAGGGCAGTCAAAATATGGCAAAGAGCCACAGATAGTATGAAGACAATTCTGTGCCAACATTTTGTAATAAAAATGAACACTGATGATATGATAGAGATAGGATATGACTTAAAACTTACCTGGCATTGCCCGGGTGGATAGTGAAGACTTCACTATGGTTTGAAAGGGACAAGAATCCAAACAGTCAGTGTATGGAATTTGCTTCACATCAACTTCCATACAAAATAGGCCAAAGCCAACTGTTTTACCAAAAAAAAAAAAAAAAAAAAGGTTTTAGTTTGGCGATTGGTTCTACATTTGCATGACAGTGTTTGGGATGTCACTCTCCACCTCAATATGGAGTTGAGTCAAAATTTCTCCACAAATATGCATCCTAGTGTGAAAGACACAGAAACCCAATATGTCTGGGAGGTTATTTTGGTCCATTTAAATAATAAACCGAATTGGACAACTCAGTGATTAAGTGTGTGGATTTGCATGACAGACAGACAAACACGTTAATTTCTATATAATACATCTATATGAGTTATAAGTCTCATTTATAATAGGCATTCCTTTAAACAATTTTATACCATGTACTGTATCTGAAATGTTATCTTGGGGTGCTTTATTACAGGAAATGTTGTGGTCTAAATTAGTATGGTTCAGAAACTTCCTCAAAGACAATTCTACTTAGAAATAGAATGAAGGGATATGTGGGCATGCATTTAAGTGCTGTCTGAGAAATGTTCCCCCAAACTTGGTTTGTGCATTGAGTATGAATGACCGTAGAGAGCTCTGTAACCACGTTCAGGTGAATGTGGTTGCAGAACTTCCAGGATCACAAACCTGGCATTAACAGCTAATCACAGTAGCTCTGTAACTATGGAATTTTGGGAGCAATTGTAGATACTGCTTCACTGTTATGCTCCATGAGCCTGTTATGCTCAAAGTCTAGACTAAATTGGGTATGTGGGGAATGTTTGGAAGCAGGGCTTATGTGTATATCTACATCCCCACCTTCCATTTAATCCTGCATGCAAGCAGGTGAACACTGGAATAAGATTCAAATAACAAAGGGGGGGGGGGGAGAAGAATCTCACATATATTTTTGGTAAAACAAACTTCTACCTCCAACACAAAAACACACAGGAGACACATGCCAAGTTAAGTTTGGCATCAAGAGAACAGAAATAGAACAGAATGTTCACAATAGCACAGAATATGCAAATAAAACAGAATGTGCAAGTTAGAATAGAATATGCAGAATAGAATAGAATATGCAAATGGAACAGAATGCGCAAAAGAGGGAACAGAATATGCAAATAGAACAGAAGCATTAAATTTTAATTTATTTGGACCACCACTCCAATAATCCCTAATTATACTGGGGTACTGGGAGTTGTAGTCCAAGGATTTGATCCCACTGTCGATTCCTGCTAGAGTGCACCCACCAGATCAATGGAAATTTGAGAAATCTGCACTTATGTACTGTACATTCCATTTAATCAATTAATCTACTCTAGTTAGGACTAACAATTGGATTTAGCCCCCTTCCCTCCGGTAATTTTTCCAAACCCTGAGCCAAACAGAAAAAGCTGGAAGGCCATTCCCTTGCTTGCCAGGAACACCAAGAGAACAGAATTAGGGGGAGCACAGGGGGAGGAGAATGGGAATTTTCTTTTCTCCCCTCCCATTCAGATGTGTGTGATCTAATAATCTGGGATGTCTCCATCTGGGAAAGGTTTTGTGTTCCTCCCAACTGCTTGAGGTCCTTGATGTGTTATAACTTAGAACAGACCATTACCTCACTGGTTCACTGCAGATGGCTGCAGTTTGAAAACACATTAAGCTGCTTTCTTGCTCTCCAAAGGCTGGCTCTTACAGCCCTTTCATCAAACTCCTTGGAGGGTCACCGTCTACAGTCATCCCTCCTCCAAAGTTTTGTCTGATTCATAAGCTAATTTAAGACGATATGGATTTGGGGATCTTTCACCCATCCTATAGATCTCAATAAGTCTTGCTTCTCTCTTTCCAGAAAATACAGGACTGATATAGGCCTCATTCCCACTACCTTTTAAACCAGATCGCAAATCGGTTTGAACCGGTTCAAACGACCCCCATTCCCACTTAATCTGAGTTGCTGAAGCGATTCCAAAAGGAGGGCCATGCTCCAGCCCCATTTAACCCACGTCTTTTTTACACTGATTATTTCCACTTCTTTTTCGATAAATCAATTCTGCGCAATTGTGAACCATAAGTGGATCAGAATCAATTCAAATTTCCCCTTCATTTTGAATCGATTCATTTGTGAATGGGAACCACAAGTGAGTTATTTTCATGCCAGAAAATGACAGAAAATACGATCGGGGCCAAGTGTAGTGTAAACCACGATCAGATGTTGAATCAATCCATCGACTCGGATTGCACACCGATTTATCTGTAAGTGGGAATGGGGCCATAGAGCAAGAGCAAAAGTCATAGGACAGACATAGAGCAAAAATCACAGGGCAGACTTCATTGCCTTGCTTTCCTCCTATAATATTTGGGTGGATGGCAGGAGGGAGCAATTCAAAAGCAAAACAAAAACAAAAAAACCTTCTGAAATGTTCTGCAGGATTAAGTGAAATGAAATCCCTCTGCATACCCACAAAATGCTCTGAAATTCAGAAAGGGATGGTTTCCTGATCCCCCCATCATGGATACAATAGGAGGAGGGAGAAGAATCTTCTCTGTCAGAGCTAAAAGATGCAATTTCCTGGGAAGTTCAGCTGCACCAGTCCCACTGAAATGAAGAAAAGCCATTCAATGAATATTGATGATTTATGGCTACTTGCTAAACAACATGCTTAATGCAAGGATATTATTAAAGGGAAGGTTTAAAATTTTAATGTTTTAACCTTCATTTGTGGAACCATAGTGTCCTAGTTAAGGAAAATAATACTCCCACAATATTCTGTGATAATAACGCCTCGTCTGGAGTACTGTACTGCATTTAGTTCTGGGCACCTCATTTTAAGAATATAGACAAGCTGCAGTGGATTCAGAGAAGGGCACCAAGGATGGTATGAAGCATGTAGAACAAAGCATAGAATCATAGAGTTGGAAGAGGCCACAAAGGCCATCCAGTCCAACCCAATTCTGCCACGCAGAAATACACAAAGCACTCCCAGCAGATGGCCATCCAGCCTCTGTTTAAAATCCTCCAAAGAAGAAGACTCCACCACACTCCGAGGCAACATCTTCCACTGTTGAACAGCATTTACTGCCAGGAAATTCTTTCTAATGTTTAGGTGGAGTCTCTTTTCTTGTATTTTGAATCCATTGCTTCATGTCCTGCACATGCATGCGTCCTGCACATGTTCAAATTTGTGAAGACAAGGCAGAAGCTTGAGATGCTTATTGCATTGTTAACTGCCATCAAGTCACCTTTGGATGCATCTTCATTGCAGAAATAATGCAGTTTGATGCCTCTTTAACTGCCATGGCTCAATGTGGTGAAACCTTGGGATTTGTAGTTTGCTATGGTACTGGAACTCTCTGACAGAGAAAGCGAAATATCTCACAAAACTACAAATTTCAAAATTCCATAGCATTGAGCCACATGGGAAGGCTGGAGTGGAAAGGTGTGTTGCAATGTTTAAAGAGTGCTGGGCATTGAGAGCTCCAGGTTCAAGTCCCCTACTAAGACATAAAATGCATTGGATTGTCTTGAGCCAGTCTCTCTCTCTCTCTCTCTCCTCTCTCTTTGCCTAACCCACCTCACAAAACTGTTGTGAAGAAAAAGCATGGTAGAGAGGAACCAACCTGATTTTGTTCAAAGAACTGAGGTATACACATTCAACTTTAAAAAGTAAACCAATAATGGTAAAATCAAAGAAAAAGCCATTTTAAAAAAACCCTCCAGTTCTTTTTAGGCCAGTCGTCAGGCTGCAAACTTCAGATTCCTCAGCATGGCTTGAGTGGATGGAGCAGCTGGGAAACCATCACACCAGGTCTGCCGCCTTTTTATAAATAACACTTGTCTGAGAGGCAGGCCGGATGTGTGTCAGGGCCATTTTGATAGAGTGTTTCTTTCCTGATTAAAGAGAAACAAGAGTTCTCCTCTTCCTCACCCCCACCTCCTAGTGAGATTTCTTTGAAAATGAAGGCCTTCATCCTTTTATTTTTGAACATTGGCAGGCGACGTCTTGGGAGAAAGGTTCAGGCGGAGAAAGCGCTTTTCCTTTCCACAGAAACTGAGGCCTGGGTGTGGGAATTGGCAGAGGGACACATAACACACATGAGAGAGAAAACACAATCATTTCCCAAAACCTAGGATTCCCATAGGGTGGTTTCATACTTGGGGATGGGGTGGTGGTGGGGAATTTACAATTCATACATGCACTGGTTTATCAACATTGCATGGCTTCTGCATAGGGATGCCAGATCTCAGGGCCTCACCTGGAGTACGAGGTCTAGGATCTTCTTCTCCAGTCCTCAGATTGTGGGGAAGGAATTTCAGAACCTTATCACATGAGAAAAGAAAGCCAAAACAGAGCTGGAGAGTAGCAACTTTCTCCATGCCTCTCCGCATGCCATTGAAGCACTTCTGTTCTCCTTCCCAAGAGAGATGGTTGTAAAAATGTGCCTTTTGTTAAAAGGACTTTTCCAGTGCAACAAAAGTCACTCTTGTGCAACTATCTCCTTCTGGAAGAGAATAGATGTGCTATGATGAAATACGGAGAAGCAAGGAGCAAGTCGCTACTCTGCTGCTTCCTTTCAGATTTCTTTTTGCATGCAATAAGGCTCTTAGGATGAGAGCACTATCTTGAAAAAAAATTGTTTATTTTCCTCATTTGTTAAGCTTGGTGTTGAGGGGTGTAGCTATGCTGGGAGTATCAAAATGAGGACACTGTTCTCCTTAAATAAGAATTTTGTTTCCTCTCCCATTAATTTTTCCTTCAGTCCCCAAATTTCTAGCAAGGCAGAGAGCGAGACATTGAAAATGGTTCACACCTAGAATTCTGCTATTTGCTGTGGTTGCATTCCCTCTGTCACTGTGCTGCCTGCTTTCTTTGCATGCCTAAACTCCACTTCTAGATATTCAAGTGAAGTTTTAACTTTACAGCAATGCTAGACATTTGAGGGCTGAAGAAAATTTTCATTTAGGGGCAGAATTCCAATGGAAAGACAATGCCCTCAATTTGTCCCCATTGTAGTTCTTACTGTCAGGAAGTTCTTCACCCTACCTGGGGCTTTTTGTTTAAGTAACACATACTCTGCAACTGTGGCTGATGTTTAAGGGATCCTATTTAAGAACATCACCAGGGGCTGCTCTTTATAACATTACCTTTATAACAATAGAGGATCCATGCCATTCAAGCACTAATCCCTAGACTTCAGGACTGGGCATTGCAATTTCAGCTCCCAAGACAGTCTTGATCTGACTGCCTTTCTTGCAAGGCTGTACAGGTGAAAAGCCAAAAACAGTATGGTGTAGTGGTCTGAGCATTGGAGTAAGACTTGGGAGATCAGTGTTCGATTCCTTGCACAGCCATGGAAACCCTCTGGATGACCTTTGACAAGTCACATACTTTCAGCCCTAGAAAACCCTGTGATAGGTTTGCCTTAGGGTCACCATAAGTTAGAAATGACTTGAAGGCACACAGCAGCAACAACAACAGCAACAGATAAATAGACTCAATTTACAAGGACTATGTTTTCAGGTGATGTCATGTGATATCAGAACAAGCAAGCAACAATTCATGAAAACAGGCCATCTTTCATGAAGTGACAGATATTCAGGTATGAACAGCCTAACACTAATGCACCATGTCCAACCTTCATAATGCTCCATGCTCCAGTAAGTTCCAGAGGGATACTGACTAATAGGAAAGTGTCCAGAGGAGGAGAACAAATATGGTAAAAGATCTGGAAACCAAGCCCTATGAAGAATGGCTCAAGGCAGTGATTCCCAAATGCTGGTCCTCCAGGTGTTTTGCACTTCAACACCCAAAAGCCCTGTTCATTGTGGGCAAAAGCCAAGAATCCTGGGAGTTGAAGTCTGAAAACCTGGAGGACCAAAGTTTGGGAACCATTGGTTTAAGGAATTGGGCATGTTTAACTTGGAGAAGCAAAAAGTGGGAAGTGAGGTCAAAGGCTTTCACGGCCAGCATCCATCGTTTTCTTCCAGAAAGTGGCCACACAGACTGAAAAACCTGCAGAAAACCAGTGAGAACTGACATGGTAGGCATCTATATTTGAAAGGATGTCATGTTGAAAATGGAGCAAGGTTGTTTTGTGCTGCTCCAGAGACCAGAACACAAACCAATGGGTTAAAGTTACAAGAGAAAAGATTCCACTTAAATATTAGGCAGAAGTTCTTGGCAGTGAGAACTGACAGCGGAGTAGGTGGTGGATTCTCTTTCTTTGGGAGTCTCTAAACAGAGGCTGGATGGCCATTTTTTGGGATCACTTTAGCTGCCTATTTTTGTATGGCAGGAGTTAAACTGAATGCTTCTTGGGGTCTCTGTCAACTTTCTGATTCTAAGCTAGGCCAGCATCTATTTATCTAAAAAATTTACATTGCCAGGCTTCTATTTCCAAAACTTCCAGGGATTTATTCACACTGCACATTTATAGCACCTTCAGCCTTCATGGCTACATCCTACTGAATCCTAGGATTTGCAGTTTGGTGAGGTACTTAGAATTCTCCAGCACAGTGGTTCTCAAGACTTCAGCTCCTCAAATCCCTTATTGTTATCCAGGTCTACCGGGATATCTGGGCACTGAAGTGAAAAGCATCTGGGGGACCAAAGGTTAGGAACCACTGCAATAGTGAATACCCCAGAACTACACCATTAGAGCGGTCTGGCAGTGACTGCTAGGTATTTCATGAAACTACAAATTCCAGGTTTCCATAGGATGCAGGTGTGATAAATGTTACAGTGTTGATGAAAGTACAGTGGTCCCCCGGGATACGAATCCCCCGGGTTAAGAAAACCCCGGGATCCGAAACCGGCGGGACCGCTTCAGTATCCCCCGGGATCCGAAGGATCCCCCGGGATCCGAAAAAAAGGGACGTCCCGTTTCGTCCCTTTTCCTCCGAGGCCTAGCCTCCGAGAAAAAGGGACGCCGTTTCGTCCCTTTTCCTCAGAGGCCTAGCCTCCGAGAAAAAGGGACCCCGTTTCGTCCCTTTTCCTCCGAGGCCTAGCCTCCGAGAAAAAGGGACCCCGTTTCGTCCCTTTTCCTCAGAGGCCTAGCCTCCGAGAAAAAGGGACCCCGTTTCGTCCCTTTTCCTCAGAGGCCTAGCCTCCGAGAAAAAGGGACCCCGTTTCGTCCCTTTTCCTCAGAGGCCTAGCCTCCGAGAAAAAGGGACCCCGTTTCGTCCCTTTTCCTCAGAGGCCTAGCCTCCGAGAAAAAGGGACCCCGTTTCGTCCCTTTTCCTCAGAGGCCTAGCCTCCGAGAAAAAGGGACCCCGTTTCGTCCCTTTTCCTCAGAGGCCTAGCCTCCGAGAAAAAGGGACCCCGTTTCGTCCCTTTTCCTCAGAGGCCTAGCCTCCGAGAAAAAGGGACCCCGTTTCGTCCCTTTTCCTCAGAGGCCTAGCCTCCGAGAAAAAGGGACCCCGTTTCGTCCCTTTTCCTCAGAGGCCTAGCCTCCGAGAAAAAGGGACCCCGTTTCGTCCCTTTTCCTCAGAGGCCTAGCCTCCGAGAAAAAGGGACCCCGTTTCGTCCCTTTTCCTCAGAGGCCTAGCCTCCGAGAAAAAGGGACGCCGTTTCGTCCCTTTTTCTCCGAGGCCTAGCCTCCGAGAAAAAGGGACGCCGTTTCGTCCCTTTTCCTCAGAGGCCTAGCCTCCGAGAAAAAGGGACCCCGTTTCGTCCCTTTTCCTCCGAGGCCTAGCCTCAGAGAAAAAGGGACCCCGTTTCGTCCCTTTTCCTCCGAAGCCTAGCCTCAGAGAAAAAGGGACCCCGTTTCGTCCCTTTTCCTCCGAGGCCTAGCCTCAGAGAAAAAGGGACCCCGTTTCGTCCCTTTTCCTCCGAGGCCTAGCCTCAGAGAAAAAGGGACCCCGTTTCGTCCCTTTTTCTCAGAGGCCTAGCCTCAGAGAAAAAGGGACCCCGTTTCGTCCCTTTTCCTCCGAGGCCTAGCCTCAGAGAAAAAGGGACCCCGTTTCGTCCCTTTTCCTCCGAGGCCTAGCCTCAGAGAAAAAGGGACCCCGTTTCGTCCCTTTTCCTCCGAGGCCTAGCCTCAGAGAAAAAGGGACCCCGTTTCGTCCCTTTTCCTCCGAAGCCTAGCCTCAGAGAAAAAGGGACCCCGTTTCGTCCCTTTTCCTCCGAGGCCTAGCCTCAGAGAAAAAGGGACCCCGTTTCGTCCCTTTTCCTCAGAGGCCTAGCCTCCGAGAAAAAGGGACCCCGTTTCGTCCCTTTTCCTCAGAGGCCTAGCCTCCGAGAAAAAGGGACCCCGTTTCGTCCCTTTTCCTCAGAGGCCTAGCCTCCGAGAAAAAGGGACCCCGTTTCGTCCCTTTTCCTCAGAGGCCTAGCCTCCGAGAAAAAGGGACCCCGTTTCGTCCCTTTTCCTCAGAGGCCTAGCCTCCGAGAAAAAGGGACGCCGTTTCGTCCCTTTTCCTCAGAGGCCTAGCCTCCGAGAAAAAGGGACCCCGTTTCGTCCCTTTTCCTCAGAGGCCTAGCCTCCGAGAAAAAGGGACGCCGTTTCGTCCCTTTTTCTCCGAGGCCTAGCCTCCGAGAAAAAGGGACGCCGTTTCGTCCCTTTTCCTCAGAGGCCTAGCCTCCGAGAAAAAGGGACCCCGTTTCGTCCCTTTTCCTCCGAGGCCTAGCCTCAGAGAAAAAGGGACCCCGTTTCGTCCCTTTTCCTCCGAAGCCTAGCCTCAGAGAAAAAGGGACCCCCGTTTCGTCCCTTTTCCTCCGAGGCCTAGCCTCAGAGAAAAAGGGACCCCGTTTCGTCCCTTTTCCTCCGAGGCCTAGCCTCAGAGAAAAAGGGACCCCGTTTCGTCCCTTTTTCTCAGAGGCCTAGCCTCAGAGAAAAAGGGACGCCGTTTCGTCCCTTTTCCTCCGAAGCCTGGCCTCGGAGGAAAAGGGACGAAACGGCGTCCCTTTCTCTCCGAGGCTAGGCCTGACGCGGAAGGAGGCCCGATCCCGCCGGGTCGGGCCTCCTTTCGTTGGGCGCGAAGGCCCAGGCCGGCTTCGGAAGCCGGCCTGGGCCTTCGCGCCCATCGAAAGGAGGCCCGGCCTCTTTCCGTGTCAGGCGCGGAGGCCCAGGCCGGCTTCGGAAGCCGGCCTGGGCCTTCGCGCCCATCGAAAGGAGGCCCGGCCTCTTTCCGTGTCAGGCGCGGAGGCCCAGGCCGGCTTCGGAAGCCGGCCTGGGCCTTCGCGCCCATCGAAAGGAGGCCCGGCCTCTTTCCGTGTCAGGCGCGGAGGCCCAGGCCGGCTTCGGAAGCCGGCCTGGGCCTTCGCGCCCATCGAAAGGAGGCCCGGCCTCTTTCCGTGTCAGGCGCGGAGGCCCAGGCCGGCTTCGGAAGCCGGCCTGGGCCTTCGCGCCCATCGAAAGGAGGCCCGGCCTCTTTCCGTGTCAGGCGCGGAGGCCCAGGCCGGCTTCGGAAGCCGGCCTGGGCCTTCGCGCCCATCGAAAGGAGGCCCGGCCTCTTTCCGTGTCAGGCGCGGAGGCCCAGGCCGGCTTCGGAAGCCGGCCTGGGCCTTCGCGCCCATCGAAAGGAGGCCCGGCCTCTTTCCGTGTCAGGCGCGGAGGCCCAGGCCGGCTTCGGAAGCCGGCCTGGGCCTTCGCGCCCATCGAAAGGAGGCCCGGCCTCTTTCCGTGTCAGGCGCGGAGGCCCAGGCCGGCTTCGGAAGCCGGCCTGGGCCTTCGCGCCCATCGAAAGGAGGCCCGGCCTCTTTCCGTGTCAGGCGCGGAGGCCCAGGCCGGCTTCGGAAGCCGGCCTGGGCCTTCGCGCCCATCGAAAGGAGGCCCGACCCGGCGGGATCGGGCCTCCTTCTGCGTCAGGCCCGGAGGCCCAGCCTGGCTGGGGAAGGGAACGTTCCCTTCCCCAGCCAGGAGGCCCCCGCGGCTGACGAAAGGAAGGCCCGATCCGCCGGATCGGACCTTCCTTTCCTCAGCCAGGAGGCCCCCGCCAGGCCCTGGGAACGGATTGCCTATTTCCTATGGGAAATAGGTCCCGGGTTACGAAATTTTCGGCTTACGAAAACGTAGCCGGAACGAATTAATTTCGTAACCCGGGGGACCACTGTACTATAATTAAATATTGTGGCTATACTGTAGGGCTGCCAAAAGATAAAAATTTAAAAAAATGATAAATTTATAAGAACAACAAAGGACAAATTCATGATTGGAACATCTTTTATTGAAATTGTGTTTTCAACATTTTGGCTGTTTTCGACTGTTTTAATCATGTCTTAAATAATACTGATATTTAATCCCTCTTTAATTTTTGCTAGTAAATGTTTTAGTGACATCTTTTTTGGATTATTATAAACAATCTTGAATTCCATTTTTGGGAGAAAGGTGGGATATAAATTCAATAAATAGATAAACATTAAATTAATACAAATGAAAGTTGACTTCATATACCAGGCATAGTATTCTGGGCAATTAAAATGATTTTTGCCTGGTATGGAGAAAACATCACTTTTAGTTCCAGTCCAACATCCCAAACAAGAGACACAAGGACATGACCCAAGAGGCCATGTCACCGCTCATTTTCCTCAAACTCTGGTGGCAAAAGAATATGGAAGAAGGCCTCCAGAGATGGTTGTGACCATTGTGTGAACCCATGGGCAAATTACGTAGTCCTTTAAATAACTGGGATCCAGAATTTTAGTCATTAAAAACTAATCATCAGTATTATAAACTGTGTTTGGAAAAGCCATTAGTGTAACTTAACACACACACACACACAAATGAATTGGCAAGATATTTTCCTTTAGTCTCATCCCAGTTAGCAATCTCAGAACTGTTTTTGACCAAACTGCAACATCCGAATAGTCTACAAGGGCAACTCCACATTTGGTAATCTAGTACTGAGCTGTGGCAACTGGTAGCTGTCATGCCAGGGGAACCCTCTAGTTTTACTCCAAGGTACTGGAGTTATCCAAGGTACTGAAACCTATCCTCACAATATGTTTAGGACTCATACCTAAACACACCTCATTTTAAAATTTAGGCTAAACATGGCAAAGTGATTTGGGTGTTGGGCTATGACTATGGAGACCAGGGTTCGAGTCCCCGCTTGACCATGGAAACCACTGGGGTATCTTGGGCAAGTCACATGCTCTCAGCCTTTGAAGAAGGCAATGGCAAACATCCTCTGAACAAATCTTGCCAAGAAAACTGCAGGATAGGTTCTTCTTCAGGTTGCCATAAGTCAGAAATGGCTTGAAAGCATACAACAGAGAAACAAACAAACCTGGAGCTGATTCACTGTTCCATTGAGAAGGAAGCAATCAGACCTTGCTGATGTTGCATCCTGATATCAATTCTGATTTGTTTTGTCCTCATCTGGAAAACAATATGACTTTTTAAAAAATATCTTTGATATTAGGCTTTTGGAAGATTTGGAAGTTTTCACATTTTCATGTGTGGGTTTGTGCATTTCTGTAAAATGCCCAGTATTGGGAAATGTGATATAATGTGGACATTTGGTGTCCTCTGAGGTTTGGTTCCAGGACCCCTCATGGATATAAAATCCAAGGATGCTCCATAAAATACAATGACATAGTGATATATTATCTCTTATATAAAATTTCAAAATTAAGGTTTGCTTTTTGGAATTTATATTATTTTTTAATATTTTCAAACCATGGAGGTTGAATCTGTGGATAAACAATCCATGGATACAGATGTAAAATCATATTTTGCACAATTAGTCTCAAAGGTCCTACAAGTTCCTGTTGCATATTGATATTCCAGACTAACATGGCTAAATAAATCTCTCTGTGCTTTGAAAAAGATGTTCTAAAATGCTATTTTTAAAAAGCATGTTTACGTGTTCTGTTTGATTGTACCCACCTCTGGGGCTGAAGGTCAATAAACAATTTTGCAGATGCTGTTGTTAACTGCCTTTAAGTCAATTGCAACCTATAGCAACCATATGAATGAGAGATCCCCATGTCATCCTGTCCTCAACGGCTCTGTTCAGCTCTTGTAGATTCATGGCTGTGGCTTCTCTGGCTGAATCTATCAATCTGAAATGTGGTCCTCTTCTTTTCCTATTGATTTCAATGTTACCAAGTATTATTGTATTTTCTAGTGAGTTTTTTTCTTCTCATGATATGGCCAAAAGACAATGTAGTTTGAATCTATTGCTCCATGCCCTAGTCTCTGGAGCAGCAGAGAAAAAGCTTGCTCCATCCTCAATAAGACAGTCCTTCAAATATTTAAATATGGCTATCATGCCATGGGACTTTTAACCTTCTCTTCGCCAAACTAAATATACCCAGCTCCCTAAGTCTCTCCTCCTAAGGCCTGGTTTCCAGAACTTTCACCATTATGGTCATATTCCCGCTTGTCAATATATCCTTTTTGAATTGTAGTGCCTAGAACCAGACACAGTCTTCCAGTTGAAGCTTGCCAAAACAGAATAGGGTGGCACTATTACTTCCCTCAGTCTAGACACTACATTCCAATTGATGCATCCTAGGATAGTATTGGCTTTCTTAGCTGCTGCATCACATGGTGGACTCATGTTCAGCTTGTGGTCTACTAAGGCTCCTAGCAACCTCTCACGTGTACTGTTCTCAGGTCAGGTGTCACCCATCCTAGATCTGAGCCTTTCATTTTTATTTTATTTCATTTTATTTTGTATAAGTGTAATACCTTACATTGCTCCCTGTCGAAATTCATTTTGTCAGTTTTGACCCAGCTTTCTAATCTCCCGAGGGGAGATTTTGAATTCTGATCCTCTTCCCTGGGGTATCAGCTACTCCTCCTAATTTGGTGTCATCTGTAGATTTGACAAGAATGTCCTGTATTCCATCATCCAAGTCATTGATAACGACGTTGAATAGCACTGGGTCTCATTTGCTCTAAGACTCAAATCCATAGGTGATAACACAAACTCATTTGGCTTCTGCCCCTTGGATAGATCCTTTACAATTTGGAGTGAAATCCAGATTGGAGTCACCAAATTGGAAGTAGTCACTCTGTATGAAACCTACTGGGTGACCATAGGCAAGTCACATGCTCTCAGCCTCAGGGGAAGGAAATGGACAACCTACTCTGAACAAATCTTGCAAAGAAAACCCCATGGTAGGCCTTAGGGTCGCTGTAAGTCAGAAATGACATGAAGGCACTCAACAACAACATAAAGATTTTTCTTACACTCATTCCTTGAGATGCTATGCATTCTTAAAAGATGCTAAATTCACAGTGGAACATGAAACCTGAAGAGTTGTGTGTGCTTTATCCCTTTTCCCAGCTGTGGATCTTCAGTGCTATTCTTTTTAAAAGAGAGAGAGAGATTGAGAAATAAATTAAATCTGACTCTCTGCTCCTTGGCCCCTTGGTGTGCTGGAGGTGAAGGGGATAAAGTCCCGGGTGCTTATCTGATGGAGCATGAAGCTTTGCCAAAGCTTCGTGCTATCAGCTTGAGACACATGTGCGATTGGCAAAGCTTCTGGGAAGGAACAATACAAACAGTCTTCATTGTGGAGTCAACAATGATGGGAGAAGGAGCCTGTGTGCTGTGGGCGGCTTGCAAGGCACACCGCAGGCAATCCCAAACCAGGAAGATGCTGTCAAAATCAAACTGGGGAGAGGGGAAATTTCTGCAGCATGCCTCTTTTCTTCCCTTTTCTTTTTGGTCCGTTCCCAAAGGGGAAAAAAATCTTCCTTTGGGAATGATTCTGAGCCAACAATATAAAAGCAAACAGGCTTTTTTTTCCTACACAAAAGAGTTTATGGTTGCGGTCATTGGTGCGCTTAAAATAAGCCCCTGTTGCCAGCCAGTTTAGGAACATAGCTGGATATGCCAAGGTGCTAGTTCTCACTTAGATTTGCAAGCTGAATGTGTTTCAGACATGTTAAAACAAGAGGCAAAATTCTAAAAAAGCAAGAGACCTACAGAAGCACTGGGATTTGCTACTTGTTTGAAATCCATTTGATTTTTCTTTTCCAAAAATTCAGGGATTTTACAATTGATTTGTCTTCTTCAGTTTTACCACCAACATTCATGGACAAAGGATCAAGTTCTCATTTTTATTTTATTTTAATTAAATATTAATATCGCATCCAGTCCTCAAAGATTTCAGGGTAACATCATAGTAAAAAAAAAAAAAGAAAAAGAAAGAAAAGAAATTACAGTCTAAAAACATATAGTGTAACACTCTGTGCCAAAACACACTGCAGAAATAATCCAGTTTGAGACCACATTAACTACCCTGGCTCAATGCTAGGGAATTCTGCTGTTTTGTGAGACATTTAACCTTCTCTGTCAGAGAGCTCTGGTGAAACAACAAAGTGCAGTTCCTAGGGGTCTCTAGCACTAAGCCAGAGCAGTTAAGAGGTCTCAAACTGGATTATTTCTACAGTGTGTTTTGGACCTCGTTTACATTTCAAAAAGATGTAGAGTTTCCTAGTACTTCTTTACTTCTTTGGTTATACAAATGTGGCACACTTGTAGGATGCAGCCTTATAAATATGATGAGAGCAAATGTGGTATAGTGGTTTGAGTGTTGGACTAGGACTCTCAAAGACCAGGGTTCGAATCTCCTCTCAGTCACTGAAATCCACTGGGTGACCTCAGGCAAGAAGCATTGGAATTTATCATACGACAGAATTTGGGGGTATAATGCAATGGCACTCAGAATGAAATCATGGGGTTTCACGTTATTGCGAATGAGTGTATCTCACGCAATTTCAGGCAATGGGAAGTCATTCTGAATGCAATTAAGTGGCTTCACGTAATTGCGTATTAGAATATCTCACACAATTTCAGGCAATGGGGGGGGGTGGTCATTTTCAGGAAATAGGAAGTCATTCTGAAAGCATTCCAAACGCAATCAGATTTCATGTAAATTTGCTAAACTAGCAAATTCACATAATTGCGAATTGGCTCCATTAGCAATTGAGAGAAATTCCTCCCATGTGATAAACTCCACTATCTCATCCTCAGAAAAAGGCAATGGCAATACTGTACTCCTCTCAATAAACCTTGCCAAGAAAACTCTAGGGACAAGTTCCTTGAAGGAACATAACAACAACGTATCAGAAGTGCATAATGAAAGAGGTGCACCAGGTCAGAGATTATACGGTTGTAAGGGGATAGCCTGCATGGTGTAGTGCTTTGGGTATGGGACTAGGACTCTGGAGATCAGGGTTTGAATCCCCAGTCAGCCATGAAAACCCACAGGGTGATCTTGGCCAAGTCACACTCTCTCAGCCTCAGAGGAAGGCAATGGCAGACTACCTCAGAACTAATCTTGCTAAGAAAACTCCATGGTAGGTTTGTCTGGGGGTTTCCATAAGTCTGAAATGACACACAACAAGGCATGCGACAAGGCTACCTAATAACATAACTTATGTAGGCATTATTGTACAATTATGTATAATCCTTTTTATTTCTGAATGGATAGGGAATATGATAAAAGTTGTGGAATGGAGTCTCCATACCAGTTGAAGATTCTGTAAACTAAGTAGGGGTGTGTGTGTGTGTGTGTGTGTGTGTAAAAAGAAACAAGGAAGACGGACTGCAGTTTTTGGCTGGAGAGAGAACACCTGGGAGAGACAAACAGACAGACAGACAGACAAGTGAAACCCAAGCTTTCAGTGGGGATTATCACATGAGTAAAAGGGACGGGAGCATAGTGGGATGCTCCCATCACTAAAGAGCTATTGCGCAAAGATTATCAGACAATGTTGCACGACCTTGCATCATTATCCTGTGAATAAAGAGGAATTCTCCCGTCACATTTGCCCATGTGATAATCTGCAGCGTCATATGATGGAGGGATATCACTCTCCTGTGGCATCCCTAGGGTTGGCATCACCTGGTGTGGTAACTCCCTATCATTGACCTCCTTCCATATCACACCTTACAGAATCCTTAGTAATGTTTTTTTGTACTAATTTACTCATAAATCATAACTCCCACACACCGCTGAATATACAGTCAGCCCTCCACATTTGTGGTTTTGATTTTTGCGGCTTTGATTATTCACAGATTGGATTAATGTGTTTTCTCTAGGAGTCTCTAGGTGCTCCAGCATGACTCTATGGTTTTTTTATTTACTGATCTTCCACTTTCACAGGTGTCCTGTGCCCCTAACCCCAGCAAATGTGGAGGCACCACTGGGATGGGAATAGTCATGATATAAACAACCAGAAAAATTAATATTATATCTTTAAATTACAATGTCATATGCACAGAATAAATGTGTTTACATATACATAGTTTCATGTGGTTAAAGTGAGAATTTGGTAAAATGTGATCACAGAATCATAGAATCATAGGCCCAATCTAGACCGCCCAAAAGGGGTGGTCTTCACCCACCTCCAGAAGCAGCGGGATGGGGCCAAGGCTGCCACACTGTGCCCCATCTCGCCACTTCTGTAGGCTGCGGGGAAGTGGCAAACTGCCGGTTCCCCGCGGTCTCCAAGCAGGGTGGCGCCTGCATCACCCCGCTTCCCTCAGTGGGGCTGAAGGGAGGAAGGGGCTGCCGCCGCGGCCCATTTCTCCCAGGGTCTTTGCCGCAGTTGTCTAAAAGCCACAGCAAAGACCTGCTGCCAAAAAGGAGCTCCATTTGATATCCCCCTCCCCTTTCTCCCAAAACGGGACTCAAGGCTGCTTACAATATTTTAAAATGAAGAAGACTAAAACATGGACTGCAAAAGCTAAAAAATTTTAAATAATAGTAATATTAAAACAAAAGTGAAAAACAGCCCCATTTAAAAGTTTAAAACCCCCACAATTAAGCAATAAAACAGCACACCACACTACATAAGTAAAATCCACCCACCATGATAAATAGATAAATAGAATCATCCTTCTGTCCCAAATTTCTAGCACTGCAATAAGTGAAAACCAATGGAATATTTAGAAATCCAATCCATTTTAGGCATCCAAAGCAAAGGGGCAGGGAACCCCAAGGGAATATGAACACAGCACATTTAAGCATTCTAGGTGTGAGCAATTTTTATTGTCTAATCTCTGCATTTCTGCAAATTAGGAGATTGAAGGGAAATTTCATTTGGGGGCAGAATTCTTATGCGGGAGGCAATGTCCTCATTTTGCCCCCTGACCACACAATTCCCATCCCTTGTTTAAATTATCCATTTCCCCTTAGCCTATATAAATAAATAGATGCTGAAAAACACAAGAAAGTTTCAAGTGATCTCCTTCCAAAAGAAACCAAGTCCGGACAATTGCGGCACTCCTGGAAATGCATGGCTGTTTGAGAAATGTGGCAAGTTAACCATTTAAATGCCCTTGCTGGTGAACAAGAACAGTCTTCATGGTTCATTTCCCCAGCATTTAGCCAACTCCCTGATGTGCTAGATTTCTACACCCAGGGAGTACCTTTTGTGGAGGAGAATATGAGAAATGCATTTCACCCTCCTTTTGTATTCCTCCGCCCCCCAAAAGTTAATGAACTTTTAAATGAGTCTGAACTTACACTGTCATTTGAGTTTAAGTTAGTGTTCTCCCTTGGAAATGGGGCCAACTTTATTCAAATTCCTTTGTACTATTTAGAAATTGCCTGAGGTGCAAGGAATAACTTTGCAGCAAATTTTGCTTTGGCATTGTTCTCCCAGCAATTTGCATACCTATTAGGAACATAAAGAATATTCAGAAATATTTGAACACCAGTGAAAAGGAGGTTTTCAATTTGTAGGAAAAATGAGACAGAGAATTGTGGAATGAGAGTCTTGTCAGTCTGGGGCTTATTTTGCATTTTAAAAAATGCAGTTTTTCCTCTTTTTTGCCATTGGAAAAAATGGCATTTTCTACACTGGAATGTTGTTTTCTCTACAGAAATTGCGATTTTCTGTGAAGGGAGCTAGTTTCCTGCACAGAAAATATCATTCTCTGTGCAAAAAACAAAACAAAACAAAAACAGTGATGCAGAGGAAAAATAAAACATTTTGTTTCGGCTCAAAAAAAGTCCATGTGGTTTGGTTTTTTAAAAGTATTTATTTATTTTTCACCAAATAATTCCTGAATTGCCGATGGATCTGTAGGAAGAGGCTATTCCTCTGGGAAAAACTGTTCAAAGCATCTTAGTGATTGTTGCACAGGCAGGATAATGTAGCGATGGGGAGAAATGTCTGCTCCACAAGCTTCTTGTAAGAGATCAGAGAGGAGAGGAGAGGCTATTCCAAGACATTCAAATGTTAAATACTCTGCATAGTACCAAACTGAGCTTTGCATGCCTGTAAGCTTTTGCATATTCATACTTTGCTTTTATTGCCTGAAGGTTGCTGGACAGACTTCAGCTATGCTTTGAAGGCCTGAAGACTGTTTCATGGCAGCTTTGGGGTCATTCACACATTGTTTTTTTAGCATATGCAAACAATCTCAGTTATGCATTCTGAGTTTGCTGTTTGCACTATGGAACCACTGCATCTATGCATATCTCTGCGAGTTCAGTTGCTCCTTTGATTGGGAATTCCTGCATGGCAGGGGGTTGGACAGGATGGCCCTTGTAGTCTCTTCCAACTCTATGATTCTATGAATATAGAT
The DNA here is from genome assembly GCA_034509955.1 of Urosaurus nigricauda. NCBI lineage: Eukaryota > Metazoa > Chordata > Lepidosauria > Squamata > Phrynosomatidae > Urosaurus > Urosaurus nigricauda. The sequence continues at coordinate 7,256,649 of JAOEGL010000004.1, forward strand.
GGAGTTGGTGATATGAATGTATTTGAAGCATATTCAACACATGCAGAGTTTTATCTGGTTTTCCCTGGTCTATTCGTATCAGTTATTCACACAGCCAAGCATGTGAATCTTTCAGAAAAACTTGGGGAAAAAAACTGACATTGATTATTACAGATTAAATTATGGGTTTGGCAGTGTCCTCCCCCCAAAAAACTTAATCCTATGTATTCGAAATGCATGTGAACAACAAAGATTCAACCCAGATTCTACCTGGATTATTTTTGTTGTCTAAATAACCCCTTATTTCTGAGTACACGTAGACATATTTGCATTTTGCTGTGGATGCCTGAAGGTGCTGTATTACCAAGAGTAGACATGTGGAGTCACCCACTTTGAGCCTGAACAGAGCCTGTTCACTGTTCTGGTCTATGCCCTTACCTCAAATCTCAATGTTTTGCAACTTCTTTGAGCTGATTTGCAGCTTTAGGAGTGAAAAATAGCCCCCAAATTAACTTGGGTGGTCTGGGAGCTTTGGGAAGGGTGCAAGGGCCTTTGGGACCATCCATATTCCAGAACAAAGGTAGGAAACATGTGGCTTTTTAGATGCTATTGAATGCAATTCCTAGCAATGATAGCCAACATAGCCAACGGTTATTTGCGGGAGCTGAATTCCCACAATACCTGGATGGTCACATTAGGAGCCCTGGTGGCACAGTGGCTAAATGCTGGTAAAGCAGCCACTCACAGCCACAAGGTTGTGAGTTCGATCCCAGGCAGGGCTCCAGGGTCCACTCAGCCCTCCATCCTTTCATAGATCATTAAAATGAGTACTCAGCTTGTTGGGGGCAATTGGCTTACATATTGTAAACTGCTTAGGGAATGCTAGTTCACTAAGGGTTATAGAAGTGAATTTGCTGTTGTAATTGCTATTTCCCAATCCTCTTCTATAACATTCTTGCAAATCTGCACTTACAGGAATGAGCATTCTTCCATGCATCTCCATAGAATCATAAAGCTGGATGGGATAACCAGGGGCCTTCTAGTACAACCTCTTGTCAGTACAGAAAAACAAGCTTCTGAAGAGCAATTCACCAGGGGTATAAACAAATCCCCTCAAAGTGATTCTTTCCCCCCAAAGTACACTTGCCTTCAGCAGACCTCTGTGTGGTGATATATTACTGTTCTTATTTCCTAGGTGGCGGGTGTCAGTGGCTGAGCAAGAGAGAAAAAAAGAGTGATTTACCCAAGGCTGCATAATGATTTCATAGCATGAAAATAGGAATATGAATCCACAAATTCCCCAGAATCAAGACGGATATGCTAGCCATTAAATTTTTATGGTAGAACATAGCCCATTGCATAGAGGGATCATGGAAGGATGTGAGTCACGGTTTGTAGACTGGAGGATTCAAAGAAGAGCGGAATGAAATCTTTCCTTGTAAGAACCACAGTAACATAATTCTTCTTGCTTTTATGCTTCAAAACAGATCCCCCCCCCCCCATGGAATCCTTGAACCTGCAAGGGGTATCGGGCTGGAAAGTTCATCTAGAGATTAGAAAAAATTACTTTTGAGATTCTAGGATTTGTAATCCAAAAAGTAAATCCATGAAGCCCTGGATTCATCTTGTCTCCCATGATGCAGGCCTTGCTAAAAAAAAAAAGGCATTCTGAACATCGTCAAAGATGCATATAGAATTGAAAGGCAGAAATCCATCCCAGAAAATGAAGAAGGTGAAGGAACCATCTACTATTCAGTATCACAATTGTGTACACATTGCTATATAGTTCTTATTTGCAGAGTTAGAGCCAGGGGCAGTCCTCTCATACCTTCCAGCATCTCATGGATGAAACATTTCATTTCAACATTTCACGGGACATGTGGGACATTAGAGTGTGGTCAAAAGGCTGTAACCATGCAACAAGACAGAACAATTATTCATGAGAAAGAACACACAAAACAACTATTCTGTGCAGAGAAGTCCTGGAATTTACATAAAAGTTGAGGATCCTTCATCCTGAATTCTGAAATATTCCAAAATCCAAAACTGTCCACATGGGTGGCTGAATTCAGACCTAGTTGTATTAGTCTGAAATATCAGTATGCAAAGGGATCTTGTAGCACCTTTAGGACTAACTGTGAGAAGAGGTGGTAGCATAAAGTTTCATAGACTTGGTCTACTTCTTCAGATGCATGGGTGGTTGAGATAGTAACACCTTTGCTTTCTCATGGCTTGATGTACACAAACTTTGTTTCATGCACAAAATTATTAAAAATATTATGTAAAAAATTACCTTTAATCTATATGTATAAGGTGTATATTAAAAGTTGACTTTAGGGAGACAGGTTAAGGAAGATTTAATCTAGCTGCCTTGCATCTAGCCAGAAGATGGATGTAGAGCAGTGTGGAGGAGGAGCCCTGGCACTGCAATTACCGGGGGGGGGGGGGGGTAACTAAATAAATAAATATACATTCCACTGGAAAGTCTTTGCAATTTGCATCAACAAATCAAGAAATCCTTGGCAAAAGCAGCAAGCTGCTGTTCTACTAGTTGAACTGGAGATGTTCACAGACAACTCTTTCTTTTTGCCTACAGCTGAGTCCACCAAAACTCGAGAAAGTCCACCCTCGTCTCCCACTTGGAGATGAGCCATGAAAACTGGAGAAAGAGGCCTGGAGATCTGGTAACCCTAAAGCCCCACAACTGTCATCCATTTACTAAGGAAAAATAAAGATGGAGAATTGTATGTTTAACTCCTTTGGGTGGCCAGGAGACTGCAGTCTCAACCACTTGCAATATCCCATCATTCTCTTCCTCCCCATCCCCACCCTTCCCTCCCGCCGCAGTCAGTTCTTGCCTTCCCTGTTTTGTAGCCACTGTGAGAAAGAGAAATAAACCCCTAGGCTCCCCCTTTTGGGAGTATGCAGGCTTCCTTTGCCAGTAGGTGGAAGGGAGTATTCTCCTTGCATTGGTGCCGACAGGCCGGCTGGCTGGCATGTGCTCCCCAAGGGAGGTGTTAACAGAAGGCTGTGCGTTTCTGGGAATTGTGCAGCTCAGGGAAAGAGGCTGTCATTGTGTTCAAGTGAGACATTTACTTTCAGGAGCCTGGGTTCTGTGCTCATTGGAAGCAGTAGCAACAGAGAAGTGCAGTTACAAACCAGAAGGAACCATCTTAACATTTTAATAGTGGTTGCAGAAACCCATCCAGCTTTTAAATCCCATTTTTGCTTGGGATTTCCCCAGTGTGATAAACTCCACTGTCTGGTTAGTCTGGAATATCAGTATGCACTATGCAAAGTGTTCTTGTAGCACCTTTGAAACTAACTGTGCAAAAGAAGTTGTACAGTCAGCCCTCCATATCCATGGATTTTTTTTAATCCATGGATTTAATCATTCACAGGTTGAAAATATTTTTCAACAGTACTTGATAACTTTTGGGCACTAGCTGCAGACAATGTTATTTACATAGCTATTTTGATTCTATAGAATCCTAGAGTTGGATGACACCACAAGGGCCAAGTAGTTCAACACCCTGCCAAGCAGGAGTACACAAACATTACGTTCAATTTGTATATGCCTTTTTATTATTTACTACCTGGGCAGTGAAGAAAGCAGATAAGAAGAAAATCAATTCATTCGAGATGTGGTGCTGGAGAAGAGTACTGGAGATATGTACCTACAGTGGACGGCCAAAAAGACAAACAAATGGGTTCTAGAGGAGATCAAACCTGAAACCTCCCTAGAAGCCAAGATGATCAAACTTACCTTGGTCATGTCATGATATATCATGAATCATTGGAAAAGACAATAATACTAGCAAAGGTGAAGTAGAAAGAGAAGAGAAGACAGCATGCTAGATAGATGGACTCTATCAAGGAGGTTACAAGTATGAGTTTACAGAACCTGAGCAGAGCAGTTTAGGATTGGGGGGGGGGGGGGTCTTGGAGATCTTTCATCCACAGGGTCAACATGAGTCAGGGTTGACTCAAAAGCAGTTAATGACAACAACAACAACAACAACAACAACAACAACAACATGTCTTTTATTGCTGAAGTTTAATGTTAGCATTTCATTGTATTGAATCTTAAATGGTTTATTACCCCTTCTGTGGTGTGCTGCTGTGGAATCTCGGGCAGGATGACCAGATGTCCTAACTGCAAAGGATGACAATGCACCACAAAATGTAGGGCATTCAAGAAAAATGTAAGACATTACAAAATAAAAGCTATAATAGAAAGTAAAAGCACAACATATACTATAAGTCAACCTCATGTATAAGTAGAAGGCAGGTTTTGGGGCCAACATCATAGATTTTGATATGACCCATGGATAAGTCGAGGGTAAAAATTAGGGGCACTTAAGAAAGAATGTAAAGGATGAAACAAAAGAAAACAATGCTAAAGAACTTACAAAACATCAGCAGTTATAACTTTGCTGTGACACTAAAGGCTGGATCAATGAGGAAGAGTAGAAGTTGGTCAGTGCTTCCAGGACAGATTATATTTTTGCCTTTCATCAGGGGATAGTTCCTTTTTTTTTTGATAAGAATTAAAGTACAGTACTTATATTGGAGTTTATCACACAGGGGAAATTCTGTGCAAAACCTGCAAAAGCGGGTTGATTTTCACACTATGTCATTGTTAAACTTGTGTTAACCCAATGGAAAGTAAACAAAAGCCACTCCTTTTTACTTTCACGATTTTCCAAAAGTAAAAAGTAGTGGCTTTTGTCTACTTTCCCACAACTTTCTGTTTGGGTTAACATTAGCTTAACAATGACATCATGTGAAAATCAACCTGCTTTTGTGGTTTTTTCCCCAATTTAAACCTCCGTTTTTCCACAGGATTTCCCCCATGTGATAAACTCCATTGACCCATACATAAGTCGACTCAGTTTTTTTGGGGGGGTCAATTTTTTGACTAAAATTTCTACACACGAGTATATAGAGTAAAAGCACTAATATAAATATAAATACTAATATAAATTCTTGCTTCTTAGCCAATGCTCAAAGGGGAGAACATTCTGAAATCCTTCCTGGACAGAAAGCTGAAATGTAGAACATGTCCTGGAGAAGGAGGACGTCTGGTCACCATGATCTCAGGGGATACGGAAACATTTTAAACAAAGGAAGAAGTAGATGGTTTCTTCAAACCAGGGACAGGGATTACACTACAGATGGATAGACTCAACCCAGGAAGCAAGGGCTATCCGTTTGCAAGGGAAATGAACCAAGAGCCTGGGGAAAATCTGAGATTACACTTAGTGCCCGTCTCCCACTTCTCTGTCCCTGCTTTGCTGAAGTTTCTGGGAAGTGTGTGCCTGTGTACTGGGGGAGGTGGTTTAGGAAGCATGAAATGTGCAAGCCCACTGTGAGAGTTAGGGAGCCCCCGCCTTCCCACAGCCAGTTTTGCAGTGGCGCCATTGAGAGGAGGGTATTTGCTGAAGCCAAAAGGGAAGTCCAGGGACACACCAGACTTCTCTGGGTCAAGGACAGTGAAAGAGAGGGCAGAGAGACTGCAGGGTGAAGAACACAAATAGAATAGCCGAGCTTGCAGTTTCTGGGGGTGCAGTGGAGAAAAAGGAAGAAGCCGAACTCTAAAAAATTGCTTAAGAAAAGATAACTCCCAGAACCTCCAAAGGTGTCTAGGGAATATTGGGAGCTGTTAAAAAAGTAACTTTACCATGCATTGGGAAGAATTAAGAAATATGTGAAGTTGAAGGCTTTCATGGACGGCATCCATATTTTTTTTGTGGGTTTTTCGGGCTATTGGCCATGTTTGAGAAAAGTTTGTTCCTGACGTTTCACAAGCATCTGTGACTGGCATCTTCAGAGATGCCAGCTACAGATGCTGTTGAAACACCAGGAATAAACTCTTCTAGAACATGGCCACATAGCACAAAAACCCCACAAAAAACCTATAAATCAAGAAATATCTCTGTACACACACATGCACACCAGTGGTATCACTAGGGAATGCGGACCACACCAGATGACACCTTAAGGGTGTGTGTGACACCACTTCTTCTCAAACGCCTACCTTTTGGCAGAAATGGGCATTCACCTGCTTCCCTTTAAAATGCTATAAGAGATGGTGGGACTGGGGTGAAGCTCAGTGGGAGGAGAAAGAAGAGGCCCCAGAATTTTTAAAAATTAAAATTTCAATTTTTTAAAAAAGTCTTTTAAAATTTTTCTTTAAAAACATCACATTCTAATCAAGTATTCACTATGTATATATAACTACATTTAGGTCGTCCATATGATATTGTGATTTGAAGGTATATTTTTAATTTTGCTATGTTTTTGATGTCACAACTATTAGCATTACATTCAGTGACATATGGGAATTACGATTTAAGAGTTAACATTAGTGCAAAAAAGGATAACTAAGGATTCTGTATGGTGTGAAAAGGGAAGAGGTCAATGGGGGGTGACACCAACTCTAGTGATGCCACTGATGCACACTCCATTAAATATATTTCTATTACAGTTAGCATTCAATTTCCATGGATTTTTTTTTCATCTACAGATTCAAAATATTTTTAAAATATATAAGCAATAAGCAAACATGTAAATGTAAATACTGTATATAGTGTACATATTATTTGTTTCTGTATGTATTATATGTATTGTTTGTGATCATTAAAGAAAATTAATATCTATCTATCTATCTATCTATATTTCAAAAAGCAAACCTTGATTTTGCGATTTGATATAAGGGAGACCTTTTTACTATGTCACTCTAGATAATGGGACTTGAGCATCCACTGTTTTTGATATCCATGGGGAGTCCTGGAACCAAACCCCAGCAGATATCAAGAGTTCACTGTAAAATAAATTTATTTAAATATAAATATTAATAAATATATATTATTAAATATGTATTATATGTTTAAATGCAATGAACTATATTTAAATGCACTGATCCTCGGGGATACACGTATAGAATTTCAATGTAAATTCCATCAGTTTCACAAGAATTTAATAAATATATATTTAATAAGTACTAAATATTAAGAGAGAAGGATCGTGTAGTGGTTTGGCCATCTGACTATGACTCTGGAGATCAGGGTTTGATTCCACACTCAGCTATGCAAACTCCTGGGTGACCTTAGGTAAATCACACTCCCTCAACTTCAGAAAATCCTTTAGTTTTTCAACAACAACTTGAAAGAACACAACAACTAAATTTGAAATAATACATTTAATAAATATTAGCTCCTATGTGCACTTTTGGAGGATACTGATAATCTAGAGCCTAGAAGACCCATTCCAGCCTGGGTTTCAGACTGAATTTGAGACTGATTTGGCCTTGTTTGCCAAGATGGACAATCTTGAGAAAGGGACAGGGGAGGGCAACCTTGTTGTTCCTGGTCAGCCTTTAGCAACTTTTGATGCCACCGACCACAGTACCCTTCTGATCTGCCTCAGCAGGTTGAGAGTATTTCACATCAGTCATTCTTCTCTGACCACCATGGCATGTTCTAGCAAGTGACATTAAGAGATTCTCCTTGGCCGCCTATCCAATGGGCTACAGGATGCTACAGGGTACCATCTCATGCCCAAGGTTTTTTAACATGATTTATATAAGCGGTCAGGAGTGGTCATCATTATGCTGATGATACCCATCATTTCTCCATCTCATTAGGTCAGGAGTGTTGAAGATTCCATAGCACCTGCTCCTGCAAACAAACAAACAACATTGTGTCCCCAAATTCCAACTCCAACATGCTCTATACAGGACACAGGACATATTTTTTGGGCCTTTCTGGGCCCCTAGAAGGCATGTTTGGGCATTTTAAGGAAAAAGAAAAACCCCTTTTTGGAGATGCCAGCTTCAGATGCCAATGAAATGTCAGGAATAAACTCTTTAACCAATCTTCCAATTCTACATTTATTTTGTTTAGCAATCAATGATAAATTAACATGTAAATTGAGGGTAAAGAAGGGATTATGGAAAAGAAATGATTTTGATGAAATTTGGAAAAAAATATTGAAAATATCCTAGCAAAAGAAGATGGGAAATTACAATTAAAATTTGGGATGGAATATAAAAATGAGAATGACTCTGGGGGAGGGGTGCACTGAGGTGATATTCAGTAAAAAATAAATAAAATGTTAAAGTATAATATAGGTATGAAAGAATGTTATAATTTGTTTTTACATTATTTTTGTAAAATTTCAAAATAATAAATAAAAAAGGAATAAACTCTTTAACAACATGGCCACATACCCCCCCCCCCCCCAAAAAAACCCCCCACAAAAAAGCTTTTTGGAAATGTTTTGTAAGGATTTAATTTTGTCCCAGGAGAGCCCAGTGATGTTCCACAAACACATGAGATAATTTTTGGGCATTTCAGAGCAGATACACACACACACACACACACACACACACACACACCTTGAGACCCACACAAAATGGCCTTGGAAGCATGTATGCAGCCCACAGGCAGCACTTTGCTCATTGCATTAGGTTTATATCTTGAATTAGCATCACGATAGAAAAATGGGCTGGATGAAGGCCAACAAATAGGGTCAAGATTGGAAAGATGGAGGCCAAGATAGACGAGTGCTTCTTAGGTCCAGCATCCAGGTGGGGACAGTAGCTGAAAAATCAGAAGGCTAAGACTTTGGAAATGTAGCTAAGAAGGAACTGGATAAGATCTTCAACTGTAAAGATATATCATTGAATACCAAAGTCAGACTTCTCCCCTGCAGTAGGATTTTTTTATTTCTCTGTATGGTTGTGAAAGATGGTCAGCGAAGAAATCTGAAAAGAAGAAAATAATCTCATTTGAAATGTGGTGCTGGAAGAGAGTTTTACAGATACCACAGACAGCCAAGATGACAAATAAATGGCTCTTAGATCAAATCAAGCATGAACTTTGCTTAGAAGCCAAACTGACTAAACTTGAGGCTATTATACATTGGAGACAGCATGAGTCAACGTGACTCATTTGAAAAGATGATAATGCTCAGCAAAGTGCAAAGCAGTAGGAAAAGAAGAAGACCACAATACAAGTGGATTGATTTGTTGGTGATTGGGTCTCTTGGAGGTCTCTCATTTATAGGGTTGGTATTGATCAAAACCAACTTGATGGCAAATATCAGTAACAACAAATAGGCAGGGAAGTACATGGGAGTACTCCTGGACCCATATTTAACACTAGACATCCTGGATCTAGAGATTTTCGGAAATAATTTGGATGACTTCACTGTCGGCAAGGGTTGTTCAACCAGTTCTCTTGGATAGATCAACTGCAACCATACTTTCACAGGGTCTAGGCTGCGACCATCTTTTTGTCCATTGCAATATGCTTTCTCTAGCTCTGTCCTGAAACCTAGTGCAGAGGTTGCAGCCAATGTAGAATACTTAGGGAGGTGAGGATCTCTCACTCATGATTTTCTGGGATTCTTCAAATCCTGCCTTCATTTTCTGCTTGGCCTTGTTATGTACTCAGTTACAACTTTCTGTTTCCCCCTTACATAATTCTGTTTTTCCCCCTCCAATCTACATAATTTTAATGCATTTGTCCTCCTTTGTGCTTTCTTCATAATATATCCTCATTCAATTAGAGTGTTTTCTTGTGCATTTCTTTTTCTAGTTATGCATTTTTTAAAATGTGCATTGATTGGTCAGTGCTTTATTTCTCAGAACCTCCTCTCCAAGATTTTCATCCCTATCTTCTCCCTGGTCCTGCAATAGGTTCACTGCCTTGGAAAACTCCAAGGTAAAACCCAGAGTAGATTCCCCATCCGATTGACATCAAAGCTGCCAATCCTAATCCAATCTCCTTTCCTTGAGATTTGGCCAAAACTGCATGGTCAAAGGAACAAAAGGCACTAATTGGTATTCATGCAGGACCACAGGCAAAGGATGATCCACTTGGCCTGAAAATCCAGTAGTAGTAGTAGTAGTAGTAGTAAGAGCCAGCATGGCATAGTGGTTTGAGTGTTGGACTATGACTCTGAAGACCAGGATTCAATTCCCTGCACAACCATGAAATCCACTGGGCTACCTTGTGCAAGTCACACTCTCTCAGCCTCAAGGAAAGGCAGTAGCAAACCTCCTCTGAACAAATCTTGTCAAGAAAACCCCAAGATAGATTTGCATTAAGGTTGCCATAAATCAGAAATGACATAAACTCACACAACAACAACAGTAGTATTACTAGTAGTATTTTATTCATGTATATTAATTGGCCTTTCTCCTGATAATGGGATTCAAGCAGGCTAACAACATATTTAAAAGAATACGAATTAAAGACAGTATAAAAACATTAACAAGATTATAAATATAAAACATTAAAAACATTAAAATTCATTAAAAGACTATATACAAAGCTTGAAAAAAGCGTAAAAGCCAAATGCTGGTCAGTTTGTAAAAGCCCGAAGGCACAAAAATGTTTTGACCTGCCCTTGGGAGCAGAGCAAGGATGGAGGGCCATCCTGGCCTCTCTGGGGTGGGAGTTCCAAAGTCTGGGAGCAGCCACCAAGAAGCCTTGTTTCCATTAAACAAGCCTCAGAAGATGATGGGACTGAGGACTCTTTCAAACGGGAGGAATTTCTCCCAATTCCGAATGGAGCCAATGCGGATTCATGTAAATTCGCTTGTTTAGCAAATTTACCTGAACCCCTGCTCCGTTCGGAAGGCATTCGGAATCACTTCCCATTACCCAAAAATAACCCCCCCCCTTGCCTGAAATCGCGTGAGAAGCTTAAATTCGCAATAACGTGAAACCTATGATTGCATTCGGAGTGACTTCCCTTTTGCCTGAATTTGCGTGAGAAGAATTAATTCGCAATAACGTGAAACCCCAGGATTGCGTTTGGATTGCCATCGGATTATACTTCCAATTTCCCATGGCTGAAAGAGTCCTGAGAGACAGGTCTCTCCAGATGATCTTAGAAGTATAGTGGGATCAAAAAGAAATATGCAGTCCTTCAAATAGGCTGGACCCAAACTGCATAGCACTTTGTTATATCTAAGCATTTTGTTTCAAAGTTGGGAAGGAACAGGTTACATGAAAAAAAAATGATGATGAAAGGGATCATAATACAGGCATAATTTCTTTTCTTCTGGAAATAACTTGCAGTTCTTCCACCAAGTGGTGTAAAGCAGTATGAGTTTTCGTGATACATCTTCTTGGGTTTCACTCTTTGTCTGCTCTTTCCATTCTTAATTTCTTGGCTCTGCGATAGGGTGGGACCTATGATTTGAAGGGAAAAATTATCCTCTCTGAATTTTTAATTTTTAACATTTTAATAAAGAGTTGTAATGTTATAGTAGATCACTAGCATGACGTAGTGGTTTCAGTGCTGGATTAGGAGTCTTGGAGATCAAGCTCCAAATCTCAGCTCACTCATGGAAATCCACTGGGTGACCTGGGGCCAGTCACAATCTCTCAGCCTCAGAGGAAGGCAATGGCAAGCTCATTCAGCCAAGAAAGCCCAATGAGTTCACTTTAGGGTCACCTAAAATTGGAATTAATTGAAGGTGTACAGAGAGAGAGATAGAGAGAGAGAGAGAGAGAGAGAGTGCAAAAGCGTCAGTTCACTGATGCACTTTAATACTACAGTGGGCCCTTGTTATCTGCTGGGGTTTGGTTCCAGGGGTCTCCATGGATTACAAAATCTGTGTATGCTCAAGTTCCATTAAATATAATGCCACAACAAAATGGTGTCCCATATATAAAATAGAAAATCAAGGTTTGCTATTTGGCATTTATACTTTTTGTAAATATTTTCAAGCCATGTATGCTCAAATCTGTGGATAAAAAAAAATATGGATAAGGACGGTCAGCTGTATAATTTAAAAAAAAAATAAGAAGAAAGGATGAGAAGAGAGAGATATTCCTTCCCCACTATGTGTCAGCATTAAAAAAAAAAGACAAAACACTTTAGGGTAGGAATCAAATATTGTAGCTGATGCTACAAATTGCCAAAAATAGTCTGGGACAACGGAAATGTCATTTGCATCTCGTAAAAGTCCCTTGATTCTAGACCCTGAAGCAACACTTGCCTTTTCTGGAGGATCTCAAATCCATGGATAACTATTACTGTACTTTGTTGCTCCTTAGTACCTTGAGGGGCTAAAAATGCTTTTAGGGGCATGTAAAGTGATTTCTTCCCAGATTTTACAGTATTTTCTTAGTGTTTTAAAATAGATTTTTGTCCCATACGAGGAATGAAAATATACTGGTTTCTTGCTGTGGCAGCACTAATCCAAATAGTAACTCAATACTTATTTTATGTTTTGCAATGAGTTACACAATTTTTGAAAAGTAACCGTCTAAGCCTTGTTTTCTTCCGGCACCACCTTTTCCTTCCACTCTGCCGTTCCTTGGATCTTTTCCACTGAGGTTTTTAAGCCTCTCTCTGTCTTTTTAAGTGATGTGAGCCACTTTGGGAGATGTGATTTTCTGAAAACCAGGATAAAAATAGAAACTGATCAATATTGTTGTTGTTGATATTAATATCAATATTATTTGATCATTGTGAGCAAGGGAATAAATGTGTGGAAAAAAGGAGCCGCTAGCATCTCTGGGTAATGCTGGGAAAGACTGTCTGAAAGTTGCTGCTATGCAGTATATTTTGACCCCTTTTCTTTTTAATGTTTACATCTACGATATTGTTACGAAGTTGTGTAGAACGGATTTACACATGCCCAAGATAATGGAAAGAACTGTTAACGTCCTTTTATATGCAGATGATATGATTTTATACCCCATATAGATATAGGTATTCATAGACTCCTGAGTAAATTTAGTACTTTTTGCCATCTCAATGAATTGGTAATCAATAACAGTAAGTCCAAAGTTGTCATCTTTGGTTAAAAAAGGAGAATGCATAAATGGCGCATAGAGGACAAAGAAATTGAGCAAGTTGAAGTTTATAACTATATGAATAGGGTCTGGAAACCTTGCCCTATGAAGAACGCCTTAGGGAACTGGGGATGTTTAGCCTGGAGAAGAGAAGGTTAAGAGGTGATATGATCGCCCTGTTAAAATACTTGAAGGGATGTCACATTGAGGAGGGAGCAAGCTTGTTTTCTGCTGCTCCAGAGAACAGGACTCAGAACAATGGATGCAAACTGCAGGAAAAAAGATTCCACCTCAACATTAGGAGGAACTTCCTGACAGTAAGGTCTGTTCGACAGTGGAACACTCTCCCTCAGAGGGTGGTGGAGTCTCCTTTCTTAGAGGTCTTTAAGCAGAGGCTGGATGGCCATCTGTCGGGTATGCTTTGATTGGGAGTTCCTGCACGGCAGGGGGTTGGACTGGATGGCCCTTGTGGTTTCTTCCAACTCTATGATTCTATGATTCTATGAGTATAACATTTGCATCCAGAGGCTCATGGGCTCCTCAGTTAAAGAAAAATGAATTGAAGGTTTCATCCAGTATTCATACTTAAAACAGGTTATTAAATTCCAAATACTCTACTACATTTCGTCCTTTATTAAAAGCGTACAAGGCTAAAGTCTTTCCTATTCTGCTGTATGGTGTAGTAATATGAGGAATTAACACAAACATGAAAATAAAAAAATTCAGTATAAATTTCTAAGATTAATATTGGGAGTGTCAAGAAATACCCCAGCATGCACTGTTAGGGCAGAATTTGGCATGGCAGCTATTTCTGACCTCTGTTTTCTACGGATATTTAATTATTGGATTAAATTTACTCAAATGAGTAATAATAGGTTACCCAAGTTATGCCTTACAGAACAGAAAAATAATCCTTCTTCAAATTCTTGGTTTTCCAGCTTTGCTAAAAGGCTCCTCAGTGTAGGTTTCAGTGTAAAGATTTTTAGTAAAATAAATTCAAATTCTGTTAACATGTTCAAACAAAGAGTATTTGATATTAGAGCACAGTTCTAGTGGCTTTGGCTTCAGTAAAATCACTGAAATGATTAGCAAGGGCTAAAACTTTATTCAAAGAAGAGAAATATCTGTTTTTTCCTTTGAAAAGAGAACTTAGGAAGGCATTTGTTAATCTTCGTTTTGAACAAATGGAAACAAGAGTACTGTAGGGCAGATATCAGGGTATCCCTTTCTCTGAAAGGCTCTGTATCTGTGGTACTTCAATTGTTGAAGATCTAGCACATTATTTGTTACATTGTCAAATATATAACAATATTCAAGAAAAATATCTGACGCCCATTCTCAGAAAATTAAGAAAGGAGGATGATAAAAGTAAGTTGTCCATATTACTGCAGGGAGTTGAGCCCTTTATAACTTTAAGAGTTGCCTTGTTTGCAACAAAAGCTGCTACAATATGGAGGTCTGAGGAAACCAAAGTCTCCAATTAGAGTATTGTTCCAATTCTAAGTGAAAATAATCTGCTTTATTTTATGTATGTATATGCATTGACATGTGTATTTTTATACAAACATTTTATTTTTACCCTCTTGTATTTTTTTTATTTTTATATTTTATTATCTTACTACTCCCATTATTTTAATATTTTATATTTTTAAGTTTCATGTGAAATGGTCTGAAGACTTATTCAATAAAGATTCATTCATTCATAGTATATTATTATTATTTATTATTATTATTTCCTTATATTCCACCTTTCTCCTCATATAGGGACTCAAGGCAGCAAATATATAGTATAGCTAAGAGAACATTCCCTAACCAGGCACAATCCACATGTGTTGAATTCCAACCTTAAAATGTGTAGTCTGGGAATTATGAGAATTATACTCCAATCTCTTGGGAAGCCGCCAGGTTGGAGAACTTTGAGTAAGACGGATCAAGTATGGCAAGACGGACTCACGGTCAGAGTCAGTCTATGGTTCCTTCCCACAGTCTAGGCATTGTGGATTGCCTGGAGTATGTTCATACTACATAGTTATAGCACTTTGATGCTGGTTTAATTGCCTTTGCTGCATCCTATGAAATTTTGGAGCCCATTCATGCCACAGAATGAAGGCACCTACAATTTCACTTTAACTGCCATGGTTCCATCCTGTGGAAATACTGGGATTTGCAGTTTAGAAAGGGCCATCTAGAATATACTAGTGCCTCACTAGACTACCAGTTCCAGGATTTCATAGGATGGCACCATGGCAGTTAAAGTGGAATAATAGCACTATTGTGAATAGATCCCTGGAATTTGTAGTTTGGGAAGGCAACAGAATCATAGAATCCCAGAGTTGGAGGAGACCTCAAGAGCCATCCAGTCCAACCTTCTGTCATGTAGGAAGACACAATCAAAACACCTCTGACAGATGGCCAAGCAGCCTCTGTTTAAAGACCTCTAAAGAAGGAGACTCCACCACTCTCCAAGGAAGTGTGTTCCACTGTCAAACAGTTCTTACTATCAGGAAATTCTTCCTAATGTTTAGGTGGAACCTCTTTTGCTGTAGTTTGCATCCATTGTTCCACATCCTAGTCTCTGGAGCAGCAGAAAACAAGCTTGCACAATCCTCAATATGACATCCCCTCATATATTTAAATAGAGCTATCATATCACCTCTTAACCCTCTCTTCTCTGGTCTAAACATACCCAACTCCCTAAGTCGCTCTTCATAGGGCTTGGTGGTTTCTAGACCGTTCACCATTTTGGTCATTCTCCTATGGACAGTCCCATTTGTCCACAATCTTTTTGAATTGTGGTGCCCAGAACTGGACAAAGTATTCGAAGTGAGTATAGAGTTCTCAGGTTGAGAATTCCAAACACATCATGAAACTAGAAACCCCAGGATTCCATAGGAGGGAAACATGAGGATTAAAGTGGACTTAAAGTACTATAACTGTGTAATCTTAAAGAGCCCCATGTATGTACACATTACTCCTAAAGCAAATTAAAATGTTGTAATGCACACAGTGCGAGAAGAAAAAAGTCATGGGTCAAAGGTGTAGGAACTTTTCTAATTTCTCTCTCCTTTCTCCATATCCCTAGGAATTCCTGCCGTTGCAATGGGTCGGCTCCTGTAGAGGTGGGGTTTCCTCCTCTCTTACTCTATCCACCCAGTTTTGCTGGCACTGCCCTTTGGTATTCAAGGGATGGAGATGAACAGGACAACAATACAGTAGTTGCTCCATGACTGAGAGCATTCAAAAACCTGCAGACCATCCTGGATGATGCTAACTCTGCATGGTCCAGGGCATATGTGTGGAAGGAGTAGGTCTTTTGGCACAGCACTAAACAGCAAGGAATTATTTGGGGTAGGTGGTATACTGAATGGCTTTGAGTATGAGCTATGATGTAGGAAAACTCTGGTCCAGAGATCAGAAGTCACTACATGGCTCTTGCATCAGGCTGCCATCCCTCCATGAAGACAACAGTAGTAATCATTTAATTTTTATTTATTAAATTTATATCCTTCTTTTCAACTTGTACAGGATGCAAGAAAGCTAACGTATTTAACAGAGTATACTCCAGCTTTTTACTATTGGGATCCACCTTTACATCTACATGCAGATGTTGCATGGCTCTTCCATGCGATGTAATATATGAATAAAAATATTTTTATTTATTTAGCATTCATATTTTCATCCACACATTCATCTGTATTCATATTTTAACATTTTATAAGGAAATAAAACTGTTCAAACAGTTTTATTTAAATAAATTCAATACTGAACTCTATTCATGTGTCAATTTTATATATAAAAATTGTGAGAGGAGAAGGAGGAGGAAGACGAGGAAGCAGGGCCTCCAGGCCTTATGCCCCCCCTCTTAGCAACTCTTGTGCCCCCCCCCAGGGGTTGCACCCCACTTTTTGAGAACCATTCCCTTATAGGGCTGTTGTAAAGGTCATCAAATTAACAATGTGAATCACTTTGGGGACTCTAAAATGATAACAGAAACAATTTCTTCTGGTTGTATGTGTTGTTGCATCAGGAGGCCAAATGGCACCACAAGAAGGAGGCATCAAGAGAATCGCTGTTGTGTGCCTTCAAGTTGTTTCTAACTTATGACAACCTAAAGGCAAACTTATGGAGTTTTCTTGACAAGATTTGTTCAGAGGAAGTTTGACATTGCCTTGCCCTGAGGCTGAGAGTGTGTGACTTGCCCAAGATCACCCAATGGGTTTCATGGCTAAGCAGGGAATTGAACCCTGGTCTCCAGAGTCATATGCCATACTGGCCTAGTTTATTGCCCTTTAGCCCATGAAGGCTCCCAGATTACTATATGGAAAATAAAAACAAATAAAACACCTTTTAAAAACACACTAAAACACATTTTAAAACAAAACAAAAACTTAAAAACATACTTCAGAAAAACCACCCTGGTTGTAGACACCAAAAACCAGACAAAACCATCAAGTCTTGGCCACTTGCCAAGGGAGCCACTGACTGGCCTCCCTATAAAAGGAGTTCCACAGTTTGGGTGCCAATAGTGATAAGCCCCTGTCTGATGTGTTTGGACTTGGGACACACACACAACAACCTTTTGAGTGGGAATAACATAAGAGCCATGGTGGATCAAACAAGCACCCCTTCCAATCCAGCATTCTGTTCACACAGTGGTGAAGTTGTAAATTTCATCTCCTCTGTGTTCCTTCTTATTTTATTTCTCTCAGTCAGCATCTGAGCATGTTGAAATTTGTGGAAACATCATATGCTGTCTCAGTGATGAGAAAATGCAAACCACCTTCTGCAGCATTCTGCAGCTACAGGAGCTGCAACACACTCTCTGTGTAGACACACACTTCTGTGGGGTGGTCAGGATGGTATCTTGGACCCATTCCTCTCACTCCTGTTGTCTGTCTGCCATCTGCATTGAAGCCTCTCTGTCACACTATCCCTGAGCTAAAGCTTGACCTTCTATAGCCTGGATTTTGCCACATGATGGAAACTTGCCAGGCACTGTACTCTTTCCAGATTCTGGTTTGGACCATTGCCTAATGCACACTATACTGAGCCTCATTGTTCTGGGATCCCTGGCAACATTGCCTCCCTTCTCCTGCCATAATGAGAAAGCATGTTGCTAAGATTTCAATTTTGACCTTTAAAAATATATTTTTTAAAAAACTCCAACATGTCGCAAAATCAACATGCTCTGTGGTCTTTATTGTCAACAAAAGTTTTTAAAAACACAACAACAACTTGTAACCCCATTTCACAATTCTGGCAGAGTCAGGGTAAACGCACATGCGTGTATCCAGACACAGCATTCATTTTTCTCTTCTTTGCTCTGAGAAGGTGCCAAAGGATGCTTTGATCTGGTCACCAGTCCTGTGGAGAGGTAGCCATAGATCACTCATGCCTTAGTATTTCCAATTTCCATGTGTAGTTATGTTGAACAGTAAAAAAAAAAGCTGACAGAAAGCAAAGAAACTAATCTGATATTTTAGATGAATTCTATGTTTACAGATTACTTACTGTAAAAAGATAATAATGCTGGGGAAAAGGGAAGGCAGCAGGAAAAGAAAGGAAGGAAGACTGCATTACAGATGGATTGACTCAACAAAGGAAGCCTGAGCCCCAAATTTGCAAACCCTGAGCAGGGCTTTTGGAAGCCTCTCATTCATAAGTCAAAGCCAAATTGATGGCAGACAACAACTGCTACATATCTTGCAATATGCGAAGGGTCCAAAATCTTGAACCGGTTCAATTTGAGGGCAAAATCTACACTAATTTTAATCTCTTTGTGCACTTTTGAAAATCCTGATTGGCTTCCCAATTGGCTAGAGATCAACTGTCTATCTCTGCAAAGTCTACAGTGACTGGATGTTCTGCCAGTGATCTCCTGCTCGGGATTTTCCATGCTTCTGGACTTGGTTCCATTTATATTGTGCTCTTGCGTCCCTCTTAATTTTGCTTCCAGACTTCCATCCAGCATGTAGGACTCCCTCACTTGGCCTTTGCATTCCATCATGCCCTCCTTGTGATGACTCTGTTTTCCTTGCCTTTCAAAGATCAATAAGTAATGGACTGAATACTGGAGGGTCCCAGTTCTGGACACTCAAACAGTCTCACAGAAACATCAGTACTTGCAACCCCAAACTGCTACCATGTTAGAATCACAGAACTGGAAGAGATCACAAGGGCTATGCTTGCCAAATCCTCAATATGACACCCCTTTCGTATTTATAGTAAACAGGGCTGTCATATCACCTTAACTTTCTCTTCTCCAGGCTAAACATACCCAGCTCCCTAGGTTTCTCCTCATCATGAAGCAAGCAGCTCAGAACGATGGAGCATGGGCTACATTACAACATATGAAAGGCATGCCAAAGAATCCATTTTGTATTTCCAAAAAGAACAAATTTGGAGAAATGGGCAGTCAGCAATTGTTTCTCCCCTCTCTCCTAGGACATTCATACAATCATCTTTTTAAAAAATGTACCTTAAAAATAAAAAATAGAGGGACAAGTAGTAGTACACAGTTAAGGTCTCCATCCTACCCCTAAACAGTATTCTAGACAGCGACAATATTGTACTACTGGAATTGAAAAGGACCCTGGGACAGTATTGTGGAAATATATAGCGAAGGTTGCAACTCAAGGTTACACAGAAACACAATTAATGTTGCATAGTTTGTGTGGAAAAGCTGGTTGTTGTGCAGCCACCATGGTGACCATACCAGCACTCTTCAAATACTGAATGGACAGCACAAGAGTGCCATCTGCAGATGTTTCCTGAGTACTGATGCTCTCTTAAAGGGGTTAATAAATGGAAAATTTGGCATCGCTGATCTAACAGCACAAACATAATTTTAGTTGCCACAAGCATCTAAGGTGGGGAGAAGTGGGGCATAACAGCAGTAATAGTAATATTAACAGTAAGAATATAGCTCTGGAAGAAATCCCGCTCAGTTCATTGGCACTTTACACAGTTGATTTAGGATAGTCCTGGGCTTGAGTCCTATGGGTTAGTCCAAACTAAAGTAGACCCATTGAATCCACTGTTGAATGATGAGTCAACATATAGACAAATCACACTGGCTGAACATGGTTATTCCAGGTGGGATTAACAATAGGGTTCAGGCCTGTGGCCTGGTGGCGCAGTGGTTAAATGCCTGTACTGCAGCCACTCACTCACAAACCACAAGGTTGTGAGTTCAATACCAGCCAGGGCTCAGGTTCGACTCAGGCTTGCATCCTTCCAAGGTCACTAAAATGAATACCCAGATTGTTGGGAGCAATTAGCTTACAGTTGTAAACTGCCTAGAGGCTGCTTAGTGGTATGAAGTGGTTTATAAATGAAGCTGCTATTGCTATAGCTGCTATGTGGACCTTGGAACCACTTCTACTAAAGGAACATCAGCATGTCCAGAGGAGGGTGATGAAAATGGTAAAGAGTCTGGAAACCACCAAGCTCTATGAGGAGACACTTAAAGACCTGGGTATGTTTAGCCTCGAGAAAAGAAGGTTAATAGGTGATATGATAGCCCTATTCAAATATTTGAAGGGATGTCATATTGAGGATAAAGCAAGCTTGTTTTCTGCTGCTCCAGAGAGTAGGACAAGGAGCAATGGGTGCAAACTACAGGAAAAGAGATTCCAGCTCAACATTAGGAAGAAGTTCCTTGACAGCAAGAGATAGTGGAACACACTCCCTTGGAAAGTGGTGGAATCTCCTTCTTTGGAGGTTTTTAAGCAGAGGCTGGATGGCCATTAGTTGGGGGTGCTTTGATTGTACCTTCGTCAATGGCAGGATGGGGGTTGAGGCCATCCAGATGTTGTTTTAAATTTTTGGTGGGATTTTGTAGCACCTTGGAGACTAACTGAAAGGATGAAGTTGGTAGCATGAGCTTTGATAGACTTGACCCTACTTCCTCAGATGCATGTTCAGATGTTTCTTGGAATCATGTTGGGAGACACACCATTACTTAGAATCATAGAGTTGGAAGAGACCACAAGGGCCATCCAGTCCAACCCCCTGCCATGCAGGAACTCCAAATCAAAGCATCCCTGACAGATGGCCATCCAGCCTCTGTTAAAAGGAAGGAGACTCCACTACGCTCCGAGGGAGTGTGTTCCACTGTTGAACAGCCCTTACTGTCAGGAAGTTCCTCCTAATGTTGAGGTGGAATCTCTTTTCCTGCAATTTATATCCATTATTCCACATCCTAGTCTCTGCAGCAGCAGAAAACAAGCTTGCTCCCTCCTCAATATGACATCCCTTCAAATATTTAAACAGGGCTATCATATCACCTCTTAACCTTCTCTTCTCCAGGCTAAACATCCCCAGCTCCCTAAGGCGTTCCTCATAGGGCATGGTTTCCAGACCCTTCACCATCTTAGTTGCCCTCCTTTGGACCTGCTCCAGTTTCTCCACATCCTTTTTGAATTGTGGTGCCCAGAACTGGACACAGTATTCCAGGTGGGGCCTGACCAAAGCAGAATAGAGTGGCACTATAACTTCCCTTGATCTAGAAACTATACTTCTATTGATGCAGCCTAAAATTGCATTGGCTTTTTTAGCTGCCGCATCACACTGTTGACTCATGTTCAGCTTATGGTCTACTTGGACTCCTAGATCCCTTTCACATGTTGTCTCATTCAGCCAGGTGTCCCCCATCCTATATCTGTGCATTTCATTTTTCCGCCCTAAGTGCAGAACCTTACATTTCTCTGTGTTGAATTTCATCTTGTTAGCATTGGCCCATCTTTCTAGTCTATTCAGGTCATTTTGAATTTTGATCCTGTCCTCTGGGGTATTAGCTACTCCTCCTAGTTTAGTGTCATCTGCAAATTTGATAAGTATGCCCCCAATTCTGTCATCCAAATCGTTAATAAAGATGTTGAACAGCACTGGGCCCAGGACAGAACCCTGTGGGACCCCACTGGTCACTTCTCTCCAGGATGAAAAGGAGCCATTGTTGGGCACCCTTTGAGTTCGGCCAGTCAACCAATTACAAATCCACGTAACAGTTAACTTGTCTATCCCACATTTTGCAAGCTTGTTTGCAAGAATGTCATGGGGAACCTTGTCAAAGGCCTTACTGAAATCGAGGTAAACTATCTGCCAATCAGTTACAATATGGCCAATATGCAACATCCACCAAAATGTCCAAACCAAATCTTTAGATGCAACTATCCATGGCTTGGAAATATATTTTTTTTAAATTCCCAAAAGCAAACCTTGGCTGTGTCCACACTGGGGAAATAACCCGGTTTGAAACCGGTTGAAGTGTCTTGGCTCGAGGCTATGGGATTCTGGGAGTTGGAGTTTGTTGTGGGGTCCAGAGTTATTTCATGGACACAACCCTTGATTTTGCCATTTTACCTATGGGTCTATATTCTACTATCCCTATTGTATATAACAGGACTTGAGGATGTATGGTTATCGGTATCCACAAGGGGTCCTGGCTCCTCTCTGGACCCCACAACAAACTCCAACTCCCAGAATTCCATAGCAGAGAGCCAGAAAAGAGAGTTAAAGCCGTGCCAAACCAGGTTATTTCTCCATTGCGGATACAACCTAAAAGCATCCCTGTTTGGTGGATTTTGGATGTTGTTGTACTTTGCTATAATATGGCCAACATCACTGGAAAAGTGCTGCATTGTTATTTTGTCACACTTTTTAAACTGCCATGGGCTCAGTGCTATGGAATTCTGGGAAATGCAGTTTGTTGTGGCCCCAAATCTCTCTGACAGAGGTGGCTAAGTAAGGGTCCAATCCACAGTGCAGAAATGATCCAGTTTGACACCACTTTTGCCATGGCTCAATACTAGGGAATCCTGGGAACTGTGGTTTTGTGTGAGGAGGCATTTGTAGCCTTCTCTGTCAGGGAACTCTGGGGCCACAACAAACTACAGTTCCCAGGATTCCCTAGCACCGAGCCAGGACAGTTAAATCGGTCTCAAACTGGATTATTTCTGCAGTGTGGGTTGGACCTCATAGCCACCTCAGAGCTTTGTGTGTGTTTTTTGGACTTCAATTTTTCCACAGAGCTGCCACCATTTTGCCTTTGGCGCAACGCTCTCTGGGAAACGTGGTCCAGGCTCGCGCGTTCGAATCAGGCCCTGAAGGGACGCCCAGGCAGAGCCAAGACTACGCTTCCCATCATGCTTTGGGCCCCCACGCAGCAAAACCGCGCAATGCCCTCTGGGAAAGGCGGTCCGATCGAGCGCGTTCGAACGCGACGCCGGACGCGTCTCGGGCCGAGCCGAGACTACGTTTCCCATCATGCTTTGGGCTGACGCAGCGAAACAGTGTATAGGTGACTGAGGGAGGGTACTACTACTACTGGTGTGTACTGTGAGCCTTTCTGCGGCAGGGCGCGCTTGGGCCGCGTCCTCCTGGCTCGGTATTTTTATTAATCCTTCCTCCGTTGCGAGGAACGGGAAGCCATGGGCGGCGAGGAAGAGATTGTGCGCATCGCCAAGAGGCTCGACAAAATGGTCGCCAAGAAAAGCGGGGTGAGTCAGAGACAGCGAGGGGCCATTCTTCTTATTCTTATTACCTCAGAGAGAGCCCCTCCCACTTTCCCCCACCCGCCTGTCAATCTCCCTTTGTCGCCTTGGCAACCGCAAGCCTTAACCACGCCCACAACCGTTTTTCTTCAACGGCTTTTTCCTTCTCTGCGCTCGGCCCCCTCTTCTTTCAGCCCCGCCCACAACGTTCTCCTCAGGCCCCGCCCACATCCCTCTCTCTGCAGGGTCTGCCTCCCCAACAATGGGAAAGCTCCGCCCACCGTTTGTACCTCTCGCTTTTCATTGGCGGGCTCCGCCTCGCGTTTTGCATAGCCACGCCTCCTTTCCTCACCCCTTGAAGGAAGCACGTGCCTTAATGGCTCCATGGCGCAGGGTTGCTTCATGGGTCTTGGAGCCAAAGACCCTATAATAATAATAATTAATAATAATAATAATATATAATATATATAAATGGGTCTTGGAGCCAAAGACCCTATAATAATAATTAATAATAATATATAATATATATAAATGGGTCTTGGATACCAAAGACCCTATAATAATAATAATAATTAATAATAATATATAATATATATAAATGGGTCTTGGAGCCAAAGACCCTATAATAATAATAATTAATAATAATAATATATAATATATATAAATGGGTCTTGGAGCCAAAGACCCTATAATAATAATAATTAATAATAATAATATATAATATATATAAATGGGTCTTGGAGCCAAAGACCCTATAATAATAATTAATAATAATATATAATATATATAAATGGGTCTTGGATACCAAAGACCCTATAATAATAATAATAATTAATAATAATATATAATATATATAAATGGGTCTTGGATACCAAAGACCCTATAATAGGGTCACTGTAGGGTTGCCATGAGTTGGAAACTACTTGAAGGCAGCACAGTCATGTAATGGAGTTTTCATGCACAGTTCACACTAATGTTGATAGGAACACAACCCTCTTGTAGTGATCTTTAATTGCTTGTTAAAGTTGTTAAAACATGACATTCTCCTATATGCATGAACATTGTGTGTGTCACACAGTAACAAGGTACAAGGCTAAAAGGGTGTTTGTCTGTCTTCCCACTTGACAAAATTGTATGGGAATGGCAGACAGAGCTGTGTGTGATACAAATTGCTGTCTACATCATTCAGGCCTGCTAAGTAAAATAAGGGACAGGGTTCCTGTTTCTTTAGTGGTTGTGTTGAAACCGCAATGTAACCACAAAGCAACGCACTGTCCCAACATTAGTCCCCCACTTAGGTGTCCCATTTTGAAAGAAAACAAGTTATCCTTTTAATCCCCATAGACACTTTTATTTGAGATAGCTGTCCTCTGTCTCCTTTCGGAATCTGTCACCAAGCAACCGTTCTCCGACAATCTTGAAATGTCTTAACACATAACATAAATGAGAACTTACCCATAGCATTTCCCCACACTGCTTTCCATCAAATCTGATGGTGGCAGTTTTGGCAGTTCTTTTAAAGTATCGATTACAAACATTCAGAATAAGAAGAAATTAGATTGCCTTGCAAAATGCATTCAGTTTTTAAGGGGGACGTAGATGACCATACTATCTAATGTACAGTAGACCCTCCGCATTCACTGGGGTTAGGAGCACAAGACCCCTGGGAAAGTGAAAAAACTGCAAATATTTTTTTAAAAAACACCACTTTTTTTTAAATTGAGAGAACCCCTCTCTAGGAATCTCTAGTACTTTGAGCTCAACTCTTATGGCCAGCTTTCAACAAAATTTCTCTGGAGGACCTAGAGATTCCTAGAGAGAACACAATCAAATCTGCAAATAATCAAATCTGCAAAATCTGCAAATGTGGAGGGCCAACTGTATCTCCTGCTTTCTGCAGCCAAGAAATTCTTGACTTCTGTATTGTCTTCTATGCAACAAATATTGGACAGTGGAAAAAAACTCCATAAATGCAAGTATAGCAATAGCACCTTTATTGATACACCACTTCATACCATAATAAACAGGTTTACAACTGTAAGCTACATGAATAGCTGCATAAGTACCATTGGCTTGGCTTCAATGTAGCATGAAGAGAAGATTAAGGACTTTCAATGAAAACACAATTTATTTTACACTGTTTTGTGTGCAGTCTAGCATAAATGGACTTTCAAGAAAGCTAAAAATAGATTAGTAAACTTTGCTAAAGAGCAAATCTGGATTCTTGTAACTTGAATCTTCCAGTTTTATTCTGATCCATCTCTCTATGTCCTATCTTGTTGCTGGATTGTGCCTGAATCCCTTTTTGAGATGAAATAGACCCTTTTTTATGAACAGGGAAGAATAAAACAGAGTGTCCCTCAATTTAGACCTCCTCTTTGCTTCTGTGGTTAGTCACTGTATTCAAGGTTGTGGTCTGTTAGAGCCCAGAATATTTTTTGGCTGAACAGAGGAAGAAAGGCCTTTTCTGATGGAACGGGTGAGGAAATTTCTGAAAGTCTTGACACATTCCACCTGCTTCATTGCTGTTGCAAAAATTCAGCCTCTATAAATGCTTTCATGAAATCAGGGTGGGAAAAATGGAGGCAAAGAGATGGATGTCAGGTAAAAGTGGTTTCCTGAAAATGCTTTTTTAAAAAAAACAAAACAACCCTACGGATTTATTTAACTTACTGTTTATGTTACGAAAGGAAATTTACCTTTTCACTTACAATTTGTAGGTAGGAAAAGGCAGAGGGGTGGAAACTACAATCATTAGCTCAAGTGTATTCCATTGTTCCTAAACCAACAATTTGCTGAAAAAGCTGAAGTTTCCCGGTTAATCTGGAACATCAGTAAAACTATTTATGGTCTCAACATAATGTGTAAATATGAAGTTTGGTTTAAAAAAATCTTCATAAATGTGCCTTGTAGAGGAAGAAATAGAGCAATCCAAAGTGTTTGTTCAAGTTATACTCAGAGTAACTGATTTATTTAAGTTCAAAACCTAATTATGATCTTCATTATGATCCCATTTGGGAACAGACTAGGTTTTTTTGTTTTGTTTTTTTACTGTAATCAAGCTTATCGGTTTGTATAACAAAACCCACTGGGTGACCTTGGACAAGTCACACTCTCTCAGCCACAGGGGAAGGCAATGGAAATCCCCCCTCTGAAGAAACTTGCCAAGAAAACCATATAACAGGTTGACTTTAAGTCACCATAGTTGGAAATGACTTGAAGGCAGGCACACAAACAGACACAAATAAATTTTAAAGGGTTTTCATAAATTCATCCAAATTGTCTTGTCTGATGCCCACAATCTAGCTCCCCCCCCCAATCATCTGCTTTTTGATAGATACTGCCCACAATTTTGCTGTCCTGGACTGAATGGGAGAAAGGTGGGATATACATTTTCTACTTGGAGATGTAAATGCAGACCACAGTGGTCCCCCGGGTTACGAAGGTAATCCGTTCCGGGATTACCTTCGTAACCCGGAAGCTTTCGTTTCCCGGGGGACCGCTTTCGCTAACGGACTGCACGTCCGATTTAAAGGGGCCGCACGGTTTTTTTTTTCTTCGTATCCCGGGGGATCTTTCGGATCCCGGGGGATACAGTAGCAGTCCCGCTGCTTTCGGATCCCGGGGTTTTCGCAACCCGGGGGATTAGTAAGCCGGGGGACCACTGTACGTTGTAAACCGCTTAGACACTCTTTAAGGGTATGAAGTGGTATATAAATGAATGTTTGTTTGTTTTGTTTACGTTTAATAGATTTGGCTGGCAGCTCACTGCATCCAGATTGCAACAAAATACTTTGGTTTGGAAACAACAACAAATACCAGGAGCTGTCGGCTATCGGCTATATTTCAGAGGAAGGACCTGGCAAAACCACCTCTGAGGATTACTACGCTAAGAAAACCCTATGAAATTCATGGGGTTGCCATATATCAGGCCATTTGAAGACACATACACACATAAATGTGTCTGTACTACAGTTTTCTTTTAAGCCAAAGTCTTTGTTGGCCGTAGTTTCTCCTGTTGGGAGGCAAAAGAACCCAGCCATAAACATGATTTGTAAGGGACTACTACATGTTAAGATGTGACTTGTAGTTCTTGTTTTGTTCATTTCTTGATGGTTCCTCCACAGTTGTAAGGACACACTGCTGATAACACTGAACAACAGGGGTGATGTGCACTACTGGGATGTGGTAAACCCAGTGGCTTATTAGGCACCTTCCATACATTGATGAATGCTACAAGATGAATATTATTTTGTGGAATCCATATTGATTTGAGAAACATTACAGAGTTTCCCATAATAATCGTTTGAGCAATAATTGCTGGTTTGAGTGGTCATATTTCTTTTGCATAAGCTGTTCCCCTGTGCCTCAGATAGCGTGTTTTGAATTTTACTAATTTGCTAGACTTACAATCAGTTGATCTCATAGATGCAATTTGGACTCAGTTTGATTGCCTTATCTATAACTTTTTGCATTTTTTTCTTTCCCAGGAAGGAGCAATGGATTTACTGAAGGAACTGAAAAGTATGCCAATAACTCTGGATTTATTGCAGGTAATTCATGTCATTGTGTGTTCCCTCTCATACGTTGCTACTAACTCCTCAGTTCTTCCTCCCAGTGTGCCATTCTGTCAATGCCAAATATATATTAATTATTAAATAGATATTAAATATTACTATTAGTAATGAGTATGAATAATGTAGTATGAAGTTGTTTACTGTGCCCAAGAGACAAGCCAAATGCTAGTGCAAGAAAACACCGAGTTTGTAAATATGATGATTTTAGCAAAACTTTTTGCTTATAGTCATTCTAGTGGCATTCTAGTTTTTTCCCATCTACAGGGGCCTCCAGAACCAAACGCTCACAGATGGAAAGGGTCTACTGTACTGCATTCCCTTTCAACTGCCCTTTTTAGTTTCATGTCCAACCATGCTTCAACTTTTTTCAACTCTTAAAAATGCAAGCTTAGAAACTATAATGCAAAATTCTGCACCTGGTGGATATATATATATACAGTGGTATCCCGGGTTACGAATCTCCCGGGGTACGAAAACCATGGGGATACGAAAGAGCCGGGGCCGCAAAAACGGCCCCGACTTACGAAAAAAACCCCGGGGTACGAAAAAAAACCGCGCAGCCCCTTTAAATTTGCCGCGCGGTCCGGCAAACAAAGCGGTCCCCCGGGTTGCGAATATTTCCGGGTTACGAAAGGTAATCCGGAACGGATTACTTTCGTAACCCGGGGGACCACTGTATATAATCCTACCATGTACAGTCTATCCTTGGTCATCTCTTCTCCATTGACATCAGTGTATCCTGAGGACAGGATGTTTGGATATAATACACCCTGGCAATTTCAAAATATAATTAATAAAAACTCAGCCTTTTCAGATTTGCCAAGAGAAGATGTTCTTGATACAGCTATCAGAAGTGCTTGAGCTGTTATTAATTCAGATAATTTTAATTAAAATTAAAGAGGCCATTGGAAAAATTTTGTCATTGCTCTGGTAAACAGAGGTATTTTCCTTGTTCCTGTCTCTTGGGTTATTTGGTCTAACTCTAATTTCTAATAGTAACTAGAGTAGACCTAGTTGGGATTTGCAAAAGTGTTGTCTTATTAATAGGTCTGCTCTAAGTTGTAGGGTGTAGACCAAAGTAGTTACATGAGCAAAGAGCTTGGATTTTTTTAAAAAAAAGGGTGCCTTGTTAAGTCATTTGAGGTTACCTGTTACTCAATAAAAAGTAACTTTACTTTTTAGATACCTTTAAAATTATTTTATATGCTTTAAAAATACATAAAAGCCCTTGCCCCATTACCCCCAAAAGCAACATTTTAAAAGTAATAATATTTGTAACACCAAAAAGCAACAAGACTACCAGTCATTTGTCACTTCGAAAAATTAATATTCTTGATTCATAATCCTCCATGGTGTAGTGGTATGAGCATCAGACAGTGACTTTGGACTTTGGAGACTAGGGTTTGAATTCTAGCTCGGCCATGAAACCCACTGGGTGACCTTAGGCAGGTCAGTCTCTCTCAGCCTCAGAAGAAGACAATGGCAATCCCCCTCTGAAGAAACTTGCTGAGAAACCCTCATGATAGGTTTGCCTTAGGGATGCCATAAATCAGAAATGGCTTGAAGGCACAGAACAGCAACAGCAACAATAACCCTCTCAAAGTTAACATGCCCTCACAGTCCTGTATTTATTCTGTGCAAAATTTGTGTGTGATAATTTTGCACAGGAAACAGTGTTTTTATTTGGTAAATATAGCAACATTATATTTACCCCACTCTCTTCCGTGCCAGCATTCTCTGAAGATACCAGCCACAACTGCTGGTGAAACGTCAGGAAAATATTCTTCTAGAACATGGCATCATAACCCGAAAAACTCACAAAAAACTATAGCATTTTTATTTATTTGTTTGTTTGTTTGTTTATTGTATTTATACCGTGCTTTTCAGAAATGCTGTCAGAGAGGCTTACAAATTGTTAATTTGACACTTCCCTGCCCTCAGGCTTACAATCTAAAAAGACATGATACAGAAGGAGAAGGGAATGGCAGTAGGGAAGGGGATCAAGTCTACCAGATACTGCCAGTAGGCCTCTCCCTCCAAGGCCAGAGTGACTGCAGTTGCCAAAGAAGCTGTTCCCTGTGTAAAAAAATGCTATATTTGGATATTTATTCTGCACAAAATTTGCATATGGTTGATTTGCATGGAAAACATCATTTGTGTGTGTGTGTGTGCTTAAAATAAGTGTAATTCTCCACTTGTAATTTAGTCTTAGTCTTTGGATGCTGCTTCCTTTTTTTGCTTCTTTTTAATTGTAGAATTCTTTTTAATTGGTTTGCAGTCGACTCGGATTGGGATGTCTGTCAATGCACTACGAAAGCAAAGCACAGATGAAGATGTGATTGCCCTCGCCAAATCACTTATCAAGGCCTGGAAAAAACTTCTTGGTGAGGGATAGGGCATACTTCATGTTTCGTGACAGTATAAGATTATCTTGCCACTGCCAGACTGCTTGAAGGATCCATCTGTCCATCATTCTGTTTCTGCTCATGGTCATCCAGATTTTGAGGATGTACTCATAAGCAGGGTGTAAAGGCAGCAGCCTCTTCCTTTTTTTCTCTCAATTCCCCATCTTTGAACAAAGAAGTTCTGTTTTTGCATAACCTTTTATTTACTATTTGTATTAAAACTTCCAGAATGTGGCTCTTATGTAGGAAAAATTCTGAAAATAATCATACTTTTATTCTTTTTAATGAGGAAATATTATAAAAGTTACACCTTCAAGAACTACCCCCTATTGCTGCTTCATTTTTACTTCTACTAGGGGTTTGTCCCCAAAATCTCATAGGATGCTGTATAAATGAACAGGCAGAGATCATGGCCCCATCTCTTGCTGCTTTTTTAGTATGACTACCATTGTTCTGAAGCAGCAGCAAAGGTGCATACCATCATATCATCCTGCACACAATGTTGTCTGATTTTGGAAACTAAACAGGGTGGATCTAAGTTAGGACTTGGATGGTAATACCTGGATTCTCCAGATAGGGTGAGGAAAGGATACTGTCTGAAATCAATTAGAATTGAAAATATTGGACTAAATGGACTGTTGGTCTGACCTCAGTATAAGCCAGCTTCCAGTCTTCCTAAAACATCTAATTGAACAGAATAAATACTTTACAGTTGGTCCACCACATTTGCGGATTTGATTTTTGTGGATTTGATTTTCCCCTCAATTTTGATGAATACGTTCTCTCTAGGAATCTCTCTAGGAGCCCTGGTAGTGCAGTGGTTAAATGCCTGTACTGCAGCCTCTCACTCAAAATCATAAGGTGGCGAGTTCAGTGCCAGCAAAAGGGCTCAAGCTCGACTCAGACTTGCATCCTTCTGAGGTTGCTAAAATGAGTACCCAGATGGTTGGGGGCAAGTAGCTTACAGTTGTAAACCGCTTAGACACTGCTTAGGCGGTATGAAGCGGTATATAAATGAAGCTGTTTGTTTGACTGCTTTAATAAACAAACAAACAAAACAAACAGCTTCATTTATATACCGCTTCATACCCTTGATTCCCCATGGGAAAAGGCGGAATAGAAATAAATCCTATTAATAATAATAATAATAATAATAAGTTATTTATAGCCTGCTCCTCTGTATCCAAATATTATTATTATTATTTATTAGGTACTTCAGTGCAGTTCTGCTAGAAGTTGACCATAGAGTTGTGCTGGAGAACTTAAACATAGCTGCAAAGCTTAAAAACAATAAAACTATGAAAAAATGGACACTTCTAAAAAAACCCTTAATGTTTGAATGCCATTTCTCAATAACCTGAATTTGCAAAGTGCCACGAGAAGCATGGAAGCTTAGGCTGACATGTTGGAACCTACTGTAATTGTTATGGAGCAGATGGAGGTACATGAGGAAAGATCTGTTTTAATCACTCTGCTGCCTGATTGTCCTATTCTAGGAGCAACTCCTTTAGCTCTAGAGTTTACAGGATTTGGCCAGTAGATAAGCTTGTTTTACGAATGAACAAGGGCCTAGAATGTGTTGGATATCTGCTGGGTAGAACACAGTTCCCTTTCAGGACTAATTTTTTGTTGTTGTTTCTTCTCTTATTTGCCATTCCCTTTCTACATTCAGATGCCTCAGAGGATAAAAGTGATGAGAAGAAAAAGAATTCTTCTTTGCCAACTTCGTCTTCAAAGGAGAGTGGTGACTCAAAAGACCAAAGGTAATGCTTCCCTTTAGCCAGAGATAGTGTTCTTGCACCTAATGCTTTCCTGACATACTGGCCTTACTACAATGTAAATGTTAGTACATTTTCTTTACCAGCAAGTTGGCCAGGGGAATTATAGTTTGATATTAATATATTAAGACCGCTGAAAGGAGAGGGTGCCTGCAAGGAGATGAATCAGGGTGGTACCTTTTTAAAAAAAATTATGTGGTTGTAAATGGAAAAATAAATAAATAAATGTCTACAAAACGCAGTGTCTTTTGTGAGTTTATCTTGGTCATCCTTGTTTATGATTTGATTTACTTTCATTCTCTCTCATGCTGATCTTTCCTTTATTAATAAAAACATCTTTTCTGATTTTATTGATTTTCTTTGTGTTTCATTTAAAAAAAAATTAACCCATTCTTATTTCTTCCACACATGTCCATGCATGCACTTACTCATACAAACACCTCCTAGGCAGCTTAAAGTTTATTTCTCCAAGGCATTTTGTGCTTATTATTTCACCTAAGGCAAGATTTATTGTATTGTATTCTCCAAGTTTAAGCCATATTGCTATCCAGCAGTCCCACAGTCTTTCAGCTTGAAGCTATGTTGATAACCACCCATATTCCAAATTGCATAGTGAAGATTCCAGAAGTCTGTTGTGCATCCATCTGTTACAGGTTTTCCTTTGATACATCACCCAGAAGTGATGCAGGGTGCCAGTTCTAGGACATTATAGTTTATCCTCTTTGAGACTGTTGTCTTAAACATTGAATTATGATGTTTTAAAGCATACCCTGGGTTGAAACACAATTAATTAATTAAGCAGTTGCTCCTTAAAATCTTATCCTCTAGTGGCTAATTTCATGGAGAGCTGATTCCCTGTAGAGACTCTTATGTACTGCATTTTTGCAAGTGTGTAAAAATTTGGAGAAGCTGATCCATACAAACTGTTGCATGAACAGATGTTGCAAATGACAGCTCTTCTTACAATTCGTTATTCCATTGCCACATAAATATTACTGTTCCTTTCCAGTTTAAGATAGTGTTTTTTTCCTGGACTTTGGAGGACCTTTTATGACAGGGAGCTGACACCAGGTGGAGCTAGTAATACTTGCTTTTTCACTGGTTAACTGCCATAAACCACTGCACATTTTAATCATTTATTTGGCTTTTCTTTTGTAGCTTAAAACCCCTTTCTTTACATTGGGAAGGGGTGGCATCTTGACTATATTTAATCCAAAAGAAGTAGCAGCTGAGATTTTATTAATGAACAGATTTTTATTTTTCTCCTCCATTTCTCAGTTGAAACGATTGGGAGGCATGTTAAAGGTAGTATGCCTAGGAAGCATGGCTTAAGTCTGTCCAACCTTTGCCATGTAAGTTTTCTTTTTTGCAGTTTGTGTTAGTAAGATTGAAATCGACAACTGCATAGGGGAGTTGTTTCATCTACCTGATTTGCTGCAAGAGCTACTTCTCTGTGGTTCTCTAGAGAACAGCAGAAACCCCATATTTTCATGTGTTGATTAGGCTTTAGACCTTTTTACCTGCTTGAGAGTATTGCAAGCCATGAGCTTTTTAAGCCAGACTGGAGCTCTGCATTTGAAACTTTCTCATTTCCAATTATTTCATTTAAAAATAGATGAACTTGGAAGCTGAGTGGAAAATACTGTATTGAATGGTTGCTAAATGATTATGTAAATCCAACAAACAAACAGAAATAATCAACTTACAATAACGGTCAGGGTCACCAGGCAAAAATTTCAACCTGCTCTTCTATTCAAAGATAGCCATCTTAGGGGCTGTACAGACTGCCCCTAAGGGGTGGACTGCAGCCGCCCCTTTTAGCGCCAGATCGGGGCCATGGTAACCTCACACTTTGGCCCCGATCTTGCCTTTCCACTGTGCAAAAAGGAGCCACAACAAGTGGTTCCTTTGTGCACTGTGGAAAGGGTGCCATAGCTACCTGTGCCATGGCTTTTCTGCACTCCTTTCGCACTGCGTCATGTAGACATGGTTCGGCACACTGCATCATGCTGGCCTGGGGACGGAGTCAGGCACGCTTTGTATGGATGCCATACCCTGACTCTGCCCCCAGGCTGGCCTTAATGGCCAGTCTGTACAGCTCCTTAGTCTGCATCAATGTGCAAAAAGTAAATATTGTAGCACCATTGAAACTAACTCAGAGAAGTAAGTTGACAGCATGAGCTTTTGTAAACTTAAGTCTACTCTCATCAAATGCATGGAGTGAAATTCCTGGGAACAGATCTTTACAGCTATGAATGAGCTGGTTGTATGTGTGAATAGCAATAGAAATGCAAAACTTGTGGGCAGGAGGAAACACGTTGCTGTATAAAGCCAAGGTGAGTAAGAATTTTATATGGCTTTAACTAGATGATTTTAACTTTTAATTTTTTTTACTGTAATGGTTTTAAAAATGTTTTTATTTTGTGGGCTGCCTTGGGTCTCTTTTTGGTGGAAAGGCAGCATACAAATAAAATAAAATAAAAATGAATGGTGGAGGGAGTTATTGGAATATAATGTGATTGCCCATCAGAAGGTTGGCAGTTTGAGGCCCAAGTGCTGCATAATGGGGTGAGCTCCTATGACTAGTCCCAGCTTTGGCCTACCTGGAAGTTTGAAAGCATGCAAATGCAAGTAGATAATAGTTACTTAAGTGGGAAGGTAACAACGTTTGTTGCAGTCATGCTGGCCACATGACCACTAGAGCAGTCCTCAGACAACACTGGCTCTTTGGCTTAATAACAGCGATGAGCACCATCCCCTACAGTCGGTTTCCATTAGACATTCATGCCAAAGGACTACCTTTACCTTTTTTATTAGTCAGACAGGCCAGGTTCTGTGCTAGAAGATAAATGGAAAATAGACATTAGGAATACACAAACACAAAAACCAGTTGCAGAACACTTCAGTCCAGGGTATTCCATCTCAGACCTCAGAATAGCAGTCCTTGAATAAAAAAAACTACAATGAAAGATTGGGATGAGAAACAGCAGAATTGGAATATATCTGCAAACTCCAGTCCACCAACAGTGGATTGAACAGAGACAATGGTTTCCTGACACACTACACATATAACACTAGTTAACACCTAAGCATCATGAAGGTTATCTTGGACAGTTTATCATACCTCCTTTCTGATTACCAGCCAGCATCATGCTACATTCTAATGATTCTCCACCAATGTCCATATAAATGTTGGTTATGTGGTTGTCTACCCACCTTGGCTTAAGGCAACATCTTTCCTCCTGTCCTCCAATAACAATAGTTAAAACTGAATTTGTCATCTTGCCACCATACCCACAAGCTTTCCATTTCTGTTGTTATTCTAACATGCAACCAGCTCATTCATAGCTATAATGGTCTGTTCCTAGGCACTTCCCACCATGTGTCTGATGAAGTAGACTTCAGTCCATGAAAGCGTATGCTACCAAACTATTTCTCCCAATTTCAAAGGCACTACAGCATTCCTTTGCATACTGCTGTTCTGCATTAGGGTCAGTCACCTATCAAACACACATTCAGTCACACACGCCCTTACACAAGTTGAGAGGAAGCATGCACTGGGGGCTTACAGAGCTGCTAGCCCTGCATTTAAACTAATGAGACAATTCACATATTGTAGAGAAAGGTTGTGGGGGAAGTAGAAGAATCAGGGTGGCTAATATGTAGCAGTAATTTAAACTGAAATGAAAGAAATATATATCCATTCATTCTCTTCCAATAGAAGGTGTTTAAACTATTGTACTAGAGCAAAAACTTCAACAAAGCTACAGCCTGTTTACAGTGAAAGCCAGTGTAATATAGTGGTTTGAGTGTTGGACTAGAACACTGGGAGACTAAGGTTTGAATCCCCACTTAGCCATGGAAATCCACTGGTTGACCTTGGGGAAGTCACACTCTCTCAGCCTCTGAGCAAAGCTTGTCAAGAAATCTCTGTGATAGGTTTGCCTTAAGGTCTCCATTAATTAGAAATGACTTGAAGGCACACTTGAATGTTGTGGGGGCTGTTGTCACATGGCTTTATTGAACATAATTTTAATGGCCATTTTGCAGCAGTACTTGTAAGTTTATCAGAAGATGGTGCAACATGGTTTTAAGCACATATTTTTCCGCCCTAAGTGCAATACCTTACATTTCTCTGTATTGAATTTCATTTTGTTAGCTTTGGCCCAGCTTTCTAGTCTATTCAGGTCATTTTGAATCTTGATCCTGTCCTCTGGGGTATTAGCTATTCCCCCTAATTTGGTGTCATCTGCAAATTTGATAAGTATGCTCCCAATTCTGTCATCCAGGTCATTGATAAAGATGTTGAATAGCACTGGGCCGAGGACAGAGCCCTGTGGGACCCCACTGGTCACTTCTCTCCAGGATGAAAAGGAGCCATTGTTGAGCACCCTTTGGGTTCGGCCAACGATAATTGTTGGGATCCTCTTTTTTCCCCCATCTTCAAAAAGGGGAAAAAAGAGGATCCCAACAATTATCGTCCAGTTAGTCTGACATCAGTTCTAGGAAAGATTCTGGAGCAGATCATTAAACAGAGAGTCTGTGAACATCTAGATGGCAATGCCATAATCACAAAAACTCAACATGGGTTTCAGAGAAACAAGTCATGCCAGACAAATCTAATCTCTTTCTTTGATAAAATTACCAGCTTGGTAGATGAAGGGAATGCTGTGGATATAGTATATCTTGATTTCAGTAAGGCCTTTGACAAGGTTTCCCATGACATTCTTGCAAACAAGCTTGTAAAATGTGGGCTAGACAAAGGAACTGTTAAATGGATCTGTAATTGGTTGAATGGCCGAACCCAAAGGGTGCTCAACAATGGCTCCTTTTCATCCTGGAGAGAAGTGACCAGTGGGGTCCCACAGGGCTCTGTCCTCGGCCCAGTGCTATTCAACATCTTTATCAATGACCTGGATGACAGAATTGGGAGCATACTTATCAAATTTGCAGATGACACCAAATTAGGGGGAATAGCTAATACCCCAGAGGACAGGATCAAGATTCAAAATGACCTGAATAGACTAGAAAGCTGGGCCAAAGCTAACAAAATGAAATTCAATACAGAGAAATGTAAGGTATTGCACTTAGGGCGGAAAAATAAAATGCACAGATATAGGATGGGTGACACCTGGCTGAATGAAACTACGTGTGAAAGGGATCTAGGAGTCCAAGTAGACCACAAGTTGAACATGAGTGAACAGTGTGATGCGGCAGCTAAAAAGGCCAATGCTATTTTGGGCTGCATTAATAGAAGTATAGTGTCTAGATCAAGAGAAGTAATAGTGCCACTGTATTCTGCTTTGGTCAGGCCCCACCTAGAATATTGTGTCCAGTTCTGGGCGCCACAATTCAGAAAGGACATTGAGAAACTGGAGTGTGTCCAAAGGAGGGCGACAAAAATGGTGAAGGGTCTGGAAACCATGCCCTATGAGGAACGACTTAGGGAGCTGGGGATGTTTAGCCTGGAGAAAAGAAGGTTAAGAGGTGATATGATAGCCCTGTTTAAATATTTGAAAGGATGTCATATTGAGGAGGGAGCAAGCTTGTTTTCTGCTGCTCCAGAGAACAGGACCCGGAACAATGGATGCAAGATACAGGAAAAGAGATTCCACCTGAACATTAGGAAGAACTTCCTGACAGTAAGGGCTGTTCGACAGTGGAACGCACTTCCTCGGAAGGTGATAGAGTCTCCTTCCTTGGAGGTCTTTAAACAGAGGCTGGATGGCCATCTGTCAGGGGTGCTTTGATTTGGATTTCCTGCATAGCAGGGGGTTGGACTGGATGGCCCTAGTGGTCTCTTCCAACTCTACGATTCTATGATTCTATGATTCTATAGATTCCAGCCACTTACAGGGCTCCTTGTGTAACCATAGTAAAAGTGATAAACTGAGCATGGATTTAAACCCTGGTCTCCAGGGTCTTAGTCCAACACTCAAACCACTACACCACACTGGCTTTGAACAGCAGTATCATTCCCTCCCCCCCCCCCCAAACTTATTAGATGACTTAGACTGTTAGACAAGTAACTTTTAACTTCATCTTAACTCACTGCAATATGGAGTGAATAAAGGCCTAAGTGCCCTAAAATAGTGGTTCTCAACCTTCTTAATGCTGCAATGTTTTAATGCAGTTCCTTATGTTGTGGCGACCTCCAATCATAAAATTATTAATATAAAATATGTGTTTACCAATGGTCTTAGGTGACCCCTGTGAAAGGGTCATTTGACCCCCAAGGGATTGCAACCCACGGGTTGAGCACCACTGCCCTAAACGCACCAAATCCTGTCTGATCTTGGAAGATCAAC
This sequence comes from Urosaurus nigricauda, assembly GCA_034509955.1. Taxonomy (NCBI): domain Eukaryota; kingdom Metazoa; phylum Chordata; class Lepidosauria; order Squamata; family Phrynosomatidae; genus Urosaurus; species Urosaurus nigricauda. The sequence goes on from JAOEGL010000004.1 coordinate 7,295,013, forward strand.
AGGCCAGCCCTGGTTAGTATTTGGATGGCAGACTGTCAATGAGTACCAAGTGCTGCAGGCTATATTTCATAGGAAGAAACTGATAAAACCACCTCTGAGTATTTCTTGCCTAAGAAAACCTTAGGAAATTCATGAAATTGCCTTAAGTTGACAGGTGACTTGAAGACACAATACCGTTGGGCGGTGTGTGCATATGTGACCTCAAGTCTTCTGGATTACAAGATAATGCATGTAGAGTGTTCTGAATACTCAACAGAGCTATAAGACATTGAAGATTTGCTGGCTTGGAACAATTGGCGATTACCCAGCTATATATCCTTGCAATCTGCTTTGCTCTGAAGCATATTATGGTTCTTTTGTAATGAGCAGAAGATCTCATAATGTAGTTAATATCTGTTTGGATTCAGGGTATCTCCTAAACCACCTATTTTCTACCTTCAATTGATTTTTTTCTCTTACATCAAGAACTGGGTACCATATGTGTAAAGTAGAGCACAGATTTTTAGGTGCCAATGGAAACATGATGGAGGTAAAACACTGGAATAATACTGATCTTCACCTTATATTTCCATTCGCACATTTTCTTACTAGAATATTCATTTGCAAAGATGGCCTGACATGCTTGTAATACTTGGTCAGTTCCACTGCTACCAGCTTTTTCTTTGTTCTATTATATTTTAGTGTATTCAACATCACCCAGACGATTCTGGCTATAGGGGAATCTGAAGCTGGAATCCTATTGCTGCATTACACTAGTGGTTGTATTTTCCCAGATTTCTGCAATGGCAAGAAGAGGCACACAGAACCTGCCACCCCTAAGCAGTTTATTTCTTTGGTGCCTTATTTCCTTCATGGCTATTGAATCCACAACCATTTTTCTACTGCTACTATTGCCTCTGCTGGCATATTTAACACCACATAGGGTACATAGCAGCAGGATTCTGATCTAAAAGTGTAATCATTCAATTTTTGTCCCTCTTTGCTTTAGAATTTCTAATATCTAGTTATATTTTGTACCTTGGAAAATATTTCATAGTAATGGACTTGCACTAGACCTCCTGCTCAACTTTGTTCTTAAGAAGCAAACATTAAATATTCTTCTTGACTCTGTCCAATCTTTATATATATATTTCCCCCCTAAACATTTATATTGGTTTACAAAATGAAATTAGTATCTAACATAAGAAAAAAAATTACTTCAATATGAACCAAGAAAAATGCTTCATTTTTTGGTAGAAAATTCAGGACAAATAAGAAGAAATAATTCTTTGCAGAGAGCATAATTTGTGTTTGGAATGTGATGGCCACAATATGGCCATTGGCTCAAACCGCTTTAAAACAAGGTTAGGTATTGAGACAACTGAGAGGGATTATTAATCTTGAAATATGCATGCCTGGATCAGAAGCAGTATACATGAGAGCAACTGCTGAAGATAAAAACTGCCTTCTTGTTCTGCTTATAGGTTTCTAACAGCAATCTACTTGTTCACTGGTGAGAAACAAGATCATAGATTAGATGGTTCTTTGACCTGAATCAGCAAGGTGCTTACATTTTTAATATGTGTGGAGTCTACTTTTAGGATGGGCCCAAACACCCTAAAGACACCAGATCCCTTCTGATCTGGGAAGCTAAGCAAGATCAGCCCTGGTTTGTATTGGATAGGAGACCACCAACAAATACCAGGTGCTGTAGTCTAGATTTCAGAGGAAGGAACTATAAAAACCACCTTTGGGTATTCCTTGCCTAAGAAATCCATATGAAGCTCATGAGGTTGTAAACAAACAGCTTCATTTATATACCACTTCATACTGCCTAAGGAGTGTCTAAACGGTTTACAACTGAAAGCTATTTGCCCCCCAAAATCTGGGTACTCATTTTAGCAACCTTGGAAGGATACAAGCCTGAGTCAAGTTTGAGCCCTTTTGTTGGTCTTGAACTCGCCACCTTATGGTTTTGAGTGAGTGGCTGCAGTACAGGCATTTAACCACTGCCCCACCAGGGCTCATGTATAAGCCAACAGGTGATTTGAAGGCATGTGTGTGTGTGTGTACACGCACACACTTCAGTGGGCCCTTGGTATTTGCTGGAGTTTGGTTCCAGGACCTCTGGATATCAAAATCCATGGATGTTCAAGTGCCATTAAACATTATGTATAGTAAAATAGTGTTCCTTACATAAAATGAAAAAAAAATCAAGGTTTGATTTTGGTAATTTATATATTTTTAAAAAATATTTTCAAGCCATGTTTGTGGATAAAGAAGCTGTGGATGCAGGTGGCTGACTGTACATTTAGACAAAGAGATTTGATAGAAAGATTTTTTTAAAAAATTAAACTTTAGAATAGATACCTTCCTCCCAACACAAATCTGCAGATAAAGTGGATCCTAACAAAGGTTTGGTTCCAAGACACCCCTCCCCATGGATACCAAAATCCATGGATACTCGAATCTCATTAAATACAATGGCATAGTAACATGGTGTCCCTTATATAAAATGGCAAAATCAAGATATGCTTTTGGAATTTATGTTTGTTTTTAATATTTTCAAGCTGTGGATGGTTAAATCCATGGTTAAAAAAATTGTGGATATGCAGGGCTGACTGTACCAGCAAGTATTGTGGCTAAGACAACCATATCAGTGTGCTCTCCTAAGGATAGAATGGACATCTCAATTAAACATGACTCTGCAGGTTTTTCTGCGTATTCCAGATGAAGGATAATACTTTCAGCTTGCCTTCTCCACCCTTCTTTTATTTCTGAAGGATTCTGAATGTTTTGATACTCTGGATATTATAAAGCTTATTTCTGAAAGGTTAAGTTGTTGTTAACAATTCTGATTTTTCATTCTCACATTTCCGCTAGTTCTTCATGACTTGACTTTGACAATGTGAGTGGAGAAATACTAACTAGTTTATTTTCTCTTTTAGCTCCACTAAAAGACAGGACACTCCGAAGACCCCCACTACTCCAAAAATGACCACCTTTCCACCAGTGCCTGTCACATGTGACACTGTGCGTAACAAGTGTAGAGAAATGTTAACTTCTGCACTTCAGACAGACAGTAAGTAACAGGAGAGCAGGTGTGTAGCATTTCTCCCTTTATAACCCTTTGGAATTATAAAGTAATTTATATTTGGTGATGTTCATAATGACCACTGCTAAACTCTTGGGTTCATCCGACCTATAACTCCTCCACCCCGTTCACATTCTGAAACAGTTTGGATAAAAAAATAGCCATGATAGCATTGCTTTGAATGATGGGCTAATCAGGGAAGAGTATGAGATTGACCATCACTCGGTGACACAGCATAGTAAACCCCCAAAGGTTTGATTAAAAGCCATTGTTTAACTTGGTGCCAGAATAAAACCAGTATTGGTCTCAATTGGGTCTCCTAGGAGAGGATATTCCCTAGTTGAAAGGCCACAGCAGAGCAGGCTTACACGCTTTCTCATGCATTGTATTGAAGGGCCACTTCAGCTGATCTTAATCCTTGGGCAGGCATATATAGTGGGCCCTTGTTATCCGCTGGGGTTTGAGTCTGGGACCCCCTATGGAAACCAAAATCCATGGATACTCAAGTCCCATTAATACAGTGGCACAGTAAAATGGTGTCCCTTATATAAAATGGCAAAATTGTGGTTTGCCTTTTGGAATTAATATATTTTAAAAATATTTTCAAGCCATGGATGCTTTAATCAGTGGATAAAAAATCCATGGATATGGAGACTGACTGTATACAGAACACATATCAATATCTTAGGGCATTTCAGGCTTTGAATTTCATCACCAGCACCTTGATTTCAGACCAGATAGTTAGTGGCAATCCATGTTCTTTGAAAACAGGTTTTATGATTTATATAGGATGTTCCTGTCAGCTTTATAGCTGCTAGTTGTAGCTTCAGAATAATATTCAAGGGCAGCCCCATGTAATATATACTGCAGGAGTCTAATTGGGAAATTACCATATATACCTGATGTCTTAACATTGTACTCCATCAGGGCACCTGATGAAGCAGATTGTAATACGCAAAAGCTCATGTTAAGATATATTTGTTAATCTTAAAGGTACCACACAACTCCTGCTCCACCTGCTTTTTTAAATAAAGCATTAATAAGTTAGCAAAAGATTCTGTTGTTATGGCAGGTGGAAGTGAAGGTTTTCTCCAGTTCACCTCTAGCACTCTCACCTTGGGTCTGGAAGCTAAGAGTTAGCTCTCTTGAAAGGACAGACAATGTACTAATGTTTCTGGCTGCTGACTAGTTGGCTTCTGGGCACAATTCTTGACAATTGAACTTTGGGATGGCTGTTTGAAAGAACACATCCTGTTGAAGCCTGCCTGATCTTAAAATATTCTGGGCAAGGCCCTCCTTTTTCTCCCACTGCTTTCAGAGGAAGTGAAACCTGGATGAGAGGCTTGTCTCAGTCACTGCAACTAGGGTTGCAAAATCTGGGATGGGGCTGCTGTAACTTTAATCCTTAACAGATCTTGGAGCAGGACAAGATACAATAATCCTCTCTCAAGAAAGGACAGAGGTACCTATTCTCCCTCACTTCTCCTCTCCTGAATTTCAGCTGCAACTATCCCCTCCCAACACAGCTATTGTCTTGAGCTGGGTGCTCCTCTGAGGTCTCCCCAACACTCTCTACCAGTGAGGGTAAAGCTGTGTTGGGAGATGACAGCTACTGCTGAAAGCTGGAATTTAGAAAGTGAGGGAGGGCAGGTAGTGAAACTTCATTCTGTTTGGCAGAGTTTTATGGTGCTTTGTCCTGCTCCAAGATCTATTATGGATCAAATAGACATGAATGCATTCAATAATGGAAAACGTAGTGTGGCCTTCGCATTGGTATGAATCGATTCCACAACCTTGTATAAATGTGAATCGCAAACCAGTTTAAATGCAAGTGTGAACGTGGCCAAGGTGTGTTTTTATGTTTGAATTCTGTTTGCTTTTATTCAAACTTATCATGTTACATTCTTCAAATCCCATTGTTGGCAAAAGTTAGAGTACACTGTCACAAGAATTTTCCCCCAACATGCCTGAAATATGTGCTCTTTATTACTGTGTTTAGTGGAATTCACTCACCTTTGGTGAAGTGCAGTGAGACCTAAAGTCTTACCTGCTGTTGGTCCATTTGCTTAGCTTGTTTCTTATTTCTCTACAGATGACTATGTTGCCATTGGTGCTGACTGTGAGCAAATTGCTGCCCAAATAGAAGAATATATCCTTTTATTCAAGTGAAAAGAATCTTAGGGAGATTTGGGGGTTGCTGCTGTTCCAAAAACTTCCTCATAATCCTGGTATTTAAGACTTTCTCTATACAATAGTGGTTAGATTCCAAGAAAATCCTGGGAAATGTAACTTTTTGAGGGCTTCAACAATTCTTCAGTAAGAATTCCTGAATGTTGAAGAACATTCACTAGAGCAGAATAGAGCTCTAGACAAGTGCTGAGAGTCAGAGATGACAATAACTTAGCCCAGAGAACCTTAATCTAGGAGTCAGTAACTGACACTATTAGTCAGCACTTGATGAAGCCTTCTGTAGTCAGAAATACTGCTAGAGTGAGGTATATGTCCTAGATCTCACCTCTCTTGAAAAGCACTGTTTTCAGTTAAGGAAGGCATGTTCTGCTCCTGAAGTGTATCTTCTAGTTGAGCTGTGATATGTCTCTTTCACTGGGATAGGAATTGTAGCGAAGTTGCAACTCCGAGTTGAGGAACATCCTGGGATGGAGTATGAGTGTAAGGAGTAAAGGCTTCACGATTCCTTGGCATATTTTTCCTCCCCTTTCAGTTGTGGAGATACTTTTTGGAATGGCTACCTAGATGGCTGCTTCCCAAGATAATCTCCCCAACCTCATAATTCCAGGTTTTCTCTGCAGGTGGCACTCAAGACTTTTATAAGATTGACATTCTAATGTGTTTGGGGATGGAGCTAAGACAAGCAAAAATCTATTAGGGTGCTCCTTAATGGCATTTGAACATATATACCAAGATGTCAAGAATACAGACTTGAAGTACAAAAACCGTGTCAGGAGCCGCCTCTCCAATCTGAAAGACTCCAAGAATCCTGACCTCCGAAAAAATGTCTTGTGCGGGGTGATCACTGCAGAACAAATTGCAGTGATGACCTCAGAGGTGAGATGGAGGGCTGAACAGCTGAGAAGTCCAGTGTTACTAGTTCCAATCGGTTGCTCTGTTTGAAAGCAGAACTTCGAGAAATTTAACTCTACTTCCAAAATTCTCAGTGGCTACTACTGATAAGGAAGGATACCCAGTTCAGCAGTACAAAGAACCAAGAAAACTACTTGTGGCCTGCTTGTGGCCTATAGGAACCCATTTTGCCACTGTAGAAGATAGGATGATGAACTAAATCAGTGGTTCTCACCCTTTGGTTCTCCAGCTGTTTTGGACTTCAGTGTCCAACCAGCTTGGGCACTGATATGAGATGATATGAGTTGGAGTGAAAAACATCTGGAGGTCCTATGTTTGAGAACCATTAGACTAGATGTTTTGATCCAGAAGTGCTGTTTATATTAGATTATGATTCATATCTGGAACTCCTTTTAACTCTTCTGCATCAAGACTAGCTAGTGTTTTGCTGAGACAGTGGAAGTTGCTCATTTGCCCCCAAGTTTCTGTGGGACAAAAATGTGATTGCAGCTAGCTTTGAATTCTTTTAGCACAAATGCCTCCAAAAAGTGTACATCAGTCATTCAAATGAAGCAGACTGAAATAATGTCCTTGTACTCTTCCTCTGAAAGGAAATGGCCAGCAATGAGCTGAAGGAGATCCGGAAAGCCATGACCAAAGAGGCTATCCGGGAGCATCAAATGGCTAAAACAGGAGGAACACAGACTGACCTCTTCACCTGTGGAAAGTGTAAGAAAAAGAACTGTACCTACACCCAGGTGAGACATGTTCCAAGATGATCTTTTATTAGTTTTCCTTTTGAAGGGAAAGACAGTATGGCCATGCTTTCCATAATGACTTATAGAAACAGACAAACAAACAAACAAACAAAAAAGAATTGTTGGGAAACTTTTCCCCCCCTCCCTAGAACTTGAGGTTATTTTCTGAAACCAAATGGTGGGAGACTGGGGACAGATAAAATAAAGGATTGCTTCACACTTGTAAAACTGTGGAATTCGATGTCTCAAGATGACTGACAAATTAGATGGATTTAAAGGGGGATTAGATATATTCATGGAAGATATGACCATCAGTGAGTAGTAAACTGAATGACTACATTGTCACCCCCATTAATGGAAGCAGTATGCCTCTGTATAGGGGGTTGTGAAATGGAAGGTGCAGATGCATGAATGCATTTGAGGGTAGTGCTAGTCACTCTTCTTGAAACATAAAATCCTAGCCTAGCAGAAGTTACATGGAAGGCTGACTAAAATGATCCATGGGCTGAGATGCCCTTTTTTTCAGTTTGGGAAGACATGACTAAGTGAGGTGCAGTGTAAATAGGGGGTTATAACATAATGAAATAATTTCTTGCTTTTTGTTTCTTGCATTCCAAAACTTAGAGCATTTCTGCACACAAGAAATGACCTACCGTATGTGTGGAATTCACTGCCCCAGAGATCAGGAAAGATTGTCATTTGCTTAGATAGCTTTGAAAGGGATTTGATTCAAGGAGGTAAAGGCTAATGACTGTGAGCCTTGCAAACCATATGAAACCTTCATGTTGAGAGGCAGCCTCCCTCTTCCCTTAGGATCTGCTTCTGATTTCCCAAACTGACTGTCATTAGAAAAGGCTGGATTAGATGGCCCTTTGTCTTGATTTGACAGGGCCCTTCATCTTTTTTGAAAGATACATCACAGTTGTGAGACACCTGGCTTGCAAGAGAATTGCTGTTTGATTTGAGTTGGTGTGCTTGTTTTGTAGTGCTGCAAGTTTGCATTTGATCAGGCTAATATCTACAAGCTCTGGCAGACTGTGCAGTGCTGCAGGAAGTGGTGTGCACAGCTCCCGTTCACTTCTGTGGATCTTGTGCAGGAGCACATCCTGGTGATTGAGTTCCAAGAAGGGTCACTTCAGCCCAAAGTTCAGTTGGACCTGCTGCTGGTTGGAGGGCTAGTTTTGGATTCCCAAGTGAGCAATAGGCAAGGATCAAGTATATGTGCAAGATAGAAGGTGATGAGGAACGATGGCTACTTGCCAATTCTGAAGATCAGCAAGATGCCTGTGCTCAGCCTCAAATTTTATTTTCTCCCAATTGGACAGGTACAAACCCGCAGTTCAGATGAGCCAATGACCACTTTTGTTGTATGCAATGAATGTGGGAACCGCTGGAAGGTAAGCATTATTGACGAATATATTTTAAATCTATGTGACAATGTACATGCCACATATTGTTCTGTCATCCCGGTTATGGCTCTGAGGTTGACTAGAGAACTGGGTGGGGGGTGGCAGTTTAATTCTTCTCCGGCTGGGCAAGTTGTTCATTCGTCTTCCTTCCCCATGGTTTCCCACCCACAAGGAACAAAACAGATTGCAAAGGACAGGTTTAAGCATGCAAAACAACACAAAGTAGAAGGGTAAGCTGTACCTCCAGACCTCCATTCCTATATTCATACAGCAGTCTCTTTAACAATTTGGAGAGATTTTAAAGAGGACTCATGTGACTACCTCTAAAGTAGAGGTTGCAGACTGTCAAGGGTTGAAGGGAGGCTTTGGCTACTTGCAGGACAGGAACTAAACTGAAAGGGCCTGGGCGGCAGGGGGGAGGGTTGAGAGGTATTTTAAACTTTTTTTAAAAAAAAATTCCCCCCATTTGAGGATCTCAGGAAAATCCTTGGCGGCTGCACAGTTCTCAACTTTGTTGTAAAGGCTTGTTTAGTCTGGAAGCAGGGCATCTGAAACTGCAGGTCACATTTACCGAGTGTGTTCATATATTTGCTAAGAAGAAAGACTGGGATCCAAATAACATAAGTAACCAGAGTTTGCAGCTGCTTTAGAATACAGTATGTGTTACTCCTCTCCCTAGTTTTTAAATCACATTAAAAGCCATATTGCAAATTGGTTTTAAAGCCCACCAGAACAGAAAAGTCTTTTGGGGAAAATCATATGCCTCTTTCTTTGCTTTCTTAATCCTACCAACCTCTTGCAGTTCTGCTGAGACACCTGTGACAGGAGCAGCAACAGTCAATCGTGGGCCAGATCTCCACAATACATTCCCACTAACACCGCCAGCAAATTTTGTACTGTTGTTTCTCACCGATTTTACTTTATGCTCTGTACATCATCAAGGTGAGGAGGGCCCAGCTGTCTGCACACCTAGGAATGGAGGAGCAGGAGCTGGGAATGGATGTTGGGAGGGCACCAGATGGAGAATTTGTGTGGACTGACCACCTCTAGAGTTTTTCATCCTAATCAGTATTGTGAGGACTTGAAAAAGTATTAAACATTTTTGATTTATTCATTTTTTTTAAAAACTCATTGGCCAGGCATGTAGTCTTGACTCTAATAATGTGCAATGGCTTCTTGTCACTTTCCTTGTTTCCAGAAGCTCTAAAGAACATTTGTCCCATTCTAGAACAAAGAGAGAACAAAGCCTCCTTTTTTGGAACTTAGGGTGTAATTTTAACTGCCACTGCAAGTGAACCTTAGGCATGTTACAAATTTCAACTCATTCCACCTTTACTTGGAGATCAGGTTGTTCTCAATCAAGGCTCTTTGTACTTTTTTCCAAACTACAATTTGGAGGGTTTTTTTTGGGGGGGGGGGGGGGAATGTAAAACCTGTTTCAAACCACTTTAAATACATTGTGTACTATAGATGGTCCCCTAGAACCAGGCATATAAGATAAAACAGAGAAAGAGAAGTGTCCACATTTGCAAGGTGCTTCAAAGGAAAGGTGCCTTTGTTGATGGATACATAGGAACAAGCTACACTGAAAAGGAATTTCGTGGGGACTTTTCCCATTAGTTGGCTCACATTGGCCAACACTTGATGATAGGTTACAAAAGAGGCAGACCTCATTCTCTTGCTGACTATTCTAGTTGTAAGCTTGAAGCCATGTGTTGAACCCTTCAGATTTTCTCTGTGAACACCAGTCATGGCTCCTGTGCCTTTCAAATAATTCTGCAAACTGTATTTTGTTGAAAGTGCAGAGAAATCTGTCTGAGATTCCTGGCCTTCACAAGAGGGTAGAGTGTCATTCCTTGTTTGTATGCGCTAGAAACGCTTCTGCCTTTGTATTCATACAGCAACCTCTGAGAAAGGGCTAGGCTCCATCATTCATTTGGGTTGGATGTGTAGAGGAAAAGAGAACAAGACAGCCATAGAACAGACTGAGTGACATGGCCCACATACAGAAGTGGTCTCTGCAGCTTTTGAGGAGGGGTGTCATCAGCACAGAAGTATTGGAGGCTGGCAAAAGAGGTGTCTTGTAATGCTGAGGGAAAGACAAGAAGAGACCCAAGAAAGGGAGAAATAGAACAAAGCTACTAAGGGAGGAAGTAAAGAGGTGGAAGTTTGCTTTTGTTGGTAAGTGTTTAAAACATGGAACGCTTGGAAATTAAGACATGCTGCCATCACCTACTTAGCTAAAGTAGCCAAGGGGCAAGGAAAGCAATAGGAGCAAAATACTGCCCCTTGTAACAGAAAAGAATGCAGCTTTATTGCAGGAGAGTGCCTTTGCAAAGATAAAACAAACTCAGAGTGGTTTGGATTGCATCTCCCTCTTTGCTGCTTCTAGCATTCTGTGCCTGTTTTTTTTCTTTGTTCGTTTGTTTTTTTTTGTTTTGTCACATGTACAGTTGCAAATGAACAAACTAATAAACTTTGTAAATGAACAACATGCTGTTCCTGTGAATAAAAGAGCACATCAATTTGAGAACTTCAGAATTTATAGGCAGTCATGTCTACAGGAGAATGTTGAGTCCGCATCTGTAGCACATTTCACATGGCTTTTGCCTGAATTAGGCAAAGTTCAGGTTTGATGGAAACTTGTCTTTCTGTCACCTGTGTCCCCTCTTTGAGTGAATTATTTATTATTATTATTATTATTATTATTATTAATTAACCTTTATTTATATAGCACTGTAAATTTACACAGCACTGTATATACAATCATTTAATTAGACTGTTCCCTGCCTTCATGCTTACAATCTAAAGAGACATGACACAGAAGGAGAAGGAATGGTGGTGGGGAAGGGAATCAGGTTCTTCTCTCCCTCTGGGGCCTGGACCAAGGCAGATGGACTGGAGGGAGGGCTTGGTTTCTTAATGCACAGTTAAAACGAGGCATCCTGGGGCAGACAAGGACACAGATATGGGAATGCTTCCCTAAACAATGTCATCTTTAAGTCAATACTGAAACTGGTTAGAGAAGTGATGAGGCATGCATGTGGGGGAAGAAGTTTCCAGGAGTGAGGAGCAGCAAGTGAGAAGGGGCGAATCCGGGATGGGGCAGTGGAAATCCTAGGCTGGGACAGGAGACCTTGACTACCAGAACAGAGGGTACAAGTAGGAATGTAACAAGGAAGAACTTCAGATAAGTAAGGAGGGGCCAATCCATGGAGGGCTTTGAAGGTCAATAACAAAAACTTGTACTGGATGCGGAAGGGGAAGGGAAGCCAATGAAGGGAGGATAAAAGAGGAGAAACATGGTCAAAGCTGCGAGCAGATGTGATAATACGTGCAACTGAGTTCTGGACAGAGATTAAAGGATGGAGGTGACAGAGGGGAAACCCTATCAGAAGAAGGTTACAATAATCTAGTCATGAGACCACTAGGTCATGGGCCAGAGTCTTGGCAGTAGAGGCTGAGAGGAATGGACGGATTTTAGCAATGTTGTAAAGAAAGAATCTACAGGCCTGCGCAGTGGCCTGGATCTGGGGAATAAACTACAGAGAGGAATCAAAAATGAAATCAAGACTGTGGGCTTGCTAAACCGGTTGAACAGAAGTGTCGTCCACCTAAGTGGGCTTAGGTGGAAAGACAAGAAGCTCTGTCTTAGAGATGTTGAGCTTCAAGCGCCGATGCCGCATCCACTGAGAGATAGCAGTTAGACAAGATGAAACTTGCTGTTCAAGTCCCGGCAAAAAGTCAGAGGTGGAAAGATAGTGCTGAGTGTCATCGGCATACAGATGATAGGAGAAACCAAAAGAACTGATGAGTTTACCTAGGGACAATGTATATAGAGAAAACAAAAGGGGATCCAGGACAGAGCCCCCATGACCACTGCAAAAGATCTATCTGACAAGTAAGATTTAAACCAGTCGAGAACAGAGTTGGAGAACCCAAGGTCAGAAAGTAAATCAATCAAGAGACAGTGATCCACAGTGTCAAAGGCTGCACACAAATCAAGAAGAATGCGAATAGAGTAGAGGCCATTCACCTTGGCCTGCAAGAGATCATTTGAGATCTTGGTGAGGGCTGTCTCTGTAGAGTGCTGTGGGTGGAAACCAGACTGAAAAGGGTCCAGAATGGAATTGGCTTCGAGAACCTCAAGACAGCGAGAATAAAAGACCCATTCCAGAACCTTAGAAAAGGAAGAAGAGAGATCAGATGATAGGTAGACAAAGAAGAGGGGTCGAGAGAGGGCTTCTTCAGAATTGGGGAAACGAGCATGTTTGAAGTTCGAAGGGAAGGACAGAGAGAGACAGAGATTAAAGATATAGAGGAGCGAGGGCAGAAAAGAAGGGGCTATAGAGATTAGAAGATGGGAAGGGATAGGATCAAGAGGACAGGTTGTAGGTTTGGAAGAGTTTAGGAGCGTAGACAGTTCATTGAGAGGAACAGATGGAAACATGGAGAGTTTATTAGTAGAAGGAACCAGGAGATTAGTGGTAGGGGAAAAATCAGGGGGAACTATTTCAGATTGTATAGTAGTGACTTTATGATGAAGTAGTTGGCAAAGTCAGTGGGGGAAAATGATGAGAAGACAGGGGAAGAGGAAGGTTTTAGCAGTTTATTGAAGCAGGAGAACAAATGCTGTGGGTGCCTCTCATTGGCGCAGATCAACAATTTACAGAGCGTTTTTTGGGGGGGGGGGGACAAGAAATTTGCTTTTCATTTTTTTTAAAAAAAAGTCATTGGGTAGCCTTAAAGGCAAAAAAGAAAAGCCACATGTACAACCCAACACTTTTTCTCTTCCAGTCTTCTTAGTGTCTAAAAATCTCTCTCTGTGTGTATATGTGTGTGTGCGCGCTTGGCTGCTATAAAACAAGTTGTAAGCTTGGCCCTCTGGCATTGTTCTACCTTGTGCCAGAAGCCCTGCAAAAGAATTGGGCATACAGCCTGTCATGCTATTCTCTTGTGTGTTTTACCAGCCAAGTATAATTCTTGCAGGATTGATGTTATAACCTTTTCTAGCTCCGATGGCATAATTGGAAAACCCTGGACCGAGGATTTGTCAAGTTTGGGTAACATTCCCTAGCCAGTCTTGAACCATGAAACTATTGCTGCTGTTTGTCTTCAAGCCGACTTTGACATATGGCAGCTTTATGCCATAGGATCCCTGGTAATCAGCTGCCTTGCTCAGGTCTTGCAAACTCATGGCTGTGGCTTCCTTGATTGAATCGATCCAGTTGTAGTGTAGTTTCCCTCCCATTGCTTTTCTTTTCTAAAATACTTTTGATTAAAAGCAACAGCAGTGAAAGCGCTCATTTCTCTGCTGGGAAAATAAGAATTACAAAAAATAAAAATAAACAAGGCACTTTAGCTGTAGAGATGACGGGTCAGATATATGGAGAGAAAAGGGTTTGACCTCATGATCTGAAAATGCAACACACTGTTTTTGGCCTCTGCTGTGTATTTCTGACTGGATTCCACAGCTAGTTTGTACCTGTGCCAATTGGAGAACATACTAAATATGGAAAGCATAACAGACAAGTCTGCCCGCCCACTCCCAAACTTGCATCTTTTATGTTTTACAAAAATAAACATCACTGCCTTGCTGAGCATTTCTATTCTTGATTGAGTTGCTCAGCATGGAGAGAGAACTCTGGTGCATTGAGCAAATTACTCTTTCCTGTTACTATGGCATTTTTTCATTCAAAGGTGACCATTGGTAGAAACTATTGGTGAAGGGAGTGTACCTCAACAAAGTCAGTAAGGATCACAGCACAAGATCTTGGTTGTTGTTTTTCAACTGAAGTATTGGCAAGATATTTCAAATAATTTAATTGTAAATATTGTTTAGGAAAATTGCCATGGAGGGTAGCTGTTCTAATAAAAATGCAGATATGAAGGAATTGTTTTGAGAGTCACAACATTCCTTTATGTAACTAGATCATGAATAACATGTACTGTATTTGCACTCCACTTTGAAACAAGAATCTCCATGCATTGAGTTATGCACGCAGTCCAAAGAAATTTCTTTACAGTTTTATCTGTGGGTGCATCTGCAGTGGAGAAATAAAACAACTTGACACCATTTTAAGTGCCGGTGTTCCAGCCAATGGAATACTGGGATTTGTAGTTCTGCAAGGTGTTTAGCTTTCTCTGCCAAAAGAATGCTGGCGCCCCACAAAACTACAAATCCTAGGATTCTAGGATGGCACCAGGGAAGTTAAAGTGGTGTCAAACTGCATTATTTCTACAGTGTAAATGCATCCATAGTGAAAAATAATACAAAAGAAACAGATGTGTTGGAGCAATAGCCAACCTGCTGCCCAGTATTGTCTTTTCAAACGTGAAGAGAGAATCAGGGAACCTTTGGAAAGCCCTGTTGCTGTCCCCTGTTGAGGCATACACTTTCTGGCAGCATGGAGATTATTTTTCAACATTGAACTCTGAATCCCAAAATATCTACACTAGATATTGACCATACTGTATGAGGAATCCTGAGATATGTACTTTCAAAAGAAACTCTTCTAAACTATCATGACTAAAAGCTGTGAAAGCTATGTGTTCCGTTTCTTTAATCCTTTTAGAAATAAACCTGTCTAGGCCAGTGGCTACCACATTTTCTGGCAGTGAATTCCATAAATTGTGTTTTACCTAAATCCCATTTGTTTGTCTTTCTTGTCGGGTCATTTCACTGGGAGTGCTGAAATAGAGTCAGAACCCTGAATGCAGCTATTCAGCAACTTGTGTGTAGGGACAAAGTGAAGTACTACAATAGTGCAGAGAAATAGAAATGATAACAACAAAGGAAGAACAAGAGACCACTTCCACAAAAACTGAAAAATCAAAGGGAAATGTAAAGCAAGATTGATGTTGCACTATAACCAGCAGGGGAACACATCACACGATCAAATAGAAATAAAAAGACAATGGAAACGCTAACATGGAAGAATTATATAAAAGAGATGAAAGGATGATATTCATTCAAGGAAGAACCATATGAAGATAAACCTTCAATTTTAGGAAGTCAAGTGGAAACTACACTTGGAGTACTTGGGAGAAATAAATCACCAGGAAGAGATGCACACCAACAGAGCTGCTTCAGACTACAGAGACAGAATCTGCTCTAGTTCTAACTAAAATCAACAAATATGGAAAACAAAAGAATGGTCCATAGATTGGAAACACTCAATATGAATTCCAATCCCTAACAGAAGGGGAACAAGGGGGTGCATCAACCACAGGACAATTGCATTAGTTTTTCTATGCAAACAAAGTGATGCTCAAAATTCTACAACAGACTTTTGCCATATATAGAACAAGAAATGCCAGATGTCTAAGCTGGATTCAAGAAAGGAAGATGCATTAGGGATCATATAGCAAATAAGTTGGATAATGGGTTGCACCAAAGTCTTTCAGAAGTAAATCAGCCTGGGCTTTATGATTTATAATAAAAAAACTACAGATCATTCTTAAAAAAATGAGTGTGCCACAACATTTGATTCTTGCCTTGGATCCTATTTTGGGTAAAAGGCAGGATATAAGTGCAATAAATAAATAAATCCTGAGGTGTAAACTATACTTGGGGTAAGTCAGGACAGAATACAGAGAGTGGAATGGTTTCCAGTTGGCAAGGAGGTCAGGCAAAGCTGCATTTGTCACCCTATCTGTTCAGCTTGTATGCTTTACATATAAGTAAAGCAGGATACGACTTAAGAGGATGGATGTGTGAAAATTGGAGGACGGAACATCAACAGTGTAAGAGATGACACCATCTTACTGTCAGAAAATAACAGACTAAGAACAGTTACTGAAGAAAGGCAAGGAAGAAAGTGCAAAGAAAGGTTTACAGCTGAACAATAAGAAAGCAAAAAATGACCACAGGTGATTTATATAAAGTAGATGGTGAAGATATTGAAATAGTTTGGGATCTTCCATACATTGGCTCACTCATTAATCAGAATGGAGACTGCAGACAAGAAATCAGATGAAGACTAAGGACCTTATCACACTAGACAAATCTCGCTCAGAATAGGATTTAAAAGTAGGAAAAAAAATTGGCAAATGTGGGATGTTTTTTAGATGATGTTTCTTCCAAACAGCAATAACGCAAAAATAAAGTGAATGGAAAGTTGACAAAAACAACACCTTTTTACTTTCGGGAACTTCCTGAAAGTAAAAAGATAGTTTTTGTTGACTTTCCATTTACTGTACTTTATTTTCACATTATTGCTGTTTGGTGCAAACACATCTGAAAAACATGCAGCATTTGTGGGTTGTTGTTTTTTTAACTTTTAAAATCCCATTTCTGAGTGGGATTCATCTAGTGTGATAAGGCTCTAGAACTTGGAAAGGAGCTATAAAGGAACTTGGTGAGATCCTGAACTGTAAATATATAATAATTGAATGCTAATATTAGGATTCTCCATGTCATCGTATTTCCATTTCTACATGTGGTTGTGGAAGTGGACAGTGAAGAAAGTTGACCAGAAGAAAACTCATTAGAAATGTGCTGGGAAAGGATTGTAGATACCATAGACTGCTAGAAAGACAAATCAATTGGCACTACAGCAAATCAAGCTCTGAAACCATTATACTAACTACCAAATGATCTGTATTTTTGTGTTCCATCTTTCTGGACATTGACTATCCACTTTGTGGCATAGACCTGGGTTTTGTGAAGTCCAACTGAATATTAAATGAAAGTGTTTGTAAGGACACATTCTAGCCTGAAGCAAGAAGTTGCTTCCTGTGGTTGTGCTGGCTAGATGGGCAGTTCATGCTGCCTTTTAATAATAACAATAATAATAACAACAACAACAACCCACCCCTCTGAGCGAGCAATCGGGGTTCATTCATTTTTGAATTCATTAAGTAGAGGCTTCATTATAGTTAAATCTTCCTAACCAAATTCTCTGGTACTGTACTGGGCTGATCTCAACATGTACAATGAAAGTATTGGCATCCTTGGTTACTGTTGTACACACTATGGACTTGACTCACCTTACATCCCTCTTCAGTTTACTTCTCAGCATGTATCACAGATACCAGGTTTGTCCCTTGACCAGGATAAAGGCCAAGATTCATGCAATGTCAGGTGAACAATGAGATGTGTTGAGTCTTGTTTGCACCTTTGCTGAAGGGCCAGCTACTTTACCTTACCTGTATTGCTATAGCTTTAGAAGCAGTGTCTGTTTTCTGTCTACAAAATGGAAATAAGAGTAATGAGATACAGACATTTTGCAAATATGCTTTGCAAATACAAACTAAAACTTACTGCACAGGCATGCTCTTGTTCAGTATTTTAGCTAGTCAGCCACACCTTCCTCCAGGAAATGCCATTGGATTTCCCCACTCCTCTTTCCTTTTCCAATTCATTATACTGTGACCACTGAGGATGCTCAGTTCTTATTGGGCTGTTTGAATCTCCCCTGTGGATGTAGCTATTATGGGGGAGGGGGGTATCACTCTCCAAATAAGAATTCTGCTCCCCCACCATGTAGAATGCAGAGGCATAGCTGTGTTAGTCTGGAATGTCAGCATGTAAAAGGATCTTTTAATACCTTTGATACGAAGTGAAAGAAATCGTAGCCTAAGTTTTTGTAGATTTGGGGCCTGAACAGACAGGCCAAAATAAAGCTGCTTCGTCTCACTTTGGAGGTATACTGTTTAAATGACACATGCATCTTAAAGAGGCCAGAAGCTGCACTCCAGACCTTAGGACTGGAGTGTGGCTTTGGCGTGGCTTCTGGCCTCTTAGAATGTATGCAACATATAAACAGCATACCTCCAAAGTGACCCAAAGCAGCTTTATTTTGGCCTGTCTGTTCAGGCCCTTGGTTTGCTTCCTCAGATGCATGGAATGAAGTGTTGAGCAGGAAGGACCTTTATAATCAGATTACTGGTATATGGAGAGCCACACAAATGCATGTGCTAGCCTTGTAGTCACTTAAAACTTCAGTCATGCATTTAGAAAGTTAAGGAACCAAAGAAAAGCACAGTAACAAGGGGAATGTGAAGACAGCAAACAGAAGAGTGTTACATGTGAACGTTTTTCTGTGTCTTACCCTGCCATCCTAGTTATTTGGGGACTGAAGGAAAATTCCATGAGAAGGCAGAATTCTTATTTGGGGGACCAATACCCTATTTTCCCCTGTGGATATGCCCCAGTCTTTCTCCACCCAATTCCTCCCTTTTTGTATTTTTGCAAACCAGATTTCCTCCCTGTGAAGTGGTGTGTACATATGGATGTCCATATCAGAAAAGGAACTTAACAGAAAAGGAACTTAACAGAAAAGGAACTTAACAAGTTATATTATTCATGTTTTTCTAATGGATGGTCTCCATATTAGATGGCACATGGCTGATTCTGGAGATATAACAGCCAAAAGGACATTCACAACCAGCTTGTTGTCCTAAGACAGTGCTCCTAAGGTTATCTCATATGGGAGGACTGGTAAATATATTATTTCCTAACATGTCAGGGACTGACACCAATCCAGGGACCCATCCACACACTGAGTTGCAGTTTTAGGGTATACCTGTTACTCTTCTTTCTTATAGCCATTCAAAAATCTTTACACGACTGGTCTTTATTGCACAGAAAAAAAAAGATACTGGATGGCATCCTGTGATCATTTATGATCACATTAACTTGGGACTTACACCATTGCAGCTCCTTTTTATGCAAGTTATGTAGGATGGGATTCTGTTCTGACTATACAATGACCAGAATCCCCCAAACCCAACTTGTGTAAGCAGCACAGCAACCAGCCATTTCTATGTTGTTGGAGAGCGTGAGATGGCACAGATGTGTCCATCTATTTTCTTGTGGCTGAAGGTGTTGCAAAAACATAATCTGCTGAAAACTTGCAGGGACACATGAAAGATGCCTGTTTCAGCACAGTCAGCTACAGAAAAATAGCTGGATGCATCCCTGCTTATCCCTCTACTTTCTTGATAACTTGGAAATAGCCATGATGGTGAAGGAACAGAAATACAGTACTTTCAAACTGTGTTTTGGGGAGCTGGATATACATAGCTAAACAGCAATAACCTCTGATACAGGATCTTGTCTGTTGTTTCTCAAGCTTGCTGTGTGGATGCTTGTCTTGCAAATTGTGTATTATATGGAAAAGCTGGAAAAAGAAACTAAACTTTGGCTGCTTATGGGACACCACTGTCATTCTTCCAAGTTGTGCATTTCACTGGTCAGAATGAGTGACCTCTAACTAAAGACACTAGAGGAGCTCCCTGTATTTTACTGACCACAAAACTGGAGAGGCAGTGAAACACATGACATTTTGGGGCCCTTCTTCCTGTCTTGACCAAGGAACACAACTCCGATACTTTCTGCCTGTGATTAAGAGCCCACTTAAATTTCAGCTCATGAAATAAAGTGTTTAAATTATTGGAATGGGGGAGAGGGGAAAAAAGGATGCTGCATTTCACATAGAGGATGACCCCAAATCCAGTTTTGGAAGAAGCAGTAGTGATAAGGCCCAAATGGATGGTTGATGGGAACTAAAATGGTTCAGGTGAAATGTCTGGTGTGAGAAACTGTGTTGTCATATTTCCAACCAAGGTAGGGCTTCCAACGAGACAATGCTGTTTTCCATTACAACATTAACGTAATGGAGAAGAAACCACATTGGTGGGACCCCCCCCCCCAGCTTTCTTCAGAGCATTTTTAATACTTCAAAGCCCCTTCTGAGGACTAATAATAATAATAATAATAATAGTTTATTTATAGCCCGCTCCTCTGTTCATACACTCGGAGCGGGGTACAAGTAAAAGAAAAAACATAGATTAAAACAATCCTGTTTAAACAATCCTCTGGATATCCTAACTTTGAAACTGCTGCTAAGCAATTTCTGAGACAGGCAGTCCCATCCTAAATCACTGAGAGTCTTCAGTTTGTTTTTCTGCCAATGTGGCAGAATTCAGCCAATTGCGGAAAGATGGATGTGCAACTCTGTTCTTCTAACAGATACTGTTATTACATTCTAGCAGGTATGTAAGCATGTAATTCTTTGCAAAGTTTCTTCTTGAAAGAAGCAATGAGTAATTTTAGCAATTTTGTTCCTTCTGTGAGAAAGACTTTGGAAACCATTTTTTCAGAGCCCCCCCCCCTTTTTTTTTGGAATTTTCTCTGCAAAATTCAAACGTGGTTGTTTTGCACAGGATTTTTTTTTTTTTTTTTTTTTTTTTGCACAGAAAATAATTTCTTCTAAAAAGTGGTTTCCTACATTGGAAATGTTGTTTTCAGTACAAATCAACTATATGTTAATTCTGCATGGAATGTCCCCAATCACAACATTTTCTGCATATGAAAGTTTTTTCTGCACAGACGCACACACAAAAGGCGTGCACACAGAACTATTGTTTCTTGCATTGAAAAATTGCTGTTTTCTGTGCAAACCATTATGTGCCAAGTCTTGAGCTGTGCAAATTCCCATCAATCCAGGATTCTTTTCATCAGCGTTTCTTGATAAACCATCCTTTTAAAAATCATTTTTGGGGTTATTTTTGAATAATCCTTCCATTCCTACAGGTAACATAAGAAGAGTCTGGTTGAATCAGGCCAAAGGTCCATATAGGCTAGGTGTTTGTTTTTGGAGGTTTTTTCTTTGAGACCAAATTTCACTTATCCAGGGCTGAATTTGCACTGCAGAAGCAGAAATGATGCAGTTTGACATGGCTTTAATTGCCATTACCCCATCCTATGGAATTCTGGGATTTGTTGTGTTGTGGCACCAGAGCTCTCTGACAGAGAAGGCTAAATCTCACAAAATTACAGATCTAAGAATTTCATAGCATTGGGCCATGGCAGTTAAAGTGGAGTCTAACTGTACTATTGCAGCCTAGATCTCATCAAAGGCCATATCACTTTTGTAGATGTAGCATCAACCAGAATGAGCAGGGAATACGTGCTTTACATCAGTGTGAAAATGCAGTTGTTGTTGGTCCCCGCCCCCCTTTGTTCTTCCACCAGTGAAAAGCAGTATAGTTTGTTGTAGCTGTGTAGGCTGCACAATGCCAGAGGAGGGAAGCAGTTTGTGTGTTGTCCACCACTGAGTTAGGACACCATCCAGTTTCCCACAATAAGTCAAGTTAGTAGTCGTGAGATACTGAAGGACACACAGCGGCATGATTGTTAGGCCAAAGGGGACTTTGAAATTCTCCTTTTGCCAATTGCCAGGCACTTGGGAGTGGGAAAGCCCATGCTCCATCACTGCTGCAGGATGAGCTGCACTAGTAGAAAGGTTGCATTGCTAACAGAAGTTCTGCTTCCAAAGAAGCTTGCCAGACTCAAATTTTTCATTGGTGAAAATGTCCCCTTTCCTCTAAGAAATCCTAAAGCCTTATCTCCAGTACTAGACTAAACTTCATCAGGATCTGGCAAGCTCAAGAAACTCTTTTGCATCTGAAAACCATAGCAGAAGCCACCTGTCTGCAGAGAAAAACCTACATGCAAGCTAGATATGGCATACAAACCTGGAGAAACTTGCTGGACCCATAGAAAAAGCCCACCAGGACTTAAGAAATGTTGCCATACTTCCAATCTTTCTGTATTGAGGCAGAAACAAAATTCCTGGAGTTGGGGGGCTCTGATTTCACTGGAACTCTTGGGGGAAAAGTCAACCTTTTTTTGGGGGGGGGGGGGGTTGGTTGGGTATTCCTCTTTCCTCTCATCACTCTTTGTGAAGACTGGCCCAAATTGAAATAAATGCAACTGTGAAACAAAATCAAACCCCAAAACCTCAGAACAACAGCGGACTATGAAGTACCTCCTGAAAGCAACTCTGTGTAACTCTGACCCTTCTTACCCTAAATTAGCCAAGAGTTTGGCTTTGACTGAAGTTATTACTACAGGACCGCCATGGAAATAACACTTTTTTAAAAAACAGAAAAGAAAAAAGAGACAGATCAAAGAGAGAACAAAATTCAGAAAATGTGGACTTTGGCCTTTTTTTCTTTCTTTTCTTTTGCCATGATGCCCAAGGTTTCCCCACTTCACCCCCCCCCATCCCACCCCCGAGACACCATTTGGTTGCTCCCTTCTGTAATCCAGTTCTTCTGTGTGGTCAGTCAGGTACTTGGTTGCCAACATGGATTCAGTAGTAAAAGCAGAGGCCTGAGTTGGAGGTTTACATGACAGCAGACGTCATGGCTCAGTTTTCTGATGGAAGAAGACCAGACGGGTTACATGGGAATAATCTTTCCAGTAACTGGACAAACCAGGCTGTAGTCACAGCTGAGAAGGATTAGGGGTTCTGGTGTACCAGGAATACTGTTTTACGTCTCTTGGTTCTGCAAGACCAAGTGAAAGAGCCATTTCTGCTCCCATAAAATGTAACATCTGCTGTATGAAAGAGGAATTATCACTTCATATTTTGTACCACCAGTGGTTGTTTGTGGATAGGATGCTTAGGACTCTGAAGATGACCGAGAGACACTCTGGAGCAATGCTTTATATATGGCAGAGTTCAGAAAACGGGGGTAGGAGTCTCTATGCATGAGTGTGTAGATCTGTAGCTGTGCATCATCAAAGGTGTGTGAGGATGGGTCCTGCATTTTGCGGTTGATGCCTTCGCGCACACGCGAGTCTAAGCTGACCTGAAGAAGAGGAGAGAAAATGCAGAAAGGAAAAAAAAATCATATAAGAAAGGAAAAAAAGAGACCAGGACTTAATGCAGAGTAAGAGCCCCAAATCAGGAGATTGAACCAAGATCAGCATCACTACAGCTTGGAAAAGTGGCCATGTTAATAATAATTTTTCTAAACTTTGGTCTTTAATCCCAGATTGGGTGCCCATCACTGTATTTTGGGTTAGTGACAGCTGGTGATTTCCATGTAAGGAGGCAGTGAATCCACCCTGTTTTTTGGCTAGCTTTAAAAGGGAGCTATCCAACATATTGACCTAATTTGGGGATAGGTTCACTGCCTTGGGTAGCTCGACTCCTTGCAAATCTTTTTCAAAACCTAAATTAAAGCCTGGCTTCACCACTACACTCACATTGAAGCCAGCAGCCATGAATGCATTAGTGAATTCCATAGTTTAACTATGCACTATGGGAGAACATGCTTTTTTCCACTGTTTAAAATCTCCTACATTCAGCTGGTTCATGTATTATGAAAGAAGGAGAAAAATGTCTCCTTTTTCATTTTCTCCACACAGTGGACAATTTTAGCACTGGGGGACAAGGAGGATGCCACCCTTCAATTCTTGTGAATGCAGTTGCAGCTTAGAACTTTCTTTCCAACTGGCAAGCAATCTATATGCAGTGCTATTGCCAGGGTTTGTTGTGACTGGTAATCCTCTGTGTCACACACAAAGCAGGGAAGGGCAGTGCCAACCTTTAGAGCTGCCAGTCTCCCCTGCCAATGAACAAAAGAAGAGCAAGGAGGAGAAAGCAAAGTCTTCCACACTCCTTGACCTCTTCCTCTTGGTAGCTTTGCAGATTTGGTCCACAGAGCAGAGAGAGAGTAAGCAAATGGGTCATTATGACTGCAGCACAGAGGAGGGAAGTCCACTTTAGATGGTGGAACATCTTTTCTTTCATAAGTATCTTCCCAAAATCTGGAGCCAGCACTGTCTGTAAGGGAAGCTGTATCCACCTTTCTATTGTGTCTGGAGCTAACTTCAAGTTCACTGCTGGGAAATGCCCCCCCCCCCCACTTTTGAACTACTAAGCTGCTCAGCTGGCATGGCCAGTAGCCATTGGAGATTCTTGTAGTCCAAAACAGTAACTTCTGTAAGTTGTGCACCCACTGAAAAATCCATTAAGCCCTAGAAGCATTGTGTACTGGTTTACTTTCAGTGCTGGCTGGTAGCTCTCCTGTCAGTGTGGTGGTCAATCCACTCTGAACTTGTGGTCTGAATTTTAAAGGAGGTATTACAGGGGCTAAACCTATTCAGCAGTAGTGTTCAGCACCTCCTTGGACAGCTCCTTTAAAGCGTGAAGAAAAAGATGTGAAAAAGATTCATTGGAAACCACTAGCCCTCCATTAGTTTGGTGTGTGTCTATGCGACTCCACTATGTTGGACTAGGACACTGGCAGACCAGGATTCGAATCCCTGCTCAGCTATGGAAACCCACTAGGTGATCTTGGAAAAGTTGCACTCCCAGCCTGAGGGAAGCAAGGGCAAATGCCCTATGAACAACTTCTGCCAAGAAAACCCTGTGAAAGGTTGCCATCAGTCATAAACTATTTCAAGACAATTACAATGTGCCTTCAAGCCATCTGTTCATTTATGGTGGCCCAATGAATTTCATAGAGTTTTCTTATGCAAGGAATCCAGTTGACTTTTCTATCAGTAGGGGTTTCATTCTGGACCCCCTGAGTATACCAAAAATTGTTGGACCTCAAGTCCCATTATCGTCAATGGATGCCAAGGTTTGACTATATTTAGAGGGAGTTTACTCTTGCCTTCCTCTGAAATGTAGCTTACAGCACCTGGAATTCCTTGGCAGTCTCCCATCCAAGTACTAACCAGAGCTGACCTTTATTTATCTTGTTGCTTATACTGGATTTGTTTTGAGCCATTTGAAATAATAGAATGTAGTACCTCCTTGGGCGAAAGGATGGAGATGTAATCTTCATAGATAATCCGTGCCTTCTCCTCAATGGCGTGCTTGTTACACTCGCTTTTGAGTTCCTCACAAGCCAGCCAAAAGAGCATGTTCTCCTCGCTGTACTCAGTCCGTAAGAATTCTCGGAACACATTTCTGCCAGCTGGGTTTTTCATCAACTTGTCAAATGACTGGGACCAGCCTTTGACTTCGTCAGAGGTCGGCTTTGCGCTGTTAGTGCAGTCCCCATCCAGTGGAAAATCACATCCAAGGACCACAAAGAAAATATGGGGAATAAGCAAAGATAATTCAATGAGACTCCAGCCAAGTCCTGCCAGATCACAGCAGTTTACCCTCCACATACAGTCCAGTTAAGAGTTCTCAAAAACAGTATGCTGCATCTCCAAGTACAGAATTATTCATTCATCCTTATTTATTTATTTATGGGATTTATAACCCACCTTTCTCCCAGAATGGGTTTCAAGGTGGTGTGGAACACTGAACGAAGGCTTGAATTTGTGCATCTTTACATATGGATACTTAATTCCCATGCTACGATATTTTTTTGTTTTGTTTTGCATGCTGTAAAATGCAAATCCTCAAGCAGAATATTTTTGAGCTTGCTATTTATTTATTAACTTATTTTCCAGCCCTTCTCTCAAACTGAGGCTGAAGGCAGCTTGGAGGACAGTGGACAACCAGGTACAGCTTAAAAAACAATGGATGGAATTCACAATCACAGTTACAGATGTGTAACCTCGAGTTAAAGCATCCATAGTTGATTCATGTTCACAGTCCTCATGTATTCATGACCATGGCACTATTGACATGATCACAAACATTCCTCAACCTGTTGTGAGTAATGAAGGTCTGTTCTGTCAATCAGGGTACAGCATACCAGCGTCTCCACCCGCCTCTCACCAGTATCTCCAGTGCAAACGGAAATGGCAACCTGTGGCACCCTGACTGGCAGGAGAACAGATTTCCATTGCTTGCAGAGCTTCCCAGTCAAAGACTATTGAGGGGAACAGGCCAGGAGATGCTATTTATTTAACTATCTGGTCTAGGATCTCAGCCAATGATGGCAACAAAACAAAACAAATAGATCATCCCGCTAAAATGCCACTTATTTAAAACAGTGTTGAAGGCATTTAGAAACATAAGAATCAAAGTATAGCACACATAGCCATCTACAATAACCTTCTGCACAACCAGGTCATCACCAAAAGCCTGTTTAAACACGAATAGTGGAGAAAAATAGATGCATATGTGAACTAATTGCTCAGTATATATGGTTTGCAATTGCCATTGATGGTGAGAGAATATGACTTGCACAAGGTCACCCAGTGGGTTTCCATCTGTGGGCAGGGATTCAAACTTCGGTTTCCCCAAGTTTTTTCTCCCAAAAGTTTTCCCTATGTCCTGTGAGTTTTTGATACAGGCCAAGATAAATGTCACACCTGTATACATTGATTGGTTTCTTCCTGTTTTAGTTGTGGATGATATATCTTTCCTGTGCTTTTTAATGATTTCACACCATTTACATTTTTGGTCAGATTTATTAGCTGCATTGAGCACTGATTTGTTAGAGGAAAGGTGAGATTGAAATATGATGATTAAAAAAACCCTATACATATTTTGGGGGGAATTTGCTAACTTCCTAGTCTTTAGTGAGCAATGCTACAATTTCTTTTTGGTCTGGTCTGTTAGCTGTTTGAATGCTAATCTGTTAGTGAGAAGGTGGGATGAAAATGAAACAACAGCATATTAAAAATGTTTTTAAAAGACAAATAATTTTTTGAGAATGGGCCTGACAGCTCCTTCTGGGGGCAGGCATGGACACTACGGTTGTAACATTGTGAAACACACAACAGCCCTATGTGCAGCTAGGGCAACTCACCAGGATTCACAGTTTGGGATGGTCTCCAGTTTGGTGTCTCGTGATGCTCGCCATGCCCGCTCACGATCTTCATTCCTAACCACAAAAAAGGAAAGGGAAAAGTTGGGATGGGACAGACATAACACCACAACCAAAGCCCACAGCAGCGCAGCTAGATTGGGAGGACATTTTGTGAATGGTAGGTTGCTTCAGCAGATACAGTCTCTGAAGAATGGGGCTGGAGTCCATGAAAGCATCAGCCAATTGAAACTTGTTTGTCTTTAAGGTGCTGAAAGACACCTTGTTGTTTTGGCTAAGACTGAATCCACCCAAAGTGACAAGTGGGGTGCCACAGGGCTCTGTCCTGGGCCCAGTCCTATTCAACATCTTTATTAATGACGTGGATGACAGAATGGGGGGCATACTTATCAAATTTGCAGATGACACCAAATTAGCAGGAGTAGCTAATACCCCAAAGGACAGGATCAAAATTCAAAGTGACCTGAATTGACTAGAAAGCTGGGCCAATGCTAACAACATGAAATTCAATGCGGAGAAATGTAAGGTACTGCACTTAAGGCAGAAAAATGGAAATGCACAGACATCTGGCTGAATGAAAGTACGTGTGAAGGGATCTAGGAGTCCATGTAGACCACAAGTTGAACATGAGTCAACAGTGTGATGCGGCAGCTAAAAAGGCCAATGCTATTTTAGGCTGCATCAATAGAAGTATAGCGTCTAGATCAAGGGAAGTCATAGTGCCACTCTACTCTGCTTTGGTCAGGCCCCACCTGGAATACTGTATTCAGTTCTGGGCACCACAATTCAAAAAGGACGTGGAGAAACTGGAGCTTGTCCAAAGGAGGGCAACTAAGATGTTGAAGGGCCTGGAAACCATGCCCTCTGAGGAACGCCTTAGGGAACTGGGGATGTTTAGCCTGGAGAAGAGAAGGTTAAGAGGTGATATGATAGCCTTGTTTAAATATTTGAAGGGATGTCATATTGAGGAGGGAGCAAGCTTGTTTTCTGCTGCTGCAGAGACTAGAACGCGGAGCAATGGATGCAAAATGCAGGAAAAGAGATTCCACCTCAACATTAGGAGGAACCTCCTGACAGTAAGGGCTGTTCGACAGTGGAACACACTCCCTCGAAGTGTAGTGGAGTCTCCTTCCTTGGAGGTCTTTAAGCAGAGGCTGGATGGCCATCTGTCAGGGATGCTTTGACTGGGAGTTCCTGCATGGCAGGGGGTTGGACTGGATGGCCCTCGTGGTCTCTTCGAACTCTATGATTCTACGATTCAGCCACACTGCAAAAATAATCTGGTGTGACACTGCTTTAACTGCCATGGCACAGTGCTATGGGATTCTGGGAATTGTAGTTTGTTGTGGCAGCAACAAACAAAGCTGTGGTGCCACAACAAACTACAGTTCCAAGAATCCCATAGCACTGAGACATCAGTTAAAGCGGTGTTAAACTGGATTATTTCTGCAGTGCAGATGCAGCCACCAAGGAACACAGCTTTCCCCCAGAAGTCAATTAACCAGAGTCCTGTGATTCTCTGAATAATCCGGTAGAGGTCAGTGCTGCCTCACAATTTAGGAAACAACAGGAATCCTAACCAGGCATCTAGAAAGGAATACCTTAAACGGGTGGGTTTTGGTCATCTTCTATATATGCATGGAGGATGAATGTTGGAAAAGCAGAAGCACCTCTTATTTGTGGGAGCCCTCCACCCAGTTTAGAATGCTGTAAAGTCAGCCTTCTGAATTAGGCACAGTTTCCATGCACATGGATATGGGGCTGGTTTTGCAACTCCTCCAACTGCCCTTGTTGTTTTTGTGTGCCTTCAAGTCATTTATGGTGACCCTAAGGCGAACCTTTCGTGGGGTTTTCTTGGCAAGTTTCTTTAGAGGTCGTTTTGCCATTGCCATCCACTTAGGCTGAGATAGTGTGACATGCTTAAGGTCATCCAGTGGGTTTCCATGGCCAAGGCAGGATTCAAACCCTGCTCTCCAGTGTGATGATGAGGATGATGATGATAATAATAATAATTTTATATTCCACTTTTTTGCAGAGGAATCAAAGTGGATTACAACAAATATAGGAATAAAACATCATACAGTTAAGATTACAATTTAAAAAGACAACCCTATATCCCAACCCTCCCCCCCCCATTAGACAAAAGCCATAAAAACATATTAAACAACAGAATAAATTAAAATGTTCCAGTTACTGTACAAATTAACTAAAGATTGCAGGTAGATTTGGGCGAGAAGAATTTCTTCTTCTAGGGGAGGAGCAGGGTTGATGGTATTGGTAGTGGGAGGCTAGTCTAGGAAGGCTAATCTGGAAAGGTCTGCCAGAAGAGATCTCTCTTAATAGCCTTTAGGCCTCCAGAGTGGTAATATGATGGATCTCATCGGGCAGGTCGTTCCAGAGCCTAGGAACAGCAGATGAGAAGGTCCTCTGGGTCACCGCGGAAAATCTAGTCTTCTTGAGTTCTTCCCAGAGGACCGAAGTGTGTGGGGTTTTGGTCATCTTCTACATCTTAGTCCAGTGTTCAAACCACTATACCACGCTGGCCCTTGTTCTGCCCTATCTCTGGCTAAAACTGCCCTATGTCAGAGTAAAAGGTGAGCTGCCCGTCTTGGCAGCCTCCACGATTCACCTTTTAAACAAGTTGCAGATCTCTTGCACTGTTTAACTTTAAAAAAAGCTTTCTTGGCAGTGATGTTGCCACCTGGGCTAGTGCAACTCACAGCAAAGTTGCCTCCAGGAGCTAGTGTAACCAGCAGTGAAGTTCCCCTGGGCTACTGTAACCAGCAGAAATGTTGGTATCTTGGCTGTTGTAAGTGGCAGCAAAGTTACTCCTCTAGGCTAGTGTAACCAGCAACAAAGTTGCTCCTCTGGGCTAGTGTAACCTGCCTTGATATTGACAATTGGACTAGTGCAATTGGCAGCAAAGTTGCCCTCCTGGGGCAGTGAAGTTGGCACCTGGGCTAATATAAACAACAGTGATGTTGCCCCTCTGGGCTAACAGAATCACTTTGGGGGACCAGGTGCCTATTCTGTTGAATCTGCAGATCACGGTGTTGAGAAATGACTGAAACGCTCTCCCAGATGTGGGGTGCACTGAGAGGAGCAGTTGCAACATGACCCCAAGAGGTCTTCCCATTTTGGGGGAAGAATAAGGGCCCATTCCCACTTGTGGTAAAACCCGCATTAGAACTGGGCTGTGCTCCACTTATGAAAGCGATTCCAAAAGGCCCCTCGTTCACACTATGAAAAGGGACCTCGTTTGGAACCGCTTTCTTAGCCAGGAATGCTTGTTCCCACTGGAGTTGCCATGTAAGGTGATAGCCCTTAACACCCCATCCCCTTCCCACAGGGGAATTTTTTTTTATGGGGGGGTATTAATTGCAAAATCAATCTTGTGCATTTGCAATCTTGTGCATTTGTGATCAGTATAATGAAGAAAAAGAGAAAAAAAAAGGAAGTAAGGGGGGAAGGAAGGAAGGAAGGACCCCCCAGTGTGTGTTTTTCTTCATTATACTGATTGCAAATGCACAAGATTGCAAATGCACAAGGTCACAAATGCACAAGACTGATTTTGCGATCAATACCCCCCTCCAAAGAAAAAACCACAATTCTGAACAGCGTTCCCACTTACTGGAAACACTTCAGAATTGTGTTTTCCAAAAAAGACCACTTTAAAACTAGTGTCAGGAAAGCCCGGGCTATTTGCTTTTAATCTGGTCCTTTTCTCCACTAATCAATCCGATGAGGGTCGGAAGCCGACTTGAGTGTGAATGAGGGTCATATAGCCCGCCTCACACTTTGAATCAAAATGTAGTGGGAATGGGGCCTAAATCTTTCAGAGCAGTTCAGGACATTCAACGTTGGGGTGTTTGTCTAATATTCTTCCAAACTGGGTATCCTGACTGACTGGAACCTTGTTTTTTGACCTAGTAACAAAAAATTCCTACTTTGGCTGAGCTCATGCTGAGAGGTTGCATATCATCACTTTCCACCAGCATAGTTGCATTGGAATGGGACTGGACTGTGAAGCTGAGTACTGATCAAGTGCTCAGTTGAGTGGCAATGTCCCTGTCTCATATGTGCCAGAACTACTGGAGCCCTACAAATGCACAGGTTCTCTTATAGAAGCTGTTGGGACATTTTTGTCTGATGCAGAACAGTTGCATTCAATTTTGGGATATGGAATTGGAGAGGCACACTTTGAATACCAAAGTCAGATTTGTCCATGCCATTGTACAGTGGACCCTTTATATTGGTGCACTGGAGATCTGTGGATTTTACCACTCATTGATCACCATATCACATATTATTCAATGGTGGTATGTGAATGTGTACGTGCTGACATATCCACATTCATATCACCAATGCTCAATTTTATGGGGCACGGCTATCCAACATTTTTTGCCATCTAGGGGTTGGGTGGGGGCTGGAATCCAACCCTCATGGAGAGGAAGGGTCCACTGTATTGTGGAGTCGAAGGCTTTCATGGGAAGAATCCATTGTTTTTTGTGGCCATGTTCTAGAAGAGTTCCTTTCTGATGTTTCGCCAGCATCTATGGCTGGCATCTTCAGAGAATGATAGCCTGGAAAAGGATTGGATATATATATCCTGTGTGACCCTGGGAAGGAAGGAGTAATTTGCGAATGTATTGTTCTGTTGCATATCCTCCCACCCTGAGGACTGCCATTAGCAACAGAACAATGCATTTGCAAATTACTCCTTCCTTCCCAGGGTCACACAGGATATATATATATCCAATCCTTTTCCAGGCTATCATTCTCTAAAGATGCCAGCCACAGATGATGGCAAAACGTCAGAAAGGAACTCTTGTAGAACATGCCACATAGCCCGAAAGCTCCACAAAAAACTAAGTCCACTGTATTTCTGTTTTCTATATATGGTTTGTGAAAGTTGGACAGTGAAAAAAGCTGATAGAAAGGAAATGATCTCATTTGAAATATGGGCGCTGGAGAAAAGTTCTACAGATACCATGAACTGCTAAAATGACAAATCAATGGGTCTTAGAACAAATCGAGCCTGAACTCTTCCTAGAAGCCAAGATGACTAAGCTGAGACTGTCACACTTTAGACATATCATGAGAAAACATGACTCACTAGAAAAGACAGTAATGCTTGGTAGGGTAGAAGGCTGTAGGGAAAGCTGAAGACTGTACTCCAGATGCATAGAATCAGTCAAGGAAGCCATGGTCCTGATTGGCATGGTTAACCTAAATGAATATAAATCTCCAGGACCAGATGAACTACATCCTAGAGTATTAAAAGAACTGGCAAATGTAATATCAGAGCCATTGGCAATAATCTTTGAGAACTCCTGGAGAACAGGAGAAGTCCCAGCAGACTGGAGGAGGGCAAACGTTGTCCCCATCTTCAAAAAGGGAAAAAAAGAGGATCCCAACAATTATCGTCCAGTTAGTCTGACATCAATTCCAGGAAAGGTTCTAGAGCAGATCATTAAGCAGAGAGTCTGTGAACATTTAGAAGCCAATGCCATAATCACAAAAAGCCAACATGGGTTTCAGAGAAACAAGTCATGCCAAACGAACCTGATCTCTTTTTTTGATAAAATTACCAGCTTGGTAGATGAAGGGAATGCTGTGGATATAGTATACCTCGATTTCAGTAAGGCCTTTGACAAGGTTCCCCATGACATTCTTGCAAACAAGCTTGCAAAATGTGGGATAGACAAGTTAACTGTTACATGGATTTGTAATTGGTTGACTGGCCGAACTCAAAGGGTGCTCAACAATGGCTCCTTTTCATCCTGGAGAGAAGTGACCAGTGGGGTCCCACAGGGTTCTGTCCTGGGCCCAGTGCTATTCAACATCTTTATTAACGATTTGGATGACAGAATTGGGGGCATACTTATCAAATTTGCAGATGACACTAAACTGGGAGGAGTAGCTAATACCCCAGAGGACAGGATCAAAATTCAAAATGACCTGAATAGACTAGAAAGCTGGGCCAGCGCTAACAAAATGAAATTTAACACAGAGAAATGTAAGGTTCTGCACCTAGGGCGGAAAAATGAAATGCACAGATATAGGATGGGGGACACCTGGCTGAATGAGACCACATGTGAAAGGGATCTAGGAGTCCAAGTAGACCATAAGCTGAACATGAGTCAACAGTGTGATGCGGCAGCTAAAAAAGCCAATGCAATTTTAGGCTGCATCAATAGAAGTATAATTTCTAGATCAAGGGAAGTTATAGTGCCACTCTATTCTGCTTTGGTCAGGCCCCACCTGGAATACTGTGTCCAGTTCTGGGCACCACATTTCAAAAAAGATGTGGAGAAACTGGAGCATGTCCAAAGGAGGGCAACTAAGATGGTGAAGGGTCTGGAAACCTTGCCCTATGAAGAACGCCTTAGGGAGCTGGGGATGTTTAGCCTGGAGAAGAGAAGGTTAAGAGGTGATATGATAGCCC
Organism: Urosaurus nigricauda; assembly: GCA_034509955.1. Classification (NCBI taxonomy): domain Eukaryota; kingdom Metazoa; phylum Chordata; class Lepidosauria; order Squamata; family Phrynosomatidae; genus Urosaurus; species Urosaurus nigricauda. Next base: position 7,328,265 of record JAOEGL010000004.1, read on the forward strand.
TGTTTAAATATTTGAAGGGATGTCATATTGAGGAGGGAGCAAGCTTGTTTTCTGCTGCTGCAGAGACTAGAACGCGGAACAATGGATGCAAACTTCAGGAAAAGAGATTCCACCTCAACATTAGGAGGAACTTCCTGACAGTAAGGGCTGTTCGACAGTGGAACACACTCCCTCGGAGTGTAGTGGAGTCTCCTTCCTTAGGGGTCTTTAAGCAGAGGCTGGATGGCCATCTGTCAGGGATGCTTTGACTTGGAGTTCCTGCATGGCAGGGGGTTGGACTGGATGGCCCTTGTGGTCTCTTCCAACTCTATGATTCTATGATTCTATGATTCTATGATTCTAAGACCTGAGCAGGGCTCTTGATGACAGAGTGACTTGGAGATCTCTCATTTACCTGGTCACCATAAATTGAAGTCAATGTGACAGCAGTTGGCAACAACAAAATCAATACACACTATGCACAGATGCACACTGTGTGCTAATGCACACTGCACATGGATGCACATTGATTGTGCATTTGCTTATGCATTTAGTGTCCTGGTTCAGTTGCAAGACACTATCACTCAGCTCAAGGCTGCTACACAATTAAGGCATAACTCCTCATGAGGAGATTTGTGCTATGTAACCCCAGTGTAGGATCTTGGCCCTGGATGTGCAACCTCTGAGCACAGCCCTAAGCATACAACTTCAACCACAAAGTGGAATGGAAGAACCTCTTAGAAAGTTCAAACTTGTTTCTGGTGTAACACTTGCATAATCAGATCAGGTTACCATCCTTTGCACAATCTGTTAGAAAGCACAACTGTTTCTACATGGTATATGTATGAGTATACCTCTGTAAACTGCCAAGGTTCCAGCCAATTATTGGTTGCATGATTAACTCTGGGAATGTTGGTAAATGTTGATCTCGCCATTTAACTGACAATTTTTTTTATCAATGGATTCAAGCATCCATGGCTTTAAAATATTTTAAAAATATATAAATTACAAAAATCAAACCTTAATTTTGCCATTTTATATAAGGGATACCCCTTTTTAAGGGATACCCTTTTTGTTTTACCCTTTTAAGATGCTACTGTATTTAATGGGACTTGAGCATCCACAGATTTTGGAATTCATGAGGGTGTGTGTGTGTGTGTGTCCTGGAACCAAACCCCAGCAGATATCAATGGTCCACTGTATTATCATTTTATTTATTTATACCTCACCTTCTTCCTGGTATAGGGAATCAAGGCAGGCCTCGTCTACATATGTCAGAATACTCTGGACTGCTCCTCTTTTTAAAATGCCACTTTTCCTCCAACTTTGGACCATCCTTTACACTTAAAGCACTACAAGAAACAATGGTGCCACGTGTGCACATTTCATTACCACCTCCTGCCCCCAATCAGAGGGCAACTGACCATGCAGGGAAAGAACAAGCCCACAGAAATCCTCCTTCAAAAGAGGTAATTTTGAGTCCCACACCATCCTCTGGCTCATACCACAGGAGTTAGTGGACACACAAAAAAGGACATACACACACACACACACACACATTATCTGATAAAAGGTTTACTCTCTCCCCATTTTTCCATCCCAAAGCTTCTCTAAATTGCTTATAAACCAAAATTCACCCTGGGCTCACTATGTGTTGTTTACATTATTGGGTCTGCTTCCACAATGTCTACACACAATTCAGGGTTTCCACCCCTTGTCCTGCATTAAAAAGATTTAACCTTTGCTCTAAGTTTACCAAAAAGTCTGGAGCAAAATGTGGCCATGATGGCAGACTGCCTTCTCACAGGTCTGTGAGCATCCCTGCTGAGTTGCTCTGTGGGCATGAGAGGCTCTGCGTTCTGACCTCAGTGCAAATCACTGGCCGATTTGCAGCGACCATCTTGGAAGGCTGCTGCACATAGTTTGAAAAAAGCTCACAGCAGGTAATGGGGAATTGGGAAGGAATTCACGGCCAGAATACTCCCGCGACAGCCCCGAATATTCTGACAAATGTAGATGAGCCTTGCCTTACAGCACCAGAGAAGTGTTCTCTCAATGGAAGGTATGAGCAACATTATGGACTAATATCTAGCAAGGGTGGACAAAGTGAGGCCCACAGGCCATATGCGGCCCCTGGACTCCACTCCTTGAGGTATCCCACCAGTCCCTGAAAACCCACCAATGCCCACCTTGATTTTTTTTTAAAATAGCATAATTTTCCAGCCATGCTTGGCCCCTAAACCATGCATAAAACATGCAGATGTGTCTGAAAACATATGAAAAAACTCTCACTCCATTCCTGCAACAGTCCAAGAGTCACCAAATGCTTCAATTTTCTTCTGCAGTCTCTGTCAAAATGGAGGAAGGGAGTGATGCAGCCGCACTTCCCAGCCTCATTTTGAGAGGGGCTGCAGAGTTAAATGGGGGTAGAATCATAGAATCATAGAGTTGGAAGAGACCACAAGGGCCATCTAGTCCAACCCTCTGCCATGCAGGAACTCCCAATCAAAGCATCCCTGACAGATGGCCATCCAGCCTCTGCTTAAAGACCTCCAAAGAGGGAGACCACCACACTCCGAGGGAGTGTGTTCCACTGTCGAACAGCCCTTACTGTTAGGAAGTTCCTCCTAATGTTGAGGTGGAATCTCTTTTCCTGTAATTTGTATCCATTATTCCGCGTCCTAGTGTCTGGAGCAGCAGAAAACAAGCTTCCTCCCTCCTCAATATGACATCCCTTCAAATATTTAAATAGGGATATCATATCACCTCTTAACCTTCTCTTCTCCAGGCTAAACATCCCCAGCTCTCTAAGTTGCTCCTCATAGGGCATGGTTTCCAGACCCTTCACCATCTTAGTTGCCCTCCTTTGGACACGCTCCAGTTTCTCCACATCCTTTTTGAATTGTGGTGCCCAGAACTGGACACAGTATTCCAGGTGGGGCCTGACCAAAGCAGAATAGAGTGGCACTATAACTTCCCTTGATCTAGACACTATACTTCTATTGATGCAGCCTAAAATTGCATTGGCTTTTTTAGCTGCCGCGTCGCACTGTTGACTCATATTCAACTTGTGGTCTACTTGGACTCCTAGATCCCTTTCGTATGTTGTCTAATTCAGCCAGGTGTCCCCTATTTTATATCTGTGCATTTCATTTTTCCTCCCTAAGTGCAGAACCTTACATTTCTCTTGTTAGCATTGGCCCAGCTATCTCATCTATTCAGGTCATTTTGAATTTTAATCCTGTCCTCTGGGGTATTAGCTACTTCTCCTAGTTTAGTGTCATCTGCAAATTTGATAAGTATGCCCCCAATTCTGTCATCCAAATAATTAATAAAGATATTGAATAGCACTGGGCCCAGGATAGAGCCCTGTGGGACCCCACTGGTCACTTCTCTCCAGGATGAAAAGGAACCATTGTTGAGCACCCTTTGAGTTTGGCCAGTCAACCAATTACAAATTCATGTAACAGTTAACTTGTCTATCCCACATTTTGAAAGCTTGTTTGCAAGAATGTCATGGGGAACCTTGTCAAAGGCCTTACTGAAATCGAGGTATACTATATCCACAGCATTCCCTTCATCTACCAAGCTGGTAATTTTATCAAAAAAAGAGATCAGGTTCGTTTGGCATGACTTGTTTCTCTGAAACCCATGTTGACTTTTTGTGATTATGGCATTGGCCTCTAAATGTTCACAGACTCTCTGCTTAATGATCTGCTCTAGAATCTTTCCTGGAATTGATGTCAGACTAACTGGACGATAGTTGTTGGGATCCTCTTTTTCCCCCTTTTTGAAGATGGGGACAACGTTTGCCCTCCTCCAGTCTGCTGGGACTTCTCCTGTTCTCCAGGAGTTCTCAAAGATTATTGCCAATGGCTCTGATATTACATTTGCCAGTTCTTTTAATGCCCTTGGATGTAGTTCATCTGGTCCTGGAGACTTATATTCATTTAAGTTAACCAAGTATTCCTCTAGTATCTCTACTTATTCTGTTCTGAAATTCCCCTATTCTGTCTTCTGCTCCATTATCCTTAGGTTGAGCACCCTTTGCCCTTTCTGAGAAGACTGAAGCAAAGAAGGTGTTGAATAATTCTGCCTTTTCTCTTTCTGTGGGTAATGCTGTCCACTGGGGTGGGGGAAGAATTCTGAGAGAAAAATGTCTTCCATACAGTTGCCCACCTCTGCTGTACAGGGTTTCAGGCAGAAGTCTTTCCCAGACCTGCCATTAGGAAGCTGCCTTAAGGAGAACGCTGTGTAACCTCTGGGCCTTTTGTGTTCTGCCCCTGAGTTGTGACCCTCTTCTCACTGGAATCATTGGCTGATCAGTGATCTGCAGCAAAACAGGCACTCTAGCTAAGATCCTATATCAAGAAGACCAAGCATGACTTTATGCTTATGGAGCTACATGATGGTTGCCCCACATTGTTGTTGCATGCCTCCATTTTCAACTCATGCTGATCCTATGCTGAACCAATCAAAGGCTTTTCCTGTCAAGAATTGCTCCAAGGAGGTCTGCCACTGCCCTCCTCTGATTTGGAAAGAGTGCCGACTTACCCAAGGTCGACTAGTGGGTTTCCATGCTGAGTGGAGAACTGAATTCTTGTCTCCCAGAGTCCTAGTCCAACAACTGAAAGCACTATGCCATGCTGACTCTCACCAATTACCCTACACCACTTTGTTAGTAGATTGTGATGTGGCTCAACTTACATGAACCTAATGTGCAAGCATGCACAACTATGCACAAAAGACATGAGAAAGCATACATAAGGCACAGCCATGTGCAATGGCACCATATGTCCAGTCCTGCTCCCACAACACTGAAATAAATACAGCAGTTCTGCATCAGATAAAAAACAGGGTGAGAGAAGAGCAAGTGTGGCTGCATAGGCCCTTTGGCATCTCCTGACACTCTCCAAAAACCCTAGACTGCACATTTTTAATGGTGGTGATTTTCCACCTCCAGAAGCACCCACAGTGTCTCAAAACCACTGCAAAATACAATGGGTTTGCCTCTGATCCTCACATTCCCCTACAAAGGAAAAAGGTCTGTCAAATTCAAAACTGGATATGACACAACATCACTTTTGGTCACACTGGCTATACCAATGCAGTCCACTGAGGGAGAGAGGGATCAAAAATTGCCTACCCATAGTTATCCACCCCTGTCCAAGTCCCTAGGAAACTTATGCATAAGACACCAAAAGGTCTCTGAGTCCATGTACGATGTGGAGAAAGTGGAAATGAAGATGTTTATGTCCCTTCTTTTTAATACTTGAACCTAGGGCCAGCCACCCTAACAGTACAGAATGAGTTTGAGGACTTTTTCTCTCCGGGGGTATTGCTGGCAGATTTAGCCAAAAGATGGGAGATTTAGGGCAGATAAGAGGAAGCCCTTCTTCACACAGCACTGAGTAGAACTGTAAAATTCCCTGCTGCAAAATGTAGCAATGGCTGATGGATCCAGACATGCTACTCCATGCAGCCTAAGCTAGGAAAGGCTGCTATTTACTAAAACAGACCATTGGGAAATTAGCCAATACATAGTAATACCCTAAATCCAGCACACACAGAGAGATTTCCAGACCCAAACAAAACTGGATGCATAGCATTTTCAAAGGCCTCCACACACTGTGAAGCACAAATATAAGACCATCTGTTCAAGATGGCGTTTACACTTGCTTTGTCAAACACTCCCCAGATTAGCCTCCAGCCATAAACACACTGAAGTATGTGGCCCATCCCAAAGAGTACAGCTGAACATCAGCCAGAAAAGGACCCAGTAATTGTCTGGAAATTTCCCACAATGCAGGAAGCAGCATCTTGAAACTGAATGACAGTCCCCCTGGTCTATCTAAGCTAGCTTTTTGACTGTGATGTGGCCAGATTCTCAGTCAAAGCATCCACGACAGATGGTTGTCCAGCGCCTGTTTAAAGACCTCCAAAGAAGGAGACTCCTTCTGGCTTTTAGTCCAAATTAAAGGTATCCAAGGTGCTGATACTGAGGTGGGAACCAACAGCCATCCCTACGAATCTCTTAGACCTGGATGGGCAACTAAGATCTCATGATATAGAGCAGGATATAAATATTCTAAGGAAAAGAAAATAATAAGGAGCAGAGATCATTTCAACCACTGTACCCTACCAGAGTGCAATAATGAGTCCGACACAACAGGAAGTTTTATTTTCAGTCAATGTATCATCATTTTGAAGATTAGTGTGAAGGAAGGATGGGGGATCTCTTTCACTGAATTCAGTTCTACCAAAGTTCTTCGTGGAGCACATTCCAGTGATGGTTGAGGCACCAACTTTGAATGAGAGACCTCCCAACTCTCTGGTCATCATGAGCCCTGCTCAGATCTTCCAAACTAGGGCTGTAGCTTCCATGAATGAATCAACACACAGCTTGGGTTTAGGTTAACTGAAGGACTGTTTATCTCTTTATGAATCCATTAGAGCACTACCACCTTCTGGAGAGGCCCTTCACTGTGTCCCACCACCTTCTTAAGTTGATTTGGTGGGAACCAGGGAGAAGGCTTTCTTGGTGACTGCTCCCAGGCTCTGGAACTTGCTCCCTAGAGAGGCCAGGATGGCTCCATCCCTTCTCTCCTTTTGGAGACAGGTAAAAACATTTTTGTGTCATCCGGCTTGTTCAAACTGAGAAGGGTTGGGCTTCTAAATGCCGTGCAATTCAGACATCAAGATTGTATATAGTTTTTCATGCATTTCAATAATTTTATTGTGTAATGTTTTTATCAAGATAAATTGTTTAATTTTTAAAAATCTTTATATTCACACTTTTTAATGCTTTTGCATTGCATTGTTTTTTATTGGTACTGTTTGAAATTTGCCTGGAGTCCCTATATTGGGAGAAAGGCAGGAGAAATAAAATAAACAAATAGTAGTGTAGTCTTCCTCTTTTCCTACTGCCTTCCAGTTTGCATGTGTGTAGGTGCTTTCAGGTTGCCTGTCAATTTATGGTGACCCCATGAATTTCATGGGGTTTTCTTTGGCAAGGAATACTCAAAGGTGGTTTTGCCAGTTCCTTCCTTCTGAAATATAGCCTACATCATCTGGTATTCATTGGTGGCCTCCCATCCAAGTACTAACAAGGGTTGACTCTGCTTAGCTTCCAAGATCAGATGGGATTGGGTGTCTTTAGGGTATTTAGGCCCAGTATTATTGTCTTTTTTCAACAAGTCCTATCATCTCATGTTATATCCAAAGTATGACAGCCTCAGTTTAGTCATCTTTACTTCCAGTGTGAGCCAACCACCACTGCCATTAAATAAGGCTTAGGAGTGGCATTAAAACTTTTAGAATGGGAGAAAAAACATACACAAGCTGGGATGGAATGATTGAATCATCAGGAAGGATATGTGGCTACCTGGGTACTTCAGGAGAAGTGGATTCACCTCCTCTCCCCAGTGTATGAACACACCACACATGGAATGTGCTATTGCAAAAGATCCCTGCATTTCTGTTTTTGTTAGGTAATCATATACCCATGCAGGTAAATGCAAACAATTATATTCGAAATCAGCAGAATATTTCCATCCAGTCCATACCAGACTTTTCCCAATCACAGTCAGCGCACTACGCTTACCATGAGCAACTGCAGCAGCAACACCAGCAGAGGCAGCAGGGGTTGGCCCGTCGATGGTTGCTGGCTCGTCGCAGTGCTGTCGGAGAAGTCTCATGCTGGGACATTGGAAGGGGTCTCTCTGGGTACTCTGGCTCTGGGTACTATCAAGAAAAGAAGCAGAATGGAGAAGGTAAGTGAGAGAAGGCACACAACCAGCTACTGGAGAAGAGCGGAGGACAATTATGAGTAGTGCTGTGTATAATGATGCAATTGAACTTAAGCCAAAAGAATGTTCAGCTGCTGGCATGCCATGAGGTGAAAGAAGAGTCTGAAGCTGCACAACACATATGCTACCAAGAAACCCAAGGGCTCTGAGTCTGATCTTAAGAGAGTTTCTTGCAGATCTCTCATTCAGAAGTTGAAGCCAACTTGATGGCAATTAATAGGAAAAGTCAGCATCTCTGCAAAACTACACCAAGGTGTAGAGAAAGAAGCTGCTAACTGGCCTATTAGATTTAGTTACAGGTTGATGTGCATAGTCAGTGTGGTGTAGTGGTTTGAGCATTGGACTTGGACTCTGGCAAGATCAAGGTTCGAATCCCTGCTCAGCCATTGAAATCCATGGGATGATGGTAGCACGTTACAGTCTCTCAAGCTTCAGAAAAAGGCAATGTCAGACCCACTCTGAACTAGACTTGCCAGGAAAACACTGTGATAAGTTTGCACTAGGGTCACCATGAGCCTGAAGGCACACAAAACAAGAGGCTGATGTCACTTAGGGCAGCACTAAGAATGGTGGTCCAGGGACTGGTGCCCATCTGTGAGCTTTGGCTGTTGGTGTGTTGGAAGCTATTGCAACCAGTGAAGACCAGATTGGTTGCGACTTCCCAGAGGACTTTTTCTGCAGTTGCTCCCACTTTATGGAATGGCCTGCTGGACGAGATCTGTCAAATTACCAACCTAGATGGCTTTTAAAAAGACAGATCTCTTTCGGCAGGCCTTCATAGAATAAATCACTCGGCCAAAAATATTCCCCACATAGGCACATAGGACAATGACTCTGCCACTGTTATTGTTGGGAACTGTTGTTATTTTATTTCTTCATTTTTAATCATTTTATGTAATTTTAATCATAATTTGTGTAATTCCTTTTTTAAGGGGGGGGGTTATTTTATATATATTGTTATATGGTTTTAAATACTGTAAGCTGCTTTGATTGCTCCAGCAAAAAGCGGGGTACAAATAAAAGTTTTATTCTTATTATTTATAGTGGTTTTCGAGGAAAGAAAGAGTTGTAATCAATGAACACAAATATGGTGCCAGTCTCTGGCACATTTAGGAGGGGAAAACTCTCATCGACCGCCCCAAGACTATGGAATGACCAGCCAGAAGAGATCCAACAGCTAAACCAGCTGTCAAAAATATAAAACACATTCCAGCAGGCCTATCCAGGCAGTTTTTAACCATGAATTTTAAACATGAATTTTATATTTAATTATTGTCCTATGTATTGTAATATAAATATTGTGTAGAGATGCAGCTTAATAGATGTATTTTATGTAATGATTGTGTTTTAACTATGTTGTAACCCCACCTCTAGCCATGAGGAGAGGCGGGTAATAATAATAATAATCAGACACAGGTCAACAAGGACAGTTCAGGAAGTGAATTGTAAATTGGCTTACTTTCTCACCATCTTGGGATGCAACTAACCAGAGTTGGGGGGATAAGTTTTATGAAGGGAGTGTCCTTCAGTGCTACCCAAAATGCTCACCAACACACATACACACACTATTTTTCTAATGAAGACCTTACTGTAAGACAAGATCAGGAGTTCACCTGTTTCCCCACTTCATAAACAGTCGGCATGGGCAGTTCTCTTCTGCCGTTGTGGCCCACTGTGACTTTCTCGTCTGGCCAAGGGCTGGCCACGTGGCCCGTTGACACTGGCCCTTCCTAGGGCCCCTGAGGCTTATGGGATGGCACCTGTGGAAAGAGAAAGACAACTGCTCTTAGCATCATCCCAACACATTTCTCTCTCGGTGAGTTCTGAACACCACATGTAATCTGAGAAAATCCTATGCTTTGTTTAGTTTTTCTTAAAATATAGGCTGGCATCCAGTTGGTGAGTCCTAACTATATTTGACCCATGGGCCAATGGTTGCAGTCAACACATAGGAAAATCCTATAGATTCAATGGGCCTACTCTACTACCAACATAGGAAACAAAATGTATATTAAAACCAGGTTCAGATTAAAAGCTCTCTAAGTCGTTCCTCATAGGGCATGGTTTCCAGACCCTTCACCATCTTAGTTGCCCTCCTTTGGACATGCTCCAGTTTCTCCACATCCTTTTTGAATTGTGGTGCCCAGAACTGGACACAGTATTCCAGGTGGGGCCTGACCAAAGCAGAATAGAATGGCACTATTACTTCCTTTGATCTAGACACTATACTTCTGTTGATGCAGCCTAAAATAGCATTGGCCTTTTTAGCTGCCGCATCGCACTGTTGACTCATGTTCAACTTGTGGTCTACTTGGACTCCTAGATCCCTTTCACACGTAGTTTCATTCAGCCAGATGTCCCCCATCATATATCTGTGCATTTCATTTTTGCGTCCTAAGTGCAGCAGTACCTTACATTTCTCCGCATTGAATTTCATGTTGTTAGCGTTGGCCCAGCTTTCTAGTCTATTCAGGTCATTCTGAATGTCAATCCTGTCTTCTGGAGTATTGGCTACTCCTCTTAATTTGGTGTCATCTGCAAATTTGATAAGTATGCTCCCAATTCTGTCATCCAAGTCATTAATAAAGATATTGAATAGCACTGGGCCCACTGAGAGGTAGGTAGTTCAGGCTCAGAGTGGCAGAAGGTCCCTCAGTTTCCATGCATATCCCATGACACAATGGGCTCAGCCTACATGCTCATCTGGGGCTCTTTTACACTACACAGTTATAGCATTATGGTTTCACTTTATCTGCCTTGGCAACTTCCTATAGAATTCTGGAATTTGCAATTTAAGGAGGGATACTTAGAATTCAAAGCCAGAGAGTTATATCTATATCCCTGCCCTCAGCTCAAAATCATAATAGGGATGAGAAGAGTATTCAAAAATAATAAAATTGTCCAAAAAAAGAGTTTCTTAAGTGGCAGGAATTTTTGAAGAGGAGAATTTTATATTTTTTAATTGCAGAAAATGACAATTTCTGTGCAGAAAACCACAGAAACCTGGATTTTTTTGCACAGAAAATAACATCTCTACACAGCAATTTTATTTTATTTTATTTTATTTTATTTTATTTTTGCACAGAAATCGGTTTTCTTCACAGAAAATGCTGTTTTCTGATCAAGAAACTTGGGTTCTGCCCAGAAATCTGTTTTCTGTGGAAAACACCACAGGCACTTTTTGTGTGTGGAAGAAGTCCCATACTATTAACAGTCTTCTAAAACTTCATTTTTTATTACTTTCACTCAGCTAGAAGTAGAACTGGTAAATATATTTGTTCTCACCTTTGAGAATGAAATTTACAATGATTTATAATGCTGCATTGTAGGTAGACACCCCCATCCCATAGAGAAACTCAAAACCAGAGAACAGCTCTATGTAGAGCATTTAACAGTAATCCAACTAAACACGTTTGTATACCAGAGGTGGAGAAATCTGGTGGTCCAGCTGATTTGAACTTCAACTCTGAGAACTCCCAGGTGATCGGGGACATTTATTTATTTATTTATTTATTTATTTATTTATAATGTTTGCATATTGTTTCCCAGCCCAACAAGGCCCCCACACTGGTGTAAAAAAATAAAATTAAAACAGGAAAAAGTTTAAAATGTTGGTCTTGTCTACTGTTTTTTTTTTAAAAAAAATCCTTATGTATCTCTCTCTTGATCACCTCCCTATCTAGTCATCCCATTCCATCAGACCAGTTTTGATTTCTCCTTTTCGTTCTCTCAAGGTGCATCTACAGTATACGATCATATCAGTTTCACACCACTTTAACTGCCAGGACTATTTTCAGATTAAAATAAGACTCTTTCAAACAAAAAACAAAAAACTCCACACCCCAGCCTTGGCTTGGGACATGGAACAGGACCTCCACTAAAGATCTTTAATTTCAAGCAGGATCCTATGGGAGAAGTTTTCAGTTTTTCAGCTATTCTGGCCCCAAGCTATTTAGGGATGGTGGAAGTGGTAGTTGAAAGCACTTGGAAGGGCAATGATTCCACATTGTGTGTCCTTATCAAGTGTCAACACTTGTATACACACACACACACACACAGACAGACAGACAAAGAGAGCAATGACATAACCACCAAGTAAGGAACTGATAACTTGCAGATGTGAAAATACTATCACAAAGGGGGTCCCAGAACCCCTCAGACACAGTGGTTTTCAACAGAGTAATTCCAAGGTTGCTCAAGGTGGGAGAGACACCACACAACTGGAACACTTCATCCTTCTAACATTCTTGCAAGGAAGGTCAGATTTCCAGGGATGTATTCAAGACGCTTCCGTTGTCCTAGTGACAGAGAAGCTGGATATAAATAAATGTTATTATTATTTATTATTTTACTCCAACTCTCGAGTCTCTACCTTCAAGTCTCAAGTTCTTGCAAGTTACTTTCAAGTCAAGTCTGGGAGCCAACGTTTCATAGAAAAAAAAGGAGGTAGGGCATGTTTCTTGGAGAGGAACAGCAAATGTATTAAGCAATGGGCTTGAGGTCTGCTTAGCACATTGGAAGAGCCTTCTAAACCTTTTCAAAAGCTATAGGTTTTTGGGGTATTTTGGGCTATGTGGCTATGTTCTGGAAGAATTTATTCCTGACATTTTGCCAGCATTTGAAGATGCCAGCCACAGATGCTGGCAAAACGTCAGGAACAAACTCTTCCAGAATATGGCCACATAGCCTGAAAAATCTGCAAAAAAACTATGAATGTTGGCTGTGAAAGCCTTTGACTCACTTTTCAAAAGCTTTAGAAGGACCCTTCCACCTCAAGCTTGATGCCTAATGAATTTGCTGTTCCCCTCCAAGAAATGTGTCCCACACTCTGCAGGGTATATATTGCCCCTCTGCTTGAGGTGAATGACACCAGCCTGATAATCACTAAGGATATACATGTCATACGTTGAGTCAAGCCACTGCATCATTTATTGCAAAGTCAAGTAATTGAAATGACTTGAGTCCAAGTCAATCCACTACAGTCTACATCACTGCAGACTGCTTTACTAACCCACGGCTTCCATGCTAGTGTTGTGGCGAACTCAGTCCAAGTTGCAGTGTAAAATATAAAGGAGCTATCCAAGGTTTAAAAAATTCACCACCGTGGACAGCTCCTTTAACATTTTGAGTAAAACCCAGAACAGATTCAACATCCTACTGACAGGTCAACTACCAGGTGCCACTGGTCAACAACATTCAACCATGGCTGAGCCTCCCCAGTTTCTTCCTAGCCATGAATCCTGCGATCCCCAATAAACAACTCATTGCACTAAGTGGAGTAACAACCAGCTACTTGTTTCTATTAAAATCAAAAGCCATGAAGACTGAAGGATCGTGGGATTTGTGGTCCCAAAAAGTACCGTTTCTAAATTCTGCTCAGGACTCACAACTGTGTCATACAGCCTGACATAAGGGAGGTCATCCACAAGGATGGATGGAATTCCAGCATGCGTGTTTTGGATAAGGTTGGATTCCAGTTGATCTTTCATTATATTACACTGGCTTTCAGCTATTAGCTGCATGTCAACCATATTGCTTTTTGTAATTGCTAAAGAAGAAACAAACCATGCATCATGTGCATCCAGGGGCAACTGTGGCACTCTGCAATGTACAGTGGGCTCTTAGTATCCACAGATATTTTATGCATCCACAGCTTGAAAATATTTCAATATATAAATTCCAAAAGCAAACCTTGGCTTTGCCATTTTATATAAAGGACACCATTTCACTATGCTATTGTATTTAATGGGACTCCACAGATTTTGGTATTCATGGAGGGTCCTGGAACCAAACCCCAGTGGATACCGATTGCCCATTGTACTATAGAGAGGCAGCCAACTAAGTCTCCCTTGGAAGGGAGGTCTCCTGTGTCTCACCAGATGAACCTGGGAGGGTGATGGGATGGAGGGAAAGTTCTCCCCCAAAGACCTTGACTTTACAAGATCATGTGGGGAAATATGGACTTTCAGATGGGGGGGGGGTGTGTGCTCAAAAGTTCTCAGCCTGATTAAAAAGGGGATCACCTGGAACCATGAAACGTTGGCCTGATCTAGATTGGCAAAAGAAGTGTGTTCATGGCTGCATGAAAGTCTAGCCTTTAGATGAGAAAAAGGGAAAGTGTGCCATGAAAACACTTTTTTTTTGCATTTTAGGGGAGAAGAAGCACCTTTAAAAAGGTGCTGGTTTTCCCAGCTTCTTTTTTAAAAACTGCGGAACAGCACAGCTCCATCTAAAGGCTGCGGTGCAGCTGCTAAACATTAAGGAAAAGGCAACTTCATGTCACACTTTCCTGCCAATCTAGAAAGCCCCGTAGATGTTATTCCACATATTCACCCTGAAGTTCAGTTGGTTTCTCATTTCTTTCACCCCTCCAAAACAAATTTTCATGTCTGGTCACTGAAATACAGTGGTCCCCCGGGTTACAAAGGTAATCCGTTCCGGATTACCTTTCGTAACCCAGAAATCTTCGTTTCCCAGGGGACCGCTTTAGGAGACGGACCGCGCGGCAAATTTAAAGGGGCCGCATGGTTTTTCGTCTTCGGATCCCGGGGTTTTTTTCAGATCCCGGGGGCTGTTTTGCGGTCCCGGCAGTTTTGGGTCCCGGGGATTTCGTTCTCCCAGGGGTTTTTAATGTTTAGAAACAGGAAATAGCCAGATGGAGCAAGATCTGGTGAGTAGGGTGGGTGGTCTAATATGCACCCAAACCCTAAATTCTCCAAAACATCCATTGTCTTGTCAACCCTGTGTTCAGGTGCATTGTCCTGCAAAAAGCGAACACCTTTCTGCAGCTCCCATCACTAGTTTTCCTTCCATTCTTCTTTTAGTCTGCACAGCAAGTTAGAATAGTATTCTGCATTAACTGTTTGACCCTTCTGAAGATAGCCAGTCATAACACCCCCTTATCTCAAAAGACAGTGACCATCATCTTTCCTGCTGACCTGCGAGTCTTGAATCTCTTTGGTCGTGGAGAACCTGAGTGCCTACATAGCAAAGACTTTTGTTTGGTCTCTGGATCATAGTGATGTAACCATGTTTCATCAACAGTGACAAGTCGTTCCTACACACACACACACACACACACACACATCACTTCATCACTCAAAATGCTGAAAAATCAACTTGAAGGCATCCACTCTATTTCATTTCCAGTCAGCATTCAAACATTTCGACACCCACTTGGCTGACAGTGTCTGCATAACCAAGTGCTCATGAATTATAAACCCAATGCACTCCAGGGATAATCTCTAGTATCTCAGCAATTGCTTCAATTGAGATTTGCTGATCTGCCAAAAAGCAGTTTACAAACATGCTCAGCCATTTCAGGAGCTGACATTGTTGAAAGCCTCCCAGACCAAAGAAATAGAGTTTTAAAGGTCAGAACTAGAACTTTGAATCATGCCCAGAAACAGACCCTTAGGCAGTGAAATTGTTTCAACAAGTAAGTCACATAACCAACCCCCGATTGGCAGTCTAGACACTGCATTTTGTATCTGCTGAATGAATCAATGAATCAATAGTGGCAGCTGGTGGCTACAATGTCAATAAGGTGGCAAATCTGTGCTGGGTATTAGTCTGAACTTTAAAGGAGTTAAATACCAGATCACGACTGAAACTCAGAGCAAATTTATCATGCTCACCAACAAATGGACAGCAGATCCCAGACCATTGCCATGTGCATTTTCCCAGGCAAAAAAAGGGACTGTCCATCTGACAATTCCCCCACCTTTTCTATCCAAAGGAGGCACAACGTTTTGATAAAAGAGGCCATGGAAGTCCACAAATAAGTCAAACCAATGAAGAAGTGAGTGGAGGAAATGAAACAGCTGCGTGCAAGGAAGGAGGAGGGAATAACCAAGAGGCAGACATAAGTCTGCTGACTGAGGCTGGTTATAGGGAACATATTACTCCCTTGCTGAAACAGCTTTGTTGGCTACCAATTTCTTTCCAGGCACAATTAAAGTGATGGTTACGACCTATTAAAAAACAATATAACTTTGGCCCAGACTATCTGAAAGGCTGTGTCTTGAGATGCTACATGCATCACAGTCTGTGTTTTGTAACTTTAAGAACCTGTGGCTACGTTGTGAAAAAATAATGAATTGCTGTTACTAAACTGCAAAAGATGCACATCTGGCCATTGACAAGAGTGCTCCAGTGTGCATCATGCACTTTGGAAGACCACTGGGATCTTCTGATGTGCATTGGGCATGTCTGATGCACATCTGACACTTCTAATGCACACTGAGTGCTCTTGTCATGCTCCAGCTCTTCCTAGCTGGAGCCTGGATGTGCAGTGGGAAATGTCCCAATGCAGATCAGTGTCTATTGTACATCGGACCATGGCACATCAGCCACTCTACCATTGAATAATGGATACTCTTACCCCAAATGCCAGGGACATTTTTTAAAAGAAGTAGAAAAAGGGAACAACAGAGGATTAATTGTCCCTACTGAACTTGGACAATGGGGTATTTGGGTCAGTTATACCTTTTAAAACTCGGTTCTCAAACTTTGGTACTCCAGATGTTTTGGACTTCAACTGCCACTATCTCTGACTGTTGGTCATGCTTTCTGAGGTTTATGGGAGTTGAAGTCCAAAGAATCTAGGGCAGTGGTTCGCAAACTTTAGTCCTCCAGATGTTTTGGACTTCAGTTTGCAAAATTCCTGATTGGTTGCCAAAGTGGCTAGGGCTTCTGACAGCAGAAGTCCAAAAGACTTGGAGTACAAAACTTTGAGAACTGCTGCTCTAGAAGGCATGAGGGGCATTTTTCGATCCACATTGGGTCATTTTAAGTTTGGGAGAGATTTTTTGCAACAACAGGAAGTTGGCACTTTGCTTCCTTTTTTAAAAAAGTAATTGAGAAGTCATCTCTAGTTTTTCTAAAAAGGCTTCTCCTGGGCTTATACCTGCCCACACCCTCCAAAAAAGACATCAAAAATGTCCTGATGCTCCATAGAGTGCATTGTGGGGCAATGTTTGACAACTATGGGCCACGAAAATGGACCTAGGGACTGCATGTGGTTCCTGGGTTGCAATTTGTGTTGCAAAGGCTCTGGACAAGCATATTGGGGTCCCAAGCTATTTAGGATTTTAAAGGTCATTACCAATGCATATCTCTGAGCCCTTTCCAGGCAGAAAAGTATGAATGTCCCAGGTTTTGTTTCTGTAAAAACAGATTTTATTTTGGAGATCCCCATGACATTTTCCTCATCCCAAAGTATTTTCTGGGAACCTCTGACATTATCAGGAACTCCCAGGTCATTCTCCATGAAATTAACCAAGTACTTTCCAAAATGAATGTAATATATGAATGAAATGAAATGCATCTCTACTTGGTTGGCTGGTTGTATAGTTCTGAAACTAGCTAAATGGTTGCTGCTAGTAAATACAGCTACTGGCTGGTGCCACACTGCAGAATTAATGCAGTTCGACACCACTTAACTGCCATGGCTCAGTGCCATGGAATTCTGGGATGTATAGTTTTGTGAGATATTTAGCCTTCTCTATCTGAGAGCACTGGTGCCACAACAAACTACAAATCCCAAGCCTTCATAGGATGGATTCATGAGTGGTGTCAAATTGCATTAATTCTTCCATGTGGCACCAGCCAATAGCTGTAGATGCAGCCATTGTTTCCAGGACACAGGTCTCACCGAGATCAAGCAAGGCAAAGAGAAAAATACCGAAACAAAATGACCCTAATGTTTAACTGGTATAATGAAAATAGTAGAGCACTTTAGTACTTTTGAGTATATCTGCTGAATAATAATAAAGAAGGCTCAGTGGAAATCGGGGAAGAGCAATTTTTGAAATGTTTCATGAGTCTAGATATAACATTTGGAGTCTAGATATGACATTACTCTCCATTTGGAGGGAGAGTAAGGAGAACATAGGGAGAGGAGGAGCGTGATTAACCATTCAGTGAGACAGAAGCGGCTTTTTGCATACCTTCCCGCATGATATTGCAGTGCTTCCATTCCCTCTCCAGAGGGAGCTAGTCATAAACACTGGGCTTTTGCCAAATGGATTTTTCCAGCAGGACAAAAGGCACACGCTTACGATTGTCTCCCTCTGGAGTGAGAACAGAAGTATTACAACGTCATGCAAGAAGGTAAGCAAAAAGCTGCTTGTCTTGCTGCCTCTTGTCTTTTGTAATGCGATACAAAAAAAAAAAAAAACCCCACAAAAAAACCCAAACAGCTTCATTTATATACTGCTTCATACCCTTAAGGAGTGTCTAAGCAGTTTACAATTGTAAGCTATTTGCCCCCCAACAATGTGGGTACTCATTTTAGCGACCTCGGAAGGATGCAAGCCTGAGTCGAGCTTCAGCCCTTTGCTGGTCTTGAACTCGCCACCTTATGGTTTTGAGTGAGTGGCTGCAGTACAGGCATTTAACCACTGAGCCACCAGATACAGCTCTGGCTCTTTCTGTATATGCAAATATAGGTATTCCAAAATATTTTTTTAAATAAAAAATACAGAATGATTCAGGTCGCAAGCATTTTGGACAAGGGATACTCAAGCCACATAGGCCATAGTAGACACATCTTATGGTGCAGCCAAAATTCTCCTGACTCTGCCACATGGGAAGTTTACTCTCCCACAAGGATTGCTTTGCTCTGATTTTAATTTTGCATTTGTTTACATAGCTTCCTGTTAAAGCAGCCAGTCACTTCATGATCCACAGCTTAACAGGTCGATAGAGGGATCTAGACTCTTTTTGTAACCCACACATGATTTAGCACACTCAAAATATGGCCTGCCTAATGATTCTCTTCTTCACCACATCCTTCCAGTAATCTCAGCCCTGCAGGATACAGCCTGTGAGAGTTGGATGTTGACACACTTTTTCACCTGGTTGCTTTGAGAGACACAGCTGTGTTATTGTCACAGTACAGAAAGAGAAATCAGGGGGAATCAATGAGATTAGCTGTTCAATCTGAGTCTGAGCTTTCATGGATATCAATCTAGATCAGATTCCCTAACTCCATGCTTCATAGTTCATACTCCTTAAGTGTCCTGTTTTCGGCCAAACCTCCATTTTTACAATGTTAGGGTGCCCAGGCCTCCATTTTGCATGGAACAATATTTGGGGCCTGAAAATCCTGTTCCATATGGGGACAAAACGGGATGCTCCAAATCTGTTCTATATTTTCATACCTTCCAACATTCCCTGCTTGGTAGGGACAGTCCAATTAACCCTGCCTTTCCCATTTTTCAGCTGCTTTTAAAATGCCTGCGTTTCTCTCTCCTTCTCCCTCCACTCCCTCCCTTTGTCCTCAGCTTCCTTGGATTGCTGCAAACTGAGTTTAAAGGGCAAAAGTATTTTGCATTTAATTAGCTCAGCAGAGGGGCGAGTAAAGGAAGAACTGAAAATTGCCCTTTCCAGTAGGATCAGGCAAAAGCAATCTGCTGCAGCTTCTTCTAACTTGTGTGGTCTTCCTCATTAATAGCTTTCCCCATTTTGACTGTGTCCCAATTTTCATCTGCAAAATGTTGGAAGGTATGCATGGGATCACTGCTACCATAGCCAGAGGTATTTAAGCACAATTACATAGTTGTAGGAGTGGGATCAGAATGTAATATTATACAGAAAGAAAGTAAGCTTGTTATAAACCTTCAAAGTTTTGTGTTAAGATGCTACAGATTTTTCAAGTAACTGGTTTGCATTTTCACCCAGTGGATCCGTGTATGCCTTAACCCTGTTACCAGACTTCAGTTCTTTGTAAACAAAAACAAAACAAAACAAAAAACCCTCCCCATATTTTCCCATATACATCATATAAATTAAGCTGCTGTTGTTGGTTTCTTTTTAAAAAAAAATCATTCTTGCATACCTGTTAAGTGTTAGAGGGAAGTCAAAACGTTAAGGATAAGGCTGAAGCCCCATTCCACCCTTTGTCTTGATCAAAAATTGTGAGCCATCCTGAGTCCCTTGCAGGGAGAAAAGCAGCATATAAATTAAATAAACATGAATAAATAAATAAATAAATAGCTGCATTGCCCAGCACAGCCGAATTTTCTGAGACTGCACCAAGAATTGCTCAAATGAATTGATTTTCTTCCTGTTTTCATCACTGTCCAGTTCTCGCATCTGTACATGGTGATGGGGAATACAATGGTTTGGCTCTAATGCTCAGTCCTATATTTTTGCACTTTAAGTATTTCTTCTCTTATTATTTTTTCTTTACATTCAGCATTCAGCCTGCCTTTACACTTTCTTTCTTGTCCTTCCTTAGTAATTGTTCCCAAGTCTGTGATGTTTTCTGCAAGTAGTATGATGTCCTTGGCATATCTTGGATTGTTGATACTCCTTCCTCCACTTCTCCTTCTTCCTACAGTAGATGCCCTCATCTTCACCGACTTTAAAGGGGACCTGTGTTATCACAGTATGTCCTAATTCTACAGCCAGTTCCCTGCTCACACAAGCACCTTTCTTGACCTCTCTTGTGCAACAGCATCTGGCATCCATCACCAGTCAAAGGTTTGACTTCTGTGCTTCGTATTTTTAAGTATTTCCCTACAGCAACAAAGCTGAGCTGGTGAATCCCAGCCCCCAGCTGCATGAACCTTCAAGATTATTTCTCTTTTGGTCAGACCTCTGGACACCTCAATTCAAGAAGGATTTTGACAAACTGGAATGTGTCCAAAGAAGAGTGACCAAGATGATCAAAGGCCTGGAAACCAAACCTTATAAGGAATGACTAAGAGAGTTGGAGACGACTAAGAGATGACATGATAGCTATCTTTAAATATCAGAATGGATGTCATGGAGAAGATGGAGCAAGCTTGTTTACTGCAGCTCCAGAGACTAGGACATGAACAAATGACAAATGACAAAGAAAGAGATTATACCTAAACATTAGGAAAAAACTTTTTTTAAAAAAACTGTAAGAGCTGTTTAACAGTGGAATAGACTGCCTTGGAGGGTGGTGGACTCCTCATCTTTGGGGGTCTTTAAACAGAGCTTCGATGAGCAGGGGGTTGGATTGGATGGCCCTTGGGGTCCCTTCCAACTGTGATTCTCTGTTTCTTTTATCCCTGAATTACACTGTACTGTTTATTGGGTGTGCATGGTTAAAATCCCCTTCCCATCAATATTCCACTCTTGGAGCAAAAACATAAAATAAAATAAATTGATCTACCGGTAAATCTGTTAGTTCCAACTAGCCTAGAGTCACTGAATGAATAGAACTGACCTCTGTGTAGACTCACCATTCCACAACTGAGTCGATATACAGTATCTCCTTTACATGGAGATACTGTATATTGGCCAACTGGATTCCAGGCTTTTATTCTACTGATAGCGCTAGGTTAGGGCCTGAGTACCCTAAATGCACCACATCCTGTTCGAGCTTGAAAGCTAAGCAGGATCAGCCCTGGTTGGAACTTGGACGGGGGACCTCCAAGGAACAGCAGGTACTGTAGGCTCTGTTTCTGAGGAAGGAACTGGCCAAAACATCTCTGGGTATCCCTTGTCTAAGAAAACCCTATGAAATTCATGGGGGCACCATAAGTTGACAGATGACTTGAAGGCACACACACGGTGTGCTAGCTTAAGGGCAGCCAGGGCAGCACTCCACCTCTCCTTGTCTGCCAAACCTCTCAGTCCCAGTTATGACATTGCAAATGAAATTATTGGGGAAGGAGATTTGAAGGGGCAGAGCCCGTAATTTCACCCAAAAAGGGGCAAGGGGAAAAGATGGTTGAAGAACACAATCCAGAGCTGGCAGCCTTTGGAATGGGGTCGGTAACTGTGATAGTGAGTCATATATTTAATGGGTTCTTTTAAACTGTTCTTAATTTTACTGAGAGTTTAATTATATTTTAATTTCTATCCAGGGTTTATTGCTGAGCTGTATCTGTTTTAACTGTTGTTAGCAGCTTTCAGGTGCAATATCCTCCTCCTCCTCCTCCTCCTCCTCGAATCATAAAACCATAGAGTTGGAAGAGACTACAAGGGCCATCCAGTCCAACCCCTGCCATGCAGGAACTCCCAATCAAAGCATCCCCAACAGATGGCCATCCAGCCTCTGCTTAAAGACCTCCAAGGATCATCACCACCACAAGCCAATTTTCTGCCCCTCTGGCTAGCAAAACCCCAAAGCCCCAGAAAAACAAACAAGAAGATACAATACGTTTACTTCTGTTTGGAAAAACTGATTCCCCCCCCCCCAAATATTAAACGCTGTAAGAGGCACCTACAAACTATTTGAAAGGCTAATCGCTACTCCTGGATACTTCTAGGGACCCTTTCCTTCCACACAGTTATAGTACCATGATTCTAGTTTAACGGCCATGGCAACATCCCATGGAACCCTGGGACTTGTAGTTTAGGGAGTGGCATTCAGTTGTTCAGGGATCTCTAATGATTCGTTGGGGTTTATCACATGACGGGACTTGGAAGTATAACCCAGTGGCATTCCGAACACAATCATGGGTTTTCACATTATTGCGTGATAGGTTATCACATGAAATCACTGGCAGTGGGAACGCATTCCAAACACAATCCCACATCAATCCAAAAGTAAGTAAATTTGGTTAACTAGCGGATTCACAAATCCTCTTCACAGGCTATCTTTTCCCAGGTTATCTTTTCTTTTGAAATTGAGAGGAATCCCCTCTCATGTGATAGCATTCATTGTTGTTACTGAGTACCTTAAAGTCATTTCTGACTTGTGGTGACCCTAAGGTGAGCCTGTCATGGGGTCTTCTTGGCACAATTTGTTCATGGTGGTTGCCACTGCTTTCCTCTTGGGCTGAGAGAGTGGGGTTTGGCCAAGGTCCCCTAGTAGGTTTCCATGGTTGAATGGTGATTTGAACCCAGACCTCCAGGAGTCCTAATCCTACACTCCAGCCACTAAACTATGCTGGCTAAACAAGACCACACCAAACTATAAACCTCAGAATTTCACAGGATGCAACCATGGAAGTCAATCTGAAATTGTAGTGTTATAGATGCAAATCATGTCCTTTGCCCTAAATTTACAAAATTTACAAAATCCAGGTCTTTCAGATCTTTACAGGGGTCAGTTAGTCTTGATGTAGGAAAGCAATAAATCATCTTGCCTAAATTCACTTTCCCTGGGTTCAAAGCTCTCTCTGAGAAGAATCATGTTGTTATACATGCAATAGTCAGACCTCTGTATCCACGGATATTTAATCCATGGAGTCAAGCATCCTTGGTTTGAAAATATCTCAAAAATATATACACTCCAAAAAGCAAACCTTGATTTTGCCATTTTATATAAGGAACACCATCTTACTATGCCATTGTATATAATGGGACTTTAGCATCCATGGATGTTGGTAGCCCCAGAGGGTTCTGGAACCAAACCTCAGCAGATACCAAGGGCCCACTGTATATGCAGATGGAATTCAAAGACATAGCCAGGTTAATCTTTCTGCCTAATGGTCTGCAATTTGTGAATATAATTCAGTCCTGCAGTTTCTCTTTCTAGTCTTCTTTTCCAATTTCCTTGTTCAAGGATCGGATGGGAGATCATGATACAGGACTTGCCTTGTAGGCGTAACGCCTGACATTACAAATGGTCAGAACATTCTGAATGCTTGAGATGTAAAAGATAAAATAATAATTGGTTAATTTTTTAAAAGGGTGCAGGCTAAGACAGACATGCTTCTGTTTGGACTCCAGATGAAGAGGATGTTAAAATCTCCTCCTCAAGCATCTCATGCTAAAACTTCTTATCTCATCACAGCATCAGCTTGTGAGGCTGGCCTTTTTCTGAGACAGCTTCTTAGCTGGCTTGAGAAGACTCATATGGAGAAAGTGGGGGAGGAATAAAAAACAAAATAAAAGGACTGTTTCACCAAACCTTATTATGAAAAGGCTTAGCTCGGAATCCCATTATGCAATTTGGTCAACATCTGCCAAGTCCGCTCAAAGAAAAAAGAAAACCTTTTCAGATTTCTTCTGGGCTTGTGAGTGAATATCACAACCAGATGCACATTCCTGAAGAGCCCAGGTGTTCTCCTTGTCTACTCTATTAGCAACATGCAGTGCGAAGCAGAAGAACCAGGCCAGTTTTTGAGCAAGGGATACACAATGGGAGAAACAGAGGGAATTAAATGGACCACACCAGAAGAAACAGATGGTGGCCATTAGGAAGCAGAATGGGATTCGCAAAGCAACCAGAACTGTACAAGTCCAGGATGGTGTCCCGGTGCTTGAAACAGCTGTAGAACAAACAACTACAGCACAATCCAAGGTAGAACCAAGTTGTCTTTGTGAAGAATGTTTTGCACTTTCTCTTTTGATGATGCCCATTTAGGGTTGCCAGAAAGAAAAATAAAGCGGGCTCCTGTATTCTAAGATTTGCATGGAAAAGGGAATTTCAGCATGTGTTGCATGTTTTCTGGTTGAATAACAAGCAATACCTTCTGAATTCCCTCTTCTATGTATGTATTGATGGATGGATGTGCCTTCAGGTCACCTGTCATTTTATGGCAATCTCAAGGATTTCATAGGGTTTTCTTAGGAAAAGAATATTCAAGGGCAGTTTGGCCAGTTCTTTCTTCTGAAATATAGCCTACTGCACCTGGTGTTCATTGGCAGCCTCACATCCAAGTACTAAACAGGACCAACCTGACATAGCTTCCAAGATCAAACAGAATCTGATACCTTTAGGGTATTTACACAACCATTAAAGGTTCTAGAACCCTTCCAGTTTCCAATCCTGTTTTTCCGACCCTATGCCCACTCCAGTTGCAACAATGATGGGATAAACTCTGTGACAGAGAATACCAGGTGCTGCAGGCTCTATTTCAGAGGAAGGAACTAGCAAAAACACCTCTGAGTATTCCTTGGCTAAGAAAACCCTATGAAATTCATGGGGTCACCATAAGTCGACAGGCTACTTGAAGGCACAAACACACATAAACTTTGCTGAAATCAGTATGATTTCTAGTACAAATCTCCAGCCATACCATCGTCTAGGCAGGGAATGGGATCTACTTGGGAGTTGCTTAGCCCATGAATTGCAGGGTTAGTGAAAGCCTCGTGTGCCTCTGCTGCTGCAGTGGATAAGATAAGAGGAGATAAAAGGAGAATGGAGAAGAAACAGAAGAAGAAGAAGAAGAGAGACAAACAGGGAGATTGAAGGAACAAAAAGAAAGGTAGAGAGAATGGAAATAAGGACTGCCATGCAAAAAGATCTGTAAGGTGGAAAAGAGAAAAAATGAAGAGAAGTGGTTTGAGTGCTGGATTACAACTGTGGAGACTAGGGCTCATTTCCCAGCTTGGCCATGAAACCTCACATGCTCTCAGCCTCAGGGTAAGAAAAACCCATGACAGGGTTGCCATAAGTCGGAAATGACTTGAAGGTACACAACACACACAACAGAGATGGGGTCTGGAGACAGAAGAGCTATGAAGCAAAAAATTATTGGTAGATTTGTTTAATTTATATTTCCTGAGATTAGGCCAATCCCTGCTTGGTCATGAAAACTCAATGGCTGATTTTGGACAAGTCACACTTCCTCAGCTTCAAAGGAAAGTAAAGGCAAATCCCCTCTAAACAAATCTTCTCAAGGAAAACCTTAGGGTTGCTATAAGTTGGAAATGACTTGAAAGTATACAACCACCACCTCCACTACCACCACCACAACCTTTCTCCCAATGATGGACCTAAGGCAACTCACAGTGCAGGTTAGAAAACAAAAACAAACTATAGCTGAAACAATGTATAGTAAAATACAAAAGGTGTTTAAAGATGTAACATAGACAAATTTATTGATTCTAATTTAAAAACATTACAAGAAAAACCTTCTACCACAATGACACCAAAGCTGAATGCCCCTCGAAATAAAAGGTTCTCCACCTGCCACAGAAAAGAGAGCCAAGAGGGAGACAAACAAGGGAATTCCATAGTTTAGGAGCTACTATAGAAAGATACATGCCTACTTGATGCCACTAACCGGATGCTAGCCGGAAATGTTCTCTCCTCTACAATTCTCAGCATGGAATTGTATTGGGTTCCTTGTCTGCCATCAACTTGGCTACAATTTATGGCAATATCTGTCCTCCAAGAGGCCCTATTACAGTTTGCCCTCCATATCCATGGATTCCTTATTCACAGATTCAACTACCCATGGAAGAAAATATTTTTAAAAATATATAAATTCCAAAAAGCAAGCCTTGAATATGCCATTTCATATAAAGCATGCAATTTTACTACTCCACTGCATATAATGGGACTTGTGGACCCGCAGATGTTGGTACTGCCCAGTGGTCCTGGAACCAAACCCCAGCGGATACCAAGGACCCACTGTACTAACAGCCCTGCTTCAAGCTTGCAAACTCAAGGCTATGGCTTCTTTGACTGAATCAATCCATCACCAATGCATTCTTCTTATTCTTCTTCCTCTTTACACTTTCCCTAGCATCACTATTTTTGCTTGGGGGTCTCCTCATGTTGTGTCCAAAGTACAGTGGGTCCTCCACATTTGCTGGAGTTCGGGGCACAGGACCCCTGTGAAGGTGGAAAAACCACAAATAAAAAACTTTTTTTTAAAACCTGAGAGAACACCTCTTTAGGAATCTCTAGGTCCTCTAGGGCAACTCTGTAGTTAACATCTGCCAGAAGCTGACCACAGAAATGTGCTGGAGGACCCACAAATGCCTAGAAAAGTATTCTCCCTATGAATCTCTACATCTTCCAGCATGGGTTTCGGCAGATATTGACCACAAAGTCATGATGGAGGACCTAGAGATACCTAGAGAGAACATATTAATCAAATATGTGAATAATCAAATCCGCAAAAAATCCAAAAAAGTCAAGGCCACAAATGTGGAGAGCCAAGGGTACAATAGCCTCAGCTTAGTGAGCTTGGCTTCTAAGTGAGAGTTCTGGTCTGATTTACTCTAGGGCTCACTTATTTGTCTCTTTGGCAATCTATACTATGCACAGAACTCTGCTCCAGCACATTACAAATAAATTGATTCTCTTCCCTTCTGCTTTCTTCACTGTCCAGCATTCACAACCACGGACAGAAATTGGATATACCATGGCATGGCTTAGGTGCCTTCTGCACATATAAGTCCCTTGGCAGATTCTGCAAGAGGCAGTCCAGAAAAGTAACTTTCACAAGCTTTGAGGAGGAGATTAATAAGTGCTTCACCCCAGTGTCCTTGCATTCCCAGAAAGAGGAACTTGTTTTGGACCTGCACTTGGCAGAGGACTTCCTTGGAAGGAAGAATTCTCAGATGGCAGAAGGGAGGGGGGGGGGTTCCTTGTTGGTATTTTTGGTGGCTAATCTTCCCATCCAGTAGCTTGCTTATCTTATGCCTAAAAAGTACACACTGACAGATGCTTCCCAGAGGAAGATCGCACACATATATGGAAATGTAAAAAAATGCTTTTATACTGAATCAGCTGGTCTATCCTATTCTGTTCTAAACTGGGTTGTTTTGTGGGTGTTTGGCAGTAAGTCCCCCCCCTCCCAAGGTTTCAAGTAAAGACATTTATCAAGTTTGCTGTCAGAGAGTATTTTCAATCAGGCAAAGGGATATGTAGTGGTTCGAGGGTTGGACATAGACTGTGGAGATCAGAGTTAGATTCCCGGCTTGGGTATGAAACCCACTGGGTGATCCTGGGAAAGTCACATGCTTTCAGCCTTAGGAGAAAGCAATGGCAAACCTTCTCTAAACAAATCTTGTCATGAAAACCCCAGGATAGGTTTGCCTTAGGGGCGCCTGAATTGGAAATGACTTGAAGGCACACAGCAATGACAAACCCTGCCTGAAACCAGGCTAAAATTGGTCTGGATAATCTGTTTCCTCCAATAACATCTGATGCTACTCAGCCAACAGATGTTCTAGCATTTCCCCCAAATATGGGATACTAGTGATAAGGTGGTAGTTATCACATACTTCTGTGTCCAGGGAGGTCTTCTTCAGGAGAAGGTGCACTAGATGCCTCCTTAAAGGCAGCGGGCACCTCTCCAGATATAGTGAGATGTTTACCATCCCTTGGACCCACTCAGTAAACCTGTATCTGCTAGATCTTAAGTGCCAAGATGGACAAGGGTCAAGAGACTACATGTGGTGGGATGGACTGATTCAAGCATATCATCAGGCTGCAACAATTGAAAATGATCCCAAGAAAATGGACCAGATGGTGCACTGGACTTCTCCTTAGGCTCTGCAATAAATGTGCTGTCAGGTTCTGAAAAAATATGAACAACTTTCTGCTCAAAGTGCCTGGCAAATGCATCACGGTGGGCATGTTGTGTAGGAACAGCACCTTATGTGCACACCAATCCACAGAGACCCAGCTACCCAGCAAATAAAGGAAGTTCATTTTGGGTAGCTAAAATGCCACCAGCTCTCTCAAAACACCCTTGAAAAAGAGGAAGAAGGGAGAGTGTGTTAATCGCGAAGAGGAACAATCTGAAAATGCGGAAATTTCCCAAGACAACAAAATAGGGCATGTCTTTTTTTCTTCTCTTTAAAAGAGGACATACTCTTTTGTTCTGGGAAGCTTACAGTTGCACGCAACATACAAAACTGTGCGGTTCAGGATTATATATATAGACAGTTCAGGATTGCTGAACTTCATCTCCCATTGCAGAGAGATGCAGGGAGGAGACCTAAGTTGGCAGCAAACACACATGTAGAGCACTGTATGGCTTGCCCCAGTGTAGAATATTGTCTGTGAACTATTTCCTAAGAATTAATCACACATGATGTTACATGGGGTATGAAAGACTAGGTAAAACAGTAAGTGCTGTCAGTGCATAGATAGAACTGAAATCCTGTTCCTTACTGGACAGTAAAGGACAGTAACATCTAAACCCCACAAAACAGCAATACCTTTATTGGACCAACCAAAATGCCCAAAATACATGTTGCAAGCTTTCAAGGTTCCATGGGCTTCTTCCTCAGGAAATATATGGAAGTTAGAGCTCTGTGATTCTATTTCTCCTGTGCGATTTTAACACCTTTGCCTAAGAAAGAAGACAGGGGAGCTTCAAAAGCTTGCAATATATATTTTGTGCATTTTGGCTGGCCTAAAAAAGCTATAGAGGTTTTGTGGATTTTGGATTTTATTGTACTTTGTTGTATGGCCAACATGGTCTGGATATGTTTACTAGATAGTGTCAGTGTCCTTTGGGAATACCCATTTCAATAAGATGGTAAAACCACTCTGGGTTTTAGCTTGAATTTTAAAGGATCCATCTATCTGTAGGATAGGGTTCAATACCTTGGATAGCTCCTTTGAAATTCAGATTAAAACCCACAATCATCCATCAATGTGGGAAGCCACCAGACAACAAAAACGATGTACTATTTGATTATACATGACTTGTAGTATTAAGAAAATAGATTCTCCAATTAGCCTGTTTCTTCTTTCCTAGAAATTTTTCTGGTTACAAATAAAAAGAGACATCAGAAGCTATTGGAAATTACAACAGGATTCCAAAGAAAATATGGTGAATGTGGCAGATTAACAGCACAGTTAAGACTGAATCAGCACTACAGAAATAATGCAGTGTGACACTGTCTTAACTGCCATGGCTCAATGCTATGGAATCAAGGGATTTTTAGTTTGTTGTGGCACCATAGCTCTCTGACAGAGAAGGCCAAATGTCTCACAAAACTAGAAATCCCAGAATGCCATAGTACAGAGCCATGACAGTGAAAGCAGTGTCAAACTGCATTATGTCAGAAGTGCAGATGCAGCCTAAGACTCTCACCGGGAAACCATGCAAACACTACTAACTTCTCTTGGAGCAAAAGCCTTGGGCATTTCTGTAGGACATGGGTGGAAAACTCAGGTCCCTGGGCTGAATCTTAAAATCATAGAACTGGAAAGGACCACATGGGCCATCAGCCCAACCCTCTCCTCCTATGCAGGAATACACAACTGCACAATGCTCTCAAGAGATCCAACCTGCTTGAAGACCTACAAAAAAGAGCGTCTTATAAAGAAGGACGTCACTGAGAGCCATAGTGGTTTGAGCACTGGACTATGACTCTGGAAACCAGGCTTCAATTCCCAGCTTGGCCATGAAACCACTGGGTGCCCTTAGACAAGTCACACTCTCTCAACCTCAGGGGAAAGCAATGGAAAACCCCCTCTGAACAAATCTTGTCAAGACAACCCCATGATGGACACCTTAGAGTCTAAAACCACTACGCCATATTGATGTATTTACTATACTTATAAGGCAGAATTTTTCTCATTCCTGTCCCTAGCAACTTGAAGCCAATATGGCTTATTATTTGCCTCAGGCAATGAGAAAGACAGAAGTTGGTCTTACTGACTATCACCACCACCACCACCACCACCACCATAATTTATCCCACTTTCCCCCAAAAACTGAGACTCAAAGGGGCTTACAATTCAAAAGAACAATAGAATTAAAAACATACAAAAGTGAACATTGCAACACACAGACACACTATAGTTCACAACAAGCCTTCACAGTTTTGCATATCCACAGTGGAATTATTTAATGGCAGTTGATACCATCCCTCCTTGCAGAAGGATTTCTAGTAATCTAGATGAAATCTCATCTTGCGTGGAAACTTTCCAAGAGAATTTTGCTGACTGAGACGGACAGTGAAAATGGCAAACCTGCCCCTTCTTTTCACAGGCGGTCAAATCATCATCATCATCATTGGCTGCACCAGTATATTCTGAAGTCTAATCTGCACTGCAGAAGTAATGCAGTTTGACACCACCTTAACTGGCATTGCACCATTCCAGTGAATCCTTCAATCTGTAGTTTGTTGCGGAACTGGCACTCTTTGAAAAACAAGGCTGAACATCTCATCAAACTACAAATCCCAGGATTCCACAGCATTGAGCCTCGGCAGTTAAAATGGTGTCAAACTGCATTAGTTCTGAAGGGCAAGTTAGACCTGGGTAAACTGGAATTGACATATAGTTTCACCTTCAATCACAAATAGGTGATTTCTTGGGTTCTTCTTGCTTTCCTTTGGGAGTTTTGGGAAGCTGAAATTAGCCCAACTGCCACCAGATATTTCCCCTTATTGTTGAAATATATTTCTTTACATGAAATCCTGAGTGAGATTCAGGATTTTGGGATAGCCTGGGACCCACAAAAATGGGTTGGGGGCACATGTGGCTCATACATCACACTTTCCCCACCCCAAGGCTGTATCTACACTACACAATGACATCGCTTAGATACTACTTTAACTAGCATGGCTTCATCCGTTGGAATCCTAGGGTTTGAACTTGGTGAGGTGTTACATCTATCTGGCAGAAACTATAAATCCCAGAATTGCAGAGGATGGAGCCATCACAGTTAAACTGGTACTAGAATGGAATAGCGTGGACACACACCTAGTTTAAATCCTATTGCTAGGTTCATCTAGATACATTGCATTAATAGAATGAAATGTTGACTTACAACATTCCCATTGATACAATAGCCGGGACTAAAAGGATTTAGACCAAGAGCTAATTTTGAACATCCAACGTTATTTTTATTTTGATATAAACTTGTGAAGACACACAAAAATAGGATCAAACCATTAAGTAAGCAAACGAGGACTTTCAGTGAGTACAGTCCTCAGAAAATCAGGGGTAAGATTCTAGGAAAATTAGAGTAAATTCAACTAAGGTGAAGTACACTTACTATTAAGACAGTCAGGATGTATGTATTATATTGCTGAATCATAGTCAGGAAAAAAACAACACACCATGACTCTAATCTGATGGTTATGATGTGATTACCGGTAGCACTTCTTTTGCTTTTTACATTTATTAATAAACCTTGTGTTATGCCTTTCAAGTACAATTTTTTTTTGAAGGCCATTGAAATACATCAATAGCATGATCAGGAACAGAAATACAAGACTGCACACAATGTTGCATCAGAATTAAAAGCAATGGGCAAAAGCAGCATCAGATCAATAAATGCAAGGACAAATTGCTTTAAAAAAAAACTTTGGAAAAATAACGAGATCCCTGGCAAAGAAAGGACAAAAATGTGGGTCCCCAAGCAACCTTCCCAAGTCATCCACAAGTTTCTGAGGAGGGTGTTTGACAAATTGGAGTCTTCCACGTTGCTACCATGTTGATGTTGAATGCATCTACACTGTAGAAATAGTCTGGTTTGACACCACTCTAAAGGCCTATGGAACCATGGGATCTGCAGTTTTACAAGGACTTTCACCTTCCCTGTCAAAGCGTGCTGGTGCCTTGCAAAACTACAAATGCCGGGATTCTGTAATATAGAGCCATGGCAGTTAAAGTGGTGTCAAACTGCATTATTTCTACAGAAAACTCCAAAAATGATATCCATGAATGGTGACTCTAATACGGAGGAGGCAATGCAAAGCGTGGCGTAGGGGTTTGAGTACTGGATGGGCATCTCTCAGGGGTACTTCAGTTGTATATTCTTGCATGAAAGGGTTGGGTTAGATGACTCTTGTGATCCCTTCCAACTCTAAGACTATATTGCCATTAGATTATACTTCCAATTTCCGTCATCTGATAAACTATGATTCTATAGTGAAGTTAAAAGCCAGCATGGCATAGTGGTTTAAACACTGTACTATGACTCTGGAGACTCTGGAGACCAGGGTTTGATTCCCTGCTCAGCCATGAAACCAACTGGGTGACCCTGGGCAAGTCACACTCTCTCGGCCTCAGGAGAAGGCAATGGCCAACCTCCTCTGAACAAATCTTATCAAGAAAACCCCATGATAGGTTTGCCTTAGGCTCCCCATAAGTTGGAAATGACTTCGAGTCACACAACCACAGCAACAAATGGCAAAATGTATGGAGTAGATGTCTTTTACATGGGAAAATGACACACATATGTCTTTGTCTTCAGCCACACTAACACAACACCCCCCCCCCCCCCAAAAGGAAAAGTTTGCTAGAACGGCTAGCACTGAATCATTGCCATCAGATACCATTGCTCCCAGGAAAGCATCCCTGTATTTTGTAAAACCCTAAGTATGCCCCCTTAAAATATGGCTTTTTTCCTACGTGCTTGACCTTAAGCAGCATCAAAAGAATTCACATATATGTGATGGGAGCTGCTGGCAGATAAAAAGGAAATTAGCAAAAAGAGTAGAGCAGAGGAATGAATAAAAAGCATGAAAGATAAGAAAAAGAAGCAAGGGGAAATACAAGAAGGAGATTAGGATAAAAGGAATGGAATGGAACGCATCAAGACAATGAAAGTTCATGCTAGTGTATATCTAGAATTTGAAGCAATTTTCCAGCTCTGAACACAATTATTCCTGAAAGATAACCCACATCAAAAGGCAATTTTCAAAGTCTTGATTATGATGGAAAATATACAGTCTGCCCTCCATATTCAGGGATTCTGCACCCAAGGATTCAACCATCCATGGATTTAAAATATTCCCCCCTCCCCAAGATATTCCAAAAAGCAAATCTTGATTTTGCCATTTTATATAAGACACTACATTTTACTACACCACTGCATGTGATGGGACTTCAGCATGCATGGATTTTGGTATCCACGGGGTTCCTGGAATCAAGACCCAGCAGACACCAAGGCCCCACTTTATAGGAATGGATGTTACAGAGAAAGAGGGGAGCTTTAGTGGACATATCCCAACATCCAGCTGGTAAGTAGCAACCTGACTAGTTGCCTGGGGCTAGTAAAAATTACCTCCATTAAGGGAGATGTTTGCGTTGATCTGACATATACACTGGGCACTCGGTATCTACTGGAGTTTGGTTTCAGACCACCACCCCCATGGATATCAAAACCCTTGGATGCTCAAGTCCCATTATATACAATAGCATAACAAAATGGTGTCCTTTATATACAATGGCAAAATGAAGGTTTGCTTTTTGGAATGTATATCTTTTAAAAATATTTTCAAACTGTGGATGTCTGAATCCTTGCATAAAGAATCCATGGATAAGAAGGTCCACCTGTACCTGCATTGGTGTTTTAACTTTCTAGAGAATCTTGTATCACAGACACTGAAAGCATGGAGCTATGCACAAGTGGGAAATTCCAAATATTATGGAGTGATAGCAGTTGCATAGCAGTCAAACTCAGGTTAGCAATAGGTTGGCATAGATCAGGGTGGGCAATGTCCTCCCCTAGAGCCACATGTACTCCCAGCTACCTGTTTTTGCTGCCCTCAAACCCTCTATAGAGTGCAAAACACTTTTCTTCTGGACCAGAAAAGGGAAGGAATATGCACAGGCTGAATATCCCTTATCCAGAAATCCAAAATACTCCAAAATCCTCAATTGTCCACATGAGAGGCTGCGATAGTGACACCTTTGCTTTTCTGGTGAAAGGAATAAACTCTTCCAGAACATAGCTATATAGACCAAAAACCTCACAAAAACCAATGGATTCCTGCCGTGAAAGCCTTTGACCTACTGGATGACCTTGGGCAATTCACACTCTCTCAGCCTCAGGAATGGCAATGGCAAACCTCCTCTGACCAAACCTTGCTAAGAAAACTCCATGATAGGTTGATAGATTCACCTTGGGAGTTGCCATAAATTGGAAATGACATGATGGCACACAACAGCAAAAGTAAATAAATGCACAGGATGATGTATCAAAATGAGTGACAAGTCAAATACGTGAACAGCCAAAGGCTCACCTAAATAAAATGTCTTTCCTGCTGGTGGGAAAAAAGCAGAGACAGGGCCAACTGTACCTTTTGTGGGAGGGAATTTTATACCCTGAGAGCAGCCACCAAGAGAACTCTGTCCTGTGCCCTCAACAAATGTGCCAGTGATGGTGGTGGGATGGAAAGAAAGCTCTCCAAAATCTTAAAACTCAAGCAGGTTTGTACTAGGTAAACAGTTTCTCCTGAAAGTCTTCAGGAGGAGCAATTAACTCTTTACACAAGCTGGACTGTTTAACATTTAAAAATACCCCCTTTTTTTTAGAAAGAAGAAGTGAAGTCCTGGTCATCAGATTTTGTCCTTTGCCTTTTTGGAGTCTTCATCCTACAAAGGGTTCCTACAGTAGAGAACGGGTCCCAGGATCTGCAACAGTTGCCAACCCCTGGTGTGCAGACCCACCACCATGAACCCCATCTTTTGGATTGCTTCCAAACTGAAAAGGAAGGTAAAGAGGTTGCAGGTGTGTAGAGGTACCATACCTGTCCCATGGCTGGCAAGGGTCCATCTAGCCATCCTGCAGGTCTTTCCAAGCAGATGGGTGCCAACCTACAGGGCTTGGCATAGTATGGTTTCAAAAAACAACAGATGCACAGACTTGAGGTGTGGCAGGGAGAAAAAAAGAGAGAGAAGAAGAAGAGAGGAAGCAAACGTCTTCTTACTTAACAGGAAAGGGAGTGGCAAAGGAAGTGGCATAATCGAATGCAACGCCGAAGCCCTTTTTTGGGAAAGCCCCAGCTAGCAAAGATCTTTCACGACAGCTTCCTAGAGATAGGAAAAGCTTGTGGCCACACAGAGAATGAAGAGAGGAAGTGGTTGAAAAAAAAAGAGAGAGAAAAAGAGAGAGGTGAAGCACAGGATGGCGGTGGCATTTGGACCATGCTCTGTTCTCTTCCTTTGTGACAACAAGAATACTGTTGTTGTATGCCTTCAAGTCATGTCTGACTTACAGCAACCGAAGGCGAACCTATCACTGGTTTCCTTGGTGTGTTTCTTGGTACGATTCTTGAGTAATGGACTCTATTAAAGAGATCATGAATATGAGTTTGTAGGAGCTGGGCAGAGCAGTAGAGAACAGGGGGTCTTGGAAATTTCTCATAAGGAGGGTCGCCATGGATCAAGACTGAAGCAAAGGCAGTTATTAGAAAATACCCAGCTGAATTAACTGGAGAAGATTTTTAGGCACTGATGGAAAAAATGATGGAAAAAATTATCTGTTAATGTTAATGAACGAAGACAGAAATATAATCTTGATTTTACAAGGTCTCATCGCCATTTATAAACTATGTCAACCGTAGCAATGACGGCATGCTTTTCCCTAAAGCACATGATAATCTATAGAAAGATGTTATCTCTTACTAGTGTGTTCAAAGCTCAGTGTTATGTGTCTTACTGGTTTTTATTAAAACAGAGAGAGAGAGAGAGAGAGAGAGAGAGAGAGAGAGAACGAGTTCCAGAGTTAGAGAAAAGCCACTGCAAAGGCCTTCTCCTATGTTCTCACCTAACATGGCTATGAAGGTAGGTTCTGTGACTAACATCTCAGAGATCAGCTAGGATCAGATAGATGACGCAAGATCTAGGGGAGGTTCATATGTAGGGTTGCCATATTCTGGTCTCTCATGTCTGGACATCTAATTTGCATATTATGCAAATTATTATAATTATTCATATTATTACTTTGCATTCTGATTGTGCAAATTCGACACATTAATCACTGCACTTTTTCTACCATTGTTTCAAACCCAGTACCAGTACCATGCTAAGAACTTTTCTCCCTAGCTGATGTGAAAAGAAGGAGGCTTCCTTCTGGGTCTATCAAGGAAGGGAAAGGGAAATGAAGAATAAGATGGTAATGCTATCCTTGTGCAGTAGCAACCGGAGCCTGCAGGGTGAGATGAAGCTCCCACTAGTACCAGTCTTCTTGTGCAGTGTCCTGCTTCATTGCCAATGCCAATTTTAACCTACCCCTCAGTCTGTGACAAAGAAGAAATCCGGGATTTACTGCTTCAACTGGCCCAGTCAGCCAGGACTTCAATCCAGGATTTTCCAGGCTAAATGGCAACTCTACTCATAGGGGAAGACGCGGTCCTTCAGGTGGACTGGACCCAAACTATACGAGGCTTTTAACTTATTTTTTAAAGATCTCTTTATATAGAAAACTGCCCTCCCACTTCCAACATTTGAGATTTCCAAATGAGATTGCAGAGAAACTGCTCCTGGTTGCATCTTCTGAAGCTAGGTTAGCTTCCACAAGGAGCGGGACCTTGTTCCTGGCAGCTCCATGTTCAGGAATTAGGGCCCTTAGCTTCACCCATGTGGCCAGGCACCCCCTTTGACATCATCACAGGCCACAACAGGGGCCTGCATGGATAACAGTAGCTGCGGCGATAGGTAAGGGGGCATGCAGCTGTCCGGTCTACTGGATGTTATGGCAGAGTTTGTAGGAAACACCACTGCAGACAGCCAGGTTTTTTTAAAAAAAAAAACTGGGCTGAATGAGGGAAAACAGACATTCTGGCCCATGCATACATCTCCTGAGAGAAAGAAGTTGGTAGCATAAACTTTCATAGAAGAAGTAGACTTTTAAGTCTACAAAAGATTATGCTACCAACTTCTTGCTTCCTCTCAGTGAGCCTCAATGGTGCTACACGATCCCTTTGCATACAGATCCAGACTAACAAATTTTTTCAATTCTAAGAACCTGGAAAGCACCAAATCCAGCCCGATGGAGCATTGTAATGGTTGTAAGTTTTCTTGAGCCACAAACTAGGGAAAAGATGAGTTATAAATAAATGCAAGGAAAAGGAGGAGAAATAAGGAGATGAGGAAGGTGGAAGAAGAAACCATGGACCGCCAAAAAGAGAAATAGGTATGTCTGACGATAACTCTTAGTGAAGGTCAAAATGACTGAATGGAGATTGTCAATTGTTGGACATATGTTGTGAAGGCATGACTCACTGAAAAGAACGGGAAAGCTCAGTAAAGTTGATGTGTTGTGTATGTTTGTTGTGTGCCTTCAAGTCGTTTCTGACTTATGACAACCCTAAAGCAATTCTATCATGGAGTTTTCTTGGCAAGCTTTGTTCAGAGGAGGTTTGCCATTGCCTTCCCTTGAGGCTGAGAGTGTATGACATGCTCAAAGTCACTTGGTGGGTTTCATGGTCATGTTGGAAGTTGAATTCCAGGATTATAGTCCAATGCCCAAACCACTATTGGCTTGATGGCAGTAGGAAAATAGAAGATCACATTATAAATGGAATAGATTTAATGAAGAACGCCACAGCCTGTATTTTGCAAGAACTGATCTCTTGGAGGTCTCTCATTTATACAGTCACCATAAGTCAAAGCCCAGAGGTATTTAAAATTTTAGCCACACAGCTGTAGTGCCTCACAACATTAGAAACTCCAGGATTCTACAGGATGTTACCACGGCAGTTAAAGTGGGATCACACAGTTATAAGTGTGTACTATGAAAAGACACTGGAGAAACAAAACCTGAAGATATGGCTACACAGAAGAGATGAGAAGATCTGAGTCTCAATGAGCATTGTAGAAATAATGCAGTTTGACACCACTTTAAGTACTGTACCTCCATCCTCTGGAATCCTGGGATTTGTAGCTTTACACATTCTTTAGCCTTCTCTGCCAAAAAGTGGTGGTACCTCACAGAACTACAAATCTCAGGGTTCTGTAGGAAGGAACTAAGGCAATTAAAGTGGTGTCAAACTGCAATTATTTCTTCATTATAGATGCACCCAAGATCTTGGCTTATTGGAGTGGAAGCAAGTTTATCCAGCTCCTCAAGGTATCCACATGCACAGTAATCCCTTATCTTGTCCTATAAAAAAACCCAATGCATGTCATTCATTCTTATAAAGTAAAAAAGCACTTCTGCTTGGAGGCAAAAGCAAGCACTGATAATTGGATCCCCCCCCCAACAATATCGCTTAATGAAGTGGCTTGGTTTTCTTTCAGGTTATTTTTTTTTCTCTCATAAGAAGCATAACTCATGTACATTTAATCTATGCTCATCTGCATTTTCTTGTTAGTGGTAGCTCTTCCTGTTTAACTGAGCCAGCTTTGCAAACCCAGCTGTAAAAAAAAAATGAGAAAAAAAAATCAATAACCCACAAAAATGTGTTATTGGCTGCCTGCCCTCAGCTGTCTATGTTGTCATGTGTGTCCTAAAAAAGGCAGGGGATGTGGGGGTGGGAGGAGAAAAAAAACCTACAAATTTTGCATGACTTACATGAATGAACGCCTGGAGGTGATTCTTCCTTGACAAGGAGCTCTTCAGAAGTCTGAGCAAACCCGGGTTTGAAAAGGAGGACAAGCTATATATGGAAAAATCTGTGTGTTCTCTGCAATGTATTTTAGGCTGCATATGGTATTTTGCTGGTTATTTGGTTTCTCCCTATTTCCAGACCTCCAAGGACTTAGACTTTTCCCTTTCCCAGAAAGGGAAAGGAGCTAACAAAAAAGGCAGCTACTGCTGTCGCTTGAAGCATTAAGATGGGCCAGACGTGGGGATCATACAGCTCTTTAGATATTGAACTGCAAGTCCCATCATTCTTACCTAGCAGAGCAAATGGTGGAAAATGGTGGACCTTGCAGTCCAAAATCTGGATGATAACATTCTTCCTGCTCTTAAATGAACAGTTTCCCAACATCCTGAAAACTGTGGCCAAAACCCTACATCAGAATTGTGGAGCACCAAGCTGTGTGCGTGGTGATGCAATTAATTGTGCTACACATACCTTGCATGTAGGACCAGATGAACGACATCCAAGGGTATTAAAAGAACTGGCAAATGTAATATCGGAACCACTGGCAATAATCTTTGAGAACTCCTGGAGAACAGGAGAAGTCCCAGCAGACTGGAGGAGGGCAAACGTTGTCCCCATCTTCAAAAAGGGAAAAAAAGAGGATCCCAACAATTATCGTCCAGTTAGTCTGACATCAATTCCAGGAAAGATTCTGGAGCAGATCATTAAACAGAGAGTGTGTGAATATCTAGAAGATAATTCCAAAATCACAAAAAGCCAACATGGGTTTCAGAGAAACAAGTCATGCCAGACAAATCTGACCTCTGTTTTTGATAAAATTACCAGCTTGGTAGATGAAGGGAATGCTGTGGATATAGTATATCTTGATTTCAGTAAGGCCTTTGACAAGGTTCCCCATGACATTCTTGCAAACAAGCTTGTAAAATGTGGACTAGACAAGGTAACCGTTACATGGATTTGTAACTGGTTAACTGGCCACACCCAAAGGGTGCTCAAAAATGGTTCCTTTTCATCCTGGAGAGAAGTGACCAGTGGGGTCCCACAGGGTTCTGTCCTAGGCCCAGTGCTATTCAATATCTTTATTAATGACTTGGATGAAATTATTGAGGGCCTAGTTATCAAATTTGCAGAAGACACACAATTAGGAGGAGTAGCTAATACCCCAGAGGACAGAATCAAAATTCAAAATGACCTGAATAAACAAAACAGCTTAATTTTTATACCACTTCATACTGTCTAAGGAGTGTCTCAGCGGTTTACAACTGTAAGCTACTTGCCCCCAACAATTTGGGTACTCATTTTAGCGACCTCGGAAGGATGCAAACCTGAGTCGTGCTTGAGCCCTTTTGCTGGTCTTGAACTCGCAACCTTATAGTTTTGAGTGAGTGGCTGCAGGACAGGCATTTAACCACAGCGCCACCAGGACTAGAAAGCTGGGCCAAAGCTAACAAAATGAAATTCAATACAGAAAAGTGTAAGGTTCTGAACTTAGGGAAGAAAAATGAAATGCACAGATATAGGATGGGAGACATCTGGCTGAACGAGACCACATGTGAAAGGGATCTAGGAGCCCAAGTAGACCACAAGTTGAACATGAGTCAACAGTGTGAGGCAGCAGCTAAAAAGGCCAATGCAATTTTAGGCTGCATCAACAGAAGTATAGTGTCTAGATCAAGGGAAGTAATAGTGCCACTCTATTCTACTTTGGTCAGGCCCCACCTGGAATACTGTGTCCAGTTCTGGGCACCACAATTCAAAAAGGATGTGGAGAAACTGGAGCGAGTCCAAAGGAGGGCGACTAAGGCTCCATGAGGAACAACCTAGGGAGTTTAGGATTTTTAGCCTACAGAAGAGAAGGTTAAGAGGTGATATGATAGCCCTGTTTAAATACTTGAAGGGATGTCACATTGAGGAGGGAGCAAGCTTGTTTTCTGCTGCTCCAGAGAACAGGACCAGGAATAATGGATGCAAGCTCCAGGAAAAGAGATTCCACCTTAAAATTTGGAGGAACTTCTTGACAGTAAGGGCTGTTCGACAGTGGACAACACTCCTTCGGAGTGTGGTAGAGTCTTCTTCCTTGGAGGTCTTTAAGCAGAGGCTGGATGGCCATCTGGCAGGGATACTTTGATTGGGAGTTCCTGAATGGCAGGGGGTTGGACTGGATGGCCCTTGTGGTCTCTTCCAACTCTATGATTCTAACTAAACCAAGACAAGAAATTTGCAAGTGAATTCCCAACGCAATGCACATTTATGCCCAATGCTATTGCATGCACAAATTTCTTCAACTTAGAATTAAATGAAGACGTTTTGTTCCATGAAAAAATGTCCAACATCTTCAATATGGGAATTTATCCATGCATAAGACACCAAGCTTTGTGATTTAAAATGTGGTGCTGGAGGTGAGTTCTACAGATAGCAAGAACTGCCAAGAACATGAATAAAGGGGTCTGTGGACAAATCAAGCCTGAGCTCTTGCTAGAAGCAAAGCCTATCATACTTTGGACATGCCATGAGATGACATGGTTCAGTGAAAAGATGATGATGCTGGGAAAAGTGGAAGCCAGCAGGAAGACAGGAAGGCCATTATTATAGCTAAACTGATTCCATCAAGGTAGCCATAGCCCTGGGTTTGCAAGTTCTGAGCAGGGGCTGTTGGTGACCCGAGCTCAATGGTCTTGCTTTTATAGGGTCGCCATAAGTTGAAGATGACTTGGTATCAAACAACAACACAGGGCAAAAAATCATAATGGA
The DNA here is from genome assembly GCA_034509955.1 of Urosaurus nigricauda. Taxonomy (NCBI): domain Eukaryota; kingdom Metazoa; phylum Chordata; class Lepidosauria; order Squamata; family Phrynosomatidae; genus Urosaurus; species Urosaurus nigricauda. Next base: position 7,369,727 of record JAOEGL010000004.1, read on the forward strand.
CCTCAAGGGACTCATGTAGCCTATGGGCCATGCAGTTTCCACCTCTGCTTTAGAATCAGAATGAGGTGGATAAAAATGTTATCTAATTTTGTGCTTTATAACCATATTGTGAAATTTGCCATTTTGTTCCTATTAAAATATAAACATTGACATTGAAACAATTTGAATATGCAAGAAATTAAAACTGACAGATTGATCCATTGAGACCCAAGATTTTGAGTGAAAAGTTTGGGTTTGTCCATTGCATCACATTACATGTAATGCTAAACTAGGATTGCCACTTCCTTTTCTGTGAGGTTCCTGTTCTTTCAGATATAAATGGCACGTAGGTTACAACACTATCCTTATCATGCTAAGAACAACTGTACCTCCTGAATTTGGCCCAGCACAGAACAGAAAAATGTGTTCCATTTTGTTTCTCAAGCTCTTATTAAAATTATCACAAATTACATATTCAGGATAGGAAAAACTTGAGGTTTAAAAAAACACGAATGCAAATAAGGACTGCTGGATGTTTCCATTCCTGTATCAAAAACAGTCCATTACTCCTAATACAGTCTAGATGGTTTAAAGCCAGCATGGAATAGAGGTTTGAGTGTTCAACAATGATTCTGGAGAGCAGGATTCAATTTTCAGCTCTGCCACAAAACCCACTGGGTGACCTTAGACAAGTCACACTCTCTCAGCCTCAGAGGAAGGCCATAGCAAACCTCCTCTGAATGAATCTTGCCAAGAAAACCCCAGGATAGGTTCAACGTATGGCTGCCGTAAGTCGGAAACGTCTTGAAGGCAAGCAACATATTCTGTATATCTGTCCATCTATCACAACTGTATCCCACATTTTTGCCTTTCATATGCAATCACTGAAATGGAATAGAATTAAAAGCTTTGCAAAATAATCACAGTCTGTGAAAGCGTCTCTCTGCTTTTTTACTGGAAGCCACTGTTAATATTTTAATAGTTAATAAAAATAATAAATAAATAAATAAATAAATACATCTTTAATCAATAAGCACGGAACTTCATTTCCCTCTATAAAGGAATACAAGTGGCAATGACCAAGTTTCAACAGTATCACACAACGAGAAACACAACAAGGCTCTGAGCTCATTTACCCCTCAGTTGTTAACCTCTGTAATCCTTCCTACGCTTTAAGATTTAACATCAGACAAGTACGGATGCCCCCAAAGCATATCTATAAAGCCCTGGCAACACTGGGGCAGATAAGCACCTATTAATCAATGGTTAAAGCTCCATAAAAGACAGCTTTAAAAAAGTCAATAGCTATTTAATCAGCATTTCCCTTTAGACAAAATGGAATGCATTTCCTAACTCCCTTGTGAAAAGCATTCCTGAGCAGCCTTGGCGGAGAAGCTCCTGAAAAGAAGCAGAAGGAAAGCAAGCTAAAGCAGGCCAAGTTGCAAAATAAACCCTGATCTGTTGCAAAAAAGGTTGTTCATATTGTGGTGGTTATTTGCCATCAAGTCGACTTTAACCCACAGAGACCCTATGAATAAGAGACCTCCAAGTCTCCAGATACATTTAGGCAGAAGAAGAGAAGGTTAAGAGGTGACATGATAGCCTGGTTTAAGTATTTGAAAGGATGCTGTATTTGTTGTTAATATTTTACATATTTTGGGTATTCTTTAAAAACATATATACATGCTTAAACACACCGATATAAAAAGCATTTCAGTCAAACACACATGTATTAAACAAAACAAATAAAATGATTTCCTAGCATCTACTACCTGAGTGTATCCATAATTTATTACCGCATATACTGGACTATAAGTCAACCTCAAATATAAGTCGAGGGCAGGTTTTGGGGCCAAAATTATGGATTTTGATATGACCTGTGGATAAGTCGAGGGTAAAACTTAGGTGCATGTAACAAAGGATGTAAAGGATGATCCAAAGGAAAATGATGCCAAAGAACTTAGAAAATTCTGGCAGGCATAATTGTTTGTGCTCATCCTAAAGGCTGGATGGATAAGAGAGTAGAGGGGATCCATGCTTCTTTTTGGTGCTCCCAGGATGGACAAAGTGCTTGCCTATTACCACTCTATTCAGAGAAAGAGGATGGCTTCTTTTATATATCTATATGTAAGAGTTAAAGTACAGTACTTACATTGACCCATGGATAAGTCGACCCAGGTTTTTTGGGTCATTTTTTTTAACTAAATCTTCTAGACTTATACATGAGTATATGCAGTACTTAGTTGTTGTTGTTGTTATTATTATTATTATTATTATTATTATCCTTTAATGTTACCTTCTCTTCTCCCCTTTTAGTATTTCATATTTTCACTTCTGAACAAGAAAACTTTTCTAAATTCCTACGAAAGTAAATACAAAACAAACTAGGTATTTAATTTAATAAGATCTTATTCTGAAACTAGAGGTTCTACATTTCTACAAACTCTCCGACTCTGATTCCTGCATTAGACACTGACTCTGTGACTGACTTTCTCTCCATGGAAAAGGAAAGAATAACAGAGCTGGCACAGAATCAAGCTTCAGGGAACCCCAGAACCCCAACTTTGCAATGTAAAAATGATTACAATTCAGTGACAGAGTATATGATATACAGACAAGACAGGTTGGAAAGATGCTACCTTGAGGCAGGTGATGAGAAAGCTAATGGAGAGATGTTTCCAGTCAGAGAAACCGATACTGGTGCAGAAGGTTCCTCCGTCAACACAGATTGCTATCAAATCCACACACACACAAAAATCTTTCCTTCCCCTTGTACATTATTTGCAGAATCATAGAGTTGGAAGACACCTTAAGGGTCATCCAATCCAACCCTATTCACCCATACAGGAAGACAAAATCAAAGCATCCCCGACAGATGGCCATCCAGCCTCTATTGAAAAACCTCCAAAGAAGGAGACTCCACCACACTCCAAGGGAGTATCTTCCACTGTCAAACAGCTCTTACAGTCATGAAGTTCTTCCTAATGTTGAGCTGGAAGCATTTTTCTTCTAGTTTGAATCCACTGCTCCCGATCCTATTCTCTGGAGCAGCATAAAAGAAGTTTGCTCCATCCTCAATATGCCATCCTTTCAACTGTTTAACTACCGGTATGGCTATTATGTCACCTCTTGACCTTCTCTTCTCCAGGCTAAACATCCCCCGTTCCCAAAGCATCTCTTCAAAGGGATTGGAGATTTCCAGACCTTTCATCATTTTGGTCAGCCTCCACTGGACACACTCCAGCTTATCCATATCCTTGTTGAATTGTGGTACCCAGAACCAAACACAGAATTCCAGGTGCAGTCATAGAACCACAGAATCATAGAGTCTGATCAAAACAGAACAGGGTTTCATTCCCTGCTTGGACATGAAACCCACAGGGTGACTTCGGGCAAGCCACATGCTCTCAGCCTCCTCTGAACAAATCTTGCCAAGAAAACCCCAGGACAGGTTTGCCTTAGGGCTGCCAAAAGTCAGAAATTACTTTAAGGCGCACAACAACAACAAAAACTTTACTTTCTTTGATCTAGCTCCTGCACTCTTATTGATGCAGCCTTGGATCATATTAACCCAAACCTGATGTCCTTCATAGAATCATAGAGTTGGAAGACACCACAAGGGCCATCCAGTCCAACTCCCTGCCATGCAGGAACTCCCAATCAAAGCATCCCTGGCAGATGGCCATCCAGCCTCTGCTTGAAGACCTCCAAGGAAGGAGACTCCACTACACTCCGAGGGAGTGTGTTCCACTGTCGAACAGCCCTTACTGTCAGGAAGTTCCTCCTAATGTTGAGATGGAATCTCTTTTCCTGTAGCTTGCATCCATTGTTCTGTGTTCTACTGTCTGGAGCAGCAAAAAACAAGTTTGCTCTCTCCTCAATACGTCATCCCTTCAAACATTTAAACAGGGCTATCATATCACCTTTTAACCTTCTCTTCTCCAGGCTAAACATCCTAAACTCTCAAAGTTGTTCCTCATGGAGCCTTAGTCGCCTCCTTTGGACACGTTCCAGCTTCTCCACATCCTTTTTGAATTGTGGTGCCCAGAACTGGACACAGTATTCCAGGTGGGGCCTGACTAAAGCAGAATAGAGTGGCACTATTACTTCCCTTGATCTAGACACTATACTTTTATTGACGCAGCCTAAAATTGAATTGGCCTTTTTAGCTGCTGCCTCACACTGTTGACTCATGGTCAACTTACGGGTTACTTGGACTCCTAGATCCCTTACACATGTAATTTCATTCAGCCAGATGTCCCCCATCCTATATCTGTGCATTTTTCCACCCTAAGTGCAGTACCTTACATTTCTCTGTGTTGAATTTCATTTTGTTAGTTCTGGCCCAGCTTTCTAGTCTATTCAGGTCATTTTGAATTTTGATCCTGTCCTCTGGGGTATTAGCTACTTCTCCTAATTTGGTGTCATCTGCAAATTTGATAACTAGGCTCTCAGTACTGTCATCCAAGCCATTAATAAAGATGTTGAATAGCACTGGGCCCAGGACAGAACCCTTTGGGACCCCACTTGTCACTTCTTTCCAGGATGAAAAGGAACCATTGTTGAGCACCCTTTGAGTTCGGTCAGTCAACCAGTTACAAATCCATGTAACAGTTACAGTGGTCCCCTGGTTTGCGAATCCCCCGGGGAACGAAATCCCCGGGATCCAAAACCGGCGGGACCGCTAAAATTCCCCCGGGATCCAAAGGATCCCCCGGGGAACGAAAGGGAAAAACCGCACAGCCCCTTTAAATCGGCCGCGCGGTCCGTCCCTTAAAGCGGTCCCCCGGGATACGCGTATTTCCGGGTTACGAAAGGTAATCCGGAATGGATTACCTTCGTAACCCGGGGGACCACTGTACCTTGTCTAGTCCACATTTTACAAGCTTGTTTGCAAGAATGTCATGGGGAACCTTTTCAAAGGCCTTAGTGAAACCAAGATATACTATATCCACAGCATTCCCTTCATCGACCAAGCTGGTAATTTTATCAAATATGTTAGACTGAAATATGTTATCAGATATGTTGGACTGAAACCCCCACCATCCCCAGACAGACATTAAGGCATTTATGGAACATCTTTCTTTTCCCTAAAAGGTGAAAAAAAACCTCATGGATGTTTCAGAGGGCTTTTTCACACGGGAGGCAAGCACCATTAAATCATGATTAAATCATGCTAACAGTGGACTGAGGGGATGTTCTGGAAGCTGTAGTTCAAACATAACTGTTATAACCTCTAGTGATACCCATATCCTTTTGTTTTCACCTTTGTCATAGCACCCACTGTACGGGGAAAATCTGTTATGTGTGTATTCATTCATTCTGATGTTCATCCTCCCTGTGTTTCAGAAGCTTAAACATATGCTTAAGCAGTAGGACAAAAGGAAGCCACATCACAGATGGATTCTCTTAATAAAGGAAGCAGCAGGACTAAGATCACATCCACACTGCAGAAACAATCCAGTTTGACACCATTTTAACTGCCACGGCTCCATGATATGGAATTCTGGGGATTGTAGTTTGTCGTGGCATCAGAGCGGAGCAGATGTTGACAATCTGGAGCATGTCCAGAGGAAGGCAACCAAAATGGAGAAAGGTCTGGAAACCATGCCCTAAAAAGAGTGACTTATGGAGCTGGGTATGTTTCACCTAAGAAGAGAAGGTTAAGAAGTGGCATGACAGCCATGTTCAAATATTTGAAGGGATATCATATTGAGGATGGAGCAGACCTGTTTTCTACATCTCCTGAGAACAGGACTCGAAACAATGGATGCAAGAAAAGAGATCCCACCTAAACATTAGGAAGAACTTCCTGATGGTAAGAATCAGCAAACCTATATGACCACAAGAGCCATAAATCCAACCCTTTGCTATGCACAAATGTCCAAGTAAAGCCCTGCTGAAAGATGCCCATCCAACCTCTGTTTAAAGGCCTCCAAAAGGTTACCATTTCTTCCATCTCCTTCTATGGAATTATACCAAAAGAGATATAAGATCTCAATCTCAATCTTCTTAAGACCACCAAGCCTTAATGACACTGGCCAGTTCCACCCTTTAAAATATAGTAATGCCCCATGCAATTCAAAGACCCATTTTTGCTGGACCAAACCCAATTTGAAATTCAAAGAAACAACAGCGATCGAGGCAATTTTCTCTTGATTAACTTATATAGGACAGTCTAATTCCTTATTCCATTTGATTCAGCGTTCATTAACATCAGCTTCAACAGCTGGTAGTACGAAAGAAAATCCCTTTTCAATTACTTGTTAATACTCATTGTGGGGAGGGGGGGGAGCACAATGAGGAAACGAACACAGCTTTAAGGCCTTATCCAAAAAGATGACTTACCAGGGAATGTTGTCTCTTAAAAGGAAGCAAATCTCATTCAATCAATTTTAAAGGCTGAGATACTGAGAAACGCTAAACATGTATTTTTTTGTTAAAAAAAAAAAAAAGAACTTTCATTTCCTAATGTCTTTCTCAAATGCTATTTGTTACTGCCCATACAGTAAAGGTGGCAGGGGCAGGGGATGCATTTCATCAAAATTTCAAATGCCAGGACAACCCAAGGACTATCTTTATGCCTGTCTTTATGGCTTTGTGAAAGCTGGTGCATCCAGCAATAAAGGGATCAATTCAGGTTGCTCAGTACAGAATGCAGTGAATGGGAGCCAAACATCAGCATCTGGCACCCACTTTAAACAATATGAAGTCGGCCCAGCTCCTTCGTATGGCTCTGGAGAGCACAAAAGAGCTAAATTCTTTATGTATCCTGAGATGAACCATCAGACAAACACACATGCACAACCTTTGCAGACTCCTGCATCTGCAACAGGAGCCAAACATTGGTCCACTTGGAAAAATGGATTCCTCTAATCACTCTGTGCTAGAAAATGCTTTCTTCCCCTCCACACCTTCCTCCCCTCTCTGCAATCTCTTAACCTCTGTGTGTGCGTGTTTGTGTATGTACGTGTACATATACATGCCTTAAAGTTGCCTGTGGACTTTGCCAACCCCATGGATTTCATAGGGTTTTCTTAGGCAAGGAATACTGTGGGCCCTTGGTATCCACTGGGGTTTAGTTCCAGGACCCCCAAGGATAACAAAAATGGTAGTCCCATTATATACAGTAATGTAGTACAGTGGGCCCTTGTTATACACTGGGGTTTGGTTCCAGGACCCTCCGTGGATAACAAAATCCGTGGATGCTCAAGTCCCATTAAATATAATGGCACAACAAAAATGGTGTCCCATATTTAAAATGGAAAATCAAGGTTTGCTATTTGGAATTTATACTTTTTGGGAATATTTTCAAGCTGTGTATGCTAAAATCCGTGGATAAAAAAATCCATGGACAAGGAGGGCCAACTGTATAATGGTGCCCCTTATATAAAAAGACAAAATCAAGGCTTGCTTTTAGAATTTTTAAAAAATTGAAATATTTTCAAGCCATGGATGGTTGAGTCTGTGGATACAGAGGGCCAACTATACTCAGATATGGTTTTTCCAGTTCCTTCTTCTGAAATATAGCCTACAGCACCTACTATTGTTTGGCGTTCTCCCATTTAAGTGCTAACCAGAGTTGACCCTGATTATCTTCCAAGATTAGAAGGAATGGGATCTGGTGCCTTTAGGGTATTTAGGCCACTTGTTATCCTACCTACGTAAAATTCAAGTTCATCATTAAAGGGAGTCTATCATACTGTGGATATATCCTGAGATGACATGATTTACTAGCAAAAGATGATAATGCTGGGTAAACTGGAAGTAAGGAAAGTGATGAACCACATGACAGGGGGACTAAGCATGAGGAGGATGAAGAAACTTGAGTCTTGCTATTGTTGGGGGAATGTGTTGCCTCCAAGAGGCAACATGGTTTCAAAGGGGGTATGGCATGGAGGAAGAAACTGGAATCTTGGAGTTCTGATGTTGCTGGAAGGGTTTTTGTTTGCTTGCTTAGGTAGGGAGCGTGAACTAAATTTTTATCATCTGGAAAGGAGCAGGTTCTCTAGCTTGCAAAAAGTAAGCTCTAAATTTTCTGTTTCAAATCTCTTTACAGTTTGGTAGGTTGAATAAAATTGCTAACCTGGTGGCTATTTTCACTCCTCAGAACACACTTTGTGGCCTCCAATGATTCCCTATGGAATTAGACCCCCCCACCCACCACCACCCTTGATGTAAACCAATCAGCCTAACTTCAATACGAGGAAAAACATCAGCATGGATTATAAAGGAGACTTTCTGAAAGTATCTAGATGACAACACAGTGATCAATAGGAGCTAGCATGGGTTTGTCATGAACAAATTATGCCAAACTAATCTCATATCTTTTTTCAATCAGGTCACTAGCTTAGCAGATGGTGTGAGTGCTGCAGATATCATTGATCTGGATTTCAGCAAAGCATTTGATAAAGTCTCCCGTGGTATTTTGATTAGTGATTAAATGTGGAATAGATGGGAACACTCTCAGAGGGATCCATAATTTGTTGGAAAACAATGTTCAGAGAGTCATGATCAATGGCTGTGCTTCAAACTGGTCTTGACTGAAATTCTGGAGGGCTCTGTCATAGAATCAAAGAGTGGGAAGGGGCTTCATAGGTCATCAAGTTCAACCTCCTGCTCAGTGCAAGATGCTGGGGCCAACACTCTTCAATATTTATATCAATGACTTAGATCAGTGGTTCTTAACAGGGGGCCATGATGTCCTCACGGGGTCAGTAAAGCTTGAAGGCTGCTCAGACCACTTCCTTCCTGCAGCAGAGCAGCCCCATCATAGACGCCAGGCCAAAGGCTGGCTGGCTGGGCCTGCACATTACCTGGCACATGGCTGATCCACTGCAGGGAGGAGGAGAGCTGGACAGGCTAAGAGACAGAGGAGCTGACAGACAGCCTTTGCCCTTCTCAGTCTCTCTCTCTCTCTCTGTCTGTCTGTCTCCCTCTCCTTTCCTCTCTTCCTATTCAGCCTGCCTGGAGCATGTGTGCCTTTAAGTCATTTCCGACTTATTGCAACCCAAAGGCAAACCTATCACAGGGTTTTCTTGGCAGGTTATTCCGAGGGCGCTTGCCATTATCCTCTGAGGCCAAGAGAGTGTGGCTTGCCCAAGGTCACCGAGTAGGTTTTCATGGCAGAGCAGGAATTTGATCCCTAATATCCACAGTCATAGGCCAACACTAAAAACACTATCCCATGCAGTCTAGTCTCCTATTAGAAACACTTCAAACCATGTTTTTGCCTTCTTCATCAGGAGGGAGGGAGGGAGGACGGACAGATTAGTAAGCAACCAAAAGATCTGTCACCCCTCCTCAGCATTGGGGTCAACTAAGACTAACCTATTCAGAGTTAGCTGGGGTATTTAAACCTGACATAGCACTCCACCACTGCCACTATTCACATTTTGGGACTTATTCTGCACCAAACTTGCAAATGCTTGCTTTGCACAGAAAATGGAATTTTCTGCACAGGAAAGACCATTTTCTGGGCAGAAAATAATATTTCTACACAGAAATGTTATGTTCTGCACAGAAAAAAAATTTCTACATAGAAATATTATTTTCTGCGTAGAAATATCTGTATCCTGCACAGATATTTTTATGCAAATCAATTGTATGCAAACATCGCACAGAATAAACTCCCAATTACAGCATTTTCTAAACAGAAAGCAGCTTTTTCTGCACAGGAAATAATATTTCTATTCCTGTGCAGAACATACTGTTTACTAAGCAAAATAAGTGTGTGTGAATTTTGGGCAGAATGAATCCTGAACTGCGAAGATTCTCATCAGTTCAGGGTTCTTCTCATCAGAGTTTCTCAACACTTGAAAAACACGTCTATCAAATATTTTTGAACATTCTTTCCATCCATAGTCCTTACCAGGCTCAACCCTGCTTAGTTTTCTGGAGAAGATTAAATTTACATTCATGGTAGGTAATTTCTTTTTCTTACACTCTTCTTTTCTGGCTTTTTTTTTCCCAGTGTATAAACTTGCACAAATGCTTCACTGACCAGTTGACTGATTTGACAGTGTTTTACGCTTCTCCCATCTGAAGAAACTAGGGACTAAATCTTCCATATATAAAGCCAATTCCCAAAGGAGGGAATGCCCAAAGGAGGTAAATGGTCTGGAATTCAAATCCTATGAGAAACAGTTGAATGGTCACGCATGTTTAGACAGAAGAGAAGAGTGAAAAGTAGCCTGATAACCATCTTCAAATATCTGAAGAGCTGTCATGGGGAATACAGAGTAAGCTTGTTTTCTCAGGCCCCAGAGGGCAGAACCTGAATCAATAGATTCAAATTACAAGGAAGATTTTGGCTAAAGATCGGGAAATACTTCCTGACAGCAGAAGTTGTTCAACAATGGAACAGACTAACTCAAAACAGGGACCCGAGAATGATTTAATGGCAGGGGGAAGCTCGCCATTGGCCGGTAGGTCATTATTTTGGCTACTTGGAGATGCATTTTTATAGAATACAAAAATAGTGGTTCAGTTTTGGCTGAGTATCGGGGAAGGGGACCCCCACTGCTTCTGTTTTTGGATACATGCTCAGAACTGTCTTACTTCACAGGGTTGGTTTAGCTGTAGATTCCTGCTGTGTCAGGGGCTAGACTAGGTGGACTTTGGGATCACTTCCAGTGCTTTGGATCCATGATCCTATGCTGTTCAGCTGCATTATAACTGCTAGACAGCAAGCATTTATGAGTGGGCTGCAAAGAGAGATAGGAACTGCTCACAGAACCCTTGTAATCCCATAGGTCTTGTGCCTGAGCCAGAGGTCTGCCTTGTGGTATGCAACATCCTTCCACATTTGGACACAGAACATCCATAAGAAAAGATCTAGATATTTACCAAGAATCTCATGCAGAAGAGAAAAGTGATAGTTTGAAAATTTGTGGGGAGATGTAACAACTACCCACCCCAGATTGTGATAAGGTTTACCGCTGTCTTTGTTCTTTCTACCTGCTGTTATCAGGTTAGATTCAAACTGTTTATGTGTTCTTAGCCATTTTTCATATACCTTTTATAAACAACCTTTTAATTATTGCAGTCTCATTAAATTTACTGCCCTGCATACACACACACACACACACACACACACACAGAGTATATATTTATTTTAATATATATACACACACCATGCTGAAGCAAAATGGGCAGTCCCCAGCTTTCAATCTGAAGTTTTCCAGTTCAAAAATGGTAAAGTTACAATGTCTGAAACCTTGAAACACACACATACCAAAATCTCAAAAGTGTATCAAATGAGGAATGTCGCAATGCGTACACCAACAAAAAGAGTTTACAAGAATGGCTCAACATGCCCAATTCTCCAGAAACCATCAGTTCGTGTTGAGTAACAACAACAACAGCAACAACAAAATGTTACCTGAAATCACAAAACTAGTTTATGCTGACTGAGTTTGACGACTGGTTTATCGAATTAGGCACTATCTCCTCCAACTGGCAGCTACTGTGCAAGGTCTCAGGTAGAGATCTGTCCCATTACCTACCTTTAGAATTTGTAGTTTGGTGGGGCACCAAAGCTCTGTCTCACAAAACTACAAACCCGAGAATTCCATAGCATTGAGCCACAGATGTTAAAGTGGTATCAAACGGCTTTTTTATTTCTGCAGTGTGGCAGGAGCCAGGGATAAGGTAATTCAAAATTCCACTGTAACTTTTGAACTACCTAAACATCCATACACTAGTCACTTTCTGGGCAACTCTAGATAGGACAAATATGCTAGGATGTTACAATAGCTCTGGTATTTTGAGGTTTTTTTTTTTGTTTTTTTTTAAATACACTCTTTGTTGTTGTCCTGGGCAATTCTCTTGCAATTTCTGGCACCAGCTGCAACATTTTATTCTCACTTGTCTTTTGAATTCTGAGACATATTGAACAAAACATATTCTTTCTCTCTTTCTTTTTAGAGTTATAAAGCATCAGTGCAACAGCACTTTAGCACTGTAACAGTTTTTTTAAAAATCAGAGAACATTTACCTTTCAAACCACAGAGCCACCCCAACAAAGTACACCCTAGTTTTTTGTGGGTTTTTCAGGCTATGCGGCCATGTTCTAGAAGAGTTTGTTTCAGACATTTCGCCAGCATCTGTGCCTGGCATCAAAGATGCTGGCAAAACGTCAGAAATACACTCTTCTAGAACAGAGCCACGTAGCCTGAAAAACCTACAAGAAAACTATGGATGCCGGCCCTGAAAGGCTTTGACTTCACACTGCTTTTTAAAAAGACAATTCTTGGAAGAGTTGTAGTGCAGATCCAAGAAACTGCTACAAAAAACCCCCTCAAAATTATAGAACAAGTTGGTTTAGAAGCAACAACAGCTAGTAAACACCATCATGTTGCTATACAGTCAGCCTTCCGTATCCATGGAGTCTGCATCCGTGGATTCAAACTTCCTCAGTTTGACAATATTCAAAACATATATATAAATTCCAAAAACCAAACCTTGATTTTGCCATTTTATATATGGGTCACCGTTTCACTACACCACTGTATTTAATGGGACTTGAGCATCCACATATTTTGGTATCCATGAGGGGTCCTGGAACCAAACCTCCATGGATACCAAGGGCCCACTGTACTGTGAGAAGTCATTCTTTTTTAGACCAATCTAGAACTGCCTTCCATCTCAAATTCTCTAAATCTGGCTTCCTGGCACACTACACGTATTATAACACTGGTTAACATCATAGCCTCATGAAGATGCTCTTAGCCATATCTTCTTTCTGCTTCCCATTCTGGACACACACCACATTCAAAACTCATTCCCCCATGCATACAGTATAGTCATCCATCTACCTTGCCCTTAGGATACATCTTTCTTCCTGCCTTTGTCCCTCATAGTTAAAACTGAACATGCCACCCCATCACCATACCTATAAATTTTGTACTTCTATGGCTATTCGTTGCTTTTGTTGTCGTTGTTGCTGTTGTGTTTGGCCAAGTCCTTCTGACTTATGGTGACCCCAGGGCAAATCTATCATGGGGTTTTTCTTGGCAAGATTTGTTCGGAGGAGGTTTGCCATTGCCTTCCCCAGAGGCTGAGAGCATGTGACTTACCCCAAGGTCACCTAGTGGGTTTCATGGCCAAGCGGGGAATCAAACCCTGGTCTCTGGAGTTGTAGTCCAAGGCTCAAACCACTACAGTCTGATTATAAAGGTCATTCTTGGGCATCAGTTCACTCTGTGCATCTGAGGAAGTAGACCAACTCTATGAAAGTTTATGCTACTATCTCTTCCACATAGTTAGTCTCAATGGTGCTACAAGATCCCTTTGCATGATGACATTCCAGACTAACACAGATATGTTTCTGATCTCTAAATCAGTGGCATAGCCGTAGCAACAATCTACATTGGAAGACTGTCCCATGATTAAAAATAAAATAAAAATCTTTGCCCCCAAATACTTAATATTGCCGCTGTACTTTTAACATGCACATTTGAAAGTGCTCAAGAAACAAGAAATGAATGGCAAAGGTGGTCCAGCTAAATTAAGCTGAATTCATCCAGGCCAGTGCTGCCTACTTAGGAACATGTCTCAATACCTAGCCCAACTCAGATTGGCAGCCACCCTCCAGGATTTAACCTAGGCTGAACTAGAGATTCCTGGGTCTTTCCTGGTGGACTCCCATCAAATCATAAACTAGACCTGCCCCTGCTTTAGGTTAGGAAATCAGGTGAAAATGGCACATTCAAAATGGAATGGAAGTTTATCAGCCTCGGAGCTACAGAAAACAGTACTGTATTGGGAATTATAGATCCTGCGGAAGAACACAGAAAGCTGGCAAACTATTGGCCCTTCTAGCTCTATATGGGATGCATCTACACTGCAGAATTAATACAGCTTGACACCACTTTTATTGCCATAGCTCAATCGTACAGAATTCTGGAGTCTATAGTTTTGTGAGTTATTTAGCCTTCTTTGTCAGAGTGCTGGTATGCCACCAAACTACAAATCCCAAGATTCCATAGCATTGAGCCATGGCAGTTGAAGCAGTGTCAAACTGCATTAATTCTGAAGTGTGGCACCAGCCATGGTCAACTTGGATTGGTAGCAATGGCTCCCCTGGCTTTTTGGTTGGCCTCTTTCCCAATGCTACCTGGCCATCCCTGGTGGTCACCCATCCAAGAAGAAACCAGGCCTGATCCCAACCAGCTTCCAAAATCAGACATGATGGGTATGTCTGTATCAAGAAGGTATCTGGTGGCCCTGCTTCTGAGAATCACAGCAGGGTTGTGTCCCCCCCCGCCCCCCCGAAGCTGAGAGATACAGCCTGAGATTTTCTACCTGGTGAAACCATGCTTACAGAAGAAAAAACATCCAGCACTGAAGTAGAGGGAGCCTACATAAAGGCACCAGATCCCCTCTGATCTTGGAAACTAAGCAGAGTCAACCCTGGTTAGTTACTTGGATGGGAGACCAAGGAATCCCAGGGGCTGAAGTTGTTTTTCAAAGGAGGGAACTGGCAAAACCACCTCTGAGGATTCCTTACTTAAGAAAATCTTATGAAAGATCTGCATCTGATCTTCAAAGCTAAGCAGGGTCAGGCCTGGTTAGTATTTAGTTAGTAGTTAGTGTAGTACCAACTATACTAAACTGTATTTAGTTAGTAGTTAGTATGGTACTAACGAATACCAGGTGCTGTAGGCTGTATTTCAGAAGTAACTGGCAAAGCCACCACTGAGGATTCCCTGCCTACAAAAATCCTATGAAATTCATAGGGTTGCCCTAAGTTGACAGGTGTCTTGAAGGTACATACACACACATCTAAATATCTGAAACATGCCAGATCCTGTCTGATCTTGGAAACTAAGCAGGATCAGCCTTGGTTAGTACTTGCATGGGAGACCAACAAAAAATCCCAGGGGTTATAGGATGTATTTCAGAGGAACAAATTGGTAAGCGCACCTCTGAGTATTACTTGCTTAAGAAAATCTTATGAAATCACCCCGAATGTGTCTGATCTTGAAAGCTAAGCAGGGTTAGCCCTGCTTAATACTTGGAGGGGACTCCCCCAACGAATGCCCAGTGCTGTAGGCTGTATTTCAGAAAGAACTGGCAAACCACCTCTGAGGATTCCCTGCCTAAGAAAACCCTATGAAATTCATGGGATTGCCCTCAATTGAAACCCTAAAGGTACCAGATCCTGCCTGATCTTTGAAGCTAAGCAGAATCAGCCCTGGTTAGTCCTTGGATGGGAGACTGCCACTGAATCCCAGGGGCTGTAGGCTGTGTTTCAGGGGAATAAAATACCAAACCACTTCTTCGGATTCCTTGCCTAAGAAAACCCTTTGAAATTCATGGGGTGGCCATATGCCGCAGACAAGCGTACACAATGGAGGAGGCTTTTTCAGGAGCAATGCAGCTGGGGAAGACCGAAGCCAAGGCGAAGCTCTTCTTCCTGGGGAAATGGAGTTCCTCTCTCTCTGCAAGGAAGCACCAGAGAAGGAGGGAGGGAGAGGAAGGGAAATCCCAGACTTCAAACATTCCCCCCCCCCTTTCATCCATATCCCTGCCTGCGCCATATTTCCTCTCCTTGCAAAAGGCAAGATCTGCTGGGCTGGCAAGAGCCTGGGTGCCAGGGATTCCCTTGCTCCAGGGGGGAGGATGCCAGCCAACCAATTCTCCAGGATGGGGTGGGAATGGCAAGGCCCTGGGTGCCCTCCAAAAGGAAGCATCAAGAGGAGGAGGGAGGGAGGGAGGGCAGGAGGGGAATCCCACACCCAGTGGGTGCTGCAGAGAGGAAGCCCTTGCAGGGGCTTTCTCCTCCTCTTCCCTGCCTATAGCAGCAGCAGGCAGCAGGACCACTGCTTCCATCCTACAGCACTGGAAGGAAGGATGGAGGACGTGCAGCAAAGCAGGGCAAGGCAAGCCTGCAGGGCAGGGACTCCCTCAGGAATGGATGCAGAGCACAGAACCAGAGGGACCCAGGGGCAACATGGAGGGCATGGCGGAGCAGAAAATGCCAGGGAGAGCCTGGAAAAGCCAGGATCACTATAAATGGACACACACAATCACTCATACTCACACACACACACACACACACACACACATCGTTACATGCACACACATAAACACACACACACACACACATATCAGCACTTACTTAAACACATTCCTGGGTTCATGTGTGTGTGTGTAGATAAGACAGATATATATACACACACAAATACAAATACACACACACACACATTGTGATGATGTTTTGTGTGTGTGTGCAGATAAGAGAGATATATACGCACACAAATACATGCATATATGCACACATGCATGTCTGTATAGATAGTGTATTTGTGTGTGTGTATAGATAAGATGGATATAGCCATACACACATATACATCTGCACATGTGTGTGTGTATGTATGTATGTGTCTATATATACTGTGTATTTCTCTGTGTATAGATTCAATATATATATCCACACACACATACATACACACATAAACACGTGTATAGACACACACACACACATGTATAGACACACACATACAAATATGCACACACACACATATATATATGTCCATATATATACACATGTCTGTATATATATATGTGTGTGTCTATGTGTATACACGTATATATAAACGTGTGTACATATTTTTGTGTGAGAGACTATACAGGTGTGTGTGTATCTATACATGTACGTATCTATACATATACATACACACGTGTGTGCATATAATAGATATACATATTTATGTGTGTGCATGTGTGTGTGTATATATATATATATATAGTATATTTGTGTGTATATATAAATTTATCTATACACATCTACCCATATGCACATACATACAGGGTGTCCCCAAAATGTATGCACCCTTTAACAGCTAATCATAGCTCTGGCAATGATTTGAAAGCTAAACCAATATATTTAAGTTGTAGAATAAATGCTACAATAGTTCTTTAATCACAAATTTCATCTTAATTGGGAGGGGGGGGTTGCAGCATTAAAAGCTGCTAAGGGTATAGCCACCTTTGGGGGGAGGAGGGGGTCCACTCTGTATCTATTTGGCCCCCTCCAGAGCCAGAGACAGCAGATCCCTGGATCTTTCTTGGGGGGGGGGGAGGTGCCAGGCCTTGGCTGGCATTGTCCCAAAGCCACCTCTTATCTTCTGGGTATATCATAATTTATATCTTCTATCCATCTTGCCTAGACACACACTAAAGAGTTGCTGGTGTCGAAAAAATAAAATTGAGAGGGAATGGGAAGGCTTGAGAGGAGAAGGAAGAGGGCTTGGGAAGGGAAGGTAGCTTGGTATGGCATGGCATGCATGGCTTGGCTGAAGAAGAAAAGAAGAGAGATTGGGAAGGGATGGTGGCATGCCATGCCATGCCATGGCTTGGCAGAAGAAGAAGAAAACGACTTGGGAAGAGAAGGTTGCATGGCATAGCATAGCATGGTATGGTATGTATGACATTACAGAAGAAAAAGAAGAAGAAAAGGACTTGGAAAGGGAAGGTGGCATCCCATGGCAAAAGAAGAAGGAGCAGGAGGAGGCTTGGGAAGGGAAGGTGGCATGGCATGCATGGCTTGGCAGAAGAAGAAAAGAACCTGGAAAGTAAAAGTAGTATGGCATGGCATGGCTTGGAAAAAGAGGAAGAAGAAGAGGAGGACTTGGGAAGGGAAGGTGGCATGGATAAAAATGGCTTGGAAGAAGAAAAGGACTTGGGAAGGGAAGGTGGTATGGCATGGCATGGCAGACAGAAGAAGAGGAGGGGGCTTGGGAAAGGAAGGTGGCATGGCATGGCATGGCATAGCAGAATAAGGAGGAGGAGGATAGGTAGATTGGGAAGGGAAGGTGGCATGTATGGCATGACAAGGCATTGGCAGAAGACGAAGATGAATTGGGAAGGGAGGGTGGCATGACTTGGCACGGCTTGGAAGAAGAAGAAGAGGAGAAGGAGGACATGGGAAGGGAAGTTGGCATGACATGGATGGCTTGCTTGGCACAAGAAGAAGGAAGAGGAGGAGGAGAAGAGGAAGAAGAAGACTTGGGAAGGTGGCATCATAGCGATGCATGGCATGGCAGAAGGAAGAGGAGGAGGCTTGGGATTTGGGAAAGGAAGGTGGCATGGCATGGCATGGCACCGACTGCCTGGCTGGCTGTCCGCCTTGCAACAAGCCGTAGGGCGGCAGAGGAGAGCCAGCCAGCCAGCCAGTGCCAAGCAAGCCATGCCAATGCCGATGCCCTGCCTCCTTCCCTTCTTCCCCAGGGGTTGGTTTCTCCCTGGTCCTTGGGCTTCCCCTCACTTGGCAAAACCGCACATGGCTGGCTGGCAGGAAAACCCATCCGGGGGAGGGCCTGGCAAGAAGAAGAAGATAGAAGACCCTGCCCCCCCCCAGCCTCTCCTTTGGGCCCCTGCCTGCCTTCAATTCCAGGTCAGCGTTGGAGGAGGAGGAGGAGACCCCCCAAGTCAGTCAGGAGCCCCATCTCCTCCTCCTGCCCTCGCCCTCCATGGCTTCTGCTGCTGCTCCTTCTTCTTCTTGCCCCTTGCCCCTTTAATGCCATTGCCCGGTGCCCACTTGATGCATGCCCAGGCGGGTTTCCTTCTCCTCCTCTTGCCTGGGCTTTCCAAAAAAAGCCATTTTCAGTTCATCCTCTTATGGGAAAGAAGAAGACCCATTTTGCAAAGCGAGAAGGGGAGAGAGGCAGACCCCTTGGCAAGAGGGCCAAAGAAAGGAGGGGGCTGTTCCTCTTAATTCTTCTCCTTCTTCTTCTTTGAGCAAAGTCAGCTCCGATCACCCCCCTCCTGGATCCAACCCCCTTCTCCCCCCCCTTTTTTGCCCCCCCAGCTTTGCAAGTGCAGCCTGCTATTTTCCCCGGGATCGCCGGCAAAACTGCTTCCTCCTGGATCATCATTTCCCTTTTGCAACCCCCCCCTCCGTCCCAATGCAAAAAGAGAGAGAGAGAGAGAGTTATTATTTCTGATACTCACGTTCCGTGCATCCGAGGCTTTGCTGGTCGCAGCAGCACATCCGTCTCTTGCTCGCACTCCTCTTTTTGTGTGTCTCTCTGTGTGTGCTTCCTTTATTTTTTAATTTAATTTATTTTATTCTTGCAAGCCACCTCCAGCGTTGGAAACCTCCTTTTGCAAAGGACCCGGTTGGGGGGGGGGATGGTTGAGACTAGAAACCAAAATATATAGATATAGATTTCTTGTCCCTTTTTTTGCAAAAAAGGAAGCAAAAACCCTGGCTGGCAGCAGGGTCTCCTCCACTGCGCAGGCGTCCCCCAGCCCCAGCAGCGCTTGACTTCCTATTCCTAAAGCAGCAGCAGCAGCAGCAGCAGCAGCGAGGGCTGTTGTGTGTGTTGTGTGTGTTGTTGTGTGTGCGCTTCCTCGCCTCAAAGCCCCAGCAGCCAGCCCCCGTCCGCTTGGCCTGGGCTCGGGCTTCCTCCTGGTCTAGTCTTCCTTTCATTTATTTGGTGCCAGATCTTTGGGATCCCTTGCATTTGGGAGGCTGCATGTCACACACACACACACCCCTTCAGCTCCTTGCTCCTTGGCTTTCCTTGCATGCATCTGCGCATGGATGCATGCATAGATGCATGCAAAGCTGCTGCTGAAGCCTAAGGGAAGCAGGGACTGGAGCAGCCAGAAAAAGAAAAATGTGTGTGTGTGCAAATGAATTGGAAAGGTTCACCTCTGCAATGCATCTTTCCTTCCCCCCCCCCGTATAAGGGGGGCACAGTATTTTTCCTCCCCCCAAAAAACCTCATGTGTAACTTGCACGTCACCATGCGCTTTCCTCTGCCATGTGGAACTGCCATTCATTTCCATCAGAGTTGAATCTGGATTAAAGGCAGAACCAGTCCATAAAGTCGAAGGCTTTCATGGCCAGCGTCCATTTTTTTTTGTGTTTTTTTTTGGGGGGGGGGAGTGTATGTGGTCATGTTCTAGAAGAGTTTATTCCTGACGTTTTGCCCACATCTGAAAATGCCAGCTACAGGTGTGGGTGAAACATCAGGAATAGACTCTTCTAGAAGATGGCCGCATAGCCCAAAAAGCCCACAAAAACTGCAGAACTAGTTGTTCATGCCCAGGGTAAAGCCCTGCTGGGATGATGATGATGATGATGGATGATGATATTTTACAGGGCAACAGTGCCTCTGAGCATAGGTGAAGTGTGTTGCCGTTGCCACTCAAAGGGCACTTTAGGGTTTAGCTGGGGAAATCATGGGTAGTGCCAATGGAACAGCTCTTACCAGGTTCGAGCTTTGGTTTCAGAAGCCTTGGAAATGGGTCCAGGAGTTACTCTGCTCTTTGAAGAGCAAAGGTGGAGCTATTGGCAAAGGTGGAGGGAAGTAGGATGAGAGGAAGGCCACATGCTAGATGGATGGCCTTTATTAAAGAGACCACAGATATGAGTTTGCAGGAGCTGGACAGAGCAGGCAAGAACAGGGAGGCCTGGAGATGTCTCATCCATAGGATTGCCATGGGTTGGGTTAACAACAACAACAACTGGCAAGTTCAGCATTGAGATATAGAGTGTCTAGATCAAGGGAGTATAGTGTCTAGATCAAGGGAAGTCATAGTGTCACTCTATTCTGCCTTGGTCAGGCCCCACCTGGAATACTGTGTCCAGTTCTGGGCACCACAATTCAAAAAAGATGTGGAGAGACTGGAGCGTGTCCAAAGGAGGGCAACTAAGATGGTGAAGGGTCTGGAAACCATGCCCTATGAAGAACGCCTTAGGGAACTGGGGATGTTTAGCCTGGAGAAGAGAAGGTTAAGAGGTGATATGATAGCCCTGTTTAAATATCTGAAGGGGTGTCACATTGGGGAGGGAGCAAGCTTGTTTTCTGCTGCTCCAGAGAACAGGACCCACAACAATGGATGCAAGCTCCAGGAAAAGAGATTCCTCCTCAATATTAGGAGGAACTTCCTGATAGTAAGGGCTGTTCGACAGTGGAACGCACTCCTCTGGAGAATGGTGGAGTCTCCTTCCTTGGAGGTCTTTAAACAGAGGCTGGATGGTCATCTGTTGGGGATGCTTTGATGGAGAGTTCCTGCATGGGTTGGACTGGGTGGCCCTTGGGGTCTCTTTTAACTTTATGATTCTATGATTCTATGAGATTAGCAGACAGGTATGAGAGGTGGCATGGTTAGAGTCATCAGGCTAGGACAAGGGCCATGGCATAGGGGCTCATCCTGACAGTCCCCATAAGTCATGCTCTCAAAGCTAAGGCCTCCAAATGCAAGTCACCTTGTTGAAGCATGTTGGCACATCCATTTCAGTAGCCTTCATCTCCAGCATAAAGCAGGTCTTTTGTAAAGCTAATGGATCTTTAGGGTTCCTGGGAGACCAATTTTCCCTCCAGTGCTTTTGCAGCTGGGATAGTTGACAAAATTTGGTAACCTTAAAGGCACTAGAAGATCCTTAATACACACACACACACACACACACATATAATTATAAGGGGCTTGTACCTTAAAGGTTACCAAATTTTGAAAGCACACAACTATATATGTACATGTATATATATCTATATATAAATATATAGATATGTCATTTCCAACTTACAGTGATCCCAAGGCGAACCTGTGATCGGGTTTTCTTGGGAAGTTTCTTAAGGGGTTTGCCATTGCCATCCTCAGAGGCTGAGAGAGTGTGACTTGCCCAGTGACACCCAGTTGGTTTCATGGCTGAGGAGGGATTCAAACCCTGTTCTCTTGAGTCATATACATGCATACACACATACATGTATATTTACATACATACATACATACATAATTATATATTAATAATACATATGTGGAATCATAAGAGGTGGGGGATGTCTCCTTAGCCATTGCCACAAATCCAGCCTTAGCCCCTCTCCAATGATGGTGATCCCATATCAGTGAAGTGAAGGAATGACTCCATTTTTAGTCTAAACCTTATGGTAACTGTCTAAGGTGCTGGACACTGTCCTCAATATAAATTGAGAACCATGGACAGCACCTTTAAATTTAGATGTGAAACCAGGGTGGATTCACTCCCCCACTGTTTAGCTGTGGATTTCTGCCTTGGCAAAGGGGGGGGGGGTCAGACTGGATGACCACTCGGTCCTTTCTCCGCTATATGATTCTGTAACATAGGAGCTTGTGGTCACTACTGGATATCCTTGCCAGATGGCTGCTCTGTCTCTGCTTGGATGCTTCAAATGAGCCTGCTCATCTTCTACACAATTGATTCTACTTTCAAACACTTTCCCATCAAGACATGTCTTCTAATGACCACACAAAATCTATATTTCTGTAACATAATCCTGCCACATCTGGTTTTACCTTCTAGGGGCAGCAGAGAGCTGCTCATTGCTCTCTTCTGCTGCTTCTCAGCCCTTCAACACTGAAAAATACTTTTGGGTTACAAACTGTGCTATTTTAATACCAATGTTTTATTGCTTATTAACCATTTGTTTCTTGTGCAAGAAAGACAGGCAGTCTCTTTTTTTCTGCCTCCCTCCAAAGGTAACTAGATCAAGGAAAGATTATTGCTCAGGTAAAGGTATTCAACTATTTCAAATTTCTGCAACAAGGTCAGCCTACCCAGATTTTTTTTTTTTTTTCTGGTGAAAACAGCCTTCGGCTGTAAGGGATTTAAAAACTGCCGTCTTCAAATGGAAACAGATGTGCTGAACTCCTGTGCTGGATTGCTACAATAAGCAATTTAGGCCCCTGGAGATGCTTGCTTCAGAGAAATCCCACAATCATTCTGGAAGAAAAGACTTGAAAACCGAAGACTGGTAAAAGAGACAAAGAAAACTACAATTTTTTAAAAAGACATCCCTGTCCCTCCAGCTATGAATGAAGCTAGGTCACACTCCCCCCCTCCCCTCCTTTGGAGAATGTTAGTTCAGCTGGAATAAGATGGAAAAGATACTTGGTAAAGGCCAGCATTGAAATGGGATGATCTTTGCAATGCGTTTGTGAAAGGCAATCTGTTAATTTCTTCCATCCTGGGGTTGAAATGGGGAAATCCTGCCTGTCTCTTTTAATTCTAGCCTATATTTGTGACATGCATAATTTGGCACATGGCGCAAAGGGAAAGAATGGGAGAAATAGGGATTTTTCAATGCAATCCTGTGCATACAGTCTGCCCTACCTATCGCCAGATTCTTTATCCACAGATTCAAGCATCAACAGCTTGAAAATGTTCAAATAATAATAATAATAATAAATTCCATTGCTTTTAAATTCCTTGCTTTTGCTGTTTTATATAAGGAGACCATTTTACTATGTCATTGTATTTAATGGGACTTGAGCATTTGTGGATTTTGGTATCCATGGGGGTGCTGGAACCAAAATCCAGCAGATACCAAGGGCCCACTGTATTTATGCACTGCATTTATATAATTGTCCTATTGCGTTCCCTTCTGCTGACAGCATCTCCTCCAACATTTCACAGAAGAAAACTGAGATGTATGTGACCAGGTCATATCAGGGTATGGTCAAGATGCCAGAAGTTATTTAAAAGGAAGAATAGACATGTTAACAGTTTTATTTTTACCTAAGTCTACAGGGAAAGGGCCAATTGCCAAGGGGGTCAGACAAGGCTGCATTTTATCAGCCTGTTTATCTTGTATGGTGAAAATATATGAAAAGGCAGGATTAGACTCAGGCATGAAAACTGGAGGAAGGAACCACAACAATTTAAGATACCTAGATGACACTGTACTACTACCAGAAAATAGCAAAGACTTGGAACTGTTAGTGATGAAAGTCGAAAAAGAAAGTGCAAAGGGAGGTTTACAGCTGAATATTAAGAAAACAAAAATGATGACCGCAGATGGTGATGCTATCATGGCCATGCTATCATGTTTTTTGGGGGGGAGGCAAGATTTGTTCAGAAGAGGTTTGCCGTTGCCTTCCCCTAAGGCTGAGAGCATGTGACTTGCCTAACGTCACCCAGTCGGTTGCATGGTCCAGTTGGGAATCAAACTGGTCTCCAGAGTCATAGTCTAACAATCAAACTACTAAACCACCCTGGCTCTACATCACTTTAAAGCAGACAATGAAGATATTGAAAGAGTTTAAGATTTCCCATACCTTGGCTGACTCAAGAAATCAGAAGACTGAGACTTGGAAGAGCAGCTATGAAGGAACTAGACAAGATCCCGAATATTAAAGTTAATATTGTTCATGCCATTGTATTTCCATTTTCTGTTCATGGCTGTGAAAGCTGGACAATGAAGAAATCTGATTTGAAGAAAACCAACTCATTAGAAGTGTGGTGCAGGAGATGGTACCATGGACTGCTAGAAAGACAAACGAATGGGTGTTACAGCAAATCAAGCCTGAACTGTCCCTAGAAGCCAAGATGACTAAACAGAGACTGTCATATGATGAAGACATGACTCACTAGAAAAGACAATAATGCTTGGTAAGGTAGAAGGCAACAGGAAAAGAGAAAGACCTCTCTGCAGATGGATAGAGTCCATCTTAACAGGGCTCCATCAAAACCTGAACAGGGCTGTTAATAAGTGACTTGGAGGTCTCTCATCCATAGAGTTGCAGTAAGTCAAAGTCGACTTGATGGCAGTTAACAAAAACAATGCTGAGTTACTTCTGTGTATAGTACTTTCACATTTTGAATTCAGTTTGCAGCAACTGAAATTAGACGAAAATAAAAGGGAAAGTGGGAAGAGGAGAGAGAAGCTGGGACATTTTTGAGCATCTCAAAAAATGGGACAGCAGGCGATTAACTGGGACTGTCTCTGCCATATTAGGATAGTTGGAGGGTATGTGACAGGCCAGTGTGTGGTACAGCCTCACAAATGCAATCCTAGGCATGTTTACTTGAAAGAATGGTTTACTTGAAAGAATCTGGCTGAATGAAACTATGTGTGAAAGGGATCTAGGAGTCCAAGTAGACCATAAGTTGAACATGAGTCAACAGTGCGATGCAGCAGCTAAAAAAGCCAATGCTATTTTAGGCTGCATCAATAGAAGTATAGCATCTAGATCAAGGGAAGTAATAGTGCCACTCTATTCTGCTTTGGTCAGGCCCCACCTGGAATACTGTGTCCAGTTCTGGGCACCACAATTCAAAAAGGATGTGGAGAAACTGGAGTGTGTCCAAAGGAGGGCAACTAAGATGGTCAAGGGTCTAGAAACTATGCCCTATGAGGAACGCCTTAGGGAACTGGGGATGTTTAGCCTGGAGAAGAGAAGGTTTAGAGGTGATATGATCGCCCTGTTCAAATATTTGAAGGGATGTCATATTGAGGAGGGAGCAAGCTTGTTTTCTGCTGCTGCAGAGACTAGAATGTGGAACAATGGATGCAAGCTGCAGGAAAAAAGATTCTACCTCAACATTAGGAGGAACTTCCTGACAGTAAGGGCTATTCTACAGTGGAACACACTCCCTCGGAGTGTGGTGGAGTCTCCTTCCTTGGAGGTCTTTAAGCAGAGGCTGGATGGCCATCTGTCGGGGATGTTTTGACTGGGAGTTCCTGCATGGCAGGGGGTTGGACTGGATGGCCCTTGTGGTCTCTTCCAACTCTATGATTCTATGATAATATTGGAAGACTGTGAAATCACTTTGCTCGGGAATGAGGCATCTGTGTGGTCCCCCAATGCTGTTGAACTGCAAGACCCAATAGAGAGGGATATTGGGAATTGTTGTTAAACGACATGTTGATGCCCATTCTTGTGGTTGTAGTAGTGACTGTGTGCCTTCAAGTTATTTCTGACTTGTGGTGACCCTAAGGCAAATCTATCACAGAAGTTTTCTTGGCAGGATTTTTACAGAGAGGGTTTGGCTTTGCCTTCCTCTGAGGTTGAAAGAGTGTGACTTGCCCAAGATCATCTAGAATGTTTCCATGGCCAAGCAGGGATTTGAACCCTGGTCTCCCAGTGTCCCAATCCAACACACAAACCACTACACCATGCTGGCCTATGAAAGCCCATATATCCTCCAGTTTGACTGATGGAGATGGTTAGACTGCAGGAAGAGGAGGAGGATTTCCAATCCCCTGCAAAAAAATTTCCAGAGGGGTTAGCCACGTTGGCTTATTGCGATAAAAATAACCAAAGCATCTTGCGGCATTCCTTTCCCCGCTCTCCCTTTGGCAGAATGTGTTACAGCCTGTATCCTTGCATTGGATGAAGAGAGCTGGAGTCTGCAGAAGCTTCTGCCAAATAAAACTTGTTGGTCTGCATGGTGTCACAAGATTCTTGTTTCACCACAACAAGGGCTTCTTTGAGAGTTGTTTCAATGCATCCTGTTGCTTCAGAAATGGAGAGGGTTTTTTTTTTTTTCAACTGTTGGTTGGCTGGAATGACCTTTCACTTTTTTCTCGCTGTGTCAGATCCGGAAATCAGATCTGATCTGAAATCAGTTGTGATGTGATATCATTTTTCTCTTAATTGTTGAATCAGGTTTTGTTGCTGCTCCAGTTGGCACAATGATAGCTTTTCAACTTGAGCTGAAAATCTCAGGTGTCAGTTTTTCAACAGGAAAAAAAAAAGTTCTTGCTTTTGCAGAGAGGATGCCAGTTATTTAGGGTTCAGTGCAAGCAAGCATTTTATTGCACTTAATTTCAGTGGTACTGAATGCAAGTAAAAGTATTTGGGGCTGCAATTTTGCATTTTATTGCACTTAATCCTACTGGTTCTGATGCAAATAAACACATTTTTAGGCTGCATTCTTGCATTTAATTGCATCCAAGTGGTTTTGAATCCAAACAGAAGTGTTTGGGGCTCTAATCATACTCTATTAAAATCAGTGGGAGTTTTGCTATAGTGAAGAGTGCATTAAAATTAAATTGTACATCAAGAATATCCCATATGTGTGGTAAAGGACAGTATGTGAATCCTTCAGAAACATGACAGATTGAGGGTTATTAAGTTATTCATAGTGTGGAAAGAATACCGTAGGTAGAGGAAAAAACAAAAAAGAATGCTTTCATTTTCTCTCCAAACATCAGAATACAAAAGTGAACAGATCAATGGACTGGCAGAATGTTTGGGTCAGAGAAATGAAAATATTTTTTTTTCTTACAACACATTCGTTTATGCAAACAGAACACAAAGGAAGCTGTTTTGAGGGGGGGGGGGGAATTCTAAAATTCACATTTTGTGTTGCAGAATTAATTCAGTTTGACACCACTTTAACTGCCATGACTCAATGCTATGGAATTCTGGGATTTCTAGTTTTGTGAGATGTTTAGCCTTCTCTGTCAGCAAGCTCTTGGTGCCACAACAAGGTACAAATCCCAGGATTCCATTTGATGGAGCCATAGGAGTTAAAGCGGTATCAAACATAATTAATTCTGCAACAGCCCTTGTTCTCTGGGTTAACTAATATCCATACTACACAGTTATACTAGTATGATTCCATTTTAACTGCCATTGCCACATCCTATGGGATCCTGGGATTTTTATAGTTTGTCAGGAATTCTGAATGCTCCCCCCTAAAGTGCAAATCCCATGATTCAATAGGATGGAACCACAGCATTAGAAGTGTATAGTGTGTAAGGGCTCAAGGAAGGCAACTCCTGTTTCATGCCTGAAAAGGAACCTGGATAGAAAGGAGAAAGACGTACATAAATTTTAGATTTCCATGGAATGTGGGGTCATCCATTACATATCCCTGTGTCTCAGCAATCCTAGCCTATTCTAGGATAAGGAAACTTCATCTCTCTAGAGCAAGGTTACTGGACTACAACTCTCATCATCCTTGATCATGGGTCATGTTTGCTGAGTGTGATAAAAACCAACATCTGGAGGGCCACAGGTTTCCAATTTTGCTTAATCCAGTGCAATCTGCAACCTCTTCATCCCATTTTTAAAAATACATGCCAACAGTGTGGCTGCAAAATCAAGCCAGCTTCCTACCTCACCCTTCCTCCTTTGCTTCATCATCTCACCTGAAGAGGGGTTGTAAAGAAGGCGACAATTTCCTCACTGTTTTGTAAAGCCTGGAAAAGTTATTTTTTTGGTCCTGGGATCCCCTCCCCCCTGTCCCAGCCTGGCCATATTGGATAGAACATTCTAGCCATTAAAGTCTAAAAAATAACTTTCCAAACTCTGGGCAGTCGAAGGCTTTCTGATGTTTCACCAGTATCTGTGGCTGGCATCTTCAGAGAATGCATTCTCTGAAGATGCCAACCACTGATTCTGGCAAAACGTCAGGAATAAACTTCTAGAACATGTCCACATAGCCAACAAAAACTCACAAAAAACTTTCAAAACTCTCTTGTTTTGTAATGTTTGGGTGGTGCACGAATAATTGCGTAATGACACTCCCTGCTGTGAGAGATATTGTAGGGCACCCGCTTCAAGAGCATATTCTTCTTCTTATGTGCCCTCAAGTTGTTCTGATTTATTGGATTTTTGTGTGTGTGTATGTGTTTTTTGGCAGGATTTGTTCAGAGGAGATTTGCCATTGCCTTCTTCTGAGGCTGAGAGCATGTGACTTTCCCAAGGTCCTCCTGTCAGTTCCTGATATGACCTTTTTATAGTAGTTTCCCAGGTTGGTTTATTTTAACCTAGTATAAAATCAGGGTGGGTTGGAGAAACAAAACCTACGACTTTTGATTTGGTGTGCAATTGTGTCCAAAACAACTTCAAATGACAGTGTTGGGAAGGATATGTTAGACAACAGCTATGAGCAGTGATGATTAAATGGTGCCTAGGTGGACTAGGTGGATCCATAGACTGATTTTGGAACTAGCTCCACTATTAACATGTGAAACCACTTCCTTCCAACCAAGTGTCCCACAAGTATATAAACTCCACACACTTCCATGCCACCACTTGTTAAGGTAACAAAAGGGCAATTAACCCATTCACAACCAATTATGCAAAGAGAAGCACTTGTGAAGATTTCCAACCAGGTTCAGCTTTTATTCAGACAGCATCAGACTGCATGCAGTGTTCAATTGGGAATCATTCCACCAACTGACCCCCTCCAAACATGGCGCAAACTGTTTTTATTAACCCACAAAATATTCATTGAGCATGGGGGTTTATCACACTAGAGGGCAAACAGGATTTAAACAGGAATTAAACAGGAAATGCCCTATGTTAAACATAAGGCAACAGGAAATGCCCTATGTTAAACATAAGGCATTTCCTGTTTAATTCCTGTTTAAATCCTGTTTGCCCTCTAGTGTGATAATCAGCATCAATATCCACACATTTCCACTTCATTTCATTGCATATATCACTATCTAGCTAGCTTACTGACTGAAACCGCTTGCTATAGCTTAGTTCTTTGTATCATTCTACTTTTGGGGAATGTAGCCAACAACTGGTCTTATCTACTTTGACTTTGACTTCAAGGCGAAAGCTTGCTATTGTTCTCCTAATCACTCCTTGGCTTCCCTCCTCCCTCCTGAACTTGTGGGCTGTCTCGCCCCCCTTTCACTGCTCAAACTCAGACGGAATTCAAAAGGATAAGTTTTTCCTTTAGCTCTATTTCTCACTGTGGCTGAACTGTTCATTATTGATCATTAATGGCAGAGATTATTGATTAATTTCCTTAACACACCCTCTGAAGATGCCAGCCACAGTTGCAAATGAAAGGTCAAGAAAAAGTTCTTCCAGAATGTGGCCACAGAGCCCAAAAACCCATACAAAACCATGGATGCTGGCTGTGAAAGCTGTCAACTTCACAATGATCCTGGAAGGTTCTTATATTTATGTGGACTGATTAGTTTTCTCTTTTCTCAGGCACAGTACCCTGCAGATGTCTAGCCATTAAGAGCATCCTTCCACTTAAAAAGAAAACATTTTAGGATGGAAGGTGGAGGAGCTAGGTACAATCTTTGTGCATTGGGTAGGATTTAGACTTAATTATCACTTCCTACTTTTTGATTCCACCCAGCATGAATCATCTCGCAGCTACAGCCCTAACATAGTCAGCTAGAGAAAGTTCCTTTTTCTCTAGTTTCTAGAGTGACTGTCCATGGGAATCATTTGGCTAACAGTCTGTGTGCAGCTCTTAGGGAATGTTGTGTTGCCCTTGGATCCCCCCCCAACACTCTCCCGAACTCAGCACCCCCCAAAAAAATCTCTCTCCATTTTTTGTTGGAAAAAAACCCTCTTAAAACATTGAAAATAACTGTTTTTAGGAGCTATCACAAAACAGCAGAACCTCTCCTTGAAAGTGGGAGTAACACAACATCATTTTCATTTGCCCAGAATGGTGGCCACAGCGATATGGCACAATGTGGCACTTCCAGCTCAGAGGTACCA
Organism: Urosaurus nigricauda; assembly: GCA_034509955.1. NCBI lineage: Eukaryota > Metazoa > Chordata > Lepidosauria > Squamata > Phrynosomatidae > Urosaurus > Urosaurus nigricauda. Next base: position 7,399,916 of record JAOEGL010000004.1, read on the forward strand.
TAGCCCAGAGGTGGGAAACTTTGGTGGGCTGGGGGTTGGCCAGCAACACCTACCATGCAATATAGATCAAATTTTGAATGATGCATCAACATTTAAGAAAATTTCATTAATGCAACAGGACTAATCTAGCTAAGAAAACTGGCTGGAATTAAGAGGTTGTGTCTAGCATACTCAATTTGTCGGTTCAAAGTCATATCCAGTATGGTATAGTATGGGTTGGTGAACTTTAAACCAAGATACAGACAAAGTGTATTAAATAGTCTGTCTCTTTTATTTTCATCCCCCCCCCCCCCTTTTCAGTAGAAAATAATAAACTAATTTTTGGAACCGCTTAATGTTCAAAAATGAAAAGTCAGGGTAAAATATTATTATTAAAAGTATTTAGTGCAGTGACTCTTCAATGGTGGCTTGAGGAGCTGAATGGTACACTATCAACTGGTCACAAAGAAAACAAATGAGGAAAATGCTGGATAACTGAAGGGTTCCGCTTGCTTCTTCAGCAGTTGCAGGAGAAGCAAAGGATTCTGGCACCAGAAGGTAACTGCAAGAGCTGCATCTTTTAAGAATCTTCTTAAGACGCAGTTATAAGATAAAACCATGCAGAAACTCTGCAAACACACACACACTGAGAACATCGAGGTGCAGTGCAGAAAAGTTTTCAGGACAACTTTTTAAGGTCATTTCCATTCTTAGTACAAGAAGTCCAACTAAAATATTACATGCTTTGCCCCTGCTACAGGAAGTAATGGCTGGGAATCCTAAATTAAATTGTCTCAAATTATCTTTGTGAAGCTTGTGCCCAGGATTCCTGCAGATCTGGGTTGATTTGACGTGCATAATAAACTTATGCATAGTAAACTTGACATGCATAATAACCTTGTTTTCTGTCATGAGATGGAGCGATGGCTGCCGGCTTGGATGACTGACTCTGACAGGAGGTTAAAAGATTCCCAGAAGAGGCTTATTGGTGGCTATTAGCCATAGCAAATGAGATTTGCAAGGACGCAAAATCATAGAATCATAGAGTTGGAAGAGACCCCAAGGATCATCCAATCCAACCCCCTACCATTCATGAAGACACAATCAAATCACTCCCAATAGATGGCTATCCAGCCTCTCTTTAGAAACCTCCAAAAAAGGAGACTCCATTACTCTCCATGGCAGCATATTTCACTGTCATACAGCTCTTACCATCAGTAAGTTTTTTCTAAAATTTAGGTGGAATTTCTTTTTCTTGTAGTTTGAATTGATTGCTCCATCTCCTAGTCTAGCAAAGTTTGCTCCTTCTTCCATATGACACTCTTTCAAATATTTAAACATGGCTATCATGGACATGTTCCAGTGTATCATCACTGCCCAGAGAATAGCTCCCAGTGAACATTCCCACCACACTCTCCTCCAGAATGCCCTATGGTGATAGAAGCAGGTACAATAACACCCATCAGCCATAGGTCTCAAAGGTCATGTCGAGAGAGAATGGGAGCTATTGTTGAACAACATCTGGAGGAGCACATGCTTCTCTTGCTTGCTGCAAGGCAGAGTTGGGAAAGTGTGGCCCGCACCTTCTAGCATTTCAAAGATCAAAATTGGGAAGCTTGGAACCAAGCAATACAAGAGTGTCCTAGTAAGAACAGACAAGCTAGGAGAAGCTGCAGCAGTTTGCTTTTGCCTGATCCTACTGGGAAGGGCAATTTTCCTCCCATTCTTTCCTCTCTCTCCTACTGAGTTAACTGAGTGTAAACCTGGTTTGCAGCAACTGAAGAAAGCTTAGGGCAAAGGAGGAAAGGAGGAGGAGGAGAAAGTGGAACATTTTAAAAGCAGCTGAAATTGTGGGACAACACAGGTTTACTCAGGACTGCCAAATCAGAACAGCTGGAGAGTATTCAGCCACATCCTCCCCTGCACCCCCCCATGATTTTTTTTTTTTTTTTTTTTTGCCCCCAATGGTCTTAGAGAGCATGGGAGCATTTTCCTTATATTTTGGTGGAGAGTTACTATAAGACTAGGAGAAGCCTTCCTTAAAAAACAGGAAGTGATTTCCTGATCCGTTACACATATAACAGCATTTGGCATGGCCAGTATATGACAAAAATGCTCCCACATCCCCTTAGAAGATGTTAGGGAGCAAAAATGTGAATCTTCCAAGATCTCTTTGGGGGCTAATGCAGCTGGCCATTCTTTAACATTGTGAAGTGTAAACCAGCCTTTTCTTGGGCTGCAGCTGCACTGCAACATTAACGCAGTTCGATACCACTTTAACTGCCATAGCTCAATGCTATGGCATTCTGGGATTTGTAGTTTTGTGGGATATTTAGCCTTCTCTCATTGCCCCACATAGGTTTAGCAACTTGGAAAGCTTATTGAAAGTTTGGACTTAAACGTAGAGTGGATTCATCACTCCAGCTCTCATGGAATCCTCCAGATGCAATTGAATAGTGAGGGAAACTTAGGACCAAGCAGCACCTTACAAAGGTGGCCTGGGATTGGATCTTATTTAATGCCGATCATGCAGAGGCACTGAATGTGATCACACAGTAGGCTAGAGTGGTGGGGGGAACATACACAGTTTTTCTGATTTGCCATTTTCCAAGTCAAAAGACCATCCCAACCTGTTGTTAGGTCCAGCACATTATAAATGCACATATGTTGGAGCAGAATCATAGAATTTTAGTGTCAGAAGGGATTTAGTCCAACCCTTTCCCATGATGGAATACACAACCAACGCACTCCTGAAATATGCCCACCCAGCCTCTGTTTGAAGACCTCCAAAGATGCAGAGCCCACCATCTTTCAAGACAATCTATTACTTTGTTGAACAGCTCTTACTGTCAAAAAGTTCTTCCTAATGTTGAGATGGAATCTCTTTTTTTGTAATTTGAACCCATTGGATCATAGTCTCTGGAGGAGCAGAAAATTAGCTCACCCCATCTTCTACATGACATCCCTCCAGAATTTGTAGCACCTTGTACTACAAAATCTCTCTATATATTAACATGGCTATATCTTTGAATATCACCTCCCAGTTTTCTTTTCTCCATGCTAGCCATACCCAGCTCCCTAAGTTGTTCCTCAGCATGGAACAACTTGGGAAGGCTGTTCCAGTTACAGTTTTGGGCTTCCTGAAGGCATTTGGCTGGTTACTGATGGGAAGACGATGCCAAAATAGGCCAAAACAGCATAGTTCTTCTGATGTAGATTATGAGAATAATGACTGACAGACATTCATAATGTCATCTCTAGATTATCACTTGTTTTAGTAAGTCATCACATATCTCACTCACACAAGAAAATGTCTAATTTTATCTCTCTACCTTCCTGGAGTTTCCCCGCTCTGCATACTCAATGAGAATCTCTGTATTTGCAAGACTGATTGCTGAAAACTACGATGACTACTGCTTTGGTACATGGACTTTAAAAACACAGAAGAATTAGGTACTTTGCTAGGGCCTTTTGGGCCAGTTCTACTATGCAAAATAAATAAAAATAAAATAAAATTCCCCTCTGGGTTTAATGTTGAGAGACAAGGTGGGAAAAACAATGGAAGGAAAAAACCCCAGTAGAAGGGGAGAAGTCTCACGGGGGGTTACTAGCTGATGGTCTGACTCTCGGTGGCCAAGCCAACTGTTTGTATGAGAACAGTTTCAGAGATGTCTTCACAAGATCACTCTCAGATTCATCCCTCTTTCTCTTAAAATGGCCATCTTTCACTCTGAATTGTGTTCTTCTGGAGATCCAGTAGGTGTCGCCCAACTCCAGCAAACATGAACTTTATTACCTTGGCAACAGTTGGGTCCTCTGGAGATGATAAAACCCCCAGACCCTTGAAAAAACAAGGTTCACTCTATTGCTTTCACATAATAGGGTGTTTGTTGGTGAATCGGCTGGTTCTGATGCGCACAAGTCTTGCCTTGGTGGTTTTGTTTCCAAATGAGAACACCCCCCGGCTTCCAATCTGAGATTCTACATCACATCTTGGAAATGATGGACAACAGAGAAACGAATGAGAGTCCCAGATTCCTCCTCTTGTCATGGCCACTTGCGCCTACCACTGGCAACCCTGGCTGTATGGGGGCTTCCTGGGAGCTGTAGCATGAAATATCAACTTTTGTAAACTGTTTCCAGGTGCTTATTCACCCTACTGCTGTGGATCAGGCACTCTGCAGATAGATGCAAAGATTATTTGGAAATGTTCCATACCCACCAACTGTCATGGCTTGGAAGGGACAGTGTTTATCATCTCACTCTTTCATCTGCTTTTAAAATGTTCCACTTTCTTTTTTTTACCACTTTCCCCCTTTGTCCACCACTTACTTCATCTGCTTCAAACGGAGTTCAAAGTATGAAAGCAGGTTTTTTAAAAATTATTATTATTATTAACCTTTATATAGCGCTGTAAATTTACACAGCACTGTACATACAATCATTTAATTAGACAGTTCCCTGCCTTCATGCTTACAATCTAAAAAAGACACGACACAAAAGGGGAAGGGAATGGTGGTGGGGAAGGGGATCAGGTCCAGCAGTTCTTCTCTCCCTCTGAGGCCTGGACCAAGGTGGATGGATTGGAGGGAAGGCTAGTCTTAATTGAGGCCAGGCCCGATGGCATTGGGCCAGTGACACCCTCCCAATCAGATGCCATGGGGAATGGGCCCTACTTCTTCAAGAGAGGCCAGAATGGCAATGGGCCTTAGTCTATTTTCTCGCCCTTCTCAGACTCCCTCATGGTGGACTGAAGAAGGAGGAGGAGGGCTTTGCTCACAGGCAGGGCTGGCTGGAGGATGCTGCCTTCTCATACTTATACTCATACTCACAATAGACCCAAGCCAAAACATCTGATACACAGTAAAATGGCCTTAGTCTGGGAGCCAACTATTACCAGTAAAGCTGACAGCATCCATTCTTTCTATTTTTGGCTCAATAGGTAACCAAGAGAGCACAATTTAGGGATGCTCTGCCATACTGGCTGGACAGGAGGAAGAAGAGCACTAGCAGATCAGCCATGTTCTAAGCAGCAGACTGCAGCATTTGATATGTAAGGCCCTTCTGCTGTGCACCACATGCTTGGTGCTTGATCTTTTGGTAGGGTGCCTGGATCCTTCTCTCAATGAACTAAAGTTTCCAGGATTTGGGAAGCCCTGTATGGCCCCAATATTGGGCTGGGTACAAAATATCAACATTGGACAACACATGTCAATGATTGGGTGCCATTGACCAATGCGCATTGCACAATGCACAATTGCATTGCAGACTATAGGATGTACAACCCCAATATGCAATCGGCATGAAACGTAGAGGATGCATAGCCATAATGGTTAATCAGCATGCAAAGTACAGGAGGCACAACTAGAACTGTAGAGTCAGAAGAGACCACAAAAGCCATCCAGTCCAACCCCTTGCCATTCAGGAACACAGAACCAAAGCAACACCCACAGATGGCCATCCAGCCTCTGTTTAAAAAGCTCCACACAAGGAGACTCCACCACCCTCTGAGGGAGTGTGTTCCACTGTTGAACATCTCTTACTGTCAGTAAGTTCTTCCTAATGTTGAGGTGGAATCCTTTTTCCTGTAGTTTGAACAAACCCATTGCCCTGGGTCCTAGTTTCCAATAGCCTCCAATAATCTCCAGAGGAGCAGAAAACAAGCTTGCACCATCCTTAACATGACACCCCTTCAAATATTTAAACAGGGCTATTATGTCACCTCCTGACTTTCTCTTCTCCAGGCTAAACATGTCCAGGTCCCTATGTTCTCCTCATAAGGCATGGTTTCTAGAGTCTTCACCATTTTGGTCACCCTCCTCTGGACACCCTCCAGCGTGCCCATATCCTTCTTGAATTGTGATGCCCAGAACTGGACACAATATTCCACGTTAGGCCTCACCAAAGCAGGTACTATTACTTCCCTTGTTCTAGACATTATACTTTTATTGATGCAGCCTAGAATCAAGGAAAAAAACGATCATTAGACCTGCAGCAGAAAACACGCCTGCCCATTGCCATGAACCGTTCCATTGCAGAGGCTATGAGGCCAGTAGTGTAAACCTGAAAAGATCACGGAGGACTGGCAGTGAGCCTTCCTAATGGTAGCTAGGAAAAACTCTCTCTCATGAGTGCTGTAGGTCATGCCACATGAAGCATGAGCCTGCAGCTGTTATTGTACACATTTTACTAGTTGCCTAGACTTTGAAAAATTCTTCTCCCCACATAGATATCATCATATTGCCTGGTTGCCATATTAGCTGGTTACCAGATCATATGGGTTACCAATTGCCCTCATGCCCATTTCTGCAGTGAGGACCAGTGTGGTGTACTGATTTGAGTGCTGGATGACTCTCAGTTCGGCTCTTTTGGCTAAAATCTCAGTTCGGCCATAGAAATCCACTGAGTGAACTTGGGCAGTCATATGCTCTCAACCTCAGAGGATGGAAATAGCAAGTCCTTTCTGAAGAAACTTTCCAAGAAAACCCAGAGATAGGTTCACCTTACAATCTCCATAAGTCATAAATGCCTTGAAGGCACACAACAACAGCAACAACAACAACAATTTCTGCAGATTCAGAAGCCTTTCCAGCCCAGTTCTCATCCTTTGCTTATCTTGCAATTGTAACATTACAAGGGCCATATGTATGGCATGACAGAGGAGAATCCCTGTTTTCAGGTTCAGATCACTAAAAATTCAGGAATGAAATCCTATTTACCTAGCATCCCTAGTCAATAGTGATCAGAAAGATGGGTGAATCTCTTTAAAACTCAATTTTTGGAATTCCCCCTCCAAATAATTTTGCCTCCCTCCCATTTTGTGATCCTTTATGTGAAAGAATTGTTTATTTTCCCCAAGCCTTTGAAGTTATATTTTTAGTATTCTCTGTGGTGTAATCCTACTCTGCTCTTCTAACTGGGGTTATGACTGTGTTAGTGATGTGCTGTTCATGGTAAATGTGTTGATAATCCTCTGTTCTAAATGGAAACCATGTCTTCAGTTCCATTTCCTCTTTAGCAAGTGAAGAAGACATAAGCCAAAATGTTTTGCTTATTTTATTTATTTTAGTTCTGTTTCTTAATCGCATCAACAAATACATAACTTTCTATTATTTGCACTGAATGTATGGGAAGTTTTAAATGTTATTAAAAATTACAGTCAGCCCACTATATCCACATTTCTCTCCACTGATTCAACCATCCACAGATTGAAAATATTTTAAAAATATATACATTCCAATAAGCAAACCTTGATTTTGCCATTTCATATATGAGGTACCATTTTACTATGCTATTGTATTTAATGAGATCTGAGCATCCATAGATTTTGTTATCTACAGAGGTTCCTGTAGATAACCGCAGCAGATAACAAGTGCCCACTGTAAATTGTTTATAACGATATAGCCTGCTCTGGAATTATTGAATGATGGGAGGCATATATCTTCTACAAAGATAGAAAAATTATTTTTCTTTTTTGGGTTGTTGCTATTTCCATCTTGGCACACAGTTCGGAACCTCATGTGTTGGAAGAAATGTTCTCACTTATCCTGAATAGTGGACTGTTCTCCAGTGTCTTCTCCATGAAGTCCTTATCTTTTAAATTATTTGGGAGTGTTGCCTTTTGACAAGAGAGGCCAAGATCTTGTTTAACAGTTGTGTATCATACATTTACACCAGAGTGGCATGGCAGTTGGGTTTGCCAGATCTCAGAGCCTGACTTTGAAGCTCCAGTTTTCATGGGTCATTTCAAGATGGGATTTGTTGTTGTTGTGTTCCATCAGATCATTTTCGACTTCTGGTGATGCTAAGGCAACCCTACCATGGGGTTTTCTGGGGCTGAGTGTGACTTCTCCAAGGTCACTGAGTAGATTTCAATGGTCGAGAAGGGAATTGAACCTGGTCTCCAGAGTCATAGTCCAACACTCAAACTGCTACAGGGTGCAAATTCTCCAGGTTCTCCCCCCCCCCCCTTTTTTAGCTCCAGTCAAGAGGAAAGAGCTGTGTTCAAATTGCTCCAATGTAGCTAGTGGACCATAGCAGTTGCAAGGCTTAATTGATCTGTTGCTACAACATATAGAGTCATAGAGTTGGAAAAGACCACAAAGACATGCAGTCCAACCCCCTGCCATGCACGAATACACACACCACTCCTGACAGATGGTGATCCAGCTTCTGTTTAAAAACCTCCAAAGCAGGAGACCACACTCCAAGGGAAGGGAGTGAGTTCCACTCCAAGGGAAGGGAGTGAGTTCCACTATTGAACAGTTCTTATTGTCAGGAAGTTCTTCCTAATGTTTAGGTGGCTTCTCTTTTCCTGTAGCTTGCATCCATCACTTAGTGTCTTAGTGTCTGGAGAAGCAGAAAACAAGTTTGCTCCTTCATCCATATGACATTCTTTCAAATATTTAAACATGGCTGTCACCTCTTAACTTGTCTCTCCAGGCATACAGTATATTTACTTAGATTCCTCTTCTCCTCCCAGCTGTTGTTGAGCTAGGTCATACCTCCAGCTAGAAGCAAGTGGGCTAGATTAAATGTTCTTCATCCCATCTTTCAAAGTAAGTGAGAAGGAAAAAAAAACAACAACACCCTAATGTCTTCTTGATTTGAGAACAGCAACCTTGGTTAAAAATTTCTGTCTTGATTTCCAAAGAGTCACATAACATTCTACATGTTGGATTGGTGTCTGAATGACATGCTATAAGCAACTGTGCACAATGCTTAGTGATATCACCTTGGGAGATTTCCTGACTTCATATTTTGGCCTGGAAACCTCAGTACTTGGGACAATCCTGAACTGGAAATTCTCCATACTCCTCTGCTGTGTAATGATTCTACCACTTGTGCAAGCCTGATTATGGTGCTCCCTTGTGCAGCCTTGTAGAAAAGTATCTCCAAGGATGGGGTGCATTTGGTGCAAGAGCTTTAAATGTGCAGAAGGAATGCCTGGCTGTTGCATAAACTTGGGCCTCATTTCATGCTCAAGACTGAATCCAGGAGTACAACATGTAAACTATGAACCTGCATTTTCATGAGCTGAATCCATTTCCTGATTTGCTTTTGAAGTGATGAGGAACACCTCTGTCTTGACTGAATTATGCTACAGTCGGCAAACCAACATCCTCACAGTAAATATAAACAGAGTCAATGCTATGCCAGCATAATTCAACCCTTATGCAGAATATAAACATTGCACAAGGCATGTCAATGACTGGGTGCTGTTGTACAAAGTCCAATGTGAAGCAGAAACTATAGAGTACAGCTGCAGTGCACCACATTCCTGTATGCATGACACTGCCGATGCTGGTGACAGCAGCATGTATCTGTTTGCACTGTGGCAAATAATTCCTCGCGCACGCATACCGTGACTAATACATGCATATCTCACTAAGAGGATGCCAGCCTCAATTTGTTTGCTTTCATCTTGTCTATTACTGTTGACACACACTGGTTTAGAACTGAAACAGCTTCCTTGAAGTTAAACTGAAAGCAGAAATAGTATCATGGAGTTGGAAGAGACCTCAAGGGCTATCCAGTCCAACCCCCTGCCATGCAGGAAGACACAATACAAGTGCTCTCAACAGATGGCCATCCAGCTTCTGTTGGAAAACTGCTAAAGATGGAGACTCCACCACACTCTGAAGCAGTATATTCCAATACCAAACAGCTTTTACTGTCAGGAACTTCTTCCTAACATTTTCCTGTAATTTGAATCCACTGCTCTGTGTCTTAGTCACTGGAGCAGCAAAAAGCAAGCTTGCTCCATTCTCAATTTGACATCCCTTTACATACTGAAACATATCTATCATGTCATCTCTTAAGCTTCTCTTCTCCAGGTAAACATACTCAGTTCCCTAATTTTATTTCCATGGAGCTTGGTTTCCAGATATTTCATCATTTTCGGTTACCCTCTTCTAGGAATGCTCCAGCTTGTCAACATCCTTCTTCAATTGTGATGCCCAGAACTGGATACAATATTCCAGGTAATGTCTGTTGAAAGAATTGAGGGTCATCATCAGCCTACTGCTAGCATCAGATCCTTAATACTCTGAAAACTTCTCCTAGCAGATGGCTTCTCATCCAGTCCTCTGTCCCTCTGCCCTCCTCCCTTCCCTTAGCACTGCTTCTTTCATTTCCCCAATTACTCATCTTTTCATCAGTACCCTGTCATTTACGAGCAACTGTTCTGCACTTCACACACACAAAAGGAACCCATCTGGTTGTTGGAACAGATATCTTAAATGCCACTTCTTCCATTGTTTCACATTCCTTTTTTTATTATTAATGTGTCAGGGTGGAGAAGGTGATCCATGCCTGCTAGTCATAATGCTTCTCCTGTGCCCCCAGTATTGAAGGCCATTTGCCTTTCAGTACCTCTTGCTAAGGAACATGTGTGGGAGGATGCTGTTATACTCATGTCCTGCTTCTGGGCTTCCCATTGATACATTTGGCTGGCTTGTGGGAAGAGAATGTTAGATCAGGTTGGCCTTTGGTCTGACAAAGCAGAGGTTTCTCATGTTTGTTGTTGTTGTTGTGTGCCTTCGGGTCATTTCTGACTCATGGTGACCCTAAGGTGGCCAAACATACATTAGTTAATGGAGCACACCAACGAATTCCAGAAGAAATAAAGTATGTATTTTATGGATTACAGTAAAGCCTTTGGCTGCATAGATCACAAAATGTTATGGAATGCACTCAAAGAAATAGGGATGTCACTACACTTTATTATTCTGATGAGAAACCTGTACTCAGGACAAGAGCCCACTCTAAGGCCATAATATGGAAAAACAAAGTGGTTCCCAATTGGCAAAGGGGTCAGACAAGGGGTGGTGACTAGTAAGGAGCACAGAAACTCTGAGCACCCCCTCAAAAAAAATTGAATGGGTTGTCTTAGTTTCAGCACCTTGGGTGCATCCTAGGAATGGAACCCAAGGCACTATTTTGAGAATAAACATCTTGGAACCTTTAAAGTTCAGAATAAAACTTGCAGTGAATTCATTGTGACCCCCTGAAAATGTAAATCACTAGGCACTGACCACATGCTTAAGTTGGCCACCCTAATGCTTAGTTCCCATTTCAGTATACCCCAATATCACTGTAAGTGACACTTTTGGAGTGGCATCCTATTAGTAGCATATACAGCCCTAAGTCGTTTTTTCAATCACTGTATCGGTTGGTATTCTCATCTGCTCTCAACAATGACAAAAGGTGTGCCCCCCTACAGCTCACCATTTAACCACTTTGTGGATGGTAGAGAGCAGTGGTGAGCAGTGATCCAGCATGATGTAGTGGTTTGAATGTTGGACTATGACTCTGCAGACCAGGATTCAAACCCCAGCTCGGCCATGGAAACCCACTGGGTGATTTTGCACAAGTCACACTCTCTCAGCTTCAGAGGAAGGCAATGGCAAACTCCCTCTGAAAAAATCTTGCCAAGAAAATCTCATGATAAATTCACCTTAGGGTTACCATAAATCAGAAAAGGCATACAACAACAGAGAGCAGCAGGGATTGGAGAAGCCTATAGCCAGATGCAAAATGATTACTTCAACCAGATTCCTACAAACATCAGTGTATGAAGCATTCATTCTGCCTCTGACTATGGTTTTATCCCAGCTTTCCAGTGAGTGCATTCAGTAGCTAACAGTGAATCCATGAGATATTTAGAGGGCAGATGTAGCATAGCCCCTCATGGAAAATAATTACATGATATTGTGCCATACAGTATCTCAGCTATAGTTAGGACTGCAGTACAAGGAATTTTCCAATGTTCTTAGGTGCTCTGCTATTGCATAAGAACATCAGAAGGTTTCTTGTACTGCAGGATACTGATAAGAACATAAGACGTAAACAATGTTCTCTCCTCTGAACTTTTGAAACCTTCTGCAGTTTTCTTCTTCTTACCTCTCCACAGACCACTCTGCTTACATATCTCAACAACACAATAGTTCAGATAATGTTTCTTTGTGATATACTATGTAGACATATTCACTAGTTACTCTTCTGTGGTTAGATATATTACAATGTATTAATTTTGTAACAGGAAAAATATTAGGCATTTTATAGATGTACAATTTTGGGCTGCATCAACAGGAGTATAGTGTCCAGATCATGGGATGTATAGTTCCACTCTGTCCAGCTTTGGTCAAACCACACCTGAGATACTGTGTCCAGTTCTAGGCACTGCAGTTCAAAAAGGATATTGAGAAGCTGGAATGTTCTCAGAGCTGGGCAATCAAGATGGTAAGGGGTCTGGAACCCAAGTCCTATGAGGAATGGCTAAGGGACTGGGAATGTTTAGTTTGGAGAAGAGAAGATGGAGTGGTGATATGATAACCCTTTTGAACATTGGAAGGGATGTCATGTTGAAGATGGAGCAAGATTGTTTTCAGCTGCTCCAGAGACTAGAACACAAATCAATGGATTCAAATTGCAAGAAAGGAGATGCCACTTAGACATTAGGAAGAACTTCTTGATAGTAAGAGCTATTCCACAGTGGAATAGATTGCCTCAGAGTGTGGTGGATTCTCCTTGCCTTGGGAGGTCTTTAGACAGAAGTTGGATGACTACCTCTTGGGAGTACTTTGGCAGTGTGTCCTGCATGGCAAGGGTTGGACTAGATCGCTCTTATGGTCCCTTGCAACCTATGATTCTATGTACTTTTAAATTACCTTCCTGTGATGTGGAATCTAACTGAGAGTCAGTGTTCAATCCTGTGGGATTACTGTGTCAAAAAGACTTCTACTCAAAGGCTGGACAGAGTAACATTCATCATCTACTGTTCAATGACCAGAAGAACTTATTGCTTTGGCTACTCACTGATGTGTATTTTATAGATGTCAAGTTCCTGACAAAATACCTTTGGAAATAGGGACTGACATTCTTTTGGTGAGTTATGATGGTATATGCCAGACATGCACAATTACAACTTGATTTTTTTTGTCATTCTGGAGGCCAAAACTCTTTATGGAATGCACAATGACAAAAATCCACCCTAAACCCATCCTGGATGGTGGCTAGCATGTCTCCATGGAGGTAAAAATAAATTGGTGCCATGAATAACATCCTTGCTTCTGATGCTATCCTGCCCAGCTGGCATCAGCAAAAGTCACATTTTTGTTTGAACAAAAAGAGTTGGCAAATTGGTTTCTGAATATTTGGCCACAAACCAGCAGAGTCTGGAAATGAAACTAAAACAATGATCTGCTGTGTTCACAGATTATTAAGTAGAAAGAAATTGGTGTTTTAATTTGAGGCTGATTCTGTCCTCAAAACAGGTCCAGCATTCTTGGATGGTTCCTTTAAATTTGAGACCTAAACTAGGAGTGGACGTACCACCTCACTGACTTTGGAGTCCCTTCTGTAATTCTTTCTTAGTGGTTGGTTGGAGTTTGGAAAGTTACTTGCATCAAGAAGCGACATAAAAACATGACCTGCTGAATTAATCCATAACTGGGCAGTGGCAAGATGATGCCGTGGGCCCAAGAGCATGGACAGTTTCCCCATCCCATTATATTCATTCTTTTTCAAAGTAAGTTCCCAGGTTCTGCTGCTAGCTCAGAACCCCATCAGCATATATGTAAAATTAGGGATAATTTTTATTTTTATTTGCCCCTCTTTATTTGTGGGCTTGACTTTTGTGGATTTGATTATTTAGGGATTATTTGCTCTCACCTCTGCCATAAGTGACTGCAAGCCTCTTGAAACTGAGAGATTGGGAATTTGCCCCAACAGTTGTAAATCCCTATTAAAGATGCTGTAGGGTAACAGTGGAGATGGCAGCAAGTCCTGCCAGCTGCTTGCTTCTGCCTTGCAAAGGAATGCCCCACCTTGAAAGCATCTGTGGTTGGTTGAATATGTGGAACATACTTTTTGTATGTGTTAAATAAGGTTGCAGGGGGCGGGGTAGAATTTATTCATGATTTTTCCATGGGAGGGTGTCCTTTGCCTCTAACCCTAGTGAATTTGGAGGGCTGACTGAAATTGTTTTTCACAGTGTGCATCACTTTACACTTGCTTACCCGAAACCACATTTGCCATCTTAAAATTCATTCTTCTGATCTGGAGAAATCCTTTTGGAACCCTGAGTCATTAGGCCTTGAATTCCATTTTGGGAGAGAGGTGGGACATACATCCAACAAATAAACAAACATTACATGTAGAAGATGAGGCAAGCTTTTTGTTCTGCTGCTTCAAAGGGAAGAACCCAAACCAATGGGCCCAAATTACAAGAAAGGGGATTCCGACTAAATATTTGGAAGAACTACCTAACACTAAGAGCTGCTGGAGGTGGAATAGATTACATTAGAAACTAGAGAACTCTCCTTCCTGGAGGCTTTTAAAGAGAGGTTAGATGATCATCTCTTAAGCATGGTCTTGGCATGGACTTCCCAAATTCGGTTGGATTAGATGACCTTCAGTATCCCTTCCAGCTCTAGGATTCTACCCCATGCCCCATATAAAAGTAACAAGTTAAGTACAGAAGACTTATAAAGGCAAACTTAATCCGTAAGCCTAGGAGCAGGTGTTAAAAACATTAATTAAATTAATGAACTTTAAAGGGCAATGTATTCCAAAAATGCAGAATATATTTGCCAACAAATTCATTAGCCTTAGAATCTGGTTGTCTTGAGGCATATAAGCTCTTCTTGAACAAGCATCTTCCAGATAAACCTGTCCTCTTGATCAGGAAGAGAAGAGTCCCAAAGGATTGTTCTGAAGTATCATGAATAATGAGAGATTTGCAATGTAGAAACGATTAAGAAATCCTCTTCACTTCTCCCCAGACATTACTATATTCTCTCCTTCTGTATTTTCTGTTGAAATATACTAGCAGTGGACAACAAAGGGCTAGCAAAATGGCATCCTCTTTCAGAAAGAGGTTCTGGTTACTTGAAAGGAGAGCCAGAAGTAGGGTTTGTCACATCTGTTTAAGGAACCTGGCTGAGTGATGGGCATTGTTGCTCTTGAGTTCCAGTATTAAAATTTATTTTTACCTTCACAGAATGCAAATACAACATGCAAGTCATCAAACAAGGGGGTCCAGCTTATGAAACTGCCTGTTTAAAATGGAATTTAAAAGGTAAACAACAGAAACACAGAAAAGTAAAACCATTGGGTTGGACAAGATCACAAGGGCTGCCTAGTCTAAACTATGTAGGAATTCACACTTAAAATACTCCAAAGAGTTCGATATCCACCCTCTGTTATGAGTTTGCAAGACTTGAGTAGAAGACCTTGGAGGTCTGTCATCCCTAAATTTCCTATAAGCTGAAGTCAACTTGATGGTAAATAACACAACAACCTTCTGAGGCAGTCTATTCCATTACTGAGCAGCTCTTACTGTCAGAAAGTTCATCCTAATGTTCATGTACAACATTTTGTAATTTGACTCCTTTGTGAAGTCGAAACCTCCAAAGAAGGAGACTCCATCAGACTCCAAGGCAGCATTTCCCACTGTCGAACAGCTCTTGCAGCCAGGAACTCAATGTTTCTCCTAATGTGAAGGTGGAATCTTTTCCTCTGAAGTTTGAATCCATTGCTCAGGGTTCTATTCTCTGAAGCTGCAGAAAACAAACTTACTCCATCTTCAGCATGACATAGTATTAATAGTCATAGCTGACATAAACCACTAGCAAAATTAAATTATACACTTAAATTACAATATCATATGCACTCTGATCACTACAGCACAGTGCCTCTGGAGAAGGATGGGCAGAGGATGGGCTGTTTGGAATGGAAGGATGGAAATTGTTGTGATACTGAGATTTTACTATTATTAAATATCATTAATTTTTTTTTTAAAAATATTTTTTTAAAAACCCACCACCACAGAAAAGTAGTACCTGAACCAAATTCATTACCCAATTGACAAGGAATCTTGGCATGTTGGAATGTTGATCTAAGGGAGACCATGAAGATTTAATTCTTTCCCAGGAAAGAATGGAGAAACACAAGAAAGGATGCATCCACACTGCAGAAATAATCCAGTTAGCCACCACCTTAACTGCTGTGGCTCAATTCTACAGAGTTCTGGGAATTGTAATTTTATGAGTCATTCAGCCTTCTCTGTCAAAGAATGCTGGTGCCATGACAAACTGCAGTTCCCAGAATTCCATAGCATTGAGCCATGGCAGTTAAAATGATGTCAGACTGGATTATTTCTGCTGTGTGGATGCAGCCAAAATGACACAGTACAGAAGTCACGCTTTTGGGGCTGGGCCTCTTAGCTTTCTTGGCACACACATATTTTGCTTCTACATAATACAGATACTCTCTACAGCTACATAACATTTTTACATATGCAAAAATGACCTTTTCAAGATAGAGACCTTACAGATGTGCCAACACCTAACATTTCCTTGGTTTAGCACAAGTTCTCACTAGCAAATTTTGGAAAGCAGACTTCTTTTCCTAGTTTCAGGGAGGGGAGAGTGGGGAAAAAGAACTCAGTAATAGTGGTTTGAGTGTTGGACTAGGACATTGGGAGACCATGGTTCAAATCCTGGTTGGCTCATGGAAACCCACGGTGTGTCCTTCGGCAAGTCACATTCTCTAGCTCTCAAAGCATAGCAATGGCAAACCCTCTCCAATGAAACTTGCCAAGAAAACCCAAAGATAGCTTTTGACTTAGAGTTGCCATAATTTGGAAATGACTTGAAGGCATACAACAAGAATTTTCCCAGGAGGAAGATTAGGAAAAAAATAAATAAAGCAAGACTTGAGCTATATTGGCTCACATCTGCTCTGTGCCTTTTTGTTTTTTTTATCCCAGCAAAAGCAAAACAAGGAGCCAGGGCTAACCGTGCCTCTCTCTAGTATGTTTCCACATTGTACAAACAATTTTTTTAAAAAAGGGTGGGTGGGTGGGTGGGTGGGTTCAGGCACTGGGCACAGCAGGGGAAAAGGTGATTAAAAAACATGTGTCACCATCAACTGTATCCTGTGGAGTGACCTTAATTGGTTTCAGTTTAACTTCACGTGAAACAAGCTCTCAAGAAGCTGCATTGGATGTTTTCCAGACAAGCAGTGAGAAAGGAAAGGGAGATGAACAACTGGTACATCTCTTCCCCCCTCGCACACTTTTTTAAAGTCAATGTGCCTGAAAGCACAGCAAAAAGGAAGTGCTAGTTCAGAAAGGGGAGCTGCATTTGCACTGCAGAAATAATCCAGTTTGACACCACTTGAACTAGCATGGCTCAATGCAACAGAATTCTGGGAACTGTCATTGGCATCTTTCGCCTTCACTGAGAGCTCTGGTGCCACAAGAAACTACAAAACCCCAAACTCCATAGCACTGGGCCATAGCAGTGTCAAACTGGATTATTTCTACAGTGTGAATGCAGCCAAAGGCACATTTTCATGGCTTGCATGGAACATCTGAAGTGATTCTGAAACACTGATTTGGTGGCTCTCATTTAGTAGGACAATGGATCCAATTTGGGTATCATTCCAAACTTTCAAAGAGTTATCTGGTGCCCTCAACCTATTTAAGAGAGATGGTTCAGCAGCTTGGACAGCAATATTGTTGTTGTTGTTGTTGTTGTTGTTGTTGTTGTTGTTATTAATTTCTTGTCTGCTTTTCCCCAAGGCTTGAGGCAGTTTACACATAGATTCTAGTATGTTGTAGCACCAGAGCTCTCTGACAGAGAAGGCTAAAAATCTCACTAAACTACAATTTCCAGAATTCCATAGTATTGAGCTATGGCAGTTAACGTGGTGCCAAACTGGATTATTTCTGCAATGCAAGCGAACTTTGCAAGGACAAAACATTTTCTTCCATTTGTAGCCTTTCTATGTTTTCCCACTTATTTGCTCTCATAACAAAACCAAATCTGGCAGAGAGAGATTTGAGAAAAACAGAATAGTTCCACAAATATTGATGAAACACAGCTCAGGAAAAGAAAAGGAAAAGAGTTGGATATACTTGTGTCATGGTGGTTGGTGAATCTACTCTGGGTTTTGAAAGCAGTATTCAAAGTGCAAAATTGTGTTCCCAGAATAGGCTCAGCAACCTGACTTTGTTGCTGTATGCGTCCAAGTCATTTTTTTTACAGCTCCACCTTCATGCCTTCTCATGATATGACCAAAGTACAATATCTTCAGTTTCATCATCTTGACTTCCAGGGAGAGTTCAGGCTTGATCTGGTCAAGGACCCATTTGTTTGTTCCATTGGCCACCCATTGTATCCTTAGCACTCTTCTCCAGCACTACAGCAAAATTGAGTCAATTTTCTTCTTGCTGGCTTTCTTCACTGTCCTGCTCTCAAATTTATACATGGTGATGGGGAAATACAAGGGCTTGGACAATTCTGATTTTAGTACTCAGTCATATCTCTTTACACTTTAGATTCTTATCTAGTTCTTTCTTGGCTGCCCTTCCCATTCCTAGTCTTCTTGACTGCAATCTTCATTCTTATCAATGTTTGAGGTGTGGGGACTTGTTTAACTATTTTGATTTCTGCATTATCTAGGTTGGATTTATTTATATCCTCCATGGTCATTATTTTTGTTTTCTTTGTGTTTGGCAGTAGGCCTGCTGAACTACTCATATTTTGTTTTGTGTTTTTGGTGTAGGACACCACTTAGCTTGGAGATTTTTTTTTAAAGTGCATATATTTTTATTAGTATTTTTCCTAATACATGTATTTTTGCCTGCAATTTTTGCCTAAAGGATACATTTTTGCAAGCGGTTTCCCTAATACAGTAGGTCCTTGTTATCCACTGGGGTTGGTTCCAGGAACCCGCCCCCCCCACCCCAATGGATACCAAAATCCATGGATGCTCAAGTCCCATTAAATACAAGGATGTAGTAACATTGTATCCTTTATGTAAAATGGCAAATTCAAGGTTTGCTATTTGAAATTTATACTTTTTTTTTTTTTAAAAAAAAAATATATATATTTTCAAGCTGTAGATGCTTGAATCTGTGGATAAAAAATCCATGGATAAGAAGGGACAACTGTAAGCTATTCAAATGTATGTACACAAACAACACACACACACACACACACACAGTTCTAATATATTCATGTTGTTATACATTTGTAAATTGGAGAACTCTCCTGTTAAATTCAGAGAAGGTGAATTTCAAAAGATGAGTATCTTTTAATTTGCATATGGGTTCATCAGTGCAACATTCAATGAGTTTGCATCATATTTCAACCCATGCAAATTTCTCCTTCAGTTCTAGTAATGATAAGTTCTCTCCTTCTTTCTCTCTGTGTATCTGTTCCTGTGAAGTCAAAACTGATAAGAGAGATGATGCAGGAAATGACAGAGATGACACAGGGAGGCTGTGCTATTGTTAAGTGTTGTCATATCAGTTTTGATTTTTGGTGAGCTTATAAATGAAAAACCTCCTGGACAACCTGTTATCACTAGCCCTACTGAAACAAACACCTTCATTTATATACCGCTTCATAATGCCTAAGCAGTGTCTAAGCGATTTACAACTATAAGATACTTGCCCCCAACAATCTGGGTACTCATTTTAGCGACCTTGGAAGGATGCAAGCCTGAGTCCAGCTTGAGCTCTTTTGCTGGTATCGAACTCGCAACCTTATGGTTTTGAGTGAGTGGCTGTAGTACAGGCATTTAACCATCACGCCACCAGGGTTCTTGCAAACTCAGGCCCATAACTTCCTTGACTTAGGCTGCACCCATTCTGCAGAATTAATGCAGTTTGACTCCACTTTAACTGTCATGGCTCCAGCCTATGGAATCCTGGAATTTGTAGTGTGTTGTGGCAACAGAGCTCTCTGATGCAGAAAGCAAAATATCTCACAAAACTACAAATCCCAGAATTCCATAGTATTGAGCCATGGCAATTAAAGTGGTGTCAAACTGCATTAATTCTGTAATGTAGAATGCAGCTGTCATCATTCCGCAGCCTCCTGAGTTAAATATATGATGAAAGATCTTTCTGCTGGACGATGTAGAATTATTTTTGAATTGCTTTTGGTGGCATCTGTGACATGGTTGAAGTGTGATGTGTGTGTCTTTTCTGCTTCTGATTACCACATAATTCTGCAGCCACACCTGCTGCCTGCACATCTGGACTGACAGGCCCCATTCTGATCAACTTTTGATCCAGGTATGAGAACTCCTTTACTATTTCTATTTCCTCATTGCCTAGGTTCAATTTGCATAAATTCTCCATGGTCATTATCTTTGTTGTCTGTATGTTCACCAATAAGCCTGCCTTTGCACTTTCTTCCTTGATCTTCTTTAGTAGATGCTCTACAAAGCCATGTCTTAACGCGGTTTAAAATAACTTACCTTTTGCTTTGGATTTTGCAGGAAAATCTGGAGCACTCTAGGATGATGCCAATTGGTTGTTCACACGGCATCCTACTGTGCTGCCCAGTATTGCTACTGTTACTGAAACTCCCTCCCTCTGAAGTCAAAAGGTGCCCTGCCATTGGATCAATACTAGATGCCTTGTTTTTGACCTCAGAGGAACTAATTCATGCCAGTGGTGGTGGTGCTGGGTGGCACAACATCACTCAGGAGTGTCCAAGTACTGGGGAATATGGGGTAGCTTTGGAGGCAGAATACTCTGGGGGTATCCTGGAATATTCTGACCTATGTAGACCCACCGATTGACTGGGAATGGCTAAGAAAAAAAAGGAAGGAATTTTCAGCACAGCACTAGTTTTTAGTCACTGATAATAATCCATGTGGTTTATTCAACAGGAATAACTTTGCTAAATGGCAGGCCTCCAGAGAGTCACGGCCTGGTTGGCTCTCGTCCATATCTTTTGTCCCTTATACTGCTTGGTTCTATGGGAGATTCAAGGCCTCCTGATAAAGATCTCCCCTGTCTCATCCTCCAGAATCTCTTCAATTCGCCCTCTCTGCAAAGAAAATGGAAGGAAAGGAAAATGAAGGAGGCTGAAGGGAGAAATATGCTGAGAATTATTTAGGAAAACGTGTATTCCAAATAATTTACAGGGCTAGAGTATGAGAAGGCCTTCAATTGGAGAAAATAATAATAATAATAATAATAATAATAATAACAACAACAACAACCAGCATCTCCCCAAGGATCAACAACAAATCAGCAATAAAAAATCACTTAAAACAAATTAATTGAATTAAATTAATTAAATTAAAACATGCACCCCAGATCATGAAAAGTGCTGAGCATCAGTACTTCTCTTTTCTAGAGCTGTGAAGGTATGCTACAGGGCTTAAAGGACCACATCATGCCCTTGAGACCTTCTTTAGAGCTTTGACTATTTTATTTGTTTACAGCCTCCATGACATGCTTTCAGCCTCAGAGGATGGCAATGGCAAACCTCCTACTAACAAATCTTGGCAAGAAAACTCCATGATAGGTTTGCATTAGGGTCACCCTAAGTTGGAAACAACTTGAAGGCATACAGCAGCAAAGTTGTAAGTAGACAGGTAGATAGAGTTACTTTTTGGTATTTCAGGCTCCCTGAATACCTCAGATAGTGGCCATGAATATTCTAGGGGTTGAATTCCCAAATAGTAACTTTCCCAAGCACTATAGATAATCCGTTTGTTTGGACCCAGTTTGTAGCATAGCTCCCAGAAAGAAGAAAACTTTTGAAAATTTTAATCAGAGAGTTATATTTTTGCCCAACATATACCTGGACTGTGTTCATGCAGTCAGATAATTTTGCAAGGTTCCTCCTGGGAGGAAGGAAGACCTCTAGTCTCACAGCGCCTTTAGCATTCCTCTGGAAGGAAATCAGGAAGTTGATCTCTTGTGCCTGGAGTGAAAAGAAAGAGAATGGCTGAGCATGCACAATTGCCCTAGACTGGACCAGAACATGGTTGACTTGCCAGCATGGTCTACTCAGACTGGCAGCAATCTCTCCAAACTCCACTACCTCACATTCTTTAACTGGTGATACCAAGGGCTGAGCGTTATGGCCTAAACCCAGTTCTTAGTCCCAACCAAAGTGGGCTCACTCAAGTTGGATGTCATCATTTATCACTGAGTTCAGCATCCTGTTCAGTGCAGGATCTACAGCTAAAGCATCTCCAGAACATCCATCCTTTCTCAGCATTACAACTGGCCCTACCTTCTTGGGCAGCAGAGTACAGGCCTGCTCTTTCTTCCTTGTGATACTGAGGTACTATGAGCCCTTGAGGCATTTAAAGAGGGCAATCATGCCGCCCCTCACTCATATCTTCACCAGGCTGAACATGCCCAACTCCTTCAATCTTTCCTCATATGTTTAGTTATCTGTACCACTTATCATCCTTATGGCCCTTCCCTGAACCTGCTCCAACCTGTCTATATCCTTCTTAAAATGAGGCACCCAGACCTGAACACAGTACTCCAGAGGAGACTTGATCACAATGCAATATAGTGGGACTATTACTTCCCTCAACTTGGAAACTATGCGTCTGTTAATGAAGGCTAAAATAACATGAACCTTCTTTGCTGCAGCATCACACTGCTGGTTCAAATTCAATTTCTGATCAAAAGTAATTCCAAGGTCCTTTTCACACATAGTATTGCTGAGCCATATAGCCCCTATCCTATACCTTGAATTTGTTTATATGTGTGGCCTAACTGTAGAATTTTGTCTTTGTCTCTACTGAATTTTATTTTATTATTGAGTCAATGGGATCTTGGTAAGAAACTCTTACATTGGTTACATTGATTCAGTGGGTCTGCTCCATCTGTGACTAATACTTGGGATTTAAGCCTCCCTCTCTGACATCAAGAGATGGGAACCTGTGAACTTTCAGATGCAGTAGGAATTCAACCCCCATTATCCTCAGCCAGCAGGATCATTGGGTAGGGACCCAAATGGTTCTACTCAGAAGGCATTTGCTCCATTGCTGAGCTATGGGTCAATGACTCTGGGCAAGGAGCTCTAAGTACTCAGTGGCCACGATCCCACTAATGTTAACTCCACTTAACCCCCACCCCTCCAAATCAATAGGATGTGTTTTAATCACAACAAACTCAAACCCTACTTGATCTCATTGGGCTTATATCTAGAACTAAGTTCTGTTGGTCAGGGTCCAAATCTGAACACCAAGAAACCTTCCAACATTTCACACATGAAAACTGGGACATAAGCCAAGCAACATCAGGGTGTGGGAAAAATTATTAATGAGAAAAAACTAGGCCTATCTGCAGCAATTGCTTTTGCCTGAGCCAGGATTCCACCACCCCCTTCCCTATGCTGAGCTGAGTACAAACTCCTTTTGCACTTTGAATTCAGCTTGCAGCAATGGGAGTAAGCTGAAGAAAAAGGAGAAAAGTGGGAGGAGGAGAAAGGAACCAAGACATTTTAAAAGCAGCTGAAATGTAGGATGACAGAGGATTAACTGGGAATGTTCCTGCCAAATCAGGACAGTTGGAAAGTATGCATCAACATGGACAGTTTCTTTTAAAAAAACATTTCACAGAATTAACTTTGTACATATTGCCACTTTAGAAAGCCTGCAAAGACACCAGGTGGTGTTTGTTGGCCATGAAACCTCCTCCTGACAATGTTTTGTCTTCCAGACCAGAACAGCCTTAAAGTTGGCAAACAGTGTAGGGTTTGTTTGGACAGTAGCAGCAGCACACCCCTCTCTTCCAAGGTTGCTAACTATAGCATATTGCTAGCAAGTGCCATAAATAACAGCAGCCCCGTAGTTACAGCCAGAGCCAAGTTGTGATATCATGTTGTTCGATGATTAAAAAAGAAAATACTTTCCTTGCAGTGGTCTGGTCTAAAATAAGCAGTTTTGTCCAGAATTGGCTTTCTCACGGGGATTATGCAAGGGAACTTGGATCGGTGCTTGTAAACCATGAATAAAATGACAGCAATCAGAAGAAAGGTCTGCATGGGAAGCTCTCCAAGGATCTTGAAGTTACTGTCTAAACATTTGCCTTTGGTTTTGACAAGCGGTTGATGATGATCTCTCCCATCTGGGATTTAAGCAGGAATTTCAGTGTGTTTTCACCATACACCCTTGGCCTATAATGGCCACATTTTCCTAGACAAGAGTTCCACTGAGAAAACTTTGTGGGGAAAATAGATTTAGAGTAGGAGTGGACCCAGGAGCCAATTCTGCCCCTGACCTCCCTGCAGGATGTACCACCCCCTTAAAAATACCCCCCTTTTTTTCCTTTGAAGTCCTTCTCAGAACAGTGAATGGACATGATGTTACATTAGTTCCTGCCACCATTTTGAGAGGAACTCTGATGAAAATAGGAGTATTTGAAGATCATGAGGGTGTTGGGTGTGGAGATCTAGGATGCGGGACAGCAAATTTTTATGAATATTGTGTGTCTGGGGTGCTTTCTGTGCTGTTTTGGGGGCACATGTGATCCAGACATGCCAATTTCTTTCTAAAAAATGGAGGGAATTAGGGTTTCCAGAGGAGGGAGACCAAAATGGTGAAAGGTTTAGAAGCCATGCCCCTAGAAGGTCGAGAAGCCATGTCCCATGAGGAGCAAGTTAGGAAGAAACAATTAAGAAGTGATATGGTAGCCCTGTTTAAATGTTTGAAAGGGTGACATAAATGAGCATGGAGCAAGCTTGTTTTCTGTAGCTCCAGAGAATAGGACCCAGAGCAATGGATTCAAACTACAGGAAAAGAGATTCCACCTAAACATTAGAAGGAATTTCCTGACAGTTATTTGGCAATGGAACCCACTTCCTTGGAGCATGGTGGAGTCTCCTTCTTTGGAGGTCTTTAAACAGAGGCTGGATGGCCATCTGTCAGGGGTGCTTTGATTCTGTGTTCCTGAATAGCAGAAGGGGGTTGGACTGGATGGCCCTTGTGGTTTCTTCCAATGGTGCTGTTAAGATGCTGACTCTGACAATTGAAGATCAGCAGATTGAGACCCAGGCGCTGCATGACAGAGTGAGCTCCCATTACTAGTCCCATCTTCTGCCAACCAGCAGTTTGAAAGCATGTAAAAATGCAAGTAGATAAATAGGTACCACTTCAGTGGGAAGGTAACAGGCTTGTGGGCAGTCATACTGACAATATGATCACAGAGTTGTCTTTGACAACACTGGCTCTTCAGTTTAGTGATGGAGATGAGAACCACTCCCTACAATTGGGCTACTTTACAACCTTGTTGAAGGGGAAACCTTTACCTTTAAGTATAGTACAGTCAGCCCTCGACATTTGCAGCTTTGACTTTTGTGGAACTGATTAGAACTAGAAATCCCAGGATTCTGTAGGATGCATTCCCGACAATTCTTGACAATACATCATGAAGGACCTTATGAATTTCCCTATCTCTCCCCCAGCCATCTGACAGTAACTCACTCTCAGATTCTGATACTGGAGTCTTGCATTTCGAAGGCGGTTCCGTGCCTCGGCAGCTTTGAGGATCCCAGTGAGTTTTTTGTCTTCGCCCACCTTTTCCTCTACATCCATGGCCTTCCTGTCCTTCATAAGAACAGAAGCCAGCATTGCCTTCACCTTAGGATTGCTGGGATCAGCAAAGGCCAAGTAGCGTGCGGTCTGTTCTGGAGTCATTTTAGTCTCTTCGCTGGTGGTTACAGGCTTCTTGAACCGGGTGATAGATTTGCTTCTCTGAAATGCTTCAGCATTAGACATCTTGGTTTATCTCTCAGGTTTGTACTGGATGATAAAGGATGCTAGAGGAAAACAAACAGAGCTTCTAAAATGGGGAAATGTAGGACTATTTAAAACATTGAATAGTAATGGCCTACCTCTTAGCAGGTTACTACATGCAGCTTTTAAATTAGACCAAAAAAAAAGTAGTTTTGGAGATACGTATCTGACAATGTTGCCTCCGACCCATAGCTAATGTGTCCACCAAGCATGGTGAGGGTGTCCCTTTTCATTGATGGGGAAACCCATCAATGAGCTTGCAATTGTGATGGGTGTGAAACATTGCTGCCAGAGCAGTCGCAATATTGGAAGTCATGTGGTGTTGGTGTCTCCTTCTCTCCCCTGGCCCCCATTATTCCCAAGCAGTCTTATTATTTTTCCCCCTATGTATTTTCTTTCTTTTGCAAAAACTTCAATTGCAGTAGCAGAGCTCTGGAACTATGTGAAAAAGTTTTTAAAAATCCCAAAGGTATGCTGGATAGGGCTTAGGGTAGGGAAGCAAGGATAAGGGGGAATCGGGAAAAGAGCACAATAGCAGCAACAGCCTGAGTTGCATAACTGTGAAGACATGTAATAATGGCTATTATACAAACAGGTATAATTCTGTTTTCTTTGCTTTTTTTTTTTTTTAAAAAAAATTATTATCCATTTTAGAAAACACACACAAAGACATACAACCCTACAAAACATGATACTTACAAACAATTAGTTTAACATAAATATGTATAAATAAAATCTAATTTTTACTTTCATCGATACTTCACATTGTGCTTTATCTCCTTTGTTACTTCCCATCTCCTCAGGATCAGATTTTTTTTCTCCTCATTCATCATTTTCTTTGAAATAAGAATTATGTTTCCGATTCCCAACTTTTATATCTTTCATATCTTTCCATTTGTCTATATTTTATACATTGATTTCATATTACCTTGCACTGACACTTTTATATAATTGTTTTCATTGACAATCATGATTATGGTGAGAACAGTGCTCATGCGGCAATGTTCTTATTATCACTAGTCAAAATTAAAACAGATGCATTGAATTAAGGGGTGTCTAGTGAGTCAATAGTGAACTGGTGTGGTTTCAATGGTTCAAATGTACTAGAATTCTAGGAGATCAGCGTTTGAATCCTTACTCAGCCATGGAAGCTCACTACCATTCAGTGGGTTTCTATGGCTGAGTAGGGAATAAAACCATGATCTTGGTAAGTCTCTCTTTCTCATGGCAAACCTCTGAACTAATTTGCCAAGAAAACCCCATAATAGCTTCATCTGAGGTTGCCATATTTTGGAAATGCCCTGAATGTACACAACAAAGGTGAGTTAACACACAGGTAAGTTCCATTGATTCTTTATAGTGGGAAATACAATAGAATGTAGGCTATTGCAGCATATATTCACAGAAATGCTTACAACAGGGATGAGCAATTCCCACAGGGTATGGAAGCAACATTTACTCCCTACACAACGTTGGAGGGCTCAACCATTCTCCTGCATGGAACTATTTGTCTGATGGTTTTAAATAATCTCAAGTGGGGCTGGTTTTAGGAGCATACAACATATTGCCAACCTGATTTTGAAAACATTCCAATGTGTTGGCTATGCCCCGTAAAGCCCTACAAGCTTAAATTCTAGGATATTCAACTCCCTTCATAGACAGGTTAGATTGGCATCCTCCCTGTTTTCTTTCTGCAAAAAGGCAACAATCTTTCTGTTTTAACAGACCCTTGAGGAGTGATGGCACAAAGCTTGTCCCGCCTAATCAGTATGCTGGTTTTTGGTTTATGTATTATGTTTATTTTTTAAAATCATTTAATCACATTTTAATGTTTGTATTTTGAGCATATTAACCAAAGTAGATCCTTGGTATCTGCTGTGGTTTGGGTCCCTGACCCCTAGGGATATACAAATTCGTAGATGCTCACATCTCATTAAATACAATGGCATAGTAAAACGGTGCCCCTTATATAAAATGGCAAAATCAAGTTTTGTTTTTGGGAATTTATATTTTCTTGAGACGTTTTCAAGCTGGGGATGATTGAATCTGTAGATAAAGAATCCATGGATATAGAGGGTTGACTATATACGTTTTTGAATCTGTTGTAAATCACTTTGAATCCTGAACTGGGATAAAAAGCAAGATATAAATATTATAACGACAGCCAGAACCCTGGATTTACCTCTAATTTTGTCTGCAGGAATTAGAATTAGCCAGTTCTGTATTGTCTGTATCCTCTAAAGGGCTGCTGTTCTGTTACTACATAGTTTTCTGTTACATTACCATGGCAAAGTGATGGCCAATGTGTATTGGGACTGATGCACAATGGAACCAATGAGTTTCAGGATCCTTGTGCATTCGGACACCAGCTAGGGAGTTTTGATTAGCATTAGTAGAGCCCAAAGCACATCGGGACACTCTTGCTGGTGTCCCATTATGCATCTTCTCAATTCACTAGCAGGGTTTCTTAGTACATTTACTATGTAGCTAAATATGCATAGTAGCATAGTAACATAGATCATGACAAAGGATTCCGGCCAACAACACAACAAGGGGTTCAGACTACATCTCCCCACTCAAGCCTCCCTAAGGTCCACAGGAGGGGTTTCTTTTAAGTGTTTTCTGAAGCCTAAGGGCAGTCCCTAAGAAGGTCCCAGGGGGAAAAATGAAAAGGCACAAGGAAAGTCATAGCAAAGGTCTTTCTTTGCACTGTAGACATTTTACAGAAGCTCAAAGCATTGGAAATTATTCCATACATTCCATCGGGACTGTGAAATCTAGTGTGCTCAAAGTCAGGTATGTGGTGAGTCCACTATGGGTTCCAATTCAAACTGTAATTATGCTGTTTAGGGTGTTGAATTCTATACCTCTTGACAGCACCTTTAAAACCTGGCATAAAACCTAGAACAAATTCACTGCATCCTTGACATGGGAAGTACAGACAAGCTATGGCTTTTCTCTAAACAACGGACTGAAATTCCCACAATCCATTCACTTTGGCACCTTAAGATGATGGGAGTTGCAATTCAACAACATTTGAGAGGCCAAAAGTTGCCCAGTCCTTCAACCTGAACTCAGAGGTTGGAAAAATACTGCCTGTGGACTCCAGTTTCCAGAATCCCCCAGCAGCATGGCCACTGGCTATGTTGGCTGGAGGATTCTGGGGGCTAGAGCCCACAAAAGTAAATTTTTAGGCTCTGCTTTAGGTCAAAGTGGCTGTTAAAGAATGATTTACACTCATGTGTTGTGAAATATTTCAGTCATCTGGTTTCATTCTCCCCTTTGCTGGAAACAGACTGTGAGTTGTTTTATGGTTTCTGTAGTGTATTGCCTCTTAATTGCATTTTATCTTTGTATGTTTCTAAGCTGTCCAGAGGACGATGTTATCAGGAGACATAAATTTAAAGAATTCCTTTCCCCAGGAGACACATCTCATTTCCTCACTAATGTCATTCCGGAAGCTGGTGAAGACCTTCCCTTTTAGGACTGCATCTGATACATCATGTTAAATGTGATGCTTTAATCTGTCTCTGTCTTTTGGATATTTTAATTATTTCGACTGCTGCTGTACCTTTATCACATTGCTGCTGTTTTCATTTAGTGAGATTTGTTTTACTACTAATAGGGGTGGTTATGTGTCTTCAGGATGACTTTGAATTATGAAGATCTTGTCATAGGGTTTTCCTTGCAAGATTTGTTCAAAGGCAGCTTGTCCTGGCCTTCCTCTGAGGCTGAGAGAGTATGACTTGCCCAAGGTCACCCAGTGGGTTTCCAGAGCTAGGCATGGATTTGTAACCTGGTGTGAGTCCAGAGAGCCAGTGTGGTATAGTGGTTTGAGGGTTGGGACTAGGACTCTGGGAGACAAGGGTTCGAATCCCTGCTCAGCCATGAAAACCCACTTGGGCAAATCACTCACTCTCAGCCTTAGAGGAACCAATGGCAACCTGCCTCTGAACAAATATTGGGGCTTTTTAGATTGGCAGGAAAGTGTGACATGAAGTTGCACTTTCCTTAATGCTTAGCAGCTAGACAGCAAGCCTCAGGTGTGCATTTAAAAAGTACAGGGCAGCTAGACTGAGGTTTTTTCTGTGGCTCAGCAACTACATGGGAAGCTGTCAAAACGCTACAAACACAGGTGGAGCAGCTACATGGGCGGCAAGGAACGTGGCTTTTAGCTGCGCTTTAAACATTTTTTTCCCTTGCTGGCTGCGAATTGCGCAATTGCGCAGGTACACCATACAGTCGGAGCTTATCACATGGGGGAGTACAGGACCATTCCGAAAGAGGGAGAAAGTGAGGTCAGTTTGGAAATGCAGGTGATTACGCACAAGCTCATCACACACACGACAAGAGAGCATCTACACAAAAAGAAAATGCAGAGTCAATACGAAAGAATTCATCACATGTGAACATACTGGTCGGCTTTCTGTTGCAAATTAAGGCATCTTGGGAAATGGTAGCAAAGGCTCACGGGAGTTGTAGTCTGTGTTCTGTCAGAGCATTATATTGAGTTGTCTTGAGGTTTCAGCCCTCTGTCCAGGAGGGATTCCCATATGTCCTCCATTCTTGAGCAGAGGCCCCCCTTTTCCAAGTTGACCAGGCACGTCCTCCTTTGCCAGGACACGTCCTACTTTTCCAGCCTTCTTTTTGAAGAGGAAGCAGGAGGGCCAGGCGTGCTCTGGCCAGGCTCTGGGGTCTCTTCCTGGCTCCTTCCCTCCCTCCTTCCTTCCCTGCTGCCTTCCTCCTCCCTTTGGCTGAGAGAGTGTGACTTGCAGGGAGGAAGGGCAGCGGTGGTGCTCCAGGTCCTCCTGATGCTGGGCCAGGGAAAGCTGGAAACAGGAGGAGGAGGAGGAGGAGGAGGAGGGGAACATGGGGCCCCTCTGCTGCCCTGCTTCCCTGCAAGTCACACTCTCTCAGCCAAAGGGAGGAGGAAGGCAGCCAGGAGAGAGCCCTGGAGCCTGGCCAGAGTGTGCCTGGGCCTGCCTTCTCCTCCCCCCTTCGGCTGAGAGAGTGTGACTTGCAGGGAAGCAGGGCAGCGGAGGTGCTCCAGGTCCCTCCCCTTCTCCTCCTCCTCTTGCCAGCTTGCCCTGGCCTGGCTGAGCGCCTCCAGTGCCCTGCTGTCTCCCTAGAAGTCACACTCTCTCAGCCAAAGGGAGGAGGTGAAGGAAGGTGCAGGTGCACTCTGGCCAGGCTCTGAAGGTCTCTTCTTGTCTTGGCACCTTCCCTCCCTCCGCACTTGTATCGCTACCTTTAAATGGGTGCTTTAAAGAGACAGAGCCCCATTTAACCGTGCAACTACACCTTAGCCTTTAGATGCAATAGCAATGTTGCGCCCTTTTAAAAAAGTAGTGGGGAAATCAAACTACTTTTTAAAGGCACTTCTTCTCCCTTAAAACTCCAAAATAGTGTTTTCATGGCACACTTTCCCTTTTTCTCATCTAAAGGCTGGGCTTTCATGCAGCCATCAACACACCTCTTTTTGCCAATGTAAAATGGGCCAGCTCCTTTTTAAAGCACTTCTTCTCCCTTAAAATACCAAAATAGTGTTTTCATGGCACACTTTCCCTTTTTCTCATCTAAAGGCTGGGCTTTCATGCAGCCTTCAACACACCTCTTTTTGCCAATGTAAAATGGGCCAGCTCCTTTTTAAAGCACTTCTTCTCCCTTAAAATACCAAAATAGTGTTTTCATGGCACACTTTCCCTTTTTCTCATCTAAAGGCTGGGCTTTCATGCAGCCTTCAACACACCTCTTTTTGCCAATCTAAAATGGGCCATTATTAAGAAAACCCTGTGATAGCTTCGTTTTAGAATTGTAAATGACTTGAAGGCATGTAGCAACAACTCTTGGAGTCTAATACTCAAACCACCATGTTTGCTTTGGAATTTTGCCATTACATTCCTCTAAGGCTGAGAAATGTGACTTGCTCAAGGACATCCAGTGGGTTTCCATGGCTGAACAAGGATTCAAACTCTGGTCTCCTGCCATCCTAGTCCAACACTCAAACCACTATACCAACCCTGCTTTCGTGGTTTTTGCTTTAGGAATTTTAAAATAATTGCCTGTATGATTTTGGTTGTTAGCTGCTTTGAGCTCCCAGGAGAAACAGCAGGTTATAAATGCTTTCAGATAAATACTGTAAAACAAATGTATTAGTACACTTTTCAGAAACAAACAAACAAACAAACAAAAATCTTAAATAACTCACCATTCTAAGATGGGCACCTCCACTGTGACTGGAGTAAAGACTAAAAGGCATTTCATTCTAATAATAATCTCTCACCACCATCTGCTCTAGAATCTTCCACATCCATGAGTTGGCAAATCCAAATTTTAAGAGAGTTATGCAAGAGGCTGAGCCACATATTCCAGACACGTCCAGCATGTTAGCTCTTTTAAAATATGAGCTATAACTCAGATCAGATTTGGCTCTCAGAGGGCTTTACAAACTGTTAATAGGATTGTGGGCTGTTCAACCAACACCTGTTTCTCTGCTTTTGACAGCAAAAAAAAAAAGAGCAACGAATGGAAAGCATCTAATGAAATCCATGAAGAAAAAGGAGTTTCTTGGATCAAAATTTTCTGTAGAATTGATTTGAAGTGCCCCATTGAAGAAGCTTTAAGGCACATTCAGAGGCCAAAATGTGTTGGGCCTCTGAGCAAATAAAGTCCAAGCTTGGCACTCTGTATTGCAGTCACAGATTCATAAGCTGGCATTATGAATCTGTAATTGCTCTGCATTCATTTATATAGTCAGTCCTCCATACCCACAGAGTCTTTATCCAGTGATTCAACCTTCCATATGTTTGAAAATATATTTCTGAATATTATAAATTTCAAAGAGCACACCTTGATTTTGCCATTTTATATGCTGTTGTTTGTTGTTGTTGTTTTTTGCTGTTTGCCTTCAAATTGTTTGCAATATATGGCATCCCTAAGGCAGACCTATCATGGACGTTTCTTGAGAAGTTTCTTCAGAGGGGTTTTGCTATTGCCATCCTCTG
Organism: Urosaurus nigricauda; assembly: GCA_034509955.1. Lineage (NCBI taxonomy): Eukaryota > Metazoa > Chordata > Lepidosauria > Squamata > Phrynosomatidae > Urosaurus > Urosaurus nigricauda. The sequence goes on from JAOEGL010000004.1 coordinate 7,432,477, forward strand.
AGGCTGAGACAGTGTGACTTGCCCAAGGTTACCCAGTGGGATTCCATGGCCAAGGTTGTTTCCAGAGTCATAATCCAATGCTTAAACCATTACACTATGCTGGATCTCCCCATCTTATATAATGGACCCCATTTTACTGTGCCATTGTATATAATGGGACTTGAGCATTCATGGATTTTGGTATCCACAGAGGGATCCTGGTACCAAATCCCAGCAGATACCAGGGCTCTGTAGTCACAATAGTCTTGGCACTATCGCTACAAGGGTAAATATCCCATAAGCCCATCTTAACAGCCAGAAGCCACATTGAGCAAAGGAGGTCTGTTAATCGGTCGGTATGCAAGGAGGAGGATGTTTCCTGTCCCCTCCAGCCAGCAAGCAAGGCTCCAGAAATCAGAACCAGGCTCCTTTTCATAATTCCCTGTTTCAGCTGCAGTCGCTGGTAGATGGAAGCATCCTTCTCCTTTTGCATGACTGGAAGCTGGTTGGATCTCCATTGGCTAATGGCTCTTAAGGTTGGCCATTGAGGGTGGTCGGGCCAGGAGATGTTACTTGGGTATGCAGATGTAACTAAGTAGTTGTTTTAGAATATTGGCACATCTTTTTACCAGTCTGCAACATGTCTCCTTCTTCTTCCAGCTTTTAATATCACCTCTACCTGAAGTTTATCTTGCATGGCAGAGAGAGAAACTTTATGGCTGTGGACCAAGGGACACCATGAAATAGGCACAGAAGTTGGCTGAAGAGCTGCCAACCTTAAAATAGTGATGTAGTGTGACATGTAAGTGCAGGGGTGACTGATAGCAGCCAAGTGAATGGAGGCTTTGGTTTGAATTTTAAGGGTTATCAAAGGTGCTGAACCTATTGCGGGGCTAGAGATCAGCCCCTTGGGCCATTCTTCTAAAGTTTACATTTTAAAAACAGAGCAAACGCATCACCCCACCGATAGAGAAGACATCAACCACTATTCTGTATGTGCAATGGTCATGCTATTTTTAAAAAACGCAGAGCAGGCAGGCAGAGAAAGCAAGAGTTTTAGAAGGAAATGTTTTGCATTGCTGTGGGGGTCTACTGCTGGATTCTACTGCAAAAGCATGAAATCAAGCTAGATGACTCTGATAAGGAGGAATAGCTTTTCTGAGTGGTACCAGTGGAGTCTTTAACAAGGATTTCACCTCTTAGAAAAGGAAAAAATGTGGGAATGAAGGAGAATGAATCTAGCAGCACCTTTAAGACTGTTTTCTTCTTCCACTTTTATATTTTAGATGTAAGGTTTATTTCAACTAGCTTATCAATGGACATAAGGAGAAAAAAAGAATGTATTTGTGATGAACAAACTTTTGGCCTCAGAAAATTTTTTAAAAAGACTAACTGATTTCTTTTAGCATGCACCTTTGTGGATTTGAAACAGAATGAAATCCACAGAAACTCATACTAAAATAAATCAGTCTTAAAGATTATTCCTTTACCCTCCTTTTCATGCTGTGGCAGACTAACATGGCTGCCTCTTGAAAACAGCTTCTAGAAAGTGGAGTATGGTTTTTCAGGAATGATGATAATGCCTTTTGAATAGACCCTAGTGTGAGAAGACCTGAGCTATCCAATAAACAGTGCACAAGCCTCTGTCTTTTGAAGGCTTCACAGCTCAAATACACACACAAAAAAGCCATTAATTGCCAGCAGGGACTGTTGTCCTTGAGAGCGAGTGTGGTAGTGGGTTGAGTGTTGGATTAGGACTCTTTGGAGACCATGGTTCAAATCTCTGCTTGGCCATGGAAACTGCCTGGGCGACAGTTGTGCAAGTCACAGTCTCTCAGTCTCACACTTGAAGGCACACAGCAAGAACAACAAGAACAACTGTTCTTGCAAAAGCTCCTCCAGGAACTGAAATGTCCTTTTAAAACAGCCAACTAACCAACATAGCAGAGACATTTGGTTGGGGAAAATCAGTTATAGGCATCACTTTGTGTCGTGTTCAGAGTAAAAGAAACTTGCCATGTTGTTCTGTAAGTACAAAACAGGCATCCCACATGGGAGCCTGCATGTACCAGGCTGCAATTAGCAACCATCAGGCTCTGTGACCCAAACTGTCTACCATTTGCCGCTTGGCATCCCCTGGAGTCATTTGGATTCTCTATCATGATATTATCCAAACAGCCCACTATACACTGCTGCTGGCTGCAAGGAGAGGTTGGTATGAATATTCCTAAAATAGGAGTGGATACCTGTCAGGGTTTAGGGGGTTGCATTACCCATCCAAGTGACCTTGGAAGGATGCACTTCCTGCAAAAAAAAATTCAAAATAAAATAGATTTTGTTAAACATTCTGCTCATGGACCTAAAAGAGCCCAGAAGGAGGCAAACACATGGTGCAATTGCTCCTATTTCCCTTAGAGGGCATTTGAGGGCAAATATTTTTAATGAATTCCCCCCCCCCCACACACACATAATATTTTTGACCTCAGGTGATCCTGGAGGCCAAAGAAGCATTGACAATGGCTGTGCTTCAAACTGGAGGAAAGTCTCAACTGCAGTGTTGCAGGGTTCAGTCCTGGGGCCATGACTCTTCTACATTTTTATCAATATGGGCTTTCATAGACTTAAGTGTACTCCCTCAGATGAATTCTCCAAATGCATCTGAAGAAGTACACTTAAGTCTACAAAAGCTCGTGCTGCCAACTTTCTTTCTTTCAGTTAGTCTCAAAGGTGATACAATATCTCTCTACATATTGATTCCACAGACTAACATGGCTATATCTTTGAATTATCTTTGAATTCTATTTTTATGACTTAGATGGGATAGAGGGAACCTTTGGCATGTTTATGAATGATACAAAACTGGAAGGGGTAGCTAACACTCTGGAAGATAGGAACAGAATTTAGAAGGCCCTTGATAGCAAATTGGGCTGAAACCAATAGAATGAAATTCAAGAGAGTTTAGGCCATAAAAATCCAAATGCACAGGTATAGGATGGGAAATATTTGGCTCAGCAGTAGGACTTGTGAAAAGGACCTTGGGATTATTGCTGATCATAAGTTGACCATGAGCCAACAGTGTGATGCTGCAGAAAGGAAGACAAGTAATATTTTATCTTGCTTTAATAGAATCATATGTTTCCCACAAGAGAAATAACAGTTCCATTATATTCTGTCTCAATCAGGCCTCATCTGTTCAGTTCTTGGCACCTCATTTTAAAAAGGACATAGACAAGTTGGAGTGGGTTCAGACAAGGGCAATGAGGTTGATAAAGAGAGATGGAGAAAAATATATAAGGAAAGATTAAAGGATTTGGGCATGTTCAGGCTGGTGAAGAGAGGATTGAGGGGTGACATGACTGCACCCTTAAAATATCTAAAGAGATATCATAGAGAGGAGGGAGCAGGTTAGTTCTGTGCTGCCCCAGAGGGTAGAACCAGATCTAATGGTTTTAAGCTACAGGAGAGTAGATTTTGATTGAACATTGGAAGGAACGTCTTAACAATAGTTAATAATAGTTTGGCAATGGACCCAATTGCTTAGAGAGGTGGGTGTGGTCTCTTTCTCTGGACACCTTCAAATAGAGTTTGGAAAACCATCCCTAATGACAAACTCACACTTTGAATGCTACTTACCTTTGGGGTAATTCGCTAAGGTTTTTGGCTATCTTGTTAAGAAAATGGTCTGAGATTTTGTTAGCAGGTTCTTAGCATCCAATATAAGATTGTTGTTTCCCTGTTAGTTAAAAAGAGAAATGGAGAGAAGATGATCAAGTTTAGTCTTCTTGAGTCAGGACTGTGTCCTGAGAACAGGAGGAGATGCTCTGGGTGGCCACAAGGGACCTTACAGTGGAGATAGGTGACACCAATGTCCGTAGGGCAATGAATCTGCTTTAGCTTTTAGTCCACACTTTAAAGGAGATACCCAAAGTGCTTACCATCATCTCTAACATAGCTTCAGCATCTTGAATTGCTTTTTTAAAAGTTCAGAATAAGGGTCAGATTGATGCGCCCCTGACATCAGAGACACCATTGTACACCAGATCCATGCAGGGGAGCCAAACCTAAGGACAGCTCAAATTTAAGGGTGCAATCTGAGTCACAGCACTGCTTGTCCACCTATAATTCCAACTTTAAAGTTTTAAAGTTATGTATATCAGTAAGGCTTTTGACAAAGTTCCCCATGACATTCTTGCAAACAAGCTTGTAAAATGTGAACTAGACAAAGCAACTGTTATGTGGATTTGTAATTGGTTGACGGGCCAAACCCAAAAGGTGCTCAGCAATGGTTCATTTTCACCCTGGAGAGAAGTGATAAATGGGGTGCCACAGGGTTCTGTCCATGGCCCAGTGCTATTCAACATCTTTATCAATGACTTGGATAACAGAATTGGGAGCATATTTATCAAATTTGCAGATGACACTAAACTAGGAGGAGTAGCTAATACCCCAGAGGAGAGGATCAAAATTCAATTATGACCTGAATAGACTAGAAAGCTGGGCCAAAGTTAAACAAATGAAATTCAACACCGAGAAATGTAAGGTTCTGCACTTAAGAGAGGAAAAATGAAATGCACAGATATAGGATGGGAGACATCTGGCTGAATGAAACTACGTGTGAAAGGCCAATGCTATTTTAGGCTGCATCAATAGAAGTATAGTGTCTAGATCAAGGGAAGTAATAGTGCCACTCTATTCTGCTTTGGTCAGGCCCCACCTGGAATACTGTGTCCATTCCGGGCACCACAATTCAAAAAGGATGTGGAGAAACTGGAGCGTGTCCAAAGGAGGGTAACTAAGATGGTGAGGGTCTGGAAACCATGCCCTATGAGGAGACACTTAGAGAGCTGGGGATGTTTAGCCTGGAAAAGAGAAGGTTAAGATGTGATATGATAGCTTTGTTTAAATATTTGAAGAGGTGTCATATTGAGGAGGGAGCAAGCTTGTTTTCTGCTGCTCCAGAGACTAGAACACGGAACAATGGATGCAAACTGCAGGAAAAGAGATTCCACCTCAACCTTAGGAGGAACTTCCTGACAGTAAGGGCTGTTCGACAGTGGAACACACTCCCTTGGAGATTTTGGTGGAGTCTCCTTCCTTGGAGGTCTTTAAGTGGAGGCTGGATGGCCATCTGTAAGGTATGTTTTGATTGGGAGTTCCTGCATGGTAGGGGGTTGGACTGGATGGCCCTTCTGGTCTCTTCCAACTCTTATTATTCTATTTTACTGTTTTTAATTGTGATAGTTGAATTGTAATTTTAGTACTGGGAGGGGGGTTGGGAAGGGATTAAATGTGGATTTTATTGTATTCTATGTATTTTATTGCTGTAACCTGCCCAGATACCTTGTGATTGGGCTGGCTATAAATAATAATAATAATAATATTATTATTATTATTATTATTATTATTATTATTATTGAATAGACCATCACAAACCTACACAGAGATTCTGTTCCACCTCAGGGACATCTTGGTTCTGCTCCATTATCACCCAGCATTCCAATATTCTTTGTGAGCTATTGTGTTTGAACTCTTTCTGGAACTGTGGATTTTAGAATGCCAGTATTGCATTGTCTTCATGAACCATGAAGGAGGAGAAACAATAACATAAAAATAACCTGTCAAAATACTGTAGCAATAGAAATAGGCATTTTTTGGGATGGGGTGGCATTTATGTTTGTTTTTTAAACAAAGCATATGCAAAATGATTTAAATCCCCCCTCCCTCACAAATCAACCAACAATAAAAACCAAATGTTAACAAAATTGAAATAAACATTTAAAACATTTTAAACTTGTGCAAAATCCCATAAATCTAACTCCAAAAAGAGTCATGGATGCTGAAATTTGAGTTCTGCACCAGTAAATAGATCCTGGCAGTGCTGTTTTGTTGTTGTTCTATGTCCGCAAGTTGTTTCTGACTTATGGCAACCTAAGACGAACCTAAGATGGACTTTTCTGTGGCCGAGTGTGACCTGCCCAAAGTGGGTTTCCATGGCCTAGCTAGAGCTGATGTCTAATGCTCAAACCACTACACCATACTAGCTCTCCAGTGGTGGTTAGCTGCTTCCATGTCCATGGAGTGGCCAGTCCACTCTGGGTTTTAGTCTGATCATTGTCCAGAGTGCTCAGTCTATTTGGGGGACAGGGCTTAGAAGACATGATATCAATGTTTTGGTTAAAATGTGAGGTGGATTCACTTTTTCCCTGACATGGAAGCCATAAAGTGCCACTGTAGCCAAGAAAGCTGAACCACGAAAGATGTTGGAGAAGCAGAATAAAGATGGGTCCTATAAGCATCCCAGCATGAACTTAGGAGACAGTAATATGTTCCAGTGTTTTGCAACAATGGGCCAGAGAAGAAGTGAAGTGGTGAAGTGATCCAAAGCAGCAACATCAGGCTGGCAGCCGATTCTGCATGCAGAATAAAAGGTGAACTGATCTAACTACTAGATCATGGTCACCAGGGTGAGTGGGTGGCAGGATCAGCTCATTTGAAATGAAAAAAGAAACTGTACCAGGTCACAGCTTTTTCCCATTGCAACTGCAAGAGTATGGGAAAGTTCCATTTGGACTACAAGTCTCAGATTTCTTCAGCCACTGGCTATGCTAGTTGAGGGATTCTGGAAGCTGTAGTCCAAAAAAGGACCTTTCCCCAGCTCTGCTTAATTTTTGGATGCCTCTACACTGCAGAAATAATACAGTCTGACATCACTTTAGCTGCCATACCATGGCTTCATGCTATGGAATCCTGGGACTGGTAGTTTGTTGTGGCCCCAGAACTTGCAATGAAGGCTAAGTAGCACACAAAACTACAAATCCCAGAAATTTATAGCATTGAGCCATGGCAGCTAAAGTGGTGTCAAACTGTATTAATTCTGCGGTGTAGATTGAATAATGTAGATCAGATAAAATGATTAACCCTTTAAAAATAAAATAATAAAAGCTCAGCATAGAGTTGCCCAATGAGAACTAGAGAGGGCTCCTGTGCCTGTGAAGTTTATGTAGAAGAGGGCATTTCAGGTGTTGAGTGTCGACCAACCAGATAAAAAGCAAAACCTCCTGAAATAACTTCTGCACAGCCATTAAAGGTCCTGTATCTCACAACATAAATCTCCCTGGAAGCCAGATGACTAAACTAAGGTTATCTTACTTTAGTCACATCATCCAAAGGCACGATTCATTGGAAAAAAACAATAATACTAGGAAATGTGTGGAGGGACATAGAGAGAGAGAAAGGCCACATGCTAGATGAATGGACACCCATAAAGGAGCTCACAGGTATGAATTTGTAGGACCTAGGTGAAGCAGTGGAGGACAGGGAGTCTTGGAAATGTCTCATCCACAGGTTGACATGGTTTGAAATTGACTCGAGGGAGTGGTTAACAACAAATCTCACAAAACTACAAATCTCAGAATTCTATAGCATTTCCAAGGATGTTAAAGTGGTATTAAAGTGCATTATTTCTACAGTGCAAATGCAGTCCCAGTTTAATGAGAATCAGGTAAACTTTGCCATTTGAAATTTTTTTTTCTGCCAAGATATATTGGCTAAATAAAAAGCAAAAGTGGAGGAACAGGAGGGGGATGGGACAGAGGCTTGAAGTTAGGGATCCCCCCCCCCCCCGTTTTCTTAAAATTCCCTTCCCATAACCCTATCCCTCCTGCAGCCCATCCTCTCCTCACCAGCCAGCCAGCATCCTCCTCTGCCTCAGAGCCTGTCCCAGTCTGTCTTTTTGGGCCCAGAGCCTTGAGTGTACAAACATCTCCATAGGAACCCAGCTGCCAGGCAACTCAAGACAATGGCCAGGAGGCCCCCACTGCTTCCTCCAGACTGCACAGTGGTTACTTCATATACAAACACACTAAAGAGCAGGACCTCTGAGGAAATAGAGCCATCTCAAAATATTTTGCCACCTGTGGCCGATCAACTAATACCTCCCTCCACTGCAAATGGGAGTTCAGTTGTAAGCTGCAGAATTAAAGCAGCTTGATACAGGATGGGGAGGACCTGGCTTGACAACTCTCCTTGTGAAAGGGATCCAGGAGTCCTAGTAGACCACAAATTGAACATGAGTCCACAGTATGATGCAACAGTTGCAAGAGCCAATGTGATTCTAGGCTGCACCAATAGAAGTATAGTGTCTAGATCAAGGGAAGTAATCCTGCCCCTCTGTTCTGCTTTGATCAGACCTCACCTAGAATACTGTGTCCAATTCTGGGCACCACAATTCAAAGAGGATGCAGAGAAACTGGAAAGTGTCTAGAGGAGGGTGACCAAAATGGTGAAGGTCCTGAAAACCATGCCGTATGAGGAGAGACTTAGGGAGCTAGGTATGTTTAGCCTGGAGAAGAAAAGGTTAAGAGGTGATATGAGAGCTCTGTTTAAATATTTGAAGGGATGTCATATTGAGGATGGAGTAAGCTTGTTTTCTGCTGCTCCAGAGAATAGGACCTGGAACAATGGATGCAAGCTACAGGAAAAGAGATTCCACTTTAGGAAGATTCAACATTAAGAGGAGCTTCCTGAAATTAAGCTCTTTAACAGTGGAACACACTCCCTTAGAGTGTGGTGGAGTCTTATTCTCTGGAGATTTTTAAAGAGAAGCTGGGCAGCCATCTTTCGTGAGAGGTTTGTGTAATCTCACATGGTAGGGGGTTGGACTGGATGGCCCTTGTGATCTCTTCCAACTCTATAATACTATTAGTCTATGACACCGGGCCATGACTCTATTCTAGGGAATTACTCTAGGATTCTGTAGGATAAATTCATGACGATTAAAGTGGTTTCAAACTGCTTTAATTCTGCAGTGTTACACCTACAGTTTGGAAAGCCAGCCAAGTTGTTTTGGCACGTGAAGTAGCAGATCCCTTAAATATTTCTCTCCCTTCCTGTCAGTAAAAATGCAGTAACAACAAACTGCTAAGAATTTGGTTCCCCTTTCTTGGTATCCCAGATTTGCTGCCTGATGTGGCCTTCTCATTCTGCCCAACAGCAGGACAGGCAGATGAAGAAAAATAAAGAGAAAAGGAAAACATCAGAGATGGCAGCTGAAACTGAGTTGCAAAGTGAAACATGCACACACACCATAATTGCTGAATAAACAAACTGAATAGCAATGTTCCCTCTATGCAATGTAACCTGCTTCCTCCACTCCAACTGAAGATGACCAGACTAGTGATTAACAAAAAATAAACATGAAATACATCAGTTGATGACACTTAATATAAGTCACAAAATTCAATAACAAATAATGCAGCAATAAAACACTAGGTCCAAAAAGCTACATCTGTGCTTCATAACATAACTCTCCCCATGTGTAATTATGCATTGATTGTGCTGTGTAATCTTTGTGTTAAATGATTGCACACCTGATTGTGCAACCAAATGCACAATCAAATGTGGAATGTATGCATGTTCTATGCATGCCCATACTTCTCCATCTCATCATTGTCATTCAGATGTCATTTTTTTTAGTTTGATTATGCCAGTCATCTCACACACATTCCGGGTTTGTTAGTCACACTATGGAACTGCATTGATGCACATCACTTGTGAGCTTTCTCAGATCACAAAGGGTCAATCTAGGGGGTGGTACATGCTAATGAGAGCTTGCATCACATGCTAATGAGTAATTACATCACGGATGACCAATGGCCCATTAGCCAATCAGTGAATAGGACTGGGATTTTTCAAGAACCTTCCATGGAAAATCTTTAAAAATCCCTGAAGCCACGTGGGCTTTGTCTTCTTCTTTGTTTGGGGAAGTCCAGCTGTTGAACCTCTTCCAGCAGGGCAGGGAGGTATGTGGTTTGAGCTAGCCCCAAAAGGTCAGATCCCACATCCAGATTCCTGAAGAGCTGCAATTCCTATCTCTGTGTGAGAATTTAGAGTTGTGCTAGTTAGTGTGATTTAGGCCTTTTATTATGTTATCTATAACTTGCTTGAAATGAAAATCTGTGTAAATATGCTCCTGTACCTGTAAGACAAGGAGGTCTTACATGAATGATACCTCTATTGCTTTATTCCATGTAGATAGAATAAATCCATTTTTTTTAAACCGCATCTGTTTGCTCTCTGTTCTTACAACATGTGCCTTAGCTCGGTGAGTGCTTGCTGGATGGCACGTGGAGAAGTAGAAAGAGAATAAAATCCCTTTAGCAAGTCCTAGTGTGTGCTAAATTAGGGGGAACTGATAATTTGCTAGGTGGTGGCAGCAAGTCTGGAGGACCTCAAGGGGGCCCATTCAGCTCAGCAGGGAGTAGAAACGGACCCAGAGGACTCTAGAGGGAATCTTGAAAGGGATCCCTTGGGGGCTAAGGGCCAGAGCAGGGTGCTGCTGAGCTGCTTAACCCCAAGGATCATCACAACATCTCTGCAAGTTTTGTTGCATTCAGAACACGTTCAAGGTGTGCAGAGTTTTATCCAGAGTCTATTTGGGTTTATTTTCATCGGTTATTCACACTGTTGACAATGCTGATCTTTTAAAAGAACTCTGGAAAACCCCCAAGATTGATTATCCTGGATTAAGTGAGGATTTTGGCAGCCACCCTAACGTAACCAGGATTATTCAGTATGCGTGTGAACAATGGAGATTTGATCCATGTTCCTCCTGAATTATTTTCACTATCTGAATAGAGATGTCCTCATCTTTCTGAATTTCTAATGAGATCTGGAGATTTGTTGCGTGATGGAGGAAAGGAAGCAGAGGTATACTGGATGTGACATTCTCTCTTGCCCTTGTAGGATTATGACTGCAGAGGGATAATGTCACTTTTTTTGCAATATAACAATATAACTTCTTAGATACTGTCATAATTACAGACCTATAGCCTTGCTAGATAGTGGAGGAGGAATATCACATGGTCCAAATGCTAGCGCATGTACACTCATGTCATGATGATGATTATGACAGTGAAGATGTGGGTGATGATATTAAAGTGTGCCTTGTAGCATGGCCAGAAACTTTGTGGAATTTATTTGTTTTTAAAGAAAATGTATGTATTTTAGTCAGTTATTTTGAGAAACAGGAACACAAAAAGTGACTTCATTTTTTTGGCAGCCCTAAATAGCATGGTGTAGTGGTTTGACCATTGGACTATGACTCTGGAGACCAGAGTTCGAGTCCCAGCTCAGCCATGGAAACCCATTGAATGACCTTGGGCAAGTCACACTCTTTCATCCTGAGAGGATGACAATTGCAAATCCCCTCCGAAGAAACATGTCAAGACAACCCCATGATAGGATCACCATAAGTCAGAAAAGACCTGAAGACACACAGCAACAATAGCAAATGGTAACTTCTTTGGAGAATCTAGGACTATAATTGTACTGATCTGCTTTTAAAAGTAACTTACAAATTTGGGAACATGACTGCCACAGGTCTTTCATATCAATTGTATTTTCCTTAGGAAATCCAGAGGGCACTGTTTAACTTATGAAAAGACTCAAACAGGCTGCATCTACACTGCAGAATTAACTCTGTTGGACACTGCTTTAACTGACATGGCTCAATGCTATTGAATACTGGGATTTGTTTTTGGGAGATATTTAGCCTTCTCAGTTAGAGAGCTGAGGTGCCATAACAAACTGCAAATCCCAGATTTCATAGGATGGCGTCAAGACAGTTAAAGTTGTGTCAAACCCCATTGATTATGCAGTCTGGCATCCACCACAGCAAGGCCTGGAAACATTAGCTTTTGGATCATGACTCCAGAGTTACTCCAACTACCATAGCTACTCACTAGGAGATTCTGGGAGCTGTAGTCTCCAAGCTCTGCCCAAGGAACAAAAGTTGATATGATGTGAGACATTTGGAAGTAACTTGAAAAAATGCACCCTTGTCCAAGCATTCATGCCCAAAGTTTCACTAATTGTTATAAGAAGACCTCTTCTACTCCCTGAAAGGTATGAACAACCTTTTACTGTTGCCTTCCATATTCCCACTCTATAATTTCTAAGTAGTTAGTGTTTGCCTTAAACATGAGAAGACTATTAAATGACAAGTTATTTTGCCTTTTAACTCTAGCTTTCCAGGCCCTAATGAAATTAGCTTATAAAATGAAATATATGTGTGTGTGTGTGTGTGTGTGTGTGTGTGTATGGAAGATCAGCAAAGCATTTTTTCATAATAAAAAAGATGAGGACAGTAAGAGAAGAAAATGGATTTCAAATAGGCTGCTGGAGAGGTTCTTGTTTTCCATAAAGCCAAATACACCCACGGAGTCCCATTTCTACATTTGGCTTCACGATCACATACTTCTTAATAATACTTAGAAGGGCCATTGCTAAACGTCAAGGACTACATACATAAATTGTAAATAGGAGTAGGGACATGTAAAGGGAGGGGGAAGTAATTTTGAAGGGAAAGAAGGTAAAAAAGCAACAGAAATACTGAAGACCTATAAGAATTACAGTTATGCAGAAAGCTCTCAGTTTTGATCTGGGCCCATTTTAGACTGGACCAGTCCAGGATTCAATAGGATGGTGCCATGACAGTTCAAGTGGTGTCAAACTGCATCAATAATGCAGCATGGCAGCAGTCAGAAGGAAATTCTATCCCCTGTCACCACAATGCAGTATTATCAGTATTATCAGAGATACCTCATCATGATGGCTGGGGGATTCTAGGAGCTATAGTCCCAAATATTTTTCTTCTAAGCATTGATTATTGTAAACCTAAAGAACATGGAACTCCATCCAATTGTCTCATCTGTCCTTCCCTGGGCTTCAAGGAATTGAATTTGGCACTTTAAGTTAGCTCTCAGAACAGTTGAGCGACCTCACCAATTTTGACATTGTTGATCAAATAACTGCCAATGAGAGACGCAGCCAATATCTTTCTTTCTTTCTTTCTTTTTCTCTTTCAAAAGGGAGAGCGTATCCACAGAAGAACATTCTTTACATTCCAGCCCATTAGCTGGGTGTCCTGTAAGATTCTCAAGCAATTTCATTCATTCCTGGCAGAGCAGAAGGGATGACTTTTGCCTCCCCATTTTAATGGCATGATTTATTTACTTGTTTACAAGAAACCAAAGGATTTGGGACAGGAAGCCAGAGTGTGGAGACACACTGCTTGACATGTGGTTGTTGTTGCTGTGTGCCTTCAAGTCATTTCTGACTTATGGCAGCCCTAAAGTAAACCTATCATGGGGTTTTCTTGGCAATATTTGTTCAGAATGGATTTACCATTGCATTCCTCTGAGGCTGAGAGAGTGGGGCTTGCCAAGATCACCAGTGGGCAACTGTGACAGGTCCAGGAGGCCTGGTTCCTGGGGCCCATGAGCTGCTGAAAAATAAAACCATCAAAGTGGTTGGAAGTCTACTACTGGTTCTGAAAAGTAGGGTTTTTTTATGCCCAATAGTATAGGGAGGCCCTGGAACCTATTTAAAAGCTACAATTTTGCACCCATGGCAGCAATTTACCCTCCTTTGGGAGGCAGAGAAAGATCAGTTTGTGGTTTCTGGAGGTTTTGAGACAAACAAAATCATCCCTGGGGGCCACGGATGGTCACCCTAATGGAGAAAAGATGAAGATTTGTACTCATTGGCTTTTGATGTCTGTCTGTCTGTCTGTCTGTCTGTCTGTCTGTCTTAAAATGGCATTCGAAAGTCAATTGACAAAGAATGGGGGTGGGGAATAGAAGTCCTCAACAATCCAACTTAGCTTGCTCTTTAACAGGCATTGAGATGTGGAAAACACATCAGCCAAAGCTTTTTAGCAGAGTGGTTAGGCTGATGTTTTTCATCATGCACTTTGTGTTAAAAGCCTGAAATCATGGACATGTAGTAACCAGGCTTAAACATTTCCTGGAATAGATCTTGCTTTGTATTTATTTCTGTACTGAAGTAGAGGAGTTTTAATTTGTACACTTTTTGCTCATAAATGAATATTCTGTATATTGAGAGAATGTTTTGCTGGGCATTGTAACCCCCTTTCCTCAATGATAAATTTAAATTGTAATGTAAAACATCACAGGAAATGGGCCTCAAGATAAATTTCCTCAAGATATATTACAAATTTGGTTTCCAAGAACAATAATAGTGGTCTAAGTGCTGGATTAGGACTGTGGAAGACCAGGATTTGAATCCCTGCTCAGCCATAGGAACCCATTGGGTGACATTGGTTGCATCTACACTATAGAAATAATGCAGTTTGGCAGCACTTAAAATAGTTTCATCCTACAGAATCCTGAGATTTTTAGTTTTAGAAGGCCTTTAGTGTTGGTGTGCATTGGACTAGGATGCCAAGAGTCCACAATTTGAATTCCCACTCAGTCATAATCTTTCACCCTCATAGGAAGACAATGGCAAACCCCTCTGAACAAATTTTGCCAAGAAACCCCCACTTTAAGGTTGTCATAAACTGGAAACAAAAGCACACAACAACAAGATAATTACCACAATCACTGCTAGTGTGGGATATCATGCAGCAATTATGATGCGCCCATAATCATCCAGTGGGTTTCCATGGCTGAGTGAGAATTTGAACCCTGGACTCTTGGCATCCTAGTCCAATACTCAAGCCACTACACTCCTCCAAGTACTGCTGGTCAACTTCCTGACATTGATGAATTAACACCTGTAGTATGCCATAAATCTGTACTATTGATCTAAGCCACAAGCAATAATGGAGAACTTCCAGATAAGCGTTCATTTATTTTAGTGGGATCTTGGATAGCTCCTCTAATGTTCAGATTAACACCAGACATGGATTCACTGACTCTGGAGACACAAGCCACAACTGCAAGGGGGTCAGGCAGTGTTTCCACCTGGACTTTTTGCAGGGTCAGAGAATTTTAGATTTGGAATAAAACCCAAGGGTCTTCTATTATTTATTATTATTTATTTATTTACTGTATTTGTACCCCGCCCTTCAGCCCTAAAGGCTGTCAGAGTGGTTTACAATTATTATTATTTTTATTTAGACAGTTCCCTGCCCTCATGCTTAAAATCTAAAAAGACACGACAGAAAAGGAGAAGGGAATGGTGGTGAGGAGGGAGATCAGGTCCAGAAGTTCTTCTCTCCCTCTGAGGCCTGGACCAAGGCAAATGTTTAGGGTAAACATCTCTGGAAGTCAAGATGTTCTTCTTAATGTTTAGGTAGAATCTCTTTTCCTGTAATTTGAATCCATTGGTTCATGGTCTGGTCCTCCTCTTTGAGAGCTCACATATTCTCAAATTGCAGATGGAAAAATAAGGCTGAGAGATGATGAGATGTGGCCATTAACTTCATGATATGGGTGACACTTAAAAATGGGGAATTTTCTGGCTTATTGCTGAGTTACATCTAAATCCACTCAGTTCCCTGGATATTAGGGTTTATTTCATTGTGTTTAGTAAGATGTGTCAAGCTGTTCAGTATTGGATTTCTATGTGCAACTTAGTTATTCTCCCTTCAAAGTCAGAATAACATCTTGGAATGATTTATCCCAAATATTGAGACTGATGAGTTTTGTTAATTTGCAGTTTTAGCATTAATAGAATTCAAGACAAACGAGACTGACTGATTAACAATTCACTTGTGCATTTCAAGATTGTGGAAGATTTGCAGGTGAGACATACATTACAACTTGATGTGTTACTGTACAAAACCAGACAATACTCCAGCATTTTCTATTGATGCCATTACTACTTGAGTACTATATGTATTACTGATTTCATCAGTACAAAACTTTCTTCCTCTATTTCACATGCAAAGCCAGGTTCAAGCTTCATTTCACATTCATTCTTGTATGACCAAGAATGAAATAATGCAGGTAAAGAGGTGATGTTATGCTAATTCTTCTGGGTGAGGTGTAATTGTGCAATGCAGTGGCATCCCTGCACCTGGTGCCACCCAGTGTAAGAGATGGGGCTTCTGGGGGGTGAGGCTTCCTGGGGATGGAACGTGGTCCCTCCACCTGTGCTTCCTCAGCCTTTTCCTGATGAGGAAAAGGACAGGATGGTACATGGGAGGAGTATGTGGAAACAGCATGCAGAAGGAGCATGCAGGGATGGGGAGCACATGGGAACAGTGCATGGGGATGGGACGCATGTGGGGGGGAGCATATGAGAATGGCATGCAGGGAGAATCCATGGGAATGGTGCATGGGGACAAGGAACACATGGAAACAGCATTCAGGGAGAGGGAGCATGTGAGGGAGCATATGAGAAAGTCATGCAGGGATGGGGAATGTGCAAGGGAAGTGCTTAGGAACTGTGCATGGGAATGGGGAGCATGCTGGGAGGGCATGCAGGGAGAGAGCCCAACTGGGTGTCAACCCTCTTCTGGGGTGTCACCTGGTGTGGCCTTCACCACTACATGCCATAGTGATACCACTGGTGCAGTACTTGAATATATGCTTCGGAGATGGTGCCAACTGAAGTCCCTGACATGGTAGTGAGGACAGTATTAGATACCAGAGCTATAAGACACTTCTAGCTGAGACCTTCAAGCAGGGTGGGTACGATGTGGTCTGGGTGTGTATGTCTCTTGATGCCTTCCAGGGATCTCTTTGGGTCCTCAGATTTCTAATTTTGTGGAAAAATCAGGTTGGAAAACATCTTGGGGACATGTGGTTTAGGGGGAGGGGATGACCCCAAAACAGACTAAAACTGCTCAAAAGGTCTGAATACAAGTGAAGTGACTTCTGGTCACCTGGAGTGCCACTTCTGATCACAGCTGGAAGCAACACTGAAATTGACCCACCAAGTAGCAGTGCATGGTCAAGCCTGCCCTAAGGTATCACTGTCAGAGATAGACAGTATTGGGCCAATGTTTAGTAGAAGGTGGCTTCCAGGTGACTGGATGTTGAAAGAGGATTGTCAAGCCTATGACCATAGCTCCCTCACCTTGTTGAGGAAATTGTGTTTAGCCTGGGGAAGAACAAATCAAGCCTGAGCTCTCCCCAGAAGCCAAGAAGACTAAACAAAGACTGTTGTACTTTGGACATATCATGAGAAGACATGACTCGCTAGAAAAGACAATAATGCTTGGTAAGGGAGAAGGCAGAAGGAAAACAAGAATATCACATTACAGGTGGATAGATTCAATCAAGAAAGCCACAGTCCTGATTCTGCAAAGCCTGAGCAGGGCTGCTGGCAATAGGGTGACTTAGAGGTCTCTCATTCAAGGGGTCATCATAAGATGAAGCTGATTAGAGGGCGGTTAACAATAAAAAGGGTGGTAATTAGGGTGAAAAAAGATGGACACCCTTGTTTGGCCATGTTGTTTCCAGCTTTGCCATTTGCAGAAGATGCCACTTTGGGGGAGGGGGCTTTTACCTTGCCATTGGCTTATTTCCTGTCCATTGGCTAGAAAACTTTTGGTATTGTGGGAGCTGTAGTCCAAAATAGTATCTCTGTGATACCCCAGCTCTATGGAGATTGGGAATTAATCCCATGACTATACCAGAGAAATCGTGTAATTATGTGAAACAATTTCACACGACGTCACACAAAACCTGCCATTAAAATGGTCACAAGGAAGCATTAACACACATCTTTTTACTTTTGGGATTTCAGTGACAATGATTTTCCGATATCACTTTATTTGCACAATTGCACATGATAATTATTTGTGAAATTACTCACCATTTTTGCTTCATTTGCGGGATGCTTTAAATGTGCTTTAATCTCTTTAATGCTGAAATTAACCCCTATACTTCTCTATGTTTCTCTGTTTGGCCCATGATGACCACAGGGAGATGACAACATAATTGGTGGGTGTTTCGTCTTCTACTTATTCAATTATGGTTGATTGTCATGTTCTATCTAGGGGAGGTCTCCTTGGATGAAAAAGTGGAAAACAAGTGCCAAGATGACAGAAAAATCTGGCAGTCCTGTCATGGTACTGCTGGACCATCCCAGGCAGCAGCTGCAGATCAGGAGGAGGAGGCAGAGGGACTTTACTTTGTCAAGCATTGTACATTGTAGTGCCAGGGGCAAAAAGGTCAGGCAACACCCTGCTTCATTTTAAATACAGGACAGCTGGGCTATTGAGGCTGGCTGGGCTGATTAACTGCTGCCTATAAATTAGCTCAACCTAGTCATTATGTTGCTGCAGAAAACAGGTCCAAAGGTTCAGTTTCCATCCCGAGTGTTTTGACACCCTACGAGGAACAACTAATTCCTTCTGTTTGGCATCTCTTGGGAAGTGGGAGAATCTCCATCCCTTGTCCTGACTAAAGTAAGGCCATTGGATCAACTGGATTTACCTACATGTTGATTCACCATTCAACAAGTTTACTCTGAATGGGATTAACCAACAGGGATAGAGCTAAGAATAAAAGTAGCTGCAATAAGGGTACTAATGATGGTGGTGATGTTAATGATTTTATTGGTGGGATTTGCCTCAAATCACAAAAAAATTTCATTCAAACATGGCAGTTTGCCTTTTTTAAAAAATCTGATTGGGCCTTCTAACATGCTGCCATCTTTTCTTGAATAACAAAATCGTAGAATTGGAAGAGACTCCAAGCAGCCAACTTTTATGTGCTCTTCTATCTGATTTTAGGATTCTTTTGCCTATGTCCTTTCCTGTACTAAGACGAAACACTAAATATACATTTCATAGAATCATAGTTGAAAGAGACCCCAAGGGCCATACAGTTCAACCCCCTCCTGCCATGCAGAAATACACAATCAAAGCAATCCCTGACAGATGGCCATCGAGCCTCTGTTTAAAAACTATCAAAGAAGGAGACTCCACAATATTCTGAGACAATGCATTCAACTGTCGAATAGATGTTACCATCAGGAAGTTTAGGTGGGATTTCTTTTCCTGGAATTTGAATCCATTGCTCTGTGTCCTAGTCTCTGGAGTAGTGGAAAACAAACTGGCTCCATCTTCCATATGACACTCCTTCAAATATTTAAACAGGGCTTTCATACTACCTGCAAACCTTCCCTTCTCCAGGCTACTGTGTCTAGTTCTGGGCACCACAATTCAAAAAGGATGTGGAGAAACTGGAGTGTGTCCAAAGGAAGGCAACTAAGATGGTGAAGAGTCTGGAAACTGAGCCCTATGAGGAGCAATTTAGGGAGCTGGGGATGTTTAGCCTGGAGAAGAGAAGGTTAAGAGGTGATATGATATGATAGCCCTGTTTAAATATTTGAAAGAATGTCATATTGAGGAGGAAGCAAACTTGTTTTCTGCTGCTCCAGAGAATAGGACCCGGATCAATGGATGCAAATTGCAGGAAGAGAGATTCCACCTCAATATTAGGAGGAACTTCCTGACAGTAAGGGCTGTTCAACAGTGGAACACACTCCCTCAGAGTGTAGTGGAGTCTCAGTCCTTGGAGGTCTTTAAGCAGAGGCTGGATGGCCATCTGTCAGGGATGCTTTGATTGGGAGTTCCTGCATGGCAGGGTTTTGGACTGGATGGCCCTTGTGGTCTTTTCCAACTCTATGATTCTATGAGTCTATGATTCTATGATTCTAAACATACCCAGCTTTCTAAGTTGCTTCTTATACAGCATGGTTTCTACATTTTTCAGCATTTTGGTTGCCCTTCTCTGGACATGCTCCAGCTTGTCAACAATCTTCTTAAATTATGGTGCCAAGAACTGGACACGTATTCCAGTTGAGTCCCCTTCCCCCCATAAATGCTGTACATTCCAGTAAACTGGGATACATTGGAGTGTCCTGAGTGGTTTTCCCCAACATTACATAAGGATGTATACTCTCCCAGCTTCAAATAAGATCTCTGCCAGAGATAGCATTTCTGACTAGCTGGTGTTCAGAACTGGATGTGGGGTATACACAGACCTTTGGCCTGATCTAGCCAAGTGAGGTTTAAGTTCTTACAGGGAGATCCAGAGGAAAAATAAGAATGTGCAACTCCATATTCGGTCAAAAAGGAAAGAGCTAACTTCTTGCACACTTTCTGTTGGTAGGAGGCCAAAGATTTTTCTAATTATAGCCACCCTGACCAATTGCAGTGTTTACAAATAAACTCTCTGGGACAAAAATGCACCAGGGAGAGAATGATTTCAAATGCAGAAAATATCTGCTGGGACTCGGCTGGTTCTTAGCATGTCTTTGGTGTCTCAGATTTGTGGTGAACCTGCCCAAATTAGCAACTGCCAGGAAGACAGACAAGAGGTTTACTGGTATTAAAGTGTGTGTGTGTAGGGACATATATGTCACCAGTGATCATCCATTAGCAGCTCTTTGATGCTGAAAGGAGGTTTCTTCTTAAGGCCGAGCTTGGCATTAGTGAAGGCCTAACCAGGGATCCAATTCTACAGTAGATGATGTACGTGGAGGAGAAAACAAAGGTATATGGAAAAGCTGGGCTCTATACCACACTGGCTGTCTTACACCATACATTCCTCTAGGAAATGGCTTCCATGATCTAACCTTTTCCAACCCTCTTAGTAAGTTTCTTGCAATATTAATCTAAAATCTACTCTCCTGTACCTTAGACTACCAATGGTGCCTTATTGGTGACCTGCTTTGACCAGAGACCACCTCTGCCTGGGGGACAATTACATCTAACTGGTCCCTCTCCTTTGGAACTGAAAAGAACAAATCTTTGTCCTGTTCTAACATAAAGAATGATCATGTTCCTTTAGCTGTCATATTCTCCCTCAGATCTCTCTCCTCCAGCTTTAAGGCTCCCAATTCATCCAACCTTTCCATGTGGGATTTACTTTTTGTACCCTTGACCCTCTTTCTTTCCTCTTTCTCTGAACCCACTGAACTTCCAAATCCTTTGTAACATGTGGTTGCACAGAATTGGACACAGCCCTTCACACAAGGTCTGATTAATGTAGAATTCAGAATCAATGGTTCTATGAATGTAGTCTAAAAATTGCATTAGCCCTTTTTGCAACTGCATCACACTACTGACTCAATCATATGTTTAAGAACATATTCCTCCCCATTCTGAACGGAAACTCTCTTCCTTGTTAGTGAAACCACATTTGTGGTTATATATTTGTCACAATCACCTCTCTCTGATTTGTGCATTGCCATTCATGAAGCGTGCAGAGAACTGCCCCTTTGAGATACTTTGGATTTACTAGGAGACAGTCAACCTGTTACACTTCTGTGCAGTACTAAATAGATTAAATAGATCTTCAAGGCATCCCTTATGACTGTATTTAGCTTGCCCCCTAGTGGTTACATTATTATGATTTTATTTATAACTCCCCCCACCTCTCACCAAAAAAGAAACTCAAGGCAGCTGAATTGAGCTATTTGTTTGTTTAGTAATTCATGGTCTACTTTGGAGATATAGGCCTGAATCCTATGACTTAGTTCCAACTACAGTAAACTCAATAAAATAAATGAAATTTTCCTATGTGTTGACTTCTCATTCAGCTGGAATCGTATTAATGTCTTATTGCCTTGTAAGTACCCCTAAAGATATGGTTGGCCTTTTTTTTCTGTCCAATGTAAAATGTTTGTGTTCAGTGTAAGAGTATATATATGATACTGTGGTGCATGGATTGCACATTGAAAATGGATGCATGTGCACATTTGGTTTTGCATTCTTGTGCACATGTGGTGTCTTGGTTCAGTTGTGCAATTATGGCATCCAACAGAAGGGCTGTGAAGCACAACCAATGCTTAACTCTGCATATGAGTATTTACGTGTTGCAAACCCAATGTAGGATCACAGCCAATAATTGGTTCAATCAGAATATTGTAGCTGGGACTAGAAAGAGAATAGAAGACTGAGGGTTTATTATAAATATCTAAAAGATTGTCACAGAGGGAAAGGGACAGGTTTGTCCTCTGCTGTCCTAATGGGTAGGAGCTAGTCTAATGTTTTTAAGTTACAGGAGGGAAGATTTTGATTGACCGTTAGAAGGAACATCTTGACTGTAAGAGCAGTTCGGTAATGGAACAGTGACCTAGAAAGTTTCTTTTGGAAGACGTCCACAGAAAGAGACGATATCATATCTCTAGGTCATTGGTTCCATTGCTGAACTGCTCTTATAGTCAAGATGTTCCATCTAAAGGAAGCTACTGGGTAAGGATGCTCTATGGAGATCCTGCATTGAGCAGACAGTTGGACTCAATGACCCATTGGGCTCCTTACAACTCCAGGAGTCTATGATTCTACTTTTAATCAAAATGATGATTGCACAGAGGGTCAAAGGCTTTTAACATTTTGCCTTAAGGACAAACACTCTGAGTGCCAACTATGCCCATACATCCACTGGGGCATGTCATCACAAAATCTAATCACATAACCCACAATGTTAGAGATACTTTTACTTGCTCGTCCCCTAATGTGAATGCTCTTGAGCAAATGTTTGTTTGTTTATTTATTATATTTCTATCCCACATTTATTTTAAACAAAAAGACACAATTAAAATCATTGCAATAATAAAAGCAATTTAATCATTACAGAGAAAAGGTGCCAAAACTGGTAAGACTCTTCTTCCAGTTAACATTTCTTCCAGTGAAAGCTTCTGAGTGCAGGGGAGTGAGGGCTGCCAAAGTAGAAATCTGGATAACTGCCTTCCTTTGAAAGCAGAGGAGGTGAAAATAAAACTCCAGGGCTGTATGCCACATCTAGGCAACCCTGGAAGAGATAGCATGAAAGGACTGTGAGATCATGCAAGTTTTCAAGACCCACACAGACCACCAAATACCCTAAGGGGGATAATTGGGGGATTTCATCAGTTAGGCTTTTAGTAATAATAAATAAAGGATTCTTTTGCCCTCTGATTTCCTAGCAGTGTGTCATTGAACATCACTAGCTGGATTTTGTTGTTGTTGCTGTTGTTGCTGTATGCCTCCAAGTCATTCTTGACTTATGGCAGCCCTAAGGTGAACCTATCATGTTGTTTTCTTGGCAAAAAATGTTCAGAGGATTAATGCCAAAATCTCTTCAACTACACTATGATTTCATTATTATTACCATATGTCTCAGTTAAACTTCAACAATCTTATCTTCCTGATGCTCCATGAAAAATGTTCCAGGAGAAAAGCAGTGTGCAATGAATAACTAAGACTGAGAATGCAACAACAGCTTTGAAGAGCTGTTTATGTTAAGACAACAAAGCTGTACTATTGAC
This sequence comes from Urosaurus nigricauda, assembly GCA_034509955.1. NCBI lineage: Eukaryota > Metazoa > Chordata > Lepidosauria > Squamata > Phrynosomatidae > Urosaurus > Urosaurus nigricauda. The sequence goes on from JAOEGL010000004.1 coordinate 7,455,475, forward strand.
TAGCACAAAAACATATAAAGTTAGTTGGCTGAAATTGGTTTGGCTTAATCCTTTCCTGAGGGTCTACCATGTCTCCAGACTTCATGTGGATTTTCATGCTGCTCTCTCTCTCTCTCTCTCTCTCATGGGCATTGAATTTCTTGTAATAGGCTAGTGGGGAGGACTGATATTCCAGATTCCTATCTCTTACCTTAATTGTGGGATACAGATTGGAATAAACTGGGCCCAGTTCATCCAGTCCAAATTGGATCCATATCGGTGTCACATTTGAACCCAACTGGTGTTTTTCTGTACAACTACAATCATGGTGAATATTGCCCAGAAAGCTAAGCAGTACTCATTGACAGGGCAGTGTTTCTTATAAACTAATTTTCTTTTCTTTCTCATGCTGCCCAACAGATCGTTTAGAAATTGCTTTTCAGCATACAGTCCAAGAAAAGAGCAGAATGTAATTGCTGCTCCTACACTTTCATCAAATGAAAACATCAATGCTCTAGAAAGCACAAGATGTTGCTTAAGAAACAAACAAACGAAGTTCCCAAAGACCTTTCAGTAAATGGCTTGCAACTGGAAATTTTGGCTGTTCTTTGAGCAATCTGCAATGGAGCCTAGTATAAACAGTAGAATAAACAGTCTTGTCTCCCTCTGTGATTTTCCAGAAATGTAGACACATAATTTAAAAGAAAGAAAAGAATAAATATCAGAAGTTGGGTACATGTACTTTTTGTGATAGACAATGGCAGGGAGGAAGTAGATAGTCTGGGCAAAATATAAGGCATATCTGATTATTGAAGGGGAGAGTGGCATCTAAAAATGCACTGACAAAATAAAACCACAGGGAAATATGAAGGGTGGAATGTACTTGGTTGCTTACACTGGCAGGTGATGGGTTACACTAGTGTAAGTACTTTTTCAGAGCTATAATCCTTTGGTGATGTGCAAATTTGTATGTTTCCCTGTGGTAGGAGTTGGATATTTTTGTTAGATGTGCAAATGTTATCCACTTGTCTCCTCCTTTCTCACTGACTGTTGAATATGTGGAGCTACCTTTCGTTTGTCTATTTGTATCAAGTAACCATATACCTTCTGGTGCTGTCTTCTGCAGTACCATACCAGCTGGCTTTCTTCATACGTCTGCACCAGAGACTTAAGGGCTTGTCTACATGATTAAAATACCCCTCATTCCAGTCCAATAGAATGTGATCTGGCCACTGTTGATTTGCAACAGTTCAGACTTTTTGCAGAGAGGGTCCAAAAATTCCATTAACTTTCCAAGCTCACCTTTCCATCTGGCCCATAGATTTTGCCTCAGGAGAGCTCAGTATTAGGCAGTGTGGCTTTGCCTTTTCTCCTTTGTTATTTTTCCCATGGAAATAATCAGAGTGCATTGATTTTTCATAGGAAAAGAAAAGGCCCACGCCAAGACATTGTAAAGCCACTGTGATGTGGTCTGTATTTGGATCCTGTTCATCGCTAGGTTTTATTTGTAACTCAAGCAGAGGAATATGTGAGCAACTGACTTGATTCAAGCACTCACATTGGCATTTGTGTGAGCACAGGATCTGTCCAAAGGAGGCTTAATAAAATAAGGTTAAAAAGAAGAAAGGTAAAGAGGTGGTGAAAGGAAAACCCAGAAGGTGGATAACTTGCTGGAAATGAGTGGGATGTAGAAAAACTGATTTCTTTAGACATGAAAGAGGAGGGAAAACAGAGTAGACCTATGGCCAGAGGCAGAGAGAGAGTGCACATTATACACAAAAATCTTATACACATAAGAAACTGCTACATATACCAGGAGCCTCGTCACATGTTACAATTATAGTGCTGTGACTCCACTTTAATTGTAATGGAAACATCCTGGGGAATCCAGGGATTTATAGTTTGTCGAGCATGGTAAGGGGCATGTCTCACAACTGTCCTGATTTGACAGAGGAATGCTGATTAATCCTCTGTCATCCCACTTTTTCAGCTGCTTTTAAAAAGTCCCACTTTTTTTTCCTTTCCACTTTCTCCCTTTGTCTGCAGCTACTTCAGTTGCTGCAAACTGTGTTCAAAGTGCAGAAGCAGTTTGTACTCAACTCAATAGGGAGGTGAGTAGAAGAGAGGAGGGGATGGTATTAGGCTCAGACCAAAGTAAACTTCTGCAGCCTGGTCCACTGATAAGAGGAAAGCTTGGTTCCAGCATGTTGGGAATGTATCCAACGGAGCCCAGCTTGCAGGACCTCACCAAGAACTGACTCGCCAAAAACTTGGGAAGGAAGCTTCATTAAGCCAGGCATCTAAACCAGGGAACTAACACGAGCAGTCAAGCTAAGGTCCTGAACCTACTGGACTAGGTTTTGAAGCAATTCATCACTAGAGACTACAGAATTTCATGCCCTCCAACAGTCTCATTTTCTTTCTCCTCCTCCCATTTCTTCATTTTGTCCTCAGCTTACTTCAGTAAAAATAGTATGTAGAGAGATCTTGTAGCACCTTTGAGACTAACTGAAAGAAATAAATTGGCAGCATGAGCTTTCACAGACTTCAGATAAGGAAATAGACTGAAGTCTACAAAAGCTCATGCTGCCAACTTCTTTTTTTCAGTTAGTCTCAAAGGTGCAACAAGATCTCTATATACTGATTCTGCAGGCTAACATGGCTATGTCTTTGATTCTATCAGTAAAAATAGGTGAGTCTACTGCGAAGGGCAAGACTCCAGACCCTCTTGTCCCTCCCCGCTGCTACTGAGAAGAATTAATGCAAACTACTGTAGTTCTGCACTTTGAATTCAGTTTGCAGCAATTGGAGGAAGCTGAGGAGAAAAGGGAAGCGTGAGAGGAGAGCAGGAGCAGGAAATGTCAAAAGTAGCTGAAAAAGTGGGCCAGCAGAGTACCAACTGAGGCTGTTCTTGCCAAACTGGGACAGTTGGAGGGTATGGTGGTATAGTGGTTAAGTGGTCATCTTGAAATGTGAGAAATTGTGCAAATCCCCAATAATATGAACCTTTTCTCTCCACTTTGGGGTAGACACTGGGAACATCCAGAAGGGATGTTTTCAATTTTTTCCTTTAAATTTAACAGCTTTTCCCCAGGTTTGCATCCACACTCTTTCATGAAATATCCCTGGGTTCTCTCCCTCCCTTGTGTTCCTCTTCCTCTACCTCCCATTAATCAGCTGTCAAATGCAACACTTCAGAAGTGGATTTTCACCAGTGTCCTCTGAACTATTTTTCTTATTATCCACCTCACAGGGTTGTTGTGAAAAGAAAATGGGGAAGCAGAGAGCTATGGTACACCCTGCAGGAAAAAACAGGATAGAAACATAACTAACAGAATGTAGTAGTAGTGTGCCTTCAAGTTGTTTTTGACTTATGATGACTCTAAGGCAAACCTATCTTGGGGTTTTCTTGGCACAATTTGTTCAGAGGAGGTTTGCCCTTGCCTTCCCCTGAAGCTGAGAGCACATGGGTTTTATGGCTGAGATGGGAATCGAACCCTGGTCTCCAGAGTCATATTCCAACACTCAATCCATTGCACCATGCTGGCTCTTCTAACAGAATATGTAAAATAATAAATAATCTGCTGGAAAGTTCTTCTGCAAAGGGTGAGCTAAAATGAAGTAAAGAAAATTTGAATTTCTTTGCCGGAAACAAGTAGAAAGAAACTGAAGACAGTGTTGCATTGCCCCATTAATCTGTACATTTTACCAAGTGCATAATTTTTTCATCAGACATTGTCACCCAATGCTGTTCCTCATTCTTCCCTCCACCAGGCAGCATCACAGTGATAGATCTTGGGGATTTGTTCCACCCTGTGTGTTACACAGAGTTGTCAGTGAAGCTATAATTAACTAATATCCTCCTCCTACCTGGCTGTCATCTCCTAAATTACAAACATCCCCCACTATTTTATATGCACACTTTAACCTGAGAGAAGTTGATTAAAGAGGTACCAGCTTTGCTAAGTATGCCAGATATTGCAAATACAGAGCGGGGAAAATACCCCTCTCAGTCCTGTGATTTAATAAATCTCCAACAAATGATAAAAAAAAAATCTAACAGCCAATGGCCTAAATTCTCTTTTAATCCTACTGGATCCTAGATTGCAATGAATCCATTATGTGTTGCCTCATCATTGCAAAATTGACTGCATGGGTCTACTCTAGTTGGGATTAACCAACAGCATGGCAATGAATGAGGGCTGTACAAGCTACTTGGTTGGAGTGTGTGTTGGGGGGAAGCAACACTATATACACTGGGCCCTTGGTATCCACTGGGATTTGGTTCTAGGACACCCCCCCCCCCCATGGATACCAAAATCCATGGATGTTCCAGTCCTACTAAATACAGTGGATAGTAAAATGGAGACCCTTATATAAAATAACAAAATCAAGATGTGCTTTTTGGGGTTTCTATATTTTTTGACTTTTTTCAAGCAGTAGATGCTTGAATCCATGGAATAAAAATTCCATGGATATAGAGGGACAACTGTACAGTGAATTTATTGCTGCAGTTATGTTCTTTTAAAGTTTGGTAGACTTGGTAGAGTTGTTAGAATGGGGATGGAGATGGGAATGAGGAAAACATAACAGTTGGAGATGGAAAGATGATTGGATTATTTTTCCCTCCATCTGACTCCCTGTCATGAAGGAATATACAACTAAAGCACTCCTGAGAAAAGGTCATCCAACCTCTGTCTAGCAAAGAAGAGTCTGCCACTCTTTGTGGAAGTCCATTCTGCTGATGAACTGTTCTCACTGTTAGGAAGTTCTTCAGAACATCTAGTCAGTATTTCTTTTCTTGTAATTTGAATCCATTGGTTTGTGTCCCAGTCTCTGAATAATCAGAAAACAAACTTGTTCCATATTCTACACAACATATAGCCCTTTAGATGTTGAAAGTTAACTATCATGTCACATTTGCACCTCAAGCTAAACACACCTGGCCCCCTGAGGTGTTCCTCATAAGGTTTGGTTTCCAGATCTTTGATCATCTTGGCTGCCCTTCTCCAGACATGTTCCAGCTTTGCGATATCCTTCTTGAAATCCCCCAGAACTGGAGGCTCTGGGAGAGATCCTTCTTGTTGGCTATTCCCAAGTTATGAAAATTAAACAGGAGATTTGATTTGCCACCACTCTGCTCTCTACATCAGGTAACAACTTTTATTTTTTATTTCATAGAATCATAGAATCCTAGAGTTGGAAGAGACCACAAGGGCCATCCAGTCCAACCCCCTGCCATGCAGGAACTCCCAATCAAAGCATCCCTGACAGATGGCCATCCAGCCTCTGCTTAAAGACCTCTAAGAAAGGAGACTCCACCACCCTCCAAGAGCATTTAGTTTTTAGTGTGTTGCAGCAGATAAAGCTCTCAAAGGTATGCGTGTAAAGTTTTTATTTTATTTTGTGTCTTTTCATGATCTGATAACTTGCTATTAAGTTGTGCTTTTAAAACAGAAATTATCTTTAATTGTGTTTTAATTAACAATTAAGAGTTTTTCAATTGTCTAGTTAGCCCTCAGCTTTCACCGGCGTTAGGGGTGCAATGTCCCCATGAAAGTGGAGAAAGGCTGAATCTAGATCTGCTATTTTTATTTATTGAGTTTTATCTGAGAGAACACTTCTCTAGGCATTTCTAGGTCCTACAGCATGATTCTATGGTCAACTTCTGCCAGAGGTTCACCATAGAATCATGCAGGAAGACCTACAGATGCCTAGAGATAACATATTTTTTAGTTGCATATAGGGTAGCAGTGGAGGCAGTGTCAAGTACATGTAATTCACAAATAATCAAATACATGAATGCTTAACCTGCAATGTAAAGGGATGACTCTATTGTGGTTTTTAAATGTGCACTGCCTTGGATCACATGCTGGAAGAAAAGTGTGATATTAAGTAAATAAACAAACAAATAACACTATTACTTTCCTCAATCTGGACATTATATTCCTGCTAATGGAGTGTAGACTTTCTAGTCTTCACTGAGTGCTCTACCTATGATCTCCTGTAAGTGATGGATGCACGCGTTGCTCTGTGTCATTTCAGGATGAGTGGTTGAAGAAGAGGTCTTGCTGGATTCCCATATTCTGATACTAGAATCATGAATCCCAAAGTCATGAAGCCCACATTTCTGATGCAAGAAATGTTCACTCTGCTAATCTAAGGGATAGGAGACTTTTGTGAAAGAGCATATTTTAGTAGTTCTACACATGGAAAACACTCAATATCTGGGATCCTGTTGGTTAGAAACAAGCAGATGAGACCCATTAAATCAATTGTAGAATTGGGAGTCAATGCACAGCTCAATCCCAGGGATTCAATGGTTTTTCGCCTGCTGGGACTGATGATGAGATTTAGGCCAATGTCTCCAGCTTCCTCTTTAAAATGAATACTAAAGTTGTAATAGAAAATGGGACAATTTTCCTATGCTGTTCTAATCCTCTAACGTGCTAATGAGAGTGAAGCCACATGTTTAATACTTTGAAATGAAAGTACAGCAAGTTTCTTAGAAAGGAAGCGGGAGAACAAGAGCAATTTTGTCGTGCTATTCTCTCCATAGTTTAATGACCTTTAATTTCAATGCACCAGTGATTGATGTTAAGAGTTACAATAAGCCACTTAACACAGAGAGTTTTTTTTAAAAAAAACAATTTGTGGCCATTCTTGGAAAGTGTTAAAGGGGTGTGCTAAATAATTGCAGGTGATGTAGCTTCCCTTCTCGAATCTTTCCTGAATGTTTTGATTGAACACGGACATTTCTCCCTGTAAATGTCCCACCATTGACTCAGGCAGTTTCTATGGTTGCATCTGCACTGCAGAAATAATCCAGGTTGACAGCATGTTCACTGCCATGGCCAAATGCTATGGAATTCTTGGAATTGTAGTTTTGTGAGACATTTAGCCTTCCCTGTCAGAGTGCTCTGGTGCCACAGCAAACTACAAATCCCAGGATTCCATAGCATTCTGCCATGGCAATTAAAAAACCAAAAAATAAAGTGGTGCAGATGCAGCCTAAGTCAATTGGGCAGTGAATCCACTTTCAGTATAGGTTTGGACTTTAAGGGAGCTATGTAAGGTGCTGAATATAATTTGGGGACAGAGTACAGCACCTTGAATAGTAAAATTCAGGCTAAATTCCAGAGAAAGAAGTTAAGTGCTTCACTAACTTGAAAGCCTCAAGATGACCCTGACTAAACCCTGTTCTGTAGGACTAGATAGATGTATAAAAATGTATGAATGGGATGTTATTTGTGGGGCTAGGACAGGGATAAGGTTGGCCCCTTGTGACCCAAATTTGCAGATTTCATGACATATCCCCTCTCCAGGGGCCCATTCACATGATGCAGTTACGGTGCTATTATTCCACTTTAACTGGAATGGTTCCATCGTATGAATCCTAGGGTTTGTCTTTTGATGAGACATAGAGCTCTCTGACTGAGAATTCTAAATGTGCCTCCCCAAACTGCAAATCCCAAGATTCCACAGGGCAAAGCCATGGCAATTAAAGTGGAATGATAACTCTATAACTCTGTGATGTGAATGGGCTCCTCAGATTGGCCCCATTGTTCCAGTCTTTGGGCTCTCATCACTCATCTTGCCCTTTTATTTTTAAAATCTCTCACTAGATCTGGTACTCGTGCTCCTTATTATGTTGGACAAGCAGATGTCTTTAATTTTGACTTCTTAATGTGTGACCAGTTCTCCTAATTCATTCTCTCCCTATATAATCCAACCCACACTCTTACAACACTCTTACAACACAGGGAAGAATCTGCTTGAAGTCAAAAAGACGAGGCTGGTGTCAACCTCACATAAGGCATTCTCAGTCGCTGCTCCAAAACTATGGAATGACCTGCTGGAGGAGATCTGTCTTATTACCACCTTAGATGCTTTTAAGAAAGCACTTAAGACGGATCTCTTCTGGTGGGCCTATCCATCAGACATTTTATACTAGATGCTGCCGAAGGCTGCACTTGCGTAGACCACCATTTATGACACAGAACAACTGCACTTGGCTGTTTTAATTTAATTTATTATTATACGTAATTATATTGTGAGTTTATTTAGTATTGTTATAATGGAGTTGTTTTAACTGAATGTGTATTTTATGTATTTTACTCTGCTGTAATCCCGCCTCGATCAACGGAGAGGCAGGAAATAGAAATAATAATAATAATAATAATAATAATCATCATCATCATCATCATCATCATCATTATTATTCTGAACTGACCCCACTCCAAAACAGTGACATGAACAATAAAATAATCAAGATTTACTGTGTAACAAGTCAGTTTAACATCTAGTATCATTCTGGCTGCACAAAGCCAATACAATATAACATTTCAGTAAAACAAAGTAATACTTTGCCCTAAACTCTTTCCACACTACAGAGTTATAAGGCTATGGTTCTACTTTAACTGCCATGGCAAAATCCTATGGATTCCTGGGGGTTTGGTGAAGCACTAAAGCTCTTTGGTTGTGAATTCTAAATACCAATCTACAAACTGTATACCCCACTTTTTTGTGGGTTTTTCAGGCTAGGTGGCTGTGGAAGGGTTTATTCCTGATTTTTCGCCAGCATCTGTGGTTATCTCTCTGATTGTTGACTAGTGAGTCAACATACAGTTTAAGTCCAGTTGATCCAGTGGGTCTACTGTGATCAGGACTAACAATAGTATTTAGACCCATGTGTAATGATCACACTTGTGGAACTCCCCTTATCCAGCCATGCACAGAATACATCCATTGCACAATGGCCAAAAACCACCTGGAGAAGGGAGCCTATGCATTTATATGACACCAGCAGGATCCTAGGCATATGTACAGTATTATAACTGAATTCTCATATACCTGTGTAAGCTTGAATGGGAAGCAGCCATATTCATCTATAAAGCCTCACTGCTACTCCAGTTTTGGGCTCTAGTGGAATCCAACATACATCTCTGATATATATTACATGCATTTTTTTCATCATTTCTGCTCTTGATGATTCATTGCCAAATGTGTGAATTGAGTCAACTGAAAAGCATTGTGCAGGCACTGATGAGAGACTGGGGGAATGAAAAGAATTTCAGTGGTTTCAGGATCCTTACTGAAATTACCCATTTCACACCTTCTGGGGCTTGTTGTGAGACAAAACACATATTGTCTCAGAAACTGGCACATTTGTGAGGCTTGTGCTGTGTTATGTCACCACGAAATCACACCTAGTTTCAGAAAATGTGAATTGTATTCAGTTGAAACCAAGGCATTGACACACACCAATCAAAGTGGGAAATGAGTACAGAAACGTCTGTTAGGAAAAGTATTGCAAAAATGTGCATGAAATGTGTACATTAAGAACAGCTTGCAAATCAATAAATACAGAGAAGAAAATGTATATGGAAGCACATATGAATGTGTGGGAAGGAAAAACAAAGTCTTACAACGTGATATGAACAAAGCATGGGATGTGAATGCAGGCAAGGCTGGGAGAAAGAGGAAAAACTCATACATATGAGAGATCCCAAGAGACTTGTCCTTCTCAGATAGTTAGTTGAGAGATAACAGTGTTCCCATGCAGCATAATTTTTGGAGACTAGAATCAGCCCATAAAAAATGGAATGGTGCAGTGAGTTGGTCTTCTGCCACCAGGCGGATGGGTTTTGGAGTCCTTGGAGTTTATCATGTGACAGAATTTGGGGGCATAATGCAATGGCAATCTGAACGCAATCATGGGGTTTCACATAACTGCGTATGAGTATATCACACACAATTTCTGGCAAAAGGGAGGTCATTCTGAATGCAATCATAGGTTTTACGTTAATGCGTATAAGAGTATCTCATGCAATTTCAGGCAATGGGGGGTCATTTTTGGGAAATGGGAAGTCATTCTGAATGCATTCCGAACGCAATTAGATTTCACGTAAATTCGCTAAACTAGTGAATTTACATGAATTCGAATTGGCTCAATTTGAAATTGGAAGAAATTCCTCCCGTGTGATAAACTGTCTTGTTAGCACCATGGCCAAATGCTACCAGCTGTCCAGTGGCATGAAATTGTTAACTTATAATAGTGACCTTGTTGGACCTTTTCTGCATCTGATCTGATTTGGGGCTGGGAAAAAAGATATGAACTGATATGAAACATTATGAATTGAGGGAGAGAAAAACAGGCTGCCACATCTCCATTGTGACAAGGCCCAGCACCTGAGGAAAGGTCTTCCCTCCTTCCCAACTACTATTGCCCTAGCCTCAGAGGGAGAGAAGAAGAGGCAGGCATAGCTCTATCATGACTAAGTCCAAAGGCAGATGAAAGGCCCTCTCTCCATCACAACTGCCACTGCCCAGGTCTTGGAGGGAGAGAAGAAGAGGGAAGCATGCCTTCATCATACCTAGGTCCAGAAGCAGTTGAAAGCCCCTCCTTCCACCCTAACTGCAATTGCCCTGGCATCTGTGGGAGACAAGAAGAGGCAGGCACAGTGCCATCATGGCTAGGCAGATGAAAAACCCTCCTTCAATTCCAACTGCTACTGTCTTGGCCTCAGAGGGAAAAAAGAAGGGACAGACAAGGCTCCACCATGCTTAGGCCCAACAGCTGAGGAAAGGCCTTCCCTCTATCCCAGTTGCCACTGCCATGGGAAATGCCTTCTCTCCTTCCCAACTTCCACGGCCCTGGTCTTGGAGGGAGAGAAGAAGAGGCAGACAGAGCTCCATCATGCATAGGCCCAGAAGCAATGAAAGACCCTCCTTCCATCTCAACTGCCATTGCCCTGGACTTGGTAGGAGAGAAGAGGCAGACAGAGCTCCATCATGCCTAGGCCTAGAAGAAGATGGAAGTTCCTCCTTCCATCTTAATTGCCACTGCCCAGCCTCAGAGAAAAAAAAAAGAAAGAAAAAAGGACAGGCATGGTTTCACCATGGCTAAACCCAGCAGCTGAAGAAAGACCTTTCCTCCATATCAACTACCACTGGTCTCAGAGGGAGAGGGAAGCACAGCTTCATCATGCCTAGGCCCAGAAGCAGATGAAGGGTCCTCCCTCAATTCCAACTGCCACTGCCCTGGCCTCCAAGGAGGAGGAGAAGAAGAAGCAGGCAAAGTTCTACCATGCCTAGGCCCAGCAGCTGGGGAAAGGTCTTCCATCCATTCTAGTTGCCATTTCTGTGGCCTCAGAGATATAGAAGAGCAGCCCATATCAGATATCTCATAGCTATGGGGGTGGGGGAAGAGATGGGTAATGCTTTTGCACCTTGATTTTGATTGTTTGTTTCTGCACTATAAAGCCCTTTGGGTTCCATTTTCCATCAGCCTTTGCTGGGGCGAGGTGCATCCCAACCCAGGTGCCGGATAAGCCCAGTAATAAAGATTAAATGTAATTGACAGCCAAAGGGATAATTTTGGGTAGAATTTGTTTGGGACACCAGTTTTACCATTGACTGTGAGGAGATGTTGAAGCCCATCGGTAAAAGAGCTGGAATGAGTCTCTGCTAGGAAACATCTACTGCATCATTTACCACCAATAAAGCTATGCTATAACCATAATGTGTATCAGTGCCTGGCACTGAAAGAACCCTGGGAAAAGGCTGGAACTGCTCCCAGTCCTAGATAGAAACACTTGGTCAAACCCAACTGCTCGGTGGCAGAGGTCCTGCTTTCTAGGGCATCTCCCATCCTGCCATACAATTGCTCAAGTCAAGGGTAGGGAGTGGGAGAGATGGATCTCCACCTAGTGGGATTTTTGTGCCAGAAGAAATGGTACAGTGCCAGAGGGACAGTTTCACTGTGTCCCATAGCATAAAAGAGAGACCCAGATCCAAGTAATCAAATAGCTGAAGCAAAACTTCTTTTTTCCTTCGCTGCAGTTCTAACCATACTAAATTATGCTTAATGATGAAGTGTTGTCTTTTGAAACTGCATCATTAGGAAGCATTTATCCAGATACGATATGTTTTCTTTTGATGATAGTTTCCCCTCCCCCACCCTGTAGCACTGAGATGCCTGCAGCAAACATTTCCACATTGCTTTCAAGTGGAAATACTATTTTTAGATGACGTGTGCTTTGCCTTCTTCCAAACTTCGTTGTTCAGCCTAGCAGGAGGGGACTTAGCCCATCAGTTCCTTCCAGAACTTGGATAATTTATATTTTGAATTTCAGTTGCTTGAATTCCCCCAGCCTTTGTGCTCAAAAATTGTGTTTCTCATTCAGTTTAATCCATTGTGCCTTGGCTTCAGTGGCTGGTGAAAGCCCCATTCCAAATGTCAGTGCTATGATCTCTGTTGGGGAGAAGAGCAGCCAAGCATAGCTTCATTGTGCCTTGGCCCCAGTGCCTAAGGAGAGGCCCTCCTTCCATTTTATCTGTCATTGCTGTGGCCTTTGAGGGAAGAAAGAGCAGCCAGAAACAGCACCATCATGTCTTGGCATGGGTTTAATACTGTAATAGTTTGATTCTATTTTTATGTTCACTTTTGCATGTTTTTAATTGTATTGTTTTAAATTGTAAGCTGCTTTGAGTCTCAAATTTGGGGGGGGGGGCTAATAATAATAATGATGATGATAATGATAATAATAATCCTCAGCAGCTGAGAGGTCCTTCTTACTTTCCAGTTGCCACTGCTGTACTCAGCTGATCTTAATCATCTCCCCTACTGCAACCTCCTTTTCCTAGTGTGTCATATCTTTGGTTGCATCTGCACTGCAGAAATAACACAGTTTGGCACTGCTTTAACTTCCATGGCTCAATGCTATGGAATTCTGGGATTTGTAGTTTCTGGGATATTTAAATTTCTCTGTCAGAGAGTTCTGGTGCCACAACAAGATACACCTCCCAGGACTTCATAATATTGAACCATGCCAATTAAAGTGATGTCAAACTACATGATTTCTGCAGTAATCATGCAGGCTTATTTAGATTGTGACCTACAAGTTTCTTGGCAAGTTTCTTCAGAGTGGTTTGCCATTGCCATCCTCCAAGGCTGAGAACATATGACTTCCCAGAGCCACCCAGTCGGTTCCCATGGCAGGGATTCAAACCCTAGTCTCCAATGTTGTGTCAGGATTAGTAAAGATGAAGACCAGGATTCTAATAGCTCTACAGCCATGGAATGCCTTGGGAAGGTCACACTTTCTCAGCTTCATGGGAAGGCAATGGCAGGGGGTCATACTACATAACCGCTCAGGTCTTGAGAATACATGTTGAGTCTCCCTCTCCCTGCTTAGTTTCCAAAATGCTTTGTAAAAGGTGGAGTCTCCTTCCTTAGAGGTCTTTAAGCAGAGGCTGGATGGCCATCTGTCGGGGATGCTTTGATGGAGAGTTCCTGCATGGCAGGGAGTTGGACTGGATGGCCCTTGTGGTCTCTTCCAACTCTATGATTCTATGATTCTACAAATCTCAGGAAATAATGCAGTTTGGTGCCTTTTAAAACTCCATTGTCCTATGGAATCCTAGGACCTGTACTTTCTGCAGTGTGGGGAAGGTTAAAGACCTTTGTAAAGCTACAAATCCCAGGAATTTTTTTAAAAAAACTACAAATTCCTCTCTGTCCTCCAGTCAGCCACCCCTTCCATCTCTAGGATCCTATGTTGCTGACCTTGGGCAAGTCACATACAGTCACATGCTCTCAGCCTCAGGGGGTGCCAATGACAAACCCCTTGGGCAGGTCACACTCTCTCAGCCTCAGAAGTCAATTTGGTCCCTTCCAACTCTAGGATTCTATCTAACCATCCAGTCCAACCTCTTTCTGCCATGCAGGAATACAAAGAGAATCCTAGAGTTGGAATCCCAGCACAGCCATGCAAACCCACTGGTGACCTTGGGCACCAACAGTGGCAAAACTCCTCCAAATAAACTATGTTCCAAGTCTGTGTACTGTAGCAGTTTAAGCATTGGACTAGGACTCTGGGAAGACCAGGATTTGAATCCCCTCTTAGCCATAGAAAGCTACTAGGTAACTAACTTTGGGAACATCACACTCTCTCAGCCTCAGAGGAAGCAATGGCAACAAGTCTTGCCAAGAAGACCCAAAGATAACATTGGCCTGAATCTGGGATGACTTGAAGGTCTTTCTTGCTCTAGGAAGTTTAAATGTTTTCTTTATGTGCAAGCAAGAAAACTGAGACAGCATTTTCAGTCCAATACCATAATAAAGACACTGCATTTTGGTAGCACCCAGTCTGAATGGTTCTTTACTTTCACTTCTCTCAGTCTAGACACTATACTTCAATTGATGCAGCCTAGAATCTCATTGGCTTTTTTAGCTGCTGCATCACACTGTTGGTTCATGTTTGTCTTGTGGTCTGCTAAGACTCCTAGATCCCTTTTGCATGCATTGTTGGCAAGTCAAGTGTTTCCCATCCAGTATCTCAGCCTTTCATTTATTTCTGCCAAAGTGTAGAATCTTCCATTTTCTCTGTTGAAATTCATTTTGTTAGTTTTGGCCCAGCTTTCTAATCTATTACAGTCATCTTGAATTATAATCCTGTCCTCTGGGGTTATTTGCTACTCCTCCTAATTTGGTGTCATCTGGAAATTTGATAAGCATGCCCTCTAATCGTTCAAGTCATTGATAAAGTTGTTGAATAGCACTGGGCCTAGGACAGAACCCTGTAGCACCCTGCTAGCCACTTCTCTTCAGGAAAAAGAGGATCCAATGATGAGTACTCTTTGGTTTGCTCCATCAACCAACTACAGACCTACTTTAAGGGGAGTGGTGGTCGTGAAGGGGCATGATAGTTATTTTAGTCTGTATTTTTTAACCTTGTTGTACCCCACATCAATTACTTTGCTAGAGGAGCAGGTTATAAATAAACATCATCATTATTATCATCTAACAGCAGCATTATCTAGCCCACATTTTACTAGCTCGTTTGCAAGAATATCATGGAGAATCTTGTAAAAGTCCTTACTGAAGCCAATATAAGCTACAGCGACAGCATTCCCTTCAGTTTTTAAAATCTTACAAGAAAGTCCTCAGTAGCTACCAGAACTTCACATCACACTAACCCTGCTACACTTTGCTTAATATAGATACCAAATATACCCAAAATAAGGATAGCATTCCCTTTTTCCTGAGTAACCTCATATGACTAATAGTCTCATGTGTTTGGACAGTTCTTGTGGAGGGGAGGATGTGTGGCTTGGAGCCAAGGCAACAGATATACTGGCAATGTTGCTACTGGCATGTTGGAAGTTGAGTTTTCTGCAGGAACAATGGCTTCATCAAGGACACTGCCAATGGTATAGTTTACTGGGAAGTTAGTGGATACCAGAAATTGTGCACAGACCCTTCTGCATGTAAAATATTACTGATCTATGGCACCCAAAGTAGGGACAAGAACAACAGAAACAATGACATTAACAATGTATTGGAAAGTTTAGGGTCACAAAACTCAATACTAATCGATTACTTTGCCATCACTCCTTTGCTTACTTTGGATCTTTGCATGGAGATCACAGGCATTGCATTCTTCACATATCTGACAGCATTAAAACATTTCCAGTCAGGAAACTGGAAGTCAGGAAACATTAATCAAAGCAAGACAACAGCAGTTTTGATCCCAAAATAATTAAAGGAAATTAAATTATGCTTCACCTTCAAAAACATATCTCTATGTGATGAAGTTTTGACCATGTTTATGTTTCCCATTTCCCCCTAAAATTCAGAGAGAGAGAGAGAGAGAGAGAGAGAGAGAGAGAGAGAGAGATCCCTTAAGGAAACTGAAATGGAAAGAGAAACATTGGAAAGATTTTGACATCCTACCTCAGTTTTGAGCAAAAGGGCTGCAATTTGTCTGCCATGTAGCATCTCCATATGGCTCAGGCATTTACAAGAAGCGGAACAAATACATGGCCTGCATTTTGATATCTGTCCTCCTGCCATCATCACCATTGAACTACTGATAGAAGCAGATGTCCCTCTTTGATTCTCTGTTGTGATCATCGAGTAGGCAGCTGTCCAGGTGCTGAACTGGGAAATTGCCAGAAGCAACTCTCTTGAATGTTTACAGGTAGAGTCCTGAACTGAGAGTCCTCAAAAGAGATGATATAATTGGCAGAAACAATTTCATTTTCCAGATGGAAACTGGGCTGCTCACATCCTGCATCTTCCATTGTCCACACCTAGTAGCTAATGAAACAAGACATTTTTCTCTAAAATCCACAATCCACTGGCTAGAGTTGAAAGTACCAAAAGATTCATAATATTTTTTTCTACAATGTTGCCTACCATTTGTAAGTTTGTTTAAAGGAAATTTGGTTACCGAGTTGGTCTTAAAGAATGAAAAAACAAAGAGAAGGAAAGCTTTTTCTATATGGAAGTAAACTATTGAGTTGGGATTACTTTGTACATAAAGGCAGCTGGCACACACACCTGTGTGTGGGTGGTGGTACAGGGCAACCGCCACTTGTTGATGATTATATGGAAGTCCCATTTGGAAGAACCAGTCTCTGCATGTGACTGGTTTATGTGTGCCTTTCAAGATTCATAAAATAGTAGCAGCTGAAAGAGGTCTCTTTCCACCATGGAAATTTTGCAGGCTGCTTATAAAAAACCAAGTACACACAAAGAAGACATCTGAGCAAGTATTGCTTCAAACTCACTCCTCATATTGTCAAAATGATCAACTCCAGATTATTATCACTAGAAGGAGCCCGCCACTTTTTTGAGTGAAAAAGAAAAATTAATACACTCAAATGTTTTGTGTCTATAGGAAGCATGCAGCAGGAAAGGCAACCCAAGATCATGCCCAGATAATCAAAAGAATTTACCGAGGCTGAAGGGAGATATTGTAGTGAGGACTCATCTGTTCCAGAATCCAGCAGTCATAATAACCAATGCCACGAGGGAAAGACAAAGAGACATATAATGTAAACCAGTCCAGAGGTCAAGAATCCAAAAAACATCCATGAACAAGTGCATGAAGGCCAGGAAGAACAAATAGTTGTGAATAACAAAAACTCCCACACCTGCTGTGGAGTTTATAGGCACCTGACCTTGAGAGTCCAGGTGCTCAATTCCTTAGCATCTCTTAATTAAGTGGCTTTGGTTTCTTTGGTGCTGTTCCTTATCCTGATATTGTTCCACAAGTGATGGGTGTGTTTCCTCTGGACAAGGTGGGAGTCTTCTCTACTGAAGTTTCCCATCATCTGTATCAACCATCAGCTTGAGTAGGGAGCATCATCTTGAGCCAGAAGCCTTTCTACGTCTAAGTCCTCTGTGTTGGATTTGTCACTTTCTATGGTGAGTTATGACACCAAATATTCTTCTGTGAGCCTTGTGTTTTTTTTTCCGAATGAATCAAAGTGTTTGGGAAAAGATAACGGCAAGACTCTAGAGGGTTATGCATGCTCATTTAATATGTGCATAGGCACGTTGATCTTCTCTATGGTGACACACTACAGGCAGAGGAAAAATGGAAGAATCTCTCTACTGGGGTGAGAATCTTTTAGAGATTGAGGGCCACATTGCCAAAGACAGGGGAGATGCCTGTAGAAATGGGCAGAATCAAATATACAATGGGCATGACCACTTCACATTCATACAAACAAACAAACAAACACATACTTCCCATTGGTGGCATTTCGGGAGGGCATCATGGGATGTGTGTATGTGTGTGCTGTGTCGGCTAGGGGTGGAAAGATTATTCAGAAATATCAAAATCACAGATTAAAAGAGGAGATATTTCTGAACAATGGGATACCTGAAAAAGTGAATCCTGGGTGCAATGAGATTGTTAACAATTCTGGACTTATTGTGTGCAAAAATCGCATGTGGCATTCTTGTACATTTTATGCACAGGAATATTCTTTTCAGTAGACCAAATCATGCTTTATGTATAGAAAGCATGTTTTTTTTTCTGAAGAAAAGGACATGCATGTGCAGAAAATGCCATTTTTTTCTGTAAAACCCCCCACAGGTTTTTTAAAAGGTAGATTAACTCCAGAACGTCAAATAGTCATAGAATCATAGACTCTTGGGACTACAAGGGCCATCTCTTCTAAACCCATGGCATGCAGGAATGCACAACTAAAGCACTCCTGAAAGATGCCCATCCAACCTCTGTTTGAAGACCTCCAGAGGTCTCTCTCCAAGGCAGTCTATTACACTGCTGAACAGTTCTTACAGTAAGGAAGTTCTTTTTTAGGTGGAATCTTTGTTCTTGTAATTTGAGTCCATTGGTTTTCATTCTAATCTCTAGAGCAGGGCGCAATAAGTTCACTCCATCTCTTACATGACAGCCCTTCTATGGCTGTCACAGTCCTTCAAAATGGCACAGGGGAGCTGATTAAATTATTCACTCTTGCCGACGAGAATGATATTAAAGATAGATTTACATCCTGAGAGGAAAAGAATCCTCATGGGTCACATCCAGCCTATGGATCAAAGTCTGCACAGCCTTTCTCTGTGCAATAGAGCACAGTGACATCTCTAAACTCTTTCTAGAAAACCTGATCAAACTATTAACAATGAACCCCCCCCCCTGCATATAATCATAAGAGCAAAATGTGATTTAAGAGGTGGTTTTGGTGGGATAAAGCATTGCACTGATTGTCTCATCATTGCCTAGTGATCTTCCAGCATGTGATGGATCATCATGCAATGTTTGTGCTGACCCCACAATATTCTGCTCTGAAACTTGGCCAAGCAGAGATTTAATCAAAAATGGATGACAAATGTGTAATTACTGGAAAAGAGTGGGCACTGCAGGGGGAGCAGAGTAAAAGGATAGAGAGATGGTGGTGGATAATTCATTATCAGCCACCCGCACAGCCGTTGCTAGGATGCCTGCCAAATCTCTCTCTGTGTTCAGAGTCGATATGCAGCTATGCAGTAACGGCAAGGCACCTCTCAACAAGTGAGCACTGCATTTTAAAAAAAGATGCTCCATCGACCTCTGGAGATCAGACAGTACAGAACACTGTGAGATGAAGCTTAGAATATTACCAGTTGGAGGGGGTTCTACGGATTTTGAAAAGCTCTCAAGTCCAAACTAGTCCTTATTGTGAATTTGGATTAGCTGACATTATACTTTTACACAGAGCTTTGAGACTCTGAAAAACCTTTATTCACCTACCTGTGCAGCTTATTATTTCTTTGGTGGAGACAGTGCATATATTTAAAGTCAAATTCATATGCATTAGTACCTCTTCAGAGGTTCTGTAGAAGTATCTTCTTACACATCTCTTCCTGCATAGTAAGATCACTTTCCAAGATACTTTTCTATATGTCCCTCCACTTGGGAGCCAAACTTGGAAAGTTTATTGAAAATGTTAATACATTAATGTGAGGGTTACTCTATAATAAAGTATCTTGCTGCTTGCTACTTGTTGCATCCCTTAATAATATTAGTTGTTAGTTATGTGTTACTAACATGTTGGTTTTAATTGATTGTTCTTTTAAAAATCACTTAAAAGAACAACAACAAAAAGGCCTCCCAATGATTAAAAAAAATCAAAATTTTGAAGCAATACCACTTAGTATTTGTGCTGCCAAAGCAATATCACTTAGCACACCAAAAATTTAAGGATGTTAGCATTGCCTGAATCATTGCCTGGGCTCCTGTTGGTGTCACTTGCATGAATATGGTTATACACAATAACATATTCAGTTCATGACTGTGAGAGCAGAGTTTTAAAAGAGTAAGCATTTTATAGAGTATTATCAGATAGTGAGTAACGGAGCTTTCAAGTTCATAAGAATTTGATATTCACATTTAGGATTGTGGCACCATTGCTATGACTGCAAATAACCTCCAAAACTCACCTTAAAATCCAGACAGCCATACTGAGAGATGGAGTTCTGTGACAATGACATGTGCTCAGTGATGATGTGTCCAGCTCCCTCTCACATGTGACAAAGGCCTTGTTTGGACATGCCAAAAGGCCTGTTCACCCACTATTCTGGCTTCTGTGTGGTATACATGTACTAGGTATGACTCCAAAGGAAATATTTAAATGGCATTAATATTATATGCTCGTAGTTGGCAAAGGGATCAAGCAAGGCTGCGTTTTATTTCCTTACTTGTTCAGTTTGTATGCAGAAAATATCATACAACAAGCAGGTTTTGGAAACAGAAGTTGGAGTGAAGATAGGAGGAATATAATAAATTAAAAAAATGATCATGTAGAAACTACATAAATTCAACCTAGAAAATAAGGAAATCAAAATAGTTAAAGATTTTCTGTACTGTGGATCACATATTGATCAAACATATGCATTCTTTTTCACCTCATTATATAGATAGGGTTCTTTATTTAGGTCCCCCTCTCTTTAAGACTAGCTGTCTCTATCTCAAGATTCCAATCTGTTAATTTTACAGTTAGTATATGTCTCTTGCCTGACTGCTAGTCTTATATTAAACACCTCCATCTTCCTGCTATATATAACTATCTTTAATTAGATTAGGATTTAGTTTTTTGTCATATAATTATTTATTAAAGCCATTATTATTATTATTTGGAGTACGTCTATTCTTTAGGAAGACACATTTAAAATAATAGTTTGACCCGCGCTTATGCTGTTCTGCTGATGAAAGCATATGAGGGGGGGTATCCAAAAGTTTTAATTATCACCTTTAAGAAAAGTTGACAGGGGGTATCGTAAAGTAATAATGTTCACCTGGAAGTTATTATGGCATATTGATGAAATTTTGTCAGTGTCATCATTGGTCCCTAAGTGCACTTTGATGAGAAAATCAGCTCATTGAATCCTTTATTTTTGTGACTGGCTCTGCCAGAAGTGACTAAAGTGTAAAATCCTCATCAGGCGCAATCTACAGGCTTCTACAATATCAGGTATTCGGAAGGTCAAGATACACTGGGAAAAATGTGTAAATCTAGATAGTGACTACATAGAGATAAGTTAACAACTACAAATCAAAACAAACTTTCTGTCAATTTTTTTAAAGATGATCATTAAAACTTTTGGAACTTTTGCATATTTTTGTTTTGCTTTAAAAGAGTTAACGCCCTGGGAAACTAAAATTGCACCCTACATAATGACCATGGAGGATCTACAGAAATTCAACCTAGATAATGAGGAAATCAAAATAGTTTAAAATTTTCTGTACCTTGGATCAAATATTGGTCAGACTGCAGACTGCAGTCAAGAAATTAGAAGACTAGGAATGTGGACAGCTATGAAAGAACTAGGCAAGAAAGTGCAAAGATATACTGTACAACTGAGCACTAAAGTCAGAATCATCCGAGCCATTGTATTCCCCATTACCATGTACGGATTCAAGAACTGGACAGTGAAGAAAGCTGACAGAAAGAAAATCAACTCATTTAAGATGTGGTGTTGGATAAGAGTGCTGAGGATACCATGAATGGCCAAGAAGACAAACAAATGGGTCCTTAAACAGATCAAACCTGAACTCTTCCTAGAAGCCAAGATAATGAAACTGAGGCTGTGGTACTTTGGCCACATCATGAGAAGACATGACTCACTAGAAATGACAATAATGCTAGGGAAGGCAGTAGAAAGAGAGGACGATCACGTGTTAAATGGATAGAGTCAATCAGGGAGGTCACAGGCCTGAACCTACCTGAACCCTGAGCAGAGCAGTGGAGCAAAGGAGTTCTTGGAGATGTCTCTTCCACAGGCTCACCATTAGTTTGAGGCTGACATGAGGGCAGTTAACAACAAAGACAATAGTGGTGTAGTGGTTTGAGCATTGGTTTACAACTCTGGAGGCACAGTTTTGATTCCCTGATCAGCCACAAAAATCAATGTGTGAGTGTGAAGAACACTTTCTTGTTCACCCCTGAGATTCCTTGATGACACCACTCTGGGCCTTTTAGATCCCACTGCTGTCAGCAAATTATGTGGTGAACTCCCAGTCTCTCAGTTCACCCACAACCTGTTCTCCACTGAGGCACTAATATTTGGTAGCGTGTTTTAATATTCACACGGAGGCCAAGTTGTATTTCAAAACACTAATAAGGTTTATTTATAAAATAAAAAAATAAATTATAAGGTAGCTTCAAAGATGTTATTATTGACTTACTGCTTAGTTACAAACAGTTCCTTAACCTATTAATAACAATACAGCCACTCAGGCAATCCTATCTCCAATACTAAGGCCAAAATCTTCCTTAAAACTGCAGGCTTGTTCTGAGCCTCTCTCTACCAGACTCCCTCAAGCCTATCCAGTCCCTCTCTGGACTCTTCAGACTCTTTCCTGGTCTCCAAACCAACCTAAAATGTTCCCTCAGGAATCCTAAGAGCACACCCTCCCTTTGATGTAACTCTTTTCCTCAAAACTCCATCAAACTAACTCCCTTTTCCTCTCTCTGCCAAGGCTCTTTTATAGCCCTGCCCAGCCTGCTTCTCATTGGCTGGTCTCATCTTGCTCTGTGATTGGGTGATTGGTCGGCCTGTTCACTACAGTGAGCTTGGGCAAGACGCACACTCTCAGCTCCAGAAAACCCTGTGATAGCTTCACTTTAGGGTTGTCATAAGTCAATGATCTGAAGTCAATAACAACACAGTCAGAAGGATCAGACCCAAAAGTTGGTAGTGTCACTCCTTTTCTCACTCATTTTTGGCCACCCCCTTTTCTCTTGCTATTTCTCTGTATCCCCTTCCCTCCTTTTGTCCCTCCTTCCTTCCCTTCTTCCTTTTCCTTCAGTCTTTCTTTCCTTCATTCTATCCACTTACAGGGGTGCCAGCACAAGGGGCAAATTGCTCTTGCCAGGGGTAAGAAATTATTGCTTGTGGAGGGCTTCTGAAGTTAAATTGTGGGCCATGTGCATTTCTGGGACCAGAGATTGCCCATCCCAATGCAATGGCACATTCCTCATCAATTCTTTCTCTCTCTGCTGCCCAGGTTTTCTATAGCACCTCTTAGTCTGTATGCTTTTTTAAATAGATGAATTATGAACTTGCAGTAAGCGAGGCTGATGAAATGGATTCCTGGCAGGCTCTTAATCTCCCTGTCTGCTATGATTGATTGTCGGCTTTACAGACAGCACCTGAGCTGATAAAGCAGGGGTGTACTGAAAAGAAACACACTGTATGGCCCCTGAAAAGCACTGCTTTATTTCATATGCCCATAGGAAAGAAAGTACAGGAATCAACACTGACACAGTTCTCTGAAGAGAACATTTCTACACTGGCAGTTAGGAATCACAGTACTATTTGATGCCAGTGGTGTTATGTGAGAAATAGGTGAAAGGTACTTATACTAGAAGGGGGTGATGGTGACCAGCTTGGCAACACGGCAGACATGGTGTAATAGAATCATAGATTTGGAAGAGACCCCAAGGACTGTCTAGTCCAGCACCATCCTGCTGTGCAGGAAGACATGGTCAAAGCCCTCCTGACAGATGTCCATCCAATCTTTGCTTTAAAACTTCCAAAGAATGAGATTCCACCATCCTCCAAGGAAGCGTATTCTGCTGAACAGCTCTTACAATCAGGGAATTCTTCCTAATGTGGAGGTGGAATCTCTTTTCCTGTAGTTTGAATCAATTGCTCTGGGTCCTAGTCTCTGGAGCATCAGAAAACAAGCTTACTCCATCCTCAATATAACACCCCTGCAAATATTTAAACATGGCTATCATGTCACCATGTTAAACATACCCAGCTCCCTAAGCTGTTTCTCATAGGACATGGTTTCCAGATCTTTCTCCATCTTAATCCTCCTCCTCTGGACATGCTCCATCTTGTCAGTATCCCTCTTGAATTGTGGTGCCCAGAACTGTACATAGTATTCCAGATAAGGTCTGACCAAAGAAGAATAGAGTAGCACTATTACTTCTCTTAGTTTAGACATTATAGTTTTATTGATGCAGCCTAGGATAATATTGGCTATTTAAGCTGTTGCATCATACTTTTGACTCATATTCAGCTTGAATGTGACTAAGACTATTACTGTTAAGACTATTACATCCCTTTCACATGTACTGATGTCAAGCCAGATGCCCCCTTCATCTAATTGGTGGCTGTTTGCATTGGGGGGCAGAATTACACTCATGCTGCCCAGCTGATGTTGTGCTGGCAAGCATGTGATGCACTGAGGAGCACATGGGAGTACTGAATAGGTTATTTCCTAGGGTTTAAAACAGGACTTGCCCTGGTTATACAAGGATAAGTCATCAAGGGGATACTAGCCAGGATCTTCTCCAAAATCCAAACCCATTGGCATGCAGAAAACCAAAGGTCCTTTGAAGCTGATCATTGGGTACTATTACCATATGGACTAGAGTTAGGAAGAATGAGTCCTCAGATTTCCTGTGATCACTTATGTTAGGGCCACAGCAAGACATTCCACTGCCCAGATGGCTATTTTAAATTATTAAAAGGTTTGTTTAAGGTCCCTCAAATGTCTAACTCCAGCAATAGGTTTACAATCGACAACCCTTGGAGGTTTCTGGGGACTGTCTGTTTGGGGGCATATTTTTGATGAGATAGAAAAGAGACCCAACGATTTAGAAAACAAGCAAGCCAGGCAGCTAGCCAGCCTAAGGAGTATCTGGATCCTTATGCCACAAACCATCCTCACCTCTATGTTAATTTAATTAGTTTTGTTAACTGCCCTTGAGTCAATCTCAACTCATGGCGACCCTATGGAGGAGACATCTCCAAGACCCCCTGTCCTCTACTACTCTGCTTAGGTCCCGCAAATTCAGTCCCACGTCCTCCCTGATTGAATCTATCCATCTGGTGTGTAGTCTTCCTCTCTTTCTGCTACCCTCCACCTTTCCTAGCATTGTTTTTTTTTAATCAGTCATGCCTTCTTATGATGTGGCCAAAGTACAACAGGAATTTTAATAACCAATGTGATTTCTAAACTCATCTAATAAACAATACAGTTCTGAACAAATGGAAAAGATAACAATGCTAGAAAAAGCTGAAGGTAGTAGCAAAAGAAGAAAAACACATTAGAAGGGGATAGACTCAACCAGGGGAGTCATGGCCCTGAGTTTGCAAGACCTGAGCAGGTCAGTTAATAACAGGGTGTCTTGAAGGGCTCTCATTCATAGGGGTGCCATAAGTCAAAGCAGACTTGAAAGCAAATAAACAACAACAAAGTTGTTAATTCAATGTCAAGTTTTATTACTGGAGTATCATTCTATTATAGGTCAGCTTTAACAGCTTCTCCTTTCAAGGTCTTATTGATCTTTCTTAGTACTTCTCATTTTCTTGCCTCCAATGAAGATGTCTGTGGGTCTTCCACCTCCCCATATACTTTATAAACCATTGCAATCATTGTTGGAAAATAAGTCTTTATGTTTCACTTCTAAGCACTTCAACTATATTTTTCTTATTGTGTTCTTGGAAACATGTCCTGAATCCCTCCTCCTATTTGAACTCCTGGTACCCACTGCACAAATGTACTATGATGTAAAAACCGGGAACAAACTTTTTCCTTTTTCCCCTAAGACAATTTGTTCCTGATAAGAGATTAAATGCAAGGCTGCTTATAAAGATTCTTATCTCAAAGTCTGCTGGAGTAGATTGTAGCTTCTTAAAGCCAATGCTAAACCAATTGCAGTAATACAATATTTATAAAATATGAAGCTTGGCATGACATTTTTTTAAAGTAGTAACTCCTCATTACTTATTACAGTGTTTTAAAAAATAAACCATGGCTATCAATCATTACAGCTCAGAAAGTAACTTGTGACATTTGTTTTTGCACTGTTACTTTTCCATTACCTTCTATTTCTTTTTTGTGTGCAGTGGGACTGTTTAGGACTGATAAGAGAACAGCAGAAAAAAAGCTATCAAAATGCTTCATAAATACCCTATAAAAAGGAACTTCTAAAATTAACCACAAACCCTTCCTCATTGGACCAGTGAAGTATCTTAGGACTTACCCATTATATTACTTTTCAAATGTAATTTCATTGTACCTTCATTATTCAGACAAAAAAAATCATGAGTTGCCTGCACCTAATTTCTATAACCTATCAGACCATAAACAACTTAGGTCCAGACTTTCTGAAAGATGATGGACTCTTGGACTCTTTAAATACCTCAAGAGCTGTCACCAAAAAAACAAAAAACAAACAAACAAACAAAAACAGAAACAAGCAAACAAACAAAAACAACTACAGAATTAATGCAGTTTGACACCCCTTTAACTCTCCTGGTGCCATTCTATGGAATCCTGGGATTTGTAGTTTGATGTGACAGTGCTAACAGAGAAGGACAAGCATTTGAGAAAAGGATAAATCCCAGAATTCCATAGCATTGAGCCATGATTGTTAAAGTGGTGTCAAACTGCATCAATTCTGCCGTGTATATGCAGCCATAGAGAAGGATACCAGGTTATTCTCTGCTACCCCAGAGGGTAGGACCAGGTCTTATAGTTTTAAGTTACAGCAGGGTACTTTTCAGTTGAAAATGGAACCAATTACCTAGAAGACTGTGGGGTCTCTTTTTCTGGACATCTTCAAAAAGAGTCTAGACAGCTGCCACTATAGGCAATCTGCTGCTGCCTACTGTGGGCAAGAGGACAATGTGAAGTTGAAGGCCTCCATGGCCAGCATCCATAGTTTTTTGGGGTTTTTTTTGGTGTGTGTGTGTGTGTGTGTGTGGTTTTTTGGGGCTATTTGGCCATGTTCTAGAAGAGTTTCACCAGCATTTGTGGCTGGCATCTTCTGAAGATGCAGCCACAGATGCTGGTGCAACATCAGAAACAAACTCTTCCAGAACATGGTCACATAGCCCCCAAAACCCACAAAAAACTAACAAGAGGACATACTTCATTAATGAGGAACAGCACACAAAATAACAGGTGCAAGCATAGAACACCTGGAATTTATATGCTGAGTTAAGGAAGGCCAAGATTTAGGGTGCATCTGCACTGTAGAAATAATGTATCCTGACACCACTTTGACTACGATAGTTCCATTCCTTAGAAACCTGGAATTTGTAGTTTTGTGAGGCACCAGCATTCTTTGGCAGAGAAGGCTAAAGGCCTTGTAATTCTGCAACTCCCAGGATTCCGTAGGATGGAGCCACATCACTTACAGTAGTTTTAAATGGCATTATTTTGATAGTGTAGATGAACCCACAGTTCCCTCTTCTCTCCCTCCCACTGAGGTAAGTGAATGCAAATTACATCTGCACTTTTAATTCAGTTTGCAGCAAATTAAGTAAGCCAAAGATAAAAGAGGAAAGTGGGAGAAAAGAGAAACTGGCACATTTAAAAACCAGTTGAGAAAGTGGGACAGCAAAAGATGAACTAGGGCTGTCCCTGCTAAATCAGCACAGTTGGAAGGTATAAATTCTTTCCAGTCCCACTGACAACCAGACACCTACCCTGCTTAGCTTTCAAAATCAGAAAAGATTGGCTTCCTTGGAAGCAGGATGGAGGCTCATTGGGTTGCAATGCAAAGAAGAACCTTGACTCAGAGCTCAGAAATATTCATTTTTTGCATAGGTATGGCCACTGAAAATGCTAACTGGGAATTGTGGTGATTTTCAGTTTGACATAGAACCTTTGTTTAAGTGTTGGTCTATGACTCTGGAGACCCCATTCAGGCATGAAACCTACTCGGTGACCTTGGGCAAGTCACATCCTCTCAGCCTCAGGGGAAAGCAATGGCAAACCTCCTCTAAGCAAATCTTGCCAATGACAGGGATCAATAAGTTGGAAACAACTTGAAGGCACACAATAACAACTTTTATGGAACCTGTAACATGACGTGCACTCTGCATTGGCATCAGGAAAGTTTCCAAGTTTTGGGTGTTTCCATCATTAACCAAAGTTTTTTTCTTTGACCATGCATATTCTTGATTAGTTTCCTGGCCCCCAACCAGTTATCCCTGAGTTTAAATGAATTCTTTTGTTGTTTTATCCTTGGTCCATAATGTTTTGGAACTGGCTTTATTGTATCTGTTCTTATGGTAAATTGCTGAGATAGTATTTTAATATAAAAAG
This sequence comes from Urosaurus nigricauda, assembly GCA_034509955.1. Lineage (NCBI taxonomy): Eukaryota > Metazoa > Chordata > Lepidosauria > Squamata > Phrynosomatidae > Urosaurus > Urosaurus nigricauda. The sequence continues at coordinate 7,483,329 of JAOEGL010000004.1, forward strand.
CAGCTTTAAAATGTTCTAAAATAAAAATATGAATAAATCTCCATCAAGCACTCCATGGTTAACCTTGAGCTAGCTATGTACTTTTCAGCCCCATTGTCCTTACCTGCCTGTGCAAATGTATTTTTGAAAAACCTGCCTCTTTACACAAGTTGTGCCCAGCTTGTAAAATTGTTCACGACAATGCTGTTTTATTGCCTTAAATGTCCTTTGTGCTCTGCTCTCAATTCTACTGGCTAGCTGCAGAATAGACCCACTGAAACAATTGTCGAGGGGTGAGTTGAGACCTAAGTATATCCCATTACAGCCAGTGTAGTGTTGTGGTTTGAGTGTTGGACCAGGAGGACTCCAGAATACCAGGGTTCAAATCCCTGCTTAGGCATAGGTGACCTTGGGCAAATCACACTGTTTCAGCCTCAGAGGAAGTAAAGGCCAATCTCCTTTGAATAAATCCCACCAAGAAAACTTTAGGATAAAATAAATTGACTTGAAGAGGTATAACAACAGTTATCCCAGGCTCTAGCCTCCCTCCACATTCCCTCTTTTCCAATATTAAGTTGATATCAAAAGGGATATTTTAGGCATGTAGCTGAAAAGGCACCCCTAATGCGGGAAACTAGCTATGCCATATAAGGAGATCCATGACCATGTAAGCAGTTGCGACTGTCTCCATGTGGCTGAAGCTGAAGAACACGTGGCCAGAATAGATAAATGAAGATCAGAATCTGCAAAATCCCTTCCTTGACAGGAGTGGTGGTGGGTGATACACCTTGTGTTTACAAATAAACAGAAACTCAAATGCACTTCCCTCGAGAGGAGATACTCCATTGTCCAGAGGCATTTGCACTGATTGTCCAGCCATTTAGATGTTCCCTTCTCATTCTTCTCTCCTGAAAACTGCATTTTAATCCCCAGGTATGCCTTGAGATACATTTTGCTCTATAAATACAGGTATGCCAAAGCACCTCTTATTTGGTCTTGCTGGGATTCAGACAAACACTCTTTCAGTGTCTTGCTTAACTCCTTAGCACTGCAGGCATTTGCTGAGCCATTTCACATCACAGTGTCGCCCGACTGGAGCTCAACATCAGGAATTGGAGCAGTATCACCCTTTGCAATCCTTCAAGTTTCTGAATGCTGCCACCTTTATATAGTTAGTTCTTGGATATGTGTGAAAGAGTGACTATACATGAATGGTTATTCTCTTTGCTTCATAAATAAAACTGTTTTGGAACTTGCACTCTGGAATTCTGTTTCTCAGAACTGGTGTACACAGGTTTGATCCCTGCTTTGAGTTGGCCAAGCCCTCTCAGCTCCTGCAATTGAGTTAACAAAATCTCTCTATTAAATATTGATTGTGGGTGCCCTCTCAGGACCCTGGCATTTTGGGTAGCACACCACCAACAACACTGCAACACTACAAATCTCCTTAACTTCAAGAAATGAATTAGAGGGGGGCTAACCCAACTTGGCATCTCTTCACCCAGTTATAAGATGTATGGGCATATATATGTCTGCAGGTTCTCAGACAAAGTCTTACAGGATTTCTGGTCCCAGAAGACTTCCTCCTGAGATTGCCTGAAGTCTTGCAACAGCACTGCGATCATGAAATTTCAGACAATGTCAGCTCTGAGCAGTCTGCTGGGGGGAGGCTCATTGCAATAGGCCCCCTCCCTGAAGGGCAGGATAAGCCTTCTTTAAAAAGAACTTTCTAATTCCCATGAGGTTATCACCTGGGATGAATAATAATAATAATAATAATAATAATAATAATAAATAATTTGTATCCTGCCTCTCCCTGTATTGGATCGAGGTGGGTAACAACAAGCAAAAGAACAATAATAATCAAACACAACTAACAGCAATTACAAACATAGCAAGACATAGCAAATCCTAATTCCCCTATCTGCCTCCCACCCTAATAATAATATTAAAAATAAATTTCCAGTAAAAATCCCAATAAAATCAGTCACAATCACAATCCAGTGGGAACAACTAAACAATGGAGAGTTAGATCCCGAGAAGATAAGTTTGGGAAGGCCTGCTGGAAGAGATCCATTTTTATTGCCTTCTTAAAGGCCCCCAGAGATATTATATGGCGGATCTCCTCTGGCAGGTCATTCCAGATTTTTGGAACGGCAACAGAAAATGTCCCCTAGGAAGTTGTTACCAGCCTGGTGTTTTTTGACTGCATTAGATTCTTCCCAGAGTCTCTTAGAGTGTGGGAAGCATTGTATGGGAGGAAGTGTTGTTACGATATATGCTTTTAATAAAATTATGGGGGAACATGTGGACTGTACTTTGACCCCTGCTTGACCTATACAAGGACCCTCCATAAGTCCCAAGCAAGGAGGTCATGTAAGCAAGCCCACTTGGAGGAACTGAGTCCCCAGTAAACAACTCTCCATAGGAAGTTTGGGAGTCACCAGACCGGATTTGCCATTGCCCTCCGGAGTAAGACAATAGTCTTGGCCTCACACCTGATGAGCCAGTGATTGACTTAACAACTTAGCCAGTAAGCCGATTTCCCCTCCGAATTGTGTCCAAACCTAAGGGCTTTATATGTAGGGCTATATAGGTAATGACCAACACCTTATACTATGCCTGGAAGCTAATAGGCAGCCAGTGTAGGGATTTTAAGATAGGTGCAATAGAATCAAATTTAGAACTCCCTGTAACCAATCTGGCTGCCATGTTTTGAACCAGTTGCAGCTTCTGAATGTGGCATGAGGTCTGCCCCATGTAGACCGCATTGCAGAAATCAAGATGAGAGGTTATCAGTGAATGTACAACCGTTTCTAGGTTTTCCCATTCCAGGAAGAGTCGTAGCTAGCGTATCAGCTGAAGCTGATACATAGCAGCCGAAACTGATAAGAAGCACTCTTGGCCATCGCATTCATCTGAGATGACAGCTGAAGTGACAGCTGAAACATTTCCATTTCTGAAAACCTGGAGAACAAGGACTTGTCAGACTAAACAACAATGGACTTGATGAACAAGTATGTTGATCTGATATCAGGGCAATCTTGTATGAAGTTTTTCTGGTACAATGATAGTCCTTCCTATCACTCTATCACAATGGTAGCTGGTGGATTTAGTCCAACACTACAGGAGCTATCCAATGTGCTGAAACCTACCCCCAGGATTGGTTCAGCATGTTGGACAGCTCCTTTACCATTCAAATTTAATTTGAGTTATTCACTGCCCCACTGATGTGGGAGCCATGAGCCTCCAATGCTCTCCAGGTTTTTTCAAGAACCATTTTATCCTTCCCCTGGAAACCAAATCCAACTGCCTGCATCTTTGCCTTAGAAGACAAAACATTTCCAACCCATAATCTAGTAGCCAGGCAGAACATCCTCTGCCTCTTTTCTTTCCCTATACTTTTTGAACCCTTTTTATTTTTTGAAGCTGAGGCAGTGAAATGAGTCAATTACAATAAATGAGGTGTTATTCAGAAGGCTTTGTATATGTGTCCTTCTTGTAATTGAGGCTATGTTTTTGCATTGAAATGGAAAGGGAAGATTTTGCACATCTTTCTTTACATCATGCTTTAGTTGACTGTGAAGCCTGGACAATCTGTTTCTGCAGTAAACAAATATATTAAACTGATAAAGTGATACTGTTGGTGATGCTGAATTCTAGTGTTAGGAATAGGGAGAGAAGGAGATGAAAACAGAGAGACTGGGGAAAGGAGAAAGAGAGAGAAAGAGAGAGAAAGAGAGCGAAAATGTCTATGAAGATTAGTGCACCAGCTTTTATTCCCATGCTAGGCATGGGATGTAAACACGCAGGGATGGTTTCTATCTCACAGTTCCATCCCTGGGCAGTATTCATCCCATACCCTGAACATTCTGTCTCTCAGAGGTTTAAAAGGCCACATAACTGTTACTTCCTTTACCTCAAACCTCTAGATTAAGCAGTGAACTCATACATCTCTATCTCTCTCCTGGAGTGTTGACTTGCTGAATGTAGATGCTGAAATATTGAAATGGACGGCTCTGTCGGAGAATTAAAAGGAAGCATGTCCCTGAAAAGCCAATTAAGCTGAAGGCTGCCAAACATCAGTGTTAAACCTCCAGCTCACTTTGGAAAAAGCTGGGTTGAATCACTTACTTTCAGCCTTTCATCATTTAATAATAGCAAAAAAAAATAAAAAAAAATAAAAAAAAAATAAAGGTCTCTCTTCCACCCGGCAGGCAAATGCAATGTGGATGCAAGCCACAGAGCCATGTGGTTAGTGAAGAGCATAATCCAATAAATAAATAAATAAATAAATAAATAAATAACATTTGGATTGATTCTTTGGAGTAAGAGTGTGCTACTGTGGCAAGTCTGGGGGCTAATTTTCTGCCCCACACATCTTCTGAGGTGTGCAAATACTTTCAAAAATACCAAGCTGCCACCACAACCAAATCAGAACTGAATGTGGCCAGGAATCTTCTCCTGAGTTTTGAAAAACGGGTACTTTCAAACTGATCAGCGGGGGAAGAAAATCTGATAGCCTATTTTAACTACGAATTTCCAGTCCTGAACGTTTCAGGAAGACAAAATTCAGTTTTTGGGTGGGCCAGAAAAGGGACAGCTTGGAGAATCGGGAGCAGTCAAGAGTGACATAAACAGATTTGGGTCACATTTTCCGTGCTTTGGATTAAGAGTGGAAACTAATTTGTGGACATCTGGCTGAATGAAACTACATGTGAAAGAGATCTAGGAGTCCAAGTAGACCATAAGTTGAATACGAGTCAACAGTGCGATGCGGCAGCTAAAAATGCCAATGCTATTTTAGGCTGCATCAATAGAAGTATAGTGTCTAGATCAAAGGAAGTAATAGTGCTGCTCTATTCTGCTTTGGTCAGCCCTCACCTGGAAAACTGTGTCCAGTTCTGGGCACCACAATTCAAAAAGGATGTTTAGAAACTGGAGCAGGTCCAAAGGAGGGCAACTAAGATGGTGAAGGGTCTGGAAGCCATGCCTTATGAGGAGTGACTTAAGGAGCTGGGGATGTTTAGCCTGGAGAAGAGAAGGCCGAGAGGAGATATGATAGCCCTCTTTAAGTATTTGAAGGGGTGTCATATTAAGGAGGGAGCGAGGTTGTTTCTGCTGCTCCAGAGACTAGAATGAGGAACAATGGGTGCAAGCTCCAGGAAAAAAGATTCCACCTCAACATTAGGAGGAACTTCCTCACAGTAAGGGCTATTCAACAGTGGAACACACTCCTTCGGAGTGTTGTGGAGTTTCCTTCCTTGAAGGTCTTTAAGCAGAGGCTGGATGGCCATCTGTCGGGGATGCTTTGATGGAGAGTTCCTGCATGGGTTGGACTGGATGGCCCTTGTGGTCTCTTCCAACTCTGTGATTCTATGACAGCATCCTTTTTAACCTTGTGGTCTGACTGAATTTTCATTTTGAATTTGATAGGTGAAGCAATCGCCTCATTGCTCTTCCCTAGACATTCAAATCATCAGCCAGCTAGACCGGTGATGAATTAAATGGTGTGGTCGTGGTGAATAAATGAGTGGGATGGAATACTTGTCTAAAAAGTCATCTAAATTGGCCCATAGAACTGGTTACAGATATATAGATAAGACATTTTCCAACTCTTGATGATTTCCAGTTGAATGTGTGAGGGATCTTCCAGGAAAAGCATTGCATTTGAGTTCCATTTGTGGGGTTTCATCACACACATGCATGGCACAACCTTCCTCTCCAATATTCACATGACAGCATTGCAAGCATCAACCAGCCCCAAAAGTCATGATTTTTGGTTTTTACTATCCCATGTGTATAGGGATTTTCACACAGCTGCTTAGGGAGAGTCGGCCTGTATATTAGGTACAGTCAGCCAATATTCAATATTGTGTGTGTGTGTATCTTTTGTCATTTTTTCAATTTAAGGGGCACCATTTTACTATGCCATTGTATTTAATAGGACTTGAGCATCTATTTATTTTGATATTCATGGGGGATCCTGGAACCAAATCTCAGTGGATACCAAGGGCCCATTGTACTTTGGAGTCATTTTAATAGCAGAAGGCTAGGAAGTTGCACCACTGAAAAGCGGATGTAGGTATAAATCCTATTTGTTAGATCACTGGATCAATTATAATTGATTCAGATAATTGAGGATACCCTATGTAGATTATTTCACTCTTGATAATCCAGCACATAAAACCTACTGTTGCAGCTGTATTAACTGTATAACACAATCTTGCTTCACATTAGTTTCAGGTCTCTTCCTCAACCTCATTCTCTCTCCCTCCTCAGAATTCAGTCCCTTCCCCTCTCTGTCTTCTCCAGAGCCCTAACCCTATCTGAGATAGTGTTCATACTACATAATTACAATAGCTGAATCCCTCTTTAACTGTTGAGACTTTGTCCTATGGAATCTTGGGATTTGTAGTCTGATGCGGAATGTAGAATTCTCTGCTAGAGAGTGGTAGTCCAGGCCCCTTGGACTAACCTTCTAGAAGTCTCCTAGCAGAGAATTCTAAGTACCTCATCAGAATTCAAGTCCCAGGATTCCACAGGATAGACCCATAACACTTAAAGTTGGCTCAAACTACACCCTGATGCTCTCTTCCATCAGTCAATTCTGCACTGCAGAAATAATCCAGTTTGACACAGTTTTTACTGTCATGACTCAAAGCTATGGAATTCTGGGATTTGTAGCTTTGTGAGCTATTTATCTCCATCAGAGAGCTCTGGTGCCATAACACACTACAAAGGCCAGGATTCCATAGGAATGACATGGCAGTTAAAGCAGTATCAAACTACATAATTTCTACAGTGTAGACTAGAGCACCGTTTTCTTGTATCCTTCAAGCTGCATCTCCTACTCTTACTCTCTCAGTCCATCACCATCAATATGCAAATATGCACCACCCAAGATTCCACATCTATCACACAATTGTTATACACACTCCTAACCATACTATTCATCTTAATGTTGCACTATAGAAATACAGTGTAGTGCAGTGTGATATACTGTAGTGAAATAGTGGTATAGTGGTTTAAATGTTGGACTTGGACTCTAGGAGATTAGGGTTCAAATCCCTCCTTGGCCATAGAAATCTACTGGGCAACCTTGGCCAAGTCACATTTTCTCGAGAAAAGCAATGGCAAACCTCCCCTGAACAAATCTTGCCAAGAAAATCCTGTGACACGTTTGCCTTACAGTCACCATATGTTGGAAACAACCTGCAGTCACACAACAGATTTAGGGTGCTTCCACACTGCAAAAATAATGCAGTTTGGTGTTGCTTTAATTGCCATGGCTCAATGCCATGGAATCCAGGGATTTGTAATTTTGGTGCCACAACAAACTACAAATCCCGGGATTCTATAACATTGACCCATAGCAGGTAAAATGGTGTCAAACTGCATTATTTCTACAGCGGAGATGCACAAAGTGTTCTTTTTAAAATCATTTATGCAACATCATAACCATTCTCATTCCCAGCCATACTCTCAGGATATTTCTGACCTAACCCTCCAATAAGGGGTGCAGAGGTTTCCATGGGGGCTGGGAAGGGAGATCTGAAGTTGGAGACTCTATCCAAAACCACACCGTCACTCTGCCCTCAGAAACGGTAAGGCAATGAGTCCTCTGCATGCCAAGACATTGGGAACCTTGGAATAGCTATTTAACGGGGAATCAGGAAACCTCTTCTTTGCCCAAGAGTATCCCTACCCTCCCTAGGAGAAGATGATTGAATGATATCTGCTCAGAAATAAGTTCCATTTAGTGGTTCAGGACACCTGGGCAAAGAAAAAGCTTCCTGTAATTATTGTTACTGAATTTGGAAATGCCAATAACACTTTGGCTGAAAGCTGTTTGAACATTGCAGATGATAATTTTCCACCCAAGAAATGGCTTGCAAGGAAAGGGGAGGGGGAGAAGCATTTTTCAGATGGTTCTTAACCTTTCCACATAAAAAAAATCAGCATGGGTGCTCTTTCCCCTGGCGGGGGATAATTTCACAAAAACAAGGTTGTTAAGCACTTCCAAAAGGCCGATTCAGATGAAGAGTTTTCCATCAGTTTCTAAAAGTACAGCCTTCACTAGCAACAGCTTTCGCTAGTAATATTAAATTATATCACTCACATCATCAATCATCAAAGGTACAGTGTGTGTGTGTGTGTGTGTGTGTACTTAGAAAGAGAGAAAGAGAAAGTGAATGTGTGTGTGTGAATACACACACACACACATATACATGATAAAATATATGTGTGTGTGTGTGTATGTGTATACACTATATATATTTGTAACTTTAGAGAAAATTGTGATTTTAGAGAGGAAATAAACCTACACAGGTTCATCCCTGACCCTCCCTCTTTGATATTATCACTGTTGCGAGTGAAGGTTGCTCTTGACAAAATGGAGGCCTGTGATTCTAACACTGTCATATTTTTCTTTCTTCTGTATGATCTGTAACACCATTGCCTGATGAAGAAGCCAGTAGAGCTTTGAAAATATGCACCATGCATTTTGTGCATTTTGGTTGGCTCAACACAGGTACCATGATATTGTGAATTTTGGATGCTATTGTAATTGGCAGCCAACAAGTTCAAATACACAGATCAGTGATCAAAGCTCTCTCTGCAATGAAGGACAAACCAGACTTTTTTTTTTTTGTTTCATGGCCTTGAATTTGCAAGACATGAGCAGAGCGTTGATGATGAGAACAGTTGAAGGCCTTTATTAATAGGATCACCATAAGTTGAAGTCAACTTAATTCAAATAGCACCCACACATTCAGATGTTAATCATTCAAGCTGTTTCCATCCTGAATATGACAGTGGTTGGAAATATCTTGCAATGGCGTAACTGGGGCTAACAGTAATGTAAATACTTTTTATAGTCCTGCACAAGGAGGTATCCAATACTTCTTTATATAACAAGTTTATACCAGGCTATGCAGTGGTTGCTGGAGAGTGCAGGTGTAGCAACACAAATAGACACTAATTGGCAGAAATGTATTCAAGTCATTTACTACAAGTTTCAAGGTGAGTCTTGTCCTTGTAAGATACTTTAAAGTCAAGTCTTAAGTTGAGTCTCAAGTTGGGAGCCAACAATAACAGAAATAAAGGAGGCATGTGGTAGGGCATGAGGGGGTTTTGGAGTCTCAATAACTTGAAAATCAAGAAGACATGCTCAAAGTTAGGTAAAACAATATCAGAGAGGAACAGCAAATATGTTAAGCAATGAGCTTGATAAGTATCCTTCTCAAGCTTTAGAATCCTCTTCCAATATGCAGCGGGGACAAGCTGCTGAGACAACCTCAACCCCTGCCTCAAGATCATTTCCTAATGCATTTGCTGTTTCTGGATGAGGTTAGACCAAGAAGTCAGTTGCTAAAAATATTAATGTCTTGACCTGAGTGGAGTCAGTACATATTTTATTGTCAGGTCAAGTCCAAGTCATGTCATTGAAGTAACTTGAGTCCAACTTGAGTCTCGGTCAATTGGCTCAAGTCTGCATCACTGCTAACTGGCCAGGGAGCTACACTGGGAGACCTCCATCGTGCTGTGAACTGGATCATATTTAATAATAATAATAATAATAATAATAATAATAATAATATGATTTATTTCTATACCGCCCTTCCATAGATCAGGGCGGTGTACAGCAAATAAAAACAGTAAGACATAAAAACCATATAAGTTAAAAACAAGCCAGATACAATAAAACAGTAAAACAGTTTGAACTATAAATCCCAGTGGTCCTGCTGGCTGAAGGCCTTCAGATGTTGTAGCTCCAAGAAGTAACTTTCTCTAGCTCTCCTCGGTAATTTTTATTTGGAAAAGTCCTCCAGGGTTTTAATCAGGATTCCACTTTCCTTGTAATTTTCTGGTTTAATTTGAGGATCTTGGTTGAAACTGGTATATTCAAGTAAGGTCTTACAAAAAACAAACTGAAATGAAAACCTTGTCCATCTCTAGCCAATAAGCTTTTCTTGTGTTCTGTGGCTCAGAGCCCATCGGCTACAGAAGGAGCTATTAGGGTTTTTTTTTCTGCTTTCAAAAAGCACCACAGACATTTGCTGTAACTAAAGCCAAAAATCAATGCATCTCAGCTGCTTTTCTTTAAGAAGCCCAGCCTTGTCAGAAGGCCCATTAAAAAGGCCTCTTGACTTGAAGTCACTTTGTTATCAACCAATTAGTCCAGCTGTCGGTGCATCCTCTTGGCACAAACAGGGTTACAGACATGTAATAACTTACAGGAAGACCAGAATGGCTCACTTTGTAGAAGTGTCAAGTAATGGATCAAATAATGCATGTTGGCTGCTCAGGGTGAATAGTGTCATCTGAATGTGTGAGTTTTTGTTATTTCCTGATACTTTTCCTACTGTATGCACTACATATAAAAAGTTCCCTACTGGATCAGTCCAAAAGGCCATCTAACCTAGTGTCCTGTCTCCAGATCCTGGGTAGTTCATGTTGAAGCCATAAAACAATACACCTTCCTCATTATTACCCTCAAGTGACTGGTTGCCCAGTGGCATGCATGTCTTTGAACACAGGAAGTTGCCATATACAGAGCTAGACCGCTTGCCTACTCCATTCAGTATCAGAACTTAGAAATGCTACTTTTGGGAGGATTGTAAGCCCCTGTGGCCATGCTGGTTGGAGGTTCTGGGTTCCTGGTAGTTTCAGAAAGTAACTCTCTCAAGCTCAGAACAATAACATCTTAAATTCATAAGACAGTGATACCTTTATTTGACCAACCAAAATGCACAAAATGCATGATAAAAGCTTTTGAAGCAAAGGAGTTAAAAATCATACAGGAGAAAAAAAAATCAAATGATGTTAGCCACAGGCTTGCATTTTCTCAAGATGTTGTTGGCGTGTTGGTTATTCTTTGGAGGGATATTTATGTAAGCAGGGCCTTCCTCCTTCTGCCCATGTGGTACTGGGAACAAAACATTCCAAAACTCAAGAGATTTGAATTCCATTAGCAATGCAAAAAGGTACTTCTTCTGAAATCACAGATGTCTCCATCCTGTGTGAGGTCACAGCCCCTTTTGTTAAGCAGAAAACACTGACTCTCTCAAGAAAAGCCTCCATGCTTTTGCATTAGGAAAATTTTAGGCATTGCTTTCGTAAAACATGCCAAATGTAGTCTCAATTTTTTTAATAAAAAAATATTTTACCTTTATTGTAGGTAAAACCCACAAATAGTCAAGCCCTAGTCCATTGGCTCCTTCTTTAGGATACCTTGTATGGAGCCCTGGTGGTGCAGTGGTTAAATGCCAAAACTGCAGCCACAAGGCTATGAGTCTGAATCTAGGTTGAGTCAACCTTCCATCCTTTCATAGATTGATAAAATGAGTACCCAGCTTGTTGGGGGCAATTGGCTTATAGATTGTAAACTGCTTACAGAGTGTTGAGTTCACTGATAAGCTGTATAGAAATGTCAATGTTACTGCTATTGCTGGGGGCTAAAATACAGTATCAGTGCAGTATTCTCTCAAGCTCAGTTTAGTACTGATGACTGGCAGAATTTTTTTCCATGGTTTCATTACAGAATCCATCTCCCTATAAAGTTTTTGTGAGCCTGATCCATTCAGATCCTGTCCAAACCAATTTCAAGAATAATTTCTTGTGTCATCCCAAGATATCTTTAGCATATCCCAATATCTCCCCTCTGAATTCCTGCCTTGAGTCGGTAATAGGCTGGATGAGAAAAAAACAAACTCAAGCTGAATCCAGAGAAAACGGAGGTACTCATGATAGGTACCCCTAGCCCAGGTATGGAGATTTGTCAACCAGTCCTGGATGGGGTCACACTTCCCCTAAAGGATGAAGTTCACAGTTTGGGAGTGCTCCTGGACTCATCTCTACAGCTATCATCTCAGGTGGAGGTGATAGCCAGGAGTGCTTGGTATCAGCTTCGGTTGATACGCCAACTGCGTCCCTACCTGGCACAGGGAGACCTAGAAACAGGTAGGACACAGACTGGTAACCTCTCAGTTAGATTTCTGTAATGCACTCTACATGGGGCTACCTTTGTACCAAGTCTGGAAGCTACAATTAATTCAAAATGCTGCAGCCAGGTTGATTGCTGATGTACCTAGATCTGAGCATATTACACCAGTACTAAGATCTCCTCATTGGCTGCTGATTAGCTTCCAGGTGCAATACAAAGTGTTGGTCATTACCTTTAAAGCCCTATATGGCTTGGGTCCGAGTTACTTGAGGAAACACCTCTCCCTGCACAATCAGCCCTGCACTCTCAGGACCTCAAGGAAAAAAAAATTACTAGAGTGTCCAAAAATAAAGCGGAAGTCCACTTTTGATAGATTGTTCGCTGCTGTTGCCCCCAGACTCTGGAATGGCCTCCAGGAAGAGATCTGTCTTATCAACACCTTAGATGCCTTTAAAAAGGCATTTAAGACAGATCTCTTCTGGCAGATTACCCATTCGACCCTCCATGAACAAGAGCAATTGGATATGTTTTAATTATAGAAATATATTTAGATTGTTTTAATATTGTTGTTATATTGTATTGCGATTTTAAATCCAAGGGGAGAGGCAGGAAATTTAAATTTATTATTATTATTATTATTATTATTATTATTATTATTAGACTGTAGACAGAAGAGTCCTCCAGCTTGGATTGTGGTGTTAGAACTGTAAGTAAGGGAAAATATGTGTGTGGCGAGGACTCATTTCCTCACAGATGTCTCTGTCTGGTGATGGTATTGGATGATAGTGCATTTGTGAACTTGCATCCTTGTCTGCTATAAGCTTCCAGCAGGTTTGTCAAGACACCTTGGGAATCATTCTTTGCCAAGGACAGCTTACAATGAAGATGAGACTGTCACATTGCCTTTCTGGGAAGGCTAGTCAGACTGGCAGAAGCACCCTGATGTTTTTGCTATGAGCAACCTGCCACCCCACACTGTTAGATTAAAACCCTTTGATACATGTTCATGTCACCTTCAAAAAGGATTTTCCCCCTGTCTTGAGGCAATTTGTCATGCTGATTGTTCAATGGATTACCACAAATTCTTCATTTGTCAACAACATTTCTGCTCAAAGCACAATACAAGGCTTTAGTGCCAACTCAAATGTTTGCCTTGTGAACAGGTTGCAAAAATTAATACATTAATACTCACCTGCAGGCTTGAGGAAATATATATATATATATATATATATAGTCTTTAGATCGCTTCCCTCACTAGACCAACTTGTCTAGTATGTAGATGGCTTAAAGTTAAAGTGGGCAGAACTGGAAAACTTAGAGGAAGAAGTAAGGAATATGCTACGAGGACATGCTTGATCTTGTCTGATTTGGGAAGCTAGGAGAAATCACAGCTGTTTAATATTACACCTGATGATGCTAGCTAGATGGACTAATGGTCTGACTCAGTATCAGGCAGTTTTCTTTTATATCCCTATGTTCCTTCAATTTATCCACCTATACGCTATGGGATTATAGGAGATACAACTGAGCTCACCTGGAGGATAGAAAGCTGAGCAAGACTATAAGTCCTCTTGTCTTTTAGGCATCAGTTAAAAACTTTGATCTGTAAAAGCTTTTTGGGGAATAAGCAAGTCATTAATGTGGAGTTTGTCCATACTGTCTTATATCTTAGTAGATATGTGTCATTTATGATTTTCAGTATTTGTTACTTTGGAGGTGGTATATAATTTGTGATTTCAGACTTGTGGTTTTACCGTACATGGCTCTCCTCCTCTCCATTTTATCCTCACAATGATTGCAAGATAGGCAGACTGGGAGAGAGTGACTGATCCAAAGCCACCCAGAGAATTATAGTGATTGTTAGAATGCTACACTGTAACCACTACACCACCCCACTCTGGTTTATAGAAATATAAGAACATAGGAAGCTGAGCCAGGAACTTGGTCCTTCTAGCTGAGTTATGTCAACTCTGGATGGTAGCAGTCCTGTTCTTGAGTTTAAAACCAGGACTAAAGTCTTGAATTGGAAGACATACCCATGATGGGAGAGTTCTGTCCTTTCCATCTTTCCTTAATAGGGGTACTGAATGATGATGCATCCATCCCTGTCCCAGCAGTGGGGCAACAGCAGCAACAGGATGCCACAACAAGAAACCCTGCCATTGCATGTGCTGTATATCCTACAGGTGGGAGAGTGCTGGATGCATCATCAGTTAGTACCCCACTCTCCAGCACTTCTGTGGAGGGGATTTGCCCAGTTTCAAAAGTAGATTTTGGGGATCAGTTTGTTACAGCAACAGTGCAATGACTGTAAATGTGAATTCCCATCCTTAAAAAGTGATAAGTCTGGCTTATGACAATGTAAATACGGAACAGGATGCTGTCTAGGAATTTTTCCTGGTGTCATACCCTGCCTCCAGGATCCTGGAATGTTTTCTGAGTCTGAAGTTTCTGATGAAGAGTCTGAGGGCTCAGGGGACATGCCATGGCTGCAGCCACAACTCAAGCAGCCCCAGGAGGAGCCAACAGAGGAACAGAGTTTCCAGCAGCCATGGGCTCAGGGTCGATGACAAGACAGTCTTATTAATACCCACCCCCACGGAGAGATGCCAGGAAAGAGAAAGATGCCAGTGCTCTCAGTATTTAAATAAGAAGGACACTGCAAATAGGGTGAACCTGCAAGATCTGGATAGCATCTCCCTCAGTTCAGTATGGCTGATAACCACCCTTTCCTTGAGAGAAAGCCTTGTTCTTTGATTGATTGCCTGCTGCCCTGAATTCTGCCTAGACTCTGACTATTCTTTTGCATTATCCTTTGGATTGCTTTCCTGGACTGAATACTGTTTTCTGTATGGCTGAGACTGGGCTGGACTTCTGTTTTTCTATTGATGCCTTGGCGACCTTGCACTTTTTCTCCCCTTTTCTGCTTAAAACCTTTGCAAGATGCTGAGGTTTTGTGCTGGTAGTCTTGCAGATAAACAGGGTTTATCTGGAGATGCCTGAACATGAGACCTTTGGGCATAGAAAGCAGAATAATAATTAATAATAATAATAATAATAATAATATTTTTTTATTTATAACCCGCCCCTCTGAACGAACATTCGAGGTGGGGTACAACAAATAAAAGACAAACACAATTAAAAGTAACGACCCAATCCCTACCTCCCACCCCTTAAAATGAAATTAAACTAGCAAAGAGTTAAAACAATATCAATACGACAATACAATATATTAAAATCATCATTCTTGGGCAGTCTGAGGATGACATCTCATATATGGCCGGAAAGCTAGGTAAGTATCATTGGAGACTGGGAGGATTAACCACTATCCGGAAAGGCCTGCTGGAAGGGGTGTGTCTTTGTGGCTTTTTAAAAGCCTTCCAGAGTCGTAATAAGATGCATCTCATCTGGCAGCCTAGGAGCAATAGCTGAAAAGGCCCTCTGCGACAGCCTGGTCTTCATGGGCTGTAGCAGGTTCCTCCCAGAGGACCGGAGCATGTGAGGGGGCTCATATGGGGAGAGGCAGTCCCTAAGATAGGATGGACCCAAGCTATGTAGGGCTTTAAACGTTAAAAACAACACCTTGTACTGTGCCTGGAAACTAATCGGCAGCCAGTGGAGACATTTAAGCACAGGTGGTATGTGCTCTCTCCTGGAATCTCCAGAAATGAGCCTGGCTGCCATGTTTTGGACCAGTTGAAGTTTCCGCATGTTGCAGTAATCCAAGCGTGAAGTTACCAGAGCATGTACCACAGTTTCCAGATCCGTCATCTCCAGGAAAGGGTGCAGCTGGCGTATCAGCCGAAGTTGATATCAGGCACTGCTGACCGTCACATTCACCTGACTAATCATGTGGAGCGACGAGTCAAGGAGGACCCCCCGACTGTGAACAGAGTCCTTTGAGGAGAGTGTGACTCCATCTAGGACTGGGAGCTATATTCCCAGACCTGGTTTCGGGCCTGGAGACTGTCAGTACCTCTGTTTTGTCTGGATTCAGCTTCAATCTGTTTTTCCTCATCCAATCCATTACCGCCGCAAGACAGTCATTGAGAGGAGAGATGCCACTTGAAGACTGAGCAGATGATCTGCTCATGGAGAAGTATATTTGAGTGTCATCAGCTCAACCGCCTCCGGATGATCTCGCCCAGTGGCTTCATGTAGATATTAAATAGCATCGGGGACAGGATGGCACCCTGAGGGACACCACAATTAAGCTCGATCTTGGAAGAGCAACTGTCCCTGAGCCTCACCCTTTGGGATCTGCCAGAGAGAAAGGAATGGAACCACCGCAGTGCAGTACCTCCAATGCCCAACTCTCTCAGCCGATCCAAAAGGATGGAGTGGTCTATTGTGTTAAAAGCCGCTGATATATCCAA
Organism: Urosaurus nigricauda; assembly: GCA_034509955.1. Taxonomy (NCBI): domain Eukaryota; kingdom Metazoa; phylum Chordata; class Lepidosauria; order Squamata; family Phrynosomatidae; genus Urosaurus; species Urosaurus nigricauda. Next base: position 7,499,631 of record JAOEGL010000004.1, read on the forward strand.
GAGCACCAACAGGGTCACACTACCCCTGTCGATGTTCAAGCGGAGGTTGTCCATCAGAGCAACCATGGTGGTCTCAACTCCTTATCCTGCCCTGAAACTGGTTTGAAATGGATCGAGATAATCGGTTTCATCCAAGACGGCTTGGAATTGGGAGGTGACAGCCCTTGCTGAGAAATGGAAGCAAGGAAACTGGTCTGTAGTTGTTCCTGTCCAGGGGATTGAGGGAAGGTTTCTTCAGGAGAGGCTTCCTTCAGACAGGGAGGAATAGTGCCTTCCCTAAGGGACGCATTGATTACATCCCTAAGGAATGTCCTCAATGCGTCCCCTCCCTGGACGACCAGCCAAGATGGACCCTGGATCAAGAGAGCAAGTCATCTTCCTCACGCTTCCAAGGAGCTTGTCCATGTCATCAGTACTCACAGATTGAAACTCATCCAGTAAAATGGCAACAGCAGAGTTGCTGAATACCTCATTTGCAGATACTGGTGAAACGTTAGCATCCCAGTGTTCCCAACCAATGAACCCTCTAAGGCTTTCTGAAAGCCAATAGGTTCCATTAGCCTTTGAGGGTGAACCATTCTAATGGGTCTGCCACACCCGGGGGGACGAAAAGCGGCTTTAAGTTCCATCTTGATCAAGAAGTCCTTGCCACTGAACTACAGTCCCATCCCAAATCTGCTAATAAGGCTAGGATGATAGATCATTGATGAAGCATGTACTTCACATGCAGAGGGTCACAGTTTTAATTCCCAGCATCTGCAAGTTCAAAGGGATCAAGTAGCAGATGATGGGAGAGACCTGAAATGGATGTCTGAAGGGCTGCTGCCAATAAATGTAATTAGTACTACAGTAGGTCCAATGGACTGACAGCAAATACATGGTACAAGGCTATTGTTTCCTCTGGATCCTTAAGAAACACAGCACCATTTTCATTGCATAATGCAACAAGCTTCAAGGGAGTGATAAATAAAATCTCTGGAGCACTTTATATCTTCACATCACCTCCATTAACCCCTTTAACTCTCACAGTAAATTTGATCATGGCATTTATGATGGATTAGTATGTCATTTCATGTGGGTTATTGTCTGACTGAGAGAGGCATCTTTCGATGTTATTGGCGAATCTCTTGGCACCCAGGCTTAGTGCAAAGGAGAATAGATTAATATCCTATCCTGTCATTCTGGTAAATTAAGAAGCGACTTTGCAATTACAGAACTAGTGGAGTGGAGCAATGCAGCTCCATAAGATGTCCCTGATGTTTTTATGGGGCCTGAAGATGAGTAAGCCACACTTCCAAATGTTGAAAACTCATTAGTGAGTGCAGGCTGGGATGAGACAGTAAAAATAACTGCAATAAATACTTCAGCCAGTTAAAGCTACATAGCAAATTGCAAAAGAACTTTAGTATAATTGGAATGCTCTCAGGATGATCTGATGGCATGTGTTGCCTTCAAAACTGGATTGTAGCAACTGGTTGTTTAGAGAAATTATGGCACCAGGGAACCTGAACATTTGAAGAAGCCATGAAGCAGGGTGAGGTGGCCACCTCTGGTGGTAGAGGAAAAGGAGTGATGAATCATACATGGCCAGCCACATCAAGAGGGGGCCCACTGCTCTGAGAGGCTTGTGATCTGAAAGCTCTGTTGTGAAACTGTGGAGCTACCTAGGTAGCAAATGTCTGTTTTTGAAGGCCCTCAGAGCCAAGCATTTGTATGTACTGTGAGCAAGATACACAGGATAATTGCTTGTGTCAGTAGCAGATATAGTTCTATACATGCATGCATCAATGTGCACAGGGGCACTGAATTATGTAGTGGTTTCATTTGCTGATGACTAGAATTTATGCCTCCTCTTTCAAACACATTATTAGTGCACTTTGCAAAAACATTTTATTCTTGTGTGCCTCCAAGTAACTTCCGACTTTGTAGTTGTTTGTTGTCAGCTGCCCTTAAGTCAACTTCAACTCATGGTGACCCTGTGGATGGGATATCCCAAAGTTCCCCATCCTTGACTTCTTTGCACAGGTCCTGAAAGCCCAGGCCCATGTCTTCCTTGATCAAGTCTAACCATGTGGTCTTCTTCTCTTTCCATTGCCTTCAATCTTTCCTTGCATCATTGGCTTTTCTAATTATTCATTTTTCCTCACGATGTGGTCAAAGTACAACAGCCTCAATTTAGTCATCTTAGGCCCAGGACAGACTGTTGGAAAACAGCAGGCTGAAGGTGCCCAGTTTAACTCCGGAGGGACGCTGCAGCTGCCAAAACGCATGATGTCTGTCTGGAGTAAAAAGAACCTGGTTCTTCTGGGTTCTTTTTCCGGTGCCTGGGTTATGTTGTGAGTGTGCCACACACTTGTGATGTAACAGACGTGCGCTACATGTCTGCCTGTGTGGACAGGATGCCACCATTGGAACAACGCTGTTACATCCTAAAGTTCCGGACCATGCAGTTGCTGTATGGTCCGGAACCCTAGTATTGCCACCACCACGCTGCCTTTGGGCCGTCAGTCTCGGCCCTTAGCTTCCAGAGAAGTCTTGATCTGTTAAAGTAGCCATTTGTTTGTCTTCCTGGTTGTCCATGGTATCCCCAGCACTTTTTTTCCAGTACTACATCTCAAATGAACTGATTTTCTTTCTATCAGTGATTTTTTACTGTCCAGCTTTCACACCCACCCACATGTGTTGATGTAGAATACAATGACTTGGACTATCACTTTAGTGTTCAGAGCTATGCCTTTACACTTTATGATCTTGTCCAAGTCTTTCATAGCTTCCCTTCTTAGCTGCAGTCCCTAGCTGCAGTCTCCATTTGAGTTCTGACTTAATGACAATCCTAAGGCAAATCTAACACAGGGATTTCTTGGCAACAGTTGTCCAGAGTGGGTTTGCCATTGCCTTTGTCTGCAGCTGAGAGTGTGATTTCCTCAAGGTCACCCAGTGGGTTTCCATGACTGAGCAGTGATTTGAACCCTCATCTCCCAGAGTAGTTGTTCATTACTCAAACCATTACACCATGCTGGCTTTCACAAAAAATATATTAGAGACACTGAAAGACAAGCTTCAAGCAACAGATATATAAAGGCAGCACAATATCCAGAATTTTCAAAAGGTAGGACCTCACCACCAAAAGGATCTTTCCTCCAATTAACCAGCTGTAGAATTTGTACATGCCTTGTGGGTAATGTTTATTATTTATTTATTTATTTTATATAGTGCTGTAAATGTACACAGTGCTGTACATACAATCTTAGACAGATCCCTGCCCTCAGGCTTACAATCTTAAAGAGACAACACAAAAGGAAAAGGGGAAGGTGGTGGGAAGGGGATGAGGTCCAGTGGTTCTTCTCTCCCTCTAGGGCCTGGACCAAGGCAGATGGACAGGAAGGAGTGCTTGGCTTCTTAATACATAGTTAAAAGGAGGCATCCTGGGGCAGAATGTTTGATGTCAGCAAGTGATGTTTGATGTCAGCAAGGGAAATCTGATGCTCACTTTCAGCATTCCTATTCCAAAGTGTGTTTGATTTCTAAGGAAAGGGTGAGTGTCCCCTAGTAGCATCTCACTGTTGATGTTGCTATTGCTGTTGTGTGCCTTCAAGTCATTCCTGACTTATGATGATCCTAAGGTGATCTTATCACAGGGTTTTCTTGGCACGTTTCTTCATAGGGGCTTGGCATTGCCGTTTTCTGAGGCTGAGAGTGTGTGACTTGCTCAAGGTCACCAGTTTACATGGCTGAGCTGGATTCAAACCCTGGTCTCCAGAGTTTTACATGCAAGAAATATGAGCCTGGCTAAAGAGTCCTTGGTGTGCACTGATGTACATCAACACCACAGAATTATGGTTCATTTTTTTCATTTCCCCTACTAACATGGCTACATATACATATGTATTGTCATGCTGTGATCAGGGTTCGGAAAAGTTACATATTGGAGTACTAGTCCCAGAATCCCCCAGTCAGCATGGCTAGGAGTTTCTGGGACTTGTAAACCTAACAAAAGGAACTTTCCCCAAATACTGGCTGTGGAAAAAAACCATAATGGTTAAAAGAAATCTGATATCACTGACCACTGTGAGCCTCATTTGAACCTTGTCTCTCCAATTTTCCAATTCAAAGTTCTTCTCCTTGAACCAAAACTACCATCATGAAGTGAATACTCATGAATCCCTATAAATAATTTATTTTCCCCGACTTGCTAAAGTGCTTTTTTATAAAATAAAAATAAAAATAAAAAACAGAATTTCTTTCAACAAGATCTAGGTCTCTTCTTTCCTTGGAGTGTTTGTGTTTGATGTTTGTTTCATTATTTCCAACCCCTTAGTCTTTCTGACTCTTCTTTCAGGAGAAGATGAATCCCCGGATTGTATGTCATGTATTATTCAACATCTGCAATGCTATCTTTACAGTTTCCCAACACATCAGTAAATGTGGCCAAAGGAGTAACTTGCACAAGATCTTATCTCCACCCAGGCCATGGGTGGATGCATGATACCTGTTGGTTTCTTAAGCCTGTGCAAATTCCCTTACAGAAGCAGGTGGACTTTTTTCCCCGAGCTCTGCATCATATGCCTTCAGTTCAAGGTCACACAAGGGGAGTTGCGCATGCTGTACCATTGCACACTTGAATTGGCAGTATTGGCTGCTTCACATCCATATGCTCCTGCTGAAACTGGCAGGCAGATCTCTTCAGTTGTACATTTAGTTGTAGATTTTTTTAACCCTGTGCTTCTCAAACGATGGGGCAGGACTTCCTGGGGGTGTGTGAGACTTATTTAAGGGTGGCATGAGACTTGGAGGTGCTGGTCCATCCTCCTCCTCTTCTTTCCAAACTTTTTAATGTATAACATTTACACATGCATCAAATTTAAATGCTGAATTTATTTAAATAAAATTGTTTTAATTTGAAGGATGTTATTTCCTTAAAAATGTTAAAATATGAATATATATGACTGTGCAAATGGAAATGCGCACACTGAATTCATATACTGTGCTGAGTGGGATGGGCAAAATCTAAAGATATAAAGAAGGGTCCCAAGAGTAAAATGTTGGAGTATCACTGTGTTTACCCATTCAGTGTTGCTGCTCAGCAAAAAGGCTGCACAGTACAATCGATGTGTAACTCTGCACACAGAGATCATCAGTTGTCTTGCAAACTCAGGGTTTTGAGTTTCTTGACTGAAAATGCAGCTACACTGCATAATTAATGCAGCTTGACACTGCTTTAACTGCCATGGCTCAATGCTATGGAATTCAGGAATTTGTAGTTTTGTAAGATATTTAGTAAGTGCCAAAACAAACTACAGGATTCCATAGCACTGAGCCATAGCAATTAAAGCTGTACCAAACTGCATTATTTCTTCAGTGTAGACGTATCCTAAATCAATCTGCCTGTAATGTGTTCTTCCTCTTTTCCTATTGCCTTCCTCTTTACCAAGTATTATCGTCTTTTCCAATAATCGCATCAGCCAGAATCCTTTTGGGGAGTTACACCTTTGTATGTGGACTTAAATTTACAGGGATTAGAATTGGGTAGTTCTGTAATATTGATATCCAGTGAGGGCTGCTTTTACATTACTTCAAAACACAGCCAGCAAAGTGACTGTTGCACAATGGGATCAATGTATAGTGAAACCAATGCACAGCAGGATGTCTTCTATCTCTCATAGTACACCTGGGAAGATTTTGGGTAGGGGGCTCTGGTTGAAGAATGTGCTCTCGCTGCACACTCTCAGCATGTAAATATAGATGCAGGGTTTCTGGGTGAGGAGCTGGCAATCCTACAAAGCTGAATATTTCATATGGTGCAAGCCTTCTTTGCCAAACACATATAAAGTCAATCTCTAGTTTTGTAAAAGTCATGCAGTGGTGTTGTTAAGGTGAAAACTAATAAAGCCATTGATAACCAACTGATAACCAATAATCTCTGCCATTAATGATCAACAATGAACAGTTCAGCCATAGTGAGAAATAGAGCCAAAGGAAAAACTTGTCCTTTTGAATCTGGCTTGTAGCCCCCACCTTAGGAGGGAAGGGGGAAGCAAATGAGTGCTAATGGCAACAAGTGTTCCTGATAAGACTAAGACTGGCTGAATGCCCAGAAAATCAGAAGGCTAAAAGAACAAAAGGTTTCAGTCAGTAGGGCAAACAGATAGATAGAGATATATATACAGACAGTGAAATGAGGTGCAAATACATATAGATGAATGTTAAACTACGCATGCTCAATGAATGTTTCATGGATTGATAAAAACTGGTTACGCCATTTTTAGATTCATTCAGTCAATGAGATGACTTTTGGCTGAAGCACTGCATGCAGACTAAGCTGTTTGGAATAAATGAATCTGATTGGAAATTTTCACAAATGCCTCATTTGCATAATTGGTTGTGAATGGGTTAATTGACCCTTTGTTTACCGTAACTAGTAGAACTCAAGTCCAAGTAAAGCTGCATAGGGTTTTGAAACAGTGGTGGAACTCAGGGGCCTTGTTTTCTGTGCAGCAAGAACAACTTGAACTTGGATGACACTGTTGGCCTGCTTTCTGTGGTATAATAGCCCCTCTGATGCAGGTGGTCAGTGGCTGGTATTGCAGCTTTCTGCCCACTGAGGCCTAGGTGCTGTCTGCATTGGCCAGGATATTCCAGGGCATTCCAGAGTATCTTGGCCCTGGAGCAGCTCCAACCTCTCCATGTTACCTTGTATCCAATGCTGGATAACTGTTCCAATATGCATCCTCCTGATGTGCCACCCAGTTCTGAGGTCAGAATGAGGTGCTCAGCCTCAATTACATGGGTGGGAACCTTGTTCTGAGTCCAGAGAGAAGTGTTTGCACCTGTCCAAACACAGTCTGGCCAACCATTGCTACACAGCTAATAGCAGAGACACAATCCATCCAGTCAACGACATAGTCTAAGTCATGTTCAGCAACAAGACTGGAAGCCAGGTAGATCAGATAATCTCTGAGATCTCCTGGGGGGCAGGACTGGAAATTTACAGATCAGCAGCTCAATCTAATTATTAATTGCTGCTTCCTATAAATCCTCTTAGTTGTTTCAGGTTGATGAAGGCAGGTAAGGATAAAGTTGTCTTCTGTATCTGAATGGGCAGGAGTCTCTGCAAGAGATACCACTGCACTCTGGTCTTTATCTGAGACTGTGGCTCTGGAGCCTCCTCCTCCTCTGGTTCAGCAGCAGATCCTAGCATGTCGTTGCTTCAGTCTCTGAGTCAAAATCTTCCAGGAAGATCTAGAGCAACCAGTGCATTTTTAAAACTCCATGGTTAAAGGGGTATACCCTGCATTTAGTGTTGAACAGTTGAACTGTTCGCACCAGACTTGGGGATTGGGCCCTTCATTGTCCAGAGCCTACCAAGAGGATCGCTTTATTTGGCCTATGCCCTAGGCCCGTTAAATATCACTTTTTTAATGAGCATTAGTTAGTACTGTGATAAATGCTTACATTTTTGCTTTTCAGGTCAAAAGTAAAATGAATGTTGAAAAATATTTTAAAGTGGTTCTCTAAAAGAATTCAACTCTTTCAAGTTAAAATTCAGGTTTGCTTTGACAGGGTCCCCCTCACTGTGCTATTTTAGCACGTTTTTGTTTTCCCACGATTTAGTTGTCCCAAGAATAATCATTTAAGTGATCCCACCCAACTTGTGGGCATGTCACAGGGCTATGTAGCCAATCAGATCCAGTCAATTGACAATAACTGCTGCCACACTTCAGAATTAATGCAGTTTGACGCCACTTTAACTGCCATGGCTCCATCTTGTGGGACCCTGGGATTTGAAGTCTGTTGTGGGACCAGATCTCTCTGACAGAGAAAGCGAAACATCTCACAAAACTAGAATTTCAGCAATTTGAGGCATTGCAGTTAAAGTGGTGCCAAAATACATTAATTCTGCGGTGTAGATGCAGCCAGTGTCATTGAGGGAAAATGAAGCCAATTTGAGAATGAAGGTGATGTTTCCTGGCTTAGTCGCAAAAATGTTCTTCTGTGCCTGGAAAAACCTGCTCTGCTGAAACATTCTGTTACCAAACAATCAAGCTTAAACAGCCCACCCGCCACTAAAATCTAACTTTACAATTCAGCATCTAGAGAATTATCTTTCAACTGCGAATAACTGACAGTTTACAGAGATTCTAAACAAATATGATTTGAGAGAGGCAAATAAATAAGTTCTCAGATTCTTGTGTACACACCTTTCTTTTCATGGTTAATTAATGGGCTTTGAATAGGAACCTGCTGTGATATAAATGCTTATAAAAACCCACAGTAGGACTATTGGAAATAACAACACATTGTGAGCCCTAGGGAGAGGGAGGCAATTTGATTTTCCAGTGTGCTTTTTCTTTGCTAGGTAAATTGGAAATAGAGTTTTTGAAGACAGTACCCATGAGAACCCTGAACCTAGAGGCTTTTGGATGAGCCTCTCTAGAGGGGTTGTCGCTCCAGAGTAATTTTAGAATAGATATGGGTGCAAGGGTGAGTGGAAATTAAATTACATTGTTTGGGGGTGTCAAGGATAGGCAAGGTGGAGTGGACTTGAAAAATCGGAGTACACCTCCTCAAATTCCTTTCTGTAATGGGAGATTAGGATCATCCAAGCCATTGTATTCCCCATTACTATGAATGGATGTGAAAACTGGATAGTAAAGAAAGAGGATAGAAAAAGAATCAACTTATTTGAGATGCAGTGTTGGAGAAGAGTGCTGAGGATACTATTAACAACCAAAAAGACAAACAAATGGGTTCATGAACAGATCAAGCTTGAACTTTTCCAGGAAGCCAAGGTGACTAAATTGAGGCTCTCGTATTTGGACACATCATGAGAAGACATGACTCACTAGAAAAGACAATAATGTTAGGAAAGGTAGAAGACAGTAGAAAAACAGGGAGATCACTTGCTAAATGGTTGGACTCAGTAAGGATGGTCATGTGCCTGAATCTGCAGGACCTGAGCAGAGCAGTTGAGGTTGGAGGATTTGGAAATGTCTCATCCACAGGGTCTCCATGAATTGTGGTTGACTTGAAGACAGTTCTCAACAATAGCAAGTACAAAAAGTTATTTTTCCAAACTCCAGTTGTCGAGGATAGCTGTGAAATAGAAAGAAAATATAACTTGAAAATGTGATGTCGAAGGCTTTCATGGCCGGTATCCATAGTATTTTTGTGGGTTTTTTGGGGGCTATGTGGTCATGTTCTAGAAGAGTTTATTCCTGACATTTCATTGGCATCTGTAGCTGGCATCTTCAAGGACGATGCCAGCCACAGATGCTGGTGAAATGTTAGAAATAAACTCTTCTAGAGCATAGCCACATAGCCTGAAAAATCCACAAAAACTATACCACTTGTAAAACTTGCTTGTTTGAGCTACTCCTCCAAGAATCCCCTACTGAAACTTCTGTGATGCTTTCAATGGGGCTTTCTAGATTGGCAGGAAAGGGCGACATGAAGTTGCCTTTTCCTTAATGCTTAGCAGCTACACTGCAAGCCCCAGGTGTGTAATAAAAAGCCATAGGGCAGCTACACTGAGGAGGTGTGGGGATGACTTATCTGAAGTCTTTTCTGTTGCTCAGCAACTACATTGGAAGCTGTCCGGATGCTAGAAACACAGGCAGAGCAGCTGCACGGGTGGCAATGAACGGGGCTTTTGGCCGCACTGAACCTTTAATTTTTTAAAAATTATTATTATTATTATTATTATTATTATTATTAATTATTATTATTATTTTGCCAGCTGCGAACTGCGCAGTTGCACTGATACATCATACAGGCAATTGTATTGCCAGCTGCGAACTGTGCAGTTGTGCAGGTACATCACACATGAACTGTGCAGTTATGAAAATCTGTCAAATTACCATTGTAGTTTTGCTTCCCTTTTTTAAGCGTGCAGTTGCATCGGTGCACCATGAATGAACCCCTTTATTTTATAATAGTTCTTGTTGTTGTTGTTGTTGTTATTATTTATACCCCACCACTTTGAGATCAATTCAGGTGGCTTACACATTAAAATACTATTACATCAATAAAACAAACTGCATCCCCCCTTAAAAAGATATTGAGTCTGTTACAATTTAAGTTTATGAATAAACTTTTTTATTTTATGAATGAATTGACATTTTATGCACAGTTGCATAACAGTTACAGCATCCCAGAGTCCCTACTGTGCATGTCTAGAGTTCGGATTAGAGCTGGAGCTAGGGTTTGGGAGGTTTAAAAAACTGCACAGTTACACTGCAGCATTTAGACGCAGCTGACCTGTTACACCCTTTTTTAAAAAAAGCTGGGAAAAGCTGGTCCTTTTTAAAGCTGTTTTTTCCCCATTAAAATGCAAAAGAAGTGCATTCATGCCAAATTTTCAGTGTGGGTCATCTAAAGGCTACACTTTCATGCAGGCATGAACACACCCCTTTTTGCCAGTCTAGATCAGCCCTATGTGTCCAAAGGATGAATCATGAACAAATATTACATGTTAAGCTGTTTTGCAACATTCAACAGCAGGGGCTGCAGCTTCCATGTCAGTAAGAGGTTGAAACTTCTCTGGGTATCAATCTGAAATTTACAGGAGCTATTCAAAGTGGAGGAGCTTTTTTGAGGATCGGACTCACTACTTTAGGTAGCTCCTTTAAAGTTTAGACTATAGCCTGGATTCACAGTTAGGGATGGAATGGGAACTCATTAATTTCCTGGCTGTGGTTATATTTGGAGTTCCTGAGTCTCAACACCTTTTTTCACCTAGCAGACGTAAGGAAAAAAAGCTATGTCTAAAGTTCCTGCAACTTGTGGGAACTTTGTTGTTTTCATTCCTGGCACAGCATAAATTGCACAGTTTCTGAAAATTGTGCTGAAGTTTGAGAAACTGTGCAAGAGTTTGAGAAACTATGGTGCTTTGCGAGAAAAGCCTATGCTTGCTGTCTTTTCATGCACACCCTTTACCAGTTTGAACAAACCAAATATTTCATGATACATAAATAAATTAGGCTACACAGTTTTCTGGGTGAGCTGAACAACTTTCATTGAAAAGCTACTCAGTTTCCCTCACTGTGGGGGCAAAAAAATCCCAGTGGTGTGGCATGAAGAACCATTTCATTGTTCTTGACATCTGTCAGAAGATTTACCATCCCTAACTCTGTCCGCACATTTATCCAGGAAATGTCATCACAAGACCTAATGGCATCACCCACAGTATTAGGAGGACCTTCACATGCTCATCTTCCAATGTGATTTAAACCATGCTATGTCATCAATACCCATCAGCGCTCTACATCGGGAAACAGGAAGTCCCTGCTCCAAAGGATAAATGGACATAAATCAGACATTAGGAATGGGAATACAAAAAAACCAACAGCAGAATATTTCATTCTCCCTGGGCATTCCAGTGGTCCTTGAACAAAAGAACTACAAAGGTAGACTGGAAAAAGCAACAGCAGAACTGGAATTCATCCACAAACTACAGTCCTCAGCAATGGATTAAACAGGGGTAATGGCTTCCTGGCTCATTACATAGAATCATAGAATCATAGAAATTTAAAGTTGGAAGAGACCACAAGGGCCATCCAGTCCAACCCCCTGCCATGCAGGAACTCCCAATCAAAGCATACCCGACAGATGGCCATCCAGCCTCTGCTTAATAACCTCCAAGGAAGGAGACTCCACCACCCTCCGAGGGAGTGTGTTCCACTGTCGAACAGCTCTTACTGTCAGGAAGTTCCTCCTAATGTTGAGGTGAAATCTTTTTTCCTGCAGTTTGCATCCTTTGTTCCGAGTCCTGTTCTCTGGAGCAGCAGAAAACAAGCTTGCTCCCTCCTCAATGTGACATCCCTTCAAGTATTTAAACAAGGCGATCATATCACCTCTTAACCTTCTCTTCTCCAGGCTAAACATCCCCAGCTCCCTAAGGTGTTCTTCATAGGGCAAGGTTTCCAGACCCTTCACCATCTTAGTTGCCCTCCTTTGGACCCGCTCCAGTTTCTCCACATCCTTTTTGAATTGTGGTGCCCAGAACTGGACACAGTATTCCAGGTGGGGCCTGACCAAAGCAGAATAGAGTGGCACTATTACTTCCTTTGATCTAAACACTATACTTCTATTGATGCAGCCTAAAATAGCATTGGCCTTTCTAGCTGCCACATCACACTGTTGACTCATGTTCAACTTGTGATCTACTTGGACTCCTAGATCCCTTTCACACGTACTTTCATTCAGCCAGTTGTCCCCCATCCTATATCTGTGCATTTCATTTTTCTGCCCTAAGTGCAGAAGCATGGCTGATTCCAGAATTGGTATCTAGGCATCAAAGGAAGTCTGAGTAGGGTCTAAAACTAGCCAAGGAGTACTAAAAGAGATAATCCAAGGAATGAACCAAAGTCAAGAGAGCAACAACAGAGATCAAATCCTCCTGCATATTTTGGAACTGTTGTTTGCAGCAGAGAAATGACTTTGGTCATGCTAATTCATAGCTATGTATAATTATTTCAGTATGCTCTTGATTACCTATTTATCCCAGCATGCACTGTTTAATACCAGCCAAGGTATTCTGTATGGCAGGGGGTTGGATTGGATAGCCCTTGGGGTCTCTTCCAACACAAGGATTCTATGATTTTATGCATTTTTAATTTTACAATTTTGACTGGGAATCTTCAAAGCTGCAGAATGCAGGTGCCTTGTCTTCAAAGGTTCTTTAGAAAATCTGCAAATGGGTAACCTGCCCTTCAATGGCTGCCTTCCAACCTTATATCCCAGATTTCATATTCAAAGTGTGGGTTTACACAGTTGCAAAATACTGTCATGGCATTCATGTACCACAGTCTTCCTGAACTAGTGACTTTGTTCACTGGAGATGGCAGCTTTTGCTCCTCATGCCGTGTTTCCTTGCTTTTGGCACTCCAAGACATGCAAGGAACATAAGTCACATTCATGTTCTTTTAATGGACTTTCTATAGGCAACTGACTGACTACAGCGCAAACATAAAATTGGACTAAAGAACCCTATAATCAGATCCAGCATATGTTGTTGTTTGTTATTTAAAAAGAAATAGCCAGATGTCCATTTTGGTTCTTGATAAAGAGGTACTGATAGCCTAAATACCAATTGCTGTTCTTGACTAGAGTAGACCTATTGAATCAATTGGATTTGCCTATATGTTATTCATCATTTGATTAAATGGGTTTACTCCGCTTGAAACTAACCAACAGGATTCTGGCTATGGATTTCAACAAAGAAATGGAGCCAAGTTACTTATTTAAAAATGAATGGATCCCATGCCTGCTTTTGGATCCACAAGTGGTCTATGGTAGCTTTGGGGGAATCACAAAAATAGCCTTGTGGGCCATATGTGGCCCTGGGGCCACACTTTGTCCACTGGGAATTAAAGGGATGTGTCTCACCTGTGTGCAAGAATAAAAATCTATATTTCATATGCTCCTTGGTGAAAAAACAGATGAGAAATCTGCTTTGCTCCCTGTGTAGAGGCAAATCAATGAGGAACAGCCATGCTTTAATCCCTATTGAAGAAGCAGGGTGATCATTACAGAAATTAAGTTCTTTACCATTCAAGTTAATGAGGGATTAAGCTTTTGCACTTTGTAAAAAGATGAGAGTCAAAACATTTATTTCAAGGGGATTTGGTGTTCCACTTTAGGTCCAGTGTTGACACCCTCAAGTCAGCATCCCCATTTCCTAGCATATCAACAATGAAACTGGATTGGTTGCATTCACAAAGTCTTCTCCCTAAATGCCCAATTTTTTTTCCACCAGGAAATGGGTTATTATTTTATTTTCCATAAACTCTGGTTTCTGAATGGAACATCTATGTGGAACAGACAAACACATCTACTGGGACCACAACTTGTTGCTGAATGCAGTCACTTCACTTGATTTTGAAGGGTTCCACTGAGAAATACTCAGAAGCAAAAAAAATCTCAGAGGCCCAGAAGAAGTATCACTTGCTATATTTTGCTTGACTATCCTGGACTGAAGTATTAAATCAAATCATTACTGTCTCGGGGCAATGCTAGTGTGATGATGTCTGAAATCCATCTGGATTTTATAAAATAAAATCCAAGCCCCCCAAATCCTGGTGGTTCCCATGTCAGTGGGAGGGGGAATCTGTTCTGGGTTTTAGCCCAAACTTTAAAGGAGCTAACCAAGGTGCTTACACACAGAGAAACAAGGAAAAACAAGGAAAAACCATTGTAGGTAGCAAGCTTAGAAAAACAATGAACATTGGGGATTACAACTCCCAGAATCCCCACTGTCCATGTTGACTTGTTAGGCTTCATGCTGAATATTTTCTGAAAAATAGCAACCATGGAAGATCTTCAAGAATTCATCCTAGATTGAAATAGTTCAAAAATTCTCATACCTTGGATCAGATATTAATCAGAATGGAGCCTTCAATCAACAAATTAGAAGACTATGATTGGAAAGAACAGCTATGCAAGAACTGGACAAGATCCTAAAGTGTAAAGATATAACTCTGAACACTAAAGCGAGGCTCATCCAAGCCATTGTATTCCCCATCATCATGTATGGATGTGCGAGCTGGACAGCGAAGAAAGCCGACAGAAAGGAAATCAACTCATTTGAGATGTGGTGCTGGAGAATAGTGCTGAGGATATCATGGATAGCCAAGAAGACAAATAAATGGGAACAAGTCAAGCCCAAACTCTCTCTTGAAGCCAGGATGACTAAACTGAGGCTGTCATATTTTGGCCACATCATGAGATGACATGAATCATTAGAAAAGACAATGATACTAGGAAAGAAAGAGAGGAAGACCTTCTGGCAGATGGATAAATTTAAGCAGAGAGGCCACAGGCTTGAGCCTCTGGGACCCAAGCAGAGCAGTTAAGGCCATGGGGTCTTGGAAATGTCTCATCCACAAGGTCACCCTGAATCATAGAATCATAGAATCATAGAGTTGGAAGAGACCACAAGGGCCATCCAGTCCAACCCCATTCTTCCATGCAGGAACTCCCAATCAAAGCATCCCCGACAGATGGCCATCCAGCCTCTGCTTAAAAACCTCCAAGGAAGGAGACTCCACTACACTCCGAGGGAGTGTGATCATCTTCAACTTGTGTGTAATTGACAACAACAACAATGCAAATACAAGGTTATTCTTAGGACTCAATAACTCTGTTTAAATAGAATTGAAAGTTCTGATACAATGGGTGAAGTTCTCTAAGCAAAGTAGATGTAAAAGCCTGGTGCTGAACTCTTGTCAGAAATTGTTGTCAGAAATTGCAACAATCGGTTTAAAAAAGAAAAGAAAGAAAGAATAGTATTTTTCCCCATTCCTGATCAGTTGTGGAATGATACTCTTCTACAAACCAGGTTCTTCATTATCTGTCCTTGGAGCTGAAACCCCCAATACATAGTATAGGTTGACACTTTTGAATTTGAATGCATGGATGTGGGAGGAGGCAACATTTTCTTTGTGCACACAGCAAAACAGGATATTGGCAAATCCATTAAAGAGAGAAGTTTTGAGATGGAGATAGAGCATTGTTTTTCTATCCCAAGGGTATAACATTTGCCTTGTTTTGCAACAGTGCCACTTTTATCATGGCCATGTAGCATAATTTCTCTCCTGCTTCTTTGCTTCTTTGACAAAAGAGCCATTTTGTAACGACATTTATGCCATTGATCCCTTCCCTGTGCTTCACCAAATGAAGGACAATGAGAAAAGGAGGACCAGGTTTCTGCAGCCTTGCTAAGTGATGGCACTATATGAGCACAGAACCCAAAGAGGGATGAGACTGAGACAATGAGAACACCACATGCAGGTAGAGCTCTGCATGGCAGTGATCATTCATTGAATGTCATCTCTTTCTTCTTCTACAGCAATAAGCTATTTTCTCTTACTTTTAAACAAAACAGACCTTACATTTTTTCATGAACAATTGTGTCCCCCTCACAACTCCTTGGGGAAAATAGCTCAACCATCTTGACAGCAGTAAATCACAAAGCAAAAGCTTTGTGTTTAACATGGACCAGCGGGAAAATTACAGCTGACCTACCTGGAATATAGAAGGCAAAACAGTGGCTGTTATTGATGCACTGTTTATTTCATCTTCTTTTGCCTCACTCAGTAAAGCAACCATAGGGCTGTCCAGCTTACAATAAAAATGAAAAGAAAAGGAATAAGGGGGTTGATATCTTGACAGAATTAATAATAATAATAATAATAATAATAATAATAATAATGTTTATTTATAACCCACTCCTCTAATAGAATACTCGGAGCAGGGTACAGCAAATTAAAAAAAAATAGTCTTCATATTCTTTCTAAGAGTGTGGGAGTAGAGTTGTGCATGTGGTTTGATTGTACATACATGTTCACTGCACATCACTGCAAATTGTTCCACATTGATATGCATTATGCATGGTTATGGACTATTTCAACCTGAGCACCAGTTGTACATTTGCTTGTGCAACATCATCATTCACTAATGAAGCACCACTGCCACATAATTCTGTTGGGGGGGGGGCTTTCAGACAGCACAATCATAGCACTGTATTCCACATTAATAATCATAGCAACATACTAGGGGATCCTGGGATCTGAACTTTAGCTGTTGTTGCTGTGTGCCTTCAAGTTGTATCCGACTTATGGTGACACTAAGGCGAACATATTATGGTGTTTTCTTGGCAAGATTTGTTCAGAGCAGGTTTGCCATTGTCTTCCCCTGAGGTTGAGAACATGTGACTTGTCCAAGATCACCCAGTGGGTCTCATGGCTGAGTGGAGAATCTAACCCTTGTCTCTAGAGTCAAAGTCCAACACTCCAGCAGTATTTAGAATTCTCAGCCAGAGAGGTCTAGTGCCCCACCCAATTCCAGATTCCAGGATCCAGCAGGATGTTGCCAGTGCTACAGTTCTGTAGCATGAAATGATACCTGCATAATGTGGCACGCTCAGTTGTGTATCTGATTGCATATTTATGAAACCTTGTTGTTCAACACAAGGTCACTTAGAAAAATCAGTGCATAACTTCACATGCAGGGATAGATGCTACACGACTCTGAAGTCGAATCTCAGTCATATTTTAAATGTAGCAATAGCAAGAGCAAGTATTCTTCTATACCACTTATCAGTGCTCTTAAGCACTCCCTAAGAGATTTACAATGTGTAAGCTAATTGCCATCAAGCTGGGTACTCAGTTTAGTGACCTACAGAAGGATGCAAGGCTGAGTCAACCCTGAGCCCCTGGGTAGTACTGAACTCACAACCTTGTGGTTTGTGAGTGAGTGGCTGTAGTACTGGCATTTAACCACTGCAGTACCAGAGCTCCTATCTTTGGATAAATTGCTTTGAGTAACTCTAAAGAACCAGGAAGGACAAAATAGAAGGAATGGTAACAGCGGTTGTGATGAGACATGGAAAATGTCATTGGCCTGATGTTCAAGAAGACTATAATACAAAAAAGCAGATATAGCTTTAAAGGCAGGGTGGGTGTTGTTGGGGAGGGAGAGGAAGAGCCAAAATCCATCATAGTACAAAACTTTATTAGGCCAACCTTAAACGGATAAAGAGATCTGGAGATCCTGAAAGCTTACTCTGTATATTTCTGCTGTTATGTTTGGAGTAATAATGATGTTATACTGTCCCAGTTTCTCTCTCTTTCTCCCACTTTCCCCCTTTGTCATCAGCTTACTTGAATTGCTGCAAAAAGAGTTCAAAATGAACATTTTGCTTGTATGCAATTAACTCAGCAGAGAAGGGGATGGAATCTTTTCTTTCCCATTATGCTTAGGCAAAAGCAAACTGCTGCAGCCTCTTCTAGCTTCTGGCATCTTCCTCATTCAAAATATTTCCCATCTTGACCACACTCTAGTGTTGCTCAGGCACATGTATCCCAGTTTTCATCTGTGAAATGCTGGAGAATATGAAAGCAGTCCTGCATTGGAAGGACATCACCTTTCTGAATCAGGTGGGGAAATACTAGCAGTTTCTGTAGTAGATTATACCAGTCTCCCCAGTGTGGTCCCTAAAGAGGTCATCTTGCCAAAGCTATTCCTGAACCTTACCAGCACCACAACAGATGAAGCACTACTGTAAATTCTATATATTATAGTCAGAAGACCAAGAAGCTTTTGGGATCTGGTTTTGCATCTCTTTCCTCCGAGCACCAGGAAGGGAAATTGCAGAGTGCCTGAAACTTGATGATCCACTGGAGAATGTCTGTGTGAATCAGCTCTCTTTCCAATGCTAGAGACCGCGTTGCTTGGTGCCTGTAGGGATATTACTCATTCAACCCCAGGACTTGCATTCATCTCTTGAACAACCTTGGGCTGCCACCGGAAAAATAAAATTGTATACCAATGAGTTTTGTCTCCTAGAAACAGCTGAAGATGGTCCCAATCATCACCATAAAGCTTGATGCAATGAAGCTGGCAGATAAATATATCTCCCAGACACGCCAGGTGCCTGTTTGTTTGTTTCCTTCAATCAAGAAGACGTGCATTCAGGCTTGCGACAGTGCTGTGCAACCTGTACTTTTGCGCAGGAATGTGGGGAAGTGATTGAATCTGATAAAGCAAAGCCTATTCTTACCTGATGGCACACTGTTCCAAATTACAGACTTACAGCAAGGCAGCTCCTCAGTTCCACAAAAGGAAATGTTGACACTGGAGACTTCCAAAATGGATTGTCTATTAGAAATTAATATTTACACGTGGTGAATAATTGGCAGGCTGACAGCTCACAATTTGCTAATTGGGAAGGTCTAAAGGGAAATAAGGAAAGGGAAGGGAAAGGTTCTACAGCAGGGGATGGTGAACATTTCACTCTTTGGATGTTTTGGCCTACAACTCCCATCAATATCATCCAGTATAGGCAATGAGAAAGGTTGGGGAATTTGCAATCCAAAGCATCTGGAAGGCCAAAGAGCAGGCTGAAGATCACCCAAACTACAAGATGCTTTCTGGACAGTGATGTGTGAATGATGTCCCACAATTCCCATGGTTATTTTCCCCTTCTGTATTCTTAGCATCATGTTATTCAGGTTGACTGTCTGTTGTCTACTGCAGGTTTATTATTCACCATGCTGGTATAAATATTCATCTTTTAAAAAAGCTGCCATACAATCCATGAGAATAAACTAGTGGTGGGGATCTGCATGAGTTCTGGAGTCCAGTTATTTTCCCCATCCCCCAGCACACCAAAATATTTTTTCGTCCAGAGTTACTCTCACAATGGTGAATGGAGATGAGGTAACATCACTTCTTGCCACCATTTTGAGGGGTGGCAAAGGAAAAGGTATAGGGTATGGCAGGAAATTTTGGAGGGGCTTGGGTGGGTAGCGGTGTTTTATGTGTTTCCATTGGAAGCTTGGGGACTACAAATGTAGGGTCTGGGGGCAGTTTCAAATTCAACAGAATGAGGGTTTCCAAATCTAAGGGTTTAGTCCTGAGACCCAGTTTTTGTGGGTCATCTCTAGGAAGAAAACAAAAATGGAAATTTTCCAGTTTTGTTGGGTTCAGTTCCAGACAAAAGGAAAGGGTTGGGTTCAAATTTCCAGCTCATCGAGTAGAGTAGCACCTTGTTACAATTTCCAGGGGTTAAATGATTTGTTGCTGCAATTTGCAAATAGTCTTAGGGAGGCTATGTATTTATTTATTTAGTTAGTTTCCTCTGTCCCTCCTAGTCCTTGTAGTGCCAGGGCTCACTCTCTGCTCTGCTCTGCAGCCACCTTCTGGATAGAAACAGGCTGGTATATTTCTTATCCTATCTTTCTAAACACATGAGAATAATACCATTATTTCACCTTGGTCTGTGACCATCTCCTTTAAATAAGATGTCCATCTCAATTTCCAAACAGGAAAATATGCCCTATGTGTTTGCATCCTCTAGAGTAGCTGAAACTGAATAATCATTAATGATGGTAAATAATGGTAAAACTCCAAGCAATGCTGAGTACTACAGCTAGTTTATTAATATGACTTCAATGTGGCAAAGTGCAAGAGCCACCATTACTACTACATCCGAAATAATAGAAACCAGTTCCTAATTTCACAGAACTACAAGCCCCTATACACATTTGCTGGACAAGCTTTTCCTACATTACTCTTAAAGCAACAGTATACCACAGTGGCTAATAAGAAGAAAGTTATTATAATACTGTACATGGGATTATGCATCACCTCTTCTTCTTTGCTGTGTGACTAGAACATGGTGGAACATGCCTACATGTATTTTGTGATTATTTTAAGGTGAAATTAATTTTTTTGGAATACAAATACAAGTCTGGAGCACAGGAAAGAAAATTGAGAAAAATATGAAAATGGAAAATACTAATAAAGCAGTGGGTATATGCAGTGGCTGGAATCCTGTGGTGTGTTGTTATGGTTGTGTGCCTTCAAGTCATTTCCAGCTTATGGTGATGATAAGGCAAAGCTGTCATGGACTTTACTTGACAAGATTTGTTCACAGAAGGTTTGCTTTTGTCCTCCTTTGAGTCTGAGAAGGTGTGACTTGCCCAAGCTCACTCAGTGTGTTTCCAAGGCTGAGTGGGGATTCAAACCTTACTCTCCAGAGTTATAGTTCAACTCTGAAACCACTACACCATACTGGCTCTGTGGTGTCTTACCCCTGTGTAAGTTTTTGTATGGAAGCGGTTTTGTATGGAAGCGGTTACCTGAAGGTGTTTCACACATGACATCATTGCCTATGGCTGTTTATCATGTTCATCAATATGCATTGATGTACACTGGACCTAGACACACGTTGTGTTTGGCTGTGCTCTCTCTTAGTTCATTAACAAACTAGCATCGCATGACTGCCATGTATGGTTATGTAAACATAATTTTATGCTCTGTCTCCTCAATGTAGGATATCTATCTATCTGTCTGTCTGACTAGCTATCTATTTAGTCTCCTCGCTATGAGACACGAAATGATGAGATTTTTTTTGTGGAGGGAGGGAGGTCTGTCTCATACATATATAACATATTTTGGGACTGATTTTTATGCATTTCATAAACTCTACAGATAACAGATAAAACTATTGCTTTTTGCATGAACCAGTAAAAAACAGTAGCACTGGAGGGGGAGCTTGTATCATTATGTGATCTATCTTGCTGTTCTTTTATGCTTGCTCATGTATTCATGTTGTGTATTAGCAGTCATAAGGGGAAAAAGAAAGCAATCTCAGAGTTTTGTGTGAAATAGTTTGTGTTTTAAGCTGAAGAACCAGGACATAAAGTTTGATACCTTGGTCTCTCACTAGAGGAGATGTTTCTGAAGGAACTGGAGAATCTGTTGAAACAGCTCATCTCACCTAAAATCTCACCAATACCAAGACATTTTAACATCTTTGTCAGGGGTGTGGATGGCTGAGGAGGGACACACATTTCAGGTTACCGACATGTTCAAATGGTGCAAAATACTCCACAGAGTGGAATTTTCATGCAGATGAATTTTCTTGCATTTACAGCTACACAATAACTACAGTTTTCATGTGAAATAACTACACACACAGGCTATTTATGAATAAATCTGAAGACAGCTGAAGACATCTTTATTTGGCTGAACAGACAAACACAATTAATGCTGGTTGAGTCATGTCTAATGATGCCATTATCATCTATGCTGCAATCAAGCAGAATTGTACTGCCTGCAGTCTCTTCTTTCTTAAATACATCATTATCAAACATCATCTTCTCCTCGGCTGCACTAGTTTGGCAGAAGGCTCTGATTTGGCAACCAGTCTGCAGGGAATGCACATCAATGTCAGAAAAAGAAAATGTATGTGTGTATGGAATCAGGGAAGAAATTCTGGAGTATTATTACAAATGGTGATTTCTTGGGAGAAATGTAGTCAAAATAACCAATAATGGGCCTCAGACCTTATTTTCATAGAGGCACAGAATCACAGAAAGGGCCTGATGGCCCATCTAGTTCAATCCCCTGCTCAGTGCAGGATCTCAAGCTAAAGCATCCAGCAGGTAGCTATCCAGTCTCTTTTTGGGAGACATCGGGTCTTTCTAGATTGGCAGGAAAGTGTGACATAAAGTTGCCTTTTCCTTAATGCTTAGCAGCTGCACCACAGCCTTTAGATGGAGCTGCGCTGTTCTGCAGTTTTTAAAAAAGAAGCTGGGAAAACCAGCAACTTTTTAAAGGCGCTTCTTCTCCCCTAAAATGCAAAAAAAGCATTTTCATGGCACACTTTCCCTTTTTCTCATCTAAAGGCTAGAATTTCATGCAGCCATGAACACACTTCTTTTTGCCAATCTAGATCAGGCCAATAAGAGAAGGAAATTCCAGAACCTCTCAAGGCAATTGATTGCATTGCCAAACCATCCTTACTGTCAAGTCAAAATCTACTGCCTTGTAACTTAAAATCATTATACTTGGTCCTATCTTCTGGGACATCAGAGAACAAGTCTGACCCTTTCTCTCTGTGACAGCCCTTGAAGTATTTAAAGAGTGTGATTATATTACTCCTCAGTCTTCTTTTCACCAAGCTGAACATGCCCACATCCTTCAATGTTTCTTCACATGTTTTTTTCTCCATTCTTCTTATCATCCTTATTCTCCTTCTCTGAATCTGCTGTATATCCTTCATAGAATGTGATGCCCTCATCACAATAGTGGGACTATTACATTTCTCAACTTGGAATGTATGGTTCTATTAATGTGGAGTAAAATATAATTTGCCTTCTTTGCTGCAGCGTCATGCTGCTGTGTTATATTCAACTTGTGATCAACAATAATCCCAGGGTTCTTTTCACATGTAGTACTACTGAGTCATGCACCCCCAACCTATACCTCTGCTTTTTGTTTCCAGATGTAGAATTGTGTGTTTGTCTCTATTTGATTTCATTTTAGTAATTTCTCCCCAATTTTCTAGTTTATCTAGAAACTTTTGTATTCTTCTCCTATCTTCCAATGTGTTAGCCACCCCTCCTGGTTTTGTGAAAATTGCAAATTTTATAATGATTTCCTCCACCCAGTCAGCCAAATCATTGATAAAGATGTTGAAGAGTAATGATCCTATGGCAGAACTCCGAGGCACTCCACTCAAGATTTGCAGTCTGAAATTCAGGTATTGATGAAGATATTTTGAGCACAATTTTCCAGTTATGGATCCATCTATGTTCTCATTTTTCCACATTTAATCAATTTGCTAATCAAAACATTGTGAGGGACCTTATCAAATGCTTGCTGAAATCCAGATAATTGATATCCACAGCATTCCCACCATCTACTTAATTAGTGGCCTGATTAAAACAAGATATATTATTAGTTTGGCAGGATTTGTACTTGATAAGCCCATGTTGGCTCCTACTGATCATGGACTGTCATCATTATACCTGCAGACAGACTCCTGTATAATCTGTGCTAATATTTTCCCAGATGTTGATGTTAGGTTAATTGGTCAGTAATTTCTGGATCTTCCTTTTCCCTTTTCTGGAAAGAGGGACAATGTTTGCCCTTCTCCAATCCTTTGGCACATCACCTGTTCTCCAAGATTCCTAAAAAATGATGGCAAGTGTTGAATAAAATCAGTTTTGATTTGCAATCTAGATCCCTTGCCAACATCTCTGCTGTTGCATGGAAGTATATAGTTCTCTTTTTTGGGGGGTCGGGTGGGGGAGGAATGAAGCAAAAAAGGCATTGAGTAGTTCTGTTTTTTTACTGTGATCCATTAGCATTTTGCCATCCTTATTGAACAGCAGCCCCATTGTCTTCCTTTTTTGTTGCTGCTTGCTTGCCTAAACAGTCTCAGCTCATTTTGCACATTAACATTCCTTATACTGCTCCTGCAATATTGGGTTATGTATCTGTACTTTCCTTCTATTCTATATACATACTCTGTCCTTGGGTTTGCTGTGCAGCAAAATTGGCTTTTTCAGATGTTTCCCACTTTTCTTCTTTCTTTGTGATTGTGCTTTTTGCAATTCATTCCATCCACAATCATTGAACAGGATCTCATGAATTTTTTGTTTTGACTTATTTATTTATATTTATTTAAATATAATCTTTTTTTATTTGTGCCTTCAAGTCATTTCTGACTCAAGGCAACTCTAAGGTGAATATATAATGAGTTCTCTTGGCATAATTTATTCAGAGGAAGTTTGAGATTTTGAAGCAGAGAGTGTGTAACTTGTCCAGAGTCACCCAGTGAAGTTTCATGGCTAAATGGGCACTTGACACCTGCTGTTTAACTCTCATTTAAATCCTGTTTGCCCCATAGTGTGATAAAGCAGCAGGTGTCAAATGCCCATTTAGCCATGAAAGTTCACTGGGAGTTAAACAGGAAATTCTCTATGTTTATTACAGGACATTTCCTGTTTAACTCTCATTTAACTCTCATTTAAATCCTGTTTGCCCCCTAGTGTGATAAAGCAGCTGGTCCCCTGGAGTCCTAAGTCCAATCCTCAAATCACTATAGCACACAGGCTCTACCTTAATATTTCTACCCCACCTTATATCATACCATCTCATGATGGTGTGCAAGTAAAGTTAATACTAATAAGTTAGAACAGTTTAAATTTTTTAAAATAATAAAAATAATTTTAACAAACTAAAAACATATTAAACATAAATCAAATCAAAACAATTTAAAACTGTGTGCATTAGCCTTTGAGATAAATCAGTGAAACCTGAAGGCCTTTGTGACCAGCCAAGTTTTCATTTGGTGTTTAAATGAAACCTTTCTTGATGTCAATCAGGCCTCCAATAGGAAGGCATTGCACAATTGGAGTGCCACAGCTGAGAAGATCAGAGCTGCACCTGCACCTGCCATGGCTTCTTCAGTTCTATGAAATTATGAAACTTGTAGTTTTGTGAGACATTTAGCCTTCTCTGTCAGAATGTTCTGGTGCCATAACAAACTACAGATCTTAGGATTCCGGTGGATGAAACCTTGACAATTAAACTGGTGTCAATCTGCATTAATTTTGCAAAGTGGTAACAGCCCAGATGCTGGAAACATTTATTATTCCCTGGACTGTCAATCCTGACAAGAATAGACCCATTCAATCAAAGGGATTTATCTATGCACTGAATTACATTTCCACATTGGATTCAATAGATCTACAATAAGGATTAACCAATATCTTTGCAACAAAAGCTATTGCTTTTTATTTATTATTTTAAATTTATGTTAAGAGTTCTGAATTTGAAAACAACCATATGATAAGAACATATAAATAGAGAATAAAAAGAATAATCAATAAGAAAAATCAGTAAATTGGTATCATACTTTCATAGGGCGGGCTTCACAAGCAGAAGAAAAATTAGAAAGAAGATTTCCAGAATTTTATCAGTTGAGATGGGGTGGAGGGCTTCTATATGAGATGTATTTTGTTGGAATAAACAAATACATACCAGGTTTCTTCAGAATCATTGGTCTTGGTGCTTTCTTTGGATTGCCAAAATTAGTAGGTCCATTTCAAGGCTCCAAATTATATCCAGCCAGCCGCTGAAGCAGAGAGCATGGATTTGGCTAATATCTTTCAAGCAAAAACATCATTTAAAAATCTGGTAAAGGGAGCCATGAAATCAATTGCCCCAAATTTCCCCCTTTGGAGCCCTCTCATGAGTGATAATTAAAAAGCAAATACTTGTGTACCTTCGGTTTCTGATTCAAGCACAATCCCCAAAGAATTTTCTTGTGTGCTGTTCAAATATTACAGCTTTATATTTGAACCCATATTGCTTTAATTTCATCTCTCATTTTCTTTTTGTCTGCTTTGACAATTCTTCAACCTTTTCTGGAAAACTACAATGACCTTTAGTGTCCTTGTAAAGTGGCTTTGAGACCTCAAGAGCTGGACTTCCATTTAAGAGCAAACACAGATGTATTAAGCATAAAGTACGTTCCGTGTCCAGTGCAATTCTAAAGAGCAAACCGAGAGTGGAATTGCCTTTAAAACAAAAGAAAAGCAAAGATTTTTTTGTATGAATTACCAGTTATCTAAGCCAGTAAGTAGGCCTTGGCCTCAACATAACTAGTAAACACTTTCCAAACTAGGCAGGAAAAATGAAATGCACAAGTATAGGAGGAGTGAAACCTGGCTTAAAAGTAGTACATGTGGAAAGGATCTAGGGGTCTTAATAGACTACAAGCTAAATATGAAACAACAGTATGATACGGCAGCCAAAACAAAACAAAACCTAATAACAATCTGGGCCCTTTCAACAGGAAGCATTAGTGCTACTCTTTTCTACTTTGGTTAGCCCTTACCTGCAATACTGTATCCATTTCTGGGCACCACAGTCCAAGAACTTGGTAGCATGAGCTTTTGTAGACTTCAGCCTACTTCCTCAAATGCTCAAGTCTATGAAAGCTCATGCTACCAGCTTCTTTCAGTTACTCTCAAAGGTGCTACAACAGCCCTTTACATACTGATTTTCCAGACGAACATGGTTTGAATTTTACAGTCCAAGGATATTGACAAGCTGATAATGTCCAGAAAAGGACAGCCAAGATTATCAAAGGTCTGGAAATCAAGCCTCTGAGGAATGACTGAGGGAGCTGGGCATGTTTAGCCTGGAGAAGAGAAGAATGAGATGTGGCATGACAGCCGCCTTTAAATCTCTGAAGGGATGCCATGTAGAAAGCAGAGCAAGCTTGTTTTCTGCTGCTCCAGAGACTAGAACATGAACCAATGGATCCAAATTACAAGAAAAGAGATTTCACCTAAACATTAGGAAGAATTTTTTTTTTTTTACTGTAAAAGCTGGTCCCCTCCAGGTCTAAGATTCTATGAAACTGTTCATCCGTAGAATGGTTTCCCTTAGAAGCTGGCGGACTTTTCTTCTTGGAGGTTTTCAAACAACTTCCACATGACTATCTTTTCAAGGTGCTGTAATTGGGACCTGCACTTCCGATCCTTCATTGACCAGGGAAGTGAATTCATGATCAAACAGTGAAGGTGAGTACACTGATAAGTTCAAGAGAGAAGGAGGAGTGTATCAACACCAGAGTGGTTGATGCCTTCTTCACCAGTGTTGTGTGAATCCTCTTTGGTCTTTCATTTGAACTTTAAAGGAATTATCCATATTTGGAATGGATAAGGAAAAACAGACTAAAACTGAATCCAGACAAAATGGAGGTACTCACAGTAGGGGCCCCCAATCCAGGTATTGTGATACAACCCCCAGTCCTAGATGGGGTCACACTCTCCTCTAAGGAGTGTGTTTGCAGTCTGGGGGTGCTTCTTCACTCATCGCTCCAGATGACAAATCAAGTAAATGTGACATTCGGGAGAGCTTGCTATCATCTTTGGCTGACATGCCAGCTGCTTCCTTTCCTGGAACCAAGGGACCTGGAAACTGTGACTTGCCTTCTGCAACACTAACCCCATGACTTGACTTCTGCAACAAGCTCTACATGGGGCTACCCTTGTGCTTAGTCTGGAAACTTCAGTTAGTGCAGAATATGGCAACCATGTTGGTCATGGGAAAATCTAGAAGTGACCACATTACACCGGCTTTAAAATCACTCCACTGGCTGCCCATTGGTTTCGGGTGCAGTACAAGGTTTTGGTTATGACATTTAAAGACCTACATGGCTTGGGTCCAACCTATTTAAGGGACCGTCTCCATCTGAGCACTTAGGTCCTCTGGGAGGAAACTATTACAACCTTTAAAGACCAGATTGACTGCAATCACCCAGAGGACCTTTTCTTCTTCTGCACCCAGACTATGGAATGGCCTGCCAGAGAAGATCCATCTTATTACTAGCTTAGACAGTTTTAAAAAGGCTGTCAAGATGGATCTCTTCCAGCGGGCCTTTTCTGAATAACAATCACAGCCACACACCTAATATGTTTACCCCATCGACTGCCTAGTGCCTAATCCCATGCTGTTTATATTAATTCTATTGTAGATTATTTTAATATTGTAGATTATTTTAATATTTCATTGTTTAATTCTGTTTTAGGGGAGGGAGGGGAGGGGGTATTGGGATTTTGTATGGAGTTTTAATATGTAAGCTGCCTCGATTATCTTTGATAAAGAGGCAGGATACAAATTAAAAAATATTATTTATTATTTATTATCTCTGTCCTGAGTGCCCCTAAATCATTGGTGGCAATAGGTGGGTTAGGACACCCAATGGACTAAATGCAGTGAGCACCTCCCCAAGCAATGCCCCACTCCTCTTGGTACATCAACCTATTGTGGGGACAAAGTAATACTATCAAGGAATGACATAATAATAATAATAATAATAATGTTTATTTAAAGTCTGCTCCTCTAATAAAATACTCAGAGTGGGGTACAACAAAATAAAATGATACACAGTAAAAACAACAATCACATCCCTCCCCAACCACCCCCCCCTTAAAACTGAATTAAACCGAGACAATTTAAAATTAACACAGTTAAAATTGGTTGACAGTTATTAAAACAAAGTGCAATCTCATGAACAATCCATGTGCAAGTCCGCATTAAATAGACTCAGCAGATTTAGGTAAAGGGACAGCTGAAATTAATTCCCAGTTCTATTTATGTTTTCAGAGCAGGGAGTAGATGTTCCATTTATTCCCTCCTTCAGGGAAAGGCATGCTGGAAAAGATGCATCTTTAAAGCCTTTTTGAAACTAGCCAGTGATGTAATGAGACGCATCTTGTCTGGCAGGCTGTTCCAAAGCTTGGGGGCAGTAGCTGAAAAGGCCCTCTGGGAGGTCTGCAACAACCTAGTTTTCATAGGCTGCAGCAGGTTCCTCCCAGAGGACCGAGGTGTGCAGGGTGGTTCATACGGGAAGAGGCGGTCCTTAAGGTAGGATGGGCCTGGGCCATGCAGGGCTTTAACGGTTAGTACCAACACCTTGTACTGTGCCCAGAAACTAATGGGCAGCCAATGGAGAGCTTTGTGCACTGGTGTTATGTGTTCTCTCCTAGATGTTCCAGTAATAAGCCTGGCTGCCATATTCTGAACTAATTGAAGTTTCCGGGTTAGGCATAAGGGTAGCCCCATGTAGAGCGCACTACAGAAATCCAGACGTGAGGTTACTAGAGCGTGTACCACAGGCTCCAGGTCTATCGTGTCCAGGAAAGGGTGCAGCTGGCGTATCAGCCGAAACGGATAACAGGCATTCCTGACTGTTGCATTCACCTGACTAGTCATGTGAAGTGAAGAGTCAAGGAGTACCCCAGACTGCGAACAGAGTCCTTAGAGGAGAGTGTGACTCTGTCTAGGACTGGAGACAGTATTCCCAATCGTGGTTTCGGACCGGTAACTGTTAGTACCTCCTTTTTGTCAGGATTTAGCTTCAATCTGTTTTCCCTCATCCAATCCATTACCGCTGCAAGACAGTCATTAAGAGGGGAGGCGCCATCTGAAGACTGAGCCGATGATCTGGTCATGGAGAGGTATATCTGAGTGTCATCAGCGTACTGAAGACACTGAGCTCCATGCCTCCAAATGATCTCACCCAGCGGCTTCATATAAATGTTAAATAGCATCGGGAACAGGATGGCGCTCTGTGGGACGCCACAATTAAGCTCGATTTTGGAGGAGCAACTGTCCCCGAGCCTCACCCTTTGGGACCTGTCAGAGAGAAAAGATTGAAACCACTGATCTCACATCAATGCCCCATAATGTAAAGAACTTCTGGCAGAGTTCTGCTCTGCTTTTATTACAGACTCCTTATATTGCATAGCAACATAGCAGAATGTTGGCCAATGCATATGGTTATCATCATGTAGTACAGTGTGTAGTACACAGGGGTAATAAATAGTAATACAGACAAAAAGACGCTATGGCACTACTTTATGAATGCTGTTTTGCGAGCACATGAACATTGGTTCCACAGGTTGAACACCCTTTCTGCCATCAGTATTGTGAATTGTTCCATAAAAACACTGCACATGCATGGCACAATTTAAGCCAGTGTAGACAGCCAATAGGGTGTTGAGGTTTGAGTTTATGATTTTGGAGACCCAGGTTTGATTCCCAGCTCAGCCATGAAAGCCACCGGGTGACCTTGGGCAAGTTACATGTTCTCAGCCTCAGTGTGATGCAATGGAAAACCTCCTCTGAACAAATCTTGCCAAGAATATCCCATGATATATTTGCCTCAGGGTCACCAGTAATCAGAAATGACTTGAAGGCACACAAAAGCCACAACAATGCCACTAAGGTCAATGTCAATTTTTCATATATATTATGGAAGCAGAGAGAGACCTTTGAGATGGAACTGCCAGTATAACCCATAGTTTCAGCCTTTGCTAAGTATTTTCTGTCTGAATCAGCTTTAAGACACTTTGTCAAGCACAGAAGTTAGAGAGATGAGAACATTTCCAGTAATCTTGAAGCCTCGCACACCGTAACTGCAAAAATCCCTATTTTGTCTCCAAACACTGGCTAGCTTAATAAAATATAAGTGTAAGCCAGGGAATTGGCACTTTCTGGTTTCTAACCTAAATAATCAAGAAGCTGCTGCTGGCATGCAGTCAATCGGGATTTGAAAATATCTTTTTGATTTGCTGTCATGTGCCTTCCAGTTGATTCTGACTTATGACAAAGCTATCCTGGGGTTTAATTGAACAGATTTATTCAGAGGAGGTTTGCCATTGCTTTCCTGCAAGGTTGAGAGAGTACAACTTGGACTAAGTCATCTAGTGGGTTTCTATGACTGAGCAGGCTTTCAAATGCTGGTGTTTTGGAGTCCTGGTCCTACACTCAAATCACTACACTGTGCTGGCTCTGAGGCCTGAGTTAGAATCCTAAGAATTTTCATTATGGTCAAAAATAGAGTCATGGGAATAAAGTGTAGTATGACACTGTATTTTTGACTGCAATGAAAATTCCAATGTGTTGCAAGGATTTATGGGTGCAGAAATAAGTTTATTCCATACTAACTAAACATCCAGAGACAGAAAGACATGGGATGGAACTCTTCCAATGGAAGTGGAAAAATTATAAAGATTTCTGTTTATTGTGTGAAAAAAGGGAGTAACCAAGTCAAGTGCGATAGGTTCATTGAAAAGCCATATATGACAGGCGGGTCAAACTCACATGGCTTACATCAGTTTAGGTGACAATTTTGTCATTCCATGTGCAATAAAACATGTCTCATTTGTCCAGGATGTGGACTGTTATCAGTATATTCTAGGTAAATTCTGAGCTACTGAGTCCAGAGTCCTGGTAGAAAAAAAGGTTTTTCTCAAAGCATTGGTAGACACTTTAGCATTTGCTAAAAGTTATAAGACTTGTGGCAAATATTGCAACCAAACACCCCACACTTGTTTTAGCACTAGCAATTCTCTTTATACCAACGGCAAAAGATCCCTATATCCACTACAGGCTGGAGGTTTCCATGTCCATGAGTTGGTGAATATGTTCTGGGTTTGAGTTGCAACTTTAAAGGAGGCATCCAAGTTGCTGTACTTATTTTAGGAATAGATTCCAGCATGGGGAGATAACTCCTTTAAAATCTGGATATAAACCAAAAGCAAATTCACTACCCCATTGACATGGAAGTCACCAGCTGCCATGGCAAGTACCCTATATTATCTTGGAATTATTTTGTGTTGGATCCACTCAGCTAAAGTTTTAAAACACTTTTTTTCTTTGCAATACATTTGCTGAACTGAAGTATGTAACAGATTTCTCCCCTGCCCCCTTTTCTTTTACTGTGTTCCTCTCAGCCTCTTTCCCTTTATCTGTGTTTGTTATTTTCAAGTAATTTCAGTCCTGGCTTGAAGGGAACTCATAACCTCTTGCTCTTTTCTGCCAGTGGTTTTATTTGCTTTGCTTTTATGTTCTTATTATAAGTTTGTATTTGTAAATGCATTTTGTATTCTGTCTTGTGTTGTTGTTTATTAAAAAAAATGTTATTCGCTTCCTTGACGATGATTGAAAGTGAAAAAGCAGGACCGTGCCCTTCAATATTCCACAGATGAAAATGGGGACATAATGTGGCCAAGCAATATCACAATGGGCTCAAAATTGCAAATGTTATTACTGAAAATGAATACGCAGACTAAGAGATGTTGCAGCAGTTTGCTTTTGCCTGAGCCTCCTGGAAAGGGCAAGGTTCAGTCCTCTCCACTCTCTACTGCTGAGTTAATGGATTGCAAACTATTTTTGGACTTTGATCTCAATTTGCAACAACTGATGTAAGGCAAGAATGAAATGGGAAAGGAGGAGGAGACAGGACATCCAAGAGCAAATCAAGTCTGAACATTCCCTACAAGCCAAATTCCCACTTTGGCCAAACTTCCCCCTTTTTCAGGACACATCCTACATTTCAACCTTCAGTCCAGGAGAGATTCCAAAATATGCTCCATTTTGAGCATGACTAAGAAGCATGAATTTATATTTATAGGAGTGTTTTTAGCTTTTACTTTGTAATGTCCTACATTTTCTGGAGTGGCCTACTTTTTGCGATGCCTTGCCCTCCTTTGTGGTTATGACATCTGGTCATCCTGAACATTCCAGATGGACAGACTCGGTCTAGGAAGCCACAGTTCTGATTCTGTAAGAAAGGCAGTCAAAAATAGGGGAACTTGGAGGCCTTTCATTCATTGGGTCCCCATAAGTCGAAATTGACAGTTAACAACACAGCAATATCTTCCCTAATAGAAGCATAAAACACAACTTCCTTGTCACACACTTCATTTGTGAACCCAAGATCAGTATTTACATGTTAGTCAGTTATGTGTGCACCATTGCATACCAGGAGAAATGGCCACTCTGTCCAGTGCTTAGGTTATATACAAAGACTGTCCTCCAGATGCCCTGCCTGACATCATCGGAAATCTCTCCACTGAGGAAGAGGACCTTCTTTTTCAGCTGTGGCAGCTTGCTTATGCAATGCTCCCCTGTCCCCCAGACAAACAAAAAAGCAAATAAAAACAATAATGGTACAGGCAACCTGCTATTTTATTTTGTTCATTGCTGATATTCCCACTATCCCTATTTTCTATATAAAATCATTGCCATTATCACAGCAGCCTACAATCAATTAAAAAAATCCATCAAAGTATAAAATATCAAAGTGACAGTTGACTTTTAACAAGATCTAAAGCTGTAGTTAGCAATAATATGATTATCAGCTTTTCCCCTTCTAAAATAGGAACATTTTCCCTTCTGCAAGACAGAACATTTCCAAGACAGTTTGCCGAGCTATCCCCCAGAAGGGTCTGCTTCTGAAATGTAGAAACAGTGTGTTGAAAATAACTACTTGTAGTTAATTCATTTTACAGTAACTTTCTCCCTTATCACACTAGCAAAATCCAGCTCAGAAATTGGATTTAAACTAGACTTAAATTTTAACCCACCCCCACCCCCCCACCCACAAATGTGGGAAGTTTATCTCACAACGTTCCTACAAACGTGAAATAACATGAAAATAAACCGAAGGTAAAATGGAGAAAAATGGCAGCTTTTTACTTTTGGGAAGTTCTGAAATTTTTCTCCATTTCACTTCCGTTCCCCCTCCCCCCCCCACATTATTTCACTTTTGCAGGAACTTCATGTGATAAACTTCCTGCATTTGTGGGTTTTTTAAAAACTTAAATCTAGTTTAAATCACATTTTTAAATGGGTCTTCAGTGTGATAAGATCCTTAGCAATAGCTGCAATATAAGTTAGCATCCTGTTCCACTTCTGGCTTCATAGAATCATAGAATCCTAGAGCTGGAAGAGACCACAAGCACCAACCAATCCAATTCTGCCATGCAGGACTACACAATCAAAACACCCCTGACAGATGGGCCATCCAGCATCTGTCTGATAACTTCCAAAGAAAGAGACTCTACCACTCTCCGAGGGAGTATATTTCACTTTCAAACAGCTCTTACCACCTGGAAGTTCTTCCTAATGTTGAGGTGGAATCTCTGTTCATATACTTTGAATCCATTGCTCCAGGTCCTATTCTCTGGAGAAGCAGAAAACAAACTTGCTCAATCTTCAGTGTGACATCCCTTCAAGTATTTAAATAAGGCTATCATATCATCTCTTAACTTTCTCTTCTCCAGGCTAAATACATCTTGTTCCCTAAGTTGTTGCTCGTAGGGCATGGCTTCCCTTACACAATTGGCTGGACTCTTTTGACTGAAGTGTAATGGACATTTTCAGTTGAAGGATACAAAAGCAGAGTTATGCATGTGGTGCCATTCTGCACCGTGAATCATTGAACTTTTTTGTGCAATGATTCTTCTGCATTATTGCACCATGTTCATTGGTTGCGCAAGTCACAATTCTGAAAAGAAGTGGCACAGTGGAGCTGAGCTGTAATTTTGTGAGCATAAAATCATGCTCAGTCTCTTTGATGTGGGTAGAATCTCAGCCAGCTAAGAATAACTACCCTCCTGTATTGCTGTTACTCTCGTTGTCGTTGTTGTTGCTTTGTGCCTTCAAGTCATTTCTAACTTATGGCTACCCTAAGGCAAACCTATCATAGGGTTTTCTTGGCAAGATTTGTTCAAAGGAGGTTTGCCATTGCCTTCCCCCAGAGGCTGAGAGCATGTGACTTGCCCAAGGTCACCCAGTGGGTTTCATGTTCAAGTGGGGTATTGAACCCTGGTCTCCAGAGCTGGAGTTCAACATTCAATCCACTACACGAAGATAGCTTTCTACTGTAACTCTCACCCTTTAGTTTTTCTAATAGTTACAGAGGTATGACCGCAGTAAATGGTGGAGGAGGATTATCACCTTATTCAAGTGTGAGTTCATGCCGGGTCTTTGGCTGATGCCACATGCTTCATTTACAGGACAAAGAGATGAATGGGAAGCATGTTTTATACCATAGACCAATGGCTGTTAGCATTCACAGTTTTTGAAAAAGCAACAAAAATATAGCAATTTTGTCTCATTTTAGAAAAGGAAAAGGCAGAGACTCACTTCTAAGAAGTTACTTTCAAATTCTTTTAAAAGTAACTTTCTGAGCTCTGGTTTTCATTGCTCATAGTGGTTGGTTCAGGTTCTTTTGGGATTTGAATTCGTATTTGATGCAAGTAACTCTTTACAACATAAGCATTTGTGTGAAACCACATCGGGGTGGAGGCTCATTCCCCATATTCAACCCTGGGATATCTCAAATGACCAGAAATTATGTAACATTACTTCTTGATTCATTTTTGAGCTGGAAAATGGTATTTCTTCAGCACATTTTAATGAAATAAAAGTTCAGTGTCTCACTCTTTCCCATGCTACAAATTTGGGGATTGAATAAATATTTTATTTTAGAATCAGGATTTTTATTTGGGGGGAGTAATGCCTTCACACACACACCATAGCTAGACACCTGGATTTTTTGGAGTGTGTGTGTGTGTGATTTTTTCACTCCTCCTCTGCAATTTACTGAAGTTATAGTGGAGGGCTGCAGAATGGAGGGCTGCAGGATCGGCCTAAGGCCATATGTATCTGATAAGCCACATTTTCTAACAACAATCTTACACATTTCCCACCCCCACCTCCACCTCCACCCCCAACAATGATTAGCATCCTTATATCCACACTGCAGAAGAGGGATGGGAGCAGAGAGAAAGTGGCTTGCTTAAGTCTACACTCCTGTGTACTTTTTCTCAGGTTTAGGTTTCATAGTACTGACTGGGATTTGCTTAATTTGGAGTCTAAGGAGGGAAAGAATATTCATAAGTATTCATTCGCAGGCTCAATCCATGGGGAGAGGAGGGAAATATAAATAAATTTAAATGTATGAATATAAATAAATATTATGAAAAATTTTATGAAAAAGAAAATGGTTTTTCTAACAGTTGCGAAAAACGGTTGGGGGAAATAATATTCCAGCAACAATTTCAAGCAATTTTCTCCAGGTATTCAAATCTTCAGTGTTGCAAAGCAATTATTTTGCAGAGCAAAACTAAGTTGTTTCCCCCCCCCCCCACAAAACACAGTTGTCTGTACAGAGGATTAGTTTCCCATACAGAAAACACTGTTTCCTGCACCGGAATCCATTTCCTATGTAGAAAACAGAGATTTTTAAATGCAAAAATCCCAGGTGTTTCCTGTATAGAATACTTTGGCAGCAACGTTTTTGGACATTTAAATGTGAGGGGAATACTGTCCAGTTTTTCCTACATCAGGGGAGAAAGAAATATACTGTAATTATTTCTTCTCACATGCAAGGACACAATAGTTGAAGACTGACATCCCTATTGGACCACATAGCATGAGTTTGCCTCCAAACCAGGATTAAGAGACTTCTGCTCTAGTGCAAAAGGATTCACATTGTTTAGGACTGCCAGGCTATAATATGGAGATTCTCCCTGTCTTTTTCCCATTCCCTTTTACACTGTGCTTTGACATATGCAACAGGCTTCCATTAAATTAATCCTTGGAGCAATCAAACCCTTGCTCCAAGCCCTTGCAACAGGGAGGCATTTTCAGTCTTTTTTTGGAAGGCAAACAAAAGACTGGGATATGGTTGACTTGCCAAGTCACGGATCATCCAAGCTCATGAAGACACAGTTGGTGGCTTCTTCCAGAAAAGGGAAGTTTCTGGCACACAGATCCATGACATTTGGAGGAAGAGATAGAACAGCTAGGCTGGGGTGACATGTTTGTTTTGGCACAAAATCTTTCCTGTGGGTTGCACCACTGAACGCTGTTCTGAGGATGCAGAAGACAAAAGTCCTGTTGTGAGCTTTGGTGGCCCCAGCAGAGTTCAGGAAAGTCACTCTCTTTGTAATTGGCTGGACTGAAGATGTGAACCTACATGTGTTTGGAAGAAAGCTTTGGTTGAGGGCATTTAACTGGCAGGAAGCATATGTCTGAGGGAGAAAGAAACATTATTGTTTTTTCTTGTCCTCTGCCAAATGGTTCTCATCTACTTGCTTTCAAAGAATTCTCAGTTTTATAAACTAGGGACTCAGCTGAGAACACAAACACTGCACAGCTGCCGTGGAGTTCACAGTGTTGCAGATCTTTGAGAGAATAAATTGATTTGAGTCTCTCTATGGATGCGGAACTTTTTTTTAATTGAATGCAGGTGATTCATAGAGTCTTAGAGTTGGAAGGGGCTACAAGGCCATATAGTCCACCGACCCCCTGCCATGCAGGAATATACAAATCTAGCATTCCTGAAAGATGGCCATCCAACCTCTGCTTAAAGAATTCCAAAGATGGAGAGTCTACACCCCACCCTGACTATTTTTTGTGTCCCAGTCTTTGAGGAAAACAGATGATACCTTCCTCCCTAAGTTTAGCAGCAGCCATGACTGTTGAAATATATGGTTTTATAAAGTATGGTTTATCTTTTCAGCTTGAGATCCTCAGATCCTCCAGAAGTCCATGCATGAAAAACTTTCATCCTCTGTCCTCATCTCTTTAGCACTGGGAGTAATTACTCTGAAGGATTAAACACAGTGCTCTGCAAAGTGATGGTTCTTGGATTAGAGATGGAAAGAATATTTGCGAGGAAGAGAGGAAAAATTGAGAAAGAGACTTTCTACAAAATCCACAACGAAGGCAATCATCCTCAAGACTCTTTCTGAGGTTTTGTCTGCACTGGTTGGTAAGCCTGGGGACGGTCTGGCAAATTATGCTTTGGGCCTGGGCTCGGATTGGCAATGAAATGGCTGCACATACTGGGCCAAAGCTGGTGTAGCAGGGCAGCATTGTCTGCATGGGCAAGACAGGCCAAGACCCCATATCCCTGGAATGACCACTCCCATCCCCCTTACCTACATAGCATGGACAGGCCATGTAACTGGGGTCTCCCTCTGTCTTATCTCCTCACTGATCACACAGGTGAGCCCACCCTATAGAGAAGCATTGGCATGCTGGGAGGACTGTCCACTGAGCTCCTGCAGGTATGTGCCACCAGTGACAACTCTGGGATGATGCAGTGCCTGACATGATGACAGTTGACAGGCCTCAGTTGGGCATCATTCAGCTGTTTGCACGCCATAAACCCCTGCACTAACACCATGGAAACACTGGGGCTTCCCACAGCTTTACTAGGTCTGGGACAAAGTCATGTTAATCAGGTAAACCCATGGTATTTCACTGGAAGTCTCCATGCATCATGGAAACAGACAACACTGGCATTAGGGTTTTCAGCCATAAAGGCATGGACTTAGTGACACCTCTAGTCCCTGAAAAGATTCACCTGTGAGGTGAGAGGGTGGGTGATAGACAGCTGAGAATCTGTGGACTATAGCATTCCACAATCCTTTCCTGGCTCTTTTTCTCCAACTCACCTGTGAGGTGAGTGGGAGCAAAACAGTCAGGAAAGGATTGTACAATGCTGTAGTCCCCAGATTCTCAGCTGTCTTCAACCCACTCTCACAATGTGATGAGGAGGAAAGGCCACTAAGGATCTGGAAAGCTGTAGCCTACTAGATCCCTGGCTGCCTTCCCTGATCTCCAGATGTCACATAGGTCTGGCATTGTGTTGGTGACATCCAAGAGTGCAAGTATACCTTCTTCTTGTTGCGCGCCTTTAAGTATTTTTTGACTTATGGTGACCCTAAGGCAAACCTATCATGGGTTTTTCTGGGGCTAAGAGTGTGTGACTTGCCCAAGGTCACCCAGTGGGTTTCCATGGCTAAGCTGGGAACAGAACCCTGATCTGCAGAGTCATAGTCCAGTTCTCAGACCACTATGCTATGCTGGCTCTCACCTTACATGCACTAAACTCCCTTTTCAGATGGGTGCAGATGACTTGCCCTTGAGCTCTGTCCACAAACCTCCCATGCTTCATAGTGTCAAGTTCTGGTATGAGTTGTTGTTACTCCAGGACAGTGGTTCTCAACCTGTGAGTCACAACCCCTTTGAGGGTCGAACAACCCTTTCACAACTCCTCTATCCATCTCCAGCCATAATTTTATGGTGGGGGGGGGGGGTGGTCACCACAACATGAGGAACTGTATTAAAAGGTCGTGGCATTAGGAAGGGTGAGAACAATTGCTCCAGAAGGAAGAAGAGGGACAGGGGAGGTGTTTCAGATCAGAAAGATCCAGCTGCTCTGGGCTCCAGAGGAGAGGAAAAACAAATTTAACTTGTCTGAGGGTGTGCTGTCATTTATTTCCCTCCTCCACGCACACAAAAAACAACCCCAGGCTGAGTTCAGTTATTACTATATGACCCAAATCACATCTCAACTCTCAGGGGCCTCTCCCAGGGTTTGACAGCTTCTGACTTGTGGAAGGATGCAGAAATGCATGTGTGGAGCTGGGGACACATGCAGAATTTCAGCTGTAGTCTGCACCTATACTGTAGAAGTAGTGCAATTTGACATTTCTTTAACTGCCATGGTTCAATGAGATGGAATTCTGGGATCTGTAGTTTTGTGAGATATTTATCCTTCTCTGTCAGAGATTCCAGTAACACAGCAAACTACAAATCCCAGGATTCTATAGAATGGAGCCATGACAGTTAAAGCGGTGCTAAACTGCATTCATTCTGCAGTGCTGCATCAGCCATTGTCAGGATTGTATCAGAGGATTGTCTCTTCTGTAACCCATTGGCACATTCAAATCAGGATGAACTAGATCCTTGTTGCATGGCCAAAGGTTTATGTTATCTTCTGAAGCCTGCATGCCCTTTAATGTGAACAAAAGCTAGTTGAATGAAGATGCTGTCACTTTGGGGAGCACCTGGTTGTATTTACAATAAAATGAGCAGTCTGCTGCATTCAGGTGTATGTCTTGAACAAGTGTGACATTAACACAGTTCTGTGGAATCTCTCCTTTTACCATATTCCCCTTTTCTCTCTGTGACACTTGAGAAAAATGCTGTATTAGAAGAAATGCCCTGCCAAGCTGTATCATTCTATATTTGACAACTGCTTAACAACAAGAGTTAGCATCTGGCTGGATGAAAGAGACACAGGGGAAGTAATATCAGTGGAGGAAAGCAGCACAAATGATATAGATTCCTTGCCAAACATTTCCCTCTCTTGTATGCTGGAGATTGCAGAAAACCCACTTGCTCTAACCACTCAGTGCAGAGTGGAGAGAACTTTCTATTATAAAAAATGAATCCTTTCCCCATTGGAATTAACACAAGAGGCTATTTGGGATAATATATAAGTGTGTTAACTAAAAGAACTGAGATCTACACTGAGCATTATATACTGAGGCCCAGTTCCATATCTTTCAAAATTTCACTGATGCAAACTAGGACATGTGTGGCCAAGTAATTTGAATATCATATATAGGCAAGATGGCAAATATTATTACCATATATATTCAATTATAAATGGATTAAATCTCATATTGTTTAGATGTCTGTTAAGGTTGTAGTCAAGTGTATGTATATTGTTGTGTGCCTTCAAGACGTTTCCAATTTATGGAGCCCTAAGGTGAAACTTTCGAAGAATTTTTTTGGCAAGATTTGTTAAGAGGTGGTTCACCTTTGGCATTCTCTGAGGCTGAGAGAGTGTGAATTTCCCAGTGTCACCCAAGGGGTTTCCATGGCTGATCTAGGATTGGAATCCCACTCTCCAGGGTCCAACACTCAAACCACTGCACAACACTGGGCACTTTTCTGGGTCAAAATGGAGGCACCTCCATTTCCTGAATAGTGGCTGCATGATCCAACCATTGGATATGTGCATGGTTACAATTCTTAAAGCAAAAGAACCACTAAGGGATCCAGTGCCAAATGCACTGGTTTAAATTAGATTTTTGGTCCCCACCCCACCCCCCGCAACCTGCACTACGTACAATTGGTGCAAGTCTGAAAAACAGGGTAACAACACGGTTATTTCGTAGTGTGAATGGGGCCTGAGAATATATGAAATGGCAGAGATGGATAAACTGACTTGACAGTTGAAAGAATGGAGACTGGGAAATTTTAATAGTGAAGGGGGGGGGGGAGGATGAGATTTATAAGTGTAATGGGATTTGTAAGTGACAGATGGGGAGAGATTGTAATCATAGGATTTATGGACTGAAGTTGTTGCCTATAGGAATCTGTAAATACACACACACACACACACACACACACACACATTCATTCATCATGTTTAGGTTAGAACTTTTTAATATAAGTGATAAAATGACATATGACACATAAACCAGGTGGGATATTAGGGATTGTTAGGGAATAAATTAAGGATTGGGTCAGAATGATTCAGATTGTGAGGTGTAATATATATGGATGATTGCTGACTTTTTTGCTTTAATTGATGTTGCAAAGTTAGTAACAATTACTTTAAAAATACTCCAATGGAAAGATAATGTCAAGTTAGTATCTTCACTTCCCTCTGCAAATTAAATTGATAGGAGGGAGAGGCTTTGGAGGTATCCACAGAAGCAATGCTTTTGCTTTCTATACATTGCGCTAATTATGTGGCTAATGAAAAGAGTGGGGTCCCATTATAGGCATGACCTTCAAATCAATTTTTCTCTAGATGACTCACTAAGAAGACCTTGGGTCACATTTCATTCCCCTTTCCCCTCCCTTCCACATCTGTGCAAGGAAGAGATAATATTTGCTTTCTTCACTGGGCATTGTGGATCTTAATTAATGTTTTCAAAAGGCAGAGAGCTTCTTTGGAGAAAAGCGGTAAGAAGAGCAGGGAAGGATTATGACTGTTATTTTACTAGCATGAATCGGATCGCATACAGAAATGTAGCAAAGCATCCAGCAGGACGCTCAAATACAAAAGCTTATTTCACCACCGACGTCACCCACAGTGTGCGAGAAGGTGCTGTGAATATCAAGTTGCCCTTTTGAAAGGGACAGATTTTCTTAGGAGTTGAACTGAAGCTATGGGAGGACCACAAAGGCTGTTTTGTGTTAGAAAATAAATTAACCACCAACCTTCATATGGGTATGGGATGTAGTATTTTCAGATTTACTCATCTTCTATGAGAAAAGCATATATAGACTCTGAAAGGCATCATTCTGGTGATTTCCAAGAGAGCGAATGTGGTGTAGCGGTTTGAGTTTAAGTCTATGACTCTGGAGACCAAGGTTCAATTCCCTGCTTGGCCATGAAACTCACTGGGTGACTGTGGGCAAGTCACATGCTCTCAGCCTCAGGGGAAGGCAAGGGCAAAGCTCCTCTGAGCAAAACTTGCCAAGAAAACCCATGATAAGTTTGCTTTAGGGTAGCCATAAGTCAGAAATGATTTGAAGGCACAACAAGTATCTTACATGCATCTAAATATCTTTTCAGATGGGATGCAGAGAGCTATTCTCTTGTCTTTGTGGTCCATCCAAAAAACTCCATGCCTAGATCATGACAGTCCCAATTATTTCTCTGTCATCACATTTTTTTAATTGCTTTAAAAATGCCCCAGTTTCTCTTACCTCATCCCACGTTCCTGCTTTATCCTCAGCTTCATTCTATTGCTACAAACAGTGTTTGAAGTGCAAAATGAGTTTATACTTAGTTAACTCAATGAGGAGAGGA
Source organism: Urosaurus nigricauda (assembly GCA_034509955.1). Taxonomy (NCBI): domain Eukaryota; kingdom Metazoa; phylum Chordata; class Lepidosauria; order Squamata; family Phrynosomatidae; genus Urosaurus; species Urosaurus nigricauda. Next base: position 7,541,929 of record JAOEGL010000004.1, read on the forward strand.
GACAAAGGGGCAGAATCTTGCCCTTCCCTGTAGGCCTAGGCAAAAGCAAATTGTTGCAGCCTTTCCTAACCTGTGTGATTTTTATTATTAATAATATTTGGTATCTTGACCACACCTTGATGTTTGTGGTCTTGCTTTTGTCTGTGAAATATTGGAGGATAGGCACTGATAGTTCAGAAGGTAAGATGGAGCCAGGAAGCTGGAAACTGGCTGAAGAGACTTCTTTGTACCATAAAACCCACCCCCTCACCTCTGGCTTCCCATTTCTGTCACATTGGTGCTATGAAACTAGTCATGGCAATGTTCTTCTCTAAGAAGCAACAGTCCAGCTAGTGGACAAGCCATCTCCTTCCTTTTGCTTTTTCTTCTCATTTAATTAGTGAATTTATCCCCACTTTTTTATGGGCATTGCAGGAAAGCTAAAATCAATGTTTTTTCTTGCACTGAGGCTACATCGGTCTTATAAGCAGAGGGAAATGAACAGAATGTGCTCTGAGAAAATGGAAAGACACAGGGCTTTGCAAACAATTTGTCTTGGGCTTATTGGATGCTCTTGCAAGGCTATCCCAGAGGGAGAAAGGTTTAACTGGGTTCAAAAATATTTGTCACAAAGCAGTATTTTTCACTTGTATCTGGCTCTCGGATGAGAAAGGAAGATTTTTCTTAGAGTAAGTTGTAACCCATGTGGCTTGGAAGATTCTTTCCCTGTAGGCATCTAGGGGTATATACACACTGCACAATTACACCAGTTTGTTACCACCTTGAACTGCCTTGGTTCTATTCTATGAAATATTGGATTTGTAGTTTAATGATGTTATTATATCCCAATAGTCCCTTTTGCCTTTAATTGAACTTTTATATCAAATTCCATCCTGAAAGGGGTGCCATGTCACGTAGGCCTGATTCCACCGGGCAACCTAAGGGCATGTAGGCAGAAAGGTATCCTTTGACATTCCAATTTATTCCTCCAATTTCAGAGGCAAAATTGGCTCTGCCATTTGTTACCATCTGGACATCAGAGAGGCAAGCCTTATGGATCTGACACTTCTTTGTTTAGGATGGCTACCCCTCACGACACAGGGGCTTGTTCTTTCCTCACATGAAAATTCCCACGCTTACGCCTCCCAAAAATCTGCCCAAATGGTGAAAAAGTATAAAGGAGGGCTGTTTGCTCTATGTTTTCAGTCAGAATTTTACCTGGACTCCTCAGAATTGCTTGTGTTATGAGTCCACTTTCTCTGAAATTTTCCCTCTGATCTGCACTCCTGGCATCAGCATTGGTAACCTATAGTCTCCATTATTCTAATCTCTATCCCATTAACCTACCTTTAAATGTTAGCTCTTGTATGAGTGTGTGCTATGTGTGAATGTTGTAATCCCCTTTTGTTGTATCAGTAAAACTACATTTGATCTTGCCTTTTGGAATCTGGTTCTTCAGACCCGGTAGACACAGGTAAACACCACTGCACCCCCAATTAAAAATTAATTTGGAACAATTTAGGTAACAATGAAGTGTGTATTGCACTCTCCTGCACTGGCACTTTCTGGCATAAATCCCAGGATTCCATAGGATAGAACCAAGGCAATTAAGGTGGTATCAAAGTGTGATAATTATGCAGTATGGATACACCTTATAACTGACAAAGAGGCTTGCTTTCAAAACAAGCAAAGCAAAACAAAAAGCAAAAGTTGGAGGAACTCCTAAAAATGTCCTGCTGACAATTAAACACATGAGTCACTTTTTCTGGACCTTTTTCATTTTGGAAAGAATTGGATCAAAGTCTCATTCTATATACATAAAGGCCATTTCATGCAGGGGAGGATTTGAAAAGTTAAAACCCTCACCTCCATTCTGTAAATTTGCTTCTGTTCACAGGATCCCATTCCCTTGCTTCCTTGAATAAATATGACTTTATTGATATTACAGATATTTAGCGGTTTGTCTATCATGATTGGACTATAACAACTGAAGGATATAATCTGTTCAAAAAAGAACAGATAGGGAAGGAAAGGAGGGGGAGTAGCACTATGTGTCAAAGACAAATTTACTTGTAGAGAAGTCCATCAGAATGATCAGAGTGGATCAGTTGAGAGCATATGGGTAAAAATGTACAGAGGGGAAAAACAATAGTGGTAGGAGTTTTCTACAGCCCACCAAACCAAGATGAGGTGGTGGACTATGCACTTCTGAAACAAATGTCAGAAATCTCCAAGAAACAAGAACTGGCAGATGGGGACTTCATTTATTCTGATATCTGTTGGGGACTAGCTCTGCTAAATGTAGCCGCTCCAAGAAATTCTTGATGTGCCTTCAAAAGGTGGAGTAAGAAACAAGGGGAGAATCGATCCTAATTGAGAGGAAGGAGTTGGCCACTGGAATCAAAGTAGTTGGTACTTTGTGGGGAGTGACTATGTAATGTTAGAACTCACGACTGTTAGAGAATCCAATGAGTATAGTCAAATACAAACCTTGGATTTCCAGGAAAGCTGATTTCATCGAGCGCAGGGAAATACTGGACAGAATCCCATGACTAGTGATGCTAAAAGAAAGACACCCATCATGGGTGGAATTTCATGAACATCTAAAAACACAATAACTAAGAATTCCATGTAGGAATTAAAATGGCAAAGATCTGAAAAAACCAGTATGGCTGCACAGTAAACATGAAGAAAAAATGGAGAGAAAAAGGATCATGTACAATCAACCCTCGCTATCCATGGATTTGTTATTCATGGATTTCAGCATCTGTAGACTGCAACTTAAAAAAAAAGAAGAAGATATATGCAATTGATGGTAGCCAGGCTGAAGAGCAGAAAAGGAGGCTTGGGCGGCACACATTCTTCCTTCTTCTGCAATTTGGCTTGGAAGGGGTAGCTGGCATGTTTCCAGGAAGCCAGAAGAATGTAAGCATGGAGCTTGGAACTTGGAGTTTGGGTCACAGGGCTTGCCTCCCCTCCCTCTTGGCTTATTGAAATCCCCCACCCAAATACAAATACAGAAGCGAGTGAAACTGACCATTTTATCCACTCCCTGCTTGTGTATTGGTTTGTTGTGGTTGTTGTGCATTTTCAAGTCATTTTAAACTTACAGCAACCAGATCATGGGGCTTTCTTGGCAAGGTTTGTTAAGAGAAGGTTTGGCATTGCCTTCCCCTGAGGGTGAGAGAGAGTGACATGCCCAAAGTCACTCAGTGGGCTTCATGGCTAAGCTGGGAATCAAACTCCGGTCTCCAGAGTTGTAGTCTAACACTCCAACCACTACAAACTGTTAGCTCTCTATGTCTTGGTACATCAATCTCTTTTTTAAATGCCTGGAGCATGCACGGCATCATCTATATTTTAATCTGATGGGACAGTCAATCATAATAGATGAGCCTGGACACATTTCTCAGAACCTTTTCTTTCTGATGCCTTTTTGCCTTCATATGAGCTCTACAAAGTCTGTGTCTCAAATATATTGCCAACAAGTATATTGTGCATTTTGGTTGGCCAATATAGGTATCACTGTTTGGTGGATTTTTGTTTGAATGTGCCTCAGAGGGTAACTGATACCCTTTTGGAGCACAAAGCCACAAAGCACTATCCGTCATTGTCTCTGCTGTTGTCCTAGAACTATCACTTCTAAATTCCCCTTGGATATTAGCTGTCAGGTTTTTAAACTGAGTAAATTCTGTTCCTTGTGATAAAATGAGAAAAAAGGAATATATGTAGCAGAAAAAAAGATGTGTGATTAATGAAAGCATGTTAAAGAAAGCCTAAATCTTGTTGGACCAAACCAGGGTAGATGCATGGAATCAAAGGGAACACGTGCGATTAGCACTTATGCAAGTGCCATTGGCTTTATCTGCATGGGCCAGGATACTCTGGGGGCAGCCCAGTGTATTTGCCACTGCCACAAGTCATTCACTTCTGAGATCAGAACGAGGCATGCAGCAATGCTCACATGGCTGGGCGTCTTGTTCTGACCTCAGAATGAGTGAAACACAGTGATGGCAGATGCACTGGATGGCTCAGTGGGATGTTCACGCAGACAGCCATTGCAGCATGGGAATGGAGGGCTTTGGATTTTCCTGGAAGATCTGTAGTAACAGGTAAGCTTTTTTTTTTTTTTTAAACCGTTTTAAGGTTTATTACCCTGTTTCTGCTGCATAACATGCTGGACTGGTTGTACCAGAACCAGGATTAATCCCATGCATTGTCCAAATATTTTTATTATGTCATTTTAATTGATGTTAGTTTAATTTAATTTTAAGGGGCGGGTGGTTGGGTATGGGTCATGTATATTTTATTTTGCATTTTTTAATTGATGTAACCCGCTCCGATTGGATACAGAGGAGCGGGCTATAAATAAAACATTATTATTATTATTATTATTATTATTATTAATAATAGGACAAATCCAGAATGGGAGGGATGGAGGGGGCATCCAACTTCACACACTCCCTGGAATCTATCCATGGACCCCATGAAATCCATGGAGCCCAGATTTAAAATTCTTGCTCTAACGGGATTCAGCCCATAGTATCACACTACACTGTCATTGCAATATTTTTCCATTTTAACTGCTATGGCTTTCTCCTATAGAATCCTGGGATTTTTTTTATTTTATTTTTTTAGGGAGAGGCATTTAGGATCCTCATCCAGAGAGCTCTTAGGCCCCCACTAAACTATAAATTCCAAGATTCCATAGGAGGCAGCCATTGGAGTTAAAGTGGAATGCACTCATCCTTTCATATCCATGGATTCTTTATCCATGGATTTAACCATCCACAGCTTGAAAATATTTCAAAAAAGATATAAATTCCACAAAACAAACCTTGATCTTGCTGTTTTGTATAAGGGACACCATTTCACTATGCCATTGTATTTAATGGGACTTGAGCGTTCATGGATTTTGATATCCACAGGGGATCCTGGAATCAAGCCACAGTAGATACCAAGGTCCCTCTGTAATAGTGCTATAACAGTGTAGTGTGATACTGACCTATGACACTCTTCTTCTGGATACTAATATACAAACAATTGAACATCTAATCTAACTGAATCCCATTTGGGAGAAAAGCAGGATATAAATGAAATGAATAAATAAACAAATAAATTCAACCACTATGCCTGCTTATTGTGTTCTTGCAGATCAATTTCAATGAGTCATTGTAGGCATTAACAAATAGGTACCATTTCAGAATGTGAAAGGACATGTGGCATGGTTACATTTTTGGAACTCTACTTATGCATCTGTACATTGGATACAGCCTTTGCACGCTAGTAATACACACACACACACACACACACACTGGATATGTAAAGGCATTTATGTGTGTATATGACACCACCAGGATTCTGGCTAATATTTATGCATTAATTAAAACATAAGTAGGCAACCACCAGAGGTCTGGAGACTACATACATATATTATCAGCTGTTGCTGAGATATTGAAGTAACAATGCTTCTGGCAAACCAGCTCTTTTTCTATCCATTTTTGGGGGTGCTTTTTCGGCATTTTTATAGATAGGGGCACATCATTCACCTTGCGGTTCAACTGTCTGATTTCTGTGGCCAGGATTCAGTCCCTGGAGAGGAATGTTAATGGATGTCTGAAACTCCCCAAGGATACAGAGGCCTGATTGACTCAGTTTTAAGAGCTCTGGCTTTGCATTTTTGAGCAGAAGCACTGTTTCAATTTCCCTAAAAGCTTCCAATAACCCAGTGATGTCTTGGCCCAGCACTTTCTTGGGGCAGCTAAATGGCAGGAAATAAACTGCCAAGGAAAGTTCAAGCAGATGTTTCTCCATGAAACTGCTTTATTTTGTAATTGCTTTCTGTTTTGTGCCTTGACTGATGGCCAGCAGTGCTGCAGATGAAAATCCTGAATGTGCTTCTGCACTGCACCACCATTTCACAATGTTTCTTTTCTTGTGGATTTTCAAACAAAAAATATTGTTTTTTTAAAAAATGAACAAAAACAACAACAAAAATCTTCCTTATTCCTGGCATCACAATAAAATCTTTGTGGGTGAGCTACAGTTTTAGGCTGGTGATATTTCACAGCTTGTTTATTGTTTTTTTTTTTTATGGCTGCTTTATTGCTGATTTTGCTATTGATCCTCAGTTGATTGTTGTGTTTTTTTGAATCATCAAGGTAGTTTTATGACTCAGTTATTACATAAAATAGAATCCCTTTCCTTCTTTATGATCTACATGAAGTAGAAGCAAAGCCCTTTAAGATAAATCATAGATTCATAGTGCTGTTAAGAGACCACAAGAGTAATTTAGCCCACTTCTCTGCCATACAAGAACCCACAGCTGAGGCACTCTAGCCATCCAACATCTGTGTAAAGCCCATGTCTGCTGTGCAGTCTATTTCACTGCCAAAAAGCTCTTTCCATCAGATTTGAATGAGCTACTTGAGATTCATTTGGTTGAAATACTGGGGACCTTCTTCATGGAATCAGAAAATGGAGTTGGTAGAGACCCCAAGGGCCATCCTATCCAATCCTTTTCTGCCGTGCAAGAAGGCACCATCAAAGCACTCTCTGTGGCAGATGGCCATCCAGCCTCTGTTTAAAAAGCTCCAAAGAATGCACTCCAAGTTAGCGTATTCCACTGTTTAGGTGGACTCCTTTTTCTTGTAATTAGCATCCATTGCTCTGTGTCCTGGTCTCTGGAGCAGAAGAAAACAAACTTGCTCCATTTTCAATATGACATCCCTTCAAATGTTGTCCCAATCTTCAAAAAGGGGAAAAAAGAGGATCCCAACAATTATCGTCCAGTTAGTCTGACATCAATTCCAGGAAAGATTCTGGAGCAGATCATTAAGCAGAGAGTCTGTGAATATCTGGAAGATAATTCCATAATCACAAAAAGCCAACATGGGTTTCAGAGAAACAAGTCATGCCAGACAAATCTGATCTCTTTTTTTGATAAAATTACTAGCTTGGTAGATGAAGGGAATGCTGTGGATATAGTATATCTTGACTTCAGTAAGGCATTTGACAAGGTTCCCCATGACATCCTTGCAAACAAGCTTGTAAAATGTGGACTAGACAAGGTAACCATTACATGGATTTGTAACTGGTTGACCGACCGAACCCAAAGGGTGCTCAACAATGGTTCCTTTTCATCCTGGAAAGAAGTGACAAGTGGGGTCCCACAGGGTTCTGTCCTGGGCCCAGTGCTATTCAACATCTTTATTAATGACTTGGATGACAGTATTGAGAGCCTAGTTATCAAATTTGCAGATGACATCAAATTGGGAGGAGTAGCTAATACCCCAAAGGACAGGATCAAAATTCAAAATGACCTGAATAGACTAGAAAGCTGGGCCAAAGCTAACAAAATGAAATTTAACACAGAGAAATGTAAGGTCCTACATGTAGGGCGGAAAAATGAATGCACAGATATAGGATGGGGGACACCTGGCTGAATGAGACCACATGTGAAAGGGATCTAGGAGTCCAAGTAGACCACAAGTTGAACATGAGTCAACAGTGTGATGCAGCAGCTAAAAAGGCCAATGCAATTTTAGGTTGCATCAATAGAAGTATAGTGTCTAGATCAAGGGAAGTAATAGTGCCACTCTATTCTGCTTTGGTCAGGCCCCACCTGGAATACTGTGTCCAGTTCTGGGCACCACAATTCAAAAAGGATGTGGAGAAACTGGAGCGGGTCCAAGGAGGGCGACTAAAATGGTGAAAGGTCTGGAAACCATGCCCTATGAGGAACGCCTTAGGGAGCTGGGGATGTTTAGCCTGGAGAAGAGAAGGTTAAGAGGTGATATGATCGCCCTGTTTAAATACTTGAAGGGATGTCACATTGAGGAGGGAGCAAGCTTGTTTTCTGCTGCTCCAGAGAACAGGACTCGGAACAATGGATGCAAACTGCAGGAAAAAAGATTCCACCTCAACATTAGGAGGAACTTCCTGACAGTAAGAGCTGTTCGACAGTGGAACACACTCCCTCGGAGGGTGGTGGAGTCACCTTCCTTGGAGGTTTTTAAGCAGAGGCTGGATGGCCATCTGTCGGGGATGCTTTGATTGGGAGTTCCTGCACGGCAGGGGGTTGGACTGGATGGCCCTTGTGGTCTCTTCCAACTCTAAATTTCTATGATTCTATGATTCTATGATTCTATGATATATTTAAACATGGCTATCATGTCACCCCTTAAACTTCTCTTTTTCAGGCTAAACATCTCCAGCAACCTAAGTTGAACCTCACAGGGCTTTATGGTTTCAAGACCTTTCACCATTTTGGTTGCCTTCCTCTGAACAAGTTCTAGCTTGTCAATATCCTTTTTGAATTGTGATGCCCAAAACTGGACACAGTATAATAGGTGATGTCTGATCAAAGCTGAATACAATGCAGGACCAGTGTTTCACTGGGCACTGCACATGGTTGTGCATTGTTGCACCTAAAAAATGTGAATGGATGTATGTACATTTGGTTTTACAGTGTTGAAATTCCCTATCAAGATGGCATTGGACAGCTGGCATAAAAATTACACTGCATTTCCTCTTGAACATATCACACACACACACACACACACACACGAGTGTGTGTTTCGTCTGCTGCTTACAAGTCATCTAACAATTTAGCTGGTGCTTGTTGCCATTCTTGCAGCCTGGCACACAGTTCTGATGGAGTTCTCATAGGGTTTATTTCTGCAAATGATCATACTACATATTAATATGATATTAATTACCAAAACAAAGCCAGGAAATTGTTCAATGTGTGAATAGTGATGTCACATGGAATTTTATCCTGGACATCCAAACCTGAGCATTATTATTTCCCCTGACAACAGTCTTTTCTCTTAGCCTGATTTCCATCTTGGATTTGATGAACTTGTGACAACCTTTTGCCTGCCATTTCCACCCACTCTCATGCAGGCTGTAGTTAAAGATGCTCATCATATCTCCTGTCTCTGTAAATTGCATTCCTTTGGCTTTTCAAAGGAATAACAGATTGTTAAGAAGGAGAGGTCAACAAGAGCCTTGACCCTTTTTTATCCTCTTCCTTGGTAATTTCCCTCTCAAAACCCAAAGCACTTCCCTTCATTCACTGAAGGTGGACAAATGAGGGGTCAAGGCACTGATGCTGGCATCAGAATCATTTGAACTGAAAGCATTTCAATAGGAATGCAGGGCACCGAACAAGCCAGCTTAAACAGAACCCGTTATTATTTTGTCACTGTCAAGAGTAAAGGCATTTGTGTTTTCGCTCATTGTTTTTACTGACATAGAAACAAGTGACAGGATTTTCGGACAAGAGAGAAATTGTCTAATGCTTTTCTGGAAGTGCTAAATTGATGTTGCGGCACCTCCAGTCAGGTGTTTGGCCCAGAACATCTTGTAATATACACACACACAAAAAGCATGGACGATGCTGCAAAATCAGCTGGGTTAGTTTTGTTGCCACTGCATCCCCATTTAAACAAACAAACAAACAGCTTCATTTATATACTGCTTCATACCCTTAAGGAGTGTCTAAGTGGTTTACAATTGTAAGCTATTTGCCCCCCAACAATCTGGGTACTCATTTTAGCGACCTCGGAAGGATGCAAGCCTGAGTCGAGCTTCAACCCTTTGCTGATCTTGAACTCGCCACCTTATGGTTTTGAGTGAGTGGCTGCAGTACAGGCATTTAACCACTGCACCACTAGGATTACTCCTCCCACTTTTTACAGATTGTGTTATAGTTTAAAGGTAGGACACAGGCAGGAGAGGGGAAAATGTGGCCCATATATAGCACCCGAATCCTTAAGATGCCTGGCAATGTCATACCTCCCCCCCCAACCTCTATTTTTTGGTTGTTTTGCCTAAAAATGACCACAAATTCTCCCAAATTGTAGTTTGCCCTTCCGGATGCCAGTGATGCCAGGACACAGATATACAAAGTTCAACCCTTAAGATGTGTTGCACAGTTGCCCATAAATAGACAAGGATCTAGGTTCAAGCAGAGGTCAGGGATGGGGAAGGTTAGTAAAAATGCTTTAATGTATTTCATTAATTGCCACTGAGCTGAAAGATTTAATACATTTGCCTTACCTCTGGATAGTTTTTTTTTTTTTTAAAGATATTCACCTGGTGCTTTTCTAGCATCTGTTAATGTTAGGAAGCATGATGGAGAAAATGGGATGTATAACAATTTGGTGAGCACCATTGTTTGCAATTGGCACATTTTGGTTGGCATCTCAAAAGGCCTCTTGAGGATGAGAGGTTGCCCTCCCCTACCTGACATACCTGGTGGCACAGTGGTTAAATGCCTGTATTGCAGCCATAAGGTTATGAGTTCAATACCAGCCAGGGCTCAAGCTTGACTCAGTCTTGCATCCTTCCAAGGTCACTAAAATAAGTACCCAGCTTGTTGGAAGGAATTAGCTTACAGTTGTAGACCACTTACGTACATCTTAGGTGTTATGAAGCACTATAATAATAGGTTTTATTTATAGCCTGCCTCTCTGATCAAACAATCGAGGTGGGGTACAACAAATTTAAAAAGTTACATTAAAAATATTCTAATACCCACCTCTCACCCCTTAGAATTGAACTAAGAGAGATTAAAACAACAGCAATGCAACAACAAGAAATAATAACTAAAAACATTTGTCTTTGGGCAGCGAAGAAAGGCTTCTTTCCATAGACTGGGGAGAAGCTGGAGCATCTTGGTAAGAGCTGTTAGAGCTGGGGGAATTAGCTGTTGTCAGGGAAGGCCTGCCGAAAAAGATACGTCTTTACAGCCTTTTTAAAGCGATCAAGAGTTGTAATGAGACGTATCTCGTCCGGCAGGCCATTCCATAGCCTGGGAGCAGAAGCAGAGAAGGCCCTCTGAGAGGTCTGTGACAGCCTGGTCTTCATGGGCTGTAGAAGATTTCTCCCAGAGGACCGGAGTGTGCGGGAGGGCTCATATGGGAGGATGCGGTCCCTAAGATAAGATGGACCCAAGCCATGTAGGGCTTTAAAGGTTAAAACCAACACCTTCTACTTTGCCTGGAAGCTATTCAGCAGCCGGTGGAGAGACTTAAGCATTGGTGTTATGTGGTCTCTTCGCAATGTTCTAGTGATAAGCCTGGCTGCCATATTTTGAACCAACTGAAGCTTCTGGGTTAGGCACAAGGGTAACCCCATGTAGAGCGCATTGCAGTAATCCACGCGTGAGGTTACCAAAGCGTGTCCCTCATATCCAGGAAAGGGCGCAGCTGGCGTATCAGCCGAAGCTGATAACAGGCACTCCTGACCGTTGCATTCACGTGACTAGTCATGTGAAGCGATGAGTCTAGAAGCACCCCCCAGACTGCGAACATAGTCCTTCGAGGAGAGTGTGACTCCATCTAGAGCTGGAAGTTGTATTCCCAAGCCTGGCTTCAGGCTGGTGACTGTCAGTACCTTTGTTTTATCAGGATTAAATCTCAATCTATTTTTCCTCATCCAATCCATTACCGCTGCAAGACAATCATTGAGAGGAGAGACATCATCTGAAGTCTGGGCTGCATCATGCAATCTTTCATTTGCTTTAGGACCCCAATACATCTCTTTGCTAAGCCATTCTCGCTAGGAACAGCCAGGTTAGTCGTATTGTGGCGTATTCCTTTCCTCCTCAACCAATTTTTCAGGTTATTAGATAGAAATTCACCACCTCTATCTGTAACCAAGGCTCCCACATTGTATTAAAACTCCCTTTCAATCATGTTGACCCAATCTTTGATGTGTTCTGCAGCTTCACTTTTTTCCTTCATGAGCATCACATACGAAAACCATGTGTGACGATCTACAATGACCATGAAGTACTGATTTTTGCCCATGGTTTTGGCCAAAGGACCAGCCAAGTCAGCATGCACAACCTGAAAAGGTCTTTGTGTGGTGCATTTGCTGCATTTGGCCACAGGAAAAGCCTTCAGCTTTATCCTGCTGCAAACTGAACAATCCAGGAGGTTTGAACAAGAAGACATTTTAAATTCTGGACACACTTCCCCCAGCTTCCCCAAACTCGTGAAGCTTGTATGTCCCATGACTCTGTGGTAGTAATGAGCACAGTCTAAGTGCAAAGGCACATTGTTGACTATTGCACATTCTGCCTTGTCAACCATATTGCATATTTTGTTTCTTTTGATTGTTTTAGCACCAACTTGGTCATTTATGCTAATAATACAATCATCCCCTTTGAAACTTAAGGCATACCCACTTATAGTTGATGCAGACACACTAACCAAACAGTTTTGCAACCTAGGAACATACAATACATTTGAAAAGTCCTTTCCAAAACTTGGGATGAACACAGTTCCCATCTCTTTTGCCTCCCTTGGTGCACCATCACCCAAATCAACTGAATGCACATTAGATGGCACCTTATTTTTCAAAAGCCTTTTTTCATTAACCATATGCTGAGATGCCCCAGAGTCTAACAACCAAACTTGTTTGGGGGTTACAGCCTGATGGGCTTTATATTCATTGTTCTTTACCATAGCAACAACACCTTTCTGGGTCACAGGATCTTTAGGCTGTTGTTTTCTTGCTGCTGCCAGCTTCCTGCAGTCCTTTTTGAGATGACCTGGCTTCCCATAGTGGAAACACTTTCTCTCCCTGGACACAGCTGCCTTCTCCAGTTGCAGATCCTTGAAATCCCCAGTTGGGTGTGTTTGTCTTGGTACTGCATGCTGCCTATGGAGCCCTGCCTCGTACTACCAACGTTGGCTCTCTTCCAAGACACGTGCAGCCACAAGCTCCGCAGTAATATCCGCCTCTTTAAAATTCTGAAAACTCCACAGAATATTCTCAAAATCTTTAGAAAGGCTCCCAAGCAGGATGTATGCCCTCTGCTCAGATGCTAGGACAACACTTCTCATTTGCACCTGGCTGAACAATCAGACATGATCTCCAGATGCTTCTCTGGTGATTGTCCTTTCTGCATTTTGCAGGCATACAGTTTCCTACACCAAATCATTCGTGACAAAGCTGTATTAGATTGGTGAATCTCCCTCAAAGCATCCCAGACTGCCTTTGAGGTTCTCTTCTCCCGGACATGTTTAATTTGCGACGGCGTGATTGTAAGCAAAATTGTAGCTCTTGCTCTCTTATTTCGGTCAAGAGTATCAGCTGTGGGTCCTCTCTCAACAACATTCCACAGTCCTTCTCTGACCAGCAAAGCTTCACAATAGGAACTCCAAGCTGCATAATTAGTTTCGTCTAGTTTGGGAAATTTAGCTGCCTCCATCATTAAACAGTGTAAAGATAGAGTCCTGGCAGTTTTCCCAGCTTTTTCTGTCAATAGTGATAAGACACAGACAACAGTCCAAAAATTTTACCACGTAGTCTTCCGACACTGACAGCATATCACATCAACAAACGGAGATGCCTGAGTAGATAACAACTGGCCCCCATAACCCTTGTTGATGTAAACAAGCAGATGTGCACAGTTCAAGCAATCTCCGATGCCATCAGAATTATTGGCAACCCTGGAGCTTCGGCTTTATCAGGAATCCTCCTCCCAGTTGATGAAACAGACTGGAGCCATAATTCTCTCCTCAGAGGTTTATTCTTAAGTTGCTGTATTTACAAATATATACACACTCTGAAGTCTGGGCTGGGCTGACAATCTGGTCATGGAGAAGTATATCTGAGTGTCATCAGAATGCTGAAGACACTGAGCTCCATGCCTCCAGATGATCTCACCCAGCAGCTTCATATAAATGTTGAATAGCATCGGGGACAGGATGGCTCCCTGAGGGAAGCCACAATTAAGCTCTATTTTGGATGAACAACTGTCCCTGAGCCTCACCCTTTGAGATCTGCCAGAGAGAAAGGACTGGAACCACCGCAGCGCAGTGCCTCCGATTCCCAACTCCCTCAGCCGATCCAACAGAATGGAATGATTGATCTTATCAAAGGCCGCTGAGAGATCCAGGAGCACCAGCAGGGTCACACTATCCCTGTCAATGCTCAAGCGTAGGTCGTCAGTTAGAGCAACCATGGCAGTCTCAACTCATAGCCTGTCCTGAAGCCAGTTTGAAATGGATTGAGATAATCGGTTTCATCCAAGACAGCTTAGAGTTGGGAGGCGACAGCTCTCTCGATCACCTTGCTTAAAAATGGCAGCAAGGAAACTGGTCTGTAGTTGTTTCTGTCCAGGGGTCGAGGGAAGGTTTCTTCAGGAGAGGCTTCACAGCCACCTCCTTCAAAGAAGATGGTAAGCTTCCTTCCCTAAGGGATGCATTGATCGTATCCCGAAGGAATACTCTCAGAGCATCACCCCCCTGGGTGACCAGCCTGGATGGACACGGATCGAGAGCGCAAGTCATCTTCCTTACACTTCCAAGGAGCTTGTCCACATCCTTGGTACTCACAGATTGAAACTCATCCAGCAAAGTGACAGTAACAGAGTTATTGGACGCCTCATCTACGGATGCTGACAAAACCTTAGCGTCCAAATCTGTCCTTATCCAAGAGATTTTATCTGCAAAGTGGATGTTAAACGCATTGCAGCAGGCCACTGTAGGGTCAAGTAGGGGATTTGGTGCAGGGGGTATCTGCGTCAGCTCCCCCATCATCCTAAACAGCTCTGCTGGACAAGATTCTGCAGATGTGATGCGTGCAGAGTAGAAGGATCTCTGCCTCACATAAAGCCTCCAGATAGGCATGAAGATGCTGCCTATGGTGAGTTCTGTCAGACAAGAATCGAGTCTTCTGCCATTTTCACTCTAGTCATTGTCCAACCTGCTTCATCTCACTGAGTTCCTCTGTGAACCAGGGTTTGCACTTAGAAGCGGGCTGGAAAGAATGCTTGGGGGCAATTGCGTCAGGGGAAGATCGGTGTTCCATGTATTCACCAAGTTTTCGACGGAATCACCGGCCATTACCAACCATTAAACCCTCTAGGGCCTTCTGGAAACCAATTGGTTCCATCAGCCTTCGAGGGCGGACCATTCTAATGGGTCCGCCACCCCCGGCTTTTAGTTCCATCTTGATGAGGAAGTGATCTGTCCATGACAATGCGGAGGTCTTAGTGACCTCCGCCCACGGATACTTCTGTTCCGTACTCAAAATCCCATCAAGTGTATGACCTGCACAATGAGTGGGCCTGTTGACCAATTGGGATAGGTTCATGCTTGTCATGGATTCCATGAACTCCTGAGCCGCTCCAGATAAATCAGAAGGGCTGGTCTCCAGAGGGATGTTAAAGTCCCCCAGAACCAGAAGTCTGGGGGACTCCAACAGCAACTCTGAGGCCAGCTGAGTGAGCTCGGTTAGGGAGTCTGCTAGACAATGGGGTGGCCGGTATACTAACAGAATCCCCAAACTATCCCTGGTTTTCACTCGATATGGGTTGTTTTCCGGACAGGTTTCCTGATCAAAGCCAGGTTGGTTTTATGAGCTATAGCCAAACACACCCCTCCCACTTTCCCTTATCTGCTCGCTGACCATGTAACCGTCCGGGAGAGACTGCGCACATGTAGCAGCGCTGGCATCTCCCAGCCAGGTCTTGGTAAAGCATGCCAGGTCAGCTTGTTCATCCACCAGAAGATCGTGGATGATGTGGGTCTTACCTTTAGCTGACCTGACATTGCAGAGGAGCAGATTAAGGGATTGTGGAATGGTTGGTGCACTCTCCACATTATCCTGGGAAACAGAGTGAACTGAAGAGGGGATAGATACCAAACATCGATCCCCACTTCTTTTGCAACATTTCTTCACTCTGTTGCCACCATATCTTCCCTGCTCCCTTACAACCTCAATTCCTGCTCCCAGGCTATATCCAGCTCCATTAGCAGGTGAGTGATAAAAAAGCTCCAGCTCGTACCATCTAAAGCCTAGCCCAATATAGTTAACAAACAATGCAAGGAGGAAAAAGATCTCAATAAATAACAATGTCCTCCAAATCAAATCCTTGATTTGCTGTCTGAAGAAGTTACAAAAAAAGAGTCCTCTGTTAGTAAAGTGAGTTCATGAGGACAAATATTCCGTGTAATAGCAAGGCAGGAGAGTCCTCCGCAGCCTCTGCAGACTTGCCTGTTGCCCCTGCTGCCGACTGCACTGTTGGAGAGATGTTCTGGAGGGGTGTTTCCCCCCCAAGCTCCGCCTAAGGTCAGGCCACTGGTGGTTGGGGGAGGGCAAGAGAGTCCTCCGCAGCCTCTGCACGCTGGTAGGCGCTGGTAGGAGGCATTGGTGTTGCCTCCAGCTGCTCTTTCCTCTCCTGCTGCTGCAGGTGCTGAGGAGACGGTGGGTGGGAGGCGTTTATGTGGCCTCCAGCCTTAGCTGCTCCGCCTGCTCGCCTGGCTCTGCTGGGGGGATGGGAGGCACTGGTGTTGCTCCTTCCTCTCCTTCTGCCGTTGCTGCCACTCCTGGCCATGCCCTCTGGTTGCTGCTTGCCTCTGCTGCCTTCTTTGGCCCCTGGATGGAGTTTGGGGCGGAGTGGAGGCTGCTTCTGGGCTGGTTCAGCTCTTCTGCCTGAGCCTTCATATCAATGAAGCAGTTATTGCTATTGCTATACAAGTCCCATAACCAAATTGCCAGCGGAAGGTTAATCAAATTTGTATGCAATACACCTGGTAGCAGCCAGTGAACTTCTATGGCTGAATGAGCATTTGAAACCTAGTTTCCTGGAATCTTAGTCCGTCACTCACACCAGTATACCACAGTTCCTCTCAGTGACAATCTTGACAAGGGAGAGGCAGGATATAAATAAATATTTTATATAATAATAATAATAATAATAATAATAATTGCATTACAAAAGGAAGCTGACATGCAGAGGCAGAGAAGTGGCCTTCTGCTTACCTGCTTACCACATGACATCATAGTACTTCCATTCTCCTTCCTCTAGAGACAGTAAAAAATGTATGCCTTTTGTCAAACATATTTTCCTACTACAACAAAGAGAATGCTTTTATGACTGTCTTCCTGAGGAAGAGAGTGGACGTGCTTCAAGGGTATGAGGAGAAATAAGCAGAAAACTGTTTCTCTGCCATTCCATCTTGGCTTATTTTTGTAATGTGACAAGATTCTTAATCTTTTCTTTCTAATGAACAATACGTAACAATACATGCCCTCATTATACATAATACATATTCAATAACATATTTACAGAAATGCAGGACATCAAAATTGCACATCGGCATGTATTTCCCAGATGTCAATGTCAAGAAAATGTAGTTTTGAATGTATGCTTAACTTGAATTACTGTATATGTTTAACACACATTCAGTTCCCAGGAACCTCTCCCTTTTTGGCCATCCCCCCCCCCCCCCCACCTTACCTCCTGACCTTTTCTTTTTCTTCTTATAAGATTTTTTAAAAAATCTATTTTTCAAGAAGAAGAAGAAGAAGGAGAAAGAAAGAAAGAAAGAAAGAAAGAAAGGTAGAAGGATGATGGAGAGGAGGAAGAAGATAGAAAGATGATGAGAGACAGAAAAGATTAAAGTATATGTAAAATCTGAATGTTTCAAATAAAACATAAATAAATAGGAAATTCTAAAATTTGCTTCTAAAAACAAATGCATGTGATTTTTTAAAAGGCTCCCCCCCTCCTTTCAAGAGGACAGTATAATCTGTTTTTTTCCATTAATGCTGGCTTCAATATATCAACAGACAGATAATCCAAGCAAGACAAGAGGGCAGCTGGGCCATCACCAACACACACTCTACCTAGCAAAAGAAGGAAGCAAAGTCACTTGTTCACTGCACTTATTTTCTGCTCCAGGAGCGAATTCCGTGACCCTTTGTTTCAAAAGAAAGAGAGCAGTCTAAAAAAATTAAATGAATAAATTGCAAGCCGCTATTTCAGACTGGGATGAAAATGTTTACTGCTCCTGTGTGGTTTGGAATTGAAGAGAGTTTGTGGCAGGGAGATCTCAAAGGATCAAAGTAAATGTTACATTTTGATCAAAGGAGATGTTACATCTAAATACCACTGTTCTTCAGCTGCATCTGCAATGACGATGTAATGCAATTTGACACTGCTTTATTTGCCATAGCTATGGAATTCTTGGATATTTAGCCTTCTCTGTGGTGCAACAAAAAACTTAAACTTAAACTTGAAGTGATGTCAAACAGCATTAATTCTGTGTTGTGGAAGCAGCCTTCTTTTCCCAACTCTGAAAGAAAAAGCAGCTTCAAGAGGGGGTGATGTCAAGCAGAGAAGCATCAGAGGGGAGGGTGCTTCATCCTTTCCCTTACCATTTCAACTTCTCTTTAAGAGCCAGCTCTAAACATTAAGTCCTCCCTGCCATGTGTTTCAAATGTAGTGTAAGAAGAACATGCTTATAACAATCCTGTGAACATGGAGGAGGGAAAAATTGGGACAGGTTTGGGGTGGTGGTGTAAGGAGAAGTACTCCCCCTTCAACTGCAGTTCTCTTTCCTCTCTTGAAGCTGATGATGATATGAACAAAAAGTGGACAAGGGTGTATTCAACACCTACAGAATTTGCACATAGTGTCTATTTCAACCCTTGTTTGTAATTCACTACAGTGATTTGCTGTTCCACTCAATCCTGAAATTCAGAATTATTTTATATTGGAGGCTTGGGATGACTATTGGCTAATGTCCCATATTTATTCTTGGTGTAGATTTGTGGAGGAACTTCCTATAATTCTGTTCTCATGGACAAATAAGTATCTTGGTTGGGTATAATTGCTGGACTTAGAACTTCTGCAGGGCTGTGGAACTAGTTGAGGATGGTTTGCTTTGGGAGGCTGATGGATCCAGATGGATTCCTGATAGCTCTTTGAGATGTCTCCATCATCTTGACAGGTGAAACCATGCCCTATGAGGAACGACTTAGGGAGCTGGGGATGTTTAGCCTGGAGAAGAGAAAGTTAAGAGGTGATATGATAGCCCTGTTTAAATACTTGAAGGGATGTAACAGTGAAGAGGGAGCAAGCTGGTTTTTTGCTGCTCCAGAGAACAGGACCTGGAACAATGGATGCAAGCTCCAGGAAAAGAGATTCCACCTCAACATTAGGAGGAATTTCCTGACAGTAAGGGCTGTTCGACAGTGGAACACATTCCCTTGGAGAGTGGTGGAGTCTCCTTCCTTGGAGGTCTTTAAACAACACACACCAACCAAAGCTGATAAGGCAGTTCCATAAACCTAAACGTTGATCCTAAGAATAGTCCAAAAGCCAGAGCCAAGGTCAGGGTTGGAGAAATTACAGGTCAGTCTTGTCCGAGGTCAGGACAAGGAAAAAGCAGCAAAAGTCCAAATTGTTCCAAGGTCAAGGCAAACCAGGGTTCCAAAGAAACAAAGCCAGCACACAGTCACACCAAGAGACTTTCAATAAGTTCTGACAAAGGGATGGTGTCCCACAGGTGCTTAAGTAGGAGACACCCTCCCTGTTGGCAGCTGTGCTTTATAACCAGCTTCCTTTTCTGCAAGCCTGCAGGACCGACACACACAAGCACTCTCAGCCCTCCTTTCCTTAAAGGAGCAAACCATCAAACTGGATTCTTCATTTGAAACCTCACTCAGCTGCTTAGCGTCTGAAGGGAGCTCAACAGTGCTAGAGCCTGGTTGGGCTCCCACTAATGGAGCTGAAATGTCAGGGCTGGGGTCTGGCATGACAGAACTGGGACCTGGTCTAGCCTCCAATTCCTCTTGCTCCTGAGGAGCCATGTCCTCCTCCTCATCCTCTGACTCCATCTCTTGGCTGGCCATGACATCGAGGCTGGATGGCCATCTGTCGGGTATGCTTTGATTGAGAGTTCCTGCATGGCAGGGGGTTGGACTGGATTGTCCTTGTGGTCTCCTCCAACTCTATGATTCTATGATTCTATGTTGAAGCTCTGTGTTGATCTCTGGAATGTGGAAATGGACAAGATGATGGAAATGATCACTCCTGAGAGCTCCTTCTCACAGAGTGGAGCTGAACTGCTCGTTTTCCAGGGATCTGGTGGTGATGAAGCAAGTGAGATGGAGACTCAGAGTGAGTCTGACTGAACACCATCTCCAGAGCCTGTTTGAAGACCTACTCTGTGGCAGTGTGGGCAACAAAGACATTATCCCTTTCTGCCACCAATGTACCATCCAGCAAAACTGGTTTGAGTGATCAGATGTCTACTGCATTCTGGCTCCTGAGAGGATAATGCAGACCACTCAACAACCTGTTATGAAAAACGTGCATGCCACTTTGCAGATGAAGTCACTCAGATCTGCTTTGACTTAGAGTGGCATAGTTGATACTGTCCCAGTGGATGTAAACCTCCCCCCCCCAGCCTTTTCAATAATAATGGATTCTTTTCAAATTGTATGCTCTGAGGACATGGACAGGATCCTTGGAGAAGTCAAAGCCAACACAGACCTGCTATACCCTTGTCCTATTTGAGTCCGTAAAAGGGCCAGAGGGGGACTTACCTAGTGGATGAAGGGAGTAGTCATTGTCTCTTTGAAACAAGACAATGTACAATTTAGATCCAGACTATCTGAAATTTTATGCAATTTGTGCCCCAAAAGTGTGAGTACTCTCATTGATACCAGTCGAAAAATATCTCACTGTTCCTGCAACAAAAATAAGGTGTTTTATATCTTCTTATTCTCCCACATGAAAATGAGAGAAGTGAAGTGTCATCTTTTGTCTGGTAAGGCAAGAGACCAAGAGTGAAATTTAACATATTACAAGACAGACAGAAAGAGAGAAAGGAAAAAGGTTTATGTTTGGTGGATTTAAGAGCATATTATTCTACATGTTTTTAGCATGTTTGAAAGATGGAATAACTTTGGGAAATGAAAGCTTGTTTCAGATAAAGAGTTCAGACTTAAACTTTGGGCTTCTGTTTATCTTTGGTATGATAATATAAAAGTCAATTGAATTTTTAATCGTTATCATGTCAGATGATCACCACTACATATGTGGAGTAGGCATAAAACTAGATTTCATTCAAGATTGCCTCTTCAATGTTCACCAATGCAAGTGTTTGGTTTTTTTTAACAGAGAAGTATATACTATGGTTAAATTGATGATTTACAAAGACATGTTGATAGTGGAGATAATGCAATTTAGATTTTGAAGAATTAGAATCAGAAGGATATATGTTAAACTAGGTTTGTTTATAGACCATTTTTTGAAAGATTTAAAATGGACAAAAACACGAGGGTTTGGAATAATGAAATCAGAGTTTGAGATTCATGACGAACATATGATTGCTAAAATGCAAAAACTTATTGTGATTTAAAACAGAAGGGGAATAAGAAAAAGATTGTATGGTGAAATATTGGTTCCTGTGTTCAAATGGAACAATGGAGAAAATGTGGACGCAGGCTTTGAAATTTACTTTGAGCTTTGATGTGAGGGAAAAGATATATGTCTATAGATATATAAATATAGATATACCTATAAAGAGGTATAGATGGTATCTAACTCCCAGCAGATTATAAAAAATGTTCAAAAATAGTTCAAATAAATGTGGGAAATGTAAAAATGTAGATATAGAATGGGGGACACCTGGCTGAACGAGACCACATGTGAAAGGGATATAGGAGTCCAAGTTGACCACAAGTTGAACATGAGTCAACAGTGTGATGCAGCAGCTAAAAAGGACAATGCAATTTTAGGTTGCATCAATAGAAGTATAGTGTCTAGATCAAGGGAAGGAATAGTGCCAGTCTATTCTGCTTTGGTCAGGCCCTATCTGGAATACGGTGTCCAGTTCTGGGCAAGACAATTCAAAAAGGATGCAGAGAAACTGGAGTGTGTCCAAAGGAGGGCAACTAAAATGGTGAAGGGTCTAGAAGCAATGCCCTATGAGGAACGACTTAGGTAGCTGGGGATGTTTAGCCTGGAGAAGAGAAGGTTAAGAGGTGATATGATAGCCCTATTTAAATATTTGAAGGGCTGTCATATTGAGGAGGGAGCAAGCTTGTTTTCTGCTGCCCCAAAGAACAGGACTTGGAACAATGGATGCAACCTCCAGGAAAAGAGATTCCACCTCAACATTAGGAGGAACTTCCTGATGGTAAGGGCTGTTCGACAGTGGAGCACACTCTCTTGAAGTGTGGTGGAGTCTCCTTCTTTGGAGGTCATTAAACAGAGGATGGATGGCCTCCTCTCCAACATCTGCCAGTGAAGACCCGGCTGAGAGAGTGTTTGTTTGCCCTCCTTCCACCTGAGCTCCTCCCATGCCTTAGCTCCTGGACTTAAGGAGGAGGAATGGCCCTCTTTCCCTCCTTTCCAACATTTCCAATGAAGACCAGGCTGAAAGAGTGTTCGTTTGCTTTTCTTCTACCTGGGCTACTCTCATGCCTTGGCTCCTGGTCTTAAGGAGGAGGAGTGGCCCTCTTTCCCTCCTCTCCAACATCTGCCAGTGAAGACTGGCTGAGTGAGTGTTTGTTTGCCCGCCTTCCACCTGGGCTCCTCCCATGCCTTGGCTCTTGGATGTAAAGAGGAGGAATGGCCCTCTTTCCCTCCTTTCCAACATCTGCCAGTGAAGACCGGCGGAGTGAGTGTTTGTTTGCCCTCCTTCTCCCTGGGCTCCTCCCATGCCTTGGCTCCTGGACTTAAGGAGGAGGAATGGTCCTCTTTCCCTCCTTTCCAACATATGCCAGTGAAGACCGGATGAGAGAGTGTTTGCTTGTCCTCCTTCTACCTATGCTCCTCCCATGCCTTGGCTCCTGGACTTAAGGAGGAGGAATGGCCCTCTTTCCCTCCTCTCCAACATCTGCCAGTGAAGACCGGCGGAGTGAGTGTTTGTTTGCCCTCCTTCCACCTGGGCTCCTCCCATGCCTTGGCTCCTAGATTTAGGAGGAATGGCCCTCTTTCCCTCCTCTCCAACATCTGCCAGTGAAGACCGGCAGAGTGAGTGTTTGTTTTCCCCCCTTCCACCTGGGCTCCTCGCATGCCTTGGCTCCTGGACTTAAAGAGGAGGAATGGCCCTCTTTCCCTCCTTTCCAACATCTGTCAATGAAGAGCTGGCTGAAAGAGTGTTTGTTTGCCCTCCTTCTACCTGGGCTCCTCCCATGCCTTGGCTCCTGGACTTAAAGAGGAGGAATGGCCCTCTTTCCCTCCTTTCCAACATCTGCCAGTGAAGACCGGCGGAGTGAGTGTTTGTTTGCCCTCCTTCCACCTGGGCTCCTCCCATGCCTTGGCTCCTAGATTTAGGAGGAATGGCCCTCTTTCCCTCCTTTCCAACATCTGCCAGTGAAGACCGGCGGAGTGAGTGTTTGTTTGCCCTCCTTCCACCTGGGCTCCTCACATGCCTTGGCTCCTGGACTTAAAGAGGAGGAATGGCCTTCCTTCCACCTCCTCTCCAACATCTGCCAGTGAAGACGTGGCTGAGAGAGTGTTTGTTTGCCCTCCTTCTACCTGGGCTCCTCCCATGCCTTGGCTCATGGACTTAAGGGGGAGGAATGGCCCTCCTTTCCTCCTCTCCAATATCTGCCAGTGAAGACCTGGCTGACAGAGTGTTTGTTTGCCCTCCTTCCACCTGGGCTCCTCCCATGCCTTGGTTTCTGGACTTAAGGAGGAGTCTTGTGTCTCCCCCCCCCTTTTTTTTTTTAAAGATCGTGTATAGTTCACATTCTTTCTAGGATTGGGATTGAGGGTTGAGAATGGGGATTATTTTCTTTTTACTTGTTTTGGTATGTTAATTGTTATGTATTTTGCTTTGCTAATTTTACTGTTACAAAAATTACTATGTATTTTGGTTGCTATAATTGTTATGTATTTTGTTAGTTATTGTTATTTTAAATTGCTATCTGATTTTATTGTTATTGCTTAATACATTGCCATTTGTTTTTTAATTCATGTATATTGTTATTGTGTGTATAATCCCCTCTGTTGTAACCCACCCCGATTGCTTGCTCAGAGGGGCGGACTAGAAATATTATTATTATTATTAATCTATCAGGGATGCTTTGATTGGGAGTTCCTGCATGGCCAGGGGTTGGACTGGATGGTCTTGTGGTCTCTTCCAAGTCTAAGATTCTATGATTCTAAACAGAAGATTGGAACTTTCTGCACATGTGGTAGACTTATATTGGACTAAAAAATCACTTAATGTTGGAAGACATTTTTTAAAGTTAAAATACAGTTGAAAGCAGAGATTTTCTTGCTGGGACTGTTAAATGAACAAATCAATAAGAAAATTTGGATGGACTTTACAGTCGATAATTACCACAGCTAGAACCGTGTATGCTAAAAGATGGAAATATGTTGTTATCCCAGCAAAAGATACTGGCTGATGAAGATAATGGAACTTGCTGAAATGGATAAATTGACAAAGTTGATTATGCAGAAATCTTTGTACAATTTTAAGAAAGATTGGGAATTGTTTATTATCTTTTTACAATCTCTCTTGAGCTTTATATCTGTTTGAGGCTTCAGAATTCATTTGTAATAGAAGCATAAATAAAATAACATATAAAGTTTAGTAATAGTGGACTATAACCATCAGTTTAGGGATGGGGAGTCAGTAATATTAGCATTGTTTAATTTTGTTTTGTTCAGTTCAGTTTGTAATAAAAAATGAGAGATGTGAGAATAGGCTGCTGGCTTGCATATTAGTGGGATGGTGACTGCTCTGGGTTTTAGTCCAGATTTGAAAGGAGCTATTCACAGTGCTGATACTGTCCTGAACATAGATTCAGGATTTTGACTATCTCTTTTAAAACCAAAAGAATATTCACTACACTGCTGCCACTAGAGTCTCCAGAGTCTACTGATGTTGAGGCTATTTGCATGTGGGCAGCATCCTTCAAGGAGATAAAGCTGATCTCCTTGCTCATGACCCAGTGTCCCAACTACAAAATACATACACAGTGTAAAAATTTAGCAAGCAAGGCTTGAAAAGTGGAATTAGAACAGGATAACACCATCTGTGGCTGTACATTATCACATCTGACACTATGTCTATCCAGTAGTTGGACAGACTTCCTCCATTCTCAATATGACATCCCTTCAAATGTTTAAACCGGGCTATCAAATCAACTCTTAACCTCCTCTTCTCCAGATTAAACACCCCCAGCTCCCTTGTGTAGGGTTATTATTTTATATGTTATGTGTGTAACTAAATGTTCTTTTTTAATTTGTACCTTTTTGCTTTGCTTTTAAACTTAAAAAGTTTTTTTTAAAGAAAGATTATTTCATCAGGATGATGGAAGTTTCAGGACAAGTAAAAGGCAAAAACTTCTGTGCATGATGTGTACTTAATGGAAATGGTTGCTGAAAATTGTAGTGATACAACACAATATCATTAGTATTACTTTTAAAAACATACTCCTTGGTTGTTCCTTACTCATTGCTTGAAACTCATGAGTAGCAAGTGGAATAATTCATGGCTAATGTCTCTACCAAATGCATCTGAGGAAGTAGACTTAAATCTATGAAAGCTCAGGCTGCCAACGTCTTTCTGTTAGTCTCAAAGGTGTTACTAGATCGCTCTACATACTGGTGTTAATATATTACTGTTGAATGTTCTTTTAAAAATTCAGAATGTGCCTCTGAATCCAACAGAATATTCCACATACCACAACAAGGTGACCAGTTATACCAGAAACCTTGTAATCTAAGCAGTTACATTGTATTTCAAAGTAATGTTTTCTCCCCCTCCTCGTCCACAAAAGGTAAGATGACGCTAGTAACATCTTTTCTAACCCTGTTCCTTCCTAGCAGGTTGATAGATGTTTTCATTTTGCTTATTTTCAGTCTGAGTTTCTTTCCCAGTTAAATTCACTCTCAAATAGTGTGACTCATGCTTGGTTGGTGTTGTTTTTTTAAACTTCAGTGTTCTTAACCTTGGGCTTTGTCAGCTCACATTAAGTCCCAAGGTAATTTTTCCCACATGGTGTGGCTTCAGAAAAACCAAAGAGCAAAAAGAAAAGAAAAGGCACTCATAGAATCATAGAGTTGGAAGAGACCACAAGGGCCATTCAGTCCAACCCCCTGACATGCAGGAACTCCAAATCAAAGCATCCCTGATAGATGGCCATCCATCCTCTGTTTAAAGACCTCCAAAGAAGGAGACTCCACCACCCTCCGAGGGAGTGCGTTCCACTGTCAAACAGCCCTTACTGTCAGGAAGTTTCTCCTAATGTTGAGGTGGAATCTCTTTTCCTGCAGTTTGCATCCATTGTTCCGAGTCCTGTTCTCCGAGGCAGCAGAAAACAAGCTTGCTCTCTCCTCAATGTGACATCCTTTCAGATATTTAAACAGGGCTATCATATCACCTCTTAACCTTCTCTTCACCATACTAAACATCCCCAGTTCCCTAAGGTGCTCCTCATAAGACATGTTTTCCAGGCCCTTCACCATTTTAGTCACCCTCCTCTGGAAGTGCTCCAGTTTCTCCACATCTTTTTTGAATTGTGGTGCCCAGAACTGGACACAGCATTATTCCAGGTGGGGCCTGACCAAAGCAGAATAGAGTGGCACTCTTACTCCTCTTGATCTAGACATTATACCTCTTGTTAGACCACAGTCTAAAATGACATTGGCCTTTTTAACTGCCACGTCACACTGTTGACTCATGTTCAATTTATGGTCTACTTGGAATCCTAGGAGCAGAACAGATGGGCAGGAAAAAGTGTCTTGAAGCTGCCTTTTCTGAAGCCATACTGAAACCCCACCAACCTCACTGCCAGCTCCCAAGACAGCTGGAGTGCTCATGTTGTGACCACATGACATGGCTTCAAGCCAGGAAGAAGCAGAAAAAAGTGGCTTCTTTTCGAAACCCCTTTTCTCTGCATAAGGACACTTTTCTGCTGGCTTCAAGGCATGTGTCATCTAAATGCCACAACTTCAAGCCAGCTGTAAAGCATCACTTTTTGCCTGTCTGTGGTGTGGTACAGATGGCCCTTTTGGGCCATCCCTGCGGTATGATTATGGCTGGGGAGTGCACAGCATTCGCACACTCCTGAGCCCTAGCATGTAACAACATCTACGTCATTACGTAGCACCATTTATAGATGGAGCTGCACAGTTGCCACTGCGTAAAGGCGCCCTATGGCACCTTTTGTTTTTAGTCTGTCACAACTGCAATGCTAAAAAATAGCAGGGAGGGCTGCTCTTTTTTTTTTACTGCTCACCTTTGCTGCAGCTTCTAGCTGCTGTGGCAAAGGTCTGCAGCAAGAAGAGGAGGCTACAAACCACCCTTTTGGGGTGGTCTGTAAAGCCCCTGTTTAGCCCACTAGTTGATTCTGCAAAGATAAAATAAAATTTTAATCTGAACCACTACAACTCATTTTTACCTGTAGGCTTTCAGGAGTACAACACCAGTCCTGTTTATTTCTCCTTTTGTTTTGGTCATTCTTCCTGACCCCATTTAGCACACTGTGATTCCTAACCCCTCTCCCACACTTTTCTTGGGCTGATAGCTATTTGCAGAGAAAACCAGAATCAATCAATGCTTGAATTTCTTAACTTCTCATACATTTATAGCATTTTAAGGGAACATACTGCAATTCATGCAAGCCATTCTGTCTTATGACTCAAAGAATCAGAGAATAGTAAGCTGAGTTTAGAAACTTTTATGTCTTCTCTGGTTCTCAGATGTGAGGGGGACCAGCAGTGATTTTCACCACTAATGTACCATGGACAAGCACCATACACAACAACTTCTGCTTTTGGAAACTTGCTGCAGACTGTTAGCAATTAACTTATGGCTGGCACCAGTCCACAGATCATTGCTTTGAGCAGCACTGCTTTAGATCTTCCCCTCAAATACCTTCCCTGAAGTCTGTTGAGCAGCTTTGGCTTCCATCTCATCCCCCTCTCTGGCTCTGATGTGCTCCTCTGTCTTGTCTCTCTCCCTTTTTCTTGGGGTAGGGGGCATGCTTCACATGGAACTGTGAGATTGCTGCCTCCCCACATTTACTTACACTAAAGAGATTAGAAAATTCTGGGAGACAGAATCATGATAGAAATCATATACAATTCATGGGTGTTAAAATCCCATTTTAAATAATGGGGTAGTAAAATGGTGTCCCTTATATAAAATGGCAAAATGAAGATTTGCTTTTTTTTGGGGGGGGGGGGGGATGGGAATATTTTAAAGCTGAGCATGGCTGAATCCATGGGTGTAGAATCTATGGATATGGAAGGCTGACTGTAACCTAGAGGAGGCCCATTTGATCAATTCAGTTTATCTATGTTTTGATTCAACACTGAATTGATTCAATTGGGTGGGACAAACTACTAGGATGCAATTGAAGCCAAGATCCTGCTTCAAGGAAATTTAGCTTAATGTTGCTCACAGTGTTGCACTAAGCCACTTTGTTACAGAATTGCAACATTGCACAATCAAATGTGCATTTCACACTGACAAGAAATACACAATGCAGAACCCTTTGCAACCATACAATCATGTGCAATGTGCAATAATGAGCAATAGCACCACAGGTATAACTCTGTTTCTGTATCCTACAACTAAATACAGCCATTGCACATCAGCCACAAAAAATGTCCACTCACTTTCATAAAGGAACCTATACATTCAGAAGATACCAACAGGATTCCAAGCCATATCTACTTCCCCTCTCTTTAAATAGAAAAGCATCACATTTATACAGGCCTAATAAGCACTGTGTCTCCTCCTGTCTGGACTCTAACAGGTGCAGCCAGAGATCTGTGCAGTTTGGCTTGTTAACCAGTCTGCCTTCATTGGCTTGCAGCTCCACTCCCACCTTCTTGAATAGAAGCCAAGAGCTGAGAAAGAACATCAGACCTAATTACCTTCAACAAAAGAAAATCAGTTAATGGGCAGCTCAGATCCAATGGGCTCTGGGCTATTGGACCGAGGTAGCTGCTGTGTCATTTCTTCACTTTTCCCTTGCAAAAAAGGCCAGGAAAAGAGGGGACAGTATTTTTTTTTCTGAATTCTGAGATCAATTACAAAAAGAATAGCATGTCCTATGCATCACTTGGCAGACAGAGTTTCTTATGCTCTTCTTTAAAAAGGGAGTGAAAGAAAGCCCCATTACTTTTCCTGACAAAGAAATGTTAGAGACACAAATCTGGTTTAAGATGTGAGTCTGTTGGGTTAGATGTGAGAACAGTGGTGATAAAAGCATGAGACAGAAAAGTGTTTCAGATATGCAGTTTCTTGGCTTTTCTAGGAACTAAGAAGGTATTTGAACTATTAAGGACTGTATCACACATAAGGTGATAAGGCTTATAAAGTGGCACAGTCTGGTTAGTCTAGCAAAAGTAACTATACTGGGTTGGAGAAAAGCATTATTGCACAGCTCTTCAAAAGTGTGATGGTGCTGCTTCTGTTCTGGCCTCTGCCTTCTGCACACTGGCCTCCCTTACCTAACCCTTCCCCGGCATGCCATTTTGGTCTATATATTTTATTTATTTTTAGTGCAATTGCATGATCATGGAAATCTATGAGGTAAAAAAAAGAAGATATGAAATTGAAAAAAAGAAAAGGGGGATGGGAGGAGAGGAGCAGAATTGTGCTGATTTGCACCACGTGGGTGCCTGCGTATCAGAACTGCTTTGTGAGGAACTAATCACACTTTCTCAATAGTGAAAGGTATTGGGGGAGGGCACTGATGGGTTGTGCCCATCAGTGAAAAGGAGCACTCCAGCTGCGGATGGACTACACTTCAGCTACTGGACAGGCATAGTGACATGTGATAAGGAATGGACACAAATGCTGCTATTCTGCTCTAATTCCAGCTTTCAAGTGTATTGTGATGACATTCTAGGTCTCCATCAAATACAGAGAGCCAGCTTGGTGCAATGGATAAAGCACTGGATGATGAGTCTGGAGTTCAGAAATCAAATCTGTGCTCACCCATGAAAACCCACTGGTGTCCTTGGGCAACTCACATCCTCTCAGCCTCAGGGGAAGGCAATGGCAACCCCCCTCTGAACAAATCTTGCCAAGAAAACCCCATGATAGGCTCATCTTAGGGTTGCCATAAGTTGGAAATGACATGAAGGCACACAATAACAGCTCAATCAAAACTTGAGTTGTATATTCTTTAGTTATCAGACAGGAGATCCTGGTAAAATTTCATCAAGCAACTTCTTGTTCTCTGATGGGAAGAAACAATGGAATGATAATGCTATTGCATAACCAAGGTCCATAACATTATTATTTCTAAAATAGTCTCAGGGGGCATGTGTTTTCTTTCCTGGTAATATTATAATCATCAAATGATTAGGATGACACACTGGGGTTGTGTAGTGTAAGGCTTCACATTACATTAATTGCATGACACAACCCATGGCCCCATTCCCACTACATTTGGATTCGAAGTGTGAAGTGGGCTGTACCACCCTTGATCACACTCGAATGGATTTACGATCCTCATTGGATCGATCAGTGGAGGAAAGGACTGGGTTAAAAGCAAATAACCCAGGCTTTCCTCACACTAGTTTCAAAGTGGTCTTTTTTGGAAAACGTGATTCTGAAGCGTTTCCAGTAAATGGGAACGCTAGTCAGAATAGCATTTTTTTAAAAAAAAATTTGGGTGGGGGCATTGATCGCAAATGCAATCTTGTGCACTTGCGAAAGATTGCATTTGTGATCACTGTAAAGGATAAAAAAACCTCTCTCTCTCACAAACACCCACACACATACACTAATCCCCTGTTCCTTTGAGGGGGAGGAATCAATCCTTCCTTCCCTCTTTCCACTTTTCTTCCTTCCTTCCTTCCTTCCTTCCTTCCTTCCCTCCCCCCCTTACTGGGGGAGGGCTCTCTGCTGCTGCTGCCTCCCTCGCTGCTGCTCCCGACAGCAGCGCCTCCTCCTCCTCCTCCTCCTCCTCCTCCTCCTCCTCCTCCTCCTCCGGGCCCGTCCTGCTCCCATCAGCCCTGGGAGGAGCATGGGCCCTGGCAGCAGCACAGCACAGGGCCCGTCAGCTTCGGCCAGGAGCAGGACGGGCCCAGCAGTGGCGGCGGTGGCGGCAGCGGAGGAGGAGGAGGAGGAGAAGGAGGAGGCACTGCGCTGCTCACTGCTCGCTGCTGCTGCTGCTGGGCTCCTGGGCCTTCCATTCCCTCCTCCTCCTCTGCCGCCGCTGGGCCTGTCCTGCTCCCATCAGCCCCGGGAGGAGCATGGGCCCTGGCAGCTGCACGGGCCCAGTGGAGGAGGAGGAGGAGGAGGAGGAGGAGCTGCTGCCGGGAGCAGCAGAGAGGGAGGCAGCAGCAGCAGAGAGCCCTCCCCCAGTAAGGGGAGAGGGAAGGAAGGAAGGAAGGAAAGAAAGAGGGAAGAGGAAGGAAGGAAGGAAGGAAGGAAGGAAGGAAGGATTCCCCCCCCCCAAAGGAACAGGGGATTAGTGTGTGTGGGTGTGGGTGTGTGAGTTTTTTTCCCTTTACAGTGATCGCATTTGCGATCAATACCCCCAACCCCCCCAAAAAAAGAAGAGAAGGGAGGGGAGAGTTGGAAGGAAGAAGAAGGAAGGAAGGAAGGAAGGAAGGGGGGAAGGAAGGAAGGAAGGATTCCCCCTCCCCCAAGGAACTGGGGATTAGTGTGTGTGTGTGTGTGTTTCCTTTACAGTGATCACATTTGCGATCAATATTCCCACCCCCCCCAAAAAAAGATTGGGGGTAACGGGCTGTCATCCTTCCCTGGCAGCTCCAGTGGGAATTACAAGCGTTCCCGTCTGAGAAAGTCGTTCCAAACAAGGCCCCTTTTCATAGTGTGAATGAGGGGCCTTTTGGAATCGCTTTCCTAAGCGGAGCACAGCCCAGTCCCAATGCGGATTTTTTCCGCAAGTGGGAATGGGCCCCATGTGTTGAATGGTTTTGATGCACAAATGAACCAAGACAGAAAACTGGATGCACAATGTGGATCCATGTACACTAGGACAACGTGTGTACCTTGGTTCCGCAACCTTCACCTGAAAAAAAAATGTCTAGCTGTTTCCCTAAGTGTGTTGCCATCACACATTATTCCACATTGTACACCATTTCACACATGCAGAAGACACCAACAAGATTCTGGACATTTAATTCTTTGCCTAGTATCCTGTTAGGGACATATGCATGCTCATGTTTCCCCTGTGCATGTAAATGTCCTTTTTTAAAGGGACTGTATATTCCCTCCCTCCCTATGCAGCACCAAAGACTCTCCCTTGAATTTACAGAACAGTCACAGAAACCCCTTCCCCCCACAGCTGTTCCCTGCATTATAGGGAGCAAGTAGGATTGTGGAGGCAGATATGAAATGATAACTTCATCAGTGAGATCCTCCAGGGGTCTCAGTGCTACTGGAATTATTTTGCATCTGATTATGGGAACATAGCCAGATACTTCTGCAGTCCTGCTTGCCTCTGTTTGTGAAGAACTCACATGTTTTTAATGCCAAAGTGGTTGCTCAGGACTGTATGGTTTGGAAAAGCTGCTGTGTGTGTGTCTCTTTTATACAGTCTTTACACTACATTGTTCCTCTCTGTATTTAGGGTAAAAATAAGATAGGAAAATATATTTGTTCTCTGATTTAAATAAATGGTGCTCAAACTATTCTCAATAAACTGCCAGCTAAACAAATGTATTTTCAATGTACTTTAATCAAGGAATTCATGCAGGAGAAAGCAACTATGGTGCTGAACAGAGACTGGTAATATAGTTGTTATTAAAAATCTGGTGGGATGTCAAAGAGAAAAAGTAATCAGACAGTACAGTGGCCTTTTCCCCACCCAGAAATGTCATAAACATAGGGTTGAATTAGACTGATGCAATTTCTTTTTTCCAGGTCTTTCTTTAATGTTTCCATACATCATAGACATACTAGCTATAGTGGAAAAACTGGAAATTGCAGGAGCGCTGTTGCTCTTGGCTCACACAGTCCTTCTCTCCACAGTGGTTTTTGCCATGAATGTGTCAGAAGTGCTTTGTAATTTTCCAAAGTAGCATTATCAGATTAAAACAGCAGTTGGTAGTATAATGCAAAAGTAATAACATCACCAGAGTTAAGGAAAGCAGATACACAGTATTAGAGCTACAGCTAGAGAAGAGGGCAGAATTATTTTTCAGCCACATTGATCATGAGAATTATCCATGGGTAAAATCTTTTACTATTCTTAGAAACTGTAGGGTTCTTTAGTATAGAAAAATGTGCATAAGAGGAGGCATGATACAGGGTGCACATGGTGTGGAGCAAGTATGTAGCAAAGTCAACCAAGTGAAGCTCTTTCTCACCAAGTCTTTGTAATGCCTTCTCAGCCCCATTTTCCTCCTCATCCTCTGTCTAGTTACAAGTTTTTAAACCAGCATTGGCACTGCAAAGATGGTGAAGGAGGGCTGGAGAAACACAGGGGCTTCCTAGATTGGCAAAAAGAAGTGTGTTCATGGCTGCATGAAACTCTAGCCTTTAGATGAGAAAAAGGGAAAGTGTGCCATGAAAACGCTTTTTTTTTTTTTTTTTTTTTTGCATTTTAGGGGAGAAGAAGTGCCTTTAAAAAGGTGCTGGTTTTCCCAGCTTCTTTTTTAAAAACTGCGGAACAGCGTAGCTCTATCTAAAGGCTGTGGTGCGGCTGCTAAGCATTAAAGAAAAGGCAACTTGGACTTCCGGTGGCATGGCGGAGCGAGAACCTACCTCTCTTTACCACTCCGGGAGGGAGGTTGCTGTTCCATGGATTCTCTAAAAGACAACGACTCGCGGGAAATATAAAGTGTCTCCTCAGAAAGGGGAGAAGGAGAGGGGCCCAAGAATAACCTTCAGTGCTCCGGGGCGATCCGGAAATCAAGGCAAGGAAGATCGGCCGTGGAGGAGACGCCGGAGGGGCACGGGAAAGGTTTGGGCAAGCCAGGTCCGGGGACGGGCCGCTGCTTTGCGGCACAAGCTCCGCCGCCGCCGCTTTTTAATTTGGAATATTAAAGACAATTATAAACTCCTTTTTTCTACTAGGAACTTACCTTCTAATATAAAATTTCACTGCGGCAAGATGGATCGAGTTGGCATAGTTTAGTAATCTGTAAAGAAATAGACAAGAATCGAGACATTGCTTACTTCTTTTTTTTTCTTTTTGATCAACTCTGTTTAAAGTTTGGAAATATAAAAGAAAAAACAGAAAAAACAGAAAACTTTATCTCAAGGATTTATAAATCTTAGTGATGAACTATAAGAAAATCCCCGATCGATTTAGAACCCTGAGTACAAACTAAAAGTCCGAGACGGGACAGGATCTTGTTGGACAAGGACAAAGAAATAGAGGAAGCGACATCGCCATTTTGTACCTCTGGGATCGGACTTTGGATTGAACTGTTTGCTACAAAAATTCTTTTTCCTTATTTATAAGTTAGGTATAAAATTAATACATGAGATAGAGTTACAATATAAACTTTTCTACCCCTCGCAACACTGAGTTTGCGATAGCCGGCTATAATTCGAATTGGATGGACTTGGATTAGCCTGGGGAAACGTGGCCGGCTTTGGGGAAAAATAGAATCACAACGCGACTACTATAACTGACATTTTGTTTCCTTGGTAAAGTGTTTATATCAAAGAATAGAACTGCATTGTAATCTTGTAATTATTGGGGAAACCGGTGTTGGAAAGATTACATGAGATTCGATTCGGATGAATTGATCGAATGAGATATTGCCTGGTAAAAAGGGAAAGACAGCGAATTGTTGCGTTTAACATACACTGATTAAAATAAAGTGAACGGACTAGAACTATTCTCCAAGACTAAAGAAAGAAAAGAAAAGGACTAATACTCAACTATTAAATAACAACTAATTTAAGTAACACTCTGCTGTATAAGACTGGGACACAAGTGTTTTGAACGGATGATCGGGCGACTTCGTAAACGCAGCAGGAAAGAAAACGGGGACACGGTCGCCAAGCGAAGAAGGGAAACAGCTTGAAAGGAGGATTATATTAATAAATGAATGAAAGTTAGATTGGAATTAATTATGTTGGGTTAAGCAATCTAAATCAATTCTAAATCAATTCTAGCGGTTTTCTTAATTAAGTTTTTTTTTTTTTTGATAAACTGTTAACGGTTACTGGGAAGATATTTTGGAAATCTGGGAAAAGGGGATGAGGGGGGATTGATTGGGATTTGACTGAAGATCGACTGCTATAATACACTATTATATTATTTTGTTAGTTACTCAATTTTTGGTAATCAGGGTCCTAACTGCTATAATTGCCAAAATTATACATTTACCAATACTTTTATTCCTGTTTTATTAAGATTGTGTGAAGTGTTGCTATTGGGGAAACTTGGAAGAACATAAGCAATTTAAATACTTAGCATTTGATTTATTTTCCTGCCAATGCTGCACCGTTCCCTCTCTTTATAATTCTACTATTGGGTTAGTGTACAACTATATAAGTAAGTTTGAGTGATTGAATACTTAGCACTTTGATAGCACATTTCTCCCTCCTTTTATTCAGTGACTAATTAAATGTGTTGCATTTGATATTGCAAATATTACAGTGATATTGTAATTATAGTGATACTGCAAGTAAGGGGGTGTGATTTAACTAAGAGGGGAAATTGAGACAACAAGTGGTGAAGCTTTTGTGGTGCTTTATTTGGAAAAGAGAGAGTAGCAGTATAGGGTTGATTAGTGAGTAAAAGGTAAGAGAGGGGTGCTGCTAAGAAATTTTAGGAATTTGAGAATTAATAAGAAGAAATAGCTGCAAGATATCAGAAATAGGTATTCGAAGGGTACCAACTACCAGGGTAAAGCTATTGTGAATAGTAAACAGTGCTTAAAGAGATTGAGAACTGCGATTCTCTACTGATTTAAGAGACCAAGCTCTTGATATACTTACAGATATAGGTGGAGAAGTAGCATTCAGCAGGGGACAAAGTCAGTGGTTGGCTCACACCTAACGCCCCCACTAGGACTAAGAAAAGGGAAAGAGAAAGAAGGAAAAGGGAAAGACAGTAAGATAGCTAGAAAGCAATAATAACAACAATAACAAACCCTCCCACCAAATTCCAAAACAATATATATAGAAGTTAGAAGTTCATTAACAAGTCAAAACTATTAATTTCGTGAAATTTTGTAAAAATATATAGGTATAAATACTATATTAAGAATCAATTGGAATAAGATCCTAAATTATATATTTAAAAAGGAGGAAAAAAAAATAAAATAAATAAATTAAGGGAAAAGAGAAAGGGGAAGGAAAAGAAAAAAAAGAAAAAGAAAATAAAGAAGCAGCTAGTAACTTAAAATGGCTTCAACAAGGAGAGAGAAAGAAAGACAGGCGCAGGCCACGGCTTTAGCAAATCAAAGAAGACTCTCCACATCTGACTCCAATATGAATTTGATGGAAGAAATGAAAAGACTACATATGGAGCTAAAAAACGAAATTTGGGAATCAAGAGAAGAAACAAGACGTGAGATAAGAGAATCGAAAGAAGAGACAAAGAAAGAATTGAAATATGAAGCCAACAAAATAAGACAAGATTTGGATAAAATTAACAAAGATATGGAAAAAATAACTGAGAAAATGGGAAAAATAGAACAGAAGACGAAGAAAATGGAGGAAAAAATAGAAGACTTAAATAAATACCAGCAGGAGGATCAGGATGCGATTTTAAAATTGGAAATTAAGCAAAGAGAAAAATGCGTGAAATTGAGAGGCCTACCGGAGCAAGTAAACGAAAACCTATACAATTTCTTGACACCCTACCTGGCTAGATATTTAGACGTTCCGATGCAACAGATGCAATCCGAAATAGACAGGATGTATAGATTAAATTCCAATACAGCTAAGTTGAAGAAACTTCCAAGAGACATAGTGATTTATTGGGTAAGGAAACAAATGAAGGATAATTTTATTCAAAAGAACTTTAAAACAAGATTTGTAATACGGGGAACGGAAATCCAAGTTTTTAAAGATATTCCGGCTGAAATTTTGAGACGTAGGAAGGATTACCAATTTTTAACTGAACAATTGAAAAGATACAGGGTCCCCTTTAGATGGGAGGAAATAGAAGGACTTTCGGTGACATGGAACCACAGAAGGATCAAGCTGAATTCAGTTGAGAAAGCGGCGGAATTTTGGAAAGAATACAGGAAGGAAATATCTAAACGTTCAACTAACAGGTTTGAAGACGATAAATATCTAGAAGAAGAAGAAGAAGGCAAACAATTGAGAACTTCAAAGATAAGAGAGACGTTAGAAGAAAGGGAGGAAGAAGAAGAAGTGTTATCAGAAAGTGGAAAAATCGAAGGAGCTACAGGCTTGGATAAAAGAATTGTAGAAAGCGAAGAAGATAGCAAAGAAGAAGAAGAAGAGACAGATTTTGAAAAGGAATCCCTGGAAGAGAAAAACCGTTAGCAACAAGGGGACCCCGCAAAAGAGAAAAGAAGAGGGTAGGGAGGGAGCAAACAAAGTCGGTAGGGTAAAGAAAGAAAAAACACTTACCTGATAGAAGCGAGTATTGCTTGATGAAGATTTTAACGTGGAATGTAAAGGGATTAAACCTAAAAGGGAAAAGAAAAAGAATAAATTATTATCTAGAAAAACTAAATTGCGATATTGTATGTATCCAAGAAACACACATAAAGAAAGCAGATAAAAACCTAATAAGATTTAAAAAATTAGGAAGAAGTTTCATATCAGCAGCAAAACAAAAGAAAAAAGGGGTGGCAATCTATATAAGGTGTGACATTCAGGCCAAAGAAGTTCTTAACGATTGTAATGGACACTATGTAGGCGTTGAAATTGAATGGCAAGGGGAAAAAATCACAATATTAGGAATTTACAGTCCTCTAGAAAACAAAAGTCTATTTTATGACAAATTACAAAAAGAATTAGAGAATTTGGAAAGAAACAAAATTTTAATGCTAGGTGATTTTAATGGAGTAGTAGAACCCCAAATAGACAGGAAATCCGATAACAACACTAAAAATAATCAAGGGAAACTTCCGAGGTCCTTTTTCAAATTGACCGAAAACCTAGGACTATGCGATGTATGGAGATTGTATAATAGAGACAAACAGGACTTTACATTTTACTCCTTTAGACATCGCTCATTGTCAAGGATAGATATGATTTGGGTACCTATATCTCTTATTAAATTAGTTAAAACTATAGAAACACTGCCTAGAATAATATCTGATCACAATGCAGTTATGTTAACATTCAATCAAAAAAAGAAAGTATATACTTGGAAGGCAAAGGACGATCTATTGTTAGATAAAAGTGCTATAGATAAGATAAGGGAAGCCATCTTGTTGTATTTTAAAGAGAATTTGACCCCAGATACAAAAATGACTAATATTTGGGATGCAGGGAAAGCTGTCTTTAGAGGATTATTGATTAACCAAGAAGCATATATTCGAAAAAAACAAAAAGAAAAAGAAAATGCGATTGTAAAATTGATAGAGACAAAAGAAGAAGTATTAACAAAGAATCCAGGGAATACTAAAATAATAGAAGAATTAGATATACTTAGAAAACTAGAAAACAGAAAGATTACATTAGAAATAAGCAAAGGGTTAAAAAAAAGAAACAAAAAAACTTCGAGTATGCTAACAAAGTAGGGAAAAACTTGGCTGAATTGTTAAAGAAAAGACAAAAGATAAGAACAATCTGCGAGATAAGAGAAGAAGACAAGATATTAAATAATCAGGAAGAAATCAAAGAGGCCTTTGAGAGATTTTACAATGATCTGTATAAAGAGCAAAAGATAGATACAGTTAAGATCCAAGAATACCTGAATGAACCCGAAGAAACATTTATAAGCCCCTCAGAACAACAATTCGAAAATCTTAATAAGCAGATCTCCAGTGAAGAGGTGAGAACGGCCATTCAGAATTTGAAGGACAATAAAGCACCAGGGCCTGATGGATTCACTGGACTCTTCTATAAAACGTTTAAAGAAGAACTCTGTGGCCCATTACAAAAGACAATGAATGTAATCTTAAAAGAAGGAGTCCCAAAATCCTGGAGGGAAGCAGAAATAACATTATTGCCAAAGGAAGGGAAAGATACAAAGGACGTAAAAAATTTTAGGCCCATCTCTTTGTTAAATGTTGATTATAAGATATTCGCTTCAATCCTAGCTACAAGGTTCAAAAATTACTTAAAAGACTGGATTAGTCAAGAACAAAGAGGTTTTTTGCCACAAAGGAAAATGTGTGATAATATAAGAATAGTTCTAAACATCTTGGAATCCTATGAGAAGCGCAGAGACAAAGAATTAGCTCTGATATTTCTAGATCTGGAAAAGGCGTTCGATACTGTTAATTGGAATACCATCTTTGAGATTTTAAATAAAATGAACTTAGGTACGAATTTTATAAATTGGATAAAAGAGATATATAAGGAACAAAAGGCAAAAATTATCATTAATGGAGAAAGAACAAATTGGATAAGTATCAACAGAGGAACTAGACAAGGCTGCCCATTGTCCCCATTATTATTTATAACTGTAATAGAAAGATTAATAAAAAGGATCAAGAATAATTCTCATGTACAAGGAGCGAAAATCAAGAGCCATACTATTAAAACTAGAGCATTTGCAGACGATTTAGTTGTCTTTTTAAATAACCCCTGCAGTAATGCAGATCATTTAAACGAGACAATTGACAGATTTAGTAAAATTGCTGGATGTAAGCTTAATAGAGATAAATCGGCAATTTTAACTAAAAACCTGTCCAAAGAAAAAGAAAAGAAATTAACAGAAATTACAGGGATAGAAATTAAGAAGAAGGTAAAATATCTTGGTATTATCATTTCCAATAATTTAGGCGACTTATTTGAAAATAACTACAATAAAACTTGGAAGGAAATTAAAAAGAAATTGGAAAGTTGGAATAGGTTACATTTGACACTGCTGGGGAAAATAGCGGCTATTAAAATGTCGATACTGCCAAAAATGCTATTCCTGTTTCAAAATCTCCCCATTGTAATCAAGGACTCATTTTTCAAATTGTGGCAGAGAGATATAAGTAATTTTATCTGGCAGAAAAAGAGACCTAGAATTAGGCTAAAAATTATGCAAGACGCGACTGAAAGAGGAGGACTTGGACTCCCAAATCTGAAATTGTATTTTGAGGCCTGCTGCCTGTTGTGGGTAAAAGAATGGATCACTTTAAGCAATAAGGAACTCTTGGACCTGGAGGGAGAGGATTTAGCGTTTGGTTGGCATGCATTCCTGGGCTATAATAAAATTAAAGCTTACAAGAACTTCAATACTCATTGCATCAGAAAATCTTTACTAAAAGTATGGGAAAAATACAAGCCCAGGATCATGCCGAAAATGACGCTTTGGTTCTCCCCCCAGGAGGCCATTCAAAGAACTGAAATAAAGCAGACCACTAATTGGATTACTTATGCACAACTATTGAAAAAAGATGCAACTGGCAGCTTGGAATTGAAACAGCTTCAGGAAATAATTGAAGAGGGATACAAATTAAATTGGTTCGGATATTGGCAAGTCAAGGAACGATTTAAGATCGACTCTAAAACACTAGGATTCGAAAAGGGAAAAAATAAGTTTGATAAAATAATATTAGGAGAAAATATTAAATGGATAAAAGAACTATACAAATTACTCTTAGAATGGTACGAAGAAGAAGAAGTAGTTAAGGAAAATATGGTTCAATGGGCAAAAAATCTTGGGTATCCAATAAATTTAGAAAAATGGGAAAAAGTATGGAAAAAAAGGTTAAACTATTCGGCCTCTCAAAATCTAAAAGAAAACTTCTATAAGATCTATTTTAGATGGTATTTAACGCCAGACAAAATATCTAAAATCTTTAAATCAACGAGCAACTTATGTTGGAAGTGCCACCAAGAACCAGGAACCTTATTTCACTGCTTATGGTCCTGCAAAAAAGTAAAGAAGTACTGGATTAGGGTAAACGAAGTGATAAATATAATAATAGAAAACAAGCTAAATTTTACACCAGAAACTTTTTTGTTAAATATGTGGAATGATGAACTGGATAAGGGTTATGGTAAAATTTTATATTATTTGATATCCACGGCGAGGATTACTTTAGTACAGCAATGGAAGAGTAAAAAAGTACCTAGTCTCAAAGAATGGCTTATTAAAGTGTTGGATGCAATCGAAATGGACAAACTCACCTCCTTAATTAGAAACCAGGAAACAGAGAGAATAGAAAAGGAATGGGGTAAAGTATTAAATCACATAAAGGATATATGGGGGGAATTAGCGATATTAGGATGGGAAATAACAAAATTATCAATTAATTCATGATAGGACAAACTAGACTAAGGATGGTTGGTTGTTAGTGATATCAACAAATGCCAGAAACACGAAAGGGGTAATGGAAAAAATGTATGTACATATGTATATGCTAATGTATACTTGAAACAACTATGCGCTATATCGCAGTACACGCAGAGAAATAAGCGAGCATAAGCTTTGTAAAATCTCTAAATAGACTGACAAGGGAAAGAATTTTATAAATGTTTACAATTTAAAGCGAGAGCTACAAAAATGCATCAAAGGAAAAGACTATAGGTTACATTAGATTGGCATAAGAAGGTGATACATAGGTGCAAGGATACCTAGTGGGAAAAGGAAAGAAGTCAAGAATGAATGGAGAAGAATGGAAGATTGAAGGTTAAAGTAAGTTGCGGAGGGTATGAGAAGGTTGTAATGTATGAGAGTGATAGACAGAATGGAAGGTGAGAGAGAAGATGTGTAAGGAGAAAGAAGCAGTGGGAGGTATAGATGGAACAAAGAAGAAGATGGTTTGGAAAGGGGTTGAGAAAGGAAGGATATTGAGATTAAAAGGAAAAGGAAAACCAAGGATTAAATGTATATAGTTGAAAAATATGTTGGTGAAGTCTATTTGACGAATACCTATTACTTATGAAATGTGCTTGTAAGTAAGGGAATGTATATAGGATTAGAAGGATCTTCAGTTTTCACAGCAAAATACTTTGTCTTTGAAAAGATTACAATGTAACTTATATGGTTATAATGTTTAGTAACACTATTTCCTTCTGTAACACTGTTTCTCTATGTAACCTTGGCCAAACCCTCAATGAGATAATTGTATGTGGATGTTTTTAATTGTAAAATAAAAAATTAAAAAAAAAAAAAAAAGAAAAGAAAAGGCAACTTCATGTCACACTTTCTTGCCAATCTAGAAAGCCCTACAGTCTTTTAGTGTTGGGTTGCAGCAGTGTGTCTGAAATAAGCTAAATAAGTATTCTTTCTGTTCAAGCTAATCCTATTTTAATTGTGTAGTATACTTGCCTACAATAGCATCTGCCAGCAGAATCCCTTACTAAGTATATGTGAAACAGCAAAACAGAAAGAAAGGGTAAAAGCAAATGAGGGAATGGTTTTGAGTTTTCCCTGGTGGTGTCCATACTAACGAGAAAACCTGGCTTATCATTGGGATTTCTGGATCTGCAGGAAGGGTGAGCTGTCTGCACAACCATTACCCAGGACAGGCTAATACTAGCAGCACTTCCCAGACAGAGTGACCAGCCTCCTCCTTATTGGGGACATGTTCTACATTTCAACCTTCTTTCCAGGAGGAATTCCAAATTGTCCTCCATTTTGAGCATGACTAAGGAGTTCATCACATGGGAGGAATTTATCTCAGTTTCGAAAGAAATGGAAGTGAGGCCAGTTTGGAATTGAGTAAATTCACTAGTTCAGCGAATTTACTTGATTGCATATTGACACCACATTATGTTCAGAACTGCCCGAAATTGCCTTCCAGTGCCCAAAATTACGTGTGATAGTTTCTCACGCAATCGCGCGAAACCCCATTATTGCGTTCAGAAGGACTTCCCTTTGCCCAAAAGTGTGTGTGATCAGCTTTCACGCAATCATGCGAAACCCCATGATTGCATTCAGATTGCCATTGGATTATACTTCCAATTCCCTTCGTGTGATAAACTCCTTAGAAGCCAATTTGCTGTTCCCCTGAAAGAAATTTTGTCTAACTGGGCAGCCTGTCCTTGCTGCAAATAGGGGGATAGGACAGATCCTTCTAAAGTTCTTGTTTCCTAGGAGCAGAAGCAGATAAGACTTGACCCCAGAGCTTGGAATGCTTCTGCTTCTTGGAGGGGGCAGCAAATGTGTTAGGCAATGGGCTGCTTGAGGACACAGTGCAAATGTTGAAAGGTTTTGTTTCCCTTAATTTCAGCACAGTGGACAAATGGAAGGAATAATCTAAATGTAGATTCAGTCAAGGATTTGTTGCTAGTAAAGTACACTTTTCTATAAGTATATTGCCAGACTAAAAGGCATTCTAAAGTAGATAAGGTCATCAGAAAAATACATTTGAGTACATAATAAAATTCAGTATATGCAATATATAGTATATAGCAATATATGCTATAAATAAACAATATGAAATGAATTTATATTTATATTAGTGCTTTTAGATTTTAGTTGGTAATTTCTTACATTTTTCTCAAATGTCCTACATTTTATGGTGCCTTATCCTCCTTTGTGATCAACACATCTGGTCTCCCTGTGCCCAGGAGATCCTTCATCTTCTTCTTCCATGGCTTGTGGAGGCAACAACTGTTCTACTGAGCATCAGTGTGCTGTACTGATGGTATTGTTGTGCTAATGCACACCTGTGCAATCAATCTGCACATCTGGGAAAGGAATGGCACCAGAGGAACCACTCAAACTTGAAAGTGAAAGTGCTGTGGCAAGGAACTGGAATGGAAGTGTCAGGTAGGAAGAGTTTTCCAGCTCACTTGCCCACCAATGTTCTTTTATGCATTCTGACTCTGGTGCACAGTCCACACATTCAGGGGATTGTCTGTTTCAGAGCAAATGGGAACTCTTTTTGGGGACTCTTTTTACACCAGAGAATCACCCTAGAGTGTGAATTGGATCCATATTTTTCCTGTTTGGGCCCCATGCATCATCAAAAAAGGTCAGTAATGTTACTGTTCCTCTATGTGGAGTAAAAGGGCAGAAATGTTTCTGTTCCTCTATGTGGATATGGCCCCCATCTCTGTCCCAGCTGGTGTGACTGAGACTGAATCTCAGAGGTAATAACCCCAGTGTAGAATTCCCAAACTGAGTCTAGGCTGGAGCACCTGTAACTTTAATCCTTAACAGATCTTGGAGCAAGGCAGGGTACTGCAAAGCTCCATCAAATGAATTTAAGGTACTTGTCTTTCCTCACCTTCCAAACTCCAAACTTCCAGCCACAGCTGTCATCTCCCAATGTGGCTATTGCCTTGCTGGTGGAAGTGTGGGGAAGGTACATGGAGGAGCATCCTTTGTGCTCCCGTCCCATACCACCATCATTGAGCAGAAAAGTGGTGTAGTCCAAACACTGTGTAACTGAACGAGCATAGTTTTATATTTGAAAGCATGATGTATGATTTTAGCCCATGCCTTGCAGCCTGGAGAAATGCAACAGAATCTGTCATCATTTTTTTTTTTAGATTTTTTTTACAGTTGCAGCATTGCTACAATGAAGATAAACATTATGGCAAAAGAGAAGAGGCTCATCCCCTTCTCCTGTCCTGATCTGGCAGATACAGTACCAATTGTCATTGTCACCCCAGTTTCTCTCTCCTCTGCCAACTTTTGCTCTTTGCCCTCAGTTTACTTCAATTGCTGTGAAATGAGATGAAAGTGAAAAAGCAGTTGCATTCAACTCAGCAAAGA
This sequence comes from Urosaurus nigricauda, assembly GCA_034509955.1. NCBI lineage: Eukaryota > Metazoa > Chordata > Lepidosauria > Squamata > Phrynosomatidae > Urosaurus > Urosaurus nigricauda. The sequence continues at coordinate 7,586,407 of JAOEGL010000004.1, forward strand.
AGAGAGGAATTCTGTAGGCAGAATCATGCCGTTCCCAGTAGGCTGAAGCAAAAGCAAACTGTTGGAGCCTTTCCTAACTTGTACATTCTTCCTTGTTTACAATTTTTTCCCCATCCTGACCATATTCTGATGTTGCTTGGTCACATGTGCCCCAGTTTTCATCTGTTAAATGCTGGAAAGAATGGGGGACTGCAATTTGGGGTTGCTATCAAATCCTCCAGCAGGTATCACATCCAGTTTTGCCTTCAGCAGTAAAGATGTATCTTTTAGTAGAATATATCAAGGATGAGCAAAATTATTTATTTATTCTATTTATATGTCTCCTTTCTCTTAGGCTGGGACCCAAGGTGGCTGGAGCCAACATTTTATTATTTGTGTCAAAATTTCTCCTTATGAGCCACTTTAAGCCCCACTCCAAGAGATAGACAGCATATAAATGAAAATAAATAAATAAATAAATAAAATGCCCCAAATAGTCTCTAGGGGCCATAATGATATTTTACCCATATTTGTGGCCCCTCATAAGCCATTTGAGGTGTAAGATAGGGTTTCTTTTAAAAAAAAAATATGGGAAGAGCATTTGTCCATGGGCCAGGAAAGCTCCACAACATGAAAAAATGCCCTCAAGGCCCCTAAAAGATATTTTGGGGAAAATGTTTGATGGAGGTGGTAAAAGTGGTAAGTGATGGTTTTCTACCATGTTTCCCCAAAAATAAGCCAGTGTCTTATATTAATTTTTGCTCCCAAAGATTTGCTAGGTCTTATTTTAGGGGATGTCTTTTTTCATGAAGAAAAATTAACTTTTATTGTTGAAAAAAAAGGACATTTACTACATACTGTATATATATCTATATACAAAAACTTTGCAAGGTCTTACTTTCAGGAGAGGCCTTTTATTTAGCAATTCAGCAAAACCTCTACTGGGTCTTATTTTATGGGGATGTCTTATTTTCGGGGAAACAGGGTAAGCTCATCGTTGAGGACAGTGTAAAGAGCCCTGGTGGCACAGCAGTTAAATGTTGGTACTGCAGCCATTCATAGCAATTCACAGCCACAAGGTTGTGATTTGGATCCCAGGCAGGGCTCCAAGGTCCACTCAGCCTTGCATCCTTCTGTAGGTGACTAAAATGAGTATCCAGCTTGTTGGGGGTAAGTGGCTTATACATTCATTGTAAACTGCTTAAGGAGTGCTGAAGTACACTGATAAGTGGTATAGAAATGTACCTGCTATTGCTAGTGTGCCCCCTAGCCTCCCATAGGTGCCCACCCCATGGTTCAGGGTAGTACTTAAAAAGGGGAGAAATAGCTGCCCAGATCCCTTTCATCTCTCTGAAATTCTCAAAATGCTGCTAATGGTGGCTCATAAAAGAAGAGGGAAAGGCAAAATCTCAGAGGAAAACTGCAGGTAAAAAACCACAGACACAGATTTCTCATGCTGTCTTGGTTGGCATTTCGTAAACTAGGATGTGTTGTCTCCTGATAGATTCAGGCAATGGGGGGGGGGGGGGGAGCCTGATCCTCATACTAATGAGGTGCTTGCAGCTGCAAACCCTCCCTAACAGTTGCCAGAACATTAAAAGCAAATTATGAATACATTTGGGCCTCATGTGAACTTCTCCTTCTGCATCTATTTCCTCTGAGACCCACGTGAATGTTAACAGCCTAATTCACAGATCAGAGCTGTCTTGGTGCAACTCAATAAATATCACCTAACATTCCCCCAATGCAAAGGAGAACACTGTGAGTGATACACTTGACTCGTCTCCAGCACTGCATGGAATTTTTGTGATGTTTTATCTCCAAGGTGAAAGCAGTTTTTACACAATGTCTGCAAAAACAAAACAAAACAAACAAACAAACAAAACCAACACTCCTACTGTATGGTAGGGATTTCAAAGATAGCCAACATGTCATAATGGTTTGAGTGTTGGACAATGACTCTGGAGACCAGGTTTCAATTCCCAGCTCAGCCATGAAATCCACTGAATGACCTTGGATATATCACATGCTCTCAGCCGCAGGGGAAGGCAATAGCAAACCTCTTCTGAGCAACTCTTGCCAAGAAAACCCCACAGTATGACCTAAGCCAGAAAAAAGCTTAAAGGCAAACAACAACAACAATGGGTTTTAGGGATGCATTGCAGCAGGAACATGGGCTGCAGTCCTCACGTTATACACTAGTGACTCTTTCATGTTGATGCCCCCTATATAACCTATAGTTTAGAGGACACATAGGGACCATGAAAGTGCCCTAATGCCCTCTTACTGTGCAGGATTTGCAGCAATTGGCAGGAAACCTGTACCTGTATTATTTGGGATGGAGATAATCAATGGTCCCACTCTTCCTCATGTAAGTGATTTCTGGTGCAAGGAGGAATTGTGAAAAGAGTCTTGCTTCTGGCTGTCACACCACTGAATTTAAAACAAGTGTTTTTTGTTTTTTGTTTAAAAAAGAAATACAATTAAAATATATTTAAAAAATACAAATGCAACACAAACTCCATTAAAAGGCCTTCTGCCACAGACAACTAGCACTCTTATCATGCAATGGTCTTACTACTATAGTTGTGCATGAATGGAATTTTACAGATGCCAGCTTTAGGAAAATCTGTTTTTGGAAATATTGGCTTGTATCCTGTTGGTGAGTTATGATGGCATAAATCAAATGTATGACATCATAGCTCACTTTTGTGGAGGCTGCATAGGTCAGATTTCTGTTCTCAGTGTCTAACAACCAAACTCTGCCTCCCCTTTTCACTTTATAAGCAATAGAACCTCCAATACAGCTATTTCCATATTATGAAAAGAAGGGCTCTGCAGATGATATACTTGCAGGTCACTCAGCTACAAGAAAATAATTTGATGCATTCCCATTCATCCTGCCTGCTCTCTGACATCGTGGAAATGCTCATGTTGGGGAAGGCTGTAGTGCTGAAAAAGTGAGATTTTTTGGCAGGGAGAGAAGGTGCGAAAGAGCAGTAGAGAGGGAGGGAGGGAAGCAAGGAAGGAAGGAAGGAAGGAAGGTGGGAAGGAATAGGCAACCAGGGAAGGAGGGAAGGTAGAGAGCATGAGAGAAAGGGATGGAGGGAAGGTGGAAAGAAGAAGTTGATGTTATGCAGCAATTTGTATTATTTGTTGCTGTCATATGCCTTCAAGTCATTTCTTACATTTTGTGACCCTAAGTGAACCTATCATGGAGTTTTCTTGGCAATATTTGTTCAGAGGGGGTTTGCCAGTGCCATCCTCTGAAGCTGAGAGCATTTGTCCAAGGTCAAAGGAAAAGAATGGTACTCTATAAACTGTAAAGTTTCGTGGGGATGCCTTACATTGTTCTGTAAATACAAAGTTACACTTCCTGTGCAAACCCTTTCTAGTTTAAGTATATCTTGCCTGGAGTGAATGTATGTTTTGGGATCTCTACTGCCAGATCATCACGGCCATCTGCTACTGTTGCATCCACAAAACCATACCCAACTTTCGAGACAAATGGTCTTGGGCTAACCTAAAGACCTGATTGAGGTCTAAATAAAAATCTTGTGATAAAAAGGTTAAGGTGGATGGCAAGTAAGCTAAGTGCTGGCTTTCAAGAAATTTTACTGAGCTCTCTTCATTATTGATTTATTTAGCGCTGTAAATTTACACAGTGCTGTACATACGATCTTATAATTAGATGGTTCCCTGCCCTCAGGCTTACAATCTAAAAGAGACAACACAAAAGGAAAAGGAGAAGGTGGTGGGAAGGGGATGAGGTCCAGTGGTTCTTCTCTCCCTCTGGGGCCTGGACCAAGGCAGATGGACTTGAGGGAGGGCTAGGGTTCTTAATACATAGTTAAGAGGAGGCATCCTGGGGCAGACAGCACAATCCTGGGAATGCTTCCCTAAACAATATAGTCTTTAACTTACTTTTGAACCTGGATAGAGAAGTGATGAGGCGTATATGTGGGGGAAGAAGGTTCCAGGAGTGAGGGGCAGCAAGTGAGAAGGGACGAATCCGGGACAGGGCAGTGGAAATCCTCGGCTGGGACAGAGGACCTTGACTACCAGATCAGAGGGTACAAGAAGGAGTGTGTGGAGAAAGACGTTCAGACAAGTAAGGAGGGGCCAGTCCATGGAGGGCTTTGAAAGTCAATAACAAAAGCTTGTACTGGATGCAGAAGGGGAAGGGGGAGCCAGTGAAGGGAGGATAAGTATTTAGTATTGCTGGCTTTACTGCTCTTCCTATCCCTCCAAGTTTATTCAGGTGCACCAGGAGCCTCTGCCCTGGTGAGTCCCTTCAGCTTCTTATGTAAGTTAGGCCTATGTTTGCATCCTACATATTTCATCTTTCCCTCACTTCTTCTATGTCCTTCCTATTTCTTTTTATTTTAAACACTCAGATATATCTCTCCATGACCAGATCATCAGCACAGACTTCAGATGGCGTCTCTCCTCTTAATGACTGTCTTGCTGTGGTAATGGATTGGATGAGGGAAAACAAATTGAAACTGAATCCAGACAAAACGGAGGTACTAACAGTCACAGGCCCGAAACCAGGCTTGGGAATACAGTCTCCAGTCCTGGATGGAGTCACATTCTCCTCTAAGGACTGTGTTCGCAGCCTGGGGGTACTCCTAGATTCATCGCTTCACATGACTTGTCAGGTGAATGCGACGGTCAGGAGTGCATGTTATCAGCTTCGGCTGATACGCCAGATGCGCCCTTTCCTGGACATGAGGGACCTGGAAACTGTGGTACATGCTCTGGTAACCTCATGCCTGGACTTCTGTAATGCGCTCTACATGGAGCTACCTTTGTGCTTAACTCGGAAACTTCAACTGGTCCAAAATATGGCAGCCAGGCTTGTAACTGGAACATCAAGGAGAGCACATAACACCAGTGCTCAAGGCTCTCCACTGGCTGCCGATTAGTTTCCAAGCTCAGTACAAGGTATTGATCCTAACCTTTAAAGCCCTACATGGCTTGGGTCCATCTTATCTTAGGGACCACCTCTCCCTGTATGAACCCCCCCCCCCCCGCACACTCCGATCCTCTGGGAGGAACCTGCTTCAACCTGTGAAAACTCGGCTGTCACAGTCCTCCCAGAGGACTTTTTCAGCTACTGCACCCAAGCTTTGGAATGGTCTGCCAGATGAGATGTGTCTTATAACATCTTTTGATGGCTTTAAAAAAGCTCTGAAGACGTATCTCTTCCGGCAGGCCTTCCCTGAAACCTCCTAGATCCCGGCTCCAAAACAGGACCTATTTTGATCCCTTGCTTGGTGCTATTTTTACCCTCATCTAAGATCTATAAGGATGTATTATGTTTTTAATGTTGTTATGGTTTTAAACTATTGCTAATTTAATTTATTCTTAAGGGATGGGTGGTTGGGAATGGGTTGATGAAGTACTTTAATCTGTATGTTTTAATTTGCTGTACCCCGCTCCGATTGTGCTCTACAGAGGAGTGGACTAGAAATAAAGATTTATTATTATTATTATTATTATTATTATTATTATTATTATTATAAACTGTATTTTAAAAATCCAAGTTTGGGGAGAAAATGCTCTCCTTAAGATATCTTTCTCAGTGTCTTCTCAGTGTGGTCAGTCTATTTGCAGAATGCATACTGAAAATAGTCTATCTACAGAAAGTACTGCAGACTTCAGAAGACAACAGAAGAGACCACATAGTGTGTGTGGGTGTGTGTGGGTGTTTACACCTGCCTGCCGCCCGCAGAGGACTTCTGAGGGGCAGGACGCCGGTGGGAGCAGTGTCCTACAAGTCGGCCCACTTTAAACACTAGAGACCTAGTTTTCGTCCTGCCCACTTAGGAGAGGAAGGGTTTAATTTCTATGTTGTATCTGTATTATAACTGATTGATGTTATCTAAATTTTATCTCTTATGTAATTGATTGACTTAATGTACTATGTTTGTACTGTGGATTGCTTCATTGATATATGTTCAATTTGATGTTAATGTACTAGGTGATATTATGAACTGTTTTATTGATATTGTATTGTATGTACTTAATTTGATGTTAATGCATTAGGTTTATATTTTGCATAGGATTATTGATATTGTACTGTGTATATTTAATATGTTGTAATCCCGCCTTGATCTGAAGGAAAGGTGGGACCTTCTTCTTCTTCTTCTTCTTCTTCTTCTTCTTCTTCTTCTTCTTCTTCTTAACACATGGATCACATCACATTCTTGGCTTGGCTCCCCATCAAGGATTTTTCAGTTAAGTCATTGTCATAGGAGATTATATATATATTCACTCCCCCCTCCCCCCATTTCCTTCATATGGAAAACTTGGTCGTGATAAGGTCATATGGCCTTTCTTTATAAGTCCAGGTGCAGCTTCTATAAGAAGATTTTTTGTTTCACTCTTTTAACATGAAGCTACAAAGGTCAATGCTGATTCAACCAATTCAAGAAGAAATATACAATGAGTAATTCCCAAACTGCATTACTCAAGGTCTTGCTGTTATTGATGTAGCACATAGTTACTACATTCTGATGGCAAAATGAATGATGTAATGCTATTTGCTACAAATTGAAATCTGATTTCCTGACCATCAATAAATCCACACTATACCATCAAATAGCACCTTTACTGTAAAGGCTCCATCCTGCAGTATCTTGTGATCTGTGGTTTTATGAGGTACTTAGAATCCCTGGCAAGAACACTCTAATGTTCAGGGCAATGCACCAGAGCATCCTAAGTCTCTTCCCAAATGACAAATCCCAGGATTCCATAAAAACAGAGCTATGTGCTATGAAACTGCTAAAATTGTGCAGTGTGGAAGCAACCAAAGCTAAGAAAATGTTATTACAGAGTTAGTGTAGTGTACTGAAGAAAGTTTTGGGGAGCATACTTTATTTGATTACTACTTTTAGAATACTAAAGCCAGCATGGCCTATGCTAGCTCTTATGGTCTTAAGAATATCAGCTATGAGTCAGGAACTCCTGGTTCAGATCTTACTTCTTCCCTGCTAGACCTCAGTCTACTTGTAGAATATTTTTAAAAAGTTTTATTTAAGCTTTTCTGACTGCATAAAATAGGATGTGAACACTACATAAAATAAATGAGAGGGAAAAAAACAAAGAAAAGAAGCCGAGAGTTGTAGATTGAAAAGATGAAGAGGAAAATGAAGAAGAACCAGACAAGATAAAAGTGACTCCCAATCTTCTCATCAGTGGCTCTTAAAGTTCATAACTTATCTCTCTGTCTTACACAATGAATCATCATCTCCTTTCTGTAAGATATACTTTTAGAAATCAGGATCAACACTTATATAAATATATAAGCATGTGAGTTCAATAACCCTTTAGATCCCTTCTCTGCTATTAAGTTTAATAGTTTGGCCTTGGACAAGTCACTGTCTATCAGTCTAGTACTACAGAATAAGAATGAGAGTCCATCATTTTCTGAGGCAGGTCTTTCCACTGTTGAACACCTCTTAAACTCAAGACCTCCTTCCTGACGTTTAGATGGAATCTCTGACCTTGTAATTTGAATCCATTCCTGAGCATGTTCTTCTCTAGAGCAGCAGAAAATAAGCTCAGTTTTCCACATAACATTCCTTCAGACAGATCTTGTAGCACCTTTGAGACTAACTGAAAGAAAGTCTCCTCTCAGTCTTCTCTTTCTCAAGCTTCCTAAGCCATTCTTCATAGGGCTTCCTTTCCTTGCATTTATAGGGCTTACTTTGATAATCTTGATTGCTCTCTTTTGGACACATTCCACCCTGTCAACATTCTTAAACTGTGGTACGCAGAACTAAACACAGTATTCCAGATAAGAGCCCATATTTAGTTTGGAAATGTGAATTTTTAAAACATGAAATAGTGCAGGGACCCAGAAACCTTTGCACATTTTGAGTCTGCTGGTCATAGGAGGAACTTCTCCTTAGATTTTCTGGCCTATTCTAGCAATCTTCTTCAAAGAGATGCTTGAAAAGAAATGGAGATGAATGTGAAGGTCTGCCTGAAATTGATTTTAGTGAGGGCAGAACTTTATGCAACCCTAAATGCAGGCTTGCTGCTGGAAACAGGCAAATTTTGTCCAGTTGACGCTCTTGTTTCTCTGATATTTAGTTCCAGAGATGGCTGGTGCCTCTTTTAGGGGATCTACCATCAGTTTTAATACTAGCATCTCTACAACTGTGCAGGATTATACTTGGATTACACTGGAGCTATCCTGGTGCTGCAATAGATCTAGAAGCTGGATAGCTCCTATATAACTGTATAGTTGTAGAGGCTGTAATGCCAAAACTAAGGGTGGATTACCTACCCCATAACAGAGCCATTGGCAATGCAGGCAGTGCCATTCAAACTGAGGATGGCTTACTCACCTCACAAAAAGGGAGACATCAGCCCCTCCACTGAATTATGGAAACATGCAATTATGGTAATATGCATTCACTTCACCAACCACAACCAGACTTAGGAACAGCACAGAATGTGGCTAGTTGTGGCCTTTTAAACTCCTGCATTGTCTTTTCTGAGCCTTATATGACATAGGTCAATGGTTAACAAGGGATCTTCTGCCACTGGAAACTTCTCATCCATGTCTTCTTCAGAAGTTCTTCTCATGACCTCACAATGCCATCATCATTTGGGTATTTAGATACTGAAGCTGCAGTGGTGGCTGGTGGCTGTTAGCTGGGTTTTACACCAAAGGAGATGAATTTGTTGCAAATTTTCAGAACAAGTAGTTCAAGATCTGCAAGGATGGGCTTTCTCTCAGTCCCACCACCATCACAGATATAATTGGTCTGGACATGGGAGAAAGCCTTTCCTTGGCTTCTCCTAGGCTATGGAACTCCGTTCCACAGGAGGTCCCACTAGCCTTCTCTCTGTTCTCATCCAACTAGTGTGGCCTAGTGATTTGAACATTGGACTACAATTCAGGCAGGCTTTTGAGATATGAACTATGTAGCAGTAGCAGTAGCACTTACATTGCTATACCACTTTATAGTGCTAAGGACTCTCTAAGCAGTTTACAATGCACCAACCAATTGCCCCCAATAGGGTTGCCCAATGGATTTTAATGGTGTAGCAAGGATTCAAGGCCTTGTCTCCAGAGATCAAACCACTACTCTCACTTGATTAAGAATACTGTTATTTAATATTTTTTTTTTAATTTTTGTAAAATAAGATTATTGTAAGCTGCCTTGGATCCCATCCTGGGAGTAAAACTAATCAATCCTTTAAAGTTCAGACTCAAATCCAGAGCAGATTAATTATTTCACTGTCATGGAAGCTACTAGCTGTCAAGGGACTCCGGCGGGATGGCAGCCAGAGTCCACAAGAAAGTAAGCTAGGAAACGCTGTTTGAAATAATGTGTTTGACTCAGAAAGATCAATTTGTCTGTCTGAAAAGAGTAAGGTAACTGCAGGAAAGGTTCAAGGGGCAAGATCTTTCATTTGGAAACTTGCTGTTTTTAGGTAATGCAGTTTCATTCATCTGGGCTGGAACAAACATTAGATGTTGCTAGCAAAATCAGTATTCACCCTGGATTCTAGGCTTTGTTACCGTCTTTGGCTCTGTTTTTATTCGAACTTTGTACATGACTGCACATTTGCCTGTTTCATACTGAAAAATGTGTCCATCTCAATTTGGTTGAGTTTCTCTGAGTCCCAGATGCATTTTCTTTCCTGCTCTTGGTTCTTTTTGGATTGTGAGAGACGTTAGTTCCTTTCTGTCCTGAAATTTGAATTACTTATTGAATTTATTTATGTGTTTATTTGCACAATTAGGGAGCCAACATGATGGAAAGGAGCTGAGCCAGCATGGTGTAGTGGTCTGAGCACTGGACTACAATGCTGGAGACCAGGGTTCAATTCCCTGCTCAGAAATGGAAACTCATTGGGTGACCTTTGGGAAAATCACACTCTGTCATCCTCAGAGAAAGGCAAAGGCAAACCCCTGTCAACAAATCTTGCCAAGAAGATCTTATGCTAGGTTCACTATCAGCTGGAACTGACTTGAAGGCACATAACAACAAATAGTGGAGGGGACTGAATGTTGGCCTGGCTTCTGCTATGCTGCAGAATGAATGCAGTTTAACACCAACCTTTGGAATACTGGGATCTTCAGTTTGTTATGGCACCAGAGCTTTCTGACAGAGAAGGCTAAATATCTCACCAAAGTACAAATCCCAGAATTCGATAGCATTGAGCCATGGCAGTTAAAGTAGCGTCAAACTGGATCTGCAATGTAGATGCAACCTAGGACTCATGGCAAACAGAGTTAGAATCCCTCCTCAACCATGGAAGCCTACTGGTAAAGTCTGGGCAAGTCACACTCTTACAGCCTTGGAGAAGAGCAATGGCAGAACTTCTCTGAATAAATCTTGTCAAGCAAACTTTATGAGGTGTTCCCTTGAAGGCACATAAGAACAGATTTGTATGCCTTACTTAATTCATGCAACTTTCCGCACAATTGTTTCTGGAGTTTATCCCCAATCATACACATCATGCCAACTCTGACTTATGGTGTGTCTATCCTAGGGATTTCCAGACAAAATTTATTCAGAAGAGGCATGCCTTTATGGTTGAAAAAGTGTAACCTGCCCAAGGCTACCCAATGGGTTTCCATGACTGAGTGAGGTCTCCTGGAGTCCTAGTCTGATATTCAAACTACAGCACCACATTGTCTCACTGTATGGCCATTTTAGTTGGTGGTATTCTAAAATATATAAATATAGAGTACATGTGATTGCTCATAAACCTCTTGTAAGCCTAACAAAGGCTACAAGCACTTGAGGTAAGATGTTCCTTTTCTCCTAAGTACTCTCAAGTGATGTGTGTGTGTGTGTGTGTGTGTAAAATCCAACTTTCATTATTGTGGGCAATGAAATTTCTTTCCCTCTCTACTTGTAACTCTCCATTTCATTGTATATGAGTGCAGTTTTGCCTGTTTCCACAAGATTAGCAACACTTGGAGCTTCAGTGCTATGGTTCCTTGCAGAAATTATTCTTCTGGCTTGATAGCTCTGGAAAAAAAAGTTGCCTCATATCTCCTATTTTCTTTGATTTCTTGCTATCTAGAGTTTATGGGACCTAGACTGGGGATTCTCAGTGCAGTTCAAGCAATTCCACTGGAAGACTAAATTATTCTCTTAAGAAGGTCTAGAGAAAGCCATATCTTTTTTGTTTTTTCTCACAGCCTACTGGCAGATTCCCTGTCTCCCTCTCTTTAGGCAAGGAAATTCACAGAAACATAACGACTGATTATGTATTTTACTCTATAATCCTGTTGGAGTTATACACATGTGTAAATTCTCTCATACATGTTCTTCTGCTTATTTGTCCATCCAATCCATGGTTCCATACATGGTTCATAGAATCATAGAATCATAGAGTTGGAAGAGACCACAAGGGCCATCCAGTCCAACCCCCTGCCATGCAGGAACTCCAAGTCAAAGCATCCCCGACAGATGGCCATCCAGCCTCTGCTTAAAGATCTCCAAGGATGGAGACTCCACTACACTCCGAGGGAGTGTGTTCCACCGTCGAACAGCCCTTACTGTCAGGAAGTTCCTCCTAATGTTGAGATGGAATCTCTTTTCCTGCAGCTTGCATCCATTGTTCCGCGTTCTAGTCTCTGCAGCAGCAGAAAACAAGCTTGCTCCCTCTTCAATATAACATCCCTTCAAATATTTGAACAGGGCTATCATATCACCTCTTAACCTTCTCTTCTCCAGGCTAAACATCCCCAGCTCTCTAAGTCGTTCCTCATAGGGCATGCTTTCCAGACCCTTTACCATCTTAGTTGCCCTCCTTTGGACCCGCTCCAGTTTCTCCACATCCTTTTTGAATTGTGGTGCCCAGAGATGGACACAGTATTCCAGGTGGGGCCTGACCAAAGCAGAATAGAGTGGCACTATTACTTCCCTTGATCTAGATGCTATACTTCTATTGATGCTGCCTAAAATAGCATTGGCCTTTTTAGCTGCCGCAATCTATGCAATACCGGTTTGCATAACCATGCAACTGTTTTCAATGAATGATTGCATAAGTAGAGTTCCATAAGTGTAACCATTACACATGGGCCACATCCTGCAGATAGCCCAAACTACAGTAGAGCCATTGAATGAACTGGATTTACCCATGTGTTAAAATCATCATTCAACACCAATTGTTGATTCAATGAGTCTGTTCAATTTGGGACTAACCAAGTAGCTATGTAATGAAAAAGGGCTTGGGATGTGACTGGAATTTACCCAGACTTGTCTTCTCTTCCCAGTGCAGGGGTACAGTAGTGTTGCCATCAAACTCTTCACTGGAGATTTAATCTTCCACAGGTTCCTGAGGATATAAGGACTCAACACTTGCACCTTCTATCTTATGGCTATTGAGAATACAGAATAATACAGTGGGCCCCTGGTATCTGCTGAGGTTGGTTCCAGGACTTCCCCATGGATAAAAAAAATCCATGGGTGCTCAAGTTCCATTAAATACACAGTGAAATGAAGTCCCTTATAGAAAATAGAAAAATCAAAGTTTGCTATTTAGAATTTATATCTATATCTATATATATTAATATTTTCAAAACCGTGGATAATTGAATCCATGGATAAAGAATCTGTGGACATGCAAGGCCAACTGTAATGATAAGGTTCCTGGTAGTCCTGGTCATGGCTAGGATTCTAGCCATGCAGTTGCACATTTTTGGGTGATGCATAACTGTTTGTCAGTCAGTGCCTTCAGTGTATCACTTTCTTCCCTAGGCTTACAGAAGCAGTTATTGTGCATTCCACATTGCACAATGTGTTAACAAGCAGAACACTGCCAGATACACAACTGGTTGCACAATGACAATATACAACAGAAAGATGATATACCACAACCATTCTGTATTTACATTGCCATAGATTTATACACTGCAAGTGTGGTGTAGGATACTCAGGATTAATAAACATTAATTCACTTTGCAACAACTGAGTGCAGTGCCTTGGGAAAGTTACATTATTAATCACCTGGGCAAAGAACTTTTCATGGAATTTGTAGGGGTGTATCATCATCATCATCATCATCATCATTATTATTATTATTATCCTTTATTTATATAGTGCTGTAGGTTTACACAGTGCTGTACATATAAACTTATAATTAGACAGTTCCCTGCCCTCAGGCTTACAATCTAAAAGACACAACACAAAAGGAGAAGGGAAAGGTGATGGGGAAGGGTATCAGGTCCAGTGATTCTTCTCTCCCTCTGAGGCCTGGACCAATGCAGATGGACTAGAGAGAGGGCTCGGCTTCGTAATGCATAGTGAAAATGGGCCAGACAAAGTCACACATCTGGGAAAGCTTCTCTAAACAATATAGTCTTTAACTCAGTTTTGAACCTGGTTAGGGAAGTGATGAGGCGTGCATGTGGGGGAAGAAGGTTCCAGGAGTGAGGGGCAGCAAGTGAGAAAGGACGAATCCGGGACAGGGCAGTGGAAATCTTTGGCTGGGACAGGAGACCCTGACTTCCAGAACGGAGGGTACGAGAAGGAGTGTGAGGAGAAAGAAGGTCAGACAAGTAAGGAGGGGCCAGTCCATGGAGGGCTTTGAAAGTCAATAACAAAAGCTTGTACTGGATGCAGAAGGGGAAGGGGAGCCAGTGAAGGGAGGACAAGAGGGGAGAAACATGGTGAAAGCGGCGAGCAGATGTGATAATACGTGCAGCTGAGTTCTAGACAGAGATTAAAGGATGGAGGTGAGATAGAGGAAGACCTGTCAGAAGAAGGTTACAGTAATCTAGTCGTGAAACCACTAGGGCATGGACCAGAGTCTTGGCAGTGGAGGCTGAGAGGAATGGACAGATTTTACAGTAGAGGTTGTTGTACCAAAACAGGATTAACCTTTGCCTCTTACAGTATATCAAATAATTAATTCTCTTTAAGTGGAGAACATTCAGGATGCTTCCTACCCTTTTAATTTGTGGGCCTTTACACATTACAAAACTATAACGTTATGATTCCGCTTTAACTGCCACAACAGCATCCTATCTTCTGTTACACTTAGAATCATAGAGCTGGAAGAAACCACAAGGGCCATTCAGTCCAACCCCATGCCATGCAGATACTAAAGTTATGTGGCAGATAAACATACTTAAAATGCAGATCCCAAGATTTCATGAGATGGAATGATGGCAGTTAAAGTGGAATCATAGTGCTATAGTTGTATAGCATGAAAAAGTAGCAATAAAGCGTTTGTTGAACCATTCCACATCCCTGATTACCCATAGCCTGTATAATCTGCCCCAGGAGAGATTCAATAGCTAAACTTGCTGCCTGAATTTAAAATAGTCTTAAAGACCTATCTCTCCCAGCAGGCCTACCCAGCCAATTTTAAACTATGAATTTTAAACTGGTATATTTTTAATTTTATGTTGGATGATTTTAATGCATAGACAGCAAGTGTGGCATAGTTATTTGAGTGTTGGCCTATGACTCTGGAGACCAGGGTTCAATTGCCACCTTAGCCATGAAACCCACTGGGTGATCTTGGGCAAGTTGCACTCTCTAAGCCTCAGGACAAAGCAATGGCAAATCTCTGAACAAATCTTGCCAAGAAAAATCCATGATAGGGTCTCCTTAGGGTGGTCATAAACCTGAGCCTGCACCCTGAGCCTGCATAATCTGAGCCAAGCTGTTAGTAATAGGATCATTTTGAGAAGATCTCTTATTCATAGGGTGGCCATAAATCAAAAGGGACTTGATAGCACAGAGCCAAACTAACAGGGTCTTTCTCAGCATTTCTGGATTGGAAGAAGAATGGCAAAAGTGGCTGGCCAGCCCACATGATATATTATTCTGTGACAGGTCAGGCATCTCCAACAAAACTGGGAGATTCGTGTTTCTATGGTAAGAGAAAGAAAGTCTGATACTATATGGGGGGGGGGGGGATGGAAATAGAAAAGGCAGATTGATGACCTCTAGCAGCTAAATAGCTCAATTTCTGGGATTATAAAGCAATTAATGCTCATTCACATCTAAACCTTGCTCACTTTTCTGCACAGGCACTCTTAATGGCTCAGTATAGATTGACCTATTCAAGACTGAAGCTGAGCAATCAAAAGCTTGGTGCTGCATTTACAGGAGAGCTCTTTGGCAGCCTTTGGAAAACTAGTGATCATTTGGTTCCATTATTTTTTGGTTTTCCTCTCAATATTTCTCTTGGCATATGTCCCTCTGCCTCTGCTGCTGATCAAAGCTCTAGCTGCTTTATTTCACACAGAAATGTATTCTCTGGAGGAAACCTTCATTTTTTAAAAGGATGCTGGGAAATGTGTGAGAGAATACTGGAATTCACAAGAGAGTAATAGAACTTGTAGGCAGAAGCTGAACAACAACTAGACCTATGCCCACCCCACCACACAGAATCTAGCAGCAAAGGGAAATAAATTTAGCATTTGTAAAATGTCCAAGAGTAGCCATGCAGCAAAGTATTCAATAAAGTAGTATTCCTTACAAATGCTTGGGCATAATCCAATGCATGGTGGAACGGAAAACAGAGAGGAGAGAAGCAAAATGGCTGCAGTTTCTAATGATGCAAGAAGAGAGAGGATTTGGAATAGCAAAACAACAAGGATCTACAAACATGCAACATACAAAGGTTACTAGTTTTCTATTTCTAAAACCCTTTCTGAACCATGCAACCCTTGCATCCCATCTTGATTCACAAGTTCTTAAAGGAGTGTCTTGGTAAAGTCTTGATCACAGTGGTGTCACTAGGGCTGGTGTTACCTCAGTGAGGTACCACCCTCAGACTCAAAGCTGTCCATTGAGTGACAAGACAGGTCTGCAGGAGTTTGTCATGGTGTGCTGACAGCATCATAGCTACTCTCATTTTTGGCTCAGGGCAGATGGACCTTCAGTCTCCAGGAATCCTGGTCTACCTGAGGATAGTGTCCTTAACATATAAACACAGGCTGGCCAAGTGAAACAATTAACTGATAATGCTGCTAAAAGCAGTAAATCACAAGCACTCAGAAAGTGTCTTTACCTGTGGAAGTTCATCCAGAGCAATATTTGTCATGCAGTCCCATTCAAGGAAATCAACAGGAAGCAAGGTTAACACTGTCCAAGGATCAAAGAGGCCAAAAAGTCAAAGTTCCAGAATTGTAGGAGTCTGCAGACAGTAATGAGGACCAAGAAGCAAACGGGTTGCTGCCAGCACTAGCCTTAGGCAGACTCAGCTCTTAAATGGGCTGACACCAGCTGGTTCTTGTTGGCTGGGGTTGGTCTTCAACGGGGAAATCTGCATAAGGCTGTTCTGCATCTGCAAGCTGCTCTTTGCCTGGGGGACTTGCCTAAGCTCCTTCTTCTGCCTCCTCTTCAGATTATTCCTCTAGGTCCAGATCCTGATCCATGATAGAGTGGTGTGGTGGTACACCCCAAACCCTTCTCTGAAGTGTCATCCAGGACAGTCTGTTTAAGTCAATACAATCCTTTTTTGAAGTTTGCAAACAAGATGTAGTTCTTTCTGGTTAACAAAGCATGTGAGTTCTTACATGTACAGCTCCTCTGTTATTTCTTCATGCAAGGCTTTGACATCAAGATGTACTGTGATTGACAACATTTACAAATATTTCATCAAAGTCTATTCCAAACTTCTGTGAGAAGGTTTGAACAACTAATATTGCCTTGTAACAACAACAACAACAACAACAACAACAACAATGGTTTATTTATAATCCGCTCCTCTGTAAGAACACTCGGAGCGGAATACAGCATATTAAAAGACATGAATTAAAACAAAGTTAAAATTAAAACAGTCCCATAACCCACATTCCAACCTCCCACCCATTAAAAATAAATTAAATCAGCAATAAATTAAAAACTGTAGGATCTAAAAACAGTATAGATATATCCAGACCCCTTCTTATGTGGCCACATCATAAGTTAAGGGTCAGAGACGTGGGAGTAGGTGAGAAGCATAGTCTAAGTCCAGAGCCGGGGTCAAAGGTTTCAAGGGAAGGCCTGCTGAAAGAGGTGCATCTTTAAGGCTGTTTTAAAGCAGTCTAAAGATGTCATGAGACGCATCTCGTCCGGCAGACTGTTGGGAGCGGTGGCAGAAAAAGCCCTCTGGGAGGTCTGCATCAGCCTGGTCTTGATAGGCTTTAGCAGATTTCTCCCAGAGGATCGAAGTGTGCTGGGAGGATCGTACGGGGAGAAGCAGTCCCTGAGATAAGATGGACCCAAGCCCTGTAGCATCTCACTTTTTCCTCTGCATTTTGTTTTACTTCATAAACACCCATCTGTATCCTGTGGCCTTCTTTCTTGGTGGGAGTTCTGTAAATGATAATGTTACATTCTTATTCAGTGTATCTGTTTCTTTTTGTGCAGCTTTTCTCCACTGAATTGTCTCAGCTGTAGATATCTGATAAGTTGTGCATCCACTGTGGATCACTTGCTTCTGAGGTCAGAATGAGGCACCTGGCAAAATGGCTCAGCAGAATGCCTGTGCAGACAGCTTCCCTGCCAGAGGAACAGAGGGCTTCAGATCTTCCCAGAATAAGGGGTATTTTTTTAAAAAATTAAGGTTGTTATATCCCGGTTCTGGAGCTGAACATGCTGGACATAATCCAGAATGCCTGCACTAGAACCGGGGTTTGGGCTCTGACATTCATTGAAACAGGACAGGTGGAGAGGGGAGACAAAGCCCTGGTCTTTCTCTGCAGCATCTTGCAGTCCAATCATCAGACCATCCTTATTTATATTCCCTTCTCTTCATGGACTGCTCCCTTTCTCTCTTTCATACATCTCATTTCTTCATTCAGCAACTGGATCAGGTTGTGCATCTGCTTTTGGTATCCTAAATGTGGATGTTGTTTGTCCATTTGTGAGGGGTTCAATATTTTGTGTTTGTTTTCCCATGGACTCCAACATAATCTCTTCTTGTGACAAATCTTTGGGAAATCTGGCACAGTTGTATCATCTGGTTTGCAATTTGGAATAGCACATCCAGACCATTGAATACACATAAAAAGTTCATGTTGTTGTTGTTGTTGTTGTTGTTGTGTATTTTCAAGTCATTTCTGACTTATGGTGACCCCAAGGCAAATCACTCAAGGGAGTTTCCATGTCCAAGTGAGATTGAAACTCTGGTCTCCCAGAGTCCTAGTCCAGCACTCAACCCACTACACCATACTGACTCCAACAAAATGTTGATTAACAATCTGAATTTTTCTTTCAACATTCCTGTCAATAGAATCAACTAAGATGTCAGAGAATTTACTGTGACTTGTATAGCCAGAATCTATAATCCAGAAATCTTATTTCTAATTGCATTCATCAATTGCTAGAACCTTTTCCTTTGAAATAAAATATCTTCCTTGTAATGTACTTTGTGAGATCTGTTGCTAAAATTGGCTGAGCCATGCTGAGCTTCTTTTGTAGACTAAATACCTGGAGGGCTATTATTGGCTTGAAGTGCTTTTGGGGAGGATACACTCTCTAGCAAAAGTACCTTTTCTATGGGGCTGTGCAGACCACCTATGAAGTGGCACCGCAGCCCCAATCTGATCTTTCCATGGCACAAAAAGCAGGAGCTTTTCACCTAGCCTTCCCATAGACATAGCCATGAGAGAACATGATGAAAATTTCAAAGAACCTATTTCATTCACCATAGTAAAAAAAGAATCAACCTTTTCCCCAAAGTTCCAGTAAGAAATCCTGCCTTCTGTTCATTGCTAAAACTAAATCTATTTAATTTCAGTCTATCAAAGACTGTGAGAAGAGCAATTATACATGCTTCGTAATTCCTCTTGGAATCAAGTATCAGTTTCATCAGCTGTTTAATCCAAATTGTCTGGGATTTGGACTATATAGAGCCAAATGATTTTTGAAGATTATGCCATGATTCTTTTGGCTGTTTTACACCTCTGTCCAAAGATTAATTAATTATCTGTTCTATCTTCTCTTTCTCTTGCCTAACCTGTTGTTTCCTTATCTACACTGTTACTTTCAGAATACTTTCAGTTCATTTCATCCATCTTTCAGTCTGAAACATTCTTTTAGAGTCAAATTAGAGATTAAAAAAATTACAGTTCTCGAGGTTAACCCGTTTTCCCTCCCATAGTGGAATTTTAGTAAAGATACATTCTTGAGAAGCCAGAATTAAGTCTTTGCTTATCTTTGAATGATTAATCACCAAATAATGCAGCTAAATGCCAGATAGGTAGTTGAGGGAAATCATCTGCAATGACAAAAAGATGTTTTTCACCACTTGAGGGAGCACTTTTTCAAGCAACACAAATGAGTAACATCTCATTTGTCTTTTAGTCATGACGTTAATCTAAACACTCCAACCTTATCTCTATAGCTGATCTGTAGTTTCTACAGTTCTCTCCTTTCCCCTAAGATAGTCTTTGTCATTTATTGCAAACAGCAGCTGCATCATGCCCCTATAAAAAAAGAGCAAAATTTCTTGTGGCACCTTCAAAACTAATCAATGCATTAATAATGTATGTAGCATTGTTATGCCAGATAAGCATTGAAATGTGTGCAAGATTATACCATGTTCATGTATCACAAATGACACAAGGTTTGATGGAATAAAGTTTATATTGTACTATTCAAGTGCTATGAGACTGTTTGCTGTTTTCCCCAGACTGCTAGCAACCAGACTGAATCTCATCCCTGATCCGCATGTTGATTTCTTTTCCAAATCACAAGAACCAGCAATCTTTCTTACCTCCATTTTGTATGGACTCAGCTTCAATCAGCTTTCTTTTCTTCTGAGATCTAGGTTTTCTACAGCCCACATTAAACTGTATTATGGCCAGCAACAGGCAAACTTCATTGACAAGCCTGCCTGAACAAGTGTATGGGAGATTTGATGTGCCCCAGTAGCAGGTATGACTCATCTACAGAGCAAGATGCCAAATTTTCCCCTGCAAAGACCTCCTTCTCTGCTCAGCTCAATTCATTTTGATGGACTGCTTTTCATACACAGAATCTCAAATCAACTGTAAGTGGTTAAAACAGGTAAAGCTTGACTCTGAAATATTTTGGGGTGCTAGTGCCTTTTTGAGTGGCGGAAAGGATCTTGTGAGCTGTATTTTTGTAATAGCACAATTACTCCAGCTCAGAAATATATAGAGGTTTGATGAGCCAATTCAATTTCCTTCTTGCACACCTTGTGCTCTAACCATAAAGATTTTAAAGGAAGAAAATGGTATTTTAAAAGGATTGGGGGGAAGGGTAGGAGAAATGGCTAGATTGGAAGGAATTTTGCACAAGCTGCAATAAAAAAGTGTATTTGGCAAGAGCATTAAAGCCTTCTGCTTAATGTGTCTCTTTGGTGTTCTCAGGTTTGCTCATTTTTTGTCTTTTCCACATTGAGTCATCAGAATGGAATTTAGCTAACCATGTTCACAGAATCATAGAGTTGGAAGAGACCATAATGGCCACCCAGTCCAATCCCCTGCCATGCAGGAATACACAAGCAAAGCACTCAAAACAGATGGTCATCCAGCTTCTGTCTGAAAACCTCCAAAGAAATTGACTCCACCACTCTCCAAGGCAGTGTCTTCCCAACAGCTCAGACCATGTTCTTTCTAATATTTAGCTGGAATTGCTTTTCCTGTAGTTTGAATCCATTGCTCTCTGTCCTAGTCTTTGGAACAACATAAAACAAGCTTGCTCCATCCTCAATATGACATCCCTTCAAAAATTTAAACATGGCTATTGTGTAACTCCTGAACCTTCTCTTCTCCAGGCTAATGATACCCCATTTCCTAGGCTGTTCCTCACACAGGGCATGGTTTTCAGACCTTTCACCATTTTGGCCGCTCTTCTCTGGACACGCTCCAGCTTATTCCCATCCTTCTTGGATTGTGGTGCCTAGAACTGGATACAATTTTCAAGGTAAGGTCTGAGCAGTTTATTTATTTTATTAGTAATTATATGTAGTTTCTGCCTTTCTTCCAGTGAGCTCAAGATGGTGTCCATGGCTCTATGACACCAAACTGTGTACTCAGGTTGAGTGCAGTCATTCACAAAAGGTCACCTTGTGGGTTTCAATGCTTTTTTCAGACTAGAACCTGGAACTTCCCCAAGTCTCACTCCAACTTTCTAACCACTATACTTTATTGGCATTTTGAGTCTAACTATGGCCCAAAACATATTGCAGAAATAATCCAGTTTGAGACCACTAACTGTCCTGGCTCAGTGGTAGGGTATCTTTGGAACTGTAGTTTATTGTGGCACCAGAGCTCTCGGACAGAGAAAGCTAAATGTTTACACAAAACTACAGTGCCCAGAATTCCCTAGCATTGATCCAGGACAGTTAAAGTGGTCTCAAGCTGAATTGTTTCTGCAGTGTGTTTTGAACCTATGTAATTTACAGGCTACCTCCACTCTAGAAATGCAAGCCTTCTGCAGATTCATAAAAGCTTTATTCAATAAGAAAAGCTGTCCATAGTCCATAATTGTTGTCAGGACTGAAAGGTTTTTTCAGTTACGCAGAATCTGCACAATTCACCTGTTACAAAAAGCCTTCATCCCATTTGCCAGCAACTCAAAACATACAGTCTTCCCAGGTTTTGCCTCTTCTTCATTTTCTCCATACCAAGCTACAGCTTCCCACAAGGACGACCTTGGCAATTTCCAGATCATTCTTCCTCCCCACACATTGGATCATTATCAGAGGCTGCAACTGATACACATTTTTCTTTTCTTTTCTTTTCCCAGCATGACCAATAGGATAGCATACCTCATCATCCCACATTACCACACATGTGCTCAAGCACCGCAATTAAATGTGGCAGGACCATATCTGGATCCTGGCAAACTACTAGCCTGCCCTCTATTTTGAAGCATGGTGTCAGATTTTCCAAAATAATCTGGAGGCGTCTCCCCCCTTTGGAGGTTTTTAAACTGAGGCCGAATGGCGATCTGCCAGAGTGCTTTTATTGTGTCTTCCTGCATGGCGGAATGGAGCTGAACTGGATGGCCCTTGGAGTCTCTTCCAACTTTAGGATTCTATGATATGACATTGTCCTTGTTATGAAGTCCTGTTTTTGTTTGCTTTGTTTTTAGTACTTCCAAATTCCAGACAACATCATCGTCGTTGTTCATTTGTTTGTTATTATTAATATAGCACCATTACAGCAGCTTACAGTTGTTAATTTGACAGCTCCCTGACCTCAGGTCTACAATTTAAAGGGACCAAAAAAAAAAAAAAAAACCCAAGGAAAGGGGGATGGCAGTGGGAGATGGGATGCAGTCTGCTATTCTCTTCCTCAGATGCCACAGCAGTGACACTTGGTATGGAGGGAGGCCCTTTCCTCAGACATTGGAGAAACACTGCCTGTTTTTCCTTTTCTCCAAGCCAAAGCCATGGCAGCTGTATGGAGGGAGGCATCTCACCAGCCACTGCAACCAACATTCTAAAAATATTTATGAAACTGGAAAATATATCAATTGCTGCAGCTTTTAGTTTATAGTTTTTCTCTCTCATCCCAGGTACCATAATGAGAGGAGAGAACTGAGTGAAGCCCGCTGTTCTGCACCCCCATTTTTGCAGTCTTCCATGCATTGATCCTGCCATCCCAGAACATTCCTGTTCCTGTACCCTGTCATTGACTGGTTCCAACTCACCTATATATTTCTACAGCCTTTTGTGCTGCTGCTGTTGTTGTTAGCTGCCCTTGAGTTGACTTTGATTAATGGTAACCCTGTGAATGAAAGTAAATTGGATCCCCATATTTTTAAAGGCAGGGGGCAAGAAGTCTGTGAAAGATACTGTAATATTTCCTATTAACATTTGTTGTTGTTGTGTGCCTTCAAGTCATTTCCAACTTATGGCAACCCTCCCTAAGGTGAATGTATCACGAGGTTTTCTTGACAAATTTCTTCAAATGGGGTTTGCCATTGCCATCCTCTGAGGCTGAGAGCATGTGACTTGCTCAAGGTCACCATGTGGGTTTACATGGCTGAGCTGGGATTTGAATCCTGATCTCCATAGTCCAACACTCAAACCACTACACCACACTGGTTCCTTATGAACGTTAGAATATCATAATAAAATGATACCTACATTTATGATACAGTCTATCATCTGAATACGAACTCAAGCCAGACACATCTTTTTGAAGAGCCAGAGGACAAATATGCATTTCAGTGCAATACTGCTAATGAGGTCTCTCAAACATTGTGTTTTGCAGGTTTGATTTGAACCATTATGATAATAAACTTACATTAATGAGCTCTTATATGTTCTATTGTCAGCTGAGCCAATTTGCCTCTTGAATAATTCCAAATCTCCTGCTAGAAATGGGGTAGATTGCTTGGTCTCACTGCGATAGTGGGTTACAAAATGGCTAAGCTACTTTTGCTGCAGTGAAATTGGACAGTCAGTTTAAGTGGCTTAAAAAAAATACCTATATGTGACACATCAAATTTCCCAATCTTTCTCTCTCTCTCTTTCCAAGGTTTATGGAGCAGTAATTGTGCTCCAGTAAAAGTGGCAGAAGCTTTGTTTTTCATTTGGGTGATGCTTCAGGAGATGGCAATGGAAAATCTCTGAACAAATCTTGGCAAGAAAACCCTTGATAGGGTGGCTTACAATTATTATTTTTAATTAGACGGTTCCCTGCCCTCAGGCTTACAATCTATTACTTCTCTTGATCTAGATACTATACTACTACTGATGCAGCATAAAATCTCATTGGCCTTTTTAGCTGCTACATCACACTGCTGACTCATGTTCAACTTGTGGTCTACTAGGACTCCTAGATCTTTTTCACACAGTAGTTTTTCACACAGCAAAAAACCATGGCTTACCTTTCCCTGTTTAAATCCTCTTCTGGGTATTATCACACCAAAGGAGCTCTAAATTCACTGGTTGAGAGCAGTCTGGTTGCAGCCCGGCTCCCCGGCATGCTTCGGCAGCCACTTCTCAAAGCCAGGAGCTTTCCAGCTTTGAAAAGTGGCACCTTGGAGCTGGGCTGCAGCTGGGCTGCACTAAGACAGTGGCATCAGAGGTGAATTTGGAGTTCCTTCAGTGTAATAATATCCAGCTGCATCCCGGAATAGGATTCAAATTGGGAAAGGTAAGCTGTTTTTGTTCGTTTGTTTGTTTGTTTGTTTTTGCTGTGCAAAAAACTCTGTAGTCTTGTTAAGCCAGGTGTCCCCCATCCTATATCTTTGCATTTCATTTTTCTGCCCCAAGTACAGTACCTTACATTTCTCCGTATTGAAATTCATTTTGTTAGCTTTGGCCCAGTTTTCTAATCTATTAAAGTCACCTTGAATTTTGATCCTGTCCTCTGGGGAATTAGCTACTCCTCCTAATTTGGTGTCATTTGCAAATTTGATAAGCATGTCCTCTATTTTTTCATCCAAGTCATTGATAAAGATATTGAATAGCACATTTCAACTTTATTTCTTGGAGCTCAGGAGGAATACCAAAATGTCCTTTATTTTAAGCTATAAACCTATCTGTGTGTCATTCGGTGCCTCAGCAGGCAAGCAAGAGGTAGTTCAACAGATTTATTACTTCTGCCACTGCTCCAAAGATTGTTAGTTTTCACCAAGCAATAAATATGACCAGAATATTTAGCCTGCAAAAATACACCCTAATGAGTACAGAAAAATTGTTGAGCAGCACAATCCCAGCACATGGAGGGAGGGAAAAGAGTGAGAAGACTGTAGCTGACCATGTGGTAGTTTTGTTTCTGTGTCTGTGTGGAAAAGAAAGAAGTATCTGCATTGGTAGCTTATGATGTGTTCTTTTGCTGCTGATTTTTCTGGCTGGCTCAGTCTGCAGTGTCTATTGTGTTCTCTGATTCATACTTGGATGCTGTGTCCAGTGGTCCCTATGTAGGCCTGTCCACCTTAAACCAACCTGGACATAGAATGCTGTTTGAAAACACTGAAATTTTGGACCATAATAATAATAATCACCACCACCACCACCACCACTACCACCACCACCACCACCACCACCGGTTGGATTGAGGTGGCTTACAATAAGAATAAAATACAATACAATACATAATACAATAAAAATACAAACTAAAACAACTACCAGGTCAGAATGCACAGGGAGGACATTGAAATCCAGAAATAGCTGGACAACTTCAACAGGAAAGAAGAAATACTGAAAATAAATAAAGTTTGGCTACCAGTCCTTAAGAACATCAAAATCAAGACTCAGTTCATGCAAATGAACCCAACCCAGGTTTTCCTGTAGAAAACAGGGCCAAACAAGTGTGTGTGTGTGTGTATCCCCCATGTGGGCTAGACAAGGTAACAGTTACATGGATTTGTAACTGGTTGATTGGCCGCACCCAAAGGGTGCTCAACAATGGTTCCTTTTCATCCTGGAAAGAAGTGACCAGTGGGGTGCCACAGGGCTCTGTCCTGGGCCCAGTGCTATTCAACATCTTTATTAATAACTTGGATGACAGAATTGGGGGCATACTTATCAAATTTGCAGATGACACCAAATTAGGAGGTGTATCCAATACTCCAGAAGACAGGGCCAAAATTCAAAATGACCTGAATAGACTAGAAAGCTGGGCCAATGCTAACAAAATGAAATTCAATGTAGAGAAATGTAAGGTACTGCACTTAGGGCACAAAAAATGAAATGCACAGATATAGGATGGGGGACATCTGGCTGAATGAAACTATGTGTGAAAGGGATCTAGAAGTCCAAGTAGACCATAAGTTGAACATGAGTCAGCATGTGATGTGGCAGCTAAAAAGGCCAATGCTATTTTAGGCTGCATCAATAGAAGTATAGCATCTAGATCAAGGGAAGTAATAGTGCCACTCTATTCTGCTTTGTCTATAGATAAATAACTATAGATATACCTATAAAGAGGTATAGATGGTATCTAACTCCCAGCAGATTATAAAAAAATGTTCAAAAAATAGCTCAAATAAATGTGGGAAATGTAAAAATGTAGATATAGAATGGGGGACACCTGGCTGAACGAGACCACATGTGAAAGGGATCTAGGAGGCGGAGTAGACCACAAGTTGAACATGAGTCAACAGTGTGATGCAGCAGCTAAAAAGGCCAATGCTATTTTAGGCTGCATCAATAGAAGTATAGTGTCTAGATCAAGGGAAGTAATAGTGCCACTCTATTCTGCTTTGGTCAGGCCCCACCTGGAATACTGTGTCTAGTTCTGGTCACCACAATTCAAAAAGGATGTGGAGAAACTGGAGCATGTCCAAAGGAGGGCAACTAAGATGGTGAAGGGTCTGGAAACCAGGCCCTATGAGGAACGCCTTAGGGAACTGGGGATGTTTAGCCTGGAGAAGAGAAGGTTAAGAGGTGATATGACAGCCCTGTTAAAATATTTGAAAGGATGTCATATTGAGAAGGGAGCAAGCTTGTTTTCTGCTGCTCCAGAGACTAGAACGTGGAACAATGGATGCAAGCTGCAGGAAAAGAGATTCCACCTCAACATTAGGAAGAACTTCCTGACAGTAAGGATTATTCGACAGTGGAACACACTCCCTCGTAGTGTAGTGGAGTCTCCATCCTTGGAAGTCTTTAAACAGAGGCTGGATGGCCATCTGTCGGGGATGCTTTGACTGGGAGTTCCTGCATGGCAGGGGGTTGGACCCTTGTGGTCTCTTCCAACTCTATGATTCTATGATTCTATGTCTATGCCACCACATCTGAAGATGCCAGCCACAGATGCAGGCAAAACACCAGGAACAAATTCTTCCAGATTGCAGTCAAAAAGCCCAGAAAACCCACAAAAAAACTAAAAATGCCCAATATTTCTTTTAAAAAGGAAATCTCACATGGTTAAGACATCAAAAGAATTCCAGCCTCTTGAGTTTAACTTTCTGCTGTATTTGAATTTTTCAAACCCTCGTTCTTTCCAACCAGCTAATGAAAACATTTGCTAGGAAGATGGCTTTCAAATGTAGTTGAAGGGCACTCAGTGGATATAAACAAGATTGGGTAGGCGGCCTGCGTCAAGGGAATATTAATATTGCCATTAGACTTGCTCAGATCAGAGGAACAGCTTGGGTTGTTAAGCAAGGAAATGCAAAGAGGATCTGTGAACAATACACATATATCCTTTTATCTAATTCTTCTGGGTAATGTTGAAAGTAGGGATAAGGAAGTCCATTGGATCTAAATGTCTTGATTGAGGTAGGATTTTTGCACTTCTTAAGACTTACTGCAAAAAGAAATGCAGCTCTCACCAAGAAAGCACAGATTTGTTCTTAATTACCTTATTTCTTTCCCACTTGTCAGCCAAGATAGGACGCAAGGCAGCTTACAACAAGGCTAAAACAAGATAAAGATAAAACCTGATGATAAAAAAGTTAAAACATAATTAAGCCAGGAAATGTATTTAGGGGTAGCTGTGCTTGGCCATATACCAAAGTACAATAACATCCAAAATCCACAAAACAGTAATATATCTTTAATCAGCCAACCAAAATTTTCAAAATACATGATGCAGACTTTCAAAGCTCTACTGGCTTCATCATCAGGCAAAGGTGTTAAGAGTCACAGGCTTGCATTTTCTCAAGGTTTTGGCATTGTTCTTTGGAAGGATATCTGTGCAAGTGGGTCCCTCAACCTACTGGCCATGTGGCACTGAGAATACAACATTCCAAAGTCCAGGAGATAAACTTTGAATTATGTTAGCAATGCTAAAAGGCACATCTTCTGAGATCTCAGATGTTGGAAATGGTATTGGTGTGCATCCATGCACAGTGCACACTGATGCAGAATACACTTTCATCTTCAAAGTGCAACATGCATTTAGGAGAAATAAAGCATGCTTCAAATGAGGCAACTGTCTAATATGAACACAGTTGGACAAAATACCCACAACAACACAATTTGTTCCATGTTAAAAATGTATAATTAAGAAAAATATGTAAATGAATGTGCATGTTCAGGAAAAATGCATTAATACATGTAGGAAAGTCTATGAAAACCCCACAAAGCCTAGCAACCTACTGTGAAACAAGTATGGAAAGAAAAGGAAGGCAGGATCTGGAGAAACCATGTGAAACTTCTCTCTTAGAAAGTAATTCCAGAGCTGTGGAGACTGATGAGACTGAGAGGAGAACCTTTTCCGAAGATCGATCTATCGATCTATCTGTCTATCTATCTATCTATCTATCTATCTATCTATCTCTATCTCTATCTCTATCTCTATCTCTATCTCTATATTAAAAAGCATAAAAATTGTGTATATACATATGTGTGTGTTTGTGTGTGTGTGCTTACAGTATTTTTCTGGCTTTTGATTTGGACTGGTTTCAATCATTTTTAAGCTGCTCTCAGTACAATTTTGGGGAGGAAAGGCATGATATAAATCAGGCATTCAGATCATCTTTGGAACTGTAGTTCAACTGTAGTTCAGAGCAGTGCACTAGAAAGAGAATCTATAAGAGAGAATCTAAGTACGTCTCTGCACTACAAGTCCCAGGATTCCTTACGATGGAACCATGGCAAGTCAAGAAATGTGAAACAACATGGTTCATACACACCTGATGACAATGGCATTAGTCATCAACAACATTAATTTTGCAGCTTGTGTGTATGTGTGTTTTTAGCTGCTAATGTTTATTTCAAAATGTTTGGGGCAGGTGTCATTTGGGGACCTTTTGGTCTGTTTTGGCCATTTCTTGCATTTTAAAATGTTTCTTTATATGCTAGTAGCATGGTACTAGTGAGTAACAATTACTCTTCGCTTGTCAGCAATGAATAAGGACAATCTTTTTTTGGTAAAATAATAATGCACAAATGCTAGCTTTTAAGGTAGTATTTCCTACTTCTTCTGAAGCAGCCAATGTCTGATTATATAGCAATATTATCTCACCCCCTCCACAACTCAATTTCCAATTGAGTTAAGGGGAAGTCTTTCCTCGTTTAGCAGTCTCTGGTCCTTAAATAAGGTCTCACATCACATTTTTGATACTCATAATGCACACCTACTTCCTGATGCCACTTCATACTTCTTCACCTACATTACCCCCATCTTCCTCATACCTTCTGTATACCTGGAGACTAGGGGATGTATCATTGTTGCCTGGCAATAAGGTCAGTGTTCTGCTGATGGAAAACATTTTGTACCAAGCCACAAAAAGGGATCTCATGTTCCTATTGGATGCCTAAATAGGGTTTGCAACTGGGTAAGGACAATGAGCCGAGGATAAGTGGTGCATCAGGATTTTTTTTGTCCCCAGAACCATGGCAACAAAGGCACTTGCCAGCCTGTCACAGCAAATAGCATCACACTGTCTTCATTGCCACAATACACAGGGAGATTGTCCACATCAGAAGTAGACTTGGGTGTCATTCTTCAACATTCTTGCTTCAATAAGTAGCTCTCTGGATGGTTCTTGAAGTTAGGTTGGCTTCCCACTTGGAGCATGACTATTTCATTGTACCCAGAGTGAAACTACTTTTTTTGGACTGAATCTCCCAGAATTCTACAGCCAGAACAACTATTGGAGGATTCTGAGAGTAAGTCCATAAAGGAACATTTCCAATCTCTGGGGGGTATCATCACTCTGGAACTCTTCCTCATTGTAGACAGATCTAATTTGACCATAGAGGATATGAAAATCTTCATTATATTTTATTTTTTTAAGTATACAAAAGGGTCTTTTAGTATTTTTGAGACTAACTGTCCAAAAGAAGTTGAAACATAAACTTTTGTAGGCTTGGTCTGAGGATGTAAACCAGGTCCATGAAGGCTTACGCTACAACTTCTTTCACATAGTTAATCTCAAAGGTGCTACAAGATCCCTTTGCATACTGATATTCCAGACACAGCTATGTCTCTGAATTTTTAAAAATGTGTTACTCTCAGCTGGAGTTTTGCCCTACAAGGCCAATGGAACTATCTTCAGCACCCTCCCTAGTTCATTGGGGTCTGCTTTGCTTGTTCACTTCTACTAACATTTGTGGTTGCAAATCATCATTTTAATAATCAGTTGTTGCATAGTCTTCCAGGTATTACTGGTGGTTGCTTTGGACCATCAGTTGTGTGGATTCTATTCAAGAATCTAGAAATCTGCGAATGATCATCAGATAATGTGGCACATTCTAAGCAGTGGGGCTTTCTAGATTGGCAGGAAAGTGTGACATGAAGTTGCCTTTTCCTTAATGCTTAGCAGCTGCACCACAGCCTTTAGATGGAGCTGTGCTGTTCCGCAGTTTTTAAAAAAGAAGCTGGGAAAACCAGCACCTTTTTAAAGGCACGTCTTATCCCCTAAAATGCAAAAAAAGTGTTTTCATGGCACACTTTCCCTTTTTCTCATCTAAAGGCTAGAGTTTCATGCAGCCATGAACACACTTCTTTTTGCCAATCTAGATCAGGCCAGTGATGCTTTCAGTAACTGGTACTGAGAAGCTGTCGGTGGCAATTTGCATCAGACGCTATGTCAGTCCATTTGGAATTGTTCCCAGAGTATGTATCACTACTTTAACCAGAGTTTCCTTGCCCAAAGGTGCTGAATCTCAGTTTGTAGGTCTCACTATTACATAACCTTTTGTCTTCAATTCTGCTGTCTTCAGGGAATGATGCATCTATCATGGAAGCTTTCCTTTCTCGACCAGTTATTTCTGGCATATTATGTTTCACCTGTTTGTTAGTTTGTTGTTTCTTCTTCTTCTTCTTCTTCTTCTTCTTCTTCTTCTTCATTTCATTTTAATTTTTTTAATTTATTTTTATTTTTTTTATGTTAGAATTCTGTAGCCATTCTGAGAATACACCATAATAGGATATATGTGCGGAAAATCAAATGCAAAAAAACACAGTAGTCAACTGAGAAATGAAATGCAGAGAGGTTCTGCTAAAGTTTTTTTTTCTGTGGATGACTGGCATATTTGTGGGGGTGAGAGGGGAAGAAAGGAAGGTTCTGAAATGCCATGTGGAGGGAGATTTCCTCAGTCTGTCACTTACCCACTTTCAATTGGATTGACACAAACACCTTATTAGATTGTTCGCTTAGGAGCAGAATCATCGAAATTCTGTACATCAAAAAGATGGAGAGGGACACCTGGGGAGGAAAGTCCACTTAAAGCACAGCTTGCCATATCATGCTGGCCGCCAGGCTGAACTTAACAGGTGTGAAATAGTGTTTACTGGGTGATATTTGCTATTCTTTTGAACCGCCATTTCAAATGCAGCTTTCTTTTTCAGCTACAGGAACCAAACAGATCCCTCATCGTATCTTGGTGGGAGTCCAATTTGCTGGGCTAAGAGATGCATTTGTGTATTTGACAACTGCTTCCTTGGTACTGACCATGCATCTGTCTCCTGACAGAAGTATTTAAAGAACCTTTAAAAATTCTTTGTAAAAAGAAAATTCAATTCATTTGAGATGTGGTACTGGAAAAGAATGATGAGGATAATGTGGACAGCGAAAATACAAACAAATCACTCCTTGAAACAATTAAGCCTGAAATGCCACCATAAGCCAAGGTGATTGAATTAAGGCTGTCATACTTTTGCCACATAATGAGAAGGCACAACTCATTGGAAAAGACAATTATGCTGGGAAAAGTTGAGGGTAGTAGAAAGAGAGGAAGACCACACACCAGATATATCGACTCAGGGAGATCACAGGCTGCAAGACTTGAATCTACAAGACTTAAGTAGAGCGGTGAAAAAGCAGACAGTGGAGCTGTTGGAAAAGGGGAGAAAATATTGGCTGCATCTCTTTGTACCAAATGAAGTTTCCAAATACTCTGGATTGGATGGCCCTTGGGGTCTCTTCCAATTCTATGATTCTATGACATGGGGTGTCTTGATTCACTGGCACAATATTGCCATCCAAAGACAAAGGTTGCACAGCACAATTCCTCATGTGTGGATTTACGCAAAATTACCTTGGTGTAGAGTTTTTGCCATAATACTTTTCCCATGGTTGCAGAGTATGTGGGTTTTGTTTTGTTTCTTGATTTGGTGGATTTATTTATTTATTTACCACATTTTGCTATTACCCAATAGCTGGAACTCTTTAGGTGTTTTTACACAGACTAAGAGTTGTTGTTGTTTTTTTTTAAAAAAAATCATACAATGCAAATCAGTTAAAACAGACACACTTCAAATGTATAGTAAAACCACCAGGAGGGTGGAACAGCAGGCCAAGGCCATAAAAAGATGAACACATGTCAAAACCAAGGGGCTGCAGAAGCAGGAAGGAATTTTTTAAAAAATGTTTTCTTCTATTACTGAAAAGATTGTAATGGAGAGCTTTTGTATGCAAATTCATTAACTCCCTACCCTGCTGAGAATTGTATAGACCAGAATTTCTGCACTGCTTTTCTCCAGAAGTTTTCCCCTGAATATCAAAGATAGCCCAAATTCTTTTCCTCTACACTGCAAATCTCCCAGTGGAGTATTAGCTTCAGGCACTAAAAGTGCCTCCATGTCTCATTAGTCCTAACCACTGTACTCATCTCCTAGTTGCTCCTTTGTTTCCTTCTCATTGTTGAGACAATTGAGTCCTGGAGAGGAAAATTGCCCAGGCAATTCTTGTAATAACGTTTACTTACACCACCCTTTCCACCAAAGGAGAGAACATCAAACATATACAATCAAAAAGAGAGACAATAAAACATAACACTATAAATATACGTGAAATCTCCAGCATCTCAGCAGCCAGTACCCATCTCAGCAACCTCAGGCACAACGCAGCAGCTTAATCCGGTGAATCAAAGAGTAAGATCTTCAACCCCTTCCAAAAACTGCTGAGATCCTTCTCCAGCCAGAGTACCAAAGGAAGACTATTGTACAAATGTGGTGCCAGATCTTGAAAGGCTTGCAGCCTTGACAGAGCTGTGTGCATCTCTTCCTCTTGGCAAAGTGACTTAGAGTCCCCTCTAACCTCTTCTTGTTATCTCCATTGGGCTTCATTTACAGCAGAAGCCAGATTTTTTTTCCTGTCAAAAATTGTCTGTTTGGTGCATAAAAGAGACAGGGACAAGGGAGCAACAGCTGGAAGGGAAACAGATAATTAAAGCAACAGTGTTGTTGCTGCTGTGTGCCTTCAAGTCATTTCCAACTTATGATGACCCTAAGGTGACCCTATGGTGGGGTTTTCTTGGCAATATTTGTTCAGAGGTGGTTTGCCTTTGCTTTCCTCTGAGAATAAGAGAGTCACCCAGTGTGTTTCTATGATTCAAGCCCTGGTCTCCAGAGTCATAGTCCAACAATCAAATGCCAAATTGATTCTCAAAGCAAGAGGTACATGGAGTGAAATATCAGGGATAGAGGAGAATTTTGTTTGTTTCATTTTTGGTAAGAACCTTTCCAAATTCGCACTTTATTTCCAAGAAAAAAAATCAATGGAAATAAATTGATTTGTTTTTATGGTGGAGAAAGTAGGCCTAGAAGATCAGTCCATACTTACAAAAAACTAGAAACTGATTTTATTTTTCAGGTATAGAATTTTATATATACATATTTCTATCTATCTACCTACTTACCTACCTAACTATAGCTCACTTTTAAAATTTAAGACATTTTATGCTATTATTTTATCTACATCCCCCCTGCCTCCCAAGGTGGCTTATAATATAGTTAATCCATGTAATTTTATCTACTGATGTCATCATATGAGTCAGTGCCATGATAGCATTCTTTTCCATATGTGATGCCAGATTGGCTGGCAGTAGTTCAAGAAAAGGATATAGGCACAATGTTTGTGGTGACGGACATACTCTAATCAGCCATAAATGCCCCTGAATAACATTACAGTGCCTTGTAGATCTGTTCAAACACACTCACACCTTTGACTTTTCAACAATGTGTTGTGTTAGAGCCTGGTACTGAAATTAATTTAATTGGCTACTTGATGTACACAGGGTACTCAATACTATTAAAATAGTTTAATTTTGGCCAAAAAGTTAAAGCTGACAACATAGTTTTTGCTTCTATCATTGAGAGCAGCTGGAAGAAGGAAGAGGAAGAGAAGGAAATGTTAATGGTGGGCCCCTCCCTAAATAACAGCAAATAATTCTCTTGGAGATATAAAACCTATACTGATTAGCTTCAAGCTGTCTGATAGACGATATCACCTCCTCTGAGCCTGCTCAGGCTCTGAGATTCATAGGAGATGCCCTTCTTTCCAGTCTCAACACCTTTGCAAGCACATATGGTGGGAATGCAGGAAAGGGTCTTTTCAGTGGCTGTCCTCAGGCTCTGGAACTCCCATTTTAGGCCAACTAGATTGGCTCCCTCAATGGTGCCTTTCATTCATGGTATCTTTCCTCATGGTTGATGGAAATATGAGATAGGGTTTTTTCCATGTTGTTTCAAGCATCTCTTTCAAGGATAGGATAATTTTGCACTTTCTTAGGTTTGAATTCAGCCTAGCTTTGGCTGGCTTAGCATGATCTCAGCTGGTTTTGGACCTTATTTATCCTTTAGGATTGTGCTCAGGGCAGAGGAAGGAAAAGAAAGAGAATGATGGAGACGAATTGGCTGCTTTTGCTGTCAGAAACTCTTTCTTAGCTTTGGGTTAACACAACATCAGTCCCCATCAGGGGATACATCTCTGGCTTGTCACTATAATGCCCTTCCCAGCTGTTGTTGCATGCCTTCAAGTCATTTCCAACTTGCGGTTATCCCAAGGTGAACTCATCACAGGGTTTTCTTGGCAAGATTTGTTCAGAGGTTTTTTTTGTAGTTTTTTGTAGGACCTTTGGGCTATGTGGCCATGTTCTAGAAGAGTTCCTTTCTGACGTTTCACCAGCATCTGTGGCTGGCATCTTCAGAGAATGATAGCCTGGAAAAGGATTGGATATATATATCCTGTGTGACCCTGGGAATGAAGGAATAATTTGCAAATGTATTGTTCTGTTGCTAATGGCAGTCCTCAGGGTGGGAGGATATGCAAAAGAGGATTTATGTCTGCTACTTGAGGATCACTGTCTGCTGGGAATCCCCTGACCCCAGGATGTTTCTCATTTGCATTGGTTGAGTCTTAACCTTGCTGTTCTTCAGGACTGGTAGCCAAGCCTTTTTAACCCTCAGGGTTTCCTCCTTCCTGTTGTAATTGTCCAGTTGTTTATGGATTTCAATGGCTTCCCTGTACATTCTGACATGGTAGTTTTTGGCATGGTCCAGAATTTCAGTGCTTTCAAACAGCATTTTATGCCCAGGATGGTTTATAGCATGTTCTGGTACTGCTGATTTTTCCGGCTGACCCAGTCTGCAATATCTCTCATGTTCCTTGATTCTCTCTTGTCTCTCTTGTCCTTGGCTGAGCGAAGCATTTGCTGGATAACAATAACAATAACAATAATAATATTTATTTGTATGTTCCGCCTTTCCTTCAGATCAAGGCGGGATTACAGCAATAAACTATACACAATACAGTAAGCAATAATAGAGTCAGCAAATAATAATAATAATAATAATAATAATAATAATAATAATACTTTATTTATATACCGCCCTTCCTACGATCAGGGCGGTGCACAACATAAAATGTTAAAAACATTATAAAAATGAACAAGAATAATAAAATCAAATAACATTACAATAGCGATTGTCAGGCCTGGTCGCAATAGGGGAGGGGGAGTCACACAAGGAGAAAGTATCAAGGATATGCCTGTTCAAATAAATATGTTTTTAGGCCCTTTTTGAACAAAGTGAGAGAGGTGGCCAGACGGAGCTCAGTGGGCAACAAGTTCCAGAGGCTAGGGGCCGAGATGGAGAATGTTCTCTTCATAGTAGTTGATAGTTTAGCCTCTGGAACTCTGAGTAGCTGTTGCCTGGTAGATCTAAGTGTGCGGGGCGGATTATGTGGGGAGAGGCGGTCCTTTAGGTACTCTGGGCCCAAGCCATAATAACGACAAAAACCTAATGCATCATCATATAAATACCTACAATATCACAAATATTCACAATATTACCTATGCATAACATCAATTCAAACTTGTACAATACAATATCAACAAGCAGTTTACAATATAAACGTAATCATTTACAATTACAATACCATTACAACAAGCATAGGTTAATCAGATTAATCCCAAAGTCCTCCGTGAATGGTAAAGATGTTCCGGCACTGGCGCTGTTGGGGAGGGAGCAAGCTGGCATTTTATGGAGTGCCACTCCCACTGGCACTCCACCCTCCCAAAGTCAAAAAGGTGTTCTGGTGCTGACATTGTTGGACAACAAGGGACGCTGCTCCCACCGGCTCCCTAAGAGTCCTCCTCCGCGAGCGGGGTCAGGCAGGTCTTCCAGCTGGCTCAGTCGCTCAGCTGAGGAACCAGGGGCC
The DNA here is from genome assembly GCA_034509955.1 of Urosaurus nigricauda. Taxonomy (NCBI): domain Eukaryota; kingdom Metazoa; phylum Chordata; class Lepidosauria; order Squamata; family Phrynosomatidae; genus Urosaurus; species Urosaurus nigricauda. Next base: position 7,622,640 of record JAOEGL010000004.1, read on the forward strand.
AGCAATGAGGGACACCGCTCCCACCGGCTCCCTAAGAGTCCTCCTCCGCGAGCGGGGTCAGGCAGGATGTGATGGAGTAAACGGATCTGTGAACCCCACTTCTTGGAAGATGAACTGAAACACCTGGACCGGGCTCTACAGAACAATGGTTACTCCAGCGCAGACATCAGAAGGGCTGCCAGGCCCAGAAAAAACCAGAGGAGGGACGACAAACAACCACCCAAAGAGAAGATATTTTTACCATACATCCAAAGAGTCACAGACAGAATAGGGAAAGTGGTGAGGAAACAGAACCTGCAAATGGTTTACAAACCGATGAAGAAAATCCAGCAAATGCTTCGCCCAGCCAAGGACAAGAGAGACCCTCTCACGGCCACTGGAGTCTACCGCATTCCATGCAGCTGCGGATTGGTCTACATAGGGACACCAAACACAGCATGCAAACAAGGACATGAGAGACACAGCAGACTCGGTCAGCAGGAAAAATCAGCAGTAGAGGCTGTCACTCTCGTTCTTAGTTGCTCCTTTGCTCCAGGGAAAGTCCTACTGTGAGTTCTAAAGCAGTTCATGCCAAAAACTGTGTCCTATTTCTTTTTGTTATAATCAGAGCTAAAGTCAGCATCCCACATGGGCTTACAATTGATTCTGGTTTATAGTGTCATCAAATGCAATGTTGCATCTAAGCATCTTTCTCTTCTGGCACAGTATGATGGAGCAGTCACATGGGCCTAAATCCAATTGCTAGCTTTCAACTCAAACAGACCCATTAAATCAACTGGAATTAAGTAAGTTTTGACTTACTGTTTGTTAGGTCTTCTCATGAGCTCTGGGGTATATGGAACAAGGCTTACAGACTTATGGAATGGAATGAAAGAAATAATTGATTTTGTTCTTATGCAGCTCAACTATTTTCAGTTGAAAGAGACAGCAGAGAATTCTCAGCTTGGTTTTTGTTTTGTTTTTTGAATTCTGGCATGAGCAAAAAGACAGATAAATGGTTGCTGTGGTGACAAGGATTTAGTGACATGACCAGACAAGTGAATAGTATGGAGAAGGCTTTTCAGTTGCTGCACCCAAGCTCTGGATCTCTTCTTCTAGGGAGGCTAGACTGGCACCCTTCTTACTGACTTTCTGCAAACAACTAAAACCCTTTTATTCAGCAGGCCTTTGAGAATTAATTTTTTTTAGAGGGAACAGGACTTGTATAATGTGTTGGACTTTTTATTTACTTGTTGTTCTCTAATGGTTTAATTTTAATTGGTTTTAATTTTATGATGATTTAATGGCTTTTTAACTTTTGTATGCTGTGAATTTTAACTATGAGCCGATACAGATGGCCACTTTAGGGTGTGGCCGCGGCGATACTAGGGTTAGGGACTGTGCACCAACCACATGGTCCCTAACCCTAGTATGGCATGGCGCTAGCATCATGGAGGCCTCCTGTCCACACACGAGCTGCCATGATGTCAGCACCACCATTCAGCATCTGAACGTGCACATAAGAAGTGGCATCATAAATTCGCCACTTCCTGGTTGTGGCGCTGCAGGAAAGGAGCTGCTCTAGGCAGCTCCTTTTTGTTCTGTGGCACCGCAAGCTTCATTCCCACAGCAACCAAATGGCTGTGGGAATGAAGCCATGGGAGAAAGGGGCTGAGCAGCTGTGGCTGGTGGGGTGTCCAGGGGCATGAAGCCCCAAGGACACCCCTTTCCAGGCCATGGATAAGAGGTATTTTGCTGCTTCTCCATGGCCTGGAAAAGCTCCAGATTGGGCCTCTGGACTGCTGGTGAGGCTGCCCTGGTCCCAATCATCGGCAAAAAGGGGTGGGTGCATGCCACCCCTGAAGGGGCAGTCTATATAGTCCCTATTTTGTTTTTGACTGTTGCAAGGTCTATTCATCCCCACAAGACAGGATATAAATAATTTGTGAAGAGTTTATTCCTGACATTAAGAAGAGTTTATTCCCGATGTTTTGCTTTCATCTGTGGCATTCTCTGAAGATGCCAGCCACAGATGCTGGCAAAACATCAGAAATAAACTCTTCTAGAACATGGCCAAATAGCCTAAAAACTATAAATAACCTGTTTCTTCATTTATTTATTTTATATGGTGCCTCAGAGCCAGTGTGGCATAGTAGTTTGAGTATTGAATGAAGCCACTGCGTGACCATGGTTTGATTCCCTGCTCAGCTGTAAAGTTTACTGGGTGACCTTGGGCAAGTCAAATGCTCTCAGCCTTTGAGGAAGGCACACCTCCTCCAAACAAATCTTGTCAAGAAAACCACATGACAAGTATTCATTAGAATTGCCAACAGTCAGAAACAACTTGAAGGCACACACAACAACAACAACAACAACAACAACCTTTCTCCTGAAGTGGGACCCAAGGTAGTTCAAAGGTAAAATTGGTTAAAAACCTACCAATATGATTTTAGAAACAATTAAAATTATTTCACTTAAACAAAATACATTGCATTCATAACATGTAAAAGTTAAAACATAAATAAATAGCCCACATTCCAATAAGAGGCTTCCCTGATAGTGATTACATGCTTATTAAAAGTCTGCTTAACAAAAATGTCTTTTCCTGTCTGCAAAAGGAAAGTGAGGAAGGGGCCAGCCAAGCCTCCTATGGAAGGGAGTTTGAGAGGGTGGGAGCAGCCACTGAGAAGGTTCTCTCTCGTGTCCTCACTAAGCAAGCCTGTGATGGTGGCAGGACTGAAAACATTCCCCTCATGATTTTAAAGCTGTGACAGATTTGTATGGAGAGATACAGTCTTCCAGATAGTTTGGGCCCAAGCTGTATATTATATTATTAATATAATATCAATGATGATAATGATGATGATGTCATTTCTTAGCAGGCTTGAGCCAAATAATTCCATTATTCTCTTTGCATCGATTTTTTTCTCCTCATCCTGGCATGAACTGATCAGTCTACAGCTTGACTTGCTGGTGGCAGAGATCCATAAAGAAGTCACACTGCTTGCACTGCTTAAATGGACCATTTACAAAGAACTAATCTGATTTCTCCATGGTGTACTCCCTTTGCTTTTTAAGCTGAGGTTTTATGCCATGGACTGTAGAATGACAAGGGCAGAAGATATTAAAACAGAGGAAGACTAACCTCTCAGAGGGCCATTTCACTTCTAGCCCCCATTTCATATCTCATCATGCAGATCATGGGGCACAGGGAGAGTTGTGCCAAGGTGTAATGGAGAAGCTTGGAGAAGGATTGGTGGTCAAACAATGTTAAACTGATTTTCAGCATGTTGATGTTGTAATTCCCATCATATTCAATAGAGCTTGCTTCTGAATAGACATGCACAGACAATTACATTCCTAATCTTCTTGTGGTATTAATTTGCCAGTCCCTATGTATACCTGCCCATTGTAGGTCATTGGTAGATACTTGAAATCCTAAGTACATTGATTTGGTAGACACCTCCCAAGCATATGTATGGGGTGAAAACCTTGCCAAAGTATACATGTTTCCTTTTTACTCCTACTTCTAGTTTACACTCATTGTCTTTCTTCTCTTCTTCTCTGTCGGGCTGTCAGCACAGCCAAAAGATGTAGTTTCATTCTGGTGTAAATCCTATCTGTTCAAATGATGTGCATGGTGAAACTAGGAGGAAACCAGGACAAAGCCATGCTCCAGAGCTAAGCATGGGAGGACCATACACCCCATTTTGCTCCAATTCAAACTGGAAAGTGTGCACTATCACACTGGCATACAGACTGTGTCCCATTGGTGCAGGGAGGAGGAAAAGGATAGATGGCTGGCAAAAGTGGTCCAGATCATGTGTCCTAGACCTGTCAAGCCACCTGCAATTTCCTGGACAGAAGTTCCTGTGCCAAAGCATTTTCACTCTTGGCCTCTCACACTGCTGCTGGCACATTGCTGGCCATATGTCTTTTATTTTATCACCTGGCCACACGTTGAGCACACAGGTGCACCAGTAATCAGCTGTACCTTTGGCAGTCCCCTGCTATGCATGACAGGATGACTGGGGCATCCACAAGCCATCAAAAGGAGGGTGAGGGTTTTGTTGGAGCCAAGAGGAGATGGCCAACCTCATAGCCATATCAGGAGAGAATATCATGCAGAAGGGTCAAGGAAAGTTCTGCTTTTGTCAGGCCTCACCTGGAATACTGTGTCCAGTTCTGGGCACCACAATTCAAAAAGGATGTTGAGAAGCTGGAGTGTGTCCAGAAGAGGGTGACCAAAATGGTGAAGGGTCTGAAAAACATGCCTTATGAAGGGAGATATATGGAGCTGAATATGTTTAGCCTAGAGAAGAGATGGTTAAGAGGTGATATGATATCTCTGTTTAAGTATTTGGAGGGGTAGCATAATCTTGTTTTCTGCTGCTCCAGATAATAGGATACAGAAAAATGGATGCAAGCTATAGGAAAGAGATTCCAGCTCAACATTAAGAACTTCCTGAAAATAAGAGCTATTTGACAGTGGAACACACTCCCTTGGATAGTGGTGGATTCTCCTCCTTTGGAAGTTTTTAAACAGAGGTTGAATGGCCATCTGTTGGTGAGTGCTTTGATTATGTCTTCATGCATGGTAGAATGGGATTGGATCGCCCTTGTGGCCTCTTCCAAGCATTGTGGGAACTCTGGAAATCCTCACAGAAGAAAAGAGGGACAAGGGGCATGAACTCACAGCTGAGGAATGCAGGACAAAAAGCAAGGCTCCCTGAAAGTGATACCAAGAGATGTGCAACCACAATGTATGTAGCGACACAGCCATCATGGAACTCAACAAACTCTTCCATGGAGATGTGACCATATGCCCCAAGTAAGTGGCCCACAGCAGCACCATTCATCAGGTTTCAGTCAGGCAACAGTCCAGTGCCCAATGAGGGAATAATCCCACCTGCCAGAGTGATGCCAGACCCCCAAGCCATTTAGTATTAAATAAAAGAACAAAAGAAAACAGCCTTAAATGAGGCCAACAGTGCCAGACATGCATTACTTGTATTTGATAATTCTGGGTTTGGCCATATGGACTAGCCATGTTCATGAGCCAAATTGGTTTTTTTTTAAAGGTCAAACAATGTAATGCCAGCCAAGCTGGTACATTTAAACTATTAGGCTGGCAATAACATTAGGAGCAGAGAAATCTTTAATTTATTCATTAAGCTGGAAATTTAAAACCAAAATGGAATTGGCAAGCTTTACGTAAGGCTTTCATTCTTTATTTGATCTGTGATGAAAAACTGCAAACTTCAGGATTTTCTTATGGTACAAAATGGCAATTTCTCTAGTTAAATAAATAATAAAAAGAACATCACCAACAACAACAACAGCAACAAGAAAAACAAGGTTTCCACATTGTTACCATCTAATCCCTGGGAACCTGGATTATATACAGTGGGGAAAAATAGTAATGAACTGAGTTGTGCTGGTCATTAAAATGATGGAAATGTTAGGACAGAAAAATAATTGGTTGTACTATTAGGAGAAGAGCATCAGATGCATTTTGTCCATTTCCTCAATTATCTGGGTATATTGTTGAGCACAAAGACATTGTAATTGAGGGACATCACAAAGATGCCTATCAAATAAAATCCAGATTATTCATTACGGAATTATATGTCTTCACTTAGATGATATATGTAAGGATTTTTGTTTGGCTTTGGTCATTCTAATCACTTGATTGGCAAAAAAAGAAGAAAAAAACTAACAAGGATTCAACAAATCACAAATAGATTGTTGCTCAGTTTCCTCTTGCTCAGCAAATAAAGCAAAAATGGTACCGCTGATGCAATTGCCATCCAGAGGTGGGAGATTGAACACTGGGATTTGGAGAATCCATATTCTAGCCCCTACTGAGACATGAAATGTGCTGGATACCCATGGGCCAATCACTATCTCTCAGCCTGACCTGCATCACAGGACAGTGAGAATAAAAGTGGGAAGAGGCTAGACTTTTGCATTAGGAGATGTACATTTGGTACATAGCTACATCTCTGTAGCTATGTCTCAGTAGCTACACCCTGTGCTACTCCCCCCCCCATCTTTTAAGCTACATAGCCTCTGCAACATGACCATTAGAGAATGATGAGATCCATAGAGATACATCCAGCTGTCTTCCCTTGGCTGGATGTAGCACAAAAATAAACCACAGAGATCTCCAGGGATCCTTGGGAGGTCCTACATGTCTTTCCAGCTACAGGAAAATAGCTGAATGCATCGCCAGTGATCCCCCTACTCTCCATTGATGTGGAAATGGTGATATTTCCAAGCTGTATCACTGAAAAGATGGGTTTTTGGGGGTGGGGATTTTGGTTGTTGTGCAGTTGATATATAATTCTGACCACACCAATGAACAAAAAAGGACTTGTGATGGTATTGGTCCAACTTTCATTGTCACAATTTGCTAATTGGACTGTGACCCATAGCCTCTGACCTATTGGAAGATAGAGAGAAGAGCCAGCATGGTATAATGGTTTAAATGCTGAACTAGGACTCTGGGAAACTATTTTGAATCCCCAGTCAGCCCTGAAAAACATGGGCAAGTCACACTCTCTCAGCCTTAGAGGAAAGCAATGGCAAAGCCCACTAAAGAAATTTTGCTGAGAAAACTTAGTTTGGATGCACAAAGCACAATACAAAAAGTTAAGTGGTAAGTGGTTTAAGGTACAGAATTGGACAGACTTTAGTCTTCTGGTACTGTTGGTTTGTTGTTGTTGTTGTTGTTGTTGTTTTTAAAAAAAATCAGGCCAGAACCTGGTACAGATTAATGGTCAGGCAGTGATATGTAACCTAATAACTAAGGAATAAGGATCAGTGTGGTTTGAGCATTGGACTATGACTCTGGAAACAAGGGTACAAAAAGCAGCTGCAAATTGGCACAATTTCCTAAAGGGATGGAGGCTTTTGGAGGTTGCTAATGGGCCCATAGGGGCCACAAATTGGGAACCCAAGGTCCACACATGGACACTGCTGCACCACACACACATGAAGCAGGACCTCAGCCAATATATATGCTAAAATCTGTATCTTTTATAGCATTCTAGTATTCCTATGTTCTTGTGATGACTGAATAGGCCCAAATCCTGTTGGTAACATAGGTTGCTGCCACATTGCAGAATTGTCATGACTCCATCCTATGGAATCCTGGGACCTGCAGTTTGTTGTGGCGCCATAGCTCTCTGACAGAGATGGCTAAATATCTCACCAAACTACAGATTTTAGAATTCAAGAGCATTGAACTATGGCTCTGAAAGTGGTGTCTAACTGTATTAATTCTGTAGTGTAAATGGAGCCATACAGTCCTTTGCCTATGGGCACTAAGGGGCTTTCTAGACCACCCAAAAGGGGCGGTCTGTACTCGCCCCTTTAAGCAGCGGGATGATGCCGAGGCTGCAGCATGGGCAGCCCCAGAGGCCTCATCCCACCGTTTTTGGAGGCTGCGGGGAAGCGGCAAACTGCCGGTTCCCCGCGGCCTCCAAGCGGGGTGCAGAAGGTGCTCTGGGCGCCCGCTGCACCCCACTTCCCTCGACGGGGCTGAAGGGAGAAAGGGGCCGTTTTGGAGCTCTTTTTTTGCACCACGGGAAGGGCGCGATTGGTGCCTTCCCGCGGTGCTAGAGCGTCATTATGTGCACAGCGAATCTAAATGCTGCGCACATGATGACGCTCTGCCGGTGCGTCCGTATGGACACTGCCATCTTTAAATGGCAGCATCCATGCACTTTAGGCCTAGGGAGGGTGTATACGCTATGCCCTCCCTAACCCTAAAAACTCTTTTTTTAAACCTAATCGTGCCGCAAAGTGCCCGTCTAGATAGGGCCTAAGTGTCCAAATAGACAGATTATCCTAAAGGAAGCCCTAAATCTCAAAGGGGTGGGCATGTCTTTGCAGCATCTGTCAAATCCTGCTGAGGAAGGAGTCCCCCAGTTGCTTAAGCCACCAGTTTTCCAGATAGTCTGGGTCCAAAATTGGATGTAGGTCCAGGTTTCTCCAGGGGTATTTTTGTTGCCAGGCACTGACACATAGTACTGCTATAGCATAAGTTTTATTGTGGGTAAATGATGAAGTGGATGGTACAGGGCAGGGATGCATTCCAGTGCTTTCACTAATGGGGACCAGCACCCCTCACAGCCAATTGTGCTGCCATCCAGGCCTTTCCTAAAGTTATCCTTTTGGCTGGCAAATAAATGAAATCTCTGTTGCTGGTCAGTATGCACTCCCTCCAGGCTGAAGCAAATGGAAGATGGATTCCCAAAGGTTACATTGTGCAGAAGCAAACAACAAAAAATCGAAGTGTGCAAGTGTGAGACATTTCCCATTTAACAGGTATGAGAACTGTATAAACAGGTTAGCAACAGAGAAAAGTTAATTTCCCTGTCTGTCCTCAGCCCTCATATCATTTCCCAGCCTCAAACTGCAAAGCAAAGGCAAAAAGTATCCAACAAGGCCACTAAAGGTCCCAGATTTTGTTCCTGTTCTTTCTGGTTTTATACTGGGTTAAAATAAACTGACCTGGGGAGCTGGTATATAAAGTATCTGATTATACCAGAAGCTGACAGAAAATATTATGGGATTAACAAAACATATAGGGATCTCCAAGACCACACTGGAAAGAACAGGAACACAATCTGTGATTTTCTGGTCTAAAAAGACCAAGATTGCACCATAATGCAAATAATAGAAGTATAGCATCTAGATCAAGGGAAGTCATAGTGCCCCTCTATTCTGCTTTGGTCAGGCCCCACCTGGAATACTGTGTCCAGTTCTGGGCACCACAATTCAAAAAAGATGTGGAGAAACTGGAGCAGGTCCAAAGGAAGGCAACTAAGATGGTGAAGGGTCTGGAAACCATGCCCTATAAGGAGTGCCTTAGGGAACTGGGGAAGTTTAGTATGGAGAAAATAAGGTTAAGAGGTGATATGATAGCCCTGTTTAAATGTTTGAAGGGATGTCATATTGAGGAGGGAGCAAGCTTGTTTTCTGCTGCTTCAGAGACTAGAACGCGGAACAATGGATGCAAACTGCAGGAAAAGAGATTCCACCTCAACATTAGGAAGAACTTTCTGATAGTAAGGGCTATTCAACAGTGGAACACACTCCCTCGGAGGGTGGTGGAGTCTCCTTCTTTGGAGGTTTTTAAGCAGAGGCTGGATGGCCATCTGTTGGGGATGCTTTGATTGGGAGTTCCTGCATGGCAGGGGGTTGGACTGGATGGCCCTTGTGGTCTCTTCCAACTCTATGATTCTATGATTCTAAGATAATAATTTAATAATAATTTTCATTTCTAGCCTGCCCCTCTTAGCAAGCAATCGGGGCGGGTTACAACAGAGGGGATTATACACACAATAACAATATACATGAATTAAAAAACAAATGGCAATGTATTAAGCAATAACAATAAAATCATACAGTATAGCAATTAACAATAACAATAACTAGCAAAATACATAACAATTATAGCAACAAAAATACATAGTAATTTAAGTAACAGTAAAATTAGCAAAGCAAAATACATAACAACAAAGCAAAAATACATAGCAGTTATAGCAACAACAACAATATATATAGTAATTATAACAAAAAATAACAAAAAAAATAAAATTAACAAACCAAAATACATAACAATTAACATACCAAAACAAGTAAAAATAAAATAATCCCCATTCTGAACCCCCATCCCAATTCTAGAAACAGTGTGAACTATACACAATCTTAAAAAAAAAAAAAAGGGGGGGGAGACAAGATCCCTCCTTAAGTCCAGGAGCCAAGGCATGGGAGGAGCATAGGTAGAAGGAGGACAAGCAAACACTCTCTCATCCGGTCTTCACTGGCAGATGTTGGAAAGGAGGGAAAGAGGGCCATTCCTTCTCCTTAAATCCAGGAGCCCAGGCATGGGAGGAGCCCAGGTAGAAGGAGGGCAAATAAACACTCTCTCAGCCGGTCTTCACTGGCAGATGTTGGAAAGGAAATAATCCCTTTCATACCATATATTGTTAACTGTCCTCGAGTCAACCTTAGCTCATGGAGACCCTGTGGATGTAACGCCTCCAAGACCCCCTTTCTTTGCTGCTCTGGTCAGGTCCTCCATATTCATGCCTGTGGCATCTCTCATTGAGTCCATTCATCTAGCATGTGGCCTTCCTCTCTTTTCTCTGCCCTCTACCTTTCCCAGCATTATTGTCTTTTCTAATGTGGCCAAAGTATGACAGCCTCAGTCTAAACATCTTGGCTTCCACTGTGATTTTAGGTTTTATCTGTTCAAGGACCAATTTGTTTGTCTTCTTGGCCATCCACAGTATCTTCATCACCACAGCTCAAATGAGTTGACTTTTTTGTTATCTGCTTTCTTCATTGTCTGGCTCTCACATCTGTACATGGTGAAGAGGAACACAATGGAATGGACAATTCTAACTTCAGTACTTGGTTGTATATCTTTACTCTTTAGGATCTTTCCTAGTTCTTTCAAAGCTGCCCTCCCCACTCCTAGTCTTCTGATTTCTTGGCTGCAGTCTGTGTTTTGATCAATGTTTGATCCAAGGTAAAGGAACTCTTTTACTATTTCAATTTCCTCATTGTCTAGTTTAAATTTATTTAGATCCTCTGTGGTCATTTCTTTACTTTTCTTTTATTTCTTTTTCTCTTTCTTTCTTTCTTTTCTTTTCTTTTCTTTTCTTTTTTTGTTCTTTATGTTCAGCAGTAACCCCTGCCTTTTCAGTTTTTTCCTTGACTTTCCTTAGTAGTTGTTCCAAGTCTGTGATGTTTTCTGCTAGTACTATGGTGACTGCTGGTCAACTGTTAATGGTTGGTCATGAAGTTAACAAGGACTCCAAAGCCTCAACTCACTACACAGATTTAGGAGCTGGAAACTCCTGACAATCCAATTGTCAGGAGACTCCTTGGATCCCAAAGAGTGAGTTATGACATCTTTCAAAGGAAGCATTCAGTACCTCCTTCTGCAATTTCCAGCTCTTCTCAGGCAGTTTCCAAGCATTTGGAGCACTCTGTCATGATCATTTATTAGTCAAGGAAGTAGGATAGGAGAGCATTGGCTGGAGTTCTGGGAAGACAATCTTAGGGGTCCGCATCATTGCCGCAGCAACCAAATGGTGCAGCAAAGGTGCAGATGAAAAAATGAGCCCCCAAAACTGGCTCCTTTTTGCGTCGCACCTGCAATGCAACAAGCTCCGTTGGGCGTATCAATGTCATTGCAGGCGTGCAGTGCCATTTGGTTGCTGTACACCTGCAATGTCATCACTCCGTGTGCTGTTTGTATGGCGCTGTGGAGCGACGATGTCCTGGCCACGTGCTAGAATTGTGGAGCATCTATTTGCTCTGCTCCCGGGCAACCCTAGCATGTCACTAGAGTGCCCAATAGCGCCCATCTGTATAGGGCCTTAGTTCTCTTTTCTGGGTGCCTTCCATCCTGCCTCCCCCATCAGCCAGTAAATGGCAGCCATACCATATCCTAGGTGTGGTAGAGATGTGAAACTGCATGGGTGGACCATTACAATACATGATCATGATCACAATCTCCTAATGGTCTTTATCACACAAGACTGCAAATTCTCTTCACAGTGCCTAAGATTTTCAGCCTGCCATTCCTTCTGATCCTACGATTGAGTGGCAGAAATGCTTGTTTGTTTGTTCCAAAGGAGCTACAATAAAAGAATAGAGAAATTGTTCATGAAACTGTAAGCAAGAAGCCCACAAATTACCAAGTTGATTGACTGCTCTGGAAGAGAGTGGGGGGAAAGAAGGAAAGAAAGGAATCAATTGTGGTGTTCTGCTGTCAGCTTGCCCCTTTGGGATCAGCTGTGGCTTTGAAATAAATTGTTTGATTGTCTCATAAGTGCCTCAACCTCAGCAAATCCACGAAATGCTTGCAAGTGGGATAGGAGCGAGGAAGCAGGGGGCACAGGGAAAGTACCCATGTGGCAGACAGATTCTACCATCCATCTGATCATTGCACACTCATCCCAAATAGACAGATGTGAGGAAAAGCAGAAGATACAGAACAGCAGAATTAAGAGAAGTTATATTTGGATAACAGCTTCCAGAGGCTCCAGTCAGCCTGCCACATATGCTGCCACAGATCAGCCACAGAGCAGCTTATCAAGGTGGAAAGAAGCCCTGGGAGATGGGAGTATTAACTGATACAACCAGTTTATTTCTCTTTTATCCCATCCTTCCCCACTAAGTTAGAATACTCCTGATATGCTCAGATTGTGTTGCTCAAGTTAGCGTCTCTGTAGCCGGCCTGCAGCCTTGCTGACTTCTCCTCACTCTTTGCTTTTCCTTGCTGATTCTTTATCAGCTCCCCACCCTGGATTTCCAAGTCTCCACCACCAATAATCAGTCAGAATTTTCAGTTTTTTGCCTAGGTTTTCTGTTAAAACGTGGCTCCTAAACTTGAGAGTTGACTTGAAAATATCTTGCAAGGATTTGAGACTTGACTGGATTCTTGGAGTTGAAAGACTTGAATATGTCACTGGTAATAAGTGAAATAACCAACATTTTGTTGTTGTTGTTGTTCTGTGCATGCCTCCTCCATTGTGGCCCACTCAAAAGAAATGCTACCACAGCCTAGCATGGAGAAAACCCCCATTTCAATCTCCAACACTTAACTGGTACCAGGGTTTTGGCTCATTGATGCTTAGATTTGTTGAGCTCTTCCTAGATGGAGAAGACAAAACTAGGCTAGACCAATTGACTCAATAGAAGACACTCTCATGCCAGAAAAATGCTGCTGTTTGTTGGCAAAGGACATGCTTGGCATGCAGGAATTCCAAGGCTGAGTCCCTGGATCTTCCCAGGTAGGGCTGGAAAAGACCCCAGGAAAGAGCTATGTGAATCAGGTGTCATCTTAGATTTCCTCCAAGCTCTGTATGTATTCTTCTGATTCAGTATAAAACAGCTTCCTATTGATTTCCCTGGGGAGGGCTAATGGATACTATATAAAGCAGGAGTGAGAATCATGAAGCTCTCTGGGTGTTGCTGGACTACAAGTCCCAGTATGAGGAATGTTGGGTGCTACAGTCCAATAACGTGTGGAGAGTAACATAATTCCTGGGTGATTTCCCCATGCAGAATGAAATGAGTGGTACCTATTACTTTTTAGAGGTTCTATTGGTCATTTTGGAGCAAAACAATGAATCTAAAATGCTTTGGGGAAGGGATGCCATATCTGGTCCCGAGATGGCACTTTACCCATCCTTGCTTTATATCCTTTTGAAATAATGTTAAATAAGAAACAAGATTAAATGAGCAGCGATTTTGACATTTGCAATAGGGAAAGCAGTAGAATTTCAGCAAGTCAAAAATCTTCTCTCCATGCGCAGGTTGCAAAGGAAAACTGAGTTTGATGCTGCAGATAAATCTCACCTGAAAAGGCTTCGAATGGTGATGATAATTATGATTAATAACGCCCACTATCAAGATGCAATTAGAATGGTCTAGGATTTTTTAATTATGTAGCTCAGCCTGGACTGCGATGGGATGTCACTGTGGGGGTGGTGGCTTTACATCCTGACCTTTTCTCAAACACTACTCTGACGTCCAAGAAGCTGTTTTGACAGCCCTGGCTGGAAAATAACCTTAAAAAATCTGTTGATTAAGTGCCCTCCCCTACGAGCTTCTAGATTTAACATCTTAACAAAGGATGCTAAATGTGGCAAGGGAAGCTGTGCTCTGGTGTTTCATTTTTGTCTCTGCAAAGGGAAAACCAAAAGTAATACATCAAGGAAGAAAATCTCATCTTCTTGATACACTAATGCACATCAAGCCTTGTTGAGCTGTGTTTATTCGACCAGGCAAAGTACTTAAGCACTTCTTTTATTTGGACCAAACATTTATTTTTTTTAATAAAAAAAATGAAATGTCTAACTTCTCCAAAATTGTTTATTACACTGTCAAAAGTTCTCCAGTATTGTTTATTAACCTGTCAAAAGTGAGGAATATGAAAATAAATAAATAAATATGTAAGACCTTGCCTCCATGATCATAGAATCATAGAATTACAGATGTGAAAGAGACTCCAGGGGCCATTCAGTCCAAACCCATTCTTCCATGCAGGAAGACACAATCACAGCACCCCTGACTGATGGCCATCCAGCCTCTGCTTTAAAATTTCCAAAGAAAGAGACTCCACTACTCTCTGAGGGAGTGTGTTCCGCTGTGGAACAGCTCTTACTATCAGGTAGTTCTTCCAAATGTTGAGGTGGAATCTCTTCCTGTAGTTTGCATTCATTGCTCCATGTCCTATTCTCTGGAGCAGCAGAAAACAAGCTTGCTCCATCCTCAATGTGACAGTCCTTCAAATGTTTAAACATGACTGTCATGTCACTCCTTAATCTTCTCTTCTCCAGGCGAACATACTCAGTTGCCTAAAGCCTCCTCTGGACACGCTCCATCTTGTCAATATCCCTCTTGAACTGTGGCACCCAGATCTGGACACAGAATTCCAGGTGAGGTCTGACCAAAGCAGAATAGAGTGGCACTGTCAGGGATGCTTTGACCAAGTCTTCCTGCATGGCAGAATGGGGTTGGACTGGATAGCCCTTGGGGTCTCTTCCAACTCTTTGATTTTATGCTTCTATACACCATACTGGTATGTTGAATATCCTCCGTTATACAGTCATCCCTCCATATTTGTGGCTTTGATATTTACGGATTTGATTAATCACAGATTTAATTAACATGTTCTCTCTAGGAATATCTAGGTCCTCCAGTGCAACTCCATGGTCAACTTTAACCAAAAGTTGTACTGCTCCTCCAGCGCAACTCCATGGTCAATGCCTGGCAGATGTTGACCACAAAGTTGCATTGCAGCACCTAGAGATTCCTAGAGAGGTGTCCTCTCAGGTAAAAACATGGTGTTTTTGTTCTTTGAGGTTTTTCCATATTCATGGGGGTCTTGTGCCCCTAACCCTAGCTAATATGGAGGGACAAGTATATAGCTAAATCCCCCTTCTCTTTAGTCAGAGCATATCACATACGTGGCAGCTGCATTTCACAATCTTAGGAACAGCCAAATGTGTTTCACCTCCTCTCCAGCTAACCAAAAACATAAGGAGCTGCTTGCATAAAATAAGAGAATGGCTCACAACAAGTTTGGCTTTCTAACAATCTGTCTTTTGACTAAGGTGCTTTGGGGGGAAATGCATTAAAAACCACACTCTGCAAAGACAGTTGCCCTAAGCAGCATTGCTGTATGTTGCGAATACAACAAACTCAGATCTCAGTAGGTGATCTCTGTTCCCACTCATCTTACAAATCCAACATTGCTTTACATAGTCTATGTAAAACACACTTTTAACTAGATATCACCAAACTAGTGAAGTAAAGTAAGCTTATAAATTTTCTCTTTTTGCATGAAAAAATAATTCTTTGACACATCAGACCACCTTCCAAGAAAAAGAGGGACTGGATGTGAGAGCCTTCAGATTCTTCAGGGCATTTTTTCCAGTCCCAAACCAATATTCAACCTTGGCGAACAAGTTTGTCTTCAGCTAATATTAAAAGGAAGACAGAATGCAAATGGGAATAGAGAGACAGTGCCAAAGATGAATCATAGAATCATAGAATCATAGAATCATAGAGTTGGAAGAGACCACAAGGGCCATCCAGTCCAACCCCCTGCCATGCAGGAACTCCCAATCAAAGCATCCCCGACAGATGGCCATCCAGCCTCTGCTTAAAGACCTCTAAGGAAGGAGACTCCACCACACTCCATGGGAGTGTGTTCCACTGCCGAACAGCCCTTACTGTCAGAAAGTTCTTCCTAATGTTGAGGTGGAATCTCTTTTCCTGCAGTTTGCATCCATTGTTCTGCTTCCTAGTCTCTGGAGCAGCAGAAAACAAGCTTGCTCCCTCCTCAATGTGACATCCCTTCAAGTATTTAAACAGGGCGATCATATCACCTCTTAACCTTCTCTTCTCCAGGCTAAACATCCCCAGCTCCCTAAGGCGTTCCTCATAGGGTATGATTTCCAGACCCTTCACCATCTTAGTTGCCCTCCTTTGGACACGCTCCAGTTTCTCCACATCTTTTTTGAATTGTGATGCCCAGAACTGGACACAGTATTCCAGGTGGGGCCTGACCAAAGCAGAATGGAGGTCACCCCTGTAAAAGAGCTGGTCTTCTTCATTGCCACTACTTCCCCCGAGAGGATGGGGAGCACAAGACAGATAGACTGCTAATAATCACCTTACTAACTAGGTTTATCCATTGGCATTTCCACTTAAAAATGATCTCTGGTAACAGAGGGTGGAAAAGACCATTGCCTGTGATGTTAGAGACTAGAGCTTCTGCCTGTCAGAACTTTCAGCTCTGAGTGGGATGCACAAATAACATGACCCAAAGCTTGGGAAAATTACTTTTTTGACTACTTTGTTGTCGATATGTGCCAAGTCAGCTTTGGCTTATAGTCATCCTATGAATGAGAGATTTTCATGAACTCCAGTCATCACCAGCCCTACTCAGGTCTTGCAAAGTCAGGGAAGGCCCTGAATTTGCAAGGCTTGACCAGAGCTTCCTTGATGGAGGCTATCCATCTGCAATGTGGTCTTCTTCTTTTCTTAATGCCTTCCACTTCACCCAACATGGCACTGCCTTCCTATGGTAGTGGGACTGCATGTTCCCATGAGATAACAGGTTTTACTGACAGGGTCTCCCAAGTCAGACAGGCTTTTCCTGAAGGGCCAGACTGAAGATGCCATCCTGTTGGTTAATCCGTCCTAAAGTAGACCAACTCAATCAATTGTTGTATGGTGAATCAACATGTAGATATTGAATGGGGTTGAAATATAGAATCATAGAGTTGGAAGAGACCACAAGGGCCACCCAGTCCAACTCCCTTCTGCCATGCAGGTAGAAACAATCAAAGCACCCCCCAAAAGATGGCCACCTGCCCTCTCTTTAAAAACTTCCAAAGAAATCTCCTTTGTCTTCCTTAAACTCCACGGGCTCTTTGGATTCAGCTGTTTCATTGCTTAATTCAACTTTATCCTCAACTCTAAATAGTTTTGCCCCTTTGTCAACATGTACGATCCCTTCTACCAAACCTCAGCCCTGGCTTATTCCTTTTATTTGGTATCTTCGTTCCGGCTCTTGTGGAGCTGAACATTTATGGAGAAAGACTAGGGACTGGGCAGCCTATGTTAATTATAAATGTATCATTTCTTCTTTTTCTTGTCCCATTTCCCTGGCCAAACAGAAATACTACACTGATTAATACTGATGCATGAAACCATCAATGTCTTTTTTATACTTTTAATTCTTTTTTTAGATCCCTCTCCTCCACCTGTCCCTCCATAATTCTCTGCTAATGATTTTGCAACCTTCTTCAGTACTAAAATTAAAACTTTTCCTCAGTTTTTCCTTCCTTACATTTCAAATGACTGTATCTCTACATTTTCTACCTTTCCCCCTGTCTTAATCAAATTGTTGATGTCTTCAAATCCTTCAACCTGTTCTCTCGATCGTGTTCCTTCTAGTTTCTTAATTACCATTGCCCCTGCTATATTTACTTCTCTTCTCCATATTCTTAATCTCTCTCTTTCTACTGATTTATTTCCTTTGGCATTCAAACATGGTCTCGTTTCTCCAATTTTTAAGACACCCTCACTTGATCCATTTTCTCTTTCTAACTATCATCCAATTTCATTGTTGCCTTTCCTCAGGAAGGTTTCAGAACATGTGGTGTATACACACTGTCTTGAGTTTCTTTCTAATACTTCCATATTGGATTCCTTTCAATCTGCATTTTGCCTTTTGCACTTGATGGAGACTGCTCTTACAAAAATTACAGATAATCTTCTCCAGGCCAAGTCAAAAGTCCAAATATCAGTTCTTATTCTCCTTGACCTCTCTGCAGCCTTTGACACAGTCAAACATGATCTTTTGTTGGATTTAGGGTTTACGGATTCTCATTTGGTCCCCATCCTATCTCAGCTGATTCACATCCTATCTCTCAAGTCACTCATTTACTGTGGTAGTTGGAGGACATGTGTCTTTCTCATTCCCTCTCTCCGTTGGATTCCACAGGGCTCCAATTTAGGCCCACTGTTATTTTCTCTGTATACATTATCTTTAGGTAATCTCACCAGCTTGTATGGTTTTCAATATCATCTTTATGCCAATGATACTCAGTTGTATTTTTCTACTCCAGAACTTTCATCTGACATGGAACATGGGGTCACATCATGTCTTTCAGGTATCTCTTCTTGGATGCTTCATCGGCATTTAAACTTAACATGGCAAAGACAGAATTACTTATCTTCCCTCTAAAACTCTCTTTACAATATACTTTCTCCATCACATCAATAATATTCTTATTCATCCTATGAAGGAAGCACAAAGTCTTGGATTTATTTGTTTATTCTTCTTTGTCTTTCACTTCCCAGATTCAGGCCATAGCAAACTCATGTTGATTTTTCCTTTATAACATTCCCAAAATCAGATCTTTTCTTTCTGCTTCCTCTGCAAAGTTCATGCCTTGGTTATCTCCCACCTTGGTTATTGTAATCTTCTTTTGACAGGGCTTCCACTGTCTCACCTTTGCCCTCTGGTCTCCATTCAATGTTCTGCTGCTAAGATTATCTTTTTGGCTCAATGTTTTGATCATGTTACCCTACTTTTGGTATCTCTTCACTGGCTACCCATTCCATATAGGATTCAGTATAAGCTTCTTCTTCTAACATTTAAGGCATTAGCCCCCCACCCCCACCCCCATATGTCAGCCCTTATTTCTTATTATCATCCTGCTCAAAAATCTCAATTCCAGGAACCCTGGGCTTCTTACCCAATCAAAGGTTTCCTCTTCACTGCATCGGCTTCATCCTTTTTCACTTGCTGCACCATACTCCCTGAATAAAACTAGCTTGCTCCTTGGCTAGTTTTAAATCTGAACTGAAGACATTCCTGTTTGCTAAAGTATTTGGAATTTTACATTAACATTGTATTATAATATTATATTTGGTTATATGCCTCTGGTAGGATTTAATGTTTTGTACTGATTGTTTCTGTAAAGGGCCATATGACCCTATACAAATAAATGATAACAACAACAACAATAATGGTGATGCCACCACACTGGGGGAGTGTCAGGAATTTCCTTCTAATGTTGAGGTAGCATCTCTTTTCCTTTAGCTTGCATCCATTGTTCTGTGTTCTATTCCCTGGAGCATCAGAAAAACAAGCTTGCTCCATCTTCAATAAAACACCTCTTCCAATATTTAAGCAGGGCTATCATATCACCTCTTAACCATCAGTTCTCCAGCCTAAATATATCCATCTCTCTAAGTCAGTCCTCATAAGGCATGGTTTCCAGTCCCTTCAGTATTTTGATCACCCTCCTCTGGACATACTTCAACTTGTCAACATACTTTTTGAATTGTGGTGCCCAAAACTAGACACAGTATTATCACAGGTGAGGTCTAACCAAAGCAGAATAGAGTGGCACAATTACTTGATCTAGACACTATATGTACTATACTTGACTTAGACACTGTACTAGCAAGAGTTAAACAAATGCTGTTGTATACTATACAACAGCATTTGTTTAACTCTTGTGGGTACAGTTGGCCCTCCATATCCATCCACAGATTCAACCATCCATGGCTTGGAAATATTTTTTTAAAAATAAAATTCTCAAAAGCAAACCTTGATTTTGCCATTTTAGATAACGGTCACTATTTTTCTATGCCATTTTACATTTGATTTGAGCATTCATGGATTTTGGTATCCATGGTGAGTCCTAGAATCAAACCCCAGTAGATACCAAGAGCCCACTGTACTGCACAGAAGGTGGCAATGATAAACTGTGCCTGAATCCCTACTGTCTGGAAACCCCTATTATGATAACAGTTTCCCAAATCCCCAGCTAGTATGGTTTTGAGGGTGACAAAAAGGGACTGTTGAAGTGAAGAAGAATAGAGATAGTGCTAGAGGATAATAACATGGTTGCTATGATAAACTGATAAAAAAAAAACCAGGATAGAAAAGTAGAAGTTTTAAAGAATATAATAATGCCAAGAACCAGAAATATTTCAACAACTCCTGATCTGAGGTTATGATACCTTCTGACATTTCACAGATAAAAACTGTGACATGTTTGGCTAAGTAGCATCAGAAAGTGTTCAAGTTGGCAACAGTTATTAATTTGGAAGAACATACAGTATAAGCTAGGAGAGACTGCAACAGCTTGCTTTTATCAGGTCCTCCTGAGAAGGATGAGATTCTGCTTCCTCTTCTTCTCTCTCCACTGCTGAGTTAACTGAGTGCAAAGGACTTCTGCCCTTTGATCTCAGTTTTGCAACTATTCAAGTAATGTAAGGACAAACAGGAACGTGGGAGGAGGGAAAGAGAGAAACTGGGCCATTTAAAATCAGCTGAGAAAGTGAGACAACAGAGAATTTATCAGAATACCAAACTGGTATAGTTGCAGAGTATGGATTATGACTGTAAAAAAAGAAAAGAAAAGGAATGGAGACCATTATCAGCTGAACTTGGACAGATTTTGCTAGTGTTGTGCCCGCTAGCTACAGCCAGCCCTTCTTATCCACAGATATTTTTATCCACGGATTCAAGTATCCACGGTTTGAAAATGTTCAAAAAAATTATAAATTCCAAATATGAAACCTTGATTTTCCATTTTATATAAGGGACACCATTTTGCCATGTCATTATATTTAATGGGACATGTGTATCCACAGATTTTGTTAACCATAGGGGATCCTGGAACCAAACCCTAGTGTATAACAAGGGCCCACTGTACATGATACTGGGCTGGTATCTGTCAACTCAAACTAAATGTCAACCTGAAAAAAAGGATGCCTTTATTTCCAAAGGGGGCTTATTTAGGTCCAAGGTTGTAGGGAACTGGTATCAGTTTTATAAGTCTTCTCCCAGTGAGTTACATCTTTTCTCTCCTGCACTTCCAAGCAGTCTGCCTTCCATCTACTGGAGATTACAAGGACTTGACTCTCCTCGACTCCCAGGCCCCCTGATTCCCCTTTTTGCATGACCCATTTGCAACCCCCTGTATCAGTACAAATAAAAACATATGACTGCCGCAAACTGAATAGCCTCTGTAACATTGGATCCACTGCATAAATTTGCATGCCATGAATAGCCAATGAGGTGGCAGCGTCTGTCAGAACAGGAGTCATCTAAAATGCACTGAAATAGCACAATCAGCCAGCATTGTCCTTCTCCACTCAACCTCTCACCATTTTTGTGATGCCCTTTCTTTTTCTTCTGTTGCATCCTTGGCTGGCAGCATCCTTCTTGGAAAGTGGGCCAGTCAATAAGACACTGTCAGCCTGTCAATTCTTATTTGACATGACTGGGCTAATGCAGAGATTTCTGGTTTGAATGCAAATTTATGCACTCAAAACAGGGCAGGCTTTCTATAGTCGATACAGTGGTGGGAAATGTGTAGCCTCAGGGCTATTTTTCTGTTTCCTCCCCATTTTTATTTCTTTTTCTGAAGTTTTGTTCCTGTTCCTAAATGGGCCCAATGGGTTCCTAGGAGGTAACGGAGAAATTTTGTCGCATCCCTCTCCCTGTTGATAAGATGACCTAAAACTGATTTTGCAAATGCTGACAGCTACCCAGGACATCTTAAACAGTGGTTATTGGTGGTTTGTTTGTTAATGGGAAGGCAGAGCTACTCTGTGGAGATGAGGTACATAATAATAATAATAATAATAATAATAATAAATATTTATTTCTAACCCACCCCTCTGAGTGAGCAATCGCAGTATGTGAGCTTCCTGCAGAACAGCAACACTGTGAAATGACTATTAAACAGAGCATCTGAGGATATCTAGAAGATAATTCCATAATCGCAAAAAGCCAACATGGGTTTCAGAGAAACAAGTCATGCCAGACAAATCTGATCTCCTCTGAACAAGTCTTGCCAAGAAAACTCCATGATAGGGTCACCTAAGGGCCACTGTAAGTTGAAAATGACTCCTGTTTGGGGCTGTGGCTGCGGCCTGGACCAGGGCTTGGAGCTTGCAGTTGCCAATTGGTCCCATGTCAATTGGGGTGGGAGCGGCCTCTGGACACTCCTTTTGCCCCATTTGTTTGAGGCCCAGGTCTACTCTAGGTGCAATTAACCAACAGGAAATGTGAGCAAAGAACAGGAACAAAATCTGGGAATTATTTGTCTTTTTAATCAGCCTGGATGTGTCCCTCTCTTCCCCTCCCCACCTTCTAGGTCTATGGAGATACAGTGCCCTTAAGTTCTTGTCAACAAATCACACACCTCAGTTTTCTCCTAAAAAAACCAAACCAAAACAAAACAAAAACCTTTATAAGAGCTGTAGTGCAAATCCATTCTTACAAACAGCCCCTTCCCCTCAAAAAAGAATGGAAAAAGCAAGACACAGAGGCAACAACAACCAGCAAAATCCAAATTGCTCTATTATAAGAAGTCATGCTTAAACAAAATAAACAGCTGCATTTATATACCGCTTCATACCGCCTAAGGAGTGTCTAAGCGGTTTAAAACTGTAAGCTACTTGCCCCCAACAATCTGGGTACTCATTTTAGTAACCTCGGAAGGATGCAAGCCTGAGTCGAGCTTGAGCCCTTTTGCTGGTATTGAACTCGCCACCTTATGGTTTTGAGTGAGTGGCTGCAGTACAGGCATTTAACCACTGCACCACCAGGGTTATCTGCAGTGGGGTCTGGCACAGATCCCCCATAGATAGCAAGGGACAACTGTAATTAGTTAGTTGTAAATGGTTTTTCAAATTAACACATATATTATAGAGGAACGCTGTTGTTAATTTCTGTATTTGACAATGAAAATGAGAGTTTACCAAATAAAGATCCTGTAGCTCTGTTGTTAAACCTTGCAAGATCAGAAATAGTGAAATCATGAACAACACTGGACAATTTTTTTCAATAAAAAAGTGGATAAATACAGTGTGGTCTAGAGCACTACCTGTATCAGATAAGCTAACGTATAAAGTGAGATTAACAAGAGGACACATTAAAGAAGATAAATGTGAAGAAATCTGGTAACACTTTGTTACTTGTGCAGACTCTGGATTTAATCCACCATCAGATCAAACCTTCTGTTGGAAATATGTGTTTAGAATATTAAGAATTGTTAATACCCTGAAGATGTGTTAGATGTACAATGATAAACAGTAATATATATTAGGCTTATTTACTAAGGCCCTAAACCGAAAGTAGGGCTAGGTCCACACGTTCCTAGCCCTACTTTTGCTGCCCGTGCACCATGTTGGCACACCCCCATTTAACAGGGCATGTCATGATGGCGCACAGGCATCAGAGCACCCAAACGGCACTCTGTGGAAGGGGCGTCATCATGGTGTGCGAGCGCCATAATGGCGCCGCTTCCAAGAAGCTGCTTTTGGCAGTTTCTTTTTACTCCCGAGAGGGAGAGGATCATTGCTGTGGTGTCTGGCTGCCATGGCAATGATAAGGGGCAAAAAGGGGCAGCTGCAGGCTGCCCATCTGTCAAGCCCCTAAGACTGAAAGTAGGAGAAATGGAGGAAGGGAAGAGGGAACTGAATGTTGTGATATTTGTATAAGATGGAGGATTGTTATGAACAAAGTTCAGTTATGAACATTCAAACTGTATGGGCTTCCTGGGCAAATTGCACAGATGGGAGAAAGGTACCCACCTTTGTACTCTTATAGTGTGGCAATTTTATGTTTGATTGGGCATTTCATCCTGACAAGACACCTTTTCTTTCTTGTGAAGAGAAGATGGATGGATTGTCTTGACATATCTATAGAGTAGTCCTGAGCAATAACAGTTATATTCTGTTTATGTCTTCACATCAATGCACACAAATAGAGTCTAGTTTTTTTTAAGCTTTTGAAGCTTGTACCTTTAAATATTGTCACTAGGTGTTTGGGGAAAGTCAGCCTACTCAGTGTTAGGTAGTAGTTAGAGCTCTGGATTCAGACTTGAGAGATCCAGATTTAAATCCTCACTTATGTTACCCAAATTGCAAGGGATCCCAAGAGGACACCCACTTATTGACTTCAATGGAGGAATTAATTTAGCTGAATAGGAAGCAGTGAGAGGGCTTCAGGCAACTGTAAAGCCAGGACTTCATCCTATGCATAATGGTTCCAAACCCAGAACGCCAGACAGCCGATTCCAAATGGGTTAGTTTTATTTATAACAAGGGGAAATCAACTATCACACAAAGGCACTCCCTCATACAAATGCACACAAGAACTAATTATGTATAATACAATTTCAGAGGATAGGGCAACATGTTACTGGATTCAGACATGGAGTTCTGATCAGTGGATGCAGTGGATCATTCTGGCTCAGCATGCAACTGAGGGCTTTGTGCTGAGGAGCCAAGGAAGAAATGGACAGAACATCTGTCTGTGTTCAACTGAGACCAAATTGGGATTGCCCAAAGAGGCATATTTATAGGGAGAAATAGGACCTGAGGCAGTTTGTTAGGAGTTGAAAGGGTTTTTCCAGGAGAAAGAATGGGTATAGGTTGGGAGAAAATGGCAGGGCTATCAATCTAGATGTTTCACATAAAAAGGTATCACCTCCAGAGAGAAGTGCCCTCCATCGCACACCTTTGAGACTAACTGAAAGAAAGAAACTGGCAGTGTGAGCGTTCGTAGACTTCAGTCTACTTCTGATGCAAATGCATCTGAGGAAGTAGACTGAAGTCTATGAAAGCTTCAGGACTGGTAGCCAAGCCTTGTTTACTCTCAGGATTTCCTCTTTCCTGTTGAAATTGTCCAGGTGTTTATGGATTTCAATGGCCTCCCTGTGCATTCTAACATGGTAGTTGTTGGCATGGTCCAGAACTTCAGTGCTTTCAAACAGCATTTTTTGCCGAGGATGGTTTATAGCATGTTCTGCTACTGCTGATTTTTCCAGTTGACCCAGTCTGCAGTGTCTCTCATGTTCTTTGATTCTTGTCTGCACACTGCGTTTGGTGGTCCCTGTGTAGACTTGTCCACAGCTGCATGGAATGCGGTAGACTCTAGCGGCCATGAGAGGGTCTCTCTTGTCCTTGGCTGAGCGAAACATTTGCTGGATCTTCTTAGTCGGTTTGTAAACCATTTGAAGGTTGTGTTTCTTCACCACTTTCCTTATGCTGTCTGTGACTCCTTTGATATATGGTATTCAAATATCCAAAGGGAAGATATTTTTACCATACATCATGTGCATGGCTTTGGCACAGCTTTCGGCCCCTTAGGACACATGCGTCGTTTAAACAGCACACTTCCAAAGTGGCCCAAAGCAGCTTTATTTTGACCTGTCTGTTCAGGCCCATAGTCTCTAAAAGGAAACCAAGATGCATACTTATGGTATCAAATCTTCTATTACCACAATTTTGTCATTATTTGTCTCCAAGCTCTTTCTTGGCAATGCCTTTGTAGATACTGAAATTAGAATTCATTACTCTGTAGCAGTTACATAATTTGAATAACCTAATCAATTGAGCCAACATTTTAAAAGATAAGGTAAGAAGTTGATAAAGCTATAGCTGTGCATTGCAAATGAATACTATCCTGGTTTAAATATAAGTAGAATGAGCATATTTCAGATATCCAGAATCATGGCAAGCCAGCTATAATTGCAACTGAACATCCCAGTTGTTGTCTTGGCAATAGGCCATTTAAGACATAGCCAGGAAATTCTAATGGATACAGCATACTTCTCCTACTAACACATTGATTGTTACTATTCACCTTGTTTTAAACAATATTTGGAACCCGTTATAAAAACAAGCAATATTTCAGAAGCTATTGTTCACATTCCCTGCATTTTGAAACGCATAAACTGTCCTAGTGGATCTTAAATATTCAGATACATTGGAGCAACTGGACTACATTGTTTATGAAGCAGCTGTTCCACATGACTTAATGTAGAGAAATGGAATATTTTTATTCTTCCAGCATGGCACAGCAACATAAATTCTTTACTTACTAGAATACTTCTTTCTTTCTAAACCTAGATTGAAATCCAGGATGGTAAAAATGAGTGGAAAAGGAGCAGAGGCACTGAAGTCTGGTTGATTGGTCTGGGTTTACACAGGGGTTGATGTTTTAAATGTGTCGAAAGATAACCATGCCTAAAAAGCTCTTCTGCTCTGATGGCACTTTCAATCCAGAGGAACAATTCAGCAGCTTCAGCCTGAAACTTTTATGCTGCCTGAATGTGAAATTTAAACTCTATATAAGCCACAATGTCTCATGTTAAGACAGTAGTTTCATGATTAATGCCTACAGTAAAACTATCTCAGTTTAAAGGCTGAAGGAAGTCCCAGAAGTTAGAGGCAGGCTATTATACTGGGGCTCACATAGCCCTGTTTAAATATTTGAAGGGATGTCATATTGAGGAGGGAGCAAGCTTGTTTTCTGCTGCTGCAGAGACTAGAACGCGGAACAATGGATGCAAACTGCAGGAAAAGAGATTCCACCTCAACATTAGGAGGAACTTCCTGACAGTAAGGGCTGTTCGACAGTGGAACACACTCCCTCGGAGTGCAGTGGAGTCTCCTTCCTTGGAGATCTTTAAGCAGAGGCTGGATGGCCATCTGTCAGGGATGCTTTGACTTGGAGTTCCTGCATGGCAGGGGGTTGGACTGGATGGCCCTTGTGGTCTCTTCCAACTCTATGATTCTATGATTCTATGATTCTATGAAAGCTCACGCTGCCAATTTCTTTCTTTCAGTTAGTCTCATAGGTGCTACAAGATCTGTCTATGTATTGATTCTACAAACTAACGTGGCTATACCTTTGAATTCTACACCTATGCAAAGAGATTATGCAGATTCCAGCCTCAAAAGATCTAGCGCTCCCAAGCCAGGTCTGCCAGATCTCCATATTTGGGCAGCCTGTTGTGATCTTGAGTCCTTTTTAATCTCAAGATGATGTCAAAGGTCAACTGGGGTGATGGAGGGCTGATCTGTGGGGTAACACTAAATCAGATAATCCACTGCACCAATCACTATCTGTTAGACTGGGGACAACAGTCTAGGGTTACTTGTGAGAATGAAATGAGGAGGAGAGCTGCTCTTGAGTTTACTGGAGTAAACCTGGGATGTAAATGGAGCATAAATGGGCTCAGAGATGTTGCTTTGGGCTGCTGCTACACTGCATAATTAATGCAGTTTGACACACTGTTTTACCTGTCAAAGGTCGACCCTATGAAATTTTGAGATTTGTAGTTTGTTGTGGCACAAGAGCATTCTAACGGAGAATGCTAAATATCTCACAAAACTACAAATCCCAGAATTCCGCAGCATTCAGCCATGGCAGTTAAAGCAATGTTGAACTGTATTCTGCAATCTAGGTGCAGCCCCAATTAGATATCAGGAAAGATTTGTTCTTCCCTCTTTCAGTGTAACAAGGAAACTGGAGTGGTGGGACAGGTTCAGTTCAGACAGAAGACAAAGGAAGCTGCAGCCACAGTGAAGGAGTTCAAACCACAGCTTTTAGCCAGCCTGCCAGCAGCCTTTTCCTGATTTTAACCATCTGAAATTATGATCCTGTTTCTTCTCTAGCATAATTGCTTGCTTGCTGTCAGTGCTGAAGAGACACAGTTTGTTTGCTTAGGGGGAAAAAAAAACGGAAAAGGTAGATAGAAAGAAACCACGTCTTGATTGATTTCAGAAATTGCCAGCTCAAAAATTGCAAGCACATTTTCTTTGTGGTATTTGATATTCTATTGAGCAAGGAAGAAAAACACAAATTGGCAGTACACAGTTCCATCAGTTTGATAGGAGGATGAGGAACCTCCCATCATTTTTTTTTCCTTTTGGCTTTGGCTCATTCTATCTTAAACCTAAACAGAAAGCAACTCTGGGGCCATGTGTGGCCCTCAAATAGATTTTTCCCCAGAACTTACACCTCAAAACTCTGCTTAGAATCCTTTTTTTGATTGAAATAATTTTTTGAATTCTTTCTCCTGGAAGACTTCAGGAACATCAATTAACCACTGAAATAGGTCCCCCTCCCGTAGTATTTAATGTCAAAAATATTTCAAATAATAAAAAAATAAAACACACATGAATGTTTTTCACAAGATGACATTGCTTCCATTCAGACTTACGGGTTTTTCTTGTGTTTGTGTCTGTGTGTTTTTGTTTGTTTGTTTGTTCGAGGGGCATTTTTGTTAATATCTTCAGGGGAGTCCCAGAGCAGAAAACTGATCAATGAGCCTATTGGGGAAAGTGAGAAATAGTACTGGATCTGATTTCCGTAAGGCCTTCGACAAAGTTCCCCATGACATTCTTGCAAACAAGCTTGGAAAATGTGGGCCAGACAAGGTAACCATTGCATGGATTTGTAATTGGTTGACTGGCGGAACCCAAAGGGTGCTCAACAATGGTTCCTTTTCATCCTGGAGAGAAGTGACAAGTGGGGTGCCACAGGGTTCTGTCCTGGGCCCAGTGCTATTCAATATCTTTATTAATGATTTAGATGACAGTATTGGGGGCCTAATGATCAAATTTGCAGATGACACCAAATTAGGAGGAGTAGCTAATACCCCAAAGGACAGGATCAAAATTCAAAATGACCTGAAAACTGGGCCAAAGCTAACAAAATGAAATTCACCACGGAGAAATGTAAGGTTCTGCACTTAGGGCAGAAAAATGCACAGATATAGGATGGGGGACACCTGGCTGAATGAGACCACATGTGAAAGGGATCTAGGAGTCCAAGTAGACCACAGGTTGAACATGAGTCAACAGTGCGATGCAGCAGCTAAAAAGGCCAATGCAATTTTAGGCTGCATCAATAGAAGTATAGTGTCTAGATCAAGGGAAGTAATAGTGCCACTCTATTCTGCTTTGGTGCCACTTCTATTCTGCCCTATGAAGAACGCCTTAGGGAACTGGGGATGTTTAGCCTGGAGAAGAGAAGGTTAAGAGGTGATATGATAGCCCTGTTTAAATACTTGAAGGGATGTCACATAGAGGAGGGAGCAAGCTTGTTTTCTGCTGCTCCAGAGAACAGGACTCGGAACAATGGATGCAAACTGCAGGAAAAAAGATTCCACCTCAACATTAGGAAGAACTGCCTGACAGTAAGGGCTGTTCGACAGTGGAACACTCTCCCTCGGAGGGTGGTGGAGTCTCCTTCCTTAGAGGTCTTTAAGCAGAGGCTGGATGGCCATTTGTCGGGGATGCTTTGATTGGGAGTTCCTGCATGGCAGGGGGTTGGACTGGATGGCCCTTCTGGTCTCTTCCAACTCTAAGATTCTATGATTCTATGATTCTAAGCAGAGTAAACAAATTTACAAGGCAGAAGCTGAACAACACCCAGAGATTTTGGAAATGTTCAGCCCATTGATTCAGGATGGAGGCTTTGTCTGTGATTAGTGTTTGACCATCCGTACTATATAAGGAGCTTTGTACCTGGTAAGTAGGTCCAAACACTGCTTTAAGAGCTTCGTAGAATCCTCTGGAATCTCCCAGATCTGCACAACATTGTGTCTTTTCTGCTAAATTGATCCACCACTTGTTCTGAATGTCTCTGAGATTTTGTTGGCGTTTACTGCAGGCAAGACGGAAGGCTGCTTTTCTTACATGGCAAGATGGCTGAGCGAGGTGTGCTTGATGAGCAGTTCTCTTCTTTGCTAACAGCTCCTGGATCTCTTGGTTGTTTTCATCAAACCATTCTTGATTTTTCTTGCAGGAGAACCCGAGGGATTCTTCTGCAGACTGCAGGATACTGTTTTTGATATGTTGCCAAAGCACTGCAGGAGAAGAATCTAAAGGATGGTCTTCAAGTTTTGATTGCAGATTTGCCTGGAGGTTATCTCTCATGGCAGCTTGTTGAAGATAGTTGACTTGGAGTCTCCTCTTTAAGATGCCACCCCTCTTAGGTTTGAGCTTAAGATGAAGATTTAGTTTGCATCTTACGAGGCGATGATCTGTTTGACATTCTGCACTGGGCATCACTCGAGTATGACGGACATCGTGAACGTTTCTCTGGCGCACCAGAACATAGTCAATGAGGTGCCAGTGTTTGGATCAGGGATGTATCCAGGTTGTCTTCAAACTATCTTTCTGCTGAAAGATAGTGTTTGTAATAGTGAGCTGCTGTTCTGCACAAAACTCTAGCAGGAGGCATCAGTTATCATTACAGTTTCCAACTCCATGCTTGCCTAGAACACCTTTCCAGGCTTCGAAGTTCTTACCTACTCTGGCATTGAAGTCACCAAGGATAATGATTTTATCTTCTGCAGGGACTTTTTGTATGAAGTGGCATAGGTCTGAGTAGAATTTGTTTTTCTCCACTGGGTCGACTTGCATAGTTGGGGCATATATACTAAAGAGAATAACATGAGGGAGGCGTAAGGAGATAATGCGATCAGAGTGACCTGTTGGCAGGGTTTCAAGTTTGGAGGTGATGGAGTTTTTAATCATAAAGCCTACTCCTGAGAGATGTTTTTCAGCTTTTATTTTGCCAGACTAGTAGAGTGTATAGCCGGCACCGTGTTCTTTAAGGCTGCCTTCCTCATGGAGACGAACTTCACTGAGAGCAGCGATGTCTATATTAAGTCATGATAGTTCATGGGCTATTAGAGCAGAACAAAGCTCAGGATGTCCACTATCTGCAGAATCTTGTATGGTTCTGATGTTCCAGCATGCAAGTGTCATTCTGTTTGCACCTTTGGAGGCCTTTGCATCTTTGTTTTTGTTTGACCGCATCAGAAGATATTGTTATAATTAGAAAAGAGGAAAGAATGAAGGTGAAAAAGGCTGTGTCACAAACAAATAAGGTGCGACATAGACAAGGAACAGATTCAGTTCAGGTGGAAAACAAAGGAAGCTGCAGCTATAGTGAAGGAATTCAAACTGGATATCTTCACCACCCTACCAGGAACCTCTTCCAGGCTTTGCTATCTGAAATCATGATCTAGTTTCTTCTTCTCTAGCATAATTACTTGCTTGCTGTCACTGCTGAGGACACAGAGTCTACTTGCTTTTAAAAAGAAAACAAAAGATAGATAAAAAGAAACCACAATTTTTTAAAAAATTAAGTAGGCATATGGTGACAGCAGATAGAGTTTCAATGGGGAGGGCGTGTAGTGCTTTTATATTTCATCCTGTATTAAATGCTTTTTAATGCTGTTGTTTTAATTATGTATTAAATGTTTTTAATGCTGTTGCGTTTTAATGCTGTTGCACTATTTTTAAATTAAATTAGTTTAATTGAATTTTAACTTTTATATTAAGAAGTATTAATTGTCTTGTGGGTGTAAAGCACTGAATGCTGCCTTGACTTGTAGTTGTAGTAGTAGCAATTTAATTTGACAGTTCTGTGCCCTTAGGCTTACAATTTAAAAAGGCAGGAAACACAAGGAAAAGAGATGGCAGTTAGGGAGATGATAATAGAATCATAAAGTTGGAAGAGACCACAAGGGCCATCCAGTCCAACCTCCTGCCATGCAGGAAATCACAATCAAAGCACCTCCAAGAGATAGCCATCCAGCCTCTATTTAAAGACCTCTAAAGAATCATAGAATCATAGAATCATAGAATCATAGAGTTGGAAGAGACCACAAGGGCCATCCAGTCCAACCCCCTGCCATGCAGGAACTCCAAGTCAAAGCATCCCTGACAGATGGCCATCCAGCCTCTGCTTAAAGACCCCTAAGGAAGGAGACTCCACTACACTCCGAGGGAGTGTGTTCCACTGTCGAACAGCCCTTACTGTCAGGAAGTTCCTCCTAATGTTGAGGTGGAATCTCTTTTCCTGCAGTTTGCATCCATTGTTCTGCGTTCTAGTCTCTGCAGCAGCAGAAAACAAGCTTGCTCCCTCCTCAATATGACATCCCTTCAAATATTTAAACAGGGCTATCATATCACCTCTTAACCTTCTCTTCTCCAGGCTAAACATCCCCAGCTCCCTAAGGCGTTCTTCATAGGGCAAGGTTTCCAGACCCTTCACCATCTTAGTTGCCCTCCTTTGGACATGCTCCAGTTTCTCCACATCTTTTTTGAAATGTGGTGCCCAGAACTGGACACAGTATTCCAGGTGGGGCCTGACCAAAGCAGAATAGAGTGGCACTATAACTTCCCTTGATCTAGAAACTATACTTCTATTGATGCAGCCTAAAATTGCATTGGCTTTTTTAGCTGCCGCATCACACTGTTGACTCATGTTCAGCTTATGGTCTACTTGGACTCCTAGATCCCTTTCACATGTGGTCTCATTCAGCCAGGTGTCCCCCATCCTATATCTGTGCATTTCATTTTTCCGCCCTAGGTGCAGAACCTTACATTTCTCTGTGTTAAATTTCATTTTGTTAGCGCTGGCCCAGCTTTCTAGTCTATTCAGGTCATTTTGAATTTTGATCCTGTCCTCTGGGGTATTAGCTACTCCTCCCAGTTTAGTGTCATCTGCAAATTTGATAAGTATGCCCCCAATTCTGTCATCCAAATCGTTAATAAAGATGTTGAATAGCACTGGGCCCAGGACAGAACCCTGTGGGACCCCACTGGTCACTTCTCTCCAGGATGAAAAGGAGCCATTGTTGAGCACCCTTTGAGTTCGGCCAGTCAACCAATTACAAATCCATGTAACAGTTAACTTGTCTATCCCACATTTTGCAAGCTTGTTTGCAAGAATGTCATGGGGAACCTTGTCAAAGGCCTTACTGAAATCAAGGTATACTATATCCACAGCATTCCCTTCATCTACCAAGCTGGTAATTTTATCAAAAAAAGAGATCAGGTTCGTTTGGCATGACTTCTTTTTCTGAAACCCATGTTGGCTTTTTGTGATTATGGCATTGGCTTCTAAATGTTCACAGACTCTCTGCTTAATGATCTGCTCTAGAATCTTTCCTGGAATTGATGTCAGACTAACTGGACGATAATTGTTGGGATCCTCTTTTTTTCCCTTTTTGAAGATGGGGACAACGTTTGCCCTCCTCCAGTCTGCTGGGACTTCTCCTGTTCTCCAGGAGTTCTCAAAGATTATTGCCAATGGCTCCGATATCACCTTTGCCAGTTCTTTTAATACCCTTGGATGTAGTTCATCTGGTCCTGGAGATTTATATTCATTTAGGTTAACCAGGTATTCCTGTACTACCTCTTTACTTATTCTGTGCTGAATTTCCTCTATTCTGTCTCCTGTTCCATTATCCTTAGGTTGAGCACCCTTTGCCTTTTCTGAGAAGACTGAAGCAAAGAAGGTGTTGAGTAATTCTGCCTTTTCTCTGTCCCCTGTTAGCATTTTGCCATCTTCTGCACGCAGTGGCCCCACTGTTTCCTTCTTCTTCCTTTTGCTGCGGACATATCCAAAAAAGCCCTTTTTATTGTTCTTAACCTCTCTAGCAAGCCTGAGTTCATTCTGCGCTTTAGCTTTTCTGACTTTACCCCTACATGTGCTGGCTATTTGTTTGAATTCCTCTTTCGTGATTTCTCCATTTTTCCATTTCTTATACATGTTCTGTTTAAAACTTAGCTCAGTTGAAAGTTCCTTAGT
This sequence comes from Urosaurus nigricauda, assembly GCA_034509955.1. Taxonomy (NCBI): domain Eukaryota; kingdom Metazoa; phylum Chordata; class Lepidosauria; order Squamata; family Phrynosomatidae; genus Urosaurus; species Urosaurus nigricauda. The sequence goes on from JAOEGL010000004.1 coordinate 7,656,106, forward strand.
CATCCATCCTGGCTTCTTGAGACATCTTCCATTTTTCTTCCTCATTGGAACTGTTTGAAATTGTGCCTTCAATATCTCCCTTTTGAGAAACTCCCATCCGTCTTGAACTCCCTTTTCTTTTAGTATTCCTGACCATGGGATCACTCCCAGTATTTCTCTAAGTTTATTGAAATTAGCTCTCCTAAAGTCTAGAGTGCGTGTCTGACTATGCCTTGCTTCTCCCTTCCACTGTATTATAAACTCCAGGAGAACATGGTCACTTCCACCTAAGGATCCAACCACTTGCGCCCCATCAACTAGGTCTTCCCTGTTGGTTAAGATCAGATCTAAAATGGCTGATCCCCTTGTTGCCTCTTCCACCTTTTGGACAATGAAATTGTCTTCCAGGCAAGTGAGGAATTTGCTAGACTTTGAGGATTTGGCTGAGTTTGACTTCCAGCAAATATCAGGATAGTTGAAGTCACCCATCACTACTACATCTCTCTTTTCTGAGTATGTGATTATCTGTTCTAGAAAGGCATCATCCAATTCCTCTGCCTGAGTCGGGGGCCTGTAGTAGACTCCCACAGTGACATCCCTGTTATTTCCCTCTCCTTTAATTTTTATCCAGATGCTCTCCACCTGGCTTCCAGTATTGACTTCCTGCATCTCTTCACTGGTGTAAATATCCCTGACATATAATGCTATTCCTCCTCCTTTCCTGCTTGGCCTGTTTCTCTTAAAAAGGTTATACCCCTCTATTTCTACATTCCAATCATGAGACTCATCCCACCAGGTTTCAGTGATGCCTATTATATTATATTTCCCTTGTTGTGCTAGGAGTTCAAGTTCTTCCTGCTTATTTCCCATACTCTGTGCATTAGTGTAGAGACATTTAAGACCATGTGTCCTCTTTACTTGCTGCTTTTGCACATTTTTTTGCCTCCTACTGTTGGGTCCTTGCACTGTTTGCCTTGTTCCCTCTATGCCACTTGGACTATTCTCTCCATCCCTTTTGCCTTCCAGTATAATGTCTCCCTCCCCCACATAACTCAGTTTAAAGCCCTCCTGATCAGATTCTTCAGACTGTTGGCAAAAACGTTTTTGCCAACTGGCGTGAGATGCAGTCCATCCCTTGCCAGAAGTCCCTCCTCATGGAACCGCAGCCCATGATCCAAGAATCCAAACTGTTCTTGGCGGCACCATCTACGGAGCCAGTTATTCACCTCTGCTATTTTCCTCTCCCTTCCTGGACCATGCCCTTCTACGGGGAGTAGAGATGAGATGACAACCTGTGCATCCATCTCTTTCAGCTTCCTTCCCAGAGCCTCATAATCCCTTTTGATATTCTGAAGGCTGTGCCTTGCAGTATCATTGGTTCCCACATGAACCAAAAGAAGGGGGTATTGATCAGTAGGCTTGACAAGTCTTGTCAGCCTCTCCGTCACATGATGGATCTTTGCCCCAGGGAGACAACACACCTCCCGAGACATCTTGTCAGGCCCACAAACCACTGCTTCTGTACCCCTCAGCAAGGAGTCCCCCACCACGACCACGCGCCTCCTCCGAGGCTTAGCAGTGGCTGTTCCTTTTCGTGATACTCTCAGGCTCTCCTGCTCTGTCCCTGATGTCTGTCCCTGCTGCTTTTCCTCATCATCTCTGACAACAGAGAGAGATTCAAAGCGATTCTGTAGCTGCAAGCCGCTCACAGAACGTTCCCTGGTTTCCTTACTTCTGTGTGTGACCTTCCTCCAAGCATCTACCTCTGTTGTATGTGGAGTGACCTCCTCCGCCCCAACAACTTCCTCTGTCTGTTTCTCACCCAAGACATTCTGGTCTGATCTGTTCAGGAGAATCTCCTGCTCTCTATGATGCTGGAGTGCAGATATCTGCTCCTCTAGCTGCTGTACTTTCTCTTCCAAGAGGGCTACCAACTTGCACTTGGGGCAGGTGTAGTTCGCCACCTCTGTAGGCAAGAAGACAAACATCCCACAGGTGTTGCAGGTGACTGCAGCAGGGCCTTCAGTGTCCATACTGAGAAGTCTTAAGGAGGCACTGAAACAAGACTGTGGGCTTCCCTTGCTAGACTTGGCCTTTATTCCCAAGCTCTGTCACTGAGTTCAAGTCACGGGGCCTATAATTATGTAGAGAGCTCCTGGCTAAAAGCTCCTTCCAAAGGCAAGTCTCTGATTCACTTCCTCTGATGCTTCAGGCCGGCTCCTCTTCTATTCTCTAAACACCTCCTTGACTAGATAAAAAAAAATCAAAATTAACGGCGCGCGCTTCTGCTAGCCTTGAGTAGCCTTAAGTAGCCTCCCAGCTCTGGCTCCCAGAATGCAATGGCTGCTCAAGTGTAAATTAGATTAGATCTCACCCAAGCACATGGACTACAGCCTCCTCCTTTTCTTTCTCCTCCTTAAAGGAAATGGAGCTTCTGCTAGCCTTGAGTAGCCTTAAGTAGCCTCCCAGCACTGGCTCCCAGAATGCAATGGCTGCTCAAGTGTAAATTAGATTAGATCTCACCCAAGCACATGGACTACAGCCTCCTCCTTTTCTTTCTCCTCCTTAAAGGAAATGGAGCTTCTGCTAGCCTTGAGTAGCCTTAAGTAGCCTCCCAGCACTGGCTCCCAGAATGCAATGGCTGCTCAAGTGTAAATTAGATTAGATCTCACCCAAGCACATGGACTACAGCCTCCTCCTTTTCTTTCTCCTCCTTAAAGGAAATGGAGCTTCTGCTAGCCTTGAGTAGCCTTAAGTAGCCTCCCAGCACTGGCTCCCAGAATGCAATGGCTGCTCAAGTGTAAATTAGATTAGATCTCACCCAAGCACATGGACTACAGCCTCCTCCTTTTCTTTCTCCTCCTTAAAGGAAATGGAGCTTCTGCTAGCCTTGAGTAGCCTTAAGTAGCAGGAGACTCTACCACACTCAGAGGGAGTGTGTTACACTGTTGAACAGCTCTTACTGTCAGGAATAGAATAATAGAATCATAGTTCCACCTAATGTTAGATTTGGAATCTCTTTTCCTGTAGATTGCATCCATTGTTCTGCATTCTAGTCTCTGGAGCAGCAGAAAACAAGCTTGCTCCATCCTGAATGTAACACCCCTTCAAATACTTAACCAGGGCTATCATCTCCCCCTTAACTGTCTCTTTAACAGGCTAAACATACCCAGCTCTCTAAGTCTTTCCTCATCTCTTTACTTGTACCATCTCTTTACTTATTCTGTGCTGAAATTTCCCTATTCTGTTTTCTTCCCCCCATTATCCTTAGGTTGAGCACCCTTTGCCTTTTCTGAGAAGACTGAAGCAAAGAAGGTGTTGAGTAATTCTGCCTTTTCTCTGTCCCCTGTGAGCATTTTGCCATCTTCTGCACGCAGTGGCCCTACTGTTTCCTTCTTCTTCCTTTTGCTTCGGACATACCCAAAAAAACCCTTTTTATTGTTCTTAATCTCTCTAGCCAGCGTGAGTTCATTCATGACCAAGGCACCAATACAGGTAGTTTGGGGTTCTTATGTGGCCGGGGGCTGTTCTGGGAAGGCCTGCTGGAAGAGATCCGTCTCAACAGCTTTCTTGAAGCTGTCTAGGTTGGATATTAGATGTATCTCATCTGGCAGGCCATTCCATAGAGTGAATGAATGAAATTCTTTATTACGGTCAAAGAGTGGGAGCAATTGCAGAAAAAGTCCTCTGGGAGGTTGTGACTAACCTAGTCCTTACTGGTTGTAATAGATTCCTCCCAGAGGATCTGAGTGTACAGGGCAGATTGTATGGAGAAATGTGATTCTTCAGATAGGTTGGGCCTAAGCCATGTAGGGCTTTAAAGGTGATAACCAACACCTTGTACTGTGCCCAGAAATTAATAGGCAGCCAGTGGAGTGACTTCAATACTGCTGTAATACTGTCACTCCTTGTTGTTCCTGTAACCAGCCTGGCTGCCATATTCTGTACCATTTGGAGTTTCCGAACTAGGCAGAAGGATAACCTCATGTAGAGAGTGTTACAAAAGTCAAGTTGTGAGGTTACCAGTGCATGTACTACAGTTTCGAGGTCTCCCAGTTCCAGGAAAGGGTGCAGTTGGCGCATCAGCCAAAGCTGATAACAGGCATTCTTGACCGTCACATTCACTTGATTCCTCATGTGAAGCAACGGATCAAGAAGCACCCCCAAACACAGTCCTTCGAGGGGAGTGTGAACCCCTCCAGGACAGTAAGTTGCAACCCAATACCTGGTTTAGGAGCCCCTACCATAAGTACTTCTGTTTTGTCTGGATTCAACTTGAGCTTGTTTTCTCTCATCCAGTCCATTACTGCCACAAGACACTGATCGAGGGGAGAGATGTCATCCATCGTTGTCACTGATGACCGAGACATAGAGAAGTACATTTGGGTGTCATCAGCATACTGATACACCTCACCCCATATCTATGGATGATTTCTCCCTGTGGCTTCATATAGATGTTGAAGAGCATCGGGGACAGGATGGAGCCCTGAGGGACGCCACAATTAAGCTCTGTTTTTGAAGAGCGAATGTCCCCGAGCACCACCCTCTGGAACCTGCCTAAGAGGAACGAATGGAACCACTGCAAAGCAGTGCCTCCGATTCCTAACTCTCTCAAGTGTTCCAAGAGGATGTTGTGATCAATTGTATCAAATGGTGCTGAGAGGCCTAATAACACCAACAGGGTCACACTTCCTCTGTCGATACTTAGACAAAGGTCATCAGTTAAGGGACCATGACATTCTCCACCCAATATCCATTTCTGAAGCCAGTTTGAAATGGGTCTAGAAAATTGGCTTCATCCAAGACCACTTGGAGCTGAAGAGCGACAGCCCTCTCAATCACCTTGATCAAAAATGGCACTTGGGAGACAGGCATGTAATTTTTCATGTCCAGGGGGTCCAGGGAAGGTTTTTTCAGGAGCGATCTAACAACCGCTTCCTTTAACAGAGATGGTACACAACCTTCCCAAGGGATGCATTGATGACACCTCTAAGAAATGTCATCAAGGCATCACACCTCCCCCCCCCCCCCCGGATGGCCAGCCATGATGGGCAGGGATTGAGAGGGCACTTTCCTTTTCCTCCATTTGCTTCCCTCTTTCCCTGTGCAACTAATTCTCCGTCCTTCTCTCTCTTACCATGTTTTCACTTATGCCTACGATCTTACACATTCCTTTACCATCTTCCATTCATACTTTACTTCCTTTCCATCAATTACCAATTTATCTATTTCATCAATATTTTGATTTTCTGTTGATACCACACCTATACTACTTGACGTTGTTATCTTCGTTCTACCTTTTCAGATCTTTATTTCAACTTACTTTTGTAATTTCTTTGTGATCATTTTCTTATTTATATATATACTTCATCTTACATTCTTATTTACTGATAGTCTAAATTTATTTTACTCAATCATATGAACTTATGCTATATTAATTTTTCTAAACAGTTCTAAATTATCCACTAATCCATTAAACATTGGTCAATATTACCTTTTCCTTTAAAAAAAATCTATGTGCTACATCATCATTATATATTTTCATATGTTTTGTATGTTTTGTATTTATAATCTGTGGGACCCCACAGGAAAGGTGCTAGAGCAGATCATTAAGCAGAGAGTCTGCGAACATTTAGAAGCCAATGCCATAATCACAAAAAGCCAACATGGGTTTCAGAAAAAGAAGTCATGCCAAACGAACCTGATCTCTTTTTTTGATAAAATTACCAGCTTGGTAGATGAAGGGAATGCTGTGGATATAGTATACCTCGATTTCAGTAAGGCCTTTGACAAGGTTCCCCATGACATTCTTGCAAACAAGCTTGCAAAATGTGGGATAGACAAGTTAACTGTTACATGGATTTGTAATTGGTTGACTGGCCGAACTCAAAGGGTGCTCAACAATGGCTCCTTTTCATCCTGGAGAGAAGTGACCAGTGGGGTCCCACAGGGTTCTGTCCTGGGCCCAGTGCTATTCAACATCTTTATTAACGATTTGGATGACAGAATTGGGGGCATACTTATCAAATTTGCAGATGACACTAAACTGGGAGGAGTAGCTAATACCCCAGAGGATAGGATCAAAATTCAAAATGACCTGAATAGACTAGAAAGCTGGGCCAGTGCTAACAAAATGAAATTCAATACGGAGAAATGTAAGGTTCTGCACTTAGGGCGGAAAAATGAAATGCACAGATATAGGATGGGGGACACCTGGCTGAACGAGACCACATGTGAAAGGGATCTAGGAGTCCAAGTAGACCATAAGCTGAACATGAGTCAACAGTGTGATGCGGCAGCTAAAAAAGCCAATGCAGTTTTAGGCTGCATCAATAGAAGTATAGTTTCTAGATCAAGGGAAGTTATAGTGCCACTCTATTCTGCTTTGGTCAGGCCCCACCTGGAATACTGTGTCCAGTTCTGGGCACCACAATTCAAAAAGGATGTGGAGAAACTGGAGCATGTCCAAAGGAGGGCAACTAAGATGGTGAAGGGTCTGGAAACCTTGCCCTATGAAGAACGCCTTAGGGAGCTGGGGATGTTTAGCCTGGAGAAGAGAAGGTTAAGAGGTGATCATAGAATCATAGAATCATAGAGTTGGAAGAGACCACAAGGGCCATCCAGTCCAACCCCCTGCCATGCAGGAACTCCCAGTCAAAGCATCCCCGACAGATGGCTATCCAGCCTCTGCTTAAAGACCTCCAAGGATGGAGACTCTACCACACTCCGAGGGAGTGTGTTCCACCGTCGAACAGCCCTTACTGTCAGGAAGTTCCTCCTAATGTTGAGGTGGAATCTCTTTTCCTGCAGCTTGCATCCATTGCTCCGCGTTCTGGTCTCTGGAGCAGCAGAAAACAAGCCTGCTCCCTCCTCAATATGACATCCCTTCAAATATTTGAACAGGGCTATCATATCACCTCTTAACCTTCTCTTCTCCAGGCTAAACATCCCCAGCTCTCTAAGTCGTTCCTCATAGGGCATGGTTTCCAGACCCTTCACCATCTTAGTTGCCCTCCTTTGGACCCGCTCCAGTTTCTCCACATCCTTTTTGAATTGTGGTGCCCAGAACTGGACACAGTATTCCAGGTGGGGCCTCACCAAAGCAGAATAGAGAGGCACTATTACTTCCTTTGATCTAGACACTATACTTCTATTGATGCAACCTAAAATAGCATTGGCCTTTTTAGCTGCTGCATCACACTGCTGACTCATGTTCAACTTATGGTCTACTTGGACTCCTAGATCCTTTTCACACATAGTTTCATTCAGCCAGATGTCCCCCATCCTATATCTGTGCATTTCATTTTTCCTCCCTAGGTGCAGAACCTTACATTTCTCCGCATTGAATTTCATTTTGTTAGCGTTGGCCCAGCTTTCTAGTCTATTCAGGTCATTCTGAATTTCAATCCTGTCTTCTGGAGTATTGGCTACTCCTCCTAATTTGGTGTCATCTGCAAATTTGATAAGTATGCCCCCAATTCTGTCATCCAAGTCATTAATAAAGATATTGAATAGCACTGGGCCCAGGACAGAACCCTGTGGGACCCCACTGGTCACTTCTTTCCAGGATGAAAGGGAGCCATTGTTGAGCACCCTTTGAGTTCGGTCAGTCAACCAGTTACAAATCCATGTAATGGTTACCTTGTCTAGCCCACATTTTACGAGCTTGTTTGCAAGAATGTCATGGGGAACCTTGTCAAAGGCCTTACTGAAATCAAGATATACTATATCCACAGCATTCCCTTCATCTACCAAACTGGTAATTTTATCAAAAAAAGAGATCAGATTTGATATGATAGCCCTGTTTAAATATTTGAAGGGATGTCATATTGAGGAGGGAGCAAGCTTGTTTTCTGCTGCTGCAGAGACTAGAACGCGGAACAATGGATGCAAACTGCAGGAAAAGAGATTCCACCTCAACATTAGGAGGAACTTCCTGACAGTAAGGGCTGTTCGACAGTGGAACACACTCCCTCGGAGTGTAGTGGAGTCTCCTTCCTTAGGGGTCTTTAAGCAGAGGCTGGATGGCCATCTGTCAGGGATGCTTTGACTTGGAGTTCCTGCATGGCAGGGGGTTGGACTGGATGGCCCTTGTGGTCTCTTCCAACTCTATGATTCTATGATTCTATGATTCTATGATTCTATGATTCTAATCATATTTCAGAACCTATTTTATCTTAGCAAACTCTGAATTCAACCTTCTTTACATATTTCAACATCACATTACTTCTTTTTCCCTTTCTTGGAAATTTGTCAAGAGACCAAATATCTTCTGCTTGCACTTACATATTTGTAACTGGTAACTCTTTCCATGTCTCCTTCAAATATCTATAAACCAAAGACCAATCTTCTTTTACTTCCTCTATTGGTTTTCTTTGCAGGCCAGCGGATTCCCAGCAAACAATGAGCACCAGTTAGCAGACATTAATCCTTGTTTGCATATCCTCCCACCCTGAGGTCTGCCATTAGCGACAGAACAATACATTTGCAAATTACTCCTTCCTTCCCAGGGTCATACAGGATATATATATCCCATCCTTTTCCAGGCTATCATTCTCTGAAGATGCCAGCCACAAATGCTGGCAAAACGTCAGAAAGGAACTCTTCTAGAACATGGCCACATAGCCCGAAATCTCCACAAAAAACTATGGATGCCGGCTATGAAAGCCTTCAATTCCACACAGAAAAAATATTGTTTTACCTTGGTTGAAGGTCCCACTCCACTAGCTCACTCTTCAGGGTTCCCCTGTTGCAGCTACAATGTGGTATCACACAATCCAGAAAACATGCAGGGATAGCTGTGTTAGCTATTACTAACATCTCTAATTTTTCTCCTGTTTGGTATGTAACATCTTGCCCGATGAAGAAGACAGTGTAGTTTGTTGTTGTTTTTGTTGTCAACTGCCCTTGAGTTGATCTCGGCCCGTGGTGACCCTGCTAATGAGACATCTCCAAGACCATGGTCCTCCACTGCTGTGTTCAACTCCTGCAAACTCATACTCGTGATCTCTTTAATAGAGTCCATCCATCCTGCATGCAGCCTTCCTCTCTTTCTATTTCCCACTACCTTTCCTAGCATTATTGTTTGTTTGTTTTTTGTGATTCATTCCTTCTCATAATGTGTCCAAAGTACGACAACCTGAGTTTTGTCATCTTGGATTCTAGGGAGATTTCTGGTCTGATCTGCTCCTGGACCCATTTGTTTGTCTTTTTGGCTGTCCATGGAATCCTTAGCACTCTTCTCCAGTACCACATTTCAAATGAGTTGATTTTCCTCCTACCCTCCTTCTTAAATGTCCAGCTCTCACTTCCATACATGGCAATAGGGAATGCAATGGCTTGTATGATTCTAACTTTTATGCTCAGTTGCATATCCTTGCATTTTAGGATCTTCTCTAGTTCTTTCATAGCTGTCCTTCTTCTGATTTCCTGGTGGCAGTCTACATTTCTATCAGTCTTTGATCCCAGCTATGAGAATTCTTTTAGAATCATAGAATCATAGAATCATAGAGTTGGAAGAGACCACTAGGGCCATCCAGTCCAACCCCCTGCTATGCAGGAAATCCAAATCAAAGCACCCCTGACAGATGGCCATCCAGCCTCTGTTTAAAGACCTCCAAGGAAGGAGACTCTATCACCTTCCGAGGAAGTGCGTTCCACTGTCGAACAGCCCTTACTGTCAGGAAGTTCTTCCTAATGTTCAGGTGGAATCTCTTTTCCTGTATCTTGCATCCATTGTTCCGGGTCCTGTTCTCTGGAGCAGCAGAAAACAAGCTTGCTCCCTCCTCAATATGACATCCTTTCAAATATTTAAACAGGGCTATCATATCACCTCTTAACCTTCTTTTCTCCAGGCTAAACATCCCCAGCTCCCTAAGTCGTTCCTCATAGGGCATGGTTTCCAGACCCTTCACCATTTTTGTCGCCCTCCTTTGGACACACTCCAGTTTCTCAATGTCCTTTCTGAATTGTGGCGCCCAGAACTGGACACAATATTCTAGGTGGGGCCTGACCAAAGCAGAATACAGTGGCACTATTACTTCTCTTGATCTAGACACTATACTTCTATTAATGCAGCCCAAAATAGCATTGGCCTTTTTAGCTGCTGCATCACACTGTTGACTCATGTTCAACTTGTGGTCTACTTGGACTCCTAGATCCCTTTCACACGTAGTTTCATTCAGCCAGGTGTCACCCATCCTATATCTGTGCATTTTATTTTTCCGCCCTAAGTGCAATACCTTACATTTCTCTGTATTGAATTTCATTTTGTTAGCTTTGGCCCAGCTTTCTAGTCTATTCAGGTCATTTTGAATCTTGATCCTGTCCTCTGGGGTATTAGCTATTCCCCCTAATTTGGTGTCATCTGCAAATTTGATAAGTATGCTCCCAATTCTGTCATCCAGGTCATTGATAAAGATGTTGAATAGCACTGGGCCGAGGACAGAGCCCTGTGGGACCCCACTGGTCACTTCTCTCCAGGATGAAAAGGAGCCATTGTTGAGCACCCTTTGGGTTCGGCCATTCAACCAATTACAGATCCATTTAACAGTTCCTTTGTCTAGCCCACATTTTACAAGCTTGTTTGCAAGAATGTCATGGGGAACCTTGTCAAAGGCCTTACTGAAATCAAGATATACTATATCCACAGCATTCCCTTCATCTACCAAGCTGGTAATCTTATCAAAGAAAGAGATTAGATTTGTCTGGCATGACTTGTTTCTCTGAAACCCGTGTTGAGTTTTTGTGATTATGGCATTACCATCTAGATGTTCACAGACTCTCTGTTTAATGATCTGCTCCAGAATCTTTCCTAGAACTGATGTCAGACTAACTGGACGATAATTGTTGGGATCCTCTTTTTTCCCCTTTTTGAAGATGGGGACAACGTTTGCCCTTCGCCAGTCTGCTGGGATCTCTCCTGTTCTCCAGGAGTTTTTAAATATGATTGCCAATGGCTCTGATATTACTTTTGCCAGTTCTTTTAATACCCTTGGATGGAGTTCATCTGGTCCCGGAGACTTAAATTCATTTAGATTAACAAGGTGTTCCTCTACTATCTCTTTACTTATTCTGTGCTGAAATTCCCCAATTCTGTTCTCTGCTCCATTATCCTCAGGTTGAGCACCCTTTGCCTTTTCTGAGAAGACTGAGGCAAAGAAGGTGTTGAGTAATTCTGCCTTTTCTCTGTCCCCTGTTAGCATTTTGCCATCTTCTCCACGCAGTGGCCCTACCGTTTCCTTCTTCTTCCTCTTGCTGCGGACATATCCAAAAAAGCCCTTTTTATTGTTCTTAACCTCTCTAGCAAGCCTGAGTTCATTCTGCGCTTTAGCTTTTCTGACTTTACCCCTACACATGCCTGCTATTTCTTTGAATTCCTTTTTCGTGATTTCCCCCTTTTTCCATTTCTTATACATGTTCCGTTTCAAACTTAGCTCGGTTGAAAGTTCCTTAGTCATCCATCCTGGTTTCTTGAGACACCTCCCGTTTTTCTTTCTCACTGGAACTGTTTGAAATTGTGCCTTCAGTATCTCCCTTTTGAGAAAGTCCCATCCGTCCTGAACTCCTTTATCTTTTAGTATTTCTGACCATGGAATCGCCCTCAATACTTCTCTAAGTTTACTGAAATCCGCTCTCCTAAAGTCTAGGATGCGTGTCTGACTCTGCCTGGCTTCTCCTTTCCACTGTATTACAAACTCCAGGAGAACATGGTCACTTCCACCTAATGATCCCACCACTTGCACCCCATTAACCAAGTCCTCCTTGTTGGTTAGGATCAGATCTAAAATAGCTGACCCCCTTGTTGCCTCTTCCACCTTTTGGACCATGAAATTGTCTTCCAGGCAAGTGAGGAATTTGCTAGACCTTGAGGATTTTGCTGAGTTAGACTTCCAGCAAATATCAGGATAGTTGAAGTCGCCTATCACTACTACATCTCTCTTTTCTGACTGTGTGGTCATCTGTTCTAGAAAGATATCATCCAATTCCTCAGTCTGACTTGGGGGTCTGTAGTAGACTCCCACCGTAACACCCTTGTTGTTTCCCTCCCCTTTAATTCTTATCCAGATGCTCTCCACCTGGCTTCCATGATTGATGTCCAGGATCTCTTCACTGGTGTAAATATCTCTGACATATAGTGCTATTCCTCCTCCTTTCCTGTTTGGCCTATTTCTCTTAATAAGGTTATACCCCTCTATTTCCACATTCCAATCATGAGACTCATCCCACCAGGTTTCAGTGATGCCTATTATATCATATTTGCCTTGTTGTACTAGGAGTTCGAGTTCATCTTGCTTATTTCCCATGCTCTGTGCATTAGTGTAGAGACATCGCAGACCATGGTTCCCTTTTACTTGCTGCCTGTGCAAGTTTTTTTGCCTCCCACTGTTGGGTCCTTGCACTGTTTGCCTTGTTTCCTCTATGTCAGTTTGACTATTTACGCCATCCCTTTTGCGTTCCTTAATATTGTCTCCCTTCCCCTCGGAACTCAGTTTAAAGCTCTCCTGATCAAGTTCTTGACTGTTGGCAAAAACATTTCTTCCAACTGGCGTGAGATGCAACCCGTCTGTTGCAAGAAGTCCCTCCTCATGGAACCGCAGCCCATGATCCAAGAATCCAAATCCTTCTCGGCGGCACCATCTGCGAAGCCAGTTGTTCACCTCTGCTATTTTCCTCTCCCTTCCTGGACCATGCCCTTCAACTGGCAGAAGAGACGAGATGACAACCTGTACATCCATTCCTTTCAGCTTCCTACCAAGCGCCTCGTAATCCCTTTTGATGTTCTGAATGCTGTGTCTTGCAGTATCATTAGTTCCCACGTGGACCAAAAGGAAGGGGTATTGGTCAGTAGGCTTGACCAGTCTTGTCAGCCTCTCTGTCACATCCCGGATCTTTGCACCTGGAAGACAGCACACCTCTCGAGACATCTTGTCAGGCCTACAAATCACTGCTTCTGTACCCCTCAGCAAGGAGTCCCCCACTACGACCACACGCCTCCTCCGAGGCTTAGCAGCGACTGTTCCCTCGGGTGGGACTCTCAGGCTCCCTTGCTCTGTCCCTGAAGTCTGTCCATGCTGCTCTTCTTCATCCTCCTTGATAAGGGAAAGAGCTTCGAATCGATTCTCTAGCTGCAAGCTCCCCGAACAATTCCTTCTTGGTTTACTACTCTTTGTGACATTCCTCCAGCTGTCTGCCTCCTCTGTTTGGCAAGTGACCTCTTCCACCCTAGCATCTTCCTCTGCATGGTACTCATCCAAGATGGTTAGTTCTATTGTGTCCAGGAAATCCTCTTGTTCCCTAATCTGCTGAAGTGTAGCTACTCTGGACTCCAGCTGCTGCACTTTCTCCTCCAAGAGTGCTACCAACTTGCACTTGGTGCATGTGAAGTTCTCCACTACTGTAGGCAAGAAGAGAAACATCCCACAAGAGTTGCAGGTGACTGTGGCAGATCCCTCGTTGTCCATACTGCAAAGTCTTTAGTAATAAATATAACAGTCAATCTACTGGGAATACTTCTTTAGGGGTAAGTACTGGCTGCTATCTTACACTTAAAGGGAAGGTTCTGTTTCAATATCTGATTCTAACCTAATGCCACTTGAGCAGAGTTGTTCAGTTAAAGAAAACTAACGGCGCGCGGCTCTGGAAGGTGGTATATAAAGCTAGTCTGCTAGCTCCGCCCCCTTGTGACTCACAGATGTGACTCACAGAAGCTCCTCCCCTTCAGCAACAAGCACACGGTCTCAAGCACACGGTCCCAAAATGGCTGCCAAGCAGCTCCTCTCCTTCTCCTCTCTCTGGCCGGACTGTTCTGTTTTACTGTTTCTATTTCTTCATTGTCTAATTCAAATTTGTGTACGTTCACTGTGGTCATTATTTTTGTTTTCCTTATGTTCAAAAATAGGCCTGCTTTGCCCTTTTTTCTTAGGCCCTTATCACACAGAGTGACTTATGTTGCCAAAACATTATCAAGTGAGAAGGTGGGATCATCTGTCGTGCTTCTAAAACGTAATTGAGGCTTTCCCCTTTCCTTCTGTCACTGAAGTGTTTGCGGGGAAACCATTTTTTAATAATGGGATTTCCTGTTGTTCAAAAAATGGCTTCTCCTGGCTCCTCTGTGAATGCTTTGGTGACGGAAAGAAAGTGGGATGCCTCAATTATGTTTTAGAAGTGTGACAGATGATCCCACCTTCACACTTCCCACCTTCACACTTCTGAGACAGTTTGGCAACATTTTGGCCGTTACTGTTATTCTACTGTGGATAATATGTCAATTCATTCACAAAATAAAGGGGTTCATTCATGATGCACCAGTGCAACGGCACAGTTTAAAAAGGCGGAGGAAACGCAATGATAATTTGACGGTTCCTCATAAGTATACATTTGTCCTGCACAACTACGCAGGTTTGCCGGCTGCCGGCTGGGAACTGTGCAATTGCGCAGTTCCCAGCCGGCAATGATAATTTGACTGTATGGTGTAACTGCGTTTGCGCAGTTCGCAAATCTGCGCAGTTGCGCGGCACAAATGTATACTTATGAGGATCCGTCAAATTATCATTGCGGCTCCTCTGCCTTTTTAAACTGTGCCGTTGCACTGGTGCATCATGAATGAACCCCTTTATTTTGTGAAGGAATTGACATGTTATCCACAGTAGAATAACAGTAACGGCATCCCAGAGTCCCTACTGTGCATGTCTAGGGTTCGGATTAGGGGTGGAGCTAGGGTTTGGGAGCTTTAAAAAACTTCGCGGATAAACCCCAGCTTTTACACCTGCAGGGCATTGAGGAATTGCGCAGTTTGCAGCCAGCAAGGAAAAAAAAATTTAAAGGTTCACCGCGGCTAAAAGCCATGTTCATTGCCGCCCATGTAGCTGCTCCGCCTGTGTTTGTAGCGTTCTGACAGCTTCCCATGTAGCTGCTGAGCCACAGAAAAGACCTCACATAAGTCGTTCCCAAACCCCTCAGTCTAGCTGCCCTGTACCTTTTAAATGCACACCTGGAGCTTGCAGTCTAGCAGCTAAGCATTAAGGAAAGTGCAACTTCATGTCACACTTTCCTGCCAATCTAAAAAGCCCCAATGTTTGTAATGTGGTCCCTAGTGCCTCTTCTTTTCCTGAACCCCTCTTGGACCTCTGGAATTTCTCTCCATTTATGGTTGGAGTCTGTGTTATAGAATTTTAAGCATAATTTTGCTTGCATGGGATATTAGTGCTATGGTTCTATAGTCACTGCAATATTTTGTCTCTTTTTTTGTGGATGAGGATGTATATCGATTGTTTCCAGTCTGTTGGCCATCGTTTTGTTTTCCATATTTGTTGACATATGTTAGCACTATAGTTGACTCTGTCAATGTGGATTGCAGCAGCTCAATTGGAATATCATCTGTTCCTGGTGACTTGTTTTTCACCATTTCTCTTATTGCAGCTTCTACCTCGTTTTTTTTTTTTTGTTTGTTTGTTTTTTTTTTAGAATTTGGGGTTCATCTTCATATGGCTCTTCATTCCTTGGGTCTTTAATTCTGTCATCTCTTCTGTGTATTGCATTCATTGTCTTTTTATTCCTTCCTGGTCTTGAATTGTGTTATTTCTATTGTCATAGATCATCCCAGTCCTTGGTTTGAACTTTCCTTTGATTGCAACAAGTATAGTGTGATTGCAACATGTACAGTGTGATTGCAACAAGTATATTGGCCATTTTGGTTGGCCAATAAAGGTATCACTGTTTGGTGGGGTTTTGTTTGAATTTACTAAATGGCCAACACAGCTACCCCTGCATTTTTTAATATTGTTAGTTCTTGAATGGATGCATGAGTGGATGTCTTGTGTAAACAGTGTTTTTCTTTTACTATAAATAAAATTATGTTGGACCTGAATGTGAGAGTCTTGTTTCTCAGAACTGTTATACATAAGCTTAATACCCACTTTATTGACCCACTATATTCGAATAGTGATTGTGGATGCACTCTTGGGACTCTTGCATTTTGGGTAACAAGTCCATACTCAACAAGGACTACAAATTTTCATTCCATGATTTTTCCTAATTTTCTATGTAGATTTCTTGGCCAATATTTTGAGCCCATTTAATTGTGTATTCTTTTACTACATCTTGTTTGATATCTATCTTCAAGAATAATCTGTAATAATCAGTGATAGTATGATTTGCCTTATTAAATATTATATCATCCAACTCTGTATTTCCTTTTCAAATTCCTTCCAATTTAGCATTATATAAATTATATTCATATAATGGCTTTATATACAAAGTCTCACTAGCTGCAGCCACTGTACATACAGTGGCCCATTTTTGGATGCTGCATAACTATTTGTTAGTGCTGTCATTGTACCAAATAATTCACTGGGATTGTGGAGGAAGCATTGCTCATTTCTCATTGCACAATGGGCCGACAAGGAAGCACACTGGAGAATCACTCAATTACAGAACATCAGCATTCAGAAGAATGGTGAAGTAAAGTGCTATTATCACTTTAGTATGCATGTTGAAATTTATATTGTTTAAACATGATGTAGGATTTCGGCCATCTCATCTCTCTCTCACACACTGTATAAAATAATGGAAAAAACAACGAACAGCACTGTTTTGAGATAGATCAGAAGGCTATTATAAAACTGAAAGTTAATTTAATAAAATTTATCATAATTGGTGAGTATTCTGTATCAGACACTTAGCTGAGTATAGAATTCAGACACATAGGCATGTTAGTCTGGAACATCAGTATGCAAAGGGACCTTGTATCACATTTGAGATTAATGGCACAAAAGAAGTTATAGCATGAGATTTCATAGACTTGGTCTACTTCCTCAGATGCATGGACTGAAAATGCATTTGAGGAAGTAGACGAAGGACCCTTCCATTCTCTCCCTCAACCTGAGTTAACTGAGAGAAAACCACATTTGTCTTTTGAAATCTCCTTTTGAAATCACACCCAGGGTGAGAGAGAAACTAAGACTTTTAAAAAGCAGCTGAGAAACTGGGATGACCGAGTTTCAATAACAGTAGTTCCTACGAAGTTGAGACAGCTGGAAGATATGAACTGAGCCTGGACATGTCTTGAGATCCTCAGGAGAGGTTCTTCTTTTATGATCATCTCTTTCACAGGCACTGGGCCTCCTCCATGCACAATAGGGCTTTTTCAGTGGCTGTGCCTCTTTATAGAGAGGCTAAAATGCATCACTACTTGTTTTCCTTCTGTCACCAAGCAAAGACTTTTTTATACTGACAGGCTAGAATTGAATGTTTCTAAAGAAAGGGCTTTTAAGAGGCTGCTGTAGACTTTTAATTATACTGTTTCTCAACACGTATTTTGAACATTTTTATTTGTAAGATTTAAATTTTTAGTGTTGTTAATAGTTTAATTAATGTTGATCATTCCAAAGAAGCGTAAGATGCTGCCATGGTAGTTAAACTGGAATCATAGTGCTACAGCTATGTCTCATGAAAGGGCCCTTAAACTCACCTGATTTCAGAAGCTAGTTAGAATTTTGTCTGGTTAGAATTTTAGCACTTGGGTGGGAGACCACTAGAGAATCTTTAGGGATATTTAGATAGAACTAGGAAAAAGAAATCACCTAGCAAGCCACTTCTGATCAGAGATGACCATATGTGGTAAGATGGACCAAAGGGCTGACTCGGTATAAAGCTGTTTCTTGGGTTCATATCAATAACTGGTCTCCAGCTGGTAGCACTGAATGCAGCTTTTGGTGTTATGGAAAACAACTGATGTGAAGGTACCAGCAGATTAGAACTAATGTAGTGCAGTGGTCTCTGAATAGTTTGGTTAAGCTTCTGGGAGGCAAGAGTTCAAATACATTCTCAGTTAAAGAAACCTAATAAGTAACCTTGTACATGTTTCACTCAGACTTAGAGGTAAACAAGGGCAAATCTGTTGGTCAAGAAAATCCTGGGACAGAGTCACCATAAGACAGCCTCCCTATAAAGGAGTTATGAAATCAGAAACTGGGTTTAACAATGTCATAACTGCTGAGGATTCACATTTACATCTGCTAATGACCAAATGTGAACCCTACAAACTTCATCCTAGCAGCATCCAAACCAGAGCTACTGACATGTAGCAGATTGGGGTTCTGGGAAGTGGCACATATAGCTCTCTCCCAGTCATGAGGTGCACTGAGAAAAGCAGTTGTAGCAAGACCCTGAGGGCTGTCTCCAGATGCCTGCTCTTGAAGTGAAAATGGGAGATGGCATTTCCCAGTGACCCAGTAGCCAGCACCTCAGAAGCTCTTTAGTTGGGGCATAGCCAGACTGAAAAGATATAATGGGGTAGGGTAGGGTGATAGTCACAGTCACAAGGAGTTATCCAAAGTGATCAACCCTATTTATCCAAAGGAGTTGTCACTATGGAGAACAACTTAAAATGTCAAGGGAAAAAACCCTCAGATTGCCTCTTCTACTCTATAGACATTACAGCCATAGACCTTCTCAGAGAGACAGCAGGAAGAAATTTTTATGGTGGTAATAGTAATGGTGATGATGTTGATGGCAAGATGATGGTGATGGTGATGGTGATGGAGGAAAAGCACATCACTACCATCATCACCACCAGCCTGCCCTAAATAGGTGTTTTAGACTGGAAAAACATCTGAGTAAGCTGCTCTGTTGGGACATGCATGTACTCCTCTTGTTTTAAATTGTACTTGTCTGTGCAGCAGACATACATGTAATAATCAAGATGTGGTTGGCACATAAGAGTCTGTGTACAGTCGGTTAGATCTAGAGTGGTCCTGCTTTTAAGATTGGAACCACAGGTCTAGAATGCTTAAATTTCATGCACAGCATCTCTTGATATGGATGTGAACAACTCTTTTCTGACACCCTAGAAAGTTGTGACCAGTGTGTGCAGAGAACCATAGATGGGCCACTGTTCTGACACAGTATAAGGTAGCATTTGGAACTGTTACACTTTGCACTTCATCTCTCATGATCCCCTTTCCATGGTAGCTGGGGATCTGGGATATCTAGTTGCAGAACTTTTACCATGCTCTGATATAAGGCTACAGAACTGAGGCTCTTTCATACTAAGCAAATAAAACCCTTTGATTCAACTTTTAACTCCCATGGTTCCATCTTGTGGAGTCCTGGCATTTGTACTTTAGGGGGGAATTCTAAGAATTTGAGGCCGGAGTGCTCCAGTGCTCCACCATACTACAAACACCAGAATTCCCTAGCATGAAGCCATAGCAATTAAAGTAGAACCATAACTCCATAGTATGAAAGGGCTTGTAGAGCCAGAAAATTTGAGTTGGCATAGCCTGCTTATTAATGAGACCAACTTCTGTGATTCTTTGATTCCAACTGGAATATGAAATATGAAAAATGTTGCATTTCACTGGAACATGAATATCAAAAATCAGTGAGGAATAATAATATGTATTTAAGTTATGACCATTCAACGTAATCAGTTTTACAACCAATTAATAAATAATATGTGAGACTGATGACCCATTTGCCTTCACATGAGGAGAAAAGGTTACTGAGGCAGTTCATATGGCATACCCTTCATCCCAACCTCGACCCCCGCCATGGGTTTGGTTTCCCACATTATTTAACGGTCATATACTCCACAGACTATCATTTCAACTTCAGCACTGTTTTAGCTTGTTCAGATAAATGGTTCTTCCAACACGTCTGCTGAAACACCAGGGATTTAGCAGAAACAAGAGTGTCTTCTATAGGCCCTTCCAAGCTGTTCAATTATAGCATTGTGATTCCACTTTAACTATCATGGCAACATCCTGTGGAATCCTGGGATTTGTAGTTTGCTGAGGCACTAGAGCTCTCTGGCTGAGATTTCTAGATCCCATTCCCTAAATGACAAATACCAGGATACCATAGGGTATTGCCGTGGCAGTTGAAGTGGCATAATAGGTTGATGAATCTACTTCGCTTTTTAGCTTGTGCAGTGGGACATTGGTATCCACTGGGGGTGGCTCCAGGATTCCCTGGATCATGGATGTTCAAGACTCATTAAATACAACGGGCAGCAAAATGGGCACCTTTTAATAAAATGACAAAATCAAGATTTGATTTATGGAATTGATATATTTTTTTAATATTTTCAAGCCGTGGAGGCTTGAATCCATGGATGAAGAATCCATGGATGATCTACATGATGCTAAACCTATTTTGTGGATAGGGATCAGCACCTTGGAGGAAGAGTGTCTTTAAAGTTCAGGTAATGTCTCAGAATATATTCACTCTCCTACTGACGTAGAAGCCACCACCAGTTGTCTCTGCACTGAAGCCATGTTAAGGTTGTGTTTTAAAACAAGAAGACATCATGCCAATTTCAGCCCATATACTTGTTGTTGAACAGTTCAGTGAACAAGTCTAGACAGTTCTGGCTTGAAAATCTGTGGCTTCCTGGGACACAGGGGCATTGATATGCTGCAAAAGAGGAGTGTGTGTTTGTGTGTATGGCACAGTTGCAAGTGTTGCAGTGGTTGGCTAGTCAAAAAGAGATTACATCTTCTCTCCAGTGCCTCCCCCCTACGAAATTCTTCCCCAACTTTGCTGTGCTGTGCAAACTGCGGGTAAGGTGATGTCATCACCACTCCACTTCTCAAAGGATCCAGGGCATGGAAACCAAGTGGTAGGAGGGGAAGAGAGCAACAGAAAAGGCTCCCCCCCACACACACACACATACAATATCTCAATTTCTGCCTTCCCTCTCCCCACAGGTGGTTGATGCTTCAAAGAAATTGAGCTGGCTTGCAATGGCAATCCAAATTATCTGCATTGGAAGCACATTGGAAGTTTGCATTGGACTGGTTTTTCTTTTGATGTCTAGCAAGCTCAGCTTCACTCTGCACTTTCCCCTCCTCCACTCCCACTTAGGTTAACAGTGTACGTGTGTGTATGCTGTGTGTATATGCCTCTTCTTGGCATACCCCCACCCTCTTTCTCCCCTGCAAGTTGGATTTTTCTTCCGCATCACATCCAAATCTCTGCTGAAGCATTGGCTCCTCAGAGCCAGAGGAATAGCAGCCAGAGATTGAAAGGGAGAGAGTGAGCAAGAGAGAACGCTCTCCTTTTGGTGTGCATTGTCTTGGTCGGTTCTCGGCTGCTGAACATCATGTGTGGACCACAGCACTGCTGAAAAGACCATCAGAGGGATCAAAGATCTGCAATCTCCAGCAAGAAGCATACAACCAGGTAAGGAGGAGGCTGGCACATCCTTTTAAGTTTACCCTGGGTTCCTTTATCTGTGTGGGGAGAGACCAGACTGACTGCAGTCTTAGCAGGAAATGCATGATTCTTTCCAAAGAAGAATGGCTATTAATAACTCCTCTCACTCCCCTTTCCGTGCACACACCTCTCTCGATCCTGCATGGTAGCCTAATTCACCTGCATTTACAAAGGTCTCTTTGCAACAGAAAGCAAGATGGGTGATAGATATTCGAGACATGCACAGAAGGGAAAGGGGTCTTGATAATGAACCTGTTTGGCTCGGATGCTAACCAGCCGGAGATATTTGCAATCTCATTCTTTGTGCAAAGGGGCGTGCAAATGACTGCATTATGCCCAGCTTGCAAATACCTTCAGGAAAATCTTAGCCAATCCAAGCCTGTCTTTCTTGCCTATCCTTTCTGAAGTGGACAGAGAAAATGTGAGTTCTGATTTGCAAGCATGCATGTTAATATTGTGTGAGTGTTGCATGCCTTTTCTCAAACCATATCCCCTGTGTATAACTGTGCCAGAAAACTAGGTTACCCTAATTAACTCTCTATCCTCTCCTCTCCCTTGCAAATCCAGATTGAGCCTGGTTACCACAATCTTGCTGCAATCAGGATGGATCCGCTCTTTCACACCCAGGCTGGAGACCTCCTTTACATGCGGAAACTGGTCAATGACTCATCCCTGTGGAACCTCAGCTTGGGCGACTGGTTCCACAATGGGACAACCGATGGCTTCTTGCCCATGGGCATCAAGGTCACCATTGTGATTGTCTACTCCATCGTATGCATCGTGGGGCTGGTGGGCAACTGTTCCGTCATGTATGTGATTATCAGGTAAGCTAACGTTGGGATGGCAAACTCCAGAATAAGCCATCTTGGGCTGCAGCTACACTACAGAATTAATGCAGTTTGACACCACTGACATATGGAATGCTATGGAATTCTGGAATTTGTAGTTTTGTGAGATAATCACATTTCTCACAAAACACTACAAAATCCAAGATTCCATAAGTTGGAGCCATGACAGTCGGGGGTCAAACTGCATAAATCTTGAAATGTGGCAGCAGCCTTGGGCAGTGGCAAAGGTTGTACTGAATGTGGAAAGTATCCAGTTAAGTGAGAACACATTCTGACTTAAGCTTTGCAGATCTCCTCTGAAGAATCAGGGCACAGCTGGTACTCAAGAAATAACAATAAAGACTAGAGTGCCTCTGAGCATGTGGTCAATTCCTTCCTCCAATTAATTAGCAGTCACAGTCACAAGGAGCTATCCAAAGTGATCAACCCCATTTCTCCAAAAGAGTTGTCACTTTGGAGAACAACTTTAAAAGTCAGGGGGGAAAAACCTCAGATTGCCTCTTCCATCCCATAGACATCACAGCCATAGGCCTCCTCTGGTTTCAGAGAGAAAGGAGGAAGAATTTTTAGGGTGGTAATAGTAATGGTGATGATGTTGATGGTAATAATAATAATAATAATAAGATGATGATGATGATGATGATGATAAACACTTTCTGTCTGTTCAGAATTCTTCACACAGAATCATATTGGTTAGTCCCACTGAAGTAGATCGACTGAGTCAGTTGTTAAATAGTGAATCTGCACATAGGTGAATCCTCTTGATTCAATGGATCAGTTATAATTAGGATTAGCCATAGGAATTAGGCCATAATCTCATTCTAATGCTCACAGCAACTGTGTTAAGTAGGCCAATGTCACTGCCTACATGTTGCAGCTTGAGCGAGAATACAAAGCTTGCAAGACAGTCTATGGTCTCCTAATAAATAATAATAATAATAATAATAATAATAATTATTATTATTATTATTATATTTATTTCTACCCCATTTCTCCAACAAGATCAAGGCAGCTTAATAAAGTGATGTAAAGGAGAGATTTAAACTGGGGTTAGTGTACATATCAAGTACATACAGAGCAATCCAATGTCTGGAAGCTCCTCTGCATGGAATGAACCAAATGTGAGCACCTCTCTATAGAGCTAGCATGATCATGGTGACAGAGTGCCTCACTTGTTTGTAGGAAATCAAAGTCCAAATCCTTGGTTAGGCATGAATCTCAAAGTACTAGGACTAGATAAGATGGGAGCTCAGTTCAGGTATTTTGTATGTAAAGCGATTTTGTAGCACCTTTGAGACTAACTGAAAGAAAGAAGTTGGCAGCATGAACTTTTGTAGACTTAAATCTACCTCCTTAGATCCATTTGGACCAAATGCACCTGAGGATGTAGACTTAAGTCTACGAAAGCTCATGCTGCCAACTTCTTTCTTTCAGCTAGTCTCAAAGGAGCTACAAGATCTCTCTACATACTGATTCTATAGACTAACATGGCTATTCTATATGACTATTACCTGAATACCTGCAGAGTAGAGAATGCTAGCCCTGTCTCCTTCATTGGCTATATGTAAAGTGTTGAGTCTGAAACACAGAGCCTCTTTCAGGTGTGGAAATTCTCCACATGATTCAGAACCCAGGAAAACCAGAGTACATGATCATGAGGCTCCCTGCTGCAGGCCCATCACTTATCACTTGAGCAAAATCATGATGGAGAAGACAGGGCTAAAATATCCCATTCTTTATAGAGAATGCCTAAAAGGGGCTTGCATCTCTCTCTCTCTCTCTCTCTGTCACTAAGTACCTCGTGGTGTTGCCATACTCTTGAGTAAATATAAAGGGCTACAGAAAGCATGGTCTATCACAGGTATGCAAGCTGGTGACTTCCAGATGCTTGGGACAACAGCTCCAATCATTTCCAACTGCCAGGCATGCTGAGCAGAGATAGTAGTTGAAATATCTGGAAAGTGACCAAAAACCTGTCCCTGATCAATTGTCATTACTGTTTTGTTCATCTGGAAAACCTTCAAACTGGTGCTGGATCAGAAAGTGTTAAATAATAGCATAAGCCTTGGTTGTTTATACCTGCTTGCATGTTTTCTGTCTTCCAATGGTACCTTGCTGCATTACCAGTGGTGATTATTTGTACACAACACTGTCAAAGTACTCATAGACTGTCACAAGAAAGCTTGGTGTGAAATACTCATTATGAAATTATTCTCCAAGAATGGATCCTCATGTAGACAAAATGGCGGCACTCAAGCATGACAGGAAGATATCAGCAGCCTCCAGGGGAGGTGGGGTGAGTTTCATGGTTTGCAGAAGAATAGCAGATCTTTAGAGGTAAAGAGACTATAAGATGTTGGTGGGGAAACAGCTAGTCCAGCAAGGATAAAGCACACAAAGTATTGAATAATACTCAGAGGATGGAGTACCAGAGGAGTGGAAGAGAGAGAACACTAGGAGGGTAAAACAAAATTGATTTCCTTTGAATGATCAAGGAACTAGAGCAACTCTAAGATGGGGAAAGATTATAATGTTTGGGGCTGTCTACCTTACACCAAAAGATAACTAAAGGGCAATATGAAATTAAGCCTGGTGTGTCTGCTATCAACAAAATCAGTTTTAATTTATGGTGACCCAGAATCCCCAGAAAAAAGCTTTTCTCCTTTCTCATAATACTAGAACCTAATGGGATTCACTTAAATTTAATTGTAGGACATTCAGGAGAGATCAAACTTCTGCACACATTGCACTGGTAAACTGTAGAATCTTTCATTACAAGTTGTCAACTGGAATGGTTTTAAAGGCAGAATTTGATAAATTCATGGAAGTTAGGGAAATCACTGGCTAACAGTCTGGATGGCTAAGATGTTGCCTCCAGAATCAGAGGCAATATGTCTCTGTATATCAATTCCCGGGATGCATGAAGTGGTTGGTGAAATGGCACTCAAGTCCTGCTAGCAGCTTTGCCATAGACAGATTGGCTACAGCACGAACAGAATGCACATCTAGTGAAGACTTTAGTCTGACCCAGTATGGCTCTTGTTGTCTTCTTCTGCAAGATGGTATGCCTGATGGGGTGCAATACTAAATAGCACACAGTAGTAAGACATTTGACTTGACTGCAGATTTGTTTTTACAACAATATGCAGCTCATCTTCAACTTGAGTTCTGTGAATTATAAAACCAGCAAAACAGCCTTGCTTTCCTGATCTTTTTGTTCACTTTGGCCTGCATTGCATGCTTCCTACATTTTGCTTTGCTTTTTAAAAATTCTCAATATTTACATCAGAAGTGGAGGATGCTCAGTTTGCATATATCCCTTCCTTGGCATCTCCCCTCAAAACACAGTACACATAATGCCTTCATAATCTGCAGAAAATATGAACTTGATGAGATTGTATATATGACTGTGTCACAATTCTTTTTGGATGGATGTTTTATTGATGAGGTTGCTAAAACCCTCCACAAAACTGATCACAGCAATATTGGGTCGTCTGCATTCCTGTAGGGTTTTTATCAGTGTACATGTATGTGTGTGCTTGCATACATCAATAATTTTAAAAGGTGTGTGAGAGATGGTGGTGTAAGGACATGAAAATGAACTGAAGGAACTGAAACTGGTTTCCCTTCAGGAACAAAACAAAAGGTGTTCTATGAACTGTGGAATAAGAAGTCTAATGTGGTGTAATGATTTGAGCATTGGACTAGGACACTGGGAGACCAGAGTTTGAATCCTGCCTTGGCCATAGAAACCCACTGGGTGCCCTTGGGCAAGTCACACTCTCAGCCTCTGAGAATGGCAATAGCAAACCACCTTTGAAGAAACTTTCCAAGAAAACCCTAAGATAGGGTCGCCATAAGTCGGAAATGACTTGAAGGCACACAACACTAATAACTGTGCAGAAGGGGCAAAGTTGTCCTGCCTCTTCTGTCGTTATTTCTCTGCTCTCCACATTTGGAGAATGACTTTCTATACAAGAAGAAGTTCATTATCTGGGGAGACTATCCTCATAATTGGGGTTTCTGGAAAATTGGTGTTGCTGATTGCATAGAGATCCTCCACAGACAGAAGATGTTTTCCTCTTTGGAAAGTCTCCATTTAAGTGTGACTAGGAAAATGATGGAAATATGGGCAGAGAAGAAATATACTCTCCATTCTTCCCCTATTTATCCTGTACTGATAATTAGAATGCCTAAATGGGGATAGGCTAATTTAGAACTTCAAGAGTCAAGGAAGACATTTGCACAAGCAGAATTTCAGATGCGACCTATCATCAACAATAGATTGTTGCTGAGAATAAGTGTACATTCAGTACTTTGATAGTGAGAGAGACCACCATCACCCCACAAGAAGAGGAGGACTGACAGAGTTAACAAGAGATGAGCATGAATTAAAGATGGTTCTGACCAAATCTCTCCCTCATTTTTGAGCTCCATGAACTACTTGGTTCATGTTGAGCTTCATGAACTACCTGGTTGTGGTTCTGGCACCAAAGCATTAGCCATTTCTTCTTGTCCTATTTATGATGTTCAGGTTACCATAGATGGTAAAGTTCATTTTACAGCTCTTTTTACTTACAGGATACCAACATCTAAAATGGAGGTGGGGAACTTGTGTATCCCCTAGCAGTTGATGAACAATTACTCCTAGGATTCCTCAATATTGGTTAGGCTGACTGGGGATGATGGGAACTGAGGTCCAGCAACATCTGCAGGACCATCAGTTCTGCATGCCTTCTATAAATTCATTTATTAAATCATATTTCCAAAAACAAAAATCTAATTATAATGTGATTTAAAAAATCACTTGTGGTATAATTTAAGCTTCCTTCAAAGAGAATGGGGCTACCTCTACTGGCCCCTTCCATGACTTTCCTAGATCATCCCCTCACATTCATATAGTTGAGTGGATGGTCCAGAGTGGGGAGACTTTCTTATGCAGGTTTCTCAATCATGCAGCTTTTAGGTAATACAGATGGGGAAACAAAAACCCTAGAGCCAAATCTGTCCTTTCTGGAGTACCATATGTTTCCCAAGATCTGAGGTTAGGGTACAGATAGTTAAAACAACAACTACCAACCAACTAACCAACTACTAGACATTTTAAAATAATTCAAGCAATTTAAAAAAGAAGGGGTAGCAATCATGCAGCCTTCTGGATATGGTAGATTTTTCAGATGGGGGGAAAAGCCAGGGGTAAAAGGCATACACCTAGCATAATTGCACAACCATGCTGAAGATTTTCAGTCAATGTCATGCTCATCCAGGAGTTTTCTGGTAAAGACCCAGGAATGCTCCAGCAACAAACCATTTACCGGACTTTCCCATGAATAGTTTGTTGCTGGAGCATTCCTGGATCTTCACCAGATAAGTCCGGGATGAGAGCAATATTTCTGAAAACATTCAGCACAATTGTATGATTATGACAGAAGTATGCCTTTTACTCCCAGCACTTTTTCCTGGCTGAAAATCTCCATGGTTAGACTGCAAATCTCATGAGCCAGCATAGTCAAATCTCAGCTGCCCTGAGTCCCAGTCTTGGGAGAAGGATAATAATAATAATAAGACTTTTGGGGAGGGGAGGACCACATAATTCTCACCCCTTGACTTAGAGTAATTTAAAACAATTCAACAAAATAAAACAATGTACACTACATAAAATTAACCTGTCAAACAAAAAAAATTTTTTTTAAAGAATCCTTTAGAACAATAATAGAATTTACTCTAAGAAACCCACTACCACCTCCTGCAAATGTATTTATAGGTACACACACTGGTATTCCTTCAGCTGTTGATGAATACTCTGAGAACAGGCTCAAAGAAGGAGGAAGAGGAGAAGGAAGAGGAGGCTGATGATAAGGATGCCCACCTCTTTTCTCAGCACATTGGGGTTCAAAGAGGCAAAGGTAAACACACATAAAAAGTTAAG
The DNA here is from genome assembly GCA_034509955.1 of Urosaurus nigricauda. Taxonomy (NCBI): domain Eukaryota; kingdom Metazoa; phylum Chordata; class Lepidosauria; order Squamata; family Phrynosomatidae; genus Urosaurus; species Urosaurus nigricauda. Next base: position 7,684,081 of record JAOEGL010000004.1, read on the forward strand.
ATATAACCAATCAATCAGTTAATTAAAAGCAATTTTAAAACATAGGTTGTCATTTTGTTCAGGACTTATGTAAATGGCTTAAATGTATCAAAATTGAACTGAGTAGTTTTGGAACATCAGTATTCACCTAGAGGCTGCTGTGACCCAACAACATATGGGTGTCTGTTGTGCAATGGTAGCCAGTGGCATGATTGATGCACCATGACTCAATGGGCTGATCTAGACGTGCCAAAAGCGGCGCGTCTAGGGTTTAAAAGAGCATTTTTAGGGTTAGGGAGGGTGCAGTGTCTACACCCTCCCTAACCCTAAAGCGTATGGGTGCTGCCATTTTTAAATGGCAGCGTCCATACGGACATGTTATGACAGCGTCATCATGTGCGCAGTGTTTAGATTCGCTGCGCACATAATATGCTCGCCCTTCCCGCAGTGCAAAAAAGGAGCTCCAAAGGGAGCTCCTTTTTTGTGGCGGGGCTTTGCCATGGCCTTTAAACGGCCTGTGATGCAGTCTCCATTCTTATTAATGAGTGAGCCAAGGTATGGAAAATCATGAACTATTTCAATCTAAATAGGAGACTAAAGTGGGAATTCTGGAGCCTCAGGCAATCACAGAAAAGTCCCTCTCCCACATTCCCACTATATATGCTTGTGAAGATGGTGGGACTGAGGAAAGGGCCTCCTTTGACCACATTAAAGGTAAGGCAGGCTTATTTGGAAGAATATGGTCCTTCAGATAACTGTGTAAGGATGCGAGAGCTGGACAGTGAAGAAAGTGGATAAGAAGAAAATAAATTCATTTGAGATGTGATGCTAGAGAAGAGTGCTGAGGATACTAAAAAGATGAACAAATTGATCCTTGAAGAGCTTAAGCCTGAACTCTTCCTGGAAGTCAAAGATGATCAAACTGAGGCTGCCATACTTTGGACACATCATGAGAAGGAACAACTCATTGGAAATGACAATAATGCTATGAAAAGTGGAGGGATGTGGAAAGAGAGGAAGATTGCATGGTAGATGGATGGATTCTATTAAGGAGTCATGGGTATGAATATACAGGATCTGAACAGAGCAGTGGAGGATAGGGAGTGTTGGAGATACCTCATCTACAGGGTCACCATGAGTCAGGGTTGACTGGAAAGCAATTAAAACAACAACAAAAATATAAGGCTTTATAGGACTTGCCTGTCATTTTGACATGTGTTTGGAAATAAATGTTAGCCAGTGGAGCAATTGTAGCAAGGGAATTATGTGCTCCTTGTAACTAGCAAATGGCAAACACAGAGATTTGAAAGTAAAAAGGCTGTGTGCTTCTTGTTACACAAAAAGAATCATAACCAAGAACAGCAACAAAGAAATAAGTTATGGGGGAAAAGTTGTGAAACAAAATGTAATTGTAGCAAATACAATTTTGGGCCCATCTGTTTCTAGTGATGTGTGTCATGCTATGCATGTACTAATGCAACAGATGTGTCCTGCTGACAGTGGCAAAGGCAGAGTTGTGCCCACTTCAATTATGTGTGTTTCACGTTGTGCATTGTGGATTGCTCATTGCAGCTGCACATTGTGCATTGCAGTTGTGGATTGCACATTTCATTTTGCACAGCAGCATCTGGTCAATGACAGGATTTATGCAGGGTTGCTATTCTGTATAGGGGTTGCATAAAGCTGGCCTACCATTTCTCCATGTGCAAATATTTGCACTACCCCGAAGGGATCTTGGATTGTAGCCCTTGTATGTTTTTGACATTCATTCACCTCTACACATGCATCTGTTTGGCACCTGCAATGAGACATGTCAGAATAGGAATAGGGCAGGATAAAAGAATACACCACTGTGTGACAAACTTTCTTGGAAAGCTGGCCTCTTTGCTGGGACGGTTTCTTTCCCCTTTCCTCTCCCTTATCACCAGGTGATCAAAGACATGGGTGGCTGGTGAACAGCCTTCTGGTACCTCCTAAGGGGGAAAAATCACCCAAAAGATGAACGAACGATGTTGTTTAAGAAATGTGATAGGAGATGGTGGAATGTCCTGACTTGAGAAAGGAATGAGGAAGGGCCTAGTGAGGTTGAGCCACCATGCTGTGAACATACAGAAGACATGCTGTGAATACTCTCAGAAGATCACTTCTAAAGCACTTACATATAATTAATTGTCTTGTGTTGTTTGTTTTGTTGCTAAAATGTAGGTGTGGGAGAGAAATGGTGGAAAGGACTGTACTCTAAAGCGCAAGTCTCTCCCTCTCCCTCCCTCTCTTTGTGTGTGTGTGTGTGTGTGTGTGTGTGTATAGAGGGGATTCACAACAAAACCCATGTGTATAAAGAAAAGTGGACATTTTTAGACCTCAGCCATGTTCAACTTTGGATGCAACAGGAAAGCTGAGGTCTGCAAAATTCTGAGAGAAAAGAGTACCTGCTGATACACTGTTAGGAACTTGCAAACTGCATATGGCCTGGAAGGATGTGTGTGTGTCCCAGTATGATTTCTAACCTCATCAGCCATCATAGTTATTTTTTAATTGAAAAAGCTTCCTTTTGCTAAGTTTCTGCTACTCTTGGGTAGTATTTTTAGGCCTTGTGGGAGCACAGCTTCCAACATTTCACAGATGAAAACATGGGTGGATGGTGCCCAAGCAGCATCAGAATATGGTCAAGTTATTCGTTAGAAAAAACACACAAGTCCAAAGAGGCAGTGTCAGTTTGCTTCTGCCTGAGTCTACAGGAAAGGGCAAGATTCTGCCTCCTCCTCTTCTCTTGTCCCCAGCTGATCAACTGAAAACAAGCTACTTTTTTTTTCTTTTGAACTGAGTTTGTAACAAGGGAGGTATGTGGAGGACAGAGGGGGAAGTGGAAGGAAGAGAAAGAAATGGATATTTTAAAATGCTCAAAAAGTTTCCTGTCCATGGCTTGGATCCAGGATCTGCCTTCCACTACCAGAATGACTCTGTTCAAGGAACATCCTGCTTCACAATTATTGGGAAAGAGCTGACAGACTTGGGACCCGTTCAGACCACAGGGTTGTAGAGCTATGATTCCACTTTAATCATCATGTTTCCATCCTATGGAATCATGGGGTTTGTAGTTTGGTGAGGCATTAGAACACTCTGGTTGAAATTTCTAAATACCTTTCCTTCAAGTGTCAATCCCTGGGTACCATTGGATGGAACCATAACAGTTATAATGGAATAATAACTCCATAATTCTAAATAATTCTGAATGGGTCCCAGACTCTAATCATCAGTAGTATCCCCTACTGTGATTCTCTCTGTAGTATTTCAGGATGTGTGTTTGGGAATGCCATGGTTTTAATTTCCACATGTCCAATTAGGTATGCATAAAATCTCATGTGCGTTCCATGAATTGTTGTTTGGAAGTCTATCCAGACCCAATTTTCTTTCCAGTCTCTGAACTAAAACACCTGCACAGAAGCACACCATAGAAATCATATAATTTTAACTGTATTTTCTCTGTACAAAACGCTGGTTGAGCAGAGTTGGGATCAAGCAACATCAAGAAGGCCATGGCTTTTCCACCCTTAATGCAGAAACTGCTGCATTTAATCCATTATTTTTTCCTGTAGTGGCAATGATATCAGCTGTGTTTACCTGGAGAATTATTTTATTTTCTGAATAAAATATTAGTATTTTTATTAGTATTTTAATACACAAATGTATTCAAGCATTTAAGAGCTAGCATGGTATAATGGTTTGAGCAGTGAACTATGACTCTGGAGATCAGGGTTCAATTCCCCACTAGGGCATGGAAACCCCATGATAGGTTTGCCTTAGGGTCACCATAAATTGGAAATGATTTGAGAGCACACAACAACAACAATTCAAATTTTATATCCTACTCTATAGCCAAAGATTTCAGGGTGGCATAATATAAAATATACTGAAACAACTTAAATAATTTACAACAGTTCAAAAAGGATATTGACAACCTGGATCGTGTTCAATACAATAGCCCTGTTTAAATATTTTAAGGGGTGTCATATTGAGAATGGAGCAAGCTTGTTTTCTGCTGCTCCAGAGACTACAAACCAATAGATTCAAAATGTTTTTATTTTTATTTTTTACTGTAGGAGCTATTTGACAATGTAACAAATTAGCTCCATGGGTGGTGGGCTCACCTTGTTTGGAGGTCTTTACGAATGGATCTTCTAGGAGTTCTTCAGTTCCATATTTCTGCATGGCAGAGAGTCAGACCAAATGGCCCTTGTGGTCACCCCTTCCAACTCTAGTGCCTTAAGGGACTTCTTTTAAAGCAGTCCAGTAAATAATTATAAGAAGTTATGTTTGATAACTGTAATTAGATGGAAGTGTTCAGGGAATGGATTGGATGGAGTTGTGTCAACCTGAATGGGCTGGAAGCCCAGTATCTTAAATATATTTGTTAATCTTTCTCTGGCAACAGGAAAACTCTTACTCTTTCCACCCTGCGTATTCAAAAGCTTTGCTTCTCATAGTGCCTTTCTATGTGTATGTGCACACGTTTAACTAATCTTTTCTGAGACACCTCTGTAGTTATGCATTTGGGGATTATCTTCTCTAAGAAACTGAAGTGTTTTCTTATCCTTGGAGGGTTGAATTCCTGTCGTTAAGACACAGACTTGGTTTTCATCTCCAAAAGAATCTTGCCTCCGTTGTACCTAGCTCTAAAGCAACTGGCTTCTTTTTCTCCCTCTGTTTTCCATTTAATATCCTTATTGGAGAGCAGCTATAAATGCAGCCATCCAACTGATGAATTTTTCTGCTGTGAGGGATGGTTCAAAATGATTCTGCCATGATGTGCTGTTTGGCTGTGTGATTATTTGCATCTCACATCACTCTCATTTGTCAGCTAGTCTATTAACAAGTTGATCTACCTTCCTTCCTTCCTTCCTTCCTTCCTTCCTTCCTTCTCTGTTGCACACAATCACAACTGAAGCTGAGAAACTAGTGCTTGTCAATATTATTGTTTTCTTTAGATTACAATTCCCAGAATCCCCCAGTTAGCTTGGCAACTCGGGTTTTGATGCACAGTTCTGGGAATTATCATCCAAAAAGGCAATATTGGCAAGCACTGGGAAAACACATCCATACAAAAACTCTCAAAACCACACCCTGCTTATATGATCACAGAATTGTAGAATGAAAAAGTTGGAAGAGATCCAGGGACTACTCAGTCCAACCCACTCCTCTTCATGAATACACAAAGTGTTCCCAGCAGTTGGCCATCCAGCCTCTATTTAAAAACTTCCAAAGAAGGAGACTCCACCACTCTCCAAGGGAGTGTGTTCCACTCTCAAACAGCTCTCACCACGAGGAAGTTCATTCTAAAGTTTAGGTGGAATCTCTTTTCTTATAGCTTGAATCAATTTCTGTATGTCCCATCCTCAATATGACACCCTTTCCAATATTTGGCTATCATGTCACATCTTAACCTTTTCTTCTCCAGGCTAAAGCCAGTTCCCTAACCTGCTCCTCATAGGACATGGCTTCCAAATCTTTCATTATTCTGGCCACCCTCCTCTGGACATACTCCAACTTCTCAAAGTCTCTCTTGAATTGTGGTGCCCAGAATTGGACATAGGATTCCAGGTGAAGTCTGACTAAAGCAGAATAAAATAGTACTGTCACTTGTGCCAATATTCATACTTAGTTCACCGTCATCCTGGCCAGACCCAAAGAATGTCAAGTTAAGGAAGAAGATGGTTAATTTATATGATTGACATGCACAACCAGAGGACTCTCCAAGGTATCTCTGAGGAATCTCAGTAAATTTATCCTGGAGAAGTTCAGTGACAATCTTGCTTCCCTCCTAATCCATTCTGCCCCTTTAGCATTGTTCACCATTCTAACAAAAATGATGTGTGCCCAAGGAGGGCTGGATGGGATGCTGATTTCAGTTACAGAAGTCTGGTGGATATACTCACATATAATATAGCATATATATGAAATGTTGGTCAGATGTGTTTGTCATATTATGGACTTGTATTGGGAAATGTTGCATAAGACGGCGAATAGCCGTTGTTGCTGTTGTAGTCTGTGTGCCACAGCATTTCCTTTCAAGTTGGTAGGGTGGCTACTTTGCACTTTTTTCCTGCAACACAGGTGCTGTTTGCATTGACCAAGATACTCTGAAGGCAGCCTCAAGTATTGTCATCCCAGAGCTGCTCCAACCTCTCCATGTTACCTTGGCCATTTGTTCCAACACAATGCAGCTATTCACACTTCTGAGGTCAGAACAAGGAGCCCAGCATCAATCACATGGCTGGGCACTTCATTCTAACCTCTGAACTAGTGACTAACAGCAATAGTTGCAGTTCTGGGTGGCACAGTGGAACACACATGTGAACAGCCAGCTGGTGTCAGAATGGAGGGCTATGGATCTTCCTGGAAGATGCAGAACAAGCATGGAGTTTTTAAAATCTGTCATAAGAGGGGTATGCCCCAGGTTTGGTACTGAATGGCCCTGACATCTTCTGGATTGTTCATGCCAGACGTGAGGGCTGGGCATTGCTTTGTGGGGATTTCCCAATGAGAAGAGGGGGTGAGGCTGGTTTATTTGGCCTGTGCAGACCCATGAGATGGTCTGCACTCTGGTTTCACCAGACTTTCCAGCTTGGAAGGGCATTCTGGCACAGACTGGCATGATAGAGCAACAATACAGTGGTGAGGGGAAAGTATCACCATTGAAGGATGATTGACAAGGTTGGAATATTGCCCCCATCCCACAAAATGCCTGTCTAATTTTATATCAACACTATCTTATCTCCTCATTATACAGTGACCTCTGGAAGGAAAAGTACAGGGAAACCATCAGCAGAAAGACAGAGAAATGAAATTAATGCTCTTCCAATAATCTGAATGTTCATTAAGAGACTCCTTAATAGTTTCTTTTCAAGGAAGGATTTGTCCATTTGTCTGTTGTGGGGATTAAATTACATTGAACTTGAGCTGCTGGCATGGCAAATATTTTATGAGAACCTCGTCGAAACAACCTGAGCTGCTTCAGTATCATCTGTTTTCCTTTGCGTTTCACCTCCACACATGTATCCTTGCAACAGGCATTGGGAGCAAATCAGATACAAATGTAATTAACATTGAGCGGACATTTTTATGTGGAGTAATCACAATCTATAATGAGGAGGGCTGGAGGAACAGCGCAACATGCAGAAGTCTTGTTGCTACCTAGCCTACACTCAATGAAAAAAAAGCCCTAGCAAACAATTTTTATGTAAGATATCTGAAGAATTCAGGCTTCCTTTCAGACAGCACAGTTATAGAACTACAATTTCACCTTAACTGCTATAGTCCCACCCTATGGAATCCTGGGATTTACAGTTTAGGGTGATGTATTTATCATTAAAAATCATACAGGAGAATTTTTTTTAAGGTGGCAATGTTAAGAGTCACAGGCCTGCATTTTGTCTAGATGTTTTGGTCGTTGTCCAATTAAGATGGTCTGAAGGGATATCCATGAAGGCTCCTAGATAGGTAGACACCTAGTTAGGTATATCTAGCTAGACAACAATATCTAGCTAGACATCTTGATATAGAATCTCAGTCACCATGTGTTGGTGGATATTTTCTTTCACTGCATTTTGAAAACAGGCATACCTCAGTTAACAGAGTTCCTTTTTACAAATTCTTCTTACAGGAGTCCAGTCCAGCCCAGCATAATTGTGTTCTGTTCAGAAACAGAAAGCACTGAACCCCTGAATTACCAATGTGCATTTTAAAACTTCCCACTGAGATATTCTTTTGTCTCTGGTAATTAACAGAGCTTTGTTTTCCCATCAAAATCAGTAATGAGAAATGGTCAGACCATTTTGCTCTTGGATGTTTTACAGATCACCCTCAAAAGTATTCAAAGTGACAGCTGGTAATAAATAACAAAATCCTAGATTGGCTTTCTCTTCATACTGTTGAATTTATGCAAACCCTCTGTTTATTTACCTAGACCAAGGACAGGCAACATGGCTGGTACAAAATTCTGAGTCGGGAGTCTCTCAGAATCAGGCCAGTTGATTCTGATTGTTGTATTCTAGTTACTTGTAGTTGACGTGATTTGCATCTCATTTTCATGGGTGAAACCGGTGCCAAGTGACAGATGCTGCATGAAAGTTGAACATTTCCGTTGTGAGCCTATGGGAGTAGGCTGTGGTGGCATTAAGTTGTAGCAAAGTGATTCCCCAGAGCTTATTGTTTCAATTAAACTGGGAGACATGCTTTTGAAGAAGCAGTATGTACGTCAGCGGCAACGTCAAGAGCAGAACAATGAGAGATTCGGGACAGATAAAGGGAAGCACTTCAGTGCCCAGTGCAGAGTTAAACTATGGCTTACCTTATTACAAGATACGGCAACAGTCACTAACTTGGATCACTGTTGAAGGGGCTGAACAAATTCATATCTATATCAGGCTTCTGTCATTGGCAAGGGACAGTGAAAATTGGCATATTTCCCCATATCCTCTTTTTATGGGCTTTTTGGAGGCATTTGGTGGGCCTCTAAGAGAAACAGCATGCTGAACCAAGTCGGTAGAAATATCTAAACACAAAAAATACAGGAATACCCTGAATGTAATCACTATAGCACAAATAGCAATCAGGTAACATTGTATTAGAACACTGAATACTTTTATGTCAAGTTAGCATGACCCTATTAATGAAGAAACAATACAGCAGTTTGATTATGAACAACTATAACATTTGAAACCCACTGGGTAACCTGCTCTCAGTCTCAGGGAAAGACCTCCTCTGAAAAAATCTTGCCAAAAAAACACCATGGTAGGTTTGTCTTAGGGTTGCGATAAGTCGGGAATGACTTTGAAGGCACACAACACACACAAACACACAAACACACACCATTTTAAACATTATAAATACAACTAACATTTTAATATTATAAATGCAACATTATCACTACAGCAAAAAATTATACTTTCTGACTTACTGACAGCCATCATGCCTTTTATATCTTTGGTCTATGTTCATATCTACAAAAGGAAAACTTCCATATATAGCTATAGATTTTGTTGATCTCTGCATTAGACCATACTTCTTTCTGTGACTGTGTTTGTGGGTGTCTTATAAACAATCCTTTAATCTATAATTATGTTACAGCATCCAAAAAGTATTTAATGTTTTAATATAATGTTGTTGTGTGCCTTCAAGTCATTTCTGATTTATGACGGTTCTAAGACAGTGAATTACTAGGTTATTTTATTTTTAGATAGGTTTTTTTTTTATTAACCTATCATGGGGGTTTCTTAGCAAGATTTGTTCAAAGGGAGTTTGTCACTGTCATCCTCTGGGGCTGAGAGGGTGTGACTTGCCCAAGGTCACCCAGTGAGTTTCATGGCCAAGCTGAGAATTGAATCCTGGCCTCCAGAGTCATAGTCCAACATTCAAACCACTATACCATGCTAGCTCTGATATAATGTTACCTGATTGGTATTTGTGTTACACTGGTAGAAATATCTGCCATGATTCTGTATCAGATACTTAGGGGTTAAACAGATTGGCTTGAAGTGCTGGTGTGGGGGCGTAGCATTTTGATGCCACCTGCCCTGACGCTGGCATCATGCCATGCACCCAACCACATGGCGGGGGGTGTTACAGCATTTTGTTGGTGCAGTGTTTAGACACGTTGTGCCAAAGGTGAGCTGAAAAGCTGCTACCATGGTGGCAAGGGTGCCTTTTTGCTAAAAGCAGCAGCATTTTGCCATTCTTTTTAGCAATGGCAAAGTGCTGAATCAGGCCCACGGCATGCAATTGCTGCAGCCCTGATCCGATGAAGAGAGGGGCAGTGGGATTCCACTTCAAAAGGGTGGTCTGTTTTGCCCCTTATTTAGGTAACTACCTCATTTCCATATGCACTTTTCCTGCCATAATATGTTGGGATTTGGTGCAATGGGCTATACATTAATATCTGTTGATGAGACATCATGATCTGAGACACAGGTGCTGAGATAATAAAGGAAAGGAAGCAAACTTGAGTTAAGATTTTTCAAGGTCATTTCTGGGAGAGAATCTAGCTGTAACAACAATGAAGGGATGGTATGGGAATGAAAGCAATAAAAATGGTTTATTACTGTAAGTATAATGAATGAGAATTAAGCCTGCCATCATTTTGAAATTCTGCACACTTTACTTAGGCAATGTTAACACTTGCTGTTCAGTTCTGAAAATGGACAACTCTGGACTGGTTCTATTGTTACTTAATAAAGGTTTACTGAGTTTATACTATTAAAACCTTGCTTTTGGAACTTGGTGTCATGCCAGATTTACCCACCCATGTAGACATACTGGGCAGCAGTCACTGCAAGTGACAGGGCTCTGTTCTCCTGTTGATCAGGATGAAGCAAACTGATGTTTCTACCACCTCTACACCAGTGATCTCCAGTATGACAGTCATAAGCAAGATTCCTGTTGCAGTTTCCCCTCACAGTGGAGATTGCTGGTGAGAGTGATGGAAATATTACCTGGTAGGTCCAGACTGGGGAATATTTCATGATCCCTACATATTGCCTACTCTGTTGAATGTGTTGAGATCATAAAAATGAACCAGCAGCAAATATGTAATTCTAGGTTACATATTTGTAAGTGTGATTGTGAATTCCAGCCATGATTTTCTGTGCAGAGATGTTTGTTTCCTGCACAAAAAAAATATTATTTTGTGCACAAAACAACCATATGTGAATGTTGTACAAAGTCCTGAACTGTGAAAAATGACATCAGTCTAGATTCTTCTCATCAGACTTTCTTGACACTCCCAAAACATGTTTTTGTCCATTTCTCCCCAATATTTTCAAATATTGTTCCCATTCCTATGGTCTCATTTAGCAGAACTCTTTGTATGCTCAAGTGCAGCATTGTGACATTTTTATGCATGGTCCTAGGTCATGACCACGATTCTTATCACAAAGTCTGTCTGTGGCACTAATCTGAGCTTTGGGCTGCATTTACTATTTAAATCATGCTGCCCCTGCACCCAATGGCTAGAATCCTGTTATATCCTGGTAAAGGCATATATACTGTAATGTAGATGATGGCTCTTTCTAGGAGAATGTGGAAATGTGACACTGGATTCAAGATTGCACATACTGTGTTGCACCAACTTAATCACTGTACAATAGGGACATGCAAAGCATTGCTGCCTATTGTTCAGTCGGTTGCACAATAGTGTGATCCAGAGAAGATTCCAGCATAGTGTAATTCGGGTATAGCTGCACTGATATAAACTTGTGTTATATAACCTCTGAAAAGATTCTTGGCTGATATCTCCATTTTATGAGTGAGGTGAGCATTATTGAAATACCACGGCCGACAAGTTTGGGTATGTGGCCTAGAGTGCCAATCAGTTCCTCCCTCCCCAGTGTCTGCCAGCTGCCACCAATGAAATATTTGCAATGGAAAATCTGTTAAAATGAAACTGGGTATAGAAATTTGGTATCTTCTACGTGCAAAGCATGTACTCTGCCGCTGAGCTATATATACCCTTTCCATGGACCAACTGATGACTCATCCTGTTCTCTACATTTTAAAGGAAGGATGAAATGGCTTACCCCCATTTTGGATTCAGTGAGTTCTTTTGTCCAGCTGGAGGCGTGTGTGTGTGTGTGTGTGTCTGTGTGTGTGGTGTGCATGTGTACATGCATTCACAACACACTTGTAGCAGGAGTTGCTAGTGGCTTCCATGCCAATGGGCAGTAAATCCACTCCAGGTTTTAATCTGAATTTTAAACTTACTCTCCAAACTCCCAAAGGTATCTTCAGAACCTTGGATTCTTCCCTTAGAGTTCAGACTTCTTCAGAGGAGAATGAGATAGATTCATGGAGCATAAGGCTATCAGTACTTACCGTTAACTATGATGGTTGGGGAAGTGAAGAATACCCAGTAACATTTGTATCCTTGACCAAAAAAATAATTTTAAAAAAATGGTGTTTGACTTCCCACTGAAGTAAAGACCAGCTACTCAACTCTTCATACTTCAGGACTTCATTGGAAAAAACTAATTTGCACAAAAATGCCTATAATTATGTAAAACACAAAGATTCCTGTTCAGAAACAGGAAAACTATGTGTATTTTAGCACGAGTGGCTTTTCCCCAGCAAAATCTTGAAGTACAAATAGTGCTTGAAAATTTCACAGAAAAATTCTTTGACCTTCATAAAGTGGGGAGAAGATTGTTGGAATTATCAATTTTCAGGGAATGAAATAAGCAAAGGTGTCTGTGTGTATGTGTTTGTGTAAGTGCCTTCAAGTCACCTGGTGATTTATGGTGACTGCATGAATTTCACAGGGTTTTCTTAGTCAAGAAATACTCAAAGGTGTTTTTGCCAGTTCCTTCCTCTGAAATACAGCCTGCAGCCCCTGGCATTCCTTGGCAGTCTCTCATCCAAGTACTAACCAGGGCTGACCCTGCTTAGTTTCCAAGATCAAATGGAATCTCTTGCCTTTAAGATATTATATTCTTGCTAATTCTATCACTAGCATCAGAGACAGCATAGTTCTGAATTCCAATAGCTGGATAGCAGTGGAAGGATACCACTGGCTTCATGTCTTGCTTCTAGTGTCCCCAGACAGAGGTCTCTGGTTGGATGCTTTGAGAAGGAGAAAACTGATATAGAAGGACATTTTGTCTCATCTACTAGGACTCATCCTAGCTTTGTAACGTCTTTTGTTGGGTTAGGGGGTAGGAATCCTGCAGCCAGCTGGACATTTGTGACCTTTTTGATTTTGTGTAGGCCAAAGGCTCATTCTGGACCCTCCATGCCCTGAAAACCATTTCCAGCCTCTAAATCAGAAGCCACCAGAATTTTTTCCATGCTGCACAATTATAACAGTTTGATACTACAGTTGAGGCTGTCATACTTTGACCACCTCATGAGAAGGCACAACTCATTGGAAAAGACAATAATGCTAGGAAAGCTGAAGGAATGTAGAAGGAAAGGAAAAGCACATGCTAGATAGAAGGACTCTATTAAGGAGGATTTGGGTATGAATTTACAGGACCTAAGCAGAGCAGTGGAGGATAGGGAGATGTCTCACCCATTGGGTCGCCATGAGTTGGGACAAACTCACAGGCAGTTAACAGCAAACAACCACTTTAACTGCCCTTTCCATCCCACAGAGTCCCAGGATTTGTAGTTTTGTATGGGACTTAGAAGTCTCTGCTAGGGAGTTCAATTCCATTCACTGAACTGCTCAGTGACTATTACTAAGAACGATAGCTGCATGCTAACTCCATAATCAGAATCCCTCTCTGGGAGTGGAAATTCTTTTTTAAAACAACATAGAATACATATGATCCTAGAGTTGGAAAAGACCTCCAAGGGCCATCCAGTCCAACCTCATGAAGGAATACATAGAATCTTAGATTGCATGAAGTTTCACACCCTTTTCTTTCTTTTTCCCCCCTTTTCTTTAAAAGTATAGAAGTGGATTTCAATCCACTTTATTTCCCAGGGCTGGTGGCAGGTGCTAGGGACTAAAATTTGTCCCTGGATTTTACTCACCCCATGGTAGATTGTGAAAGCTAAACAATACATTTTTTCCCTTTATCAAAGTGTTGAGGAGGGAGAGATTTCAACCATTTCCACCACTTGACTCCCAGCTACAAACAGCTGGGGGAAGGGGAGAATTAGGAAAATAATGTCTAGGAAAATAATATTATGCCTTTCTAATATTTTTTAAAAAACAACAACAATATGAATATGAACAACAATATGGAAAATCATTTTAAAACTATTGTTATTTGGTTATATCTTATTTTTTCTCCTAGACACCCAGGATAGTTGGGTTCACCCATTACAAATTTCTAAAATCCATATTTTAATTACCTGATCAAATCCAACCAGAAGATTAGTATTCTACATCACCAACCTACTTAGATAAGTAACCTCTAAGAAATCTTTTCTGATGGAAATATTCACCCGTGCTCCAGCCACTGGTAAAATGGACCTCCCTCTCCGCATATAGCCGATGCCTAATGTGAAATGGGTTATGGGGGGAAGTTACAGTCATGGCAATAGTTGCTTAGATTTACTCAGCTGTAGGTGCATTAGTTCAAGCCTCTGTTTGGCCATGGAAAACCACTGAGTGACCAGGGGCAAGTCAGACTATTTCAGCCTTCATGGAAGGCAAAGACAAACCTTCTTTGAATAAATCTTTCCAAGAAAACCTGATAGGTTTGTCTTAGAGTAACCATAACTCAGAAATGACTGGAATGCACACAAAAACAACAAATTGGTTAAGTATACTAATTAGCTGATTTAGAAGAGTGGCCCAATTTTGTACCACATTTAGTTTCAGTTCCATCATCTTGTGTCTTTTTTTGCTCTGTCTAGATTCACCAAGATGAAGACAGCAACCAACATCTACATCTTTAACCTGGCTCTGGCTGACACCTTGTGCCTGATAACCTTACCTTTCCAAGGCACCGATACCTTCCTGGGCTCCTGGCCATTTGGCAATGCTCTCTGCAAAATCGCCATCTCCATTGACTACTACAACATGTTCACCAGCACTTTCACCCTGACCATGATGAGTGTAGACCGCTATATTGCCATCTGCCACCCCATCAAGGCCTTGGACATCCGCACACCCCACAAAGCTAAATTAGTCAATGTTTGTATTTGGGCCTTGGCCTCTGTCTTTGGGATCCCTGTGATGGTAATGGGATCTACTGAGAATGAAAATGATGGTGAGTACTATGAAATTAACTATGACTGCGGTGTGGGCTGTCTGATGTAAATATCATGCACTCCAGCATTTTGCAGATGAAAACTGGGCCCCATGTGGCAAAATAAATAAATAAATAAATAAAAATAATAATAATAAAAACTTTATTTCTATACCGCCCTTCCAGTGATCAGGGCGGTGTACAATCACATAAAAACATATATAAAGGTTAAAAACATTCAATAATACAGTAGCAATGGTATCAGCCAAGACAACAGTACCATAACAAAACACCATTCCAAACATGATGAGGGAGGGATAGGGTAACAACAGGGGGAATGAGTCAGGGATAAGCCTGCTCAAACAGGTAAGTTTTTAACCCTTTTTTGAATACATTAAGGGAGGCAGCCAAGCGAAGCTCAATGGGTAGAGAGTTCCAGAGGCTCGGGGCAGAGACCGAGAACACCCTCTTCGTTGTGGTTGTCAGTCTAGCCTCTGGAACTCTTAGAAGTTGTTGTCCAGTAGATCTAAGTGTGCGGGGCGGATTGTGTGGGGAGAGACAGTCCTTGAGGTACTCTGGACCCAAGCCATTTAGGGCTTTATAGGTGATAACCAGCACTTTGTACTGAGCCCGGAATATAATGAAATAATGAAGTATGTTAAGGATGTCAAAAATTATTGATGAAGAAGAACACACAAGCTAGGAAAGGCTGATAGCCAGCTCTATCACGATTTTCCATCTAATTCCAAGAAAGCTGTTCCTGTGCTCAACCAATGCCTGGCAGCTGTAACAGACTGGATGGGGGTAAACAAACTGAAGCTTAATCCTGATAAAACAAAGGTGCTTTTGGTTAGTTGAAAGACAAATCTGGGAATAGTTTAGATGAGGTTACATCCCCCTGAAAATTCATATTTGTAGTTTGGGGGTATTCCTGGATTCAGCTCTGAGCATGGAAACCCAGGTAGTGATCAGAAGTACTTTTGCACACTTAAAGCTAGTGTGCCAACTGCATCTGTTCCTGGAGAAGTCAGATTGGCCATGGTAGTACATGCCTTGGTTACATCCTGTTTGAATTACTGTTTTGTGCTGCATGTGGGGCTGCCTTGAAAAGTGCTCAGTTTACCCAAAGAGCTGCCACCAGGTTGTTAACTGGAGCTGGCTACAGTGAGCATACAACTCTTGTTGCAACATCTATTCACTGCCAGTCCATTACTGGGAACAATTCAAAGCCCTGGTTTTGACCTATGAAGCCCTATACTGTTTGTGTCCACGTTACTGGAAGGACTGTTTCTCCCTTTAGGAGCCCACTATAACATTGAAATCATCCAGAGACGCCCTTCTCTCTATCCCATCATCCTCTCATGCTCCTTTAGTGGAAACAAGAGATGGGGCCTTCCAGTGGCTGCTCCCAGGCTCTGGAGTTCCTTCCCTGGAGAGGCCACAATGGCTCCATCACTGTTGTCCTTTCAATGACAGGTACAATTGGCGAGGCTTAAGCTTTTAAATGTTGTGCAAGTCAGATATAGTTATGTATACAGTTTATACAAGGTTTGTAAATAGTTTTGAATGCATTTTAATACTTTAAATATGTCATCGTTTTAATTTTTAATTGTTTAATATATATATATATATATATATATATATATATCATACATATACATATGTATATATTAAATACTTTTGAATTGTTTTTAAATTGTACTGTTTTAAATTTGCTCTTAGCCGCTTGGAGTCTCTGTATTAGGAGATGATGGTGATGATAATGATGACAACAATGACCACTACAACTACCTGTTTGCTCTGGTCCTTCTTGGAAGATTTGGGGCCCTCTGTTCCAATGCTGGGGAGTTATTTGCATTCACATCCCACTGTGCCACCCAGTGTGTCTGCTGCTGCCATGGATCGCTTGATTTGAGGTCAGAAAGAGGTGTCCAGCCATGTGATTGATGCTGAGCATCTCATTCTGACCTCAGAGCAAAGTGACCTGTGGAGGCAGTGAACATGTTGGGTGGCACGGTGTTTTCTAGTTAGACCCTATAGTTTTGCTCCTCTCACCTACTCTCTGCATTCCATTCTTTCCATCTCTTATCAGGCTGACAATAACAAGCGATATCTTGAAGAACTATAGCAAAGGGCAAGGAGACACACATACATTTCCCCATTCTATTCTATTCCATTCTATTCCAGATTGGTTCCTCTTACTGGTTTCTCATTTTCTCCCAGTATACCATAACAAATGGAGGGCCAGGTAACTGGGGCCAGAGGAAGATAGCACATCTTTAGGGGCAGAATACTCTGGTTTCCCCCCACAGTATACTAGCCAGTGCAGACAGGTCCAAAGACCTGTGACAGGGGTCCTGCTTCCGATTGTCACTTCTTTGCTTCCTGTCAGGATGAAGAGGAAATGTCATCCTCCTTGCACCCCAATGGGAAGCTGAATAGACCTTCTTTGCCCAGTCTGGCTACTGGCTCTTAAACTGGTCTGAGGAGACATTTATGTAGTTTTACCATAAGCCTATGTAGTTTTAGTGAACACAGAGCAGTTATGGATCTGTAACTCTAGATCATGAATTTATCAAGGGAAGTGAAAGTACCATTGTATTCTGCTTTGGTAAGGCCTCACCTGGATACTGTGTCCATTTCTGGGCACCACCATTCAAAAAGGATGTGGACATGTTGGAACATCCACTACATGTGGTAGAAGGTCCCTTTGTTTTTTACCGCATTTCCAGCACTTCTCTTCTTTACTTTTATATATTTTACCTAATTTGACTGGTGTTAAATACCATCTATTAGCATTTTATAAAAATTATCTTTCATGTCCATATATAGTGTGAATTTTTTTGTTGTTGTTCCGTGATTTTTCCCATTTATGCAAGTAGAGAGGGTGTCCTACATTTTGGGCCCACTTCAAAGTATATTATTTTACCACTTCTTCCCCTGTCTCCATTTTTAACAGTAGTTCATATGCTTTTGCTATAAATGTGATCATTTTTATCAAATATTATTTCATATGTGGTTTTTCCACTTTTGGGAGGTCCTGTGCACCTAACCCCAGTTAATGGGGAGGGCCCACTCTATTTGAATCTATGATGTGCCCTGTCTCAAATCTCAGGGAGAGGTGGATAGTAAATAAGCAGTAATAACAGCAACAACAATGACAACAACAATAATAATATAGCTTACACCCAGGAACCCAGGGCCAAAAAATCCAAATGATCCCCTTGAACACAGGGAAGGGCAAGAGGGGGCATAAAGTCCCCATTGGAAGTTAACCCAGAGGCAAAGCCTTTGCCAGTCCAATGGTAACTATGCCCTTGTCCAGAATTGTGGAATGCTCCTCTCAAAGCCATAGTAACCTTTTTCTCTGTGAAGCACTGCTGCTCAAAATGAGCCATAAATCTAGGTACACTGAAAAATATTAATCCCCCTGGCAGGCAAGGCAGGGGGAAAATAAACCTAGCAAGGAATTGCATAAGCGTAATACCAGCCCAAACAGCATCAACCGATTCTTGTCTTGGCAAGGAGTGACAAAAAGCTAAAACAAACACAAGCAACCCAAAATCCCTAGAATTATCTTTGGTGCTTGCCTGGAAGACGCAAGGGGCTTGTGTTTTCTTTCCTGATTATTTGCCAAGTGCGAAATAAACTCTGACTAATTCTGGGCTTGCATGGGTTTGGTTTGGGACTGTAATGCCACTCTTGACATATCACTTATGCTCCCAGAGCAATTTGAGGAATTAAGTAGAAAGGGAAGGCTTGCTGTTGAGGTGCTTGTGAAGGTGAAAGGCAGCATGTGGTGGATCACAGCTTAAATCATCAAGATTGCAGTCTCCATTGTCCATGCTGGCTGGGAGATTTGGGGAACATTAGTACAAAATGAAAGAAAATTTTCTGAACTCTACTGTGTATTAGAACTTGTAGAGCTCATCAGTAAAAGAAAGGGGGGGGGAATCAAACAAAGCAAGACTGCATGTGTCTTCTCAGAAGAAAGCCCCATTGAGTTCAATAGGATTTGTTTTCTGCTAAGTGTGCAAGATACATTATTTTCTTTGCAAAACATATTGTCACCTTTGCAGAAAATGCTATTCTCCAAACAAAAACACCACCCTATATTCTATATCAGCTACTTGTATGTATGTATGTATGGGTATGCATATTCTCCGTAATGTTTAGGTAGAATCTCTTTTCTTGTAATTTGAATCCATTGGGTCTTGTCTAGTTGTAGTTAGTTGTGTCCATGGTTAGTTGGATATTCCAACAGGGCAGAGACCTTGATTTGATGATCCTTTCTATTCCTTTTAACTCTAAGATTCTATGACAGACCTGCACAACTTGGCAGTAGGTAGGGGCCACAATTAAAATAGGCTAAACTTCTTTGGGCTGCAAATAGGTTTTAATTAAATATTAATTAATTAATAATACTAATTAATATTAATTGCATCCTCGTTCTTCTTTGCCCAGCCCTCTCATCAGGAGAAAGCCAAGTGGCAGAGGAGCCTTGCCTGTCCTTCTCCTCTGACCGGATTTCTTCTTGGGAGAAGGAAGAGCCTTGAGGGATGAGCATTTGCTTCTCTTCCTCCTCCTCCTTCACGCAAAGCCAAACAGCAGAGGAGCCTTGCAGGACAAGCATTTGCCCTTTCTCCTCCTCCTCCACATGGCCCTCTCCTCAAGAGGAGACAGAGCAGTGGAGGAGCATTGACGTCATTTCACATCCTTACAGCCCACCCGAAATCCTTTGGCAGGCTGCATGTGGCCCCTGGGCCTTATGTTGTGCAGACCTGTTCCATGACTGTATGTGTTATAGTCTCTGGAGCAGCATAAAACAAGTTTGTGTATTAGAATTATTGAATTAATGAGATTTATCTCGGTGATGACTCAACAATTGATTTAGTGTGTCAATTCTAGTTGGGACTAAACAATAGGATTCAAGTCACTGATAGACTTATACTTGCTTCATAGAATAGTAGAATTTTTTATAGAGTTAGAACAAACTACAAGGGCCATCCCCCTGCCAAGCAGGAAGATACAATCAAAACATTCCCAACATATGGCCAGTCAGCCAAAGAAGGAGGCTCCACCACACTCTGAGGCAGAATATTTCACTGTCTCCATGCAAGGGTGCTTGCAAGAGCTGAATACAGGGAGCTTCCAGTATTCTGTAGAGGTTTAAAATCTCTATAAAAATAAGCTATCAATATATGAATGTTTAGAGTTGGAGGTGTGTTGCTGAAGATTAAATTACTCCCTTTTTCAAGGCCAACCCTTTTCATTCTTCCCTCTGCAGAGATTGATTGCCTGATCAGACTCCCTGAACCTGTGGAATATTGGGATCCAGTCTTTGGAATCTGCATTTTCCTCTTTTCCTTTATGATCCCTGTCATGGTCATCACCGTTTGCTACAGCCTCATGATCAGGCGCCTCAAGAATGTCCGTGTTCTTTCTGGATCCAAGGAGAAGGACCGAAATCTCAGACGCATCGCTCGCCTAGTCCTGGTGGTGGTGGCTGTCTTCATCATCTGCTGGACCCCCGTCCACATCTTTGTCCTGGTTCGATGTCTGGGAGCCAAGGCAGACAATGAGGTCAAGTTAGCCATCTTGTACTTCTGCACTGCCCTGGGTTATACCAACAGCTGCCTGAATCCCGTCCTCTATGCTTTCTTAGATGAGAACTTTAAGACCTGTTTCAAGAAGTTCTGCTTCCCATCTGCCTTTAGGAAAGAGCTGCAAATGTCCAACCGGATGTGCAGCATTGCCAAGGATGTGGCTTATGCCTGCAAGAATTCAGATGGGACTAACAATCCGGCATGACTAGGCGTGGAAATTCCGATGGTGCCAGTCAGCCAACAGAGCCCGACGACACCCACGTCAGAGCTAACTCAGATAACAGCTCTTTGAAGCATAAGCATTTTGGATTCAGGAACAGAGACTCACCGTGAGTTGGGAGAAGGAATATATTGGGACATTCTTCTTCTTGGTAACAGAAAGGTGAGCCATTTTGAAGATCAGAATGACACACCTCTTTCTCTTTAAGTGGTGTATTTTCATTTGACTCTGGGATTCCATAAGGCCACAGGTCTTGATGGTGCTGAGAGCACCACACAAATACAAACAATTCGGGAATGAAAGAGTTTTAATGCCTCTCCTGGCTATTGTGGCTTTCTTTGTTGTTACCACAGCAGTTGGGATGTGAAAGACAGAAAAACAGAGAGAGAGAGAGAGAGAGAGAGAGAGAGAACATTCTTTGCTTCTTACTACTTGAATTGCTCTGGTGAATCATCAGACAGTTGTAGACTGAGAAAGCTTTGCATGGATTTTCAGTGAGTTCCGGAATTGAGTTTTGTGGGAACCAAACAGACAATTCTTTAAATTATTTGCAAAGAAAGGATGGGCCATCCAGGTCTGTACCCTTCTGCTTCTGAATAATCAGGGCTTAGAAAGATTTCTACATGGTTCACTTTGATCCTTTGATGAGTACCACCTTTGGTGGATGAATGCAGTGGAATGGAACTGAGAGCTATTGTGGTGGAATGTGGTGTGCATTTTAAAACATATGCATACATATCAATTTCCTCACTCTATCTAAAAATACTCTAAATCAAGCAGCCACATACAGAGACCATGTTGGCAAATGTGAACCAGATTCATTAATTCACATTGAAGAAGGTTCTTTTTTCTATGTGTGTGTGTGTGTGTTTGATAACACAGTGCAGAGTAATTTTAGCCATGGATGAGCATGACTAGAATATAAGTCAAGGAGAACAATAAAAGGCTACAAAACATCAGTTCAAGCAGTGACTTAAGGAGGGACAAAAGAAGAGAAAGAGATGAGATCACTCCCCACTTCTGGACTTCTTTCACAATAAACAGTGGCAGTTGTTGGGCTTAAGTGTTACTGAGCATCTCAAGAGGGAAGGGAGAGTAAATATATTTTAAAGTCTAATTTTCCTCTCTTGTTGCATGGTGGATTCTGGTCTGGTCTCCCGATGGAAACCTGAAATGAAGTATTTTGTCATTTAAAACAATATCAGTGGCCATTCCATTCCAAACATGAGGAAATGTTTCATGTTCATTATAGCAGGGAGTGAGAAGCCGAATTGTTGAGCTGGCTCATGAGAACTCGAAAGAATTGGCTTGCTGACTCACACCAAATTCCATATAGCCCACCAGATGTTTGGTGGTGGCTTTTCCCTGTGGCTTAACTCCTATATTTGATACATAGAGATAGATTGTTCCAATGTGCAGTGATTCCATGTAGCTAAAATGCCAGTTCTTTGTATAAAAGAGTGTGCTTTCATTTTAATGGCACTGCAAAGGGAATGGAGGCAGTTTGCTTTTACCCAAAATGCTCAAAGGGGAGCCCATCTTCCTGATCAACATAATTACCATCACTCTATATATGTATACTTTCTACATATGGGCCTGACAACAGAGCTTGGAAAATGCAAACAGTGGTCATGCTTGCTGGGGAGTTGTAGTCCACCCCCTCTTTCTAACCTGTGTCTTATGAATATATGGATTTATGGGGAGCTCAGAGATACCTCTAGTAGGATCAGTTAAATCATCTTTGGGATTTAAAATATTTAAAACTTAAAAGATTCATGATTGCTTTTTACTAAGAGAGGAACTCTACACCTTTGTCAGTGGGTAATGCCATGCAGGGCAAATTGTTGGCCAACAGTGCCCACAAACAGGAGTGGCCTGGTGATGCCATTCCCTATGGTGTGTGGTATAAAGTGGCCCAGTGTCTTGACTACACCCAACACATCCCCATCAGATCAATGCACAGAGGTCCTCCCATTCCTTCATGTTGCTCAGCCATCGTCCGCTTACATTCCAACTTCAGCAGCTGCCACCTTCCCCCACCTCAACCCACTTTTCTGAAGCAAAGTGCTCTGCTCCAATCCCGTGCAACCTTGTTTCTCCCATGTAGACCTAAGCACCCTTTTGCATGGTAAAACATGTGCCTCTGGAACCCTGCAGAAGGAGAATTAGAACAGGAGGTAGTTCAAAAGGGAAAACAGCAGTCAGGGGAAGGGGTGAAGCACATCCTTCTCACTTTTCTGCTCAAAACTACTGTTTGCTATTGCTTTTCATTCAAGAAAGAGGCCATCAAAGCTCCATTAACTGTGTTGGTGTGTGACATGTAGCTTGGCCTTTGGCATGCCTGAGAAAACAGAACATTTCCTTACTGTGCCTGCAAGAACAAAACAAAAAGGGATTTTTTAAAAAAGAAAAGAAAAGGAGAAACTGAACTCAGAAGCAACGAGAAGCACGATCCTGTAGAACTGACTCCAAACAGAAGGAAGGAACTGTGCCTCTTCCTTTGTACTATTGACTGTACAGACTTCTCTGTGGAAATATTTCTTGTAACTGGTTTGACGAGATCATGTATTTTTTCATGTGTTGGTCTGCTGGATGTCAGAATGCTTCCTATCTGCTGTATGACTATAAGCTGCTGTGTTTCTATGTTTTGTAGGTTTTGTCTCTTATAGTGGGCTTTGGGGAACTACGGCAGGTGCAACTATTTGCTCTTCACACAAAATGTAAAAGGGGCTTTTGAGCCAAAGCTGCATCCTCTTAGCCCTTGTTTTGAGAATGACTGCAGAAAAACAAGTTTGCCAAATGGCCGGGAAGCTGCTAATGTTTCTATTTAAATATTAAGGCAAAAAGAAGATGTAACAAGCATGTTGCAATGAAGAGTTATTCCTAATCCATTTCATGACCACAGAGTAGGACAATCCCCTACCAAAATGTACACCATTAATGTCAATGAGATGGACAGATCCAAATGAAGTTCGCTGAAGATAGATCCATTTTGAAATCAATGAGATGGAGCAAATCAAATAATCAGTCCTATTAAGTTCCATCAAACATTAACCTGAACCCTATTAGTCAGTCCCAACTCGTGGAGAGTCAATGAATCAATTGATGACTGGTGAGTCAACACAGAGTTAAATCTCATTGATTTAATAGGTCTACTTTACAACAGGATTTAGGCTGAAGGCATCCCCCATTACCACCATCATCACTATCACCACAGTCATGTATCTTCCTTCCTTCCTTCCTTCCTTCCTTCCTTCCTTCCTTCTCCTTCCTTCCTTTATATATCACTTCCAAGACCACCAAGGTCCCCACCAGGGCTTGCCAATTTTTTTAATGATAAAATATGATTCCCGGTCATATTATTACTATCTAATAAGTATTTAGCACACCTTGGACTACCCCCCCCCCACAACCCCAAAGATTGGCTAGACCAGGAATGGACAACTGAAATGCATCCAGAAGTGATTTATTCCTCCATGACCACCTGGGGGCCACAGGGATTGCCAAAGATGGTTAGGAAAGTAGTGGAAGCAGCCATTTCTGATTAGGAAAAAAAAAAGCTTTTTAAAAAGTGTTAATGAAGGTGAAGCAGTAACTTCTTGAAATGGTGAATTGCTATGCTTAGAGGTTTATGGGAGAAGAAAATACCCCTTTTTGGCAAAAAAGGGAGCATTCTGGAGACACTGACAAAAAGGCTGCCTTGGACTGGATGGCCCTTGTGGTCTCTTCCAACTCTATGATTCTATGATTCTATGAGAAAACACACACACACCAAAAACACAGACTTGGGACCCATCTGTGGCCCTAGATGCCACATCTATGCTAGACTGAGAGATGGTGGTAACTAAGATGAGGGCAACCAGGATGATTAAAGATCTGGAAACCCAAACTTCTGAGATACAGCTCAGGGTGCTGGGTTTGTTTAGCTTGCAGAAAGGAAGTCAGAGACACAACATGATAGTTGTCTTTAAATATCTGAATAATTATTATTATTATTATTATTATTATTTCTAACCTGCCCTTCTGAGTGGTGTGCTGTGTAAAAAATGGAGCGTGATTGTTTTCTGCTGTTCCAGAGACTAGAACACGAACCAATGGATTCAAATTACAAGATATTTTACCTAAACATTAGGAAAGACTGCTTGACTCTAAGGAGTTTATCATACAGGGACAAGTGAAAGTAAACACGGTGATTAACCCATCAAAACTGGACATTCACTATTAACATTTTCATGTTCAAAGGATGATTATCCCAGGAATATCCCATGATAATAATGCAATTGTGCCAATGGTTTTCACATGACATCATGGTGAAAAGTGTTTAAAGTGCCATTATCCCATGAACAGTCAATAAAGAGCAACAAATCATTAATGAGATTTTCTTGTGAATGATTTTTTTGCTGTTTATTGCCTGGTTATTCCTTGATTATTTTCAGAATAATGGCTCTTGTGTGTGAACATGTTAATCACATTTTAATTGTGTTTTAATCTCGATTGCACAATTTTGACAGTTGAATCACCGTTTAAACTACCAAATTCCCCCCATGTGATAAACTCCTAAGAACTGTTTGAGACTGGGGCAGGTTGCCTCAAAGAGTGATGGAGTCTCCTTCTTTTGAGGTTTTCAATCACACATTGAATCTGTCTGGAATGCTGTAATTGTATACTTCTGGGAGGCAGGGGCTTGGAGTAGATGGCTCTTGTGGCACCTTCCAAATGTAAGAGTCTATGGCAATTTATCACACAGAGACTTACTATCCCTAAAACATGGCTAAATTTCCCATAAAGTGCATGGGTGTGATAGCCAATCACGCTATCCTCCCATGATTTAATCATCATTGAGGTGTCTTGCTCCTTTCCTGTCATCAAAGCATTCACAGAGCAGTCATTTTTCAACAATGGGAACTTCCGTTATTGGAGAAATGGCTGCTCCACACATGCTTTGATGACAGGAAAGAAGCGGGACACCTCAATGACGATTAAATTACGGGAAGCAAGTGCGAATGGCTATTACACCCACCTGCTTTACGAACAATTTAGCCACATTTCAGGGATGGTAAGGCTCCATGTAATAATTGCCTATCAATCAACAATCCAACAATTCTACAGTGACTTGCTGACAGTCATTTAGTTAGCTTGATTGCTACAAAATCTCTCAAGTCCAGTAGTGTGTTGCCAACTGTATCACATAAGCTTTCCATCATTAATTTTGTCTCAACTTTCTTGCTAAAATAGGCATTGATTTTAATCATGTGCAAGCAAATTAATTCACATCTAACTCCCCCCAGGCCTGCTTAAAATCAATCAGTTTATATTATTTATACCCCACCTCCCCCCCCCCAAGAGTGAGACTTAAGGTGGCTTCTAGAATATAAAGGAATACAATTAAAACCACATATAATTACAACTATACATCTGAAGGTGTAGACCTAAGCCTATGACAGCTGATGTCACAACTTCCTTTGCATAATCTCAAAGCTGCTAAAAGATTCCTTTGCATACAAAAAACTAAAATTAAAATCACGTTAATCTAGCACCATATATATATATATATATATATATACAGAGACTAAAAACAGCAGAGCACTAAGAAAGGAAACACATTTAAATACATAAATCTTATGGAAAGACAATGAAGGGACAGCAAGAAAGGAGTTAGCCTGGGAGGAACAACCACAGAGAAGGCCTTCTCCCATGTTTTCACCAAATGTGCCTATGAATGTTGTATAGATTCAATGCCACACTGCTATTTGAATACTCCTGAGTGTCTGTAGTGCCTAGCAGCTTCCATTTTAGCAAAGTTACTCCAGGCTTTAATACAAACTGTAAAGAACTGTTCAATGGTCTTAACCCTATACCCACCAGACAGGGTGGATCATCACTTTGGAGAGATCTTTTAAATTTCAGATTAAAATATTCCACAGATCTAAGGCTTCACTGAGCTGGGAACCCACAGTTGCCAGGGCAGATAATTCAGTCTTTGAACTGGTTGGTAGATGTTCTCCAAAGTGTTTTGAACTGTTTTTTCCCCAAAGGAAGGCAAAGTAAAATGCCTGCACAATTATCCAGTCACACTATCACTGAACTCTATGATGAACTCAGTTTCTAAAGTTTCAAGAAGTTGGAGGGTTGATAATCAGAAGGCTGGGTATCCACATTGTTCTTTAAAGAACCCATTTTCTCAGAAGTGATAAGACAACCTAATTATCTTTAAGCAGACAGAACAAAGCACACAAATCCTAATCCACCCACCAGCCTACTAGGGTGGATTGTTGCAGAAATTACTTATTATGTATGGGATTGCTTTACCAAGCAGACACCCACCCACCAGCCTAACAGCACCCTCTTGAGAGTCTCTCTTTCGCACATTTTAATTCCTCTTCCTGCATCTCATTAGAATTGTTATTTTTCATATAATAAAGTGCATTTTGAAAAAATGGGGGAAAAGTTTAATAAAAAAAGGTAGCATGTCTGAGGCCACTGTGTACAGTTTACAACTAGTTAGGGGCAGAAGAGAAGAGACTAGATACAATTTAGGTATAATCAAACATTCAGATTTTCATTTTAACTCCCATGGTTCAAGCACTAGTGGCTGGTGGCTCCTATATCAAGCGAGCAGAGAATCTACTCTGGGTTTTAGTCCAGACTTTAAAGGGACTATCCAAGATGCTGAAGCTATTCTGACGATATGGCTTAGCATCCTGGGCAAGTCGTTTATAGTTCAGATTAAAACCCAGAGCAGTTTCATTGCCCTACAGAGATACCAAGATAATAAAATGGTATCTGCCCCAGGCTTCTTTTAGAACAACCAAAGTAGCCAACAATCAACCACTAATAATTAGTTAATTGATTAACTAACTAACCAACCAACCAATTAATCAATTTTCTGTAGGTTAGCGGTGTAACAATGCAATCCTAATGGAGGATTGTAGCAGTAATGTCCTTCTGTTGGCAGAATCTCTTTTGCCAGCTGATCCCAGAAAAATGCCAACAGCAATTCTGGCAGAATTGCTTTGAGGGCAAAGCGATGCTAGAATAACAGCAAAAAAATGGGATCATAGAAGGATAGGGGTAGAGAAAAGACATTGTGCCTGCTCCAAGCTTTCTGCAGCTCACACAGCCATAACACTTCCATAAAGTTAGACCAGAGTGAGAGTAATCCTGAATTATTTCCAGCACCTCTAGGCACTGCTTCAGCTAGCCTAGTGTTGAGGCAACCTTGGGCAAGGAACATTCATTCTCACCCTTACAGGAAAACATCCTCTGAATCAATTGTGCCAGCAAAACCCCAGGATAGGGTTGCCAGTCCATCCATTGTGTTTGTTGTTGTTGCTTTGTGCCTTCAAGTTGTTTCCAATTTATGGTGACCCTAAGGCAACCCTATAATTGAGTTTTCTTGGCCAGATTTGTTCAGAGGAGGTATGCCACTGCCTTCTCCCGAGGCTGAGAGCATGTGGTTTGCCCAAGGTCACCCCTTTGGATTGTAAATTCATAAATTGTAAAGTCATAAATGTATGGAACACCCCCTCCAAATTGCATTCTGATTCACCTCTAGATCTAAGGAGGCATGAGATGGATAAACTATGGTTAAACAAAATGAACTGCAGTAACCCTCTTCCATATCCTGAATCAAAACCATGGAGAAGAGAAGAAGGTTTATACGCAAACTGAAATGTTCTAGATTTTAATGTTTCATGAATCTCTGCACTACTGAAGAAAGTGTAGAGAAGGCAAGATGGAGCAGAGGAGGTAGGATGGGTTCAGGAAGCTTCCAAATCTAACTGACCTAAAACTAAGAAATGGAGTTGTGTTTATATACATGTTTATATTGGGTGGAAGCATGCAAATGAAAGCTGTCATTTTTTAAAAAAATGGTGAAATTTTAAAGTAAACATTTGAGTTTTAATTCTACTATTTAAAAAAAAAGCCCAAAAACTTTTTAAAAAGTCGTCTTAAGTTCAAAAATTGCTAAATCAATAATATGAGAATGTGGTTTAACAAATCCATTTTGATTCCATTTCTTAGACTTCTGAATTAAATAGCATCTCAGATTCAGTTTCCGGCAGAAACTGAATACAGTTAGAGATTGTTAATTGCAGAGAAGGATGGGTTTGATTGTCACTGAAACCAGTGAGACATAAAAATACCAATTGTGAATGTATTAGGACCAAAAGAATGTTTATTTTTCTCCACCAAAGAAACTGTAGTTAGGTAAATATGATTGTAATTCTGTTCCAAACCCTGCACAAAAATTATTCCAGGCCCACTAATGACACTAATGACATTTCAATAATGAAATATTTCATTCTAGTTTCCAGTTTTCACAAAGCTGCTGTGATCCATTGATTGTATACTACACCCAAGCTCACCCCCATTCTCCCAAACCTTTTATAGCCATGGCTATGGCTGGCCAGCCTGGGGCTTGTCCCCTTCTCTCTGCTTAGCCTACCTCACAGGATTGTTGTGAAGATAGGATAACCTCACATATTTTATTCCTGATCTTGCTGAGAAGTACAGGATACACCTTTGTTATGCATAACAAATTATTTTTATTTTTGTGAAAGCAGAAATAATAATAATAAAAAACATAACAGCGGGAGGCCTATAGGGAGTGATGCTCATCATCATCATCATCATCATCATCAATAACAGTGCTACAATGGTTAAGTATAGCAGGATTTTGGTAGCTGTTATTGTGTGCTCTTTAGAGGGCACATGCCAAAATCCATTATTTCTGTGTATTGGACTCCCCTCTTCCCTCCCTCCCTCCCTTCCTCCCTCCTTCCCTCCCTTTCTTCCTTTCTTTCTTTGTAGAGCAGCAGTCTCAAGAAGAAAGAGAAATACACAGCTTTATTGCTCTGTGCCTATGGAGATTAAAGGGCCATGAATGGCTGTTTGGCTGGTTGAAACGTAATCTTCTTAATTATCTATTGAAATGTGTGTGATGATAGTACGCTACGGTTGAGCTTTATGACTCTTGCTGTGCAAAACAGCCATTTTGCTAGGCAGCTACTTGTGCTTTAGGAAGAATAAAGTTCTACACTTGGCAATTGTGGTGTTATTACTGTAACTGTGTCATTATTATTGCACTCTTATTATTATTGGATAAGATTCTGCATCGGGGATGGATAGTCCATCTCTCTGCGTGTGGAGTGCTGTATTCACTGTGGCAGGCAAACCTTGTGTTGAATGGTAACATTTTGCTACTGAATGCACACCCAAAGGTTCAACTGGATGCATGCACAACTCCATTTCTCTTCTTTTACTTTTAGACTTCAGCTCACAGATGGTTGTTCCCACCTTCTGGATTTCCCTTCCATTGGAGGCTAGGCTGCCCCCTTCCCTACTTTCCCTTTACCTGCAAGCAAAGACCTTATATGTTTAAGCATTTAAGTATGCAATTTTTCTAAGGGAGGCTTCTTATTGAGGGATGTGTGTGTGCTTTATTTTTGAAGAAACCTTTTGTATGTTTTAAAAATAATTTTATACTGTTTTCAGCTCTTTCAATTGTTTTACAAAGTGGATTGTTAGGATTTAAGTGATTTTCTTCTGTGATCTGCCTTGGTTCCACTCTGGGGGAAAGGTGACATAAACCCTAAGTCTGCATCTGCATTACAGAAATAATACAGTTTCACACCACTGTAACTGCCATGGCTCAATGCTATGAAATTCTAGCGATTGTCATTTTGTGAGAAATTTTCCTTCTGTGTCTGGGAACTCTGGTGCCACAACAAACTACAGTTCCCAGGATTCTATAGCACTGAGCCATGCCCATTAAAGTAGTGTGAAACTGGATTATTTCTATAGTGCCTATGCAAGCTAAATCCAAGCCAACAAACCCAATGCTCAGGAATACTGGGATTTGTGATTCCCATGCAGAGCTCCAATTCAATGTTTCTCAATCCATATGATGTGATGGAATGGCATTTCCCCCCAAATGTTCCAGGGACCCATACAGTACTTGTACCATATTGGCCTGATCTAGATTGGCAAAAAGAAGTGTGTTCATGGCTGCATGAAACTCTAGCCTTTAGATGAGAAAAAGGGAAAGTGTGCCATGAAAACGCTTTTTTGTGTTTTAGGGGAGAAGAAGCGCCTTTAAAAAGGTGCTGGTTTTCCCAGCTTCTTTTTTAAAAACTGTGGAACAGCGCAGCTCCATCTAAAGGCTGTGGTGCAGCTGCTAAGCATTATGGAAAAGGCAACTTCATGTCACACTTTCCTGCCAATCTAGAAAGCCCTATTATTATCCTGGACACTCACTGCTAGTGTTGTGTCAAATAAATTTTCTTCTCTCATTACTGAAGAGCCAGGTAAGATTTTCTTTTTCTTTTCTTTCTTTCTTTCTTTCTTTCTTTCTTTTTCTTTTTTTTTTTTTTTGAAATCTCTCTTTTCTGCAGACTGATTTTTTTAAAAAATTGTTTGTCGCTCCCTCTCAGGGGGAAGGGCACATTGCTGACACATTTCCTGAATGTTATCAAGGTGACAAACCCAACATTAAAGCTAATTTAATTTGCATTGCAGAGCTTCCTTTGAAGGTCCTCTTCTCCTCCCTTTCAAAACAAAAAGTGATCAGAATAACATGGCAAAAGGATATGTCCAAACAAAGAACTTTCCTCAGCTTGAAACATTGTGAAGGCATACAACAACAACAAGCACATCTAGTTTGTAGTCCAAGCAAGGAATCCTAGAGTTAGAAGGGACCTCTGGGAATCATCCAGTCCAAACTTCTTCTGCCATTCAGGAATACATAGCACCTTAGAGTTGGAAGGGACCCCATGGGCCACTGGCTGCAGGATTATGGGAGACGTAGTCCAGACAAGGAACTTTCCTCACCTTGAAAAGAAGAACTCCATCCAGCACAGCCAATGGATCATCTTTGCTGGGTGCAGCTCAAAATATCAGCTCCCTTCCATTTGTCAACCACATTGAAGTCAACCACATTGATGGGAGTTGTAGTCCCATTTCCTATCAATAGTTGATTTCAGAGACACTCTCTCAGAGGCAAGGAAAGAAAAGGGAAGGGGGAGAAGGGGTTAACTCATGGATCATGTTGAAATGAGCATGATTACTACCACCAGAGGCTTACTACTAGTGGCTATTTACTGTTGCTGTTTTATGGTGATGGTCTGAACATGCTGCCTAGGATTTGTTGCATGCATCAAAAGAAATCAATTTTAAGTTAAAGCTACAATTTATTTATTTAATATCCCTCCCTCCCATTCAAACATTTCTCAAGCCTAGCCCCGCTTAGCTTCCAAGGTTTGTTTGTTTGTTTGTTTGTTTGTTTTACCAGAGGTCCACTGACAAACCCCAAGAGAGATGACACTAGTCCAAATGAGTTCAATGAAAATACATAGTTTATTGGGGGGCATAAATACCACACACAGCAAAAGGGGACATACACACACTCACGTTCAATGCTAGCAAAAAAGGGGGAGTAAGACTGGGAGTTAGGTTTGAGAGAGAGAGGCACCGCTGGAATACTACCTTAGAAGTCTTCTCTGGGAAGCCTGATGGATGTGGATGAGGATGATTGACACGACCGCTGGGATGAGGGGAAATGGGCCGCGGGGGCTATGAGCAGAGGTCAAACTGGCATGGACCAGCCTGCACTCTGAGGATAGCGTCAACAGGGGATTCAAACTCATGGTCTTTTATAGGGCTGAACATATCCAGGGGCTACTAGATAGACTTAGACAAAAGTGTTGATTGCTTGGGCTTTGTTAAGCCAAGAGCAAATAATGTGTGTACAATGCACTTAGGTTTGGACACAATTCGAAGGGGCGGCTGAGTAGTTAAGAGGATTATCAATCCATCAAGTGTGAGAGCAAGTCTATTGACTTACTCTGGAGGGCAGTGGCAAATCTGGTATGGCAACTCCCAAACTTCCTATAGACTGTTGCTTACTAGGGACTCTGCTCTTCCAAGTGGGCTTGACTACATGACCTCCTTGCTTGGGACTGATGGCGGGTCCTTGGAGAGGTCAGTCAGGGGTCATAGTATAGTCCTCATGTCCCCAAAATTTTATTAAAAGTATATATTGTAACATTATCCAACCAATTAGATGTAATTAAAATTAGGGAAATAGCAGGTGCTGTAGGAAGACCATTGTACAGAATGAATTATTGTGAGAAAAAGTAACAACTGATGGATATAGCATTCCTAGATGAAAATGAGACATTAAAATAAAACAACCATCTTACAGAAACAGACTAGATGAGTTTTGATTCTGAAGTAGTTTCTGATAATGTTTTTGTTGTTGTTGTTGTGTCTTCAAGTTCTTTCCAATTTATGGAGAACCTAAAGTAAACCTACCATGGGGCTTTCTTGACAAGATTTGTTCACAGAGGATTTGCAAGATGTTAGCCAACAGTTCTAGTTTCTTTTGAGAAACAGGATTAAAGTATTGAGTAAAATATATTGAGTAAAGTGCTGAAAATTGTAAATATAATGGCAACTAGACTCATGTGGCAGCATTTCATGTGGCTGCACATTGTATGCACACTGTAGTACATGGCCATATATCTAGATTTGCTTTAAAGCAGGTAAGCACCAAAGAGCATACACTTCCAGTCTGCAGAGGCTGACTAGGGAAAAGCCAGTCTAGTCCCAAGGTCATACTAGTATCTGCTAAAGCAGAAGAGTAATCCAGACAGTCTGAAGTGAAATAAAGCAAACTATCCTGAGCCAAGTCTGAAATCAAGAAGGAAGTTGCTAGATTAGCCAAGCCAAAGTTCAGAAATACATGAAGTCAATGATATCACACAAGTTTACCAGGAAGCACTAGACTGGTTGTCCACAACACTAATATTTTATTTATACTTAGCCCAGATGATCTCATTAATTTGAAATAGTTTAATGAAACTGGGAATGTGTGTCTCTGGTGCTTTTTGTTTCCTGCATTTTAACTGCCAACTCATGGCAGCATGCACAGCCTCTATGTCCTTCCAAATCTGCAAATGCTGCCTGGGATGGACCAACTGATGCTTCTGTCACAACAGGGCTGCCATACCCTTCTGGTCTGGCTGGGGAGAGCATCCTCTTGGCACTTCTCTTGTCCTTCTTCATCCAAGGAGGCCTCCTCCAGGTAAGGCATAATGCCCTTATATTTAGTTGTGCATTCAGTTTGTTTTCTTGGAAGAGTCGCACCACATTATCTTTCAACATTTGGAGTGGATAACAGAATTAATGCATAAATCTACATGTTTATACTACACAGCTTTGATGTAGAAGCTACACACACACACCCTACACTTGCTTCTCTCATCAATTTAAAAACTGAAATATGTTCATCTAAAAGAGCAAAATTGACAGATCAATCCATAATTAATAAAGGAACGTGGGATACAATTGCAACACTTTGGCTTTGGTGTTCCAATTCACAAATGTTGAAGCATAGCACATACAACAAGCCAATAGTATAAAAATCACAAACAAATTGCTCAGTGTAGGGTCGATACACTCATAGTCCCCTCCAATGTGATATACAAAATTACCAGCACAAGTAAAACAGTAGCAGCCGCATCTGGACCAGTTCTTGATATGAACAAATGAATCCAGCAGACCTTTACATGACCTTCATTTGAATCCGGAAAGCAATTATCCTCCTGCATTGTTGTTTTTCTACTTGAGCACAATAGAGACTGCAAGGCAGGTGGGCGGGCAGAGAGGATTCAGGAAAGAAGTGCATTGGAGTCTCAGAGGAGAGCTATACTGCATTGTCACAAGCCATAGCCTGGGTCCTCAGTAGGGTTGCCATGTCAGGACTACTTCAGAAATCTCAAGGTCAAAACTAGATCTGTTGCTGTGGTCAGGCCCAGATGATGTTACAAGGATGGGTGATTCTATTACGCATGACATATTAAGCACCAGCCACAGTATTAAGAGATTATGCCATTCAAATAAATAACATTAATATTATTGTATCTATCCATGGCTTAATGCTATGGTATCCTGGGATTTGTGAGGTATTTCACTTTTTCTCTCAAAGAGCTCTGGTGCCACAATAAACTACAAATCCCAGAATTCCACAGAATGGAGCCATGACCATTAAAGCAGTGTCAAACTGATATAATTCTGCTGTGTGGCAGAAGCCTGGGAGAAAACCCTCTAATGAGGATCTTAAAACTTGGGCAGGCCCATATCAGGTTGTTGTCTAAAGGAGCATCTACATTGTAGAAATAATGCAATTTGATATGACTTTAAGTGCTGTCGCTCCATCCTATGGGATCCTGGGATTTGTACTTTTATATGGGCCTTAGCCTTCTCTACCAAAGAGTTCTGGTGCTTTGCCAAACTACAAATCCCAGGAATATGTAGAATGAAGCCAAGGCAGTTAAAATGGTGTCAAATTGCATTATTTCTATAATGTAGATTCACCCTAAGAAAAATAAAGCTTTTCCAAATGCCAGATGAAACATAAGAATCTTTATGAACCCAGCAAGGACTGTTTTTCTCCATAACTTTTCCCAGGAGGCTTTTCAAAAATGGCTGAGAATCAAATTAATTCAGTATTTAATGTTTTGCAGAGAAGGCATTCTGCTCCAACAGATATTAGGCACAAATCGAAGGCAAGCTTGAATGTATATCCCTCCCCCATTTTCAGCTTCATGAAACAAATCCCACATTGCAGCAGATTTCACTATGTTAAGGCATGTTTAACTTCAAGTTTTATATTAAGGCAAGCATCCCTTGGGGTTTTAATAGAACTCATCTGACTGACAATTTGGATTGCCTCACAGGTCCAAATTTGCTTGCTTTGGTAAAATGTAGAGTGTATTCTGAGAGATAATCATCTTCCCAGAAGGATTAAAAGAAATGAAGATGAATGGCTTGAGATGAAGGGTTTAGTTTTAAAGTGCCAAAGTTTCTTCATTTTGTTTCTATCAAATATTACAGACAGAACCATTCATTTCTTCTCCAGTTCATGTCTTCGAACACTGGCCACAGTCATAAGGAAGCAAGTCCCCCAGCCTTGCAAATATATGTTAGGCGAGATCCAGGAGTGTGTAGCACAAGTGGACTTATCAATTGATTGTGCTGTGCAGTCAATTGAGTTGAATGGAAACACTGTGCAACTGAATGCAAAAGCAAACATGCATCCCAATGCACAATCAAATACACACATATTAATGTGCCTGTATGTGAATCTGGATATGCATGCACACCCAAATCTGCATTCACACATATACAATGTCTTGGCATATAAAACTCCACTTATGCAACCAAAACCATGTCCAACCACTTCCACAAGGCAACTCATACATTCATAAGACACCATTAGGATTCTGGCCAAATACATTGTTGATTGAACCTAAGAAAAAAAAAGAGAGAGAACATGTGTGTGTGTAAGTGTGATATTGTTGTCCTAGAAACCAGTCAGCAAGCACCTTAGAAAGCAGGTGGTTAGAGTGCAAGAGCTATTGGGTAGTTAGTCCAGTCTAGATTAGTTACATGTCATCAAAGCAAGATGAAGAGAGAAACATGAGAGTGGTTGTCAGCTGGTCCAAAAGTCTTTGCAGCAGCCAAGTGGTCCACATACTCAAAGCCAGGAAGGAGGAAACAGAGTTGTCAAAATGTAACCAGTCCAAGATAATCAAAAAAGAAACACTTGAGAGTTCTGCTGGTTAACATGATAAGAAGTTGTCCAAATATGTAATGGAACTGTTGACATCTTCTTCAAGGCCACAAGTGTCTAATAAGGTTAGCATATACTACTTAACAGTTGCTGGGATTGGCATTTCTCTCTTCATGGCTTGACAAAGAATGGAGGCATGTCACCTTCAGTGTCTTTGTCTTCTGTAATCTCTGGCTGGGACGCAGGGTCCCCCACTGCTCCAGCAACCAGCTCCCCAATTCAGACTGCCTCCGCTTCCTCTTTGACTGAGTCATCCAAGAGGTGAGTTTTGACAATTGTAGTTAAATTGCTATTATTGATGTGGCTCTCCCTTTGTGTTTGGTCCAGAAACTGCAGCTGATGAAATGTGATATGGCTGAGAGGTTGAATGAGATGCTATGCTGTGCATGTAGAATCATAGAATTATAGAGTTGGAGGGGTTCCCATCGGCCATCACATCCAATGCCCACTCAGTGCAGGAACTCGGTAGCTGTGAAGACTCTTTTTTAAAAAGAAATCCAGAGAAAGAGACCCCACCACCTCTTCAGTGATTCCATTGCCAAACAGCTCTTACGACCAACAGGTTCTTTCATAGAATCATAGAATCATAGAATCATAGAGTTGGAAGAGACCACAATGGCAGACCATTTTCCATGCAAGAAGACACAATTAAAGCACTCCCAACAAATGGCCATCCAGCCTCTGTTTAAAATTCCCCAAAGAATGGGACTCCACTATCTCCTAGGTAAAGTATTCCACTGCTGAACAACTCCTCCCATCAGGAAATTGTTGCTAATGATAAGATGGAATCTCTTTTCCTGTAACTTGAATCCACTGCACAGTGTCCTAGTCTTTGGAGCATTGGGGAAAAAAGCATTCTTCATCCTCTATATAACATCTTATTGATGTATTAGATTGTGTCGTAATGGAATAACAACAACAACAACAACAACAACAACAATAATATTTTTATTTATATCTCCCGCCTCTCCCTGCAGATCGAGGTGGGCTCACAGCATATTAAAATCCAATACAATAAAATATCTAAACAATATATCACAATTAAAATCAATTATTACAACATAGCATATCAGGTTTCTGGGGAGTTTCTGATTCCCTGGGAGGTTAAATGAGGTCGGATGGGTATGCCCACCGGAAGAGATCCGTCTTTAGTGCTTTTTTGAATGCCTCCAATGTAGGTATCAGACGGATCTCCTCCGGCAGGTCGTTCCATAATTTTGGAGCCACAGTGGAGAACGCTGAGTGAGACGTAGAAATTAGTCTCGGTTTTTTTTAAAGATTTAACAATTTTTTTGTCAGTTGTTCTTAAGGTGTGGGGCGGATTATGTAGGGAGAGGCGTTATGTCAGGTAACCTGGGCCCAAGCCATATAGGGCTTTATAGGTTGCTTCAGTCTTCTCAGAAAAGGCAAAGGGTGCTCAACCTAAGGATAATGGAACAGGAGACAGAATAGAGGAAATTCAGCACAGAATAAGTAAAGAGGTAGTACAGGAATACCTGGTTAACCTAAATGAATATAAATCTCCAGGACCAGATGAACTACATCCTAGAGTATTAAAAGAACTGGCAAATGTAATATCAGAGCCATTGGCAATAATCTTTGAGAACTCTTGGAGAACAGGAGAAGTCCCAGCAGACTGGAGGAGGGCAAACGTTGTCCCCATCTTCAAAAAGGGGAAAAAAGAGGATCCCAACAATTATCGTCCAGTTAGTCTGACATCAATTCCAGGAAAGGTTCTAGAGCAGATCATTAAGCAGAGAGTCTGTGAACACTTAGAGGCCAATGCCATAATCACAAAAAGCCAACATGGGTTTCAGAGAAACAAGTCATGCCAAACGAACCTGATCTCTTTTTTTGATAAAATTACCAGCTTGGTAGATGAAGGGAATGCTGTGGATATAGTATACCTCGATTTCAGTAAGGCCTTTGACAAGGTTCCCCATGACATTCTTGCAAATAAGCTTGCAAAATGTGGGATAGACAAGTTAACTGTTACATGGATTTGTAATTGGTTGACTGGCCGAACTCAAAGGGTGCTCAACAATGGCTCCTTTTCATCCTGGAGAGAAGTGACCAGTGGGGTCCCACAGGGTTCTGTCCTGGGCCCAGTGCTATTCAACATCTTTATTAACGATCTGGATGACAGAATTGGGGGCATACTTATCAAATTTGCAGATGACACTAAACTGGGAGGAGTAGCTAATACCCCAGAGGACAGGATCAAAATTCAAAATGACCTGAATAGACTAGAAAGCTGGGCCAGTGCTAACAAAATGAAATTCAATGCGGAGAAATGTAAGATTCTGCACTTAGGGAGGAAAAATGAAATGCACAGATATAGGATGGGGGACATCTGGCTGAATGAGACCACATGTGAAAGGGATCTAGGAGTCCAAGTAGACCATAAGCTGAACATGAGTCAACAGTGTGATGCGGCAGCTAAAAAAGCCAATGCAATTTTAGGCTGCATCAATAGAAGTATAGTTTCTAGATCAAGGGAAGTTATAGTGCCACTCTATTCTGCTTTGGTCAGGCCCCACCTGGAATACTGTGTCCAGTTCTGGGCACCACATTTCAAAAAAGATGTGGAGAAACTGGAGCATGTCCAAAGGAGAGCAACTAAGATGGTGAAGGGTCTGGAAACCTTGCCCTATGAAGAACGCCTTAGGGAGCTGGGGATGTTTAGCCTGGAGAAGAGAAGGTTAAGAGGTGATATGATAGCCCTGTTTAAATATTTGAAGGGATGTCATATTGAGGAGGGAGCAAGCTTGTTTTCTGCTGCTGCAGAGACTAGAACGCGGAACAATGGATGCAAACTGCAGGAAAAGAGATTCCACCTCAACATTAGGAGGAACTTCCTGACAGTAAGGGCTGTTCGACAGTGGAACACACTCCCTCGGAGTGTAGTGGAGTCTCCTTCCTTAGGGGTCTTTAAGCAGAGGCTGGATGGCCATCTGTCAGGGATGCTTTGACTTGGAGTTCCTGCATGGCAGGGGGTTGGACTGGATGGCCCTTGTGGTCTCTTCCAACTCTATGATTCTATGATTCTATGATTCTATGGTAATGACCAACACTTTGTATTGCGCCCGGAAGCAAATTGGAAGCCAGTGCAAAAATTTAAGAATGGGGGTAATATGCTCCATCCTTGAAGCCCCCAACAGCAATCTGGCCGCTGCGTTTTGAATCAGCTGAAGCTTCCGAACTTGGTACAAAGGTAGCCCCATGTAGAGTGCATTACAGAAATCTAATTGAGAGGTATGATATATTGTACTCTAATTTTACAAGATACTGTTTTATATAGTTGTTTTAAATTTGTTAGTTGTTTTAAAATTTGTTGGAATCCCACCTCAATCTGAAGGGAGAGGCAGGAAATAATAATAAAATAATAATAATAATAATCTCTTCAAATATTTAAAAATTGCTATCATGTCACACTTTCACCTTCTCTTCTGGAACATACACAGCTTCCTGAGCCAGTTTTCATAGGGCATTGGTTCCAGAACTTTCACCATTTTGGTTGCCCTCTTCTGGACATGCTTGTCTATATCTCTTTTATTGTGGTGCCTAGAACTGGATACTGTATTCCAGGTGAGGTCTGAACAAATCATATAG
This sequence comes from Urosaurus nigricauda, assembly GCA_034509955.1. NCBI lineage: Eukaryota > Metazoa > Chordata > Lepidosauria > Squamata > Phrynosomatidae > Urosaurus > Urosaurus nigricauda. The sequence continues at coordinate 7,723,825 of JAOEGL010000004.1, forward strand.
AATAATACTATCAATTCCCTCCATATCCATGGATTTTTTTATCCATGGATTCAAGCATCCATGGCTTGAAAATATTTTAAAAATATATAAAGTCCAAAAAATAAACCCTGACTTTTGCCATTTTATATCAGGGACACCATTGTGTTATGCCACTGTATTTAATGGGAGTTGAGTATCCATGAATTTTAGTATCCATGGGCTGGGGGGGGGGGTATCCTGGAACCAAACCCCAGCAGATACCAAATTATGTCTCTCTTTGTTTTAATCCTCTCTAGATTTTAAATCCATATTGCCTTGATGATCGAATTCGACAATGTCATCATATATCAGCCATTTTTCCAATTGTTTTCCTTTTTTCTTTTTTTTTCTTTTTTTTTTGGTGTCAAAATCAGTCTCACTGCCTTGATCCTGTATAAAAATCATTCAACTCAATCTGCTAGATTTCTTCTCAATATCTTTTGGTACCTTATTGAGTATATTTAATATAAATATAGTTCTGATGATGATTTAAAATTAATTTCAAAGATTTCACATATCACTCTATGAAAACTTTTCCAATAAGATTTAACTAGGTTACAGTTCCACCACATATGGAGTTTATAACTTGGAAGGACCTTTGTGTGATAAATTCCTATGTTAAGATGCCCTGGTACCACCCACCCATAGCACTCTTACACCTCCAGTATTTATTCCCACGTCTTATAAATTTTTGCTAATTTTACTGGGGTTAGATAACAGCGTTTTTCCATTTTGTAATTGTTTTGTTTAAGTCCTGGCATCTAGTAAATGGCTTGCCCCACCACATTCTGGCTTCATGCTTGAGTAAAGTTAGTAGAGAAGATCTTTCTGAGCTTCTTGTGTCCTGGCTATAGACATCTAGTGGTAACCTACAAAGGCCTTCTCCATGGTGACCCGCACTTTCTGGAACACGGGCTAGAATCCTTTTGGGGAGTTACATCTTCGTAAGTGGCCTTGGTTCTGTGGTAATTTGATTCGGACAGTTCCATAGCATGCGTATCCCATGGAGCACTGCTGTTACTGTAGCACAGCTGGCAAAGGGACCAATGGACAATGGGACAAATGCACAATAGGATGCACATTGTATCCACTTTTATGTAAGGCGCAAAAGTCCCAATGAGCATTGCATGTGCTTTAGGCACCAATGGACACTGGGAACTCTTGTTGATGTCCTGTTATGAATCTGTTCAATTCAGTAAACAGGTTTCTTAGTGCCTCTACTGTATAAAGTTACTTAATGTAAAAGGTCATATAGGATTCTAGTGACTGTCTGCCACATCATATTTGGAAGTGCCAAAGTGGTGTGTTTTGGGGGTCCTGCTGCTGTCTTCATCCTAGCCTTCTTGAACTGACTCTCCTGCCAAGTTTGAGAAATGTGCTCCAGGACTGTAATTGGTAATTCTTTTAAATGATTAATTGTTTCCATTTCAATATTTGCATTTTAATATTTTTAATTTTCCTTTTTTCTATTTTAGCTATTTTATATCACTTTGAGAAACCATAAGATATGAAAAACAGTATATTAACTGATTAAACAAATAAATAAGAAAAGATTGTGAAGTCTAGGAACTGATTAAATAAACTCACAATAAAAGATCATAATAAAAAGCCCATCTTGAAGCAAAGAATTCAGAAATTACCCAGTAACAAGCTGAAGGTAAAATAAAGAAGAATGGTTATTGTCATATCTTTGCAGAGACAAGATCTCTGGATTATGTCTTAATTCAGTGAACACAAAATGCTCCTGAGCAGAAGACAAATGTTATTTTTTATGGAAACAGCCGAAAAGTCCCTTTGGCCTTCTGAACATCTTCCATAACACTGATTATCTCGTAAAAGAATGTAAGTATGAGACATGTACAAATTATATTCCAGTTTAGCAATGCCTTTTTGGCAGTACAAAAAACTACCAAAAACAACAGAAATAGCCTTAATAAATCATCTTGGATGTTCTAAATAGCCCCTGGAAGTTGTAAGATAAGATAAATTTACTATACCATAACATGTTGAAAACTAATTAACAATATAAAGAATTTATGGATTTCTTTGGTGCAAATTACAAAAAAACGTAAAAGCAATGCCATTCTTCGAATCTTAGCACTACAAGGAGACACAAAAGCTATCTAGCCCCACTCTCTCTGATATAGGAAAATGGTGATGAATTTCCATTCCATCACTAGTACAGTATACAGCCATTATGACATAATGGCAATTTTATCCTACCTCATTTAGTCCAATCCTCTTTTAAAGCCACGCAACATTTTGGCTACCATCGTGTCTTCTGTCAGGAAATTCCATAGGTTTACTCTAAAGTGTGCAAAGAGGTTGTTCCCTTTATCTGACAAAATTTTCCTTACTACTCAGTTTTATTGGATCACTTGGTACCAATGTTTCGCTTGCTTATGTATGTATTTATTTATAGAATTTATACACCACTCTTCAGCCAGGCTTGCAGAGTATCTTACATACCATTAATTTGATAAATTCAAACCAAAATCCAGCAAACAGTGATACCTTTATTGGCCAACCGAAATGCACAATACAGTTGTTGCAGCAAGTTCCCTGCCCCCAGGCTCACAAAACGGGGGGGGGGGGGATGGCAGTGAGAGAACAGATTAAGTTTATCAGATACTACTGGTTCTTTTATCCCTCTGAGGCCAGGACAGTGATAACTGGGATGGAGGAAGAGCCTTTCATCTGCTGCTGGTCCTAGGCATAGTGAAACTCTGCTTGCCTCTTCTCTCCCCCAGAGGACAGAGCAATGGTAAGTGAAACCAGAGCAAGACCTTTTCCTTTGCTGAACAGTTTCTGTATGCAATGTACATTACTGCAGTTGCAGCTTTATGTTTCTTCCACTAAATGCAATGGCTTTGTTTCAATTTCCGCTTCATAAAAGAGCACTTGAAGGAGAACTGGAGAACAATACAACAAATATGTGTGTCTTGGTCTTTGCCCTATTTTTCTGCTTCAACTGCTGGTGCATCTGATCAAGCTTCATTATCAGCTGATTTCTCCCAGAGGACTTTGATAGAGTATCATCTGCTTTTTATCTCTTTCTTTCTTTTTCAAAATGTTCTTTGCAGTGGCTGCCAGATCATTCTCATTTAATATTCACAACCAAATTATTGCAGCAGAATGGGTTAGCTTCAGCCCATTGTGGTAAAATACAGATTTAATGAAGAAACAGGGGCCAGCTAGGGATGTCTTTAAATTTACATAGTACAAGAGGCTCCCTAGGGCTGTGGTAGGTCCTTGAAAGCCCTATGTGTAGCCCTGAATACCTCTGAAATCTCTAAAGCCCTCAGAACCATTCAAACATTTAATTTCTTAGAGATTATTTGGGGGGGGGGGGTGCCTGAAAAACACCCAAAAGATACCGCAACATGTAGCAGTTTAATTCTCCTAATTGACCCAAGACTGCAAACCTCCCACCTAAAAACTCCAAAACAAAAATATTGCTGAAAATTCTCCAGAATGGTAGCTGTACCCCGCTCCGAGTATTCAATTAGAGGAGCAGGTTATAAATAAACATTTATTATTATTATTATTATTATTAGTGATGTTGTATCACTTTTGTAATGTCAAATTGCACCAGTGCAACCCCCTGGGAAGGTGTGGGAAGAAAATAACCCCTGTCTCTAGGGAAAGGCTTATAACATTTGGCAAAACATTCCCTTGTATAAAACAAAAACTAGATGACAACAATGGAGGCCTAAGTTTTATTGTTAGTCCTCACTAGAAACAATTGGTGGTAGAATTCCAAGAGATAGCCATGTTAGTGTAGAAAATAGTATGCAAAGGGCTCTTGTAGAACCTTTGAGATTAACTGAAAGAAAGAAGCTGTTAGCATGAGCTTCCATAGACTTGAGTCTACTTCCTCAGGTGCATCTTCCCCAGGCACCTGAGGAAGCAGACTCAAGTTTGCAAAAGCTCATGCTACTGGTACCAGTTTCTTTTGTCCAGTTAGTCTCAAAGGTGCTACAAGAGCCCTTTGCATACTAGAATCAGTTGGGTTTACCTATATGTTGACTTGCCATTAAGGAATTGATTCATTGGGCCAATTCTAGTTGGGATTTACCAACAGGATTCTAGATGTGGTTGGCTGATAGGAAAACAGAAGATGAGGTTTTGTGAGAGGGATGAGGTGGGATACAGAAAATGGAGGGTGAGATTATTCACTCTCCTTCACCATACAAAATCACTCATCTTTTTAAACCTGCTGCAGCTTCCTGGGCTGGAGCCGGGATGTAGGCTGGAGGTGGGGATTATTGCTCACTAAATCACTGCCAAACTGTTTCTGACTTCTAAAAACTGCTGGCGGAGCACGGCGGGGACCCAGCTTGGACCTGGGCTGAAGGCAGCTGACGGTTCAGCAGTGATTTAGTGTGCAACAAGCCCCAGCTCCATCCCATGTCTTGGCTCCAGCTTGGGAGGCTGGAACTGGTTTAAAAAGATGAGCGATAAGCTCCTAAAACTGGAAAATCTCATGACCTGGCCCTGAGTCTCCAGTTCCCTAAGATTATCTCCAGGCAGGAGATAAGGGTGCAAATATTTTATTTATTTTATTTTTATTTATTTTTATGTATACCCTGTTTTTCAGCCCTAAAGGCTATCAGAGCGACTTACAATTATTACTTTAAGTAGACGGTTCCCTGCTCTCAGGCTTACAATCTAAGAAGACATGACACAAAAAGAGAAGGGAATGGTGCTGGGGAAGGGGATCAGGTCCAAAAGTTCTTCTCTCCCTCTGACGCCTGGACAAAGGCAGATGGACTGGAGGGAGGGCTGTGCTTCATAATCTAGGGCAGGCCCAATGGAGTTTGGCCTGCCCTTTCACTCCCTCCTAGGCCAAATGGTGTTGCCAGAGAGACACTTCAACTTGAGGCCAGGCCCGATGATGTTGCTATGCCTCTCCAATAATAATAGTAATAATAATAATAATAATAATAATAATAATAAGAGTTTATTTCTATACCACCCTTCCTGCGATCAGGGCGGTGAACAAGTACACAGTAGAAATACACATACAGGTTAAAACATACAGGTAAAACAGCATTAATATAAAATCAGCCCAACGGCAATACTATATCAAGACAAAGCCCCAATCCAGTCATAATGAGGGAGAGGTAAGGTAACAACAAGGGGGGTGAGTCAGGGATAGGCCTGCTCAAACAGGTGTGTTTTTAATCCTTTTTTGAACAGGTTCAGGGAGGCGGCCAGGCGGAGCTCAGTGGGCAGCGAGTTCCAGAGGCTCGGGGCTGAAACAGAAAACGCCCTCTTCGTTGTAATCGACAATCTGGCCTCTGGAACTCTTAATGAATGTTGCCCAGTAGATCTAAGTGTGCGGGGCGGATTGTATGGGGAGAGACGGTCCATCAGGTACTCTGGGCCCAAGCCATTTAGGGCTTTATAGGTGATAACCAGCACTTTGTATTGAGCCCGGAAGCGAATAGGCAGCCAATGTAGATCTTTCAATATTGGTGTTATATGGGAGGCCCTGGGTGCACCAGTGACCACCCGGGCTGCCATATTTTGCACTAATTGCAGCTTCCGAGTGTGGTACAAAGGCTACCCCATGTAGAGCGCGTTGTAGAAATCCAACCGAGAGGTTACGAGAGCATGTACTACAGTTTCAAGGTCCCCCCGGTACAGGTAGGGACGCAGCTGGCGTATCAGCTGAAGCTGAAAACAGGTGCTCCTGACCGTCGCATCCACCTGAGAAGTAAGATGGAGCGACGAGTCAAGGAGCACCCCCAAGCTGCGTACACTGTCCTTCACGGGGAGCGTGACCCCGTTCAGGACAGGTGGAACCACCTCCATCCCAGGGCAGGGAGAACCTATCACGAGTACTTCCGTTTTCTCTGGATTCAGGCTGAGTCTATTTTTCCTCATCCAGTCCATTACCGATTCCAGACAGGCCACGAGAGGAGCCTGTGGGTTTCTGCAGTTTTGGACAGAGAACCTTCCTAGATGTGACATTTGAAGTCTGTTTACTGCGGATGTTGAGATTGGAGCCTGGCATCTCTAAAATGTGAAGCATATGTTCTACCAGTGAAGTTTGGTTTTTCACACATGCCATCAGGGGATCTGCATCAGCCAACTTGGATGATTGCTTGATAATGGAGAAACCATAGTTGTAAAAATGTAATGACTTCCTCAAGGATGTTTCTTCAGGCATATTTCAGACTTTGAAGTCCAGAATATATCCAGTATTTAATGATCAGCCCTAGGCACAGCAGGAGGGGAGAAATGTTCTTACTACTAATCATTGCTGCATAAATATTGATGAAGAGAAAGCAAGAACAGTCCAGCATTCTGCTATTTATGATATTTCTCAACTTTCTTTGAACAAACTTGGATAAAAATAATGGAAATGCAGACCAACATGTACTGAACGGTATGCAGGTTCTGTATATATGTGTGTATTTTTCCCCCTAATTAACTACAGAAAAGATCAGCAGTCACTAATTAATGAGGTAAGCTTTCCATGTAACACGAGAGGTTACATGGGGTTCTGCATTTTGGTTCTTTTGTGCATATGCAAATTACACTACTAGTTAATTTCATTTTGCTTCTTATCAGTGGAATTCAGTCATGCTGCTCTCTGTACGTCTGGCTCTTCCACCTGCAGCCAAATGGATCAGCATTCATTCTAATGTCTTTTCCCTTTCAAATGGACCTTCAAAAGGGATTGTGGCAACAGATGTGCATTTTCTGGTTTCAGCCCAGGGTTGAGAATCAGGTAGGCATCCATCTGTTGTTGGATATTATATCCCAGCAGATCACTTAGACTATTGGTATGTGTTTATTGGTATTTATTTATGCATAAATATATGTATGAATTTGAGTATGTATGTATGTATTTAGAAAGCCAGCATTGTATGATGGTCTAAGCAGTGGGCTACAACACTGGAGACCAGGGTTTGAATCCCCACTCAGCCATTAGGAAGAACTTCCTGACAATAACAGTTATTTAACAGTTGAAAATGCTGCCTCAGCTTGTGGTGGAGTCCATGGCTAGATGACCATTTGTCAGGAGCACTTTGTTTGCGTCTTTCTGCATGGTAGAATAGAGGTGAACTGGATGACCCTTGGGTTATTTTCCAACTCTATGATTCTGTGGAAATCCACTGGTTGTTCTTACAATAGCCTCAGTGATACTGGGGAAATTGGAACAATAGTACAAGAACCCAACAGTAGAGAGCCTTTGGCGACGATCCTGTTCAGAAAGTGAGGACCTTGCCTATGTCTAATAGTTCCAAACCCAGAGAACTCCAGAGGCATTTTCAAATTAATGTAGTTTTATTTAAAAGGGAAATTGACAATCCCACAAAAAACTCTCTCACTCCCACACACTGATGAGGCAAAAGTGGTAAATGGTAGCAAGTTGCAGAGTTGCTAAAATGTATTACTATACTAATCCTGAAGCATAGCTTCAATTGCTGAGATACCAGAATGAAGATGGCACATGGGGTGGCCAGTTTACTGAGGTGCTGAATTGAAATCAGATGGAAATTCTGTTAGATCTCAGGCCAGACCAAATTGGTAGTGCCCATGTGCACCCATATTTATACACAGAAATGTCTCCTAAGGGCAGGATTTTAGGAGTTGATAAGCCTAACCTGCTTTCCCAGAATAGAAGAATAGGCATGATATGCAGTAATGAACAAACATTCAGTGTGAATGTCCTCAAACAAATGATGTCTCAATCTCCAAAGGAAACTTCCTTTATCTGGGATATGCAAACAAGCTGTAGGTCCAGTTTTCTCTATCACCTTCTTCGCTGAAGGGATTACGATTCTGAGAGATTCTGGCCAAGTGATTTTGGCTTCCCCCATGCCGAACCCACAGAATGCCCAAATATGCTGTGGCTAGTTTCCTGCGTTGGAGAGTCCCCTTTGTGCTGCTTGCCTAAAATTTCCCTATTGATATTAATTTGATATCAAGGTCACAAAGAGGTGAGTGAGGGCTGGTTCTTGGGCTACACTATCTTTATGCAACCTCCTGTAAAGTGAAACCATTTTCACAATGGTAATTAAACTAGAATAAGTGACCAACAGGAAGCTGATTATAATCCCTATTTCTATGGAGTGTTACAGGCCCCCAGGATTCAAATGTAGGGGTAAAGAGGACATTAAAAAGAACATCTTCACTGTAAGTACTGTTTGACAGTGGAATAGACTGCCTTGGAGTGGAGGTTGGAGGGGCATTCTTCAGCATTTTGTAAGTTGTGTATTCCTGCCTATTCAACTTAGATGCAGAACATGTTGTAAGAAAAGCAGGCTTGGGCAAAGAAGAAGGAGGAGTGCAAATAGGAGGAAGGAATATTAACAATGTAAGATATGCAGATGACACCATAATACTAGCAGAAAACCTCCTAGACCTGGAGCAACATGGCAGGGGGTTTGACTGGGAGGCCTTTGTGGTCTCTTCCAACTCTATGATTCTATGAACTACTAAGAAAGATCAAGGAAGAAAGTGCAAAAGCAGGTCTATTGTTGAACTTTAAAAAAAATGACAACAGAAAATCTTGCCAAATTCAACCTAGACAATGAAGAAATAGAAGTAGTAAAAGAATTCTCATACCTGGGATCAAATACTGATAGAGATGGGGACTAAAGCCAGGAAATCAGAAGAAGATTAAGAATGGGGAGAGCAGCTATGAAAGAACTGGAAAAGAATCTGATATAAAACTCAGCACAAAAGTTAGAATCATACAAGCCATTGTATTCCCTGTTACCATGTATGGATGTGAGAGCTGGACAGTGAAGAAAGTGGATAGTAAGAAAATAATTGCATTTGACATGTGGTGCTGGAGAAGAGTGCTGAGAATCTCATTGATGGCCAAGAAGACAAAGAAATGGGTCCTAAAGCAGATCAAACCAGAGATCTCCCTGGAGGCCAAGATGACAAAACTGAGGCTGTCATACTTCAGGCATGGTGGTGCAGTGGTTAAATGCCTGTACTGCAGCCACTCACTCAAAACCAGAAGGTGGCGAGTTCAAGACCAGCAAAGGGCTGAAGCTTGACTCAGGCTTGCATCCTTCCGATGTCGCTAAAATGAGTACCCAGATTGTTGGGGGGCAAATAGCTTACAATTGTAAACCGCTTAGACACTCCTTAAGGGTATGAAGCGGTATATAAATGAAGCTGTTTGTTTTTTTGTTTTGTTTGCATATCATGAGAAGGGAGGGATTACTAGAAAAAAAATAATGCTAGGAAAGGTGAAGGGAAGTAGAAAAAGAGGAAGGCCACATGCTAGATGGTTGGACTCTATTAAGGAGAGTTTACAGGAGCTAAGCAGAGCAGTGGAGAAAGGGGGGTGTTGGAGGTGTCTCATCCACAGGGTTATACCATGAGTTGAAATCGACTCGAGGGCGGTTAACACCAACAACAATAGCAACAATTTTATGTGTGAAAGAGATCTAGGAGTCCTAGTAGAGCACAAGTTGAACATGAGTCAACAGTGTGATGCAGCAGCTAAAAAGGCCAACATGATTCCAAGCTGCATCAACAGAAGTATAGTGTCTAGATCAAGGGAAGTGATAATGCCACTCTATTCTGCTTTGGTCAGGCCTCACCTGCAATACTGTGTCCAGTTCTGGGCCCCACAATTCAAAAAGGATGCTGAGAAACTGGAGTGTGTCCAAAGGAGGGTGACAAAAATGGTGAAGGGTTTGGAAACCATGCCCTATGAAAAAAGACTTAGGGAGCGGGGTATGTTTAGCCTGGAGAAGAGACAGATAAGAGGTGAAATGATAGCCCTGTTTAGGTATTTGAAGGAGTGTTATATAGAGGATGGAACAAGCTGTTTTCTGCTGCTTCAGAGAATAGGACACAGAGCAATGGATGCAAACTATAGGAAAAGAGATTTTACCTTAACGTTAGGAGGAACTTCCTGACAATGAGAGCTGTTTGACAATGGAACACATTCCCTCAGAGAGTGGTGGAGTTTCCTTCTTTGGAGGCCTTTAAGCAGAGGCTGGATGGCCATCTGTCGGGTATGCTTTGATTGAGAGTTCCTGCATGACAAGGGGTTGGACTGGATGGCCCTTGTGGTCTCTTCCAGCTCTATGATTTTATGATTCTATGATTCTATTTTAGAGGCACCAACTGTGAGTGTTCCAGTGCTGGGGATGATAGTTGTCCAGGGTTGCCTTGTTTATGTATTTTAGGTAATAGATAGAATGTGCCTAATTGGGGCTTCTGGAGTGTGTCAATAAGAATTTGGTTCTATGATTCCATAGGAAATTCCCTAAGCAGCCTTTAAAATTCCTTTCAATATTCCACTGTGGGATCATTAGATAGGATTCTGTAAAATGTGGTCTTGGACAGTTGCCTCTCAGCTTCCTGTATGTAAGCATACCTGTCCATGATGTCTGCCGTTTCTCCTTTGTCAGCCTCTTTGATGAAAATATTAGGGTTGTTCTTTAGACTGTGCATGGCATCCTGTTCCTTGCAACTGAGATTCTGTTGTAAATTGTGTCTCTTATTGATTATTTCTGTCTGGGAACAGCTTCAGAAACATTCTATGTAGAAGTCAAGTTTCATGCACCAGCCATCAGGAGGAGTCCATGTGGAGCTTTTCTTTTTATGAGGCTGAGATAAATTGCTGTAGTTTCTACAGTTGTGTTGAGGAGACAGGAGTGATCCTTGTGTGTTGTTCTCCTGACTGGTGTCATAGTCCTTGAAGTATTCTTTGGGGCATAGGTGGTGAAAAAATGTCTCTAGATCACCAAAGAAATGTATCATGTGTGTGGGTTTGGAGGGAAAAAAAGTCAAGCCCCTTGACACAACAGACTCCTTTGCCTGACTCAGGTTGTGCCTTGATCAATTTATAATATTGCTGTCTGGAATCATGGCTCTCCATTTGTTGAAATTGGCAGCATGAGCTTTCATAGACTTCAGTCTACTTCCTCAGATGCATTTGGTGGAGTGGAAGCCAGGAACAGAGGAACAGATAGATATATGTGATTGGTATGTGAGAATATCAATTCAAATTACAAATCCTTTGTGTATGGAAATGAAGTGTCAAGTCCTGATTTAAAGGATTTGTAATTTGAATTGACATTCTGACATACTAATGGCATATATATGTCTGTCCCTGGCTTGCACTCCACCAAATGCATATGAGCAAGTAGACTGAAGTCTATGAAAGCTCATGCTGCCAGTTTCTTTCTTTCAGTTAGTCTCAAAGATGCTACAAGATCTCTCTTTACATACTGATTCCACAGGCTGACACAGCTATATCTTTGAATTCTGACTTTTAGTTATTCTGACATTCTGTTCTAATTTCTACATTCTTAGGACTACATAAAGACACTAATATGACCATACCTATAGCAATAATTAACAGAAATTAGAGCTGCATTATTTCTTACTATCTAAAATGATTTTTCCTTCCAATTTGAAATTCTACTGAAAATTTCAAAATGTATTCCAAACTCCCCAGGATGCCAATTAATGTCAAATTTTGGAGTGCTTTCTGAGGTGAAATTTCCCTACAGCCCTTTAACAGGATCCAAATGGTGGCGTTAAAAGACAAGCCCAACATCTTTGATCTTTTCTCTGCAGTTTTATTCACATAGAGCAAATGTCAGAAAGAGACTCCCTGAAAGATGAATTCTCATTAATCTGATACTTTGCTTTAAATTAACTCCTACTCTGCCCTTTAGGTCAGAAGAGGAGGGGAGCTGTAACATATTTTTACTCCCTCTCACTGTCATTATTCACTTTACGTTCAAAGAACTTCTTCCCTGAAGGAAAGTGTTGGCATAACTAGATTCAAGAACCGACATTTAACAGAAGACATTTCATTTTGTGAAGATTTTCAATGTGGTTTAATGAGCAAAATTTTGTGCATCCTGTCTTACTGAACTTCAAATGGTATGGCTGGAATCTTTGTTGATGTCTTTTACTGTTGGTATTTACTATAAAGTCATGTTCAACTTATGAATGAGAACTTCCAGGATCCCCATTCTGCAACTGTCTTGATCAGGTCTTGCAAAGCTGTGGTTTCCTTGATTGAATCAATTCCCCATAAAGTGATCTTCCCCTTTTCCGACTACCTTCCACTTCCACTTTACCTACTTTACTCAGCATCTTTTCTAGGGAGTCTCATGCTACATCTCAAGTATGACAGTCTCAGTTTAGTCAGCATGGCTTCTTGTAAGATTTCAGGCCTGATTTGCTCTAAGAACCATTTGTTTGCCTTTTTAACAACCCATGGTATTTCCTCTAGCACTTCATTTCATGTGTGTTGATTTTCTCCCTATCAGCTTTTTTCAGTGACCAGCTTTCACAACCATACATAGAAGTTTGAAATACTGTGGTGTAGGTGATTCTGACTTTGGTATTGAATTATGTATCTTTGCACTTGGGGATCTTGTCTAGTTAATTCATAGCTGTACTTCCAAGTATTCTTCTTTTGTTTTCTTGACTACACTATCCATTTTGGTTAATGATTGAGCAAAACAATAGAATCTTTAACTATTGACTATTATCTTTAACTATATTTAGTTCTTTGTTATTCGTTTTAAATCAATGTGAATAATATGTGGTCATTATTTTTGTTTTCTTAATATTCCGTTGTAACCCTAGTTCTTGAACTTTCTTCCTTGATTTTCCTAAGTAGTCATTGCTCTGCAAGTAATATGGCATCATCAGCATGTCTTAAATTGTTGGTGCTCCTTCCCCCAATTTCCACACCTTCTTCATCTGAGTCTAATTCTGCTTTCCATGCTGTATGTTCTGCTTATAAATTAAACAGGTAGGGTGATGAAATAGATAAGGTTGGTCTCTCACGCATGTTTAAATTTCCTTATGGAAACAGGTAAAAAAATTGTCAGACTTTTTCTCAAGGTTGGGCATTACAAGGGAGGGGAATGAAAAGAGATTCCTGGGAACAAATAACAAAGATTAGTGTATCTTTTCCCAACCTGGTGCTATTCCAAAATGTTGGACTACAGTACCCACTTCTGGTTTCAGATGAAAATCACAAATCCAGCATGTTTCAAGGGTGCCAGATGGGAAACACTGGGCTAATGGCCCAAGGGGAAAATGCATTTTGGATCGGAAGGTTGCAAATGTTCCAAAGTAGCCAAAGGGATATACCAATGTTCAGTGAATGCATACACCCCCAATATGGCTCAATCCAATTGGAAGCCAGGTGATCAGTCAAATAATGCTTTAAGTTGATGGGTCTTCTGGGTAAACTGAATAAGGATGGGAATGATTAACCCAGTGGCTAACCAACGCTAACCACACCAACGGTTCTCTGCTGCCGTGAAGGAGAATACAGAATAGCAAGCAGCTGCAGATGGCAGCTTTTGGAAAATGAGACAACAGCACTCCTTGGTGCATAAAAAGTGTCATTACAACATGTTGCAGCAAATTTGGAACAAAAGATGGAGCCTGGAATCTTGCATCAGGAGATTCTGGCACATAGCTCTAGTACATCTTCTGGTGCTATCCTACAAAAACAAGTCTTTTAAGGGACGTGTCATTATAAAGTAGGAGCACCAGGGAGATGCATCCATCTATTTTCTTTAGGACCTAAAGGACCCCTTTTTTGAACTAAGGGGAAAATGTTTACATTTTATTACTCATTTCAGTGATTAAAAAAACCCCCAGTGAATATTTATCTCTTTAGCATATAGTCCATAGGCCAAATTTTTTTCACCCAGCATGGCATAGTGCTTTGAGTATTAGACTGTGGCTGGATTTGATTCCCAACTCAGCCATGAATCCCACTGGGTTACTTTGGACAAGTCACACTGTCTCAGCCTCAGAGGATGGCAGTGCCAAACCCCTTTTGAAGAAACTTGCCAAGAAACCCCCATAATAGGTTTGTCTTAGGGTCACCATAAGTCAGAAATTACTTGAAGACACACAACAACAACAAACTGTACAACAAGCTTGAACTTGAACTTGAACTCTTAGCACAACAAGGGAAATATGATATAATAGGCATCACTGAAACCTGGTGGGATGAGTCTCATGATTGGAATGTAGAAATAGAGGGATATAACCTTTTTAAGAGAAACAGGCCAAACAGGAAAGGAGGAGGAATAGCATTATATGTCAGGGATATTTACACCAGTGAAGAGATCCAGGAAGTCAATACTGGAAGCCAGGTGGAGAGCATCTGGATAAAAATTAAAGGAGAGGGAAACAACAGGGATGTTACTGTGGGAGTCTACTACAGACCCCCAACTCAGGCAGAGGAATTGGATGATGCCTTTCTAGAACAGATGACCACACACTCAGAAAGGAGAGATGTAGTAGTGATGGGGGACTTCAACTATCCGGATATTTGCTGGATGTCTAACTCAGCCAAATCCTCAAGGTCTAGCAAATTCCTCACTTGCCTGGAAGACAATTTCATTGTCCAAAAGGTGGAAGAAGCAACAAGGGGATCAGCCATCTTAGATCTTATCTTAACCAACAGGGAAGACCTAGTTGATGGGGTGCAAGTGGTGGGATCCTTAGGTGGAAGTGACCATGTTCTCCTGGAGTTTGCTATACAATGGAAAGATGAAGCTAGGCATAGTCAGACACGAATTCTAGACTTTAGGAGAGCTGATTTCAATAAATGTAGAGAAATACTGGGGGTGATCCCATGGTCAAGAATACTAAAAGAGAAGGGAGTTCAAGATGGATGGGAGTTCCTCAAAAGGGAGATACTGAAAGCACAATTTCAGACAGTCCCAATGAGGAAGAAAAATGGGAGATGTCTCAAGAAACCGGTATGGATGACTAAGGAACTTACAACTGAGCTAAGTTTTAAACGGAACATGTATAAAAAATGGAAAAATGGGGAAATCACCAAAGAGGAATTCAAACAAATAGCCAGCACATGTAGGGATAAAGTCAGAAAAGCTAAAGCGCAAAATGAACTCAGGCTTGCTAGAGAGGTTAAGAACAATAAAAAGGGCTTTTTTGGATATGTCAGCAGCAAAAGGGAGAAGAAGGAAATGGTAGGACCACTGCGTGCAGAAGATGGCAAAATACTAACAGGGGACAGAGAAAAGGCAGAATTACTCAACACCTTCTTTGCTTCAGTCTTCTCAGAAAAGGCAAAATGTGCTCAACCTGAGGACAGTGAAGAAGGGGACAGAGTGGGGGAATTTCAGCACAGAATAAGTAAAGAGACAGTACAGGAATACCTGGTTACTCTAAATGAATACAAATCTCCAGGACCAGATGAACTACATCCAAGGGTATTAAAAGAACTGGCAAAGGTGATATCGGAGCCATTGGCAATAATCTTTGAGAACTCCTGGAGAACAGGAGAAGTCCCAGAAGACTGGAGGAGGGCAAACGTTGTCCCCATCTTCAAAAAGGGAAAAAAAGAGGATCCCAACAATTATCGTCCAGTTAGTCTGACATCAATACCAGGAAATATTCTAGAGCAGATCATTAAGCAGAGAGTCTGTGAACATTTAGAAGCCAATGCCATAATCACAAAAAGCCAACATGGGTTTCAGAGAAACAAGTCATGCCAAACGAACCTGATCTCTTTTTTTGATAAAATTACCAGCTTGGTAGATGAAGGGAATGCTGTGGATATAGTTTACCTCGATTTCAGTAAGGCCTTTGACAAGGTTCCCCATGACATTCTTGCAAATAAGCTTGCAAAATGTGGGATAGACAAGTTAACTGTTACATGGATTTGTAATTGGTTGACTGGCCGAACTCAAAGGGTGCTCAACAATGGCTCCTTTTCATCCTGGAGAGAAGTGACCAGTGGGGTCCCACAGGGTTCTGTCCTGGGCCCAGTGCTGTTCAACATCTTTATTAATGATTTGGATGACAGAATTGGGGGCATACTTATCAAATTTGCAGATGACGCTAAACTAGGAGGAGTAGCTAATGCCCCAGAGGACAGGATCAAAATTCAAAATGACCTGAATAGACTAGAAAGGTGGGCCAATGCTAACAAGATGAAATTCAACACAGAGAAATGTAAGGTTCTGCACTTAGGGAGGAAAAATGAAATGCACAGATATAAAATGGGGGACACCTGGCTGAATGAGACCACATGTGAAAGGGATCTAGGAGTCCAAGTAGACCATAAGCTGAACATGAGTCAACAGTGCGATGCGGCAGCTAAAAAGGCCAATGCAATTTTAGGCTGCATCAATAGAAGTATAGTGTCTAGATCAAGGGAAGTAATAGTGCCACTCTATTCTGCTTTGGTCAGGCCCCACCTGGAATACTGTGTCCAGTTCTGGGCACCACAATTCAAAAAGGATGTTGAGAAACTGGAGCAGGTCCAAAGGAGGGCAACTAAGATGGTGAAGGGACTGGAAACCATGCCCTATGAGGAACGCCTTAGGGAACTGGGGATGTTCAGCCTGGAGAAGAGAAGGTTAAGAGGTGATATGATAGCCCTGTTTAAATATTTGAAGGTATGTCATATTGAGGAGGGAGCAAGCTTGTTTTCTGCTGCTGCAGAGACTAGGACGCGGAATAATGGATATAAACTGCAGGAAAAGAGATTCCACCTCAACATTAGGGGGAACTTCCTGACAGTAAGGGCTGTTCGACAGTGGAACACACTCCCTTGGAGCGTAGTGGAGTCTCCTTCCTTGGAGGCCTTTAAACAGAGGCTGGATGGTCATCTGTCAGGGATGCTTTGATTTGGAGGTCCTGCATGGCAGGGGGTTGGACTAGATGGCCCTTGTGGTCTCTTCCAACTTTATGATTCTATGATTCTATAAGCTGTGAAAGCTTTCAACAGTTCTGTTATTTGCTTAATAGTTTAAAGAAGGGGGAAGGAAGTGGGAGAATGTGGCAACATCTTTAAAACTAACTGGTTTTTATTTTAGCATGAGCTTACATGGATATAAATCCACTTCTTCAGATGAAGTACTGAGTGGTATTAATGCCTCAGGTATAAAGCATATTTATAGAATTGTGGGAATGGGATAAAATGTAATAGGGTCCAGAAAGAAGTAAATCATGCTCTTTGCCTTAAATCTTCAAAGAGCTGGGTGAAGTGATGCTAATCCTTCAGATCTTTACAGTCATCAGTTTGTATTGGTGGGTGAAAGCAATAAATCTGCCTACCAAAAGTCAGTTTCCATGGGTTCAAACCTATCTTTGAGAAGATTTATTTTGTTATATGAGCAGTAGCAAAGACTCTGTATTAATATATGCAGTGTGCCCTGAAGCCATTGTCTTTGTTCATACTTCTGCTAATGGATTGGAATTTGTGAATATAGTCCAGTTCTGCTGTTTCGCTTTCTAGCCTTCCTTTCTAATTTCCTTGTTCCAAGTTTGCAACCTGTAAATCCCTTTCTGTATAACCAGGGAGGTTGAAATGTTCTGTAACAAGGAGAATGCTGAATGGACAAGAATCTTAGGATAAATCTACACTGTAGAATTAATGCAGTTTTTATTAATGCACCATTTTAAGTGCTGTAGCTCCATCCTATTAATCATGGGATTTTTAGTTTTATATGTCTTTAGCTTTCTCTGCCAAAGAGTGTTTAACTTACATATCCCAGGATTCCTTAAACATGGAGCCATAGAAGTTGAACTGGTGACAAGTTGCATTATCTCTACACTGCTGGTGTATCATAGAATCATAGAGTTGGAAGAGACCAGAAGGGCCATCCAGTCCAACTCCCTGCCTTGCAGGAACTCTCCATCAAAGCATCCCTGACAGATGGCCATCCCGCCTCTGCTTAAAGACCTCTAAGGAAGGAGACTCCACCACCCTCCGAGGGAGAGAGTTCTACTGCCGAACAGCCCTTACTGTCAGGAAGTTCCTCCTAATGTTGAGGTGGAATCTCTTTTCCTGGAGCTTGCATCCATTATTCAGGGTCCTGTTCTCTGGAGCAGCAGAAAACAAGCTTGCTCCCTCCTCAATGTGACATCCCTTCAAGTACAATTGCTGGGGTTTTTTTTCCCTATACCACTACATTTATTTTTTAAAAAAACTTGTAAACTGCCTTGTGTCCTATTTTGGGATAAAGGCAGGATATAAATGGAAAAAATAAATATAAGTCAATAAATAAATAAATACAAATGAGATACTTCATCATGCATGTTAAAATGATGATTGCAGTACTCCATATGTCTGCTGCATATGTGCAATCAAATAATAATAATAATGTTTATTTATAACCCGCTCCTCTAGCAAAGTAATCGGAGCAGGGTACAACAAGGTTAAAAAATACAGACTAAAACAACTATCATGCCCCTTCCCGACCCCCCCCCCTTATAATTAGATTAAACCAGCAAATATTAAAATTGACAACAGTTAAAAACAAAGTGAAATCTCATGAACAATTCTTGTGCAAATAAGCAATAGATGAAATCAAGAAAGTTAAATAAAGGGGGCAACCAAGGTTATCTACCCAATTTCTGTTTCAGAGTCGGGAATTGATGATTTTTTCAGGGGAAGGCCTGCTGGAAGAGATGCATCTTTAAAGCTTTTTTGAAACTAGTAAGTGATGTAATAAGATGCATCTCATCCAGCAGGTTGTTCCAAAGCTTGGGAGAGGTAACTGAAAAAGTCCTCTTGAGCTTGCTGTTCCTGCAATCCCAATGAATCAAGTGGTACATTGAAGGAGTTACCCTGTGATCAGGCCCCCAATCATCCCTCTTATGTTTGATACCAATTTAATATTAAAAGAGACATTGAGGTGAGTAACTAGCGAGTGACCTGTAAAGGCAAGGTGGAAACCTGGCCATAAATTCTGCTGGTTCCAGCAAGGGAATAAGCAAGGCACCCACCACAATGAGATCACTGAAGGCATCAGCATAATCCTTTGTATCCGGATGGGAGTCTGGCCAAAGGAGATGGTTGTGTATACACAGATAAAGGACACTTCTCTAGTAGCAGAGGATTCTCATTGTCTGAAATATTCACACCAATCATCCAACATTTACTACAGCTCCCAACCATTTTTTACTCCTGGAAAACCATTTAGCTGAGAGTTAATCTATTCATCTTGATGAATACTGCCTTGGGACATAATTTTAAGTACATATACCACCACCTGGATAATAGCAATTTGTCCAGTTTGTAACTGGCCAGATACTCTGTCGGTTCTACTAGACTCTTCAATAAGCTGGCAACCCCTCTTGTCAAGGCAGCTATTGAGCCTTCTAAACACCCATCAGTTTGAAGCACACTTCAAAATTGGTCAGGTTTCACCATTAGAAAGGCCTCCACTATTCACCTTTTCCCACCTTTGCTTCATTAATTCTCGTGTGAGTGTGTGGGTGTGCATGTGGGGTTGATTATTTTCCTAATAAAATTACAAAAACCTGTTTGGAATTGCCTCTGGAGTTCTGTGTGTTTTGGAACCATTATATAAAGGGCTGATTCCAAGACTGACTGTTGCCTGGGCCAAAATATCATTTGAATTATTAAAATTCCCCTAAAGCATATGTATTTGTTGGTGCCCTCCCGGGACCCCAGCTTTTTGGGTAACAAAGGCACTGACAAATAGGGGCTGTACAGACCACCCAAAAAAGGCAGGCCATAGGCTGGGTGAGGGCCAGGGCAGTCTCACCCGCAGCCCCAGAGGCCCCGATCAACCACTTTTCCAAGCCTTGGAGAAGCGGCAAAATGCAGGCGGGGGAAGGGGAGAAAGGGACCTCTTCCGCATCTCTGGCGTGGCCATGTAAAGGCTGTGCGTGGCATTTCGGAGCTCCTTTTCACAACACTGAAAGGGCGTCCCAAGCACCCTGCAGCGTCGCAATGTCAGGCACACGCTGGTCTGTATGGATGCGGCATGCGCCATGACGCCTTCATCGCACACGCATATGGATGGTGCAATTTCAAAATGGTGCTGCCCATACACACTAGGGCTGGAGAGTGTGCGGATGCTGTGCTCTCCCCACCCCTACTAACGGCATAGAATGGCCCTTTTGGGCCGTCTGTATAGTTGCACACCACTAATGAATTTGCATCTGCATGTACGGTTGTTAACCTGCAGAACTCTGCTTACACTATGAACTGAAATTATGCCACAAACCAAGAAGTATAGTCACATGTGTAAGTCAATTCAAACATGTGCAAGACATCAAAGGGACACCTTCCTTCCTGTTTTTCAAAAAAATAAAGAAGGACTTCTAGACACATCTTTCTTTTCACTTTTTTGTATTTTTTGATAGTCCATGGATCCTCTGGAGAGTCCAAGGTGCAGAAGAGTGTCCCCTAGACCCACTGTAGTTGCCCATTCATACTATAACTCGAGGGCAAGGGAACCAGGTTGAATTCCCTTCCAGACTCCCCATAGGCCCACAACCCCAGAAAAAAAAAATCCAAAAGTGTGTGTGGTGTATTGAGTGTGGTGAAGTCTCCCTCTTTGGAGGTGTTTAAACAGAGACTGGATAGTTATTTGTCAGGAGGGCTTTGATTGCCTACCCAGAGGGGTGGGATACAAATGAATTGTTGTTGTTGTTGTTGTTGTTGTTGTTGTTGTTGTTGTGTCTTCTTGTATGGTAGAAGGGAGTTGGCTGCCCCTTGCGTCTCTTCCATTTCTCTGATTCTATGTGTGATCCAGAATGGTTTCATGATTTCCCATCTCTTTATGCTTTTTAGCCTACATTCACATGGTATGAGCTTGGAAATTTTCCACCAGATGGTGCTCTTGCTAAATAATTCAAAACATGGTTTGTTTTTTTTCTCCATGCTAAGCATTCACTGGATTGGACTGTTTGGTGTCAGAATGATGAAGATGGATGTTGAGACTCTGGAAGCTATATTCACTGCATTCACCTGTCTCTCTTAATCTCTGCTTGAGATATATGACTTCTCTCTTTTCATTAGATGTGATTCACCCTGACAGGACTGAGATGAGCAACCCAACTGGTTCTGGATCCAATTTAAATTTACCCTGATACTATATCAGGGTTATGTCATATCAATCTCTGTTTTGGGTTGACAACTGAACCAAGACCAAATCTGGACACTGTATAAACAGCCAAATGCAACTAGGTGTGATGGACACGCACACACAATGTGTAAGGTACATCCACACACAAAACACAATGCATATCCATGCATAATGGCACTACAGGCACAAATACATTTCTGAAATCTTAGAGTCACAGAATCATAGAATCCTAGAGTTGGAAGAGACCAAAAGGGCCATCCAGTCCAACTCCCTGCCATGAAGGAACTCTCCATCAAGGCATCCCCGGCAGATGGCCATCCAGCCTCTGCTTAAAGACCTCCAAGGAAGGAGACTCCACCACTCTCTGAGGGAGGAGTGTGCTCTATTGCTGAACAGTCCTTACTTTCAGGAAGTTCCTCCTAATGTTTAGGTAGAATCTCTTTTCCTGTAGCTTGCATCCATTGTTCTAGGTCCTTTTCTCTGGAACAGCAGAAAACAAGCTTGCTCCCTCCTCAATATGACATCCCTTCAAATATTTAAACAGGGCTATCATATCAACTGGAGCATGTCCAAAGTAGGGCAACTAAAATGGTGAAAGGTCTGGAAATCATGCCCTATGAGGAATGACTTAGGGAGCTGGGAATGTTTAGCCTGGAGAAGAGAAGGTTAATAGCCCTGTTTAAATACTTGAAGAGATGTCACATTGAGGAGGGAGCAAGCTTGTTTTCTGCTGCTCCAGAGAACAGGACCTGGAACAATGGATGCAAGCTCCAGGAAAAGAGATTCTACCTGAACATTAGGAGGAACTTCCTGACAGTAAGGGCTGTTCGACAATGGAACACACTCCCTCGGAGTGTGGTGGAGTCTCCTTCCTTAGAGGTCTTTAAGCAGAGGCTGGATGGCCATCTGTCGGGGATGCTTTGATTGGGAGTTCCTGCATGGCAGGGGGTTGGACTGGATGGCCCTTGTGGTCTCTTCCAACTCTGTGATTCTATGATTCTATGATCACCTCTTAACCTTCTCTTCTCCAGACTAAACATACCCAGCTCCCTAAGGCGTTCCTCATAGGGCATGGTTTCCAGATCCTTCACCATTTTAGTCACCCTGCTTTGGACAAGTTCCAGCTTCTCAACATCCTTTTTGAATTGTGGTGCCCAGAACTGGACAAAGTATTCCAGGTGAAGCCTGACCAGAGCAGAATTGAGTGGCACTATTACTTCCCTTGATCTATACTTCTATTGATTCAGCCTAAAATCACATTGGCCTTTTTAGCTGCTGCATCATAGATGACTCATGTTCAACTTGTGGTCTACTAGGACTCCTAGATCCCTTTCACAGGTAGTCTCATACATTATATATGGATGTGTTAACTACCTCATCACTCCAGGACCCTTTTGCATTTCCTTTTGCACCACAAGACAAAGGAGAAACCAGCTCTTTCTGCCTACCTCTTGGCATGCTCCCAGCCAACTTCATTGTTCATCCACCCTGGGGTTCTCCTCATGCAATCACTGTTTTTGTTACCCTAAATGTAAAGCCATCAACCAGTCTGAAATCCCATTGTCAATTCCTGGGAAGAACATAAGTTTTTTGTTACCTTGCAAGATAGCATATCCTTTGAGGCTAGGCACTCAGATATAAATATTGGTCCAAAATCCTAGCCTCCCCATGCACACAGCACACTTACAGTTAGTCCTCAGTCTGTGTGTTGTGTATAAGCTGTGTAGCCCTCAGACCTTCAGTCTGAGCCACTTCCACTTTCCATGGTCTACTCTTTGCACAGATAATCATCAACCCTCTATGTTTCACTATCCAATTTCCATATTTCCATTTCTATTAGCTCTGAATGCTATGTCTGTTTGAATTACTATTATTTTTATGATTATGATTATGATTGCATTGTTGCATATTTCTAAATAAAACCTTCTTCATTCACCCAAACTTGGAGTCCTTCACAGTGACTACTGGTATACACAGATGCCAACTATCCTAAAGTTACCCAGTCTCTTGCAAGCCTGAGCTAATTCCCTCAATATTTAAAGAGAAGCTAATATGCTTGGTGGAAACCCCTCAGTCCTTCTCCTTTCTTTGGGTAATTGGGCTGGTACTGAAAAAAAGATCATGGGTTGAGGCCAATGCTTTGTTTTCCATTTTGTATTATAGTACTACTCAAATAGAACTATTGATGTAGTTTTACTTCAGAGGAAGTAATAGTGCCATTCTATTCTGCTTTGGTCAGACCTCACCTAGAAGCCTGCATCCAGTTCTGAGCACCACAGTTTAAGGAGAATATAGACAAGAACACATCCAGAGAAGGGTGACCAAGATGATTAAGGACTAGAACCCAAGCCTTATGAGGAATGACTTTGAAGCTAGGTATGTTTGTCCAGAAATGACTCAGATAGCCATATTTAAGTACCTGAAGAGATGTCACGTAGAAGGTAGAATTATCTTATTTTCTCATGTTCCAGAGACCAGAAACTAAATGGACATGGAATGACTTATGTAATAAAATATTCCTGTAATGTATACTTTATTTTGCAGATAAATTAAAACATACAAGATTAAGTATAAACAATTCCAAAAAAGGAAAAGAGTTACAGACTAAGTGAGTTCAAGGACTTTCTTAATTTATTATTTTAAGGTTCCAAGGGCCTTATGTCTCATTTTAAGTTTAATGAATTTTATACCTCCAATTCAAAATCGTTGGACCTTATGCTTTGGTAAATCAATAAACTTGTGTTCTATTTGACATGAATATATTATTGCTTCTTTTATGTACAACTTGCTTATAGCAGGACAACCAAAATTTAAGAGATGCTATATCTTACAATGTGATCGATTTTAACCTGTACTCATGACAAGAGGCTGCCAGTAGAACAGAATATGGAAAAACAGAATAGTTCCAAATTGGCAAAGGGATGAGGCATGGCTGTATACTATCACCCTATTTTTTCCAAGATATATGCAGAAAATAAAATACACATATCAGGCTTACATTCAGATTCAGGAAGAGTGAAGATAGGGGAAAGGAACATTAACAAACAAAGATATGCAGACAAGACAATACTACTAGCAACCAACAAGGACCTGGAGCAATTACTGAAGAAGGTTAAGGAGGAAAGCATGGTAGGCTTAATGCTGTACCTTAAGAAATGACCATGGAAAATCTACAAGAATTCATCCTAGATAATGAGAAAATTGAAATAGGCAAAGAGTTCCCGTACTTTGGATCAAATATTCACCAGAGCGGAGTGATAAAGCAGTAGGACTGGTAAGGGCAGCTATGAAAGAACTGGACAAGATCCTAAAGTACAAACATATAGCTCTGAACATTAACATGAAGATAAATTCAAGTCATTTTATTCCCCAACACCATGTGTAGAGGTGAGAGCTGGACAGTGAAAAAAGCTCATAGGGAGAAAATCAACTCATTTGAGATATGATCCTGGAGGAGAGTGCTGAGGATGCTGTGGACAGCCAAGAAGAGAAACAATGAATTCTAGAACAGATCAAACCTGGAAGCCAGGATGATAAAATTAAGACTGTTGTATTTTGGAAAGGCGTGAGTAATTAGAAAAGACAATAATGCTGGGAAAAGTAGAAGACAGCAGAAAGGAAGGAAGACCACACACTGGATGGTTAGACTCAATCAGGGAGGCCTTGGGCCTGGGCCTACAGGACCTGAGCAGAGAGGTTGAGGAAAGGGGGTCTTAGAGATGTCTCATTTATTGGGTCATCATGAGTTGAGGTCAACCCAAGGGCTTTTAGCAACAACAACAACAAAATTAAATTTGTAGGATTATTTGGAAATTTGTAGCCTTAACCGTTGTTTCAATTAGATTATTGGTTATTCTTATAAAACTTATGAAAACTTATTGCCCTCTAGTTTCATATTTATGGCACTATTATATAGTTTGTTATTTGTTAGAGTAACAAAATATTGGCATTTTTGTATGCAGATAAATGTTTATTATATTGTTCAGCACCAGACTTTTCTATGGCTCCTTCAAGGGTATAAACAACCAAAGAACAATAACAATGTAAATTATTCTGTCAGGAAGGCATTTTCTCTGTTTGGATAATGGTTTAAGAAAGATTGCAGGGAACACCTATCTATGGTCTCTCCTTTTTCCTATGGCCTCAGTGAGGAAGATGGCTAAACAAGTATCTACTATGGTGGCTGATGAATTTTGGAAACTCTAGATCTGATGATTTCGGTGGTGTTGTGTAATCAAGGACCAGCCAGCCAGCCAACTGAGATAAGAGATTTCACATAAACTTTAAGGAGCAGGTTATAAATACCTGGGGGTGTATTATCGATCTTTATTTCATGTTGTGAATATGAGCAGGAAAGGATGTGACATGTTAAATATAATCTGTCTGGAAATGATGCAGGCACCAACAAGCGGCACCATGTTCTCTGGGAAAGTCCTCAGTGCCAAATATTTTTATGCATGATTTATATGGGACATTGTGCATTTCCATAAGACACATTTAAACTAAAGAAAGAGGAACATTCTCAACCTTTAGAACTGTGCTATAAAACAAAAACAAAAAAATCAGCACAGCAGGCTTAGAGGTTCTTGACCCGGAGCAGAACATTTGAGAAATCAATGCTGTGTCAAGTTTAAATATGAGTTATGTTATTCTTGAACAACATGAGCAGCAGCAACAACAATGTAATAGGTAGGAGTTAAGAACAGGTGGCATTAAGATATAAATATGTAAAAACTCCTGTTGGGCAATTCTTTATTAAACTTTCAGTCTGTCTTGGCACAACTCACTGCAGCATCATGTCTACCAACATGTTTACTAAGTGATAGAAATTTGCAGGAGGCTATTGTCACCTGCTGGATCCCCTTAATCTCAGTTGCTAGAGTCACAAGTAGGGTTCTCTTCTTCTGACATCTCATCCGATTCTAAGAAACTGGTGGGATATGCCACTCTGGAATCTATTTAATCAGTTAATTAATAAATTGATTATGATCTTACTTTTCTCCTGACATGGTACCCAAGCCTGCTGCTAAATAGTCTAATACAAGATAAAACTAAAAACCTGATGATAAAAAATACAATACAATTGCACAAGATAACATATGTAAATGAATTCATTTTAAACTGTGTCAAACCATTTTTAGGAGATAACATTAAAAATACATTCCCTACCAACCCATAAAAAGACTCCTCAAAACCACTAAATAGAAAGGTCATTGCTTACTAGCAAAGCAACAACAGAGAGGGGTCCAGCCTAGTCTCCCATGGAAGGGAATTTCAGAAGCTGGGAGCAGACACTAAAAAGGCTCTCTTCTGTGTCCTTAGTAGATGAGCCGAAGGATACATCTACACTCTAGAAATAATGCAGTTTGATGCCACTTTAAGTATTGTAGCTCCTTCCTATTGAACACTGAGATCTGTAGTTTTACAAGGGCTTTAGTCTTCTCTGCCAAAAAGTGCTGGTGCCTCTTATAAACTAGAAATTCCAGGATTCCATGTCATGGTAGTTCAAGTGGTGTTGAACTACAGTACATTATTTCTACAGTGTAGATGCACCCTTAGATGATGGTGGGACCAAGAGAAAGCCTTCCCACAAAGATCTTAAGACTTTGGTAGTTTCACAGAAGAAATGTACGGTATTCAGACGTTTCAGGTTTCTCTCTGTAGGGAAAAAAATCATTTTTAATGTGGAGTCTGGAGATTGAAAAAGTTACATTTTTGAACTACAGTTCAAAAGTTGAACTCTCAGCTTCAGTGGAGATGATGATGATGATGATGATGATGATGATGATTTGTATCCCACCTCTCCCTGTGTTGGATCGCAATGGCAACCCCCCTCTGAAGAAACTTGTCAAGAAAACCCCATGACAGGGATGCCCTCATGTCACCATAAGTCAGAAATGACTTGAAGGCATGCAGCAACAACAACAACAACATGTGTGCCACCTTTTTTATTCTCAGCTCTAAGTTTTAAATGCTTTTCAATTATTTTAAATTAGTACTGTTTTTAATGAGATCTTGAATATTTAAAACCTTTTCATTGTAATAATTATTTTAACTATAGTTTTTAAATACAGACATATATACACACAATGAGCTGCCATGGGCCCAATGCCGGGAGAAAAATATGTATAAATACAGCTTAAAATTGGTGAGGGGTAGTAGAACTCTCTTTTGCATATTTGGTGAACACTTCTTTTAAGCAATTAGAGGTTCACAAAGAACACAGGATTGAATAACCACTTTGGACAGTGTTCATTTCTGGGAAGGTGACAGTACTCTCTGGAAAATGTAGCTTCTCTCTTGGTAAAGGCTTTAAAAATGGATATTTGTATGTTAACCTTTATGACCAGTAATATGTGATTTCTCCATTAGGGATGGATAGAATATTAGAATTCAATAACTGGGAGAAAAATGAATTTCTTGAGTGCTGGAGAACCTTCACAAGGAGAACATTGGATAAGCAAAAGTTTCTAGTGCTTAAGACTTATTTTGTGTGGAAAATGCATATCATTGTATAGAACACAGCATTTTCTGCACAGAACATGAGTTCCCTCCATTTTGGGCAGAAAACTCTTTTTTCTTTTTTTTCTTTTTTTTTTGCTTTAAAGTGAAAAATTTTTTTTGTATACAAAAATAAGTTATAAGGTTTGAATAGGTTTTTAAAAATGTGTAATTTTGAATGGCTTTCTTTTAGTGAGGGAAAAAAATGGTCAAATTACACATTCTTCCCTATGAAAATGAAATGTATAAAGATTTAAATCCTTGCATAACTTCGCTAACTGCTTTATCACACTAGGGGGCAAACAGCATTTCAACAAGAGTTAAATGAGAGTTAAACAGGAAGTATCCTCTGATAAACATGGGGCATTTCCTGTTTAACTCTCATTTAACTCTCGTTGAAATCCTGTTTGCCCCCTAGTGTGATAAAACAGTAAGAGAGATGTTGTGGTTTAAGTGTTAGATTAGAATAGTGGGAGATCGATGGAAACCCACTTGTCACAGTCTCTCACCTTCAGAAGAGAGTCTTGACCTCTGAACAAATCTTGTTGAGAAGCCCCTGTGATAAGTTATCCTATGGTCACCATAAGTTGGAAGCAACTTGAAGGCAGATAAAAAATAACAATAACTCCCACTATTTCCTATTGGTAACCCAAGGGTTTTTGATGAGTGAAGCATTCCAGTGCACATGAAATTAGTCAGATGTCACAACTCTTTGGAAGAGACCCTACATGGACCATGATAACAGCTGTTCCTCAAACAGAATAGCTGAAAACATCATGCCATGCTCCCACAATCTTCCTTCCCATCCTTCGCCACAGGGAGATATATGGTCAGTGACTTCCCTGCATGGAAGGAGGTTGGACAGGGTGGCCTTTGTGGTCTCTTCCAACTCTATGATTCTATGGTCCTCAAGTTACATAATGGGACTATGCCTCAGAAGGTAATGGATTTTCCTATTTTGGAGGTCTAACAGAGGTTGGATGGGCATCTTGAGGAGCGTTGTGTGTTCCTGCATGGCAAGGGTTGGATCAGTTGGACTTTGTGTTCCCTTCCAACTCTAAGATTCTATGAGTCTTCAAGACACAAGGCATGCTGCTAATTGCTAGCTCTGATGGCTTTTAAAAGCACAAGGCCCACTCATGTGCTGCTTCTACACTGATGAAATAAATTGGCCAAGACTTGCATTTTCTTTATCTGTGGAGACCCCACAATGACCCCGTTAAGGCCACACACTTGAAACACTTTGAAGCAACCAGACACATGCTCCTTCCTGGTGAATTTGCTGGTTTCCCCCTTCCTAGGCTGCATCAACCTAGGAACCCATAGCCTTTATGGTTTGCCTCTCAATCTAATGGTCATTGTGCACTCTGATGGGATGCCTCTCCATCCAATCCCTCTTCCCTCTTTGCTGCCCCAGTGGGTGAAGGAGGGAATTGTAAGTGTACACACACATCCACACGCACACACACATGATGGAAAAGAAAAAAGAAAAGTGCATTTAATTTATCTTTTATTTATGACTATATCCAGCCATGAGAGCAGTGGTGAGGGGTTAGATTGAGCTACCCTTTCCTCTTCCTCCGCCCCCCCCCCCGCCTCACCCAAGTGTCCAGAGACTGCAGCGCATTCATTCCCTTTTTCTCCTTGATCATTCACTCATTCACTATCTCTCCCTCCCTCCATGCATATATTCCTGATCTCTGCAGGAGCAAAGACCCACTCTGTAACCTAAATATTTTCTATTTCTATTTGTGTGTGTGCTTTAAATGAAGTTGTTCCTGAGAGCCTACATTTTTGTGTTCAAGTCCAGTGATGGTCAAGCACAGAATCTAGAGCACAGAACATACTCTGTGTGGATCTAGCTTTAAAAAGTGTTCAGAAATAGCTGTTGTAGCTGAAAACCTTTTGGACTGTATCCCTCTCCAGTTCTCTTATGGTTGAATATTCAATGAATTAAGAAAACATGGCGACAGACAGAAGGCTTGCTGGATCCAATCAGTCCCACCCACTGAATACTTTTCCCACTTGCACACCAACATCACTATGGAATACAGTCAACAAGCAACAAGTGAATATCTGGATTTTCCACTCAAATCCAGAGTAAATCACCACTTTTTTTTCTTCTGGATTAAAATCTTGAGGCTCTTAAAAGGCCTGTATTTTGCCTGTATTGGGCTGTATGGCATCTGGATAGTCTGCTCTTTAAACAGAGTGAGACTGCTTTATTTGCCCATGTAGACAAGCCCATGGAAGATATATCCAGCCATAAAAGCTAAATGGACATCCAAAGAAAGCCTATATATAATTAAGAGACACTCACTGGAATGCTCTAGGATCTGTTACATGATGTGACTTTAAGCATATCTAGGTAAATAGCAGAGGCACTAAGAAACCTCTTTACTGAATGGTGAAGATGCATAAAGGAAAACCATCAAGACCTCCCAACGTGCATCAGTGCACAATGTGCAAAGGTCACAGTGTGCATTGCACACCAATGTGCATTGCACACCAATGTGCATTGCACACCAATGTGCATCAGGCACTTTGCTGATTCTGCTATGTAGTAACGTAACAGCAGTCCTCTAGTAGATACAGCAATTATGTAACTGCACAGTCCTAATTCCTTCAGACACAAGTCCACTAACTGAGATCTAAGGCCTAAACAAGTGTTACTGCTGGGAATTACCATCAGCACAGTGCCTTTATAACAGCTTTCAACAATATTTAGTTGACCACTGTTGGAGACAGATTTCTGGGCTTCTTCTGATGACTGAGAAGACTTTCTCCTTACTCATATGTTCTTCTAGGGCTGACTAGTCTTACTCCAAATAATTTTCCTTTCTTTCTCTGTATCATACCTCCTGCTCTAAGATAACCCTAATAATTTCTGAGACATTTTCTAGGTGTACACAGTTTACCATTGTTCACAATATATGGTGAAGACAAAAGTAAGATTAGAAAGTAATCCCTCCCTCAATTTCTGCTGGCACTGTAGGACACTGCAAAGTCCATGCTCACTAAAGTTTCATCAGAGAGAAGGGATGTGGAAATAATTACATTTTAATAACTGGCTTTTGAAAATATTTTTGCTAACTTCAGCTCATACAAAATGCCCAGGGTTACATTTTGGAGTATAATATATTATTCGAGGTTGATTTATTGTGCATTGACTTCCAGCCTATTTTCAGGAACAATGGTAGTTGCTGATCATTAACTGAAAAAGCCAAAATAGGTGGGCCATAATGATTTTTTCATTTCTAAAAGGTTTTGGCTTGACTTGAATACTTTTCCCCTGTATTGTTGTGTTCTGTTTGGCTGTTTTTAAAATCTCCCTGCATTTTTTTTAGTATTGTTTTGCCATGGATTTTTAGCTGTTGTTGCAGAGCACTTCAAGAGGCCCTTTGTGGGCTGGAAGGCAGGATATGCATTTTTCTTTTTTCATAATAGGTTGTACAAATAAACAGAATATCAACCCAGCCACATAGAGACTTCCCACCTCTGTTTTCATGCTTTTTATTCAGTCAGTTATTTTATTATTCTCCACCAGGGGGAAGATGTAGACTAGGACAGACAAAAGGACATTTCTTCAGGTTCAAGTTCTTTCTTGCTTTCCTTTACAGCAACAAATATTAAGCGAAATATATTAGGCATTCTAATGAATCAAAAGCAATAGGAAATTATTAAAATTATTAAAAAGATGGGTTAACCACTTGCAAACAAAAATAAAATTAAACAAAATAGAGCAGTAAAGTTCATTCAGCACACATACACACACACACACACTGAAAAGTTTATGAGTTTTCAACAAAAGCCAGATTAATATGCAAAGGTCTCTTTAAGCAAAATCTGGGGATCACACATATTTTAAGCAGCTCTGCATTCCACCATCTTGCGGAAACTTTTCTGAAAGCTGTCATCCAGGAAGGCATACAAGAATGGGTTTAAGCAAGAGTTGGCATAGCTCAGGCTGGTGATGAAGTAGGAGATGCCTATGACCACTGGAGTCTGGGGCACATCCGTGGTCAAAGCCACAATGGTGGCCAGATGAAATGGTGTCCAGCAGAAAAGGCATACAGCTAAAACAATGAAGACCATGATGGTGACTTTCTTTTTGGCTTTGTCAAGGGCTTTAGCATTTGAGTTCAAACGGGTGTTCCTCAGTTTGTATAACATCATAATATAAAGGATGCAGAAGGTAGACACAGGGATGGCAAAGCCCAAGATGAGAGTGTAGATCCTGCTAGCTTTGAACCAAAATCTCTCAGGTGTGGGGAAATTGAGCCCACAGCTTGTGATGTTTAAGCCATCTTTGTAGACATTGGCAAAGACAAAGAATGGGGAGACAATGATAGTCACAAGGAACCAAATGCCAACACTAATGATGCGGGCTGCCCGGTAGGTACGATGAGGCATCCGTTTAGACCTGATGGTAGCCAGGACCACTAAATATCTATCTATGCTCATCACAGTCAGGAAATAGATGCTGGAGAATATGTTGTAGTGGTCAATGGACAGGATGACTTTGCAAAGGATTTCCCCAAAGGGCCAGTAATGGAGAAGATGTTCGGCAATGTTAATGGGAAGGACCAGCGTAAACAAGTCATCTGCTATGGCTAAGTTAAGGATGAACATGTTTGTTACTGTCTTCATCTTTGGAGCTTTTAGGATCACATAGATGACGGCTGTGTTGCCTGTCAGACCCATGGCACAGATCACCGAGTAAATCACAGGGATGATCACATAGAAGTCTGGAGACTGTTCATAGGATGTGAAGTTAATGTTTGTAGCATTGTTGATGCAGCAGGATTTGCTTGTTCCATAGAAAGTGATGTTCAGTTCTCCTCCCTCAGATGAATTTGCCATATCTCCACAGTCTATGGATTTTTCTTCAGATTATACTGTAGATGAACAGAGATGAAAATAGCCCAGCCATGGTATAATGATATTCCAAAACAACTGGTGGCACTGGAAAGGTCTAATAGAAAAACACAATAGGGAGACTTTTATCAAACTTCTTGGATCAATTAGGGTTAAAAAGTATCAGCACCCATATAAAAATGTTCACCAGATGTCTGGAGCAAAAGACGACTAGAAAATTAAAATGTTAATGTTAATAAGACATAGGACAAGGGATTCAAACTATAGGAAAAGATATTCTACCTAAACATTAAGAACATCTATATGTTCCGAGTTAAAAATACAGTCTTCCTTTGAACTGTAACTGTTCTACACAAATATCTATCTCAGGATTAACTGATTAAAACTAAACTTCTCTTGTTTGAAATGAATGTTGATTAACTCTTGTGACAAACCTATATACTCTATGCTATATCATTTATATACTCATTCCTTGCCTTCTTTGTTGCATGAGAAATGGAGACAAGACTATTTTCTATTGAGTCATAGCATCTAACTCTCCATGGAACTACCTGATGACAATGAAGAGACTGATAGCCCATCCATGCCAGCCAAAAATTCATTCACACATAGGGATGCAGTCACTGCCAAAAGCCCTGCAGAAAAAGAACGGGACAGAAAAGGACAGTCAGAATAAAATATGCTGGTTAAAAATAAAAAGAAAAAAAATCCAAACTTGGATAACCCTCATTCCCCAAATGCATTCTAAGCTTAGTTGATACATTCCCAAATCAATTCCAAACATGAAAATGTTGCCATTCCATCTGATGCATGCCCCCTTAATCACCCAAACCTACATTGGAAAGCAAACTTCCCAAATGAAAAGAATGCTAAAGGTAGAGGGAGAGGCTTTTCTTTAAGTTTCATCCTTACCTTTTGTGGAGTTTTAGGGTCACTGCTCACCTACCTGATAAAATTCCTTGACATTCAGCAAACAGGAGACAGAGATCCTCTCACTGCCATCCTAGCTTTGCAGGGAACAGAGAAATGAGCAGCCCCATTAGACTCCGGCGACAAAGTTCCTGTGATTTTCCTCCTCCCATCCTTCTTATTTTATGGACAGCCACAATGAAGCCAGTTCAGCCAGGTTAGGAGGTCCTACTTTGTCACTTTTCAGACTTTCCATTCCCACTAGTTCTTCTGTGTGCTCCTCATCAATCCAGCATTATGTTTGCCTTCTTTGACTCCAGCATCAGCTTCCCAGCTGGTTTGCGCTGTTCAGACTCTCCTCTTTAAAGCTGCTGAGGATCACTCAGCTGATGCTGTATATTCCTGCTACACACACACACACAGACAGACACACACACACACACGTATGTCTCTCTGTGTATAAATAAACTACAAATGAGCTGGTATCATACTGGGCAATGATTAGTTTCATCTGCTTTCATCTGCTTAACTAACAACTACCCTAGTGGCACTACAGAACTCCAGATGGATAGAATCTGCTTCTTCCTTTTCATTTTTTTAAACAAGGAGAAACAGTCAGTTGCTCATTTTTGAAACAAGGAATGCTCAGTCGTACAAAATGTACCTGCAAATAACATAGCCTCACAGCAACGTCTGACTCCCATCTTCCCCTTTTAAAGGACATTTGTCCAGATGTGGCATTTTGGAAATTAAGGAAAAGTACAGCTTCACAGACACACAGACACCCACACCATTACAGGGGGAATTATTTCTTGACAAAAGCACACATTTCTGTGTCTGGCCCCCATCCAGCTGGGACAAGTGGGAAAAATTCAGACTCTTGGGCCAAAAGGTAGAACTGACCGTAGGGTGAAAGATAGTTTGGGGAGGGGACCACATTTGTACTTCATGTGTCATGTGTTAACATATTGGAAAGGAAAAGTGTGCCATCTAACTTTGACAGTAGAGGATCATGAATCTCCCTCTGTTTTCCCTCACCACAATCCACCAGTGTCTGCCCTGTTTTCCCAGATTTTTTTTAAAAAAAAGATAAATGGATATAATGTAGCCTGAAGTGATGGGGTATCTATTTGTCTATATTTCGGAGAGAGCCAGCATGGTTAACTGGTTTGAAGTGGTTGGACTAGGACTCTGGGAGACTAGGAACTGTGTCCTGTTTCAGCCATAGAAACTCACTGGTTGACCTTAGAGAGGTCTTTCAGCCCCGGTTAAAGGCAATGTCAAACCTTCTTTGAAGAATCCTTGCTCAGCAAATCCTGATAGGGTTGCCAGAAGTCCTGCTAGGCACATAATGACAACAACTGTTAGGCACATAATAACAACAATGTATGGATTTACAAGTATTTCTGTTACATGACTCAATCTCACTGCTCAAAGTGGTCTACAGGTTTATTTAAAATCTACAGTCAGGAATCAAATGCTGAAAAACAGCTAAAAAGTTAAATGGAGCAAAAAAAAGTTAAATGGAGCAAACTTTCACTAAAACTGAATTACAGTGTTTTCAACAGTCACATGAAAATAATCAACAAGGGTTATAAAACAATGAATTGTGAGAAGGGTACTTCTCAGTGGTCTCCCATAGGTGCCCATCTCATGTTAGAAGGATTCTGTGCAGGGTTTTTAAGGAAGATCTTTAAAACTAGGTATGTTTATGAATGCAGTCCTTGGGATTTCAAATCCTGAGCCATATGAGACTTTACAGAAAACTGGATGGATATTCATTAATTCTGTTGAGATGTGTCCCTCGGTACAGCCAGCATGTTGTTGTGGTTTGAGTGCTGGACTAGGACTGCAGGGCTGTATCTGCACAGCAGAAATGATGCAGTTTGAAACTGCTGTAGCTGCCATGGTTCAATGCTGTGGAATTCTGGGATTTATAGTTTGTTGTGGCACCAGAGCTCTCTGGCAAAGAAGTCTAAATATTTCACAAAAGTGGCTAGGGTAACTGAAAAATATAGTGTGACAATAACTAGAGGACCAATATAGTTTGAAAATACTCAGAAGGCCATAGGTTTCCCAGCCCTGATGCGGGTTCCTCGGTGCTGCTTTGGACATCTTGCTGAAAATAATCAGTTCTGGGAGTTCATCAGTTTCTGGGTGAGAGATTATTTCGGAAGTTAGAATAATAAAATAATAGAATCATAGAGTTGGAAGAGACCACAAGGGCCATCCAGTCCAACCCCATTCTACCATGCAGGAATTCCCAATCAAACCATCCCCAACAGATGGCCATCCAGCCTCTGCTTAAAGACCTCCAAGGAAGGAGACTCCATCACCCTCCGAGTGTGTTCCACTGTTGAACAGCCCTTACTATCACGAAATTCCTCCTAATGTTGAGGTGGAATCTCTTTTCCTGCAGTTTGCATCCATTGTTCCACAGCCTAGTCTCTGGAGCAGCAGAAAACAAGCTTGCTCCCTCCACAATGTGTTATCCCTTCAAATATTTAAACAGGGCTATCACATTACCTCTTAACCTTCTCTTCTCCAGGCTAAACATCCCCAGCTCCCTAAGGCGTTCCTCATAGGGCATGGTTTCTAGACCCTTCACCATTTTAGTCGCCCTCCTTTGGACACGCTCCAGTTTCTCCACATCTTTTTTGAATTGTGGTGCCCAGAACTGAACACAGCATTATTCCAGGTGGGGCCTGACCAAAGCAGAATAGAGTGGCACTATTACTTCCCTTGATCTAGACACTATACTTCTATTGATGCAGCCTAAAATAGCATTGGCCTTTTTAGCTCTTGCATCGCACTGTTGACTCATGTTCAACTTGTGGGTCTACTTGGACTCCTAGATCCCTTTCACACCTAGTTTCATTCAGCCAGATGTCCTATATCTATGCATTCCATTTTTCCTCCCTATGTGCAGAACCTTACATTTCTCCACATTGAATTTCATTTTGTTAGCTTTGGCCCAGCTTTCTAGTCTATTCAGGTCACTTTGAATTTTGATCCTGTCTTCTGGAGTATTAGCTACTCCTCCTAATTTGGTGTCATCTGCAAATTTGATAAGTATGCTCCCAATTCTGTCATCCAAGTCCAGCTTAACTTTTATTACTGAACAATGAGTAAAATAATAAGCTCCCTCAAGTGGGGAAAAGATGTCTCTACGTAATACTGCATTCATTCCGCCACCTACATATCTTGCATTCAGGCTTCTTTGTTTAGTGATTGGTCATTGAAAGATGATTTTGTAAATTATAATGCTCCTGGTAAGAAAGCCAAGAACAAAGCCACCTTGAATGCCTTCTTAGGAGAAAAGAGGGATATAAATCCATCCATTCAATCAATCACAGGATATGTGTAAAGACAGGATATTTTATTTAATGGTACATATACAATTAGTTTATCAGTACTGGGCTATCATCTTAAAAACATGGGTATCCATTTTGGGCACATCTGTTCATTAGTAATTATTATAAAATTCAAACTGTGCTACATGGTGCATTAAAGCTCTCCTATTAATCTTCTTTCAAAATATCCACAGGAAAAAAAGATTCCCCAAACAGTCTCAAACATGTCTGGGTTTCACTAATCTGTAAGCTTTGGATAATGCATTGTCCATGCACAATAACTTCAGTCTTCTTTCTGGGATCAAGGACGTCATGAGCTTTCACAACCTGTCTGCCCCTGTCTCATCTAATGAGGACATTTTTGTGCATGGCATTGCTTGAGAGCTTGAGCTGTTATTCCCTCATGCTCAACCTGTTCCAGTAACTGTATATAAAAGTTCATTTCTTAAAGTAGGAAGAAAGGTCACTGCAATTATTGCCCTGATGATAGAAAAACCACTTTCTCTCTCCCATCTGGCATATGGGCACCCTGGGATTTAATGGTAAGGGGTCTGGCTGGCCACACATTTTAAATTGCTAACTATGTAAGGTTAAAATAGGGTTGTTGTTTTTCTTGAAGTTGCAGAGTGGAAAAGTTCCCTATTGCCTTAGCTCCTTGCATCCAACAATCCCATGAAGTGTTTCTTTTGCAGGCCTAAACAGTTGGCATACTTTTATGCTACTGTTCTTTTATCAGTTATGATGAATATGTGTGATTCTTTAATTAAGTTCCATGATGAACAACCAACACAGAAAAAATGTGTCATCCTATTCAAGAGTAACAGAAAACAGTAGGACAGTCTGAATGAGCATCTTGAAAGTATAAACGATTTAGGAATGCCTCAAGGAGGAGGCAGCTATGAAAGAACTACACAACATCCTGAAATATAAAGATCTATCAT
The DNA here is from genome assembly GCA_034509955.1 of Urosaurus nigricauda. Classification (NCBI taxonomy): domain Eukaryota; kingdom Metazoa; phylum Chordata; class Lepidosauria; order Squamata; family Phrynosomatidae; genus Urosaurus; species Urosaurus nigricauda. Next base: position 7,761,286 of record JAOEGL010000004.1, read on the forward strand.
TGTATTCTAATGTTAAGATGGTCCATGCCATCATATGAGGAAAGACATAGGGAGCTGGGTATGTTTAATTTAGAGAAGAGATGGTTAAGGGGTGATATGATAGTGAAGGGGTACCATACTGAGGATGGAGCAAACTTATGTTCTGCTGCTCCAGAGACTAGAACATGGAACAATGGATGGAAGCTACAAGAAACGATTCTAGCTCAGCATTAGGAGGAACTTCCTGACAGTAAGGGCTGTTTGAACACACTCCCACAGAGAGTGATGGAGACCCTTCCTTGGAGGTCTTTAAACAGAGGCTGGATGGCCATCTGTCAGGGATGCCTTGATTGTGATTTCCTGCATGGCAGAATGGGGTTGGACTGAATGGCCCTTGTGGTCTCTTCCAGCTCTAGGATTCTATGATTGTGAAAGCTGAAGAGTGAAGAAAATGGATAGGAAGAAACCAAACTCATTTGAGTTGTGGTGCTGTGGAAGAGTTCATAGAATCATCGAGCTGGAAGAGACAAGAAAGACCATCCTGTCCAATCCCCTGCAATGCAGGAATACACCATCAAAGCATTCCTGACAGATGGCCATCGAGCCATCTATGGACACAGTGGACCACAAAAAAGACAATTAAAAGGGTCCTGGAGCAAATCAGGCCTGAACAATCTCTAAAAGCCAAGTTGACTAAACTGAAGCTGTTGTAGTTTGGCCATATCAGGAAAGGCATAACTAACTAGAAAATATAATGCTCAGTAAAGTGGAAGGCAATACCAAAAGAGGAAGACTACAGTCCAGATTGATTGACTCCATCAGGAAAGACATGGCCCTGAGTATATAAGACCTGAGCAATGGTGAAAGATATGGTGACCTGGGGGTTTCTCATTCATACAGTCACCATAAATCGAAGGCAACTTGAAGGCAATTAACAGCAAGAACAACAAAAAAGAAGGAAGCATGAAAATTGAGAAGAGAAGAACATTAAAAATTTAAGAAATGCAGCCAACACCACATTACATGAATAGCCTCCGATGATGGTTAAGGAAGAAAGTGTAAAAGCTGGCTTAAACTAAACAATAAGACAACAAAAATAATGACCACAAATTATATACATGACTTTAACATGGGAAATGAAGACATTAAAATAGTTAAAGATTTTTCTATATCTTGGCTCAGACATTAAACGAAATGGAGACACTAGTCAAAATATCAGAAGAAAACTAAAAATTGGAAAGAAAGCTATGAATGAAGTAGAAAAATAAAGAACAAAGTCAGAAAACCAAAATCAGAATCATCCAGACTATATGCACATATGAGGGGGTATTGTAAAGTTTTAATAATCACGCTGGGGAAAATGTGTAAATCTGGATGGTGACTACATAGAGATAAGTTAACAACTACAAATCAAAACAAACTGTCTATCAATTTTTTTAAAGGTGATAATTACAACTTTATGATACCCCCTCGTATATAGGATGGCTGATAACTGGCTTGATGGTAATCCATGCAAAAGGGATTGAGAAGTCTAAGGGGCTGTGCACACCAGCACCTTTGGCAGGGTTAGGGGTGGAGTTGGAGCATAGCATCTACACAACACACACCCCAGCTCCACTCCCAGGCTGGCGTGATGCAGCGCGCCATACTACATGGCATGCAGTGTCACGGTGCTCCTCTGGCACTGCATCTACATGATGCAGTGCTGAAGGAGCACTGTAAATCTGTAGCACCATGGTGTGTAGTTACTGCAGCCCCTTTGCACACCACCTCAGTGGACCACAGGCTGAACATGAGTCAGTAATATGATGCAGCAACTGAGAAAGCCAATGCAATTCTAGGCTGCATCAATAGGAATAAAGTCTGTAAACAAAAGGTAGTAATGATACCATTCTATTCTGCTTTGGTAAGACTTCACCTGGAATATTATGTCCAGTTCTGGGGACCACAGTTCAAGAAAGGTGTTGACAAGCTGGAATGTGTCCAGAGGAGGACAAACAAAATAGTGAAAGGTCTAGAAGCCATGCCCCATGAGGAGCAGCTTAGGGAGCTGGGTATGCTGGAGCCTGGAGAAGAAATGGTTAAGAGGTGACATGATAGCCATGTTTAAATATTTGAAAGGATGTCATATAGCAAATGGGGCAAGCTTTTTTCCTGCTGATCCAGAGACTAGGACTTTGAAGATTTTTAAAGTGATACTGGATGCCCATCTGTTGGGCATACTTTGTTGTGTATTCCTACATGGCAGAATGGGGTTGGACTGCATGGACCTTGTGGTCTTTTTCAATTCTATGATCCTATGAAATTCCCATATAAAAGGGGTTGGGCAATTTAGCCAATGCAGAACATTTTCATTCAGTTCAATGCAGTAGAAGTAGAATGTGTGTGTGATGTAATTTTACATGTGCATGGAAATGCACATTGTGCATGTAGATGTTACATTGGGCATGTAGGCTCTTGAATGTAGCATGCCAAACTATTGTGAGAGTCATCTCTTACTTGCACTTAGGCAGGGCAGGAGGGTTCTAGCCAAAGTCTGTGAATTCCTCTGAAGGAAAAACTAATTGTACAAACTGTTCTGATGGATTGTCAATCTCTTAGCTCTGCATGTGATCCCAACTTTGCAAAATGTCAATCCGCGAAGTGTGCAGATTACTCCTGACTGCCTGTGTTCACTCAAAGGCTGGTAGGCACTGACGCATTAAGAAATCAATGGACCCATCCATTCCTGATGCCTCCTTAGTACCAAGCTGTGAGTGAGGAAACTACCAACATCTATTTCAGACACCCTGAGTGTCTGGAGGCAAATCTCACCATTTACCTCCTCAGCTGATGGCTCATTAAATCAACCACGGACATCTGCCTTCATTTTTAACTCATTTCTTAAATATAACTGCCTGCTCTGACTCTCATCTTCAAGCAAACTGAGCCCTCATCATTTCTATTTTCACCTCAATTCTTCTCTAAGGTGGAAAATGGATGTGGTGACAGCAGGGAGTTGGGAGTTTCTTTTTTAAGAACATTGGAGAAAAGTCCTAGGCCTCAAGTTAATTTGGAGAAATGGGTAGAACTATCCTGCAAAAGCCAAAAGTCAACAATGTGTTTAAGATTAACTCAAGCCCTCTTAGTCTTTTAAATGTCTGTGGTTTGGGGGGGGGGGATGGATGGACAGATCCAGAATGGCAATGGGAAAGAAAGGGCTGCTTCGACTGTATGTATATGTTTTCTATTTTAAATTGTTGTAATCCTGCCTCGATCAAGGGAGAGGCAGGATATAAAAATAAAACATCATCATCATCATCATCATTACTAGTCCTGAGCTGGAAATTTCTTCCATTTTTTTTTAACTACATGAGGAAAAGAAATTATCTACAATAAAGGATGGAATATAGGATTTTTATGCTTTTTTTTTTAAGTGACAATGGGTATGTCTGCATGTCTGGTCTTTCACTGAACAATTGTCTCTCCAGTCATCTGCACCCAACATGACTTCCTATACTTCAATTAAAGCTTATTATTATTATTATTATTATTATTATCCTTTATTTATATAGTGCTGTAAATTTACACAGCCCAGTACATAAAAGCCTAGAGTGTTTTGTTTGTTTGTTTGTTTGTTTTCCAAAACAGGGAGCATAGGCAGCTGGAATACTATAGAGATTTGTAAAAATACACACGGCACTGTTGACCACTAGGTTGGCAATATAAAATTGCACTTCAATGGTAAGTCCTACATGATAAATTAGGACAAGAAGCAACTGTTAGAACAGAATATGGAGAAACAGAATGGTTCCCAATTGAGAAGGGGGTGAAACTTGAACGCAGAAAATGCCACATGAAACGAGTAAAGATAGGAAGAAGGAACATCAACAATAAGATATGCAAATGACACTATACTACTAGCAGAAAACATCATGCACTTGGCACAATTACTAAGGAAGGTGAAGGTAGAAAGTGCAAAGGTAAGTTGTTACTGGGCGTAAAAGCCCCCCCAAAATTAATGACCATAGAGGATTTATAAAAATTCAACCTAGACAATGAGAAAATTGAAATAGTTAAAAGATTTCCCATACTTTGGATCATACATTAATCAGAACAGACTCAAGAAACCAGAAGCAGACTAGGAATGGGAAGGGCAACCATGAAAGAACTGAACAAGATCCTTAAGAGTAAAGATATACAATTGAGCACTCAAGTTAGAAATGTTCAGTCCACTGGAATCCCCATTACCATGTATCGATGTGAGAGCTGGACAGTGAAGAAAGCAGATAAAAAGAAAATAAACTCATTTGAGATGTAGTGCTGGAGAAGATAGGCACATGTTTTCAGCCTTAAGAATACAATTCCCAGCATCTCCCAGCCTGCTTGGCCATTGTTCATATGGACTGAAGCATTCTGTGAAATTTCCCATGTTCTGCTTCTCACCATTCCTGGCTTGACAAGCCTCCTAGCAATGTATGCATTGTGGTTCAAAACTGTTGCAGCTGCATAAATGACTCTCCACTGAGCATCATATTGTTCAACGTACATCACAAGTGGCAGTTTTACTCATGAGACTGGGTTTCCACTGATCCCATTTTCCTCTTGCAGCATATGTAGACTGGGCTTCTTGCCAGCTAGCAAACCAGCATGGTTAAGAGAATGTTCCAAGTCATGGCTGTGAAAGAGAGAGATCTATACTTGTCTTCTGCTGATTAGACACAAGCATCCTTTGGGTAATTAAGAAGTGAGAGAATCTTAGCTTAATAGACCTTAGGCGATGTCAAGGAGTCAAGTTAATTTGAGCGCAAGGAGGCGATCAATAGACTCCTCTTGCTAGACTGACGCACAACTGAATCCCCAGATTAGTTGTAATCACAGCTGGATAGATGGGTAATTTGGAGGAAATAGCCAACTTTCACTCTGACAGGGTAAAAGAAGGGAGCACTAATGGACTGCCTCTGGAAAGGCACATTAAATTATTGCAGATGCTGGTTGCTTCATATGACCCAGTAGCCAAGGGGCTTGTCTGCATCAGAGGAGAAATGCTGAACTCACCACAAAGCTGGTGCTGGCAGACCTCACAATATATGGCTATTCTGGGGAGATGCCATGGTTTCTGGCCATCTGTTGGGGATGCTTTGATTGGGAGTTCCTGCATGGCAGGGGGTTGGACTGGATGGCCCTTGTGGTCTCTTCCAACTCTAAGATTCTATGATTCTATGATTCTAACCCAACTTTGCTCCAAACTAAGCAAAATTGGGGAAAAGACTGGTGTTTCACAGAAACCCCCAAATGACCTCAGGTTCTTTTGGTCTGTGGATCCAGCCCAATTTAATACAATCTACTATCCACATGCCAAGAGCCATGCCTTTCTTGCCCTCTCCACTCTGACCTGTTTTTGGAGTCGCCACTGCTACTTCCTAATGGGCAGAAGCTCAATGTAAAGCTTGCCCAATGCACCATCACTTCTGCTCAGGACAGAAAGATGCAACCAGACATGTGACCAGCAAGGAGAGGGTTGCTCTACTCCCTTCTCACTGATCTCAAGGGCACCCTGTTCTGTCCTCAGCAAAAGCACATCAGGCAGGATTTACACAGAACTCTTGCCAATAAGGAAGCTGTAGTGGTGGCTCCAAAAATAGGAAGCCACTGCTGCTTCCTTGCACATAGGAGCTTCCTGGCAGAGCCTGCCCAGTGTACCATCACTTCTGCTGTCAGAATGGGGTACATTGATCATATATCCAGGTGCCCTGTTCTGAGCTCAACAGAAAGATTGCATGTTGGGCAGGCTCTCACAGGTAACTCCTGCCCGCAAGGAAGTGGCAGTTTCTGTGGTTGTGGCACCAAGGGTGATGGGCCTGTGGTGATTGACGGTGTTTAGGGCTGGCAGGTCCATGTGCACAACAATGAAGCATCACACTGGATTTGGCCATGTGTGTGTGGTAACCATTGTGGTTAGTCCAGGGCAAGCCCAGGACATAATGTTCCAGATTGTGTCTAGATTAAGGGGTCAGTGTAGATGCATCTGTCAGACACAGACTATCAATGGGCCATATGGTGCAATTTCTCCAGGCCCCTCACAATTCAAGGGACCCAGTGCTGAAGGGAATAAGGTGCAAGCATGCTTCTTGGTCATCCAAAGTTCACTTCCTGAGTCTCCTAGAATCATAGAATCATAGAATCATAGAAATTTAGAGTTGGAAGAGACCACAAGGGCCATCCAGTCCAACCCCCTGCCGTGCAGGAACTCCCAGTCAAAGCATACCCGACAGATGGCCATCCAGCCTCTGCTTAAAAACCTCCAAGGAAGGAGACTCCACCACCCTCTGAGGGAGTGTGTTCCACTGTCCAACAGCCCTTACTGTCAGGAAGTTCCTCCTAATGTTGAGGTGGAATCTTTTTTCCTGCAGTTTGCATCCATTGTTCCGAGTCCTGTTCTCTGGAGCAGCAGAAAACAAGCTCCTGGAGTTTTTGTTCTCAGCTTTTGTATGTTATTTGAATGATGGAGTAAAATTACATCAGATTGAGTTGTCAGTCTTGCATACAACTGTAGGTTTTAAAATGGGCTATTGTTCTTTATATATTTATTATTCATTTGTTTATTTAACTCCCATGCTGCTACTCCTGTAATATATGTAGGCGCTCTAGGGATGTGCTTGTTTGAATTATTTTCTCCTACAAGGGAGAATGACTAATTTAAACAATTTTTCAAATATCTTTGAAAACTGAGTAGTTTCCAGAGAAACTCTTGGGTGATGGAGTCTTTCCCCAAGACTCACCTTTTCTCTTCTTCCTCCCAGCATGAAGTGACTGGTAGAAGGGGGAGAGGGATAGCAACTGTTGTCAGTTATCATAGCTGGTAATGGGTGATTTTTCTGATTTACTTTTGCCTGCACCCCTCACCTACATGGCCACATGGCTGGTTGGAGATAGAAAAGGGGTTGGGAAGGAAGCTCACCTAGCAAGCATGGAAATCTTGAAGAACAAATTCCAAAAAGCACAATCAGAAACAATCCTATGGATGAATCAAAATAGGAATGCCAGGCTAATTCCCCCCCCCCCCCCCGGACAGAGTTACAAGCTTGGTAGATGAAGGGATGCATATTTATTAAATCTTCAGGTGACATCAAATTAGGAGGGGTAGTTAATACCCTGGAGGACAGGATCAGAATTCAAAATAACCTTAAAAGATAAGAGAACTGGGCCAAAACTAAGAAAATGGATCCCAACAGGGAGAAATGTAAGGTACTACACTTAGACAGATTTTTTTTTAAAATGCATAGATATGGAATAGGTGACACTTGGCTTGGAAACAAATGAAAGGGATTCAGGCATCTTGGTAGACCATAAGCTGAACGGGAGTCAGCAGTGTGATTTGGCAACTAGAACAGCCATTGCAATTTTAAACTGGAGTACAGTGTGTAGATCAAGGGAAGTTATAGTACCAATTGCTTCTGTTTTGGTCAAACCTCACCTGAAATAATGTGTCCAGTTCTAGGCACCACAATTCAAGAGGGATATTGACAAGCTGGAGCATGTCCAGACAAGGGGATCAAAATGATGAAAGTTTTGGAAACCATGCCCTGTGAGGAGTGGCATAGGGAGCTGATTATATTTAGCCTGGGGAAGAGAAAGCTATGATAACCATATTTTAAGGGATGTCATATTGAGGATGGGATAACCATATTTTAAGGGATGTCATATTGAGGATGGGGCAAGCTTGTTTCCCACTGCTCCAATGACTAGTCAACAAAGCAATAATAATAATAATAATAAATTTTATTTTTATACCGCCCTTCCAAAGATCAGGGCGGTGTACAGTTAAACAGTTAAAAGCATATATATAAAAATTAAAACATTCAAACACAATAAAAATAGAAGGTAGGGTACAATGTCCGCCAGGGCTTAATGGAACATCCAGTCCGATCATGATGAGGGAATAATAAGATAACATAGGAGAGGAAATCATTGGTAGGCTTGCTCAAACAAAAATGTCTTTAGCCCTTTCTTAAACAAATTAAGAGAGGCGGCTAAACAAAGCTCCGTGGGCAGTGAGTTCCAGAGGCTAGGGGCCGAAACGGAAAACGCCCTTTTTGCTGTTGACGATAATCTAGCCTCTGGAACTCTTAGAAGTTGTTGCCCAGTTGATCGAAGTGTGCGGGGCGGATTGTGTGAGGAGAGACGGTCCTTCAGGTGCTCTGGGCCCAAGCCATTTAGGGCTTTATAGGTAATAACCAGCACTTTGTACTGAGCCCGGAAGCGGATAGGCAGCCAATGTAGATCTTTCAAAATTGGTGTTATATGGGCGGTCCTGGGAGCACCAGTGACCACCCGTGCTGCCATATTTTGCACTAGTTGAAGCTTCCGAGTGTGATACAAAGGCTGCCCCATGTAGAGCGCATTGCAGAAGTCCAATCGAGAGGTTACCAGGGCATGTACTACTGTTTCAAGGTCCCTCCGGTCCAGGTAGGGACGCAGCTGGCGTATCAGCCGAAGCTGATAACAGGTGCTCCTGACCGTCGCATCCACCTGAGAAGTCAGATGGAGCGACGAATCAAGGAGCACCCCCAGACTGCGTACAGAGTCCTTCACGGGGAGCGTGACCCCGTTCAGGACAGGTGGAACCACCTCCATCCCTGGGCCAGGGGAACCTATCACGAGTACTTCCGTTTTCTCTGGATTCAGGCTGAGTCTGTTTTCCCTCATCCAGTCCATTACCGATTCCAGACAGGCCACGAGAGGAGCGACGCCATCCCTGGTCACTGCATCAGTCGGAGACATAGAGAAGACTATTTGGGTGTCATCAGCGTACTGATAACACCGCGCCCCATGCCTCCGGATGATCTCTCCCAGCGGTTTCATGTAAATGTTAAAGAGCATGGGGGACAGAATGGCTCCTTGAGGGACCCCGGAAGTGAGGGCCCTCTTATCGGAGCACACGTCCCCCAGCTGCACCATCTGGAACCTCCCAGAGAGGTAGGACCGGAACCACTGGAGCGCAGTGCCCCCGATTCCCACCTCTGCCAGGCGTTCCAGAAGGATACCATGGTCGATGGTATCGAAAGCCGCTGAGATGTCCAAAAGCACCAACAGGGACACGCTACCCCTGTCGATGCCCAGACGGAGATCATCGACCAGGGCGACCATAGCAGTCTCAACCCCATGGCCTGCCCGAAAACCGGTTTGAAATGGATCTAGAAAATCCGTATCCTCCAAGATCGATTGAAGCTGGAATGCAACCGCCCTCTCAATCACCTTCCCCAAAAATGGCAGTAGCGAAACTGGCCGATAATTATTATGAACCAGGGGGTCGAGGGAGGGCTTTTTTAATAATGGTCTTACTATGGCCAATTTAAGGTGGTCAGGGAATTGTCCCTCCCTCAGAGATGTATTAATGATTTGGCGTAACAGCAAGGTTACTGCCGAACCCCCCTGGGCCACTAGCCATGAGGGGCAGGGATCGAGAGAGCAGGTTGTCTTCCGAACACTTCTAAGGATCTTGTCCACATCCTCGGTACTGACAGACTCAAACTGATCCAGTACAACAGAGTCCACGGAAGCTCTGGACGCCTCTATTCTGGATTCTGCTTCAATTCTGGCGTCCAGACCTTCGTTTATCCGAGAGATTTTATCCGCGAAGAAGTTGTTAAATTGGTCACAGCAGGCCTTAGTAGGTTCAAGGATCTGGTTCGGGGCAGGAGGGAGCTGAGTTAGCTCCCTCACTACCCTGAACAACTCTGCTGGACGCGACTCCGCGGACGCGATGCGAGCAGCAAAGAATGAGTTCTTAGCTGCTCATATCGCCTCACCGTAGTCCTCCAAATGGAGGTCTAGGAGAGCCTTGTCGGATAAACGCTGGTGTTTCCGCCAGGCATACTCTAGCCGTCGCAGGACCCGCTTCCTTGCCCGGAGATCTTCCGTATACCAGGGCTTCCTTTTGGAAGCAGGCCTGAGAGGGCGCTTGGGAGCGATACTGTGTATAGCCCTGGAGAGATCAGTATCCCAGGTGTTAACTAGGGCATCAACAGTGTCGCCGTCACTTCCAACCATATAACCCTCTAGGGCTTCTTGGAACCTTTTGGGTTCCATCAGCCTTCGAGGGTGGACCATTCTATTAGGTCCGCCACCCCCGGGGGGGATCTGGGTTGATGCCTTGATGCTTGCCTCCACCAGGAAATGGTCCGTCCATGACAGGGCGGAGATGTTGGTGATTTCTGCCCACGGAGTTTCCATGTCAGTACAGAAAACCAAATCGAGTGTATTCCCCGCAAAATGCGTTGGACCCGAAACCAGCTGAGACAGGCCCATGGCTGTCATGGTATCCATGAATTCCCGAGCTGCACCAGATGGAACGTTGTTGGCCGCGAAGGGGATGTTGAAATCTCCCAGGACTAAAAGCCTGGGAGACTCCAACACCAGCTCCGAGACCAACTGTGTCAGCTCGTTAAGGGAGTCTGTTAGCGCACGGGGTGGCCGGTAGACCAACAGAATCCCTAGACTGTCCCTAGCCTTTAGGGTCAGGTAAATACATTCGATATAGGAGGTCTGACGGACATGGTTCCTGGTTAGAGACAGGGTGTTTTTATGCACCAAGGCAACGCCTCCCCCCCGCCCACCTAACCTGCTCTGGTCCTTCACCGAGTACCCGGCAGGAAGGGCCTGAGCCCACACGGCGTCCCCTTCAGGCCCAAGCCAGGTCTCGGTTATGCACGCCAGGTCACAGTTGTTATCTTCAATCAAATCATGAAGCATGTGGGTTTTGTTCTTGATAGACCTGGCGTTGCACAGGAGCAGAGACAGGGTTTGTGGTATGGCTGGAGTGACCCTCAGGCCCTTTTGGTTAGGAGTAGGACTGGAAGGAGAGATAGATATTAAACATCGACCTCGCCTTCCCCTGTAACGCTGGTCCTTACTCCTACCGTCATACCTCCTCTTGCCCCACACAACTGGGATGAAAGCCTCGTTCATTCCGGGGGGTATTCCCTCTGTCTTCCCCGCTGAGTTGCTACCCAACGTGTCCTCACAATCCCGTTCCCTCTACTAACAAGTGATAGTACAATAAAGGATGTTGATATTAAACAATCATAAAAACATGAATACAATTTGTGTTCCCAATATGTGCACCCGGCTTAGGGTTCAGAAAAAAAACAAGCTACAGTTGCTGCTGTTGCTGCTCCTGGTGGCAATCCCAGACCAGTAACGTCCATTATCGTCCATTGTCCTACAAGATGAAACAGCACTCTCCCACTCGGTGTTGAGATGGCTGAACTGCTTGACCGCATCCCTGCGCAACAACGCGGACACGCGTCCATGAAACTGCGGACGTGCGCAGGTGCGCCGCTACAAGGTAGCACAGCGGAGGAGGGCCGGGGGCCGGTTGAAACAATGCCACTCTCACCGGCATCGCCCCCTCTCAGGCCACAGATGTTCTGGCGCTGGCGGATGAGTCCAGGAGCAAGGCGGAGGAAGGCCAGCTTTTTACAGTGCCGCTCTCACCGGCACCGCCCCCTTGAGTCCCGCAGATGTTCCGGCGCTGGCAGAGAAGGTGCGCTCTTGCGCTCGTGCGCAGTTCTTCCCCTCTCTTTCTCTCTCAGGCGACGGAGGAGGGCCGGGAGCCGGCTTTATTACGGTGCCGCTCTCACCGGCACCGCCCCCTTCAGCCTCCTCCTCCGTGGGGCCCAGGTGTTGCTCGGCCTCTCTCTCTCCCCCAGTGCTGGCTCCGAGGGCTGAGGGCTTGGGTGGGCTGAAGGTTGCTGCTCCCACCAGCGTCCCTTTAAGCCTCCTCCTCCGTAGGGCCCAGGTGTTGCTCGGCCTCTCTCTCTCCCCCAGTGCTGGCTCCGAGGGCTGAGGGCTTGGGTGGGCTGAAGGTTGCTGCTCCCACCAGCGTCCCTTTAAGCCTCCTCCTCCGTGAGGCCCAGGTGTTGCTCGGCCTCTCTCTCTCCCCCAGTGCTGGCTCCGAGGGCTGAGGGCTTGGGTGGGCTGAAGGTTGCTGCTCCCACCAGCGTCCCTTTAAGCCTCCTCCTCCGTGAGGCCCAGGTGTTGCTCGGCCTCTCTCTCTCCCCCAGTGCTGGCTCCGAGGGCTGAGGGCTTGGGTGGGCTGAAGGTTGCTGCTCCCACCAGCGTCCCTTTAAGCCTCCTCCTCCGTGAGGCCCAGGTGTTGCTCGGCCTCTCTCTCTCCCCCAGTGCTGGCTCCAAGGGCTGAGGGCTTGGGTGGGCTGAAGGTTGTTGCTCCCACCAGCGTCCCTTTAAGCCTCCTCCTCCGTGAGGCCCAGGTGTTGCTCGGCCTCTCTCTCTCCCCCAGTGCTGGCTCCGAGGGCTGAGGGCTTGGGTGGGCTGAGGTGGGGGGAAAAGAGATTCCACCTAAACATTAAGAGGAACTTCTTGATGGTAAGAGCAATTTGACAGTGGAATATGCTGCCTCAGAATGTGGTGGAGTCACCTCCTTTGGAGGTTTTTAAATGAAGTCTGTATGGCCATCTGTTGGGAGTGCTTAGATTGTATTTTCCTGCGTGACAGTGGGTTGGACTAGATATGGTCTTCCAGCTCTGTGATTCTATGACCGAATATACCAGCATTAAAGTGATAAGAATCTCATTTTAAAATAGGAAGTGATAGGATTTTAAGGAAAAATATAAAATAGTCCACAAATTTAACTGGATTAACCTAATGTAAACTTTCTGGATTAGAAATCAGATACCCTTCAGGCTGGACAATTCTCAAATTTTTTGATGCAGTTCTTTGCTTTAAAATTGCTTGAAAAAATATGATTCAAGAAAGTTTCAGAGAAAACAACTGTCATTGGTTGCTACTAATGAAGGCTATAGATTCCCTTTAGTATCAGTTTCTCAAGATGTCAGATCTGGCCATAGTGACACATGCCTTAGTTACTTCCCAGTTTGATTACAGTGATGTGCTTTATGTGGGCCTGCCTTAAAAGCTTGTTCAGAAACTTCAATTGGTCCAAAGGTTGCAGGCAAATTGCTAGCTGGGGTTGGCAACAAGGAACACACAATTCCCTTGTTGCAACAGCTGCAGTGGCTGCCAGTCTACACCCAGTTAGGCCATTCTCCCACTGGGGCGAGGGATGAATGCCCTGAGCCTGTTTCCCCATGGCGACAGTGGTTCCTCACAAGAAGCTTCCACCACTGTGGTGGTGGTCTCTTCTGACCGCTGGAGGCAAAGGAGTGTGTGTGGCCTTTTGGCCATGCCCCCTAGTAGTCCTGCCCCCCTCAGCAGGTGACAACGGGGTGGCAACAGCACTGCAAACAAGTAAGGACATTTCAGTTCTGACAGGCATTTGAGAAGTGACTGTATAAAACCTGTCCCATCTCAAATGGAGCCTATTGGATTCTGGGCACAGTACAAGGTGTTGGTTATGACCTTTGAAGACCTATATGGCATGGGTCCAACCTATTTACGGGATCATCTCCTTCCGTACAATCCACCCCATGCATTTAGGTTCTCTTTGGGGGGGGGGGGTGTCATTGCAACCTATAAAGACCAGATTAACTTCAACCTCCCAGAGGGCCTTTTCTTCTGCCATGCCCAGACTATGGAATGGCCTATAGAGAGGCAGGATACAAATAAAATTTTTATTTATTATTATTACTTATTGTACTGGGGTGTGTGTGCCTGTTTGTGTACTTAATTATGCATGTTTTAATCTGGTTTTAATTTTTTTGATTGTTTAATCTTGTTTTAATGTTTGCATTTTATAAACTTTTAATATTTTTTTTATTTGTTGTAAATTGCTTTGAGTCCTGAAATGGTAAAAGATGGGATAGATATAAAAAGAATAAGAATTATCATGTGTTTCTCAGTGCCAATTCCTAAATCAGCATGATCTTCTTGGGAGGATTGAGAAGCTGATATTATACACCTGTCCTCCTTCTCAGCTTTCCATTGACCAGTGTTTCCCAAACTTTGGTCTTCCAGATGTTTTGGATTTCATCTCCCAAAATTCCTGGTTGTTGGCCCAACTGACTAGGGCTTCTGGGAACTGAAGTCCAAAATACCAAGATGTCCAAAGTTTTGGAAACATTGCTATAGACAATTAGTTGGTCACTGTATGAAAAGAAGGTTTGTCAAGAAAAGATAGACCTTAGGTGTAATCCAGAAGTTCTATCCTCATATTTGTATGAGCCATGCCAATTCTGGTGCTAAAGATAGCATAAAGATACCAGGACCAGGAGCAGTTTGTAATTTTGTTTTTGTTATTAATTGCTGTGAAGTCAGCAATCCTAAGAATGAAAGGTCTCCAAGACATCTTGGCATCTGTCATTAACAGCCCTGCTAAAGTCTTACAAAGTCAGGTCCATGGCTTCCTTGATTGGGTCTATCCATCTGAAATGTGACCTTTCACTTTTCCTGCTGCCTTCCACCTTAACAAGCATTATCAGCTTTATCATGGGCCATACTGTCTCAGAATATGTCCAAAGTACAAGCATCAGTTTAGTCATCTTGGCTTCTAGAGACAGTTCCAATTAGATTTCCTCCTGGATCCATTCATTTGTCTCTTTGACAGGCCAAACTGTTGGTAGAACTCTTTTCCAGCACCATATTTCAAATGAGCTGATTTTCTTCCTGTCAGCCTTCTTCACTATCCAGTATCCACAACCATATGTAGAAGTAGTTGGTTACAATCTTAAGTTCCATGAATTTGTTTAATCATCCTTGCTTTTCAAGACATCTACACTGGCGACCATCACCACATCTTGTGGGAGCAAATTCTAAGTTTAACTACATGCTGTGAGGAGAAATGCTTTTCCCTGCCCGGAATCTTCCATCATTCAGTTCCATCATTCAGGATGACCCTAAAAAGCTCACTAATCTCTTTATCCCAACTGTGTTCACATTACTGGACCTTTATCATGTCCCGCATTGCTTTTCTTCCCCCGTTCTTCTAAACCAAGTAGCCTTCTTTACTAAGCTCTCCTAGTGTAAGAATTGCTATACAGTAGTCCCTGGATCATTTTGTTTGCATTTTGGTTCCAACATTTTTTTCTCTTCAGGCTTGCATTTCAGTCTTGGTCCTTGGTGTAAGGATGTTTGCTCAAATATGGGGAATATTAATTAGCTCAATTTATCAATAATGGGCTCCTTACAATTACCCTGTTTGGACCAAATCCCAGCAGTGTATACTGAGGGGACAGATATTCCAATGAAACAGCGCAGAGGCAGCCTCTTTCAATTAATAGCTAGTTTATTAATGGGAAGGGAACACATGCATACAAAACATTCACACATTCACGCAAGATAAAAGGAAGAAAAAGAGAATAAAATTGGACAGAAGACACTGGGCAGATCTAACAGTTATGCTCACCTGAATGTTCTCTTCGGAATCAGTGTAAATGCAGCAAACCAGGTGAAGGGAAAAGGGAAAGTTGGGACTGCATCGGAACACAAGCTAACAGAGTGTCCTCTTGGGCTCCGGGGCAGAACAAAGAACAAAGAAATGGCATGACTTTATATAGGTTTTTCCCCGCCTTCAGTGGAGGTTGATTCCCTATTTCAAAGCAAAACCAAATTTGCACATCACTTGATCTATATGCAGCCTCATCGATGGGAAAGACATTCGATGCCGGAATAGCTGGTGTCTGCAAAGTGTCTCAAAGTCATAAATCTGTCCTCAAGGTGTGAAGCATCTTTCCTGTTTGCAATTCCTAACTAGGCTTCGCTGTGTACGTGATGTCCTTGCCTCAAGCCTATGGAAAACTGTGGGTATATCCCATTATGCCATCCATTAGGGTCATAAGAAGAGATGCCTGCACATTAAGGACATTAGGTCTCCCTTAGAGGCTCATAGATTCAAGCAATGCTAAAGAGAACAGCCAATTACTTCCATTCAATGTATTTTAGATGTGAGGGAATTTAGGGGGTGTTTTATAAAATTCCATCCTCACTAATACTGGTTTGCTCCTCCGTTCTGCCTCCTTCTCTGGCTTGTATGCTGCTTTTGGCTCTTGGATTGCTCTTTGTTTTGCTTCCTGGAAAACAAAAGAAGAAATGGTACAGTAGTTGCCTTCAAATACTCAAAAGTCTATCATTTGAATGACAAATGAAGCTCATTTTCTCCTGTTCCAGAGGGTAGGATCATGGATTGGAATTATAAGAAAATAGATTTTAATTAAGCAGAGAAAGAACTTTCAAGAGAAAGAGTTGTTTGAGGATGGACTGGATTACCTCAGAAGCTAATGGATTTTCCTTCATTTGAGATCTTTAAATAGGGGTTTGGAAATCTCCTGCATTGGCAGGAGGATGGGTGAGATGACTTTTGAGGTTGCCTTGAATTCTACTGTTCTATAGACAGTCTGTTGGAAACTATCCTGGCAGTCCTCTTTGGTAATTTAACTGAATACTACTTTGGAGGTTTCATGTGTGTTAAAACAGAAATAATGGGGCAGAACAAAGAAGAAAATGGAACTTGTTTGTCAGAAAACAGCTTTCTGTTTCTCCAGCACTTATTTCTTTGTGGAAAGGCATCTCATGAAATAAGCAATTTGATATGAAACAAGAGAAAACAGTGGAGCAGATATATGGGGAATAGCTCATATTTGTGTTTTGAAGGACAGATTATGATGGCCAGTCAATTATTTCTTTGTTGTCCTGTATCAGTCTTTCCTAAAGAACACCATGTTAAGAGCACTCCAATAATCTTGCTTCTGGTAATGGTATTTCTATCAGGCATGGTAATTTTCTTCAAAAGGTATTGAAAATTACTTCCCAACTCTCTGTAGCCTGTTTTAAATGATCTATCTAGAGAGCACCCAACATAATTATAATAAACATCCTGTTGCTAAGTCATTTAATTCCTTTTCTTCCTAATGGAAATGATGTCTCTCTCAACTAGTAGCTTCTGTTTTCTTTCTTTTTTAACAGGTGCAAGTTACAGAAGTGTGGAGTGTGGCTACAGCTTTGTGAAGATGTTAACAGACTTCCAGTGTGAATTAGCAGATACTAGGTTATAGCAAAGTTGCTTCACATCCATTCAGGTGACCTGATTAATTAAATATAGGTGCACAACTATTAGCAAGGCTAGATGAAGATAGCTAGGGAATGAATTTCAAAATAAAACAATACCACTTCGAGATGGTGAGAGATGTGGTTGTTGACACTGGCTAAAGATCTCTCAGCTACAATGGCAATGTTACTTGAGCTAACTCTATTTGGCCTTGTGCAAAAGGATGCATAGGTAAACCATTTCTGAATGTTTTACTTAGCATGAAACATCATCATCAACATATTCATCATCATTGCCTTTTCCCCAGTTAGGGACTCAACAAAGGTCTAATCTGCACTACAGAATTATTTCAGTTTAACACTGCTTTAACTGCCAGGGCTCAGTTATATCAAATCCTGAGATCTGTCATTTGTTGTGCACCAGAGCTTTCTGACAGTGAAGGTTAAATATCTCACAAAACTACAAACTGAGAATTCCATAGCTTTGAGCAATGACAGTAAAAGTGGTGACAAACAGCATTATCCCCAAGGTGCAGATTGGACCATTGTGTCTTACATCCAGTTCAAAAAAGCATAGCTAAAATTCACAAAATTAATAAGTGATCAACTCTCTCTCTCTCTCTCTCTGTAAATCAAAGCAAGTTAAAACATAAACCATTCATTCACACACACACACACCTCCCACACACACACCTCCCACACACACACCTCCCACACACATCAGTGCAACAAATAGAATAACGGGCCACATTTTTTAGGTGGGACAGATCTTGCAAATGCAGTTCCCAAAAATCTGTTGAAACAAAAAAAGTTGTCACTTTCCACAGAAAGAGAGTAGAGAGAGTGCCAATCTAACCTCTCTGGGAAAAGAATTCCAGAACCTGAACAACCTATGATGAGACAATCCAAAGTAAAGCAAGAGATATCTCTGGAAGATATCACTTCTGGATCTGAAGGCATTCAACCAGCTTCTGGGGACAGCAGAGGACAAGTACAACTAGCATTGTGTCTAATGACACTATGGTCAACATGGCCAAAAAAAGAGTCACAAAAGGGGCATAGTAAGTGATGAGCCAGTTACACCAGATCCAAAAACGTTTCTAGCCCAGAATAGTTATTTTCTATAAGTTAATTAGTCCCTATTATACATTTTGCCATAACCTGTTACAATATTGAAGATGCATTGCTTGTTGCAATGCTTATGTGCTTATTCTGTAGTGGAGCTTGGGGAGATGATGGCTTTAAGATTAAGATTAGTATAAAACTTCAAAAAAAACCTCTGTTGAAATGCCTCAAAAATTCCTACGGTTCTCTTGAAGCATGTTCTAAAAGAACTTTACATCTGAGGAAGGTGACACCAGGGATGTCTTATAAGAGCAATCATCCTGTTTGAGTTCCTTAGGATGCTGCCACACTGCAGAATAATGCCGTTTGACACAGCATTAATAGTCATGGTTCCATCCTATGGAATCCTGAAATTTGTAGTTTGTTGTGGCACCAGAGCTCTTTGATAGTTTTCTGCCAAAAGGCAGATGTTTGGGAAGCAGTGGTATCAACCCCCCCCCCCCCGCCCGGCCTTAAGGTGTCTCCTGGTGTGGTCCATACCCCTTATGCACCTTAGTGATGTTGCTGTTGTAGGATATTCTTGGCAAGAGGTGGATTGTCATTTTCCTTCCTGTGAGGTTTAGAGCATATAATTCACCCAACGTGTATTTCTGTGGCTGAGTAGGGATTTGAACCCTAACCTTTCAGAGGCCTAGTTTAACACTCAAACTGCTACACCATGTTTGGCTTTTCTAACTTGCTGATATCTCACACCTGTGATTTGACAATAATATGTAAAAAGGGGGAAAGCCTGCAGACCAATAGCTGTTAAACCATAGACTGCTACCTTTCCATATTTTTATTATTATTTATTTTATTAAATTAAAAACTTTACATTGTATATTGAAAGCAAAATTACATCATGAAATAACATTATTAAATACCAATATGCAATATCTTGTATACATACTTCCTGCTTGGTCAAAATCCTTGTATCTTGTTAAATTATAGTGTTCTCCTCTATTGTAATATATAAATGATTTCTGCACCTTCTGAATCTTAAGTCCTTTTTACAATATTTATAAAAAATATTTTACACCATTTCTGCTAATACCAAAAAAAAAAAAAAAAAAAAAGAGAGAGATAAATTATGGCTTTCTAGATTGGCAGGAAAGTGTGACATGAAGTTGCCTTTTCCTTAATGCTTAGCAGCTGCACCACAGCCTTTAGATGGAGCTGCGCTGTTCCGCAGTTTTTAAAAAAGAAGCTGGGGAAACCAGCACCTTTTTAAAGGTGCTTCTTCTCCCCTAAAACGCAAAAAAAGCGTTTTCATGGCACACTTTCCCTTTTACTCTTCTAAAGGCTAGAGTTTCATGCAGCCATGAACACACTTCTTTTTGCCAATCTAGAAAGCCTCTTAAAGTCTTTTGGTTTGATACACCACCTTAGTTTCCTTATTCCATACCTAAATTCTTTTCTCATTTCAGGCCTATTACCCATTTATCTAACCATATGATTTTCAAATATTTGATAAATGGTGACCAATCTTTTTGAAAATTTTTCAGATCTCTTTTTTTAATTAGTTGCATCAATTTGTCTGACTGTATAATCTCAAATGTTTTATATAACCAAGTTTGTATGTCCGGAGATTATTTTTCTTTCCATTTAGCAGCATAAGCTATATGGGTCGTAGTTGTCAGATAAAAAATTAATTGCCCGTGTAATTTCTCCAAAAATTCTTCTACATTTATGTATAACAGATATCTCTTGGGGTCAAACATTAATGGCATTTCTAATATTTGCTCTATTGTTGAGTGTACTTCTTTCCAATATTTCTTTGCTATCTTGCATTCCCACCACAAATGATAAAATGTTCCCCGATCTTTCCCGCATTTCCAGCAGCGATCACTGAAATCTTTGTATAGCTTCGATAATTTAGTAGGTGTAGTATACTATCGGTACATCATTTTATAATAATTCTCTCTTATATTATAGCTACAAGTATATTTTAATCTCTTTGTCCAAGTTAATTCCCACTGAGAAAGATCTATATTTTGTTTTAGATCCTGGGCCCATTTGATCATCTGAGGTTTAATAATCTCTTCTTCCATGTCAAAGTTTAATAATAAATTATATAATTTTCTAATTTGAAATTTTTGTGGGGACTTGAGAATTTTTTCAAAATTTTGATCAGCTTCTTTAAAATTATTAGATCTTAGATCTAGGAGAAATCAATGTTTAATTTGGTAATAGGTGAGCCATGTACAAGAATATCCTATCGCTAGTAGTTTGTCATGTGTTTTTAAAGTCAGATTCGTTGAGTCTTTGTCTAATAAGTCCTCATAGGTTAACCATTTGTGGGGATCTAAAGGTGTTTTATTTTAAAAAAAAAGCTTCATTTACAGATGCCCATATCGGTATCCCATTGCATAAATATTTTTTCAGCTTATCCCACACACGTAATAATGATTTTCTAATATAGTGGTCATTAAAATCACTATTAGCTCTTAGTCTGTCATAAAAAAGATAGCCATGCCATCCAAAGACTATGTCACTCCCCTCCAAAGTTAACAATCTTCTATCATCCAATTTGATCCACACAAATAACCAATCCAGAACACATGAAAAACAATACAACTTCAAATTCGGCAAAGCTAAACCACCCCTTTCCATATTATTGTATTACTGTATTACAACATTAATTCTACATTATAAAAAATGTTTGGGACCTGAAGTGTTTGAGATTCTGAATTTGTCTGGAATTTGGAAAGCTTGTATTTGCACATACGTTCATAATGAAATATCTTAGAGGTGGGACCCAAGTCTAAACACAAAATGTATTTATATTTCATATACAGCTTATACACAAGGTCTGAAGATAATTGTATACAATATGTTTAATAATTCTGTGCATGAAGCTACGTTTGGGTACAGTTAACCATCAGAAAGCAAAAGTATCACTATATCAGCCACCTGTTTAAAAACAAATGGTTTGGGGGGCATTTCAGTTTTCAGAATTCCGGATAAGGGAGACTCAGCCTGTGTAATTATTTTTCCCCAACCCAAAATCTCTCTCTCTCTCTCTCTCTCTCACACACACACACACACACACAGAGTCTCTCTCACATGCACACATTGTTCTGGCCCTTGGGAACTTTTTAGAAAACTCGCCATTTCCATTACAATTACCCTTCAGGTGGAGACAAAAGCAAGATGAACAAAGACACCTGCTCTTTCTCCAACAGTGATTTTATAGCTAATGCTTCCCCTGCAGGGTGGGTTTATTCAGACAGGAAGCACTGTCTTTGTATTTATCCCCCTTCACTTTTGTGCTCTCAGGCAGGGAGAAGAAAAGAAATAAAAACTTTTTTTAAGAGAAGGGAGAAATCAAAGAATGCTACTGATATAGACTGTTCTGTTCCTCTCCTACAAGCCCAAAAGTTATTACAAAGCTAGGAAATATGTTTGCATTGCAGAAGTGAACAGGAGCCAAACAAGGTCCATGGGAAGAGGCTAAAGAGTCATGCAAGTTGAGCCAAGAAAAACAGCAAATAGGCCAGTTTATCTCCTAGGACATGTCTACATGGGCCAAATGAACCAGTTTTTCCCCCACTTGTGTTGCCAATTTCTCCACAATGCAGTGTCAAAGCTTCAATTCCAAAATGTCTTCATGGTGTGAGGCCAGTTTCACATTGAATCCAGGCCATCCCTCTCTTATAGCAGACTAAAAAGACTCACCATTTGCTCTGGAGTTTCCAGTTTTCCACTGTTACCTCTTTGCTTTGGAACGATGCTATGTTTTACTGTGCCACCCCATCACCACTGCCACTCATGTGATTCACTCACTATGAAGTCACAATGAAGCACCCAACCACTTCATTGATGATGGCCACCTTTTTTTTTTTTTTTTTTTTTGACCTCAAAGTGAGTGACTTGTGCCAGAAGTGATCATGCTGGGTGGTACAGTGGGACACGTGTAGACAGCCACCTGGTGTCACTGCAAAGTGCAGAAGTAATGGCAAGAATTCAGCACAGCTCCAGAATGTTCTGGCTGATGTAGATCTAGTCTTAGACCTCCAGAGAGGCTAAAATAATAATGGTAGTTGTAGCAGTTCCGCCACCTGTTATGGACATGCCAGAATGTGTGGTTACACAATGAAGGCCAGGGATGGAAATAGAATCATAGAATCATAGATTCAAAGAATTGGAAGAGGTCCCATAGATCATTGAGCTCAGCCTCTCACTCATTCTGAAGTGAAGGGCCCATCATTCTTCACCATCGTCTATGCTGGAGAAGGCTCATAGGGGTTATACTACACCAACATCTGAAGGATGTCATAGTTCCTAATCCTAGTTTATCTTGTGCATGGAGCCTACATTGGGATTGTGCAGTACAAATCTCCATATGCAGAGTTGTGAACTCATTGTGCTTAGGGTTGTGAGATCAGGACTATCCTAGGCCTTGAATTTTCACCTTTTGTCAAACAAGTTGGAAAGGTCTAGCAACATAGAAAGCTGTCCTTAGTATATTGACAATGAGATGTTGAAATTATGGGCCAGAACAGACTGGCAAGAAGGGGCAGCTTGAAGCTGTCCCTGCCAAAGATGAATTGGGGCCACGACAAACACACTCCACAGCCCTAATCCACCTTGGACCCAGCCCAAATAGGAGTGGAAAAGATCTGCTCCTATTTGGGCCAGGAAAGAGTCAGCTTTCCTGGCCCTGCCACAGCACTCCAAGCCACCAGAGCTTCTTGAAGCCACCTGTGTCTGTGTACCGTCCAGCTTCTGGGCAGCTTCTGGGCATCATCTGAGGATGCAGCATGTAAATGTCATGCTCCAATGATGCTCAGAAACAGGCTTTTTTGGGCTGTTTCGGCCTTATGTGTCCTTCCTTCCTTCCTGATGACTGGTTTCAAAATGGTTAACCCTAAAATAGAAAATATCACACAGGGGAGCAAGAATGACCCTTGCAATAGTTTATGAAGAGGATATAGTGAAAACAAGCTGAGATCACTTTTCCAGTTCAGCTTCTTACACATTGCAATCCAACCAAAATGAACTGTTGAAGAAGTGCTCTGTGTAGGAAACATACACAGACTGTATCCAAAGCTGTATCTCTATTCCTTGATTTGTCTTTCAGCTGACAAGCAGCATCTTTGTCTTGTCTAAATTCAACTTCAATTTGTTTTCTCCCATCCAGACTGTTACCCAATGTGCAATTTAGGGAGGAGTGTTCAGATTTCTCAGCCAGAAATGTCTAGTACCTCACCAAGCTATAAACCCTGAGATTGCATAGGAAGAAGTCATACTGGGAATCATAGTGTTATAGCTGTGTAGCTTGAAAAGGATCCCTAGACTCTTTCTGGGGAGGAATGTCTTCAATGGTTTCTTTCCTCCTTTCATCATTGTTTAGAGAATGTAAGGAATGAAATACCTGCCTGAAAATATTTTTAAATTATGGACGTTTTAGTTAGGTAGTAACAACACTTGCTCTTTAGTTTTGACAATGAACATCTCTAGTGTGGACCTACTGTAACTGAATAATGGTTTGCTGAGTTTTAACTACTGAAGCGTGAATTTCTGAATTTGGTTAAATGTTGGACTTGAGAAGGCTGACATGAGCCAGATACTGGTGGTACTTCCCCCAAGACAGTCAAGCACACAGCCAAGAGATTCTGCAGGTACCACTGCCAGCCTAGACTCATGGCTTAAGTGGGCACAACAGCCTTCCAAATGGCAGTTGCTACTCTTCCTAACACAGGAGTTTCTCTGGCTTGGGATATGACTGGGCAGTTATTGGAGATGGAGTAGGCAGGGCTAGCAGTCCTCATGGACTTGTAGTTTGGGGGACCCACCTTACCAATCTACATATCTATACCCCCTCCATTTTAATGATACAGTCCGCCCTCCATATACTTGGACTTGCCATCCATGGATTTGACCATAGGCAGATGGCAAGCTTGCAGGGAGAGGGGGTGTTGGCAGAAGAGGAGGAGGTGGAAGTGGCAGGGATGAGGAGGAGGGCAGAGAAGGAGAATGAAAAAGAGCAGAGAAGAAGAGGAGAAGGAGAAGGAGGAATAATAGTAGTAGTAGTAGTAGTGGTAGTGGTAGGGCATCAGAGGGGGTAAGAAGAGGAGGAGGAAGTGGAAGATGCGGGGTAGAGGAGGAGGAAGGAAAAGGAATATGAGTGACAGCAGCAAGATGGAGTGGGGAAGGGGATGAGGAGGAAGGTAGAGAAGGTGATGGAAGAGGAAGAGGAGGAGGAAGGCAGAGAAGGCGAGGGAAGAGGAGAAAGAGGAGGTGAAAAGAGAAGGCTGGCATCGGGGAGGGGGCAGGGATAAAGTACCATTGTCATCAATGGTGGCACAGCCACATGACCATACCACCATTGAGTACTATGGGATTTCAGCATACATGGATTTTGGTATTCATGGGGTGGTGCTGGTGGTGGTCTCGAATGGATCCCCATGGATACTGAGGCTCCATTGTTTGTTCCTTCCGTTTCATGCTAACATAATCCTGTGATCATAGGCAGGGCCTATGACGCAGGCAGAGGCACAGCAAATTCCCATCCCGAAGTAACCTTAAATAGTCTGGTTCAAAACAGCAATGAATTCTGCACCATTTTGCAGTATCTCTGAAGGGAAAGAAAAAGCTCCCATAGCCTGGAAATGAAGGATGGTATCCCTCAGGGGATTTTAGACGAATGCATGTTTTATGAAATCCATGCTAACTAGAGACTACAGAAGACTGAGTGACTGTAAATGTGACAGCTCAGTGTGGCCCATTTCAGCTAACTGTTTGCAATTTCTTAATAACCAAAGAATTTCATTAGCAAAGAGAGCATTATTTTCACTCTTGGAACATCTCAGTACTACAAGCCCCCTTTTGTCTGTCTCAGGCTGTGCATCAAAGATGTTAATGCAAGAACATAAAAAACTGGATTATAGTGATCATTAGGCTATCCATTTAGCTCAGTACTGTCTGTGCTGAAAAAACACATCACTACAAGGTCTCACATCATCAGCCACACTGATGTTTTGTAACTGGAGATACCAGGAGATGAACATGAAACTGTGGCTAGTGTCTACATTGATTGGTCCTTCTGGGAGTTGTGTTCCAAAAAAGGGAACTTTTCCAAGGCTCTGACCATTTCTTATGGTGGCATCTGAGCTTACATGTCCTATTTCCCAACCTTGTGCTCTAAATAGTAATAAGCACAATACAGATTCCTCCATGTGTATCCAATTGGCTGAGATCCCATATCTGTGTGTCTAATCCAGCCCTTATATTGCACAGATGAATTCACTCTTGAATGTGCAATGAAATGTGCATGAACATCTGAATGAGCATGTGCATGCATCCACATTGGCATGCATATTGTATGCTCAATGACATCACATATCCAAGTCTACTTCTTTTGCCTTGAACTTTGGCCCTGTACAGGCCAGGGGGCGGAATTGAGGCATTGCATCCACATGATGCACGCACTAGCTCCACCCCAGTGTGCCATGATTCCATGAGCTGCTCCACAGAGTGTGCAGCATCATGATGCTCCTCCAGAGCTGAGTCCATATAATGCAGCGCCGAATGAGCACCATTTAGTTGTGCTCCCACAGCTATGGCACCCTTTCCAGGGTGCAAAAGGAGCCACTTTTTGCAGCTCCCTTTTGCACCCTGGAAAGGCAAGATCAGGACTGTGGCATGAGGTTGCTGCGGCCCCAATCTGACTCAAAAAGGGGTGGTCTGAAGAGCCCCTAAACGTAAATGTTCTGCATCAGACAGAAATGGGTTAATCAGTGCATATGTAAGACAAGGACACTAACTAGATTCTAATCTATTATTTTTATTCTGTCTTTCCTGTATGTAGGGATGTGAAATAACTAAATAATTCTTCTCCTGCCTGAAGAGTGGTGGCCAATGAGATTACTGTTCTCTCCACATGAGATGTGTGGGACAATAATGTTTCATCCCTCACAAGGAGCGGCTATCACCCATTCCAATCAGAGGTGGGAAATTCCTTTTGAATTTTTTGTTCTAAAAGTTTTATTGTTTTATTGCATCAGTGCAATAAAACAGCAGGGATACAAAAGTGTGTGCATTTTCATACTGGAAAAGTTTAGAAAGTGACATAGAAAACTGTCTTGCCAATGAGGTGTTGAAACTGTGTTGTTACTGTTTTTGCAATGACTGGGTTCAAATTTGTCAAAGCTAAAACAGAAAATGTCAAACAGGAGGGAGAGGGGGAGATATCTTGGTATAATTTATGAGGGAGATAAATTGAAGAAGACAAGCTGGGATCAGTTTTGACCTACATCTGGAAGGGGAATTATGGGAGTTGCAGTCCAAAGCTTTCCCAAGCTCCAGTTCTTTCTCTTTCTCTGCACTGCTCTCTTCCATGCATATTATAAGTCACTGGATTCAATGGAGTCATTGAGTCCAGCTATTCCTGGACTGCAAGTTCCAGCAACCTCTAGATGATGTACCCAATGCTGAGGAATGGTGGGAACTGCGGTCCAACAACATCCAGATCTTGAAAGCTCTGCAGAACCTATCAGCCCTGGTTAGTATTTGGATGGGAGACCACCAGTGAATACCAGGTGATGTAGATTAGCTTTCAGAGGAAGGAACTGGCAAAATCACCTTTCAAGATTCCTCACCTAAGAAAATCCTATGAAAGTCACAGGTTTGCCATATGTTGATGGGCTTCTTGAAGGCACCCATATCCATACAGTGCAGCATTCAAAAGTAAGCAGGCTGGACCTATATATTTTTAATTACATAAAAAACAAATGTAAAAACAGAAGCTATAGGTTTGTGCTCTGAAACACAGTGAAATACCGATAAATATAATCCCATCTATTTAGTTTATTTGGAATCCAGGGTCTAAATACATGTTGCACACAAAGCCACGTGTATGAATCCTCTTCAGTCTATTAGAAAAGTCACTGGGAGGGGTGGATTTACAGCTGAGAAATAGCAGGGGTGTGTACTTTACCCTGTGCAGGGAAGTCTGGGCAAGTGGTATTTGGAATAGATAAATTGTGTCTACTCAGATCATGAACCTCTGTGGAAAGGGTATTCTCATTCTCTCATTCAGTCACTTGAACTCCAGTTCTTCAAGTGGTACTGAGAAATAAACTGGCTTTAAACACTGAATTCATTTCATGACTAATAGCAATTTAGGGAATGAATTTCTTAAAGCCACTGTGTGCTTTTAAGCAACTGGCTGCCACTGCATGCTTTTAAAACATTTGAAGTCAATGGGACTGACTATATGCAAGTAGATTCAGTTGTGCTTCATTTGCATAATTGATTTCAAACAATTAATCTGAAGTATAGTGTATAAACAAGAGGCTATAACTACCTTCCTGGCTTCTTGAAGGGCTCAAGTTTCAAAATCTGTGTTACTTGGAAAGCTTTCCCAAGGTACTAAAGATAAGTGGTAGATTCAGTTAAGGCAGAGATATAAATCACATTTGATTTCTTCCATGCTGCAAAGGAACAAATCCATGCAATAATACTTAGAAAAGGCAAATAGCGTCTCTACTAGGAGTATGCAGGCTGTATTGCTGCCCATCTCACTGTCCAACTTTCCTGAGGGGAACAGCCCATTTGAACCCTCTTAAAGTTCACAGAAACTAAACTGAAATTTAAAACCATCATCAAAAAACTTTGACTCTCTTTTTAGGAGTTCTGGACATTCACTATCCACTGCTTTTGACTTTTATGAGTCTATAGTCCAGTTCTTCAGCCTTGAACTGAATGCAGACATTCAGCAGCAGACAAAATGTCCAGCCACTTCCATAGAGATAACTGTTTTGTGACAAAAACTGATGACTTTATTCATGCACAAAGCAATCCTATGCAAGTGTAATCAGAAAGCAGTCCTGTTCCTTTCAGTGGGGCAAATGAGCACAAAGAGAGCCAGTGTGATAAAGTGGATCTCCAGGACCCTGTAGAGCAGTGCTCAATTCTCCACTCGACCATGAAAAACCACTGGCTGACCTTGGACAAGTCACATTCTCTCAGTCTCAGAGAACGGCAAAGGCCCTCTCAACAAATCTTGCAAAGCAAAGCAAAGCAAACAAACCCAACAAAAACATTATGATAGGTTCTCCTTAGTGTTGCCATGAGTCAGAAACAACTTGAAGGCACACAACAACAAAAAGGGCACAAGATTATTACTCTAAGCAATCAAAACAGGCACTGCTTTGCTTCCAGTGTCTTTTACAGAATCCAGATGGCAAATTCAGAGATAAAACCTGACCACCATAACTCACCAGTACACTTTTGTCTCTGTCCTACTTAAAAGAAGTGTTCCTTTTAATAAAAAAGTCCCATCAATATCTCAATTTGATGAATATATACTTATGAGAACCTACGTGCAGAATTTTTCAATACCTAGTTCCAGAATATGACTCCCAAGGCAATAACAGTTTTGCCAAGAGAAAAATAAGGGTTATTCTGATCTTTGATAGACACTCTGACTCACCAGAGGTAGGTTAAGAAAAAGAGCTGGTGAAAGTGTCTTCCTCTTTCATGACCACTTTCATGATCCCAGGGCATAGCCAGTGGCTCAAAGATAATAAGTTGCAGAATGGTTGGAAACACAATTTTAATTGGCTTTTACTTCCCTCTGTTAGGCAGACTTTAAAACAACCAGAATCTGCCTATTTCATCAGGTGTAGACAATTCAAGATACCTCTCAGTCACTCCATGCATCTGCAAATGACAAACTAACTGTGAATATGTCAGTGTGCTTTTATGGAGGTAAGGAATAGAATTTCAGCTAGTTCAATGGGATGTCTATTTTACAGGGCTATTCAATAAAGCAATGTATTTCGCTATGACAACAGGGACACATTTTGCTTTAGTATAATGGAATCACACAACAGCAGCCATAAACATAATCTAAGGAGGAGGCTGCATTTTTGTATTACAGTTACACAAAACTGAAGATAAAAATGTGAAGTATAATAGCTTTTAAAATGAGGGAAGAGAGGTAAAGTATGAGAAAAGAACGTGGACTTTAAAAGTAGATGCCTTTTAGCAGATGGATTGCTTAGAAACAAAGTAAGAAGCCAACAGAAGAGGATTTGATTCAGTGTATTGTCTCCTCTGTTTTACAGGCCTTCCTTATTTTATTTATTTATTTACTTATTTAAAGTATTTCTTTATTGCCTTCCAGCTCACAAGGGCTTTCTAGGTGATGAATAAATAAAACCTAATTAAAACAATGCAATGTAAAAACATTTTTAAAACACATTAAAATGCTCTTTAAAATCCCTCTGAAAACAAGGCTTTTAGACCTTTTGGACCCCTCAGGATTTAATAAAATGGTGAATTCCTAAGTTGGATATTATCAACAGGACTGGTGAATGCATGCCCACCAGGTCCCTGTGCCAAAAAATATCATTATTCAGAATCTGAGGCTTTACCTAGGAGATGAAGGCAGTTACATTTTTGTAGAGCATCATCATAGGTGGGAGATTGTCTTTTTAAACATAATTTGTTGCAATTACCTAATATAGTGTTCAAGTGGCACTTTCTTCCTATTATTCTAAACACGCACACACACACATATATATAGTAAGTCCATTATTGCTGCATTGTCTATTATTTTGGGTTACATTTTCCCTACAAAAAACACTTTTAAGTACCAGTACTGGCCGGTGGCTACCATATCATGAGGAGATGACTCCACTCTCCCTGAACATTAAAAGAGTTATGCAAGGTGCTTGACACATTTGGCAGGAAGGCAAGTTTCAGTACTTTCAATCACTCTTTTAAAATTTAGATTAAAATCCAGAGCAGATTCTGTTCCCCACTGATAAGGGAGCCACAACCTCCCATTGCTTGCAGCTGATTGTGAGTGCAGCATGACTGTGGGTGATTGTGGGTGGAGCATGAAAAATCCACATCAAAATATCCTAGCAAAGTTTGAAAACTTTGGAAACTGTTCTAAACCTCCTGACATAGGCTGGTTACAGGGAATAAATAACTCCTCCAATTGAAAAACTCTGGTTACTGATTCATTTCCAGACACAATTCAAAATGATGATCTATAAAGCCTTACATGGTTTGGGTCCAGACTATCTGAAAAAGCCTGACCAAATTTTGAGATTCTCAGGGGAGGACTTTCTTTCAGTTCCACCAACATCACAAGCATGTTTGGTGGGGATACAGAGTTAGAGAGACTTCTCACTGGCTGCTCCCATAGAATCATAGAATCATAGAATTATAGAATTGGAAGAGACCACAAGGGCCATACAGTCCAACCTCCTGCCATGCAGGAGGTCCCAATCAAAGCATCCCCGACAGATAGCCATCCAGCCTCTGCTTAAAGACCTCCAAGGAAGGAGACTCCACTACACTCCGAGGGAGTGTGTTCCACTGTCGAACAGCCCTTACTGTCAGGAAGTTCCTCCTAATGTTGAGGTGGAATCTCTTTTCCTGCAGTTTGCATCCATTGCTCTGTGTTCTAGTCTCTGGAGCAGCAGAAAATAAGCTTGCTCCCTCCTCAATATGACATCCCTTCAAATATTTAAACAGGGCTATCATATCATCTCTTAACCTTCTCTTCTCCAGGCTAAACATCCCCAGCTCCCTAAGGCGTTCCTCATAGGGCACGGTTTCCAGACCCTTCACCATTTTAGTTGCCCTCCTTTGGACACACTCCAGTTTCTCCACATCCTTTATGAATTGTGGTGCCCAGAACTGGACACAGTATTCCAGGTGAGTCCTGAATACTGAATACTGAGTCCCAGATATGGAATTTCCTTCCATGGGAGGCTAGGCTAACCTTCTCTCTGTTGTTTCTGCCATTATGGAAACCCTTTTTGTATATTTTGAACATTTGACTATTAACTGATTTTTAAAAGTAGTGCACTGGTTTTACTGGTTTGGGGGGAAGCTCTTGCAGACACTACTTCTCTGCAGGAACTTACAGGCTGAAGGTTTCAAAAATGGACAATTAACCACAGTGACTCCAATTAGAAATGAAGTAGAAGAACAATCTGTGTTTGCAGTAAAAATAATTATTTCTTTATTAAAAAGACAGGAAAACATAGCAGCAGAAAGCAACAGAAAAGTCTATACTTATTGCAAGTGGTTTCTCAAAGCTTTAAAAAAGAGAGGGGGGGGGGGGAAGCATCATGCAAGCTAAAATTCTACTTCTGACCAATCTAAGCCTGCATTTGTACTGCAGAAATTATCCAATTTGACAGCACTTTAACTGTCATGACTCCATGCTATGATATCCTGGGATGTGTAGTTTGTTGTGGCACCAGAGCTCTCTGTCAAAGAATGCTAAATGTCTCAACAAAGTACAATCCCCAGAATTGCATAGCATCGAGCCATGGCAGTTAAAGTAGTGTCAAACTGGATTATTCCTGCAATGCGGATGTAGCCT
The DNA here is from genome assembly GCA_034509955.1 of Urosaurus nigricauda. NCBI lineage: Eukaryota > Metazoa > Chordata > Lepidosauria > Squamata > Phrynosomatidae > Urosaurus > Urosaurus nigricauda. The sequence goes on from JAOEGL010000004.1 coordinate 7,792,667, forward strand.
AAGATGGGATGAAAGGGACTACAGGCTAAAACATACACATGGATTTTCCCACCCTCTGATGTGAAGAAGATGACTGGAGACTGGAGCAGGGAAGCCAGTCTGAGAGAGTCTCTCTTTTTGTCTCTGTACATAAGGACTCCCTAAGAGTGAACGAAATAGGGTGGGGCTCAATATGGCCTCAGTGTTGTTATAAAAATAACAAAAATGTGCTTGTAAAGGTCAGGGTGGGCAACTGTGGAAGCTAGGGGTCTGCATTTACCCCCAGGCATTGGAGGACCACACTTCTGCACTACACCTGCTCATAAAAAATAAAAATAAAGAAAAGCATATTTTGCCTGCAAATACCATTCTCTAAGGGGTATGCGGGAAATTTCACCATGTCTGGATCCATTTCTGGGGTATTTTAGACATTTTTAGCAAAAGGAAGTGAGTGGAAGTTGAACAAAACATAGAATCATAGATTTGGAAGAGACCTCAAGGGCTATCCAGTCCCAGCCCCTGACATGCAGAAATACACAATCAAAGCACTCCCAACAGATGGCCATCCAGCCTATGTTTAAAAACCTCCAAAGAAGGAGACTCTACCACTCCCCACGGGAGTGTATTGCACTATCCAACAGCTCTGACCATCAAAAAGTTCCTGCTGAAATTTAAGTGGAATCTCTTCTTCTGTAGTCTGAACCATTGCTCCTTGTCCTAGTCTCTGGAACTGTGGAAAACTAGCCTATTCCCTCTTGGATATGACATCCCTTCATATATTTAAACATGACTATACTGCCCCCTCTTAACCTTCTTTTCATCAGGCTAAACATTCCCAGCTCCCTAAGACAAACAAAACAGAATTCCAGACCTTTCACCATTTTGTGCATGAGCAGAAGTCATTTCCTGTTCAACTCCTTTTTTAAAAAATTGGAAAGACCTCTCCTAAGACTAAATTTGTCCGTGGGGGCCACAAAATGTGGGGCTTCAGTACTGGCAATTTTCCCAATTCATGGAGGGGTCCAGAATGGATCCTCCATGGATCAGAAAGGATGACTGTATATGTTTTCCTGGTCATTACTTCAGAATATAACTACAAAGAAGAGCAGTTCAACATTTTCAGCAAATGTTTCCTTGAAAACTAACAACACACACACATGAAGTGAAACAATCAGGACAGGTAAGCCTTATACAAAAAATACAAAGCATTTTGAACTTTCTAGAGGTGGCTTGAAAGCGTCTTCCTGCATGCATCAGGGATTATTTATTTTTCTTCACCATCTTTACATCTTTGCATGGGATTTCTATTTTGGTGGCCAATGCCTTTTTTTTTTAAAAAAAAAAAATCTTCCAGCTAGTCGGATGAGGAGGAAGAAAAGACTGTACAATAGAGCTTCACTGTTAGAGGGTTTGTTAACTCAAGTATGCTTGTGTTTGTTACCATTCATGTGGCTGTGAGAGGTTTGTGAACAAGGGGGTTCATGACCGACAGGAATGAATCTCTGTGAACCAGAGGGCTGAAAAACAACTTTCTTCTTCCTTTCTCATCAAGCTTTCCAAATCCACAGATAGATGGAAATGCAAAGAGGAAAGAGAGTAGTAAAAAAATAAACAGATTCAACACACAGCATATGAGGTAAGTTATTGGAATGAGGAGTACAGCTATAAATTCCACAGATAAATAAATCTGACTTTTAAAAAAAACTTTAAATCCACTGGGGATTGCTGCAGAAGAAGACCAGCTGGGTGCTAAATATACCCTCCTTGTGTAGGGAAGATTTATTAGCCAATTTGTTAGCCAGTTGTTTCTCTACATTCCCCTTTCATGATAGAGGCTGGGGTTGGAAAAAAAAAAGCTTGCTGAACTTATCACAGCAATTTTGGTCATAAAATGAAATCTGATAGAATGGCAAATCCTGGGCAGAAATGTATTGCATTCAAAACCTGTCTCCATCCATGAGACTACTGGGATCTCAAGCAATATACAGTATAGGTATACCTAAGTTAAAGAAGTGGATGTGCTACTTCTTTAGCAGAAGCTATGGTACTGGAGCTAGTCATAACAGGAGAAGAACAGAGATAGGTTCATATACCACAAAAAAGAACATTTTAACATGTTTCAGCAAGTTTATTTTTATTTCATATGTAAAATGAAGAAAAATAAGACAGATCAGGTAAGCATTGTGAGCTCTCTAGAGACCCCTGGAAAACTTCTTCCAAAGCACAATTAAGAATTTTCTTTCTTTCTTTTACCAGCCTCTGCTTTTCTTATGAAATCCATGTTGATGGCCAAACTTACAGATATATGCTTCTTTGACATGCTGGGAGTATCTGGTAAGGCAAGCTTATCCACTCTCTTCCCTTCTCTCTGCTTTGCTGTCTACACATGCTCTGTAAGGGATTCTGGAGGCAGCTGCTGTTTACTTTGCCTGTTGCAGGCAGGCACACATGGATAGGAACAGCTGTAAGTGATATATTCAAGGCACAATTTAAAACAGTTACAATGAAGAGGAAAAATGGGAGGTGTCCAAAGAATCCAGGATGGGTGTCTAAAGAAATTTCAACTGAGAAAAGATTTAAAAGGGACATGTACAAGAAATGGGAAAAAAGGGGAAATCACCTTCGGGAGCTGGGTATGTTTAGCATGGAGAAGAGATGATAAGAGGTGATATGATGGTCTTGTTTAACTATTTGAAGGAGTGTCACAATGAGGATAGAGCAAGATCTGTTACTGTAAGCTGCCTCAATCCTTATGGAGAGGCAGGATAAAAATAAAATTTTATTATTATTTTATTATTACTTTTTATTGTTGTTTTCTTCTGCTCCAAAGAATAGGACACAGAGCAGTGGATGCAAGCTATAGGAAAAAAATTTAAAAAACCAGATCTTGATTTTTTTTTAATTTATTTTTTATGAGGGAAGCTATTTTATTATGCCATATTATATAATGGAATTTGAGTATCCATGGATTAGGGTATACAAGGGTTAGGAGCCCTGGTGGCGCAGTGGTTAAATGCCTGTACTGTAGCCACTCATTCAAAACCATAAGGTTGCGAGTTCAAGACTAGCAAAAGGGCTCAAGCTCGACTCAGGCTTGCATCCTTCCGAGGTCACTAAAATGAGTACCCACATTATTGGGAGCAAGTACTACTACAGCCTATGAAGACCAGACTGGTGCAGACCTCTCAGAGGACTTTTTCGGCTGTCGCCCCCAAGTTGTGGAATGACCTGCCAGACGAGATGCGTCTCATTCCATCTTTAGAAGGCTTCAAAAGAGCCCTAAAGATGCATCTCTTCCAGCAGGCCTTCCCAGAGGAAATTAACACTCCCAGCTCCACACCTAGGCCTTAAGGGTCTCTTAGGCCCTTTCCCCGCACTTTATCCCCATACAACTTAAGCCTGGGTCCGCTCCCTGCTATTGTATATTGCTATTTTAATTATTTATGCTTTTAACTTTATTATGATTTAATGCGCTTTTAAGGGAGGGTGGTAAGGGTAAGGAAGGGGTATTTTAAACTGTCATTGATTTTAATTCAGTTGTACTCCGCCCCGATTGCTTGTTTAGAGGGGCGGATTAGAAATAAATATTATTATTGTTGTTGTTGTTGTTGTTGTTGTTAAGTAGCTTACAGTTGTAAACCACTTAGACACTCCTTTGGTGGTATGAAGTGGTATATAAATGAAGCTGTTTGTTTTGTTTTGTTTGGGTGGGTGGGTGGGTCCTGGAACCAAACCCCAGTGGATAGATACCAAGGGCCCACTGGAGTAGTTGAAGTTGTTCTGGCTCAGCAATTGGCCTCTGTAGAAAAGATGAGTGTCAAACATAGTTCAGGGGCTCGAAGCAATGTTTGCAATCTTCCCATAGTGGAGACATTCTCTGCCAACTCTGAGACTTGACTTTGATTCTTAAAATGCCTAGATACAGTTTTTCAGAATGTCTCACTATTAGGGGTGGACAAGATACTTGATATTATTTGGAAATATTGGTTTCAAAAACCATGTTTCTTGAGCAGAACTCTTCATGTATTGATTTTGGACTCCCAATAAACAATGCCAACTTTGGCTTCTTACTCCATGTAGTAATTTAAGAGTTCCAGGGGTAGCAGATGGTAATGAATCCACCCTCAATTTTTTATCTAGATGTTAACAGAAGTTCCCAAGGTTCTGAAACTGTGCCCAGATTACGTTCTGCACCTTGGTTGGCTCTTGCAAAATCTGTGCCATAATCCTGTAGAGATCTTCAGCATGCATAAATTCCCCTATGAAAGTAGTGGGACATTTTTGCCTGAGCAGAAAAATCTGTATTCAGATTATGGAAGCAGAGTTGGACATAAAGTGCCATTTTTAGCCCAAGATCCAGCTCTCAGTCACCCTTCTTTGACCCTTGATTTCAAATTTATATCAAAAAGGGATGTCTTAGGCAAATAGCCAAAAGGAGGCTCTCCAGAGCATATTGAGAAATCATACCATATTGAGAAATCCAGATGGTTCATCATGGGAAAAGCCCAAAGCACTTAGCCATAATGGGATCTGTCTAGAGTGGAATCAGCAATCCCTTGACTATGGGTGGAACAATAGTGAGCTGAAGAGGGAGATTGTTTGCGTATGGCAGACAAAGTGAGTTTCCTCCTGAGAATAAAACTCTTTTTGCCAGGAAACATTCACACCAATTGTCCATTCATTACAGAATATTGTACCCCATTCTATTCTCCTGGGAACATCACTTAAGCCTATCAATTCCTGAAATATTGCCATTACAGCCCATTTCTGCATGGGGCCAGTTTGCAATTTGGTCCAGTTTGAAATAAGGCAAATTCAAACTTGGCCCCACAGTACTGCTGTCTGTGTTACACAGCAAGCAAACTGAGTCACATTCAACTCCCAGCTTTCTCTCAGAATATAGCCCAGCTTCTGGAATAGTAAGGTATAGCCTTCCCTCAACCTTGCTATAATATTGTTAGCTTGTGTGTGTGTGTGTGTGTGTGTGTGAATGCTATTGCATGAATAGTGATTTTCTCCTTTGCTGTTTGTCAATAAAACTACATTGTACTTAGCACTCTGGAGTTCTAGTTTTTCAGAACTGTTAGACAAAGGTGAGATCCCAACTCTTTGAAGTTACCCAGAATCCTATCACTGCTTTTAATATGAGCTATTAAAATTGCAAATTTAGGGATGCATTCCACTGCACAACACTGCTGTTCAATATAAGGGTCAATGGCTAACTCCGCATGTGGGATTTATGCTACACAACTCTGATATAAGATATAGGTCCTGGAACTAAACTCAGGACATTATCATACGAGCCCCATTCTTACAGAATCACATCAGTTTTTGTTTTTGTTGTTGTTGTTTTTAATGGAAACAACGATTTCAGTGCAGCCACCACCACATTTCTTCTTGGCAGGGGGTTGGACTGGATGGCCCTTGTGGTCTCTTCCAACTCTATGATTCTATGATTCTAAGAGTAGGTGTTGACTAAGATTTGGCCTTGCAAGAATAGGTATTGACTAAGATTTTCACTTTACTCTTCCAAAGCAGTTCATAATATGAAGGGACAATTTTTAAAGAAATCTGCTTTAAGGATGAGCTGACTTCCTTTTGCTGTATCAAGAGAAGAAGAAGTAGCATAAAAACAGCAATCATTTTACTTCTTGTTGCAAATAGACTCAAATTGATATCCATTGCCCCAGTTTTATAGCTCACTGAGAAAAGAGAGATTAAAAGATGAGTAGTAATCTTCATATGATTTTTTGAGCGCTTGAATTCAAGCTGCAGGGTGGCAAATTGCCAGGGGAGGGGAGGAGAGGGTTAGGAAAGAATAAATGGAAAGAGCAGAGTTGGATTTTTTTTAAAAAAAAAACTGATTTCAACTTCGCTTTCCCCCTCCCACCATGTGCCTCCAAGGAATGCCTGAGAAAAATGTATTCCTTCCCATCTAAGTGGTTTATTTAAAGCAAAAAGCTGTCTGAGCAAGAGCTGTACTCAGCAGGAGCCATTTAAAACAGGCTCTCCTAAACCCTCCTTCCTCCAGCTTCTTAGTTTCTTGTCCATGTGAATTTGTAACTCTGATGAGATCTTTGCATGATGAAAGCTTTCCACGTCAGCAAGGTGGTAGATCAACTCCAGAATTTAGTTTGATTTTTAAAGAAACTATTGGGGGGGGGGGGGGAGTGGCCAGGGCAGGGAATTCCAAGTTAATAGTGTGGTGAGACCACTCTGGAGTGATCACTGCACACTGCTTTTTAAACCACAATTAGACCAGAGAAAAAGGAGCTTTGGTAATATTTATCACACAATGATACCTTCTACCCATAGTTACTCTCCCTGACCTGCTGCTACTGCATCCCTTTTCATTGATGGCGAAAACCCATCAATGACCTCCCAATCACTCAGGTGTGAAACATCGATGCCAGGGCAGCTGCATGATTGGCAGTCACATAGTTTCAGTGTCCTCTACTCTTCTCTTCCCTGCCTCCTTCCCTTCGCTATTTCCAAGCAGGCTGATTCCTATTATTATTTCTGTTCTCTTTTTTTAAAAAGCTTAACATCATAATAACAGAGCTCTGGAGTTGTGTGAAACAAGTGAAAAAGCATAATGGGTAGGACAAGGGGTAGAGTTAAGGGGGAGGACTGAAGAAAATGCAATGGTAGAAACAGCCACAGTTTCATGATTGAGAAGAAGAAGTGTGGTGGTGGCTGCACTGAAATCGGTTTCCTTAAAAAAAAAAAATCCTTTTTGGACTGCAAAACCCAGAATCTTGCTGGCTGGCAGATTCTGGGTGGTAAACCATGTTACATGACTAAAGCGGGGGGGGGGGGGGGTGCTGATGTAGGTTAAAAATATGGCCCCAGACCTTCACAGCAAAAGGTACTATGAAGGTGGAACTGTCTTTGATGGCCTTCATGGCAAAGAGACTAGAGGTTACTGCATCAGGCATAAGGTGCCATGACATTGTGTGGAGGGGATAGAATCCAAGGCCTAGCCACCCACCTCTAGTTCAATGTGAGCATTGCTAGTCACCTTGGGAATGAGTAGGAATTTCTCTCTCTTTATCTGTTTTTGGCTTTTGTTTTGTTTCTTGCCTACTCCTTCCTGTATCTTTGACAACTGGCCATGAGTGGGTCTCTAAATAAGCTGTCCAGTGGAAGGTGGGGTGGGGGGGTGGGGTGCAGAATATTAAAGTTTCAGTCTACACCTTGGCACCCTTTTGGTGAAGGACAGGGATCTAGAACTGCCTCCTTAGGTCCTGTGAACTGGGGTGGGTGGGAAATGAGTCTAATCATGGAAAATCCCATGATGGGGTTGCCTTAGGGTTGCTGAAATTCTGAACAGGTGGACCTGTTGGTTTTACTCTCATTTCTGTGACCTGGGATGTATGTGTGTGCCTTGGTCTACCTTCCAGTAGATGGCCAGCCAAGGAGAAACTGTTATTGGATTGCCCTCAGGGTTCAGGTGTTCACCCAAAGGAAGGCTGAGGAGATAGTCAAAAGGTGACCCCTGGACTCAGCTGATCCCACATATTGTTGTTACTTTCCAGGTTCAACTCGGTTTAAATAGGTTCTAGGTGAAATAAAGTGGGCCATATCTAACCCAGCGTGAATCTTCATTACAGCTTTCTGGGACCAATTTATTTCATGTGCTCATCTACATAGCTTGAAATTGTTGTATTTTTTAATAGAAGTTTACCCACTGTTTTTAAAGTGGTTTTAATTGGTGTCATGTATAATATGTTTTTACATTGCACATATTATTTATGCTTTTAATTTGGAAATGTTGTTTCCAGATTGTTTGCTGCCTTAGATCCTGTGAAAGGGGGTAGGCTAGAGGTGTTACATCCATCCATCCATCCATCCATCCATCCATATGGATTCATATTAGAAGAAAAGAGATCCCACCTAAACATTAGGAAGAATTTTTTATTGTTAATGCTGTTTGACAGTGGAATGGACTAACTCAAAGAATGGTGGTCTTCATCTCTGAAAGTCTTTAAACAGAGGTTGGATGGGCACCTTTCAGAAGTGCTTTAAGGGTGGATCCCTGCATGGCATGAAGTTGGACTGGTCCTTGTGGCCCCTTCCAACTCGATCATTCTGTGTATTTTGCACAGAATCAGTCTATGAAGAATTGGGCTGGACTTTTAATCTTTTGCCTTAGGCAGTCAAAAATCTTGGGTCAGCCCCATCTCCGGGGAGCCTGATGAATCTAGGTTGTACTTGAGGAAGTGACATCTTATCTTCACTTGTGAGGCCATTTCTCACAGATACCTGCCAGCTTCTTGAATATATAAAAATATCTTTAATCATGGCCATGACCTATTTAGAGACATACTCATAGCCAATTATCCACCATCCATATATCAGCCCCATAAATGAGCACCATTCAGATACCAAGATGCATGGCAGGACATCTTGAGATCATTTTATTGCTTTAATTTCAAACCATGACTAGAAACAAACCTAAATAAAAAACAGTGTGGCTTTCTTCTTCTTAGAAAAATCCTTCTCTCTCTCTAAAATTATAAAACTAATGAAAAACTTGGAAACATCAACAGTCCTCACATTCAATAATTTTTTTCGTATTTCCTTTCCTTTCTTTGACAAATGAAACACCTTTTAATGATAGGAAATCCTTTTGAAATGGCACCAGCAGGGAATAATTTAATTTTGCTTGTTCTTCTTTTGTCAGAAAGATTTGGTTTCTGTGCTGACTGCTAAGACTTGAACAACTCCTACTTACACAGGCCAGGTTTTTCCTAAGGCAAAATTTTCTGCATTTTCCCCTCATTGTTCCTCTCTTTTTCCTACTTTGCAGTTCCCAATGTAACATTGATAATATAACTTTTTCCTTCCCTAGTTGTGATGGTATTAGTTGCAGGAACAACATTACTTCCCTCATGTTCATGGTTTCAAATTGTTTTAAAGTATTTTAACTGGTTTTAATCTGCCTTCTTTTAACTTGTGAAATTATTCTAAAATGATTATAGTTTTTAAAAATTATTTTTACTATGTAAATTATTTTGAATGGATCATATCGTTTGATTATATGCTTCCCTGTGATCTTAAAACAGAGTGCAGCATATAAACAAACAAACAAACAAATAAACCAATGCATGTGCCCATCCTCTCACAGAATCCTAGAATTAGAAGAGCCTCCAAAGGCCATCCCATCTAACCCAGTTATGCCATGCAGGAATGCACAATCAAGCACTCCTGACAGATGGCCATCCAGCCTCTGTTTAAAAACCTTCAAAGAAGATGCTCTGCTTATTACTTCTGGATCCTGTCAATAGCAGGGTAAGTGCAAAGAAGTTATGTGAAGTTCTGAGCCTTGAACCTGTAAATTATTTTTGAGTCTTTTCTGATCATTATTTTTGCTCCTCACTTTATTTTTCATGCTGACAGCTACAAACAATCCTATACATTATTTGAAGGGTCACATTTCTACATACGAATTTACCAGTGTTTTGTGATCTTCTGGGGAGGCCTTACTTTCTGTCCCACCTCACAGGCAAATTCAGTGGAAATACAGAAGACCTTCTCAGTGGTTGCCCACAGGCTCTGAAACTCCCTTCCCAGAGATACTAGACTGGTTCCCTCCTTGCTATCTTTTTCCAGGCAGGTAAAGACTTTTTTTTTTATTTCAGCAGGTCATGGAAGACTGATTGGTCAAGGGAAAAGAACAGTTGCTTAGTGACATATTTGGAAAAAAGAAAGATTGTACATAAGATCATCATACCTTGGACATAAGAAGCAGAATAACCAGATATCTGTAAGTAAGAGAAAGGATTTCAGAAGGCCTGGGACTTTTATACAGTCAATACCACTAAATTATGCAAGCTAAATTCCACCAAGATTTCCTACCATTTAAAATCAACCAAAGCTCCTCCAAGTTTGTAATTCTGGTGGAAATCATATTGATCAAGTCCTTTGCAGACTTGGTGAGCAACAGGACCCTTGGAGAGAATTGCATGGGAAGCAAAATGCCAGGTTAAAAGATACCATAAATTTTGGGAACTTTCTTTTAGTCCCTGGCACAGTATAAACTATACAGTTTTTGAAAACTGCACAGGAGTTGGAGAAACTGCATAGCTTTGCTGTAAAAATCTATGCTTACAGTCTTTTCATGGCCTACATTTCATAGAATCATAGAATAGTAAAGTTGAAAGGGGCCACAAAGGCCATCCAATCCAACCTCTGTGTAAAATCAGTTAGGTTCCAAAGTAAACAGCTATGTTTTCACTTGGTAACAGAATGACAGCAATGTACGCACCATCTAGATCTCTAAGGGGAAGGCATTATATAAAGATGTGCTACAGAAGGGAAGGCCCTCTTCCACATCCTCCAATAGCATATTGCCCTGATTGATGAACCACAGCGGAAGACCCCTCCAGTAGACCTCAAGTCTCAGCCATGCATATTTAGATATAGGTGATCCAAATGATCACAAGCTGTTTAGAGTTATAAATTTCATTGCCAGACCTGAAGCAGGATTGCCATTTGTCCCAGAAAACCTGAAAAATCCTAGATTGAAGGGACTAAAAAAATGTCCCAGCTGGCTTGGCCAGCTGAACCAGTAAACCCTGGATTTCTCCTCGTTTGCAGGCTAATGGGTAGGTTAAAATGTGGCAATAGTGATCAATGTGGAAACTGTGCAAGAAGACTGGTGCTGGCGGGAGCCTCATCCCATCCTGCAGGCTCTGGTTGCTCCTGCACAGGTGAATAATTGTCATCATCTTCTTCTATTTCCTCCCCGCTTCCCCCAGGAAGTCCAAGAAGCAGGGAAGGAAAGGAGGCAGGCAGAGATGGCCTTGTGTCGGCAGCTTGAGCCTAAAGCTAGATATCATGGTGGAACTTAGCTTCTAAACTTGAGAGAATAAAGAGAGTCTCTTTCCTCTCTATGGCTACTTGGAAGCCTCCCTCCCTTTATACCAAATAGGGAGAAAGAGAAGAAGAAAAGAGCTCTTAGCTTGGTACTGGTACTGAGGTTGAAACACAATGGTAGAAAATGTGCAATGATTAATGTGGTAAATTTGCAAAATCAGAATACAAATTAATAATAATAATTTGCACAATAATTAATAATATGCACAATAATTTGCATAATATGCAAATTAGATGCCCAGATATGAGGGATAGGAATATGGCAATCCTAACCTGAAGCATATTGGCAGTCAGTACAAATTCTTTTAAACCGAGTGTTAATTTGTTTCTATCCAAGTGCCTTCTAAAAAGCAGAGCCCTCCCTCCAGTTCATCTCGTGCCATCCGGCCACGGAGGGAGAGATGCAGGCCCATCTCTATTGGGCCTGGCCTAAGAAACAGAGCCCTCCCTCCAATGCATCTGCCATGTTGCAGGCCTCAGAGAAGAGAAGAGCCACTGGACCTGATCCTCTACCCCACCACCATTCCCTTCTCCTCTTGTGTCGTGTCTTTTTAGATTATAAGCCTGAGGGCAGGGAACCATCTAATTAAAAATAATACTATTTGTAAGCCACTCTGAGAACCTTTAGGGCTGAAGGGTGGGGTATAAATACCGTAAATAAATAAAATATATAAATATTCCATATCCCCCCCCCCCCCAGGAAAGCTGGGTGGGGGAAGAGCCAAATAAATTTAAGATCCTGCCACTCTTCAGTCTCCTACCTTTTGAATCTTTCAACTCACCCTCCTGTCTCTAACAAAGTGTAAGTTTTCTGGTTGTTTTTGAGCAGGATGTGATTTTTCCTCCCTTTCCATGAGGTTTTACATTTATTTATTTATTTATTTATTTAGCCTAACCTACACAGTCCATTGGAGATTTGAAGTTTTGCCTGGGTGGTGTCTTAATTTTGTAGTCACTTTGCAGCTGGTGGAGGGGGAGAGAAAGGAGGAGTTTGATGATCACCTATGGGACCCTTTTGGGCCCCTGGGACTGACCCTCACATATCATGAGTCTAGGGTGATCAGGAAGGAGACTGCCTGGCTAAGGGGGTCTTGCCCTCATCAGAGGTCATGCAACTTTGGGGTTGGATCCTCTGGTTGGTCTTCCAGCAGATAGCCAGCCAGGGAGCAATCCAATTTCTAGATTCCCCTTGGAGCCTATCTGTTTTGCACAAGGGAAACTGTGGGGGTGGTCTACGTGCAAATGGGTGGGTGGGGAGAGCAACCCAGTACAGGACCAGCTGAGGAAGTTGCTCTCCCCACCCACCCATTTGCACGTCTCAAGAAATAAATTTAAATAGGTAATAGTTAAATAAAGTGGGCCATATTTTATCCCAAGTTCTGTACTTTAATTATTTCATATGTTGGTTATAAAATGAAGCTTTGGTCAGTAGTCTAGCTCCTGCATTTTTCTGTAGTGGCAGTTTTTACATCATCTTCAAGGGCAGCCCCATGTGTAGTACATTGCAGACCATGCAAGATGTTCCATGTGTGTGTTGTGAATCTTCTTGCTTTTGCTGTGAATGCATCACTCCAACAGTCTGAAACATCAAAACACATGTGTCTAAGCAAGTTGTTTACCTCTCCTCCACACTTGAATGAGAGCCAGAGAGCTGGGTTGACAGGGAGACATCCATTTAATCTGCTCTCAAGAGCTCCTGCAATTAAGCACAAGAAGAGTCAGTAATTAGTCTGTCTGATGGAATAACAAATTGCGAGGTTCATTTTCAGGGATGTTCCATTTGGGCTACATACGAATATTTTTGCTGGGTGGTAGCAGTGGTAACTTAGCAATTAATTATATCAAACTAAGCAAAGAAAGGCTTCATAGGAGGATACCTAGTGTTCAGCCTGTGCTCCTTCAAATTGTACATGTGAGTCTCACATAATTGAATGTTTTGTAAGACTATATCCATAAAGATGCCCTGCTCCATCATGTGTACCACAAGAAATCCAGTTATTAAAGAGGGAGGGAGTCTTACACCTCTTTATTTGTTTTTGTTGTCATGTACCTTCAAGTTGTTTCTGACTTATGGTGACTCTAAGGTGACCTTATCATGGGGATTTCTTGAGAAGATTTCTTCAGAGTGGGTTTGCCGTTGCCTAATTGCCTTTATCTGAGTCTGGAGATCAAGGTTCTCCACTCAGTTTCATAGTTGAATAGGGAACTGAACCTTGATCTCCAGAGTCATAGCCCAACACTTAAACTACTGCACCACTTTGTCTCTGTTTATCTGCAGAGTTATTGCTGACCAACCATGGAATAACAAGACCAGACACAGAGTTGAATAAGGTCCACTTTATTTAACTTAGAACCTATTTACACTGTGTTGAACCTGTAAAAGAGTGGGATGGAAAACCTAGTGCAAGGATCAGATGGTGCAAGCATCACTCCTAGACTTCCTTTTTAGCCTTCCCCTGGATTAAACCCTGAGCCCCAAAAGCAACCAAATAACTGGATTGCTCCCCAACTGGCCATCTACTGGAAAGCATACCCAAGGAACTCTACCTCCAAGTCCCAGAACTTAAATGAATGTAAAGCCCATCAGACCATCCCCAAGGGTAGTCTCCTTCCCTACTAAAAGAGGCAGTTCCAGAGTCCCTCCCTTCACCAAAAGAGTGCCAACATCCTCACCATAAATCTTATTTTTTCTCCGCACTACCTGCCAGAGATAAGGGACAAGTGTCAATTTAATCATTTCCCCACCAAAGGCACCACCCGACATTCAGGAAGGGGGGTCTATTGCAGTGGGTGCCCTGGAGGTTCAACACGGTGTTAGTAGCCCTCCGTGAGGCTTCACGGAGGGCACCCTCTATGCAAGAGCCTTGGGAGCCGAAAGCCTGGAAGGTGAAGTCTCATCCCTAGTTCTCTGATCTCAACACGAGGCTGGGAAGCCTCAAGATGATGCTGGGGGATGGACTAGCTATAAATAGGCCATCTCCACGTGGCTTTGGCCTTTTTGGGGCGAGGAAACTGGCCAATAGGACCCTCATTCCCTGTTGCAAATCCCAGAAGGATTTATCAGGGGAAATGTGAAGCTACTACTTTCATATTGTGAGGAGTAGATGTGGTGAGCCATTCCAGTTTGGTAGTGCAGTGACTCTAATCCAGGTTTCAACGGCAACTTCTTCTGTGGTTTTTCAGGTGTTAGAAGAAGTTTGTCCAGCTGTCATAGGAACTATCCATTTGCTGAACCTATCTTGGGAATAGTGCCTGGATAGCTCCTGCAATCTAGAGGAGCGGCTATCACCTGATTAAACATGGGAGGCTGCTGTTTAAACCAAGAGTAGAGTCATCCTGAAATAATAGAGCCACCAGATTATTCAAATGTCTCTGGAAATTCATGGTTTTCTGGTGACTCTACAGGCATATCCGGTTCTGCTGAAACATTTATTGAAACCTATTTGATCTTGGGAATAGGGAATTGATTTCAGCAGTGGTCATGCTTTCTCTTTCTAGATAGTGTCCCTTCAGTTTCCTGGTTTTTGTAAAGATGGGAAAAGTGAAATTGAAAGGACATCATGAATAAGAGCTCACCTTGAACCCTATGTTGTGACAGGGAGGGTGGTGAAGAAACTATTTCTCAACATAATTGCACTCTTTAAAGGCTGCAAGACAAGAAGGGCTGTCACAGAGAAGAGGGTGCAAGTTTGTTCTCTGCTGCCCTAGACAGGTTTAATGGTTTTAAATTACAAGAGGGCAGATTATGACTGAACATTATAAGAATGATCTCACTTGACTGTGAGAACATTTTGCCAGTTGAACGCATGGCCTAGGGAAAAATCATTTACAAATTTCCCAACAATTGCATTCTTTCATTTCAGCAGAAGATGTAAATATTATTTACTGATAATGGTGCCGTATGACTCCTTATGACTTTTAATAACTCTATAATAAATAATAATAAATAATAAAATTTTATTTATAGCCTGCATTTGCATATAAAGCTACTCCATCTAGTTCAATGGGGAGTCAATGAGCATCCAGTCCTGTATCCAATCTCGTCCATTCAGGGGTAGGCAAAGTGCAACCTGTGGGCCTCATGTGACCTCCAGGACCTTTTTGAAATACTGTCCTACTTCAGAATTAATAGTTAAATACAGTTTGACACCACTTTAACTGTGATGGCTCCATCCTACAGACACCTGGGATTTTTAGTTTGGTGGGATACCAGTGCTGTCGGACAGAGAAGGCTAAATATCTCACAAAACTAGAAATCTCAGAATTATGTAGCAATGAGCCATGGCAGTTAAACTGGTGTCAACCTGCATTAATTTTGTAGTGTAGATGCAGCCTTTGTGGCCCCTGAGAGTCCCACAGAAGGTCTTTAGGCCTTCTGGCCATTTGGCCATGTGTGTTCATCCACATCATTTCCATGTATGAATGGTTCCTCCTTCCTGTATCAAGGCAAATGTGATTAACATGATATAAAATCCCAGTATAAATTCAAGCTATGATTCCATGGAAGTAGCAGCAGGACATTTTCTATTGTTTTGTACTTCATTATGCAACACAACATTCTTGTCATTAGTTTTGTGAGTGCCTCCAGATGAGTCACAATTGCACCCGGATCCATTTGCTTAATAATTTAAAAGTCATGAAACTCTTTCTATGCAAGCAATTACAGATGTGGATCCAATTAACATTCCCCTGTGTTTGTTGATAAATGATTTATTGCAGTCAGATCATAACAGGTACTAGAAAAGTTAGAGAAACTCTCCAATATTTTTTTCTGTAATATAATCTATGAGTGAAAAGGATTGTACTCCTTCTCAGAGGATTATTGGCACTTTACTTCATGGGGGGAGGGGGGTTTGCACATATGCAATGCTCTCTATATAGTGGTAACTGGTGACTTCCATGTCAGTGGAACAATGAAACCATTCCAGGTTATAGTGTGAGCCTTAAAGGAGCTACTCAGATGCTAAACCTGTTCTTAAAAGTTCAGTCTAAAATCCAGACCAAGTTTGCCCACTGACATAGAAGCCACCAACTTGCACTTCCTCTGTATTTCACAAAATGTAGACTTTCCCCCACTCCTAAAAAATGGTTCATACTTTAATACATTTATCTAGAAGAATCCATTGCTGTCATAGGTGCAATCCTATGGGAGAAGCTTCTCAAACCCTTGCTCTCTATAAACCCACAAGGAACAAATGAGCAGTTTTTCAAAACAAAAGCTGTGTCAATTTGTTTCAACATAAGAAGAAAGCAGAAAAGGGTGTACTGGGGAAAAATCTAGCATCATCTTTTGGACTGATTTATTCATGGATTTCAGGAAATGAAAGAAGTAGTTGAAATTCATGCAAGCTCATGATACAATACATCAATCTTAATCTTATTGCTAGATTCCTGCCCCAACCCTTCCTTTTTATAAAGAGTAAAAGAGTTGACTGAAAAAATATTTTGTTATTTTTCATCACCAGTTCCTGAACACCAGAGTAAAGCCCTACCTTAGTAGTCAGTTGAAGAACCAAACTCAAGAAGAAGAAGCGGCTGATCCCCTTTGTCCTGGTTTACTTTCTGGAGTCATCCCTACTTTCTCAATAGCCTCCTGCCTTTATTTTCTCACTTTGTAGGACTAGGCAAAAGTGTCTGTCCACATGCGCAGTTCAACTAACACCTGGTTTTCCTGATGTTCTCAAGACCAGGGGTTTTGGTGAATGCTGTTATTCCTCCGGCTTTCACTAGCTCTACTTGATATATTCCTCTAGTTCTTTCTTCATGCTCCCTTTTGGTCCTTTTTCTCCAGCCTAGCAACAACCACCATTATCCTCATGATACCTCCTGGCTGAATTCA
Source organism: Urosaurus nigricauda (assembly GCA_034509955.1). Taxonomy (NCBI): domain Eukaryota; kingdom Metazoa; phylum Chordata; class Lepidosauria; order Squamata; family Phrynosomatidae; genus Urosaurus; species Urosaurus nigricauda. The sequence goes on from JAOEGL010000004.1 coordinate 7,809,366, forward strand.
CAGTTTTCTCCTTCTCATTCACAGTTACTAATCCATCTTCCTCTCTCCCCTTCCCTCCTCTCTCTGTTTCCCTTCTGCTTTTCACTGTCACTAGGATTGCCATATTCCAGTTACCCAAATCCAGGTAGCCCAATCAGCATATTATACAACTTGGTATAAAAAGCAAATGAATTATATTATAAAAATTTTGTGCTACTATGTTTTAGCCTGGACACCATTTGTAGGGTAAACATTGATCTTAAATGTGGTATATTTAAAGTTTTGGACTTGGAAGGGAGAGAATGAAATTCAAGTCCCTGCTCAATTACAAAGCGTCCAGTATGATCTACCTTGGGCAAGTTATTTCATCACAATTAAACCTATTTTATAGTGGTTGTGTGGAGGGGAAGAGACAGTCAAACCCTGTAAAGCAATCAAGATTATACAATATAGATTAATAATATTTTCATTTTCTCATTCATATTTTCCCTCTGCAAACAGAAAATGCTTTTCTCCAAAACTGCAACATTTATAGTGGCAATTCAGAAAGGATCATTTTACAGTTTTAATCTATTTGGTCCAAAACACACTGCAGAAACAATCCAGTTTGAGACTGCTTGAACTGCCCTGGCTCAGTGCAGGAATTTATGGTGTCACCAGAGCTCTCTTGACAGAGAAGGCTTAAACATCTTACAAAACTAGAGTTCCCAGAATTCTCTAGCATTGAGCCAGGGCAGTTCAAGCAGTCTCAAACTGGATTATTTCTGAAGTGTGTTTTGGACCTTTGAAGCTGTGAGACTTCACTCATTGTCTTAAAACTGGAAGGCAGTAGCAAGCTCATTTCTTGCAAAACAAGACAGTGTCTTTTTCTGCGTATTTTGACTTCTTAAAAAAAAAAAATAGAAAATTGCCACCAGGATCAGTTATTGGTCCAAATGAACACCTGGGTACCATGCACAGACAACTGTAAAGGTAAAGGTAATGGTATTCTCCATTGACAAGGTTGTCAAGTTGTGTCATCTCCATTACTAAACCGAAGAGCCAGCATTGTCAGAGACTATTTTGTGGGTCATGTGGCAAGCATGATTGTGCAGAATGCTGTTTACCTTCCCACTAAAGTAGTACCTATTTATCTACTTTTATTTGCATGCTTTCAAACTGTTAGGTTGGCAGAAGCTGGGACTTGTGATGGGAGCACACTCCATCATGCACAGGAAAACATACCAGTAACTATACCAATAACCATTCCAATGGCAACCATACCAATAGCTTCCATCCCCCTTTTTACCTGTTTCCTAGCCTGAGATCTCTTTCCTCCTTTTACTTCTTAGTGAGGGTTTAGGTGCCCCTGGCTTGGAACTTGGTCCCATCTCATTCAACCTACTGTAGTGCTCTGGTGGCTCTTCCCAGCTACCAAGCTGATGTCTGAGCTCCTGGAACCCAAGTGTTATGCCAGTCATGTGTACCAAGGTCACTGCCATCCTGGATCTGCTTCTAAAGCATAAGAATAAAGGGACCTACAGTCCAGAGGTTCTTTGCAATGTGTAGAATTGTACAATGGCCTCATGGAAGCAAGGATGAATTGAAGCTCACTGGTGACTTGCAAGAACAATATAAGCCCTGGAGAAACTTGTCAGTGTGGTGAAGGATGATGTTGCTCATGCATGTTATTAGTCAAGCCTCTTCCAGTGAGTTCTTCTTTCATATTTCAAGCTGCTGATCAAACAGCCACCATCTGGATTTCATTTTGTCTGTAAACAGGGCCTTAAATAAACAGATATCCCTGAAGAGCACTGGTGAGCATAACAAAGTAAGAGTCAATGCATGTTACATATTTTCAGATCACTAACTAAGCATACTGTGATTTTAATAACCAAATGAATCAACATGAAGGGAAAGAAAGTCAAAGTGACCACAGTCAAACTGTACATTGTGTATTATCAAGGAAACTCTATAAATGCTTTAAATTGCTTCATTTTCCATACATATAAACAACCCAAAATGAGCTAAAGCTGCATCATTGCCAAGGGTCTTGAGATCTGAAAATTATTCTTGATACACTATTGATTTTAATGGTTCTTCCCACGCATGATTCATATGAAAGCAGCTCTATTCCAGTCAGAAACTAACCCACTTTACAACAAATCAAAGAATGTTAATTCCTAGAAATACTGGTTGAATTACTTTCTTTCCCTTTGTAGCCAACCTTATCCATGCTGCTCATATGGAATCAGATCCATAGAGGCATTGCTTGAAATCCTGTTGGTGTCTTAAGCATGGATAAACTCCTGTACATAAGAAGTTGGCCATTTTTGCCTGATATGGAATGGACAAATTGAATCCAAGACACTAGAAGAAGCAGATGTGGAACCATAGTGCATGGGCTCACATTGTTTATGGATGAGAAACCTGGTTGTGAAATGTCAATCAATGTGCATTATCCATCAATGTGCATTGTCCATCAATGCGCATGCACATGGTTGTGACACAAGTAGGTTGTGCTCAACTCAATGGTGGTGGTGGGGCATTACCCAAAAAAGATAGCTGAATTATCATCTATTTCAATGTTGGGGGAACTGTTTTATCTCAAAGAATCAGGGTCTAAGAGATCTAAGAGAGATGTAGTGTCTAAGAGAGGCCCTCTTTTTAACACAATAGAAGTCAATTTCCAGTTCACTTGTTGTTGTTGTTGTTGTTGTTGTTGTTATCCTTTATTTATATAGCGCTGTAAATTTACACAGTGCTGTACATACATTCTTAAATTAGATGGATCCCTGCCCTCAGGCTTACAGTCTAAAAGAGACAACACAAAAGGAAGAGGGGAAGGTGGTGAGGTCCGGTAGTTCTTCTCTCCCTCTGGGGCCAGGACCAAGGCAGATGGACTGGAGGGAGGGCTTGGCTTCTTAATACAAAGCTAAAAGGTGGCATCCTGGGGTGGATGGCACAATCCTGGGAATGCTTCCCTAAATAATATAGTCTTTAACTCAGTTTTAAACCTGGTTAGGGAAGTGATGAGGTGTGCATGTGGGGGAAGAAGGTTCCAGAAGTGAGGGGCAGCAAGTGAGAAAGGACGAATCTGGGACGGGGCAGTGGAAATCCTCGGCTGGGACAGGAGACCTTGACTACCAGAACGGAGGGTACGAGAAGGAGTGTGAGGAGAAAGAAGTTCAGACAAGTAAGGAGGGGCCAGTCCGTGGAGGGCTTTGAAAGTCAACAACAAAAACTTGTACTGGATGAGGAAGGGGAAGGGGAGCCAGTGAAGGGAGGATAAAAGAGGAGAAACATGGTCAAAGTGGCGAGCAGATGTGATAACACATGCAGCTGAGTTCTGGACAGAGATTAAAGGATGGAGGTGAGAGAGAGGAAGCCATGTCAGAAGGAGTTTACAATAATCTAGTCGCGATACCACTAGGGCATAGAACAGAGTCTTGGCGGTGGAGGCTGAGAGGAAAGGACAGATTTTAGCAATGTTGTAAAGAAAGAATCTACAGGTCTTGGCAGTGGCCTGAATCTGGGGAGTAAATGACAGAGAGGAATCAAAAATGAAGCCAAGACTGCGGGCTTGCTGAACTGGTTGAATAGAAATGCCGTCAACAGAAACAGAAAAGGAATATTGAAGGGTGGGCTTAGGTGGGAAGACAAGCTCTGTCTTAGACATGTTGAGCTTCAAGCGCTGATGCCGCATCCACTGAGAGATGGCAGCCAGACAAGAGGAGACTTGCTGTTCGAGCCCCAGTGAGAGGTCAGGGGTTGAAAGATACAGCTGAGTGTCATTGGCATACAGATGATAGGAGAAATCAAAGGAACGGATGAGTTTACCAAGGGACCGTGTGTATAGATTGAACAGAAGGGGACCCAGGACAGAGCCCTGAGGAACTCCTACAGATGAGGGAACAGAGGAGGAAGTCTGACCACCTGTGACCACGGCAAAGGATCGGTCTGACAAGTAAGATTTAAACCAGTTGAGAACAGAGTCGGAGAACCCAAGGTCAGAAAGTAAGTCAAGCAAGAGAGAGTGGTCCACGGTGTCAAAGGTCGCAGACAGATCTAGAAGAATGAGAATAGAGTAGAGGCCAGTTGCCTTGGCCTGCAAGAGATTGTTGGAGATACTGCCAGCCCAGCTTCCTCCACCAGATGCCCCTTCTACCACCATCTTCCCTCTAGATGTAACTAAAAGTGTCCAGAAAGGCACTTGTGATTTCCCCAAACTGTGATCTTGGGGCAAACTAAGATCACAGGTGATGTACTTTCGGCTCACCACTGTGATTTTTAACCACTGAAAGACAGTAAGCATAGATTGTAAATGATTAAAAATGGCCACTCACTGCAAACTTGTCCACTGCGCTAAGGTGGCAGATTGCCAAAAATAGAAGTTACGAAGGATATTTCTTTCTTCTAGCCATCATAACCTCTCAAAAATTATGGCCAAAAGGGAATTTCCAGCTGGTTCTATATAGCCGATGTCTCTAGCCTGCCTTCTCCTTCTGAGCAATATTTTCCCCAGGTGCCTGAAAAAGTCCTGCCCCAGCTTGCTTCGAGGTTATAAATCCAAACAAACTCCACATGAGTTGTTTTGCTTGTTCCCATATCTTTTCCTACACGAAAGCCCTTCATATGCTTGAAAAACAGCTCCAATGCAAATGGTTTGAAAATAACAGGTTACTGTTCAATCTTAGAGGGAAGCTTACAGGTAAGGCAGCTTTAGGACTCTGAATAGTGCCTGTCCAGCAGTGTCTGTTTGAACAATATGCCTACTTTGACCTTTGAAAGATCACAATAACATAAGTACAAGAGTGAGACAGTGGGCTGGATTCAGTGGAAGCAGAAGACACCAGGGAAGAAGGAAATTTAAGTTGTCATTCGAAAGAGGTATAATTCCAACAACTGTTGTGTGTAGGTGGCTTGTGCAGTTTTTCAGAGTGCGATATCTCCTGGTGTGTACTGGAAAACATTATTTGTCTCCTTTTTTTGTGATTTTCAGCATCCCTCTTGCACCTCTTTCTTGCACTGGAGATCACCTACAAAGAAGGTTGGAAACATCAATCTGCTGCCTCCCAAATAACAGGAAAACAGACCCCTTTCTGTGGTGTTTGATGCCTGGTAAGGCAGATTTTTTACAATCCCTACATATTCCTTGCCCTATTATCACAAGCATGAGTACAAACAGATTTTGAATACAAATCAGTTACAGATTCAGTTGTCATTGGTAAGGAACATGCAGAAGTGGTTTTGCCAGTTTTTTCCTTTGAAATAGAGCCTCCAGCACCTGGTATTCCTTGTCCGTTTCGCATCCAAGTACTAACCAGGGATGACCCTTCTTAGCTTCCAAGATCAGATGGGATCTGGTTCTTTTAGGGCATTTAGGTCATCACGACTCTAAATATTAGTAGAGGGAAAATATCTTGTCCATTTCTGGGGAATAAAATAACTTACACTGGCCCTGGTAGTACAAGAACTACCTATAACTTTAGTTGTTCTTGTTCTACCATGTATGTGGGTGCACATAGCGGGAAAGGTGAGGTCCACCAAAAAAAAGGTAGATATTTTATTTTCCTGTGTGGTTTACTCAAAGTGGGGGGGGGGGGGGGGATAAGAAATTAACTAGGAATGTGAACATTTGTTGTTGACAGCTTTATCACTAGATCAGTTTGAATATTTGTGGATATTTAGTAGCTTAGCAGCTGAAACTGTTTACACTTAAGATGGACACTATAGTTTAAAAGTATTTTTAATAATCCATTTTCTGCCAAGAGTCCCACCCCACCCTGCCATTCCTGAGTTGATCAGAATCCCCTATTATGGTCTATGTTATATAATTTTACATATACTTAACTATGTCACTTCCTAGCTGATGTCCTTCATGCACAATGGAACTCATGTGCATATGTCCTTTTATGCATCGGTCCCAATGTACACTGGTTACTTTGCTGGGTCCTCTATGTAGTAATGAAACAGCAGCTCCTTACTGGAAATGGATGTTACAGAACTGCCCAATTCTAATTCCTGCAGATTTAAGATCACTCACAAAGATGTAAGTCCCCAACGGGGTCCTGGCTATACATTTTAGACTGCCATTTCTAGAATCCCCCAGCCAGCATATCCAGTTGACATAATGACTGGGGGTTGTGGGAGTTGCAGTCCAGATAACATCCCCCAATTCTGGCCCTGAGGACCAAGAGTTGGCAGAATGGATTGGTATAGGTTGTCATTTCTTAGTCCAGTAATCAAGTAGTTCTCAGGTTGTAGCTTTCTTTCTTTCTTTCTTTCTTTCTTTCTTTTCTTTTCTTTTCTTTTCTTTTCTTTCTTTCCTTATCCAACTAGATATAAAAATTGTAGCCAGATTTGATTTTTTTTATATAAAGGGTTCAGCCTCAAGGATAAACATGTTGCTAGAAGAAAAGAGATGACATTTTAATATTGCTTAATATCATTTTCTCCACAAGTGTGGTACCCACAAATGATGGCTGAGTGAAAAACCTTTTACATATAAGAGGGAGCCAGCAGTTGATGCTCCAAATACAGTTAGTAATATAGATTCAAAAAGACTGGACCTTCCATCAGGCAGAACAAAGCAGATGCCTCTGGCAGCAGATTTGGGTTGTCATAAAGGGGCAGCAAATTATTAGTTGTATTGCCTTCTTTAGTATAAAGAAGGGATTGTGCACTAACATAAATTGTTAACTGTTCTTAGCAACTGAATGCCCAGCCTTATGTTCAACCAAATTTGCAGCTAAATGTGCACGTACACGCACATCAATAGCCACATGTAGAATACAACACATGTGCAACTCTGGTTCTGCAACCTTGAACTGAATGCAGATGTTCCATGCTTAAGAAAAATGTTCGGCTGCTTTCAGAGGGGAATTTGTGTAAGCATAAAAAACAAACAGGGTTCCAACTATTGTATTTTTTTTTCTCCCAGGAGCCAGAAGAGCTGAAAATCATATCAGAAGCAGCATCTTCAGCACCACAACCAGTATTTATACTTCCTTTCTTCCCAAAACTGGCAGTCAAAGTGTCTTAGGAGTTTATCAGACGGGAGGAATTTCTCTTTATTTTGGATGGAGCTTGTTTTCTGCTGCTTCAGAGAACAGGACCTGGAACAAGCTTCAGGAAAAAAGATTCCACCTCAACATTAAGAGTTTTCAAATACAAAGACAAACACAAAGGCAGCCATGTGCAGATCAAGTTATAGCGACTCAAATTGGATGCAGCTATGGGATTTTCTGCTTCATGGGCAAAAATAACTTTGGATTCTGGCTTCAGGTATTATTGGTGTGGGTGGATGGGATGAGCATTACCTGTATTTCCTGAGGCAGCAAAATATATTGGATCTGGAATCAAAGCTCCTTTTTTAATGCGTTGATTGCTTCAGAACAAATACATCTCAAATACTTTGATAGTCTTAGAAACCTGGAATACTTTTTTAAATGCAGCATGATAGATATAAGTTTTTACACAGTACTTTCAAAGGGATTTTCAACACCTTTTTGTTTAGCCAAACTGTGATGTAAATCAGCTTGATGAACATTTGCTTTTCAATGGTATAATGATAAAGGAATGATTAATAGACAGCCGATGAAATGTATCACTAAGACTCAACCATTCAGGCATTCAGCCTTGTTTTTATTTCAGTAGATTTTTATGTTACTTTGCTGAGGATGTTATTATAGAGGAGTGTCAACTTTGGGGTTGCTGGGAGGAGGGAGGTTGACACTGCTTAATGAAGTTGGGTCTAATCAAATCTTAAATCCCATTGCTAAAGTTAATTGCAGGTTCTGAACAGTAAAGCATTCACCCAAACCCAGGCAATTTATTTCCTGCCTCCAAAAATAAATCAGTTGCTTGTAATAAGCCAAGCCATTTTCACCTGTAATTTTGATGTGCTGCCTTACAACAACTAGACTGTCTGTCTCATACCCTCTGATTGTGACCTGTCTAGCATGCATACTCAAATAATCTGGCCTGCTAATTAGTGACATCGGATGCATCTACACAGGAAAATTAATGCAGTTTGATACCATTTTAACTGTCATGGCTCAATGCTATGGAATTAAGCGAGTTGTAGGGGCTTGACAGACTACGACTACCCCAAAGAGGCAGCCTCCAGCCGCCCCTTACCTAGCTGGATCGGGGCTGGAGCAACCTCATGCCACAACCCCAACCTTTCAGGGACGAGAAAAGGAGCCACAAAAAGCAGTGGCGCAGCTATGGATGCAGCGCCGGAGGCACGCCATGATGCCGTGCGCCAACTGGAGCAGTGTGCGGCATCAGGGCACCCTGAGGGCAGACTCAGACATGCATTGTCAGGATGCTACACCCTGACTCTGCCTCCAAGCTGGCCTTTCAGGATGGTCTAGACAGGGCCATAATTTTGTGAGATCTTTAGCCTTCTCTGTCAGAGTTCTGGTGTCACAACAAACTACTAATACTAGGATCCCAGAGTATGAAGCCATGACAGTTAAAGTAGTATCAAATGACATTATTTCTGTAGTGTGGCAGCAGCCATAAATGTAGCTGTACAACACATTTTAATTATCATATAGACATTTATATATCTTGGGGTTTTTTTCTTTCTTATCAGCTTTAAGGGTTTTATCCTTAAAACCATTCTTTACTGTGGTATGTTGTCTGACTTATTCACACCGAGGCTAGAGAACTCCCATTTGTGAATATCAAATGTTTTTTACAAACCACAGGACTTCTGCAAATTTTGCATGTGGATAATTTGCATAAAAAACAGTTTTTTTCTGCAGTGGAAATGATATTTCTGCATAGAAAAATTTTCAGTGCAGAAAATGTTTTCTGGGCAAATCAACCACGTGCTTATTTTGAGAAGAATAAGTCCAGAATTGCAAAGATTCTCTCAGTGCAAACCTCTTCTTCTCATGGTTTCTTGACACTCAAAAACATTTTTACAATCATGTTTTGAATATTTTTTTAAAAAAAATCCTTTCCATCCCTATATGTGTATGGATAGTTGTTTCCCTCAAATCTGCCACCAAAGTCAGTGATGTTAATGGTGAGGATTTCCATATTAAACCTGGGAGTTAGAGAAATCACATTCTTTTGTGTGTGCACCAGTTATGGCAACAGCTTCACTAGCTGGGCTTATCAATGCCAAATGCAGAGGCAAAGTATGAGACTTCATCTTGAAATCTGTCCCACTATATGAATAAAAGAAACATTTCAGACCTTTTTTGAAATACAAAGAAATGTTGCAGAGCATGAATTATTATGTGGCTGTTTCTACAATTCATCAGTGTCACTGCCGTTAGTGTTGCATAAAAACACCACTGGCATCTCTTGTCAGACCATCATTGGTTTTCTTGTTAACTGCATGGGTTTTGCTCTAGCATCATTTATGGACCAATGCCCTGGAGGAATAGATGGCATCTGTAGAACATCTGCATGAAGTAAATAAATACTTGATGGGGAAGGAGAACTAAATACACCCAAAACACTAATTGGTATTTTGTTTTCTTAGCTGGGTTCAGATTAGAAAGCAAATGTTATCTCTTCGTCAGTGGAAACATTACCACTGTCACTGTCACTGATTTGTGTTTGACTAGTAAGTAATACAGAGCTCTCTGTTTCTGTGTGCATGTGTGTGTGTGTGCATGAGAGTGTTTGTTTGAGAATAAATTACTAACTGGATCAAAAGGACTAGCCTAGAGAATTCTATAGTATACCAAACTCAGAACATAAAGGCAGTGTGTTACAAATAAGCACTGTTAGGGCTTTTCTCTCTTTCCTTGCTAGCAAGGAATAACCACATTGTTTTTAATATAACAACCTGTAACATTTTTTTTAAAAAAAGTTATATGAGCAACATTCAATTAGTACTTTAAAGTGTTGGCCAAGATCCTGAAGGAAGACACAGTGTATAGTTCTGCCATGAGTAACTATATCATCTTTCTTCTCCCAGCTCCAGACCCCATCTTTTACAAGCTGCAGCTTCCACCAACACAAGGGATGTTTACATGGACCAAAGGAACTAGTTTTCTTGCACCGTCCCTGCAACCTGTGTTCATGACACAAGGCCAAACCACTATTCGACTGTGAACTGTCTTCACAATGTTCGGTCAATTTCACATTGAAACTGGCCTATCCCTGCCTTAAACTTTTTTCAAGTTATGAATTCATTTTCCTGAAAGCCCTCATTGTGAAAGCCCCTATTGAGTGTTGGACTAGGATTGCAGGAGACCAAGGATTAAATCCCTACACAGCCATGGGAACATATTGAGTGAGCTTGGGCATACTCTCTCAGGCTTAAAGGAGGATAAAAGCAAACCTCCTTGTGAGGGTTCTTTGGGTTCCCCTTCTGCTTCTGCCTGAGCTTGATGGGACCCTTGAGACCACCTTTCTTACCTAATTAACCCACCCTCTAATTGATTTGAATCCTCCCTCTTTAATTACGCAACTGGACATGGTTAAGATTCCACTGGCACGTTCCCTGCAGAGATACTTCCTACCCTTTCTCAATCCTGGGGAAAAGCTAGGCCAAGCCAAGGCATGTAGAAAAGGAGTGTATGCACGGAGAAAGTACTTTTTAATGAAAATAGTTTTATTCTAATTAATGATTCCAGCAAAACATTATGAAGAACTTCCTAACAGTAAAAGCTGTTCAACAGTAGAACACACTCCCTCGGAGTGTGCTGGAGTCTCCCCCTTTAGAAGGCTTTTAACATCTATTGGGGGTGCTTTGATTTTGTGTTCTTGCATAGCAGGGGATTAGACTGGATGGCCCTTGTGGTCTTTTCCAATTCCAAAACAGAGTGGAGACATGTTACAAAAGAAGAAGGGATCGATGTTTGGTATCTATCCCTTCTTCAGTCCACTCTGTTTCCCAGGATAATGTGGAGAGTGTACCAACCGTTCCACAATCCCTTAATCTGCTCCTCTGCAATGTCAGGTCGGCCAAAGGTAAGACCCACATCATCCATGATCTTCTTGTGGATGAGCAGGCCGACCTGGCATGCTTCACCGAGACCTGGCTGGGAGATGCCAGTGCTGCTACATGGGCACAGGCTCTCCCAGCGGGTTACACGGTCAGCGAGCAGATAAGGGAAAGTGGGCGGGGGGGCGGTGTGGCCATAGTCCATAAGACCAACCTAACTCTGATCAGGAAACCTGTCCGGAAAACAGTCCACATCGAGTGTATGTACCTTAGCCTGAAGACCAGGGACAGCTTGGGGATTCTATTGGTTTACCGGCCACCCCGTTGCCTAACGGACTCCCTAACCGAGCTGACTCAGATGGTCTCTGAGTTGCTGTTGGAGTCCCCCAGACTTCTGGTCTTGGGTGACTTCAACATCCCTCTGGAGACCAGCCCTTCCGATCTATCTGGAGCAGCTCGGGAGTTCATGGAATCCATGACAGCCATGAACCTATCCCAATTGGTCAACGGGCCCACCCATTGTGCAGGTCACACACTCGATGGGATTTTTAGTACGGAACAGGAGCATCCGTGGGCGGAGATAACCAAAACCTCCGCACTGTCATGGACGGATCACTTCCTGATCAAGATGGAACTGAAAGCCACTTTCCGTCCCCCCGGGGGTGGTGGACCCATTAGAATGGTCCGCCCTCGAAGGCTAATGGATCCAATTGGTTTCCAGAAGGCCTTAGAGGGATTAATGGTTGGTAACGCCGGTGATCCAGTCGAAACCTTGGTGAATACTTGGAACACCGATCTTCCCAAGGCTATCGACGCGATCGCCCCTGAGCGTCCTCTCCAACCCGCTCCCAATCGTAAACCCTGGTTCACAGACGAACTCAGAGAGATGAAGCGGGTTGGACGACGACTAGAGCGCAAGTGGCGGAAAACTCGCCTCATGTCCGACAGAACTCGCCATAGGCAGCATCTTCGCGCCTATCGGGAGGCTTTGCGGGCAGCGCGGAGACTCTTCTGCTCTGCACGCATTGCGTCTGCAGAGTCCCGTTCAGCAGAGCTGTTCAGGGTGGTGGGGGAACTGACGCAGGTTCCCCCTGCGCCGAACCCCCTACTTGACCCGACGACAGCCTGCTGTGACGCGTTTAACACCTACTTTGCAGATAAAATCTCTCGGATAAGAGACGACTTGGACGCCAATGTTTTGTCAGAATCCATTGGCGAGGTGTCCAGCAACTCCGTTGCTGTCAGTTTACTGGATGAGTTTCAATCGGTGAGTACCGATGACGTGGACAAGCTCCTTGGCAGTACTCGGAAGACGACATGCTCCCTCGATCCATGTCCATCTTGGCTGGTCGTCCAGGGAGGGGATTCATTGAGAACATTCCTTCGGGATGTGATCAATGCATCCCTCAGGGAGGGCACGGTCCCATCGTGTCTGAAGGAGGCGGCTGTCAAGCCTCTCCTGAAGAAACCTTCCCTTAATCCCCTGGACAGGAACAACTACAGACCAGTGTCCTTGCTCCCAATTCTGAGCAAGGTGATCGAGAGAGCAGTCGCCTCCCAACTCCAAGCTGTCTTGGATGAAACCGATTATCTCAATCCATTTCAAACCGGCTTCAGGGCAGGACATGGAGTTGAGACCGCCATGGTTGCACTGGCTGACGACCTCCGCTTGAGCATTGACAGGGGTAGTGTGACCCTGTTGGTGCTCTTAGATCTCTCCGCGGCTTTTGACACTATAGATCACTCCATCCTTTTGGATCGGCTGAGGGAGGTAGGGATCGGGGGCACCGCTCTTCAGTGGTTCCGGTCCTTCCTCTCCGGCAGATCCCAAAGGGTGAGGCTCGGGGACAGTTGCTCTTCCAAAATTGAGCTTAATTGTGGCGTCCCTCAGGGTGCCATCCTGTCCCCGATGCTATTTAACATTTATATGAAGCCGCTGGGTGAGGTCATTCGGAGGCATGGAGCTCAGTGTCTTCAGTACGCTGATGACACTCAGATATACCTCTCCATGTCCAGATCGTCAGCACAGACTTCAGATGGCATCTCTCCTCTTAATGACTGTCTTGCGGCGGTAATGGATTGGATGAGGGAAAACAAATTGAAACTGAATCCAGACAAAACGGAGGTACTAACAGTCACAGGCCCAAAACCAGGCTTGGGAATACAGTCTCCAGTCCTGGATGGAGTCACACTCTCCTCTAAGGACTGTGTTCGCAGTCTGGGGGTACTCCTAGATTCGTCGCTCCACATGACCTGTCAGGTGAATGCGACGGTCAGGAGTGCCTGTTATCAGCTTCGGCTGATACGCCAGCTGCGCCCTTTCCTGGACATGAGGGACCTGGAAACTGTGGTACATGCTCTGGTAACCTCACGCCTGGATTTCTGTAATGCGCTCTACATGGGGCTACCCTTGTGCTTAACCCGGAAACTTCAACTGGTCCAAAATATGGCAGCCAGGCTTGTAACTGGAACATCAAGGAGAGAGCACATAACACCGATGCTCAAGGCTCTCCACTGGCTGCCAATTAGTTTCCAGGCGCAGTACAAGGTGTTGGTTTTAACCTTTAAAGCCCTACATGGCTTGGGTCCATCTTATCTTAGGGACCGCCTCTCCCCGTATGAACCCCCCCGCACACTCCGATCCTCTGGGAGGAACCTGCTACAGCCGGTGAAAACTAGGCTGTCGCAGACCTCCCAGAGGACTTTTTCTGCGACCGCTCCCAAACTTTGGAATGGTCTGCCGGATGAGATGCGCCTTATAACATCTCTTGATTGCTTTAAAAAAGCTCTGAAGACGCATCTCTTCCGGCAGGCCTTCCCTGACACCTCTTAGATCCCAGCTCCGAATGGGACCTATAAATTGACCCCTTGCCTGGTGTTATCTTTTCCTCAATGTAAGAACTATGGAGGATGAATCATGTTTTTAATGTTGTTGATTTTAAATTATTGCTAATTTAATTTATTTTTAAGGGGTGGGTGGCTGGGAATGGGTCAATGAAGTGTTTTAATTTGTATGTTTTAATCTTGTTGTACCCCGCTCCGATTGTACTCACAGAAGAGCGGGCTAGAAATAAAGATTATTATTATTATTATTATTATTATTATTCTAGGAATCATCATAGCAACAGGATATTTCTTTACATGAGGAACTATCTTGTCCTTCAGATAAGACATTACAAGTTACACACCCAGATTAGATAATTTCAGCCAAATCAGGAGAAAAAAATAAAAAATAACCCTGACCTGACCAGCTAATACATTCTCCTAATTTGCAGTCCTTGCTGTTCATGGATAGCTGGGAGTCTGGACTCCAGTGTCCATCCTCCCCTAGTTTTCCCAAAATAGATCTCTTGGCTCCAGATGTTCCTTTGTTAAAAGTCCCTCATGGTCTGTTCAGAGAATATGGCCTCATGGTGCTTCAGGGTTCCTATAACCTCTTCTCTGAAGCATATTAAATGTTCATGCTTCTGCCCAAGCACTCATTGATGTCTCCTCCTCTCTGTGATGCTGAACCTTATTAAAATGTAACTGAGCTTCTTCACACATTTTAAGAAGGGTTGGATAATGGGAGGAACCTGGGAAGGATTTCCCATTATCACACTTTTCTGAATCAATCTTGCCAGGAAAATCTTCAGAAAGAGTTGCTACAAGTTGGACTCAGCTTGAAAGTACATAGTAGTATTAATGAACTCATTGTTGCTCTTATACTTTTCATAGAACATATTGTCCTCAACCAAGTGAAGTCACAGCATTTTGTTTTATCAATATTCTACCATTTCCATTAACTTTCAAGGCTTTTGGCCTTTGGTTCCAGGACAGGTAAGCTAAATGGGATGTCCTTACATACACCTGCAGAACTACATTTCTGAGATAGATGGTGGCTTTTCACGGGAGGAGGAGAAAGGAAAGTGGCTCAATTTCTGAAAGAAGAAGGAAGTAAAAGCTGGAGTCTCGGTTGCATGGAGTGAGTTAAGAAATGGCACAGCTATTTCTCTTCAGAGGGAAGATAAAAAAGAACAGAAAAATGAATCATTATGGAATTGGCTTTTTAAATTACCTAGCTAAATGTTGGTTGAACTCCTTGCTGTGATCAATGGATCATCAGTGGCCTTTAAAGTATAGTTTGAACTAATTGCAAAGTGACAGCTGAAGACATCTTGCAACAAGAGTGCCATTTCTCTCCAGCTTGTTCTGCTCACTGTAATCAGTCTATTCAAATGTTCCAAAGTGGTGAAAGGGAAGCAGTAAAACCTCCTTTATAGATGGCACCTGTTTAGTGTAGGATGTAATTCTTCACTAAATTTCATCTCAAAGGAAACGAGGGGGCTTTTTACATTGGCAAGAAAGTGTGACATGAAGTTGCACTTTCCTTAATGCTTAGCAGCTAGACAGCAAGCCCCAGGTGTGCATTTAAAAAGTACAGGGCAGCTAGACTGAGGTTTTTTCTGTGGCTCAGCAACTACATGGGAAGCTGTCAAAACGCTACAAACACAGGTGGAGCAGCTACATGGACGGCAAGGAACGTGGCTTTTAGCCGCGCTTTAAACATTTTTTTCCCTTGCTGGCTGCGAATTGCGCAATTGCGCAGGTACACCATACAGTCGGAGCTTATCACATGGGGGAGTACAGGACCATTCCGAAAGAGGGAGAAAGTGAGGTCAGTTCGGAAATGCACGTGATTACGCACAAGCTCATCACACACAAAACAAGAGAGCATCTACACAAAAAGAAAATGCAGAGTCAATACGAAAGAATTCATCACATGTGAACATACTGGTCGGCTTTCTGTTGCAAATTAAGGCATCTTGGGAAATGGTAGCAAAGGCTCATGGGAGTTGTAGTCTGTGTTCTGTCAGAGCATTATATTGAGTTGTCTTGAGGTTTCAGCCCTCTGTCCAGGAGGGATTCCCATATGTCCTCCATTCTTGAGCAGAGGCCCCCCTTTTCCAAGTTGACCAGGCACGTCCTCCTTTGCCAGGACACGTCCTACTTTTCCAGCCTTCTTTTTGAAGAGGAAGCAGGAGGGCCAGGCGTGCTCTGGCCAGGCTCTGGGGGTCTCTTCCTGGCTCCTTCCCTCCCTCCCTCCTTCCCCGCTGCCTTCCTCCCCCCTTCGGCTGAGAGAGTGTGACTTGCAGGGAGGCAGGGCAGCGAGGGTGCTTCAGGTCCCTCCCCTTCTCCTCCTCCTCTTGCCAGCTTGCCCTGGTCTGGCTGAGCGCCTCCAGTGCCCTGCTGTCTCCCTAGAAGTCACACTCTCTCAACCAAAGGGAGGAGGTGAAGGAAGGTGCAGGCGCACTCTGGCCGGGCTCTGAAGGTCTCTTCTTGTCTTGGCACCTTCCCTCCCTCCGCACTTGTATCGCTGCCTTTAAATGGGCGCTTTAAAGATACAGAGCCCCATTTAACCGTTCAACTACACCTTAGCCTTTAGATGCAATAGGGGTGCTTTTTACATTGGCTAAAAGGGGCGGTCCAAACTCGCCCCTTCTAGCGGCGAGATGAGGCCTAGGCTGCCACACGGGCAGCCCCAGAGGCCTCATCCCGCCGCAACGACCCGCCGCAAAAAAGAGCTCCGGGATCGAGCTCTTTTTTTGCGGCGCGGGAAGGGCGCGATTGGCGCCCTCCCGTGCCGCCAGAGCGTCAAAACGTGCGCAGCGCGTCAAAACGCTGCGCACGTGATGACGCTTGTACGGCGCCACCGTGTAGACGCCGCCATCTTTAAATGGCGGCGTCCATGCGTTTTAGGCTTAGGGAGGGTGTAAAGGCTACGCCCTCCCTAACCCTAAATGCGGGCTTTTTAGCCCTAAAAGCGCCTTTTTTTGCCCGTGTAAAATGGGCCAGCAATGCTGCACCCTTTTTAAAAAAGTAGTGGGGAAATCAAACTACTTTTTAAAGGCACTTCTTCTCCCTTAAAACTCCAAAATAGTGTTTTCATGGCACACTTTCCATTTTTCTCATCTAAAGGCTGGGCTTTCATGCAGCCTTCAACACACCTCTTTTTGCCAATGTAAAATGGGCCAGCTCCTTTTTAAAGCACTTCTTCTCCCTTAAAACTCCAAAATAGTGTTTTCATGGCACACTTTCCCTTTTTCTCATCTAAAGGCTGGGCTTTCATGCAGCCTTCAACACACCTCTTTTTGCCAATGTAAAACGGACCGAGTATTTTTAGCAATTTTCTTCCCACTGCAAGAAAGTTTAAATTAAACTGAAGCTGTAACCTGAAACATTTTAATTGGGACTTCTAGATGAAAAATTGGAGAAGAAATATAGAAGACAACTACAAGATAGGATAACTGCCTCCAGAACACTTTATGCACAAAAATGGATGTTAAAATTGTGTGATTTTGGAAAAATGGATAGTGATGCATGAGAAAGCTTTAGATTGTTTTCAGAAAGAATGGAAGATGTTGATTGATTATATGAAAAATAATGGAAGGTTCTGCAATGATTGTTTTGGGGTTTTTTTTTAAGAAAAGGGACATATAAGTAGAAATTTTCATAAGTATGATATTTTATTATACCCTAGCATGGTAACATGTTTTTCTGGAGCTGTTTTCTGTACAAATCAACCACCTGAGAATTTTGTACACAATCAATCCTGAACTACAAAGATCCTTGAGAGTCCAGGATTTTTCTCATTGGGTAGATGTCTTTCTGGCACAACTATAATATGTCTCCTGATGTAACCCTGCAAAATTCACATTTTTAGTGGAGTAGTTCCTCCAGCACAGCAATTTCCATGTCAGAGGACGATGTGGGTGGGCTATAGAGAGAAGTTTCAATCTGGATTTCAAAGTACTGAACTTATTAGTGAAAAAAAGACCTAAAGAAATTGAGTAGCCCTTCTTGAGACTTACTGGGAAGAAGAGATTTCTAGCATATGCTTTTATAGACACAGTCCACTTCATCAGATTCATCTGATGACACGGACTGTGTCCGTGAAAGCCAGAACTAGTTTGGCAACTGTCAGTGAAAGGACTTTTTCTTCAGCTGCCCCCAGACTGTGGAATGACCTGATGGTAGAGACTCAACAGCTGAATACGAGTCTGAATTCAAAAGCGTATTAAAGACTATTTTCTTCTGGCAGGCTTTATCCAGATGATTTTTAAATTGTGTATTTGTTTTAATATGTCTATATCTTATTTGTATATAAGACTGTGGAATGACCTGATGGTAGAGACTCGACAGCTGAATACACTGTCTGAATTCAAAAGCGTATTAAAGACTATTTTCTTCTGGCAGGCTTTATCCAGATGATTTTTAAATTGTAGATTGTTTTAATATGTCTATATCTTATTTGTCTTTTAAAATTTATGAGTATTTTAACTGATGCATTTTAACTGATGCTGTTTATCTGTTAATTGCTGTTGTTCCCCACCTTGATCTATTGTGAGAGGCAGGTCAGAAATAATAATAATAATAATTAATAATAATAATAATAATAATAATAATTTGAGAATCATTGAAAGAGACCGCAAGGGCCATCCAGTCCAATCTCATGCCATGCAAAAAGACACAATCAAAGTACTCCTAATAGCTTGCCATGGATCCTTTGTTTAAAACCCCCTGAAGAAGGACATTGAACTGCATTCCGAGGCAGTGTGTTCCATTGTTGAACAGCTCAGGAAGTTCTTCTTAATATTTTGGTGGAATCTCTTTTCCTGTAACTTGAATCCATTGCTCCATGTCCTAGTCTCTGGAACAGCAGAAACCAAAGCTTTCTCCATCTTCAACAAGAGAGCCTTTCAAATATTTACTGTAAACCTGGTTATCATGTCATTCTCTTCCCCTGGCTAAACATAGTATCCTAGAAGAAATGTTTAGTCTGAGAGCATTAAATCCCAGTTGCTACCGTATATGCCTTAGGAAGCTGGGTATGTTTAGCCTGAGAAATTCCTTCTTCCCACTTGGTCTCAAAGGTGCCACTCAATTCTCTTATGTCATTTTTATCCCAAAACATATAAGTACATCTGTCTCTTTGAATACTATTGGGTGGATAAAAGTTCAAACTAAAATCCAGACTGGATTCAGCATTCCCACTGACATAGAAAATATTGTATCTAGCATGGGGTCAATAATCAATGAAGATCTTGCTCTTTTCTTATGGACACATAGCATAGGGTGGCCATATAGGCAAGAGTCCTCTGTTTTAAGAAGAATCCAGAAACAAGCTGTGTTAAAGATAAATGAACTATAAGATGTGGAGAGAACATACACCTTGAAGTTGCCTGAAAGGTATTAGTAGCTGGATAAGAAACTAGACAGCCAGGCATACAGAACAGCAATGCAGAGCTTGCATTTTTATATGTAAAATAGGATATGTAGATCTGCACCATCTTTTGCCCAATTTTTTTTTAATGAGGATGTGGATAGGTTTAGTGAAATATACTAAGGAAGTGAGATTGGTTTAGCATCTTGCATGTGGTGAAGCTTTCTAAATGTGCACCACAAAGTTTTCAGCACCAGAATCCAAAGCTATTAGAATGTGAATGAGCTGAAGGCGCCAAGTGAATTTGCACAAAGAAAATGGCAATTACTTCTGTTTCTCTTGCAGGCTGTCAGGAAAAAAACTGCTAATAAATGACCTAATGAGCAGAATTGTAAAACAGGCAATTATTCCCTTGGGATGCTAATTTTTGCCACGTTTTTGTTTTCCAGTCTCACTCTTTCCTTAAAAAAAATCAATTTGCAACTGCAGATGTAGCGGGCAATTAGAATCTCTCACACACAGTTAATTTCTTATGCACAAATTGTAGCCAAGGACTCATGTGCTCTCATGCACCTGTGCCATGGGGCCTATTACAGCCCAGCTGCTGTATGCATTTGGGCCTTGTCCCTATGCTAAAAGACACATGACAGCAAGAGATCAGTCATCAAGAGATCTCCCACTTTTAAATAGCATCTATAAGTGAATCAGAATTGGATCCCAGCTGTCATTGGTGGCTGGTAGCTCCCATGCCATATGCTCAGGATTTTAGTCTGAACTTAAAGGCAATCAGTTCTACTGTTGGACCACCAAGAAGTTCTTCCTAATATTTAGTTGTGCCCACCTGTAATTCAAACTCACTGTGGAGTTGAAGGCTTTCATGGCCAGCATCCATAGTTTTTTGTAGGGCTTTCGGGCTTTGTGGCCATATTCTAGAAGAGTTCCTTTCTGACGTTTTGCCAGCATCTGTGGCTGGCATCATTCTCTGAAGATGCCAGCCACAGATGCTGGTGAAACGTCAGAAAGGAACTCTTTTAGAACATGGCCACATAGCCCTAAAGCCCTACAAAAAACTATCAAACTCACTGATTTGTGTCCTAGTCTCTGGTTCTATCTTCAGATATTTAAAGATAGCTATCCTGCACCTCTTTGTCTGTTCTTCTCCAAACCAGACATACCCAGTTCCCTAAGGCATTCCACATAGCATGTTAAGATCATGGTCTTGTCATGCTTAATTGTCACCATGCTTAACTATTGTGTTTGAACATATGTTCACACCATTATATGCACTATTATGTCCCCACTGTTATATGCAAACTTTAGAAATAAGTGGCTAAAAGTCAACTAGTTATGGTACCAACTAATTACTCCATTCACTCTTATGAGGCTTAGCAAGTTAATTTGTTGGTTAAATGTATTCCCCATCTCAGCCTGGAAATAACTAACTGAAAGGTAACTAGTTATGTGTCATTGATTTACTTCCTCCATCTTATGAGGGTTAACAAGTTGATTTGTTGGTTAAAAGAACTCACTATTAGGCCCTAGTTGTGTCTCAATTATGAGATTTAATATATTGATTTGTTGGTTAAGGACCTGGATATAACTATTTCAGTTTAAATAGTTATGTGTTAAGATTGGACTTTGGATGAATCCAGTGAACATGCCTACAAGTGACACAGATCAGAAAGAGACAGATTCATCCATCTATGCTTGAAAAACACAACAAAGCTCAGTATTTGTTGTTGCTGTAGATGTTTGTGACATATTCCTCGCCTACCTAAATCCCCCATCTCTTGACGTGATGCAACCAGGCACTTAATTGAAAATTCCACCCATGCAGAAGCAAAGTTTGAAAAGTGACTTGTTTCAAGCAGTGGTTCTGAGAACAGCACTTAACAGCAAAGCCAACAGTTCTAGTAATTAGTACTCTTGCCCATCCACAACCTCTTGCCATAAATAAATACTTAATCACAAGCTGCTTAATGTATAGGCAATTAGAAAAGGGCTGGTAGATTCTATCATCTGTGAATGCAAACCAAGAGCTTTTGGGAGGTCTATTTATTTTTCAAAGTGGGAAAAGCTGAGGATATTAGTCACCAAATTATAAACAAAAGGCAAGAGGGAAAATATCCTACTAGAAATAATGAGGCCCATGAATGCTTAAATCTCTCAGCTACGCACTGAAAACATGCATAGGGCAGAAATGTACTTTTGTCTGTCTATGACAGGGATGGAAACATATTAACCAATAGTTGATCAATAGACAAAACCCTGACAAGTATTCTTCCGCAATGAGGACCTGCAATTTGCTGTTATTCTCCATTAGAAAATAAACTGTTTTTTGCACAGAAAGCAACAGTCCTGTACAGAAAATGTCATTTTCTGTGCAAAACGTGTGAGGTGTTGTTGTTGAGCAGAATAAATATTGAAACACAAACAGTCCTTGAATACTGCACAGATTTCTTTGCAGACTATAATGTTTGATAAGGAAGAAGGTAATATGAAAAGAGGAAGTCTGCAGATGGATAGGCACAATCACGAAATACATATATATATTATTATGTGTGTTTGTTTTTGTCTATGTCTTTTGGTATGTTAATTATTTTGTATCTTATTGAGTCAATGGGTCTAGTCTAATTAAAATTAACCCATAGGACTGCAGTTTGTTGCAGGGAAAGCAAGGTCCTTTCCCTGTCTACTTGCAATTGCTCTCGGGACAACCAAGATCAGAAAAGGTCTGGAAACTAAACCCTATGAGCAAAAGCTTAGAGAACACTTAACCTGGTGGATTGAAAACTGAGATATGATATGACACAGCCATCTTTAAATATTTGAAGTCATGTAGAAGGTGGATCAAGCTTTTTTCTCTCTGCTGTTTTGAAGCACAAGATATGAACCAATGAATTCAAATTACAAAGAAGGAAGATGCTGCCTATATATTCGGAAGAACTTCTGGTCAGTAAGAGCTATTCATCAGTGGAACAGATTGCATCAGAGGGTGGTGGACTCTCTTCTTTGGAGCAGAATGGATGGCCTTCTCTTTGGGAGTTTTTTAGTTATATATTCCTTCAGGGCATGAAGCTGAAGTGGATTACTCTTGCAGTCCCTTCCAGCTCTGTAGTTCTATGAGTCTATAGATTTATGGTCCCATCCAATGACCTCTGGGTCTACTACAGTACTGGTGATGGAGAATTATGTGAAAACTGCTACTGCAATGAGGACAAAGCAGTGTGTGTTCTTGCAAATATTTGTTTTGGAGGTTATGTCTCAGCTAAGTTTCAAGGAGGAATGTTTCTTGTTTCTTGTTGTCTAAAGAATCCTTACATAAAACACACATCAGCTTGTGAAACAGCCAGATTTTAACCCAAGAAGGCTCTTGGCAAGCTTTTCCCTATGATACAAAATCAGGCTAATTAGAACTAGAAAAACAATTCCTTGTCTAATGCAAAATGAAAATAGAGGAACTTCTCTAATCACCACTTCAAAACTGTTAGCATTCAACTCCTGTTGGTTTTACTTATCTCACCTTGCCTGGCAAACAGCCCCATTTTTTTCCCCAAAAGTCTGCAACGGAATGGTTTTCAGAAGAAGTCTAGAAGGTGATCACAGCTGTGTTCCACTCCCCCCCCCCCCCCAAAAAAAATTAGCAGTTTTCAAATAAATCCTTTCTGTTGGGCTAAAGGCAGAAGAGAAAAGGGACCTGTTTGCATTTTAAATATTTTGTGCAGCTTAAAAGAGACAAATTTTGCATATCTGGTTTCTTGTGAGGTTTCATAGCATACATTTCTATGGATGCTATGCCTCGGATCCTATTTTAGGAGAAAGGTGGAATATATGTGCAATAAATCTCTTCAGGTGTGGTGTTGCACATTGTGCTACATAGCTCTTGTGTTGAATGGCAATGCTCAGATCAATGTACAACTGAATGCAGAACTGGATACACAACTGAATACATAAATGAATGTAGAATCACATGTGCAATGACACCACATGTGCAACTCCACATTTGTGACCTTGAATTGAATACATCCATTGCAAATCAGAAAAAAATGTCCATCTGATTCTGTAAGAGAACTTGCACTGTATAAAACAACAACAGGATTCTAGCCATTATCTTAAATTTATAAAATAAGTTAAATTATACTTTAATCACAATCACCATGGGAAGACGTTATATTATACATTGGGCTGAAGTGCCTCCTGTTCTCACTATGAAGCACCTCAGACCTCCATAGTGAAAAAGAGGAAAATAATTGTAAGTAATATTTTAATTAGATATTTTATTAGTTTGCATATACACACATTATAATTATAAGTAGTAAAGTATATTATTTCTAGTTAGCTGCTTCCCAGTTCTATGAAGACAGCTTATATACTACTGAAATTCTCCGTGCTGATATTATCAGTTGAGGTTTATTCATTCTAAATGGTGCCCTTCCATTGTGAATATATATATTTATATATATTGGAAAATGCTATTATCCCAACTTAGAATCATAGAATCATAGAGTTGGAAGAGACCACAAGGGCCATCCAGTCCAACCCCCTGCCATGCAGGAACTCTCCATCAAAGCATCCCCGACAGATGGCCATCGGCTGCAAACAACTGCATTCAGTTGGAAAGAGAAACAGCAGAAATTGAATTTATCCACAAACTCCAGTCCATTGAAAGTGGGCTGAACCAAGACAATGGCTTCTTGGCACCCTACACTAACACTCCAGCCTCATGATGAAGCTCTTGAATCCCCTTTCTGCTTCCCAGCCAGCATCAAACCACATATCAGAACTCCCTCCACCAACTATTTTATCTATTCAATTTGGCTTTAGCCAACAACTTTCCTCCTGTCTTTGTTCTGCAACAACCACTGTTAAAACTGAACTTGTTGCCTCATCACCATACCCACAGTTTTGCATTTCTATGGCTATTCTCACACACAGCCTGCTTATATAGATCTGATCCAGGACCCTTCACTCTACGCATCTGAAGAATTAGACTCATGTCTACAGAAACTCATGCTACCAGCTACTTTCTTTCAGCCAGTCTCAAAGGTGCCCCAAGATCCCGTTGCATACTCAGTGATTGCAGTGAGTTAAAGTGCTGCCTATACTGGGGTGGGGAGGGAAGGAGGGAGAGGGAGGGAGGATCAATGAAAAGCATGATTAATATAATTCTGTTTGTCTACAAATAGATGTGAATATTTCATTTCCATCACAGGATGCATCAGTCTGAAATGGGATATCACATATTATAGCTGTGAAGAGATATATAATGGGTTTTTCTGATGTATTTCTCTACACTGTTGTACGCAACAAAAATTCATCTCTAATTTCCTTAATTCTTCATTCTCTGTAGAAAGCATGGTAGAAGATTGTTTGCCCCTCTTCCTCTTGCATGGGATTTCATTACAGCCCATTATTGTCTGATGCTGTGGATGACTGGAGATCCTGGGAATTAATTTATTTTATTACAGGCCCACTTTGTGTGTCCCTATTACGATTGTTTGTGTGATGGGCTGTCTTTGGTTATTATCACACTGTCTTTTCCTGTTCTGCACATGAGCTGAGACTGTGTCTTATTTATTTATTTATTTATTTATTTATTTATGCCCCACTCTTCAGCCCGAAAGGCTATCAGAGTGGCTTACAATTATTATTTTTAATTAGATGATTGCCTGCCCTCAGGCTTACAATCTGTGTCTTATTGCACAGCTTATCTCACAGTTCATTACCATCCTGTGCCAGATTAAGACTTCTTCGATACTTAGCTAAAAACACTTCTTTTCCATTAATAGCAAAGTGATGGGAGATGTTCTGATTGGATACGGGATGGCAACAATCTGGGCATGGAGCTGTGCAACAACACATGGTCCCTGCTCAGTCTCAGCCTGGACCCAGATCCGGGGGGGGGGGGGGGAGCAGTGCAATAATCTACTTTGTCTCAACCAGTTTAATAGTATGCATACCAGAGGAGTCAATGGATGTTTTATCAAATGAAAAAAATAGTTCACAAGTAGTCCAAAATCCCGGGATTATCTTAAACATTCTTTTCCTACTGCATAGAAAGACCAGAGGACCTGGACTTTTTCCCTGGTCTGCCCTAATCTGGGCATGGAGCTGGAGAAGAGAAGGTTAAGAGGTGATATGATAGCCCTGTTTAATTATTTGAAAGGATGTCATATTGAGGAGGAAGCAAGCTTGTTTTCTGCTGCTGCAGAGACTAGAATGCAGAACAATGGATGCAAGCTACAGGAAAAGAGATGCCACCTCAACATTAGGAAGAACTTCCTGACAGTAAGGGCTGTTCGACAGTGGAACACACTCCCTCGAAGTGTGGTGGAATCTCCCTCTTTGGAGGTTTTAAAGCAGAGGCTGGATGGACTGGATGCCCCTGTGGTCTCTTCCGACTCTATGATTCTGTGATTCTATGATTCTAATGTCAGTGTATAGATTAGTGGTTTTCACTGTGGTTTGTTGTTGTGTACCTTCAAGTCATTTCTGACTTACATTGATTATAAGATGACCCTGTACTGGGCTTTTTTTTGGGGGGGGGGCAACATTTGTTCAGAGGGATTTCCCTTTGTCTGCCTCTGAGGTAAGAAGCTCTCATTTGCCCAAGGTCACCAACTGGGTTTCCATAGCTGAGCAAGGATCTGAGCGTTAGTCTCCTAGACTTGTAGTCCAACTCTGGGTGGGAATATCTATTCTCATCTTCCTATCTGCAGTGCACATATGAATCATGTGTATGCATCTCATTCCTCCTATTAGCTGCAGTGGGTTTAATTGCATATTATAGGCTCTATTCAAAGAACAGATATTTTTCCAACAAGAAAATGCAAACCCAAGTAACTGCTAAGCACAGTATTCATAAAAGGCTCACTTGCATCATCAGTTACATAACAGTATTTCTTTCTTTTTTTCTTTTTCTTTCTTTCTTTCAGTCATTAATATTGACTTTCAAACCTGCAGCCTCTGCATTTTGCACTGGGATTAGAAAAAAGAAATATTTGGAAGCTTTACGGGCCATCTCTTAGGGAAACTCTCTCCAGGCTATGTACATAATTAAAATCATAAAACACCAGAAAACAACAATGAAACTGTAATAAGAATAAAATATCAAATTAAACATTGAGAGCTACTAGCACCATCTACAGTACACAAGAGCATCCAAAACACACATTTAGATTAGTCTTAAAGGCCTGCTGGAAGACTGTTTGCAGTTTGTGATTCATTCTGTGCAAAATTTGCATGGCTTTTGTGTGTGCAGAAAACTGTACTTCTTGCACACACAAAAATGCTATTTTCTGTGGAAACCTTGAGAAATTTTTGCATAGAATATGTGCAGATCTGTAAAGATTCTCTTTGGTCTATTGTTTTTTCATATCAGGGTTTTCTCATGCCTAAAAACATATTTTCTTCACCAATTTTTAAATATTGTCAAATATTATTTCTATCCCTCATAGAAATCTGCACTCAAATAGTTAAGTGGTGTTTGCATTATATCACTCAATGTGTATCTTCAAATGTGCCTGCTATCTCCACAATATAAGTGATTCATATATAATTATAGTACTTGACTTGAAAACTATGGTTCTGTTAAAGAAAGCTAAAATATTAATGTATATTTGCTTTCTTTCCCACTGCATCACACTGTGAAGTCATGTTCGGTTTATGATCAATACTAATCCCAAGGTCTTTTTTACATGCACTGTTGCTAATCCCACACCCTATATCTGTGCATTTGTTTTTTGTGACCTAAATGTAAAAGTTTGCATTTTTTTTCGTTGAATTTCATTCTATTAGTTTTAGCCCAATGTTGCAGTTTATCACATTCCTTTTGCATTCTGTTCAATTGGTACATTGAAGGAACAGAAGGAACAGTTTTACACCACCAAAGGAATCACAAGAGTGTATGC
Source organism: Urosaurus nigricauda (assembly GCA_034509955.1). Classification (NCBI taxonomy): domain Eukaryota; kingdom Metazoa; phylum Chordata; class Lepidosauria; order Squamata; family Phrynosomatidae; genus Urosaurus; species Urosaurus nigricauda. Next base: position 7,836,358 of record JAOEGL010000004.1, read on the forward strand.
ATGTAAATTTCTGGAATTCTGATGACATAATGATGAAACGAATGCAGGCCCTGGCCAAAAACGTGCAACTGCATGAATAGGGCAACTTGGGTGAGAAACAGATCACCCCGAAGGAGCAGGGTGCCACCACCCCTTTGAGAGTTGGATTGGGGTTGTGCAAACCACACACTGTGGCCCCATTCCAGTGTTTTTCTGTGCTAGCAGCAAAATGCCACTTCTCAGTGGCCAAGAAAAAGGGCGCCCTTGCTGCAGCTGTGGCACTTTTCCTTACTCCTTTTGGCATGTGGCATGTGAAAGCCACACCAAAGGAGTGCCGTAATGCTGCCCACTGTGCGGTCAGGCAGGAAGCATGATGCTGGCTTGGGGGTGGCAATGGGGCATGTGTCATCGAAATGCCATGCCCCCATACCACCCCCAAGCCAGTGCTTACTGCCAGTCTCTACAGTCTGTTTGTTGGGTATAAAACTTCCATAGTAGGTCCTTTTAAAAAAAAAATCCAGAGAATGCAACAAGAATAGCAAATGCTGGAAGTGAGAAAGCACAGCTTCTCTCTCTCTCATGTTATTTATGGTTGTTCTCTTCTTCTTCTTTTGCAGAAATGTTTCCCTCTTCTTTAACTGCATTCGCCAGTCCATCAGAAGTGCCCACTAAAAGAAGCAAGCATTAAGGTGTCTCAGTTTTGGGGACGGACAATATAAGAGCATGATAAAAGGCTTCATTCTCTGTTCTGCCTCTCTTTATCTGAGGAAAATTGTCTGATGCACTTTGCAATCAAGATAGCAGCTGAAATGCATGAGAAATGGAATGGCAGGGGGCATCAGATGCTATTCTAAGGGTTTATTGGTTTCAGAGAGGATTTGTTTTTCCTCCAGGGGCAATGAGCAAAGCAAAGAGCAATGTTAAGCTAGGTCTTGCAAGTTGCAAGCTAAATAATGTACTGTATATCCTCGACTATATGTTGATCTCATGTATAGGTCAAGGACAGATTTGGGGGCCCAAATTATGGCTTTTGATATGACCCACGGATAAGTCAAATGTAAAACCTAGGGGCATGTAAAAAAGGATGTAAAGAATGAAGCAAAGGGAAATGATGCCAAACAATTTACAGAATTCAAGCAGACATGTGCTTCCAAGATAAAATAAGCTCATTCCTTTCATCAGAGGTTGAGTCCTTTCTTTTTAAAGGCAAGAGTTAGAGTATGGTACTTACATTGATCTGTGAATAAGTCGACTCAGTTTTTTGGGGTCAATTTTTAGAATAAATTTTCTAGATTTAAACATGAGTATATACAGTAGTTAATCTCTCACTTTTTTGCCTAAATGAGAAGGAGTGCTAAAGCCAGGGATGGCTGACCATTCCATGTCAGTGAGACAGTTAATCCAAGCAAAATTTTACTTTAAGGACAGGCTTCAGTGCTGTGGCTATTTCCTTTGAAATCTGGACTAGGCAGTGGGCAGCAGAGATAAATAAGGACAGAATTCTAGGGCTGCATCTGCACTGCAGAATTAATACAGTTTGACACTGCTTTAATTCCCATAGCTCAATGCTATGGAAGTCTAGGAGTTGTAATTTTGTGAGATATTTAGTCTTCTGTGCAAGAGATCTCTGGTGACACAAAAAACTATATATTCCTGGATTCCATTGGATGGATCCATGGAAGTTAAAGTAGCATCCAACTGCATTAATTCTGCAGCCCTACATGGCTTGAGTCCGGACTGAGACACTGCATTTCCCACTATGAGCCTGCCTGAGTCTTGGGATCCTCAGAGGAGGGCTTTCCGTCCCAACACCATCAAAGGTATATTTGGTGAGGATATAGAGTAGTGGTGGGGAACCTTCTCAGTGGTTGTTCTCAATATGGAATTTCCATGGAACTGATGTCATTATTCACAAATGACCAGATGGCCATTTGCCTAAAGAACATCTGTGGAACTCTCAGGGTCATCAAAGCTGCACCTGCACTGCAGAATTAATGAAGTTTGACACCACCTAACTGACATGGCTCCATCCTATGGAATTCTGGGATTTGTAGTTTGGAGAGATATTTAGCCTTCTCTGCAAGAGAGCTCCAGTGCCACAACAAACTACAAACACCAGAAGTCCATAGCATGAAATTATAGCAATTAAACTGGTGTCAAACTGCATTAATTCTGCAGTGTGGGAAAGGGGGGGGGGGGAATCCTTCAGCTTTTTGAGATGAAAGCCGGTGAGATGCAGAAAGGTGTGTCCAGCTGAGTCCCAGTGGGCCTTATACATGAAACCACAGGGAATGGACAACAATGACCAATCCCAAAGTGCAATGGGATCTTCAGTGATGGCCAGTAGCATCATAAGGGTACCCAGCATGGGAACTAATAGCTTCCACATCCCCACTGACCTCCTCCCATGCCACAACATACAGAATCCTTAGTCATGTTGTTTGTACTAATATTATTCATAAATGATAATTCCCGTACATCACTGAATGTAATGGCAATATAGTAGGTCCTTGGTATTGGCTGGGAATCTGTTCTGGACCCACCTCTGCAGAAACTAAAATCTGCAGATGCTCAAATCCCTTTGTCTCCAAAGGTGATGCTTCCATGCAGCTGCCATTAGAGACATCCCCCATTGTCCCCAAAGGCAGCATGTGCATGCAGCTGCACCACCATTAGGGACAACAGGACTTTAGGTAAGTCACCCTTGTCCCTAAACAATGGGGACTTAGCATTGGGAATCTTCTGGGCAGGCAGGAGCACCTGTACATAGTTTTTACATGTGCATAGTTTCATATGATGAAAGTAGAAATTGGGTAAGATGTGATTTTTAAAAAGAAAATTTTAAAAGAATAAAAATAAATTTAAAATTTAATTTAAATAAATAAATAAATAAAATCTATTTTTTAAAAAACTGGGACCTGTCCTTTCTCCTCCCATTGAGCTTCAACCCAGTCATGCCATCTTTTCTGAATTTTAAAGGGACTCAGGGAAACACCACAGCCCATTTCTGCCCAAAAGCAAATATTTGGGGAGCAGTGGTGTCACCCCACCTTAGGGTATCACCTACTGCAGTCCACCCCTCCATCCCTTGTGGTGCCCTTGGTGATGGCTAGGCAATGGGAGAGGAAATTTGCTCTGGATTTTACTTTGAATTTAAAGGGCCTATCTGAAGTGTTGAAACAATTTTGGTGATACCCTGTTTCCCCGAAAATAAGACATCATCTGAAAATAAGACCTAGTCGAGGTTTTGTTGAATTGCTAAATATAAGGCCTCCCCTGAAAGTAAGACCTAGCAAAGTTTTTGTATATAAATATATATACAGTATATAATAAATGTCCATTTTTGGGGGTTCAACAATAAATGTGAATTCTTCTTCATAGAAAAATAAGACATCCCTGGAAAATAAAACCTAGCACATTTTTGGGAGCAAAAAATTAATATAAGACACTGTCTTATTTTCGGGGAAACACGATAGGATTCAGCACTTTAGATTGCTCCTTTAATGATCAGACTGAAAAACAGAGTAGATTCACTCTCCCATTGATGTAAGGACCACCAGCCTCCACAGATTATTAGTGTCTAGTGACAGGCACCTTTTGAATGGGGTGAAGGTTAATAAAGTCATATTGGGGGGAAAATAAGATAAAAATTAATAATTATGTTACCTTATTGATTTCTAGTACAATGGAGCATAGTGACACAAACAGACTCCTTCCTTTCCTCACACCTTTTAGCTGAGCTATAGACATCAGGAAAGCATGAGAATAGGTTGGCTGGCTTAGTCTGATCTCTTGGAAAATGGCAAATAGAAAAGGTAACAGGACTGCATCAGTGCACCACCAAACTTAGACTGGTCAACCTATTTTAAAAGAGAGCGATTTCAAAGAGAGTGATTCCAGCTCTTTCTCCAGGGGGCGATCCACAACCCCATGCAAACAGCAGCCATGTCTCTCCAGATCCAGATCAGACAAATGCAAAATATTTATATTTAGGCTACAAAAATCAAAAGCACAGCAGTATTATATGGCTCAGCAGTACTGTATATGAACAAGGCTTTGTGGTTATTGTTGATCATAATTTGAACATGAGCCAATATTGCGTTAACAAAGGTGAATGCTATTTTAGCCTGCAGGCATGGAGAATAAAATATACCAGGAAAGGTTGAAGGAGTTGAGTTGTTAGCATGGTGAAAAAAAGACTGCGGAGTGGCATGAATGCACACTTAAAATTTCTAAAGGGCTGCCACAGAAAGGATGGGCTGATCTGTTCTCTGCTGTCTCAGAGTGTAGCACCAGGTCTAATGGCTTTAAATTCCAGGAGGCTAATTTCAATTGAACATTTTAAGAAGGATGTAGAGTTGTAGAAAAATTGGAGAGGGTTCAGAGAAGGATGTTCAGAGGTATTGAGAACAAAACATACCAGGAAAGACTGAAGGAGCTGAGCTTGTTAGTTTGGTGAAGAGAAGAATGAAGGGTGACATGAATGCACCCTTAACATATTGAATAAAATAAAATAAAGTATTGATAGGGCTACCAGAAAAAGTAGGAGACATATCTGTTCTCTGCTCCCTTACAGGTGGGTAAAAATCAATTGTACATTAGAAGGAACCCCCTGACAATAAGAGTTGTTCAGCAATGGAGCCAATTGCCTACAGTGGTGGTGGGCTCCCCCATCTCTGGATGTCTTCAAAAAGAGTCTGGACAACTGCCTTCTGGTGATGCTGGAACTGGAGATGCTGCATTGAGCAGCGAGTTGGATTCAGTAGCCCATGAGACCCTTCCAACTCTTCGATTCTAGGAACAGTGCATGGAGCAAAGAGTTAAAGCCCATTTAGCTATACATCCAAAGTCCTAGTCCGAATAAGACCTCCTCCTTCTGTTGTCAGTTAAAGGAAGAACAGCTGTGCTATGCAAAACCAGCCCAGCATGTCACTGTTGGTGCCTGTGTGTAATAATTAGAATTAGAATAATCATCATGATTATGTGTTTCATTTATTCAACACTCAACAGATCAACAGCTGAAAGATCAACCTTCTGGTGCCTATCAGTAATGCAGGACTAAGTTTTGAAGGCCTGGCAAAACAAACATGCCTGTTTTCACCCATCTCCCTAAATAAAGAGAGAGAAAAAAGACAAGAAAAAGAAGAAAATGATTTCATAGAATCATAGCATCAAAGAGCTGGAAAAGACCAGAAGGGCCCATCCAGTCCAACCCCATTCTGTCATGCAGGAACTCTCAGTCAAAGCATCCCCGACAGATGGCCATCTAGCCTCTTGCTTTAAGACATCCAAGGTGGGAGACTCCACCACACTCTGTCGGAGTGTGTTCCACTGTCGAATAGCCCTTACTGTCAGGAAGTTCCTCCTAATGTTGAAGTGGAATCTCTTTCGTGTAGCTTATATCCATTGTTCCAGGTCCTGTTCTCTGGAGCAGCAGAAAACAAGTATGCTCTCTCCTCAATATGACATTCCTTCAAATATTTAAACAGGGCTATCATATCACCTCTTAACCTTCTCTTCTCCAGGCTAAACATCCACAGCTCCCTAAGTCGTTCCTCATAGGGCATGGTTTCCAGACCCTTCACCATTTCAGTCACCCTCCTTTGGACATGCTCCAGTTTCTCCACATCCTTTTTAAATTGTGGTGCCCAGAACTGGACACAGTATTCTAGTTGGGGCCTGACCAAAGCAGAATAGAGTGGCACTATAACTTCCCTTGATCTAGAGACTACACTCCTATTGATGCAGTCTAAAAATCACACTGTTCACTCATGTTCAGCTTGTGGTCTACTTGGACTCCTAGATCCCTTTCACATGTGGTCTTGTTCAGCCAGGTGTCCTCCATCCTATATCTGTGCATTTCATTTTTTTCCCTCCCTAAGTGCAATACCTTATATTTCTCCATGTTTAAATTTACTTTGTTAGCTTTGTCCCAGCTTTCTAGTCTATTCAGGGCATTTTGAATTTTGATCCTGTCTTCTGGGTTATTAGCTACTCCTCCTAATTTGGTGTCATCTGCAAATTTGATAACTAGGCCCCCAATTCGGTTGCCCAAATCATTGATAAAGATGTTGAATAGTACTGGGCCCAGGACAGAACCCTGGATACCCCACTGGTCACTTCTCTCCAGGATGAAAAGGAGCCATTTTTGAGCACCCTTTGGGTTTGACTGGTCAACCAATTACAAATCCATGTAGCAGTTTTATAAGCTTGTTCGCAAGAATATCATGGGGAACCTTATCAAAGGACTTACTGAAATCTGTCTGTGACTTTCATAGAAAGCAGTATGTCTGTGCAAGGAACAGCATCTTCTGCACATTAAATAATATTTCTATGTTGTAATATTACTTCCTGTACATAACTTGCAGTTTTCTGCACAAAAACATTGCTGTTTTCTCCATGAACAATCACATGTGAATTTTAAAAATATGTCCTGAATTATGAATAGACTTTGGCACTGCACACATGTTGTGTGCTTCTACACAACATGAATATTGTGCAGAATAAATCTCCAATAAAAGCATTTTCAGCACAGGAAATAATATTTCTTCATAGAAATATTTTCTGTGCATCAAATGGAGTTACCTGACCAGAAAATGCTGTTTTCTACACAAAACAACCACAGACCATTTTTGCACAGAATATATCCCAAACTGCAAAGATTCTTATAAGTCCTGGATTCTTCTTGTTGAGTTTCTCAACAATTCAAAAGCATATATTTCAACAATTGTTTGACTGTTTTTCAAATTTTCTTTCCTTCCCTGCTGCAGTGTCTTTGGTCTTTTGTTTCATTATTGTCTTTAAACTGGAAAGAGACTAGACTCATCTAGTGCTCAGTATCTTTCTGGAGATCCAGAGTTCTCTGTTCCCGTGCTACTGCAGCTGTCTGCACAAGGGTCCCATTTGGCTGCCTGGCAAATCCACTGCCAATGCAGGTCACTCATTCTGACGTCAGGATGAAGTGCCCAGCATAAGACCATCACTAGCCACTTGATTCTGACTTTAAAAGTGAGTGATCCATGGCAGTGGACATACTGGGTGTCCAGAGACTAGACAGAGGACATCTGCAAACAGAAGAATATCCTTTGACAATCCAAAGAGAGCTAGAGCAGCTCCCCCTATGATGGTGCCACTCTATTCTGCTTTGGTCAGGCCTCACCTGGAATACTGTGTCCAGTTCTGGGCACCACCATTCAAAAAGGCTGTTGAGAAACTGGAGCGTGTCCAAAGGAGACAACTAAAATGGTGAAGAGTCTGGAAACCATACCCTATGAGGAACGACTTAGGGGGTGGGTATGTCTAGCCTGGAGAAGAGAAGATCAAGAGGAGATATAATAGCCCTGTTTAAATATTTGAAGAGATGTCATATTGAGGATGGAACAAGCTTGTTTTCTGCACTTCCAGAGAATAGGACCCGGAGTAATGGATTCAAACTACAGAAAAAGAGTTTTCACCTCAACATTAGGAAGAGTAGTGGGCAGGTAAGGCCTAAGTGGAAAAGGCAGGTAAGGCCCAAGTAGTGGACAGGGCAGTTCCAAATGGACAAGGCCTTAGTTATTAGTTGAATCACATGCGGACCAATGGGTGTTGTAGCAAAGGTTTCATAGAATGGAGGTGGGGGAGAGGCTGATTCAAAGGTTGGAATGAGCTCCTGTGGCAGTTATCATGACAATAGATACATTCTCTGGTAATTAATGAACACCACTAATTGGCTTTATTTAAAAGCTTTCACAGCTTCTTTATTCCAAGTAATGTTTTGTTGTGTTCCTGTCAGCAGGAGTCTAAATGGAAGCTCTGTATGCCTTTATTTAAAACAACAACAACCAGAGAATGACACCAGGAGGTCCCTTTTCTGAACAGAAATTTGCCAATGACTCAGTTCCTGTGTCTCATCTAGACACAGATCTGACTTGCTGACTTTGTGGCAGATTTTCTTAAAGATTTAGCTCTAACAATGCTACAGATGCTGTAACCACAATACTGGGATTTGGATGCAAAGAATTATATTTGAAATATATATATATATATATATATATATAGCAATAGCAGCTTCATTTATATACCTCTTTATACTGAACTAAGCAGTGTCTAAGCGATTTACAACTGTAAGTTAATTGCCCTCAACAATCTGGGTACTTATTTTAGCGACCTCAGAAGGATGCAAGCCTGAGTTGACCTTGAGCTTTGGCTAGTATTGAACTCGCAACTCTATGGTTTCGAGTGAGTGGCTGCAGTACAGGCATTTAACCACTGCACCACCAGGACACCTAAAATATATATTATTTCAAATATAATTCATTTGCATCCAAATCCCAGTATTATGTCATAAGGAAATCTATGTAGGCCATACATGGAATTTGTGGGCAAATGGACAAAATTGTCAAAGTTCTGCATTTAAATACTTCTGCAAAATGTTACAGAACTTTTGAAATGTTCATTCTTTAAAACTCCACCGGTTGCCTCAATCCAGGATGAAGAGAAGCCATTACTGAGCACCCTTTGGGTTTGGTCAGTCAGCCAATTACAAATCCATCTAACAGTAGGATTGTCTAGGCCACATTTTACTAGTGTCTTTGCAAACATATCATGAGGAACTTTGTCAAATGCCTTACAGAAATCAAGATATGCTACATTCACAGCACTCTCTTCATCTATCAGGCCTATGACTTTATCAAAAAAAGAGATCAGATTAGTCTGGCATGACTTGTTTCTGAGAAATCCATGTTGACTCTTAGTGATGACAGCATTGTTTTCCATGTAATTACAAAGCATCTGTTTAACGATCTGCTCTAGAATCTTTCCAAATATTGATGTCAGGCTGACTCAGTGATAATTATTTCGGTTCAATTTCCCCCCTTTTTGAAAATGGGGACAACGTTTGCCCTTCTCCAATCTGTGGGGATTTCTCCTGTTCTCCAGGAATTCTCAAAAATTATTGTCAGTGGTTCTGAAACTACTTCTGCCAGTTCTTTTAATATCCTTGGATGTAGCTCATCTGGCCCTGAAGACCAGAATTCATTTAGAGTAGCAAAGTATTCATGTACTGCTTCTCTATCCATTTTGTGCTGAGTTTCATAGAATCATAGAGTTGGAAGAGACTACAAGAGCCATCCAGTCCAACCCCCTGCCATGCAGGAACTCCCAATCATAGCATTCCTGATAGACAGCCATCCAGCCTCTGTTTAAAGACCTCCAAGGACGGAGACTCCACCACCCTCCGAGGGAGTGTGTTCCACCGTCGAACAGCCCTTACTGTCAGGAAGTTCCTCCTAATGTTGAGGTGGAATCTCTTTTTCTGCAATTTGCATCCATTGTTCTGGGTCCTAGTCTCTGGAGCAGCAGAAAACAAGCTTGCTCCCTCCTCAATATTACATCCCTTCAAATATTTAAACAAGGTTATCATATCACCTCGTAACCTTCTCTTCTCCACGCTAAGCATCCCCAGCTCCCTAAGTCGTTCCTCATAGGGCATAGTTTCCAGACCCTTCACCATTTTAGTCGCCCTCCTTTGTACCCCCTCCAGTTTCTCTGCATCCTTTTTAAATTGTGATGCCCTGAACTGGACACAATATTCCAAGTGAGGCCTGACCAAAGCAGAATAGAGTGGCACTATTACTTCCCTTGATCTAGACACTACAGATCTATTGATGCAGCCTAAAATTGCATTGGCCTTTTTAGCTGCTGCATCACACTGTTGACTCATGTTCAACGTGTGGTCTACTTGGACTCCTCTACATGATTTTTCCCTCTACACCATTTGATCCTCACCTCTCAGGTTGTGCACTATTTTCCTTTTTATAGAAAAGTGAGGCAAAGAATTTGTTGAGTAGTTCTGCCATTTCTCTATCCCCAGTTAGCACTTGGCTATTTCCTCCATACATCTACCCTATCATGTCCTTGTCCTTCCTTTTGCTTCAGCCATAGCTTTAAAAAATACATTTTTATTGTTTTTAATCTGTCTGGCAAACCTAAATTCATTCTGTGCTTTAGCTTTTCTTATCTTCCCACTACATATACTGGCTATATGCTTGAATTCCTCTTTGGTCATTTACCTTTTTTTTCATTTCTTGTACATTTGTTTTTTAAACACTGAACTCAGTTTAAAGTTCCTTCTGGTTTCTTTAGAAACCATTCTAGTTTCTTTAGACACCTCCCATTTTTCCTTCTTAATGGAACAGTTTTAGTTTGTGCTCACTTTTTAAGAAATTCCCATCTATCCTGAACTCCTTTCTCTTTCAGTATCCTTGCCCATACAAATACGGCCAGTAATTCCCTAAGTTTATAGAAATCAGCTTTATTAAAATCTAGAATGTGTGTCTGGCTATGCTTAGCTGCTCCTTCCCATGGTATAACAAATTCCAAGAGAGCATGGTCACTCCCGCCTAAGGATCCCACCACTTGCATCCCATTAACCAGGTCATCCCTGTTGGTTAGGATCAGATCTAAAATAGTTGATCCCCTTGTTGCCTCTTCCACCTTCTGGACAATGAAATTGTCTGCAAGGTAAGAAATTTGTTGGACCTGATATTCTTGGCAGAAGTTGGCTATTACTAACTTTGAATGTGTGCTCATCTCCTCCAGGAAGGCATCATCTATATCCTCAGTCTGGCTTGAGGACCTGTAACAAATGTAACAAAGGCCAAATCCTACTGCTGTCTGGCAATTAATATTCATTCCCTTTGACATTGCTTAGGCACTTTCCCAAAGGTAAGTCCCACTGAACTCAGTGGGGCTCACTTCAGAGTAGTGAACACACATACACACAAGAGATACACAGAGAGAGAATTTCCCCTTCAGGATAATGTGTGTGTGGTTGTGTCTCTGTGTTCATGTTGGAAGCCACTGCAACTGAAAACATCCAATAGTGGTTGCGTGTGTGTATACATAAACACGCACATACACGTAGGCAGAAAGATTTCAACTACCAACAGTGTCAAGAGCACACGTTTAAATGGCTATAAAGCAGTTAAGAATAGTGCATTTCATCCTCTTAGAAAACACTTTCCTTAAGAACCTTCCATTCTAAAAGCCTGATGCAATTATTATTACTACTATTATTATTATTATTATTATTATTATTATTTCTGCCTGCTAGCAGAAGGGAATAAAACAGGGAGCCCTTCTAGCTCCCATATGAACAGAGTTTCACAAGCTAAGGGCAACCACTGAGCAGAACCTGTTTTGTGTATTGTATGTTCAGTGCTGTGTAAATTTACAGCACTCTATAAATAAAGGATAACAACAACAACAACAACAACTGTGTTCCTGCTAGTCCTACCTGCGAGGATGGTGGGGTTAGGAATAGGGCCTCTCCTGAGGATTTCCAGAGCTGGCCAGACTCCCAGGGAAAGATACAGCCTGTCTGAGAGCTTAAACCAATCTATATTTGGTGTTATAGGTCATACTCAGTATTTTAAATTGTAACTTTAAAAAGGGGGAAGAAAAGAAGACCTATTATGAAAGGCCTAAGATGGGGATATGTGAATGACAGGCAGCTTTTGGTGTTGTTTTTATTACCTTTGTGAGACAGGAAGCAGGATACTGGAAGCAGTTAGGACATAACATTTAGCTTAGCTTTCATCATACATAAGGGTCAAAAATGCATAACTTCACAATTAAATATAAAAAAAGACATGCATATGCACATAGGAAAGGAGGATAAAACCCATAGGAAATAAAGAACTGTGAAGTCAGTCTAGACCAGGGGTGCATCTACATTGTAGAAACAGTGCAGTTTGACACACTAAGTGGTGCAGCTTCATTCTATGAAATTCTTGTAATTTACAAGGATTTTAGCCTTCTCTGCCAAAGAGTGCTGATGTCTCACAAATCTACAAATGCCTGGATTCTGTTGGAGGGATCCATTGTAGTTATGCATACTTAATCTACTGAAATCTACTGGAAGCAATCAGCCTTACTATTCTTGACTCATTCCCCAAATCCTATTGATATCAGTGATTTTACTGAAAGTATGGCTGAGTCTAATGTTCTGATCCTTTGAGTTTTCTTGCTGCCACAAATAAACATCACTACCATTTTGTAATGTATCTTTATAACTACCCAGCCAAACAGCAGCACTTGTTTTGCTGCAAAAAAAAAAAAAAATCTATTTTACAATCTCAGCTTCCAGCATCACCTAATATCTAGAAGATGACAAATACTTTCCAGAAGGGATTCATGTATTCAGGTAAGTGTCTCCAAAGCTGAACAGGGAATAAATCAGAACCTCAGTGCGTAACTCTTAGTCAGTTGTCCTCTACTGTCTTTAATGCTTCATTTCTGTATGACTCCATAGAATTCGGCTCCCCTTCAAAGTCATGTACTTTTAGATTGCAAAAAAGTGTTCCATTTGAAGTCTATTAATGTTTTCCATGAGTGACATTTTCTTTAATATGTAGGCACAAAAGACCTTGGAGATTCCTTTTAAAAAAAAACCTCAACACACACACTCTATGTATATATATCATGAACTTATAAATAACCTCCAAACTTGCCTTTTTTCTTGCCTGGAATTCTTTTGAAATATCATCAGTTAAGAAGGCTGATGTCAAAATGCTGGCACTGAACTGAAATAATGACCTTTTCCTTCCATGTGCATTCTGAAATAGGTGAGATAAAGAATATGGGGCTGCTATTTTTATTTTATTTTATTTTAAAATGCCATCATCTCTCATATGAAATGTATAATTTAAAAAACTATGGTCTAAATAGCTTTTTTCATGAACAGGGTGGAAAGCTGTCTCTTTCGGTTTCGCCAGCTTTGAAACTTTGGTCCTGTACCAGTGATAGGGACCACTATTCTACATCAGCTACTGAGCTAGATATACTCAAATAAATAACTTAATGGTTAACTAGCCTGAATAACTGGCCTGACCCCCAACTGAAACCTGATGGAATTGTTATTCATCCATGCTCTGACTGCTGGGAGAAGAGAATTATTTCCTCCCCATGCACCTGATGCTAAGTTGGGGAGGTTATATTTGTCTCAGGATTAGATAAAGACTTGCCGCCATCTCACAACAACATAGGCAATTTAAAACCAAAGACATGCAAAAACATGTGTACCTTTGGGAGAAAGGGACTGGATACTGGTAGGATGTTGTGATGGAAGAGTGGATATCTGTAGATGACAGCTGAGATCCAAGTCACTTGTGGATGGAGCACACATCTCCACCAGATATTTAAATCATTGTCAAGAGGGTTAAAATTATCCAAGCTGTGGTATTCCCCATCATTGTGTATGGATGTGACAGCTGGCGAGTGGGAGGAAAAACAGATAAAAAGAAAATCAACTCATTTGGGATGTGGTACTAGAGAAGAGTGCTTAGGATACCATTAACGGCCAAAAAGACAAACAAATGGGTCCTAGAACAGATCAAGCCTGAAGTCTCCCTGGAAGCCAAGACTGTCATACTACCTCCAGAGGAGAAAGCCTGGCTGGAGAGGAGGCTGCAAGGCAAACACACGCCCTTCCCAGCATCTCTCTAGCCAGGCTTTCTCCTCAGGAGGGAGTCCAGCTATTGAGACACTGATCACCCCGGAGCCTTTCCCCAGCTGGGCTGTCAACTTAAGCCCGACCTCGACTTATCCACAGGTCACACAAAAATCCCCATTTTTGGCCCCAAAAGTTGACCTCGACTTACACATGAGGTCGACTTGTACACAAGTATATACGGTAATAGAAGACAGCATTATAAAGGACAGCAAATTTTTGGCTTTTTACTTTGCTATGAGCTGTATTTTTACTCCCAGGAGTGGGAGAAGTGCATAGTGCTAGATATTGGATATCAGAGATGGAACTGCAGGCACTCCTGGGAATTCATAGCAGTGAGCCATGGCTGTTGAAGTGGCATTAAGCGCATTATTTCTACAGTGCAGATTCAGCTTTACATTCTTTACAAATGTACTATTGTCAAGGCAAGTGTACTATTGTTAAGGCATCATATATTTTGGCATTCTTGCTCCTGCCTACATGTAGTTACTGGTAAAGATTAGTTACACATCTCTTTGTGAAGTTACATTTCTTCCTGTAGAAATTCATTTTGTCACTTTTGGCCCAGTTCTCTAATCTTAAAATCATTTTGAATTCTACATTCTGTCAAGATTATTTAGAAATCTGATCTTGTAGTCTGGAGCACTTCTGAGAGCCAGTGAGGTGTAGTGGTTTGTGCATTGGACTATGGGGACCAGGGTTCGAATCCCAACTTGTCCATGAAAATTCACTGGGTGACTTTGAGCAGGTCACATTCTCTCAGCCTCAGATGATGGTGATGGCAACCCACCCCCTCTGAAGAAAGTTGCCAAGAAAATGCCTTAGGGTTGCCATAAGTTGGAAATGACTTGAAGGTGCACAAAAAGTCTGGAGTATCATCGGTTTACCACCACCACCACCCCACTCCTACCAATTTGGTGCCAATCTACAAATTTAATAAGCATGCATTCTATTCCAACATCTAAGACATTCAAGTCTGCATCATTTAGCAATTTTTTCCATTTTTGTGAAACAATGCCTGCAGAACATATTCTAAGGACACTCTTGCAGAATGTATTCTATGAAAAGAAGCCTTGAAGAGACATTGTCAATAGCAATAACAAGCCTAGTCTCTTCCTCAAGTGGTTTCATACACGTCCATGTGCTCAACTGTGGCACCAGTTCAACATCATTTCATTACCTTAAAATTGATCCATCTGGCAAATGATATTTGAATACTACAAAGCTCAAGTGAGTTGGCCAGACAATCATGGCACCAAGAATAAAACAAAGGAACAAAATGTGAGAAGAAGAGAGAGTAATGCCAAGGAATCTGTAAATACTCAGCAGGAGTGTGGATGCCAGGGTTGTAGGAGGTGGACGAAGGAAGAATTTTGCCAAAAATCTCCCCTTTCATACCCCCCCCCCTCAAAAAAAATCAGTTAGTAGCTGTTGGCTTTCATTTCAGTGGATTGGTAAAAATGATGTGGTTTAGTCCAGACCTTAAAGAAGCTATCATTTCAATAGCCTTATTAAAGAACCAACTAAAATTCTCATTAGGGAGCCCTGGTGGCACAGTGGTTAAATGCTTGTACTGCAGCCACAAGGTTGTGAGTTTGATCCCAGGGCTTCAAGGTTGACTCAACCTCCCATCCTTTCATAGGTTGGTAAAATGAGTACCCAGCTTGTTGGCAATTGGCTTACAGATAATAAACCACTTAGAGAGTGCTGAGTTCACTAATAAGCAGTATAGAAATGTAAATTTCTCATTGGCTTTACAAATTGATCGCTATGGAGGCTACCAGCTGCAAAAGGTGAAAGTTCCCCTATATGGGGCAGGGCTGGACTCTTGCTCTGCTTTAAAAATGTGTCCCTTCCTAGCCCTCTGGTTCACTCTATGGCTATAATCCAACATACGCTCAGTGTAATGTAAACATCCGCATGTGGAGATAAGCTAAGGCAGTGTTATGCAACCCCCAGGCAAAGTAGCAAAATTGTACAACACATGTCAATGACTGGGTACCATTGTGCAATGTACAAGGTGAAATGCACAGCCACAAAGTGCAATACTGTTGCATATGCAAGTCCATTTCCACTGCTGTCAGTAGAGTGGGTTTGTTGTGGTATGGTGAATAATTTGACCCAATAAGTAGCATGATTTATGCATGCATCTATCACCAAGAGGATATCAGTCTATATCGTTCAAGCTTCTCATCCCTCCCCCACATTTTACCTGTGAGATTTTTCTACCTTTGAAATCCAGAAAAGTGTAGAAAGCTTTAAAACAACAACCTTCCCAATTCCGTTCTTTTGAAAGATTCTATGGGCTATTTCTGGGCAACATTTGGAAACCATGCGGGTTTGCCGTGGGGTAACCCACCTATTTCCCTGTTTTCCTTTTTGAGAGGAAGCAGCCTGCAGCCTGACTCACCCTTTCTCTCTGCAAACATGAATTAACCACGAATGTTCGAGAATTATTCCTGAATAATTCATGAACCTGAATTAATCATGCATTTCTCCCCTATGAATTATTCATGAATTATTCATGGAAATGCAAGGTTTATTCATGCTCTAGGAAAAGGGAGGAGGGAGAGAGGGTGGGAGAGAGAAGGCCCCCTTCTCAAGCAAGATTTTTTTAAAAAGAAAATATCTTTCCTACCCCCTCTCTCTTTTTTAGAAAAGCTTGCCTGTGTTTATTTTTCTGTTGTCCTTTTCTGTAAAGGAGTGGTGTTGACACAAGATTCTCAGGGTAGGTTTCGAAAACCAAGGATTCATTTGTTTTGTGAGCTTTGGGGGGGGGGGGTGTTATTGGTAAGAAAAGGAATGTGGGTAAAAAAAGATACAACAGGATATAAATTTGTGTGTATGTATGTTTTTTTCCCCAAAGAAAAGAAAGTCCATTGTGGATCTGTGATGATGGAGAAAGACAGCAAGAGAAATACAAGACAATTCCCTTCTTCTACAACCAACAGCTGAATGGTGAATAGACAGAAGACATTTTGTAAGAAGACTCCAAAGTGAAGCAGGCAAGGACTATGTATGACTCCTACTTTTCTGTTACCTACAAGACTTTAATCTTTCCTTCTCCTTCCATACCTCCCCCTCTGTGTATTAGATGCATGATTTAGTTGGCTCTCTGTTACTCTGAAACTAAAAATTGGGAGGGAAGAGGAAGAAAGCAGAGCAGGATCAGAAGTGAAGACCACCTGCTGTTTTCAGGGAGTGTTTCTCTAAGAGCTGTTGTCTCCAGCTAGAAACAGGGATTTACACCACTGAAATGAGGGATATATTAGACCATAAAGACTCATACTTTTGTCCCTAGAGGCTTCCTCTAAGTTCCAAATGCTGGGTACAGAGGGGAGCTGTTAGAGCCTCTCATGGCTGTACAGTCATATATCTCATAAGGTTGCCTTGCTGTTCGGTTGGTAAGATTTGTCGGTAAGATAGCTGGTAGGATAGCTTCGGATTTTTTCCCAAAGTTAAGATGAAGCTTTCAACTTGAGCAAACCAACCCAAGGAGGGAAAATATGACTTTCCTGAAGTGCATCCTTTGATAAAGTGGTTTTTTTGTGTATGTGTGTGTGGCCTCAACTTCCCTTTGGATTGATATCACCTTAAATTGCATCTAAAATTATCTGAAAGTAAAATGGAAAGGCGCATTTGGAGAACAAATCATATAAAAGCATAGCCTAGGAAGAAAATTCTTTTTGACATGGGCCATGGCATGGTCAATGGCAGTGATGGCTTGTAGTCCAAAAAGGTAATGTTTCCAAGATCTGCATAGGAGCTGTCCTGGGCTGGACCAATGGCTCATCTACTACAGAATCCTCTTTAACAACAACAACTGAAGAAATTTTAAGGAAATCCGCAAGCAAACACTGAAGTCAATAGTTCCTCTTTCTTTCTTTCTTTCTTTCTTTTTTCTTTTTTTGTAGCAATTGATCTTCAAGGGTATACTGCCTCTGAATATGGAGGCTACATTTTATTCTTGTGGCCAATAGTAATTAATAGACTTATTCTCAGATGCCTAGCCAGAAACATCTAAAGGATTAAGAAAAAGAAACTCTATAAAGAATGTAACTTCTACTTCACACTTATATGTCTGTTAGGCATTACATGGGGGGAGTGGGTTGGACTCTGCTAGTATAAAAGCCTGAAAAATGTACAGTTTCACCTATGAGTCCCAGGATTCCTAGCCAGTGTGGCCAGCTCTATGTTGGCTCCGAAACTTTCTCAGATGCATTGAAGGAGACTCCCTGAAAGGTGAACATATGTATGTTTGATGCAGTGCTGCAGCCAAAAGCTGGTCCTTCCTCCCTGCATCAGTCTTAAAAACTCCTGAATATGGCTGGACAGTCTTAATAATGCTACCTAAATTTATCAAAGGAATTCTTTAGCATATAGTCATAAAGACTATGGAAAAGACAAGTTGCAAGTCCATTTCATGCAAAAGAACATATGTCTAGTAGGTGTGTCTTTGCCTATGGCTACTAGATGCTCAGTGCTATGATGGACAATAGATGGTTTGCATCCCTCAGCTGGACAACCCAAATCTATTCGCTGAAGATATCAGTCACAGATGCTGGCGAAATGTCAGGAAGAAACTCTTCTAGAACATGGCCACATAGCCCAAAAAATCCCACAAAAAACTATGGATGCCGGCCATGAAAGCCTTTGACTCCACAAAACCCAATCAACTCTTATCACACACAGTTAGAAACTTCTTGGGCATATTTGTGAAACCAACCAAAGAAACGCTGCAGGATGTGGTTGCTTGGTAACCACCACTGGGGTCTTTCTTTCCTTAGACCATCAATAGCTGCTATAAGGAGGTAGCAGTCCATGATCAAAACATCTGTATATTTCTTTGTAAATTCTGTAATACCATTCTTACAAAGAAAGGTAATACCTAGAAGAGGCAGTGATGTGCATAAGTCTTTTTTTAGCTCCAGCCATAGATTTGAGGACTGTGTACTATGCTGTGTGGGGTCTTCTTGGCAAGATTTGTTCAGAGGAGGTTTGCCATTGATTTCCCCTGAGTCTGAGAGCATGTGATTTGCTCAAGGTCACCTAGGGCCCATTCCCACTTGTGGAAAAACCCGCATTGGAACCAGGCTGTGCTCCGCTTATGAAAGCGATTCCAAAAGGCCCCTCGTTCACACTATGAAAAGGGACCTTGTTTGGAACCGCTTTCTTAGCTGGGAATGCTTGTCGTTCCCACTGGAGCTGCCATGTAAGGTGACAGCCCTTAACGCCCCATTCCCTTCCAGCAAGGGAATTTTTTTTATGGGGGGGTATTGTTCGCAAAATCAATCTTGTGCATTTGTGATCTTGTGCATTTGCGATCAGTATAATGAAGAAAACGAAAAAAACATACACACACTTGCTCCTGGGGGGTCCTTCCTTCCTTCCTTCTCGTCTTCCTTCCTTTTTTTCCCTCTTTTTCTTCATTATACTGATCACAAATGCACAAGATGACAAATTGTGATCTTGTGCATTTGTGATCTTGTGCATTTGTGATCAGTATAATGAAGAAAAAGAGAAAAAAAGGAAGGAAGGGGGGAAGGAAGGAAGGAAGAAAGGAAGGACCCCCAGGAGCAAGTGTGTGTATATTTTTCTTTTTCTTCATTATACTGATCGCAAATGCACAAGATCGCAAATGCAGAAGATTGATTTTGCGATCAATACCCCCTTCCAAAAAAACCAAAAACAAAAACCACGATTCTGACCAGCATTCTCACTTACTGGAAACGCTTCAGAATCATGTTTTCCAAAAAAGATCACTTTAAAACTACTGTCAGGAAAGCCCGGGCTATTTGCTTTTAACCTGATCTTTTCCTCCACTAATCGATCTGATAGGATTGGAAGTCGATTCGAGTGTGAACGAGGGTCATATAGCCTGCATCACACTTCGAATCAAAATGTAGTGGGAATGGGGCCCTAGTGGGTTTCATGGCTGAGCTAGGAATTGAACCCTGCTTCCCAGAGTCATAGCCCAACACTCAAACCACTACACCATTCCAAATAACTTCCAGAATCTTATCCACCTCCTGCCTGAGAGCATATTAAAATCTAGACCCTAATTGCAAGGATAGAGCCAAAATGGCATAGTGGTTTGAGTGATGGACTAGGACACTGAGAGAACAGGGTTTGAATGAATAAGAAGCCATTTCATCTCACAATGGAATTTCAATTCCATAAAGGTCATTTTCCTATGGTATGTTTCTCCTATATAATAATAATAATAATAATAATAATAATAATAATAAATAACAACAACAACAACAACAATAATAATATTTCTGTTCAGTGGAGGCATAGACCACATTATATAAATTTGTGCACTTCACAGTGAAATTCCTACTTCAGCATAGCATCCAAAGATCAATGGAAATATGTATGCCGCTCCTATAAAACTCTCAGCAGGTAGAATGAACATACTGTATTCAAGTGCTGAAGTGAAGCTGAAATGGATTTGCCGAATACCCAGCTGTTGTTAGTGATGTTGCATAAGCTTTAATTCTTTCGAAGAGTCCCTGCTATGAAGTCCCTGAGCTTGTACAGCTGCAAGGACTGAAAGATGAAAGAAAAAAGGGTGGTAAATGTTGCTAACATAGTTATCATGTTTAGGTAATAGCTTGGGAGATATCTGGTTGCTAGTATCACCGGTACCATGGGTCACAATGGGATCTGGAGGCACTGGATCTAGGCAGAGCTGGCCCTGTCATTAGGTAGAACTCCATCCTATGCAGATTTATGTACTGATTGTGCTATGCAAATCCAGTTGCTCCGATTGTCCTTGTGACAGAGAAGTGGGGTATAAATAAAGCTTTTATTATTTATTATTATTTATGAAATGGCAATATTTCACAACTGAACTAGGACACCAGATGCATAACCCAATGCAGAATGCACATTCATACATAATGTGAAATGCACTGAATGAACAGTGGCACAATATTTGCAAATCCACTTCTGCAACCTTGGACTACTTGTTGAGCTTCCAAATCAGACAAAAATTGATGCATGTTTGAGATACTAGTGGAATTCGAGCCCATGTTTAAAACTCTATTTTGCCTAATCAGGAAAGGAATCACTTAACTATTTCTCCTAATCTTCCCTGTCTTGTACTTTTGATTTTTTGCCTTAAGCATCTCATCTGACAATGGCTGCCAAGCTTTATGTCCTCATCAGCTGGCCAGATGGGAGCCGTGTTATCAACATTGAAAACATCAAGGAACCACGGAAGCCCTTCCACCTGTACACAGTTGGTGAACAGGTTCTGGCACGATGTCCAGGCTTCAGTGGCTTGTATTGGGGAATTGTAGAAGGAATAAGTGGTAAGTAAAAGTGGGTCTTAAATTATTTATGATTATTTATTGAATTTATATCCTACCTTTCTTTCAAGATGGGATTCAAGACAGCTTACAATAATTTTCAAAAGACTAGGCAGAACATTAGTTTACAAAAGCTGAAAAAAAATATTAAACAACATTTTAAAAAAAACGATTGAAACAGTTAAAACCACTAAAACATGTAAAATATAATTTCTAGCATTTTTTTTAAAAAATGCAGCATATCACAGCATACACACATGTCTTCATCAACCGGTGGAAAGAGAACAGGGACAACTGGACTGTGATGTGTTTATTGTCTCATTATTTAATGGGGAATGTGCAATGGCTCTTTCTGCAATCCAGTGAATACACTTGTACATTGATGGCACCGATATATACTTAGGCTCCATCCAGGTATACATAGTTGAGTGTGATATGGTTACACTTGAGCAAAGCCACTTATGCAACTGTGAACTAAATTTGTCCATTCCACAACTACTAAAAAATGCAGTCACATATGTAATTGACCTTACAGATGTGTATGATACCAACAGCATTCCAGCCCAGGTTTGTCTACTCAGTTTGCTGTCCAGTTGCTAAATGCTGAAGGGCAAACTTCAAAGTCCCCGGGTCTCTCCTTTCTTGGGGTTTTCTGTCTTTACACTAGACCTGGAGCTATTTCTGATGGCCCTGCAAATGAAAGATTCCCCTCTCTCAAGCAGGATGCATGGACAGTTTGTCAGTCACTTAGTTGGGAAATGTGTGAGACAGCAGTGGATCACTCAAGCAGAACAATGAATTGGCAAGGCAGAAGATGAATAACAACCACAGCCACAGCCACACATTCTAGCAGGAAGAGAGAAATCTAGCCTGTTGCAGGAAGAGAGAAATCTAACAGATGGGAAATTGCCATAAATATATGCCTTGCCTGAACTTATAAAAAGTAATATGCAAAATAACAATTAATGAGTCTAAGCAAAGAATATGCATTTACCAACAGGACATTTCATGCTTAGGAATGCCACAGGACACCCACTGCTTAGTTGGACTGACAGTATAAACTAACGTCATCTTCTGATTTCAGAAATGTGTGGAGCAGGAACTTTCTAATGTGATTTTCAATTAAAGTAGCAATAATGGTTACCTGTCTCTCCATCTTAGTCTTCCTCTTTGCTCATTTTCCCCATCTGTAAAATGAGAATAACTCAGGCTGTTGTCAGCGTTATTGAAACAAAACATGGGGAATGCTTGAACTTACTAAAGCATTAAATAAATGGAATATTTACACTGGAATTTCATTTTAGGCACAATTTGGTAAAAGCTGTATTCTGCATACATCTTGCACAGAAAAATTAACATTTGAAATGCATTTTTTCTAACAGAGCATAAATGTGTCCTTGAGCAAAAGCTACAAGAAGATAAAGAACTCCTAGAGCTATTGGGTAAGCAGAGACCTTGGAAGTGTTTTTACTGCAGTGGCAATAGTGGTTCTTAAAATCACATTAAATATTAAATTCAAATGGTATCCCAAATGTATTGAAAAGACACCATTTATGTGTATTTTAGAACATCAGAAGAACTGGAAGCTCAGAATTCAGGCGTGGGTCATGAAGCCCACTGAGTGACGCTGGGCAAGTCACATTCTCTCAACCTCAAAGGACAATAAGGGGGTGGGGGGGGACCCCGGAAGAAACTTGCCATGATAGTGTCACCTTAGGATTGCCATAAGTCAGAAATGACATAAAGGCACACAACAACAAGCCTTTGTTCTCATCCCAAGTGAGATATAACCAGGAATTCTAAATACCTTGTGAAACTACTGCTGATATTCTACATCAGCTATTTAGTAATGTATGTATAACTCCTGGCTCAACATGCCCCCAGCACATCTTAACAGCTGGCAGCCACATAAGGCAAAGGAGTTCTATTCAGCTGCAGATTTGGGTGCAAAGAGGCACTGATGTCAATGGATTTGGACTTAAGTCAGACTCATGCCACTTCAAAGACTTGGCTTAGAGTTGACTTGGCAAAAATGGCACACATGACTCGCGACCTGTATGTTTTTAGTGACTGATGTGCTGGTGCCACGGTTGCTCTGACAGATGACTTCCGCTTGAGTATAGTGTGACCCTGCTGGTGCTCTTGGATCTCTCAGCGGCCTTTGTGGCATCCCTCAGGGCGCCATTCTGTCCCCAATGCTATTTAATATTTATATGAAGCCGCTGGGTGAGATCATATGGAGGCATGGAGCTCAGTGTCATCAGTACGCTGATGTCACTCAGATATACATCTCCATGACCAGATCATCTGCTCAGACCTCAGATGGCGTCTCTCCTCTCAATGACTGTCTCACAGCGGTAATGGATTGGATGAGGGAAAATAGATTGAGGCTAAATTCTGACAAAACGGAGGTACTGACAGTCACCGGCCCGAAACCAGGTCTGGGAATACATCTTCCAGTCCTGGATGGAGTCACACTCTCCTCACAGGACTCTGTTTGCAGTCTGGGGGTACTTCTAGACTCATCACTTCACATGATGTGTCAGGTGAATGCGTTGGTCAGAAGTGCCTGTTATCAGCTTCGGCTTATCCACCAGCTGTGCCCTTTCCTGGAGATGAAGGACCTGGAGGCTGTGGTACATGCACTGGTCACCTCATGTCTGGATTTCAGTAACGCACTCTACATGGGACTACCTTTGTGCCTAACCCGGAAAGTTCAACTGGTTCAAAACACGGCAGCCAGGCTAGTCACTGGAACATCGAGGAGAGAGCATATAACACCAGTGCTTAAATCTCTCCACTGGCTGCCGATCAGTTTCTGGGCACAGTACAAGGTGCTGACTTTGACTTTTAAAGCCCTACATGGTTTGGGTCCAACTTATCTTAGAGACCACCTCTTCCCATATGAGCCCCCATGTACACTTTGGTCCTCTGGGAGGAATCAGCTTCAACGTATAAAAATTAAGTTGTCCCAGACCTCCCAAAGGGCCTTTTCTGCTATTGCTCCCAGGCTGTGGAACGACCTGCCAGATGAGATGCGTCTTATTACAAACTAAGATGGTGAAGGGTCTGGAAACCATGCCCTATGAGGACATAGGGAGCTGAAGATGTTTAGCCTGGAGAAGAGAAGAGAAGGTTAAGAGGAGATATGACAGCCCTGTTTAAATATTTGAAGGGATGTCATATTGAGGAGGGAGGAAGCTTGTTTTCTGCTGCTCCAGAGACTAGAACGCGGAACAATGGATGCAAGCTCCAGGAAAAGAGATTCCACCTCAACATTAGGAGGAACTTCCTGACAGTAAGGGCTGTTCGACAGTGGAGCACACTCTCTCAGAGGGTGGTGGAGTCTCCTTCCTTGGAGGTCTTTAAGCAGAGGCTGGATGGCCATCTGTCAGGGATGCTTTGATTGGGAGTTCCTGCATGGCAGGGGGTTGGACTGGATGGCCCCTGTGGTCTCTTCCAACTCTGTTATTCTATGATTCTATGATAACCTTGGAAAGCTTTTTAAAAGTGACCAAGACACATCTCTTCCTGCAGGCCTTCCTGGATAGTAACTAATTTCCCATCACTTGATGACACACACCCCGCCCCCACCCGGCCGCCTACAGGGGACTTTGAATGAATGTCTTTTAAATCTTGATTCTTTTAATTATGATTAGTTTAATACTGTTTTAAGGGGAGGGTGGTGGGTATGTTTGGAGGATTTTAACTTTATATGTTTTTAACATGTTGAACCCCGCCCCGATTGCTCGCTCAGAGGGGCGGGTAAGAAATTATTATTATTATTATTATTATTATTATTATTATTCACTTTGGGCAGCAGGCAAGGCCACTCCCAAAGTGTGGGGCACATTTTGTGGAAAGGAACAGCAAATGCACTAGGCAGTGGGCTTGAGGTGGAAGGATCCTTCTAAAGCTTCATGCAGCAAGGATAACCTGCCAAGAAGAACTCAACCCCCCATCTTAATCTCATTACCTAATGCACTTGTGCACCACTTCTCCTTTTTTCTGTTAAAATTTGGCTCCCAGACTTGAGACTCAACTTGAGACTTGACATGAAAGTATCTTGCAAAGACTTCAGACTTGACTTGAGACTAGAAGGTAAAGACTTTAGTCCTGACTTGAGACTTGGACTGAGAGACCTTCAGCTTCAGTTGGCAGCTGAACAGACATCAGTGTGGCTGCTGGTTGTTAAGGTGGGCTTGGAGGGCATTCACATAGTTTTACAGTAAGACTATGTGGTCTCACAAAACTGCTCTGCTCATTTTTTACTGATGAAACTCCATCTCTCTGTCTTGATTTCAGAAGAGCAGCCAAATATGCAGAATTGGGAAGGAGTCCCCCCAAAAAGGTCAAGGAAGTCCCTTCCCAAATGGAATCCAGCGACTGGTTTGAGGAAATGTCACAATGACAAATCCTTCAGGATGGTTGTGGAGGATGCAGAAGCAAATCTCCAACAAGAACCTGCTCTATCTTCTGGCCCCAGAGAGGGATGCAATCACAGTGCCATGATGAAGCTCCATTCCTCTGAATCAATGATTCCTCAGTCTTCTAGTCCCTTTTGGGCATCATCTTCTTTTCTATCCATATCTGGAAGTGGACTATCTCAAAGAGATTCAACAAGGCTAAGCCGAAGAAGCAGGGGTAAGACTGCAGAAATATCTGCTCAAAAAAATTAAGATGTAGAAAATATTTTCCAGCCATACATGATTACACCACTAGTGGCTAGTGGCTCTGACAGTGAGATGGAAAAACTGTGCTGAGTTTAAGTCCAATCTGTAGAAGAGCTATCCAGGGTGTCAATACTTTTCTGGGAATAAAAGTGTGTCTTAAAACTTGGAGGAGATTCAGCAATGGGCTTGGAGCCATCAGACTCTGCTGAGTTACACCCTCAAGTGGTTTCCATGCTGAATGTCTGAGCTTGCAGTAATGACAACCAACTGGGCAAGGGGCTAAACAAGGCTAAGCCATGGAATTGGTCCAGCCCCTTGAAGTTGTGACCCTCAAGGTTACAACTATTGTGGCTGTATGATATAGAAAAATAAGTAAAGGGAGAGATGGCCAAGGCATATAAATGATGCCGAGAAAGTAAATAAGGTGAGGTCTTTTTGCACCTCATAACACTAAAACTGGGGATTTCCCTAAAGACTGGATAGTGGAAGATTCAAGACAGCAAATAGGAAGCACTTTTTATTCAGTGCATGCAAGTGTTATTAATTTGCAAGACTTAGGCCCTTCTAATGGCTTGTGGGTGTACCTCTCTCCATATACAACTTTCCAAAGATTGAGGTCTGCCAGGGGAGGTCATAATCTGTGTTTCAGCAGTGTGGGCAACACAATATAAAAAGACAGCAGCCTTTTCAGATGAATTTTTTGTTCAGCCCTGGGAGACTCAAGTTGTTCCCAACATTGGTTTCTTTTCAGTCAAAAACAAAACAAAAAACAAAAACAAAAACAGGACTTTTTGATTTCTTAAGTTACATTGTTTTGCTTTTAGTCTATTTTAAAATCATTTTATTTTAAATTTGAAATTGTTTTAGACAATTTAATTGATTTTATCAGTATGCTGCCCAGAATTTCTGGGATTTGGGATAGAATATATTCATATGTGTGTGTGTACAGACACACACACATACACGGTTTATCACACTAGAGGGCAAACAGGATTTAAACAGGAATTAAACAGGAATTAAACAGGAAATGCCTTATGTTTAACATAGGGCATTTCCTGTTTAATTCCTGTTTAATTCCTGTTTAATTCCTGTTTAAATCCTGTTTGCCCTCTAGTGTGATAGAGAGAGAGAGAGAGAGAGAGGTTGAGTTTCCCTTATCCGAGACAGACCATGAGTTTTTGGAATTTCAGATCCCCCCCCCCCCCCCCCCCCAAATACCTATATATATGCACATGATAAGATATCTGGGAGATGGGACACAAATCTGAACACAAAATTCACTTATGTCTCATATCCACCTTATAGAAATGACTTTAAGGTAATTTTATACAAGATTTTTAATCACTGTGTGCATGAAGTAAAGTTTGTGTACACTGAATTGTCAGAAAGCAAAGGTGTCACTATCTCATTATTCTTCATCACCCCAAAGGAAAAAAAATGGGGGGGGGGAGGATATTTTGGATTTCAGAGTTCTGGATGAGGGAGATTCAACCTGTATGTTGAATCTCCCTCATTCACACACACACACACACAATAAAATTACCCCTCATCAACCTGTTTCTGTTTTTCTCTTCTGTTCTAATAAGGACTCATGTTCTACATTGCCTGCTTAGTTATTAATGTGTAACCTGGGCCCAAAACAGATAGGCCAAAAGGACCACGGTGGGGCTAAGCCAGCGTGATTTGTGCCAGGGGCATGGTGACTGCACATGCCCCAATCCAGGCTGCTGCCACGGTGCTGAACCTGGCCACCAAAAAGGAGTGGGTTTTACTGTTCATTTTTGGCCCGGTTCTTTTCCAGTGATGTGGATCTGACATGGTTTCCTGCTGCATTCAGGTCATGCGTCATCTAAATGTGATGCCCCGAACATGGCAGGAAACACTATCATGTGGCCTGTCTGTTTCAGTAACATTTCTGGAACTAACCCGCCTAAAACCTACTAGACTATGCAGCAGCTGCACCAGTCTGTTCAGCTGGCAATTGGGCAGTAGAGGAATTACATTTCCATTGCCTTACTGTCAGTGAGTGAGGCTACAAGCAATTGTAACAGGAGTTCTCCTGATTGTCACAGTCTCGTGCACTGCTTGGAGGGAAAAGGATGGAAACATTAATGCTGGCCCTGTTTAAATATTTGAAAGGATATCATATTGAGGATGGAACAAGCTTGTTTTCTGCTGTTCCAGACAATAGGATACAGAGCAATGGATTCAAACTACAGGGGAAAAGAGTCCACCTCCACATTAGGAAGAACTTTCTGATGTTAAGAACTGTTTAAGCAGAACGCACTGCCTCAGAGAGTGTTGGAATCTCCTTCCTTGGAGGTTTTTAAACAGAAGCTGGAGAGCTATCTGTTGAGGGTGCTTTATATACCCTGTATGGCAAGGGGTTGGACTGGATGGCCCTTGGGGTCTTTTCCAACTCTATGATTCTATGATTCTATAATCATCTTCCCGTACCCCAAACACCAGCTGAACAGACCTCAGTCTCTCCATACAGCTGCTGCCTGGTGAAGTGGATTTCAGAGGGCATTCAACAGTGCCACAATCATAACCATAGCAATAACAATAGCATTTACATTTCTATACCACTTATCAGTGAACTCAGCACTCTCTAAGTGGTTTACAATCTGTAAGCCAATTGCCCGCAACAAACTGGGTACTCATTTTATCAACCTATGGAAGGATGGAAGGCTGAATCAACCTTGGAGGCCTGGGATCAAGCTCACAACCTTCTGGCTGCAGTACTGACATTTAACCACTGTGCACCAGGGCTCCCTAACCATGTTGTGTTAGTGAATACAGAGCAATTACAGAGCCATACCTTTCGAATACAAATCAATTCAGGTATGGCAAGAAATTTGCAGGGTGGAGAGCAAGGTTACTGTCTGTTACTTATTTCTTAGAAGAGCTGCTACAAAAGCTAGCATTTCAGATGACAAATTGCATGGGCTTAGTGTCTCACGTTTAATTAAATATCCATCAATTAATTTTACAAGATCTCTGTTGTACACTGAAGGTCCTTCCAGACCTACCATTTTATGATGAATTTTGATTTGTGGATTTAGCTGTTAAGAAAGGAGAGGCTTCCAACATTCATAAACAGGAGATTCCTGGTTTATGATTGGCTGCTGTGGGGAAAATGATGCTAGCTTACACTTTGGTCTGATCCAGCAAGGATTTTCATATCCTTTTAGTGTGATGAATCTGTGGGACTCCTATCATGAAATAGTTATTCCTCTGGAAACAATAAGGGGGCTTCATTGCCTTGTGAATGATAACTAATCCTTCCTGGTTTTGTTTTGTTTTTAAAGATTGCACTACCATAGTAACAAGGAAGAAGTCAGATGATCTTATAGAACAGTGTCAGAAACGCATCGGTATAAACAGGTAATAGAGCCCTAGGGAACAAAACTGTACAAATGCAAAATGTGCCTTATGGCACTTACAAGAAATCAAATATTGATCTTCTGATTGTATTTCAGGGTGCAATTTTTGAGACAAAAAATCCATAAAGAAATTCACTCAGAGAGAAACTGTATTGCTGAAATTGTACTCCATTCCAATTGTAGCTTGGATTTAAAAACAAACAAACAAACAAACCTAAATTCATGTTGGCTGGCGGATTCTGGAAGTTATCATCTAAGAAAGTAACCTTTCCAAGCTTCACCTGAATTATAAAGCATTCTATAGTTTTGTGAAGTTGAAGGCTTTCATGGCTAGCATCCATAGTTTTTTGTGGGTTTTTCAGGCTCTTTTGTGGCGGCATCCATAATTTTTTGTGGGTTTTTCAGGCTATGTGGCCATGTTCTAGAAGAGTTTATTGCTGATGTTTCACCAGCATCTGTGGCTGGAATCTTCAGGGAATTTTTTTAGTTTTGTTATTGCTCAGTATATCTGTGAAAAATGGGTAAACATACAAATGATTGGTTTGAATTGCCTTTGTATGTTGTTGTTGTTGTTGTTGTTGTTGTGTACTTCAAGTAATTTCTGACTTACGGTGACCCTAAGGGAAACCTATCATGGGTTTTCTTGAGCTGAGAGTGTGTGACTCACTAATGATTACATAGTGGGCTTCTGTGGCCAAGCAGGGAATTGAACCCTGATCTCCAGAGTCACCGTTCAATGCTCAAACCAATGCACCATGCTGGCTTTCATTATTTAGCTGCATCCTATTGGTGTTTTCTTGTTTTTCTTTTATTATGTGCCTTCAAGTTCTGTGACTTATGACAATCCTGCACTTTTTTTCTGAGGATGGCTGAATTGGCTTTCCTCTTAAGCTGAGAGCACATAGAATCATAGAATCATAGAATCATAGAGTTGGAAGAGACCACTAGGGCCATCCAGTCCAACCCCCTGCCATGCAGGAAATCCAAATCAAAGCACCCCTGACAGATGGCCATCCAGCCTCTGTTTAAAGACCTCCAAGGAAGGAGACTCTATCACCTTCCGAGGAAGTGCGTTCCACTGTCGAACAGCCCTTACTGTCAGGAAGTTCTTCCTAATGTTCAGGTGGAATCTCTTTTCCTGTATCTTGCATCCATTGTTCCGGGTCCTGTTCTCTGGAGCAGCAGAAAACAAGCTTGCTCCCTCCTCAATATGACATCCTTTCAAATATTTAAACAGGGCTATCATATCACCTCTTAACCTTCTTTTCTCCAGGCTAAACATCCCCAGCTCCCTAAGTCGTTCCTCATAGGGCATGGTTTCCAGACCCTTCACCATTTTTGTCGCCCTCCTTTGGACACACTCCAGTTTCTCAATGTCCTTTCTGAATTGTGGTGCCCAGAACTGGACACAATATTCTAGGTGGGGCCTGACCAAAGCAGAATACAGTGGCACTATTACTTCTCTTGATCTAGACACTATACTTCTATTAATGCAGCCCAAAATAGCATTGGCCTTTTTAGCTGCCGCATCACACTGTTGACTCATGTTCAACTTGTGGTCTACTTGGACTCCTAGATCCCTTTCACACGTAGTTTCATTCAGCCAGGTGTCACCCATCCTATATCTGTGCATTTTATTTTTCCGCCCTAAGTGCAATACCTTACATTTCTCTGTATTGAATTTCATTTTGTTAGCTTTGGCCCAGCTTTCTAGTCTATTCAGGTCATTTTGAATCTTGATCCTGTCCTCTGGGGTATTAGCTATTCCCCCTAATTTGGTGTCATCTGCAAATTTGATAAGTATGCTCCCAATTCTGTCATCCAGGTCATTGATAAAGATGTTGAATAGCACTGGGCCGAGGACAGAGCCCTGTGGGACCCCACTGGTCACTTCTCTCCAGGATGAAAAGGAGCCATTGTTGAGCACCCTTTGGGTTCGGCCATTCAACCAATTACAGATCCATTTAACAGTTCCTTTGTCTAGCCCACATTTTACAAGCTTGTTTGCAAGAATGTCATGGGGAACCTTGTCAAAGGCCTTACTGAAATCAAGATATACTATATCCACAGCATTCCCTTCATCTACCAAGCTGGTAATTTTATCAAAGAAAGAGATTAGATTTGTCTGGCATGACTTGTTTCTCTGAAACCCGTGTTGAGTTTTTGTGATTATGGCATTACCATCTAGATGTTCACAGACTCTCTGTTTAATGATCTGCTCCAGAATCTTTCCTAGAACTGATGTCAGACTAACTGGACGATAATTGTTGGGATCCTCTTTTTTCCCCTTTTTGAAGATGGGGACAACGTTTGCCCTTCGCCAGTCTGCTGGGATCTCTCCTGTTCTCCAGGAGTTTTCAAATATGATTGCCAATGGCTCTGATATTACTTTTGCCAGTTCTTTTAATACCCTTGGATGGAGTTCATCTGATCCCGGAGACTTAAATTCATTTAGATTAACAAGGTGTTCCTCTACTATCTCTTTACTTATTCTGTGCTGAAATTCCCCAATTCTGTTCTCTGCTCCATTATCCTCAGGTTGAGCACCCTTTGCCTTTTCTGAGAAGACTGAGGCAAAGAAGGTGTTGAGTAATTCTGCCTTTTCTCTGTCCCCTGTTAGCATTTTGCCATCTTCTCCACGCAGTGGCCCTACCGTTTCCTTCTTCTTTCCTTCTTCTTGCTCAAGGTCACCCATTGGGTTTCCATGGCTGAATGGTGATTTGAACCTTGGTTTCCTAGAGTTCTGGTCCAAAATTCAGACCTCTACACCATGCTGGCTCTTGGTGTTTTAAACACATGTAAATACTCTTACGCATGTGATTACTTTTTTGGTTACTGTTGTAATTCACTGGGAGAAGAGAGAAAACATGTGAGAAATTTAAATCAAGAGGAAGCAGCCAGTAGTAAAAAAAATAAAATAAAATCAAGATAGCCAGAGCAACATAGAATAGACAGGATCTAGTTCCAATGGTTCAGAAAGCAGGGCAGAGTCTCCAAGCTGACTTCTCACATAGTGGATGATAGACATTACTTCCAGCAGCTGACAAATGTTTTCTCCCTGCCTTACCTATGCAAGGTGATTGTTCAGTAAGAATGGACGAGGAAGCACCACCTGAGCTGTAAGTGTACCAAACTCCTCTCTAGATATTCTTGTATTTCTGCCATCCCAGAGGGAGACATGACAATTTTGATGTAACATCCATATTTCATTCACATTCAGTAAGCAAAGTTCCAAAGGTGTAACCATCGCACCTGCAGTCACACATTCATGGATGATGGGTAACTACTCATGTCTCTCTTCAGTGTGCCACTTGGTTTACTGGGACTGCAGAAACAGCTAGCACATTCACAGGTACACAAAAAACCACACAATGTACAGTATTCACTTTAACATGTGAGTGTAGATTCACAGCATGCAAGCACTACGTAGCAACTTGGGTTTTGATTTTTTGCTGGATTTTTTGTGCTATTGATGACAATCAGAGCAGTTGTGGAATAATCTACAAAGGCACATTCTATATAGCTCAGCTTGGTTTCTACCATTTTAGAACAAAGTGGGGACTGAATATTTGAAAAATATATTCAGATATTGGAGTTTCAATTATGAACCCTGTAAGCAAAATCATCTAGAAAGCAAATTATAATTGCAATTCATCCCCTGCAAAATGTGCTATTGTCATGCAATGCAGTAACAATTTGAAGATTCAAAAGGAACATTTTGAGATATTTCAAAATTAATACTTTACATGGAGCTATGTTATGTTAAAAAGTCTGAAGATAAACATGAAATATATTTAGGTACACAGGGTTGAAATTGGTTAGAAACATAGGATTATACCCTTATACTCCCACTAGCCCAGTCTTGTGTAATCCAGACTTTAAGAAAGTTAATTTTATGATTACCAAAATCATCCTGGAGCATTCTGGTAATTTGAGCTCAAAAAGGATCTTTCCTGTTGTTCCAAAGACAAAGCCTGAAACAGATGGGCAGACGGAGGCAGCTTCCGGCCACCACAGGGGTGTGGTGTTTGTACAACCTATGCCCCCGGAGCACCTAGAAGTCACCCAGAAGCTGCCCCAGGACCACCCTGGGGCAACTCAAGTTGACCCAAATCTGACCCCAAAAGGAGGATCTTTTCCGTACCTGTTTGGGGACATGGCAAGAGGTGCCCTTGGGGTCCTAGCATGTGTTCACCATGGCTCCAGGGCAATCAGGCTGGGAATGGTTTCTGGCCACTCCTTCCTGCCCATATGATTTGATCCTAAGACAAGGAGCAACATATGCAAACTGCAGGAGAAAAGATTCCACCTAAACATTAGGAAAAATGTCCTGATGGTAAGATCTTTTTGACAGTGGAATACACTGACTCAGTGTGTGGTGGAATCTCCTCCATTGGGGTTTTTTAAACAAAGGCTGAATGGCCATCTATCGGGGTTGCTTTGATGTTGTGTTCCTGCATGGCTGAATGAGATTGGACTGGAGGGCCCCTGTGGTCCCTTCCAACTCTTTCATTCCATAATTCTATGATTATGTTTGCTTTATATTTCAATCTGGACTTTAAAGGACCTGCCCAAATTACTGAAGTAATTATGCTGATAGGATTCAGCACTTATGATGTTCAGACAAAAATACAAAGTAGATTCATTGCCCAGCTGACATGAAAGTTACTGTATACTAGTGGCATCTTCCATTTCACTTGGATAGAAAGTGAGAGCTTTAGAAATATTTAAATTCTTACTTGTATTTTTCTAAGGACCTTGTTACATGGGGAAAATAGAGGGTTTAAACAGTGATTAGCTCATGCAAAACACAATATCACAATTAAGATTTTCACACACATTGCTATTATACAGGCAATAAACAGACAGTAAACAAATCATTTTCAGGATTTCTCCATGAATGATTTGTTGCTGTTTATTGCCTGATTATTGCCTGTTTAATAGTGATTTCATGTGAAAATCTTAATTGTGATATTGCATTTTGCAAGGAATAATTGCTGTGTAAACCCTGATTTTTCCCTGATTTTCCCCATGTGATAAGGTCCTAACTGAAGAAGAATTCTGGGTTTTTGCAGAGTTTGGAATTTATTGATATTGGAACAATACACTGCCTGGACAGATACTCTACTTCAGATACTTTTTTGAATCTCTGTGCCTAAGAAAATTGAACATGATGTTGCACAGGCAAAAACTGTATAATCCTCTTGTGGATAATAAATTAAAATACAGACCGGCTTGCTTAGGCTCATCATTGGTTTGTTTCCATAGCTGTGATTAGTCAAAGGGCACCAATTCCCTGGAAATTGATGGTTTGGAGGTTGTTTGGAAAGCTATTGAAAAGGAAA
Organism: Urosaurus nigricauda; assembly: GCA_034509955.1. Taxonomy (NCBI): domain Eukaryota; kingdom Metazoa; phylum Chordata; class Lepidosauria; order Squamata; family Phrynosomatidae; genus Urosaurus; species Urosaurus nigricauda. The sequence goes on from JAOEGL010000004.1 coordinate 7,870,549, forward strand.
GGTAATTTGGCCATGAGGATGCCATCTGGCTTTAATTGCATTTCCAGCATCTTGCAGGAATATAATGGGATTTAGATTAGACATGCCCAAAAACCTAATAGCAATTTTCATGCTCGCAAGGTGAGCAGCTTTACCATTGAATGGATTTCCAGCTAGAACCTCTTTCAGTTCTGAATTGTCATGCATTGGTCATGGAGTCTAAGCACTGAAATATTTCAAAGCCAGACACTTTCTCATAAACATTCCTCTGAAAAATACAGTTTTACCACTGGAACTGCCTTGGAATGTCTCAACACTACACTAAATTCATTTTTGTTGCATCACAGAACTGTAAAGAACTGTAAAGGCCATCTAGGCTTCACCTAGGCTGTAGAAATAGCCCAGCAGATTGGGTGCCAGAAGAAACTACAAATCTCAGAATTCCATAGCATTAAGCCATGGCAATAAAAGTGGATTCCAAGTGCACTACTTCTGCAGTGCAGATTAGACCCAAGTCATTTCTTTAAAAAACTAAGGGGTCTTCAGGTAGGTCTAGGAAAAAAATCATGCTTAAAATTCCCTGGAAAATTGTCACATATCAGAATTGATAATAGTGGGCTACATGGGGCAATAATCTGACGAAGACAAAGGAGCTTTCTTTTTTCCTATGAGTTATGTCTCTCCTTCTCACAATGTTTATGCTTGCTTATTGATGCCATCATGTTCTGCATTGCTTTTCTCATGCACCATGGTGATCAAGTACATAAAGCAACAGGTTAAACAAGGTTCTGCGTTATTTCTGCAGGGCAAATTAGACCTTTAAGGCACACACCAATAACAACCTGTACAGCAGTGGATCCCAAACTTTAGTCCTCTAGGTGTTTTGGACTTCCGATCCCAGAATTTCTGACCTTTAGGCAAATTGGCTGGGACCTCAGGGAGCTGAGGTTCAAAACACTTGGTGGACAAAAGTTTGGGAACCACTGCTATACAGAATCAGGCCCTCCATGGAGTCCATGGTCTCACTTGGATTAAGCACCGGTGCAGATGTTGGGAAAGGTTGTTTCTTTGGGTTAGAAGTCCCAGAATTCTGAAAGGTGGCTGCAGGATTCTGGGAATTGTAGTCTGGAAAAATAACATTTCCCTGCTTAGCACCAGTAGTGGCTTTCAAGTCAGTAGTGGCATTCTTTATGTTAGTCTACATGGTAAATGAACTATTCGAGGCAAGTGAACCCTGGTGCCCAATGTGTTCAGAACCTTGGACAGCTCTTTAAGAGTAAACTTAAACTGAGAGTGGATTCACTGACCCACTGACACAGAATTCCCCAGCTATCACTGTTTACTACCTAGCTATGGGCACAGATACAGAGACAGATTATATGGCAGTGATAGAAACATGTAACTTACCGTGCTACGTGGTTTTATCTTATATATATGCATAGAGTTCCTACACCTGTCTATTGCACCCAGCCACCTGACCTAATATTTCACCAGCCAGATGGTAACTGTCACTGCCTATCTCAGACAGCCAGATCCATACCTTGAGAGCCCTAATTTTAAAGAGATTGCATTTCCATCTGAGTTGCTGAGAATCTTGAGTGTTACTCTCTTGAGAAAGAGTGTTCTGAAGTTTGCACCATCTGTGAATGTTCTGCTCCACTGCAAACTGAAACTGGGAGAAGCAATAACAATGACTTTTACTGAAGGTTTTAATGCAGGAGTGGAAATCATGAAACATTCCAGATGTTGTTGGACTGTATACAGTTCAACCTCTGGAGGACTGCATGTCTTCCACCCCTGCTTTAAAGGAACTATTTTAGCCCCAAAGCTCTCAAGGACCCATTTCTCAAGAAGTGTGGTGCCTGAAGGATATATGGGATGTGGTGGCTTAGTGATTAAGACTCCAATTCTGATGATTGGAAGATCAGAAGGTTGGCAGTTCGAGGTCCGAGTGCTTCATGATGAGATCAGCTCCTGTCATTAGTCCCAGCTTCTGCCAGCCTAGCAGTTCGAAAGCATGCAAATGCAAGTAGATAAATAGGTACTACTTTGGTGGAAAGGTAACAGCATTCAGTGTAGTCATGATAGCCACCACCAGAGCAGTCTTTGGATAACACTGGCTCTTTGGCTTAGAAATGGAGATGAGCATCGCCCCCCAGTCAGTTACAACTAGACATTCATGTCAAGGGAATACCTTTACCTTTACCTGAAGGATATGACACATTTTTGTCTTCCATACTAGAATTTGGAGTTGCCTAACAAAACAAACTGGAGAGCCAGTATGGTGTAGTGGTTTGAGCATTGGAATATTACTCTGCTCAGCCATGGAAACCCACTGGGTTACCCTGGGCGAGTCACACAATTTCAGTCCCAGAAAACCCCTTATAGATTTGCCTTAGGGTCGCTATATAAATGACTTGAAGGCACACAGCAACAAACAAAGCAAGGTAGCAAGAGGATCAGTAATGTAGAAAGGAAGCCTTTTCTCCAACAATTATTAAGGGCTGAACTACATATGATGCTCATTCTGTCACAAGTACAAAAGTAGAAAAAGTGTAGCCTGCAGGCTGCATGTGACTTCCAAAGCTTTCGTTGAGGTGTCTTACACCCACAAAAAAGTTGATGGTTTGTTGTTGTTGTTGTTGTTGTTGTTGTTTTCCAGAGTTCTATTGGGGGAAGGGTGGGAGTAGTTTTACCACATTTGGGGGGGGGCATCCATTTATCCTTTTAGGTCCAGGAAAGTTATTTAAAAAACAAAACAAAAATTGAACTAGAAGTTCATAGGATCATAGAGTTGGAGGTGATATCAATGGCCATCCAGTCCAACTCCCTGCCATGCAGAAATACACAATGAAAACATTCCCATCAGATCACCATCCAGTCTCTGTCTAGAAAGTTGACTTTTATAATACTTCATGCTTGCATGAAAGAAATACTCAATGGACTGGCTCCTGCAAAATTTCCCTGGCCAGGAGATAGGCCACTAACACCTGATTTTGGATGACCTCTGCATTAGAAACAGAGCATCTTCTTTTCTCTACAATTTTTAGCATTGTACATTGGTCTCTTCATAGGATCATGGCTTTGATGTTAAAGTTTAAACCAATGTTAATGAGCTGGTCAGTTTGCATATCTCCATGTCTCTGACTCTGATTCTGCCATTTATATGTTTAAGGTGCTGGTTGTTGTTGTTGTTATTATTATTATTTTATATCCTGCCTTTCACCCAAGATAGGGACTCAAAGCAGTGAACAGCAGATTTAAAACAATACCATTAGCCTGTATAAATATAAAATTAAAAAACAATTCAACAATTTTAAAACTTGAAACAGTTTGGAGTTAGAATATGCTTAAAATAAAAACCTTAAAATTTCATTAGGACAACATTCCCAGCCGTTATTAGTTTGCAAAGGCCTGCTGGCACAAGAATGTCTTTATCTGCTGCAGGAAGGACAGCAGGGATGGAGCCATCCTGGCCTCTCTAGGGAGGGAGTTCCAAAGCTTATGAGATGCCACTGAGAAGACCCCCTCTCTTGTTCCCACCAAACTCACCTGAGAGGTTGGTGGGACAGAGAGAAGGGTCTCTCCGGATGATCTCACTGGATAGGTTATGACCTCTAAAACCCTATACTGCTTAGATCCAGGCAGTCTCAAAGACTGTGTCTCCGTATACAGGTCTGAGTTTTAAGATCTTTTGGGAAGGACTTTGTTTTGGTCCTACCAACATCACAAGTATCTCTGTCGTGTTGCTGGGAGAGAGCCATTGTGTTGGTTAATAATAATAATGTTTATTTCTTACCCGTCCCTCTGTAAAACAATCGAGGCAGGATTGCTCCAAGCCTCTGGAACTCTTTGCCAAGGGATTGGTTTCCTCCCTGCTCTCTTTTTGCCAGCAAAGACATTTAAATAGGCCTTCAGCTTTTAACTGGTTGGGATAGTGCAATGGGTGTGATGGCTCTGGATGTATACAATGTTTTAATATGTTTTAAACTTTTCTAAATTAATGTGGATTATGTTTAGTTTTTTTAATTTTTCTATTTCAGACTGTTTTATCTATGTTGTTTTAACATAGGATGTAAGTTGTTTTGGGTCCCATATGAAAGGAAAGCAGGATATAAATGTAACAAACAAAAAAGCAAACAAAGGGGATGGCAAATGAGTTCCATTTCAGTGAGATGGCCAATCCACCCTGGGTTTAAGTCCAGACACTAGAGAGGCTATTTAGGATGATAAACATTTTTCTTTAAAGAGATTTAAAACCATGAATAGCTTCTTTCAAGTCTGGACTGAAGCCTGGAATGGATTCACTGCTCCACTGGCATAGTAGCCTGAAGCAATGGCTTGTTAAACCTCACGTCCCAGTACATATGATATCTGGAGGACCACCATGGTCTGGTGCTACCAGTCTAGTATAGAAGGTTCCCCTCCTGCCATTTTCCTCCAAATTCACCACTCCTGAACCTGCATACAAGTTCATTTTTAATGGTATGTTCTTGCTTGACCCTTCCAGGGAAGAGAAGATTGAACAGTTGGAACAAATGGTCTTGGTCCTCCAGCGAGAAGTCATCTCCTTGAAACAGAAAGTGCAGCACCTGGAAGCCACCTCTCTGAAGGAGCAGGAACCTGTGTGCCAGCCTTGTGAGGTCCCTGAACTATTCAATGGGTATACCAGGGAACAACTCAAAGAGGCCATCCGGTTTGACCAAAAAATCAGCACTGCTTGCAAAACCCTCCTTTACAAGCTCTTCACGTCAGACTATATCCAAAGCCATTCCATCACTGGGAGGCGAGGAAACACATTCCGGGAGGCTAAGCCCATGATGGATGAAAGATGCATTAAAATCATAAGAGTCTTGCTAAAGCAGAAGTTTGGGGACCATCTGAGTGATACAGTCATCACAGAGAAGATCCAAAATGTGCAGAAAGCTCTGAGGCAGAAATTTAAGACAGAATGTCTTTAATTCTCTGGAAGTAAGGCATAATCCCTCTGCATATAAGGATAAAGCTTCATAATATACTGAGGTACATTGCTGTCACCACTGACAAAGGATTTGAAATTACTATTGCATTGCTGTTGTTAACTGCCAACATGTTGACTTCTACTTATGGCAAACCTTGGAATGAAAGACCTCCAAGTATCATCGACAGCCCTGCTCAGGTGTTGCAGAGCCAGAGCCATGGCTTCCTTGGGTCTATTAATCTGTAATATAGTCTTCCTCTTTTTCTTCTGCCTTCTACCTTACAAAGCATTATTGTATTTTCTAGTGAGTTATGTCCTCTCATGATATGGGCAAAATATGTCAATCTCAGTTTAGTCATCTTGCCTTCTCGAGAGAGTTTGCTCTAGAACCCATTTATTTGTTGTTGGGTTTTTTTGGCAGTCCACGATATCTGTAGGCCTCTTCTCCAGCACCACAACTCAAATGAACTGATTTTCTTCCTATCAGCTTTCTTCATTGTTCCACTTTCACAGCCATACATAAAAAGAGGAAATATAATGACACATACAATATTACTTGCTGGACCTTGGACTTAACCCTGAAGAATTGGGAATGATGAAATAGCATCTATCTACCAACCAAACAGAGGTGAACCTCAACAGGTGCTACATAACAATATTTATTTACTGATGTCCCCCATTTTGCTTAATGCACCTCAAGTACAGTTTACTTTTGAGAAGAGAATCCTATGGATGTACTGAATCTTGAACCCAAAGGGTGTTCACCAATGGCTCCTCTTCATCATGGAGAGAAGTGTCTACCAGGGTGCCACAAGGTTCTGTCCAGGCCCCAGTACTATTCAACATCTTTATTAGGAACTTGGATGATGGAATAAAGTGCATGCCTATCTAATTTGCTGATGACATAAAATTAGGAGAGGTAGCTAATACCCCAGAGGAGAGGATCAGCACTCAAAATGACCTTAATAGATTAGAGAGTTGGGCCAAATCTAACAAAATGAATTTTAATAGGGGAGACATATAAGGTATTACTCTTAGGTACAAAAAAAAAATGAAGGATGGATGGCACCTGGCTTGACAACAGTAGATGTGAAAGGGATCTGGAACCACAAGCTGAATATGAATCAATAGTGTGATGCAGCAGCTAAAAAGGCCAATTATGATCCTATGCTGTATCAGTAGGAGTGTAGTATCTAGATCAAGGGAACTAACAGTACCACTCAATTCTGCTTTAGTCAGACTTCACCTGGAACATAAGGGCCATACATACTGCATAGTCTGATGATACTCTGAAGTTGCTTGGAGGCTGGGTGGCCACCCAGACATTTGCAACTTCAAGACACTCTGGAGGCATGGTGTTTAGAGGCCAGATGCTGCCAGAATGTCTTGAAGCCACCATAGGGCTGCAGTGCAGCCACTAAAGGCGGCTTTTCCACAGCCCAAAAAGAAGTGAATCTTTGGTGCTCCTTTTTGGCCTGGCTTCAAGGCGGATTCAGGCTGCACCATGTGGTTGCCGGGGCCCCAATCCCTCTTCAGAAGGGGGGTGTCAAGCCACCCTTTCCTCCCCATTTCCTTCTCCTCATTGTGTCCAAAATGGTGAAAGGTCTGGAAACCATGCTTTATGAGAAGATGCTTAGGGAGCTGGGTATGTTTAGCCTAGGGAGGAGACGTTTGAGAGGTGACATGGTAGCTAAGTTTAAATATTTGAAGGGATGTCATATTGAAAATGAAACAAGCTTGTTTTCTACTGCTCCAGGGACTAAAATATGAAGGAATGGATTCAAACTACCAGAAAAGAGATTCTACCTAAATATAAGGAAGAGCCTCCCGATGGTTACAGCTGTTTGACAATGGAATACCTTGCTTGAGAGTACCAGTTAGAGAACACTTCATTGCAGCAGAAGGTATGCAGTGACCTTTAAAACAATGATGGTTTCATTGAGCCACATTAGAGCATTTAGATATGTTTGTGAAGGGCTACTTGAGAGACAGATAGTGTGTCTGAGGGGAGGATGTACACAAACCCAAGGACAGCCATAGAATCTGAATGATGACAAATTCAGAACAGATCAGAAGAAGGTCTTCTAGACAGAATATATAGTTCAATTGTGGATTTCAGTATGAAAAGTTGGAGTGATAGCTTCCACCATAAATGGTTTTAAAGGACTTTGGATAAATTCATAGAATTTATAAAAACTGAGCGATCATGGCTATATTTCATGATGTATATATATTTCCTCCAATACTAGAGGCAATATATCTGCATATCTCACTCACTGAGGAGTATGTGTAAAGTGTGTCTGCTCATTTGTGTATGAGTATGTGTGAAGTGGCACTTATATCCTGCTACTGGGTTTCCTATAGGCAAATAAGTGGCCATCATGTCCATGGATTCCCAGACAAGATAGGCTGTTGGTCTGGTTCAGTATTATTACTCTTATGTTGTCCTGTGTTAAGATTTTGGGTGAGAATCATGTAGCCATTCAGTAGCCATAGCCAGCAACATCCAAAAAACAACATGATTCCTGTGTCTGGTTGAAGGCAATTCCTTAATCACAAAAAATCAACATGGGTTTCAGAGAAACAAGTCATGCCAGACAATTCTGATCTCTTTTTTTGATAAAATTACCAGCTTGGTAGATGAAGGGAATGCTGTGGATATAGTTTACCTCGATTTCAGTAAGGCTTTAGGTCCTCCATGCCATTCTTGCAAACTAGCTTGTAAAATGTGGGCTAGACAAGGAAACTGTTACATGGATTTGATCAGCCAAACCCAAAGGGCTTTTTTTCATCCTGAAGACAAGTGACCAGTGGGGTGCCATAGGGTTCTCTCCTGGGTCCAGTGCTATTCAACATCTTATCAATAACTTGGATGACAGAATTGGGGCATAGTTATCAAATTTGCAGATGACAACAAATTAGGAGATGTAGCTAATACCCCAGAGGATATAATCAAAATTCAAAAGGACCTGAATAGACTAGAAAGCTGAGCCAAAGCTGACAAAATGAAATTCAATGCAGAGCAATGAAAATTAACTTGGGGTAGAAAAATGAAATGTACAAATATAGGATGGGAGACACCAGGCTTAAGGAGACTACATGTGAAAGGGATCTAGGAGTCCAAGTAGACCATAAGTTGAACATGAGTCAACAGTGCAATGTGGAAGCTAAAAAGGCCAATGCAATTTTAGGCTGCATCAATAGAAGTATAGTGTCTAGATCAAGGGAAGTAATAGTGCCACTCTATTCTTCTTTGGTCAGGCCCCACATGGAATACTGTGTCCAGTTCTGGGCACCACAATTGAAAAGGGATATTGAGAAACTGGAGCATGTCCAAAGAAGGGAGAGTAAAATGGTGATGGGTCTGGAAATCATGCCCTATGAGGAATGACTTAGGGAGGTGGGTATGTTTAGCCTGGAGAAGAATCATAGAATCATAGAATCATAGAATCATTGAGTTGGAAGAGACCACAAGGGTCATCCAGTCCAACCCCCTGCCATGCAGGACCTCCAAATCAAAGAAGGTTAAGAGGTGATATGATAGCCCTGTTTAAATATATGAAGGGATGTCAAATTGAGGAGAGAGCACACTTGTTTTCTGCTGCTCCAGAGAACAGGACCCAGGACAATAGATTCAAACTGCAGGAAAAGAGATTCCACCTCAACATTAGGAGGAACTTCCTGACAGTAAGGGCTGTTCGACAGTGGAACACACTCCCTCGGAGTATAGTGGAGTCTCCGTCCTTGGAGGTCTTTAAACAGAGGCTGGATGGCTGTCTGTCAGGAATGCTATGATTGGGAGTTCCTGAATGGCAGGGGGTTGGACTGGATGGCCTTTGTGCTCTCTTCCAACTCTAGGATTCTAGGATTCTATGGTGTCAATACAATATTAACACATGCACTTACTTTGTAAAATATTGTGATATCTGTAATTTATGTGTTTTTAAATTTCTTCCTTTTGGCCTCTGCTATGTTTTATTGAAAAAAGAATTTACTGTACCTGAAACCGAAAAGCTGATTCTCATTCATGTATGTATATCTCTCTGTTTGTATGTATGTCTGGAAAAAACATTTTGGTGACCACAACTTCAGGCTGGTGTTGTCACCATATATGGTGACCACAACTCCATGTATGTATGTATGTATGTATGTATATTTGCAAACTTTGAAAAGGTCCCTATGGACTGTAGCTTCTTGGCTGGGGATTTTGGGAACTGTAGTCACCAAAATATTTTTCCAGGCTTTTTTCTAAGACCTTTGGAAGTTGAAGTCTCTGCCTTGACTGTAATTAATTTCTGAAATTAATCTAGCTCTTATATATTGCTGTAAAGATAGGGAAAGGACACATGAAGAATTTAAATAAAGAGCGTTGGTGGCACAGTGGTTAAATGCCTGTACTGCAGCCACTCACTGACAAACCACAAGGTTGTGAGTTTATTCCCAGCCAGGCCTCAGGGTCCACTCAGTCTTGCATCTTTCCAAGGTCCACTAAAATGAGTACCCAGCTTGTTGGGGGGCAATTAGCTTACACACATTGTAAACTGCTTAGGGAGTGCTTAAGTGCACTGATAAGCAGTATAGAAATGCACTTGCTACTTGCTATTGCTACAATGAATTATCTCACTCTTCCTTCACAGTCTCAGAAAAGGGTGATTTTAGTCATGTGTTCCCCAGAGTCTTATTGACCTTGATAGTTTCAAGGGTACATCTCACTTAAGCTAATTCTCACACGTAAGTACTACATTTGTAAATTTAATTATCCTCAGTAAGAGAGGCTGGCTTAAGCCAATGAGACATCACATCAAGAAAGCAACCAAAGTCCATGAGCGTTTTTTTTTTTTTTGGGGGGGGGGGGGGGTTTGAAGTTACACTTTTGAATGTGTTTGTTTTGTTTTGTTTATTTCAGGTCTTTCTCACAAAAAAATGCACAAAAATTGTGAGTTATGTGTGTGCAGAAAAATGTTTTTGCAGAAAAAGACCATTTTGTGAAAAAATGTATAGTTTGTGCTAAAGACACTGTTTTCTTTACATAAGGTCTTTCTTGCATATGTGCACATATTACATATAAACACACACACACACACACACACACACACACAACTGGGGAAGGATTTGAATGCACAAAAAATCCAACATGTGAAAGTGCACAAAAATCTACTGTAATCTAACCAAGCAGACAGAAGAAAAATGAAATTCTATTCCCACATGAAAGATCACAATTATGGAAGATTTACATGCCTAATTATCACTTACTTGAAATTGCACTCTCCCAACTTAGCCTTGTTGTTTGTACTTTCCCACTCTTAGTAATGAGTCACTAAAGTTACTCTTGGGATGGTTCCCTGCTGAATTCTTCTGGTCTTCATTTGCTCTGTTATTTTAATAGGAGTCTCATCTTAAATTATAGTAGGAGCAAGAGAAAAAGGTCCAAATAGGAATGGGGCAACAAATTTGCAAGAACTCAAAACAAGTCTTGAAGATATGCCTTGTCTTATAGTTGAGACAAATATAAATACAAACTCCCCTACCCCCCCCCAAAAGGCATGCACCTTTTATTTATTTTGTTTTGTTGTTTTTCACAGTCCCTTGAAGCCAATGCTGTCTTTCTCTGCTCCTCCTCTGACAGCATTTTATCCTCCCACTTAAAGTGCAGTCCCAACTAATCAGGGATCACATAATGGATATACAACAGACCAGCTGCATAACAGCATGAATACAGGCAAAAGCTCCCAGCCTGTTTATGGTGGGCCTCCTGAGATCTTGTATGGGCCTGTTCACAACCCATTGATAGGAATCTGAAGTTGGAAGAGATGTGCCATTTGAACCCTAAGTGCTTTTGAGGTATCCCAAAATTATGGCTAAATCAGTGGGTGAGAATCATGGCAACATCTAGATATGATTGGACTTCAACTCCCAGCAGCCTTAACCAGCATAGTCTATGGCGAATAATGCTTAGAGTTACTGTTGCTGTCCTGAAACAGCCTCTGGAGTGCAACATGATTCCCACTTGGACCCTGAACCCGATGCTCTAAATGGAATTCACATCAATGTTGATTCACCAAATTTCGATTGATGCACTGGGTTTACTGTAGACAGAACTAACAAATAGATTTAGGCTTGATGTGGCATGGGAGCTTCTCATCTTGGCCTATTTGAATGGAGTCCCAATTTGTGCAGTCTGTATCCTCAAAAGGGGGAGTGTAAGGGACAAATGCATAACAGTACAGAGACAAGACTCGCCCTAACCCACATTCTGAAGCCCATTTTTAAGTTTACTCATGGATTTCTTGCCACGACAGAGCTCTAATTAGATATTTGGCAGAGTTCCTATTTTCCATGCAATAACTTGAAAAGATTGACCCTAAATTATGTAGCTTTGTTCCCAGAGGTCTTGTAGAGGAGAGAGGATGGGAGATGATTTCCTCCATGGGTTGCTGATTGCCACTCCATCAGTACTTAAAACAGCATGAGCACTATTGTGTTAAAGAGGGGAAAGGCCCAGTCCTTTCTAGTGCTTCCCAGCATAGTCAGGCCATGATCTATGGAAATGAAGCAATTTTTATCCCATTTTTGTCATTCTCTCTTCAACCCTAATCAGGCATAGTCAGACTCACATTCTAGGCTTTAGGAGAGCTGATTTCAGTAAGTTTAGAGAAATACTGGAGGTATCCTATGGTCAGGAATACTAAAAGAGAAGGGAGTTTCTCAAAAGAGAGACACTGAAGGCACAATTTAAAACAGCTCCAATGAGGAAGAAAAATGAGAAGTGTCTCAAGAAACCAGGATGGATGACTAAGGAACGTTGAGCTAAATTTTAAAAGGAATTCAAACAAATAGTGAGCACATAGAGGGATAAATTCAGAAAAGATAAAGTGCCTAATGAGCTCAGGCTTGCCAGAGATGTTAAGAACAAAAAAAAGGGGTTTTTTTTTGGGGGGGGGGTATGTCTGCAGCAAAAGGAAGAAGGAAATAATAGGACCACTACACAGAAAAGATGGCAAAATGCTAACAGGGGACAGAGAAAAGGCAGAATTACTCAATACCTTCTTTGCCTCAGTGTTCTCAGAAAAGGCAAAGGGTTCTCAACCTGAGGAAACTGGAGCAGGGAACAGAATAGGGGAATTTCAGAACAGAATAAGTAAAGAGATAGTACAGGAATATCTGGTTAATCTAAATGAATATAAGTCTCCAGGACCAGATGAACTACATCCAAGGGTATTAAAAGAACTGGCAAATGTAATATCGGAACCACTGGCAATAATCTTTGAGAACTCCTGGAGAACAGGAGAAGTCCCAGCAGACTGGAGGAGGGCAAACGTTGTCCCCATCTTCAAAAAGGGAAAAAAAGAGGATCCCAACAATTATCGTCCAGTTAGTCTGACATCAATTCCAGGAAAGATTCTGGAGCAGATCATTAAGCAGAGAGTCTGTGAATATCTAGAATCATAGAATCATAGAATCATAGAAATTTAGAGTTGGAAGAGACCACAAGGGCCATCCAGTCCAACCCCCTGCCATGCAGGAACTCCCAATCAAAGCATACCCGACAGATGGCCATCCAGCCTCTGCTTAAAAACTTCCAAGGAAGGAGACTCCACCACCCTCCGAGGGAGTGTGTTCCACTGTCGAACAGTCCTTACTGTCAGGAAGTTCTTCCTAATGTTGAGGTGGAATCTTTTTTCCTGCAGTTTGCATCCATTGTTCCGAGTCCTGTTCTCTGGAGCAGCAGAAAACAAGCTTGCTCCCTCCTCAATGTGACATCCCTTCAAGTATTTAAACAGGGCGATCATATCACCTCTTAACCTTCTCTTCTCCAGGCTAAACATCCCCAGCTCCCTAAGGCGTTCTTCATAGGGCAAGGTTTCCAGACCCTTCACCATTTTACTTGCCCTCCTTTGGACACGCTCCAGTTTCTCCACATCCTTTTTTTTTTTTTAGAAGATAATTCCATAATCACAAAAAGCCAACATGGTTTTCAAAGAAACAAGTCATGCCAGGTAAATCTGATCTCTTTTTTGATAAAATGACCAGCTTGGTAGATGAAGGGAATAGATATAGCATATCTTGATTTCAGTAAGATTTTTGACAAGCTTCCTCCTTACATTTTTGCAAACAAGCTTGTAAAATAAGGGCTAGACAAGGTAACTGTTACATGGATTTGTAATTGGTTGACTGGCCGAACCCAAGGATGCTCAACAATGGCTTCTCTTCATCCTGGAGAGAAGTGACTAGTGGGGTTCCACAGGGTTCAGTACTGGGTCCAGTGCTATTCAACATCTTTATCAATAACTTGGATGACAAAATTGGGGTCATAGTTATCAAATTTGCAGATGACACCAAATTAGGAAGCATAGCTAATACCCCAGAGGACAGGATCAACATTCAAAATGACCTTAAGATATTAGAAAGCTGGGCCAAAGCTAACAAAATGAAATTCAACACAGAGAAATATAAGGTACTGCACTCAGAGTGGAAGAATGAAATTCATAGATATAGGATGGGGGACACTTGACTGAAGGAGAATACATGTGAAAGGGATCTAGGAGTCCAAGTAGACCACAAGTTGAACATGAGCCAACAGTGTGATGGTGGTAGCTAAAAAAATGGGCTTCATTAATAGAAGCATAGTGTCTAGATCAAGGGAAGTAATAGTGCCACTCTATTCTGCTTTGGTCAGGCCCCACCTGGAATACTGTGTCCAGTTCTGGGCACTACAGTTCAAAAAAGATGTTGAGAAGCTGGAGTGTGTCTAAAGGTGACTAAAATGGTGAAGGGTCTGGAAACCTGGAGAAGAGTAGGTTAAGAGGTGATATGATAGCCCTGTTTAAATATTTGAAAGGAAAGTTTGAGTGTTGGCCTAGGACTCTGGGAGACTAGGTTATGAACCTCCACACAGTCTAAGGCAATGGCAACCACCTTCTGAACAAATCTTGCCAGGGACACCACCCCCCACCGCCCATGATATATTCGCCTTTACTTGAAGGCAATCAGCAAAAGTGTCACCATATAAGTAAATACCAGTAAAATTCATAAACCTATTTTATTGTTGTTTTGTTCTTGTTTCTTTCTTATGTAGGTAATAATAACCTATGAAACATTGTGCACCTATGTTTTTCATTTTTTCAGGTTTATACTTCCCAGGGTTAATGGTGCACACTTTGACAACCAAGCATTTAATCAATTTCAAACTGGTAGAAAACTGTTCTCTCTTCAGATTTTCCTTTTGTGGCTGCAGATAACAGATGCACTCATCAGAAAGTTCTATTTCTCTGTCTATTAGTGTTTGAACATTTGATTGGAGATGTGGCAATTAATCGCTGGTCTTTCTGCCACTGTAGTAAGTCACATTAGTTTCATCATGACATTTAAAAATATTTTTAAAAAGTGGGTGAAAACCATGTTGTGTTAATAAACTTAATAAAGGAGAAGTCTGAACTGCAGTTTGGAACATATGCTACACAAAATGTTTACTTTTTGCAAACACCCCTCCCCCACCCAGCATTTTCTATACAAAAAATTATATTCCTCAGCAAAAAATGTTGTTTCATGCTTGTGAGCTCACACACACTCCTCACTTCGAATTTTATGGAGAATAAATCCTGAACTGTGAATATAACATTCAAACTATGATACCTTTATCGGGACAACTAAAATGCACAATTACATATTGCAAGCTTTCAAAGTCACGTTGGCTTCTTCATCAGGTAAACAGGAGGAAAAAATGAAGATGTTAGTCCTAGGCACATTTTCTGTTTCTGGTCTTAGTTCAGATGTTAGGGAGAGCTATCTGCAGGCTGGCACCTCCTCCTTTGGCCGTGCGGTCACTGATAGATTTTCAAAGTCAAGAAAATTTAGTGTCCATTTGCAATTCAAGGAAGATGTTTCCTTGGAATCCAGCATGTCTCCTTCCTTTGTGAAGTCACAGGATCCTATGTAGGTAGTGAACACTGAATTTCTCAAGAAGTCTTCATGTTTTGCATCAGGAAAACCTTAGCTGGTGCAAAGCGTTTCTCACAGTTTGGGAAAAAAATGCTAAAATTATTCATTGTTTTCTTTGGGAATTAAAGGATATATAAGGTCAGATAAGCATCTGGCTATGTCCCCACATTTAGATGCAAACCAATGGTATCATTTGCTGAGATTTACTGGGTTCCTCTGGAGGACACCAGCCAATGTTGCAATCATTCTCTGGCTATGAAGACATCACCATAAATGTCTTTAATCCATCTTCTCCACCAACTACTGAATGTCAATGATGGAGTTACAATGGCAGGGAGGGGGTGAGTCAGGGTGTGGTGGTTACTATGGAAGGAGAAAGAGAATACTCAGCTCTGCAATGATAAAAACGACATATGGACACATACACTCAACTTACATTGCACTAATAGGTTGCTGGCATTGGTGTGTTTGTCAGTTGAAAAGAAATATAATATAAATAGACTGGACTGCATCAAATCAATCTCCTCACCCTAATTCTAGAACATGATTCTTTGTCTTAAGTAAAATACCAGATCCCAAACTGAATTTTGATTGGTTTGACATTCAGAAATCTACTATGCATTTCAATGTACATCCTTTCTGAAACACAAGTATTGAGTAACAAGTGCTTTGCTTTAGCTATGATAAAAATATACTAAAGTAACGCTTTATTTTTGCAATTCATATACAGTTTTAATGCTTCAGAGAATTTCTCAGCATTCTGCATTTTAAAACTCCTTTGCAGCTTCCTTATATTGATACATTATTTACTGACCTTTTTCACAGATGTACGAGAGGTTATCAAAAAGTTTCAATGATCAACTTTTTAAAAAATTGACAGAAATTATATATTCTCATTTTCTAACTTAGTCTGAAGTCTTGACTCACACTTAATAAGTTAAAAATACAACCTGACATTAAAGACATATTGCTGGCATTAAAAAAAAAATAACAGGTGTAATTTATTGCATACCTAATTCAGGGTAGGCAGTATTTCAACTTCTTAAAATGTTCATCTTGTATTTCAAAACTTCTACCCATGCATTTTTATAACCTATCACCAGAGTGTAAACACATATTATCCTTTGTTTTTAAAGCAATTATTTGTTCTGTCCCCTGACCGAACAATCAATAAGAGTGGTTTCAGGTGTCCCAATCACTGGCAAGCACCAATCACTGGCACGAAACTGGTGATTCATGACTGTACATCTCATTTCTGGGGGAATTCTGAAGCCAGAAAAATTAAAGGTATTCATCACAAGCGAACTCATGTATTTGTGTAATCCAGAATTGAGAAAAGTAGTCAATGTGTGGTAGGCTGAATGTTCTTCTTTGGTTAATGAATGTTAAAAGGTTCTGTGAAAGACTTGAGCTAACAATCTCTTTAAGATAGCAAGGTCATCTTTGATACAAAGAACCAACATTCAGCAAACATCTCTAAACTCATGTCATCTAGATGTTTTGGATTTAATCTCTCATCACTCCCAATTGCCATTGATCCAGCATGGTCGTCTTTCTCTGAAGATGCCAGCCACAGATGCTGGCAAAACATCAGAAAGGAACTCTTCTAGAACATGGTCACATAGCCCGAAAGCTCCACAAAAAACTATGGATGCTGGCCATGAAAGCCTTCGACTCCACTTTGGGAATAGAGTTGCCACACCTCAGGGCCTGGCCCAGAGTATCAAAGTCTGGTGCCTTTTCTCCTGGTTACAGGCTGGGCTAGGAATCTCAAGGTAAGAGCACTGGCCTGAAACACACACACACACACACACACACACAACTGTGCATATATCTGTCATTATTCCCCCCACTGGAGTCTGAAGAATCTGATGGAGAGGACTTGGACTGTGAGGAGTGTCTGCCTCCTGATGATGACTCCCTTACCAAATCTGAGAAGGTCATAGCCAAAGCAGCTGAAGAGCTTCATCCTTAGAAGGTTGTGATAGATTCTGAAGAGACACTGCCCTTTGATGTCTAGTGAAGGAAGAATGAGAAGCTTTGCTGCCATCCACCATCGCTCCCAGGCTGTGGAACGGCCTGCCGGATGAGATGCGTCTTATCACGACCTTGGACGCCTTCAAAAAAGCGACCAAGATGCACCTCTTCCGGCAGGCCTTTCCAGATAGCGGCTAATTACTCGTGGTCTCTAAAGACTCCTATCCAGCCTTCACCGGCCAGACATTATGTACCACCTCTAAGCCACCCAATTGAAAGTATTGTATTGTTTACTGTGTATTATTTACTTGCTTTTAAATTTGTTCTAGTTTAATCTCTTTTTAAGGGGTGGGAGGTAGGGATTGGGTTGTAACATTTTAACTGTACTTGTTTTAACTTGTTGTACCCTGCCCTGATTGCCTGCACAGAGGGGCGGGTTATAAATAAATAAAATTATTATTATTATTATTATTATTATTATTATTATTAGTGATTGCTGATCCATCAAACATCTGGTGCTTACGGGCAGCCACCTATCAATCCCAGCAAGTATTCATGTGTTTCCTGGAATTCTGGACTGCTAGAGTTTATTAATCCTTCTCTCACCCCTTTCTGGCTTTGGTTCTCTGGACTACTGACTTTGAGCGATGATTTCTGGACTGGCAAAGACACTGCCCCTGCACCTCCCTTCATCTTCTTGGATTTCCTCTACATAATTTGAACTTCCCTATAGTTGATTCTTTTAGGATAATCTATCTCTTTGGACACTTGCTGCTCATTGGCACAAGATACTGTCTGCCATTAAGTTGCCTGTTGACTTATTATTTTTGCTGGTTTAATCTAATTTTAAGGGGGTGGTGGTCGGGAAGGGGCATGACAGTTGTTTTAGTCTGTATTTTTTAACCTTGTTGTACCCCGCTCCGATTACTTTGCTAGAGAAGCAGGTTATAAATAAACATCATGATGATGATGATGATGATGATGATGATGAATATCGTAAGAGTTTTTAAGACAAGGAATAATCAGAGGCAGTTTAGCATTACCTTCCTCTGAAATGTAGCCTAAAGCACCTGACATTTGACAGTGGCCTGGCCTTGCTTAATTTCTTTTGTGTCTATACCCACATTAGAATTCCTTTATAAAAGATCTTCTTTCTCTTCATCCACACCCTGAGCAGTGATTCCCTTATTATGATTCCCTTACATAATGATGATCAAAATCTTTATTCTCTTGTAATTTATTATGCTTCATAAATCTGTGCCAGTCATATGCTATGTTATTTCCTCTGATGTTTAATATTCTCTCATTGTTTAAACTTGTATCCAACTTGTACAACAGGCATAATAATAAATCTTAAAGTGTACATCTGCCTTTTTGTTCTGATTCAGTTAAAATAGACCACCTAATTCTCACCTTTTTTCCTTCCCACAAGAATTTAATTAATTCCTTTTGCCAAATGACAAAACAGTTCTCATTGTTGATTATTGGTAGATTTTGAAATAGATACAGTACATTGGTTTGGGGAGAATAATCATTTTTATGACAGACATCCTCACCAGAAAGGAAATTTGCAGCTTTTCCCACTTCTCTAACTCTTTCTTAATCTCTTACTGAAACTTACTGAAAAATATAAAACACATTGCCTACATTTTTAAAAACTCAGAAAACATCACCTTTTTTATCATCCAAACCCTTGATCACAAAACCATGCTTTAATTATATATAACACCCAGTGCCATGGGCTCACAATGGGGTATTTTCCGAAGATGTATTAAAAATATCCTTGCCACTTCAGGCGCTAACAACTGATAGATATAAAATGGATATCCCAGAAAAGTCACTTGGTGTGAAAAGTAATGTAACAATCTAAATGTCTAGAATGACTCACTCTTCATTACATGGTGAGCTGTAATACAGTTAATGAACAAGCAGTTCTATGGGTAATGGGCTAAAAACCTTTGGGATTTTCTTAGCTAGATTGACCTGATAGTTCTAGGTTGCCAGTGTTTTCTTGGCATTTTTCACCCTGGGAAGAAGCTGAGTTGGAAATGAACTCATTGTGTAGACTGCTGGGCCTCCTGTATGGAAGAAGTTAGAAAAATATTGTTGACATTTTCAATTCAGCACCAAAGAAACTCAAGATGTGTACATGGAATAAATTATTGCAGACAAGTGTAATTCATGCATTAGTCATAAAGCAAGCTAGCAAACTTTATTATTAATTAGTAATTTGAACTTTTGCAGAGTTTGAAGTTTGTGGCAAGTATCGCATAGAGATGTACCCTGTTATTGTTGTTGTTTGCCATCAAGTTGACTTTGACCTATGGTGACCTGATGAATGAGAGAAAACCAAGAGCCCCAGTTAGGTCTTGCTTAGGTCTTGCACCCACAGGGTCACTATGAGTCAAAGTTGAGTTGACTCAAAGGCAGTTAACAACAAGAGTAGATTAATCCAGTGTAAGAGAAAGTAATGCTAGCATAGCATACCAGGGTGTTATGCTCATGTAAGAGTGTTATCGTGCTATAAGACATAATAATAATAATAATAATAATAATAATAATAATAATAATGTTTTATTTATACCCTGCTCTTCAGACAAGGCTATCAGAGCGGCTTACAATTTGTGAATTAGACATTTGCCTGCCCTCAGGCTTAAAATCTAAAAAAACACAACACAAAAGGAGAAGGGAGAGGTGGTGGGGAAGGGGGAAAGTCCAGCAGATCTTCTCTCTCTCAGGGGCCTGGACCATGGCAGATGGACTGGAGGGAGGGCTCTTCTTCGTTTTAGGCAAGGCCTATTGGAGCTGGCTTGCCTTTCTCTCCCTCAAGATGGTGCATGGAAGGAGGGCTCTTCTTCTTTTTAGGCAAGGGGCTTGCCTTTCTGTTCCTCAAGATGATGGATGGAGGGAGGGCTCTTCTTGCTATCTGGCAAAGCCTGTTGGAGCTGGCTTGCCTTTCTCTCCCTTAAGATTATACTGGCATAAAGGTGTTATGCTGTCATACAAAGGCATTACACCAGTGTATGTCAGCATAAGAGAGTGTTGTGCTGGTATAAGACACCCAGAAAATTCCTCCCTTGGCCTTTGGGTCCTCTTTTCACACCTGAAGCTTCCCAAGAGGCAAGTGCTCAGAAAAGTCAATGGTTTTTTCATTGCTCAGTGTAAGCATAAGTAAGTCATGGACAGAGATTTTTTCCCCTGGAGCAGAAGCAGTTATTAAACCATTCATGTTGTGTGTATGAGTCAGAAAGAGGTGGAATGTAACTGAAAACAAAGGCTCTAGAGAATAGTGTACTGCTCCATGGGTTGACATCTCAGGGACCTTGGCAGGAATCTAATCTAAATGATGACCAAGGTGTCAAGAGACCAGAATTACATGAAATGCACTCCTCCACGAGGGAATGAGGAGCAATAAAATTTCTGTACTTTCTTGCAAAAGATCAAAGTTAAAAGTGAAAGTGAAATGCAGCAATTTTAAAAGGTGTCAGGAAGCAAACAAAAACAAAATAACAGCAACTTTATTTTAGAAGAACAACAACAAAGCAGCAACCAGAATTGAATACTTAATTCTGTTTTGCAAATTATGAGTCCATAACCCTTTAGCCCAGGGATGGGGAACTGCGGTGGGTCTGAGAACCAATGTCCTGACCTAGAGACCACACAAAGAGGCCCACATGCAATGCTGTGAAAGTGCCTTCAAAACTTTATGGAAGCCAACAAAAATTTACTTCCGGTCTGAGCATTTTTAAACAAGCAAACAGTGCAATGGAGCCTTAAACGTTATTTAAAAGATGAATTGACACTCCCAGCAGCTTTCTGACAGGGAAATTCAGCCTTTTATAATCATCAGTTTGGGGGGGGGGGAGTGAGGGCAGGGTTGCCATAACCTGGTTTTGGCCAGAATATTCCTGATTTTTCAGCCTTTGGGATCGTCCCGGCCTGGTTTTAGAAGGATGCCCCGCTGTCTCTTTGGTGTGGCAACGGTGGCCTCTGAAGCCTAGCAAGGATGCTTGTTTGGGGCTGGGTGGGTGGGGGTTGGGCACTGCCACCTCTCTTTTGCACTTTCAGAATAGTGGCAACGGCAAGGAGAAGTGAGGCCTACGTCTCATAAGGCTGCCAGGCCTCGCTTGGGCTGGGGGGGGGGACTGGGCCTCCTCAGCTGCTGCCACCACCTCCCTGATCCTAATCCTGATCCTGATCCTGATCTGGTGGTGCAGCAAGGCCAGGGAGACCTCCTGGGACTGGAGAGGAGGTGTAACATGAATTTATATTAATTTTTTGTAATTAATGTTTTTGGCATTTAGTTGGTCATGCCCTCCATTTTTCTTGAATGTCCTACATTCTGTCCTACATTTTCCCTGGTTTTGTGGTAGAGAATTATGACCCCCCAGGGTGAGGGTGACACATTTTCTTCCTGGGGGACCACATTCTCCCCTATGGAAGTCCAGCCCTGAAAACATCAACAACAGTAGCAACAACAATTTCTCACAATTATTTATTTATTTATTTATTTATTTATTTCTCTTAAATGCTCACAATATCTCTGCGGACTTGAAGTCAATTTTATTATGCCCCTCTGGGACATTATAGGTACTGGAAAAGCCCTTTTTCCAAGAGGAAGTTGGAAATGTTACAAAAATGCCTCTGCCAGGCCCCACAAAAGTTGGCAAAATTGCTCCCTAAACCACCTAGGGGACATAGGAGACATTTCTGAGGTACTAGTTTTCATTTCCACTTCCACCCCTCCCATTTGGGCCACAAAAATAGACCTGGAGGGCTAAATTTAGTTTGCTTGTTGGATTTATATCCCACCTTTCTCTCAAAATGGTATTCAAGGTGGCTTACAAAAATTTAAAAATTATTAAATTATGTTTTAATAGGTGACAGGTAAACAATAAAAATAATAATAATAGTGACTTTCTTTTAAAACACCAACAACACAGCAACAACCAGACTCTTGATGCTTAATTCTGTTTTGCAAATTATGAGCCCATAATCCTTTATCCCAGGGATGAGGAACTGTAGTGGGTCTGAGGTTTGTATCCTTTAATACTAATTGTAAAACATAACAGTTAAAAACACAGCATAGTTAAAACCATTTTTAAAAGCTTTAAAAAAGCCATTAAAGCCTTTCAAACAGCACACCATTTACAAACATACACAATACATAAGTAGAATTCATGCACCAAAAACCTGCCTAAATCAGAATTTCCACAACCTGGGAGCAGCCATGGAAAAGGCTGTCTTTCAAGTCCTCACCAACATCTAGTCTATACTATGGGTGCCACTTTCCCCATTCCTTTTATAGGGCCACTTATGTCTCATTAGACTTTCCAATTGATTTGTTTTGCTCCCACATTTCCAGTTCTTTTCCTGCTTAAGCCCTTACCTAGGATCTAAGCAGCCCTGGGGGCCTAAAACATGGCAATGTCCCCCTAAGATTTAGAGCCATTTAGCACCCTCCAAAAATGGTTGGCCACAGAACAACTCTGGGGCTGTCTGTGTTCCATAGGGCACCCTTCCTAGACCAAAAATGGGAAATGGCTGGTCTCCAATCTTCAGGGATTGAGGCCTGGAAGAAAAGTTGTTCAGAGCTGGCCCTGGGACTTCATTTTGCCCAGCCCGGTTCCAGTCTTTCTTCATAAAACAAGGGTACCCAACAGTTTGATCCTCCTGGTTCCTCTTGTCTATACTCTTTCTGTGTTTTTTGAGATAGATACTATCTTCTCTGGGCTGGGTAGCAGGTTTATATGTAATACGTCAAATGCAACTACACCAAAAGAGAGCTTGACAGTTAGACAGCCAGATGATAAATAGAGTCATTAAACTACTGGCTATTCTGTTTTCAACCCTGCTTTCTTAATTAACTCTAACAGAATCTATTTGGTCTTAAAACATCATGGCATGTGCCAAGTTGGCTACCTCAGCACTCAGCTTGGTTTCAGTGCATTCATATGTTAAGAAATTCCAGTTTAATGCCAGTCCTTGGGGAGACTGTGAAAATTGTCAGTTTGTTCTAATATTTGAGAAGCCAAACTAAGTGACTTTATATTTTAATAGCCTCCCTATTAGCAGTCCATTTGTTGATCTGTCCTGTTATCCCATCAGTGGAGTATTACTCTGATCTTCTAGTTCCTAGTCATTTTAAAATGCCTTTTTTTTTTCCTTTGCCTTGTAAGCATATAGGCCCATTTTAGATGGGCAAAAAAAGGCGTTTTAAGGGCTAAAAAGCCCGCTTTTAGGGTTAGGGAGGGCGTAGCTTTTACACTCTCCCTAAGCCTAAACTACATAGATGCCGCCATTTAAAGATGGCGGCGTCTATACGGAGGTGCCGTAAAAGCGTCATCACGTGCGCAGCGTTTTGATACGCTGCACACGTTTTGATGCTTTTGCGCCGTGGGAGGGCACCAATTGCGCCCTTCCCGCGGCGCAAAAAAAGAGCTCGAACGCGGAGCTCTTTTTTGCGGTGGGTCTTTGCCGCGGCCTTTAAATGGCCGCGGCAAAGACCCAGAGAGAAAGGGGCCGCGGCGGCGGCCCCTTTCCCCCTTCAGCCCTGCTGAGGGAAGCGGGGTGCAGCAGGCGCCCAGAGCGCCCGCTGCACCCCGCTTGGAGGCCGCGGGGAACAGTTTGCCGGTTCCCCGCGGCCTCCAAAAGCGGCGGGATGAGGCCTCTAGGGCTGCCTGTGCGGCAGCCTAGGCCTCATCTCGCTGCTAGAAGGGGTGAGTATGGACTGCCCCTTTTGGGCGGTCTAAAAAGCCCCATAGTATCTTTTGAAAGGTTAAGTGGGCAAATTTTCTATGGATATTCAAATTCAGCTTGGAACTCCTGAACAAGACCCATGGTCTTTTGTAGCCATCTGTCATCTAAACATGAAGAACTACCATCACTTAAAACTGGACCCAATAAGCCATGCTCTCTAGAGGACAAGTGATTTTATATGAGAGACCCCAGCACAGATGGTGATGTAAGCTACTTGATGCCTTAAGGAATAGTGAAAAGCCATCTTCATATATGGCAGACCACCGGATGAGACTGTAATAGAGAGAGAGAGACCATGATTCATTAATGGTTCCCATCAGGATTTCTGGACCTACATCATCACTGAGAAGCCATCTACCATGATAAAGGTTTCATGTCAAAGGTCAGATTCAGAAATTAGGCACCGATCACTTAAGTTATGCAAAAACTATCTGATCTTTCTTTTTTATAAACTTACAGGTTTGATAGATCAGAGAAATATTGTGGATGTTATCTTCATTTCAATAAGGATTTTGACAAGATCCCTCATAAATGTTGCATGGAAGCTAGTGAACTGTGGGCTAGACAGTGCTAATTTTCAATGGATCCATGATTGGTTGACCATCCAAACTCAGGGACTGCTCACCAATAGTTCTCATCCTGCAGTGATGTGACTAGTGGGTGTACCACAAGATTATGTCATGCACCTGGTGTGGTTCAACATCAATTACTTAGATGATGGATTAGGGAATAGAGGTCATGTTTACCAAATATGCAAGTGATATCAAATTAGGAGTGGTAGCTAATATGACAGATTAGGATTAGGATTCAAAATGATTAGCTGGAAATGTGGGCCAACCCCTCCCCCCAATTAATTTCAATAGGGATAAATGTAAAGTGATAAATTTAGGCCAGGGGAGGAATGAAATACACAAATATGGGGGGGGGGGGTTGATGTCTGGTTTAATAACACTATTTATGAAAAGGAACTTTAATAGACCACAAGTTAAACATGAGTCAACAGTGTGATACAGCAGCCAAAAAGCCAATTCAGTTCTGGCCTACATCAACAGGACTCTTATGTTCAAACCAAGGTAAGTAATAGTAGCATTGTATTCTGCATTGGTAGACCTCACCAGAAATACTGTGTCCAGTTCTGAGCACCATGCATCAAGAAAGATGTTGACAAGCTGGAAAAAGTGCAGAAGAGGTTAATTAAATTGGTAAGAGGCATGGAAAGCAGGCTTATAAGGAACAACTCAGAGAGACAAGAATACTTAGCTCAGGAAAAACAAGATTGAAAGATGGCATGATAACCAAAATTTAAATAACACAAAGGATGTCATGCAGAAGATGGAATGAGCTTGTTTTTGTTGTTGTTTCCTCTTTTCCTTCCTTTCTTTCTTTCTTTTTCTTTTTTGGTGCATTAATGGGTTCAAATTACAAGAAATAACAAGAAAAGAGATTCCAACTGAACATAAGAATGCCTTTATTGTAATTGCTGTTTGAAAGTGGAATAGAGTGCCTCAGAAGGTAGTGGGCTCTCCGACATTAGAGGACTTTAAGCAGAGGTTGGATGGCCATCTTTCAGAAGCACTTCAGTTATGCATTGCTAGATGATCCCTGTGATGCCTTACAGCTTTATGATTTTATGATTGGTCTCTTCCATCTGACTTACCAGGAGGCTGCCATGCATGCTTTGAATCAGTCTAGGAATGTCCAAGAGACACGTAGAGCAATCCTTTCTATAAAACCATCAGTTTGTACGCTAGTTCCTGAGTGAGACAGTCTCCTTGACAAATCTGCACTTTTCCCACTCAGTTCCTGCTGGATCATCCCCATTTGGTCCAAGGTCAGCAGACATAGTTAAACCAAGAGTGTTTGTGGAGAAAAAACATCCTAGTGGATTGTTCAGCATCAGTACTGAGTGTCAGAATTGTTGAGGGGTAAACAGATGAATAAATATGGTAACCAATTTGTCCCTCCAGGAAATCAATTGCTGTTGTTGCCCTTAGAAAGCAGAACCTCCCAAAGCAATTTCCTCAGTCACTTCCAAGAATTTATCTTATGAAAGTTTCATCCCTCCCAAACAACCCAATTCCTCTATTTTTCCATGTATCACCATCATCTTGTTTTTGTTGTGCATCAGGTTTGGGGAGTATTTTTAATCGCTTATTTTTCAATGTGCACAGCATGTAGCTTGTGAATGTTACAAATCAAGAGGATGAATCACCTAAGTGCAGAACATTATTATTATATTTTCAGTTCCCAGCTTGCCTTTTATTTGGGGGACCTTTTCAAAAACTGAGCTTCTGATCTACCTATCCTAATCTTGAGTATGACACTGAGAGATGCATCTCTTCTACTGTGGGAGCTAATATCACCTCTCATTATATCTGACATTTCAGACCATCGGATTATACTTTAAGGGCAAGTACCCACTCTGTGCCTAAACCAAGCTAGATAGGTAGGTTGGTAATATTCATAAACATGTATGAGTATCATTCCAGCAAAACTCATTATTTTAAATAATACCGACCAATTTAGAGTATGCATAGATCACAGTGATTAAGGACTGTGGAGTGTAATGACGACAACCAAGATTATACATTTCCATTTGGATCCAACAATAATACTGTTTGTTGGTGCCAAAGAATTTCTAAGGGTGGTAACAGTTTTGGGATAATATTGAACCAATCTGTGGTTTGGATGTTGGAGAGGACTTTGGGAGATCAAGGTTCAAATCCCCACTCAACCAGGGAAACCCAGTGAATAGCCTTGAGCTAGTTATTCTTTCTCAGAGTTACAAGA
This sequence comes from Urosaurus nigricauda, assembly GCA_034509955.1. NCBI lineage: Eukaryota > Metazoa > Chordata > Lepidosauria > Squamata > Phrynosomatidae > Urosaurus > Urosaurus nigricauda. Next base: position 7,896,953 of record JAOEGL010000004.1, read on the forward strand.
AAGCCAAGGTAAATCACCTCTGAATAAATGTTACCCATAAAACCCTAAGATAAGGTTGCCAAATATCAGAGTCCTCTTGAAAGCACATAACAACACAATAACAATATCAGCAATAATAACAACCCATTCTGGGGGACTGAGATTAGTTATGGAAAGAATATTTGAAAATATTTGAAAAATTGTCAAAAATATGTTTTTTCAAGCATCAAAAAACCCTGATGAGACAAATCCCAGATTAATGAGAATCTTCAGTTTCACACATATTCTGTCCTAAATGTACAAGTGGTTATTTTGTAGAGAAAAGAACACTTTATGCAGACAACAGCATATTCTTCACAGAAAATATTCCTATGCAGAAATTTGGTGTGCAGGAAAAACTGTTTCCTTCTCAGAAAATGTTGCCATTAGGGACTTACCATGCACAAGATTTCTACAGAAAATAGCCTTTCTTGTGAAGTAACAGCACTTTCTGTGCAGAAATTATTATTTCTTTGCAGGAATATTGTTTTCTACATGTAAAATGCTGTTTTCAGTGCAAAACAACCCTGTGTGAATTTTGCACAGAAGAAGTTTCAAACTGCAAATAGTTGTGATAATGTTGAGGTTTTTGAAGACCTTCTTGAAGTGGGAAGAATATTACTAAAATTACTCATTGCTTACTTTAAGAAGAAACTTTGTGAAGAATTATATCACTAGTTGAGATTGTGGTTGAAAAGAAATGGAGCACAGGAGTTCTAGGATTAAAAAAATCCATTTTGTTTGCTTGTGCTGTACTTTGTTATCACTATTATTATCTTTTAGCTGCCTTCAGTGTTTTTAATATGATTGTTCATCTATGTTTTTAACTGTATTTTTCTTTAACTCACATGATGTGGACTAGAAGTGTCCAGTAGAGAACCCTAAACCCCTCACCAAATTACAAATTTGTACACATTCCACAATACTATACTCCAACATGCCATTTTATCAAAATCTTACTTTTCTCAGAGATTCAAAATATCATTTTTAAAGTAGCACTTTCCCCTTTCAGTTCAGCTTCATCAGACTCTCCCGCCCCATTATTTCTTTTATTTCCTCCCATGATTGATAGCCAGACTGCATTCACGGTGATCCATTACACAAGCCCCATTTCAACTTTTGTTTTATCTTATCAGAGAAGCCCAGACATGGCTGTAGAAACAACTGTTCTGTGATCTTCTGGCCCTAGCCTAATACAATTGCAGATGGCAAACTAAAATTAAGAATAGGAATCTTATGAAAGAAAGAATACTAGCTTTATTTTTTATTATATATTTGAAAGGATGGGAATATGAGCATCTGCCAGGGAACAATGGAAGAAAATTGAATTTTCATCTGAAGCACCCTGAGAAAGACAGGCAGAAGTTGCTTGAGCATAATTGTGATTTTCTTCTTGATGTTTAAACATGGTAATTGAAGGCAGAAACAACATTATTAGACCATTTGCTTCTGGTGACGAGATCACAGATTCAAATTCTCACTGGGAATCTCTTGAAAGGGTTTTATTTTTTAAAAGCCTATGCAAGTATATGCCTCCAGTCTTGCTTTGATGTTGTCCCAAAGGAGTTTTAAAGTGTCATTTTTTCTTTAAAAAAGTGCAAAGAGTGGAACATTTTGAACCTTTGCATAAGTGTTCTCACAGCTATCTAATGAGAACATTAATGTAGTATGCCTCTACCTTTTTCACTGTGATTTAGAGACCTTGAATCATGCTTTCAGAACATCCAAAGATCATTACTGGCTGTGCTTCCCTCTTTCATTTCCCAGCTAAGTCCTTCTGGAAAATGTTGCCTTGAAAACCCAGAGCTTGGCAGAATTCAACTCCAAAAACCACCCAGACACTTTTGGCAAGTGGCTTCCATGTCAAGGGGGTGGTTTTCAGGTTTTAATCAGAACTATTTGAATAAACTATACAAGGGTTTGCACCTACTTTGGGGATTTGATACAGATGGGTTTCTCTGATATGACAACCTGGTGAAATGACAATTTTACAGAGCACTGGTTGAAGGCAAGGGTTACTGTTATTCCAGTCTCAGTAAAAGGATGATGATGATGATGATGATGATGATGATGATGATGATTAGATGTTTTTGGGGCTTAATCAATTTCATCCAACTCTGCACATGATTTATAATGGTTTATAATTGTCTGGATCTGGTTTATAATTATCTGGATCCATTTGAAGTGAGTTTAAAGGGTCTCATTTTAATTTGTCAGGTTGTTTAGATATAATCATAATCACAACATTTATTTCTTACCTGCCTCTCCCCATAGATTGAGGCAGGAAACAGCACCAGACCAACAAATATGCTTCAGTTAAGAACACACATCAGTTAAAACATACATCAGTTTAAAAGAACAAACAAGATGCATACATATTAAAACAATCCACATTTAAAATTCATCATTTAAAATTTACAGTTTTAAAAACCATCCGGATAAGCCTGCCAGAAAATATTAGTCTTCAGTGCTGTTTTAAATTCAGGCAGCATATCCAGCTATCAAATCTCTTCTGTCGGGTCATTCCATAGTCTTGGGACAGCTGGAAAAAAACCTCCTCTGGCTGACTGTTGCCAACCTAGTCCTGGCTGACTGGAATAAATGTCTGCCAGAAGAACTTAGTTTATGGGATGGATTATACAGAAAGAAATGGATCCTCATGTGTCATCAAGTTGACTTTGGGTGAATCTGCAGTGCAGAAATAATCTAGCTTGACAACACTATGCTATAGTCCCATCCTCTGGAATCCTGGGATTTGTAGATTTGCTAATGTCTCACAAAACTACAAAGCCCAGAATTTGGTCAGGCAGAACCATGGAATTAAGTGGTGGCAAAGTGCATTGTTTCTACAGTGTCGATGCACCCCTTCACTTATGGTGACCCTATGAATGATAGCTTTCCAAGAGCCCTGGTCATCAACAACCCAGCACAGGTTTTGCAAATTCAGGTCAGCTGTGGCTTCCTCGGTTGAGTCAATCTGTCTGTGGTGCAGTCTTCTTTTCCTACTGCTTTTTTACTGAGCATTAAAATTTCTTCCAGTAAGTTATGTTTCAGATTTGTTAAATGGATCCTATTGTATGTTACCCTGTATAAGATCCTGTCATATGAGGCAGGATACAAATATATATATATACACACACACACACACACAGAGTAGGCTCTTCACACTTGCTGGGTTTGGGGGCACAAGACACCCATGACAGTGAAAAAACTACATTTTTTAAAAAACACACACCTTTTTTAGCTCTCTAGGAATCTTTAGGTCTTGCAGTGCAACTCTGTGGTTGACATCCAATGGAAAATGACCATAAAATCACACTTGAGGACCTACAAATGTCTAGAGATTTGTTTTGTTTTGTTTTCCCCTTAGAAATCTCTAGGCCCTCCAGTATGACCTCTGGCAGAGTTGTGCTGTAAAACCTACAGATTCCTAGAAAAAAACATATTTACCAAATCTGAAAATGTCAAAGCCACAAATGTGGAGGGCCAATAACTAAACAAGAAGGTTGAAAATGAGGCAAGAGAAAACAGAGAAACCATATGCAGAAGTTATTTTGTTTGAAGGCGCTCTTGTTGCTTAGTTTAAGGATGAAGTCTGCTTGGATAAAGAAATACAAAACTGAGATATTAAAACTGGGTCTGATTGTTTCAGATTAAGGTAAAAGCATATGATAAAAAAAATGAAAGTCCAAGTTCCTACAATGAGGCCACACTGCATAAATGTCCACACGAGGAATTACTGAGTGTGTTTTGCAACACTTATGCTGACTGGCAGTATTGTACACCTGAATGGATATCTAAATGTGCCATGAAATACACAACTGAATGTGCTTGCACATTTGTAATGGTACTAATGTGCCACTTTGCTTCTGCATCTTTGAAGCGAGCATGGACTTCCCACATCATTCGCTTCCCTAGTGGAATCTAAGCATTTGCTAGACACCAACAGGATTTTAGCCAAAGATTACTGTTACCAATAATGAACCATTGGTTCACCTCAGATGATGGACATTTAGAGTCAGGATGAGAACTTTCACTTTTTTCCCTCATGCATGCAAGGATTTATAATTTCCAACTTTTCTCCCTGCTGGGTATTATGAGAGGTTTTCCACATTTTAAAGTGATTTTCAATCAGGTCTTTTTTGCAATAGAAAATTGTCCCCCAAATTTGGTTTAAAAATGTATTTTTTTATTTAAAAAATACAAACCACTTTTGGACACATAACTGATCTGTGTATTTTGGAGTTTATACAGAAAAAAGTTCATTGCTCAAAAAAATTTTCCTTGTAAACTAATTTCTCACTGTGCTGGTGATCTTTGCCATCTTGTTGCACAGACTTCTGAGCTCTCTTAATCCCTTTCTGTCACTCCTGTCAGTGTGCTCTGTGTGTGCATGTGTGCTTTGATTCACAAAGGGAAAAGACAGTAGTTTTGCACACAGAGAGACATTTCTGAGCAAATTGTGGAAATCTGAGCAAACAGTGAAGATCTTCTTGACTGACTGTGGAAGCTGGCAATTTCTCAGTAGCTTGTCTCAACAGGTCAAGACAGCATCTGACAGTCAGAATTGGAAAACTGTGGAAATATTCTTCTCATCCCTATTTTATAGAAGGGGTTGAGGTAGTGATGTGAATATTTGCTGCACCTTTATAATGTCACTGAAGAGATGCACTGAAAAGCAAAATGCACATTAATCTAATTCACAGCCACCAAGTCTAATGTTATCTACTCAGCTGATTTACTTTGCAGTAGCATTCCAGAAACTCAGGCACAAATCTTTCCCAGCCTTGCAGCTTCAGATCCCATAATCACAAATTGTCCCAGTTTGGTAGGGATAGTCCTGATTCATCTCACTTTTCCAAATGCTTTAAAAATGTCTCAGTTTCTCCCTCCTCCTCCTCTTCCTTTCCTGCTTTGTCCACAACTTATTTCAGTTGCTGCAAATGGAATTCCAACTGTGAAAGTCATCTGTTATTAATTAACTCAGAAGGAGGAGAGGTTGGTAGAACCTTGTCTTTCCCTGTAGACTCAAGCAAAGGCAAACTGCTGCATTATTTCCTAGCTTGTGTGTTCTTGAACAGCATACTTTGATGCTGTTTGGTCAGACATCAGTGGAATGTTGCAGGGTATGAGTTCCTGTCATTGGAGATGCCAGAATCTAAGCTTGGGTCATTCTTGATGCTTTAACCTTGAGATATGCTCCCCGCTTAATATTCTGCATTATCCACCATGCTTTTCAGCATTTCCATACAACCACAGAGGAAACTCAATCACTAGTCAGGTAGGTGGTGGCATCTGTTTTGCACGTGATTAACAACTCTTTTTGATCTGGGACAGATATATATAGGGCAGATATATATATATATATATATATATACAATGGCATGGGAGTTTGGAAGACAATTTCTACCCCTGTACATCCCCTGCCGGCTATTAGGGAACAATTTTGGTGACCCCAGTTACCAGGATATGAAGAGCACCTGGGGCTTCATTGTGTCATGTCTAATATACATCCCAGAGCCACTATGGGTGCATTACCCTGTAGAAATAATGCTGTTTGACACCACTTTAAGTGCTGTAGTGCCATCCTATGGATTTCTGCTAGCTGTAGTTTTATAAGGTCTTGGGCCTTCTCTACCAAAACAATGCTGGTGCCTCACCAAACTTCAAATCCCAAGATTCTGTAGGATGGAGCTGTGATACTTAAAGTGGTGTCAAACTACATTATTCTTACATGTTATAAGTGAAGCAGCCTGACTGTGCCTCACTGTGCCTCCAGATGTGTCAGAGAAGAGTTCCTTCTACAGATCCCTCCCATTCATGCAAAGCCAGGAGCCTCCTTTATGTTGAAACAATGGAACTAGAAAAGGCCAAACAATGGAACTGAAAAGGCCAAAAGCAAAAGATAATATAAATAATCTTGATCTATATCTGCTTAAAATACAAAAGTATTCAAAACCAATATATACAAAAGAAACAAAATGGACCATAGCAATAATGGTAAACAGAATAACACAAAGTAGCAAATACATCAAATGATGTAAACTTCATTCAAGCAAGTAACACAAAATATAATGCAAGAGAAAAGAGCAAGTGACAAAGGAAGTGAGAGATCATAAACTAAAGCTAGCCTTATGAATACTCAACAGCTGATTAGGGCAATACAGCTGAAAATCCTCTATGGGGCTTTCTAGATTGGCAGGAAAGTGTGACATGAAGTTGCCTTTTCCTTAATGCTTAGCAGCTGCACCACAGCCTTTAGATGGAGCTGCGCTGTTCCACAGTTTTTAAAAAAGAAGCTGGGAAAACCAGCACCTTTTTAAAGGCGCTTCTTCTCCCCTAAAACGCAAAAAAAGCGTTTTCACGGCACACTTTCCCATTTTCTCATCTAAAGGCTAGAGTTTCATGCAGCCATGAACACACTTCTTTTTGCCAATCTAGAAAGCCCCTATATCTCAGTAGTTCACCATTAACCCTATAATGGTCATTAACCCTATAATGACTCAAGTTATAGCTCTTGCTTGTATTCCAACATTTTACACCTCATCCCAAAGCTACCACCCTGGCCCGGTTGGTAATTTCCAGCTAATACTTGGTCACACGTCAGAGCTCCCTGAATGCACAGATCTACTGCTGGTAAGTGTATGGAAGACCAGTGGCGTCCCTAGGGTTAGTATCACCTGGTGTGGTCACTCATAGTGTCACTCCACTCATTGATTTCCTCCCGTTTCACACCATACAGAATTCTTAGTAACATATACACATTGAAGATTTGGTTAAAATGTGATTTCTTAAAAAAAAAAATTAAAAAAATTCAAAATTCAAAATTTCATTTAATTTTTTAAAAAAATTTAAATTAAAATTTAAAACTTTAATTTTAAAATTTTGGGAGGCCTTTCCTTTATCCTCCCACTGAGCTTCACTCCACTCCCACCATCTTTTAAAGGATTTCAAAAGGAAACAGATGAATGCCACATCCTGTTTCTGCCAAAATACAGATGGTTGAGGAGCAGTGGTGTCACTCCCCTTAGGGTGTCACCTGGTAAGGTCTGCACTCCACTAGTGATGCCACTGTGGGAGACCACCACTCCTTTGGTGATTACCCCCATACTAAGGAATTCCCTCCCAAGAGAGTCTAGGTTGGCATCCTCTCTGTTCTCTGTCCATCAGCAGGCAAAGGACATCTTATTTATCCAAGCCATTGACTGTTAACTAGCTACTGCAGAAGGCCTTTTAAATGTGGTGTTTGGTGTATTTTTACCATCATTATTATGTTCTAATTGTCTTTTTTCAGATTTAAACCACTATTTTTAATTTGGTTATTTATTTATCTATATATTCTTTGTTTTATTTACTCTTTTTAGTATAGTACGACCACCCTATCTGCAGGACGGGTACCTGTGCTTTCACTTACCCACATAAAAAAAGTTCTTTCTAGGCATTTTCTAGGTTCTTTAGCATGATTCTATGATAAGCTTCCAGTAGAAGTTGACCATGCCATTAATGCTTAGAAAGGTGTCCTCTCTATGAATCTCTAGGTCCTTCAGCATGATTCCATGGTCAACTTTCACCAGAAGTCATTCATTTCCATAGGATTCGCTGTTACCTGCAGTTTCATATTTCCACAGCAAGTCCAGATTGTAGCCTTTCAAGCTGAAGAGGTCACACTGAAACCTTAGGCCTAAAGAAGGGAGGAATTCTTTGGACCTCAGGACAAGTGGGAAGAATCTCAGGACAGGAACACTGTCTTGAAACTATTTCTAATGTATTACTCTTCCTGATTTTTATCTGGATGGCAAACTCTCTGCACCTTTCCTTGATCCTTCATGTATTGTGCTTAACAGAACAGGAGCTTTTCCATATAACATCACCTTTGTAACATGTTCAAATCCCATTTCCTGTAACATCACAAGGGCCCATCTTGGGTTTTGGCCATGAAATTTGGGGGCCTGGGATAGTCCAGACCTGGCCCCCATTTCTGAGGCCTTCTAGAGTTAGACCATTATATTTCTGGTAAAAGTTGCCTACAGCAAGTTGCCTCTCTTTTATGTTCCTGGCTTTCCATCAACAAACTCTGACTTCTGTTTTGCCCTGATATTGCTAGCTGATGTGCTTCCAGTCATCTGTAACCATTCAGGTCTGCTTTCTTTTCCCAGGTTCCTTCTGCCTCTGTGGGCTCCTTCAGGTTCCAGTGTCTGCCCATTGATGAAAACCAATTTACTAGCACATCTCTCCAAGCAGGGTGTCTGATTATTATTGTAATTATCAATACTCTAGTGGATATACTGATGATTATATGAACCAATTTACTGTAAGTCACTGATATGCTTGGCGCATCCAGCCTCATTTTGGAGAAATTAGATTAAAACACTCGCTCAAGTAGCTCTGCATTCCTAATTAGCAAAAGGAACATGATCTGGCTTCCTGTGACAGTAAGGGCATATTAATTTCATGCCAATGGAGCCAACACCCTTGCTGTGTTGACATTCTGTTTTCTTTCAGCCTACTCCATAAAACCACACTTAGCCTGGGAATCTATGTGATTCTTTCAAAAATCCCACTCCTGCTATTATACAGTGCACCTTCCCCATATGCAGGCCTGCCATCTGCAGACTCAAGCTCATGTGGATAGCAAGCCCTGGGCATTAAAAGGGTGTGCACGCCCACGACACATGCACAGCACCACATGCAGGAGTGCGTGGCCATAGCAAACAATGGGACTTGAGGTCCCACATTTTTTCCATTCGCGGTGTGCGAAGGGTCCGGAATGGATCCTTAGCATATGTAAGGGTCCACTGTAATTATTATTCTTCAAAATGCTTCAGATGTTTTTTGGTTGAGGAGGAATCTCAAAATTATGTTAGCCTTTCACAACTTTATGCTTCCTGATGTTTGGGACCACAACCACCATCATCCCCATCCAAAGACGATTGCTATATGGGAATGATGAAATAGTGATGCTACACATCCAGAGGTATACTATCTGCAAATGATAGTTATGGTGGACCAACATGCCTGGAGCTCCAATAAGGTGGTGATGTATTAATGGTCCCCTTATCTGAGCCAAGAAAGTAGATTTATCATATTATCCAAGCTTCCCTTAAAAAAAAACAACTATGAAAATACCTTTCAACAAAAGCTAGAACTTCCAAGCCTTAGACCCATCTCTAGCTAAATCAAACCCTAATTGCATGAAAAAGAATGACAATGCAATTGCTTCATTGTGTTTTGAATACTGTTTCATGTTTAAATTAGTCGGAACACAGACATTCAAACAGGTCCACTGATAGAACCGATTCCCCATGTTCAAATGATTGAAAAGTAAAATCAATTCTAGATTTTAGCCTGAACTTTAATGGGCATATCCATGATGTTGAGGCTCTTTTGTTGAAGAGTGTTTATTGCACTCTCTTTAAAGCACCTTATCCCCACTGGGATAAAGGCACATTTAGTTTTCAAAATGGGTATTATCGCATTCACCCGTGGTGGAGCAAATGCAGCCCGTATACAGCCCGGATGCCAGCTGGGCTGCATTTGCCCTGTCATGGGTGAATACAATAAAACCCATTTTGAAAATAAAATGTGCCTTTATCCCATCAGGGATAAGGCACTTTAAAGAGAGTGCAATGAACTCCATAGTGTGGTGCCCCATATAGGGGCCTCAAATCTGGTGCATATTCACCACCCCATTAATGAGGCATGCCACTGCTTTTGGGACTCAAGGCAAGCATGGGTCAGCTCTTTGGATACCTACTCTCCTCAGTCCTAGAACCTGCTTTCTTTTTCCTCTTTCTACATAACTTGTCTTGGCACAGAGCAAGAGGAGGAGGAAGCTAGAGGACTGTGTCATATCTAGTATATTTGACACCTGGTGCAGATCATTTATTTATTTATTTATTTATTTTGATATCCCTACCTTTCTTCAACAGTCTTTACTGGGTCTTGCATAGCTTCTGGACAGATGGGAAAGGGAGGAGACTCACTTCCCTGCCCGTTCAACAAAGCCACCAGACCCGAAATTTCAGCACTCCTTGCCACCAGTACAAATTGAGCTATCACCTGCTGTGGTCTGCAAGCTCCATACCTCACTAATGATGGCCCTGCAAGAGTAAGTTTTGGCTCATGGCTCCAAACTCAGGTGGATGACACTTAGTCTGAACTACCCAGCTACCCAAGATGCTGAAATCTGTTTTCAGGAGAACAACTCCTTAAAGTTCAAACCAAAACCTGGAGCAGACTAACCAATGCCACTCCCTGCAGTGGCAGGGAAGCCAAGAGCCATTACTTGCAAGGGGCTACTGTTCAGGTGCCAGTAGAGAACTCTGACCCATTAGGGATGGGGACTGTGCCAGAATGCCTGCTGCCAAACACACTCTTGATTCATTCATTCTACCACAAAAGATGTAATCCACACGAATGGCTTTGGCAAGCATCATTGGCAAATGAAACTGCCAATGGTAACTTTATTCTTTACCCACACACACACACACACACAAAAACCCCTTTAAAATAGGCTTCCTCCCCTCACCAAGATTATCCCCAAATTCGCCACCTCTAAAAGGGATGGAAAATCTCTTATCAGGCATTTTTGTTCATCCTTAGCTCCTGCTGGCAATCCGCTTCACTGGCCATCAGTGACTAATTGAAATGTCCTTTAGCAGGTGTTGAATCAAACAACAAGCTTTCCACCCCTGTCTTTCCAGAGCTGGGCAAACAATTTCTGGCTATAACCTGAGGTGGAATGATCTCTTTGCCAAATAAACTCTGCTTGTCAAACACTGCTGTGTTTACTTTGAGAGAGATTTAGCATATTTATTTAGCACAGAATACCTTCCTGCTAGAAAACCCTATAGCTTCAGCAAGCCAAGGCAGGGTTTGTAATATAAGGGTTGCAACCATAAGTGTGAGCATGTAACATCAGTCAGCATGGGCATTGGTTACAGGCCTTCTCTGTAAAAGAGGAAGTGTACAGGAATTTTTTTTTTTACTCCATGTTTTTCTTGTTTTTTTAAAAAAAATACAGTGCCCCCCTCCCACATTCACTGGGGTTAGGGGCACAGGATACCCAAGAAAGTGGAAAAACTGCAAATAAAAAAAACACTGAGAGAACACCTCTCTAGGAATCTCTAGGTCCTCCAGGGCAATTCTGCGGTCAAGTTCTGCCAAGAAGTTTACCATGAAATTGTGGTGGAGAACCTACAAATGTTTAGAGGAGTGTTCTCTCTAGGAATCTCTGGGTCCTCCAGCAAGACTTTTGGCAGAAGTTGACAATAGAGTCAAACGGGAGGACCAAGAGATTCCTAGAGAGAACATATTAATCAAACCAATAATCAAATCCACAAAAGTCAAAGCTGCAAATGTGGAAGGACAACTGTGCTCCCTGGTGGGCATTTGGAGAGCATTTATTTATTAATGCTATAGTCTTGTGGATCTCCAAGGTCTCCTGGGGGGGGGGGGGGAAGACCTTGAAAAAAGGAATTAATGAAATGCAAACCAGCTACAGGTGACACACAGCATCATGTCAAAGACATCATGTATCCCATGGAAATACCGCTTTACAAGCCACATGTGATAAAGTGCAGAATCATAGCAACCCATTTGATCCAGGCTGTAATGCCAATGCATTTTGTTGTGTCACATTTAAATTTTAAGTGGCTACAGAGATAAAGTTCTCAGTGAATATGGGAGGTGTGTTCCAATAATGACATTCAGGCAAATCTTGACCATGCTGAAGTTGACGGCTTTCATGGCCAGCATCCACAGTTTTTTGTGGGGTTTTGGGGCTATGATTTCTCTGAAGATGCCACGCACAACTGCTGGCGAAACATCAGGAAAAAAAACTCTTCTAGAACATGACCTCATAGCCCAAAAAACCCACAAAAAACTTCACCATGCTGTTTATATTGTAGGTTTAAAATATGTCCCCCCCCCCCTTCTGTTCTTTAAAAACAACCAGTTCCTGAAAGTCATGTTATTAACATACAATTTAATTGGGGCTGTTGCAAGTAATGCTATCACTACAGCAGCAGCAATACATTCCAACCTGGTATGCTTATTTGTAGCTTGTACATTTAGTCATATACATATTTTTAAAAACCCAGCTCTCCAGGTTTTCAAAGAGAGTGGCTTTGAGGGTAATTCCTTTGCAAGACATTTGATCAACTTTAATACAACCCTTTTTCATATTTCATTTTCCTTAAATTTACAGGGCAGCTTCTTCTTTCCCCCCACTTCATTGTGTTTGTCCAGTTGGCAAGGGACATGCAAGCCATTACTCGTTACATCTAATAGCTCCATCCACAGGAAGTAAAGCAAGGAGATTTGAGACTTTAGATTCCATTGAAAGGAAATAGATTAACTGCATAGGTTCCTCTAGAGAAACAACTGGATATTTTTCTCTGTTTCTCTGTCTGCATTCAGTTCAAGGATGTAGAAACAGAGTTGCTCCCAAGGTGCCACTGTGCATATAGAATAGTTGTGCATTTGCCTGTGCAATACTGTCATTGCATACCTTCGCAGATAAAAATGGGGATACATTTGGCCAAGCAACATCAGTTTAGTCAAGATGACACAGGTTATTAATCAGGAAGAACACACAAGCTAGGAGAGACTGCAGCAGTTTGCTTTTTGCATGAGCCTACTGGGAGGGACAAGATTTCCCCACTTCCTCTCCTGTTGAGTTGAGTGGAAACTCCTTTAAGACCTTAAACCCAGTTTGCAGCAATTGAAATCAGCTCTAGATGAAGGGGAAAGTGGGAGGAGGAGGAAAGAGGAACTGGGGCATTTTAAGAGCAGCTGAAAAGTGGGACAAGAAAAGGTTAATAGGGACTGTCCCTGCCAAACTGGAACAACCTGAGGAGAGTATTGAACATAAGAATTGTGTATCACAGTGGTCTCCAAATTTTTTCCACTTTCCTCTTCAGCGACAAATGCGGCACTCCCCATGCATGTTTCCTGATATCGGGTCTATTCAATACAAATTCAAAATCTCAGTTGTTGTTCCCTTTCCACACAGTGACCTTAGGAGCAACAGCTGAGCAGCTGGCTAAGCAGTGATGTTTGCAGCAAGGCCAGCCTGGGTGAGAGGCTTCAAGCTCACTGGTCAACTGGCTGCTTGGTTGCTGCTCCCTTTACCTCTGGTCATCCTGGGAGCAGTCACTGAGCAGCTGGCTGATGAGCAATTGAGAAGTCTCTTACCCACTAGCAAAGGCCAGTGTGGCAAAAGGCCACTCAGTCATTGCTCAACTAGCTGCTCAGTTGCTGCTCCCAAAGTGACCAGGTGCAATGGGAGAAGCTTCTCCCTGATAAGGAAGGACTCTCAGTCTTTCTTTGCAGGGGGACAAGGGTGCAGCTGGTATGTGTGTAAGGGGGTTTACAGGGGGCATATGCTCAGGACTGGAGACTGGCATGGATGGAGAAAGGGAGACATTTTACAGGAGACACTCCGAGGTGAAGGACCCTTTCCAAGAACTGACCCCAGATACTCCCTTCCCCAAAAACATGTCTTCCCCACACAGTTTCAAGTGCCCCCCTCCAATACACCAACATTGTTTCTTCTGCTACATCTTCTTTCAGTTTATCTGATGAAAGAAAGTAGGAACAGCAATGTAACCTGCTAGGCAAGTCCCAACAAAGCTCACAAAGCTTAAGCAGGGCCCCAAAATGTGAAAGCTCCTTTTGCCACCACTTCTCCCCATTGCCACATGCTCTAACTCCTTGCTCCAGTCAGTCAGTCTGTCCCAAAATGGTGCCACTCCAGGCCACAGAAGCAATACCCTGTGCCCGAGCCTTGCAAGTTTCCCACTACAGTACTAGCACATATGTGTTAGGCTAAGGGAGTGAACTTGCTTGAGTAGGTGAAAAGTAGGGGACACCACCATAAAGCAATCAGTGAGCCTCTTTTGTGGTTTTAAGGTACCCTGAAAAGAAATTTCATGCAACCCTCATCTTCACTATGGTCCTAAGAGTGGATGGTTCCCCTTGCCTTTCTTACATACCTATACTTTGACTGAAGTGCCCCTTACCACCCCCCCCCCCCAAGGGGGTGTACCACCCACTTTGGGAATCAGTGATGTAGCACAACTAATCCATGATTTGTAACTCTGATTTAGGATCTCAGTTTATATGTATGTACTTAGAAGTAAGCATGTTTACTCCATTAGCAACACAAAAAGGAGATTTTATTTTGGATTGCTAGTAGAGTTTAAATGTTATTTCCTGGACTTTATGACTTTTTAGCGTGATACAGACCAACACAAAGTGCTGGCCTGTGGGAAGAGTTAGGACACAGCATCCACCTACTGAGTGCCCTAACCCCACCCCGGGGCGCTATTTTGGCATGCACCAGTCCACATGGCATGCACCATGATGATATGGGCATCACAAAGCCACGCCGCCACAGCTATGGTACTCCTTGGAGGGTGCAAAAATGAGCCACTTTCTGTGACTCCTTTTTACGCTCTCTGGAGGCTGGATTGGGGCAGTGGCATGAAGTTGCCGCAGCCCCGATCCAGCCAGTAAAAGGGCGGTCTGTATAGCCCCTAAGTCTTTCAGAGCCCACATGGCCAAAAGGGAGGAATGGCCCCTGCTTATTACACGGATATTTCTCTGTACCATCTTAACTGAGAACAACAACAAAAGCTTGGGGGAAAATGTAGGCCTAGAAATCCAACATCTTCCTTTGTTTTCCTTTTATTTTTTAACCTGTATATTTTGAATACTTTTGCCTGATGAAGAAGCTAGTGGTGCTTTGAATGCTTGCATTGTGTATTTTGTACATTTTGACTGGCCTCATGAAAGCATCCCACTTTTGCAGATTTTGTGTAAAAGAAGTTGTAGCATGAGATTTAGACTAGGACTATTTTCCATGTGCATCTGTAAAAGTAGATCTAGAGGTGGACCAGATGGAATGAAGGGGTGGCTTGAAGCTGCCCCACCCAAGATGCCTTGGGGCCATGGCAAGCACTAGCCACAGTGCCAATCCACTGGGAATCTGGCCCAAATAGGAACAGAAAAGATCCACTCCTATTTGGACCAGGTTCAAGGTGACCTGCTGCAGCTGCAGGGTGGCTTACAGGTGTGTGGCATCTAAACACCAAACTCCCAAGAGATCTTGAAGCCACCACTGTCTGACTGACTAGTTGGCCACACCCTCAAGCTGCTGGGAAGCTGGCTTTTAGAGCCAGTCTGTGCTGGCCCTTAGTCTAAGAAAGTTTATGCTACAACCTCTTTTGCACAGTTAGACTATAAGACCTAACTTGCTACAAGATCCCTTTGCACGCTTCCTTGTCTTATACTTCTATTTTTGCTCTTCATTTACAGACTAATAGATGACTGTCTGTACCTTAATAAAAGAATTCCTCAGAGTCATTTCTGCCTGAAGGTTGAATAGGTGTGTTTAATTAATTGTCTTCTAGGGAAGATTGTGCTGGTAATTTTTTAATCTTGGGAATCTTAACATAGTTCTGGAGAGCAATATGAGAAAGGGGGAAAATTATGATGCATATCAAGTAGGGGTGGGAATCATAGTGTCCTCTAGTTAATTTTGGATTGCAGATCCCAGTAGCCCTAGACATTATAGCCAGTGATGAATAATGTCATTTGTGTGTTGTTTCTATGCTGTTTTGCCTTCAAGTTCTTTCTGACTTCTGGGAACTCTAATGCAAACCTGCTCTGTGTTTTCTTGGCAAGATTTGTTCAAAGGAGGTTTGACATTTTGTTTTCCTCTGACTTTGAGAGAGGGTGGGTGCATCTAGGAGCACTCCATGTGGCTCTTTTCAAATCCAGGAGTCTTTTGGCTTAAGAAAATGGCCACTGGAGTGCTCCTGAAAGTGGCGATGCACCCAGTCTGTATTCAGATGGCAGATTCGGCAGCAAAAACCTTCCGATGAGATGAGGATGCAGCCCAAATTGAAATTTAAATCAGGAGAGGTAAGCCAAATTAATAAACCAAGCTACAAGGTCCTTAGTTTGGGAGAACTGTCCACACACAGTAGTGCAAATCTGAACATCTCTCCCTGTTGATTCGATAAGAATTACAAGTTGCAAAATCATACAATCATAGAGTTGAAAAAGACCCCAAGGGATCCAGTTCAACCCTCTGCCTTGCAGGAATACACAATAAAAGCATCCCCCGACAGATGGCCATCCATCCTCTGTTTAAAAACCTCCAAAGAAGACTTAGAAGCATAGAATCATATGATTCACCACACTACACACTCTACATACACTACACACTCATATGATTCACCACCCTTCACCACACTACAAGGGAGTATGTTTCACTGTTGAACTGTTCTTACCATCAGGAAGTTCTTCTAATGTTGAGGTGGAATCTCTTTGAGTTGGAATCTCCGGCATCCCTCCAGAGGAAAAACAGGTGGCTCCAGCCCACCCTTTCAGGGCAGTCTGCTGAGCCCCTATATTCCCATGTTGTTGTTGTACCTTAAAGTCATTTCCAACTTATAGTGACCCTAAAGCGAACCTACCATGAGATTTTCTGAGGCGGAGACCATCTTACTTGTTAAAGGTCATTCAGTGGGTTTACATGGCTGAGCAGTAATTTGAACCCTGGTCTCCAGAGTTGTCATTCGTACCACTGTGATATACGCAACTCCTTTATTAGTAAACTGTTTCTTTAGGCTCATGTTCATATAACTCAGAACACATCTATTTGGCAGAACCAAGATTCCTCTAAGCAGCTAAGTAACTTAAAGAGTGCCCTCTCCAGCAGTCCTCATGAATAAGCAGTAAACAAACCAGGGAAGAATGACTTTGCCACTCAGTTGCTTCCCTCTTCACTCTTTTAGCCCCTTCTTTTCTGCTTCCCACTCATGTTTCTCTGGAACGTATTTGTTTATGCTATCTTATCTTGTTGATATTAATGCTGGCATTATGCCTGAAATTGGTATGTGCCTATCGTCTTAGTAACACACACACATTCTTCAATACACAAAGCTTTCTGCTTTACACTTTATGCCTTATAAAAATGACTATTTTCATTTTCCAGAGCTTAAATTTCACAAACTGGTCCATAATCACTGTGCTACCTGGATCATGCTCATTTGCCCCAGCCTAGACCCTTTTTGATCTCTTTAAGGGGTTTTATGAAGAATGTGCAGTGTCTTTGGATAGGCTCTTCCATAAAACTCTAGGCAGCAGGCCCCAAGGAAATGACGGAATCATAGAGTTGAAAGAGAGCCAAAGGCCCATCCACTCCAACCTCTGCAATGCAGGAATACCCTCCAACTGTCTTGATTTCTCAAGGATAATCCAAGGTAATCCTCTGTCATCACACTTTTTCTGCTGTTTTGAAAATGTCCCAGTTTCTCTCTCCTCCTTGACTTCCCCATTTGTCCTCATAATTTCAATTGTTGCAAATCAAGTTCAAAGAGCAAAAGATGTTACATGAATTTAATTCAGCAGGAGGAGATGGGGGGCATAACCTTCCCCTTCCCATTAGGCTCATGTAAAAGCACACAGCTGCAGATTCATCTGGCTTGTGTGTTCTTTTCATTTATAACTTTTGACATCTTGTCCACACTCTGATGTTGCTTAACCACACATTCCCTGGTTTTCATCTGAGGAACTTTGAAGGGTATGGGTCTCTCTGGGGTGGTATAGACCTTCCAAAAGGGGTGGTCTCTACTTACCCAGAGAAGCAGCGAGATGGGGCCAGAGCTGCCTCTCCGGCAACCCCAGAGGCCCCATCTCGGCACTTCTGAAGGCTGCGGGGAAGCAGCGAAATGCTGTTTCCCCGTGGCCTGAATGCAGGGTGCAGCAGGTGTCCTGGGTGCACGCTACACCCCGCTCTCCCTGGAGGTGCCAAGGGGAGAAAGGGGCCACCGCCGTGGCCCCTTTCTCCTCTGGGTTCTTGGCGTGGCTGTCTAAAGACCGTGCCAAGGACCCGGAACAAAAAAGGAGTTCCGTTTCGGAGCTCCTTTTGGTACCACGGAAAAGGCATGCTTGGCACCCTCCCATGGCACCATTACATCAGGCATGCACATCATTGTGTAAATGCTGCGCGTGCCATGACATTCTTATGGCACATCCATATGGATGCCACCATTTTAAAATGGCAGCGCCCATGCGCTTTAGGGTTAGGGAGGGTGCAAACGCTGCGCCCTCTCTAACCCTAAAGATGCATCAAATAACCCTAATGGCACCTTATTTTGCCCATCTGTATTGGGCCTCTGTCTTTCCCTTTCTCTCCTACCCTTCCATTCTTCCTCTTCCTCCTTTTTAAACACCTGACTCTCTCTGCATAACCCCACCCTTCCAGATCCATCTGCTGCCTCATTCAGCTGTGGATGATGTTAGAGCTAGTTGGCTCTTGTTTCCTGGTATCACTCCTAGGCAGCACTGTTTCCCTTATGACACAGTTGCCTTCCAAATCGCTGATGCCATGTATGTGTCAGGTTGCCCCTCAAAGCCAGGTTGCCCTTTACACCACTGCACTCTACTAGCATTCTTATTACATCAAATTAGCTCTCTCCTTTACTGGGACACTTTAAAATTTAATCCTACTTTTTAAATTCTTCTTTAGGGCAGATTTCTGGATCAAATTGGTTTGAATAGTTATCTCAAGAAAAGCTTCCTGGATATGCACTGCATGGTATCTGTTCATGCTGTGACACAGAGCAGTCTGTCAAAACTGTCTGAACAGCAGGAACCTATTTTGGCAGAAAATAATTAAAATTGGCATTGATATTTCTAGACCACCTGGGGCTGAGACCTAGCTTGGTGAAGCATGTTTGTAAAGATGGCAAAAAGACAGTAAGAGAGATGGTGTAATCTTTGGATAAAAATTGGGAGGAGGGAAAGAAAGGCTATTCTAGCACCATAGTTGGTGGGGAAAAAAGGAGAGGGTAATATTTTATTTACTAGCAGATGACCTGTCAATGTGACTCATGTAGAAGAGATGGTTTATGTTAAACATGGTTTGTTGCTTATGCTGCAAATCATGCGGCAAGCAACCGTACAAACCACAGCTTGTTTTTGCTACTTCATGTCTGTTTCTCCTTTTCCCCTTTTTATCAGTTCTTATTATAATCTCAGAAGCTGAAGAAACAAGCTACAGACAAGATACAGTGCAGGTTTGAATGTCATAACAAGCCATGCTTTAAACAAAGCAGCATTCATTTATTTTTTTATGTTTTTATTTTTTTATTTAGTATTTTAAATTTTTACAAAAAAACCATAAAAACAAATTATAACATTCTTTCATACCTATATACTTTTTTTGCTTGTTCTTTTTTTTACCGAATATCACCCAGAGTCATTCCCATCTTTATATTCCATCCAAAATTTTAATTCATCCCGTGGAAGTAATTTCCTATCTTCTTTTGTTAGAACATTTTCAAACATTTTTTTCCAAATTTCATCAAATTCATTTCTTTTCCATAATCCCTTCTTTACCCTCAATTTACATGTTAATTTATCATTAATTGCTAATTTCCAAACTTCTTTATACCAATCTTCCAATTCTACATTTATTTTTGTTTTCCAATTTCTTGCTATAATTAATCTCACAGCCGTAAATTAATTTGTTATAAGGTTTTTCTCTTCTTTTTTCCATTCTACTTCATTATATAATGATAATAATACTATGTTTGGTTTTCTATCTATTTTTATATTCAAAATATTTTCTATTTCTAATATTACTATTTCCCAAAATTTTTGAACATATTTACATTGCCACCACATATGTATATACGATCCTACCTCATTACAGCCTCTCCAACAATATTTTGAGTTATTCTTATTTATATTATGTAATCTTATTGGTGTTAAATACCATTTCCAAACCAGTTTATAATAATTTTCTTTAATTCGTATCGACAAGCCATGCTTTAAACAAAGCAGCATTCATAAGTAAACAGCAAACCTGGTTAAGGTCTAATCAACAGTCTGTCCCCACTGCACATTGCAGGAGCCTTCTAAAATTATTCCTAAACAGAGCAGCAGGCAAGACTTGCCCAACTAGCATGGGGCAACAGGGTGCATTTATCAAAGGGGATCAGCAATAGGCAATGGTCATGAGGTGGAAGGATCCTTCTAATGCTTTTCAAAATCTTTTAGAAGTCTCCACCAATGTATGGAGGAGGCAGGCTGAGGAGTAGACCCCAACCCCTACTCAAGCATGTTGCCTGATTTGTTTGCTGTCTCTGGAAGAAGTTAGGCCAGTAAGCCAGTCACTAAAAATATCCAATCCTCAGTGTATAATTTATTGCCAAGCTGAATCCAAGTTGAGTTAATGAAGAGACTTGAATGCAAGTCAATTGACTCAAGCCATCATCTCTGCTTCTTCCCATATCTTTCATAACATGACAGCCATCTGATGCAATGTCTGCCACTAATTCAGATGCTTCATACACTGTCCCAGCATGTCCTTAGGAAAGGAGGTACACTGAATCAGCAAGAAAGCAAGGATAGCCTAAGCTCCAAGGGAGTGGGGGGAGAAGGAGTTGGCTTCTAGCTGTTTTCAGAAGCTGTGATGGGATCATCCGAGCATTCAGTACACTTGATCCTTCTGATGTGATGAAAGGCAGTGTTGCACAACTGAACCAAAACAGCTAAAGTACAACTGAAAGCACAGCTGGATCCTCACATGCCTCAATGTGCGATGTGTAATACCTCTCCAACCACAACCCCCTAGCTGTGCAAGTGAGTAAACATTTTCAAATTGATAACTCCAGGTGCACTGATCTTCCTGACTGGGATGCATCATTCGTATCCATGCTCAAGATGCTCTTTCTTGTTGAGAATCAGAAAGCATATCAGATCAGGAAGATTAGTGCACCTAAGCTTCCACAAGGAGCTCTCTGTTTGAAAATATTTAGCCATTTGTGCAACTAGGGAATTGTGTGAGCATAACAGCCCAAATGGGTCCTGGTTCATCAATCCTCTCTCATGTATTGCAAAATTTGATAAGCTGCTGGAAAAGGGCTGAAAGATAGAACAAATGCACATGGCAAAGAGCTGCCAGCACTCATGGGCAAACATAATTACAATTGGAGACTCGGTTCTTCAGTGGTTTACAGCAGCCTGGCCATCTTGCATTGAGTTAATGAACTGTAATAGGAGAAAATCTCATGCGGAGATGAAGTCTTTTATAGCCACATGATGCATAAACAGTCCCAGAAACCGAGGACAATAACCTCCAAGGGAAGAGACAGTCTCTTGGCTCAGAGATACTTTTAATCTCTCCACCATTTTTAACAACCATTGTTAAAATCTCATCTCAGCTATCAGTAATTGGGAGACATCCAAAATATAAAACTAAAACATTGATCCACCCCTTCACAGCTGAACAAATAACAGTATGATGATGGGGGGGGAAATATCCTGGCCTCTTGGGACTTACATCTTTGTAAATGGCCTTATGTCTACACAAAACTGAAATGTGCAGTTTCAAAACATCCATATTTATCCATGGACTGCTGTGACTTTACATCATATGGGTATTTGTTGTGTCATAATGGAGTGACTGATGTCTCATGGCACAATGTCTAATAGACACCAATGTGGAAGAGGGTTATCCATAACACGCATCTATACACTGGCTAGGACAGCAGCAGTGTCTTTTTCACATTGGAGTATTCTTGCTATAACCTCAATGTATGTCTTCATAATTGGAGTAGAAAGCTGATATGGTAGTTTGACTGTTGGGGCTCATTCCCACTATGATTTAAAGCGAATTGCTGATCGGGTTATATGTGCCTCATTCCCACTTGAAACCGGTTTCAATCCTACTGAAATCAGCTTGCATCTGAGAAAGTAGACCAAGTCTATGAAAACTTATGCTACAATGGTCCAAAACACACTGCAGAAATTTTTTTGATATTGCTTTAACTGCTCAGTGCTAAGGCATCCTGGGAACTGTAGTTTGTTGTGGCACCAGAGCTCTCTGATAGAGAAGGCTAAGTAAATGTCTCACAAAATCACAGTTCCCAGAATTCCCTAGCATTGAGCCAGGGCTGTTAGAATGGTTTCAAACTGGATTATTTCTCCAATGTGTTTTGGATGAACACCTTTCACCCAGTTAATCTCAAAGATCCCTTTGCATAGTGATAATTGAGACTAACATGGCTGTGTCTCTGATTCCTAGGAGTGAGGGTTAGTGTTCTTTTTGGTTCATTAATTCTAGCTTTACTCTGTATTTATCATTTTTGTTATTTCTTTATTATTTTGCCTATGTAATACCTTATGTTTAATGCTGTGGGAAAACAGCATCATAAGCAGCTAACCAACTGTCTTAAAAAATAATAGTTAGCAGAGGAAGAGGATGATGTTGTATCAGCTTGCTGCCGGTGTCAGCGATGAACAGACTTTGAGTGGAGATAGCAACCGTAACTGAGGCTAGAAATTAGAGATGCTGTCAGAATGTGCCATGGAATCTGTAGTACAGAATTTTCCATGTTCTGGAGAGGTGACACCATCATGATGCAGGGCTCTTTGTCTCAATGACATTTATGACTGGATTGAGAGACTACACTGCACTCTAAATTTATGGAGACATTTATATGTATGCCTGTCAAAGACATTGCTGTATATTTGAAAGTGATGGATGATGATGAAAGAGAGACAGATGAAAGAAAAGGGAGGAGAAGCACGTTTCTGGGTATAGAACAGCACAAAAGAGGCTTTGCATTAACTTGTCTTATGGGGGGGGGGGGAATGCCCTATTATTTTCCACCCACAATCTCTTGTCTTGGGGCAGATTATGTTTGATTCATGCATCACCACTCGAAACACAGATGAATACAAAGGAATTCAAAGCTAGACTTTTGAGAGCTAAGCACTTCAAACTGTCTACCTGAATGGGCAACATCTCAAAATTCCTTCTTTAATCTCTCTTTTTTAAAACAATCACAGATAGGGCCATGCATACACCAGAGACATCTGAAGAGAGCTACTGTGTGGAGATGCTTCTCTGCTAATCGAAAAAAGCTTTGAGCCAAAAAACTGGGATGCTGGACTTAAAGGGAAAATGTGGTCATCACAGATATAAACAGAAACCTAGGTGAACAGAGAGAACCAATCAGATGCAGTAGATTCACTAGATTTCACTAGATTCACCATTGTTACTTTATTTGATAAGTATTGTTGCTGTTGTTGTTGTTTGCCTTGTAGTCATTTCTGACTTCTGGCGACCCTAAGGTAACCCTGTCATGGAGCAAGTTTCTTGGCAAGTTTATTCAGAAACTCTGTGGTTTGCTGAGGCTGAGAGAGAGTGACCTGCCCAAGGTCACCAGTGGGTTTCCATGGCTGAGCTGAAATTCAAACCCTGGTCTGTAGAGATATAGTCCAACACTCAAACCACTATAACCTTCTCTATAAAATGAGGGAAATTGCAAAAAGGAAGTTGAAAGGAAAGTCAAAAGGGTCAAATTTCTCCAGATTTCTAGGGGCCTATGTATGGAAAGATAGAATCTTAGATTTGGAAGGGGCCACAATGTCTATCTTGTCCAACCCTCTGCCATGTAGGAAGACACAACTAAAGCACTCACAAAGGATACCATCCAACCTCTGTTTAAAGATTTCTGAGGGGGTCTATTTCACTATCACAGAGTTCTTCCAGTAAAGAATCTCTTCGTAATGTTTAGGTAGAATCTCTTGCAAACTGAATCCATTGGATCATGTTCTAGTCTCTTGATCAGCAGAAAACAAACTCACTCCATCTTTTACACGACTTCTCTTCAGATATTTAAAGACGGCTGTCATGTCAACTCTCAAACTAAACATCCCCAGCTCTCTAAGTCATTCCTCATAAGGCTTGGTTACCAGACCTTTGATCATCTTGGTTGCCTGTCTCTGGACACATTCTTCTAGAACACTGATGGCCAGAACTGGACACAGTATTCCAAGAGAGGTGTGAAAAAAGCACAATATAGTGGCACTAACACTATTACTCAAAAATACTTTAGTAGAAGCTTGGCTAGAATGCATATTCCAGGTCAGAAACCAGAGTAGAAAATTCAAGAAATCATGAGCTTGTCTAACAAGCAACATGAAAAAGCTAGATTCACACACACACACACACACAAGATTCAAGGCAATATTTTAGTTTCATCTCTACACAGCAGACCTCCTTTGATAAAACTAGGTTTTAAAAATCAATCCAAATGGCTCCTGGTGTTTGAGACTTTTTAAAAACTGCTATTGATTCACTCTGAACTGGGTTTTTAGTGATTCTCCTCTAGTGGGTCTAAATAAATTTCTCATGTCTCCAGTGACACTGAGTTTGCTCCCTGAACTTGAGGATGTGCCTCTTTGCATTTCCACTGTATAGAGATGAAGGGACAGCATCATCCCTTGAATTAACAGGTCTGGCATAAACATAGCAGAATCATCCCTGCTCATATTGTAGCATAGAAAACAGTGCAAAGGCAATATTTCAAACCTGATAATAAAAGTTTTACCCTGGGGGTTTCTTAGATATCCTCATTATTTCTTTTGCCTTTCTCTTTCAAGTCTCAAATTGAATGTCTAAAAGTGTGCAGGGAAAATAAAGTTGGAGCTTCTCAAAGGCATTCATTACTGTAAAAAGGGACACCCCCTCCATGTCTTTATAGTTATATGATTTTTCCACATTGGCAAGGAAGTAATAGTGAGACATAGCCCTTTGACAGAATGATCTAAAGAGGAGGTGCAGAGAGAATCTGTGGTGGAATAAATGACATATTCAAAGACCTCTGGCATCAATGAAAGAAAAAACAAATATGCCAGCTCCTGAGCTTGTATCATTTGTAAATTGTAGCATAACAGATTTGTAATTCTCACCACAGCTATCTCTACTCCATTTGAAAAACATGTTGTGGAAATAGGAGGGCTTCAAATTCAAGGAATCCAAAGCTTCTAGAATGTTCCTTTTTGCTGATGCCATGGTCAGAGATTGAGTGGCGAAATGTCAAGAGCACATGATGCTTCCACATGAGCAAAGATGGATCTCCTTCCCTAGTCACAGATCTTCCTCACCATAACTAGAGAGCGCCTTGATATCCATGAGGCACCCTCTGAGAGAGTATTGGATTGTAGGCTTATGTAGTTAAGACTATAGGCCTATGTAGTTGAATAAAACTGCAACGCCAAAAGCTGTTTCCAGAAAACTACATGGTATTCTGAGCAAATTTGGCAGCTTTCATGTGGAAGATGCACATTTTCTCACCATTGTGTGTGTGTGTGAGGGGGGATTCTTAGTGTCTCAAGGCCATAGGACAAAAAGCTGATTTGTTATTCTCACCATCCATTGGAAGTTGGAAAATACAGATTTACCATTCTTACCTACATAGAAGAAATTTCACCAGCCTTTCTTATCTCCTCTTTGCTGGCATACATAGAACCATGGAATTGGAAGATACTCCAAGGGTCTATTCTACTTGGGACTGAGAACAGGACTGAGTATGCAAGCGGCACATGTAGCACCTTTGAGACTATGTAAAAGAAGCTGTAGCATAAGATTTTGTAGATTTAGGAGCTCTACAGACCAGCCCGATAGAGCAGTGTCCTGCTGCCTCTTTCAATGCCACACGCTGTGGCTCTGACCTGGCGCTTTGCCGGCTCTAAAAGAAATGGCAAAATGCCGCCTCTTTTAGAGCCGGCAAAAAGACACTCTTGCTGTTGCAGTGACACTTTTTGGTGCTCGTTTTGGTTGTATAGATGCTGCGCCAAAGGAGTGCCATTGTTCAACAGAGTGCCATTGCTGTTGTGCTGTTGTTGTTGTGCCATTGTTGTAAAGGAGTGCCGTTGGTTGTATAGATGCTGCACCAAAGGAGTGCCATGTGGTTGGGCAACATGGGGGCAGTGTCTGGCATGCATTGTCCAAATGCCGTGGCCCCCACCGCCCCCACGCTGGCACTTCAAGCCAGTCTGTACAGCTCCTTAGTTACTCTCTGAGGAAGTAGACCAAGTCTACAAAACTTTATGCTACAACTTCATCTACATAGTTATTCTCAATGGTGTTATAAAATCCTTGTGTATGCTCATATTCTGGACTAGCATGACTATGTATTGTCAGGGATGATGGGAGTTGTTGCACTTTACCCAGGCTTAATTCCTCACCATCTTGGTAAAGTTGTGCTGACCAGTGTTGGCCAATAGTATGATGTGTTGCAAACCTTGTAGCAGAGTTACCGAGAGGCTGCTGAAGATCCTGACAACATCTTTCAGTGCTCTCTTTCCAGGAACGAAACGCCAGCTCTGTAACATCTGGAACTGTAGTCACTGCTTAACTCTTCTTGCATCCAGCAGTCAACAAACCACACGAGCTGTATTCTATAACTACCTTTATTTGCTACTTGTAGAATTCAACTGAACAAGAAAATAACAAACATTTTTGCAACACATTTGCTAAGCACTATTTTGCTATCCTAAGTAAACTATATACATCCACATCTTCCTCCTGCACAAGAAACTTAGTTTCAGCCAGGTTGGCTGTTCTCTCAGTTGGCTTACATGATTAAGTTACAAGTTCAGGTTACAAGTTGAGATCACACACACACACAATATCTCACCGGAACAATACAGAAATATTGCTGTTATTAGTTGCCACCCACTGGGTGTGTACTGGGTGTGTACAAACATTATCATTGGTCACCTTCACACTTTCCCATACTAAGGTCCAACCTCTTTTTATGACTCTATTTTTCATGTGATATTTTCTAGTGATGTTCATTGTTTACTTCTCTCGACCTTCTTTCCCTGAGCTTTGTGTTGTTTTTTCCTTTGTGTGTTATGACTATGTGTGCAGCTGTTGTTGTGTGTACGTGCCGCACCACACTGTATCATCTCAGACTGGAAATCTACAGAACTTTGGTTCTCACACATACAGCTTTGCATTTCAACTACTATATCTCCCATGCTCCATATCCTAACATGTATCTGAGTCAATGTGCAAATGACAAAACAGGATTTGAGCCAGTCAATGTGCATGTGGATCTCTGAAGGTATCACATAACATAGCAACTACACCTTACATATACAGATGTATCCTGTTAGTGACACTTTTGTGTTTTTGTTTAAGAACCATCCTGTCTTGCTCTGATCTTATTTAATGTATTTTCATCCCATCTGAACAGAGAACTTTTGAGGTAAGCCTG
Organism: Urosaurus nigricauda; assembly: GCA_034509955.1. Taxonomy (NCBI): domain Eukaryota; kingdom Metazoa; phylum Chordata; class Lepidosauria; order Squamata; family Phrynosomatidae; genus Urosaurus; species Urosaurus nigricauda. The sequence continues at coordinate 7,924,069 of JAOEGL010000004.1, forward strand.
TCTTTTGAAGTGGGTTACCAATAACAGAAACCATAATTAAAATGCCAGCGATCAATGAACAACAGCAACAAACTAAACAAACTGTGAACAAAATAAAACTAAACAAAATTGAAATTGATAACAGACAACTGAGTAGTAAAGGAGTACTAAAAGATCTTTCATAACAACATTAAAACTGCCACTAAAATCTGACATAAAAAACACTGTTAAAAAGACCATTAAAAAGCATTCTTTAAAAAAGCAATAAAAAGAACAATCAGCTAACTTATGAGGTCTGAGTAAATTGGGGGGGAAAAAAACCTTCTCCCTAAGGCTATAATAATATATATGAGGGGCTGACAGAAGATAAGTGTAGTAGCTACTGGTAGATCAGTGGATAATTTGCTACAGATCAGCAAGGGTTCAGAGCTTAGAAAAAAAAACTTCTTTTTGGACTACAACTCCCAGTGTGGAGGATTCTGAGAGCTGCAGAATGGTTCCCAACTGGCAAAGGTATAAGACAAGACATCCTTTCACTTTATCTGTTCGACTTGTTTGCAGAAAATGTGATGCAAACAGCAGGTTTGGATACAGAAGGAAGAAGGAATATCAATAATCTAAGATATGATGATGGCACCATACTACTAGCAGAAAATATTGCAGAGCTGGAACAGCTGCGAAGAAAGATCAAAGAAGATGGAGCAAAAGGAGGCTTAATGCTCAATATAAAGAAAAAAATAATGACCATGGAAGATCTTCACAGATTCAAACTAGACAATGAAGAAATTGAAATAGTAAAAGATTTCCCATACCTTGGGTCAAACATTGATTAGAATGGGGACTGCAATCAGTACATCAGAAGACTAGGAATGGGGAGGAAGCTATGAAAGAATGAGAAAAGATCTTAAAATGTAAAGATAAAAAAATGAGTACAAAAGTTAGACTCATACAAAGCACTGTTTTCCCTATTACCATCTACAAATGTGTTTGTTGGACATTGAAGAAAGCACATAAGAGGAAAATAAATTCATTCAAAATGTGTTGCTGGGGGAGAGTGCTGAGGATATCATGGACAGTTAAAAAGACAAGCAAATAGGTCCTAGAACAGATCAACTCTGAAATATCCCTGGAATCCAAGATGATAAACTTGGCTTCACAAGATGATAAAGTTAAAGTTGTCATACTTTGGTTGTATCATGAGAAGAAATGACTCCTTGGACTCTTCTGCTCTGTCCCAAACAAGGCACATGTGGACGCATGTAGATACACACCTGACTTATGCACAAATATGTCACCAACAGGATTCTGGGTCATACATAGAGTTCTACTTGCAGCAGCATCCTTCATGTCCTTGTGTATGTTGGTATTATTGTGTGTGTGTGTGTGTGTGTGTGTGTGTGTGTTGGAGTATGCCTTTGCCTAATGAACATGCTTTGATTTCAAAGGCTAGCATTCAGATTTTTGGTCTAATAGGCATGCTCCCTGACAATATGACAGGTTGGTTTTGCCCTCTCCAAACACTTTGCCACGTCTGTGTTTGGTTATTTAAAATGGTGTGGCTTTAACTCCGGCCTATGTCTTTTCTGCTCCACACCTTCTAACCTTTATGTAGCATGGGAATTTTCAGTTACCTTTCAAGGATGAAGAGGAATATTTTTGTCATGCCTTGATTGGCTACTCTATGCATTACAATATTGATTCCTGTTAGCTATAAATTATTATTTGGCTACCTGGTTGAATGCTGGTCATATGTTACTACTGGAAGGATGAGGACACTTAGTCTCCTCCAGGTAGAACATGACATATGATCCCATAGATACTTATAAATTAGTATCATCATGTAAGTGGTTTGTATCTTTTCCATCCATCTACTAATCCTTCTGTGTGTGTTGTGTTGTTGTTGTTGTTTGTGCTGTTTTCACAAATGAAACTGATTAAAGTTTTGCCCAGTTTTGTGTAAATTGTGGGAAACTCAACAAGGACAGGGGAAGTACTTTTGATCACATTCTTATATTGGTCAGCAAGAATTCCTGCAATCTGGCAATTTCTTGGTATGTTTTCCTGATATGGTAGGGCACCATCTCTCTTAAAGAGATTTCACAAATATACTTCACAGCCCTACTAAGAAATCTATAAATATGTGAGTCTGATATCCTCTGAGGTATGAACTACTATGTACCATGTACTCCCACCAATGGAAGCCACATATTTGTGTTGTATACTTGTTGTTTAGTTAATAATGTGTGTGTTGATTTGTTTTTACGTTTGTTAACATATGTTTAATATGTGTGTTTCTCTGTGTTATTTGTAAGTATATTACTGAAGGTAGAATTGCAATAAAATGACTTTTTAAAAGAGTTTGAGGTAAAGAAGAATCATATTGAAGTGCATATCCATCATGATTCATTTCTAGCTCAAGATAAATAAAGAAATGATGTTTGTCATCTCATCAGAACTTGATTAGCAGCTTTCAAAAGAACAGAGAGATGCATGGAGCCAAAAATGCAGGAAATAGGAACTTGGAACCAGGGGCTTTCAGCTTAACAACACCGATATGAAAAATAGTGTTTTGATTATTCCGTTGAAAAATCACTTGCTTTGATTTGAATTATCAAATTGACATTGAATCTTACCATTGTTTACTGATATTTATAGTGCACTCTATCTCAAGTGGTGAAATCAGAAGCTTTGAAGCATTCAGCTATTTTGACTAAAAGTCTCTGAGCTTCCCACTCGAAGCTAATATGACCAGTAGACATGCTGAAAATTTCTGTCCAAATTCTAAGACAAATCCAAGGCTACATGAACAAAAGGCTCAGGAGTGCTATGATTCCAGACAGCAACATTATATATCTATCAAGCCACAACCTGAGTCAAGTAGAAGAGTCTTTGTCAAGAGACTAGCTCTTTAAATCCACACACAATAGGTTTCTGTGGTTTCTGTGGTTATTTACAGGCCTTCCTCCATTGCTTACACTGCAAAGAATACTTCAAGGACTGTGACACCAGTCAAGAGACTAACTCACTAGGATCACCCCTGTCTCTCCAGCACAGCAGTAGAAACTACAACAATACATCTCAGATTCATAAAAACAAGAACTCTACATAGACTCCCTTTGCATAGAACTAGGCTTCTACATAGAATGTTTCGGCCACCATGCCAAGGCAGAAATAATAAATAAGAGATGCAATTTACAGCAGAATCTCAGTCACAAGGAACAAGATGTCATACACAGCCTCAAGAAAAACCCTAATATTGTCATCAAAGAAGCTGACAAAGGAGGAGCTGTAGTCATCATTGACAAATTTGCCTGCATAGAAGAGGATGAGAGGCAACTGTCCAACACCACATTTTACAGAATCATATCTAATGATGCCACACTCACAGTTGATGCGTCCACATGCCACCAACACTCCTAGTTATGTGAAAGACACCACAGACTTCCTACAGAAAATCCAATCCATCTACAACCTTCCAGGAAACACCATCTTAGTCACTGTGCATGTGGAATCCCTCTAGACCAACATCCCACACAAGGATGGACTAAAAGCCATAAACAACTTCCTTCCAGATGGGTACTTATCATACCTAGCCACTCAGATCTGCCAATTTGTTCCTACACACAATTACTTCACCTTTTGTTACAATGTACACCTTAAAGTTAATGGTACTGTCATTGGCACACACATAATACCACAATATGCTAATATCTTCATGGCCAACCTAGAACAACATTTCCTTAACTCCTGCTCCAAGAAACCACTCCTCTAACCTGAGGTACATTGATGATATCTTTATAATTTGGACTCATGGAGTCACTTAAGACATTTCACCAGAGTTTGAACTTTCACTCCATCATTAACCTTAGTCTGGAACCAGCTACAGAACAAGTTCACGTTCTGGACACCATAGTACAGCTGCAAAATGGACATCTAAGACCACACTAGATTGCAAACCTACTGACTGCTACACATATGTACATGCCTCCAATTTCCACCCTGAACACACCACCAGACCCATTGGCCCTATCTAGACGGGCACAAAGAGGCACGAATAGGGTTTAAAAAGCCGCTTTTAGGGCTAGGTAGGGTGCAGCGTTTAGTCCCTCCCTAACCCAAAAGCATATGGGTGCCGCGTCCATACGGATGTGCACGCTGCATGATGACATGGCACCGCGGGAAGGCACCAAGCACACCTTTTCCGCAGTGCAAAAAGGAGCTCCAAAATCCTCCATCTAAAGGCTGCGCAAAGGACCAGGAAGCAAAGATGACCGCGCCAAGGACCCAAGGGAGAAAGGGGCCGCAGCAGCAGCCCCTTTCTCCCCTCAGCCCTGCCGAGGGAAGCGGGGTGTAGTGGGAGCCCAGGGCCCCCTCTGCACCCCACTTTGAGAGAGCCTCCAAAAGCGGTGACATGGGGCCTCGGAGGCTGCTGGTATGGAAGCCTTGGCCCCATCTCGCCGCTTCTTGGGGCGAGTACGGACTGCCCCTTTTGGGCAGTCTGGAAAGCCCCAAAGTCAACATCCAAGCCCTCCAATACAATCACATCATCTCAGACCCAAAGACAGGGATATCAAACTCAAGGAATTCCAGCAGGTATTCTTCAAACTACAGTACCCACCACATGAAATAAAAAAAAAAAAAAGAATCAGAAAGCAAAGGAGTCACCATCTTAAGCACTCATGGACAATTTTGGATTTTAGAGTGTTTCAGATTTCAGAATTCCAAATAAGGGATGCTTAACTTGTAGATTGTATAGAAATGTAAGATAGAGTGTAAATGTAAGATAGAGTGAGCATGCTGCTTCAAGGTTAGAATGCACAGTAGTGTATGTTGGCCCATTTGCATGAAATACGAACTGTGTGTGATAGAGATGGGTTTGCCTTTGTATCTTATGAATCCTAGCAGAAGTGTACATATTGATAGGCTCAGGTCTATTAGTACCTCATTGCATGGACCCTTTATTGTCTATTTTGATGTCCTTATAATTGAACATATTTGCATTGGTCAATTTAGTTGAAGCTTGGATAAGTTGCTTTCTTGGATCACAACTCTCAGATCCCCTAGTACTGATTATAGCTAATCAAAATCTATTCCAGTTAATAGTGGCTCTTCGAATAGTCAGTATGTATGGAGATCCTGTAGCAACTTTGTGACATATACTTATTATGTATAAAATTACTTTTGGGCTTTGTGTATACTCAGAACATACCAAACAGCTTTCTTTCTTTCTTTTTTTCCTTTTTTTAAGGCATGGAGGTTTCTTGGGTCCTCTTTAAATACACTGTAACAGACAAAGAAACTGGACATATCTATTTAGCAAAAATAAAACAATAAATCACATTTTGTCAACTTCCATAGCTATGGTTTCACGTATTTCTACATTTCATGCCCCTTGCCCCCGGACACACATCTCCTTTTGAAATTAAGGCTGCCATGGATACTAAAATAAGGCAGCTAATAAACACCACTTGTATCCACTCAGGAAGTAAATGTTGGCTATGTCAGATGGCTAAAAGACAGTGATTTAATTTGGTCATTCTAACCAGTCTGGGAGGAACAAGTAATTCTGCAACTGAGTAAAATTGAGAGTCCACTCCAAAGAAATGAATATAGGCTTTTGTTCAGTCCACCAAAATAGCAACCCAAATAAGGTATCATTATTATATTTTAGCTAATGTCCTTCAGCAAGAGTACACACACGTCACTGATGACTGCCTGTTGTGGTTTAATGGCTTGATTATTAGACAAAGACTGGGCAACCAGGATTCAGATCTCCATTCATCCATTAAAACCATGGTATCAGCTTGTGGCAGACCCAATCTCTCCATCCACCTTCCTCAAAGTGTTTCAAGGGTGATAAAATGGAGGAGAAGGCACTATAAATTAAATCTAATGGTTAGACCTGACCAGGTTAAGTGGTGATACGATAGCCCTATTTAAATATTGGAAAGGGGTGTCATATTGAGCAAGCCTGATTTCTGCTGCTCCAGAGAATAGGACATGGAGCAGTGGATGCAAACTATGGGAAAAGAGATTCCACCTCAACATTAGGAAGAACTTTCTGACAGTAAGCACTATTTGACAGTGGAAGATGCTTCCTTGGGGAATGATGGAGACTCCTTCTTTGAAGGTTTTTAAAGGGGGCTGGGTGTCTATATGTTGGGAATGTTTTGATTCTGTGTTCTTGCATAGGAGAGGGTTGGACTTGATGGTCTTTCTGGTCTCTTCCAACTCTATAACTCTATGATTCTATTAGCTGGTCCATTGATTCAGTAGAACTTAAATAAGTGTTGGCTACTCAAATTCTTATTGATCCCCTGGCACTACTTTACTTGGGACTAACAAATCGATTTACGAAAGGTGTGAGAAGCATGTGGTCTTTGAGATGCTGTCAAACTGTAACTCCCAGCAGTCCTCACCATTCTCTTTGATGTCTGGGAAATGAAGTTCAACCACATCAGGAGGGCCTCATGATTCCCGTCCTTGAGTTAGTCCATAATATCTCATGTTGACATTGAGAAAAATAGATAGATGGATGGATGGATGGATGGATGGATAGAGAGATGATAGATAGATAGATAGATAGATAGATAGTAAATAAGTTATTTGCCCAGTTATAGCCTGTGGGAAGCAACAACTCTCTCAGTGCTTTGGCAAGAAAACACTATTTTGAATTAGGAATATTTGCCTGTCTCACGCAAGAATGAATAATTTCTGTAGTTGTTTGTCCACTGCAGGAGAAAATATTTTGTACAGTATTTTCCCCCATATTATAATATGCCAGAAATAATTCTGTGTAAAAATAAACATGGTATGCCTTCTGCACAAAACAATCATATCTGTATCTGCTCAGGATAATCCCATTCTCTATGAGCAGAGGCTCCAGGTAAGTTTCGCCTAGAGAAGAGAAGATTAAGAGGTGATATGATAGCCCTGTTTAAATATTTCAAGGGATGTCATATTGAGGTTGGAGCGAGCTTGTTTTCTGCTGCTTCAGAGAACAGGACCCGGAACAATGGATGCAAACTACAGGAAAGGAAATCCGACCTCAACATTAGGAAGACTTTCCTGACATTAATAATAATAATAATAATAATAATAATAATGATGATGATGATGTTTTATTTATACCCCGCTCTTCAGCCAAGACTATCAGAGCGGCTTACAATTTGTTAAACAAACAGCTTCATTTACAATTGTAAGCTATTTGCCCCCAACAATCTGGGTACTCATTTTAGCGACCTCGGAAGGATGCAAGCCTGAGTCAAGCTTCAGCCCTTTGCTGGTCTTGAACTCGCCACCTTCTGGTTTTGAGTGAGTGGCTGCAGTACAGGCATTTAACCACTGCGCCACCAGGGCTGTTAAGAGTTGTTCAACAGTGGGACACCACTTCAAAGAGTGGTAGAGTTTCCTTCTTTGGAGGTTTTCAAACAGAGGCTGGATGACAATCTGTCAGGAGTGCTTGGATTGTGTGTTACTGCATGGCAGGGGACAGGACTGGATGGCCCTTGTGGTCTCTTCCAGCTTTATGATTCAGTGTATCTATGATTCCCCATCACACGTATGCAAACAGCAGGAGAAAACTGTGCACAGTTCTTCCTGCTATTTTATTCTTTCCAATGGGGTTTCCTAAATGTGGAGAAATCCTTTTCTTTGATTTTCTGCTAAAGTTGTATTTATTTGATAGAACAATGAGACTTGTAAATGACTCCAAAAGCTGTACACATTGTTCAGTTAAACACTGAAGGAGAGCCAATAATTATACTTGGGAGGGTGGTGGGGACAGCAAGAAGGGCCTCCCCAGCAGATCAATATCTTTTACCATCTTGGTCATCCTTCTCTGGATACATTCCAACTTATCAATATCCTTCTTGACCTGTCATGCCTGGCCATAACTGAGCAGTATTCCAGTTGAGGTCTGACCAGTACTCCAGCTGAGGTCTGGGGGAGGAGGGAGGGCAAGGGGATTTTAAGTTGACTGTGATTTTATAGTATTCTGTTTTAATAATTGCCAAAATCCACTTTGATTCCCCACCTGGAAAAGGTGGAATAGAAATCATCATCATCATCATCATCATCATCATCATCATCATCATCATCATCGATTAATAGAGTATTATTGCAGATTCCCTTGATCTGAACATTATACCCCTATTGATGCAGCCTAGAATCACTTTGGCCTTTTTTGGCTGCTGCACTACACTCTTGATAGTCTGCTTAAACCCCTAGTATTGATTTGTATCAGTGATTAAGTGTCATTTTTTATTGCAGGGTTTAAGTCACAAGTATGAATAAAATTCACCACCTGGATAACATTGGCATAGAATAAAGATTTAAAAATTCAAGTAAGGCTATAGAAGGGTTTGGGGTGAGTACTCAAATTTCACCTGAAGCTAGTGTCAATGAAGTTTCAGTGATACAACAGTCCTTTTTCGCACATGTACATGTGTGCTGGTGATGTGGTCAATGGAACAGCATTATATATAGCACATGGAAATAATACCATCCTGCAATACAAGAAAATGGCAGAAATCAGCATGCTAATCCTCATGGTGGCAGCTCACATTTGTCTCTTCACAGCCCTTGGGGAACAGACCAGCTTCAGACAGAATTTTAATAAGGTACATGATGGCAGAACAGCAGGTTGAAGTATCAGAACATCACATTCTGTATCTTTACACACCTTTTTACATATACATATATATTCCAATTTCCTTTTTAAAAATTTAATGGAATTATTATAATAATTATATATGATATGAGTTTTTTTTTAACTATCCTAAAATTTTCATGACTTTGCTTAAAAGCCTGACCAGAATATCTAGTAGTCAAGCATTTCATCCAAAAAAACTTTTTACCATCTCTTCACGAGGCCCTGTCTGCATGGGCAAAATAAAATGTCATCCTCCTGTCCTCTCCACAAGGACAGTTTTGGTACAAATAGTTTGTACACTGCCTGTCCTATTCATCACTGAACCGGAGTATAACCTACTTCTAATGTATTTAAAAACTTTACCCTTTGCTTTGGATCTTCCCAAAAAATCCAGAGCCCTCTGTTGCAGACAACTGTTTGCATGCATGTCCCTCTCTGCCACATGGTAGAGCTATCACCATGGGGCAACAGTAGCTATGAGGTCAGAATGAGGCAGTCATCACTGTGTTCAATGCAGGGTGCCTCGTTCTGTCCTCATCATGTTGGTGACCATGACAGGTGGCACAGTGGGATGTGCATGTGAACAGCTGCATAGCGCCATAACAGAGAACCTTGTAATGGGAGGATGTCAGCTCCAAGATCAGAATACTCCATGCTGCTCCTGGAGTATTATGGCCCATGCAAACAGGGGCTTAAGTCCCCAGCTTGCATGAACCTGCAGTTTGGACATTTCTATCTGTTTCAGTCTTGCAGCTAACAGTCTGTGAAGATGCAGAAAGGAACAATGAAATGCAACCTGTCCCTCACAGTTTCCTGTATCTGAAACTGTTGCATTATTGTGAAAAGGTCACAAATATTATTACTACAGGACCAGTACTAAGTTTGATAGCATTCTCAAAATGTTTAATGTTTTAACTTTATAAATCATTTAATCACTTTTTAAATAACTCTTAAATTTATGCTTTTATAAACGACATGGTGTAGATTTTATCTGTTTTGTTTTTATATGTGTTGTTAGCCACCTTGAGTCCCATTATTGGGAGAAAGGTGGGATATAAATAAATAAATAAATATGAATGAATGAATGATATGTGAATTGTTAGGGAGGCAACCTCTTGTCATCCACCATTTTTGTTTTTCCTACAGTGCTCTAGACATCCAGGAAGAAACAAAATAGCAGACACCTTTCCTACCTACCCTATGCATTGCCTGACTGATCAAAGGTATTGTTGGGAAAATAAAATGATGGCTACATGGAAACTCTGGATGCTGGCAATGAAGCCATGTAGGGAAAAGGAGAGAAAATGAAAGCAAAACAGAACAGTCACACTTTAAAAAGTATTATTGTTTCAAAGGATGCTGCAAGCTGATGCCAGACCAGTATTATGTCTTTAGTTCAACATTTATCATATCACTTATGTATTTTTCTCCTTGTCATCCTCTTTTTTGCTTGATTTTGGTTTTGCTTAGCATAGTGCCAAAATGGAGGGGGGTTGTTTTTAGCGCTTGCATATTTTGCCCCATGTAGCAAACCCATTAGAAAGCCAGTGTGGTGTAGTGGTTTGAGTGCTGAGTGTTCAATTCCCTGCTCAGCAATGGAAACCCACTGAGTGATCTTGTGTAAGTCACACACTCTCAGTCCCAGAAAAAAACCTTGATAGGTTGTCTTTGGATGCCATCTGCATCATGAAATCTACTGTCTTTTGCTATTAGAAGTAGCCCTCTTTAAATATCTGAAGGGCTTTCATAACTTTAGCAACAGATTCCTAATGTGTTGGACAATACGACTCTTGGAGTTCCTCTACAATTTCATGATTCTATGCTATATTTCTTTCTCTTGTTTGCAACTTCTTATCATTGCTATGATGTTCCTACATACAAAGATTTAATGTTTTAATTGTCTGCAAGTTATTGTATATTTTTGTCATGAAAGCGGATTTATAATCCTATGGACAGATATTAAAGACAAAAGAGACACAATAGAGAAATTGAAAAGAACAATCTGATCATCTTTTCTGCTGCCTTCACAATGAACAGTCACAGTGGCAATTGTGCATTGCACCACAGAGGTAGGAATGTGGGAAGAACCAGGACATGTTACTACCAGATTCATGCTGGTATAACTTACTGAACATCCTGAGAAATCTAAACTATCACTGAAATGAGCTATTTGGAGTCCCTGTTTGGGAGAAAGGAAAGATATGAATCAATCAATCAGACAAACAAAACAAAACAAACTGAAACAGAAATGGAAAGCGGAGAGATAAAAAAACAGAAGTGCTTGAGAGACTCTTCATTTACCATGAACAAAAATAACCAAGTTGAGGCTTATGCAAGCTCTGGAAGTGCTTGTTTTGATGCCTCTTCCAAGACATATGAAATTCACTCCAGATTTCAGCCAGAATGTTTATACTGTACATGGGTAGCTATGTTGCCCATGTAGCAAAATCCTCAAAAGAAGTCACTAAAGCATTGAAACCTCCCATGATGTATTTTCTGCATTTTGGTAAATAATGGATCTTTAGAGGAGTTTGAATTTTGTTCTGTTCAGCCAGGATGCTGTTTAACAATGGAGGAGTTTAAAGATCTATGGGTATAGTTAAATTGATGAGGCAACACTAATGATAGCAGGGTTTGTTTTTTTAGTAGCCTAAAAACATGAGCCAGTGTGATTTATTGGTTTAAGTGCTAGACTGGGAACCTGGGAGAGCAGGATTAGAATCCCAACTCTGCCATGGAAACCCACTAGGTGACAATGGAAAGTCACACTCTCTCATCCTCAGAGGAAGGCAATGGACAACATCCTGGTGGCCCTGATGGTACAGTGGTTAAATAATGCTGGTACGGCAACCATTCACAGCCACAAGGCTGTGAGTTCGATCTCAGGCAGGGCTCCAGGGTCAACTCAGCCTTGTATCCTTCCATAGGTTTCTAAAAGGAGTATCCAGCTTGTTGGGGACAATTAGGTTACACCTTGTAAACCACTTAGGGAGTGCTTAAGTGCACTGATAAGCGGTATAGAAAGAAAGTGCTTTGGTAGGATCACCATGAATCAGAGTCAACTTGAAGGGACCTAAAATCAACAACAAATCTTTTGGTTGCACATTGGATTGTGCATTCAATTATGCATTTACTTATGTATTTGGTTTTGCAATGTTGCCACTCAAACACAAGAAACATATAACACACTGAACTCTGAACTTTACATGAGGCGTTTTATGTAACCCTATTGTAGAATCATAAAATCACAGAATCCTAGTGTTGGAAGGGACCACACATCAAGTCCAACCCGGACCATGCAGGTACACTGTCACAGTACTCACAAGATACGGCATTCCCAAAATATGGCCATCCAACCTTGGCTTAAGATCTCCAAAGAAGGAGAATCCACCAACTTTTGAAGCAATCTATTCCATTGTGGAACAGTTCTTATCATCAGAAAGTTCTTCCTAATATTTCGGCAGAATCTCTTTTCTTTCAATTTGAGCCAACTGGTATGTATTCTAGTCTCTGGAGCAGCTCAAAACAAGCTTGCTTCATCATCAACATGGCATCCCTTCAAATATTTAACAGTGGCTATCATATCATCTCTCAGTCTTTTCTTCTCCAGGCTAAACATTCCCAGTTCACTAAGCCATTCTTGATGGTTGCCCTCCTCTGAACATATTCCAGCTTGTCAACATCCTTTTTGGACTATGTTACCCAGAACTAGACACAGTACTCTTGGATGTTGTCCAGTGTTTCCTTGTTAATCCAGATGACATCTTGCAATGGTTCTTCTTAAAATATCTAGTGATGCAGGTTCTGCAAGGAAAAGGTTGGGGTGGCGAGGAAGAAACCTAAGATCTTTGCTTAGGTTTGGCTTTCATTTTGGGAGACAAAAGGTGGGATATTTAAAATAAAATAAAATAAAAATACAGTAGACTCACTGAACCAATGAGTCAGGTTCCATTGATTTGATAGAGCTACTCTAGTTAGTTGGGACTAACAACTGAATGTCATCAACAGGGAGTGAAAGGACAGGCCTAGCAACACCATCGAGCATGGCCTCAAGTAGAAGAGCCCTCCCTCCATGACAACACCGTCTGGCCTAGGGGGGAGTGAAAGGATAGGCCTACCAACACCATCAGGCCTGGCTTCAAATAAAAGAGCCCTCCCTCCATGGCAACACCATCTGGCCTAGGAAGGAGTGAAAGGACAGGCCTATCAACACCATCAGGCCTGGACTCAAGTTGAAGTGCCCTCTCTCAATGACAACACTATCTGGCCTAGGAGGGAGTGAAAAGACAGGCCTAGCAACACCATCAGGCCTAGCCTCAAGTAGAAGAGCCCTCCCTCCAGGACAACACCATTTGGCCTAGGAGTGAGTGAAAGGGCAGGCCAAACTCCATCGGGCCTGTCCTAGATTAAGAAGCAGAGACCTCCCTCGAGACCATCTGCCTTGGTCCAGGCCTCAGAGGGAGAGAAGAACTGCTGGACCTGATCCCCTTCCCCTCCACCATTCCCTTCTCCTTTTGTGTCGTGTCTTTTTAGAATTTAAGCCTGAGGGCAGGGAACCGTCTAATTAAAAATAATAATTGTAAGCCACTCTGATAGCCTTTAGGGCTGAAGAGCAGGGTATAAATAATAATAATTATCATCATCATCATCATCATCATCATCCCCAGGGTTTACAGAAGTTAACAAAACTTGCAACTTTTTTCAATAATTTTCACAGGTACCTCAGGCCATTTAGGAAGATGGGCTTTTTATCTCATTCCATCCAATTCCTGCTGAGTTCACATCAGAAACGACAGGCAGCACACATGCTTGATAATTGAACCAAATGAATCTCACACCAGAGAAGGTATTTTGCAATTCTTTTGCACTCAACAGCAGACTAGATCTCTGCTGATTTACTCCTGATTGGGAAATTTAAATGGTCTACTTGAGCAGACAAGGGGACTAAAGAAGGCACATAATGTGAGTAGATCTGATAACATTTATTTCCTAATTGCCTGTGCAGGGAGTTCTGACACAGAGTTCAGCCTCTTACTTTCATCTTACATCATCTAATCCAGCAATCTTTCTTGGTTTCCAAGGTATTAAAGAAATTTGTGATGGATTTTTCTGGCTTGTTAGAAACAAATAAGATTGGGAGTCTTAGGTGGTGCAGTTATCTCCTTTGACATCTTGATAAAGAAGCAAATAATGATTAATTAAAGACTTCCAGGCATTTAAAATTTCAAGCAGTTTTGCTAGAGATTAGGGATAGGATTGTCTCGCTGCTGCAATTCCGTGGTTGATAAGATCCCACAAATATGAAACAGGGCTGGGAAGCATATTTGACATTTGGAGGAGGGAAAATAGTCAAAATACATGTTTCTGAGTGTAGAGAAATCCTGATGAGAAGAATACGGGACTGACAAAAAAATTGCATTTCAAGGTTTTTTTTCTGTGAAAAATTCACATATTGCACAAAAACAGCATTTTTCTTTGAAAGAAACAGCATTTTCTGTGTGAAAAACAATATTTCAACGCAGAATACTAATATTATTAATACTAATTCCTAGACATAAAATGTTGTTTTCTGTGCAGAAATACCAGTTTGTTTGTTTGTTTTATAAAACAACCATGTGTAAATTTTGTGGCGAATAAATCTCAAAATACAAATAGTCTTTAAAAACTGTAATTTTCAAAGACTTTCTTGCAGTGAGAAGAAAATTGCTGAAAGTAGTTGGAAACTTTTCAGAAGACAAGCGGTGAAGACTTATATCCCTTATATGGACAACATTATGTATTCTGAAAACCAACAATTTTGGGGGGGGGGGGGAATAAGCAAGATGCTAGGATACTTGGGTCATGCAGAAACCATCAGGTAACATAGGAACCTTCAGTGGACAAACGGCACACAACACCTTTATGGAAGAATGGTTTGCTTTTGTCGAATACATAAATAAAATCTCACAGTATTTGAGACCGTAATTGTATTAGATTCTGGGAAGACATCCTACGTGTCAAAGCTTCTAAATCCATTGATGAAAATACTGTTCTTTTTTTGACCTCTTAAAAATGATAGAGTTAGCTAATAACACACTCTAAAGAAAAAACTGGTGTATATAATGGTCACTGATTGTATTCCACTTGTTTGGCAGTTAATGAATTTCAGTGTTAATTTTATATTGATTAAAGTCCAGTATTCATTCATTTATTTTTTTAAAAAAGAGCAAAGTTCTAGCACTTAAGATCTGAAGAGTGTATACAAAATCTCAAAAACTGCCGAGAGGAGGGGAAGGAGAAAGAGAGAGAATAGATAGATATCAAGCCTTGAGAAGAATCTAATTTTCTATTCAAATAGTCATCCCCCCCTCCTTTCATTTCTTGTACATGTTGCTTTTAAATCTTATCTCAGAAGAATCTTCTTTGGACAGCCATCCTTGTTTCTTTAAACACCTCCAATTTTTCCTCCTCATTGGAACTGTTGAAACTGTGCCTTCAATATTTCAATTTTAAAATACTCCCATCCATCATGAAATCTTTTCTCTTTTCAAAGACATAATTGTGTTAAACTGGAAAATCAGTATGCAAAGGGATCTTGTAGAACCTTTGAGACCAACTGAAAGAGAAAAGTTGGAATGAGCTTTCGTAGTCTTAAGTATACTTCCCCATGCATCTAAGGAAGGAGGCTCAAGTCTATGAAAATCCATGCTACAAACCTCTCCCTTTCAATAAGTCTCAAAGGTACTGAAAGATCACTTTGTATACTCTTTTCTGTTTTCGCATTCCTGACCATGGGGTGACTCCCAGTATTTTCCTAAGTTTATTGAAATCAGTTCTTATAAGGTTTATTCTTATAATATGTCGGACTATGCTTGGCTTCTTCTTTCTGCTGTGTAACAAACTCCAGGAGAACATGGGCACTCCCATCTAAGTATCCTGCCACATCCACCCTATTAACCAGGTCATCACTATTGGTTAGGATCAAATCTAAAATAAATGATCTCCTTGTTGCTTCTTCCACCTTCTGGGCAATAAAATTTTTGCAAGGCAACATATAGTGGGCCCTTCCCTTTTGCAGGGATCCGTTCCAGACACACACACACGCACACCCTGTGTAAGGTGAATTCCGCCTATGCTCGAGCCCCATGCAAATGAATGAGGCTCGTGCACGTGGTGGCACGGTGGTGCTCATGCTATGGACATGCGTGTCATTATCCCTTCTGGGAGGCACTGCCCCTTTTTCTGGTGCAGCTTTCAGTGTATGCTAGAAGCTGCTTAAGAAGTGCCTACATATGACGTGGGCGTACTGTATGTCCTTTGTGAATGTATGGTCATCTGTTCCAGGAATGCATCTCAGTCTATAGAGATTTGTAGTACACTCCCATAGTTACATCTCTCCCCCTTAATTTTTATCCGGATGCTCTCAATCTGGCTTCTGGGATTTAAGTGATGGATCTCTTCATATGTGTAAATATCCCTGACATATAATGCTACTCTCGTCCTCTCTTCCTGTTTGGTCTATTTCTCTGAATTAGTTTATACCCCACCATTATTACATTCCAGTCATGAGATTCATCCCAGCAGGTCTCAGTGATGCCTATTATATCATTTGCTTTGCTGGGTTAAGAGTTCAAGTTCATCTTGTTTATTTCCCATGCTCTGTGCATTAGTGTAGACACATTTAAGATCATGGGCCATTCCCCTCAGCTGCCTACAAGCATTTGAGGGTTTTGTCCTCCCAGTGTTGGGTTCCTGTACTATTTGCCTTGTTCTCTGTATAACAGTCAGGTTATTATTTCTAGCACTTGATGAAGTCCTGTCCTCAAGAATACTGTCTCCATCCCCCACATAAGTCAGTTTAAAGCCCTCCTGTTCAGATTTTCAGACTCTTACCAAAAACATTTCTGCCTGCTGCTGTGATGTGCTACCCATCCATTGCCAGAAGTCGATCTTCATGAAACCTGACATCATGGTTCAAGAGACAGTGGTTCACCTGCACTATTTTTCTTTCTTTTTGTGGCCCATGCCCTTCAACTGGGAGAAGAGATGATATGACAATCTGTGCATCTAGGTTCTTCAGCTTCCTATCCAGAGCCTCATAATCCCTTATGATATTTTGAAGGCTATGCCTTGCAGTGTTATTTGGTTCCCAAATGAACCAAAAAGGAATGGGGTAATGGTCAGTGGGCTTGATGAGCCTTGTCAGCCTCTTCATTACATCACAGATCCTCCCCCCCCCCAGAAGACAGCACACCCCTCAAGACATTTTATCATGCCCAGAAACTACTGACTCTGTACCCCTCAGCAGGGAGTCCTCTACTGCCATCACATGTCTTCTCCAATGACCTTATCAGACGTTGGAAATTGGAGGTATAATCTAATGGCAAACCGAACGTAATCATGGGGTTTCACGTTATTGCGTATTAAAGTATCTCCCGCAATTTCAGGCAAAAAGGAAGTCATTCTGAACGCAATCATGGGTTTTACATTATTTCGTATTAAAGCATCTCACACAGTTTCGGGCAATGGGGGTCATTTTTGGGTAATGGGAAGTCATTCTGAATGCATTCTGAATGCAATAGGGATTCACGTAAATTCGCTAAACTAGCGAATTCACGTAAATTTGAATTGGCTCCAGTTGGTTCCATTTGCAATAAAGAGAAATTCCTCCTGTCTGATAAGGTCCCAAGATTTGGTAGAGGCCATTCCATGTGCCAAAACTGCCAAAGTCTTATTCAGCTTTTCTGAGGACTGACACTGCTGCTCCAGAAGAACAATCAGTAATGGCACACAGAAGCATAGGCAGGTGATGCCTCCATACATTAGAATTAGAATGCTCAGATTTATTTGAGCTCTGAAGCTAAAGCATTATAAGATCTAGTTGGCAAGGACTGGCCCTTGGAGGCCTGACTGGTGCCAAAATTGGTTTCTTTTCAGCAGGACTTTTCAGGTCAAGACTTTTTTTTCCAAATTAAACCTTTGGTGCCTAATTTACTTTTAAGTATGTATATGGCTTGTTGTTGATGATGATGATGTTGTTTTTAAAAACTTATTAAAAACTTTTAAAGCTTATTAAAAATTAGTTTGAATTCTTTAATATATTTTATCATCTTTAAATTATTTATTTATATTAGCTTGAATAGTTTACATTGTTTATATTGTTTTATCTGTTTGCTGCTCTGTGAGCTCATGACAAAAGGTGGGATAAAATATTGTAATAAATAAAATAAAATGAATAATATTAAGTTCCATTGCTTCTAGTAGTAAGACTAAAGTTTGATTGTGGAGTCTCTATCGATCTTACTTTTCTGACACCTTGTGGTGGTGAAGGACTGTGGTGCAGTAATTTTTAAAATGTGTTTGTCATAATAGCCTTCATGGCTGTAACTTTACAGGTGGTCCAAAACCTGCACCAATCCAGATCAGTCAATAAATCAGTTCTAGCTGTTTTGGTTTCCACTAGAAACATATCTTTTAAAAGAAAGAAAGAAAGAAAGAAAGAAAGAAAGAAAGGAAAGAAAGAAAGAAAGAAAGCTATTTGTAGAATGTAAGAGGGAGATATTTGTAAATTGTAGGTTGTGAATCTGTCATGCTATGTTAAGTTAGGGTGGGTTATATGTATATGTTTAAATGTATTTTAGATGTTTATGTGCTATGTGTTATGACTGTTATGGTTTTATATGTTTAATAAAATTTATTTTTAAAAAAGAAACAAATCTTTTATAAACCTAATGGACCTCACTTACCCATTCAACATGAAGGTACTCAAAATACTTTACAGGGGAGCAATACATTGTTACTTTAAAAATCGATCCATCTGTCAAACACAGACACACATAAATCCTGCTTTGTTCTGGACCAAACAGGATTTGAAATCTTTTGAAGTACATAAAACTGAACATTTTGTTTACTAGCAGGGGTTGCCACCATGCTTAGTCATTTTTATATATGTAACATTGATCCCCGAATACTCCAGATTCAATTTTTCTGCAATTCCTCTGATAAGGAAACATTTCTCGGGGACTAGAGAGGTCTCTGTTGACTGCCTCTTCACTGAAAAATCAATTTTTGTTCAAGTATTCTTGGCACATAATTGCAGTGTAATAATTACCATAATTCAGTTGGCATCCCACCCTCTGCAGACATTATACATCCTCCAAAAATGAGCTACATTTTCTCAAGACAGACTACTTCTGACTCCATTTGATCCTGTAAGGGAAGAATATAGAAATGTTTAGAATTGTGGATGGTGCATAGTGGTGCACAGTAATCACTTAACATAAAGGATTGGTTCAATAATGAAAAAAAAAGTAGAAAACTGACATATTCTTATAAGTATTAATATTGCAATCCATTATTATGCACCAGTGAACCTGTCTGCCAGGAAGCAAACTTCTTTCTATTCAGGTTGCCCTTGAGCAACTAGACTGCTTGATACAGACAGGAGGTTTAAATGGACAAGGTGGGCTTCTTAATATTTTAATTATTATTATTTAATGCATTCCAATTTAATTTGTGTTTTAATAGTATGAACCTCAAAATCATATTACCTCTCAGTCTTTTCTTCCCCAGGTTAGATCACAGAATCACAGAATCATAGGAGTTGGAATTGATTACAAGGTCCATCTAGTAGTCCAACCCCATAGGACTCAGCCTGGCTCCAAACACATCGACCTAGGTTTTTGGCTTTTGGATTTTCTCCCACCCCTCGATTCTTGCATCGCCAGTGGCAGTTGGTAGCATCTATGTCTATCGAGCAGGGAATCCACTGCAGGATTTCATCCAAACTTTAAAGAAGCTGCCCAAGGTGCTGAACTGTACTCCCACATCTCCACTCCAAAGGTTCAGTAACTTGGATAGCTCCTTAAAGGTCAGAGTAAAAGCCAAACTGGAATTCCCAACCCAATGGAAGCACAAAGCCACTCCTGTGGTAGTACTTTGCTTGGGAGTGTTTGGGAGAATTAATAAAACTCAAATCCTTTTGTAACATTTTGGTTGTTTTAAATAATGGATCCAACACAGATTTTACTTTTTGCTGCTACTGTTGCTGCTGATGACCACAATAATAACAATGAATATGATGAGGATGCTTTTCATTTATATCCAGGCCTGAGATAGCATGATGCAAACATGGCCTGCCTTCCTTCTTTCCTTCCTTCCTTCCTTCCTTCCTTCCATCTCCCCCTTCTCCTCATCCTTATACATAACATTTTATATATGGCATAAATACAAATATATAATGTGGCATCATTTTGTTACCTCAAGGTTTGGATCCCCAGTATCACTTCTTTTATATTTGATATCAATATTAAAAAGGAACTTTGCAAGGATAACCTGTGAGTGACTTGGAAATGCTCCCACAGCAAGACATCTGGCCTAGATTACTTGGCTCCAGCAAGGGAAGAAACAAGTCACTTACTACCATGAGATCAGCCAAGACAGCAGCACAATCCCTTTGATCTCTGGAGGGTGATGATGGGACTCAGGTCACAGCTGATGATGGCAATTCACAGGCAGAGATTCCTCTTGCAAGGGCAAGAGTATGCCTTTTGTCTATGGAAGTAGCACCAATCTCCTAACATTTGCTTCACCTCTCAACCTTTTATCTAAGGTATGTAAAACAACCTTCAACACATCTACTACAATTCCCATCCAATATTCCTTCCTGGAAAACTATTTGGTATAGAATCTTATCATGTGGGGAAAATTGGGCAAAATTTGGGTTTTAAACAGTGATTATCCCATGTAAAACACTATATTACAATTAACATTTTCACATGCATAGGACCTTATCACATGGAGAAATGTCAGGGATGATGGGAGGTGTTGCACTTTCCCCAGACTTAACTCCTCACCATCTTGGCAATGCTGGGCTGACCAAAACTGGTCAATGGTGTGATGTGTTGCAAGTAGCAGAGTTTACCGAGAAGCTGCTCAAGATCCTGACATCATCTTGCAGTGCTCTCTTTCCAGGAACAAAACCATCAGCTCTGGAACCTCTGGAATTATAGTTGCTGCTCCACTCTTCTTGCAGTCAACAAACCACACGAGCTGTATACTAAACTATCTTTATTTGCTACTTGAATAATACAAACTGAATAAGAAAACAATAAACATCTTTGCAACACATTTCTTGCTAAACACTCTCTGGCTACACTAAACAAACTATATACATCCACATCTCCTCCTGCACAAAAGCTTAGTTTCAGCCATGTTGGCTGATCTCCCAAATAGCTTACATGATTGGATACAGAAACAGGTACAGTGTCGTATGCAGGACAGGTTCAGGTTCACCGGAACAATACAGAAATAGTTCAGTTTTGGTTACCACCCACTGGGTGTGCACTGGGTGTGTACTGGGTGTATACAAACAATATCATTGGTTAATTCCACACTTTCCCATACCATAGTCCAACCTCTTACTATGACTTAATTACCCATGTGATGTTTTCCAGTGATGTCGTTGTTTACTTTTACTCGACCTTCCTTTCCGGATCTTCTCGTGTTGTTATTTCTTGTGTGTTATGACTATACTAACATCTGCTGTTGTTGTGTACATGTCTCACCACACCGTATCACCTCATGCTGGAAAATTTACAGACTTTGGTTCCCACACATACAGCTTTGCATTTCTACTACTATATTTCCCATGCTCCATGCCTTAACAAGAAATCCCAAAAATGATTTGTTGCTGTTTATTGCCTATTTGTTGCCTGTTCAATAGCAATGTGGGTAAAAATCTTAATTGTGATATCACATTTTGCACAGGATAAATGCTATTTAAACCCCCAATTTCCCTCCAATTTTCCCCATGTGATAAAGTCCATAAATGTAAGCCATTCAGTCCTTTGATTTCTGCCCTCAAAGCACATTTTTGGTATAAATATGGCTCCTTAGGCCACAGCCTCTCAGTCTAGTTTGGAAGGAGGCATCCATGCTGCCAGTTTTATTCAAGATTCCTCATAGCTAGCTACTCCCCATGTGCCCATGTAGCTATTGAGCCATATTCTGGATCGCCTTTAATTGAAGCAAGCCTCATCATTAGGTGAAGTATAACCATTAGCAAAGCCTTTTACTATTCACTTTTTCCCACTGTTGTTTCTTAGCTCGTGTGTGAGTGAATGTATGTGTTTTTGTGTGTATGTTTCTCATTCCTGTAAACTACAAACTAATTTGGTATTGCCTCTGGAGTTCTGTGTGATTTGGACATGATATAAACAAGGTTGATCCCAAGGCCACTGTTGTCTTGGCCACAATATTTGAGCTATTAAAATTCCCCTAAGGCGTATTAATTTGTGGGTGTATGCCTTGAAGGCACCCACAAATGTATTCATGTAATGAATTTCAGAGTATTCTTGTGGAAAATAAAAATTAGAAATTATGCTGGGATAGTATTGGGGGCTGAGCTAATGAGGCTAATATGGAAGAAACAATTGGTTTATTTTAAGTAGCAGATGAAATAAGATTATACGTGTGAAATTATGGGAGCAGGACATTGTTAATGTCAAGCCAACGTTAATGGATGATGGCACTTCTATCTGTAGATGTCCTCCTGCTAACACCTATTTTTTTGTGGAATAAAGGTGTACTGTTTGCAAGACAGAAGACAAGCTTACTGAACTCTGGGGGTAAAAGGCAGTTCTTGACAGTAGCATTATAGTAGCATTACAATCAACAAGTCCAGGAGCAGGAGGGGGGAGCAACAAAATAGTACAATGTGAAGGTTAAAAGTAAAAATGAGCAGAAGCAAAGAAAATATTGCAGGTATATTTAAATTCATATTTCAGATGGTTGGTCATGATCTATAATATTTTATATGACTCAGCTGCAGGCTATCTCGCATACAGTATCTCCTTATACAAGGAAGCCTGCGCCCTGAGATCATCAAGAGAGGCTGCATCAATAGAAGTATAGCATCTAGATCAAGGGAAGTAATAGTGCCACTCTATTTTGCTTTGGTCAGGCCCCACCTGGAATACTGTGTCCAGTTCTGGGCACCACAATTCAAGACGGATGTGGAGAAACTGGAGCGTGTCCAAAGGAGGACAACTAAGATGGTGAAGGGCCTGGAAGCCTTGCCCTATGAGAAGCCATTTAGGGAGCTGGAGATGTTTAGCCTGGAGAAGAGAAGGTTAGAATCATAGAATCATAGAGTTGGAAGACACCACAAGGGCCATCCAGTCCAAGCCCCTGCCATGCAGGAACTCCCAGTCAAAGCAGCCCCAACAGACGGCCATCCAGCCTCTGCTTAAAGACCTCCAAGGACGGAGACCCCACTACACTCCGAGGGAGTGTGTTCCACCGTCGAACAGCCCTTACTGTCAGGAAGTTCCTCCTAATGTTGTGGTGGAATCTCTTTTCCTGCAGCTTGCATCCATTGTTCTGCGTTCTAGTCTCTGGAGCAGCAGAAAACAAGCTTGCTCCCTTCTCAATATGACATCTCTTCAAATATTTAAACAGGACTATCATATCACTTCTTAAATCCTCAAGGTCTAGCTAATTCCTCAATTGCCTCAAAGAAGTTTCATTGTCCAAAAGGTGGAAGGGGATCGGCTATTTTAGATCTGATCTTAACCAACAGGGATGACCTAGTCAATGGGGTGCAAGTGGTTGGAACATTAGGTGGGAGTGACCATGTTCTCCTGGAGCTTGTTATACAATAGAAAGGAGAAGCCAGGCATAGTCAGACACGAATTCTAGACTTTAGGAGAGCAGATTTCAATAAACTTAGAGACATACTGGAGGTGATCCCATGGTCAGGAATACTAAAAGAGAAGGTAGTTCAAGACGGATGAGAGTTTCTCAAAAAGGAGATACTGAAGGCACAATTTCAAACAGTTCCGATGAGGAAGAAAGATGGGAGATGTTTCAAGAAACCAGTATGAATGACTAAGGAACTTTCAACTGAGCTAAGTTTTAAATGGAACATGTATAAGAAATGGTAATCTGTCAGGAATGCTTTGATTGGGAGTTCCTGCATGGAAGGGGGTTGGACTGGATGGCCCTTGTGGTTTCTTCCAAATCTATGATTCCATGATTCTATGATTCTCTCGGTCCCACCACCATCGCAAACATCACTGGTGGAGGAGGAGTCAGGGCCTTCTTGGTGGCTGCTCCTAGACTCTGGAACTTCCTTCTCAGGAAGACCAGAATGGCCCCCTCCTTGCAGGCAAACCCCTTTATATTCTTGCAGGCATTTACATTTTTTAAAAAATAATAATAAAGAATAAATTGAGGGTGCTGCATTTTTTTAGACTGAACTGTGTCAATTGCTTTTATCTTTTAGAAGCATTTTATCTTTTTGAATATAATTTTAAATCATTTCAATATAGTAATAATTTAATCCCATTTTAATTTCCACTTTTTTGTATATTTTTAGCTGTACTGTGTTTTTAAACTGTGAGTCTCAATTTTGGGAGAAAGGCAGAATAAAACAACAACAATCAAGTGCATGTTATAAACACGAGTAAATCTTGTGAATTTGCACCAGGGACATCCTTCCTGCATTTCCCGTAGTGTTCATGATTTCGTTGGAAATGATTCTTTTTTGGTACATGGGACAAAAATGTTTGTTTGTGTTCTTGGGAGAGTACAAGTTATTGTGAGGTGTTGTGATAAACAGGCATTTAAAATCCTTGAAAGAACAAACAGTACCATTGATTTGGCTCCATTATTCCAGCACATAATTGTCACACATCTTCCTAGAATGTTTAGGGAATCCGCAGGGTGGCAAACAAAGCTTTTATCTGTGACACCATAAAAATATTTTGTCTTTAATAAAACCAAGGTTGATCTCCTCAGAACAAATCAGCTACAGATGCACATAACATGGAGCGATAAGTATTAGGTGTTTCAAAGATTACCTTTCCTGAATACAGCACTTCCAAATAATTAATGCCAATAAAAGAAAATTCTAATAATCTTTGCTCACTTGTTTGGTAATATAAACTTGCAAGGGTTTGCCATGTCCTTTGATAGCAAAATTCTCAGAAGTGGCAGAACACAGTAGGAACAAAGCAGGCACTTTGGGTGATGTGCATTGATCAAGCAGTCTCAGTAATGACTCACTGTTCAGTTCCTAAGAGTAATCTTGGAAGCCAAACATAAGACACCTAAGAAAACACAGAAATTTAGAGAAATCCCCAGTTGTTGTTAACTGTCCTCAAGTCAGCTCCAGCTCATGGCAACCCTATGGATGAGACATCTCCCTGTCTTCCACTGCTCTGCTTAGGATTGAAGCCTGTGGCCTTCATGGTTGAGTCTAGCTATCTGGCATGTGGTCTTCCTCTCTTTCTATTGCCTTCCACCTACCCCAGCATTATTGTCTTTTCTAGTGAGTCATGTCTCCTCGTGATATGGCAAAAGTACGACAGCATCAGTTTCATCGTCTTGGCTTCCAGGAAAAGTTCAGATTGGATCTGACCAAGGACTTTTTTTTTTCTTTTTAGTTGTCCACAGTATCCTCAACATTCTCCTCCTGCATCGTATCTCAAATGAGCTTGTTTTCTTCCTATCAGTGTTGTTCATTTTCCAGCTGTCACACCTATACATGGTGATGGGAAATACAATGGATTGGATGATTCTAATTTTAGTGTTCAGTTGTTATATGTTTACATTTTAGGATTTTGTTTAGTTCTTTCATTTCTGCCTGTCCCATTCCTTGTCTTCTTCTTATTTCTTGACTGCTGTCACTATTCCTATCAATATTTGATCCAAGGTACAGGAACTCTTTAACTATTTCAATTTCCTCATTATCTAGGTTGAACTTCTGTAGATGCTCCGTGGTCATTATTTTTGTTTCTTTAAGTTTAGCAATAAGTGTGGCATTGCACTTTCTTCTTTTACCTTCCTTAGTAATTGTTTTAAGTCTGTGATGTTTTCCATTAGTAGTATGCTGTCATTCGCATATCTCAGATTGTTGATATTACTTCCTCCTATCCTCCTTTTGAATCTGATACTACTCTTCATATATTTTCTGCATACAGGTTGAACAAGTAGGGTGTTATTTATTTAAATATTTTAAATATTGACTTGCATGTTTGTTCTCTAAAATGATTTTGCTTGTTTTTTAAGAACTGAAGCATGTGGTTTTTGGATGACTTAGAGTCTCATGTTTCCAGCAGCCAAAGGGGAAACAAAAGAGAAAAGTGGGCAGGCCGATTCAAAAAAGAAGGAGAGATACATATGAGATTATCACACTAGGGTCAATTCCAGAACCACCCCACAATAATCCCATTATTGGCAATGAATACTCCATTGTTGGCAATGGGATAATTGTGGAATGGTAATGGCATAATTGTGGGATGGTTCTGGAATTGACCCTAGTATAGATTCAGAACAATTACTTCTTTGTTAGCAGTACCTGTCTGAGACCTCTGCCAAGGCTAACCATGAGGAAGTCTAACAGTATATAATTGTATGTAAAGGGATCTTGTAGCAACTGTGAGACTAACTGAGCAAAGGAAGTTGTAGCATAAGCTTGTGTAGACTTGGATTACTTCCTCAGATGCACAGAGTGAACAGGTACCCAGGAAAGACCTTTACTATCAGACTGTATGAATAGCCATAGAAATGCATAATATATGGGTATGGTGATGAGATGACAAGTTCAGTTTTAAGTATTATTATTGTGGGACAAAGGTAGCAGGAAAGATGCTACCTGAGGTCAGGGTGGGTAGATGACCATATGAATGATGGAGGGAGTTTGGGAATGTGGTATGTGCTGGCTGGGAACCAGAAAGAGAATGTGATAAACTGGCCAAGACTGAGCTCATGAGGCTGGGGTGTTAGACAAGAAACCATTGCCTTTATTCAATCCACTTTTGATGGACTGGAGTTTGGGAATATATTTCAATTCAGCTGTTTCTCTTTCCAATCTTCCTTTGTAGTTTTCTGTTTGTTTGTTTGTTTGTTTGTTTTTCTGCTTAAGGACTATTGTCTTGAGGTCAGAGATGGAATGTCTAGGAAGACTGAAATGTTCTGCAACTGGTTTTTATGTATTCCCATTCCTAATGTCTCTTCTATGCCCATTTATCTTCTGCTGTAGTAACTAGCCTGTTTGCTCAATGTAGAATGCTGGAGGGCATTGTTGATAGAGGATGGCGTATATCACATTGAGGATGAGCACATGAAAATGCCTCTAATGTTGTGCAATTAGGTGCTGTGATGACATTCCTGAGTAGTTGAGGATGCTCTTGGCAGATGTCTTGAGCACCTGCTTCACTTGTCTCTGCTTCCTTAAGAGGTGAATGCTCAAACCCTGGATCAGAGAATCTGTTGGTTTCACTGGCTCGTATCCTGTTGGTTTATTCTAACCAGGGTAAATCTGTTTCATCAATCCAGTCAAACATAGCTAAATCCTATTGATTAAATGGGCATATCCTAGGCAGGAATAATAATAGGATTTAGGCTCCCCGATACTCCTGTGTTTTGTTAAAAAGTATATTGAGTTCTTTCTCTTAAATGTTAAAGATATTATGAATTGTGGAAAGTGTTTTAAAAAGAAAAATGAACCAAGTGAAATTCTTTCCCATCTCTAGCAGAAAAGTAATATTGATTTGATATCAACAGAACTTGGAGGAATGCACACACACAGAGAGAGAGAGAGAGAGAGAGATACTAAGCAGTAGTAGCCATGGAAGAAAGATTGATTTCTACACCAAAACAATAAGAAAACAGACTTGCCCTGATTTTCTACTCCCAGGTTGCTAAGACAACAGTTGTTTGTCCCCTCGTTCTCCAAAAACTTGCCCAGTTCACCATTTTCTTCACAATAAGAGTTGCACTTTGCCTTTAGAAAATTTGTGACTATCGTATACTTTCAAATGCCCTACCTGCCACTGTCTGGCTTTTTCCCCACTGCCAGTTGAAAGCATCTTCATATAAAGATACAGAGAACATGTTTCAATTTGTACCTTTCAGTTTAATTGGAAGCAAAAGCAAGTCAAGAGAGTGACAAACACAGTCTCTCCTTTTTGATCATGTTTATAATTCAAACCCATTTGTCATCCCTTTGCCCTTTGAAAATAGGAGAATGTTCACATAAACAGAGCCATAAATGATTTGGGCACTTATGAAGGGGAATTGAAAGCCTTCTCAAAAGAGTACCTCCCAGATCTGTTGTACATTAGAGAGTACATTAGATTTCTTTGCTAAGTTTCTTCTCAAGGGATACAAATATTTTAGCAATTTTCCTCACGTGCTGGAAAATCTTTGAAAACTGTGTTTTTTGATAGACTATTTTCAATCTGGGAAGTTTGCACAAAATTCACATGTGGCATTTGTATGTGTGCATGTATGTAGGAAA
Source organism: Urosaurus nigricauda (assembly GCA_034509955.1). Classification (NCBI taxonomy): domain Eukaryota; kingdom Metazoa; phylum Chordata; class Lepidosauria; order Squamata; family Phrynosomatidae; genus Urosaurus; species Urosaurus nigricauda. The sequence goes on from JAOEGL010000004.1 coordinate 7,951,986, forward strand.
TAGCTTTTTTAAAATTAGGAAACAGGATCTCCTGCTCAGAAAGTAATATTTCTATACAAAAATATTATTTTATGTAGATAAAATGTTTCCTTCAGATATCCCACTAAGGTTTTCTGTCCAGAAAATGCTGTTTTCTGTGCAAAAAAAAAAAGTGCAGAATTTTTTATGAGCATGCACAATAGATGTCTTCCCCAATCTGGTGTTTGCTGGAGATGTCATACATTACTACGACCCTCATCAAATTAAATTATTTCCTGCCTGATTCTTTAGGTTGTAGATACCACAACAGTCATCGTGTGATAACTATCAAGGAGCTAACTACTAGGGGTGTGAAAAAAATCTCATTACTGTTTGGTAAACTTACTGGATTTTAGGTATTCTCAATGCTTGGGTGAGGTTTTTATGAGCTCTGAAATGTGCCACCTGAATTTGACTCTGTTATTCATTTTAACTGTGTGAGTCTCAATCAAGGCAATTTGAATTATTCCATTCAGTTGCAGGGGGGGAAGAGGAGAGGGAAGAATTCAGTTTTAAAGATAAAGTTAGGCCATCTTAACTTGTTAGACACTGTGAATGGAATTTTATGGTTCACACCACTAATTGCAGGAAGAGTTAGGAAGGGAAACCCAGCTATGTGTTTTATAGCCCTCATTCTTAGAGAATTTGTCAGGAATGATTTGCATGTCTATAAGGGATGCAAAAGCTGAAATATTTCACTCTGCACAAAGTACTAACATTTCCTGCCCCCGCTAGGGACAGGAAGATTAAAGAAATAAATTTACATCACTGCTAACTTTGATGCTGAACCCTATCCCCAATATCTGTTCAGTATCTTGGATAGTTCTTTTATGGTTCATTGCCCACTGCCAAAAGCCTCTGAAGGTCAAGCATTGGATTTGAGACCTTCTGCATGCAATGCAGGTTACCACTCTGCACTGAGATGTGGCCTTTATATCCTTTGGTAGGATAGTCTGAAAATCTGGTTCTCTCTAACAACTTCATTTATTTAATGAACATGTATTTAATTTATTAATTTATTTAATGAATCATTAAATGCTAAGCTCAGAATCATCCAGGCAATAATATTTCTATCTATGGGTATTAAAACTGGACAGTGGAGAAAGATGATAGGAAGAAAATTCACTCATTCAAAATGTGGCACTTGAGGATAGCCAACTCTTATAGCAATTAGAATTTAGACTACAAATACGGATGACCAAACTAAGGCTGCTCTGTTTTGGAAATATCATGAGATGACATGACTGACTCATTGGAAAAGACACTCCCAACCCCTAGAGGGAAGTGTTTAAACAGAAGTTGGATGACCATGTCAGGAATGCTGTGATTGTGTATTCCTACACGGAAGAAAGGAGTTGGATCGGATGGCCCTTGGGGTCTCTTCCAGCTCTGCAGTTTTATGATTCTATTATTCAGGTTTTGAGCAATTCAATGTTTATTCTTGATTAAAGAAAGATCACTGCCTGACTTCAAGAAAGACTGGAACTGTCCAATAGAATATTTAAGAGAACTGGGTGGGAGGTGCTATTTAAATCTGTGATAAGTTTTGAAGATTAAAAGTAATCAATCAAAGTAAGTATGATTTATGTATAATAAAATTATGTGCATTTATACAACATAATCAATACCATTTGTTTGGATTTTGTATATTAGAAAGAGAAACACCCAACATACTTATTTTTATAGTAGATTATATATATAATCTACTAATCACAAAAAGTCAACATGGGTTTCTGAAATACAAGTCATGCCAAACTTTTTTTATATAAAATCACCAGCTTGGTAGATGAAGGTAGTGCTGTGGATATTGCATATCTTGATTTCAGTAAGGCCTTTGACAAGGTTCCCCATGACATTCTTGCAAACAAGCTTGTAAAATGTGGGCTAGACAAGGTAACTGTTTAATGCATTTGTAATTGGTTGACTGGCTGAACTCAAAGTGTGTTCACAAATGGCTCCTCTTCATCCTGGAAAGAAGTGACCGGTGGGGTCCCACTGTGTTCTGGTCCTGGGCCCAGTGCTATTCAACATCTTTATCAACCTCTTGAGTGAAAGAAGAGGGGGCATACTTATCAAATTTGCAGAGGACACCAAATTAGGTGGAATAGCTAATACCTCAGAGGATAGGATGAAAATTTAACATGACCTGAATAGATTAGAAAGCTGGGCCAAAGCTTTCAACACAGAGAAATGTAAGATACAGTACTTAGGTCAAAAATAATGAAATGCATAGATATAGGATGGGGGACACTTGGCTTAATGAGGCTATGTGTGAAAGGGATCTAGGAGTCCTAGTAGACCACAAGTTGAGCATGAATCAATGGTGTGATGCAGCAGCTAGAAAGGCCAATAGGATTCTAGGCTGCGTCAATAAAAGTATTGTGTCTAGATCAAGGGAAGTAATAGTGTCACTCTATTCTGCCTTGGTCAGGCTTCACCTAGAATACTGTGTCCAGTTCTGGGCACCACAATTCCAAAAGGAAGCTGGAGCGTGTCCAAAGGAGGGCAACTAAAATGGTGAAGAGTCTGGAAACCATGCCTTATGAGGAGAGACTTAGGGAGCTAGGTATGTTTAGCCTGGAGAAGAGAAGGTTAACAGGTGATATGATAGCCTTGCTTAAATATATTAAGGGATGTCATATTGAGGGAGAAGAAAGCTTGTTTTCTGCTGCTCCAGAGAATAAGACCTGGAACAATGGATGCAAGTTACAGGAAAAGAGATTCCAACTCAACATTGAGAGGAACTTCTGACATTGAGAGCTATTTGAGAGTGGAACACACTCCCTTGGAGGGTGGTGGAGTCTCCTTCTTTGGAGATCTTTAAACAGAGCCTGGATGGCCGTCTGCAAGGAGGTGCTTTGATGACAAGTTCCTGCATGGCAGGGGGTTGGTCTGGATAGCCCTTGTGGTCTCTTCCAACTCTATGCTTCTATGATTCAAAGCATTCTACCTGATGAAGAATTGCCTGAAGCCTGATGCTGGCATACTGCAGTCATGTTATTGTTGTGTAATTTCAAGTTGTCACTTGACGTTTTCTGGGTTTTCTGTGGCTGAGAGGTTGTGACTTGCCCAAGATCATCCAATGGGTTTCCATGGCCAAGTGGGGAAGCAAACCCTTATCTCTAGAAGCACTAGTCCTACATTCAAAGCACTACACTATGCTGGCTTTCACCAGAGCCATGACAGGATGGTATTTCCCCTGGCTGGAACCTATCTTGCTGTGTCTGTCTGTGCTATGCTCGTTACATATCTAATTCCGTCTGTGAATAGATTAAAGGAGACTTGGTTCTCACCAAAAAGGAAGGAAGGATTAGGAAGGAAGGAAGCGTGACACCTTGTGTTCAGTGCCTGCAACTGTTGCAATCAAGAAATATTTCATATTAGTACTTTATTAGCACTTGGTCCAGCTCTACAGTTCATCCTGAATCTGGTGCATAGGGTCTGGTGAATAGTGATTTGACCAATGTCTGTATCAACTTCCGGTATTTATTTATGTGCTGGATTTATATCCAGCCTTTCTCCCAAAATGGGATTCAAGGTGTCTTACAATAATTTAAAAAACTAAAATATTAACTACAAAAGTTAAAAATAATAATTAAATAATATTAATGTTATTAATGCATTTACTGACTTTTTTGCCAATAAAATCTCTCAGATAAGGGTTGATCTTGATGCCGGTATTATAACAGAAACTACAAGAGAGGTATCCAGAGACTCCATGGACTATGTTAGACTTGATTGTTTTGAGCTTGTAAGTAATAATAATATAATAATAGGATTTATTTCTATTCCACCTTTTCTGGTGAGGAATCAAAGCTGATTACAGCAGTCAAGCAAACAGCTTCGTTTATATACCTCTTCCTACCACTTATGCAGTGTCTAAGCGAACTACAACTGAATCCCAACAATCTGGGTACTCATTTTAGCGACCTCGGAAGGATACAACCCTGAGTCGAGCTCAAGCCCTTTTGCTGGTATTGAACTCACCACCTTATGGTTTTGAGTGAGTGGCTGCAGTATAGGCATTTAACCACCAAGTACTGATGAAGTGGACAATCTCCTTGGATGTGTAAGGAGAACAACCTGCCCTCTTGATCCCTGCCCAGTGGTGACATTACTTCAACCACTTTTGAAAAAACCCTCCCTGGATCCCCTAATAAGAAATAACTATAGGCTGGTCTCCCTATTACCATTCCTGGGCAAGGTGATCGAGAGGGCAGTCATCTTCCAACTCTAAGCTGTCTTGGATGAAGCTGATTATCTGGACCCATTTCAAACCGGCTTTAGGACAGGATATAGAGTGGAGACTGCCATGGCCGCCTTGGTCGATCATCTCCGTCTGGGCATTGACAAGGGAAGTGTGACTCTGTTAGCGCTCTTGGACATCTCAGTGGCATTCAATACCATTGACCACAGTATCCTCTTGGAATGCCTGAGGGAGTTAGTTATTGGGGGCACTGTATGTCAGTGGTTCCATTTCTACCTCTCAGGAAGATTCTAGATGGTGAAGCTGAGAGACAGCTGCTCTCATAAAAGAGTTGACATCAGGTGTCCTTCAAGGTGTTATTCTGTTTCCCATGCTGTTTAACATTTACACAAAGCCACTGGGAGAGATCATCTGGAGACATGGGGCGTGGTGTTATCAGTAGGCTGATGACACCCAAAATTATTTCTCTATGTCTCCAACTGTTGCAGTGACCAAGAATGGCATCTCCCCTCTGAATGCCTGCCTAGAGTCGATAATGGGCTGGATGAGGGAAAACAAACTCAAGCGGAATCTAGAGAAAACAGAGGTACTCATGATAGGTACCCCTGGTCCAGGGATGGAGATTTGGCAACCAGTCCTGGATGGGGTCACACTTCCCCTAAAGGATGAAGTTTACAGTTTGGGAGTACTCCTGGACTCGTCTCTACAACTGCCATCTCAGGTGGAGGCGACAGCCAGGAGTGCTTGGTTTCAACTTACGCTAATACGTCGCGTCCGTACCTGGCCCAGAAAGACCTTGAAACAGTAGTATATGCTTTGGTAACCTCTCGTTTAGATTTCTGTAACACACTCTACATGGGGCTACCTTTGTACCACTTCTGGAAGCTTCAATTAATCCAAAATGATGCAGCCAGATTGATCTCCAGAACATCTAGATCTGCTCATATTACATCAATATTAAAATCTTTACACTGGCTGCTGATCAGCTTCCAGGCACAATACAAAGTTGTTGCTGTTGTGTGCCTTCAAGTCATTTCTGACTTCTGGAGACTCTAAGGGAAACCTAAAACAGGTTTTCTTGACAAGTTTCTTCAGATAGGTTTGGCCAATCCCTGAAGCTAAGCATCTGTGACTTGACCATGATCACCCAGTGGGTTTACATGGCTGAGTCAGGATTTGAATCTCAGTCTCCGGAATCATTGTTCAGTGTTCAAACCACCACACCACACTGCTTCACAAATAATACTGTAACTAATTATAAATATAAACTAATTATTAATAAATATTAATACTAACGATTAATTAGTATGGTGTAGTGGTTTGAATGTTGGACTACGACTACGATGCAGCCATAGTTATGAACGTGAAACTATGGACATTACCACATGAGCCCCGCGCTCTCCGCAATTGTGTTGGTTAATAAAAATAAAAACATACCCGTTTTGGAGCAGATATTATTACAAATCCCCCCAAAAGCATAATTCCAGCTACTTCTGCCATGACACTATCATGTACTCCTCCTTAACCCTGCCTCCCTGCTCTATGATCTACCTAGCAAGCTTTTCAAGGGGGCATTTTTATTTTTACTTTTTAACACAGTTTTGGAGCTCTGCTAATATGTTTTGAATTCAAAAAGATAAGAAATAGGAAAAAATAAATAATTAAAGTCAATCAGCCTGCTTGAGAATAGTAAGGGAGATGGATGACAGGAGAAGAAGAGGAGACACTGACACCATGTTATTGCCAATATTGCATCTGATGCAGCACTGACATTTCACACTTGAGGCAGTTGCAAACTTATTGATGAGTTTCCTCTGTCAATGAAAAGGGACACCCTAACTGAACTTTGGCGATGCAGCAGCTACATGTTAGCATCATGCATTAAGTGCTGTCAAAGTCACTTTTCCAAATTGTTGTTATTGTTTATTTATATAGTGCTATCCATATACATGGTGCTTTACAAACTTTTTAAAAGCCATGTTTAGTAATCTGCTTTGCATTACCTCCTGACTAACCCCCCCCCCAAGCTACTTTAACAGCCAGAAGCCACTCTGAGCAACAGAAATCTCTTCTGTTATCAATCAGCAACAGAGGTATCTTCTGCAAAATGATGTTTCCATCACCACCATCTTGCCAAAAAGCTGTGTATCTTTCCCAAGTCACTTCACTCAATGTATCTGATGAAGGAGACTTACTTCTATGAAAGCCAATGCTGCCAAATTTTTAAAGTTGCAAACACATTAGTCTAGCTGATACATTAATAATTGCTCAACGGGGTGCCAGCTAATTTCCTTTATCTCACTGGACTTGGCTCAATAAGTGATATAAATGAGTAATAATGTATTAGATAATAATAATGATGATAATAATAATAATAATAATAATAATAAATGTATTAGATAATAATAATAATGATACTAATAATAATAATAATAATAATTTATTTGTATTTCCCGCCTCTCCCCAGGGATCGAGGCAGGATTCCAGCAAGTAAAATCTACAAGGTCAATACAATTTCTAAAAACCAGTTATAATCAGAAAATATATAAAATCATTAAAATCTATTGATCTAATATGCGTCGAGTTCCTTTGTCCGTTATTAGTCTCTTAATCAGACAGCCTTCTATCTACCTGTTTCATTCCCTTTTAAACTAGTGTTAATTTTTGAAGTATGTTAAAAACTGTTTTTCAAATACTGTGTGTAAAATACATACAGTGGTCCCCCGGGTTGCGAACGTAATCCGTTCCGGGATTACTTTCGTAACCCGGAAGTGTTTCGCAACCCGGGGGACCGCTTTAGTTAATGCACAGCGTGCCGGAAGCACGCTGTTTTAAAGGGCCTGGGTTGCTTTTTTTCCCCGCAACCCGGGGATTTCTTCGGATCCTGGGGGCTTTTTTTCGGCCCCAGCCATTTTGGGTCCCGGGGATTTCGTTCCCCGGGGGCTTCGTATCTCAGGGGACCACTGTATATGAAAGGTAGCATGTCTGCATGCCAGTTCCTGAGAGAATGAGTAGAAGGAATCATAGACTCATAGATTTGGAAGAGGCCACAAGGGCCATCCAATCCCTTCTGCCATGCAGGAACATACAATCTAAGCACTTCCCACACATAGCCATCCAACCTCTGTTTAAAAATCTCCAAAGAAGGAGGCCCCACTACACTCAGAGAATGTGCTTCACTGTTGAACAGCTCTTACTGTCAGGAAGTTTTTCCTAACATTGTGGTGGAATCTCTTTTCCTATCATTTGAATTCATTGCTCCATGTCCGAGTCTCTGGAGTAGCAGGAAAAAAGCTTGCTCCATTTTCAATATGATATCCCCTCAAATATTTAAACATAGCTGTAATTTCACCTCTTAACCTTCTTCAAGCTAAACATACCCAGCTCTTTAAGCAACTCCTCATAGGTCATGGTTTCCAGACCTTTCACCATTTTGCTTGCCTTCCTCTGGGCACGGTCCAGCTTGTTAATATCCCTCTTGAATTATGGTGACCAGAACTGGACACTATTTCAGTTGAGGCAGAACAATGGTACTATTACTTCCCCATTCTAGGTGCTATACTCATATTGATGCAGCCTAGAATTGCATTGGCCTTTTCACTAATGTCCTATCTATGGCTTCCCAGAAGTGTCAGCATGATCACAATGGGGAACAGAATGCTGGACTAGAGAGGATTTTGCACCATGCTTGGGTTCTGGCATGGCACACTTCAGAGGTGGAAAGATACACATATGGTAATTTTTAAATGAAATGTTCATGAACTAGGAAAATTACCCATTGGACAAAGTGAAGCCACTTCAGGTAATGGCAGTTTGGTTTGAAAAGTGGACAGAATTTTAATGCACTTTGTGAAAAGGAGACTGTGTCTCTCCACCTAATGCTTTTCTCAGAAACGACAGCAAATAGATGGAAGTTACTGTCCATTTCATGGAAAGCAAACAACACTTAATACAATCGCACTTAATACAAAGGCTCCTACATCACCAGCATAGCATCAGGCAGTGGCTCTTGACTAATTTCAGAGCACTTTTCCTTGGCCACCCACAGCATTCATGGCCTTTTGAATTGCGTTCTCCACTCAGAGCAGGCTGGCTTTGTTGCCATGACTTAGATACTGCAGCAACATCTGTCAGAATAAAACCAATTTATCCTCCTGGCTTTTTTTCCCCTGGGTTCATTTCATTGTGTCATTCTCATTTCTTGTTTTCCTGTCTCCCCCATTTTGTTGTTGTTATTGCTATTGTTCTTTGCTATGAAGAAAAAGAAAAGAAAGGAGACAGCAGCTTGATGTCCTTAACCTTCTCTGATTATTTTTTTTTCTTGGCACCATCAAACTTGCATAAGGCCAAGTTAATTGGCTTCACTTGCCTGATCTTTCCTGGGAACACTCTGGCAGAAATGGCATGTATGCCAGCATCACTAAATTGATGGCATCACAGGGGCCAAATCCTTAATTTCCAACTCAAGCTAAACTGCCCCTGAAGTTAGGAGTCACTTAGTTTGAGCAAAAAATAGAAACAGTTAAAAAACAAAAAAACACAAAAAAACAGAAAGGATTTTACTCTGATTTTACTCTCAGAGAAAAAGGAAGCCCCCTAGCTCAATGGAAGAACATTTGTTTCATATTGTGCAGTCGAAGGCTTTAACAGCCAGCATCCATAGTTTTTGTGGTTTTTCATGCTACGAGGTCATGTTCTAGAAGAGTTTATTCCTGACGTTTCACCAGCAGCTGTGGCTGGCATCTTCAGAGAATGCTGTCATGGAAGAGAGTGAGGTATATATACTGTTGGTTGAGAGGAGGTGATTTGCATGTTAATCTGTGTATTGTTCTGTTGTTGCATGGCAAGGCCTACTATTCCTTCACTTAATGATCCATTGTCTGCTGGGAACCCCCCTCACTCTGGTTGGTTTTCATTTGCATTTGCTGGGTCCTGATTTTGATGTTTTTAAAGACTGGTAGTCAAACTTTGTTTACTTTCAGACTTTCCTCTTTTCTGTTGAAGTTGTCCAGATGTTTATGGATTCCAATGGATTCCCTGTGCATTCTGACCTGATAGTTGTTGCCATGGGTCCAGAGGACCCAGCAAATGTAACTGAAAACCAAAACCAAAACAAAACAAACAGCTTCATTTATATACCGCTTCATACCACATAAGCAGTGTCTAAGTGGTTTACAACTGTAAGCTACTTGCCCCCAACAATCTGGGTACTCATTTTAGTGACCTTGGAAGGATGCAAGCCTGAGCCAAGCTTGAGCCCTTTGCTGGTCTTGAACTCGCCACCTTATGGTTTTGAGTGAGTGGCTGCAGTACAGGCATTTAACCACTGCGCCACCCAGGGTGAAGGGGGATGCAGGATGGTCTCTAAGCAGGGTTTCTGAATATCATTCACCAGTGGTATACCTCTGATGCCTTGTTAACACAGCAAGCCTGCCAGATTAACCCCTCCACTTTGAGCACAAGCGCCAAGCTTTGTTTCTGGCATGCCTTAGTCAAATGGCATCCAGCTAGCAAACAGCCAAGAGTAGTCTACTTCTGAGGACATCACTTGCCATATTCTTCAGGCCTCATTCACCTTGATTCTAGACCACTGGTGGGAATGAGATTGCTCTTGGGTCACATTGGGTCCACCAGGCTGCTTCTATGCCTCTTGACCTCCCTAGATTTCCTGAAACATCCATTTCCTGTCTGCATGAAGGCTGCTGCTCCTCCTGGAAGTAGCAATTCGCCTTTCAAATAGGTTTCAAAGGGTTGCACTATTTAACATACCCCCTTTTCAGAATCAGAAGTGGACTTCTCAGGAGGGGGACAGGTTTTTTAATTTTATTTTTAAAAGTTGACATTTTCAGCATTTTCCTTCTTTTTTCTCTGTTTTTATCCTACATACATTTCAACCCTCATCCCTGCTGCCACCTCCCCGTCCAATAGCTATAAACAAGTATTTTAGTATCCAGTATCTATAACATGAAATAACTTATTTGCTGTACCCCGCTCCAAGTATTCTATTAGAGGAGCGGGTTATAAATAAACATTATTATTATTATTATTATTATTATTATTATTATTATTATTCCAGTGCCTATAACATGGAATAACTTCACTGTATCCCTTTAACTTTTTCAATGCATAAATCCCACTTGTCACAACAGATTGTTGCCTTTATTTGTCCATGATCTTTCCCTTTCCTCCCCTTTAAAAAAAGTCAAGTAAGAGATACTCTGCAATATAATCCAACCAATTTCTTCCCCTAACGTTGATTTTTCCATCCCAGTGCCACTCTTAAAAGATTTTTATTTCATAGTCCTCTGTTGTCTTCAATCCCACTTTTCTTCTGTTCAAGGTTAAACAATTCTTCTTGTTAAATTGGAAGTTTCTGCTATCATTCTATTTATCATTTGAATAATTTCTAACCAAGATTTTTTGAATATCCTACTTCATTTTTAGCTATGTGACTATATCAGACCACTGGAAGTTAGTGATTCCGATGCTAAAGTGATGGTGAATCCAAGAGGTCTGCAAAGTATTGCATCTATTTTTCACAATAGTGCTGCTCCTGGTCCAGAAGTTCTGGGAAGGTGTTTTCTCCATGGAACATCTCTGCCACATTGTGGCAGTTGGATGTAACAGCATGGAGATAACTTTAAAACATCTTGATATACACGCACATCTTTACAGAAAGTGGCAAACACTCACTTTCCCCTCCTACTCTTCCTTCTTGTCTGGTCAAGTAATCATTTTACATGACACAACCAGCACAAACCAGTTGTAGAACCTAAGAAAGAGCTTCACTATCCCAGAGTCCAGATGCCAGTACAGTGGTCCCCCGGGTTACGAAATTAATTGGTTCCGGCTACTTTTTCGTAAGCCGAAAATTTCGTAACCCGGGGCCTATTTCCCATAGGAAATAGGTAATCCGTTCCGGAGGCCTGGCGGGGGCCTCCTGGCTGAGGAAGGGAAGGTCCGATCCAGTGGATCGGGCCTTCCTTTCGTCAGCTGCGGAGGCCCAGCCTGGCTGGGGAAGGGAAGGTTCCCTTCCCCAGCCAGGCTGGGCCTCCGGGCCTGACGGGAAAGGGAGGCCCGATCCGCCGGATCGGGCCTCCTTTCGTTGGGCGCGGAGGCCCGGCCTGGCTCCCGAAGCCAGGCCGGGCCTCCGCGCCTCAGACACGAAAGGAGGCCCGGCCCGCGGGATCGGGCCTCCTTTCGTTGGGCGCGGAGGCCCGGCCTGGTTCCCGAAGCCAGGCCGGGCCTCCGCGCCTCAGACACGAAAGGAGGCCCGATCCGCGGGATCGGGCCTCCTTTCGTTGGGTGCGGAGGCCCGGCCTGGCTTCGGGAGCCAGGCCGGGCCTCCGCGCCCAACGAAAGGAGGCCCGATCCCGTGGATCGGGCTTCCTTTCGTCTCGGGCGTGGAGGCCCGGCCTGGCTTCGGGAGCCAGGCCGGGCCTCCGCGCCCAATGAAAGGAAGGCCCGATCCGCCGGATCGGGCCTTCCTTTCGGTAGTCCGTCCCTTGTCCTCCGAAGCCTGGCCTCGGAGGAAAAGGGACTTTTTTTCGGATCCCGGGGGATCCTTCGGATCCCGGGGGATAATTTTTGGTCCCGCCGGTTTCGGATCCCGGGGTTTTCTTAACCCGGGGGATTCGTATCCCGGGGGACCACTGTATGTATTTTGTAAATGTATGCTCTCTCTCTATATATAATATATGAAAGGCTGTATGTCTGATTGTCCTCCTGGAGGAGGTGGAATCTGCACAAAGACCCACAAGGAGCTGACAGACTCTGCAAACCTAGGACCCTCAAATGTTTTGTTATTTACAGTCACATCAGCTTTCATGTATGGCAACCATATAAATGAGTAACCTATTTTAAATGAAATGTCCTGCATATTGCATGGTTCATCCACTCATAGCTATCAGGAGCACACCTTGAAAATGTTACTTTTTTGAACTATAGTTCTCAGAATCTCCAAGCCAACACAGCTATTGTGATTCTCCAAGCTCTAATTTGGGCACTTATTATTTGCTGCTGCAGGTTAGTCTCTTCTAGGCCTTGTGTATAGCTTTTGGCTTACTGTTGGCTTTGACTTTTGGTTTTGAAAGTAAAAAAAAAAAAAGTCTAAAAAACATGGACCTCTTGAAATTTGTTGAAAGAAAATGTTTATCTTGCCATGTATTTTGCAGGGCTAACCAGGTTTTTCTGAGAAATAAACATAATGTCCTGAATCCATCATTCCTGGCAGTGGTAGGACTAGGGCTGACGTCACTCCAGTGCAGTAACTCATGCTGTCCTCCCCCTCCACCAGCCTGGATCCCTCATCCAGGCTGAGGTTACTCAGTGGAGAAGGAGACATAGCAGCAGTGGTGGTACACTTGCTGGGATCCCTACCCCAGCACCTTTCTTCCTCCTTCTCTGCAATGGTGGAGGTAGTGTCATATCTTTGGTGAGGGTTACTGCTTCACCCTGGGCTTTTTCTCCACAGGGCTGCCACTGCACCTGGCCCAGAGCTGCTCCTCCATACACTGCCTACTGTGTGCAAGTGGCAGTGTTGGTATCTCCATCAAACTCCTGGAAATGAGTATGTTCGCTGGTGGCACCCTGACACCACTGCATGTGCCTTATGTGCCTAAGGAAGAGGAAGAGGCCCTGTGCACCACCTCAGTTGCCCTGCCAGGCCTGCGGCACCCACCTTTGGCTAGACCAGCCTACCTGCATGAGTTTTCTTCTAAGTGCTGAGGGGAATGGAGGCAGCCACCAGGCAATAAGGCAGGGAGAAAAGAATGCTCAGAAGTAAACGTAGGGCTTGAAGGCACACAACAACAAAGGCCAATCATTTGTTGAAATTAAATAATGTAAGATCTCAATGCTACAAACACTTATCTTTGCCAATTTGAGAACTGTATTCACAGAAGTATTTCCAAACTATGCCAAAGTCTTTCTTGGGTGGCAGTTACAGAAATGTTCCAAGAAATTTAAGGTTCTACTTTTGCAGCATGGAAGAGTCTATTGCCAGCTTGATCAAAACCCTAGGAAGAGATTCTTAGGACACATTTTGGCTTCCTTACAGAGTGAGAGCTCTTATGTGAAACTACTTTGGTTACTATCTGACTGTGATCCATATCTTACACACATAGCAGCCTTATTTGCTAAAGGTGCTCAAAATATTTGTGCTAGTTACCTGAATGTTTTCAGTAAAGGAAGAAAACCTTTATCTCATAATCTCATAATCAAAATCTCATAATCAAAATAAGGAAGGGGAGAAAATGTAGGTGAAATTAGGAAAAACTTAGTGAAACAGAGACAAGGGTTTTTGTATCCTTGAACAGATAAAAGAGGACAGTATCTTTTGCAACCTGAAAAAAAAGTTTACAGAAGCACAACAGTGTGCAAAAATGGCTGCCATCATCATGACATTGCCATGATTACCCAATAAATAATTTCCATGAGATCACTGATGACAAGCAACCATGTGCTCTTAGTAATTTACACCAGTGTAATTATGAATTATGCCAATAACCAGAATCTTGTACATGTCACTTACACATGTACATTCCTTCACACATGTGACCTGTCTTATGAGCCATTGCACAATTATTATATTGCATTTACAGTTGCCTAAACAGAGTTCCTCAAGTGTAGTCCTTGGCACACGCAGATCTGTATCATTTTAGGCTGCATCAATAGAAGTATATCTGCTTTGGTCAGGCCCCACCTGGAAAACTGTGTCCAGTTCTGGGCACCACAATTCAAGAAGGATGTGGAGAAACTGGAGCATGTCCAAAGGAGGGCGACTGAAATGGTGAAGGGTCTGGAAACCATGCCCTATGAAGAACGCCTTAGGGAATTGGGTATGTTTAGCATGGAGAAGAGAAGGTTAAGAGGTGATATGATAGTCCTGTTTAAATATCTGAAGGGATGTCACATTGAAGAGGGAGCAAGCTTGTTTTCTACTGCTCCAGAGACTAGAACGTGGAACAATGGATGCAAACTGCAGGAAAAGAAATTCCACCTCAACATTAGGAGGAACTTCCTGACAGTAAGGGCTGTCCAACTGTGGAACACACTTCCTCGGAGTGTGGTGGGGTCTTCTTACTTGGAGGAATTTAAGCAGAGGCTGGATGGCAATCTGTTGAGGATGCTTTGATGGAGAGTTCCTGCATGGTGGGGGGTTGGACTAGATGGCCCTTGTGGTCTCTTCCAACTCTATGATTCTATGATTCTATGATTTGATGGTTTATAAGGGTCACCCTTGCAGGCTTCATCTGCCATGTTAAAGTTAACCTTACTTAAGCTATGCTGTAGCCATGTTGGAAGACACATATGTATTACGACGAATAGCAGCTACTAAGAGGGTACCTAACATCCAACTTCAACTGAGGAAAACAATGCTGGAAGTTGGGAGGGGTAGTGCTTGCAGGGAATTTTAATAGTGAAATTGATTCTTTAGTGCCATTTCTGACAAAGAATGTGTTATTGTGCTGATCTTCTTTAATAACCTCTTTCTGGTTCATCCATGAAGTGTCTTCATTGAGTTAGATAAAGACAGGGCATTACAATAACTATATCTTGTGCCTTTCAGGTTCCACTTGACTCACCAGGATTGCAGAAGCAAACACATTGCATTCCTTATTGCAGACTAGGGCAATAAGTAAGCATATTGACAGATATGTCAGCAATTGTCCAACCTCAGTATTCAGAAGAAGAAAGTAGCACAGCCACCACTTCACCATATGTATGCAAATTTTGCATGAAGTAATTGTGTAGAATCTCAGAATAAGTATTTAATCAGCTGCTGCACAAAGGAGTATCCTTTACCTCATTTTGCTTTGTTGTTGTTGCTGTTGTTTCACAACAGCAAGGTAACAAGCCTTGAATCGAAATTGTAACAGTGGATCCACTGAGAGAACTTCATTGCAACCTCACCAGACTGGACCTCCTGCATCCCTCTTTCCCAGCTATCCTGTATCCTGTTGGAGCTTTATGTTCTGCCTGTAGTAAATAAGATCTTAGTCCATGGCCTTCACTGTGTAACGTGTTCATATCCAGAATGAGTTTTGGAACCATTTTAAGAGAAGAATTTGTGTTTGTGTGTGTGCTGAGTTCAACAACAGGCCAGTGTATGTCTGTTTATCAGTTGATGCACTGCTTTGTTGTTGTTCTCATTGTGTGCCTTCAAGTCATTTCTGACTGATAGTGACACTAAGATGAATCATGACATTTTCTTGGAAAGCTTTGTTCAAAGGAGGATTGTCACTGTCTTCCCCTGAGGCTGAGAGCATATGACCTAGGATGCATCTACAGTGTAGAAACACTGCAGCTTGGCCCCACTTTAGCTGCCATGGCTCTATCCTACAAGATCCAGGAATCTGTAGAAAATGCTACAAAAAGCATGTGTAAATTTTGTGTAGTAAAACTCTCAAACTGCTAATACTGTGCAATTTTCAAAGACTTTCTCACAGCAAGAGGAAAATTGCTAAAGGAGAAAATTAGCAAATAGTTACATACCTAGCTTCAATATATATGGACAAACTTTTCTTAAAGGCAATTTGCCCTGTTAGAGTAAAGTCACAATGGGGCAATACAGACCACCCAAAAGGGGCAGTCTGTACTCGCCCAAAGAAGTGCTGGGATGGGGCCAGGGCTGCCTCAGAGGCCCCATCCCGGCACTTCTGCAGGCCACGGAGAAGCGGCAAACTGCCGCTTCTCCGCAGCCTGAAAGCTGGCCGCTTTACCCCGCTATCCCCGGGATTGGCGAGGAGTGAAAGGAACCCCTTTCCCCTCGGGGTCCTTGGCGCAGCCATCTAAAGGCCACGTGAAGGACTCGCACCAGTTTCTGAGCTCCTTTTAGCGCTGCAGAAAGGGTGCCATTGGTGCCCTCCCATGGCACCAGGATGTCAGGCGCATGCAGCGTTATCTAAATGCTGCGCACGGCATGACGTTTTGATGGCGCTCCCGTATGGACGCCGCCGTTTTAAAATGGCAGTGTCCATACACGTTAGGGCTAGGGAGGGTATGAATGCTGTACTCTCCCTAACCCTAATCACGCTGCACAGACGGCCCTTTTGGGGCATCTTTATCATCCCAATGTAGTGTTGGAGTGGAGTGGCAGGGCAGATTGTCTATTGAGAGCAGGACTTGGAATTATGTGGTCCTCCCTATGTTGTTGGATGACAACTGCTAGTGGTCCTAGTCAACACAGGCAATAGTGAGGCAACTAGGAGTTTTAGTTCAACAAACAACTGAAGGTTCACATGATCCCCACACCTGTCCCTATCCTTTTCAATTGTTCATTTTTGTGTGGTTATTGATTGGTGGCATAGTACTTGAGCAAGTTTAGTCCACCAATATGTCAACTTCACTCTCTCTACAAAACATAATGTCTCTTTACAAGGCTGAACAATTTTATCTGAGTGACCTAGACAGATTTCAAGGCAGCGTGGTCCTATTGAAATGAAACAACCAAGGCAAATATCCAGCTTTGGTGTGTGAACTGGTAGATGAGCACTGAAGATGTGGCAAAGCTAATGACTTGCTACTGCATGGCATGTCTGGTCATGGATAGTCATTCTGACAGTAAATCCACTTTAGAAGAACAGAAGGTTCCATTTTCACACTCCTGTTGTTGTTTTGGAACCCCATAATCTCTTCCAGTTCCATAAAAAGCCCGGGATAACTAGAATTTTTGGACTTCACCTCCCAGAGTTCTGTATTCAGCATTAAGATTCACCACAGTGTCTGGGAGTTTGAGAATTCTAGTCCCCCAAATTAACTTTTTAACCATGTTTCCATGCTTCTGGGTGGCTTACATTAAAATGTGCATGCAATACATCATAGAAGAATGTTATATAAACAATTTTAAAGGCATTTTATGGCTGAGCTGGGAATTGAACCCATTCACACTAAAGGTGAAGGTTGTCCTTTTGACATTATTGTCTAGTTATGTCTGACTGTAGGGGACAATGCTCATTACCCAGTACTGGGTGAACCAAATCATGTTTAATCCAAGGAATTATCCTTTCCTTGAATGGTTGGCTGGATCCATGATACACCATGTCAATGGGGTCCTTGACATCAAGGGAACTCAATAAGGCCCACGCCCAGTCCTCTGGCTCAACCGTTTCTTAGATCCACAGTGTGATGTCTCATGGGCATGCGATTGACCTCAAAGGAGTATATTTGCCACTCAGCTTTTCATATTAAAAATAGGACAAGAGCTAGGGAAGGTTGTTGATATTAATTAATGAGCAGTTAATTTGCTTGACCATGTGTTCATGACTGTCTGAACAGCTCTTTGGGGACTGGTATAATTGAGTTGCGTGGCGATGTGGGAAATGTACATGGTTGTTCCTCATTCACCCTTGCATGACTTGATTTAGTACTCTTATTTATTGAAGTCCATTTCTAGCTGCAAGCTCAACAGATGCCGTGGATTCTAAATCATCACACAGCCTTCAGCTGCTGGTCTTTGAACCATAAGAGAAATAGATGTCTCCACTTTACTTACACACTAGGGATGGCAGAGGGCAACAGAAGGCCAAAAGCTATCATCTCTTTCTCCGCTAAGTGTCAGTGACTAAGCTTGCAGCCAATATCCTCCTTCTACCATGGCGATTACTATTACCAATCTTACTACTGCTGTTAGGACAGCCAGTGTGGTGTAGTGGTTTGTGCATAGGACTACGGTAGGACTCTGGAGATTTCCAAGCCATGGAAACTTACTGTGTGACCTTGGATGTGTCACACACTCTCAGCTCCAGAAAACATTGTGATAGGTCTGCCTTAAATCAGAAATAACTGGAAACCACACAGCAGCAGCAACAACAAGTGTCATGTCTTCTGCTGCTACTCTTACTATAGCTAATCTTGCTTCTGCTGTTGCATCATTTATTATAGTGATAAGCATATCATTCAGTACTATGCCTACTATTCAATAGCACTATGGTTATTTATTAATAATGCCAGCATGGTTAATTACTGTTCTCACACTATTATTAGAATCACTTGTATTATCTGTGTAAATCAAGGGTAGGCAGCACAGAAGGGCAGGCACAAGCAGAGTGAAGCCCACTGGCTACATGGCAAAAGTTTTATTTTTTGAAGAAAAAATCCCGCCCCCCCCCCCCGCCATCATAGGAAAAAAAAACTTGACATAAGCTGTACACTTACATATAAACAGTATCACATTTCGATCATTTATATAACAATAGGATTTCCATTAGTCAGTTGAGGGCGCACCTTACATTTGATATAGCAATATTTAGCCACCTTCTGGGACACGGTAGGGTCAGGAGGAGGTGTAAATAAAAGAAATCAGTGTTACCTGGGAAATTACTCAATAAAGGGGTGATCAATTGATGTCGAATATCCCTGTAAAACTGGCAATAAAGGAGGACATGCTCAGTGGTTTCAATGGCACCTGAGTCACATGGACACAAAAGAAGTTCAAATGGTATTTTATTATATCGTCCTTCTAATACGGCTGTAGGTAGCAAATTGAACTGTGCCAAAGTTAAAGCCCTTCTAAACTTAAGAAGAGTAACGTAAAATAAATATGGAGCTGGAGAGGAAACCAGTCCTTGGTTGCTGACTACAATATATTTTGAAAGGGAATCAGTTTCCATTTGTCCTTCTGTTTCTAAAAATTTTTGTTTAATAGTGGATTTAGCTCTATCGATGTCCAATTTTAAAATTACATCTTTGTTAAGGCCTAGCTCATTCAGTTTCTTAATAAGGGTTGATTCCCATTGGGATTTATAGGAATCTGATAAAATTAAATTTATCAGGCCTGCAGAGTTTTTATGTAATTTCAGCCAATAGGAGAATATACTTATCCACAGACTAGATTCAATTTTGTTGGTCCCTGCTTCCCTTCTGAGGACAGCATTTGGGACGCATTGTGTGATCTGAAAGATTTTTCTAAGGAACTTGGTTTGTATGCATTCAATTGCATTAACTTATGATAATAGTTAAATCAGAAAGGACAACATTTCACTTAAATATTTTCAGGTCTGGAGTTCCAGGACATTTATATGTGAAGGAACTGGCTCTTTTGGTACTCTTTTGCGCCACTTAGTATAAGTATTTGTTGATATATTCATAGATATCCATTCCCTTCAAGGAGAATCACCTACGCAGCAATGTTTGGGCATTTCAGCTTAATTATATTTTATAATTTTGTACTTTATGTAAGGCATTATTATATGCAAGGCATTATTATTATTATTTTAAGTCCTATCCCCATCTCATCATACACTTCAGGACATTCATAGAGATTTTATGTCTCTTTTCAACTCTTTAACAAGCTTTAAAAAAAAAAAACAAGCTTGGCAATAAGCAATTCATGTAAAAACATCAGCCTTCTAAACCAGTTAACATGCAACATTATCCTTGTATTACCTATTATGATGTCATTATACACACAATTCCTAATTTGCATGATCACAATCTACTTTATCATATTCTTAGCCATTTTACACTCAACCATTTATCCATGCCCATCTCTTCTGTTTGATGAATTTTAGGTTCCAGGCCCCATAAGCTAGGGTATCTGTGAGAAATTATGATTGAAAGAAAATAAACTTTTTTGAGCTGTAATTATTATAATAATTTTTATGCAGAGGTTCTCTGAGACTAGAGAATTATTTCCACAGTTCTTCCAGGGTAAAAAGGCTGAGAAAAGTGATAGACTGATTTACTGTCCATGTTTCTCTCCAGTATGTAAGCATCTGAGGATGTAGACCAAGTCTATGAAAGCTCATGCTACAACTTCTACATAGAGCCAGAACAGATGGCCCAAAATGGCTGCTTCTGGGCGTCATCGGCATACAGAGTTTAGATGCCGCACGTCCCAATGATGCTGGGATGTTGGCTTGAAGCCACCTGGCTGCCAAGACATGGGCAGCTTCATGATGCTTTGGCGGCATGGCATTTACACGCCACACACTGCCGGGGCATCATGAAGCCACCATGGGGCTGTGATGGGGCCGGCAAAGCTGGTTTTTCTTTCTGAAAAAAGGATCTGATGTTATCCACTCCTTTTTCAGATGGCTTCAATGTGGATTCGGTTCATGGCATGTTTTTTCTGTGGCCCTAATCTGTCCTAAAAGGGAAAGATTAGGGCCACTTCAGGGCCATCTGTTCCAGCCCTTAGTCTCAAAGATGCTACAAGATCCTCTTGCATAATGATATTCCAGAGTAACAGAGATATGCCTCATATTTATCTGCAGGTTGTGCCATGTTTTCATTTTAACTAAGTGCAAATATTTTGTTGAACCCCATGGGGCACTATTGCAGAATACCGAAAAGCTGAAAATCTGGAAGGTTAGAAGACTCCCAAATTAAACTGTAAGTTACGAAACGGGTACTTATAAAAACATAATGTCTAATATTAAAATATAATTGAACTAAGAGCAATGTAAAAGCACGTCATTAAAAAAACAAACAAACAGAGCACCCACCTATTAAAATTCAATTCTTCAGCAGCCAGTTGCCCAAAGCCCAAATAAATATTTATGGACTGGCCAACAAGAAAGAGGGCCATCTACTGTCCTTGGAAAAAAGTTCCCCTGCCTGGGAGCAGGAACAGTGGCACTTTGGTATCCACCAGGTTTTGGTTCCAGGACTCCCTGTGGATTCCCAAATCCATGGATGCTCAGTTTTCAATATAGACAATAGCATAGAAAAATGGTGCCTCTTATATATAATGAAAAAAATAAACGTTTGCTTTTTGGAATTAAAAAAAAAAACTTTCAAGCCATGAATGGTTGCATCTGTGGATGCAAAATCTGTGGATGTAGGCTGCATCCACATTGCAGATACAGTTTGAGACTGCTTTAACTGCCCTGGCTCAATGTTTGGGAATTCTGGAACTGTAGTTTTGCAAGAATTTTAGCCTTCTCGGTCAGAGAGCCCTGGTGTCACAATGAACTACAAAAAACCTGCAATGAGATCTGTATTGTGCTTCAATAGGACTGTAGTTCTGCTTTATGCCAGAATCTGCATGCATTGGAAGAAGGCATGCTGGGCAGGTAGGGCAAGAGAGCCTGGATCCCTTCCAAATCAAGCCTCCACCCAAAAGTGCAAACTAAGAATTTCCTTTCTGCTGACAAGGAAATGGTTGACAGAATGTTTTTAAAACTTTCAGCCTGTAAGTTCCTGCAAAGAATTAATTCTGGGAGGAACTTAAGCACCCAAACTATTAAACTCAGTGCACTGCTCTTAACACCATCATTGCGCAATTAATAGTATCATTCCCACTGTGGCATGGACCATGAATAGTTGTCTCTGCAATCCCAATGAATAAAGTGGAACACTGAAGGCATCGACAGATAGCTTTGCACCATCGAAGACTGCACAACTGCATGTGAAATTGTTGCACTTGGAAAATTCTGCTTATGCAAGCGGAAGCTGAATTTATCCATTGCACAACAGTCAAAAACATACAACTTTTAGTGTTAGGGAACTTTCATCTGTGCTTGACATCAGGGATTCCAGACTAGTAGTTTTCTGCAACACAGAAAATTACCAAAGCAAAACTGGAAGTCTATTTCCATGCACAAGAAATATGTTTTGTGGGGCAGCTGCACTACAAAATGCCTCAGCAGAGGTGAAGGCTGCACACTGAATAAACTCTAAATTTTGGAGAACAGGCTACAGTGGGTCTGTGGTGGTATAGACAATAGTGGAGGGAACACGCTGCATGTTTTTTGAAGTGTTTGTCCTTATTATTTCATCAGTTTCAATACTTGACCTCAGCTTTGAAAAATTAATTCTATATCTGAAACCCTGGCATAAAATAAACCCTTATCTTGTGACTACATCTTATCCTCCCAACCTTACAATACTCTGTAATCTGATAATAGTGTGCTTTATTTCTTCCTGCATGCAAATCAAGGAAAATGCATCTGTACTTTTTCACTAAATTGAAAGCCTCATTTATCTTCTCTGGAAGTACCAGTTTATTCAGAAATACAGGTTTCCTTCTGTGGGCCAAGCTGTTAAATTGATTTCAGCAATCGGTAGTACAGAGATCAGATTGCATGTAACAAACCATTCATTTTCTCTTTCTTTACTTTGGTAACTGGTTCATCTCTCTGTTTTGGATCTTCCATCTCCAAAAAAACCTGTTGCCATCTGATCCATTTTTCTTTTATCCAGAGAAACATGCCAGCTTTCCCTATTTACAACTGCATCTGTCCCTACTTCCCAGAGAGACATGCATAGAATTGCTCACCCGGAGGGGCAGGATATAAATAATAATAATAATTAGAAATAGGGGCTCAATTCAGGATATATCTTACACTTGCGAAAAAATCTCTGCTTACAGAGGTCAGCATCCAACTGGGGCATTACTCACTGGCAGCCAGTGGTTCCAGTGACTCTGGAGACTCTGGGTTGGATTCCTAGCTTGACCATGAACCCAACTGGGTGACCTTGGGCAACTGACACTCTCTCAGCCTCAGGAGAAGGCAACGGCATATCTCCTCTGAATAAATTTTGCCAAGAAACCCAATCATAGGTTTGCCTTGTGGTCTTAAGTCAGAAATGACTTGAAGGCACACAACAACAAACAACAACAAGCCAGGAAACCAGTGTACCAGGAAGCCATTGTCTCTGTTCAACTCACTGTCATTGGACTGGAGTTTGTAAACACTGGACTGATGTTTTGGACTGATGTTTTGTCTTCCCAATCTTCCTTTGAAGTTTATATTTTTGCTCAAAGACTGTCCTACTGTTGAAGTAGATTCACTCTATGAAAGCTAATGCTACAACCTCCTTTCGCTCAGTCTCAAAGGTGCTATAAGATTCCTTTGCATACTATACCATCTCTTATTTTGCCATCACAAACCTTAAAAATAGATTAATGCCTATAATATATATGTGGCCAAACATCTCCTGTTCCAGGGTTTTACATTTCCCTAACAGCAGCTGGTGGTGCTAAATCTGCTCTGGGTTTTAATCCAAGCTTGAAAGGAGCACTGTAAGCAGCTGAACTGTCTCCCCAAATGCATCTGGCAACTTGGATGGCTTCTTTTGAGTTCTGACTAAAACCAGGAGTGAATTCACTGCCCCTCCCCACCAACATCAGAGCCGCTAGCTGCTGCTAAACTTCATCCGGCCCACTACCTGCACATTCTCACCCCACCCCTGGGCAGTGGCATCACTAGGGTTGGTGTCACCTGGTGTGGATGTCACCCCCTCATGTCCTCTTCATAGTGTCATTCCCCCCATTGACCTCCTTCTATAGCACTCCATATGGAATCCTTAGTAATGTTACTCATACATCATAATTCCTATATAGCGCTGAATGTCATGGTAATAGATGTGACATAAACAACTAGCAAAATTAAAATTATACTTTTAAATTATAATATTGTATGCACAGCCGAGATGTATTTACGTGTACACAGTTTCATATGGTTAAAGTGAACATTTGGTAAGGTGGGATTTTTTTTTTAAAAAAAGAGATTTTTAAAAGAATAAACCATTTTTAATTTTTTTAAAAAAATTATTTTAAAACTGGTGCCTTTCCTTTCTCCTTCCACTGAGCCTCATTCCACTCACACCATCTCTTCAGTGATTTAAAGGGATGCAGGCGAATGACACAGCCCATTTCTGCCAAAAGACAGATGTTTATGGAATCGTGTCACCCCCATTAAGGTGTCACTTGGTGTGGTCCACACATCTTGCACACTCTTAATGACACTCCTGTCCCTGTGCTAACTTCTAAATGTCTTTCCTGACCACACTTGCACTCTATGAACAGTAGATGGCAGCAGGGGAAAGAAATCCTTTCAACCAAGACTCATGCAGAGATCACTTCTTCTCATTTTGCATGTATTTTCCCCAATACCAACACCAGCAGCAATTCTAGGACAAGAGATTTGGATTGACAGAGGAGTCTGCCAGTACCATTGACACTGAAATGTTGCCCCCTGTGAAAGCAAAGTGAATTTGGACATTCCTCCTCAGGCAAAACAGCTGTGCAGATCCAAGGGGAAATGAAAAGAGTTGGCAAAAGAGGAGCAAAATCTCTCAGAGGTGTTTTGCATATTCCCATTGTCAGTGTTCAGGGCTGCGAAACAGGCAGAGTTGCTTTCTCCTGATCAGATATTTGTTCATTTGTGTTATTTATTTAGTTTGATCTCCAATGGCATGCTGTATTTATTAAAAGCTTGGAATTACATCTATGTTTGAAAAGGTCCGAGCGTGCCTTTCATATTACTTCTGTACCAGGGGTGAACTACAGCCTGTGGGTAACATGTAGTCCCCAGATGTCACTGTAGTTGCCCTGATGCTTTCTGCCAGTTTCTCAAAATAATCCACCATCACCCACTTTGGATTGGGAGGACACAATTTTTGAATATTTTGACTCAAAGCCCATGGAAAGTCCCCAAAACATGCAGAAATACCTCTGCTTCCTCCTCAGAGAAAGCTCCCCAAAACCGTCAGATAACTCTACCTTCATTGGGGGCCTTCTCAAATGGCAACCACAAGTCACTTCCAGTCACCATTTTGGGAAGATGCTGAATGAAGATAGAGGTATTTGTGAGTGTTGTCAGGGAGATGCAAACTGTGGGAGGTATGGAGTGGGGACAATTGTCTCTTGGTCATATATTTGGCTATCCCTGATCTACACTTATGACAGCTGGTGGCTTCCATGTCAGCAGGACAGTCAATCCACTCGGAGCTTTATGCTGAATGGTTTCAGCACCTTGGGTAGTACCTTTAAAGATGCAGCCAAGGACTACTACTTCATATTTGAATCTGTTTCAGTTGAAAAAGACATGTGAATAAATAAACAAACCATCCACAAAATGCATGTGCTGAGAGCATGGGAGCAACCAGATGGAGATTAGCATTAAAGTTAGAATCATCCAAGCCATGGCATTCCCACACATCACTATCTGTGGATGTGAGAGCTGGACAGCGAAAAAGGTGGATAAAAAGAAAATCAACTCCTTTGAGTTGTGGTGCTGGAGAAGAGTGCTAATGATACCATGCACAGCCCAAAAGACAAACAAATGGGTTCATGAACAGATCAAGTCTGAACTGTCCCTGGAAGCCAAGATGACTAAATTGAGGCTGTTGTACTTTGACCATATGGTGAGTAGACATGACTCATTAGAAAAGACAATAATGCTGGAAAAGGTTAAGGGGGAAAGAAAGAGTGATAGACCACACACCAGATGGCTCAATTCAATTAGGAGGGCCATGGGCATGAGCCTGCAAAACTTAAGCAGACCAGTAGAAGACAGGGAGTCTTGGAGCTGACTCATCCACAGGGTCGCCATGAGTCAAGGTTGACTTGAAGGCAGTTAACAACAATGACAACTAGAGACTGCTGAGTTCACTATTAAACAGTATAGAAATGTAAATGCTAATGCAGTGCTATTGCACATTGCAGCAGTGGCACATCTGTCTTTCTGCTGGTGACCACTGTGCAATGGACACTCTTATAGTTTAAGTTGCAGTAGCCCCTCAGTGAATACAAACATTGGAAAACTACTTTATTCTATTTCCTGCATACACAAGCTCACTTTGTTGTTGTTGTTGTTGTTGTTGTTGTTGTTATTGTTGTTGTTTTGTATGCCTTCCAGTTGTTTCTGACTTATGGTGACCATAAAGCAAACCTGTCATGGGCTTTTCTTGCCATGATTTGTTCAGAGGAGGTTTGCCATTGCCTTCTCCTGAGGCTGAGAGCATGTGACTTGCCCAAGGTCACCCAGCAGGTTTCATGGCCAAGCAGGAAATTGAACCCTGGTCTCCAGAGTTATAGTCCAGCACTCAAGCCACTATCCGATGCTGGCTCCCCACAAGTTCCCTTGCAAAGACATAAATTGCATACTGAATTCCAGCCATAGATTCCAACACCCTTCACAATACTGTGGATATTGATCATGGTGGCTGGGGGATTCTGGGAGCTATAGTCCAAAAAGTTACATTTCCAAGCTCAAAGGACAAGACTCTCCTCTCAAAATCTGTCACACGTTCCTATGAGGTTTGCTTCTCCTTGCCTTGAACACGGTGATATGAATGTGGGGGTCCATTCCACCCCCTCCTCCTTGGCATCCTGCTTCCATTTTCATGGTAAATTTGTTTACCGGACTTCTGTTTGAATCCTGGAAGCAGAGAGAATGCATTTGCTCCATAACCTTTTTGGATCTGACAAGTCGTATAAAATCTATTAAACCCTTTAATGAAATACCCACTCTGTGGCAGTGCCTGTGAATGAATGCAGAGTCAGAAATTGAATTTTAAATTAAAATGTTGTTTTTGTAGTCTCTTGACTTAGCTGAAATGGAAATTAAAGGGACCATGTACTGATGCCTGACTCTGTTTGGTCATCTATACTTGAAGCATTGCGGGAAACACTGATAACATTTTGTACAATTTTGTAGGTTGGGTTTTCTAGTTGAACATGAAGCATATTTTAGATGATTCTGATCAGTTTGTTGTCTGTGAACCAGGATTTGTGTTGGAAAACTTGGGTATCTGTAAGGAAAATGTGCTTTGCTACTTATCTCTCACACAGGTGATAAGCCTGTAGAGTATGTACCTGGGTTGTGCTATTTACAATTGTGGCTCACATAAATGAATGTTCATCCTTACAAAACACCACCACCAGAACAAAAATCCTCCATGAAGAAAATAAGAAGACAATAATCACTTCATTTGTCATTTGTTTTAGCACAGGGGATGGTGTTCCAAACCAGCTTACACAGAAAATGGTTTTGCAATAGCTAAGATATTCACTGTGGATTGGATCCAGACTTCTTGCAAAGAGTGTTCCCCTCTCTCATTTCTTCCAATATTATGCTACAGAAACAGCTGGATGTTCATGCAGAAACATCTCCATTTATTATAAGGTCCCAAGAATGAAGTTGCTCATGTGGTGCTACGGAGCATGAATTTTGTTAATCCAAATGCACAGTTTACATTGCACATTTGTGCATGGAGATGCAATTATGCACTCAGTTGCACAAACATCCCAGTTCCTTAGCAAGTGCACAACTACCACATAACTTCATCAGCAGAAGCTTACACTTCATCTCCATGACATAAAGTTACTTTGGAGAAAGGTGTGTGTGTGTGTGTGTGTGTGTATAGCTGTTGTTCTTGTTGTGGGCCTTCAAGTCATTTTTGACTTAGGGAAACTCAAAAGTGACCCTATCATGGGATTTTCTTGGTGAGTTTCTTTGCCATTGCCATTGAGGTTGAGAGAGTATAACTTGAGCATGTGAGTGGAGTGTGACTAAAGTGGTGTCAACTGTATTAATTCTACAGTGTATATACAGCCCCTGTTTGCAAGTTACAAAGATATGTAATGGGACGTTGCTTCCTTTAAGAAGAAAATCAGTGAAGAATTGCATCCTTAGTTTCTCCATTCTTGATAGCTGGAAGGGGGCCACACCTACCAACAGATACCATTTCCAACTCTTTGAAGTCATCTGGTCAGTTTCAAAATCCTTATCAGTTCTTATGCTAAGTAATTTAGGCAGACAAGGCAACATATTGGGCATTAATAGATGTTATTCAGCAGGAGGACTTCTCCTGTGGAAACCAAGAACTGGGCAAGGGGGCATTGTTCCTCAAGGAGATGTCCACAGATTGCAACTTTTTTTCAACATCCAGCCATTTCATATCAAAAACCTAACTTATTCAGGAATTCATTTTTGACCCAAATTTGTAGTGCTGGTCATTAAAGTCCAAATAGCTTAGGACTGGGATACCCAAAAAAGCAAAGATGCCGAACCTCTTTCAGTCTGAAAGTCAAATTTTAGTTCAGCAGAGTCAAATTTAAGTTTTATGGGGCAACAGTCTAGTGGTGGGAGAGCCAAAAGCAAAAGGTTGGAATCACAAATACTAGCATCTCTCAGCTTAATGCTGTTCATGCCAGTAGTTAAGAATTAGAAGAATTATGTCAAGCTTTTAGAAAGGGGGTTGGAATGAGAAATAACCAAATAATGGTGTAATGAGAAGTTGAAAGTGCCCTACTGGGACCTCAGGAGAACCAGCTGGATCTCAAGGACTTGAGTTTCCCACTTCTGACCTAAAGGATAATCTTCTGCCGTATTCTGCCCTCCACCTGCTTCTATGTTTATGGAAGAGCTTGTTCCTCCAATGTTTCTCCATTAATGGAGATGCCATTGGTGTATATGTAGATCAGGCCTTCCATTTGTGACACCCAGAATCTGAAACACCTTCTTCAGAAGGTGCATTGTCCTTCTCATTTATTGTTTTTGTTGTGTGCTTTCAAGTTGTTTCCAACTTATAGTGACCCTAAAGTAAACCTGAAACAGATTTTTCTTGGCAAGATTTGTTCAGAGAGTTTGTTGTTTTTTCCTTCTTCTGAGGCTGGGAAAGTGTGACTTGCCCAGTAGGTTTCCATGGCTGAAAAGGGATTCAAATTCTGGTCTCCAAAGCTATAGTCCAGTATTCAGACCAGTACACCATACTGGGTATCATCCTTCTTACTGCTGATATTTAATTCTGGTAATGATTTCCCAATACCTCTGGTACAAGAAAGAGATTCAGTCTTGTTCTCTTATTTCTACTGCCACTGTGTTGTTGACATAACTTTATATATTTCTATCTACTGTGTTTTGAAGACTGATTATTAGTTATATTACACAACCCCAGAGTCCTGGTGAGAAAGGCAAGATTCAAATGTTTTAATTGCAGACTATAATTTGCACGAGAGTTGTCCACCTTTGCCTTTCAGCAAGAATATCTAATGTTCCCATTTTGCGACTGTTTGCAGCAATGATTTTGAAATCATTTTTAATTTCTTTTACTCATACCTGTAGCTCAAATCCCCAAGTCCCCTGTGATATCATTTAAAAAATAATTAACTTATGCTTTGCAAAACCTCAGCTGTCTATTTCTGCAAGTTAGTTAAGGTGAACTTTGCTAAACTGCTCCCCTGTTTTAAAAGGTATTTAGCTGCTAAGCTAAACAAAAATGATTTAGCACCAGCACAAAAAGAACTTTCAACTTTCATCCCACAAAGGACACAGTGAAATCTCAGAAATCCAAAGGATGGAGCCTTGGCAGCCAAAGTGGCATCAAACTGCATTATTTCTGCAGTGCAGATTAAACCATAATCACATTCTAGTAGTTCTGTGCAGTGGCTCCTCTGTCTTTCTCATGGGGCAGG
Source organism: Urosaurus nigricauda (assembly GCA_034509955.1). Lineage (NCBI taxonomy): Eukaryota > Metazoa > Chordata > Lepidosauria > Squamata > Phrynosomatidae > Urosaurus > Urosaurus nigricauda. The sequence continues at coordinate 7,981,361 of JAOEGL010000004.1, forward strand.
AAGGACATAAGGAGTCTTATGCAATGAAGATTCTCAGCAAGAATGTTGAGTCTTTGCTTTTATAGACTTATAGGAATTTATCAGCTTACTTTTGGGATGCATCTCCCTACAGTTCTAATTTCTGGCAGCAATGCATTACTTTAAGAGTGCAAAGAAGTTGGTTCTTTGAACTCCAGCTCCCAGAATCCCAATAGCTATCATGGCCATTGGCTGTTCTCACTAGGGAGTTCAGGGAGTTACAGCAATGGTAGTTGGAGACACACAAATCAGCGGGACAGTGACTCCACTGTGGGTTTGAGTCTAAACTTTAAGTAAGTGATCAAATATGTCTGGTTGATAAGGTTTAATATCTTGGATTATTGTAATTGATAACTGCCCTTGAGTCAACCCCACTTCTGCTGACCCTGGAGATGAGACATCTCCAAGCCCCCCATCCTCCCCTGCTCTAGTTAGGTCCGATAAATTCAGGCTTGTGACCTCCATGATTGAGTCTGTCCATCTGCTGTGGGGCTTTCCACTCTTTCTACTTGAAAGTCTTCAGTCCCTGTATTGGGAGAAAAGTGGGATATAAGAAATAATAATAATAATAATAATAATAATAATAATAATACCCTCTACCTTTCCTAGCATTCTTGTCTTTTCTAATGAGTCTTGCCTTCCCATGATGTTCCCAAAGTACAACAGCCTCAGTTTGATCATTTTGGCTTCCAGGGATATTTCAGGCTTGATCTGTTCAAGGACCCATTTGCTCATCTTTTTTATTGTCCACAGTAACCTCAGCACTCTTTTCCAGCCACCCATCTGAAATGAGTTGATTTTCTTTCTATCTGCTTTCTTCACTGTCCAGCTTTCACATTCATACATGGATTGGATGATTCTAATTTTTGTGCTTAGTTGTGTGTCTTTATTCCTTAGGATCTTCTTTAGTTCTTGCATAGCTGCCCTTCCCATTGCTCATCTTTTCCTGATTTCTTGGCTGCAGTCTCGATTCTGATCAACGTTTGATCCAAGTGTGGGAACTCTTTATTTCTATTTCCTCATTCTCTAGATTTCTTCTATAAATTTAGACTGAAATCCAGAGTGGGTTCACAACCCTGCAAACATGGAAGACCCACTGGATAGCACTGGGCTTTTAGGTAATAAATAAATAAATAAATAAATATTTACTAAGCTCTGCTGCAAAAGCCCACACCAGGGCAGCCTTTCCAGTTCATTCCCTCCTTGTTTTCCTTCCCGTCCCTGGCTCGAATCATCCACCTAATTAAAATGTTAATGAAATTAAATTGTTGCCTGCATTAAGCCATGGAGCACATTCAAGATCACTTTTAAGGACTCGGTGCAGATGGCAAAGGTTCTCTAGTGAGCCAGTTAAACATCCCAAAATTGGGCAAGAAGGAGATGGTTCATCTGTGAACTTTGACATTTCAAAGGGGTTGCCGAGGAAAGTTTATTCATGGCCTTCAGCATGGCTGCAGCAGACAACAGGATTATGGGTAAAAAAGGAGGCAAAGACAGAAGTTTGGAGCATCCCGTAAGCCTCCACCCCTGACCCGCCATCCTGTCTCTTGGGCCATATGGCCTCCTGATAATCGGCTGAGCCCCTGTTGAAGAAAAGTTGCTCCTTTAATTAGATCAGCTTAAGAAGAACTCGGCCTCTGCTGCAAATGGAAGCCAGGTTTGTATTAAAGACAGACAAGGGGAGCTTAACCATAGTCCCCAGGGAGGAAAGCGAATGAATGTATGGATCCCTGAATAGAGTAGGGGGACATGTGAGAGAGTGATTGAGAAAGTAATTAGAAGTGATATGGAGGAGATGACAGAGGAAGACCCTTTGACAATGTTTCTCTGTGAAAAGAACCCTGATTTGTGGTCCCAGCTAAAATATCCTCAGCGAAGGCATACTGCAATGGAAATGAATGAACCCCACTGCAGACTGAAACACCATTTCATGTTAGTAAGGAGATGCTTCATAGGTCCATTGTTTCTGTCTGGAGTGGGGGGAGCTGTGGTAGGTCCAGCAGCTACTTTTCATGCCCTGGGAATTCTCCAGTAGTGACACAGACTGTCAAAACAGCAAAACAGAAAGGAGGCAGAAAGTGGCCAAAATTTATGGGAAAGCAGTCAGTTTTTTTAAGTTATATACTGTATATTATATTTACTGTTGAATGGTTCAAAGCTGGCCTGCAACTTCTTTACAAGATGAATTGTACTCCTGGAGGCTTTTAAGAGAGGCAATCCAAACTGTTCTTTTCCTTTTTGCCCAGAAAAATGTTGTCCACCTAGGGGACACTGTGGAAGGTAAAATAATTTCTTGGGGGAAATGGGATGGAAGCCACTTCACCTAGAGGTCTTGGAGGCCTGCCTCACTTCTATAAGGATTCTACAAGACAATGTGACTCTAGGGGAAGTCTGGTATATGACAAGGTTTAAAAAAAAACCTACCAATTTCAACCCCCAGAATCCCTACTTGTCCATACTGGATGAAGGGTCTGGAAGCTAAAATCAAAAACTTCAAGAGGAGCTGAGAAGCCCTATAGGCTCTACATTTCACAACATGGGACAAGTTTTTTAAAAAATAGTTGTGCTGTAGATTTCTCTCTGTCTGTCTGTCTGTCTGTCTGTCTGTCTCTTGCTGTCTTACACACACACACACCCCTTCATTTCTACAGCCCTCACATCAGCAGAGCAGATCACCAAGGCAATCTTGACAAGTAGACTAAAAATTCCCAGATATGTCCTCCTGCTGCTGTCATAGAAAGCTCTTTTATGGCTCTCTCAAGAACACTTTCTTCAGAAAGAAAACCACCTGTCTGTCTGTTATTGCTTGACTTTCTAGTTTGGTTGTTTGTGACCAGAAGCAGGAAAAAAATAATTAAACCAGCAAGAGGGGAAGCTCTCCACCTTCTTCAGCTATTACTATTTTCTTAACCTTTTTAGTGTATGGAATATGTGATCAAAATAATGCTATGAGTTGGTTCCACAATTAGTCTTATCTAGAGGTGGATTGAGGGCCAGTGTGGTGTAGTGATTTTAGTGTTGGAACATGACTCTAGAAACCAGGGTTTGACTCCTGTCTCTGAACAAACCTTGCCAAGAAAACCACAGGATAAGTTTGCCTTAGGCTCACCCAAGTCAGAAACTATTTGAAGGCACACAACAACAAGATGACTTCCTGAAAAAAAGGGCTCGATACAGACATCCAAAAAAGGCCACCAGTATGGCACATTTAGGGTTCGGGAGAGCACAGCATTTAGTCCCTCCTGAACCCTAACACATATGGACATTGCCATTTTAAAATGGCGGCATCCATCCACTGATGTCAATGAGTCTCTTTTAAACTTAACAAAGTCTTGATTCAACCCTTTTTGTTCTAGAACTGACTTCAGTTTTTCCAGAATCTGATGTAGACTTTACTTTAAAAAAAAAAAAGGCATAGGAAAATTGCAAGACTGGTTGGAGTTCATGATATTTTACGGTCTTCCTCTTCCTTAGTTGTTGCTGTTGTCATTGTTGTTGTGTCCTTTCTTGTCATTTCTGACTTATGATGATCCTAAGGTAACCTACCCCAGGATTTTCTGATAATGTGTGACTTGCCCAAGGCCATTATCCTGGGTATGTTTGCCTTGGGGTCATCATAAGTCACAAATGACAAGAAGGCACACAACAACAATGGGTTTCTATGGCCAAGTGGGGATTCTAATCCTAGCCTCCAGAGTCACAGTTGATTACTCAAACCATTACACCACACTGGCTGCTTATTGTATTGCTGTCAAATTCCTCAGAGGATCAGCAGAAGGAAAAGCTAAACATAATGGCCATAGAATCATAGAATCATAGTGTTGGAAGGGCCCAAAGGCCATCCAGTCCAACTCATTCTGCTGTGCAGGAACACACAATCAAAGCGCTCTCGACAGATGGCCATCCAACCTGTTTAAAAACTTCCAAAGAAGGAGACTCCACCAGACTGTGTGCTCCACTGTCATACAGCTCTTATCATCTGGAGGTTCTCCCCAATGTTTAAACGGAATCTCTTTTCTTGTAGTTTGAATCTATTGGTCCATGTCCTAGCCTCTGGAACAGCAGAAAACAAGCTTGCTCAGTCTTCCATATCACATCCCTTCTTATTTAAACATGGCTATCATATCACCTCTTAACTTTCTCTTCTTCAGGCTAAACATACCTAGCTCCCTAAGTCTCTCATCATAAGGCATGGTTTCCAGACCTTTCACCATTTTTGTCACTCTTCTCTTTTGTCACTATCTTGAATTGTGCTGCACAGAACTAGACACAGTATTCCAGGTGAGGTCTGACCAAAGCAGAATAGAGTGGCACTAGGCCCAGGTGGAGGGAGATAAAGACCAGAGATGACAAAGAGTGAAGAAGTGAGAGAAAAGAGAAGAGAAAGAGCAGAAGAAAAGTGAAAGAGCAGCTGGGTGGAAAGGAAAGGAGGTGAGTAATTGGGAGATGGACTAGTTAGCATTGTGATCTCTATGATTCTATTATTCTATGGATGGTATAAACTCAGAATAGCACTTAACTTCTTGGGAGAGAAAGTAATTCAGGGTGGCACCACAGATGAAGAAATAAGAGTAAAACCTGGCTTGGTGAATGGCAAAAGGAAGCAAAAGAGAATCCGGTTGGGCAAGAGAAGAGACACACTATGTGGAGGTAAACTACAGGATTTCTAATCCAAGCAAAGCTGGATGTTCCTACTACTGCATATCCTCTCCCACTCATGTTCTTACTTTAAATAATTTTGTCAGCACAAATACTTGCTAGAAGAAGAATAAAAAATAAGACAGGTTGCATTTTCTCTAAAAGAATGTTTTGTACTGCACAGTTATAGCACTTTGATGCCCATTTTACTGCTATGGCTCCATCCTATAGAATCCTGGGATTTGGGACAGAGAGTTATAATTTTCTGCTAGAAATCTCTCCTGCACACCTAAATATCCCAGGTTTCTATAGTATGCAGCAATGGCAGTTTAAAGGATATCAAAAAGCCATCAGCTTAGACCTGAATTAGTATGAGTGCTATCTACCTGGAATATGAAACTTCTCCCAGCAGTGATCATGACACAGAAACCTAGAGGCTCCTTGCATTTACACAGACACAGCTAGATGACATCATCCTCAGAGATGAGATGGAAGAAGATGAAGAAATAGAAGATAAACATTGTTCTAGAAGGAGTTTAGGTCAGTCTTCTTAGGTTTTGTTAAAATGAATCTTATTAAGAAAGCTGAGCTGCTTGACCACTTCACCATATCCATTAAGAAAATCACCATCAGCGCCACCAGTCTAACCACTATGGCAGACCCAAGTCTTACAATTCAGAATCATAAGACTGGAAGGAACCTCAAAAAGACATTAGATGAACTTCAGACCTATAACAGACCTTTGACATCTTTTACTGTAGTGTGCCCACTGTTAAAAGACTTGTCTTCTTGTTTTATATCAGGCTGAGTTGGATTTTATTAGCTAAATTAGGCTGGGCTGAATGACTGAATTGTGTATTTGCCGGGAATCAGTAGTTCTAGAGATCCAGCATGGTGTAGTGGTTTGAGCATTGGAGTACAACTCTGGAGATAAGGCTTTGTTTCCCTGTTTTGCCATTGAAACCAATTGGGTGACTTTGGAGGAGTCACATACCCTTAACCCCAGAAAACTCCAAGTTAGATTAGTTTTAGGATCAGATTATGGAGAATTTAATGGAAGTTGTTTTATGCATGAGAAACTTATGGCCCATATAACATGTAACCTTCACAGTCTTCTCATCTAATCTACCACCCTCCTTTCAGATTCTAGGAATGGGGATTTGACAAAATTATAGTTAATGGCAATGCCATCTTGCCCTGTAATCATGTTTATCTCACTACTTTATGTGCTATGACAAAATGGCATTGTATTCCAAAGTTATAGGTGGATCTACTGAACTCGTTAACGTTGTTAAATACACCAGTTCCAGAAAATGGAAAAGTATTTTTCATGGCATAACAAGAATCATTCAAGTCAGACCAAAGGAAGAACATTTTTACACAGTACATAGAGAAACTATGGAACTCACAGCCATAAGATGAAGTGATAGATGCCAACCTGGATGGCTTTAAAAGGAGATTGGATAAATCCTAGGAAGCTGGAATGTGCAATGGCTACTAGTCAGGATGGCTTTATCTCATTTCCAGTATCTGAGGCAACATGCTTCTATGCAACAGGTCCTGGGGATCAGTATGCAAAGAGATCTTGTAGGGCCTTTGAGACTATCTGAAAGAAAAAACCTGGTAGCATGAGTTTTCATAGACTCAAGCCCTCCTTATCTACACATTCATTATCCATGGATTCAACAATCCACAGCTTTAAAATATTTTCAAAAATATAAATTCCATAAAGCAAACTTTGCTTTTGGCATTTTATGTAAGGGATGCCATTTTACTATGCCATTACATTTAATGGGACTTGAGCACACACATATTTTTGCATCAATAGGAGGCCCTGAAACCAAACACTAGTGGATACCAGGGGAAACTCTGCAGGCCAAAATGCTTTGGGCTTTTTTATCAATAAAAACATCCGCTGAGAACTTTGAGATGTGTCTCCCATTTCTTCTGTGAATTTTGTTGAGTGTTCCCCAGTTTTTGCTTCATTCGCATACCTGGCACGTGAGTGTTGAACTAAAACTCTGGAGAACAAGGGTTTACTCCCTGCTCAGCCATGAAATCCACTGGGTGACCTTAGGCAAATCATATGCTCTCAGCCTCAGAGGAAAGCAGTGACAAACCTCCTTGGAACAAACCTTGCCAAGAAAACACCATGATAGGTTTGCCTTCAGGTCCCCATAAATTGGAAATGACTTGAAGGTACACAACAACAAAACAAAAGCAAACAAAATAGCCACAGTGTGACTTCACATTTAAAATGAAATGCAGGTCAGTGACTGATTTCCCTCTGTATGCTGAATACACAATCCAGATTTAATAGAAGTGCTTCAAGGGATAGATTTGTGTCCAAAATAAATGTGAAGCAAGACTGCCTGTGTTTTCTGATTTTGAAGCTAGCACATATGCACACACAATAATCCATGACCAGGAATCGCAATGTATTATGCAAATCAAGTCCATTTGCATTTATTGGCTTGTGTCACAAGACTGCACTCAACTTCCGTGGTGATGCAGTTTTGGCATGGCAATACAGAATAGGGATCCATAACCCTGTAGGTACTTGGCAGCCTTTTCCATTTCCCTTGCTAATCTGTTGCAGAACGTCTGTGTCCTTTTGAAGGCCTCACATTGGCCTCCCACGGTGAGCTGAAATCACTTTGTGAGCCACAGAAATTTGCCATGTAGCATCCTTTGGCTCCTGTTGTGGAAGGATGTGCCATCTGTTTGGCAGCACCGCACAACACTGAACAAAATTCTCTATCTGAAAGAGAATATTGTGGACTTTTGAGTAAAATAAAATGAAGAGAAAAATAACTATTCAGGCTACAATTTACATAGGCCATTCAGAGCCCCATTTAAGCTTTTTTAGCTATGAAATATGGAATCCCCTGAAAACCTGTGTCAGACTTCTGCAATGTTTTGCAACAAAACCCCCCACATTTTGCAACACCCCACAAATGGAGATACAGACATGTCAACTCAGGATTCTTAGTAAAGGCCCCCGAAACATTGTCTGATTTGTTTCAAAGTTTTGCCAAAGTTTTGCAATTATTTTTGCAATGCTTAACAACAAAACCTCCACATTTTGCAACGAGTGCCCCATACCAGGATACCTAACAAACCCCAAAATTCCAACAGTGTCCAATTTGCTCCAACTAGGAACACTGAGTTGTCATATCTGTATCTCTGTTTTGAGGATGTTGCAAAATGTAGGGAGTTCATAGCAAAGTATCACAAAACAATTGCAAAACTGTGCATAGCTTTGGCAGGGATTTCAAAGCTCCCATCTAGTGCTCTGGCCAAGATGCTTTAACAATAGGGATGAAAAGAATACTCATTTATATTAATTTACCTGAAAACGAAGGGGTTTTTATGATGTTTGAGAAACCCTGAAAGAAAGCTAGAGCAATGCTGAAATTTCTTCACAGTTCATGAAATATATGGGGGGGAAGTATTCAACACCAAAAATACATATTTCTATGGAGAATACATGGCCAAGTTCTCACATCAAGGGGAGCATAAGTTTACATTCACAGTACTGTATTGCACAACACTGCTTCATTGGTGATTGTGATGTGTTTCAACCAAATGCACAATGGCATACAAAATGATGTGTCGTGTATATTCATCAGTGTACAGTACACGAACAATGACACCACATGCATTATTACACTTCTCCAAACTTGAACTGAATAGGGGGATTTTTCATTGCCAAAAAAGTCCAACTACTTCTGGAGGGAAACATGTGCATTACATAAGACACTAACAGAATTCTGGCCCATTTTTCTAGACAAAAATATGTTTCTTCCACAGACAAAATGAGGTTTTCCACAGAAAAACAGTATGGTTTGTGCAGAATATTTTCTCCCAAGATCTCAAAATGCAAATATATGAAAACACTAGATAGAGATCTTGTAGTCATCTGCAGCGAGGAGAATGTTATGAAAGAGCTATTCTTCGCTGCATCTCATGACAGGCAACGTGAAAATTTACACCCCTATTTAACACTGCATCCCTATTGAATATGGTTTGTACAAGTCTAACACTAGCTAGTAGCATATGATTTCATACACAAGCATTTCTTACAACAAATTCCTGGAGAAGCCAATAAAGAGCTAGGCCATGATAGCTTCATGGATTTTCCAGAGAGAGTAGACACCTGGATACTAGGTATCTGGCTAGCTCTTACCTTCCTTGCCAGCCAGTAGATTTTCCTGGAGCCATTAACAGGAGTGTGGTGTCCAGATCAAGGGAAATATGCTTTGGTCAGATCTCATCCAGAATACAGTGACCAATTCTGGGCACCACAGTTCACGAAGGATACTGACAAACTGGAAAGTGTCCATAGGAGGGAAATCAAAATGGTGGAAGGACAGGAAATCATGCCCTATGAAGAGAGGCTGGGTATGTTTAGCCTGGAAAAGAGAAGGTTAAGAGGTGACATAATAGCCATGTTTAAATATTTGAAGGGATGTCATATTGAGGAAAGAGCAAGCCTGTTTAATGTTGCTCTAGAAACTAGAATGAGAACCAATGGATTCAAATTACAAGATGAGAAATTCAACCTAAACATTAGGAAGAACCTCTTTATTGTAAAAGCTGTTCAATAGTGGATGGACTCTTTCAGAGGGTGGTGGAGTCTTTTTCTTTGGAGGTCTTTAAACAGATGCTGGATAAGCATCTGTTAGGATGGTTTTAGTTGTGTGGCAGTGGGTTTGATTAGATGACCCTTGTGGTCCCTTCCAACTCAAAAATTTTATAATTCTGTGATTGAGTTGGCAGCTTTGAGAAACAAGAGGCAAAACTAGATGATCCATATACCTCTGGTACAGCAGAGCTCTTACTTATGTTTGTGCATTCCAAATATTCAGGGCATTTTATTTAGAACAACAAAAACCATATCCTTTGGACTCTTCACATCCTTCCTTACCAAAGAGTCTACTTGGACCATGAGCAGACTGAAGGATCAAACAAGTTGCTCTAACTCTACAGAGTGCAATAGAAGAGATATAGTGAAAGAACTAGTTGGAACCCAGCTCTTTTGCATGCAGAAGGTCCCAAGTTTAACCTTTGGCATCTCCAGTATTCTGCCTAAAATCCCAATCTCCAATATTCCTGCTTGAAATACCAAAAATCCTCATTTAGTTTGACAATCTTGGATTAGATGGACCAGCAGACCACACCACTCTCTCTATATCAGTCGTATAATTTCCTCAATACGAGACTTTCCCTTTAGTTATTATGATGTTCAATACAGTTTCCCAGCAGACAGAGGCAGTGTGGTGTAGTGGTTTGAGTGTTTGACTAGAGCTCCAGGAGATCAAGATTCAAATCCCCTTTGGCCATGGAAACCCATATTGTAACTATGTTTTCCTTTAAGGAGGAGAAAGAAAAGGAGGAGGCTGTAGTCCATGTGCTTGGGTGAGATCTAATTTAATTTACACTTGAGCCAAGGCTAGCAGGCTAGCAGAAGCTGCATTTCCTTTAAGGAGGAGAAAGAAAAGGAGGAGGCTGTAGTCCATGTGCTTGGGTGAGATCTAATTTAATTTTCACTTGAGCCATTGCATTCTGGGAGCCAGTGCTGGGAGGCTACTTAAGGCTACTCAAGGCTAGCAGAAGCTGCATTTCCTTTAAGGAGGAGAAAGAAAAGGAGGAGGCTGTAGTCCATGTGCTTGGGTGAGATCTAATTTAATTTACACTTGAGCCAAGGCTAGCAGGCTAGCAGAAGCTGCATTTCCTTTAAGGAGGAGAAAGAAAAGGAGGAGGCTGTAGTCCATGTGCTTGGGTGAGATCTAATTTAATTTTCACTTGAGCCATTGCATTCTGGGAGCCAGTGCTGGGAGGCTACTTAAGGCTACTCAAGGCTAGCAGAAGCTGCATTTCCTTTAAGGAGGAGAAAGAAAAGGAGGAGGCTGTAGTCCATGTGCTTGGGTGAGATCTAATTTAATTTACACTTGAGCCAAGGCTAGCAGGCTAGCAGAAGCTGCATTTCCTTTAAGGAGGAGAAAGAAAAGGAGGAGGCTGTAGTCCATGTGCTTGGGTGAGATCTAATTTAATTTTCACTTGAGCCATTGCATTCTGGGAGCCAGTGCTGGGAGGCTACTTAAGGCTACTCAAGGCTAGCAGAAGCTGCATTTCCTTTAAGGAGGAGAAAGAAAAGGAGGAGGCTGTAGTCCATGTGCTTGGGTGAGATCTAATTTAATTTTCACTTGAGCCATTGCATTCTGGGAGCCAGTGCTGGGAGGCTACTTAAGGCTACTCAAGGCTAGCAGAAGCTGCATTTCCTTTAAGGAGGAGAAAGAAAAGGAGGAGGCTGTAGTCCATGTGCTTGGGTGAGATCTAATTTAATTTTCACTTGAGCCATTGCATTCTGGGAGCCAGTGCTGGGAGGCTACTTAAGGCTACTCAAGGCTAGCAGAAGCTGCATTTCCTTTAAGGAGGAGAAAGAAAAGGAGGAGGCTGTAGTCCATGTGCTTGGGTGAGATCTAATTTAATTTTCACTTGAGCCATTGCATTCTGGGAGCCAGTGCTGGGAGGCTACTTAAGGCTACTCAAGGCTAGCAGAAGCTGCATTTCCTTTAAGGAGGAGAAAGAAAAGGAGGAGGCTGTAGTCCATGTGCTTGGGTGAGATCTAATTTAATTTTCACTTGAGCCATTGCATTCTGGGAGCCAGTGCTGGGAGGCTACTTAAGGCTACTCAAGGCTAGCAGAAGCGCGCGCCTAACGGCGCGCGAATTTTGATTTTTTATTTTTTTAAATCTAGTCAAGGAGGTGTTTAGAGAATAGAAGAGGAGCCGGCCTGAAGCATCAGAGGAAGTGAATCAGAGACTTGCCTTTGGAAGGAGCTTTTAGCCAGGAGCTCTCTACATAACTATAGGCCCCGTGACTTGAACTCAGTGACAGAGCTTGGGAACAAAGGCCAAGTCTAGCAAGGGAAGCCCACAGTCTTGTTTCAGTGCCTCCTTAAGACTTCTCAGTATGGACACTGTAGGCCCTGCAGCAGTCACCTGCAACACTTGTGGGATGTTTGTCTTCTTGCCTACAGAGGTGGCGAACTACACCTGCCACAAGTGCAAGTTGGTAGCCCTCTTGGAAGAGAAAGTACAGCAGCTAGAGGAGCAGATATCTGCACTCCAGCATCATAGAGAGCAGGAGAATCTCCTGAACAGAACAGGCCAGAATGTCTTGGGTGGGAAACAGAGAGAGGAAGTTGTTGGGGTGGAGGAGGTCACTCCACATATAACAGAGGTAGATGCTTGGAGGAAGGTCACACACAGAAGTAAGGAAACCAGGGAACGTTCTGTGAGCTGCTTGCAGCTGCAGAATTGCTTTGAATCTCTCTCTGTTGTCAGAGATGATGAGGAAAAGCAGCAGGGACAGACATCAGGGACAGAGCAGGGGAGCCTGAGAGTATCACGAAAAGGAACAGCCACTGCTAAGTCTCGGAGGAGGCGCGTGGTCGTGGTGGGGGACTCCTTGCTGAGGGGTACAGAAGCAGTGGTTTGTGGGCCTGACAAGATGTCTCGGGAGGTGTGTTGTCTCCCTGGGGCAAAGATCCATCATGTGACGGAGAGGCTGACAAGACTTGTCAAGCCTACTGATCAATACCCCCTTCTTTTGGTTCATGTGGGAACCAATGATACTGCAAGGCACAGCCTTCAGAATATCAAAAGGGATTATGAGGCTCTGGGAAGGAAGCTGAAAGAGATGGATGCACAGGTTGTCATCTCATCTCTACTCCCGGTAGAAGGGCATGGTCCAGGAAGGGAGAGGAAAATAGCAGAGGTGAATAACTGGCTCCGTAGATGGTGCCGCCAAGAACAGTTTGGATTCTTGGATCATGGGCTGCGGTTCCATGAGGAGGGACTTCTGGCAAGGGATGGACTGCATCTCACGCCAGTTGGCAAAAACGTTTTTGCCAACAGTCTGAAGAATCTGATCAGGAGGGCTTTAAACTGAGTTATGTGGGGGAGGGAGACATTATACTGGAAGACAAAAGGGATGGAGAGAATAGTCCAAGTGGCATAGAGGGAACAAGGCAAACAGTGCAAGGACCCAACAGTAGGAGGCAAAAAAATGTGCAAAAGCAGCAAGTAAAGAGGACACATGGTCTTAAATGTCTCTACACTAATGCACAGAGTATGGGAAATAAGCAGGATGAACTTGAACTCCTAGCACAACAAGGGAAATATGATATAATAGGCATCACTGAAACCTGGTGGGATGAGTCTCATGATTGGAATGTAGAAATAGAGGGGTATAACCTTTTTAAGAGAAACAGGCCAAGCAGGAAAGGAGGAGGAATAGCATTATATGTCAGGGATATATACACCAGTGAAGAGATGCAGGAAGTCAATACTGGAAGCCAGTTGGAGAGCATCTGGATAAAAATTAAAGGAGAGGGAAATAACAGGGATGTTACTGTGGGAGTCTACTACAGACCCCCAACTCAGGCAGAGGAATTGGATGATGCCTTTCTAGAACAGATGACCACACAATCAGGAAGGAGAGATGTAGTAGTGATGGGGGACTTCAACTATCCGGATATTTGCTGGAAGTCAAACTCAGCCAAATCCTCAAAGTCTAGCAAATTTCTCACTTGCCTGGAAGACAATTTCATTGTCCAAAAGGTGGAAGAGGCAACAAGGGGATCAGCCATTTTAGATCTGATCTTAACCAACAGGGAAGACCTAGTTGATGGGGTGCAAGTGGTTGGATCCTTAGGTGGAAGTGACCATGTTCTCCTGGAGTTTGTTATGCAGTGGAAGGGAGAAGCTAGGCATAGTCAGACATGCACTCTAGACTTTAGGAGAGCTGATTTCAATAAACTTAGAGAAATACTGGGAGTGATCCCATGGTCAGGAATACTAAAAGAAAAGGGAGTTCAAGACGGATGGGAGTTTCTCAAAAGGGAGATATTGAAGGCACAATTTCAAACAGTTCCAATGAGGAAGAAAAATGGAAGATGTCTCAAGAAGCCAGGATGGATGACTAAGGAACTTTCAAATGAGCTAAGTTTTAAACGGAACATGTATAAGAAATGGAAAAATGGAGAAATCACGAAAGAGGAATTTAAACAAATAGCCAGCACATGTAGGGGTAAAGTCAGAAAAGCTAAAGCGCAGAATGAACTCAGGCTTGCTAGAGAGGTTAAGAACAATTAAAAGGGCTTTTTTGGATATGTCCGCAGCAAAAGGAAGAAGAAGGAAACAGTAGGGCCACTGCGTGCAGAAGATGGCAAAATGCTCACAGGAGACAGAGAAAAGGCAGAATTACTCAACACCTTCTTTGCTTCAGTCTTCTCAGAAAAGGCAAAGGGTGCTCAACCTAAGGATAATGGAACAGGAGACAGAATAGAGGAAATTCAGCACAGAATAAGTAAAGAGGTAGTACAGGAATACCTGGTTAACCTAAATGAATATAAATCTCCAGGACCAGATGAACTACATCCTAGAGTATTAAAAGAACTAGCAAATGTAATATCAGAGCCATTGGCAATAATCTTTGAGAACTCCTGGAGAACAGGAGAAGTCCCAGAAGACTGGAGGAGGGCAAACGTTGTCCCCATCTTCAAAAAGGGAAAAAAAGAGGATCCCAACAATTATCGTCCAGTTAGTCTGACATCAATTCCAGGAAAGGTGCTAGAGCAGATCATTAAGCAGAGAGTCTGCGAACATTTAGAAGCCAATGCCATAATCACAAAAAGCCAACATGGGTTTCAGAAAAAGAAGTCATGCCAAACGAACCTGATCTCTTTTTTTGATAAAATTACCAGCTTGGTAGATGAAGGGAATGCTGTGGATATAGTATACCTCGATTTCAGTAAGGCCTTTGACAAGGTTCCCCATGACATTCTTGCAAACAAGCTTGAAGAATGTGGGCTAGACAAGTTAACTGTTACATGGATTTGTAATTGGTTGACTGGCCGAACTCAAAGGGTGCTCAACAATGGCTCCTTTTCATCCTGGAGAGAAGTGACCAGTGGGGTCCCACAGGGTTCTGTCCTGGGCCCAGTGCTATTCAACATCTTTATTAACGATTTGGATGACAGAATTGGGGGCATACTTATCAAATTTGCAGATGACACTAAACTGGGAGGAGTAGCTAATACCCCAGAGGACAGGATCAAAATTCAAAATGACCTGAATAGACTAGAAAGCTGGGCCAGTGCTAACAAAATGAAATTCAATACGGAGAAATGTAAGGTTCTGCACTTAGGGCGGAAAAATGAAATGCACAGATATAGGATGGGGGACACCTGGCTGAACGAGACCACATGTGAAAGGGATCTAGGAGTCCAAGTAGACCATAAGCTGAACATGAGTCAACAGTGTGATGCGGCAGCTAAAAAAGCCAATGCAATTTTAGGCTGCATCAATAGAAGTATAGTTTCTAGATCAAGGGAAGTTATAGTGCCACTCTATTCTGCTTTGGTCAGGCCCCACCTGGAATACTGTGTCCAGTTCTGGGCACCACAATTCAAAAAGGATGTGGAGAAACTGGAGCATGTCCAAAGGAGGGCAACTAAGATTGTGAAGGGTCTGGAAACCTTGCCCTATGAAGAACGCCTTAGGGAGCTGGGGATGTTTAGCCTGGAGAAGAGAAGGTTAAGAGGTGATATGATAGCCCTGTTTAAATATTTGAAGGGATGTCATATTGAGGAGGGAGCAAGCTTGTTTTCTGCTGCTGCAGAGACTAGAACGCGGAACAATGGATGCAAACTGCAGGAAAAGAGATTCCACCTCAACATTAGGAGGAACTTCCTGACAGTAAGGGCTGTTCGACAGTGGAACACACTCCCTCGGAGTGTGGTGGAGTCTCCTTCCTTAGGGGTCTTTAAGCAGAGGCTGGATGGCCATCTGTCAGGGATGCTTTGACTTGGAGTTCCTGCATGGCAGGGGGTTGGACTGGATGGCCCTTGTGGTCTCTTCCAACTCTATGATTCTATGATTCTATGATTCTATGATTCTATGGTCAAGCCAGACTCTCTCACTCTCAGTGAAGGCAGTGGCAAAGCACCTCTGGATAGACTTGTCCAGAAAACTCTGTGAGAGGATCACTGTAATTGCACATAACAACAGTTGAGAGAACAACATTCATGCAGAGTTGGCATCTCTGTCTATGGCAACTTCCTGCATTTCAGGTGACTCAGGTGAGTGAGTCAAGTTACATCTTACAGCAAAAATATTCTTTATTTAAATTTTTTAAAAGTACTCAGTGTTGCCTACATGTCCAAACCAAAATCTCATGACAGTTGCTGTCTGAAATACTATGGTTGACCTCTAGTCCTGTATTCTGAGCACAGGTAAATAATATGCCCTTATCTATTGCCTCTAATATAATTACTAAGCACATATTTAGGAAGAAGAGGATGGTTTGTAGGCATTAGTCTCCCCTACCCACCCACCCCCTGCCGCCATGCAGAAGATTCTCATCTTTCAAAAGGCGCCAGATGCAACACTGGCTCAGTTGATTGCTATGTCCGTCTCTAATGGAAGTATCAAAAGTCATCACAGCATCTCAATTCAAATTGGAAGTTTGCCCTTCAGACAGTGGTGTCATGCTAAGGAGAAAGTGGCCATTTAGAAAAAAGAATTTAAAAGGAAGACAAACACCCTTGTTAGCATTCATGCAGAGTTATGGGCCTGCTTTTGCTTTTTTCACCCATGCGGTTGTGCAATTTTAAAAACTAATTAGGATATTTGTGCATTTAAAACAAAGCTTCCCAGAGTGACATGGCAGGAGGAAAGGCAACTTCAAAGAAAGACAGGCAGTGGAAGGTATAGCATGTGATAGTTTGAAATGACAAAATTATATTATTATTATTATTATTATTATTATTATTATTTCTGTCTATTCCTCCTTTTTCCAATTTAAGACTCAAAGTGGCTTACAGCGACATAAAAAACACACCGTTTAAAATTCACAAAATGCAAAAGTTAAAGCAAGGTGCAAGGTGCAAGGTGCAAGGTGCTGTAGTCCATGTGCTTGGGTGAGATCTAATTTAATTTACACTTGAGCCATTGCATTCTGGGAGCCAGTGCTGGGAGGCTACTTAAGGCTACTCAAGGCTAGCAGAAGCTGCATTTCCTTTAAGGAGGAGAAAGAAAAGGAGGAGGCTGTAGTCCATGTGCTTGGGTGAGATCTAATTTAATTTACACTTGAGCCATTGCATTCTGGGAGCCATTGCTGGCAGGGTACTTAAGGCTACTCAAGGCTAGCAGAAGCTGCATTTCCTTTAAGGAGGAGAAAGAAAAGGAGGAGGCTGTAGTCCATGTGCTTGGGTGAGATCTAATTTAATTTTCACTTGAGCCATTGCATTCTGGGAGCCAGTGCTGGGAGGCTACTTAAGGCTACTCAAGGCTAGCAGAAGCTGCATTTCCTTTAAGGAGGAGAAAGAAAAGGAGGAGGCTGTAGTCCATGTGCTTGGGTGAGATCTAATTTAATTTTCACTTGAGCCATTGCATTCTGGGAGCCTGTGCTGGGAGGCTACTTAAGGCTACTCAAGGCTAGCAGAAGCTGCATTTCCTTTAAGGAGGAGAAAGAAAAGGAGGAGGCTGTAGTCCATGTGCTTGGGTGAGATCTAATTTAATTTTCACTTGAGCCATTGCATTCTGGGAGCCAGTGCTGGGAGGCTACTTAAGGCTACTCAAGGCTAGCAGAAGCTTCATTTCCTTTAAGGAGGAGAAAGAAAAGGAGGAGGCTGTAGTCCATGTGCTTGGGTGAGATCTAATTTAATTTTCACTTGAGCCATTGCATTCTGGGAGCCAGTGCTGGGAGGCTACTTAAGGCTACTCAAGGCTAGCAGAAGCTGCATTTCCTTTAAGGAGGAGAAAGAAAAGGAGGAGGCTGTAGTCCATGTGCTTGGGTGAGATCTAATTTAATTTTCACTTGAGCCATTGCATTCTGGGAGCCAGTGCTGGGAGGCTACTTAAGGCTACTCAAGGCTAGCAGAAGCTTCATTTCCTTTAAGGAGGAGAAAGAAAAGGAGGAGGCTGTAGTCCATGTGCTTGGGTGAGATCTAATTTAATTTTCACTTGAGCCATTGCATTCTGGGAGCCAGTGCTGGGAGGCTACTTAAGGCTACTCAAGGCTAGCAGAAGCTGCATTTCCTTTAAGGAGGAGAAAGAAAAGGAGGAGGCTGTAGTCCATGTGCTTGGGTGAGATCTAATTTAATTTTCACTTGAGCCATTGCATTCTGGGAGCCAGTGCTGGGAGGCTACTTAAGGCTACTCAAGGCTAGCAGAAGCTGCATTTCCTTTAAGGAGGAGAAAGAAAAGGAGGAGGCTGTAGTCCATGTGCTTGGGTGAGATCTAATTTAATTTTCACTTGAGCCATTGCATTCTGGGAGCCAGTGCTGGGAGGCTACTTAAGGCTACTCAAGGCTAGCAGAAGCTTCATTTCCTTTAAGGAGGAGAAAGAAAAGGAGGAGGCTGTAGTCCATGTGCTTGGGTGAGATCTAATTTAATTTTCACTTGAGCCATTGCATTCTGGGAGCCAGTGCTGGGAGGCTACTTAAGGCTACTCAAGGCTAGCAGAAGCTGCATTTCCTTTAAGGAGGAGAAAGAAAAGGAGGAGGCTGTAGTCCATGTGCTTGGGTGAGATCTAATTTAATTTTCACTTGAGCCATTGCATTCTGGGAGCCAGTGCTGGGAGGCTACTTAAGGCTACTCAAGGCTAGCAGAAGCTGCATTTCCTTTAAGGAGGAGAAAGAAAAGGAGGAGGCTGTAGTCCATGTGCTTGGGTGAGATCTAATTTAATTTTCACTTGAGCCATTGCATTCTGGGAGCCAGTGCTGGGAGGCTACTTAAGGCTACTCAAGGCTAGCAGAAGCGCGCGCCTAACGGCGCGCGAATTTTGATTTTTTATTTTTTTTAATCTAGTCAAGGAGGTGTTTAGAGAATAGAAGAGGAGCCGGCCTGAAGCATCAGAGGAAGTGAATCAGAGACTTGCCTTTGGAAGGAGCTTTTAGCCAGGAGCTCTCTACATAACTATAGGCCCCGTGACTTGAACTCAGTGACAGAGCTCGGGAACAAAGGCCAAGTCTAAAAGGGAAGCCCACAGTCTTGTTTCAGTGCCTCCTTAAGACTTCGCAGTATGGACACTGAAGGCCCTGCAGCAGTCACCTGCAACACCTGTGGGATGTTTGTCTTCTTGCCTACAGAGGTGGCGAACTACACCTGCCCCAAGTGCAAGTTGGTAGTCCTCTTGGAAGAGAAAGTACAGCAGCTAGAGGAGCAGATATCTGCACTCCAGCATCATAGAGAGCAGGAGAATCTCCTGAACAGATCAGACCAGAATGTCTTGGGTGGAAAACAGAGAGAGGAAGTTGTTGGGGTGGAGGAGGTCACTCCACATATAACAGAGGTAGATGCTTGGAGGAAGGTCACACACAGAAGTAAGGAAACCAGGGAACGTTCTGTGAGCGGCTTGCAGCTACAGAATCGCTTTGAATCTCTCTCTGTTGTCAGAGATGATGAGGAAAAGCAGCAAGGACAGACATCAGGGACAGAGCAGGAGAGCCTGAGAGTATCACGAAAAGGAACAGCCACTGCTAAGCCTCGGAGGAGGCGCGTGGTCGTGGTGGGGGACTCCTTGCTGAGGGGTACAGAAGCAGTGGTTTGTGGGCCTGACAAGATGTCTCGGGAGGTGTGTTGTCTCCCCGGGGGAAAGATCCATCATGTGACGGAGAGGCTGACAAGACTTGTCAAGCCTACTGACCGTTATCCCCTTCTTTTGGTTCATGTGGGAACCAATGATACTGCAAGGCACAGCCTTCAGAATATCAAAAGGGATTATGAGGCTCTGGGAAGGAAGCTGAAAGAGATGGATGCACAGGTTGTCATCTCATCTCTACTCCCGGTAGAAGGGCATGGTCCAGGAAGGGAGAGGAAAATAGCAGAGGTGAATAACTGGCTCCGTAGATGGTGCCGCCAAGAACAGTTTGGATTCTTGGATCATGGGCTGCGGTTCCATGAGGAGGGACTTCTGGCAAGGGATGGACTGCATCTCACGCCAGTTGGCAAAAACGTTTTTGCCAACAGTCTGAAGAATCTGATCAGGAGGGCTTTAAACTGAGTTATGTGGGGGAGGGAGACATTATACTGGAAGGCAAAAGGGATGGAGAGAATAGTCCAAGTGGCATAGAGGGAACAAGGCAAACAGTGCAAGGACCCAACAGTAGGAGGCAAAAAAATGTGCAAAAGCAGCAAGTAAAGAGGACACATGGTCTTAAATGCCTCTCCACTAATGCACAGAGTATGGGAAATAAGCAGGAGGAACTTGAACTCCTAGCACAACAAGGGAAATATGATATAATAGGCATCACTGAAACCTGGTGGGATGAGTCTCATGATTGGAATGTAGAAATAGAGGGGTATAACCTTTTTAAGAGAAACAGGCCAAGCAGGAAAGGAGGAGGAATAGCATTATATGTTAGGGATATTTACACCAGTGAAGAGATGCAGGAAGTCAATACTGGAAGCCAGGTGGAGAGCATCTGGATAAAAATTAAAGGAGAGGGAAATAACAGGGATGTTACTGTGGGAGTCTACTACAGACCCCCGACTCAGGCAGAGGAATTGGATGATGCCTTTCTAGAACAGATAAACACATACTCAGAAAAGAGAGATGTAGTAGTGATGGGTGACTTCAACTATCCTGATATTTGCTGGAAGTCAAACTCAGCCAAATCCTCAAAGTCTAGCAAATTCCTCACTTGCCTGGAAGACAATTTCATTGTCCAAAAGGTGGAAGAGGCAACAAGGGGATCAGCCATTTTAGATCTGATCTTAACCAACAGGGAAGACCTAGTTGATGGGGTGCAAGTGGTTGGATCCTTAGGTGGAAGTGACCATGTTCTCCTGGAGTTTGTTATACAGTGGAAGGGAGAAGCTAGGCATAGTCAGACACGCACTCTAGACTTTAGGAGAGCTAATTTCAATAAACTTAGAGAAATACTGGGAGTGATCCCATGGTCAGGAATACTAAAAGAAAAGGGAGTTCAAGACGGATGGGAGTTTCTCAAAAGGGAGATATTGAAGGCACAATTTCAAACAGTTCCAATGAGGAAGAAAAATGGAAGATGTCTCAAGAAGCCAGGATGGATGACTAAGGAACTTTCAAATGAGCTAAGTTTTAAACGGAACATGTATAAGAAATGGAAAAATGGAGAAATCACGAAAGAGGAATTCAAACAAATAGCCAGCACATGTAGGGGTAAAGTCAGAAAAGCTAAAGCGCAGAATGAACTCAGGCTGGCTAGAGAGGTTAAGAACAATAAAAAGGGCTTTTTTGGATATGTCCGCAGCAAAAGGAAGAAGAAGGAAACAGTGGGGCCACTGCGTGCAGAAGATGGCAAAATGCTAACAGGGGACAGAGAAAAGGCAGAATTACTCAACACCTTCTTTGCTTCAGTCTTCTCAGAAAAGGCAAAGGGTGCTCAACCTAAGGATAATGGAGACAGAATAGAGGAAATTCAGCACAGAATAAGTAAAGAGGTAGTACAGGAATACCTGGTTAACCTAAATGAATATAAATCTCCAGGACCAGATGAACTACATCCTAGAGTATTAAAAGAACTGGCAAATGTAATATCAGAGCCATTGGCAATAATCTTTGAGAACTCTTGGAGAACAGGAGAAGTCCCAGCAGACTGGAGGAGGGCAAACGTTGTCCCCATCTTCAAAAAGGGAAAAAAAGAGGATCCCAACAATTATCGTCCAGTTAGTCTGACATCAATACCAGGAAAGATTCTAGAGCAGATCATTAAGCAGAGAGTCTGTGAACACTTAGAGGCCAATGCCATAATCACAAAAAGCCAACATGGGTTTCAGAGAAACAAGTCATGCCAAACGAACCTGATCTCTTTTTTTGATAAAATTACCAGCTTGGTAGATGAAGGGAATGCTGTGGATATAGTATACCTCGATTTCAGTAAGGCCTTTGACAAGGTTCCCCATGACATTCTTGCAAACAAGCTTGCAAAATGTGGGATAGACAAGTTAACTGTTACATGGATTTGTAATTGGTTGACTGGCCGAACTCAAAGGGTGCTCAACAATGGCTCCTTTTCATCCTGGAGAGAAGTGACCAGTGGGGTCCCACAGGGCTCTGTCCTGGGCCCAGTGCTGTTCAACATCTTTATTAACGATTTGGATGACAGAATTGGGGGCATACTTATCAAATTTGCAGATGACACTAAACTGGGAGGAGTAGCTAATACCCCAGAGGACAGGATCAAAATTCAAAATGACCTGAATAGACTAGAAAGCTGGGCCAGTGCTAACAAAATGAAATTCAATGCGGAGCAATGTAAGGTTCTGCACTTAGGGCGGAAAAATGAAATGCACAGATATAGGATGGGGGACACCTGGCTGAATGAGACCACATGTGAAAGGGATCTAGGAGTCCAAGTAGACCATAAGCTGAACATGAGTCAACAGTGTGATGCGGCAGCTAAAAAAGCCAATGCAATTTTAGGCTGCATCAATAGAAGTATAGTTTCTAGATCAAGGGAAGTTATAGTGCCACTCTATTCTGCTTTGGTCAGGCCCCACCTGGAATACTGTGTCCAGTTCTGGGCACCACAATTCAAAAAAGATGTGGAGAAACTGGAGCATGTCCAAAGGAGGGCAACTAAGATGGTGAAGGGTCTGGAAACCTTGCCCTATGAAGAACGCCTTAGGGAACTGGGGATGTTTAGCCTGGAGAAGAGAAGGTTAAGAGGTGATATGATAGCCCTGTTTAAATATTTGAAGGGATGTCATATTGAGGAGGGAGCAAGCTTGTTTTCTGCTGCTCCAGAGACTAGAACGCGAAACAATGGATGCAAACTGCAGGAAAAGAGATTCCACCTCAACATTAGGAGGAACTTCCTGACAGTAAGGGCTGTTCGACAGTGGAACACACTCCCTCGGAGTGTAGTGGAGTCTCCTTCCTTAGGGGTCTTTAAGCAGAGGCTGGATGGCCATCTGTCAGGGATGCTTTGACTTGGAGTTCCTGCATGGCAGGGGGTTGGACTGGATGGCCCTTGTGGTCTCTTCCAACTCTATGATTCTATGATTCTATGATTCTATGATTCTAGTCTGAGTCTTGGACCAGGGTCCAATTCTCACTTAGCCATGGAAACCCACTGGTTGATCTTGGGCAAGTCACACTCTCTCAGCCTCAGAGGAAGGCAAAGGAAAAACCTCTCTGAATAAACCTCATCAAGGAAACCCTGTGACAGGGTGACTTAGGGTTGCCATAAGTCAGAAACAACTGGAAGGCATGCAAGAACAACAAATAATAAAAAACTGTAAATCGTATTAAAACACATATACTGGTAATTAAATTAGAGACATATATATACCAACCCAACCATTATCAGGGTCCAGTGCATTGTTTAGGTGAGACAGGCCTTATGAGTGACTATACTCATCTAATGTCTGTCAAATAATGTTAAAATAAAAGGTCAAGAGATGCATGCTTCCTTTTGGAGAGGGAGGAAGAGAGGAGAAGGAGAAGGAGAAGAAGGAGAAGGAGATCAGAGGGAGTGATGGATGGAAGGAGAAGGAGTAGGAGTAGGAGATCAGAGGGAGATATGGACTGAAGGAGAAAGGAAGGGAGGAAGGAGAAGGAGAAGGAGAAGGAGAAGGGGAAGGAAGGAAGGAAGGAAGGAAGGAAGGAAGGAAGGAAGGAAGGCAAGCAGGCAGAGTTTTAATTAACCCAATAAGACCATCTCTAATGTAATTAGAGAGATACTTCACTGCTTGTGCTCACCCCCTCCTACACATCAATTAAAAGCCAGACTGTGTGAGGGCCATTTCTAATCCATTTAGTGACTCCTTACCCCCATCCCATCTCATTCTCCACCACCACTTCTAATATTCCCTGGTCTAAAGCAGCCTCCTCCATTGTTTTGTTTAGGAGTCTGTTCAAACAGTGCATTGTGAAGAGTAAATGAATTATATCCTGCCCTCTTGCCCTCTTTCCATGGCAGACCCTTGTTCCAAACAGCTGCCTTTCTTGTAAATCTAGACATCACATGGAAGGAAAGAAAGACTAGGCTGCATAAGGCACCACAAGTCCAGATCAGGTAGGGTCTCTGGTTGCAAGCACACACAAACATATGGCTCAACATACACACACACACAGCTACACAACTTTGTGAACAACAGCCCAGAAATGCCATCTCAAAAAGAGCTGTGTCACATAAAGTGATGCTGTTCCAAAGTCCATGAACCAGTGCATATCCTCCAAGTTTGGACAGATGAAAACCAGGACACACATAGTCAATCAAAGAGCTATTGAGGTCGTAAAAGATATTAATGAGGAAATCACAAGTCTAGGACATGCTGCAACAGTATGTTTTGCTTGAACGATAGAATTGTAGAATCATAGAGTTGGAAGAGACCACAAGGGCCATCCAGTCCAACCTCCTCTCATGCAGGAACTCTCAATCAAAGTATCCCCGACAGATGGCCATCCAGCCTCTGCTTAAAGACTTCCAAAGAAGGAGACTCCACCACACTGCAAGGAAATGTGTTCCAGTGTCAAATAGCCCTTACTGTCAAAAAGTTCCTCCTAATGTTTAGGTGGAATCTTTTTTCCTGTAGCTTCCATCCACTGTCCCAGGTCTATTCTCTGGAGCAGCAGAAAACAAGCTTGCTCCCTCCTCAATCTGACATCCCTTCAACTTATCCAGGGCTATCATATCACCTTTTAACCATCTCTTCTCCATGCTAAACATATCCAGCTCCCCAGGTTTCTCCTCATAGGGCATGGTTTCCAGATTTTTCACTATTTTACTCACCTTCATCTGGACACTCTCCAGCTTCCTGACATCCTTTTTGAATTGTGATGCCCAGAACAGGAGGGACTTCTGGCAAGGGATGGACTGCATCTCACGCCAGTTGGCAAAAACGTTTTTGCCAACAGTCTGAAGAATCTGATCAGGAGGGCTTTAAACTGAGTTATGTGGGGGAGGGAGACATTATTCTGGAAGGCAAAAGGGATGGAGAGAATAGTCCAAGTGGCATAGAGGGAACAAGGCAAACAGTGCAAGGACCCAACAGTAGGAGGCAAAAAAATGTGCAAAAGCAGCAAGTAAAGAGGACACATGGTCTTAAATGCCTCTCCACTAATGCACAGAGTATGGGAAATAAGCAGGATGAACTTGAACTCCTAGCACAACAAGGGAAATATGATATAATAGGCATCACTGAAACCTGGTGGGATGAGTCTCATGATTGGAATATAGAAATAGAGGGGTATAACCTTTTTAAGAGAAACAGGCCAAGCAGGAAAGGAGGAGGAATAGCATTATATGTCAGGGATATTTACACCAGTGAAGAGATGCAGGAAGTCAATACTGGAAGCCAGGTGGAGAGCATCTGGATAAAAATTAAAGGAGAGGGAAATAACAGGGATGTAACTGTGGGAGTCTACTACAGACCCCCGACTCAGGCAGAGGAATTGGATGATGCCTTTCTAGAACAGATAATCACATACTCAGAAAAGAGAGATGTAGTAGTGATGGGTGACTTCAACTATCCTGATATTTGCTGGAAGTCAAACTCAGCCAAATCCTCAAAGTCTAGCAAATTCCTCACTTGCCTGGAAGACAATTTCATTGTCCAAAAGGTGGAAGAGGCAACAAGGGGATCAGCCATTTTAGATCTGATCTTAACCAACAGGGAAGACCTAGTTGATGGGGTGCAAGTGGTTGGATCCTTAGGTGGGAGTGACCATGTCCTCCTGGAGTTTGTTATACAGTGGAAAGATGAAGCTAGGCATAGTCAGACACGAATTCTAGACTTTAGGAGAGCTGATTTCAATAAACTTAGAGAAATACTGGGAGTGATCCCATGGTCAGGAATACTAAAAGAGAAGGGAGTTCAAGACGGATGGGAGTTTCTCAAAAGGGAGATATTGAATGCACAATTTCAAACAGTTCCAATGAGGAAGAAAAATGGAAGATGTCTCAAGAAGCCAGGATGGATGAATAAGGAACTTTCAAATGAGCTAAGTTTTAAACGGAACGTGTATAAGAAATGGAAAAATGGGGAAATCACGAAAGAGGAATTCAAAAAAATAGCCAGCACATGTAGGGGTAAAGTCAGAAAAGCTAAAGCTCAGAATGAACTCAGGCTTGCTAGACAGGTTAAGAACAATAAAAAGGGCTTTTTTGGATATGTCTGCAGCAAAAGGAAGAAGAAGGAAACAGTAGGGCCACTGCATGCAGAAGATGGCAAAATGCTAACAGGGGACAGAGAAAAGGCAGAATTACTCAACACCTTCTTTGCTTCAGTCTTCTCAGAAAAGGCAAAGGGTGCTCAACCTAAGGATAATGGAACAGGAGACAGAATAGAGGAAATTCAGCACAGAATAAGTAAAGAGGTAGTACAGGAATACCTGGTTAACCTAAATGAATTAAGATCATTAAGATCATTAAGCAGAGAGTCTGTGAACACTTAGAGGCCAATGTCATAATCACAAAAAGCCAACATGGGTTTCAGAGAAACAAGTCATGCCAAACGAACCTGATCTCTTTTTTTGATAAAATTACCAGCTTGGTAGATGAAGGGAATGCTGCGGATATAGTATACCTCGATTTCAGTAAGGCCTTTGACAAGGTTCCCCATGACATTCTTGCAAACAAGCTTGCAAAATGTGGGATAGACAAGTTAACTGTTACATGGATTTGTAATTGGTTGACTGGCCGAACTCAAAGGGTGCTCAACAATGGCTCCTTTTCATCCTGGAGAGAAGTGACCAGTGGGGTCCCACAGGGTTCTGTCCTGGGCCCAGTGCTATTCAACATCTTTATTAACTATTTGGATGACAGAATTGGGGGCATACTTATCAAATTTGCAGATGACACTAAACTGGGAGGAGTAGCTAATACCCCAGAGGACAGGATCAAAATTCAAAATGACCTGAATAGACTAGAAAGCTGGGCCAGTGCTAACAAAATGAAATTCAATGTGGAGAAATGTAAGGTTCTGCACTTAGGGCGGAAAAATGAAATGCACAGATATAGGATGGGGGACACCTGGCTGAATGAGACCACATGTGAAAGGGATCTAGGAGTCCAAGTAGACCATAAGCTGAACATGAGTCAACAGTGTGATGCAGCAGCTAGAAAAGCCAATGCAATTTTAGGCTGCATCAATAGAAGTATAGTTTCTAGATCAAGGGAAGTTATAGTGCCACTCTATTCTGCTTTGGTCAGGCCCCACCTGGAATACTGTGTCCAGTTCTGGGCACCACAATTCAAAAAAGATGTGGAGAAACTGGAGCATGTCCAAAGGAGGGCAACTAAGATGGTGAAGGGTCTGGAAACCATGCCCTATGAAGAACGCCTTAGGGAGCTGGGGATGTTTAGCCTGGAGAAGAGAAGGTTAAGAGGTGATATGATAGCCCTGTTTAAATATTTGAAGGGATGTCATATTGAGGAGGGAGTAAGCTTGTTTTCTGCTGCTGCAGAGACTAGAACGCGGAACAATGGATGCAAACTGCAGGAAAAGAGATTCCACCTCAACATTAGGAGGAACTTCCTGACAGTAAGGGCTGTTCGACAGTGGAACACACTCCCTCGGAGTGTAGTGGAGTCTCCTTCCTTAGGGGTCTTTAAGCAGAGGCTGGATGGCCATCTGTCAGGGATGCTTTGACTTGGAGTTCCTGCATGGCAGGGGGTTGGACTGGATGGCCCTTGAGGTCTCTTCCAATTCTATGATTCTATGATTCTAGGAGATTTTATTCCAGCTTTGGCCTGACCAAAGCAGAATAGAGTGACACTATTATTTCCCTGGGAAAAACCAAGTGGGAATAAAAGGATTCTGCCCTGTCCTCTCCTCTTTCTCCAGCTAAGTCAATTGAGTGCAAACTACTTTTGCACTTTGAACTCATAGAACCTTAGAATCATAGAAGTGGAAGAGATCCCAATCGCCATCCAGTCCAATCCCTTGCCCTGTCATTCACTTTGCAGCAAGTGAAATAATTTGAGAACAAAGGAGGGAAGTGGGAGGAGGAGAGAGAACCTGGGACATTTTAAAAGCAGCTGAAAAAGTGGGATGGCAGTGGATTAATTGAGACTGTCCCTACCACATCAGAACAGTTGGAGGATATGATGTTGCATAAGTGGATGCACATCCAGCTGCACAACTTTTGGCTGAATCAAGTGGAAAGGTAAAGGATTAATCAGAACTGTCCCTGCCCAGTCCACACAGTTGGAGGGTATGCCAGTGCCAGTACATGAGTCAGTGGCTGTTGATATGTGGTGAGTTTCCAGCAGGGGCCCATTCACACAACACAGTGATAGCAGTATATGTTAGTTAATGACAGATCAACTGCCATCTCACCATTCTACGAAATCCCATGGCTTGTAGTTTGGTGACGTAATAAAGCTCTCTGTCTGGGAGTTCCAAATACACCTCCTAAATTGCAAATCTCAGGATTCCATAGTTAAAAGTGGAATGTGTGTGTGTTGTGTGCCTTCAAGTCATTTCTGACTTAATGTGACCCTAAGGTGAACCTTTTTTTATTATTATTTTAAATGTTTTAATTGTACTTTTTTTAATGCTGTGAAACCACTCTGAGTCCCAGTCCTGGGAAAAGAGTGGGATGCAAATAAATATAATAATAATAACAACAACAACAACCTGTCATGGAGTTTTGTTAGCAAGATTTGTTCAAAGGAGGTTTGCCTTTGCCTACCTCTGAGGATAAGAGCTTGTGACCTGTCAAAGGTCACCCATGGGTTTCCATGGCCAGGCTTGGAATTCAAACCTGGTCTCCAGAGTTGTAGTCCAACCCTCAATCACTACACCATGCTGGCTCCTAAAAGTGTAATATTAGATCTGAATACCCCCCCCCCCCCCCACTGTGCCAGGGACTGGTGTCACATTTGTCCTCATTTACTATAATACTCTTTCTTACTTTTCTGGGGTTGATTGACACTACACAATTATAGCAGTATATTGCACTTTTATATTCCACTAAAAGTGGAATATACTACTGTGATAGTCCAGTTGCCCCTCCTTTTTCGCAGGAGATCCATTCCAGACCCCCTTGCAAAAATGGAGTTTCACTTATATTCATGCCCCATTGGCTTGAATATAGGCGCAGGCACATGGGGCATGCAGGCGCACACCATGGACACACGCCCCATTCTTTCCCTCTCCATTCATCCATAAGCGAGGGACACAAGTCCAAAGACTGCAAGAATGGAGGGAGGTCTGTATAGCACAGCACAACTTTAGGTATACTTAGCTACATAGCAGAAACACTAAGAAATGCTGGCTGCTACCACTCTGCAGAATTAATACAGTTTGACACTGCTGCAACTTGTCAGGGCTTCATTCTGTGGAATATTAGGATTTGAAGTTTGTTGTAGCATCAGAGCTCTCTGACAGAGAAGGCTAAATGTCTCACAAAATTACAGATCCCAGAATTCCATAGCATTTAGCCATGACAGTTTACAGGGTGTCAAATGGCATTATTTCTGCAGTGCGAATACAGCCCCAAACAAGATATGTTAGTAATTATATGTGACTGGAACACAAATTTAGGAAACTGGACTCAGCACTTTGTATAGCTCTTTTGAAGTTCTTTAACTAAAAAAACAACAACAATGTGGATTCAGCACTCCACTGATATGGAAACCACCAGCCTTGGCTAGTGTATTCACAGGATTTTATTTCACAAATTCAAACAGAGATAGACATGCCAACACCATAAGCAGCCCATTTCATTTCAGCTTAGGCATCTGAAATATTATTTTATTTTCTTTTTCATAAAATTGTACAAGTTAGCTTTTTGGAAATATGTATTAAAATTGCATGCATAAGCCAGAGAGAAACTAATTATTAACAAGTATATGGACTTTGCTGTTGAGGCTCAGATGCTAAAATAAGGAAACCTGTAACTTAATTCAAACTTCTTTTAGCTCATTCTTTCCTGAAGAGTTCAGGTCATGGAGAGCAAAGAAACAGCCTATTTCTTGAACAAGAAGACTGAACAATACATTCCGCTGACCAGCATTTTTATGCATTAACTCTTGGAAGTTGTGAAAGACTCTTCAGTTTTTCAACTCATACCAGTTTGGAGAGAAACTGCACTACTTTCAGATTGCCTTTCCCAAATATACCTTTGATCAGTGTGTGATGATGACCAGGGAAAAGCTTTTTACTTTTTTGCAGCAGCACCTTTTTGCTAAAGGCAAAGGACTGAAATAATCTATCTTTATCAAACTGTAACTGTTGCTTTAATAGGAGAGACAATAGGATCTTCATTGTTTGCACAGATTCATATTTCAGCATCCTGTAAGACTTTTTGCACAGAGGCAAGATAAAAATATGGGGCTTTTAAGTCAGGAGGGGGGTCACAAGCCTTTAATATCAAATGGTGCTCCCTACCTAGCCTAAAACTCTTCCTAGCCTGAAACTGCCACACTAAAGTGAAGCTATCTACTAAAGCCATTGATGTTGTTGTTGTTGTTGTTGTTGTTGTTGTTGTGCGCCTTCCAGTCGTTTCTGACTTATGGCAACCCAAGGTGAACCTATCACAGGTTTTCTTGGTAAGCTTTCCAGAGGGGGTTTGCTATTGCTATTCTCTGAGACTGAGAGAGTGTAACTTGCCCAAGGATGAGCCAGGATTTGAACCCTGGTCTTCAGAGTCCTAGTTCCGTTCTACCAAACACAAATTAACTTTCCTATCTTGCTGGACCCCCCCCCCATGGTACTATATTTCTATGCTGATGGAATTTTGTGTTCCAGTGAGACAAGAGGCTATGCTAATGTAACAGCACTATTAGTAGCACTTCCCGTGTCAAAAAGTCTTTTGCTGTGGGGCCACAGTGAAAGTGCCAAACAGTTACTGTGGAACATATTTCATTTCCAGTACATGCAAACTTAGCTGACATTCATACGGGCTGGAAATTGAATTCATATATTTCAAGAAATGAGTATGTCATTAGCAGCTGCTCCAAGGAAGCCCCTGTAGAATCAGTGCCAATATTTAGCATATATAGTTCCATTTTGCTGAGGAGCTGAATCAGTCGTGAATTTTGATTCAAGCAAAATTGGAGAGCATCCCAATTATACAGAAATATATGTGTGTCAGCCCTTCCTATACCATGAAGGAGGTGCAAGGAAGGCCACTCTTATCATGCTTGAACCTAAACATGTTCTCCATCTTAGTTGCCAAAACACCAGATTGCTTTATGTTGGGATTGATATTGAAACACAAGATACAAAGTATGAAGATTATCGATGAGGTGAGATGTAACAGTGTTCCCTTTAAGAACAGGGACAATAGTTTTCCTTGTCCTGTAAGTTCACTGGAGAAATGGAAGCTCAGTTTTGAGATCCTGACTGCCACCCTGTTCATTTGATGGTATTAGCTAAATGTATGGTCTTATAAATTTTGCTATTCACAAAAACAAAACAAAACAAAACAAACAGCTTCATTTATATACCACTTCATACCCTTAAGGAGTGTCTAAGCGGTTTACAATTGTAAGCTATTTGCCCCCCAACAATCTGGGTACTCATTTTAGCGACCTCGGAAGGATGCAAGCCTGAGTCAAGCTTCAGCCCTTTGCTGGTCTTGAACTCGCCACCTTATGGTTTTGAGTGAGTGGCTGCAGTACAGGCATTTAACCACTGCGCCACCAGGGCTGTGCTATTCAAGTTTACAGTCATGGCTCCATTGTTGTGATCACAAATGTTTCCCCTAAAACCCACCTTTACAGTCAGGCAGATGCACCAGCCAATTGTGACACTGCTCATTGCACTGTGCTCATTGGCAGGAGGAGGCTCAATGCACCATCCTGCGGCATCCCACTTGCCAGAACCACAGAACTCCCTTCATTAGTGTAGCTGCCTGACTTTTAAGGTGGGTTTGGAGGGATCAGATTGGATCAGGAGATGGGCCATAACTTTGTCGTCCTAGAATTCAGAGACATAGCCACATTATTCTGGAATATCTTCTTTCTGGTTCATAGCCCACACAATTCTAAACCATATTCTAAAACTCTCTCTATATGACCACCCACCCATGCTGGCTTTAGACAACATCTTTCCTCCTGTCTTTGTCCCTCAATGACCATAGTTAAAACTGAACAAGTCACCTCATCACCACACACACAAGTTTTGCATTTCTATCACTATCCATACAGTTTGATTATAAAGGCCCTTCCTGGGCACCATTCTATGCAACAGAAGACATAGACCAAGTCGACAAAAGCTTACGTATGTTACTTAGTCTCAAACATACTACAAGTTCCCTTTGCATTCTGTTATCCCAGCTACATCTACTACAGTATGTAAGATCTCAGCCTCCATTAATGTGCCTGATTCACCCAAACATGTCCATCACTTGATCAAACCTGTTTAGTTTCCATCTCCCTCTGACCAGCCTCCTCTGTCTGAGCAACATCTTATAGGGAAAAGTTTGAACTGGTAAGGAAATCTCCTCTTCTGGTCTAATATTCCTGGCAGTGAGCTGCTACCACAGGAAACCACTGTGTCACTACTGATGCAAATATTTAAAGGGGTTCATCATTTAATGAATATCTGTGAGAGAACATAGGAGCCTGTCATATATTCAGAGCTGGCCCTATCTTTAGCAGAGTGTGGGAATCACCACAAGCATTACTCATTGAGTAGTAGTGGTGGAAGTCTTCCAGATCCTTGTGCAATGTCCCAAAACACACATGAAGCCATAATCCTACATTACACTTGGTTAGTATACAATTTCACACACATAGTTATGCAGAGGTTGAGCTATTTTACCCTTCATCTGAATACCAATGTAGCACAACCAACTGCATGTTTGCTAATGTGTTTGCTTATTGCCCCATTGTACAACAGAGAAGGAGCAATGTTTTCCCCCCACTGTCCCAGAGTACCAAGGGTTACACTGAAAACACTGACCAAGAGTCATGCTTCAACTGAGAATGTGCAAGTGTATATACAATGAATATGTACAGAGATTTTGTAGCATCCTTGAGACTAACTGAAAAAGAAAGAAGTTTGTAGCATGAGCTTTTGTAGTCTACTTCAGATGTTCTTGGTGGAGTGGAAGTCAGGAGGGCAGGAGTTTAACAGAAGAAAACTGAAAAAGAATGTTGGGTACTGCAGAGTCATTTATCATGAGGAGAACCCATGAGTTCTGTGTCATATGTAGTTTGCAAAGAGTTCTTCACATGCAGGCTGCTTGCATCCTGTCGCTTGCATATCAAAGGTGGTATAGAATCTCTATACATATTAATTCTACAGGCTAATATGGCTATATCTTTAAATTCAACCTGTATGTACAATGGTTTATACTTTTGGAACTCTGCTTACACAACTTGATATGCCTCTTCTTAACAGTCAACAGTCCCAAGTCCACTGTAAGAGCAGCTGCCAGATTGGGTGATGGAAGTCCATTCAGCTTGCAATCCAAACACAAGGAGGAGGATGTTATCACCTCTCCCAGCAGTGAGCAAGCCTACAATAATCAGAAGCAGAACTCTAACACAATTCCTTGTTGCAACTTCACTTTCTGGTAGGAGCAGGTGGAAGTGTTATCCTTCTTATGCCCTGATCGCCAGCTGAACAAACCTCTATCACTCAATCTGGTGGCTGGCTGTTAATGTGACCCTGTGGAAGGTAGGACTGGGATAAGGATTCCAATGACAATCTTTTGAAATTATATTTCAAATGGAAAATGATAGAAAAATATTTTGCATCAATGAATACATAATAAATGTTTTTACTGGTAAGCAGGGCCATGATTCATACGCTAATAAAGCAAGGTTTTAAACACAGATTACCTACTTATGTCCAGTTCTTGGCAAACTCCAAACTGGCAGCCACTAACAACATTGAGATCAGTCTTGTATTTTGTAGTGATGTGTTTGGTCCCCTAACAATGAAAAAGAGCAATAGTGCTTTGCACTAATTCATTGTTTGGCCTGATATTCTAGATATAAGACCAATAGTCCCTTTCCTGGAGGTATCAACCTTGGGACAATCAAACTACAAATCTATGAAAGTTCCATTAGTCCACAGAGTCATAGAATCATAGAGAGGGAAGGTTCCTCATGGGCCTATCTCCTGTTCAATGCAGAATCTCCAGCTAGAACATCCTCAGCAAGTAGTTGTCCAGCCTCTTTTCGGAGACATCCAGAGAAGGAGACCCCACAATGTCTCTAAGCAATTAGTTCCATTGCCGAGTCACCTTTACCATCAAGAAGTTTCTTTTAATGTTCAATAGAAATCTACTCTGCTGTAACTTCAGATCATTAGGACTGGTCCTACCCTCTGGTCAGTAGAGGACAGGCCTGCTCCCAACTCTCTGTGACAGTCCTTTAGACTGAGAACATGTCACCCCTCAGTCTTCTCTTCACCAAGCTGAGCATGCCCACCTCCCTCAAACTTTCCTCAAATGTTTTGTTTTCAACACCTCTTATCATCCTCATTGCCTTTTTTTGGTCCTTCTTACATGTAGTACTACTGAGCCAATATACAGTAAGCAGGACCTCCCTCTCACACTACAGAAGGTTGATGGGGGGGAGTCCATAGTGTAGAAGATGGTCTTTTTAATCAAGATACACTGGCTTGAGTCACATTGATTCAATGGGGCTACTCTCATCATGACTACCTAATAATAATAAATGTTTATTTATATCCCGCACCTCTGGATAAGCAATTGGGGCAGGGTACAACATTTAAAAAAACAAGTACAATTAAATGGATCTAGATCTTCTGAAACTCCTTCAGGTTTGAAAATGATTTTTTGAAATGACTCCATTTTTTTAGTGACCCCAAATTGTTTTCCTTGAATGTGAAGAAACCCTGATGAGGAAAATCCTGGACTGACAAAACTCTTCATTGTTCTGGACACAAATTTTGCACACATTTGTTTTGTGCAGAAAACAGCACTTTCTGCATGGGAAACAGCAGATTCTATGCAGAAAATAATATAGGGTGGTTGAAAACCGTTAGTACAAAAGCTGTACTTTTGCACCTTTATTTTTGGCTCATCCTGTATTTCTCAACAGAAATATTTTCCATGCAGAACATGCTATGCCAGAAATGCTATTGCTGGGTACTTATTCTGGTATTTTTTGTTCAGAAAATATCATTTTATGCACAAGAAGCAACATTTTCTGCACATTTTTCCCTGCAAAAATCCAAATTTCACACAAGTTCAAAACTAAAATCAAACAGCTCTCTCAGCCTCAGAGGATGGCAATGGCAAGCCCCTGTGAAGAAACTTGTCAAAAAACCCTATGACAGGTTTGTCTTAGAGTTGTGTTGAAGGCACACAATAACAAAATGAATATTTCAAAGTCTTTATCACAGCAGAAACAAAATTATTAAACCTACGCATTGTTTTCTTGAGAAGAAAATTAACATTCTTAACACCCCTATTGCCTAGTAAATTATTAGAAAAGTTAACTTCCAGAATCCACTAGCCATCACAGACATCAGCTATGCTAACTGGGAGATTCTAGGAGTTATAAACAAAAATGTAATTCCTTTTGTCAGTGGTGGCTAGCCTTTGGGCCTCCATTTGTTTTGAACTTCAGCTCCCAGAAGCCCCAGTCAATTTGGCAAAAAGTAAGGAATTGTGGGAACTGAAGTACAAATCATCTGGAGGAGTAAAAGTTGAGAACCACTGCTCTAGGCTGTATAAATGAATGTGGACATCCCACATCAGACAAAAATGTCCAATTACTTCTATTGGGGAATTTACATACCAACAGGCCAATGCATAAGGGAGCTTATATGTGTTTAAGACACTAAAACAATTCTGGACAATGTATTTTTTTAATCCTCTTTTTGTAATGCATTTCCTGCCTTTGACAATTCATAAGTGTCCACTTTGTGTTGGAAAAGATGACTGATTCAAGGTCATCCAGTAAGGAGATGGAAACTCATGATTTTCAATGCAGTCCTTGGAGACTCTTGCCTCCTGCGGAGGGGAGTGGTGAATGAGTGACAGTCCCTGAATTGCATTTTTGAAGTGCTTTTAGTGGCCAGTTTCTCCCAGCAAATTATTAACAGTAATTGTTTCACAGGGGAAAATAGTGTCCACTCATATGAAAAACACAGGCCACGATGTTACTAATAGTTGAGGTTTTCTGATTGCTGCAATTTCCACCGCAACAAACCTCCACCACACCCCCTCTAAGAGGGATGATGTGCGTTTTGAAAGGGGGAAGGAATGGAGAAAAAAAGGAAAAGTGTACAGAATAAAACATACACTATTACAATGAAATAACAGCCCCTGCATCTGAAAGTCTGTTAGAGAACCAGTGATGGACGTTTGCACTTGGTATTCCACAACCCCAGCACATTGATTTATTTCATTCATTCATACACATAAGCTTAAGGCAAAAGGGAGAACTATTAAGCATGCATGCACACACGTACATGCAGGCACACAGAGAGAAAATGCAATTTAAATCATTAATGATGTGTAATATGCAGTTCCCTATGGAAAGTACATTTGACTTAATATATTGTGTAGCATGATTCCACAGTGACATGGCAATGTGGAAACTCAAATATTTTTGTGCAAAACCTCCACATATTTTTCCCTGCAGAGTAATTCCTCCACAGCAATTCAGGCTATCCAAATATGGGAAGAATATAGAGGAAGAACATTTGTTTTCTTTCACAGCAGGGAGAAAGCTATTTGTAATTATTCAGCTTTGCATGCGAGGACAAAGCAATCATAGAAGCATAGAATCTTAGGACTATCACACACAGCTTTTAAACTGCAATTAATCTTGGAAAATAGTGTTTTTGGTTAGAGTTATTGCACAATGTTGCCTCCAAACCCATCGCTATTGTTCCTCCCAAGTGTGGTTAGATCACACCCTTTCATCGACTGGGGGAAATGTCAATAAGCTCCCAATCACACTGCTGTGCATTAGTCCTCAAGTGTAATAAGTTTCCCCCGGGGCAGTTTTAAGATTGTATAGGTACATGGTGTCAGTCTCCTCCTCCCCACTTCTCACCCTTGCTGTTTTGAAACAATCTAGTTTTCTTTTTCTTTTCTTTTTCCACTTTCTTTTCTTTCATCTTTGTTTCACTAAATCACATTGTGTTAACTGCAGAATTATATTATAAATACAATTTGTTTGTTTTTTTAATTAAAAATGAAAAGCATTTTGAGACTCTTGGCAAAAGAACCTTCTGTCAACTCCTGTGAAGTTTAAAGCTTCACTTGCCAGAAGTCTATCTTCATGAAACCATAGGCCATGATCCAAGAAGCTAAGTCCCCAACTTTTGATTCCACCAGTTCAGAGGGTTCAAATAGATTCTGTACCTAATTCTACAACCATAAACACTACTTTTCCCCTTCATTTTTCCAGTTTTGTTTTTATTTTTGTTTTTGTTTTTTCCAGTTCATGACACTTTGGTTCTATCACTTGAACTTTCAAAATAGCCCCTTTTCACAAAATTAGCTGAATTTTAGGGGGTTTAATTTTAAAAAAAATGCTTAGGTAGTTTAAACCTTTAGTATAAATTGCCCTCTGCAACTGGCAGATGTTACATACTGTAAATTATCTTCCCAGGAAAGTGTCTTCCTATTCATTCAGACTGAATTTTTCATTTAAAAGGCTTTAAAAAGAAAAAGAAAAAAGTGGATGCCAGTCCATGGAGCAGTAGATACAAAGGTCAATAGCAATGCAGAGTGTGATCGGAAACAAGGGTAAAAACACCCATGAATGAGGAGCTGACCTTTCACCTCTGGTCTTGCTTTTGCAGGACAATGTTGGCTTCTTGAATGGCCAGCCAATAAAGGCAAACATTATTCTATGTTCAGATCAAAAAAGTGAATTCTGAAGCTGTGACAGAACTCCACCTCCTCTTGTCCTTGTGTCAGATGATTCCAAAAACTGGAAAGGGCTTTGATTCATATGGATGGGTGGCCTCACTTTCAATCTCCTGTTGAGGGAAGTCCTCACAAGGCCAGAGGTGGGGATCATCAGCAGAGTAGAAGACAACACAGTTGGCTCAATAGTATCTTTGGAGTATTTTTTTAAAAACCAGGTTGTAAATTCAGTTGCAAATAAAAGGTGTGATGCTTCCATAGCTTTACACTGGTGTAAATCATGTTCTCGGAACAGCTGGATTTTTTTCAGAGGTTGCCAAGCTATCCTGCTTAGAGTTACACAAGCCCAGTGTTGCTAATATAATTATTAAAATGTACTTACTTGCTTTAGTGTCCCACTGGATGACTTTGGGCAGGTCACATGCTCTCAGCTTCAGCAGAAATCAATGGCAAACCTCTTCTGAACAAATCTTGCAAAGAAAACCCCATGGTAGGTTCACCTTAGGGTCACCATAAGTCAGAAACAACTTGAAGGCATGCAGCAGCAACAACAGCAACAACATTCCCCTATGGAAGTGGCTGGACATTTTTGTCTAATGTGAAACATCTGTATTTACTTTTGTATTATACAAGCAGGGTGAGCATGTAGTGACATTGCACGGATGGACATTCATTTGTACATTTTACAGTGCAATTAATTGTGCATTCAATTGTATATTTGGTTACACATCTACTGTGCACTTGGATGCACGTTGGATTGTGCACTCAGTTGTTAACATTGCCATTCAAAACTAGAGTTCCATAGCATGTCAACACATAACTCCTCATATGAAGATTAGTGCTATCCAAGTAGGATTTTGACAAGAATTTTAGAGTTAGAAAGTAGCCCAAAGGCCATCTAGTACAATGCCTGGACAGTTAGGAATCACCTATTAAAGAATCCCCAAGGGGTGATCATCTAATTTCTGTTTAAACACTGCAAAGGACAAAAAACTCACCGCTTTCCTGATAGGTTTTTCTATTGCAGAACTGGTTGTAATGGCGAATGTGGGCCCGTAGTGATGAACAGTGAAATGAGTCAGCTCTGGCATAGCAGGAGAGTGTAGTGCCATGCAGTCAATTCAATCAATGTATTACGATCAACTGATCAGTCATCAAATAAACATCAAATACTCATAAGAAGAAGAACAACCACCATGACAGTAAAATAACAACTATGACAATAAAATAACAGTAACCTTAACTGTTATTTAGTGCCATGCAGGATACCACCCGGTAACTCCAGTCATCTTCATGAAATCAGATGCTTTGACTCAACTGAAAATTACACTGCATGTGTCAAACACACTCTCCTCACAATAGGGTTGCCAGTTAAGTATTGTCCCAGGTCCTGAGATTTCCTGGTGAAAACCTGGCCTTTGGGGATGGCATTAGGCATTAAGTATTAACTACAGCTGCTCTCAGAAAACCAGTATGAGGTAGTAGTTTGAGCATTGGACTATGACTCCTGAGATCAGGGTTCAAATCTCCAGCTCAGCCAGAAAAACCACTGGATGACCTTGGGCAAGTCACAGCATGCTCTCTCACCATCAGAAACATTTTTCATGTTGATTTCTGATCATCACACTAGATCCAGTCCTGCAAATATATGCACTTTGACCAAAGGAGATCCATTTTGAAGTGTCTCCTGTTACTTTAATTGATGGATTGTTGCAGTCATCCTTCTACAGAACACTTATTAAATATCCACAATTCAGAAAGGAATGTGCCACATTTCTTTCTCCTTTTTTTCTTCTGATTCTGCAGTGTAACTTTCAACGTTGGAAACCTGATCTGAAATTCTAAAATGAGGGTCCAGTGTTAAAACTGGACAAACAAGTCAGCTTTGGGTTGTTCTTAAACTTGCTTATTGGTGACTTGTAAAAGGAGAGGGCAGGGGGGGTCTTTTTATCCCAGAAAGCAAAATCATTCTTTGAATCTGATTCAGGCTGAAATGGATAGGAAGCAGTTGTTAAATGTATCTGTTGATGAAATATGGGTGTCATAAATGAAAGATATTGGGCAGTACATAGCATCTGTATTTCATCTGTTGTTCCATTAGAAGCTCGTGCACCTACTCAGGCTCCAGCATGATATATGCCACAGGCAGGCAACTGGGAGAAACTAGTGTGCTGCATTACACTCCCCCAGGAGAACATGTATCTCCCACTGTATATCACACTCTGGAGAGTGTGTGGAGTGTTTTCACAATATTTTAAGCCTTTGTCAGAATCATTTTAGCCTCTTCTTCATCACTTCTTGTTTTTTTTTATTAAAAAAAACAGCTTCATTTATATACCACTTCATACCCTTAAGGAGTGTCTAAGTGGTTTACAACTGTAAGCTATTTGCCCCTCAACAATCTGGGTACTCATTTTAGCGACCTCGGAAGGATGCAAGCCTGAGTCGAGCTTCAGCCCTTATGCTGGTCTTGAACTCGCCACCTTATGGTTTTGAGTGAGTGGCTGCAGTACAGACATTTAACCACTGCGCCACCAGGGCCTCTCCTGGGCCTAAAATGCTCTAAGGGCCTCCCAAAATGAAAGGGAAATGTCCTTTGTGTTCCATACTTTGACCCCTGGTGGCCCAGGGGTTCATAAATGGCCCTGGGGATGCATGCATCCCTATTGGCCATATGAATGAACATTAAATGAGGATGCATATGAGCATTTGGTTATACACTTCGCTGCAAATGTGCTTTGTTTAGTTGTGCAATGCTGGCATGCAACCAAGAGTGTATACAATCAATGCCCTACATAATTAATGCATGTTTGTTTATTTTATTTATTTATTGTTTATTTATTGTATTTATATCCTGCCTTTCTCACAAAATATGATTAATTAATTGCATTTATTCAATGCAAACCCAATGTAGAATCTCAACTAGAGTTCCCACTGTTCAACATCAAAAGGAAGCACCAACCTGAAATTCGTGGACTAGAGTTTATTAGTAAATGTAGTAACTGAATACAGTTACAAGTTAATCAGGCTCACAGGGTTTTTTCTTGCATAAGTACTGAATTAACAAAGCATTGCTTGGAAGATGGCTTAACCATTTTTGTGGTGACAGTCCAACCCCCTGCCATGCAGGGACTCTCCATCAAAGCATCCCCAACAGATGGCCATCCAGCCTCTGCTTAAAAACCTCTAAGGAAGGAGACTCCACTGCTCTCTTAAGGCAATGTTTTCCCCTTACTGTCAGGAAGTTCCTCCTAATGTTGAGGTGGAATCTCTTTTCCTGGAGCTTGCATCCATTGTTTTGGATTCTGTTTTCTGGAGCAGCAGAAAACAAGCTTGTTCCCTCCTCAATATGACATCTCTTCAGATATTTAAATGGGGATATCATATCACCTCTCAACCTTCTCTTCTCCAGGCTAAACATCCCCAGCTCCATAACTTGTTCCTCATAGGGCATAGTTTCCAGACTCTTCACCATCTTAGTTGCCCTCCTTTGGACCCGCTCCAGTTTCTCCACATCTTTTTTGAATTGTGGTGCCCAGAACTGGACACAGTATTCCAGGTGGGGCCTGACCAAAGCAGAATAGAGTGGCACTATTACGTCCCTTGATCTAGACAATATACTTCTATTGATGCAATATAAAATTGCATTGGCCTTTTTAGCTGCCGCATCACACTTGTGGTCTACTTGGACTCCTAGATCCCTTTCACACGTCGTTTCATTCAGCCAGGAGTCCGCCATCCTATATCTGTGCATTTCATTTTTCCACCCTAAGTGCAGTACTTTACATGTTGCTTGTGTGTGTACACATGTTAGAAATGTATATCTTAGAGTTACACACTTTGTAGCTGATTTGTATTCACATTCCCAACATATAGATTAGGTTTGTAAAACTCCCACAATCCTGACTTACTGGGCATCAGGCACTGCAAGCAACAGGAGTCTATTCTCCTGTTGATCAGACTGCAGCAGACTGACGTTTCCACCTCTTCCCAGAAGTGATCTCTGGTGTGAGGAAGAATTGCAACAAGATTCTTTTTTGACTGTTGCAGTGTCCAAAGCAGGATGACTAAAATGGTGAGAGGTCTGGAAACCATGCCCTATGAGGAGAGAATTAGGGAGCTGGTTATATTCACCCTGAAAAAGAGACAGTTAAGAGGTGATATGATAGCCCTGCTTAAACATTTGAAGGGGTGTCATATTAAGGATGGAACAAGCTTGTTTTTTGCTGCTCAAGAGAACAGAACCCAGAACAATGGATGTAAACTACAGGGAAAGAGATTCCACCTAAACACTAGGAGGAACTTCTTGACAGTGAGAGCTGTTCAATAGTGAAGCACACTTCCTCAGAAGGTGCTGGAGTCTCCTTCCTTGGAGGTCTTTTAACAGAGGTTGAATGGTCATCTATCAGGGGTGCTTTGATTTGGAGTTCCTGCATGGACTGGACAGCCCTTGTGGTCTCTTCCACCTCTATGATTCTCTGATACTATAGCAATCTCAGGAAGGGGGTGAAAACACCAGTCTGCTGCTTCCTCACCAATAGGAGAACAGACTCCTGTTTCTCTGAGTAACTGATGCTCAGTGAGTCAGGAATGATCAAGGAGACATTAACTTAATTAGATATATTTCACTCAATGACTGATTTAAAATTTTACCCATTGTCTCAATCCTCTGAGAGTATAGTTCAGTGGTTCCCAGATTTTGCCCTTCAAATGTTTTGGACTTCAGCTCCCAAAATTCCTGACTTGCCAAGCTAGCAAGAGATTCTGGAAGTCCAAGATACCTGGAGAATCAAAGTGGGGGAATTGCTGGTGTGGTGTAAACCTAGAGGTGGCCAGAGGATCCCATGACATTGAGTTGGTGAATCCACTCTAGAGTTTAGTTTGAGCTATCCAAGGTGTTATATCTATTAGGAAGATAGGCTTCAGCGCTTTGGGTAACTCTTTTGAATTTTGGAGCAGATTCACTGCCTAGTGGCCCCTGTTTGTGACTCAATCAATCTCTTCTTACTTCCAAAGTACACTTTCTTCTTTCTGATCGATATTTCAGAGGTAAACAGTGCTCAGCAGACACCTCCTAATCTCATCCTCCAAGCTGTGTAATAATTAATCAAGGAAAAATAAATTACCCCATCAGCCTAATTTCAAAAGTTCTCTACAGGCAATCAGTCCAGATCTCAGCTAGAGTGATTTGTCCCCTTCCAGGCAGGCTTACTAAGAAGAGAAGAGTATGGAGAGGGGTGGGAGAATGGCAGGAAAAGAAAAGAGGGATAAAAGAAAGGGACACAAAGGGGGAGTCCCAACCACCTTTGACTCTTCCCCCAAAAGCATTCAGCCCTCCATTGATTACAGCCAAGACTGTGACTTTTGACTTCCTCCTCCCAAAAAGATTTATATTTATTGCTCGTTTGATTGTTTTGTTACTTACCTTTCAATGGCTGCTGGTACCTCCGATATCAATGGGGCAGGTTCAGGTTCTAATCTGAATTTTAAAGGTTGTGCAAAGTGTATATTCAGTTCATGTTTACATAAACAGAGTTCCATAAGTGTAAACCTTTCGTCTCCAGCTGAAGAGGTGATTCTTAGAGAGTAGGGCGAGAAGCAAAAGACAAGGAAGGTGCTTGGAGCCTTTGCCAGGGGGAAGAGGATTTCTTTATACAATATATAATAAATGTTATTTTTTTGTTCAACAATAAATGTGAATTCTTCTTCATGGAAAAATAAGACATTCCCTGAAAATAAGACCCAGCGCATCTTTGGGAGCAAAAAATAATATAAGACTGTCTTATTTTCGGGGAAACACAGTACTTTTATTTGTATCCTGCTTCTCTGTTACAAACAATCGGAGCGGCTTACACTTTAAAATTCATTTCCTGAAGTTTCTTTTTTTTCTCTCCTGTATTTAAGCCACTGTTGAAACAGGACTCCTTTAAGAAGACTGAATACTTTTCTGATAATTTTGATATGGTTTGTATAAAGGTAGTCTTTGCTTTTGCTTCTATAGTGAATTTAGTCTATTCCTTCAATGGGATGTTTTTCCATTCTTAGTCCTAGCTGCAGGAGGACCATTGAATGAATTGGATTTACCTATGTGTCACCATTTAACAAGCGAGCAAGTGGAATCATCATCATCATCATCATCATCATCATCATCATCATACCTGCCTCTCCCCAAGGCATGTGTGGGGGTACTATATTGATTAAAATACTTAATACCATTTAAACACATTGGTTAAAACACATAAACATAGACACACTGAAATCATCCAAACAATTTTTTTTAAGTATACTAATTTAAAAACCATGGTTTAAAATCAGCTGTGTAGACCTGCTGGAAGAAATATGTCTTTAATACCATTTTAAATTCAGGCAGCATGTTTAGCTGTTTAGTGGCAGGTCATCCCATTCTATTCTAGTTGGGACTAGTCAACAGGCTTCCAGCCATGTAGTTGTGCATTCTTGGATTGTTGTTTTTGTGTGCCTTTTGTGGCAATTCTATTATGGGATTATTATTATTATGGGATTATTATTATTATTATTGCAAGATTTGTAAAATGGGTATTGCTGTTGCTTTCCTCTGAGCCTGAGAAAGTGAGGGGCACCCAGTGTGTTTTCATGGCTGAGCAAGGATTCAGACCCTGTCTCCAAAGTCGTAGTCCAATGCTCAA
Organism: Urosaurus nigricauda; assembly: GCA_034509955.1. Taxonomy (NCBI): domain Eukaryota; kingdom Metazoa; phylum Chordata; class Lepidosauria; order Squamata; family Phrynosomatidae; genus Urosaurus; species Urosaurus nigricauda. The sequence goes on from JAOEGL010000004.1 coordinate 8,025,505, forward strand.
ATAGTTTTTTGTGGAGCTTTCGGGCTATGTGGCCATGTTCTAGAAGAGTTCATTTCTCTGAAGATGCCAGCCACAGATGCTGGCAAAATGTCAAAAAAGAACTCTTCTAGAACATGGCCACATAGCCCAAAAGCTCCACAAAAAACTATGGATGCCAGCCATGAAAGCCTTCAATTCCATTGCTCAAAGCTCGATATCACATTGACTCTTGGATGGTGAGTAACTATTTACAGTGCCTTAAGTGTACTACTTGAATCACTCAGATCACAAAACAGCCACCGGGACATTGCACACCAAGACAATAACAGGTACATTGGTGGAGATACGTTCAGCTGTACAATGCTAGTATTCAACACAAGGGTGATGTAAACTCTTGACCCTTTTGTCTGGATTCAGCAGCCACACTGTGGAAATAATTTAGTTGACACTACTTTGATTGCCATGGCTCCATCTGACAGAATCCTAGGATCTGTAGTTTTGTGAGGCACCAGAACTTTTTGGCAGAAATGGCTAAAGACCTTGTAAAACTACAAATCCCAGGATTCCATATGACGAAATTATAACACTTAAAATTCTTTTACACTGTAAGCCACTGTTTTGGGAAAAAGCAGGATGATGATGATGATGATGATGATGATGATGATGATGATGAGTCCAACTGCCTTATTTCTACAGTGTAGACACACCTTAAGACTGGGATCATGAGCTGCCACTCTTAATTTTCTATGCCACTCAGTGGCTAGAACTTCTTTAGCACTTCACAATAGCAAAACCATAAAACAGAAGGATCAAATATGATGTAAAATCTAAAATAAATTAAACCAGCTACAGAATGAAGCTAAATATTTCCCTTCTTGAAGCACAATTCAGTAGAAATGTTAATTTTTTAAGTGCTACTGATTACATTTACCGTTAGCATATCCTACAAAGATTTGAAAGTAGTATCCCCCATATATTTTATTCAGACAAAAACACTGTGAGATAGGTTAGCTCAATACAGACTGGCTAGCCGAGTGTCTGTCTGGGACCTTTGTCAATGAAGAACCTGGATCTCTCGGGTTGTAGTCTAACATTTGCAACCACCGCATGCTGTCTCACCTTGTAAATTCTAGTAGGTTTCTTTGCTATGGTTGTGGGTCTGGGATGCAATAAACTGTAGAAAGTGTGTTTATATTGTTTTCTGAGTTGTTCTCTGGACTTAAAAATCTGGAGGATTTCTAACCATCTGCCTTCTCCCCTTCCACTTGGTTTAGGCAGGAAACTGAGGTCTGGCAAAAACAGCCACCTTCAAGATCCATAGTTAATTTCCAAAGAAAGTCTTACACTGTCACCCTGACAGCATGTGATTTGCATACAGATGCTTGTGCACATCCACACCACCATCTACCATCAACTGTCGGGGCAGCTTGCTGCAAAGAAGGCCTGGTATAGGAAGGGGATGTGGGGTTTGTGCGAGTGTAAAGAAACAAGGAAAGTCTGGCTACCTCCAGCATGTGTGCCTAGAAGATGCAGAGAAATCTGCCGACTCCCAGAGTCCAGGTGGCTGGACAATGATGATTCAGAAGGGCTATTATATTCTCTGGAGGTCCAGCTCTTCCCCCTTTTGCTGGGAGTGCACAGCTAATGCCATGCTCCTTTGAGAAACACATGGTGTGCCCCCCTTCACTTTTAGTCAGACTTGAGAGCATGTGCCCCTGCTTTGTGTCGGCTGGGGGTACCAAGGGAGACTGGAACTTTTGTCAGAGAGTTTCCTTACATGCATTACCTTTGCAAAAGTGCATCTTTTCTTCTTCTCTACTATTGCAGCTTTGGTACCATATTTTACACTCTCCAACTATTCCAATCTGTCAGGGACAGTCTTGATTAATTCTCTGTCATCCCACTTTTCCAGCCATTTTAAAAATGACCTGGTGTCACTTTCTTTCTCCCACCTTCCCTCCTTTGTTCTCACCATATTTTTGCTTCTGCGAATGGAATTCAAAGAACAAAAATAGTTTGCACTCAACCCAACATGGGATGAGAGAAGAGAAGCAAGTAGAATTTTGCCCTTCGCTGTAGACTCTATCAAAAGCTAACTGCTTCTACCTCTCCTAGTTTGTGTGTTCTCTAAAGTTGCTTGGCCAAAGGTGTCCCAGTTTCCATCTGTGAAATGTTGGAAGGGATAATAGATAGGGCTAGACCAGCCTTTTTTAAGCATGACAGCTGAGCAAAGTATCCCTACATTCTTCCATTCCAGGTACTTGTCCTCTCTTTCTTGTTACACAATGCCTTCAGGTTGACTCTGACTTATGGTGACCATCTCCTAGGCTTTCCTTGGCAAGATTTATTCGGTGGAAGTTTGCCATTGTCTTCCACTGAGGCTGAGAGAATGTGACTTGTGCAGTCACTCAGCAAATTTCTGTGGCTGAGTGTGGATTGGAACCCTGATCTCCCAGTTGTAGTCCAGCACTCAGACCACTGCATTACACTGCCTCTCTCTTTTCTCTGCTGACCTCCATTTCCCTATATTTCTTTAGAGGAAATAGTTAATTTATTTTATTCTAATGACTCCTTTTCAGCCCAAACTTTAGTAATAAAGGCAGTATATATAATTAATTAAAGCAACCCTCATTTTATTTTTTAAATAAAAACAAATAAAAATATAAAATACAAATCCAAAGACAATATTAAATAGCAGGAAACCAGTTACCTAATGAAATACCCAATATATCAAAGGGGTGGGGGGAATCAAAAAATACTAGTGCATATAGTCTACAACAGAGAGCCAGTACTGTGCAGTGGTTTGAACACTGGACTTTAACTCTGAAGATCAAGGTTCAAATCCTGCACCACATTGTAAACCTCACAAGGTGACCTGCTCAAAGTCACACTTTTCTCATTCTCAGAGGATGGCAATCGCACAAAGCCCCTCTGATTAAACTCATGATAGGTTCACCTTAGGGTTTCCATAAAATGGAAATGACTTGAAGGCACACAACAAGAAGTAGTCTACAACAACAATGCTGTGGCCTCTGATGTTTTACATAGTACAAGAAGAACATCTGTTCTTACTCACAGGAAAAGGAGATCTATTTCACATGCAGAGGTTAAGTATGCTCCAGGGCTCATGTGGCCCTCAGGTCTGGTTTTATAGCCCTAAACCCCTCCAAAGAGACCCTTCCTTCCTTCCTTCCTTCCTTCCTCATTCCAACTTTCTCGAAAAAGGGACCCAATGCAGCTTACAATATAAGTGAAAACTAACTGGTTAAAACACTTTTATGTTAAAACCAACTGCCATCCTCTGCCTACCAACTGCCATCCTCTGCCTAGGGAGAGAAGAGAAGAGGCAGGCCCAGCTCCACCAGGGCTTGCCTGAGGCAAGAGGACTCTCCCTCCATACCAACTGCCATCCTCTGCCTAGGGAGGGAGAAAAGAGGCAGGCCCAGCTCCACCAGGGCTTGCCTGAGGCAAGAGGACTCTCCCTCCATACCAACTGCCATCCTCTGCCTAGGGAGGGAGAGAAGAGGCAGGCCCAGCTCCACCAGGGCTTGCCTGAGGCAAGAGGACTCTCCCTCCATACCAACTGCCATCCTCTGCCTAGGGAGGGAGAGAAGAGGCAGGCCCAGCTCCACCAGGGCTTGCCTGAGGCAAGAGGACTCTCCCTCCATACCAACTGCCATCCTCTGCCTAGGGAGAGAAGAGAAGAGGCAGGCCCAGCTCCACCAGGGCTTGCCTGAGGCAAGAGGACTCTCCCTCCATACCAACTGCCATCCTCTGCCTAGGGAGGGAGAGAAGAGGCAGGCCCAGCTCCACCAGGGCTTGCCTGAGGCAAGAGGACTCTCCCTCCATACCAACTGCCATCCTCTGCCTAGGGAGGGAGAGAAGAGGCAGGCCCAGCTCCACCAGGGCTTGCCTGAGGCAAGAGAACCCTTGTTTATCCACTTTTGTAAACCGCTTTGATCTTTTTTGGAAAGGCGGTATATAAATAAAATAAATAAATAAATAAATAAAATTTTATCTTTCTTAACTGTATTTTATTCCTTTAATGAGCAATCTATTTTAATGTTGTAACAATTTAATTCTATTTTTATGTATCACTTTTATATGTTTTTAAGAGTGGGATACAAATAAAACAACAACAACAACAAGTGATCACTGCTGAACCAACTATCTCCTGAAACTGACTGCTGCATGAATGTGCACATGGCAGCCAACTTTGGGAAGCTGTTTAGTGGCCATGGCCATTGTGAGGAGAGAAGGAGAGGAGCAGAATCATGTCCATTCACACCATTTGACTGCCTAGGAAGTGGAATGGCAGCAGGAGGGACCTATCGCACAAAGGAAGTCATGGAATAGCAGTGATATTAAGAGTCTATCGACAGGTTTTGCCCATCAATGAAAAGGTGCACTGCAGTAACAAATGGAATGCAAAGCAGCAGCCTGACAAAAACAACATTGTGTGATAAGTACCAGCCATTGATGCTTTTATCTTGTTTGGCCTTTCTGCTTTTCTAGCCACATGTGATAAAGTCCTTGATTTGGACTGGGACATTTTTATTTATTTATTTGCCATCTGTGTAGTCCCCAGAGGATCCCAGAGCAGAAAACTGACCTTTGTACTGACTACAATTGCCCACTCCAGGTCGCAAACATTCCACTTCCAGGTGTGGAAGCTTTTGCTACATTGCTGCCCATACTATGGACCTTATCAGACAGGAGGAATTTCTCTTTATTGCAAATGGAGCCAATTTGAATTCATGTGAATTCGCTAGTTTAGCGAATTCACATGAATTCCTATTGCATTCGGAATGCGTTCAGAATGACTTCACATTACCTGAAAATGACCCCCCCCATTGCCCAAAGATACTTTAATTCACAATAACGTGTGAGATACTTTAATTCACAATAACGTGAAACCCCATGATTGCGTTTGGATTGCCAGTGAATTATACTTCCAATTGCCGACGTCTGATAAGGTCCTATGTAATACACATGGTAATACTCATTTTCCCCCAATTCCTGATGGATGATAACAACAACAAAACTTTTTATTATTATTATTATTAGCTTTGGGATGGGAAACTGCACAGATATTCTATAATAGCTTTACAGATTGCACTGAAAAATTCATTTTTCCAGAAGTTTTGATGTACATAACACCAGTGCTTAAGTCTCTCCACTGGTTGCTGATTAGTTTCCGAGCACAATACAAGGTGTTGGTTTTAACCTTTAAAGCCCTACCTGGCTTGGGTCCATCTTATCTGAGGGACTGCCTCTCCCCGTATGAAACCCCCCCCCCCCCCGCACACTTCGGTCCTCTGGGAGGAATCTGTTACAGCCTATGAAAACTAGGCTGGTGCAGACCTCCCAGAGGGCCTTCTCGGCTGTTGCTCCCAGGCTATGGAATGACCTGCCGGATGAGATGCGCCTTATTACAACCTTGGATGGTTTTTAAGAAAGTCACCAAGATGTATCTCTTCCGGCAGGCCTTCCCAGAAAATTCTTAACGCTAGCACTGTTCGGGTCTAACTCTCCCTTTAATTTAATTTTCTAACTTTCAACATCTTGACCCTGATACCCATGCAATGGTTGTGTTGTCTTTGTTTTAACTTAATGTTAGTTTAATTCAATTTTAAAGGGTGGGAGGCAGGACATGGGTTATTGTATACTGTATATATCTTGTATTTTAATTGCTGTAACCCGCTCCGATTGGCTGACAGAGGAGTGGGCTATAAAGAAGAAGGAGGAGGAGGAGGAGGAGGATATTGACAAGTTTAATTCCTGTCCAGAGGAGGACAGCTAAAATGGTAACAGGTCTGGAAACCATGCCCTATGAGGAGTGGTTAGAGAGCATGTTTAAATATTTGACAGGAGGAAGTTTGTTTTCTGCTGCTTGAGAGACTGGGATATAGAGCAGTGGCTTCAAACTACAGGAAAAGTGATTCCACCTAAACATTAAGAAGAACATTTTGATGGCAAGAGCTGTTTGACAGTGGAATACATTGCCTCAGAGTGTGGTGGAGTCTCTTACTTTGGAGGTTTTTAAACAGAAGCTGGATGGCCATCTGTCAATAGTGCTTTGATTGTGTATTACTGCATGGCAGACTGGAGTTGGAGTTGGCCCTTGGGGTGTCTTCCAACTCTGCTGGAATTCTATGAAACCTGGACCAGATTAAGAATCGGATTTGCTGGAAACATACCATACAAACTAGTAAAGGCACACCTCTTATTATTGTTGCTGTTTGTTTGCCTCCAGGTCATTTCTGACTTTTGGTGACCCTAAAGGAAACCCATTACAAGGTTTTCTGGAACGTAGAGTGTATGACTCATCCAAGATCACCCAGTGAGCTATACAGCCATGCTAGCTCTCACAGATCTTTCCAGGTGCCCAAATTTGCCACCCCTTGGATAATCCTGTTGCTGAACCGGCTTACATCTGGCTCAGGGTGGGCAGTTCAGCTTTTGCTCAATGCCCAATGAACAGTTCAATACCGATTCTTTCTGTTAACCTTGTAGGAATTATGAACTGAAGAAGTAGAGGGTGGCTTTTACTAATATTTCACATGATTATGAAACAAGCCAGAAAGAAAGTTGCTGCTATGTGCATGCGAGTCTTTCCTAGCACTGTGGTCTTCTCAAAAGCATAACTTTTGGGTGGAGTCTCCCTTTATTGCTATGTCTGAGATGGCAAGGTTGTTTCCTTGAGAAAGAGAAAAGGTCTCTCTGCCTCACCTATATGGAGCACACATACAGAACTCCATCTTGCCTGACTCTACAGTATCGGAGATGGGACAGCATTCTATTTGGATATATGAGAGTTATTCTCATTCCTTCTCCCCATGAATGCAGCTATGGAGGGGTGGGGGAAGATTGCATCCTTGAATGCATAGATCTGATGTTGCATTAGGCCTTTGTGTTGCAGATAGACAATTTCACATCCACTCTTGAAATATGTGGAATCTCTTCACTGGAGTGTGTTCTGCCTTTGTTGTACTAATTGAAATTTCCACCAAGTATAGGGAGGCCCATGACTGCCTGGCATTGACTCCATCTTTTCAACACTGTAGCAGGTCAAGAAAAGAATGAGAGAAGAGTGTGTTAATTATGAGCAGAGAAAAAACAAATGCCACCTCCACAATTCTTCATGTACTTAAAAATGTTTGTAAGAGACAGTACATACATCTACTCTTGAGATTGTTGTTGCTGTGTACCTTCATGTCATTTCTGACTTATGGTGACTTATTATGGGGTTTTCTTGGCTGAATTTGTTGGGAGGGGGGATGGCCCTTGCCTTCCCCTAAAACTCAGAAAATGTGAAAATGTGCCCAGGGTCACTCGGCAGGTCTCCTAGTGTCCAGGTATGACACTCAAATCATTACACCACGCTGGATCTGCCATTGAGACTGGGGGTTTGTTTTGCTGCTTTGAGTGCTTTTTCAGGTGCACAACATTCTTCTCCAAAGCAGAGCATTGGGGAACCATTGGCATTGTTTATTTGTCACAGGGATGTTTTACGAGTGTATAATATGCTGACCACCTTATTGAACAATCACTTGGAAAGGAGAGGCAGACATGTGTGATGGCTCACACAGTCAGCACACGACTGGCATACACCTCTGCACTCTGTGCATGTTCTGTTTTGTCCTTAGATCTCCCAGTCTGAGCTACTCCAGTTTTACACAGTCTACTCATTGGACATGTAATGAAATTCCTAAAACTCTGCTAACACCTTTCCATGTTTCCATTTTAGTTAGCTCTGTATGATGTGTCTGTGTGAACTGCTATTTCGTGTGTATGATTGCATTCTACATATTTCCTAAATAAAACCCTCTTCATTCACCCCAAACCCAGAATTCTTCTGAGTTAGTACTGGTGTAAACAGGTGCACATAGTGAAAAGGTTACCCAAGCTTCTTGCGAAAGCTAATTTCCCTAGCATTAAAAGTAATGCTCATAGTTGGTGAGGACTCTCCAGTCCCCATACATTTCCTTGGGTAACAGCTCCCAGTTCACACAGCTTGAAGAAACTAAACCTAAAGCAATTCATTCTGTTCTTCCCTCTGAGCAACAAGAAAGAACTTCTTCTGCTCACTCTCTACACCCAAGACCTCGAGGAAAGGGGTTGTTGTGGGAGAGGGAATCAGGCACTGGGGCCTGCTCCAAGCAGACAGACGTCCAAAGAATTACTCATTTGGGGACATTCCCAAAAACCTCCCACTATTACTTGGCTTCTTTATCTTGCTGGAAGAAATTTATGCATATGTGTCATGTACCAACTGATCACTTTCTTCAGCACCACAGTCACCATCTCTCCTTACTCCCTCTCCTCATTCCCAGCTCATTCTCTTAAACTCCTCTTATTTGGATTTATACCCCATATAATTAGCCCTGTGGATTCATTTCCTTTTGTTTCACATTGATTGCTCACTACTTCACACAGACTGAATCCAGTCCCCCCCCCCCTTCTCTTTTCAAACAATTTTTTTACAGGGGAAGAGCATGGAGAGAGAGAAAGAGACAAAAGTGGAATTGCTAGGTCTGGACACTTTTTAGTTTTGTTTTTTTAAAAGACGCACACACACTCCTTTCAATGACAGCTGGGCTTAGAAAAGCTGAGCCTTTGAGTCTCTAAAGCCCATTAGCTTTGCCCACTTATTTAATGATGCCTGCAGTCTGGCAGGGGTGTGGGGAGGGGGAATATCTCCTCCCAGAAGTGTGGCAAGAGCCTTTGTTATTCTAATCAAGTTTGGAGTTTATGGAATGGTGCCATCACCCACTCTGCTTCTGACAGCTAGGCCTTGTAATTTGCTCAGAGGACAAAAGCAAGGCCATGACAATGATCCCATACATGTATACTATCTATCATCTATCTATCTGTCTTCATATCTACATATCTGTCTATCTACACATTTTCATATCTACCCATCTTTCTACATATCCTCTCTCTCTGTCTCTCCCCCACCCTCATATTTACAAAGCTACCTGTCCATCCATTTATCTTTCTACCTCTGTCTAGCTATTTATCTATCCAGATCCATCCATCTTCATATTTACCTGCCCATCTTTCTATGTATCTTCCTATCTATCTATCTATCTATCTATCTATCTATCTACATATCTTCATGTCTACATATCTTGGTCTCTGTCTGTCCAACTTTCTATATATCTCCCTTTCTAGCTATTATTTATTTATTTATTTATTTATTTCCTGTTTTTCCCAGAATTGAGACTCAAAGCAACTTACAATTTAAAAGAACAATACAATTAAAACGTACAAAATGAGCATTCAAATAGTCTTAAACTATTAAATTATTACAGTGTTAAAACACAATATACTAGTAAAATACATATCTCTTCCATTTTTATGATTCTATGATTATATATCTATCTACATATTTTCATATCTCTCTGTCATCTCTCTATCTGTCTGGCTATCTGTCTGTCTGGATATCTTCATAACTATCTGTGAATCTTTATCTAGCCACATATCTTCATATCTATTGACCTCATGCTTCCACAAAGTCCACCTCTGCCCCCTCACCATGGGATAGATATTATCTTGGACTCTTGAAGGATGCTTCTATGCAAACTCTGGCAGTAGGTTCTACCAAGCTGAAAATTACTCCAGTGGCAGACTGCCTGTCTGCCACTCAAGGACTAATCTAGCTAAGTAGAGATGCATCTCCAAAAGTTTAGCCACAAAGCAATGAGGTGACCACAGCAGCTCCAAAAACAATTCAAGCTAATGAAGTTATGGATCTTCATGGTATTCAAGATGTGTCTCTGTCTGTTTCACAAAGGGATGCCTATTGTTTCATTGCATTTTTATCCAAACCTTTCTCCAAGAAACTCTGAAGAGCTTCAGTGCATATGTGGCTTAGGAATAGACGGAGTTGTCTTAGGCTTTCCCAGAATGGATGAGTCTCATAAAATATTTGCAGCTACAAATTCATCACCTATGGCTGTGGAACATTTCAGCCTCATGGTGTCATGGCTGGGGATCATGGGCTTTTTTCTCAAAAACATCTGGAGGGTTCCCAAGACCTTGTTGAGCAATTCATCTATCTTTTCCATCACCTTTTCATTAAAGAGGCCAGCACTTAAAACTGGGACAACAGTATGAAGTAGGATAGCTGAGTGAATGACATAAGATCACCCAACAAAATTCCCAGCTTGTCTGAAGGTTTTAGTCTCACTCTGTAGGCCAGAGGTTAGTAGCTATGGCACCCCTTTCAAATGTTTTTGGCCTACAACTCTGATCAGCCCTAACAAGTGTACCAATAATGAGAGACTATGGAAACTGTAGTCCAAAACATCTAGAAAGTAACAGTTGTTCACCAACTGCTATTCCCCAATGGCCTTCTCCATTATTTCCCCATCTCCCTTTACAAAATCATCTTGACCTTTCCCATGGAAAGCATGTTATTTAATGGCCAGAATAAGAATTCTGTTGATTACCTACATTGACTTGTGTCACTTATGCCATTATATACACTTTGGGAGGCATTGCCTAAGGAGTATTCAGTACCTTCTTACACAAGGATCCATGCCTGAAGTATGTAAAAGCAATTCAGAAGCTCCCAGGTGTCACTCTGTCCCTCCACCGACTGATCAGCTGCAGGGATGCACCCAGGTACACTCTGGCTGTCCTTGAGCACCCAGGAAAGAAAAAAACACCCTTATACTGCAGGTGTAGTTTGTTTATTGTTTCCTGGGTGCTCAAGGGCAGCTGGAGTGAATCTGGATGTACCCTCACAACTGATGGGAACAGAGATGCACCTAAGATTTTTCCCTGTCAGCTGCCAGCTGTTACAGTGGAACAGATTTTTTCTCAAGATAATAGTGTATGTATGCAGAGAAAGCCTTTAACTCTGGAGATTATCACACTCCCATCCTTTACATGTGATTGCACAAAGATTATCAGACGATGTTGCGCTTATCTTGTCCTTCTCCTGTTAGTGAAGTGGAATGGCCCCATCAGTTTGTATTAATGGAAACTCCTGTTAATACAAAGTGATGGGGCCATTCCACTTCACTGATGGGAGAAGGATGGGATAAGTGTAATGTGACAAGGATGGGATAAAGATGGGAGCGATCTGCTTCGCTCCCCTTTTTTCCTGTGTGATAAACTTCTAAATCAGTAGGCTTTATACATGTTAACCATTATTTATTGATTAGCTGTATTGCTATGCCTACTATTCCTCCAGTGAACCCAAATCATTGTATACCTTATATATTTTCCAACATCTTACACATGAAAGCTAGGACACATGTGGCCAGGCAACATCAGAGTGTGTTCGAGATGGCAAAAGGTATTGATGAGGAAGGGCCCACAAACTAGGAGAGGCTGTAGCAGTTTGTTTTTGCCAGAGCCTACTGGAAAAGGTTAGACTCCACTCCTTGCTTTCCTCTCCCCTGCGGAGTGCAAACTTTTTTTGAACTCAGTCGGCAGCAACTGAAATAATCAGAGGACAAAGCAGAGAGAGGGAGAGAAAAATGGGGCATTTTAAGAGCAGCTGAAAAAACTGGTGGCAAAAGAACTTGTAAATATATACATTGTTACATTTGTAGTGTAGTTTATGATATGATTTTGTGTTTGTATTATGTGGTGTGTAGATGTGTTTTTGTTGTTATTTGTTATGAATGTTAATATGTGTCTTTTAATTATAAAAGATGCTATTAAGTAAAGATAAACTGGTGGGGGGATAAAGAAAAATAAGGTGACAGAGGACTATATCCATTAGGACTATAACTGCAAAACTGGAACAACTGGAGGGTATGTGATTCTCGCTTTATCCCCACAACATCCTTGCGAGGTAGGTAAGAGTGAGAGTAAGAAACTTCCTCTCCTCTTCATAATGGCCCGATACAGACAGGCACTTTAGGGCACCCCCATCATGTGCTGGGGTGCCTGGGCAAGGAGCCAATAGACGCTCCGCAACCCTAGCACATGACGAGGGCATCCTTGCTCTGTAGTGCTGTACAAATGGTGCACAGAGCGAAGACATCACAGGTACACATCAACTAAATGTTGCTGCATGCCTGCGATGTCATGAATGCACCGGCTGGAGTTTCGTGTGTCGCAACTGTGATGCAAAAAGGAGCCCGGTTTCAGTGCTCCTTTTTCCGTTGCACATTCGCCACTTCATCTGGTTGCTGCGGCTACAATGCGGTGGAAAAAGAGGTGGCTCCAGCCCTTTTTGGGCGGTCTGTACAGCCCCAATAAAGCTTAATTTTATAACAAGAAAATTGAACCAGATGCCTTTGAATGCAAGAGAACTCACTGAGTATCTTGTTGGTCAAAGTTGATAGAACAAGCCACTATCAGGAGGGTATAAGTGCAACAACAGGAGCAGGATATGTCTGAGAAAGAAAAAAAGGGGGATTTCCCCACACACACACTGCTTCAAGACATACAGCCAACCCCCCCCCCCCAAAAAAACTGCATAATCCCAGTTTTGCTAGAAGAGAAGGGGGCACACACTATCCCAGACAGACTCACAGATGGAGAAAGTCCAAGAAAGCCCCAACGACTCACCCTACTGCCCCAAAATGAGATATTAAAAAGTAAGAGACTTGATTTAAAGTCTTTCCATGAATTTGACATCTCAGTGGTGACTTAAAAGGCTAGACCTCCCTAGTCCCAGTCCAATACTCCAACCACTACACAGCCATGGCCCTCTTCTCTCTTCCCCATCGCTCAGGCTCACCTCTCCATGATGTGCCTTGGGCAGCATGATTTAGTTTGTTATTATTTTTTACATCTGTAGGCAGGGGAAACAGGATTTGAATTTTCTGCCCCGGGCCCTAAAATATGATGGGCCTTTACAGTTCAACCCCTAGCCATCCACCATATCTTTTGCTGAGCTGGTCCTAGGGTTGCTAACCGAATGGTCCAGATCCTAGTACATTAGAAACACATACAGAGGAGAGGGTTTTGCTCAAATCACACAGGAAATAAATGCATGCATATATATGTATGTTCTCCATGAACCAATAAACAACCATTTATTAGCCTCACTCAACAGGAGTGCTGGCTTTTATTAGCATTCCTGGAAAACACCTTGCACTCAGCGTTAAGAAGCCCCCGCAGTTGAACTCTCTGAGGTCACTGTTAATAGGTTAATGAGACCTTCGCCTGCTTTTGTGCAAGTGCCTGGTTTTCTAAGATAAAAAACTACCCCAGTGTCGTGAGGAGGCTGGGCCTCTTTATGACTGAGCACCATTCATTCCGAATACACAAGAGCTCGCAAATTTAATAAGCAGAATCCATTTCAGCCTCATGGTCTGCCATGGCAACAAGAGAGCACTGGAAAGGGGGGGGGGGTTGATGCATTGGGGGAGAGAAGGGACGGTTTGCATTGCTTAGCCTTCATTATTTCCAAAGCCATCTGCTGTGGAGAAACTACAATTCCAAACTCATTTAAATAGAGCTGGCCTGAAATATGAGGATTGCTCAACCTGAGATTCTGGTTCACTCTCACACATGTACACAAATGCCCATGATTTAAACTTGGAGGAAAAGATGAAGGTTAGGAAATTAGGTTTTTAAGGCCTAGCAAAAGGGAAAAATATAAAGGAATCGAAGGACAAATCGAAGAAGATGGTCTTGGCAACAGTGATCATAACACTTTGCAATTATCGAGTGCTTTTCAAGTGTGCAAAATGCTCAGCAGATATGCATCTAGTTTGATTTAAACTTAGAACAGCCCTGCTAAGTTGAACAATGCTCTTATTCAGATCTTGCTGAAAGGTGAGAGAGCAGAGCTGAGGCTGAACCAGTGAAGAACAGCTTGTCCAAGACCATCTGGTTGAGATTAGATTTGAATCCAGGACTTCCCAGCTGCCATTCCCAGGTTGCATTCATTCATCTTGCTTTGTTAGTTTTACATCTAAACCCAACTGCTAGTCCCAAACAGTGTTAGACCCACTGAAACAGTAGGATTTACATATGTGTGCACTTAAGATTTTGCAGTTGATTCAGTGGATCTATCCAAGTTGAAGTTTGCAATTGGGTTTAATTTTTTTTTAACATGGCCTTCAAGAAGCTGTTGGACTATAATACCCAGTATGTCTCATTATTGGTTATGATAGCTAGGACAACTGGAGGGCTTCATGGTTGCTTTCCATGCTGGACTTTGAAATGTAAAGTGTAACTAGATTTGGGGGTGGGGGGGGGAGGATAATGCCTCATCTGCACGGTGGAAACAATGCAGTTTAATGCCACTCTAAGTGCCATGGATTAATGCTATGGAATTCTGGCATTTCTAGCTTTGTGAGCTATTTAGCCTTCTCTGTCAGAAAGCTGTGGTGCCATAACAAACTACAAATCCTAGGATTCCATAGCATGTAGCAATGTCATTTAAAGAGGTGTCAAACTGCATTGTTTCTGCAGTGTGGATGCGGCCTGTGAATTGTAGTTCAGAGACTGAGCACACACTTTATAAGTAAAAATTCAGTCCCTGACATTTCTAACTAAAAGTCTTTCAAGTATGAGATGGGCAGGGTTGTGTGTGTGATGAGACTGTAGAAATCTTCAGGCGCAAGTGAACTCATTTCTTCTTCAAAAGCCATCCAAATCCAGGAATGTAGGGTAAATTGTCCTCAATGTGTTGATTATTGTTGTTTTTGTTGTATGCCTCCAAGTCATTTTTATTTGACCCTAAAGTGAATCTACCATGAGGTTTCCTTGGCACTTTTCTTCAGAGGGGGTTTGCAATGGCCTTCTTCTAAAGCTGAGAGAGTGTGACTTGCCCAAGGCCATGCAGTGGGTTTCCATGGCTGAGTGGGGATTCAAACCCTGGCCCTCAAACCACTGTGCAACTCTGGCTCTCATACTGATTATTTATTTATGTATTATGTATTTATTTGTATTTATATCCCACTCTATTTATTTATACCCAACGTATTTCATAGAATCATAGAATCATAGAGTTGGAAGAGACCACAAGGGCCATCCAGTCCAACCCCCTGCCATGCAGGAATTCTCCATCAAAGCATCCCTGACAGATGGCCATCCAGCCTCTGCTTAAAGACCTCCAAGGAAGGAGACTCCGCCACCCTCTGAGGGAGTGTGTTCCACTGTTGAACAGCCCTTACTGTCAGGAATTTCCTCCTAATGTTGAGGTGGAATCTCTTTTCCTGCAGTTTGCATCCACTGTTCTGCGTTCTAGTCTCTGGAGCAGCAGTAAATAAGCTTGCTCTCTCCTCAATATGACATCCTTTCAAATATTTAAACAGGGCTATCATATCATATCATCTCTTCTCTTCTCTAGGCTAAACATACCCAGCTCCCTAAGTAATTCCCTAAACCAAACCAGCTTGGCCCAATACTAACACACACAGGGACTACTTGGTGGTGACACCCCAGACTTAAGAATCCTCTTCCCATAGAGGTTTGCTTGGTGTCCCATCTGATGTCATTTCAACCCCATCTGAAGTATATATATTTGCACCAGGAGTTTACATTTGTTAGATTTAAGCCTAGACTGTTTGTTGCTTCCTTGGTTTTTAACCAATAAAACATTGTATGCTTCGTTGTTTCATGTTTTGCATGTTTTATTGGCCTTGTCGTTTATTGCTGGTTTAAATTTCTTTTTCACGCCAGCCACACCAAGAGTCCTTGAACAGCAGATTGAAAAGGAGGGTGTGAAATTCCCAGATAGATAAAAGAATGATAAAACATGCTTGAAAGTTAAATTGTAGGCAATGCCTGCTGACATCTCAGAAGCCAAGAGAGGCAATAAACAAGATTTGCAATGGCTGGGCTGTGGCTTCATTGCCTTGCAGAACTCTTTTGCTCTCCTGCATGACTGAGTAACCCATCCCAAATAATTAGGGAAACATAGTATAAATTATACCAAATAAGAACAATCTGCCAAATGTTACATGTCAACAAAGGATTGCACCTTCAACCCTGCAAAGTTGATCAGACTACAAGACAGAATTAATAAGGCATCGTGATGTACAGTGCTTGGCCTCTGCCAGCAGGCAGGTAGTTTTTTTTTTTAAAAAAAATTACTACTAGTAGTAGTACTAGTTCTACTATTATTATTAATATTAATTTCCCTATTGATTAAAGTGGGGGTTGCATCAGTATCCTGCCCAAATGCCAATAGCTGTTCAATGGCATTGTTGTTTTGTTGTTGTGTGCTTCCAAGTAACTTCTGATTTAAGGCAAACTTCTCATGGAGTTTTCTTGGCAAGATTATTTCAGAGAGAGATTGGCGTTGCCTTCCTCTATTATTATTGTTATTATTTATTTATTTATTTATTTTTAGCCCGCCCCTCTGAACAGGCAATCGGGGCGGGTTACAACAAAAAGATTAAACAATATCAGTTAAAACGTCCCATCCCTTCCCTCACCACCCCCCCCTTAAAAAAAGAATTAAACCACTATATAATTAAAAACATAAAATAAAACAAGTTACAACAGTAAAAAGCAGAAACAGGGAAGTGGGCCTGAAAACCTAGGCTGTAAAGAGGTAGAAAAGACACTGGAGAAGGACAGCTGGAGAGGCACTAAGGGCTAGGTTTGGATCCAGGAAGTGTTTGCATTCTCTGGGAAGGCCTGCCGGAAGATATGCGTCTTTAGAGCTTTTTTAAAGCTTTCTAAAGATGGAATGAGACACATCTCATCCAGCAGGTCATTCCACAGCCTGGGGGCGACTGCCAAAAAGGCCCTCTGGGAAGTCTGCACCAGCCTAGTCTTCGTGGGCTGTAGCAGGTTCCTCCCAGAGGACCGGAGTGTGTGGGGAGTGTTCATATGGGAAGAGGCGGTCCTTAAGATAGGATGGACCCAAGCCATGTAGGGCTTTAAAGGTCAAAACCAACACCTTGTACTGTGCCCAGAAACTAATCGGCAGCCAGTAGAGAGATTTGAGCACAGGTGTTATGTGCTCTCTCCTAGATGTTCTAGCGAGAAGCCTGGCTGCCATATTTTGGACCAGTTGAAGTTTCTGGGTTAGGCACAAGGGTAGCCCCATGTAGAGCGCATTACAGTAGTCCAAACGTGAGGTTACCAGCATGTGTATCACAATTTCCAGATCTCTCATCCCCAGGAAAGGGCGCAGCTGGAGTATCAGCCAAAGCTGGTAGCAGGCACTCCTGACCATCGCATTCACCTGATAGAGTGTGACTTGCCTAAGATCACCTAGTGGATTTCCATAGGCAAGTGGAGATTTCAACCCTAGGTCCTAGTCACTGAATCATAGAGCTGGAAGGGTGCACAAGGTAATCTAGCCCAAACTCCTGCCATTCAGGAATACCAACTACAACACTCCTGAAAGATGCTCATCCAATCTCTGTTTAAAGACCTCCACAGAAGGAGAGTCCATCACCCCCGAAGCAATATATTCCACCATCACATAATACTTAACATTATAGATGTTCTTCCTACTGTTTCATTGGAATCTCTTTTTGGTAGCAACTAACAACTTTTGTTCCATTGTTGACTAGCCACATTCACTTGATCACACTGTGATGTTGCTTCACCAGACATGTTCCAGTTATCATCCAAAAATGTCTGTTTGTTTAATTTATTTAATTTATATCAGGCCATTATTATTATTATTTTATTTATATAGCACTGTAAATTTGCACAGTGCTGTACATACAATCTTACAATTAGATGGATCCATGACCTTGAGTCGCAAGTCCTGAACAGGGCTGTTGACAGGGGCTGCATCCACACTGCAGAAATAATCCCCTTTGACACCACTTTAACTGCCATGGCTCAATGCTATAGAATTCTGGGAACTGTAGTTTGATGTGGATCTGCTCTGGTGCAACAACAAACTACAGTTCCCTGAATTCCACAGCATTGAAATGGCAGTTCAAATGGTGTCATACCAGATTACAGTGGGACCTTGGTATCCGCGGACTTGCCATTAACGGATTTGAGCATCCATGGATGGCAAGCCTGCATTGTCCACAAAGGAGCATGTTCAGAAGAGGGTGACCAAGGGGGTGAAAGGACTGGAAACCATATCCTACACATCTATACTTTAGTCTACCAAAGCTCATGCTGCCAACTTCTTTCTTTCAATTAGTCTCAAAAGTGCTACAAGATCTCCCTACATATTCATTCTACAGTCTAACACAGCTATATCTTTGAATTCTACTACTGTGAGGAATGGCTTAGAGAGCTGGGTATGTTTATCCTGGAGAAGAGGAAGATATGAGGTGACATGATATTTGAAGGGATGTCATATTAAGAATTGAGTAAGCTTATTTTCTGTTGCTCCAGGAAGCAGGACATGGAGCCATGGAGTCAAGCTATAGGATCTTGATTATTTTCCAGCCACTCAAAGACAAAGGAAGGCTTTGCAAAAAAAGGTATTCCTATGGCAGCTATAGAAAAAGAGATTCCACCTAAACATTAGGAAGAAGTTCCTTTTTTATTTATTTTTTTATAATTTTTTTAATTTTCTTTTAAGAAATAAAAATCATACATAACAAAGTGACAAGACTATATATTTACATAACAGAATGCATACAAAATTTACCGGTCCAAGAAATTTTACATTTTGCCTCATATAGAAAAATTGAAATGGGTAGTAACCTGTGTGCCATCAATTAGGCTTGAATGAGAGGGTGGGTAGGGGAAGTAAAAGGGGAAAGGGTGTGTGTGTGAAAGGACAGGCGGAAGAAAAATACAAAATATTAACTGATATATCTGTTGTCATATTCTAAACTACTATCCTTACGAAATAGATTTGGTTTCTAAAAATAGACTTCACTATAACAGTAATTTTTCTCCTCCCAGTATAATTTTATCAAAGGACTTCCTGTCTGTTTCTATACCATTCACAACTACATCTGTATTACATTTTTGTTTTATTTGTAAATATTGATACCAATTATTTGGTCTTCATTCTTCTATTAATTGTTCTCTTGATTTTATTATCATACCCTCATTTGTGACAATAAGATCTTGATATTTCATCCAGTTATATTGATGTGGGAGTTATTTTTGATAAAAAGCTTCTTGGATTGACGTCCACCTAGGTATCTTATCGTAAAAGAAACCTGTATAGAATCTCCAAATTTTGTGAAGTGCTTTCCAAATGGTATGTTTATTTATCTCTTTTTGCATCCCAGAATCACAATAGCATAGGTACGCATGCCAGCCCTTCTCCAGTCCAGCTCTTTCCAGATCTATTATTTTACTATTATCCAAGCCAATCTAGTTCCTAATCCAGGAAAGAATTAGGAAGAAGTTCCTGACAGAGCTGTTTGGCCATGGAAAACACTGCCTTGGAGTGTGGTGGAGTCTTCTACTCTGGAGGTTGTTAAACAGAGGCTGGATAGGCATCTGTCAAGAGTGCTTTCATTGTGTCTTTCTGCATGGCAGGAGGATGGACTGGATAGCCCTTGTGGCCTCTTCCAACTCTAGGATTCTGTTGGGATTCTATACCAGATGTATCTATGGATTGTTTCAACAGTTGATTTAATAGGTATCCTCTTGCTGGAACCAACTAATAGGATTCAGTCTATAAAGTTAATTCACTCATATTTGGAACATGAATCTTTAGGAAAGTTGCTTTTAAAAGGATGAATACAAAATGACATGCTGAAGCTGTCCATGAATGTATGGTAGAATGCTACTGTGAGCCTCAGAGCATCATCATACTGATATCATCCCACAGATGGCTTCTGCATTTTCACTGTTTTCATTCACCTTAAAAATAACTCCCCAAGGACTGGTTAAGTCACAGGAATAGTTTGAAAGGTAGAAGGCAGGTGGGACTCCACAGCATTGGGGAAAAAAATTGATCTTGACTCTTTGCCAGCCACTCAAAGACAAAGGAAGGCTTTGCAAACAAAGGTATTTGTATGGCAGCTGGGCCACTCTTTGATTGCAATGAAAAGTTCAAACAGAGCAAATAATGGCCAAGACGACCTGACCATGTATCCTCCAGGTGATTCCTGCATGTGCCAGTTCTTAATGTAAGCCCTATATGGCTTGGGACAGGACCAGTCTTTCTCAAGCTTTTTACTCTGGACGATCCCTTGAAATAATTTTCAGGTCTTACCTGAACCTGGTTGCTTCACTTGACATGTGCATATTGTTAGTTTTGAATAAAAGGTTTGCTGAAACATGTTCAATTGCTCTTCTTTTTTCTGGTATTATTATTATTATTATTATTATTATTTCCATTCCACATTTTTACCAATTCAGGACTCAAAGTGGCTTACAAAAATTAATATATAGAAGGGAGAGAAGAGGGGAGGAGAGGGAGAGAGAGAGAGAGTTCAAAATCCACATGGGGTACGACTCTGTCTCTATTCTTTCCATGTTCTATTCATCTGTGGCACCAAATTTACAATTAAGCTGAATCTGCACTGTAGAACTAATGCAGTTTGACATTGCTTTAACTGTTAAAGCTTCATCCTATGGAATCCTGGGATTTGTAGTTTGTTGTGGCACCAGAGCTCTTTGACAGAGAAGGCTAAATATCTCACAAAACTACAGATCCCAGAACCCATAGCACTGAGCCATGGCAGTTAAAGAAGTGTCAAACTGTATTATTTCTACAGTGCAAAATCAGCCTTAAACAAGAAATGTCCAGAAGTGTATTGACTTCATTAACTGAGGCGTACTTATAAGGTGTAATGCAGATTTTGGTACCTAAAGGTACCTGGGAAAGTAGGGTTGCTAAGTCAGGAATATCCTAGGCCTTGCAAATTCAGGATCAAAACTTGACATAGGGATGACTAGAGTGACTTCACATTTATGACACCACCTCTGTGGCTGAGAAACTTGCCCAAGGTCACCCAGTAGATTTTTATGGTTGAGAGGAGAATCGAACCCCGATCTCCAGAGTCCTATTCCAACACTCAAACTACTACCCCACACTGACTCCAGGCAAGTTTAAATATACAATGAAAATTTAAACCGGAAGATAAGAATGATTGAGGAAAGGGAAGCTAAATAGAATAATAGTTTTTCTTTTATGTGATGAGATATTTTTGTTCAACTTCTTAAAATAATAATTGGTCAAGCAACTGATCTGTAGTACTAAGGTGTGAAAGCAGCACTTAAAAGAATACTGTTTTAAGTATTAAAAGAGTAATATGGTTTAAGAAACCAAGACTGAGGTGCACATTCACACCACAGGAGTACAGGACAGGAGTACAGACAAACCTGTATCATCATCTCTCAGAACTCTTGAAAAGTTTATCACCTGCATCACAAATTGCACAAACTTGTTTGTATCCTATTACACTTTGACACCACTCCCACAACCTTGTGACTCCATATCTACCTGTAGCTGCACAACCAGCTCCATCAGTGCATTTGGAGCAAGAGGAGCTTGATTTCCATGAAAGAATAAATCTGTTAACTCCAAAGATGTTTATTGATTCCTTCGTTCTATTTTATTTTGAGAGACTAAGATGGCTATTCCTTGGAAAACAACTAAATTGATTCAGGACCACATCAAATCAAGTGGCCTCTGAATCAATCCAAGCTCATTCAGGGTGTTTTCTGAACCATCAAGCAGAAACTGAACCAAATCTTGTGACAGTGTATGGCCATGCCGAGATGGATGCTTCAGATGTGTGTGTGTGTGCCTTCAAGTTGCCTGTCAGTTTATGGCAACCCCATCAATTTCATAGGGTGTTCTTAGAGAAGGAATACTCAGAGATGGTTTTGCCAGTTCCTTCCTTTCAAATGGAACAATGGATACAAGCTCCAGGAAAAGAGATTCCACCTCAACATTAGGAGGAACTTCCTGACAATAAGGGCTGTTCGACAGTGGAACACAGTCCCTCAGAGATTGTGGTGGAGTCTCCTTCCTTAGAGGTCTTTAAGCAGAGGCTGGATGGCCATCTGTCGGGGATGCTTTGATGGAGAGTTCCTGCATGGCAGGGGGTGGGACTGGATGGCCCTTGTGGTCTCTTCCAACTCTATGATTCTATGATTCTATGAAAAGAGTCTACAACACCTGGTATTCATTGGTGGCATCCCATTCAAGTACTAACCAGGGCTGACTGTGTATACAGTACTTTCCAAGATCAGACAGGATCTGGTGCTTTACTGTAGGATACAAGAAATATTATCAGTATTTTAAAGAATTCTGTCACATTTTCAACAACTGGAGAAGACTGACAATGACCAAAAGGAGAAAAAGGAGGGGGAAAATAAAGGCTTGGCTCTTGTGTGCACTAGTTTAGCCAAAATATATGGAATGATTGAAAACCGTTTATGGACTTTTTTGAGCAATAAGAAATCTAATGGTGTAATAATTTTTTGTTCTGGGATTTAGTAATTTAGAGGATTGTTTATTTGGATTTGTAATAGCAAAATAATATTACTTTATTTTTATTTTTTCTCATTACAGTTAGGATTAGGGGGAGGTCAGAGCCGTAGTGTGTATTAGTTATTTAGCTTTTCCCCTCCTTTTTTTTGCTTTTCCTTCTGTATTTTTATTTTCTGAATGTACTGTATATTACTTTGATTGTAGATTAAATTGTTGATCTCAAGAAGAGGAAGGAGGAGGAGGAGGAGATACTTTAGCAAAGAAATCTGACAAAGATTTGGAAGAGTAGCAATGAAGGAATTAAACCCAACTTCTTATTTATAAAGATGTATCACTGAACATCAAAATTAGAATTATTCCATACCATGCCATTTTCAATTTCACTTTTCTGTATCCTGTGGATACACAAGAGAGAACTTTCTCAGTGGTTGCAGCTTGAGCTGCTCAGAGAACAACCATTTCACATCCTTCTAATTTGCTTTAACTGATTACATAGAGTCCATTCTATGGAATACTGGGATTTGTAGTTTGTTGTGGCACCAGAGCTCTCTGACAGAGAAGGCTAAATATCTCCCAAAACTACAGTTTGCAGAATGCCATAGTCATGAGCCATAGCAGTTAAGGTGGTGTCAAACTGTATTATTTCTGCAGTGTAGATGCATCCTAAGGTATGGAACTTCCTCATTGGGAGAGACTCCAATGACCTCCCTGGTCTCTTTGTTCCAGTAGTAAAAGGCTTTCCTATTTAAACAGCTCTTCAGCCCTTCACTGAGGATGTGAGTTGGATATTCTGTAAGCTTTTTGAGTTCCATTTAGAGAGAAAGGCAGGATATAAATCAGATAAATAAATGGATATAAAACCTGGATGATGAAGAAATCTAACAAGATAAAGATCAACCCATTTGAAATGGTATGTTGGGGGAGAGCTTTAAGTATATAACGGACTGCCAAAAATACAAATTAAATAGGTTTGAGGAGAAGTTGAAGACATTCACAGCCAGCGTCCATAGTTTTCTGTGGGTTTTCTGGGCTATGTAGCCATGTTCTAGAAGAATTTATTCCTGCCATTTCACCTGCATCTATTGTGGCTAACATCTTCAGAAAGTGGTGGCATGGATGTGTTTGGTGTGTGTATGTACATATATACTTGCGTGACCCTTGGTTGAGAGGAAGTGGTTTATTTATTAGTCTCTGTGTTAGTCTGTTGTTGAATAGCAAGGCCTCAGGGTGGGAGGATATGCAGGATTTGGTGGTTGTTGGCATGGTCCAGAATTTCAGTGTTTTCAAATAGCATTCTATGTCCAGGTTGGTTTACGGCATGTTCTGCTACTGCCAATTTTTCTGGCTGGCTCAATCTGCAGTGTCTTTCATGTTCTTTGTTTCATGTTTGGATGCTGTGTTTAGTGGTCCCTATGTAGACCTGTCCACAGTTGCACAGTAAAAGTGGTAAACTCCTATGGCAATGAGAAGGTATCTCTTGTCCTTCAATGAGTGCAGCATTCGCTGGGTTTTCTTGGTCAGTTTGTAGATCATTTGTTTTGTCCATGTTTTGTCCGTGGCTCATCTGAGGTATGGTAAAAATACCTTCCCTTTGCATGGTTGTTTGTCTTCACTCCTATGTTGTTGTTTTGTTTTGTTTTTCACGGGTCTCGCAGCTCTTCTGATGTCTGACCTGGAGTAACTGTTAGCCTGTAGAGTCCAGTTTAGGTGCTTCAGTTCATCTTCCAGGGATCGCAAATCCTTTTTGCGCAGTCTACCAGTGAAATTCTGGACCATGCCAGCAACTACCAGGTCAGAATGCACAGGGCAGCCATTGAAATCCACAAACACCGGAACAACCTCAACAGGAAAGAAGAAACCCTGACAGTAAATATATTTCGGCTACTTGTTCTGAAGAACACCAAATCCAGACCCAGTTCATGCAAACGAACATCACCCAGGGTCAAGGTGATTCAGACAACGCATTGCTATGTAAATAGACACACATCCACCTTGCATATCCTCCTACCCTGAGGCCTTGACATTCAACAACAGGCCACACACAAATTAACAGCTAAACTGGGCTATTTTCCTTTGGACATACCATGAGACAGTAAGACTCACTGGAAAAAACAATAAAACAATAAAGTAGAAAGCAATAAAGAAAAGAAGAAAAGCACAATTCAAATGAATTCATTTAATCAAAGAAGTCATAACTCTATGTTTGTTGTTATTGTGCACCTACAAGTCATTTCTGACTTATGGCAGCTCTAAGGCAAACTGATTGTGGGGTTTCCTTAGCAAGATTTGTTCAGATGAGGCTTGGCATGTGACTTGCCTAAAATTGCCTGGTGGGTTTCATGGACAAGGATGGATTCAAACTCTGGTCTCCAGAGTCATGGTCCAACATTCAAACCACTGCACCACACTGGCTCTCAGCCCAAGGTTTACAGGGCTTCTCTGCTAAAAACAAGATCCATTCATAAGATTGTCATAAGTCAAAGTCAGGTTGAAGGCAAACAAACAAACAAACAACAAAAACAATGAGCATTTTATGGATGACCAAGATCCTGCATCAATACTGCATAGCAGAAATCTCTCTCTACAGTTAGTTATGATAAAAGTTTTTCAGCTCCTGATTCTCTTATTAACTTATTTCTGATGCAGTGAAAATGAAAACACAATGAACATATGCAACTGGCTTCTATCAATGATCGAGAGCATTCACCGCCCTCCCCCCAAAAAAATGTTTCTAGAAGGGCATCCCTTATAAATAGTGTGTGATTCATCACAACCTTATCTCAACAACAGAGCTTTACTTGAACAATGAAACAGCAAGAAGACAGCCCCATCAAATTACTTCGTCTCTCCATAGCTTGTACCTCAACATAAGTGGGACACGTTCACTACCATAAACGGATACAGGGAACCCATTAAAGTCACTCTTCCGTGAGTGCAAAATATTTCATCTGTAACCTAATGGCAAGCAGAGGCTATCACTGAAATTAAGGTGGCCATCGTGAGTGCACTTGCCTTGAAGTAAGCCCCATTGAAAGCCAAAGAAGGGCTTTTTATTTTCCACCAAGGAGATAAATGAGGGATTTCTCCACAGAGACTTGACACTTCATGTGGAGAAATTCTTAACGTGTAGTAGTACTACAAAACAGACAGAATTCACAACAATTCTACTTTCCCCAAGCAATTCAGAAGAGTCAGCCACTTCTGTGGCAAAGGGAAAATAAAGCTGCAATGCTATCACATCAGATATTAAGTTCCTAACTCAAGGCAAACTCTGGGGTTTCCCTGGAGTTACTTTGAAGTTCCTAGAAGTTCTCTACTGTTATGGAAGCTGTCATTGAAAACAACTTTTTCATTCTCGTACTTGCAAGGTTAGTCAGCACAATTCTTAGTATGATACCATTATACTGTCATGACCGCAACATACAGCATCCTGGTTTTTGTAATTTGTTCAGGGAGTTACAATTCTGGACTGGAGAACTCTAGTCCACTGCCTTGAGCTACAGTCCTAGACCTCTCTAGAAAAGATCATTCTTAGGACTTCACCAGACTACAAAACTCAAGATTCCTTAGGCTAGAAGCATAGAAATTAAAATGGTATGAAGCTGCTAAACCATAGCTTACATCTGCAGAAGTAAATCATTCTGATGCAGATAATATGTTTCTTTGTTGTTGTTTTTAGTATCAGAACTAAGTGGAATTTTAGTCCAGAAAAAAAGAATCATGATAGCCAAAAATCTGGAAATAAGCTCTGAGAAAAATGGCTGAAGGATGTGGGTATGTTTAGTTTGGGTAAGAGAAGACTAAGGGCATGTCTATGTGGGCCAAATGAACCAAAATGTTGAAAAGATAATGGGACAGAGTGGAGAGCCTCTTCTAAAGAACTTAGAGCTCAGATAGACACATATAGGGACATGCAGTCCTTCAAATATCTTGAACCTGAGCTGTATAGACCTTTAGAAGTCATAACCAATATTTTAATTGTGTCTAGAAAAGACCAACAGTAGCTGTAGCAACAAGGGAATTGTGTACTCCATATTGTTGCTCTTGTGTGCCTTTAAGTCATTCCTGACTTATGGCAACCCTAAGGCAAAAGTATCATAGGGTTCTTGGCAAGATTTGTTCAGAGGAGGTTTCTATTTGCCTTCCTTTTTAGTTGAGAGGGAGTGAGGTGCCCAAGGTCACCCAGTGGGTTTTTATGGCTGAGTAGGAATTCAGACCCTTGTCCTCCCAGTTGTAGTCTAGCACTCTAACCACTGCACCATGTTGGCTCATATTCTATATATGTGCTTTCAAGTTGCTTGTTGACTTGTGAATTTCATGGGGGAGGGATAGGCAAAAATACTCATAGGCCCGAAACAGATGGGCACAAAGTGGCGCCGTTGCGGCACCATTAGGGTTCAGCAAAGCGCATCATTTACACACTACCGAACCCTAACATGTAATGGCGCCAGCACCATTATATAATGCCGTTTACATGGTGTACATAATGGCACAACCACAACTTCGTAGCTTCCGTATGGAGCTGCGCAGTTGCGGTGGCGCAAAGGCATGTAATGGTGCCTTTTTTCCATGTTGTGCCCCAACTGTGTAACAAAAAGGAGAGCGGTTTACTCACTCTTTTTTTTTTTTTTTTTTTTTTTGTGGCACAACTGCACAGCAGCATCTAGCTGCTGCAGTGCAGTTGCATCACAAAAAAAAAAAAAAGTGGCACCAGACGACCCTTTTTGGGCAGTCTGTACCACTCCATAGAATCATAGAATCATAGAATTGGAAAAGACTACAAGGGTCATCCATTCAAACCCTCTGCCATGCAGGAACTCTCCATCAAAGCATCCCCAACAGATGGCCATCCAGCCTTTGTTTAAAGACCTCCAAGGAAGGAGACTCCACCACACTCCCAGGGAGTGTGTTCCACTGTCGAACATCTGTCAAGACATTCCTTCTAATGTTGAGGTGGACTCTCTTTTCCTGTAGCTTGCATCCATTGTTCCATGTTCTAGTCTCTGGAGCAGCAGAAAACATGCTTGCTCCATCCTCAATGTGACACCCCTTGAAATATTTAAACAGGTCTATCATATTACCCCTTAACTATCTCTTCTCCATACTCAGAGGTGGTTTTGCCAGTTCCTTCCTCTGAAATATAGCCTACCTCACCTGGTATTCCTAGACAGTCTCCCATCCAAGTACTAACCAGGGCTGACCATTTTTAGCTTCCAAGATCAGACAGGATCTGGTGCCTTTTGGGTATTTAGGCCCTCTGTATAGCCATCCCTCCATATATCTACCCCTAACTCTGGCTAAAGCTTTCAGGACTAGTGGATGGTCCTAAACACTTTGCAAAGGCAACCCCACATAGATAGCATTACAGTAATCCAAACAGGATGTAAGCAAGGCATGTCTCACTGAGAACAGATCAGATATCTCCAGGAACAGACACAACTGTCATACTAGTTTAATAAGTACCATGTCATT
This sequence comes from Urosaurus nigricauda, assembly GCA_034509955.1. Classification (NCBI taxonomy): domain Eukaryota; kingdom Metazoa; phylum Chordata; class Lepidosauria; order Squamata; family Phrynosomatidae; genus Urosaurus; species Urosaurus nigricauda. Next base: position 8,053,220 of record JAOEGL010000004.1, read on the forward strand.
TTCAGAATTATTTTTAACAACGTCTTCCTTGCAAAACATTGTTTGTACTGAATTCTGGTAATATTATGTTTATACAGAATACTGCATTTATGAATGTACGTATTTTTAAAATAATGAGCTTTCCCCCACCTCCCACCCCTGATTTTTCACTTATCTAACAGGTGTTGTTTTTATGCTCTTATCTGTGTTGCTATGGTGCAGGTGCCAACATTGCTGCTATAATTTTTGTTCATCCAAAGTACACCTTTGTGAATGCAGTCATGTGTTTATATCACCAGCGAATGACACTGAAAAATACGGATAGGGTGGTGTATTTGCACTATGTTTTAACTTGTTGTTGGTTTAATTCTTTTTTTAAGGGGGGGGGGGTGGAGGTGAGAATGGGATTGGATATTTTAATTGTCTTGTTTTTAATTTTATCTTGTACCCCGCCCCGATTGCTCACTCAGAGGGGCGGGCTACAAATAAATATTATTAGTATTATTATTATTTCCATTGCCTCTGATCACTTAGAATTGTCTTCAAAACTCTTTCTTCGCCTCTGCAACTATGTTTTGATGCATTGGATGATCATGCAAACAGAGCATTAAGAAGTTGCACTTTTTTTTAAAGTACAATTTTCTAGAAATGGTGTTATGTTTATCGACTGCTTCTGGGTTCCCACAGGGAACTGTGAGCCACCTGTTTTACTCTGAGCTACTATAAACCCCAGGAAAGTGAGAGAAAAATGGGAAATAAGTCACCATTTAAAACTAATACAGTAACATGTCTGCATGTGTGTGTATCTGTTTCTGGTCCCATAATGAATCAAGACATTGATGGCTTTAAATATGAGTCTTTCTGGTTGTTATCTAAGGACATGTCTGAGTGTTATTGTGTGCCTTCAAGTCTTTTCCAATTTATGGCAACCCCACCATGGGGTTTTCTTGGCAAGATTTGTTCAGAAAAGATTTACCATTGCCTTTCCCTGAGGCTGAGAGAGTGTGCCTTGCCCAAGATGACCCAAGCTGGGAATCAAACCCTGATCTCCAGAGTCATAATCCAGCACTCAAACCACAATGCCACATTGGTTCTCTAATGCTGCATAGTCAGTCAGAATTTCCTATCTTGTGATGGTCTCTGAGCAAAAATGTAAATGGATAGCAAGGGCAATGCTTCTGATCATATTGGTGAGTCCATGTCAGTTCTACACCATGGCACCCATCATATTTTGTTACATGATGAGGTCAGTGAGGGCAAACAAAGGCAACTAAGCTGAAAGGGTCACTAAAGATGTAATCTTTTTTTTTCTTTCTTTTCTTTTCTTTTCTTTCTTACTTTTTTCTTTTTCTTTTTTGCAGGGATTCTCAAACTAAAAGAAGGGGAAGTTTTAAAATGTCATAGATATTATTGAGTAAGAGTGAGGAATAGCAGCTCAGAAGATGCCAGAGCCATGTGATGCTTATTCAAGGACAGAATTAAATCTCTGAGATATCTACATCCATTTTTCTGAAGAAAAGTAGGGCCTGAACACACAGGCCAAAATAAAGCTGCTTCAGGTTACTTTAGAGGTATGCTGTTTAAATGACTCTTAAGAGGCCAGAAGCTGTGCCAAAACTGCTCTCCAGTCCTTAGGTCTGGAGCATGGCTTTGGAGCGGCTTCCGGCCTTTTAGGACACATGTGTCATTTAAACAGCACACTTCCAAAGTGACCCGAAGCAGCTTTATTTTGGCCTGTCTGCTCAGGCCCATAGTTATGAAACATAAAAGCAGAGAGAATGGGAGATAGAGGGAGAAGCTTTTGTTTGCTTTTAAGCAGATTGGGAAATGGAACAGCTTTTTCTTCTTTTTTTCTCTCCCCCCCCCCCTCTTTTTTGTGAACAGAAGCTTTTCAAATTAAGGTGAACAACAGGGAGGCTAGAGATATTTTTGATCACTTTGGCATCAATTTGCTGATGGGTGCAGAGTCCAGCATGGAAATACATGCAACAGAAGTGTCAGATTATCATAAGGAGACACAGCAGGTTCTATGATAGAAGAGGAATTTAAACACAACTACAACAGTGTTTTTGCCTGTGATAGCACCAGTGAAGAGTTAATGCAACAGAGCAGGCAAACTCCAAATATAGAGCCTACTGAAAGAAGAGAGAAAGGACATTTTCCCCTTTATCTACCTTCCGTAAAACATGGAATGATCTTGGAAGCTAATTTCTTTTTTATTTCTACTTTTTAAAGCAGTGCTGTTGGAACTTGAACTCAGAACTTTCATGCAAGATTTGCCATTAATACCTCATCCTTCACACTGGTGTCTGCTCTTTCTGCTCTTTTTACAATTTTTCCCCAGCTTTCTATTCAGCTGCTGCTGTCTGCTAATATTGGCATCCCAAAATTCAATGACTTAGTGAGACATTACTGAGACACGATCCTGAAGTGTAAAGATATATAATTGAATATTAAAGCCAGGATTGTCCATGCCATCATATTTCCAATTTCTATGTTTGTTTGAGAAAGCTAGACAGTGAAGAAAGTGGATAAGAAGAAAATCAATTCATCTGAGATGTGGTCTGGAGAAGACTGTTGATTATACCATGGACTGCCAAAAAGAGAAATAAATGGGTTCAAGAGCAAATCAAATCTGAATTTCCCTAAAAGTCAAGAAGACTGAGTCTCTAGATATATCATGAGAAGACATGACTCATTAGAAAAGACAATAATGCTTGATAAGGTAGAAGGCATTGGAGAAGGGGAAGGTCACATTACATATAGATAGACTCAATCAAGGAAGGCACATGCCTAAGTTTGGAAGACTTGAGCAGGGTCATTGATGATAGGGTGACATGGAGGTTTTTTTCCACCCATGGAAGATGAAACTTCTATTTACAATAAATCTAACTTTTAGTGTTGTATGCTTCAAAGTCATTTCTGAGTTATGGTGATCCTATGGGGCACCTATCATGAGGTTATATGGGACTGGGAGTGTGTGACCCTCCCAAGGTCAAGCAGTGGGTTCCCATAGCTGAGTGGAAAACTGAACCCTGATCTCCAGAGTCATAGTCCAACACTCAAACCACTACACCATGCTGGCTCATAGTAGCCCCAATAAATGGAACTTAACTATAATCTTAATAACCCCCTTTTTTACTTGGGAGAGAGTCCACACCTCTAAGTTTTATTTCCCAAGGTAATTGCAGGTCTCATTGTGCTATCCCTGTTTCAAACCCCTATCCCAGGTGACTGTATCTGTGAAACCTCCCTGCAAACTTTATTGCTGTTGCCTTCAGTGTAGTAGTGCTCTAGAGCAATACTTGTCAAGCTAAGAGCAATACTTTTCAAGCTAATATAAGCAGCACTTATATTTTTCTAGTGTGCCGGCAACCAGAAGCATATTTGTTCCCATTAGGGTTACCAGTGTGAAAATGTGAGAGGGCTCCTATACCGTTAGAAGCCAGCATGGCATAGTGGTTTGCGTGTAGGTCTATGAATCTGGAGACCGGGGTTCAATTCCCAGCTCAGCCATGAAACCCACTGAGTGACCTTGCGCAAGTCAGGAGCAGGCAATGGCAAACCTCCTCTGAACAAATCTTGCCAAGAAAACCCCATAAGACATTCACCATGAAACAAATTGAAGGCACATAACACAGAGAAACCTCTACCTTTAATGTTTGTGTAGAAGAGGGAATATCAGCAGGTGCTGTTTATTACCTGGTCCCCTGACAAACACCTCCTGCTGACATTCCCTCCTCTATACAACCATTAAAGGGACAGGAGCTATTACCAATTTCCACTCTGGCCATCCTAATTCCTATTTTATACCATTTTTCCCTTTCTTTCCTGCAACTGATTATAGCACAAATTCATGATTCAAGGGGCTTCCCTTGCCTTCTGTGGCATCCCTTGACATACCAAAAGTGCTTTTTACTAGAGTATTAATTAACCAGCCCCTCCTGAGATATGTAATTATCTCTCCCTAGTACTCTTTGGGTTTCCCTGCAGGGTTCACAGCAAGTGCAAACTGTGTAGTTTTGATGGCGGTGCAAGCAAGTGCAAGGCATGCTAGTCCTCCTGCGAGAGAAGGGGAGCTATTAGCTGCACTTCAGAGAGTCTCTGTGAAGTAAAGGATTACTGTGCCCAAAGCTCTCTGGCTACAAGCCATCTGATTGTCGGAGTGGCTCCCAGTTCAACTCTAGATTGGTTGCTAATATGCTGCTGGGGGCTCACTTCTTGCATCAAAACGTCAAGAAATTCAGATGCATTTTACAACCATAAGAGGAATCTTGCTGGGTCCATGTAAATGAGCATTCTTTTGACCAAGCTGGTGTTTCTGAGAAGCTGACAAAAAAGCATGAAGGAAATAATCATCTGAGATTTTTTAAAAGGGGGGGGGGAGGGATGAAGAAGCAGCTTAGGCCATGGAAATCAACTCTGGCCCTCCTTGGCTTCTCCGGATTTCATGTCCTCTATGATACCATCACCTGGTGGTTTTCCAGTTTTGTACTATTTTCTTCTCACTCCAAAAGTTTGAAAAGGCTCTCCTAAGGTTTACCAAGTGGCAGCAAGATTGACTGTATCAGTATGACAGCCTCAGCTTAGTCATCTTGGCTTCTAGGGAGAGTTTAGGCTTGATTAGTTTTTGATTTTTTGGTTTTTTTAACAGTCCACAGTATCTGCAGAACTCTTCTCTTGCACCACATTTCAACTGAGTGAGATTCTCTTCTCTCAGCTTTCTTCAGTGTCCAGCTTTCACAACCATATATAGAAATGGGGAATATAACAACATGGACAATCACAACTTTTATATTCAATGACTTATCTTGTCACTAGACAACTTGTCTAGTTCCTCCATAGGTGCCCTTCCAAATCTTCTTCTGATTCCTTAACTTCAGTCTCCATTCTGATTAATACCGGAGCCAAAATATGGAAAATCTGAATATCACAAACATACTGTATATACTCATGTATAAGTCTAGAAATTTAGGTCAAAAATTGACCCTAAAAACCTGAATCGACTTATCCACAGATCAATGTAAGTACTGTATCTTAACTTTTATTTAAAAGAAGGAACCATCCCCTGGTGAAAAGCAAGAATATAACCTGTGCTGGAAGCACTGACTCTCCTTTACTGTCTCATCCATCCAGTCTTAAGAATAAGCACAAAGAGTTATGTCTGATGGACTTTTGGAAGTTATTTGACATTGTTTTGCTTTGCTTCATCCTTTAGATCCTTTCTTATATGCCCCTAAATTTTACCCTCGATTTATCGACGGGTCATAGCAAAATCCATAATTTTGGCCCCAAAACCTGCCCTCGACTTATACATGAGATCAACTTATAGTTGAGTATATACGGTAAGTACTAGCTTATGTTTTGTCTCATGCTACACCCTAATACTCTACTATAGATGTTGAAGTGCAAGGTAGAAATGAATCAATATTTATTACAGTCTATGACCAGTAGATGAAACTGGAGCATGAAATATTTGTGCTACAAGCCAGCAGTATACAACATTAAGATTTATCCTAAAAGCAGCTAAAACTAACATATACTTTTTGAGAAATGGAGACGTCAAAATTGTTGCTGCTGCTGCTGCTGTTGTTGTTGTTGTGTGCTTTCAAGTCATTTCCAACTTATGGTGATTCTGAGACCATGGGGTTTTGGGAGCAGTCAGGTTTTTTGTCAGTGTGATAAGATCCTAAATCTCTACAAATTTGTCAGGTTACAAATCATAGCCTTTGCTGTAGGTTCTCAGCCTATGCTTTTAATCTTAACTAACTGCTTTTGGGTGCCTTAGAGCTAAAACAATAACTAATTCAATTTGGAAAGTAATTTTCCGAGCTCTAGTCTCACACTACATGGTCAATATCCTCTTACATGGTCCAGGCAGCACAGAGAACTAAGCCTACTAAGTTTCCCAGCCCTCTCATATAGTGTTAAAAGTGGTCCATGAGTCATCATTTCCCAGAGGATGATGAGTTCAAATAAGCATGACACACTACCCTCAGCTTTTTGGTAAACAAGGCTTGCGTCTTTGGTCCTGACTCACTCAGATATATTTGACTTCTTCTGTTACTGGCTTAACCATTCATTTCCCGCCCCAGCAAAGACTTTGCTTAAGAACATGCCAACCTTTAAGGAAAATGTCATTTTGACATTGACTTGGAAACATACCCGTACACACACGCCGTGAGTTTTCTCTCTGCTCCTGTTAAAGAACAGTTCTTTGCACCACTTTTCTAGCATTGCCCTCTTTGGCTCTTCCTTATATCTTTTAATCCTAAATCAAACAGGGGTGAGAAAGCAGATCTTTCTGTGACTCTGATAACAACATCCTCTCCTGGCACATGAACAAAGTGTGATATTTTCCTAAGCGTTTGTGGATGTGTGCCAGTGGCGGGGTGCGGGGATATTTATTCCCTCGTGATTGCCAGAGAACACAGCTTTTGGAGAGGAAAACTGTGAAATCCACCCACTGGCCAACGTTGTGAATTTCTTCGAGGCCAAGTGATAATTTCCTGCCATTGAATCGGCCCCTTCTGGGAGAGAGCAAAAAAAGGGAACAAAAACTGTGAAAAGAAAGTCTCCCTCCACCCACTCACCCTTTCAGTCATTAGAATGAAGATCCTGTATGAATTTTAAAATTATTCTCTTACTGACTTAAGTCAGGATGGAGGTTTTCTACAGTACACTATCCACATGTACACACTGACAAGGGGGGCTGAAAAGGATGAGTCTGTAAGTCCTTCCTTTACACCTGGGGGGGGGGGGGGAGGGAAAAACACCTTCAATTTCTTCTCACCCTAAAACACTTTGAAAGACCTGGAAATTGCAATTAGAATTAATTTGTAGTTATGGTTTTCATCTGAGTTTCAATGAAAAATGGGACAGTGCAGCCTTGCATGGGGCCATGGGGGTGACAGTTGACTCCTATTCAAGTTCAACTATCACCCCCATGGCCCCATAAAAGACTGCAGTGTCCCATTTCGCTGAAATTCAGATGAAAACCATAACAATAATTGCTTCTAATTGTGATTTCCAGATCTTTCAAAGTGTTTTGGGATGAAAAGACACTGAAGTCCCCCCCCCCCGCCCCCAAATCTGCTGCTCTTGAAGACTTCCTTAAGTAGCAATTGGCATTTGGAGAGTACTGTGTTATTTTTTAATAACAGTGTGTTTTCCTGCATGACTGAATGGTCCTTGTGGCTTCTTCCAATGTTATGATTCTGTGTTTTTTATGAATAATTTAAAGTAGTGGCTTTCAAACTTTGGTCCTTCAGGTACTTTGGACTTCAACACTCAAAACCTCCAGCCAACATGGACAGAGGTCAGGGATTGTGAGAGCTGAAATCCAAACAAACAGAAGACCAGTAGTAGAGAACCATTGGCCTTAAAGCCTATTTATTGATTTAACAATTAACACACATTGAAACAACTTAAAACCTGTACAGATTTGAGCAAAAGCCATTATACCACCAAGACTTTAATTAAAAAAACAAACAAACAGGATTTAATGTGGTGACAGAATGAAGGCAGTGTCAGTGTCAACTGTGTCTCTGGGGACACCTCTGTAAAGTAATAAAGACCGGTATCTTTTTAGTATGTTGCATCATTAATCTTCTTTAAAATGTAGCAACTCATTTTTTCAGTCATTGTATAGGTCTATTCGGCCATGCAACAACCTAAAGCCTCCCCCTGAAAAAAAAACCCACCTTGTAAACTATGAAGCCTCCCCTGCAACACGACCATTTCTGGGTTGTTGAAGAGCAAGAGAATCAGTGGTGATGTATGCAGTATTTTCTTTGAGCTAGTCATGCTGCAAGGATGTCATGTTTAGGAACATTCCATTGGCCTCTGGAGGTCCCTTTCAGTGTCTGTCACAGCTTACATGGTGTGTTTTTGGGATGTAGCACCAGAATATGTCACAACAGAGATGTGTGTTTCTTGATGCAAAATCTTGGCCTACATCGTTGCTTCTTTTGTTTTGCTGTGGTTCCAGATTTTCACCACCATGTGACCTATGTTCTTTCTCTGTCTGCTGTCCCTGTCTGAACTCTTGATGGACACTTTCAAGGGCCCTGTAGCTCTCCCTTCTTCTTCTGCTTCTTCATATATATGTCAGACTCGATCCTTTCAGACACAGAAAAGAGGGAGAACTCCGCAGAGGGAGAACTACCTTCTGTGAAGATGAACACATGGACATTCTGTATGAGAAGGCCTGGCAAAAGCTATAATATAGAACCCATAAGTCAAAGGTGGAAATCATGGGGCCTTCCAGATGTCGTTAGCCAGCATAGCCAATGGAGGAGAATGCTGGAAACTACAGTCCAAAAACATCTGGGAAATGATTCCAAACCTTGTCGTAGGCAGAGTGTGTGCAGAAGGATCTAGGAGGCACTTTCTTTTAATCTAGACATTGAAGGAGCTATCCAAGATACAATCCCTATGTGGAATATAGGGTTCAGAACCTTGGATAGTTCCTATGAAGCACTGACATTAGAACCACTTGCTTTCACTGGAACTTGGAGAGACAGCAGCCTGGGCTTTGAAGTTTCCCATCTACAGCTGGCACCTGGACAGCATATTGAAAAGTAGCCTGATGGGGTGATGGGGTCTCTTCCCACCACCATCACACGGAGATGTATGCTATTTCTGTTTCTATTACAATCAGCCCTCTGTATCCATGGACACTGCTTCCACAAATTCCATCATCCACAGCTTGAATATATTTTTGAAAAAGTTCCAAAACACAAACTTTGATTTTACCATTTTATATAAGGGGCACAGTTTTACTACGGCATTGTATATAATGGGAGAGTATATACAAATCTGTTTGTTTTTTGTTTGATTTTTAAGAAATGGGAGATTCAATGGGTTTAAAAGGCTAGCAGCAGTCCCTGGGGCCACATAACCAGAGTTTGAGGTTACCTACACCCCAGAGTCTACATCTTCCCTACTCTTCATTTAGGCAAATGGTAGCTGGAGAAAGCAAGGTCTTTCTCCAAATACCCCTCTTCCACACATGCATAAGTGGATACATGAAGAAGGCTCACCATGCTATATGCACTGAGATAAATACAGTAGCATAAAATCCCTGAGAGAAAGCCAGACAAGAAGTTGCTGAGGAGGAAAAAACAACTCCTACTGTGAGTTCCTAATAGTCTAGGGTTCCCCCCCCCCAACAGATTGTTTATGACTGTGTTTCAGAAAAAGCATGCACAACGGAAAGCGAACCTTGTCAGCTAAAATGCAAATATTTGGAGACAAAGCATTCATTATGGAAGAACCTGATTTTTTCAGGGTCAAGACTTTTTTTATTGCAGCAAAATTGATAGGCAGCTGAAATGTTTATTGTCACCACCCTCTGACAGCTCTGACAGTGCCTATCAGGTGGAACTCAACAGCCCAGGCTTGTTATTGCTCTGCATTCTTAGCATTAAGTAGTACCAAAAAATGTGAGAAGGGGTGATGATTTAATAATCAGCCTGAAGAGAAAAGGTAGGAAGGATCACCCTACCAGTAAAGAAAGTCCCTCCACTCTGGCTGTGCAAGGTTATATTTCTATTTCTATACCTAAACAGGTCTAGAAGAATCAAAGATTCTGCTGCCTACTCTATAACAGGAATGTAAATCTTTGCTTGTGAGAATGAAAAAAATCTGAAAGTTTTTCTCACTGCTGGGAGAGATAGTGAGAGTATGTTCACATTGTCAATGGATTTTCACAATGGAGAATTTATTTGTTTTTTTAAAAGTTGCAGTTGTATTTGCATGGATGTATTCATTGCATTTTCCGCAAAAACAAAGGCCTAATAACCACGTAAAGACAACCTAGCCACAGGAGTTCATATGCTGGTAATCTCTATAATGCTCCCAGAAGCGAAAATGACTAAACTGAGACTGTCATACATGGGGAATATCACATGAAAGCATAGCTCATTAGAAAATACAACAGTGCTTCTTAATGGAGAAAATAATAGGAAAAGAAGACCACATTACTGGTGAATAGACTTAACCAAGGAAGCCACAGCCTGAGTTTGCAAGATGGGAGCAGGGCGGTTGATAACAGGTTGATTTGAAAATCTCTCATTCATAGTTGAAGTTGATTTGACAGCAATGAACAGCAAGTGCATCTTATGTAGGGTTGCTTCTGAAGAGAACTCAGAAGTTTCAGTAATTGCAAAATGTAACAGCTAGATTGTTGATTGAAACAGTTCGTAGAAATCAATTAAAATGGGTTATGTATAAATTGTCCTGGCTGCCAATATTCTTCAGGTTCCAATTCAAGGTCTTGGTGATGACATTAAAGTCCTAAATGACTTGGGACCTTGATACCTGAAGGAGTACTTCTTGCTATATATCCCTGCTACCTGCTGAAGGGGGTCTTCTCTGTGCCCCACCACTGGGAGCAATGCACTATGTGTGAGGATATGGGAACGAGTCTTCTCCACTATGACACTCCAGTAATGGAATCATCTCCACTTGTAAACCAATACTGACTTAATTCTGGCACCAGATTTATAGATGCACAATCACACACATGCATGTATGGTTGGACAGTTTTAACTTTTTGAATTATTCAGCTTTTCATTTATTCCATTGTTAATATGTTTTTGGATGCTTCATTTAATTTGTATTGTTTTATGTTTACAATTTCAATTGCTTAAACTGATTTTATTAGAAATTATCGAGAGCTCTTATTATATAGGGTGGGATATTAATACATTAATCAGAACAGAGACTGCACCCCAAAAATAAGAAAAAGAAAAAGGGGCGAAACAGATGGGAAGGAAAAAGTGTCTTGAAGCTGTCTTTTCTGAAGCCACATTGAAACCCCATCAACCGCACTGCTGGCTCCCAAGGCAGCTGGAGTGCTTATGTCATGACCACATGACATGGCTTCAAGCCAGGAAGAAGCGGGAAAAAGCTGCTTGTTTTTGAAATAACTTTTCTCTGCGTAACAACATTTTTCTGCTAGCTTCAAGGCCTGTGTTATCTAAACGCCACACCTTCAAGCCAGCCTGAAAACACCTCTTTTTACTGTCCATTTAGCCCCAATGAATGGTAAGAGCTACAATGAAAGAACTATACAAACTCCTAAAGAGTATATACAACTGAAGTTGGAATCATCCAAGCCATTGTATTCCCTGTCACCCTGTAGAGATGTGAGAGCTGATCACTGAAGAAGGCGGACAGGAGGAAAATAAACTCATTTGCAATGTGGTCCTAGAGAAAAATGCCGAGGAAACTGTGGACAGTCAAAAAGAAAAACAAATGGGTCCTTGAACAAATCAAGCCTGAACTCTCCCTAGAGGCCAAAATGATCAAAATGAGGCTGCTGTACTTTGGTCACATCATGCGAAGACATTATGTGTCTTTTAGAAAAGACAATAATGATGGAAAAGTTAGAGGGTAGTAAAAAAAAGGGGAAGACTGGATGCCAGATGGATAAACTCAATCAGGGAGGCCATGGGACTGAATCTACAAGACCTAAGTAGAGCAGTGAAGGATAGTGGGGCTTGGAGATGTCTCATCCACAGAGGACTCTTTCATACAAGGCTAAATTGGAAGTATAATTTAAGGTCAATTCGAATGCAATCATGGGTTTTATGTTATTGCAAATTAACTCTTCACATGCAAATTCGGGCAGGAGGGAAGCCAATTCGAATGCAATCATGGGTTTTACCTTATTGCGAATTAAAGCTTCGCATGCAAATTCGGGCAGGAGGGGGTTAATTTCGGGTAATGGGAAGTAATTTCGAACGGAGCAGGGGTTCATGTAAATTCGCTAAACAAGCGAATTTACATAAATCCGCATTGGCTCCATTCGGAGTTGGGAGAAATTCCTCCCCGTTTGAAAGAGTCCAGAGTCAATATAAGTTGGAGTCAACCTGAGGGCAATTAACAATAAACAAATTTAAATAATAAATAAATAAATATTGCTTGTGATTCTAGATCAGCTATACCTAACTAAGGGCCAAAAGAGACAGCCAGCTGCCCCTGCCAAATACACCTTGGAACTGCAGCAAAAACACATCATAGTACTGAAGGTGCCCTCTGCCACCAGTCCAAATAGGAGAGGAAAAGATCCACTCTTATTTGTGCCCCAGCACAACCCCCAGGTGGCTTCCAAGCACTCCAGAGGTATGCATTATCAAAATGAAATACCCCCACAGTGACTTGAAGCCACCCCCATCTGATTGGCTGGGTAGCTTCCAGGCATCTTGGGGGCATGCGCCATCAAAACACCACACCCCCAAGCCACCCAGAAGCCAGCTTTTCTGGCTCGTCTATTTTGGCTGTGAGTAGTGAGAGCCAGCATGGTGTAATGTTATGAGTGTTTGAGTAGGACTCTGGAGATCAAGGTTCGATTCCAACCTTGGCTGGGAAGCCCACTGGGTGATTTTGCCAAGATACATGTTCTCGACCTCAGGGGAAAGCAATGGCAAACCTCCTCTGGACAAATCTTGGCAAGAAAACCCCATGATAAGTTCACTTTAGGGTCACTGTAAGTTGCAAATGACATGAAGACACACAAAAACAAAACAACAAACTAAGTAGCATCTCCTGGCCCAACCCACCTAACTCTGACTTACTGGACATCAGTTGCTGCAAGTGATGGGAGATTGTTCTGCTGAATGTGATACATAAAGATGATGTTGTCACCCCTTCCCATGAGTGATCTCCAGGGTACCAATCAGAAGCAGGATCTCTGTCACAATTCCTCTTCTCACCAGAGAATGTCCATAGGAGGTGGGTGGAAATGTCAGTTTACTATATCCTGATTAATAGAATCACAAACTCACATCACCAGCAGTGGTTAATGCCCTGTAAATCAGGACTGGGATAAATGAGGGAGGGAAATAAATTGATAACAGCCAAATTACATCCACTCAAGAAATAAAATTTGGAGGAGAAAGAATGGCTGACTTGACTGCTGAGGAAAGTAGAATAAGGCAAGAGAAAGTGTAAGAGGACAAGAAGTAACTCTGAAAGAAAAGAGAGAAGATTGGATAGAAAAAGTGCAAGGAGGAGGAGGAATAGAAGGAAGGAAGGGGGTAGTAGGAAGAAAGTAAGAGAGAAAGAATTGGGAAGGGAAAATAGGTTTAAAAAAGCTTAAGAAAGAAGCAGACAAAGGAAGGAAGGTAAATTAGAAGTATAATATTGGTTTATTGACAGGATGTATGAAATATAAAATAAAAAAAGAAATTTGCTCACATCAGAATAATATAGAATAATAGATAAGAATTGTAATGGTACAAAATAAGAATAACATGATTAGATTTAGTATGGACATATGATCATCATTTCTTCAAGGAAATTGAGTTACTGTGAAATAAGAATATTATGTAAAATGTAGTATTGAAGATATGAAGATAAATTGTATGATTGGATATTGTCATCATTTTTAGAAAATGTATATATAAGTCCCCCCGTCATTCATTCATATATATTGACTGGGGGACTTTTATGATCCTTAAATATTTCCTACACTATTTAACACATAGGAATTATGAACATGAATCAGTTACAGATCCATAAAGGATTATGAATTCATAACTGTGATTATTAATTCTAGCCATTGTTACAACTAGAGTAGAATCATAGATTCATAGAGCTGGAAGAGACCACAAGGGCTATCCAGTCCAATCCCCTGCCATGCAGTTGGCCTATTGAATCACTGGGAACTTGGTGGTAATTCAGCATTTACAGTGGACTGATCAATTACCATTATAAGTTCTATTGATTTTATATGTTTACTCTATTGTGACTAACAATAGTGTTCAGGCCATAGTTTTATATTGGGCTGGAAATCACATAGCTTTCCAGATGTCCTTAAACTGCAGTTCCCATCAATCATAACCATTGATAAGAAATTGCTTTCCAGAAACATTTGGAAGGCCACATGATAACCCATCTATTTTATTTGCACAAACAAATGGAACCAAAAAAATACAGGTCTTTATGTGGTGAAAAATTCTTGGTGGTAGACCATTTTCTCAATGGAATGTCATTGAGACACTTTTGTGCATGAGAACATTTGTGAATATTCTTATATCCTGTTATATCCTGTTGTAATGTAATTCTGGCTGGTCAGTGCAAGGGGAATATGGCAGTGGAAGAGGACTGTTCGATTTATTTTGCAGACATGTTACCATTCCTCTCCCCCACTTTCTTTTTACAACAACCTTACAGGGTACATCAGGATGAAAAACAGGGAATTTATCAGGGCAGCCAGTATGTTTGATGGTTGTGTGGGGATTAAGATCTCAAACTGCCATTCAACCCAATACTTCCCTTTCTTTCTCTCTTATAATGCCTTCCAGCTCTAGATTTGGTCACCATGCTTGGCAGGCAGCAAATGCCATGTGTCAAGTTCTGGAAACATTGTAGAACACTTATGTGAGTCACACTTCTGTTATGCTGGAACACAGTTAAGAAATGGCTCTCTCTCCCCAGGCTTGATGTCTCCTGGTAATTGACAAGGGACAATGAGCACTAATGGGCAAATTGGCTGCTATCCAGCAAAGAACTAGAGCAAGACAGGGAAGTGGAAAGAGGTGAGCAAAAAGTGTGTGACTATGACTGTGAAACAGACCAATGTTCTCATTTTGTAAATCAGGTGGGCAGATTTTAGGTTTACAAGTTCCATTTTGTTTTACATTAGAACCCTGTGAACTAGGATACTGCAATTTAGTACTACAGATAGCCTCTTATGCTGTATCTGCACTTTAGAAATAATACAGTTTGACACCACTTTAACTGCCATCACTCAGAGCTATGGAATCTTGTGATTTGTAGTTTGTTGCGGCACCAACGCAGGCTAAACATCTCACAAAACCACAAATCCCAGAATTCTTTAGCAATGAGCCATGGCAGTCAAAGAGGTGTTAAACAGCCTTAGAGTGTATCTGCATTATAGTTAGAGCAGTTTGATATCACCTTAACTATCATGGATCCATTCTATGGAATTTTGGGGTCCATAGTGTGGTGAGATTCTTACAACTCTAGACCACTCCCTTGAGCTAGAGCTTTCTAGAACAGAGAATTCTTCACCACACTATAAAACCCAAGATCCTTCAGGATAGAGCCATGACAATGAAACTGCCACAACTGGTCATCCCTGTTGGTTAGGATCAGATCCAAAATAGTCAACTCCCTTGTTGCCTCTTCCACCTTTTGGACAATGAAATTGTCTTCCAGGCAAGTGAGGAATTTGCTAGACCTTGATGATTTGGCTGAGTTTGACTTCCAGCAAATATCCGGATAGTTGAAGTCACCCATCACTACTATGTTTTTCCTATCTGAGTGTGTGGTCATCTGTTCTAGAAAGGCATCATCCAATTCTTCTACTTGAGTTGGGGGTCTGTAGTAGACTCCCACAGTAACATCCCTGTTGCTTCCCTCTCCTTTAATTTTAATCCAGACACACTCCACTTCCAGTATTGATGTCCTGGATATGACAGCATGACTATTTTCTCCAGCACTTTGGTCTCCTTTCCCCACATAACTCAGTTTAAAGCCCTCCTGATCAGATTCTTGAGACTGTTGGCAAAAATGTTTTTTCCAACTGGCGTGAGATGCAGCCCATCCTTTGCCAGAAGTCCCTCCTCATGGAACCGCAGCCCATGATCTAAGAATCCAAATTGTTCTTGGCGACACCATCTGCGAAGCCAGTTGTTGACATCTGCGATTTTCTTCTCTCTTCCTGGACCATGCCCTTCAATTAGCAGAAGAGATGAGATGACAATCTGTGCGTCCATTTCTTTCAGCTTCTTACCCATAGACTCGTAATCCCTTCTGATATTTTGAAGGCTTTGTCTTGCTGTGTCATTCGTTCCCACGGGGACCAAAAGGAAGGGGTATTCGTCAGTAGGTTTGACCAGTCTTGTCAGTCTCTCTGTCACATCACAGATCTTTGCCCCAGGGAGACAACACACTTCCCGAGACAACCTGTCAGGCCCACAAATCACTCCTTCTGTATCCCTCAGCAAGGAGTCCCCCACCACAACCACACGCCTCCTCTGAGGCTTGGCAGCAACTGTTCCCTGTGATGGAACTCTTAGGCTCCCCTGCTCTGCCCCTAAAGTCTGTCCATGCTGCTCTTCATCGTCCTCCTTGCTAAGGGACAGAGCTTCAAATCGATTCTGTAGCTGCATGCTCTCAGAATGATCCCTGGTTTCCCTTCATCTGTGTGTGACATTTCTCCAGCTGTCTTCCTCCTGTGTACATGAAGTGACAGTCTCCTCCCTAGCAACTTCCTCTGTGTGGTCCCCGTCCAAGACCATTTGTTCTGTTCTGTCCAGGAAAACCTTTTGCTTCCTGATATGTTGAAGTGTAGCTACGCGGGCCTCCAGCTGCTGCACTTTCTCCTCCAGCAGGGCTACCAACTTGCATTTTGGGCATGTGAATTTTCCCATATTGGTAGGCAAGAAGACAAACATCCCACAAGTGTTGCAAGTGACTGCGGCAGTCCCCTCAGTCCCCATACTGAGAAGTCTTAGTTAGTCCCTGAAATAGGATTATGGGCTTCCCCCTCAGAAAAAAAAATCCCCTGATAAACAGCAAGGTTAAAGGCTGCTGGTGACCTGGGCTTTTTCCCAATCACTGCTACTGATAAAAATTTAATGGCATGTGGCTCTGGGAGGGGTTATATAGAGCTAGACAGCTAGCTCCACCCCCTAGTGACTCACAGAAGCTCCACCCCACTGGAACTTTCTAGAAATGTCCAGAAAGGCTCTGAGACTGCTAGCTCCACCCCTAGTGACTCACAGGTGTGACTTCCAGAAGCTCCAGCCCCCAGCAACAACACACTCTCCCAAGAGTTTTCAAAAATTCAATTCTCACCCACTTAATAATGGCCACCCAGAAACTGCTCTCCTTCTTCTCTCCAGCAGGAACTGGTCTAGAAAGGTCTAGAAAGGCTGTGGGAGGGGTTATATAGAGCTAGACTGCTAGCTCCACCCCTAGTGACTCACAGGTGTGACTTCCAGAAGCTCCAGCCCCCAGCAACAACACACTCTCCCAAGAGTTTTCAAAAATTCAATTCTCACCCACTTAATAATGGCCACCCAGAAACTGCTCTCCTTCTTCTCTCCAGCAGGAACTGGTCTAGAAAGGTCTAGAAAGGCTGTGGGAGGGGTTATATAGAGCTAGACTGCTAGCTCCACCCCTAGTGACTCACAGGTGTGACTTCCAGAAGCTCCAGCCCCCAGCAACAACACACTCTCCCAAGAGTTTTCAAAAATTCAATTCTCACCCACTTAATAATGGCCACCCAGAAACTGCTCTCCTTCTTCTCTCCAGCAGGAACTGGTCTAGAAAGGTCTAGAAAGGCTGTGGGAGGGGTTATATAGAGCTAGACTGTTAGCTCCACCCCTAGTGACTCACAGAAGCTCCACCCCCACTGGAACTTTCTAGAAACATCCAGAAAGGCTCTGGACTGCTCTTGTTCAATCACAAGGCAAATCTGAAAACAAGGATTCAGCCTATATTGGATGTGGTTACACTCTCCTTGAAGGCACAGATTTTCAGTTTAAGTATTCTCCTGGACTAAGCCCTGAAACTGGATGGTCAGATGCAAGTAGCCTTGCATTTGCACAATTAAAATTAGCAACTGATGCACTAACTGCAACTATTTGTGGAGATCTCTAATCTAGCTATGATGACTCACACCTTAGTTACATCCCTTTTGAATTATTATAATGCACTCTATATGTGGCTGTCTTGTAAGAGTATTCAGAAACTTCAACTGGTCCCAAACTATAATCATCCCAAGCTCTGGAATAGTCTCCTCCAACAATCACTGCCTACTTATATAATCTCTTTTCTCATCTAGATTCAGTTTCTGATTCCAAACAAGTCGCAAGTTGTCCAGCTCCCTAGTTTAGAAAACTTCCAGTGACAACACTGGCCATTTTCTGTGTTTATTCTTTTGCAGAGATAAAAGAAATTACTTTGAGAAACAGGAACAAACGTTTGTACACAGCTGTGTTTAAAAAAAATATATTCCTCATAGCACTGTGCTTTCAGTCCTGGACAGTATGTTCAAGGAGAGTTGCTACCTATCTTGTCATATAATTTTAATGGATTGCTCACAGGATGGTCCATCAGTGGCTAGGGACTCTGATAACAAAATGATATCTCTGTGTTCCTGGAGGCTGCTGGCTAAAAGGTCCTGGAAATGGATTGGAAGACAATTTGTTTTATAAGTTTTGTACATAATCATTAGAGAATTTATTATTGATTAGCTCAATGATGCAGCTAGATACTTTTGGGCATTGAATCATAGAATCCTGGAGCTGAAAGATGCCACAAGGGCCATCCAGCCCAACTTCCTTCAATGCAGGAACACACAATCAAAGCACCGCTGACAGATGACAACCTATGCTCTATTTAAAAACCTCCAAAGAAGGAGATTCCACCACTTTCCAAGGCAGTATGCTTCACTGTCAAACAGCTCTTACCATCAGGAAGTTCTTCCTAACGTTGTGGTGGAATCTCTTTCCCTATAGTTTGAATCCATTGTTCTAGCTCCTAGTCTCTGGAGTAGTAGAAAACAGGCTTGCTCCATCTGCAATATGTCATCCCTTCAAATATTTAAACAGAGTTATCATGTCACCTCTTAACCTTCTCTTCTCCAAGCTAAACGTGCTCAACCCCTCATAAGGCATGGTTTCCAGACCTTTCACCATTTTGGTTGCCCACCTCTGGACAAGCTCCAGCTTGTCAGTATCTTTCTTGAACTGCAATACCCAGAACTGGATACAATATTCCAGGTGAGGTCTTAACAAAGCAGAATGGAGTGGTAGTTTCACTTCCCGCAATCTAGACATTACACTCCTATTGATGCAACCTAGACTTGCATTTGCATCGCTGCATCACGCTGCTGACTCACGTTCAGCTTGTAGTCTACTAAGATTCCAAGCAGATTTAATTGGATTTAATAGTCTTAGAAAGCTCTGATAGCCATGTGCATTGCTTCAGAGAGGCATGTGACTAACATTTCTTTTGCCTCCATCACCCACCATTCCTTGCTTTACTACTACTTCTATAACTATCAATTTGTCTATTCTCTGTCTGTCTGTCTGTCTGTCTATCTATCTATCCATCCATCTATCATCTCTTGATCCACCAGGGTTACCAGCACAGTGTCCAATGGGTAAAACACTTTGAAAACATTAAACAAATAACTAAAAGCTATTTAGAACACTAGACTTCTCTTTTAAATTAATCATGTGTGTTCTGGCTGTTCTAAAACCAGATTCACAGTTTAAAACCATCCAGAACCCACAACGTTAATTTTAAGATTCAAGTGACAAGAAAAATAACATGGTCTTTATTGCCTGCTGGAATCTCTGAAGGGATGACCTGTCTCGATAGGGAGTTCCCCAGCTGCTGCCACAGCAAAAGCCCTTCCATGTATACTCACCAACCTAGCCTTCACAAAGTGGTGGAACATGAAGCACCCCCCCACACACACACACACACAATAAAATCCCATTTGACAATCCTGGTAGAAGAATAGATACTTAAATCATGACATCATCATGGCTGCACATTTTATCTTCACGACTACCTTGTGAAATAGGTTAGGCTGATAGTGACTTGGCCATGGCTTCACTGAAAGAAATAACATTCAACACACACACACACACACACACCAGCCTTCCTCTGATTGAGGTCTAATATTCAATACATTGCATTACATAAGTTCTTCTGGTATCTGATTGCCCTCTACCTTGATTTGCAATATTCTTTTTTTTTCTTTTTGGCATATTCTGTCCTCTCACCACTCTATAAAAATTCCTTTGTTTTATAAAAACCATGGGAAAATTGTTTTTAAAACATTTTAAAAACAATCTCCTCCCTGCATGTTTCTCTTGAAGGGTGTCAGTTTGCAATCACCCCCATGCATGAACAACATGCACTAAGTGGAGGTGCTAAGTGACCTTGTAGGATGTCTGGCCACTCTGGCTGCAGGAATAAAGAGTGAAGAGCTACTTAGCTGTCTTCCATTAAAGCCCCAGGAGGCTAAGGATGGGAGAAGAACAAAAGTTTCCAATTGCCAGCAATATAATTGTTATAGTCATTTTCCAAGCATGGAGTCTTTAACAATACCACCTCTCATCTTCAGAAGACGAGCACAGAACAATTACCTTCTTTTTTTTCTGCAATGAAGTTCCACTAGTATTGAAGATGAGGATTTACAATTGCTCAAGTATAAGTTTCCATTTTCCAGAATGGAATAGAATTTGCAACCACCATCACCATCTCACCACCTCAGGATTTTTATATATTTACATCAGGCCTAGTTTGACCATCTGTAGAACCAGTGTGGTGTAGTGCTTTGAATGGTTATGATTCCAGAGATCAGGGTCTGAATCCTCACTCAGCCATGGAAACCCACTGGGTGACCTTGGGAAAGTCACACTTTCTCAACCTCAGAGGATGACGATGGCAAAACCCCTCTGACGCAACCTGCCAAGAAAACCCCATGATAGGTTTGCATTAGGGTTGTCATAAGTTGGAAAGGGCTTAAAGACACAACAAGAGCAACAACTGTAGCTGAGCTAGTGCATCCAACCATGATCCTAAATTTAAACTGCCTGGGAAATTCTGTTGCTCAAATGTAATGGACCTTTAAAACCATAAAAACATATGAATGAATGAAATCATGCTGAACTGATTTGACCATCTTTGGTGTTTCAAGTACAGAGCGCCACACCAGTTTAGGGTTGTGTCCAATGGTGACTTTCCACTAGCGGAGTTGACAACCCTGGTGGAACTATTATCTATTGCAGACATGGCAGAAAGTATGTGGTTTCCTATTTAGCAAGGCTGTTATTTTGTTGCTGGGCTGGAAACGGCCTCAGCTTGGTTGGTCACGGTTGAAGAAGCTTATCCCATAGCAAAGGGCTAAAACACTAAATAGCTTAGGTCTATACTCTCCACCATTCCATAGATGAAAATTGGGATATATGTAGCCAAGCAACATCAGAGTGTGGTCAAGATGACAACTGTTATTGAGAAGGAAGAACACACAAGCTAGCCATGCTTAGTTAACTGAATGCAAACTACTTTTGCACTTTGAATTTAGTTTGTTGCAACTGAATTAAACTAAGGACACAGTGGGGAAATGGGAGGATAAGAGACATTTTGATTGCTCCGCTTATATTCTTATTTGCCAATAAATAACCTGAAAATCTATATATAGTAATATCCTTTGCTGTAACCACGGGAATAGAGCTGGTTTATCATTTAAATAATTCTTAGCTGTAAATGGAAACAATTCACTGATTTTTTTAAACCTGCTGTATAGGAAGATGGGTACAGCTTAAAAGTGAGTTGTGAGTCCAAGTGGCAGTTGGTGGCTCCCATGTCGGTGAAAAGGTGAATGTGCTCTGGGTTGTTGCCTGAACTATCCAAGATGATGAACCTTAGCACCCAAATAACACCCTAGATAGTTCTTTGTCAGCCATGGCAGTGTAGTGATTTTCAATCTAGAAGCCATGCCCTATGAGGAGACGCTTAGGGACCTGGGTATATTTAGCCTGGAGAAAAGAAGGTTAAGAAATGATATGATAGCTCCTTTTAAATATTTGAAAGGCTGTCATATTGAAGATGGAGCAAGGGTTGTGTGTGTGTGTGTGTGTGTGTGTGTGTACTGTTCCAGAGAATAAGACCCAATGCAGCAAACTATAGGAAAAGAGATTCCACCTAAACATTAGGAAGAACTTCTTGATAGTAAGAGCTGTTTAGGAGTGGAATATGATGTTTCAGAGGGTGGTGGAGTTTCCTTCTTTGGAGGTTTTTAAGCAAAGACTGAATGTCGGGGGTTCCTGGTTATGACTGTGTCTTCCTGCATGGCAGGGGGCTGGACTGGATGGTCCTTGTGGTCTCTTCCAGCTCTATGATTTTATGATTCTATGAAAGCAGCTGATAAGGTGAGATGCCAGAAGAGTCGTCAGGGCTATCCCTGTCAAATTAGGACACTTGGAGTATATGCAATTACAACCTATCTGAAAGAGCATATCTCACAATATGAAACTGATGGAGTCTTGAATTCCTCAGAGAAGAGCTTTCTTTCAGTCCCACTGCAATCATAGGAATGGTTAGGAAAATACAACAACATCCATAATCCACAAAACAGTTGTGGTTAGTGAGGACATGGGGAAGGCAAATGGGCTAGTCTCTCTCTCTCTCTCTATCTCTATCTATCTATCTATCTATCTCTCCTGACCTGCTTCATAGAGTAATTGGAAAGACACATTGGGGAGAAGGGGAGCTGTGTGTATTACCTTGAGGTCATTGGAAGCAAAATAGGGTAAATCTAACTAATACAGTAAAACAAATCTGTATGTATTGCCTTGAGGTCATTGGAAGCAAAATAGGGTAAATCTAAATAATACAGTAAAAAAGAGAGAGAGAGAGAGAGAGAGAGAGAGGAAATGGTAGACAACAAAAGGAGAAATGAGGAGTTGCATTCCTGCCATTACCTTGAAACATAGCTTGAGAAAGTTATTTTTTGGACAACAGTTCCCAGAATCCTCCAGAAAACAAGGCTATAAACAAGTCCATTCCATCCCATGCATCTAAGGAAGTAGAAGTCTACAAACGCTACTGGCTTCTTTCTGTAACTTAGTCCCAAAGGTACTACAAGATCCCTTTGCACACTGATTCTCTGGACTATCAGGTCATCTCCTGGCAATTCTCAAAACTGTCCTGGCATCTTGCCACTGCTTCTAGGCCTACCCTGCACCTGTTCACATATTCCAGGCAAAGCTGAAGCTTCAACACTGATCCTAAAACATATTATCTTTTTGTATGCCATCCAAGGCACCCTGGATTCTTGTTTCACTTTCCTCTTGCTTGGCAAAGAGAGGATTACACCAACATGTGCATGGGGACAGTGGGGAGGTGTCCTTAAAGATCTTTTTATAACAACCCAAATAGAGCTATTTTCTAACAGGGCTTGCCTGAAGGAAAGAAGAGCCCTCCCTCCAGTCCTTCTGCCTTGGTCCAGGCCTCCGAGGGAGAGAAGATATGCTGGACTTTCCCCCTTCCCCACCACCTCTCCCTTTTCCTTTTGTGTCGTGTCTTTTTAGATTGTAAGCCTGAGGGCAGGGAAATGTCTAATTAACAAATTGTAAGCCACTCTGATAGTCTTGGCTGAAGAGCGGGGTATAAATAAAACATTATTATTATTATTATTATTATTATTATTCATCCTAAATATCCTTTTTCGCAAACAGATCTGGATGAAGAAGTTGCGAAGCTGTCAACAAAAGAATGGAGGAAAGATGTGTGAGTGCAAAGAGTGAATTAGCTTCTCACCTCCTTTTCCCCTATTTTCTCTCTTCTTCTTCTTCTTTTTTTCTTTTGTCTGACCTTTCTTCCCAACTCAAACCAAAGAAAATGCAGGGCACAGCCAATCCCTGCTGGGATAAATTGCTTTAAACTCCTCTTTAGTTAATATCAGCTCTTATTACACTCACCACCTGTCTCCCACATTGTACATTTTATTCCTCTCCCCCCCCCCCTCAAATTATCCAAGGCATTTGGATAGAGGGAGGTGGGAGGTGGGACCACACATTGCCCTCAACATAAACCAATTCACTGACTTTGAACACAAGGCATTCTGCGGACCTGCGTGTACTCACAACCGGTCTTTGTCTCATGAAGGCCAAGATCCTACAAGGAAATGGAGCTTCGTTTTATGTTTGCGGGGTTACAAAGTGGTTGTGCAAAGCTACCTCATTCATGAATTGCAACATGGAAATGTGTGCACACTTACATATGCAATATACAATGCCTGTCCATGTGAAATGCACAACCATGCAAAGTGTGCAACTCTATGAAGATATGTGTCCATGCACAATGGTACCGTGTGCAGAACCCTGACTCTCCAACCTTGAACTGAGTAGAGACTGGAGATACAGACTATTCAAAAATATTTGGGAAATGGCTGAAAAAGTGTTTCTTGAGTGCTAGGGATCCCTGGCAAACAGAATCCTGGATTGACAAGAATCTTCACAATTCAGCAGTTATTCTGTGCAAAATTTCATATCCGATTTTTGAGGACAAAAATGAGACATTTTCTGTGCAGGAAACAGCACATTTCTCATTTACTAACCCTAGACTTTGGAACTCCCTCCTACAGAGGCTAAGAGCCTTCTCCTTGCGATCCTTCTATCAGCAGGAAAGACTTTTTTATATTATTCAGACAAGGTTTTTAAGCTTTTTAAGGAAAGGGCTATACTAGTGGTATTGTTTTAAACTACATTGCTAACTTTAATTTTTATTAAAATTAAAAGTTTTATTAAAAGTGTGTGTTTTTAATATGGTTTGTAGCTTAATTCAGTTTCAATGCTATTTTTCTATGGTTTTAATTTCAACCCTTTTAATGTGGAAGCTTCATTGCATCCCATAGAAATGATGCAGTTTGACACCGCTTTAAGCGCAGTGGCTCCATCCTATGGAATCTTTGGATTTGTAGTTTTACAAGATCTTTAGCCTGCTCTGCCAAAGAGTACTGGTGCCTCACAAGACTATAAATCCCAGGATTCTGTAGGAAAGATCCAGAGCAGTTGAAGTGCTGTTAAACTGCATTATTTCTACAGTGTAGATGCACCCCTAGTCTTGGGGGAAAGGCAGGAAGTTGTTGTTGATGATGATGTGGTTATTATTACTGCATAGAATTTTGTACAAAAACTGCCTGCAGAATAAGTCCCAGAATTCAAATAAATCCTGGAGATTGTATTTTTTCAAAAAAAAAATTCTTACAACAGGAAGAAAATTGCTAAAATTACAAGTGAAGAATTAACATTCCTAATGGACACCTTCTATATGAGACAAAATGTCCAGCCACTAGCATAGGGAACTCACATGTGCAAAAGATACCAAGAGGATTCTAGTGGGAATTTTTACATTCCCAAGACAAACTGACCAAA
Source organism: Urosaurus nigricauda (assembly GCA_034509955.1). NCBI lineage: Eukaryota > Metazoa > Chordata > Lepidosauria > Squamata > Phrynosomatidae > Urosaurus > Urosaurus nigricauda. The sequence goes on from JAOEGL010000004.1 coordinate 8,078,140, forward strand.
TAAGCAAAGCAAAGGGAAAATTCCCCCTACACCCACTTTGGCTCTCTGTATCTCCTTTACCCTCCCCTTTGCAATGCCAGACTCTTGAGGTCATTGATAATAAACCAAAACCTGCACCCTAACAGACACTTTACTCCATGATCTGCCCTTGGTCATATGAAAGAACTGAACTTTTCTCTCTCTCTGAAGGAATATATTTATAGGCTCTATTGCCCCTTTGCTGGCCCACAGCCAGTTTCTCCTCTCAGCTGGAGTTCAGTGTTGCCATCTGTCTTTCAAGATCTGGAGTTGCCCTTCACTTCTCTTTTCTTTTTCAAAGCCACAATAGGTGCCCCCTCCAAAGAGAACAAAGCCTCACATTGAAATGTCCTATTCTGCCAGAGGGCTGGGATGAGTTGAACAGTTGTACACAGCCTCTCTAGGCCACAGAAGGAAATTTTCTTTTCCAATAAATGCTTCAAGGACCAAAGAGATCAGATTATTGGTCCCTTTAGCCTGGTACTGATGTGGCACCAGAGTGGCACTGGTTCTCCAGGTCATCTGGATCTTCATTGTCTACTTGTGATCCTTTCTGAAACACACACACACACATTACTTAAATGTGGATATTTTGTACTGAACTTGGAAAAATTAGTTCTTTGGACTGGATTCTCCAGTTCTCAGAGAGTTATAGTCCAAACAGGAACTTTTCTAAGTGCTGATTTTTTGCATCCAAATGGCTGCTCAACAGTAGTGTTATTGCTGGTGCATATTATAGTTGCATTCTGCAAAACCCAGAAAAACAGAGGTCCCTTGTTCTTGTTTCAGTAGCTCCTTGCATGTAAAAACGCCATTAATAGGAGAATAAAATCCACTATAATGATAAAACTAATGGTTGAAACTGGATGTAAAACACACCAGGAAGTCTCCCTTTTTTGTGCCTGTTTTAAAGATTTGGCTGAAACTATCAGTCCTGATTAAAGCAGATCCATTGAAACAATAGGATTTTCTTTTCTGTCAACATACCATTCAACAATTTATTCAGAGGCTGAGATCAACTTTTGAGGAGCATAGCGAAAAAGTTCCAAAAGCAGAACTGTATTATGTCTCTCTTCTCAAAAACCCATCTCATTGATTAGCCATTGCAGCTTTCCCTTGACCATTCAGTGGCTGGAGGAGAGTAGAGGGATCTTGATTTATACTGTTCCTGATGTTCCTCATGGGCTCTTACACATTTGTAGTACACATCCAGCTTCAACCAATCTTCCAAGAACAGCTTTCCACAGTTTGGGTCCCTTCAAATCCAATTGTGGCATCTGAAGTTGATAGTTTTTTAATAGTTTTTATACAGGATATCTGTCAAAAACACTAATTTTGATCTAGCAAGGCTCTGTGGATGTAGTGATGACCACTGGCTTCAATGTGAATGAGTCCACAAATTATAGAATCATAAGCCCGGTACAGATGGCCCCAAAGGTCCGTCACAGGGGCGTGAGTAGGGTTGGGGAGGCCGCAGCATTTGTACCCTCCCCAGCTGTACCACATATGGATGGCACCATCTTTTTTGTGTGCTGCCCATACGTGCATGCCATGATGATGTCATGGCGCTGCTGGAGGGCACTTAGGGCACCCTTTCAGCAGCAGCAGCAACATTTTGGAGCTCCTTTTCAGGCCATGCATCATTCCCGCAGCAACTAGATTGCTGTGGGAATGAAGGCAGGGTGAAAGGGGGCAGGAGGCCCATTTCTCCCTGTCCTCCACCGGTCGGGCTGTCCTTGGGGCATGAAGCCCCAAGGACAGCCCTTTCCAGACTACAGAGAAGGGGCATTTTGCCCCTTTTCCATGGCCTGGAGAAGCGGCGGAATGGGACCTCTGGGGATGCCAGTGAGGCAGTTCTGGCCCCATTCTCTGAGTGCCTACAGACCACCCCTTTTGGGCAGTCTGCACAGCCCCATAGAGTTGGAAGAGACCACAAGGACCATCCAGTCCAACTGCCTGCAGGAAGTCACAATCAAAGCCTTCCAACATATGGCCATCCAGTGTCTGTTTAAAGTCCTTCAATGAAGTAGACTCCACAATTCCCCAAGGCAGTGTCTTCCACTGTTAAACAGCTCTTGCCATCGGGAAGTTCTTCCTAATGTTTGGGTGGAATCTCTTGTCCTGTAGAAGAAGCCTGAAGAAGCCAGTGAAATTTTGAAAGATTGCACAATCTATCTTGTGCTTTTTAGTTGGTATAATAGACATGTCACTATTTTGTGGATTTGGCCTTTTGTTCTATTTTGCTGCATGCATAGCCATTGTGGCTACCCCTGACTATGTTCTCAGTTAAGTACAGTGAATTACATAGGATCTTCTGACCTGAGCCCCTCCCATATCTTGCTTTGTCAGGAAGCATCTGTTGCAAGTAATGGGAGTCTAGTCTCCGGGCAGTTGGGACATGGAAGATTTATGTATACACATACACACAGACACACACACACCTGTGAGCAATCTCCAGTATGAGGAGAAATTATGATGCATCAGGGATCACTCACAGGAGTTGCACCTTCATTTTAACTGGTGTCAATGAACAAGTACATCACTATCACCAAGCTTTGGATATGACCCGTGATGTGATACCTACTGAAGGGTTTGAGGACAATCTTAATAAGAATAACTTCACTGAGCAGGCAACTGAAATGCTCTGTGGGCTCATCCATGCCTACTATATGCTCACAAACTATAACACTGTGTAAATGTTTGAATGTCCTCAGATTTATTTGGGATTTAAACTCAACTCAACTTGCATCCTTCCAAGTTCACTAAAATGAGTGCTCAGCTATTGCTATAGCTGCTATTATTGTGAGAACCATCCCATGCTGCCTTTTGGCTTATCCGATATCCCAAGTGTAGCCATAGTCAAACTGTACTGCCTTAAGTGCATGGATATCTATATCCATAAACCATCCCACCACCATCATACAAATGGGGCTTATTTTGGGACTGGCTTCCCTCATATCTTGTTCAAGGTGTAAAGTGAGTATCAGCTGAAGTGAACAGGCAACCAGTCTGTGCTCAGACTTTATGGATTCAAGGTTTGCCCTGTGGCTTACCAGCTGCAGCTATTTCAAGAGCCAAGGCCAAAATTATTCATTCATCTTCTGCTTCCAGGTACCTAGGATCCTCTTTGATGACCTCCCTTTAATCCAGCCAGGGCTGCTTATAGTTTGATTTTGGTGATGCCCCTTGTGGGCTCCTCTTTCTCACCTTCTTGACTGATTTTGAGTCTCATTTTGGCTGTGTGGTTCAAATTAATAATCAACAATTTCTGATAATTCCAAGAAACACAGGCTGTGACACACGCATTCAGTAACCAACTTGAATGTCATGATTTGGAGGGCTTTTAAAAATATCCTTAAACACATTTAAACTGTTTTTCTAAAGAAAGAAATCCTGGACCTTCATTTGCTCCTCCAGGAGGAGGACATTACACAATCAGGATCCTGCAATTGAAAAGGAATCCTAGAGAGTTTGGCACATTGACACTAACAGCCCAATTCCAAACCATCATGGTCCTGGGTTTCAATAGAAGATTACCTCCTGTTCAACAAAGCATCTAAACTATCAGGTAAAGGGGTCAAGTAAAATCTCAAAGGCTAGAACCCCTGTGGCCAGTTGTGCTAGGCTATCTTAAGGTTGCATAATATTAGCTACTCTTTTGAGAGCCAGTATGGTGTATTTGTTTGAGTGTTTGACTATCACTCTGGAGACTAAGGTTCAATTCCCAGCTCAGGCATGGAACCCACTGGCTGACCTTGGGCAATTCACATACTCTCAGCCTCAGAAAAAGGCAAAGGTAAATCCCCACTAAACAAATATTGTCAAGAGAACCCAATGATAGGGCCGCCTTATTTTACAGTATATTATATTTATTTTATTTTATTCACTTCTACGCTGCCTTTCTTCCAAAAAAAGGCGGTTCACAAGATAAAAACATTATTAAAACATCACAATAAAAAATTTAAAACAATGAAAATCAAAACAGCAAAAACAGCATAAAATTAATCAAAAAACACACAAAAATTAAAAGCAAACTAAATGCACACACACACCTATTTTTTTTAAAAAAAAACAAAAAACCTGTGTTGACTATATGTTTAAAAGCCTGCTTAAATAAAAATGTTTTTGCTTGCCAGCAAAATGCAAGGAGGGAGGGAGCCAACCTAGCCTCCTATGGAAGGAAATTCCAAATGATGGGAGTAGCCACCAAGAAGGCTGTCTCTCATGTCCTCACCAAGCAAGCCTGAGCAGGACCTAGAGAAAGCCTTGACTATAAGATCTTAGGGCTCTAGCAGGTTCATATGGGAAGATGCGGTGTCTCAAATAGTCTGAACCTAAACCGTACAGGGTCTTAGGGTCACCATACGTCAGAAATGACTTGAAGGCAAACAACATCCACAAACTTTTTCTGATACAGCCAAAGGAGGTATCCAGTACCTCCTTGTGCAATAGTTTTTCCTTGGTTATATGATGGATGCTGGAAAGGCGAGTGATGCAACTCCACTCCACAAACCCAAGGAGCCACCCATTGGCCAGGGAGGCTCCAGGAGAGTTCCCTTGCGCCCATTACCCAGCTAGACGTTATCATCCTGCAGGCCTCCTATATTATTATTATTATTAACCTTTATTTATATAGCGCTGTAGGTCAAACTCAGCATCAAATATGATGTCATCCCAAGTCAAAAGCAGGAATTATTTCTTCCTTCATTTCAGCTGCATAGTTGAGTCTCCTGGTAATATAGCATAGCATAAAAGAATGTAATTATTTTCTCTGTATTTTTTTTAAGTCGGTTTGTTAATCACTATGAAAACCCATTTTGTTTAACCCACAGATCATCTGAAGCTGATTGTTTCTGCTTCCAGTATCTTGCAGCAATAATCCTATCAGCAATCAGTCAATTGTCATGGTGTATTGAGTGAACGGTGTCCCAATTATTTTGTTTGCTGGCTCACATGTTTAGTTGCATGCATTTATGCCCAACTGTTCGACCCTAAAAATTTCCTACAGTGACTAAAAATTAAAATAGATTTTTTTATATATAAAAAAAACAATCATTACATTAAAACAGCTGCACTGATATTACAGAGTGTTAAATCCCTATGAAACTAGCAGCAGGAATAATAATAATAATAATAATCTTTATTTCTAGCCCGCTCCTCTGTGAGTACAATCGGAGCGGGGTACAACAAGATTAAAACATACAAATTAAAACACTTCATTGACCCATTCCCAGCCACCCACCCCTTAAAAATAAATTAAATTAGCAATAATTTAAAATCAACAACATTAAAAACATGATTCATCCTCATTAAAGCAGATATCAAACAGCCTCCAAAAGATCTGAGGGAAAAAGAGGATGGGTCTTTGCCTAATGGCATGAAGATTTGGGCACATATTTGAGGACATTGGCTCTCAGTCTTTGGTCATGCAGATGTTTTGAACTTTAACCCTGCAGAAGCCCTAGAACTCCCAGAAGAATGGCCAATGGATCTGAAGTTCAAAAGACCTGGAGGACTAAAGTAATGGGAACCATTGCTCTAATAAGTTTTTGTAAGCCCATGTTGGAATGTTACCACCAAAAAGGCTCTGTCTCCTCTGATCTCTCACCTCATCTCAGAGAGATGGTAAATGTATAGAATAATTTCTGAAGATAAAATCAAAGATTGAGGAGATTCATGGGAAAGAAAACAATGCTGCAGCTAAGTAGTATGCAAAGGGATCATGAAACACCTTTGAGACTAACTGTGCAAAAGCTTTCATAGGCTGGGTCTACTTCCGCAATTCATACATCTGTCGATGTAGACCAAGTCTACAAAAGCTTAGCTACAACTTCTTTTGCTCAGAAAGTCACAAAGGTACTACAAGATCGCTTTGCATACTGATATTCCTGACTAACATGACTATTTCTCTCAATTCTACAGCTAAGCAGTTACTGAAAGTTACAGGATGATAAAGGTCAAATCCATCACTTTGAATTAACTTTAAAAGAAAAGCAATGGTAAATTTATGACTCATGAGTTGTTCAAATCTTATGTACTTTCAATGATTAGTTCTAAAGAACCTCACAACTACTTCCGCTTATCTAACTAGGCATTGGATTTGTGTATCCCAGCTTCCTAAGTGGCTTAATACTCTCCTTTTGAATCTCAGGGGTCCTTCAAAGAAGTTATGATATAGGATGATGGCTGTTTTTTAAACACCAGACCATAGCCAACATCCTATTAGAGCTTGGTATTGTGCAAAGACATTCCTAAAGAGGTTGAAGGGCTGCCTTCAGAATTTTATAAACTGTTCTTCAGTTTTGCCTTGGATAGGATTTTGTGGCAATATTTGTTGTTGTTGCTGCTGCTGCTGCTGCTGTTGTTGTTTTATTTATAACCCACCTTCCAACCAATAATAGGACTCAAAGACAACATTTATTTTATAACAATACAGTTGAAAAATATACAAAGTCATTCATAAAAGTGTGATTATGAGACTAAAAGTGATTAATCAGTTTATATAGCTAAAACACTAGACATTAATGTTTAACATTTAAAAATACTATTAATTCATTAAAAGTCCATGTACAAACCTTAAAACCAGCACTGCACTAGCCACAGAAAACCCTGCAGGCAGAAAAGTCATATCTTCCTTTGTTATTTTTTACTTCCTTGTTGCAACAGTTTCATGGGCTAACAGTCCATTTCTTGATAAAATTCTGATCATTGGTTATGATCTATTCAGACTTATATGGCTTGGGCCGAGACTATTGTCAGGACCACAATTTCCTACATGAGCCTTACTAGGTTATAGATAACTAGCATGGTTTGGATTGTGACTTTGGAGACCTTGATTCGAATCACCACATAGCCATGGAAACCCACTGGATGACTTTGGGTGAGTCACACTCCCGCAGTCTCACACAAAGGCAAAGGCAAACCCCCTCTGAGCAAATCTTGCCAAGAAAACCCTGTGATAGGTTAGGGCTGCCACAGGGCAGAAATGACTTGAAGACACACAGCAGCAACAATACACTATAAGATTTCTGGGGAGGCCTTTCCCTCCATCCCACCACTTACACAAGCATGTCTGGTGGAGCCAGCATGGTGTAGTGGTTTGAGTATTGGACTACAATTATGGAGACCAAGGTTTGAATCTCGATTCAACCATGGAAACCACTGCCTTGGGCAAGTCGCTCTCTCTCAGAGGATGGAAAACCCTATGGTAGGTTCACCTTAGGGTTGCCATAAGTCAAATATAACTTGTAGGCACACAACAATAACCCTTGTCTCCATCCCACCGTCTTCACAAGCAAGTGTGGTGAGGACATTGAAGACACCCATCTCTGCAGCTGCTCTCGGGCTTTGGAACTTGTAGGGAGTCTTTGATGTCCTTCCATTGGCAAGTGGAAATGTTTTCTGATATGTATTCTAGATATAGAGTAAAATGTACTGTGTTATTGACTTTCACCTTTTGTTTTTGTGAAGTTGTTTCAAAGGGTGTAATTCAAAGTCTTCATGCATTACCTATTTTGTGTTGTCATTAAAATTTGAAAATAAAATTTCATTTAAATGCTATGGCTAGTTTAACTGTATTCCAGCAATCACATTTGTATATTTTTACTTAGGACTTTGCATGTGCTATTGTGTATAGTGGGCTCTTGGTAGCCACTGGGGTTTGGTTCCAGGACACCCTATAGATACAAAAATCTGTGGCTGTTCAAGTCCCATTAAATATCATCATCATCATCATCATTATCATCATCATCTTTATTTCTAGCCAGCTCCTCTGTGAGTACAATCGGAGCGGGGTACAACAAGATTAAAACATACAAATTAAAACACTTCATTGACCCATTTCCAGCCACCCTCCCCTTAAAAATAAATTAAATTAACAATAATTTAAAACCAACAACATTAAAAACATAATTAATCCTCCATAGTTCTTAGATTGAGGAGAAAAATAGCACCAGGCAAGGGGTCAAATTCAATTTATAGGTCCCGTTCGGAGCTGGGCTCTAAGAGGTGTCAGGGAAGGCCTGCCGGAAGAGATGCATCTTCAGAGCTTCTTTAAAGCAATCAAGAGATGTTATAAGGCGCATCTCATCTGGCAGACCATTCCAAAGTTTGGGAGCGGTCGTGGAAAAAGTCCTCTGGGAGGTCTGCAACAGCTGAGTTTTCACAGGCTGCAGCAGGTTCCTCCCAGAGGACCGGGGGGGGGGGGAGTTCATACGGGGAGAGGCGGTCCCTAAGATAAGATGGACCCAAGCCATGTAGGGCTTTAAAGGTTAAAACCAACACCTTGTACTGTGCCCGGAAACTAATCGGCAGCCAGTGGAGAGCCTTGAGCACCGATGTTATGTGCTCTCTCCTTGATGTTCCAGTTACAAGCCTGGCTGTCATATTTTGGACCAATTGAAGTTTCCGGGTTAAGCACAAGGGTAGCCCCATGTAGAGCGCATTACAGAAATCCAGGTGTGAGGTTACCAGAGCATGTACCACAGTTTCCAGGTCCCTCATGTCCAGGAAAGGGCGCAGCTGGCGTATCAGCCGAAGCTGATAACAGGCACTCCTGACTGTCACATTCACCTGACAAGTCATGTGGAGCGACGAATCTAGGAGTACCCCCAGACTGCGAACACAGTCCTTAGAGGAGAGTGTGACTCCATCCAGGACTGGAGACTGTATTCCCAAGCCTGGTTTCGGGCCTGTGACTGTTAGTACCTCCGTTTTGTCCCTTTGCCATAAAATGGCAAAATCAAGGTTTGCTTTTTGAAATTTGTATATTCTTCAGAATATTTGCAAGCTGGGGGTGGCTGAATCCATGGGGCTTTCTAGATTGGCAGGAAAGTGTGCCATGAAGTTGCCTTTTCCTTAATGCTTAGCAGCTGCACTGCAGCCTTTAGATGGAGCTGCGCTGTTCCGCAGTTTTTAAAAAAGAAGCTGGGAAAACCAGCACCTTTTTAAAGGTGCTTCTTCTCCCCTAAAATGCAAAAAAAGCGCTTTCATGGCACACTTTCCCTTTTTCTCATCTAAAGGCTAGAGTTTCATGCAGCCATGAACACACTTCTTTTTGCCAATCTAGAAAGCCCCCATGTATAAAGAATCTATTATTATTATTATTATTATTATTATTAAACTTTATTTCTAAAGCGCTGTAAATTATACTCAGCGCTGAATTTGTTTTAATTTCTATAAGATGCCCTGAGTCCCAATTTTGGTAAAAATCAGGTGGAGGGGAGGCATAAGTGGAAAAATGAATTTAATAGAAATTATCTCCCTGGGTTACTTTTCTCTCCAGGATCTTGTTCAACTGAGCAAGCCCCTCTCATGTTATTCTGGGTTTTGCTTCAGGTGAAAATCAGCAAAAGTGTTAACCACTGGTCTTATGTTGCTCCGATCTATAAAGATACCTGTATAAGCGAAGTGCTCATATAGTTTGCAGCGCTGAACTTCAAGAGGATCCGACGTGCTGTACAAATACTAGCCCCCAAGTGCTTTCTGGAGTGCTCCACACATTGCTCAGAGCTGCTACTGTCACCATGTACTCCTCCCATGTTTTGTCGCTTTGCATTTCATTCAGTCCCATTCTATTGTCTCCTGTCTCAATAGCAGTTGGGTTCTGTATAGCCAGGCATTGCATGGCCTCTCATTGGCTGCTTGGCTGGCTGCCTTGATTTGCAATTAACAGATTGGGAAGCTCCCATTGGTTGGATCATCTTCCTCTGTGGGCCTCTTGGCTGCATAAGTTTTTGCTCTGGACTGTTAACTTTTCCTGACGTGAAATCTCTGCTGTGACTTGAACTGTTGTGTTTGAGTTGTGCAGTTCTTGTTCCAGGGAGAAAAAAAAATAAAAAAGAAAGCAAGAATGAAGCTCTGTGGAACATTCCTAGGTGCGTGTTTCTTGTGAAAAACCAAAACCAAAACCAAACTTTTCTAACTTTCTTTGCTTTTCTTGTTGCTTGATTGTTTTGCTTTAAAGGTTGCTGCCACTCACTGGTGGATCTGTTGCATGCCATGAAAAAGATACCACACAACAACTGGGAATTATTGGCTTTTTTTTTCTTCTTTTTTTTGTCCTTGAGCTTAATTTAATCTGTCTGTGCATATGGATCAACAAGATGCCAATTAAAGGGGATCAAAAAAGCAAATTGAAAATCCAGATCCTATGTTTGCTGTGCACTGGGGGGGGGGGGGAGGAGAGGGAAAGAGAATTGTTTTATGGGATTATTTATTTCTCCTCCTTGTAGTGATCTTCGATGCAGTCTGAAAAGTCAAAATTGTACCCCTAAGTTTTGTGGTGGATGTAAGAGAGAGGGTACTTTGCAAATATGTTTTACATAGAAATAGCATGCTTATATTGAAAGGTTCTAAAGACAGATGAAGAAGATAAATACATTTTTAATTGCAATGGATGAAATTATGCTCTCTTTGGAAATGTTATTTATGCAAAACAAAGGAAGAAAATGCTAATATATTTCTAGATGTATTTTCTTTCCATATTTCTTTCTTTCTATCTGTCTTGTTGAGTCTTTTCCTCCTGGTGCCAAGTTATGAAATTCTGCAGTGTAAACTGGATGGAAGGTTCCCCTGTTCTATACCAACTGAGGTCTTTAAAAAAAATTCAGAAAGAGACGAGTTGGTCGTGGAATAGGAGAAATTGGGGAGTAGATTAAGGCTACATCAATAGTACAACATAAGCTGTGGAATTACTGGAATATCATTTGAAAGTGGGGGGAGGGGAGTTGCCTTCTTTGAGAATGGGGGGGGGAATCATGTGATTAAATAGATCAATTTCCAACTGTAAATTTCATGTAGACAAAGAACTTTTTTTTTAATTCCTGAGGGGTGATTGTATAAATCTCAGAGAGAAGGGGGTTATTAAATGGGCTTTCCCCCCCTCCTCCCTTCCCCCTTACTCCTCTCTTGTTGTTCCATCTGCTAGGGGCCTACCTTGGGCAGAATGCATTCTAGCCCTTCAGCTGTTCCATATACAATATTAATGCAGGGCTATTTCCTCCTGGCATAGGATTCTTAATTGTCGTCTGAGGCATTAAGGCAAGTCTCCCCCATCTGCACAGGGAGGTTTTCTTTTCCACAAAGAAATAAGGAGAATGAGAAGGGGGAGATCTTTACTCTCCCTCTTTTTCTCTCCTCCCTTTCTCCATTTCAACCCCCCTCTTCTGCCCCCTCCTCTCTCTTCCATTCTTCCAGCTGGCAAGCAGAGAAGTTGGTACCCAATTTCAAATGCATTAAGTTTGAGGCCTAAATGACAAAGGAGTTTCTAAGAGGCATCAAAACAGCTTCACAGTTGTACGTCTGGCTTTGCAGAAAGTCATTGTTCTTTTAATTACAGTGATCTGCACAAAGCCCAAAACATTTATTTCAGGGGGCGAGGGTGGTGTATGGGGTGTGTGATGCTTTTTCTTTTTCTTTAAAAAAATGACTCTCCCAATCCTTGAATTCTTCTTTCAGATCTAGATGTGAGTACAAACCACTCTGATTTTTAAAACATTCATTTATTTAAAAAAGAAAGAAAGAAAATTGTCACCTTAGAATGACTAGCTTTAAAAGCCTCGTCTTTGCATTTATGCCTTGCAAATAAGCATGCCCAAAGGAAATTTTCTAGCCCCTTTCAAAATATTACATTTGAAAAATGGACTACAGGATGACTGTTTGCCATAGCTAAAGTGCAAATGAAATGAACTTCATGTAGGGGAGGGGGGTGGGCAAAGGTTTGCATACCATCATCCTTTTTTTAAAAAAAAAATGGTTGGTAAATGTTGAGAAACTGGTGGAAGAGGAATATGAATTTACAGTATTCTAAAAGAAAGCATGGTAATAATTGCGCTGCCAACAGGTTCATTTGACTGTTTTGATGTCATCTTGCTAAAAACAGCTTATGCTTCTTAATTCCAAATTGCAGGAGAGCAAGTTCAACAAGGAGCTGTCCTTCTCTTGGTGCTGAACTTATCTTTTCTCTGTGAAGTCCTGAACGGAGTCATTACTCTGCGTTGTAGGCATTGTACTATATCACACTACATTGCTATAGCACTCTTATTCCTCTTTAACTGCTATGATGCCTCCTGGGGAATCCTGGGATTTGCAGTTTAGAGAGAGGCACTTAGGTTCCTTAGCCAGAGAGCTTTTAGGCATCACTAAACTACAAACTACAGTTGGCCCTCCACATTTGCAGCTTTGACTTTTGCGATTTTTATTATTCGTGGATTTGATTAATATGTTCTCTCTATGAATCTCTAGGTCTTCCAGCATGACTCTATTGTCAACGTCTGCCAAAAGTCACACTGGAGGACCTAGAAATTCCTAGAGAGAATACTTCTCTGGGCATTTGTAGGTTCCCTAGTGCTATTTCATGGTCAACCTCTGGCAGATCATGGCCATAGAATTGCCCTGGAGGATGTAGAGATTCCTAGAGAGTTGTTTTCTCAGGTTTAAAAAAAAGTGTTGGGTTTTTTTATTTGCAATTTTTCCAGTTTGACGGGGATTCTATCCTCCTAACCCTAGTGAATGTGAAGGGTCAACTGTACAGAATTCTTCAGGAGGCAACCATATGTTAAAATAGAATAAAAGTGCTATAACAGTGTAGTGTGGTATTGACCTATATTACCATCCATGGATAAATCGCACTGTGATATACAGGCGTGTTTTGTCACACAAAGATGTCTCATTCACAGGAAAGGGTTCAGTGCAACTGTTTCCTGAACCATGGCTTACTTGGGCATTGCCCCCAGGTTAAAACCCATCTTACAGAAACAATTGCATCACCTGGCCCTGGGTGCATCTACACTGTAAAAATAATGTTTGTCAGTGTGTAACTACATCCTATGGAATCCTAGGATTTATAGATTTACAAGTTCCTCAGCCTTCTCAAAGAATGCTGGTGCCTCACAAAACTACAAGTCCCAGGATTCTGTAGAATGGATTCATGGCAGTTAAGATGGTGTCAAACTGTATTATTTCTACAGTGTAAGTGCAACCCCAGTTTTTGAGACATTGTTGCTTTATGGATGGACACAATGTATGTGCTTTACTTGGTTATCTTTGTCTGGTGCAGAATGTTCACAATGAGTTCAAGGTTACAGAAACAGATTGCCAGATGTGGTGCCAGAGCACATGGATGTGGACTGCACAGAATTCATGGATGCACATATGCATCTAGTAGTACATTTGGTGTTGTGGTTCAGCTGCAGCATGTTGTCTTTCCATACAAAGATTATAGCAGACAATTAATATATAACTTCATAGGCTGTGATGTATGCTACACAACCCTGATGTAGAAACTGAGCTATTATTAACATATGATGTAGTGGCATGAAAACTCACCATGCCAAGGGCATGATCCATATATCATTCTATTGTACAGTATGCCTTTTCCACAGAACCAAAGCACATTTGTTGGAATTATTAACTGCAGAATGAAACAGTAACAATTCTGGAAGTAGATGAAAGTTTCATCTTCAAATGAACTCAGAACAAGGCAAACTAACACAGCCTTCTCAAACACAGGAGAAATGAATGGGAGGCAGACGGTTTTTCTGTGTTCATGAAGGCTTTATATGAGTTAGTATGAAAATTCAAATTGACAAAGGACCACATGAAACTAATACTAGTATTCTCCACTGGGAAAATGTTACCACTGGCTTCAAGTGAGGTTATAAAAAAGTCACAGTTTGGAAAAAGTTCCTTTTTTTGGACTGCAATTCTCAGAATCCCACAGGGGAATTCAGCCAGGGTGTTCAGGGAGTTTTCTTTTTGTATAAAGGAGGAGGAGGAGAAGGAATACAAGCTTAAAGGAGCACTATAGAAGAGAACATGGTATCCTCTGATGCAGAAGTTTCCTGACAAAATCAGTTGGGTAATTTTGTTTGATGCCATACTTCTCTTTCAGTACAAGCTGAAAAAGTGGAGTTGAGCATGAAGTATCATTGTGCATGGATATGCCTGGCACATGGATGTTTAACATTCAGTTTCTTGGTTCAGTTGCACCATGCTGTTGTTCAACACAAGGGTTGTGGAGCATAGTTAATGCCCAACTCTCCATGTCTAGACCAATGCTACACAACCCTAAAGTAAGGCCTTGTATTGGGTTACATAAGCTGATAACTACTTGATTTTTCCCCACAAACACTTTTGACAATTCTGAAGATACCTGTAGAAGGGTGGGATTAGTCAAAATCTTGTGCTTTTGATCCAACGATGCATTCTGCACATCAAGATCCAAGAGCCTATTCAGTTTTGTGACATCTTCCCATTCATTATGTGATACTTGAAGGGACAGTACAAGCCACATAACTAATCTAGTCTAGCAATTTATAATAAGAATAAATAAAACTTTAATTTATACCCTGCTTTTTGTGGAAACAATCAAAGCAACTTACAAAGATAAAATACAAATAAAAATATACACCATATCCTCCCCCCTTAAAACAGAATTAAACAGTAATACAATTAAAATCTAACATTGGTTTAAAACCCAATAAAACTATTAACAATTAATGGTGGGCAGCATTATTGTAACCAGAGTTACACCAACATAACAGTATGGGGTTCTTTTTATGCGGCCGGGGGCTATTCTGGGAAGGCCTGCCGGAAGAGATCCATCTTTCTTGAAACTGTCTAAGTTGGATATTAGATGGATTTCGTCCAGCAGGTCATTCCACAGAGTGGGAGCAACTGCAGAAAATGTCCTCTGGGAGGTCGCAACTAATCTAGTTCTCACTGGTTGTAATAAATTCCACCCAGAGGATCTGAGTGTACAGAGCAGATTACAGTGGTCCCCCGCCTTACGAATCCCCCAGGTTACGAAAACCCCAGGATCCGAAGGTGGCGGGACCGCCATTGTATCCCCCGGGATCCGAAAGATCCCCCGGGATACGAAAGAAAAAAAGCCGCGCGGCCCCTTTAAATGGCCGCACGGTCTGTCCGCGAAAGCGGTCCCCTGGGTAACGAAAGCTTCCGGGTTACGAAGGTAATCCCGGAACGGATTACCTTCGTAACCCGGGGGACCACTGTATATGGAATTTTAAAAAGCAATACTAAAGAAGCAACAGCCAGGAAGATTAATTGTGACATTTGTTGTTGTCATTTGCTGTCAAGTTGGCTTTGACTTATGGTGACCCAATAAATGAGAGATCTAAAATATCCCTGTTTGTCAGCTACTTTGCTCAGATCTTGCAAATATAGGACTGTGGCTTCCTTGATTGATTCAATCCACCTGTAGTACAGTTTTTCTCCATTACTACTGCCTTCCACTTTACCAAACTTTACCATCCTTTCCAATTAATCTTGTTGTTTCCTGATATATCAAAAGTTCAACAGCCCCAGTTTAGTCATCTTCACTTCTAGTGAGAGTTCAGGCTTGATTTGCTGTCCAAGACCCATTCATGTATTTTTCTAGCAGTACATGGTTTCTATAGAACTCTTCTCCAACACCACATTTAAAATGAGTTGATTTTCTTCCCACCAGCTATCTTCACTGCTCAGCTCTCACGCCCATACATATAATAGAGCCCAAAGACCTGATTGACATTTTCACTGAAATTGTGACTTTTGACATGAAAATTGAAACTGGCCAGTAATTGGTCCAGCCGTAATTTGGATGGAACTATTTGCCGAGATCCACTGGAGTTGTTTCACTGACAAAATGGCACAGCTTGGAACCTTATTCAAAAGACCCTGACATGCTGCCATTCGTTTTTAATTTTTTAAAATATAGAATGCATTAGCGCTGGCGGTACTCATTATTTTACAAGTGGCAGGTCACTAACATGTTATTTTTTAAGTCTTAACAAAAATAGAAGAATGGACAACCTCCAACCAAAATGACCGTTCAAAAATGACCATTTTACAATACTGTTACTTTAAAATAGTACTTTACTATTTCGTCCCCACCCCACACCCTCATTTGAAATAATGCCTCAGCTTTAAGGTTAAAACATGGGGGAAAGAAAATTGCTACACCCTTGTTAGCTCCAAACATGACATGCTGCAAATAGCTCAACTAGGTATAATACATTACTTGTAAGCCCTGTGAAACTTTCTCCATCTGTAAAAAGAACAGGGGGATCAATTATTCATTTGTTCCACATGGACTTATGCTATTATTTGTGCTACCAGAAGAAATAATAATCACTGTTGTCATATCACTGTTTTCGATTGTAGCATAGGGCATGATCCGTGAGAGTATTCTTTGACAACTGCTAATTACAATAGAAGAAATTTAGGCTGCAATCCTGCATATGTTTATCTGGCAGTAAGTCCCATCAAAAAAGAGGGTGAATATCCTTAAAATGTCAGGTTCTGTTTGGCTTTGGGAGCTAAACAGGGTCAAGCCTGACTGGCAGGGAATAGCATTTGCTATAGGTTAGGGAATGGAATGGAAATTTGTCTGACTGGGATCAAATATGGAGTTCCTGATCCAAAAAGAAACTTAGGTGGAAAGAAAAATAGCAAATTGCGGGAACTTTTTTGTTTTTGTTTTTATGGTTCCCAGTACAACATAAAAAATACAGTTTCTGAGAACTGCGAAAGAGTCTGAGAAACTCCAGTTTTGTAGTCAAAACCTACACTCACATTGTTTTTGGCTATGCACAGAGAACTGCACGGCTTCCTGGAGTTTTAAAAACCCTTCACCCACTTTCATCGTTTTTCACTATATCCTTGGGAAATGTGCAGAAAATGCAAAATTAAATTGACACCATATCCCTATACGAACAATGTGGCAAAGCATTCTATGTCATGGCTATAGGCTCTGCTGGTTTGAAAGCTGCACAGCCCAATTGTTATGCAGCAAGAAAAGAAACTCTGAAGCTTCAGTTACTTGTGGTTTGTTTGTGCAACACTGCAGTTTTTTACATTAAAAAAAAACAGTGTTCCACAATGAAAATGTGGCAAAACACAAATTTTGCAGAAAAGTTGTGCAAAAAAACCTACATTCCTATTTGTTGTGTGCTATTGCTAATTTTTGGTAACATTTTTGTTCTGCAATGTTTTGTTGTGAAGCATTGCTGTTTATACCATTTTAAAAAAACAATTCTGCACAAAACACATAAGTAGCAACCTGAACGCAGCCTTTTCTATATTGAAAGTTATGCAGTTTTCAGGACAGGTTGCACAGTTCTCTGGAGGATCTGTGTAGCTTATGGAAAACTGCAGTTTTTTAAGGAAGCTGCACAACTTTTGTAGAAAAGCGTGCAGTTTTATGTCATTGCAGAGGAGGGGAATTCTCATGTCTCAAAACTACAGGATAAAAAACTGATTGATTGTTCTCAACATCTCTTGAGAATTGGATAAATTGACATTTACCATCCCTGCTGGGGACTGTATTCAGAGGATAGCAATGGCAAACACCTCTGAGTGTTCCTCTCCTGATGAAGATTGGGTTACCATAGGTATACAGATGATCTGAAAACACAAACACACATACCAGTCCCATAAAACATAGATGTCAAAGGTGTCCTATATTGAGCACGTATTTATAGAATTGCACTTTTAAGCCTGTGCTTGATTTCAACAGGATCATGGCAATGCTGGGGGGAAAAATAGAAACTAAGGGGCTGTACATATGGGTAGCATACAGCCGCCACTTTACTAGCCGGATTGGGCCACAGCAACCTCACCTCTCAGTCCTGATCACTTCAGAGTGCAAAAAGGAGCCACAAAAAGCAGCTCTTTCTGCACCCTCCAAGGGGCACCATAGCCACAGTAGTGAGGCTTTATTACACCCCTTTGGTGCTGCATCATGTGGATGGAGCACAATTGGAGTGCCATGATGGTGCACACTGTGTGGACCAGTGTGCACCAAAATGGCACCTTTGGGTGGGGTTATGGCATCTAGCATGCGGATGCTGCACCCTAACTCTGCCCACAGACCAGCACAAAGTGCCAGTCTTAGTAGGGCCTAAGAGTATATGGCTTCTAAATTTGAGTATGATCCCCACAAAAGCTACATCCCAACATGATTTAATGTGAAGAAATTGTGAGGCAACATTTGCAAAAAGTTAAGTTTTTGTAGTAAGGTTCATAAGGCAGTAAATCTTCGCATGAACTGTCATCAAGATCCCAAATTTTATATAATGTACATGTTCAATCAGCTTTTGCTTCACAGCATGTAACTGTCGAGTGAAAATGATGATTATTAATAATAGCAACAACAAAAACAGCATACAGTTCTGGTCTGGAGTTCTGCTTGGGAAGTAAACATTGTGATTATCTTTGCAAGGGTGTCTGTCTTTTGCTCCTGTGTGTTTATAATCAAAAATTATAAATTAGTCTAAGCGTGTATGTCTGCACACACATAGTCCCACTTTTAGCCCTCTTATTTTCCACAATATTTTGCTTTTGTTTTCCAAGTTGGCGCATTACAGATCTGAATTAAATAGCAGTCAATGGGACCATCCGGCATTGTTCATAGGATAAAGTTGATCCTGTCTTTTCCCTCCCTTTGATTCTATCTTGAATGCAGAACAATGAAATGCAGTTAAAGCACCAAGCCTGCTGCCTGATGATAAGGCTTTAATAGAATTTCTGAATGCCAGAGGTTTAGGATGTAAAATATCCCTGTCTTCACAGCATGGTCAAAGGAGATAGAATTTTTTTAGGAGTACTCTCAGCTGAACACATCCTTTTATGTTAATGGCTGAGCTTGCAAGAAAGGGAGGGGGGCTGCCACAACTGAAATGAGCCATTGCAAGACTTTGCTGGGTTTTCTAAAAGATCTGAATCCTTGCATTCAGAGCCAAAGGAGAACATGAAACAATGCAACAGACTAGTTGATGTGAACTGGATGAAAATCAGTTGTTTACCACCTCCATCAGTGTACAGAAACAAGTGATGAAACCTGACAAACAAGTCTGCAAATGTCATTTGCTCACAAAATGTTCTCACCTGCCTCTGTGCTCCTGGCTGGTAGTCATGGAAGGCTCTGTGGGAAGAAGCCAGAAGCCAGAAATTTGCTAAAGAACACTTTTCTAATTAGGTGGCAGTGATTCTAACTAGACTCAGTGAATCTGGTGGATGGCTAATAATGAGCTGAATTTATGAGCAAAAAAGAAGAAGCAATGATCCATCCAGCCAATCATAGATGCAAAAGTTCATGAGCAATAAAGGATATTCTAGTCATGGGATATTTGGAATCTACTTACTGGAAACATACTAAGCTCCTACATCCCTTATCCAGAAATCTGAAATATGCCAAAATCCAAAATTGTCTAAATGAGTGGTTGAGATAGTGACACCTTTGCTTTCTGGTGGCTCAATATATACAAACTTTGTTCCATGCATAAAATTATTAAAAATATTGTGTATAAAATTACCTTCAGGCTGTGTCTATGAAGGTGTACATGAAACAAAAAACGATTTTCATGTTTCAACTTGGATCCCATCTTCAAGGTATGTCATTATGTAGACACAAATATTCCAAAATCCAAAAATAAAAATAAAAATCCTAAGCAATTCAGATAAGGGATTTTCAATCTGTATATGGAGGTATGCGTTAACTGTGCTACACAACCCACAAGGTCATGCATCTCACAAGGTCATGCAACTGAACGAAAACGCCAAATCTGCCATCAACTAAGCAATAATATTCATGTGCATCACACAAATACACATCCTAGCATTAATTACAGAATATATAATTTCTTATATTTATATACCAGACATTAATCATCAGGAAGAACTTATTTTACTGTAAGAACTGTTTGACAGTTGAATGGAGTGCCTTGATGGGGGTGTCTCCTTTGGAGATCTTTAAACAGAGGTTGAATGGACAAATGGGAATTTAGTTGGATATTTCTGCATGGCAGAGGGTGAACTAGATGGGTATTATCACAAGTTGCTACTTTTAAGATTTTTGTATGAACTGATGGAATTTAATGTATAGGCAGTAAATCAATTGAGCAAATATTCCTGCATATGACAATTTAATTCACCATAAAGTCATTAACCAAAGGCTGAATCTGTATTGCAGAAATAATGCATTGTGACACTGCTTTAAGTGTCATGGCTCCATCGTAAGGAATCCTGGGATTTGTACTGTAGTTTGTTGTGGCACCAGGGCTCTCAGACAGAGAAGGCTAAATGTCTCATTGGCTCCTACCTAAAAGTCAAAAGTGAGGGGTGGTTGTTCTGGAATGAATGGCTGCACTAGGGAACACACTTATTTAACTTCTGAGAAAACACAACGGCTCATGCCATGATTTTTACACTAGCATAGCACTCCAAAGGGGCCTAAATGCCCTAAAGGCACCAGATCCTGTCTGATCTTGGAAGTTAAGCAGCATCAAACCTGGTTAATATTTGAATGGGAGAACACCAATGAATTCCAGGTGCTGTAGGCTACATTTCAATGGAAGGAACTGGCCAAACTACATATTCCTTGCCTAAGAAAATCCTACAAAATTCATGAGGCCACAATAGGTCAACAGTGTGTTGTTTTGGACTAGGACTGGGAGACCAAGGTTTGAATCCCCATCTAGTTATAGAAACCCCCTGGGTGACCTTTGATGTGTCACACAATCTCAGCCTTAGGGGAAAGCAATGTTGAACTGTAATTGAACACTGGCTCTCACATGCATTAATGCAGCTCTTTCAATGCAAAGAAGTTTTGTGTCAACCAATGACATTGTACTATCCAAGTTTTGAAAGCACTTTATGTATATTATCTCAGCATTCTGTAGTCAAGCCCTAGAACAAGGTCAATAATCTCAAACCTTTCTTTCTGGTATCCATAGCATTTTATTGTACCTTTAGAGCACATTTTATTGTACCTTTATCACAACAACCCTGTGAAGCACATTAGTCTAAGAGACATAGTAACTGCCTCACATTTACTCAGGGAGCATTGTGCCTGAGTTAGAATTTGTAGCCCAATCTTCCCAGCCTCACCATAATAATCCAACCACCGCACTGCACAGAGAGTCTGTAAGCATTTGGAAAGGAATGCCATAATCACAAAAAGTCAACATGGGTTTCTCAAAAACAAGTCATGCCAGACTAATCTTGTCTTCTTTTTTATTTTAAATTACCCTTTTGGTAGATGAAGGGGATATTGTGGATGCAAAGTCCTCTATGATAATCCAGTAAACAAACTAGTAAAATGTGCGCTAGTCAACCAACTGTCAGATGGATTTGTAATTGGTTGAATGGCCAAACCCAAAGGGTGCTCAACAATGGCTCCTCTTCATTCTGGAGAGAAGTGACCAATGAGGTGCCAAATGGTTCTGTCCTGGGCCCAGTGCTATTCAACATCTTTATTGATGACTTGTGTGAAGGAATAGGGGGCATAGTTATCAAACCTGCAGATGACACCAAATTAGGAGGAGTAGCTAATACCCCAGAGGACAGGACCAAAATTCAAAATGACCTTCATAAATCAGAAAGCTGGGCCAAAATTAACAAAACAAATTTCAATAGGGAGAAAACTAAGGTATGACTCTTAGTGGGAAAAATTGAAATGCACAGATATAGAATGGGGGACACATGACTTGACAAGATGATGTGTGAAAGGAATCTAGGAGTCCTAGTAGCAGCAGCAGCATCCTGCACCAGGGTGTCACCCAGTGTGGGAGGCGGGGCTTTGGGGTGGGGCTTTGGTGGGAGTGGTAGCACTTTGGGTGTAGGGCTTTGGGGATGGGGATGGGGCTTTAGGGTCCCAACTCCCTGCCCAACTCCCTTCAGAGTAAAGTCATGCAGGACAGTAAGTGAGGGGGGCACCAGCCCTGATCCAGGAGGTGAGAGGCACTCACCAGATGTCACCCCTCCTTCAGTGGTGTCACCCAGTGTGGTCTGTACCCCCTGCACCCCCCTAGTGATGCTACTGCCTAGTAGACCACAAGTTGAACATGAGTCAACTGTGTGATATAGCAGCTAAAAAGACAATGTGATTCTAGGCTGCATCAATAGAGGTATAGTTTCTAGATAGATGAGAGTAATAATACCACTTTATTCTGATTTGGTGAGACCTTACCTGGAACACTGTGTCCAGTCCTGGACACCACAGATCAAAAAGGATGTGGAATAGCTGCAGCATACCCAGGAACTAAAATGGTGAAAGGCCTGGAAACCATGCCTTTTGAGAAGCTAACTTAGGGAGCTAGGTAGGTCAAGAGTTGATATGATAGCCCTGTTTAAATATTTGAAGGGGTGTCACATTGAGGATGGAGCAAGCCTGTTTTCTGATGCTCCACAGAACAGGTCCCGGAACAATGGATGCAAGCTATAGGGAAAGAGATTCCACCTAAACATTAGGAAGAACTTCCTGACAATAAGTGGCATTTGACAGTGGAACACAGTCTTTTTTTTTTTTTTAAGCAGAATCTGGATGGCTATCTGTCAGGGATGCTTTGATTGTGATTTCCTGCAGGGCAGGGGGTTGGACCTGAGGCCCTTTGAGGTCTCTTCCAACTCTATGATTCTATGATTCTATATTGATTAACACTGATTCACCAGTATGATGCAGCAGGCAAAAGCAGCCCAATATAATTCTGGACTACATCAACAGGAGTATAGTGTCCAGACTGAAGGAAATAGTAGTCCTGACCTAAAATAGTGTGTCCAGTTGCAGGAACCAAAGCTCAAGAAGGATGCTGACAAACTGGAAGATGTCTGGAGAAGGGTGATAAAGGGTCTGGAAACCAAGCCTTATGAGGAACAACTTGAGGAGCTAGGGGTATTTATTGTGAAGAAGAGATGACCAAGACATGACATGATAGCTATCTTTACATATCTGAAGAAATGCCATGTACAAGACTGAGTGAGCTTGTTTTATGCTGTTCCAGAAATTAGAACATGAACCAGTTGATTCAAAGATATTCCATCTAAATGTTAGGAAGAACATCATGATTGTAAGAGCCATTTTCAAGATGGAATAGAAATCTTGGAGGGTGGTGGTCTGTCCATCTTTGGAGATCTTTAAAGAGAGGTTGGATGTATCAGGTGTCCTTTAGATGTATATGAAAGGGGTGGGATTAGATGACCCTTGTGATCTCTCCCAACTCTGAGATTGTATGATTCTATAGTGAAGTTAGTATCTTTGGTAAGCCAACTTGAATCTGAGGTTGAAACTTAAAGTCTTAGGGGGGCAGTAAATACTGCCCCCAAAAGGGCACCCTCCCGGCACCTGTTTTTCCACTGGTGGGAAGCAGTGGACAAACTGCACAGCTTCCCGCCGGCGGAAAAAGAACCCGCAAAACGCAGGTTCTTTTAAAGCTGCAGTGGTGCACAGCAAAGGTGTAATAAGTGCGCCACTGGTGCACTAATTACGTAAGTGTTGTGTGGCACCGTGTGGATGCCGTACAGTGCTTACATAATGATGGCGGCGCCCATGTAGACAGGGTGCCACCATCTTGACACCCTTGTCACATGCTAGGGTTGAGGGGCATGTATAAGTTCCGCCCTGAGGCAACCCTAGCACGTGATGAGGGCACCCTATAGCATCCATCTGTTTAGGGCCTTAGTCATTCATTACACAATATCAGCATGGTGTAGTGGTATGACCATTGGGCTATGACTCTGAATACCGTGCCTTGAATCCTCACTTGGCTATGGAAACCCACTGGATTACCTTGTGCAAGTCACATACTCTCATCCTCAGAGATAAGCAATGACAAACCCCATCTGAACAAATCATGACAAGAAAATCCCATGATAGGTTCATTTTAGGGTTACCATTAATTGGAAATGACTTGAACAACAACAGCCCATCTGTCCATTGCAGCAACAGCATCATGATCAGTCATCTTGACTTAACTTGCCTTTTCTTCACAGCAACCCTTCAAGGTAGTTCTTCACAATTCTTTACTTAGTGATCCTAGACTGACAGACAGTGACTTGCCCATGGCTAGACTATTAAGCTTATATCAGGAAATGGATTTAAACTCAGTTCAAGCCCAGCAGTGCATCCATTCTTTGGGCTGAGCATTATATAAATCACTAAACACAGGCATTCTGAAATTGTTTAGAAACTCCTCACAATAAGCTCACTTCGGCAGTCATACAATAGTTTATTTTTAATGAGTCACACCAGAACTTTTACTCCAAGGCATCATTCTGATGAAAAGATGGAATTGCCTTTTCTTCCACACAATGGTGAGATCAAGGTTAGTGGGCCCCTCTACCTGAATTCTCCAGGCATTACATGAGAGTCATCATAATGTGTGTGTGTGTGTATATAATTTACACACACACACCTGTACCACTTTTCTTGAAAATTAACTTGTGAAGCCTTCCCAATGTGGTCCCGTACAGATGTGTTGGTCACCACTTCCATCATCCCCAAGCAATATACTCACTGGGGATGGTGGGAATTATAATCCAGGAGCAGGCTCCAAGGAAGTCTATCACTATCATCGGGCCATGACTAAGAAAATTGGCTTCTTGAAGCAGGAATGCTAAATGGCAGACACCACCCAAGCCTGCCAATTAATAGTTTTTTGTGGAGCTTTCAGGCTATGTAGCCATGTTCTAGAAGAGTTCCTTTCTGACGTTTCGCCAGCATCTGTGGCTGGCATCTTCTCTGAAGATGCCAGCCACAGATGCTGGCGAAACGTCAGAAAGGAACTCTTCTAGAACATGGCCACATAGCCTGAAAGCTGGCCACATAGCCCAAAAGCCACAGATGCTGGCAAAATGTCAGAAAGGAACTCTTCTAGAACATGGCCACATAGCCCAAAAGCTCCACAAAAAACTATGGATGCTGGCCATGAAAGCCTTCGACTCCTACCAATTAACATGGGGCCCAATGTTCCTGAGAAATCTGCTCTTGTGCAGCTTCTCATTCTATTGATGTGGAAACACATGAGATGGAATGTTATTGGTGTGTTGTGGTGTTGGTTGTTGTGTACCTTCAAATCATTTCTCACTTTTGGTGACCCTAAGGTTAACCTATCATGGATTTTCTAGGCAAGATTTGTTCAGAGGAGGTTTCCCATTGCTTTCCTCTGCAGCTGAGAGAGTGTGACTCAAGGTCACCCAGTGGGCTTCCGTGATGGAGCAGGGATTCAAACCATGCTCTCCAGAGCCATATTCCAACATTTAAACTACTACACCACACTGCTGGTGTCTTACACTTCTGTAAGTTCACCTATGGTAATTGATGAACATCTTTACTAGATGCAGCATATTCACATTAGGTCTAAAGTTGTGGAAGGAAAGGTTTCCATGGGTACATCTACACTGTAGGAATAATGCAGTTTGGCACAGCTTTAACTGTCATGTCTCAATGCTGTAGAATTCTGGGAGTTTGTAGTTTTGTGAGATACTTGACCTTCTCTGTCAGAGAGCTTTGGTGCCACAACAAACTACAAACTCCAAGATCCCATAGGAGGGCACCATGACTGCTAAAGCTGTGTCAAAGTGCATTAATTCTGCAATTTGACAGCAACCTATGTGGTGCCTTTGTCCATGATGCACATTGTACATGGATACACAGGAAGCCACATCCACATTGTACATGGGTGTGCATGAATACATATTGCCTATGTAGATTCATGGGCATATTTGGTTGGACACCCAACACCATATCACCATTGGCTAGCCAGGCAGCATTGCACTAACTTTGTGATCACAAAGTTGCTGAATCTGCATGGCAGAAATACTTCATTTTGACACCTCTTTAACTGCTATGGTTCAGTTCAGTGGAATTCTGGAGCTGTTTTGTAGTTTCATGAGATATTTGAGCTCTGATTTTACAACAAACTACAGATCCCAGGATTGTATAGCATTGAGTCATGGCAGTTAAAAGTGGTGTCAGAACTACATTACCACTGCAGTGCAGATTCAGCCTCTGTCTCCACAATCAGCTATATATTTTGGTGGATTGGGCTCGCTGAGCAGATAGGCTTCCCTCCCACACATGAGCTGTGAAAAAGAAAGAGAGAGAGAGAGAGAGAGAGAGAGAGAGAAAGAAAGAAAAGAAAAGAAAAGAAAAGAAAAAGAAAGCAAATTCCTGAAGCAGTCACTTCAGCATAAGGAGAGCTCCCTCCTTCTCCAGTAGAGGGAAAGAGTTGTAAAGTGTGCTCCAAAGAAAGTTTGATCTGCTGACAACTTAGTAGGAAAGAACTCCAGGAAAGAGGAAATTTGCTGGAACAGGAAGTTTCCAAAGTCACTTGTTAATGCCTGCAAGGTGGCCATCATCAGAAGGGAAACATGTTGGCCATCTTGTGTGTGTGACATGATTATCTCTAGCTCACCCCAGGAGGATGAGGATGAGGATGAGGATGATGTAGTAATGATGGAATACAGTATTTAGATCAGGCAGGGCTAGTGTCCCATCTTCCCAATTTTTCCAAAGTACCACCCATTGGATTATTTATCCAGGCAGGGGAAAACACACCCTCTCCAAACTCCTCACTTTCTCTGCCCTTCGCCTTAGCCAGGGCATCTGTCACTCCTTGTGTGTTGCTATTAGAAATTATGGGACTGTACCATCAGCAGGAAATTCGGGGGGGGGGGGGAGGGAGGAATTGATCTGACAGTTGTAACCTTCCCTCATCCCTTTTGTCTCCTTTGCATTGGTATGATCATCATCAATCATCATCATCATCATTATCATCATGATTGTTTGCAGAAAGCCCCCACACCCCCACCCCCACCCCAGCCATGTTGTGTATTAATTAATTATAGATCAGGTTAGATGTTTGTGACAGCAGAGGGCGGAAATCAAAAGGGAATTGGGGGGGGGGGGTAATCTTAGTATCCCTCCCTTTGCAAAAATAATAAAAAAGTCAGCACCTCCTCTTTCTCCTCCTCTTCCCCCCCCCTCCCATTGCCTCCCCTTCTGTAGATTTATTTCACCTCGGAGAGTAAACAGATCTATTGCAAGCCCAAAGGGTTGATGGGTAGTGTATTTACAAAGGGAAGGAGAAAAAAGACGCACAGAGAGACAGCCCCCCTCCATCTTCCTCCTCCTCTTCCTCTTTTACCCCCCTTAAAAAAAATAAAGCCATCCCCATTAATGAGAGCGATCATTAAAGTGAGAGGCTGCCTTTACCAGCCTTGCAGAGTTCACTCGCTAAAAGGACTGATCAGGGCTTTAATGGAAAGCTACCAAGCCTCCTTTCCACGCATGTCCCCAGTGTAAGGCAGTGGGGGGAGTCGGGGGGGGGGGAGAAAGAGCTCACTGGCTTGCTTTAGCAAGTCCTCCCCTCTCTCTTTCTCTCTCTCTCTCTTCACAATCCCCCCACAACTCCTCCTTTCCAACCTCTCTCCCCTTTCCAACTCTCTACCTCCCCCTTCCAGCATCCTCCTCCTCCTCTTCCTCCTCCTCCTCCTCTTCCTCCCCCCCCCCCATGTAAATTTCATGATTGCTTTCCGTGATGTCATTTTGAAAAAAAAGGGGACAGACAATAGGCTGCTCTGGGTTTGTTTGTTTTTTTAAAAGGGGGGGCTGCCAAGGAAGGAAAGGAAAAAAATAAAAATAGAAGGTAAGTCAATGTGATGTTGAGTCGGTTAGGTTGGTTTTCACAGACAAAAGGCAGTTGGTGCAATTTTTTTAAAAAAATGTTAATTTTTTTTAAAGAAAAAGGCAGCTGATGCATTTGATTTTTTAAAATGATTTTTAATACATATATATATGTATGTATTAAATAAGGAAAAAGATAAACCAGATCTTGGGAGGTGAAGCAGAAGGTTGAGAGAGAGAAGTGTGGAAAGAGAGAAAGAGCTAGAGAGAGATTAAGTATGAGTGTGTGAGTGTGAGTGTGTGTGTGTGTGTGTAATATATGACTATATCCGGATGGATCTGCCTGTCCGGAAGAGGTTGCGTCGCTCCAGAGAACTAGCTGGGAGGAGGAGGAGAGACCTTTTGTTTATTTCTCGCCTCTTTGCCTTCCTCGCTCTGGCTTTCCCTTTCCTGGATCGGGACGGAGGAGTTTGGGTCTCCCGGGTGCAAGAGAAGAAGGGAGGGGAAAAAATGACCAGAAGAGAGGGAGAAAAGGAGGAGGAAAGGTAGGACTTGGTCTTGGGGACCAAGGAAAGAGGTGGAAGGACCTTTGGGAGGTCTCCATCCAACTGGGAAAGTTTGCCTGCATCATTCTCATCATCATCATCAGTCATTTAAAAGATTATATTTGTGGAGTTGATATCCCCCTGCTTGGATTTTCCCCATCCTCAAAAGAAGCCCATGGCTTTGGATGGAAAAGGATGGCAGGCTTAGTGTCCATCTGAGAGTTGCTTCTTTTCCATTGACTTTGCATGGAGCTGTCCCTGGTGCTGAAAGGTCCAGCTTGCCGGAGGAAGTTTGAAGGCGTTGCGCTTCGCCTCTTTCGTCTCCCTTATTTATTTCCCTGTTAGTTTGCTGTAAGGAGAAGTGCTATTTCGGATCAGTTGGTCAGGATCTGGAAGCAGCCAACCCTTGCCAAAGATAAATCGGTTCTGAAGAGAGAGATTTATTTTCCCAACAAGTCTTCCTTTGCCTGTTCCTCCAGTCGCATAGAGTTGGGTGATCCCTTCCCAGTTTTGTTTTCAGAGGTTGGGAGAAGAAAAGTAGGAGAGGGTTGGGAAAGTCTTAGACATTTATTTCCGAAATAAGTTACTTGTTGGCAGCATGGATTTGGGGAGGACAAACCTGACAAAAGCTAGGTGTGCACTGACTGCTTTTAACTCCCCCATGGATCCTAATTTCTCTCTTATTTAGATTCTCTAACATACATATCTTTAATGTTCATGGATCACCAAGAGGGTATTATTTTGGTTCATGTTCCTTCTAAACATGCTCTAAGGTTTCTGATTTTGTTTGATTTGGGGGGGGGGGGGTTGTACTTGTAAATATATCCTAAAATATATTGCTTTGATGATTTGGTCATTTTGTCACAGTCTTCTACCTTCCCCTCGCTCTGTCTCTCTCCAAAATTATCCATAAGG
Organism: Urosaurus nigricauda; assembly: GCA_034509955.1. NCBI lineage: Eukaryota > Metazoa > Chordata > Lepidosauria > Squamata > Phrynosomatidae > Urosaurus > Urosaurus nigricauda. The sequence goes on from JAOEGL010000004.1 coordinate 8,107,021, forward strand.
GAATTAAAATGCTTAGAAGATGGATCTGAGGATTATTCAGAGTCTTCTCAATGATTTTTCCACACAAGACAATCTCAGTCTCTTGTGGTTGGGGTCGGCAAGTGGGCTGAATTTGACCGAAGTTTTTTTGTTGTTGAAAATCTGTTATTTTTGAGTAATGAACAGAAGAGCACAGTATTGTACCAAAATGTGCGAGGTAGGCCTTTGAGTGTTTTGCAAGCCATCTGTTTGTTTGCCTAGGAGAACCTCCATTGTCGAACTGGAGAGGGATTGTTGGTTTTTACACTTCTCCCAGTTCCCAATGTATTTATTTTATCCTAAGGCTGGGCCAGCTGAGGCCTCCTTTTGAGTTTGTCATGACAGCCATTTCCTAGGTTTGAAAAGGGAAGAGGGAAAGGGCTTCTTTATGACTCAGCCAATTGACAACACAACTATCCCAGTTGTACCTTATTGCTTTGTGTGTGCACACATACACGCACACCCTTTTGCTTATGGTTTCCAGGAGATCTACTATGAGTGAAGTTCAACCCCTCCAATAATTACAACCTCTCTCTCCATCTCTCTCTCTCTTTGGCTCATCTGTTCTTATTATCAGCTTCTTCCATATGTCCACTTTAATTAATGGCAGACAAAAGAAGAAGAAGGAGAAGAGAGAAGGAGGTAGTTGTTGGGATTAAAGTTTAAGAGTTGCTTTGGCTGTGATAGGAAGGGGAGGGGGGTTCACTGAAAAATGGAGACAAAGATTGTCAGGGTATGTGTGTGTTGTGCTGTCCTTTTATGATGCCGTACATATTGCTCTGAAAGCAGGCTATTAATTTGCTGTGATGCAGCACAGAGAAAGGGGAAAAAACATTGTTTTCATCTTAAGCCAAGGTCTATATGGAGAAAAGACTATGAGTGAGAGATGGAGAGAGGGGGATACAAAAGGTCCTAAAGCAGATAGTAACTGTGTTGCTTTTTCTGGCCTTTTTCTGAGCTTTCTTTATTCCCACTGGTTCTCAAGATTTTCTATGCTGTCAGTAATTTACCAGCAGTCTCTGTCTATCCAATGTGTGTTTGTTGTTGTTGTTATTGTTGTTGTGTGCCTTCAAGTTATTTCCAACTTATGGCCACCCTAAGGAGAAGCCATGATGGGATTTATTTTTTGGCAAGATTTGTTCAGAGGAGGTTAGCCATTGCCTTCCTCTGAGGCTGAGAGAGTGTGACTTGCTTAGGGTCACCCAGTGGGTTTCCATGACCGAGCTGGGAATCAAACCCTGATCTCCAGAGTTGTAGTGCAATGTTCAAACCACTAAGCCATTTGAAGGATAGCTCCTGGCCCGAGAAGCCAAGAATTAAAGTTCTGAAAGCAGGCCAGCTTGTTCACCCCAGGGGAACCCTGGGAAGTTTAAAAAAAAAACACCTCAGAAGGTTTGCTAATCAACTCTAGATCTATATTTAGACCTCTATAAATAGCATACCTCACAAGGAGCCAGGATACATCGTCTTGGCAGAAAGTGAGAAAGGTTTGTTTCTTCCTTAGATGCCTGTTAAGATTCACCACCGAACTCAGAGAAAGAAGCACGTGCTTTAATTTTCTCTTTAGCTCTCTCTCCCAGTGGGAAAAAATACAACCTTCCCTTGCAGGAAACTTTAGGCAGGATCAGATTCCTTTGCTTAGTTATTAAAGAAGTTAAAACATTACCTTGTACTGTCCCTCTAGGTTTCATAGCGTCTCATGGGAGTGTTCAATGACTGGCCTTTTGATTCAGAGAAGCTCTCTATCTATCTAAGTTTCCCAATTGCCACCCCATTTTCTCACCAGTCTGTTGCTGTAACATGGGATATGGTTGTATCTATGCTGGGTCCCTGTGACCCTCCAGGGGTACATCTACAATGCCGTTTGACACCACTTTGCCATGACTCTGTCATAAAGAATTCTGGCATTTGTAGTTTGTCAAGGCACCAGGGCGCTCTGACAGTTCAGGCTGACTCCCTCCCTAAACTACAAATCCCAGGATTCTGTAGGACAGCATCATGGCAGTTAAAGTGGTGCCAAACTGTTTTTATTCTGCAGTGTGGATACACCCCCAGACTGTACAGGTTTCCAAAAATGCCCCTGAAAAACAAAATTAGAAGTGGCTGGAAGTTCATTTTCACTTCTCAAAAACAGATATTATTAGTGTTAGATTTATTTGCAAATATTTTATTACCACTGACATCTGAATGTTTCAGAGCAGTATTCATCAGAATTAAAAATCAGTGTGGCACAGTGACTTGAGTGTTGGATTAGGACTCCAGAAGACCAGGGTTCAAATCTCTGCTTGGCCAAGGAAACCCACTGAATGACCTTGGGCACGTCACAATTTCTCAGCAAGTACGCTTCAAAAACTGTGTGGCTCTCAAGGACTTTCTCACAGCATAACAAACATTGTTAAAATTGTTTGTCATTTCCTTTGAGAAGAAACATAGTGAAGAACTGCATCCCTGTTTTCTCCTTCCTCTACCCATTTCAGTTAGGTAGGGCTTTCATGTTTTTAATTCATGACAGAGAGGTCAAAATGTACATATGTATTTTGAGCTACAAAGCTGGGATGTAAGCCGAATTCATCTGCAATCGGAAATTCATGTATGCAGAAAGTACCATGGATGAATGCAAGTATAGAATATTTTTTAAAGAGTTAGGGTGTAATTTCATAGTTTTACAAGGTCTTTCGCCTTCTCTGCCAAAAAGTGCTGGTGCCTCTCAAAACTACAAATCCCAGGATTCTGTAGAATGGACTAACAGGACTTAAATACTAAAGTTCTGAGTTTCTTAAAATAATTAAATAGAAAATTGAGCAATGAAATAAAAGGCAGTTTCAATGAGAGTTCAGTGAAATACACAAAATGTGACACCATTTTTTTTTAATGATCAATGAAGGGTCTGTCTGTCTGTCTGCAAAAGAGAGAAAGAGAGCTCATTTCTTTTCACTTCTGTTAATGACTAGGTAGACTCTTCTGTACTCCATACTTATAATATGAAAGGGAAAAAAGCACACACAAGTAAATTAGTCTTCCTTTTTGGCATGCCTCTGATTCCGTGTCAGTGTGAATCTTTGCCCTTTGGTGGAATGGAATAAAAATGCCAGATGTGCAACCTAATGCATAGTCAAATGTGCATATGTAACATGCAATGGCGCCCCATACATACAACTCTTATTTCTGCATTTTTGCAACTGAATGCAAACATTCAACATCAAACCAAAATATCCAATTGTTTCCATAGGAGAGTTTACACATGCATAAAACACCCCTTGCATTCCAGTCCTGATATCCAGATGTTTAGTAGCAAATATATGCTATTCTCATTAGATCCCAGCTTGTTACCATGGATGAGGGGGGGAATCTACTGGGATATTTTCCTGTGCAAACCCTATGGATATGAAACCTCTACCCGCAGTGCCTGTTCTGGGTAGACCCATTCAAACATGGAAAGGATCCATTGAGCCAGCAATGCTCAGGGAAATGGCAGTTCACATGTGAACCCCCACCTACCCACCGAAAAGGAGGGTGAAAAAAACTTATTCTAATAAAGAGTCAAGAAGTCAAACAATGAACATGCATCCTGGAAGCAGCCCTTGGCATTATAACTGATGAATAATATTGTGTGATGTGAAAAAAGAGGGATGAGATCAGCTTAAATGCAAGGACTTCAGCTTAATCAGGTCAGGGAACAGGCTGAAAGGCTCACTTTTTCCTCTCCCTTGACTGAGTAGCTTCTGAACCTCCTTGGAAGCATTCTTCCATCTCCAAAGCAATCAACTCTGACTCTGCTATCCCCGAAATGCACATGTGTGCAAATGCAAAATATGCCCCAAGTAGTTATGCATCCAAGTTCATTCTGCAATTTCTGTTGTTGTTTAAGCATGATCTAATCTCCTTTGAAGGTTCTTTAGTAACCTTTTAACTGCTAGGAAAACTGGACCATAGAGAGTAATCAGAAATGCAGCTTTGCCAGCAGAAGCACTCATATTTGATCCTGCCGTGCAGAAGAAATGTCTTTTATCCCCCTGGGAAGGAATGCTTTGAAAAAAGATAACGACAAAGAAGAAGTCCTCATTTTCTTTAATGGCTAAGGAGAATCCAGAATGGATTGTCTCCCCTTCTAAACTTCCAATGGGATTCCCCTCGGAAGGATTCTCTCAAACCCATTAAATGTAATGGCTTCCTTGTCCAAGTGGCATGTGATCCATAGTAGAGCTAACAATGCTTAGCGTTTATAGATTCAATGTCAAATTTTCAAAGGGCTTCACATACATTATCTCAGCAAGCCCTGCAGCAACTCTTAAGGTAGGCTGTGGCTATTATCTTCTAAATGGCTGAGGCTGAGTACATCGTATCTTGAATGGGGGGAGAGGGAATGGACTAGATATTAGCCTAAATATGAGGCTGACCCAAAAATAGTAGTTATGAGTTTAGTTCAGTCCCATCCCCCTTCATAAGGTCTAATGACATTTGCCATGAATCATCTACAAAGGAAGGCCTTCCCTCACTCTCACAAACATGTTTGGTCATGACAAATTATGAGGGGCCTTCTTGGTGGCTGCTCCTAGGCTAGGCTAGGCCCCCTTTTTGTTCTGCTTCCACTGGTAGCCTAAGACCTCCTTATTCATATGGGTGTTTCGCTACTAACTAGCTGCTTTTGAAGAGTGTTTTGGTGGGGGAAGCTATACTTTTCCCATCTTTCATCTTGATATGTTTTTAGAAATCACATAATCGTGTTAGTCTGGAACATCAGTATGCAAAGTGATCTTGTAGCACCTTTGAGACTAACTGAGCAAATGAAGTTGCACATTAAGCTTTTGTAGACTTGGTCTACTTCCTCAGATGATGATGACATAGACATAGGGATGAAGCAGACAAGCCAAAAGGAGCTGCCACACAAACGGCCCGGGACTATGCAATTGCATGGCCTGCTTTCAAACCAGCATGCTGTCACAGTCCCAAACAGGCCGCTGGCAGGAGCAAATTTAATCCACTCCTGAAAATGCCAGCTTTTGCTATGTCGTCGTGCCCTCAGCATGGTTTTTAGCCTCTTTTGGGGTGTGAGTCATCTAAACACCATACTCCCAAAGCAGCCAGAAGCCACTTTATTTGGCCAACCCATTTCGGACCTAAGTCTACAAAAGCTTATGCTACAACTTCTTTTCAAAGGTGTTATGTTTCTAGATACTCTTTTAACTTGGCTCTTGTCTGTGGTTATTTTAAGCACGTGTAAGGTCCTCTGTTGAGAGCCAGCATGGCATAGTGGTTTGAGAGTTGGACTATGACTCTGGAGATCAGGGTTCGATTCTTAGCCCGGCCATAAAACCCACTGGGTGACTCACACTCTCTCAGCTACAGAGAAGGGCAATGGCAAACCTCCTCTGAACAAATCTGGCCAAGAAAACCCCTTTATAGTGTCACCTTAGAGTCACCATAAGTCAAAAATGACTTGAAGGCACACAAAAACAATAAACAAAAAAGGTCTTCCATGGAAGGAGTTGGACATTTTTGTCCAATGCAGAATGTCTGCATGCTGTTCACTGCTGAATTAAACATGTGGTGCCACTGTGCATGAAGATGCCAATGGAGGCAGGTTTTGTTGCCAATTTGGGCAACATTTGTGCACTGAGGTATGTCTGTAGTTGTGCAACACTGCCATTCAACACAAGGGTGCTGCATCAAAATCAACACATACCTCCATGTTACATATCCCCAATGTAAACTGTCAACCTAAGTGAATATTGTAATTGTTGTTGGTTGAGTTCCCACATCATAGCCTATGTTTTGTAACTTTACAAATCTGTTTGCAGACACACAGCAAAACCCTGTAAGTGAATTGTGAAGATGCACATCCAGTCAAGAGTGCTGTGATGTGCATCAGGCACTTCTGATGTGCATTAAGTATCCCTGTTGTGCTCTGGCACTTCCTAGCTAGTCTCCTGATGTACAAACACTTAAGGCTATTTAAGAAGATATGAGCCCCAAGCAGAATGTCAGCCATTGTTATTATAGCTCTTTAATGTTATGGTTTTTGGTTGCATTTTCTCTTCTTGATGTAAGTCACTTTGGGTGCTGCACTGAGAAAATGGCAAGATAAAAATACAATAAATCCAAATAAATTTGTCCATCTCTTCATGTTGCAATATTCTATAGTGCCTGATCCTCTCCATCAGCAGCAACCAAAGCCATGGAGCAAGGCAAAGAAGGGACTTGCAGAACATCATAGTGCCAGAACAGAGCTAGGAAAAGAAATGGCTTTTTTGGAATATAAAATTCTAGAATCCCCAACCAAAGGCTACAGCAAGAGCTGGCAAAATAATGCATGTCAAAGCCCTTGGAAATTTAGAAATGTGTTAACTAATTAATTAATTTTATGTCCCAACTTTTCCCCTCCAGACCCAGGACACAAGACAGCTTACAAAAGTTCAGACAAAATCAGCTAAAAGCTCACACCCCACAAAAGCTAAAATAATATTAAATTATGAATGGAATGAAAAGCAATTTAAAAGCATACCCACTAAACAGTAAAACAGCAAGTACAGAAATATAATATATCATTAAAGGCCCCTGGCCCATGAGAAGTGCCCCCCCCTCAAAAAAAGAAATCTTCACCTGCCTATAGAAGAATAGCAAAGAATGCACCAGTCATAGTATCATAGAATCAAAAAATTGCAAAGGATCTCATAGGTCATATAGTCCAACCCCCTGCTCAATCCAGGAGCTTCACACCCAGCATCCCCAGCAGATAGTTTTCCAGCATCTCTTTGAAGATGTCCAGAGAAGGAGATCCCACCATTTATCTAGGCAATTGTTTTCATTGCTAGACCACTTTTACTGTCAAGAAGTTCCTTCTAATGTCCAATCGAAATCTATCCACCTGTAACTTCAATCAATTAGACCTGATCGTGCCCTCTGGGGAAGCAGAGAATAAACCTGCACCCTCCTCTCTGTGACAGCCCTTGAGATATTTAATTAATGCAGTTCTGTCACCTCTCGGTCTTTCTATTTATTAAGTTGGAAATGTCAGCTCTTTCAACCTTTCCATGTTTTGTTCTCCATGCCTCTTAATATTCTTCCTGTCTTTCTCTGAACTTGCTCCAACTTGTCTACATCCCTCTTAAAATAAAGCACCCAGAACTGAACACTGTGCTCCAGATGAGGCCTGTCCAGTACAGAATACAGGGGGACTATTACTTCCCTTGACCTGGAATCTGTTTCTGTTAATGCAGGCTGATATAGCATTCACCTTCTTTGGTGCAGCACCACACACCAGTCTAGATTTTCTAGGAAGGAAACTCCAGATTCTGGGAGCAACCACCAAGAAGGTCCTTCCCTTTGTTCCTCCCACTGATTCACTTGTGAGAGAATATCTAACCATTCTCAACCCTACTGTCACTAGCATAAGGAGACCTTATTTTTAAAGTTTTTGAAGTAACTCTTCTAAGAGAATTCCACTGGAAGTTAGAAGGAGAGACAATTTCCCTTGCTAGCTAGACAATTTGGGGAGTTGTTATCTTAAACGCCTAAAGATTCAAAGCTCTATACCAGTGCCTAGGTTAAGTTCTGACTTTATGGAAAGAGCATTGCTTTAGTGGCAGCTGGGTGACTAGTGCAGAATTATCACAGTTTGATCCCATTTTAACTGTCATGGCTTTTTCCTATGGAATCCTGGGAGTTATAGTTTGGTGAATTATTTAGGACTGTCTGCCACAGTTCTGGTGCCTCTTGTGGTGGCTGCTGAATGCTTTCAAGTAGTTTCCAATTTATGGTGACTCTAAGGCAAAGCTATCATTGGGTTTTGTTGGCAAGAAATAGAGTTCTTGTCATTGCTCTCCTCTGAGGCTGACAGAGTGTGATGTCCATGGCAAACCAGCAGTTTTCATGACTGAGCAGGGATTTGAACTCTGATCTATAGGATCATAGTCACACTGGCTTTCTTGCCTCACCAAGCTACAAATCCAGGATTCTTCAGGATAGAGACATGGCCATTAAAGTAGGATCCAAGTGCTATGTGCTTATGACTGATCTGCCAAAATCAGAAGGTGGAACTTTTCACAACATGGAGTTCAAATACCACAAGGTTCCCCCCAACCTTCCCTGTGGAGGATTAAAAGAATATGATACAACATAAAAAGGGCAAACCACCAAATCCTGAAGTTATCTGTATTCATTACACTGATAATTCATTTTACAGTGCATAACAACCTAATAATAATAATAATAATAATAATAATGTATAGTACATAAAAATAGCAAATATGGAACAATACATCTAAAATATATGAGCAGGCATTTGAAAAACATACAACCTCAATAAAATCTTCATCCCTGGCTATTAAGTGCTTGCCTGTACAATAATAATCTTTCACCACCTCTCTGGAAATGATGAATTTTAAAAGAAGGCTTTTGGCATTAGGGTTCAGGCAAGCTGGATTTCACCTCTCTTCTTCCCTTAAGCATCCAACTTCGCAATGGAAACTCTTCCTATCTTCCCCTTCCAGACATTGGGTGTTTATGTGTAGACTGTTCATTGCAGGATGAGTGGGAAAACATTTTGATTTGCAGAGCAATAGGACACAAAACTCCATCACCGCTACACCCAGGGCATTAAGAAACATGCACTCCTCTGAAGTGCTGCTTTTCATTTTGACCATTTCATCTTGCTGCATGTATAAGACAGGTCCAAGAAAAATCCATTTATGAGTCATAGAATCATAGAGTTGGTAGGCTCTCTAAAGGCTATCCAATCAAACCCCTTGCCATGCAGGGATACACAACTAAAGCACTCTTGAAAGATGCTCCTGTTGTTGTTGCTGCTGCTGTTGTTGTTGTTGTTGTTGTTGTTGTTGTTCTGCCTTCAAGCCATTTCTGACTTATGGCGAGCTTAAGGTGTATATGGGTATTGTGTATTGAGTTGATATAATTTAGATTGTTTTGTACATTTTTGGATGTCTTAAATAAAAAAAAAGGTGTATGTATCATGGGGATTTCTTGGCAAATTTGTTCAGAGGGGGTTTGCCATTGCCATCCTTTGAGGCTGAGAGTGTGTGTTCTTGCCCAAGGTCACCTGGTGGGTTTCCATGGCTTGAGCAGGATTCAAATCCTGGTCTCCAGAGTCATTGCTCCAAGAACTACAGTTCCCAGAATTCCCCAGCATTGAGCTAGGACAGTTAAAACAGTCACAAATGGGATTATTTCTGCAGTGTGTTTTGGACCACAGTCCAATGTTCAAACCAATGTACCAAAATGGTTTTTAAAGACATCGTCGTCATCATCATCATCATCAATCATCATCACCATCATCATCATCATCATCATCATCATCATCATCATCATATCTTACCCACCTCTCCCCATGGAGCAAAACAGAGTACAACAACAACAGCATTGATTAAAATACATTAATTTAAAACATGCAACAGTTTAAAAGGACAAACAAGCCAAACACATTTTCAAACAGTCCACATTTAAAATTCAGCATCTAAATTCACAGTTTAAGAAATGTCCATCACACTCTGAGACAGTCTAGTTTGTTAACACATTCTTCCTAATGTTTAGGAATTTCTAGTAGTCTCTGGAGCAGCAGAAAACAAGCTTTCTCCATCTTGTGCCTGACATCCCTTTAGGTATTCAAAACAGTTATCATATTATCTTTCAGGCTGCATCTACACTGTGGAATTCAGCCAGTTTGATGCTGTTTTAGCTGCCATGGCTCAGTGCCATGGAATCTGGGATTCATAGTTTGTTGTTGCACCAGAATTCTCTGACAGGGGAGGCTCAATGTTGCAGAAAACTGCAAATCCATAGCACTGAATCATGGCAGTTAAAGTGGTATCAGACTGCTTCATTTCTTTAGTATGGCAGCAGCCTAAAACACTTTAAGGGACCACATATTGTTATCAGTGGCACAACAGCAGGGATTTTCCTCTTTCAAAAATGACAATAAAAAGGTTTTGTTTCCATTTCTTATAATGGTAGATTTTTTCCCCATCCCTCTTATACTTTGAAAGCTGTGGTGGAGGTAATGGAGTCAGTGTATGGTAATGGTTTGAGTGTTGGACTATAATTCTGGAGACGGGGTTTCAAATCCCAGTTCGACCATGGAACCCCACTGGGTGACCTTGAGAGATTCACTCTCTCTCAGCCTAAAAGGATAGCAATGGGAAACCCCTCTGAAGAAACCTGCCAAGAAAACCCAATAATAGGGTAGCCTTAGGATCACCAGAAGCTGGAAATGACTTAAAGGCACACAACAACAACAACAACAACAACAAGGCAATTTTATTTGTTAATGATGAAATTAAAATAGGCTACCAAGTGACTTTGGGCAAGTCACACTCTCTCAGCCTCAGAGGATAGCAATGGCCAAGTTTTCTTGCCAAGAAAACCCCATGATAGTTTCACTTTATGGTCAACATAAGTGAGAAATTACTTGAAGGCACACAACAACATCATCATCATCAACAACATCAACAACAATAGAATTTTATTTGTTGATGATAAAATTAAAATAGACTCCTTTTATAGAATACCATGGTGCAGTGGCTTGAGTGCTGGACTATGACTCTGGAGACCAGGGTTCGAATCCCGCCTTGGCCATGGGAGCAGACAAAATTGGGGCAGGGCAACCAGGTGACTTTCCATTGGAAAACTCCATAAAGAAGTTCTGTAGAGTCCATAAAACAACAATGGAGAATAATCAATTGTACAGTGGAGCCTTGGTATCCGCTGGGGTTTGGTTCCAGGCCCCAGCTGTGGATAACAAGATCTGTGAATGTTCAAGTCCCATTCAGTAAAAAGACATAGTCAAATGGTGTCTCATGTATAAAAGGGGAATACCAAGGTTGGCTTTTTGGAACTGATACCTCTTTTAAAAATGTTTTCAAGCTGTGGGTGCTTGAGTGCATGGATAAGGAATCTGGGGATATGGAGGGCCAACTGTATATCATCCAGGTGAGAGGAGCGATTGCACATCTGCTGCGCCAAAGGAACAACAGACAGATGGAGAAAAAGAAAAAAGGAGAAAAACCAGGGAACAAAGCCAACTTTAAGTACTCTTGGGGTGCATCTTCTGTGTGCCTTCAAGACATTTTTTACTTATGGCGACAATAGGGCCATCCTGATTGTAAGAGATATCGTAGGGTTTTCTTGGCTAGTTACGTCAGAGGAGGGTTGCCTTTGCCATCCTCTGAGTCTGAGAGAGTGTGACTTAACCATGGTCACCCAGTAGGTTTTGATGTTTGAGTGAGGAATCGAACCTTGGTCTCCAGAGTCCTAGTTCAACATTCAAAACACTACACCACACTGTGGAAATAATGCAATTTGAACCCACTTGAATCCCTGTCTCTTCATCTTATGGAATCCTGGGATTTGTAGTTAGGCAAAGCCTTCTCGACCAAAGGGGACTGATGCTTCACCAAACTACAAATCCCAGGATGCTGTACGATGGAGCCTTAGGAGTCAAAGTGGTGTCAAGCTGCATTATTTTGACAGTGTCAATACACCCTCCATTTCAGCAAAAGGAGCACCTCTAGTGCAGAGCTTGGGAAATAATTTACTTTTTTGGACTATTACTCCTGGAATCTCTAGGATTCCTGGAGATACAGCTCAAAAAAGGAATTTTTCCCCAAATCCTATCTTTCATCAGGTTTCTTGACACATTGATACATGTTGCACTCATTCTGACTGACTCTGGACCTTGGTCAAGTAGAATAATAGAATCATAGAATCACAGAGTTGGAAGAGACCACAAGGGCCATCCAGTCCAACTCCCTGCCATGCAGGAACTCTCCATCAAAGCATCCCCGACAGATGGCCATCCAGCCTCTGCTTAAAGACCTCTAAAGAAGGAGACTCCACCACACTCCGAGGGAGTGTGTTCCACTGTCGAACAGCTCTTACTGTCAGGAAGTTCCTCCTAATGTTGAGGTGGAATCTCTTCCTGGAGCTTGCATCCATTGTTCTGGGTCCTAGTCTCTGGAGCAGCAGAAAACAAGCTTGCTCCCTCCTCAATGTGAGATCCCTTCAAGTATTTAAACAGGGCTATCATATCACCTCTTAACCTTCTCTTCTCCAGGCTAAACATCCCCAGTTCCCTAAGGCGTTCCTCATAGGGTATGGTTTCCAGACCCTTCACCATCTTAGTTGCCCTCCTTTGGACCAACTCCAGTTTCTCCACATCCTTTTTGAATTGTGGTGCCCAGAACTGGACACAGTATTCCAGGTGGGGCCTGACCAAAGAATAATAGAGTGGCACTATTACTTCCCTTGATCTAGACACTATACTTCTATTGATGCAGCCTAAAATTGCATTGGCCTTTTTAGCTGCTGCATCGCAGTGTTGACTCATGTTCAACTTGTTGTCTACTTGGACTCCTACATCCTTTTCACATGTGGTATCCTTCAGCCAGGTGTCTCCCATCCTATATCTGTGCATTTCATTTTTCCACCCTAAGTGCAGAACCTTACACTTCTCTGTACTGAATTTAATTTTGTTAGCTTTGGCCCAGCTTTCTAGTCTATTCAGGTGATTTTGAATTTTGATCCTGTCCTCTGGGGTTTTAGCTACTCCTCCTAATTTGGTGTCGCCTGCAAATTTGATAACTATGCCCCCAATACTGTCATCCAAGTCATTGATAAAGATGTTCAATAGGACTGGACCCAGGACAGAACCCTCTGGCACCCAACTGGTCACTTCCCTCCAGGATGAAAAGGAACCATTGTTGAGCACCCTTTGGGTAATACTGTCTCAGCCTCAGCCTCAGAGGATGGCAAGGGCAAACCCCCTGTGAAGAAATGTGCCAAAAAATACTTTAGGGTTGCCATAAGTGGGAAACAACTTGAAGGCACACAACAATAACAAGAACAACCATGGAAATCTTATTTGTTAATGATGAATTAAAATAGGCCACTGGGCCACCTTGGGCAAGTCACACCTCTCAGCCCCAGGGGAAAGCAATGGCCAACCTCCTTTTAACAAATCTTGCCAAGAAAACCCCACGATGAGTTCACCTTAAGGTTGTCATAAATCCAAAACAACTTGAAGGCACACAGCAATAATAACAACAAACCGACTCTGGAAGTGGAGTTAAAAACTGGAGCATCTTAAGCCAGTTTATTTGAAAGCTGAAGTCTCCCAAACTTGGGAGAATGTCAGCGGACATAAGGTATCTGACACCTGTTGGGTTTAACATAGGCTTGATAGCTCAGTACCATTGTTTGTTTGCAGATAATATATATATACTCAGAATCTTTGAGTTGGAAGGGACCCCGAGGGCCTTCCAATCCAACCCCATTCTGCTATGCAGGAATGCACAGCTAAAGCAGTCCTAACAGATGCTCATCCAACCTCTGTCCAAAGAGGTCTTTAAGCAGAGGCTGGATGGCCATCTGTCAGGGATGCTTTGATTTGGAATTCCTGCATGGCAGGGGGTTGGACTGGATGGCCCTTGGGGTCTCTTCCAACTCTATGATTCTATGATTCTATGATTCTACCTCCAAAAATGGAGAGTCCAACACCTTCTGAGGCAGTCCATTCCACTATGAAACTCCTCTTGCAGTAAAGTTCTCCCTTGAGCCTTGGACTAGGACTCTGGAGACCAGGGTTTGGATCTCCATGGAAGCCTACTTTCATAGATTTCTACTTCCTCAGATGCATATATATGCCATTGGCATCTGAGGAAGTAGAGTGAAGTCTAGGAAAGCTCATGCTGCCACCTCTTTTCTTTCAGTTTGTCCCAATGGCGTGTGTGTTTGTGTGTCTGCCTGTCCCTGGTTTCCACTCCACTAAATGCATATGAGGAAGTAGACTGAAGTCAAGGAAAGCTCCTGCTTCCAACTCCTTTCTTTCAAGGTACTACAATACCTCTCTACAGACTAACAGGGCTATATAGGGGCTGCAAGAGGTCTCTTTACAGACTGGTTGAAACAGCTCCCCTAGTCCATTTATTTTCTCCAAACCTCACTTTTCATAAAGATTTAAGTGGAGTTGGGAAGATCCAGCTTGGAGCCAGGGACCAAGTTTTTCAAGGGAAGGGGAAAGAAAGGCTTGATCTTTTTTTCCCATTATAAAAAGTTTTAAACATGGTTTTAAAATGGGTTTTAAAATGTGATGCTTTAACCTCAGCATCCCCTGGCCCAGGGTTTCCAGCCCACTTCCATCCTCATCAGTTGCAAAATGGAAAGGAGTGTGGATCTGTTCCCTGGTTCCCTTGAAAAGATAGCAGTCCCCTGTTCCAGCAGCCAAAGGCTGACCCAGAGGGAAGGAAGGAAGCAGCATCATGCATTCCCACATGCAAAAGGCCAAGGCCAGCCCAGAAGGCAGCTTTGTTCGATCAAGCCAAGAGAGAAACAGCCAGAGACGTGCATTTTGGCATCACCAACACTGCCATTTTACAGCCGGAATTTTGAAAGACCCATTAAAAAAAAATGTGGTTTAACTATTTGATGCACGAATGACTGTATCGCAAATAGACCTTTGGCAAACAGCCCTTGAACGAGCCTTGCATCAAAGCCATTCTAAGCATAATCAACTTTTCCTTCTCCTTAATGAAACAATGAATTCAAATATTATTATTATTATTATTATTATTATTACCATTATTAACTTTATGTATAAAACACTGTACATTTACACAGCAGCTGTACATAAAATAGAATAAAATTAAATAAAATGGACCTGCCAGTGGTGTACATACTAGAAAATAGAATATAATACAAAATTGAAACACAATGTCATTCAACAAAATATACAAACAACAGATTAAAAATAAACATCAAATAACAATCAAGTAATGTATGGGAACGCTTCCTTGAACAGAATAGTCTTTATCTCAATTTTAAAGCTGGGTAAAGAGGAGATGAACCATGCTGAAGATGGATGGATGTTCCAGGAGTAAGGAGCAACCAAGAAAAGGGGCAGATCCGAGCTAGAGAAGTAGAAAAAAATAATTATTAATTTAATATTAATTAAATAATCTAGGAAGGGGAAAGGAGAGTAGGATTGAGGAAAATGTGGGCATCCGGTGCAAATCTATCCTTTTCAGACACACACCCCTTGCAAGATGAAATAATGCGTCTCCAGTTCCTCCCTTCCTCATTCATTCCAAAGTTTTTCAAACATCACTGTTTTCAAAAAAAGAAAAAAAGTTTCTTCCAAACTCCTGGCAAGTTTCTTCCCGGGGGGGGGGGGGTTGCCATTGCCATCCTTTGAGGCTGAGTGAGTATGACTTGCCCAAGATCACCCAGTGGGTTTGAGCAAAGATTCAAACCCTGGTCCCCCGAGTCATAGTCCAGCTCTCAAACCACTCTTCAGGCTGCCTCACACCATTTTCCAAACTCTTCCTAACTAAATGTTATACCTGGAAACCATAGAACTGTCTTATTGTTTGACATTAAAAGTGCCATCTTGAAATTTCGTAAATAAATCTCCCCCAAATAATGATTTTATGCTTTAAAAAAATTAATAGTGTTTTAATATAATAGCTTGTTGATGCTTCAGTGTTTATTACCATCAAGTTTTAACCTTGTTACAGCCTTGTGTAATTGTGTAAGGAGAATTGTATAAGAAACATAGAGTCTTAGAATTGGAAGGGACCATAAGGGGCCATCTAACTGAACCCTCTGGATTCAGAGATGCTCAAGAAAAGCACTTCCAAAAAATGTTCACCTAACCTCTGTTTAAACATCACCAAAGATGGAGAATCAGAAAAACAGAGATACAGAAAAATAGTTGCAGACAAGTTGGTAGAAGGTGGGCTAGTCAATGTGACTGGCAGATGGATTTGTAATTAGCTGACTGGCCGAACCCAAAGGGTACTCAGCAATGGCTCCTCTTCATCTTGGGAAAGAAATGAAGTGGGTGCCGCAGGGTTTTGTCCTGGGCCCATCTTTATCAATGACTTAGATGAAGGAATAGGGGGCATGCTTATCATATTGCAGATGACACCAAATCAAGAGGAATAACTAATACCCCAAAGGACAGGATCAAAATTCAAAAGGACCTGAACAGATTAGAAAGCTTGGCCAAAGTTTACAAAATGAATTTCAACATGGAGAAGTGTAAGGTATTCACACTTAGGGCAAAAAATAAAAATAAAAAATAAAAGTGAAATGCATAGATATAAGATGGGGGACATCTGGCTGAATGAGACAGTGTGTGAAAGAGATCTAGGAGTCCTAGTAGAACACAAGTTGACCATGAGTCAACAGTGTGATGTGGCAGCTAAAATGGCCAAAGCAATTTTAGGCTGCATCAATAGAAGTATAGCATTTAGATCAAGAGAAGTAATAATTCCACTCTACGCTGTGGTAAGGCCTCACCTGGAATACTGTGCCCAGTTCTGAGCACCACAATTCAAAAAGGTTGTTGGTAAGCTGGAGTGTGTCAAGAGGAGGGCAACCAAAATGGTGAAGGATCTGGAAATCATGCCTTATAAGGAAAGACTTAGGGAGCTGGGTATGTTTAGCCAGGAGAAGGGACAGCTAAGTGATGATGTGATAGCCCTGTTTTAAGTATTTGAAGGAGTGTCACATTGAGGATGTAACAAACTTGTTTTCTGCTGCTTCAGAAACTAGGACCCAGAGCAATGGATAGGACCTACAGGAAAAGAGATTCCACCTCAACATTAGCAGGAACTTCTTGACAGTAAGAGCTGTGCTACAGTGGAACGCACTCCCTCAGAGTGTAGTGGAGTCTCATTCCTTAGAGGTCTTTAAACAGAGGTTGGATGGCCATCTCTTGGGAATGCTTTGATTTTAATTTTCTGCATGGCAGGGGTTGGACTGGATGGTCCTTGGGATATCTTCCAACTCTATGATTCTCCGATGCTAGTTGAAATTAACTGGAAGGGCTTTCTAGTCCAACATCCTGTTATGCCAAAATACACAACTGAATACTCTTGAGAAATGGCCATCCAGCCTCTGTTGAAAGACCTCCAAAGAAGGAAGGTACACCACTGTCCATATCCATTCCACTGTCAAAAAGTTCTTAAAGTAGTTCTTCCTAATGAGATGGAATCACTTTTCTTGTAACCTTAATTCACTGCTCAATGTTCTAGTCTCTGGAGAAGCAGAAAACAAGCTTGCTCCATCTGCTACGTGGCATCCCTTCAGATTTTTAAAGGGAGCTATCATGTCACTTCTCAGTTTTCTCATCTTCAGACTAAACATACCCAGCTCCCTTAGTCCTTCCTCATAAGGCTTGGTTGCCAGACTTTTGGCCATCTTGGTCACCCTTCTGTTGTCATGTTCTAGCTAGAAAAGCAAGGTAATTAATAAATATGGATACAATGGGACTTCAGAGAGGCCTGTCTAGCCTTGGCACTGAAATTTTAGAAAGCATTTTTGGAGTGCCTATTTACGATGCCAGGAGTTATAACACATTTGTTGTACTTACTGATGTCTGAATTATAGAAGCTCAGTTATGGAAACAATAATGTCTTTTCCAAAATGATCACTCTTTGGCCCTCTATATCCACTGATTCCTTTAACCATGGATTCAGCCATCCCAAGCATGAAAATATTAAAATATATAAATTCCAAAAAACAAACCTTGATTTTGCCATTTTATATAAGGCACACCATTTTACTATGCCATTGTATTTAATGGGACTTGAGCAGCCATGGATTTTGGTACCCATGGGAGGTCCTGAAACCAAACCATAGCAAATACCAAAGGCCCACTATAGAGTGTTTGATTATATATATGTTGTTGTTGTTTTTCTTGGCCTTCAAGTCATTTCCAACTTAGGCAAACCTATCATAAGGTCTTCTGAGACTGAGAGTGTGTGACTTGCCCAAATGGGTTTCCATGTCCAAGTGGTCTTCATCTTTAAAGTCATAATCCAACATTCAAACCACTATGTTGCTTCTTCTGTGTATAATGTAGATGTTGTATCTGCCTTACATACAGGAAAAACTGTTTTGCAAAGTTTGCAAGAGTTTGTTTGTACATTGAGATGGAAGTGTTTTGTATGTATCTGTGAAGACTACAGTTAGAGCCATCCTTTCACTAAGGAGATGCTCTTCTCCCACCCTTTCTCCTTCTTTAAAAGGTTTGAGATGTCCTTTCATGCAAATGGCTAGAAGAAGTCTGCATCTTGCTCTAGGGATCTGTGGCTACAAACTAAAACTATTGAAGTCATGTCACTTGGTCACTTGGGTACTAGAAAGGAACTAACAGCAACAGGTGACTGGTATCACTGGAGCAGTGAACTCACAGCAGGTTTCATCTGAATTTTAAAAGAGTTTTCCAAGGTGCTGAGCCTATTTGAGGGAGATGCAGTATGCAAATGCAAACAATTGGGGTTTTTCAACCTTTTTGAGGAGACAAATTGAATGTTTGCTATGTGCTTTGTAGAAGACTCGTGGTGTTGAAAGCCAAACTATACAATTATAACAATCTGATCTGACTTCAACCACCTTGGCTGTATCCTATGGGATCCTGGTGTTTGTAATTTTGTGAGATATAGTGTGGCATAATGGATTGAGTTGAGTTGGACTATGACTCCTGTGACCAGGGTTCGATCCCCCTCTCAGCCATGAAACCCACTGGATGATTGTGAGCATGTCAAATGCTCTCAGCCTCAAGGGAAGGCAATGGTGAACCTTCTCTGAGCAAATCTTGCCAAGAAAACTCCATAAAAGGGTCACCTTTGGGTTGCTGTACGTTGGAAATGACTTGAAGGTACACAACAACGAATCTGAGAATTGGTGTGGTGATTTGAGCATTGCTCTAATTGGAAAATAGAGAAAGTTCCAACTGGACCACAACTAGTCCTCCATCTTCCATACTAGGTATCCTGCAGTAGTGGTTGATGGCTTCAGTATCAGTAAATGGTGATACTGCTTTGGGTTCTAAACTGAACTTTAAAGGAGCTATTCAGGATGCTAAAACCTACCTGAAAAATGGAAGCTACCAATTTCCACTGATACTCTGGCTCCCAGGATTGGATCACACAAGGATAACTGCCTCCAGTTGGCTAATAAACTCATCCTTCTCCCCTCCGTTCCCAAACAAACAGTGCCCATTCTCATGACTTTTTTTTTTTTTTTTTTTTTTTTTTTTGGCTGATGAGAAATAAATCACAATTTTATAGAAACTGTAAGAATATAATTCTGGTGAACTAGCTCTGGGGGTTCTTGAACATGAAAATAACTGACTTTATATTGGTTCCTTTTGGTCAGAATGTATTTGCCCACTTCTAGGCCATCTCTTGAGTCTCAGTGCTCCTGGATAATAAACTGGCAAGGACATGCGGTATTATTTTGCCCCGTCAAATTACAGTAACTGAAAGAAAAACCTTCTGCAGTCATATAAATGTGGGAAATAGATAGAATGGCTTCCCAGAAACTGTGAAATCAACAGAGGAGAAAGTAGCATCCCATTACTCAGTAGTGTAAAGTGAGAGGTTTGAGTTAATTATGGGAGGAAAGGTTGGACAGGAGAGGAAGGCAAAGGCAGAAGGTTTTCATCTGTGGCAAGCAAAGGACAGCAGTGATGGGGTTTAGATTATTAAAGCCTAAGAAAATAAACCAGTATAAAAGGTAATTGGCAAATAGTCTATGATTATGTACCAACAAGAATATCTATCCTGCTAAGATTTTTGTTGAATTTGGCATTTGACTCCATCACCCACCCTGAAATGCCAAATTGGCTGGTGACTACTCTGTGCACTTTTTTAAAAAAAAATCACACACTCAACTGTACACTCAATGTCAAGGGAAGCTGCTTTTGAAGTTCAGGAGATAGAAAAATATATTAATCCGAATTTAAATTCATCTAGAATAAATTGCTGAGTGACTTTTGGTTGCTTGCCAAGGTACTGAAGGTGTTGAGTATGGATATTACTTGGAAATAAATATAGCCTGAACTAGTAGGGCCTGAAGTGTGTTTGCTTCCCACCTGCTCAACCTGTGAATTTGCAGCTCAGCAACACATCACACCAGGCACAAAGAATCTGAGTCTCTGCAAAATGCATCCTGGAATATCTTACTGCTTAAGAAAGTGAGAATTCAAAAAGCAGATAATAATTTGAAAATGGTATCTTTGAATTGATCTTGTTAGGAGCAAAACTTGCACACTTGTGAGTTACACATGATGCAAAATATGCAGAGTTGCACTCCAGAGTTCACATCCAGAGTTTGCTGGAAAGTCATCAACTCTCAGCTCAGCCCTATTTTACCCCAAAATGAGCAACCATATAAAAGCTAGTAGAGCTGTTACTCCTTATGAGTATTATTGAAACTTTCTTGAAAAGAAGTGATGAATGGTACCAAAACATCTGGAAATTGTTCTGTGTTTTTAGATAGGGGCTTGTTGTCTCAGAGTAACAAACCTAGCCACAGCTTGAAAAATCACTTTTGGCCTATAAGTCTCAGAATCACTCAGCCAATATGGGAACTAGCATGCTGACTGAGAGGTTATGATGAATACAAAAGGAAATATTCCAGGATTTGAAAGTGTGTGTGTGTATGTGTCTTCAAGTCGCCTGTCAATGTATGGTGAATTTCACAGGGGTTTCTTAGGCAAGGAATACTCAGGGGTGGTTTAAAATATTAATACTAAATGAATGAAAGCAGCAAAGTATGGGGGAGGGGGAGACCTAGATGATATAATCAACCACCAGTCTTTGGTTCAAGGTCCACTATATACAATGCCAGCCGAGGATTTCCACTGCCCCATCCCGGATTCGTCCCTTCTCACTTGCTGCCCCTCACTCCTGGAACCTTCTTCCCCCACATATACGCCTCATCACTTCTCTATCCAGGTTCAAAACTGAGTTAAAGACTATATTATTTAGGGAAGCTTTCCCAGGACTGTGCCATCCGCCCCAGGATGCCTCCTTTTAACTTTGTATTAAGAAGCCATGCCCTCCCTCCTGTCCATCTGCCTTGGTCCTGGCCCCAGAGGGAGAGAAGAACCACTGGACCTCACCCCCTTTCCCATCACCTTCCCCTCTTCCTTTTGTGTTGTCTCTTTTAGACTGTAAGCCTGAGGGCAGGGATCCGTCTAATTTATGATTGTATGTACAGCACTGTGTAAATTTACAGCGCTATATAAATAAAGGTTAATAATAATAATAATAATAATAATAATAATAATACAATGTTGTATATATGGTTGTGGAAAATCACAGCCCTAGCATGGTTCATGTGGGATGTGCTCTAGGGCCTTTTGAGCCCAAACACATAACCACCACTGGCATAAATCCAGTTACTTGTGCCAATGGGAAGAGACCCACTTAATCAGTGGCCCAATGCCTATCGAAATCCCAGTGATTCTGCTCTAGTTGGAACTAGCAGTTAGCTTTAGGCATCAGTTGGAGCCAAGCAAGACCTACTTGGCTTAAGGTTCAAACATCTCACTTCTGCCAGCATCCCAGCAAGACAAGGGAAGCTGTCAATGACAAATTGGGACTCCAGACCCTTGGCAGTACCCGCCATCTCTATTTCCTTCTCACCACAACTGTGTTGCTGGGAATTGAAGTCAACGGGTGCAACAGGATAATTGATAGATGCTCTGCACACAACAGTCTCCAACTTTCTGTGGGTACTTAAGCTAGATAGTCCCAAAAGACTTGAGTTTTTCTAAGTGCCTGGCTTGGTCATCAGAAGCTTTGGAAAGCAGGCAGACCAAATAAAGTCTTCAAAACACCCCAAAAGATCTCAGCAAGCTAACCAGGGAGAGTTCTGTATAGAAGAGTCCCACCACAAATGGTTGAGGAACTGAGAACTGAGCTTCAGGTTCATAAACCCTGGGGCCTCACTACATGGGCAGATGCCTGAGAAGTTAGGTTTTAACTGTATCTCCCTGTATGAAACAGCTCATGCTCTAAGATGTGTAGGAAAAAGCTTTCTCTGGATCCCACCCACCATCCCAGGTATGTCTGGTGAGGACATGACTGAGAGCTTTCTCAATGGCTGCATCTAACTTGTGGAATTCTCTGCAAGATCCAACTGGATCCCCTCCCTGCTGTCTTCCGGCTGGCAGGTAAAGAACGTTTTATTTAAGGAACCTTTTGGTTTTTAGAAAATCACACTAACATCTAAAATCCACAAAACAGTGATACCTTTGTTTGACTAACCAAAATGCACAAAATACTTGATGCAACCTTTCAAAGCTCCAGTGGCTTCTTCATCAGACAAAGGTGTTAAAAATCATAGTGGAGATAGTGATGATGATAGTCACAAGCCTGCATTTTGTCAATATGTTGTTGTGTTGTTCAAATAGTGGGGAGGGATATCTGGGCAGGCAGGTCTCTCCTCCTTCTGGACATGTGGCACTGAGAATAAAGCATTCCAGAGGCCATGAGATAAAATTTGAATTCCATTAGCAATACAAAGAGGTACTTCCCCTGAGATCCAAGAGGTCTCCATTCCTTGTGAAGTCACAACCTTTTTGCAGCAGATAAAGCTTTTAATTGGTGGAGGAGGAGTATTTTTATTTAATTATGTTTTAAACATTAGCTTGTTGTTAATGCTATTATTACCTTGTGGTTTTTAAAATATAAATTTAGTTCAATTGTGTTTTAGCTACTGTATTGAGAATTTTAGAAGTGCATTGTGATTTTTGAAATGTTCTGTGCTGCCTTGGATCTCATGATGGGAGAAAGGTAGGAAACAGATTTTAAAAATAGGCCTAGCAGATGAGAAGGGTTGAGTCTAGAAGCAACTCATGATTCAAGGGTAGAGGTGATAGACATGGAAGCACAATGGGGTGGTGCTGTGTTCAAGTGAGTCCAAAGGGCCCAGTACAAAGAAGGTCTGAGTGAAAACCTCCCTCTGAAAATAGCTGGGGTCAAACTGAGAGGTTGTCTACATAAGAGAAAAAACTCTTCAACCCCCCCCCCCCCAAATGTGGCACAATAAGGCCACATGGCATTCTGCCTTACCTTTGAATCTAGTGTGATAAGGCCACGTGATGTATGGACCTACCCACACCAAACCTAGGGTATACCAACTTAATCCAGTTTTAAAGATTCACAGTTTTCTCCAGAGTTTATAGCACTCCACTGTTGCTGCTCGTATATAGTTGCTTGCTCTGACGTCAGAAATGAGGTGCCCAGACCACAGTGGTGTTGAGGAAAGAAAACTCTTTCTGTAGCCATTGAGATAAATGGTGATGCCCACCAGGTAGCAATCTGCCCTCACTCTACCAGGAAGCTGCCAAAGGTGGCGGACAACCAAAGCAACATCCAGATGCAGACATCTAGTTGTAAACATCTACTTGATGTCCCTGCAGATTAAAAGGTAGCAAGGTGGCTTTGGGGTGGGTCTGGGGCGGAACAGATTGGGCAGTCCATTCAGACTTTTGCCCATAGTATAAACTCGGCCAGGGGCATTTATATTCCTGACCCAGCTAGGCTTCAGAAAGTAGGAACTCTCAAGGGGACAGTCCCAGGCTTGAAGACTGGCATTCTTTTTATTGTCCATGAACCCCTACTGAGCATGTTGTTGGTGTTAGCATACAGGCTCCCAGGATCACAGAGGAAGAGGGTCTACTCCAATACTGCAGCCAGACCCAGGCAGTGCCACCAGTGGTTTAAAGATGTAAGGACTGGTCAGTTCCAGGTTCTTTTGTGTGAGTAGCTTGGAAGCATCAGGCATGTCTGGCTTAGGTCAGGGGCACTAGGAATGGTTGTTTTGGGACAGGATGTGCTCCTGGTGCTTCCTCTGGGTCCTCTGATTACTCCTGAACTACTAGGACATGATACCTGTGACACATATGGCCCTGAGGCTATTTTTTCCAGTTTATGAAGCCCTCTGGGACCTAAATCCCATTTTAAAAACTCATACAAGGAAGGAAGGAAGGAAGGATTGCCACTGTTCTAGAAGTTTTCCTTGTTTTCCTTTAAAGCAAAATGCATCTGCACTTTGATTTTTTTTTCTCCTCCAAGCCCCGAAAAAGTGATTTACAAAAGCAGAAGTAGATTTCCAGATATATCTAGTTTGGAAAGGGAATGGTGTGGCCCACTATAGGGGTGGAAATAAGCTGCTGGAACATGGCTCTTTCCAACCCCTAGAATGAAGGATGAGCAAAGACTGGGATTGATTCTAGGCCCTCAGCTGGGTTCCTGGGCCAGATCAGGGATCTTTTCACACTCCACAATTATAATGGGTATGATTCTACTTTAACAGCCGCTGCCACAACATCCTAAGGAATCCTGGGATTTGCAGTATAGGGAGGGCATTTAGAATTCTCAGCCAGAAAGATCTAGTGTTTCAACAAACAGGATTTCATAGGACACAGCCATGACAGTTAAAGTGGAATCATGGTTCTATAAGAGCCATCGCTATAGCCTTCCAAAAAGGTGTCTCCCATAAAGGCTCCATCAATCCTCTTGGAAACTAAGAAAAATCAGCTTACAGCCTGCCTGCACTGACTTGGGGTGTATCCCCATGAGACAATTATAGCAGTTTGGTACCACTTTAACTAGCATGACTCCTTGCTATGGAATCTTGGGATCTGTAGTTTGGTGAGGGGCTTTGAATTCTGTACTGCACTTCCTTGAACTATAGCATTACAGCTGTCTGGCACAGACATTCTAGTATGGGACTACACATCCCAAGCTTACATAGAGCAACGGCAGCTGGAATTGTATACAAGCATTATCCTTGTGGAGTGTAGCTCTGCCTTCAGTGGTGTCTTGCAGGTTTTTATAAATGTAATATTTGGTGGAAATCAACATAGTACAGTATTGGTGGCAGCTGACAGTCCTTTTTAAAAGAGAATAATGAAACAGCAGTGCTCTCTTGCCACTTTTTCTCCTTTTTTTCTAAAAAGAAAAAAAATAAAAAACCCAGAGGGAGGGAAAAAATAATCATTTTCACCTGAATTAAAGTAACTTTGATCTTTGTATTTCATTGAACTTTTTTTCTTCCTTTTTTGCTTCAGAGAGAATAGATTAATAAACACTTTCAAATGGAAAAAATATTGTTGGGGAAAAGGGCTTTCGTTTTATCTTTTTTTAAGCAGCCGGCTTTGTTGCTAACCTGTCTGTAGTATTCCATTCACTTTTCCCTTTTGTCTTGCCTTTTTTATATATATGTATATTACTGGAAAATGTGTTTTAAAAAAAAATATAAAAATTCCACCTCTTTATAATGTGTTATCATCCTGACCTATCCTGGCCATTTTATTAAAAATATTATTTTTGGGCATGAAAGTTCTTCTTCTTCTTTCCTTTGTTTCTGTTCACGTTGAAGCCGGCAGATGATAAAAACAAAAACATTCCCCCCCAAATTGCCATGTTATTTTAATCAGGCTGAATGAAAGAGCAAATCAGAAAGAAGGGATTTTAATCTCCCCCCCAAGCAAAACTGCCTCATACATCTGTCATGTTTGGGATTAGTAGAACTCTTTTAAGGAGCCAGAGACTTTTTAAACAAAGTATTGAACATTGCGGTGACCTCGTTTTCATTCTTACGATATTCTCATTAATAAGAGTGGAAGGGCCTGAGACATCTGTTAGCTCCGATTTTAAGAATATTACACAGCCCGCGTCGACAACAAAAACAAGCAGCAAATCTTCTAAATGGAACAATTGACATCATTTGTTGATGGCATGGATAGGGAAAATGCAGCCTTGGAATCTCATAAAGCCCCCACCCCATCTATTTTGTAATCGCTCCCCAAGGCCCCTCAGGGCCCAAATTTCTTTCAAAAATATTCAAAAAGTGCACACAAACACCCATGACAATCCAGAGATGTCTTTCTTTCCAACAAGAAGTGAACAAAAAGTTGGCTTCCAGGTTTTGTCGTTGTTGTGCATCTTCAAGTCATTTCTGACTTATGATGACCCTAAGACAAACCTATCATGGGGTTTTCTTGGCAAGATTTGTTCAGAAGGGGGTGGCCACTGCCTTCCTCTAAGGCTGAGAGAGTGTGACTTACCCAAGGTCACCCATGGGTTTCCATGGTCAGGAAGGAAACTGAATCATGGTCTCCAGAGCTGGTCTCCAAAACTCAAACCAATACACTATGCTGGCTCACGGATTTTGGGCTACTTCTTGCCTAGAGGTTGACTTTTGGCTCACTTCTTGTTGGAAAACAATGCCTCTCCTAGGACAAGCATGGGCCAGAGATGCCAAAAAATTATTGAAGTTGCCCTTTAATGCTGTTTTTTTTTCCAGGAGGTGCAGTGACTGCCCAAAGCTACCTAAGGGGCCAAAGCAGCTCCAACCTCAAACAGTTTCCCATACTTAATCTACACTATGACCCCCATATCCATGAGACCAGTACCTGTGATTTCACTTACTCATGCCAGGAAAAAAAAATATTCTAGGCATTTTCTAGATCCTCCAGCATGACTGATTGTATGTTTCTGGTCAACCTCCACCAGAAGCATACAATCAGTCATACTGGAGGATTTAGGAATGCCTAGAGAGGTGTTCCTTCTAAGAATCCCTAGTCCTCCAGGGCAACTCTATGGTCAGTTTTCTCCAAAAGTCATTCATTTCAATAGAGTTTGCTATTATATGTGTTTTTTATTATTATTATTTCCACTATGCCTGAGAATGTATTTGCTGTGGATGATAGGGGACAGGGGGTCGTACTATACATGCAAGAGCCTATCTCTCCTTTAAAGGCTGGGCAGCACGCTTTCCAAGTTGCAGGATGTTTGGCTACAAACAGTTATGTAACATATTCCTATCTCCTCTCCCACTTGTCCCATTTGCTGGTGAGGGGGACGTCCCTTTCTAGTGGATCCTGAACTAGATGGAAGCTGAAACATCTCCTGTTACCTCCTTATCTGACATCTTATGAGAAAACTCAAGGTATAGAGACTTAGAAGTGCCTTTTCTAACGCGTTTCGATCAGCATTAGAAGTCCATTCCCTTGGTCACAAACATCTCTTGTTGGTAGTCCCTATCAGAGTTGACCCACAGATTCATTTGTTGAATGGTGAGTCAACATGCAAGTTACATCCATTGATTTGATGGGCCTACTCTAGTTGGGAGTAACAGGATCCAGGCTTTTGTCTCCCCCTGCTGGACAATGCAGGAACTTGTAGGGACCAGGAAGATACTCCTCATCTAATATTCATCATACAGTTTTCCCATTGAGTTGGGATCTGACATAAGCCTATGGGAGCCTCCTGGGGATAGAAAATAAAAAATAAAAATCAGGACTGGAAGTGGTGTCCTATTTACCTCTGGTCTAGTCTAGTCCAATCTTGCCTTTCTCTCTCTCTCTCAATCTCTCTCTCTCTTTCTTTCTTTTTTGGTACAGCATTTGTTTTCAAAGTTTGAAGGCGGGAGTGTTAGATACAGTAAAGAAACCACAGGCCACAGTAATGCCTTGGCAACTATGTCTGGCCTGTGGACCACAGTTTGCCCACCTTTGATCTAGCAGAACAAAAGGTTCATTCTTTTTTCACACAGACAGACAGGGGGAAAGTGGAAGATAAACTGGGACATTTTCAGAACAGCCCAAAAAGTGGAATGACAAAAGATCAATCAGGACTGTTCCTGCCAATTTGGGACAGCTGGAAGATTGGGATCATACCCGTGCATATTATACATCCTAAGTGACATTTATATATATTAGTGAGATGCTATATATATATCACTTTGTATTATAAACACTCAATATGATTATGGTTATGATGTGCCATCAAGACAATAGTTATATTCTCCTTTAAAGGGGAATCAAAATGGGATTGTTTTCCAGATAAGTATAAGACACTATATTTTCTCACCTTAAACCAGGTGAAAAACAGTTGGCCCAACTGGGTCAGAATTTGGAAAAATGTTACCTGGGGACAAGGCTATTTCTCTCAGTGTTGGTAGTCATACAGATTTAGGGTTCTTGGAGTTGTAATCCAAAAAAGTTAAGTTGTCCAAGGTTTATGTATCTCCTATTCTCGTTGGCTTGTCCACTTGCAAGTTTCCTCAGACTTCTGCAAGTTTAGCACCACCTGTGCTACCTATAGATTGGTGGTCTCGTTTTATCTCCCACTCCCCTCCTTCTTCCTTGTAAGAAAGGGACTGAAAAATCAAATAGTATTGCTGTGCCATTATATAATTCTGTTTAGAATACTTTGTACATTTGCAATTGCCACAGTTCAAAGACAGATATCACAGCATTGAGAAGGGAAGAGAATGAAAGGGGGAAGGAACTCAAATGATCAAAGGCCTGAATCACTTTCTCTTTGAGGAGAAGCTAAGGAGGGTGAGGAATTTTTGTTAGAGCAAAGACAGCTAAGTGGGAGAGGGAGGCGACAGAGAGTTATAACATTATGAATGATATTGGAAGGGGAGTCATCTCACCCATCTTTTTCTCTCATAGAAATATAGACAGTTGGAGTAATTCTGGGAATAATGCTGTGGTATTTTATGCATTTGTAAGTTCCACTGCAGACATTATTTTGTAAAGGCAAACCACTGCATTCAGTTCAAGTTTGTGGAAATAAAGTTGCTCATGTAGCAAAACTGGGCATGGTGCACATTTCACATGGGTGTGCTTGGTGCACATTGGACATGGATTTGCATGTATGCTTGGTTGTTCATTCAGTTGCATATTTGGTGTCTTGATTTAGTTGTGCACTGTTGCCATTTGACATATGTGTTCCAGAGTGCAATTAACATGAGATGGCACATGTGGGGATGTATGCCATGTGGTCTGAATGTAGATCTCATCCTATATGTTTGGGGTCTTGTTGCTGCTGCTGCTGCTGCTGTTCTATATTTTAAAGCTGTTTCCAACATGGTGGCCTAAGGTGAACATATCATAGGTTTTCCTTTGCAAGATTTGTTCAGAGGATTTTTTTTGTGGGGCTTTTGGGCTGTGTGACCATGTTCTAGAAGAGTTCCTTTCTGATATTTTGCAAGCATCTGTGGCTGGCTGAAACATCAGAAAGGAACTCTTCTAGAACATGGCCACATAGCCTGAAAGCCCCACAAAAAACTATGGATGCTGGCCATGAAAGCCTTCAACTCCACATAAAGTATAGAATAGGAGCCCTGGTGGCACAGTAGTTAAATGCCTGTCCTGCAGCCACTCACTCAAAACCATAAGGTTGCGAGTTCAAGAATAGCAAAAGGGCTCAATCTTGCTCAGGCTTGCATCCTTCTGAAGTCGCTAAAATAAGTACCCAGATTGTTGGGGGCAAGTAGCTTACAGTCGTAAACCGCTTAGACACTCCTTAGGCGGTATGAAGCAGTATATAAATGAAGCTGTTTTTGTTTGTTTTTTGTTCAGAGGAGGTTTGCCATTGCCTTCCCTTCAAGCTGAAAGAGTGTGACTTTCCCAGGGACATCCAGTAGGTTTCCATGGCTGAGCCAGGATTCAAACCCTTGTCTCCAGAGTCATAGCCCAACTCTCAAACAACTACACCATGCAGGCTCTCTCCCCATATTTTGAATAGGCACAAGTAAATCCTTCATACATAAGCAAGTTAATTTATGGAACTTGATGAAAGGTGATGTAATAGTGGTTGCTTAACCTGCACAAAGGTTTTTGATTGATGGAAAGGGCTGTTGTCAATTTCTATTAGCCATAACAGGTGAAAATGGGAACTCTTTATTCAGTTAGGGAAAAATGCTATAAAAATAAATATACTAACTACATGCAAATGTGAAATGAAACAACCAGGTCAGATAAGCGTTGCATAAATAAACAAAACAAAGGAAGAAAATGAAACTTTATAGAGACTGCTTGACGTCTTCTTCCAAAAGCCATCCAGGGATTAACTTTTTCTTTCATTGCCCTCCACCTTTCTTATGATTTCCATTTTTCTGGTCAAATTCTTAGATCTATGTTTTTTTAACATGCAGAGGGTAGTTGCTGAGCCAGGCTTATCTTCTCTCCCCTTTTCTCTCTGTTTTGTTGTTCATGCCTGCTCAGTAAGGGATTCTGGAGGCAGCCGCAGTTTACCTTGCCTGTTTTAGGCAGGCACACAAAGCTGCATTAGGATCAGCTAGAGAGGAATCGCTCTCAATCCCCACTCAAGCTTAATGTCATTGTTTACGCACATACTTCTGCAACCTGATACCCAAAGTTTGCATTTCCCAAGCCCTCCTTCATCACTCTCCCAGTCTGATGCTGCTTTAAGAAGCCCAGCTAGACAGAGGAGGACAAGGAAAAGCAGAGTGCCTAAGTCAAGGAGTACCAATTGTCACACTTTGGAACATAATGTTTCAAATTTTCTAATGCTATTGAGTTTGGACATTTGGTAGTTGTAACAGGACCCAGCCCATGGTAGTGGGTTTGAGCTGGGAAACCTGGGTTTGAAACCCAAGTTCAGCCATGGAAACCCACTGGCTGACCATGGGTAAGTCACACTGTCATCCTCAGAGAAATACAGTGGTAGATTCCCTCTGAACATGTCTTGTCAAGACAACCTCATATTAGGATTGCCTTGTTGTGTGCCTTCAAGTCATTTCTGCCTTATGGAGACCCTAAAGCAAACCTCTCATGAGGATGCCTTGGCAAGATTTGTTTGCCTTTGCCTTCCTCTGAGGCTGAGAGAGTGTAGCTTGTCCAAGGTCACTTAGTGGTTTCCCCTTGTAGGCCAAAAGGGGGTTTGAACCCTGTTCTCCAGAGCTGTAGTCCAACACTCAAACCACTACAACATGCCAGTGTTCAAGGTTGCCATAGGATCACCATAAATCCATAATGACTTGGAAGCACGAACCAACAAAGATATAACTGAGACAGAACAATGAAGTACATTTTTAAAATGTTCATAAATATAGTATAAAAATACAGAAATGTGGAGATTTTGTCTACATAGGACACAGTTTTCAGATTATTTTTCATTGACTGAGATAATCTGGTTTCCCTCCTGTTTCCCTCCAGCAAGATATTGAGAGGCATGCATCTATTTACCCCAGTCTGTCAGACAATTTCCTGGGTCAATTTAAAAGGTTAGCTACCTGAGTTTCTTTTGCTAGAGAGGTTAGGAACCAAACCTGGAAAAAGTATTTGCATGCCATCACATACAGATGCTGCCACTGATAGGATTCTGGCGACCAGGGTTCAAACCCCCCACTAAGCTAAAGAAAACCACTAGGTGACCTTGGACAAGCCATACTCTCTCAGCCTTTGAGGAAGGTAAAGACAAACCCCTGCTGAACAAACCTTGCCCCCCCCCCAAAAAAAAACCCAAGATAAGTTTGCCTTCGAGTTGCCAAAACTCAGAAGTGACTTGAAGGCACAGAACAACAACAACGGACAAAGAAAATTGCCCAATCACTTCTATAGATTTAAATTGTACAATTTTAATTGTTGTGTTTTATATCTGTTAGCCACCTTGGGTCCCACTTTGGGAGAAAGGCGGGATAAAAATATAATAAATAAATAAAATATAAAGAAATGTAGAATTCAAAGAGATAGTCATGTTAATCTGTAGAATCAGTATGCAGAGAGATCTTGAAGCACCTTTGAGACTAACTGAAAGAAAGAAGCTAGCAGCATGAGCTGTTGCAGACTTAAGTCTACTTCCTCAGATGCATTAGAGAAATGTAGACATGCATAAGTCACCAACAGAATTCCAGATCATGTATCTGTTATCACAACTCATTCCATTGTAGCTTGCCTCCGTTGTGGAAAGAGGAACTGTTAGACCTTGTATGAATGCAGGATCTTTTCTGATCATGTGTTCAGAGGTTGGTCTTGGCCTTTGGCTCTGAGGTTGGGCACGTGCCAGACAAACCTTGCCTGCGTATGTGTTTGTGTGTGTCTAATTTAATCCCTAGTTGGCCAAGATAGTGGATGTGATTCCCCCGTGGCGTCTAATTGAAGGGCTGCACCATAGCTGTTGACTAGCAAAGGGAGAGGGAACTGGGAAATGACCTTGATTTGTATGTATGTTTTGCAGGAATAATAACACAGAGGAAATAGCTAGCATGGCTCAGACCCCCCACCTTTCCAGGAAAGAGCCACGTGCTCAATAAATTCTTTGCAGAGAGAAACAGCTTTCATTATTAACAGGGCTATACCTTTTGGAGAGAAAGGTTGCTGTCGAACACATTCTTTGCATCTTGTTTAGGCATGCTGGGTAAAATATTAACGCAAGCCTGTGAAGACAAAGTTATGGTGTGAAAGAAGAACAGCAGGGGAGAGGCAGATGGTGCCAGCACACTGGCAGGATCCCAAACACAGAGGGTATTTTTTTCTTCTTTTCAGAGGAATAAAAATTCAAAACACCACTGGCATCTGCTGGTTCTAATGCTTTGACATCGTGGATGGAATTTTCACCAGGGCCAAGAGCAGAAAGTGGGGAAAGGAAGCATCCAGAAAGAGCTTTTGCCGAAAGATTTGTGTGTGTGTGTGTGTGTTTAAAATTCCCAGGCTTTTAGTTTTTGACTTTGTTATTCTAATATGTTTGTCAGATTCAGTGGCATGTGATTGCACTGGTCTTCTGTCTTCATAGGTTTTTTGATTTTTCAAAGAAATAGTACCGTTAATATGTCTTTGTTGTTTATTGTGTGCCTTCAAGTCATTTTTGGGCCCTAAAGAAAACCTATCATAGGCAAGTTTTTTCAGAGGGGGTTTGACATTGCCATCCTTTGAGGCTGAGAGAGTGTGACTTGACCCAAGTCACCTAGTGGAGAATCAAATCCTGATTTCCAGACTCATAATCCAATGCTCAAAGAACTACACCATGCTGGTGTGTATGTGTCCTGAATTCATCTATCAAGTTATGGTGACCCGTTAATTTCATACAGTTATCTTAGAGGAGATCTGCCATTGCCCTCTTGAAACATTGCCTACAGAACCTGGTATTCTTTGATGATCCTCCATCCAGGTACTAACCAGGGCTAACCCTCTTTAGCTTCCAAGAGCAGATGGAACCCTTCAGGATATTTAGGCCCACCATTGCAAACTGAACACATGTGTATGTGCCTTCAAGTGCCTGTTGATTTATTGTAGCCCCATGAATTTTATAGGGATTTTTTAATGCTGTAAACCACTCTGAGTGCCTAAATGCAGATGTGGCAAGATTTATTATTATTATTATTATTATTATTATTATTATTATTAGGCAAGGACTGTTCAAAGGAGGTTTGCCATTGCTTTCCTCTGAAATATAACCTACAGAACCTGGTGTCCCGTGATAGTTTCCCATCAAAGTACTAATCAGGATTGACCCTGTTTAACTTCTAAGATTAGATGGGATTTGGTGCCTTCAGGGTATTTAGGCCTATACCCTCCAACATTTCAGAAGTGAAAACAGGACATACATGGCCAAACAACAGCAGAGTGTGATCAAGATGGAAAAGGTTATTAAAGAGAAAGAGCACACAAACTAGAGACTACAATTCTTTTAAGTGTACTGGGGAGAGAAAGATTTGAGCTCTTTTTCTCTTCTCTATTTCCCCTGCTGAGTTAATTGAATTCACAGCAATAAAAATAAGCCAAAGACAAAGGGGGGGGGGAGTGGAAGGAAGAGAGAGAAACTGGGACATTTTAAAAGCAGCATTAAAAGTGGGACAACATAAGATTAATCAGGACTGCCCCTGCCAAAGTGGGACAGTTGGAGGATATGAAATGACTTTAAAATTATTGTTATTGTATAGTTTACTACATGTAGCCTTTTACATACAGGAGGACGGAGCATAGCGATGCTTTATAAAAGCCTAGAAGAAGAAAGAATATCAGAAGAAGAAAAAATACCAAACAGGATTTGACAGTCTAAGATAACACAATGAGGAAGATAACCTAAATCCAATTGGGTGTCCCAACTGAATCCATTGCTGAGTGGTAAATCAATAATTATGTAAATCCCATTGACTCAATTGGTCTACTCTGTTTGGGATTAGCAGCTGAACGTAGGCCAGATGATTCAATGTCATTAGGGTTGAAGAAATAAGAGTAATTCAACTTGGTTCCAACTAGGAAGGAATTCTTCTGGGGGTGGGGAGTGTTTTCAGTAGAAAAGAAAATGGTACATTTATTATATATCATTCTGGGGACCTGGTGGATACCAAAGTAATTAGATAGATAGATAGATAGATAGACTTTCCCCATCACTACTCAGCTCTATGTGAGATGTGAATTCAGCACCTTTCTTCCATCTGCTCTTTCAAAGTCCTAGACAAATATTTACCACAAGCAAGTCACACACACACACATACACACAGAGACAAATACAAATACATTCTAATAACTAATTCCATCAGTTTTTGAATCATAGGAACCAGTGTGGTATAGTGACTTGGGTTTCAGACTGCAGTTCTGGAAGATGAAGGTTTGAATCCCTCACCCAGCCATGGAAATCCACCAGGTGGCTTTGGCTAAGTCATATCCTTTTACATTTGGAGAAAGGCAGTGGCCAACTCACTCTGAACAAGCCTTGCCAAGAAAACTCTATAGTAGGGGTGCCCAAAGTTGGAGTTGATTTGAAGGCACATCACAGCAACAGGAAGAGTTAACACAGTAAGATTGGGATACATACTTTTACATTTGTACCCTTCTTCCATTAAAAAAAACAGTGTTCAGAGTGGCTAACATCAGTAAAAACATGATGGACAATAAAAACCATTGTGATTGCAAGTTGTTGTTGATGATGTATCTTTGTCAGTAAAGAATGTGGAAGGATGGAGCCATTGCCAGCTATGTTAAATTTTGAATGCCTAAAAAGGATTCTGTTGCTGGTTTTTAAACATTTGACTACTTAAAGGAGAAGCAATGTGCTCTTGGTTGGGTTGGATCACCCATTCCAGGATGCATTGCCACCATACAGACAGCTTAATTTGCCCCCAGCAATATCATTACACTCCCAACATGCTCCCTAGTTGGTTGAGACAACTCTAACAATGCATTCAAAAGGAAGAAAATGACAGTGAGATACAAATTATGAAGAAATTATGTACACCAGAAAAAAACAAATGCTTTTAATGTTTTCATAAGGGATTGGATCCCTTGCAAACACAACATGCACCCTGAAAATATTCACAAGTGAACATTTGGAAGAGTCTTAAATGTTGATATTCTTCCTGAAACTGACTGGATGACCTGAATAGAACACAGTGTTCCAAAGATGGATGA
Organism: Urosaurus nigricauda; assembly: GCA_034509955.1. NCBI lineage: Eukaryota > Metazoa > Chordata > Lepidosauria > Squamata > Phrynosomatidae > Urosaurus > Urosaurus nigricauda. The sequence continues at coordinate 8,142,023 of JAOEGL010000004.1, forward strand.
AGCATGTATTAATATCATGACATTTTGATGCTTGAAATTCTGTACTTGTTTCCTTTTCTGATAATTCTAAATACTGGCTTTGCCTCTGAAGAAAATTCCAAGCAGCACATAGATGTTGTGCAGGGAGCAGGGGGAGAATACCCCAATATTTTGACAAGAAAACAGCAGGCTGAAAAGCAAGAGACTCAAAAGGACAGGCACATGGACTACCACAATTCAAAAGCAAAATCTTGCTTTTGAGGTGTTCTTTGCTTCTTCCCTCAAGCCCTTTCTCTTGTCAAATCAAATAGCCCCTCCTGGGCCACCTGCAGATTAAGCCAATGGAACTTCTGAATTTAAGTGCTGCACATATGCAGCCACCTCCAGAGCTATCTTGTTTACCTTGCAATAATATTTACTGTGGGAGGATTGGAATGCTGCCTTACAAATCTGTATATGCCCAATAAAACCTGACTTTCTACTTAAACCGGCAGTGAGCACTTAGATATACAGGGCTCTAGGCTCCAGGAACATAGGGAGATGATTCACTCTTGTTTTATCAGGCCATAGGGCTCTGAGCTCAAATGTTGTTTGAAGTGATCCAGGATAGTACTACTGTTCTTTGGCTAAATTGTTATGAACCATATTTGACTGGCTTTCTGGAATTTGGGATCATGGCTGGTAGGGATCCAGGTAGCCAGACTCTAGAAAACAGATGATTTGTTGAACCCATTCATTCTGATTTTCCAACTCAACATTAGAAAGAACTTCTTGACAGTAAGAGCTGTTCAACAGCGGAACATACTCCCTCAGAGGGTGGTGGGGTATCCATCTTTGGAGGCTTTTAAACAGATTCTGGATGGTCGTTGGGGTTGCTTTGATTATGAGTTCCTGCATGACAGAATGGGGTTGGGCTGGATGGCCCTTGAGGTCTCTTCCATCTCTAGGATTCCATGATCCTATGATTCTGTGAACAACAACAAACTCTCCTCCTCCTCCTCCTCCTCCTCCTCCTCCTCCTCCTCCTCCTCCTCCAAGGAGGACCAGTTCTGTTCAAATCTCAAGCAGACATAGGAGATTATCACATGGGGGAATGGGACAATGATGTCCCATCCCTGTCCCATTTTTTCCCATGCAATTGGGGGAAGGATATCCATATGACATCATGCTTATCTGGACATTGTCCCATCTGGAAAGTGCAAGTGACAGTGATCATGCAAAAGCCTTGCAAATGACTCCACGCTGATCTGGTCATTGTCCCATCACTGAAGTGACTTTGCCCTGGCATTTTGCATTAATAGGAGTTTGTGTTAATGCAATGCCACTTCAGTGACAGGATCAACATGAACAATATGAAAGGCTTTCATGTAAACCCCCCCCCCCCCCCGCCATGGACAGGATAAGGATGGGAAAGTGAGCCCGACCTTGTCCCGTCTGAGTGTGAAAGTCACTATAGGCAAACAGCTACATATCCATGTCCACCAGCTTTCCTATTTCCTGAGACTATAAAAACAAAAGGATGCCATGTGGCTAGCAAGCCATGATTAATAGCTTGTGGTGTGGACTCAACTATATTCTTTCTCATGGGTCAGTTTCAGATCTATGATAACATGGCCAGTGGTGGTTCCAGAACTCTGTGGCCAAGATCCTGCATGGGGGTTATGCAGTGTAAATCTCCATGCGCACAGTTATGCAATGATTGTGTTACACAACCCATGTGTTGAATGGTAAGGTTGTATTAATTGAAAGTTAAACCCAATGCACAATTGAATGTGCACAATTGAATATGCATAAAAAAGAATAAGAAAAGAGGCTCCCCCTAAACATTAGGAAGATCTTCTTGCTCATAAGAACTTCTTGACAATGGAAGAGATTGCCTTGGAGGGTACTGGATTCCCCTTTGGAGTTTCTAAAGTAGAGGTTGGATGGCTATCCCTCAAAGTGCCTTAGTTGTGTGTTCCTGCATGCTAGGATGTTAGATTAGGTGGCCCTTGTGGTACCATCAAACTCTGTGATTCCATATGTACTACAGTCAATTTCAGCAGGGACAGAAGAATACACAGGAGATAGGAATGAATATATAGGACATGTGCAATAGTACCACATGGGCCATTCAGTTTCCACAATCTTTAACTGAAAATGGACATTCTGGATTAGACAAAATGTTCATTCACTTTCTTAGAAAGGACATCTTGTTGTGTAAGAAGCCAACAGGACTCCTGCCTGGTAGATGTAGTCAATAAAAGTAATCTTTTTTTTCCTGAGTTCTAGTCAAGTTATGCAGGCAAGAAGTGAAGGGAGCACCTGTTCTAATAGACAATGGATGTTTCTTCTTCAGAATGTCTTTAGGGACAGCATCTCTACTACCAAGTTGTCCTTAAAATTTGCAGTGAGGAGCCTTTCTAAGTAATGACAGAGTTTTCCAAGCATCTTCAAGTAGAGCTTATCAGGCTATCAGCAGGTGCAGTCAGGTTACCAGAATACCCAGAACTAAAAGGACCGGGCATGTGCACTTGGTTGCTAGGCAATGGTATGTTTGAGCATCCTCTACCATTACTCTATATTCACAGACAAAAAGGTTTAAATAATGAAATAATTTGACACCATTTTTAAGTGCTGTAGCTCTGGAATCCAAGGATTTGTAATTTTACAAAGTTTTTAGCTTTCTCTGCCAAAGCATGCTGGTGCCTCACAAAACTGCACATCCCTGGATCCTGTAGGATGGAGCCATGGCAGTTAGTGGTGTCAAATGGCATTATTTCTGTGGTATTAATGAACCCTTAGATAGAAAAAGAAAGAGAGAAGAATCAAGTACTTGCTATAGATAGAGGGAAAAAGAGAGGGGAATCAAGTTTAGCATCTTGTGTTTTATATACAGGTAAATATCTTTGTGCATGTGGCTGTACTTTTTGGCCATGGTGTAATGTATGTATTCATAGTTGCAAAAACAGAGTTCAGCAAGTGTAACTATTTTACATTCAGTTTTGCATACTTAGATGTTGTGTAACTGTTTCTCAAGGCCTTCAGTGTAGTGCTTGATTTACTGGGGTTGCAGTAAAAGCAAGATACACAATTGGTTGCACAATGCAAAAGAGTGGAATCACCTCTTAACTACAATGAATATAGATTTACACTGTGCAAGTATAATTCATTATCTCAGCTCAAAAGAAATGTTTGTGCTTTTGGAGTGCTGCCATCACCACCAAAAAATGACAGGAGGGGAAGGGAAGGAAGGCTGCTTGCAAAGCATCAACATCATCATTAAATGCACCACACCTTCCCTGGTCTGATTTTGCACAAAATTGAACCCAGTAGTTTCACTCAATAGGTGAATTTCAACCTTGTGAAATTGCTCAATTCTATTTCCTGCACACATAAGTCCACTTATGAAGATGTACTGTATATACTCTAAGTAGAGAAATTTATGCCCCAAACGTGACCCAAAAAACTGGGGTCAACATATGCACCGGGCAATACAGTAATAAGGCATGCCCCTCAAGCATCTTCCACAGCCCAGCTATCTCCTGAAAGGAGAACCGGGCTGAGGAAGGGCTTGGGAGGGAAAAGGTTTGTTTCCCCTCCTCCTCCAGCCCAAATGTCCTCCGGATGTCCTCCAAAGGGACAGCTGGGCTGAGAAAAGGCTTGGGAGAGAAACTTTTTCTTCCCTCCCTTCCTCAGCCCGGATGTCCTCCAGATGTACTCCGAAGGGTCAGCCACATTATAGAGTGAGAGGAAGTGATACCCTCAACTTATACTAGGGTCATATCAAAATCCCTAATTTTGGCCCCAGAACCTGCCCTCAACTTATACACAACTTCAAGCCAAGTTTATATGGTGTGTGCCATATTAAATTCCAGGGAAGGATTTGTTGTATTTCTGCAACATAAGTATAGATATGTAAAGTTGCAAAAAGTAGACTGTGGTGTAAGATCTCAGCCAATGTCTCTTTAAAAATCAACCACTTTCTGTTTGTTTGCTTGTTAATTAGTTACTTCTCAAAAATGAAGTGTTTCTGTTATCTGCATGCTTTCAGGGCCAAATGAATTCTCTAAGCCCCTTCAGAGTGATTCCCTACAGCAAGCTAAAGGCATCCACAGTGCCTCTGACTTTGCCAACAGAATGCTGTGGGCTGTGTGCTCTTGGAGGAATGTGCCTTCCTCTCCGCAGCTTCTGCAAAATCACTCATTATCATACAGGTTGAGTCTCCCTTATCTGGAATTCCAAAATAGTCCAAAATAGTCCAAAATCCAAAATTGTCCAATTAAAACAATACAGACTAAAAAAAAAAAAACTACTACAAAAGTTAAATGAAAGTATAAAATATACAATCTTACATGCATTCTTACTGGTGTTAATTATCACTTTTCCGTTTTTATAAAATAAACAGAAGGCTTGTACATTATAAGTTAAAGGAAGTCCAGTAATAGGTAGATATAATCAGTGGTTTGTGGGGTAAGAAGTTAGAATGTAGTGAATATTAGTTTTTGTTAGGTTTTGTGCTGTGTGTGTATGTGTGTGTTATGTTGTTTGATCATTGGACTATGACTCTGAAGAACAGGGTTCAAATCTGGGTTCAACCATGTAAACCCTCTGAAAAAACTTGCCAAGAAAAACCTATGATAAGGTTGCCATACATTGGAAATTATTTGAAGGCACACAATAGTAACAACAATGAGAGAGAGAGAGAGAGAGGTGTTTAATAAAAATGGATTTAGGAGAAAAAAATCCCTTAACACCTGGTTATGCCACCACAAGCTATTACAGAATTGTCCTGACCAAGCATGGCAGTTCTTACAATCTTGAAGGAGCAAAACTGACTTTGTTTCCGTGTACTTGGAAAATTCAATTCAATTCCTTCCTGTGTTTGTTAGTTTATGATGGAAATACATTCCCATTCCGTCTTTGAAAGCATGACCTGTTGGGGGTGGAGGTGGAGGACAAAACGTAGGTAGGGTGAGTTTGCATGTGTGCCTTTGCGTGTGTTTGTCAGTGTGTCTGTGTTTCTGTGTCTGTTCCTGCCATCTAGGAAAGAGGCTTGTCAAAGGGCACTAGGAAGTGTGAAACCACCCCAAGGGGGGCTTGCTGATTTCAGAGCGCTTTTGCCTCCTCATTACGCCTTATTGCTTCTGTCTCTTTGACTCGGTGTGACACACATTCTGTGTCAAGTTTTCACTTCTCATTTGACAGAAGGAAGAGGGGACTCGATATTAGGACGACAAGCTGGCAGTGGCAAAGGAGCCTTCGTAGTGAGCTAACGTTTTAGCTGCTGGCCTCTGTTTACATTTTAAGTTTTCATGACAGATGTAGCAAGAAAGCAGAGATATCCATGCTGAAAATGCTCTTGGTTTGGACTGCAGGCTCCCATGATTTGCTCAGGAATATTTTTTGTTTTAGTTTTTCCTTTTAAATCAGAACATAACATTTTTATGTGATGCTATGGATCTACTGTGCAGGTTGTTGGGATCGGGAAAATGAGGTCCCTGTCTGGGGCACCCATTGCCTTCTAAATCAAGGATGAAGTACATCCACTTGGGGGTTTATTCTAGACCAGTGTTTCCCAAACTTTGGTCTTCCAGATGTTTTGGATTTCAACTCCCAAAATTCCTGATTGTTGGCCAATCTGGTTAGGGCTTCTGGGAGTTGAAGCCCAACCAACTAGAGGACCAAAGTTTTGGAAACTCTGTTCTAGACTTTAAAGACTCTGTCCTAGGTCCTGAAAATATTTGAGGATAGAATCCAGCACCTTGGTCAGTTCCTTTAAAGATGAGGGTAAAAGGCAGAGATACATGGAAGGTATAGATCCCCCCTGGATTGTTACAGAAGACTTTGCCAGCTAAATGCCCAATGCAGGGAGCAAATATTTTAAAGTGTGCATCTTGGGCAGAGGCATGGTATATTTTTATAAAATTGTCGGGATTTCCCTGCAAAGTCCATGAAACTGGAAGTACTCAATGGCCGCTTTTAAATTAAATGCAAGAAAACTGCCTTCTCAGTGTACATGGATCCTTCATGGCCAGCACTGGCCATCTCTGACTCTGGCCACTTTACTTTGGATAATGTTCATAGCCAAATTTCTAAATGTCAAGTGCGGCTACATTTATGGATGTCATAGGAGAGGGGAGAAATGCTGGGCCTTATGGCAACTTCCCTTTCCTGGTGATTTCATCCCAATTTGACTCTCCTACCACCTTCTGTCTTCAATAAAAAGTGAGATGCAAAGCATGTCCCTTAATCTCCAAAACAGCAGCTCACCGCTGAGAAAATGATATAGATGTAACTTCCAGCATCATACACTTTCTTTTCCATTTATATGCAAATACCGACCTTTCACCCAGGCTGTCTCAAAGAAGTATTTCCTTAAAAATGCAAATGGCATGTTTCAGGCCCCTGCTCTGGCTGAGGCTTTTTTATGGCATTATTACTACTATTATGTCTTTTAACCTTGACGGTGCTGGAAAAACAACTGCTAGGCTGCACCTTGCTAGTTATTTACTTTCACATCCCAAATCCAAAAGTGACCGATTATAGATTAAGTGCAGAATTGGAGGGTGTGGATGTGACACAGGGCATGGTGAATTTGAGGCAGGGATCATATCCTTGGATGGGGGCATAGCTCAGTTGGGAAGGTTGGTACAAAAATGCCCCCTACTTCACTTTGGTGAGAGGGGTGTAATGAATTTGTGGGTTTCTGTCCACCATTTTTATTCTTCTGAGCTGGTATTAGGGTTGTCAGATCTTTGGGCTTGGCCCTGACTCTCCAATTTTCATTGCTCATCTCCAGGTGAGAGTGTAAATTCTCCAGTTTTAATGGATTCAGCCAGAGAAAAGGGCTGTGTGCAAAATTCCAGTTCAGCAAGGCCAGCAGCAGTTTGCAATAATAATAATAATAATAATAATAATAATAATATATTTATATTCCGCCTCTCTGGGTGAGCAATCAGGGTGGAGTACAACATTTAAAAATACATACAGTTAAAATAACAATTTGGTCTCCCCTCCCACCCCTTAAAAATAAATTAAACTAAGGATAAGATTTAAAACACTGGGCCATTAAAACATTAGACATTAATGGCTCTAACTAAAATTGGTTAAGTGGGCGGCCTCAAGAGTATCAAATGTCTCAATGAATGAGACTGGAGGGACAATGGAGGGACAGAAAAATTAGTCGTTTTCTGGGAAGGCCTGCCAGAAGAGATGCGTCCTGGTGGCTCTCTTAAAGCTGTCCAAAGTTGTAATAAGGCACATCTCATCTGGCAGGCCATTCCATAGCCTGGGAGAAACGGCAGAGAAGGCCCTCCGGGAGGTCTGTACCAGCCTAGTTTTCTTAGGCTGTAGCAAGTTCCTCCTAGAGGACCGAAGAGTGAGAGGGGGCTCATATGGGGAGAGGCGGTCCCTAAGATAGGATGGACCTGAACCATGAAGGGCTTTAAAGGTCAAAAACAGCACATTGTACTGTACCCGGAAACTAATCGGCAGCCAGTGGAGAGATTTCAGCACAGGTGTTATGTGCTCTCTCCTAGATGTGCCGGTGACTAATCTGGCTGCCATATTTTGAACCAGTTGAAGTTTCCGGGTTAGGCACAACGGCAGCCCCATGTAGAGCGCGTTGCAGTAATCTAAATGTGAGGTAACCAGAGCATGTACCACAGTTTCCAGGTCCCTCATCTCCAGCTGGCGTATCAGCTGAAGTTGATAACAGGCACTCCTGACCGTCGCATTCACCTGACTAGTCATGTGGAGCGACGAGTCTAAAAGTACCCCCAGACTGTGAACAGGGTCCTTGGAGGAGAGTGTGACTCCGTCTAGGACCAGGAGTTGTATTCCCAAACCTGGTTTCAGGCCAGTGACCGTCAGTACCTCGTTTTGTCTGGATTAAGCCTCAATCTGTTTTCCCTCATCCAATCCATTACCGCTGCCAGGCAGTCATTAAGAGAGGAGACACCATCTGAGGTCTGAGCAGATGATCTTGTCATGGAGAAATATATCTGAGTGTCATCGGTGTACTGTTGTTGTTGTTGTTGTTGTTGTTGTTGTGTGCCTTCAACTCATTTCTAAATTATGGTAACCCTAAAGTAAATCTATCACAGGGTTTTGATAGCATGTTTCTTCAGAGGGGTTTGCTATTGCCATCCTCTCAAACTGAGAGTGTGTGACCTGCCCAGTTTACATGGCTGAGTTGTGATTCTAACCCTGGTCTCCAGAGTCATAGTCCAATACTCAAACCACTACAGTTTTGTGCAGTTTAACTGATTTATTGCTGCAAATTGCTGATTCTCCAGGAGGTCTATGTAGCTACTCAGCCTCGTCCTTTCCACCCAGACATCGTGGTTCCAGGATTCCCCTTCTGCTCTTCCCTGAGTCCATGTTCTGTCTAGAAGCAAGTGATTTAGATAAAAGGGTTTTTAAAAATTCTATCTCTCTAGGTAAATGAGGGAAATAATCACCTCACTTCACCTTGATCTGAGAACTACCTTTTAGCTAAGATTTCTGCCTTAATTACCAAACAGGAAAATATATATTTTTTTCTCTCTGCGGGTGGGATCTGGGTGTGTTTGAATGTCAAACTCTGAACAACATGTGGCTAGTATTTAGTGAATAATGCTTAATCACATCACAAGGGCCTAGAATTCAGAGACATAGACCTGTTAGCTGGAATATCCGTATGCAAAGGAATTTTGTAGCACCTTTGAGACTGAACAAAAAATATTGTAGCATAAGCTTTCCTAGACTTGATCTACTTCCTCAGATACATAAGCTTGTGTAGCCTTGTGGACTAAAGCTCCCAGAATTCACCAAATCAGCATGATTAATAGACATATGGGGCCTGTAAACTAGCATCCAATAGTTTCCAAGTTTTAATTCCAATTTGTCTGTTAGTCTCCAAAATACCAGTTAGGTCAATTCACAGCAGAATGTGCAATGAGCAAATTCCTTTAGCATGCTGGTTATTTTATTTCATTTCATTTTAAAAAGTCAGTTAACCGAAATAAACGTGTTGCCTCCTAGAACAGTATCAAAATAAAGACACATTCTCAGTCCTATTTGATCATGGGGTGGGGTGGGGGGCTCTGTTAGTTTGCATAAATCACAGGGGAGGCTTTGCTGATGCTAAAAGAGCAACTGAGAGCTAGAGAATGGGCCTTTATTTCCCCTTGATGTGCCCTGATAGAAGACCTTGTGCTTGTCTTCCTACCCTCCCTCTCCCTCCTTCGCCCTACTGCCAGCAGATTCGAACTAGATTATGCTCAGCTGTCAGCGGAAAACACCTCGGAGGCGTGTTTCTGCTGAGCTGGGAACATCCGCTCTAGAGTGAAGCCACACAAGATCTGACCTGCCTGAATCAGCAGCTTCTCCCCCAACCTCTTATTTTGATTTGGAATTAGAAGAATTTGTGTTTGGGGGGGGGGGTGTCACTGTCCCTGAAGCACAGGGAGGAGGGTAGTTATAGCAGCCCTGTTTGAACACTGCTGGGAAAAAGGAATGTAATGTAAATGAACCAGGATAAATGTAAAGTGCTACATCTCGGCAGGAAAAATGAAATCCACAAATAGAGGGTGGGTGGTACCTGGCTTGAAAGCAATATATGTGACAAAGATCTCACAGCTTAGTAGACCAGAAGCTAAACATGAGTCTGATGTGGCAACCAAAAAAGTCAATGCAATTCTGGGCTGCATCAACAAAGGCATATTGTCCAGATCAAAGAAAGTACAAGTTGAATCTCCCTTAAGCAACGTGCTTGGGACTAGAAGTGTTTGGGTTGTACAGTTTTTCAGACTTTTAAATATTTGCATATATAGATATAATGAAATATCCTGGCATTGAGACCCAAGCTAGAATGTGTCCAGGAAAAGCAACAGAGATAATAAAAAGTCTAGAAACCATGTCTTGAAGGAACAATTTAGATTGGAGAAGAGAAGACTAAGAGATGATATGATATCCATCTTTCAATATCTGAAGGGATGTAGTGTAGAAAATGTAGCCACAACATGTTCTCTGCTGCTCCAGAACAAATGGATTCAAATTACAAAAAGAAAAAAGAAAAGAAAGAAAAAGAGATTAATCTAAATGTTAGGAAGAACTTCTTTAAGAGCTGTTTGACAGTGGAATGGACTGCCCCGGAGGATGGTGGACTCCATCTTTGGTGGTCTTTGAACAGAGGTTGAATGGACATCTTTCAGGGATACCTTAGTTATATATTCTTGGATGGCAGGAGATTCTTCTTCCTATGCATTCAGGAATCCCACTATGGATGCAGTATGACTATATTTTCCCATGTGAAATAGGTACATTCAGTTCAAGATTGTGGAAGTGGAGCTGTGCATGTCACACCATCGTGGGTGCATATGCACGGCTGTGCATTGAGTTTGGCAAATGGATGCACATTACCTATTGCACAGGGATGCCCATGTACTTTGGGTTGTGCATTGTAGTTTGCACTGCTGGTTTTCCTGATTCATCCAGTTCTCTTAATCTGTAATAACACTGGTCCTGTAAGAGAACTGGGCAGTGAACAAATGCGATCTCATGGCCGCCCTCAGTTTTAAATAATCTCAGGAACCACTGTATGACCTTGTCCAAGATCTTTATTCCACATCATAGGTCCTCTTTGTGTTAATGTAAAATAAGTAGATGGTACCTAGGAGATCACTATTTTGACTGTGGACATCCAGGATTTGCCTCCCCGAAAAAGTACTCCTGCCCTCCTCACTGCCTGCTTTGAAGTGGATGGTTCACTATTTTACTCAAGTAGACTTATTATTAGGATCCTGAGATACGGTGTATGTGCTGCTTTTAACTGCTGTTTTTTGCTGTTTTTGTTGTCAGTTCTGATCAGAATCCTGTTGGGGATGTACATCTCTATAAGAAAACTTACATTTATGGGAATAAGAATTGGGCAGTTTGGTAACTTCTGTGTCTAGTAAGGGGCTGCTGTTATGTTACTACATAAGAGAGCTAGCAAAGTGACTAGGGCACCACAGGACTGATGGAGTGCATCAGGACTATTTTGCATTGGGACACCAGCTAGGGATGTGTCCCACTGCACAATGGATGTGCATCAGGACACACTTACCACTGTTTTGTTATGTATCTTCACAATTTACTAACAGGGTTTCTTAATGGCTTTACTACATAACTAAGTATACATAAAGTTACACAATATAGATCATGAAAGAGGATTCCAACCACTATCCTTAAGGCAGTATTCTAGTATATTTGTATTCAAACTTGAATAGGGTTGCCAATGGGTTATGAGTATTATCAGTGAAAGCATGCATTCTAGCCCAATCCAAAATGATGACAATAAGTGCAACAACCAGTCAACAACTTGCTGCCAGCCAGGATGATAGAACCCCTGGCATTTTGTTTCTGGAATGGTTCCACTATTATCAGCAGCACCAGAACCAGTGGTATTGGTTGGTAACTCCAGTGAGAGTGGTGCTAATCCATTCCCATGTGTCCAAGGTGCTGAAATTCTTTGGCGGAATGAGTCTGCACCTTGGACAGCTCCTTTAAAGTTGTTGCTGCTGCTGCCATCTTTTTGAAGGAAAGGGCCAGGGTTTGCAGAAAGACACAGGTTTGTATCTTGGCATCTGGGTTAAAAGGATTCCTTCATATTTGCTGCCAGCCAGCAAACCAAAGCTTGAGAAAAATCCAGAGACATAGCCATATATGTCTGAAATATCAGTATGCAAAGGGATCTAATAGCACCTTTGAGACTAACTGAACAAAAGAAGTTGTAGCACAAGCTTTAGTAGACTTAGTTGAAGGAGGTAAACCAAGTCTATGATCGCTTATGGTACAACTTTTTTTTTTTTTTGGCTCAGTTAGATCTTGACAAATTACCCAGAACCCTCTACTTAACCAACAACAGCCTGCTATGATGCATTTAATAACTACTTTGCAGTATCTCTTATCTCTCAGATAAGAGCCCACTTGGACACCAATGTTGGGATAAAGTCATCTGATGAGGTGTCCAGTCAATCCGTTTATGAGATTAGACTGGATCAATTTGAGCCTGTGAGTACCAATGACATGGACAAGATCCTTGGAAAAGTGAGGAAGACGACATGCCCTCTTGATCCTTGCCCATCATGGCTGGCCATCTAGGCGGGTGATGCCTTGATGACATTTCTTAGAGGTGTCATCAATGCATCCCTTAGGGAAGGTTGTGTACCATCTCTGTTAAAGGAAGCGGTTGTGAGACCGCTCCTGAAAAAACCTTCCATGGACCCCCTGGACATGAAGAACTATAGACCTGTGTCCCATCTGCCATTTTTGAGAAAGGTGATCTTCAACTCCAAGTGATCTTGGAGGAAGCCGATTTTCTAGATCCATTTCAAACTGGCTTCAGGACCAGATATGGGGTGAGTCTGCCATGGTCACCTTAACTGATGACCTACGTCTAAGCATCAACAGAGGAAGCATGACCCTGTTGGTGCTATTAGACCTCTCAGCGGCATTCAGTACAATCGATCACAACATCCTCTTGGAATGCTTGAGAGAGTTAGGAATCAGAGGCACTGCTTTGCAGTGGTTTCATTCCTTCCTCTTGGGCAGGTTCCAGAGGGTGGTGCTTGGGGACAATTGCTCCTCAAAAACAGAGCTCAACTGTGGTGTCCCTCAGGGCACCATCCTGTCCCCGATGCTCTTTAACATCTATCTGAAGCTGCTGGGAGAAATCATCTGTAGACATGGGGTAGGGTGTTATCAGTACGCTGGTGGCACCCAAATATACTTCTCCATTTCTTGATCATCAGTGACGATGACAGATGGCATTTCTCCCCTCAATTGGTGTCTTGCAGCAGTAATGGACTGGATGAGAGAAAACAAGCTCAGGTTGAATCCAGACAAAATGGAGGTACTTACGGTAGGGTGTCCTAAACCAGGTATCAGGCTTCAACCTCTGGTCCTAGAGGGGTTCATCCTCCCCTCGAAGGACTGTGTTCACAATTTGGCGGTACTTCTTGACTTATCGCTTCACATGAGGAATCAAGTGAATGCAACAGTCAAGAGTGCCTGTTATCAGCTGCAGCTGATATACCAACTGCACCCTTTCCTGGAATCGGGAAACCTCGAAACCATAGTACATGCACTGGTAACTTCACAACTTGACTTTTGTAATGTGCGCTACATGGAGCTACCCTGCCTAGTCTGGAAACTTCAACTGGTACAGAATATGGCAGCAAGGTTGATTACAGGAACAACTAGGAGCGACCATATTACACCAATACTGAAATCTTTCCACTGGCTGCCTATTAGTTTCCGGACACAGTACAAGGTGTTGGCTATCACCTTTAAAGCCCTGCATGGCTTAGGCCAAACCTATCTAAGGAATCGCCTACTTCCATCTAATCTGCACAGTACACTCAGATCCTCTGGGAGGAATTTATTAAAACCAGTGAGAACTAGATTAGTTGCGACCTCTCAAAGGACATTTTCTGCGGTTGCTCCCACTCTATGGAATGACCTGCCAGAAAGAAAGAAAGAAAGCTGTTAAGAAAGATCTGTACTGTCAGGCCTTCCCAGAACAGCTCCCGGCCACATAAAAGAACCCCATATTGCTTATATTGGTGTAACTCTGGTTTCAATAATTCTTCCCACCATTAATTGTTAATAGTTTTATTGTGTTTTTAACCAATGTTAGATTTTAATTGTTCTACTGTTTAATTCTGTTTTAAAGGGCTAGGGTATACGGTGTATATTTGTATTCGTATGTTATCTTTGTAAGCCCCTTTGATTGTTCCCACAAAAAAGTGGGGTATAAATTAAAGATTTATTTATTTATTTATTAGTATGAGAGAATCATTATGAAGTCACTTTTGTGTATTTTTAAAATTCAAAAACTAAGTGTTGGCTTACCCAAGACTAGGCTATATGCAGAGTTTTTGGCTGAGTTAAAATTTGGTATGAGAGCTTCCCATCTCAACATTTGCACGCAAGCAGCCAGATCCTGCATATGTTTACTGAGAAATAAGTCCTACTGTGTCCAATGGGACTTTATCTACCTAAGCAACACAATGAGTGATGCCTGGGTCAGTAAGATTTACTCAGAGGAAATTTGCCATTGCCTTCCTCTGAGGCTGAGAGTGTGATTTGTCCAACATCTCAGAATTGTTACTTTGAGGGCTACAACTTCCTCAGTCACACACACACACACACACACGTCCACAAAAGGGCATAGGAAAGTTATTGGGAGGTGGGTGGCTACAGCATCCTGTATATGGGACTACTGCATATCTTGATTTCAGTAAGGCCCTTGACAAGGTGATATTCTTGCAAGCAAGCTAGACAATACAGCAGTTAGGTGGATCTGTAGTTGATAGACAGACTGAATGCAAAGTGTGCTCATCAATGGCTCCTTTTCATCCTGGAGTGAAGTGATCAGTGAGGTGTCACAGGGTTGTGTCCTGGGCCCAGTGCTATTCAACGTCTTTATCAATGACTTAGATGAAAGAATAGAGGGCATGCTTATCAAATTTGCAGATGACACCAAATTAGGAGGAGTAGCTAATACACCAGAGAACAGGATCAGCATTCAAAATGACTTCACAGATTAGAAAGCTGGGCCAAATAAAACAAAATGAATTTCAACAGGGAAAAATGTAGGATACTACACTTGGGCAATAAAAATGAAATGTATAGATATAGGATGGGTGACACCTGGCTTGACATCAGCACATGCCAACAGAATCTAGGAGTCTTACCGGAGCACAAGACCAAAGGCTGAACATGAGTCAACAGTGTGATGCAGCAGCTAAAAAACCAATATGTTCATAGGCTGCATCAATAAAGTATAGTGTCTAGATTAAAGGAAGTAATAGTACTACTTTATTCTACTTTGGTCAGACTTCTCCTGGAATATTATGTCCAGTTCTGGACATTACAATTCAAGTGGGATATTGACAAGCTCCAGCCAGTTTGTCTAGAGGCGAGTGACCAGTGTGTTGAGAGGATGATCTGGCTGCTTGTGTGCAAATATTGAGATGAAAGGTCTGGAAACCATGTCTTATGAAAAGCAGCACAGGGAGCTGGGTATGTTTAAGACTGGACAGCCCTTGTGGTCACTTCCAACTCTATGATTCTATGATTCCTCAGATAACATGGCACCAAAAAAGTGACTTTCCCAAGCACTGGATCTCTTTTCACCTCCCATATATTTCATAGTCTGACATTGTTTGGTGGCCCTTTTTTCTATGTTTTCTGTCATGAAAAAAGGCAATGCTTAATTGCCCTTTGTTTAATCAGTCTTCCTTGTTCCTTAAGGAAGAAGCAACACATCTATAGTTTCTGTCCCATGTGAATATTATTTACTTACGCAGTGTAGTAAGCGATGCCTGGAAAATTTAGCCCTTGAAGCGTGCATTTAATTTAAACCCTAATACAGAATGTTAAACTGTATATTGCACCGCTAATGGCTAATCATTAAAACCTATTAATTGAGGTTTAACAGCTGTGTAATAGAGATACACGATGCTCACTCCATCAGTAAATATGATATAATATCTGACTGGGAGAATAGTGATGGCAGCCTCTGTCTAGAATTTTTTAAAAAACAAAATTCACACATAGTTTCTTGAGAAGAAGCTGTTAACACACTAGCAGCTGGTGGCCTCCATGTCAGTGAGGAAGTGAATCTATTCCCGCCTTTATCTGAATTTTAAACATACCAAAGACAGTCTTTTTCTTTAAAAAAAAAACCTAAACTAAACTGAAGAGTGCATATAACTTTATCACATTTTGAGAAAATAATCACAGCTACCACCATTTTCCCAGGTTTAAACCCCTGTTTTCTTGTCCATTCTTGAATCTTGCAGCAACAAAATTTTCTTATCAATACCTCCTAGTTCTTACCTTTCCATATGCCCTTGCTCCACTTTTATCCTTTGCACATAGTTCAATGCAAAAGGTTTGGGGGAAAATAAGTACTAATCAGAAGGATGGCTGTATGTTACTACTAGGCTTTGTGGCAATATGCTGCAGAATTCCTGGTAAGACAAAAAGGACTATTCTTTCATGTCCTGATTGGGAAGATATGTTCAAAGCTGGAACAGGATGCTGCTGCTGCTGCTGCTGCTGCTGCTGCGTGCCTTCAAGTCATTTCCAACTTATGATGACCCTAAGACAAACCTGCCATAGGGTTTTCTTGGCAAGTTTCTTCATAGGGGGTTTGCTATTGCCATCCTCTGAGACTGAGAATGTGAGACTCACCCAAGGTTACCCAGCAGGTTTATTTAGCTGATCTTTCAACTTTAAAGAAGCTGGAAACCATGCCCTATGAAAAGCAGCTCAGGGAGCTAGGTTTGTTTAGCCAGAAGAGAAGGTATGATAGCCATGTTTAAATATTTGAAGAAATGCCATATTAGGGATGGATCCATCTTGCTCTCTGCTGCTCCAGAGCAATGGATTCAAGCTACTTCAGAAGAGATTCTATCTTAATATTAGGAAGAATGTCCTGATGTTCAGCTGTTTGACAGCCTTGGATTTTTGTGGAGTTACCTTCTTTGGAGATGTTTAAACAGAGTTTGGATGGTCATCTGTCAGGAATTCTTTGATTGTGTCTTCTTGCATGGCAGGAGGTTAGACTGGTTGGCCTTTGTAGTCTCTTCTATTATTCTACCCAAGGTATTAAGCTTTACCTCCCATATAGGTTCCATGCGTTGGATGGGTCCTTTACAGTTCAAGCTAAAACCCAGATCAGATTCACAATCTGCTGCTGAGCATAGCACTGACCATGCTGCAATGTACGTTGTCACTGCCTGGACTCAAGAATCCATAGCCATGCTGTTTCTGGGTCCATACATACTATTCTAGGAAAGCATTGGCAGTGCCTGTTGGCCATCCACTCTAAGGATGGATGCCCAGCTCAAAACTGGCATGGAATGGAGAGTTAAAGAGATCTGTCAGACATTAGGAATATCACACTAGTGTTCCAAAGAGATTATGATGACATCCAGCAATAATGTGAAAATGCAATCCCAAAAAGTGGTCGTAACCTCCGCTTGGAGAATACAAAGACAAAAGCTGCTGGGCAGAGGACAGCATAATCCGCTGCAGAAATGATGTTTTATAATCATGTATTTCACTTTCCCTGACAAATCAGGGTTGAGGGGACTTTCATAGCAGTCAGTACATCTGCCTGATATCTTCTTGCTATTACCTTTATTCTTTTATATGAAGGGTCTATGAAAATTAGGTACTGTCCAAAAGCTAGAAATAAACCTGCAGGCTTGGACTTTTAATAATAAAGAAAATACATATTTGCAGTGAAAGGAAATGAGTTCCAGGAAAAGCTGAAATTAGGAGTTTTGTCTCTCAAGTGAATCCTCTTGTGAATCCACAAGAATCTTGTGAAACTTGTGAATCCTTTCTGGGTTTTAGTCCAAACTTCAAATGACCTGTCATAATCCCAAAAACAGAGTAATGAGGGCCACTAGCTACTTGTGATCTCAAGGAAATCCTTGAACATATAACAAAGGGGAAAAAATCACATAAGATGCCAAGCTGAAAAAAGGGTCCAAAATACACTGGAGAAATAATCCATTTTGAAACTGCTTTAACTGCCAGGCTCAATGCTAGGGAATTCTGGGAACTGTAGTTTTGTGAGACATTTAGCTTTCTCTGCCAGGGAGCTCTGGTGCCACAATATACTACAATTCCCAGGAGTTAGTAGCACGGAGCCAGGGTAGTTAAAGTAGTCTCAAACTAGATTATTTCTCCATTGTGTTTGTCCCAAGATTTTAGTGATGCAATCTGCATAGGAAAACAGAACCAGACAAAGAGCAGAAAGGACAAATTGGAATAACCTTTAAACTAAAATATTTGTAGCTATGTGACAGATGATCTAAGGAGGAGGGAAATAAGATAGAAGAGATTAATACAACAAGGGATGTTCAAATATTACATTCAACATGTGTATCATTGGCTGCAGCCACATTGCAGAAATAATCCAGGTTGAAACCACTTTAACTACTATGGCTCAATGATGTGAAATTCTTGGAACTTTAGTTTGTTGTGGCAGCAGAGCTCTGTGAAAGGGAAAGCTAAATGTCTCTCAAAACTACAATTCCCAGAATTCCATAGCATTGAGCCAGGGCAGTGAAAGTGGTGTCAGAGTGGATTATTTCTGCAGTGCGCATGCAGCCATACATGGAATCTCATGGAATCTTAGAGTTGGAAGGAGCCACAAGGGGCATCTAATCCAACCCCTTATCATGCAAGCATATCATATACAGTACATCTTTAGGATTCCTGAGAGATAGCCCTCCAACTTATGTTTAAGGGCCTTCAAAGAAGGAATGTTCACCGCCCTCTGAGGCAATCTGTTCCACTGTTAAGCAGGTCTTACAACCAAGATGTTCTTCCCAGTATTTACGTGGAACCTTTCTTCTCATAATTGAAGACATTGGTTGACATTCTAGTCCCTGGAGCATCAGAAAACAAGCTTGCTCCATCTTTCACAAGACATTCAGATATTCAGATGGTCATCTTTCAATCTTTCCTTCTCCCAGTGAAACATATCCAACTGCTTAAGGTGTTCCTTATCCTAGGTTTCCAGACCTTTGGTCATACTTTTTTGGATGTGTTCCAGCTTTCCAGTATCCTTCTTGTACCATCTGTGAAAACACCTACACAGATTGCTAATTTAGATACTTGTGCAGATTCGCACAACCATCTGAACAAGTTTACGTATTATTACAGAGATGAGAATTATTCATTTTCCAGAGAAAAAGTATGTTTCCTGGCAATTAGGAAGCCTCTTTGGTAACAATAATAAAGCAGTTATACTTTTGTGCAGATGTCTCCCAGTTTTCAAATGTCCTAGTGGACTTTTATGCAGCGAAAAACACAGATTATTTTTATTTATTACAAAGCCCTCCCACATTTTTTGCACAGAAAATGTTTCCTTCCAATATCTCTTCCAGCGGGCATACCCATCCGACCTCATTTAACCTCCCAGGGAATCAGAAATTCCCCAGAAACCTGATATGTTATGTTGTAATAATTGATTTTAATTGCGATATATTGTTTTAGTTATTTTATTGTATTAGATTTTAATATGCTGTGAGCCCGCCTCGATCTGCAGGGAGAGGCGGGAGATATTAAATATATATATATATATATATATACCAGAAATATGGGACGCAGTTTGCAAAAAGAAAAGAAAAGATAAAGAAAAAAGGAAGAACCCACATGTTTTTCTGTGCAGGAAAAAATCTGCAACATTTCAAGACAACAAAACACAGAGATAAAACAATGCAGAAGTACTTATTTTATCCCTCTCTGCCCCCAGCAGGGAGAAAACTGCAATGATTATTTGTCCTTCCATGCAAGGACAAAATAATTGAGGATTTACCTCCCTGTCATGTTCAGCATAACACATGAACACAAAGATGTTTGGGGGAACAAGAAGCTTAAAGTGAAGATGAGATGGAAAAGAAAGCTGTCAAAGAGGACAGTGCAATGGGCCAAAAACAGAATGACACAATATGCAGCTGGCATTCTGTATTGCAGTTTTGGATTTGTTACTTAGGCAGCATCTGCATTGCAGAAATAATCCAGGTTGACACCACTTTAACTGCCTTGGTGCAATGCTATGGAATTCTGGGAATCATAGTTTGCCGCACCAAAAGAGAAGACTAATTGTCTCACAAAACCACAATTTCCAGAATTCCATAGCACTGAGCCATGGCAGTTAAAGTTCCTGCTAGAAAATATTTTTGTGAGTTGTGTAATGTGGCATTACTCTATTCACACCCAGCTGGTGCGAGGGCACACTCAGCATGAAGTTCTTTGTATGTGTTTTGTGCTTGTGCTATGTTGGCACATGAAACAGCTAGGATCAAAGGGAGAGGAGAGAACCATGGAGTACATGTGCTTGGGCCTATCATGCTATTCTGAGCCAGGCAAGGAGTAGCACATTACCATTGTGACTCCTAGGCCTTCTTGTTGCATGACCCCTGCCAATGTGGCACAGCAGTATGGGACATGGATAAACTCCCCATCCTAATGAGTAAATTTTGCTGCCTGTCCAGCTGTCAAACCCCCCCCCCTTGGCTCTGAATTGCCATGTTGCCTGGTGCACTGGGTTTTATCCAGATTCTGGGTCCATTTACAAAGATTTCTCCCATCCCCATTTTGAGATTCAAGTGCCCCAGAACCACCTCTGTGACATCAATGGGACCAACCCCAAGACATCACAATGGTTCACCCTGTCATAAGGACCCAACTCTGGGTTTCTGATTTTGGTCTTGAAATCTCAAGGTATAAGATGTTGCTGAACTTGCAGCCCTAGTATGACAGTATTTAAGGCAGTGTGGAAAGTAAAAGCAGAGAGGCCAGCAAGGAGAACACTATTGTAGTCAAGTCAAAGAGAGTGAACAAAATGTTGGTAGTGTCTGAAGATTGTTCACTGAAGCTATAGTGTCAGACTCTGCAGGAGTACATTCAGATACATATGATGATCATCACACAGTGGCCTATGTCCTACTGGCATCTGATGCAAGCATGCATTCCTTGCTGAAGCGGGTTGACATTTTGGCACAGTGTGAAATGTCTGTATTCAGTTCAAGGTCATGGAAGTGAAGTTTCACATGAAGTGCTGTCACACATACAGTTGCATGTTGTTACCAAATGTAAATTGATCTGCTCCTGCAAAAACCAACTGTAATACCCCTTCAACTTGGCACTGGGTTGTGTATGGAGTTAGGCATTCCCTTATGAATAGCATTGCATATTCATACCTGCATTGGGTTCCCATATTCTAGATTCTACAACATTGTCCATTAACACAGGCACCATAAATGTAAAACTCTGCATAGGGCAACTCATACCACATAACACTGATGCAGGATCACTGCTACCAACTGCAACAGTGAGTTATGACTTGTATACAGAGTGTTTACATTGAAGCAGTTCACACATTCTCTGAGAGTTACTGAGTGCATCAGGCTTATGAACAAATGTAGATTTTCCCTCCAGTGACCATAACATCAAGTGATGTTACACAGTCACTCCAGATATAATACTGCTGGAAGAACTTTCATATATCCTCAAAACACAAATGTTTATCAATGACTGCATTCTGCACTCAGGCAAAGTAAGAGTACAAAAGCAAAGCCCGTGTATCTGTGAACCAGGTCACTGTGCAAATGAAATATCAAGGGACACATTGGTGCAGGACTTTCACCCTAATAGGTAGACAGCTACGATTTTCTCTTCCTGCACCTTTGGTTAAACAAGGAAGGCAAGTTTCACTGACCCATGTTCTCAAGGTACCTAGATCTTTTCCTGCTGAGAGGAGTCCTCTTCTGAGCAGTGAAGGGCAGTTAAGAGCATTTTCTTTGTCTTCCTTCCCTTGTGAACTACTTGTTAACATTTAATAGGTCTTGTTGTAAATCTGCATGAAGGGAAGACAAATGAATACCTTGAGGGTATTTTTGTAAGGTTAGCTCAAGGTATGTATGTGGCTACCACCAGAATAATTATACATTTAGCAAAGATACACATGAGATATAAGTAGATATTGATATAGTTATAAATACAGATATAGATAGTGTAGATATAAACAAGGCAGTATTTATTTTAGTATTCCAAAGGAGCTGCTGACTGCCAAAGTACAGCTGCTTCTGGAGAACAAATCAGCTTTTTTGAAATAGATGCCAGTCCAAACCAAATGTCATGGCTGTTCAACAGTCCAAGATGAGAACTCACAGATAAGGCATTCATTTTCTATGCAACTATCCAATGCATGAAAAGGGTAAAAATAAAACTAGCACTTCAGATTATTCAAGGCACTCCTTTGAATATGGAATGATGTTGAAACCACTAGCAACAGACAACCAGGTCTGCCCTCAATCTATCCAAAGTGATGAACCCTAGCCTCAAAATACTGTAGGTTCAGAACATTGGATTGTTCCTTTTAAATTAGGCTTAAAACCTTGAGTGGATTCACTGACCCTCTGATGTGGAAGGCACCTTCCACTACTAGTTGAAACAATCACCCAAATTCACCATGTAGAGGAGGTCAACCTGGGTCATTAGTAACCCTGCGGCTACCCTTTCAGTTTGTCTTTACAAGGGATATGGAAATCCCAATTCACACCACTGATTCTGATATTGAATGGAAGAAAAGAGTGGTATATAAAAGTATGATCTTGTATATTTGCCTCAAAATATTTGCCCGCATTTTTGCCTCCAAAATATCTTCACTAACCTTCTGCTTGTGAATATGTCCTCCTTTTGAAAATTTGGCTTTTTCCCAAGGGAAAAAAATAGATGTTCTGATGCATTAAAATGCATTAAAAGTGCCATTCCACTTTTACGCTTCATAGAATCATACAATTGGAAGAGACCCCCAAGGGCCATCCAGTGCAACCCCATTCTGCCATGCAGGAAGACACAATCAAAGCATTCCCAAAAGAGGGCCATCCAGCCTCAGTTTTAAAAAATTCAGGCTAGGACATTCCACCACAATCCAAGGCAGTGTGTTCCATTGTCAAACAGCTCTTACTGTCAGGAAGTTCTTTCTAATGTTGAGGTGGAATTTCTTTTCCTGGAGCTTGAATCCATTGTTCTATGTCCTGCTCTCTGGAGTGCCAGAAAACAAGATATTAGACATGACTATCATGTCACCTCTTAGCCTTTTCTTCTCCAGGCTAATCACACCCAGCTCCCAAATCCACTCCTCATAGGTCATGGTTTCCA
Organism: Urosaurus nigricauda; assembly: GCA_034509955.1. Taxonomy (NCBI): domain Eukaryota; kingdom Metazoa; phylum Chordata; class Lepidosauria; order Squamata; family Phrynosomatidae; genus Urosaurus; species Urosaurus nigricauda. Next base: position 8,164,706 of record JAOEGL010000004.1, read on the forward strand.
AACCTTTCACCATTTTGGTCACTCTCCTCTGGACACAGTCCATCTTGTCAATATCCTTCTTGAATTGTGGTGCCCAGAACAGCACACTTGCATCTTCAGATGTGTGATGGCTGGAATTAGCATCATTTGCATGAATCCTAGGCAAGTGGCCCAGTATCATTGTATGGGAGAATTAGGACACAGGTAGCTGGATTGGCTCACAAATGGAGGGAGGTTGGGCAGCTGATGGAGTAGAACAGTGGCTATCAACCTCTGGTTCTCCAGATGATTTGGACTTTAGATCCCATAATTTCTGACTGTTGGTCAAGTTGACTCGGGCATCTGGGAGCTGAAGTCCAAAACAAATGAAAAACCTAAGGCTGAGAACTGTTGGGGTAGAAGAATTCTATGTCCAACAAACTAGGACACAGTGTGAATGTCAGTGATACAGCAGTGTCACTGAGAAGTCTCAACAGATGGCTTCCTTCTTACTGGGGCAGAGAATCCACTCCAGGATTTAGTCCACAATTTAAAGGGGCTGAACCCTTTTAATGTTTGCACTACAACATGGAGTAGATTCACCACCTCACAGTAGCAGCCGATGGCTTCCATGTTTTGGGGGGAGGAAATTTGTTCCAAGTTGTCCTATAAACTTTATATAATCAACCCAAGGAATACCCAAGGTGCTTATTGTGTCCCTTTGTTTCTGACTTATAGCCATCCAAAGGCAAACTTATCATGGTGTTTTCTGAGGCAGAGAGTGTGTGACTTGGCCAGTATCACCCAATGGGTTTCCATGGCTGTGGAGATTCGGATCCTGGTTTCCAGAGCTCTGGAAGAGCTCTGGCCCAAAGCTCAAACCACTATGCCATGCTGGCTCAACCAAGTACCCAAGATACTGAAATCTATTCCTAAAACAGTTTCAATACCTTGTCTACCTTCTTTATAATAAAGTAAAACCTAGATTGGATTCACCATTCCACTGAGATCAGAGCCATCAGTTGCTACTGCTGCTAAAGCTAAGAAGCTCTGGGGCAATGCCAAGATGAGACACCGCCTGGAAAGGCTTGGGTATGCTGCCTTGAATTGCACATTGAAAGAAAAGGGTGTAAATGTCATAAACAAATGAACAAAGTAGTTCATCAGCCCAGGACTGTGTTCTACTTCAGGATTTTGAGAGCTGATGATCCCTGCTCTTAAGAAAGAGCATTCCCAGATTCCCAAGAAATTCAGAACACAATGGCAGTTTTTAGAGCAATGCTGTCAAACTACTCTACCTAGGGCAGCAAAACACCTTGAGCCAGTCCAGAGAAGAAGGGTCTAGCTGTCTCCTAGCAACCATGCATTTTAATTTTAAAAACTTGACTAGTAATCATAAAAGGCTAGCCATAGATCTCTTGCATAAGTTGAATAAGAAGACCATCTACCAATACCTTTCCTCCTCCCAACAAAAGCTCTTGGGCAAAAGAGAAAAAAGCACTCATGTCTTAGACTCAGATTTTCTTTAGTAGTTGTTTGTAATATATATTTATGTAAGGGCAACTACATCAGAGTTATCACATGCCAGAATTGTACTGGGGCAGAGGCATCACTAGCGGGATTTGGGAAATATGGGCCACACCAGATGACACCCTAAGGGTGGGTGGCACCACTGCTCCCCAGGTTTATGTATTTTGGCAGAAATGGACTGTTGTATTCACTGTGTTCCTTTTAAACCTGGAGCTCAGTGGAAGAGAAGGTATCAGAGGTGTGAGGTTCAATGGATGAAGAAATTAGAGATTTCAGGATCTGATCTGTTACGCTTTCTTTTCTTTTTTCTTTTTAGTATCTAGTCATACCTTGTCTTTTTTCATTGTACTATTTTACTCTTTTAATTTTTTCTTTAAAAACAATAAATCTTGCCAAATTTTCACTTTAATTGTGTGAAACTATATAACTGTGAATACATTTAGGCTGTGCTTATATTACTGTAATTTAAAGGCATCATTTTAGTTTTGCTAGTTCTTTATGTCACAGCTACTGTCATTATATTCAGTGATATACAGGAATTATGATTTACAAGTAACATTAGCACAAAAACATTATACTCAAGGTTCTGTACACTGTATGGGAGGAGATCAATTGGGGGGGGGGGTTTGACATCAAGAGTTATCACACCGCATGATGCCAACCCTAGTGACACCATTGTTTGGTTTCACCAAACTGATCAACCAAGGATGTGACAATGCCTCATGCTCACGTATTGAACAATTGCTATGATGCTTGCACATGCCTGATTCTTGTGCAAACTTCTAGAAAGAGTAACTTCTAACAAAACACTATTTACACCAACTGAAGTCACAAAATTACTTCACTCATCTCTTTCCTAGGAATCATTGACAGGACAAAATTACAGCACTGTTATTTCACTTACGCTGCCAAGGCTACATCCTATAGAATCCTGTGGTCTGTAGTTTGGTGGTGCAAATTCTAAATTTGTTATTGTGTGCCTTCAAGTTGTTTCTGACTTATGGTGATCCTAAGACGACAGGGTTTTATGAGACTAAGAGTGTGTAACAGCTGAGTGGGGAATCAAACCCTGGTCTCTTGCATTCAAACCACTATACCATGCTGGCTATCTAGGAGCACCAGTGTGTATGCATAATAACAGAATTGTGGTTGTTGTCATCAGAGTGAAATGGGAGTACCCCCTAAATTGCAAACTTCAGGATTCCACAGGATATTTCCATGGAAATTACAGAGGAATCATAATACTGTAATTCTGTACTGTGAAAGGTCCTCCTATTAGAACTTGGGACATTGATTTTTTTTTGAACTCCCAGAATCCCCCAGGTAGCATAGGTAGTCGAGGCAGCTCCCAGAATCCCCCAGGTAACATAGGTAGTGGAGGCCTCTGGGGGCTGGGTTTTGGGACCATGACTGGAAGATTCTGGGACAAAGTTACTTTTCCATGCTCTGATCTTGGTGCTTTCTGCCCAGCCTGTGAGTTTCCCCTACAGAAGCAGTTGAACATTTTTGCCTCAAGTGGAACCATGTTCAGTTCAAGTTTGTGGAAGCAAAGTTGTTGTTCATGTGCCACCACTGCCAAGGACTGCAACTAGGGGTGGCTATTCTGGATGTTTTAATTGTCCATTGTTTTGGAAAGGATATTCAAGGAGTACAGGTTGAATCTCCAAGATATTTCATTATGTACAGAATATGCAAATATTCCAGGATCCAAAACATTCCTGGTCCAAAGCATTTCAGATAAGGGAAATTCATTCTGTAGTTTTAATCTGTTTTTAAAATTCTTTTTATTTCTGCATGTAATGTTTTAAATGTTATTATCCATTGTACATTGTCTCAGGAGCCCTAGTGGGCTGAGAGATGATAGGTGAATGCTGTATATCATTCATTTTTCTCGAGCCATTTTATATATAATAATATATAATATAGATTTATTTCTATCCCGCCCAATCATGGGGAATCCGGGCAGGTAACAACAGTAAAAAAGATACAGTACAAAAAATTGCATGTTTTATTGTTTTATTCTACTGCTTTTAATCTTATCTTAGTTTAATTTAATCTTAAGGGGTGGGAGGGGGATTGGGTTGTTACATTTTAATTGCACTTCTTTTTTAAATGTTGTACCCTGCCCCGATTGCTCACCCAGAGGGGCGGGATATAAATAAATATTTATTATTATTATTATTATTATTATTATTATTTATAAATAAATAAATGTGGGTATGTATTTAGTTGTGTGGTTCAGGTGCACAACATTATTACCATATATACTTGACTGTACGTCAATCTCATGTATAAGTCGAGGGTAAAATTTAGGAGCATATAGCAAGGGATCTAAAAGATGAAGCAAAGGAAAACAATACCAAAGAATTACAAAATTCCAGCAGCCATAACTCTTTGTGCTCACTCTTAAAGCTGGATGGATGAGAGAGAAAAATGGGGTCAGTGCTTCCAGGACAGATTGTACTCTTGCCTTTCACAAGGCAATAGTTGCTTCTTTTAAATAAGAGTAAAGATACAATACTAACATTGACTAACATTGACCTCTGGATAAGTCAATTTAGGTTTTTGGGGTCAATTTTTTGACCTAAATTTCTAGACGTATACCTGAGTATATACAGTATTCAATATAATAATAATAATAATAATAATAATAATAATAATAATATTTATTTCTTACCCGCCCCTCTGTAAAACAATCGAGGCGGGGTACAACAAGGTTAAAAACAGATTACAGATTAAAATAATTCAAGAATTCCATCCCAACCTCCCCCCCCTTAAAATAGGATTAAATATAAGAGGTGTCCAGCACAATCCATGCATGCAAGGATTTATACTATGCTATTCCAATATTGGATCTCAGCCTGTAACACACACACACTTTCCTTCATAAGCCACATTTGTTGCTGATGTTGTGTCTTTCTCTTCTGTCCTCAGAAAATGAGTTCCGAGGCAAACTGCTGAGTCAAAAGTGGACCCGTGGAGAAAAGATCAGCAGTTGTGAGACAACAAAAAGCCTCCACAGCAGGCACATCAAGGTGAGAAGACGGGGCCCTTCCTCTCAAAGTGAAGTGATGTTAAAAATGAAATAAATTCAGAGTGTCATGAGATATACCATGCTACCTTGCACAGCCAGTAGCTGGAGGTTTAGGTGATGTAGATGGGTTTCAGAAAGAGAAATCTTTGAGAAAAGAGATAGGTCTGTTAATAGCTATCAGCCACAGCAGCTAAACAAATCCTCCATATTCATTAGCAGTGTATCTCTAAATACCAGCCACAGTGGGAAGGGTTGGTATGTTCTTTGCTTTGAGGGCCTAGAAGCTTTTGGTTGCAGGTTTTTGAGACATGATAGAAGCTCAAGTAAACCTCACAGTGATTCTTTGGCCAGCTGTCATTTCCACACACAACCTGGATGTGCACACACAATTGTTTGAGCATTTTCCTTTGTTTGTAGACTACAGTTTCCAGAATCTGTTGGCTGGGAGATTCTGGGAGTTGTAGTCCCTAAAAGGGTCCTCCCAGGCTGGCAGAAAATCCACTCATCTCTTTCCCTCTGTTGATCTACTTCCTCAGATGCATTGGGTAAAATTTCACTCCATGCATCTGAGGAAGTAGATCTATGTGTACAAGAGTGTGTGCTGCACTTCTTTTGCTCAGTTAATCTCAAAGGTTCTGCAAGATACCTTTGCATACTGACATTCTAGACTAGCATGGTTATTTTTCTGAATTCTCCTTCTTTTGTCAAGTCCATTAAGGGTTCCAAAGAGAAAGAAGTTAAAATTCCATGCCCAGTTGCCTGGGAATATGTCCCATAGAACTCCATGTGCCTCACTTCTGAATCAACATGCTTAGTAGTGTTCTTGGAAGGATCTCCTTTCCTTTTTCTAACATTTGCATCAATTTGATACCAATGTCTTTTTTTCTCGTACATTGGGGGTGGAAGAAATGCAACCCTTGGCATCTTTTTCATGAAATAATTGTCATTGTCATCGTCATCAGCACCATCATGGTCCCAAAGTAAGGCAAAAGCTCATCATCATCATCACCACCATCACCACACCACAACCATCAATACAGCACCATCAATATACCTGGCTCTGTACAAAAATAAAGCAATAAAAACAGGTATCCCTGGCAAAGGAATGTGATCTAATTAAAAGAGAATATGAGAGAAGGAAGGAACTAGCACAAACAAGCTGGCATCTGCATCACTGAAATAATACTGTCTGACACCTATTTATTTCCTATGGCTCAGTGCTGTGGAATCTTGGGATTTTTAGTTTGTTGTGGCACCAGAGCTCTCAGTCAGAGAAAGCAAAATATGTCACAAAACTACAAATCCCGAAATCTCATAGCACTGAGCTATGGCAGTTAAAATGGTGTCAAACTGCATTATTTCTGCAGTGTAGATTTAGACTTAAGTAGCCAATCTATGGGCAAATCCAAATATACAAAATTGCAAGGGCAAAATTATCTCAGCGCTCCAGAGGCCTCAGAAAAAAATGGGTTTAATTGAAATTTTAAAAGAACAATTGAAAGTGCAGCCCACTGATGTTCAGGGAGACAATTCTAAAGTTGAAAAAGGAGGAAGCCCAGGTAGAGAGTCCAAATCCCTCCAGTCAGGAAAGAAACATTCCTGATTCCCACAACAAAATCAGATTTCTGGCCAAAATAGTTTTTCCTTCCCTTGGCAGCATGAGAAGAAAAGGGGAGGGGGTAGAAGTGGCAAAAGAGGTGAAAAGAAAAGAAAGTGCAGAAAAAAGTGGTTAGTAGAAAGAGGAAGAGAAAATGGGGTGTTTCGATAGCTGTGAATCCATTTTGGATTTTAGTATGAATTGTAAAGGTGCTATTCAAAGTGCTGAACCAGTTTTGAAGGTAGGCTTCTAGTTCTTGGACAGCCCTCATAAAGTCAGGACTAAAATCCAGAGCAGATTTTCCACCATCCTCCAGATGCTTCAGGCTGTTCTTTTCCTTCCTATCCTCTCTATAGTTAAGCCCAGGCACTATGACACTAGGGATGTTGCTTGGAAAATCCCTAGGATCATAACCAAAGATCTTTTGCTTCCAAGTAAAAAGAAGCACAATAATTATCAAGGAGACAAGCTCTGAATTGTGGAGTTAATTCACAAAGGGCTTCCTCCTCTCCCAAAGACAGAGGAGGAAGCTCCTGACCTGGCAGGTGAAAATCAGAGATGCAGTTGCAAGTTCAATGAACTCCATTCACGATGAAGGAAGCAAGCCTAATTAAAAGTCCTAGTGAGAGGGAAGTATGTTAAAGAAAGAAAGTGGGTGGTGGTGTTCGGACACAGGAGGGTATTTAAGGAAAGGGATCCAGCTGCAACTTTTTCTTTCTTATTTTTCTTTGAAAGGGAAAGGAAAGACGGAACTGTCAAAAGTTCAGGCGAAATTCTCTTGCCAGGAGATCAGGGGAGGCTTTTATGGAGGGATAGCTTCCGGCCGAGTCTTGGTCCTGCTGAAACAGGGTGGCTTGTGTCCCCCGAGTAACAAGGCTTCGTCTTATGAGGGTAGAGACAGGCTCCGTTTAAGGCAGCTGAGCCAGCCTCTGTCCAAACTCCATCTGCCAGTTACACAGTGGCAGCAACAGCCAAACAGGGCTTCTCTTCAACTTGTTCAATCCAAACTCTAAAATGTCCTCTGACACTTGAGTTTGTTTGAGAAGGGGCCATTTTGCCAGGTGTGGCTTTTGCCATCATAGTTCTGCATTGACCGGAGAAGCGGCACCTGGAGGAATTCTCCTTTCAGCACAACTCTCAAAGTTACAGAGCCCTCTCAGTGTATGGACCCACTCCCTCACACCCACAGTATTTCACCAGCACTGGAAAGCCAAAGAAGAGTTATTCAGATGGAAGAGAATTGTGTTAAGGTCACTCAGTGAAAACCTCCATTTCACCCAGGGTCAACTGGTGGCTTCCTTCTCAGTGGAAGGGTGTGCTTTGGGTTTTAATCTAAACTTTACAGGACCTGTTCAGACTTTGCAGATAGGTTCTGCAAACCTAGCAAACCCCCAAACCTTGAAGTGTAAACTAAAACCTGGTCTTGATTCCCTCTTCCATTCGCTTGCCAGCTGCTGCTGGTTTCACATCTCCTGAAAGTCCTTATAAGACAATGCTCACCTTGCCTTAGAAAACTGCACTTTTAAAATCATACAGATGAACATGCATACACACATCGTAACAAAACAAAACAAAAAAAACACAACATAAAGACAAAATACAAGACAGAAAATGGGGAAAAGACTGCAGTAACAAAAACAAAACATATTTCATATTCAGTATAGTGCCATTCTTTGCATCAATGTAAAAGGAAAAAAATAGACTCAAAAGACATTACCATTAGTGTTGCTGTTGTTGTTCTGTGCTCCAAGCTGTTTCTGAATTTCTTGGCAAAGGGAGTTGCCATTGTCATCCTCTGAGGCCAAGAGCATGTGGTGTGCCCAAGGTCACCCAGTGGGTTTCAATGGCTGAGCTGGGATTTGAACTCTGGTCTGGAGTCCTAGTCTTATGCTCAGACCACTACACCATGCATACAAATAATAGATCTTAGCAGTTAAATATATTACATATACTTCCTTCTTATGTCTGGTAGGTTCCAACTCCTCCTCCTCCTCCTCCTCCTCCTCCTCTTCACCACTATTCATTTATATCCTGCCTTTTATTGTTTATTTCTGTCAGGTCAACAAGACTGCATAGGCCACATTACCCTCATGATTTCTCATCTAGCATCCTGAACAACAGTTTCTCAATTCCAGGCAGTTTTGAGTTCTGTGTAGGCCAGAAGGCTCATGCCTTTGTGTCACACTGCCCTCATGCTTAAGTCGAGTTCTCATCCCGAGCAGTAATTTCTCAGTTCTAAGCAATTTGGAGCTCTGCTAGACTAAAAGACTACATAGGACACACTGCCCCCATGTTTTAGTAAATTTCTCATCTAGCATCCTGAGCAATAGTTTCTTAATTTCAGGCAATTTGGAGCTCTGTGCAGGCCAGAAGCCTGCATGGGCCACATTACCCACATGCTTAAGTAGATTTCTCATCTGGCATCCTGAGCTGAAGGTTTCTCAGTTCCAGGCATTTTGGATCTCTGTGTAGACCAGATGCTTGCATGTCATTGTGTCATACTGCCCTCATGCTTAAATATCAGCCCTGGCAACTGGCACACAGACCCATTGTAATGCTTTGTCACAGCTCTTCTGATCTGCTCCTCTCTCACGGAAAGAAGCTCTCTCTATTGCATGTAGTTAAATGTTTCATTTGCGCCCTTCACTTCTGCAAATGAAAACTGACAAGCCAACTTCATTAGGGTTGTTTATTACACAGCAGTAATTTTTAATTTGAAGCCTTGGGAGGAGTGAATGGTAACCTCTGGTATTCCAAAAATATATATTAGGAATCATGCTCCCAGGATGCAAAGCTGGTGAAAACCACACACATGCCACATTGACAGAGCCTTTTCCTACACAACAGTGAAGGTCGAGGAGGGGGATTAAAACAGCAAACTGCTAGTTAATTCAGCTGTGAATGAGACTCAGAAGGGGTGGGTTGTCAGGAAAACTTAGATCAAGCAGCTGGGAAGACCCTAAAGGAAAAAAGAATCAGGGCAGGGGGAGGAAATTCAAAAGATATCTATGCAACAGTGGCTAGGAGCTATAAAACTGATGTGCAAAAGCAATGTCGTTCCATGCAGGTTTATAAAATACAACCTGCTTCGTCAAAAATCCTGCATGTTACAGCTAGTGGTAAAATCTCCTTTTGCTATGGCTCATCCCTGTTCCCTTCCTCTGAATTTCTTTGTTGTTGCTGTTCTCTGCCTTCAAGTCATTCCTCACTTTTGGGGAGCCTGTCATGGGGTTTTCTGGGGCTGAGAGTGTGCGATTCACCCAAGGTCACCCAGCAGATTTTCATGGCCCAGCATGGACTCAGACACTGATCTCAGAGTTGTAGTCCACTGCTCAAACCACTACACCACACTGGATTCTTTATGGAGTATCCAGGACTGAGAAGTATAAATCAAACCCCTGAGCTAACAGGATGCAATGAGAGGAGGTCAAGTGGTGGCAACAGAGATATTTCCATGCTACGTACATGTGCAAATACAGAAGGTAGTGTGCAAGGGTAAGACAGGAACTGAGGGTGAAGCAATTGCTGGACTGGATGCCCCTTGTGGTCTCTTCCAACTCTATGATTATATGGCTAGAAAGCATACTTTGTGACCCAGCCATGGTCTAACTTATATAAAATGTCAAAATTATAGTTTGCTTTGGATTTTTAAATATATATATATATTCAAGCTGTGAATAGTTGAATCTGTGGGTACAGAATCTGTGGATACGGACAACTGGCTGCATTGTTATATTTATTTATATTCCACTTTTTCCCCAGTCCAGGGCTCAAAGCATTTTACAGAGATTAAAACAGACAGAGCTTTGAAAACAGCATCACAAACATGTTAAAAATAAAATCAAACTTCACATATTATGTATAGAGATCTTGTAGCACCTTTGAGACTAACTGAAAGAAAGAAGTTGGCAGCTAACTACAAGATCTCTCTACATACTGCTTCAACAGGCTAACATGTCTATATCTTTGAATTCTTCACAATTTATATAAATATAAACTTTATATTTTTAAAAAATAAAGTTGAAAGTGTGACCCATACTGAAGGTTTGGCTACAGAAATTTCCTTTAAAAGCTGGAGATTGGTCAGAAGTCTGATCTCCAGAAGCAGAATCTAGAACCATCTCAATTAATTTATGATACAAAAGGTTTAGTGTTTTTTGTACCATCAGAAAGTGTTGCCACTGCAAATCCAAAGCCATTTTGCTACCTCTCCATACCCCTTTCCTTTCCTTTCCTTTCCTTTCCTTTCCTTTCCTTTTGAAGGAGTGATCACACCCTCAATTTCCTTTCTACATTTTTCAATTACAAATGAAGAAAGATGATGCTGAAAAGAGAGTAAGCCACAGCTGCTGATGTCCATCAAAAGGAGGTAGTAACCTCCATGCTGAACAATAATTTTTTTTCTCAACCCTCTTCTGTTCCCTAGCTCTCTTTATTTGTTCCATTTTTTAAAAAAAAAATTATCTGCATGAAATCCACATTGTCCAGACATGCTTGAAAACTAACAGAATGTTTGCCAATTTCCCTGGGAAAACAGACAAAATAAAGAAAAGGAAACCATCCTCGATTTCCTTTGGGGGGGGGGCATTAGCCATCCAGCGATCAAAAATATTAATTCTGTTGTGAGGCGTGCATCGGAAGGCATTAACTCGAGTGAACACAAGGAACGGCATATTTGAAAGGCTCGTAAATGTAATGAAGTCCTTTTGACACCTGCTCCTCTCCACACTTTAAATGTGAGCCATCAGTCCAGAGGGAATCAAGGCTTTAAAAATAGAAATTATAGTAATTGTCTTCTTGGGTTATTGGGAAGGTTGTAATAAACGTGGGACTCATAAGGCAATGGCATCGCAAGACCGGGATGCATAAATTGACAGGAAGCATAAATTACCCCTGTTTTTTATTCCATTCCCTTCCCCCTCTCCAATGGCCCCACAAGCAAATCACACAGTATAAATCATTCTGTGTTAGTGCTCACATTACAGGGAGGAGGGATATTATGCATGGAAATTCCATCTGAGACACGGGTTCACGAATGACACTCTGAGGTTCTTTGTTATCCATCAGCGATCAAAACAAAAACAGCTTCTGGGAACTCCTGCACCCATGAGTTTTTCTCTTGTAAAATGTAGGAGAAAGGGGACCAACCTGGTCCTAGAAAAAGAGAGGTCTGTGAACATGAGGAAGGCCTTTTATGGACCCTGGTCGCAAATGTATTTGAAAGAGTTCTGGACTGGTTTCATGGCTTTCTGCCAAAGAATGCTGGGAGTTGTAGATCAGTAAAGGTGGAAAACTAGAGGCTGACACTGGCTAAAGCAGCAGTGAAACCACTTGAAGGTATTCTAGTTTTTAATTTGTTGTTGTTGTGTGCCTTCAAGCCTATTCCAACTAATGGAAACCATAAGGAAAACCTGGCACAGGGTTTTCTTGGCATGTTTCTTCAAAGATGGTTTGTTCTTGCCTTACTCTGAGGCTGAGATAGTGTGACTTGCCCAGTGGATTTCCATGGCTGAGCAGGGATGCAAACCCTGTTCTACAGAGTCATCGTCCAATTACTGGCTGAGCCCCATTTCCCCAAATTGTTTCAGCACCATGGATAGCTCCTTTAAAGTCTAAAACTACATCCCTGACAAGGAAGCTTTCAGCTGCCGCTTTGCCCTCCTTGGAGGCTGTCAGTTCCCAGGAGTGCCCAGGAGGAGGGAATAAAACCCATTTAACTTTGTATTTTGTGGAAATGCTGAGAACCAACATGTCAAAATAGCCTTCCTTTCCCTCTCCTCCCCCCCTCTGCCACCTCATTGAAGAACAACTGATCACATGGCTGGCAGCTGGCACTGAGTCATGAGTCTGTGCCAATGGGACAGCATTACGCTTTGTTTTTATTAAGACACTCTGCCAGCAAAGAGACAGTGAGGGGAAGCAGCGTGTGCCATTCCATGAGGCTTGCGTTCCAGCTGCTGCCCTTGGCCTGCCCATTTTCCCCTCGCCATCACCCCCCCCCCCCTTTTCTCTCCTCCTTTTTTTCCCTTCTGTTTTATTCCACATCATTTTTCTGCACTTCTGATCACTCGGAGGAATTCTGGCAGCATACAGAAACTGTTGGCCAGTGCTTCATGTGGGGGATACTAAGATGGACCCAGGTCCCACCTGTTAGTCTCAACTGGAGAGGACATTGATTCAATAGAGTCAACACAATAATCAATAATCAGCAGGGAAATCAGTGAATTAACGCATAACTAAATCCTATCAATTCAATAGGTCTATTCTATTTGGGGACTAATCACAGGATTCACACCTCAGCCTTTTTTCACAGAACACCTGTTTTAGGGTTTCATTTCTTCCCTTCAAATTTGTGTTTTCCCTCCTTCTTACCAGATGTTACAAACCACACATCATGCTTGTATGATGCAACATTCCATGGCAATGTTTGCTAAACTACCAGGTGAACCCATTTTCTTTCTGATCTGACACATTGGACCCCGGATCTTTCTTATCCACCGAAAGGTCTTGTTTTCTAACAGCTGGGCTCAGATTAGTTTCACCAACCATCCTTTCCCTCTATGGACCTTATCAGATGGGAGGAATTTCTCTTTATTGCGAATGGAGCCAATTGGAGCTAATTCGAATTCATGTGAATTCGCTAGTTTAGCAAATTTACGTTAATTCCAATTGCATTCAGAATGCATTCAGAATGACTTCCCATTACCCCAAAATGACCCCCCATTGCTTGAAATTGCGTGAGATGCTTTAATTCACAATAACGTAAAACCCATGATTGCATTCAGAATGACTTCCCTTTTGCCTGAAATTGCATGAGATACTTTAATTCTCAATAACATGAAACTCTGATTGCATTCGGATTGCCATTAGATTATACTTCCAATTTCCATAATCTGATAAGGTCCTAAGTAACTGATCCATTTCCATACAAAGATCTCTGGTGTAAGGAGGAATTGTGACAGGGATCCTTCTTCTGGTTGTCTAAGGTTGAGAGAGGAAGGCAGTGGCAAACCTCCTCCAAATAAATCAAAACAAACACATTGTGTTGGTTTGAGTGCTGGACTACAGCTGCACTTACACTGTAGAAATAATGCAGTTTGATACCACTTTAAGTGATGTAGTTCTATCCTATGAAATCCTAGGATTTGTAGTTTTGCAAGATCTTTAGTCTTCTCTGCCAAAGTGTGCTGTTCCATGACAAAGCTACAAATCCCAGGATTCTCTAGGATGGGACCATGACAGTTAAAGCGTGTCAAACTGCATTATTTCTACAGTACAGATGCACTCTAGGACTCTGGGAGACCAAGGATTGAATCTTTGCTTAACCATGGAAATTCACTAAGTGGGGGGATCCTTGCACAAGTCACACATGAAGCAATGAGAAGCCCCCTCAGAATAAATCTTGCCAAGAAAGCCTTGTTATAGAGTAGTCATAGGTTGGAGTTGACATGAAAGTTCATAGCAGCAACAATCAACAGATTTGCTTTCCTTGACTTCCTGAAGGTCCTGCTGGGGATGGATGCTGTTCCCTTGGACCCAGCTGTGCAGTGGCACCGGACACAGTCCCATCCAGCCCGACAGCTACACATTAATAGTGGAAATGCACTTTGTTACCATCCAGCCTCTATTGAGCAGTCAAGGAAAAATCATTGCACAAGCAAGTAGTGGATACATCCTTTTACAATGCCCAGGAAAATACTTGCAATAATAAAAGCATAAGCCACCAGCTCCAGACTTTTTTTTTCTTTTTCTTTTTTCTTTTGCAAGGGTATTTACAGAAGAATAGACAATACAGATGAAATTAACTTTCACAAATATGTCAGATTTTCTTTTCAGATATTGAGCTTTAAACCTGAAATTCAGATTTGCTTCCTGATTGCAAAATTTTCTGTGAAAATTAAACATTCTGCTACTCCTTTTAAAACCAGAAACAAGAAGCAGATTCATTGGCATTCACTGATATTTTAGTTTATTTTTCAGACATGGAATGTAAAATCTCTTCAGCTGTCAGCTGTCAAATGTAGAACAGCATTACATGCCTAGTATCGTATACTGTCAAATATCAAATATTGAAATCAAATATGGAAGCCAAACATGTGGTGTTGAAATTAAATCTCAGGTGTCAAAGGCATATATCAAATATTTGGGCAATATTCTGCAAACATCACCATATTTAGAGAGTAACTTCATTTCAGCTTTAGTTGTTGGCATTTCTTTGGTACAAGATGTTCTTTGGGGGAGAAGAAATAATCATCCCTTTATTTCCATTATGGATCTGCATTTCAAGTCTATGTCAGGTTATAGTGAAGGCATTTCCAAGTGAAATTTTTGCATTCTTTGTAAAATGTTTCACAGCATTCTGCCCCGCACATCTCCCCACTCATCTGTATTGCACTTCATTATGTGATTAGATTTAATTAATAAATGCACTCACAGCATACCAAAGTTATAAACATGGGCTGGTATCCTCTTAGTCATTTATCATGGCATAGCTTAGACTTACAATTTCATAACTGTTTCCTATTCAGATTTATTATTGTGGATCATAAATCATAAATGCCCCTGAAATTCACCTTAAAGGCCAGTCAACCATCCCAAAATATAGGGTTCTGCAGTGCTGGCAAGTGGGATATTTCTGGATGAGGTGACCAGGTCCTTCCTTTGTGTCACATTGTTACCTGATAGCAGGAAAAAGCTGGTCAAGTCATCTTACAGGAAAAGCGATTCCATTTAAATGTTAGGAAGAACTTCTTGACAGTAAGAGCTGTTCAATAGTGGATCATGCTGCCTTGGAGAGTTGTAGAGTCCCCTTCCTTGGAGGTTTTAAAACAGAGAATGGATGGCCTGCCATCAGTAGTGCTTTGATGTAGATTCCTACATGGCAGAATGGAGTTGGACTGGATGACCCATAGGGTCTCTTCCATAAATTTTATTATTCCATGATCCTTAGCACCCCAATTACCAGCACCATAGATCTCCATTGCTTGGGCCAGCTGATTGGTTTTAAAGGTGGGTTTCAGGGATCCGATCAGGAAATAAAGCATAGCTACAGTGCTGTGTCTTCCTGCATGGCAGGAGGTTGGATTAGATGGCCCTTTTGGTCTCTTCCAGCTCTTAGATTCTATGATGGTAGGATTCACATTCATTGTGCAACTCTGTCTCCATAATCCCACATAGGGCTAAAATGCCAAAACACTTAATTGGAGAACTTATACATGCATAAGACACCAACAGGATTCCAACCTTACTAGTCTTATTAGCCTTCATCGTTTTTGCTGTAGAAGATTTACGCAGCTACCCACATGCACCCATTCCCACTTAATTCTAAGTGTACATCTTTCTCTCCTTCATGAGTCCCAAGATTCCAGGGAAAAAGCAGAAAAGATCATGGAAACATAAGGAGGCTTCCACCAGGCTTAGAACATGCTTCAGAACACCCTGGTTGATTCAAGGGTTTTCTAGCATCAAATCTCTTTTCACAGACAAATAAAGATTTTTCTGTTTCAAATGTAGGCATTTGATGAGTGACTATATAAGGCCTATCTCACCTAAGCAATGTGCTGGATCCCGCATTTCATTGTTGTGCTGGTGTGTGTGTTTTTCTACTTACATATGTTTTAATCTGGTTTAAATTTTTTATTGTTTACTCTTGTTTTAACATTTTTTTCTTGTGAAATTTTAACAATGAGTTTTTTTAAAACAACAACAACAACAACTTGTAAGTCACTTTGAGTCCTGAATTGGAAAAAGGGCACGATAGAAATAAATAAACAACAACAACAACAACTCATGGCCTCCTTTAGAAAAGTGGCTCATAACCTTTGACCCACCAGTTTTAGACTTCAACTCCTAGAAAGCATCAAAAGTTCAAGACTGCTGCCTTAGTGGTCCTGTTGATATGTAATATGTTCCCAGATGTGAAATGTATACAAACTACTGGCCTAGAGAATACAAGCATTGAGAATTATTATTTTTTCCATTTTGGAACACTGATTTGGAGACAAACAGAACTTCATAATGAAACTGTTCCCCCGAGTGGTTTGCCAGGTAGAGGTGTTGCCACACAGCAGGGTATCAAGTGGCAAACAAGTCCACTGCCAGCTCCTATGAAACTGCGCCAACACGGTGGTCTTCATGTTTATTAGCTGTGCATTGAAGCAATTTTTCAGATGGTTCACAGCTTAGATCTTTCCCGTCTCTTTTGTGCATGGTTTCCAGGGGCCCATTAGCTTTGATTGCAAATGGTTTTCATTAACTAAAATGCTAATTCCGTTGTTGTTTGATTCCAGATGAGTTTAGAGAATGACGATAAGCGAGCACGCACACGATCAAAGGCAATCAGAGGTGAGCACTTTGTTATTTTATCCCCATGTGGAATTATGTACTCGGAGAACTCATCCCAAGCAATGTTACGTCCAAAACACACTGCAGAAATAATCCAGTTTGAGACCATTTTAACTGCCCTTTCTCATTGTTAGGTATTTCTGGGAAATGTAGTTTTGTGAGATTTAGCCTTCTCCATTAGAGAGCTCGGGTGCCACGATAAACTACAATTCCAAGGATTCCCTAGCACTGAGTCAGGGAAGTTAAAGCAGTCTCGAACTAGATCATTTCTGCAGTGTGTTTTAGACCTTAGTCATCTAAATGTATTTATCTTGAAGGCCAAGGATCTTCAGTTTTCATACCTATCCCTGTGAGCATATGCATTTTTTGTGTTTAGATGGCACACACCAGAGATGGCTGCTGTGGATAGCTAGAGACAAACCCCACAGCACCAACACCCAAAGTTACTATGTCCCCAAATGTTCTCTAGGGGGCATAAAGGACATTTTTGCCACGTTTGTGAGCCTTCATAGACATTTTAGGGCTAGAAGAGGCTTTTTTTTAACAAGAAGTGATGAAAATCACTTCTTCTTCACTTCGTCTTTCAAAAATGCTTTTCCCAGGAATAATTGGTCTAGAAGGTAAAATGTGGTGGAAATGCCCCACCATGTTTCTTAGAAGGCATTTCCAAGCATACATACATACATACATACATACATATGGATATGTTTGCAATTTGTTTTCACTCCTGAGTGCCCAGGCCCACCAACCATAGTGAAAATACCTTCCACATGCCTAGAGGGAATTTGGAGGTTTTATAAATCAAAAATGATTTCAAACTGAGACCTAAGAAAATGACTTTTTGCAACAAAAAAATCCCACCCCACCAGGGTCACAAAAATGTTCCATGGGCCACACTTAGCTCACCCATGATGTATTCATACACATCTTCGCCAACTTTTTCCAGGAGATCTTGTCATCTCAAGACTCACTTGGTCAGTTCGCCACTGTTCATTTCCAATCTACCATCTGATTCTTCCCTCTTCCACCACCATCCCTTCTTGTTCCTGAAAAGGCAGCCTTGCATACACCGCTTCATAGAAATCTTGATAGCTTCAGATCACTTTTATCGCATGTGCTCGGCCTGAGGCTTTGAAGTCAAACATCTGAGGGAGCCAGACAGAGGCTGTACATGTTGCCGAAGCAAACAAGGCTGTCTTGGGAAAGGGGCTTGAAGACAAATGACTTGTTAATTCAAAGCTTGATTGCTATTTATTTTCTGACTTTGAAAGCAAAATGCCTCTGTGCTTTTCACCTAGCAGAAGGAAGGAAGGCTGACATATAAGACCAGGATGCCAGGTCCTCGCCTTGAACATTTTCTTAAAAATGTCTCTCAACATCTGAAATCTAAATGACGATGTTTAAATTTGCCTTCTTTTCTTCTGATTGAATGGCTTGTGATATAAATAAATGGTAGGGTGGGGAAAATTTGGTTTCAGACATGTGTGTATGTAATAGTTGAATAAAGCGAGTAAACACTGCTGTTTAGAGATAGTGCCTGAATTCGAGAAGAATGCCATCAAATTGAAATAAGTTTGATGAAATGATTGAAAACAGGTATTTCGATAAGGATCAGATATTTCAGTTCAGTTCTGACTAATTCACACATACATACGGAAACAGAAGCACATGTTCAGTTATTGGTTACCCAGAAAGTGGTTTTAAGAATCCACTTTTTGCTATCAATATATAATGCTCTTTATTTGTTTAGGACACCTCACAACCAAACTCCATGTTTTTTATTGACTGGAGTTTTGATTTCATTCCAGCACAAGCTGCCATGTTCTTATTGTTGTGTGCCTTCAAGTCATTTACGGTTTATGGTGACCCAAAGGCAAAACTTTCAAGGGGTTTGCTTGACAAGTTTCATCAGAAGGGGTTTGCTGCTATTGCCTTTCCCTGAGGCTGAGAGTGTGTGACTTGCCCAAGGTCACCCCGTCAGTTTATGTGGCTGAACCAAGATTTGAAAATGGTCTCCAGAGTCATAGTCCAGTGCTCAAATCATGCTGCCATCCTGTTAGTTGGTTATGATGTCACAAGTTAGTTTTATGACTGTATAACTTTTTTCTTATTAATATTTACAATTGTAGTACTATTGACACAATCATATATGCCCCAAAACCCCGTTTAAAACATATTTAGCCATCCCACATGATAGAATTCTGTGTTGCTGGTGAGCTGGATGCTACAGGATAACATGACCAGCCCCATCCTGCCAGCAAGTGACAGTGCAAGGAATCAAAGACCCTGATGTGGTCTTGACCCAACTTTTCATCATTGCTTACTGGTGGGAGAGGGCTGGTGGGTCCCACTTGGCCAGTGCTGCAGAACTCTATCACTTGGGAGGGTTGGCAGGAGATCTTAAGGATATCTTCATCAGAAGATGGGACATAACTATGCTATCATTGCTACTTTTCTGATGCAGAATTGTGGCCAATATTTTTGTTCTGATTCACAGCACAGCTAGTGTGAATCAAATATGGCCTTCCAGATATTTGGACTTCACCTTCTAGAAACTACAGCCAATGGCAAGGTGCTATGGGTATGGTAGTTCAAAATATCTGGAAAGACAATGATTCTACATGCCTGGCTCATACAAAGACATTGTTATAACTGTGAGTCGGCTGTTAATTTATTCACATTAATATAGAAATGCTTGGACCCTGTTTTGTGGGATGGCTGGGTTTTTTAGCTAAAGTCTTAGAAACAGTTAAGAGGAGGAAACTGGTGTATTAATTCATCCCCACATGTGCATGCAAGAAGAATAAAAGATTTAGTAGTCAGAGCCCTGTTATGAAGCCAATGATGAGGCATGTACTGTGTCACTATTCTGACACAAAGAGCAGTCATTCTCTGAGATCAAACAGCCAGGCTCTGTAATTGTGGGAAAAGAGACAGCCACTGAATTTTATAAGAATGACCACAATAGTGGCATGTTGGGCATGCCAACTCACTTACCCACACTGCTGTATTAGGATGGATTAGAATCATAGAATCATAGTGCTGACCATGCAGAAATATACAGCTAAAGCACTCTTGAGGGATGGCCATACAAACTCGATTTAAAGAATTCCAAGGAAGGAGAGTTCACCACCTCCAAGACATCCTATTCCACTCTTGAGCAGCTGTTCCTGATATTTTGATGGAATTTCTTTTCTTGTAATTTGAAACCATTGGTTCATGCTCTAAACAAGTTTGCCCCATCTTCCACATGACAGTGTGTTGCCAGTTAAACTCAGTAAGGCAAGAGAATAAATAGCCTTCTTTGCTACATCTTTGATGCAACATCTCCTCCTTCCACCCACCAGTAAAGTAGAATAGGCTGACTATTCTCACAGTACATTCCTATGTGTGTTCAATGGGGCTTGCTCCTGGGTAGAGCCTGGAAAGTTATTTCAAAGAGGAATAAATATGTAATATGTAGAAGCCATCCAGGTTGTAGATCCAACAGCATCAACCTTCCACTGTTGAATTATGGATGACATACAGCATGTCATTATAGTCATCCTTGTTTAAAAAAATGTAAATAACATGTGGAAAATGTGTCTTTGAAGCTGCACACGGATTACCGTAGGTACTTTACTGAAGCTAGTTGGTCTGTCTCTGGCCATATAATCAAGGAATTTTTGAGTTGGGATGGATCACAAGGACCACCCAGTTCAACGCCTGCCCCTGGTCAGAGTGTGGATGGGAGGATTCCTGGAAGCCTTATAAATGTCAACTTGGGTTCTATCATGGAAGAAAAATATTATATAAATGTAGAAAAAGCAATATCACACAGGAGGCAGAAGGGCACATCATGAGCCACTGGTAGTCTTTGATCCTTGGACAATTTCTGAAATGTACCACTTGGGGAAGCCTTCCTCAGTCTAGTACTCTTCATATGTGAGGGCCTACAAGTTCCTTCAACCCCAGGTCAGTGTGGCCAACCAGGATATCTGGGGATGATGAAAACTAGTGTCCAACACATGTGAAAGACACCAAGCTGAGAAAGGTGTTTGGTTATAGGATTCTTGGAAAGGAAGTTGAACTGGAGGTCATGGCATATTGTTGTTTTTAGTGCAACTATGCAAATAATCTCACTCATGCATTCTGGGTTTGTTCTTCAGAATATGGAACCTCATCTATGTGCATCTATGAAAGTTTCATGTCAGCACTCGAATGAAGATGAAGTTCAGGATGCAAATGTACTAAAGCATGTTCAAGACATGCAGAGTTTTAACCTGGTTTATCCCAGTTCTATTCTCATCAGTTATTCACATATCTGAGAATCCAAATCTTTTAGAAAAACCAGGAAAAAATTCCAATATCTATTATCCCAGGTTAAGTGTTGTGGTTTTTTGGCACCCCCCCCCCAAAAAAAAACCTTAATCGGATCCATTCAAAATGCATGTGAACAATAAAGATTCAACCCAGATTCCACCTGGATTATTTTCACCATCTGAATAACCCCTAAGGGGACTTTTGTTTGTTTGATCCAGGAAAATATGTTTTGTATTTACACAGTTCTATGCAAGAGCAAATATTCAGGGTCACTGAACACAGTTTAGCTATGAATTAACTGGAAGAAAATCCAAAATGTGCATTTTTGCCTTATAAATTGAAAACACAATAATGGGTCGATCGAATTCTATTTAATCATTCTTTTCCCCCATTTCCCCCCCTCAAAACATGCATTTTGTGGGAAGTAAATAAATTAAGGAGCTTAACCAGAAGAAGAATTAAACTGGCTTACTCATTCAGTTCATGATCCAGGATTCCCCCAGATGTTATCAGACCTAAATTGCCAGTGGTGTAGCCATGATGCCATCACCCAGATGCAGAGGAAGGCAATGGCAAACACACACACCCCAACAAACCTTGCTGACAAAACCCTGTGAAAGCTTCGCCTTAGGGTCATCATAAGTCAGAAATGACTCTAAGGCACACCACCACCACCACCACCACCACCATAACAACAGTAACAACAAATGGCAAATATAATTTGGAGGGGTCATCTAATGAAAGCAATGGGAGAGTTAAGGATGTGTTTGAATCACTCCTGTTGCACTTAATGAGACCTGGGGGTGTTTATCACTGACTGGATTGTGCCCAGAGATTTAAGTTTCTTCAGCTCAATACAATATGCTTGGTGATAGAAAACTGCTTGAAGCCCAGATCTCATGAAGCCACTACAATAAATCTGACCACTTAGAAAAGCAGAATCTCTCAGCATATTTTGAAATCTTATAACACATAATACATTGGCGTGTCATAGGCAATCTGTGTTTTCTAGCCTACTACTTATCTTTTGATCTTGAAAGACTTTGCCAGCAAAATCCTCTGTAAGTATAAAATAATTCATGCTAACAGTGTTCCTCGAGGACAAGGCTAGTTACTGGGGATGTAACTACATTATGTCTTACACACAGCTACAACCCTATTCAGCATCCCTAGGCCAAACTCTCCCCTCTAAGCTGAGCTTAGTCTGTTACTTTTTAAAATAAACTGATTGTTTTCTCATTATAATGGCCATCCAGCAGGATATTATCTGTTGTTACTGACATCCAGAAGGATAACTCATTATTATTGTTCCTATTGTGTCATTAGGGGATATAGGAAACTACTCTCTGGTTCCCCCAAGTGTCCAATTCAGACATCGCATCTCGAAAACAGAGAAGAATACAGTTACAGACAATATTACAACAGACAATGCAAAATAATCCCTCTCATATGAACAAGGCTCCCATGTGATTATTCCTCCTCCCCTCCTATTAATCTGCTCAAATCAGCATCCCCCAGTAATGAATTACAAGTAGAATTTATTCATATTACACACTGAAGTCTTATAGCAGAGAATTACAAGCATGGTGATTACAAATGAAAAAGTAACTGCATTCTAGCTCATTAGTGCAAAAATGCAACTAGTTAGCAACATGAAACACAAAAATAGGAGTTACTTCCTAGCTCCTGCATGCATGTGTGATTTATAACATGTAAGTAAAGGGTTCTTTGGCACCTTTGAAACTAACTGAGTGAAAGAAGTTGATAAAATAATCTTTCATAGATTTGACATAACATAAATTTGGACTGACCAATCCTGGTATCTGGACTGGTCAATCCCAATCCAGAGCTGTTGGCCTTGTTGTTCATACAGGATGACATGAGACAGGGGAAACACGGGCCTTATGGCTGTCCATACAGGCTCTAAATCCATTTCATCCAATATGTGAAGTGAAGTGCCTAGGAAAAGGTCTTTGTAGCTATGAATGTCCAGGCTGTATGTGTGAATAGCAGTTGAAATGCAAAAAACTTATGGGTAAGGTGATGAGGTGGCAAGTTCAGTTTTAATGATGGTTGATGGTCATAGGGAGATAAAAGCAGGAGGAAAGATATTGCCTAAAACCAAGGTGAGTACATAACCATATGAATGGTGGAGGGAATTACTGGAATGTAACATGATGCTGTCTGGGAACCTTAAAGTAGATGAAATAAAGAGCCCTCATGCACCTGGGGTGTTATAATGTGTGCCACAAAACCATTGTCCCTGTTCAACCCAATGTCAATGGACTGGAGTTTGTGGATATATTCCAATTCTGCTGTTTTCTTTCCAATCTTGGAAAAGGAAGACTGGAAGATTTTTTTTAAAAAACTTAGGACAATATCACACTATCCTGTTATATATTATTCCAATTTAACTGCTGTGGCTGCCTCGTGTGGAATTCTGGGGTTTGTAATTTTAGTGAGGCCAAAGAACTCTCTGGTTGAGAATTCTAAATGCCCTTCCCTAAACTACACATCCCAAGACTCAGCAGGAGGTAGCCATAGCAGTTGAAGTAGAATAATGGCACTATAACAGTATAGTGTGGTATTGTCCTTAAACCTAAGCTTTTCAGAAACTATTCAGGGTGCTGAGTCTATTTTGGCAATAGGTTTCAGCAGCTGGGATACCTACTTAACAGTTGGGACTAAAACCCAAAATTGAGTCACATGGTCACCCAGGGTGGTACAATAGTTTGAGTGCTGAACTGATATTCTGGGTGACTAGAGCATGAATCCCTGCTCAGCCAATGACACCCCTGGGCAAGTCACACACTCTCTGCCTCAGAGCAAAGCAATAGCAAACCTTCTCTGGACATATCTTGTCAATAAAACCCTAGGATAGAGTTGCCATCAACTGACATCGCAGCCAGTAACTACCACAATACTATATGAACAATACTATGCTAGTATTAGTTTTGCCCAGACCCAGGAATCCTCAAGATTATTCCTTCTCTCAGTCTTACCACCACTACAAAGAGAATCAGTAAGGACACAAGAGAGGGCCTTCTCGGTGGCTGCCCCTAGACTCTGGAACTTCTTTCCTAGGGAGGCCCCCTTCCGTGCTTTCTTTCCATTAGCAAGCAAAGACCTTTCCTATTCTGACAGTGTTTTAAAATAGGAAGTTTTTAAAGAAGATGCTAAGGTGTCATATTGTTTTAAACTGAACTGTTTTGAATGATCATTTGTTTTCTTTTCTTTTTTAAAAAAAGAATATTTAAATTGATTCAATCTTGTCTATAGTTTAATTCTATTTTAATGTTCACTTTTTGCATATTTCAGCTGCATTGTTCTTTTTCAAAACTGTAAGCTACTTTGAGTGCTCATTTAGGAGGATAGGTAGGAAATAATAATAATAATAATAATAATAATAATAATACAGTTGGCTGTCTGTATCCACAGATTCTTTGTCCTTGGATTCAAGCATCTATGATTTGAATATATATGCCACGTTTTCATGTATTTCCAAGAAGATGTTTTTATATATATTCCAAGAAGGAATCATTGATTTTGCCATTTCATATAAGGGATATCATTTTATTAAGTCATTGTATTTAATGGGACTTGAGCATTCATAGATTTTGGTATCCACAGAGTGTCCTAGAACC
Source organism: Urosaurus nigricauda (assembly GCA_034509955.1). Lineage (NCBI taxonomy): Eukaryota > Metazoa > Chordata > Lepidosauria > Squamata > Phrynosomatidae > Urosaurus > Urosaurus nigricauda. Next base: position 8,189,115 of record JAOEGL010000004.1, read on the forward strand.
AAATCCCAGTTGATACCAAGGGCCCGCTGGTATATATATTATATTATGATATATGATGATTATGATTAAGATTTGACCAGTGAGTTGATTCACTATAATTCAGCCTCAAAATAATATGGCTGGGGAGCTGTTTTCATCGACAGCTTTTTGGCAAGTGAAATACCTGGTTCCATTAAAATTGGGACTTCTGGTTTTCAAAATCACTAAAAGTGAGACTTCTGGTTTTATTCACTGCTTTTTCTTGTTTCTCTTTTGTTTGTTTCTCCTTTGCCATCATGCACCTCAGTACCAACAGAACTCATCGGTCAAGAAGTGAGGTAAGGAGGGGAACATTCACCTTTTCCAGTCCCAGGGCTGATCACACATCCATGTATTTCACTTGATGTTTTACCACTTGATGACTCAATGAAGCATGTGAACTGTGCCGATTGAGAATTATTGCATCCCAGGTGGTGTTCACTGATACAGAAATACTGTAGTCTTTGATCTGGGATGGGTCCTTCACATGCGTCAGCCATTGTCATTTGATGGCACTTGAATGTACCTGAGCAAACTCAACGTTAATTTGCTCAGACAAGTATGTATTGTAATCCCATTTAAAAAAAGGGAAAAAATGGAGATCAACTCATCTGGAGCCCAAAGAGTGGGGCCCTACTGGCTGTGTTTCCAGCCCCTATAAAAATATTTGAGCACCAAAAAAAAAATATGATTAGATAGGAAAGAAAAGACAAGCAACCTAGCAGCAGCTTTAAGGATAGTTTATTTTAAAGTGAGTTTTCATGGAGCTTTAGCTCATTCAAAAATAAATCAATTAATCTGCTAGATTCTTTTTCTCCCCTTTCCTTTTTATGCTGCAACAGACTAACACACCTGTCTCTTTGGGGTGGGAGAAGTAGAAATTGCCACTTTGAACCCAAATAATGTCAAGGATGCTCACTAACAAATGAAGAGTAGAGTGTAACTGATGTTAAATACTTTCCAGGCCTGTTGATTTCAACTGGAGTGTTGTTTGCACATGCTTAACTCTCTCCTGCTGAAACCAATGGGGCTTCAAGATGCTTGATACTTTAATGCCCCATGTTTGCATCATTATCAAATGCAATCAGAAAACCAAGAAGGCACATTCTAGACTTAATATACTTGGCAGCCAGGCTAGCAGAAATGTTTTGAACCAGCCTCTACATCTTGTGTTGATTCTAGATTATACAAAATTAACCTGCTGGAATATGTAGAGTTCCCTCCATCATTAGTGTTGTGTCAGTCATATACCACATCTTGTCGGTGCAGCTAGGGAGCTGTTCTGGTGAACGGGAGGCAAGATTGTTAGAGCTTCCAGATAAGAAGTGTGATCCAGCATTGAGATTAGTAACTCTGCACTATTGGAAATAAATAAATATATAAATATATAAAGAAAGAAAGAAAATTTATTTATACCCAACCTCTCCAATTGAGGTGGCTGACAACATTAAAACAACATTAAAATACTATAAAACACAATATCCCACAAACCCATCCACCTACAATAAAAAATATAATTAAATTATTAAAATAAATTATTAAAACAAAGCAGACAGTCGATGGGAGGCGCTGAGATGCTAATCTGGGATGGCCAGCTGGAACAGATCCATCTTGGCTGTGTTCACACTGGAGAAATAAACCGGTTTAAGTGCCATGGCTCAATGCTGTGAAATTCTGGGAATTGTAGTTTGTTGTGGGGCCCAGAGCGGAGCGGAGACCCCACAACAAACTACAATTCCCAGAATTTCACAGCATTGAGCCATGGCACTTAAACCGGTTTATTTCTCCAGTGTGAACGCAGCCCTTGAGTGCTTTTTTAAAGCAGTCAAGATTAGCAATATTTCAGATCTCCTTTGTCAGGCCATTCCATAACTTGGGAGTGACAGAGGAGAAGGTCCTCCAGGTAAGCGCAGCCAGCCTAGTTTTTGCTGGCTGCAGTAAATTTTTCCCAGAGGACCTGAGTCCTATGATCTAGCCTTGACATCTGTAGGAAAATGGACCATGTAACAGGTTACGTCCAAGAAGAACGGGTGCTGTTGGCTATTTTTCAGAGAAACGAACTGGCAAAAACCCCTTTGAGTATTGCTTGCCTAAGAAAACCTGCTGAAATTCATGGGGTCACCAAAAATCAACAGGCAACTTGAAGGCACATAGATATCTAACAGGTTATGAGGGGAAACTTTCCCTAAATATGGACAAGTGTGATGATTAATTGTCGGAGGAGCTATGCTTTGGCTAAATACAGGTTTGTTGTATTCAATGGGAAGAATGGCTCAGAGATATAAACCTAAATACAGGTTTGTTGTATTCAATGGGAAGAATGGCGCAGAGATATACCTGGTAGAGTGGTCAGCTCCAACAAACACATGTAGGATTGTGGCCATTGCCACCCACAACATCAAAGATTAATTCAGTTGTTCATCTTCCTGTTTAATGATGATGGTTTTTAGTAGTAGTAGTAGTAGTAGTAGTAGTAGTAGTATTTCTTACCCACCTGTCCTGATGGATCAAGGGGAGAAACAACAACAATTAACAGATGAACAACATCTCAATTTAAAATATACATCAGTTTAAAGGACAAGTAAGACATGCACATATTAAAACAATCCACACTCAAAATTCATCATTTAAAATTTAATGTATATGTAATAATATATATGACCTTGCACTTTTTAATGTATGCAATAAAATTTAATTTTAAAAAATCTCAGTTTAAAAATATATACCATCTTCTGTCAGCAAGACCCTTCTGCACTCTGCAAAAGGCTATCAAACCTGTCCCCATGAAAGAATAAATGGACACTAATCTTTAGTCAGAAATGCCAGTATTTAAGAACCAGTGGGAAAACATTTCATCCACCCAGGTCACTCTGTCCCTGACCTGGAAATAGCCATTGTGGAGTAGAGAAATTTCAAAGGGATGTTAGAGACAGAGACAGCTGAGTTAAAATTCATTATGGAAGTTCTAGCCTATCACCAGACCTCTGAATCCAGATAACAGCTTCTTATCACACTCCGTGTCCTAATTGGCTCACCTACAGCCAGGATGTTTGTGTTATCAGTGACAATTTTAAGAATAACTTGTGTTAATAGGGTCATTGTCGCTGTCCATTCTTTCTACATTTAATTTCCCTCCGATCTCACAATCATCAGTCCCAACACCAGCTACATCTTCTTTCTCTATGTGTTTCTGTGTATGCATGCACACACCAACACACACACCTGTAATTCAGGGTTAATCCTCATGCAACTGATGAAATGCCCATAAATGTTCAGGCTATTGTGAAAATCTCAGTCTTCAAAGTGTCACAAAATGTTTTTTGCACCCACATGGCTTTGCCTTTGAACACTGCCAGTCATTGTAAGCCAGAGGTGGGAAGTAAGTGGCCTGCAAGGCACATGAAACATTTCAGGTGCCCTGGATATTCCTCTCCTACCAAAAAAAATAAATAATAAATAAATTTAAAAAGCCCAAAATTTCAAAAATTTCCAGGGGTAACATATGCCAAAATAAAATTATGGAAGCATAGTATCATAGAGTTGGAAGAGACTTCAAGCGTCATCCAGTCCAGCCCCCTGCCATGCAGGAATACACAATCAAACCTCTAACAGATGGTCATCCAGCCTCTGTTTAAAAAGCTCCAAAGAAGGAGATCCTACACACAGCCTGCATATTGTAAATTAACATTCACATTACATAGAGGTGGCTCTGTAGTCTGTGGAATACCAGCATTGTGCAGTCAATTGTGTATCTGCCAGTGTGCCTACTTATTGTCCCATTGTGCAACTAAAACAGACCCATTGAATCTCCTGTTAAATGGCGAGAAAAGATGTGCATAAATCCAATTGCTTGGATAGCTGTACTGTTCTCAGGACTAACAATAGGAATTAGATCCATGTGCAACAATTATATTTAAAGAACTCAACTTACACAACCATGAAGTGGATACAAATGTGGCACCTTGGCCCCCACAAACCTATCTTACATGTAAAGGAACATACACTTCTGTATGACACCAGTCAAAAGAAAACCAGGATCTGAAAGGACAGCTATGAAGGAATTAGATAAGAACCTCAAGTGTAAAAATATATCATTAAATGCCAAAGTTAAAATCATCCATGCTGTAATATTTCTGATCTTTATGTGTGGTTGTAAAAGCCAGGCGGTTAAAAAAGCTGACAAGAAGAGAATTAACTGATTTGAACTGTAGTACTAGGGGAGAGCTCAGCAGATACCATGGACTGCCAAAAAGATAAATTAAAGGGTCTGAAAGCATATCAAGCCTGAACTCTTCCTAAAAGCCAAGATGACTAAACTGAATATATCATCCTTTGGACATATCACAAGAGGACACAACTCATCAGAAAAGATAATAATGCATGGTAAAGTTAAAAGCAGAAGGAAAATAGGAAGACTGCTTTACAAGTGGATTGGTCGAAGCAGAGAAACTGTGTGTCCCCTGAGTTCGCAAAACTTGAGCATGGCTGTTGAGGACTATAACTCTTGGAGGCCTCTCATTTATAGGGTGGTCGTACACCCAAGCCAATCTGAAGGCAGTTAGCAAGAACATGACAGCAAAAAGATTTCAGCCATGGTTTTGTTCCTAAATGCTGGTACAGGAGGCCACCACTCAACAGTTAGCTGTTATATGCAAAAGTAACCCCCAAGTGACTAGAATATCACTTCTGGTCCCCAAAGACCAGCAGTTTGGCTTACATGAGCTAGGAAGGGTCAAAAATGCCCCTCCAACCTTCTATGGGTGCCCATCCTTGTGCAAGGAATACTTGGAAACATCTTATGCAATGTTACTGCCTATGTCCCTATAGCTTCCTAATGCCCAAATGGGCATGGTACAACTGAAAGATACCTTCACTATTCTTCATGCCAGTGTAGAACAGAAATAGCATCACACACCAGGGCATCTGCAGGAATTTTTCCCCAAGGGTCAGCATAACTACATAATAGTAGGTGATCATGATTTGTGTGCACACCACTCTGCTACAACAGACCTGCACTTTTCCTTGTGTTGGGTGCATGTGTAGACATGTTTCCATGCTTTGATACTTAGCTGATCAAAGCAAAGTGAGTGTCCATTAAATTACATTCAAAATCTAACTTTGGCTTCTGTGGTCAACCAGAACATCTTGAGGGGTAGCTGAAGGCTACCAGGCTCTGGCCCCTCTTTTCAATTCTTTATAAATGGTGCACCTACACTGTAGTAATAATGCAGTTTAACAAGTGCTATAGATTCATCCTATGGAGTCTTGGGATTTGTAGTTTTATAAAGTTTTTAGCCATCTCTGCCAGAGAGTGCTGGAGCCTCACAAAACTACAGATCGAAGGATACTATAAGTTGGTGCCATGGTGGTTAAAGTGGTGTCAAATTGCTTTATTTCTACAGTGTAGATACACTCTGAGTTCTTCTCAATGGAAGTAACAAGTAAATTTAAAACTGATCAGAATCTTATATGCAGAAATATAATTTTCTGCACTGAACATGCTGTTTCCTCTACAGAAATGGCTATTTTTTGCTCAGAGCAACCCCATGCTAATTTTGCATCAAATAACTCTCCAATTACAGCATTTTTGCTCAGTAAACAGCATTTGCTGTGCAGAAAATTGTGTCCCTGCACAGAAGAAGATTCCCATCACTCCTAGTTTCTTCTCATCAGGGTTTTGTGATACTCTAAAGTCATATCTAACCCTTTTTGGATCATTTCAGATATGCTTTTCTCTGCTTTTCATGGCCTAAGGACTGGGCTGTCTTTAACACGACTCTTTCCCTCTCCACACAGAAGTAGAACTGTGAGAAAAAATGGAGGGGCAGGGAAACCATTGCTCAGGACTCAAGCAGGTATCAATTGTATGCTCACAAACCTCCAAGTCCTATTCAAAATACACCAAACACTCCAGTGAGATAGAACTCTGTAGTACAGTGCAAATGAGATGGGTTGCCTCTCCTCTCCCTTTTGATTAAGAAAGCTCCCCTGCATCAAATGTAATTGGACCTTACGTGACCCAGGTACCTCGGGTGCTTCTGCTCCGAGCGCCTGCTGTTTTTCTCCTGGGGTACCAGTGTAGAGTGAGCAGCAGGCACTCCGCTTGTCTCCGTTTTATAGCAGAACACATGAGCGGAGGTGGTAATAACTGAAGCCCGTGATATATTTCAGGGGCAGTTCACAGGGCTGCACACAGCCAGTGCTGCAGCTGGCCTCTAATTGGCTGATTAACTGGACGATTAATCGACTAATTGAAGCCCAAGCTATGTCTGTCTGACAAAACACAAGGAGGCCATTGCTTTTTAAAAAAAGAAATCAATGCAATGAAAAGAAGTAGAGGAACCATGGCTACTGAGTGACAAGGACAAGGAAGAAACTGTCTATGGCCCACCCTGTACAAACGGCAAAATTAAGGAGATATTGAATAATTCTTTCCTATAGTACTATACAGCCCTGCAAGGTTCCCTCTAGTAAACTAAGTTTTAAAAGGTTAAAATAATAACATTACGGTGGTAATCAGTGGGAACGTGTGGTATAGTATTTTGGATGCTGGACCAGGACTCCAAAGACCACAGTTCAAATCCCTGCTTGGTGATGGAAACCTACTGGGTGCCCATGGTCAACTCATAATCTCTTAGCCTCAGAGGAAGGCAATGACAAACGCCTTCTGAATAAATCTTGCCAAGATAATCCTATGAAATCATACTTTAGAATTGACTTAAAGGCACATAACAACAACAATGTTGGCCAGTGGTTCCTCTTTCAGTGGAGGAAAATAGTTCAGCACCTTGGACAACCTCTTTGGATTAAAACTCAGAATAGATTCACTGTTCTTTAGAAATTGAAGAAAGCCAACATAGTGCAGTGGTTTGCATGTTGGATTAGGACTCTGGGAGAGCAGGGTTCAAACCTCATCTTGCCCTTGGAAACTCATTGAGTGACCTTGGGCAACTCATATTCTCTCAGCCTAAAGAAGAGCAATGCCCCCCTCTGAATAAATCTTGCCAAGAAATTCCCCATGCTAGATTTGTCTTAGGGTCACCATAAGTCAGAAACAGTAACACAAATTGAAGCCACCAGCTTTCGGACTGTAATCCGAAAAAGGTAACCTTTCCAAGTTCGGCCTCTAAGGTTTGTAGTGAAATTGACAGATGCTTTGCTTATTTTGCCTGGCCTTGCTCCCTGTCTGTGATGAGATCCTATACTGCTCTTCTGTAGTGTAAATCTACACTCATGTACTTACACACAGGTTAAGCTACACCACCCTTCTGCTAGATACTAAATTGTGAAACCGATACTGTGTCTGCCAGTCTGCCTCCTTATTGTCCCATTGTTCAGTGTTGAATGCACACAGGCTGTTACTGTAAACCAGTGAATCAATTGTTACATTAAAGATGAATGGCTGTGCACTATCCAAGAACATATAAAGGTGCAGCTGAATTCTTGGTGGCTAGTCTGAACTAGAGTACACCCATGGAATCAACTTCTGAATGGTGATTCAGCATATAAATAATTCCATCTGGTTTCATAGTTCTACTCTAGATCAAACTAAAAATAGTCTTTAAGTTGTGTGAAATTTGTAGGTTCCACTTGCACAACCATGAATTGAACAGGTCTGATCACGATTGCCAGAAAAAAAAATGCAACTGCATATTTATGACACCAACAGGATTCCAGCCAAGATCTCCAGACAGAGGCAATGCCGGGAGGGGGGGATGAACTGTTCCCCAACTCATCCATTGCTAGAACACTGTTGTGGCTTGAAGAAAGAAAACTTTTCATATACAGATTTATCCCATGAACTGTATGAGGGATTGTGGAAGTTATAGACCATTTTCAAGTTCTGCTCCAAAACCTTCCCATCTGATTTGCAAACCTCCTCCCAACACTACACACAGAGAGATGGTTCAGGGTGCATTATCAAGATCACTCTCTCTCTCTCTCTCTTGTATTCATGAAAATATATTCTTTTATACCTCAAAGGAAGCTGAAGGTAGGGTGAGAGACATTATTGAGGAAGTTACTAGGTTACATTCTTTCTCTGAAGGAAGGTGGCCATTAAGAAAGCTTCTGAGCAACCTTTCTTTTTAGTGAAGGGTGAAAAAATAGAAAGTACTTAATTCACTCAACATAAGAAAACCAAAGATAGTGTCTTAAGTGGCATCACTACGATCAGTTGAGATATATCCAAACTACATTAGATTGTAAGCCTGAGGGCAGGGAACCATCTAATTAAAAGATTATATGTACAGCACTGTGTAAATTTACAGCGCTCTATAAATAAAGGATAAAATAATAATAATAATAATAATAATAATAATAATAATAAATAGTGACATCAGATTGATGCCACTGTGACTGCCATGGTGTCAGCCCTATAGAATCCTGAATGTTGTAGTTTGGAATGTTGTTCAGAATTCTCTGCTAGAGAGCTCTAATATTGCACCTAAGAGCAGTGCACTTTTGTTGTTGTTAACAGCCCTCAAGACAACACCAAATCATGGCAACCCTGTGGATGAGACATCTCCAATCTCCCTGTCCTTCACTGCTCTGCTTAGGTCATGTAGATTCAAGCCTGTGACCTCCCTGATTAAATCTAACCATCTGTGGTCTTCTTTGCTTTCTACTGCCCTCTAGCTTTTTTAGCATTATTATCTTTTCCAATTCGCAGTGGCTTCTCATGATGTGGCCAAAGTACAATAGCCTCAATTTGATCATCTTGGCTTCCAGAGAGATGTCAGGCTTGTGCGCTAGAGTGTTCTAAATACCTTGAATAAGTAAAGTCTATACCTTCAAATCATCTGTTGACCTATGACACCTGGTGACTCCATGAATTTCATACTGTTTTCTGAGGCAAGTAATTCTCAGAGACGGATTTGCCATTACCTTCCTCTGATAAATAACCAACAACACCTGGTATTCTTTAGTGGCCTTCCATCCTAGAACTAATCAGACCTAACCCTGCTTAGCTTCCAACATCAGATGGGATCTTGTGCTTTCAAGGTGTTTAGGCAACCTAAGCACCTCATCAAAGTACAAATCCCAAGATTTGTAGGATGGACTCATGGCAGTTAAAGTGGCATTGGGCAGTCCAGATACACCTTGGAATAAATGTTTCAGACTTTGTTAATTTTGAAGAGAGTTTTGGGAAAGTACAAATTAAGATGTTCCGTGTATGGTTGTAAAAGTGGAACAGAGAAGAAATCTGGCAGGAAGAAAATCAATGCATTTGAGATGTGGCACTGAAGAAGAGTTCTAAGGATACCATGGATTGCTAAAAGGATAAATTAATGGGTCTTAGAGGAAATAAAGCCTGAACTCTCACTAAAAGCCAAGATGACTAAACTGAGACAGTCGTACTTTGGACATTTCATGAGACAACACAACTCATTGGAAAGGACGATAACACTTGATAAAGTAGGAGACAGCAGAGGGAGACAAAACTACAGCTGGGTTGATTCAGTCAAAGTAGCCACAGCCCTGACTTTGCAAGACTAGAGCAAGATAGTTGATGGCCAGAGAACTTGGAGGTCTCAAAAACTCAAAGTTGACTTGACAGCAAATAACAACAAGCTGAGATGGCAACACCAAACAATGTGGTATGAGAACTGCAAATACATCATAAACATCAGCTTATATGAATCCACTCAAATTAGTTGGAAATACTGTCAGATCCCTAGCTGGGATGTTTTGGCTTCAGCACTCTCCAAAAGTAATACAGTTGCTTGGACAATTGACATCGAGCTCTGTGCCCATGCACGCACATGCATGTCAGTAATGAATGTATAAACTAAATAAAAGCCCCATCAGTAGGAGGTGAGTGCAAGAGTTGTCTGGCTTTAAAAGCCTTGCTCTAACACATGCAAATCTTTAATTAAACATACTCATAAAACTATAATGAACCGTTCATTTAATTAAATGGGGTGAGTCATTTCATTAATTTTTAGCAAACTGCAGAGCCGCTGCATTGCCCTTCTCTGCTGGAATTCAAAGGGAAGAGATGAACTCTTGAAAGGAAATTATCCTTTCTTGCATGGGGTGCATAGGTGACTCCTTTTGGTTCCATAGGATTTGTTGGGTTGGTTCAAAATGCTCCCCCGTAATTGAGCTCTTTGAATTGTAAATTATTTCTTTGCTCTCCTTGAAGTCATGCCTTTTTCTGTTTCTTGATTATGTCACCTTTCTAACATAGCTGCCCTACTCCAGGATGCAATGGATCAGGACACATCCGGGGAAAGTATGCAAGACACAGGAGGTGAGTTTTTATGACAGTCCCCAGCTGTCATCAGGACAACTGTGACTGTTGTTGTCCTCACTGAATTCAATTGCTATTATTATTATTATTATTATTATATTTCTTACCCACCTCTCCCCATGGATTGAGGTGGGGAACAATAACAGACCAACAAAGACATTACATCAGTTAAAAACACATATCCATTAAAAGAACAGACAAGACACACGCATATTAAAACAATCCACATTTAAAATTCATCATTTAAAATTTACAATTTAAAATCATCTGGATAAGGCTGCCAGAAGAAACTGGTCTTTAATGCTGTCTTACATGTATTCATCCAGTGAGACAGATCAGTGAGTGTGTGGAAACACCTTCTGCACTTGTGTCAGTTGTACAGGCATATTTGGCAGACAGCCTACACCACTCGTGAAATTACACAGGAGTTGTGCAGTAACCACCTCAATAAAGGATTGTGACATAACACAAACAACTTCTACATGCAATGCACATCAATATGCCATGCATGACCATGCATTACAACACCAAATTTGTTGGGCAGAAATACAAAGCATCTATAAATAGTCTTTTGCTCAGTGCTTTCAATGCTGCTTTTCAATAAGAATTCATGCTTTCTAGTCATTATATTGTATAAACAATAATTTGGTATGGTTGCTGGTCACATTATATGAAACAAATAACTCATGGCATTACTCATCATGTTGCATGCTACTGTTTTCTTGATTCTTTTACTCTTCTTTTAAGACACACTGGAGTAAAACTTGAAAAATGTATGTCAAACTGCTTGTAGAATACTTTAGAAATGCTCCTTCAAGGTAACATTAAAGTATCTAGAAATCATTACCAGGCTATACTCATGTATAGGTTGACCTGATAGTCAAGGGTAGGTTTGGGGGGCAAAATAATGGATTTTGATATAGCCCATGGATAAGCTGAGGGTAAAACTTAGGGGCATGTAACAAATAAAAAGGTAAAGGATGAAACAAAGGAAAACAATGCCAAGGGACTGGGGGGGGGGGGGGAATAAGCAGCCATATTTGTTCATGATCACCCTAAGGTGGGATGGATGAGGAGGGAACTACAGTAAATGATGGCTGTGTGATATATGAGGAGGGTGACCAGGCACTGCCAGGGCTAAGAAAATGTGCACATGTCAAAAAAGATATAAAGCAAGGGTTTTGGTGCAGTATTAGCTCTGATCGGTGGCAAAAGGCCAGAGCTTATTCTGTTCCAAGAGAACCTAAATGTGAATCACCAACCTCCTTTACTCTTTTGGGGCTCCTTTGAGGACAAGTGCCAAAGAGCTGCAACTGCTGCCATTTTCCCACCCGGACATTCAAAATCACCAAAGTAACACCATGGCAGAGAGGATAGAGAAGATCAGTGCTTCTTGTAGGTTCCTCTGGGATGGAGTCTCACCTTTTGCCACTCTGCTTAAAGAAGGGGTGGTTCCTTTTTCAATAAATGTTAAGGTGCAGATTGATAGGTCAACCCAGGTTTTGGAGTTGATTTTTTGATTAAAATTTCCAGACTTATACAAGAGTATATACAATACTCTTTACACCAACCAAATAAAATTTTCCACTCATTATCTTACTTTGAAAGGTACCTTTGTTCCATCTTTGTTACAAAACAACTTTGTTACACAGTGTCAGTCCATAACACCCCCCCCCCTTGAATATCAATGGAGAATCTGCTGTGGGTTTTACTCTGAATTTTAAAAGAATCTTTCCAAAGCATGGAACTACGGGGCTCTACAGACCACTCCCAAGGGGTGGCCTGCAGCTGCCCCTTTTCGCACTAGATCAGGGCTGTGGCAACTGCATGCTGCGGCCCCAATCCAGTCTTTTGAGGTGTGAAAAGGAGCTGCAAAAAGCGGCTCCTTTTTGCACCCTCGAGAGGGTGCCATAGCTGCCTTGGCACAATTTTACGGTGCTCCTTTGGCGCTGCGTCATATGGACCCAGCACCAGAAGAGCACCATGATGCTGTGTGCCATGTGGAGTGGCACACGGCATGATGGCACCCTGAGGCAGAGTCAGGGCATGCATCATCTGGATGCGACACCCCAACTCTGCCCCCAGGCCAGTCTTTCAGAGCGGTCTGTACAGGGCCTATGTCTCCCAAATAAGTTCAATAGCTTGGAGAGTGCCTTCGAGTTCAAGCTAAACCCTAGAATAGATGCACAGCCCCACTGGTCTGAAAAACATCACCTACTGGTACAGGCATTGCTACAGGTGACTCTGTTGCTTGTAGCTCGCTGCTTTCATGCTCTGGTCCTCCTACCCCTGTTGTTTTGTTTTGTTTTTTTTTTAATGTGAAAGCAGCCCATTCATAGAATTAGAGTTGGAAGAGACCTCATTCCAATGACACCTTCTTTTCTCCCTTCCATGCTTCCTTCCTCTCCTTCCATTCTCTAGTTTACAAAGTTGCCCCCTAGCGAAGAAGAGGAAGCTTGAACATTCAGAAGCAGAACATCCAGCATCTAAGAGGAAATCTCACCCCCTTAAGTTAGCCCTGGATGAAGGCTACAACGTAGACAGTGATGGGAGTGAAGAAACCGGGGCGAAAGAGGAGTCCGTGACGGACGATTCTGAAGGCAGCCTGGAGGAGGACGAGGTGGAGACGATAGACCAAGAAGAGACCTACAGCAGCCCTCTGCCACAAGAAGGTGTTTTATTCAGCTATTGACCGCAAAGATTTATTTTACAGATAATAACTGGCCAGCATGTGTCAATTATGAAGAGTTATTGGCATTTTAAGTAGTACAGAGACAATTTGCCCAGCAAATAATACAGGAATGATAAGCAATATGGGGAGTAGTTATATTCAAGCAAAAAAAAAAGGGGGGGGGAGAGACTCTGTTCAATCTGAGAGACCATTCTAGCCATCACTAACAATTATGACTTCTTTAGAAAATGTTTTTCTTTAATTTAGAAATGGTATCTTTGTGGCCTGATTCCTAATGGTTTGCCCCAGATAGAGTAAAGCCACTTAATCAATGGTTGACTGCCAGGCCAACACATAGATAATCCCTGTTAATATTTCGTAAGTCAACTCTAGTTCAATGACAGCCAGCATGGTATAGTGGTTTGAATGTTGGACTAAAACTCTGAAGAGGAGGGTTCAAATCCCCTCTGGGCCATTGAAACCCTTTGTGTGCCCTTGGGCATGTCATACTCTCTCAGCCTCAGAAAAAGACAAAGGCAAGCTTCCTCAACAAATCTTGCCCAAAAAAATAACGAAAGAAAGAAAAGAAACCTATGATAGGGTCACCTTGAGGATGCCATAAATTGGAAACTAGTGAAGGAACACCACCACCACCACCACCACAACAACAATTCTAGTTGGGACTAACAATGGGATTTAGGCCTATATCCTACCAGGAAACCTTTATGATCTGGGTATTTTTGTGGGGGGAACAGCCCATGGGTAGTGGGGAGCCTAGAAAAGAAAAGAGTTTGAGCATATAGACATGATAACCAATATGTCCCTCACCAAACTTTGGTCCAAAATAAATTAGTATTGTTTTTCCATCTCTCCTCATCCTTGGTTTCCAGCTTGCTAGATTTTCAGCACAAATATTAAACATTTCCTCACCAATTATCATAGTTAGAAATCAGTATCCTTCAACTCCAAAACTATGAAGACTTCCTATCTATAACAGTGTAGGAAAAATGCCCTCATGGACCACTTGCAGTCTGTTTTTCCAGCCTCTGAAACCTCAGTATCTCAGATTGCCCTTTTATTTTATTTTTTTAAGAAAGGGAGGTAAAATGTTTTCCCTAGAAAATTCCAAGAGCAGGGATTCATCTTTTAAATAGGTCACACCCACACCTGCCCACACACACTGGTCAGCATCCTGCTAGTGACATAAAATGAATATTGCTCCTTCAGTGAAGAATGAACCTTTTTGGTACTCATTTGGCCTCAAAGTCACAGAGAGAGCTATAGGTAAGACTGGATGATGGGGTATGGAGCACATAGTAGCAGCCAAGGCAGAAAAATTTGAAAGTTGAGCATTTTTCAAGCAAGTATCCAGGGAAACATTCTTCTGGGTCTCCTGGATTCCTGAAAAACTGTTTTATCACTTCTCCTCTTGGGGGAGAAGACCTATGTAAGGACACCAAACACTGAAATAGTCCTGCAGTGTACAGTATTGCTTCAACATCTCGTTCATGTAGTACTAAGGTTTGGAGGGCCCTGGTAAAACCGTGATGAGAAGCTAAAACCACCAATCACTATTACTCTCTCTCTCACACACACACACACACACACACACAGAGGTGTCTGGTGTTATTATGGTTTGCAGATATCTGTTCTGGATTTCTATCCCTCTGTATGTAAATCACAAAGTTCTGGGTAAGCCCAGATGTAGATTCAATCTGCTTTAGAAGAACCCAGCTTCCATTTGGACATCTTTCCAATCACTCCAAATCTCCCCAGTTTAGTTCAGGATTCAAACCCATCCAAAGCACCGCCTGAATAGAAATATTCTATTCATTAACAGCCCGTCTGCTGTTTGTTTAGCTTTGGGAATTTAGCCTCAATGCTCTCTCCATGTAAATGTCGCTAATGATGAATGCTTTAGTTGGCGTTAACCTTCTGTGTAATGTTTTCTGTACATAAATGTTGTTCTAGAGAAACACAAGACAAAGCACACAAGTGTCTAGGTGATGACTTCTGGCAGCATCTTGGGGAAAATAAATGCCAAGGGCTGACATTCATCTCACTGGAAGGAGCAATTTTAGAAGAGAAAACTGCCATTCTTGAATGCTATACACACAACCGCACCCAAACTGTCATAACAAGACAGGAGCTTCAATTAAATCTTTGAAACGGACTGTTTAGATGTTTGTAAGAATATGAGGATAATGAAGATTTTTATTTATATCCTGCCTTTTTTTCCAGGGCTGGGATTCAGGGCTTCTGGAAACAATTTGAAGTTCTAGTTTCTTGGAACTGGTATACAAAAGATCCTTGCTTTTTAAAGTTACTGAAAAGCCTTCTTGCTACTCCCTTGAGCTAATTAATTAATTCCTTATCAAAGTCAATTTGGAGCAATTTAAGTAATGCAGCTTACATATTAAAAAGATTACAAGTTAAACATATAAAAAATCAACCTGAATTAAACTATTGAAAACATAGGCTGTGATCCTGTGTTGTGGTCTACATTGAGTAAGTTTATGCAAGCCTAGCTATGTAGCAAACATTCTACAGAACTCTCTTAGTGAATTGTGAAGATGTGTCTCAGGGCACTGGCCAGGGAGCTCAATGAACATTAGGCTCTACCAAAGTACATGAGCACTCCCTCGCTGGTGTGTTGGTGAGCTGTACCAATTCTCTGAAGATGCCAGCCACAGATGCTGGCGAAACGTCAGAAAGGAACTCTTCCAGAACATGGCCACATAGCCCAAAAGCTCCACAAAAAAAACTATGTACCGATTAACATTGGCGGTTCCTAGCTATTGTCCAGGTGGACATTGGGAGTGCCCTATGTGTATCAGTGTCCACTGTGCATTGCTTTGCATGTACATTGATTCCCAGTTTGCAATGGTCACTTTGCTAGCTCTCCTGCATAATAATGTCATGGCAGCCACTTGCCAAATACACACATTGCAAAACTGCCCAGTTCTATTTCCCACAGATGTAAGCCTGCTTACATGGACATATGTCCCATATTGAATTCCAGCTGTACACTTTGAAAAAGATTTTCAGAAAGTTAAGAGCAATTTAAAAACAATATAGCCCTTACAAATGTTTCCTTTAAAGCCCTCAGTCCTTAAAAAAAAAGTCTGAATAAAAAGTCTTCAGCTGCGGATGGAAGAACAGCAAGGAGAGTTTTGTTCTAGCCTTCCTCGGAAGAGAGTTCCAGAACTGAGGTGCAGCCACAGAGAAAGCCCTCCCTCATATTCACACTAGATCTATGTATGTGGTGGGACTGGGAGAAGGACCTCTCCTGTGGATCAATGGGTTCAGGTAGGCTCATAGTTTGTCACATAGCATGGGCCTGAGCCATATGTCCCCCCCCCCAACTTTGTTTCATATTTACAAAGTGAAACCCCAAAGCCTGTACATTATGGATGATGTACAGGTATGGAGTCGAAGGCTTTCATGGCTGGCATCCATAGTTTTTTGTGGGGCTTTCGGGGTATGTGGCCATGTTCTAGAAGGGTTCCCTTCTGACGTTTCACCAACATCTGTTCTCTATTCACATTCTCTGAAGTTGCCAACCACAGATGTTGGCGAAACGTCAGAAAGGACCTCTTCTAGAACATGGCCAGATAGCCCGAAAGCTCCACAAAAAATGATGTACAGGTATGTACGAGTAGCTGAAGGGCAACTAGAATGACTCTCAAGAAACATCGTATCCCCCTGAGAATATCCAATGTGGTCTGATTTTGGAAGCAGAGCTAGTCTGGTTAGTACCTGGATAGGTAACTATCAGGGAATACCAGAGACCTCCAGGTGGGATTGCCTAAAACTTTGGAGAGTCCATGCTGCCAGTCAGAACATTGTTGATGTCCCTTTGAAGGCACTGAGATGCTTGTGCAAGTGTGGGTGCATATTGTCTCTTTTTGCATCAAGCCTAATAGTGATTTTCTGCTTAAAGAAGCAGCTACAGATCAGTGTTCATTGTTATTGCTGTGTGCCTTCAAGTCATTTCCAACTTTTGGTGGCCCTAAGGCAATCCTATCAAGGGGGTTTCTTGGTAAGATTTGTTCAGAGGGGGTTTGCCTTCCATTAAGCCTGAGAGAGTGTGACTTCCCCAAGGCAACCCACTAGATTTCCATGTCCAAAATCTAGTTGTAGTGTAGCATTCAAACTGCTACACCATGCTGCCTCCAGTTAAAACATGTGAATGTGTTTATGTGCCTTCAAGTCTACTGCAAATTTATGGTGACCCCATGAATTTTATCAGTTTTCTGAGGCCTAAAACAGACCGGCACTTTGCACTGGCCTGGGACTGAAAGTAGGGCTCAGTAGAGCAGAGTGTCTGCACGCTCCCCAGCCCTAACATGCACTGCGGGCACCATTTTGGAGTGCTGCCATTCACACATGGTGCACCATGATGACATGCATCGTGTGCCGTGTCCAAATGGTGCGGTGCACAAGGGACAGCACAGCACCAGGCCAGGGCACTTATGGCGCCTCAGTAATGGCGGAGAAAAGAGCTGCATTTCACAGTTCATTTTTCTGGGTGCATCTGGCCACCCCTTTCTCCTCATCCGTACAGGCCCTTAGGCAAGGAATACTCAGAGGAGATTTTGCCAGTTCCTTATTCTGAAACATAGTACACTCTCCAATATTCTGTAGATGAAAACCAGGACAAATATGACCTATTAAGATCAGAGTGTAGTTAAAATGGCAAAAGTTATGAAGAAGAAAAAGCAAGCTAGGAGATGGTGCAGCAGTTTGCTTTTGCCTAAGTCTACTGAGAAGATTCTGCCCTTTCTTCTCCGATCCCTGCTGCTGAGTAAATTTAGTGCAAATTACTTTTGCTCTTTGAACTCAGTTTTCAGCAATTGATGCAAGCTGAGAGGAAGGGGAAAGTGGGAGGATGAAATTAAAACCAGGACATTTTAAAATAGCAGAAAAAGTAGGATGACAGAGGATTAATCAGGACTTTCCCTGCCAAATCGGTAAAGTTGCAGGGTATGTCAAAGTTGACCACACTGGCCTAAGAGAAGCAATGGGCTCATTCAGTATAAGGCAGTTTTTCTTTGTTGATGTGACATTTTCTTTAAATACCTCTGTTTGGAACATAGGCCAAGTAACAGAAGGAAATCTGGAAGGCAAGGAACAGAGATCTGAAAGTGAAGAGCAAGTCTCCAGTGCTGGGGAAAATGTGGATTTGCTGCATGAAGAGGTGACAGAGGAAGAGGAGGATGAGGAGGATGAGGAGGAAGAGGAAGAGGCAGGTGAGGAGGAATGCGAAAAGGAGATCATCATTCAGACAGAAGATGCTGAGGAAGTCATTGAGGTCACCAGTGAACGCAGCAGCGACCTGTGCCTGGAACATCGAGACGATGAGGTGAGCTGTGAGGAATCTTCCAAACTGCAAAAAGAAAACGAGGAGGAAGAGGAGGAAGAGGAGGAGGAAGAGGAGAATGAAGAAGAAGAGGAGGAGGAGGAAGAAGATTATGAAGATGAGGAGGAGGAAGAGGAGGAGGAGGAAAGAGCGTCTGAAATAATCTGTGAGGAAGCTCCTCACAAATCTCAGGACTCCCCCAAAACACACTGTGAAGGACCGACGGTCAGCCCCAAACCTGAGTATTCTGTTATTGTGGAGGTGAGGTCAGACGATGACAAGGACGATGATTCTCACTCCCAGAAATCCACTGTGACTGATGAATCTGAGATGTATGACATGATGACCCGGGGGAACCTGGGGCTCTTGGAACAGGCCATTGCACTGAAAGCGGAACAAGTAAAGGTGGTGAAGGATCCTGGCCAGCAACTGACAGGGGAGCACATAAAACATTACCAGGTTGAAGAGAAGCAGAACAAAGCTCTGGACTCCATCAGAAAGAGCTACTACAGCAAAGGTGAGTGAGGACTTTGCCCTCCCAGTAACAAAGTTCCCGAGCTTCAGAAGGGCCTGAGAACCACAGCTCTATGAACACAGTTGTCAGATCTCAGGGGCTGGCCCTGGATTTCCAGTTTCTGTGAGATCAGAAGGGGCTCGGCTCTGGGCAGTTAGAAAGAGCTTTGGGCAAATCTCCAGCTCAGCTAGTAGATCAGCAGCTTGTTACAGTTTGCAAGATTTAATTTGGTTTCTTGCTGCAACTTACAAAGGCCTTTCAAGGAGGACTTTGTATTTACTTAGATAGCTTCCTCCTTTCCTTCCAGTCTCTGTAGTGCCAGGACTCACCCTCCACTCTGTTCTGTATCCATCTTCTGGACAGAAGCACATGGTCTAGATTAAAGGTTCTTTATCGCATCTCTCTAAGTAAGTGAGAAGGAATAATCCCCTCACTTCAACTTGATCTGAGAACAACCTTTTAGCTAAGATTTCTGTCTTAATTTCCAGGAAAATATGTTCTCATCCTCTCTGTTGTGCATGCTCCCTTTATTTCTCTGTATTTGAATGCCAAGCTATGAACAATTGTGGTTGATACTGAATAGGTAATGCTTAATGACATCATCAGGGGCTGCTACTAGGCCTTACATTTTGGGCCTGGGATAATCCTGATCGATTGATCTGTAGCATCTAACCCAAGAGTGGGGCCAGCTTCAGCCTCAGGCCCACATGTGGTCCCCCAGAGCTATTTTTGCAGCCCTCCAATATCCAGTCGCATTTCTTTGGACCATATGGATCCTTAAAAAGAGTAGAGTGGCTGGCCTCTCCTAGAAGCTTCCAGGAGTGGTGAGTTGCCTTTTAAATATGTCACTGAAACTTATTTCACTGATTGTCATAAAAATATACCAGTTTTTCAAAATTAGAAGTGATTATCCAAGCTACGTCAGGTTTTCTTTTCTTTTGTTTTCATTCTTTGTGGTCCATTTGGCCTCCTGTGAGGTCCTAAAGCAGAAATTTGACTCACAGATCCATAAAAGTCACCCACCCCGATCTGGCTGCATCTTTCTTCCTAGGAACACTCTCCCTCCAGCTCACGGATTTCAACAGAAATAGAGTCACGTTATTTTGGCCTGAGTGGCTTATATAAATAAAAATAATCCATAGGATGCTACAACAAGAGACAGTCATCCTGTATCCTTGCTCCCAACCGAAGGATGCAAACATCTATAATTGTTCCTTCACCAGTACAGGCATGCCTTAGTTAACAAAGCTGATGATGCTGCAGCTCCTTTGTATAAAGGCTTTTTATGCCTGCTCAGCCCCATCCTTTTTCTCTTCATCTTCTGTCTAGCTGGAATTTTTATTAGCAGCATCAGAATTAGGAGGATGGTGAATGAGAGTGGGGACAAGGACCTTTTCAGGGTCAGGTGGTTGCAGAAGTGTGTCTGCAGTAAATGGTGCAACAAACAATACTTAAACTGGGAAAGAGCAGCATTCTCTTCCAGCCACTGTGCCATTTGTAAAATTATTGGCTAAAAAGGCAAGGTAAAATCAGCTGCCAAAGAGCGGGATATATATACTGTTGGTTAAAAGGAGGTGATTTGCATGTTAATCTGTGTATTGTTGTGTTGTTGAATGGCAAGGCCTACAGGATATCCATTTACTTAATGATGCATTGTCTTCTGGGAAACACCATTCACCCAGGGTGGTTTTCATTTACATTTACTGTGTCTTGATTTTGGTGTTTTTCAGGACTGGTAGCTAAACTCTGTTTACTTTAAGAGCTTCTTCTTTCCTGTTAAAATTGTGCAGGTGTTTATGGATTTCAATGGCTTCCCTGTGCATTCTGACCTGATAGTTGTTGGCATGGTTCAGAATTTCAGTATTTTCAGACAGCATTTTATGCCCAGGATCGTTTATAACATGTTCTGTTACTGGCAAAGTGTCTGCTGGCAAAACAGCTTCTGGAGAAACGTCAGGAATAAACTCTTCTAAAACATGGCCTCATAGTCCAAACCCCTCCCCCCACCACCAAATTATGGATGCTGGCCATGAAAGCCTTTGATTTCACATTCATTAAGAGCTTTTACTTGCCTTTAGTTTTAAGAGAACAGGCAAAGGTGGCTAAAGAACATTCCCAGAACTGTTTTGTACCATCAGTTTATTCTTTCCGTACTCTTTCGGTCCAAATGTGACTATCCTGTTCCTCTAGAAACTCCATGGACCTTTAGGAGACTTGCCACTGAATTGTCATTTAAAATAACAAATGGGGTGGTTCTTCCCAGGAAACAACCCTTGTGAAGAGTTTGCAGGGAAACAAGAAGCATTTCAATCTGAGTTGTTAAATTTCTAAGGGTGAAATATTGTATACATCTGTTCCCCCCCCCCATCTTTTTCATCTGGTATCCTCTTCTCCACTCATTCCTTAGATCCGTCAAGACCAGAGAAGCGTGAGATCAAATGCCCGACTCCTGGCTGTGATGGCACAGGTCATGTCACAGGGCTGTACCCTCACCATCGCAGTTTGTCTGGCTGTCCGCACAAAGACAGGATCCCTCCGGAGAGTAAGCAGGGTTTGGCGGGGCAACTCACACAATGCAACTGGTCTGCTCAGAGCTGCTGCTGTTGGAGCTACTTTGAAGCAAGAGTATTTATAATCCTATTGGTGCGCTGTACATGTGTAAATCCCCCTGCAGAAGGAGGTGTGTGTTGGGATCTGATGCACAATGTCTTCCTTCCATTCAAGGTCATGGAAACAGTGTTGCACAAGCCATGTCATTGCACACACAGATTTTCATTCTCAGCCAATGCTTAGTTCTCTGCCCCTATTAAAATTGGCAATAGTGCTCCCTCAGCTGTGCATTCAGTTGTACATTTGGTTGCACATACCTCTGTGCATCCAGTTGTATGTTCAGTTGCAATATTGCAGTTCAACCCAACGGCTGCTTCGCATAGTCATGCAGATTTTTACACTTCACAACACTGATGCAGGATTTGGGCCAATAATTTGTTGGTAGATTTAGAGTTTAGTTCCACATGGAAATGAGTAATTCCAGGTAAAGCATGTTATCTGTGAAAGTGGGGTCTGGTGCTCATCTGAACAGTTTGCACCGAAACAGGGATTCAATCCTGAATTGTCAGAACTATTCACCATGAGGATGGGAGGAAAGATCCATTGGCCCATGTGGACAGCCCCTTGGTTAAGTATGCTGAACAAAGGAAGTGAAAAAGAATTTCAGGCAATATCCCTAGCCATTAAAAACAACCCAAGACACTGTCTTACAAGCATTCACAGTTCTTTAGATCAGTCTGAAAGTTGTTTGCCCCCAACAAATAAACACAGGTACTTATGGCTTTAAAATAATTTATTAAACAGGATCACAAGACTTGCTGTGTGTGCTTATGCCAATAATGTCAAATCCTTCCTTATCAGTTCGTTTCAAAGGTGGCAGACCTCAGGGAGGGGAAAAAAATAAAACAAGGGGATATCTGTTATTTTCTCTCATGTGATGGGCTTTTTTTAAAATGAAAATGAAAATGCTAGCCATGTGCTTTCTTGAGAAACCGTTAAACAAATTATTTTCTTTGGTTTTAAGGTCATCACCACAGGAGGCAGTAAGATTAAAATCTTTTTTAAAAAAATAATCAAAGACTATGGATAAAAGGAAATGCAATTCCAATCACATAAAAAGTACCTGAAAGAGATGGGCAGAAGTGTAATGTAGTTGCAAAGGGGAAAAAAAAGAATTTTTAAAGATCCTTTTAAAAAAAAAATAAACATCTGTATTCACTCTTTCCATGTGGGTATTAGAACAGCTCACACGAGGCAGCCTCACATCCAGTTAATGCTCTCTGTTGAATCTACTGAGCTTCAGCAGTAGAAATACTTAATGGGCTTTAAGATGATTGATCCCAACCAGATATGACAGTGCTATTTGCAATAGTAATCTATGGACCAGCACCGGTCTGTGAGCTATGGACTGCCTTTCTACAGTGAGGTGCAGAAAAGAAAGAAACAGTGTAGTCAGTGGGTCTGTACATGGTATCAATTCTTCAGCTCTTCCAGATTGCAGAAATAAAGCAGTCTGACACCACTTTAGCTGTCATGGTACCATTCTGGGGAAACCTGGGATTTGTAGTTTGGTGAAGTATTCAGCCTGGTGCCTTACAAACCCACAAATCCAGGACTTGGTAAGACAGAGTCATGGCAGTTAAAGTAGTGTCAAACTGCTTTATTCTGCAGTGTGGATACACCCCTTGAAACACTGAGGGGAAACCCCTACCTATACCCTCCAACTATCCCAGTTTGGCAGGAATAGTCACACTTAATCCTTTTCTGTCCCACTTTTTCAGCTGCTTTTAATATGTCTGCTACTGAAATGCTGGAAATTTGGGGACTGAAAGAAAATCGAAGAGGGCAATGCTCTTTAGTAATGTCCTCCTTCTCCAGAACATGTAGCAATATCATATCCTCCAACTGTCACAGTTTGACAGAGACAAACCTGCTAAGCCTCAGTTGTCCCACTTTTTCAGTTGCTTTTATAATGTCCCAGTTTTTCTTCTCCTTCCACTTTCCTCATTTGTCCTCAGGTTACTTCAGTTGCTGCAAACTGAATTCCAACAGCAAAGTTTAGTTTGCATGCAGTTAACTTGGCAAAGGGGGAGAGAGGTGAGACAAGGACAAAATCTTATCCTTCTCAGTAGAATCAGGCAAAAGCAAATTGCAGCAGCTTGTGTACTTTTCCACACTATTAACATTTACCATCATGACTCTGATAGTTCCTGGCCACATGGAGAATATGCAGTCCCCTGCATCAGATAGCTTTAGAAGCACTGAGCTAGGAGACTCATAAAACTCTGAATGTAAAATACAGGATTTACATTTGGTTCACATTTTGTGTTTGTAACCACAATGCTACATCAGCATGTGATATTAAATACACCAGACCAGAAGCTTATCAAACCCATGTTAAAGTGGGAAAGATTACACAGTTCTACCATTTCCTATGGCGGGTTTAAACTTCCAGATCCAAAATTATCCTTGTTGTGTTGGAGCAGAGCAAACTGTAATGCTGAGATAATGAAATATCTTTTATTTCTTTTTCTTCTTTTTAAAGTCATGTTGTTGCTTTTTCACCTTTTTTCTCTTTTTCTTTCTGCATTACAAAGTCTTGGCCATGCATGAGAATGTATTAAAATGTCCCACACCTGGGTGCACCGGACAAGGCCATGTGAACAGTAACCGCAACACTCACCGAAGGTATGTGACTCTCCACAGCTTTTTCATACCTACTTAGCTAAAGCATAGTTTGGAGCTTATTGCTTAACTTATTAATGCCTCTCCCAGTTTAAATTTCAATTCAGGCTGCGTCCTGGTCTTATCAGAAGGTTTTTGCCACCCAAATACAGCCCAAGTGCCCCTCTGCTTCCAGGGGCGCTCCAGTGTCCGTTTTCGTAAGCTGGAAAACCCCCAGATCCAAAAAGAGCTGTGCAGAGCACTCCTGGAAACGGAGATGGACCTGGGATGTATTCAGGTGGCAAATTCAGTGGCAAAAACCTTCTGATAACATCAGAATTCCATCTGAATTAAGCTTTAAGCCAGATAGAGATAAACCAAATTTAAAAGCCAAGCGATAAGCTCCGTTGTATAGAACCAAAATGAATACTTTTCAGGATACAGCACAGTGAATCCTCTTGTTAGTCCCAAACAGCGTAAACCCACTAATTCAATTGTTGAATAGTGAGTCAACACCTAAGTAAATCCCACTAATTCATACATCAGCTCTAGTTGGGAATAACAATAGCATTTAGGCTATTGATTGACCAAGCTCTTGGGTTCCATAATGTCAGATCTCAATTTATTTACATAAATAATTTGTGCTGGGTTTAAAACAATTACAAGCTGCACAGACATATGGTGCAATGGGCTTACTGAAGAAAAGAAAAAAGGAAACCAGGTAATTCAGGGCAGTTTCATACATCTTTAGTTATCCATTTTGACAGGGTAGTTGTAATGTTTCAAAAACATACAAAACCTACTTTATATATGATTGTGTCCATGTTCTAAGACCTGCAAGGGAACACTTTATCTTGGTCCCACCAGACACATCTAGTACTCCTTGATCCGTCGCTTCACATGACAAGTCAGGTGAATGCGACGGTCAGGAGCGCTTGTTACCAGCTTCAGCTGATATGCCAGCTGCGCCCTTTCCTGGAGAGGAGGGATCTGGAAACTGTGATACACGCGCTGGTAACCTCACGTTTGGACTACTGCAATGCACTCTACATGGACTGTACTGTACACTTTGTATGTACAGCACTGTGTAAATTTACAGCGCTATATAAATAAAGGTTAATAATAATAATACATGGGGTTACCCTTGTGCCTAACCCGGAAACTACAAATGGTCCAAAATATGGCAGCCAGGCTTCTGGCTGGAACATCCAGGAGAGAGCATATCACTCCAGTGCTAAAAGCCCTCCACTGGCTGCCGATCAGTTTCCGGGCACAGTACAAGGTGTTGGTTTTAACCTTTAAAGCCCGTCATGGCTTGGGCCCATCTTATCTAAGGGACCACCTCCTCCCACATGAACCCCCCCGCACACTCCGGTCCTCTGGGAGGAACCTGCTTCAACCCATGAAGACCAAGCTGGTACAGACCTCCCAGAGGGCTTTTTCGGCTGTCGCCCCCAAGTTGTGGAATGACCTGCCAGACGAGATGCGTCTCATTCCATCTTTAGAAGGCTTTAAAAGAGCCCTAAAGACGCATCTCTTCCGGCAAGCCTTCCCAGAGAATGTGAATATCCCCAGCTCCATACCTAGGTTTTAAGGGCTTTTTAAATCTTTCCTGCATTTTTCTCCATACAACCTAAGCTGGGTCCGCTCCCTACTATTGTGTATTGCTATTTTAATCTATTATGTTTTTTAACTCTATTGCGATTTAATTCTTTTTTAAGGGAGGGTGGTAAGGGTAAGGAAGGGGTATTTTAACTTGATATTGTTTTAACCTCTGCTGTACTCCGCCCCGATTGCTTGTTCAGCGGGGTGGAATAGAAATAAATATTAGTAGTAGTAGTAGTAGTAGTAGGAAAAAGCTTTCTTGGTGACAGCTCCCAAGTTATACAACTCACTTCTCTGGGAGGTCTAGTAGGCCCCCTTCCTCCTTTCATTTTATCTGTTTAAGGAACCTTCTGGTTTTTAGTACATGCAGCAGATAAAGCTTTAATGAGGGATGAAGTGTTTTTTATTTTCTTATGTTTTTAATCATTTTAATGCTGTTTTTAACTTGTTTGTAATGTTGTCTTTAAGTTTTTGTTTTTAAATTAGTACTTTGGTGTAACTTTTGTATTAACACTTTTTAAAATCATATTGTGCTTTTAAAGTTTACACTGCCCTGGATCTCATGCTGGGAGAAAGGCAGGATATAAATTTAGTAATAAATAAATACTTGCATGAAGGTGATAGTTGGAAAGGGATGTGATTGCTGCTCCCACTGGGACAAGAAGAAATTCAAAACCTTGTGTTATAGATGTGACAGTTCAGAGGAGACTCAGGCAATAGAATCAAAGTCAAAGAGAGGGAAAAGATTATAAAATATTGAGACCTACAAAATGAAATTCAGCACCTTTGGGAAAACAAAACAACTGTGGTTCTAGTGCTGATAGGTGCTCTGGGAGCAATTCCAAACAGACTGGCAAAACTTCTGAGTGAAATTGCCTTATCAGATGGGAGGAATTTCTCTTTATTGCAAATTGAGTCAATTTGAATTCGTGTGAATTCACTAAACTAGTGAATTTACGTGAATTCCAATTGCTTTCGGAATGCGTTCAAAATGACTTACCCGAAAATGACCCCTCCATTGCCCGAAATTGTGTGAGATGCTTTAATTCGCAATAAGGTAAAACCCACGATTGCGTTCGGAATGACTTCCCCTTTGCCCGAAATTGCGTGAGATACTTTAATTCACTATAACGTGAAACCCCATGATTTCCATCCTTCATATCTACCTTTCTCACTTCATTTTTCTGTCTTTTCCTTCCATCTTTCCAACCAACAGCTTATCCGGGTGCCCCATTGCTGCTGCTGAAAAGCTTGCCAAATCCCACGAAAAGCAGCAGCCATTGACGGGTGACCCTTCAAAGAACAACTCAAATTCTGATCGGATACTCAGGTAATTGAGATCAGACAAAGTGGATCCCAAATGGATGGGTTTCTCCTCCTGTTTTCCCCACCAGCACTGATTCTTACTGACAATAATGTAATATTTCTAAAAGTAGAAACTGTTCCCTCCTTGTGCAAGTTGTACCGACACATCTTGTTCCTGCCGATGCTTTCCTTGCTGCCAAATGCAAGGAAAACGGACAGTAAAATTTTAATTGATGCTTCTCATCAGCGCATGCAGGACAACAAATGGCTTCTGGAGCATCAATTAATGCTGAAACTAAAGGCCAAAGGGGTTTTAATAGTGCACAGAGCAACATCCATACTGATTACACTGCAATGCAATCTGCCAGAGAATTATAGCTATTATATTGATATTGTAAAGTGGGGGGCTTGAAAGCTACAGTCAGATGTTTCCCTTTCTGTTTCAAATTAACACATCTCTCTGCCTTTTGGTTTCTTACATGTTGTCACTTTCAGGAGTAGAACACAGCCTAGATGTGTTTAATATACTTTTTCTTTGCAATCCACCCCCCCACCACCACCAATTCATCTCACTGCAGATTGTATCTGGTAGACTAGAAACAAAAAAACAGGTTCCCTTATTATAAGAGATTATCTTTATGTGGGGGCAAGACAAGCTTGTCCCTTACAGGGCTGGCAGGTGTCCCTTATTACTAGTGATTCCCTATTCAAAGGTTTGAAACCTTCTCCTTTTATACAGACTGAACAAGAAACTAAAAATGAAAAACAATCCCATATTTTTAAGTGTGGGC
Organism: Urosaurus nigricauda; assembly: GCA_034509955.1. Lineage (NCBI taxonomy): Eukaryota > Metazoa > Chordata > Lepidosauria > Squamata > Phrynosomatidae > Urosaurus > Urosaurus nigricauda. The sequence continues at coordinate 8,216,850 of JAOEGL010000004.1, forward strand.
CTTTCATAAAGCCAGACATGTGTACAGCTTGTGATTTATGAGTGTGGACAATATGGTAGTTTTACAAAGAAGTAAGTTAACTGGAATTGTTACCTTAATTTGGTATTTAGGTACAGCACAAACTCGCTACTTCCTGATTATCAATCCTGCATGAATTTTGATTGTCCTTTATTGATATTTTGAACACCTGGCAACACTACAATACATACGTAAAACCAGAACTCCTACTTGCAATTCCTTAGTTCTGTAGAGCCCGCGTGTCAATTTGAATTGGGGATGGGGCAAAGCTTGGAAAATATATATTTGAACTGCAGCTCACCAGCATGACCACTATGGAACTGAAGGCTGGATTATTCTGGGAATTGTAGACAAGAAAGGAATTTTTTCTATGCTCTGAAAGAAAAGGTCATCCTCCTATCATCTGGGAGTACAAACATTTCAGGTACATCCTCTTTGGGACTACTAAGCCATTTTCAAGCAGTTGATTGCTGGTTTGAAACCCAAGTCTACAAAACCCACCATGCCCCTAGAGCACAGGGGAAATTTTCTTTTTGCAGGGAGTGCAATGGAGCCTGCAGCCCTCCAGGGTTTCATAGGGAATAAGAAGGCCCCCAAGCCTCCAACAATTGCCCACACCTATTTACAGTAATCCAGCAATATATGTTATTCTTATTACAGAGTAAGGGGCAAGAGGAACTGCTGTTGACAGTATGACTAGACTGAGATTGCCTAATAGTTTCAGGGCAAATGCAAAATCCAAACTGGGGAATTCCATATTCATAGTTCAAGCTGCAAATCTATGCCCATTTATCTGGGAGGAAGTCTAACTGAATTTGATAGGATTGATTTCTGAGAAGACATATGTTTGCACTGTCTGTCACTTATCTACTAGCTAGAAAACATTTTGACCAGGGACATCAATAAGGGAGTGTAATGGAGTGAGGACCACATCAGGTGATGCCCTGAGAGGGGATGAAATATCTGCTTTTTGGTAAAAATGGGCTGTAGCATTTGCCTGTGCCCCTTTAAAATTGTCTGTATAAACATCACATTTTACCAATTTTTCACTTTAACCACATGAAACTATGTACATGTAAATACACTTAGGCTCTGTGTATGTTATTGTAATTTAAAGGAATAGTTTTGTATTTTGCTAGTTGTTTATTTCATAGTTGCCAATACATTCAGTGATATACGGGAATTACAAATCAAGAGTAACAGTAATACCAAAAATATTGCTGATGATGCTATATGGTATGATATGGTATGGTATGGTATGGTATGGGAGAAAGTCAATGGGAGTTGGGGTGATACTGTGAGTTACCACACTGGGTGTTACCAACCCTAGTGATGCCACTCATTTTGACTATATAACATGTATACATAAACAAGACATTACATTCTACCAAAAATATATTTACAGTAGCACTTCCATCTCTGGATCTTAACACATTTCTTTTATTTCTATCTTGCACCACACACTCATATTCAAACTGTGGCATTTTATTTCCAGATCTGCAAATCTGAACACAAATAATACCAGGAATATATGTTGCTGCTCTCATCAAGAGATCCTTTTGCTTCTACCAAAACCAATTCAAAATTGACAGCTCATGACTTTCTTTTTCAGAAGATGAACAAATCCAGCCTCAGAATAATTCTGCCAAAAAAATTTCCTACAAATTTTTTAAAATCAGAAACAGTTTTACAAAAGTATGTATTTTCTCCTCTTCCTCAGGCCTATGTGCTTTGTGAAGCAACTGGAGGTGCCTCAGTACGGGAGCTACAGGCCCAATATGGTTCCCACCACACCAAGGGCCAACTTGGCCAAGGAGCTGGAGAAGTACTCCAAGGTCACCTTCGATTATGCAAGTTTTGATGCTCAGGTTTTTGGCAAACGCATGCTTGCCCCAAAGATTCAGACTAGCGAAACCTCACCCAAAGCCTTTAAATGTAAGTTGGGGCTGGTCATGGACAGTTTGGGAGGACCTGAAGGGTGTGTTGTCGTCTCTTGTTGTTGTAACATTAGGTATTACCCACGTGAATTCATCCAAAAGTCCATCAGATCCAGTTTCTAGCAATGACCCGCTAGATATTTCTGGGATGTGCAGATGCAGATCACCACAATTTCCCCATTGTTTATCCCAAATATGTGACATTTATATGAGGCATTCTATATGTGACATTCTATATGAGGCAATTTAGCTATCTTGGTTAGCAGTCACTGATCAATAGACCCATCCTCCACTAAACTGTCTAATCCTTTAAACAAAACTAACATTTCACATCTTGATGCTTTAAATTCCATAAGCTAAGTGACTATTCCATAAACTAAGTACCTTCTTTCATCTATCCAACTGCATCTCTTATTATTATTTAATTTCCCTGAAAAACACGTAATTCCAGTACTTCTAGTGGTAGATTAGATGTTTCCTACAAACACATATAACAAGGAAATGTAGGTGGTCTTTGCCTGGATTACAAATGGATCTTGTAGTACCTTTGAGACTGAGTGAAAGAAGTATGTCAAGAGAGCACCTTGAGGTTGGCAGCATGAGCTTTTGTAGACTAAAGTCTACTTCCTCAGGTACATTTGAGTTTAAAGAGGTGTAACATAAACTTTCATAAACTTGGTCTACTTAAACAAAAGATTGACTGGTAACATTAACATCCTGAGAAATTGTTTTCCACCAAGTTCCATGCAAAATGAACCAAATCCCTCCCTCCAGCAAATTTTCCAAATGGACAAAGCCAAAGTTTGACAGTCTCAAACTTGCATCTTAACATCTAGAATTCCTATGTGCTGTTTCACATCTCCTAGGTCATTTTACCTGTTTTTCCCCCCTTTGGATGCATAAACTGCATTTCTAAATGCTTGTCTCTGAAAACTTAGGTTATTTCAATGTTATAAAGTTGGAGGGTGTTCTCATTCCCCCCTCCATAGCTACATCCCTGGGCAATTAATCAACTGACCTAAAGCAACCTTGATGCTTTTCAAATATGTGTGAATGGGGAGGAGGAGGTGCATTTTGTTCCCTAAGCAAATATCAGTTTGAAATCTACATGTTTTCATCCTACCAAATGTGGAATGTGGAAAAAGAACAAAGCGGGGAGGATTTCATTTCCCAGCACCCTTTTTGAATTCCCATAGGTGTTACAGCAATACAGTTTTAATGGAGAAGATTGTAGTGTTCTGGGAACTTGATGGTGCACTCAGTTAGTTAGTGGGTAAACCTTTCACCTCCATATAGACCTGCCCATAAATCTTTTTCACTCCTCGGCCCCTTCCAACAGTCCAGCTTCTTCTCCCATCTCTTTACGTAAGCATTTCAGTGCTCTGCTGGAATAGCCGAGCAAGTCCATTTCAGCCAGCATGCTGTTTCTCACAGTAGCCAAACACATGTCTCTAAGGAACCTTACAAGCCTGACATGAAATCATGGCCAGGATGACCAGATGTCTTCCTTTTCCAAGACATATCCTACATTTCAGTCTTCTGTCCAAGAGGAACTCCAAAATGTCCTCCATTTTAATCATGACTAAGAAGCATGGATTTATATTTATAGATGTATTTTGAGCTTTTATTTGGTCATGTCCTACATTTTTCTTGAATGCCCTCCATTTTTCAGTGCTTTGTCCTCCTTTGTGGTTAGGACATCTGGTCAGCCCTCTTCCCAACAACTAATATGCAGTTGCACAGAGTTTCATACAGTCATCATAGGTATCTTCCATGAAGTATCCTACATGATGCAAAGGGATCTTGTCACACCTTTGAAACTAACTGTGTGGAAGAAGTTGCAGCATAAGCTTCCATAGACTTGGGTCCAAAACACACTGCAGAAGTAATCCAGTTTGAGACTGCTTTAACTGTGGTGGCTCAGTGCAAGGGAATTCTGGCAATTATAGTTTTGTAATGCATTTAGCCTTCTTTGTCAGAGAACTCTGGTGCCAAAATAAACTACAGTTCCCAGGATTCCCTAGCACTGAGCCAGGGTAGTTTAAGCAGTCTCAAACTGGATTATTTCTGCAGTGCATTTTGGACCTTGGTCTCCTTCCTCAGATGCTGAGTCTACACAAACTTACACTACAACATCTTCCACACAGTCTACAAGATCCCTTTGCATATTGATATTCCAGACTAACATGGCTATATCTCTGTATCCTACATGAATTTGCCTAGTCTCCTTTTAAATGAAGCAGTTCCAGTGGGTTTCATAGACATTCCTTTGAACCCGAAACCTGGGTGGGGGGTTGGACCTCACTCTACTCCCGTACCACTGCCAATCTGGCTGGCAGAATTCAGATTGATTCAGGTTGAGGTTGATGCTTCATTTAACCCAATGAAAGGGCTGAACCATACATCTTTCTGATTGAATAAATGTGTCTGGGACCAGGGATGGTAGTTTCCAATCCAATTGAACCCTGGCAAGTGAGATTGCATGTGCCTGCTGAGAGCATGCCATCCAAGAGATGAGCCCTAGACTCATGTGTGACATGGGCACAGAGGGTGCAGCTGCATGCAGACTTGGCAGTGAGCTTTGCAGAACAGCTGCAAAAGAACTGCCAGTCTGTACCCAACAAAAAGAGTTTCACATCACCATTTTTTTCAGAGTTGTCATTGGGGTCCTAACAACCATCTCTTGTATTGAGTTGACTGCTGCACATGTTGAGCAACAAGTTGGCTTTGATCAAATAGCTGTCCCTCCAAAATTTCAAAAACCCCACTGCATCAGCTGTAGGACTGCAGCCCAGTTCCCTCTGCCTTCCTACTTCCCACTCACATGTAACTGAAATCTGAGAAGAGTTTCCTGGCCTTGAAGCCAACTGTACTGCATTGAGTTACTTGCAAATGGTCCTCTGGCAACCATCATACATCACCCGCCCTGTGTTACTCCCTTTTTACAGCCAAACCTTTTCCAAAGGCCTCTTCCCCTGGCCACAGTCCCTCCAGCAGTTACGTGAAGAGCACTTCGTCTTCATCCACAGGCTTCGACTACTCCCATGATGCCGAAGCGGCGCATATGGCTGCCACTGCCATTTTGAACCTCTCCACTCGCTGTTGGGAAATGCCTGAGAATCTCAGCACCAAGCAGCAAGATCTCCCTAGCAAGGTAAACATAGGAATTGTAGAATCATTAAGTTGCAATGTACCCCAAGGACCATCTAATCCAGTCCTCTGTTAATGCTAGAATCTGCATTGAAAGTGTTGCTGATAAGCCAACATCTAATTTCTCTTTAAATGCCTTCAGTGTCCATCACCTTCCAAGGTAGTTGTTCTGCTGTTGACAAATTCTTACTGCCAGGAAGGTCTTCTTAATGTTAGAGTTGCATCATCATCATCATTATTATTATTATTATTATTATTATTATTATTACAGTTCCAGGTGTCCGGTTTTGCATGGGACATCTCATGCTTTTACTAGAAAATAAAATATGGCCTGGAATGGCCTTTATTCCATTCTTCTTCTCCAAAGATATTCCCGTTGTGTGTGTGATTCTCCTCCCTTGGCCCTGATGTCTCTGGACTACAGGTTTACTTCAGTTGCCTTGAAACTTCCTAGAAATGTTTACAGGGATACCAATGGATTTTAGATGGATCAACATGGATAACACAGAAACACTACTGATTCAACTAATATCAATATGCAGGGCTTACATATTCAGCTGCTATGATTTGCTTTCTTCAAAAAGTGTTGTGCCTCTGAAACTCATAGGGGCTGTACAGACTGCCCAAAAGGGGCAGTCTGTAAGCGCCCAGGGAAGCACCAGGATGGGGTCAGGTGTGCCTCACCGGCAGCCCCAGAGGTCCCATTCTGCCACTTCTCCAGGCCATGGAGAAGTGGCAAACTGCCACTTCTCCGTGGCCTGAAGGCAGGGTGCAGTAGGTGCCCTGGGTGCCCGCTGCACCCTGCCATCCACGGAGGTCACGAAGGAAGAAAGGGGCCACCACTGCAGCCCCTTTCCCCTCCGCGTCCTTGGCATGACCGTGTAAAGGCCACGCCAAGAACCAGCACTAAAAAAGAGCTCCATTTTGCAGCTCCTTTTGGCGCTGAAGAAAGGGCTCCCTAGGCACCCTCCTGAGGCACCATGACATCAGGCGCGCACTGCATTGTATAAACGTGGTGCATGCCATGACACACATATATGGACTGTGCCATTTTAAAATGGCGCCATCCATATGCGCTAGGGTTAGGGAGCATGCAAATGCTGCACACTCCCTAACCCTAATCCTGCTTCTACAGTGTGGATGCAGCCTTAGACAACTTTAATGGCCATGACTCCATCCTAGGGAGTTCAGGGATAAGTTATTTGGTGTGGTTCTTGGAAGTGACTACCAGAGGAATTGTTATTCCTCATAACTCATAATTCAAAGAGTTGCGCTAGAATTTTCGGGGCTTCACCAAATTGCAGACCCCAGGATTCCATAGAATTGAGCTCTAGCAGATAGAGGCGGGAAATATAAATAAATCATTATTATTATAAAGTAGTAGTATTTGGAGAGATTTTGTAGCACCTTTGAAACTTACTGAAAGAAGATGGCGGCATGAACTTTCATAGATTTAAGTCTACTTCCTTAGATGCATTTCTACTTCCTCCAAATGCCTCTGAGGACGTAGACTTAAGTCTATGAAAGCTCAGGCTGCCAACTTCCTTCTTTCAGTTAGTCTCAAAGGTGCTACAAGTTCTCTTGGCTTATTGAAACAAATCTGGCAAAGGATGTGCTGCTGCGTTGATCTTCCTGATAAACTTTTTCTGGGTTCATCTATGAAGTGTGTTTACTGAGTTAGGTAGAGACAGGTAATTATAAGGCTGCCAAGATGCAGAGATACCAAAGAGCTTGATTACAAATATGGTGCCAAGGCTGTTCTTTCCAATGTTCGTTTGTTTTTTCAGTCAATGGACATTGAAGTGGATGAAAATGGGACTTTGGACTTAAGCATGAACAAGCACCGGAAACGGGAGAGCGCCTTCCCCAGCAGCAGTAGCTGCAGCAGTAGCCCCAGCATCAAATCCCCAGATGTATCCCAACGCCAAAACAGCACTAGTGCCACAAGCAGCACCATGACCTCACCCCAGTCCAGCCACACATCCCGCCAGGATGAATGGGATGGCCCTATTGACTACACCAAACCAAACCGGCAACGGGAAGAGGAGCCAGAAGAGGTAAATAATAACAGGGGCAAGAATTCACAACTCCCACGTTACTTAGATCAGAGGAATGTGTGGCCCTCTAGATGTGTTTGGACTGCAGTTCCCATCCTTCCTACTCTATACCCAGTTTGGCAGGGACAGTCCTGATTAATCCACTGCTGTGCCATTTTTTCAGTTTGAAACGTCCCAATTTCTCTCTCCTCCTCCTTTGTCCTGTGCTTACTTCAGTTTGCTGCAAATTGAGTTCAGAGTTGCATTTCATTAACTCAGTGGGGGGAGAGGAGAAGAGGAGCAAAATTTTACCCTTCCAAGGTGACTCAGACAAAAACAAACTGCTGCAGTCTCTCCAAGTTTATGTGTTTATCCTCATTACCAACTTTTGCCATCTGAACCCATGCTCCAATATCACACATCCCCATGTGTCCCAGTTTTCATCTGTGAAATGTTGGAGGGCATGCTATCCAGTGGATATTCTGTCTTCGAGCAAGGAACTACATTAGAAAGGAATCATCTGTTAATGTTCTAGCCCTGCTTCTTTACGGTCCCCTGTCCTTTCCTATCTCACAGCCAATGTTGTGGGAGGAAGCATTAAAGGCCTCAAAATTCACAATGTTGCATTTGTCCCATTACTGTAAATCAGAGAGGCTGTATGTTGCATGGAACATGATGGCACCAGAGATACGGTAGGTTCTTTGACATTTCTATCATAACCTTTTGCAAAGTATCTTTGCTGAGAAGTGGCCTGCCTCTTCGACATGTTGTAAGAAAAATGGTCTCTCTTCAGTATCTTTCTCAGTTATTTTAGGTTTGCTGGTCAGGCATTCATGCCAGAGAGGAAATGTCAAGGGAGGATGTTATATGAAGAAAAGAAGGAGAGTGGAAGTTGACTGAAGTCATTGTGGTACACAGATGGTTTCCTTGTGCATCACAGTTATCAGTAGCATGGAACTGATATTCCAGTTAGAGGCAGGCAAATGATGCTGCATTGGCTCCTATGAGACCTTGAGGAACACCACTCATTGCATCCTCCATGAAAAAAATCAAATTTTTGGCTACATTTTCACTTCAGAATTAAAACAGTTTGATGTTCCTTTGACTGCTGTGGCTCAATGTTGTGGCATTCTGGGATTTGTAGTTTTGTGAGATATTTAGCCTCAGTAAGTGATGCCACAACAAACTACAAATCCCAGAATTCTGTAGGATGGCACCGTGACAGTTCAGACGATGTTTCTACATGACCTCTGAGAAAATGGGCCAGCATTTTTGCCATATTCTTTCCCTCACTAAGCCATTTTTAAGCTCAAGAGAGTCCCTTTTTTATAACAGAAAGTGACCCAGGAGCCATTTCTGGTTTGCTACCTGTTTTTGAAAATGTCCTTTCCTAGGCCTACAGTGGTCCAGAAGTACAAATATGTGGTGTAATTCCACCCCTCACAACCACTACAGGGCATCTGGGACAAAAATAAACCTGGAGGAGATCTGGAGGCACAAAAATAGCCCTCAGGATCCCATGGGACTGCAGCATGGTCACCTCTGTTCTACTTTCCCCCAACTTCTCAAAGCAGAATGGTTATCCAAGTCTTCTTGCTGGAGGCTGTCTCTATGAGGTTGTATCCACATTGCAGAAATAAAGCAGTTTTGAACTGCCTTGACTCTGTCTGCCACAATCCTGGGATTTGTAATTGGGTGAGGCACCAGAGCTCTCTGACAGACCAGGCTGAATACCTCACCAGGCTACAACACCCATCTGCCATGGTGACTGGACTAAGCAAGCAACACTTGTTGATTTATTTATTAAATCAATAATATATCCAGCCTTTCTCCCAAAATGGGATTCAAGGTGGCTTACAATAATTTAAAAATGTAGAACTGAAACACTGATTGCTAAAGTTAAAAAATAATTAAATAATACTGATACAGTCAGACTGCCTTCTCCATGGATTCTGTATCCACATATTCAAGCATCCATGGATTGAAAATATTCATATACACACACACACACACATACACACACACATATATATATATATTCTAAAAAGTAAAGCTTGATTTTGCCATTTTCTATAAGCGACACCATTTTACTATCCATTGTATTTAATGAGACTTGAGCATCTACTGAGTTTGGTATCCACAGGGGTTCCTGAAACCAAACCCTAGCAGATACCAAGGGTATTATTAAAACATAATTTATAAACAGCATAGTTAAAACCAGTAAAAACCATTAAAACATCAAGACAGCACACCACACTAAACAAATAAAATCCATTGACTCCCATTGCATCTGACAGTGGTCTCAAGGACCTCCTAGAGATGTAGGAGATTCTACTTTCACCAGTTTGGGAATCCTACACCATTTCCTTTAGCAGCTATTCAAATCAGTCTAGTTGTGTTTCAGTCATTCCCCGTGTCCTACACACACTCTTTGCTGGTTTCTTCCAGTCAGATCCTGCCATCCGTTCTTTCGCCTCTTCCGAAGCAGATGACCAGGAGGTCCCTGAAGAAAATTTCGAAGAAAGGAAGTACCCTGGAGAAATCACCTTAACCAACTTCAAGCTTAAATTCCTTTCCAAGGAGATCAAGAAAGAGCTGCTTACGTGAGTCTTGTCTCTTGGGCTAAGAAGCCATGCAGTAACATACTGTATTGGGAAGGGGAAAGCAAGAAGGTGTGATTTGGGGCTCTTTTACACTATTCGATTCTGGCCCTTTGATTCCACTTTAACTGCCAGGGCTGCAACCTGGGGAATCCTGGGATATATAGTTTGGCAGAGATTTCCACATAACCCTGGCTAAACTACAAGTCCAAGGATTCCATAAGATGCAACCATGTTGGTTTAAGTGGTGTTGAAGTGCTATAACTGTGTAGTGTGAAAGGTCCCTTAGTTGGATTTTAGGAGGAATTTGTTTTTTGTGGGGGTTTTTTCCCCTTTTCAACTTCATTGATGTTTCATATTGCAAGGATATTATTTAATCTAAACACTTCAAATAAAAATCTTTAAAGGGAAACCTCATTCTCCAAACATTCCCGATTTTTAAGACAAAATTTTGCTTCATATGGTTCTTTTATGCCATGATTGATCTTGTTGGGGGGATTTGATTTTTCATTTAAGCACTCACAATGTTAGGATTCATTAAACTGACTATGAATACAAAAGCTTAACATTTCCCTGACCTTTCTGTGCTCGGGATAGCTTTTCCAGCGAGGTGATGGCAAAGAAGACTTTTTCCCAAGCATAATGTTCAGAATCCTATTGGTTAATTCCAGCCAGAGGAGACCTATTGAATCCATAGTTGAATGGTGAGTCAACACACAGGTAAATCCAATTGACTCAATAGGTCTACTCTCCTTAGGACCAACAACAGGATTCAGATAGCAGCTTTCCCAAGTTTGCAAAGTGCAATAGTATTTCCTAGCAGCAGCCATCAATGTGCATCCTTTGCTGAGCAGTATTCTTTTAAGATAGTTATGGGCAACCAAGGCTGGCAAGGGGGCCAACTTTAGCCCCCAGCAATGTCCCTGCTCAGCCATAGAAACCCACTGGTAGACCTTGGGCAAGTCACACAGTCTCAGCCTCAGAGGAACTCAAAGATAAATCCCACTGAACAAATCTTTCCAGGAAAACCCAATTTCAGGTTCACCTTAGGGTCACCATAGCTTTGAAAGTACACAACAACACAACAACTCCCTTCATCCCCTGATTTTGGGCATCAATCAGCCAGAAGAAGGGTTGCCTGAGTGAAAACTGGAGAGAGCCCCTGCATAGCGTTGCCAGTTCAGGATCATCCCAGGCCCTGAGTTTCTTAGCTAAAGCCTAAGACCTAGGAACAGTCCCTGGTAATGTCATAAATCATTACTTATTAAGTACCAACCACAGTTGCTCACAAGCTTGTTATGCAGAGATGGGGAGGAGGGGGGAGAGAACATATTTCCCCTGTTTGGAAATTAAGATGAAAAACTTAGCTAATGAGACTGAGATCAAGCTGAAATGAGGGGATCATTTCTTCTCACCTACCTAATAAAATAGGATAAGGAAGCCTTAATCTAGTCTACTTGCTTCTATCCAGAAGGTGGGAGCAGAGCAGAGCAGAAGGTGAGCCCTGGCATCACACTGACTAAGAGGGAAGGAGAAAGCTAAATAACTAAATACATAGGCCCACCTGGAGAGTCAATACAGTAAGAAATCAATTAAGCCTTGCAAAACAGTAGCAAGCTGTTGCTCTACCAGCTGAGCTGGAGATTTCCACAAAGCCCTTTCTTCTTAGATGGAGCTGAGTCCTCAAAACTCCAGAATTTATACCCTCATCTTCCTCATAGATATGAGCCTCAAAAACTGGGGACTCAAGGACAGGTCTTGAGATCTGGCATCTCTATAATGGTTGTATAGAAGAGGAAATTCCAATAGGTGTTGCTTGTTACCTAGTTGCATGACAAGCCACACCTGCTGAAATTTGTTCTTCTACTCAACAGTTATAAGTATAAGACCCCTCTCCTGGCAACCCTAGCCAGAAGTCAGAACTGGAAGTTATGTCATTTTGTGATCTGCATTTGTTGGCTGTGGAAGGTGTTTATAACCATCCACCATTTCTAGAGACTTCCAGAAGCACCAACTGAGCTAATGTTGCCATTTTCAAGCTTTTCCACCCCCTAAAAATAGGGTGGGAATAGACTTTGGGAAGGTTGGGAGTGCTGAGAGAGAAACAAAAAATGGTCTTCGTTTGCACGTCTGGTTTTTTTTAAAAAAAAATTGTAAACATTTTTAATTTGTTGTTCTGGAAGCCACCTTGGGTCCCATCCTGGGAGAATGGAGGCATATTAATAAAGCCAATATGCCTTTATTTAATATGCAGGTGGTCCTCAACTTTCGTGATAGTTGGGACCACACTTTTCCACAAAGGTGGAAAAACAGTTAATATAGCCCTGCTTTTTTATCTGTGAGAATATTTTTCCAGGCATCTGTAGGTCCTTCAGCTTGACTCCGTGCTCAACATACACCAGAGGTTGGCCACATGCTGGATGACCAACAGATGCCTAAAGAGAAGATATTTTTCAGTAAATAAAATAATCTGTGAGCAATCAAATCCGCAAATGCTTAAACTGCAAATGCTTAAATCGGAAATGCAGAGGAACAACTGTAGCCCACAGACCATAATTTCACTGCATCTATTCTGCAAGTGCATCTACACTGTAGAAATAATACAGTTTGACAGCACTTTAGTTGCCATGGCTCCATCCTACAGAATATTGGGACTTTTAGTTTTATGAGATACCAACACACTTTGGCAGAGAAGGCTAAAGGCCTTGCAGAACTACAGATCCTAGTACAGTATTCCATAGGATAGAGCTACTGCATTTCAAGTGTTATCAAACTGCAATTTTTCTGCAGTGTGGATACATACTAAATGAGATGGGGTTGATGGAGTGGATAAACAAGGAACAGATGTGACTTTTGCATGCTTGAATGATTCTGAGATTCATTAAGTACCGGTAGTTTAAATCTGGCACCAAAGTGGCCATTGTTTCAGTGCCAAGTGAAAACATGGCTATTCTGTAAAGCCTTTACATCCTAATTGGTTTTACACAAGCCCTCACATGTAGCTGGTTTTTATTGTTTTGAACTATTCTAACCAGTTTTAACTTGTCTTTTTAACCTGTTAAATTATTTTACTATGTTTTAAGCCTTTAAATATCATTGTACTGTATTTTTATACTGTTTAAATTTAGTCAGGTTGGTTTTATCATACACTGCCTTGAGATAGTTAGAGGGTGTAATTTATTTATTTATCTGAGTTATATCCTGGTTTTCTCCCAAATGGGACTCAAAGCAGCTCCAATTCAATTTCTCATTCATTTCTAAAATATGGGTTTTTCAAAATGGAATTTTTCTTCCAACAACAAACATACGGTGCCCAAGAGTTCCAAATCTCATCATTCTGAGCAATGGATATTCTTCTCCCAGTCCTCTGTTTCACGTGCTGTAGCTTAATTGTATCTTAACTCCTTGTTGTCTAAGAAACTCTTCTGAGAAACATTAGACCTGTTCATCATCACATCTCATGTTCATAGCTTTGGAAACTGGTCATAAATAGTATGCAAAGGGATCTTGTAATGTCGGCTTGCAGTAAAGTATTATCCCTGCCATATCCGCCGAGTAGGACATAGAGGTGGATTGAACCCTGAAGCCATAATAGGGTTGGACTGCATGCCCTTGAGCTCTCTTCCAACTCTATGATTCTATGATTTTATGATTAAAGTCACAACTGTTCTATTTAGCAGTTACATCAACTTTTTCAAATATGACAAGTTAAGCACTCTGGCGACCAAAATGGTGAAGGGTCTGTAAACCATGCCTTATGAGGAGAGACATAGGGAGCTGGGTATGTTTAGTCTGGAGAAGACAAGGTTAAGAGGTGATATGATAGCCCTATTTAAGTATTTGAAGGGATGTCATATTGAGGAGGGAGCAAGCTTGTTTTCTGCTGCTCCAGAGAACAGGACCTGGAGGAATGGATTCAAACGACAGGAAAAGAGATTCCACCTCAACATTAGGAGGTGATAGTAAAAGCTGTTTGACAGTGGAACACACTCCCTTGGAGAGTGGTGGAGTCTCTTTCCTTGGAGGTCTTTGTTTAAAGATGGATGGCCATCTTTCAGAGGTGCTTTGATTGTAAATTCCTGCATGGCAGGGGGTTGGACTGGATGGCCCTTGTGGTCTCTTCCAACTCTATGATTCTGTGATTCTGGCACATACTGTAGGTCAACACACATTATAAAACACATAATTTATAATCTCCATTTTAACTAATATTAAGTTGGACAGAATGATTACATAAAATTATTATGCAGTGAATTTTTTCTACTATCATAGTACCTTTGAAACATACTGAGCGAAAGATGTTGTAGCATAAACTTTTAGAGATTTGGGGCCCAAGGAAATGGATGGGGTAACACAGGTCAAGTCTGTGCTTTCCTGCCCCTGACCCAGGTATGGGGCAAATGACCATCTGTTTGCCATGGAGTTTCCAGAAAACTCTGGACCAGTATGGCAACAGGTGGACGTTTACACACCACCCGTCACTGCACCATGGAGCCATGCTTCCCCGCACCCTTTACCTGCTTGTTCTCTAAAGGTCCTCATCACAACCCATAAAGATAGAAACGAGGCACCTGGCTACACCCACATGGCCATGCAATGTCACAGGCCATGACAGGGGCCTTCAGGGAATACGTGGCAGTGGAGGCAGATAAGATGCACGCAGGGCCAAGTTGTGTGACAGCTGTCACCACAAAGTTTTCAAGAAACCCCATGGCAAACAGATGGTCATTTGCCCCATACCAAGGTCCTGTCGGACCAGGATCAGTTGTTGGCTGCCAGATCAGAGTCTCTGATCACGGTCCAGAGCAACTGGCTTGCGTTGTCTGTTCAGGACAAGGTGAGGCCAGGAGAAACACAGGCCCTATCATCTATTTCTTCAAGTGGATCATAGACCAAATCTATAAAAGCTTATGCTACAACATCTCTCACTCAGTTCATCTCAAAGGTTCTACAAGATCCCTTTACATACTTCTATTCCAGACAAAACAGCTATGTCTCTGGTTATAAACAATTCAGTTTAATGGAGCATGCCATAGGCACAAATCAGTTTGCTTCCAAATACCTAGCTGTACTTTAAAACCAGGTGGAAACTAAGCAAAACAAGCAAATACAGCAGATATTGCTGCTTCCAAAGAGATGACTCACCAAGCTCCTCTACTTTTGCCCTAAACTATCTATGTAATAAAAGAAAAGGGGAAAATCATATGAACTGCAAAAAATTTAAAAGTCTTATGTACCAGAACTGATAGAAATAGCCACTTGTACTTCTGTGGATTGTTAAAGATGATACAGTGTTTATAGGCTCTGTTTTAACTTTGTATTGTATTATTTTTGTGTTGTAATCCATTTAATGTTGTAAGCCACTTAAATGAGCCCTTTTGGTGACTGAAATATGGGGTACAAATAATCTGATAAATAATTTACTTAAAGTATAATTGGGGCATAATGATGGTACTGTTGATTTTCTGATTTGAGTATTTGTGGAAAAGGTTGTTGGTTTATTTTCCTTCTTAAGTTGTAATTTTTGGGGGAGGGGATCATGTAGGACTCAGTAGCTTTTGGGGAATACGGGGGGAAAAGATAGAGGGAGAGGAAGAAAAGCAAATTTTTGATAGATGCCAAAACTGCCCACAGAAGGAATTCTTTTTTTTTTAAAAAAAAAAAAATGATTGGCTAGCTGAAACATACACAGGTTAAGTCTTCTTTATCCAAAATCCTTGGGACCAGAAGTGCTTTGGATTTTGGATTTTTTAAAAAATATTATTTGCGTTTTGGAATGTCTGTATTTGCATATATATACATGATGAGATATTCCGAAGATGGGACCCAAGTTTAAACACAAAACTCATTATGTTTCATATACACCTGAAGCCTGAAGGTAATTTTATACAATATTTTTAATAATTTTGTGCACGAAACACAGTTTGTGTACACTGAACTGTCAAAAAGCAAAGGTGTCACTATCTCAGCCACCTATGGGGGAAAAAAAAGGTTTGGTTTCTGGCATATTTTGGATTTCAGAATTCTGGATAAGGAAGACTCAGCCTGTATCATTGTATCAAGATAGCCCATTCACATCAATTGGCGTTAACTGATATATAACTAAGTTGACTTTGACATTTGATATATAACAAAGGCTGTGGCCCACCGTTTCATACCACCCCTGTACAAGCATGGATTTGGTCTTTTTAAAGAAGCATGATTTTAGTCCTTATGATTGCAAACATCACCCACAGCCAGTACAGGGAGCCATAATGCAATGTAGAACTGGCTACTCCAAGTGGCATCTAAGAAGAAATTGTGTGCATATATAGGCCACCATCAAGAGGGATCAGTGAGGAGATAGAGTCTGGATTATATAAGTGCAGTTGCATCTCTTGAACAATAGCCAGGTTTGCTCATACATCTAGATCCCCTCAAGACTCACCACTCCTGTCAAGCTACCCCTGCCACACTTTCCCTCAGCTCAACCCAAATCTCTCCTACCTGCTGTGTCCCAATCCCCTCCTGTCAGCCATGTGAGCTAAAGAGAACTTCCATGTCCAAAGGCAGAAGGTACGGAGGCAAAAAAAATAGGAGGATGCTGTCAGATCCATGGAAATTACTTTTTTGGACTACAGTTCCCCAGAATCACCAAGCCAGCATGCTTAACCATGCTGGCAATGGGGTTCTGGCCATGGCAGTCCAAAAGGTTAACATTTTCAAGCTTTGAGGATGGTTTTGTTCCCTGCATAAGGATATGGCTCACTAGTGCTATAAGCAGGATAATGATGCAGATGGAAACAAAATTCCATTCTCTCAGCTCCGCTTCTAAATTAAAGAGACAGGAGAACAGATACAGAGAATGTTTAAAATGGCTATCCAACCAGTAAATATCCAGTGTGATGAACCAACCTGCCTCTTAGAACACTCCCTTCTTCTGGCCCATGATTTTTTATCACACAATAGGGTAAGTACCTGTAGAGCTTTACTCATAAAAAAGACAGGAGCATCCCCTGTACAACAGATTGCAGCCACACGCTAGTTTC
This sequence comes from Urosaurus nigricauda, assembly GCA_034509955.1. NCBI lineage: Eukaryota > Metazoa > Chordata > Lepidosauria > Squamata > Phrynosomatidae > Urosaurus > Urosaurus nigricauda. Next base: position 8,233,619 of record JAOEGL010000004.1, read on the forward strand.
ACTGGCACTTTCACTGGCCTTTAAACTACAGTATCTCTAAAATTAAAACCATTTAAGAAGACAAAAGGTAAAAGTCAGTAAAACAGCACACTATTAATAAAAGCTCTTATAGATAGTTACTAAAAGCCTGTTGGAATAGAAAATGTTTCACTTGTTGATGGAAAGCAAGGAAGGAAGGAGCCATCCTAGCCTTTCTAGAAAGAAAATTTTAATGCCAGGTAGCAACCACAGAGTATGCCCTCTCCTATGTTCCTGTGAGTAACCCTGCGGATAGCAGCTCCCACCCAATGTTCCTGGGGTATTCATTTGCCACCTTTTAGTCAAATTCCCAGTGTGGTTTATGGAAAAAGCAAAAATAAAATAATTTTTAAAAATAAGAGTAATAATAAAATATAAAATGCAACAAGGCAGCAGATCCCAAAGCAACTTAAAAGTGGTCAGCAGACTTTTTTTTTTTAAAGAAAAAGGACAGAAAGCTTGGAAAAATGAATGGCTCTGTGCCTGGAACCAAAAAGACAACAAAGGGCTCATTCCTATTACATTTTAAGCCTATGTGCAATTTGCCTTTGCTTCATGTTGGTAAATTGATTCCAAAAGGTCCATCGTCCCCACTATGAAGGCAGATCTTTTCATTATCCCCTTGTAATCACTTCTTTTTGGGCATGATTGTCATCGCCCAAATGCATGTCAATCATCTGTGTGTCATCAGTGATATAAGCAGCAGCCGAGACAGCCTGGCTTGGGAACTATATTTTTAAAAAGGAAAATTGATAGAAGATTTGATTGACTGATTTTGCACCTACTTGCAATCAGTGAGGCAAGTAGTTGCAAAACCAATGAATCACATCTTCTATCAATTTTACTTTTTAAAAAAATTGATAGAAGGTTCTATTAATTGATTTTGCAACAACTTGCTTAACTGATTGCAAGTAGTTGCAAAATCATTCAATCAAATCTTCTATCAATTTATTTTTAAAAAAAAATAATGCGCCCATAGGTCACACCACAAGCACAAAGGCGGTGCTGGGGTGGGGGAATTGCAGATCTGAGGAGGGATGGTAAACCTCTCTGCCATTAGTCCCTCACCTCCAGAATGATTCAATTCAGATCTGTTGTTCCCACTTGTTGAACATGCTTTGGAATCAATTCTTTTCAAACAAACCATCAAAGAACTAATGTCAGGAAAAACCAGGTTTTTTGCATTTGCCTCATTTATCACAACAGAAATTGATCAGATTAGGTTCGGAACCGGTTTCAAATGTGAATGACGGTCAGATAAGCCAATCAGCAATTTGCTTTAAATTGTAATGGGAATGAGCCCTAAGCAGTGACAAGTGAATCTTTCTATGGAAAGCATTCCAAAACTGGGGTGTTATCACTGAGAAGACCCTTTCTCTGATAGTCACCAACGTTATCTCAGAATGTCCTTGACAGAAGATCCTAACACATTCCCTCACGTACCCTGGTCTTATGTTGTAAAAATAATTTCAGACCCATTTTCTTTTTGCTAGAGAGCAGCATGCCCTTAAGATCAACTGATTATCCCACCCAATTAAGAAGGTGGTTGAGTGTATTATGTGAAATATGTTGAGATTTATAAAAACACAATACTGCTGATTAGATGCCAAACTGCCTCACCTCAGGCCCATAGCCACCTCTACATACATGGTTTTTCAAGTCACTTAAAGAAGTGTGTTGGACTTCAGAAATCCCTGCAAGGTCTTTGGTAACTTCGCACCCCACCTGCCAAATTCTACAGAAGAAGACTTTTCTTCTCCTTTTTTACCTTTTTAAATTTTTTTACATATGCATGAATCTTACTGATTTCTTTAAATTTTTTTTGCCACTCACGTTTTTTTCCCCATAATTATTTTTGTTCAGTTGCCCTACCCCAGGCTGTGATGGCAGCGGACACATCACGGGGAATTATGCTTCTCACCGCAGGTTAGTTGACATTACCTACCCTATTTTTTCAGGTTCTGACAGTCTCTTAAAGATCTCTTTTTAAAAAAAAAAAAGTGGATGCTTTGGTTCTATTCCCTCTTCCCCCTTTTCTTTTACCTCCCCTCCTTTTTTTTTTTTTTTTTTTTTAGCTTACCCAAATATTCCATCTCTTCTTTTTCAGCCTTTCTGGTTGCCCTCTTGCTGACAAGAGCCTAAGAAATCTCATGGCTGCCCACTCTGCTGACCTCAAGTATGTTTGCGCTAAACTAGATCTCTCTTCCCCCTTTCTCTTTCTCTTTCTCTTTCCCTTTTGCTACTGCTCTGGCTTTTTCCTCCTTTCCCTGCACTTTTCCTTTAGAAAAAAGAAAAGCCACTAAGAAACCTGCCTGTGTGGTTAGACTTATCTTGGTGGGGCCAATAGATCACAATGTAGTGGGAGATGCTGCAACATGATGAAGAGCAGGGGAGGTCAACTCTGGAAGACTAGGGCAGTCTTTTTGCCAAACTTTTTGGAACTGTATGCCCGAAATAAATGTTCATAGTAACCGATGCTGGAGACGGGGCTTCCGCCCTCAGGGGCTGGGATTTCCCTGCTCCAGGCGCAGGGCTTCCAGAGTGGGACTTCTCCCCGCACCCTTTCCCTGGCCTCCAGCTGTTTCTGAGAGACGGCTAGAAGCTGGGGAAGGTCCAGGAGGGGGGCCGCAGGCACATGCTGGTTGCTTCTCCTCCCCCTGCCCTCCTCACTCTTCCCAGCTGTTCCTCCAGAGGCAGCTGGAAGCCGGGAAAGGTCCCTGGGGAGAAGCAACTGGCACATGCCATTCCTCCTCCACCTGGACCTTTCCTGGCCCCCAGCTGTCCCTCCGGAGGCAGCTGGGGCCAGGAAGGATCCCTAGGGAGGAGCAACTAGCTCATGCTGGTCACTCCTCCTCCCTCTGTGCACTTTTTCTGGCTTCCAGCTGCCTCTCTGAGAGACAGTGAAGCTGGGAGAAAGCATGGAAGAGGAGCCAGAGATGTGCGCCTGAGGCTCCTCCTCTCCAGTGCCATTTTCCGGCTTCCAGATGTCTCAGAGAAACACCTGAAGGCCAGGAAATGGCAGGGAAGAGAAAACAGGCATGTGTGCACCTGTTCCCCCTTCTCCCTGACCCATGCTATGCAAAATGGTGCCATGTGCCACCCATGGCACACATGCCATAGGCCACAGGCTCGCTATCACGGGACTAGAGGGTTTCGTTAATCCCCTAGGACAGCGGTTCGTGAACTTTGGTTCTCCAGGTGTTTGGGACTTCAACTCACAGAAGCTCCAGCCAACTTGGCCAACAGTCAAGAACTCTAGGAGCTGAAGTCCAAAACATCTGGCGGGCCAAAGTTTGGGAACCACTGTTGAAGACAGTGAGCCAAAAAATAATTGACTTTGATTTGCCTGTCTTGAAGGATGGTGGAATCTCCTTCTTTGGGGGGGGGGGGGGCAGAAGTTGGATAGTTAATCATGGTGTTTTCATTGTGGGTTCCTGCATGGCAAGATTGAATGGCCTTTGTGGTCCTTTCCAAGTCTGTGATTCTATGACATTTGCACATGTGTTCTTCTGAAACACAGGCAGATTTTTATTGGCTATTGTGGAAATATGCTATCCCCTTTTCTTCCCACTTCTTTCTTGATGATCTTCTAGAGATTGCAACATCACCAATCATTTCCTTGGGTAATCAAGCAACACCATTTTTGTTAGGTTGAGAATATACATCCCATGTAAAGATGGCATTGTTTCTACTCATTTCAGTTAGCAATAAATGAACGACAGTGTAACCCTTCGCTACATATACATATACAAAGCTTCTGTCCCTCTGAATCAAGTTAATTGCACTTGAATTGTATGTTAACTCTAAGTCCCACTTGCAAAAAATAATTTTAATGGTAATTTAAGGGAGAGAGGGAGGGAATGAGGAAAGGAGAACCTATTCATTTTTCATTCATGGGTCTAACTGGCTCCCATAAGCAGGCAAAACTACATTTTTCTCATTTCAGTTTTCATATCCATGCTAACAGGTTGCTTTAACTCTCTTTCTCAGGGGGTTTACATGATTATTTTTGGACTTATTTTCCATCTGTTATGATGCTGAATTTGCCTTTTTGTTCACCCTGGACAGAATATTCAATTTGCTATGGCAATCATCCAGCCTTTTCCCGAATATAGATCTGCTTCATGATCTATTGTTCTATTAAAAACCATCTGTATACATATTTGTCAGGGTACACTAAACTGGAATCTGGGGTGGTTTGAGGTTGATTGAAGGACTTATACCTCCATAACATTCAATCCAGATAAACAAGGGGAAAATAGCATGGATGGAGAATGGATTTAAAATATGCTCATGTGAACTCAGAGATGAGAAGGTGAGAAATGATCAGAGTCACATAACAAAGAGGAGTATCAATGTTCAATCTGCTACAGGGAGGCTGAACACTTTCTCCAGAAAAGAGAAAAGTTGCAGTAAATATTTGTCAAACTTAATACTAATCATTGTGGTAGTTTTCAAAGAGGTAGCCATGATGGGGCATGTTTACACAGGCCAAATGAACTGATTTCTCCCTGTCCTTGTCACAAGCTGTCTTCATGACTCAGGCTCAAACTGATTCAACTGTAAACTTTCTTCACAATGTGAGGCCAGTTCTTCTTTGAATTTGGGCCATCCCTGCCTTAAACCACATTAAAAAGGCTTACCTTTTGCTCCAGATTTTCCAGGAAAAACTGGAGCACTCCAGCGCATCATTGGGTAGCCATCTACATACGCATCGAATTACACCACCCGGTGCCACTACTGCTGGCACGAGTCACTCCTGAGGTGACATTGAGGCACCCAGCCATATGATGGGTGCTGGGCACCTCATTTTCAACCTCAGGATGACTTATGTCAGCAATGATGGTGCTAGGTGGCACATCTGGATGCTTGTGTAGACAGCCACTTGGCATCACTCTGGAATGCAGGGATAATGAGGAACATTTGGGGCAGCTCTGGGGTCAGAATAGTCCTGGAGACACCTGGAGTACTCTGGCCTGTGTAGACATGCCCTTAGTCTCTTGCAGCATAAAAGGAAGGAAGGAAGGAAGGAAGGGGAAAGAATCATAAATGTGGTAGCACCTTTAAGACTAAGTGGTTTTTATTTTTTCATGAGCATTCATGGATATAACCCCACATCTTCAGATGCAGTACCTCAGAATAAGTTCGTTTATATCCACGAAAGCTCATGCAAAAATAAAAACCAGCTAGTCTTAAAAATGCTGCCACATTTCTGTGTTGTTGTTGTTGTTTTAACTCCTCTTTCCTTCGTCCTTAATCCTGTGAGTTTACTTGAAAATCTGTGTTTTATGTTTTTATTCTTTTTTTAAAAAATGAAAAAAATATTTTTTAAAAAGAAAATCAGTACCATTCTATGTAAAGCAATGACAAACCTACTCTGAACGAATCTTGCTGAGAAAAGCTGTGATAGGATCACCATAAATCAGAAACAACTTAAAGGCACACTACAACAAACAACCATTCTATGGGACATACTTTAAAGGAAATGCAGTCTTCAGTATATACTTCTTTTCGCGGGGAAAATAACAGATAATTCTAATTTATTGATTGATTGGATCTGAATGTTAGCGAAAAGCGGTCCCTGCTTCTGAATAAACCCCCAAGAGATCCATTACACTTGCTCACTTCTTGATATATGGACACAAGCTGCGGTTTCAAAACCATCTTCAACATTTCATTTGAACACTTCATTTAACACTACTACTCAGAATATGCAATATGCAGTGAATATGCAGTTAGAACTTGGAAATGTTACCTTTGATTCCTAGTGCCCAGAATCCCCTGGCTAGCATGAGCACCATGTTGGCTGGGGATACTGGGCGCAGTACTCCAAAAATAACTTTTCCATGCTCTGAAATTGGTCATGGCATGCCATACACAATATCTGATAGAATGGATCAGTCCAATGCTGTTTTTCCATTTTACGATAGCAAAATTCCACAGGTTATATATTTCTCTCACTTCCCCAGAACGGTAAGTTCTTTTCTGCCTAATATTTTTTCCCACTGAAAGATGTCTGATGAGCTCTTTTTGACAAGTGAGGAGAAAATAACAACATTCAGAAAAACTCTCCTTGTGAGTCCACAATATTTTCCATTGCAGCATTAAGTGATGCCTTACATGTATGAACATGTGGTCAGATCAGTCAGAAGTAGAACTTTTGTATCACCTTCACTTAATGCTTTTCAATGGTGTCAGTTCATTCATTCAACTACAAGTCACCAAAGGTTGAGTCATTCAGTCCTGAGAAATAAAGAGATGTGCTTGCCTTCTGTTTCTTCGCTTGTGCATGAAACAAAGTGGTCCTAACTCAGACAATTGCTCGCCACCCCCAGAACTACAAAGTGTTTTGATGAGGTGTTGAATAATCTAGAAGAGCTATGAATGTTTGTTATAGGAGTTGCTGTTATAGGAGTTGCTGTTGAAGGAGCAAAGCATGGGCTCATGTGTAACAAATTTATACCTGTGTAGCCCCTAAACTAGGGATTACAAAGGCACTATAAATACCTAACAGTCAGGAGCACTTAACTCCAAGTTATCCATTCATAACTGTGATGCAGAATTCCAGACATGATTGTGATACTGATGGTTTACTATATATTATGTTGTTGTGCTATGGTTTCCAACTTATGGTGACCCTAAGGTAAAGGTATCACAAGTTTTTCTGGGGCTGAGAGTGTGTGATTCACCCAAGGTCACCTAATGGATTTCCATGCCTGAGTGGGAAATTGAACCCTAGCCTCCAGGGCCATAATGCAATGTGCAAACCACTGTACCACACTGGCCCTCACTATATATTATACAATTACATTTAATGTATAATTTAATGTTTATTACTATAGAATGGAAAAGGGGAGGAAAATGAAGGAATCAAGCAGAAATTTGAGATTTCCTGATTTATTTTAGCATGAGCTTGCATGGATATCAGTCCACTCCTTAAGATACACTTCACTTACTCTTAAAAGTCAGACTTGATTTCTTCCTTTTCCTTCCCTTTTCCTTTTTATGCTGAAACTGACTAACACATGGTAATTCTTTACTAATTTTCTCCACAAAGCAAACAAAGAATTACTTTAGCAATTTTCTTCCGGCTGCAAGAAAGCCACACAGTTTTCAAAGCCAATTCACAGTTCAGGACTTGTTGTGTGCAAAATATGAATATGTTTGTTTTGTGCAGAAAACAGTATTTTCTACAAAGGAAACAGCCTTTTCAGTTTAAAAAATACTATTTCAACACTGCAATGTTATTTTCTACACAGAAAAGACTGTTTCTTGTGCAGAAAAATTATTTTCTGAGCAAAATAACCATGAGGAAGTTTTACTCAGAATAAATCCGTGACGATTCTAATCACTCCAGGATCCTTCTTGCCAGGGTTTCTTAACACTCAAAAAAAAGTGTTCTTCAACCATTTTTTTCAAATATTTTTGGATATTTTTTCTGTCCCTATTAAGATTATTCCTTTGAAACTATTAATACAGTGGGCCCTTCATATCAGTGGGCTAGTGTGCCACTGCTTTGACTGCCCACAGATTGCCATGGCCCATATTATTCAATGGTGGTGTGTGCACACAGATGTGCTAACACCTCCACGTGCACATCACCATCACTGACTAATATGAGTCACAACTGTCTGCAATTTTTTTGCCATCCATGGGGAGGGTCAGAACTGAACCACCGTGGATGGGAAGGGTCCACTGTATTAATTGCTGTTGTTGTTTGTGACCACATTATTATTAACTTCCAGTCTCTAGTATGCTTCTCTACAAGACAGTCAATGAGATTCTACAACAGTGTGGAAGTGTAAAACAAATGGATAGTTTAAGAAATATTTTTATTACTTACACCAAGAATGTAACTCTGTCCTCAGTCTAATATAGTATTAAACAAGTTACTGTGTCCCTAAATGCAGCTTGCCAAACGTGTGACCTCCCAGATGGTGCCAAGAGTATGCCAGCTGTATAATACACCTCATCTAGGCTGCAAAAACAAGTTTTTGAAACATTTGACAATAGTGTTGCCGAATTTCAAAACAATAATAAAGGACAGTCAAAAATTCATAGCATACAGGATTGACAATCAGGAAATAGTTACTAACACGTCTGTGTTCTACCTAAATTTCAAAAGTTTCCATTAACTTAGCCATATGTTTATCTGCAAAATTAACATAATGTCCACATTTATGAATTACATTATGCTCACATATCTGTCATTATGAATGGCCATACCCCACAAATATGGGGTGGTGGCATCTTGTTCAGTCTATGGAAAAGGTAAAGCTTTCCAACCCTCAAATAGGGGACATCACTTATATTAAGAGACACCTGCCATTCCTATAAGGATCAATCTTCCTGGCCCCAAATAAGGGACATTCCTCATAATAATGGACACCTGGCAACCCTACTTGGCACAAATGCAATAATGGTGTTGATGTATCAGCCTCAGTGGTGTAAGCTGGGCAGGCCCCAAGAAATCAGATCTGTCACTGTAAAGAGTTCAGAGGTTGCACTATCCAAGAGTAGCTGATCATGCAAAACATGGCCACTGTATTTATGGTGGCTTGACCTTTGGCATCTACTCACAAATCATAAGCAATGCATCAGTAGTTCTACAGAAAGCATTATTATCAATGGAAAAGGTGACAATCTAGTCTCTTGGGTAGGAGATTTCACCCTCAGCATCAACAACTATATTTATGGAAGAGAAGCCCAAAGACACATGCAAGACTAATATCTCTGAGGGCAAAGGAAACAAGAAATCCTAAATATTACTGGAAATTTATTTTAAAGCAATAAAGGAAAAATATGAAAATGCAGTCACTACTAAACAAATAGTTTAGCAATGAAACAGTTTGCAAATTTTGCTTCTTAAAACCAGATCCTGCGGAACAGAAGATCATCACTACCTGTCATTTCTAGAAAGGAAGGAAGATGATTGAAGCTTTGTCACTAATGTCAGGTTCTCCTGTTGGTTTTCTTTAAGAAGTGTCTTGTTATCCAATGCCCATATTTTATACAGCTGAATTAGGCTGTTTACTTATATTCAAGCCTGAAACAGTGAGTGTGTGGGAAATTGTTCATTCCAGTCATTTTTTGTTCTCATTTTCACCATATTTCCCATCTCCATTCTGTACTGATGGGTACTGTTTATTAGCTGGTTATTCAGGATGGTGTCTGAAAATCCATATGAAGTCTGAAACATCTTTAGTGACACATTATTGATGTTACTTGAAGGGGAAAAATGGGTTACCAAACATTTATAGTGTAATAATTGCCCGTGGAATTACAGAGTGATTTATATTTATTTGGCTGTGGAACTGGAAGGCAAGCCATGGCATAGCCATGTTGATGTCATGATATTCTTTCCTAAAAGAAGATGATCAGAATGTTGAAAACCAATTTCCAACTGCAATCCTTATTACTTTTCTTTCTTTTGTCATCACTCAGGTGCCCAACTCCCGGCTGTGATGGCTCCGGTCACATAACAGGAAATTATGCATCACACAGGAGGTAAGTTGGATGTGTGTAATAAATAATAATAATAAATATTTATTTATATTCCACCCCTCTGGGTGAGCAATCGTATGGAGAAATGAAAGAAAACTGGGAGCTCCTTCATATTGGCCAAATATGCTGAAGGTGTTTTATGTGATGCTCATGTCAGAGAATGAGGAAAGGCATGGGATGGCATCTCTGGTTGGCTTTTCCATCCTGTGTTGCAACCAACAACTGAGGAAACTCAAGACTCTGCAACAGAAAATTCCAGGTTGATAAGAATCAGGAAAGAGTGCAGCAAAATTTGTAAATTTTCACGCTTTTTAGATAACCAGGCGATTGTAAGGCCAAGGCAGAGTGACCACAGGTCAAAGAGCAGAAAGAAGGAAAAAATGGCTTCGAACACCACAACAAACTGTATCAATATTTTAAAAAATTATTTCACTTCACCTCCAAAATTTTCTTCCCTTGCTTGCAGCCTGAGAATAGTCAAATATTTCTTAAAGTGTTATGATCCTTTCCATATGCAGACATGTCTAACATGTTTCCATTATTTTTTGTGGAGCTTTTGTTTCCATGATGTTGCCTCCATTTCTGAGATGATGATGATGATGATGATGATGATAATAATAATAATAATAATAATAATAATGTTTATTTATAGCCTGCTCCTCTAATAAAATACTTGGAGCTGGGTACAATAGATTAAAAAGGATACAGAGTAAAAACAACAATCATATCCCTCCCCAACCGCCCCCCTTAAAACTGAATTAAACCAAGACAAATTAAAATTAGCACAGTTAAAATTGGTCAACAATTATTAAAACAAGCGCAATCTCATGAACTCTCCACGTGCAAATCCGCATGAAGTGAACTCAGCAAGTTTGGGCAAAGGGCAGCTGAGATATTCCCGGTTCCATCTATGTTTTCAGAGCAGGGAGTAGATGTTCCATTTATTCCTTCCTTCAGGGAAAGGCCTGCTGGAAAAGATGCATCTTTAAAGCCTTTTTGAAACTAGCCAGTGATGTAATGAGACGCATCTCGTCCGGTAGGCCGTTCCAAAGCTTGGGGGCGGTAGCTGAAAAGGCCCTCTAGGAGGTCTGGGACAGCCTAATAATAATAATAATAAATTTTATTTGTATACCGCCCTTCCTGCGATCAGGGCGGTGTACAGCACAAGAACAAACAGTATGCAACAATGCAATATAAAACAATAAAAGTTATTAAAACAATAAAACAGTATTAAAACAATGCAATGATTGCAGTAGCAGTATGTCACGGGATAGAACCAATATGGGAAGGGGAATCACATGTGGGAAGATGTCAGGGGTATGCATGGTCGAACATATATGTTTTTAAACCCCTTTTAAATGCACTGAGAGAGGCGGCCGAGTGGAGCTCGGTAGGGAGGGAGTTCCAGAGGCTAGGGGCCGAGATGGAAAAGGCTCTCTTTGAAGTTGTTGATAATTTAGCCTCTGGAACTCTAAGTAGCTGTTGCCCCGTGGATCTGAGAGTGCGGGGCGGATTGTGTGGGGAGAGGCGGTCCATTAGGTACCCTGGGCCCAGGCCATTTAGGGCTTTATAGGTAACGACCAGCACTTTGTACTGAGCCCGGAAGCGAATAGGCAGCCAATGAAGGTCTTTCAATATAGGTGTTATATGGGCGGTCCTGGGTGCACCAGTGACCACCCGAGCTGCCATATTTTGCACTAATTGTAGCTTCCGAGTGTGATACAAAGGCTGCCCCATGTAGAGCGCATTACAGAAATCCAACCTAGTTTTCATTGGCTGCAGTAGGTTCCTCCCAGAGGACCGAAGTGTGCGGGGTGGTTCATACGGGAAGAGGTGGTCCTTAAGGTAGGATGGGCCTGAGCCATGCAGGGCTTTAAAGGTTAGTACCCACACCTTGTACTGTGCCCGGAAGCTAATAGGCAGCCAATGGAGAGCTTTGAGCACTGGTGTTATGTGCTCTCAGCTCGATGTTCCAGTGATAAGCCTGGCTGCCATATTCTGAACTAATTGAAGTTTCCGGGTTAGGCACAGGGGTAGCCCCATGCAGAGCGCATTGCAGAAATCCAGACGTGAGGTTACTAGAGCATGTACCACAGTCTCCAGGTCTTTCGTGTCCAGGAAAGGGCGCAGCTGGCGTATCAGCCGAAGCTCAAAACTGCTGGTTTGATGGGTAGAAGGAAGAGGAGTTGAAGAAGTGCTTATTTTTGAATAACCCATAGCCTTTTGCAGCTTTGTGCAGTACATATCTACTCAGAAGCAAACCCCATTGCCCTAAATGGAACTTACTGCATTCTGCACTTCATCTCTTTTGCAAGAATGAGTAAGTAGTTTATGGTGGGAAACTGTTCCTTCCACCTGATGGCTCCCATGGGGTGGAGGGCTGCACATGCACGCATGGACCAAAAATATGGCATTTTTTGGCCAACATTGTGGCCAGCTGGATGATATGAAGTTGGACTTTGCTAAAATGGCAGGCATTCCTCACATAGAAGGGGAGCAAAAGGTGCAAAATGCTGAAACACACCCAAAAAGAAGCAACTGCAGTTGGAAAAGAGAATAAGTCACCATTAAAAATGCCAATAATAGGGTGCTGCAGATCCCCGTAGACCACAGGAGTTAAAAGCAAGATGAGACAGACAAAAACAAAAAAAAAAAAAAAAACAGCTTCATTTATATACCGCTTCATAATAACCTTAATGAGTGTCTAAACGGTTTACAATTGTAAGCTATTTGCCCCCCAACAACCTGGGTACTCATTTTAGCAACCTCAGAAGAATACAAGCCTGAGTCGAGCTTCAGCCCTTTGCTGGTTTTGAACTCGCCACCTTATGGTTTTGAGTGGCTGCAGTACAGGCATTTAACCACTGCGCCACCAGGGCTGAGACAGAGTTCCACATGCTGACTGATGGTCATGTGTTTTATTTCTTGTTATTTTTAAAAATCCCAATCTGTTATTTAAAATGACTAGAAATAAAACGTGTGACCCTCTACCAGCATGTGGTCCTCTGTCTCCTCTTTTGCTTTTGCTTGTTATAAGTGCTTATCAGTTATCTCCTTTGGACGACAGGAGTTGGCCAAAGTGCTCAACCACATCCTCAAAATAGGTTTAATGTCTTGTTAAGGCCATTTAAAGGTAAGTCCTCAGATAGGTCCTTTAAAACCCAGAGCAGATTCACTATCCCACTGACTTGAAAAGCACCATCTTACACCTTACACAATTACTGATGATCTTAACTCCGTGTTTGTGCAGTTTCTTTCATACTACTGCCAAAGTCCATGATTTCAGTATGACCATCTGCAGGGGTAAGTTATGGCTTCCAACCCAAAAAGCACCCTTCAATGGTGTAACTGTGATTGAACAGAGTTCCTTTACCAGGGAAACCTGTGCATGTGCAGAACTGTGCGTGCACAGGCTTTCCCATTGCAGATGCCCACCCCAAAAACTTGGACCTCAAGATGAAATGGGAGAGGAGCCATAGAGTGATGCCAATCATGCAACCCCACCATCAACAGCTGGGTAAAGGCATCTTCATGAGCATAATGGATGACAGTCTTTTCTAGGGAACTATCATTTGTGGTGATGCTGGGGATAAGAAAGAGACAGAGACAGAGACAGAGACAGAGTATTTAGTGATAAATAATTATCTAGGTCTCATTAGAAGCCAAGATGACAAAACTTAGACTGTCATACTCTGGAGATGATGTGACTCCCAGATGATAATGTTCAGTAAAGTGGAAGGCAGTAGGAGAAAAGAAATACATTACAAATTACAAAAACTTTACAATCCACATTACAAATGGATTCATTCCACCAAGGAAGCCACAGCCCAAAGTTTTCAAGGTGTGGGCAGAGTTGTGAATAACAGGGTCTCTTGGAGGTCTCCCATTGGTAGGTTCACTACTAGTCAAAGTCAGCTTGGTAGCTTAGAAGGGATGTCATATTGAGGAGGAAGCAAGCTTGTTTTCTGCTGCTCCAGAGACTAGAACGCGGAACAATGGATGCAAACTGCAGGAAAAAAGATTCCGCCTCAACATTAGGAGGAACTTCCTGACAGCAAGGGCTGTTCGACAGTGGAACACACTCCCTCGGAGGGTGGCGGAGTCTCTTCCTTGGAGGTCTTTAAGCAGAGGCTGGATGGCCATCTGTTGGGGATGCTTTGATTGGGAGTTCCTGCATGGCAGGGGGTTGGACTGGATGGCCCTTGTGGTTGTAATGAACACTTTCTTGTTCACTCCTACGTTTCCTGGATGACCGCACCCTGGGCCTTTAGATCCCACTGCTGCCTCCAATTTATGTGTGGTGGAAACCTCTCAGACTCTCTCCGTTCCCCCACCACCACCTATCTCCACAGAGGCACTGATATCTTTGGTAGCGTGTTACAAAAGTTCAACAGAGGCCAAGTGGTAATTCAAAACATCAACCAAGTTTATTATTAAATATAAGAAATAAATTATAAAGTAAAGTTAAAGCTTTGTTTGTCTTGTTGCTTAGGTTTCAAAGTTCCTTAAAACATTAATAATCCTACAGCAATCTTATCTCTAATGCCACAATCACAATCTTCCCTTAACTACTGGTACCAGTCCCTAGCACATTGGGGGTAAATTCTACTGACTTCCTACATCAGATTGCTCAAGAAACACTGACCTAGGAAATCTATGCAGATCCAAAATCATCTTTATCCTTATATGCAACTGTAGCTTTGGCTGACAAGAGTCAGAAAGAACATTACCAGTACCACGTTCAACCACAACAAAACTGGCCAATATAATGTCCTGTTAGCATTATATTAGTTTTGCATTTATTTCTCCCACACTACTTTGGACCCTTGAAAGAGGGCTATGTATTAAAATAGATGCATCTATGTTTGTTCTGTGAGTCATCATTTCAGTTCCACAGATATATTTGCTCGTAGCACAATGGACAAATTTGCAGAGTGGTCCTAAGTTAGAAACAATTGAGCCTTACTTTCATCTCTTTAATCTGATTTAAAAAAAAAAAACTTTCCCAGAATCAGATCGGAAGCTCTCTCTTCAGCAAAATAAAAGACAAAGGGGTCAGATTTTAGCTGACACATAATTCCTGTTAATAACACTGCCTATTTATGACTTCTATTATCTTTTGTGAACATTAATGGGGACCTCACCAGCTCCCATTTGAACAGTTCCATTAACAGCTGCTGTCTGCTAGCAAATACTTTCTTATCTAGACACTATTAATTGCAAAGTATCTCCCCTTCAAAGTGAAAGGCTCCTTTTCTTTTCCTTCTTAATTTTCACCACCATGTATCCCCTTGTGAGGTGTGGGAAACAGAATTATCAAGATCAAAGCACAGGCAGAAGAAATCAAAGGAAAAATTGTTCCTTTTTGCTGGGATATTCAGTGGAGGTGAGGGAGGTGTTTTGCAAAAAGGTGGTGATATGCAGAAGAGAAGCCTGCAAAAGTTCAATTATCAGCTCAGCCATGAGCTTTAACAAAGCATAGGCCCTCTTTGAATGTCACAATATATAAGAGATCCAGGATTCCTTGAATGTCAAATTTACCACAATGTTGTCATACACTCTGTCCAACTGCTCCCATAGCAAGGGACAGTGACTAAACATACTACAGTGGTGTATGACTACCCTTTATTATCTCAGTTTCACAATCTGCCAAGTGTTGCCCACTGGAGTTTTGGACTTTCGGTGATTCAGTTTTAATCTGAATCCAGGAATCAGTGATGTATGATCAGATAATGTGGCCTGTTCCAAGTAATGTCATCTTTTTTGTAGCTGTGTTTTGTAGTGTAATGATAATGGCCTAACAGAGGATTTTGCGACTGTTACTGTGATAGTCTTGCATGAAGAACTCAGAACACTAAAAGAAAAGATACAAAGCATGTTCATATTTAACCAGTTTGAAGGAAGTTCAACAAAGCAAGAATGGGACAAGGGAATTTTATTTAAATTTATTTTATTTATATTAGGCATTTGTCCAAAAATAGGACTTGGAGCAATGCAACAAAAATCTTTAAGTCTTCAGGATGTTTCCATTGGTCTCATGCTGGTTTCACATGCAATGTGTATATGTGCTGATAATTCCAAGGAGATTTAAATCTCAAGACATGCCTCACATTCCCCATCCTGGCCTGAATCAAGGCTACAAGAGCAAGAATGCATGTAGGAGTGGGTATACAGTATTAACAGCACTGCAATGCTGAAAAGAAAGAAAAAATGGCAAGATTCAGTAATCACTTTAATGTAGGAAGAAAAGAGAGAACCAAAGATTTTGGTAGTGGTGCATGTCTCAGAGACATGATGGAAATAAGCAGAAGAGGGCTTACATGGAAGGATTGTGAGCAATATCTTTAATATTGTCATCCTGAGACTTCTGCATATCACACTGTTGCCTTTCACTACTGATGGTTGGCATTTGACTGCAGGAAATTCCTTGCATGAAGTCCAGAACATTAAAGATGAATGAATAGATAAGTTTAATAGAATTGTATTTTCCCTCACCTTTCTCTCCAACTTTGGCTTATTTTGCATTCAGAATATTTGCATTTAGGACAGAACATCTTGCCTTTTCCTATTGTGTGCCCAGGACAAGTCATTTATCAAAATCAAAGGAAGAAAGGTGACAGCTCTGAAACCAAGCTATGTGCTTCCAGGTAGCTTCAAAGATGATGATCTTTTTTCTTCTCTTTTGAAAAACGTAGTCTATCAGGCTGTCCTCGTGCCAAGAAAAGTGGAATCAAGATTACCCCCACAAAGGATGACAAAGAGGACCCAGAGCTGATGAAGTAAGTGAACAGAGCTTCTCTGAGTAAGTTTCTGAAACTGTCTTATTGTGAATGTCTTACACAAAACTTGGATATGACGGGAAAAGACAATTTAATATACATACACAGGACCCTCAGAACAGTTTTTAAGGTGTATGTTGGCGTCAACCTTGGCATGCAGGCAGGCCACTATTATTTTTGACCACTTGCTGATATGTTTTTGGAAACCCCACCATGCGATCAACAAGGAGGGGATCACCTAAACCCTCTTTATAGATTCCATGGGTGCCTGATTCTAAGCAAAGCAAAGGTGCCAGCCAGGCTTTCGCAGGTAGCTGCTTCACCAGTGCA
Source organism: Urosaurus nigricauda (assembly GCA_034509955.1). Lineage (NCBI taxonomy): Eukaryota > Metazoa > Chordata > Lepidosauria > Squamata > Phrynosomatidae > Urosaurus > Urosaurus nigricauda. Next base: position 8,250,250 of record JAOEGL010000004.1, read on the forward strand.
GCTGCAATCATGGTGGCCTGTTTTCAGAGCTGCCATTTCTGCTTCCTTATGAGCAAGAGCTACATATAAAAACTGCCCGGTGTGCTACCATTTCTGCTGAGATCAGAAACAGGTGCCTAAACTCCATGTTAGTCACCTGTCTGACATGTTGGCAGCCACGATAATTTCTCCCCATCCCCATCTAAAAGTGCAGGGCTCCTGTGTGAATATGTACATAGCAGTCTCACATTTCAGGAGAAGGAGCAATGACCATGACGACCAACACCTTCCCAAAGCCAGCTGCTGTTTGCACATTCGCACAATAACCAGCTTTGAGAGGTAGCTGGCAGCCACAAATGCTCATTCTCATCCTTCCTCCTGGAAGGTGGCATTTGACAGTACTGAAAACAGATCACAGGGCCATGGATAGCCAGAGCTCTATCATGGGGATAGTGTGATAAGAAATTTTGCCAAACCAGTATGCTTCCATTCTTAAACTATTATGATTGTGTCAGGACAGCAGGCTGGTGTGATAAAGTCCCGACACACCTATAATAAGTGTACCCCCTGTTCAAAGGGGTTATCTATTACACATCCAACACTTTTTGGCAAAATTGTTCTGTGCTTTCTCACTGGATTTTTAAATATTTAATTATTTATTGGCCAGATAAGTCAGTATATTGCTGGCACAAATATTAGGAGACAGACATGATTAACTCATAGAGGTCTAACTAAAGACAAGAGCTGGGCAGCTGCCATGACAACAGCTTACACCTATTTATTGGTGTGCTTAAGTAGGGAGAGCCATCATGATATAGTGGTCTGGATGTTGGAGTAAATCTCTGTGGTTGTTGTTGTGTGCCTTCAAGTCATTCCCAACTTATGGCAACCCTAAGGTGATCCTATCATGGGGTTTTCTTGGCAAGATTTGTTCAGAGCAGATGTTGACATTGTCTTCCACTGAGGCTGAGAGCATGTGATTTGCCCAAGGTCCTGTGGCTGGGCCAGGATTTGAATTCTGGTCTCCAGAGTTGTAGTCCAATGCTCAAACCACTATGGCTCTCCTATGCATTCAAATCCCTGCTCAGCCATGAAAAGCCACTAGGTGACCTTGTGCAAATTACACTCTCTCAGCCTCAGAGGAAGGGAATGGCAACCCCTCTTTCAACAAATCTTGCCAAGAAAAACCTAGCAGAAGCACAGTGCTGGCAATGTTGCTTCTGGCAAAGTCACAACAGAGAACATAGCCTTTTGATCAGTGAGGAAGGGGTGCAGCAACCCCCTACTCATTGTTCACATGGCTGGGCACCTCATTCTGATGCCAGGCAAGTGACAGGACAACAGTGGGGCTCTGCTAAGGAGATCAATGCTTGCTTGGAAAGACAGTGGTAATTGAAGCCCCAAGGAGAAAGGGAATTATTATTATTATTATTATTATTATTATTATTATTTTGGTAACATGTGGTTGGGTGCGGAGCTGGTGACAAGTTGAACTGCCCCCTTTTTAAAAATATCAGTAGTTGCCACCCAACCAAATCCAGTCCAATCCAGGTGTGCAAACTTCCAAAAATACCAAGGTCATCCTGGAGTTTTGTGGAATCTCCAGAGCAACTGGTGAATTTTCTTTAATTGGATGAAAGAAATGTTTTTGTTATGGAACTGGCTGTATGCTACCTGGACTGACCACACCAGTTCCGAGGGGAGTACAGGGGTTTTTTTTCCCTTGCATAGGAGCTAGTATGGTTGGAGTGTTGGATTATGACTCTGGAAACCAGATTTTGATTCCCCACTTGGCCATGAAACCCACTGGGTGACCTTGGGCAAGTCGCATTCTCTCAGCCACAGAGGACAGCAATGGAAACCTGCCAAGAAAACCCCATGATAGGTTTGCCTTAGAGTTACCCGAAGTCGGAAATGACTTAAAGGCACACAACAACAACAACAAAGATGCACTTTCAGCCAAGAAAATCACAGCTGCTCCAGGTTTACAAGATCAGAGCAGGCGAATTAATGACTGGGATCTTGGAAGTTTCTCATTCAAAGGATCATCATAAGTCAAAAGCAACTTGATGGCAAAGAACAACAACAACAACCCCTCTCCTGTTTCTAGGAAACCATCCATGTTGTTGGTTCATTCACCCTTTTATAAAACTAATGTTGACTGGGTGGGAGGGTAGAATTCCTTGTCTTTTGTTTATCTGTCAGCAAAAAGAGAGCTTTTTATTCATGCAAACATTGGACTACTGAGTTCACTGTGGAACAGGCTTTCAACTGGATGAATGCCTTTTATTTTTCCTCCCTTTTATTAGTGTGCTTCTAAACTGTGTTTTAAATGTTGCATACTTTTATCCATTTTCTTTTTAATTGTGTTTGTACTATTTATTCAAAGGGATCCTGGATCCCATTTATGGAAAATAAACTAAATAAATGCAAGCAAGCAAACAAACCAACAAACACTGGCTATGAAGGCATTACCCTCCAACTGTCCAAATTTGGCAGTCCCTGTTAGTCCTCTGTTGTCCCACTTTTTCAGCTGATTTTAAAATGTCCTACTTTCTCCCACTTTCCCCCTTTGTCCTCAGCTTACTTCATTTGCTCCAAAATGAGTTCAAAGTGCAATCGTAGTTTCCATCCAATTAATAACTTTTGACATCTTGACCACACTCTGCCTTATGTGTGCCAGTTTTCACCTGTGAAATATTGGATGGTATGTGAAGTCTGGTTGGCAATAGAAAAGACTCAACTCAGTGGACACTGGGCTGGGGTCACAATGGAGTGAGGACTTCCAAACAGGGAGTACTGTGGTTCATATTCCAAATCCCTCAATTCTGATTTTTCATGCTTTTTCATATCATGCTAATGCAGCCTCTATATGTGAATGGCCTATAAGCTCCATTCAACTTTGGTGTCTCAGGCTGACCCTCACAGTCTCAGTGATTCTGAGCCCTTTCTCCCTTTCCAATATTCATTTGGTTCTTTCCTTTGCTTTGTATACAGTTTTTTCACATTCCGAAAATGTTTTTCTAAATGTTCAATGGAAGTTTTAAGTTACTGAAATGCTGGAAATTTTGGACATGGACAAAACTTTGAGGAGAGGGGGGCAATATTCTCTGACCATGCCCTTCTTCTCCAAAACCCTGTAACAATATCATACCCCACAAATGTCCCAGTTTGGCAGAGACAGTCCAGATTAATTCCCTGTTATCCCACTTTATCAACTGCTTTTAACATGCCCCCGTTTTTTTTCCCTCCACCTCCCATTTTCCTCATTTGTCCTCAGATTACTTCAATTGTTTATACTCAGTGGGAAGACAGTGGGAGAAGAATCTTGCCCTTCCCAGTAGACTTAGGCAAAAACAAGCTGTTGCAGTCTCTCCTAACTTGTGTGTTCTTAATCATTAATAATTTCTGCCATTTTGACCACACTGTGAAGTTATTTGGCCACATGTGTCCTGATTTTCACCGGAAATGTTGGAGCCAGCATCGTATAGTGGTTGAAGCATAGGATTAGGACTACTGGAGATCAAGGTTTGGTTCCCTGCTCCACCATGGAAGCCTAGTGGGTGACCTTGGGTGAGTCACACACCCTCAGCCTCAGGAAACCCCATGATAGGTCTGCCTTGGGGAATTCATAAGTCAGAAATGACGTGAAGGCATACAACAACAATATAATATACAACAACAGATTGACCTTCCATACCCTAGAATGAGGTGGCATTTTGGATCATTGGAAAAGAATAAATGGGGTGATAAGTTATGATTTTTTGATATCTGGGCTCTCAATACTGTACAGGTACAGCTCTTACCATTCCTGGTACTTTGCTTTTTCTGCTGTCCTTGGATTTTCTCTTGTTGTTTTATGAGCAAAGAAAACAGCATGGGAAGGATGTGCAAGATTCTGCACACTTAAGTGTCTGCTGTAAACCATGATTCTGTAAGTGATCCAAAGGTCTTTGTAACAACCAGATGACGTTGGGAGCCATCTGTTCTGCCTTCTATCCCCAGGAAGAAGAGCATTTGCATTCAATGAGCCGTGTCACAATTAGCAGGAGTAAGCAGAGTTTATTAAAGATTGACTAACCCCAATTTTCCAAACTACCGAAGGAAAAACAACAACAAAGAAACCTTCCCTTTTTGAGTATTGTACTCTAAATCACACAGGCAGGTGGAACCATGCATAATCCATAAGGCTATTCTACTATCCAAAGGCACTGTGAGGTGGGGCGGAGGGGAGGAATGGAAATGGATCACACTGCCAATGTTAAGTGCTGTGTTGTGCAGTTTATAGCTCATCAGTGCAACTAACATGGCAGCATTGACTTCCTCTCTGTTTGGTTTCCAGAGAATTACCGCAGAATCGATGCAGGCTGTAAACATGTCCACATGTTACTTAGGCTTGCCAGTTCTTGATTTAAAACAGTCCTTCTATCCTAGCAGGTGGGCCCAAACGGAACCTAGCAGGTAAAAGATCAATAAAGCTAAACCATAGGCAGCCTGGTGGGCCAAAAGAGAGTGCAACCAGTTAAATCTTACAAGCCTATTTAAATAAAAAGGTATTTGCTTGCTGAGAGAAGGAATGTCAGCCTAGCCACCTGCGGGAGGGAAATCCACAGGCCGAGAGCAGCCACTGATAGGACCCACATGTGTGTCCTCCCCAGGCAGCCTTGTGACAGGGTCGATAAAGAGAAAGCCCCACTTCCCAGATATCTTACAGAGTGTTTTCGAAACTGGTGCCGGAGGAGAGGCCTGTGGATAGCATGGACAGCCAAAAAGACAAATAAATGAGTCCAAGAGCAAATCAGAGAGCCAGCATGGCATAGTGGTTTGAATGTTGGACTATGACTCTGGAGACCAAGGTTTTATTTCCAGCTCGGTCATGGAAACCCACTGACCTTGGGCAAGTCACACTCTCTCAGCCTCAGGGGAAGGCAATGGCAAACCTCTTCCGAACAAATCTTGCCAAGAAAACTGTGGGTGCAATTTTAGTTTCCCAGGGTGTTAACCCTTTAAAAGGGAAACAAAAATATTCAAGTATGAAAGTTAAACTTGATAGTGTTCAGCTTTCATCAGCAGAATAGCAAAAGTGTGGGTCACACTTATTTTAAATCTGTCTTCCTAAAGAATAAAGACTTATTCATTTGTAGTTTAAAAAACAAATAATAATGGCTTTAAAAAATACATAACAAACTAAATCCTATCCTAACTGGTGACAGTTTGGGGAAAGAGATGAAATCTCACCATCTTTAATATAGCAGGAAGTAACTACAACGGCTTACTGTCTGCTGACTGCAGTTACCAGCAGTTTAGAATCTTGAGAGAGAGCTGTTAAACTGCCTCCAAGATTGAGTAACAGGAGCCACATGATACATAGAAGGAGAGAGAGAGTCCCTGTCTATATAATGAGAGACAGAAAAATGCAGTGCATAATTCTTCCAACAAAAACCTCATGACAGGTTCACCTTAGGTTCTCCATAAGATGGAAACAACACCAACAGAGTGAATCAAGCCTGAACTCTCCATAGAATCCAAGGTGACTAAGCTGAAATAATCATAATTTGGCTATATCATGCGAAGACATGACTCACTAGAAAAAAAAAAAACAATCATGCTTGGCAATGTAGAATGCAGCAGGAAATCAAGAAAACCTCATTACAGATGGAGAGACTCAGTCAAGGAAGCCCTTGTTGGTGGCAGTGGCATCCCTTGCCCATCCGGGCAAACAGCCAAGTGAGACAGCCAAGTGTCACCCGATATGGGTGCCAGGAAGGGAACTGCAAAGGGGGTGGCCTGGCCTGGCCTGGCCTGGCCTGGCCTGGCCTTCCCAGTCCCTGTCCACTCATCTCATTCACCTGCCCCACTCCCTGGCTGCCCACCACCCATTCAGATGTCCACCAATGGTTGCCAGGGCCCATCCGGGCAAACAGCCAAGTGAGGCAATGGGAGGGGAGAGAAGGGGCATGTGCTGTCACTCCATCTCTGGTGCCTTGGCACCCTCATTCTACAGAGCTATGACACCAGGGAAGGCAGGATGGGTGAGAGAAATGTCCAATTGGGTGTCACCCCTCCTTAGAGGTGTCACCTAGTGTGGTCCATACCCCAACACCCTCTGTTGACACCACTGTTTGGTGATGGTGGTTGTCTTGAAGTCATTTCTGACTTCCAGTGACCCTAAGGTGAACCTATCACAGGGTTTTCTTGGCAAGATTTGTTCAGAGGAGGTTTTGCCATTGCCTTCCTCTGAGGCCAAGAGAGTGGGACTTAGAATCATAGAATCATAGAGTTGGAAGAGACCACAAGGGCCATCCAGTCCAACCCCCTGCCATGAAGGAACTCCAAATCAAAGCATCCCCGACAGATGGCCATCCAGCCTCTGCTTAAAGACCTCCAAGGAAGGAGACTTCACCACACTCCGAGGGAGTGTATTCCACTGTCGAACAGCCCTTACTATCAGGAAGTTCCTCTAATATTGAGGAGGAATCTCTTTTCCTGGAGCTTGCATCCATTGTTCTGGGTCCTTTTCTCTGAAGCAGCAGAAAACAAGCTTGCTCCCTCCTCAATATGACATCCCTTCAAATATTTAAACAGGGCTATCATATCACCTCTTAACCTTCTCTTCTGGAGACTAAACATCCCCAGTTCCCTAAGGCGTTACTCATAGGGCATGGTTTCCAGACCCTTCACCATCTTAGTTGCCCTCCTTTGGACATGCTCCAGTTTCTCCACATCTTTTTTGAATTGTGGTGCCCAGAACTGGACACAGTATTTCAGGTGGGGCCTGACCAAAGCAGAATAGAGTGGCACTATTACTTCCCTTGATCTAGACACTATACTTCTATTGATGCAGCCTAAAATTGCATTGGCCTTTTTAGCTGCCGCATCACACTGCCTAGGGTCACCCAGTGGGTTTTCACGACTGAACAAATCTTGCCAAGAAAACCCCAGGAGAGGTTCCCCTTAGGGTCACCATAAGTCAGAAACAACTTGAAGGCACACGGTAACTACCACCACAATGCAGACATAGGGCACAAACATGTTTTCAGTGCTCCTTGTGTAGGCTACGCACTTGAAAGAAATAAGCAGCTCTCTGAACCAAAGGGCAGAGAAACAGTAAAATGAGACAAGCTTTCCCTTCCATTTCTAAATTCTTCTAATCTTTGGGAAAGGAGTGTTTTGTCTTCTCTAACAAGGTATGCCTCTTGTGAAGGTCCCTGCAGGTTTGCATTAAAGAGGCTCCATAGTAATTCCATGGCTCCATCTGTGTGGCAGACAACCACTTGGCTCTGATCCCAAGATGTGAATGCTGCCACTGAGAAGAAACCTTTTTGCTCTTTCCTCACACCATTTACCACACTGCTTACACAGAAGGGCATACGCCCTGCTGCCAACCTGGCAGTATGGCACCAGAAATAATAGACAAGCATCTCCCCCAGCCTCCTTCCTTCCCGCTTCAAAAGGTGAAGACAATTGAGGAGGGTGGTTACTCCATGGGCCAGCCATTACTACCACTTCAATTAAACAGCAATAATAAATTTTAAAAACACGTTCACACACACACTCGCTCACACCCCACTTCCCAAGCCAGCTGTTTGCTACAATAAGGCTCTGGTTTATTTTTTACCATAAAAGTGTAATGAAAGTTAAATTAACAGCGTAAAATATGTAATGGCCAGGCCATAAACGCCACATGCTAATCGTTGCCTTTTCCCCCTTTCCTCTCCCCCAGTCTTTCTCGCTTTTTCTCCTGAGGTTTCAGTAATTTGCTTGCGATCATATAAACAGCAACGCTGTTATGAATTTAGTGAGCATCCTGCTGGCAGCGGTACAATAAGTGAATTGTGCCGCATTTGCAGATGATTAAAAACAGGATCAGCGTTTTTCCAAATTATCTCTGAGGGGGGAATGAAATAATGGCAGTGCAACTCTAGACTGTCAGTTTCTCCTTTTTATGGAAGAAAAATAAAAATGACGATGATAACAATGAAATGTAGAATGTGAATTTCAAGCAGAAGCAGGCACTTGTTTTGACAGTTGTCTTTGACATTCCTAATTGCTGCCTCACTTTAACAGTTGGCTCCATGGTTGACTCTTTCATTCCTCTATTATTATTTTTTACAGCTTTGAGCAGTAGCAAACTTTTAGATGTGTCTACAACTGACATAAATATTTAAACAAAAGCAAACACCTGCAGGAAAAATGAAACGCCAAGGTGTTGCTGAGGTCATAGCCTCTATGAGAAAGGGTTTGGACCCAAATCTCAGGGTCTGAGCTCTCTTCTCCAGTTCTTGGGCAAGGAAGGAATTTCAGGATAAGAGTACTGACTTGAAAAGTGTGTGTGTGTATTTTCCCTCTCATTTAGGTCTAATCTGCACTGCAGAAATAGGAGACTATCACACGGAGGAAAATCAGGGGATTAAAAAGGCATTTTCCTGGGAAAGTCATATGATCGTGGCGAAGAGTTTCACACACATTGCAATCTGAGAGGATTTATCATGGTAATGCTCCAGCAACAAACTGGAGCATTCCTGGTTCTTTCTGGGATAAGTCCTCTTAGATCACAACACTGTCTGAACTTCTTTGCTGTGATCATGCAACTTTCCTGGGAAAATGCCTTTTTAATCCCCTGATTTTTCTTATGTGATAGTCTCGATAGTGTAGTTTGACACTGTTTTAACTGCCATGGCTCCATGCTATGAAATTCTGGGATTTTTATGAGATATTCAGCCTTCTCTGTCAAAGAGCTCTGGTGCCACAACAAACTACAAATCCCAGGATTCCATAGCATGGAGCCATGGCAGTTAAAGCAGTGTCAAATTGCATCATTTCTCCAGTGCAGATTAGACCTTAGACTTGGTGATGATTTTTTGTGTGTATTTTTGTGTATATTTTCCAAAATGCAAATCTTGATTGCCATTGTATTTAATGGGACTAGAGCATTCAGCAGATACAGTACTAAGGGTCCACTGTACTCTGAACAGTTCTAGTTGATACTTATTTAATGCCATCACCATAGACTGCCCTTTGTAACTATCACTTGTAATGTCACCAAGACCTGCCCCTGTCAGATCACAAGGAATCATCACTAGGTTTCAGATTTTGACCATGAAATCTCAGGGCCTGAGGTAGTCCTCATCTGGTAATCCTAGAAGGTGTATGTTAAATTTCCCTTGCTTGCATGCCATTTCAGTCAAGAGCCTAGGATTGCCAGATGAAATAAGGGGCAGAGCTCTGTCCTTTAATGGTGATGGAGAAGAGAGAATTTAAGCAAATGTTTCTCAACATACAAGCAATACCAGCTGACATGTCACTGTTTCAGTAACTTTCTGGCAAATTGTTTCATCTTGTTTGAATTAACCAGCTGCATCCCCTTGGAAGGTGAGGGCTTCTGACTATCCACTCTTCCCTCTCTTTGCATCCCTCCCAGGTGCCCTGTTCCTGGTTGTGTTGGGCTTGGACACATCAGTGGTAAATATGCCTCCCATCGCAGTGCCTCAGGGTGCCCCCTTGCAGCCCGGAGGCAGAAAGAAGGGTCTCTCAATGGCTCGTCCTTTTCGTGGAAGTCACTCAAGAATGAGGGTCCAACCTGTCCAACCCCGGGTTGTGATGGCTCAGGTCATGCAAATGGAAGCTTCCTCACCCATAGAAGGTAAGCATTACACATGCCATCTTATGTCAAAGATAGTAGTGAGATCACTATTGAAAGCTCTTTTGATATTTTCTCAAAAACTTTAGAGTTTCTGGAACCAAACTGGATATTCTAGAGCTTCTGGAACACTCCTTTGATCTGTGAAACAGGATTTAAAAAGAAGGGAAAGGAAGAATATGTCATGCTGCTTGGTGCCACATAGCCTGATGATTCTGTGAGATGTTTAACCTTTGGAAATGAAGTGCAAAGAAGATCTATGTGGAATCTATATGATGTTTTCCTACAACACCCCTAAGAATTGAGGACATATTGTGTCCACACAATCCACAAACCTACTCATATATATCCACTGTTGCACTTTAGCTGAAGATTACAATCTAACATAGTGGTTCCCAACCTTTGATCCTCCATTTGTTTTGGACTTCAGCTCCCAGAAGCCCGAACCGATGTAGCCAAGAGGAATTATGGAAGCTGAAGTCCAAATCATCTAGAGGACCAAAGGTTGGGAACTACTTGTCTAAAAAACTTTAATTTTTAGTGAAAATGTCAATTAAAAAAATCAACTCATGGCCAAAATCTTTATAAAATTGGTGGGGCATAAACCTCCATCCACTTACTTGCTCAGAATGTGAGGTCCCAGAGAGGGATTGTGGAGGCAGCTGGCCCAGCAACAAGAGAGAGGACTTTTTCTGCCGGCTCGATCTTATTGGTGAGGCGAGGTAGAAAATTATTATTATTATTATTATTATTATTATTATTAGAGGAATTGTGCTTATGCACCATCTGCTGTCAAGCAAGCCATTTGTAGAAAAAATAGTGTACCCGGAGAAGACACAGGAGTTACAGGATACAAGATTTCAGCAAAGTCCCTAGGTGTTCTACCCAAGGGATCCAGCAAGTTTCTGTCTTGAATCTCCAATGTCTCACTTCTTAATCAACTCATCTAAGCGCCTTCAGAATATGCAATAGGGATGTGTTAATGATATGAAGGGTGACTTAATTAGCTGCCTCCTTCAGAAGTCTAAACACAGCTGGCATGACTCCAAGGAATGGCAAGGACAGAGAACGCTCATTGGCTTCTAATTTCCAAAGGTGGAAAATTCACTCTGTTTTCAGATTTAGGCAAAATGTATCGTTGCTCTGCGACTGTATTCAGCCCAGCCTTGTAGAAACTGCTGGAGGAATCTGTGTTTGCTCTTAATCACATCACAGAAGACTGAGGAAATGTTTTCTGTTTTTAAAAAAAAAAAAAAAAAATCGTGTCGTAGACAATATCTGAGGATACTGCAAGAAATTTGCATTCTCCTGGATTGTGTGTCATGGGTTATTTGCTTCTGCCAGCTCAGTTTATATCCCTAGTCTTAGGAGACGTGAAACACAAGTGCAAATCTAGGGGTCTGGTTTTACAGTATACAGCCAGTTCATTTGAAATGCACTGCTCTAGAGACTAATCTTGAAACAACACTCCATGGATGTGTACCTGAGCCAACACATGCAAAAAGCAAGCTGTTCATTGCTGACTTTTCCACTAGGACTGCAGATGTAAGAGATACAGGCCCAGCTTAATCTCTTCTCCCACTATACCATACCTTCCAACGTTTGACAGATGGAAACTGGGACACGTGTGGCTAAGCAACATCAGTGTGTGCCTAAGATGTCAAAAGTTATTAATTAATGTGATTCATATTCTGCCTCCTCATCTCCTCTCTACTAATTCTCTCTGAATTAGATGAGAGCAAACTTCATTTGCACTTTAGCCGAGGACAAGGACAGAAAGTGGAAGGAGAGAGAAACTGGGACTTTTAGAAAGCAACTGGAAAAGTGGGATGACAGAGGATTAATTGGGACTGTACCTGGCAAATCAGGATGGTTAGTGGGTATGCCATACCCCATGAAGTTTGTAGGGTGAATCCAACTCACTAGGCTCTTCTAAAGGTGTAGCCACACATTGCAGAGTTAAAACAGTTTAGCATCACTTTAACTGCCATGACGCTATCCTGGGGAATCCTAGGATTTCTAGTTTGATCAGGCACTAGAGCTCTCTGGCAGATCATACTGGATACTTCACCAAATTACAAATCACAGGATTCCACAGAATAGAATCCTGACAGTTAAAATCATGTCGAACTGCTTTATTTCTGCAATGTGGCTACATCCTGAGACAGTTCCAAACAGATGTTGTTACAGCAGCCCCTTGAGACTTGGGGATCTGGTGGTCCCAAAACTTGTTGGAGGCAAAGAGGCATCAATACTTGTATAAAGTGATGAATGAGAGAGGGAATTCTAAATAATGCCTGGCCTTTGTTTGCCTCTCTGTATCTTTCTTTGCATGTAAAAAGTCAAGCTTTTTGCTTCCTTCTTACCTGTTGAGATCACTTCCCCCTTCTTCAAGAAGTTAGGGCCCTTTCATACTATTCAATTGTCATGCTATAATTCCACTTTAGCTGCCATCATTCCATCCTATGGAATTCTAGGATTTGCAGGTGGGGGGGGGAGAGAGAATAATTACAATTCTCAGCCAAAGAGCTGCAATGCCTCACCAGACTACAAACCCCATGACTGCATAGGCTGTTGCCATGGCAGTTAAAGTTGAATTATTGCACTATAATTGTGCAGTGTGAATGCGGCCTTACTTAGTCTCTTGGTTCCCTTTATTTGGAAAGGGAACATTCATGAAGCCCCAACCGCAGCAATGACTGCTAGCTTACCTCCACACCTGAGATCCAGACTTTAAGTGCAGGCTAACATCTTTTGTCTGTAGACTGTCTCCTTTCCTATCCTAAAATGAATTTCCTGAGACAATAAATGTAATTTTTCTCTCTCTTTTTAACCGTATATGGGCATGCAAACTAATTATTCTTGTCTCTACGACAAGCTCATATAGTGTTAGCCCCACTGCTGTTGCTGCCGTGTGCCTTCAAGTTATTGGTCCCAAACACACTGCAGAAATAATCTAGTTTGAGACCACTTTAACTGTCCTGGCTTAGTACTAGGGAAACCTGGGAACTGTAGTTTATTGTGGCACTAGAGCTCTCTGACAGCGAAGGCTAAATATTTCACAAAACTACCGTTCCCAGAATTCCCATAGCATTGAGCCAGGGTCTCAAACTGGATTATTTCTGCAATGTGTTTTGGACCATTTTTGACTTCTGGAAATCATATCACTGTGTTTTCTTGGCAAGACGTTTCAAGGGGGTTTGCCATAGTCAGCCTTTTAGGGCGTGACATGCCCATGGTTAGCCTGTGGGTTTCCATGTCCAAATTTGAACCCTGGGCCTTTATCGCACAACTGTTTTGGGAGAATAACCCAGTAGCATTCCAAACGCAGTCTGAATGCAATCCAAATGTAAGCAAATTCAGTGAACTAGCAGATTTGGAAATCCTATTCTTTTTCGAGGCTATCTTTTCTTTCAAAATTGAGCAGAACCCCTCCCATGTAATACCCTTTCACGTAATTGTGTTCATTTCTGAATTGACCTTGCTATCTTTTCTTTCAAAATTGAGGGGAATCCCGCCCGTGTGATAAGGTCCCTGGTCTCCAAAGTCGCAGTTAAAATTTCAGTTGAGCCTCAAGAAATACAGTTTCAGAATCCAAAGAAAAGAGGCAGGCAAAGTTCCCAAGGGAATGCAAACAGAGCAAATACAAGAGTTCTGGTGTGAATGATTTTCTATTCTCATTCTCTGCATTACTAGAAATGTGAAGATGATAGAAAATTTCCTTGTGGGGAGCAGAATTCATATAGGCAGGGCAATGTCTTCATTCCCCACTCCCAATAGCTACACCAATGGGTTGTTGGAGTTGTTATTTAAACAGTAGAACAGGCTATCTGCCAATACACCAAGTTTCTGGATTAAGATCTGTTCAGGTTTATGGGACATAAAATATGCACTTTGATTAAAATCTGCATTTTATAGCTGAATCTTTTATGGGGCAACCTGCGAGGGAATTTCTTTCAAATATAAGTGTCATTTCTGTTTTTGAACTATTCAAACATCAGCTTCTGTGAATGACGGTGAATTCCTGATGGATGTATAAAAAAAATACTGCTTATAGAAACAGCTGAAAAAGCTGCCACTGGGAAATGGCTTTACAGTGATCATAAAATAGATGTTTTCTTTTGGTAATTTTCTCCCTCTTAGAAAGAATTGGGAAAATAACTATTTTAAAAAATAATAATAATAAAAGTTTTTGTGTTTCTCTCTGAGAAATAAAACATACTTGGTTTTTCAAAACTTATGCAAATATTCCCAGTCAAAAAAGAGTAGCACAACTTTCAACAACAAAACTTTTTTTCCAGATTTTTCCAATTTTGCCAGTTTCAATTTCTGAATCAGAACAAGTTGCATCAAAGTAGGACTTTTTCTAGAAAAACACAGAAACACACACATCAAGAAAAAAAAACATAACAGGAAAATATAATTTGCCACAAATCCTGTCTGTACTGTTATTTCATATGGCCGCTGCAACTTAGAAATACAATAAGCCATTTTATTTAAAAGTTGTACTATGTGTCCATCTTGCTCAGTGTTATCTAAGTGGCTGTCAGTTCTATCTAAAGATTCAGATAGGCTTTTCCATCTCTTTTAGTCTTTTCCAACTCTACTGCTTCCCTAAATAATCACACATATAATAATCCCATCCCATCAGAATCATGCAAATCATATCACAAGTTCACATCAGCTTCAATATCACCAGACATAAGGATCAGAATTAAAATCCTATGGACTAAAAGAGCCAGTGAGCTTCAGCAACATGATAATGACAGTGAGAGACAAGTGAGGGCAATGTAAATATATGAGCTGACTTTTTCCAAGTAATGCCAAATGTCATATTGCAAGGAATCCCTGTACACTGCTGCATGTAATTTTGGTTTTGCCTTAGTGCTCATCTAGTTCAAATTATGTGCCATTTCTAATAAAATCCTGTTCTGTTGTTCCTTTAGCCTTTCAGGGTGTCCGAGAGCTACTTTTGCTGGGAAAAAGGGGAAAATCTCAGGGGATGAAATTCTCAACACTAAATTCAAGACCAGCGATGGTAAGCAAACCTGATTTATCACTGGACTGAATAGTGCAATCCTGTCTTAAAATCATCTAATAACTCCACACCCTGATTGGATTCAAGATCTTCCTTGCATTAGCTTAAGACCGACCTCAGAGTGCAGTGGGTCCATCTTCTGGATTTGGGAAGTTCCTTTCCTGTCACAAATGCACAATTCCACGGGATGCCCCAAACCTATGGACCATTTTCATTGGGCTCAGGGGACTGATGTGGAAAGCAGGAGACAAGGAATTATGCATGCTTGTAACAAGATTCAACACTTTATGTACAGACACAACGTTATTACCAGACAATACGTGCAGTTTAAATTGTTATTGTTGTGTCATTTTTTCCCTTATGGTGACTCTAAGGCAAACCTATCACAGGGTTTTCTTGGCAAATTTCTTCACAAGAGGTTCGCCATTGCCTTCCCCTGAGGCTGAGAGCATGTGACTCCCTAAGGGCACCCAGTGGGTTTACATGGCCAAGCTGGGAATCAAACCTTGGACCCCAGAGTTTCAGTCCAACACTCAAATCACTAAACCATGCTGGCTCTTGTATATTAAATTAGCCCTTTCTAATTCATGTGCTTTTAAACTGCTCTAATATGCAAATGTTTCTTACCCACAGAAGATCTCCCACAACACTGAACACACGAAGCATGCAATGCATCATCCAGATTGCATGAACAAAATGGGCATTATTCCAGATGTGATTCTTGCACATACAGCTAGCATAGCTTTGAAATACAAGAAATGTACTAATGTACATAATGCATTAATATACTAAATACTAGAAATGTACACTGTATTTGTTTGCAAATATCTCCAGGTTGTTTGCTAGACAGGTCACATGTGGTTTACTAGAATGGAATTATTTCAGTACACACCAATCAAAATAATTTCTCATCCATGGCCATAAGAACAGGAAAGTAAATATTTGATTATTTTCTCCTTGCTTGCAAGGATGAATAATTTCCATAAGGTTTTTCCCCCATAGTTATGGGAGAAAGTGGACATTCCCATGGAGGTCCACTTGATACAACATTGATTTCTTCCCACTACAGAACAAAGTAGAAAGTCAAAATAAACAACGAAGACATTAAGACAGCTGTAGTTTGGACACATCATAGGAAAACATGATTCACTAGAAAAGACAATGTTGCTTGCAGAGCACAGTGGGCCTTAGTATCTGCTGGGGTTTGGTTCCAGAACTCCCCGCGGATACCAGCATCCATGGATACCAGCATCCATTAAAGTACAATAGTGTCCCTTATACAAAATGACAAACTCAAGTTTGGCCTTTGGAAATGTATATATTTTCAAGCCATGGACACTCAAGTTGGTGGGAAAAGATTTTATGGATATGGAGGGCCAACTGTAGAAGGCAGTAGGAAAAGGGAAAGACCTCATTGCAGGTATAGAGACTTAGGCCCAAAACACACTACAGAAATAATCCATCTTGATACCGATTTAACTGCCCTTGCTCAAGTTAGAAAATTCTGGGAACTGTTTTGTGAGACACTTAGCCTTTTCTGTCAGAGAAGGCTAACAATCTGGTGCCACAATAAACTACAATTCCCGGGACTCCCTAGCACTGAGCCAGGGCAATTAAAGCAGTCTCAAAATGGATTTTTTTTCTGCAGTGTATTTTGGACCTTAGTCAAGCCATGGCTCTGAGTTTGCAAGATCTGAGCAGACCAGCTGATGGTGGTGTGTACCTTCAACCCCTTTATGAACTATGGCGACACTAAGTTGAAGCTATCACAGAGTTTTCTTTGCAAGATTTTTTCAGAGTTTTAACTTTATGTGTTTAAATGGTTTTATGTGTTTAATGTGTGTTTATATGTGTTTTAATCTTTGAGGAGAGGCAGGTAAACAGTCCCTGCTATTTAGCGATGTGGACACTAGGCAATTTTTATGACAATAATACTGACTTCATAGGAGTGCCATGACATAACATACATGAAACAATTGAAACACTCCAGTCTTGATATAGAAGCATTAAATATTACTTAAATGATACACTGGAACCTGGTTTCAGTGTTTCCCATCCACCCATTGATCCTTTTGTATAAATTGTCCCTAAATTGATATTGAGCAGATTTCATGTTGCCAATGGCTTTCCTCATCTCCAAGCTATCAAATAAGTATGTATTCTACATAATCTCAACTATTTTCCAAATAAAGTCAGCCTGCGTTACTGGGCAGTGAATCAGCTCCCCATTTTAATGTAAAATAGCTGTTTAATAGGCTGCTCCTATTGGAGGTTAGGTTTCAGCACCTTATATTGTTCCTTTAAAGTTTGGATTGAAACATGGAGTGGGTTCACCATTCTTCTGACATGGGAATTATGATCAGCATCTCTTGATCAGCATCTCGATCTTCTGGGCTTCCATGTCCTGTTAATAGCAGATCAAGCCCTCCGCTCCCAAAAAATGTACTGTCAAGAAATTCTTTTTAAATTTGCTCCACTTTAACTAGTATAAAGATAATTTAATTTAAAGATATACCCGTGTTAGTCTATAGAATCAGTACGTAGAGAGATATTATAGCACCTTTGAGACTAACTGAAAGAAAGAAGTTGGCAGCATGAGCTTTCGTAGGCTTCAGTGTACTTCCTCAGATGGTTTTGACATTTGAAGAAGTAGACTGAAGCCTATGAAAGCCCATGCTGCCAACTTCTTTCTTTCAGTTAGTCCCAAAGGTGCGATAAGATCTCTATATATACTAGTTATGAACTTGCTACATTTAAAATGACTTGTGGCTTACCCATTTCATGTTTTACTTTAATACACTACCCTATGTTGGAAGGCAAGTTGGCAGGCCTGACTGTTTCCAAATGGTTTCTGATTCAGATATTGACCAACCCCAGATGTGCTAAGTGTCAGCAAAATTGCACCATATTCTGGATGTCTCCGCATGCGTCAAGCCAGAAAGATATCTGACTGATGCTTTATATCACTCTTCTTGCAGTTCTAGAAAATGATGAAGAAATCAAGCAGTTAAACAAAGAAATTAGTGAACTGAATGAATCCAACACTGAGATGGAAGCAGCCATGGTGAAGCTGCAGTCACAGGTAGGGGGCTTGATATTCATCTGTCTCCATTTCTTTCCATGCTCATGTGCTAAAATTAGCTCAATAGAGGTCATTGGAATTGCCCCAGAGATTTTTTTAAAAACCTACAAACTCCTCTATTTGTTGGTCAGAGTATAGTTGCATTTCTTGTATCCTGAACTCAAGAGACTCCTCAACATGAGAGAAATGGGCTTTTCCTGCCAAAACCCCCTTCACTTTGCAATGCTTTTTCTCTTTTATAAAAAGCTTTAAAAAACTGCGCGGTTAAACCCCAGCTTTTACACCTGCAGGGCATTGACCGTTTTAATTAGAAGTGAACTCCACACCACGCATGCTCCCAACCCACGATCCATTATAATCCGCACCTCTATCGCTGCCTTTAAATGGGCGCCTTAAAGACACAGAGCCCCATTTAACTGCGCAACTACACCTTAGCTGTTAGATGCACTTGCGCTATAGCGCACTTTTTAAAAAAAGAGTAGGGAAATCCAGCACCTTTTTAAAGGCGCTTCTTCTCCCTTAAAGCGCCAAAATGGCGTTTTCATGGCACACTTTCCCTTTTTCTCATCTAAAGGCTGGGCTTTCATGCAGCCTTCATCACACCTCTTTTTGCCAATCTAAAATGGGCCACTGAGCTAAATATTCCTGCCTATCAGGTCAACTGGCACTAGAGTCTGTGAACTTCTACTTTAATAAAAGTTACAAGGTCCCTAAAAGTAGCTAATTACCAGTATAATTTTTATGTTTAAAGTAGCTCTTTATTTTCCTCTTTTCTAAAAGTAATACTGTTGGCCCGCACCATACAAGGGCTTCCCATACGTGGACTTGAGTTCACGTGTATGGGAAGCCCCATTCAGATGAATGGGGCACATGCCATGCTGCACACAGGCACACACCCCATTCATCTAAATGGGGCTTGAGCATGCACTGAATTTGCCTTATGCAGGGGGGGGGGGGGTGGAATGGATCCCCTACAAAAAGCAAGGGTCCACTCTACTAAAATACTAATATTGTAATATATTTTTAAGAACCTGAAAATGCTACAAGCCCTGTCATATAGTCCAAAACAAGCTTTCCTCTTGTCCACCCCAACAAATACTGTGATAAGAACATTAGGTGCAGCATCACCCACCACTTGAATCATGTGGTAGTCCTCCTCACCTATTCAGCGAAACCAAATACTCTGAAGCTATAAAATTGCTAAACGTTACAATTACTCCAAAAAAGTAAAGAGATCTGTCCCTGATTAAATTATTTCTCACTAAGCAACATTTAAAATGAAGTCTGGTCATACTCTTTGTTCTCAGTGAAAGGAATTACTGTAATTATAGTAACAACTCTTCCAAGGATGTCCTCTACCCATTGAAAAAAAAAAAGAAGTAATCTTCTGAAGTCTCTGGGGTTTCCAGGACATAGTTGGATACTTCTCTGATGCCCCCAACACCGTCTGTCCTTCAAGCACAAATGGTGTGGGTGGGGAGCTTTGACAGCTCTATGGTAGGCCCAGGAGACTTTGGTCAGTGCAGAGGAAGGAAGGGAATGCCAACCTCTGCAGCAACCAAAAGTAGGCATAGTAGGTGTAGGGTTAGCTTATGTTAACATCAGGGTGTGAGGCAAAGAGACCCTTAAAGTGGTGAATCAAGGTGGGATCACCATGTTGCAGTTGTAACACACACAATACTTTAGCTTATTCAAGATCATTTCCCTTCTAATCCACATTGTTCCTAACCTGCAGATCTCAAGCATGGAAAAGAACCTTAAGAATATTGAAGAGGAGAACAAGATCATTGAGGAGCAGAATGAAGCCCTCTTCCTTGAGCTCTCAGGGCTAAGCCAGACTCTTATCCAAAGTCTTGCCAATATCCGCCTTCCACACATGGTGAGTAACTCTATTGTATGACCTCAGCCTTTATCCACAAGGCAAAGACCTCTTTTCAGAAAGGACTACTGGAGAGGAAAGACGTTGCATACAACACTGAAGAGGAAGAGAAACCATTTAAAGGCATCTGTTATTTCTACTTGTTTTGTAACATTCAGTGCAGGGGGGAACCCATCATTGTAAATTAGGGATGTGAAAATCTGTCTGCATCCATACTGCAGAAATAATCCAGGGTGACACCACTTTAACTGTCATGGCTCAGTACTATGGAATTCTAGGAACTTTAATTTTGTAAGACAATTTGCTTCTGTCAGAGTTCTGACAAACTACAATTCCCAGAATTCCATAGCATTGAGACATGGCAGTTAAACTGATGTTAACCTAGATTATTTCTGCCATGTGGATGTGGCCTGTTTTAGTCTTGTGTTTCTGCAGCTCTAGCATCCCTACCTAGTGCCAAAAAAAAAAAAAAGAGGTGGAAGCAGACAGCAGCTAACTATTGATGTTATACCTTCCTGCTAGAGATCCTGGGAACAAAAAAACTATGGGCAGAATGACTGGAAAAAATCACCCGTGTCTCAAGCAGTGTGAATGCTTGTGCTCCCCCCAGTGCTGGTGCAACATTCTTAGAAATCCTCAGCACTGATAAATTTGGGATGAATTGTAATTTGGGAAGAAGATGAGAGACCCATTCCAACAGTGGATGGAGCTACAGACACAGAGAAAGGCCAGCATTAGAGCAGACAAGTCCAGATGTAATTCTTACAGTTTTAGAGATTTCCCTCCATCAAACATACAAAGCCACATATGCCAACTCAGGCGCATGCTTGGAAACCAGTGAATTAATTCTATGCAACAACTTTTTGGCCTGCAAAGCACTGCTTTGTTCCATTCTTAAGGCTGTCAAAGCACCATTGAGTTCATTCAGATTTCAGTCTTAACCCTCACCAAATACAATGGAAGTAACTTCCCAGTAAAGACACATAGGACTGTGCTATAAATCCATTACTGAAACTCTACTTTATATTTCAGATTATTGAAGCTCCAATCAATACATTAATTTATTGAACCCCAGACAACTAAGCTGTGGTGCTTCATATTTCCACAGGCTGTCATTTCTTTATATTAATTCATTTATTGTATTTAAAGGACACCTTTCATGGATTTACCCTCCTAAGGTGGCTCACAGCTTATTTGCAATCATACAATTCATTATATTAAGGAGTACATTCTATAAATACTAAACCACACACAGGATCTATGTTGTTGTAATGACTGGGCTTTTATTTATTGTTGTACATCGATTATGGAGAAATCAAACATCTTTGTGTTATGAAATTGTTGCAGAGCCATCTACTTTTCCAGCCCCACATGCCTAGCTGTGACCAACAAAACACAGTTCCTTCCCCTTGCTAACATATGCAATTCTTTCCCCCTGCTAACATATGTAGTCTATCACTGTAGTATGAAATGTGATTGAGTATTGCAGGCAATAATCAATGATGTCATCAATAAGGATGGCACAAACCCCTCCCCCTCTTTTTCTGGTGCCCTCCCTATTTTCTTTTAATAATAATAATAATAACAATAACAATAATAATAATAATATTTATTTATATCCCGCCCCTCTGGGAGAGCAATCAGGGCGGGGTACAACATATAAAATACAAATACAATTAAAATATAGCAACCCAATCCCTCCTCCCGCCCCTTAAGATTGAATTAAACTGAGATAAGATTAAAAAACAGTAGAATAAAACCATAAAACATTAATGTGACACTTGTTAAAAATGAATAGGCGGCCTCGAATGACTAATGTCTCTATGGGTAAGACTGGATGGACAATAAACAGATGAAAACCTTTCTGTTTCAACAGGCCTTAGAAGACTGGTCGTTTAGGCAGGATGAGCTGTGTACAATGCTCATTTAAGGCCTGTCCCACATAAACAATCTGCTGGATTTTCTATCTGTTAATATTGTTGTTGAGCATTAGACTATAATTTTGGAGATCAGGGTTCAAATCCCCACATGTCCATGAGAAGCCCTTGGTGACCTTGGGCAAGTCACACCCTCTCAGCCTCAGAAGAAGTTATAGGCAAACTCCCTCTGAACAAATCATTCCAAGAAAAACGCATTATAGTCCTGCTATCACCATAAGTCAGAAATGACGCAGACACAGAACAACAGCAAAGCCATCTTGACTCCCGAACTAGGGAAAAAGCAGGATATAAATATAAGTGGAGGAGGAAGAGGCAGCTATTAATTAGTTCTGAACTGAGCCTTAAACTGAGTGCAGACTTTTCTATCTGTGTTCTGAGTCCAATTTGGATTCATGTGGGTTGATTTGCTTGGTAGTGGTGGTGGTGGGCAAGACTTTGCAACTTATGGCAACCCTAAGGCAGACTTTTCTACTGAGTCCAATTAGGATTCATGTGGCTTGTTTTGCTTATTGGTGTTTTCTTCTTTGTGTTCTCTTGCACCTAGGAACCAATCAGTGAGCAGAACTTTGATGCATATGTCAACACTCTTACTGACATGTACACAAACCAGGAGTGCTACCAGAATCCTGAGAACAAGGACCTGCTGGAAAGCATCAAACAGGCCATAAAAGGAATTCAGGTCTAAGTCCAGTAGGACAAAAAAAGGGGGGTGGAGAACCAGAAGAAGAAGAAGATAGGGAAAACTAAAATAAATAAATAAATAAAAAGTGGAAATTCAAGTTAGTGGAACAATATAGAGGACCTTCACTCTGCATATTCAGGTTTACAAGTCACGAATGAATGAATCAAAGGACCAAAATGTAACTACGAGGCCATTCGCAAGAAGAACTGAACTCAAAACGTTTTTTGTTTACTTGGTGGCATCCCTTTGGCAAATGGTGCGGGCCTTGTTTTGACTTTTTTGGCCAATTCTATGGGATGCAGCTTCCAAGAGTGGCTTAGAAGTAATGGGGATCAAGGATCTTCACAAGCCACCGGGCACAAAGAAGGCTCATGGAAGAATTAGTCTAAGGTTCACAGCATTAAATGAACAGGGCTTTCATCTGTATCACAACATACTCCACAATGTTGTGTTGCCTCTGAACATGTCCCCAGGTAACACACTCATCTTGTGACTTGTATCGTACATGTGAAGCTGGAGCTGCAGGTTATGTGTCCATCCCAATCTGAACTAAGATTCTTACCCTACCAAGGATTCCGATATCTACTGGACATAAAAACTCTTACAAGTATTATAGAGTAGCATTATTTTTTATTTTCCAAAAGAGCAGCTCTGGATCTCCAGTGGAAAGCGCAATGGAAAAAAAATAATTACAAAAGGTTCTCAGGGAAGCTTTTTTGGAGTTTGCAACTACAGTATTCCTTTGTCCGTCTTAAAAAAATGATGATAGCTATTAATGAACAGACCAACGTTGGAACATTTTGTATGGAAGAATTCTAAGTGTGTCATGGTCCAGTGTACATGAGTTTTGGAAAGTCCTTTTGCTGACCGTTCTGGTTCTGTTTGTCGTTGTGATCATCGTTGAGTAGCTGCAAAGCACCGCAGGCGTCAATGCCGGAGACACGTTTAAAGTGTGATTAGGAACAAAAAGGTGTCTAGGAAGAGCATTTTACTCTTCACTATGGACTTTGGCTAATACATACATGGTTTTTGGTTCTCAGCTTTCTTTTTTACATTTTTTAAAAAGTAAGTTTCACATACCGTAACAGAGTGATCATCATTCTACAAAAGGAACAGTTTGGTATAGATCTTCCAAAGAACCACTTGCTTTTAGTTTCAGTTCTTTGTATGTTTTGTTATCCCTTCGGTAGTCCGCTGTGCACTTAAAGAACCACAGTGAAGTGAATGTCTCTTGCAAAACGAATTTCTTCAGCACTGCCTGCATCCATAAACATTTTTGTTGGATTTGTAAAAGGAGGTAAGAGGGGCAGGAGGAAGATATAAATATTGATACAGTCTATGGTTTGACCGATTGTTATAGGAGATTTCCCTTAAGTTTAAAAAAAAAATTTCACCACTACCACTTTGAGTTAGAGGAACTAATGGGTGGCAGTGGCAGCTGGTGATGCCCATCTCAGATAAGGTGGTGAATCCAATGTAGCATTAATTTTAACTTTGCAACAAATATTGCAAGTTCTAGACTTATTTTCACCACCTTGGATAGCTCCTTTGACTGACAGCCTTATTACACAAGCCTCTTATCCTGCTAAAATGGTGCTGTTTTCAAAAGTGCTATTCAATCGGGATTGCTCTGTTCCCTATTGTACCTTCATCATTTTCCTGGCATTTGAGCTTTCATTCCTGCAAAAATCTTACCAGATGCAACATTTGGTATTGTCCACCCAGTACCACTCAGTACCAACATATTTTTTTCTAGTTTGGAACAAAGTCTGCACAACAAACACAGAGAAAGAGAGATAAATGAAAATAGTAAAAAGGGCTTTTTTCCCCTCTTCTGGGGTTCTCCTAGTTTAATCACTGATAATGAAAGTGGGCAACTACTGCTGTCTGTCTGATAATACCCTCATGCAGTAATGAGTATGTATGAAGGAAGACACAGTGAGAGAGAAGCAGTACTAAACTGTAAAACTCTTTTAGCATTTCCTCTCACATTTTCAAGCCTGTGTAACAGGGTGTGTCTGTTTGTAAATGTGTGGATGAGAAAAGAAAGAGAGAAAGAATGAAGACATCAGTAGTACACCATGCCATTATACCATTGTGGTAACAGAACAGGGTGGGAAAGGAGTTGAAGGGCTTCTCCTTCTCCCCTGCTCACTACACTTTCCCACCCAAAGCACACCCACTGACTACCCAAAAATTGGCATAAAAGTGCAATTGATATTTTGCACAGCAAATCATAGCACTACAGAAGTGGGAAAGGAGATCATTAGCAAACTTTTTTTCTGTTAATAAAAAGAAGCATTTTTAAAACCATCTCCCATAGGCTAACAACAGAACAGGAACAACATCATGTGACAAGTGCCCACCAAAGGCACTATTGTCCTGACACAATTCTGATTTATTGACCTTATGAGATAAGGCCCTCAAACACGGTTCACACTACAATTATAACACTATTAATTCCACTTTAGGATGGTATCATCCTGTGGAATCCTGGAGTTTGTAGTTTGATGGCGCTCTGGATTGCTCTTGCTGAGAATTCTAAAGGCCGCTCTCTAAACTGCAAACCCCAGGTTTCCATAGAATGGAACCATGGCCACTAAAGTGGAATCATAGCACTATAATTCTGTAGTATGAATGGGCCCCCAGAGCAGATTCCCTGTACCCTGACATGGAAATCAGCAGCAGCCACTGGTGGGTGAGGAGTGATCTAGCAGATGCTCCTCATAGCTATCTGTACTGTAGTGATGGTCAAGAGGGTGGAGAGAGCATCTTGCCTCATAGCCCAGTCCAAAAGTCATAATATAGTAGCAAAGTATCACTAGGGAGATTCCATGCCTCTCCATTCCTTCCTTCCACATGCTCATACCTCCTTATGCAGGCTCCCTGTGCACTTTGTGAGTTGTGCTCCTAGCATATTCTAAAGCCAGAAGAAATGTTTGATCAAATTCAAGAGGGAAAAAGTAGTAATTGTGCAAGGGTTCTTTTTAAAAAAAATATGGTGCTGAAAGGTGACTTATTAATGGCAATAATTTTGTTTTTAACTAAATCCCCCTGATAAATTCTGAGGTTGCAACCTGATACCCGCAAACTTTACCTGGGAGTATGGCCCACTGAACGTAATGGGACTTGCTTCCATAAAAAGAAAAAGGATTATGGTGTAAATGTATTTTCTAGCCAGCTAGGATGGCTTTGGTCAGGTTTTTCCTTAAAAATACAACATGGAGCCCTGGCTTCACTGAAAATGAATAACACTTGTTGATTCTTTGGGCACAAAAGCCAAGAGCCCAAGAGTCCTTTGTGCGTACCCAAGACATTTCTTCATGCACAGAATATATGTGTATGGACACATGCACTTATACCTTTCCAGATCACGTCACATCAAATGCTGCTTCAGAATGAAAGAATCATAGCATTGGAAGGGGCCACAAAGGCCATCCAATCCAACCCACTGCCATAAGGAATACACAACAAAAGCACTCCCAAAAGATGCCTACTCCACTTTTGTTTAAAAACCTCCAGAGAAAGAGAATCCACCACCCTCAAAGGCAGACTATTCCATTCCCAGACAGCTTTTATAAACAATGAATTCTTCCTAAAGATTAAATGGAGTCTCTTTTCTTGCAACTTGAACCCACTGGTTCATGGTCTAGTCTCTGAAGCAGTAGAAACCAAGCTTGCTCCATCTTCCCCATGACATCCCTTCAGATATTTAAGTATGGTTACCATATTATCTTTCAGACTTCTCCAGGCTAAACATACCCCCAGTCTCTAAGCCATTTTTTCATAGGGCTTGGTTTCTATACCTTTCACCATTTTGATTGCCACCCTCTGGACACATTCTACCTTGTCAATATCCACCTTAAGCTGTTATGCCCAGAACCCAGCACAGAATTTGAGGCAAGATCTGACCAAAGTTGAATAGAGTGGTGCTACTGCTTCCCTTGATCTGGACACTATTATGCTCCTATTGATGAAGCCTTGAATTGCATTGGCTTTCTTAGCCATTATATCACGCTGCTGGTGCATGTTTAGCTTGTGATCTACATGGGCCTCACTCCCACCACCTTTTAAACCGGATCGCAATTCAATTTGAAATGGTTCAGATGGCCCTGGTTCCCACTTAAATCGATTTGCTGAAGCAATTCGGTGAGGGGGGCTATACACCAGACCCCTTTAACCCGCATCTTTTTTACCAAATCGATTCAACAAAAGTTTGAACCACAAGTGGATCAGAATCGATTCAAACTTCCCCTTCGGCCAGCTGGAGCCAAATAATTTGAATCGATTCATTCGTGAATGCAACCCACAAGTGGGTTATTTTGATGCCAGAAAATGCAATCAGGGCAAGTGTAGTGTAGATCACAATCTGATGTCGAATCAATCCATCAATTCGGATTGCACACTGATTTATCAGTAAGTGGGAATGAGACCTAAGACTCCTAGATTCTTTTCATTAGAAGGTTTCCCCATTTTAACAAGTGGATTTTTGGGGAGCTCAAGGGGCTTACAGGGGAAAGCAAAAGAACCTTGGTCTAACTATAGAAATATTGCATACTTTTTGGTCCCAAGTGAGATTTCTTTTTCTGAAGTGGAAATGTAGGGTTTCTCAGAGAGTTTTCATAGTGAGAGAGTTTTTTAAAAAATATGTAAATTTATGATCCTCTCTCACTCTGTTTATTGCTAGTCATTTTTACAGGATAAACAAAGCCAGAAGAGAGGCATTAGAAATGTAGAATGATTATTCTGGCCAATGGGAGTATTATATTCATGTGACAACCCTGCCTGAAGTAAGAACTATATTTAGCCTCCATAGGAAAATGCCTTAAAAGCCTAATCCTGCATATACTTAGGCTATAAACTAAAAGCCTTGGAGGGCAATGGGAAGGAGCCAACAAGTAATAACCTAATGAAGCAAGTGGAGACAAGGAAGCACATGAGTGACTTTACTCAAACGCCTAGCCTTGTGGTAGAAGAATCCCACTGAGCTACTCATTGGAGTAAACCTACTTGTGTGCCAGAGATGATGACAACATTGGGCTCGTTGGCTTGGCTTATTGATACAACCTGTGGAAAGTGCAAAAAGAAGAATGCAAAGAAAGAAAGAAATTGAAATGAAGTATTTAAAAAAATGTAATGCTTTCAATATGTAAATAGAGTCCAATTTGGTGGTAATTGCAGCTCATTTAGTATTTAAGAGTAGAGAAATTGCACTTCCTTTAAAGAAAAAAGAAGGGTTGGGGGGAGTAGTTAGCTGAATTAAACCTGTAAATTATTTGAGGGTGCATTCAAATGCACATACTTTGAGTGGTGGAACCGCTATGGAAATGCATTCACTGTGTTTTTGTCTATCCGTACAGTCTTTTCCCCAGGACCAAGCTATAGGGAAAAGCTGTTTCTTCCAGTGGCAATAGTGGCAAAGCAGGCACAGCACTGACTGTCTGGCACCAGTGACATCATGAATCTAATTCCCCAGAGCAGTTTGTCAAATTGGGTGCATTTTTATTCTTCTGTTCACTGATCAAATGATAAATTGGATGAAATTCCAAGTCGAGCAATGTGGAAAACCAATTTGCATTTGATTCAGATTCAAAGATCTATAAAAAGCACTGGGAAGACGTAGAAAGAATGAAAACCCACAGTGAGTACTCTTTCTGTATGCACCCTAATTGGGGAGAAATGTGCGTACTTTATATTCACAACACCTTATGTTTAAGTTTCTTTTAACTATTTATTGAATCTGTTTTATTTATTAAATTTATATTTCTGTTGAGACTGGACATCACATCATGAGAAAGGAAAGGAGGCAAAAAAAAAACAAATTATGAAAATAATACAATTTTTGATCAATAAAACAATAATAATCACTCTAAGAAAGAAAGAAAGAAAATCTAACTTTTGCGTGTAGTTTTGATGCAACCAAGTTATTTTTTATATATTTTTGTTATTTATTCTTTTACCAATGGGAATTTTTTTAAAGATATTTTATAACTGAAGTGCTTTTTTAAAATAAAAAAAATGTTTTTTGTTTGCTTTTATTTTGGGTGGGGGCAAAATGCAGAAAGAGAGATTGAGAGAGAGAATGAGACTGATTCCTTTTCTTTGTTTCTTTTGTCTTCTCGGGCATTCCTATTGTTTCAGGCACTGATAATGGTTAAAAAGAAAACCCTGTAATTTATTATTTATTTAATATTTAAATTAAACATAAAAATGATCTGTGCTCTTGTTGTATATTTATTTTGTCATGTTTGTGTGTCAGTTATGTGACGACTGAGTAATTGTTTATGTGAAGGAATACTGTTCATATTTAAATAATAAAGAATCACATTGGAAAAAAAGGTGTACCATGGGTTACATGTTCTTCTGTGGAATGGAAGAAAATCAAACTGTTACTGTTATGTGAGTTTCTGTCCTCAGGAAATGGATTCCACAACCACAAGGACTTTGGTGAATGTCTTTGCAGCACAAGCAAGTTTGCCAGGGGAAATCGGGGACAAGGCTTAACCACCTGCTGCTGCTGCTGCTAGTTATATACCTTCAAGTCATTTCTGACTTATGGTGACCCTAAGGCAAACCTATCATGGAGTTTTATTGGCAAGGCTTGTTCAGAGGGGGTTTGCTAAATTTGTCATTGCCTTCCTCTGAGGCTGAGTTTGTGACTTGCCCAGTCAGTTTTCATGACTGAGCAAGGATTTGAACCCTGGTCTCCAGAGTCATAGTCCAACACTCACACCACTGCACTTCACAAACACATCACTTAATCCACTGCATTTCCACCAGGTGTGAGGTTCTGCCAAAAACCTCTGCTGCTACCAAATGTGAAGACCTCCACTAATTTCACAATCACTACCAAGAGTAAGAGCTTTCCCTTATCACTACCTCCACTGCCAATGTAAGGACCTCCTCCTGCGGTGGCCACCAAGTGTGGGTACCTCCTAGATGTCCTCAAGGTACATGCCTGAAATTTTATGCAACTTATATCCTCACCAGAGACCACCCGTCTTTATTCATTGCTACCACTACAGACATCATGTCTCAGTCCAAGCTCTAAAACATATAGCATTCCCAGAGGCCCAAAGCTGATCAATAATAAAACAATACTTTATTAACAGAGGTTGAACATACCAGAACAGCTTAATAATTTTGCTGTTTTACACATATGTAAATTTCCATATGGGAGCATCTCTATTCAGTTCAAGGTTGCAGAAGAGCAGCAGCAGATGTGGTGGCATTTCACATTGCATATGAGCATTTGGTTGCACATCCAATTCCACAACTTTGTAATACACTAATGAGATGATGTTGCACAATTGTTCCTCAGCTCCATGAATGTAAAGTGACCTATCTTCCAATTGTCCGAATTTGGCAAGGACAGTTCTGATTAACCCTCTGTTGTCTCACTTTTCCAGCTGCTTTTGACATGTCCCAGTTTCTTTCCCCTCCTCCCACTTTAGCCCTTTGTCCTCAGCTTACTTCCATTGCTGCAAATCAAGTTCAAAGTCCAAAAGTAGTTTGCATTCAGTTAACTCACCATGAGGAAGTGGACAGAAGGGAGAATCTTGCCATTCCAGTAGGCTCTGGTAAAAACAAACTGCTGCAGCTTCTCTTAGGTTGTCTGTTCTTTATACTGATAACTTTTGCCATCATGATGTTGCTTGGCCACATGTGACCCAGTTTTCATCGGTGAAAACATCAGTGACCACACAGGAGTTACAGAAATACAATCTATATGATGAGGAAATTGAAATAGATTACCCATTTAAATAATTCAAGTTAGGAAAACATCACATGATTAGTGTGTGTATGGAGTTTAAAATGGATTTTGCTGAGGTTTTGTCCCCCCCCCCACACTTTGAAAAAAATCAAGATTCTACATCGAGTAGACAGAGACTACCTTCATACCCTCCAACCTTTCCAAATGAAAACTGGGTTCAGAAATTAGAAAATCACTCCAGGGCTCACCATGGCCGTTCAATGACTGCTGGAGAGTGGAGGGGGATGAAAAAGCATGTGGCTATGTCTCCGTTACCAGACACAGAGCAATAACATCATCCACTGTGATCCACCAGGATCCTCTGGAAGACTCAGAAGATAATGCACTGAAGATGCCAGCCACAGAGGATCATAGAGTTGGAAGAGACCACAAGGGCCATCCAGTCCAACCCCCCTGCCATGCAGGAAATCACAATCAAAACATCCCTGACAGATGGCCACTCAGCTTCTGTTTAAAGACCTCGAAAGAAGAAGATTTCTCCATTCTCCAAGGGAGTGTGTTCCACTGTTCAACAGCCCTTACTGTCAGGAAGTTCTTCCTAATGTTGAGGTAGAATCTCTTTTCCTGGAGCTTGCATCCATTGTTCCAGGGCCTGCTCTCTGGAGCAGCAGAAAACAAGCTCAATCCTCATTGTGGCGCCCTTTCAAATACTTAAACAGGGCTATTATATCACCTCTTAACCATGTCTTCTCCAGGCTAAACATACCCAGCTCCCCAATTCTCTCCTCATAAGACATGGTTTCTTTACTAGTTTGGTGGCCCTCCTCTGGACATGATCCAACTTGTCGACATCTTTTTTGAATTGTGCTGCCCAGAACTGGACACACTATTTCAGGTGAGACCTGAGCAAAGCAGATGCTTGTCCAGTTTCCCCCTCTCCACACCCCACTAGCCACAGAATGGCAATGGGAGGCTGCTGTGCCTCAACAGTGAGTCCTGGGGAGAATTTTTGTAGTTGTAGAGGTGGAAAACAAAACCAATCTCAGCAATGACTAAATCAAGGTATATGCAGACATAAGGTAAGACTTACATCTGGGCATGTTACTAACAGGATGCAAGCTATTATATTTCAGGGGTTGCTGTAGCTTTCTTTTTAAAAAAAGAAGAAAGAAATGTAAGGAGACAGTCGGTCAAACCAAGCTCTCTGACATCTTCTCTCCTTCAGCCCTGAGCCAAGCAAGTCCCTGAAAAACAGCAAAGAGGTGATGGTGGCTTGTGGAAAGAATGTCAAGCCACTTCACAAGCCTTCACAACAATTGAGTCATTTTTCCATGTAAACTGCTCTCCGTTCTCAACTGCTTTGTGGAAAACAAAACAGCCTCTGAGACACTCAACGGGTTTAAGAATATTTATCTCTGGGTCTGAAAATCAGAATAATACAAGGACAAGGACATCGTGATGGGTTTTGTAAAAACACTCGTTTCTACCAAAAACATGGCATAAATATAAAACAACAGAGCCTTTTGTTCCAGAAGCTTTACGCCATTTGCTCGTTACGATTTTTAAATGTCCTTATCCCTTCAGTGAACCCCACCTTGTGCCAGTGTGGAGTAGTTCATTGAATAATGGTGATTCCTGGGAGATACTCTCTTTAGTGCTCTTCAGTGGAAGATTTTGATGAAAAGAAGGCTGTAGGGGGTTGCTTTGTGGTTTTTACTGGCAACAATAAAAAGCTGAACACATTTATGAGTGCAATTTTTTTTTTATTTCTTGTCTCTTTGCTGTTGTTTTTAAAGGAGACAAAATTTATGGCTCACTTAATATTGAAAATACTTGTAGCAACTTTGTAGAGGAGTGGACCTTCAAACTGGATCAAAAGTGTGTATGTGTGTGTGTACCTTCAAGCCACTTGTCAACTTATGGTGACCCCATGAATTTCATAGGGTTTTCTTAGGCAAGGAATACTCAAAGGTGGTTTTGCCATTCCCCCCTTCCCTAGAAATATAAGCTACAACATCTGGTATTCTTTGCTGTCTCCCATACAAGTATTAACCAGGGCTGACCCTGCTTAGCTTCCAAGATCCTGGAGTCTCAGATGTCTCAGTGGATTGGAAGAAAGTAAATGTTGTCCTAGTCTTCAAAAATGTGGGGGAAAGGGATCGAAAGAATTACCACCAAGTCAGCCTGGTATCAATACCAGCAAAGATTTGGGGGCAATTACTTACACAGTCTAAGTACTTAGAAAGAAATGCTGTGATCACTAAAAGGAAACATGGTTTTCTCAAAAACAAGTCATGTCAGACTAATTTTATCACTTTTGTTGTTTTTGTTGTTAGAGTTACATGCTTGGTAAATAAAGGGATGTAGCATATCTTGATTTTAATAAGGTCTTTTACAAGCTCCCCTATGATATTCTTGCAAACAAACTAGTAAAATGTGGGCTAGACAATGCTACTGTCTACTGTGTGTGTAGAAAGATATTTTTTTTAAAAAAATGGGGCTAGACTAGAAAGTCAGGAAAGAATTGGTTGGGTTCATCTTGACATCACAATAGGAGGGGCAGGAATTTCAGGGTCAGACCAGGTGAAAAGGTTAGTTTTTTCCCCCTCCTACAAGAGGATTTCTCAAAAACACCTGCTCCAATTATCAGACTTGCAAATTAACCCCGTTTACCTCCCAATGACCAATCACAAAACAAAGCACACTAAATGCAAGATATAATTCTATGATTTCATGCTGCCTTAAGAAGCATACCTATCACTCCAACTCATCCCTATTTGCATCCAGCATTTCCAGGCCCATTGTTTTGTGATATTTTGCAGTACTGTACTATGGCTCCAGAGGCGATCAACGTAACTTGTCCTTTCTTAACAAATTGGCTGAATGTGCTGAATAATTGAACGCTGATGTTGTATTTCAAATGGCAGCTGTGGGAGCTATTATTGCACAATGCTCTGTGTTTGGAATTGGCACTCTTTATTGCACGGAAGGGAATTGAATCGGTTTAAGAAGGCACCATGTATGCTTAGGAGAGCTCTTTTGGTCTCTTCCAATCTCCTTTCAGGAAAAACATCCTCAAAGACAACCTCTTTGTGCTTCAAAGACACAAAATGATGGATTGTGTCATAAGTATTCTCCCAGATACTTCCAATCATCATTAACCTGTTATTGCTGAGACAAACATCAACAACTGGGATTTTAAAACCAATAGTTGCTTATAGAAACAGCTGTCAACTGAATGTCAGACTCATTTAGCAAATTTTTCACTGAGCGCGAATGTTTGGAAAAGAACATGTGGTACAGTCCTCCAGGGACTATACCACAAAAGAATGGAAAAGGACAAAGACATTTGAATATGTTTGTGTATGCACCCACGCGCGCGTACACACAAACAAAAAACATCCCTAAGCACAAACAAAGTAAGCTGACAGGTGTGATACAGTCTGAAACAACAACCACATGCCTCTTGATATTTTACATAAGATGGCTTGACCCAAACAATACCCTCCAACATTTCACAAATGAAAACTGGGATCCATGAGTGGGGGAATTTCAGCACAGAATAAGTAAAGAGACAGTACAGGAATACCTGGTTACTCTAAATGAATACAAATCTCCAGGACTACATCCAAGGGTATTAAAAGAACTGGCAAAGGTGATATCGGAGCCATTGGCAATAATCTTTGAGAACTCCTGGAGAACAGGAGAAGTCCCAGAAGACTGGAGGAGGGCAAACGTTGTCCCCATCTTCAAAAAGGGAAAAAAAGAGGATCCCAACAATTATTGTCCAGTTAGTCTGACATCAATACCAGGAAAGATTCTAGAGCAGATCATTAAGCAGAGAGTCTGTGAACATTTAGAAGCCAATGCCATAATCACAAAAAGCCAACATGGGTTTCAGAGAAACAGGTCATGCCAAACGAACCTGATCTCTTTTTTTGATAAAATTACCAGCTTGGTAGATGAAGGGAATGCTGTGGATATAGTTTACCTCGATTTCAGTAAGGCCTTTGACAAGGTTCCCCATGACATTCTTGCAAATAAGCTTGCAAAATGTGGGATAGACAAGTTAACTGTTACATGGATTTGTAATTGGTTGAGTGGCCAAACTCAAAGGGTGCTCAACAATGGCTCCTATTCATCCTGGAGAGAAGTGACCAGTGGGGTCCCACAGGGTTCTGTCATGGGCCCAATGCTGTTCAACATCTTTATTAATGATTTGGATGACAGAATTGGGAGCATACTTATCAAATTTGCAGATGACACTAAACTAGGAGGAGTAGCTAATGCCCCAGAGGACAGGATCAAAATTCAAAATGACCTGAATAGACTAGAAAGGTGGGCCAATGCTAACAAGATGAAATTCAACACAGAGAAATGTAAGGTTCTGCACTTAGGGAGGAAAAATGAAATGCACAGATATAAAATGGGGGACACCTGGCTGAATGAGACCACATGTGAAAGGGATCTAGGAGTCCAAGTAGACCATAAGCTGAACATGAGTCAACAGTGCGATGCAGCAGCTAAAAAGGCCAATGCAATTTTAGGCTGCATCAATAGAAGTATAGTGTCTAGATCAAGGGAAGTAATAGTGCCACTCTATTCTGCTTTGGTCAGGCCCCACCTGGAATACTGTGTCCAGTTCTGGGCACCACAATTCAAAAAGGATGTGGAGAAACTGGAGCAGGTCCAAAGGAGGGCAACTAAGATGGTGAAGGGACTGGAAACCATGCCCTATGAGGAACGCCTTAGGGAACTGGGGATGTTCAGCCTGGAGAAGAGAAGGTTAAGAGGTGATATGATAGCCCTGTTTAAATATTTGAAGGGATGTCATATTGAGGAGGGAACAAGCTTGTTTTCTGCTGCTGCAGAGACTAGGACGCGGAATAATGGATACAAATTGCAGGAAAAGAGATTCCACCTCAACATTAGGAGGAACTTCCTGACAGTAAGGGCTGTTCGACAGTGGAACACACTCCCTCGGAGCGTAGTGGAGTCTCCTTCCTTGGAGGCCTTTAAACAGAGGCTGGATGGTCATCTGTCAGGGATGCTTTGATTTGGAGGTCCTGCATGGCAGGGGGTTGGACTAGATGGCCCTTGTGGTCTCTTCCAACTCTATGATTCTATGATTCTATGCAACCAAGCAACATCAGAGTGTGGTCAAGATTGTATTTTAATACATTTGTATTGTTGTAACCCACCTGGATTCCTAGTGATTGGGTGGGCTATAAATAAAGAAATTATTATTATTATTATTATTATTAAGATGGCAAAAGTTAATAGCGATGAAGAATACACAAGCTAGAAAAGGCTATAGCAGTTTGCATTTGCTAGAACTTGTTGGGAAGCTCAACCCCTCCTCTCTTCTCCTCCCTGCTGAGTTAACTGAATGCAAACCACTTTTGCAAATTGAATATAGTTTGCAGCAGTTCAAGTAAGTGAAAGTACACAGGGAGAAGTGGGCAGAGGAGGGAAAAACTAGGATATTTTGAAAGCAGCATAAAAAGTAGGATAACAGAGGATTAATGAGGATTGTCCATGCCAAATCATGAAAGTTGAAAATTGTAAGAGAGTTTTAAATATACACACAGGAAAATTATCCTGTGTTAGCAAGGCTGAGGGAAGGGATACTGTCTACTTTAGGCAGGGCAAAGAGAAGCCTGTAGGCAAAATGGACTAAAGGCCACATGTATTTGAAGGGATGCCATATTGAGGAGGGAGCAAGCTTGTTTTCTGCCACTCCAGAGGACCTGGAACAATGGATGCAAGCTATAGGGAAAAAAATTCCAGCTAAACCTTAGGAGGAACTTCCTTACAGTAAGGGCTGTTTGACAGTGGAACATACTGCCTCGGAGTGTAGTGGAGTCTCCTTCCTTGGAGGTATTTAAACAGAGGCTGGATGGCCATCTCTCAGGGATGCTTTGATTTGGAGTTCCTGCATGGCAGGGGGTTGGACTGGATGGCCCTTGTGGTCTCTTCCCCAACTCTGTGATTCTATGACACTCTGGGAAGGTAAGGATTTCAGATAAGCAATTCCAGATGCTATCGGGACCTAAATTTTTTAAATAAGCTAAGCGGGATGTAAACATTTATACAAATGAGAGAATCAAAATGCATACTCTTAATAAAGAGGGCCTGTATACATTGTGGATAGGAACTAGCCAATGGCTGAATATCCACTTCAAATCAAGGAAGAAGAGTCTTCCCTCTATCCACCATCTTGAGGGAGAGAAAGGCAGGCCAGCTCCAACAGGTTACAGGCCTTGCCTGAAAAGAAGAGGGGCCCTCCCTCCAGTCCATCTGCTTTGGTCCAGGCCTCCGAGGGAGAGATCTGCTGGACTTTCCCCCTTCCCCACCACCAATCCCTTCTCCTTTTGTGTCTTGTCTTTTTAGATTGTAAGCCTGAGGGCAGGCAAATGTCTAATTCACAAATTGTAAGCCGCTTTGATAGCCTTGGCTGAAGAGCGGGGTAAAAATAAAATTTATTTATTTATTTATTTATTTGAGGTAAAAGTAGTAAGGTCGTCACAACCACAGCCTATAATACATGTTTTGACAGCTAGGACAGAAAATGATTAAAATCCATGAAGAGGTGGTAAATTAGTTTCAGGAGCCTATGCAAACAAAGAATTTTAACCCTCTTTGGCTGCAAGGGTTGTGCTGGAATTGTAGTTGTCAAATCATCCTCCTCCATTGCTAGTAAAATTACAATTACAGTAATACACCAGATTACACAAATACACCAGAACAATATGTGTGTGTGTGTGTGTGAATGTGTGTATGTATTTTTTTAAATTCTCAGTGCCACTGATTACAAGATTTGTGCTTATTATTCAGGCAGAGCTTCAACTAATTATATCTAATGCTTAAAGCTCACAAGCCAAATTAGGAATACAACAGAGGAGGCTGGTCATGCCAGTGTCAGAGGTGAATCTCTTCCGGGTATCAATCTGAATTTCAAAGCACCCAAGGTGCTGAAACATACATCCTAAAGTTAGTGTGACACCTTGAATATCTCCTTTAAAGCTTAGGCCAAAATCCAGAATTGCCCTGCTGATATTGGAGCTACTGAAGCATCCACTGGAAGACAGTTAATGTATTTTAAAATAAATAGCAATATATGTATACAGACCTGAACTGTGTGCTAAGATTCATAGATAGATAGAGTTGGAAAGGGCCACAAGGCCCAACTAGTCCTTGCCATGCGGGAATACACAGCTGAAGTTCCTCTGGAAGATGATTATCCAGAGACCACCTCACCCCACAACAATGTATTCCACTTTTGGACAGCTCTTCGAGTGAAAAAAAAAGGTCTTTCTATTGTTTTGTCAACATACACAAAGTCACCAGTGGGTTTCCAATCCATGACTGAGCAGGAATTTGAAACCTGGCCTATGAGAGTCCAATCCAAAGCTCAGACCACAACATCATGCTGGCTCTAAGATATTGATTGTAGTGCTTTCGTGATTTTGCAAATCAAAATGTCACTTTAGAAAAATGTCACTTTAAAAAAAAAGTTTCTGGGGAACACTGGTAACATTGCAAAAAAGACTTTATTCAGCCATTCTCTGAACATTCAACTTATCTGTCCACCTTTCAGCTCAACCTAAACAAAGGCCGAGCAATTTTTGCCCTGTCATCCTGGTAAAATACTCATCTTTTCACAATCAAGGCTACCCTTCTACCTGCATGCCATACTCAGGTCCTAGTGCAACTGTTTTTGGGGTTTTTTTTATTTGTTTCCTAGCAATGTAAGTGCTTCACAATCACATTAGTCCCATCTTTTTTGTTGTTTTTTTAAAGTGTGTTTAATTTAAAAGAGTACTGAACGCCTCAGCAACAGTGACACTGTGTGGCCAGGAAAGTGTAGTGTTCCTATGTGGAGTCGAAGGCTTTCATGGCCGGCATCCATAGTTTTTTGTGGAGCTTTTGGGCTATGTGGCCATGTTCTGGAAGAGTTCCTTTCTGACGTTTCGCCAGCATCTGTGGCTGGCATCTTCAGAGAATGATGCTTGCGAAACGTCAGAAAGGAACTCTTCCAGAACATGGCCACATAGCCTGAAAGCTCCACAAAAAAACTATGTAATATTCCTGCCAAAAATCACAAAATGGTGTGGATTTGGGAAAGATCATCCAGAGGCATGGAGCAGGTTCATACAAGCCTCAGCTAAGGATAGTGTGTCTCCTCTGAATGAATGGTCTTAAGGATCCTAATCTGGAGTTTGGAGGTGTGTCATCCGGTTCTGGATGGGATTACACTCCGTCTGTGTGTTCACCGTTCGGGGGTGCTTCTGAGTCCACCTCTCCAAACAACAGCCCAGATAGATGCAACAGTCAGGACCGCTTATTATCCGCTTCAGCCGATATGCCAGCTGCACCTTTTCCTAGAACTGGAAGATATAAAGATGGTATAAAGCACATGCCGGTAACTTCCAAGGATGGATTTTTCCAATTCGCCTTACGTTAAACTACCTTTGTACCAGGTTTAGAAACTTCAATTCGTTCAAAACATGGCTTCTGGGCCCCACAACAACAAACGCCACCTCCCAGAATTCCATAGTCATAGGCCAGGAAAATAGTTAAAGCGGGGCCAAACTGGGTTATTTCTGCAGTGTGGATGCAGCCATAGGTAACTTTTGCTACCTTGACTACACTCTGGCTGTATCCACATGGGAGAAATCACCCGATTTGACCCCGCTTTCACTGCTCTGGCTCAAGGGTATGGAATTCTGGGAGTTGGAGTTTGTTGTGGGCCCAAAGGGCCCACAACAAACTCCAACTCCCAGAATTCCATACCCTTGAGCCAGAAAAAGACTTAAAACGCTTTCAAACCGGGTTATATCTCCACTATGGATGCACCCTTAGCCTCCTCTGCCACAGAAAACTACAAAATGCCGCCTAGAGACTTAATAATAATAAATAATAATTTCCTTCCCCCCCCAAAAAAAAAAAGGTGTCAATGGTACGCTCCGCTCCATCCACTTCAGGCTCCCCCTCCCTCCGGGCGACGAATGGTACGTTCCACTTTTTCTAGTTCTGTCTTTTTGGTGTCGCCGCCGTCGCGGCCGGCTAGCGTCGTCGCCTTCTGCGCCTGCGCAGTGGCGCTGCCTCGTCGCTGCTGTTCTTCTGGCTTCTGTATGTTTACAGCTGACGGGGAGCCCCGCGGGGGGAGTGGAGGCGCAAAGGAGAAGAGCCGGAGGTGGAAAAAAAAAAAAGAGGGACAGGTAGAGCTGCTGCGCCCGGCTGTTCCGCCTACAGGGGTTCTGCCCCCCCCCCGCGCGCACCTGGATGGAATCCTGGGGTGCAAGCCACGCCCCCTCGCTCTCGCCCCGCCCCCAACCCACTGAGGCAAAGGGGGCCTCCCCAAAAAACTCACCTCAGTGTGGCCCCTGGCTCTCCTTCCTCATATATATATATATATATATAATATATATATATATATATTATATATATATATATATAATATATATATATTATATATATATATATATATATATAATATATATATATATTATATATATATATATATTATACATATATTATATATATATTATATATATATATATATAGTTATATCACAGTAGACCCCAAAGTGTCCCAGCCCATAATCCCACTACAAACAATCCCACCACCACCCCCCAAATAAAATCCAAGTCCACAATCCCCCTAAAATCACACCAGGAACCTCCCCTCCAAAAAAAACCTACTACAAATCCCACTATCCCCAAAATCCCACCACAAAATGGTCCACCACAAACCATCCCACCGCTAACCCCCCCCAAAAAAGCTCACCGCAAAATCCCCCCATAAAAAAATTCCCACTACAAACCATCCCGCCCCGCAAAAGTCCCGCCACGAACAATATCACCCCGCAATCGCTCCGAAATATCCACCACAAAATTGCACCATAAACGATCCCGCCGCTATAAAAGTGCCCCCCAAAAGCCCACCACAATATCCCACCAGAAAAAAAAATCCCTCCCAAAAATCCCACCGCTAAAAATGCCCCCAAAAGCCCATCACAAAATCCCACCACAAAAAAGTCCCTCAAAGCCCACCACAAAAAGATCTCACCCCGAGAGCCCACCACAAAAAAGCCTACCGCAATCCCACCACAAATAATACAACCCCGCAATCCCTCCAAAATGTCCACCCCAAAATCCCACCACAAACAATCCCACCCAAAATCCCACCGCAAAAAATGCCCCCAAAAGTCCACCACAAAATCCCACCAGGAAAAAATTCCCCTTAAAAAAAAAAAATGCCAGCACTCAAAATCCCCCCAAAATCCCACCACTAAAAATGCCCCCAAAAGCCCACCACAAAAAAACCCACCAGAAACTCTCACCACAAAAAGTACAACCCCGCAATCCCTCCAAAATATCCACCCCAAAACGATCCCACCCAAAATCCCCCCGCTCAAAATCCCCCCAAAAGTCCACCACAAAAAAGCTCACCACAAACAATACAACCCCCCTCCAAAATGCCACCCCCAAATCCACCCAAATAAAATCCCATCCCAAATAAAATCCCACTCCACATCTCTTTCCAATGTAAGAGGCATTAGGACTTCTCAGTAAGGCTTCAGTGTTCCTTAAATTGTGAAGAAATCTCTCTCTCACACACACACACACACACACAACCTTTTGAAGGTAATGGGCAACAACCCCTTTTTTATGTTTTGCTACACCACTTCAGGGCAAGGTGGTGTTTGAGGGACCCACTTTGGGGCAGACTATATTTCTGTGCATTCAGACTTTAAATATTGTGTGTGTTCATATCTGTAAGTGTAGCGTGTGTATGTTTTCATATCAGTGTTTAAGTACAATGTGTGTGTGTGTGCATGTGTGTTTAGCTAAGTATAGTGTGTGTGTTTTCATGTCAGTATTTTGTGTATGTGTGTTTATAACTAAGGTCCAAAACACAGTGCAGAAATAATCCAGTTTGAGACTGCTTTAATTGCTTTGGCTCAGTGCTAGGCAACTCTAGGAATTGTAGTTTATTGTGGCACCAGAGAAGGCTAAATGTCTCACAAAACTACAGTTCCCAGAATTCCTTATGATTGAGCCAGGGCAGTTAAAGCAGTCTCAAACTGGATTAAGTATAATGTGTGTCTGTGTGTGCTTCCATTTCAGTGTTTTAAGTATTGAGTGTGTGTTCATATCTCCATAAGTATAGTGTGTGTATTTTCATATCAGTGTTTAAGTACTGTGTGTGTGTCTCCCTTCATATCTAAATAGGTGTGTGTTTTCATATCAGTATTTAAGTAGTGAATGTTATGTGTTCATATCTAAGTATAGTGTGTGTTTTATATTATTGTTTAAGTATTGTATGTATCTCTGTGTCCATATCTGTTTAACTCTACTGTGTGTTGTCATATCAGTGTTTGTATGTATGTGTGCTCACATATCTCTGTGTTGAAGTGGTTTGTGACTCTGCCCTCAAGCTGTTTGTCAGTTTACCTACACTAACCTCATGACTTTCAAAGGTTTTTCTTAACCAAGAAATACTCACAGGTGGCTTTGCTATTGATTTCCTACAGCCCTTGGCATTCTTTGTGGTCCCTCAGCTTCCAAGATCAGACAGGATCTGGTGCCTTCAGGGTGTTTAGTCTGTATTCATCCCTATATGTGTGTTCATATCTGTGTATCAGTATGCAGAGAGATCTTGTAGCACCTTTGAGATTAACTGAAAGAAAGAAGTTGGTAGCATGAGCTTTCATTGACTTGAACCTACTTCCTCAGATGTATCTTCCGATGTATCTGAGGAAGTAGGCTTAAGTCTGCAAAAGCTCATGCTACCAACTTCTCTGTTTTCAGTTAATCTCAAGGGTTCTACAAGATCCCATTGCATACTGAACATGGCTAGATCCATGGTATTTGTATATATTCTTTGAAGTGTTTAACAAACAACTAAAAAACATAAAATGAGCAAAACATTTCAGCTTTCATCTTCATCAGTTGCTAAAGATTAGTCTTTATTTCATCCACCACCCATACCTTGTTTTTGTTTGAGAAGTTTTGTTTGTTTCATTGGATTGTTTTGTGTACAGCTGTTTTCATTGTGGGTCACCTTGTGGTGGGTAAATACACATTAGATAAGTATTTATAGTACTTATTTGTTTGTTTATTTTATGGGATTTATATCCCGCCTTTCTCCCAAAATTGGATTCAATGCAGCCTTCTTAAGTAAATCTTTCCCTGATTATAGCACTCCAAACCTTCTTTAAAATCCTTTTTTTTTTCCATTCACTTCCAGTATGATGGGTGTAAAATCCCATTCTCCCTCTCACATCCCCATCTCATTTCTTTCCTAGGGCAATTCAGCCCTTCTTTGTACACTGCTTCCATAATAGTAGGGTCTGTAACTTATTTTCCTATTCCTAATTGTTTCTAGACTAATGTGGATAATGTGTTTTTAGTGTGTTTTTTAAAGTTTCAATTGCCCACATTCACAATGGATGAAGACCAGCATCTCTTTCCCCTCTCCTGCTTCTTATAATAAATACTGTGCACCTGTACTTTTTGCTTCTTTTCTCTTCCCTATTCCCCTCAATTTCCAAGATTGTTTACATAAAGCCAGAAGTTTCCCTATCATATTCCACTTGGCAGTGGAACAAGAAAGCTCTTTCTAGCCCATTTTTTGATGATGAATATGATGTGTGTTGTGTGTTTTGATATGTGTTTTGGCTTTAATGTTTTGATTGTTAAATACCATTTTAACTTTTGTATCTTATGAATTTTTAACAATGTGTTTTTTTAATTTGTTTTAAGCTGCTTCAAGTCCTGAACTGGGGGAAAGGAGGGATAGAAATAATAATAATACCATCATCCCATAATTTCTCTCTTTCTACTTGAACGTCAGTCTCCAAGATGAATATAACACTTCATTTCTTTCCCACACCCTTTCCTCCAATCTTGTGAGCATGAGATCAGTTGCCTCTTTATCATTTGTATTAGGCTCCTGCACTCATGAGCATAAATACCCTGTTTGACCTGGGAAACTAAGCAGATTCAGCCCTGGTTAGTGCTTGGATGAGAATCTGCCAGCAATTACCAGGAACTGTAGGTTGTATTTCTGAGGAAGGTACTGGCAAAACCGATTATTCCTTGCCTAAGAAAACCCTATGAAATCCACGAGGTTGCCATAAATTGACAGGTGACTTGAAGTCACATACATACACACTCCAGATTAAGAGATGGAAGTTTGTCATGTTGGCTTCTGTCACCCAGGGCAATGAGGTTCATCAAGTTTACCTGTAGATAATCTCCATCTCATCTCTTTCTGTCCCTCCTCTCCAGTCTCCAGTGGATGCCAAGCATCGGTCAATCCCTTTCCCTTGTTAAGCCCTCTCTTGTGACCATAGGGTCATCTAATTCCTGCTCTTTCTACTGCTAATCCCATTCTGCTAGGCAGTGGGTGCAAAGCCTTGCTGTTACTCTTCCAGCCTTGTGGTGGTATAGTCACCCAATCTGTCTTTCTCCTGTGTGCAATAAAATAGTTTCCCTAACAGTAAAAAAGACACACACAAACCATAAAGTAACACTGTCTGGTGCCGCACATATGGGATCCCTTGCTTA
Organism: Urosaurus nigricauda; assembly: GCA_034509955.1. Classification (NCBI taxonomy): domain Eukaryota; kingdom Metazoa; phylum Chordata; class Lepidosauria; order Squamata; family Phrynosomatidae; genus Urosaurus; species Urosaurus nigricauda. Next base: position 8,293,784 of record JAOEGL010000004.1, read on the forward strand.
CCCACCATGTGCTTAATAACCTGTTATAATGGGACTTGTTTTTCTTCCCCTCTCCCAAGTTGTAGGGCAGTGCTTCTTAATCAATCAGATATAGAGGACTGGCAACTCCCACCACCCCCATGATCCAAGGGCTGTATTTGTGCTCGTTGGTTAGTTATTTCTTTCTGCCTTGTAATATATCCAGGACTTGGCAGCAGATGGCTCAGGGACTGGCTCCAGCCTACCAATCATCATTTTGAGTATTACTGTTGTAGTGGTTGTACTTTTCTGCTTTGGCTCTTTCTGCATGGTCTCCACACAGAATTGTACACACCTTTAACACATAAAGTGTTCTGCCTCTGTAGTAAAGGTATTACACAGCATCAACTCAGCCTGCTAGGTTAAACCTTTTGCAAAGTTTTAACAAGGCATTATTGGTCCCCCAAGTCATAGAGTAGGATTTTGGTCCCCCCACCTTCCCATGTTCATACTTATGTCACTTCTTTCCCTCCATCATATCATATCTATCATATTAATTTTTCCTGTTGTCGTTTGTTGTTCTGTACCTTCAAGTCGTTTTTTACTTATGGCAACCATACGATATGAGGTTTTCTTGGCAAGATTTTTTCAGAGGAGGTTTGTCATTGTTGTCCTTGGAGAGCATGTGACTTGCCCAAAATCACCCAGTGGCTTTCCTGGCCAAGCTGGGAATCAAACCCTTGTCTCTAGTCATAGCCCAGCACTCAAACCATTATGCAAGTTTTGGCGTCACCATATGTGCAAATTCATGGTGTCACCCCATCCCACCCGTTTGACCACCTACCATACCACACCATACAGAATCCTTAGTGTTATATTTTGTACTGATGCTACTCATAAATCGTAATTACCTTATATCACTTACTGTAATGTCAATAGTTGTGACATAAACAATCAACAAAATTGAAATTATACCTTTAAATTACAATATCATACACACAGCCTAAATGCATTTACATATATTAGTTTTATGCGATTAAAGTTAAAATTTGGTAAAATGTGATGTTTGTAAAGAAAATTTGAAAATAATTTTTTTAGTTAAAAAAAAATTAAAATAGTGATGTCCCTGGTTTGGTGTACACAGACTTTGTTTCATGCCAAAAATTACTTAAAATATTATGCGTAAAATTATCTTCGGGCTATGTGTATGCGGTGTTTATAAAATACAAATGAATTTCTTGTTTAGACTTAGGCCCATCTTATTATCTATACGCAAATTTTCCGAAATGCATCAAAATACTTCTGGTCCCAAGTATTGTGGATAAGGGAAACTCAGTCTAGAATCATAGCATTGCAACAGACCTCAAGGCCCATTGCATCCAAGCCCCTGCCATGCAGAATACATAGTCCAAGCACCCCTGACAGATGGCCATCCAGCATCTGTTTAAAAACCTCCAAAGGAGGAGACTCCACCACTCTCCGAGGGAGAATGGCACACAGCCCTTACTGTCAGGGAGTTCTTCCTAATGTTGAGTTGAAATCTCTTTTCCTGTAGTTTGCATCCATTGCTCTGAGTCCTACATCTAATTCATAATGAGTTGCTTTTGGGAAGGTTATTTGGGGGCATTTTTGTATTTTGAGTATGTTTTTCCAAAAGGAAGAAGTAGCTCATTAGTAACTTTTAGCAACTGGTAATGTTATCAAGTTAGGGTTTCTAAGCATAACACTTTTTTAAAAGTATCATTCTGACCAGTGCTGGTTTTGTTTAGATTTTTTTTTTTTTTGGCCTCAGTGCCAAGGTCCATTCACTCTCCAGACTGATAAACAACAATAGATTCTCACTGTCAACTGTCACAGAGAAAGCTGTTATAGAAATCAAAAACAATAGTATATTCCTTGCTTGACCTGTCATAATAAAGCTATTCCCCCTCCCATTCCAGAATTTTTCTTGGGGTTCTTCAAGGCAAAAGGAATCAAAAGACATTGTGCAGAATAAACTCATCTGAAGGCATTATAATCTTCTTACCATGCTGCTATTTTCTTTGAAAGCTGAGCATTTGGCCAACTCATGGCATAGGAAAAAGTATCTCCCCTTCTTCAGGTGGCATTCTGTGGTTATCAACACACTCATACAAAGTTCTGTAACTCTGCTTCTTTTTGGTACCATAAGTCTCCTGGTTTGTAGTCCAGAGAAAGACCACATAGAGAGTATTCATGGAATTTCTTGTCCTTGATGAAAAGATGCGCCAAAAAAAATAAATAGTTGGCTGCCTTGAGAAATAGTTGTTTGCCCCTTTCTGCAACTAAAAAAACAAAAACAAAAAAAAACAAGTGGGTTTTCTCCCCTTTAATTTGGTCACAAATGTTGTATTTTCACCCCCCCAAAAATCCCTTTGGTGTGAGAAACCATACAAAACTGCACAAAACACTCATGATCTCACCCAGCATGGAGAAAACAGTTGAAATTGCTCATTTTCAGTTGCAAGGATGAAATAAGGAAAGACTGAGATCTCTACTATAAAGCATGGGAAAGGTGCCAGAGACTTTAATTGTAAGAGGGGTGTTCCTTGGGTGCTTGTAAATTCATTTTGAAACTATGGTGTCTGTGCAGGTCTTGGCTTCCAAGTGAGTCCAGGTCTGTGCTGTGGGAAGACTATTCATTGCCACCCTCGACCCCTCCCCTTGTGCTACACAGCTCTTCTGTGGGAGGGCAATGAAGACAGGAGACTCTGTTTTCAGTAAGTGTGCCCTGAATTGGCTGCAAACCAATTATCTCTTGTAGTGGCACAACAGAGTACACAGAGGCATGCTAATAACCCTGTAACTGGACCACAGCCAGGTCAGAGGGCAACTGTCTTGTATTGGGAATCTCTGTGACTTTACAGTCAAGGCAGTTGGTGAGAATGGGAAACAAATAAAAAATGACGTGGTTGAGGCCCTGAATTTGTGTGTTTGAAATAAGCATTAAGCCTATAAAAGACCAAGAAAAGAAAGTTTGGTGGTAGTGCTTTTATGCTTAAAATTAAATTCAAGGCTCTTATTTTTGTGTGTGTGTGCTTTTTTTTCCCAGCTCTCCGTGCCCGCAATATTTTTTGTGGAAGCTGATACTTCATACTTTATTATAATAATAATAATAATAATAAATTTTATTTTTATACCGCCCTTCCGAAGATCAGGGCGGTGTATAGTTAAACAGTTAAAAGCATATATATATAAATTAAAACATTCAAACACAGTAAAAATAGAAGGTAGGGTACAATGTCCGCCAGGGCTTAATGGAACATCCAGTCCGATCATGATGAGGGAATAATAAGATAACATAGGAGAGGAAATCATTGGTAGGCTTGCTCAAACAAAAATGTCTTTAGCCCTTTCTTAAACAAATTAAGAGAGGCGGCTAAACGAAGCTCCGTGGGCAGTGAGTTCCAGAGGCTAGGGGCCAAAACGGAAAACGCCCTTTTTGCTGTTGACGATAATCTAGCCTCTGGAACTCTTAGAAGTTGTTGCCCAGTCGATCGAAGTGTGCGGGGCGGATTGTGTGAGGAGAGACGGTCCTTCAGGTGCTCTGGGCCCAAGCCATTTAGGGCTTTATAGGTAATAACCAGCACTTTGTACTGAGCCCGGAAGCGGATAGGCAGCCAATGTAGATCTTTCAAAATTGGTGTTATATGGGCGGTCCTGGGAGCACCAGTGACCACCCGTGCTGCCATATTTTGCACTAGTTGAAGCTTCCGAGTGTGATACAAAGGCTGCCCCATGTAGAGCGCATTGCAGAAGTCCAATCGAGAGGTTACCAGGGCATGTACTACTGTTTCAAGTTCCCTCCGGTCCAGGTAGGGACGCAGCTGGCGTATCAGCCGAAGCTGATAACAGGTGCTCCTGACCGTCGCATCCACCTGAGAAGTCAGATGGAGCGACGAATCAAGGAGCACCCCCAGACTGCGTACAGAGTCCTTCACGGGGAGCGTGACCCCGTTCAGGACAGGTGGAACCACCTCCATCCCTGGGCCAGGGGAACCTATCACGAGTACTTCCGTTTTCTCTGGATTCAGGCTGAGTCTGTTTTCCCTCATCCAGTCCATTACCGATTCCAGACAGGCCACGAGAGGAGCGACGCCATCCCTGGTCACTGCATCAGTCGGAGACATAGAGAAGACTATTTGGGTGTCATCAGCGTACTGATAACACCGCGCCCCATGCCTCCGGATGATCTCTCCCAGCGGTTTCATGTAAATGTTAAAGAGCATGGGGGACAGAATGGCTCCTTGAGGGACCCCGGAAGTGAGGGCCCTCTTATCGGAGCACACGTCCCCCAGCTGCACCATCTGGAACCTCCCAGAGAGGTAGGACCGGAACCACTGAAGCGCAGTGCCCCCGATTCCCACCTCCGCCAGGCGTTCCAGAAGGATACCATGGTCGATGGTATCGAAAGCCGCTGAGATGTCCAAAAGCACCAACAGGGACACGCTACCCCTGTCGATGCCCAGACGGAGATCATCGACCAGGGCGACCATAGCAGTCTCAACCCCATGGCCTGCCCGAAAACCGGTTTGAAATGGATCTAGAAAATCCGTATCCTCCAAGATCGATTGAAGCTGGAATGCAACCGCCCTCTCAATCACCTTCCCCAAAAATGGCAGTAGCGAAACTGGCCGATAATTATTATGAACCAGGGGGTCGAGGGAGGGCTTTTTTAATAATGGTCTTACTATGGCCAATTTAAGGTGGTCAGGGAATTGTCCCTCCCTCAGAGATGTATTAATGATTTGGCGTAACAGCAAGGTTACTGCCGAACCCCCCTGGGCCACTAGCCATGAGGGGCAGGGATCGAGAGAGCAGGTTGTCTTCCGAACACTTCTAAGGATCTTGTCCACATCCTCGGTACTGACAGACTCAAACTGATCCAGTACAACAGAGTCCACGGAAGCTCTGGACGCCTCTATTCTGGATTCTGCTTCAATTCTGGCGTCCAGACCTTCGTTTATCCGAGAGATTTTATCCGCGAAGAAGTTGTTAAATTGGTCACAGCAGGCCTTAGTAGGTTCAAGGATCTGGTTCGGGGCAGGAGGGAGCTGAGTTAGCTCCCTCACTACCCTGAACAACTCTGCTGGACGCGACTCCGCGGACGCGATGCGAGCAGCAAAGAATGAGTTCTTAGCTGCTCGCATCGCCTCACCGTAGTCCTCCAAATGGAGGTCTAGGAGAGCCTTGTCGGATAAACGCTGGTGTTTCCGCCAGGCATACTCTAGCCGTCGCAGGACCCGCTTCCTTGCCCGGAGATCTTCCGTATACCAGGGCTTCCTTTTGGAAGCAGGCCTGAGAGGGCGCTTGGGAGCGATACTGTGTATAGCCCTGGAGAGATCAGTATCCCAGGTGTTAACTAGGGCATCAACAGTGTCGCCGTCACTTCCAACCATATAACCCTCTAGGGCTTCTTGGAACCTTTTGGGTTCCATCAGCCTTCGAGGGTGGACCATTCTAATAGGTCCGCCACCCCCGGGGGGGATCTGGGTTGATGCCTTGATGCTTGCCTCCACCAGGAAATGGTCCGTCCATGACAGGGCGGAGATGTTGGTGATTTCCGCCCACGGAGTTTCCATGTCAGTACAGAAAACCAAATCGAGTGTATTCCCCGCAAAATGCGTTGGACCCGAAACCAGCTGAGACAGGCCCATGGCTGTCATGGTATCCATGAATTCCCGAGCTGCACCAGATGGAACGTTGTTGGCTGCGAAGGGGATGTTGAAGTCTCCCAGGACTAAAAGCCTGGGAGACTCCAACACCAGCTCCGAGACCAACTGTGTCAGCTCATTAAGGGAGTCTGTTAGCGCACGGGGTGGCCGGTAGACCAACAGAATCCCTAGACTGTCCCTAGCCTTTAGGGTCAGGTAAATACATTCGATATAGGAGGTCTGACGGACATGGTTCCTGGTTAGAGACAGGGTGTTTTTATGCACCAAGGCAACGCCTCCCCCCCGCCCACCTAACCTGCTCTGGTCCTTCACCGAGTACCCGGCAGGAAGGGCCTGAGCCCACACGGCGTCCCCTTCAGGCCCAAGCCAGGTCTCGGTTATGCACGCCAGGTCACAGTTGTTATCTTCAATCAAATCATGAAGCATGTGGGTTTTGTTCTTGATAGACCTGGCGTTGCACAGGAGCAGAGACAGGGTTTGTGGTATGGCTGGAGTGACCCTCAGGCCCTTTTGGTTAGGAGTAGGACTGGAAGGAGAGATAGATATTAAACATCGACCTCGCCTTCCCCTGTAACGCTGGTCCTTACTCCTACCGTCATACCTCCTCTTGCCCCACACAACTGGGATGAAAGCCTCGTTCATTCCGGGGGGTATTATTCCGGGGGGTATTATTATTCATTATGAATATTCATTCTTCAGTTAAGAAAAACACTTAAAAGCATCACTTGACAATAGAGAGGCTGTAGGGGCAGAGAGAGAAAAAGGAAGGTATGAATGTGAGCAAAACGTGCTTTAACTTTGTTTTAGTTAGAGATAAGACTAAACACACAATTGTGCTACACAACTGTACTTGCACAACTCTGATATCACCTTAATTGCCGTGCCTCCCTCCTGTGGAATCCTGGGATTTGTAATGTAATGAATTTTAAGTGCCTCATTAAACTACAATCCATGATTCCATAGGAGGGAGCCATGACAGTGAAGGTGATTTTAAAGTGCTGCAATTCTAGCATGAAAAGCAGCCTAAGGCTTCATGGGAAAAAAGTAGGCTTTACAAAGCTACTTAATAGCAAAGGGAATTATGGCACTGCGGCAGCTATCAATGTCTGTAAAAATCTACTGTGACCACTGAATGGGGTGTTCAGTTGGATGTCACAGAGTCACATCTGGCTGGCCGCTGTGAGAGACAGGACACTGGACTAGATAGACTCAGAGACCACTTTGGTAAGAGGAGGCATGTGATAAGAGGTGGCATTGTTTTATGTCCTTTTGGCTCTGTAGAAATGTCCTGTTAGGCCCAGTGAATCAGCAGCTAGAGTGATCAGAAGGCTGATCTGGAGCAGAACATAGAGACAGGTTGTCCCTTTGACCATGTGCAGGTTTGGCTGAATCTGAAAGCACAAACTGGCTGACTGACTCTCGTTCCTGAAAGAAGGAGGAAGACAGCAAGCTGTGCATGTCTTGCCCTCCTCTTTATATGCACATATTCCTAAATTGAGTTAGAATTTACCTTTTAGCTACCAGAGGAAATAGTTGGATAGAGGCCGATACAGTCCTTGACATTTCTCTCGTCTGTCACTGTTACCTTAGCATTCCTTCTGTTTCACTATTGTCTTCTGGGTCCAAGTTATGCAAATTAAGGAAGCATGTGGAAACAAAGCAGTTTTCATAAACTTTCAGCATGATATATTTCAAAACAGACTTTTATTTAAATTTTGGTTTTTCTAGTACTAACCACAACTGCCTTTCTGATCATACTTAAATGCCTGCACTTGGTATCAACATAACAGTTAAGATGTGTGCTAGTTACATCCCATGTTCAAATTCTGCAGTACCATCTGGTTTTGTTTGTAGATTGTTGGGGTTTTTTATGTATGAAGGTAGCATGTTGTTTGTGCTTAATGTATGGAACAACCAGGCTGAGGCAGAACATTCTAAGCTAGGCACAAACACTGAATCTGCTGTTTCTGCACTTTCTCTCAGAAGAGCAAAACACTACTATTTTTTTTAATCACATTGTTTTCTTCCTACAGAGAATGTTAACAGAACAGTTTGCATTGCTGAAATCTTGACTCATAAAGAGGAGTTGTCTAAACAAACTTGTATTGTCTAAAGTCTGTTCATATTAATTTATGTTGCAGTAGCTGCAATGATCTCTTCCTGTCTCCTGATGTTACTGTAATGATCATGTGTTAGACTTCATAGCAATGCCTTGTTTAAAGTACATTTATCATCACCTTCTAATTGTTTCTTCTTTTCTTATCAAAGGCTGAAATTTTCAGTTGATTATAAAACTGAGATCCATGGAGGTCCTTTACGCACACCTAGGATTTGTGGAGGAAGTTTTTTTCCCTTTCTACCTTTAACATTTAGGCCTAGTTTCTATTTCCCATTTGGCCAGGGGATTGCACCAAGACAAACATGCATGTCCATTTTGGTCAATCCCTTATGAATTTTCATTCAGACACTGTAATTTATGTATAAAACATGCATTCATGCACAACTGTGAAAGTCTTGCACATATTTTTTTTCTTGTTTCCACTACCACTATTTGTCTTGCATCTTCCTACGTACATGTCAAGTCTTTTTGGATCCTGATTATCTCTAAAGAATGTCTCCTTAAATGCCAAGGAAGGCTTATGTGGGAGTCCATCTCACTTGGTAGGGGGCCCTGAATCACAGTTTTCCCTCCAGCAAACTCCACTGGAATGGTATAAAAGAGAATACAGAACAAACAAGCAAAAACAAAAGCATTTTCCTTCTCTCTAATTTGAAGCAAGGGCTCCCCAGCTAACAGAAATACACTCTCTAATCAGATTGGATCTTCTTGTCCACAAGGTTCACCCACCGTTCCTAACCTCTAAACTCAGTAGGTAGATCTCTTAGGACTCCTCCTTGATCCTCAGTGGTACATAGAAAACCAACAAGAAGTTAATTAGAGAAAAAAAAGTTGAAGGCAAATTATTAGTTACCATGTCAGAAGCATTGCAAACCAGAAGACTAAATCTGATTTGACCATTTGGCCTGAGGTTGTCCTTTCCTTGTTTAAAGGGATATTTTTAGAGTTGTTCAGTGTAATATTGATGGTGGCAAATAGTGCTTTTTTTACTTCAAATGTTGGCCAAAATTGAACATGCTTTTCTGTGTTTGGAAAAATGCAATATATAACTGTCAACTAGAATCCATGTTTCCATATCCAAAATCATCTAAAGAGAACAGCTGACAATGAAGTAGAACATGTTTGTCAAGAATGATCACTGGTAGGGTTGTTTCATTGTACTAATGAATATACGTATGAAGGAGAAATCTCAAAACAACAAGAGACCTGTGACTGTAACTGGCAATCTCTGTATATAGAAAATTCCTTTTGACTGTATTTTTTCTTATGTGTAGAATGTGCCATGCACGCAGCTAGTGTCTTATTTCTTTCAACCAATAGTGTTTCTTTTATTCCCTCTTCCCTACTCCTTCAGCTATCCAGAGTTAATTTTTGCATCTGTGAACAATGGGAGGTGCTGTGAGTGCAGGAGAGGACAATGATGAGTTGATTGACAATCTAAAAGAGGCTCAGTACATCCGGACAGAGCTAGTAGAGCAGGCCTTCCGGGCTGTCGATAGAGCAGACTATTACCTTGAAGAGTTCAAGGACAATGCTTACAAAGACTTGGCTTGGAAACATGGGAACATTCACCTCTCTGCTCCCTGCATCTACTCAGAGGTCATGGAAGCTCTAGATCTGCAGCCGGGGCTTTCCTTCTTGAACCTGGGAAGTGGCACAGGCTACCTGAGTTCCATGGTTGGGCTTATCTTGGGTAAGTGAGCTTTCTTATCAGCCAAATTGGCCATGTGAATCAAAAGTTCTTGCCTTATGGCAGCAAAACATACTCTTCTGACAATATACCAGACATATGCCATGTTATTCATATTATGCATTTCACCACAACCACAATCTCTTCTGTGATCAGTACTCATTCTGAAAATCAAAGAATGTCCTGCATAAGGAGAAGCTGTACGGCTTGGAATAAATGTAACTCTCAATGGGCTATGGTTGGTTATGCGTCTGTAGCAAAGCTTGGGAAAACAACTCCAAGCTTTGCTCTGGAAAAGCATCAGTTTTCTGTAACCGTTATAATAATACCTGTATGCAATTTCAGAGGTTGAGACGCATTTGAGAATTTAAACCAGGAAGTACCCCTGATGGTTGCCTGGCTTCTGATTCTGTTTTTGTTGGGAGGGGATGGTAACAATAAACCAAATTAAAAGTGATCCTGTGTGAGAGGTGGTATATAAATAAATAAATTATTATTATTATTATTATTATTATTATTATCAATAATTGAACAGTATTTCATCCAGCAGTTAAGTTTTCAAGAGACCTCTTCAACAGATTCTTCTTAAAATTTTCTTGAACTCCAATCCATTACTTCATTAGGTTTTACATATGTATTTAAAGTTTAGCCCACACTTTCTCGAAGGTGCTAAGAGTATGTTATGCTTTTCCTTTTGTCTTCACTGCATCCTTATGAGATAGGGCTAATAAGGAAAAAAAAAATCAAGAGTCTAACCAAAGGTTTCTTGGTACATTTTTTGAATGAGCAGTTTCAACTTGAGTCACCCCAACCTAAGTCCACTATCACCACTATAGTACATTGGCACTTGTTCATTTTTTGTGTGTGCATAATTGAAATATGGCCATGCATTCAACTGCTAACTGGCATGAGTATATCTAAAACAGTGCCAACAGTCCTAGCTCTTTTGGATTCACATGATAGTTCTGGAGCAGTTCCCAGGGTATATAGATTTGAAAACATTTTTGCTTGATTGGGCCATCCATGCCTATCACTGATTCCATTAATCATTAGGACTAGGAGTACCATAGGCAAGCATTTGTACGTATCCACCTATTGACCATCTGTCAGGTGTATTATCTTGCACTTCCTTTGTGATTTTCCTCTGGGTAGAATTTTCTCACATTCCGTCTCTGCTTGTCACTTTTAAAGTGGACTCCTCAGAGTCTTTGTTAGAATAAATCTCTTCTACTTCCTGTTCTATTTCCCATTTAATGTTGCTGTACTAGTTAGTAAAACTATTTAGAAATATTCAGCTTGTATCTCCTTTTTAATGCAACACTGAAGCAACAAGCTACGGTGACTCTTCTTAGATCCTTTCTGAAGCTGAGATAAACATTTTGAACTATTTCTTGTTCTTCATCTTACTACCTTTGAAACATTTTTTTTCTTTGCATTTTTCAAATATTCAGGCCCGTTTGGTGTTAATCATGGTGTGGAGCTTCACTCGGATGTTATAGAATATGCAAAGCAGAAACTGGACTTCTTCATCAGAACAAGTGACAGCTTTGACAAGTAAGATCAGGGGACATGTTTTATTTGCACTGAAATTGACTTCCAGGACAGATGTATCACTTTGGATGGTAACCATCAATTGTAACATAAAATGAATTCAGGGTGACTGTTTCACTTGTGTGATGTTAGCTTTTGAAAAGCTGGAAGATAACAGTACAGTGGTCCCCCGGGATCCGAATCCCCAGGGGAACGAAATCCCTGGGGTGCAAAACCGGCGGGACCGCTAAAATTCCCCCGGGATCCGAAGGATCCCCCGGGGAATGAAACAGAAAAACCACGCGGCCCCTTTAAATCGGCCGCGCGGTCCGTCGGAAGTAGCGGTCCCCCAGGATGCGGTCATTTCTGGGTTACGAAAGGTAATCCGGAACGGATTACCTTCGTAACCCGGGGGACCACTGTACTTTCTTCTGCTGTTAAACTATTAACTTTTGTATCAGGTGTGTCACGAGGGGGGGGGGCACACTAGGTGACACCTTAAGGGGGTGACACCACTGTTCCCCGAATATTTGCCTTTTGGCAGAAACAGGCTGTGATGTACACCAGAATCCCTTTAAAATACTGGAATTACAATTTATGAGTAATATTATTACAGAAAACGTTACTAAGGATTTTGTATGGGGTGGTATGGGTGGGTGACACCTTGAGTTACCACACCAGATGACACCAACTCTAGTGACGCCACTGTTTCATACTATACATTTCTAGCACTGTAATTCCACTTTGACTGAAATGGCAACATCTTTTGGAATTATCAGGTTGGAAATTTGGTGAGGCAGTTGAGCTCTTTGATGAGAATTATTAACAATTTTTGTCTAAAGAAGGGTGACCAAGATGATCAAAAGTCTGTAAACTAACCTTATGAGAAATGACTTAGGAAGCTGGGTATGTCTAGTGTCAAGAAAGAGATAACTTAAGAGGTAACATAGTTGCCATCTTTAAACATCTGAAGGGATATCATATAGAAATTATAGCCAACATGTTTTCTGCTCCTCCAGAAAAGAAGAACACAAACAAATTGATTCAAATAATTTACAAAAGTTTAAATATCAGGAAGAAATTCTTGACTGTAAAAATTGTTTGACAGTGCAGTGGACTGCCTCATTGGCTGGGGGGGACTCACCTTTGGAAATCTTTAAATAGAGGTTGGATGGGCATCTTTTGTGAGAGCTTCAGCTGTGTATACTTGCTTGGCGGGAGGTTGGACTAGATGACCTACCTTCCACCTCTAAGATTCTATGATTCCGAATTGTTGTTGTTAACTGCTGTCAAGTCAACTTCAACAATAATCTTTGAGAACTCCTGGAGAACAGAAGTCCCAGCAGACTGGAGAAGAGCAAATGTTGTTCCCATCTGCCAAAAGGGAAAAAAGAGGATCCCAATAATTATTGCCCAGTTAGTCTGACCAGGAAAGATTCTAGAGCATCTAGAGAGTATCAGGAAAGATTCTAGAGCAGCTCATTAAACAGAGAGTTTGAACATTTAGAAGGGAATGCCATAATCACAAAAAGTAAACATGGGTTTCTGAGAATGGTGAAGACTCGATTTGTTCTTGGACCCCTCCCTAAATAGCAAACGCTAGGATTCTGTAGAATGTTGCTATGGCAATTCAGGTGGAATCATAATACTATAACTGTGCAGTGTTAAAGGGCCCTTGGCCACTGACACCTCCTGTCTTACCCCAAACCAAAGCAACTTATTCCATTTACTCTAGAAACTTTAATTTGTGTGTTTATGGTAAATAAGAAATGGATACATTCCAAAAATGCTGCTGAGATGGTACTCTGAGGAGCTTATAACAGGAATATACAACTTACAGTCCTCCAGATGCTGTTTGAGATCAGACTCTCTTGATAACTGGCTACATTGTGTGGAGCCACAAGGGCTTGGATCTCAGTCACATCTGGTGGGCCATATCATCTCCTTCTCTACTTCATGTAAATCTTGAACTTGCTTATACTGTACCTCAAGAAATAAAATAAATCAACATTGACATTTCAATGACCATATTAGGATGTGAGGGACATCCAAAACATATTTTACTGCTAGGACAGCTTTTCCAAGAAAAACAGTGAAATGGTCCCTGTGGGAAGGAGGGAGTCAGTCATCCAGTGAAAGAGTACATGAAATAGATGCAGGTGGTTCAGTGGGTGGCATCTCCAGTGTACATGACAGGAAGCATGTTATCCAGGACATGATTTTTCCTTGAGAGTTGGGGGAATTGCTCCCAGTCCTAGTTGCCTTGGAAAATACTTGTCAAGCTTCTCTGGGAGAGGTTTTAACAGTTTTTGAGTGCATATGTGTCCCAGGAGGCAAAGTTTATTAAAGGTTCAGCGTTTTGAGATATGTAATTAAAATTCATGAACCATATAATTTAATTGCCTCAAAATAAAGGGTGGGGTTGTGTGACTATGCTTTGTCCAGTCTTTGGATCTTATCACACTACACTGTTATTGCACTATTCTTTGTTGTTGTTGTGCCTTCAATTCATTTCCGACTTGCAGCAACCCTAAGGTGAACCTGTCATAGGGTTTTCTTGGCAAGATTTATTCAGACGAGGTTTGCCATTGCCTTCCCCTGGGGCAATATATATACAGTCAGCCCTCCATATCAATTGATTATTTTATCCATGGCTTGAAAATATTCCAAAAATATCTAAGTTCCAATAAAGAAACCTTGCTTTTCCCATAATAAATAAGGGACACCATTTTACTGTGCCATTGTATTTAATGGAACTTAAGTATCCTGGATTTGAGTACTCACAGGGGATCCTGAAACCAAACCGCAGCAGATATCAAGGTCCCACTGTATCTGTATATCTATAGATATATAGCATTATATTCCACTTTAATTGTCAATAATTGGCAACATGACCTAGAATTCTGGGGTTGTGGTTTATTGAGGCTAAAAAGCCCTCTGGTTGCCCTTCCTTAAACTCCAAATCCCAGGATCCCATAGCATGTTGCCATGGCAGTTAAAGTGAAATACAGAATGCAGAGACATAACTATGTTAGTCTGGAATATAAATGTACAAAGTACCTTGTAGCACCTTTGAGACTGTGTAAAAGAAGTAACGTAAGCTTTTGTAGATTTGGTTTACTTTCTCCGATCTGAGAAAGTATACCAAGTCTATGAAAGTTGGTGCTAAAACATCTTTCAGTCAGTCTCAAAGGTACTACAAGATCCCTTTGCAAAGTGAAATATAATGCTATAACAGTGTATTGTGATAAGATCTTTTATGTGTTGGGGAACACTCCACCTGTTGAATATTTGTGCAACCATGCAAAACCTTCATGCACAAGCAGCCTTTTTTCTTCTGAGGTTTGAATTCTGTGAGCCTTCCTTCGTCACTGGCAACTGCTTGGAGATTTCCCCAGATTGCTCTCAATATGACCGTGTGTATTGCGGTGCTGGGGTCCAGAAAGAGCATGAAGATTATATGAAGAATTTGTTGAAAATTGGTGGAATTCTCGTCATGCCACTGGAGGAAAAGGTTAGCTTTGTGGGATTGGGGTACTTATGCCTGTAATTTTACTTCAAGTATCGAAGCACTCTGTAAACTCCATAAACAATCTTGTCCTGTGATTAAAAAAAGATGCTGTAAAAAATTTGATGGCCAAAAGATCTGTTGTGGCATGAACTTCCCCAGGCAACTTCTGTGCTCTTCCAAGGTGCAGATGTGTATGTAAATGAAGAAAATCTATGGCATACACTGAAGTGGAAGGTAATTAAGTCAAACTGAAAATGGCACCTAAAATAAACAGATAAGATATTTTAGTGTGGCACCATCTTGAAAAAGATGGCTTTTCCATCAAGAAAGCAAAATGACTGTTCTAGACATGAAGACTGCTATTTCCTAAAAAGAGGCAAAGTTTGTAGCAGCTCTGGTACCTCAGCTGAAAAGGGTTAATGGCAACAAGGCAAAAAGCCTAGGACAGTGGTTCTCAAACTGTGGAATGGTTGAGAGGGGTGAGAGTTGCTCAAGTTGGGCATGAGACATGGAGGCTCTGGTTCCCCCTTCCCTCTAGCTTGGAGAGTCTGGTCCCCACCTCCCGCCCCCTTCCCAGATTTTTCTGTCCTGGGAGGGATAAGAAAGGCAAGGAAAGCATTTGAAGCAGCCATCTCTGCCAGAAGAAGGAGGAGAGTGAGAAAGTTTGCTGGATCATGGCTTCTGGTGGAGCCCATCCCAAGCTGCCACTTCTTCCCCACCTGTCCCATTAGTGCCCTAGTTCTCAGGACAAGATGCTGCTGGAGCTTCAACCAACCCACTTAATCCAGTGGGTCCTAGGTGTACAGTGTCTGAAGGAGAGGGGGGAGGAAGAGACCAGCAACACCTCTTGGTCTCACCTGGCTCTTGGCTGGGCCTCCTCAAAAGCAGAGGAAAAACATCTGAGAGTGGTTGTGTGTGAAACAGTATGTGTACAGTTTACCATGTATTAAGTAATGGGTTTATTTAAATAAAACTGTTCTAATTTGAATGCTGTTATTCCCTTATAAAATGTTAAAATATGAAATGTGCAAACAAGAATGCACACACTAAAACAAAGAAAATATTTTATTCAACATTGGAGTGTAATGTCTGCATATAGATATAAAGGGGGTCATAGTGGTATGTGTAAGAACCACTGGCCTAGGAGAGAGGGACTGGAGCCACCCTGTTCATTAATCAGCTTGACTGAGATTTTACAGAGCTTTCACTAGTGCATAATGCAAACATTACCTGCTTGCATAAAATTTAGCCATGTTAGCTGTGGGTTATCATTGTTTAAAGTCTTATGTATACATATTAATGTATAATTAATTATTTAAGTATTATTTCAGTAGATGAGAATTACTTATTTAAAGTAATAGTGTTGGTAAAAGCAAATTTAAATAGTACAAATGCATTCATAGGCTATATCCTGCTAGTTAATTTTTCTCCTCTTACTTGCTCAGGGTTTCATGCTTTGTATAAACAGTAGACCAGGGTTTCCTCCCTAGTGTGTACTGGTTATTTTTTTCTGTTTTATTAACACTAATCATAGGAATCCCAAACAGCTCAAAGTGATTACAGAATTACAACATTATTTATATATTGAGCAGCACTTTCCTGATGGTTGTGTTTAAGTTTTATCTACATTATTCATTTACTGTGGGGTTGTCCATTTACTGCAGCTGACCTACAGACTTTGTCCCCTCCTTTTTCTGCTGCTTTGTGACAAGTTTTGTGTAGAGCAAGAACAATCCCTACCAACCAATAGGTCTTTGCTTCCAGATTTATGTAGAGCTAAGATTAAAGTTACTATTGAATTTCCAAAGTTGTGTGGTAGAAAAAGAAGAAGTTGACCTTTTAAAGCTAACAGTGGATACTCTTATTTCTGCTGTCCCCTGTGGCATGCAGGGCTTCACATTCTGTTTTTGTTCTTTAAACACAGCTGACTAAGATAACTCGAACTGGCCCTTCAGCTTGGGAGACTAAGAAGATCTTGGCTGTTTCCTTTGCTCCTCTGATTCAGCCCAACCATGCAGATTCAGGAAAGTCAAAACTTGTTCACTTGCGTAAGTTGGCCACTTTGACAGTTAATTGCTCTATTTTTCATTGGCATAATCTTTGGGATGGCCCATGGGAGGCATAAGAAGGAATTCCTCATAGCCAGTAATTTTTTGATGTTCTCTACAGTGCTAGTTGCCTGCCATGGGACTCACATCAGTTGTGTCTGTCACATAACATAGCCTTGATTACACAGTAGATGTTGCTGTGACCTGCCTTGCTTAAGAATTAAATGGAAGGTAGCCCAGAGATTAACCATCTGTTTGCCCTTGCCTGAAGTGTATACCTCATTTTTCCTGACCAATTCCCTGGCAATGTGTTATGCTCTCTTAGACTAGCTGCCTTTCCCCTCCTTCTCATTGAGAGGTGAACAAGCATCTGTTTTTCTGTGTCAGTCAAGGATGTGCACTTGTCCCAATTTCTGCTTTTACCTTTTCAGCACCTGTGATGGTTCGCAGCCTTCAAGACCTTGCCCGCATCACCATCCGCAGTACCATCAAAAAGCTGATCCACCAAGAAATGGCAGGCAGAAATGGGAACAGCCTTAGGAACCCACCCCGGTTTAAGAGGCGCCGTGTCCGTCGCCGTCGCATGGAAACCATTGTCTTCTTGGACAAAGAGGTCTTTGCTAGCCGGATCTCAAACCCCTCTGATGATAACAATTGTGAGGAGTTGGAGGAGGAGAGCAGGGAAGAGGTGGAAAAAAACATCCCTGAACTGAAGCCCGAGCCTCCTGTAAACCTGCTGAGGGAAAAAGTCTTGAGCCTGCCTCTGCCTGACCCTCTGAAATATTACCTGCTTTATTACAGAGAGAAGTAAGGTCTTTGTCAGCATAAAGCAAGAAGGGTAGGCAGGACAATAAAACACCTAGTAGGGCTTGAGAGCTGTATGCCACTTGCTTGCCTGTTGATGTGGCCACACGTGGTGGTAGTGGTGAGCTCGTCTGGGAAGGTGGCTGCCGTGTACTTAAAAAAATGTGATAGCATTTTTCAGTTTCCTTCCCTTGGTTTGTGTGCTCCAGTTTTGTCCTGCAGCAGAACTTCCTTGGTGGGAGGGGTTGGGGGTGGGGGCAGGCTGGTAGCAAAACCTTCAGCTCCTTATTGAAATGAAGGTTTCATTAATTAAAAGGAAAGAAGAAGGGGAAAAAAACCCTTTGTTGAGGTATCTGTGGATTCCCCTGCCCTTTTCTTTTTTGTCAAGTGACGCTTCCAGAAAGTATTCAGGAATGAATAATTTCACCTGAAATGTGGAAAGCGGTAAGATTACTAAACTGATTCATTGAACCCAGGTGCTTTTAAAAAATCCCAGAGAAAAGTTCATTGTCTCGACAAAAGAGTATAAGATCACTAAGCCCAGTTAAAGCTCTTTTTTGTCTCTTTATGGAATGAGTTTAGGCAGAGCCATTCTTTACAAGGAGGGCTTCCAGAGAATCAGGGAAGTATCCCAAAAAGACTCATGAGAATATCTGTTTGATCTGAGTTAGGGAAAGAAGCTGTATGAGATTCCAACAAAAAGAAACCTAAATGCAGGGTGTTCTACTGCAAAACTCAATTTTTGCTTTAGAGTTGGTCACCTAAAAACTTGCTTGGGCCCACCCAGTTTGTAGTAACATTCTCTAAAAGAATGTGAAATGGCAAGGAAGAGCAGCATAGGGGAAGGAAAAGTAGGTGTCTCTTCTTTAAAAGCCATCAAATATATCTTTACTGTTGAACAGAGGATATAATGTTGGCAGTAAGCAATTATAATTAGAGGCAGTAGCACCTAGTTCTCTTGTAGGGTGGTTCTGTTTTTTAGGATGTCCAGAAACTATATTCAGTTAATAAACTTTAAAAAGATGGGTGCATTGTCTTGTCCATTGGCAAGTAGGAACATCTGCTACAACAAAAGGGCAAGAAACCTTTTGGTTAGTGCTTTATAGCTCAAACAAAGATAACTGCATCCAAATAAATCTTCCTTAAACCAACTTACACGGATATATGTTAGTTTGATAGTACACAAATATATGTTTGGCTGATCCACAGGACATCAAACTGAATCCTTTCCCTAAAGAGGCTAGGGGATTTTGTTTTGTTTTATTTATAGCCTTGGAATTTAGAGCAGGAGGACTAGTGATGGGGGGGGGGGGAAGGATTCTAGAATTTTCTTCCCAGCTGAATTACTGACAAGACATACCAAATATTCCCTAGAAGGTTAAAATCATTTTCTGACCATTTTCCTTTTCCTTTGGAATTGCCTGCTTTGATTCAGCCTTGAAATGTGTGTCTGTTTGACATGGTCTTCCTTATCTTTCAGAGATAGGTCAGTATTGTCCTACGTAGGAATAGATAATGTTTCAAGAGTCTTTCAAATCCTGCTCAGTAATGTGCAAAAAGTGAACCCAGGCTGTGAATACCTACAGCAGTGATGTACTACAATCTACTAGAAGCTTGACCAAATTTACTTTTATGGTCCTTCAGGGGCTGACTACAACCTGGGTGTTGCATGTGTCCCATTTCATCTTGTACCACCTGAGACTTTTAAGGCAGGGAATCCAGCAGCAGTCCAAATATTTGTTGGACTGCAAATCCCAGCAGCCTTACCAGCATGAGCATTGGCAGGGACTACTGGGAACTGTAGTCCAGCAACATCTCCTGCCCTGACTTTAAGGCAACAAAAACTAATCATTTGTAGAATCTGAAGCCCTGTTTTGTACCTGGGAGTTCAAAATGTACTATCTCTCTGAAGTAAATGCTGAAAGTGACAAACACAGCTGTCTTTTAAAAATCTTTATTAGTTCTGCTGCTGAACGATTCTTTAAACAGTTTGATATTCTAAATCTATATAATGTTGCCTGTCTGCTCTTGGAAATTAAGCAGGGACAGCTCTGGTTCGTGCTTAGATGGGAGACCATCAATTAATACTAGGTGCTGTAGGCTGTATTTCAGAGGAAGAACTGGCAA
Organism: Urosaurus nigricauda; assembly: GCA_034509955.1. NCBI lineage: Eukaryota > Metazoa > Chordata > Lepidosauria > Squamata > Phrynosomatidae > Urosaurus > Urosaurus nigricauda. Next base: position 8,313,264 of record JAOEGL010000004.1, read on the forward strand.
AGCCACCTCTGAGGATTCATTGTCTAAGAAAACCCTGTAAAATTCATGGGGTCGCCATAAGTTGACAGGTGACTTAAGGCATAAACCACATATGTACATACACATAATGAGCCAGAGCATTGGCCCACTGTAGTCCATTGTTTGGTCTTATGTGACTGATGATGAGTCTCCAAGATGTTATGCTTCTGTCTAGCTGCTAATCAGGTTCTCATTCTCCAAAAAATGGTTTGTCAAAAAAGCTATCAAGTATCCTTCTACTGTTAATTTGAAGTTAAATCATCAAGTAATCTGATAAACAAGCCTATTTGGCAAAATCTACCCTAAGGGCAGAGGAAACTTTTCTGTTATTCTTGGTTGATTTGTCTTCCCCTAAGCCATTATGAAAAGATGCTCTGTGCATGTCAATTGCAAAAGATACTCTGTGAATCTCCATCAATTTGTTTCTTTTTTTAGTTATGTAGAGCTCTTGATTTTCCAAATATCCATAGAAAGTAGCACCTCACAGGGCTTACTCCTTGTTTTGGTTGAAATATACATTTGCAAGCAATTGTGAGCTCCAGTTATATTACCAAATTACACCAAGGTAGCAAATGTGTGTGAGAGTGCAAATGCAGCATAACTGTGAAGTAATGTAGGTTGTAGCATCATAACGGGAGGCTTATCAGTGTGGTATTCTACACACCAGCATTTACACACTGTTTAATCCAATCAGTTGATGTTCTTAATAAACCTAATTTGTAGCTGCTGATATTAATTTTAGTAAACTATGTTAATATTTTATTCCTCCTGCTCCCCCTCCCTCCCAGCCAGTTGTCTACTGTTACAAATTTCACAGATTTGCATTTAAGCTTCATGTTATTTCATAGCTTGTCAAGTTGTACACATGCAGAAAGATAATTTCCTACATAGGTTATGCTTTTGTGTGATAGCTAAAGGTGTAAATAGCTGTAGAAATGAAGATCAAGAACATACTTTCTGAGGCATGGGGAGAAGTTGGGAGCAAGTGATTTTTTAAAAATTACAAATTTTATCAAAATAAAGGTCTATGTCAGGAAATACGGTCCCATTTTAAGTTTGTGTCGATATTGCTTTTGCCAGATGTTGAGAATTCCATATAACTAATGTTTTCCTAATATTCTGATGATAATTTTTGGATTTGGTAACCAGGTAGCTGATGGTGGCTGGCCTCATAACAGAAGTCTTGAAATGGCTGTGCAGTTGAAACAAAAGAAACTCCTCCAGACCTAAGTTGCCAGTGCAATTCTAGGCTGCATCAACTGAATGAACAGTGTCCAGATCAAGGAAATTGAAAGTACTACTCTCTTCCTCTTTAATCAAACTTCTCCTTGAATACTTTGCCCTGTTTGGGGAACAACAATTTAATATGGATATTGTCAAGCTGTAATATGTCTACAGGAGTGCAACCAAAATGTTCAGTGGTGGGGAAACCAAGCCCTGTGAAGAATGGCTTCAGAAGCTGGATATGTTTAGCTTAAGGAAGAAAATATGGAGAAGTAATATGATAGCCAGTCAAGATTCTAGATCAGCTACTAGGCTGCATCTACACTGCAGAATTAATGCAGTTTGACACTGCTTTAACTGCCATGGCCCCATGCTATGGAATTCTGGCATTTGTAGTTTTGTGAGATATTTAGCCTTCTCTGTCAGAGAGTTACAAATCCTGGATGCAGCCATACCATTTAAAGCAGTGTCAAACTGCATGAACTATGTAGTGTGTCAGAAGCCTATGTTAAGTATATTAAATGTCCTGGCTTGAACCCATCCTGCTTCATTGGACAGCAGTCTCTGTGAGTAGCAGAGATCCATTCTCTTGTCGATCAGTGTTCAACATACCCAGCAATGTCTACTGAAATAATCCAAAGCAGGATCCCTCTTGCAATTCCTATTATCACCAGAGATTGCTGCCAGGAGATTAGTGTATCCATATCAATAGAAAAGCAGACCTCCATTGCTCGCAGAAGCAGCTGTCCAGTAAAATAGGCTTGGGGGACTCATGGCAATAGTTCTGCAATTGTGAATATGTAGGGACCATGAATATGTTTGGACCATGTAAGGAGCCCTGGTGATGGAATGCTTACATGCCAGTACTGCAGCCACAACGTTGTGAGTTCCATCCTAGGACTTCAAGGTTGACTCAACCTTCCATCCTTTCATAGGTCTGTAAAATGAATACCCAACTTATTTAGAGACTAAGTTCACTATGAAGCAGTATAGAAATGTAAATGTTATTGCTATGAATAGAAATCAGTTGTGTATGCATAACTCTAGGTCATACATGCATAACTGTAATAGTGAATTTCAGCTGCCCTCTTTAAATATCTGAAAGGATGATGTGTAGCTTGAAGACGGAACGAGTGTACTTTTGGCTACTCCAGAGACTGGAACATAAACCAATCGATTGAAATTGCAAGGCAAGAGATTTTTATTTCATTTTATTTTTTGAAATTCAAAATGGACAATTCAACCAGAATGGTTTTAATATTGGAGTGGGCAAACTGCAACTATGAGATGGCATGTAGACCCCTCTCCAGTGGTTATTTCTCCAGGCAACCCTAGACTACACTTTCTTTCATTTTAAGCTTCCTCGAACAATAAGTCACCTTTTAAATAGGCAGCAGATCCCCTGGTGCACTGTTTAACACCAAAAATTCTAGTTTTCAGAACTAGAGACGTGCTACTTCTGTTTTGTGTTTTTAACTTTTCTGTGAAGGTTCCTTCTGTAAAAGCCCTGTTGATTCTTCAGGCAAAGCTATGCATGAACAGTGCTCTCTTGATGTTGGATGTGAGAGCCATTCCATCAGGCATTTTCCTTCCTGCCTTGTGAATGAATATTGTTTTTTCCTGATCTGGAAAGGGCCTTTTAAGAGAGAGTTTTCTTTACAGCTACTTAAATACTGTACCTTGTAGTCATTCTCAGTCTTGCTCAAGAAAAGTTTACAAGAATTACAAGAAAGGTTTTGGCCACTAGAGGGTACCCTTCCACCAACCCTTAAGAGGAGTTCTCCAAGGAGGTTGACTTTGTTCCAACAAAGTTTGTCCTTGGGTTTTGAATCAGGGCCAAGGAAAACAAACAGCAGATTGTTTGAGACTTGGAACATGGAACTATGAGCTGTATGTGCTATACTGACAGGCAAGATAGAAGAAAGAGGTTTTACCACTGCATATTGCTTTCCTTTAAAACAAGAATATGGGGCCAATGTGAGTGATCTCTGTCCTTCACAGAGAAAGGTGCAATCCCTTCATCTTTAGTGTTACCGCCTCCTGAAACTACATTTTTGGTTTCTTCTTTCCAGATTCTCCTTTTTAGATGTTTTTCATGTGAATGGGGGATAACATAGCCCCATTAATTAATTCTCAGTTGTCCCACTTTTTCAGCTCTATTTAAAATGTCCCAGCTTCTCTCTCCTTCTACTTTCTTCCTTGGTCATTGGCTGCTGAAACGTCTTCTAGGACCCAGAGCAATGGATTCAAACTACAGGAAAAGAGATTCCACCTCAATATTAGGAGAAACTTCCTGACAGTAAGAGCTGTTTGACAGTGCAAGATGCTCCCTTGGAGTGTGGTAGAGTCTCTTCCTTTGAGGTTTTTAAACAGAGACTGAATGTCCATCTGTTGGGAGTACTTTGATTGTCTGTTCCTGCATGGCAGAATGGGGTTGGAGTGGATGGCCCTTGAAGTCTCTTCCAACTTTTATTATTTTTCTTGTCTGTTCTTGCTCAGTAATTTTTGCCATCTTGAGCACGTTCTGATGTTTCTTGGCCACACACATCCCGACGCTTGTCTGTGAAATGTTGGAGAGTTTGGGGTAATAAGAAACCAGGATAAATTTACCTTTTTGGACTATAGTTCACAGAATCCCCCAACCAGCATGGGTTGGGGAATTCTCTGTTAGTTGCACTCCAAAAACAAGGTTTGGGCAGAAGGCCAATAGTTGTATTTATCTCCTTAGGCTGCAATTCACAAACCTTGAGCCAAACAAAACTTGTTAGTGCCACAGGATTCTTGGTTGTTTTTCTACAACAAACTAATGACCTCATATATACACATAGAAGAATAAATGTTGAAGGTGGTAATCATGGTCTGCTGGCATATCTGTTACCTGAAATAGATCAGCAAGGATTTCTGACTCTTAGATGTTTAACAGTAGCAGGATGGGAAGACTTGCATCCCCTAAGGTCATATTGATGAGAAGAAGATAGCTGTGGTGAATAGCTTTTGTATGGAAGGACTAAGCTCTGTCCGGTTCTGATGCTTAAATTGTTGGCCACAGAAGTCTTTCATTCTAATTGTTCTTTTGCTCTCAAGGTGGAAGGGTTTTTTTTGTTTTGGGGGGTTTTTTGTGTGTTTGTTTATTTAAGCACATAGTATTTGAAATTGTCTGGCACCTGGTTGAGTTACTCTTCTGGACAGAACAGAGAGAAATATAGATAGTAGAAAGAATCATTGAGGTCTCACATACAACCCCTCATTCATAAACAATCATGTCTTGTCCACAGAGCAGTCCATGTATGTCACATAATGTATCACAAATGCAAAGGACTGGCACGAATATCCTCCACAATAGCATAAAAATATCCTCCACAATAGCATAACCTCAACTGTCTTGATTTGACAGGCAAAGTCATTCGTTCCCATCCCACTTTCTCAGTAGCTTTTAAAGCATTCCAGTTTCTCTCTGCTCTCACCACTTCCCTCTTCACCCTCAGCTGCTGCAAACCGTGTACAAAGGGCAAAAATCAGTAACTAGAAGGATGGAAGTGGTAGAATATTGCCTCTCCCTGTAGACTCAGGCAAAAGTAAAAAGCTGCAGCCTGTCCTAGTTCATCTGTATTCCCCTCATTAATCACTTTGACATCTTGACCACACTCTGATGTTGCTTGGTTACATGCATCCCAGTTTTCATCTATGAAACTTTGGAGGATATGCAATAGTGCCATATCACTCATGCGAGCAAGCCAAACCACACATTACCAAGGAAAGCAAATACCTCCTGGCATTTCTTTTCTATAGCACTGCCCTGGAGAAAGATTCCTTCCTTAATCCCAAAGGGAGTGATGAGTCAGTCCCTGAACATGATCGAACCCATCTGCTGATTCATCCAGCAGAAATGTTATTCAACCCCATTGAGTGTTTTGTCTCTAGCTGTGGGAGTCCCTCTTTCTCTTCAATCTATGGGGAAGTAAAAGGACCCAACTAAGTATTCTTGACCTCAGTGAGTTGCTGCAGCTAATTTTCTATGATGTCTTCTTGGCTTTTATGCCTTAAGTACTCAACCGGCACAGATGCTTAAGTATTGCAACTTTGCTCGCTTGCAAAATGCAAACAGACACAAACATAGGTCTGCTTTATATAATGAATCTGGGGAAACTGAACTAATTATGCATCCATCTGTTGAAGGCTTAAACAGTTTTCTCTAAATCTGTTCCAAATTAGACTGGCCCTGATTGTGTGACCAAAGGAGCACTCAAAAGGACCTGACAAAACTTAAGCATTTTGCTCTGTTTTAGCCCTTTGGGGGCTCCTTTTGCAGTGTAGGCATTTCACAATTTCATCTACAAATGGAGATGGGAAAATATTGATCAAGTTCAAAATGCAAACCTAATAATAGTGAACTTTGGAACCTTGTTAATTTGGAGCTTCAAGTTTCCATCTCCTCCATCACCACACCTCTGTGTATTCCGAGAGTTGTGATCCGAAAGAAACGCTTTTCAAATCTTGTTGTTGTTTGTTTGTTTCCTCAACAAACTGCCTCCCTTTAAGTTAAATTCCTCAATAAGTTCTTCAGGGCAACTCAAAGGAACATGGAATTAGAGAACTGGAAGGGACATCAATGGCCATGTATTCCTTGCCATGGAGGAATACGCAACTAAAGCACTCCCAAAAGATGACCATCCATCTGTTTAAAGACCTCCAAAGAGGTAAAGTCCACCACACTCTACCACAGTCCATTCCACTTTCAAACAGCTTTCACTGCCAGGAAGTCTTTCCTGATGTTCAGGTGGAATCACTTTTTGAGATTTGAAATGGAATGTATTGTTGTTTCATGTAATAATCTCTGCAGCAGCTGAAAGCAAGCTAACTTCCATCTTCTACATGCAATCCCTTCAGATACTTAAATACATCATATAGGGGCTTTCTAGATTGGCAAAAAGAAGTGTGTTTATGGCTGCATGAAACTCTAGCCTTTAGATGAGAAAAAGGGAAAGTGTACCATGAAAACGCTTTTTTTTCCTTTTTTTTCTTTTTTTTGCATTTTAGGGGAGAAGAAGCACCTTTAAAAAGATGCTGGTGTTCCCAGCTTCTTTTTAAAAAACTGTGGAACAGCGCAGCTCCATCTAAAGGCTGCGGTGCAGCTGCTAAGCATTAAGGAAAAGGCAACTTCATGTCACACTTTCCTGCCAATCTAGAAAGCCCCATAATTGCTCTTTCTCTTCTCCAAGCTTCTTCATACTCAGTTCCCTAAGCAATCCCTGGGCATGTCTACATGGGCCATTTACACCGGCTTTCCCATGCACTCCCATCACTCTGACCACACTATGCAGGGCCAAAGCCCCGACTTGAGTGTGAACTATCTTCACTTGGAAAGTCCAGTTCATGAAATCTGGGCCATCCTTCCCTTAAATTAAATTTATAAAAACTTACTTTTGCTCTGAATTTTTCCTTGAAAGCAAGCTGACTTCCATCTTCTACATGTAATCCCTTCAGATACCTTGAAAACCCAGAGCAAGTGGTACGTTTTTAAAAATTATTCCATTCCAAAATTTTATTCCAGAGTGAAGTTGGGTTGCTGTTTACATGTGCATCCCACTGTGCCGCCTGGCACTGCTGCCACTGCTGGTGCAAGTGGCCCTCACTGAGATCACAGTAAGGTGCCCAGGCATATGTTGGACAATGGGTGCCTCATTTTCTATCTCAGAGGAATCAGCTTATGCTAGTGGCAGAGGGCAGTGGGATGCACATATAGATAAAGTGGGCAGTGGGACACCCAGCATTTCTCCAGATGGCAGAGACAATAGAATTGCTTGGGGCAGATCTGGGGCTAGAATTCTCCAAGAGCAGTCTAGAGTATTCTGGCCAGTGTAGATGCACCCTCTGACAGGGTTTGGATCTTGGTCATCCTCCTCTGAATGTGTTCCAGTTTGTCAAAATCCTCCTTGAACTTTGGTGCCCAGAACTGGACACACTATTCCAGAGAGATCAGACCAAAACACTATCCTATAAGTCATTTAAAGTCTACTATTAACAATCTTTTTAAAAATTTGCTACTGACAAAATGTACTGTATATACTCATGTATAAGTCTAAATATTTTAGTCAAAAATTGACCCCAAAAAAACTGAGTCGACTTATCTACAAATCAATGTAAGTACTGTATGTTAACTCTTAGTTTAATAAAGGAACAATTCCCTGGTGAAAGCAAGAATGTAACCTGTCCTAAAAGCACCAACCCTTCTATTCTCTCATCCGTCCAGTCTTTAGTGTGAGCACAAACAGTTTTGCTTGCTGGAATTTTGTAAGTTCTTTGGCATCCATCTGCTTTGCTTTGTCTTTTATACCCTTTATTGCATGCCCCTAAGTTTTACCCTTGACTTATTCACAGGTCATATCAAAATCCATAATTTTGGCCCCAAAACCTTTCCTCAACTTAGACCTGAGGCTGACTTATAGTCAGGTATATATGGTACATTGACTCCCATCATGTTCAGAAGTATGCAATCATTTCTAATCTCATTCAGGTGATGATCTCTTGGCATGTTCTATTTTCCTTTGAACTTTTAAAATTTTTATTTATTTTGTTTACCTCATAAAGTGTATATTGGTGATTCTATACGAGTAACAGTAAATTTTACTACCAAATTGGAAGATACTCTGATAAATATGTTCAGCAATTGTCATGAACCCAGTGAGGTTCTTTTTGCTCCAACAACTAATGTTAATTAATGTTCATTAATGCCCAGAGGCTGGCCAAGTGTGAATAATCTCCCAAACTCATGACGGCAGCTGCTCTATTTGGCACTGGTTGGGCCTTCACTGGAATAATTTGTCTGGTTTGGGTCAATGCATTTTAAGGAGAATGAAGAAGTCGAATAGGGAAGAACAATTGAAGGCATGGACAGTTTGAGAAAAAGGCAAGAGTTATATACCCATCATATACTTAAACTTGTTTAAGAAAGTACATGGGGGCTGTACAGACCGTGCAAAAGGGATCGTCTGTAGGCGCCCAGAGAAGTGTCAAAATGAGGCCAGGGCTGCCTCACCGGCAGCCCCAGAGGTCCCATTCCACCGCTTCTCCAGGCCGCAGAAAAGGGGCAAAATGCCCCTTCCTCACGGCCTGGAAAGGGCTGTCCTTGGGGCTTCATGCCCCAAGGACAGCCCGACTGGCAGAAGACAGGGAGAAAGGGGCCTCTTGCCTTCGTTCCCTGTGTTTCTCCCTGCTTTCATTCCCTCGGCAATCTAGTTGCTGCAGGAACGATGCACAGCCTGAAAAGGAGCTCTGTTTTGGTGCTAGGTGCCCTCCAGTGGCGCCATGACATCAGGCACGCTCCGTGTTGGCTAAACGTGGCACGCGCCATGACATCATCATGGCACTCGCATATGGACAGCACACAAAAAAGATGGTGCCGTCCATACACAGTAGGGCTGAGGAGGGTGCAAATGCTGTGCCCTCTCCAGCCCTACTCACACCCCGGTGACAACCCTTTGGGGCTGTCTGTACCAGGCCATAGTGGATTTCTAATCTTTTCTAAATGAAGCCAGCATGGTGTTTTGGTTTGAGTGTTGGACTAGAATTGTCCAAGCCATAGTATTTCCCATAACCATGTATAGATGTGAGAGCTAGACAGTGAAACAGGCAGATGGGGGGGGGGGTGGGGAATCAATTCATTTGAGATGGGATACTGGAGAAGAGCGCTGAGAATAACATGGACAGCCAAAAAGACAAAAGGAATGGTCTTAGAACAGATCAAACCAGATCTCTCCCTGAAAGCCAAAGTGATGAAACTGAGGCTGTCATACTTTGGCCACACCATGAGAAATCATGATTCAAAGACAATATGCTAGAAAAGGTTGGAGGCAGTAGAAAGAGAGGAAGACCACTCACCAAACAGCTACACTCGGTTAGGGAGGTCACGGGCATGAATCTACAAGACTTAAACGGAGCAGTGGAGGACAGGGAGGTTTGGAGACGTCTCATCCACGGGGTCACCATCAGTTGGGGCTGACTTGGTTAACAACAAGAACCAAATAAATTGTTCCAAGTCTGTGATGTTTTCCATGAGTTAGCCCTGATGGTGCAGTGGTTAAATGCCAGTGCCACAGCCACTCATAGGCACAAGGTTGTGAGTCCGATCCCAGACAGAGCTCCAGGGCCCACTCAGCCCTCCATCCTTTCATAATTCAGTAAAATGAGTACCCAGCTTGTTGGGGGGCAACTGGCTTACACACTGTAAACCACTTAGGGGGTGTTAATTCATTGATAAGCAGTATAGAAATGTACTTGCTATTGCTATTGCTATTAGTACTGTACTACGTCATCTGCATAGCTTCAATTGTTGGTGTTCCTTCCTCCTATCTTCGGTCCTCCTTTTTCTGAGTCTATTCTCCCCGAGTCATCAAAAAGATAGAATCAAGCTGCATTAAAAATTCCTCATAGGTGCAGAGACTCAAATATTATGCCTTATGTTTTGGACTTTACATCCCATCTGTCCCATGGAGTATGAGCAATAGTAAAGGGTTATGGGAGATGAAGGCATATATCTCTGGAGAATTAAAGATTTTTACGTTTCCATCTGAGGCTTCTGCCTCCAACAATACTCTATTTGAATATTGGACTGAGTATTGGATTAAGACATTAGAAGACCAGAGTTCAATTCCCTGTTCAGTGACCTTATACTTTCTCAGCTTCAGACAGAGGCAAAGGCACCTCCTCCAACAAATCTTGCACAGAGAACTCCATGATAGAGTCATGATAAATTGGAAATGACTTGAAAATACACAATAACAACAGTCTGTGTGTATAAAAAGAAGATGACTATAAATGTGTATGAGAGGAAGAGAGGATCAGGATGTTTCCAAAGGAGGTCCTTTCCCCACCATTAGCCTGCCCTACCATTCATTGACTAAAATCCTATTTTAGAGTACCAGTGGAGCATAAAACTTGGCATGTGCTTGTGTAGGCTTGCCATTTGTCCCTGAAAACCAGGAAAATCCCAGATTGAAGTGTCTGAAGAACTTCTTGGCTGGCTAGCCCAGTTGATGCAGCCAATCTCAGGGCTCATTCCCACTTACACTATAAACTGATTTCCAATTTGCCTTTGCTCTGTGTTGGTAATTGATTCCAAAAGGTATGTCATTTCCACTATGAAAGGAGATCTTTTCATTATCCCCTTGTAATCATTTGTTTGTTTGTTTGTTTTGCACGATTGTCATCCTCACTAGTTTGCATGTTAACCATCTTTGTTTGTTTCAAAATGCATGTCAATCATCTGTGCTGTAAGCAGCAGCCCGGGAAGACCGGCTTGGGATAAATAGATAAAATAGAAGATGTAATTCATTGGTTTTGCAACTACTTGCAATCATTGAGACAAGTAGTTGCAAAACCAATGAATTGCATCTTTTATCAATTTTATTTTATTTTTTTAAATCATGCACCCATAGGTAACACCGCAAGCACAAAGTCAGCACTGAGGGAGGGAAATGGTAGATCTACCAAAAACTGAGGAGGGATGGTAAACACCCCTCTGCCATTCCCTTCCCTCCAGATTGATGTGATTCAGATCTGTTGTTCTCACTTGTTGAACATGCTTTGTAATCTATTCTTTTCAAAAGAACCACTAGGAAACTAGTGTCTGGAAAAAAAAAACAGGTTTTTAGCATTTGCCTCACTTTATCACAACAGAAACCAATCAAACTAGGATTGGAACCGGTTTCAAATGGTCCAATAACATACGGTCATATAAACCGATCAGCGATTTCCTTTAAATCATAGTGGGAACGCACACCCAGATTCCTAAAGGCAGGAGTGAAAACTCACAAGAAGACTCATCATCCCAGATGCCCAGAAGATGGGAAAGGAGAAGAAAGGCAAGCAGGGGTGGGCTGGTGTTATCTTCTGGTAAGCATGGAGCGATGCTGCTTGAGTTGGTGGCAATTCCCTTCCAAGCAGCTGCCAGAGTAGGAGTGTGTGAAAAGAAAAAAGGGGGGGGGGGAACCTTTGCTGAGTTCCCTTCCAAGTGGCTCAGAGACATAGGCTTAATTTGCAATGCAAAAATAATGTAGTTTGATGCTGCATAAACTGCCATGGATCAATGCTATGGAATTCTGGGATTTGTAGTTTGTGAGCTATGTAGCCTTCTCTGTCAGAGACCTCGGGTGCCACAACTACTACAAATCCCAGAATGTAAATTGATTACGATCTATTAAAAAACAATAACAACAACAACTGAAATACACAATACAATGTTAATGTCAACATGTGATTATGTGTATGTGTTTTGGGATGGGGGAGCAATTGTCGATAAGCCACCCAATCCAGTCCCATATATTTTTGTCCTGGTTTTGTGGAAGAGTATTATTGCAACCCTATGCTTGTGTAATACTGGAGCATGACCACTACACCTTTACTCCTTGTGCTGTGAAAGCCTGAAAGGTTCCAGAGCATACCTCACAACCAATAAGTGGTTGGAGAAAGAGCTGCACTGAAGTGCTTTCCAACTGCCGTTATACAGTCAGGGAAAAATGTTGTGCCAGGAAATACTGGATCCCTCCTTTAAAGGTTCTTATGCAACACACATACAAGTAACCAAGAAGACTCTGGTCATTGAATATTATGAGAAAGCAACAGGATTCCAGCACCCCACCAACCATGCTGTGAAGGTGGTTGAACTGGACAAGCTCATATGGGGAATTTAAACCATTAAAAAGACTGACTTAGGTGAACCTTATGAGACAGCCAGCACGGTGGTGTGGTAACAGTGGTGGACTAGGGCTTCATCTACACTGAAGAATTAATGCAGTTTGACACCACTTTAATAGCCATGGCTCAATGCTATGAAATGCTAGGATTTGTAGTTTTATGAGATATTTTGCTTTCTCTGTAAGAGCACTACTAACCCCAGTATTCCACAGCATTGAGCCATGGCAGTGTCAAGCAGCATTAATTCTGCAATGTAGCAGCAGTCTGGGACTCTCAAGGACCAGGGTTCAAATCCCCTCTTAGCCTTGAAAACCCACTGGATGACCTAGGCTAGTCACACGCTGAGCCTCAGGAAAAGAATGGCAAACATCTTCTGGATAAATCATGGCCCCTAAAAGACCTAGGGAAGAATCACCATATGTCAGAAGTAACTTGAAAGCACATAACAACAAATAAATGGGAGATTTCCAACAGAACCTGTTATTATCAGCCCCCGCTCACATTTTGCAAACTCAGGAGAGTGGCTTCCTTGATTGAAAGAATCCATCTGTAACACAGTCTTCCTGACTTACTCCTATTTCTTCCTGATGGTACAAGCTGTTTGACAGTGGATTATGAAGTCTCCTTTTTATACAGAGGCTGGATGGCTATTTGTTGAGAGAGCTTTGTTTTTTCGTCCTGTATGGCAGAATGGGTTGGACTGGATGTCCCATGAGGTCTCTCCCAACTCTATGATTCTAGATTTCTATTTTCCTAAAGCCTCCCACTTTACCAGGCTTGATAAGACAATTCAAAATGAGACATCGTAATGAATATGGAAGTCAATGGCATCCCCCCTCTGAATAAATCTTACCAAGAAAACCCTATTATAGGTTTCACCTTAGGGTTGCCATAAGTCAGAAATGACTTGAAGGCACACAACAACAACAAATGAATAGGACATATTGTACTTTATGGCAAATATTTATCTCTGGTCCTGCCTCATTCCTTTGAGTTTTAGGAACTCGTATAGTGGCCTTCAGGGAAGTGGAAGCAAAGGGAATTGTAGTGTGGGTTAAGTTCCCTCTACCTATTGACTGGAAAGGAAAATCACTACTTTTAAACTCACTTGATACAAGTTTATTTGTTGTCAATAAATGCCTTCAAGTGAACTCCAACCTATGGCATATCTTTCAACATTTCACAGATGAAAAGTGGAACATGTGTGGCCAAGCAACACCAAGATCACAGAAGTTGCCAATGAGGAAGAATATAGTAATTAGGAGAGCCTGCAGCAGTTTGCTTTTGCCTGAGCCTACAGGGAATGGGCAAGCTGCTGCCCTCTCCTCTCCTCTTCTTTCTGCTTGGTTAACTGAGTGCAAACTACTTTTGCATTTTCAACTCAGTTTATACCAACTGAAGTAAGCTGAGGAAAGTGGGAGAAGGTGAGAGGAACTAGAACAATTTTAAAGTAGCTGAAAAAGAGGAATGTCAGAGGATTAATCAGGACTGTCCTTGCCAAACTAGGACAGTTGGAGGGTATGCTATGGTGATTCTATCCTAGAGTTTTCTTAGCAAGATTTATTTTGGAAATTTATCTGGAAGAGGTTTGCCATTGACTTCCTCTCAGGCTGGGAGAGCATAACTTGTCTAAGATTACACAGTGGGTTTGTGTGGCTGAGCAGAGAGATGAACCTTGGTTTCCCAGAGTCTTCAAGTGACAAACCACCACACTCTACTGGCTCTCTTAAGGGTATTTTGTGACCTTGAATTGAGATAGGGATGAGACCTAACTGGTGTTTGTCCTTCAGGCAGCATAATATATTGGACAAACGGTGAGGGCTGAATCAATAAATTCCTGATTGGTCCAGATATAATGGAATATAAAGTCCCCATTGGCAAGAGAAACGTTTGACCAGAAATCAAAAAATTGTTTGTTTGTTTGTTTGTTTGTCTGAGAAATGGAAGTGGTTCGAATAGACACATACAGTGGGCCCTTGTTATCCGCTGGGGTTTGGTTCCAGGATCCTCTGTGAATAACAAAATCCATGGATGTTCAAGTCCTATTATATACAATGGCATAGTAAAATGGTGTCCCTCATAAAAAATAGAAAATCCAGGTCTACTATTTGGAAATTATTATTATTATTATTAGCCTTTATTTATATAGCACTGTAAATTTACACAGTTCTGTACATACAATCTTATAATATATTTTTAAAATATATTTTCAAGCCATGGATGCTTGAATCCATGATTAAAAAATCCATGGATAAGGAGGGCTGACTGTACTTGTACAGTGCTCCATCTCCCCATTCCAGTCAGATAAATTGAGGGCTTATATAAATTCAACGCTGATAATGAGAAAACTGAAATAGTAAAAGAGTTCCCATACCTTGGATCAAACACTGATCAGAATGGGAACTGCAGTTGAGAGATCAGAAGAAGACTAGGAATATATTCCCCATTACCATGTATGGATGTGAAAGCTGGACAGTGAAGAAAGCAGATAGGAAAAAAATCAATTCATGTGAGATGTGGTGCGGGAGAAGAGTGCCAAGGATACCATGGGCAGTCAAGAGAAACAATTGCATTCCACAACAAATCAAGCCTGAACTTTTGGATTTTTTGGGCTATGTAACAGTGTTCTGGAAGAGTTTATTCCTGATGTTTCACCAGCATCTGTGGCTGGCATCTTCAGTGCTGGCCATGAAAGCCTTCAACTTCACAAGCCTGAACTCTCCCTGGAAACCAAGATGACCAAATTGAGGCTGTCGTACTTTAGCCGCATCATAAGAAAGCATGACTCATTAGGAAAGACAATGATGCTGAGGAAGATGGAAGGAGGTAGAAAGAGAGGAGGACCACATAATAATAATAATATAAACTTTTATTTATAGCCCACTTCTCTGTCAAGACAATCGGAGCAGGGTACAGCAGATACACTCTAGTCGTTGTCCGGTCTGCTTCATCTCCCTGAGTTCCTCAGTGAACGCGATCGCCCCCGAGCGGACCGGAAAGGATGCTCGGGGGCGATCGCATTGATAGCCTTGGGAAGATTGGTGTTCCAAGTGTTCATCAAGGCTTCAACGGAATCACCGGTGTTGCCAACTATTAAACCCTCTAAGGCCTTCTGGAAACCAATTGGTTCCATTAGCCTTCGAGGGCAAACCATTCTAATGGGTCCGCCACCCTCGGGGGGACGAAGTGTGGCTTTTAGTTCCATCTTTAGTTCCATTCACATACCAGATGGATAGACACAATAAGGGAGACCATGGGCCTGAGCCTACAATACTTGAGCAGAGAGGTAGAGGATAGGAGATCTTGGAAATATCTTATTCATAGGTCATCATGAGTTGAGGTTGACTTGAAGGCAGGTAGCAACAAAAAATGGGTTTGACAACAGCTACTGTGGTATAGTGATTTGTGCGTTGGACTACAGCTTTGGAGACCAGAGTTTAAATCCCCATTTGGCCATAGAAACTCATTGGGTGGCCTTGGGCAAGTCACATGTTCTCAGCCTCCTAGGAAGACAAAGGCAAAAACAACAACCCTTGAATAAATCTTGCCAAGAAACCCCTGTAATAGGTTCACCTTCAGGTCACCATAAGTCGGAAACAACTGGAAGGTACACAACAACAGGAACAAAAATTGGTTTGACAGGTTTTAGTAGCCTGCTGGCAAAGATTTGACAGATCTGTTTGACTAC
Source organism: Urosaurus nigricauda (assembly GCA_034509955.1). Taxonomy (NCBI): domain Eukaryota; kingdom Metazoa; phylum Chordata; class Lepidosauria; order Squamata; family Phrynosomatidae; genus Urosaurus; species Urosaurus nigricauda. Next base: position 8,328,886 of record JAOEGL010000004.1, read on the forward strand.
AAACAACAGCAGGAGAAAGGGGATTTGTGTGTATACCATGGGCCACTTTGCCTTTGTTTTACCACAGTCAACCCTCTTCCAGTCATTGGGTACCCATGCAGATTTTGCCATTATTTTGGGTTTTCTAATCCCACCCCCCCTCCTTGCCACCAAAGGAAAGCAAAGAGTCCTCTCTAATCAGGCAGGGAGCCAAGGATTTAACTTTTTAAAAATTCTGCTGCGGATAACTGAGCCCAAGCAGGGTCTCAGTGTGATTCTCGGATGTAGTATGTGCATCGTAAGCCGAAAGGGTGGGAGTTGGGCTGTCAAACTGCCTTAACTTAATTGGAAACACATGTCTGTGTGTCCCCTCCTCCTCCACTCTGGCCCTCCAGGCTGGGGAATTTTTTTGTCTGCTTCTTTGCAGCTCAGAATCTAGGGAACTTAACATTCCTGCAAACACCATGCTGGGACACACTACAGGCCTTCAAAGTATCTGCCTTCTTCTCCTCTTACCTGTCTCAGCCAGCTCTTGTCCTAGCCGCTGCTTGTGTTTTAGGACTACAGTAAGATGTATGCATCTGAGGCTGGAAACCATCCCTGAGGTCCCACCACAGACAAATGTCCTGTAAGTAGCAGCTTTATTTGGGAATATTTTTTCCAAGAAATCTCTGTGTTAGTCCATTACAACAGAAAAAGAAAAGAGGGCAGAAAAAGGAGTCTTCACATCGTCTTTAAAGCTGATTTCAGTGTGAGGGTTAATGGATTTCAGTCTGCATCTTTGGATGTGCTGGTGGATATAATGTTAAAGCTGCAGGTTTTTAAGCACAGTTGTACAGTTGTGAGGTGGGGCAGGGTGTAATAGGATGGAGAAAGATGCATAGTGACCCCTGCCATAAACCTCACAGTTGTTTGAGATGATACAGGTCTGTCAAGCTGGTTTATTAGTTCTGAAGTGAGAAAGCAATAAAATCCACTACTTCTTGTTGTATGCTTTTCGGTTATTTTGGACTTATGGTGACCCTAAAGCAAACCTATAATGGGGTTTTCTTGGCAAGATTCATTCAGATAGTTTCTCATTGCCTTCCTCTAAGTCTGAGAAAGCATGAGTTTCCAATGTCAAGCAGAAATCTAAGCTGTGCCTCCCAGGATCCTAGTCCAAAGCTCAAATCACTACATGTCATGGGCTGTCTCAAAAATTGACAAGGATGGGATTTGAACCCATGCATGCAGATCTCTGCATGTCTATGGCTTTAGCCATTGAGCTGCCTCATCCAAAATCTGGTTACTTGAAAGTCTGAAGTTAAAAAAAAAATCTAAGGTGAATTGAGCAGACAGAGTAGAGCACAGTGAGTTAACCTATGTAGCTACATGGCTAGAAACCCAGATTTTGAATCCAGAAGGCCTGGGTTCAAGTCTTGTCTCTGCCCTGGACTCTGCTCTTGCCTCTTTGACCTTTCAGAAATTCCTGTTTTGATTTCTTGTCTGTATGACAGGACTGGCAACAACAACCATAACAGAATGAGAATAATAATGAGAATAAAACCTAGCAGACTTGTCATGGCTACAAAAGTTTGGAACCATTTTCCAAATGATGCCATATCTGGACATATTGGGAGAAGACATGACTCATTAAAGAAGACAATGATGCTTGGTAAGGTAGAAGAGAATAGGAAAAGAGGAAGAACACATTACAATTAGACAGAGTCAGTCAAGGAAGTCACGGCCTTTAGTTTATAAGGCCTGAGCAGAGCAGGGATCTTGGAGGTCTCTCATTCATGAGTCTGCCATAAGTTGAAGTTGACCTGATGGCAAATAAGAACACCAAAGTTCCTATTATTATGGTTTTCTTTCCACTGTACAACCAATATAAAACTGCCTTGAGATTTTATTGTGGTTAAGTTGTGTCAACTGGGGTTGCTAAGAAAGGGTTTCATACATGCAGATGTGCCTTTTGTTAAATTGCCAAATCTTCTTTACTTAATGGCAATCTGTAAATGTGACCTGGAACGAGACTTATATCTGCTGAGGTGTGGTCCCAGGACCCCTGTTCATACCAAAATCCATGGATGTTCAAGTCCCATTAAATACAGTGGCATAGTGAAATGGTGTCCCTTTTATAAAATTCCAATATCAAGGTTTGCTTTTTAGAATGTATATCTTTTTGTAATATTTTCAACCTGTGGGTGGTTGAATCAGTGGATAAAGAATCCTTGGATACGGAGGGCCAACTGTAGCACTCTACTGAACTTTGGTGAAACCTCATTTGGGTACCACAGTTCAAGAATGTATCCAGAAAAAGACAACTAAAAGGGTAAAGGGCCTAGAAACCAAGCCCTATACAGTACAGAACAACTTAGGGATCTGGGTATTAGTTTGGAGAAGAGGTGACATGATGGTCAAATATCTGAAGGGATATCATGTAAAAGATAGAGGAAGCTTGTTTTCTGCTGCTCCAGAGACTAGGGAGATTATTGTATTGCTTTTTTTGCAAATCTGGGCATGGGCTGAGACCGTGTAAAAACAGATGTTATTGCACAGCTTTGTGCCCAGATCAGAGGTATCCCATGCCCAATTGGGACTTCTCCCATACTGAGCAATGAATGGATAAGAATTGTTTTTACCTCAGCATGGGAGAAGTCCAGATCGAGTATGGGATGCCTCTAATCTGGGCATGAAGCTCTGCGATAACATCTGTTTCTACAGTACACTGTCTCAGCCCATGCCCAGATCGGGAGAAAAAGGTCAGTGTGATAATCTCCTAGAGCTAGACACAAACCAATGGATTGAAGTTACAAGACAAAAGATTCCACCTAAAGATTAGAAAGAACTGCTTGACTATTAGAGCTGTTCGAAACTAGGAAAGACTGCAGCAGAGGGTGGTGGATGCTGTCCTTAATTGGAGGTTTTCAAACAGTGGTTGCATGGGCATGTCTTAAGAGTGCATTACCTGTGTATTCCTGCATGGGAGAGGATTAGATGTTCCTTTGAGGTTCCTTCCTCTCTGATTCTATGATATTCATTTCCCCAGTCCCTGCTTCTTTCCACATGCTTATGATCAGAGATGTACTGGAAGCAATCCTTTCTCTGCTAGGCAAGTGGGATTAAGAGGGAGAGAACAGGTGATCACTTTGGCCTCGTTCTCACTACCTTTTAAACCAGATTGCAATTCGGTTTGAACCGGTTCAAACAACCCTGGTTCCCACTTAATCCGAATTGCTGAAGTGATTCCAAGAGGGGGGCCATGCTCCAGACCCATTTAACCTGCATCTTTTTGCTGATTTTTTCCCCTTCTTTTTTGATAAATCGATTCCAAGTGTGAACGACAAGTGGATCGGAATCAATTCAAATTTCCCTTTCAGCCAGCTGGAACCAAATCATTTTGAATCGATTCATTCGTGAATGGGAACTGCAAGTGGGTTCTTTTGGTGCCAGAAAATGACAGAAAAAGTGATCGGGGCAAGTGTAGTGTAAACCACAATCTGATGTCGAATAGATCCATCGATTTGGATTGCACACCGATTTATCTGTAAGTGGGAATTAGATCTTGGGACAAGATATCAAGAGCTTTTCCTATCTTTCCGTGTGGGTGTGTGGGTGTTTTTTTTGCTGGGAGAGGAGGGGGTGGTAGAACGGTGTAAAAATGTGGTGTTTATGTGTTCAGTCTGTACCACGTCTGCACTTCTAAAAGCAAACACAAGAAGATTCTAAATTCCAGTTTGCACTGCTAGGTTCCTTAATCTTTTGTATGGCATACTGGGAGGCAGAGTCTGGGGTGAAAAGGAAACCATTTTTATTGCCAACCTGCAAGAGAAATATATAAATATGTCTGCCTATGTCAATGTACAATGTGACTGGGTGTGTTAGAATCATAGAATCATAGAATCATAGAATCATAGAGTTGGAAGAGACCACAAGGGCCATCCAGTCCAACCCCCTGCCATGCAGGAACTCCCAGTCAAAGCATCCCCGACAGATGGCTATCCAGCCTCTGCTTAAAGACCTCCAAGGATGGAGACTCTACCACACTCCGAGGGAGTGTGTTCCACCGTCGAACAGCCCTTACTGTCAGGAAGTTCCTCCTAATGTTGAGGTGGAATCTCTTTTCCTGCAGCTTGCATCCATTGCTCCGCGTTCTGGTCTCTGGAGCAGCAGAAAACAAGCCTGCTCCCTCCTCAATATGACATCCCTTCAAATATTTGAACAGGGCTATCATATCACCTCTTAACCTTCTCTTCTTTTCACTGTGCAGAGGAGAGGTGTGTTGGTGGAGGGGGGGGGGAGAAGGTGTCCTGACCTTATTTTCAGTGGAAAATCTGAAAAAAAGAGAGAGGAAGGAAGTTGCCTTGGCAGTCTGGAGCTGAGAAAGAGATTTGTGAAGGCAGAGCATGAAAGCGGGGGGGGGGGGGGCACATTTCTGCTGCCAACCAGCATCTAAGAGGAGGAAAATAGGTACACTTGTTTCCAGCTGAATGGACAAAAGGTCCACAGTATAGTACTAAGGAAGCCAAATGGGCCAGCCTCTCCCATGGCGTCTGGCGTTGTCAGGCCTTTGCCAAACTCATTTCTGAAACAGCTGGAGAATGCACGTTTCAGTCTACCAAACGGTCTTCCACATGTGCATGGCACCAATGCTATGATGGTGTTTTACATTCCATGCAGTTTTAAGTTCTATCCAGCTGAGAGCCTGATCTTTTCAGCAACTCAAAATCCTATTCAGACACAGTGCAGACTGCATACTCTCCAACTGATTTGGCATGGATAGTTCCGATTAATCCTCTGCTATCCCACTTTTTTTTTTAAACTGCCTTTAAAGTGTCCCACTTTCTCTCTCCTCTGCCCATTTCCCCCTTTGTCTTCAGGTGATTTCAGGGTCTGCAAAGCAAGATCAAAGAATATCTCCCATGATATTCTTGCAAACAAGCTAGTAAAATGTGGGCTAGACAATGTAACTGTTAGGTAGATTTGTAATTGGGTGACTAGCCAAACCAAAAGGGAGCTCAGCAATGGCTCCTCTTCATCTTGGAGAGAAGTGACCAGTGGGGTGCCACAGGCTTCTGTCCTGGGCCCAGTGCTATTCAACATCTTTATCAATGACTTGGATGAAGGAACAGCGGGCATGCCTATCAAGTTTGCAGGTGACACCAAATTAGGATGGATAGTTAATGCCCCAGGAGAGAGGATCAACATTCAAAATGACCTTAATAGATTAGAAAGCTGGGCCAAAACTAACAAAATGAATTTTAACAGGGAGAAATGTAAGATACTGTACTTAGACAGAAACTCAGAAAAGTAAGTCGGAAGGAATCATCTTAAAGGCAGTCCACCATCAAGGTTCTATCACATGAATCCATCAACCTTATCTTACAGAGTGTTTGGACACAGAACCTTTTAAAATGTCCATCTTTCCATCTTTTATTAAAGCATCAGGATATGGAATAGAAGAAGCCACCATGGTGTAGTGGTTTGAGCACTGGACTATGTCTCTGAAAACCAAGGTTTGAATCCCTGCTCAGTCATGGAAACCTACTGGGTGACCTTGGACAAGTCATACTCTCTCAGCCTCAGAGGATAGCAATAACACCCCCCTCTCCCAAACAAACTTGTCAAGAAAACCCTGTGATAGGTTCTCCTTAGGGTCACCAGAAGTCAGAAATGACTTGAAGGCACATAACAAATACAGAACTGAAAACTCCCCTACTCCCTAAGGGTTATGTTTGTTTCTGCCAGTGGGGAGAATTTCAAAATAAGATATGTGCATGACAAAACCACTCTACGCCAGGTTTGAATGAAAGCCCAGGTTTCAACAGAACCACATTTTGGTAAAATATATATGTTTCTCTCTGATTCTGTATTTATTTATACCTTCTTGCTCTCCCAATTTGGCAGGGACAGTTCCGATTAATCCTCTGTTATCCCACTTTTTCAGCTGCTTTAAGATGTCCCAGCTTCTCTCTCCTCCTCCACCTTTCTTCCTTTGTCCTCAGCTTAGTTCACTTGCTGCAAAGTGAGTTCAAAATGTAAAAGTAGTTTGCGCTCAATTAGCTCAGGAGGGAGGAATAGAGGGATAGAGGGATCTTGCCTTTTCCAGTAGGCTCAGGCTAAAGCAACCTGCTGCACCCTCTCCTAGCTTGTACATTCTTCCTCAACAACCCTTGCCATCTTAACCACACTCTGATGTTGCTTGGCCACATGTTCCTGGTTTCATCTGTGAAAAGCTGGAGGGTATGCCTACCATTCCCATTCCTGCCCTTCACAGCTGGAAACTGCTGGAATCTAGGCAGATTCACTAGCCTTCACTGACCCATTTTTCCTCAGTTACACATTGCTCATAATCCCAAATACGGAAACCACAGAGGGCAAGCAAATAGATATGTCAGCTCTGTGAAATATGTGATGGATGACAGCAATTGTATCTTGGCTCTCTGTCCTACTTCTCCTGCCCAGATGTGAACTGGTAAGATAGAGCCAATGGACTTGGAGAAAAGGTTACAGCTGTGGAGTATTTGTTTCAGTGACTTTTGAAGTAAATGAGCCTTTTTGGCTATTTGTTCCACAATATGATATTTGGATTTTTTTTTAAAAAAAAGTTTCAGCATTAAGCTACATGGAAAGAAGTGAGGGGAAATGGAAACCACTTACACTAAAATACAGTAATGCCTATTTTAGTGCCATATGGTTCGTTCTCTCTTGTATTACATGCAGAAGTAGATGAAAATCATATTTATACATTTTCTTCCACCAAATGGTTGTGGCATGTATTCCATACAGAATCCATATGCACAAAAATGCATTACTACATGGATTAGTATGCCTTTTGTTCAAGGGGAGAAAATTGGACACATCAAGGAAAGGTACATGGTTTCACAACAGCCCTATATGGTAGGCTAGGCTGAAATGATTGACTAACCCAAGCTCATCCAGTGAGGTTTATGACTGAATGGATATTGGACCTTGCATCTCCCCAGACTTAGTTCAGTGCTAAACACTAATCCACAATCTTTCCTCTTCCTCCTCCTCCTCCTCCTCCTCCTCCTCCTCCTCCTCCTTTTTTAATTTTTTTTAAAAAAATATTTTAAAAGTATAGCAATCTGGAAGAGAATCTAAGTATGTTATGCCCCACTATTGACAGTTTGGCAATTGCCAGGTTTTTTTTTTTTTTTTTCCTAAAAAAGGATTATTTTGTCTGGCATTCTCCTTGGCACTTATATCTTTCTAACTGGCCTTACATGTGTGCAGAACTGAACTGAGTAGTATTGCAATGTCCATACTCACCTCGGGACTGCCATCACGTTACAGTGTATGAGTGTCTGTTGTAGCCAGTGAAGTGGCTGATGCACCATAGTCCAATGTGCATTTGGGTGCTTCCTGGTGCACATCTAGATAGTGGCTGGGAAATGTTGGAGCACAATAGGAGTGGTTGATGCACATCAGAAGTGTTCAATACTCATCAGAAATGCCTAGTGCACCTTAGAAGTGCCCAATGCACACCAGTGTTAGGGAATCCTGGAAATTGTAGTTTATTGTGGCTCTAGAGCTCTCTGACAGAGAAGGCTAAATGTCTCACAAAACTAGAGTTCCTAGAATTCCCTAGCACTGAGCCAAGGCAGTTAAAACAGTCTCAAACTGGATTATTTCTGCAGTGGATCCTTTTGGATCAAGGGAGTTTATCAGATGGGAGGAATTTCTCTCTATTTCGAATGGAGCCAATTCAAATTCACGTAAATTCGCTAGTTTAGAAAATTTGTGTTAGTTCTAATTGCATTTGGAATGCATTCAGAATGACTTCCCATTGCCCGAAATTGCGTGAGATACTCTAATACGCAATAACGTAAAACCCATGATTGCGTTCGGAATGACTTCCCTTTTGCCCAAAATTGTGTGAGATACTCTAATACGCAATGACGTGAAACCCCATGATTGTGTTCGGATTGCCATTGGATTATACAGTACTTCCAATTTCCCTCGTCTGATAAACTCCTCTGATGCAACGGAGGAACTCAGCTCTGGACAAAAGGAAAGGGCTGTATGTGAATTTCCAGCTCAGCAAGCAGAGCAGCAGCTTGATACAATTTGCAAGGGTTAATTGATTCCTTGCTGCAACTTTCAAAGGCTCTCCATGGAGGGTTATGTATTTACTTGGTTACCTTCCTTCCTCCTTTCTTCTCCATTGTTGTGTTGCCAGGGTTCACCCTCCATTCTCTTGTGCGTCTCAATGATTCCCAAACTTTTGTCTTCCAGATGTTTTGGACTTCAGCTTCCAGGATTCCTGGCTGGGGGCTTCTGTGAGTTGAAGTCCAAAACACCTGGAGGACCAGGTTTGGGAGCCATAGGCCCGATACAGACGGGCTTGATGAGGCGCCTTTCTGGAACAATTAGGGTTAGGGAGGCCGCAGCATTTGCACCCTCCCTAACCCTAACATGTATGGACACTGTCATTTTAAAATGGTGGTGTCCATACAGGTGCACCATAAAAATGTCATGGTGCACGCAGCGTTTACATAATGCTGTGCATGCCTGATGTAATGGCGCTGTGCACGGCGCCAAAAGGAACTCCGAAATGGAGCTCCTTTTTTGCGCCTGGTCCTTGGCACAGCCTTTAGATGGCCGCGCCAAGGACCCCAAGGGAAAAGTGAGGCAGCCTTGGCCCCATCTCGCTGCTTGTTTGGGTGAGTGCAGACCGCCCCTTTTGAGCGGTCTGTACTGCCCCATTGTATCCAGTTAGAAGGAAGCAGGTTAGATAAAATGTTTATCCTGTCTAACCCCCTCATTTCACCTTGATCTGGGAAGAGCCAATTTACCTAAGATTTCTGTCTTAATTTCCAAACAGGAAAATATGTTCTCTGTGGGTGCATCTACACTGTAAAAATAATGTAGTTTGACACACCTTTAAGTGCTGTAGTTCTATTCTATGGAATCCTGGGATCTGTAATTTCACAAGGTCCTTAGCTGTCTCTGCCAAAGAATGCTGGTGCCTCACAAAACTACAAATCCCAGGATTCTGTTGGGTGGTGCTGTGACAGTTAAAGGGGTGTTGAATTGCATTATTGCTACAGTGTAGATGCGCCACTTATGTATGTGCGCATGAGTTTAAATTACAATATGTGAGCAACTATGGTTGGTAATTAATGCCTAATAAGGAGCATTTTTCAGTCTCAGGTTTTCACTTGGAAAACTCAGCCTGAGGCAATGCTGAACTGGTAACCCTAATCTAGACATTTTCAAAAATTAGAACTCTTGTTGTAAACTCGATTATGGAAAATAAATATAAATATTTTTAAAAGGGCAGGCTATTAATGGCAAGATTGTTATTTTATTTATTTATATCCTGCCTTTTATCATGGGATCTCAGGGCAGAGTACAAATAACATAAACAGTTGGAAACAATTACAGATGAAAACAATAAATAGTTTGTCAAAGGATAAAAACATATAAAATAAGCCAACAGTTTACAGTACTGGTAGGTTAAAAATCAATAAAAAATTAAAATCAGGTACAGTGGCCTTTGGTTTCCTCTGTGGTTTGGTTCCAGGACCCCCCCCCCCCCCAATGATACCAAAATCCATGGATGCTCAAGTCCTATTAAATAAAATAAGATACTACTACTACTACTACAACTACAACTACTACTACTACTACAGAGGGGCCATGGCATTCCCTGGGATTTGGTTCCAGGACCCTCTGTGGATAACAAGATCAGTGGATGCTCAAGTCCCATTAAATATGATCAAATATTATTATTATTATTATTATTATTATTATTATTATTATTAATTACAGTGGGCCCTTGGTATCCTCTGGGGTTTGGTTCCAAGACCCCACATGGTGTCCCTTCTCCAAAATGGCAAAATTAATGTTTGCTTTTTGGAAATTATATATATATATATATATTTCAATATTGTTATGCTTGAATGCTTGAATCTGTGGATAAAGAATCCGTGGATAAGGAGGGCTGACTGTATATGTGCATTTCAAAATAAATTAGGGCCCAAAGTCTTTAATGCAATGGGACCTGTGAAGGCGGGCATTCCTCAGTTGGGGTGCCACAGCTGAGAAGCCCCCTCTTATGTCCTCCTAGACAACATTACTCCCACTGAAGCAACAGAGTGGAGGGCTCCTTCTACAGACCCCAGTTCTAAGGGCAGGGATATATAGGGAAAGGTGCTGCTTCAGTAGTCAGGGCTCCAAGCCTATCTCCTGTCCTGCTCAGTTCTTGCAAATTTGGGGAAGTGGCTTCCTTTGCCACACTACAGACTGAATGCTGTTTGACTTTAACTGTCATCCTTCTATCCTATAGAATTCTAGGACTTCTAATTTGCATTAGCACCAGGGCTGTCTGAGAGCTCACCACACTACAGATCCCATGGTTCCATAGAATTGAGCCATGAAAGTTAAAGCAATGTGAAACTGCATTAGTTCTGAAGTGCAGATGCAGCCCTTGCTTTAGTCCATCTACCTTCTTTTTCCTACTGCCTCTCACTTTTCCCTTGGAGGTTGGAGGCAGCCTTCACAGTAAATAATTGCGGGAGATCTTGCCAAGAACAATATTTTCTTTCAATTGTTTCTTGCTTCTTCTCACTGTAATGAAAAGTACTTTGGGTTGGCTTGATTTGGAATGAGGAAATCAAGACCTACAGAGCAGTAATCCATAAAAGTATCTTTGGCTTATTATGTCTCTTGACCAAAAAAAGACTTATTTATTTTGCTTAGAGAAGCGAGGCTTAATGCAACCTTCACTTTTTGAAGGGACAAAGTTTGGGAAACATAGCCAGGGGTAGCCATATTGGCCATGTAGCAAAGTGCAATAACATTCACAGTCTACAAAACAGTGATGCTTATATTGGAACAACCAAATGCAAGACTGTTGCAAGCTTTCAAACCTTCACTGGCTTCTTCATCTTTGCCTGATGAAGAAGCCAGTGAAGCTTTGAAAGCTTGCAATGTGTATTTCTTTTGCATTTGGTTGATCCAATAAAGGTGTCATTGTTTTGTGGCTTTGGGTTGTTAAAGTTTGGGAAGTTTGGAAAAGTTACTTTTTGGAGTTCAACTCCTAGCTTCCCCTCAGCCACCATGACTATTATTATTATTATTAAGCTTTATTCATAAAATGTTGTAAATTTACACAGCACTGTACATACAATCAAGAAAAATAGATAAAATAAACCTGCCTATGGCGTACATTGTACAAAAATAAACATAATACATATTAATACATCTTAACATTCAAACAATAAAATATAATAGACAGCAAATTAAAATAATATTGGAGTAGGAACTTTTATCCAAAAACAGGTAATTTCCCCAAGCTCTCAGTGCTGGTTTGGGCATCTTGTTTAATGCCAATTTAAAGTTTTTCCTAAAGCCTACGGTTGCCTATTTGGTGGTGACCATCAGTCTCACCTGGGCAGGCCTTAGGCTGCAGAGTAGACAATGATGTCTCATTTGCATCTCTTGCAACCACGATGCATTGCACAGAAGCAAGCCCAAAAACTCATTGATTTTGGTCATTTTATGTTAAAACCAAGAGTATGATTCAGAAAAAGAGTAGTGGGGAAGGGATTAGAGCACGTTTTTCATTGCTACCTGTTGGAAAGTGTTTGGGCTCAGTGCCACCATAAGATGAAGGGCAGTCGCTCCTGATCTGGCTCTTTGCCTCTGCATTGCAATTTATACTCTGGTTTCTCTTCAGATCGTATAAATCTTTCGCCTTTTACTAAAGATTTCCGTGGAGAGGAACATTTATGAGTTTTTACCTAATTTTTTGAGGCTCTGCTCATGCAGAGCTGTCTTGGCTTTGGTAAAAAATAGAGTTGATGAGAACTTTCCTTTTGTACTTGCAAGGCTGAAAAAGTAGAATTGATGGCATTCGAGATAGAACTTCTTTCTGGACTTGCAAGACTGAACTTCTTTGGATGTTTTCCAAAGATGTTTTCCCCTTCTAAATGCAGGGTGACCAGATGTCCTCCTTTTCCAAGATGTGCCCTACGTTTCAGCCTTCTGTCCCAGAGGAATTCCAAAATGTCTTGTATTTTGAGCATGACTAAGAAGCATGAATTTATATATTGGAGTGTTTTTAGCTTTTATTCTGTAACATCCCATGTGTTTTTTGAATGTCCTACATTTTGTAGTGCTTGCCCTTCTTTGCAGTTATGACATCCGGTGACCCTGTTCAAATGTTTATAAAGAAGAGTAAGGGAAAGCCAGCATGGTGTAGTGATCTGAGCATTGCACTATGACTCTGGAGACTAAGGTTCAAATCTCTGGAGTTATTGTCATTGAGTCATTGTACTATGACTCTGGAGACTAGAGTTCCTGCATGGCAGGGGGTTGGACTGGATGGTCCTCGTGGTCTCTTCCAGTTTTATAATTGTATGATCCTAAGTCACACTCAGCCTCAGGATACCCCCTCCGAAGAAACCTGCCAGAAAATCTCATGATAGGTTCCCCTTAGGGTCTTGGAAATGACTTGAATAAATATCATGAGGTGGCTTGGGTGGATACCATGGTTTTAGTGTGGTTTTAATATCTGTAATTTTATACTGTTTTTAGATTACATTTTAATTAGAATCATAATTTTAATGAAAATCATGGCCCTTGTGGTTTTTATTATATTATGTTATTAGATTTTATTTGTGAGCTGCCTTGGGTCCTTTTGGGGAGAAAGATGGGATAGAAACCAAATAAAATAAAAAAAAAATAGGCACACAACAACAACAACAGGAATGCCAGCCTGCTGTAGAGGTTTTGTTCCTGCTAAAACTAATTTTGTATTAAACAGCTAAAGGATATTTTCTTCATCCCATAGTACAGTCGTCTCTTCACACCTGTGCCTGTGACTTTTGTGGATTTGATTATTCATGAATTTGATTAATTTGTTCACTCTAGGAATGTCTAGGTCCTCCAGTGCAACTCTATGTCAATGTCCTCACCAGAAGTCACATTGGAAGACCTAGAAATTCTTAGAATTAACAAATTAATCAAATCCATGAATATTCAGAAACCCATAGGTTTGCTTTAGGGTTGTCATAAGTCAGAAATTCCTTTGAAGGCACGCAAAAACAACAAAGGGTATCATGACTCAGGATGCTACTTTTCAGCAGTTGCCCTCTCATCTTGCTATCTGTAGAGATTGTCCGTTCTTCCCCACAACAGGATGGTCAATAATTGAGGCTCTATTTGTTACTGTGTGCCTTCAAGTGGTTTCTAACTTACGGGGACCCTAAGAAGAAACTATCAGGGGGTTTCCTGGCAAGATTTGTTCAAAGGGCGGATTGCTTTTGCCTTTCTGTGAGGCTGAGAGAATGTTCCTTGCTCAAGGTCACTGAGTGGGTTTCCATAGGCAAGTGGATATTCAAATACAACCAATGACACTACTTTTCTGCAATGGTGGGAATACCTTGGGATGAAGAAACTGTCCTGTGGATCTCTAATATAAATTAATTTTTACAGGAACAAAACTTGGGACTATTGGAGACATCCCCCCCCCACCCCCCTTGAAGGGAATCTATGTTGTTGAGCTACCAGTATTTGGAGAAAGGGTGAAATACAAATTAAATAAAAATAATAATAAAATGAGGGGGTGGAGATGCTGTCTGCCTTGCTGGCCGGCGTAGTAAAATACTTTTGGCTGGCCTTCATGGGAAAGAGTAGACAGGGCCTTCTTGGTGGCTGCACCCAGATTCTGGGACACCTTTTCTAGGAATGCTACAATGTCCCTCTCCTTGCTGTCCTTCCATTGCTAGATAATAAAGATTTTAATTCCAGCAGACTTTCGGGAACTCAATATCTTTAAAAGTGAGGGTTTTTAACAGAGTGCTGTTTTTCATTATATTATTTTTAAACAGCTTTTTTCTTATTTTAATGGTATATTTTCTATTTTTTTAAAAAAGTTATTGATACTTTAATTCCATTGTAATGGTAATCTTTTGTATGATTTCAGCTTGTATTTGTCCTAGTTTGTGGGGGTGTGGGATGAGAAGGAGGAGGATATAATTCACCTTGTCAGCTACCAGTAGGATCATGGAACCCTGTAGCATTGACAGACTGAATGATTTCTCTCTTCCAGGGATCTGCGCTTCAACCATATCAGAGAAATCCAACCTGGAGCTTTCAGGAATCTGAAGAACCTCAACACGCTGTAAGTCAATGGTCCATAGAGATATCTACACTGTACATATGAGGGGATATCGTAAAGTTTTAATTATCACCTTTAAAATTTTTGACAGAAAGTTTGTTTTGATTTGTAGTTGTTAACACACCTCTATGTAGTCACCATCCAGATTTACACATTTTTCCTAGGGTTTCTTGACCCTCCAAATACCGTTATTGTAGAAATCTGCAGATTGCGCCTTATGAGGATTTTATACTTTAGTCACGTCTGGCACAACCTGTCACAAAAATAAAGGACACAATGACCTGATTTTCTCAACATCATCACTTAGGGACCAATGATGATATTGACAAAATTTTATCAATATACCATAATAACATATGGGTAATTTATTACTTTACAATACCCCCTTGTAAGGTGCAATCTGCAGACATCTACAATATCAGGTATTTGGAGGGTCAAGAAACGCTGAGGAAAATGTGTAAATCTGGATGGTGACTACATAGAGATAAGTTAACAACTACAAATCAAAACAAACCTTCTGTCAATTTTTTTAAAAGGTGATAATTAAAACTTTACAATACCCCCTCATATATAGCAGGTTTGATAGCATCTTAATTGTCATAGATTCATTATATGGAATTATGGGATCTGTGGTTTGAAAGTTCGTCAGAAAGTTCTTCCTGAGATTTAGGTGGAATCTCTTTTCCATAATTTACATCCGTTGCTCTGTGTTCTTGACTTTGGAGCAGAAGAAAGCAAGATTGCTCCATCCTCAATATGATAAACCTTCAGATATTGAGACATGGCTATCATGCCACCCTTAACCTTCTCTTCTTCAGGCTAAACATACCCAACTCCATCCAGATTGTCTAAAAGCCCACTTGGGAATCCATCAAGCACTAATTAAGACCCTTTGCTGTTCTTAACTGCTTCTGCACTCTTGTATTTTATCCAGCATCTTCCCTAAGCTGCAGAAAAGGAGATACTGATTAAATTTGTCCGGTGGACTGCTTGATCCACAAGCTTGGCAAGAGTCTCCTTGCAAAGGATGGTCTCACTAGCTTGGCTTGCAGACAGAGGGTAGGTTCAGTAAGAGTCTGCTGGATGTTCTTCAAGCCAGCTTTATTTGTTTTTTGGCTCAAACTGTACAAGCAGTATCACCTGCTCCATCATTTTTGGCCAGATCTGCATTTGTCTTGGATCCCAGCTTTTAACAGCTCATGTGCTTGGCTTCAGACTTTGTTGGAACCTGTGAACACTTGGTATTTTGGGGTCCTTTCAGGATACAACAGCGGGTGCATACCCAAGATGCTCTTGCTTTTAGTCTTGGTCTCATTGCATTTAGTTGGGAGAAAGGGGAATTAACTGATATTGTTCAAGGATAGAGAACAATTTCTTGTCAAGATTGTGTGACTCAGCAACAATGTTAACATGTTGGAGGTGAATGAACACAGGACTAGTGGGAGGTAGACCCATAGCTAAAACTATGTAGGACTCAAATTTGCAGATGACACCAAATTAGGAGGAGTAGCTAATACCCCAGAGGACAGGATCAAAATTCAAAATGACTTGAATAGACTAGAAAGCTGGGCCAAAGCTAACAAAATGAAATTCAACACAGAGAAATGTAAAGTACTGCACTTAGGATGGAAAAATGAAATGCACAGATATAAGATGGGGGACACCTGGCTGAACGAGACCACATGTGAAAGGGATCTAGGAGTCCAAGTAGACCACAAGTTGAACATGAGTAAGGTGTTATCTGTATGCAGATGATGGTCAGATCTGTCACTCCTTTCCACCTATTACTAAGGAGGCTGTCCAGACCTTGAACTGGTGCTTGGTCGCTGTGTCGGACTGGATGCGGGACGTAGGGGCAGATGCATTTGGACAAGTAAGCTGGGCCAGAACCGTATAGAGCTTTAACGGTCAAAACCAGCACTTGGAATTGAGCTCAGAAATGGACCGGTAGCCAATGGAGCTGACATAACAGGGGGGTAGTATGCTCCCTGTATGAAGTTCCAGTTATTAGTCTGGCTGCCATCCATTGGACTAGTTGAAGTTTCCGAACCGTCTTCAAAGGCAGCTCCACTTAGAGTGCGTTGCAGTAATCTCTTCGAGATGTGACCAGAGCGTGGACCACCGTCGCCAGATCAGACTTCCCAAGGTACAGGCGCAGCTGGCGCACGAGTCTTAACTGTGCCAAAGCTCCCCTGGCCACCGCCGAAACCTGGGGTTCCAGACTCAGTGATGAGTCCAGGATCACTCCCAAGCTGCGAACCTGCACCTTCAGGGGGAGTGTAACCCCATCAAGCACAGGCAGTAATCCTATGCCCTGTTCGGTCTTTCGACTGACTAGGAGGGCCTCTGTCTTGTCTGGATTAAGTTTCAGTTCTGCATCCCTAGTTCTAACCCTGAACGCCCTCCATAGCTCAGCCAAAGCACTTGTCTTGCAAGGGGATTCTGAAGGTTGCAGTTTTGACAAGTAGCATTTCCAAACTCTGGTCTGATCAGACCAAACCAGTCAAGAGCTTTCTACCAATGGCAGAAACCAGAGTCTTGCCTGTGCTTAAATAAATAAATGGCAGGGTAACAGGACGAGTAAGGAGGCAGGGAAATGGGGGTAGAATAGCATAGGATAGTGTTAAGTTCTGTCCTCCATCCTAAATAAAATAAAATAAAATAAATAAACTTCCCATGCTTAGTGTTAGAACTTGACATTTTCTGCCTAATTTGGGATGGGGAGCCTTTGATCCTCCAGATGTTTTGGACTTCAGTTCCCAGAAGGCCCAGCCAACTTGGTCAAAGTCAGAAATGATAGATGTTGCATGGCCTTGAGCCTTTCTTGGATGAAAACTGAGACACATGGGGCCAAGCAACATCAAAGTGTGGGTCAAGGTGACAAAAGTTATTATTAATGAGGAAGACTAGCAGCATTTCTCTGGGGCTTTGGTGATGGTGGGGGGCAGTCTTTCTCAGCCCTATCTGCTGAACTTGGAGAACCTTCTGTAAATGAAGCATGGCCTGTACCAAAGATACCTGTTTTTGTTGATTTACTAGGGAGTAAGGACCATTGACAGCATTTGTCTGAATGTTGCATTAGGACTCTGGAAGAGCAGAGTTTAGATTTGTGCTCAGGCATGGTAAACCACTGGAGGATCTTGGACAAGTCACATTATCTCAGCCTTATAGGAAGCCATGGCACCTTGTAGACTAACTGATCTTTTAGCACCTTTTAGACTAACTGAAAGAAAGAAGCTAGTAGAATAGCATTTGTTGACTTCAGTCTACTTTCAGTAGATTCTATGGAGTTTATCAGACAGGAGGAATTTCTCTTTATTTCAAATGGAGCCAATTGGAGCCAATTTGAATTCACGTGAATTGGCTAGTTTAGCGAATTTATGTGAATTCCAATTGCGTTCGGAATGCGTTCAGGATGACTTCCCATTACCTGAAAATGACTGCCCATTGCCCAAAATTGCGTGAGATGCTTAAAACGCAATAACGAGAACCCCCATGATTGCATTCGGATTGCCATTAGATTATACAGTGGTCCCCCGGGTTACGAAGGTAATCCGTTCCAGGATTACCTTCGTATCCCGGAAGTCGTTCGTTACCCGGGGGACTACTTTAACCAACGGACAGCGCGCCGGAAGCGCGCTGTTTTAAAGTGTACGGGTTGCGAATTTTTTTCGCAACCCAGGGTTTTTTTCGTTGGCCGGGGGCTTTTTTTCACTCCCGGCGGTTTCAGGTCCCGGGGATTTCGTTCCCTGGGGGATTCGGATCCCGGGGGACCACTGTACTTCCAATTTCCGTTGTCTGATAAACGCTCAAGAAAGCTCATGCTACCAATTTCTTTCTTTCAGATAGTCTCAAAGATGCTACAAGATCCTTTTGCATACTGGTTTTCCAGACTCTTTGTACATCTCTAAATAGTCCCTGCAGACCATTTCCCAGATAAAAACAAGGACACTTGACCAAAAAAAAAAAAAATCTGCGGCATGTCAAGAGGGCAAAAATTATTAATGAGAAAGTAAAGACAAGCTAGCAGTCGAGGCAGCAATCGATTGTTTTTTGCTTGTGGGAAGTGGACAGGATTCTGTCCTTTCCTCCACCTCCCCACACTCCTGGGTTAGTTGAGTGCAAACTATTTTTGCACCTTGACCTCACTTTGCAATAACAGAAGTAAGCTGAAGAGAAAGTGGGAGACCGTGAGAGAAATGAAGGCACTTTAAAAGCTGCTTTAAAGGAGGATGATAGAAGGTTAATTGGGATAGTTTCTACCAAATTGGAACACTTGGAGGGGATCTAGGTTGCTGCCACACTGCAGAGTTAAAGCAGTTTGCTACAGCTTAAACTGTCATGGCTCCATCCTATGGAATCTTGGGATTTGTGGTTTGATGTAGCACCAAAACTCTTTGACAGAGAAGGTTAAATATATTGCAGAACTTTAAACCCCAGAATTCCATAGCATTGAGCCACAGCAGTTAAAGCGGTGTTGAACTGTATTAATTCTGCAGTGCAGAAGCAGCCTGAGTTGTCCACAACATCCACAAAGTTGCAGCCAGAAGTCCCTGTGACTTTGACAGAAATTCTACTTCTTTAAAAGATGTATTTCCCACATTTCTTTCTTTCTTTCTTTCTCTTCTCAGAGTGCCTTTTAAAACAGAGGAAAAATAATAACTATAATTCCATATATTTTAATGAGTTGGAAGACAGAAGCAGTTGTAAAACCAATTAAAACAGGAGAGCAATTCAATTAGAACAGAGATTTAAAAGGCCAGATTAAAATGATTAAAAAAAGAAAACCTGGATAAACAAAAAGGATTGGGTGAAAGGAGGTTGTTCCAAGGACATTTGCATGGCTAAGCCAAGAATGTTATCACTGTCTCTGTTTGCACAATCCCATAATGTGAATGTTGATGACAATGGCGGGTTGCAATTTTCACTGCCTATTAAACCCTCTGTGTCGGAACAGATGAGTAATTGTGAAGTCAAGGGCTTTGAAGGCTGGCATCCATAGTTTTTTGTGGGTTTTTCAAGCCATGAGGCCATGTTCTGGAAGAGTTTATTCCTGACATTTCCCCAGCATCTGTGGTTGGCATCTGACATGTTGATGTCAGCCACAGATGCTGGTGAAACATCAGGAATAAACTCTTCTAGAACATGGCCACATAGCCCAAAAAACCCACTAAAAACTATAAATGGGTAATTGTTTTTTGCCACAATCTAATTGCAAACCATCTCAGATCCTGACTGGTCCTCTTTGGCTTTATTGATTTGCTTTGTTTATGGTTGTCATAGCAGCTTATCCTGTGCCTTCCCCTGGGAAGGTCATTGTAAATCTTTGCAACAGAAGGAGTAAGCATGGTTCAGACTGTGGTCTGGAAAAGGCTTCAAAATATAGGAAACCATTTAATGAGACTCCTGGTCTATTCAGCCCAGTATTGTTTACAGCGGTTGGGAAGGGCTCTCTGGGGTTTCAGGTGGGATTCTTTCCCAGCCCTATCTGTGGCACCAGACCAGAGGCTGAAGTGCAAAACCTTCTGCAAGCAAAATGTGGACCCTACCAAAGAGACCTGTTTTCCTGAATGGGGAGTAAGTACCATTGCCACCATGGTGTCATGGTCTGAATGTTGGAGATCTCAGGCATGGAGGCTTCTTGTGCAAATAATATTTTCTCAGACTTAAAGGAAGCTATGGCAAACCTCCGATGCATCTACACTGCAGAATTAAAGAAGTTTGACACTGCTTTAACTGCCATGACTCAACACTATGGAATTTGGGAAATTGTAGTTTTGTGACCTATTTAGCCTTCCCTGACAGAGAGCTCTGGTGCCTCAGCTAACTTCAAATTGCAGGATTCCATACAATGGAGCCATGACAGTTAAAGCAGTGTCAAACAGCATTAATTCTGGAGTGTGGCAGCAACTCTCCTCTGACTAAATCATTCCAAGCCCTAGGAATAGACTACTTCCGTGGGTGGTTGACTCTCCATCTTTGGAGATCCTTAAAGAAATGTTGGAAAAATGAATTCGGTAAACAGGAAAAAATACACAGGATTGCACAATCAGTCATTAATTATGAAGACATTTCCCTAAAGCCTATTATTAGTCCCAACTAAAGTAGACCCACTGAAGCAATGGGGCTTACCTATGTGTTGACTCACCATTAAATCCGTGGGTCTCCTCTAGTTTGGAGTAACCAAAAGGAGTTAGGTTGTCATACCAATTTGTTACCTATTCTAATGGAGCAAGTGGTTCATGTCTGATAAAGACTTGTGTTTTGATCTAGCAACTTGGATTCTGTGAAACTTATCAATGCTCTACTGTGAGCATCCTATCTTGAAGTATATATACCACCTCAAGCAATTTGGAAGAAGTGTGAGATGTTTGTCATTTGTTGATAACAACAACAGCAAATGTTAAAATGAGAAGGCTTTCTCCGCTGTGATACCCCATAACTCTGGGGGCCTGGTTGACACCAAAGCTAGTTTCATTTCAGTGCCAGCTTCCTTTTTTTGTTGTTAACTGAAGTATTTTGGGGCCTAATGATTTTGCCTAGGTCTGTAAACATGCATGGGTTTACACTGTTTAACTTTTGTTTAATAGTTAAATTGTTTCTTATGCTTTTAGACTGTTTGAATACTTTATTAAAGATATAATTTTTTAAATTGTGTAACCTGACTTCATGGTAAGCCTCTCAGAAAGCAGGGCAAATTATACAAAGTAAATAACTAATAAATAATAATGGGGTTGCAAAATTGCCCGGGGTTAAACCCTCAACAGAGGTGGCTTCGGAAATGATTGAGAACATTGCAGACTTGTTCAAAACAAGCCAGGATTTTTATTTGCCAAGGGTTCAAAATAATGCCAAAAGATTAGCCTGGAATCCACTGCCTGGAGGCTTTTTCTCAAGAGCTATGGGACTAGAAAGGAATATTATGACAACGAATGTGAAAACAAGGCTGAAAGTGTACAGATTGCAAGCAGGATCTTGTTGGGTCAGTCCTGACCTTTCCCCTGCTGTTCTGCTCATTTAACTTCATTAGGACCATTGGCAGAAGTTTACCTGCAAGAGAGGGGCAAAATATGGG
This sequence comes from Urosaurus nigricauda, assembly GCA_034509955.1. Classification (NCBI taxonomy): domain Eukaryota; kingdom Metazoa; phylum Chordata; class Lepidosauria; order Squamata; family Phrynosomatidae; genus Urosaurus; species Urosaurus nigricauda. Next base: position 8,350,074 of record JAOEGL010000004.1, read on the forward strand.
TCTCACCAGGTAATAATTCTGCCCCACCAATGAACTTTTCCCTCACTTCCCAAATTTCTAGCATTGCAGTAAGTTAAACTTCAGTTGAGCACTTGGAAATACTAAAGGCACTGAAAAGAGGCAGGTGAAGTGACCAAAGATATGCTAACACAGCAAATAAGAGAGTTCTAGTTGTAAACAATTTTCCAGTGTCATTCTAGCAATGCTAGAAATTTGGGGACTGAAGAATAATTTTATAAGGGCACAAAATTCCTGAAGGTAGTGCCATAACTATCATCCTAATGGAGCTTGTTGGACTTCCAATCCTGAGAGTTTCCCACTCCCTAGAAAGGAGAATACTTTCCAAATACCATTGCAATCCTGTTTTGGTGCAGGTACCCTGTTTTCAGAAAAAAAAGCTTAACATGCACATTAGTCTAAGGATGCAACTAAATGGAACAAAAAGGAGACACATGACATCAATCTATTGCTTTCTTCCACCTTTTCTCCCCCCCCCCTCAACAGACTTTTGAACAACAATCAAATAAAGCACATTGTACGAGGGTCATTTCAAGAGCTTGAGAACCTAAAATACCTGTGAGTAACTTTTTCTCTTTAAGATTCAATATGCTATAATTCACAAAATGTTTGTAACAAAATATTGCTGGAATACAGTGTCAAATCGCACATGGTTGTTTTTGAAATGTGTGTGTGTGTGTGTGTGTGTGGTGGTGGTGGTTGTCAACTGCCATCAAGTTGACTTTGACTTATGGCAACCCTATCAATGAGAGACCTCCAAGTCACCCTATCATCAACAGCTCTGCTCAGGTATTGCAGACTCAGGACTGTGGCTTCTTTAATTGAGTCTATCCATTTGGAAAATAGTTCTACCTACCTACCCACCTGCCTATCTTCTATTTATTAATCTATCTATTTACCTATCCATCCGTCATCTACCCATCTACCCACCCATCCATCTACTCATCCATCCATCTATATATACATATCACCCTGAGATTCCTCCCCTTCACCATGAAGACCAAGGAAGAGGACAAAAGCCTTGAAACTCAGGGACAGGCCCTGGCATCTGGAAAGTTTATGTATAAGTGTAACTTTTTTAATCTGAAAAAGGCTATCAGAAAAAGAGTTAACAATGCCCACAATCATAAGCATTCACCCCCAGGCAACACCTCAGCCAACTGCCTGGGTGGGCCCCTTCTCTAATTCTGCTTCTATTGTAGTTGCAATAGCCAGGGCTGGATTATTTAATTGGTGCGATTGCTCCAGGCTTCTCACTGTCTAGGGCCCTGATCCTGAAAGAAAAATGTGTTTTGCTGACATCTTCTCCTTCCACAGCCATTTCTGAATCTCCTGATGTTTGTGTTATCTCCTGTGCTTTGTGTTTTACTTGAGTGATTGAATCAAAAGGCATGGGATTAGTCTCTGGAGCTGAAGAACTGAAAATGGGTTCCCCCAAATGGAAGATGGTTATGCTGCTGCCCATTGTACTTTGAATGTATATAGGTATTTATATAATCTCCATACCACAGCTCCTAGAAGAGCTCACATATTTGCAGAGAAGGGGCCCTAGTTTTGGAATGATTCCAGAGCCCCAAGCATTTTGATCTAGCCTTGGCAATTGCACAAAAGGCTTTGGGACCTAGAGTCCTTCAGATATGTTGACCAGCCTACAGTTCCCAGAATCCCACAGTCAGCACATTTGGAAGGCACTAGGCTGGGGAAGGCTGCCAAAGAGCAATGCTATGCCAGGAGTTTATCACACAAAGGGAATTGGAAGTATAATCCAATGGCAATCTGAATGCAATCATGGGGTTTCGTGTGATTGCGTGAAAGCTGATCACACACATTTTCGGGCAAAGGGAAGTCCTTCCGAAAGCAATCGTGGGGTTTCGCGTGATTGCATGAGAAACTATCACACACAATTTTGAGCACTGGGAGGCAATTTCGGGCAGTTCTGAACGCAATGCAGTGTCAATACGCAATCAAGTAAATTCGCTGAACTAGCGATTTTACTCAATTCCAAACTGGCCTCACTTCCATTTCTTTAGAAATTGAGAGAAATTCCTTCCATGTGATAAACTCCTCAGTGTGGAAAATCACAGCTGCCAGGTACTCATCAGAGATGCATCACAACACCCCCATGCTCCTTTTGCAGTAGCCCATCTGAGGCTGTAAAGAGCTAAAATAAAGAGAACAAGGAGGTGGAGGCAGCAGAATGCTCATCAGATGTGACCCTAGAAGTGTGATTCATTTGCATCTCTTCCGCCCTTGCATAAGCTCTCAATGTGCTTTGGACTTCTTGGTTTTGTTTTTATAGTCATTTCTGGAAGGGGTGAGTCAATTAATGGCCATCTGTCAATCCTTATTTGCAAGGGATGGATAGAAGAAACTAGAATAAGAAAGAGAATGTATGAACACTCAGCCCCACTTCTTGCGTTGAGGTGAAACTATATCATGTAGTAACAATACCAGTAGTACAGTAGTAGATTTCTCATTGAGGCCTGTGCTGTAGACATATTTGGCTAAAGCTGGGTATTCTGGCATTAGTAAAATAAGGAAGATTTTAAAACACACACACATCTGGAGAACTTTAGACACTGCAGTGGCAGGTGGGTTTCTTGTGACAGTTGCCTTCATTTTACAAAAAAGCATTTTTTAAAAAAAGTAATCTTCTTTCTCTCTCTTTGCAAAGCTACCTTTACAAGAATGAAATACAAAGCATCCAGCAACATGCCTTCAAGGGGCTCCATTCCCTGGAACAGCTGTAAGTTGGCCGAGTTTTGTGTTGGGAACAGCACAGAGAGACGGACGGAATTTAGCCTCTGGACTGTAGCCAGTCCCTGCTGAGACATCAACTGCAAACTGAAATCCTTTGAGAATCAGGATTGCAGTTGGTATACACCAGTGGGATGTGCACTCTTGCCTCAGCATGGAGTGCAGCAAGAGTGGACAGGGGGAGAGGGCAAGGTCTGAGGACCCTCCCCATCTTCTAGGGACCACACTCCACCATTTCCCCCAAAATAGAAGTGATGTTCTGGTCATTTCTGGGTTCTGTTTTTAAGTGTTGGTTTTTTGTTGGTTTTTTTGGAGGGGGGGGAGAGAGTTGTGCCTCCTGTAATGGAGAAAGAAAGTCCCTTGAGGTGACACAACTGCTAATCATAAAGGGCCTGAAATCCATGCTCCTAGACAAAATAAAGAGTTCCTTTCTGGTCTCAGGGATCTAGGAAAGTATGCACCTCTTCACAGATGATCTCATGCAGCACTGTAGCCAAGATCTAATCTCTTCCTAGCGTACATAATCAGTGACTTTGCTGATGATGTATCGGGGAGGAATGGCCCCAACAATCTCAGCGGCATGCTGTGTTTTTGGAAATAAACTCCAGAGGCCAAGGGATAAGCCACACAAGGTGTGATTTGTATTAAAACAATGCAGAACAAAGTATCTAACACATATGCCTGTTTTTGAAGAGTCACACTGCTGGCTGTAGCTCTAATGCAGGAGTAGGAATCATGCAGCCCCCCAAATGCTGTTGCACTGCAACCAGAGGCATAGCTATGTGGAGGTTGCAAAGTGAGGGCATTAGTCCCTCCCCCATAAGAATTCTGCCCCCAGGGAAATTTTCCTCCAGTTCTCAAATTGTTCAGCATTGCAGGAACTTAAAACTTCACTTGAGCATTTAGAAATACAATTTAAGCATCCAAAGACAAGGGGCAGACAGGTAACCAAAAGAATGCAAAGAAAGCAAATAGAGGAGTTCTAGGTGTGAACAATTTTTGCTTCCCATGTAATGCTATAAATGCAGGAAAAATTCATTGGGGAGATGGAGGCTGCTGTCATGGCTCCATCCTATGTAATCCTGGAATTTGTAGTTTGTTGTGGCACCAGAGGTCTCTGACAGGGAATGCTAAATAGCTCACAAAACTACAGATCCCAAAATGGAATAGCATTGAGCCATGGCAGTTAAAGCGGTGTCAAAGTGCATTAATTCTGCAGTGTACATGCAGCCAAAGTCTTATGTGGAGGGGCAATGATCCCATTTTGCTACCAGTAGCAACAAACCCAACTGCAACTCCCAACAGTTGGAATGGTGAAGAATTCTGAGAGTTGCAGTCCAACAAGATCAGAAGCAAATATGTTTGCCACATCTGCTTTAATAGATCTGGTGTCAGAGGAAATAAAGCAGGGCTTGGAAACATTACCAATGTTTCACCGATGAAGAGTGGGGCATATGAGGCTAAGTTACGAAGTTTATCGCATTCATTTTTCTCCCTGTATGGGGACGGGAAGAGAACGCTCGTGTGTGCGCATGACTGGGAAAGAACAGATTTTATCGCACACCAAAACATCCTCAAAAGAACCTCATTCCATTCCGTGCCGTGAAGCGTCCCCATTCAGTGCTGAGGTGCATCATTTTTTGTCCAACGGAAGTTTTCCATTGGACAAAAAATGATACGCCTCGGCACTGAATGGGGACACTTCGTGGCACAGAACAGAACGAGGACCTTTTGAGGACGTTTGGTGTGTGACAAAATCTGTTATTTCCCGGTCGCGCATGCACACGAGCCTCCTCTTCCCATCCCCATAATGGGGAGAAAAATGAATGGGATAAACTTCTACATCAGAGTGTAAACAACATGGCAAATATTATTAATGAGGAAGAACCCACAAGTGAGGAGATGCTGCAGCAGTTTGCTTTTACCTGAGCTTATTGAGAAGGGCAAGATTCTGCCCCCCTCTCCCCCTGCTGAGTGGAAAGTACCTATGCTTTGAATTCAATTTGCAGAAACTGAAGTAAGCTCAGGACAAAGAGGGAGGTTGACAAGAGGGGAGAAAAGCTGAAACATTTGAAAAGCAGCAGAGGGAAAGGGGGACAACAGAAAATGAATTGGGACTGTCTCTGCCAAGTCAGGACAATTGGAGGGTATGCATTACTATTTTGGACAACAGTTCCCAGACCTTCTTGACTTCATGGCCATACTGGCTAAGAATTTCTGGAAGCTCTGCTTATAAATAAATAAATAAATAAATAGTTTCCATGCTCTGAAATAAAAGGCTTGTCAGTTTTCAGTTTCTGAAAAAGGTTTAAATTCTTAGCTGATTGATGGATAGTGTCAGATGTATTTGGGTTCCAGTCTGTTATGATGGGTTTGCACATGAACGCACCAGCCTCTGTTTCCAGCCTACCCCTTCCCTCCATTTTCCCACAAAAGTAGAGAGCATTTGATATATCTCACTTTTTATGCCTTAAAGACACCACTTCTCCAGTGTTCACTGTGCTTGGTCACGTTGAATTTGCCATGCTTCATCATATATCCAGATAACAACCTGCTGTCTCTGGGCAACATGTGTAAACCAAAGAAGGAATTTTGATGGCTAGATTTTTCCCAGGCTGGAGCTATGATTTTCTAGGCCAAACCCACCTGTTGCTTCTGATTTCAGCTGGTCCCGTTTGTGCGGCTGTACTTGTCTATCTTTACAGTTGCTCATGTTAGCCACCAGCTCCATATGCTTTCATGAATTCATTCCTCATTCTCCATTGCACTGTACTATGAGTTCTGTAGTCTTAAGGAGTTATAACTAGCGGGCATCATTCACTTAGAGTTGCAATGCATCAAATCTGTAGAGAAGATGGGAAACTACTTGTTGCTCCTTTGTCACATCCTGGCTAAGGAGATTGTGATATACCGTAATTGAAATCAGAGCTGGTGTTCTTGGTCATTGGATGGTAGTGATGAACATGGGCATCAAAGAAACAAAACAGATTATAACATCCAGATAGAATCTGATGTGAAGAAGAGACACGAGTCTTAGAATGTGTTTTTAAAAGTTTTGTTGCAAGGATTTTACATGACACCCTATGAATACCAAAATCCATGGATGTTCAAGTCCCATTAAATACAATGGATTGTAAAATGGTGTCCCTTATATAAAATAGTAAAATTAAGATTTTGTTTTTGGGATTTATATATATATATTTGAATATTTTCAAACCATGGATGCTTGAATCCATGGATAAAAAATCTGTGGATACAGACGGCCAACTGTAATTCAACCGATGTAGCTTTCCCCCAGCAATGAGATGTGCTATTGGGAGAAAGTTTTCCTATTCCTGTCTGTCTCAGAGTTCTTCACATACCATCCATTGCTAAGGACTCTATCACATGAGATTACCAAAGCAGAATTACTGCAAGATAACTGTGTTTGTGGCTGTACCTTATCACAGAACAACGTGTCTGTCCTGCAGCTGCTTCATCTTCCATCCATTTCTGGAACGCTACTTTTCACTGACTCGCAAAACCCATTTATGCCTCCAAGTCATACTTCTTTTCCACTATTGATCCATGTATGATTAGTTCCTCCTGTTGAAATTCCGATATGCAGACAGTCACATGATGCAAGTGGATATGATTATGCTCCTCTCCTACTTGTTATTCCACAGTAGACAGTTTTTATTTTATTTTTTTCCAGCTTCTTCTCTCTTTTTAAAAAACTCAATCAATTGCTGTGACTGTGCAATTGAAAATACAATTCAAAAACAACAACAAAGACTGACAGGCATGGAAGCTGGGGTTATGAAGATCAGCAGGCACAAAACAGAGCCTGGGATGATAGCTGCACCATGGCACTTTTGGAGAGCTGTGTGATGTCTTACCAGACTGGTGTGATAAAGTCCTAAATCTTCCCAGATTCCTGATCACTGAGACACATTTATTTAAGGGTTATATCTGGAGGCATATTTCCATGGACAATTTACTTTGGGTATGTTGCAGCAAGAATGAGCTAGAATTATTATTATTTGATAACTAAAATGATAAACGATCATGGGACCCACTGGCTAATTTCAGATTCACTCACTGATCTGGGTGTACTTAATGCCCATACATACCGTGAAGGACCCATCCAAAATTACAACAAACATCCTCCTGAAAGGACAAATAGTTGTGTCTTGTCCTGGTTGTAATGCTCACAACACATACACCCTGGGGGAGAAAAAAACAGAAATGCACCACGGAGACAAATTGCACCTCTAGAAGTTTAGGGGGTGATTAGTTGCTTACATGGAATCCATCTACACCTGTTTTAGGCACACAGAAAAAGTGGATTTTAGAAACAGGTCTTGCTTGTGATACACAAAGGTCCTCCAGCATACAGTTAAAAGATTAATGAGTGTCAGTTTGTATGTGTTGTTTGTGTGTTGTTCTCTCTTCCAGTTATCTGCATTTTAACAACCTTGAAACTTTGGAACCAGATACTTTTAGTGACCTGCCCAAGCTGGAAAGACTGTAAGTTCTGACGTGATAGTTGTCAAGGAATTTCTATCTTTGGCCTGCATATTTTGTACTAAGTCCCAGCAGGTAGCAATGAACGATAGACAGACAGACAGATTTTGAATATATTTGCAAACAACAATGAACCATTCTTCCCCTCAAAATTAGTTAACACAGCTATCACAAATTTTAGCATATTTTCATCAAGTCCAGACGCTGCTGTGCTTTCCCATAGTAAAATATTGTGTCAAAAAGCAATATTCCAAAACTCCAACTGATTTATAGTATTTTGGGGGCTTTTGGTCTATGTGGCCATGTTCTAGAAGAGTTCCTTTCTGATGTTTTGCCAGCATCTGTGGCTGGCATATAAAAGATGCCAGCCACAGATGCTGGTGAAACATCAGAAAAGAACTCTTCTAGAACATGGCCACATAGGCCGAAAGCCCCACAAAAAACTATGGATGCCAGCCATGAAAGGTTTCAACTCCACATCCAACTGATTTATTGGTTACCCATGTATTGAAGTCAGAACCATATTGTTAAGGAGAAATGATGAGAACATTCTACAAAACCATCTGCCTTTATCTTTTTTTAATCATATTTTTTATTAAATTCCAACAAATAAGAGCAGTTACATCACATAGCATAGCGTTGTTTTAAACACATCCTTCCTTAAACTAACACTCCTCGGGTGTTTGTGTAATTTAACCAATTGTCTCTTATATCATTAAATTCATTTCTTTCTCCAAATGATTCCCTTCATCTTAACCCAGTACCTTTTATATCATATCATCGACAGTAAACGTATAAATGTTCCTAAATAATTAAATTATATGTATTACCGTATACACACACAACAGACTTCATTTCCCCTCTTCAATATAGGTTGAAACTGCATAATTTCCTTCTTTTCTTTGTATATATCTTAAAAACTGATCCCACGTGTCTTTAAATCCTTCCAGTGATTTTTGGATCACAATGTATGATCATTTGTCCATCTCCATGTAATCGTAAATTTTATTTAACCATTGCTCCATAGTTGGCAGATCTTCTCTTCTCCACATGCTCGCATCTGAAATTCTAGCTGCACTAATCATCATAAAGATAAGCTTACCCTGCTTCCTTTTTAATTGCTCATTATCTAACATGCTTAAAAGAAAGAGTTTAGGGTCCTTCTCCAAGTTATGTCCAAGAATCTCCCCACATTTCTCATGTATCTCCGTCCAATACCTGTGGGCTTGCCTACACCTCCACCAACAGTGGTAAAACATTCCATCCATTTCCCCACACTTCCAACACTTATTATTACATTTTTATTAATTTTCACCAATCTGTGGGGAGTCAAGTACCATCTAAATTGCATTTTTATTAGGTTCTCTTTTATTCCGCTATTAAGGTGTATATTTTATTCTTTTTCTCCAGTTTTTTTCCCACTGTGATAACTGAATATTTTGTCCTATGTCTTTTGCCCAATCTATCATACATTTTTAATAAGGTCTTGTTCCAGGCTTTCCTTCAACAGTAATACAACTTAGAAATTTCATGATCACCCTCTTCCTTAATTATTTTTTCAAACTCATCATCTCCTTTACCAATTCCTTGTAGCTTCGTATCTTGTACAAACCTCTCTTTTAATCTTCTATACAAAAACCAATTACATTTATAATTCTCATCAATTAATTCACTTTCTGTCTTAAGTGTAATATTTCATTATCTATTTTTGAGATGTCTTTATATGTAGGCCATTGAATACATGACATCTCTCTCTCTTTTTTTAAAGCTTCATTAATTGAAGTCCATAAAGGAATTTTAGGACATCATCTATTTCTCACCTTATTCCATATTTTCAACAAGGATTTCCTAATAAAATGATTATTAAAATCCTGATTGACCTTGTGTTTTTCATACAGAAGATAACCATGCAAACCGTAGATCAAACCAGCAGATTCTAAATTCAAAGTCTTCAATTCCTTTAGTCTAATCCAGTCCAAAATCCAGCTCATAGTTGAAGCTTGGTAGTATAAACTCAAATTCGGGGGTGCAATACCACCCATATCACAAGAGTCAGTCAGTAGTCTAGTTTTTATTCTAGGTTTTCTACCAGACCAAATAAATTTGGTCAATTCTCTATTCTATTTCAAGAAGGGAGACTCATTTGTTATCACTGGTAAATTCTGAAAAAGGTACATAAACTTGGGTAAGATTGCCATTTTTATTGCAGATATCCTGCCTATCCAGGATAAGTTCAAGCTGGTCCAATGTCTCATGTCTTTTTTAATATCTTTCCATATTTTCTTATAGTTGTTCTGAAATAAATTAGTATTCTTTGTGGTAATTGTAATACCAAGATAACAGATTTTCTTCACTATTTGAAACCCCAATTTCTCACTGATTTCTTTTTGTATTTTTTCGGAAATGTTCATAGTCATGATTTGCATCTTATTGTTGTTAATTCGAAAGCCAGATACCTTCCCATAGTCCAAAAGAATTTTCAACAATATTTCTAGACTCTCTAATGGATTTGATAGAGAAATATTTAGATCATCCGCGAAGGCGTTGATTTTATATTCTCAGCCTTTTATTTTAACCCCTTCCACTTTCTTTTCTTCTCTAATTTTCATAAGTAGAACCATCTGCCTTTATCAAGGTACTGCAGGATGATGTTTCCAGCCTCCTCCTGAAATGATATCTAATGCAATAGTCAATGCTTGTTGCACAAGAGATTGCTGTTGGGAGGGGAATGGAAACGCTATCCTGCTATGCTCTCAAAAGGGCGCCCTCCCGGTACCTGTTTTTCCACCGGAGGAAACCGCGCAGCTTCCCGCCAGCAGAAAAAGAACCTGCAAAAAGCAGGTTCTTTTAAAACCGCAGCGGTGTACCACTGTGGCGTAATAAGTGTGCCACTGGCACACTTATTACTTAAGTGCCGCACCGCACCGTGTGGATGCCATGTGGCACTTATGTAAAAATGGCTGCGCATAACAGGGGCACCTTAAAGGGCTGGTCTGTACCAGCCCTAGAAGAACAGACCTCCATTGCTCAGTGCAGCTGCGGACTGTTAAAAATGGTTTGGGGAACTGGATCAGGAGACAATGTATGTATGTGTTGTGTGCCTTCAAGTCATTTCTAACTTATGGTAACCCTAAGGTGAAACTATCATGGGGTTTTCTTGGCAGGATTTGTTAAGAGGAGGCTTGCCATTGTCTTCCCCTGAAGCTGAGTGCATGTGACTTGCCCAAGCTCACACAGTGGGTTTCATGGCAGAGCTGGGAACTGAACTCTGATCTCCAGAGTTGTAGTCAAACAGTCAAACTGGTACGCCATGCAGAAGACAATACGTAGCTACAAATACTCAACTGTATCTGTGATGTACAATCTTAGACATCTATTTTTTATTATTATTATTGAAACAGAAAGTTATTTGACCAGAGTTCAGATGGGTCTGGCAGCCAGCTAGGGCTCACTAACTGCAATCCTGTTTTAAATCTTTACTTTGTCAGTGAAAAATCAGCTTCTATCTTTGAGTATCTTGGAAGATGGCCTTAACAAATTCTAACTAATGTTCTGGTGTTCCTCATTATCCCCAATGCAGCTTCTTGCATAACAACAGGATTTCCCGAATCCAGCCAGGAGCCATCGCCCGAGTGGAATCTCTGAAACGCTTGTAAGTGGATAACAGCTGTTGCAAAGGACAACTAATTATTACTTCCTCTATCAAATGTCTGGAATGGATGCTGAAGCAGATCCAGCTGCAGCAGCTGCTTGGAGGTACCTGTGGTGTTTTGCTAACCCTGGGACCTCACTGTCCTGTATGATATGGCAAGCCTTAACCTCATCAACAGGCCTCAGCCACCCAAGTGGATTTCTTCATCCTTGGGAGAGGGGATCTAGTACCTCTAGGGGCCCTCCTGTAATATTGCATTATCCCTTTGGATAAGCAACAGCAGGAGGTCCCACTTTCAATATCCTGCACCTCTAGATTTCCCAGGTCATGGCCAACAGCTAGTATACTAAGACAAAAGAACCACAAAACCACTGATAAGGCAATGCTGCAACTGATGTAACAGATATAAACATGTTACTGATAAACAATAATATTGCTGATATACAATATACAACGGTAAACATTAAACAACACTTTACAAAAGTTGCTACAAGTGACATAAATGCTATGCAAGATAAACTAGCTAATGTCTAGTTTATCTTGTATGGTGTTTATGTCATTTATAGTAACTTTGGTAGAGAGTTGTTGCAAAGGATGTTATACATATTGTATATCAGCAATATTATTGTTTATCAATAACATGCTTGTACCAATTGCTTTAGTTTCAACAGAGCTAGTAAAGTCTTTCTGGATCTTATGGAGAGAATTAGAAGTGAATATTGCAAACACAATAACGACTTCATACCTTCCAATATATCATCAATGAAAACTGGGACATGACCAGGTTCTTCTGGCGTGTCACCCAATGCAGTCTGCACCCTCCCCCCCCCATGATGGTACTGGCTGTAGTCCAACAAATCTGAAGACCTCCAGGTTAGAGAAGGCCAATATGGATCATTCTGGGTTCAATCCAATGGTCTTACTCAGCATAATACAGAATGTTAGCTTTCTGTTCCTACATACCTACCAAGAAGTGTTGAGCAAATGTGATATCCCTTCCTCACTCTTCTTGATTTTATTTCTTCTTCCAAGGCGACTGGACTCCAATGCACTGCTGTGTGACTGTGATCTGATATGGCTGGCAGAACTGCTAAATAAATATGCCATCCAAGGCAATGCCCAGACCGCTGCTACCTGTGAGAACCCAAGGGAGCTGCAAGGTCGTTCCATTGTCAGCCTGACCACTCAGGAATTTCACTGTGGTAAGCCTCTTGCAAATAAGGCCAGAAAACTGATTTTATTTTATTGTATCATGTGCAGTTGTCATATCTATGAAACATCGTCCATACCTCCAACATTGCACAGATGAAAACCAGGACATTGTAGCCAAGCAACATCAGAATATGGTCTTGTTGGCAAACATTATTAATGGGCAGGACATTTGTCACAGTTTTCATTTGTGAAACGCTGGGTGGTATGGAAATTACATGAGAATCTCTAGTGTATTTAATGTTTCTGAAGTGACCCCATCAGTGTGAGAGAAGTGAAATCAAGAATCTTGCTTATAAAACTGTATCTGGTGGGTCTATCATTACTTACTGGTATAGTATATTATTTAATAATCAGCCAGCATAGTTACTGGTGTGAGTCTATAGGCCAGAAGTCGAGAAGTTGTGAAAAATATTTGTTCACACCTCAGCAGAGCAAACATGGGAGAGTACAGAGTAGGAGTCAGACTTACAGTACCAAGTCCAGATACCCAAAGCTCCTTCTGCTCTTAAGCAAGGCATCATTCATGGTATGTTTCAGAGAGTCCTCGCATCACAACTGAGCCACAGGATGTGGACGTCACAGTGGGCAACACCGTTTATTTCATCTGCAGGGCAGAAGGTAACCCAAAGCCCAAGATCATTTGGCTCCACAACAAGTAAGTCTCAAGTGATGAACAATGGGGCAAAAACTAATGGTGCTTTTGCATTCAGAATTAAACCAAACTAAAACTGAATCTGACTTTCTCCTATGGTTTTCTTCTACATATATCCTGGATGTTACAGTTTGGATGAAAGTGCTAAGGCTTCACCATGACAGAGGTTGTCATAGGGCAGCCTGTGGGACTACAACTTTCATCCAAGAGCATAGCCATGCCATCAAAGAGAATGATGCAGCTCTTTGGAGGCTGCCAGGCAGTGGTATAGCTATGGTAGGGGCAAAATGAGAGCTTTGACCATCCCAGCATGTTCTAGTTTTGAGAGCAGCAGAAAACAAGCTGGCTCTATCTTTTACATGACATCCCTTCAGATATTTAAAGATGGCTCTCATGTCATCTCTCAGCCTTCTCTTTTCCAAACTAAGCATACCAAACTCCCCAAGTCATTCCTTATAAGGCTTGGTTTCCAAACAATTGATCATCTGGATCACCATTCTCTGGACACACTCCAGCTTGTCCACATCCTCCTATAACTCTGTTACCCAGAATTGGACGCAGTATTCCAGGTGACGTCAGACCAGTGTAGAATAGAGTGGCACTATTTCTTTCCTGGACACTATGCTCCTGTTGATGTACCTTAGAATTACTTTGGCTTTTTTTGGATGCTGCATCACACTGTTGACTCATGTTTAACTATTTCCTCATCTTATTTACCTCGGGGGGGGGGGGGGGGGGAGGGAATCTAAAGAAGTGTCTTTAAAAATCTCTAGGACCAAGTGTGTGTGTGTGTGTGTGTGTGTGTGTGTGTGTGTGTGCAGGCAATTATTCAGGTAAATCAGCTTGTTTATTTTCCCCCTAGCAATTCCTATTAACTTTTCCAGGCATATCAAAATACTAAAATTAAATGTGAATCCATGAAAATCCAAACATCATCCAGGACTGGCTTACCAGATACCTGTATTATTCAGGCTGTTATGTTGGGATGGAAATCAGGCATCCTTCCAGATGTTGTTGGACTGAAGCTCCCAACATTCCTTACTACTGGGTATACTAGTTGGGGATGCTGGAAATTGCAGTCTAGCAACATCTGGAGGACTGCATGGTTCCCAACCTGGTTTATAGCTTTCTTTCCCATTTCCCAGCAATGAGATTGACATGCAAGAGGACGGACGGCTGAACCTGCTACAGGATGGAACATTGATGATCCAAGATACCAGAGAATCAGACAAAGGCATCTACCAGTGCATGGCGAAAAATATTGCTGGTGAAGCCAAGACTCAGGAAGTTGTCCTACGCTATTTTGGCAACCCATGTATGTAATGAATTTAAAAGTCCCCTAAAAGTTAAGATTTTGATGCTGTGCCCCTGAGGCTGGATAATTCAGACATTCTCTTCCAAAATTATTGATCCCAATTTTTCCTTATTTAGTTCTTACATGTTGGCAATTCCAGTTTGTGGAAATACACCATCGGAATGACATGTAGATAAGTTTGGACATTCATTTAAGTGCAAATGTCAGTGCTCACAGGTATACCTCCCAAAACTGAGACAATATCTATATGGAGGTGTGTGTGTGTGTTTAGCCTTTACAGAATGTGCCTGGGATTGTCAGCAGCCATGATGGAAAAAGAAAGACAGTTGCCTAACTCTGAAACTTTCTGTAACATGGGATGGGCAATGGTGGTGAGTCCACGGGCCACTCTTCTGGTCCTAGGACTTTCAGAGACCAAACACAGCACCAGAAATGAGAATTGGATTGCAGATCTCAGCATTTTTTACCATTTCTGCTGCTGGGGGTTGCAGTTGGGTGTCCCTGCCTAGCTTCCAATTTGAAGAAGCCTTCAAGTGTCTTTGACTTACGGTAATCCTAAGGCAAACTTATCATGGTGTTGGGCCAAGCTGGGCCATAAAACCCACTGGGTGACCTTGGGCAAGTCATATGCTCTCAACCTTGGGAAAAGCGATGCCAAACCTCCTCTGAACAAATCTTGCTAGGAAACCCCCATGATAGGTTCACCTTAGGGTCGCCATAAGCTGAAATGAGTTGAAGGCTCACAACAACAACAAAGGCCACTTGAAGGCTTCTTCCAAAATGCATCAATGGATGACCTCACTAGCCTCAGCTTTTCTTATGATTTCCATTTTGTTGGCCAAAATCTTTGCTTTTTTAAAAATATGTTGGGGGTAACTGATGAGGCAGGCTTACACGCTTTCCCCTTTATGTTTTGTCTTAAGGAGGTTCAAAATGTTTCTGTCAATTTATATAAGACTTAAATTAAACATAGGTGACCTGGTGGTTTCATTTCACCAGTGTATATTGTGAGTTTTGAATGAAAGGTTTGCTGAAGCATATTCAACTACTACTTTCTTTTGATGGTGTGGGAACCTATTCTTTCCATGTTATTTCTGCCTCTAGTACCAACTTTTCTGTTAAAGAAAAATGCCCAAGAACACATCAGGTTTGCTAACCTGGATAGACCTGTCATGAAGTAGACAAAACAATCACTGAACTGCCACAGAGAGCTGTTTTGAAGATAATGCCCTTGAAATATTTTAAATAGTCCAAAATGCTAGCGAAATGATATGTATTCATTATCCAGTAAGAACAGATGTATAATAGTTTGATTCCACTTTAATTTGGGATTAATTGTTTGATTCTGTTTTAACTGCCTTTGACAGGATTAGAGCACTATTGAAGTGAGAAGATGCCAGCACAATCCTGAGATTTGTAGTTTGGTGTTGGGCTTAAAGGTTTTTGGAGCAGAATCTTAGCCGTATCCTGTGAACTGAAGCATTAAAGCTCTCTAGCCAGGGAAATTCCAAGTACCGTCCCAAACTATATATCCCAGGATTTAATTGGAATCTTTTCACTTTTGATGTTGTTGTGTGCCTTTGGGTTGTTTCCGACTTATTGAAAACCTATTATGGGGCTTTCTTGGCAAGTTTCTTTAGAGAAGGGTTGCCAATGCCATCTTCTAAAGCTGAAAGAGTGTGATTTGCCCAAGGTCCCCCAGTGGGTTTCAATGGCTGAACTGGGATTTGAATCCTAGTCTCCAGAGTCATAGTCCAATGCTCAAACCACTACACCACGCTGACTCACTCTTGCCACTTTAGTCTCACTCCAATCCTGTCATTCCATACAAGTCCCAGAAATCCATACGTAGCAGCTAAGACATTTAAAAAGGAATCAAACTGCTATACCTGTATAGTGTAGATACAGTCCAAATTCTCTGTCTGTTGTTTTTGCTTCCAGCCAAGCCGAGCTTTGTGATCCAGCCCCAAAATACAGAAGTCTTAGTTGGAGAAAGCGTGACTCTAGAATGTGGGGTGTCTGGGAAGCCTCCTCCTCGTGTCGTCTGGGTGTTGAGTTCAGGTTTGCCCCTGCCACAGGATTCTCGCTTCACCATCACCAGCTCCGGAGGTCTGTATATACAAAATGTCACCTTCTCAGACCAGGGGCAATACAGCTGCAATGCCAGTAACAGCGAAGGCTCCATCCAGGCGACAGCAAATGTTATAGTGCAAGGTGATTCAACATACTTTGACATACCCTCCAGTGTCCCTATTTGGCTGGGACAATCCTAATTAATCCTCTACTTTCTTCCTTTTCAAGCTATTTTAAAAACGTCCCAGTTCTTCCCACTTTTTCCTTTTGTCTTCAACTCACTTCTGTTGCTGCAAACCAAGTTCAAAGTGCAAAAGCAGAGTAGGACCTTGGTATGTGCTGGGATTTGGTTCCAGGATCCCACATGAATACCAAAATCCATGCATGTTAAATCCCTTTATATACAATGGTGTAATAAAATTGTGTCCTCTATATAAAATGTCAAAATCGAGATTTGGATTTTTTTGTTGGGGGGGGAGGGTGTGGAATATATTCCACCCATGGATGGTGGAATCCGTGGACACAGAGGGGCTGACAATAGTTTGTACTCCATTAACTCAGAAGCAGGGAGATGAGAGGATGACGTGCAATCCTGCTCTTCCCAGTACATTCAGGCAAAAGCAAACTGCTGCAGTCTCTTTTGGGAAGATCCAGCATTAAAATATACAGTTACCCCTCCATTTTCATGGGCGATCCATTCCGGATGACGACCACCCCCACAAAAATAGAAAATCACTTATTATTTAGGCCCCAATGGCTTGAATGGGGGTGTGCACGCCATTTTGTCCCCCTCTATTTGTCACCCAGAAATGGGCAAGGGACGTGAACTTCAAGTCGACAAAAATGGAGGGGCAACTGTATATATATTAACATGAAGACAGTGTCCCTAGAACTGTTTTTAATACAGGGAGGGCTCAGCCTTAGCCGGCAAGTTGCAATTAATTTTGCCTTCTTGCAGGTATTTGTAGAGGGAGGTCAAACTATGTTTCCCACCCATTGTCACTGAAACATCCTTAAATGTGAAGGCTCTTACAAATTCAACATGTGTCATGCTTCCACCATCTGCTCAATGTTGCTTATTCAAACTGATGCAAAAATGTGAGTTCTCTCAGAACAGAAAGCTCCTTTTATTATTTGGGACTTCCTAGAAAAGCATTTTCAGCCCACATGGGCCTCTCCAGCCAGCAGAGAAGGGATGAACAAAGCCGGGTAGGCAGTTTTGCCAATAAACATTCAGATTTCAAAATGTTATAGATACTTGGCCAGTCACAGATCTCTTGTTTCTTTTTGCTTGCTATTGGCTCTGGAGACATTGGTTGCTGCAATGCTGCAGAAATAAAGCAGTTTGATACACTTTAACATCTGTGGTTCACTGCTCTGGAATTCTGGGATTTGTAGTTTGGTGGGGTATTCTGACAGGGAAGGCTAAATATCTCACAAAACTGCAAATTCCATAGCAGTCAGTCATGGCAGTTAAAGTGGTGTCAAGCTGCTTCATTTCTGCAGTGTGGTATGGTAGCAGCCAAAGATGGACAATCCTTCTTTTGAAGAGACAGTATTCCAAAGGTCCTACTATTCCAGGTTAAAGGATCCATATTCCACCCTCCCATTTGCCCTCTCTCAAATACCTGCTATGAATTAAAGGATGCTACTTATGCATCCTCAATTCCGTAGGGGATGGATCGGCCACTTAGCTGCTGCTCAGTAAAGTACTTTGCTTGGTGACTGTATTAAAGCATCTGTACGGTCGGTCCTCCTTATCCACGGATTTTTTAATCCATGATTCAAGCATTCATGTCTTGAAACTATTTTTTAAAGTATACATTCCAAATAGCAAACCTTGATTTTACCATTTTATATAAAGGACACCATTTTGCTGTACCATTATATTTAATGGGACTTGAGCATCCACTGATTTTATTATCCACGGGGGAACCAAACTGTATGTTGCCATTCAAGCCATATCAGAGTGATAAAGCTCAATGAAACACAGCCAAAGAAGACTACAACAGGGAAGAATTTAAAAATCCAGATAAAGCCATCAATTGAAGTTTGTGTGGGTGGGTGTATTAAAAGAGGGAGTTATGCTGGAATGTACTGCTGCAGTTTTAACATATCCTAGTAAGAAGAGTGTCTGAGGAAAGCTATTGTGGTCAGACTGATTTATCTTCTGTTCTTCTCTGCCTTGGTTTTTTCCATCTTCAGCTACTCCAAAGTTTTTGGTCCTCCCAACTGACCAGACTGTAACAGAAGGTCAAAGTGTGGACTTCCCATGCTCTGCAGAAGGCCATCCTCTCCCTGTAATTGCCTGGACAAAAGCAGGTATTTTGAGGGCAGTGCTTTCTTCTGTGAGTATACAGTCATCCCACCTGATTTGCAGTCTTGCCATTTGCGGTCTTTCACAGATGGCAAGCGAGGAGGGACATAATGACATTCGCGTCTGGGAACACAGCCCAATTATAATGAATGGGGCTCCAATATTGGTGATTTCCCCCATTAGCAATGTCTCTGAATTCCGCCCCCACGGAGATCTTGGAAAAGGTACTGCAACACCCAAGGGTACCGTCCAAAAGTTTCCCAAGTTCCACATAGAGGTATACAACTGTTACCACTCCTGGTCAACAAAATTGCATCACTGAGGTTTTTTGCCATAATTAGGAAAGATTTAATCTCCTGCAGGAGAACAGAGGAAATTTTAAAAAACTTCATTGTGCAGGTTGCATGCTCTGTATTCAAAATACAAGAAGGGCAACAGGCTCCTCAAATTGTAAATACCAAAGTAATTACTGAAGCTTAATTGGATTTTTTCCTGGTTGTTCTGGAAGAATTAGTTTTTGGCTTTAAGCCTGCAGAAGATCTGAATTGGGGTTAAAGGGGTGGTGTGACAAAGCCCTGAAAGTTTTTAAAAAAAAAAAAAAAAAAAAACACCCTCAAAGCCAGCTATAGACTCACTTAAATCCAGAAAAGCTTAGCAATGCCTCTCATTCCTCTTCTTGGCTTTGACACCACCCTGGAAAGCTCATTTGATCACACCTGAATGACTGGGGATTAAGTGTTTAATCATTGCTGTGTGGCACAGTGAAGTTTTGTACAAAAAACATTTTGCAGGGTTTGAGGTTCCTGTTGCTATTTTTCTGGGGTCTGTATTCTCACCTCAGTTTACCCCTGGAGTACGTGCCTGCCAAACCAGTGTTTCCAGTGGTCTTTTGAAATCCTTCTCAGACCTCCCTGGCTGACTGAGGGTTTTCTTGGCAAGATTTGTTCAGAGGAGATTTGCCATCGCCTTCCTCTTAGATTGAGAGAGTGTGGTTTGTCCAAAGGCACCCAGTAGGTTTCCATGGCTAAGTGATGATTCAAACCCTAGTCTCACAAAATCCTAGTCTAATAATCAAATGAATATACTGTGTTGGCTCTTAAGACTTTATTTCTTTTCTCCTTTTCGTGAGCTCATTTCCATGGTTTCCTCTGTAGTCGCTCAGCTACTGGTAGGAACAGTTTTAAGCCAAAATGTGCTGGTTCTTTTGATTCCACTCATTTTGCCTTTGACCCACCACCTTGGAATGCGACCCTCAGTAACTTTTCTGAACCTGAACATGGCACTTGACGTGAAAGTGGTTCCCCGTCCTTTATTGTTAAGTGCCTTCAAGGCAATTCTACCATAGGGTTTTCTTGGCAAGATTTATTCAGAGGTTGTTTGCCACTGCCTTTCCCTAAGGCCAAGAGGTTGTGACTTGCCCAAGATAATCCAGTGGGTTTCTATGACTTACTTGAGTGAGGATTCAAATGCTGAACTCCCAGAATCCTAGTCCAGCACTCAGATCTCTATACTATGCTGTCTTACTAGGCAACAATAGTTTCTTAGAAGAATAATGGCTGTTTTCCCTTCACCATCCTATTGTATAGAAGTAGCCACCCATAGACACTTCCTTACATTTTGGGGTTAATGAGAAAGAACAAGAAGAATGGGTAAACTTTTCTTCAGTAAAATATGTTTTCCTCTTTGTGATCTTATCCCTAAATCTCCAAGAAAGCAGGCTCCTACATACCAAGAACACAATCCAGATACCGCCTTCTTAACATGCTGCTGTTCTCATTAGGTGGTCCATTGCCAAGCGATCGAAGACACAGTATCCTTGCAACTGGTACCCTGCGAGTTGTCCGGGTTGCCCTTCATGACCAAGGCCAGTATGAGTGTCATGCCATCAGTGCTATCGGTGTTCGGAGCTTGCCAGTGCAGCTGTGGGTGACTCCACGAGGTATTTTTCCATCCTTTGGTATCTCTTGTCCCTTGAAACCTTCTCTCCAACCTTCAAGTTGTTCTAAGTTAAAGGAGTACTAATACAGGTTCCACTCTGTTTTTGTTTTTTAAACAGTGATTCCAGTCTTCCTTCATCCTCCACAAGATATGGTTGCAGAAACTGGGCAAGACATTGAAATCCCCTGTGCTGCCCAGGGGGATCCACAGCCTACCATAACATGGGCCAAGGTCTGAGTTTTTTCTCCTTAACTTGGTGGTGTGCATGCCCTGCAACATTTCACAGATGAAACCTGGGACGTGTGCGGCCAAGTACGGTAATATCAGAATGTGGCCAAGTGGGCAAAAATAATGAAAAAGATCACACAAACTAGGAGAGGCTGCAGCAATTTGCTTGTGTCTCATCCAAAATGCTGCCATCTCTGCTTGCTCTTGCATGGAAGAATGACATAAACAAAGAATTACATACCTATCAAGCATATGCATGGGTAAACAGGAAATAAACATTCTTGTGGATCAAATAATATATTCTGAATATAGATTGAGGTAAATTTTCCAGTGTTGTTACTGACATCTTGTGGTCACAGAGTTGAAATGCAAAAACAGCAAAGTGTCTTGTAGTACCTTGAAGATTAACATGTTTGACATTTGCATGTGAAAGACATGAGGAGCCCATAGCCTTCCAGATATTATTGGGCAGTCACATCCATCAGCCTTAGCCAGCACAGACTATAGTGAAGGATGATGAGAGCTGCAGTTCAACATCTGCTGAGGCCACAAGCTGACAATCTTTGGCAAATGTGTCTGACAGCAGTGCACATCATCAGATTAGTATATACATGCTTGGATGGGGGAATGGGTAGGGGATATTATTTGTGGGATAAAAGGAGAAAGAAATGCAAAAAGTACAAATATGAAGTCCCACAACCTGAAGTGAGCACCATCCATTCTGCCACCAGAGCTCTCCAACAAAGTACGCTCCAACTACTGTATTGATTCAGCAGGGACAATCACATCCTCTGCCATCCCACTTTTTCAGCTGCTTTAAAACTTGTCCAGTTTCTCTCTCCCCCTCCCACCTTCCTCCTTTGTCCTCAGTTTACTTCACTTGCTGCAAACTGAATTTGAAGTGGAAAAGTAGTTTGCAGTCTCAGCAAGGGGAAGAGGAGAGGAGGAGCAAAAATCTTGTGCTGCCCAGTAGACTCAAGCAAAAGGAAACTGCTCCAGGCTTTCCTACCTTATGTGTTCTTCCTTATTAATAACTTTTGTCATCATGACCACGCTCTGATGCCATGGCCACATATGTCCAGGTTTTATTCTGTGATACATTAGAGGGTAAGCACATCTCATTCTGTCATGTGTGCAGACAAGGCCTCTATATCCAAGGAGAGAAGAGCCTTTGTTGTTGTTGTTAACTGCCCCTGAATCAACTTTGACTCATGGTGACCCTGTGAATGAGACATCTCCAAGTTCCCCAGTCCTCAACCTCTCTGTTCAGGTCCTACAAGCCCAGGCATGTGGTTTCCCTGATCAAGTCTAACCATCTTGCATGTGGTGTTCCTATCTTTCTACTGCCCCCCAGCTTTCCTAGCATCATTGCCTTTTCTCATGATTCATTTTTCTTCATGATGTGGCCAAAGTACGATAGCCTAAATTTAGTCATTCTGGCTTCCAGAGATAGTTGAAGCTTGATCTGTTCTAGGACTATTTTTTTTCCCTCTTGGTCATCTGCGATCTCCTCAGCATTCATGCCTGCACCACATGTCAAATTAGTTGATTTCCTTTTTATCAGCTTTCTTCACTGTCCTGTTCTCGCATCTGTAGATGGTGATGAGGAATACAATGGCTTGGACAATCTTCACAGTAATGTTCAGTTATATCTTTACACTATACGATCCTGTCAAATTTCTTTCATAGCTGCCCTTTCCAGTCCTAGTCTTCTTCTGATTTCGTAGCTGCAGTCTCCATTCTGATCAATATTTGAATCATACCCTTTCTTTCTCCAACAGGAAGGCATTCAGATCACAGAGAGTGGGAAGTTCCACATCAGCCGAGAAGGGACCCTGTCTGTCAGAGACCTGGGAACAGCTGATCAAGGGAAATATGAATGTGTAGCCAGGAATACCTTTGGGTTCACTTCCAGCACCATGCAGCTTACAGTCATTGGTAAGATAAGTCTCATTTTTCATTTGTAGCAATAGTTGGTGGAATTCATTGATGTAGTTGGCTTTTCTCTGCCTCTGTACCCATATGCAGTGGGTGCTATACCTTAGAGGTCTAGGGCAGGAGTGAACAACTGCATTACTTTTTTTTCCTCTTTGGACCATCAAGCATCTGCCCAAACTTTCAAAAATTCAAGAACGGAGCAAGACATCTGCAGGGCAGTTTAACACAGCTTTAATGACTCGATGACATGAGATCATGGGATTTGTAGTTTGTTGTGGTACCAGAACTAAGAGAAGGCTAATTCTGTCAAAAAAACTACAAACTTCAGCATTACATGGAGCTCTGACAGTTAAATTGGTGTCAAACTGCATTATTTCTGCAGTGCAAATGCAACCTTAGTCATTTTCTGGATTTGAAAAAAAATTATTTCTTAGATTTTAAACCTGACAAGGGCAACTGCATGGAGGACAAGGGCCAGAATTATTTCCTCAGGCCCCATCCCATCAGACATACATTCACACAGAACAAAGTGAGCCCAACACCTCTGGTTTCCTCTGTAGTCCTTCTCAAAATGTCAACCAGAATGTCACCATTTTGGGAGGGGCAATGAGAGGAAATGGAGATATTTTGGTGTAATTGAGGGTTCTAAAGGGTTGTGTGGGTGGGATGAGGGTGCATTTGCAAAAAATGCACAAAAGTCACACCAATTTTTATTGGGGCTTCTGGAATGGCAAAAGCTCAAAAACCCCACACAGCCTGTGGGCCACACTCTGCCAACCCATGTTTAAAAATGCAGAGGAGCAGGTATTCTATTGAAATGGTAGATCACTGATCTTGGGAAACTTAGCATTTTCTCCTAGTACGCTCCCCAACCTACAATACCTAAAATTCTGAATACCTCACCACACTATAAATCTCAGCTTTCCACAAGATATAGTCATGGCAGTTAAAGAGGTATCAAAGTTCTATAGCTTTGTACTGAAGTTATACTCTTATTAGGGAATTTATGGCAAGAGAAAAGAAACTTAAGGGGAAATGTAGGCATGTGTAGCCCTTCCTAAGTTTTCAGTCTCTTTTTTTCTTGGAGGTTATGTGAAGTGTAAGTGCAGTGTAAGAAAGAAAGTGGCACTAAGTGTTATGATGCACAATTATACAGCTTAAAAATACATGGGCATAAAACAAAAGGACAAGATTTATTTCTTTTCCTTTTTTTATTTAGATAGTTTGACCAAATGAACTTGGAAAAACTCCCTTGCCCAGAACACCTAGGTGTAGTGGTTATAAAACAGAGCTCTGTCTATGAGCTGTTTTAGGCAGAAGAAGGTGAAATGGGCACTCCTTTAATTCTAACTTTCTTTTTTTATTTCTTTTACTTTGACATGTATAAAATAAAGCCACAAATGTTGGCAGAAGTGGCGATACTTTTGTAGCCACCTCAATCCAAGAAGCCATCAGCAGCGTGGACCATGCAATCAATTCTACACGCACCGAACTGTTTAGCAAGTAAGGCCAGAATCCTGTTGATGCATTGCGTCTTCATAAGTGGACTTATGTCTGTGAGAATGAGAATGAGAATTGCTCAGTAACACAATATCTGTATCAAGTAGAGAGTTGCTGTTACATTACTATGTAGGAAAGCCAGTATGATGCCCAGTACCCAGTGGGAGAGATGCACAACGTACCAATGCACTGGGTACCAATGAGCATTCGGCACTCTTTCTGGTGTCCCATTATGCATCTTTGCAATTCACTAACTGGTTTTCTTAGCCCCTCTGCTACTCAAAGTTATATTATCTGAAAGGTATAGGATTTCAGTGTAAGGCTGTTATGTCCTACATTGAATTTGGGCTTACCTGGCACCAACGTAGGGAAAGGTAACCCTCAACCATCCATGATTATGTGGAATGACAGCCCCATGGGAGATGGATACTGATGTGTCTCCATCCCACCCAATCACCAACCGGCCAGGAACTTAAATAAAGTTAACAACAGTACTCCCCAAATATTAGAATTAGAGAAAGTTTGACACCATAGGCAACCCCATTTTTTTTATCTTCCCAAACAGGCGTCCCAAAACTCCTAATGAATTGCTGGCCCTTTTCCGTTACCCACGAGACCCGTACACAATTGAGACGGCCCGGGCTGGAGAGATCTTTGAGAGGACTTTGCAGCTCATTCAAGAACATGTGCAACAGGGGCTGGTTGTGGACATGAATGGAACAGGTATGAAGCAGCAGCACAGAGCAACTGCCATTCTTAGAGCCACCGTGATGTCCTGGTTGGGAGACCTCAGTTCTAATTTCCACTGAGCCATGAAAGTCATTGGGCCAATTCAGACCATTCACTCTCAGTCTGATCTAACCCACAGGATTGTTGTCAAAAGTGGAGGGGACTCATCTCCACTGCCTTGAATCTCACTGGAGAAAAGAAGGATATTAATGTGACTAATAAATAAATTAAATAAATAAATAAATAACAAGTCACCCCTTTTGCTTGATAGGGCAAGTGAACAGAGCCCATTTGGCAAAATATTGCTTTTATGAGGGAGAAACATAGTTTGTGATGTTGGCTTTGCGTTTGCTATTTTTGCAAATTCATCTGAAGAAAATATGCACAGTTTTGTGTTTGTTTGTCTGTGGTCTTGATTATAAAAATATGTATATATTCCACCCAAGGAGACTTTCTGCTGTGCTTTCTTTTCTTTTTCTTTTTTTTTTTTTAGTTTATTTTTGTTAGTTTTTTGAAACATAAAAAAGTACACAAAAAAAGATAACAACAACATACATAACGAATACCTACAGAATAGACAAGCTATCAAGTCCAAAAGGCATATGTAATTTCAGTTTGTATAAGCATATACTTCCTTGTTTTTCATCTTCAAAGAAAAAATAAAGAAAAAATTTTATAATGTTGTATCTATTGCTACTATTTATACCAATTCCATCTTTGTTCAAATAAACGTTTACTTAATTTCACCTATTATACATTAGTACTTTAACTTGCTTTTGCCTAACATATAGCATAATTCCTTACGTAGACATGGCTAAGCCTCCCAGATTACATTCTACATTTGTCATTTAAGTTCTCTTTATTCTTGAGTCCTTCCATTTCTCCCACAAGTATTTTGATAATATATTCCAATCTTTTTTCGTTTTCTCTTCTGTCTCATCTTTCTTCCACGCCGTCATTATGTCTAGTTCCATAGTTTCGTAGATCTTAAATGTCCATTGTTCTATATTTGGAGTTCTCTCATTCTTCCAGTTTTTAGCAAAGATTACTCTGGCACAGGCTAACAAATTAAATAACAGTTTTCCATTTTCATTTTTAGTCTTATTGTCTAACATCCCTAAGAGAAAGGCCTCTGGAGAGAAAGGTATTTTAATATTAAGTTCTCTCGTTATGAATTCATATATACTCAACCAGTATTTTTTCGCTTCAGGGCATAACCACCACATGTGAAAAAATGAACCTGTCACCGCATTACATTTCCAACAATTAGGCTTAACATTTTTATACATATGAGCAAGTCTTACCGGGGGTAAATGCCATCTGTAAATCATTTTAAGCATATTTTCTTTTAAATCTTGGTTTGTTGTGAATTTAAGCCTTTTACCCCAGCATTTATCCCATTGTTGTAATTCTATAACATGCCCTATATTTTGTGCCCATTTTACCATGCTTTCCCTTATTATTTCCTCTTCTGTGTGCCAATCCAGTATTAGATCATAAAATTTCTTGATTAGTTTTTCCTTACCTTTGAAACAAATTTCGTCAAATTTGTATTGGTCGTTTGAATACCCTCTAGTTTTCTATCCATCTTGAATCTTTCCCTGAGCTGTCTGTAGAGGTACCAGTGACAGTTTATGTTGTTTCCTAATAGTTCTCCTTGTTCTTTAAAAATTAGTTCCCCCTGTTCTTCCTTAATTAAATCCTGGTATCTTAACCATTTTTTTGTTCTTATGCCCTCCCTTCCAAAGAGGGCTTCATGGGGAGAACACCAGTTTGGAATTTTTGGGCAGGTTCTTTTCTTATATTTGTTCCATATCATTAGAAGGGATTTCCTCACATAGTGATTTTTAAAATCTCTATGTGATTTGTCTTTCCCATATAACAAATACCCATGCCACCCATGTATTAAATTATCTCCTTCCAAAATCAAAGAGTGTTCATCCTCTAGAGTTATCCAGTCTTGTAACCAGGTGTAACAACTAGCAGCATAATAGATTTTGATATTGGGTAATCCAAATCCCCCTCTTTTCCTACTATTACATAATATTTTTTCCTTTATTCTAGCCTTTTTCCCTTCCCAAATAAATTTTAGTATTTCTTTGTGCCACTTTGTTAACGGTTTCTCATTTTGTAAGATCGGGATGACTTGAAACAGAAAGAGAAGTCTCGGGAGTAAGCTCATCTGAATTAATGAGATTTTTCCCAACAAAGAAAATTTAAATTTACTCCATTTTTCCAAATCTTTCTTAATTGAGTTCCATGTTGGTAAATAATTATTTGAGAATAGATCCGAATTTTTATGGGTTATGTTTACACCTAAATATTTTACTTTTCCTTCTATTTTAAAACCACTGATTTCCTCTAGTTCCTTCCTTTCTCTCATTTCTAAATTTTTTGTAATAATTTTGGTTTTGCTTTTGTTAATTCTTAGTCCCGAGGCTCCTTCAAATTCTTCTAGAGTCTTTGTTAACCTCTTCAAGCTTTCCTTGGGATCTTCTAAGGTAAAGACAATGTCGTCGGCAAAGGCCCTTAATTTGTACTCGTGATTTTTTATCTTCACCCCTTTAATTTTCTGATCAGATCTCACAATATTACACAGCACTTCCAAAACTAAAATAAATAATAAGGGTGATAATGGGCAACCTTGCCTTGTTCCTTTTGAAATTATAAATTCTTCTGTTTTTTCTTGATTAATTATTAATCTCGCCTTTTGTTCATTATATATTGCTTTCAACCAGGAGCGATATCTTCCTCCTATTCCTATTCTATCTATTACCTTGAAAAGCATGTCCCAGCTGACATTGTCAAACGCTTTCTCGAGGTCAACAAATATCAGCGCTAGTTTTTTGTCATTTTTCCTTTCACAATGTTCAATAATATTTATTACATTTCTGATGTTACTTCTAATTTGTCTTTTGGGTAGGAAACCTGTCTGGTCCCTGTGGATCCAGTTTTTCAATATTTTCTTAAGCCTTTCGGCTAGAATTGTCGCGAACAACTTGTAATCTGTATTGAGAAGCGATATGGGGCGATAATTCTTAACATTGTTCGCTTCTCTGTCCTCTTTTAAAATCAAAGTAATATTTGCCTGTTTCCATGTCTCAGGGTAAAGCTTTCCTTGGATGGTATTCATCATTGATTTAAGTGGAATCGTTAGTTGTTCCTCAAATGTCTTATAATATTGAGCTGTAAGCCCATCTGGTCCTGGAGATTTCTGTTTTTTGCTATTACGGATGGCTTCTGTTATTTCTGCCATGGTAATGGGGCCATTTAACATACTTTTTTGTTCTTCTGACAGTTGGCTTAGTTTAGCTTTCTCGAGAAATGAATGGATTTTATTCTCAGGGGTTTGAGATCCCTTATATAATTTAGCGTAATATTCAAGGAATATTTGTTTTATTTTATTTTGATTTGTCACTCTCTCTAATCCCTTTTTTATCTCCATAATTGTATTCCTTTCTCTCCTTTTCCTTATTTTCGAGGCAAGCCATTTCCCTGGTTTATTTGCTTGTTCAAAATGTTTTTGTTTCATTTCTCTTATCTTGTTTTGGATCTCTCTTTCTTCTTCAATTTCGATCTGTTTCTTAATAATTTTTAAGCTAGTTATTTTTCCTCTCTAATGGGGCATATACTCCGACCATCAGATATTTGCTTGATTGTATTTTAACTTCAACACCAATGTATTGTCCCTCCGGATCACAAAACACTAACTTTGCATCATATCTGTAATTAACATAGATCACGACACCCTTAGTTTTTTTCTTGCCTGAGGATATAAATTCCTTGCCTAACTTTGGACATTTTAAAAGTCTTACATCTTTATCTTTTATGTGTGTTTCCTGTAGGCAAATTACATCTAGGTTTTTCTTATCCAAATAGTGTACTACTTTTTTCCTTTTTTGGGGTGAGTTTAACCCCCTTACATTCCACGACAAAATGTTTGTATTTTCTTCATTGAGCTTTATTGATTTAAGTGTCTTATCTGGTTAATTCAGATCTATAATTATTTTATCTTCGAGTTTCAATTTATCTTCTCTATCTTCTTCTTCTTCCGAATCTTTGTCGCTTGTTTTGTCCGTATTCTGCTCGTCATCCTTTTCACTTAACTTATCTTCCTCTTCTTCTAGTTCTTCTTCCTTGTCGTTCTTTTCTTTCTTTTCATGTCTTTTCCTTTGCTCTAATTCATTCTTAAACTTCTTTAGAAATTCTCTCATTTTCATAATAGAATTAATTTTGTGGAAATCACCTCTAAATTTAAAGCTAACTCCTTCCAGCCTCTCCCATCTATAGGGAACGTAATTTTGGCTCAATAAAGTCGTCAAGATTTTGTATTCATTTCTTTTCCTCAAAATTCTTAAGGGTATGTCTTTGTATATAATCAATTCTTTACCTTCATATTCCAACTTTTGTTCGTAATTTAGCTGTATGATTTCATCTCTAATTTTCTTTCTTATAAAGTACACTACAATATCTCTTGGGAGCTTTTTTTGTTTAGCCACTTTCGAATTGATCCTATACATCTTATTAATCTCTGTTTGCATTTGTTCTTTATCCATTCCAAGGTAGTCTGCTAATATAGGCATGAGGTGTTCATATAAATCTTCATTTTCTATCTCTTTTAAGCCTCTGATTTTAACACAGTTTTCTCTTTGTTTCAGATCATGTAAAGCTTGTTCATCTAGATCCATTTCTTGTTTGTTTTCTAAAAGAGTGACCCTTTTTGCGACTTTCTCTGTTCCTTCCTCCACCTTCTTTACTCTTTGTCCCATTATTTTCATCTCTTCGTTTACCTTTCCTATCGTTTCTTTCAGGCTTTTTATCTCGGTTCTTATCTCTTGTCTTATTTCCATTTTTATTTCTCTTCTCATCGCGCTCATGTCCTCCTTCATCATTTTAATGTCTTCTTTCATTTCCATATATAATGCTTTAAGTTCTTGCATTATATTAGGTTGTTCAGTTTGTTTTATAGGTATGTCTATTGATGGTCTTCTGTAAGTTTGTTGTTCCATTGTTTGTTTTGCCTTCCTTGTTGTCATTTTTCCTCTACTCCGTTAGCTTCTCCTATTTTCTTGCACAACCTAGCTTTTAACTTCAGTCTTACTTGTTCTCTCCTTTTCTTTTTCAATCCTCCACGTCACAACTCTTGGCTTCGGCCCTCTCTTCTTCTCCGATCCGCTTCTGCTTCTCCTTCCCTCCTCCGCGTCTTTGCTCTCGGCTTCGGCGCTTTCTTCTCCTCCCGTCCGCCTCGGCTTCTCCTTTTCTCCTCTGCATCTTTACTCTCGGCTTCGGCCGTTTTTTTTCTCCTCCCGTCCGCCTCGGCTTCTCCTTTCCTCCTCCGCGTCTTTACTCTCGGCTTCGGCCCTTTCTTCTCCTCCGGTCCTCCTCGGCTTCTCCTTTCCTCCTCCGCGTTCTTACTCTCGGCTTCGGCCCTTTCTTCTCCTCCGGTCCACCTCGGCTTCTCCTTTCCTCCTCCGCGTCTTTACTCTCGGCTTCGGCCCTTTCTTCTCCTCCCGTCCTCCTCGGCTTCTCCTTTCCTCCTCCGCGTTCTTACTCTCGGCTTTGGCCCTTTCTTCTCTTCCGGTCCGCCTCGGCTTCTCCTTCCCTCCTCCGGGTCTTTGCTCTCGGCTTCGGCCCTTTCTTCTCCTCCCGTCCGCCTTGGCTTCTTTCCTCCTCCGCGTCTTTACTCTCGGCTTCGGCCCTTTTTTCTCCTCCTGTCCGCCTCGGCTTCTCCTTTCCTCTTCCGGCTCTCTGCTCACGGCCTCGGCCCTTTCTTCTCCTCCCGTCCGCCTCGGCTTCTCCTTTCCTCCTCCGCGTTCTTACTCTCGGTTTCGGCCCTTTCTTCTCTTCCGGTCCGCCTCAGCTTCTCCTTTCCTCCTCTGCGTCTTTACTCTTGGCTTCGGCCCTTTCTTCTCCTCCCGTCCGCCTTGGCTTCTCCTTTCCTCCTCCACCTCTCTACTCGCGGCCTCGGCCCTTTTTTCTCCTCCCATCTGCCTCGGCTTCTCCTTTCCTCCTCCACCTCTCTACTCACGGCCTCGGCCCTTTCTTCTCCTCCCGTCTGCCTCAGCTTCTCCTTTCCTCCTCTGCGTCTTTACTCTCGGCTTTGGCCCTTTCTTCTCCTCCCGTCCGCCTCTGCTTCTCCTTTCCTCCTCCACCTCTCTACTCACGACCTCGGCCCTTTCTTCTCCTCCCGTCCGCCTCGGCTTCTCCTTTCCTCCTCCGCGTTCTTACTCTCGGCTTCGGCCCTTTCTTCTCCTCCCGTCCGCCTCGGCTTCTCCTTCCCTCCTCCGCCTTTCTGCTCTCAGCTTCCGCCCTTTTTTTGCCTTCCGTCTGTCTCAGCTTTTATCGAATTTGTATTTGATTTTAACACGTTTTCTTCCTTCTCTTCTCCTGACGCCAGATTTCTCCTTCTCTTTATTTTATTTTCAATAAAGTTTGTATTATTGCGTCACATCTACTTACAGTTTCCGCCTTCGGCCCTTTATGTTCAGTCCGCTGTGGAATTTCCCAAAATCTGAGATATCCAAGCTCTTTTGAAGATGACGTTGTAGCTTTATAGAAGAAATCTTCTTTAGTTCTTTTATTTTAAAAAGTTGGAGGCAGACCTAGTTCTGCATAGCAGCTGGTAGCCAGCACGGCGGTTTAGGTTTAAGGCTCTCCTGCTACACCTCACCAGATGCTCTCTGGAATCTCTCCAGGGTTGTAGAGGCGACAGGAAGCACGGAGCCTAGCAAACCCCTTCGCCCAATCTATGCCAAGATTGGGGTTTTTCTTCACTGTTTGCACCAGGAAAACAGCGAGAAAACCGTGTTGGGTACTTGGCGCTCCCCTGGAGCTTCCCGAAGCGCATCCAGCAGGCTGCCGCTCCCAACCGGAAGTCCTGCTGTGCTTTCTAAACTGAACTTGTTTATCTCAGATCAGCCTTTTTAGTCATCAACACGCTTGTAGAAAGCGTGGGATGAGTCCTTCCTGAATCTTCGTTAGCGAAGAAAAGCCAGAGAGAGAGAGAGATTCCCCTAGAATTGAAGCTTCTAAGAGGAACAGATTTGTTCTGGGCATGTAATGAGACCCATAAAATACAGAAGGCTTAACAGGAGAAGAAGCTATGAGCTAAACCAAGTGTAGTGGATTACATACCCTGGTTGAGAATATCCTGGTCAAACTCACTGTGCTCACTCTTTTGTTTTAAAAAGATATTGTATTTCTTCAGGTTGCATGTGCACTTATGGTGACACTGTGTTTTTGCCAGTTCTCTCCTCTGAAATATAGCCTACAGGACCTGGTGTTCACTGGTGGTCTCCCATCCAACTATTAACCAGGGCTGACCTTGCTTAGCTTCTAAGAGCATATATTTCAACCCTCAAAAAGATGTTACTCATATGTATGAGTATAGGTTCTTCCTTAAAGGGGCTAAAAAGTGGCTTTTTTTGGCCTTGACAGTAGGTTTTTGGGAGAAACACTGATATGTTATAGGCAAGTAGGAGACCCCAAATCATGGAAGCTAATAATCTCACCTGAGTATGGCATCTAGAGAGAGAAAGGGAGGGAGAGAGGGAAAATATATATTGAATATATTGAGTTTTGTATTGAATGTATATTTTGACTCTAATATATCAGTAATAATACTTGGAGAGTCTTCTTGCAGGTTACCGCTACAATGATCTGGTCTCCCCTCACTACCTCAACATGATTGCCAACCTGTCTGGCTGTTCTGCCCACCGCCGCACACCCAATTGCTCCAATATCTGCTTTCACAAGAAGTACCGGACCCACGACGGTTCATGTAACAACCTTCAGCACCCCATGTGGGGAGCGTCCCTCACAGCTTTCCAACGCCTGCTCAAGCCAGCCTACCAGAATGGCTTTAACCTCCCCAGAGGCTTCTCTTTGGTGGAAGACTCCAGAGAGCTCCCCCTTCCTTTACCTCGCTTGGTCTCCACTGCCATGATTGGCACAGAGACCATTACACCTGATGACCAGTTTACCCACATGCTTATGCAGTGGGGCCAGTTCCTGGATCATGATCTTGACCAGACGGTGGCTGCCATCAGCATGGCCCGGTTCTCAGATGGAGAGTCTTGCAGCCAGGTTTGTACCAATGATCCTCCTTGCTTCTCCATCATGATCCCGGCGAATGACCCACGGGTGAAAAATGGGCGCTGCATGTTCTTTGTCCGCTCCAGCCCTGTGTGCGGCAGTGGGATGACCTCTCTGCTGATGAACTCTGTCTATGCTCGAGAGCAAATCAACCACCTCACCTCTTTCATTGATGCCTCCAATGTCTATGGCAGCACGGAACATGAGTCCCTGGAACTCAGGGACCTCACAAACCAGAGGGGGCTCCTGAAGGAAGGCCAAGTGGTTCCAAGCTCTGGTAAACCCCTCCTTCCCTTTGCAGTGGGACCCCCGACTGAATGTATGCGGGATGAGAGTGAGAGCCCCGTGCCGTGTTTCTTGGCAGGTGACCACCGGGCCAATGAACAGCTGGCCCTGACCTCCATGCACACCCTGTGGTTCCGTGAGCACAACCGTGTGGCCCGCAAGCTCCTGGCACTGAATCCTCATTGGGATGGGAACACTGTCTACCATGAAGCTCGCAAGATTGTGGGGGCCCAGATGCAGCACATTACTTACTCCCATTGGCTACCCAAGATACTCGGGGAAGCTGGGATGAAAGTCTTAGGAGAGTATAAAGGTTATGGGCCCAACACCAACCCAGGCATCCTGAATGCCTTTGCCACTGCTGCTTTCCGCTTTGGCCACACACTCATCAATCCTCTTCTCTACCGGCTCAACGAAACATTCCAGCCCATCCAACAAGGCCATGTCCCACTCCATAAAGCCTTCTTCTCTCCATTCAGGATCATCCAGGAGGGGGGCATTGACCCTCTCCTCCGTGGGCTCTTTGGGGTCCCTGGGAAAATGCGGGTCCCTTCTGAACTATTGAACATGGAGCTGACAGAGAAGCTTTTCTCCATGGCCCACTCTGTCTCACTGGACCTTGCAGCCATCAACATCCAGCGGGGGCGCGATCACGGCATCCCGCCTTACAATGATTTCCGGGTCTTCTGCAACCTCACATCTGCTCAGGAGTTTGATGACCTCAAGAATGAGATTAAGAACCTGGAGATCAGGGAAAAGCTCAGGAGGTAGGGCAACCTGGCTAAAAGATGTCAAGGAGGACAACAGCAATTGTAACCTCCTTTCTTTTTTTATGACTCTTGTTTAGCAGTCCAAATTCAGACATCCTAATTTGCAGCAGGGCTCTGGAGCTAGAAATAAGGAAGTGGATAAAACCATAGGTGGGGAGAACATGGTGCTTCCTCCTCCTGCCATCATAAGCCATGATGACTTTAATGTCACTGAATTGGTGTGAATCTGCTACTGGTTTTAGATTCTGAGCTCTGCCTCCAAAGTAGGCTGAGCACCATCAATAGAACTTTAAATTAAATTAAAACCAATGAAGGATTCACTACCCCACCAACATAGTAGCCACCTACCTTCACTTCATGAGCCCATTTACTTCTGTTACCAGCAGCTGGGCTAGCTGTTGCCTCCAACAGGAAAAGTGAGCAAATGGGGGTTGCAATGAATTGTTGCAACATGGAGTGCCACTACTCAGGTCTCCAACCTCTCTGCTCCATCTCCCCTCCCCAATTTTCCATTTCCAACTTGAACAACTGGGTTGCATTTTCTGGGCCACTGAACACACACAGCCCCCGCTGGCATCAGCACAACTAGAGAAATACCATTCCCAGCGGAGTTTAAAATTATAATGCAAACAAGGCTCCTTGATATATGAATCACAGCAGATCCTTGCTCTACCATCTAATCTCATTTTCCTTTCCTTTTCAGTTTATATGGAATTACAAAGAATATTGATCTGTTTCCTGCGCTGATGGTGGAAGATCTTGTCCCAGGGACCAGAGTGGGGCCAACTCTCATGTGCTTATTAGTAACCCAGTTTGGAAGACTCCGGGATGGGGACAGGTAACTTTTCACTCACATAGCCAAAGTTCTTCACCATTACATGTAAGAAAGTTGTTCCTTCAATTAAGAAGACATATCCTTCTGCAGTCCCTATTTGGCAGGAACAGTCCCAATTAATCCTCTGCCATCCCACTTTTTCAGCTGCTTTTAAAATGTCCAAGCTTCTTCTCCTACTTCCAACATTCTCTCTTTGTCATTAGCTTACTTCAGTTGCTGCAAAGTAGTTTGCATTGCATTCAATTAACTCAACTGGAGTATGAGAGAGCAGATGAGGCACTGGAGTCTTGCCTTTCGCAATAAGGAAAAAGCAAACTGCTAGAGCCAATCCTAGCTTGTATGCTTGTCCTCATTAATAGCTTTTTCCATCTATACCATACTGTGATGTTGCTTGACCACATGTGGCCTGGTTTTCATCTATGAAATGTTGGAGGGTATGAAAAGACATTAAAGACTTGACCATCTTTCCATGGTGCCTGTTCAAACTGTCCTGTGTTTCAGGGATGGGAAAAAAACAATTTTTAAAAAATCAGGGATTCTTTTTTTGGTTAGAAGCATATAGCTTGGAGGAGGTTATGAAGGAAGGTTTACGGGGGTGGATTGGAGTAGGTTAAGAAAGAGACTGGAAGAGAGAAATGAGTGAAGGAGGTAGAAAGGAAAGGAGGGGTTGGAAAAGGATGTTGTGGGCTTAAAAGAAAACAGTTATATAAGTGAAGTTGAACAGTGGATAAAACAGGTAAAGAAATCAAGAATCAGAGTACCCTTTTGTCTTTATATGGTGTGTTTTTTCCCTTTTGTATTCTTTTATTTTCTATTATCTTTTGTTTTGTTTGAGAAATATCCTATGTGTATTGTTTGAATGTAATAGTGTGTATGTTAAGAGTTGTGATGCTTTCTTTTGGAGTGTTTTAACAATTTTTTTAAACAATTAAAAAAAATCAAAAAAATCAGGGTTTTGGTTTATTTTGCATCAATGTATAGTACTACACCAATACAGGAGTAAATCAGAAAATTAAGTAGCAAAATGCAATTCAGAAACTTCAAAGAGCCTTTTAAAGAGGCTCTTTTAAAGCAAGTTTTTTTGGTTGAACTTATGTTAAGTGAAGGATTGGTTTCTGAATGGCATTTCATGCACTATAAAATAAAGTGATTAAAAAGAAGCAACTGAAACTGGATAGTGGCCTAACAATGAACAGTTGCCAATAGACTATTAAAGTTAAAATATTTAAATTCAGACAGCCATTGTGGTTTCACTAAGACGGTTGGAAAATAGCAATAATAGCCAGACTATATGAATGAAAAAAGGAATGTTTTTTTTTAAAAAAAGCAGTCATTTGGATCCTGCCTGTGTTCCATCTCTGATGTCTTCAAGCTGAAATGAGATAGGGCCTTTTCAATAGTAGCACCCCATCATGAAAATCATTATGACACCTGATGAAGACCTTTTTTATTCTTCCAAGCATTTAACTATCTGTTCTGACTGTTTTTAAACCTTACCACCCCTTTATCTTGCTGTTGGATTATCTTTTGAGTTCATTTGCTATAGTGTGTTGGTGCTTGTTTGTTTTTTAATCATTTGCTCCTGGTTTTATCTTGGCTTTATTACATGGAGTTGTTAGTTAATATTTTATGAGCTGGAGATTATATTTGTGACATCTTCCACACTGCCCAGAGAGCCCCTGGTAATATGCAGTCTCAATGGCCTTCCATCACTTGTTTGCTGCCAGCTGGTCAATTGCTGATGGTTTTGCTTGACAATTTCCCACCAGATTTTGGTATGAGAATCCAGGTGTGTTCACCCCAGCTCAGCTCACTCAGATAAGACAGGTGTCACTTGCCCGTGTTATCTGTGACAACAGTGACCACATCCAGCAGCTCCAGAAGGATGTATTCCAGGTTGCCTCCTATCCACAGGGCATGGTGAGCTGTGACGATATCCCTGAAGTGGATCTACGCATGTGGCAGGACTGCTGTGAAGGTAATGGCTGTGATGAGAACATCATGGGGACCAGACTTTAGCCCAGTGTTAGGGCATCAGCTTTGTAAGCAAAAGGTTTCCAGTTCAATCTTCAGCATTTCCAGACAGAGCTGGGAAACTTCTATTTCAAACATTAGAGAGCTGCTGCTAGCCAGTATCAACAGTACTAGCCTAGATGGACCAACGGACGTGCTGAGAATAAGGATGGAAGCAGAAGAATGTAGAAATGTCTTAAGTTTCCAGTTAAATAAGCAGAACCCAGAAATGTTTCATCTTTTAGTGCTTGGTGTCAGAGCATTTAAGACAGCAAGTGTGGTGTAGTGCTTTGAGTGTTGGACTGTAACTCTGGAGACCAGGGCTCAGTTCCCCGCATGGCCACAGAAACCCACAGACTTAGGATGACCTTAAAGCAAACTGTTCGTGGGGCAAGATTTCTTTAGAGGAGGTTTGGCATTGCCTTCTTCTGAGGCTGAGAGCATGTCACTTGCACAGGATCACCCAGTGGGTGATGCTATGACCATGTTTTTTTTTCCTATTAAGCCAAAAGCATCAAGTAAAATATATTTTTACTTCTAATAACAAGTGGAAAACAAACAGACAATACAAGTCACTAGTCCCTAAAATCTTTAGTTACTAAAATCTTACACCCCCTCCCCCCCGGCATTCCTCCAAAACTTTATAATATTGTAAGATTTCATTGCCTTTTTAATACATGTAATGAAAAGTCATCTGCATTCACCAAACATAACCCAATCATTCAGACAGCAGCAACGTCCTGTTTTCTAGTCGAAAGCTGTGGAGCACAACCAGCTGTGTAGCCACCACTTCACAGTTACAGCAGTTTGTTCCCACTTTATCTGCTATAGCACCATCTATGGAATCCTGGGATTTTATAGACAAATAGAAAACTGGTGTGATAACAGTGGAGAGATACATTCAGAAATCCCACCACTGTACCAAACTATGGTTTTTTTCCTCTTCCCCTCCTTCCCAAGACTGCAGGACAAGGGGGCAGTTCAGGGCACTCTCACAACATTTTCGAAGCAAGAGATCTTCTGGCTTCAGCTACCCAGAAGAAAACCCCTCCAATATTAAGCCTGGTGATACAAGGTACCATGTCCTAGTCAGCTTCTTTTTCCTTCACACAAAAGGTAATGTTACTTTCAGATCAATGCTAGGGATGTCAAGAAAAGGAGGGCTTTTTTCATATGTGGTGGACTTGTAAGAAGAGCTTAGATTTGTATGTTAATCCAAGAAAGAAAGAAAGAAAGAAAGAAAGAAAGATTGATTTTGTAATCTTACCAGAAATATTTTTTGCTAGATATCATGGATAAAGAACTGGAATGTAAATATGGATTGCTTCTATGATATATGACAACAGCAGCAAAAATATTGTTTGCCCAAACTTGGGAATGGATGGAAGCATCAAGAATGGAAGAATGAATGATTAAGGTCACTGAAAAAGATTATCACACCAGTGTTTACCATGGGGTAGGCGCTGGTAAATCGCCTCTAAAATGTTGAGGAAGCGTGTGCATGTGTGAAAGCCTGACACGTTTCCTCAGCATCAGGGAATCGTTGGCTCCCCTCCAGCGTCATTGAATCTTTCGGGGAGAGGCAATTTCCTCTGAATACAAAGTTTCCGTTCAGAGGAAATTGCCTTCCCCCAAACGATTCAGTGATGCTGGAGGTGAGCCGACGATTCCCTGATGTTGAGCAAATATGCTAGGCTTTCACACACACACACACACACACATGTGCTTCCTCGACATTTTTGAGGCGATTTACCAGTGCTTGAGCGCTAGTCTGGTAATCTTCTGAGTTAGCCAAAATGGCCAAATTAACTTGAGTCCAAAAGATAAGCCAATTTAATATTTTTTTTTTAAAGACTGGAAGCCATTTACAGATTTTTTTAGGAATAAGAAATCACATAATGTAATAATATATGGTTATATTTTTTAGCAATTTTAGTAGTGTTATTTATTTGGCTCTGTAGTGGTAGAATTCCCTGTCCCATGCCCCCTTTTTTCTCATTACAGTCAGGATTTAGAGAGGGATGTCAGAGCCCTATTGTATATAATCTTTCTTTCTTTGTTTTTTTTCTTTCTTTCATAATTTCTCAGCTCTCTTTACACTGCATAATTATAGGATATTACTTTCATTTTAATTGCTATGGCCCCATCGTGTGGATTCTTGGGATATACAATTTGGAGGAACTAGACATCTGCAGCAGAGAATTCTAAGTACCTCATCAGACTACAAATCCAAGGATGTAGCCATAGCAGTGAAAGTAGTACTGAAGTCTGATAACTGTGTAATGTGAAAGAGACTTCATTCTTGAGTAATGGCCATTTTTGTCACCAAACGGCCACTCATGTTGGAGTTCTCTCCTCCAGAATGAAAATGGGACAAAGAATGTGGAATTTTTTTTCCCAACATGGCCTATGAATTTCTAGACTATGCACAGAAAGTGTCTGTGTAAAGCCACTGTCTTTCCCCTTTGTGAAGCAAAACACACTGTACACATAACATCTGCTTGATTGATGGAGAAGATGCAAACAACTCCATCCGGTGTTTCCAATTTGTAAAAGTTCATGCAATAAGCTGTTATTGTCAGTTTCTGAAGTTTGTGCTTGGGCATCCTGTGATGGATGTTTAAAATTAAAAGGACACAACCCATATTTTTGCATGACCACTGCACTCCTTTGTCTTGCCACTCTGATAGCCTTTGAGGCTGAAGGGCAGGGAATAAATACTGTAATAAATAAATAAATAAATACAGGCCATTCAGTTGAAAGACTCTTTAAATGAACTCCATTAACACTTTTTCACTAATTCTTGCAGGTCTCAGAACCACTCCCCAGAAGAGGATGTTGAAGCTTTAGTGAAAGACCTAGAAAAAACTATCTCCTCTCTTCGCAAGCAGGTAGATTTTCTGTTAGGTAGAGAGACATTTGAGATCAGAATATAGCATCCTCTAATCTTAAGGCTGTAAAGGCTTCAGATCTTGACATTTCCCAGTCGAGACCTATTCCACACTCTCTTGCTATTAAAAGTGGCATCCAAACAGTGGCATACCTATACTCCCCCTCTTTTCATCGGCCTTTTCCAGGTCTGGCAGAGCTGCTGACTGTGCAGGAAAGACAGGCAACTCACTTTTCTGCCTGGCCAGCAGGCTGCCAAATCCAGAAGGTAGCCTCTTACCATCAGTGGCCGCTGGTGGGAGTGGGTGCTATTGCCACCCTGAAGCCTTTCTGGGTCTGGTGGGGCTGCTGTCCAGGTGGGAAAGGTAGGAGACTCACTTTCCCTCTTAGCCAACAGACCAGCTAGACAGGAAAGACAACCCCTACCCACCAGTTCACCTGTTGACACCCTCTCTGAGGTGTCACTTGTAGCATGCACCCCCTGCACTCTAGTCCATTTAATGTTTGGACTAGAACTTGAAGGGGATTCACCAACCCACTGAACACAAATCACCAGCCGGCACTATGTGGTATTCATGGCAATGGGAAATCACTGGGTAGATTGAGCTCTTGTCTCTAGCAAGCTTCTTGTGCTCTGAAAACTCCATGCAAAATATACCCTACTCTCACTGTCACATCTGCTTCAGCCCAGAAAGGTTTCCATGTCGTCTTCTTGAAATGACATCCTTCCTGGAACTCTCTGGCTGAAAGGGAAACATCACATAAAGTTCTGCCTTTTGGAACTGCACTACATCTCTCGTCCCAGCTGCAAGATCCACAACATGGCCATAAACTGACCTGTGGAGAGTGCGGGACAGCAGGGAAGCATCTAGCTTTGTTTTCTATAGCTGAACAGGCATTAACAAGGTATCCTCCAGTATTTCTCGGGGTCTTCTTGAGGTTTTGGAGGATTACATCATTGCTGTACATCCAGATATAGGAACATAACTAGATAGTTCACCACTGCTGCCATATTGAAAGTGCTGCAGAAGGCGAAATATAGGTTTTCAGAAGTGGTTGATCATTACATGAAGTTAGTAGAGAGGTGCAACCCTTAAACAACCCAAAAAATTACTTATGCAGGTGGAAATTGGGTGGTGATCTCTCCATCTTTGAAGGTCTTTAAACATTGGTTAATAATAATAATAATAATAATAATAATAATAATGTTTATTTCTTACCCGCCCCTCTGTAAAACAATCGAGGCGGGGTACAACAAAGTTAAAAAACAGATTACAGATTAAAATAATTCAAGAATTTCATCCCAACCTCCCCCCCCCAAAAAAGTAGGATTAAACTAGTTAAGTTTAAAATTAAATTACTGACAATAAAAATAAATACAACTTAATACACAAATGAAAACCACAATGCTGGCCACAGCATGGGTAGCAACAGAATACAGAAGGGGGGATAAGGAGTTGGGAATTGGCTGAAAGATTTTAGGAGCCGGGTAGATTATACGGTTTCAGGGAAGGCCTGCCGGAAGAGATGCGTCTTTAAGGCTGTTTTGAAACAGTCTAGCGATGTAATGAGACGCATCTCGTCCGGCAGGCCATTCCATAGCCTGGGAGCAGAAGCAGAAAAGGCCCTCTGGGAGGTCTGCGCTAACCTAGTCTTCATGGGCTGCAACAGATTCCTCCCAGAGGACTGAAGCATGCGGGGGGGTTCATATGGGGAGAAGCGGTCCCTGAGATAAGATGGACCCAAGCCATGTAGGGCTTTAAAGGTTAAAACCAACACCTTGTACTGTGCCCAGAAACTAATCGGCAGCTAGTGGAGAGCTTTAAGCACAGGTGTAATGTGCTCTCTCCTAGGTGTTCCGCTAACAAGCCTGGCTGCCATATTTTGAACTAGTTGGAGTTTCCGGGTTAGGCACAAGGATAGCCCCATGTAGAGCGTGTTGCAGAAATCCAAACGTGAGGTTACCAAAGCGTGCACCACTGTTTCCAGGTCCCTCTGATCAGCTAAAGCTGATAACAGGCACTCCTGACTGCCGCATTCACCTGACTAGTCATGTGAAGCGACGAGTCAAGGAGCACCCCCAGACTGCAAACAGGTTGGATGGACATTTTTCAGAAATGCTTTAGTTCTTATTTTTTTCATGGCAGGAGGGTGAATTTGTGGTCCCTTCCAACTCTAAGATTCTAAGTTGGACTGAACACCTGCATAAGTTATGGAAGCCAGCCTCTATTTCTAGATGTAATTTTCTAGACATTTACTGGCATTAATTGATCTGCCTCAATCATATCCTGTCCTCAGATGCAGTGCCTATCTATGAATGACCTTCTTGTTCCCTTTGCTGTTAGGTCAGTGACTTGGAAAGAGAGATGAAAAAGCATCAGAGAAGGACTGCAGCTAAATATGGTCATCAGCAGAAGACTGGAGAAAAGTGGAGCAAAAGATGACCCACTCTGTATGGTGAGAGGAAAATTCACACTGAATGTGTACATGAGTGTTGGATATTCCCAGCAGCAGACTGGAAATTCAAGAGTAACTGTATCTTTGCTGTTGTTCATTGTTGTCAAGTCATCTTCGACTCATGGTGAACCTATGAAGGAGAGATGTCCAAATTATCCTATTATCAGCAGCCCTGCTCAGGTTCTCAAGAGTGATGGTTAAATGGAGAAAATTCACAAGAAAGGAGGAGCACCCCTAATAGAAAAGGCACAAAACAAATATAAGTCAGAAAAACAAGGGTTCCTCCAGAAAGGTGTTAAAAAGTATGAGTCCCTGTGATATAGCTCCTTGTGTCCTGTTGGATTCTGCCTGATTTTTAAGGTTGTTGTCAACTCTGCCTCTATTTGTTCCATTCTTTTTAGGGTCTGTTTGTAGTAGATTTGGAGCTCTTCCAAAGGTATTTTAAAACAAGGGAACAGTGTGTTGAGGAGGCCATCCTTTGGCTTGTAAAGCAAAGTTGCTTCTCTCTGATTCTGTTTTTTGTTTTTTAATTTAGAGTTATGGTGCTACATGGCAAAAGTGACTGATCTCATCCCACTTCGAGGTCAGTTCTGCCAATGTCCTGCAGACTAAACCAGCTATCTATTCATGTCTAGAGTTAGGTTTGCTCCTTGAAAGCCTTGGCCACAGCTGTTTGGACAGGTCAAGGGACAAAGAAGACGGGAGACATGTAGCATGTTGGTTTCGCCCTTCCAGCCACTCTTCTTTTGGGTGGGACAGGTGACAGTGGGCGATTCATATCCTCTTTCTTTACTTTGCATTGAAACAAAACCATGTGAGAAGCACTTTATCAATTCACTTCTAAAGGCTTTTAAAAGACTAATATGGGGCACTGCAGAGCAAAAGAGGCAGGAATGGTATCTGGGGTCAAAATGATGAGGGGATTAGGCACACGTACATAAGGCAGTCACAGCATGCATGACAAACATGTCCAACATTGACCCAGAAATGAAGTAAATGAATCTATTAATGAATGAGCCAGTTTGGTGTAGTGGTCTGCATGTTGGGAGTAGCATTCTGAAAGACAATAAGTCAGAGTTAGGTTGAAGGCACATAACAACAGCTAAACATAAATTTAATATATTCGATTTTCCCAGCCCACAGTATAAATTTAACTTGGGGCAGGTAAGACTGGGAATTCAGGCTCCCTACCTGACCTTTGGTTTCTCTACTGGGACATTTCTGGTTATAAGCTTTGACACAGTTGGGATGTACCCAGGTTCCCCCCACACACACACACACCAATGCTGCTGCAATTGGACCTTTGCTAGACTATTGTGCACAAACTGGTCTGATTGAAAAACTCTCCCTTCACTTTATAATGTGCCTGTTCTGTGTTTCATCCTCCTCCGTTTTTTTCAGGCAATTGCCAGCAGCTTGCATTTGATGTGCCTCCTCCTCAAAGAAGAGCCTGTTTTAATTCAAGGGAATCCAGTCGCATCCACATCATGATCCAGACTCCACTAAATCCTGGTTATGCCTCTGCAGTCCACTGTACTTCACAGAATTCTTCACCCACTGAAGTAATAGAATACAAATGTCTCAGAATCCTAGACTTCTTTTCTAGGAATGGTTTACTCTGCACTCCTCTGCTATCTTGTTTTCAGAACCTTCATGGTGACTTTCATCCCTTCCATGGAAAGTCGGGCTTTCCCACAGCACTTGTCTCAGAACAGTGGCTACTTCTTCAGAATAAATCTCTTACTTCTGAAAGACCTCCATTATTGTCATCTCCCCCTTTGGCAAACCACCTTTGCCAATTCAGCCTTTGGTAGACCTTGCTGAAATGCACCATCTCTGAAAGTCATAACCTCACCGGAGCCCCATGCAAAGCCAATGTTTGCTGCATCTATGAAAACTTCCAAAT
Source organism: Urosaurus nigricauda (assembly GCA_034509955.1). NCBI lineage: Eukaryota > Metazoa > Chordata > Lepidosauria > Squamata > Phrynosomatidae > Urosaurus > Urosaurus nigricauda. Next base: position 8,394,158 of record JAOEGL010000004.1, read on the forward strand.
CACCAAGCAATTGAATCAAAGGAAACTTTGATAGGCATGTATAAGTCAGCTGGCCAAGGCCCGATGATTGTAGCATGTAAGAAGGAACACGTCTGTTGGAACTGGCCTCTGCCATACCTAGTGTGCAGATGCCTGTCTTGAAAAACAAAGCCAGAAATGAAGATTGACTGAATTTTCCCTTAGGCCACTACGCTTCATCAGCTATCATTCTGAAGTTACGGGAAACTTGAAATAAACACCTGGCTGGGTGGACTCAATTTTTGCTATCCTGAGCTGACAGTGATTTTTCTTTCTCCTTGAAGCTATATTTTTCCAATTGGTTCTGTTCTTTCCACATTGGATATTTCCTACCACCATGATTCTGGGCAACTTTTATAACACAATGCACGGAAAACAAAATTTGTTGCAATGAACCACTGGACTATGATCCAAGATTCCAGTTAAAGAATAGCATCTCCAAAGGCAGTTCTTGGAAACACAGATCCAATTTGGACCAACATATCTCTTTTCTACCCCAGGCTCAACCAATCTCACCCAGCATTTGCCTACTCACATGCAAATTGATTAGAAGGCCAAAGAATAAAGCACTAAGGCCCGATCTAGATGGGCCTGAAGAGATGCCATTGCAGCGCCATTAGGGTTTGGGAGCGCGCATCATATACATGCTCCTGAACCCTAGTACGTAATGGTGCTGGCGCCATTATGGAATGCCGTTTACATGGCGTACATAATAGCGCAGCCGCGACTGCACAGCTTCCACACGGAGCCGAGCAGTTGCGGCGGTGGAAAGGCACCAAATGGCACCTTTTCTGGAAATTGTGCCGCAACTGTGCTGCAAAAAAAGGAGTGCGGTTTCCCCACTCCTTTTTTGCGATGCAACTGTACTGCAGCATCTAGCTGCTGCAGCAGTTGCTCTGCAAAAAAAAGTGGCCCTTTTGGGCGGTCTGTATTGCTCCAAAGAGGCAAGGAGAAATTTTCTTTTTGCTCCCTTAGGAAATAGTTAGCTTCTCCTTCATTGCACTGAAAGCCAATGTGCAAAGATGGGAAGCTCTGCTAGCAACACATTCACTATAAATTACAAGACAGGGTTGTGCTGCTGAAGCTGTAATTGTTTACTGCAAAGTACCCTGAGAACTACAGATCTGCAAAACATAATTTCAAATTAATTTCCATGAAAGTTGTGGAGAAGCCATAACCATGACAACTGGTTAATGCTTTTAGCATTGATGTTGCTTCAAAGGCAAATCATGCAGTACTTGGCCCAGAGTTAATTCTGTCAGTCCTCTATATTTTGAATATATCTACTGGTTTTACGCTGCAGCTTCATCAGCAAATGTACCTCCACTATTCTGACTCTGATTTATGGTGCTCTTTCTATTTTGAGGTGCTTTTACAAGAAATGAAGAACAATAGTGTTACACTGTGTGTCATACCAGTTTACTATGGTCCAAGTAATTTTTATGTGCCTTTGATTCTTGATATAAGGGAATCCAAAAAGTAGGTGCTAATTTCCTATATTTTCTATTTGTCTTTTCCTACCCACTATACATATTCTTCCCATGTACCACCTCTTGTAATGCAAGAGTTTGCAAACTGAAAGGTGCTTCTTCTTTTGTATCTTAGTAGAATTTTTAGAAAGGAGCTGGGCTACAGAGAATCCACACATGAGCAGGAATTAACCTGCCGGAACCAAAAGATCAAACCAAAGAAGAAAGTGAATGACAGCAGCTGTTTGTCAGCAAACCAGGCTTGGATCTGCTAATGGGCAAAGTGGATGTTTTGCCAATTTTAGGCAACATTGCTAAATGAATCTTCAGTTGCTTGCAAACTAGTTCAGTTTAGTCAGTAACTGAAGTGCCATTTTTTTAAAATGGAGAATACAGATCATATTGTGGCAGAGTCATGGCAGTCCCATGTTTGCTATCTTCCTGTTTATATTCAGACTCAATTTGTGGGATGCAGAGAATAAATGAAACAGCAGTGCAGCCTGGCAATTGTGGACTGGCATGGTGTTTTAAGGGTCCCTGCATCTATATAATTAGTAGTTTCTTCCTCATAGCTTTCGTTCCTGGTGTTGCTTCCTATTCAGCACCAAGCAGTATAACACAATTTTTCAATTAAAAATGAGAAGGAATCAGTAATTAAAGTTTCTCCTCTGCAACATTAATGAGGACTTAATGAGCAGTTGAGACTTTATCAATAATATTTCTGCCATGCTGAAAAGGAAAAGACAACAGGTATCAAAGCTAATGGAAGGGGGGCATTAATTCAATCTAAAGAGGACCACTGTGGACAGGGCCTGCTTCTGAATACTGTCTCTCTCAAGCATGAACCACAATTTCTGTGTTGACCTGAGCACATCATAGTGCTTATAGATACGCAAACAAGAATGTAAGCAGCTTTGTATAGTTGTCTTTGATTTTATGTATATTTGAGAATTCTGCAGCAGAGGGGGATTGCCTAGCACAAGAAATATCTTCCTTTTTCATGAATGATGGCAAGGAAGACAGGAATTTGAGAGCTTTTTTCATACAACCACAATCTTCTTCCTGTTGTGCCATACCACAATTCCATGTTTTCCACTCACTTGCTATTGGGAAGCATGTGATGTGGGCATGTGATGTGGTCAAAGCCAGACATCTACTAGATGCTTCCTCCATCGTCTTCTCCCAAGAGCATCATCAACCAAGCCACTCAGATGTGATTCTGCTCCAGGGAAGGGGAACACCCTGATGCCCAGAGGGCCACAGCTGCCTCATCACAGCTGCAGTTTTGGGTGACCAGAAGTGATGCATGTCACCTCCAGTCACCTCTTGGATTGAAACATTTGGATGGGATGCCAAGGCCTTTTGGGGTCAGTAGAAGTTCCTTACCTCTCTATTGGCGTATGGGAAGAGTCATCTCCCTTTCTCACTTAATCTATAGAGATAGTGGGTAGTGCTTCAGGAGGAATGTGTATTCTGAAGCAGGCTGTATTCCACAAATAGGCTACTTTTAACCTGTGGGCTGCACAATTCCCACCTCTGTTCCACTCTGTTTGCACATAATTATTTGTTGTTACGCACAGTTTTTTTAGCAGTGGGTTTTGATTGTGTCTGTGTTTTGACATTAAGAGCCTGTAATGTAACTTTTCTGACTCAATTGTGCAGCATGTCATTGAATCCTTCATCCCAGTCAAAAGTTTTGTTTAAATACAGTGGACCCTCCAGATCGCAGGGCTGGCGATCCATGGATTTGACCACCCATGGATCGCCACTCCCCATATTACTGAGTGGCAGCGTGTGCATGTACACTTGCTGAAGCATCCACACAGACATCACCATCATTGAATAATATAGGGGGCAAGAATCCACATTTGTGGAACCAAACCCCCACAGATGGGAATGATCCACTGTACTAGTATTATGCTGTTGGGGAGCCACAGAGGGAAGGAGGGACACTGATGGTTAAGAAAAGATTTAAATCCTTAACTTTGTCATTGTTAGAAATAAAACTATTTTTAAAATAAACTGATATGGTGTGTCTATGTGTGTACCTTTGGCACTGTTAAAATCATATTTCGTATTGAGGCTGCTCTTAGAGTTAAATACAGAATTTAATAACATTTTAGAATAAACTGCTGTTAGGTTATAAATAGTTTAGCTCCAGAATTCACAAAATATCAAGTAATCTTTATGTTCCATGTCCATGTGAGCCATATGAATGGTTGGCAATACTCTAAAATCCAAAACTGTCCACAGGAGTGGCTGAGATAGCAACAGCTTTGCTTTCTGATGGTTCAATGTCCACAAACTTTGTTTCACACACAGAATTATTTAAAATATAAAATTGTCTTCAGGCTATGTATATAAAGTGCACAGTCAGCCCTTCACATCCATGGAGGATCCACGCTGGACACCCCACCCCACCTCCACAGAGACACTTAGAGGGAAACTTATTGAATTGCAAAGGAAGTATCTTTGTTGTGATACAAATGGGTGTTCCATTTCCTGGACTTTGAGAATCTCCCAGTTCCCACATGGCCAGAAGGAGCAGGTGCCAGCCTGCAAGATATGCCCTTCCACACCATCTTAACTAAGAAGAGAAAGAGCAAGAAAGTGGCAAGATTGAGTATGACTAACATCTTCAATTTTTTCTTCCTGTTTGGATTGTAACACCTTGCCTGATGAAGATAGCAGTGAAACTTCGAAAGCTTGCAGCATAAATATGGTGCATTTTGGTTGGCCAATAAAGGTATCACTGTTTGGTGGATTTTTAACTGAATTAAGTTAATGTTAAAAATAATAAAAACTAAAAAAAAAAACTATACAAAGCCACCTCTTTTTGGGAAGAAAGGCAGCATAAAATGAAATAAATTAAAAATACAATAAAATAGTACTGTCATGAAGGTTTTTATTAATTTGCATGTAGGAATAGGGCACTAAAACAGAGCACTAATGTACATTTCAAAGAGCAGCATAGCAATTTCTATACGTATCTTTCAACAAGTTTCAGCCATATTTCTTTAGCTGCTTGTCTGCACTCAAGTACAATATATTTATAGCATATAAAAGTCTGCCACTGCAATCATTTCCAATACTCAGAGAAAAGTATAAGGTACAGAAACCTATTATCAACTTACCTGATTTTCTCTTACCTGGAGAAGTACGTGTTTAAAAGTTCCAGTGCAACAAAATTTACTAGCCCATAAAAAGCTGACATGGCAGGGGTGGTTGTATTTGGAAGTATGATCTAACCACAAAGGCAGGCAAAAACAATTTGGTCTCCATAATACATACTGTACAGATTTAAATGGTCCCATTGCATGTGTGCTAAAACCACACCATGAGCTTTACAGTATTCAACAGACTACAAAATCCATTATATAGTATGATTGGGCCCAAAGTATGCAACCATGAGAATAATCTGGTATTTGTATAGCATAGTAATCTGTGCTTGTACTTTATTTGTGGTCTCACTGCATCTTATGTTTTACACATTACTCTGTAAAGGTGTGCAGAAGTGGAAGCATTAGAGACCACATAAAAGCCACACAGATGATTTAAAAAAAGAAGAAGAAGCAATTTATGAAAGTGCCACAAATATACTGTGCTCTGGTCAAGATTTTTTGGGTGGGAGAAGTTATTGTTTTAAGCAGAATCCTACCACTGCCTCCCAAATTCTGTTTTTAAACATGCATTTTAAGCAGATTATAAATGATGCAACTGGCACCATACCAAAGAGTTGTGAATTTACACACTTTGTAAGCAACAGAGTGGAAATGAGTGCTAATTTGGGTGCAGCTCAGAACATGAGCAAATCTGATAATTAAGCAAACCCCAGCTGCGGCTGCCTAGACGGATGTGTTGGCAGGCCTGCACTTGTGAGTTTAGCCTGCAGCAAACTAGTTGCACCTGATCGTCCAGTCTCACTTTTGGAACTTGGGAGTTGCCAGTAGCCAACAAGCAACACACTCTGGGATCCCAGGACTGAGAACACCATCTCATTTTGCTTTTTTTGGTTTGGGAAGGAGGTAAAACAACACCAGCACCTGGATATTAGCTGACGAGAAGCCCAGAAATGAAGAATCTAGAATTTTTCTTCTTTTTTTCAAGTAGACCTATAGAAGAGCACAGCTGAATCTGGCTTGAGACATTCTCTCTCCCCTCTCCCACATAAAAAGGGATGGACCAATTCATCCGGAAACACTTGACTTTCCTCAACACCTTCTGGAACAAATGTTTGCCCAACACTGCTCCGAATAACCACTCTTTGGATTTTTGGGAACCCATCCCGGGAGAATCCTTGCACCCCACCCTGGATCCTGATCCAGCTGAGCCCTCTTTCTCCCTCTTTGATGTACTCCACAACTTCACAGCCAGGAATGCAGATGAGCTGAGTGTTAACCGAGGGGAAAAACTATGTGTCCTCAAAGAAGAGGGAGGGTATGTCTTAGCAAGGCGGCTTTCTGGAGATCCACTTGTGGGCTATGTCCCAGCTAATTATATCAGCAAGATCTGTCAGGAACCTGCTTTCCAGCAGCCGTAAGTATCTAAATCTTTGGATTGTTGGCCCTCAACATTTGCGGCTTTGACTTTTGCGGATTTGATTATTCATGGTTTTGGTTAATATGTTCTCTTTAGAAATCTATAGGACAGATCCTCCAGCATGACTCTATCATCAGCTTCTGCTAAAAGTCACACTGGAGGACTTAAATATTCCTAGAAAGAACACTTCTCTAGGAATTTTTAGGTCCTCCAGTGCAATTTCATGGTCAGCTTCAGAGGACCTGGAGATTCCTAGAGATGTGTTCTCTCAGATAAAAATATAGTGTTTTTTATTTGTGGCTTTTCTACTTTCACGGTGGCCCTGTGCCCCTAATCTCAGCGGATGTGGGGGGTCCACTGTACTTCTAAAATATCCGAATGTTGGTGCAGCAAGACAATGAGGAGAGGGGTTGGAAAGAGAAGCTTTCAAAAGAAAGACAAATTATTGGGACTTAGATAACCATCTTCAAAGAGCACTTTCAGTCTCGCAAAGCCATTTTTATTAACAATTGCTGCTGAAAACAATAACTCAGGCAAGCATTACTGAGAATTAATACACCAGATTTGACATATAAATAAAGGGGCTCATTGAGATGTCCATGTGAGCTGGTGAAACAGCCTATGCTGGGAGCAAGGGAGTTATCCTGTTCTTTATTACTGATGGCCCGATTGTCTTTATATGTCACCTGTTGGCATAGAATCATCCAGGAGCATAAGTAATTATTATGGGTAGCCCAATAAGCTCCAAATGGTGGAAACAGGTCTAGTGAAAGCTCTGCTGGCTGGTTGTTGCTCATCTCTTTATGACTGCTTTCAATCTTGACTTTTGCTTTCTGGCCTGCTCAAGAAGCTAAATTATGTTTCACTTCTTTGCTTTGTGTGTGATGTTTGGAGATGCTTCTTATACAAATAGATGTAAGATGAGGGTAAGTTTTTGCTGGGACTGATGTCACTGGTGGCCCCGTAAATTAGAGGAAGTTAATGGTATTCCTCTGTGCAGGTCCTAAGCGGGAAGCTTATTTGGAAGCCTCTTTTATCCCAGGAAACAGCTCCAGGTTCTTAGACATAATCTTTTAACTTCCTCTCCCTCCCAGTTTTAATGGAGGAGTCAGGAAGCCGAGGCGACACACACACACAAGGCATCTATCCTATAATTTAGTCTATTATGCTTGAACCACATGCTCAATAACAGACTCTCCAGATTTGGTGGATTATCTGATGGGACCAAATGATGGTAAGGTTTTGGACCTATCCATCAATCCCTTTACTTATTTCCTACCTTCTTCCCAGATTGCAACCTAAGGAGGCTTACAAAAAGGCAGAAAATTACAATAAAAACACATACAGTTAAAAATATACAAAATTAAGATTAAAGGCATCTGCTTTAGGCGACTATTGACCAAAACTTTAGAATTTTCTATTATTTTTTTTTGTCTCGCAATACATCTGTATGAACCACATTTTGACTCTACATGAGATAGCAAGGTTGTCATTCTGAATATTTCCATGCAAGTTTAAGCCCAATCAGCAAACTTTGGCTCCCCCCCCCCCCAAAAAAATATTGTTTTCAGTCCATTTTGCATTGAATTTGGTGGGAAACAAATGTTAAGGACAGTAAGTGCTACCAGAAAAAAATGTAAAAAAAAATATTATTATTATTATTCACATGATAAGGGAAATCATTCTCATCAGTAGGGGCAAAGTCAGACAAATTTCCTTGTTGTTTAAAGGCAAAGTGGTGTAGTGGTTTGAGCATTGGGCTATGTCTCTGGAGACCAGAGTTCAAATCCTGGCTCGGCCACTGGGTGACATTGGGCGAGTCACACTCTCTCAACCTCAGGGGATAGCAATGGTAACCCTCCTCTGAGGAAACCTGCCAAGAAAATTCTATGATAGGGTTGCCATAAGTTAGAAATGACTTGAAGACACAGAACAACAACAGCAACAACTGTTACTCCTTAGGATTGCAACACTGAAACTGGAGATGGCAGAAGGAGAAGCAGTGGCAAGCAAGAAAGGGGTGCTTCCCACCTGTCCTCTTCCCCTTCACTGCCTCACCAGCCTCCCTGTCCCTGCCAAGCTGCTGGGCACACCCAGCTACCAGCCAAGGTACTTCTGCCAACCACCTGCTGCAGCCACTAATGGGAGTGGGGTGCTGGTGCCTTCTGGCAGCCCCTTTTAGGTCTAGCAGAGCATATGTCTGGGCCAGAAAATGAAGACAGCACTGATGGCAGCACCAGTGGCAACCACTGCTCCCCTTCCCCAGAAGGTAAAGAATCCATGGCTGCCTCCCTTTCTTACCTAGCCAGCAGCCCTGTCAAAACTCAGAAAGGGCTGCCAGGTGGCAGCAGCACTGTTCACAGAGGCCTGGCACACCTTGCCCTCCCTCCCTGCCCCCCCATGCACTGCCCTCCCACTGCCCTGCCCAGCACTTCTTTCTGGGGCAGTGAGTGAGTAGGAATACAGAGCAAGGCAGTCCACTTTTGGCGCACTGCTTAGGGCTGGAGGCCATGCCAGCAAATGGAGGTGCTTGTTGGTTGCTTGTTGGTTATTATGTGCCTTCACATCATTTCCAACTTAGCTAGATTTGTTCAGAAAGGGTTTACCATTGCCATTGTCTGAGGCTGACAGAATGTGACTTGCCCATGCTGACCCAGTGGGTTTCATGGCAAAGCTGAGAATTCAACTCTGAACCTCCTGACCACTCAAACCACTATGTCACGATAGGAAAAGAGTCCACGGCCGCTACTGCCACCATTGCCCAACCCCAAACCCCACCATGGATGGCAGAGTCACCCTGGCTGATGTAGGGGGACATCCCAGTGGGGTCTTGGGACAGATGGTGCGTGATTGCCCCATTGGGTGTTCACCTCCCTCTGAGGTATCACCCAGTATGGTCCGCACCCTCCACATCTCCCTATTGACGCACCTCCCTGTCCCTTTAATAGATTTGTAAACGAAGGAATTTCAGCAGCTATTGCTTGTCGCACAAGCAGGTAAGTAGCAACATGTGTTAAAAAATGCTTTTAGAGATGAAGTCTTTTCGTGCCTGTCATACGGATGCAGAAATATTTCCAAGTCATTTCAGCAGTACTAGAAAACAATGCACAATTATTCAAATTATGACTTCTCATTTTGTCAGTCTTGCTTTCTCCATAACTTTAAGTATCTGATAGACTTTTAAAATGGATATTTCTGGAAGAGCATGGTGTGAAGTCTAGCAAACCTCCTCTAAAGGAACTTGCAAAGAAAATCCTATGATAGGTTTGCCTTAGGGTTGCTGTAAGTCAGAAACTACTTGAAGGCGCACAACAATAACAACAGATCAGTGAAGCTTGCCTAATGAAATGGTCCATAGTCATTGGTGTTTTTGTTTGTTTGTTTGTTTGTTTTTGTTGTTTATTGTTTATTATTGTTCCTATCTTCAGTGCACCATATTCAGGTCAATGGATCTCCCAGCAGGTAAAAATGTTACCACCTTCAAGAAACCAATGCAGCCCACTCTAGGCAACCCACAACCATTTTGACTACTCCTCTGTTGCCTTCGCTATAAGAGCAATGGGAAACAGGAGCTGAATGGAAGGGAGGTAGAAATAAAAAAGCAGAGCAAGCTCTGCAAAATGTTTGTTCATTTTCTTTGTTTGACTGAGCATCTATACTATAGAAATAATTGCCTTTGACACTACTATAAGTGCTGTGGCTTTATCCTATGGAATCCTGGGATTTGTATTTTTTCGAGGTCTTAAGCCTTCTCTGCCAAAGAGTGCTGGTGCCTCACAAAACCACAAATCCCAGAATTCTGTAGGTGGAGCCTACAGTTGTGTTAAGTTGCATTATTTCTACATTGTAGATGAACCCGTACTTAGCTATCACAAACTTACTTTTCACTCAGTCCTATATCTAGTAGATTTTCAAGGTTGGAAACAGAGGACCTTTACAGACTAGCCACCCCTTTGAGTGGTGGATTGGGGCCAGGTGAGCCTCACCGGCTGCCCCAGAGGCCCCAATCTGCCGCTTATCCAGGCTGCGGAAAAGGGGCAAAATGCCCCTTCTCTGCTGCCTGGAAAGGGCTGTCCTTGGGCTGTCCCATTTCAGAGCTCCTTTCAGCACTGCAGAAAGGGTGCCCTAGGCGCCCACCAGCGCCATGATGTCAGGCACGTGCCGCACCATGTGAACATGGTGCGCGTCATGAAATCATGGCAGTGCACGCGTATGGACGGGGCACTGTAAAGATGGTGCAGTCCATATGCGCTAGGGCTGGGGAGCGTGTAGTTGTTGCATGCTCCCCAGCCCTAATCACACCCCAGTGATGGCCCTTTTGGGCCATCTGTACTGGGCCAGAGATTCTGAAAAAAGCATTTTCTCACTAAAATTTGATAATAATTTATCTCCTCCCCTCTCCATTCATATAGGATCTAATTTGAAAATGTAAAGTATCCCACCAGTATTAAGAATAGAGAAATATGAGCTGAGTTTGGATTCAAATCTTATATTTTATTGGCAAACTGCCACTCAGTCATATATGCATACATATGAAAAGCTGCAGGCACAAACTAAAGTTATCAGCTATATTAATTAGATCTGCATTTAGCTTTTAAAATCTGTGTTTTTACTCTTAAACACTCAGGGTGCATTCCCACTATGATTTAAAGCAAATTGCTGATCAGGCTGTATGACTGTCATTCCCATTTGAAACCAGTTTTGATCCTACTTTGATCGATTTTTGTTGCGATAAAGTGAGGCAAACACACACACAAAAAAACCAGTTTTTCCAGACACTAGTTTCCTAGTCACTAGATTCTTGTTGATTCCAAAGTGTGATCAACAAGTGGGAACGACGGGTCTGAATCACATCATTCTGGAGGAGAGGGACTTTGGGACTTTGAAGTAGCGCAAACTAGTGCGGGTGACAATCGTGCCAAAAAAGAAGCGATTACAAGGGGATAATGAACAGATCCGCTTTCATAGTGGGAATGATGGACCTTTTGCAATCAATTCACCAACACGGAGCAAAGGCACATCCCAAACCAGTTTAAATGGAAATGGAAATGAGCCCTCAGATTTTCAAATGGGAGATTTTAAAAACTGACATGTGAATTCAAAATAAAAGAATTTGGGTAAATATGACATCATAAATGTTTTGAGAGTATATGGGGGTGGAAACTGTCCTCACAAAATTAATTTCCGATTTAATAAATTCCCTTCACCAAGGCATTTAAATTCCTTTCCTATTGCTAATTATAGGATATAATAACAGGGAAGAGGAAATAGATGTATCTTATGCACTACAAACAAAAAACATATGCTAAGCAGTCACATTTCCATGTTAAAGCAAAACGCACCCAGAGCCACAAGTGTAATGGCTTGTGAAGGATGTGGTTTTGACATGCCAGTTTCAATGGCAAATGGTGTTCATGGGTGCTGTGTGATCTGTTTGGGTGATTTCCCTAACCTGCTGGATGAGAAACTGTTTGGGTGGACTGATGTTGCCTTTTCACTGTGACTCAGTCTGTGTTTGCAAAGTATTTTAAGTCCAAAAGTATGGCTTCATAAACAAGGGAAAGCCCCCACTCAATAGTTGGAATGAGACTGTGGAAATCTTTACAAGTGGAAGCAGCGATGTTTTAGGCAAAAATCTTAAATGTTGTGAAGAAACAGGTAGAACAAGGGAGGACCCTAGAGTTGTTGTTATGCATCATAAAGGGTGCATTTCCACTGCAGGATTAATGGAGTTTGAGAACACTTTAACTGACATAACCCTGGTTCCCACTTATGGTAAATCGAATCGCTGAAGCGATTCAGCGAGGGGGGGCATGCACCAGACCCATTTAATCTGCATCTTTTTGACACTGATGTTTTTCACGTCTTTTTGGATAAATCCATTCTGCACAAGTGTGAACCAGATGCAGATCAGAATGAATTTAAATTTGTCCTTCAGCTGGCTGGGACAGGTCCATTTTGAACCAATTCATTTGTGAATGGGAACCACAAGTGGGTTATTTTACAGGAAAAAAATGCAATTGGGGCAAATGCAGCGGGAACCATGCTTCGCTATTGAATCATTCCATCAATTCGGATCACAAACTGCTTTTTTTGTAACTGGGAATGAGGCCATTATTTCATGGCTAGCTTGCTTCTTGTATTATTGAAGTCAGCATGGTGTAATGGTTTGAGAGCTGGAAAACAGGGTTTGAATTCCCTCTCGGCCATGAAAACCCACAGCCATAGGTGACCTCGGGCAGTGACACTCTCTCAGCCTCACAGGAGGGCAAAGGCAACTCCCTCTGAACAAATCTTGCCAAGAAAACCCCATGGCAGGGTCACCATACGTCAGAAATGACTTGAAGGCACACAAGGTTACTTAATCTTACAAATTCATCTTACAACTCTCTTCAATTAAAAGTAGTGTCATGCTCATAAAACCACTATTGTTGAGTCACATCAAAGATCGAGGCCAACGTAAAGTGTTTTTATGCCTGAAATAAAGCAGCAAATGGTGGCACACACACACACATAGACCAATCAAGCTGTATATTATCTCAGATGAACACACCTATTTTCACTGCTGAGGCAGAAAATCTCACAAGGGACTATTCCCCACTCCAGCAGACAATATATGTGGATGTACATGTAAAATTTATTATTTTATGTGTATTTTGCCTTTCTCCTGAGGATGGAACGCAAGGCATTTACATCCTATTAAATGATATAAACCACATTCAGTTATAAACATAAATGGAGTCAAAATGGTTAAAAAATTCCTAGCCAGAGAGAAGACATAAGCTAGGAAAGGCTGCCAAGCTGTTTGCATTTGCCTGAGACTACTGGGAAAGATGAGGTTCTGCCCCTTCCTCACCTTCCCAGCAGAGTTCAGTGAATGCAAACTGTTATGCACTTTGCACTCAAATTGCAGCAAGTAAAGTAAGCTTAAGACAAAGAGAGAGGAAGAGAGAGAAACTGGAACATTTTAAAAGCAGCTGAAAGATGGAACAACAGAGGATTAATTAAGACTGTCCTTGTCAATTGGAACAGTTCAACAGTATGTACTTAACAGACACTTTAAAATGCCATCTTAATAGATACATTAAAACATTAAAAATCTAACACATCCATTACACACATTTAGTTATTAAAGCAGGTGTGGATACCCACACAGTGGGTGGGGACCATTTTTCTCCCCTGCACCTGCTGAATGGTCTGCTCCAACACATTTTTCAGCACCTAAATTTTTCTTCCTGCATTTTGGCTGATTTTCAGCTGTTTTTTTTTTCCCTTTTGGGTTTTTAATATCTGAAATTTGGGGAGGGCGCTCTTGGAATTAAGGGAATCAAGCCACTGCATTTTCAGGTGCTTTTGGAAACTTTGGGCTGTTTTGAAGCAATATTGGGGCAAAAATCCACCCATAAGGTTTTTTTAAAAAAATTGAGAAGGTCTGGCAGCTTTCGGGGTCACACCTAAAAGTCCCATGGGCCACTTTCAGACTATGGACTGCATTTTGCCCACCCTTGTATTAAAGGTGTGCATTGATATTTGCCTATCCCCCTCTGTTTTGGAAGGACATTCCATGATCTTGGAGCAATCACCAAAAAAGGTCCTGCCCCTATGGAACATACTTTAGACATTGATGGGGGTTAGAAGCAACTAGGGCAAGAGCTAACCTTTTTGAATAAATCTTGCCAATCTGAAGGCACATAAGAAGAACAATTGTATCAATTTTCTTGTGACTATTTATCTAAATGTCACTATAATTGGATAAATAGTCACTACAAGAAAATTGATGCACTACAGAAAGCAATCAAATAGCAAAATACCTAACCAGACTGAGAAAAATATCTAAGTGGAAATTCCATTCTGAACAATTGTTGTTGTTTTTTTAAAAAAATGCTTCTTTAATCCATAAACAATGAAGATAACAATACATTTAATTAATTTAATTAAATTAATTTGCTATTAATATTTGATGTATTTTTATACAGCCTAGTACTGTACAACATTTTAAATAGAATTTAATTTCATAGTTCATTGGCCCTGTTCTTTTTCTTGTTTGGGGGCACTTACACATAGTTTTTTGTCCCGAGGAGATCTGGATCTCCATGGTGACACAATACTGAATTGATGTTCCTACTACGGTTTATGTGCCTGACCCTCTCAGTGGCATTTAAACCCTGGTTGACATTCCCACATGCACCAGATCGATCAGATTGGGAGTGCCTCAGTTTCTGGAAATTTGGTAGCATACTAGCACACTACTGAAGATCCGGATCACTCCTGACCTTTAAAAAAGATGTGGTAAGGGAGGCCAGTGTCAAATACACCAGGCTAAGTGGTTTTCTCTGTGTCCCCGCCCCAAACAGCACCAGCTGCATTCGGAGCCAGTGTGAACATTGCAGAAATATTTCTGTAGTGTGAATGGGGCCTTTGTTTGCTTTGAGGTGGATTCTGGTGTGTGTTTTTTACCCACTAGTTTATTGTGTAAGTCTCAGGGCTGGCCAGTTTTAACCATGGGAATCTAGATTGCCTTTGGGCATCTCTCATTTATGAATCAAGGAGTGGCATTTCTAGTTAAAATGAGCCTCTTGGTCAATGGAGAGTAAAGTTCACATAACAGAAGCCTACATGAAGCTACAAAACTGATACCTTTATTCTAACAACCAAAATGCACAAAATACATGATGAAGCTTTCGAAGTGCCATTGACTTCTTCATTAGGCAAATGATAAAAAATCATACAGAAGGAAATATATATATATATATATATATATATATAGTATGATGCTAGTCACAGGCCTATATTTTATCAAGATGTTAGTGGTGTGTTGTTCTGCGCTGAGATGTATATATATCCCTCCAAACCACATAAGCACAGAACAACATTTTTTACCATTTTCCAAATATATTTAAATATTCTTTCCATTCCCCACTCCATTGCTACAGTCTCTGTACCAAACCAATATGCTAAAAGATGGATGCTAAGCAAAAGTATGAGAACAGGAAGGAAGACATGTAAATGTTTCACTGTCTGGGAAATTGCCTTAGGAAATCCACCTTCCTCTTCGTGTCCATTTCCCCTTTGTAAAACCATAGCCACCAACTGTAAGTGGAGGACTGTTGCAATCTTCAACTGCACTGTGGAAATGTCCTAACTAACCTGGCTTGGAGGAAAGATTGGGAGTTAACTTGATGAGAAACTGTGAGCAGATACGAAGTAGTAAATGTTGGGGGCAGAGTCTGGAAATTCATGTTTTTACTAACAAAGGCATTTCAACATTACAGCATGTGCATCTTAATTAGGAATATTAACTTGATTCCTTAGGCGGTGGAACTGCAACCTTTTAGGCTGCATCTGCACTGCAGAAATAATGCAGTTTGACACTGCTTTGACTGCCATGGCTCCATCCTATAGAATCCAGGGATTTGTACTTTGTTGTGGAATCAGAGCTCTCTGACAGAGAAAGGTAAATATCTCAAAAATCTACAAATCCCAGAATTCCATAGCACTAAACCATAGCAGTGAAAGCTGTGTCAAACTGCATTGTTTTTGGAGTGAGGATTACACCTTAAGTCACTCTGATAGTCATTAGGGTGTACCCAAGGCTGGGTGATCAATAGTGTAGTTGGAGGAAATGCTCCAGATCCTTCAGTGGTGCTACACACAGACACATCTGGTTTTGTGATTCTATCAAGAGAGAAATGCTCCTGGGGAAAGGAAGGGAAGATGGAAATCTCTCTCCCTTTGCCCTCTTCAAGAGGGATAGCAATGAGAGCCCAACAAGGCTATTTCCCAACTGTGTTGGGAATGAATAGGAAGACGGTATATTTGGGGTTGCTGCCTCTCAGATTCTATCTTTAATCATGCTATTTGGGACCCAGACAAGAGTGGTGCCCAACAGAACCTGTTATTGAAAATGCCAGGGTCCCAAAGGGCACCCACAATTTATACATAATAGGGGAATTTTATTAACTCAAATGTAGCTGCTGATAGGGCTTTGGGCAACTAAAAGCAGGGAACAACTTTGTATACCAGTTCTGAGAAAGAGAACTCCAGAATGCAAGGTCCAAATGCAGTTTTACAGTTGGATCTTGCCATCTGCGGATTTGAGCATCCGCAGATGGCAGGCCCCATTGTTAATGGTGGCACATGTTTGTTCTGCCTTGGGAATACTGAGTGGCCCCCTCATCTTCTTGGCCACATCCCTACCTGGGTGAGATGTACAGTTTCCTCTTGCGTGAACCTCTGCCTCCCACTCCGCTTTGTTTTCCCAGTGCCCTGAAAGGGCTCGCTTAATGGATGCCCCTGCCCAGTGGTGTCACTAGGGTTGGTGTCACCTGGCGCGGTAACTCATGGTGTCATCCCCACATTGATTTCCCATTTCACACCATACAAAATCCTTAGTAATTTTTTTGTCATTGAATGCCATTGAATGTAATGCTAATACCTTCAATACCTTCAAATTACAATATCATATGCACAACCTAAATGTATTTATATATACATAGTGAAGATTTGGTTTAAATGTGATGTTTTTCAAGAACATTTAAAAAGAATTTTAAAGATTATATATATACTTTAAAAATTGAAATTTAAAATTTAAAAAAATTCTGGGGCCTCTCCTTTCTCCTGTCACTGAGCTTAACCCAACTCCCACCATCTCTTAAAGGGAAGCAGATAAATGCCACAGCCTATTTCTGCCAAAAAGTAGGTGTTTGAGGAGAAGTGGTGTCACTCTCCTTAATGTGTCACCTGGAGTGATCCACAAACCCTGCACCTGCCACACTCCCCCTAATGATGCCACTGCCCCTATCACCACATTTGTTGAGTGGCAAGCATTTTACCCAGCACAGCCGACAGGGCCTGGACGTGCAGCCCTGCCCTGCCCGAGTCACCTTCCCTGACTCAGAGCTAGGCAAGCTCACCGGCATGGAAGAAACCATTTTGGGAATAATGGGCCTTGCACATATCCTCCATGGATATGAAGGGCCGTCTGTATTGATAAAAGCAAAAAGGAAATCAACTTTCACACAAACACACATGCTGACACATGCATGTGAAAACTACAATATAAACGTGATGAGAGATAGTGACCTTCAGGATTGCAGAGGGTAATACTGTACCTGGTTCCAGAAGCAGAGATTGCAATTAAGAATTTCAGTGAAATGGAAGTGGCTCAGCCTACTGCCTATAGTTTGTGGGGGGCCAGTGGTTGAAGAGTCAGGAGAAAAACTGACAGATCTGAATCTCAAACAAGACTAAAATTGTGGCTTCCTTAGCAGGTGTACTTATAAGGCAAAACATGTCCTGGGGCAGTTTCTGAGATTAAGGTGAAGTTTCCAAGAGGGAAAAGATACTGGATGTTGGCAAATCACCTTGAATGTCCCTGGTTTGGACTTCTGTTCATGAATACATACAAGGTCTATCACCCACCATCACTCCTATTATGAAAGGGATTATGTAAATGCTGATCTTAATCTCACCCAGCTAAGTGCCTTGGCTTCCCCCATGCCGAGTCTGGCAGATCTCCACATCATGGCTCGTTTCCTGAACTGCAGTTGCCTGGCTAAAACATCCCTTCTGCTATCCATTTGATATCAGAAAAGGGTGTGTGTGGAGGGAAGCTAGACCTTGCATTAACACATCCCATCCCTCAGGCTCAAAATGAACTGGCTCTGGCCCCAAGGAGGGCTTCTCTTGGCCCAGCAGCACCCTCAGATCAGATGTACCACCGTATGGAGCCTGCTTTCTAATAGGAGAGCTCTTACATATGCAGAAAATAGCTATTTTGGAAAGTGCTTCAGTGCCCCAACCACCTTAAATCCAGCCTTGGATCCAGCCTCATTAAACAAAGTGTCAGTTCACCTCCTGACTCCTGATGTATCTGGTGATGCTGAACAAAAAACATTCAGATTTTCAAAAATAACTAAGGCTTCATCCAGACTGTGCAAAAACCCAGCGCTGTGCATGTACTGTACTGTACGTCAATGTACTGACAGATAGTAGTTAGTTGTTGTTTCTGAAGGTCAGGACAATGCTCCTCTGTCCTGGTCCTTTGACAAGGACAGTCCTGATTAATCCTCTATCAACCCAGCTGCTTTTCAGCTGCTTTTAAAGCATCCCATTTCTCTCTCTTCTTCCCCTTCCACTCACTTCAGTTGC
Source organism: Urosaurus nigricauda (assembly GCA_034509955.1). Taxonomy (NCBI): domain Eukaryota; kingdom Metazoa; phylum Chordata; class Lepidosauria; order Squamata; family Phrynosomatidae; genus Urosaurus; species Urosaurus nigricauda. The sequence goes on from JAOEGL010000004.1 coordinate 8,412,334, forward strand.
TGCAAACTGAGTTCAAAGTGCAAAAGTAGCTGGAATTCCATAAACTCACCAGCCAGGAGAGAAGAGCAGGAGGTATGATTATGCCTTTCCAGTAGATTGAGCAAAAGCAAACTGCTGCAGTCTCTTCTGACCTGTGTGTTCTTCCTCATTAGGAGTTTTTGTCATTTTGATTGCATCCTGATGTTGCTTGGTGTTTTGTCTATGAAATGTTAGAGGGTGTGCACTGGTGACAATGTGGATGGGGGTATGCTTTTTCCTGCCTTCCCTCACCAAATTTCAATCAAAACATCAAAGTATGGTATGTTTGAGGGAATAACTGGATGCTGGGGTGGGAACAACTGCACCAAGTCATGCAATCTAGGCACAGAATCCCATGACATTTACTGGGGGTTTTGACCAGTGAATATGAACTCAAAAAGTGATTCTATGGCTTAGATCTTATTGGTGTTTCCAACCAGAGTAAACTAACTAAATCATATGTTGAATGGTGAGTCAACAGTTATATACATCTAATGAATTTAATGGGTCTACTGTAATGGGGACTGCCAGTAGGATTCCGGCTCTTTACACTCATTCCTCCATATTTGCAGCTTTGATTATTCATGGACTTGATTAATATGTTCTCTCTAGGAACATCTGGGTCATCCTGTGCAACTCTATGGTCCACTTTGACTAAAAGTTGCACTGAAAGACCTAGTGATTCCTAGAGAGAACACACTACTAGGCATTTCTTGCTCCTCCAGTGCAGTTCTGTGGTCAGTGTCTGTCAGATGTTGATCACAGAGTTGCATTGGAGGACCTAGAGATTCCTAGAGAGGTGTCCTCTCAGGTAAAAACAGGGTGTTTTTGTTATTTGCAGGGTTTTTTTTTCATATTCATGTGAGTGTTGTGCCCATAACCCTAGCAAATATGGAAGGACATATTTCTTGAAAAACAAGAAAGCAAAGATGTACTGCTTTAGAAATGCAGCCCTGATAATACAGCCAGGTGTCCCTTGTTACAGGGAACACCGCCCATCTGAAGACTGGAAAGCTTTTATTTTTACATAGAATAAACAAGATGGCAAAAAAATCACTTATTTTGGGATGAGAGCTCTTCACAAAGGCAAAAATGAGTGCATCATGTCATCTATAAATTACAGACAAATACATGGTTAAGTAAACCAAATGCTTTCATTTGTATTAAGAGAGAGTGCAAACTTGTTTCATTTGTATTAAGAGAGAGTGCAAACTTGTTAATAGCTACTTCCTGACTGGCAACCTTGCTTGTCCCTTATTATTGTTTCGGAAATTTAACAACGCCACTGATAAAAATAATAATAATTGTAACCAGTTACTTTTTGAAAAAAGTAAATTTCCAAACTATGGTTGGAGAAAAATAGCAGTTGTATTGTTGATGAGATCCCCTACTTCCCCTTTTCAGTTTAACCATCTTAACCATCTATTTTTGAAAGAGGATTTTTTTTTCCAAAGCAGGCCCCTGAGTGCCTAATTCCAGGGTGCTTTCTGTGTCTGTGTGATGTGCATGTTGTGCTTCAGGAATGAGAGGCTGTAACTACCTCTGTACACATACATACAAACACACACACAAACAGAGTGTGTATGTATATATTAAAATATCTATATCCACCGCTGTCTAAAGTTCTCAGGGTAGTGTTCAATACAATTACCTAGACAAACTTTTGTTTGTTTGTTCTCGTTATGTGCTTTCAAGTCATTTCCGACTTATGGTGACCCTAAGGTGAAACTATTGTGGGGTTTTCTTGGCAAGAAGTTTGCCATTGCTTTATCTTGAGGCTGAGAGCATGAGACTTGCCCAAGGTCAGCCAGTGAGTTTCATGGCTGAGCGGGAAATGGAACCCTGGTCTCCAGAGTGATAGTACAATAATCACAACTTAAAGAAACGTAAAAAGAAAAATGATTTTAAAAGGCTAAAAATATATTTTAAAAATTAGCACATTTTTAAAAAGATAGATTAAAGCTGGTTAAAACTAAGCCCCAAAAGTCTTTAGAAAATAGTCATCACCAAAATCCTACATTGCCCACTTAGGTAGGAATATGTAACTAAGGGCTTTATCACATGTGGCTTTTGACAACACCAATCGCACGATGCCACTTCCCACAGCTGTCCCTTTTCATTCACCAGGAAATCCTGTGAATGAGCTGCTAATCACACAATGCAAAAAGCCATTCTCATGGCACTCACGGTATTGGCACATGGTATCACTGTCCTCTCCTCCTCCCCTTCCCCTCCTCCCCTCTTTATTTTTTATTTTAAATCCTCTTTTTTCCACACAATTTCAGAGCTTTGGGTTGATGCAGACTCAATGTGGTGTTTTTTTGTTTGTTTTGTTTTTGTTTTTGTTTTACAAACAGTTAAAATGTTGAATTGGAGCTGTAGAGCTCCAAAATTGTGTGAGGGGCATTTTTAGAAAAGCATGCTGGGTAAGAAGGGAAGAATTAAGGGAGAGGACAAGAACAGAGCGCCATGGTGGCAGCTGCCCCAAGTCATGGGAAAGCAAATGTATGTGATGATGGCAACAATCAAAGCAGTATGTTCCCATCCCCCCCCCCCCCCCATGATTGCAGAGAGAAAGGGGCTGGTGTGATAAAGCCCCGAGTAACATTGCCCTGTCTCATCCTGACCCTGCAAACCTACCGTAAGATCCAGCATCCCCATCAAGTGATGGAGGTCAGTTTGATTGGAATGCTGCAGGATGACATTTCGACCCTCTACCCAGCAGCGAGGCTGATGAGAAATTGCAACTGGGATCCTGCTTCTGATTGTTGCAGACTCAACAGTGTGAAAGTCTGTAACAAATAACAATCAGAAGTGGGAAGGGGTTGGAAATGTTATCTTGCTCTCTCCCAATTGCCAGCTGAACGGACCACCATCCTTCAGTGCAGCTGCTGGGTGTTAAGGTAGCTTTTGGGGACATTTATGCTGGTCGCAATACTACCATGGTCATGAATACCTTGTATTACTGAATACACAGCACTTCCGGATCCATAACTGAAATACAGAATGCCAGCCTGTTTTTACTTGGCACCCAAATGACAGTGACACTAAAGTCAATGTTGTTATTGCTGGGTGCCTCCAAGTTGTTTTTGACTTATGGCAACCCTAAGGTGAACCTATCATGGAATTTTCTTGGCACATTTCTTCAGAGGTGGTCTGCTGTTGCCATCATTGCCATACCTCTAAAGGGAAGGTATTATGTAACTGGGATGCCACAGCAAAGAAAATTCTGCCCCAGTCAGACAAGCACAAGAAAAAAGAGAAAGAAGTGGAGAGACAAAACTTTCTAAGAAGTGTATTACACTGGAGCTGATTTCAGCATTAAAAAAAAGATTAAAGTGCATTTAAAGCTTTCCACAAAGAAAGTGAAAATGATGAGTAATTGTGCAAATGATTATCACATGCAATTGTGCAAATAAAGTGATATCGGAAATGCATTGTCACTGAAATCCTGAAAGTAAAAAGATGTGTGTTAATGCTTCTTTGTGACCACTTTAATGGAGGGTTTTGTGCAATGTTCTGCAAATTAATTTACCGTAATTATGTAATTTTTCTGGGATATTCAATGGATAAACTCCCGATCTCTTTTGTGTGATAAACTCCTTCGCAGGAGTGGGGAAAGTGTGACATCCTCACCCACATGTGACTCTAACCTCTCTCTGCAATTCCCAAATCCATGGGAACTCCGTTTAAAAAAAAACTCCCCCAATTTCCCAAAATGCTTGCAAACCACCCACAATGTGATATTTTATGCAATACTGCACCAAGAGACAGTATGGGTGCAGGTAACAGCAAGAGTTGACACAGGTAGACAGACAGGCAGATTAACATCTGCTGCTAATACTAGATGAATCTAGCAAACCTGTCTTCAGAGAACAAACCTGTCTTCAGAGAACAGAATAGGCACAGCTTAGTGATCTCCCATTATCCTCCTTCCCCCCAAGTCCTGTGACTGGAGAGTGCAGGTGATATTCTTATCCTGGGTTGGAAGCTAGAGCGATTAAGGGATCCAAGTTCAGCTCCACTTTTCTGCCTAAAATTGCATTAGCCTTTTTGGCTGCTGCATCACACTGTATGCCAGGGATAGGCAACTGTAGAAAGTCATGGGCTTTTTGAACCTTCCCAGGGCACATTGGAGGGCACCTCTCCACTACCTGCTCCCACCAAAAAATAATGCTTTTTGTCCCCAAATGCTGTCTAGGAGTAATAGGGGCATTTTCACCATGATGTCGGCCCTTTCTGGGGCATTTTAGGATTAGGAAAGGCCTTTGGTGTTGTTGTTTTTAACAATGTGAAGTAAGCAAAAGTCATTTCCTGTTCATAACCTGTTTCCAAAAAAAAAGGCCTCTCCTGAGCCTAAGTTGACCTGAAGGGACACAAAATGTGGTGGAAATGCCCATCACACCCCAGTTGACATTTCTGTGTGTGTGTGTGTGTGTGCTTGTTTTGAGAAATTTTTGCAAAAAATGTTTTTGATCTCGTGACATGGTGGAAATGCCCTCCTCACTCTCTAAAGTGCATTTGGCTTGGCAGCATTCTGAAACACACAAAAATGACATTTTAAAAAAGAGAGAAGGAAAAGATTTGTGACTCCTGAGGAGCCACAAAATCAGCTGTGAGGGCTATATGTGGTCTATGGGTCACATTTAGCCCACCACTGCTGTAGACTCATGTTCAGTTTGTGGTCTACTAAGACTCCTAGATCCTTTCTGCATGTACTACTTTCATGCCAGTGTCATCCATCCTATATGTGTGCATGACATTTTTCCTACCTAGATGAACATTTATCCCTGTTGAAATTTCATTTTGTTAGTTTTGGCCCAGCATTCCAATCTGTCAAGGCCATTTTGCATGGGAATAAATAAGCTATGGAGTTGGGAGGTGGTAGGAAAGATCTACTTCATGCCCCTCTGTGCTTATTGTTTTTCCTTTCAAAGTTGCTCTCCCCAGGGGGTTCCCTCATCTGTTGGTTGAGGAAAACACTGGATCTGCATTTTTTTCTCATATAGACAGAGAAGTACATTCAAGGAGGGAGTTCTCTGAGTTACTCAAAGTTACTCAAAGATCTGTTGGATCAGTAACCAGGCTGAAGCAATATCTAGTTCTTCCTGCATTATATTTCCATCTTGGGCAACTAGACACTTCCAGGAAGCCACAAGCTTATTTTTTCATTCATTTTAAAATTCCATCTCCCAAGAATAGGATGCAAGGTAACTTAAAATTAAATAGATCATATGCAATTAAAACATTGTTCTTTGTTGTTGTGTGCCTTCAAGTCATATGATGATCCTGAAGAAAACCCTATCATGGGGTTTTCTTGGCAGCTTTGGGTTAGAGGGGGTTTGATAGCCTTCCCCTGAGGCTGAGAGTAAGTGACTGGCCCAAGGTCACCCAGTGAGTTTTATGGCTGAGTTGGGAACTGAACCCTGGTCTCCAGAGCCATAGTCGTACACTCAAACCACTACACCACTCTGGCTTGCTACATACAATGAGCAAAAAGCACCAAAAGTTTGGAAATACAGTTTTAAAATGTAACAAGTACAGCACCAGTCCAATCAAAAGCCCCTTGTGCAGTATGCAAGGTCAGTTGGCAAAGGCCTGCTATGCCTGCCCCATGCCAAAATGGCATTCAGTGGCATCATGCCTCTGAACATGGAATATGAGGTTAAAAGAGAATATAACACAATTTTATCGGATTGGCACAAATTATCTGGGAGACTCAGTGTCTGAGCAGGGGAAATGGAGAGGACAGAGTTTGTCCTTCCCAGTAGGCTCAAGCAAAAGCAAACTGCCACAGCATTTCCTACCTTGTGTGTTCTTCTTCAGTTATTTTATTTTATTTTATTGCCATCTTGACCTGTTGCTTGTCCACAGGTATCTGGGATTTCATCTGTGAAATATTGGTGGGTATGTTACCTATGATTAAAAATGTGCATAAATGGGACCAGACTGAGGAGGTGGGTGCTGCATGAATTGTCGAACCACAAATGAAGATATTTTTATAGTTTTTTGTGGAGCTTTCGGGCTAAGTGGCCATGTTCTGGAAGAGTTCCTTTCTGACGTTTCACCAGCATCTGTGGCTGGCATCTTCAGATAAGATATTTTTTCTTGTCCTGTTTCTGAAGATATGCAAGAGTTTGTCCTAAGGAATCCTCTCAGTCATCTCATGTCTACCACTTTCCCTTTCAGTTGGTACATAAGCGGGATCAGCCGGAACAAAGCCAGTCTCCTTCTACTTTCGCCTCCCAACCGCCATGGCTCCTTCCTTGTCCGGGACAGCGAGAGTAACAAAGGGGAATACTCTCTCTCAGGTAACATCCAAATTTCTGGCATTGTAATTTCAAACCAGCTTTAAAATACCAAGGCTTCCCTCAGAGAAGTATGAGAAGTGTAATTCTGTGCAGGAATTCTTTTCCAAATTGTAGAATTTATTTGAGAAACATTAGTTAGCCCTGAGCAGGATCTGAAAATCCTACCTTTTGGGACTACAATGTCCAAAATTCCCCAGTTAGCTTTTGCCAATTGCCACCCAGATATTAGTAAGCACCTCTTTACCTTGAGAGCTTTTCAGTAGTAAAGTAGACTGCCATGGAGGGTGGCACACTCTCCTTCTTTGGAGGTCTTTAAACAGAGGTTGGGCGGTGCTGTGGTTGCGTATTCCTGTACGATGGGGGCTTGGACTAGGTGGACCTTGCAATCTCTTCCAACTAAGGACATTATCACACAAGCCCTGTTCTTACCACAATCACATTAGCAAAAGTAAATATTGATTTGGGATCACTCAGTATCACATGTTTCACAAATGTGTAAATGGATACATATCCGTTTAGGATTGCTCAGTATCACAAGTTCCATCAATAGAGTGACTAGGGCTGTTTCAGCTATTGATGCTCCTTTGGCTCTCTTCTGGACTGCCTTTAACCCCGGCCCTATTGCCCTACCCAGCATACCTTTGGTGTGTGTGTGTGTTTTATTTTTAATTTTTAGTGGTAACACAGTTTAGCAATTATAGCAATGTGATTTAGTGAAACAAAGAAAAAAGAAAGAAAGTGGGGAGAAAGAAAGCCAACCTGTTTGGAGATATCAAGGGGGAGAAGGAGAGCAGAAGAGGAGACTGAAACTACATGACTGGCTAGTCTTGGGAATGCAGCTGGAAAAATTTATTGCACCAAAGGACTAATCTCACAACAGCACAATTGGGAGCTTATCGATGGGTATTCCCCATCAATGACAAGGGATGCCATGATTTGGAGGAGACATCATGTGAAATGTATCGCCAAAGGCACAATTATTCAGCTTTAATTCTGATTTTAAAAAGTTTGTGGAATAAAGTCCTCAGATTCTATGTTTCTATGATCATGACAACTCCTGTAGCCACTTCCCAAGGAAAATCCATAGTTATACATTCCTGGTGTTCTACTGTTGATAGTCAAAGGAGCTAATACCTTAGTTAAATGTCTTCATAATATTGGCATCCAAAACAAATGAGCAAACCACAAATAAGATTTGAGAATTAATGTTATAGTTCATTGATTGTTATCCTATGGACAATTACCTGGGAGCTAGCTCCACTAAAATCTGTGGGTGCAGTTCTTCAACCTGCCAAACATGTTGAGCTTCAACAAAAGATCTTCAGCCAGATGAAAAGCAGCCTTTGGCTTCTAATTAGAAATGCACACAATCTTTCTAAACAAGTGCTTCAACTACACACTTTACCACTTCAACTACATACATAAAGGATGAACTTCATCAGAAAGAAGGAAAGAAGTATCCCACCTCTGTTTCATTATTTTTATGAGTCTGTGTCACAAACTGTAGAAAAACTTGAAAACACTTGTAGTATCTCAGTCACCTACTAGATCAAAGAAGATCCATCATTAGCCCCTTGTAATTTGCATGGTTCATCATAATTCTTACTCTGAAGGTGTCACAGAACTGTGGATCTCCTGTATTCCCAATCCACTACACTATGAAGTAGACAAGGACAGTTTAGCAGGGCTAATGGGGAAAGGAAGCATAGGTCATCTGTTTCGATTTTAAGTTGACTCAGGACCACCTTGAGTCCCACCCTGGGATAAAGGCAAAGTATACAATAAATAAATAAAGAATTTGTTAAATATGTAAGAATATCTTCTTACTCAAAATGCAAGGGTCCCGAGAGAGTTCCCACAATAAATATACAAAGGGGGAACTTAATGAGCTCAAATGATGGCTGCAAAAGGGCTTGGGGTAACTAAAAAGCTGGGGTCAGACTTCTGTATGAAGTTTATCACTTGGTTTACTAATTCGGCTTACCTCTCCTGGTTTAAATTTCAATTCGGGCTGCATCCTGATCTTATCAGAAGGTTTTTGCCACCAAATTTGCTGCCCAAATACAGCCCGGTGCATTCCCACTTCCAGGAGTGCTCCAGCAGCCATTTTCTTAAGCCAGATAACTGCTGGATCCGAAAAGAGTCACACAAAGCGCTCCTACTCCCGGGCTGTATTTGGGTAATTTGGGTAAAGTAATTTTAGATGCACCCGGACTCTATTTGAGTGGAAAATTTGGCAGCAAAACCCTTCTAATAACATCAGGATGCAGCCTGAATTGAAATTTAAACTGGGAGAAGTAAGCCGAATTAATAAGCAAAGCGATAAGCTCCTATAACAGTTCCCAAAAAACTGAACTTCCAGAATGGAAGTTCCAAATATAGTTTTATTTATAACAACAATAGTGGAAATCAACTTTCACACAAAAAAACACACTCACACCCACATACAAGCACTAGCAATATAAAAGGTGGTAGCAAATATTGATTTTTAGGCTTGCAAAGGGTGATAATGTACAGTTTCCAAAAGCAAAGGTCCAATTGAGGATTATGTGAAGTGAAATGACTTAGCAGCTGCCTGTGAATCCTGCAATGATTAGAGAAATACTAGCAGGATATCTGACTTCAATGAGACCAAGTTGGCAGGCACTTTTATAGGCCAAAACATATCCTTGGGCAGATTTGGGATTAAAGTGGCTGGACAATCACCATAAATATCCCTTGTCAATGTGTAAGCCCAAGGTTTCTCACCTGCCATCACTCCTGTCAATGAAGGGATTATAAAGATTCTGATCTTAATTGATCTATCCTGGCTAAGTGTCCCAGCTTCTCCCATGCTGAACCAGCAGGATCTCTACATATGGCTCTTGTATGACATTACTCTTGGCTACCTGCTTAAAACATCCTTTAATATTAAGTTGGTATCAAAGGTCAACTAGGGTGAAGGAGGGTCAGTCCATATAGTAACAATTTTGCATTTCAGCAGTGGGTTTATGCTGTGATTATAAAATAGGAGTAACTACTCTTAGCACTTATAGTAAGTTTACAAATAGACATTTGGGCCCAAATCCTATTGCTAGTCCTTATAGAACCACTGAAACAATTGCGTATCTACTTGTTGATTCAGCAAATGACTCCATAAATTTGTTCTAGTTGGGACTAAGTATTATTCCAGATTTAGGAAATCTATCAAAATGATTGGACAGGAGAAAACAAACAAACAAACAAAAGAGCTAGATTTGTGTATAGAAACCCCTAAAGCTGGATTCTCTGAGTATAGATCTGTTGTGGCGATCATCATAGAGAGTATATGAACTGTTTGACTCTCTTTATTAAGGAAGCAACATTAGGACAGCTGCCAGGCTGCAAAATTAATGCAGTTTGACACTGCTTTAACTGTCATGGCTCCTTTCTATGAAAACCTGGGTATCTGAGTTCCCTGACAGAGAGGGCTAAATATCTAACAAAACTGCAACTCCCAGAATTCCATAGCATTGAACCATGGCAGCTAAAGTGGTGTCAAACTGCATTAATTCTGTAGTGTAGATACAGCTTAGGAATGGCCTCACAGAAAAGAGAAAAGCATTGAAGTCTAACATCCAGCATGGTATATTGGTTTGAATATTAGACTTAGAATTTGAATGGTATATTGGTTTGAATATTAGAATATTAGCTCTGAATCCTCGCCCAACAATGGGCCCCTGAATGCATTAAGGCACAGAGAAAGATGCTACTCTCTGGCTCCATTTCTATTTTGTTTTCTTGTGTGATAAGGCTCTTAGCCTAAGAAGAAGGCAATGGTAAACCTCCTCTTAATAAATCTTGCCAGGAAAAACCCTATGATAAGGTAACTAACTGTAAGGCAAAGTTGACATGAAGGTACATAATAACAACAAACAGCAATGTGCATTTACATTTAGGAATGAAAAGAGAGTAAACCACCAAGGATTATTTATCTATCTATGTGCTCTCCTGTTCCTCCTACTAAGGTTACCTGCTATGGCGTTGGTACTTTCATTTACAACAGAATCATTTAAATTTAGTAATGTTCTAAAGTAATTTTAGAAATTTTATTTTGACTGCAAGAAAGTCTTTCAAAACTGCAGTTTTAGAAGACTGTTTGTCATTCAGGACTTATTCTGCACACAATTTGCACATTTTTCTTTGTTCAGAAAACATTATTTTCTACGTAAAAAAAATATTTCTGTGTAGAAAAATTATTTTCTGCAAAGAAACTGCTGTTTTCTGGTGTAAATCAACCACATGTGAATTCTGTGCAAGATAAATGCTAAACTGCAAAGATTCTCAGAATTCTTCTTTTTAGGATTTTTCAAGACACATGTTTTTTGACCATCTATTTAATATTTTCAAATATTTTTTTCCATTCCTAATATGCCTTAGACCTCTCCTCTGCTTGCTGCAGGTTGCATATGTTTACAGGTGGGTATGTTAATATACTCATTCTTACTGATCCACCTAAAAGGCAAAAATATGAAAATAAGAGTAAACTTTCTGCCAAGGTCAAGTGCTAGAAAATTCCAGCTCTCCCTCATAAAGAGAGGCAATTAGACTTGATGCAACGTATGTATCTTTTTGCATATGTGAAAGGACAGATAACCAATGTTTTGCAATCACCCTGTATATGTATAGGGTGTCAAAGTAGATTTTGACTTTGCAAGACAACAGAAACACTCTTGCTTATCATAGGAAGGAGTGTCAGGGAAGATCAGGAAAAGAGTAATTCTAATGACTATCTTGTGATCTGGGAAAAAGGGGGGTGGAAGTGAAGCATGGATTTTGAGTGTTTGCAATGTTCTCTTTCAAATTACAGAAAGAAATCTGTAGGAACCAACCAAGGTCTTTAACTTAGAATGAAAAATTACAGTATAAGTTAAAGATAACACAGATTTTAAAAATTGGCATGAGGACTCAGCATTTTAAAAAAGCAGTTTGTTTTAATGAGTGGTTATTGTTGTTAACTGCCGGCAAGGGCCGTCTGTGCGGTGCAATTAGGGTTAGGGAAGGCGCAGCATCTACACCCTCCCTACTCCTAGCTTGTATGGATGCTGCCATTTTAAAATGGCGGCGTCCAAATGGGCTCGCCATCAAAAGGTCATGGTGCACGTAACGTTTAGATAACACTGTGTGTGCCTGACATCATGGCGCATAGGGCGCCCTTTCCATGGCACCAGAAGAAGCTCCAAAACGGAGCTTTTTTGCGCCTGTTCCTTCGCACGGCCTTTAGACAACAGCACTAAGAACCCCGAGGGGAAAGGGGCTGCAGCGGTGGTGCCTTTCTCCCCTTGGAACCGCCATCGGTTGAAGGTGCAGCGGGCGCCCAGGGCTGCTTCTCTGTGTCCTGGAGAAGGGGTGGGATGGGACCTTTGGGGCTGCCAGTGAGGCAGCCCTGGCCCCATCCCGCCATTTCTCTGGGCAGTTACAGACTGCCCTTTTTGGGTGGTCTGTACTGCCCCATTGTGACCCTGTAGATGAGATACTTCTAAGGCCCAACCGCTCTACATAGTTCCTTTAGGCCCCTGGCCCCAAACCATCAGAAACCCAAAACCAGCCCCAGGGCCACATTCTGCTCATCCTTGCTTTAGATTAATCTTCTTTAGACCAGTACAGTGTTCATTATACACTAAAGAAGCACACTGACGATGTTATCACATGGGAGGAATTTCTCTCAATTTCGAAAGAAAGGAAAGTGTGGCCAGTTCAGAAATGAACATAATTTTGTGAATTTGCTAGTTCACCGATTTCGTATTGACGCTACATTGCGTTTGGAACGACCTGAAATTGCTTCCCATTGCCCGAGATTGTGTGTGATAGTCTCTCAAGCAATAACATGAAACCCCATGATTGCGTTCGGAATGACTTCCCATTGCCCAAAAATGCGTGTGATAAGTCTCTCACGCAATAACGTGAAACCCCATGATTGCGTTTAGATTGCCATTGGATTATACTTTCAATTTCTATCATCTGATAACGTCCTAAGAGCCTTATCTCATGACAAAAGAAAGCTGAAATGCAATGGGAGAAAAATGGCTTTCTTCTTGAGTCTCTGTATTAGCTAAACTCCAGAATTATATTTAAAAAACCAAAAGCAAAAAACAACATACAAGCACACACAAATGCAAGGCATGCTGGGATAGGGCATAGGGCAATGGGTCAGGGTTAAGGATGAGGGTGAAAAAGCACAAATGGGACCAGCAACAGCCCAGTCACACTAATGAAACGCTGTGCAATAGTGAGTGCTTCCAAAATGGTATGCATGCACTTCCTTTCATTAAACGAACTCTTCTGTTCTCTTCCTGAGGGAGATGGTTGTAAAAGTGTGTCTTTTGTTGCTCTAGAAAAATCTGTTTGACAAGACGCATACTGTACTTTTCACAGCCATCTCCTTGTGGAAGGAGAATGGAAGTGCTACAACATTGTGGAGAGGCACAGAGAAAGCCACTTCTCTCTCTCACTGCATCTCGGTTTTCTTTTCTCATATCATAAGGCTCTTGTTAATCAAATTGTGTCACAAAATGGACAGATTCTTCTTTCTTTTCTTTCTTTCTCTTTCTTTCTTTTTATTATGCAATCATCTTTGAGGCATTCTGAAAACAAGTCCCTTTGAAATATGAACCTATGTGAAAATAAGCCTCCAGATTGCATGGTGAGCTCATTCCAACAGGTTTTCAGCAAGTAATCTCTTACATGATGTAAATGTTCATTACTATGTCACACATACATTCCCTCTCTCACATGTAATTATACTCAGTGGTGCAATAAACAATGGTATCCTTCCCACACCACTCATATGGAGCAAGGGATGAACCAACCCCAAACTAAGCTGTAATTAGGCACCATAAGCAATGGCTACAAACTTCCAGTCCTTAGATCAGCCTTAGTAATTTTGATATTCCATGACCACAACTGGATCTGTAGCAAATTGCCTACGACTGACTCATATCAATTGACTCCATATGATTGACTCATATCAATGGCAGTCCCATGGTACGAACAGGCCAGGAGCTTCCCAACCCCAACCTCCTGCTTTTCCAACCCCATGTCAAATATCAACATGCAATGGATCCTTTGGGTTTTCTAAGTGGGAAAGCTGTACCTGGAAACTTGATAGGCAATGTATTCTTCAGAGATAACTACTCCTCACATTTTTATAGATTTAACTTGTGGCTTCTTCTTCGTCCCAGGGAATCATGAGAAAGGTGTGAAACAGCCTTATCTACTGCTTTGAGGGGAAGACATGTCAGTGTTTTTTAAAATCAATTTAACTGCAATGTGTTAGTGGAATCATAGAATCATAGGACTTTATTAGACAGGAGGAATTTCCCTCAATTTCAAACGGAGCCAATTCACAATTATGTGAATTTGCTAGTTTAGCGAATTTTCATGAATTCTAATTGCATTCAGAATTACTTCCTATTGCCTGAGAATGACTTCCCATTGCCCGAAATTGCATGAGATACACTCATTCGCAATAACTTCAAACCCCATGATTGTGTTTGGATTCCCATTGGATTATACTTCCACTTTCTGTTGTCTGATAACATCCATAGAGTTGGAAGAGACCACAAGGACCATCCAGTCCAACCCCCTGCCATGCAGGAAGTCTACAGCAAAGCATCCCTGATAGATGGTCATCCAGCCTCTCTTTAAGGACCTCCAAAAAGGAGACTCCACCACTCTCTGAGGCAGCATCTTCCACTGTCAAGCAAATGTTACCATCAGGAAGTTCTTCCTAATGTTTAGGTGGAATTTGTTTTTCCTGTAGTATGAATCCATTTCTCCTAGTCTCTGGAACAGCAGAAAACAAGCTTGCTCCTTCTTTAATATGACATCCATTCAAATATTTAAACATGGCTATCATGTCACCCTGTAACCTTTTCTTCTTCAGGCTAAACATACCCAGCTCCCAAGCCACCAGCCACAGGGAATGGTTTCCAAATCTTTTACTATTTTGGTCACCCTCCGCAAGACACATTCCAGCCTGTCAATATTTTCTTCCCAGGGAAAGGTGTGGGGCAATTTAATCTGCTGTCTGAGGCAGCCCCCTCACTGCTTACCAGTAGTGTCCTGTTGTTTTCCAGAGCCCCATGGTCCCATGAGGATCCAGCATGATTTGACTGTTGGACCTGGACTTCTGGAGATCAGGGTCTGAATCCTTGCTCAGCCATGGAAGAACTTGGGCAAGTCATATCAGCCTTAGAGGAAGGCCGTGGCAGATCTCCTCTGAATATGTCTTGCCAAGACAATGCTAGGATAGGATTGCCATAGCTGTGTTAGTCTTGTAAATCAGTATGCAAAGGGATCATGTATCTGAGGAAGTAGGCTCAAGTCTAATAAGTTTATCCCACTGGCGAGATCCTGTTGGAAAACAGGATTTAAACAAGATTTAAATTAGAAAAAAACAAAAATGCCAGACGTTTATGACATGACGTTGCTGTTAACGTGAAATAACGCAAAGTTAAACTGAAGTTAAACCAGAGAAAAATGGCAACTTTTTACTTTCGGGAAATTCTGAAAGTAAAAAGGTGGCATTTTTCTCTGCTTTAACTATGGATTAACTTCACGTCATTTCACTTTAGCAGCAATTCAGTGTAATAAACTTCCCGAATTTGCAGGTCCTGTTTAAATTCAAATTTAATTTAAATCCAGTTTAAATCCCGTTTCTTAGATGCATCTCACTAGTGTGACAAGGTTCTATGAAAGCTCAGGCTACCAGCTTCTTTTTTTCAGATAGTCTCAAAGGTGCTACGAGATCCTTTTGCATACTGGAGTTGGAGACAGGCAGGGCATCTTGTCTGCTTCAAGTGACAAAATGCCTTTGGTTGGCCCTGGAAGGTGAGCTGGAACTTGGTTCCTTGTCTGAGGAGCTCAAACTCCAGGGAAACTGTTGGATATCAGATCTCTTCCTTCTAGGTAGCCAAGAACTTGGTGGATCTGGAACAATGGATGCAAGCTATAGGAAAAGAGATTCCACTTAAACATTAGGAGGTACTTCCTGACAGTAAGGGCTGTTTGACAGTGGAAGACACTCCCTTGGAGTGTAGTAGAGTCTCCTTCCTTAGAGGTCTTTAAGCTGAGGCTGGATGGCCAATATTATTATTATTATTAATCTTTATTTATATAGCGCTGTAAATTTACACAGTGCTGTACATAGAATCTTATATTTAGACGGTTCCCTGCCCCCAGGCTTACTGTCTAAAAGAGACAACACAAAAGGAGAAGAGAAAGGTGGTGGGAAGGGGGGTGAGGTCCAGTGATTCTTCTCTCCCTCTGGGGCCTGGACCAAGACAGATGGACTGGAGGGAGGGCTTGACTTCTTCATACTAGTTAAAAGGAGGCATCCTGGGGCAGACGGAACAATCCTGGGAATGCTTCCCTAAACAATATAGCCTTTGACTTAATTTTGAATCTGGTTAGAGAGGTGATGAGGTGTATATGTGGGGGAAGAAGGTTCCAGGAGTGAGGGGCAGCAAGTGAGAAGAGGTGAATCCGGGACAGGGCAGTGGAAATCCTCAGCTGGGACAGGAGACCTTGACTACCAGAACGGACATTACGAGGAGGAATGTAAGGGAAAAGAAGTTCAGACAAGTAAGGAGGGGCCAGCCCATGGAGGGCTTTGAAAGTCAACAGCAAAACCTTGTACTGGATGCGGAAGGGGAAGGGGAGCCAATGAAGGGAGGATAAGAAACATGGTCAAAGCGGCGAGCAGATGTGATAATACGTGCAGCTGAGTTCTGGACAGAGACTAAGGATGGAGGTGAGAGAGAGGAAGCCCTGTCAGAAGAAGGTTCCAATAATCTAGTCGCGATACCACTAGGGCATGGACCAGAGTCTTGGCAGTGGAGGATGAGAGGAATGGACGGATTTTAGCAATGTTGTAAAGAGAGAATCTACAGGCCTTGGCAGTGGCCTGAATATGGGGAATAAATGACAGAGAGGAATCAAAGATGAAACGAGACTGCGGGCTTGCTGAACCGGTTGAATAGAAGTGCCGTCAACAGAAACAGAAAAGGAGTACTGAAGGGTGGGCTTAGGTGGGAAGATGAAAAGCTCTGTCTTAGACATGTTGGGCTTAAAATGCCGATGCCACATCCACTGAGAGATGGCAGCCAAACAAGAGGAGACTTGCTGTTCAAGCCCCGGCTAAAGGTCAGGGGTGGAAAGAGAGAGCTGAGTGTCATCAGCATACAGGTGATAGGAGAAACCAAAAGAACTGATGAGTTTACCAAGGGACAGTGTGTATACCAAGGGACAGTCAGGGATGCTTTGATTGAGAGTTCCTGCTTGGCAGGAGTTGGACTGGATGTCCCTTGTGGTCTTTTCCAACTAAGAGAGCTGTTTTGCTCAGTCTAAACCAGAATTTCCAGGAACATTTCTTTAGGGTTTCACTCCCATTAGTTCAAAGTTAACAAAGTTTACTCATCAAAAGACTGACAAGTGAGGTGAAATATAAGACCTTGTTGGCAAATGGATGAAGTATCAGTTTCCACATTTCTGAAAATTAGGGTTGCTAGTTCAGGATCATCCCAGGCCCCAAGGTTTCCAGACTAAAGCCTGAGACCTAGGCATGGCCTCTGGTGATATTATTAAGCACCAACCAAACTTGCTTACAGCTTGGCATTAGAGAAAGGGAGAGAGAGAATGTTTTCCTGTTTAGAAATTAACACATAAATCTTATCTAAAGTGGCTGATCCCAGATCAGAATGAAATAAGGGGATTATTCCTTTTTACAGTATTTGGGAGACAGAGTGTAGAACATTTAACCTAACTTGCTGTCTTCTAGAAAAGGGGTGAATGCAGAGCAGAATGGAGGGTGAGCCCTGGTGCCATGGTTGGAAGAGAAGGATGAAGCTAATCAAGTATATATGCAGACTCCTGGAGAGCCTTTGCCAGTTACAGCAACCAACCAATTAATCTTTGCCAGTTGTAACAAGCTACTGTTCCACCAGCTGAGCTGGAGATTTGAACACAGCGCTTTCCACTTGCTTGGAGCCGAGCCTCTCAAAACTAGAGAATTTGCATCCGTATCTCCCACTTGGAGATGAACCATGAAAAGTGAAGACTCAAGAGCCAGGGCCTGGAATTTGGCAACCCTAAATAAAAATGTGTTACATAAAATGTTTTAGATTTTTAAATTGTTGTTAAGTAATATTAGCTCAACTCCAGCATTGTGTTTAAAATAACCACACACACGCACACACACACACTGATACACTAGATAGGGCATAGGGCAGGGATGAAGGGTTAAGGACGAAGATGGAAGAGCGCACATGGGACCAGTAACAACCCAATTGCACTAATGAAGAGATATGCAATAGAGAGTGCTCGCAAACCATATGTATGCACTTCTGTTCATTAATGCGATCACGGGGAGAATGGGGCTTGTATCATAAAGTCCTTAGTAAAGAAACCAGGATCAGATCAGAGCATATGGGAACTGGGCAGGTGAGTTGCTACAGGTTTTGCCATTCTCTCCTATCTTTTGGTTTCTAGTTCGGAATCATTCCAAAGTGCGGCACTTCAGAATTTACAAGGACCCCGGAGGAAGTTTTTACTTAGAAAAGGGACACACATTTCCCACGCTGGAACAGCTCCTTGGGTATTACACAGTCAATTGGAAGGTCATACAGAGCCCTCTGCTTCAGCCCTGCATCCAAAAGGTTGGTATTTGAAATCTGTGAGACACTTAAAATTGTGGTCATAGTTTTAAAATCAAGAGTAACTCAATATGTACTAGAATGCGATGGCTCAAGTGGTTAAGACGCCGACTCTGTTGATTGCAAGATCGGCAAGTTGGCAGTTCAAGGCCTGGGTGCTGGTTTATAGGGTGAGCTCCCATCACTAGTGCCAGCTTCTGCCAACCCATCAGTTCGAAAGCATGCAAATGTAAGTAGATAAATAGGTACTATGTTGGTAGGAAGATAAACAGCGTTCTGTGCAATCATGCTGGCCACATGATCATAGAGTAGTCTCTGACATTGCTGGTTCTTTGGCTTAGTAATGGAGATGACCACCACCCCCTATGTTCAGACAGACTTGACAGCCTTGTTGATGGGGAATACCTTTACCTTTTAAACTCAATACAGTGGTCCCCCAGGTTACGAATCCCCCGGCCTACGAAAACCCCGGTTTGAGAAAGAGCCGGGGTCGGAAAAACGGCCCCGGTTTACGGAAAAAAACCCGGTTTAAGAAAAAAAGCGGCGGGAAATTCAAATGGTGCGGGGGCTGGTTAAAGGGGCCCCGGTTTACGAAATTTTCGGGTTAAGAAAGGGGTGCTGGAACGAATTAATTTCGTAAACCGGGGGACCACTGTATGTATTTTTCTGTGACCCTTGAAATTCTGGAGTCATACTTGAGAAGGCAATGCTGGAAAGTAAAATCGGAATTTTGATCTCTGTGGGTCCCTCTTTTTCACTTTAGCTCCCCCCACAAAACCCCATTTCAAGAGTTTTTATTCATTTTCATACCTTCTGTCATGATGTCATGGGGACAGTCCTGATAAATTTTTTGCTGTCCCACTTTTTCAGCTGCTTTTAAAATATCCCAGTTTCTCCCTCCTCCTCCCACTTTCCCACTTTGTCCTCAGCTTAAAGCAGTTGCTTTAAACTGCATATAAAATGCAAAAGTAGTTTACACACTCAACTAACTCAACAGGAGGGAGCCAAGGGGTGTGGCTCAGGCAAAAGCAAACTGCTGCACCTCCTAATTCATATGCTTTTCCTTGTTAATAACTTTTGCCATCTTGACCACTCTCTGATGTTGCTTGGCCATATGTGTCTTACTTTCATGTGTAATCTGTTGGAAGGCATACAGTTTTAACATTGACAAATGAAGAGAAACATGCTGGATTTCTAATTTAGACAAAATTATGATCCAGCAGTAAGAAATGTTTCTTTGAAGTAAAGATTTCCAGATTTCCCAGCCAGTATGGCCAGACCTATAGTCCTACGAGCAACAACAAAAAATTATTATTATTATTATTATTATTATTATTAACAATATTATTCTTATTCTTATTTTTCCTCTATGGGTTTCTCCTCCTTATTCATTCATGTAACCTGGTTTGGAATTGTACAACCCTCCAGATGTTAGACTGCATCTCCTATCAGTCCTAGCCAGCCTAGAGAGTGGTGAAGAATGCTGGGAGTTGTCGTCCAACCACATCTGATGGGCTGCATAATTTCCATCCCTATCTTAAAATCTGAGCTCCCCTGGGAATGGCTAAAAAAAGAACCCTGACACCCGGCCTGTTCATGTTCACCCACCCAGTTTCCCTGCTACAGAGTCTACTCCACCCAGCCAGCTGTGCACACCTGTCAGATTGTTCTCGTCCCCAGACACGCCTCACTTCGAAACCTGTTTATTTATCTCACTTGTTTTCACCCATCCAATTACCTCTGCTCAAGCAAGGTTTAATATTTTTTTTCTTTTGCATTATGATTCAACTAGAGAAACAACAACAACAACAACAACAGTTAAATCTTGTTCCCTGGTTGCAGTTCAAATTCCTGGTCATGTTGATAATGTTATGCAGCCTCTTCAAAAGTAAAAACCATTTGCAGGCTGCAAAGTACACATTCACTGGGCTTAGAGGCATAGGAAGCGGAGAAAAGAACACATTTTCTCTTTTAAAAAATACTCTGTTTTAACCCAAAGGAATATTTCTCTAGGAATCTCTAGGTCCTCCAGTGCAACTCCATGGCCAGTATCAGACAGAGCCTGACAATCGAATTACACTGGAAGACCTACAAATGTCTAGAGAAGTGTTTTCTCTAGGAATCTCTAGGCCCTTCCATTGTGACTTTATGGTCAATGACTGGCAGAGTTGCTCTGGAGGACCTAGAGATTTCTAGACATAACATATTAATCAAATCTACAAATAATCAAATGTGCAAAAGTCAAAGCCACAAATGTGGAGGACAAAGTTACGAAGGTCTATTGGAATCAGTTGTGGTGGTGTACCTTCATGTCTTTTCCTACTGATGCTGATCTTAAGGTGAACCTACCATGGGGGCTTTTGGAGCTGAGAGTATGTGACTTTTCCAAGGTGGGTTTCCATGGCCTTGTAGTCCAATGCTCAAACCACGACACCACCTTGGTACCCACTGAAATAATAAACTTTTGCATATCTAAGTATAAGGGGTGTGAAGAAATATAAGGAATTTATCACTACAAATGGAGCTTTGCCTATAATTCCTCACTTGCATGTACTTGCCAGTTTATAAAAGTTTCTTTCTTTCTTTCTTTCTTTCTTTCTTTCTTTAATATACTTTCCAGAGATTCTGAAAACCATAGTCCAGAAAGCAATGTTTGTAAAAGGTTGTATACAAGTACAAACGTGAACATTTGTAATATTTGTTAAAAGTAATGCATCTCCTTCTTGGAGCTTGGAAAATTTACTTCTCAGAGTGTCTGATGTGTTGTTGTTAACTGCCATCAAGTCCACCCCAACTTATAGTGACCCTATGAACCAGAGACCTCCAAGTCCCCTTGTCATCAGCACCCCTACTCAGGTCTTGCAAACTCAAGGTTGTTGCTTCCTTGAATGAGTATATCTGCAATGCAGTATTCCTCTTTTCCTATGATTTTTCCACCCTGTCAAGCAAATCTTATTGTCTCTTCTTAGTGAGTCATGTTTTCTTATGGTGTTTCCAAAGTACAACAGTCTCAGTTTAGTTGTCTTGGCTTCTAGAGAGAGTTCAGGCTTGGTCTGCTCTAGGACCCCATTTGTTTGTCTTTTTGGCTGTCCAAAAAGGCAGTAAAATTCTTCTCCAGAACCACAATTCAAATGAGTTGGTTTTGTTCTTATCAGCTTTCTTCACTGTCCAGTTTTCACAACCATACATAGAAATGGGAAATATGATGACATGGATCATCCTAACTTCAGTTTTCAGTGATACAGTGGACCCTCAGTATCCGTGGAGGAGCTGTTCCAGATAACCCCACACAGATACCAAAATCTGCAGATGCTCAAGTCCCATAGTACTCAATGTACCACCACTGAGGACAATGGTACTTTGCCCCCCATGCCAGCCTTGCTGCTCTTACTGTGGCAGGCAGTGGGGGGTACCTCTTCTTCCTCCTCTTCCCTGCCTCCTGCTCCTTCTCCTCCTCTTATCCTGCCTCTTCTGCCTTTCTCCTCCTCCTCTTCCCCCCTCCATTGCCCTGCCACCGCTTGCCCTCCTTTTCCTTCCTCTTCTCTGCTCTTCCTTGTCCCCCTTCTCCTTCCTCCTCCTCCGCCTCCACTGCCACCACTGCCCCCCCCTCCAGGCTTGCCATCCATGGATGCTCAAATCAGTGGATGGCAAATCCGTGGATACTGAGGGCAGACTGTATATCCTGACACTTCAGAATCTTATCTAGTTCCTTCATAGCTTCTCTTCCCACTCCTAGTCTTCTTTTGATTTCTCGACTTTTAAAATGTTCTTTAAAAATATCACATCTTACTTAATTTTCGCTATAACCACACAAAACAATGTACATGTGAATACATTTAGGCTGCACATATGATATTGTAATTTAAAGGTATAATTTTTAGTTTTGCTAGTTGTTTATGTCACAACTATTGCCATTGCATTCAGAGATATATCAGAATTAGATTTATGAGTTACATTAGTACAAAAAAAAATTACAAAGGTTTCTGTATGGTGTGGTATGGGAGGAGGTGGATGATGGGAGTGTCACCATGAGTTACCACACTGGATGATGCCAACCCTAGTGATGCTACTGCTTGGAGGGAGTGAAATAATTATTCCCCTTATATGGCTGGCTTATTCCTGTTGACAAATTGACCTACCTGTCCATCTACTTGTTCAGGACTGTCTTTTGGGCTTTATGGTTTTATGTATCTATCCTCTTACAGAGGCCTCTGGAGACAGACCAATGGGAGCGGCCTCGTTCTGAATTCCAGCTCTGGAGGAAGATGGGGGAAGGATGTTTTGGAGAGGTATGGGAAGGAATGTGGAAGAACACAGTGCCAGTGGCTATCAAAATCATGAAGCAAGGTTGGTGAGGTGCAAAATCTATTGTTCGCTTGTGAAATTCTTTTCCCCGTTCAGCCTCTAGCTTTCCTGTTCCCCAATAGGTGGCTCAAATTATTTTTGTATGAGTACACCCAAATTGTGCCCTTCAGGTTAAATTGAATGGCTGGACCCAATGTGAATAGGTTCATTGAATCAGTGAGATTTGCATGGGGTTCATTTGCTATTTCACAATTTATAGGCCTTCTCTACTTGAGGTTAGCTAAATTGGATTTAAGCCTTCGATGCTTTTCCAGAGCTTGGCAAATTTACTGGTTTGGACTACAACTCTCAGGATCCCACAGGCTGGACTTGAACTCTGGAGAACAGGGTTCGCATCCCTACCTAGTTATGGAAATCACTTTCAATGGGCTGGAGTTTGTGGATATATCCCAGATTAGCTATTTTGTTTTTTTTTTTCTAATCACCCTTTGAAAAAAATTGTTCAAGAACTGCCTTTTGGAGGTCTGAAATGGAATGCAGGGGGGTTGAAGTGTTCTGCAACTGTTCTTTTCCTGTCCCCATTACTAATGTCCAACTTTAGTCAACTTATTGCCTAGTGTAGAGACTGGCCTATTTGTCCAATGCAAAGTGCTATATAAATAAACAGAACTTAGAGAATGGCTTGATTCCTGAAAAATCCTTTAACCCTGTGTCTGGGGGTCTCTTTGTATTTTTTCATGACAGCGGACATGAGAGATGACTTCGCCAAAGAGATCCAGAACTTGAAATGCCTCAAGCACACGAGACTCATCAAACTCCTCGCAATCTGTTCCGTGGGTGAACCCGTGTACATTGTCACTGAGCTGATGAGGAAGGGCAACTTACAGAGTTACCTCAACAGTTAGTATCGCTCCAAAAGCCACTCTGAATCTCTTTTCCTTTGTTGTTTCTATGCTCAGTGGTAATTTTCCATGGGCCACAAGTCCCTTCCCAAAAGAGCCAACATATTAGTTTTAATTTGATTTATTACAATGTTTATAACCTAACTTATATCCCTAAATGTGAAAGTGGAGTACAAGCAGTAGAAAAAACATTTGACTGATTTAAAACAATTTGGAACCATTTAATACCATTTTAGAACAGTTTTACATAGTTTGGAACAATTTAAGATAATTTGAAAACCAGCTGAAACAGTTGAAACAGACCGTGTGCACAAAAAATAGAAGTCCATTAAAAGTGTGCTACAACTGTGGTCCAAAAAAGGAACTTTTCCAAGATCTATGTGAAACTCTTTAACACTGCACAATTCTAGCACATAATTATTATTGTTAATTGTCATCAAGCAGACTCTGACTTCTGGTGACCCTATGAATGAGGCTGCTGCAGAAATAAAGCAGTTTGACACCACTTTAACTTCCATGGCTCAATACTATGGAATACTGAGATTTGTAGTTTGGTGGAGCACCAGAACTCTCTCACAGGGAAGGCAAAATATGTCACAAAACTACATTTTGAAATTGTTTTTGACCTTTGAGGGCTATGGAGGGCAACATTCAGCCCACCTCTGTCTTAAGTTAACTTGAAAGTGTATAACATCAACAACAAATGCACAAAATAGAAGTGTGTACCTTTTCAGGTCACTATGTTATATGATACACAGTCAAGCACCATGTCTCAGAGCAATCAATGGATGCACTATTAACACACCAACCTCTGTAGGAGGACTTCCTGATTTCTCTTGGCATGAAATGTTCAGTCGCTTAAGATGCCTGGCTTAATTTATAGAATGTTTGTGTGTGTGTGTGTGTGTGTGTGTGTGTGCGTTCCTTTATTTCCTAAGGCATGATAATCCCTTTGAAAGCATTCAGTGTTGCTTCTCAAACTTGTTCAACAACATGAGAAACTCATGGATTCTCTCAGACAATGTGTTCTTCTTATGAACTGGTGTAGTGTTTGGACTGCGATTCTGGAGATCAGGATTCAGGTCCCTGCTCAAGCATAAAGACCCATTGGGTGGCCTTGGGCAAGTCACACTCTCTCAGCCCGAAGGGATGGCAATGGCAACCCCCCTCTGAAGAAACCTGCCAAGAAAACCCTATGATAGATTCACCTTAGGGTTGCCATAAGTCAAGAATGACTTGGAGGTATACAACAACATCAGCAAATCCCCCAGCAATCGTTGGGGGCAATTCTTATTTCAGCATTGGTCTATCAAACAAGTCACACACTACTGCATCAGATTCTTCCAGCTTTTACTTCCAGCTGAGAAAATATTTGTCCAAGGCAGGCAGTCAAACAGCTTCAGGGTTCCAAGTAGGGCATCCTTTCTCAAGAGGTCCCCTGTAGCAAATAGTTTGACCTGATTTTGAGATGTAGTTGGCTAGCCAAGGAGGAGAGGCAACTCCCAGGTAGAACAGGTCTGGAGCCACATTGATGAGGGAGCAGCTTGACTTCTTGGCAAATGACTGGTAAACATTAACTTTGTCAGGTGATGAGTTTCCTTATTGCATTACGTCATCCAGAACAACGTGGGTTTGAAATTTTTGTTTTTGTTTTTTCCTTTTTGAAAAAGGAGCATAGCCAGCCCCCTTCTTTGTGAGAAAATGCAAGTGCATGTACACATGTGTGTGTGCATATGCACACACACACGTGCTACATAGAGGAAGTATTAGTATTTGCTAGCAGCAAAATAACTACCTTCCCATTATAATAGACTTAGCTTAGAAGAAGTTTTAGTCCAAGATGGCCAAAGTTATGAATGAGGAAGATCATACAAACCACAAAAAGCTTCAGCAGTTTGCTTTTGTGTGACTCTGCAGGGAAGGGCAAGATTCTGCCTCCTCCTCTCCTCTCTCCCTACTGAGTTAATTGAATACAAACTACATTTGCATTTTTTTACTCAGTTTGCATAATTGAAGTAAGTTGAAGACAAAGGGGGAAAGCGGGACAAGAAGAAAGAAACCAGGACATTTTTAAAGCAACTGAAAAAGTGAGATGGCAGAGGATTAATCAAGACTATCCATACCAAATCAGAACAGTTGGAGGGTATGACACTGTACAGGTGGATGCACAGCCAGCTACACAACTGAATGTGTGCTTGCATGTGCCAACAACACCACATGAGAAACTTCCATCACCTTGCATTGAATGTGGATGTTCCACATTGGACGTAAATATGCAGCCACTTCCACATAAGTAAGACATGAATTTCATCCAGCAACTCTGAAATGGAAGTTCTGTGAACACCAGGATCTGTTCCTGAAGGACCTTTGTTTTTGTCTCAATAAGAAAAGCAATATCCCTCTAGTTTTTGAAAATAAATTTGAAAGCTGTTAAGTCAATCTTGGCAAAAACAGAGGGCTGATACAGCATTGCGACAGCTACACACTGGGACAGGCACTGGCTCTTGGTTTCAGTTCTACTGAACTCCAGAATTATTTTACAAGAAAATCTTATTCTGCTTTATCTACAATGAATTGCCTTTTGGGGTAAACCTTTGGAGCTGGAGCTTCCATGAGAGCTGGGCCCTTCATTCAGTAGAGGCAAAGGCTTGAGGAAAACAAGTTGGTTCTTATCTCTCCCATTCCATAACTTGCACTTATGCCAGTAGGTTTGCACTTTATGCACCTGGAAGGAAGAGCTCAAAACAATAAGGAGGCTTCCATATTGCATGCTTATAGCAGTTTCTTGTTGCTATTTGCCATCATGTCAACTCTGAAATATGGCAGCTCTAGGAATGAGAGACCTCCAAGATCCTCAGTCATCAGCTGCCCTGCTCAGGTTTTGCATATTCAGGTCTGTGTCTTCCTCGATTGAATCAATCCACCTATACTTCAGTCTCCCTATTTTTCTACCGCCTTGCACTTTACCAAGCACTATCATCTTTTTCAATGAGTTATGTTGTCTCATGATATATCCAAGGTACAACAGCATCAGTTAGTCACTTCTAAGGAAACTGTAGGCTTGATTTGCTCTAAGACCCTTTCATTTGTCTTTTAAGCAGTCTACAATGCCCAGCATCACTTTTCAAATGAGTTGATTCTCTTCCTCTGAGCTTTCTTCACTGTCTAGTTTTCACAACCATACATAGTTATGGTACATTGATTCCACTTCAATTGCCAGAGGGGCGGGATATAAATAAATAATAATAATAATTGTTGTTGTTGTTGTTATTTTATCATCACGCTAGGGGGCAAACAGGATTTAAACAAGAGTTAAACAAGAGTTAAACAGGAAATGCCCTGTGATAAACATAGGGCATTTGCTGTTTAACTCTTGTTTAACTCTTGTTTAAATCCTGTTTGCCCCCTAGTGTGATAAAGCAGATGGTTCCAGCCCTACTGAACCCTTGAATTTGTAGTTTTGGGAAGGGCAATTTGAATTCTCAGCTAGAGGGCTCTGCTGCCTCAAGAAATTACAAATCTCAGGATTCTACCAGACATACTGCAGTCAGGGCAGTTCAAGTAGAATCTTGGTGCTATAATTGTGCAGTGGGAAAGGACCCCACTGTAGCCCTCGGCACCACCATAGACTTTCCCCAAAAGTCCCTGACACACCACTAAAAACCTTTCAGCCAAAATATGTCGTTTTTCAGTCAAAACAAAACAGAGTGGAAGGCCACAAAGAAGCCGGTTAGAGTTTTCAAAGTGGCATAGCACTTT
Source organism: Urosaurus nigricauda (assembly GCA_034509955.1). Lineage (NCBI taxonomy): Eukaryota > Metazoa > Chordata > Lepidosauria > Squamata > Phrynosomatidae > Urosaurus > Urosaurus nigricauda. The sequence goes on from JAOEGL010000004.1 coordinate 8,439,301, forward strand.
GGGTTTTGGACTTTGGAGACTAGGGTTCGATTCCCATCTTGCCCATGAAACCTACTGGGTGACCTTGGGCAAGTCACATGCTCTCAGCCTCAGTGGAACGCAGTGGCAAATCTCCTCTGAACAAATCTTCCCAAGAGAATCCCATGATAGGTTTACCTTATGGTTGTTGTAAGTCGGAAACGACTTGAAGGCACACAACAGCGAGTTTTCAGAAGCATTGGACTATGACTCTGGAGACCAGGGTGTGAACTGTGACTTGCCCATGTAAACCCACTGGGTGACACTGGGCAAGTTACCCTCTCTCAGCCTCAGAGGATGGCAATGGCAAATCACCTCTTAAGAAGCATGCTACAAAAACCCCTTGATAAGTTCACCTTAGGGTCACCGTAAGTTGGAAATGACTTGAAGGAACACAACAACAACAAAGAGTTTTCAGAAACTAACAGAATCTTTCTTTCTTTCTCCCTCCCTATTGTTTTGTCCAGGTGTTGCAGGGAAGGAACTGACAACACATCACCTGCTTAGCATTTCATGTCAAGTGGCTGATGGGATGACCTACCTGGAAGAACAGCATGTTGTCCATAGAGATTTAGCTGCCAGAAACATACTGGTGGGAGATGACCTTGCTTGCAAAATAGCAGATTTCGGCCTAGCTAGACTCCTTAAGGTTTGTTCAGGCAAACATTTGAGTCATTGTCTACCCATCTCTCTCTCTCTTTTTCTATCCTCTTAGGTCATGTCTACCTGGGCCATTTGCAGTGGTTTCCCCCTGCCCTTGCATCACCCTGTCCAGATGTTTCAGGGTCACATTCGACTGCAGCCTGTCTACAAATGGGAAGGGCAGTCTCACAATGAAACTGGGCTTTACATGCTTTAAAGTGGAAAGATTCACCATTTACTCCCGATCTTCCCAGAAAATCCAGGTGGTTGTCTACACATTGTCCCACTGCACCACCCACTGCCATTGTCGCCAGCACAGATCACTCCTCAGAGGTCACAACAAGGTGCCCAGACATGTGGTTGACACTGGGCACCTTGTTTTTGGCCTCAGAGGGAGCGATTGACACCAGCGGTGGCAGTGGACAACAGAGCGGGATGCTGTTGCTCTGAAACATGCAGGTTGCGGGGGGACGTCAGGGCAATATTGGAGGCAGAATATTCTGCGGGACACCTGAAGTATTCTGGCCAATGTAGACCCACATGCAATCTCTTCTGGGAGAATTATAGAATTAAATATTTCAGCATGTATGTATGAAGCAGCCCATGGCTTGTTTCCTTTCTAGCCTGAAATACTTAGCACTTTACATTTCTACACTACTTTGTAGTGAACTAAGCACTCTCTAAGCAGTTTACAATCTGTAAGCCAATTGTTTCCAACAAGCTGGGTACTCATTTTACCAACCTACAAAAAGATGGAAGGCTGAGTGAACATGGTGCCCTGTGGGATCAAACTTACAACATTGTGTCTGTAGTACAAGCATTTAACCACCATTTAACCATAAATGCCACCAGGGTCCCAGGTCTGTACAGATATACCCCAGTTAATGAAGCAAAAGTGTTCTAGGTGTAACGTCTTTAACAGAAAATGTGGTACTTGAGGCAGAAATAAAATGGAAAGAATATGAATAGGTTCCCACACCACAAAGAAAGAGTAGTTAGATTCCCGCCCCCCCCCACACACATTTTTTTTCAAAGGGTACACATATGCAAAATTAAACCACCAGGTCATGTAAGCATTGCATAAGTGTGAGCAAAAACATTTGAACCTTCTAGAGATTATTTGAAGACTTCTTCCAAAAGATGAAGGGCAGCAAAATGGGCAGTTCAGGGAGTGTAGAGAGATCAGTGACCATGAAAACAGCCTTGGGGCCACATGAGGCTTCAAGCCTACATTTTGCCTATGTCTAGGGTCCTTTCACACTACACAGTTAAAGTACTGTGATTCCACTTTATCTGCTATGGTTCCATCCCTGAAATCCGGTGATATGCAGTTTGGGGAGGGGATTTTAGAATTCCCTGCCAGAAAGCCCTAGACACTCCCCAAACTACCATCTTAGGATTCTATAGGATGCAGCCATGGCCGTTAAAGTGGAATCACAGTGTTATAACTATATAATGTGAAAGGGCCCTTGGTCTGCTTTAACAAGCAGCATCTTTCTAGGGTCCCAGCCTATGCAATCTGATCTTTTTAGCTTACAAGGCCAGAGGATGAAGCTGCGAACATCTCCCTACAAAGCATGTGCCACACCACAGAGCTATAGTCTCCTCTCTAAATCAGTTGTGCAAGCTGCATGAATCCATCTCCCAGCATCTTCTGAGCTGTCGTAGCCCGCTAAGGTAGTTTTCCCAAACCATGGATTTTGTGGATTTCAGCTAAGAAAGTCAATGCAATTATAGGGAGATAACTGCATGGAGAAAAAGATTAGAAATAGATTTGGGATTGCAAACTCAAAAGTGAGTATTATTGCACGTAAATTGCCGGTGCTGCTGCCAGGCAACTATAACCTGAGTCCCAGCTATACTCAACCGGCTACTTTGCAAAAATAGAAAGCTCCAGATTTTGCAAAGCGGCCAGCTGAGCATGGCTTGGTCCCAGGTTGTAGTCACCCAGCAGCAGCGGCTGCTATTTTATATGTGTTAATACCCACTTTTGAGTTTGCAATCCTGAATCTATTTCTGTCTTTTTCTCCATGCGATAGTCTCCTAAGCTACATCAATGGGAGTACAGTGTCTAGATCAAGTGAAGTAATAGTACCACTCTATTCAGCTTTGGTCAGGCCTTACCTAGAATACTGCATCCAATTCTGGTCATCAGAATTCAACAAGAATGTGGACAAGCTGGAGCATGTCCAGAAGAGGGGGACCAAAATGGTGAAAGATCTGGAAACCATGTCCTCTGAGGAGCATCTTAGGGATCTGGAGATGTTTAGCTTGGGGAAGATGAGGTTAAGAGGTGACATGATAACCAAGGTTAAAGATTTGATGGGATGTCATACTGAGGATGGAGGAAGCTTGTTTTCTGCTGCTCCAGAGATTAGGATACAAAACAATGGATTCAAACTACAGGAAAAGAGATTTCACCTCAACATTAGGAAGAACTTCCTGATTGTAAGAGCTGTTTGACAGTGGGACATGCCTAAGAGGGTAGTGGAGCCTCTTTCTTTGGAGGTTTTCAAAATGGGTTGAGTGGCTAGCTGTCAAAAGTGCTTTCATTGTGTATTCCTCATGGCAGGGGGTTGGACAGGATGGCCCTGGGGTCTCTTCCAATTCCATGATTTTATGTTCTGTGATTTTCTCATGTGAAGTTTAAAGTATTGTACAAAGAACACTAAAGGCAGCTGCTGAACTAGCCCCTAGATGATTCAGCAACCACAGTTTTAGTTTTCCTCCTCCAAGCCTGTTGGAAAATAAGAAGCCTTTTGCTAAAGGCCCAATTCTTGCTTCATTTCAGGATGATATTTACTCCACAACTAGCAATGGTATGATCCCTGTGAAATGGACAGCACCAGAAGCAGCCATCTACCAGACCTATTCACCCAAATCAGATGTCTGGTCTTATGGAATTCTTCTCTATGAGGTTTTCACATACGGGCAGTGTCCATATGAAGGTACAGTATCATGCAAACAAGCATCAGTCAGAAATGAAGAAGGAAGCTTCTGGAGAAAGGGACTTCTAAGCAGTGGCACCCTTTGAATGAGAAACCTTCCACAGAGAGGTCAACATCAGCCTTTCTTTTCTAAGATTTAAGAACTACATTTATAAGTGTCTTATTTTTCTGGAACATTTTTTTTAAATGAGCACTGATTTTTATTTTTATCCATAGATAACTTCAACACAGGTTGTTTTGCAAAGGAATTTTGTAGCACAAACTGGGCAAAAGACGTAACATAACCTTTTGTAGGCTTGGTCTACTTCCTCAGATGCATGGCATCTGAATCAGACAGAAGATCCATCCATCCATTCCTCCCTCCATTTATACACCATCTTTATCCAGGCTAGGACTCATGGTGGCTTGCAAAAGATCTGCCTCTGCTCCTCAATGCTGCTCAGGTTGCTCTGTTTTCATGTACCTGCTTTATTAATGTTTATTCTATTTAATCAAAGGTATTCTTGGAGATTGCTCCTTTGGGCAATCACAGAAGGCCCTGTAGCACTCAAGGTTTTCCTCCAATTCTGTCTGCCTCTTTCCAGTTCTTCTACTGATTTGATCTCAGACTATGAGATATAGATCTTGGCTCCAAGAATATAGCTTGATATTAGAATGGTTTTTACTTCTCTGTCATCCATAGGGTTGCCAGATCTCAGGATCTGGCTCTGCATCTCAAGCTCTGACTCCTCTTCTCTCAAGGTGAGGGAGGAATCTGAGGACAAGAATGCTGCCTTGAAAAGTGTGTGTGTGTTTCCTCATAACGTAGACTTGGTGTTTTTTATTAGAAAAGTTTACTCTGTGCGTGGTGCTTATTATATCATGCTGCATGCATTGCAAGTTGCACTTTGTAACCATTTTCCTGGTACTATCACCAAGACAAGTCCCCATGATATTTCAAAGTGAAGCGTCATCCCTTGTCTCAGTTTTTGGCCTTGATAGCCCAAGGCCTGGGATAATCCTGACCTGGCAATCTGGGCCACCATAAAAGGGTAAGAATATAGGATGCAAGAATAGTGGGTATTTATAGGAACTATGGGGCTTTCCAGACCGCCCAAAAAGGGTGGTCTAAAGTCGCCTACTTTTCCAGCACACCTTTGCTGCAGAAACCAGATGAAGAGGAGAAGGTGTGGTAGAAAAAGGAGACCGAAAAAGCGGCTCCTTTTTGCATCGCAATTGCAATGCAAAAAGACACAAAAAGCACAATAGGGCACCCCATGTGTGTATGGTGCTACGGAGCCAGGACACCTTCATCACATGCTATGGTTGTGGAGCATCTATTGACTCTGCTCCTAGGCAACCCTAGTACGTGACGGGAGCGCCCTAAAGTGCCCATGTGTATCGGGCCAAAGTACAGTAATTTGGTGCTGAGCATGAGTCTACTGAAAGAAAACAGATGCTCTAGATGCTGGAAATTTGGAGAAAGAAATTGCCAATTCATTCATGGGTCGAGCAGAAGAGAAATCCAGACTTATTTCACAAAGGCCACTGAAGCTGGCTTTCTTGAGTATGGCTGGGCTTCCAACCATTATGAAGCCATGCAGGTGCCTCCTCCAAGAAAAAGACAACAAACAACCTCTTTTGGATTAGAATCGGGAAGGAAGTAAAACACAAGAACATTATTCTACAGTTGAACAAAAAGTTACCTTGGACTCTTTCAAATGGGAGGAATTTCTCCCAATTCCGAATGGAGCCAATGCGGGTTCATGTAAATTCGCTTGTTTAGCGAATTTACCTGAACCCCTGCTCCGTTCGGAAGGCATTCGGAATTACTTCCCATTACCCAAAAATAACCCCCCCTTGCCCGAAATCGCGTGAGAAGCTTAAATTCGCAATAACGTTAAACGCATGATTGCATTCGGAGTGACTTCCCTTTTGCCCGAATTTGCATGAGAAGAATTAATTCGCAATAACGTGAAACCCCAGGATTGCGTTTGGATTGCCCTTGGATTATACTTCCAATTTTCCACGTCTGAAAGAGTCCTTAGGCAGAATCCACACTGCAGAAATAATCCAGTTCGACACCACTTTAACTGCCATGGTTCAATGCTATGGAATTCTGAGAAGTACAATACAGTGGTCCCCCGGGATACGAAGCCCCCGGGGAACGAAATCCCCAGGACCCGAAATGGCCGGGGCCGAAAAAAAGCCCCCGGGATCCGAAGAAATCCCCGGGTTGCGGGGAAAAAAAGCAACCCAGGCCCTTTAAAACAGTGCGCTTCCGGTCCCCCGGGTTGCGAAACACTTCCGGGTTATGAAAGTAATCCCGGAACAGATTACTTTCGCAACCCGGGGGACCACTGTAACACGTTTTTTTTAGACATTTAGTCTTCGCACTGGCACCACAACAAACTACAGTTCCCAGAATTGCATATTATTGAGCCATAGCAGTGAAAGTGGTGTTTAAACTGGATTATTTCTGCAGTGTAGATACAGCCATAGATAGACAAGAGGAAAGAGAGTTTGATCTGCCTGACTTTTAGTTTGTCACCCTGCACAGGTTCAATATAATCATCTCAAGTGTTATTCCTCTAGCTCCAGCACTTTGGACCCTGAAATTGGAACTTCACCAGATGGTTTGGGCATTCAAACACACACACACACACAGAGAGAGAGAGAGAGAGAGAGAGAGAGAGAGAGAGAGAGAGAGAGAGATTCATGTGTTGCAGTCACAGGGAAATACTGATTTGCTCTTTCAAAGTTTTGCATATATTTGATGCTACACACAGACACACACACCAGCATCTCGATTTAAATTTCACTTCTAACACAAACACACAAAATTCTGCTCTTTGCTCTCTGCAGGTAGGAGAAATATTGGCATGCCATAGGTACTTGAATTTTTCCCGGAACAAAGGGCAACTGTAGAAGAAGAAGAAAGCCCAGTCATTATTCATGATTTATTAGAGTTGTATTTTACTACTAGGAGAGGAATGCTACAAGTGCCTATGGTATTTTCCGCCTCTGAGATGCCAAAGACCTTTTCCAGTTTTGGAAACTATGCGCCATTACATTAGATAGCTGGCAGGAAGGAGGCTAATGCGTATTTGTTGCTTCACCCCAAACAACAAAAATCTTTTGGCCTGCCAGCCAAAGACATTCTATAACAGCTTTGTAAAAAGTGTGTTTTTCAAAACTTTGAACATCTGCACAGAATTTGCAGTTCTGAACAGGAATATGAGTCATGCACACCTCTGAAACTTGCAGGAAGTGTGAAATGTGGAAAATATCTCTCAGTTGCTTTGTTTGCTTTTGGCACTCCTTGAGGCTCAGAAAATAATTCTATGCCTAGAAAAAGTATAGTTTTCACAGGACTAGCCATGATAGTCTGGTAAGGCATAAAAAGGGGGAAAGGAGGGGAAGAAGGAATCTAGCAGCACCTTTGAGACTAATTGATTTCTATTTTAAAATGAGCTGTCGTGGATATCAATACACTTCTAACCTGAGAGATATTAAGGCCTCAGGTTAGTAAGCATATTTATAAACATGTTGAGTTTCCCTTTTCTAGACTTCCAAAATCCAAAACTTTTTTTCCTAAGTGGCTGATATAGTGACACCTTTGTTTTCTGACAGTTCAGTAAAATTTGTTTCATACAAAAAATTGTTAAAAAAATTTTTGGTCTGATACAGACAGGCACAAAGAGGCGCAATTAGGGTTGTTTGTGGCGCTTTTAAAGTTCGGGAGGGTGTAGCATTTAGTCCCTCCTGAACCCTAACATGTATGGACGTCACCATTTTAAAATGGTGGCGTCCATACGGGCATGCCATGATGTTGTCATGGTGCGCGCAACGTTTAAACAATGCTGTGTGCGCCTGACGTCACGCTGCGTAAGGACGCCAATGGCTGGTCCTTGTTGTGGCCTTTAAACAGCTGCGCCAAGGACCCAGGGGAGAAAGGGGCTGCGGTGGTGGCCTCTTTCTCCCCTCGCCAGCGCCAGGGAGAGCGGGATGCAGCAGGCGTCCAGGGAGCTTGCTGCACCCCACTTTCAAGCCATGGGAAAGCGGCAGTTCGCCGCTTCCCCACGGCCTGCAGAAGCAGCGGGATGGGGCATCTGAGGCTGCCAGTGAGGCAGCCTTGGCCCCATCTCGCCACTCCTTGGGGCGGCTGTAGACTGCCCCTTTTGGGCGATCTGTACCACTCCATTGTGTACAAAATTACATTCATGAGTTGTATATGAAACATAAATGATTTTTTTATTTAGACTTGGCTCCCATCTGCATACTATCTCATTATGTATATGCAAATACAGTATACCAAAAACCCCCAAAATACTTCTTGTCCCAAGCAGTTTGGATAAGGGAGAGTCAACCCGTAATTGTGGGTTGTTGTTGTTGTTGTTTGATGATGTCAACTCAACTTTGACTTATCACAAACCTAAGAATGAAAAACTTGCATGAGTGCTAGTGATCAACTGCCCTGCTCAGTTCTTGTAAACTCAGGGCAGTAGGCTTCTATGGAGTTTATCACATGATGGGAATTGGAAGTATAATACAATGGCAATCTGGACACAATCATGGGTTTTTGCGTTATTGCGTGAAAGCTGATCACACACATTTTCGGGCAATGGGAAGTCCTTCCGAACATAATCATGGGGTTTCATGTTATTGCGTGAGGAACTATCACAGGCAATTTGGGGCACGGGGAGGCAATTTCGGGCAGTTCCGAACGCGATGCGGCATCAAGACACTATCACGTAAATTTGCTGAACTAGCAAATTCACTCAATTCTGAACTGGCCCCACTTTCATTTCTTTTGAAATTGAAGGAAATTCCTCCCGTATGATAACGTCCCCTGAGTCAATCATCCTATAGTGCAGTCTTCCTCTTTTCTTACTACTTTCTGCATAAACAAAGCATTATTTTCCACTGAATCATACTGATATGTCTAACAGCCTCAATTTAGTCATCTTTGCTTCCTTTGAATGTTCAGGCTTGTTTTGCTCCAAGATCCAATAACTTATCTTTTTAGCAGCATATGGTATTCACAGAACTCTTCTCCAGCAATACATCGCATTCTTCACTGTCCAGCTTTTACACCCATCCATAGAAATCAGAAATATTCTAGCCTGGAGGATTTCAACTCTGGCATTTAATGATATATTTTTGCACTTCTGAATCTTATCTAGTTCCTTCATGGCTGCCTTCCCAAGTATTAGTCTTCTAATTTCTTGACAGTCTCCATTTTGATTGACTGAACCAAGGTCTAGGAAATCTTTTAGCTATCTTAATCCCTTTCTTATCCTCTTTAAAGTTACGTAATTCATCTCTGGTCACTATTTTTGCCTTCATATACAACAGTAAGTCTGCTTTTGTACAATTGTGAAAGTGGGAGAGAATTTAATAATATCCAGAAACATGGAAATCTTGATTTTTATAGATAGTGTTGGCATGTGGAAGCAATAAGCTGGTTTATCAGAAATCAGTTACCCTGGAGTCAAAATGTTCTCTCCAGAGATTCCTTTTTTCCTGTTTAGAGAGTCCTGTTTGGAGAGTCCTATTTGGAGATTCTAAATATGTACATTCATAAGGACTCACATATAAGTATACAGTGTGTGCCATGAAACCATTACCTTTGTTCACAGCTGTGATAATGTATTGGAAAAAGCTGAATTGACTTATCTTCAATTGCGTTATATTCCCAAATTCCATTTGGAAGGTTTTTCCATTAATCAGATTGTGTGTATATTTGTTTTCCAGGGATGACCAACCAAGAAACTATCCAACAGATTACTCGGGGTTACCGCCTTCCTCGTCCGAATAGTTGTTCTCCTGAAATTTACAGCGTCATGCTGGAATGCTGGAAGAGCCATCCAGAAGACAGACCGAGTTTTCTTACTTTGAGGGAGACACTCTTCTCTATTTACAAATGGGCACATCATCCATTTTCTTGAACTCCATTGCCATTGGGGTTTAACATGGACTGCAAATCCTGCTTCCTCCACAGGATTTAGCTGCTAGGAATAGACAGCTCTTTGCTTGGAATGACCAGTTCAAGCTAGTCTTGGCCTCAAAGAACATTTGTGCTTTTGAAGCTGGAATAGATGAAGACTCTACTCTCAGGAGGGACAGTAGTAACTTTCTGCTTCTGGCTTGGGATGAGGCCCCTTTGGCTTTGCTGGCTGTGTTTTTCAGAACATCATCCACTATCAGTGCTCTATGTGAAGCCAAGATGTCATTGTGAAGAGAAACAGACCTGCAGTGCTCTCCACATTTAACAGCTGTGGACTGTTTCACTTGCTGTGTGCGCCAGTAGTATTTAATTATGCAATAAACATGAATAAAATAAATTGACCTTGGAGGTGATGTTATCCAGAGTGTGTAGCAAAGTACAATGAATGGTGTTTTGTCTTGTTAGCAGTCCTGTGATACAGGTATTTGGGATTGGCCTTGCTTTCATGTGGAGTGAAGCAACTGCCTCAGACAACAGGTGTTGTCTGTCACAAAAGGATAGCAAATTACATACCCTCTGACATTTCACAGAGGAAAACTGGGACATGTGTGGCTAGCCAACCTCAGAGTGTGGTTAAGATGGCCAAAAGTATCTGTGAGGACAAGCAAGGAAATGCAGCAGTTTGCTTTTGTCTGAGCCTACTGTGAAGGGGAAGATTCCACCCTTCTTGTACCCATGAAGGGATAATTGTGCATTTTGGACTCAGTTTGCAGTTTGCAGTTTGCAGCAATGGAAGAAAAGACAAAGGGGGAAAGTGAGAGGGGAAGATAGAAACTAGGACATTTAAAAAAAATGGCTGAAGAAGTGGGACAGCAGAGGATTAACTGTGACTGTCCTTCCCAAATCAGGACAGTTGGAGGATATGGGATTGTTAGCTATTTAATTTGTTATTATGATATATTTACCACCAGATGTTAGCCAAAATGCTGGGTCCCAGGAATGCACCCATGAAATTAATATATTTTAGGGAAATTTTAATAGCTCCAATTATATTTTGGGCCGTGGGATTGCAACTCTATGTATACCAAATCATACAGAACTCCAGAGGCAATTCCAAATTGGATTTGTAGTTTTATTAAGAAAATAATCGACACACACAAACACATTCATATGCACACACTACAACTAATGAAGCAAATGTGGGAGAAAGTGAAAATTGTAGGCCTTGCTAATGGTGATACATTAATGATATTGAAGCATGGTTCAAATAGATAGGAATCCAGAATGGAGAGGATTCAGTAGTTGCTTTGGCAAGTCGGGTGGCTGGTTTATTGAGGTGCCTAGCAGAACTGACAGAGTGCCTGCGTGTCTTGGTGGTAGTATATATACTCAAAATTGTGTTCTGGGGCAGTAATCAAAGACTGAATGGATTAACTCTCTGCGAAACAGTTTTTCAGAAGAAAAGAATGGTTGGGGGCTGTAATAAATGTTCAAATGATTGGTGTAAATATCTCAGACAACCCCTTGCTGCTGAAGAAGTGTTTTCTGTCTGTGAATGCACAACCCTCTCCTTCAGCCAAAATCCCATCATCGCCCTCCACAGACAAAAGGGATTATGTTGATGTCTTGGGTGATCTCATTGTGGTGGGTGCCTTGCTTACTCCCTTACTGGAGCCAACCAGATTTATGGCTGGATTTCGCCTTTACAGGTCACTCATTGGTCAGTCACCTCAGTGTCCCTTTTAATATTAGACTGATATCAATTATGAGGGGGAGGATTGGGGGCCTGGTGCTGGGGTAACACAAGACTAATAACAGTAATTTGTGGGACTTTCTACTTCATATACCAAAACTGCTTACTAGTTTTATGTGTATTGTGCATTCATTTTACAGATATGGATAGTCAAAGATAGTTGTCCTGATCTAGCAAGAGCCAACAGCTCATACTGGAAATAGTTTCCCGCCAGCTTCTGTCCTGGAACAGGTCCATATTTCCACCTGGATTGTGATACCCTTCCAAGCTCTGTTGCATTGCATTGTCCCATACCAATGAGATGCATGACTAATTATTACTCATGACCACAACTTGATTAAGGCCAGAGTCTTGCCTGAACTTATCTTGTGAGGTTCAGAATTGAGGACAACTCACAGGTTCCTATGCTAACCTGGGGGTGCTAAGTGCTATACAGTTGTGCCTCCACATTCGCTGGGGTTAGGGGTGAAGGACCCCCATGAATGTGGGAAAACCACAAATAAAGAACACTATTTTAAGATATGTTCAGAAAGGGTTTGCCAGTTTGCCACTGCCTTCCTCCTGAGGCTGAAAGCATGTGATTTGCCCAAGACAGTGGGTTTTCATAGCTGAGGATTTGAACTCTGATCTCCAGAATTGTAGTCCAATCTTCAAACCACCAGCTGAACTACCAGCCCCAAGACAGTGCCATCCAGCTAAAGGGCTCAACCAGTGCCACTCTGATCAGATTCAGAACTTCCTCTGGGTCTGCTCATGAGTGAAGCTGAAGGCTTTCATGGTCAGCATCCATAGTTTTTGAGGGCTTTTTCAGGCTACATGGCTATGTCCTAGCAGAGTTTGTTCCTGATGTTTCGCCAGCATCTGTGGCTGGCATCTTCAGTGATGCCAGCCACAGATGCTGGAGAAAGGTCAGAAACAAACTCTTCTAGAATGTGGCCTCATAGCCTGAAAACCCCATAAAAAACTCTGTTCATAAGTTTTGCATATTTTCCTTTCTTTTTTTCATGCAAACGAAACAGAAGAGTGGGGTGGGAAAAACATTAGGTGTGAAGAAGCATTTGCCAGCCTTGACCTGTTTGGGTGCCAACAATGGTAGTAAATTCTTTTCTAACATTAGGTGTGAAGGAGCATTTGCTAGTCCTGGCCTGCTTCGGTGGTAGCTCTCTCTCACACACACACACACATACACACAGACAGAGGACATTACACTTGTGCCACAAAGGATAAAGAAATGAGTTGGGGGGAAGTAGCTGTCCTGGCCAATCAACCCCGATTTTTGCTTTACTATCAGCCTCCACACTCATGGATTTTTGAATCAAGCATCCACGTCTTGAAAATATTTTAAAAATATATAAAATCCCAAAAGCAAACCTTGATTTTGCCATTGTGTGTAAGGGACACCATTTTACTTCACCAATGTATTTAATGGGACTTAAGCATCCATGGATTTTGGCATCCACGGCGGGGTCTGGAACCAAACCTCAGAAAATACAAAGGGCCCACTGTATTTTCCCACTTCATTCATTGGATGAGCACTTCTCACAGATGCTTTGGCTGTGGATCCCTACATTGAGAAAGAGCAATTTGATTAGTGAACTTGATCTTATGTGGAGGACCAGTTGGGTTTTTGTTTTCCAGCGTGTCAAGGACTGGCACCATATATGTGCCCATTCCATCACTTTCTTTCTTTCCTGGAAACTTGCCACAGACTGGCAGCAAGAGCTTGCCGAGAACACGGACCACTACATTACCAGTGATTCTTGCAATGTTTTTCCTGGGCATCCAGTAGGAAATTGGAAACCATTTCTTATTCAAAGCAAGAACCAGCAGCAGATGAGTGTGACAACAGTGAACGCATGTGGCTAGGCTACATATAGGAGCTAGCGTGGTGTAGTGGTTTGAATATTGGACTATGACTCTGGAGACCAGGGTGTGAATCCTGGCCCGGCCGTGGAAACCCACTGGGTGACCTTGGGCAAGTCACACTCTCTCAGCCTCAGAGGATGGCGATAGCAACACCCTTCTGAAGAAACTTGCCAAGACAACTCCATGACAGGTTTTCCTTCAGGTCTCCATAAGTCACAAATGACTTGAAGGCACACAACAACAAAGGCTACATGTATGTGTGTGTGTTTGTGAATAAACAGGTTTCTCTCTGTCCATAGCTCTGTCAAGTTGGGAAATGTGTTCCTCACTGCTACCATGTTGTTAAACTACAACATCCACCATCCACAGTCAATGATGGGGAAAATGGGAGTTGCAGTTTAGCAGTAGCTGGAGGATTACCTGTTGTCCACCTATTGCAGCGTGAACAGATTGTTTTGCAAACAAGAGAATGCACAGCCTCCAACATTTCATAGGTATAAAACAGGACATTTGTGGCGAGACGACATCTGAGCGTGATCAAGAAAGATGGCAAAAGGTATTTAATGAGGAAGAACAGACGATCTAGGAGAGGGCACAGCAGTTTGCTTTTGCCTGGCTCTACTGGGAAGGACACGATTCTGCCCCTGCTTACCTTAGATTGTCAGTCCCATGACAACAAAAAAGGGTGGCTGTGCCCTTCTCGCCCTGCTTCTTCCTCTTACAGTGCCATCTTTCATATGATCCAACATTACACAGATGGATACATAGGCCAGTGTGAGCAAGCAACGTCAGAGTGCAGTCAAGGTGGCAAAAGGTATTAATGGAGGAAAACCAGAGAAGCCAGGAGAAGCTGCTGCAGTTTGCTTTTGCCTAAGTCTACAGGGAAGGCCAAATTTCTAAAAACAAAAACCAAACCCCCATCTCCCCCTACTACGTTAGCTGATTGCAAACTAGTATTACATTTTGAGTAAGTGCAGCAAGTTCAGGAAGCCAGGGACAAAGGGAGGAAGTAAGGGTAGAGGAAATTGAATGGATAGCCCTTGAGGATTCTGTAAATCAAAGGGGGGAAATGCAACTGCAGTACTAGGTAGCTTTGATTGTGAGTTCGTGCATGGCAGAATGGGGCTGGACTGGATGTCCCTTGGGGTCTCTTCCAACTCTATAATTTGAGTCAATGAGGGAAATGCAACTACAGTGCTAGTAGCTTTGATTGGGAGTTCCTGCATGTCAGAATGGGGTTCAACTGGATGCCCCCTGGGGTCTCTTCCAACTCTATAATTCTAAGTCAATGGGGGAAATGCAACTACAGTTCTAGTGCCTTTGATTGTGAGTTCCTGCATGGCAGAATGGGGTTGGACTGGATGGCCATTGGGGTCTCTTCCAACTCTATAATTCTAAGTCAATGGGGGAAATGCAACTACAGTGCTAGTGCCTTTGATTGTGAGTTCCTGCATGGCAGAATGGGGTTGGACTGGATGGCCATTGGGGTCTCTTCCAACTCTATAATTCTAAGTCAATGGGGGAAATGCAACTGCAGTGCTAGTAGACGCCGGCAGAGGGCGCGCGAGGGAACCTCTTTTCTCCTCCCCGCCGAGGAGGATTCCAAGGGGCTCCTACGTCATCAGTGGAAGAGCCAGAAGACAGAACCAGGAGGAGAGCCCTCCCTCATTTGCATACTCCTGGGCCCACAATGCACTGCGCGGAGGAAGGCGAAAAAGGGCCCTCCGTTCTTCTCCCGCGGTCCTTCCCCGGCTCCGTTTCTTCCCTCCGTCCCCTGGGAGAACGGGGCCTGGATCTACAGCCCAAGTTTCCCATTGAGGCAAAAGGCTCACCATAACCTCAAGGGCAGTCGCCTTTTATGGGGTTGGAGAGGCTGAAGCCCGAAAGGCATACTCTGGTTTCTCTTCAGATCGTATAAATCTTTCGCCTTTTACTAAAGATTTCCGTGGAGAGGAACATTTATGAGTTTCTATCTAATTTTTTGAGGCCCTGCTTCGGTGGGGCTGCTCTTATTGGTTCAAAAACAGATTTCAATACTGTACTGTAGTTTATTACTTGGTGGGAGGTTATAGCAGCTTGGAAGCTTTCTTCTCCAGAGAGCTTTGCGGGACTCCAGCTCCCAGAGTTCGTAGCTCTTCGCCCAGATGGCAAAGGCTTCTGGGAGCTGTAGTCCAGAAAAGCCTGGGAGAAGCACTGCTTTGGAACCACGGCTTTACCCTTACAGAATTTAAAGATATAGCCATGTTAGTCTCTCTATGCAGGGATGTAGCTGTGTTGGTCATTTAACAAATTCAAACAAATACTTTTATTGGCACAATATACTTGTTGCAAGCTTTCAAAGCAATGCTGGCTTCTTAATCAGGCCTTACAAGTAATAGTTTTTTGTGGGTTTTTTCCAGGCTCTAAAAGTTTTTATTCCTGACGTTTAAAACACTCGCTCATGCATCTGAGGAAGTGGACTGACATCTACGAAATCTCATGCTACCAGCAGCAGCTTCTTTCTTTCGGCATGCTGCAATTCCACTTTAAATGCTCTGGCTGCCTCCAGTTGCATCCTGGGATTTGCAGTTTTAAGGATTTGCATTTAGGATTCTCAGCCGGAGAGCTTGTCTTAGGCTTCACTGAACTACAAACCCCAGAATGCAACAGGAGCAGTAAAAGTGGAACAGTAGTGCTATAAGAGTGCAGGAACGCGGTTAGTCTCCAAGGTGCTACAAGAAGATCCCTTTGCAGACTGGTTTTTCCAGGCTTAATACAGCCTCTGTTGTTATCATGGGGTTTTCTTGGCAAGATTTGTTCAGAGGAGGTTTTTCCCTTGATGTCCCCTGAGGCTGAGAGAGTGTGACTTGCCGAAAGTCACCCAGTGGGTTTCATAGCTAAGCAGGGATTCGAACCCTGATCTCCAGAGTCCTAAAGCAACACTCAAGCCACTATGCTAGGTTGGCCTTGCTATTTCTTTGAATGCATTCCAAGGTTGTATCCACACTGGAGAAATAACCCGGTTTCATCCCACTTTAACTTGCTGTCTGCCTCAATTGCTATGGAATTCTGGGAGTTGGAGTTTGTTGTGGGCCCGGAGCGGAGCCCACAATAAACTCCAACTCCCAGAATTCCATAGCCTTGAGCCAGAAAGAGGTTAAAGTGGTACCAAACCAGGTTATAGCTCCAGTGTGGATGCAACCCAAGAATAGAAGACAAGTTTAATTGCACAGCAAAAGTCAGCAATAAATCTGTTTTTATACCAACAAACCCAAACAGGAGGGGGAAAAAACATTATCAATTGAAGATGTTAGATTCCTGCATGTTGTTTCAGTCCTTACCAAAGATATTATGATGGGGAGGATATATTTTGTGCAGGCGGGCTCCTTCTCCTCCTCCTGGCCATGGGAGATTTTCAAAGTCCAGGAAATTTAAAGTCCATTTGCTTCTCAACAACACGGACCCCTTTTTTTGTAATCCCAGTCTGTCTCCATTCCAGTGAGGAAAAACTGAGAGGTGATAATAATAATAAAATTTATTTATATGCCGCCCTTCCAAAGATCAGAGCAGTGCACATATACACAAGTTAAAAGCAAATACACAAATTAAAAAACAATTCGGTCAACAGAATAACAATTTCGGCCCAAGGAGTAGCAGTATTCCAAGCCGGGTCATGATGAGGGAAAAATAGCAACGGGGGAGAAAATCAGGGGGTAGGCCTGCCCGAATAAGTATGTTTTTAACCCCTTTTTAAACTGGGTAAGAGAGGCAGCCAGGCGGAGCTCCATGGGCAACGAGTTCCAGAGGCTGGGGGCCGAGATGGAAAACGCTCTCTTCATGGTGGCTGATAATCTGGCCTCTGGAACTCTTAATAATTGTTGCCCAATGGATCTAAGTGTGCGGGGTGGATTATGTGAGGAGAGACAGTCCTTCAGGTACTCTGGGCCCAAGCCATTTAGGGCTTTATAGGTAATAACCAGCACTTTGTACTGAGCCCGGAAGCAAATAGGCAGCCAATGGAGATCTTTTATTACCTGTGTTATATGGCAGGCCCTGGAGGCTCCAGTGACCAGCCGTGCTGCCATATTCTGCACTAATTGTAGCTTCCGAGTGTGATACAAAGGCTGCCCCATGTAGAGCGCATTGCAGAAATCCAACCGAGAGGTTACTAGAGCGTGTACTACAGTTTCAAGGTCCCTCCGGTCCAGGTAGGGACGCAGCTGGCGGATCAGCTGAAGCTGAAAGCAGGTACTCCTGACCGTCGCATCCACCTGAGAAGTAAGATGGAGCGACGAATCAAGGTGCCCTAAACAGAAACAAGCGAGTGGGAGAACACAGAGTTTAGGGGGAATGAATGTTAAAAACACACAGTGATGTAGTGGACAAACAATATATTTACTTAAGTGTTAAAAAATGAAACAAAACAAAATGATGACAAAACACAGACTGGCTGGTGAGCCAGTCAGTGCTGTGCAAGGGAAACTGCAAATCACACAAGTAACAATTCCCCTGTGTCTCATAACATAGGGGAAAAAATGATACAATTGGAAGAGATACATCTGAGGCTAAATTACAAGGGATAACAGTTTGTTCATGACAGGTAAAAATACCAAAACTGAGACCAAAAACTGCAAATCACACAAGTAATAATTCTCCTGTGTCTCATAATGTGGAAAAGAAAGGGAATGCAAATACAGTTAGAGGAGACACAATTGAGACTGAATTGCAGGGGATAGCGCAGTTGGCTCATTGCATATAGAAATACCAAAACCAAGACCATACGTGTTTCGACGAAAGCGTCTTCATGAGTGGTCATACATTACTGTGGAAATAAAACGGATAAAAGTCATATACAATAAAGTATACAGAAGACCATGTAGCTTATAAACAAAAGAGGCATGAATACCTAGTAGAACTACCTTGTAAATTTGTTATGTAGCATGTGGAACCACCCCGTCAATAAAGGTAACTAGATGGTCTTCATAGACCTATGATATTGCCTGGAAAAATGTAGGTAGGCAAACCATGAAATATATTAAATAATAGTAACAGAATTTTATATGCAAAGATACTGCAAATCATATCCAAACTTAACTAGGACTGGGATGTCCCACATGTGTTTGTAAGCCCTAGTGAAGTTTGGCAAGAGGGAACTCTATATACCTTCCCAATAGGAAAAACAGATGCACCTGATGAGTCCAAATAAAGTCCCAGTCTGTCTCAATTCCAGTGAGGTCACAGGCCTTTAATAATAATAATAATAATAATAATAATAATAATTGTTATTTATATTCCGCCCCTCTGGGTGAGCAATCAGGGCGGAGTACAACATTTAAAAATACGTACAATTTAAAAATTATAGGAAAAGGACAATGAATTCCTCAAGAAGTCTCTCATGTTTTTGCGTCAGGAACATTTTGGCCACCTTAGAGGTATAAAATGTGCAAATTCAGTCCAAATTTAAGAAAAAGAAATTGTTTTTCCTCTTCTGAAGTTCTAGTCCAAAGGATGCTACTCTTCCTGGTTCCCCTGTTGCAGCTACAATGCGGTATCTCACAATACATTAAAAACCACTGTGTTGGCCATTTCAGAAATACAGACAAAATATCCATCGGCCAACCAAAATCAAGGACAATCCAGGAAGTCATAGTGCCACTCTATTCTGCTTTGGTCAGGCCCCACCTGGAATAACCCTGTGTCCAGTTCTGGGCCCCACAATTCGAAAAGGATGCGGAGAATACTTGAAGGGATGTCACATTGAGGAGGGAGCAAGCTTGTTTTCTGCTGCTGCAGAGACTAGAACGCGGAACAATGGATGCAAACTGCAGGAAAAGAGATTCCACCTCAACATTAGGAGGAACTTCCTGACAGTAAGGGCTGTTCAGCAGTGGAAGATGCTGCCTTGGAGAGTGGATAGTCTTTAAGCAGAGGCTGAATGGCCATTTTTTGGGTATGTTTTGATTGAGAGTTCCTGCATGGCAGAATCGGGTTGGATTGGATGGCTCTTGGGGTCTCTTCCAACTCTACGATTCTAGTCCCCAGTGCCTATTCCTTTCCTGAAGCTCGCTTTGAATCCTGTCGTTCTCCTTAGGGTCACCATAGCCACTCTGATAGCCTTTCAGCTGAAGAGCGGGACATAAATAAATATTATTATTATTAAATAGGGAATGATCTGAAGGCACACAAGCCACCTCATGCACCTGAGGAAGTAGACCACTGCACTATTATAGCGCCTCTATTCCACTTGCATCTGGCTGCCTCCTGTTGCATTGTGGGATTTGTAGTTGAAGGATTTGCATTTAGAAATGGAATTCTCAGCCAGAGAGCTCTCTCTCTCTTAGGCTTCACTGAACTACAAACCCCAGAATGCAACAGGAGCAGTAAAAGCGGCGCTATAAGAGTGCAGGAATGCAGTTAGACTCCAAGGTGCTACAAGAAGGTCCCTTTGCAGACTGGTTTTTCCAGGCTTAATACAGCTGCTGCTATGCCTTTGAATGCATTCCAGGGTTGCATCCACACTGGGGAAATAAGCCAGTTTCATACCGCTTTAACTCTGTTTGACTCAATTCCATAGCCTTCAGCCAGAAAAAGAGCTAAAACGGTATGAAACCGGGTTTTATTTCCAGTATGGATGCAAGCAACACAGCCCAATGAAACAACAAGCTCAATTGCACAGCTATAAATCTATTTTTGATCCAGTAAAATCAGCCCCACCGAAGCAGGGCCTCAAAAAATTAGTTAGAAACTCATAAATGTTCCTCTCCACGGAAATCTTTAGTAAAAGGCGAAAGATTTATACGATCTGAAGAGAAACCAGAGTATGTCTTTTCCTGTTCGGCCTCTCCAGCCCCTTAAAAGGCGACTGCCCTTGAGGTTATGGTGAGCCTTTTGCCTCTATGCGAAACTTGGGTTGTAGATACAGGCCCCGTTCTCCCAGGGAACGGAGGGAAGAAACGGAGCCGGGGAAGGACCGCGGGAGAAGAACGGAGGGCCCTTTTTCGCCTTCCTCCGCGCAGTGCATTGTGGGCCCAGGAGTATGCAAATGAGGGAGGGCTCTCCTCCTGGTTTTGTCTTCTGGCTCTTCCACTGATGACGTAGGAGCCCCTTGGAATCCTCCTCGGCGGGGAGGAGAAAAGAGGTTCCCTCGCGCGCCCTCTGCCGGCGTCTACTAGCACTGCAGTTGCATTTCCCCCATTGACTTAGAATTATAGAGTTGGAAGAGACCCCAATGGCCATCCAGTCCAACCCCATTCTGCCATGCAGGAACTCACAATCAAAGGCACTAGCACTGTAGTTGCATTTCCCCCATTGACTTAGAATTATAGAGTTGGAAGAGACCCCAATGGCCATCCAGTCCAACCCCATTCTGCCATGCAGGAACTCACAATCAAAGGCACTAGAACTGTAGTTGCATTTCCCCCATTGACTTAGAATTATAGAGTTGGAAGAGACCCCAATGGCCATCCAGTCCAACCCCATTCTGCCATGCAGGAACTCCCAATCAAAGTGACTAGCACTGCAGTTGCATTTCCCCCATTGACTTAGAATTATAGAGTTGGAAGGGACCCCAATGGCCATGCAGGAACTCACAATCAAAGCATCCCCAACAGACGGCCATCCAGCCTCTGCTTAAAGACCTCCAAGGAAGGAGACTCCAATACACTCCGAGGGAATGTGTTCCACCGTCGAACAGCCCTTACTGTCAGGAAGTTCCTCCTAATGTTGAGGTGGAATCTCTTTTCCTGCAGTTTGCATCCACTGTTCCACGTCCTAGTCTCTGGAGCAGCAGAAAACAAGTTTGCTCCCTCCTGAATATGACAGCCCTTCAAATATTTGAACAGGGCTATCATATCACCTCTTGACCGTTTCTTCTCCAGGCTAACCATCCCCAGCTCTCTAGGCGTCTCCTCATAGGGCATGGTTTCCAGACCCTTCACCCTCAACAGATGGCCACCCAGCCTCTGTTTAAAATCCAATGATAGCCCTGTTTAAATAAAGCAGACCGAATTTCAACAGCTGTAGCTCGTCAGACTGCACCTAGTACCTTGTCACCATGACTTCTCTTCTCAAGCTGCTTCTGCTGCAATTCCTTCTTAGGAACGCAGCTGCCATGCCCTCAGTCAGACCTCTTGGTCCATGTCAGCCAGTACTATGAACCCTCACTGTAGGTCACTGATGGTCCTTCGTCCAACTACTAAGCATGTTTAATCCTACTTCGAGCGATCTTGGGCAAGTCACAGACTCTCAGCCTCAGGGGAAGGCAATGGAAACCCCCCTCTGAACAAATGTGGCCAAGAAAACCCCATGATGGGTTCAAGTTAGGCTCGCCATAAGTCGGAAACAACACGAAGGCACACAGCAACAACAAAAACTTGAAAAGCAGACAAATGTGCTATATCCTTTTTTTCATGGGGTTTCCTTTATGAGCAAGATGTGAGTCCCACAGGACCCATCATCCCCAATAACTGATATGCAAAGGCAACTAATATACTCTGAGAAAGATGGGGTGACTAGCATCCTTCCATGTCCCATCCAACATTTCAGGACAGCTGTGAGAATTGTGCATCCATCCAGTCACTGTGAACTGCAGATCCCAGCATTCTTCTGCATTTGTTGTGCCAGCTACAGGACTGCTGTGAGTTGCAGTCTTTAAACATCTGGAAGACTGCATGATATTAACTCCAACTGTCCTGATTTGGCAGGGTTTAATCCAGATTAATCCTCTCCCGTCCCACTTTTGCTGCTGCTTTTAAAATATCCCGGTATCTCTCTTCTTCTCCCACTTTTGCCCTTTTATCCTCAGCTTAGTCCACTTGCTGCAAACTCAAAGTGTCAAGGGTTCAAAACACACTGCAGAAATAATCCAGTTTGAGACCACTTTAACTTCCCTGACTCAATGCTAGTGAATCCTGGAAACTGTAGTTTATTGTGGCACCAGAACCTTCTGACAGAGAAGGCTAAATGTCCCACATAACTGCAGTCCCCAGAATTCCTTAGCATTGACCCAGGGCAGTTAAAACGGTCTCAGACTGGATTATTTCTGCAGTTTGTTTTGGACGAAACTACAGTTCAAACTACGTAGCGGGGACAGAGAGGAGAGGAGAAATGCAGAATCTTCTCCTTTCCAATGGGCTCAGGCAAAAGCAATCTGCTGCATCCCCATCTAGCTTGTGTATTCTCCCTCATTAATAGCTTCTGCTGTCTTTAGAGCACTCTGATGTTACTTAGCCGCACATGTCCCAGTTTTCACCTGTGAAACATGGGCGGTATGATAAAATTCTCCCCCTACTTTAGCATCCTAGAACAGGTTCCCCAAGCCAGCTCAGCTTTGCACCAGACCTGCAGAAAGCATTTCACATTGTTTTTGTGTGTCATCACCTCCACCACCACCACCTTCTTCCTCTTCTTCTTTCTCCCTCTGTTCAAGGAGCAACAAAAAGGCAGGTCTGGGATATATTATTACCATTGCACTCCCATAAAGGGGAAGTGGAGAAGGGTTTTTCCCACATTTCAGAGTCTCCGCCTGGCAGTCTTGCCTTGATCGGGTACCAAGAAGACAACTCAGCAGGTTTGCAAAAGACTTCCTTGAATTGGATCAGTACGGAGAACCTCACTGAACAAGTATGTACCTGTGAAGAGACTTTGTGAAGTTGCTTAGAGAGAGACCTTGGTCTGCTAGGACTTCAGCTTCTTGCCCTGACAGCATCATGACTTCCAAGCCAGAGCCACCACTAAGAACCAGGAACAGGTTTTATACTAGTCTTTGGGATTTTAAAGGTATGACAGAGACTGAATTAAGCTTCCGGGCAGGAGACCTTTTCCAGGTGATTGAGAAAAAAGGAGAATGGTGGTGGGCCAAGAAATTAGATGCCGCAGGCAAGAGTTTCCAGGAAGGTTATGTTCCCTCCAACTACTTGGCCAAGCAAGAGACTATGGAAGCAGAACTGTAAGTACTCATTGGGGTGTGTGTATCTATGGAGTTGATCACATGGGGGCTAATTTTGGCATTAAGGAGAGATTCAAGCACATTTAAAGCAAAAATGGCGAGGAAGTGCGCAGATGGTTTTCAGACACAATTGGGCAAATAAAGTGATATTGGTAATGCATTGTCGCTAAAATCCCAAAAGTAAAAAGATGCACATTAATGTGGCCACTTTAATGGCAGGTTTTGTGCACCGTTGTGTGAAATAGTTTCATGTAATTATGTGATTTTTGCATGATATTCAAAGGATAAACTCCTTATCTTCTTTGTGTAATAAACTCCTATGTGTGTGTTGTGTGCCATCAAGTCATTTCAGACTTATGGTGAACCTTTCTTGGCAAGAGTTGTTCAGAGTGGGTTTCACATTGACATTGACATCCTCTGAGGCTGAGAGAGTGTGGTAGACAGAGTTTTTTAAAAAGGCAGGACCTGAATTCTACGTGCATCGGATTTCACCATCCCTCCTTCCCTCTCCTTCCATCTTGTTCTGCACTTATAAAAGCTGGTTAGATATGCAAAAATCTATGTTAGCCCTGCTGCTGGTCATTTAGGAAGGACATACAAGGACTTTTTCAGCTGCTTTTAAAATATCCCAGTTTCTTATCTTCCTTCCACTTTCCCTCTTTGTCCCTGGCTTATTTCAGTTGCTGCAAATTGAGTTCACAATGCCAAAGTAAAAGCCTGAATTTGAGTATTAAACCATGACTCTGGAAACCAGAGTTCAAATCCTTCTTTAACCACATAAACCCACTGGCTGACCTTGGACAAGTCACACTCTCTCAACGTCAGGGGAAAGCAAGGGAAAACCCTCTCTGAAAAAAAATTTCCAAGAAAACCCTGTGATAGGTTTGCCTTAGAGTTGCCATAGGTCAGAAACTACTTGAAAGCACACAAACCAAGTTTCTTCCTCCTACTTTCCTCCTTTGTCCCAGCTTACTTCAATTGCTGCAAACTGAATTCACAATGCAAAAGCAGTTTGCCCTCCATTCACCTGGTGAGAAGAGAGGAGGAAACAGAATCTTGCATTTCCCTGTAGACTCAGGCAAAAGCAAACTGCAGCAGCCTGTCCTAGCTTGTTTATTCCTTCTCATTAACAACTATTGCTCACCAAACCCTGGTTTCGCTTAGACACATGTGTCCTGGTTTTCATCCATGAAATGTTGGTGGGTATGGATTGATATGATATGCGAAACAAGCACAAGTGTACATTTATGCAACACTTTGGCTAGTCATTGGAAAAGGTATGCAAGAGTGTATAATAAGACAGCAATTCCACTGTGAGAATTGCATCTCACCACCTTTTCAGCATCTGAGCATCACCTACTTACTGTTAAGCCTATTCCTTTTAACCAAGGAGACTACAAACATGATTTGAACATAAACTCAAAATAAAAACAGACACCTCTAGAAATCTGAGTGCTCCACTCACTTTCTGATTTTTTATATGTTATTTTTGGTCCTTAGGAGGAATTACAACAATGTGCACAGTGCGGTTTCAAAGCATTCTGTGCAAAGCTTGTCATTGGGATGCATGACTATAGACAGAATAAGGGTGCAGATCATGTAGCCTTTCAGATTTGGTTGCCCTGACTAGAAAGACAAACAAGGAAAGTCTGGTACTTATGAACACTGATTTAACAATAATGCACAGATTTACTAAACTCATAAATTGCATATGTTTACTCCAATAATACATTTTAACCATCCAGTGAAATAATTGAACCACATAAGACATCTAGAAAATAATCATACAGAAAAAAATATTTTAAAGTGACCATAACGTAAGGCATCCCACCCCTAAACTTTAAACAGATAACATCAAGGGAACAATCAATTAAGAGTAAGGTATAATATCCAGGAATTCAAATATAATTCCACTTAAAGAAGATACCAAGTCCATGAAGTTTTTTATTTAGGTGAGTGAATGCCATGAGTCAAAGGGAATACATTGGCATCTCCTGGACCCTTCTGGAATGCACTCATTGTTTCTCCAAACAATTGATTTGGCTTAGATTAAAAACACCTTGCTTTAAAGCAAAAGCAAGGCTTAGATTAAGAACACCTTGCTTTAAAGCAAAAGTATCTGGTTTGTGCTACTGCACCACTAACAACTGGCAGGAATGTGAGGTCCTGCAAAAAATATTGAGAGATGCACATGCCTTTGTATTACTGATCATTGTCAGAGTTAAACAGGACTTTGTCCAAGCTGACTTGGCAAGAACTTTCTTTGGGGGTCCTTTGGATGCCCAGGTTGTGGCCTTCACTTAGGCTGCCATCTTTTCACCCAGCCACTGTGGATTTGCCTGAAATGGAAAGCTGGATGTTTAGACTCTGGACTCTTTCAAACGGGAGGAATTTCTCCCAACTCCGAATGGAGCCAAAGCAGATTCATGTAAATTCGCTTGTTTAGCGAATTTACATGAACCCCTGCTCCGTTCAGAAGAACCCCTGCTCCGTTCGGAATTACTTCCCATTACCCGAAAATAACCCCCTCCTGCCTGAATTTGCATGCGAAGCTTTAATTCGCAATAACGTAAAACCCATGATTGCATTCGAATTGGCTTCCCTCTTGCCCGAATTTGCGTGCGAAGAGTTAATTCACAATAACGTAAAACCCATGATTGCATTCGAATTGACCTTAAATTATACTTCCAATTTAGCCTCGTATGAAAGAGTCCACAGACAAAGAACCAGGGTACCCCTTTATAGCATGAGAGGTGGAAGAGAAAAGGCCAGACCATATTTGTACGTATACATGAAATGACACACTATATGGTGTTGTGACGCTGGGTTTGTGTATGCATGCATGCATGCTAGACAAAAGATGCCCAGGGAGGTATCCTCAAAGGCCATCTCTGCCAGCATAGGAATCCTTAACTGAAACGTCTATGTGGACTTTTTCATATTCCACAGTTATAGTACTATGATTCCACTTTAATTTCCATGGCTCCATTCTTTGGAATAATGGGATTTGCAGTATAGGGAGGGGGACTTAGAGAGAATTATCTGCCAGAGAGCTCTAGCCTCACCATACAAAAATCCAGGATTCTATAGAATGGAACCATGGCAGTTAAATTGGAATCATAATGCGATAATTGTCTAGTATCTGTACTATGAAAGGGCCCGTAATGGCCATCCAACCTCTACTTAAAAACCTCTAGGAAAGCAGAGGCCCCATGTGCTGAAGACTTCTGCTATCAAACAACTCCTACACTCAGGAAGCTTTTCCTAATTTTTAGTAATTCCCTATTCAGAGACTGTTATTTCAAAGAGAAGGTATTAAATTTTGTTGTTAATGCCAGCTATGTTAGCTGCCTTACATCTTCTCCAGGAAGGAAGGAAGGAAGGAAGGAAGGAAGGAAGGAAAAGCTGTAGCATGCTAACAAGTGTTAAACAGCATCTTCAAGTCTCCTTACAAATGCAAAACTGCAGCAGGATTCAGAATTTGCTTCACAGGAATAATAGAATAATCACAACCATCTTTCGTAAACAGAGATCTTGGCACCATAATTTTGAGACCATTCGATGTGATCTTTCCTTGTGTCGCATCTCTAGAACAGGGATGTTGCACACCCACAAAGACTGGATTTTTTTTCTTTGCTGGAACCTTGATTATTTTATGGTTTTTTGGCAAAAAAAAAAAAAAAAAAGATTGGGCTTTTTAGTCATCTAGCACAAAGATGGGGACCCTGTGACCTTCCTGACATTCTTATCCCATCAGCTCCAGCCAGATTGGTCCACGACTGAGGGTGATGGAGTGGAAGTCCAACAATATCTGGATTTTCACAGGTTTCCCCTTTTGACTAGAGAGAACCAGTTTTAGCACTGGACTATGACTCTGGAGGTCAGGGACTGATTCCCTGCTCAGCCGTGGAAATCTACTGGATGACCTTGGGTACGCCACACGTTCTCAACTGCAGAAAACCCTATGATAGGTGCCTTAGGGTTGCCATGAATCTGAAACTGCTTGAAGGCATGCAACAACAACATACCTATAGGTTATTTCAATTTGTTTGTCCTGATCACATTTTCTCACTGGCTGGATTCCCAAACTTCAGTTCTCCAGTATTTTGGACTTCGCCTCCCAGAATTCCTGACTGTTGACCAAATTGGCAGGAACATAGGGGAGCTGAAGTCCAAAACACCTGGAGGATCGAAGTTTGAGAAACATAGAGGAAGTCTCCTTTGAATAAATCTTGCCAAGAGAATGTTAAGAGAGGGTCACCATAAGTCAGAATCTACTTGAAGCCACATAAAAACAACAACAGTAACCTTTTAGCTGTTGTTTTCAGAGGTTTAATATATTTGGATTGTTGTTAATTTTTGAAAAAGTTTTGTTAGATGTGCTGATTTCTTTTTAATGCTTTCTTGTAAGCTGTCACAGGGTTTCCGCTGAAAGTTGGCATGAAAAGACTCCATGTGCATAAAACAAATAAATTTGCCTTTGACCACACTGAAATCTCAGTGTGTGTATGCACATTAAGAAGGGGTGAAGGTTGCACTTAGTTGTGTTCCCTTTAATAATGGAATCATGTTAGCAGAGAACAGCTTAGTCAGCCTGCAGCAAAATGTTCCAGTTTGGAATACTCATGTTCAAATTGTCAGCTAGCCAGTCATGCTCTCTTGCAGAGGGCTCCATTCCATTCCAATATAATCTCACTTCTTAAAATTCATTTCTCTGTCAGCCAAAATTCCATGACCACTAAGCATACTCAGTCCTCATTGGGTGGTTTATTTTCCCATTTAAGGTTTTTCTTCCGCTAAAGCAAGTCCTATCAAATTAACCTTATCAGGTCACATGTCTAGTAAATGGTGGGAATTCTGTGGATATCATCTATCTGGATTTCAGCAAAGCATTTGATATTTTGGTTTACAAACTGAGATGAAAACACCAGCAGATGGATCCATGATGGGTTGGAAAACTGTGCTCAAAGAGTTGTCATCAGTGGATGTGCTTCAAAATGGAAGGAGGTCTTAAGTGGAGTGCTCCAGGGGCTGACACTTTTCAAATATTTTGATCAATGAATTTGATGATGGGGTAGGGGGCATCCTTATCAAGTTTGCGGATAATATAAAAGTGGGAGATGTGGCTAACACATTGGTAGATGGGAAAAGACTCAAAAGGACATTGATAAACTGGGAAATTTGGCACAAATTAATATATAGAATCATAGATGAAATCCAAATTAGCCCAATGCAAAATTCTACATGTGGGACACAAAAACCAAATGCAAAAGTAGAGAATGAAGGATACATGGTCCAGCAGTACTACATGCAACCTTGAAGTCATTGTTGATCATAAGTCAAAACTAAGACGTGTGAGCAAGCAACATCAGAATGTGGTTAAGATGACAGACATTATTAATGAGGAAGAACAGAGAAGCCAGGAGAGGCTGCTGAAGTTTGCTTTTGCCTAAGTTGACAGGGGAGACCAAACTTGAACCTCTCCTCTCCTTTCTTCCCACTGAGTTAACTAAATGCAAACTACATTTGCTCTTTTAACTCAGTGTGCACCAATTGAGGACAAAGAAGGGGGAACAGGAGAAGGAAAAATAAAATAGGATGTTTTAAAAGCAGCTGAAAAAGTGGGAAGTCTGAGGATTAATTGGAACTGTCCCTGTCAAATTGGGATATAGGAAAGTATAATCTCTTTTTGCCATTGTGGGAGGCAAAATGCTGGATTAGGTAAGACTGTAGGTCTGGTCCACATAAAGAATTTATTATGCCCTTATCCTGCTCCTGTAGGTGGTTTTTTGGACAGATCTCCCGTTCTGAAACAGTACATCGGCTGATGTCTGAAGAAAATAAAACTGGGGCCTTTCTGATCCGCATCAGTGAGAAAAAGGGAGCTGAATATGTTTTGTCAGGTAAGGATGTTGCTTTTTTTCCCTACTAGGGTGACCAGATGCAAACAAACAGAAGCCATCTGTGATTTTCATACTTCTTTTTCACTTGTTGCTATCATTTCCTGGTTGCTCTTGGAACAATGTACAATTAAAAAATGTAACACACAATAGAAATCATCAGGAACAGATCACAGAAGATTAGGACTGGGGGGACTTTATGGCCCTTCAGGTGATGAAGCTATGGCAGTCAAAGTGGCATCAGTCAGCTACAGTTGTATAGTGGAGATACAAAGCTAGAGGAAGGTTTCTTCAAAGCCCTACCTACAGTCATGCCACAAGAGAGAAATAGACTCTCCTGAGTGCCCATGCTGTGTGTGGGAGATGGCATCTTGCCTAATTTTTAAAGGCTGGCACTTATGGGAACGGGAAGATATCAACATGTTTAATGACATGGGTGTTTCCCTCCTACAACTCTGCCCTTCATCTCTATTTCCTGCAATTTCACAGTGCGAGATGACTCACTGGTGAGACACTACAAGATTTTACGTAACACCCAGGGGAATTTCTACATGAATGCCACCCGGTCCTTTCCAGATCTGCCTTCTCTCATTGAGCACTACAAAGGGAAAGGTCTCACTCATGGGCTGAAGCTCTTGACCCCTTGCTACAAGGTAAGAGCAGAAAGTAAAAAGTCATTGCTGCCTACAAGTCCAGTATTACTTCCACCTAATCACAGTTATACCCTGTGCGTTGTGTGCCTTCAAGTCATTTCCGACTTAATGGCGACCTTAAGGCAAAACTATCATGGGGTTTTCTTGGCAAGATTTGTTCAGAGGAGGTTTGTCATTGCCATCCTCTGAGGCTGAGAGAGTATGACTTGCCTAAGGTCACCAGTGCGTTTCACACTGAGCAAGAATCGAACCCTATTGCATGCAGAAATAAAGCGACTTACCCTTGCCACGATATAGCCGATTACGGGATGCAATTGGGAATTATCACATGAAAAATGCTGTCGATGCCGCTGGGCGACTGCATCCCGGCTGCATCAAGGCTCCCAGCCGTGCTCAGCTGGCCATTTTTAAAAAATGGAAAGCAGCTGGCTAAGCGCAGCTGAGAGCTGGGATGCAGTCGCCCAGCAGCATCATTGGCATTTTTTTGTGCAGTAATTCCCAGTTGCATCCTGTAAGTGACTGTATCCTGGCAGAGGTAAGTTGCCTTATTTTTGCGTGCGATAAACTATGCTCAAACCACTACGCCATGCTGTTTTTCTGGTAATACCTTAAATAAGCCTAAACACCATCATGCGTGGCTTAAAGTTCTTGTGCTTTAAGCCATGTAACTGGGGCTTTAACGTTGTCATCGTGTGCCTTCAAGTCATTTCTGAATTAAGGAGCCCTGGTGGTCACCCAGTGAGTTTCATGGCTCAGCAGAAGTCGAACCCTGGTTTCCAGAGTCATAGTTCAACACTCAAACCATTATGCCGCACTGGCCCTTGTGTCTTGGCTATTCAACATAATACCAGGCTCTGGAGTGGTTTACTTGGCCCTTTGAGATATGATGGAAGAGCACATGATAAAAAGAAATCAGACCTTGCCTGAATTGTGCTTTATTTCCTCTTGTCAAACATTCCAGCCAGACAGCATATGCCCACGCCAAACCAGAATTTCCAGTTGCTAGAAAGAGAAATGGAAAAAAGAAGTATCTGGCCAGTCTTGTTTTTTCCTCTTATTCTTGGTTGTTATTGTGTGCCTTCAAATCTTTTCCGACTTACAGCAACTCTAAGGCAAACCTACCATGAGGTTTTCTTGGTCGAATTTGTTCAGAGGGGGCTTGCTTTTGCCTAAAGGCTGAGAGAGTGTGACTTGCCTAAAGCCACCCAGCAAATTTCCATGCCCAGGCAGGGATCCTTTGCATCCTGCCTCTTGCTCAGCCATTTCTTACACAATCAAATGTTTCACAGATGAAAACTAAGACACAGGTGCTCAGGCAACATCAGAGCATGGTCAGGATGGCATAGACAGTAGACAAGCTATGAATGGCTGCAACTTTTGCTTTTGCAAACTGCATGATTATGTCCCTTTCTTTTCCTGCCCTGCCCCTGCTGTGTTAATTCAGTGCAAATTGCTTTTATACTTTGAACTCAGTTTGCAACAATTGAAGTAAACTGATAACAAAGGGGGAAACTGGGAGGAAGAGATACAAGGTCGAATATTTTTAAAGCAGATGAAAAAGTGGGATGGTAGAGGATTAATTGGGACTGTCCCTGCAAAATTGAGACAGGTATATAATTCTTCATTACTGGGATTTATGTAGCTTTTCTTGCTCATTACTGTAGACTTTATTGATCTGCTGGTTTGATTGTGTTACCTATCCGTTTTTTAGCCATGTTAGAAAAGTGGTTGTTGGCTTTTGTTTTGAAAATGCAGGATATAAATACAGCGGGCCCTACTGAGATTTTGTTCCAGGATCACCATAGATATCAAAATCAGTGGGTGCTCAAGTCCCATTAATTATAACAGCATAGTAAAATGATATCCCTTATATAAAATGACAAAAATCAAGGTTGGCTTTTTGGAATTTATATGTTTTTAAAACGTTTTCAAGCCATGGTTGGTTGAATCTGTGAGAGCTAGCTGTAGTTAATAGTGATTAAACTGCTTCTTAAATCCATTCAAAACCAATTAAAACAGCTTAACTTTTAAGCTTATATGAAACCAACAGACACATGTAGTGTAAATATGTCCACATTCTTCTATGGTTCAAGAGCTGAGCAGTTAAGCATCACACAGAGAAAACTAAAAATCATAGTCATGTGCTTTTTAAAAAATGAAAACAAAATCAAGGAAGAAATCTGTTCAAAGACTCCACAGTTATGTAGATCAATGCTTGTCAAAATGGTGGATTGTTGCTTGTTCACAAACCATTGGCTGCGGATTTATAGAAAGTTTCCAGGAAAAACAGAAATAGTTTTAGCCAATGGCTACAAATATGGTGCTGGTCCCTGACATGTCAGAGAGAAAACATCTGCAGTCCCCCACAACAGACAGCTTATGAAAGCCCTGATGTAGCTCTCTGGGTAACCCTTCATGAAGGTTTTGCCATTTCTTTTTCACTCCAGCAAGAACCAAAGTCAATGCCACACTGGGATGACTGGGAAAGGCCAAAGGAAGAGTTCAGCCTCATCCGGAAGGTGGGTGCAGGTTACTTCGGAGAAGTCTATGAAGGATACTGGAAGGACAAAGTCAAAGTGGCAATCAAAGTCCTCCCTAGAGGTGAGAATTTGGCTTGGCACAGGAAGGCGTCAGATCTTTGGTTCATTTAGCCCAGGAGTGAGCAAACTCTACCATGTAAGACTAGGGTGGCCACTGGGCAACTCAGCAGCATCCCATTCCCTGAGATTTTAGGTACAAAAGCTGAGACCAGAGGTTCATCTACAGTGTACAAATAATGCAGTTTGACACCACTTTAAGTGTTCTAGCACTTAAATCCATCCACTGGATCCCCTGGGATTTATAGTTTTACAAAGTCTTTACTCTTCCCTTCCCAAGAGTGCTGGTACCTCACCAAACCATCAACCCTAAGATTCAGTAGGATGGAGCCATGGCAGTTAAAGTGGTGTCAAACTGCATTATTTGTACACTGTAGATACACCTCAAGAGGCAGGGCATTGCAATGTAACTGTGCAGGACCCCTATGATTTCATGGGTCAGGACAGGCAAGAATTGGCAAGCAGCCTAGAACTGTTTTGAATCAGATGATTATCCTTCTGCCTGTTCTGTAATCTGGGTGAATGGGTCAAGAATCTGAGTAAAACCCAGCAAAGTGGGTAATACAGCAGCCCAGAGCCAGGGTGATGGGAGGATTACCCAAAGTAGTTTTTGCAGGCATCAAAATGCGACAGTAGCTGCAGTCAACAGTTGCAACAGTCTCAAATCCACTTGGCTTTATGCTATGACACATGGTGAGTTTTTCCAAGCCATTTGTTGCTGTTGGGATGGAAAGACGGCTTAAAGAAGTTTCCCCTTAGGCTGTGTTCTGGTTCTTCCAGGATTGGGCCAAAAAATAGGCTCACAGCTTCATGATGGTGATGTCTCCCTCCCTGCTTCCCTCCAAATACACAAGGAGCCCAAGTGCACCCATCCACCAGTTCTCTCCTCAGTCCCTTCTTTTAGCTCCTGGTTATTTTGCTGCATCAACCTTGCACAGTTATGCAAAGATGTGAAGCCTTTTCATACAATGCCAGCAAGCCTTGGTGGAACCAGGTGAGGATCAGGAGAGATGAGTGCCCAGATTTTAAAGCCCTCCCAAACATTTTTTGTTTCTCATGCTGCTTGTCCTGAGACTTGCCTTTCATAGAATCATAGAATCATAGAATCATAGAAATTTAGAGTTGGAAGAGACCACAAGGGCCATCCAGTCCAACCTCCTGCCATGCAGGAACTCCCAATCAAACCATACCGACAGATGGCCATCCAGCCTCTGCTTAAAAACCTCCAAGGAAGGAGACTCTACCACCCTCCGAAGGAGTGTGTTCCACTGTCGAACAGCCCTTACTGTCAGGAAGTTCTTCCTAATGTTGAGGTGGAATCTTTTTTCCTGCAGTTTGCATCCATTGTTCCGAGTCCTGTTCTCTGGAGCAGCAGAAAACAAGCTTGCTCCCTCCTCAATATGACATCCCTTCAAGTATTTAAACAGGGTGATCATATCACCGCTTAACCTTCTCTCCTCTAGGCTAAACATTCCCAGCTCCCTAAGGCATTCTTCATAGGGCAAGGTTTCCAGACCCGTCACCATTTTAGTTGCCCTCCTTTGGACATGCTCCAGTTTCTCCACATCCTTTTTGAATTGTGGTGCCCAGAACTGGACACAGTATTCCAGATGGGGCCTGACCAATGCAGAATAGAGTGGCACTATACTTCTATTGATGCAGTCTAAAATTGCATTGGTCTTTTTAGCTGCTGCATCACACTGTTGACTCATGTTCAACTTGTGGTCTACTTGGACTCCTAGATCCCTTTCACATGTTGTCTCATTCAGCCAGGTGTCCCCCATCCTATATCTGTGCATTTCCTTTCTCCATCTCCTCCGCCCACAACCAAGATAAAGCTTAATAACAAAATAGATCCAAAGGCAAGTGATCTATATCCGAAAAAGTGCCCGGGGGAATAGGAAACAACAAGCGAACTCCCAAGTTGAGCTGGCCTAGGTAAAAAGATCTTGGATAGCTTCATGAGAACAGTGACTCACAAATCCAAGAAGATTTGCAGGTTTCGGGTGACTCAGCCATCAGTGTGACATTTGCAGAGGTTACTGTGTTTGCATGCTTAGCATGCCAGCAGGTTTCCAACTGATGATTTAAGTGGGGTAGAGTTCAAGTATCAACCGTAGCTTTCTCGTCTTGGCTAATCTATCTCAGCGAGCCTTGAGGGAAAAGGTGGACGTTCCCAAGCAGGTGTGGGCACCTCTGACAGGTTCAGGGGCCTATTTTCTGTTGCAGAATTTTCTGGGGAATCATACAGATGGCCAACAAATCAAATCAAATCACATTCAGAATAAATGCAAGTTTGCTTATAGGTGTGAAAAATGGGGAATAGCAATGGTTTGAGTGTTGGACTATAACTCTGGAGACCAGGGTTTGACTCCCACGTGGGCATGAAACTTACTGGGTGACCTTGGGAAGTCACACTCTCTCAGCCTCAGGGGAAGGCAATGGTAAGCCCCCCTCTGAACAAATTTTTCCAAGAAAACCTCATGATACGTTTGCCTTAGGGTTGCCATAAGTCTGAAAATGACTTGAAGGCACACAATAATAATAATAAACAGTAAAGAGGAAGCAACCTGTTTAAAAGGTGAATGATTACCATGCTTTGAGGCTTCCAGGAGATGCAATTCACCCCTTCTTTCTGTCCAGAACAAGGTAGGCTGAGAAGTTCATTGTTGCTGCTGTGTGTCTTCAAGTCATTTCTAACACATGGTGACCCTAAGGTGAACCTGTCACATTAGAATAGAAACCTAGTTTCCTGGCAAGTTTCTTCAGGAGGGGTTAGCATTGCCATGACCTGATGCTGAGAGAGTGCATCTTGCCCAAGGTCACCCAATGGGTTTGCATGCCCAAGCTGGGATTCGAACTCTGATTGCTCAAATCACTGCATCACACTGGCTCCATGCCTTTCAACATTTCACAGATAAAAACCAGGATGCATGTGACCTAGCAACATCTGAGTGTGGTCAAGATGAGAAAGGGTATTAATATGGAAGAAAATGCAAGTTAGGAGAGGCTTGCAGCAGTTTGCTTTTGCTTGAGCTAACTGAGATTGGCAAGATTATGTCCCCTTCTCTCCCTTCCCAACTGCTGAGTTAATGGAGTGTATACCACTTTTGCACTTTGAACTCAGTTTGCAGCTGTTGGTGTAAGCTGCAGAGAAAGGGGCAAAGTGGGAGGAGAAGACAGAAACTGGGACATTTTAAAAGCACTTGAGAAAGTGGGATGATAGAGGATTAATTGGGACTGTCCCTGCTAAATTGGGACAATTGGAGGGTATGGAAATCTAGAGGTGTGAAGGGCCACAGAAACAGCACTGGGAGACCCATACTTTCCCATCTCTGAAGGTGTTTAGGCATCTTTTTAAAAGGAATGTGCAGTTGAGCTCCCTAGTAACACTGCCAGTGAAGGTATGCAAAACGTAAATCAGAAAGTCAAACAGGAACAATAAGAAAAGTACCCACCCAAGGAAATCTTTGGGTGGATACAACTGCAGGGTGACACTTTCCTCTCTTTTTTTCTAAAGTTAAATTTTATGCTTTGTCACTTTATAGTCCTCCATAACAACTACCTTTGCACATCTGGCTTGCTTGATTATATTAGACAGAACCTCTATTAAGAAACTAAAGGTCATACAGTATGTACAACCTTCCAATGACCCATTTTGGCAGAGACAATCCCAAATAATCCCTTGTTATCCCATTTTTTCCCCAGCTGCTTAAAAAACATCCCAGTTTCTGTCTCCTCCTCCCACTTTCTCCCTCTGTTCTCAGTTTACGTCCATTACCAGAAACCCAGTTTAAAGTGCAAAAGTAATTTGCACTCAATTAACTCAGTGATCTTGCCTTTTCGTGGAGGTTTGGGCAAAAGCAAACTACTGCAATCTCTCCTAGCTTGTGTCTTCCTCCCCATTCTTACCTTTTGCCATCTTGACCACATTCTGATGTTGCTTGGCTATATGTGTCCTGGATGTGATCTGTGATATGTAAGAGATATGCTGTTTGTCTTCGTTTGAAAGAGACAAAGTAATGGAGGAGCTATGAAATCAGATGTGGGAATGGGTGGCTGGGGGGATGGATAAGAACATGTGGAAGACAAGGCTGCTCACATCATGTTGGAGTTTGCAAGGAAGTTTGCAAACAAGGAAGTTTCCAATTGAATATAAGGCTGCAGTTCCTTGTCCTTTTTTCATATGTGAATGTCTAAATTGTTTCCCATTTCCAGCTGACTTGACACACCAGGAAATGTTCAAGCATGAAATCGAGGCAATGAAGAAATTGAGGCACAAACACATTCTCTCACTATATGCCATCTCTTCCCTTGGGGACCCTGTGTACATCATCACGGAGATCATGAATAAAGGGAACCTACTGGAATTCCTCCGAGGTGACTTTTCTCATTTGCTGATGGTAGCACTCCTATGTATTCCCAATATAAGAAAGCTCTTGCATTTGTGTTTTTGTATATGATCACATACTTATATGTAGTCCGATGTGGCTACATTTGTCACGACAAAAAAGAGTGAGGCCTTCAGGGGAAGGACTTGATCATATGAAATCACAATTACAGCAGAATAATAGCCTCTTTGGCTGGTATTTATCACACGACATCATGTCTCTCCTGTTGCTGCTATGCACTTCAGTGCACCCTTTCATTGACAGGAAAAACTTGTCAATGGCTCCCAATATCACTTCTTTTCCACAACTTCCTCTGGTGCAATAGATCCATCTTGCTGTAGTTCTTATATTTTGGCAGTCATTTGGTTTGAGTGGGCATGATTCTCCCCCTGCCCTCATTATTCTCAAGCAGGCTGAGATTGCTTTTACTTAGTTTTCCTTTGCTTTTCTATTTATTTATTTTAAAAAAAATATTTTTCATAATCTTGCAGTCATGGCAAAATGAATACATAAATAAATGGAAAGCCATGCTGGATTGTACAAAGGGAGGAAGGTGAGGTTAGCTAAGCGGTGTGGAAAAGCGAGTGCAGGACCATGGATCACCAAAGCAACAGAATAGAACAATTGCAAGGAAGTGTGATAGTGATTATTTTCAAGACAGTATTTTTTCTGTTTGCTTCAGTGACACGATTAATGCAAGACAACAAGCTGGTGTGATAAAGTCCTCAGAGATATTTTTTCAGAAGGGTGTGAGAGTGGGCCTTCTTGGTGGCTGCTCTTAAATTGTGGAACGCTCTCCCACAGGAAAGTAGACTGACACCCTCCCTGTTTTTGAATAACTGGATTTGAATCTATTGGTTTGTGTTCTAGTTTTGAGCCTGTCCCATCTTTCATCTGACTATCTGGCTGATATGAAACATTCAGAAGAACCCTGCATGGCAAGAGATGGAATCAAATAAGAAAGTCCTTCTGTGCTTCTTTCCAGGTCCTGAAGGAGAGTGGCTGCAAAAAGTAGAGTTGGTGGATATGGCATCTCAAGTGGCAGAGGGGATGTGCTACCTAGAGTCCCAGAATTTTATCCACCGGGATCTGGCTGCCAGAAACATTTTGGTGGGAGAAAACAACATCTGCAAAGTGGGAGATTTTGGAATGGCTAGGCTTATCAAGGTATATTTGCAGTCTAGCATGAGATTTGGTGTGTGTGTGTGGAGAAGGGGAGTCAGTATTGAAATGGAAGGAGGAGGTAGTGGCAGAAGAAAGGAACAGAAAAACAATGGGCAACTTTATGGATGTATAGCAAATAACAGTAACCCACAATGTTACGTTCAGGCAGATTAAGCTCAGGACTTTGTTTACCAGGTACTAAAAAACTATTGGAATTCTGCGCTAATAAAAAAGGTGGACACTCCGGTTGGCCCTTGTAAAAATTACCTTTTGGATTATATCTCCCAGGATCCCCCAACCAGTATGAGGGATTCTGGGACATCCTGTCCAAAAAGATGGAGACTTTCTTTAAAAGTTAAAAATATTTTCTTTAAAAGTTTTAGTTCTGAAAAGCTGAAGGTCCTCTCACACCTCCACACCAGTAATGCTTGTGAAAGGGATGGAACTGATAGAAGGGCCTTGCCTGAAAATCTCAGGACCTAGGCAGGCTGATATTGGGAAATATGGAATTTTTTGTACTAAAAACACAAAACACAAGAATACGGTACACTTGGTTCTTCTCTGTTTACAGGACGATATCTACCTCTCTTACTCCAGCAATGTTCCCTACAAATGGACAGCACCAGAAGCACTTTCCCATGGACGCTATTCCATCAAATCTGATGTTTGGTCCTTTGGAATTCTTCTCTATGAAATCATGACCCTTGGGCAAAATCCATACCCAGGTACTAAGGCACAATCCTTGTGGTTCATGTGTTTTACTTGGGGGGAATTATCAGATTTTCAAAAAGATCAGTTAAAAAAACAAAAAACCAAAACATTGATACAATGGCATTTTGTGTGTCATCTTTTATTATTAACCATACATTTTCTACCTTCTTTGTCAGGTATGACCAACAGTGAAGTTTTCAAGCATGTCCAAACTGGCTTCAAGATGCACTGCCCTCCAAAATGCTCTCCCACAATGTATGGCATCATGTGTAAATGCTGGAAACTTAATCCAAATGAACGGCCAGACTTCAAGAATCTCAGAGGGGAGCTTCAGAGTATCACCAACTATGAGAATCCAGAATGAAAGGGACCCCTCTTCATTTTAATATTTCACAACAACTTTGGTATGGAAAGTAGATCATCAGCATCTTGAAATTCACAAACATCTAATGGATATGTGAGCAAGACTCCCTGCGCTGGTGGCATAAAATGGCCTTGGATAACAGAAATGGGATATTAGTGTCACTTTGTCAACTTTGTACTGCACATTGCAATCTAAGGAGTACATATGTAATTGGCACTCACAAAAGATGCATGGATGTCCACCTGGATATAGAAATTATCATATATAATCATGCTCAAGGAAGGAGAAATTGTGCACAAGCAGGAAACTATGTACTGTACATGTTTTTCTGTATCTGTGACTGGATTTGAAAAAAGTAAGTGAAGCAGAAAATAGAGCAGTCCAGTCAAAAGTGAAGCCTGCATTCCCAAGAAAAAGTTCAGTGGATTCTTGTATTTCCTGCACTGTCTGATGGTGCAATACTCAATCTGCAATACTGTAATTCAAATTTGCACTTTTTCTACATTGGTTTTAGAATTGCATGGGGCAATGCCCAAAGTGGAGACTTTGGATGCTGTGTTTGTGGGAACGACAAGAGTGAAGAACCTTGATTGATGAGATTGTAGTCCTTTAAGGATGCATTCATTCAGAGACATATGTGCTAACCAAATCTTTCAGAACAAATGGCTACATTTCAAAGGACTATTAAAAACAGCTCTGTGCTGCCTGATATGCTGTATAAATCATTCACAGGTTGGGTTTATTTAAAATATGTTATGGGTGGGTGGGTGGGGGGACAGTTTCCTTTACCTCACTTGTGAAGGAAGATCACGTAAATACTGTGACACCATAGATTAATTTATTGTATTAAAAGATTAATTCTATTTGTCCCTTTTTTATTTTTAAACAACCCACGCTGTTTCTTATTTCATCACATAGGTGGGCTGTAGAATCCAACAAAGATCCACATATTTGTGGTGGTATGTTTTCTTATAACATAGAGCATTTCTTATAACATAGAGTGTGGTGTAGTGGTTTGAGTGTTGGACTAGGACACTGGAAGACAGGATTCTTCCAGTGGAGGATGTTGGGAGAGGGGGCCCTAAAACAGTTCTAATGAGCTAGACTTAAAAAATGAATGGGTTTTTTTCCTGTTTTTTTTTTCCTAACAGAGATCTGGGGAAGAAGGTTGGCAAGTCATAGGTTTCAGGATCCTAACAACATCAGAAGAACCCCCAAAGCATTGGCCAGTTTTCATTCTTGATTTAGAACTCACAACTAGTCCTTTCTGGAATAGATTTACCAAGTTCCCATTGATCCAGTGGGGAGTAACAACTAGAGATACTTGATGGAATCTACACAGCTGAATGGCCTATAATACTCTAAAGGGACCAGATCCTGTCTATCCTGGAAGCTAAGCAGGGTAAGCCCTGGTTAGTACTTAGATGGGAGACTGCCAAGGAATACCAGGTGCTGTAGGCTATATTTCAGAGGAAGGAACTGGTAAAACCGCCTCTGAGAATTCATTGCCTAAGAAAATCCTATTAAATTTCCAAGCACTGTGAAGAACAGCTTTGGGAGCTGGGAAACAATGATAGCCACTTTTTAAATATCTGAAGAATTTTGAGCAAACTTGTTTTCTACTGTTCCAGAGACTAGGACACGAGCCACTGGATTTTGGGAGTTTCAGTGCAGCACTAGCTTGGAAAAAACTGCTCCAGGGTTACCATGTTTGAAGAGGAAAAAATAGGACACATATACCAACTATTTCAAACCACTGATTGCCATGATGACTCTCACTTGAAATACCCCTACTATGGGCCAAAACAGACTGGCAAAAATGCTGCCTTTGGCATAGCGTATGCACAGTGCATGCACTGATGCCACCTCAAGCTGGTATCATGCTGCCCCACTGACCACATAGTAAGATGCATCACAGTGTTTCTGCAGTACTTACATGGGCTGTGCTGCAGAAACACTGAAAAGCTGCAACCATGGTGGAAAGGGCACCTTTTTTCTTCCTCCAAAAGGAGTGGTATTTTGCTGCTGCTTTTTAGGCTGGAAAAACATGAGACTGGGGCTGTGGTGTGCAGTTGCCACAGCCCCAATCTGGTTCCCAAAGGGGCATCGTAGAGCTGCCCCTTTATGGCCGTCTGTTTTGGCCCAATATTTGTTATTAACCACCCTCAAGTAAATTTTGACCGACAGTGACCCTGTGGATGAGGCAGCTTTAAGACTCCTTGTCCTCCACTTCTCTGCTTAGTTCCTATAAACTCATGTGGCCTTCCTCTCTTTCTTCTTCCCTCCACCCTTCCAAGCATAATTGTTTTTTTCCCAGTGAATTGTGACTTCTCATGATATGTCTGAAGTACAGTGGGCCCTTGTTATCCGCTGGGGTTTGGTCCCAGCACCCTCCATGGATAACAAAATCAGTGTATGCTCAAGTCCCATTAAATATAATGGCAAAACAAAATGGTGTCCGATATATAAAATGGAAAATCAAGGTTTGCTATTTGGAATTTATACTTTAGGGGAATATTTTCAAGCCGTGTATTCTCAAATCCATGGATAAAAAATCTGTGGATAAAGAGGGCCAACTGTACAACAGTCTCAGTTTTGTCATCTTGGCTTCCAGGGGGTCTCTGGCTTGATCTGCACTGAGACTCATTTGTCTTTTAGGCCATCCATGATATCCTCAGCACTCTCCTCCAGCACCACATCTCAAATGAACTTGTTTTATTCCTGGCTTCTTTCTTAACTGTCCAGCTCTCACATCCATGCATCGTAATAGGGAATACAACAACTTGTAAAATCCTAACTTTTGTGCTCAGTTATATATCTTTACATTTTAGTAGCATTTCTATTTCTTTGATAGCCACCCTCCACATTCTTAACCTTCTTCTGACTGCAGTCCCTATTCTTACCAATGTTTGTTTCCAGATATGAGCATTTTTTTTTACTATTTCTATTTCTTCCTTGTCTAGGTTGAATTTGTGCAGATTCTCCATGGTTGTTATTTTTGTCTTCTTTCTGTTCAACAGTAAGCCTGCCTTTGCACTTTCTTCCTTGATCTTCCTTAGCAGTTGTTCCAGGTCTGGGAGGTTTTCTGCTAGTATTATGGTGTCATCCGTGTATCTTAGATTGTTGATATTCCTTCCTTCTATTTTCACTTCTCCTCCTCCTAAGTCCAAGCTTGCTTTTCTTACAATATGTCCTGCACATAACTTTGAACAGGTAGGGTGATAAGATGCAGCTTTGTCTGACTACTTATCCAATTTGGAATCATTCTGCTTCTCCTTGTTCTTTTTCAACAGTAGCCTTTTGTCCTGAGTACAGATTTCACATCAGGACTATCAGATTTAGTGATACTTCCTATTATATAAGCCATAATAATTGCTACTAGAAATATTCCAAACTGTTATATTTAAATAATTTTGATTAGCTAGCAATATTTAATAATACTAGGGAGTCAATGTAGTGTAATGGTCTAAGTGCTGGACTAGGACTCACAGAATCATAGAGCAGAAAGGTGCCTTTTTGGCCATTGAGTTGAACACCTAGGCAATAATAAGGGGGAAGGTTGCCTTCACCCACCAAGTCCAGCAAACCACACTTAATGCATCCAGTCTGCTGTTGAAATGCATGCTTTGCCAACTAGGTTAATGAGACCATCAGTGCTGGCCTAACAGATGGCCGGGGGAATGGTTGATTTCTAGTCCACACTAACAGTAAACAGAAAGCCATGAGTCCCCTGCAAACAGACCCTGGAGAACCACCTCCACAAAATAAAAAAATAAAAAAATGTGGATGAGATCTGGTTGTTCTTTAACAGACTGGAGTGCCTGGCTCTTTTCTCTGAACAAATATTACTCCTTAATGGGTCTGTGGTTGAAGGAGGCAGACAGTTAATGAGTACCTTTGATAAGATGAGTGTACTTGGAGGCTTTTTAACGGAACACAGCATGCATCTTTCAGCGCAACTCACATTTGAACAATGCCATCAAGTAAGATATGACTCACTAGAAAAAACAAGACGGTTTAGTGGTTTGAGCAGAAGAATAGCACTCTGGGGATCCACTTGGCCATAGATACCCACTGGGTTACCTTGGGCGAGTCCCACTTTCTCAGCCTCAGGGGACAGGCAATGGCAAATCTCTGAACAAATCTTGCCAAGAAAACCCCATGATAGGTTTGTCTTACTGTTGCCAGAAGTTGAAAATGACTTGAGGGCACACAATGACAAGAAAGTCGAAGGCAGAGAGCCAGTGTGGTTTTGTGGTTTGAGCATTAGGCTATGATTCAGAAGCCCAGTGTTCAGATCCCTACTCAGCCATGGAAACCCACTGGGTGACCTTGGGCAAGGCACACTCTCTCAGCCCAAGAAGAAGGCAATGGCAAACCCTCTCTGAAGAAATATTGCCAGCATAGGTTCACCTTAGTTAGGGTCACACTAGATGTGCAATGAAGGCACACAGCAACGTCACCAACATGAAGCCAGCTCCGGGATGTATCCACACTGCAAAACTATAGCACTTTTAAACCAAATTAACTATGTAGAGCCAGCATGATGTAGCGGTTTGAGTGCTGGGCTATGACAGGAGACTAGGGTTTGATTTCCAGCTCAGCCATGAAACCCACTGGGTCATCTTGGGCAAATCACATGCTCTCAGCCTCAGGGGAAGGCAATGATAAACCTCCTCTGAACAAATCATGCCACAAAACCCCCAGGATAGGGTTGCCATAAGTCAGAAATGACTTGAAGGCACACAACAATAACAAGTGTAAGTTGCCCAATGTGGGTTTCTATGGCCAAGCATGAATTTGAACCTTGGTCTCCAGAGTCATAGTCCAACATTCAAACCACTATGGAGTTTATCACATGGGAGAAATTTCTGTCAATTGCGAATGGAGCCAATTCACGATTATGTGAATTCACTAGTTTAGCGAATTTACATGAATTCTAATTGTATTCAGAATGTGTTCAGAATGACTTCCCATTTCCCAAAAATGACCCCCCATTGCCTGAAATTGCGTGAGATACTCTAATACGCAATTACATGAAACCCCATGATTGCATTCGGAATGACTTCCCATTGCCCAAAATTGCGTGCGATACACTCATACACAATAACGTTAAACCCTGTGATTGCATTCAGATTGCCATTGCAATATACATTGCAGTCTGGCCAGAGAGAGGAGAAGGAGAGGAGCTGCTTGGCAGCCATTTTGGGACCGTGTGCTTGAGACCGTGTGCTTGTTGCTGAAGGGGAGGAGCTTCTGTGAGTCACATCTGTGAGTCACAAGGGGGCGGAGCTAGCAGACTAGCTTTATATACCACCTTCCAGAGCCGCGCGCCGTTAGTTTTCTTTAACTGAACAACTCTGCTCAAGTGGCATTAGGTTAGAATCAGATATTGAAACAGAACCTTCCCTTTAAGTGTAAGATAGCAGCCAGTACTTACCCCTAAAGAAGTATTCCCAGTAGATTGACTGTTATATTTATTGCTAAAGACTTTGCAGTATGGACAACGAGGGATCTGCCACAGTCACCTGCAACTCTTGTGGGATGTTTCTCTTCTTGCCTACAGTAGTGGAGAACTTCACATGCACCAAGTGCA
The DNA here is from genome assembly GCA_034509955.1 of Urosaurus nigricauda. Classification (NCBI taxonomy): domain Eukaryota; kingdom Metazoa; phylum Chordata; class Lepidosauria; order Squamata; family Phrynosomatidae; genus Urosaurus; species Urosaurus nigricauda. Next base: position 8,483,758 of record JAOEGL010000004.1, read on the forward strand.
AGTTGGTAGCACTCTTGGAGGAGAAAGTGCAGCAGCTGGAGTCCAGAGTAGCTACACTTCAGCAGATTAGGGAACAAGAGGATTTCCTGGACACAATAGAACTAACCATCTTGGATGAGTACCATGCAGAGGAAGATGCTAGGGTGGAAGAGGTCACTTGCCAAACAGAGGAGGCAGACAGCTGGAGGAATGTCACAAAGAGTAGTAAACCAAGAAGGAATTGTTCGGGGAGCTTGCAGCTAGAGAATCGATTCGAAGCTCTTTCCCTTATCAAGGAGGATGAAGAAGAGCAGCATGGACAGACTTCAGGGACAGAGCAAGGGAGCCTGAGAGTCCCACCCGAGGGAACAGTCGCTGCTAAGCCTCGGAGGAGGCGTGTGGTCGTAGTGGGGGACTCCTTGCTGAGGGGTACAGAAGCAGTGATTTGTAGGCCTGACAAGATGTCTCGAGAGGTGTGCTGTCTTCCAGGTGCAAAGATCCGGGATGTGACAGAGAGGCTGACAAGACTGGTCAAGCCTACTGACCAATACCCCTTCCTTTTGGTCCACGTGGGAACTAATGATACTGCAAGACACAGCATTCAGAACATCAAAAGGGATTACGAGGCGCTTGGTAGGAAGCTGAAAGGAATGGATGTACAGGTTGTCATCTCGTCTCTTCTGCCAGTTGAAGGGCATGGTCCAGGAAGGGAGAGGAAAATAGCAGAGGTGAACAACTGGCTTCGCAGATGGTGCCGCCGAGAAGGATTTGGATTCTTGGATCATGGGCTGCGGTTCCATGAGGAGGGACTTCTTGCAACAGACGGGTTGCATCTCACGCCAGTTGGAAGAAATGTTTTTGCCAACAGTCTCAAGAACTTGATCAGGAGAGCTTTAAACTGAGTTCCGAGGGGAAGGGAGACAATATTAAGGAATGCAAAAGGGATGGCGTAAATAGTCAAACTGACATAGAGGAAACAAGGCAAACAGTGCAAGGACCCAACAGTGGGAGGCAAAAAAACTTGCACAGGCAGCAAGTAAAAGGGAACCATGGTCTGCGATGTCTCTACACTAATGCACAGAGCATGGGAAATAAGCAAGATGAACTCGAACTCCTAGTACAACAAGGCAAATATGATATAATAGGCATCACTGAAACCTGGTGGGATGAGTCTCATGATTGGAATGTGGAAATAGAGGGGTATAACCTTATTAAGAGAAATAGGCCAAACAGGAAAGGAGGAGGAATAGCACTATATGTCAGAGATATTTACACCAGTGAAGAGATCCTGGACATCAATCATGGAAGCCAGGTGGAGAGCATCTGGATAAGAATTAAAGGAGAGGGAAACAACAAGGGTGTTACGGTGGGAGTCTACTACAGACCCCCAAGTCAGACTGAGGAATTGGATGATATCTTTCTAGAACAGATGACCACACAGTCAGAAAAGAGAGATGTAGTAGTGATAGGCGACTTCAACTATCCTGATATTTGCTGGAAGTCTAACTCAGCAAAATCCTCAAGGTCTAGCAAATTCCTCACTTGCCTGGAAGACAATTTCATGGTCCAAAAGGTGGAAGAGGCAACAAGGGGGTCAGCTATTTTAGATCTGATCCTAACCAACAAGGAGGACTTGGTTAATGGGGTGCAAGTGGTGGGATCATTAGGTGGAAGTGACCATGTTCTCCTGGAGTTTGTAATACAGTGGAAAGGAGAAGCCAGGCAGAGTCAGACACGCATCCTAGACTTTAGGAGAGCGGATTTCAGTAAACTTAGAGAAGTATTGAGGGCGATTCCATGGTCAGAAATACTAAAAGATAAAGGAGTTCAGGACGGATGGGACTTTCTCAAAAGGGAGATACTGAAGGCACAATTTCAAACAGTTCCAGTGAGAAAGAAAAACGGGAGGTGTCTCAAGAAACCAGGATGGATGACTAAGGAACTTTCAACCGAGCTAAGTTTGAAACGGAACATGTATAAGAAATGGAAAAGGGGGGAAATCACGAAAAAGGAATTCAAAGAAATAGCAGGCATGTGTAGGGGTAAAGTCAGAAAAGCTAAAGCGCAGAATGAACTCAGGCTTGCTAGAGAGGTTAAGAACAATAAAAAGGGCTTTTTTGGATATGTCCGCAGCAAGAGGAAGAAGAAGGAAACGGTAGGGCCACTGCGTGGAGAAGATGGCAAAATGCTAACAGGGGACAGAGAAAAGGCAGAATTACTCAACACCTTCTTTGCCTCAGTCTTCTCAGAAAAGGCAAAGGGTGCTCAACCTGAGGATAATGGAGCAGAGAACAGAATTGGGGAATTTCAGCACAGAATAAGTAAAGAGATAGTAGAGGAACACCTTGTTAATCTAAATGAATTTAAGTCTCCGGGACCAGATGAACTCCATCCAAGGGTATTAAAAGAACTGGCAAAAGTAATATCAGAGCCATTGGCAATCATATTTGAAAACTCCTGGAGAACAGGAGAGATCCCAGCAGACTGGCGAAGGGCAAACGTTGTCCCCATCTTCAAAAAGGGGAAAAAAGAGGATCCCAACAATTATCGTCCAGTTAGTCTGACATCAGTTCTAGGAAAGATTCTGGAGCAGATCATTAAACAGAGAGTCTGTGAACATCTAGATGGTAATGCCATAATCACAAAAACTCAACACGGGTTTCAGAGAAACAAGTCATGCCAGACAAATCTAATCTCTTTCTTTGATAAAATTACCAGCTTGGTAGATGAAGGGAATGCTGTGGATATAGTATATCTTGATTTCAGTAAGGCCTTTGACAAGGTTCCCCATGACATTCTTGCAAACAAGCTTGTAAAATGTGGGCTAGACAAAGGAACTGTTAAATGGATCTGTAATTGGTTGAATGGCCGAACCCAAAGGGTGCTCAACAATGGCTCCTTTTCATCCTGGAGAGAAGTGACCAGTGGGGTCCCACAGGGCTCTGTCCTGGGCCCAGTGCTATTCAACATCTTTATCAATGACCTGGATGACAGAATTGGGAGCATACTTATCAAATTTGCAGATGACACCAAATTAGGGGGAATAGCTAATACCCCAGAGGACAGGATCAAGATTCAAAATGACCTGAATAGACTAGAAAGCTGGGCCAAAGCTAACAAAATGAAATTCAATACAGAGAAATGTAAGGTATTGCACTTAGGGCGGAAAAATAAAATGCACAGATATAGGATGGGTGACACCTGGCTGAATGAAACTACGTGTGAAAGGGATCTAGGAGTCCAAGTAGACCACAAGTTGAACATGACTCAACAGTGTGATGCGGCAGCTAAAAAGGCCAATGCTATTTTGGGCTGCATTAATAGAAGTATAGTGTCTAGATCAAGAGAAGTAATAGTGCCACTGTATTCTGCTTTGGTCAGGCCCCACCTAGAATATTGTGTCCAGTTCTGGGCACCACAATTCAGAAAGGACATTGAGAAACTGGAGTGTGTCCAAAGGAGGGCGACAAAAATGGTGAAGGGTCTGGAAACCATGCCCTATGAGGAACGACTTAGGGAGCTGGGGATGTTTAGCCTGGAGAAAAGAAGGTTAAGAGGTGATATGATAGCCCTGTTTAAATATTTGAAAGGATGTCATATTGAGGAGGGAGCAAGCTTGTTTTCTGCTGCTCCAGAGAACAGGACCCGGAACAATGGATGCAAGATAAAGGAAAAGAGATTCCACCTGAACATTAGGAAGAACTTCCTGACAGTAAGGGCTGTTCGACAGTGGAACGCACTTCCTCGGAAGGTGATAGAGTCTCCTTCCTTGGAGGTCTTTAAACAGAGGCTGGATGGCCATCTGTCAGGGGTGCTTTGATTTGGATTTCCTGCATGGCAGGGGGTTGGACTGGATGGCCCTGGTGGTCTCTTCCAACTCTATGATTCTATGATTCTATGATTCTATGATACCCCCAAATTCCGTCGTATGATAAACTCCTATGCCGAGTTGGCTTTTTCAGGATGTTGTAATTCTTTCTTTCTCCCAGCAGAGGGTACTAAAAACTTGGAAGATGATGCCACTGTTTTTGGTTCAGTAGCAGATAAATAGGTGGGCATGAATAATTATGCAGCTGAATAGGGGGAAAGCAAAACAGATTGCTTGTTAAGAGAGGAGTCTGAGGGCAACCTGGATGGAACAGTGGGGCCCTTCCCTCTCACAGGCTTTATCACAGAGAGGACTTTATCACATGGGGAAAACTGGAAGGTTAAATTGGTCACAGTGCAGGGTATCCAGGGCATTAGGGACAATTTTGCAATTGCTTTTCAGACGATGCTGTGCATAAACTGGTCAGAATCCAGACAGAAAGTGACATGACCAAGGAAATACAGAAGAGCCTCGATTATCCAACCTTTGGTTATCCAACATTCTGGATTATCCAACGTCGCGGCTGCTGTGATTTCTTTAAATTTTCTGTGATTTCTTTAAATTTTCAGAGGACTGAACTGTTTATACTGTCCATCACAATGTTGATCAGTGATTTCTTTACATTTACATTTACTGTTACTGCAATAAAACTTCAATACATTTGCAGTTCATAGTGATTTCAAGACTTTTCTTGGACCTTCCGGATTATCCAACATTTTCAGCTATCCAACTATCAGCCATTTTTTGCAAAAATATCGTATTATCATTTCTCGTTCATTCACAAATTTGCTTTCTTCACGTAATTGCTGCAGTCTGAAAATCATGTCCCAGATGCTCCCTGTTCCCAGATTTCCCATGGTTCTTTGCTGTGCCAAGGAGAGGGAGACAGCCTTGTTCTTAAAGGGATATATATATACACACACACACACACACACACACACGCACCTCTTTCCCTTGCGTGGCCGCTCTCTTCTTGCAGCAGGAAACAGCTGGTGGGAGAGCAAGAGAGAGGACGTTTTGAAATTCTTCCTGTGCAGGAGGGAGAAATGGAGGCTATGTCTTGGAAAAGGAGGGCATCTAGGAGTTTCAGCCCTCACTGAAATCAGGCAGGTTTATGGACCAGCCCCATTCCCTTTCTCTCTAGTGCGTGTGTCTGTGTGTGTGGTTTTATGGGAGTGGGCAAAGGAAAACCTCAGCCTTCCTTCCTCTGAAACAGCTTCTGGGGCAAAGAGGATTTTCATCCCTGGTTTCCCTTCCCTCTCTGGAGCTTGTGGAAATGAGTTTGCAGCACGTGCAAAAAAGTTATTTCCAAGCTAGCAACGGGATTTGTCCTCACCTGTCTGAAACCCAAATTCGCATTTAACCCACTTTCTTGCCTAAATAATGTGTGCTTAACCCCTTGTTGTGCTCTGTGTTTAATAAGCATTAGCAAATTTGCTTGCTTTTCCAGGATGTCAGCACTTAAACCATTTTCGGGATGGAAGCACATAGGTCCCTGTGTGGAAAAAGTCTTGAGTATTCTTTGCCTAAGACAATGCTATGAAATATATGGGGTCACCATAAGTGGCTTGCACGCGCATACACCCACAATAATAGATCCAGTGTGGTGTACTGGTTTGAGAGTTAGACTAGAATTCCAGGAGGCTAGGGTTTGAATCCATGAGGAAAAACAGATTGAAGCTAAATCCAGACAAAACGGAGGTACTGACAGTCTTGGGCCCGAAACCAGGTCTGGGAATACAACTCCCAGTCCTTGATGGAGTCACACTCTCCTTGAAGGACTATGTTCGCAGTCTGAGGATACTCCTTGACTTGTTGCTCAACATGACTAGTCAGGTGAACGCAAAGGTCAGGAGTGCCTGTTATCAGCTTCGGCTGATACGCCAGCTGCGCCCTTTCCTGGACATGAGGGACCTGGAGACTGTGGTACATGCTCTGATAACCTCACGCTTGGATTACTGCAATGCGCTCTATATGGGGCTACCCTTGTGCTTAACCCGGAAACTTCAATTGGTTCAAAATATGGCAGCCAGGCTAGTCACTGGAGCATCCAGGAGAGAGCACATAACACCTGTGCTTACATCTCTCCACTGGCTGCCAATCAGTTTCCGGGCGCAGTACAAGGTGTTGGTTTTAACCTTTAAAGCCCTACATGGCTTGGGTCCATCCTATCTTAGGGACTGCCTCTCCCCATATGAGCCCCCTCGCACGCTTCGGTCCTCTGGGAGGAACCTGCTACAGCCCATGAAGACCAGGCTGTCACAGACTTCTCAGAGGGCCTTTTCAGTATCACTCCGAGGATGTGGAATGGCCTGCCAGATGAGATGTGTCTTATTACGACCATGGACGGCTTTAAGAAAGCTTCAAAGACGCTCCTCTTCCGGCAGGCCTTTCTGGATAGTGATTAATTTTCCCGGTCTCCAATTATACTTACCTAGCATTCCTGGCCATATATCATGCACTATTCTCAGGCTGCCCAAGACTGATGTTTTTAATACTTTGTATTGTTTTATTGAGATTGTTTTAAATCCTGTGATAGTTTAATTTCCTTTTAAGAGGTGGGAGGTAGGGATTGGGCTGTTATTTTTAACTGTATTTGTCTTTTTAACTTGTTGTACCCTGCCCCAATTGCTGGTTCAGAGGGGCGGGTTACAAATAAATAAATAAATAAATAAATAATTGTTATTATTTACATCCATGGAAAACCACTCGGTAACCTGGGGCAAATCACACTCTCTCAGGCTTAGAGGAAGGCAATGGCAAGACCCCTCTGAAGAAATATTGCCAGGAAAACCCATGATAAGTTTGCTTAGGGTCACCTTAAGTTGGAAGTGATTTGAATGTATGCAACAACAACAACTCTTATTTTCAATAGTTTATCTGTCTCCTGCCTATCTCTCTATGTATCTATCATCTATCGCTCTATTTATAACGCCCCCCCCCCCTTTTAGGCTATTTAAACAATTTAATGATCTTCAATTTCTAATTGTTTAAACTGAGATCTTTGTATACAGGGCAAGTTATAAATATTCAAATATATAAATAAATTGACAAAGCAGCAGGAAAACACAGGAAAGTTACAAACAGAAGATGACAATGGACTTTATCACATGGAGACAAGTAGATGTATAAATGCAGATTATCCCGTGAAAATCATGCATTCGCAATTGAGATTTTCACATGACATTGCGATTAAATGGCCATTTTCCTGGGAATATCTAAGGAATTTCATGCAATTGCGGTAAAGCTTTTCACACTAGATCAAGTTGAAAAGTGATTAAAGTGGCATTAACCTGTGAATAACCAGGCAATAAACAGCAACAAATAATGCATCAGAAAAACCCAAAAATGCTTTCTTGCTGTTCATTGCCTGGTTATTCCCTGGTTATTCCCAGGATAATGGCTCTTTTAATGTGCTGTGTCTGAAAATCTTAATTGCGATTTAATAGTAATTGCACAATTTTCATGGGATAAAGCTCATTTAAACTTCCAATTTTCTTCCGTGTGATAAAGTCCAACCATTTTGACCCTTCTTCCTTTTACATCTGGCTATGTGGTTTCACTTTGTGACATCAAAACTTCATCTGAACTCACAAATCAAATCAGAAGCAGAAAACAGTTTGCCATCCGATTTGTTTTGTCCAAATTCGGTCGCGGAGAAGTGTGGGGCAAGGGAATCTAAGGATATAAAAAGGGAGCAGAGATTACCATAGTGACTGTTTTAAGGACAAATTGCCTCTTACATAATTGCATATTGTCCCTCAGCCAAGCCAAGGGTTCATAGTAGGCAACTTTCCTTAGACGCAGCTTGTGATGGACAGTTTTCATAATAATTGCTCTGGCAGCTCTTCTTGTTGCTTAACAACCAGAGTGAACAGCAGATCAGCAATGTTATAGCCCAAGAGAAAAATAAAATGCAATGGCAAGTAGCCTCAGGCTTAAACACTCCCTATTGCTCCAAATCTGGTTGTTCAAAATGTTTGTCTTGCACAAAATTAAAAAAAATATTGTTGTTGTGTGCCCTCTGGTCATTTCTGACTTATGACGACCCAAAGCAAACTATCATGGAGTTTTCTTGGCAGGTTTCTTAGCTTTGCCTCTGAGGCTGAGAGAGTGTGATTTGCCCAAGGTCGGTGGGTTTACATGGCCAAGTCTCCAGAGTCATAGTCCACTGCTCAAACCACTACGCTATGCTGGCTCTGAAATAAAAGTTGTATGAAGGTTGGAATAACATGAAATGGTGAAACAAAATGACATGGAATGGTGAAATATTAACTGAGGTCTGTTAGGTGATCAGGAGCATGCAGAAATTTGTCTGAGGATCTGTCTCCTCCTAGACTTGACTTTAGTGTTAGTTTTGCTAGCTGTATAAAGGCCAATGCAATTTTAGGCTGCATCAATAGAAGTATAGTGTCTAGATCCAGGGAAGTAATAGTGCCACTCTATTCTGCTTTGGTCAGGCCCCACCTGGAATACTGTGTCCAGATCTGGGTACCACAATTCAAAAAGGATGTGGAGAAACTGGAGCGGGTCCAAAGGAGGGCAAACTTGTTTTCTGCTGCTCCAGAGACTAGGGTGCGGAACAATGGATATATATTGCAGGAAAAGAGATTCCACCTCAACATTAGGAGGAACTTCCTTATAGTAAGGGCTGTTCGAGAGTGGAACACACTCCCTCGGAGGGTGGTGGAGTCTCCGTCCTTGGAGGTCTTTAAACAGAGGCTGGATGGCCATCTGTCAGGGATGCTTTGATTGGGAGTTCCTGCATGGCAGGGGGGTTGGACTGGATGGCCCTTGTGGTCTCTTCCAACTCTGTGATTCTATGATTCTATTGCATTATGCTAAGAATTGTTGAGTCTCTGACTTGACTGGTTAGACCAGTACAACCAGGAACATACCCGTTCCAGTTTGCTTAGGGAGCAGGAAGGTGGCTGGACCAAAATTAGGCAAAGGAAGGTGCAGTCTGGCAGGAAAGAAGAGAGCAGATCAAAGCAAAGGAGGCAAAGAGTTACTAAATCTGACATCTAAAATAGTCTCACCACCAGGATTTCCACTAGTTGCAGCTTTTGCTGTCACTACAACACTGTGACTTGGCAAGGGAACAATGATGGATATGGAGCAGTTTTGTGTGATGAGGATCAGGGAATACTGATTTTAACCAACCACCTTGTGCTTTGACTGTAGCCAGTAGGCCTTTAGTGACATTTGGGTCTTGAAAGGGATTACACTTTCCTTGCAAGAGTCTTTTATTTGAATCAGGCTTGGCAGCATGTGGTTCCATCTAATTCTGATAGCACAGTGGCCTGCCTGCTTTTCCAGCGAATGTTTCCCAGGCCTTATTTGGCAAACTTGAAACAACGCAAGGTCAGCCTCCATTAGCTGTCGGGTAGGTTTGCCAACTGGCCAGAACACACACATACACACAGATAGAAACCCTCAGCTAAGGTTAACAGGCGACACTTTTATAGAAAGTAAGAAATGCCATCTACTTTGCTTGCTGGTGCAATTGCAGGACATATACTATACTGATGTTTTGCATGTTTTAAAAAAAGTTGGCAACAATAAATAATATGCCTTTCAACTGTCCCAATTAATTCTCTGTCCTCCCACTTTTCAGCTGCTTTTAAAATGTCCCAGTTTCTCCTTCCTAGAATAGAATCATAGAATCATAGAATCATAGAATCACAGAGTTGGAAGAGACCACAAGGGCCATCCAACCCAACCCCCTGCCATGCCTGAACTCCAAATCAAAGCATACCCGACAGATGGCCATCCAGCCTCTGCTTGAAGAAGGAGACTCCACCACTCTCCAAGGGAGTATGTTCCAATGTTGAACAGCCCTTACTGTCAGGAAGTTCCTCCTAATGTTGAGGTGGAATCTCTTTTCCTGGAGCTTGCATCCATTGTTCCGGTTTCTGTTATCTGGAGCAACAGAAAACAAGCTTGCTCTCTCCTCAATGTGACATCCCTTCAAGTAAAAACAAAACAAACAAAAACAGCTTCATTTATATACCGCTTCATACCCTTAAGGAGTGTCTAAGCAGTTTACAATTGTAAGCTATTTGCCCCCCAACAATCTGGGTACTCATTTTAGCAACCTCGGAAGGATGCAAGCCTGAGTTGAGCTTCAGCCCTTTGCTGGTCTTGAACTCGCCACCTTATGGTTTTGAGTGAGTGGCTGCAGTACAGGCATTTAACCACTGCACCACCAGGGCTGATTTAAACAGGGCTATCATATTACCCCTTAACCTTCTCTTCTCCAGGCTAAATATCCCCAGTTCCCTAAGGCGGTCCTCATAGGGCATGGTTTCCAGACCCTTCACCATTTTAGTTGCCCTCCTTTGGACATGCTAGTCTATTCAGGTCATTTTGAATTTTTATCCTGTCCTCTGGGGTATTAACTACTCCTCCTAATTTGGTGTCATCTGCAAATTTGATAACTAGGCCCTCAATACTGTCATCCAGGTCATTCTTAAAGATATTGAATAGCACTGGGCCCAGGACAGAACCCTGTGGCACCCCACTTGTCACTTCTCTCCAGGATGAAAAGGAACCATTGTTGAGCACCCTTTGGGTGCAGCCAGTCAACCAGTTACAAATCCATGTAATGGTTACCTTGTCTAATCCACATTTTGCAAGCTTTTTTGCAAGAATGTGATGGGGAACCTTGTCAAGGGCCCTCCACTTTGCACTTGCCCCTTTGTTCTCAGCTTACTTCAATTGCTGCAAAAGGCCAACGTGCAAAAATTTTAACATGCAAAAGTAGTTTGCGCTCAAAGTCAGTAGATGGGAGAGAAGAGGAAGGGTGGAATCTGGCCCTTCCCAGTGGGCTCAGGTAAAAGCAAACTTCTGCAACCTCTCCCAGATTATTTCTCCTGTCTCATTAATAACTTTTGCCATCTTGACCACACTTTAATGTTGCTCAGGCACCTGTGTCCTGGTTTTCATCTGTGAGATATTGGAGAGTGCAGTGGGCTCTTGATATGTGCTGAGGTTTGGTTCCAGGATTTCCCATGGATGCTGAAGTCCCATTAAATACAATGGTGTAGTAAAATGGTGTCCCTTAGATATAAAATGCCAAAACCAAGGTTTGCTTTTTAGAATTTACATATTTTTAATATTTTCAAGCCATGGATGCTGGGATAAGAATCCATTGATACATAGACAGCATGAAACATTGTACAATCCTGTGTGAACCAGGTTCAGGTCCTGGTACTTTGAAAAAAGAGATATAATAGACATAGCAAAGGGGCACAGAAAAGTGCAGTGCAAATTATCGAATTACTGGAATACTATCCCTACAAGAGCCAGTGCAGTGATCTGAATGTTAGACTAGGACTCTGGGAGACCAGGGTTCAAATCTGTACTCAACCACAGAAACCCACTTGATAACCTTGAGCAAATCACACTCTTGTCAGAAAAAGGCCAAGGCAACCTTCCCTGCCAAAGTAAACTCTATGATATGTTTGCCTTGTTGTCACCATAACTCACAAATGACTTGAAGGTACAGTCAACCTTGAAAAGGTTTTTGTGGGTTTGTTTAGCTAAAAAGGAAATCAAGTTCAAAATGATGTTCAAGAAGTGGTGTGTGTGTGTGTGTCTTAAAATCACCTGTTGACTTATGGCGACCCCATGAATTTCATAGGGTTTTCTTAGGCAAGGAACACAGCGGTGGTTTTGCAAGTTTCTTCCACTGAAATATACTCTATGGCACCTGGCATATATTAGCTGTCTCCCATCCAATTACTAAACAGGGCTGACCCTGCTTAGGTTTCAAGATCAGACAGGATCTGGTGCCTTTGGAATATTTAAGGAGGACTAGGAGAGGTTTAATACTGGGACTCATCAACTGATTGAAATGACTGGCAGTAGATACAGGATGCACAACACATAATTATTGAATTATATTGAATTTGCTGCTCCAGGGTGTGGGGATAGCCATTGACACAGATGACTTTAGAAAAGAATTAGACAAATTTATAGAGGAGGAGGAGAAGGCTATTAATGGTTATGAGCAATGGTGGCTAAAGAGAACCTCCAGGTTCAGTGGCAGTATATCTTTAAATATACAGTGAGCCCTTGGTATCCGCTGGGGTTCCCAGACACACCTCCCCCCCCCCCCTGGATACCAAAATCGGTGGATGATCAAGTCACTATACAATTGCATGGTAAAATGGCATCCCCTCTATAAAATGGCAAAATTGAGGTTTCCTTTTTGGAATGTATATATATATATATTTTAAAAAATTTAAAGGTGTGGATGCTTGAATCCGTGGATAAAAAAAATCTGTGGATATGGAGGGCTGACTGTATCTTTAAATAGGTGTGCACAACACTGGTGGAAAATATGTTGCCTTTTTGGGAGCTTTCACATGCATAGCATGTGAAATATCTCATTATACTATGGTCCCTTGTTAAATTGCCACTTTGCCGTTCAGTCTTCCCACTATGTCCCGCAGGTAGTCTTTATAGTTTCTGTGATGCAAAAGAAAAATTGGTCCTTTATCTGGTGCCTTTACTGCCAATTTGGTGCACAGAAATTAGTGCAGAAGAAGAGAACGCTGTACCCTGCAGTTGTTGTTCGACTGCAAATCTCATCAGCCCCAGCCACCATGGTGAACACCTAGAGCTGAGGGGAGGTGAAGTCTACCATCATCTGGAAGGCCACACGTTCACTACCCTGTTGTAAAAATAAAACTTAATTCCATATGGTGAAAAGTTTCTTCCGTTTTACACAGATCAAGCTTATGTCAAATGCAGAGAATAGCTTCTGTCTTGGAGATTGAGGTGAATTTACAAGAAAGGTGGCATATAAAATAAACAAATAAATAAAACCACATTTTAAAAAGGCTCATTTTCTCAGAGAATACAAAAAGATAAATAAAAACAAATCAGAATTGTTTTTGGTTTTTTTCAAGAAAAGAAATTATGAAATTATTTTTGTTTAACTCGAAGACAAGTATTTTACTACGATAAGACTACAACACTTTTTGTTGAATGCTGCATTCAACAAATTTAAATACACTGAACATTTTGAAAAACATCATGTTTTTCATAGGGTCTGCTACACCAAGTTCTCCTTATTCCCCTTTCCTATGTGCCTTTAGCAGCAGCATGGTAAGCAATATATTATTTTAGGCAGATATTCAACAGGTGCATCCTGTTTGGGCATATGGCCCACAGTGATTATTTTGACAGCAACAGCTTCTTTGGGCAGATTGTGATGAAAACCAGAACGCTCCTTCCTTCACTTATTTATACTGACTTTCCAAAGGCTAATGGTGTTTTCTAGCCCGCCCCTCTCTACTCTTGGCTTTTCCAAGTGCTTGCAAAAATATTACATCTAAAAATAACTTTGGTTTCAGTTCAGGATGAGGGAGGAGCAGCTGAATTTCTGATGCAATACTGTCTAGGAAGTACACTGCAGAGAACACATAGTGCAACCTAGCAGCATTTAATGTATTATTAGTTTCATAAGACCTGCAGCACTTTTTATGTGTGCATGTGCTTTCAAGCCACCTGTTGATTTATGGTGATCTCATGAATTTCATAGAGTTTTCTTAGGCACGGCTTACTCAAAGGTGGTTTTGCCAGTTCCTTCTTCTATTAATCCCAATTAATCCCCTGTCTTCCCACTTGTTCATCAGCTTTTAAAGTGTCCATGCTTCTCTTTTCTCTTTTCACTTTCCCCCTTTGTCCTCCGCTTATTTCATATACTGCAACCTGAGGGGTTATTCAGACAATGAAAATAATCCAAGTTGAATCTTTGTTGTTCACATGCATTTTGAATGCATCGATTAAGCCCCCCTCCCCCCCACTTAACCTGGGATAATCGATTGCGAGTATTTTCCAAGTTTTTCCAAAATATTCCCATCATCGGCTGTGTGAATAACTGAATGAGGATAGACCCAGGATAAACCAGGACAAAACTCTATATGGCTTGAATATATTTCAAATATATCCATATCATCAACTCCATCTTGATTCGAGTGCTGGCATGTGTGACTGAACTTGGAGAGATGCGCATAGATGTGGTTCCATATTGTGAACAACAAAACTGGAATGCTTGAGTGAGATAATTTGCATTGTTGCATTAAAAAAAAACAACCAACATCTGAATAACCCCTCAGTTCAAAGTCTGGTCAATTCACTCAGCATAGAGGAGAAGAAAATCTTGCCCTTCCCAGCATGCTCAGGCAAAAGTAAACTGCTGGAACCACTATTAGATGGGATCTTTCCCATTAATAATTTCTGCAGCTTGACCACACACTGATATTGCTTGGCCAGGTGTGTGCTGATTTTCATCTGTGAAATGTTGAAGAGCAAGTGTATGTATATTTCCTTCAGTTTGCCTGTTGATTTATAGTGATCCCATTAATTTCATAGAGCTTTCTTGGGCAAGGAATACACAGAGGGGGAAATTAATAAAATGAAATTCAATACAAATGCAAAATTCTATAATTAAGTCACAAAAGCCTATGCACAGGCATAGGATGGGAGATAAATGGTTCAGCATGTACTACATGTGAAAAGGACTTTGGGATTATTTTTGACCATACATTGAATATGGGCCAGCAGTGAGATGCTACAGCAAAGAAGGCAAGTACTATTGTGTGTCTGTGTATATACAGTGGACCCTTGCTTTATGTGGGGAATCTGTTCCGGATCCCCCTCCTGTGTAAAGGAAATTCCATGCATGCTCAAGCCCCATTTAGATGAATGGGATGTGCTCCCGTGCGTGACACAGCACTTATGCCATGGGTGCGTGTGCCGTTCATCTAAATGAGGCTTTCCATCTGAGTGACCTCAAGTCCATGTATGGGAAGCCTGCATATGGGGCAGGCCGACTGTATGTGCCTTCAAGTTGCTTGTTGACTTATGGTGACCCCATGAATTTTATAGGGTTTTCTTAGGTAAGAAATACTCAAGAGGTGGCTTTGCCAGTTCCTTCCTCTTAAATATAGCTTCTAGCACTTGGTATTTGTTGGCAGTCTCCCATCCCAACTGCTTAAAGGGGTAGTAAAACATGTCCTGGCTGTGCTGTTTCAGTCTGCATGTGTGTTTATATGACAATGCTTCAATAAAATAAAATAAAAACCCCAAACAACTTCCTTCATTTTAGGGTTCCCCATGCAGGATCGTCCCATGCTCTGAGGTTTCTGGGCCAAAACATGAGACCTAGGAATGGCTCCTGCTAATGCCATTCAGCATTGCGCATTAAGAACCAACCACAGTTGCTGACAGCTTGTCATTCAAACACCCAGGCATGCACAGAGAACCTATGTGCTTCTTTGGAAATTAAAGACAGAAATCTTAGCTAAAAGAGCTGTTTCCAAATGAAATGAGGGCATTATTCCATCTCACCTACTTAGAGAGCCAGGATGAGAAATATTTAATCTATCCTACTTGCTTCTAGGCAGAGGTAGATGCAGGGAAGAGTGGAGGGTGAGCTCTGGTACCACAAAGACTGGGAGGGAAGAAGGACTCTAATTGAGACCTTGTCTGCATTGGTGATTTATACCAAATTTCCTCTGGACCCATTTCATCCTGGTTACACAGGGCCAAAACCCTGAATCGGGTCTGGACTGTCTTCATGACAGCTACACTCGATTCAGGTTTTCTTTCCCCAATCTGTATTTAAATAACTCACCCTTTGCTGCAGATTTTCTGTTTTTTTATTCCGTTTCAGAATTCAGTTGTGGAGTACATCAAACAAATAGTTGATATGATCAGGGCAACTCACTCGTGGTTCTCGTTCATCACTTTGAGGTACAAGGTACCCAATCGACAGTATGGCTAGGCACCTCATTCTGATCTCAGCAGTGGAGCTGGGCAATGAACAGGGATTTCATGGGGAAGCAGCTGTCCATTGCTGCTGAGGAAGAGAGCTGAAATGTAATGGATGAATTCCTGAGAAATTCAGGGCCAGAATATTCTGGGGACAGTCCAGACAGTCCAGTATTCTGACAAGTACAGACAAAACCTAAGTAAATACATAGACACCCAGGGGATGGTTTCCAGAATGCAGCAACAAATCAACTTTGTCTTTGTTAATTGCCATCATGTCAGCTTTGACTTATGACTTATAGAGAAGTAGCTCTATGAATGAGAGACTTCTAAGACACTTTGTCATAGGCAATAAATCAATTAATCCTTGTAAAGATGTTACTCTACTAGCTGAGCAGGACATTTGAACACAAGCCCTTTCCTCTTGCCTGGAGGTGAACCCGTCAAAACTGGAGAGTTTGCACCTTTGGTTGCTGCTACACTGCAGAATTAATGCAGTTCGGCACTGCTTTCCTTAGGTTTGTAGTTTGTTGTGCCACCAAAGCTCTCTGAGAGAGAAGGCTAAAAGTCACAAAACTACAGTTTGCAGAACTATATAGCATTGAGCCATGGCAGTTAAAGTGGCATCAAACTGCATTAATTCTGCAGTGTAGATGCATCCCTTATCTCCCACTTGGAGATGAGCCATGAAAACTGGAGACTCAGGGCCAGATCCTGAGATCCAGCAATAATATACCAGGTAAACAAGTAGGTTGTCAAGGCAAACGGTGCAATCAAGTATTGATTTGGGCCTTAATGGGTTCCAAGTTGTGCAGTCAACCCTGTACACAACAACAGCTATCAGACTGCTGTTTCCTTGTGTGTGGCCTTGTATAAACCTGTTTACAGGACTATATAACTGGATTAAGGTTTGAGTGAGGCAGAATTCAATTGTGCAGTACATCAAACAAATAGTTGATATGATCAGGGCTGCTTTGGAAACTGCCAATTGGAGTTACACCTTTAGCAAATAAAAGGGCTTGGTTTAAACATACACGTGGCTGTTAATGTGTTTGTTACCCTGAGGCAGTTCCCAGATAAGGTTTCTACAAAAACATTGACCAGTTTCTTAAACTGGGGGTTGCATCAGGTAAATACCCACAGGCAAAATGGCACATTAATTCTGCAAAGCAAGCCTTGTGTGTGAAATGGCAACACTGGACAACAGAACATGTTGCTGAATGCACAACTCATGTCACATCCAAAAGTGCACCAGTACTGCACACAAAATTCTACTTCTGTAACCTACAAATGAGTGTGGAAACTCTGCATAGGACAAAAATGTCCAACCTTGGCTTCCATCCTGTTTAGTAATCACAATGTTGTGAGCCTAGTTTTCACTTTCACTTCCTTTTTATGGTCATTGCAAAATGACCAAAAGTGCTCCCCAAAACCTACCTTTTAAGGCATGCAGCCCTCCTGACAGAGGAATTTCCAAAGTGCAAGAGAGAGGGGCAATGAATGATGTTGCACGCAACTCTCTGCCAGTAGCATGACATGTTGCAACAAACAGATTTTTTCAGGTAGCATCAGGATATGTGCTCATGTCATCCCAATGCAGAATCTTGGCCTCAATTGCATTACTAGGGTCGGTGTTCCCTGGTGTGAGTGCCTGGAAAGAGCTGCCAGGCAGGTGATGGTGGCAACAGCCCACACTGCCCTCCCTTCCTCCCCTCCCGCTACTTCACTGCCACTGCCCCCCAGTTGCTTACAGCCCAGCCAGACCAGAAAGTGGCAGCCTACTCTGCTCTCCCTACCTTCCCATTGCCTCACTCACTTGCCCACCCACCCATCTAGGACTGCCAGAGGTTGGGCAGGTGGCTGGGCAAGTGAGGCAGGGGATAGAAGGGACATGCTTGCCTCTTTCTCCACTGTGTTGGCTTCCTCCTCAACAGAGAGATCCAGGGGTGACCACGAGAAGCAGCACTGCGCATATACACACTCACATGTGCAGCAGCAGGAGGGCTAGACTGCATGTCACCCCTCCTCTGAGGTGTCACCCTGTGCGGCCCGCATTGGCTGCACTCTCTAGAGACACCACTGCTTGGCCTGCATCTGTAGGGGAATGTAACACATGAATCAAACTCCAACAGTATTCTTGCTGTTGTTAACTGTGCTCACGTCAACCCTGTGGATGAGACATCTTCAAGACCCCACCCCCAAGCCTCCAATGCTCTGCTCAGGTCTTGCAAATCCAAGCCTGTGACCTCCCTGATTGAGTCTATCCATCTGGTGTGCAGTCTTTCTTTCTTTCTACTACCCTCCATCTTTCCTAGCATTATTGTCTTTTCTAATGAACAATGCCTTCTCATGATGTGACCAAACTACAATAGCCTCAGTTTGATCATCTTGGCTTCCAGAGAGAGTTCAGGCTTGTTCTGTTCAAGGATCCATTTGTTTGTCTTCTTGGCTGTCCATAGTGCTCTTAGTGCTCTTCTCCAGCACCACATGTCAAATGAGTTGATTTTCTTCCTATCCTCTTTCTTCACTGTCCAGTAGGATTCTAGCCATTGAGAATCAAGGACTTGACATTCATAGGGCCAAGATCCCATGTTGTTCAGAGTAGCATAAATCAATTTGTGGAATTATGTTACACAAGCCCTACACTGAATTCCAACATAGTACAATGTATATGAATCAATGGGTGCATGGTTGACAATCCATTTTGCAATTGCAATGTGTAGTAGGCAAAGGCAACGTGTACCGGTATTGTGCATTTGCATGCTACTTTTTGTGCACTCCCACATGTGCAGTGGTGTGTGCACAAAACTCTGCTTAGGCTTGCTGTCAATCAGATATGACTGTAATGCATTATCCAGAAAAATCACTCTATATTAGTGGAACTTATGAGTGAGTATGCCACCAAGAGAATGGCAACCCAGATGTATGGGAGGGTTTTGCAAAAATAATGGCGGGTATAACAGAGGTAGAAGTAACATGAAAAGAATAGGGATAGGTTCTTACATCACTAAAAATAAGAGCACTTCAGTACTATCTATTTTGTCTGTGGAACCAAAGCCTAAACTCTGTGCCTTCTTTCCTTGTTTTCTTTGGCCAAGTCCAGTCACAACTGATAACTGAAAAGTTACAATACTTCTGAAGAAGAATGCACATGCCAATATATACTGTTTTTGCGTCATTGGACAAAGCTAGATATTGCACAAAGCTAGATATGACTCCTCACTAATTTCAGAACTTTTGTGATCCAGAAGATTAGCTATTAAGGTAAAACATTGTTTCAGAAGCTGCTGATCTCAATAATCTGACCTTAGCTTAAAACCTTAGTAATTAAGGTTTTAAGCTAAGGTCAGGCTGTTGAAATGAGCAAGAGGAACCTTGTACACACACTAACTCACAATTTGGAGTATTGCCCATACTGATTGGAAGAATCTGGTAGATTACTTCCAAAAAGTAAAACGTTTTGCATTCCACAGTGCATAACGTGTAAGCAGACAGAGAGAAACATCTATGACAAACAGCACACTTTGCATATGTTTTTCTCATGTTTAAACTAGGAAAACCAAACTGCATATGTCAGAGTCTCTGGAACATGTTCTCAAAATGTTCTTGACAACACATAGGGTACAGACAGTTAGTACCACGTCCCTTATCTTGAACTGAGTCTACCACTGAGTTTCATGTTTATGTTTATGTTAGTAGCAGAACAGAGTAAAAAGCCTCTCTACAAAATTTCCATCAAAGATGGAACCTCTGGCAAAACTTTGGTTTGGCTACAGTTGGCAATAGAGAAATGGTGATTTGTGTGTGTGAGAGAGAGTTTTTTTTTTTAACCTAGAAATGTTTGTGAAGCCTTTCATGGGGAACTGTTAAAAGGAAAAAAAGGGACAATAACACACACACACACATACACGTTAATAATTATAAACATTGTAAGTGCACATATGCCCTTTTCTTTTAACAGCCACTGAGGAATGTTATACAAATGCTTCTCTTTTGAAATGCTTTGGACTAATTTATTAGGGGGAGGGGGTCTGTTTTTTGTTAGACATCCTGAGATTCTGATTCTATTTCACTTCTAGTTTGGAGCGGGGGGGTGTTTCCAGACTCTTTTGTCTTTTCCCATGCACAGCTGCTGCCAGGTCTCAAACAACAAGAAATCTTTGTGTTGCTTATAGTGAGCTGGGCTTCTGCCAGACGGCAGATAGGTTTTAGAATTCTTGCTAGCGTCATGGTCAAATGTTAAGGATTGTCCAATGACATGAAAGAGGTAAGTTGCATTAATGACCTCGTTGGATACTTTTCGGATTTGCTTTGCAGTTTGAGGCTGGGAAAAGTTATGAAAGTTGGGAACAGTCTCAGGAGTGAATTTTTCTCTGTTACCAATCTACTTTTACAGTCTTCATAGCTGGGATGCGGAAAGATGGGTCACACACACTTTGCTTTTGGTTGTTTATTTCTGCACTGTATCACCTTTGGAAGTCCCTCTTCCATTGGCTTTGGTGATACAGAACTGCAGGCAATGGGGATTTGATTTGAGTGCCAAGGGATAGGTCTGGGTGGAATTTGTTTGGGAGCCCAATAGCTTATTGTTTTTGTTGCTAAATGCCCTCAAGTTGACTTTGACTCATGGCAGCCTTATGGATGAGACATCTCCAAGTCTCCCTGTCCTCTGCTACTCTGCTCATTTCCTGCAGATTCATGCCTGTGTCTTCCCTAATTGAGTCTTGCCATCTGGTGTGTGGTCTTCCTCTCCTTCTTCTACCCTCAACCTTTCCCAGCATTATTGTCTTTTCCAATGACTTGTGTCTTTTCATGATGTGGCCAAAGTATGACACCCTAAATTTAATCATCTTGGCTTCCAGGGGTGTTTCTGCCCTGATTTGCTCAAGGACCCATCTGTTTGTCTTTTTGTCTGTCCATGGTATCCTAGGCACTCTTCTCCAATGCCACATCTCAAATGAGTTGATTTTTTATCTGCTTTTTTCACAGTCCAGCTCTCACAACCATACATAAGAGTTTATTACACAGAAGAGATCAGGAGTTTATCCTGTGAATATCCTGGAAAAACCACATTTTTGACACCTTCTGGGTCCTGTAGTGTGTTCCTGTTCTTGTCATATAGCATTCTAACTTTTGGCTTGAACTTCCCTTTAATTTCCCTTATCTTGCTGAAGAGATTTTTCATTTTTCCTTTTCTGTTATTTTCTTCTATTATTTTACATTGTTTGCTATAATATTCTTCTTTATCCTTGTGCGCTAGTCTTTGAACAGTTGTATTCATGGTTCTGATTTTGTTCCTGCCTTCCTTTTCCTTTGCCTTCTTTCTTTCTCTAATTGCTTGTATTGTTCCTCTGTTACCCATTTTGTCTTCTCTTTCTTTTTGGCCTCAGTGTCTTGCTGCAATACTCCATTATTATGTCTCTGACTTCTGATGACAATTGTTATGATTCCCAGTTACTTATACTTAATATCTTAATTAATGATAATTAATTAATAATTAGTAATAATAATTGGAGATACCAATTCTTCTCAGCTGACAGCTGAGGAGAAGGGAGAGAGAGGATTATCAGTGTCTGGCATTGAAAGATCCCTTGGTGAGGCCTAGTTTTATACCCAGTTCTGGAACCAAATAGTATTTCACTCCTTGCCTCGGTCTAAATGCCACACTGAGCCCAAATATATGCACTCACCCCTGGCTTTTTGGTATACTGGTGTTGCACAGGTGTAATGTTTATACAAACACCTTTGCACTCAGCCAGAGCAGCCTGGTGACAGCTGAGAATGGGTGGAGATCAGTGCCCTGGCCTTAGTATCACCTCATACGCAAAATAAACCATTTTTTCCCTTCCTCCAGTTCCTGGAGGCTTGAGGGAATAACATCAAGCCCAGAGACTTCAGCTGGTTCCTGGAGACCTGACAGCTCTACCTATGTTTCTTTTCAAAAGCCTGATTGTGGTCATCTATATGACTTCTAAGAGCCAGTGTAGTTTATGACTCTGGAGACCAGGTTCAATTCCCTGCTTGGCCATAAAATCCATTGGATGGCATTGGACAAGTCACACATTCTCTGCCTCAGGGGAAGGCAATGGCAAACTTCCTCTGAACAAATCTTGCCAAGAAAACCCCATTTAGATTCACCTTAGAATCACCATAAGTCGGAAATGACTCAAAGGCACACAACAGCAAACATGACTTCTAAAGATCATCTTTTTCTGTTCCTTTTTTTCATCAGTCCACTGCCAGTCAAATATGCAGAGACAACAGGAATCTAGTTACAGGAAATAAGAAGATCACTACTGGATCAGAAGAATCGCAGGAGGCCAGCAATGAGCAGCTGTTGTTAGTGAGGATATGAAACTAGCTATAAAAATGGCCCATAAATAAAAACATGGTACAAAATGAGGGAAGAGAAAATGAAGAATCCTAAACTTTGTCCCAGTGGCTTGGTCATTGTTTACCTCTGCAGCTGCCAAATGGCTTCTTCAGGTTTGGTGTCAAAACTGTGACCTTTTGGCTTGCTGGGATGCACAGTTTATGGTTTCTTTCCATCCTCATCAGCCACAGCAGTGGCTGAGATTGAATCATAGAATCATAGAATCATAGAGTTGGAAGAGACCACAAGGGCCATCCAGTCCAACCCCCTGCCATGCAGGAACTCCCAGTCAAAGCATCCCCGACAGATGGCTATCCAGCCTCTGCTTAAAGACCTCCAAGGATGGAGACTCTACCACACTCCGAGGGAGTGTGTTCCACCGTCGAACAGCCCTTACTGTCAGGAAGTTCCTCCTAATGTTGAGGTGGAATCTCTTTTCCTGCAGCTTGCATCCATTGCTCCGCGTTCTGGTCTCTGGAGCAGCAGAAAACAAGCCTGCTCCCTCCTCAATATGACATCCCTTCAAATATTTGAACAGGGCTATCATATCACCTCTTAACCTTCTCTTCTCCAGGCTAAACATCCCCAGCTCTCTAAGTCGTTCCTCATAGGGCATGGTTTCCAGACCCTTCACCATCTTAGTTGCCCTCCTTTGGACCCGCTCCAGTTTCTCCACATCCTTTTTGAATTGTGGTGCCCAGAACTGGACACAGTATTCCAGGTGGGGCCTCACCAAAGCAGAATAGAGAGGCACTATTACTTCCTTTGATCTAGACACTATACTTCTATTGATGCAACCTAAAATAGCATTGGCCTTTTTAGCTGCTGCATCACACTGCTGACTCATGTTCAACTTATGGTCTACTTGGACTCCTAGATCCCTTTGACACATAGTTTCATTCAGCCAGATGTCCCCCATCCTATATCTGTGCATTTCATTTTTCCTCCCTAGGTGCAGAACCTTACATTTCTCCGCATTGAATTTCATTTTGTTAGCGTTGGCCCAGCTTTCTAGTCTATTCAGGTCATTCTGAATTTCAATCCTGTCTTCTGGAGTATTGGCTACTCCTCCTAATTTGGTGTCATCTGCAAATTTGATAAGTATGCCCCCAATTCTGTCATCCAAGTCATTAATAAAGATATTGGTAATGCTAGTTAGGGATTCCGAAAGTTGTAATCCGTGCCAGCAACCTCTTTGTAACGATCAGGCAGAGAACGAAAGGATCACTGTTATCTATTAGCGGTACCCAAGCAAGTGGCAATGGAAGGTACACTATACAGAATCTGGAGGTTACATTTACCTACATGTCACCCTTAACACTCACAAACAGAAGGGACGTGTTCAGCATGCTGGGAAATTCCACATGAATCAGCTCACCTTGGCCAAGTCTCCTCTGTTTTTGCTGTTTATTTTGCTGTAATGATTAAGCCAGTTTTGCAGGTTCCTACATGTTGACTGTGCAAAACCTAAACAACCTCAAAAGGCCCTTTTAAACTCTCACTTTTTCCTCTATGTTTTCTATTACTTAACTATATCTAGCTGGTGTAGCTTAATTTCCGGCATCAGAATATTCCTCCTTTGTCCCCAAGTGACTGATGAACTGCATCAGAAACTCAGAGGGCTCAAATATTTCTTGGTCTATGTTTCAAAACAATTGCTAGTAAAACAATTGTTTTCTTACTTTGCACACCCATGGATGCATTGTATCTTCCATTGATTTCATTGACATGGGGAATTCTGCCCCAGCTTTTGTGCTGGAACAGTGCATTTGAGAACCAGGGCTTGAGAAAGTTACTTTTTTATTTTGGACCACAGTTATCAGAATTACCAAGGGCCATGTTGGTTGAGAGGGTATCTGGGAGTCGTGGTTGAAAATTTTTTTTTTCTGAAGGGTTGTTGAGAACCTTGCACATGTAATGGAGTGGGGAAACAGGTACTCTGAAATCCTAACCCCCATCATGCAAAAAACACAGCCATTGTATGATCCTCCCTTGCAAGGTGCTTATAAAATTCCCACAATGATATGTGAAGAGGCAAACCATTTTAGGCATTCATGACTACTTATGTGTGGTAGAAGAGTATGCCTGCTGTCTCGAGTGCTGAAACCTGGTTGGTTTTTGTAGGTGGAACAGAAGGGAGCATTCACTCACTATGTGCATAAGGCAGCAAAATGTCTTGGGATTGCTCTCCCTAAAATTTTTAATTAATTTTAAGCAGGGCTTGTTTTCATCTTCACATTGTTCTCACACAGACATGAAGTCCCTTTTGTTGTTGTTTTGTGCTTTCAAGTCGTTTCCAACTTCTGGCATCTCTAAGGTGAACTTGTTATGGGGTTTTCTTGGCAAGATTTGTTCAGAGGAGGTTTGCCATTGCCTTCCCCTGAGGTTGAGAGCATATAACTTGCCCAAGATCACCCAATGGGAGGAAAAAGCTCCGCCAACATTTTGAGAACACAGTGCAATCATTTCTTTCAAAATGTTTAAAAATGGAGAGCTTGTGTTCACAACCTACAATGCAAACAGGAACAGCAGGTTGGACCATATGCCGTATTTGCAAATGATCTTTGCATTTAGCAGTTTTAAGCTTTGTAAATGCAATGCAACCTGATCCTCATTGACAACTCCTGTTATTCTGTAATCCAAATGTTTCTCAACATGGAGGTTCCTCAATCAGCCCTTCCAGTATTTGCTGCTGTTGCGGGAAAACTATATGCTTTCCTACAGCCTTGTTATACTGAAAATGAACAGAGCATTACTCAGTTGGCCCTGTCCTCTGCTAGTCGAACAAGGCTTGGCATCCATTGGATTGTGATGAATATGCACATTCCCAAAGGTGTTTCATATTGTGCACACTCTAGTTACTACAGGGCTAGAGAACATGGGCTCTCCAAATGCTATGAGACTACAATTCCCATAAGTCATGAATAGCAAAGCCAGTGGCAAAGAATGATGAGAGTTGCAGTCCAAGAATGTCAAAGGGCCCCACATTCCCCATCGGCTTTTAATGCGTTTTTAAAATATCTTACACTTAGCATGTGAAGTTAGCTTTCTATATGCAGCCGAAAACACATCCTTTCTAGCTGAAGATACCAAGAACTGCTTTTGGCAAGTCTAATTTTGTATGTAGCAACACAAGGGCAAAACTGGAATTGTACAGTCAGGCTGGATTTTTCTATTTACAAACTTCCTCTTCTCCAGCTATGACGCATGGCTCCTTTCTTATTTTGATGGCACAATTTCCAGTGGCTCAGAAATGACTAAGGATGCATTTTCCCTCTTCCAGTTTCTGCCTGGAACACAAAAAGCACTTGCAGAGACATCTGAGGCTTATTACACAGTTCGGTAGATAGATGTTATTTTGGTCATCCTCTTGCTAAACATGCCTTGGGCAGCACTGCACTCTCTTTCAATGGTGGTGAAAGGGGACTCTCTGTTCTGACGTAACTTCTAGCTTTTGAAATCCCCCCACTGATAATATGTCTGGAAAAAAAATAAGTCTTATGGGATTAAACTGGGGTGGGAATAACTATATAACTATTCCCTTCCCCAGACTCCTTTACAGGCTCTGCCACCCTAAGTAATCCCAAATGCTTCTGTTTTCCTCTGCAGTCCTTCTCAAAATGGTGACAAGAAATGACACCGTGTAACTCCCTGTTGCCATTTTGAGAAGGAGTGCAGAAGCAAATAGAGGCCTTTGAGAGTACTATGGGGGTTCTGATGTGTTTATGGGTGGGGATGGGGTATTTTTTTGTCTATTTTCACATGATATTCTGTGTAGTTTCGGCCAGAAAAGCATTAGTATCAATATTTATGGAGCTTGCATGGCGTAGTGGTTTGAATGTTGAACTATGACTATGGAGACCAGGGTTTGAATCCCAGCTTGGCCATGTAAACTCACTGGGTGAATTTGGGTAAACCACACTCCCTCAGCTTCAGAGGATAGAAATGGCAAACTCCCTCTGAAAAAACTTGCCAAGAAAACCCTGTGATAGGTTCGGTTTAAAGTCGCCATAAGTCAGAAATGACTTGCATTGTCTTTTCAAAGTCTATGCTGGAGAAACCTCTAAAAGGGATGTACTGTGTGTCTTCAAGTTGTTTCAAAGATATGGTGACCCTAAGACAAAATCCATCATGGACTTTTCTTGGCAAGGTTTGTTCAAAGGACTTCACCTTCCTCTGTGGCTGAAAGGGTATGACTTGCCCAAGGTCACCTGGTGGGTTTCCATGGTCCAGCAGGGATTCAAACCCTGACCTCCCAGGCTTAAAATCACTACACCACTAAAAGGGAGGCAGACATCAAAAGACAACAAGCAGGCAGAGGCTTGTTGCATGCTGCTGTCTCAAAACAGCTAGCATACCAGGAGGTTTTGCTGTGGTTTTGGCATGCCCTAAATTGCAAGAGAGAACAGCTGCAACTTGACTTGCCCTTGGCCACATTGTGCTGCTTGTACAGAGAGGGGCCTCCACAGCTGCTGCTGCTCTCAAGAGCTTTGTCTTGCCGCCTGGAACTGACACGATCTACATGTGCGAAGCATACAAGAGGCACCAAACAGACACCTATAAAAAGAACAAAGAAAACACATAGGGTTGTTTTTCGAGGGGAAACTTCAGTTGCCCAGCACTGTCTGGCTAGCACTTGTGGGCAGAACATCTGTGGCTGCGTTCACATGGGAGAAATAAACTGGTTTATTTCTCCAGTGTGAACGCAGCCTGTGTTGCTTTAACAACAGAGAAAACATTTGGTGATCTAGTTATGCAGCACCAGTAAATGAACTAGACATGCTGGAGGCTTTTCTTAATTTTTGTTGTTGTTGTGCGCCTCCTACTCATTTCTTTTATGGAAACCCTAAGGAGAACCTATCATGGGGTTTTCATAGCAAATTTCTTCAGAGGGGTTTAACACTGCCTTTCCCTAAGGCTGAGAGAGTGTGACTTGCCCAGAGTCACCCAGTGGATTTAATGGCTCAGTGGCGAAGCGCATGCTGTGGGATGCATGGGGCACCCTGGGCCCCATTGCATGGCCCTCAGGGATTTTTAAAAAATCCCCCCTTCAGTGCCTTCTGGGGAGAATAGGGGCATAGTTCCCATGTTTCCTCTCCCCTTGAGCCTTTTAGGCCCAGGGGAGGCTTTCCCCCCAAATTAATTTATCAGCCCTGGTGGTGCAGTGATTAAATGCCTGTATTGCAGCCACTCACTCAAAACAATAAGGTGGCGAATTCAAGACCAGAATAAAGGCTGAAGCTCGACTCAGGCTTGCATCCTTCCGAGGTTGCTAAAATGAGTACCCACATTGTTGGGGGGAAAATAGCTTACAGTTGTAAACCACTTAGACACTCCTTAAGGGTATGAAGCAGTATATAAATGAAGCTGTTTGTTTTGGTTTGTTTAATTTATGCAAGCCAAGCAAATTTGTTATGCACAAAGACTGAGTTGAAGAATTCAGAAACATCACCATGTTAGTCTGGAATACAAGTATGCAAAGGGATCTTGTAGCAACTTTGAGACTCTGTGAAAGAAGTTGTAGCATAAGTTATAGCAGACTTGGGACCAATACAGATTAGAAGAATTCTTCTCTGGATCGTTGCTGTGGCAACCTCACGGCCACGGCAGCAATCCACCCCAAAAAGGAGCTGCAAAATGCAGCTCCTTCCCGCAATGCTGCCAAGGTGTCATTTGTGTCCTGGTGCATTGCAGTGATGTCACGCATGCGCCACCCCATTTGGATGTGGCACACACGCAACGTCATTGACGCACGCACTGTGTGGACAGTGCTATGTAAAGATGGCACCGTCTCTACGTGCTAGGGTTCAGGAGTGTGTAGTTGCTGCGTGCTCCCGAAACCTAGTTTTGGCCTGAGGACGATGCTTCCTGCCCGTCTAAACCAGGCCTAGGTCTACTTCCTCAGAAGTGTTGAAGAGTATTAGAGTCATATTGGATCACAACAAATGCCTATGCAGTAGAGATCCAGAACATCCTTTCTGCTTCTGTGCAATCTATTCATCCTCATTCAGAACTGCTTTAATTCCATTATCACCACAGAGTCCAGTTGCCTTGCTGGTTGGTATTCTGCTCCTGATATTGGGTTTAGCCAGATCAGTTGTCACTGGAAGCTTCTCGAGTACTACTGGATATAGGCCATAGCTTGACAACATAGATATAAAAATGGTTTTTCAGTAATTTCATGCTTTATGTGTATGCAACTTGTCTTGAAGCTGCCTCTGGTTAATCATGTCCTTTCAAGACAGGGTCACAGCTCAGTGAAACAGAACACCTGCTTTATACACAGAAGCCTGAACTTTCACTAGAAGCTAAAACAACTGGGTTTATCATACTTGGAAACTCTTGGTAAAACTGAAGGCAGTAGGAAAACACTAATATGAATTGCCATCAAGTTGACTTCGATATATGGCAACCCTATGAATGAGCGACCGCCAAATCGCCTTGTTATCAACAGCCCCGTCCAGGTCTTACAATCTCAGGGGTGTGGATTCCTTGATTGAGTCTATCCATATGTAATTCAGTCTTCCTCTTTCCCCCAATACTATTGTCTTTTCTAGTGAGTCGTATCTCAGGAAGAGCACATTACAGGTGGATTATCTCAATCAAAAAAGCCATGGCCCCGAGTCTGCAAGATTTGAGCAGGCCTTTTCTTGACTAGGTTCTTGGGAGTATCTCATTCACAGGCCCACCATGTCTCTGGCCAGTAACAAAAGCAATACAGAGAAGTTCTGGGCTTGATCCAAAGGTAGATGTTTCAACGGAGCAATGCTGCAAAAGATTGCTCCATATGAACAGCAATCCCCTTTCAAACCACCTTGGGCTCTGAAAAAACATCATGATGCAGCTCCAGCCTTAAGGTTAAGTTGAAGCCTGAAGTCTTCAGATACTGAGTTGGACGTAATTCTTCAGTTCCTCAAAAACTTTAAAAATTTCTCTTCCATAAGATGTCCATGAGAAGGAACTTTGGAACTCCCTCCCTATTCTTCCATCAGCAAACAAAAACATTACTATTCCATCAGGCTCTTAGCTCTCCTAAAAGCTCTTAAAAATTTGACAGTGACCGGTTTTCAGTGGTTTGCTACGCTGTACTACTTTGTTGACTTTTCATATTGTCTTTAAGTGAATATAAGTGATTTTAACAATAGGCTAATTTTTTTTAAAAGATGTTCTGTATAAAAATTGTGTGCCTTCAAGTCATTTCTGACTAATGGTGATCCTAAGGCAAATCTATCATGGGGTTTTCTTGGCAGGATTTGTTCAGATGTGGTTTGCGACTGCCTTCCTCGGAGGCTGAGAGTGTGTGACTTGCCCAAGGTCACCCAGTGAGTTTCCATGGCTGAACAGGTATTCGAATCCTGGTCTCCCAGTGTTCTAGTCCAACACTTAGATCACTACAAAACACTGCCTACTTACTGGTTTTAATAATTTCTAAGCTGCCCTGAGCCCCATTAGTAGGGAAAAGACATAATACAAATGAGTAAAAGAGAAGATCTTCAGGAGAGGTACTTCTCTCTAACACTTTCCAAGCTCGTTTAGTGGTAACAAGGAGAGGGCATTCTTGGTGGCTGCTCTCAGACTTTGGAACTCCCCCTTTCCCTCTCTCAAGCTAGGATGGCTCCCTCCTTGCTCTGCTTCCATGAGCAAGTAAAAATTTCCTGATTCTATCTGGCTTTCAGGGATTGACCATGATGGGCTTTGACCGCAGCTGCATCCACACTGCAGAAATAATACGGGTTGACACCACTTTAACTGCCATGGCGCAGTGCTATGGAATTCTGGGAATGGTAGTTTCTTGTGGCTCCAGAGCACTGGACTTTTTCTGCTGTGTGAACGCAGAGCAAGTCATAAAACCAGCACAGAATTACGTTCCTCAAAGTGTGCTAAATTTAACAAGAAATCAAGTCACACACAAACCATGTAAAAGGCTGCTCATGCTTTATTAATTTTCGTAGACGAGTACAAAATACAAAAAAAAGAGAGCATGTTATCAAGGCTTTGTTGGAAAAAAAAGACGTAGCTGTGTTGACCAAAAAGGAAAAGAGTAGAAAAGATGGTGTAGAAGATTTGTTGTTTTTTTTTAAGTTGGCATTTTTGTTTTTATAAAAACCTACGTCTAAAGTGGTACTCGAAGCAGCCTACCTACTCTACGGGGAGGGGGAGTGGAAAATGGACTCTGACTCCTAGCCTTCCAAGTCAGAAGGGCCAGCTGGCGGGCCATCAGCTTCCTCACGAAGTGGGACCGGTGTTGGTTTTGCTGGGCTCGCTGGCGTGGCGCTTCCTCATCATTTCCTGAGCCAGGCCACATGTGATCATGCCGTTTGCCACCTGGAAAGTGCCTGAGCTGCAAAGTTGGAAAAGCAAAAGGCAAGGAGAACAATACATGATGGGTTAGAAAATATCCTTGATTGTTAAAAATCAACATCCCCCACCCACCTGCAGAAAGAAGGTCCTTCAGTTTCCCAACAACCATTCAACTCTGGTCAAATATCTGGTAGTCACACTACGGAATTAAAGTGCCAAAGAGTCATTCTTCCATCTCTGGAATTCCAAAATCCACAATACATTTGGCCCTCCACATTTGTGGTTTTGAATTTTTGTGGGTTTGATTATTTGCAGTGTTGACAAATATGTTCTCTCTATGAATCTCTAGGTTTTCCAACACAACTCTTCCAGGAGTTGACCATAAAGTTGTGCTGGAGAACCTAGACGTTCCTAGAGAAAACACTTCTTTAGGCATTTGTAGGTCCTTCCAACATGATTCTATGATCAACCTCTGGCAGATGTTGACCACAGAGCTACACTGGAGCGCCTGGAGATTCCTAGAGAGGTGTTCTCTTAGGTAAAAAGAAGTGATTTTTATTAGCATTTTTGGTCCCAAGCATTTTGGATAAGAGAAACTCAACCTGTATTTAACTGACGTAGTTCCATCCTACGAAATCATGACTTTTGCACTTTAGGATGGGATGATCAGAATTCGTAGTCAGAGCATTCCAGTGCCTTACTGAATTATAAATCCCATTAATTTCATAGGATGGAAACATGGCAATAAAAGTGGAATAACAGCACTATAATTGTAGAGTGTGAATGGGTGCTCTCTCACACTCCCTTTCACACATATGAATCTCTTTCCAACTTCACCCCACTGCTACATACTTCTCTGGGGATTCCGATACAGTTGTCATGACTGGATGGGTTGGTTTTCCAAAGAAGAAGCTTGCCCACCAGTGTCCAGGATCAGACTTGGGGAGACCTGTTTTAAGAAAAAGAGACCCTTTGAAAATCCAGCAGCATAATAAATGGAAAACTAATTATTACCAATGGAGAGATGGAGCCAATTCACATTATGTGGAACAGCAAAGCTATTTATGCTACAAAATGCACATTCATTCATTACTGGGCGATTTCATATATGGCAAACAAAAATAAACAGCTTCATTTATATACCGCTTCATACTGCCTAAGGAGTGTCTAAGTGGTTTACAACTGTAAGCTACTCCCTGTGACGACCAGTCCAGTCTGAGGGTTTTCAAGACAGAATTCATAAACTCATAAAAACATGATGGATTAATCTGATGGTTTATGTAATCCCATATTCCATTTTCACACTGCCAGTTCATTGTTTCTGGGATGCCCACGAGCAAGATTCTAGTAACTTCACCCTCCATCTTAGGTTCTCTACCAACAGATGTATCCACATAGTGCCTGTGTTATTAGAGTTGATAAAGCCACTATAAAAGACACCAATGACAGCTCTGTCCTCCATAAATTTATTCAATCCTCCTTTAAAAGCAGGATAAGATGGCAGCCATTGCTGCACTTTGTGGCAGCGAGTTCTACAATCTGACTACCTGCAACACAGTATTTTATCTGTGCATGTGCCTTCAAGCCACCTTTAGCTACCAATAAATGCCTCTTGAACTGTTAGAGTTAACCACGACATTAAGTTCAGTTCAATGAGTTTAATCTGGCTAGATAGTGACTGAAAAGAAGCAATTGACACGGGATACTGGTCTAACAATGAACAACTGCCAATAAACTGTTAAAGTTAAAATGTTTAAACTCAAACAATCATACCTATAATAGCCATACTTTTAAAAAAATGTATAATCAATTTTGAAAAAAAGTAATTTAGGTCAGATGCTGCCTCCATGGCTGATTCCAGGTGCTGTGGTTTGAGTGCTGGACTAGGACTCTGGGAGACCAGTATTCGAATTCCAGCTCAACCATGGAAACCCACTGAGTGACCCTGGGCAAGTCATACTCTCTCAGCCTCAGAGGAAGGCAAGGGCAAGCCCACTCTGATGAAATCTTTCCAGGAAAGCCTCACCTTAGGATCAGAAATGACTTGGAAGAACATAACAACAGCCCCTGCCCTTACCCCAAGATTGGGACTCCAAGTAACTTACAACAGAAGCCAAGATACTGACCTGGATGATGTGGGATGACTTCCCCAGAGTACTCTGCACTTCCACAGGAGCTGTTGCTGGAAGTGGAACCCAGACGCCCTGCAAGACACACCACACCCTGTTAGAGACATTGAAACCACACAGCCTGCTGACAATATTGGGCCGCTTTTATGCAAGGTAGAGTTCCGTGTTCCCAAGCCATTTAGCAAGACGTATCAACCATAAAAACATCTGAGGAGAGGAAGATCAAGACCACCAAAGAAGTCATGGGGCTCACAACACTGTTGTGGTATCCAGTCCAACTCCCTGCCATGCAGGAACTCCCAATCAAAGCATCCCCAACAGATGGCCATCCAGCCTCTGCTTAAAGACCTCCAAGGAAGGCAAGTGTGTTCCACTATCAAACAGTCCTTACTGTCAGGAAGTGCCTCCTAATGTTGAGGTGGAATCTCTTTTCCTGGAGTTTGCATCCATTGTTCCGGGTCCTGATCTCTGAAGCAGCAGAAAACAAGCTTGCTCCCTCCTCAATGTGACATCCCTTCAAGTATTTAAACAAGGCTATCATATCACCTCTTAACCTTCTCTTCTCCAGGCTAAACATCCCCAGCTCCCTAAGGCGTTCTTCATATGCCATGGTTTCCAGACCCTTCACCATTTTAGTCACCCTCCTTTGGACATACTCCAGTTTCTCCACATCCTTTTTGAATTGTGGTGCCCAGAACTGGACACAGTATTCCTGGTGGGGCCTGACCAAAGTAGAATAGAGTGGCACTATTACTTCCCTTGATCTAGACACTATACTTCTATTGATGAAGCCTAAAATTGCATTGGCCTTTTTAGTTGCACTGTCGACTCATGTTCAACTTGTGGTCTACTTGGACTCCTAGAACCCTTTCACACATGGTCTCGTTCAGCCAGCTGTCCTCCATCCTATCTGTGCATTTCATTTTTCCTTCCTAAGTGCAGAACTTTACATTTCTCCGTGTTGAATTTCATTTTGTTAGCTTTGGCCCAGCTTTCTAGTCTACTCAGATGTTTTTGAACTATAATTCCCAGCTGTGTAGGGATGGTAGGAGGTACAGGCTGACAATACTGGGAAGATTGTGCAAGCCCCCCCCCCCAGCCACCTGACCTAGTGCCACTTTTCATAAAAGACTGTCTAGAAGCGGAAGTACAGACTAACAACATTCTTGCCAGCACTGGCTTCCTCTTTGAGATTGAGAGATGTTACAGTATCGCTTTGTTCTGCTTTGGTCAGATCTCAGGTAAAATACTGTGTCCAGTTCTGGCCACTGCAGTTCAAAAAGGACATTGGAAATTGGAACAAGCCCAGAAGAGGGTGACCAAGGTGGTAAAAAAATATGAAACCAGGCCTTACAAAGACTTGAGCTGGGTATGTTCAGCTTAAAGAAGCTGAGTGACAATAGTAGCTCTCTTTAGATATCTGGAGAGATGTCAAGTAGAAGATGGAGCAAGTTTGCTCTCCGCTGCTTCTTAGACTGGAACACAAGCTAATGGATTACAAATGCCAAAGAAAGGGATTCCACCTAAGCATTAGGAGGAATGTCTTGCCAGTAAGTGCCATTCCACAGTGGAATAAACTGCTTTGAATAGTGGTGGACTCTTCTCTGGAGATCTTTAAATAGAGATTTGATGGGCATCTCTCAAGACACCTTCAACTGTGTAATCCTGAATGGCAGGGGTTGGACTTCATGGCCTTTGTGGGTCCCCTTCCAATTGTGTAAGTCTATGACTATGACTGCAAAGCTTGACTGCTCAAGAGGAATTCAGTCCACAAGTCTAAGAGCACGGGAATGGAAAACTCTAAAATACACTACTTGCCAATTAAAATTTTTTAAATTGTTATTGAGCATTAGCCTCATTGGTGCAACAGCTTCTCTCACACACTGTTGGCAAAGAATAGTTGAATCTCAACAGTCCATGCTTCTGACTCAACCGCTGCTCCACTTTCAGATGAGTGCACCAGGCTTAGGAGACCAGAGACAAACAAGGACAAATAGGCACAGGCCCCATCTCTTCATAAACACAACTTTTGTTTAGCCAAGTGTTGGATGTGGCCTTGTACAGAACTCATTCTCATGCAACATCTTTTCCTCCATATGAAAAGCTCATGCTCATTGCTTTGAAGGAGCACCTCAACTGTTTAGCAAGAAGGAGGTCAAACAAGATGCATCCATTCATTTACTAGCACCAAGATTTGGAGAAAGAAAGAAAAGATTTTGTCAGATGGTCATGATGGGGACAGAATTCTGAGAGATGTCATACAAAACATTGGTTTCATTGTGTAAATAAGGAGTGGGAATCATGTGTCCTTCTGGATTATATTGGACCTGGAAAACCACGATTCTCATCCACTGCTGTAAACTGGAGGCTTCCTCTATGCAGTTTCTTTCCTTTTATACACTCTAGGAAAAGCTAGGGAAATCTCTGCCTTTTCCCTAACACTCTCTGCCTGCTGGAGGTCTTGCAGGATCATGAAAAAGATAAACAGATGATTCCTAACCAGAAAGATGGATAGTCTGTGCACCCTGGTCTAACAAAACCCTTCCATCTTTCTTGTAACGTTATAGGACTGTAAAGTTCAAAAGCACTCCAACTGCCATCTATCCAGTTGCACAAACACACTCCTAAAGAAATCCCTGCCAAATGGGTATCCAACCTATTTGGAAACCTGAAGTGAAAGAGAGTGGATCCATCTACCTCCTGTAGCAGTCCATTCCACAGTTAAACAGTTCTTACCACCAGAAAGCTCCTCTTGATGTTTCCTGTCATTTGATAAAATCCCACATATTTACAGAAGTATTCCTTTATGAAATGCATTCCAGAGCACCAATATGACAGTATTTTACCAAAGGAAAGAATAAAATGCTATCTAGAGCAGTTATTTTCCATCCTCCATCCTCCAGATGTTTCCAAAAATTATTTCAATTTTTATTTGGCCAACCCATTTGCCAAATGATAATTTGGCTCCTGGACCCAACTGCTGGCAAAATATACTAAATATACCAAACTCTAATTGCTGAAATGGCTAAAAATGTAAGATTTCAAACTGTTAACAGGGACCCCTGTATTTTAGATTTCACGTCCAAGAAGCCCCAAGCAGGCATAACAAATTGGAAGAGATTTTCATCAGAACATGTGGATGGCCAAAGGTTGAGAATCAGTGACCATAGGGATGTAAATATTTAACTATTTCATTCTAGTGTGTGTGTGAATAATTCCCACAAGCTCTCTCACTGCTTTGGGACAAATATTTCTGGACTGTTCTCAGTATTCAGAAATCCCAAAGTATTGCACAAAATTATTCAGCACAAGAAATAGGGTGGTTTCATGGGAGAACTATGTGAGTTCAGCTAAACACTATATTTAGTCCAAAAAACACAACACTTTTTAAAGATATCGTCATGGGTTTCATGTGCAAGATTGCTGGGTTGTACAACACAACAAACAGAAAATTTTACACATGCACAGAGCCATTTGGAAACTGTGGGGTGTACACAAAATTATTTTTGCAAAAAAAAAGTGTATTTCTGTGCAAAACAATTTCTTCAAGTACTGTAGGGGCTACAAATACCGGTGTGTGTGTGTGTGTGTGAAGAAAGTTTGAAGAATTGAAGAAACAAACAGCATTTGAGTTTAACACCAGCAATGCCTTCAAATTGTGCATATTATCCAAAACAAGCTAATTTAATCACATCCTATGTGACAGCATGGTAAGCAGATGACAATGGACTGCCAATTTTCAAGGCACAGCTATTAGATTACAGCATCATGGTCCAGATTAGGAGAAATTAAAGTCATATTTACATAGTAAATATACAAAACACAACAATAAAATACAGTAAAATTTAACAATAATTCCATTAAAACAGATTCTATAAAAGCGATGGTGAAATAAGGATATACAGATCTTAATCAAAGGAGAGTAATAATATTTCCTATACAAGGTCAGGTGGGTAAACTCACCAGAAGAGATCCAACGGACAAGCCACACTCTCTCAGCCTCAGGGGAAGGCAACAGCAAAATCTCTTCTGAGGCAACCCCATGATTGGGTTTCCTCAGGGTCACCAGAAGTTGGAAATGACTTGAAGACATACAACAGCAACAAACTCACTCAGATCCTGAGGGATGCCATAGACTGAACCTGGAATGGTTATCATATAAGTACCACCCTCCCCAGCCCCTTTCTTACTTCGGTAGTAGTCATGGGTTGCCACAAGGGAGCCGCTTGACGGGATTGCTGCCATGTTTCTTGATCTTCGTTCTTGTGCAAGTTGTAAACCCTGGGAGACAAAACAAAAAACCCTATCAGAAGGGGGGAAGCTATAAAGGAAGTCCATATGAACAGGTATATTTGCTATCATGAATTTCAGAAGAGATCTATGAGACATGCATAGTAAGGGGTAATCATCTGAACATCCCTCATTATGTGGGGAACTAGTCCTTTAACAGTGATCTTTGCCAGAAAGTTAGTGCTGTGTGTGTGTCACATTCCAGTTACTCTTTATTTCTAAATGGTTGTAGGGCTAGGGAGTAAGGGCACATATGAATCCGAACTACAGGGTAGAGAAAGATGTAGATTGTATCACACCGTGTCTGACTATTTCAGGTGAACTGCTATCCCACATGGTTACACATGATCCTATGGTTCAGTTTACAAGTCATCAGCATTTACAGAATGAAACCAGTATTGAAATCTCATCTCTGAGAGGAATTGACTGCCAGCACTGAACCTGCCTCCAATTCTGAAGGCTAGTTCACTCACCATAAGAATCTATTTAATCAACTTGTTCAGATAATCAGTGTTCCTATGCTGCAGCAAGACACTTCACGACAATATATACCCACTGTTTGAGATGGCACAAAAGAACACCACAAACAGATGTTAAAGAATATAACACTTATAAATGAGAGGAATTACAGCCAATATGGGTAACATATGAATAGTTTGTGCTTGGAGGACTTTGTACATTCACACATTGTTACAAATGTTATTTAGCAAAGGTACTACCTTCCTTTATCACATTACGTCCCAAAGAATCATAGAGCTGGAAAAGACCCCAAGGACAATCCAATCCAATCCCCTTCTACCATGCTAACAGGGCAAGGAGAACAAATATTTTGTGGGAGTGTTTCATGGGGGGATTTGAACAAATTGAATATTTAGGTAGAAACTCTTTACTTCTGGTCTGCATCCATTACTCCAGGTCCTAGTCTTTGGAGAAGCAGGGAAAAAAGCTTGCTCCATTCTAAATATGCCACCCTTTCAAAGCTTTAAACATGGCCATGTCAACTCGACCTTCTTCTCCCTAAGCCAGCATTCATAGGGCATGGTTCCAGATCTTTTTACAATTTTGGTGACCCTCCTCTAGACATATTCAAGCTTGTCAACATATTTATTGAAATGTGGTGCCTAGAACCGGACACAGTATTCCAGGAGAGCCCTGACCAAAGGAGAATAGTGTTCACCTTGTGGTCTACTATGACTCCTTGCAGTGCTGTCAAGCCAGGTGTCACCCATTCTATATCTGTGCATTTCATTTTTTCTCACCAAGTGTAGTAGCTTACATTTCTCCCTGCTGAAATTTATTTTGTTAGTTTTGGCCCAGATTTCTAATCTATTGAGGTCATTTTGAATTTTGATCCTGTCTTCAAGGGCATTTGCTGCTCCTCCTAATTTGGTGTCATCTGTAAATTTGATAAGCATGATCTCTACTCCATCATCCAAGTTATTATTATTAAATCATTGATAAAGATGTTGAATAGCACTGGGCCCTGTTCACTTCCCTCCAAGATGAAGAGAAATCACTGGTGAACACCCTTTGGGTTCAGTCTGTCAACCAACAACAGATCCACCTAACAATCACATTCTCTAGCCCACATCAATAGCTTGTTTACAAGAATATCATGGAGGAACTTGGCAAAGGCCTTACTGAAATCAAGGTATGCTACATCCACAGTACTCCCTTCACCTAGTAAGCTTTTAACACTATCAAAAAAGAGAGAGATAAGATTAGTCTGGCATGACCTGTTTTTGAGAAACCTATGTTGACTTTTAGTAACTGCAGCATTCCTTTCTAAGTGCTTACAGGATGCCTGTTTAATGATCTGCTTTATAATCTTTCCTGGTACTGATATCAGGCTGACTGGGTGGTAATCATTTGGATCCTCTTCTCTTGCCTTGTGAAATTGGGGACAATGTTTGTCCTCTTCCAGTTTGCTGGAACTTCACCTGTTCATGAATTCTCAAAATTTCCACGGCCAACAAGTCAGGAATTCTGGAAAGTCCTAAATATCTGTAGGTTCAAAGCTTGAGAACCACTGGTGTAGTAGTATGGGTGCTGTATTAGGGGAGACCAGGGTTCGAATCCCCACCCAGCCATGAAACCCCCCCAGGTGACCTTGCATAAGGTAAACTCTTCTGCAAATGGCAAATCTCTGATGAGCAAGTCCTGACAAGGACTTGAAGGGATCACTGTAAGTCGGAGTTGATTTTGAAGAAAAACAGGTCGGTTCTGCCTGTCAGAATTGCTTCTGCCACTGCAGACCTGGTGTCTGGAAAGGTGATGGAAACAAGAGACAGGAGGGAGCAGGGATTAACTTCACAAAGCCAGCCAATATTTTGCCTGCAGCCTTCTCCTAAACACCCATATTCAGTAGTCAGTTGTCTTATTCTGCAAGATGGAGGGGAACTACCAGTTCCCAGAAAACTTTTTAATTAACAGGTTAGGGTCACCCAACCGGTCTGGTCAAAACCACAAAGGCCAACCTCAAGAGAAAAGTAGGTCAGTTGTGTGAAAGGAAGACAGAGCTGGTCAAATGAAGGGAATCTTCTATCTGGCATTCCTGGATGCTTTGCAACTAGATAAAGCCTCTTCATGAAAGACAGATATTTCTCCTACCCAGACAATTTAGGTTTAAAGAACAAGCTCAGCACTTATTCCAAGGAGACAGTAGTCTAACACATCTTGTATTAATATTGCCTGCATATTTTTTTAGAGGAGGCATAGCAAATAGCTTGTTCGAGGTCCCATTTGTACATACAGCTTGAGTTTCCCTTATCCAGAATTCCAAAAGCCAAAATATTCCCAAAACCAAAACTTCTTTCATGGGTGGCTGAGACAGTAAAACCTTTGCCTTCTTTTGGCTCAAAGCACACCAACTTTGTTTCATGCACAAAATTATTAACACTATTCCAGTGTACTTTGTGTTTAAACTTGAATCCCTGAATCCCATCTCCAAGAGATCTCATTATACACATAAATAATGGAATGTATGAATACAGGAATTCCAAAAATTCCAATAAAATAAAATCCATACATCTCTGGTCCCAAGCATTTTGGATAAAGGAGACTCAACCTGTATGAACATGGGGACACTGATCCTGAGGGCCAGTATGATGTAGTGGTTTGAAAGTTGGACTGGGAGACTAGGGTTTAAATCCTGCTCGGCCATGGAAACCCATTAGGTAACCTTGGGCAAGTCACACGCTCTCAGCCTTAGAGGATGGCAATGGCAAAACCCCTCTGAAGAAACGTGCCTAGAAAATCCAACGATAGGGTCGCCATATGTCCGAAGACTTGAAGGTACTCAACAAATCTTGAGTAGTCAATACATTAAGATCTTGGAAATCTTACTTTCCGAAATTACACCTCTCAGAATCCAGCAGCTAATGGCTGTTCCATGCTGTGTGGGGGGATTCTGAGTATCAAAGGCTAAAAAGTAACCTTTTAAAGCTCTTCAGTACCAAGATGAGCAACCCTTGCAGGACTTTTAAAGGTGCATCTGAAGATGACAAATCACTTCTATGTTGATCTCACCAAACTCCATCTTCCCAGGATGGAACTATCTACTGACAAAGAGCTTTGCAAGAAAGATCTGCTGGTGGAGAGATTTGCATGGATCAGCATTTTATGTTTTGAAAACAGGGAGATTCCTGGCATTAAAGGAGTTAAGGCTGCATACAGGAAACCAGAAATCTGGTTTGTACCAGTCTGGAAGTGCATACACACCCCACTGACCTACTACTAGTAGAAATGATTCACATACAGTCATTTCCTTTCATGTGGAAATCGTCTAGGGCCATAACATTAACCTGACAATAACAAAGAAAGATATTGAAGTGCATTTTTCTCTCCCTCCCTAGACAGAAAAAAACCTTCTTTATTTTTTAAAAAATAAAAATACTGTGGCAGCTTTTTGCAAGAAGAAAAATAAAAATAAAAATTAGAACAATGGCTTCTCTGTCTGCCTTCAACTAACTGCGAGTGGGTGGAAAGATCTTCAGTTCCTTTGTCTTCCTTGTTGCAGAGTTCTCACATCAATAGTGAATGTGTGAGTGTGTGTTTTTCAGGGGGTGGAGAGAAAGAAAAAATCTTGCTGGAAAAACTGCACAGCTAAGCTGCCAAAAAACCGGACTGAACTGGCTTGCAGCTGCTGCAAGCTAACCATATGGAGTCTGCACTATTCTTCCCCAACCTTGTTTTGCCCAAAGCTAGAGATCTATGTCTTTCTGAGTCAAGACTTTGGGGATGGGGGAAGAAAATAAAATAAAACAAAGGAACTCACACAAAACCAAATTCTTCAGCTAAAGAAACTCACACAAAACCAAATTCTTCAGCTAAATGAAGGGCACAAGGGGGATAAGTTTCAAGTCCTCAACCAATATGGCCAAAGACCACAAGCAA
Source organism: Urosaurus nigricauda (assembly GCA_034509955.1). Taxonomy (NCBI): domain Eukaryota; kingdom Metazoa; phylum Chordata; class Lepidosauria; order Squamata; family Phrynosomatidae; genus Urosaurus; species Urosaurus nigricauda. The sequence goes on from JAOEGL010000004.1 coordinate 8,524,880, forward strand.
GACACTGTTGGACACGATTCCCTCCAAGGTAACATCGATTAAATATTACATTGCATTTGCACAAACAGAGATGACATGCAAACTTCCTGGCCCTGGGACCCTGGATATACAGGGTGACCAGATATCCTAACCACCAAGGAGATCAAGGCAAAATATAGGACATCTCCCCAAAAATGGTAGGCATGCCCAAAGAAAAGCTAAAGATGCTCAGGTAAATATAAACTCATGCTTCCACAGTGCAGAAATAATCTGGTTTGACACCACTTCAACTGCCATGGCTCAGTGCTATGGAATTTTGTGGTTAGTTGCAATGCCAGCACAAAGGACAAGTTCCCAGAAGTCCACAGCCTTGAGCCATGGCAGTTGAAGTGGCAACAAACCAGATTATTTCTGCAGTGTGGAGGCAGCTCTTACCCATGCCCCCAAATGGAGGACATTTTGAAATTCATCCTGGACAGAAAGTTGAAATGGAGGCCATGTCCTGGAAAAGGAGGATGTGTCTGGTCACCCTGCAGGATATTAAACGCCAACTTTTTAATAATAAATCCTGATGCAAAACCAACCAAAATAAAGAGATGGCTGCCCCAAGAACTGCTGATATCTACTATTCCCAAAGCCTCCCTCCCTTTGGACTTCGAAAAACCGGATCCTGCAGCAGGGGATTTACTCAGAAGTCCTCTGCATACCCTGATGACATTTCTCCCCCCAAACTTAACGGAGGAGTTATGGGGGCTGTCCTTTCTTGGATTAAAATCTACTCAGGATCAGAGTCCATTTGGATTCCTCTGCATGCGTTGTTTCAAGTTTCCTTGGCTTCAGGTTCAAGCAGGATCCTTAAAACAGGCAGATTAGGAATTGCAACAACAATTAATAATAATAATACTGAACAGTGACTTGGGCCTAGGAACATCTTTATTTGTCCAGCAAAGCAAGGAAGAGAGGGAGGAAAAATATACAAGATGATGATAGTGATATTTATTTATATTCCAACCTCCCCACCCCCAACTTTGGGTCTAAAATTGGGCAAAATTTTAATCTGTCCAGATATGACATGAAGAGAGAGTAAAAAATTTGTATACAGATGGTAATGTTTATTTGTACCCCCCCACATAAACGGAATCTGCATTTATTCCAGAAAAGCAAGAAAGAGAGAGAAAGAAAAGAAATATACAGATGATGGTTATACTTTATTTATACCCTGCTTGACCCCCCCCCAAAAAAAAATTTAGTTAGGACTCAAAGGAGGGCAAGATCTTCATTTGTCCAGTGAAGTCAAAGAAATATACATACACATGTGCAGACACATTTCACACAGACACACTCATGTACATATATGTGTGTGTATAGACCCACACACAGATAATGTATTCATATTCCCTCCCCAACAAAATTAAGACTCAGAGGGCGCAAGACTTTCATTTTTCCAGTGAAGTGAGAAAGAGAAATGTACATGCACACACACACACACGTGTGTGTATATATATATTTCTGTGTGTGCATGTGTGTATATGTATGCACACACACACACGTGTACAGGTGGTTTATTTATATTCCCTCCCCAACAAAACTGGGAGTCAAAGTGGGCAAAATGTTTATTTTTCCAGTAGAGAGAAAGAGAGAAATATACATGCATAGAACCATAGAATCACAGAGTTGGAAGAAAAATACACACACAATTTACATACATATATGTGTGTGTGTGTGTAAACACATATATTATTTATATTCCTCACCCCAAAAATGTGGGGCTCAAAGTGGGGCAAAACCTTCCTTTGTCTAGTAAAGGAAGGAAGGGAGAAATATACATGCATAAATAACTATAATAATAATAATGATGATAATAATAATTTTATTTTTGTATTCCGCCTTTCTGCCTGGGCAATCAAGGCGGCTTACATTGAATGAAATAGATTTGAATAAAACATTATCTGGAGAAAAAGGATAGAACCCCCCTTAAATATAATATATATATATATACACACACACACACACACACACAAAATAAATACATATATCTATGTATGTGTATATATATATATGTGTGTGTGTGTGTGTGTGTATAAATACACACTCTGCTCTGGGCCCCCCAACAAACTCCAACTCCCAGAATGCCACAGTAGTGAGCCAGACCAAGAGTTAAAGCGCTTTGGAACCGGGTTCCCTCTTACCTTCCTCCCTGCTTAGCGCTGGGCCCAGCAGACCCCGACCGGCTTGAGACCACAGGTGACCTGGCTCAGGGGAGGGAAGGCTAGGCGACGGAGCCCATTTGCAAAGGAGATACTGGGCGTACGCTCCACGTCCACGAAGACACACCGAGAGGCGCCGGGGAATGAGGGACGCAGGCGGCGGGCGCGGGCTTTTATAGAGGCAGCTCTGGGTGGCGTCACAGAGAGAGGGACACGCCCCCCATTCTAACCCCGCCCTTCTCCTTCGACAAGGAGAGGCTCACTGGAGGAGGGGAGAGTAAAGGACACGCCCCCTGTTCTAACCACGCCCCTCTTCGCAAAGGGGGGGGGGCGGAGTGAGTAGGTGACTGACTCTGTGACTGACCTGACACGCGTCCGCCCGCTCACACGTTACGAAGCCGTGCAAGCGCTCCCCGACACGCGTGTCCACGCGCTGAGGGTCCCACGTTTTTCGGAGCCGGCTTCCCACTCGCCTCCTTGGTTTTGGGGGACGAGGGAGCCCACCTTCAAAGCCAACAAGGCCCAAAACAACACTGGAAGGAAATAATCCGGTTTGACCCCGCTTTAACCGCCCTGGAGAGGCCTTGTAGCACCTTGGAAACCAAGGTCCAAAACACACTGCAGAAATAATGCGGTTTCAGACCGATTTAACTGCCCTGGCTCAGTGCTTGGGAATCCTGGGAAGTGTAGTTTGTGGTGGCCCCAGAGCTCTCTCTGTCTTGACAGAAAAAGGCTCAATGTCTCACAAAACTACAGTTCCCAGAATTCCCTAGCATTGAGCCAGGGCACTTAAAGCGGTCTCAGTCAGACTGGATTATTATTTCTGCAGTGTGTGTGTTTTTGGCACAAATCTTACAAATTTAGGCCTCTGGTGCCATAATGAAACTACAATTCCCAGGATTCGCTGGCACTGAGGCAGGGCGGTTAAAGCGGTCTCAGACTGGATTATTTCTCCAGTGTGTTTCAGCACTAAGCGTACAGATTTAGGCCTCTCTCTGTCAGAGAGCTCTGGAGCCGTAACAAATGGCGATTCCCAGAAAAATCCTCCTGGACAGAAAGTTGGAAATGTAGGACATGTCCTGGATAATAAGGAGGACATCTGGTCACCCTGGATAGGTCCAAAGCTTCGGTTTTGAAATCTAAGCCTCATTCCCACTACCTTTTAAACCGGACCGCGATTTGGTTCGAACCAGTTCAAACGACCCCGGTTCCCACTTAATCCAAGTGTTCACACTGGAGAAATAAACCGGTTTAAGTGCCATGGCTCAATGCTGTGAAATTCTGGGAATTGTAGTTTGTTGTGGGGCCCAGAGCGGAGCTCTGCTCCGCTCTGGGCCCCACAACAAACTACAATTCCCAGAATTTCACAGCATTGAGCCATGGCACTTAAACTGGTTTACTTCTCCAGTGTGAACGCAGCGCGATTCCAAGACAGGGGCCGTTCGCTAGACCCATTTAACCCATGTCTTTTTGACACTGATTCTTTTCCGCTTCTTTTTCGGTAAATCGAATCTGCACAAGTGTGAACCACGTGCGGATCAGAATCAATTTAAATTTGCCCTTCGTCCGGCTGGAGCGGGTCCATTTTGAACCGATTCATGCCTGAACGTGAACCACAAGTGCGTTATTTTAGACAGAAAGCATGCGATCGGGGCAAACGTAGTGGGAACTGCACTCCGCTGTCAAATCGATCCATCGATTCGGACCACACACCGATTTATCTGCAAGCGGGAATGGGGCCTGATATTACTGCGTCATGTAGTTTTACTCCTAGTCTGTCTCTGAAGACAACCCAAAGCGCTCCATATCTTAACCTTGCATGAGTTACGAGGGGAGTTAAGTGTAGTGGTCACCTAGTCAATATCAATCCACTTGTAGTTACAATGTCCTGCCTTTCCTATCAAGGAGTATGTAAATAGATGGAGCATAGTTGTGAAACCTTCTCCCCAGGAAAATTTCTGATTGTATTTACCTCTGGAAAACCCTCTTTTAATCCCTGCATGCATTTATGGTTTATGCATTCATGTTTTAGGTGGATGGGATTATCTTTTCTGCTGCCTTTATCTGCTGCTTTTACAGGCTTTTCACCAAATATCGTTGCTTATCTTTTTTTCACAGACTGTGTAAGCTTTCATGCTGATGATCTCTTTGATTGATTGTTTCGTGCCCTTATGGAGACGCTAAAGCAAACCCAGAATGAGTTTTCTTGGAAAGACCTACAGAGCTTTATAAATAGGTTTAATAGGTTTAATAATAATAATAATAACAATAGATTTGGAGTGTGCCCACACTGCAGAAATGGAACAATTTGATATCACTTTAACTCCCATGCTTGGATCCTGCGGAATCCTGTATTTGTAATTTGATGAGGCACCAACACACTTTGGCAGAGAAAGCTAAAGACCTTGTAAAACTATGCATCCCAGGATTCCTGGGAGGACAGAGCCATCACAGTTAAAGTAGTGTCAAATTGCTTTATTTATGTTGTGTGGAAGAGCTCTTCATCAGAGGAGATTTGCCATTGCTTTCCTCTGAGGCTGAGAGGGTATGATGTGCCCAAAGCCACCCAATGATACTTCCATGGCTGAGCATGGATTTGAACCCTGGTCTCCAACAAGAGTCTGAGTCTAGCACTCTTATTTCTTTTATTGACTGTATTTGCTAAAGCTGGGGGAGATAGACAGAGGTGTCGTTCAAATTAACGAACAACCACTTCCTTTTCTGTGTCTCTCTCATGGCTTTGGAGCATCTGGTCCTTCTCTCTTTCAACCCTCTCTCCTCTTTGTCCACTCCAGTCCCTATCTACTCCTTCCCTTCGCTACTCCTGGCTCCCATGTGAACCTCCCCATCTTCTTTGTCTTTTAACAATCTTAACCTGTTTTGATACTGGTATGAACTGGCAGAGTGTGTTCCACTGTCAAATAGCCCTTACTGTCAGGAAGTTCCTTCTAATGTCTAGGTGGAGTCTCTGTTCCTGTAGCTTGCATCCATTGTTCTGTGTTCTAGTCTCTGGAGCAGCAGAAAACAAACTTGCTCCACCCTCAATGTGGCACCCCTTCAAAAACTTAATACTATCGTATCACCCCTTAACCGTCTCTTCTCCAGACCAGACATCCCCAGCTCCCTAAGTCTCTCCTCATAAGGCATGGTTTCCAGACCCTTCATCATTTTAGTCACCCTTCTCTGGACACGCTCCAGTTTGTCAACATCCTTAAAGGAATCTGAAAGGAATACGGAGGAAATCCAGCACACATACCTTCCAACATTTAATGGATGAAAATGGAGCCCACGTATGAAAAATTGGGGCATATGTAGCCAAGCATATCAGAGTGTGGTCACAGTGGCAAAAATTATTAATGAAGAAGAAGACACAAAGTAGGAGAGGGTGCAGCAGTTTGCTTTTGCCTGAGCATACATCCCTTTCCTCTCTTGGCTGCTAAGTAAATTGAGTGCAAACTATTTTTGCACTTTGAATTCATCTTGCAGCATCTGAAGTAAACAAAGGACAAAGGGGGAAAGTGGAAGGATAAGAGAGAAACTGGGGCATTTTAAAAGCAACTGAAAATATGAAATGGCAGGGGATTAATCAGTTGGAAGGCAGGAGAGCAGTAATGCATATATGTTGAACATGTTGGACTTTGCAAAATTAATCCTGACCACCATGGCAAATCTTCACATGTACTTTAACTGTGAACCTAAAGCATCTCTTGCTTCACTCTTGGAGGGTTTTCTTATCATTTTGGTACACATCAAGAAACAGGCTTTTCAAGTCACACCATGTACTTGGCAAGAAATCCCAGAGGGTTTGTGTCAAACTAGAGAGCTGAATAAGCTCTGGACCTTGTCAGAATGCAATCAGGTCCATTAATCATTAGAGTGGAACACACATGGAGCATGAAAGGAAAATAACCCAATTATTTCACACCACCCATTTTTCCTATCATTCATTTAAACAAACAAAAGGGCTGGCAAGTTAGGCCCTCTGGAAATATATCTGAACAAGGCTCTGAAGTTACAAGGCTAAAGACCAGTGGCAGCCAGTCCAACCCTGCTACTTCCTTCCTAGAATTTGGGAGACATTGCTTTTTTATGATAGATCCCAGAATGGAACTAGCATGCATGGCCATGCCAGGAGAGGCTAGTACTGGCAGTAGTAGTCAAAAAATAAATTTTCTAACGGAACTGTACTTCAAAAAATAACTTTTCTAAGCACTGTTCCATTCTACCTTCTTGTGATGAAAACAACAACAAGAAGAAGATAGGAGGAAGAGGCGGACTTAGAACAAGGAATAATGGAAGACCATCTGGAGAGAAACACCCTCCAAATGATGGATTGCAAGTCCTAGCAGCCCTAGCCAGCATAATCAGTAGTAAGGGATAAAGGGAGTTACAATCCAACAACATTTGGAGGGCTGCATGATTGCCACCTCAAACCATAATGTGGCAGAACAGGATTCTCCATCTCTTCCCTTTCATCTCACAGTGGGCAGCAGCCCCCATATTTGAGCACTCAAAGGTGATGTGCATATTGTCTTGTCTTGCATCTGCGGGAGAAATGGGAATATACGATGTTGTTTCACAAGAAGCCTTCTTGCAAACCTGGATTCCTCAAGAGGGGAAGCTCTTGCCTCATTTCTTCTGGGACTCTTATTCTTACAGCCAGCTCCATGGGCAAGAAACCCTCCCCATGTTGCATCATCCATTGCAACAGACAAAGTCCTTTTGAGACAAACAGAAGGCTCTTGGTGGATGCCAGTAAGCACAGAGCATTTCCCGGTGTGAAATCTGAGTAGGACAATTGCTTCATGCCATTTTTGCTTGGAGGAACAGGTCAAAGTGGTAGCTGACAGCTCCCACTTCAGTGGAGTAGTGGATCTGCTGTGGGTTTTATCTGAACTTTGAAGGAATTATCCAAGGTGTTGAACCTGTTTGGGGGGACTGGGTTCAGCACTTTGGGCAGTTCCTTAAAAGTTTGAACTCAAATCCAAACTAGGTCATTGCCCCACTGACCTGGAAGCTAGCTACAAAGATCCCAGTGTTCAATTGCTTGGGAGCACAACTGAGCTGAAGGAGTTAGAATTGGCTTGTCCTAAACCATCAATGATCAAGAAGGAAACTCCAGTAAAGAAATCAGAAGAAGGCTAGGAATGGGAAGTGCAACCCTGAAAGAATTAGAAAAGATCCCAAAGAATAAAGATATATAACTGGGCTCTAAAGTTAGAATCATACAAGCCATTGTATTCCCCATCACCATGTATGGATGTGAGACCTGAACAGTGAAGAAAATGGATAAGAGGAAAATCAATACATTTGAGATGTGCTGGAGAAGAGTGCTGAGGATACTGTGGATGGCCAAAAAGGACAAATGAGCCCCAGAACAGATCAAGTCAGAACTCTCTCTGGAAGTCAAGATGATCAAACTGAAGCTGTTCAAGATACTTGGGCTATGGCCACATTATGAGAAGGCCTGATTCACTAGAAAAGACAATGATGGTAAGAAAGGTGGAGGGAAGCAGAAAGAGAGGAAGACCACACACTAGATGGATAGACACACTAGAGGGATAGATAGGGAGGCCAAGGGAATGAATTTACAGGACCTAAGCAGAACAGTGGAGAATAGGGGATCTTAGAGATGTCTCATCCACAGGATTGCCATGAGTTGGGGTCAACTGGAAGGCAATTAACAACAAAAACCAACAACATTCATAGGGTTCAACACTCTTGTACTTTGCCCCCACTCATTGTTGCCACATAGAATTAACCTTTGGGAAAGCAAAGAGTGCAAACTCTGTTAATAGCAAATGTAGTGGCTAGTCTACATGTAAGTGCATTATGTGAATTGCTGTGGATTTTTGCATATTTGCATCAGTGTTTCATTGTCTTTACCTTCCTGTGCAAATTCGCATCTATTCACACTGCCCCTGCCAAAAATGTGCAGCCATCCAAATCCTAGTGAAGCAAACAGACATTTGAGAATGTGCGTCCATGTGGGTACTCATGGATTCTCCCGTAAAAACCATGAAGCTTTTCTCTGTGGTTCTGGTTAGTGATTATTTCTAAGTAGCCTATACATCTATGGAAAATCTACTGAAGTGCTGAAGTGAAAAGATCAGCACATAAAGCATAAATGATAAAGAGTAATTAATTTGTTTGTCGGACTAGAACTCTGGATACCAGGATTTGATTCCCAGCTCGGCTATGAAACCCACAGGGTGACTTTGGGCAAGTCACATGTTCTCAGCCTCAGGGGAGGACTAGGGAAAACCTGCTCTGAAGAAATATGGCCAAGAAAACCCCATCAAGTTTCTCACAGGGGAAATCCCATGCAAAGACCGGATTTAAAAGATGGAAAAAGCACGCAAAAGTGGGTTGATTTTCACACACAACATTGTTAAATGGGTGTTAACCCGAACAGAAAATAGACAAAAGCCACTCCTTTTTACTTTCGGGATTTTCCAAAAGTAAAAAAGGAGTGGCTTTTGTCTACTTTCCATCTACTTTCCATTCAGGTTAATACCACTTTAACAATGGCGTTGTGCGAAAATCAATCTGTTTTTGCAGGTTTTTTTCCTGATTTAAACCCCCATTGCTGCACGGGATTTCCCCTGTGTGATAGATTCGCCTTAGGGTTTCCATAAGTTGGAAATGACTTGGAGGTATACAACAACAACAATATCAACAATAGCAAGAATTTGTGTGGGTAGGAAAATCCTTTGATCTAGACACAGGAATATGACCAAAGCAGGACAGGGTCGCATTCCCCAGAATGATCACATGCAATGCACAGCTCCAAGTAGATGCATTTATCAAAGGGGAACTGCCAATGTGAGCCTCTTAGTCATGTTTAGAATGGAGGACATTTTGGAATTCCTCCTGGACAGGAGGTTGGAATGTAGGACAGATCCTGAAAAAGGTGGATGTCTGGCTATTCTGCTCTGTGTGGGCATGAGGGAAGGCCTTCTTAGCTTTGGCACCCTGGTTGTGAATTGCTCTCAATTTGGAGACCCAATTGGCACCAAAATATCAAAGTGATATTGACTATAATCCACAAAAGCTGATGCTGAAATTAATATGTTACTCTCAAAGGTGTCAACAAGACAACTTTTAGAATTTTTTAAATTGAAAATAAAATTTTTATAAAGATATATAAAATTTAAAAATGAATTTAAAACACCTGTCTCTATTTCATATTCACATGGGCAGATATCCTTCACACTGACTTTTACTTTGTTCACTCCTGTTTTGAGTCTCTGTATACTTTGGAACATGTGTATTTTTGTTGTTCTCCTAAGCACTGAATGTAAGTTCTCTTTGGAACAAATGGAACTTTCTTCCAAGTAAATATGAATCAGAAGACCAAGGTCATATGTTCAGGGCCTGGGTGTGTCAGAATAAACACTACAACTTAGTGCAATAGCCAAAGCAAAGGCCTCATTTAACCTCTATCTTTGTCTTCTCAAGCTTTTGTTGTTATTCTTATTTTAAGAACTTGTGGATGCAGTCTTTTTTCCTTCAAGGAAATATCACCCTCTTGTGGCGCACCAGAGCAACAACTCAGAACAAGGTGTTTTGTATACTATACAGTATATGTATATTATATATATTTTTTAACAGTGATCACCAGCATAAAGATATTTTCAGTAATTTACTTGAAGGAGCCAGCATGATGAGAGTGCCAGTGTGGTGTAGTGGTTTGAGTGGTTTGAGACACTGGAGACTAGGGTTTGATCCCCAGCTCGGCCATGAAACTACATTGTCGTGTGACCTTGGGCAGGTTGCATGCTTCTAGCCTCAGGGAAAGGCAATGGCAAACCTCCTCTGAACAGATCTTGCCAAGAAATCCCCATGACAGGGTCACCTTAAGGTCACCATAAGTCAAAAATGACTTGGAGGTGCACAGCAACAACAACAACAACAATAGCCAACATGGTATCATGGTTTGAGCATTGGACTATGACTCTTGAGACCAGGGTTCAAGTCCTTGCTCAGTCATGGAAACCCGCTGGGTGATTTTGGGCAAGTCATATTCTCTCTGTCTCAGAGGAAAGCAAAAAAAAAAAAAAAAAAAAAAAAAAAAAAAAAAAAATCCCTTTCCTGAACAAATCTTACTAAGAAGACCCCATGACAGGATTGCCTTAGGGTCACTATAAGTCAGAAATGAGTTGAAGACACACATGCTCCACAACAAATTCTAGTACTTTTCTTTCTTTCTTGAAATGGATAATGAAGTGCCTGTTGCTAATTGCCATCAGGTAATCTTCCACCCAGGGCAACACTATGAATGAGAGACCTCTGAGTCTCCCTCTTATCAGTAGTCCAGCTCAGGTCTTGCAGACTCTGGGCCGTGGTTTCCTTGATTGAGTCTATCCATATGCAATGTGGTCTTCCCTTTTCCCCACTATGTTATATATACTTTTCCTACTATTTACTTATATAAAATGACAAAATCAAGGTTTGCTTATTGGAATTAATATTCTTTAAAAAAATATTTTCAGGCCATGGTTGCCTGACTCAGTGGATCAGGAGAGATATTGTTCAGCTCTTAAGAATCTGGAGGTTCCTGGGAGTTGTTTCCCAAAAGAGCAACGTCCACAAACTTTGAGCTTCTTCCTTGGACTTTTAAACATGGACATGATGCACTGGGAAAAGCCCAACTAAAGTATCTTGTAAGTGTGACTAACACTTTTTATGGGATTGTCTGCTGACTTATGGTGACCTCATTAATTTCATAGGGTTTTCTTAGGCAAGGAATACTCAAGAGATGATCTTGCCAGTTCCTTCCTCTGAAATAAAGCCTCCTGCATTGTTGTTTGAAGACAGTTTTGAATGGAGGAAAGCTAACAAGCCAAAGCTTAAGTCAGATGAGACATAAATTCTGTGGGTGAGAAAATCCAGTGATCTAAATGCAGGTGTATGACCAAAGCAGAGGATGGCTGCATGGCCGAGAACAACCATTTGCACAGTTCCAGGCATTTCCCAGACTTGGTACTATCAGCAGAGATGCAGACAGTGTGAAAGTTTAGAAGTACTTTTTATCAGCTTGGGCTCCTTTGCCAGCTCTGCCCTTATCTGGAGAAAGCAGACCTTCTTGCCACACAGACATCTGTGACAAATTATTCCTTAGTTTGGGGTTTCTCTCAAAATATGTTTCTGTATGTCTGTTTATTAATCACCCTCCTCTTTTTCAAGCCTAAAGACGGAATACAGTCAGCTCTCCATATCCATGTTTCTTTTATTCATGGATTTAAGAATCAGCAGCATGAAAATGTTTTTTAAAAATATAAATTCCAATAAGCAAACCTTGATTTTGCCTTTTTATTTAAGATACTCTATTTTACTATGCCATTGCATTTAATAAGACTTGCACATCCACAGATTTTGCTATCTACAGGCTGTCCTGGTACCAAACTCCAGCATATACCAAGGCCCCACTGTATAATTTCTAAATCTATTAAAATTCCAATGTCACTGCTACAAGTAAAGTGAATTTCATTATTGGTATATGGGAACATAGCAGTGGTTTAGGTAGGGTTTACTCTGAGATCTGAGATGTATCTACACTGCACAGTTTATAACAATTTCATGGCCCCATTCCTGGCCCCATTCTACAGAGTTCTGGGATTTTTAGTTTAGTGGGAAACTGCCTTGTGCATTCTCTTGAACTAAATGACTGGAGTTCTCTGGCAAAGTATCCCGAACATTTTCTTAATTAGTAGAAAATGGTCAATGCATTTAGTTATTAACAAACTCGAAAATCTTCTTCAATTAGAAAGTGGGTGGTGGGATATTAAGTTTATATTGAAGTGCCACTGAAATGTAGATTAAATACCTATATTAAAAGTGTTACCTGAATGAAAGTGAAAAATGCCATGCATGATTTTACTCCCACCCGACCCTCCTGAGGATAGGCATCAATTTCTGAAAACTCCATTTCTCATCTACCCCACCAGAAACCCTTCTCTTGCTTTCCCTTTTTCTTATCCTTACCATCTCACCTCTTTATCCTACCCTTTTTAGCTTACTGGCATCTGCATGGATCCCAGCCCATATTAACAGCTTCAAAACACAGTTTTCTAAGACAGATGAAGAGCCTCTATGCAAGATCCAGAACAAATGAGCTATAGTAAGTATTTTAAATCTTGTGATTTAAGCTTTGTAATTCCCCAACCCTGAGGGGTTAAGAAAAAGCAGGAATTCATAGCCATGTTAGTCTGCATCAGTATTCATAATTCAGATGAGGCCAGACCAGTACAGAATATAGTGGGACTTTCACTTCCCTCAACTTGGAAACTATAGGGCTGAACAGACCGCCCCTAAGAGGCGTCCTGCAGCTACCCCTTTCAGTGCTGGATCAGGGCATCAGCAAGTACATGCTGCGGCCCCAATTTTGCCTTTCTGCAGTGCAAAAAGAAGCTACAAAAGGTAACTCCTTTTTGTGCCGTGGAAAGGGCGCCATTGCTGCTAGCAATGTGGCTTTTCGGAGCTCATTTGGTGCTGCGCCATCTGGGCACAGCGGCAGAGGAGCATTGTGATGCTGTCCACTATGTGATGGGGCACAGAGCATCATGCCAGAATGCGGGTGGAATTGGGTGTGCGTCATGCAGATGCCATGCCCCTACTCTGCCCCGATGCTGGCCTTTATGGCCTGTCTGTTTAGGCTCAAAGTTTGCATTGTTGTTATTGTTCTTGTCGTTGCCTTCAAGTCACGTCCAATTTATGGTGACCCTAAGATAAAACACCTATCGTGGGATTTTCTTGGCAAGTTTCTTCAGAGGAGGTTTGCCATTGCCTCTGAAGCTGAGTGAGTGTGATTTGCCCAAAAACATTCAGTGGGTTTACATGTTTCTATTAATGCAAGCTAAAAAGGTACATTTGCCTTCTGATGGAAACAGGAAAATTAGCTGATCCCCCCCCCCCCATACTCTAACTTTAAAAACAATTTTATCATGCCTTTTAAACACTATTTTGGGAGATATATGCTAATCCTCCAGTCTACTTTTTCTATAATTTATAATCCATGGATTCCTTATCACGTCACTCTCCTAATTTCATGGCTGTTTGTCAGATGGCTTTATTGGCACTAGAAGGGACCTGGTTTGCCATCTCCCATCCTACTATCTCCTCTTCAATCAGGATGGCTACAAACATCTCTTATGGCTAGTATTTCTTTATGGCCTTCTCCCTTGTGCCACTGTTATCAAGCTAGAAGGTCAGTTCACAAGGTGTCTGTTCTTTGTTCAGTGGAACTCAGTGTGTTGGTTTTTGGAATGAAACATCTCTTATTTGATGCAAGATGTCTCTTTATTGTTGATATTAATTTTATTAATACCATTCCCTGAAAATTCGAATTCATGGCAGCTTGAGATTGTTGTAGTTATGTACCTTCAAGTACTTGTTTTCAGTTTATGGTGACCCTAGGACATACTGTACCTGTTGCATAGTTTTCTTGGCAAGATTGTTCAGAGGGAGGTGGATCCCTTTCATTTATTCCTATTATGCCCTCTTAGGAGCAAAGGAGCACGACCGCCATATTTTTATTTTTGGAATACTTGTATTTGCATATGTGTACATAATGAGATAGCTTAGAGATGGGGTCCAAAACTAAGCCCAGAATTCATTTATATTTCTTATACACTTGATACACATATTCTGACATTAATTTTATACAATATTTTAAAAATAATTTAGTGCTTGTGTACACTGAACCATCTAAAAGCAAACCATCTCAGCCACCCATGACAAAAGTTTTGGTTTTTGGAATATTTTGGATTTTGGAATTCCAGATAAGGGAGACTGAATCTCTGGAAATTTCCTCTGTTGTTAAAGGTACAGGAGCCTTCTTCACTTTTCAGTCTAGACCCATGAAAATTATGGTGGAATCATAATGCTATATTTGGGCCTATACAGACAGGCGGCTTCACGCTGCCCATTTTTGCCGCAGAAGGAGGCCACAGCAACCACATGCTGCAGTCTCCAGAGCGAGCAAAAAGAACCCGCTTCTGGGCGAGTTGTTTTTGCGTTCCAGCAGGTACATCATAGGTGCACTTCTGCACCATTATGACGCCCTTGTGCGTAGTGCTGTTTTGGTGCTGCGCCACACGAACATCATTATGGTGTACACTGTGTGGACAGGCACGCACCATAATGGCAGCCGGGTGGTGGAACTAGGGCTTGGAGCATGTGAACACTCAGCCCTAGTTCAGCCATAGTACATGTGGAGGCTGGCACAAAGTGCCGGTCTGTATTGCCCCTTTGTGTGCTGCAAAAGTGCCTCAGGTCTCTTTCGAGGCCAAAACGCATCAGCAATCCCTCCAAAATATAGCAAAATTGTGTCCTCCACCAGGTGTGAGAGGCTTTTTTCATTTAAAATAGGAGTCAACAAAGGAGTCGATTCTTTGGATTCTGAGGGACTGCAACCCTCATTCCTTATCTTTAGGACTCTAGTGAGTTTATTACACAAAGGAGATTGGGAGTTTATCCTGTGAATATCCTGGAAAAATCATGTAATTATGTGAAACAATTTCACACAATGTTGCACAAAACCCGTCATTGAAGTGGTCACAAAGAAGCATTACTTTCGGGATTTCATTGACAATGCATTTCCGATATCACTTTATTTGCACATTTGCATGTGATAATCATTTGTACAATTACTCACCATTTTTGCTTTAGTTGCAGAATGCTTTAAATGCACTTTAATCTCTCTTTAATGCTGAAATTAGTCCCAGAGTGATAATCTCCTAGGACTTGAGGTCCAACAAAATTTGGATGGTCACATGGGTATAATCATCCCAAATTATATTTTCTAAGGAAGGTGTATTTGTCCGTGTGAACAAATTGCCTACTTCTGATACAAATGTTTCAGTATGCAATACTCTCCAACTATCACAATTTGTCAGTGACAGTCCAGATTAATTCTCTAGCCTCCCACTTTTACAGCTGTGTTTAAATTCCCCAATTTCTGTCTCTTTATTTCACTATATCACATATCCTCAGCTCAATTCAGTTGATTCAGCCTGAGTTCAAAGTGCAAAAGTAATGTGCACTCAACAAAATTAGCAGCCGGGAGAGAAGAGGAAGGGGCAGGCTCTTGCCCTTCCCAAGCAGGCTCAGGAAAAAGCAAACTGCTGCAGCTTCTCGTAGCTTGTCTATTCTTCATTACTAACTTTTTTTCATTTTGACCACACTCTGATATTGCATGTTCACATATAGCCTAGTGAAATTCCATCTGTGAAATTTTGGAGGACATGGAACTGGTTTATTTTAGCTTGAGTTTTTACAACTAATTTCCTCATCTTCCTTCTGATGATAGGATGGTACACTCAGTATGGTGGCAACCACCCCAGAGATGTTGATGGAGTTGCTCAGGGAAGCAGCTGGTTACCATAGTGACCCTGTGCCACATCACTTCTTTGCAAAACACCAAGCGGAAAAGAGAGAGAGAACCTTCCTTGCATTTTGTGGCTAAATAGACAACACTGTTTTGGGTAGAGAAATATTTGAGCACCTGCTTGTGCAAGAAAAGAGAAAGCAGCTGCAAAGGCCTCTTTTTCACCTACCACTGAATCTCACATCCTTTGTGCACTTGAAGAGCGGAGATGCGTCTGTGTAAGGAGAGACTTGTCATGCTGAATCATTTAAAAAGCAACACAAAACCCCTAGTAGTGTTAGTTGGTTTTTTTGGACACACACAAAACAAGATTGTTTGTTCCATTTCTAAAGCAAGCTTGCTTCATTTACTGTGGTGGTGACTGTCAAAAGATCAAGCCAACTTAAGCAAACCTGATTTGATTTCTTGTGTGAAATGTTCAGTGTTACCTGGTTACTCAGAAGTAAGTCCCCCTGTGTTCAATCAACCTTCCTCCTTCAACACATTCATAGGATAGGGAAAGGTATTGTGTGGCTTTTCAGGTATGGATGGATTGCTAGTCCCAGCAGTTTTAGCTCGCATAACCAATGGTGTCCAAACCTGGGAGCTGCAGTTTAGTGACATTTGGTGGGATACACATTTCCCATCCCTAGCAACTCACTACTGAATGAGCAGGGACATATTTCCAGGTAAACATGTTTGGAAATGATTGTACCATTAGCTGAGGAATTCAATAATCCTATAATCCTATATAGGTCTCTGTTCAAATGTAACCCTATTGAGCTGAATGGGACCTACTAATTGGCTAACACATTGTAAACCACCGAGAGAGTGCTTAGCATTATAAATGGATACAGAAATGTAAGCGCTATTGCTACTCCAAAGTTAAGTGTACATATGGGAGGGGGATCTTTTGTAATCCCAGGGCCTGATTTGATAATACATAAGTTTCTCAGAGCATCATGTCAATGGTGGGTGTGACCAAAAACAGTATGATGCAACAGATAAAAAAAGCCAATGTGATTTTAGGCTGCATCAATGGACATACAGTGTCTAGATTGAGGGAAGTAATAGTGCCACTCTATTCTGCTTTGGTCAGGCCTTATAGAATAGAATATTGTATCCAGTTCTGAGCACTACAATTCAAGAAGGATATTGACAAGCTGGAGTGTGTCCATAAAATGGTGACCAAAATGATGAAAGGTCTGGAAACCATGCCCTATGAGGAACGGTTTAGGGAGCTGGGTATTTTGGCCTGGAGAAGGGAAGATTATGTAATAGTCCTGTTTAAATATTTGAAGGGATGTCATATTGAGGATGGAACAAGTTTGTTTTCTGCAGCTTCAGATACTAGGACCCAGAGCAGTGGATTCAAGATACAGGAAAAGAGATTACATCTCAACCGTAGGAAGAACTTTCTGATAGTAAGAGCTGTTCAATAGTGGAACACACTCCCTGGGAGTGTGGTGGAATCTCCTTCTTTGGATGTTTTTAAACAGAGGCTGGATGGCCATCTGTTGGGGCCGGGGTGCTTTGGTTGTGATTTCCTGCATGGCAGGGGGTTGGAATAGATGGCCCTTGGGGTCTCTTCCAACTCTATGATTTTATGGTTCTGTATTCAAGTTGTAAGGAATATTATCTGGGAGCCATCTAACCATTGTGTGCTTCAGAGAGTTGCCCTGTTTGCACAATGGAAGAGAAAAAGACAATAGAAATATGTTGATTTGATCATGCCTGCTTTTTCATAGAATCATAGAGTTGGATGAGACCACAAGGGCCATCCAATCCAACACCATTCTGCCATGCAGGCATACATAGACTCCAGCAGACTCCAAGGGAGTGCATTCCACTGTCAAGAACTGTTCCATTGTTCCTCCTGAGGTTGAGATGGAATCTCTTTTCCTCTAGCTTGAATCCACTGCTTCAGGTCCTAGCGGATTATCACACAGAGGCAATTAATGTTGGTAAAATATTGGCAAAAGGTTGCTGTAGCATGGAAGTGTGATAGCATGCCACACTTCTAAAACATCATTGAGGTGTCCTGCTTCTTTCCCATTGATGAAGTGTTTTCAGAACAGCCATTTTTTGAATAATGGAGTCTTCCATTATTAAAAAAATAGCTGCTCTGCGAATGCTTCATCGACAGGAGATAATAATAATAATAATAGTAATAATAATTTATTTATAGCCTGCTCCTCTGTGCAGACAATCAGAGCAGGGTACAACAAGTTAAAAAACACAAGTTAAAACAATACCAATTACCCACTACCAACCTCCCACCCCTTAAAATTACATTAAATCTGTAATAAATTAAAACCACACAGACAGTTAAAAACACATTACTTATCATGAAGGTAGCCCTTCCTTGAGTGGCGTTGACATTAAATTAGGGGTCAAAAAAGATCATAAACCTGGTTTCGGAGCCGGGGAATTAAGGAGTTTCAAGGAAGGCCTGCTGGAAGAGATGCGTCTTTAAAGCTTTTTTGAAGCAGTCTATAGATGTCATAAGACGCATCTCATCTGGCAGGCTGTTCCAAAGCTTGGGAGCGATAGCAGAGAAAGCCATCTGGGAGGTCTGCAACAGCCTGGTCTTCATGGGCTGCAGCAGGTTCCTCCCAGAGGACCGAAGTGTGCGGAGGAGGGGTTCATACGGGGACAGGCAGTCCCTGAGATAAGATGGACCCAAGCCATGTAGGGCTTTAAAGGTCAAAACCAACACCTTGTACTGTGCCTGGAAACTAATCGGCAGCCAGTGGAGAGATTTAAGCACTGGTGTTATGTGCTCCAGATGTTCCAGTGACAAGCCTGGCTGCCATGTTTTGAATCAGCTGAAGTTTCCGGGTTAAGTGCAAGGATAGCCCCATGTAGAGCACATTACAGAAATCCAAACATGAGGTTACCAGAGCATGTACCAAAGATTCCAGGTCCTTCATGTCCAGGAAAGGGCGCAGCTGGCGTATCAGCCGAAGCTGATAACAGGCACTCTTGACTGTCACTTTCACCTGACTGGTCATGTGAAGCGATGAGTCCAGAAGTACCTCCAGGCTGCGAACAGAGTCCTTTGAGGAGAGTGTGACTCCATCAAGGACTGGGAGTTGTATTCCCAGACCTGGTTTTGGGCGTGTAACTGATAGTACCTCCATTTTGTCTGGATTTAGTTTAGAGAAGCAGGACACCTCAATGATGTTTTAGAAGCATGATGCGCTATCATACCTTCACACTTCAGGAACACTCCAGGAACCTTTTGCCCATGGTAAGGCTCCGTGGATAAGCTCCCTAGTCTCTGAAGCTGCAGAAAACAAACTTGCTCCATCCTCAATATGACATCCCTTCAAATATTTAAACAGGACTATTACATAACCTTATCTTTTCCAGGCTAAACATACCAAGCTCCCTATGTCGCTCTTCATAGGGCATGGTTTCCAGACCTTTCATCATTTTGGTCACCCTCCTCTGGACACGCTCCAGCTTTTCGATATTCATGTTGAATTGTGGTGCCCAGAACTGGATAAAAGATTCCAGGTGATGCCTGACAACAGCAGAAGAGTGTGGCACTATTACTTCCCTTCATCTAGAGACACTGTACTTCTATTGATGCAGCCTAGAATCAGATTGGCTTTTTAAGCTGGTGCATCATACTGTTCATGCTTGTTCAACTTGTGGTCTGCTAAGACTCCTAGATTGCTTTCACATGTTATCTTGTTCAGCCATGTACCCCCTATCTTATATCTTCTGCCTGAAGACTTTATTGCATGGGGAAAAGCAGAGGTTTAAACTAATATTGTCCTGTGAAAATCATGAGATCGCAATGAAGATTTTCACATGATGTCAGGATTAAAGAGGACTTAACCTGGCAATAAACAGGTAATAACCAGCAATAAATCATTCATGGGGAAATCCTGTGATTGATTTGTTGCTAGCTATTACCTGTTTATTGCCAGCATAAGTCGTCTTTAATCGTGATGCATGTGAAAATCTTCACTGCGATCATGCAATTTTCATGGGATAATGTTAGTTTAAACTCCTGCTTTCCCCCCTATTTCCCCCATCTGATAAAGTCTTACGTACAGTACCTTACATTTTTCTGTGTTAAAATATAACACATTACCATAAAGTCATAGAGTTTGGGGGACCTATGGAGCATCAGGGTGAACCCCCTGCTCAGTGTAAGATTTCCAGCTAAAGTATCCCCAGCAGGTAGCTGTCTAGACTGTTTTTGAAGATAGACAAAGGAGACCTCACCATCTCTCTAGGAAACTGATTCCATTGCTGAACTGCTTTTACTGTCAAGAAGTTCATTCTAAAGTTAAATCAAAATATACTGTGCACAGGGCAGCTATAGTCTTAAAGCAAGGGTGGGCAAATGTGTGAGGGTGAAAAGGATCATTTCCCCCCTGGAAACCATCATGTGGGCACTGGATTAGATAATTTGCTCTATTACGTGGGCACTCCATATGCACAGCCTATTCCTGGAATCTTCCCTGGAAGAATCTTCCTGGAATCTTCCCTGGAATCTTCCCTGGAAGAAGAGGGTTCTTCTAGCATTTTTCCAGGGAAGATTTAAGGGCATATATAAAATGTGTTGTAAAGACGGGAAAGCATTTCGCATATTGGATGGGATAGTTTTATTCTGGCTCAACGTAACTTCAGTAAATGTAACATGACAATGTTTTTGTGATAACTGTACTTTAGTATTATTGCATGGTTTTGTCATTTGTAATAGTTTGAAATGGTCAGCAGACAAATTCAATAAATTAACCGAATCCAATCTTAAAAGACAAAACTGAGGAAGAGGAATGAATTATTTTTCAAACATGATAATAAAGAAAAGGATCTAATTACTTTAAAAAACCCTCTACAGTTCTGAGTATAAATATATTGTTGAGTATTCCTTGTCTCTATGCTTTCTTTGCTGTCTTCGCCCCTGCATTATTAGAGAGTTTGAACATTTTCTTAATGGCTACAGCTTACTCACAATGCTTCAGGGTCCATGCTGGAGAATGGCACATTCTACGCTGGGCTGCTGTTTAAAATACTCTTCCGAAATAACAAGGTAATTTGACATTATTAAATATAGCATCCAGCTGGCTCTAGATTTCCTGGCTGTCATTTTTGACTCAAGATTTATTTTTAAACCCCTGACTTCAGTTCGAGAGTGTCAGCAGACTGTAGAGATTTATTTATTAATTTTTATAATTAATGTTAACATGCACAATCTAATTTACAATGAAAATAGCATACATACAGAAGAGGAAAAGACAGAAAAAGACAAATAACTAATAAACAATAGGACTCTGACCCCTCTCCAATCTTGACTGTAATGAGAAAAAAAATTAAAGAAAAATATTATTCTTCAATTACAGATCCAACTAATACTACTAAAATTATTAAAAAACACAACCACAGATTATTACATTGTTAGATTTCATATTGTTCAAAAAATAAAAATAAAAATCCACAGATGGTTTCCAGTCTTTGAAAAAGTCTTCAATTGGCTTACCATTTAAAACCTATGTTAATTTTGACTATTTGATTTAATTCACTAATCTTCATTCATTTTTCCATACTTGGTGTTTTAGTCTGTTTCCAAGTTTAAGCAAACAATATTCTTTCTGCTGTTATCATATACTAAAGAAGTAATCCATATTTAGTCACCAGTTTTTTATCCACAATACCCAACAAAATATTTCTGGTAACATATTTAATTGGGGGGAGGGGGAGGGTTAACATATAAACCTTAAAAGAGTAACATTTCATCTATTTACAAGCCCACTGCATATGGAAAAAGAAGCCCCCCTTACCTTGAAATTCCAAAATATTGATTTGAAACATTCTGGGATACTTTTGACAGCTTATTTGGAGTTACAGTAGATACTATCTATATATCATCTTATACAGATTTCCTTTTAAATCACTGCACAATGTAAGTTTTTTTTATCTTTAGACTACATTCCTACCTATGCATGCATATGATGATGATGTCCAAAATGTTTGCTGGACTACAGCTCCCAGTATCTCCAGCCAGCACAACTGGCTTTTTAAAGTTGTGATAAGGGCCTTTGGGAGCAGAAGCTGTAAAATAACTCTGCTCATTTTTGGAAGTGCAGATGCAGTTTGAAAGACGACTGTCTCCCTCAAAGATGTCTGGTGGTGTTTTGCTCCCACAGGCTTGCATATATATTTCTGTAAATAAACATACAATATATATAAAATGGCATATGTCCCCAGTGTTCATTCCTCCCCGAAAGCAGATGCCATAGCAGCTGCCTCACACTCCCTTGTGCATGCCGGAGAAAAGAATAATATTTAAGGCTGTCTTCTTAATAAGGTTTGGGGTGGCCTAGAAATGCACCATAGTTTCAGAAAGGTTTGACGTGAGCACTTCCGCTTTAAACCCTTGGGTTTACTCTCACATCAGAGAGTAAAAACTAGTCCAGATGAAACTAGTGAGCTATATCTTAGGCATGCTGTCTACTATTTATAGCACCGCCAAGGCTGTCATGCTGGGTTTCATTGTTAAAATAAGAGGAATGACTTGGTGGAGCTGATTCAGCATTCACCTTCTGTCACAGACCATGTGCGTGTTCAAATGTTGGTTGTGGTCAGTTTCCTTAGCGCAGGAGTCACCACATCTTCATGCTTTCCAGATCTGTGTATCTTAGAGGTGTGCATTCATGCATGCAAACAGATCCATACTAGGAGAGAAGCCTTGATCGTTACTGTGTGTCATGATCCAGATGTGTCTCTGATCAAAAACTATTTCATGAGCTAGACAGACTAAGGCAGAACAGACATTTTCCATTGCAAGTCCAGATAAAGGACTGTATGACCCCATATGGTAGTGGCCAAAATACCCTAAAGGCACCACATCCCATCTGATCTTGAAAGCTGATCAGGAGACTGCCAGGTGCTGTAGGTTCTATTTCAGAGGATGGAAATGGCAATTTCACCTCTGAGTATTCCTTGCCTAAGAAAACCCTACGGAATTGATGGGGTCTCCAAAAGTCAACAGTCAACTTGAAGGCACACACACATGATCCCATATGAGCTTGTCTGTCTTTTGAGATCTTTTGGGGAGGCCCTTCTCTCTGTCCCACCCCTCTCACAGGTAAAGTTGCTGGAAATATGGGAGAGGACTTTCTTGGTGGCTGCTCCCAGGCTCTGATACTTCTTGCCCAGACAGGTTAGACTGGTATCTTTCTAAATATTCTTCTGTATTCCCTCAGGCCTTTGAGAACTGAATTATTTTTAAAAAATTATTCAGGTGGAAACAGGCCTTGTATAACATCATGTGCTTTTAAAATACTGTTTATATTTTAAAGATGTTTTAATTGTTGTCAAAGGTGCTTCTTCTTCATGGTCTCTGTGCCTCACACAATAGGGTTTGCGCCTGTGCAGATACTCCATCCGGAATGCTGAAAAGCTGAGCAGACGCAAGGGGCCCGTCTGGGCCAAAACCCTCGAAAAAGAGTCCAACGAAGTCCAAAAGGCAGCTCAAGGAGGACATCAAGGGAGAAAAATAATAAATAAAAAAAGAGCACTCGAAAGGAGATGTTTCTCTTGCGGCGGACGTAAGGAGAACTGAAGGAGGAGCTAGATTGGCGGGATTGGGCATGCTCAGGGAATGGGAAGGGTGGGGCTTTTGCCAATCTGCTCAGCTTTTCAGCATTCCGGATGGAGTATCTGCGCAGGTGCAAACCCCTATTGTGTGAGGGCACAGATGACCACTCGAAGAAACACGGTTACAGGTAAGCAACTTGTACTTTTTTGTTTATATTTTGTGTGTGGTGAATTTTTAGTAATGTGTTTTAACTTGCCCAATAAAATCCTGTAAAATTAATGAGGTTGCCATTCATGGGGTTGTATCTTCCTACATGGCAGGGGGTTGGACTGGATGGTCCTTGTGGTTTCTTCCAGCTCTATAGTTCTATGATAAGTTGACAGGTGATTTGAAGGCGCACGCACGCACACTGTTCCTTCTAAGTCAGATGTGTTCCAGGAGATTCTAATGGTTGAAGACATCTCTGTTCCTTTTGTTATTGATTTCATGATCTAGCAGACATCACGAACTGAGGTTTTGCATCATTAATGATTTGGATTATGCCCAAGAACAAAGGAATCCAGGAGGCATCACTGGATAATATGACATGCTTTCAAGTAATGTCAATTTTTGTAACTAAAATCCTAGTTAATATTAGAAATTTAGAAAATTACAGGGATGCTGAGAGGAAATTTAAAAAGAGGAGAAATATTGATTCTTACTGGACAACACACCGAATAACAGAGAAAGATTATTGAGGAAATGAATTATCATCACTGACATCATCATATTTGTTTATATCATCCCTGCCCCATAATTGAGACTTCACAGTATACAGAAAATACAACAATACAACTAGACAAAAGAATGGAAATGTGTAGTGTTGCTTCAAAAGGTCACATATTTAACTCAAGAATACTATTTCCTAGAGAACATGACAATATTCGATGCTCCCCAAACTTTGCATGAGCTGTCCAAGGTGTCAGACCTGATCTCCCAAACAGCACTTTATACTTAGTACCTCTGTACTTTCAACTCATATTGCAGCACTGGAAGAAAGCCAAGGACAAAGGAGGAATGTAAGAGGATGAGGAGGGAAACCGGGATTTTGTAAAAGCAACTGAAAAGGTGGGATAACTGGAGATTCATTGGGACAGTCCCTGCCAAACTGGGACAGTTGGCAGGTATGGAACAGTCAAGAATACAGGTGTTTGCACAAACCCATCCAGGTTCTTCTCAGTATCCTCAGGAATGGTAGGTTAGGGATGGGCAACATGATGGAGGATGATGATGATGATATGATGATGATCTTGTTGATCTTGCCTTTCTACCTGACTAAAATGCAGCCCTGCTCATTTCTGTGGTCCACAGAAGCCTCCTCTGCATCTCAATCAAATGAATGTTGCTAGTATTCACACTAACCAACTATAGCACTATGTGTGCACTTTTAACTGTAATGATTGCATTGTAGGAATCCTGGGGTTTGTGGTTTGGTGAGGCGCTAGAGCTCTCTGGCTGAGAATTGTAAATGCCCCTTCTTAAGCTGCAAATCCTCAGATTCCATAGGATGAAACCATGCCAGTTAAAGTGGAATCATAGCAATGTCATTGTGTAATATGAAAGCCCCACTCCTTGTTGAAGGATGCAAAAGACGGTGTAGTGAGCTGGGCCTCTGCCACCGGGCATCATTTATTGGCATCATAGCCAAATGTCCAGTAACATAGCTGTCCAGTAACATGAAAGACTGGGACATCAATAAGTATCCACTATTATAACAAACAATATGTAGAATGCCATCCAAAGAATTCATCAACCTCTCTCCTATGTATCAGAACATTCTTTGGATGGCACTTATTCCACATATTGTTTGTTATAATAGTGGATACTTATTGATATCCTAGCCACTGAAGGAGACCACAGGTTGAAACACGTCTGGCTGGTGATCATTCGAGACTGAATTCACAGAACTTCTGCTGAGAGATATACATTGGAGTACTTATCTGGGACTATCAAGCCTTTGGCATAGGGTTTCTCCTCTCAGGACTTGTATAATTACAAAAAATGATTATTAATTTTAAGGCACACTGTAGTTGCATCTTTAAAGTGTGCATTTTAGGTTGTTTATGTAAGACAAAGTTTGCATGATATACCTTTGTTTTTAATGTAAATTGAATATCTAACAAACATTGTTGATATCCTTGTTATAGAATATATTACTTTTACCATTAGCTAGCTTCTTTCCTTTTCCCTGTTTATACCCGATTAGGTACAATACTCTTTTTTGTTGTTATCAGTGTTTGGCATCAAAAGAAACCCTGGGAGAGGCCTAGAACTACAAACACAATTGTGGCTCAAGACAGTAGGACTCTGAGATCAAGATTGCATGTGGCATGCTTAAGGTTTAGAAAACTGATACATATTCAATTAACAAAAAATTAATTCACAAATATCTGATGGAGTAGATCTTCCCATATGAGGGTTGCCATTTGTCCTGGAATATCTGGAAAATCCCGGATTGAAGGGAATAAAATTGCTGCTTAGAAGTCACCCTTTCTTCACACCAGGTGGGGGGTGGAAGAACTCTTAACTTGGAACTGGCATTGAGGTAGAAAAAGTGCAACGATTAATGTGTTGAAATTGCATAACATTTGACAGCTGATTGCGGGGGGGGGGGGGGGAGAGCCTTGCCTAATGGCCTGTATTGCCTATATTGTTTTTCTTTCTAATGGTCATGCTTTTAACTGATCTTAATACTATTGATTGTTTTATTGTATTTTTAACTTTTGTATGCTGCAGATTTTTAATTGCATCCGTTTATACTTTTGTAGGCTTCCTTGAAGCCCAGACTGGAAAAAAAAGTAGGGATGATGATGTGATGATGGTAGTTGAATAATATGAAGCCACTGTTTAGAAAACAGAGACAATGGCTAAATCCTCACTGCAGAAATAAACCAGTTTGACACCACTTTAACTGCCAAGGCTCAGTGCTATGGAATTCCAGAGCTATGGAATTGTAGTTTGTTGTGGCACCAGAGCTTTCCGACAGCTGCAAGGACATAACATGAGCAGTAATAATCACAATGTTATGTTGTGTGCCTTCAGGTTATTTCTGACTTATGGCAACCCCAAGGCAAACATACCATAGGGTTTCAGTGGCAAGATTTCTTCAGACAGGGTTTGCCTTTGAGGCTGAGAGAGTGTGAACTGACCAAGGTCACCTAGTGGGTTTCCATGACCAAGCAAGGATTTGAACTCTGGTCTCCAGAGTTGTAGTCCAGCGCTCAAACCCAGTGATGTCACTAGTGCGGTGCGAGGAGTGTGAACCGCACCAGGGAGGGGTAACACCACTGCTCCTTAAACACCTACCTTTTGGCAGAAATGGGCTGTGGCCATTCCCTTTAAAATGCTTTAAGAGATGGTGAGAGTGGGGTGAAGCTCAGTGGGAGGAGAAAGGAGAGACCCCAGAATTTTTAAAATTAAAATTTCAAATTTCAGAATTTTAAATTTTAATTTTTTTTAAAAAAACATTATTTTAATTTTTTTTGGAAAAAACATCACATTTTAACCAAATCTTCACTATGTATATGCAGTTACATTTAGGTTGTGCATATGATATTGTAATTTGAAGGTATAATTTTAAATTTTGCTAGTTTTGCTAGTTTTGTGTTTATGCCACAACTAATGGTGTTACATTCAGGGGTATATGGGAATTACGATGTATGAGTAACATCAGTACAAAAAGGCATTACTAAAGATTCTCTATGGTGTAAAATGGGAGGAGGTCAGTGTGGGAGGTGACAGCATAAATTACTGCACTGGGTGACACCGACCTTAGTGACGCCACTGCTCAAATCACTACACCATGCGGGCTCTTCAATAACCACAACAGTGTATTAAGATAATACACTGGGTCCTTTAGAAATACTGTATTAATCTGGAGCAAATTTAACAGAAGGATCGATTCATTAAAGTCAACACTGTGCAGGCGATTCAAATCCCTTTAATGGGGTTGCAGCAAATAATGAACAATGATTATTGTTATTATTAAAAAATGCCGCTGCTTCATATAAAGGGATTTGAAGTGAATGGTCAATGTGGCTTAGGGTCATTTCAAATCCCTTTAATTGGGTTTCAGCAATCCATCACCAACACCATCATCATCATTTAATTTTTAGTACATCGGTAAGTGGTATAGAAATGTACTTGTTATTGCTATTGCTAATTTATTGCTACTACATGGTCAAATGGTTTTGAAGTAATTTATCAATATGGATTATGGATTTTAATGAGATTGCAGCAAAATGCTAATATTAATGCTTTGTATGTGCATGCCTTCAAGTCGCCTGTCGACTTATGGCAACCCCATAAATTTAAGAGCTTTCATAATAATAATAATAATAATAATAATAATTTTTATTTATAGTCAAGGAATACTCATAGGGGTTTGGCTAGTTCCTTCTGCAAAATAAAGCCTATCGTACCTGGTCTGTGTTGGCAGTCTACCATCCAAATACGAATCAGGGCTGCCATTATGGTATTTAGGCCCCTAATATTAATAATATGCTATTTTCTACAACCTGATTAAAGGGATTTTGAGTGAATGATCAATGTGCATTTGGGTCAGTTCAAATTGTTTTAACTGTTTTTAGCAAAATAAGAACAACAACAACCATACGAAAAGGGATTAAGGGTTTAATTGACTGGTTGATGTGAACCATGGTTAACTGAAATATCCTTAACAGGGCTACACTATAACAGCAATAACAACAATAATAATCAGTGCAAACTGGTTAAACGGATGAAGTGAATGGTCAACTTGGATTTCAGTTAGTTTAGGTTCCTTTAACTGGGTTGCAGAAAAACAACAACAACAACAACAACAATAATAGTTAAGCGGTTTTAATTGACTGATCAATGTAAACTCTTAGCCAACTGAAATCCCTTTGATGTTGTTGCAACATCATCATCTGGTTAAAAGGATTTGAAGTGACATGACCAAAGTGGATTTAATTGACTGAGCCATGTGAACTGATTGATAATTAATAATTATTAATAATCACGGCAGCAGCAATGATTGAGAGGGCACTCTGTTTCTGCTTTTCTATGTCACAGTTCTGCCAGATTTTCAAATAAGACACAGTCACAATCCATGGTATGCAGAGCTGACAATCAGGAAGTGGCAAACACGTTTCTGTTCTACCTAAATACCAAGATAAATAAATTACATTCTCCTGAAACTTAACATATTGCTGTTGTTGTGTGCCTTCAAGTCATTTCCGACCTATAGTGACCCTATCACAGGATTTTCTAGGCAAGATTTGTTCAGAGGGGGTTTGCCCTTGTCTTCCTCTGAGGCTGAGAGAGTGTGACTTGCCTAAGGTCATGCAATCATTTTCCACGGCCAGGCAGGGGATACAGTCTGCATTCATAATTACATGATGCACACACTTCTGTGCATCATGTAATTATGAAGGACTTACACCCAAAAATACAGTGGTTTTTTTTTTTTGGAGGGGGTATCTTATTCAGTCTACATAAAAGAAAAGCTTTCAAATCCTTAAATAGGGGACTCCCTTATAATAAAGGATGCCCCTATAGGGAAGAAACTTCCTAAACCCCAAATAAAGGACATCCCTTATTATAAGGGACACCTGCCTATCCTATATGGGACGAATTTCCTGGCCTGCAGATAAAGAGTATCCCTTGTAATAAGGGACACCAATCAGTCCTATAAAGAACAATCTTTTTGGTCCTCAAATATGGGACATCCATTATAATAAAGAAGACTTGCCAGCTCTGCCAGGAGGCAAGATTCTAGCTCTCCCACTAATGGGCATCACTTATTAAAAAAGGACAACTCCTAGTCCTATGAGGAACAAACTTTCTGGCTCTCAGAATAGGACCATTCCTTATAATAAATGATACCTTCCAGTCTCATAAGTGGAAATCTTCTTGGTCCTCAAATAAGGGGCATCCCTTATAATAAAGCTTCCTGGTCCTATAAAAAGGGGCAAACTTCCTTGCCTGCAAATAAATACACGCCATACTGTATAAGGGATGCCTACCAGTCCTATAATGGAAAACCTTCCTGGCCTGCAAATAAGGGATATCCCTTATAATAAAGGATACCTGTTAGTCCCATGAGGCAAAAGATTTTTGGCACTAAGATAAGGGGCATTCCTGATGATAATAAGGGATGCCTGCCAGCCCTGTAAAGGGAAAAGCTTCCTGGCCCTCAAATAAGGGACATCCCTTATAACATGGGGTCCCTACCTGTCTTATAAGGGACAAACTTTCTTGCCCTCATATAAGTGAAATCCCTTGTAATAAAACCACCTGCCAGCCTATAAGGAAGAAGCTTGTTGGCCCTCAAATAAGGGACATCTGCCATAATAAGGAACCCTTGCTGGTCCTATAAGAGACAAATGTCCTGGCACTCAGATATTGGACATCCATTATAATAAATGACACCTGCCAGCCCTATAAGGGAGGAGCATATAATAACAGGCCCTACCAATCCTGTAAGGTAGAAGCTTCTTGGATCTCAATATGGGACATCACATATAATAAGGGACCCTTGCCAGCCCTATAAGGGATATGTTCCCCAATAAGGGGCATCCCTTATAATAAGGGACCTTTGCCAGTCCTAAAAGTGACATGCTTCCTAGTTCCCCAATAAGGGCCATCCCTTATAATAAGGGGCCCTTGCCAGCCCTATAAAGGAGAAGCTTCCTGGCCCTCAAACATGGGTCATCCCTTATAATAAGGGACTTTTGTCAGTCGTAAAAGGGACAGATTTGTGGCACTAAGATAAGGGGCATTACTTATACTACTATTATAATATTATAAGGGACATCCCTTATAATAAAGGGCACCAATTATTCCAATGGGACCAAAGATTTGTGGGGCATTCCTTATAATAAGGGATGCCTGCTAGCTATATAACAGACAAACTTTCTGGCCCTCAAATAAGGGGCATCCCTTATATCAAAGAACACGTGCTAGTCCTATAAAGGAAAAGATTCCTTGCCCTCAAATATTTATTATTATTATTATTATTAATTTTATTTATATAGCGCTGTAAATTTACACAGTGCTGTACATACAATCTTATAAATGAGACGGATCCCTGCCCTCAGGCTTACAGTCTAAAAGAGACAACACAAAAGGAAGAGGGGAAGGTGATGGGAAAGAGGGTGAGGTCCAGTGGTTCTTCCCTCCCTCTGGGGCCAGGACCAAGGCAGATGGACTGGAGGGAGGGCACAGCTTCCCTTATAATAAGGGACCCTTGCCAGCATGATAAAGGGAGAAGCTTCCTGGCCTGCAAATCAGGAGCATCCCTTATAATAAAGGACCACCTGTTAGTCCCATGATGAGGTATAAGACTTTTGGCACTAAGATCAGGGGCATTCCTTATGATAAGGGATGCCTGCCAGCCCTATAAGAGACAACCTTCCCGGATCTCAAACCAGGGGCATCCCTCATAATAAAAGACATCTGTCAGTCTCATGAGGCGAAAAATTTTTGGCACTAAGATGAGGGGCATTCCTTATAATATGCCAGCCTTATAAGGGACAACCTTCCTTGCTCTCAGATCAGGGGGGACCCTTATAATAAAGGGCCTTTGCCAGTCCCTTTGCCAGGGACATGCTTCCTTGCCCTCACACAAGGGGCATCCCTTATAATAAGGGACCCTTGCCAGTATGATGAAGGGAGAAGTTTTCCTGGCCTGCAAATCAGGGGCAACCCTTATAATAAAGGACCACCTGTTAGTCTCATGATGAGGCATAAGATTTTTGGCACTAAGATCAGGGGCATTCCTTATGATAAGGGATGCCTGCCAGCCCTATAAAAGACCAAAAGATTGCAAGAAGGGACCACCTGGCAGCCCTAAAACAGGGAGGAAGCTTCCTGGCTTTCAAATAAAGAGCATCCATCATCCATCATGGCCAAGGTACACCTGGCAGCCCTAGTCCCTTGCATCACCTTCCTCTTCTCTCCTCCTCCTCCCTTCCCTCTTTCTCCCTCCTCCTCTTCCTCTGTCTCCTTCCCTCCTTCCCTTGCCTTCATCTCTCTCTGTACCGCAATGCTGTAGTGCAGAGGGAGGGAAGGAAGGAGGGGGAAAAAGAGAGAGGAGAAGGAAGGAGGGACTGCATTGCGCCTTCCCAGTCCATAGGTGGACCCCTCCTGGCCCCATAAAGCCTCCAGAGCAGAAGCTGGCAGCCTCTGCCTTCTGAGATCTCAGCAGCCGGTAAGAGCTGGGCAGCCCCTGCCTACTAGGCAGCCCTTAGGAATATTTTTGGGGTGTGTGTGTATGTGTGTTGTTTGTGCATCTTTTGCAAAAAAAAAAGGGTTTGTTGGAAGCATTGCAAGTGTGCTTGTGAGGCTTCTCCCTCTTTATCCCTTGGGGATGCATTTGGGCTTTTTGCATTTTGCAAAAGCAAATTTTTTTTGCAATGCATTGCGTAGCAATGCATTGCAAAAAAAAATTGCTTTTGCAAAATGCAAAAAGCCCAAATGCATCCCCAAGGGATAAAGAGGGGGAAGCCTCACAGGTACATTTGCAAGGCTTCCAAACCCTTTTTTTGGATGCACCCCCCAATAATCCTTGATCTATAATGGCACCAGTTGCGCAGGTGTTTATTGTGGTTGCCTATGTGGGGTGAAAGAGGGGGAAAAAGAGGCACAAGGCCAGAGCTTTATCCCTGATGCTGTTAAGCCCCAGCAACATGGTCCAGACTCTCTCATCATCAGGATCTTTTTCAGTACCACCAGAATCTGGATCAGATCTCTGAGATGCAGGCCATTGTGGTGTGTGTGTGTGTGTGTGTTTGAGGTTGCTTGACTGCATACTCATTTCCCAAAATAAAAATAGAAGTCTATATTTGCATTTGCAAAATGGACCTCCCCCCCCCTCCAACGCACACACCATCTTTGCTTTTGAAGCATAGACTTTTTATTTTCCTCTATGCAACCTGGTCCATTTGACCTTATTCTATCCTTTCCCCTTTCAATCTCACTAGATTAAATCATCTTTGGCAATGAATCCCATTGGGGAGAAGGGCCAGGTAGAAATCTTTGAAACAATAAACAAATAAATAAATAAACAAGCCCACCCAAAAAACCCCACCCCTAAATAAATATACAAATAAATATTGAGATACAATTTGGTACAGATTGGTGGTGATACAATTTGGTAGATCAAAAACAGACAACAAAACACAATCATTTCACCTTTGATTTTGCATTTGCTACGAAATTCTGGTTGGGAATCAGGGAGGAAAAAGTTGTGTGTTTTCAATAACAATAATAATTATAATAAGATCTAACTTTGCTTTTTTGCATTTAAGTCAAACCAAGCATGCTTTTCTCTCTGCCAGAGATTGACACGTCCAGCTAAGAAATAGTCCAGAAATAGTCCAGGTTGGGTCATTCGGGTTTTAAAAATAACCCCTGGCAGAAGGGAGGGTGCCTTTGGCACTGGGCACCTCTGACATGTGGGTGCCAGGCCAGCAGATAATGAAGACCCAAGGGAAGAGGTTTCCTCTAATCCCCTGGCCTCAAAATGTCTGAATAACCTTTAAAATAAAATTATGTCCAATGGCAGAATGAAGGTAGCCCTCTCTGATAAAAGTCCTTTATGAAGAACAGCAGGAAGAAGCAAGGATTTCTTTGCATGCAGATTAGAGAGGCTTCTGGAAGCAGATCTGCTGGCTCCTTTCCCCCACCTTCGTTTTGTAACTTTGCCTGATATGAAAAGGAATAAATATGATGACAGTATTTTTAGAATGCTATTGGCAACATCGGGGTTCTTATCTCCACCTTTATATGGGTTCATATGCCCTAACTTCTGAAGGAGAGGGGCAGTTTTGCTGCTCTTAAATGTAATGCAAGAGTAAGACAGAAGATTTTGGTTAATGCAATTGGTTTTACACTACTATAAATTGTTTTTAGCACAATATTAGTTTGTATCTATCAGCTAGCTAACTAGCTAGCTATTAGTTTTATATCTATCAACTGATTTTATCACTATATTAGTTTACATCTATCTATCTATTGGTTTTATATCTATCTATCTGTTGGTTTTACCACTATATTAGTTTGCATCTATCAATCTATCTGTCTGTCTACTGGTTTTACACTATATTGGTTTTACTACTATATTAGTTTGCATCTCTCTCTCTCTCTATCACTCTCTATCAATTGGTATTACACTATATTGGTTTTACCACTATATTAATTTGCATCTATCTATCTTACACTGCATTGGTTTTACCATTGTGTTAGTTTGCATCTATCTATCTATCTATCTATCTACTTTACACTATATTGGTTTTGCCACTATATTAGTTTGCATCTATCTCTCTTTCTCTCCATTCTTCCACATAAATAGTAACACACTTAAAGGAACATCTTTTAGAGAGCAGAATCACAAAATGGAGTTTTGTTATCATGACCAGATTCCTCTTTGGGTGTAATACAGATAGTGTAATTTTATTAAAAATAAGATTTTATAGCTGGTAACCTAGATGTCTTGCCTCTCTTGATGCGATTTCTATATCTGCCCATGTTATATCTTGGGGTCAGGAGCCAAATCCCTCCCCTACCGTGAACCTTCTACGCAGAGCTGGTTCAGGGAAAAGCACGGGAAGCTATTTCTGTCTCTTTCCATTTGTGGACACCATATTGTCCCTTTTTGAAGACCAGCTTGCTGGGAAATTCCTAAGGTAGATTTGAATATTGCATAGGAAAAGGAAAAAGAAAACCTTTATGGTTTTATTGCTTAGGAAAGAATGTCTGTTATAGAGTAGAATGGAGGAGACTTGCTGGAATGCCTGGGATTTTTTTAAAAAAGACAGACACAAATGCTTTTGAGGGTGAAAGTGTGATCCTATAAAACACCCTCTCCCTTTAAGAGTAAAGAGAGCAGCTGACTACCTGGGCGGTCTGAGATACCTATGAATCATAAGGTTTCCAGCTCCAAAAATAGAGTTTTTGTTTTTCAGTTTTGGATAGAAAAGAGGTGACGCAATTTATTGTTATTTTTTTGGATTGGCAACTTGATAGTTAACATAGCCATCTACAATGTGGTGGACATTAGAGAGCTGTGAGTGATGCAGATTGTAGGAATTTCAGAGATACAGGTTCCTTTCTTGGCTAAAGTCAGGGCAGGTTTCTCCCATTGACTCCATGTTTTGGATTAATGCGTTAAGGTTTGCCCTTGAAATGGTTCTGAAGCTCTGACGTTTTCCTGTAACATCTTGGATGCTTTGCTTAGACTGGAGCCATGTTACATCCCTTCTCAAAAAGCTACACTGGCTGCTTATCTGCTCTCAAACTCAATTCAGTGTGCCTTTGCTTCTGTTTAAAACCCCAAATAGCTTGAGGCCCCTAGAAGGCCTTGTCCCATATTAGCCTGCCCATATGTTAAGATAGTCGGACTATTTTGCTAATTTTTAAAAAAAAAATCCATAAAAATAGGGTCTTTTCTCTGGTTTTAGAATACTCCTGGTTTTAGAATATCCTCCTATGGGAAATACTTCTGACCGTAATCTTGTATTTTTTTCCAGTGCCAAGGTAAAATCTTTCTATTCGTCCAGGCATTTGGGGAAAATAAATACAATTTTGTAATTGATTTAAATAGTTTAATTTTTATGTTTTGTGTTTATGTGTGTGTGTG
Organism: Urosaurus nigricauda; assembly: GCA_034509955.1. NCBI lineage: Eukaryota > Metazoa > Chordata > Lepidosauria > Squamata > Phrynosomatidae > Urosaurus > Urosaurus nigricauda. Next base: position 8,559,655 of record JAOEGL010000004.1, read on the forward strand.
TGTTTTAAAGTATTGAATATTTGTTCTTGAACTCTTTCCTGGATGAAGGGGGCAATTGTATCAGTGTTCAGAATAAATGAACAAAATCAATTGCAGACAGAAAATCCTTCTGTCTGCCCTACATTCGACCTGCTGTTATCCAGGGAAAGATCTAATGCCTAAAGTCCAGGCTTAACAGCATTAGAGGGAAACCCAGATACAGTGTCTATGGGACACGAAGGTGGAAGGGCTCTGGGTTGTGTGGATGGCGTGTTGTGTTGTGTTCTTGTTGCTCTTAGCGACACCTCTGATCTCCTCCTCCTCTTTTGCCCTCTCCTTTGCAGCAGCCTCCTCCGGTCGCAGCTGCTGCTGCTCAGTTATCCATCCCTTTAGCTACCGTTAAGCGCAAGCCCAGATCAAGAGGAAACATGGGGAAGGAGAAGACCCATATCAACATTGTTGTCATTGGACATGTGGACTCTGGCAAATCTACCACCACCGGCCATCTGATCTACAAGTGTGGAGGGATTGACAAAAGGACCATTGAGAAATTTGAGAAGGAAGCTGCAGAGGTAAGCCTGTGCATGCACATATAAAGAATTTGACCTTCAGGTTTGACCTTCTTTTTCTCTCTGGCATGGAAAATGAAAGATTAAAATGGACTGATCCTTCTGTAAGCATCCTCCCAGATCTTGAATATTCTCTGGTGCAAATGATCTCCCTTGTTTTCCCTCTGTCTTCATGATATTCTTTCCCTAGTCTGTCAGACTTTCTCTCTCCTTCCTTCCTCCCATCCATCTGTGCATCCATCCTTCTTTTCCTTCTTCTCTCCTAATCAGTATTTGATAGGCCACATTCAAATCAGCCCTTCATCTTTCTTCTGACCTGTCAGACACACCTGCATGTGATGTGTTGTATTTATGGTGATAATATTCTTGTTTAGGGTTCCAGATCTTTTGTTTGTGTAAGTACCTGTATAGTCTGTGAGTTAGGTGTGATTGTAAGAACAGCCTCCTAATGTCAGAACAGCTAGTGGGGTTGAATTTCAAAGCAATGGACCCGCTGATCTTGGAATTGGGAAACCATCCTGCTTTTGTAGCTGATGCTTGTAGTAATGTGCTCTTCTTAGCTGCTGAAAAAATGTGTTTTTTAAAATGTGGTGCCTGGTTATATAAATCTGAAGTAATCTTCTCTTCCTCGAGCTCATCCTCCTTTTTTGCTAACCCCAGAGAAAAATAATTCTGTGCCAACAAAAACAGTATTATGCATTAGGCAAAACTGTAATATATTTCTTTTTTGCATAATTTAGTTTACATTTCTTTCCATTTTTTTACATTTTAATTTTGCTACTCATTGCTGAGATATAACAAAACCCTGTTCCTAGACACCAAAGATCTGACATTTTCCAGCAGGTTTTGTTATCCCTAGAATATTATTGCACTTACAAGGACTAGAGGCTTGCTTTTTCCTCCTTCCTTCCTTCCTTCCTTCCTTCCTTTGATAAAGACTTGGATTCTCAACAAACTGAATCCTGTACCTGGTGACAGATCTGATTAATTGTTTGGAAAGACCATAAGATCAAATCAATCTCTTTGTGTGAAGCACATGCTTTGTATGAAGAATATCCTAGTTTCTGTCCATAACATCTCTGAACTGATAAAAAATGGGAATTCTCCCTTCATACCAGTAGTTGTGGCCAGTCAGCATAGACAGTACTGAGCTAGATGGATGAAGCACTTGACTCATTGTAGGCACACAACCACAACTTGAAGGCACAGAATAGCAGCAGCAACATACGGAGGCCTGCACTTTGGCCATCCATGATCTAGGGAATATTCCTCACTCCCACATGTGGTAATGGGTCAGATCCTAAGCAACCATCCATACCATCTCCTGCAAGGAAATTTTTGTAAAGTCCATATAACAAAGGCTGTGGAACTTCTTATGTGTAACTTCTCATTGCTAGAGTCAGGCAGGTTCTAGGTAAAGTCCTATCTGCAGTGCTTGGAAAAATTACTTCTGTGGATAACTGCTCCCATGGTTGATGTTGATTTCATTCCAGACTAGCCCAGTGCTCATTATTAGAAATACTCTTTCTGGTGGTTGCCTGGCACTATGCAGTAATTCCATGGCAGGCCAAATTTCCTTTTCAGCTTAGGGATCCCATTGGCTATACCCTTAAGAGCTGAAGATTAGTATCTGTTAGTCTACAAACAGTTGGCTATTTATTGTCGGTTAACAATCAGATGATCATGCATTTGATGAACAAGAGTAAAGATGAGGAGTATGATGAGTGGCTGATAAAGTTACAACCTCTCCCAAACCTAAATATTTTGAAGTTCAATTTTCATGACCCTTCACAATGGGCAATGTTAGCTAATGCAGATGGGAAGTGTAGTCCAAAATATCAGTAGTGCATCAGATTATGGAAGGCTGGATAAAGGAGTAGAAAGGAAAGGAAAGGTGGTAAGCAAGATGCAAATGAAACTAAAACATCTGCAGGCGGATAATGTGACAGTTTCAGTATCATCGTTGTATTTGTTTCCTTTCGGTGTATATCAGTAGGTCCAATAAGTCTGCTCTTTGAGACAGGGTGTGCCATGCAAGCTGGAACTTGCTGTAGTTTGTGTCACCCATATCAAAAATTGGGTCTTTTCATCTGGATTTGGGCATATCTGTGCTTCAAATTTAAACCAGTTTAAAGCTGCATCGGCCATTTTACAAAATCAGGGGTGGTGGTTTTGTGAGGGTGTTGGATTTTCCATAGAAAAAAATCATGAAATATATGAAAGCATCTGAAAAGCTATGGATGATCAAGATGTCTGAGTGAGCAGTATGACATTTTGGAATCAGGGCATGTGGAACATCACAGCGGCTTCTTTCTAGAAACAAAATCATAATGCATTTTTTCCCTTAGTCAGGTAAATAATCAATGGGGCAGTACAGATCGCCCAAAAGGGGCGGTCTATAGCCGCCCCAAGAAGCAGCGAGATGGGGCCAAGGCTGCTGCACCAGCAGCCCCAGAGGCCCCATCCCGCCACTTCCGGAGGCCGTGGGGAAACGGCAAACTGCCGCTTCCCCACGGCCTCAAAGCAGGATGCAACTGGCGCCTTGGGTACCCGCTGCACCCCCGCTTCCCTTGGCGGTGCTGAGGGGAGAAAGGGGCTGCCACCATGGCCCCTTTCTCCCCAGATCTTTGGCACGGCCGTTTGAAGACCACGTCAAACACCCGGAAGCAAAAAGGAGCTCAGTTTTTTAGCTCCTTTATGCGCCACAGGAAGGGTGTGCTTGGCGCCCTCCTGCGGTGTGAAGTTGTCATGGCATGTGCAGCGTTTCTAAACACTGCATGTGCCATGACAACAACATGGCATGCCCATATGGATGCCGCCATTTTTAAATTTTAGGGTAACCCATTTTTAGGGTTAGGGAGGGTACGGATGCTGCACCCTCCCTAATCCTAAACGTGCACTAAAGAGCCCCAAAGGTGCTCTTTAGTGCGCATATAGATGAGGCCACTGTGATCTTCTATATGTTCTTCATATGTTAACTTATGGACTGAAAACAGTAAGAAATATTTCAGAATGGCCACACTTACATCTTCCATGGCAGTGCCTTGAAGACTCAGCAACCTGGCTACATTGGTGTCTTCCTTCTTTCTTTCCTTCTTTCCTTCCTTCTTTATAAATCATACCTTGGACATTAGATGCTGATCAATTAGAAATCCTCCTGTTCCGGAATTATAAAGAGAAAGGAAAGCTACTCTTTGCAAATGAGACATTTTGTGGATGTTCAGTCATGCCCAGCTTTTTCTTCTTCCCCCTTTATTTTGCTCAACATCCAACATTCTAGAGAACCTGAAAGCCTGATTTCAACTCTGGGACATCTTAGTTGCACATAATAAAATCTATTTTCCGTGGGTTCTGGATTCCATCTGTCCCCCTATAATGGACTATGATGTTCAGTTCTTTTATGCTGGACACATGGCTGTACGTTTGTTCTGTTCAGTCAGAGAAATTGCAGGGGAAAAGAGCACATTTATCTCATTGCTATGTCTATTATTGTTCCATAATAAGTAAGAAAAGAGTTTGAGTTTGATTAAAGGTCATGAATTGATTATGTGCACATGATCATGTTGCGTTATTGTAGCTCCAGCAATGCATTTTTTTTAAAAAAAATGGGAAAAAGAAGCAATGATTTGCAAGGAATTGTGGTGGAGAGAGCTCTTTGTATAAAGCCACCCTTGATGTTTCCCTCCCTTATCCTTGAGAAGAGAGGTAGGTCCCAGATCCCTTTCCATATCTCCCAAGGAGGGAACAATGCAGAGAGAAGAAAAGACAACTGTAGTTTTGTTAGACATTTAGGCTTCTTTCTGAGACAGCTCTGGTGCTAGAACAAACTGCAGTTCCCAAAATTCCATGGTACTGAGCCACGGCAGTTAATGTGGTGCCAAACTAGACTATTTTTGCAATGCAGATGTGGCCATAGCTGTACTCCTCTTTGCATCCATTTCTCCTCTACCCGTTGTTTGTCTAGTGTCAAGTTCAAATTGCAGTCCTCTTGGAGTAGAGACCTACCTTTTTTTGTGCTTCACAGAGTTCCATGCAATTTTAAGGTGCTCTTTCAGTACTAATAAATAATATGATGTATTTCAGGATTTGGTAGTGAGCACTTGCTGGTGTTCAGTGGAGCAGACCTTGGGTCTGCTACTTTGCACTGAGATTCTTACAAGAAATGACAGACCAGTTCATATCTCCTTGAGACACTCTCCAGATATACCGTATTGGGCTGATAGCTCTTTATCATCCCCACCCATCATGGCCTTTGGTGATGTTGGGGGTTACAGAAGTTGTAGTCTAGCATGCCTAGAGAGGACCATACTGGGAAAGGCTACACCTTGGTATGATCTTCCAATGCCTTCTTGGGGCAGTACAGACCGCCCCAAAAGGGCGGTCTGGCATCACCTCTTTTAGCAGTGCAACTGTGCCGCAAAGGCGCCATTTAGTGCCTTTGAACCACCTCAATTGCGCAGCTCCATGTGGAAGCTGCGCAGTTGCACCACTGCCATTATGTACGCTGTGTAAACGGCGTTACGTAATGGCGCCGGCGCCATTACAGGCTAGTGTTTGGGAGCGTGTAAACAATATGTGTTCCCGCCCAGGCACCTCTTCAGGCCCTTCTGTATCGGGCCCTTGTTTTCTTAAGCAAGAGTTGGAATGACATTGTGGATTAGTTTTTGCCTCAATAGCCACGCTGAGACCCAGGGAGAAAGGTGGAGGTATAAATCCTATGGTTGAATGAATATTTGGAGGTCCTGAACATGGAATCTTGCAGTGCAAGTTTGAGACTCATCAGTTGTGTGCCTTCAGGTCTTTTCCAACTTATGCCAGTCCTACTTATCGTGGAGATCCTACTTACAGCTTCCAAAATAAAAATCCAGAAAAAAACTTAGACCACCCAAGGCTTTGACCTTCCTTCGAGGGTTATTGTAAGAGCAAGCCCAGTATAAATTGTACTGTAAATTGCTTGAGAGATCAAGTGAACTGTATGAATTGTAAATGAGGGTTTATTTATTTATAAGTGGCCTTTCAATCAAATGCAATTTACCAGAAATAGGTTGTGGTAGTGAGAGTCAGCATCATGTAGTGGTTTGAGTGTTGGACTGCTACTCAGAAGACCAGGGTCTGATTGTCACTCGTCCATGAAACCCACTGGGTGACCTTGGCCAAGTCACATACTCTCAGCCTCAAGGGACAGCAATGGCAAACCTCCTCTAAACAAATCTTTCCAAGAAAACTCCATGATAGGTTTTCTTTAGTGTTTCCATAAATCAGGAATTACTTGAAAATACAGAACAACAACAAGAAGGATCCTTAGCGTTTTGTTCTGGTTCTCACACATAACTCACGATTTGGTAGTTCTTAGTCTTATTGATGAACAAAGCTTCCTTGTGCTTCTTCAGTCCCAGGGCTGAAGATGATAGATCTGATGGGCTGATGAAGATGATAGAGTGGAGTATTCTTTCTGGCAAGCTGGAGAAAAGCAAAGTTTGTTGCAGCTAGTCCTTCACTGACTGATGGATGGGGTCAGTGTGGTTTTCCTTTTGCCACAATATCTTTTCTGGGAGCAGAGGGTATCCACAGGCTGATGGCAGAAGCTAAAGTTTGCTTCTTTCCATTTCCTTTGAGCCATGTTCCCAAACCTCTACTAACCTCCCAAACATCCCTTTCCTTATCAGTTAGGCTCACACATAAATGATAACCAAGCTATATGATCTTTGTGATTGCGACGGATTTGGAAAGTATGTTCAGAATTGAAGAACTTGAGTTTTCTTTTGGAAAGTTTCTATCCCTTCAGGGTGCTAAGACAGACATGGAAAAATGTGGGCAGCAATGATTCCTGCAATCCCATAGGCCAGAGGGAGTGGATTGGGGTGCCTTTAGAGATAAAGGGGCACAGCATCATTACTTCTGCAGAAGTACTGTATTTGCTTTACCCAGGAGCAGAATAAATTAAGTAAAATAGGTCAGAATAAATTAAGTAAAATGGGTCACAGAACTTACCCTTTCTTGGTGCACAATTTTTAGTTATGCTTTAAACAGAATATGCAGAGCCACATAAAGATGTTCTTATTTTTCATCAAGTCAACTTTGACTTATGATTTCCCTGTTAATGGGAGACCTTTAGGTCTTGCAAACAGAGCAGCCATGGCTTCCTCGATTGTGTCAATCCACCTGTAGTGTGGGGTCTTCCTCTTTTCCTACTGCCTTCCACTTTCCCTGGTATTATCGTTTTTTTTCCCGGGAGTCATGTCTTCTCATAATATGTCCAAAGTATGACAGCTACAGTTTAGTTGTATTTGTTTCTTATGAGAGTTTAAGCTTGATTTGCTCTGATCCATTCATTTGTCTTTTTAGCAGTCCATGGTATCTGTAGACCTCGCCTCCAGTAGCACATTTCAAATGAGTTTATTTTCTTCCTGCCAGCTTTCTTCACTGTCCAGCTTTCACACCATACATAGAATTTGGAGATTATGTATTCTGGATAATTCTGACTTTGACACTTATTAATACATCTTTACACGTGAGGATCTTAGCTAGTTCCTTTATGCCTCCCTTTCTAAGTCTTCTGATTTTTTGACTAGAGTCTCCATTTTGGCTAACAACAGAGAAAATACATAATAATGAAATGTGTAGCAACCCATCAGATTTTTTTGCTTTGCCTTATAATTGCTCATTACGCGCCAAGGAGGCCCTGTCAGAAGTCTTTGTGCATAGAAAAGAGAAATGGCATTTCATAATCCTATCCGTTACTGATCATACCCACACAGCCTGACTTCTTATATAAGAACTCAGAGAGGAAACACAGTAAATTTGGCATGCTACCTTTGCTGCTGCTCCTAAAAGACAATTGCTATAATATTTCCAAAGACAGATTCTTAATGGCTGAAACTGCAAATTGATGTTGGTCCCCAGACTGTTTGGATCCATGCCTTAGCCTTGAAGTAATTTGTCATAATGCGGACCTGCTTGGTTGATTCTCTTTTGCCCTTGTGAACTTTGGGAATAATATCATACGCCATATTATTTTTATTATTCAACTCCTCTGTGTTTTTCTTTTCTTTTCTGACAACCTTGCCTTTTGTGGCTTCCTTGCTGTGTCTTACCTTGCTTGCTTAGAAACATGCCTAGTAACCAGAGCTCCTCTTTGTTTAACAATGACATCATTTCTATATAGAAATGTGATGCCTATTTGTCCAGTTAATCTATTTATTGTGTATCTAGAGTTCTGATCTGTTGAATATAGCTAGCAACCTAATAAAGGCATAGGAAACCCACTCATGAATCATGCGTGGATCCTGAAGGCTTCCTATATATGGGGGGACTGATAAAGATAATTTGGGAACATTTTAAAGACTTTTAGATCAACTTGAAGCATTTCTTTTTAATTTTTTAGCTGCTTAAATTAGATATTAATGGGGTATTTTTATAAGTTGCTTTTACAGATACCATTGGTACTCCCTATCTTCTCCAGCTTGCAAAATGATGTTTACTACACACCTTAATTAAAAGAATTGTTAAAATAGTAGAAAAATTGTTCATCGCTGATTGCAAGAGACTTTTTTGTCTATATATTCAGGCTTGTCTCCATCATCATGATAGCTAAATATTTCAAAAAATAAATTAAAGGTGGAATTATGAAAGTGTTAAATGCACCTAAATGAATAGGGTAGAACAAATAAAATAGTAGAAAAAATATTCAGCACTGATTGCAAGAGACTTTTTGTCATTACGTATTCAGGCATGTCTCCGCTATCATGATAGCTAGATATTTCAAAAAACGAATGAACTAAAGGTGGAATTTTGGTAGTGTTAAATACATCTAAATGAATAGGACAGAGCTATTAAAATAATAGAAAAAAATATTCAGCACTGATTGCAAGACACTTTTTTTTCATTACGTATTCAGGCTTGTCTCCTCCATCATGATAGCTAGGTATTTCAAAAAATAAATTAAAGTTAGAATTTTGAAAGTATTAAATGTATCTAAATGAACAGGATAGAATTATTAAAATAGTAGGAAAAAATTCAGCACCGATTGCAAGAGACTTTTTTTTCATTACATATTCAGGTTTGTCTATGTATTTAAAAAAAATAAATGAAAGGTGGAGTTTTGAAAGTGTTAAATGCAGTCAGAGGAAATGCGGACAGGTTTTCCAACAATGATCTGATCTCATATGTTTGTCTGTCTGTATACAGCAAAAAAAAGACAGTGAGATCTGATCTCTTCTAAAATGATCTGCTATATCTTTAAATCAGTCCGAGACCTTTTGTACCACCACTGGCACAGCAGAATATGTAGAAGGATGTGAACTTGCTATTAATAGCCAATTGACTGTGCTTCCAGACTCCATTTTCTAATGCTGGGTTGTGGATAGAGAGTATTCCTTTTCACTCAGTTGCATTGGTAGGAAATGGAGGCTGTCTCTAATAAGATTTTTCAAAGGTGTTCCTTAACCAGGATTTTTTTAAAAAGGATAAGATAATAGAAGAGAGTTTCTGGCTTTGAGAACAGAGATAGCAACAGTTTGGAAGGCTTATTCTTTCCTTCTTTCTTTGTAAAACCATCCTTTGTGGCCCTTCACAATCTGACTGCTCCTTCTGTCCAGCCAAATCGAGAAATATCAGACCATGTAACAGAGGCATTACTGTGCTAAGCTAGAAAATGCAAGCTTCTTTTTTGGCCTGCAGTTTCTCCAGGGTAATTGAATATAGCCGGTTGAAAAGTGTGTGTGTGTGTATGTCTGTGTGTGAGAGAGAGCGAGTACTGCATGCTAAAAGGATTGTCATTTGCCTTAAAGTGATGCGTGAATGATACAGCAAAATTCAGTGTGTTCCATTTTCTTTGAAATGAGACCAGTTTTGTTTGATGTAGTGCCGCTTGCTGTGTTGGGAGAAGCGGCTGTATAAGGCAATTGCATTTGTTAATTTATAATCAATTTATATTTTTTTTGGTTTGTGAGTAGAGGAGGCAACGATCAGAATCCTGGGGCCCTTTCACATTGAAAAAACTAGTCATATGATTCCCCTTTAACCCCTGTGGCAACATCCTATGGAATCCTTTGGCATAGCCTCCAATATGTAACGTAATCTCCTACAGAAATTATCACACTAGTGCCAATTCCATAAGAAGTGTGCTATTGGAAGATAATGGAAGCATAGCACTACAGCAAGCTATAGTTCTGCACAGGTGTGCAACTGTAGTGTAGTAGGTCTGCATACCAAACCTGATTGCATTGCTATATTGTTAGTACCGTATATACTCGACTATAAGTCGACCTCATGTATAAATCGAGGGCAGGTTTTGGGGCCAAAATTGTGGATTTTGCTATGACCCGTGGATAAGTCGAGGGTAAAATTTAGGGGCATATAGGAAAGGATCTAAAGGATGAAGCAAAGCAAAACAATTTCAAATAACTTCCAAAAGTCCATCAGACATAACTCTTTGTGCTTATTCTTAAGACTGGATGGATGAGAGAATAAAGGGGGTCAGTGCTTCCAGGACAGATTATACTCTTGCTTTTCACCTTCTTTTAAATAAGAGTTAAGATACAGTACTTACATTGACTTGTGGATAAGTCGACTCAGGTTTTTTGGGTCAATTTTTGGACCTAAATTTCTAGACTTATACATGAGTATATACAGTATATCATGATTGGATGTTTGGTCTGTGCGTCACTATTGCGCTACTGCACATGTCTGAAAAATATAGTTCCACCCCAAACAGAACAAAATAAAATTTCTGCATTTAACAACATGATATGTATCCAGTTCAAATAAAATTCAGTTGCCCCTCCATTCTTGCAGACTTGAGGTCTGTGGTCTTGAATATTCACGGAGGGGCGACCTCCATTATTTCCAATGGGATGTGTCCCTGTGGCATTTGCCCCACGCACGCTTGCGGGCACCCATCCCATTCATGTCCATGGGGCTTGAATATTGGCACGTCTCCATTTTCGTGGGGGGAGGGGTCTGCTAAAGGATCCCCTGCTAAAACGGAGGACTGACTGTAGTGCCCTATATCTCACAATAAGAAAGAAATCTACTACTCAGCCTGGGAAAACCTCCCCGATAGCGCAAATACATCGTTATTAGCTTCCATGCCTTTGCAACAGGGCAAATAAAGCACTATTAGCAAACCGTTCATGGGTTTTCCTCTTTAATAAGAAGTTATGGGACGATTCCAGGTTATTCATGGGAGAGTTAGTGGATGAGCATGATGTCATGTGAAAATCTTCATGCAATCATGCTGTAATAATAGGAGCATTCTGTTTTTCTCTCATTTTATAGCCACGTGTGATACTCTCCTCTGGAGTGATGTTAAGACAGCAAAACGTACTGGTGAGGAACAACACACAAGCCAGCAGAGGCTGCAGGGGTTTGCTTTTGCCTGGGCTAACTGGGAAGAGCAAGATTCTACTCCTTCCTCAATTGACTGCAGAGTCTTTTTGCACAGTGAACTCATTTTGCTGCAGTTGAAACAAGCTGTGGACAAAGAGGGAGGAAGAGAGAGAATCTAGGACATTTTAAAAGCAAATGAAAACGTGGGACAGTAAAGGATTAATTGGTGCTGCCCATGCCAAATTGGGATGGTACAGTCGACCCTCTATATCTACAGATTTTTTATTTATGGATTCAAGCATCCATGGCTTGAAGATATTTTAAAGATATATAAATTCCAAAAAGCAAACCATGGCTTTGCCACCATATATAGGGGCACCATATTACTATGCCATTGTATTTAATGGGACTCCATGGATTTTGGTATCCACGGCGGGTCCTGGAACCAAACCCCAATGTTTACCAAGGGACCATTGTATTATGGTGTGATGGCATATGTATTTTGGTGAGGCACTAGAGCTTTCTGCCTAAGGATTCTACATTATAAACAGCAAATCCCAGGATTCCACAGGATGTTGCCATAGCAGTTAAAGTGGAATGGTAGTGCTATAACTTTAGCGTGAAGGGGGTCTTGTTGTAGCTTTATATTTTGAATTGTACAATGGTACAGTCTATTAATAAAAACAGCAAGCGGGCATAATTTCACCCTATTCAGTTGGTGAACAGGATTTCGCCAGTGTTTTTCCCCCACAGAAAAAAAAAATTGCTTGGTATCCATATCATGGCATATAGCCTCCATTTCTCACACTGGGTCTATCAAAGTCAAGGAAGAAATCAGTTCCAGAGAACTGATCCTGAATCATATATGCTCAAAATTTAGGCCTAAAATCCATAAGATACCCTACCTAGTGATTTTAGCATGAGCAGAACATACTAAGTCCCTATATTGGGAGAAAAGCAGGATATAAGAAAATAATAATGATAAATAATAACTAAAACAACTCTACATTTATAAGAAGTTCCCCTGTAGTAGAAAGAGAAGGGAAGAATTGGTATGTGATTTTGCAGCCTAGAGTAGCAGCAAAACCAGTGTCAGATTATTCTGCATAGATGAAAGTGATCCAGTTCGTTGGAGTATAGGAAATATGATTTATCAGATGTGAATGACAAGAAAGCATGGCACATATTTGTGACTCTTGTCAGCAAAATACACCCCCCTCCCCATACATGCACTTCAGATTTCCAGAACGTTCTCTAGCTTCGGGGACCGTCACTTTGTAAACATCTCAAGTTCCCTAGGGATTTTCCCTAGAGATGCATAAGGCATCAGCTCCAATGAGCTGATGCAAAAGATTTATCTGGGATTGAAGGGTATAGTTTAGAAATTCTGAGCATAGATTAAGGCAGGATATAAACTTCTTTTTTTAAAAAAAATATTCCAGTTTGCGCTCAACAGAGATATTTTCATAAAGACTTCAGTTCTTAAAATACAATGTTTTACTCAGTCCTGAGGTCTAGATTGCCTGGATGTTGTGTCTGGGAAAAATAAGTATTTTTAACCCCAATGCCTTATCATATGAGGGTACAGTATACAGTGGGCCCTCCACATTCACTGGAGTTAGGGGCAAAGGACCCCTGTGAAAGTGGGAAAAAATCGCAAATTAAAATAATATATATATATATATATATATATATTTGCCTGAGAGAACACCTCTGTAGAAATCTCTAAATCAGCACTTCAGCGACGGAAGGAACGCTCTGACGATGGAAGGAAAGCAAGAAGCCTCGATTACATTTTAGGCTGTTCAGGTTGAGTCTCCCTTATCCGGAATTCCAAAATCCGAAATATTCCAAAACCCAAACCTTTTTCATGAGTGGCTGAAATAGTGACATCTTTGCTTTCTGATGATTCACTGTATACAAACTTAGTTTCAGGGCAAAAAATTAAAATACTGTGTAAACTTGCACAATAAGAGTATATGAAACATAAATTAATTTTGTGCTTATACTTGGGTCCTATCTCTAAGATATCTTATTATGTGTGTATATACAAATGCAGACATTCTAAAATCCAAAGCACTTCTGGTCCCAAACATTTTAGATAAGGGAGAATCAACCTGTACTTCCTCAAAAAAATTACATAGGATTCTTGATAAATGATAGGTTTGCCATTAGCAGTCTCATGCAATGTGCAGCAGAGCTCTGAAACATTACTTTTTTAAACTGGAATCTTGCAGTGTCAACATTAGTAGTTTGCATTGGACTCATGGTCTTGCAATTGGACTTGCAATCTAGTGGTTTATGTTGGACATTGGAGAGATCAGAGTTAGAATCTGCGCAGCCATGTAAATCCACAGGGTGACCTTGCGCAACTCACAATCTTTCATTCTCAGAAGAATGCAATTGCAAACTGCCTCTGGATTAATCTTGCCAAGAAAATTTCATGGTTGGCTTGCTTTAAGGTTGCCATAAACTGGAAATGGAGAGCCAGTGTGGCATAGTGGTTTTAGTGTTGGACTATGACTCTGGAGATCAGGGTTTGATTTCCCCACTCTGCCATGAAACTCACCGTGTGATCTTGAGCAAGTCACACTCTCTCAGCCTCAGGGGAAGGCAATGGCAAACCTTCTGTGAACAAATCTTGCCAAGAAAACCCCAAATCAGAAACGGCATACACACCACCACCATCAAGTTGGAAATGACTTGAAGGCAAACAACAACAGCAAAATGACTTGCAAAATATCCCAGCTTTTGCTACACTAACTGGTGGATTCCAAGAGTTCAGTCTAAAGAGGTAACATTTCCAAGCTTGGATATGCAGCCACATTGAGTATGTTCTGGAGTGTGCGTGAGAACTGAACTGAAAGTGGAGAACTGGGTGGAAAATAAAATGGTGGCTGAGATTCTCTGTCGTTTCAAGAGTGCTGATCAACATATTCCTTTTCCAGATGCCCCATGGAAAGAATGCTGTATGACCACATAGTGTTGTTATAGGGGTTTTGGATTAAGAAAAAAACAAAATTGGTCCTCAGTTGCCCTACTCCCCAAAGTGGCCTAAATTTATTTTCATGGCCTGCAGATAGCGCTGTGAAGAGGGAAGGCAAGTTCTTTCAGTTCTGTTTTGCAGTGAATGATGATGAGTTTCAGTAGACCAGGCATGTACCCTGACTGAACATGGACCTGAGGGGATACCAGATGTTCTGTTCTGTGGCAGCAGCTCGTGAATTTTTCTGGCAGACAAATTAATGTGGAAGGTTCCACTCAAGGTACCAGATTCGCAAAGGACTGGACTACAAAACATTACTGTATATGCCTCATCTGTGACACTGCCCAGTTACACTAAAATTTGATAGCTGTAGATGCTAAGTAGGAAACATGAGGACCTCAAGATGTTGCTGTGCTGCAAATCTCATATTCCCCAGCCTGATAAAGGTGATGGATGATGGGAATTTTAGTCCACAACATCTGGAGGACTGTAGGTTGCCAAGTCCTGGTTTAGGTGCTTCCAAGCAAAGGTTTTATAGTGCACTACCTTTTCTTATTCATGGATTTAAAGTGGGTAGGTTTACTAATGTTCCTCTCATATCTTCCTAATACTTCTACAATTTTTAAAATCAAAGAAAATCTGTTAAGGAGTGAAAGATGGAATAGTCCCATTCTTTCATTTGGTGATAAGTTTGCTTCATTGTTTTCCAACCAGCTGCTATCCAGATGTGTTGGACTGTATCTTCGGTCATCCCTGACCCATTAGTCCTGTTGACTGGGACTGATGGGGCTTGCCTTTCCCTTACTCCTCTACCTCCTTTTCTTCTGTGTCTTCTTCAGATCATAGAGTTTGAAGGGATCCTCAGGATCATTTAGCCTAATGCCTTCTGGTACAGGAATCCATGATGAAAGCATCCCTCAAAGTAGCCATCTAATCTCTGTTTAGAAATCTCCAACAATGGATGGGAGAATCTCCAGTGAAGATGGTGTCCTCCTTTTTTTTGCCCCTTTCCTTCTTTGAATTGTGGAGTTGAAATCTAGACCAGCCACAACCAATGCAGGAATTCACTGCTAAAGCACCCACCCCATCTGTTTTGAACCTCTAACAAGGGTTGGAAATACCTCCATACCTCCAACAAAGGCCTCTTCCTCCTCCTATTTCACTATGTTTATTTACTTACTTAAGGTTGCTTGCAAATTAATCCTGATCCAAATGTGATTGTAGTCCAGGTTGGTTGCGGAAGGACAATCTAATCTTGTGTTTTCAGATCTCCCAGCACCAGAGAATCTACTATCTGGACCTATCTGTTGCTGACATTTCTGTTATTTACCAAATTCTCAGAGGGTTGAAAAGGCTTAGGTTTTTTAGACACCAGCATCATACAGTATGATCAAAGACTATTACTTAACACTTGCCCATCTTTGCCCATCGCAGAGAAAAGATGATTGTTTTCAGACCTTTTGTACTTCAGCAGTACTGACCTTTTTAAGAAAAAATATTACATTATGTAATAGTTTGTATAAAAATATGCATAGGCTCCATCAAAGAAAAACCATTACATTGAAGCTCTTTCTATTGTATTCTTTGGAAAAACAAGTTTTAACTCTTCTGTTTATTTCTAGTATTTGTACACTGCTACATAACCAAGTTCTCAGGATTGTGGCAGGATGAACAGGAAATTAAAAATGTTGTACAGTAAAATAAAACACTGAATATGCCATGAGTGTGAGTGCATGGGGTTATACACTTTTGCATTGTTATAATGTTAGAACCATAGGATTATGCACTGTTGCCACAAACTTTCTATTAGGCCTAATCCAAAGAGCAAATGAAATAGTAAATTTGTATTTAGATTGCTCCATTTCAGATTTACAAGATAAATGGGGCATGAGGGATATCTAGTCCTTTTGCCAGCAGGCAAAGACATTTTTATTCAAGTAGCCTTTTAATATACAGTTGGCCCTCTACATTTGTGGCTTTGACTTTTGCGGATTTGATTAATATGTTATCTCTGGGAATCTCTAGGTCACCCAGTGCAACTCTCCTGGAAATTGACCATAGAGTTGTGTTGGAGGACTTTTGAGACAACACCGCTCTAGACATTTATAGGTCCTCCAGTATGATTCTATGATCACCTTCTGGCAGATGTTGACTAAAGGGATTGTACTGGAGGACCTAGAGATTTCTAGAGAGGTATTCTTTCAAATAAAAATACATATGGGCACGAAGAGGCACCCTTGCGGCACATTCCCTCTCGAACCCTAGCGCATATGGACGGCACCATCTTGTTTTGCGCGCCACATTTAGACGTGTGGCACGCGCCATGACGTAATGTTGCCGTGGGAGGACGCCAAGGGCACCTTTCTGCAGCGCTAAAAGGAGCTCGAAAACTGAGCTCCTTTTTTGCGCCTGGTCCTTGACACTGCCTTTAGACGGCTGCACCAAGGACTCTTGAGGGGAAAGGGGCTGCAGCAGCAGCCCCTTTCTCCCCTGGGAACTGCTGTTGGTTGCGGGATGCAGGGGTGCCCAGGGCACCTGCTTTACCCCGCTTTCAGGCTGCGGAGAAGCAGCAGTTTGTTGCTTCTCCATGGCCTGGAGAAGCGGCAAAATGGGGCCTCATCCCACTGCTTAAAGGGGCAGCTGCAGACCACCCCAAAAGGGCAGTCTGTAAAGCCCCATTGTGTTTTTTTTTAATTTGTGTTTTTTCCACTTTCACTGGGGTCCTGTGCCCTTAACTCCAGTGAATGTGAAGGGCCAACTATATATTCATGTCAGGGAGGCTTTCATATGGGTTGTGTGTTTAGATATGTTTTTATTTAAGTTTTATATGTTTTATGACATTTTTTACTGTTTGTAGCTGTATGGTTTTAATTGTTTTTAAATTTTTATTGTAAAAACATTTAAATTATTTTGTTTGTGAGCCACCTTGGGTCCCGTTCTGGGAGAGAGGTGGCACAGAAATGAAATGAATGAAATAGGTCCAAAACACACTACAGAAATTAGCCAGTTTGAGACAGCTTTAACTGCCCTGGTGCTATGCTAGGAGATTCAAGGAACTGTAGTTTTGTGTCTCATTTAGGCTTCTCTGTCAGAGAGCTCTAGCGCCACAATAAACTTCAATTCTCTGGATTCCCTAACACTGAGGCAGGGTAGTTAAAGCAGTCTCAAACTTCATTATTTCTGCAGTGTGATATGGATCATAGTCTAGGATGTCAGATGCAACCTACCTCTGATTTAGGCCTTATTTGTTGACTTTCAGGGAACATTGGTTTTATGGGGGGGGGGGGGCATTCTCTCATATGAATTAAAGTTCTTATAGCAATAGCATGTGCATTTCTATACCCCTTATCAGTGGACTCAGCACGCTTGAAGCAGTTTACAATTTGTTAAGCTAATTGCCCCCAACAGGTTGGGTACTCATTTTACCATCCTATGAAAGGATGGAAGGCTGGGTTAATCTTGGAAGCCCTGGGATCGAACTCACAACCTTGTGGCTGCATTGCCAGCATTTAACCCTTGTGCCACTGGGGCTCCCTGGAGTACAACAGAGTATAAAGTGGTGCCAGCCAGACACTGATATTAATATTGAATAAAACCTTTGCCTCTGTGCTTCCTCGGATTCAGGTTTTTGCTTTTCTCCTTTTGCCACTGGCTAGATGGGGAAAGGGTCCTTCAAGTACGCCTGGGTACTGGACAAGCTGAAAGCTGAGCGTGAGCGGGGCATCACCATCGATATCTCCCTCTGGAAGTTCGAGACCACCAAGTACTACATCACCATCATTGATGCACCTGGCCATAGGGACTTCATCAAGAACATGATCACAGGGACTTCACAGGTGAGAAAGGAAATCCAGTGACCCCTCCACATTCGCTGGAGTTAGGGAAGCAGGACCCCTGTGGAAGTAGAAAAACTACAAATTAAAAAAAAAAATGCTATTTATATAAATCTGAGAGAATACCTCTCTAGGAAACTCTAGGTCCTCTTGCACAACTCTATGGTCAGCATTAACTGGAAGAAGACCATACAATTGTGCTAGAGGGGGACCTACAAATGCCTAGAGGTGTTCTAGGAATCACTAGGTCCTCCAGTGCAACTTGTGGCAAAAGTTGGCCATAGAGTCATGCTGGAGGACCTAGAGATTCCTAGATAAAACATATTAATTAATCTGTGAATAATCATAGAATCATAGAGTTGGAAGAGACCACAAGGGCCATCCAGTCAAACCCCAGTCAAATCTGCAAAAGTGAAAGGGGCCAGCTGTGTAAACTTTGCAAGCTTAGATATGGGACAAATTTGGGTCAGATGTCCAGATGGCCATTTATTGTAGAATCATGAAGTAGACAGAGACCCTGAGGGCCATCCAGTCCACACCCTGCCATGCAGGAAGACACAATCAAACTGAAGAGGGTTCCTGTACCTTTAATGGTTGTGTAGACAAGGGGATTTCAGCAGGTGTTGCTTGTCACACAGCTAGGTAACTAGCAACACCTGCTGAAATTGCCTCCTCTACACAACCATTAACAAGACAGGAACTGTAACATCTTTTAGAGCTGTAAATGTTGTCACAAATGCCTTGAATTTAGACCAGAAACATATTGGCAGCTAGTGCAGTTCCTTAAGATGGACACATATGAACACAAACCTTGGACCTTAGTGTTACTACCACAAGGGGCTATAAAGTCATCAGTTGTCATGGCCTTTCTATGCTCAGGGTCTTGGTGAACTGACAATAACTGAAGCCCACCAATATTAAGTAGGGTCTAATTACCCTAAAAGCACCACATCCTGTTTGATTTTGGAAGCTAAGCTGGATCAGCCCTAGTTAGCAGTTTGGTGGGCGACTGTCAACAAATACCAGATGTTCTAGGCTGTATTTCAGAGGAAGGAACTGGCAAAACCACCTCTGGGGGCTTCCTTGCTTAAGAAAACTCTGTGAAGTTCATGGGGTTGCCATAAGTCGACAGATCACTTGAAGGCGCATACACACATGTACCAATTCCAAAATGGACTTGGGAGGGAAGAGCCAACTTTATAATGGCAGCAAATGAAAGTGGAGCTAGGCATTGTCAACTGAAAATTGCTGATACGATTTTATATTGACATCTAATTTCTCTTTGGAAGTAGCTCTGAATTCTTTGGCTGTAGAATTAATGCAGTGACACTGCTTTAACCGCTATGGCTTGGTGCTATGAAATTCTGGGATTTGTAATTTTGGGAGATATTTAGCTTTCTCTGTCAGAGACCCCTGGTGCCATGACAAATTGCAAATCCCAGGATTCCATAGCACTGAGCTGTAGCAGTTAAAGTGGTGTCCAACTGGATTATTTGTTCAGTGCGGATGCATCACAGTCACAAGAACTTCCTTGCAGTACCACGATTCACCTTTTTTAAAGGTCAGAACATGTTCCCCCTTTCAGATTTCACCAACCCTATTGCAAACTTCACTTTCTGACAGGTAGTGAGGAAAAAAATTACCTCTGTATGTATTGTACATATTTGGGAGAAGTGGTTGTGGTGTGACACTACGAAAGAGAAGCCATATTTATATCATTGACTGTGTTTCATCTTGTGGAGACTTTTTCTTCCTTGAGAAATAAAACACAAACACTGCAATGCAACGTGTTGCAGCAATGTACATCCCCCCCCCCTGGATTTATATTTCTAAACCTTAATATGTGAATTTTGTACACTGCAGCTCTGGACCTACCTCGGGAATAGGAACAGAGCTTTTACTAACAACAGGACCTAAATGTTTAGGGTAAATAAGAAATAAGTAAACAACCAGATATAACAACCACCTCTCCCAGGTATGTGCAGTACATTTCTGAGGTACTTTTCCCTCACAACATGCCAGAAAATGAAGATGTTTACTACAACATAAACATTGAAGTGCAACATTTTATGCTGATTTTCAACACATCTATCTTTCCATAAGGCACAGAGTGGTTTCACAGTTCTTCTAAAATAATTTCTTATTGAGGTAGAATCTGTCCTGCCCCCCAGATAAATAACATACTCTAATTTTATGCCTTTTCCCTTAATGTTGTCCATGTCACTGAGTGTTTGTAGACCATGAATTCACTCCAAACATCCTGAAAATGTGCGTGTCAATAAAATAAACACACAATCAAAAATGCCACAAGGGCAAAACATGTGCACTAGATGTTTTGTCTGACTGAACAAAACAGATTTTCTCAAAAGATGATGCAAAAAGAGAGAAGTAGGGCAGCAAGGGGAGAAATCCATTAAAGTACTGGGTATAACTTGTCAAACTTTATTTTCTTTTCTGTCTTTCTACTTCAAAACTGGTATGGAGTGTCCGTAAACAGTACTGTACCAAATTTCAAAAGGATCTATTGGACCCATTTTCTGAGTATAAGCCATAAGACCTATCTGCCTCTCCACGTCTGATTATAATGGTGGGATGTATTTTCCTTAATGAAAAGATGCCACCTTAAAATAATGGAAGGTAACAGAAGTCCAGTCTGATTTTCAGCTGATGCGAATGAATACAAGCAAGCCATAGAATACACTTGGGACCTGCTTTTCTTTCCCCTGTGAATAAAATGGATGAACTCCCCAAAGGCTCATCATCTATTTATAGGACCAGATGGCACTGTCAGGTTTCGGGTGTCAAGCCAATGTTCTTAGATCTTGTTGAGCTACAATATGAAGAGAATAATACTGACTCATAGGAGCACATCATGAACCTGTTTGTTCAGGAAAAGCTCAGATGATAGTGTTTATATTGGTTATGCCCTTGCTTGGTATTTTTTCAACCCACATTTTATTTTCCTTTCCATTGTTTATTTTCCTTAAAACACTGATGTGAAATACACAGATGTAGGTTTAAGGGGTGTTTATACCTTACACCAGGGTTTCTCAGCCAGGGTTCTTGCAGAACTGTAGGGTTCTGCAAGAAATCTCTAGGGGTTTCTTGAGCAATTGTGATTGAAAAGATAGATTAAATGAACTCTATAACATGGGAGAAATCGGTCAAAATCGGGGGTTTAAACGGCGATTATCCCATGCAAAATGTGATACCGCACTTAATATTTTCACATGACGTCACTATTAAAGAGGCAATAAAGAGGCAATATACAGCAACAAATCGTTCCTGGAGAAATAATTTGTAAGTTGCTCTGAGAGTCTTTGTGGCTGAAGAGCGGGGTATAAATACTCTAATGATTTGTTGCTATTTGTTGCCTCTTTATTGCCTGTTTAATATTGATGTGTGTGAAAATCTTAAGTGTGATCATCACGTTTTGCACGGGATAATCGCTGTTTAAACCCCCAATGTGGTAAAGTCCATAGATAGATAGAGAGATAGACAGACAGACAGGGAGAGAGAAAGAGAGAAAGAGAAAAAAAGAAAGAGAGAGGAGTTAGCTGCATACAGACAACACCATGCTACTAGTAGAAAGTATAATAGATTTGGAACAATCACTAAAGAAAGTCACAGAAGAAGGCACAGAGGCAGGCCTAGTGTTAAACATAAAGAAAACAAAAATAATGACCATGGGTGGTTTACTTAAATTCAGTCTAGATAATGAGGAAATTGAAATAGTTAAAGATTTCCCATACCTTGGATCAAACATTGATCAGAAGGGGGACTGCAGTCAAGAAATCAGAAGATGTGTAGGAACGGGAAGGGCAGCTGTGGAAGAACTAGACAAAATCCTAAAGTCTAAAGATATGTAGCTGAACACTAGAGTTAGAATTGTTCAGGCCATTGTATTCTGTATACTCTTGTGAGATCTGGACAGTGAAGAAAGCAGATAGGGAAAGAATTCATTCATTTGAGATGTGGTGCTGGAGAAGAGTGCTGAGGATACTGTGGATGTCAGAAAGTCAAACAAATAGGTTTGTGAACAGGTCAAGCCTGAAATCTCCCTGGAAGATGACTAAATCGAGGCTGTTGTAATTTGGCCATATCATATTTAGCCTTCTGTGTTAGAGAGCTCTTGTGCCACAACAGATACAAATCTAAGGTCATTTTGAAGAGATGCCAGAAAAAACAAAACAACACTGTGTTTAGTGCTGCTTTAAACTCAGCCAGCTATCAAATCTCTTCTAGCAGGTTTTGTCACAATCTGGGCAGTAGCTGAAGAAAATGTCCTCTGGATAACAGTTCCCAGCCTAGTCCTGTTTGATTTAACTAAGTGTCCCCTAGAGGACCTGATTGTATAGGGTGGATTACACAGAAGAAGGGGATTTTGTAGGCAACCTCGACCCAAAACCATAGGGCTTCAAAGGTAACAGCCAACATTTTGTACTTTGCCCAGAAAACTAATTGGTAGCAAAATCCTGGGAACTTGTAAAGCTTTGAGATTTGCAGGAAGGGGCCCTTTTCTTGGTCCTGTTTACTATAGACATCTGGTGCAGATATACAGGTAAGTGAGGGCCTTCTTGGTGGTCACTATCAAATTATGGTACTCACTTCTGAAGAAAGTTAGGCTGGCCTTTGTTCTGCTAGTGGACAAAGGCTTTTCTGCTGAGACAGGTCTTGAACAACTTCTCTCTTATGTAAAGAGATCTTGTAACACCTTTGAGACTAACTGAAAGAAAGAAGTTGGCAGCATGAGCTTTTGTATATTTACATCTACCTCCTCAGATTCATTTGGATCTGTGGAAGTAGACTTAAGCATACAAAAGCTCATGCTGCCATCTTCTTTCTTTCATAATGATTTTAGAGACCAGCACTGCTGTATCTTTAACTTCTCTCTTGTTATGGTTGTGGATTTGTTCAACTTTTCACTGTTTCACTTTATTTATTATTAATGTGGGTTTGAAATGATTATAACTGATGTTTTAATCTTGTAGTTACTTTAATTTGAATTGTAATGTGTATATTCCAGTATGTTTATACTGGAATATTTTAAAATTTTATTGGGAGTTGTTTTGCATTTCAAGACGAGGAGACAAGCAGGATAAAAAAATACATACATACATGTTTCTGTGCCTGCCTTCTTCCTATACAGGCTGACTGTGCTGTCCTAATAGTGGCTGCTGGTGTAGGTGAATTTGAAGCTGGCATCTCCAAAAATGGGCAGACCCGTGAGCATGCCCTCCTGGCCTATACCTTGGGTGTCAAGCAACTCATTGTAGGCATTAACAAGATGGACTCTACAGAGCCCCCTTACAGTGAGAAGCGCTATGATGAAATTGTCAAGGAAGTCAGTGCATACATCAAGAAGATTGGCTATAACCCAGCAACTGTTCCCTTCGTGCCCATCTCTGGCTGGCATGGTGACAACATGTTGGAGCCATCTCCCAATGTAAGTATCTGTCTTGCTGTCTGTCTGTCTGTCTGTCTATCTCAGCGGTTCCCAACCTTTGGTCTTCCAGATGGTTTGGACTTCAGCTCTCATAATTTGTGACAGTTGGCCAAGTTGGCTGAGACTTCTGGGAGTTAAAGTCCAAAACAAATGAAAGACCATTCGTTTCTTATTGTACATTTTTGATGGGCCTGGTCAGTGCTAGACCCTTCTTTATTTCCCCAACTTGGAATGTCCACTTCCCAGAATCAGGCAAAGTTGGGATATACTTTGCTGCCATCAGTTTTTCCAGGATCAGGGAGTCAGTGTGGAAATTTGAGAGGGCTCCCCTTCAGGGCTGAACGTACTCACAAGAGCAGATGAAGCCTAAGGCCAAAGAGGATATGATTTAGGATTATTCTCTTTCTTTCCTCTGGACACATTATAGTAGGCTATCTCAGTTTGCATGGGGTAATAAGTAGATGTAGACAACTTTGCTGTCACTTAATATGAATAGAAGAATCTTCCCTTACTTGGTCTTCTCTTTGTGCTGGATTACAGGTCCCACAGCTGCATCCATTCCAACCAAAGGCTGGAGATTATGGGTAGTCCAGTATATCTGGAGGGAAACACTGAAACAGTGTGAAATTCAAACATTTCCTGTAATTCTCAGCAGTGTGCAGGGATTTTGTGGCTATCTTGCAAAGGTTCTTTGGAGAACTCAATGAAGAAATGGTTTCCAAGGACAGAAAGTTTGTAAACCAGACAGCTCCAGGGTATTATTGCTAGTGCTGCAGTGGTTGCCGAATAGTTTCCCTTTCTGATGTCTAATGACAGATTATTTCAAAAGCAAAAAACTCAGTCTGGCCAATACCACTTTTACTACATTTGCTTCTCATGCAACTGAAAACAGTCTCATATACCACAACCACCCCACTCAGAATTCCTCCACATAGGAAATTAGTGTGTTGGGAGGAAAAAGTATAGCCTAGTTTTTTGGTTAAATCCAGGGTCCATCTACACTGTAGAGATAATGCATTTTTACACCACATTATAGGCACACACACACACACACACACACACCATCAAATGCTGGAGGGCAGAGTCTTTGATAGAGGGAAGGGGCTAAGCAGGAAGCAAAATGAGTTCTACAAAAGGAGACTGGCAACTTTGTTTATATTTGTTTACAAATTTGTTTATATTGTCCTTTGGCATGCCTATCTCGGCTCAGACAGAGCTAATTTGTTTCCTGAATTGACTGTCTGCTCAGATTCTTAGGTGCATTTACGAAGCAATACCTGTTCCCGTTTCTGTCTCTTCCCTCCCATATCTTACATTCTAGTATTCTAGTCCTTTTTTTCCTGGCAGAGATTTCTTTAATGCAGAAATCAGTCAGATGACCCCTTGCCATGTGACTGCCTGCCTTGAAATTTAGCAAGTCAGCGCTGGTGCTGGCTTCTTGGCAGAGATTAGAATCTGCGAAGCCTCTGACAGCCATAAAGCCTCTGACAGCCGTGTGCAGCTGTCTAAAACCCCCACTGTAGGCTGATGCTCCATGACCTCCTTCAGGGAAAACAGGACATGGCTTGAATATAAGACAGAGATTCTTCCTGGCTAGGGAGAATGGAGGGAAGGGGTTTTATGTCGTTCAAAATGAAAGCAGTGGTTAAAGACTTTGGAAATTAGTCTTTTCTATAAGTGGAAAGAAGCATGCAGCAGCTGATTAATTCTAGGTATGTAAGATTTTGTTTAGATTTTTGGGATGACTGAAGGTAACATCCAGATTCAAGAGCAGTGCAGCTTTGAAGGCTAGCTGCTGAACATAGGAATAGAAGGTGAGATGTTGCTTTCATGCCCTGCTTATGGGCTTCCTAGAAACAGCTGTAAGGAAGTAGGAGGCTAGAGAGAGAGAAAGAGAAAGACTCTGTCTGATCTGGCAGGATTTTTCTTCATATTAATATCATCAACATTATATTTATTTATATCCACAATTATTAATATGTATTCTTTTAGAAAGCCAATGTGATATAGTGGTAGAAATGCTGGAGTAGCACTCAAGGAGATTGGGGTTTGACTCCCTGCTAAGCAGGGGAGATGCACTGGGTGACCTTGGATAAGTCACACTCTCTCAGCCTCAGTGGAAGGCAAAAGAAAACACCTCTGAACAAATCTTGCCAAGAAAACCCCGTGATAGGTTTGACTTAGGGTTGGCATTTTAAGTCAGAAATGACTCAAAGAGGCACCAGAACAATGGTGTGACTTTATAATAGGAAATACGGCCTGATACTGAGACTGTACTAACCCTCTATTAGCCTGCAAAAAAGGTCAAGGGCCCTTAAACCCAACACCAAGAACTACATGCCAGCCCTTTTAAAAGTCAGGAGAACAACTCCTATGCAAGCCTCTATGCAAATTCTATGCAAGAATTTGAGGAGCTCCATGAATTATCATCCAGTGAAACACAGGGGCGGTACAGACCACCCAAAAAGGATGGTCTGGCGCCACCGTTTTTTGTGGTGCAATTGAACCACAGCAGCTAGATGCTGCTGTGCAGTTGCGCCACAAAAAAGGAGCGGGTAAACCATTACACACCTTAGCGCCACCGCAAATGCTCAGCGTTACATAATAGCACCGGTGCCATTACATGTTAAGGTTTGGGAGCATGTAAATGATGCACACTCCTGAACCCTAATGGCGTCGCAGTGGCACCTCTTCCTGCCTGGCTGTTTCGGGCCACAGGTAGCAGATTTAGGGCAGACAAAAGGTCATCCTTCACAGTAGACTTAACTGATGGCTGGGACAAGATGGTTAATAATGACCATTACTTTAGGAGGCTCCAGAGATTCAGAGAAATTCATCGAGGACAGATCTGTTAAAGGCTTCCAGACTGTTCGCTGTTTTGGTCACCCTCTTCTGGACACACTCCAGCTTCTCCATATTCTTCTTGAATGGTGATGCCCAGAACTGGATACAGTATTCTAGCAGAAGTTTGACCAAAGCAGAATAGAATGATACTATTACTTCCCTTAGTCTAGACACTATACTTCTATTGTTGTAGCTTAGAATTGCATTGGCTTTCTTAGCTGCTGCATTACGCTGTTGACTCATGTTGAGCCTGCAGTTCACTAAAACTTCTAGATCCCTTTTGCAGGTACTGGCGTCAAACCAGGGGTATTAGCTACTCCTCCTAATTTGGTGACACCTGCAAATTTGATAAGCAGGCCCTCTATTCCTTTGTCCAAATCATTGATAAAGATTCACTGGACCCAGGACAGAGCCCTATGGCACCTCACAGGTCACTTCTCTCCAGGATGTGGGGGGTCCATTGTTGAGTACCCTTGGGGTTCAATTGGTCAACGATTTACAAATCTACCTAACAGTCATGTTGTCTAGCCTACATTTCACTAGGTTTTTATGTCCTGGGGGAGCTTATCAAAGGCCTTACTGAAGTCAAGATACACTGCACATGTGAAGGCAATAACACCATCTTGCTTGTTTTTTTATCAGAACCTATTACTAAAAGTATGATTGTCAGATCTCAGGGTCTGGCTCTGAGTTTCAGGGCTTAGCCCCTCTTTTCCAGTCCTAAGGGCAAGGAGGAGAGATATTAGGGCAAGGACACAGCCTTGAAACATGTATGTTTTATGGCTGTCAGATATCAGAGCTTGGCCCTTCTCCAGTCCTCAGGACAAGGAGAAGGAATCCCAGGGCAATAGGACTTCATGAGAAAGCATGATTCATTAGAAAAGACATTGATGCTAGAAAAGGTGGAAGGCATTAGATGGTTGGATTGAATAAGGAAAGACATGGACCTGAGTCTGCAGGACCTGAGCAGAGCAGTAGAGGACTAGATGTCCCATCCACAGGGTCATCATGGGTCAAGATCAACTTGAAGGCAGTCAACAACAACAAACAACAATATATAGTTTAATTATTTGTTAGATTAGAGATGCATCTACACTGCAGAATTAATGCTATTTGGCACTGCTTTAACTTCCATGCTTTAATGCTATGGAAACTGGGATTTATAATTTTTTGAGATTCTTGGCCTTGTCTGGCAGAGAACCCTGTTGCCTCTGCAAATAACAGATCCCTGGAGTCCATAGGATGGAACCATGGGAGTTAAATGGATGTCAAACTGCATTCTGCAGTGTGGCAACAGCCTTGGTGAGTTTTTCTTACTGTTTGACTGGCATACCCTGTGCAGCTGTGGTTAATGCTTAATGTACCATGCTTAATAGCATCACCAGGGCCCATGCCTTATGACTTCCAGATGGTTGTTTTCTAAGGTTTTGGCCCTGAAATCTCAGGGCTTGGAACAGTCCTGACCTGACAATTTCAATTACCTCTCAATTTACTTCTGGACTTGGAGGTAATACATAGGTATCAGTGCTAGTAGCTATTAATAATTATATCCTCCACGTTTTATTGGGTAGCAGCAACAGGGAAGAATTGTTTTTCCCTTGAGCCCTTCTTTCACACTCCCTGATGGCATCTGGCTGGAAAACAAGCTGTTGAATTTAATGACCCTTCTTTGGTCAGTAAGCTTTTATGTTTTGATGCTCTGCGTAAGAGTAGGGTTTTCAGTGGCTGGAGGATCTTAGTGTGGTTAGTAATGACGTCATGAAGGAAACGACAAAACAACTGATACTTCACTTGTTAAAATGCAAGAAAGCCCCAAATTGATCCACAAGGGAGCTCTTTGGGATGCGGCAGGGTGTTCCTGTGTCAAACGTTTGGTCACGGCAAAAGCTTCAAAGATGACAAGGTCTGCTGTGACAGACAAGAACCCTTTGTTGTTAATACTTCTGACCATTGTGGGGAGAGGGCTCTTGGGAAAATAAATGAATACCTGAGGCATCAATGACGTTAGTTCCCTGTCATTTGCCAACATATATCAATAAGGACAGAGCCGGTGTGGTGTAGTAGTGTGAGAGGTGTACACCCTCTGGGTGATCATAGGCAAGTCACACACCCTCAGCCTCAGCAAGGGCAAACAACAATTTGAACAAATATTGCCAAGAAACCCTGTGAAAGGTTTGCCTTCCAGTTGCCACGGGTCAGAAATGACTTGAAGGCACACAACAACAACAATGGAGGCCTTGGCGCAATAAGGTTTTGGGATTTGTCTTATGATCAAGAAAACAACTCCCTTTGTGCTTTGCATCTCCACAACTCCCTTTGTGCTTGGCACATCTCCGTAAGAGACACAAACGAAGCTGACCACCAGATGGTGCCATTGCTTGAGAAAACTCATACAAAGATGCAAAGATGCATTTTACTGAGTTTCATTTAACTGCAATCATAGCAAACCACCTTAACTGCCATGTCTCCTGGGATTCCTAGTTTCATGAGATATTTAGAATTCTGCACCATAGAGCTCCAATGCCTCACAAAATTACAAATCTCAGGAGTCCATAGGATGCACCCACGTCAGTTAAATCATATTGTAAACATGTAGTGTGAAAGGGACTTGAGTCAGACAGACCATTGGTCCCTTTTGCTGTTATGTCCATCTCAGCTGTTAGCAGCTTCTTATGCCCTTTGGCAAGGGTCCTTTTGGACTGTACAATCCAAGATCCTTTTATCTAGGGAAGAATTAAACCAGGGACACAACCAAAGCTCTCCCGAGAGTTGGCCATCCAACCTCTGTTTAAGGCAATCTATTCCATTGTCAGACATCTCTTACTATCAAAAGGTTCTCCCTAATGTTCAGGTGAAATCTTTTCCGTTATACAGGTATGCCTCAGTTAACCAAGCAGAGATGTTGCTAAAAGTTTTTTTAAAACAGAAACTTTGGTCCCAGAAGCAGAAACAACATGGAAAGAATAGGGATAAGTTTGTACACCACAAAAAGCAACATGTTTCAGTGAACTTTTATTCAAAACTTAACAATATGTACATGTGAAATGAAACAACCAGGTAAGGTAAGCCTTGCATAAATAGACAGAAACTTACGAATCTTTCTAGAGACCTCTTGAAGGTTTCTTCCAAAAGGCATCCAAGGATTCGTCTTTGCTCTCTGTATTCCTGCTCATACATGCTCAGTAAGGAATTCGGGAGGCAGTTGCTGTTTAGCTTGCTTGTTGCAGGCAGACACAGACAGCTACAGTACAATCAAATAGAGCAGAATCCCATTCTTTCCTAGCTCAAGCTTTATTGCACTGTAGGGGACAGAATTTCTGCTGTGACACACTACTGAGTGAGTCTTTTGTTTCTCCAGCCTGCTTTACCATCCTCCCAAGGCCAACGTTGTTTAAAAAAACTTCCACCTAAATAGAGATCAAGGAGGAAAAGCACGGTCTGTTCTTGTTGTTGTTGTGCACCTTCAAGTCTTTTCCAACTTATGACGATCCTATCATGGGTTTTTCTTGGGATGTTTTGGTCAGAGGAAGTTTACCATTGCTCTCCCCTACAGAAGAGAGAGTGTGACTTTCCCAAGGCTTCCATGGCTGAGCAAGGATTTGAACTCTAGTTTTCAGAGTCATTGTCCAATGCTCAAACCACTACACCTCATTGGCTCTCATAAAGCCCGATCTAGGTAGGCATAAAAAAAGACTTTAAAAGAGCTTCTTTGCAAAGTGTTTGTTAAGTGAGGCATGCCTGTAATTTGAAACCACTGATTTATGTCCTGATCTTTTGCTTTGTGGTTGTGAAATGAGTGTCTTACTGTTAGAAAGCAGTCATTGCCTTGTTTTGTACAACACTCTGATTGGTCAAGAACAGCACCCTGGGACACCATCTTGTTTTTACAGGCTAGAGAAGAAAGTATGAGATTCACAGATAGGATGCCTTAGAGCTTCAGGAACGGATTGGTCTGGTTTGATAAAGCTTATTGCTTCAGGAACACATTGGTCTGGTTTGATAAAGCTATCCTTCTCATGCCTCTCCCCAGTCCTTTTGGCATCCCTTCAGTTCCATGTGAGAAGATGATTCCTCCATCCATGATGCGTTTTTTTTGTGGGTTATACCAGATTCTTTTGAACAAATCTAAATGACCCACTCAACACAGATGTCTATCATTTTGTTTTGCAGATGCCTTGGTTCAAAGGTTGGAAAGTGGAACGCAAGGAAGGGAACGCCAGTGGAGTGTCCCTGCTGGAAGCTTTGGATACCATCCTGCCCCCTACCCGCCCCACAGACAAACCTCTGCGTCTCCCTCTTCAGGATGTCTACAAGATTGGAGGTGAGCCGAAAGATTTAACCTGCAGTATGTGAGTGGGAGGATGCCCTCTCCTTGCCCTGTGGATTTCCAGATTAGTAATTTAGTCTTGCAGACTAAAGATCAGGAAGGAAAGAGGATTTATTTCTTCAGATCATCTTTTATTTATGTCCAGACTACTTGTATGACTCAGAGCGGCGGTCCATTTACCTGGTAAGTTTGTAAGAGAGGAAGAAACAACTATAGCCAGTGGGTATGAATATGGCAGTGTTCATGTATAGAAAAAAATATTTTCTAGCCCCCATGATTTAATTGGTAAATTTACAAAGGTGATGAAAATGTTAATACATAGAAATCATGATTGTGTGTGTAAAATAAAAGGTTGCTCTGCTATCCAGCTGCTAACATTTCTAACTGTATATATCCAGTAGCATCACTAGGGGTGTGGGGAGGTGCGGACATCACTGGGTGACACCACTGATGGGGATGAGACTACAAAATGGGGGATGACGCTTGGTGAGTGCCCCCACCTTCCTGCCACTTGCCACAGTGTATGGCAGAGAGGAAGTGGGCCTGGCACCCCCACTCCATCCATGCCCTGCATGGCTTTACGTAAGAGTAGCACAGGGAGGGAGAAGGCCCAGCTCCCCCCTCCCCGTCCCTACCCCACATGACTTTACTCTGAAGTAAAGCTGTGCGGGGCCGGGAATTGGGAGGAGTCCCTTTTGGCTGTGCCCCCACATCCCACCCCCTGCACTGGGTGACGCCCTGGTGCGGGACACCACTGTATATACCATACATTGTGCAAGGGCTTATTCATACAACTCACATTTGAAGATAATTTTCAGAATGAGACTGTCTTGGAAAATCTGTTGGTGGTAAAACTTCTATTGCTTGGATTTTATGGAACATTCATAGATCTTGGGACAATGGAAAGGGAAAGGCAAGCCAGCTTGGGGGCTCTCTCTGTATCGCCTATTCTTGTCCTACAACAACATAAAATTTGACCTTAGGTACATAATCTAGCATCAGGACCATCTTAGATATTTGCAACCAGTGTGCTAATTCTGAACATGGAAATGATCTGGGAAAGCTTGAAAATGGGTGTGAAATGTATGGTGAAATCCAAGAAGCCTAATTAAGATTTCCAGTGGTTAGGTGATTGTAAAGCTGTCCTTTGAAGCAGAAATCCTAATTTCCCCTTAATGTTTCTTCATTTTAGTAAGCTAATTGTTGTGGTGTGGAAGTGTTCTGGTTCTTTTTAAATGGTTGGACATCATAAATATTTTCTCAGGTATTGCAAATCAACCAAAAGTATACAAGTAGATCTCAAGCTCACCTTTTGATCACTCTTTTTGTTTTTAACAAGTGCAAAAAAAAAGAAGAGATTTTTCTGCCTCAACACAGAGCACGATAGAGTCCAGAACACCCCCTTTCCCCCCAGTTTTTTGCCATTTGCTAGGTCCTGGCTATTATAAATTAAATAAAAATTCATATGGGTTTGGCAGTTTTATCTTTTCACCCAGCAGTCTGATATTTCTGATTTGACAAAAAAAGAGAATGCACTGTTACTATAGAAATTTAACCAAAATTGAAACCAGAAGTGATGTTGCTCACTCCCTGTTTAATTTTGGCCAATAATTAGGCTTCTAGATTTTTTCACCATGGTAGATGTGTGGTTTGGGAATGGGGGAACACATCTAAAGTGCTCTTCTGCAGTTTTAGATTGGGATGATTGAGCAAAACATTGACCAGAAAAAAAATATTTTCAGTTTTTTAAATAAGGTCTGGATCTCCAATGTGGCCTGCCAGAAGCAGTTGCTCACCTCTGCTATAGAGTCTTACAGTCGTCACTGGATTCCAAGGACTGCATTCTGTAGTACTGATTAATCACCCCTTCTGACCCTCTTCAGGAATTGGAACTGTCCCAGTTGGTCGTGTAGAGACTGGAATCCTGAGACCTGGCATGGTGGTGACTTTTGCACCTGTGAACATCACTACAGAGGTCAAGTCAGTGGAGATGCACCACGAGGCCCTGAGTGAGGCTCTGCCTGGGGACAACGTTGGCTTTAATGTCAAGAATGTCTCCGTGAAGGACATCCGCCGTGGCAATGTCTGTGGGGACAGCAAATCTGACCCACCACAGGAGGCAGCACAGTTCACTTCTCAGGTCAGCAGGAAATAAATGATGGCAATTTTGAGAGGCTGCATATTCAGATAAGAACATTTGCATCTGAATGAGGGAAAACATAGATTACAGTGGGCCCTTGGTATCCTCTGGAGTTTGGTTCCAGGACCCTCCAGTGGATACCA
Organism: Urosaurus nigricauda; assembly: GCA_034509955.1. NCBI lineage: Eukaryota > Metazoa > Chordata > Lepidosauria > Squamata > Phrynosomatidae > Urosaurus > Urosaurus nigricauda. The sequence goes on from JAOEGL010000004.1 coordinate 8,592,251, forward strand.
AAATCTGTGGTTGTGCAGGTTCCATTATATACAGTGGCAAAGTAAAATAGTGTCGCTTATATGACAAAATCAAGGTTTGCTTTTTCTTTTAAAAATATAAATAAATAAATAAATCTTTCATTTCTATCCCACTTTTTGTAAAACAATCAAAGCGGCTTACAGCAGTTAAAATAATACAAATATATACAGTATCCCCCCTTTAAAAGAACTAAACATTTCCAAAATTAAAATTACATTAATAAAAGCTCTAAAAAGTCAATCATACATTAACATTAACAGTGGGCAGAGTCGTCATAATCACAATTGCACAGTATCCAAAAAAGAATACATATGGGGGTCTTTATGTGGCCAGGGGTTGTTCCAGGAAGGCCTGCTGGAAGAGATCCATCTTTACAGCTTTCTTAAAGCTATCTAAGTTGGATATTTGGCGGATCTCGTTCAGCAGGCCGTTCCATAAGGTGGGAGCGATGGCAGAGAAGGTCCTCTGGGAGGTCGCAACCAATCTGGTCCTCACTGGTTACAATAAATTCCTCCCAGAAGATTTGAGTGCACGGGTCTGATTATATGGAAGGAGGCGATTCCTTAGATAGGTAGGGCCCAAGCCATGTAGGGCTTTAAAGGTGATAACCAACACCTTGTACTGTGCCCGGAAACTAATGGGCAGCCAGTGGAGTGACTGTAAGCAGCTTTGAGTCCCAATTTTGGGGGAAAAGCAGGGTACTGCTACTGCTAGTACTACTACGACTACTACTAATATACTTATCTGAGGGGAAAATAATTGAACAAAGTAGAATGTACTTTTAGGTTCTTAGGCCTTCAACAGACCGCCAAAAAACACTGGCATCAGGGCAGAGTGGGGGCATGGTGACTGCCCACTGCCTGCCCTCATGCTGGCATCATGACACCAACCAGCCACACATCATGCTTCACCAAAGAACCACAGAAAAGTCACGGCAGCACCAGAAAGGGTGCTGTTTCTGTGGCACAAAAAGAAGCTGCTTTTTGTGGCTTCTTTTTGTGCCAGGTTGGGGGCGTTGCATGTAATTGCTGTGTCCCCAACCCCGGGCTTCCAGGGTTGGTGCAGTGCTGCCTCTTAATGGCAGTCTGCTGAGCCCCTTAGATGATCCTGGGCTGTGTAGCTTTAATGTTAGAATAAAATTATTCTCTGATTAATCACTAGCAGTGTCAAATCATACAGTGATGAAGGACTTTCCAAGTGAGTGGCAGTTTGGAAATGTTCATTTACAAAAAATAGTGTCTTTGGCTTGTTTAACTGTGCAGTTTATCAGACTGAAGAATAAGAGACGTCATGTTTCAAATGCCATTGCATGGAGATTCTACAGTTTATTTGGACTTAATTGGTTTAAGGTGCAATCAATTCCAACAATTTGCAATGTACAGGGCTATATCTTTGGAGGCAGACATAGAATCCTCACCATTATATCCGTGTGCAAAGCAGGGCTAGGGGTGGGATTGAGCTTTTCATCTGCTGAGGTTAGATCTCAGGTTCCCCAACAACATGCTGGTGATAGAGAAGGAATTCATGATTCCTAGTGAAAAGTAAAATCGGTGGCTTTAAAAGTAACCTATTTCCAAAGAAGTCAGAACACACTAAGCAGAATTCAATTGGTTAATCCCTACTGCAATAATCCCATTGAATCTACTGTTAAATGATTAGTCATTACATAAGTAAATCTAAGTGATCCTATGGGTCTACTCAAGACAGGAGTAATAGGATTTAGGCCACTGTTGTTGGGGTTTTTTGGTGATGCAAAGACAGTAAAGGAAAGACAAACGTAACAAGCCAGTTGCTTGTACAGTGGGCCCTTGGTGTCTGCTGTGGTTTGATTCCAGGACCCCTGTGGATACCAAAATCTGTGGATACTCAGTTCCCAATAAATACAATGGCATAGTGAAATGGTGTCCTAATATAAAATGGCAAAATCAAGGTTTGCCTTTTGGAATTTATATTATTTTTGAATATTTTCAAGCTGTGGATGCTTGAATCTGTGGATAAAAAAATGGTGGATACAGAGGGCTGTATTTATTGAGTTTGAAATAGGTTAATATTGAAAAAAATTAGTGCAGTGAATCAGCTGTTTTCCCCACAGTAGAGGGCAGCATTGCTCAGCCACACAAAGGAAGGATGCTGACCATTCAGTTGCCACTGAAAAAAAGAAACTCCATTGCAGCATTCTGTAACACCAGAATTTGTTTCATGCTCCAATTTTGTCTCCTTTTTTTTCATACCAGGTGATCATCTTGAACCACCCTGGACAAATCAGTGCCGGATATTCCCCTGTCATTGACTGCCACACTGCCCACATTGCTTGCAAATTTGCTGAGCTGAAGGAGAAGATTGACCGGCGCTCTGGCAAGAAATTGGAAGATAACCCCAAATCTCTGAAATCTGGAGATGCCGCAATTGTGGAGATGATCCCGGGCAAGCCCATGTGTGTGGAGAGCTTCTCCCAGTACCCACCCCTGGGTGAGAATTTCTTCCTTGTTTCTAGTTCCAGCAGACAGAAACAAAGATAAATAACTAATGTCTATTTCTATTCATATTATAACGTACCATAGTAAGATATACCTAGAGGTGGCCCCAGATGTCATGTCTCCCATGACTAGGGTTTCTGTCACTTTCCTTCCAGTCACCTTTCCTTGGTGGCTCCCAATGACTTCCGTGCAGCAAGGAGAAAAGCTATAAAATTTACAAAGCTTTCCATCCCTATTATGTGGGGAGAGGTTGAGGGATGTCCCCTTTCTGCACAGAGTGACGTCTATGCTAGAAGAGGGGACTGTGTTCACATAGGCCCCATTCCCACTACATTTTGATTCGAAGTGTGACGCAGGCTATGTGACCCTCGTTCACACTCAAATTGACTTTTGATCCTCATCGGATTGGTTAGTGGAGGAAAGGACCGGGTTAAAAGCAAATAGCCCAGGCTTTCCTGACACTAGTTTTAAAGTGGTGTTTTTTGGGAAAACACGGTTCTGAAGCATTTCCAGTAAGTGGGAACGCTGATCAGAATCGTGGGTTTTTTTGGGGGGGGGGGGGTATTGATCACAAAATCAATCTTGTGCATTTGTGATCAGTATAATGAAGAAAAAGAAAACACACACACTTACTCCTGGGGGGTCCTTCCTTCCTGCCTCCCTGCCTGCCTCTGCCAGGCCTGTGCTGCTTCCGGCTGGGGAGCATGGGCTTTTGTTTCCGGCAGGGTTGCTGTTGCTGCTGCTGCTAGGCCCGTCAGCTCTGGGAGCAGCACGGGCCCATCAGCCGCCAGAAACAAAAGCCCGTCCTCCCTGGCCAGGAGATACACTGATTGCAAGTGCAAAAGATTAATGCACAAGATTGATTTTGCAATCAATACCCCATCCCCAATAAAAATTCCCCTGCAGGAAGGGGTTGGGGGGTTAAGGGCTGTCACCTTACATGGCAGCTCCAGTGGGAATGACAGGAGGCTAAGAAAGCGGTTCCAAATAAGGTCCTTTTTCATAGTGTGAATGAGGGGCCTTTTGGAATTGCTTTCCTAAGCAGAGCACAGCTTGGTTCCAATGCAGATTTTTCCACAAGTGGGAATGGGCTCATAATAAAGTCTTGACTTTGCCTGATCCTTCACTGTTTCCTGTGTCTTTAAGAGTCCTGCCAGGATTCAGATCTTGATGAAATCATAGGACCCAGGTTTTGTTCAGACACAAAATTGAGTATATTTGTTTATCTCTTTTTTTCTTCTATTCATTTCCCCAACCCATCCAACAACAAGTGAGGTATCAGCCCTGGTTACCCTATCATGTTGCAATAGGCCCTAGAAAGTTTCTTCCATTATAGTAGTGCTTTTTAGCTTTTTCTTTACCAGGGACCACCTTTAAATAAACTTAGTTGCTGTGGACCCTGAAGATTTAACTCACAATTTAAAAGACAAATAATAATAATAACAATAACAACAACAACAGCACTTGAACACTCTAATTAATAATCACCGTATACATTGTGATTGTGATTTTAACCCATCCTTAGCACCACATGTATCTGACATGTGCAGGGCTGCCAGATCTGCATGGCCTCATTCCCCACTAGAGGGGGATAGAGTGCCACACACTCTGCATTGTCGCATGCTAGTCTGTTCTCTATGTAGCAGGACTTTATGCACAACTCAGCCCTTGTGTATCATTGCAGGACGCTTTGCCGTGCGTGACATGCGACAGACTGTGGCTGTGGGCGTCATCAAGAATGTGGAGAAGAAGAGCGGTGGTGCCGGCAAGGTCACCAAGTCGGCCCAGAAGGCCCAGAAGGCTGGTAAATGAATTGTGGGCGCCCAGTGCCTCGCGCAGAAACCATCCCTACCACCAGGATGCCGTCACCTTCTTCTCCCCGAGGCGCATGTATGCACATCTGCTTGTAAAAGTTTGTATGTCAACGACTGGATGCTCACTATTAAGGTCCAGTGGAAATTCTTTAAAAGGAAAAGCATGTCCCAGCGTCCGTTGAGGCTTTGTGTTAAATTTTACCAATAAAACTGGTACAACATCCACAGCGAAAACAAGTGGGGAGTCTGATGTGTGTGTGTCTAAGTAGTTAGACAAGTTGTCTGTACTGATGTTCCTCCTTCCCCAAGCAAGCATAAAGCAAAGGCTGAGGGTTCAGTTTTACCAGCTGAATAAAGCAAAGTTCTTCTGTGACCCCCCCCCCCCCCCCCGCCTTCTCTCCTGAAGCATTTTTTCTTCTGCCGGAAGTAAGAGATGGGAGGCTGAGCAAAAAGGATTTAGCAGGAGAGATGCAGAAAGATAACCAAATAAGACTCCTCCCTCCTTTTCCTCATAAGAATTGGAAGGAACCCAAGGAACCATGAGTCCAGCCCCAAGCAGGAATCCATAGCTAAAGCACCTCTAAATTGTGGCCATCCAATCTTGTGTTTAAAAGCATTCATTGAAAGAGTTTGCCACTTTACATTCTTCAGCCGAACAGCTCTTCCTGTCAAGTAGTTCTTCCTAATGTTCTTTCTTACAGAATCTTATTTCTTGTAATTTGAATCCACTTTTTAAGGTTCTACCTGCTGGAGGAGCAGAAAATAAGTTTGAGGCATCATCTATATGGCAGCCATTCAGATACCTAAAAATGACTCTTCCCAATTTTCTAAACATACCCAACTTCCTCATCCATTCTTCAAAGGACTTGGTTCCCAGACCCTTGGTCACCCTCCTCTGGACAACATGGAAGTTTATTAGTGTCCTTAAACTCTAGTGCTCAGAGCTGGACAGAGTTTTCTGACCATAGTAGAAGAGATCAGTACTAGTATTTTCCTTGATCTGGGCACTGTACTTCTTTTGTAGTAGCCTAGAATTGCACTAGCTTTTTTGCCTCTTCACCACATTTTTGACACATTAAATCTGCTGTCTGCCCAGACCCCTAGATCTTTTTCTCACAAATGGAGCTTTGTTTAAATATAATTACCATTGCCATAGAACACTTCTCTAAAACCATCTAGAACGTCCACCAGTGTGGCTTAGAGTCGATGTGGTATAGTGGCTTGAGCATTGGACTATGACACTAGAGAACAGGGTTTGAATCCCTACTCAGCCATGGAAACCCATTGAGTGACCTTGGGCAAGTCACATTCTCTCAGACTCAGAGTAAGGCAAAGACAAACTCCCATCTGAACAAATCGTGCCAAGAAAACCCTGTGATAGTGTTGCCATAAGATAGGGTTGCCCCGGCAGCCTTAGGGTCACTATAACTCAGAAACGCATGCAGTAACAAGTGTGGCTAACTGCTGTATAGCCGCAGTTACATCTGCTAGAAGGACATCCTTCCCCCTCCACACTCCTCATTTTGAACATCAAAATGAGACCCTTGATCACAGATAGATTTCGGTCCTTATTAGAATATCCTGTTTTCTCTCACTATATTGATCTTTGGCAGTAGCAGCAACTTTGTTCATGCTGCTTTGTTCTCTGCCTTGAAGTGGACTCCAACTTATGATGACCTGATCCTAGAGTTTTCTTGGCAAGATTTATTCAGAAAAGGCTTGTGATTGCCTTCCTGAAAGGTAGAGAGTGATTTGTCCAAGGTCACTCAGTGGGTGTCCAGGGATTTATGCCTCATCTCCCAGTCCAAAACTCAAATCACTGCACCATGCTGGATCTTTACCAGCAGCTATTGCTGCCTGATTTCCAACTTGCTTTATGCCAGCAAGATGCAGAAATATATACATAAAGGGAAAGGTGGGTCATTTCTACACTGCTTTGACTCCCGAATAAGACAAAGTAAATGTGAACCAACTCAGATGTTGCACAAATGCAAAGGTCTCGGCTGAGTCCTGTTATCTGGTTTAAGTCTGCATATATAGAGAGTCGCAGAACTTGGAGGAGAAAATCAGGACAATGTGTGTGGTGGTAGTGGGGTGTTATTGTTCCCTGGATTTGTTCGCCAGCATAGCTGGCAGTAATATGTAGGCATCTGTATTAATGCTGACAGTATAACTGAGGCACTGTAATACAAAAATGGATCTCACCCCTACCTCTGCATAGTTATGCATGGCCTCCCTCTGTCAAGCCAGTCCAAGTTCTTGGCTGTCATAAGACTCAATGGTACCACCTTGTGGGTTGGAACTAGATTTGCTGCTTGACATTACCCTAGGGAATGGATTCCTTTATAGCAGGAGTGGGCAGAGGACAAACTTTGGACCACTGGACAGTTACTGAGGGAGCATTTTGTACCTCTTAGTTAATAGGATTGTTGCAAAGAATGAATGCTCAGTAAGAACACCTTAACCCTGCTCCTACAAAGGTCACTTTGAATGCCTTTGAGAATAATGTGGAGATTCAGAATGCCTGAACAGATAAGCCTTCACCTTTAAGACAACTAGCCATGCATTTCTTCGTCTAGGGTTTTAACCCACATTGATGGATTATGGGGACTTTAAATATATTAAAGATTTATTTCACTCAAGATTCACTCTGCTTCATAAGGAGGAAGGAAGCTTTCCCTTATTCAGATATGACTGAGAGGTGACATCGTAGTCATGTTTAAATATATTGAAAGGATGTTGTATTAAAGATAGAGCAAGTTTGTTTTCTGCTTCTCCAGAGACTAGGACATGGAGCAATAGATTCAAACTACAGGAAAAGAGATTCCACCTAAACTTTAGGAAGAACTTAATGCCTGGATGTTTCATGGCTACACATAGCCACCTCCTGCTACTAGATGGACATGTTGAGGGGGAGGAGAGGAAGGTTTGTCCTGTGAAGGAGAAAAAGAGGAACTGCTGCTGAAAAGAGTCAACAGTGCAATGCAGCAGCTAAAAAGGCCAATGCTATTTTAGGCTGCATCAAAAGAAGTATAGCATCTAGATCAAGGGAAGTAATAGTGCCACTCTATTCTGCTTTGGTCAGCCCCCACCTGGAATACTGTGTCCAGTTCTGGGCACCACAATTCAAAAACGATGTGGAGAAACTGGAGCGTGTTCAAAGGAGGGCAACTAAGATGGAAACTGTGCCCTATGAGGAATGCCTTAGGGAGCTGGGGATGTTTAGCCTGGAGAAGAGAAGGTTAAGAGGTGATATGTTAGTCCTGTTTAAATATCTGAAGGGATGTCATATTGAGCAGGGAGCAAACTTGTTTTCTTCTACTCCAGAGAACAATGGATGCAAACTGCAGGAAAAGAGATTCCACCTAGACATTAGGAAGAACTTCCTGACAGTAAGGGCTGTTTGAAAGTGGAACACAGTCCCTCAGAGGGTCATGGAGTCTCCTTCCTTGGAGGTCTTCAAGCAGAGGCTGGATGGCCATCTGTCAGGGATGCTTTGATTGGGAGTTCCTGCATGGCAGGGGGTTGGACTGGATGGCCCTTGTGGTCTCTTTGAATTCCATGATTCTATGATTCTATGAAACCTGTAAAAGACTGGTTCAGAGAATCTGGAGGTATCAAGGGCCACAAAAACAGATTGGGGACAATGTGTGGATGTAGAATCAGACTTTGACCCATGCCTGTATTTCATGCAGGAGTTCAGTCCCTGGTCACCAACCTTAGAGTAGTTGCACTGAGTGGCAGCATCTATCCAATAGAGGCTGCTGCCACACTGCAGAATTAATGCAGTTCGGCTCTGCTTTAACTGTCATGGCTCTATCATATGGAATCTTGGGATTTGTAGTTAGTTGTTTCACCAGAGTACTCTGACAAGTATAAATATCTCCCCAAACTACAAACCCCAGAATCCCATAGCAATGAACCATAGTAGTTAAAGTGGTGTCAAACTGCATCAGTTCTGCAGTGGCTGCCTCACTTTACTTAATGATAGGGCTGGCTCTAGATTCTAAAACAGTGTGAAATGCTTGGAGTTAGCCTTGATTGTTATCATTACCAGCGGTGTTACGACGTACATTTTCCACAGAATGTCTCCTTCCACACAACCATTCATAGCACAGGAATGCTGCTCTTTGTCATCACATCATGTAGAAATATCTCAAATTATCTCTAACACACTTCTGCTAAGGGCATCAATCAGAACTTGGTGTCATAGAGGGTGCTCAGGGGAAGGGAGGCCTTTTGGCAACCCTGTGATGACTTTCCACATATAATGGCTCCTCTGGCCAGGTGGAGAAGTGAAATTCCTTCCTTCCCCACCTGGGCAGCAGCTCAGCCTGTCCCAGAAAAGGATGTTGAAGAGAGGAGGAATAGTATTAAAAATGAACCCCACTGGGTGTCAAACATACTAGGTATGACACTGGCTCCCACTGTTGTCTCTTCACATTAATGCACTATTTCATTAAAGTATTGGGTAGAATTAACTGCGAAACACCATTCCCCATCCCTATTGTTCTAAAATCATGTGTTTTGGACTATAAACTTGAGTTTTTCAGGCCAGGTTTATATGGGTTTATGGCCAAGATCCTGGGTTAAATGTTTTTTAAAGCATTGAAGGCAAAGGTATACTGTACCGCCTTGTGCAATTCATTTGCTCCAGATGTGAAAGTTCAACTGAATGGCTCTTGATCATGGTTCCCCCAGGCCAGTGATGGGTAGTAGGAGAATGCCATTTCATGCCAGGAAAGGAGGAGTAGGTTTATGCTGCAGGACAATGGCAGCACTTCTTTTTGTGGGTGTGCAATGGCATCTGGATGATACCTAAGGTAGTGGCATCACTAGGCGAGTACAGGGGTTGCGGACTATGCCAGGTAACACTCTAAAGAGTGGGTGACACCATTGGTCCTCAAACATCTAGCTTTTGAAAGAAAGGGGCTGTAGCATTCACCTGTGTCCCATTAAAATGCTGAAGAGATAGTGTGAGTGGGGTAAGGCTCATTGGGAGGAGAAAGGAGAGGCCTGCCATTTTGTTCTTTTTGTAAATTAAAATCTCAAGTTTCCAAAAATTTTTAAAAATTAAAAATATTTTTAAAATAAATTCCTTTTAAAAACGGCACATTTTACTAAATTTTCATTTTAAGCACATGAAACTATGTACAGTGGTCCCCCGGGTTACGAAGGTAATCCGTTCCGGGATTACCTTCGTATCCCGGAAGTCATTCGTTACCCGGGGGACCACTTTCGTCAATGCACAGCACTCCGGAAGCGCGCTGTTTTAAAGCTTCTGGGTTGCATTTTTTTTTCGCAACCCGGGGTTTTTTCGGATCCCGGGGGCTTTTTTTCGCCCCCGGCGGTTTTGGGTCCCAGGGATTTCGTTCCCCGGGGGATTCGGATCCCGGAGGACCACTGTATATGGAAATACATTTAGGTTGTGTGTATGATATTTTAATTTAATTTAATTTAATTTAATTTAAAAGTATAATTTTAATTTTGCTAGTTATTTTATGTCACAGTTATTACCATTACATGCAGTGATGTATGGGAGTTAACAATTTATGAGTAACATTAGTACAAAAAACATTACTAAGGATTATGTATGGCATAGTATAGAAGGAGATCAGTGGGCAGGTGTGTGTGTGACACCATGAATTACCGCACCGGGTGACACCAACCCTAGTGACCCCACTGCCTATGGGTCCATTCAGTGGCCAGTATAGCAACTGTCTTGTTGTTGGGGTTAGGAATTCATACATATATAATCAAAGCACTCCTGACATGACCATCCAGCCTCAGTTTAAAAACCTTCAAAGGAGACTCCATCACACTCAGAAGCAGTTTTGGGCCATTCAGAACAAAACTTGGGACACGTAACTATTTTGGAGCAGTCATAGGAGCTATAGTCCAAAAGCTAACCTTTCCAAGCTGTGGCAGGAACATTGCCCTCCCATGAGAGAAGATTTTCTGTCTCTTCTTTTGAATCAAACAATAAAGCATCATTCTAGGTCGGGATGGAGTAATTAACCTTGGATTTACTGCATAACCTTGCAGCCCAATCTTTCCTGGGGGAACTGGTATTTGCATGGTGCTGTTTGCTCTGTACTGTTCTGCAGCTTCAATGTCAACAGGACTCTTCTTTGGGGAGGCTCACTCAGCATATCTACTAAAGACCTAGTGTTCTCGGCTAAACTGCTGATGCCACTTTGGTCCTCTTCTTTTTCTCTTTGAATGGGAAGAAAACGCTGCAAAACACTGAGGTTGATCGGGAATGTAGTGGCAAGGTGAGTACTCTGAATTCCTAAGATCCCAGGTGTGAAAGAAGAGGAGCTTGCTACCATAATGCTATGGAAGAACTGGAGATTGGCCTGAGACCCAATGTGGTATAGTGGCTTGAGTGTTGGACTAAGAGTCTGAAGGGTAGAGTTTGAATCCCTACTTGGCCACCGAAACCCACTGGCTTGCCTTGGCAAGTCACATTCCCTCATTCTTGGAGGTAGGCAACAGCAAGTGTACTCTGTATAAATCTCACCAAGAAAACCCTGTGAAAGGTTAGTCTTAGGATTACCATAAGTCAGAAACCACTTGAAGGCACACAACACAAAGACTTTGACCTCCAACATGGATATTATACTAATATTTACACTGTGAGTCAACCCCCTTTGAAGCAGAAGAAGACACTGTGGCCATTCTTTTGAACTCTTAAGCTATCTGTGTCTGGTTCCATTTTCTCCCCAATGTCCTATCTACCTGGTGGAACCTCTGTTCCCAGGCAGCATTTGGTTGTTTGGTTCAGAGCACTGAGTTGATCTCTCTCCTCCTCAACCTCCCATCTAGCTTTGCTTGCTTAATAATTTAAACTACTTCTCACTGAGTTAGTGCTTTTGATTGGCTGGTGCTGCAAGGTGCTTTGGGCTTTGTCTAAAAAATTCATAAGGCACTGAAATTGGGAAGTAGTTGCATCCAATGCTGAGATGGTATAATTTGATCCATGCACCATCCTTCCATTGGTGAAGGCTAGTCATGACAAATCATGGCTCACTGGGTATAGGACTATAACACAAGGCCAGTCAACTCTGGTGGGTATGGAGGCCAATTTTCCAGCCTACTCAACTGTAACAATATAATTCCATTTTGTCCAGCAACAGAGGAGGAAGAGGAGCATGCCCTTCCAAGGTGACACCCACAAATCCAAAGCCGGGATCAGTGGTGCTGGCGCTACCCAGCCTCCCCATGTCTTCCAATGCAAAGAAAATCATTTTTTACAACAGCAACATGCCAAGCAACATGCCAAGATGTTTGACTTATTGTCATCTTGGCAGCTGTCCTTGGCTTAAAAAGATCCAAAGAAGTTCAGTAGCAGGGGCATCACTAGCAGGTTTCAAGCCACACTTGGTGACACTCTAAGGGGTGTGTGACACCACTGCTCCCCAAATATCTGCCTTTCGGCAGAAACAGCCTATGGCATTGCATTTCTTTAAAATGCTGAAGAGATGGTGTGATTCAGGTCAAGTTCAGTGGGAGGAGAAAGGAGAGGCCCCAGGTTTCATTATTTTCAATGCTCAATTTTATTTTTTAAAAATATTTTTGATAAATTATTTTTTTATTCTTTTAAAATTTTCTTGAAAAACATCACATTTTACCTGATATTCAGTTTAATCACATCAAGCTATGTACATGTAATTGCATTTAAATTGTTCATAGGATATTGTAATTTAAATGTATAATTTTAATTTTGCTAGTTGTTTATGTCAAGACTATTACCATTACATTCAGTGATATATAGGAATTATGATTTAAGGGTATCTAAGGATTCGGTATGGTAAGGTCTGAGAGGGGGTCAATGGGGAGGGGTGACACCATGAGTTACCATGTTGGGTGACACCATCCCAAGCAATGCCACTGCCTCAAGGATGGAGGTCCCAAGTTGTGAGTCTGCTCAGGGGTTTTAGTTTGTTTAAAGATGCTGTCCAAGGTGCAGAACTCTATCCCCTATCCAAGCAACTGTCCACAGTTCTGAGCCTCACCAGCACTTTGGATAGATCATTGAGAGTTTGGATGAAAACCTAGAGCACATTCTCACCGGAGCCACCACAGGTTTTGAAAAATTGCCACATATCACCATGGTTTACTAATTTGGACACCCTTTGGGATCAACTTCTAGGAAAAGTTGGTTGGTTCTAACCCCACCACACAAAACCCATTTATTGCTTTTGAAAGGATCCTTTTGCTATTGGTTGGCACACAATTGGCCTTTGACAAATAATGAGAACAACAGCAACAACAGGAGAAATAGGAAGAGAACTTGGCTGAAACATAACCAGCTGCAAAGAGAATTCTCCAGGGATGGAAGAGAAATGATCATATAGTAAGATAAAGGTGGATGGTAAAAAGGAGAACAAAAAGATGATTAATGGGGTTTGAAAAGCATCATTGGCACTGTAAACAGTATCTGTTAGCCAATAAAGCTCTCGTGATATATTATAACTAGCATTATATGTATATAATATATGTAGCATGCCAGGAAACTGTAGTCTCTGTTCAACCCACTGTCAATGGACTGGGGTTTGTGGATATATTCAAGTTCTGCTCTTTCTCTTCCCAATCCTCCTTTGTAGTCTTTCCATTAAAAGTCTGTTGTTCTGGGGTCCAAGATGGAATGAATACTCAGGAAGATCGATGTATTCTGCAACTGGTTTTTGTGCATTCCCATTCCTAATGTTTGATTTATGTCCATTGATCCTTTGGCACAGAAACTGGCCTGTTTGCCCAATGCAGCATGCTTAAAGGCCTTGTTGACAGAGGATAGGATATAGAACATTGGAGGATGAGCAAGTGACAGTGATTACATGTCATCACAGGACCTATTCCTCTGTCAACAATGCCCTTCCTCGGGAATTATAACATTAGATAACACCCCCAGCCTCATGAGGGCTCTCTAAGCCAGTTTATGACATCCCCTTTCTGGTTACTAGCCAGCACCATGCTACATTCCAGTAACCATTCACATGGTTAGTACTCACTTTGGCTTTAAGCAATACAGTATCTTTCCTTCTGCCTTTGTCCCCCAACAACCATTGCTAAAACTGAACTTGTCACTTCATCACCATACTTACAAGTTTTGCATTTCAATTGCTATTCACACATGGAACCAGCGCATTCATAACTATAAAGGTCTGTTCCTCGGCACTTCACTCCATCCATCTAATGTCTATGAAAGCTCATGCACCAAAATTCTTTCTCTCAATTAAATTATTAGTCTTGAAGGTGCTGCAAGATCCCTTTGCTTACATGTTATAAATCCCATGTTGCATGTTACTGGCAAAGCTAGGAAGCAGAGGTGGATTCAAGTCTTCCAGGCTAAGTCCTGTAGTCGCAAGTCCTTGTAAGATAATTTCAAGTCAAGTCTCAAGTCGAGTCTTAAGTATGGGAGCCAACTTTTAATAGGAAAAAAAGAAGGCAGAGTGTGTTTTGCAGAGGGAACAACAAGCAAGTTAAGCAATGGATTTAAAGTGGGGGTTGAGATCTGCTTGGCAGCCTGTCCCACTGTGCATCAGAGGAGACTTCCTAAGATTTTCAAAAGCTTTAGAAGGATCCTTCTAAATCATGAGATTTATACATTGTTGTGGCATCAGTGCTCTCTGACAGAGAAGGCTAAATATCTCACAAAACTACAAATCGTGGAGTTCCATAGCATTGAGTCATGACAGTCAAAGCAGTGTGAGATTGCATTAATTCTGCAGTGTAGATGCAGCTTTGGTTTCACCATCCCTGGGAACAAGACGGTGAAGGTTTTCAATAAGATTAACATGTGTTTGTATTCCCTTCCCTTTCTTTTTGTTGGAATATATCTAAGATACCTTTGTGCTTTATTCTAGAACCTCTTTCATATTCCCGCCACTTGCAATGACAGTTGTTGGCTTCCTTCATAGTGAGGGAGTGTTAGTCCTCAATATCAAGGAGCCATCCTAGGTGCTGAGCATCATCGGCAAAATAGCTTCAGCATGGGGGACTAACTCTACTGAAGTTCAGACTCAAATCCAGAATGGATTTACTACCCTTCCAAAATGGAAGCCAGAAGCTCCCACTGAGAACCACAGTTCTTGCAGAAGAATATCAGAAGCCAACATGTTGTCTGGGAACCAAAATAGCACAGGAAGAATAGACCCAAAAGGTCAACTGAGATGCATGTCAGTCAAGAGTGACTAAAGGAGCTAAATTTATATAATCTGGGGAAAGGAAGACTCAGGGGCAAGAGAACCATGATCTAAAAATAGCTTCAAGGTAACAATATAAATGAAAGGAAGGAATTCTTCACAGTCCCAGAGGAAGAGAAGGCAAGGAGCCATGGCAAGAAGGTAAAGAAGGGGGAAAGGTGGATGAGTCTTAACTGGGGAGCCCCAGGACTGGTCTGTGATAGATGATTCATCTATTCATCTGTTCATATATGTTGTTGTTCCGTGCCTTTAAGTCGACTCTGACTTATGGCAACCCTCTTATAGGGTTGTCCTGGCAGATTTATCCAGATGATATTTGCCTCTAAGGCTGAGAAAGTGTGACTTGCCAAAAATCACCCAGTGGGTTTCCATGGTTGAGAAGGGATTCAAAGCTGAGTATTGTGGAGTCCTAGTCCAACACGCAAACCATTACACCACACTGGTTCTGCTTTACTCACAAGAGTTTTGCCATTGCCTTTCTCTTGAGGATGAGAGACTGTGACCTGTCTAAAGTCATCTAGTGGGTATCCCTGGATGAGTGGTGAGACCAACCCTGATCTCCAAGAGTCTGAGTCTAACATTCAAAGCACTACACCATGCTGGCTCTCCAGAGTGGATATGCAAGGGTTTTTCCCACAAAAGGCCATCTGGAAATGAGGTTGAAGAAGTACCAAATGTATCAATTTCTCCCAAGGACCCCAAATCTGCCCCAACAATTTAAATCCTGTTTTGAAAAGCAACATTTACAATTCAAAGATTACTGGACATAGAGAGAGGTAAACATTCTCCACTTTCCTTAGTTTAACTTAAACATTGATTCCAAAGAGACTGGGGGGATGTCTACATGGGTCATTTACACCAGTATTCCCTTTTCATCATGCCACCTTCTCCAGATGAGACAAGGGCCAAAGCCCTTATTTGGATGCAGACTATCTTCACATGGAAAGGCCAGCTTTGCACCAAATCCAGGCCATCCATGCCTTAAATCAATTTTTTACTACTCCTTTTCTTGGAATATCCAGAACACTCTGTAGCAATGCCAGCTGGCTGTTTATATAGTGTCCTTCTGTGCTGCATAGTACTCATTGCTTCTGAGGGAGCAACCTGTGCTAGTGGTGGTGGTACCAGGTAGTATAGAGGGACATGTGTGTAGACAACTGCCCAGCATCACTATGGAGTGCAAAGGAAAGGGGAATCCAGGGCAAATTTGGGGCCAGAATACTTCAGGAGCAGCCTGGAGAATTCTGGACACATACACTTGCCCTAGGAAGCATTAAGAAAATTCTCCTTTACTATTTTAGTACCTCAAGAAAACATCCCTTGCTAAACTCCAGTGTTCAGCCCCATCCCATCCCACTCATATTTCAAAGATATTTCTGGCATCTTCCACATCCCCAAACTAAAATTTGGAGGGGGGATTTTTTTGGGGGGGGGACTTTAAAGCCTAGAATCCACTTCCAACCAGCATGAGCACTGTTTGAAGGATTACGCACATACAAAAAGTAATATGCCCAAGCTCTGCCCAAGGTACGATATTTCTTTTATTGGGGATTTCAGCAGAAGTATGCAATGTATGCAGAATCCTTCCTTCTGTCCTAACACACTGAGTACCCGGTTCAAGAGGCCATAGAAAATGTATCCATCTTATAGGATACTGAATCCCTTAGGAAAACTGCATCTCCTGTGATATCCTTGTTACAGGGCAACAGGGAGGACTGATGGGGGAGGTAGCTATCCTACTTGGTATCCATGTGTTATCACTGCTAATGCCACCATAAATTAAAGAGATAAGAAGAGGGAATTTTAGGGGGTTGTGTATGTGTGTGTCTGTATAAGGATTGTTGTTGTTGTTGTTGTTGTTGTGTGCCTTCAAGTCATTTCTGACTTATGACAACCCTATCATGGGGTTCTCTTGACAAGATTTGTTCAGAGAGGATTTGCTTTTGCCTTCCTCTGAGGCTGAAAGAAAGTGACTTGCTATAAATTGTAAGGACTTGAAAGCACACAACAACAACAACAACAACAACAACAGCAACAGGGTTGCCATATGTCAGAGGTGACTTGAATGTCCATAACAAGCTTTAAGTTAGATCTGAGTTAGAGAAAGAGAAGGGAGCTTTACAACACTGCCTCTTGTTTGATGTGGACCTTTAGAAAACCCCAAAGTTGGTTTCTGTGTATGGCCCAGAGAACTGCACTATTCTTGTGTCTCATTGAAATTATTAGGACTGGATGGCTTAACTGCATAATAGGTACATCCCAAAGAACATAAGCATGTCAAAGCCAAGTTTAAAATGTTATTTCATCTACATTGTGCTCTGCCAAGTTTAGCATTAGAAAAAGAAAATACATGGAGCTCTGCATACCAATGCATCATCTTAGCACAGAAGTAGAGAATTACTACACTGTAAACACTCAGTAAGCTTCTTTCAGTAGTTGATGAACAATGATTGGGGCCAGCACAGATCTATACCATATAGAGCAATCTATACCGATTGCTCGCTCTGAGGGGTGGGTTAGAAATAATAATAATAATAATAATAATAATTATTATTATTATTATTATTACCATTCCACTCTGTAAAGCATAGAAATGACACTTTCCTGGCTTATTCCAACAGTCACTGATGCTGTCCAAAGCTATGAAAGGGTTGCTAGAATTTTGTTGTGGCTGTAAATGTGTTTGAACAGTCTTGAAGGTGGCACAGATTGGGGTGACTTTAGTGCAATGGGAGAGAGCATGGCTGTACCACCAACCATACATTTGGCTCACAATGGTGCAATCCAGTACTGCCAGGTGGCTGTACTGGCCTAATGTTATGCTATGTACATAGTTGGAAATGGCAACTTTTGCATTCCTGTACTCATTAGATGCTGAAATTCAGAGGCTTAGCCATGGCACTCTGTCATGCCAGTATTCCAAGGGATCTTGTAGCACCTTTAACTGTGCAAAAGAAGTTGTGGCATAAGCTTTTGTAGACTTGGTCTATTTCCTCAGATTCAACTTGCTCTCTGACAGACCTGGCTGAATACCTCACAGAAC
Source organism: Urosaurus nigricauda (assembly GCA_034509955.1). NCBI lineage: Eukaryota > Metazoa > Chordata > Lepidosauria > Squamata > Phrynosomatidae > Urosaurus > Urosaurus nigricauda. The sequence goes on from JAOEGL010000004.1 coordinate 8,609,812, forward strand.
TACAAATCCCAGAATTCTGTAGAATAGAGTCATGCCAATTAAAGTGGTGTCAAACTGCTTTAATTCTGCAGTGTGGATATACCCCAAGTCTATGAATGCTTATGCTACAACTTCTTTTGCACAGTTAGTCTCAAAGGTGCTCATTACATGCTAGGTTTACATGTTTCTCTATAGGACTTTAGGGGCAACACATATCTATGGCAACTTTCTATTTGTTTTTTCCACACCCACTCTGTTTCTATATCACATAATCTTCCTTTGTTTTCTGAGGTTCCATTTCTCTCTCTCTCTCTCTCTGCCATCCATTTTGGCATTTGTGTGAAGAGCTTCTTTCTGTGAGATGCTCAAAACCTCCTTGATGTCATGTAGCACTATTTTTTCTTTTAATTATTTGTTTATTTATTTTTACACACCACCATTCTCCCAAGGTGGGACCCAAAGTGTCTCACAAAAGGAAATCAATTAAAGTTTACCTGTGCAGTTTTAAAACAATCAAAACCATCACAAATAATATACAATTCTTTTAACAAACAAAGGCCTGGGACAGACGGGCCTGAAGTGGTGTGCCGGCGCCAATACTAGGGTTCTGGAACCCCAGTCCATATGGGCGGCTGCATCATGGTGGCATCCTGTCCACACAGGGGCCGCCATGATTATGTTGCCGACACATAGCGACCAGACATCGTGCACAGGAATGCAGCCCTTATGACATTGCAATGAGGAGCCGCTCCAGGAGGCTCCTGTTTTGCTGTGCAGCGGTGCCTCATCATTTGGTTGCTGCATCAATGCTGCACAGCAACAAGGGCAACCTTTTCCCACCTGTGTGTCTCTCTTGGCTCTATGGTTTAAAAACATCCCTCCAATTAAAAAGTCTCCCTTTTTTTGCCTGCTGGAGAAAGGAAAGCAGGAAGGGGGACATTCTAGCCTCCTGAGGAAGGGAGTTCCAGATGTTGGGAGCAGCCACCAAGAAAGCTCTCTCTTGTGCCCTCACCATGGGAGCCTGTGATGGTGGCAGGACTGAGAGAAAGCCTTTCCCTGATGTTCTTAAAACTCTGGCAGGTTTATATGGAGACTTACAGTCTTTCAAATAGTCTGGACCTAAGATGTATAGGGTTGGTTTTATAGAAGTCATGACCAGCACTTTGAATTGTGCCAAGAAATGAATCAGGAGCTAGTGAAGCGGTTTGAACAAGAGAGTTATATGCTCCCTATAACTGGCCCCATTTAGCATACTTGGATGCTGTATTTTGAACTCAGGGGTTTTTCACACTTTGAAAATAATCCAAGATGAATCTGGGTCGAACCTCCGCTGTTCATATGCATCCCAAATACACCTGATTAATATTTTTAGGGAGTGGGGGTCTGCCAAAACCCCCACTTAATCTGGGATAATCAATAACAGGTTTCCCCCTGTTTTATGACTTTGATGATTTTTATGACTGTCCCTTATCATTTTGAAAAGCTGACAACATGAAATATGAAAAGGACTCTGGCAATGGAAGGGAGGATGTTGTATGTACGCCTTGAGGCCTACTGTGTTTGTCTGCACAATAACATCCAAATCCCACAAAACAGTAACAGCTTTACCGAGCCAACCAAAAAGAACAAAATACATATTGCAAGCTTTTGAAGCTCCACTGGCTTCTTCATCAGGCAAATGTACTACAAATTATGTAGGAGAAAGGGAAAAAATGTTAACAGGTCTACATTTTGTCAAGATGTTGCCGTTGTCGTTCCCAGTTAAGATGGCAAGGAGGGATATCCATGCAGGCTGCTCTTTCCTTTTGACTATGTGTGCTCCGGGAAACAAAGAGTAGTGTAGTCCAGAGAATTAAAATATAAACTCCATTAGCAAATTCCTTTCAGATTCTTTGAAATCCAGGTTGTCCTGTTGCTTCTTCTCAGGCAACATATCCAGGTAGCCATGTTGGCTGTATAACAAAAACAGAAACAATAGCATCCAAAATCCACAATGCAGTGATACCTTTATTGGACCAACCAAAATACACAAAATAAGATGTTGCAAGCTTTTGAAGCTTGACTGGTTTCTTCATCACGTAAAGGTGTTAAAAATCATACAAGAGGGGAAAAACTGATGATGTTAGTCATTTTGTTAAGATGTTGTTTGTGTGTTGTTCTGTGTTGCAATGCTGTGGAGGAATATCAATGCAAACAGTCCACTCCTCCTTCTGGCCATGTGGTACTGGGAGAGAAAACATTTTAAAGTCTAGAAAATAAAATTTAAATTGCATTAGCAACACAAAAAGGTACTTCCCCTGTGATCCAGGATGTCTCAGCCTCAGGAGGAACAGAGACATCCTCAGATAAAGTGCCTTCTGTGTTGCTAATGGAATTTAAATTTCCTGTATTTTAAAATGTCCGCATCCTTTTTGAATTGTGGTGCCCAAAACTAGACACAGTAGTCTAGGTTAGGCTGACCAAAGCAGAATAGAGTGGCACTATTGCTTCCCTTGATCTAGACACTATACTGTATACTTCTATTGATGCAGCCTAAAATAGCATTGGCCTTTTTAACTGCTGCATCGCACTGTTGACTCATGTTCAGCTTTTGGTCTACTTGGACTCCTAGATCCCTTTCACATGTAGTTTCATTCAGCCAGGTGTCCCCCATCCTATATCTATGTATTTTTCTCTTCTTCTTCTTCTTCTTCTTCTTCTTCTTCTTCTTCTTCTTCTTCTTCTTTTTGCCCTAAGTGCAATACCTTACATTTCTCCATATTGAAATTCATTTTATTAGTTTTGGCCCAGCTTTCTAATCTATTCAGGTCATTTTGAATTTTGATCTTGTCCTCTAGGATATTAGCTACTCCTCCTAATTTAGTGTCATCTGCAAATATAATAAGCATGCTCTCTATTCCTTCATCCAAGTCATTGATAAAGATGTTGAATAGCAGTGGGCCCAGGACAGAGCCCTGTGGGACCCCACTTGTCACTTCTCTCCAGGATGAAAATGAGCCATTGTTGAGCACCCTTTTGGTGCAGCCAGTCAACCAATTACTAACCCACCTAACAGTTGCATTGTCTAGCCCAAATTTTACTAGCTTTTTAATGTCAAGGATATATTGAAGATACAGCAAGTTTGTTTTCTGCAGCTGCAGAGGTCATTTTGAATTTGGATCCTGTCCTCTGGGATCTAGGTCACCTTGGTCAAGTCATCGTATCCTAGAGTTGGAAAAGACCCTGAGGGCCACCCAGTCCAACCCCATTCTTCCATGCAGGAACTCACAATCAAAGCCCCACCCCCCAACAGATGGCCATCCAGCCTCTGTTTAAAAAGATCTCCAAAGAAGGTGATGATTGAAAATGCACAATTTAAAACTCAAGGATAGGTTCGGCCAAGGGTTGCCCTACATCAGAAATTACTGGAAGGCACGCCTCTGGGGTATTCGGGAGATTTCTTTCTCCTCATCCTGCCCAGCCATGAAAATCCCTTGGGTGGCCTTGGGCAAGTCACACTCTCTCAGCCTGAGAGGTTGGCAAGGGCAAACCTCCTCTGAACCAATCTGGACAAGAAAACCCCAGGGAAGGTTTGCTTGGGGGTTGCCCAAAGTCAGAGACCCTCTCTCAACCCACCTCTCTAGTCCCTTGAGGACTAGTGCCATTGGCAATAATCTTTGAGAACTCCTGGAGAACAGGAGAAGTCCCAGCAGACTGGAGGAGGGCAAACGTTGTCCCCATCTTCAAAAAGGGGAAAAAAGAGGATCCCAACAATTATCGTCCAGTTAGTCTGACATCAATTCCAGGAAAGGTTCTAGAGCAGATCATTAAGCAGAGAGTCTGTGAACACTTAGAGGCCAATGCCATAATCACAAAAAGCCAACATGGGTTTCAGAGAAACAAGTCATGCCAAACGAACCTGATCTCTTTTTTTGATAAAATTACCAGCTTGGTAGATGAAGGGAATGCTGTGGATATAGTATACCTGGATTTCAGTAAGGCCTTTGACAAGGTTCCCCATGACATTCTTGCAAACAAGCTTGCAAAATGTGGGATAGACAAGTTAACTGTTACATGGATTTGTAATTGGTTGACTGGCCGAACTCAAAGGGTGCTCAACAATGGCTCCTTTTCATCCTGGAAAGAAGTGACCAGTGGGGTCCCACAGGGTTCTGTCCTGGGCCCAGTGCTATTCAATGTCTTTATTAACGATTTGGATGACAGAATTGGGGGCATACTTATCAAATTTGCAGATGACACTAAACTGGGAGGAGTAGCTAATACCCCAGAGGACAGGATCAAAATTCAAAACGACCTGAATAGACTAGAAAGCTGGGCCAGTGCTAACAAAATGAAATTCAATGCGGAGAAATGTAAGGTTCTGCACTTAGGGCGGAAAAATGAAAAGCACAGATATAGGATGGGGGACACCTGGCTGAATGAGACCACATGTGAAAGGGATCTAGGAGTCCAAGTAGACCATAAGCTGAACATGAGTCAACAGTGCGATGCGGCAGCTAAAAAAGCCAATGCAATTTTAGGCTGCATCAATAGAAGTATAGTTTCTAGATCAAGGGAAGTTATAGTGCCACTCTATTCTGCTTTGGTCAGGCCCCACCTGGAATACTGTGTCCAGTTCTGGGCACCACAATTCAAAAAAGATGTGGAGAAACTGGAGCATGTCCAAAGGAGGGCAACTAAGATGGTGAAGGGTCTGGAAACCTTGCCCTATGAAGAACGCCTTAGGGAGCTGGGGATGTTTAGCCTGGAGAAGAGAAGGTTAAGAGGTGATATGATAGCCCTGTTCAAATATTTGAAGGGATGTCATATTGAGGAGGGAGCAAGCTTGTTTTCTGCTGCTGCAGAGACTAGAACGCGGAACAATGGATGCAAACTGCAGGAAGAGAGATTCCACCTCAACATTAGGAGGAACTTCCTGACAGTAAGGGCTGTTCGACAGTGGAACACACTCCCTCGGAGTGTAGTGGAGTCTCCTTCCTTAGGGGTCTTTAAGCAGAGGCTGGATGGCCATCTGTCAGGGATGCTTTGACTTGGAGTTCCTGCATGGCAGGGGGTTGGACTGGATGGCCCTTGTGGTCTCTTCCAACTCAATGATTCTATGATTCTATGATTCTATGATTCAAAATGGGGAAACAACCGGCTTTGAGAGCACTTTAACTGCCCTGGCTCAATGCTATGGAATTCTGGGAATTGGAGTTTCTGGGAATTGGAATTCTGGGGACTGGAGACACAGATATGCAAACAGAAGACAATCTGGACCTGCTGCAAAACTCTCCTTAGCTGCATCTGAGCTGTAGAAATAATCCAGTGTGACACCACTTCAATTGCTAGGGCTGGGTACTGTGGGATCCTGGGAATTGTCAATTTGGGAGCCATTTAGCCTTCTCTGTCAGATAGCTCTGGTGCCACAACAGACTCCCAGTGCCCAGAGATCCATAGCACTGGGCCATGGCAGTTCGAGAGGTGTCAAACTGGGTTATTCCTGCAGTGTGGACATAGCCTTAGTGTCCTCACTCAGTGGGGACCTACTAAAACAGGTGACACTACTTGCCCACAGGGAAACCATACTTGCCCATAGGGATACATAGGGTAATACTTGTCCATAGAGAATCATGGGAGAATACTTGTCCATAAGGAAATATAGGGGCATACTTGCTCATAGGGAATCATTGGGGAATATTTGCCTATAGGGAATCATTGTGGAATATTTGCCTATAGAGAATCATTGGAGAATACTTGCCCATAGGGGATCATTGGGGAATACTTGTCTATAGGGAATCATTGGGGAATACTTGCCTATAGGGAATCATTGGGGAATATTTGCCTATAGGGAATCATTGGGGAATACTTGCCTATAGGGAATCATTGGGGAATACTTGCCTATAGGGAATCATTGGGAATACTTGCCTATAGGGAATCATTGGGGAATCCTTGCCCATAGGGAATCATTGGGGAATACTTGCCTATAGGGAATCATTGGGGAATATTTGCCTATAGGGAATCATTGGGGAATACTTGCCTATAGGGAATCATTGGGGAATACTTGCCTATAGGGAATCATTGGGAATACTTGCCTATAGGGAATCATTGGGGAATATTTGCCTATAGGGAATCATTGGGGAATACTTGCCCATAGGGAATCATTGGGGAATACTTGCCTATAGGGAATCATTGGGGAATACTTGCCTATAGGGAATCATTGGGGAATATTTGCCTATAGGGAATCATTGGGGAATACTTGCCTATAGGGAATCATTGGGGAATACTTGCCTATAGGGAATCATTGGGGAATACTTGCCTATAGGGAATCATTGGGGAATACTTGCCTATAGGGAATCATTGGGGAATACTTGCCTATAGGGAATCATTGGGGAATACTTGCCTATAGGGAATCATTGGGGAATACTTGCCTATAGGGAATCATTGGGGAATCCTTGCCCATAGGGAATCATTGGGGAATAGGGCATCACAACAAACTACAATTCCCAGAATTTCACAGCATTGAGCCATGGCACTTAAACCGGTTTATTTCTCCAGTGTGAACGCAGATGTAGGGTTTATTTTAGAAAGAAAGGGAAGGGATGAAAGGGTTAAGAAGGGAAGGGAGGAGAGGAGGTGGAGGCGGAGGGAGGGGCTGAGAAAGCCAAAGGGGGGAGGACCAAGAGAAGGAGAGAAGAAGATCAGGAGAAGCATCTCTTCTTCTTCTTCTTCTTGGGAGCCATGGCTTCGGGGCCTGCTGGGTCCGGTCCCCGTCGGGTCCCCGGAGCCCTTGCCTTGCCTCCCCTGCAGCAGCCTCCTCTTCCTCGGGGTCCGGGGGGTCTCTGATGGTGCCCAGGGGGCTGGGGCTGCAGCAGGAGCATCAGGGATGGTGCAGAAGTCCCGCAACGGCCTGGGCGGGGTGTACCCGGGGGGTCCCTCCGGGGAGAAGAAGCTGAAGGTGGGCTTCGTCGGGCTGGACCCCGGAGGCAGCGGCGGCGGCGGCGGCCCGGAGTCCACCCGCGACGGAGCCCTCCTGATCGCCGGCTCCGAGGCTGGAGGGGGAGGAGGGGGTGGCGGAGGGGGAGGAGGGGGCTCCGGGAAAAGGGGCTCCATCCTCAGCAAGCCCCGCTCGGCCGCCTCCGGAGGGAAGCCCCCGAAAAGGAACGCCTTCTACCGAAAGCTCCAGAACTTCCTCTACAACGTCCTCGAGAGGCCCCGAGGCTGGGCCTTCATCTACCACGCCTATGTGTGAGTCTTGGGGGGGGGGACCCCACATCATCCCCCCATCCATGCCCCCTCCATCCCTCCCGTGCCCTCGTTCACCCCATCCTTCCTTTTCCTGCCCTTCCTTCCCTCTCTCCCTCTTCCCCTCCATCCTTCTCTCTATTCCCCCTTTCCTTCCCTCTCTCTATCCCTCCTTTTCTCCACCTTTCCCTCTTTCCTTCCATCCCTTCATCCTCTCCATCCCTCTTCTCCTCCCTTGGCTGTTCCTCCATCCTTTCCCCTCTTCCCCCTTTCTTCTTGCCTTGTTGTCCTCCCTCCCTCCCTCTTCCAATCCATCCCTTTCTCTGTCCCCCCATCCCTCTATCCCACCTCTCCCCCTTTCCCTCCATCCTTTTTCTCTCATTCTCCCACATCCCATTCCCTCCATTCCTCTTCTGTCCTTGCCCTTCTATCCCTCCATCCTTCTTTCCCTCCCTCCCTTCCTCTTACCTGTCTTTCCCTCCTTCCTTCTCTCCCCCTTTCCCTCCATCCCTATTTCTCCCTCATTCATCCCCCCCCACCCCTCCGCCTATCCCTCCTTCCCTTCATCCCTCTTTTCCTCCATCCTTCCCTCTCCCTGGCTCATTCTCTCTATTCCTCTTCTTCATGCCTGTCTATTCCTTCCTTCCCTCCATCACCCCTCTGTGGGTCTCTCCCTCCATCCTTGTCTCTCCCTCCCTCATTCCTTCCATACCTTTCCCCTTTGCATGTCTACCCCTCCATCCCCTTTCCCTCCATCCCTTTCTTTCCCTTGCCTGTCTTCCCTTCCACCTCTCTTTCCCTCCATCCTTATCTTTCCATCCATCCCTCTTCCTCTTGCCTGGCTATTGCTCCTTCCCTATAACCCGGTCTCTCCTTCATTCATTCCCTCCATCCTTCTTCTGCCACTCATTCCCTCCATCCCTCTTCCTTTTTGCTTCTGCATCCCTCCTTCCCTCCATCTCTCTTTCCCTAGAATAATAGAAACTGACCCTTCTTTATTCCCTCCATCCCTCTTCCCTTCTGCCTCTGCATCCCTCTTTCCCTCCATCCTTCTTTCCAATCCCCATCTTCCCCAACTGGGCTCTGCCCTTCTGCTCTCTGTCTCCTTGTTTTGCTGCTCCCTTTCCCTGCATCGACAGCACCCAAGGGCCCTTCCCTCTTCCTCCTCCTCCTCCATCTCTGCCTGCCTGGTCCTTCTCTCCATCGCCTCTTTCTCTGGCTCTGTTACATTCATGCCATCTGCGCCTGGAGAGGCTCCTCTTCCATCCCCAGCCTCCCTTCCACCTTCCCAGCCTTCTGCCTCCAGCTTGCCAGTCACCTGCCTCGTTCCTTCCTTGCGCCTTTCTCACTCTCTCCACCATATTGATTCATCTCTAGCAAGGCAGCCTTGGCAGCTCTGCCCCCCCCTCCCAATTTTATTTTTGCACCCCTCCCATCCCCCCCCTCCTTTCTGCCTGTATGTCGGTAGGGCTGTTCACTTGCAGGCTGGCGTTCATTCTCCCCAAAATATGACCGGTCATTGTGGCTTTGCTTGCACAAAAGGGACGGGTGTGCATTAAGCGTCTGTTCGTCATTGATTCATAGCTTGGTAAAAACAGAAGGCGAGAGTAGATGTGCAAAATCGGGGAATAGTGCGAGGGGGAAATGGAATAAAAATGACTCATCCTAGCTTTCGCACATAATAAAAGAGCACACCTGAGAGTCATCCATTGAGAATGATGAAGGACATAGGAGTTGATCGCACGAAGGAGATCTCAGGAGTTTATCCTGTGAATATCCCGGAAAAATTGCGCAATTACACAAAACGATTTCACGCGACGTCGCACAAAACCCGCCATTAAAGTGGTCACAAAGAAGCATTAATACAGTATTTCAATGACGATGCATTTCTGATATCATGTGTGATAATCATTTGTGCAATTACTTGCCATTTTTGCATTGTTTGCAGGGTGCTTTAAATGCGCTTGAATCTCTCTTTAATGCCGAAATTAGCCCCGGTGTGATAAGCTCCTATAGTCAAATCAAGCAGAGGGATATAGCATTTTGTGCAAATAATGCACGATTCACCTGTGGAACTCATTGCCTCAGGACGGTCTCTGTGGTCTCAGTGGTGACAGACCACAAGCACCAAATAGATTCAGGGAGGCTGCTTAAGCTGAAAGCAATGCAAAGTAGCCCTTTCAACTGTGTGTAGTCTTCCTTCCCTCTTACCTAGTTATGGGAACCACAGATCTAAGTGGATATCATTTCTCAGTCTGATTTGACTGCAAGTCTTTTGGGGCATGGTCCAAACACATGGCTTTTCATTTTCTCCACATTGGCCTTTGGGGGAAAAAATAAGACATGCTCTTGGCAGAGAGAAAACAACTAGGTGCTCTGCTCTAGTGAAGATGTTTCTAGGCGGTTATTGGAAAGTGTGTTTGCTGTGCTTGTGTTTTCCTCCTCTCTTCCTCTCCTCCAGTAAAACAACAGGGACCAGCGCTCAGTCTTGTTCCATCCGAGTGGCTTCCGTTGCAAACATTTGGAGGAATAAGATGCAAGGATAACCTGGCATGTAGCATTCCCATCCCAAAAGGCTTCTTGCTGTTCTAAATTTACCATCGATGCAGCACTTCTGATGTTCATTATGTTTCCCAACCTTTGCTGTATTCACTGTTATCGTTGGTCACCATTGGCCCCAATATATCGATGGCGAAAGCTGAGAACCTAAGACGCAACCATTTGAATTTAGGTTACTGCAGGGAACTGAAGCCCAGTATTCATCCATGATTGTATCTGCTGTAACACCAGGGTCTTTTTGTGTGTGTGTGTGTGTGTGAATTAGTTTTATGTATAGGAAATGCCGCATCCCTTATAGCCTGTGCGGATAAGGACAATGGTTTTTATGGTTGCTGTTTCGGATTAGCTCAGATGGAAAATGTGGAGCAGCATTGCTACCTAGTTGCTTTGCTCTGGGTTTGCTAGGTATCACCATAGTGATAACTGCAAAGCTTGAATGGCACAGAAATCCTTCTGGTTCCCAGCTGATGGTTTCCTAAGCTCATCCTCCTACTCTCCCTCCTCCCAAATTTGAGATCACATGCATTCATCACCTCTGTTTTTGTTTGATGCTTGCTAGGGTAGGGTAGATCTGAGACATCTTTGTCGCTTGCCATCTTTCCTCCCTTGCACTGCAGATGCTGGATGCTTGAGAGATTACTCTAGAAAGGAGGGAGGGGTATCAAACTAAGGTTGGAGGCTTTTGCAGCAAGAACCTTTGTGTGTGTATGTGTTTGTAATACAAGCAGCAAAAGATAAGATGTTGACATTCTGGTGTTTGTGGCTGCATCTTTTTTGCTCAGTTGAAATGAGCATGCCAGCCCTGTGTGCCCTTTATGAAATTATATGACAAAGAGACAAAAAATGAAGATGCAATGTTAATAACTGAACACAGCAATAATGCAATAATAATACAATTGAACATTGGATAATAATTGAACACAGCAATACAATATCAATCAATCAATCAAAGGTCAATCAAAGGTTGGCAATATCTAATCCATGATATATATATACCTCAAGGATTTGAGAGTCATTCCATCAATGGATAAACAATACTTTACATACTGTAAGATGTGACTCTTTATGTGTGTGCTTGTGCATATGTGAGAGACTACGTATGCTGATGTGTAAAAATTAAGTACCAGCCCAAGACTATACATGTTTATGCAGAAGTAAGCTCTCCTGTCTTCAATGGGCTTCTTCCTACAAATGCAAGGATACGATAGCAATCTGGGTGTTTGCCAGGAAGACTCTGAATTTTGGTTGCAGCTGCTTCCCTTTGACATTGGTGTGGCCCCATTAAAACAGGTTTTTAGGCAGTTATCAAAGACTAGAAATGATGCTAGAGATGTGAAGTCAAAGGCTTTCACAGCTGGTATCCATAGTTTTTTGTGGGTTTTTTCAGGCTTCAGGGGATAAGAGGAAAAGTTGAGAAGGGAGTGAGAGGAATAGAAGACCAATGCCTGCCTTTACGTGTCTATTTTTTTTAAAGGAGAGGAATAAAAACAATATGCAGTGTATTTTAAAGGCATTTCTTGTGGTTTATATTCCTCTAACAACCAGAAAAATGCATCTGTGGAATCCATGTGTGTGATCTGAAATACAAGTGGGGCACAGAACTTGGAGAAGTTCTCTTTTTGGACTGCACCTCCCAGAATCCCTAGTGTCAATCTGGTTTCAGGCCTGGTTATGGGATGGAGAGAGCTTTTGTCACTTTGGTGGTCGACCAAAACTGAGAACTAGACAGGAAGAGTGTGCCCCTGTTGGTTCTGCTGGACCTCTCAGCGGCTTTTGATACCATTGACTATGGTATCCTTCTGGGTCGTCTCTCTGGGATGGGTTTTGGAGTCACTGTTTTTAGCCTTCCTGGAAAGGTGAACCCAGAATTTGGTGATGGGAAACTCCTGTTCAAATCCTTGGCCATTAGTCCATGGGGTCCCTCAGGGCTATGTTCTGTCCTTCATGCTATTTAACATCTAGATAAGACTAGTAGGAGAGATTATCTGGAGGTTTGGTGCCACCAGTATGCTGATGATATCCAGCTCTATTTCTTCTTTCCAAGGAACCTGTTTCTGTTCTAAACTTCTGTTTGGCATCAGTAGTGGATTGGGTGAGGGCAAACAAGTTGAAGCTCAATACAGACAAGATTGAGGTGCTCCTGATCAGTTGAAAATATAGCCTATGCTGGATGCGGATGAAAACTCTGAAAACTCATGGTCACAGTTTGGGTGTACTTCTGGTCATAGCCTTGAACTTGGAGGTTCTGATCTAGCCATGGTGATATGTGCCCTGGTTATATTCTGTTTGGATTACTGTAATGCATTCCACAGGGACCTGTCTTTGAAGAGCGTTCAGAAACTTTTGGTTGGTATGAAGATCTGCAGCTAGAATGTTAACCGGGGATGGCTACAGGGAGCACACAACTCCTTTGTTTCAACACCTCTGTTTCCAGGCCCAATTCAAAGTGCTGGTTATGGCCTATAAAGTTCTATATGGCTTAGGCCCAGGCTATCTGTCAGACAGTATCTCCTGAAATGAGCACGTCTGGACCCTGAGATCCACAAGAGAGGTCCTTCTCTGAGTCCCAGGACCTTCACAAACATGGCTGGTGGGAATATGACAGAGGGCCTTCTCAGTAGCTGCTCCTATGCTTTGGAACTACCTTTCTAGGGAGGCCAGAATGGTCCTCTCCTTCCTTTCCTTCTATTAGCAGGCAAATTCCCTTTCATTCAGACTGGCTTTTCGAAGTGAAGATTTTAAACAGACAGCTGTACTGTTTGAAATTATATTGTTTATGGTTTCAGAAAAACAAAACAAACAAAACCCAACAACAACGTTTTAGAGAGAATCTTTTTAATAAGACTCTTAGTTTAATTTGGTCTTAATGTAGCCTTTTGTATGTTTTTAATTGTAATCTTTTTAATGTCTAAGCTTCCTTCAGTGCCACTCTTGGGGAAAAGGCAGGATATAAATAAAAACGATGATGATGGTGGTGGTGATGATGTTGATAGTAATAATGTTACTATAATAATGTAATATAATAATATTATGATTACACATGTGGAACCCTGTTTAGATATTGATGAACTGAATACATGTGTTTCACAATGGCCAAAAAAAGTAGTACCATATGTGCAAGGGAACTTATACATGTGTATATCACCAATAAAATTCTGACCAATTTCTCCTGTGTTTCCTAAGGATGGCTCTCTCCACAGGGCCACAATGGCAGATTTGCAGGGGAACCTTCCCTGTCCCAAAGGCAGGGTTGAAATATGGATGTACGCTCTTTACAAATATTAAATCAAAGAATCATACAGTTGGAAGAGACCACAAGGGCCATCCAGTCCAACCCCCTGCCATTCAGGAACTCCCAATCAAAGCATCCTACACTTAATGAAGACTAAATATCACAGAAACCTACAAATCCCTGGTGCTGGTACTATGGAGTTTGCCTAGTTTCCACCATCAAGTAACTGCAGCTTACATGAGATTTAAAAAATTGCTCAGCCTCTGAAAGGTACTAGGTCAGTGATTGCCAGGTCAGTGGGACAATGAATCTGTTCCAGGTTTTACATTGAACTTTAGAGGAACTACCCAAAGTGCTGGATAGGGATAGGATAAACCACTTTAGGTAGTTTTTCTAGACTAAAATTTGGAGTGGATTTGCCACCCCCATTGACCACCCTTATTGGGCATTGCTTCAGCCACTAAGAAATATCCCATAAAAGAACAATAGTATGCATCCTTGATATCCACTGGGTTTTGGTTCCAGGACCCCCTGTGGATACCAAAATTCATGGAGCTCAAGTTTTATTATATACAATAGGGTAGTAAAATGGTGTCCCTTATATAAAATATCAAAATTAAGGGGGTTTTGGGATTTTGTGTGTGTGGGGGGGAGAGATTTTTTTAAAGCTGTGAATGATTGGATCCATGGATGCAGAATCCATGGATATGGAGAGCTAACTGTATCATATTAGCTTGCAGTGTTGGTCTCCCTCCCACCCCACCATTAATTAATTGTATGTGGAAAAGGTGATATCTCTCTTTCTTTGAAAAAGAGACTCAGTGATACATACGTTAATAGTACAGTACATAGAATCATAGAGTTGGAAGAGACCACAAGAGCCATCCAGTCCAACCCCGTGTCTTTTGTTTAGCTGATACATTGCACAGTTGGCTTAGTTCAGCTTGTGTTCCATTGAGACTCATAGACCTTTTGAAATGTCCTATTGTCAAGCCAGGTGTCTCCCATCCTATATCTGAGCCTATCATTTTTGCTTCCTGTTGAAATTAATCTTGTTAGTTTTGGTCCAACTCTCTAATCTGTTAAAATCATTTTGAATTCTGATCCTCTCCTCTGGGATATTAGCTACCCCTCCAAATTTGGTGTTGTCTGCAAATTTGCCCTATTTAGGGAAATTTTTAAAAGAAAGAATACATGTGGGAAAAACCAAACATCCAGTTCCCCAGCCCTCAGTCTAAAGTGGTGCTGTCTCTTGGGAGTTGTGGTGGAACATGGGAAGGGAAGTGCTTTCCTTGGTATGTTACACCAAGACTGTCTCTCCCCATATAAACCTGCCAGAGTCTTAAGATCTACAGGGGAGGGCTTTATAGCAGTCATGCCACCATCACAGGCTCGCTTCGTGAGGATATGAGAGAGAGCCTTCTTGGTGGCTACTCCCAACTTCTGATATTTCCTTCCACAGGAGGCTAGTAGTTTGCCCTCCCTCTTTGTTTTCCTTTTTCAAGCAGACAAAAGAGCTTTTTGTATAAGCTAGTTTTAATATGTAAGCAGTTAATATGTAACCTTCTGACACGGATATATATATTATTGTATATTTTAAAATGATTTTATATTTTTAATGTGTGGATTTTTTTTTTTAAAAATAAAAATTTAAAAACATTTACTTTCTTTGGTGCTGCCTTGAGTCCTGTTCTGAGGAAAGGCAGCACAGAAAGAACATGAGTATGTAAGTAAGGTATTGACAGGCTGCAAAAACCAACAATTTGAACTGATCTGTGAGGGAAAAGAAAACCTTACTTACCTTCTCTTTCTACTCCTATCTAGGTAGATTACCACAAGAGTGGACTGTAGCAGTGGCAATGGAGCAGTGAATCCATCCCAGCTTTTGGGATAAAATAAATAAATAGTTTAATTGTATATTTTATATTTTAATTTAACCTTTGTAGTGTTTTTAACCTGTATTGCTTTTAAAATGGTGTTGAGTCCCATTGATGGGAGAAAGGCAGGATATAAATGAATCAAATAAATAAATAGTTTAAACTTAAAAGAGCTATCCAAGGTGCTGAAACTGTTTTGTGATTAGGCTTCTGCTCCTTGGATACCTGCTTTACAGTCTGGCCTAAAATGTGGACTGAATTCACCACCTCATTGCTACCAGCCTGGTATTTACTGGTAGATAACGGAGCAGTGCCTTTTTACAATATACCACAATCGAGAAACTGTAATCATAGCTGGTCCTCACTTCCATAACGCCTTTGTAGCCTCATATGATTAATGGGTGTCATAACTGAGAAGGAGATGACAAAGATCAGCTTCAACAAAGATGAGGGCAGAGACTCTGATCCTGGGTGACACCATGTTTAAATCAGGAGAGATGCATTTTGCTGAAATGCTTGACAATGTTTGGAATTTGTCAGCTAATAAGCAGCCAGTTGACTGCTTTCCCAACTCAGAGGTCATTACTGGATCTGATAAGACATCTGTAATGGCAACCTGATGTATTCCACTGATGAAAAGGAAACTGGGCTGTAATTGCTGTATGGAAAGCAGACTCCTGTGAATACAGGCTGGTTTACATCTTATGTGATAACTGCACAGAGACCACGTTAGCTCAAGCCAGGAGTCACTCTAGCTTTTTTTTAACTTTTGTTTAAAATCCTCCAACAAAAGCAAGCCCACCACCTTCTCAAGTAGTCTGTCCCAATGTCAAAGAGCTCTTATTCTCAGGAAGTTCTTCCTAATGTTGACATGAATCCGTTGGTTTGGGTCCTATCCAATAAAACACAAGCTTGCACCATCATTCCAATGACAGCCCTCCAGATATTTAAAGATGGCTTCTTATCACTTCTCAAACTTCACTTCTTCAAGCTAAACAATCATAGTTCCTTCAACTGTTCATTGTAAGGGTTGGCTTCCAGACCTTTTAGTGTCTTGGACATCTTCTGCCACTTGTGTTCCAGTCTGTCAGTATCTTAAACTCTGTCATCCAGGATTGTACAGAGTACTCCATAAGAAGACTGAAAAATGCAGAACAGAGTGCTGCTATTACTTCGCTTGATCATGGCAGTTCTTACTATTTCTTCAGAAACGTCTTTTGAAGATGCATCTATTAACCAAGACTGTCCTGGTGAAACAGTTAAAAAAATAAAACCAAGGTGGAAGAAATTAAGGGCAGGAAGAAGGTAGATTTTTGCATTCTGCATTCTTGCTTGACTAGTAGCAGGTATGTGGTTAATTCAAACAGTATTGTTCTCACTCAAAATCAGCTTGGGTTGCCCTTGCTGATGTCAGCACACTGATAAAATCTGTATGGCCACACAGAGTTTGATATCATTGTATTTTCTATATGATCCTTGATTGTCTAGGATCACTTTCTGAAGCAGAAAGATGCCCCTTAAGGACAATGAGTAGTGTCAAAGTGTCAAGCGAAATGACAATCAAGAAGTGTGAACATTCTTGGCACAGGGAAATGTCTTCAAGGCCCCACTGTTCATCCCAAGATCATAACAGGTGAATAGTTGGCACAGTCTGAGGCAACACTGATGAATCTGAGTTTCAAAAGACTGATTGTATTAAGGGAGGATTGAGTGGTGGATTTCCATTGGATGAAGAATGGAACTCTGACAACCAATCAGGGGGTGATCTGTCCCATCTCACTTCATGTTGTTAACTGGAGTTGGCTACAGGGAGCACACAGTTCCCTTGTTGCAGCAGCTCCATTGGCTGACGCTCCATTTCTGGGCACAATTTAAAGTGCTGGTTTGGACCTATAAAGCCCTATACGACTTGGGTCCAGGCTATTTGAATGACTGTATCTCCCTTTATGAGCCCACTAGAACACTGAGATCATCTGGAGATGCCTTTCTCTCTGTCCCACCAATCTCTCAGGTGCGTTTGGTGGGAACAAGAGAGAAGGCCTTCTTGGTGGATGCTCCCAGGCTCTGGAACTCCCTTCCTAGAGAGGACAGACTGGCTCCATCCCTGCTTTCTTTTTGGCAGCAGATAAATTTTTATGCCACCAAGCTTTCTCACAGTGATGCGGGTGTTTTATACGAGGTTTTTTTTTAAAAAGAGTTCTTAAAATTTTAAATTTTAATAATGTAACGTTTTAACATTTTTAAATTGTTTTAAACTTTTTGAAATTGTTTAATTGTTTTTTAAACTTTGTATTTGTAATGTTTCATATTGTTTTAACTTGGACTGTTTTAAATTTGTTAGCTGCCTTCAGTCCCTATGTTGTGAGGAAGGAGGGACATAAATAAATAGAATAAATAATAAAAAAAATAATTCATGGACTTTCTCCTCAATCCCTGGAGCACTGAGAGAACCTCTAGAGCTTGCTTTTGCTTGGCATGGAGAACTGTTGGAGGGAAACAAAATTCTGTTCTAACTACCAGCAAAGTGATCAATTTAGTTCTTAGTTTGCCTTTAAAAAAATAAACAAGGAAAAAAAGGTGACCAAGATGTTGAATGGTGTAGAAACCATGGTCTGTGAGGAAAGGCTCAGGTATGTGGGTAGGTTTTACTTAGAGAAGAGATGATAGAGAAGTGACATGATGTATGTGTATGTGCCTTCAGGTCACCTGTCGACTGATGGCAACCCCATGAATTTGATTGGGTTTTCACAGAATCATGGAATCATAGAGTTGGAAGTGACCTCAAGGGCCATCCAATCCAACCCTATTCTGCCATACAGGAACACAGAATCAAAGCATCCCCAACAGATAGCCATCCAGGCTCTGTTTAAAACCCTTCAAAGAAGGAGACTCCACTACACTCAGAGGCAGTACATTGAACTGTCGAACAGCTCTTACTGTCAGGAAGTTTTTCCTAATGTTTGGGTGGAATCTGTTTTTTAGCAGTTAGAATCTGTTGCTCCATCTCCTATTCTCTGGACTCTCCTTTGGAGAGCTTTAAACAGAGGTTGGATGGCCATTTCGCAGGAGTGCTTTAGTTGTTCATTCCTGCATGGTGGAGGGTTGGATTAGATGGCCTTTGTGGTCCCTTCCAACTCCATAATTTTATGATTGTCTTGAAAACAGTAAAGGGCTTATCTACATGAGTGACCTTAAAGTGTTTGTGTAATTATCATGACTTTGGAGGGTGCTGAGACTTTTAAAAATAAAGTCCCTGTACTATTATGAACAATAGTTTCCAATATATCCTCTGCAGGAGAAAAATGATTGCTAGATTGGTTTATGTCAGTGATGGTCAAAAGAGTGATGATGTAGACTAAAACACATAGTGCAATCCTGGATTTTCTAATTTGAAAATATTGGCTTCAGTGGGACTTACTCCCAGGTTAAGGGCCTGTAGGAATGCAGTGTAACTGTAGCATTGCCTTCTGATATAGACAACTTACCTTTTAAATATTGTCACATTGATTATGTAAATGCAGAGGCCTGCAGTCAAAGCTTTAGCCAACAATTTTGAATCAATATCTGCAATTCTTTCCTCCTCAGCTCTTGGCAACTGTGCCTTATGGAGATTAGACATGCTCTTGAGCCATTAGGTCCTGTGTGCAAGGTTTTTCTAGTCTTTCTTTTCCTCAGCTGTTTCTCTACATCTCATTGTATCCTAAGTTTCTTGCAGCATACCCTCCAACTGTCCTGATTTAAAAAGCAAAGTCATCTTTAAAAAAAGTCCCAGTTTTTCTCTCCTTCTCCCCTTCCTCCCTTTGTTCTCAGATTACTTCAGTTGCTGCAAACTGAGGCTGCATCCGCACTAGGGAAATAACCCAGTTTGGCAGCGCTTTGATGGCGTTGGTTCAAGGCTATGGAATTCTGGGAGTTGGAGTATGTTGTGGGGCCCAGAGCGGAGCAGAGCTCCGCTCTGGGCCCACAACAAACTCCAACTCCCAGAATTCCATAGCCTTGAGTCAATGCCATCAAAGCGCTGCCAAACCGGATTATTCCTCCAGTGTGGATGCTGCCTGAGTTCAAAGTGCAAAAGTAGTTTGCACTCAGTTCTCTCAGCAGGGAGGAGAGAAAAAGACTGGGAGGAATCTTGTCCCTCCCTGTAGAGTGTGGGACTGTGCACACTGGCCTCAAAGATTGGCCTGTGGGCAGCGCACAGTGTGCGGCATCATGGTGCTTCTCAATGCAGCACCAAAGGAGTGCCTTTAAGTCTTGTTGCTGCAGCTATCTTGCCCTTTCCAGGGTGCCAAAAGGAGCCACTTTTTGCAGCTCCTTTTTATGTCCTGGAAAGGCCAGATCAGGGCTGTGGCATGTGGTCGCCATGGCTCTGATCTAGCACAGCTGAAGGCAGCTGCAGATGCCCCTTAGACAAAAGCTGAGTCTGATGCAGCCTCTTTTGTCTTGCGTGTTCTGCCTCATTAATAATTTTTGCCAACTTGACCAAATTCTGATGTTGCTTGGCCATGCGTGTTCCAGTTTTCATCTGTGAAGTGTCAGAGGGTATGATGTAGGCTTGAGAGCCACTATGGTGTAGTGATTTGAGCATTGCACAATGAGTCTGAAGGAACCTGGATGCTTCCTGTAAGTCACCCCAGTCAACAATTTTATTGTTTGATTCAAATCATTTCTGACCCTAAGGGAAAGCTATCATTGGGGTTTCTTAGCAGAATTTGTTCAGAGTAGGTTTGCTCTTTCCTTCCTCAGCAGTGGAGAGAATGCGCCTTGCCCAAGGTCATCACTTTGGTGGGGATTCAAACCCTGGTCTCCAACATCCTAGTCCACTACTATGCTGCGCTATCAATCAATAGTTTCAGTGCAGTTATTTTGAAAATGCTAAAGTTTTTGAATGCTACCCAAAGATAGCTTCACAGATAGAGCATTACTTTAATCTAAATGGGATACACCTAAGCCATGCAGCTCCATGACCAGGTCATGCATCTCTTTTCTTTTGATCTTTTACTGATTATTTTCACCTCCTTCCAAACTGGTTTAAGTTATGAAAATGCCTGCAATAGTTGCGGTGCTTCTTGATAGAGCCAGGAAGCTTTGGGCCTACTTTTTTGGCACGCCACTAGAATGCCCAAATTCAAGGTTTGCCATCACTGGGAATCTTCTGTACAAGTACTGGGGGAATCTCTGAAAGATACACCACTTCAATGGTGATGAACACACTACTGACACACTCAACCTCTTCTACACAAACCAGCAGGGCCTCAGAAGTGGTAGCTCCTCTGTCACTTTTCTCCTCCATCCCACTTACGATTTTTTGGTAAGCTTAAATGTCTGCCATATAAATGTTTCTGCCTCATCCTAACCCATTCACACTCCTCTCTGAGATACTAGGATTCCTTGACTGAATGAATTATTAGGGAAGGAGGAGAATCTCCAGGAAATTCTGTTAACTCAGAGTTGCTGACAAAAACTGGATTTTTAAATTTTTCCTTCTTTACTTATTTCCAATTTTTATGAGCCTATAATCTTGTTCTAAAGGGAATTTAGCAGGGTTGGTTGGTTGGTTTAAACCAGGTTGGTTTAAAACAAATAACTTTCAAAAAACAAAAACACTCCTGTTTTTTAAAAAAAATATATTATTCATTTTTTAAAAGTCGGTTATTACTATTTACCTGCTCTCTTACTTGAGTAACAATGACTAATTCTTGGCACATCTTGGCAAAAGGTGTATGATATACACCTTTAGCATTGTTAGATGGTAATAGGTAAGCAAATACTGTGCTTGTTCAAATTCTTCTAAAATTGGTATTTTTTCATATTATTTTTGCGAAACCAGAAGTGGAGCCAGTTCTTTACTTGAAACCACTATTGGCATTAAGGGAATTACCCAGCTGGAGATGGTGCCAGGAAGAAGTCACTAGTCCTGATGAAGCTATTTTTAAAAAAGCCTGTATGTCAGCACTGCTGATTTTGAAGGGAAAAGTAAGGAGTTCAAGGATGCATTGCTTTTGGAAGAAAAGGCTCATCTTATTCCCACCTCACCAGGAGAACTTGCAGGAAATCTTTTCTTGGCAAGAAAATATTTGGTGCATCATTTGACAGACTGTAGATGGGAAACTGAGGGTGCTTCTACATTGTAGAAATAATTCAGTTTGACACCACTTTAACTGCCATGGTTCCATCCTACAGAATCTTGGGATTTGTAGTTTGGTGAGTCACCAGCACTTTTTGGCAGAGAAGGGGAAACACCTTGTAAAACTACAAACTGCAGGATTCCATGGGATGGTCCTACAGCACTTAAAATGGTGTCAAACTGTATTATTTCTACAGTGTAGATGCTGTTCAGATTGTTCAGAATACAATGCGAGAAGATGAGCATATGGCTGGTGGGAACCCCAATATGTGAGGGGCTGGTGTGGGCAGCAGCCAGTCCTTGAGGGAAATTGACGAAAGGGTATCTTACAACCTTTTGTATTTATGGGGTTGGAGGTTCAGTGGAGTAGATGGATATTTGCTCTGATCAGTCAGCTCTTTGAGTTCTCCAGTGATGGTATCATTTTACTCTGAATGCACCAAATCTCATCCAGTTTTGAAAGCAAAAGAGTGTAGGGTCTTGCATAGGAGACCAGTCTTGTATAGGAGACCACCAGGGATCACTACCAGGGCTGGGAAAAACTGGAGGCTCATGAGCTGCCTGTAGCCCTTGGGATGTCTTTCAACACATTTTTTTTTTGGTACAGGTCCATTCTTCCTTATCCAAAAAGCTTGTAACCAGAACTATTTTGGATTCCCCCTACCCCCAGATTTTGGAATATTTGCCAATACATAATGAGATATCTTGAAGATGCGATCCAAGTCTAAACAGGAAATTCATTTATGCTTCCTATACACCTTATAAACACATCCTGAAGGTAGTTTTATACATACTATTTTAAAATAATTTTGTAGATGAAACAATGTTGACACTGAACCATCAGAAAGCAAAAGTGTCACTATCAGCCACCCATGCAATTTTAGATTTTGGTGTACTTCAGATTTTTGAAATTCTGGATAAGAGGAGACTCAACCTGTAATACTTTTGCTCAAAAATCACCCCCAATACGTTTTTTGGGGCGCAGGGGAATTTTAATCATATATCTGCTCCTTATGTCATTTTAGGCCCAGGAGAGGCCATTTTCCTTCTAAAATTCATTTCTTGTTGCTTAAAAAAAGCTTCTCCCAGGCATAAAATGACCCATGCCATCTCCCAAACATGGCAAAAATGTTCCTGTGGCATTTTGGGATTTCATTTGGGTATATGTGTGTGTGTGTGTATTTGTTGTTTTCGAAGGACAAAAGAATCCTCTAGCCTCTGACTGTTGCCCACCCGAGATTTGGATGGACCAGTGGCTTGATTCCAATGTAAGGCCATTTTTTGTGTTCTTCAGAATGATAAATGAGGTAGAAAGCAGCTTTCTCTGCCATGTAACTTGATCAATGTACCACACTAGTCTAAACATAGTGATTTCTTTGGATTTTAGAAGGTCAGCAATATCAGTCCTGGTTCATAGTTAGAGATCACAAGATAATACCATGGATATCCAGTTAGGGCCACCAGAGAAACTCTACTAGAATAGACACCAGCAGGCTAGCAATACCAATAGCCCAACTCAGCAAAAGGCAGTTTCCTATATTCCTAGAAAGAATTCTGGAATTTAAACACTTCTGTGACATTTTGGTCGGTCCTCAAGTACTGCCTACCTGTGGATTTTGGATCTCTCTCCTTCTCCACCCCACAGGCCAGTATGGCCGCCTTGGAGTATATCTCATTGTTGTGTGCCTTCAAGACGTTTGTGATTTATGGGAACTCTAAATTGACCCTATCCTATATTTTTTGGTGGTGGTGGTGGGAGATTTGTTCAAAGGGGGTTTGCTTTTCCTTTCCTCTGAGGCTGAGAGAGTATGACTTGTCCAAGGTCACCCAGTGGGTTTCCATTGCTGAGCAGGGATTTGAACCTTGGTCTCCAGAGTCGTAGTCCAATGTTTAAACCAACTACACCATGTTGGTTCTCTTGAGTATACGTACATTATAGAATTATGGAAGTTTGATACTACTTTAACTGTCCAGTTCTGTCCCAGATAATCCTGGGATTTGTAGTTTGATGGAACACTCAGTATTTTCTGTTAGACAGCTTTCTAAACTATAGCTCTAAGCAGTTCACCCAACTACAAATCCCAGAAGTCCATAGAATGGAACAGTTAAAATATTATGAGAGGGGCTGTCTTCATTGCAGAAATAATCCAGTTTGACACCACTGCCACGGCTCAGTGCTGTGGGATTCTGGGAATTGTAGTTTTGTGGGACATTTAGCCTTCTCTGTCAGAGTGCTCTGGTACAACAATAAACTACAGTTCCCAGAATACCATCACATTGAACCATGGCAGTTAAAGAGGTGTCAAACTGGCTTCCTTTTTGCAGTGAATATGCAGCCAGACTGCTACAAATGTGTTTCAGTTTTTTTTACATAGGAACTGATGATGGGAAGTGGTCATCTTTTCTGGAGATGGAACCCTTTGACTCACTCTCCTGCTTACTACTTTTGCTTGTTCTTGGCTTTTTGTCTATGCTGTGTCTTGTGGCATTATGTCTTCCCCCATAACTGAGAAGTGACAAAATGTTAACAAAATGCAGCTGAGTTAGCTCAGTTTAATGCTTTGTACTGCAATGGCAATAAATAATGGCCTCAGGAAGTGGGACCAGGCAGAGGATTCTGCTGATAACTGTCAGTGTTTGTGGAGTTTAATCTTTCCCTTCCCCCTCTTTGCAGCAGATCTCTTCTATAAATATGGTGACATCTGATGTGGTGATAATCGTGAGGGAGTTCTCTGCACCATGGGCCAATGTGCGCAGCAGCTCAGTGGCATGAAAGAATTAGCTTGTATCAGTGATCTTGTTGGATTTCTTTTGCATTTACATTGCAGTTTGAGGCTGGGAAGAAATATGAAGGCCAAGGGAGTGACTTTTTTTCCTACTGCTAACCAGCTCATACGATTCTCATAACTATTAGGGGGGCAAATGGTTTGCACTTGAGCACTTTGATTTTCCCTGTTTGCTTTTACACTATATATCCCTTGGGACAGGAGCTCATCCTCCATTAGTCTCAATCTGGAGAGGGGTGATCCTCACTCAAGGGCTCCATATAACCAATGATGGGGAATTTGACTGTTAGCTATGGGATAGTCTGTTTAGAATTAGTTTGGGGGTGGGTTTCTAATTCTACCACTATCTGGAAGGGGATGCTGAACCACATCAGTGAAATGAATGATATGCTGCTCTGCTGTGTATCATCTATTGCATCACTTGGTAGTAGAATCATAGAATTCTATGATTCTATGATTCTACTACCAATCATGCTTAGACTGTAGTAATGTGTATCAGTGTTTGGTACCCAAAGAAACCTTTGAGAGGCCTGGGACTATACCTGTTTTTGCAGTTAGACATTGACACGGTATAATTCAAGGGAGAGCCAACTGATGCTTCTTTTCCACACACTAATTCCCATGCTTGCTCTTGATGTTGGGTTAAACCTTCCCTCTCCCTAAGGGGTCATTCAGACATCGGGTTTTTTAGTAGAACAATGAGAATGACCTCACTCATGTATTCCAGATTTGCTTTTCACTCTATAGATCTGCATTGATTTGCATCTCTCCAAGTTCAGTTGCTCACATGTGCTAGCCCTCAAATAAAGAGTCGACAATGTGAATGTATTTGAAACATGTTCAAGGCATGCAGGGTTTAATCGCGAATTATCCCGAGTCTATTCACATTGGTTATTCACATTGCTGACGATGCAAATCTTTTTTAAAAAAAACTTTGGAGGAAAAAACAGTATGAATTACCTTGGGTTAAGTGATTCTTTTGGCAGCCCCCAACCCACTGAATTGGGTGCATTCGGGTTGCATGTGAACAACAGATTCAACCCAGATTCATCCTGGATTATTTTCACCGTCTGAATAGCCCTTAAATCTGGTAGAGCCAAAGCGAGGCAGTGGTTGGAGCTGCTGGACTGGGGTCTTGGGAGATCTAGGCTCAAGTCCTCTCTGAGCCATGAAATTTTGATTGTTGGCCAGTCATTTTTTTCCCTCCACCTGACCTACTTTATAGATTTGTTTGTAAAGTAGGGAGGAGAAGCACCAAAGAGAAGAATTGCTTTTAGTTTATTGTAGGAAAAGAGGGGTAGAAGTGTTTGTTATTCAATGAAATAATGGTAATAAATTTGGAAAACAGACACCCACCAGATGTGGTTGCTAATCAGGCAATTAAATTAGCAATTGGCCCTTAATGATTTGTGTTTCTCTAGCTTTGGAAAAACAAAAGTTTAAACTGCAACAACTGTTTACAGTATTTGTTTATTTGAAGGATATAATTTGTTTATTTTTGTTTTGATTTATATTCTGCTTCTCTCCGAAGGAGAGGGTTAAGGTAGTTTAAAAGGTGGATGAAAACAGTTTAAGACAAGTAAAGGCAGCCCTGAGTTTAAAACAGTTTGAAAGCAATTAAAACATAACAGATGAATAGGAAGAACATGGCCAAAACCCATCATAAGACCGAGATAAAAATATATTTCTGTATTGATCGAAGGAGAACAGAGAGAGTATTGGCTTGATGAGAAGGAGTTCCATAGATTGGGAGCTGCCACCAAAAAGGCCCTCTCATATTTTCTCTCCAAACACATCTGTGATGGTGGTGGGACCAAGAGAAAACCCTTCCCTTGAGGATCTGAAAACTCAGGCAGGTTCATATGGGACAACGTGGCATATTAGTAGCCCTTAATCTATATTCTGGTAGTTTCCTGGAAACTTACAAAGAGATTGCTAGTGAGAAGATTAAATAACAGTTGTCAGGTGAAAAATACTTATCAATTTTCTCAGCTCTCCTTTCCAAAGAGCGCAGGGGAAGTTAAATTTCCTTTAATTATATTATTTAAAGCATTTATATACCACTCTTCAGCCAGAAAGAATCCCAAAATTATGTGCAGATGAGCTTTTGTACTTTTAATCCTTGGTTAGAAGAAGGAATTTCAGCAGGTGTTGCTTTTCATGACAATCTTCATCTGCTGGAATGCCTTCTTCTGCATAACCATTAAAGGGACAGGAACCCTGTTTTGTTTTTCATCTGGCAGCCCTCCATAAGGGCCTTCCAAACCCTCCTACATTTCTCATCAATGAAGAAGTCTGTGATCCCATAAAGGAACATGGACCCTTTTAGGGTTGGAGTTATTTGAAGAAGAATCTGAGCTGACCAGCCTATTTAATCCATCTGTTGCTGGAAGGTCTTTGCTGAGAAAGACCTTGTCTGTACTGGAGAAATAAAGCAGTTTGACATTATTTTAACTTCCATGGCTCAATGCTATAGAATTCTGGGAACTGTAGTTTTGTGAGCTATTTAATACTCTCTGTCAGAGAGCTCTGGTGCCCCATCAAACTACAAATCCGAGACTTCCATAGCACTGAGCCATGACAGTTAAAGTACTGTAGTGTCAAACAGGCTTATTTCTGCAGTGCAGATGCAACCAAAGTTCCTTCCTGGAGGATCTGCCCAAGTCTCCCCACTCTTCCACAGAACTGTCCAGAGTCCTGAATGCTCCGCTCTTTGTTTTCTTTCTTCCACTCTGAGAATAGACTGGCTTTGCCCATCAAGAGGTTGCAGTGTCCCCTCTGCTTTAACTTGTCATCTTATCATGCCATAAATTATCATGCCAGACTTGCTGCCTTACCTGGATGTCTCTCAGTCCTACCTGAACTGTGATGTGAGTCCAAGAATTTGCTCCTTCCCCAGGGTCGCTTCTGTGGAAGCAGGACATTAGTACACAAAGTCTCTTTGCGCTTGCTGAACATTTCTTGCTAACACGGGCAGCTGAATGAACTAGAGATGATTTTTCATCATCAGATGGTCCAAGTCTAGGGTCTTGTTGTTACCAAACAAACCAGGGTCATAAACCAGGTCCTGTTCTTGGTTTATGAATCCCAGCAGATATATTAAACCAGGGGGTCGGCAACCTGGGTGAATCTAGGGGTCATTTTCATTTTGCCCTAGGATCCTTCAGGGGCTGCCTAGACTGCCGAAAACAAAATCTAGAATTAATTGGAATTTTACCTCTAGTTTTAAAAAAGGGGCTGATATTCAACAGGGCAAGGTGGACATGTAACCTATTTAAAAGATGAAATATCACCCCTGGAGGCTTCACCTTTTTTTTGGGGGGGGGGGGGGGCTAGCCTCATGGGAATCTGAAGGGGTAGTGGATTTTAAAAACAGCTGCAGGGTACTTTGCCTACCTTTCTGAATTTTGCTGGGCTCCTTCTGCCAGTGGAAGTAGCCAATTGGAAGCAAACCGATTGTGTGTACCTGGATGCCATTTGTTCACTGTAAGCCAGGAGTCCCAAGGATGTGGCTGTGAGCAAGTGTAGCCAAAAGCTCATATGCAGATATTGTGGGTGACCAAAATGACAAATAAATAGATATGACAGCAAATCAACCCTGAGCTCTGACTGGAAGCCAAAATGATCAAGACAAAGTGAAAGGACAAAGCAAGGCTGTCTTATTTTGGATGTATCATGGTACGACATGATTCACTAGAAAAGATGACAATGCTGGGAAAAGTAAAAGGCAACAGGAAAAGAAGAAGACTGTGGTATAGATGGAATGATTCTAACAAGGAAGCCATAGACCCGAGTTTGCAAGACTTCAGTACGGCTATGATTGGAACCCTTGTATGTCTCACATTGATAATGGCCTTCATAAGTGGAAACTAATTTGATGGCAGATAACAACAACAATAACAACAACAAACATGACCAGTTAATTCATCAGCATCTCAGTCTTAGTGGAGAAGTCTCTATTTTGTTGTGAAAAGGACAGGATAGGGCATATAACAGTTATTCCTAAATTGTCCTCTGCACCTCACCTCTTTAAATGTTATAAAGTTCTAACAATCCATGGAGAGGAGAACCTCAGGTATAATGCTAGGGTTCACCTTTAAGAAAATAATCAGAAGAGTAAAACATGACAAGACCTTATGAGAGTCTGCATGGAAGTAGTTAAAGATAATTTACAGGTTACACAATGACTATTCTTGGGTTCTTTGTAGAATTTAGAGCCAAGCAAAATATTTTGTTAAACATTTTTGTTATGTGAAGGTTTTTTTAAAGACAGTGTCAACAATAACTGCCCAAGCATCAACCAGAACTGGGACATGAAAGTAGAACAAAATTTTTTGCAGTGTCGAAGGGGTAATATTTTTTATCTTACAATGCAGTTGCAATGAACATCACCCTCCCAACATTGCTATGTGGCATGGGAGAGCCACCACAATGTGGAGGTTAGAGGGCTGGACCAGGACTTCAGAAATCCACTTGGCTCTCAGGCTTCCTGACTGACCCTTTGTCACCCACCAGTTTTCAGCCTAACCTGCCTTGCAAGGTTATTGTGGGCTAAAATGGCAGTAGGACTATGTAGGCTGCCTTGAGGTCTTTGGAAGGACTGTTTATATGTGCATTAGTAAATAAAGAAGGACATAAATAATTTTTTGAAATAGTAACCAGTATATATAACCATACCTTGTTCTTATTAACTGCCCTTAAGTCAACCTCAACTCATTGTGACCCTGTGGATGAGATATCTCTAAGACCGCTTGCCATCCATTGCTCTGCTTAGGTCCAGCAATTCATGCCTGTAACCTCTTTTATTCAGTCTATCCATCTGGCATGCAGTTTTCCTCTCTTTCTACTATCCTCTACCTTTCCTAGCAACACTGTCTTTTCAATTGAGTTGTGCCTTGTCATGATGTGGCCAAAATATGACAGCTTCAGTTTGATCACCTTCGCTTCCAAGGAGATTTCAGGCTTGATCTGTTTAAGGACCTATTTGTTTGTCTTTTTGGCAGTCCATGGTATTCTCAGCACGCTACTCCAGCATCACATCTCAAATGAGGTGATTTTCTTCCCATTTGCTTTTTCTCTGCCCAGCTTTCACAGTGGAAAAGAGAGAGAAGTCAGGTATGAATGGAAGGAGAGGATGAGTTAAGGATTAGTGAAGTATGGATGGAAAAGTAAGTAGAAGATGGTGAGAGTAAGTAGGAAGAAGATGAAAAGAATTAATAAGGAAGAGGAAGGGAAATGGAGGGAGCTAGAGAGATAAAGTAAGTTTAAGAATGTAAGGAAGAGAAGAGAAAATTTTGAGAAAGGATATGTGGTAAGGGGAAGGAGTAGATATTGAAGAATGTAAGGAAATGTAATAACAAGAATTATAGAAGAGTTTATAATATAGGAGATAAAGAGGTATATCCTGAATGAGGAAGGTGATTGGTATAGAAAGAAACATTAGAGGAACTGGGTATATGTGTATCCTCTTAAATTTCATATGTCTTTAATACATGTATCATTCATATATATATATATATATATATATGAATTATGAACCCCAATTATTTGATTGTATTAAGAGATATTCGTAATTATTGTATGTGTGTGTTTTTAATTTTTTTTTTAAAATAATCAATTCCGATGCATGTTCAACAAATGGAAACAATGGATTTGAATCACATCATTCTGGAAGGGAGGGACTAATAGCAGAGGGCTGTTTACCACCCCTCCTCAGTATTTGCTAGATCCACCATTCCCTCCCCCCCCCATCCCTGCGCTGGCTTTGATCCATTGATTTTGCAACTACTTTGCAATCAGTGAGGCAAGCTGCAGTACCAGTGAATCAAATCTTCTATCATTTAAAAAAATATATAAATAGAAGATTCAATTCATTGTTTTTGCAACTACTTGCAATTTTGAGGCAAGTAGTTGCAAAACTAATGAATTGAATCCTATATCAAGTTTTAAAAATATATATAGTTCCCAAGCCAGGTTGCCTGCCTGCTGCTTATGTCACTGATGACACACAGATGATTGACATGTATTCTGAAGCAGCACAAACTAGTGGGGATGACAGTTGTGCTAAAAAGAAGTGATTACAAGAGGATAATGAAAAGATCTGCTTTCATAGTTGGAACGACGGACCTTTTGGAATCGATTTACCGACACGGAGTGAAAGCAACTCCCAAACTGGATTAAATGTAAGTGGGAATGAGCCCCAGGTGTTATGTCAGGCTTAAAGGAGGTGTCCAGGGTGCTGAATCTCTTGAACTAGACATGACCAAGGTGCTGGGTTTATAAATTCACTGTCCTGCTGGACACTAGCATAGATTCTATTGACATGGGAACCACCAGCTGCCACTGCCTTGGAAATGTATCAGTCTTTCTTTATTGCTCTTACAGAGTGCATAGTTTTAAGATCTTGCCTATTGTGCATTAGTGGAGAAAATCTATTCTAATTGTATGTCACTGCCTCTGAGAACCCCTATGCCTCTACTTAAAGGTGTTGTCTGGACTGGTGCACTGCTGATGTTGCATTTCAGTTAACTTGGCCAGCAACTTTAAGCAGGGTTAGATTGTCCTGCCTTGCTCTGAGACATGCACTTCTCAGCAAAATGCCAGGTCTTATTAGACTCCCCTTCTTCTTTGATGATGGCTGTCTTCCCCAAGAACATCCAAGTGGTGCATCTTCTAAGAATGACACCAACAGCACTTCTGGAAGACACCTGCTGATTTCTTTTGGCTGACATCTGTGTGCCCTTAAGTGCATCTCTTCTTGGGCTTTAGCGTGTTCATACATTTTCATGATTTCTTACTCAAATTTTCCAGTTCTAAAGGCATTTGCTGGACTATTGGATGCCATAACATGATCCCAGCTTGGAAAACAAAAACACTATTCTCTAAGCAGAACCCACATCTCTATCCATTTTGTGCTCAGAGAGACAATGTGGTATAGTGCTTTGAGTACTGGATTATGATTCTGGAGACCAGGGTTTGACTCCCAGATCAGCCATGAAATCCACTGGGTGAATTTGGGAAAGTCACATGCTCTCAGCCTCAGGGGAAGACAATGGAAAACCTCCTCTGGACAAACCTTGCCATGAATGCCTCACGATATGATGGAAATGACTTGAAGGCACACAGAGTGCATGTGTGGGCAAGTGCATACATGTACCCACCCACCCACATTCTGTCCCTTTGAAGCGGGAGAGCCAAATTGGGATAAGAATGGATGGGACACATCATGGCTGCTTTCCTGACCATTGAAATTCTATTGGAACTCCGATTCCATTGGAGGAATTAAAAAGCAGAGAGTGGAACTCCCTAGGACATGATTTTGCAGCTTGACACACTGGAACAAAACCTTGAGTTGTCCATTGAATAGAAAGGTTGTTTGCTGAAGACTGAAAACCAGTATGGTGTGGTGGTTTTAATGTTACTACAACTCTGGAGACAAGGGTACAAATCCACGTTCAGTTATAGAAACCCACTGGGTGACTTTGGGCAAGTCACACTCTCAGCCTCAGAGGAAGACATTGGCAAGCCTCCTCTGAAGAAAAACCCCATGATAAGCCATGATAGGGCCACTATAAGTCAGAAATGACTTGAAGGCACACAGCAACAACAGTGCTGAAGACCAGGGTGTGTACACCCCAAGACCTTTTCTGTGGCCTGGCCTTCAACCCATTCTGATTCTTTGGACTAGCCCTTTCTAGCTCCCCCAAGGAGTGAATTAGCAGCTTTTCAACTTTTTTCCCTGTACTGCTCAATGTGAAGAGGAAAAATTGATAATAATCCAGTTTGCTGAAACCAGAAGTGGATTTCCATCCTCTTCCATTTTTGCTTATTTTTTGGCAATCCATTTCATCCCAGATAAATAATTTATTGTTATACTCATCCCGGCAAATTTGCGGCTTTGATATTTGCAGATTTGATTATTCACGGATTTGATATGTTCTCTCTAGGAATCTATAGAGAGTGGAGTCAACTTTAACTAAATGCAACTCTATGGTCAACTTTAACTAAAAGTTGCACTGAAAGACCTAGAAATTCCTAGAGAGAATACTCTACTAGGCATTTGTAGCTCTTCCAATGCAGTTCTATGGTCAGTGTCTGGAAGATATTGACAATAAAGTTGCATTGGAGGACCTAGATATTACTAGAACGGTGTCCTCTCAGATAAAAACATGGAGTATTTGTTATTTGTGTTTTTTCCATATTCATCGGAGTCTTGTGTCCCTAACCCTAGCAGATATGGAGAGACAAGTGTATTTTTATCCATATCTAGGGCTCTGGAACTCAAGGCAGTTTACAAAGTTAGGAGTGGTACAAATAAAAGACAACATCATTTAAACATAAGCATGATAAAATATAATTAATCTGTGAACAGAATAAAGATTTCTTTAAAAACACACTCACCTTTAAAAAAAGGTGATGCAAGACATTGTCCTTTTAAATATTCACAGAAGCAGCAGCAACAATAGATTAATTCATTAATATTCCACCTTTCAGGGAAGCTTACAAAAATTAAAACAAATACAGATAGTAAGTTGAAAATGTAAAAAAAAAAGTATTGCTAAAATGCAATTAGACTGTCCATGGAAATCAAATGTTTTAAAGAAATCCACTGAGATACAAGATGATGAACCAGTATCGAAAGGCCTTCCTAAAAGCAGAAGCTGAACAGTTTTCACATGCCAATGGAAAGACAGCAAGGAGGAGAACTACCGGTATGTTAGTCTTCCTAGAGGGTTTTTTTCAAAGCCTGGGAGCAGCCACCAAGAAGATCCTCTCCTGTGGTCCCACCACAGATGCCTGTGAAGGTGATGAGTCTAAGAAATACTGTTCCCTGCTTGTATCCCAGTCCCTCCTCTGTTTAAGATAAACCAGTGGATGTAATTGCTCATATATGTTCTTTTAAATTGTGAGCCACTTTGAGTCTCAGTTTTTGGGGGAAATCGGGATATGAATAAATATACTACATTTGTCCGTCCATATTCACTAGAATTAGGGGCACATGACCCTCATGAATATGGAAAAACCACAGATAACAAAAACATCATGTTTTTTTCCCCTAAGAGTACACCTCTCTAGGAATCTTTAGGTCCTCCAATGCAATGCTGTAGTCTGACAGACACTGACCATAGAACTGCACTGGAGGAGCTACAAATGCCTAGTAGAGTGTTCTTTCTAGGAAGCTTTAGGTCTTTCGGTGCAACATTTTAGTTAAAGTTAACCATAGAGTTGCACTGGAGGACTTAGATATTCCTAAAGAGAACATCAAATCTGTGAATAATCAAATCTGCAAATATCAAAGTTGCAAATATGGAGAGATGACTAAGCATTGATTTGACTGCAGGTTGTGTTACAGCCTATTAACTACAATGGGTTTCTAAGAGGAGACAAATCCATAAAGTAATGGGATATTAATTGCTGTTTATTAACATCCCTAAAACTGGAAGCTTTGTTCTTAGTAGTCAGGGATCTCTGATTATTGGATACAGGGGACAGACAATAACTGCTCCCATTTGAGTCTCCTTCAGGAACATGAGTCGGTTCTAGGCAGATTGATTCCAGTACTAATGGTCAAAATACACCATGTAGCTTATTCCATCTTCCCCTTTCCACACAGAGATGCAATGGAAAGACACAGGAGGGTTAGAAACAGAAGGCAATGTGGACTTCCTATAAAACTCTATGACTGCATCTGCACTGTAGAAATAATCCAGTTTAACACCACTTTAATTGTCATAACTCCTTGCTATGTAATTCTGGGAACTGTAGTTTTGTGAGATATTTAGTCTTCTCTTTCAAAGAGCTCTAGTGCCACAATAGCAGTAGCAATAGCATTTACATTTCTATACCACTTATCAATGAACTCAACACTCTCTAAGTGATTTACAGTCTATAAGCCAGTTGCCCCTAACAAGCTGGGTACAACAACAACAACAACAACAATGATAATAATAATAATAATAATAATAATATATTTTTATTTCTAGCCCGCCCCTCTGAACGAGCAATTGGAGCGGGGTACAGAAGGAAGTTAAAACATCAACAGTTAAAATGCCAGTCCTATCCCCACCTCCCCCCCTTAAAAAAGATTAAACCAACAACTAGTTAAAACATAGTGCAAACAGACAAACAATCAAAGGACTGAAGGCTGAGTCAACCTTGCGGTCCTGCAGGATCAAACTCACAACCTTGTGGCTGCAGTACTGGCATTTAACCACTGCACCACTAGGACTCCTTTAACTACAACTACACAACAAACTACAGTTCCCAGAATTACATAGCATTGATCCATGACAGTGAAAATGGAGTCAAACTGGATTGTTTCTGAAGTGCCTAAATGAGGCAGGATAGAAACCTTGTCTGGATACACAGTCTCTGGAAACAAGGTGCTGGGAGTGTGTGATCCAAGAAAGTAATTTAATACTGTTTTAAGGGGAGGGGAGGTGGGAATGTTGGAGGATTTTAATTGTATATGTTTTTAACATGTTGTACCCCGCCCCGATTCCTCGTTCAGAGGGGCGGGTAAGAAATAATAATAATAATAATAATAATAATGATATGACTCTAATGATCTGTGTCAACTCTGGATGGGTCTGCTTAATCGATGCATTATTATGAACATTCGGTTATAATTAAGATTTTTTTTTTTTTTTTTTGTCTTGGGTAGGTCATTAACTTCAGGTCAGAATCGAAAGTCTAGGATGCATGTTGCTGGAAGCTGTTTGGTTTTCAAATAAATTCATAAATGCTGGTAATCCACAGTTTAAAAGAGCAACTGTGCTGCTTGGTCCCATCTCTAAAATGGGTTCAGGACCATGGGTAACTCCTTTAACCTGGGATGGACTCATTGCCCTGTGGCTATTGGAAGCCATCAGCACTACTTTTGCACTACTTTTGCTTATGTGGAATTCTCCCTCCATGGAAGATGTTTCTTTCATCAGTGATAGAATGCGAGTAATCTTTTGAGCTTTCAGGAAGGAGAGACCTGCCTTGCCATTCCCTCCAACATTTCACAGATGAAAACCAGGAAACATGTTTCCAAGCAACATTAGAGTGTGGTCAAGACAGAAAAAGTGATTCACGTGGAAGAACAGTCAAATTAGGAGAGGCTGCAGCAGTGTGCTTTTGCCTTATTTTACAGGCAAGGTTCGACCTGGCTCTCCACTGCTGAGTTAATTGAATGCAAACTGGTTTTACATTTTGAACTTAGTTTGCACCAGTTGAAGTAAATCAGGGCAAAGAGGGGAAACACTGAGGAAGAGGAAGAGGAGGGAGAATCTGGGACATTTTACTGAAAAATGGGGCCATAGGAGGGTAAACCTCACATCCTTCTTTTAGGAAAAGTGATTGCAAAGCTGTTTTTTTTTTTAAACCTTATGCATATCTTTTGGAGTTAATTTCCTTGCAGACTGGAGAAAGACTAGGAGCAAACGTTAATAGGGAGGCAAAAGTGCAACCTGTCAAAAGGCGGTGTGCATTTGTTTTTTCAAGCTATCCCATTCATTTTTTTTTTTTTACAGATAATGTATGTTAGTGTTCTAATCCTCTTGTATGTGTGATTATTGTTGCACACTGTTTGGTGCCAGGTAGCAGCAGCAGATCAAGAATAAACAAATCAGTAAAGTTTGAGCTGGGAAGGAATGTGCTTCTGTTTTAGCCAATCTTACTGTAGTGAGCCAGTGTGGTATAATGGTTTGAGCATTGGGCTGTGACTCTGGAGACCAGGGTTTGAATCCTGGCTTGGCCATGAAAACCCACTGGGTGACTCTGGACAAGTCACACACTCTGCCTCAGAGGGTGGCAACAATAAACTTCCTCTGAAGAAACTCGCCAAGAAAACTCAAGGAAAGGTTGTCAGGGTCACCATAAGTCAGAAATGACTTGAAAGCACACAACAGCAGCAGCAACAACTGTATGCATACCTGCCACTGCCAACTTAGATAACAGCTGCCTACAGGATCTCTTACTGAGCATTAGCAAACATCAAAATAGAGTTTAAAAAGGAAAGCAGATAAACCTGCCTCACCAGGTCTCCCAAACATGTTATAAAAGCATGAATCTGTCAACTAAAAGGGAAGCCATAAGAAAACTAGAGGTTGGTGAAAGAAAAAGTTATTTCTGGATTCATTTTGGAAACATTCAATTGGCTTCTAAAAGATTCAAAATTGTTTTCTCTCTCCTAATGCAAGGCTTACCTTTCCTGCTTGTTTCATTTCATATATGCATATTTTCTTAGAATTGAAATAAATATTTGCTGAAACATGCTGAACTGTTTTTGTATGTCTCTCTCTCTCTGTGTGTGTGTGCGTGCAGTGCCAGAACCCTTCCCTATTCTTTCCATGCCTTTCCTTTCTGTTGTTGCTGTGTGCCATCAAGTAATTTCTGACTTATGGAGATCCTAAACTGAACCTTTCATGGGGTTTTCTTGGCAAGATTTATTCAGAGTAGCTTTGTCATTGCCTTCCCATGAGGCTGAGAGCATGTGACTTGCCCAAGGTTACCCAGTGAGGTTACACGGCCAAAAGTATTTTTATGAATGCTCAGTGCTTTCTTTTCCTCTTTGTTCTCTGCTAGCTGGAAGTCCTTTAAGCCTCTCCATGCTTCCTTAGATTTAGGAACAGAAGAGTTCCTTTAGGGGCAAATAAAGCTGGGTTTCTTGCTATGAAATCTGAACTCTTATTATCCATACCTTATGTTTGAAAGCTGCTGGTCTGAATTAAATTGTGGCCTGTAGAAACTGGAGCTCAGGAGGCAGACGGCCTATACAGAAAAAACGAAATGAGTATCTGGCTTGATTTCATGGGTCTGTAGCTTGTGTTTCATGCAGGGAATTGCAGATCACAACAGCCTGTGCATTGTCTTCAAGGCATAAAAATGCCACTGAAGAATGCCCATCATCTTGGATTCATTCCAGTGAAATGTGACATTCGCAAGTGAGATAGTGAACAAGCATTTTTTTTACCAGATGCTGATTTCCCCTATGTCCATGGCTTGAGCTCTCATCACTCTTAGAATCCACTTGGATGCAAGCCTGTCTCAGTGCCAGGACACACATTTGGTTCATGAGTATCTCTCCTTGCTTTTTTAAAAATAAAAATGCAGGTTTTTTGGAAGTGAGAGATAAATTATGTCTCTTTATTCTTGAGTGATATGGTATATGATAGCCCTGCTTCTAGTTTGCTCTCGTGAATGGAAATATGAGCATAGTACATGCTTGTTCTCTGCAAATATTGTGTTTTGTTTCAGGCCATTTAAATTCAGCAGTTTTGTACTTCTGAAGTGGATCTCACACCTTTGCCAGTATAAACTTTGAAATCTTGTTTTGCCAGTGGCAAATGTGCAACCTAGTCAAATATACATAAACATGCTATTTTTATTTTCTTAGTGGCCACATTGTCTTGGGGTAGGCAACCTCTTTCAGCCCAGAGTCCATTTTTATTTTTATAGAAGTCCTTATGAGCTACATTCCAGTGGTGAGTAGGTCCAAAGGCAAAAGGATGCCATCACATTTAAGCTCAACACTCTTGCTCCCATGAGCTACTCCTCAGGAGCAGTGTTTTAAACATTTTCAGTGGAGGTGAGTGGGGGAATCTGGTGAAACGCTAGGAATTCACCAAATGATGATGTCATGGATCAAAATTCAAAATGGCCTTAACAGATTAGTAAGTTGGGCCAAAACTAACAAAAGGAATTTCCACAGGGAGAAATGTAAGGAACAACACATAGGGTGAAAAAATGAAATCTGCAGATGTAGGATTGGGGACACCTGACTTCACAACAGTACATGTGAAAGAGATCTAGGAGTCCTAGTAGACCACAAATTGAATATTAATCAACAGTGTGATGTGGCAGCTAAAAATGTAATTCTAGGCTGCATCAATAGAGGCATAGTGTCTAGATCGAGGGAAGTAATAGTGCCACTCTATTCTGCTTTGATCAGGCCACACCTGGAATACTACATCTAGGTCTGGACATCACAATGCAAAAAGGCTGTGAACAAGCTGGAGCATGTCCAGAAGAGTGTGACCAAATGGTGAAAGGTATAGAAACTATGACCTATGAGAATTGATGTAGAGAGCTGTGTGTTTAGCCTTTTTTATTATTTTTTATTTTGGTGGGGGAACATGGTGGCAGGGCCTAGGATCAGAACCAAAAGTGACTTTTCCTTCCCTCTTTTTTTCTGCCACCTTGCTTTCTCTTTATGCCTTCTATTTATTGCTTTTTTCCCTTCCCTTCCCTTCCCTTCCCAGTAGACTGCCAGGATAGGGACAAATTATTCTAATTATTCATAATTATTCAAATTATTATTATTCTAGAGGCCTGAACTGATTGTATGCAGAGCTCTTTTGGAATTAGACCCAAGGGTCACATGAGACTAGGTTGAGGACCCCATATGCATTTCAGGGTCATGGGTTACCCCACTAATAGCAGCTGGTGGCTTCCATATCATGAAGCTGTGAACCCAGTAGACCTTCTAGGAACAGTCCAAGGCACTGTATCACATCTCTACAAACGATTCACCACTTTCATGAAGGCTTGGAAAAAACAAACAAACCCTGCAGTGGATTCATAGCCCCTCTCACTTAGAAGCCACCAGCCACCACTGTACGTTAGCCTGTCTCCCTGCCTCCTTTGCTGGCTCCTATTTGAATTTCTTTTTCAAATACTCCTGCGTAACTCAGGATTCAACTAAGCTGAGCAGATGCATTTAGGTTTCATTTAAGTAGGGGTGAACACAGAAGGGTTAAGATGAAGAGGAAGGATAAGAAAACATATAAATAGTTTCTGCATGACTTTGGTTACAAAAGTTCAAATATCCTTTTGCCAGAATTTGGTATTATCTTTGGATTGCCCCTTAAAGTCCAGGCCAAAATCTGGAATGGATTAACCATCCCATTGACATGGAGGCCACCAGCTCTTGCCATCCCATGGTTTGCAGTTGCAAACTACCCCAATCCATGATAAAGCTATGGCCTTTTCAACAGCTAGTTAATATCAGTGAATGCTCATAGTTGAACTGAGTTCACAGCCAATTAGGCATTTGAAGTGCCTGCAGGAAAATACTTCCATTATGTCTTAAAAACGTATTGCCATTATGCTGTCAAAGCCATAGTGCAAGAGCCTCTAGGAAGGAAGAATTTGCTCCATGTTGGCTGGAGAAACTAACTTATTTCATGTGGCCTCAGGGATGTGAAGTTGAGGTAATTTAATTGGAATTTCCACCCAGCGAGGGTTCAGAGATAATTGGTGCCACTGTTCACAAAAGGGAGATCATTTTATATAAATCTTGGTTTGTTCAGCTTGTACAGTGGGCCCTACACATTCGGTGTGGTTAGGGGCTCAGGATCCTCACGAAAGTGGAAAAACTACAAATTAAAGAAAAAACACTATATTTTTTTAACCTCAGAGGACACCTTGAGGAATTTCTAGGTCCTCCAGAACAACTCTGTGGTCATCATCTGCCAGACGTTGACCATAGAATTGCACTGGAGGGCCTACACATACTAAGAAAAATATTCTCTCTAAGAATTTCTAGATCCTTTAGCATGATTTCTGGTGGAAGTTGACCATAGGGTCATGCTGAGGATCAACAGATTCCTAAAGAAAACATATTAATCAGATCCGAGGATAATCAAATCTGCAAAAGTCAAAGCCGCAAATGTTGAGGGCTGACTGTATTATTTTGTGTGTGTGTGTGTGTGTGTATGTGTATTATATTCAAGCATGTACAGGTGGCCTGCTCCATATGTGGGCTTGCCTTAATGGACTTGAGGTCCTGCGGACAGCAAGCCCAGGCAGAAAAAATGGCATGTGTGATGAAGGTGCACGCACGGCACCACTAACAGGAGCACATGCCCATTGATTTTAATGTGACTTGAGCATAGGTGATTTTTCTCATACATGGGTTTCCGGAACTGATCTCCTGCATATACAAAGGAACCTCTCCTCTCTCTCTCTCTCTCTCTCTCTCTCTCTCTCTTTATTCAAGCTGTGGATGGTTGAATCTGTGTATTCAGAATTCAGAAATAGGTGGGCTGACTATATATATCATTGGATTCCAAGGTCAGGACTGTCCATCGTATTTCAGATTTCTGCATATGGTTATGGAAGCTGGACAGTGAAAAATGCTTATCTGAAAGAACTGACTCATTTGAAATTTAGTGCTAGAGGAGAGTTCTACAGATACCATGGACTGCCAAAAGGACAAATGTTTTAGAGCAGATCAGGCCTAAACTCTCTCCAGAAGCCAAGATGACTGAATTGAGACTGTTGTACTTTGGACATAACATAAGAAGACAGGACTTATTAGAAAAGGTAATAATACTTAATAAAGTGGAAGGCAGCAGAAAAAGAGGGAGACCACATAATGCCAGAATTTAACCATAGAATTGCACTGAAGGACCTATAAATACTTAGGGAAATGTTCTGTCTAGGAATTTCTAGGCCCTCTAGTGTGATTTCTGGTGGAGGTTGACCACAGAGTTATGCTGGGGGATCTACAGATAATTTCAGTTGAGGTAGCCATGGCTCTCAGTTTGCAAGACCTCAGCAAGGCAGCTGATAACAGGGTGATCTGGAGGTCTCTCATTCATAACCATATGTCAGAGTTGACTTGATGGCAGTTAACAACAACAACAACAACAACAACAACAACAAATGGGTATATTGCAGCTGGCACTGCCAGAAGAGACCCTTGATGGTGCCATCTTTAAATATCTGAAGAGCTGTAATGTGGAGTGAACATAGGTTTTTAATCTAACAACAAAAGTTAAAGATGAACTTACCAAACTTTGTCCACACTTACAGCTCCCCAAACCCTATTAAGATGTTATTAATTCCTCTCTTCCAAACTATCTTCAGTCTGCTTTGAGTGACCCATTGAAGTCCTCTTACAGACCAAC
Source organism: Urosaurus nigricauda (assembly GCA_034509955.1). Lineage (NCBI taxonomy): Eukaryota > Metazoa > Chordata > Lepidosauria > Squamata > Phrynosomatidae > Urosaurus > Urosaurus nigricauda. The sequence continues at coordinate 8,650,491 of JAOEGL010000004.1, forward strand.
CTCTCATAGGATATCCTTTCCCTCATCGCCTCCCTTCACATGAGCTGTGACTGGCTGGCCTGCACATCTTCTCATTACACAAGGGGAAGAGAGAACTGGAAGAGCATGAAGAGTGCCAAATCTTATATGGACCCAAGGAAAGGCTAAGCCGATTATCACACAGAGCCTTACCATCCCTGAAATGTGACTAAATTGTTTGTGAAGTGTGCAGGTGTGATGATGATGATGATGATGATGATGATAATAATAATAATAATAATAAATCTTTATTTCTAGCCCGCCTCTCTGTAGAGCACAATCGGAGCGGGGTACAGCAGATTAGAACATACAGATTAAAATACTTCATCAACCCATTCCCAGCCACCCACCCTTTAAAAATAAATTAAATTAGCAATAGTTTAAAACCATAATGATATTAAAAACATAATACATCCTCATAGATCTTAAATGAGGGTAAAAATAGCACCAAGCAAGGGGTCAAAATAGGTCCCGTTTCGGAGCCGGGATCTAGGAGGTTTCAGGGAAGGCCTGCCGGAAGAGATGCGTCTTCAAAGCTTTTTTTAAAGCAGTCAAGAGATGTTATAAGATGCATCTGATCCGGCAGTCCATTCCAAAGCTTGGGTGTGGCAGCTGAAAAAGTCCTCTGGGAGGTCTGCGACAGCTGAGTTTTCACAAGCTGTAGTAGGTTCCTCCCAGAGGATCGGAGTGTGCGGGGGGGGGGGGTTCATACGGGGAGAGGCGGTCCCTAAGATAAGATGGAGCCAAGCCATGTAGGGCTTTAAAGGTTAGGACCAATACCTTGTACTGCGCCCGGAAACTAATCGGCAGCCAGTGGAGAGCCTTGAGCACCGGTGTTATGTGCTCTCTCCTTGATGTTCCAGTTACAAGCCTGGCTGCCATGTTTTGGACCAGTTGAAGTTTCCGAGTTAAGCACAAAGGTAGCCTCATGTGGAGCGCATTATAGAAGTCCAGGCGTGAGGTTACCAGAGCATGTACCACAGTTTCCAGGTCCCTCATGTCCAGGAAAGGGCGCAGCTGGCGTATCAGCCAAAGCTGATAACATGCACTTCTGACTGTCGCATTCACCTGACAGGTCATGTGAAGCGACGAATCTAGGAGTACCCCCAGACTGCGAACACAGTCCTTAGAGGAGAGTGTGACTCCATCCAGGACTGGAGACTGTATTCCCAAGCCTGATTTCGGGCCTGTGACTGTTAGTACCTCCGTTTTGTCTGGATTCAGTTTCAATTTGTTTTCCCTCATCCAATCCATTACCGCCGCAAGACAGTCATTAGCCAGTCGCGCTTGCCTCCCGTAATTTAATTGTCATTGAGATGTCCCACTCCTCTCCCATCATCAGAGCGTTCACGGATCAGCCATTTCTCTAATAACAGAAGTTCCCGTTGTTGAAAAATGGCTGCTCCACATATGTTTTGATGTTGGGAGAGGAGCAGGACTCCTCAATGATGATTAAAGCACGGGAGGCAAGCACAGTTGGCTATCATACCTGCGTGCTTTATGGATGACAGCCACGTTTGAGGGATGGTAAAGCTCTGTGTGATAATTTCCTAAGCCAACAATTGGTGCATGAGTGTATTGAATCTATTTTGGATTTTATTTCAGGCATCAAAGGAACTGTCCACGGTGCTGACATTTTCTAGACACATGGTTCAGCACTGGGGAGAACTATAGTTTTTTATGCAAGAGTTTATTCCTGTTTTACCAGCATCTGTGACTGGCAGCTTTCTGTGAAGATGCCAGACACAGATGCTGGCAAAATATTAGGAATAAACTCTTCCGGAACATGGCCACATAGCCCGAAAAACCCACAAAAAACTATGGATGCCATCCATGGAAGCCTTCAACTTGACACCGAGGAGAATTCCTTTAAAGTTTGAAATACAGTATGATGCCCATATCTCTGGGGCCAGTAACTATAGTTTCACTTACAGTTTGTGTGAAAAAGGTCTATCTAGGCATCTGGAGATCCTCTAGCACAACTGTATGGTCTATGCTGTAAATATAGCATTTACTGTTACTTGTGGCTTTATTTATCTACAGTAATCATGGGAATGGACCCCCATGGATATGGCAGCAGTGGTGTGTGTGTATGTCAAACTGTAAACTCTAGAGTAGATGCACTGCACCCCTCCTAGCAGTTGTTTGTGAGGCAAATGATGATTTGAGATGTTGTCCCACCAAGAACTTTAGAATAGTCAACAGCATACTAGTCACTAACAATAACTTGTATTTAATTACTTTGTGCAATAATTAAAGCGCAAGTAAGTTACATTAGGATTGTAAGGTAAAGAGGGACAACACCATTCCTTTGACAAAGTAACAGTGACTATGTTTGGTCTTTTCACCCATTGTTGTTGTTATTGTGTTGTGCATCTTCAAGTCATTTCCAACTTTTGGCAATCCTAAGGTAACTCAAACAGATCGTTTTCTCGAGATGAGAGTGTGTGACTTGTCCAAGGTCACCCAGTAGGTTTCCATGGTCGAGTGGGGAATTGAACCATGGTCTTCAGAGCCATAGTCCAGTGCTCAACAGTGAGGTACTTAGAATTCTCTGCTAGAGAGAACTAAGTGATATAGTTCAGAAGAGTGGACTAGAACTTTCTAGCAGAGAATCTTAGAATCATAAAATCATAGAATCATAGAGTTGGAAGAGACCACAAGGGCCATTTAGTCCAACCCCCTGGCATGCAGGAACTCCCAATCAAAGCATCCCCAACAGATGGCCATCCAGCCTCTGCTTAAAGACCTCCAAGGAAGGAGACTCCACCACACTCCGAGGGAGTGTGTTCCACTTTCGAACAGCCCTTACTGTCAAGAAGAATAAATACAGTATGTTGCCAAATTTCAGATCCATGGATTCTGTAGGATGGACCGATCACTGTTTGGTTCATGCTATTTGTTCATATCTGGAATCCCCAACATATGTTTCTTTTATAACCTTCAACCTGATCATTTAAGTAGATTGGTTAAAGATTGAATTTGGGATCATCTGCAGGCAAGCTATGTGTCCTCTAGAGACAGAAAGAATAAAAAAATACTCAAAATAGTTGTCAGAAACATGTTCTTTAAAACAGTATCAAAGCAATCAGAGCTTACACCTCCACATCTTGCATTTTTGTAAAGTCCTCCACCTGGAGCTGTGAATCAGCAAAAATATAGCCAAAGAGGTGCTAAACTTAGCTTGCCAGTGGTTGTTCAATTGGTTTTTGCATATTTGCAACAAATTAAATAGAGTTTAATGGAAGCTGTATTTTCTTTTTCTGTGCTCTTTCTTACAGGAGAGGAATTAAATTAACGGGGGAAATGAACCGTCTGATTAGTGGTTGAGAAATGGCATTTGCCGCTCATGGGAATGCAGGAAGGGCATTGGAGTCCCTGTTGGGAATCACGCAGCAGCCAAAGATAGCTGTGTGAGCCTGACTGAGCTGTGGAGTAAAGGACAGATAAGGTCTGTCAGAGGAGAGCCTGACAAACAAGCCTAGCTCATCAGTTGGTCTGCTAAATGGTGGACAATTGTGGGAGGGCACGGGGCTACATTACCTGGCTAAGAGTGTCACTTCCCCCCACCCAAGAACATTTTTTTTGTCCCCCAACACTCCTCAACACCTTTTTTGGTCTGCATATTTGCCATGGTTTTAGAACCCCCTGGACATTTTAGGCCCACCAGAGATCTTCTTTTCAAAACAGGAATTGGCTCTAATCTGCACTGCAGAATTAATGCTGTCTGACAGCACTTCAACTACCATGGCTCAATCCAATGGAAACCAGGCATCTGTAGTTTGGGGAGGCACCAGAGCTCTTTGATAGGGAAGGCTAAATATCTCTCAAAACTTCAAAGCCCAGGATTCCATAGTAATGAGCCATGGCAGTTATAGTGGTGACAAACTGCATCATTTCTGCAATGCAGATTCATTCTAAGTTACTTCTGGTTTACATCTCATTTTTAAAAAAGGCTTCCCCTGGGCCTAAAATGTCCCTACGAGGTGCCCAAAATGTGGTGAAAGTGTCCCCCAAGCTTCCTAGAAGATATTTTGAGGCAAAAAAAAAAAAAAAAAAAAAAAAGAAGAAAAAAAAGAAAAGAAAAGAAAAAAAAGAAAAAAAAGAAAAGAAAAAATAGAAAAGAAAAGAAAAGAAAAGAAAAGTTTATGAGCTAATCTCATGCCCTCCAATCTTTCTGACTTTTTTTTTAACCCCTGGGAGTTCAGGAGGCTACTAAAATGGCCCTAATGGGCCCCATCTCTCATTTGGACCTCATTCCTCCCCCCTGATTTTGAAGGAGGTGATAACCCTGTGATGTGGCTTATGCTGAAAGGTAATGGCTGGGCCAAGTTCACTCAGTGAGTTTCTAAGTTTGGGATTTCAGCCTGGGGCTTCTCAGTCCCATTTCCACCCTCTGAACACTTCACAACAGTGGCTCAGACCCTGCCATCCCATGGGACCGTCCCAGAGGAGAGTTTGTCTGCTGTGCTCCTGCACGATTTCCTGCTCTGGTTTTCTTTCTGTCATTTAACTCTGGCTGGGGATGGGTGATTTTGCCTCCTTGTTGTCAGCAATCAGTCACACACATTGCAGAGATGGCAGCAGTAAGACAAGCTTTCTGCGTGATGAATATCTGTATGATTCAGGTTCGAGATTTGTCTCCTTCCATTCACGAGGCCCAACCAGCTGGGTAGTTCATGTAAAGGCAGAGGGAGGGATGAGTGATTCATCCTGTTACCTATGCTGAATGTTGGGATATAAATGTGTGCTGTGCAAGTATTCTGTAGGCTACAGAAGTATGGGAATCTTGTTGTTGTGGGCCTTCAATTTGTTTCCAGCTTATGGTGACCCTAAGGCAAAGCTGTCACAGGGTTTTCCTGGAAAGTTTCTTCAGATGGGTTTTGACATTGCCATCTTCTGAGGCTGAGAGAGTGTTACTGGCCCAAGGTAACCCAGTGGATTTACATGACAGAGCTGGGCTCTGAATCCTGGCCCCCAGAGTTATAGTACAGCACTCAAACTGAAATATCACCTTTAAGGACAGTAGCCATTAAGGTGTGGTACAGACTGCCCAAAAGGGGCGGTCTGGCGCCACCTTTTTTTGCAGTACAACTTCACCACAGCAGCTAGATGCTGCAGTGAAGCTGCGAAGCAAAAAAGGAATGCCACAGTTGCGGCACGATTGAGGGAAAAGGCACCATTGGGCGCCTTTCTGCCACTACAACTGCGGAATCTGAAATTTGTCTAAATGGTGTTATGTAATGGTGCCGGTGCCATTACATAATAGGGTTTGGGAATGTGTGAATGCTGCACGCTCGTGAACCCTAATGGTGCCACAACAATGCCTCTTACTGCCCATCTGTTTTGGGCCATAAAGTCTTATGGGATGATGCTAGCTTTAAACCACTTCCACTCGGTAGTGGTTATTTCAGTTCACCATTCATCAGGGCCTGTATTGAATGGTTCAGAGCCTTCACAGTGGACAGCAGATAGATGTCCCACAACCTTACATCTGTTGGCTAGCAGTAGCCTTAACTAGGGAGAGATAGCATGGCGCAGTGGTTTGAGTGCTGGACTAGGACTCCAGGGGTCCTAGTGTCCCAGTTTTTCTCCTCTCCTCCCGCCTTTCACCTCCCCCCTTTGCCTTCAGTGTCCTTCGATTGCTGCAAACTAAATTAAAAGTGCAAAAGACATTTACACTCAATTAGCAGAGAGTTGAAGAGGGGACAGAATCATGTCTTTCTCTGTAGATTCTGGCAAAACTAAACTGCCCCAGTCTCTCCTAGTTTGTCTGTTCTTCCTTATTAATAATTTTTGCCATCTTGACCACACTCTGAGGTTGCTTGGCCATATCTGTGAAATGTTGGAGGGTATGAAAGTGAGTGCACCTTTCTATGTTGCTCACATTCCCTTCATCTACTTGTGTTCCTGCGTTCTTTTCAGGTGGGATGAACTGGTTTTGATTTGCTGGGATTGAGGGAGGGAAAGACTATTTGTCTGCACAAATCTGCAGCCATCATTGGAAACTAAGCAAAGTATGGAAGAAAAAAAAGTCTATTTTAATGTGGAGACATAAAGGGAAATTGCATGGGTGGGGGTGGGGGGGGGGGTCACCTGTCAGAGCTCACATCTTCCTGTGTGAAGAATTTGTGGCCAGTTTTGATAAAACTCTTTACGATGATGGACTTGTCATTTCTGATATCAGTAAATATCCACAGGTGAGACTACATTGACAACCTCAGAGTCTTCTTCACAGACCAAAATGAATGCACCAGATTTCCTTGGTTTCCTTAGTGTTTGAAGAATCTTAGATCTCTCCTGGTCTCTTTGCTTCTATTGAAAGGGAGCGGCAGACCTGTAGCTATAGAGAGAAGTTTCCTTGACAACCAGGGCTAAATGAAACATTGTGGACTTGAATTAGTTATCATAATTAGGTTGTAGGAGTATTTGATGATGGGTAGTCTCATATGCTGCATTTTCTTATATCTTGGCACCAGACACAATGCCAAAAAGCAGCTAGGTATCCAAATTGAGTATGGATACACAACTGCTTAATTTAAGGGCAGCCAGAAGGTGGTGGTGGTGGTGGGGAATCTACAGGTAGATCTTTGTGTGATTTGAAGTGGAAACTTTCTGTTGCAAGCCATCCAATGAGCTTCAGATATGGGCCAATATGGAAATGTAATTTTATTGTTATTGTGTGTCTTCAAGAAAAATCTAACTCTATCCTAAGGTTTTCTTGGCAAGATTTGTTCAGAAGGAGATTTAGCATTGCCTTCCTATTTTTGGTCTGCATATTTGCCATGGCCTTAGAACCTCCTGGACTTTTTAGGCGCACCAGAGATCTTCTTTTCAAAACAGGAATTGGCTCTAACATCTAATCTGCACTGCAGAATTAATGCTGTCTGACAGTACTTTAACTGCCATGGCTCAATCCTATGAGGAATTGGGATAGAATTGTGCTGAAGGACTTATAAATGCCAGGAGAAGTTTTCTTTCTAGGAATCTCTAGGTCCTCTAGTGTAACTTTTGGTGAAGGTTGGCCATAGAGTCGTGATGGAGGACTTAGAGATTCCTAGAGTGAATATATTAATCAAATCTGCAAATACTCAAATCCACAAAAGTCATAGCTGCAAACGTGGAAGGTCAGCGGTACATAATCCTCTTTAATTTAATTGTAGTTCAAAAGAGTAACATTTCTAGAATCATGGAGAACAGCTAACTGCCTACTGGATCAACACAAGACACAATCTGGGATGACCAGCAAACAGAAATTTATATCTACTCTAGATGTAATGAAATTAACATCTAGATGTAAATTTCTTTTTACTGGTCATTTGAAGGTATAGCTTGTTAGAGAAAGGAAATCCCTCCACAATTTACACAATCCAATTTTAAAAACAAAAGGTCCTAGTGTGTAGAGGTAAAAGAAGTTGCAAGAAATAAGTTAAAAGGGCTATTCTCACAAGCGATTTTGAGTTGAGCAAGATCATACTCATAGCTTACTTGACTCAGACCTTTTAGCTACTCATTTCCCCCTTCCCATCTCCTTCTGCTTGGCAGAAATGAACACTAATACAACCATTTCTCCATGGAGATGCTGGTGTTTGTACTCCCAGGGTTATGCACCCCAACATTTGGTTGGTGTTGGTTGAACAACATCAGAATGTGGTCAAAAAGCCAGGCAACAAGGTAACAAAAGCTATTACGGAGGTAGAGCACACACAACTACAGTACTATTTTAAGCAGAGAAAACCCGGAATTTATGTACTGAGTTTAGGAAAGCCTGGAGTGGTGGGTAGGAAGGAGAGGAAAAACCCAAATGACTGTACTGGGAAGGGCAAGGCTTTGTTGCTTCCTCTCTCTCTGGCTGAGGCTGTGTCTGCACTGCAGAAATAATCCTGTCTGACACCATTTTAACTGCCATAGCTCAATGTTATGGCATTCTGGGAATTGTAGTTTGTTTAGGCAATAGAGCTCTCTGACAGGGATGGCTAAATATCTCATAAAATGACAAACCCCAAAATTCCACAGCACTGAGCCATGGCAGTTAAAGTGGTGTCAAACTGGATTATTTCCACAGTGCAGATGCAGCCTGAGTTAATTGGAATTAAAAGTGGGAAGAGGAGAGAAACAGCCATTTTCAACTCAGTTGAGAAACCGACAGTAGAGGATTAATAGAGTTTTCTATTCATTCTTCTGTGGGCTCTTTGACGGAGCACTTCCAAGAGTGGTCTGTGAAGTTACCTGCTTGGCTGCCCTTCTCATTTCAGTGATGGACCCTGATTTTACCAGCCCCTGCTTTTTTGCAAATTGAATCTCTCCCTGAGTCCCTTCCCATCCCTCTGTTTTTGCAGTGCTTTGGTTTTATGCCACAAAAGGAGTCAGAGATAATGCATGTGATTAATCTCCAGCAGACTCTGGAGAGTCATTTATGGAGCTGCTGTGGCAACCAGCACTACCGTGCCTCACGCTCTTCATTGGGCACAAGGGCTACACTGGTAAAAAATGTTGGCTTTTGGTTGGCAAGTAGGAGCAGTTAAGCAATGCCTGGTTACTCAGTTATTGCTGGGGGTGGGGGTGGGATATCTGGTAATGGCTCACCATTAATATCCTCTCGAACATTTCACATGTAAAAACTGGGACATATATGGCCAAGCAACATCACAGTGTGGTCAGGATGTTGAAAGTTATTAGAGGAAGAACACACAAGCGAGGAGAGGCTGCAGTAGTTTGCTGCTGAATGAATCATAGACTTCAAAAAGAGACCTGAAGGGCCATCCAGTCCAACCCTTGCCATGCAGGAAGACGCAAAATACTCCTGACAGATGGTCATCAGCTTCTGTTTAAAAAACTGCAAAAAGGGAGACCACACCAAATTCTGAGGCAGTATATTCCATTGTTGAACAATGTTTACCATCATCTTCCTAATGTTTAGGTGGAATCTCTTTTCCTGTAGTTTGAATTCATTGCTTTGTGTCCTAGTCTCTAAAGCAGCAGAAGATAAGCTTGCTCCACCCTCAGAATGATATTCTTTCAAATATGATTCAATATGATATCCTTTAAAACTTCCTGACAGTAAGGGCTGTTTGACAGTGGAACACACTTCCTCAGAGAGTGGTGGAGTCCCCTTCCTTGGAGGTCTTTAATCAGAGGCTGGATGGCCATCTCTCAGGTATGCTTTGATTGAGAGTTCCTGCATGGCAGAATGGGGTTGGACTGGATGGCCCTTGGAGTCTCTTTCAACTCTATGGGTTTTTTTTTGTTTTTTTATTTTGATTTATAAATCTATGATTTATACATGGCTATCATGTCACCTCTTAACCTTCTCTTCCCCAGAGATATTCCCAGCTCCCTAAACCACTCTTCATAGGATATGGTTTCCAGACCTTTTACCATTTTGTTCCCCCTCCTCTGGACACATTCCATCTTAAATCAGGGTGCCCAGAACTGGACACAATATTCCAGGCGAGGTATGACCAAAGCATACAAGAGTGGGTATGTTATTTCCTTCAAACCTACTGGGAAGGAAGATTCAGCCTCTTCGTCTCTGTTCCCCTCTGCTCATTGACTTCAAACTATTTTTGCATTTTGAACCCAGTTTGCAGCAGTTAAAGTAATCTGAGGACAAAGAGGGAAAGTAGGAGGAAGAGGGAGAAACTGGGACATTTTAGAAGCAGATGAAAAAAATGGGACAGAAGATAAATCAAGACTGTCCCACCCAAATCAGACCGTTGGAGGGTATACATTTATAACTAGATCATGTATTGTGATTGGATCAAGCGCTGTTCTCCGCAGGACAGTCCAGCTGAGATTTGTGGAACCAACTTAGTTTTAGATAGAGCTTGGAAATATGACTTTGTTACTCCAGTAGCTGGGGGATTCTGGGAAATGCAGTCCCCAAAAGGAATTTTTCAAAATAGGTCTTGGCTGATATAAATTGTAATATTTTGGGAGATCATACTAAATACATTACAATCAATGTTGCTGTCTTTGTGGTACCACCCCTCAAAAGATCAGCTGCAAATTTCTAAAGACATTGGCAGTGGACTGCAGAGGAGATCAGCTGACAAAGTTGTTGCCACTGTCAGTGCTGGCCTGTAGTGATATATTATCAGTATTAAGTCTTGTTTTTTTTTTTTTTAATTTTTATTTTGCCTTTCATGTGATTTCTTTGCTTTACACTGCAAAGAGTTTTGCTTGCTACTGATAGTAGACATTGTTGCAGGACTTTTTGTGACTTATGGCAACCTTAAGGTGACCCTGACACCTTTATTTGGGGTTTAAATAAATTTACATAATTCACAGTACTCTGATACCCTGAGCATGTGTGTATCATAATCATACATATATTTCTTGTGCTATATTTGTAGTGCATTTTAACTACTTGAGTTTTTTTTTTGTTCCATCTGTTTCTGTATAATGTACAACTTCCTTTGGGAAAGAAAAGAAAGAAATCAGCAAATAACTACTGCTAGCTAATTCATAGCTCAAAGGTGCCATTAAGCCTCCCACTCATTAAACAAATTTCAGTTTTCACTAGCAGCTGATTTTTTTTTGAAGTGCTACATTCTCTTTTAGTCCTTAGTTCTAGTTGACCAGCTGATGAAGGAAGCTATGGAGCAGATAAAACGAACAATTTTAAAAAGGAGAAAAACCTTGATTGTAATTTTTAAAGATTTATTTACACTGGCTTCCAGATTATACTAGCAGATTATAAACTCATTTTCATTGGATAGGAAAACATTTTATTTAGATATGTTCCTCCCCGCTCCTACTCTCAGGATGAGCTGTGGCATATCAAATTATTGTCTCAATGACCCTGTGAAGTGGATTAGGCTGAAAGACTCCTTCCCCATATAATAAGTGATTGAAACCACTCCTGGTTTGGCAATTAGATTTCTTTCTACTTTTTTTTAGTGGCCTAAGGGCCTCTTTAGGAAGTGTTGGAGGTATGTCACGTAAGTTTGGTGGAGGATGGAACTGCAGTTAGTTGTTATTTGTTGTTAAGTCAACTTCTAGTTATAGTGACCCTATAAATGAGAGACCTCCAAGAAACCTGGTCATCAACTGCCCTGCTTCGATCATGCAAAGGGAGTATTGTGATGTCTCATGCCATGCAGAGGAGCGCGCGGCATCACGGCTACATAGGTGCACGGCATGCAGTCACCACACCCCACCTGCCCAGATGTCAGCGTATATTGCCAGTATGTTTAGGGCTCTAGTATCTGGAACAGCAGAAAACAAGCTTTCTCCTATTTCCATATGCCATCTGTATGTGTGAACTGCTACTAACAGTTCTGTACAGTCAGGAAACTGTTTAAAGCTTTATGAATGATCAGCATTCATGTGCCAAAGTTGTTTTGCAGATGTATGCTAACGTTAGAAGGTGGAGTACTACATCAGAGGTATGGAGCATGATCTCCTACAAAGTAGGAATACTGTTTATTGTTATTATATGTCATCAAATAATTTTTGACTTTACCACTCTATTAATTGGAGATGTCCATCAGCCCTGATCATCAACTGCCTTGCTCAGGTCTTACAAGATCAGAGCTGTGGTCTCCTTGGTTGAATCACCCTTTCTGAAATGTGGCTGTCCTCTTTTCCTACTGTCTTTTATTTTACCAAACCTTATTATCTTTTCCACTGATTCATGTTGTTTAATTATATGTCTGAAGTATGACTACCATAGAATGGGATGATGCAGTTAAAGTGGAACAATGGCAGTATAATTCTGTAGTGTGAAATGGGTTAGGGCCTTGTTTCAGAAGCTAAGCAGAAGAAAGGTCTAGGACCCATTTGCAATACATATTTATTTATTTCATTTTGTTTCATTTCATTTGCATGCTGCCTTTCTCCCAAAGTGGGGCCCAAGGCCTCCCAAAATGGGACACAGAAAGAGTCACTAAAACAACAACAGAGTATTTTAATTTAAATCATCACACAAAGAAATATAAAATTATTTAAAAGATACACAGAGTTTAAAAAGAAAGAACCTCCCAATCAAAAAAACTTCTTCCCTGTTTATGAACTTAAAGCTTGCTGAAGCAAAAATGTCTTGGCTTGCTGGAGGAAGGAAAGTGGGGATCTGTGCAAGGGAGTTCCAAAGAGTAGGAGCAGCTGCTGAGTAGGTTCTCTCTTGTGGCCTCTCCGGGTGAGCCTCTGATGGTGGCAGGACTGAGAGAAAGCCTTCCCTTGATGATCTTAACTCTGGCAGATTTGTATGGGGAGATACAATATTTCAGATAGTCTGGACGTGAGCTGTACAGGGCTTTACAGCTCATGACCAACACTTTGAATTGTGCCCAGAAACGAACCAGTAGCCAGTGAAGCTCCTCCAACAAGGGAATTAAGTGCTCCCTGTAATTGGTCCTGGTCGGCTTTCTGACCATAGCATTTTGGATCTGCTGAAGTTTCAGAACATTTTCCTAAGGCAGTCCCAGATAGAATGTATTAAAGTAGTCCAAACGGGATGTAATCAAGGTGTGTGTCACTGTAGCCAGATCTGATGTCTCAGATAACAGGTGGGTTGTTGTTGCTCCAAGACTGCAAGATCTGAGAAACGCTGTTGGTGATAGGGTGACCTAGAAGTCTCTTGTTCATAGTGTCACTATACGTCAAAGTCAACTTGATGGCAGCTCACAACAACAAAAAAGTGCAAATGCACTTCTGGCCACTGCTGAAACCTGGTCATCCAGGCTTCGAGTTGAGTCCAGGAGAAGACCCAAGCTGTAAGCCTGAGATTATAGTGCTATGTTCTGCTTTACATCCCATGGAACTCAGGGATTTGCAGTTTAGGGAGGGGTATTTAGAGTGCTCACCCAGAGACCTCTAGTGCCTCATGAAACTATAAATCTCAGGATTCCATAGGATGGAGAGATGGCAGTTAAGGTGGAATAATAGCTCTATAATTGTGTAGTATGACTGGCCATTGATTTGCACTTGGATGGGAGAGTACTGGGGATTGTCAGGGATTTCCTAGTAGGGCCAGGAAGTCATCCAGAGCCCTGATGGAGCCACTGCCAACTGAAGCTGGCAATATTGGGCTAGCTGGGCCAATGGTATCATTGAGGTCTGATTTGCACAGCAGGAATAATACAGTTTGGCATTACTTTAAGTGCCATGGCTCAGTGTTATGGAATTCTGGGATTTGTAGTTTTGAGAGCTATGTAGCCTTCTCTTTCAGAGAGCTATGGTGCCACAAGAAATGACAAATCCCAGGATTCCATAGCATTGAGCCATGGCAATTAAAGTGGTGTCAAACTGCATTATTTCTGCAGTGCAGATTAGGAAATTTCCTTTGTTCTTAATTCATAGAGATTTAGTAAGATCAGTTCTTCTTTCCAGATAGTTTGATTTTAGTGCACCCCTGTGAAGATATAATGTTTTATTTAATCCATGGTCCCTCTTCCTGAAACAGAGTATGCTTTCTAATGGGAGTATAACAAATATCCTGTAATTTTGTGAAGTTTCTTCTTGGCAACTGAGGTTTCCTTACTGATGGGAGAAAGGAGATGTGGATAAATACAGTTAAACAGATGCAGGACTGACTGAGTCAGAGTCTTTGGTGTATTAGAGGCTTGGAGAAAAAGAATGTGTTTTGCTGCCTCTTGGACTCAAGTGAATTAAATAAAGTGGCTGATGAGCAAATGTAATTAATTGCGGCTTTCAACAGTTTCAGCTTCTTTACTGTCTTCCCCACCTTCTGCTGCTCAAGCTTTTTTATCTTAGCTATTGATGGCACTCTTTTAATGGTTTCTCTTGTTGTTCGGCAAGGCAAAAGGAGGGAGAAGGCTCCAAAAGTGACCAATTCATGATTAAAAGGACATTGGAAGGAGCTTTGGCATGCCAAGAGGAAGAAGTAATCCCTCTTCTTCCATCCAGTTAATGCATCCTGCAGTGTTAAGTGGTAAAGCTGTTCCTGAACATACTATTTCAGTCTATACATAAGAGATCATGAATTTGAATCCTGCTGTAGTTAGGGGGGGACACCTGGCTGAATGAAACTACGTGCGAAAGGGATCTAGGAGTCCAAGTAGACCATAAGTTGAACTTGAGTCAACAGTGCGATCTGGCAGCTAAAAAGGCCAATGCAATTTTAGGCTGCATCAATAGAAGTATAGTATCTAGATCAAGGGAAGTAATAGTGCTACTCTACTCTGCTTTGGTCAGGCCCCACCTGGAATACTGTGTCCAGTTCTGGGCACCACAATTCAAAAAGGATGTGGAGAAACTGGAGTGTGTCCAAAGGAGGGCAACTAAGATGGTGAAGGGTCTGGAAACTGTGCCCTATGAGGAACGACCTAGGGAGCTGGGGATGTTTAGCATGGAGAAGTGAAGGTTAAAAGGTGATATAATAGCCCTGTTTAAATACTTGAAGGGATGTCATATTGACGAGGGAGCAAGCTTGTTTTTCTGCTGCTCCAGAGACTAGAATGCGGAACAATGGATGCAAACTGCAGGAAAAGAGATTCCACCTCAATATTAGGAAGAACTTCCTGATGTAAGGGCTGTTCGACAGTAAGGGCTGTTCAATACTGGAACAAACTCCTCAGAGAGTGGTGGAGTCTCCTTCCTTAGAGGTCTTTAAACAGAGGCTGGATGCCCATCTGTCAGGGATGCTTTGATTGGGAGTTCCTGCATGGCAGGGGGTTGGACTGGATGGCCCTTGGGATTTCTTCCAACTCTATGATTCTATCTCTTATACAGCACCTTTAAATGTTCTAATTCGATGCCCAAGGTCCCCACATTTTAGAGTTAAGAGCTTAAGGGAACCTTGGTGGCACAGTGATTAAATGCCGGGGCTGCAGCCACAAGGTTGTGAGTTCGATCCCAGGGGGTCCAAGGTCGATTCAGCCTTCCATCTTTTGTAGGTCAGTAAAATGAGTACCCAGCTTGTTGCAAGCAGTTGGCTTACAGACTGTAAACCACTTAGACAGTGCTGAGTTCACTGATAAGAGGTTTAGAAATGTACATGTTATTGCTATTGCTATTGCTATTGCTCTTAGATGGATAACTGTTAGTGCATATCAGTTTCTCGTGCTGTCAAGTTCCTTCCATCCCAGATAGGAAGAAATCTGTGAATTGTTGGACTGTGACTCTGGAGCCTGGGGTCCAAATCCTTCCTTGGCCAGCTCAGCCGTGGGCAAATTACACTCTCTCAGCCTCAGAAAAGGACAAAGGCCCACTTTCAGACCCCCTCTGAAAATAGTTGGACAAGAAAACCCCATGATAGGTTCTCTTTAGGGTCAGAAATGCTTTGAAGGTACAAAGCAGAAATGCAGAAATGCTTTGAAGGTACACAACTTTTTTAGCTTTAAGCTTAGATGGGTAAACGTTGAGTGAATAGTCCTACAGTAAAGTTCCTTCCATCCCAGATTTGAAGAAATCAAGATTTGTTGACAGGTTTTTTTTTTTACTTTCATTTTTTTCTGAAGCTGAGAGAGTGTGACTTGTCCACAGTTACCTAGTGGATTTCCATGGCTGAATGGGGATTTGATCCCTGTTCTCCACAGTCCTAGTCCAATACTCAAACCAGTGATATTGAAACTTTTTATGCTCGGGACCCCCCTTTACATCTACATGCAGACATTGCCCCCTCCACTTGCCGTAGTTTATGAATAAAAATATTTTGTTTGTTTAGCATTCATGTTTTCACTTGCACATTCATATATATTCTTATTTTAATATTTTATATGGAGTAACATTGTTCAAATTAGAACTGTTTTGTTTAAGAAAATTAATTATTTAACAAAGTATCTCTTACGTCATGCTGGCAGTGAATTCACTCTTGATTTTAATTTGAACTTTAAAGAAGCTACAGGTTGAATCTCCATTATCCCAAATGCTTGGGAACAGAAGTGTTTGGGATTTTGGAATTGTTTGGATTTTGAAACATTTCCATACACATAAAGAGATATCTTGGACAGGGGACCTAAATCTAAACACAAAAATTCATTTGTGTTTCATATACATCTTAAGTAATTTTATATATAATAATTTCAATTTGTGCATGAAACAAAGAGGCTTACATAACAGCCATTAAGTCCAGCCTGGGGGTGGAGATGGGGTCGTGGCGTCCACACAACGCATACCCCAACTCTACCTCCACCACACGGCAGGCAGCATCACGGGGCTGCTCTGGCGCTGCATCTAGAGCACTGAAAAGAGTGGCTATGGCACCCTTTCCATGGAGCAGAAAGGAGCTGCAGCATGAAGTTGTCACGGCCTGAATCTGGTGCTAAAAGGGGTGGTCTGTACAGCCCCAAAGTTTGTGTAAAATGAACTATCAGAGAGCAAAGATGTCACTATCTCAGCTGCCCAAGTGGACAAGTTTAGATTTTGGAATATTTCTTATATCAGAATTTTGGATAAGGAAGACTCAGCCTCTACTGAAATTAGCTTTCAAGTAGGTTCGGCACATTGGATAGCTCCCTTGCACTTTGGACTAAACCCCAAAGTGGATTCATTGCCCCACTTATAATGACACCAGTAGCCATCACAAGGCCATTGCCCATATCCCTGATTTGCCGTGGGACCTCACTAGCCTTCTGGCTAATATATCTATGTCTATGTCAATATCATCTATAGATAGATAGATTATAAAATCCCAGATACACAAACACTTAAAATAAGGTGTGTGTATGTGTATATGTATGTGTATGTGGAGATGTTTGTGGGTTTCAAGAGGAGAATTATGCTCTATTCTGGCTAATGACAGCCTGACTCTCCTAGGCACCCTCCCCCCATAAGAATTCCCCCTTGGCATGACTTTTTGGAAGATATGGTGACCAAGATAGTAAAAGGTCTAAAAATAAGAGCCTATTAAACGTGGTTGAATAAATGGTGCATGTTGAGCCTGGAGAAAAAGAGACTATGAAGTAATAATGATAGCCATCTTTAAATATATGAAGGGCTGTCATGTGAAAGTTGGAGTAACCTTGTTTGTTCTTGCTCCAGGGGCTAGGGTCTGAACCAGTGGATTCAAGGGACCAGAAAAAGAGATTCCAAATATATTTTAGGGGAGAATGTACTGATAGTAAGAGCAGTTTGAAAGTGGGGAAGGGGATGGTGGTGCATGAGTGTTACTATAGGGTGCTGGAGGTTGCAACTGCACCAGGTGAGACTCTAAAGGGATGTGTGTGACACCACTTTCCCCAGAAATAGACTTTGGCGTTTGCCTACTTTGCTGTAAACCATTGAAGAGATGGTGTGAGCAGGGTGAAGTTTAGTGGGAGGAGAAAGGAGAGTCCCCAGGCTTTATTATTTTTTTAAAAAATTGAGAAAAAATAATTTTGTTTTAAAATTTAAAATTTTGTAAAACAATTTTCGACTAAGGGACTCCTTGGGACTCCTTGCAACTCTGTGTTTGTAATTCTGTGGTTGATTTTTTGGGACCTTTCTTCCCAATGAAATTCATCAGACAAAATCCTTTTGGGTTTTCAACAAGTGAGCAAATACCTTTTTTAAAAAGTCTTTTTTAAAAGTTTTTTTTAAAGTTTTAAAGTTTTTTTAAAAGTTTTTTTTAAAGTCAAGAAAATGTTAAAGCTGGGAACTGTTCTAGCTACTAAGTGGAAATCTGGATAATTTATGTCTTGTACACAATTTAATGTTTCCATCATTCTCTAATGAGACCAAAAAGTTTGCACAAGAATGTTTAGTCTTTGCTTAAAGTCTGCGCATTTGTTGCTGTTATGTGCTATCAAGTTATCATTTACGAGGGGTTATTGTAAAGTTTTAATGATCACCTTTTAAAAAAATTGACAGAAGGTTTGTTTTGATTTGTAGTTGTCAACTTATCTCTATGTAGTCATTATCTAGATTTATACATTTTCCCCAGCCTATCTTGACTCTCGAAATACCTGATATTGTAGAAGTCTGCAGATTGCACCTTACAAGGGGGTATCGTAAAGTAATAATGATCACCCGGATGTTTTTAATGGCATAATGATGAAATTTTGTCAGTGTCATCATTGGTCCCTAAGTGCATGTTGCTGAGAAAATCAACTCATTGCATCCTTTATTTTTGTGACTGGCTCTGTCAAAAGTGACTAAAGTGTAAAATGCTCATCAGGCGCAATCTGCAGGCTTCTACAATATCAGGTATTCGGAGGGTCAAGATACGCTTTGAAAATGTATAAATCTAGATAGTGACTACATAGAGATAAGTTAACAACTACAAATCAAAACACACTTTCTATCAATTTTTTAAAAAGGTGATAATTAAAACTTTATGATACCCCTTTGTACTTATGGTGACTCTATGAGTGAGAGACCTGCTTATTAACAACATTGTTCAGGCCTGTCTATCTATCAGTACTATAGGTTTCTGCTTTCCTTACTGCCTTCACATTTACCAGGCATTGCTTATTGTTTCCACTGAGTTATGTCATCTCATGATCTGTCCAAAATACAATAGTCTCATTAATCATTTTGGCTTCTTGTGAGAGTTCAAGCTTGATTTGCTATAGGGGCCATTTATTTGCCTTTTTGTTAGTTCATGGTATCCTTAGAAGTAGTATACCCTCCAACATTTCACAGATGAAAATAGGGAGACATGTGGTCAATCAACATTGCAATCTGGATGGCAAAAATAATTAATGAAGAAGAACAGACAAGCCAGGAGAGGATGCAGAAATTTGCTTTTGCTTGGATTTACTGGAAAGGGCAAGATTCTGCCCTCTCCACTTACTTGTCTTAGGCTGAGCTTATTGGGTGTAAGCTACTTTTTCACTTTGAACTCAGTTTGCAGGAATTGAAGTAAGTTGAGGAAAGAGGGATAGGTAACCGGCAGAGAGAAAAACTGGGACACTTTAAAAGGAGCTGAAAAATGAGGCGACAGAGGACTAATTGGGACTATTCCTGCCAAATTGTAACTGTTGAGAGCTATGAAGTACTGTAATAATTTAGTCACTGGAATCTGTACTCCTGAGGGTAGATTGTTCACAAAATTTGTAAAGGCTGTGATGGAAAAGAGGAGAGACCGTGACGTCTTAAATAATTGACTTCACATCTTTTTAGAATTTGGTTTACCTCAGTTTCAGTCCTTTTAATTCCTGTGATTTTTATGGTTCTATGAAATGCAAGGCAAAGCCCCATTTTGCTTGCTGGATGCACACCAAAGAAATAAATGCAGCCAATAACTGGAATTTTCACCCATGCAAGCAATTTTAAATAAGATATTGATTATCTTAGTCTGCCTATAAATGTCCAAAAATGCTGTTAATGAGGCTTTGGGAAAATTAAGTGGGGTTGAGGTATTTATAGGCACACTGTAAATGTCAATATTACTTGCTTTCTAACTGTATTTTTTTCTGAACTTTGGTATTGCATGGGTTGCTAGCAGTCCAGTTGGTTTAGCATGACAGCCATCATTTTGCTTTTGGCAAAGCTGTTTTGGGATGAGATGGTGGTAAGTCTTGAAGCAATATGCCTTGGGCCTTTCATGTCCCTATGTATTCTGTTGTTTCTTCTGTGGAAGCATTAGAGTTACTTTCTCCTTGACATTTCAACTTCAACTCAGCCAGCCTGATGTTCTCCAAAAATGTTTGACCAACTGCCATAATTCTTTAGCCAGAATTTGATAAGGAGAGACAAGAACTCATGATGACAGACACTCTTTTAAAAGACATTTCCTCTTCACCCTCACATGGTAGAGAATACCTTTTTTAATAATTCTGGCTGCATGCACCATTTAAAAACAAGGAAGATATTGTTTTGCATCAACATGACAATTTGTATACCTCGTTTAATAAAACCTAAAAGAGTGGTAACTGTTGCCTAACATTTTAAGAGCTGCCACTTGATTAAAAACATTGAATTAATGATATTTCTAATGGATACACATAAATCTGTGTATGATTGCATGTTGAAAAAACAATAATTTTTGAAGTCAATCAATGTGTTTTTGTTTTTGGATGGTGTATTGGTATGGATGGTGCATGCAGCCAAGAAGAAAGAAAGCTTCACTGGATGACAGATGAAACTCTTCAAGAACTATAGGACAGATAAGAAGCAAAAGTAAAACAAAAGAAAAAGGGAAATAGGGTCAGAACTCTGAACAAAACTGTTCAATGACCTGTACACAGGAACAAGGAGAATCATAGAATCATAGAGTTGGAAGAGACCACAAGGGCCATCCAGTCCAACACCCCACCATGTGGGAATCTCTATAACAATCAATGCAGAGAAATGGAAGACAACAGCAAAAGAGGTAGAACAAGAGACCTCTTCCATAAGATCCAAGAAATCAAAGGGAAATTTAAACTAAGAATAGGGATGCTCTACAACCAGCAGGGGCCTACATTACATAACCAAGTACAAATAAAAAGATGATGGAAACAATACACAGACTATATAAAAGAGATGAAAAGATGACAGACTCATTCAAGAAAGAAGCAGAGTGGGAGCTGAACTCAAAGCACTTAAGAGAAATAAATCACCAGGAACTGATGGCATACCAATAGAGCTGTTTCAAGCACTAGAGAGGAGGATACACTCAAATTGTTACTAAAATCTGTCAGGAAATATAGAAGACAAAAGAATGGCCCACAAATTCAAAACATTAATTATATATTCCAGTCCCCAAGAAAGGAGACATCAGGGATTGTCGTAACCACAGGACCATTGCATTAATTTCCCGTACAAGCAAAATGATGTAGAAAATTGTACAACAGATTTTTACCACATATGGAATGAGAACTACCAAATGTCCAAGATGGGTTCAGAAGAAGATATTGTAAACATACATTGAATAATGGAGCATAAAAAACAGAAGAAAATTAGTCTGTGCTTTATAGATTATAGTGACACCATTGATTGTGTAGATCATGAAAAACTATGGATCGCTCTTAAAGAAATGTGTGCATCACATTTGATTATCCTAATGCATAACCTTGGTATCTACTTTATCCACCAGCCTCTACCTCTGGTGCAACCTTTGAAAGAAGGCCACAGACGTTAATACGCCTGAAAAGCAGAAGGTTAAAAAAAAAAAAAAAGGGAGGGGGGGGGAGGCCTTATCTGTTTCCAAAAGAAAAATGCTGGGCTGCCTGATCACCTGGAGAATTTCACTTTGCTGCAGACGAGCTCCAGATTATAAATCTGGTTTGTAATGCAGACAGATGATAGTATTAATCCCAGTGTAAAACTGATTTCCCTCCCAATTTAGTGCTGCCAAATAGAATTGCCACACAAATCTTATAAAGCCTTGTTTTTTGATAGGCGATATATTACCAATGTGAGTATACAGGCTTGTGTTTGGGCCTCTTGGGAGAATTATACTCCTTGCTTTTCATGGCTGTAAATGGAACCAGCTATTGTAATTGTCCTGCCTTCCAGGGATGCTATGAAGCATCAGATTTACTTACTGTCTATTAACATCGGCCAGAGTGCATTATGCTAATAAAATGGGCCATTTACATGTATCAGTTGATACCTTACTTTTTTTAAAAAAAATATCCTTCATACCCATTACCTCTCTGTTCTCTGTTTTCTTTTATGGACCAATTAGCTCTATCTTCTCCCCTTTCCTGATGTGTCAGGAAGAATTAGGGTGGCTTAAGCCAGGCTTCTTGATCCAGTTCAGTATGAATTTTGTTCTCAGTCTAAAGATACATTTTTCCTTGTTTATATGACTGGAGGCATATGATTTCAAGCTGTGCTCTTTTTTGAATGAGACCACAATAGGAAGTGATATACAATGTTGATAGCAGAGGGTTTGTTGTTGTTTTGGAAATTGTAGATTTGTGGAGCTGAAAGAAATCCATTATATGAAAAAGGATTATCATCTCATGCATCTTTAGTCCATATGGAGGTAAAAAAAAAGGATGACATTTGATTGGCTCATAACACTAAAAAGATTTTAGATAAATTACATGAAATACAAGATGTTTTGGTGTAAAAGATGAGGTTCAACCACAAAATTGTGATAAGAGTATGTATATGAGAGCAACATTTCAATGTGTTTTGTGACTGGATACGGCATTTCATTCATCTCTCTCTCTTGTGTATAAAAATGAAATTGATGGCCATCATTTTTTTCTTTGGAAAAAAAGCAACAAGAAATAACTTTCCTTTTTATTGCAGAAATACTCATTTTTTAATAAAATGACGGTTACTTTGGCCTTTTTGGTCCATTGTTATTGGATTATTTTTTTTAAATGAAGGATGATAATAACATGTGAATAATATGTTAAATCCATGGGTAATGAGTAATGCATTAGTCACAAGAATGTAGTAACTAGGGTCTAATGCATTAATTTTAAAAATAATGATTCTAAGCTCTGCAGCAACAGAGCTGCAACACTCCTCTCTGGGTCTCTTAAAGTTGTTCATGTTTTAAATTTCTCATAATGCCCCAGAATGATTTTCTGCTGTAAACTGTAGCAATCTTTCCTAGATTGCCTGTTCTTCCATTTTGCTATTTTGACCACTTTCTGTAGTTTGTCCATTTCCCAGTTTTCATTTGTTGAAGTTCTTTCTCTTACTTAAACCTGCAAGCCACCAGCATGGTGTTATGGTTTGAGTGCTGGACTAAGACACTTAAGACCAGAGTTCAAATCCTTGCTCAGTCGTGAAAACCCATGATTGTCCTTGGGCAAATCAAATCAGATGGCCATCCAGTCTCTGTTTAAATATCTCCAAAGAAGAAGATTCTACCTTACTTGGAGGCAGTGTGTTCCACTGCTGAACAGTTCTTACCATCAGGGAGGTCTTCCTAATTTTGAGGTGGAATCTATTTTCCTGTAGAGTGAGCCCTACATGTCCACAGATTCTTTGTCCGCAGATTCAGCCATCCACAATTTGAAAATATTTTTTTAAAATGTGAATTCCAAATAACAAACCTTGATTTGGCCATTTTATATAAGGGACACCATTTTACTATCCCAATATATTTAAAGGGACTTGCACATCCACTGATTTTTGGTATCCATGGGAGGTCCATGGAATCAAACCCCGAAGGATATCAAGGGCCCACTGTAGTTTGACTGTTCCCAGTGCATTAGGATGAAGATGATAGCCAAGCTTGCTCCATCCTCCATTCTCAATATGACATCCCTTCAAAGCCTTCAAGATTGGCTGAATGTACAATCTGCCACAAAGGCATTGTACAGTGACCCTGTCTTTTTGGTGGGCTAGCCGTCTGTGGATTAGAGCTCCCTTGGTTGTCTCACCCTCACATTCTCCAGCTGTGGCACATGTCTGCAAGCACACTGATGTGGGCATGTGTATGTTCGTTCCCATTAACTAATATGGGCTTGCACTCCTGCAGTTTTCCCCATTTGCAGGGACCCCCAGAACCAAACCCCCACTTACTGCCCTTTTAAAAAAGGAAACATTCTCTCTTACTGTATATTATTTATGGATTTATTTACTTGTTTTATAAGCTACACCAATTGTCTCCAGAAAAGCAACAAATGTGGTCCAAGGGAAGTATGGCTTAAAAAGATAGAAAATGACAATTTCAGCAAAATTCAGCCATTTCATTATGTAGCCAGAAGTCTCATTGTACTAAATGGAGTGGACTCTTGGGTGAAAACAAAGAGCTGTGGTTTGGGAGAAATGGGATGGTTTTCAGTGGCAACAAACAAAGAGGAATAATCATTGGAGAAGACCAAGCGCAAAGAGGGTGAGTTTTCCACTAACATGGTGCAAGTCCATGGCAGTCTATATATGCAGAGAATGGCAAGGTTTATGAAGTTAGTTGGTGATGTTTAGTGGCTGGGACATATTTTTGTGGAGTTGGTACCCAAACCTTTGACTCTGGCTCCCTTATTTTTCTACTGTCTGACTCTTACTCTGACTCCTTCATAGGTGGCAACTGTATATTAATTAGTAATAATAAATTTACTGTAGTGAGGCATTTCATCGCCACATGTTTATCACTGGGCTCCTTAGATTGAAAGAACAGAAAATATATGTATTTGTTTTAATTTTTTGCGCCAGAAAACTTTCTGAATTCCCTGTGAAGGTAAATATGCAACAAATTAGGCATTTAGTATTACAGCGCACCTGTGCTGTACGCAGGTTCACCATATGCAGATTTGAGGTTATGTGGATGGCGAGCCTAATATGGCAAATGGGGTGCTCGCCTGCACCATGTACCCACATTGTTCAGTTCAGGGGTGTGCTCCATTCATCGTACATGGAATTTGTAAGGCAAGGGCACACTGTACAAGTTTTTATTTTGAAGATTAAGTTGGTATATTTCTGCCAACAACTACCCCACCCCACCCAAAATTAATCTGATTTTCAGAAGCTACTGCCACACTGCAGAAATAAAGCAGTTTGATACCATGTTAACTTCCATGGCTCAGTGCTATATAATTTTGGCATTTGCATTTTATTGTGGCACCAGAGCTCTCTGACAGGGAAGACTAAATATCTTACAAAATTACAAATTTCAGAATTCCATAGTAGTGAGCCACAGAAGTTAAAGTTGTGTCAAACTATTTCTGCAATGTGACAGCATCCTCTAATTCCATGAATCTGACTCCAACCCCACAGCCTTACTAGGATGGTCAAGGGCCTGCAAAGGATCATTATTAGTGCTGTTTGGAGCCAATTTTGGAGATATTAGAGGGTGTATGTGAAATAAACATAATAACACTGTCAGACTCATTTATTTTCCTCTTCTTTTCTATATCTTTTGTTGGACTGTTCACATCATCCTTTATGTCTCGCCCTTCTCATCCTTTTTATTACAGCTTCGCTCCTTCTTTGGGTGTTGCATGCATTTCTCAATCTTGCTAAGCTGTTCTTTGCAAATATATCTAGGTCAGGCAGGGTTTGGTGACCCAAATTTCTGCCTCCTCCTTTTAGCAATAGCAATAGCAGCAGTTTTCTTTTATCCCGCTTCATGCATGGCAGGGGGTTGGACTGGATGGCCCTTGTGGTCTCTTCCAACTTTATGATTCTACTATCTAAGCAGACTCTAAGCAATTTACAACTGTAAGGTAATTGCCCCCCACAAGTTGGGGATCAGCAAGCAGGAATATGATGAGTCTGGCCCATCCACTGTCCACCATAAATTTGACCTTGGAAGGATGCAAGCCTAAGTCGAGCCTGAGCTCCTGGCTGGTATTGAACTGGTACTGGTTTGTGAGTGGCTGCAGTACAGGCATTTAACCACTGCACCACCAGGGCTCTTTCATCAGCACATGTTGCTTCTAACTTGTCCATAGAACCTTGAAGGGGTCCTTAAGCAAACAGAAGTATTTCCAGTGGAAAACCAGAGAATCATAGAGTTGGAAGAGACCTCAAGGGCCATTGCCCAACCTTCTGTCATGCAGGAATACACAGTCAAAGCACCTCCTTCAGATGGCCATCCAGCCTCTGTTTAAAAATCTCCAAAGAAGGAGACTCCCCTACACTCTGAGGGAGCATGTTCCCCTGTCTAACAGTTCTTACTGTCAGTAAGTTCATGCTAATGTTTAGGTGGAATCTCTTTTTCCAGAGTTTGAATCCTAAATAAGAAAGAATTACTTCTCCTGCAAGTCTCTAGGAAGGGAAACCCATCCTTTAAATGGGTTCCTGGATCCCTTTCACACCTCGTAAGATGATAAGATACCTTTTTTCAAAGCCAGAATTAGACATCTGGCTGCTCTTTCATTTTTGTATTTTCAGGAGGTTCATTCTGGAAGTCTGTGTGAGCCCTATAGGTGGTCTCTGTCAACATTACTCACCCTGAATTGACAGATTTCCAAAACTAGACAAGAATATATATCTCTATCTATAATCTATCTATCTATCTATCTATCATCTATCTATCTAATGTCAGCATTCCTGAACTAAGAAATGACAAGAAACGATGGGAGTTGGAAACATTTCTCAAAAGAAGAGAATTTTGAAACATTTCCCCCCTGGTAAGACCTGGGTCCATGGTAGAGATGGAAATAATATTTGAAATATTCAGAAAACAATAGAAGTACATTTTCTAAGTATTGAGATATCCTGGCAAGAAGAATCTTGTACTGACAAGAATCTTTGCACTCCAGGACTTATTCTGCGTAAAATTCACTTGTGGTTGTTTTGCTCATAAAACATCATTTTCTGCACAGGAAAAAAAAATCTATGCAGAAATGCTATTTCCTGCACAGAAACCGCTGCAACAGGGGATTTATTTTTTGTGGAAATTTGCATGTGGTTGATTTGCATAGAAAACAACATTTTCTGTCCATGAAACAGCAAATGGGTTGAAGAGAGACAACAACAAAGAATTATATTTGCTTGAGCAAACCTAACATAATGATGCCAGAGGAAGTAACAGATACATAAACCATTTTATACACTGAATATCTTAAAACAGCTGAATTCAAAAACTGATACCATCCTTTTCTGTGAGTTTTCTACAGTTTTGCCCTCTCCATGAGTGTGCCCACAGATCACTAGTTCCTCCTTTCATTTCAGTGAAGGGGGTTTGGTTCGGTGCTGTGGAGGCTGAAGGAAATAGGGACATAGTGGGAAGGAAAACAGAGAATTAGAAGAAACAATGGTTGGGGGAGCAGGAAAGAAAATATGGAAATAAGGATAAATTTAATTCTGCATAAATTTAATTCTGCACTTTCCCCCTTCTGTCTTAAAAAAAATCATGATTAGCAGTAATTTTTGGTCAGCCTTATAAAAATGGAAACAGGCCTCTAAAACAACTACAAAAGTTATGCAGCATTGTCAGTTTCTTATTGGAATCACTGTCAGCTGCAGTGTTAATATTTCTTTTTCCATTCTGTCTTTTTCTTATGCTATCCAGTTTTCTACTGGTTTTCTCCTGCTTGGTGCTCTCTGTCTTTTCAACTATTGATGACTATGAGGCAAGTTCTGAAGGTGCCCTCTATATTCTGGTAAGTGAAATGTGAAAGCAGGACTGAAATGCCACAGTTGACCAATCTTTCAACAGGGGCTTTGGGGTTACTTTTGCAGAGAAGAAGGAATGCTGCATGTGCCTCAAAAGCTTATGCTGCGATTTCTATCACTTAATCTTAAAAGCTACAAGACCACTTTATATGTACCTCAAATACTTGATGTGCAGAAAATGGCAATGATGTTCCTTTGTGATTGGTTCAGCAACATTTTAGGTTCCAAGTAGCTCTTCTCCCTAGTCACCATGCCAATCAGAGTTTGGTTTTGTAATAACCTTGCCAAAGGCACATGAAGCCAGATCAGAGCTGTTTGAAGGGCATCTTTACAGTATATACCCAAGTCTGCAGAAAACTGTAGCTGATCAGAGATGCAAAGAGCAGTGAACTTGCACAGAATTGTAAGCTTTGGATGGGGTGGTGGGATTTGAGGAACATATGACCCCTTAAATGTTCACAGGAAAGCAGTTTTCTCAGGCATAAAATAAGATATGAGAACTGTAGCAAGGAGAAACCTTGCCAGCAAAGTAAAGGTAACCTGAATTGCACATGTGCACCTGCCTTTTTGGTATTTTGATGTGATCATGTTAATTGTTTGGAGTTTCTAGAAATTTCAACCACAGTGACTGTTTCCTAAATTTCTTTTGGTTTTTCACAGTACTCCAAACTGTATTTTTTTTTCTTATAAATAAGGCAGAGGCACTTGTAAATTGCTAGTTTGGTACTGGGGTCGAAATAGGTCTCAAATAAACATCGCCCTAAATGTAGTGTAAAAATCTCATGTGGATCTATGGCAAGCTCAGTCATACACCCTCCTGCAACTTACTGTAAAGCCTCTAAAGTCCTCTCACATGGCAATTCCGTGCTTTGCAGCAAGCTGACAAGGTCAGAGAAGTGTCTGTCTACATTCCTACAACCAGATACACAGTGTTACAGCCATACTGGGACTCCCAGATGCCCCTTATGGATCTCAGTGTTGATGTCATCATTTTCTGGCTATAGCCAGGTGCTTTTCAGATCTTGCCCATTGGTTGCCAGACATGAAATGGTCATGTGGAGCAATGTCAGGGACTTTACAGTACATTGGGGGTTGTGTTTTGGACACTGTGGAGAGAGGAATACTGACTCCCACAGTGCCCAAAAAATGACATCTGCATGTTCAAAGAAAACTTGCACATGTGTATGTTCCTAACAGAATTTCAACCATAAGCTGTTAAGGAACCTGGAGTATTAATCGTCAGAGGTTATAACTGAACTATGCAGTTAAATCAGTTTCTTCCTACAGGTTGAGTCTTCTTTATATGAAATGCATGGGAACAGAAGTGTTTGGAATTTCAAATTATATTAGTTTTTGGAATGAGATGTCTTGGAGATGAGACCCAAGTCTAAACATGAAATTCATTTGTGTTTTGTATACACTTTATACACATAACCTGAAGGTAATTTTATACATGATAGTTTTAAATAATTTTGTGCATGAAGAAAAGTTTGTGTATACTGAACCATCAGAAATCAAAAGCGTCACTCTCTCAGCCACCCATGTGAACAATTTTGGATTCTGGAATATTTCGGATTTTGGAATTCCAGATAAGGAATACTCAACTTGTATTTTAATTCTTTTGGCTATATCCTGGAGAGTTGTGGCATTTATAGTTTGTAGAGAATCTTGGAATTCTTAGTAGAGACACCAGAGCTCTCTAGTAGAGAATTCTAAGTACTTCACCAAACTACAGATCCCAGGATTCCATAGAATGAACCATGATAGTTAGTGCACAGAAACAGATACAGCTGTATACAGTCAGCCCTCCCCATTTGTGGCTTTGACTTTTGCAGATTTGATTATTCATGGATTTGATTAATATGTTCTCTCTAGGAGTTTCTAGGTCCTCCAGGTTGACTCTATGGGCAATGTCTTCAGAAATCACACTGGAGGACCTATAGATTCCTAGAAAAAACACTTCTCTAGGCATTTGTAGGTCCTCCAAAACAATTCTGTGGTCACCTTCTGACAAACTTTGATCACAGAGTTTCACTGGAGGTCCTACAAATGCCTAGAGAAATGTTCTGTCAAGTAAAAAAAAAGTTTTGGGTTTTCCACTTTCACGAGGGTCTTGTGCCCCTAACCCCCATTGATTGTGGAGGACCCACTGTAGTGCAAATACATCCTTAATTTTTGCAACAGCAGCCAAAAACAAGGACAGCAAAGCCAAATTCTCTCCTTCCATAATTTGCATCTTGGTGCTTATTTGATCTGACACAAAGCTCACTCCTTTTGCTGCGTTTAACAGCTTGGCTTTCCTTTCCCACTGATTATGCGGCTCCTGGTGACAAGCTGAAAGATAGCCGGGAAAATTCCTGCTGATGCAGGCACTTTTGCTAGCCTCCCAGAATGCTTCGCGCCCCCTGAATCTTTCCTTCCATAAAATCCAGAAGCAGTGAAGCTATGCATAAGAAAACCTGATACTGCTAATAGATTCACCCCTGTGACCACAGAAGGGTGAAAAGAAATTAGCATCCATTACTTACTCTAAGGTGGGGATGGTCCCTGAAGCCCTCCATCAGTTGCTCAAAGCCCTGCTCCCCCTGCCAAAGATTTTAACAATACTAATTTTGTCATGGCTCTTCTGATGGGATTCTGAGAATCCCAGGGTCGACTTGAATGAATGCCTAAGAATGTGTCCCTGCAAGCTGTATCTCTATATAGAGACGGCAGCTAGTAGCACTGCTCTCAGCTGGACCGTGAATCTGCTCTGAGTCTTAGGCTTATTTTTGCACTGCAGAAATAATGCAGTTTGACACTGCTTAAACTGCCATGGCTCAATGCTATCTCAATTCTGGAATTTGTAATTTTGTGAGCTTTCTCTGTCAGAGTGCTGGTGCCACAGCAAATTACAAATCCCAGGCTTCCACAGGATGGATCCATGACAGTTAAAGCAGTGTCAAATTGGATTACGCTCATCCCTCTACATTTGTGGCTTTGACTTTTGCGGTTTTGATTATTCACAGATTTTATTAATATAGTCTCTCTAGGAATATCTAGGTCCTCCAGCACAATTCTGTAGTCCACTTTAACCAAAAGCCACACTGAGGAACCTAGAGAGAACACTCCACTAGGCATTTGTAGTTCCTCCAGTGCAATTCTAAGGTCAATGTCTGGCAGATGTTGACCACAGAGTTGCAGTGGAGGATCCTGAGATTCCTAAAAAGGTGCTCTCTCCGGTAAAAACATAATGTTTTTTGTTATTTGTAGTTTTTCTACATTCACAGGAGAGACAAGTGTATTTCTGCAATACAGATTCAGCCGTAGTTGTGGTTTGCTTTAAGGAGCTACCCAGAAGCAGTATACTCTAAAATTGGATACTCTAAAATTTGGAGTGGATTTGCAACCAGAATGAAACAAGAGCCACCAGCCAAGTCAGTCTATCCATCAGTTGGTCTCTTGGTCTACCTATCTATCTAATTCTTATCATTGGACTTTCAATACATGTTAAAAGTCCAATGATAAGAATTTTTTGCTATATAATAATCAGTCTCATTCCTTCTCAGAACTATCAAAACAGGAGCAGATCCCCAACAATTTCTTTCACAGGAAGAAAAGTTATTTGCTGATTTTCAGCTAATCTGAATCTATCCAGAGTTACCTCTTGTCCAAGGGTACAAAATTTCATGGAGGCGAGGGACCAATTTCCACTCGCAGAGCCACTGCCCCCCTCCCCCATAATAGCAAGTCCATATCCCACTGTTTTCCTCTGCAGTTCCTCTCAAAATGGTGACAGGAAACTGTACCGTGCCAGTTTCTGTCACCATTTTGAGGGGTAGTGCAGAGGAAAGTGGAAGTATCTGAGTGTAGTTCTGGGGTGTTTGTTCAGAGTTCAAAAGACTCCTGGTGTGCTTTATGTGCTTTAAGGGCCAGGAAGAGGCTATATGCAACCCACAAATGTCATTATGGCCACAGCAGCTCTATTCCTGTATGTGGTTACCTAAACTTCCCAATTTGGGAACAATAGGCATATTAACATCAACACTTAAGTATCTTTAAAACATTGAAATGTTCAGAATCTTATACAGTGAGAACAAACATGTGACTTTACGGTCTTTAATGCTCTTTATTTAGGTAAACAGATGAGTATTACAAGTCTGCAAAAATGTCAAGCCTATTAGCACCATGATTGAGGGGAAAATCCCGACACCACCCAACTGATTCTTCAGGATTGTCCATCTTGTGCTGTCATGTTGGATTTATTCCACTCTCTCCTTTGCAGGAAATAGTCACCATTGTGGTCTTTGGTGTGGAATATTTCGTGAGAATCTGGGCTGCCGGTTGCTGCTGCCGATATCGGGGTTGGAGAGGAAGGTTAAAATTTGCCCGTAAACCCTTTTGCGTCATTGGTAAGAACTGTCAAGCTGCTGAGTTGCCAGCAAAGGATTTTGTGCCTGTGCCTTCCTTCAGGAGAGTATCTAACCATTAACAAATCTTTCATGGGCATTCGCCCCCCCCCCCCACTGTTCTCTTTATCAGCTTGACATTCAGCAGTGTAGACTGCCTTGCCAACATACGGACTTTGAAAATTAGAAATTATAGTAATGATTGTGGCAAACGCAAGGTCGCAGAATCTTCTCCTAATCCTTGATGTTATTGCTTCACTCTTGAGCATGTGCAAAGTGCCTTTTTACATCTGGGATTAAGAAAAGCTAAATTCTTTTGAGTTTTGGTCTCCAGCCAGGTTGCAGCCCAGCCTAAGGTGAGCCACAATGTTTCCACTGCCACCATGTAGTTATGCAATAATAAATAAATAAAAATAAAAAGTACATCTCTACATATCTGCATGAGCAAAAAGGGGATTCTAGGTCTGAAAATTTACTTATTTGCTATATATATATATAGCACTTTCATCCTGAATGAGATTCAAATCGATTTACAATATATATTAAAAGAGAACATCTAAAACAGTATGAAGTACAAAATTTGAAAATGTATTAAATGATACATTGTTAAATGTACTTTTAAAATATTAAAAATTAAAACAATAAAAACTTGTTAAATACATTATGTACTAAAAACAGCACAACCAGTTCTGCATCACTTCAACCTGATCAGTCAATGCTGAAAGCATGAAAAAATTGAAGACTTCCATTTGGCTGTTATTTTGTGCTGTTTTCTCTTTTGGTCCTGCAACCTCTGG
The DNA here is from genome assembly GCA_034509955.1 of Urosaurus nigricauda. Taxonomy (NCBI): domain Eukaryota; kingdom Metazoa; phylum Chordata; class Lepidosauria; order Squamata; family Phrynosomatidae; genus Urosaurus; species Urosaurus nigricauda. The sequence continues at coordinate 8,682,532 of JAOEGL010000004.1, forward strand.
GCAATTGCCTTCATTTGGTAATGGTAGGTTAGTATTTTTAGACCTGCATAGTTGGGAGAGAAGTACATAGTAGTTAATTTCTTGTGGGGGAGTGTCACCTATGGCCCACACACAGTCTTTGAAGCCCACTTTTGCAAATCCTGAAGCACTTTGATGACCTCAAAAGACCACAGTATTCAATTTAAAAAATCACCATGATTTTGGGTTGGTTATTTTTAACACAAGAACTGATCAGAATGCCCCAAACTACTCACAAATATAGAAGCTTCCATGGACATTTAGGTCCAGTTTAAGAAGCTGTTTATGCCTGAGGGATTGTGTGGTGTAAATTCACACCAGTGTAGTTGGCTCTGGTGTTGTGCTGTGGTGGAATCATACTAGATTGCTTCATTGTACAACTGACCTTCCAAATGGGCAGCAGTGTCTCATGCTCATCTTTTGTGGATTGGTGTAGAGTCTAGGAATATGTCTGTGGTGAAGAACCTATCTGTGGCCAATCTGAGAAACCCAGTCTAAGACGCTGTCTATGACGGTTTCTGTACACACACCATACTCTGTAGCCCAGTGAGGCCACTACTTGACAGCAGATAACATCATCAATGAAAGGCTTACCAGGAGAGTGGACTAGAGCTCATTTTCAGAGAATTCCAAGGTTAGGAAAGGTTCTAGTCCAGGGAAAACTTTAGCTTTCCAGATGTTGTAATCTGCAAGACCCGCCAGCTTCACCTGGCATAAACAGTGATGAAGGATTGTGAGAATGTAGTTCAAGGCATCTAAAGGGCTCAGGTTTTCCCACTCCTGCTGCAGTTACTAAGGCTATCTGGATTTTTATATTATCTGGATTAAATCAGGACACTACTTTTGGCTGTTCTGCTCAAAAGCTGAGAATGCAAACAGAAGCTTGGATTTCAATCTATTCTTCCTTGAGTCAACTTGCAAATGTGAGATAAGAGGGAGGACAAACTTTGTTGTTGTGTGCCTTTGAGTAATTTCCCATTTATGGCAACCCTAAGGGAACCCTATCATGGGGTTTTCTTGGCAAAATTTGTCAGAGGTTTGCCTTCCTCTGAGACTGAGAGAATGTGATTCGGTCAAGGATACCCAGTGGATTTTCCTGGCTGAGCTGGGATTTGAACTCTGTAGTAGTCCTCAAAGGGGAGGAAGGGATGTCAGACAGTTGAACCAGTTTCCCCTTTGTGACCCTTGTTTTTTTCCATCCTTACAGACATCATGGTGTTAATCGCCTCCATTGCTGTGTTGGCTGCTGGGTCCCAGGGGAATGTCTTTGCTACCTCCGCACTCAGGAGTTTGCGGTTTCTGCAGATCCTGCGCATGATACGGATGGACCGCAGAGGAGGCACATGGAAGCTGCTGGGATCAGTGGTGTATGCCCATAGCAAGGTGAGCATCTGAGGTCAGGCTCATATCTTGCTCTGCAGGATACCCAGGTTTCTGCCACACTGCAGAATTAGCCATTTCTCTTTCATGGCTTCATCCTATAGACTCCTGGAATTAGTAGTTTATTGCGACACCAGAGCTCCCAGACAGAGAAAGATAAATATTTCACAAAACTACACATCCCAGAATTCTGTAGCTTTGAGCCATGGCAACAAAGTACTGTCAGACTATTCATTCTGCAGTGTCAATGCAGCCAAAGTTGACAGGAGTGGGGCTGCTTTGACCGCAGTCATTGGATAGTGTGACTTGTGGGGAGTTTAGAGGAGAAAAAGACTGCAGAAGTAGTGGATCTTCAATAAAATGTTTCAGCAGGGAACTATGCTATTCACAGTTCCAGCTAGCCATGCCTCTTGCCCCATGATATCCCATTCTGTTCTCTCTTTCACTTGGTTTTCTTTCCGCTTTCCACACCCAAACAGTGAGTCAGCATTCTGTGACCAGGGAGCATGCCCAATCCTCATTGCACTGGAGTTTTTGTTTATTTACTTGTTTTGCTCACTTAAACATTCATAAGGGTTGCCAGTTCACCTTAGCTAAGGATGGGCAAAATAATCTTTGGCAGAGGAGAGGACATCTGCAAAACCTTCCCAGCAGATGCCTAGAGAATACTGCCAACAGGAAGCTTTATTGGAAATAGATATTTTATCTCAGCTTTCCCCAATTTGCTGCCCTCCAGATCTGTTGTTTAACAACTCCCATCATCCCTAACAAGGAGGACCATGAGAGGAGCTGTAGTTAAGCTCATCTGGAGGAGGATGGATTGGACAAAGTTGCCTTATTTTGCTTTCCAAATGGTAATGGAGTGGTGGAACTGTTTGCCTTCAAAATAAGCCTAGGCAATAAGCATTCTGATCTTGGAAAAAAAATCAGTAAGTCTTACTCTATAAGAGATCCTTCTCTGCTAAATATATAGAATTGCTAGCAGATGCAAGTGTGGTCTGCAGAAAAGTACTGCAGCATTTCCTTCCTCTGAACAGGATTGCTCCTGTTCAGGTTTTCAGCAGCTGTTCACTTCAAGTAGGGCATTCCATCATTGGAAAATTCACTGGTAGATTTCAAGTTGCAATTACAGGATGTTGTAGGGCTCATATTTTATAAACAATTTCATCGTGCCAAACTCAAGATGATCAAAATTCTTTTTCATGCTGCTGAGCTTGGAGTTTTACTGCCTCTAATATAAAGCAGAATTTTGCCCGTCTTGAGTTTTGACAACAAATAAATATTTGTGTATTTCAGGTGTTTGATTTGGTTCCTCCTCAGCTCAAAATAAATGATGAAATTACAAAGTAAATGTAAATACATTTTAAAAAAGAAATTAATGGAATTTGGCTGTTTCTTTGGCTTCCATTTAAATGAGAACAAATCTTTATGTTACTAGATCTGCAGAATCCTTGATATTTATGTGTTGCCAAATGTTTCTAATTAGGTCACATTGGCTGAATGTGTTATAATGTGCTCTAGAAATGTCCAACAGATGCCATATTCCAGATCTCCACAACTTGAAGCCCTCCAGGTCTGTCGGATAACAACTTCTATTATTCTAACCAATTCATTGTACTGACTGAACAGGGGGGATAGAGTTGTACAGTCAGCCCTCCTTATCCACAGATTCAAGCATCTGCGGCTTGAAAATATTCAAAAAATATATAAATTCCCAAAAGAAGACTCCGATTTTGCCGTTTTATATGAGGGACACCATTTTACTATGCAATTGTATTTAATGGGTCCTGAGCATCCACAAATTTTGTTATCCATGGGGTCCTGGAGCCAAACCGCAGAGGATAATGAGGACCCAATGTAATTTGACTGTCATCAGTGCATTAGGATGAGATGATAGCTATAGCCCAGTGGTCTCCCCACCAGGACAACTGCAGAAAGTAGCTTGACCCCCTCCTCTTCAATGGATTACTTTACCAAGTTTCTTGTTATGTTAAGTGAGAACTGGTATACAACAGACTAAGGTTTATTGTCCAAACTATAGCTGTATCGGTCAGTTTTCACCTAAAAAGACAAAATAATCTTTTGAGACTAAGGGCCCTTTCACGCTACACAGTCATAGAACTATGATTTCACTTGTCGTAGTTCCATCTTAAGGTATCTTGGGATTTGAGTTTAGAGAGTGGTTTTTAGAATTCTCAGCTAGGGAGCTCTAGTGCCTTGTTGTTGTTACTTACCATCAAGTCAACTTCAAACCTATGAATGACAGTCCTGTCATCATCTGCCCTACTAGTCCCTTACTTCACTATAAACCCCAGGATTCCATAGGATGCAGCCATATTAGTTTAAGTGGAATCACAGTGCTATAGTGGGGTGAGAGCCAGCATGGCATTGTGGTTTGAGCATTGGACGTCAACTCTGGAGATCAGCGTTCAAATCTCCACTTAGGCATGGAAACCCAATGTGTGACCTTGGGCAAGGCACACCTTCTCAACCTCAGAGGAAGGCAAAAGCAAGCCTCATCTGAAAAAAACCTTGCCAACAAAAACCATGATAGGTTCTCCTTAGGATCTCCATAAGCTGGAAACAGTTTGAAGGCATAGTCTAGCATGATCTATTATTTAGTCCCAATTAGAGCAGATTCACTGAATCAGTTATTGAATGGTGAGTCTGGAGATTGGTAAACCCAAAGGCTGTATACATGGGCCAAAATTCCCATGTTCTTCCTGGCCTGAGTTGTCCTGTACAGATGTCACAGGCCAATTGCCCTTGCCTGGATTGGCTAGTCTGGAATCCAATCCACCAGTACTGGCTTGATCCCAGTATTAATGTGGTCAGAGAAGACCAGCTGTTAGCCACAGAGTTTCCTGGAAACTCTGCAGTGACACCTGGTAGGCTGCCTAGTCCCATGCACCCCTTACCTGATGCCACTGTTGTGTCCATTCTGAAGGCCCCAGGCACAGCCTGTGACATTGGCAGGGTAGCAGGGCTTCCTGTTTCTGGCTGTATAGAGCAAATGTAACAATAGTGGTGGGTAAGGGGCATATGGTGGACAGACATGGTATGGTGGTAGGTGGGTATGTGAACACCTGCTCATTACCATGCCAGCCTGGGGATAGAACTGGGTCAGAACCACAGACAGAATACCATGGCTTGGTACCTGACAGGGTAATTGTGAGGGTCCAATGTGTCACCCTTCAGCTATTCCACTCTGAGCTCTTTTGAAGCTGAGTTCAATAAGAAGAAAGAAAGATACTGTTGGTACAGACTGGCAAAAAGAGCCAGCTTCAGGGTGGCATAGGGGTGTGGCATCTGCATGCTGCATGCCCTGACTCCACCTCCAAGCCAGCATTATGCTGCCTGCCCAACTAGATGGCAGGCAGCATTTTGGCATTTTAGTGGTGTGGCATTTAGATGCCGCACACCAGAGAAACACTGAAAAAATGCCGCGGCAGCAAAGGCACCCTTTCCCTTTGTTGCTCCTTTTTACACCAGGAAAAGGCTGAATCGGGGGCACAACATGTGGTTGCTGTGGGCCCGGTCCTGTCCACAAAGAAGCGGCATGACACTGCTCCTTTAGGGCCGTCTGTTTTTGGCCAAAGTTAGTGAGCAGAACATGTGCAATCTGTGGTGGAAGAGCAATGTGGTCTTGGGAAAAGGAAAGACAACTAACTTTCTTGGACTAGAATTCCCATGCTGGCTGGGGGATCCTGGATGCTGTAGTTCGAAAAATAGTTTCCCCAAAATTTGCATCCCTAGAAACTAATTTCTCTGTTGTTCAGCTTTCTCAACTCTTTGCTTCTTACCCATCTGTAACTGCTCCATGCTCCAGTAAGTATTCAATACTTCACTTATATTCTGCCTCTGCTTTATAGAAAAAGAAATTACATTATGGTGAGTGATAGTGAAACATACTGTCTTTTTCTGTGTTGCAGGAGCTGATCACTGCCTGGTACATTGGTTTCCTTTGTCTCATCTTAGCCTCCTTCCTGGTCTACCTGGCTGAGAAAGGAGAAAATGAGCACTTTGATACCTATGCAGATGCACTGTGGTGGGGCTTGGTGAGTAGTCAAGCCTTCTTTCCATCATAGGGAAGTAGCCCTGGTGAGCCCTGGTAAGCACTCACAAAAAGAACTAGTTTCTTATGCCCTTGTAACTCCAGTGGGTTTAATTTCACCCTTGCACATGGTTGCCTGATCATATTCTCCATTCTCTTGCCATCTTGTCTAGTCCTTTCTCACTTTTAGAATCATACAATCTGATTAGATTACTGCGTGCCATTCTTATAGTGCTGCTATTCCACTTTAACTGTTATGGCCACCTTCTGTTGCATTCTGGGGTTTGCAATTTAAGGAGAGGCATTCAGAATTTTCAGCCAGAGAACATGGGCATCCTGCCAAGCTGCCTGTGTCCTGAGAGGCCAGGTAACGGTGGGGAGGTTGGGGACAGCTGTGGAGCCAGAATACTCCAGGCTCTCTCTGAGGTATCCTTGGCCAGTGCAGATAAAGCCTCTCAGTCAGAGAACCCATATCTTCCCACTCCCTGGTTCCCAAGCTTTGGTGCCCAGATGTTCTCTGGTGACAACTCCCAGAATCATTGACCATTGGCCATGGTGACTAGGGCATCCGGGACAAGAAGACTAGTAACATTTCTCTTATCTTTTCTTTATTAGTGCCCCATTCCCCCCCCAAAAAAACTGGGACTCAAGGCATCTGACAAGAGAACAAGAAATACAAGTAAAAGCACATGTAGCTAAAATCACACAAAATGCTATAATTAAAGTAGGATTAACCTATGTAATTATATTCTACAAGTCCATAAAACTAAAACTGTTTAAGACATTGACATAATAGTAAAGAATAAAAGTACACCAAGAGAAGCCTATTCCTTGTAGACTCAGTTACTACTGGAATGTAAAGGTTTTCATTTGTGGTTGAAAGAACAGAAGGAGGATGCCAATCTAACCTCCCTAGGAGGGGCATTTCAAAGTGTGGGAGAAGCCACAGAGAAGTCCCTCTCCGATGTTCCCACTATATGTGCCTCTAGTTTAAGAGTGGTGGGACTAAAAAAAGTACCTTTCCTCAAAATCTTAGAGCTTTGGTAGGATCGTATGGGAAAATACAGTTCTTTAGATAGCCTTGATATGTGCCATATATGGCTTTCTATGCCATAAGTGGCCCTTTGCTTGGAAATAGACTGGCAACCAGAGGAGCTCTTGTAGCAATGCAGTTTTATCTTCTATAAGATATTTGGGGATCCAAGGTCAGTAATCACTAACTGTATCCTTTTCACAGATCGGAGTGAAGGTTACAGTTCATAAATATGAAGTGTTTCAAAATGATGGCATGCTGGCGTTCTTAGATGCCACAAATTTTGAATTCTTCTGAGCAGATGTTTGGCCAATGGCCCATGTTTAGTTTCAGATTAATGTCGGTGTGCATAAATGATAGCTTGGGATCAGAAATAGCTTGAAATCATCATCCCTTGGACTGCAACTCCAAACAATACAATACAATACAATACTATACTTTGGGGATATAAGAATGGGAAGGCAGGGAATTATTGGAACTGGAGAATGAAATTATGTGACCCAACTCAGTCTTATCTCCTGCCAAACGTTACACTGTGGGAATGGCCACACAAAAATTCAAGATGTGGCTTTTGGCTTTTATTCTTAATTTGCTGGCTAGAACATGCGTTTCTGCCTTAATTATTTATAATCCCACTTCTTAATGTGTTGCTTAATGCACAGTGAGTGCACTTTGTAAAATTAATGAAGTCTGGGCAACGGAAATACAAGTGTATTGGAAAATCTTTGTACACAATCAAGGAGAGATTGTGCTTTTGTCTAGCTCTTGTCCTTCTGTGTGCAGATTATTGTATTAGGAGAGTAACAAAATGGCAATTAATGAGCTTCTTGGGGCAATTGAGCTGCCCTGTTTTTGGTTTTTCCATTTCCTTTCAATTTTCAGGCAAGCCTTTTCATCATTTGTCACAAAGTGTGTGGTGAAACCACAGAAGATATGACAAATTCCCAACTGGTCCCAGGTTTGGAAGGAGAAATTAAACACTTGTTTTATTATGTTAGCAATAAAGAGTGAGGAGACAATACAGATTTGAAAGTAAAATTGCAATGCAAGCTGAGGATGCATCTACACTATATAAATAATGCAGATTGACTTTAACTGCCATGGCTCTATCCTACAGAATCCTGAGATTTCTAGTTTTGTGAGGAACCGGCACTTTTTAATGGAGAAGGACAAAGACCTTTTAAATTTACAAATCCCAGAATTCCACAGGATGGAACCACAATACTTAAAGTGGTTTTAAACTGCATTATTTCTACAGTATAGATGCATCCAGTGAGCCTACATTGTACTTGTGTAGTGTAAATCTCCACTCACATTATTAAATGGAGTTCTTGTAGCACCTTTGAAACTAGCCAAACAAAGATGTTGGCAGCATGAGCTTTCATAGACTTAAGTCTACTTCCTCAGATGCATTTGGTGGAGGTTAAATGGAGGTGGTACTACCACAACCCTTTTGCTGGAACACTAGCATTGTGCAACCAGTTGTGCATCTGTGGATATGTTTCTACAATCCCAGTGAATTAAGTGGTACATTGAGGGCACTTACAAGTAGATCTGTACCATCCAGAAACATGCAACTGGTACAGTTGTGAAACTCCGCTGATGTAATTCTGAGTTGAACATGGATGTTATGTCATAGTCAAAAATGTACATCTGCTTGCATAAGGATATTTATGGGCACAAAGCACTAACAAGACGTCAGCTGCAGTAAGGGGAAATGTTTGCCTAACAGAAAAGGTGATGGGGCCACCTTCCTGAGAGGTGGCTGCTATGCTTTTGTATGCTAGTTTTAGACAAGGTGTACATCCTTACTCTAATGTGACATCAAGAGGAACTGCTCAGAACCTAAAGAAGTTTCTGATCATTGAATTTTTCTAAAAATGGCATAGACAACATGGGAGGAAATGTCTGTTATTTATCACAAAGGATGTGGATGATCCAGAAGGAGCCAATTTATAGTTACACGACTATATTCAGTGTAGCATTCATTTGTGCACATGAAGCATGGAGTGGAATGCAGGGAAAGTGCTTTTTTTTAATTGCTGGAAGATGTGAACAGATTTCAACAAAAGTTTGAAGTCTGCACATTTTACAGCCATTGAGTAAAAACTCCAGCTTTATTTTTCAAGTGTGGAAAAGCAAAGCACTTTGCTACAAAACTCCTGGACCCTTTGCAAGCTTAAAAAGGAGCTACGGTAGTTCAAGTTGCAAAATGCCCATTATTTTGCAAAGGACTCAAACTGTTTAAGAAAGTGCTTTGCATTGATTTAGCAAACTATTGTTAGGTCAGCTTTAAATTCTGTTCCTATTGTCTAGGAAATAAGTGACAATCAGAGTAGAAAGAAAATAAGTAGTTATATCTCTATCTGACTTAAATCCAATTCACAGATGATATGTGACTCTGTTATATGTGTATTCATTCCATGTTTCTCAGCCAAAGTTGATTTGCACAGTGGTCACTAGTGAGTTAATGGTCCAGGTTCTTTCAATCTAGAAAGATGGATACCTGCATAAGTGCAGGAGACATTTCCCCCTCGGCTACACTGCTTTGTGGACCACACCTCACCTGCAAGCCAAAATACCTGTTTTCTTCAGCAGCCCCGCTCAAAATGGTGTCAGGATGTGACATCACATCACTTCTTGTCACCATTTTCAGAGGGATTTCAGAGGAAAAGGAAGATTGCCCTCATGCCGGGCAATTTGCTCACCCTTGCTATAAAGAGGCAGGTTATAAACCTCCATGTACTCCTGGTACCAAGACTTTGAGAGCTCTAGGGAAATGCAGGTCAGGACTTTGTCCTTCCTCTGCATCAGCTGGAGAGGTCAAACTGAGAATTTTCTCACACCAGGCTTTAGTTGTCGTTGAAGGGTCGCATATAATGGGATGAGTCATACGCTTTAAGTTTTCTTGGGATGTACCCTCTGAGATAACGTGTGTGAGAGTGAACGTTAGTACATATAAATACCTACAGTACATCCAAAACCTAATATTTAATGTGCAAGGATTCTAGCTTAGGCCTGCTGTGTATTGTTCAAAAGTAATAAGAGTAATACAGTGCTCATTATTTTCTAACCAGTGATGAATACCTCTGCCAAACCAGGGAGTCATTTGCTTGAAGACAAAGCCAGGAGAATTCAAAATCCAGGGCAATGGTCTCCAAGTTTGAATACTGTAGTACATTAGTAACCTACCTGTAAATTGATTTGGAAGAGGTACAAGAGCAAATGTTGTAAGGATTTATTTATTTATTGATAAGAAGACATGTCCCTCAAAATACAAATTTAGGAGTGAAATTTGAAAATTGAATGTATTTTTTTAAATGAATAATTTTTGGTACGTTTAGGATCGTGTTGGCTCCCATACTACGCTGATATGATCTGGAAGAGCTGCTTAGGATGATATCTGTTTTTCCTCAGATTACACTGACCACCATTGGCTACGGGGACAAATATCCACAGACCTGGAATGGACGCCTCCTTGCAGCAACATTTACCCTGATTGGTGTGTCCTTTTTTGCCCTCCCTGCTGTAAGTAGGAATATGGCAGGCCAAACTTTTATGGGTGTGGGGGCAGGATCAAGGCTGTATTAAGTTCAGTGGTGAAAATATTTACTTATTTAGTAAAATGGTAGCCAGCATTCATTAAGGCATTTATGAATTCATAACCTAGAGTAATACATTAGTCAATGGTTTGTATTCATGATCCCTATGTATTCTGGATGTGGTGTCAAAGTGTCACCCATTTGAATGGGACATAGATGTGTACAGTCCAATAGATGTACAATCTTAGACCAACATTATTTTTATTTTTATTTTTTGAGAATAAACCCCAGCCAGGCAGACCATTTTCATATTGTGAAGTTAAAGGCTTTCACAGCTGGCATCCATAGTTTTTTGTGGGTTTTTCAGGCTATGTGGCTGTGTTCTGGAATAGTTTATTCCTGACATATTGCCAGCATTTGTGGCTGGCATCTTCCAAGAATGCTGGCATAGAAGAGAGTGGGATATGTATACTCTGTGACTAAACATGGATCAAGGAACATGAGAGACACTACAGACCGGGTCAGCCAGAAAAATCAGCATTAACAGAACACATTATAAACCGTCCTGGGCATAAAATGCTATTTGAAAACACTGAAATTCTGGACCATGCCAACAACTATCAGATCAGAATGAGTAGGGAAGCCATTGAAATCCACAAACACCTAGACAACTTCAATAGGAAAGAAGAAACCCTGAAACAAAGTTTGACTACAAGTCCTGAAAATCACCAAAATCAAGACCCAGCAAGTGCAAATGACAACTGCCCAGAGTCAGGGGTTTCCCCAGCATACAATGGATCATTGTTGCTATTCAACAACAGACCAACACACAGGTTAACATGTGAACTACTTCCTCTCAATCAAGGATCACACAGTATATGTACTCACTTCCATGTCAGCAGTCTCTGAAGATGCCAGTCACAGATGCTGGTGAAACGTCAGGAATAAACTCTTCCAAAACATGGGTGCATAGCCCCCCAAACCCACAAAAGACTACATTTTCATGTTGACAGTGAATGAAAACTGCCATATTGTCTCCATGTGTACGCCCTGATAGAATCTCAGAAATACTGTCTGAATGGACCCAGATTCACAGGAACACCCTACAGAACTCATAACACCCTACTGTATTAGGTTTGCTCACTTTGGATTGCCTGGATTGTTTTACTCAGTCATCCTTTACAGTATGCATACAGTGCACCCGCATCGTATGTGGGCGCACTGTATGCAGCTTCAAGCTTATGCTGAAGCCGCATGACAGTAAAATACATGGTGCATGTGCCCATGGCGTGCATGCCGTGAGCACATGCCCCATTGTTTTCAATGGGGCATGAGCATATGTGGAATTTCCTTACATGGGGGAATTTGGAATGGACCCCCCTGCATAACGGAAGGGCCCACTGTACTTGCTTACTTATAAAACTAATCTAAATCCAGATACAAAGAGCCTACATGTTGTAGTGGTTCGAGTGTTGGATTGGGGACTCTAGGAGTGAAGGGGTTCAGATCTCAGCTGTGTCATGGGAAGTCTTGGTAACCTTGGGTGAGTCAAAAAACCCTCTGGATAAATATTGTCAAGAAGAACCTAGGATAGAGCTTCTGTAAGACAGAGTGGAAAGCATGTAAGAACAATACATCCAGATGCTCCCTATTATCTAGGGACTTCTTTTCTCTAATTTTCACCTGTATTTGTAGAAATGAGACACTTCTAATTCTGATTGTTAGGGAGAAATTAACCTTTCCCTTCTCTGGGTAAGTGATAAGAGAGTGTTTCAGTTAATAGTGTTGATTAGAAGTAATATCTTCCTTTATTGCAGGGCATTTTAGGTTCTGGATTTGCCCTGAAGGTCCAAGAGCAACATCGTCAAAAGCATTTCGAGAAGAGGAGGAATCCTGCAGCAGGCCTGATTCAGGTGAGATGCAGAAACTACAGAGCTTCAGGGCTTAGAACAGGGATCATTAAGCATTAAAATGGTGCCACAGAATTGTTGAGTGTGTTTCAATGTGGGGGATAGTTGAATCATTGTTAGTGTGAGATAAGTGGTGTGCATCAGGAATGGGGAAAATATAGCCTTCTTCATTTTGTTGCACTGCAACCGTAGCCGGGATGAGGCATTCACCATCCCTGCAGTATCACCACAAAATTTGTGGAAGTGCCTTTTTATATAACAGAATGTTGCACTGTTTGTTCCAAGGAAGATGTTCAAGCTTGGCAGAATTCTGGAAAGTTGCTTTGTTGGACTATGCTTCTTATGATCCTGCTGACTATCAATATTATGCAATAATGCCAAGATTTTCACACAATGTCACCAATATCGTGCCGTTATCTTGTGCATAAAGCAGCAAAATTATGTGAATAAAAAGCAGTGCAATTATGCCACTTCATTCACGGGATAATCACACAATATTGGTGACATCATGTGAAAATATTCACATTATTGCACAGTATTGACGCGAGCACAGTGTTATGCTCCTGTCTTTTTCCTCTGTGTGATAAAGTCCATTGTGAACTGGCCAGTTCACAATGTCTTTGTTCACTAATGAAAAAGAATTATAACTTTGATTTTTATTGCATGCATTTTATGTTTCTTTGGAAAGTTTAGTATCCATGGTATATGATTGTTTTATTGCAATTTGAATATTAGATATACATTTTCGATATCCTTGTCATAGTTTGTATTACTTTTTACAAATACCTAACTGCTTTTTTCATTCTTGTTGAAACCACATTAGGTACAATACCTTTTTGTTGTTGTTGTTTTTGTTCACTAATGACCATTGTTTAAATTGGACTTGCCACTTCATTTCCATACACAAAGGATTTTGAATTTGAATTGACATTCTCACATACCAATGGCATATATATGTCTGTCACTGGCTTGCACTCCACCAAATGCATCTGAAGAAGTAGCCTGAAGTCTACAAAAGGTCATGCTGCCAACGTCTTTCCTTCAGTTAGTCTGAAAGGTGCTATAAGATCTATCTGCATACTGATTCTACAGACTAACATGGCTACATCTTTAAATTCTGTCTGTACACGCATCACTACAACACACGCCTCCTCCTCTACGCTCAGCTAGTTGGTCTACAGATGGCTTTCCTTCACCTCCTTACAGGGATCTCTCTGCAGACTTTCTGAGCCAGGAAAATCCTCAAGGACAATGTGGCCATTGGAAGAGGTTTGCATTTGGGTGAAGGAAAACCAGTTGACCCTGAATCCTGTGATGGAAAAAAGCCAAGAGGAAAGGGTGTTGAATGTTTTTCATGCCCTACCTTCCCCCAGAAAAGCACAGGATTTAAGAGTTACTGACAACAAGTATCATGCTAGTTTGTTCAACCTGCCTCTGCTTTGGTCCTCCCCTTGAGGCTAAAAATAGTGCTCTGTGATGCTCTCTCACTGGCACTGTTACACTTCAGGGACTTTGTGGAGGCAATGAGTTATTTTATCCCGGTGGACCAATTCCCACTGGATTCTGAGCCAGAACCCAGCGTTCCATTTGTTTTCTTCGGAGATAGTGGAAGCCAGCAAATAAATCCCCCTGATTGAGACGTTGAGCTAGCAGTGTGTGTTTCAGCAAAGGAAAAGGAGTAGAAGGAAAATCTCAGTTCTATTTATTCTGTTCATCCACACTTTTAAAGTCATGCCAGGAAATAACTGCATTTGCAATCTGGTGATATATTTTTAATTTGTTCATCTAAATCAAATTTGTTAATTAATCTAGTTGCCCTTTTCTCTGACCAGGGTGAGGCCTCTGTGTGTGTGTGTGTGTGTGTGTGTGTATGTGCCTCAAAGTCACCAGATGACTTATAGCGACCTCTTGAATTTTGTAGGGTTTTCTTAGGCAAGGAATGCTCAGGAAGTGGTTTTGCCAGTTCTTTCCTCTGAAATATAGCCCGCAGCACCTAGTTTTTGTTAATAGTCTCCCATCCAAGAAACTTACCAAGAAAACCCCATGATAGTCAGGTGATTGTCAGGTGAATGCGACGGTCAGGAGTGCATGTTATCAGCTTCGGCTGATATGCCAGCTGCACCCTTTCCTGGACATGAGGGACCTGGAAGCTGTGGTACATGCTCTGGTAACCTCACGCCTGGATTTCTGTAATGCGCTCTACATGGGGCTACCTTTGTGCTTAACCCGGAAACTTCAACTGGTCCAAAATATGGCAGCCAGGCTTGTAACTGGAACACCAAGGAGAGAGCACATAACACCGGTGCTCAAGGCTCTCCACTGGCTGCTGATTAGTTTCCGGGTGCAGTACAAGGTATTGGTCCTAACTTTTAAAGCCCTACATGGCTTGGGTCCATCTTATCTTAGGGACCGCCTCTCCCCGTATGAACCCCCCCGCACGCTCCGATCCTCTGGGAGGAACCTGCTACAGCCTGTGAAAACTCGGCTGTTGCAGACCTCCCAGAGAACTTTTTCAGCTACCGCACCCAAGCTGTGGAATGGACTGCCGGATGAGATGCGTCTTATAACATCTCTTGACTGCTTTAAAAAAGCTCTGAAGACACATCTCTTCCTGCAGGCCTTCCCTGAAACCTTCTAGTTCCCAGCTCCGAAACGGGACCTATTTTGACCCCTTGCTTAGGGGTCATCCAAGATCTATGAGGATGTATTATGTTTTTAATGTTGTTATGGTTTTAAATTATTACTAATTTAATTTATTTTTTAAGGATGGGTGGTTGGGTATGGGTTGATGATGTATTTTAATCTGTATGTTTTAATTTGCTGTACCCCGCTCTGATTGTGCTCTACAGAGGAGCGGGCTAGAAATAAAGATTTATTATTTATTATTATAGGTTCACCTTAGTGTTGCCATGAGTTGAAAACAACTAAAGGCACACAGCAACAAGCAAGCATGCCTGTGCCTCAGGGTTCCAGATTGTCATTTGAGCATGGAATTCTATAGAGGAAAGTCTGATTTTCCCCAGAATAAAACTAAGCCCTGCCAACCAGCTAGAGAGGTTTCGTTAATTATGTGGGCAGATTCAACCTGTTGACAGTCGGAAGCTTCCCTCGCCCACAGTGTCTTTTGCAGTTTGAACTGGGGGGTGTAGGTTTCTTTTGCAGGAACAGATGATTAAATTTACATTTTTTTAAAAAATCACTCTTAACATCACATTTTTGTGGGCGATAAAATATTGGGTTGAGGGAGAGACTGAAGTTTGCTGCATAAATAACCCAGCAACAGCATCAGGAGGGAGAGTCAGCCTGGTGTAGTGGTTTGAACATGGGACTATGACTCTGGATTGACTTAGGGTTGAATCCCTGCTCAGCTATGGAAACCCACTAGGTGACCTTGGGCAGATCACACTCTCTCAGCCTCAGGGGAAGGCAGTGGCAAACCTCCTTGAAAAAACAAAGCAAAACAGAAAACAAAACAAAACAAAAAATGCTGCGATAAGTTCACCTTAGATTTGTATTAAGCTGGAAATGACTTGAAGGCACACAACAACAGCAACAACAGCATCAGAAAGAGACCCGTGTCTTTTTCTATAGCAAGGTTGTTTCAAGTGCAAGAGGAGAACGATTTGGATCTCTGAAGTAGAGTACAGAAGTATGAAGTTACAACAAGTAGCTGTAACCACATTGCATTTCAAAAGTAGTCTGAGTCAGAAAAAAAAATATTTTATTGGTGCAAACTGTAACATTTTCCAGTTACTACATGTTGATTATTCCTTATTTGAAATGTTTGGGACCAGAAGTGTTTTGGATTTTGGATTTTTTGGGGATTTTGGAATACCCGTGTTTGACTGTATGTCTTATCTTGGAGATGACCCCCAAGTCTAAACACAAAATTCATTTATGTTTCATATACATCTTATACATACAACCAAAAAATTTTTTATACAATATTTTAAAATAATTTTGTGCACAAAACAAAGGTTGTGTACATTGAACCATCAGATAGCAAAAATGACATTGTCTCTGCCACCCATTTAAAAATGTTTGGGTTTTGGAATATTTCACATTTTGGAATTCCAGATAAGGGAGACTCAATCTGCATTAAAAATTACTTACTGTGGATATTTGTAAACATTTTCATAGGAACTTTTTCATGTTTTATCCATGCATATTAGGTACATATATAAATCATAAATCAACTGAAAGTATGGAAAAGGATTGGCCTTTGGTAATAGGATACTGTGGGGCTTTTTACATTGGCAAGAAAGTGTGACATGAAGTTGCACTTTCCTTAATGCTTAGCAGCTAGACAGCAAGCCCCAGGTGTGCATTTAAAAAGTACAGGGCAGCTAGACTGAGGTTTTTTCTGTGGCTCAGCAACTACATGGGAAGCTGTCAAAACGCTACAAACACAGGCGGAGCAGCTACATGGGCGGCAAGGAACGTGGCTTTTAGCCGCGCTTTAAACATTTTTTTCCCTTGCTGGCTGCGAATTGCGCAATTGCGCAGGTACACCATACAGTCGGAGCTTATCACATGGGGGAGTACAGGACCATTCTGAAAGAGGGAGAAAGTGAGGTCAGTTCGGAAATGCACATGATTACGCACAAGCTCATCACACACAAAACAAGAGAGCATCTACACAAAAAGAAAATGCAGAGTCAATACGAAAGAATTCATCACATGTGAACATACTGGTCGGCTTTCTGTTGCAAATTAAGGCATCTTGGGAAATGGTAGCAAAGGCTCATGGGAGTTGTAGTCTGTGTTCTGTCAGAGCATTATATTGAGTTGTCTTGAGGTTTCAGCCCTCTGTCCAGGAGGGATTCCCATATGTCCTCCATTCTTGAGCAGAGGCCCCCCTTTTCCAAGTTGACCAGGCACGTCCTCCTTTGCCAGGACACGTCCTACTTTTCCAGCCTTCTTTTTGAAGAGGAAGCAGGAGGGCCAGGCGTGCTCTGGCCAGGCTCTGGGGGTCTCTTCCTGGCTCCTTCCCTCCCTCCCTCCTTCCCCGCTGCCTTCCTCCTCCCTTTGGCTGAGAGAGTGTGACTTGCAGGGAGGAAGGGCAGCGGTGGTGCTCCAGGTCCTCCTGATGCTGGGCCAGGGCAAGCTGGAAACAGGAGGAGGAGGAGGAGGAGGAGAGGGACATGGGGCCCCTCTGCTGCCCTGCCTCCCTGCAAGTCACACTCTCTCAGCCAAAGGGAGGAGGAAGGCAGCCAGGAGAGAGCCATGGAGCCTGGCCAGAGTGTGCCTGGGCCTGCCTTCTCCTCCCCCCTTCAGCTGAGAGAGTGTGACTTGCAGGGAAGCAGGGCAGCGGAGGTGCTCCAGGTCCCTCCCCTTCTCCTCCTCCTCTTGCCAGCTTGCCCTGGTCTGGCTGAGCGCCTCCAGTGCCCTGCTGTCTCCCTAGAAGTCACACTCTCTCAACCAAAGGGAGGAGGTGAAGGAAGGTGCAGGCGCACTCTGGCCGGGCTCTGAAGGTCTCTTCTTGTCTTGGCACCTTCCCTCCCTCCGCACTTGTATCGCTGCCTTTAAATGGGCGCTTTAAAGAGACAGAGCCCCATTTAACCGTTCAACTACACCTTAGCCTTTAGATGCAATAGGGGTGCTTTTTACATTGGCTAAAAGGGGCGGTCCAAACTCGCCCCTTCTAGCGGCGAGATGAGGCCTAGGCTGCCACACGGGCAGCCCCAGAGGCCTCATCCCGCCGCAACGACCCGCCGCAAAAAAGAGCTCCGGGATCGAGCTCTTTTTTTGCGGCGCGGGAAGGGCGCGATTGGCGCCCTCCCGCGCCGCCAGAGCGTCAAAACGTGCGCAGCGCGTCAAAACGCTGCGCACGTGATGACGCTTGTACGGCGCCACCGTGTAGACGCCGCCATCTTTAAATGGCGGCGTCCATGCGTTTTAGGCTTAGGGAGGGTGTAAAGGCTACGCCCTCCCTAACCCTAAATGCGGGCTTTTTAGCCCTAAAAGCGCCTTTTTTTGCCCGTGTAAAACGGGCCAGCAATGCTGCACCCTTTTTAAAAAAGTAGTGGGGAAATCAAACTACTTTTTAAAGGCACTTCTTCTCCCTTAAAACTCCAAAATAGTGTTTTCATGGCACACTTTCCATTTTTCTCATCTAAAGGCTGGGCTTTCATGCAGCCTTCAACACACCTCTTTTTGCCAATGTAAAATGGGCCAGCTCCTTTTTAAAGCACTTCTTCTCCCTTAAAACTCCAAAATAGTGTTTTCATGGCACACTTTCCCTTTTTCTCATCTAAAGGCTGGGCTTTCATGCAGCCTTCAACACACCTCTTTTTGCCAATGTAAAACGGACCTGTGACAAAGTTCTGAAAACTTAGTGGTTTATAAAACAAAAGTATTATTATTATTATTATTATTATTATTATTATTATCGTCGTCGTCATCATCATCATCATTTTAGAGCATTGCTAGTAGTATTTTATTTTTGATACACTATAATAACATGATGAAGTTTTATTTTTGATACACTGTAATAACATGATGAAATCTGTGCTTATTCAGAAGAGGCTCTTGACTTTCATGGGAGCAGTTGGGTTTCTGTGTTTCAAGGGAAGGAGAAGAAAGGATGGCTAACCAATTCCCTGTTTGTCTGATCCAGAACTCCCCTGATCCCTAGTGCCTTTTTCACCTGCAAGGGAAAAGATGCTGGGTCCAC
Organism: Urosaurus nigricauda; assembly: GCA_034509955.1. Taxonomy (NCBI): domain Eukaryota; kingdom Metazoa; phylum Chordata; class Lepidosauria; order Squamata; family Phrynosomatidae; genus Urosaurus; species Urosaurus nigricauda. The sequence goes on from JAOEGL010000004.1 coordinate 8,701,145, forward strand.
ATGCAGTGTGACTGGGATGATGAACATATTTTGGGCTTGAATCCAAACTTTCAAGGAGCTACCTAAGCTGCTGAGGCAGAGATAAGAAAGCAACAGGTTCCCATTGTCCACAAAAGTCAGTTTTATTCATCATCCCCAAAGTCCACTTTGTGGAGAAAAGCTACCTACAGCTGTGCTATTTATGATGCATCCGCACTGCGGAAATAGTCGGGTTTGACACTACTTTAACTGCCATGTCTCTATCCTACAGAATCCTGGGATCTGTGGCATGAGAGCACTCTCACAGAGATGGCTAAATGTCTCACAACACTACAGCTCCCAGAATTCCATAGCATTGAGCCATCACATTTAAAGAGGTATCAAACTGAATAATTTCTGCAGTGTGGGTGCAGCTTTAGGGGCTAAATGGCCCGCAGTGAGGAGGGGAATCTTCCAAATATATAACCAATGCTATGAATCCAGGTCATTCCTGCCAACCCATTATCTCCAGCCTTTTACTGAATCCTTAGGTATAAAAACTTTGGGGAGCTGTCTGTTGGTGGAGGCTTATCCGCTCTTCTTTCTCTCTGTTTTGCTGTTTGCAAATGTTCTGGAGGCAACTGCTGTTTACGTTGCCTGTTGAAAACAGGCACATACCCTTCAGAAAAATTGACAAGAGCAGACACGCTGAATTTAACAATTGAAATCTCCACCTCGATTATCTTCGATAGAGAGGCAGGAAGCAAATAAAAAAATGTGTTGTTGTTGTTGTTGTTGTTGTTATATCCCCCTTTTTCCAGTTATTGGAGCTTCCTGTTTGCTTGTTGTTTGTTCTAAAAACATTCACTGCCATATCTCATTTACAGGCTGCCTGGAGGTTTTATGCCACCAACCTCAGCCGCACGGATCTGCATTCCACTTGGAATTACTATGAGAGAACTGTTACTGTTCCCATGTACAGGTAAGTGTTCTTCCTATCCCCTTTTGTTCCTCTTCTATGGATAACCAGCACCATCAAGCACACATTTTTTTTATTACATTAAAACAAACATTCTGTTTTTATTGTGGTTAAAACTCACCCAGAAGATTCTGTTCTTTTTTGCAAGTTTTTTTTTCTTTTTTAATTGCTTTAGGTTTATTTTCCTCATTGTTTTCATGTCCATTTTATTAATTTTCCTCCCTTTTCTTGTATGTGTGTTTGTGTTTCTGTCTACGTCTTGCCTTTTCCATTTTTATCTTTTTTCCCCCTGCACCCGTTATCGGTGGTATTGTTTTTGTGACAGTTGCTGCGGTCATGCCTGAAGACCTCCTGAAGAGCTGGCCATTGAAAAGTAGGTAACTACAAGCAAGAATATATTTGTTTTCCATGATCCCTAAAACATTTAGCATTTTGGCCTACTTTCATCTGTGAAGTGTGGATTTTGTGGCATGTTTATCTTTTGGTAAACCAGGGATGGGCGAAGGGTAGTCCTTGAGATGTTGCTGAACTACAGCTCCCACCAGTCCTTGCTGGCATAGCACATGGTGAGGAATGCAGGGAGTTCATCTACTTCCCAAGAGCCACACGTGTCACAACTCAAATAGAAACTTTAATTGTTCCCCATGTAGAATGGGGGTGGGCAACTGGGGGAAGCAAAGGGGTTATATTAGGCTCCTTAGGGGCAGCATCCCCATCACACAAATGCCACAGCAATATGTCTATATATCTATATCTACAGTGGGTCCTTGTTATACACTGGGGTTTGGTTCCAGGAACCTCCACGGATAACAAAATCCATGGATGCTCAAGTTCCATTAAATATAATGGCACAACAAAATGGTGTCCCATATATAAAATGGAAAATCAAGGTTTGCTATTTGGAATTTATACTTTTTGGGAATATTTTCAAGCCGTGTATGCTCAAATCCATGGATAAAACAATCAGTGGATAAGGAAGGCCAACTGTATATCTATATCTATGTCAATTGCCCCACCATGTCTTCTATGGGATATTGGGGGGTGTTTTGCCATATTTTTAAGCCCTCTGGCCCATTTTAGACCCAAGAGAGAGGCCTTTTCTCAAAAAAGCAGACTACTGGGGGATGTTTTCAGTTTACTACCAGTTTATTCAAAGGCTTTTCATGGGTCCCAAATGTCCAGGGGGTGAACAAAATGTGGCAAAAAGCCCTTGGAGGGCATTAGGGGTCACTTTGGGGGCAAAAGTTTGCAGGGGGTTTTTTGTTTGTTTTTTTACCCTTGGGAGGCCACAAACAACCTTGAGGGTCAGCCTGCGGGCTGCACTTTGCCCACCCTGAATACAGAATAACCTTTATGGCAAGCTAGGGTTTCCAGGTGTTCAAAACAGCAACATGGGCCAGTCAAAATGCATGATGCTCAAGGCTAGAGATGGGATGAAAACTCATTGCTATTCTTAAAACATAGAAGATTTGGGATTTTCTTGATGCTCAAGTATTTATGAGCTTTGAAATTTGGTACCCACTCCACCAAGGTATGAGAATTTGCAGACACTTCATTTGCAAAAGAAGGAATGGGATGGGCACTTCAGTAACAAATTCATTGTTCAGGACGTGGGTTTTTCTGTTAGTTTGTTTTGCTTAAGTAATAAAAGGAACAGTGCTTCAGTCATTAATTTTAATTATGTAAGTCTTAGTCAAGGCAAATTGAATTATTCCTCTTGGCTGCAGGGTGGGAGGAGGGAATTCCATTCTGAAGATAAACTCAGATCTTCCTTCCTTGTTAGACACTGAAAATAGGGCTTTATGGCTCACAACTGCTAATTGCAAGAAGTGTTAGGGAGATGAAGTCAGCTGCATGTTTCATAGCCCTCATTCTTTGGGAATTTGTCAGGAATGTTTCACTTGTCTATGAGGGGCAACCAAGTTGAAATATCTCATTCTTCACAAAGAAACAAGAACAATTATAACATTTCCCAACCCCCTTCAGGGATGGGGAGAATAAAGAGATAAATTTACCTCGCTACTCAGGGCCGACTGTCAGTAAGTGGGTACTAACAATATTGCGTTCTACCTAAGTACCAAATAAAAGTATTGATTTCACTTAATTTAGCCATGTCTTTGTTGGTAACATAGTGCTCATAATCTCCAAACATACAATACATGATGTTCTTTATGAAAATCAAGATTTGATTTCTTTTTTCCCCTCTTGTTTTGGCATGCATTGACAATCCTGAATCTGTTTTAATCATATAAAAATGTTTGATAACTATGATTGAAATTCAGAGTAACCAAATCTCAGATTTGTTTAGTTTTAGAGAGCATCTTTTCCTTTAATCTTTCTCACACCCCAAAATATAGGATTTTTGGTATCTTGTTCAGTCTACATAAGAGGACCGACTTTCTATCTCTTACGTAATGGAGATTCTTTATAATAACGGACACCTAGCAACCCCATTGCAATGCTGAGGAACACAAATAGAACCAGGGTTTGGATTCTTCCACCCCAAACTATCCACGAACTGGATGGCATCTCAGGGCATGTTGACTTTCCCTCTGATGACTATCATTTTACTTTTTCACTGTTCTTTCCCATGTGGGGAAGAGGAGGCTGGAGAAAAGTGGTCTCTGTTGGCATTTCCAGCATACCCAAGACTTTCTGGCTGAGCCTGGGAAGAGCAGTCTCTTGTATCGCCCATCACTGATCTGAGATGGTGGTGTTTTTCTTTCTCACTTCAGAACAGAAGGTAAAGCTTTAGGAGAGGCAGACAACTTATTATTATTATTATTATTATTATTAACCTTTATTTATATAGCGCTGTAAATTTGTACAGTGCTGTACATACAATCTTATATTTAGACGGTTCCCTACCCTCAGGCTTACAGTCTAAAAGAGACAACACAAAAGGAGAAGGGAAAGGTGGTGGGAAAGGGGATGAGGTCCCTCCTTCTCTCCCTCTGGTTATAAAAGTTAAAATGGCATTGCGCCATCAGTCCCATTAAAATTTTAATTTAAAAAGCAATTACAAGCGCATTAAATACATACAGCGGCATCTTGTTATCTGCTGGGGTTTGGTTCCAGGACCCCCTGTGGATAACAAAATCCATGGATGGTCAAGTCCCATTAAATATAATGGCAGAGCAAAATGGTGTCCCTTATATAAAATGGAAAATCAAGGTTTGCTATTTGGAATTTATACTTCTTTTGAATATTTTCAAGCCGTGGATGCTTGAATCCATGGATAAAAAATCCATTGATAAGGAGGGCTGACTGTATTACATATAAAAAACAGCACAATCATTGCACAATCTTCTATCTCAACAAGTTAAAAGCTGAAGGCCTTTTTTTTAAAATAGGAAGCTCTTTGTCTGGCAGTGAAAAAAGAACAGAGAGGGGACTGATCGAGCCTCCCTTGGGAGGGAGTTCCATAGCCTGGGAACAGGCATCAAGAAGGTTCCCTTCCACAAGAGGTGCCTGTAAGTGTGGTGGGATAGAGCGAAACCTCTGCTGAAGATTTTAAGACTGGGGCAGACTCATATATTTAGGGGTTGTCATGAGATGAGTGCCAGCAGGTGCCAGCAGGTAAAGACTCCTATTTTTAGCAGTAGGGACCAGGTGCTGGTAATACTCAAAATCTGGGTTTAGTATTTTAGTTTATAAGTTTTGCACACATCAAAGGAAAAAGAAGGAGGAGAAGAAGAAGAAGAAGAAGAAGAAGAAGAAGAAGAAGAAGAAGAAGAAGAAGATACCTGGGCTGCTCCCCTGCAATGGGGTAGCACATCTGGGGTGTTATTATGAAGCACCAGAAAATGGTTAGCTGTTTACTTTGCATTTTAAAAAAGTAGCCAAGGAGAAGAGTGGGAGGGTTCTTCTGTCCCAGATGCCAGAATAAACTGGCTGCCTTAGGTAAGAGTTGGACAAGACCAAACACACTGCAGAAACATTCCAGTTTGATATCACTTTAACTACCCTGGCTCAGTGTTAGTGAATTCTGGGAATTGTAGTTATGTGAGACATGTAGCCTTCTCCATCAGAGACTGCTGGTGCCACAAGAAACTACAGTTCCCAGAATTACCTAGCATTGACCCAGGGCAGTTAAAGTGATGCCAAACTGGATTATTTTTGTAGTGTGTTTTTGCCCATACTCCCTAACATTTGAGAAGCTGCCCACCCTGTGTTAAATGCTGATTTTTTTAAAAAAATATTTTTGATTTTCTTGACCACCTAAGCCTGCTTTTCATTTATTGCAGGAAAAATAGCCTTATTAAGATGGCTTGGTTTCCATTGATAATAACAGAATGTCATTGCATTGAATGGTCTTTTGGAGTGCTAGTTTCTTGGCCAGTGGAATATGTTTGCACAAAAAGTACAGAGGGAAATGGTAGGGAATCCTCTCTGTGATGCCCGAGGAGGGGTGGTTTCCCAGAAGCAAGGCTTCTTTCCAGAGATCTTGCTAGCTGAGAAGCAGACTGTGTCATTTCCCTGCAGGCAGATGACACAATATGACAATCCTGAGCTCAGGGAAGCCAAGCGGAGGCTGGGGCAAGGGGTGAGGGTATTTCCCTGGGTGCTAAACACAGCAGGCTATGTCAGTTTCCACATCCATGATTTTCACAATGCACAATGAAACCTCAGGCTAGCAGTGTGTAGGCGCTCTTTAATGTTTAATGTGCTTATGGGAAACTGTGTGAGATGCTCAGCGAAAATAAAACTAATCAACCGGTCATGACCTTGTTTAGTTGAAGCTTTACACAAAAAGGGTATGTCAGAGATTATAATGAGCACTTTAATGAATTGCCATCAAATCAGCTTCGACATACGGCAATGCTATAAATGATTGACCTCCAAGACACCCTGCTATCAGCTACCCTCCTCAGGTCTTTCAAACTTAAGACTCTCTAAGATTTCACAAATGAAAGCCAGGATGCATGTGGCAAGCAACATCAGAGTGTGGTCATGATGGTAAAAGTTATTAATAAGAAAGGACAGATGAAGAAGGAGAGGCTGCAGCAGTTTGCTTTTGCCTGAACTTACTGAAAAGGTACTGAGAGCCAGTGGGTTGTAGAGGTTCAATTCTCTGCTCTGCCATGGAAGCCTAGTGGGTGATATTGGGTTAATCACATGCTCTCAGTCCCCAAAAAACACTGTAATAGGTTCACCTTAGGGTTGCCATAACACTTCAAATTGACAAAACAACAACTGGGGAAGGCAGATTTCCAGCCCTTCATCTCTTCCACTGCTTGCTTATCTAATTGAGTACAAACATTTGACCCACTACTTCCTACAGTCCCTTATATGAGCAGCTTTATAAAATAATTTTGTGGAGTAATGTTGTATTCTCTGATTTTACATGATCGGAGGCAGTTCTGCAACAGTGAATTTTTCATGGTTATTCATGTTTTCTGCGCAGTTTAGTGAACTGCTTTTGTATATTATTCTTATAGAAGATTACTATTATTATTATTTTATTTATATCCCACATTTCTCCCACCCATGGTGGTGAACTGCAAATTTAAAACAGTACAATCGAAAAACAATACCAAAGCATTAAAAAATGATAGATATAAAGTTTAAAAAACCAAGGCTTTCCTACCAGTCCTGAAGGACAGCAAGGTCAAGACTCAACCTATGCAAATGAGAAACAGCCTAAGGCCAGGGGATTCCCAGCAGACCATGAGCACCAGTTAGCAGACATTAATCCTTGTTTGCATATCCTCCCACTCCGAGGACTGGCATTAGCAATAGAACAATACATTTGCAAATTACTCCTTCCTTTCCAGGGTCACACAGGATATATATCTCCATTCTTTTCCAGGCTATCGTTCTCTGAAGATGCTGGCGAAACGTCAGAAAGGAACTCTTCTATAAACATGGCCACATAGCCCAAAAGCTCCACAAAAAACTTAAAAAAAAAAAAAACCAATTAAACATTTTAAAAAGTTAAAACAATTATACATTAAAATATTAAAATGTATTAAAATTTGTATACAAACCTAGTATACAGCAGCATAGAAAGAGTCTACATGAAAATAACTCAGCTATTTTCTTCCCCCACCCCCACAGCAAATTATCTTTGCTTGCTATATAGAAGCAAAAAATATGTTTCGTAGTCTGGGTTGAGTCTTGTATGTGCATAAGCCTAGTCAGAATATGGTGAGTGTGTGTATGGCGAGGCTAGTTCTATACCCTTCAACTGTCCCAGGGTGGCCTCCCACTTTTTTAGCATCTCAAAAAATGGCCTAGTTTTTATCTTCTCCTCCCACCTTTCCTACTTGTGCTCAGTTTACGTCTATTGCTGCAAAATGAGGGAGGCCAGAGAAGCACCTTCCCTGTATACTAAGACAAAAGCCAAGCGCTCCAGCTAATCCTAGCATGTGTGTTTTCCCTCATTAATAACTTTTGCTATCTTGAGCACACTCTTTTTCTTGGCTATGTGTGCCCCAGTTTTCATCTGTGAATTGTTTAAGGATATATAATTCAGTGCACTGGAAAGAGGGATCATTTGAACTCAGGACACGTGCATCCTATGGAATGTTGGGATGTGTAGTATGTAGTAGTTGGGATGTGTAGTATGAGGCACTAGACCTCCCTGCAGATAATTCTAAATATTCACATTACATAACTCCAGAGATCCTATTGGTTGGAGCTACGGCAGTTAAACTGGTATCAAAGTGCGAAATGTTTTGTGTTTCTAATCCATTCTGAGGCATTAATCTTTGGCTGCTCACTGGGTCTCTGCTTACCCTACATGTCAGGCTTGTTGTGAGGATAAAATGGCAAGTTAGGGAAGTATGGATGGGGGAAAAAAATCACTGTTATTGATTCACTGCTGAAATATGGGTTTCTGAAACCCAGGAAACTTGGTTGGGAAGAACAACACAAAGGTGAGAATTTTGTGTAGTTTTCGTGCAGTATTCACACATCCTGAAGTTTTTGGGAAAATTATTGTGCACAGAAATGCATGTTGATTTTCATGGTAAATTTTCAGGTTTGTGCAAAATATCATGTGTTTCATGAAAAAAACAGCGTTTCCAGTCACCTACATATTTTTGTGAAAAATTTCTTTATTTTGTTTATTTCTATTTTTCAAAAATGAGTCATTTTGCATCAAAAAACTATGATTTTTTTGCATGAAAATTCTGTTTTTTGTGTAAAATAGTATTTTCACACAAAAACACTGTTTCCAGAAACACAAATTTTGTGTAAAATTAATGTTTTTTACACACAAATTCACACAAATTTTCAGGGGGGAAAAACCTTTCGAAAAAGTATTTTAGTGTATTTTTTGCACAAGTATGACACAAAACCACTATGGAAACAGTGTTTTGTGCATGAAAAGCATTTTTTATTTGTATACAAAAATATGTTCTTTACACAAGACTCCTACGTATATATTTATGAGTAAAATAATTTCCTGAAACACGAATGTGTGAAGACAAAATGAAAATTGAGACAAAACAATTGTTTTCTGTTGCAGGAAGGGAAGACTCTAGAAAATATTTTACTTCCATGTGTGGACAAAATACTTGAATGTGTACCTCCATGGGCAAAAGCCAATTGAAGCATGGGCATGCAATCTAGCAGTTTATGGCACCCAATTGTCACCCCATGCTGGGCCACATGTTGTCATTTTAAACTACCACAAGTTCTGAAATGAGCAAATGGAAATTGGGGGAGGTTCCAGAAGAGGCCTCCAGGAATGGCATGGGTACGACTGGGGGCAGAGAACCTCAATAATTTTTTCTTATTTTTATATGTTTGTTTTCAGTTGGATCTGGGGGCTTTTGGGGGGCTGGGTGTTGGGAAAATGCCATTGGGTGGGTGGTTGCTTTCATTCCACTGGCCGCAGTTCTGACCCCTGAGATAAACTATATTTAAAACCTTGAAGAAAGGATGGGATGCAGGTATAGTAAGATGATGATGATGATGATGATGATAAATAACTGTGGTAATGGATAATGGATTAAGAATAAATAGAGATGGATATATAAGCCAGCATGATGTAGTGGTTTGCGTATTGGACTAGGACTCTGTAGACCAGGATTTGAATCCCAGCTCATCCATATAAACCTCTCTCAGCCTCAGAGGATGGCAGTGACAAACATCTTCTGAATAAATCTTGCCAAGAAAACTCCATGATAGGTCCCTACTAAGGTTGCCATAAGCCGGAAATGACTTGAAGGCACATAACAGCAGCAGCAGCAGCAGCAGCAACAACAACAACAACAAACAATACAGTGGGCCCTTGTTATATCCTGGGGTTTAGTTCCATGGATAACAAAATCTGTGGATGCTCAAGTTCCATTCAATCCAATGGCATATCAAAATGGTATATCTTATACAAAATTGAAAATCAAAGTTTGCTATTTGGAATTTATGCTTTTTCTGAATATTTTCAAGCCGTGTATGCTTGAATCCATGTATAAAAAATCAATGGATAAGGCGGACTGACTTTATATGGGAGCATTGAGGTAACAACTTTATTCATACACCATCTATTAGAAAGCAGGCTCATTAAAAAAATCTATCAAGAATTTAGTTCTGTTCTGTCTACATCTTTGCAAAATAATCTGTGCCTATTCATCCCTTTAATAATATATTGCAGAGAACAAGTTTTTCATCCCATTTACATGCTTCTTGGTATGGAGGCTGCAGTAATCTTCTGTGTTCAAATTCTGACATGGATATTGCAGTTCCACTGGTGCAGACAGATATCCTCTGTTCTCCTGGTGACTAGTTCTATCTAATTTGATTTCTATCAGGAGTCTGCCAGCCAAGGAGATGGGGAGAAGCTGAATGTACGTATTCTTGAATATGAGGCTCAGAGGAGGGAAAATAGGTGTGATCAGATGGAAATATCTTCTGCAAGGTTTGTGAGCAAAATTGAAGAGTCATGGCAAAAATGACAGATTACTGTACTTATCACTAGCTTTTTGCAGTGAAGTGAGGGTTTCCCCTTTTCTTCCATGTGAAGGTGAGATTTGGGGTTTGAAATAAAACTCCTTGTTGCTTCCACCTCAAGACTGAAAGACATATTCCAGTTTGTCAATATCCTTCTTGAATTGTGCTGCACAGAACTGAACACAATATTCCAATTGAGGTCTTACCAAAGCAGAATACTGTAGTACTATTACTTCTTTCAGTTATTCCCTTGATACTATTACTTTCCATTACAGTCCTATTGGTGCAGTCTAGAATCACATTGGGTTTTTAAGCTGCCTCATTACATTGTTGACCCATTTTCCTCTTGTGGTTTACTAAAACCCCTAGGTTCTTTTTGCATGTACTATTGTCAAACCAGGTGTCATCCATCTTATATCTGCACATTTCACTTTTTTTCCCTCCCTAAGGCTAGTACCATACATTTCTTCCTGTTGAAATTCATGTAGTTAGTTTTGGCATAGCTTTCTAATCTTAATTCTGATCCTGTCCTCTGGGGTATTAGCTACCATTCCTAATTTTGGGGTTACCTGAAAATTTGATAAGCCTGCCCCGTTCCATCATCCAAGACATTGATGAAGATGTTGAATAGCGCTGGGCCCAGGACAGAACCCCACTAGTCACTTCTCTTAGGATGAAGAGGAGCACACATTGGGTTTGGTCTTTCAACCAACTACAGATCCACCTAACAGTTACATTGTCTAGCCCATGTTTTACTAGCCTGTTTGCAAGACTATCATGAAGGATTTTCATAGAATAACAGAACTGGAAGAGACCACAAGGGCCATCCAGTCCAACCCCCTGCCATGCAGGAACTCCCAATCAAAGCATACCTGAGAGATGGCCATCCTGCCTCTGTTTAAAGACCTCAAAATAAAGAGACTCTACCACACTATGAGGGAGTGCGTTCTACTGTCAAACAGCCCTTACTGCCAGGAAGTTCTTCCTAATGTTTAGATGCACTCTCTTTTTCTGTAGCTTGCATCCATTGTTCCATGTCCTGTTCTGTGGAGCAGCAGAAAACAAGCTTTGATTTTATCAAAAACTTTACAGAAATCAAGGTATGATACCTAGCAATTCCTTTCACCTATCTAGGTCACAAAAAGAGATAGGATTACTTTGGCATGACTTGTTTTTGAGAAGCCATGTTGACTTCTAGTAAAAACACTATTCCTTTCTAAGTGCTTATAAGAATTCTCAAAGATTATTGCTAGTGGTTCTGAGATTACATTTGCCAGTTGTTTCACTGCTCTTGGATGTCTTTCATCTGGCCCTGGAGACTTGAATTCATTCTCTAAATGTGGTCATCTGATGAAATGCTCTGCTATCCACAAAAGCATAAAAGTACACCTTAGTCTTTAAGCTATCATGAGAGTCTATGTAGAAAAGTAAAAAATGTCAGCCTTTCAAGCTACAATGGGTGTTGAATAAAAACTCAACCTCTTGTGGTCAAATTCTAATTGGTAAACTTTGGGGGGGGGCATTATTAATTCATATTTTGTTTTGCTGCAGTAGCTGGTAAGCCAAATAAAAAGGACTTAGACATCTTTCTGCATTACATGTGCATAACTAAGACATCTTTCTGCATAACATCTACTTGTCTTCACCTTTGTACGTTCTGCATATTTAGTACAAATGGTGCTGAAAACTGGTGGGCGAACATGGCTTACAATAGCAATGCTCTGGGTGTGTATGTCTGAGAAGATTCCTGACTCTCACACATGCACACACCCACATAGAGCAATGCCATGCCCATCTGCCAAGGCAAAGGAACTGACAAATTTTAGAAACTTCTTTTTTTTTTTAACATAGAGATTGTTGATTAGGATCACAGACTCCTTTTTTGAAATCTGTTGCTAAGACAGTACATGAAGAACATAAATTATGTAAAACACGAGGATATACATATGGGCACATGAAATCTCTACTAGCACACTTAAAGAGGTCAGCTATAGTCAGGGCAGGAGTGTAACTACATTGAAGGGGGCAAAATGAAGACATCGCCCTGCCAATATGAATTTTGCTTCCTCCCACCACTATTAAATTTTCCTTGACTCTCCAAATTTCTTGCATTGCAGTCACTTAAAACCCGGTGGCCTTGGATTGTGCATAGAGAGAAAAGTTAACACTTTAAGATAGTGTTTAAGTAACTTAAGAAAAAGAACCAATGTGTTGTACCGGTTTGAACATTGGACTGCAACTCTGGAGACCAGGGTTCAAATCCCTACTTGACCATGAAAGCCAACTGGGTGAATATGGGCAAGTCACACATTTTCAGTCTCACCAAACCTCTTGATAGGCTCACCTTGGAGTAGCCACAAGTCAGAATTGACTTGAAGGCACACAGCAACAACTTCAGTCTTAAGAAAAGGAGCAGGAAAAGCTACCAAGGAAATGTGAAGAGGCAAAGGTAAGAATTCTAGAAGTGCAAGATTTTCAATGTCTCATTCTCTGCAATACTAGAAATTTGAGGGCAGAAGGAAAATTGCTTTGGGGGGGGGGGGAGAATTCTTATTTGGAGAGGCAATGTCCTCATTTTGCCCCTTTCCCTCTCTATGCTCCCATGAAGTAGAGGGAGGTACATTCTTGAACTTTAAGTGTTGTAGCTCCATCCTATAGAATCCTGGGATTTGTAGTTTTGCAGAGTCTTTAGCCTTCTCTGCCAAAGAATGATGTTGTCTCCCAAAATTTCAAATCCTGAAATTTGCCATGGCATTAAAGTGGAGTCAAATTGCATTATTTCTACAAGGTAGATGCACCCTGAGTATGTGTTTGGGCTGGGAATAAAGAAAGAGGAACCTCTCAGCCCTACAGTTCCTATGATGTTTTGGTAGAAGCCTGCATATTGCAACCGGTAAACAACTCATTTGTAGAAGAAATATAACCTAACTTGATCTTGTAAATCTTGTGTAAATCTCCCTTGATGGTGGTGACTGAGGAGAAGGGGGTTGGTTTGGGAAAATCAAAGAATGGACTGGTAAATCAGAATGTATGGTATGTCATAATGACCATTAGAAATAAATGTGTTTTGCCCGTTCTCAGGATCTTAAGTGATTATTATATTTGGAATCAACTGATATGATGTTGGAAGGTGTGGTTGTATCTTACATTGCAAGCTGTTTGGCTTTGCTCTGGAGAAAGCCTACCATAGTTTATTTTGATTTGTCTTGGTCTGTTTCAACACACAGTGTGAAATTAATTTGCACAACCGCACTCTAAACTGTGTGGGTAGATAGATGGTCTTGCTTTGTGTTAGGAACTTGAACTAGAAGAGTTGTGATTGCTCCCCAATTCTACCAACCCATGTTGCAATAAATATCCAAAATCAAGTATGCATAGACAATTTGTCATTCCTAGATAAATTTTCTTAATTATCAATAGTCACATGAAGGCTCACTCTCACCTTTATATGTCTATCAAAGTTTTTAAGCTGTTCACAAATATGTCTCTGGGATTCGGTGCCACCCGACTCACTGGGCCGGCATGGTTGCCGTGCGGATCCGAGCGCCAATTCCTGGTGCCCTGTGGTGCTTCTCCTCCTGGCGGCCAGTTTGAGGGCGGGCTCGCTCCTCATTGGCTGCTAGGAGGAGCGGGAAGGGAGCCTGCCACAAGCTCAGGGACTACATGTCCCAGGCTCCCTTGGGGGCGAGGCGTGCCACCTGATTGGCTGCGGGTGGCCTGTCTTGCTCCTGGATTGGCTAGAGGACTAGAAGCCTCCTATTGGTGGAGTGGGCCTATTTAAGGCCACGACGGGCACTTCTCAACGCCATTACCAGCTTCGGCTCTCACACCCTTCCTCCCTCTGTGGGAGTTGATTGTCACAACTCATGTGGGGCGGCAGCATAGGCCTGGATCTGGGGTTAGGGGTTTCCAGGGCTCTCTGGCACTGCATCGGGAATCCTTGTGACCTGGTTGTAAGGAGCGGTATGGGTGGCCAGTGCGGGGGCCACAGTCATTGAACACCCGGTGACTAGAGTGCCTTGCAATTCAATTTGAAGCAGCGCAGTTGCGGAACTGCGCTACAGAGCATGGCTTGGCACCTACGTCATCCCAATGCTTGGGTTTCCAAGCAATCATACATAAACCAACCATTGGTGTTTATGATGTCCAGATCCAGACCTTATGCTTTGAGCCAACCCTATATATACTGTTATGTTATGTGTTTTGTGCAATAAAGTTGGGGCCATTTTTCCTCCAACCATTTGTCTGTGGTTTGTTGGCGCTTGACCTGCAAGGCAATGACAAACATACATTGGCAACAGTGGTGTACTGATAAATTTTAAAATGCAGGGGTACTCGTAATGTCAGCTGCAGTAGCTAGACCATTCTTGATACTAGTAGAAAGATTTTCTTGCTCTACCATACTAGGAGGAAAGCTGGGGAATTCCTTACCTCCAACCACTGCCTGAAGATAAGAACAAGAGTGAAGCTGGTGAGCTAGATGGTGAATTTTTCCAGATCTCCTATAGCCTGTGGACTGGAGGTGTCTCATCTCATTTTCCTAGAGCACCAGTGTGCATGCTTACTGATTAAATCACAATGCTTAAAGGAATGTTGTTGTTGTTGTTGTTGTTGATTTATATCTTGCCTTTCTCCCAAAATAGGGTCACAAGGCAGTGTATAAATAAATGAGTTCATTATAAATAAATTTTATGATGATCATAAGATTGTATCAAAATTGTTTTTTGGCACTTAATCAGTGCAGATGTGTGAGCAGGAATTGTGACTTAATCAGTGCATGTGTCTGAGCAGGAATTGTGACAGGGTGACCCAGTTACATCAGACTTCATTTTTGCACTGATGCATTTAACATACGAGTAGTCTGTAAACTGGAGTTGGGGGCCAAAATCAAAACTGCAGCAAATGGTAGGAGTACAGGCTCCAAAACAGATGTTAAAAATTCTCCAGGTTAAAGCAGGAGGGAAATAGAATGGGCCAGAATGAAATTATATTATAGTATAGTATAAAATATTCCTCACTCCCCACTCCCCACTTAGAGCAATACAGGAATGGGATGGGAGAAAAGTTCTTATCCCCACTGAAAATCGATCATTATACTGTGGTCTGCATTGGCTACCGGTAATATGTATATGTGTGTGTGTGTGTATATATATATATTGGAGAAAAAACTGTAGGCAGGAGGAGGAGGGCAGTTTTTCTTTCTTACTTGACTCTCCTATATTGTAAATCTCATCAACTTTTCAGGAATATTCCTACTGAATACTGCCTTTGTTCCTTTGTTGAAGCCCATTATTAGTAGTGAGTTGACCCTGAGGTATAACCACATATTGCACAGAGGTGAAATTTTGAAGGCAAAAACTAAAATGAGGCATTATTAATAGATCATATATTTAAAATATTTATATCCTTTGTACCAAATCTGAGGCCAGCTGCCTACTGAGCTCTTTTGAGAGTTTATCTGCTTGATGGAATACACTTAGCTTATATGCTAATTGTCTTCGTTCTGTTTCTTTTCTTCCCACCTCCCTTTATTTATTTATTTTTGTTATTTTCTCCTCTTTAATTCCCTCTTTTTTTCTTACCCCATATTTCCCTCTTTTATTTTTGAAAACACTTGAAACCAAAAGCTCACAAACGCAAACCTATGGTGCTTCCAGGTATGAAGTGCATGTGAATTGGTGTGTCGTGTTGCTCCTTGTTCTATTTTTGTTTCGGAATGAAACCTGCTAAGCTTCATTTTGGGGGATGTGGGTGGGGTGGGTGTGGAAGACCACTGAGAGAGACCCTCTGCACATTACAGCAATAAAGCCACATAGCCAGACATCCAAACCAGGTACTTGCAGCTGTTTGATGTAATTCCATGCACCTTCTTTGCAATCATGTCAGATCTTGGGTTGCACAGAAAAAGGGTGACCAAAAAGTTAAGAAACAGTTCTTTTAAATTAAGGGGAGGGGAAAACATCTGGTGAGCATCAAGCACTGGATAAGAGTTTGCTTTCTCCAGCAAACAATTTAAGGATTCTGAATTCATACAGCTACCGATGTTGAACTGGCTTCCCCAATATCTAGAAGAGAGGGCCTTTGCCATCAGCCTGGCCTGTGGCTTCCTTCCTGTGCTCACTTATGAATGAACAGTCACAGCTTACAGCTGCTAGAACAGCCAAATTACTTTACAACTAGGCACAGTGCTTTCTACCAGTCCTTTGAAATATGTTCTACATGTTTTGCCAATAGCTTTTGTACAGTGATCCTGCTGATCCCTTCTCCCCTATGTGCATTTACTTCCCTACTAACTTTTCTCCCTGCTACTACAGTCTTTCATATCCTCTCTTTCTTTCCTTGATGTAGCCATGAAACACAGGAAACTGTTGAGTATTGAATCAGATCATTTGTCTTGCAAGGCTACTAATATCTTCTCTAACCGACAGTAGCACTCCCTTGTGTTGAGAGGAGGGAGATCAAGATGTCAGTGGGTCAGTTCAGGGATTTTTTTGTATGCCATGCAGGTGTTCTACCATGGAGCTCTGTTCCCTTTCACTGTGACCCTTAGTTTCTAATGAAGCTTCCTTAAAACTGGCCTTCATTGATGAACCCAAAATTGTAAGACAGCCATTGAAAATCCACCTTCTTGTGGATTAATCCCACATTGCTTTGGAAACTTCAATGGAAGTGAATGGGTTCCATGTAGATTCGGTGATGAATTAACTCTGGATTTTACACCAAACTTCAAAGGAGCCTTAAGTTATTACAGAGGTAGATTTGAACACCTCAGACAGCTTTGTTGAAGTCCAGATGAAAACCTGTAGTGAAATGATAGTGCAGGGATACAGAATCCATGTCCAAGATTTATATGGGATTGTATGGAGTACTTCATTCCTTCCCCCAAAAATGCCACCTAAATTGAAATGGCCGTGGACAGTTATTTGGAATAAAATAATATGATCAGCATCTCCCAGTGTAGTCAGAGGCTATTTGAGGCAATGTGGCTCTGAATCCTGGAATATGGACATGTTGTGGTTACCTTGCCTCCTTGGTAATGTCTGGATTGGTCCCCCCCCCCCACTTTTTGAAGATGTTATCTCCAATTCCTTTATTATTGGGATGAGTGGTTTTTTTTTTGTACCCAGAGGCTTAAACCACCATCATCTAGTGATAGATGTGAATGCATGGAAGGCAATGGGTAATTTGGGAGTGGAATTTGCCTTGCTTGTGCTTATTGCAGTTGATGTGAGCAGGTGCATAGGAAATCGCACCATTTGAATAGCAACAATGTTTAAGATTAGTGTTCTTTTTGTGGGGAGGACTAGCTTTGACTTTCTGACAAAGCATTTACATGTCTTCTAAAAGATGTGGAAGTCACCCTCATCTAGTATTCAAATCATTAACTAAGAGAAGTCAGGGATGATATCAGGCGTGGGAATCATGCAACCCTCCTGATGTTTGACTGCAACTCTCAGTAGCCTTAGTAAGCATTGCCAATGGTGAGCAATAGTGGGGATTGCAGTCAAGCAACATCTGGTAGGAACATCATGATTCCTACCTTTAGCTTCAAGCAGAAATATCCTCTAATTTAGAAGGGGTGACCCATAATTTCAGATACATACAGACTGAATGCAGCATTACTCAGCATTCAGCATTAAGGGGAAAGCACTGTGGATATGATCAAGGTATCCTTTCCTTTTCTTCACCTTGCAGACACAGAAGGGAAATAAGTCACTTCTTGCTAATAAAGGCAACAGCAGAATGGGACTACTATCTTAGGACTTGATATGAACTTTTAAAACAGATTTAATGGGCAGAGGTTGAGCAGGCAAAGTGGGCATATCTGTTGAAATTCTAAAAAGGAGTTGGCTAAATAGATCAAACTGGAAGATACCTTATTTTACTGTGAGATTACTGCAGAATAGGAAAAACTGAGTTTAGACAAAGCTTCTAGCTGCATCTAGAGTCTAGTTCTTCCTAAATGTGAGTTGTGTGCAAAATGAATTCCATGTCTTAGCTTCTATGGAAAAGAGCTCTGAAATATCTTATGGCTCTTCTCTAAGTAAATTATTGAGTAGATGGTGGGTTCTGTTTAGGTTTCTCTTCTCCAAAACAAGAGTTAAAGTGGTAAAAATACATTTTTAGTAGTTAATCTAGGTTTATATGGATTGTGGTGGAAATCATGAGGCCTTTCAGAAATTGCTGGACTCTATATTCTGCAAGCCCAAGCCAACATATGGTGTGGAGTACTAGGAACTTTAATACAGCATCATCTGGAGGGCCACATGATTTCTATCCCTGGCTTAGAGCAAGCATGCAGACTTCTGAATTTCACAAAATTGCAGACTACTTAAAAGATGAAGCTGTATAATTTGAAAATGTAGTTTGGCTGATTAAAGTCTGTGGCAATATCAGACATGTTAGTGATACAGCCTACTGGATTTAGTTCTTCACAGCTAGGCTGGTGGAACTCGACCTCCTGCCCCCTCTTTCTCATGACAACTTCTCTAGTAGCCAGAAAATGCTTCACAGAGAGTCAAATGACTTTTCTGAATGGGGTGAATTGTGGTGTATATTTGGTAGGAGCTCCCCAGTGATCAGGTGGAGACATATTTGGTGAGTGGAGCCCTTCTGTTCATGGAAGACTGCTCCTTGATCCAATCCAACCCAGCCCTCCCTCCCTCTATTATTTCTTTCTCCTCTTATCCCCTTCTATCCTCCTCCTTATTCACTCTCACTCTCTTCACCTGGATGAAGGCAGATGTAAGATTTGAAGAATACACGCCACAGTGGGCTATTCACCCATGTTGTCAATCTTCCTTTGTGAGGAGCATAGGAGATTGGCATTACAGTAAGGTGAATGCTAAGATGAGTCATCATATTGGCTGCCATTGATCAGGTAGGCTGACCATTCTTCCTTTTTAAGGCAGTGTACATTTATTAATTTACATGTTTCTCCTTCATCTTGTTTAAAAAGAATTACACAGTTTTCTTTTCAATCACAAATTTACTCCAGAACACGGGACATGGGGATGTGCATTTGAGATATTCTTGGTATTAGCCAATTGGCACCATCATGAGCTGGCTTTGCAGAATGTTACATCTGTATTCATTTCTTCACCATCTCTTGAAAATATATTAGTGACTTTACTAGTTCCACTCACATTAGAAAAGGATGTAGTTTTTGGCTCCACAACAAAGGAGCAATCCATCATTTAGCTCCTTGTATCTTCAAGGAGCACACCTGCCCTCATCTGTTCTCTTTGTTTCTTTTTCTGTTATTAAACAGGTAAGTAGAAACACAGGTAGCAATGGTAGCCCCAAAGAGTACAGAAAACAGTCTTAGGTAGTTCTTTTTTAGGTCTGGATTTCTGAATACTTGCACTTAACCCTAACTTCCTTTCTCTTAACTTTTCTCCTCCCTGATCTGTTGTTTTCCCTTCTCTTCTGTCTCCCCTCTCGCATATTCTCACTTTTACGCTCTTGGAACTGCTTTATATAACATATAAAATGATTTCTTTATGGTGTGTGCACGTGTGCATTTGTGAGAGTGTATATTGTTCTGTACTGCCCATATTGTGTTTTTGTGGATGGTATTATAACTGATTGCTTTGGGGCATGATCCAGCTATCCTGACCTCGCCTTAACAATGTGTGCTTCCTGTAATTGGTCACCTGTGTTCCCTTTGCTATGTGCAGTGAGCAAATGATACTATTATTTATATATGCAATAGTGAGAAAACTTTAGATCTCTGTGAATAATGTGCATAATAAAGTCAACAGACCAGGACAGCAATTTAAAAAATTGTGTTGAGTTGCATGTACTGTACTATATTTTATTCTACTGATTGTATGAGTCCTTGTGCCTAACTTTTTTTTATGAAGCATGCTTTTTGAAAACTAAATGACACCTTTTCTGGAAAGAGAGAGAACATTTTAATATCACAAAGCTCAATCAAACATCACATTTTTTTTGGACTAATGTAATCAGAAAAAGTTCTTGGGCAATTTGTCTTGTTCTTAGTTCCCACATTTATCTTTCATGGATGCATTAAAGTTGTCTTGTTATTGAATTTTAAAGTAATTTGCAGTCTTGAGATAGAGAGAGAGAGAGAGAGAGAGAGAGAGATAGCATGACACAACACTGACTGTTTTGTTTGGCATTAAAACAGTAACAACAAAAAACCCAAACACTGCAGCCATTTCCCTTTCTTCAGGACTTTAAGATGAAAATAATAGGCCTATAATTTGCCCTTTCTCTCTCTCTCTTTCTCTCTCTCTTATTTTACAATTTATTCTAATAACATATGAGTTATTGGGCACATTGAATATGAAGTCTTGAAGGAGATTCAGGCTAGGAGATTTTGCCCTTGTATTCATTTCAGCTCTTAAATAATGTACAGTTCTAAAATAAACCTTGCATGTTTCATCTGTACTTCCAATATAAAAAATATTATCTTATTTTCTATCCCATGCTTTATTTTTATGGCCCTCCACCAGGCATTCAGTCCGACAGTCTCAGTTTTCAGAGAAACCAATATTTCTTCAAATGTTGAGATTCTTCAATGTTTGAAGAACTATTGGTTTCTCTAAAAACTGAGACTGTCGGACTGAATGCTTGGTGGAGGGCCATAAAAAACAGGAGAGCATCCATCCGTTGCTACTTTCATTCTGGAGGTAAATTTATTGAGGATAAACTGGCACAAGACTTTTGTTTACCTGCATTGCCCTGACTAGGGCTATGAACAGTAATGGAATACAGGAAAGCACCCACCAGTTCTAAAGTTATAAGAGATGGAGTGGCCATGCACATTCTGTGCTTGGCTAGTAGGAGAAAGAAAGCTTTTTATTGCTTGGTGACCACGACTAGGCAAGAAACCACCGCTGAAGAAGAGCAATCATATTCTGTCATGATGTTGCAGTCATGAGAAAATCATGACTGCTTCTGAACTTTTAAAAGGCCTGGAAACTCAGTGAGACTCTAGCACTGAGATCTCATAGAAGTATGAAGAATATTTACTTTTTTAAAAATAGGTCTTCCTTTCAACACTTGTTTCTTCTCCACCCTACTTAATTGCACTGATTTATCTTTCAGATAGTGCTGTGCTCCTAACACTGCTTTTTACAACATTGATTTTAAACACACACACACACACAGAGAATGTGTTCATATTTTTACAGCATGCATTTTACATGAAAGGTTTTCATTTGACCTCAGAAGCTTTGCTATTAGCCTCAACTTCCAAGAAAGAGATGATGTGGAAGGAAGTTCCTGAGGCCAAAGAGACCTCCAGGCCTACTATAATGTAAAGAGAATGCTATAAATGTAGGGCAGGGTGGGAAAGTTGCTTTAAAAATAACCCAATATCAGCCTGGATCTCCACATATGACACTGACAGTTTTGCTCAGCATCGAAAATAAAAGCACCAAAGATTTGGAGCCATTTCCCTCTCTCCAAGACTTTAGGGTCAAAAATGCATGGCCAAATCCCTGATTTGGGTACAGATTGTCTTCCGCACCAAATCTGCCCTATCCCTCCTTTAAACCGGGTTTAAAAAACTTTGTCCCAGATTTTGCAGGAAAACCCAGAGCACTTTGTAGCAACACTGAACGGCTACACATATGTCCTTGTTGTGTTGCCTGCTGCCACTGCCACTACCAATGCAAGTCACTCCCTTTGAGATCACAACAAGGTTCCCAGCCTTACGATTGAACTAGGCATCTTGTTTCTGAACTCAGAAGGAGTGACTTGTGCCAGTTGCAGCAATCCAGGGCAACACAGTGGGGATGCATGTATAGACAGCCACTATAGAGTATGGAGGTGATGGATGATCTGGGGCAGCTCTGGGACCAGAATACTCCAGGAACAGTCCAGAATATTCTGGGAGGTGTAGATGAGCCCAAAATCAACATATCAAAGGATTGTAAAAACAGGGATTTCTAGATAGGACTTAGTCTTGCCCTAAGCCCTTGGACTAATTAGCAACATTCCTCTATCAGGATTTAAACAACAACAGTCATCATATTCCAAGAGCATGGGAACTACAAGGATGTTTTCCTAGATGGAAAATGGAAGCACTTTGGCTAAGCAAAGCCAGCTGAATACAGATCTAAGACTTACAAAAAGAATGGGGCTATAACCTCCCACCTGCCCCTGGTGTTTATAACCCCTCATGCTCCTAAAAAGTGCCTAAATTGTGAAAAGCTGTCTTCCTCTGCCTGTATGTAACTGAGGCAGAAATGCAAAGGAAGGAATTGGTTTCCCAGAGGTTGCCAAGCTTTTGTTTTTTTAATCTGAATATGACTTTATTCCCTTTTATTTGTTCCTCCAATTTAGGCTCATTCCTCCTTTGAACCAGCTGGAGCTCCTGAGGAACCTGAAGAGCAAATCTGGACTGACTTTCAGGTTAGTAATATTGCTATGATAAGTTGCTTGACTAAAATTAAAAAGAGGAAAGCAGGTGAAGAATCAAAAATTCTGAAAAGATTCTTTTTTAAAAAGCAAATAAACCTAAGTGGTGCCAAATTAAAAGTTTACTGATTTGAATAATGTCTTTTGCCAGTGTGTTTTCTTTAAGGATAATATAGTTTCTTTTCTTTTCTTGTACTCTCTGCCTAGCAAAATCCATTCCTTTCTTGGGCAAGTTGTTTTAGAGGTGTTCTGTCTCTTCTGTCACCTGCCTTCTTTCACTGAAGATTTCTTGACAATTATAAAGCATTTTCAATGGTCTTCACTCTCTTTTGGGGTAGCAGAGTCTATATTACAAGTGTCTACACTAGGAGCCTTCACATGACTAGTTAATTCATTTAATATGTTTAAGCCACTGTGTGGATTTTCCTGATGTTCCCCAGCATAGTCAGGAGGTATGTCAATTCACATATACACTACACAGTATACACTACATAGAAATGGAGATAATTGATAAGTGGAGCTACTTTGTCTCTGTGATCCAGCTCCATACATCTGTGATAGTTATGGGAAACATCTCCTGTTGTTATGTTTCAAATCTGGAATACATAGAATGAGGATGACTCTTATCTAGGATAGAGATGTAATACTGTTGGTCTTTCTGATGTTTTGGCCTTCAGCTTCCACAGTCCCATACCACTGACCAGGCTGGGTGGGACTGATGTGAGCTTTATGTCAAAAACCTCTGGAGTACCCCCCCCCCCTCCATTGTAATAGGTGAAAGAGTCGTTTAATCAAACCCCATCTTCAAAAGAGGTTGGACTTAAAAGTGCTTCTAGCTTTATTTTGACCTTGTTTTCTTTGGGTACCTTTGTACATCTCTTAATTTTCCTCTATATAGTCTACAGGCCCCTGCCATGTCACTGTGTTACGTCTGTGTTGTGTCCTTTCTTTGTCTTTAACTGTATATGTAGTATGCTTTCCTCACCTGACTCCATTGCTAATATACTTTTGCTTCTGTTTAAGGAAAGAGCAACAGCCTGAACCATCTCCAAGGTCTGTATGTTTTTAGAGAGTCCATTCTCATGCATTCTCATGTCTCTTTCTCTTTCTCTTTCTAAGTTTGTGTTCCCTTGTGTCATGCGTGTGATGCTCGTGGCGACAAGGAGCTGGGAGCCATTCAAATAAACATTGTAAACCTTCAACTTGCTCGTCCCCTCTTACGAGACCTACGTCCGCATGCCTTGTACCTACCTGTAATGGTGATCCTTTGATCATGTTTTCCTTCTTTCCAATGGCAATGTGCCATTTAGCTGAGTGGAGCCTCTGGAGTGGGGGCTGCGGCAGATTCAAAACCAAGGTTGAGATGTGGCATATGTACACTCAGAAATGGATTGGAAAAAACTGGGTTGTAAATGCCCTGGTGGAAGAGCTGATACATCCCTGTGGAAAGGGCAGAATACAGTTTCGCATGGTACTTTTCAACTTGCCTTTCCCAAATTTGAGGTTTAGAGCAATAACAAGAGGTGGTGGTCATTCTTTGCATTCCCTTTGTCCCTCGCCTGTATTTCTGCCTTTCTTTTGATCCCAATAGCAATGAAAGAAAGGATATTCATGTACCCACCAACATTTGTCACACATCATTGTTTCACAGTGAGCAAAGCACAAAAGACACCCCAGCCCCCTTTCAAAGGGTCTGCTAGCTAGTTCAGACCCTTAAAGAATTTATTTCGCTCTGAAATGTAGATTTCTTTAACATTTAGAAAACCTGCACCTCCACATTTATGGTTCTGATCCAGTAAGTTGCAGCTTTTCTGGTAATTATTCCTGCTGCTGACCACAATGCATTTATAGCATTTCTGTAGCATGTTTTGTATGTGAAGGAAATACAACTATGCATTGCTTTCTTGCTAGCAGCTTATTGGACAGTGGAGTAAGCTGAGTTGGTTCACTCATTTCAGTAGTAGGGAGTTGGATATGGAAGTTTCTTTGTCGGGATTAGAGATTTATATTTCTAGTATTGTTGTACTCTCTTATATTTCTAATTATTATTTTGTAGTTCTAAGCATGTTAGGTGCTGCAGATGTGTACATTTCTTTGTACTTATCAAAGTGCTCACACTTATCTGACTCTCAAATGTTGTAATTTGCAGAATTCCATAAGGCCACAGATTAAGATTATTTACAATTTGTTCAGATAGTATTCTGCAAGCCCCTCCCCCCCATCCAAGGTATGATTTAATATTAAAGCAACTTGGTACTCAGTGATAACTGGCATACTGAGAAGCAAATTCTATTATGTATGGTCAGATGATAGGTATATGCTGAACTAGAAACCTACAAGACTGTCATTAATATCTGTCTTGGGCAGATCATTTGGGATGTTTGTATCTTGTAAAACAGGGATGGGGAACTGTCAGATGGTAAGTGATGAGTTTTGTCAGACCTGTATGTACCCTTTCCCACTTTGAAAGGAGTGGAGGAAGGAATGAAGAAAGAAAAGAGGGACAGGAGGGAAGAGCGACAAAATTGGGAGGGAAAGAAAATATAAGATGGGAAGAGATAAAGGTTCAGAGACAGAAGAGGGAAACAGTGTGATAGAAGAAAAATAGTTAGCCCCATGAGCTTTGCTGCTTCCCCACTTTTGGATTTGGCTCACCTGCCACTGACTTCACCTCTGTTTTATAGCCCCCAAGAGAATCCTCCCTGATGTAATGCCATTTTCAGCATAAAAATTTTCCTACCTATGCTGTAAAGATTCCAATTTCTAACCAAAGGTTTGTTTGTAGTACTCTTCATTTTCAGATGAAGCAATATTGCTGCAGACTATAATCTTATTTTGTTTTCTTTATACCCCACTTTCCCTCTGTTCTGAGACCCAAGGATACACCCAAGGCTGCTGCTAACTCTGACCCCCCCCCCTCTTTTGGCTGTGGTTTAGGAAAAGAGTGATTTTTTTTGTTCCCATAAACCTACCTTGCCAGTTGGCTGTTGATCTGGGTTTATACCTATCAGGAATAATAATTGTGTTTGTAGTGCTAGGAGAGAACAGTTTCAAAGAAGTCTATAGTATACCTTCCAGTATTTCAGAGATGAAAATGGGGACACATGTGGCCAAGCAACATTAGGATATGGTCAAGATATCAACAGTTATTAATGAGGAAGAACTCATAATCCAAGAGAGGCTGTAGTGTCTTTTCCTCTTTTTTCCCTCCTGCTGTGTTAGCTGAGTTCAAACTACTTTTGGACTTTGAACTCAGTTTGCAGCAATTGATGTAAGCTGAGGGCAAAGAGGGAAAATGGGAGGTCTGTCAGTTGGAGACTATGCTGTAAGCCCAGCTGACCTAACATGATGTTAATAAGAGACATGTGTTTTCTGTCAATCTGTTCTTCTCCAGTAACTTTTAATAAAATAAGTGTCGAGTGTTATTGTGTTCAGACCCCCTGCTGTTGTAAATTTTAAACACAATGATGTGACATTGTGCATTTCTCTTACTAGATGGTGCTGTGGAGACATAGGTGCTATATTGGTTGGTGATAGGTAGTATGTGTAAACTTATTATGGCCTTATGATGTAGCAGTTTAATAATAATCAAAAAGCTTGCACTATGTTTCTGTACATCCCAGTTGGGAGACAAGAGTGGTGCCAGCTTTGTTTATTTATTTATATCAATCGTTTCCTCCAAAAGCTCAATGCAAGTATATATGATCCCACCATTCCCCTCCACTCTGACAATTGCTCTGTGAAGCAGGTTAGTCTGAGAAAACATATCCAACCCAAGATTACTCAGGTGGCGATTTGACTATATGTCTTCTCAGTTCTACTCTTAACACTTTTGCCATTATATCATACTA
The DNA here is from genome assembly GCA_034509955.1 of Urosaurus nigricauda. Taxonomy (NCBI): domain Eukaryota; kingdom Metazoa; phylum Chordata; class Lepidosauria; order Squamata; family Phrynosomatidae; genus Urosaurus; species Urosaurus nigricauda. The sequence goes on from JAOEGL010000004.1 coordinate 8,727,224, forward strand.
GTTTTCTTTTTGTAAATACAGTACTCAAACACCCACAGGGCTTTTCATGTTTTAGAAGCCATCACAATGCAAAGGAAAGGAAGTGACTTTTCATCATGCTTTGCCTATGCTGGAAAAAGCATTTTCATCACACCTTGTTGGCTGCATCACTCTAGTATTGTCTTGTTCCAGAGAATCGAAATTAAGACCTGAAAAATTAAGGCATGTGTTGTATGTTTTATTATTTTCCCAATAGAAGGAGAGTGACGATTTGGGTAGGATAATAGGTTAGAAAAATCCACATTCTGATAGGTCTTGAAATTCCTCATGGTAGAGATGTTGTTAACATTCAGCTAGGGTTACTCACTTGGGCAAATAGTTCTGTTAAGATTTTAAAGTGTGAGACCAACTGAGATGGGTCCTGTGCCCTGAAACTTTAGTTGGCTTGTAGGTATGTATGTGCCACTCTTCTCCAGCTTGGTGTGGAGTGTAATGTGTCTGCCCTTAGTGGATGGCATTGAGTGACAGTATCTTTGCCTTGGAAAGACAGGTTCTGAAGGCATGGATCACACTGGCTGTCGGCTAGTCAGATCTTCTCCTCTTAGGCAGGTGGCTGCCTCACTGAGGGTTGCCTCCTAGCCTGAAAAAATATTTGGCTTCGGGAAATGAAGCTGATAGAGAAGAGCTGGAGGCTTCCTTCCATGCTTGACCAGTGTATAAATAGTGCACAGTAGCAGAAGAGAGATTGTTCAGTTACTCTTTGACCAGTATGTTTAATGCTCCTCCACTTGTGCTGCCAAGTTAGAAACAGGATGCCTTGGCACAGAAGAGGCAAAATCTGCTTACCAGTATTTTGGTTAATGATAGCTGGCTAGGTGGATAAAACTGTTCTGTCTTGCCACCATAGATAGATCAGTTTCCCTCAAGTAGTCCATCAAACATCAAACACTGGTCCTCTTGAAGAAATTTGATGTTCAAGGGGGTCTGTTCACTGTGAGACAGGGTTTTCCCTCAGTTCTGCCCTAGCACAAGGATGCAGGACATGAAACTACTCAGCAATTTGGGAAAATCCGGGCTATCATCCAGCCTGTGGGATTGTGGCAAATTCAGTATTATGTGTTTTCTTTGATGGATTAATCTGTAAGATCTGCATACATGTGCATATGAGAGAACAAAGGTTTCTCAAAACCTTCCTTTTTTATATGATACAAATAAGTGTAGCACCTGTTGTCATACTAGATATATCCTCTGCTCTCTTTTAAAGAGAATTCTGCTGCCTTATCTATTAGGGACACCATTGTAGTACATCAACATGTTTTTGAAATTCCTATTTGATATTCGTGTAAATGGGACAAAAAAATGTATTTTGCAATGCCTGAGTATGTATTAATGGGGAGTGCTGATGTGTGGTTCCAGCACTCCCAATGGGTATCAAATTCCATGGATGCTCAAATCCCATTATATTCAATGGTGTAATAAAATGGTGTCCCTTATATAAAATGGCAAAATCAAGGTTTGCTTTTTGGAATTTATATATTTCTTGAATATTTTCAAGTCGTGGATGATTGAATCTGTGGATAAAGAATCCGTGGAGATGGAGGGTCAACTGTATTTGTGTTTCTGAAGCACTTTGTGGGGAAGAAAGATTTGTTCCTTGACTTTTTCCCACCTCCAGTCTTCTTGTTTTTTGTCTTTTATTGTCTTGTCTTGTATTATGTTGTGTATTTATCCCATGTTTTTCTGAAGTTTAGCTGCCCTCTCCTGTTCTTTTTCCTTGTGTGGTCCTCACAACATACAAGGTAGCCAGGCTGAGATCATTTCTTTGGCCAGAGAAACAGTGGCTGAGCTTCATGGCTGAGTAAAAATCTGTAGCCAAGTTTTGTCAGTCTAGTTGTACATGTCAGAACACATGGGCTCTCATTACCACTTCCTTACTCTCTATGATGCCCCTGTGTCTCTTCATGTTTCTGCTGATCTACCAGAGATGTCCAAAGTACCTTGCTTCTTAAACCTACCAATTGATTAGGCTGCATGTAAGGAACTTATCCAAAAATATTGAAAATTTCAACCTAGGTGGTTTTAGTTTTATCATATGTTCCTGTAACATGCTGACATGCCTGAGTCTTTGAGAGAATTATAAATCCATGTTATTTAATGATGCTGTATTGGGTAACATGTGGCATTCCAGATGTTGTTGCACACTAATTCCCAGCTGTCATGGTCAGTTGGAGTCAATAACAGGTTCCCAATTCCTCCTGTAAAATGTGATATTATTTTATTGTATACATATGTGTATGTGCGTGTACACACACACACACACACACACACAGGTTGAGTCTCCCTTATCCAAAATGCTTGGAACCAGAAGTGTTTGGGATTTCGGAGTTTTTCTAATGTTGGAATATTGATGTATACATAATTAGATATCTTGGAGATAGGACCCAAGCATAAACAACAGAATTTATTTATGTTTCATATACATGTTATGCACATAGCATGAAGGTAATTTTATATACAACATTTTAAATAATTTTGTTCATAAAACAAAGTTTGTGTACCTTGAACCATCAGAAAGCAAAGGTGTCACTATCTCAGCCACCCATGTGGACAATTTGGGATTCTCGAATATTTTGGATTTCAGAATTCTGGATAATGGAGCTTCAGCCTATATCTGGATCCCAAATTTTCTGACAATTAATGTACAAATACACAATATTAACCAATGTATGTGAAAGTAATCTGGCTCCTGGCTGGTGATGCCATACTCCAGTTTTTGGTCTTTTCCTTTCTGAGAATGACAATAAAAGCAGCTTCAACCAGACTTATAGGGGCTGGCTGTTGCTGAAGACACCAACACAGAAAACAGCGACCCCGTTGTTCTTCAGTATCTTTTGGTTTAGGGGAGTTGAACATTTTGAAAAATTTATCCTACATTTGGGAGTCTTCAGTAGATTTGTGGTGTGTTGATGCATGTTAGTCATTCTAGTTAGTCAGACTTTTAGGACTACTATGCCAAGAGATGGGCTGGTGTCGTACACCATTTTATTTGGTTTTGCTCTGCTCTCACAATTAGATACCGTTGGTGCTTGATGTAAAAATAAAATAAAAGTAATTAAAAAAGGGAGTTGGATGTCTTGAGAATAAGAGGGTGGATTCCATTTGAACTTGCAGCACAAGTTACAAAGCAGAAGGGATTCTTCTAGTCTTTCTGCTACCAAAATGGAAGCTTCAGACTCCAAGTTCAAATTACCCCTCCCTTGCAAACCAAACAGTATTTCCCCTTCTGCATTTTAAATGTGGTGAAGAGATTGTTATGGAAGAAAGTAGCTGTCACTGTTTAGAACAGCTTATTTGGACCAAAAAATGGCCATGGGGTGCAACTAGATGTCATAAGAGACATGGAGTATTTCTATTTATTCTTTCTCATTTTCTGGAAGCATCTAATACTACAGTAATTGAACTTTTAGACTGCCTAGTAACTAGAGTTCTGTGGGTGGTGTTCAGTATGTTAAAACATACAATCCACTAATAATAGAAGAAGTGACTAAGTAAATCAGTGAATTATCAACTAAGTAATAATTTCACCTATTGGCTGGCTGAGCTGTATTTATTACTTATGCATTTATTGCATTTATACCCTATCTTTCTCTCGTGATAGTATCCAGGATAGTTTATGGGAATTTAAAAGAAGATTAAGGTCAAATCATATTTTCCAAAAGTTAAAAAAGAATTAAACAACATTATTATTATTTTAAAAACTGTTAAAATTGGTAAAACTGCATTTAAAACATAATTACTACTAAAATATTAAAAAAAATTAAGTATGTGCAGTGAAGCTTCCTATTTAGAAGGGCAAAAAAGGAAAGGAGTGGAGAGATAAGTATTATTTTGAAGGTTACTTACCTCATTTTCCCATTGGATTCTCATTGGTTTATCTCAAAGGCTGGGTTAGGTTTTGCATTTTTGATTCCCAATTCTTGATTTAATTTAAAAAAGAATGATTAGTTAATGGCAGAAAACAAATGGTGTGGCACTTTGAATTTCAATAGAACATCTTGTGAACATGAGACCAGAACTTTTGTTCATTTCAAAAGAGCCATAACCTTGACCGTTAAAAGAAAATGAGACCGCAAGAATATGTGACATACACAGCAATCTCCCATCTATGATGCCATGTTGAGTACCAGTAACAACTGAAGAAGCATTGTGATGTTTTGCATTTCCCTGAGCTCTACTAGGTAAGAAAAATATTTTTATGTATTAAACGGTCCTGGAAAGAAAAAAAAAAGCAAAGGGAAATTGAATGGTACCTGGTCTGAGTTTTTTTTTTAAATATAATGTCTTCTTTTGCCTTGTTCTGTGGAGCACATTGTACTACACAAGAAAGTTTTCCCTGACACCTGAAGTCAAAGGCTTTCATGGCTGGCATTGGGCGGGGGATATATGGCCATGTAGAAATGCCAAAATGCTATATGGCCATGTTCTGAAAGAGTTTATTCCTGACGTTTTGGCAGCAATTGAGGCTGGCATCTTCAGAAAATGCTGGAATGGAAGTGAATGGGAGATATATATATATTGTGTGACCCTCAGTTGAGAAGAAGTGGTTTGCATGTTAATCTGTGTGTTGGTCTGTTGTTGAATGGCAAGGCCTCATCATGTCCATTTAAATAGTGATCCATTGTCTGCTGAGAAAACCCCTGACCCTTGGTAGTTGTCATTTGTATTTGCAAAATATCAGGAAAAAACTCTTCCAGAGCATGGCCACATAGCCTGAAAAACCCACAAAAAACAAAACAAAAAACTATATAGTCACTCTGACATGCTTTTCATAATTCATAATTCTTAGGCTTTGTACCATTCTCATGGTTTTAAACAACTCGTGCCAAAGAAAAGGTGGATATGTCATCAAATATACCAAAAAATACTAGTAATTATAAGGAACAAATAGGAATAGAAATGCCAAAATAACTCAAAATTAAAGATGGAAGGCAGTGGCAAACTGCCTCTGAAGAAATTGTGCCAATCAAATCCCATGATAGGATTGTCATAAGTCAGAAACAACTTGAAAACACACAACAAAAACAAAGATGGAATATATAAATGGATTGAATTTGTTGGCAATGTACTCCACTCCCTTATTTTTTCTGGATGATTCAATTAGTAGATTTTTACAAACATTACAGAATAAATGCAATGGATATTTAGGAAGGGAAAAACTGCAAGAATTCAGAGTGAACTGAAGGTAAATACTGGAGTCAATGTGGTGTAGTGGTTTGAGCATTGGACTGTGATACTGGAGATCAAGGGTTGATTCCCTGCTCTGCCATTGAAATCCACTCTGTGACCTTGGGTGAAGCACACAGTCCCAGCCCTAGAAACCCCATGATAAGTTTGCCTTAGGGTTGCCATAAGTCGGAAATGACTCAAAGGCACACTACAACAACAAATACTGGATGTCTAAATAAAATTTTACATAATCCCTCTCTCCACCACCACTTCAGTGTTTTCTTGGGAGCCAGACTATCCCAATTTCTGTTGAGCATAGAAAATGCCAGAATAGGTCAATATTTTGTAGAAAGCAAACCCTGACCATTTCAAGTTAACTTGGGAATGAAAACATGAACACCCAAAGTGCTCTGTGTACCAATAAATATGCTGACCGAAGAAATAATATTCCCATTTCTAATGCAGAAGGGGTTCTTAATAGTACTATTCTGGATTGCAAGGCTTTCTATGCACTCTGTTTGATTGCGCTTTGCACAAGGCAGAAGAAAATCTCACCTTAGTCCGTAATATCCATTATGAATGTGGCCTTCCCAATTACTTTTTACAGTTGATCACAGTTTCCTGTTTGGCATGAGCCATCTGGTCTAATATTTCTACTCTCCCCTCATTTCCAGTAAAAGCAATCCGTGCAGAAAGTCACTTTGTGGATGCTGCTCAGGAAACTCTAGGTACCACGGGAATTGCTTCGCACTGAACTAATCCAAGGCTGCACGGCTCATCCTCTTTCTTTCTGTCTCCTTCTTTCCCTTGCTACTTTCTGTTCTGACCACTCATCTGCTTAATAGAGGTGCTCAGGAAGCCAGGAAGACCCTTGGTAATTCCCTTTAACACACAATAGACACTAGCAGCTTCCTTGTCCACTTAGACAAAGCACCAAAAAATGTGAAGGAGAAAGATTTGAAATGTGTCAGCTTGCCACGCCACCATCTTTCCTAACAAGTTAAGGACAAGGAGCAATTAAAGAGACTGAGCTTATAGGGAAATAAGCTCTATCCTGGAAAACAGAAATACTGCAATTAATCTAACCTGGATTGTCCCCATTTATTTTGTTGATACTAGAATTTAGAAATATTTGTGTTGATTGTACTGGATGTCCACTGGACAGGGATTCTTTTGATGACACCGAACAACTGTCAATGGACCTCTTCTTCATGGACCTGACCCAGTAGCTTTTGAAAACATACCTAGCTCTCCTGGCACTTCTATTACGCAGCTATAGATAACTAATCTTCAGTCCATTTTAGCAGCAGATCCCTCTTTAGTGGTTGTGTGCATAACTCCAGTTGCTATTAAACAAGATTTGGACACTGGTGCTGAGTGGAGTTAAGATGACTGAATCACATATTCTGCTTCATGTAACACCTCCTATTGAGCTGACTCTTATAGTTAAATCTTCTTCAGAAACCTTGCAGTGAAGCTGTTCTTCCTGACACAGCAATGGGAAATTCACGAGGAATTGACAGATTTCATAAACTTCAGAGTGTCTAAAAATGATGGTCTGTGATGATGTTCCCTCTGCTCTATTAAAAAAAAAATCAAACTCCTAGGTGGCTTATGCACATCTTAAGGTTACTGACTTACTAATTCTTTCTTCTGCATGCTCTGAATTGTGGACACACATGGCTTTGTTGGTTTGTTTGCAGTTCAGTGTGGAGTTGCCAGTGCAAGGCCAAGTTAAAATGCACCAAGATGCTTGCAAAAAATGTGAGTGATGCATGTCAGTTTTTGGAATCCAGTTGAGCACCAATCTTTTTTTTCAAGATGACATTTTAAAAAAGTATATGCAGCTTAAGAAATCCCTATGCCATAAATTGACAGGTAATTGGAAGGCACATAAAAACACACACCAGGAAATTATGAAGACTGGTCATAAATCATTTAAGTGGGTGTAGAGAAAAAAAAGATACAAATAGTTTCATTTTAGCTTGTTCATGGATTAGCTGGATCAAGAACTTTAGAATCCTGAGTTTAATACAACATTTGAAAAACCAGATCTTTATATATTGAAACATTTTACTTTTTCCCTTTAAGATTTTGCTGACTTAGCAAAACAGGATGGCCAAGGACACTTGGGAGCCAGTCTGGTGACTTCTTCCAGCATGGAAGCATTCGTTTCCAAGATGGTTGATTTTGGCATTACTGTTATTCTTAAGCATGAGTGGTATCACCCCTGGGCATACTGAGACATTTTCAACTTGAGATCAGTAAAATAAAAGTTTTTATCTATCCTGTGCCATCTTCCTTCTTTCTCTCAGAAGCAGATGGAGGTGATTTGATTCTTTCTAAGGATAAGAAAGGTACAGATTGTGTATCCTTTAGGACCAGGAGTGTTTCTGATTTTCATTTTTGGGGGGGATGTTGGAATATTTGCATATAATGAGATATTTTGGAGATGAGACTCAAGTCTAAACACGAACTTCATTTATGTTTTGTATACACTTTATACACATAGCCTAATCTTAATTTTATACAATATTTTAAATAATTTTGTGCATGAAACACATTTTTGTGTACATTGAACCATTAAATCTGTAGCTTCATGTTGGCACTCAAAAAGTTTCAGATGTTGCAGCATTTTGGATTTCAGATTAGGGATGCTCAATTTTTATTCCCAAAGAGTAGTTAACCAAATCTTTCAGCTGTTAATCTTCAGTGTCCCTTTCCTGATATGTGCTGGATACAGCTAGATGTGCATTAATATGATTTTTTGTGGGCTAGTTCTCAACAGCCACTGGTGTTAACCTGAGACATAATGTCCTCTAATTTTGAATTTCAAGCATGTGTCCTGTTTTTTTTTCCCTTGAGAATTGAGTAATAAGATCTTTGTCTGTTCAGGCTAAACCTATTGTAGTCCTGAAATTGTTTGACTGGGAAGCCTTGCTTATTCCTTCTAGCAGAGTGGTAAAAACTTTAGATTGCAAATTGGTTTGGGAATGAGCTCCCTCGCTTTATTATTTGTACAATTCTTAGGACAATTTATAATGTCTGCTTAGCATCACTTTTCAACTGTTCCTTTAAATATTCAGGATGAAATGAGGGTATTTGGAGTTATGTTTTTATTGTTCTAAAATGTATGTAAAATCTAGGAAACCTTTACTGTAGTTGCATCATGTATTTTGTGCATTATGATTGGCACAATAAAAGTATCATTGTTTTGTGGATTTTGGATGTTATTGTTATTTACTGTAATGTTAGTGATATAAGGAGAGAACTGATGTGTCCATGAGTTGTTGTATGGAAGGTCTTGTAGACAGAGGTTGTTGAAGTCTTAAAAGAAACCCATGGCAATAAACTGCAATTTAACACAGCTGCCAATTTGCATTATGTAAAAACTGTAGAGGTAAAATACCTTGGCATTACAATTCATTGTTCAGTATGGTTGTAAAGTTTTAAGAAGCAAAAATTGAACTTGTAAAGCAAGCTTTCTGAAATGTAAGAGGCAACTTCTAAAAGTACATCCAGATAGTGTCTTGTATCTTATCAACTTTGCCATGAGATTAGCTATGCAGAAATGGGTGGCTAGTCAAAATGAATAACCACAAAGAGCCTTTTACATTACATCAGTTGGAAAAGTTGTATTGATAGACCCACCAGCCACTACAATGCCTGCACAATTGTTACCTTTGTAGAAGATATAAACAAATGGCTGCTTCTCTGGGGACAATTGTAAGAAGGGGTGCTGCAGAACCTCCGTATAACTCAGATTGTTGCCAACATTGAAGGATGGTAAGCCAGAAGCACTAAGATGCCCCTCAGGTGCTATGACTGCATTTGTAATGTAGCATGCATCTGTGTATGTGAAATATGAATGCATGCACAGTGTAGTGCCATATGGTGAGGAGCGCCTGATCACGAATTGGGTGACACAGCTTTTAGTGCATGCCAAGAAAGTTTTATGTCTTGCCTTCAGAAAGGGAAGTATGTCTGTCTTGATCAATGGTATACTTTTGTTAGATTCTTTTAAAGAAACAAAATCTTGGCTGCCTTTGACTGACTCCATACGTGCTTAAATGTATTCATGGTAATACAGTACTCCAGAAATTTTTGAAAATGAAAAGTGGTAAACATTGCTTCACTGTGGTGTGTCACATACCAGTTGACTGACAAGTCATCTTCCTCAAGCAATTGCCTAAGATACTTTGAGGTCTGTGATCTAAGGGCCACATTCCTTATGACAAACATGGGACAGTTGTGGAAAATAACTCCACTATATTTTGCTGTAACATGAAACTTCACTTTATCCATCATGTGGAATTGGCAAAATATTTTCCTTCCCCTTTCTCCCATTCTTAGCTAATAATTCTTAGCAGGGGTCAGGGAAACACATAATAATATTATAATATCCTGAGGGCAAGTAAAACTCTTTCCCCTGGGAGTCGCATTGTTTGTGATAAAGTGCTATTTCATCCTTGTAATAGCAGTTGCAAACAGGAACAACTGGTATTTTTAGAATTTAGTGGGGCAACATTTTGATGTTTTCTTTCTGATACCAGCATGTTAAGTCTATTTCTGCATAGATTTATACCTTTTCCTATCTACCTGACAGCTCTCCCCCCCCCCCCCCATGCCTAGATTTTGGAATTATCTTATTGATTAACTCATTAAGTTGTTGATTTACCAAACTTTTCTGGTGATTTCATCTAATTTTCTAGAGTCCACAATTAACATTGAAGTTAAAAATAGATGTTAGTGAAACAGATAGATAGTGATTGAATGCTTGTTATAATTAATGTAAGATGAATACTTTTCCTTTGTCACATTCAGTAAAAGGGAAAGACTTGTTGGCTCAGAATAAATATTAGACTTGGAGGACAAGTGTATCATGACTCCATTGTTAGGCAGGCTAATCTCTGTGAATTTTTGGGGGAAGACATCGGGAGGATGGCAATGGAGAGAGAGAACTTGCTGGAGTTCAGGTCAAATAGATGTGTTAGTGGAGCAGAAGAACAGCTAAGTATGGGAAAGAAGGTGGGATGAAGAAAGAGGGGTCTTGAAATAGAATGGGGTTGATTTGTGTCTGCACTATAAGACGAGGAGCCTCAAAAAGCCAAGGCCCTTAAGAAAATGTTCTCCTTTATGAAGTTGACATGAATGAAAGGAAAGTGTTTGGAATACCTCTATGGGGTGGGGATACATTGTAACTCCCTTTCAGCAACTTTTTGTTATCTATTGATTATGTTCTGAAGTGTTTTCTATTGCACATTATGGTATAATATACAATTATTCTCTTTTGGAAAGGTCTTCTGAGCTTGAAGGCCTTTTAGACCTGAAAGACATGTACCACCTTCCCTGTTGGCCTATATGGAAGAAAAGGGTTAGAAGTTTTTATTAGGATAGGATTTATTGCAACTCTCTTCAGTGATGTCATCCTCTCTATTGATTATATTCTGGACAGATTTTTTTATGTGTGCATATTATTGTATAATATAAAAAAGAAGGAAAGAAGGGGGGGGGGAAGAAAGAAAGAAAAAGAAATGTGACAGCACCTCTAAGACTAACTGGTGTTTATTTTTGCATGAGCTTTCATGGATATAGACCCAATTCTTCTTTGGATGCAGTACAGAGTGATAATAAATGCTCAGGTATAAAACATATTTACACAGTTGTGGGAGTGGGATGGAATGTCATAAAGTCATAGAGGTGGAAGAAACCACAAGAGCTATCCAATCCAACTCCCTGCCATTCAGGAGTACACAATCAAAGCACTCCTGACAGATGACCACCCAGCCTCAGTTCAAAAACTTCCAATGGAGATGCCACTACACTCTGAGACATTCTCAAACAGCTCTCACCACCAGGAAGTTATTCCTAACTTTATGTGGAATCTCTTTTCCTGTAGTTCATTGCTCTGTGTCCTAGTCTCTGGAGCAGCAGAAAACAAGCTTGTTCCATCCTTAATATGTCATTCTCAAATATTTAAACATGGCTATCATGTCAACTCTTAATCCTCTCTTCCCTACTCTCAACTTACCCATCTCCCTAAGCTGTTCCTCATAGGGCATGGTTTCCAGAAAGTTGAAAAGCATGATCCCTGCCCTAAATTTTCAATGGGCTTTCAGATCTTTACAGTGGTCAATTAGTGTTGATGTGTGAAAGCAATAAATTTTATATAATGTGTGTGTGTGTATAATATACAGTATGTAATAATTTTATATGATAAATGGATGAAAGAGGAAACAGAGGAAGCAGTTAAAAACAGAAGGAAAGCAAAAATAAAACATGACAAAAATAGAGTCAGTACTCTGAATGCAACTGTTCAGTGACTGGCACACAAGGACAAGGAGAACTACTATAATAATCAATGCAGAAAAATAGAAGGTGACAACAAAAATGGAAGAACAAGAGACCTTATCCACAAGACCTGAAAAATCAAAGGGAAATTTAGAAGAAGAGTGGGGATGATCTATAATCTGTAGGGGAATACATTACATGAGCTAGCAGAAATAAAAAGACAACGGAAAAAATACACTGAAGAACTATATATATATATATATATATATATAATGAAAAGATGACAGATTCATTTCAAGAATAATATGAAGTTGAACCTTGACTTTTAAAAAATGAAGTGAAAGCTGTACTCAGAGAACATGGGGGGGGGGGGGGGACAAATAACCAGAAACTGATGGCATATCAATAGAGCTGCTTCAGTGTACACAGACAGAATCTTACTCTGGTTCCCAATAAAAACTGTCAACAAATATAGAAAACAAAACAATGGCCCACAAATTGGAAATGCTCAATGTACATTCCACTTCCCAAGAAAGGGGACACAAGGAATTGCAGTAACCACAGGACCATTACATTTATTTCTCAAACAAGCAAAGTGGCACTCAAAATTCTGCAATAAATACTTTTACCATATATGGAGCAAGAAATGCCATATATTCAAGCTGGGTTCAGGAAAGGAAGAGGCACTGGGGATCATATTGCAACCATATGTCAGATAATGAAGTGCACCAAAGAAATTCAAAAGAAAATCATCCTATGCTTTATAGATTATAGCAAAGCTTTTGATTGTATAGATCTTGAAAAACTATGGATTGCCCTTAAACAAATGGGTGTGCCAAAACATTTTATTGCCCTGATGCATATCCTGTATTTAGGGCAAAGAAGCTGATGTTAGGACAGAATATGGAGAAATGGCATGGTTTCCAAATGGCAAAGGGGTCAGACAAGGAAGACTGAAACTTATTACTTTATCTGTTTAATCTATATGCATACATAAAACAAAATTAGATTTAAGGAAGAAGGTGAGGAAATTGGAGGAAGGAATATCAGCAATGTAAGATATGCAGATTAAACCATACTACTACCAGGAAATAGCAGACAGAACAATTACTGAAGAAACTCAAGGAAGAAAGTATAAATACAGATTTACAGATGAACATTAAAAACAAAACAAAACAAAACGACCAGAGATGATTTATAGAGCTTTAAAGTAGATGATGAAGACATCAGAATAGTTAAAAAAAATTCCATATCTTGACTTAGTCATTAATCAGAATGGGGAGTAGAGTCAAGAAATCAGAAGGCTGGGACTGGGAATGACAGCTATGAAACAACTAGTAAGATGATGATGTGTAAAGATACATCATTGAATCCTAAAGTTAGGATTGTCCATGCCATTGTATTTCGTCTCTATATATGGGTATGAAAACTGGGCAGTGAAGAAAATGGGTAGGAAGAAAATCAAATCATGAGACTTGGTGCTGGAGAAGAGTTCTACAGATACCATGGACTGATAAAATGATAAAGAAAGGGGTCCTAAAGCCAATCAAGCCTGAAATCTTCCTAGAAACCAAGATGACTAAATGGAGTCAATCTTTGGACATACAGTACCATGAGAAAAAAATTACTCACTAAAAAGACAATGATGCTTACTAAGCTAGAAGGCAGCAGGAAAAGAGGAAGACCACAGTCCAGGCTGATATACTTAATCAAGGAAGCAATAGCTCTCAGTCTGCAGGATTTGAGCAGTCCTGTTTCTGACAGGGTGAATTGGAAGTTGCTCATTCACATGGTTGTCAAAAGTTGAAGTTGACTTGATAGCAATTAACAATGACTAAAAATCTATGTGAGGGGAAAAAACCCCTCCAGTTTGGAAGGCAACTTGAAAAGGACAAAAAGAGTTATTTTGAAGGTGCCATGAACAAATGTGCTTCCCTAAAGTCAGCAATGACAACCACTCTGCCATTCTCTCTAAATTCCATGGTCAGGACCTGGACTAATGTCTTGATCATCAAGTTAATTAATAATTGCTCAATTAAACAGATTTTCTTAATGGTGCTTATGCTAGTGAATTAATTGTCCAGTTCCTGACATTTAACATTACCAAATTCATCTTCAGACCAAGTGTACCAAGGTCTGTTCATGCTGCTGCACAAATCCATTTTCACCTAACCTAAGTTGTTGGTGCTCCTGTATCCTGTCTCAGAGACAGCATGCCACATACAGATGAAATCATGGTCTTGAATGAGTTGCAGATAACTTGCATTTTCTCCATTGAGTCCACATAGCCGTCCCAGCTGCACTGTATCCTGCTGAAGTCTGCCTGCATACACAGCTAATTAACTTAGAAACCAGTTGCCTGGCTGAAGGACCCTTAACGTAGTCCTAGGTCTCGCTGTATCGTTAATGACTTATTTGTTTATGCCAAGAGGTTTGGAAAACATTCTATTTTCTCTTCATTCTGCATAATGGGTGTTTAGGGAATGTATCTCAGTCCATTAGCATTTCCACATAATTAATGTAAGATTTTATTTAAGATATCTAAGTACTATTATGCATCTCATGCTACCATAATATGCAATAGCTTTTCTGGGTACTCTGTTGAGTTCAGTAATATAGCTTCAATTATCCAAATAGCCTTCTCCTTAAAAGAAGAAGAAGGAGGAAGAGGAGGCAGCTATCAGTAAAGGGCTTGCAAAATATTTTTGTCTAGAATTGCCATCCTTAATGGATCAGTGAGGACAGGTCTGCTCTACTAAGGTGATACTAAACTAAGCTGCTGACTATGTAGATGTTTTCCACTGTAGACAGATCTATGCTGGTTGAAATTCCTTTGGGAGGGTGCCACTAGATGCTGCTTCCATCTTGTTCCAACCATACTGGGTCCTGTCTTATCCCATATCTGCACTGACTCCTTTGGTTCTAGATAAAAGCACTTGCACAGTACCTTAAATGGTATATGGCAACAGCATGATAGACATTGCAAACCACCGTAAATGCAGGATTTTTGTGGTAATCATGTATAGCGCATCTGTGGTCCAGAGCTGGAATACCCAGTGGCATCACTAAGGGGTTGTGTGGGGTTCAGAAACTTCAAAGAGAGGACAGTTGTGCATTCCCATACTTGTGACCTTATTATTGTGACAGGGATTCTTGGCAGATAGCTTCTCTGTTATATCCAAGAAAAATTAGTTATATCATGATAAAATATATGGGCAGATAATTGGAGGAGGCAAAAGAGTGTTCTTAAAAAATGGTAAAAAGTAACAGTCACAAATGCTTGTACCTAAATGGCCATTTTTGAAAAGTCTTTAAAATGTTCATAGACTGAATTGCACATTCTTGACTTCAATAAGGCAAAAGCTTGGAACAGGGTAAAGTGTAGATTCACAATGTATTGATGAAATGTTTTTCAAGCTGTCTGCTTCCATCTACACTATGGTAGAAGACTGCATTATGATACTAGTACTATTGGAAGTTGAAGCTCTCTGTCAGTTCATAAAAGTGGACCGAAAAATTGGGAAGTCGCTATAGCACATCAGCCAGATTGGTTCATCTATTCTAGACTGTTTAGTTTAGGATCTTCTCAGAAGTAGTTTATAAGAGGTTTATCTGAGACATTCCTTCTTCACTGTGGACCTTCCTTCTGTATTGGAAAGAAATCTGTCCCCTTTTGCAGAGCTTCCCAATTCAATGCTTCCTACTAAAATTATACTCCCCCAAACTGGGCCTTTCCATTTGCACCAAACATATTTCGCACTCCACAATTACTTTATATTTACATGTTCATTCTTTTTTTTTCTTCCACAATTAACGATCCCAACTCATCGTCATTCATCATCTATAGAAACCTTTCCTGAGTTGCCTTTTTGAACCAGTTTAGTCTTAAAAGCCACATCTCACTGCCGCTGCTTCTACCACTGCTGTTTTGAAAGACAATTGATTTTTGAATGGCTGAAGGGGAGCCGCCATGGTGTTTTTGGAGTGACTTCCCCTCCCCGCTTGTCTCCTTTTTTTCCTTTTCTTTTTCTTTCTTTCTTTTTTCTTTTTCTTTTTTCTTTTGGTCTTGTTTCGATTTGTCTCTGTGCACAGTCAAAAGGTCAGCTTGAAAGATCGTGTCTTCTCCAGCCCCCGAGGTGCAGCTACGAAAGGTAAAGGTTCTCCTCAGGCTCCGGGTGTCCGGCGATCCCCCAGTGCAGACCAGAGCATTGAAGACAGTCCAAGTAAAGTTCCTAAAAGCTGGAGCTTTGGAGACCGAAGCCGAGCCCGGCAAGCTTTCCGAATCAAAGGAGCTTCATCCCGTCAAAATTCAGAAGGTGAGGGAGCTTCAGGGTTTGGGTAGAGGAGGTTTGGTGCAAGAACTCTGCTGGACTTATCAGAAATTGCTTCAGTTGGAGACCCTGATTGTGACATACAGGAATATACAGTCAGCCCTCCATATCGACTGATGCTGTATCCACAGATCCCACTGTCCATCACTTGAAATTAATTGCCCCCTGCAAAACAAACAAACAAACAAACAAAACAAAAAACAAATCTTGATTTTGCCACCTTTTAAAATAAGGGACACCATTTTGCTGTGACATTGCATATAATGGGACTTGAACATCCATGGATTTTGGTATCCACCGAACCAAAGCCCAATGGAGACTAAGGGCCCACTGTAATTCTTCATGGGAGCAAGAACAAATCATTCAAACCATTTTCTTTTTTCTGTGCTAGAGTCCTAGAGAACTGTGCAGTTTTTGAGTAGTATTTGCAGTTCAGGACTTACTCTGCACAAAAGAGGTTGATTGGGATTATTATTATTGGCAGAAAATTGATTTGCTGCAGAAGAAATTTATTTTTGTACAATTTTTTTTTTAAATTTTCGCACAGGTAGCAATTTTTGTACACATACAAAGCCCCCACATTTTTGCTCATACTACTACTACTACTACTAATACTTTATTTTTAATCCACCTCTTCATCCAGCATGCTGCCCCAAACCACCACTACCATCATGTATTTGACCACAGATGTGTTTTGTGCAGAGGAAGTCCTAATTGGCTTTTCTTGCCTTCCCTCTAAGCTTGCTTACAACTTCATTTACCAACCTTTTACTTACTGAACACTGTAGTTTGACACATGGCTTTCAAAAACTCTAACAATGGATTGTGACTATATATATAACTTAAGTTCAGTTGTTAATTCTAACCAAAGTAATCCAATTGAATTGGCAGAATTCACCTAAATACTGACATAACAAATTCTCATTGATTCAGTGGGTCTACTCTAATTGGGATAAAATTTGGGCAGCAAGCAATCAGATTTTCAAAGAGTGAGAACAAACATAGCAGCTTTATATTGAATAAAATGAAGGCAGACATTAAATGTCAGTGTAAAATCATAATACAATATGGGACCAAACAAACTTCACTAATTTTCTGAAGACCACAATTTGACAGTTTGGCATTGTTTCACTAGAAATGTTAAGAATATTTGCCTGTTTTTCAGTACTCTACCAAGGAAAGGTTTTCTTATGCTGGGAAATAATTCCAGTGGAACAGACTGTTTCAGAGGGTGGTGGATTCTTCATTTTAAATGTTTTAAGCAGAGGTTAATCAATCAATTAATTAAAATGTTTATATCTCACCCTATATCTGAAGATCATGTTGGCTGGATGGCGATTTCAAGGATATTTTAGCTGTGGATTTCTGCATTTCCATCTAGTTGGATTAGATTGCCCTTCCAACATTGATACTATGGTTCTGTGATTCTGCTTACCTTTTTGTATTTCCTGCATGTTGTCCTGGAAATCATGTGCACCTTTTTTTCTACATCAATGAGGTTAATTAGTTGTGCTTTTGTTTTTTCTGTTTTCTTTCCTTTTGTTTTTTATCTCAGATGCAGGCCTCCCTGGAGAAGATATGGCAGATCCTGACAACAAGAGCTGCAACTGTGAATTTGTGACAGAAGATCTGACACCAGGCCTTAAACTCAGCATCAGGGCAGTGTGGTAAGAATGTGTATTGGGTTTCATGTGTGGGCATGTATTTGTGTGGACATTTATTGGATTAATGGGTTATAATTCTATTTAGCTGTTCGTCTTTCTAGTCTTCCTTTGTAATTCCATTGTTCCTTTATGTGAATGCTGTTACATTCCTCCTATGATCCTTTCCTTCTTTGTATGCTGCAAAATACTAACATGCTGACTTCTTTGAAAACTACTATACTTGATGCAGAAGTTGTTGTGTGTTAGGATTGCTAGGTGAAATAAGGGACGAGGCTCCTGTCCCTTTAATCTTTGTGCAGAAGAAAGACATCTTCTAAAATTCCCTCTTCCATAGCAATTAAAAGGACAGGAGTGGTATACAACAAGAATTCTAAGGGGAAAGGCTATGGATCATTTGATGCAATACTTGAGGCAAAACTCAGTTTCCTTCCTGTTGATCATATTTACTTCATATTGTAAGACTGGGCAAACAGTTTTCCTGCAATTGATGCTATGGATGGGTTCCTTCTCCCACTTGCTCTAACATGCAGAACAAAAGGCTTGGAAACAGAGGAGCAACCTGTTTCCAGGTTCCTTCCTGCCTAACGTGGAAGCACTATGGGAATAAAGCCATTGGGAATGAAGGAATACTGACAAAATGGCATTGCTCTTCAGATGTATGGACTAAGAAGCCATTTTAAGGTAATATGTAGGATTACAGTATAGATATAAAGCAGGCTGTTTATGCAGGACCTTACAGCCATGCAACTGACTGTGCTATAGGTGCCAACAACTTGAGCTCACTCATTGTGCAAGAGGCGTTTAGCTTCTTACCCACAAAGTCAAAAACATGAGAGAGGTTTGTCTACACTTTATGCTTGTGGCATGATTGGATGCACAAGGAACCACTGTTAAACAAACACTGACAAAACACAACTCCTTATTTTTACATTAGCATAGTACCCCAAGAGAATCTTAGCCTGAGTCATAAACATTAATCCTATTGTTGTAGGGCTTTCGATGAGTGTTTCCTCCACATCCTTTGCTTTTGTCCCTTTCTCTGTGGCTCCTCCACTAGGAAATGCACTTTAAGACCATTACATTGCCTATCTGAGCAAGTGGGAGAATCAATCCATCCTTGTCTAATCCCAGAGAAACCCAGTCTTGCTTTTTGCAAAATGAGGTCAGAAGTATGAATTGGACAACTTCAAACACTATGCCAAAAGAGACTATGCAGCTGTGTAACATTAACATTATTTCTTGTGTGTGCACAATGCAAAGGAGCCATGATTTGCCCTTGCGACTGCATCCGCTTTTGAAACAGTGGACTGTGTATCTGCATGGGACAGAAATGAATATATGAAGGGGCTGGGGATGAACGCAGAGAGAAAATGATGGGAGCAAGAAAACATCCAAACTGTTTCAGGTTCCCACTTGTCACTCTTGTGTTTTCTACTTTAGTGTCATGAGATTTCTGGTTTCAAAAAGGAAGTTCAAGGAGAGCCTACGGCCCTATGATGTAATGGATGTCATTGAACAGTACTCAGCAGGACATTTGGATATGCTTTCCAGGATCAAAAACCTTCAGTCCAGGCAAGTGCTTCCCCTCTTTCAACCTTCTGTGTTTTTCTGCCCCTTGGGAAAGTATTATTATGACTCATGCGCAGCCTAATTGACAGTCACCACCTGACTTTTTCTTGCGCCCCTGTGGGTTTTGTAAGGATTTGTTGGCATCTGGATTGAAAGCACAAGGTTTTAAAAATATTATTATTATATGGTATGAAGTTCAGATTAATTCTTAATTCCTCTCAGGGGGTATGGCAGGCAGTGAACATCTTACTCACCATGCCTTGACCCTGGAAAATTCCCCTTCTTGGAATGTAACTCTCAGAATTCCCCATCCAGTATGGTAACTGACTGTCCTGGCTGCTGGGTTCTGAGAGATATAGTCCAAAACCTATGTTCCTAAACCCTGTTTCTTCTATATATGCTTGATTGTTTTCAAGATGGTAACCATACAAGAGGGGAATAAAAGTTGCATGCTCTGGTTTATCTTTTGATGATCTCAATAATAAAGTGTAAAGACATCCCTAAAAAGGCACCATTTTCACTGGAAGTGCTGCTTAAATAATTTGGGAGAAAAATTTGAAAGTTGTATGAATGATAAAAGGACAGAGAAGATAAATTTTTAAAATTAAGCCCTCTCCAGTGGCATTTTTGTTTCCTGTTAAGAAAACTTGAATTCAGACTTTGACTTTGAAAACAAGGGTTTTTTTGGGCTCCTGATTTAAAAATGTTACTGATTTGGGTCAGCATAGGATGTCTTCAGGTGATCAATATTTTTATAGCAAAGATAATGAGCCCTACAGGCCCTTCTGTTTGCAATAAGAATATTTGAAAGCAATTGAGTCTTTATCCTTCTTCCCTGGCAGACTAAAATGCTCTCCCAGGCGTAAAAAGAAACTGCTTTTCAGTTAATGCAGATTCCAGGAATTGCTTCTGCAAAATTTATTGCAAACAGGTGGGAATTATAACAGAGACTTCTCACATCAGAGACTACAGTAATATGGAAGAGATGCTGTATCCAGTAAATATGGCCCAAGTATCTGCTGTTTTAGCTGTTAGTATACTGCAATATACTTACCAATTTACTAATCAGGAAATATGGGTAAACAAACTTAGCCAATAGTTTGCTTCATCCCACCAAGCATTGAAAACTATGGGCAAGGGCACTGAATGAAAAATGCAGGGAAGCATTAGAGGGGCAAATTCTCCTCAGTGTTTGACTGGAAAAATGCATTGTATGGTAAGTTGTCCCACGAAAAACTATTGTCTGTTTTCATCTAGTATAGATGAGGCTTACTCTTTTAACAGCACATTGGGTTTTAAATGAAAATCAACGTGATCAGGAAGGAGTGCTGTAGCACTTTAAAAGTTACCATTTTTAGGCTGAAAAATTATCCTCACTATGCTTTTCTATTAAGGAAAAAAAAGATATATTCAAGGTGATTAGTTTTTTATTTTATTTTATTTTAAAGAATTTTGGGCTAAAATGCTTGGAAGAGAGAAGGTTTAGTACCTTCTCTCGTGTCGTCTTTCTCTCCTGAGAATGAGAGCTTGACTAAATGATACATTTTCCAGTCTTTCTTTATTAATGTGATAGAAAGGAACACTGAGTTTCATGTAAATTGTAGTTTGAACTTGTGCTTGATTAACAGTATTCTTTTAATTTCAGCTGTCAGAAGAAATGATCTAAATTTTAGGGGGTGTTCATATGCACTTCCTCCTTCACCATTCATGATACCTGTTGCTGCTTTTGTGAAGTGTACCATAACATTGTTTTATGATCTACCTTGTTTCTGTCTCCTGTCCCATCCCATCCATGGATGTGTTTGCCTCCTTCAAAGCTTTTGTGTTCCCAAACCAGCTGAGAATGTGTTCCATATATTGTGACGTAAGAAGTCTACATTTCAAATGGAATATTCTCATAAATGTTCCAGCTTGTGTAGCATGTGTTGCCTATTCATTGCAGAGAAGCTGCCCTTTTGAATAGAAGGGCTATTCCATTATTGCTAAAACTTCTGCAATCTTTCAATTAATTAATAAAATTTAGCATGCTCCCAAATGATCAAGTTATATGATAATTGCCTTCCATTCTGGATGGAATTTTCAATGTCCTCCTCTTTCTCTCAGTATTTTAATATTCTTTTCAGTAGTCATTTCTATCTCTGCAGCTTTCCAACCAACTTTTTCCTCCAACATGTTGCTTCATTATGCATTTTGCTGGTGTCTTTTTTCTTCTCATTTATTTTTGCCAGGATAGATATGATTGTGGGTCCCCCGCCCCCTTCAACTCCCCGGCATAAGAAGTATGCAACTAAAGGATCCTCACCCCAATACTCGCCTAGGTTAGGATTTGCCAAAATGCCTCTTTCTTCTGAAACTTTTCATTTGCTTTCTGTCAAACCCCTTTCATGCCACGTTAAATGACAGCATTTGTCACATGCTGCTGACGCATATTGCACCGAATGGCTTGCTCTCCTGGATGTGCTTAAATATTTACTTTTAGAGACACCAAAGGTGGATCTTCACAGCAGTGCAAACTTGGAAATGGCCATAGGACACTTATCCAGTCATTCATTTTCCTTTGATAGAACCATTCAGAATCTCTCAACCTTTATACTTGGAATGGTAAAATTCATGGCATTGTAATGGTGAAAGTTCAGAGTCCATGGTAAAGCCCTTAAAACAATGAGAGCCTCTTTCTAAAGGAGAGAATAAATGTTTGCCCAGATGCATTTGTAATGATACTAAAATACTTGTGGTAGGTTTTTAACTAACCAAAGTCCAAAAGCTTATAATGCAGAAAGATGCAAAGAGCTCTAAACATATACAGATCCACAGAGCTCATTCTCTTCTATGTTTTCTGTCCTAAAAGAGAAAACACACTTCACAGGGACTTTTTGAGCATGGCTGTTATGGTTTTTGCACCATTTCCCTAAGGCAGTTCTATTTTTTTCCTGTACTTTAGGATAGAACAGTGCTTTTCTTTTAGATCTGAGTGTTTATGAAAGGTTCTCCTGAAAGAAGGCTTCTCATAGCAGACAGTCTTCCCTGGAAGAGAACCTGTCCATCAATTCCAGGCACTCCTCACAACAAGAGTCATCAGTATTTTTGGGTTGGTGAGTACTTTTCAGGGATGTAGTTCTTTACTAAGTTTCTTCTTGAACAAAGCAACAAGTTTTTTAGCAATTGCCTTCCCAATGCAAGAGTCTTTCAAAACTGCATAGTTTTTGAAGACCGTTCACAATTTGGGATTCATTCTGCGCAGTAATCACATGTGGTTGTTATGCACAGAAAGTTGCATTTTCTGCGCAGGAATCAGCATTTTTTGCACACTTGGAACTTGAGAAACTGGTGTGGGTGCTCTCACAAAATAGATGCTAGGAGGGGAGGTCTTTCCATTCATAAAAATATTGCCATGGTTGGTGTAGCCAGTCACAAACACTCATTTCCCAAAAGGGAGACAGTTAAAGCTAATAGGTAATTTCCCCAAGATCCTGAGTTCAAGAGGTCTAGCTGGGGTCTATGTGCCATACAACAATCCACTTTTCTGTGCCCATAGTTTCTACTGTTGTTATCAAAAACTGAAGAGCATAGAAAACTTAATCAAAATGGACACCAGAGAAGAAGGCAGGGATGGGATCTGAGCTCCAGATGCCAAATTGTATACTTGCCTGCATGAAGAACAAATTATACCCATTTTACAAACAGCTAGGTGATGATGCCCACTGAAGCAGACACAGAAATGAAACATGCATGCACATCAAACTAGTACACTCACTGGCAAACACACAGAGTGCAGACGACATAATCTCCTTACTTAACTCTATTCCCACTAGTTCTCCAAAAACGTTCCATATCATTCTCTAGCTTACCTTTTTCTTTTTTCTGTGCAGCTGGATGTGCTTCTACATAGGGTACTGGACTGCATCCACTCACCATTTTTATTTCCTAAGGATGTCTACAACACTCATGTGGCATCTACAGACCTTATTGGAAGGAAATAAATATGGCACCAAGGGCTGGTGCTTCATTTTGCTTCATGCCAGTGTCCCAGTGATTTTCTTATAGACTCTCATGAGGCAGGGAGTTTGGCTGGCACATGAGTTCTCATGGACATCTGATCCCTATAATTTGGAATTTTTGGGAAATGTCAAGATGGACTCTAGGGTATGTTCCCATTTCACTTGGGGTAACCATGAGTATTCCTGACTAGTATCTTTCAATAAATACAATTCATTAAACATATTTCATTCTCATAGCAAGCACACAGAAATTTCTTGACAGCTTTACTTAGTTTGAACAAAGTAAAATTTAAAACCATTGTAGACAGGTGGCATAAACTAGTGGAAAACAAGAGCAACTTGGTATACCAGTAGAAAGGAGTCCACAGTTATATCAAATTGCTCTTGTTTATACCACTAGTTAATAATAGCATCTAGTTTTCACTGGATGTAGACTTCAATAATCTTAAACAAAGGTAATTATAATTGGTACAATCAAGATCTTGTAAACTTCAATCACTGCAATGCAAGTTAAGGACATTTTGTAACTCAAACGATGGCTTTAGGCTGTTTAGCAACAAAGGCACCCCAAAACTGATTTAATATTAGGTAATCAAGATGGCACATCAGAAGAGTCAGATAGATGGTTTCAGCAATAGGAAATAGATAAGTGCTTTTGCATGCTTAAATTGTGGAAAGGGACGTGAGATTTTTGAAAAGTGAAGAATCCAGATATCTACATCACCCTTCAGTTTATCAAATATTGAATACTCACCACATAGTGTTTGTGATCAGGTACCCCTTATATTGGATGATATATTAACTCCGATTATAATCTCAGTGTGAGGAAAACATGGAACAAGATTGTTTCAGTGGATAACACATTCCCCCAACATAAAATATTTTTGTGAAGACAATTGTGTCTGTGATTGTTCACACATTACAGTTTCAACTGTATGCCTTAACAGTTAAACACACAATTTAAACAATATAATTTGTGAATGACCCCTCTTCCAAAGTCTGTCACTGAACCCATAACTTTGTCAACATTTCATTTCAGACCACAGTTCCATTGGATTGATGGGCCAAACAATAAAGTGCAAGAATGCCTTGGACATAAGTTCTCTACAAGTCTTTTATTATACCAGCAGGTTCTGTTTGGAAAGCCAGAAAATTAAGAGCTGACTCTTTTTCTCACTTCATGAACTGCAGCAAAATATCCATTTAAATAAAATAGCAAGGAGCCTTGCACTATGCAGCAAGCAATCATGTGTTGTTTGCCATGTGGATCTGGCCATTTCTGCCACATCATTGCATACCAACAAAAATAAATGTTTGTGGTGCAGTATGAATCACTTAATCCTTATGGTATGCCATAGCACATGAGTATCATACTGTGCAGAACATTCCCTTTGTAGAAACTGCTCAAGCAGAGGCATACGTGCACAAGATGTCCATCCAAATGGGAGGAAAATGAAATAAATTAATTTAAAATAGCAAACTGGGAATTATGAGTGCAGATAGTGTGTTTAGGTTTTTGGAAAAACCGTTGCATCCAGGTAGCGATTACTAGCTGTACAATGACTTCCATGGGTGATTTTTGCTTCCAGATTTTTAGATACTGAGGAGTGGTTGAACAGTAAACAGTACCTCCACCAAATAGTAAATGCTTTTTGAGACAAGGTGGTTTCAATAGCATATTTGGATCAGCAATTGATTTCCTATTCTAAGAAGAAGTTAAAGATCACATTGGACATGCCCGTAAAATAGCTGTTAGAACAGCCCAACTCAAACTGGTGGTCCATGGACCAGTGCTGATCCACAAACCATTGACTGTCAATCTGGTGAGTTTCCAGGAAAGAAAGAAATAGCTGTAGCCAATGGACACAATCATGGTGTTGGTCAATGGTGTGTGTGTGGGGTGGGGGTGAGGAATGACTTGCAGTCTACACATCGATAGTTAAAGAAGCATACCTTTAGAGGATTAGAAAGAGGATTAGCTCAGGCATAGTGTAACTCTTGTAGTATTATTAGCCACAATCCAACTCCGTTGTGCTGAAGCAATTCTGCTGCCTTTATGGCTTTCCTTATGAAGTAGTTGGTAGCAGATTGAAGATCTTCTGGAATTTTGCAGCCAATAACATTTTAATTTATAATTAAGAAATCTATACTGTATGTTAATGAGAATATAGTTTATAAATGACCAAGTGATAGAGAGAAGCAGCATTTAAAAAAAAGGCCTTCCATGAATTCCAGTGATTGCAAAGTGGGTTTGGTTCAGTTTGATAGCACATCTTGATTCTAAGGCTAAGGAAAGACAATGCTCCAACCTTATTCATTCTAATTTTAAAAAGTATGGCACCAACCTTCCCCTTTCAGTAAACAAGGAACTAGAGGAGCTTAAAGCTGAACGATATGTTCAGAAATATCACATAGTGCAGAAATCTTGGGACAGCACAGCTTCAGAATCCAGATGGATGATCATCTCATTTGCTCCCCTATATTTAAGAAAAAGCCCTTCCTATGGCAGGTATTGGACTAAGATTTAGGAGATGTGGCTTTAAAATCTTTGGCTGACACTGTTGCGTAAACTAAACTGTTCCAGAATTTTTTCTGTTCAGTAGCCTAAGGGAACCATGCCTCCTGCAAAGCAGACAGGATAAAAAAGATAGCGGTAAAGTTTTGATACATCTTTCCTTGGTGTACTGTAACCCCACTTGCATGCATCTTTGTGAAGGACCAGAAAGAATGGCAACCTACTCAGTTCCAAAGAATCCTGGAAGGGCAGCACCATCCCATCCCCAGCCAGGTCAGCCGTTCTTTTGCTTCATTAACTGAGGTTGAGAAGGCAAGATCCAGCATGCTGCCAGGATAGAAGGCAGCTCCTGTGGCCCTACTCTTTTGCCAGCATCAAACCAGAGTTAACCCTGGGACCTGGTGCTTCACTCTGCTAAACAGAACAATCAAAAACAACTGTTGTGCTAGATATTCTTGACAAATATTTTAAATCAGTATGTGAGAATAAGTAACCATTTGTATGACCTGGAGGAAGGGGTTTGGCCCTAATGCACCTCTACTGCTCAAAAGATAATTCAATATTTTTAAAAAAGAAATCATGCCCCCCCCTTTCTTGACCTATTTGAGAAATTTGGATCTTTATTTTCTGCTTTTGACCAGAAGGTGAACGATGGGCACATCTCTTTGCATGATTCTCTGAGCATGGAGCAAAATGAAGCATGTGCAAAAATTGCACTATTGGCCAAGTTGTTAATTTTTTAAAGATACGTTCCATCCAACGTTTCAGTGAAAACAGATTAGGATATCAGATATAATTGCTTTGTTGATAGTTGTGTATCAATAGATAATAAATGTGTATCAGATGTGATTTCTAATGAAGCTGTGTGACTTAAGCTACATTTATCACCAGTTGTGCAGGTGCACCTAAACTTATGCAAAAATAATTTGAACTTCTGTTTAGCACACCAAAAGTTAAGCCTCAACTCAAATTGTTTACTAAGCAAAATTGTCCCTCCACCTACATCTTAGAGATATCAAATAATAATAATAATAATTTCTATTCCGCCCCTCTGAACAAGCAATCGGGGTGGAGTTTTAATGTTTTAAGTTCAAATGGAGTATGTCACTAAATGCCAACTGCTTGCAGGAGTGATAAAGGAAAGAGAGAGAGAAAACCTACAGAATGAATGCAAGAAAGATTGTATATTGAGGAATATTAAGATCTGACCTAATAGATGCTAGGAAATCTAACATTTTTGGAACATTAATAATAGTTGTAAGACTTATTGAAAAGATTCTGTCCTCATTTGCCCACCTCTGGGATAATGGACACACCTGGGGATAAATATCTATATTTTCCTTTCATAGACATTACACAAAAAGCAACCCAGTTTTGTGTTAAATGAAATTCAACAGGAGCCATGATTAGTCCCAGTTCCCTAATGGGTTCTTTTCTATTTTGACATATTATAAATATGCATTTGTCACTTTCACACTTCATATTTTTAGATGTACACTAACACATCTTTGGTTCAAAGTTATACATATATATATTAAACGTGTAAATTAACCTTTTATATTTTCTTAATGTTCCAGTGTAGAACTGCTTTTACACTTTCTTCCTTGACTTGCTTTAGTAATCATTCCAAATCTTTGATATTTTCTTCTAGTAGTATGGTGTCATTTGCATATCTTAAATGGTTGATACTTCTTCCTCCAATTTTCAAGCTTCCTTCCTCTGAGTCTAATCCTTCTTTACATATGATGCGTTAATGGATAGAATCAATCAAGGAAGCCACAGCTCTGAGTCTGCAAGACCTGAGCAGGACCATTGAAGATAGGGGGACTTGGAGGCCTCTCGTTCATAGGGTTGCCATGAGATGAAGTTGACTTGGTGGCTGTTAACAACAACAAAATGAGCCACTTCCATCATTAAAACAAACATACATTTTACAGAGAGAAGCAGAGAAGGTATTGACCCTTTATTTCTGCATTTTTATATCAAAGAGATGCATTTCTAGAAAAAGAATCAACTGCACTGCATACCTGATCACATATTTTTTCCATAGTACTAAATCCAAGATCGCATTTGATTTAGGGATCTGTTGAAAATGTGGCTGCTTCTAAACATCTGCTCTAAGAGTCATATGCTCCATTTAAAACTGGTCATTCCTTTCTTCAAACAGAGAAAAATTATGGATCTTCAATGCTGTTTAGGTGCATGCTGTATTGTCCTTTCCGTTGATTAGGAAAGGAATTCTGGCAGAGGTTTCCTCAGAAGAAGATCTGTGACCCACTCACCAACTTCAGCATAAAAATAAGTATATGTTCCAGTCAGCACCCAAAATTCAGTGACTGTTGACATTTACAAGGGAATGCTGGCAATCCTTATTCATCTGGTGGATGTCTTACAATACAGAACTACCTTTATCATGAGTCCTCTCAGTATTCATGAATGACACCATAATTTTGAGCTCTCACCAGATTCATGTAGGATTGTCATGATCCAAAGTTAATGCAGCTTACTGGGCCTCTTTCTTGTGATGTAAAAGCTGATGCTCAGATGCTTAGGATATTTCTCTCCCACAAAAAAGCCAATTATATAATACATGATGAAATAGGGTTTAAAAAAACAAAACAAAACCACCAACCCAGTAAGATGTATTAATCAAAATGTTATTCCCTTACACTTGTTTACAGTCTCTGTATTCTGAACACTCACTGCAATATAGATAAAAAGAAAACTATCCTTCCTTCTGCCATATTGAGGCAATTTAAGTGGCTGTGTTGTTGGAAATGGCCTTATGTCTTGCCCCTTTCCTTTGTTTTGTTATGATGTGTAATGGAGATTTTGCAAAGTGCTTTGTAATGTTTCATCTTATTGGTCTCCCCCCCCCCATTGTCTGCATTCGAACTCATAACTCTCATCCATCTCCTTGTGCATGGGAACTGTTGCCTACACTGCAGAACTGCATAAGCAGCATTGTTTGAGTTCCACTCCAAACAACTAACTTGGTGTCAGAAAAATTAATGTTTTTTGCTTTTTGTTATGATTGTGGATTTGGTCAATAGATCACCTGTGCACTTCTGGCATATTATGCAAAGGTAAAATTGTCCAGGATTAATTAATACTTTAGCGTGAAGGCAGATGGGCAGCTTTTAGTATATTGTGTGTTTCCTCAAATCTTCCATAAATGAAAAACTGTTGAGAGGCAGAGCTGATTATGATTGGTAAGACATGTTTCCACTTGATCAAAGTGAAGCATTAGAACAATAAAATATGTTGTATTGAGCAAAATATGGTTGTGCTTATATAAACCTAAGCTATATCTGTAAATTTTTAATTTTAATTTCACAATCAAAATCTACTATCCTCCAAAGAATCGTGCTCCCATGCCAACTCCCATCCAAACAATATACAAAATGAGACTTGTTTGGTTTCAGCAAAGGGAACTAGGTTGTTTTATGAAACTGTTCTCTGTGTAATTAACTACAAGTGGAACATTTTATTAAAGGCTTTGATTATTCTTCTTAGTTTGCCATCTTTTCATCAAGTTCTGATATTGGCATTTACTCACTTAATGTCCCAAAATTGCTTTATGGTTTTCTGAGGCCTGGTTTTACAAGCCACAGGTTCCCATGGGAGAAACTACTTTCTGTGCTTCAGCGATCAAAACCAATTAGTGAGGTGAGGCTGGTTATATTGTAAAGGCTTATTGGTAATAATCTCATGAGCCTCTCTCATCTATGAGTGGTGTAGAATCTTAATCTACAAATACAAATATTGAATACTTTTGCACTTATTTTTAACTC
Organism: Urosaurus nigricauda; assembly: GCA_034509955.1. Lineage (NCBI taxonomy): Eukaryota > Metazoa > Chordata > Lepidosauria > Squamata > Phrynosomatidae > Urosaurus > Urosaurus nigricauda. The sequence goes on from JAOEGL010000004.1 coordinate 8,756,591, forward strand.
TCATGGTATAGAGCCAAAGAAGGTCCATGTGAAAACTAAGAATTGCTAACAAAGAATTCTGCAGCCATTGCTGCATCACTAGGTTAATTACTTTGTGGGTGAATGGAACATTTAAATCATTAAATCATTTATTATAATATTTCTTGTGTAATTTTCTCTTTCTCTGTGTCATCTATGATATAGACTCCAGTTAGTGAGTCTCACCCATTTTGTGTTTGAGGTCTCTTTTCTTAAAGGATAGAAACAAACAAGAACAAGTTGCAGAGGGGAAGAGTTAACCTATGTGTCTTGTATCATACTTAACAGAGGAGGAATTCTGAGAGATACAAATTTTCTCATTTTGGAATTGCAACCTTCACAAGGGCCATCCATTCTAACCCCCTGCTATGCAGAAACTCACAATCAAAACCTCCCTGACAGATGGCCATCCAGTCTCTGTTTAAAAACCTCCAAAGGAGACTCCACCATTCTCTGAGGGAGTATCTTCCACTGTTGAACAGCTCTTACTGTCAGGAACTTCTTCCTAATGTTGAGCTGGAATGTATTTTCCTGTATGTCAGACTCCCTCTTATGTATGACTGTTAAAAGGTTCTGACATCTTGCTTTGTAGTCTAGCGCCGCAAATTAAAGACAGATTCCATGTTTCCATGTAGAAAATATAACTGAATCTTGAATCTGGGAAAAAAAAGATGTTTACTATTTTCGACAGAAATAGAAGTTCCAGTTTTAAGATAAGGAAATCCCCATTTGCATTTATCAATTTATTATAGAATGAACAAGCACAATTTTGACATGGACAGGTGTCCTGTCAAGAAAAGTTGAACAATGGAGGGGGCCTATGAATAAAATCTGAATGCAAAGATTGAGAAATGCAAGTTTTCTGAAAGCTAGAATGAAACTGTGGGAAGTTCATGGTGTGTACACCGAAAAAACTAAACTCTGTTTTTGTTATTGTTAATATTAGTTTTACAGGTAGTGGTAATCCGAGTGGTAGCAGCAGAAGTACCAGTGGGGGGTTTTTTTCAGTTGTGGCCTTCAAAAATTTCATATTTATATATTTTTAAATTGCTTGTTTCAGTTCTGTAACATGCAAAGTAGGATTGCAGGATTCTTAGGAGCTTTTAGGTTTAAATGTTCAGAAAAATTATTTTGATTATTTGTGTAGACAAATTGATTCTTAAGCAGTTTGGCTTCATTTGGGAATTAACAAGCTTGATGTCATGTGCTCCCAAAGGGACAAGTTTACTATGCATAATGTGCCAGATCATATCTCTAGAAACAGAACCAATGAATTTTGAACCAATATACCACTTACAGAAATAGAGAGGTGCATTTGCATTTAAGTATATTTAGCTACAGTTCCTTCTTCTATTTGTGTCGATAGTTGTACGATACATTCCAGCTGAAGGAAAGACATTTACTTTGTCCTGCAGAGAAGTAAGAATAGAACAAGACTTCTGAGCCATTGATTATAGCTCATTAATGTCATGGCTTTTTCTGGGGTGGGGTTTGTGCTCCTGGTAGAGTTGACCAGATTGTTGGGCGAGGGCCATCCATGACAGATAAGGACCGAACTAAAGGCCCAGCTGAAGGAGAACTTCAGGAAGATCCAAGTATGATGGGCAGACTTGGCAAGGTAGAGAAACAGGTATGTTTGAAAGTTTTTCAATAATAACATGCAGCTTCTTTCTTTATGACTCTTGAAAAGGGGAAATGGGGCAGAAGGGAATAAGAAAATTCAAGAACTGCCTCAGATTTAATGTCCTCTGAGAGAGATGGCTCTAGAAGAGTGGACTTCACTGGTAGTCAGTCCCAGCAGAACCAGATATCCCCCACTAGTGCAGACAGATTGAAGGTTGAAGCAGTATTGGGAAGAGTAAAGCTAAAGGACTACTGGTTTGTCCCACTTGCTTCTGTCTGCTTGGGGTGCATCTGACATAGATTTGAGTCTGTGGCCTGTTGTGGATGGGATTATATACTTTCTCAGATCAGGTCTGTAGTAGCAGAGTGTTTTGACCTGGAACTCCTGGTAGATGCACTGTGATGCCAGTGAAGTGGCATCCTTTCTCCAAAATCAGCTGCATATCTAACCACAGTCATTCACCAGGAAGCCCCTCCTTGCCACAGTCATTCATACTGCACTTGTCTCCAAACTGTACTACTGTGATGTGCTTCCATTTAAAAATCCTCTGAGACTGCAGCTTGAGCAAAATTCTGTGGTGCTGAATGGAGCCAAGCATCTTGAACACATTACACTTATTCTGTAGGAATTGCAGTGGCTGCCATTTTGCTTCTTGACTCATTTTCAAAGTCCCATTTTAAATTTTTAAAGTCCTTTAAGGTCTGAGTTGTATGTTATGATATGTGAGTTATTGTTTTTGTAATTTTTGTATGTATGTTTGTTTGTTTGTTTTGTAAATGGGAATTGTTAATAAATCTATTTTTTTAAAGTCCTAAACAGCTTGGGATAGGCAGTAGACCAATAGTTTTTTTCCCCCTGTTTGTTTCTCACTACTGCTGTTGTTATCACATGAGGTACTTCTTGAGATTCCCTGACTCCATAAAATATAGCAAATGGCTGACTGAAGCAGGACTTTTTTTCTGGATGGCCTCTATCTCGTGGATTGCTTTTCCTCTTCAGAAGCATCAGGCTCCTAACTCTGCTATTTTCTGTAGATGGTAAAAAATTCAAGCTTTTTTGAAAAAGCAGGCGGTTTTTTTAGGGGGAGAATGAAAATCTTGTTCTCTCTTTTTTTTTAAATGAAAACTCATGATCTTCAGCGTCACATTTTTTAGTTCTGCAAACCACACCTCTACTTTTCATGTTTTTTTGGAGATGGGTTACATATTTTCAAAATCTCCACTTGCAATTTGTGTGGCATTACAGAGCACTCCATAGCCCACCATTCCCTGTGGGTGGCTTGACCAGTCTATTTGTGCCCAGTGTCAGGTGCATGATTTACAGAGGTTTAAAGATTTAAAGAGGTTTTAATAAAACAATATTTCCTATGTATATTAATCATTTTCAGTGGGGCATTTCTAAGTTTCAATCTTAACTCAAGAGAACTATCCAAAATATGGAACCCTGTTCATACCATGAATTTGGCATGTTGGATAACTTGTTTAAGGTTTGGATGAAATAATTAGTGGGTGCAATGGCCTTTTACATGGAAACCAATAGTCACCACCATTGAATTTTTAATTTTAAAATGTTAAATTTAAAAAATATGTTTTCATCCTTCTGCAAAGCTCAGAATTCATGTAAGTTTGGGGAATGCTCCCTCTCCCTCCATCTCTCAGTGTGTGTGCATATGTGTGTAGGACTGTTGTGGGCAATAAAAGAAAGGTGAGGAAATGGCAGAATTGTGAGCAACATTCAACAAGTACAAGAAATCCAGACAGCATGTATTTAGGCTCCTTTTAAGCAGGAATGAACACATAAAAGTTAAACAAAAGAGAAAGGGTAAGAAAGTAGGTGAATATTTATTATTCCGATTCCAGAATCATTTTCATTTCCATCTTGATAGCAATAATTTAAGTCTCTTTGGGCCACAATTACATTTTAACCATGGCTAAAGTGGATTATTTTTTCATAGCTCACAGAATAATTTCTCTGCAAGGTAACTTTTTTAAAAAAAATGAAATGTGTGTGAGAGACAAAAGGTGAGGGAGAGGCAGATAGGCACCAAGATCTGAGAATTTGTGGGACATAATCCATTGAGATTTGCATGATATTTTCCAGGTACAGTCCATGGAGAAGAAACTGGACTTCCTAGTGAACATCTACATGCAAAGAATGGGGATCCCTCCAACAGAAACAGAAGCCTACTTTGGGTCCAAAGAACCAGATCCAGCACCACCTTATCACAGCCCAGAAGACAGCCGGGAGCATATTGACAAAAATGGGTGCATTATCAAGATCATTCGCTCCACGAGCTCAATGGGACAGAAGAATTTCTCTGCACCACCTGCCACAACGGTGCCAAACAACTCATGCCCCCCTTCCACTTCTTGGCAGCCATATCCACGGCAAAGCCATGGAGCTTCCCCAGTTGGTGAACCTGGTTCTTTGGTTAGAATCCCACCGCCACCTTCGCACGAGCGCTCTTCATCAGCCTATGGCGGTGGTCACAGGTCCAGCACTGAGTATGCCAAGAATGAAGACATTACTGCTAAACACCCTGAGAGTGCCCTGAGGGATAGTGACACCTCTATTTCTATCCCGTCAGTTGACCATGAGGAGCTGGAGCGTTCTTTCAGTGGATTTAGCATTTCCCAGTCCAAAGAAAATTTGGACGTCCTTAACAACGGTTGCTACACCGCTGTGGCCAAAATTAGACCCTACATTGCAGAAGGGGAATCAGACACAGATTCTGATCTCTGCACACCCTGTGGGCCTCCACCAAGGTCAGCAACAGGTGAGGGACCCTTCAGTGACATGGGATGGTCAACTCCTAGACAGTGAAGCAATGGGAAGTCACCTGGATACAATGTCAAGAACATGGGCCAGCCTTACTGTCCTCATAGTACACATCTTGAGGAGACTGTTCTTTGACCTGGAAGCTGTGGGTGTTCCATCACAGTTTGCTCTAGGGTTTGGGGAGCAGATGCTGTGTTCTCTACAGGGAGAGGGCACTGTAGCAAATAATTTGAAGCCTTGAAATGTTTGGAATTCTTTCTTACTATCTTTCTAAACTGACAGGTGAACCTATTATCATACACCAGGGTAGGTAAGCCCCAATTCTTGGTGATCTTTTAAGCTACAAGGGCACAGGTATCACTTAAGAGAGTGGACAAATAACTAGTGAGATTTTTTTTTCTTATAATAGGTTCTGTAATGGCACTAAGCTATCAGATCACATACAAAATATACTGGTATTACAAAAGAAACATGCCACTATTTATGCCTTGGGGGTGGGAGAAACCAATCTATAATGTGCATTGGCAAATGATGGTTTAATTATAGATACAGAGAAGTTAGTAGTAGAGACCCAGGCAGGGTTTTACAATGGGCGAGTTATATCCAAATAGCACACAGACGATGGAATAAAAGAATCTTGTTCTTGTAGTAGTGGGGATATGGCCACAGTTACAATAGGAGTACTTGAACTCAAAGAACAAAGAAGACTGTGGAAAGTAAGGCTGTTTTCATATGAAACACTCTTTTTTCTTATTTTTTAATTCACATCTGCAGGATGGCATCAAAGCATTTCTTGATCTGCATGCTCAGATGTTCAAATGGCTTTGCACTCTTTGGAATATTGTTATCTAATGCAGGAAAGAATGCACTCCTTGGGAAGATACCATGTGCCATGGTTAAAAGAAAAAGAAAGAAAAGGTGATAGGAAACCAAGAATGTTCATCTTCAAAACCACATCAGTTCACCAGAATAGGGTAATGCAGCACAAGCACTGGGTTATTCACCATTTATGTAGCCACATTTCTATGATCTATTCATAAAATGTAGAATGTCTGTTTACACACAACATGCTGTAATGACACATTTATGAGTTTATATAGAAGACAAGTTAAAAGAGATATTCTTAGCATCACTCATGGAAGGAGCCTAAAGGATAATACTGCCTTGCATCCACACCCAAACAAGAAACTTGGAATACATCAGGAAGATCAGGGGTCTTATGTTAGACCTCCAGTTCTGAAAAAGTTCACTTGAAATATATAGAGTCAGAGAATGAAGCTGGATTAGCAGTTGCTGGGCTGTGCAGCTGAAAGGTTAGCTCAGCACTTTGCAATGTGCCTGGATACTTTTGTACACACCATTATTTCTATGAACACTCTATCTTCCCTCCAGAGATCCCTGAGTCAGATAGATGTCCTTTGATTTCTCCACTATTTATGTTTTGATCTTGTGCCAAGTTCAGGGCTGCTTGCCTTGATTCTGTCTGGCTACTTAAAAAACAAAACAAAAACCAGTGTCTATGTGTCTAGAATTTGAACTGTGTTGCTTCTCTTTTTTCCTCCCTTCTTGCACCCATCTGTCCCTCTTTTCATTATTTTCAAAACCTGGTAATGTTCAAATCTGGAAAGAATGACTGGAGAAAAGTGTCCAAAGTCATTGAGGAGAATTCTTTTTCCACTTCTGATTAGGTGGCTCACATTTGCCCATGAGTTATCTTCCATCGTTTTAGCATAATTTCAGTGTGGTTCCAATTCCACTTTTCATGGAAAGGTGCAGGATCTTTTTATCCCAGATATACACAGTACTGATCACATTGTGAAAAGGTAACATGGATTTATCTGGCAACTTCCAACAGTCTTGCCATTGGTGTGTTTAGGTTGCCTTGTTGAGATTAAAAACAACAACTTTGATGCCTTCTGGCACATAGACATCATGCTACCAAGCTGCCCAGCTTTTTATAGAGGGGCTGGCTTCCAGGTGCTCGGGCAGCATGGTATCAATATGCTGCAAACCCCCAGAGTACCATAAAGCCAGATTTCAGCCATGTTGGGACAGAAAAGCTCACTTTTTGCCAGCCCCAAAAGAAGCAACTGTTTGCTGCTCATTTTTCAGCCGGCAAAAAGTGCAGTTATGGCGGCCCCAATATGGCTTTGGAAGGGGCAGCCTGTTTCACACCATACTTACCCCTTCATTCCCTCAGATTTGAGTACCCAAAAAGTACATTTAATGATCCATAAGGATCTTTATATAAAATCAAATCCAGAACCCTTTCTGTGGTCTTACGTAGTTCCAGTGATCAGGATGTTTTAAAGACCACATGACCAGTGAACATAACTTTGTTTTGTCTGCTGTAGTGAAACCAATAGAATCTTAGATCATTCAAAGGCTAATTTATTGTGCCATGAGTTTCGGGAGGCAAGTGGGCAGGGCTGCAATTAGATTGGTAAAATCCTTGTTGATCAAGCCTGTGGACTTTGCTTCACTAAATTTGGGTAAATTTGTGTATGTATTAATAAACACCTGAAGAGAACAAGCACTTTCAGGTAATGCATGCATCACATTAGCCAATGTCTCAGAAATAGCATTCCTTCTTTTGTGAAGCATTCCTTCAGCATGGCTTCAGTAATTATTGATTACAGAGTCAGAACAGTTTTTTTAAGTTGGCTAATTAAGCTAATTATCTACCTAAACAAAAGGATTAATGTATTAATCATTAAACATCTTAGGCCTTATTTAGATGTACACAAACATATGTACACATACGGGTCAGTGTATGAGAGAAGGAGTTTGTTTTGGGAAGTGAAATTTAGAAATGAAGGTTCACATATTGTGAGCTCATGAGTCAGTCAGATGAAGTCTATAGATTTCACTTGCAAAGGTTCAATAAACCTATGACTGACTCTTTTATGAGTGGGGCTATGACAATACAATTCATCCAGTATTTACTGTCTCAAGTTAATTAATCAAATTTAGTCATGATTCCAACCTGGTAAAAAAGACAGTAGTTCACTAGCTTCATTTCTATCTTCCCATTATTTTTTTTTAAATGATTAACTTGTATACAGGAAGCTGAAGTTTAGAAAATATAGGTCTTTGGAAATGGCAATCTTATTCACTAATTTTATTTGCCATATTTAATGTCTGATCTGTGTCCTTTTATTTGTGAAATGTGGAGAAAGTCCATACAAGGCAATTTCTGGTAGGTGATGGGATGCAGTGTACTGGAAGAGCAGAGAGGTGTATAGATATTTATTATTGTACCTGACAACAGTCCTCTGTTATCTACTTACACATTGGGAAAGAGATGCCCTTGTGTATGCTGCAGACTGTGGTTCTTGCAACAGCAGCCCAGTGTTCAACAACACAAAAACAATCGTTGTTTTTGCTTTGGAATATATCTGTGAGAAGGGTATGTGCCAGGAAAGTATAATCTGGTTACGTAGGCTGTAGATAATTGGCAGAAGTGTTAACTGGGAACTGCAGACAACAGCAGATTGTGTTCTGTTGCTTGATTTCTTGAACCAGTCCTGTCTTTTGTGATCTGTCCTGTCGTCATTAGCCATACCCTCCATTTCCTAATAGCAACCATGTGAGGTTAGGGTGCCGAAGAGGGATTTGCTTAATGACCTTGATGCCTGAGGATTCAAACTCAGCTCTTTCCATTCTGACTCTGGCTCTTTATTCCATATCTTACACTGGATCTCAAAGTGTGCAGCTCCACTTTTAAAGTATAGGACTTAAAATAGCCATGTCTAAAGCCAAGACTTCCCATTTGTAGAGATTGAACCAACTCATGCCAATGTAAGATATGGTCTTACAAACCATGACTACTTATAATTCCGTAACCATCTTTAAGACTGTATATCATATTATTACCTCTGACATTGGCATCTTTACATCCTTCATGTCTCTTGAATATATCCAGTTGTGAATGGCCTTTTTTGAATGACTTTTCCACTGCCAAAGGTTATTACGTCTGGTTCTTGGACCATGAAACCAGACCTAAATCTGAATCTTGCCTGTACAAATTCATCCCAGGAATTCTCTTTGTCTGGGCCACTTTTCTAAATCAATCTTAGTTAATCTTGCTTTAAGAGGTAAGACGGACAGTGATCTACTACAACTAATGATATTTGACATGTGATTGGTATTAAAGGTACAGTGGAAGATAATGGCATTATGGAATTCCACATGAAATTCAATCATAGCCATATTCTATATGAGAATGTTACATGTGAAGATCAAGGAAGAACTCTTCTATCTTCATCTTAGTTGCTTCCTCACTTCCCTACTCAACAGGTTATGGTAAACTGAATACCTGGATAGTTGGCCAGAGTTAATAATGCTGAGCATAAATAAAGTGGACCATTGTACTTTAGTGCATTACAGATGTTGATGCTACACTGGCACAATATTGCGTGCCTTACAATATGTCTAAAGAGAGACAGACACAATCTTTTGATAACTATTAATCAAGCTTGTATTTTTAGTTTGAAGGCAATGTAATTCCTGTCCCCTTTCCCAGTTAAATTGTCCTAGAAAGTTTGTTTTACCATGCTTCTCAGACTAGCTCACATAATGCACTCTCAGCTTTTGCCTGCAAATGCATGCCAGATGAGACAAATAGAAGCCAATACTGCTGTGTATGCATCTGCACTCCAAGAAGGTTGCCAAGGGAGCATTGTAAAACATATATTGTGCAAATGCTAGTAAACAAAAGCAATCGTGCTAGGTTTGAACTTGCATTGCCATCTCAGTAGATTTGACCATCTGTGATATCAGTACATGTCATATCTTTCTTCTGGATATGAAACGTGATGAGTTCTTTACATGTAACCCTGTGGGATAGGTTAATATGTTTAATAATAGTAGTACCTAGCATTCATGGATTACTTCAGAATGTTCAAACCATTCTGCATACATAATCTCAGTAAGCCTTATAACAATCCTATAAAGGTAGCTTACTCCATATTGGAGTGGGGACTGAGATTAACAAAACTAAGTTGGTCTGCCTATATCCATTAAGTGACTTTCTGCAGATGTAGGATTTCAACTTAGTAATCACTCCATAGGTCTCTGAAGCATTGTGCTACAATAGCTTACAATAAAGAAAATCAGTATAGGGAGTGAAGTTGGATTGCGTGAAAGGAGATAATATTCCTTATCCATTAATAAGGCTGTCAGCCTCAGACTTCACAGTGATATTCTTTTTTATTTGAAGCATTCTATGACATTATCATGTTCCAGCTAGATAATATGACCATCCCTGAAGCTCATAAACAGTCATCAAGCACAATCTCTAAGACTATGTACTGCAGACCGATGTTGGATACATTTTTTAAAAAGTGGTTTGTGGTTCAGTGCTGGGAAGTGAGGTGCTGCACACAGCTTGTCTCTTGTGTAAGCAACACAGGTTTTTTGGATTGTAGCCATATTGTTATGAATAGATTGCATAATACCCCCATCTACATTCTCTTGGAACAAACTGCATATTGGCACTTCTGTTTACATGTGATGAAAGCCATATTGGGGCCTCTTTCTGTTGCAAAAAATTTACACACACAATGCCTACTTTATTTTATTATTCTCTCTGTTTTATAATGCTAACTAGGAGCGCATGTTGAAATTGGAGTAATATATTCAGGTCAGAAAGCAAAGGGAATACTTTGTCCAACAATGCACAGTCAAGCTACCTAACCTATTGGCAAAAGATGTAGATGGCCAGTGATGGAAACTTGATGCAGGACAAGATAGTATGATGCAGCAGATCTCTGTAATAGTTAAGATTTTATATTTTAATGTAGCACATAACCTATTGAAAGATTTATGTTGTCTAATTGCCAGTAATTTTGTTCAGGCAACCTAAGGGGCAGCAGACATACTTCATAAGTCTGTACTGACTGGGTTAGACAAAATTAATAAGGGATGGGGGGGGGAGTAATAATCCTAATTTTGTAGGAAACAAAGCCAGCTTCCACAAAAAGTATCTGTCTCCCCAAGAGATAAAATTGTTTTGTTTCTCCAGAGTGCATTGTTACATGTAATAAATCTTCAAATAACAAAGAAAATCATAGGCATTATCAGAAAATATATAAAGTATTAAAATGTTGTCAGTTGTATGTCTGGGTTACATAACGGGCAAGAAGAGAAATACCCTGTATTGTTATAAGGAATGCTGCATTTGAATGCTTTTATATAGGTACATAAGAAAAATATCTTATCAGAAAGCAAAAACAGATTAGACTTTTTCCAAACCAATTTTTAAAATAATAATAGAAAGAACAAATCAAAATAGTGAATTTAAAGATTGCTTGCTTGTCAATATTGTATTTCTGACTTTTCAGCATGTTTCTCCTTGGGGCTGTGAATTATGTACAAGATGAGATCTGTGTGCATTTTCTCTCACTCCTATAATCACAAGAGAACAGGGGCATAACCCACCAGGGAATTAGCCATAAAACAAGAATAATAAAAAAGATTAGAAAGAAGAGCAACCACTGCTCACAAGTATAGAAGCCCCCCCCCCCAAAAAAGTATGAAGGTCCCAGGCCATGAAGGGCTTTCAAGGTTAAAACTAGCCCTGGAGTGGCTGGTGGCTGTCATGTTGGGAGTATGATGAATTTGCTCTGGGTTTTATTCCAGACTTCAGTGGTGGTGTCCAAGATGCTTGACAACTTTAAATGCTGGAATAAAACCCATGGTCAATTTTACACTACTGACAGGGGAGCCTCCGTCCACCCCTGACTAACACCTTGACTTGGGTCTGGAAGCTCACTTGCAAAGGAATAAGCATTTTGGTAGCCTTTCATTGGAATGCCATTGGGTTTTCCTAGTTTCCTGATTGGTTGTGCCTCAGAACAATACAAATGTGGCTCCCAAGGGATGCATGCATTGTCATATTTATGCTCCATGTACACACTTGGTATGTAAGCTTGAGACACATGTGCATGGAATCTTATAGGTCCAGTTCTCCTGAGGTAGTGAACCTATATCCCATATGTACTACTTCAGACTGCAGGTGGGACTACATACAAATGAATGCTTTTCCATGTGTAGTTGTTTTTTTAAATTCTACACAGAAAAAAAAGGGTATTGGGGAGTAAACAACTAACTAGTCACATTCTTGCCACATGGAATTCTGCATTCTGGGATTTTCTTTCTTGGAGACAATGGCAAGTGAAGGCTCCAACATCAGTGAGGCAAGAATTCACTGGATGTTTGGCTGCACTTTTCAAGGAACTATCCTTAGAGCTGAATCTTTTGTTGGGGGGAATCATGCTCAGCACCTTGGAAAGCACCATTAAAACAATTTCACCACTTCAATGATCTTGGAGTTGCCCCATAACACTGTTTACAGGACATTTGAGCAGGTGATGCACCCACTCCCTGCAGTGTGGAGAAGTATGACCCACATCATGAAATGGGGAGTGTGTTGGAATCTGGTCTAAAACAGTGGGTTCAACACTATTTATCTCAGTCTGGCCTACCTTCCCAAAGTCTAAAGGTAGACCTGATGGCCCAATTATACTAGAGGTAGAATTAAGAAATTAATAAATCCTGTGATTAGGTGAAATCCATGTGTTACTCCATTCACGGAAATGGGGTCTGCACCCATGGATTGTAGGAATATAGGAAGGTGCCTTATATTGATTCATGCCATTGGTCCATCTAACTCATTACTGTCTGCACCAGTTGGCTGCCTTTTCAGGATTTCAGACAGGAGTCTTTCCCAGGCTTATCTTCAGTTAAAAGGAACTGAGAGGCTGTGCAGACCTCCTCAAGGCTGCCTGTAGCCACCTCCAGCTGTGCCGGATCGGAGCTGAGGTAACCACATGCCACAGCCCTGATCTGGCCTTTCCAGGGTGCAAAAAAACCTGCAAAATGTGGTTCCTTTTTGCACCCTGGAAAGGTCGCAATGGTCATGGCACCACAGCTTTAAGGTGCTCCTTTGGTGCTGTGTCATGTAAACAGTGCAAAAAGAGCGTTGTGATGCCGTGCACCATGTGGAGTGGCATACAGTGTCATGCTGCCACGGGGGCAAAGTCAGGGTGTGTGTCATATGGATGCCACACCCCAACTCTGTCCCCAAGCCAGCCTTAATGGCCAGTCTGCATAGCTCCTGAGTCTAAAACCTGCTGGATGCAGAGTATATATCCTCCCACTGAAATACAACCCTTCCTCTCAATCTAAGGTTGCTGCCTATAACAAAACTACACAGTTTCATACTACACAATTACAGCATTGTGATTCCAATTTAACAGCCCTGGCTGCATCCTGTGGGATCCTAAGATTTGTAGTTGGGTGAAAGAATAGAGCTGTTTGGCCAAGAATTCTAACTTTCTGTCCCTAAATTGCAAATCCCAAAATTTCACAGAGCTATTACTGAATAGTATGAAAGGTTCCCCAAGGTGCAAAGGGAAGAAAATAATGAAGTGACACCATAATATGTTCAAATACTGAGGGGGATTTTTTCCCCTAGACATGTCTGGCATTTGGCAAAACTACAAGCCAAATACAGTGACCTTTCTTTTGGAAATGGGGATATAAATGATCTTTCTTGTGTTATGTTTACACATATCTTGCACCTGGTCTTTAGAATATAATTTTGAAAGTGGTTCACAACACCTTTGTTGACTATGTTTGAATATTGCTGTACTAATAATGACATTAGACAAATTGTCCTTATCCAGGAAAGTCAGATCTTAGCACATAAGTCGATTTTCACATGTGCTGCCGATGGGCCTGTGGCTGTTTGCACTGTGAAGTGCATCCAACCCACATTGAACTGGCTGGATGAGTCTGTTGATGGGACTGGTGGGTATACAACAGCATTTTTCACCAGATGGTGTTATATATGAGCATGTTCCCATGGCTAGCTGGATCAGGGCAGGTGTCTCCAAATAAAGAAGATAATCAGGATTGCAACCATATCTTTCCATCAATCTTGTCTGATCAGAAACTTGGAGTGAAGGATCAGGTCATAATAATAATTATCAACATATTATGTATGGTACCATCCATCTGTTATACTAATGAGTTGATGAACCAAGCATGGGATGGATTCAGTGGTTGCTGCAATATGATCTGTCTTCTGTTGAATGTGATGGGTGGTTTGTAGGTTTTTGGCAAGACAAAGTTGCTGTTGTATTCGGTTTGTCCACCAAGGGGGTTCCCTCAGCCCTCTCTACTGCACGCTGTTCACCGCACACACACAAACAAGCATCATATTTGGGGTCATCCTTTTGATAGTAACGATGGCATCTCTGCTTCCTTTTGTTAGCTCTGTTGCCTTGGCTTTCTTGCACATTTGTTCCTGCTCCAAAGAATATTTCATAATGCCTTTGGTACTGATGTACAATTTTAAGACATTTTTGTATTGTACTGAATGGGACACACCTTATCTTGTATTATAGCAATTGGAACTTTATTATTTTCCTCTCGTTGAATGTGTAACTTTTACTGTAAATTTCAAAAGAAAAAAAAAACAATTGTTGACTATTTCTTTCAGCATTATCCCCTCTCTTTTCAAGTGGGGGGTTGGGATTGGGAGGAGATGGATGGATGGATGGATGGATGAGAAGAGTGATTGAATTGTATATCGATTTAAAAATTAATCCCTTTAACCTTAACCATAGAAATTACCTTAAAGAAGACTTGAAATCATGCCCTACAAGAAACATCTTAGCAAGCTAAGTATGTTTACCATGGGGAAGAGAGGTTTAAGAGGTGACATGATAGTTATGTAAAAAATATTTGAAGGGATGTCATATTGAGGATGGAGCAGGCTTGTTTTCTGTTGCTCCAGAGATGAGGACATAGAGCAATGGATTCAAATGACAGGAAAAGAAATTCCACCTAAACATTGAGAAGAACTTCCTGATGATGAGAGCTGTTCAACAGTGGAACACACTCCCTCAGAGGATGGTGGAGTCTCCTCTTTTGGAGGTTTGTAAACAGAGGCTGGGTGGCCATCTGTCAGGAGTGCTTTGATTGTATATTCCTTTGTGGCAGGGGGTTGGACTGGATGCCCCTTGTGGTATCTTCCAAATGAGATCAAATGAGATATGATGGTGCTATGTATGCTTTGGGTATGGATGTGCATTACATTATGATGCAGCAAGACAAAGTGTGGGGTGAGGATTCTAATTTGATGAGAACAATGTAGCTTAATGTTTTCCCCCTGAATTCCTCCCAGTTATTTCCCCTATGTGACAGAAACCTACAAGGGCTTTATATTTTCCTCCTTGTAGATTAAGTAAAACAAAGCATAGAATCTCCCCCTTTCCACTGATGGGTGGAAGGAGACCCAAGTGGGCTTCATGGTTCAAAATGAATTTTAGCAAATCGGTAAGCATCCGTCCCAGTCCTTTGACAGAACCTCCAATTTATCTTTACAAAATAAAACACTGAAATACTATTTCTGGATCATTCCACATCATGTGGGATGAATGTGTGATTATATTTCTTCCGGAAGGGAAACAGCTTCAAGATTTTGACAGGCTTCTCAAGGGATGGGATTTCCACAAAGAGATGGAAGTAATTTGCTTTATGCAATTCAAAATATCTGCAAAAATAGTATAACCATGAAACCCACTTGGGTCTATATTAATGCAGGAATCCAAAGGTTTGTTCCCACTATGATTTAAACCAATTTGCTGATCAGTTTATATGTGCCTCATTCACACTTGAAACAATTTCAGAGCCAACTGCCTTCAGTTTGAATCGTGGAGAATCGAGGTAGAGCAGGGCAAATGCAAAAGAATTGCTTTTTTGAAGACAGATCAGTTAATGGTTCAAGCATGTTCAAGCCTGTTCAATGAATGGGAACGACAGTTTGGATCTCAATCACATCGCAATGGAGGGGAAGGACTATGGAAGAGGGTTGGCAGAGGGGTGTAACCCATCCCATCCCATGTTTTGGGGAAATCTGACATTTCCCCCTCTTGGAGCTGCTGTGGGGATGTGGGGGGAATGGTGCAGTGTGGGGTTTCTCTCTCTCTCTCTTTTTGACAATTTCTGTGAATTGTTGCATTTGTGTGAGTTCATAAGAAGGAGTCATGGGTGCTGTGGCCAGAATTCTCCCCTGGGATGCATGGATCCATGGCCGTCATGGCGGACTTTCCCCTGGGAAGCCCCTGGGATATTTGCGGGGGTTAGGGGAATGAGACATCTGGGAATATGGGAAAATTGCGAATAAGTCCACTCCCCACTTAGAAGCTAATCATAGGGAAGGGTGAGTGAGAGAAGATGCTCCTTGCCCCTTCTCCTCCCCGATCCTTTCCCTGGGCAGCCGAAGGAGAGGACAGGGAGGAGAAGGCAAGTGGTGCCTTGACCCCTCCAAGACTCTTTGCCTCCCCATCCTTTCTTTGGGCAGTCCAAGAAGAGGATCAGGGAGAAGAAGGCAAGAGTTGCCTTGGCCCCTCCAGAGCCTTCTCGTCCTCACCTTTCCCTGACGAGCCCAAGGAGAGGATCGGGGAGGAATGGGGGGGGGGGGGCGTGCAAGGTGCCTCCTGCCTTTGCCTTCCTGACCTATCCCTGGAGAGGAGAGATCAGGCAGTGAAGGGGAGGAGGAATGTCTACATTAGTGGCCTTGACCTCGTGAATAATTGAAACTGTGAGTTTCAAGGCCACGAATATGGACTGCCAACAGTAATTCACTTCCATAGCCTGAATCGATTCGCTTCCACAGCCTGAATTGATTCAGTGACCCTCTCTCAATGCAACTCGCAAAACTGGTTTAAATGCAAGTGGGAATGAGCCCTAAATTGAAGTTATGTGATCCTTGAAATGTAGGCTGAATGTAATTCCCAGTACTACTCACTATTGGCTATGCTGATGAGGGTTGTTGGGAGTTCATCAGTATCTGGAACGTCACAGAATTCCTACCTGCAAGAAACCACAAGAGACAAGGTGGTCTCTCATAGACCATAATGCCAGCAGGGTTCTGTTAGCAAACTACCAATCTGCAATCAGTTGATGTACATGGCAGTACACCTTCCCAGTAATATAAAAGTCTATAGAGCCAGTGTGGCGTAGTGATTTGAGAAATGGACTATAACTATGACAAACAGGATTCAAATTCCTGTTTGGCCATGGAAGCCCAATGGGTGACCGTGGGCAAGTCACACTCTCTCAGCCTCAGAGGAGGGCAAAGACAAACCCCATCTAAAAAATATGGGCAACAAACCCATGATAAGGTTGCCATAGGTCAGAAACACTTGGAGGCAACAACAATACATGAGCAAATCAGAATTCCATGCAGGTGGATTTTTTTCTTGGGTGAAGAAATGGGTGGTGTTACAATTAACCAGGAAATGCTTCTGTCAAGAGAGCAAGCTTTGTCTCTGAATCACAACAGCAGAAATACTCAGTGACTTAGGTCACAGGAAGATCTAGTCTCATCTTTAAGGAACTTCCTTTCCTTTTCCTTTCCCCTTTCCCTTTCCCCTTTTTCCTCTTTGGGTGGCGCAGTGGTTAAATGCCTGTACTGCAGCCACTCACTCAAAACCATAAGGTTGTGAGTTCAATACCAGCAAAAGGGCTCAAGCTTGACTCAGGCTTGCATCCTTCCGAGGTCGCTAAAATGAGTACCCAGATTGTTGGGGGCAAATTAGCTTACAGTTGTAAACTGCTTAGACACTGCTTAGGCAGTATGAAGCAGTAAATAAATGAAGCTGTTTGTTTGTTTTGTTTCCCTTTTCCCCTTTCCCTTTTCCCTTTCCTATCCTATCCTGCTTTTTGTCTGGCACAAGACACATTTGTAGATGAGGCACAAGTTGTGGAGATCCAGTTGAGATCAGATTTAGTTATTTTTTTTTAAGTGAAAGTTGCAGTGGTATCAGTTTGTGTGGAATATGCCAAACAAGTAGTCATAGTTTGTCCATGTTATTTACTAATATATGATGGTGAATGGATGGTACCTAACTGCGCATCAGTGGCTTCATTTTTCCACTTGAATAACTGGGATTGCAGAAACGGCATGTATGTTCACAGACATGCTTCTTCCACAGTGCTGACATTCAGAAGGATTGGGGTGTAGCATAACCGCTGTTTAATAACATGTACTTAAACTGTGCAAGCATGATGTGGGATCTTTGCTTATAGTAAGAATGGAAACAAAAACCTATCAAAATGTTAGGGGGGGTGATCTGCAAAGATGACAGTGTTAAATTTGTCTCTTTGGACAGACAATTTTAGTGCATGAATACCAACACTGTAACAAAAGGAATATTGGAATTTGGTTTCTATCCCAGAACCTGAGGATCTAGAAAAGACATTTGTTCCGAAGGAGTGGCACAGCCGCACAGCTGAACTAAGAAGCTATAAAACAAGCAACATAGCACTCACCAGCAGAGGGCAGCAAGACCAATCCAAACAAGCTAGAATTAGCCAAATATCATAACAGGCCTTTATGCCATCCCATGCATCCTACTAGAATAGAATAATAGCCCCTGCCTGAACAACATTGTGAGTTTACTAGTTCATAAAAAGGGTTTGGCTGATGTGTGATGTGCAGAAAGAACAAGAATGAATTGGAGGGAACCATAGGAAAATAAAATATGCCTCTTTTTCAATTTCAAACTGACTCAATATATAGAATTTATTTTTCTTTTCCTGCATGCATTCCTAGGATCTATTTCTCACAGTTGAACACCAGTTTGTGAAATTAGGTCCATCCCACTGTACAAATTAACCTTACAGGATGCCTTATTTTTAAACTTTACCATGCAAAGCAAAAATAGTTGGCTCATGTGTGCATAGTCACTTGTCAAACTTCCATTAGGGAACCAAATGAAAACAACGGCTATACTGAGAAAATTTATATGATGGTACTGACACTTTCTTGTAGCCATAGCAAAATTCGGACTTCTAAAGTAGCCTTTGTGATGAGGTGCTATGGTCTGTGGAATAGCACCCAAGAACTATAGGATATATCTTCCTTGCCAAAAGGAAAGAAAGAAAGGAAAAGAAAAGGAAAGGAAAAGAAAAAGAAAAAGAAAAAGAAAGGGAGAGACTGGTTTGCTCTTGGAAGAGACCTAATTTCAGATCTCCTCTCCAGCTCCCATAGAAGGTTCTACATTGTTTCTCTCTCTGAAGCCAGGACAAGTAAAAAGGAGATGAATCGTAATTCTTTCAATCTGTAACATCCAAACTCCTCCAACTTTTTCCTGTGGCTCGATACAGACAGCCCAAAAGGGCCGTCTGTGGGGCGGGATTAGGGTTAGGGAGCATGCAGAATTTGCAGCATTCTGTAGCGCCAAAAGGAGCTCCAAAATGGAGCTCCCTCTTTGGCGCTGGTCCTTCACGTGGCCTTTACATGGCCGCACCAAGGACCCCAAGGGGAAAGGGGCCACAGTGGCGGCCCCTTTCTCCCCTTGGGACCACCGTTGATGGTGGGGTGCAGCCCAGGACAGTTTGCCATTTCTCCATGGCTGGGAGAAGCAGCGGAATGGGGCCTCTGGGGCTGCTGGTGGGGCAGCCCTGGCCCCATCCCGGCACTTCTCTGGGCACCTACAGACCGCCCCTTTTGGGTGATCTGTACAGCCCCAGAAAGATAGAAGAAAATGTGTACAAACCAACCCTTGAATTTCTGTGAACCTTCCTCTTCTCTGTTGCAGACAGGTTTGTGGATTGAATGAAGTTCCCATGAGAGGGAAATATTCCAGGAAAGAAAAATAAATATAGAAATGAGGATTTTAAAAGGACAAACATTACTGTTTCCTTGTTTTTGCTCTCCAACATGGCCCTGATAGGATTTTGGATAACCCAGAAGCTCAGGCATTGGAGCTGTTCAAAATCTAGATTGTTCTTCCAGTTTATATCAGCAAGACCAGCAAAGGGCTGAAGCTCAACTCAGGCTTGCATCCTTCCGAGGTCGCTAAAATGAGTACCCAGTTTGTTGGGGGGCAAATAGCTTACAGTTGTAAACCGCTTAGACACTCCTTAAGGGTATGAAGTGGTATAAAAATGAAGCTGTTTATTATATCCCAATGAAAGAAAAATCAGATACTTTTTTTTCCTAGCAGACTTCTCTGTCTCCTTATTTTTCAATATTTTTCTTTCTTTCATTCATTGCATTGTTAGTAACCAGAGGGAAAACATAAAATCAAATGAAAAGGAAAATCACTGTGTCACAATTGGGGAATATTTAATCTAGACAGATTGAAAGATTCAGTAACACAGATAAAGCAAGCGGCTTCCATGCTATCATAGGAAAAAAAGCCACTCAATGGAGTTTGCTTTGCTACTGACCTTGAAAAATCATTGCATAAAAAAGAAGAAGACAGATTTCAGAGTACAGAGAGAACAAATCAGCTCCTATACCAAAGCCCAGTACCAGAAACTATTCCTTTAAGAAGGATATAGACAAATTGGAATGGATTTGCAGGTTGGGAAGAGCATGAGAGCAGGGGAAGTCCTACAAGGCAGAAAAGTTTAACTCTGTTGGAATATTACTCATAGAATCTCTCAGCCTGAATAGCCAATAGGAGTTGCAATCCAAGCAAGCAAACAAAAACAAAACATCACTGAACAGTTTTTTCAACATGGTTGGATACTTGTCCCAATCTGTAGTTTATTTTGTGCTAACTCAATAACCATTGTCCTT
Organism: Urosaurus nigricauda; assembly: GCA_034509955.1. Lineage (NCBI taxonomy): Eukaryota > Metazoa > Chordata > Lepidosauria > Squamata > Phrynosomatidae > Urosaurus > Urosaurus nigricauda. Next base: position 8,776,618 of record JAOEGL010000004.1, read on the forward strand.
GGCAAGGTCACTAATGTTTGTCATGGACAAAAGGAGAACATTTCTTTTTCTCTATCTGTTTGTGGTGAAACCTGAGATCCCATGACTCTTCTTCAGGATGTGGAAAAGCTATCTAAATTGGAGAAACTGGTAAAAATAAAGTTGAAGGGAATGTCAAAAAGGTCAAATCTCTCCATGAAACTTGGAGATTACTCAAAATGCCATTACTAGGGACTCAGCTAGGATGTTTATCACATATCAGTATAATGTCCAAGCAACCAGCAGAAGAGTTAACAGCATGAAGTAAGTTATTACAAAAAATAAATCTTTGTTCCTGTAGTGGTTCTCCTGTAGGAAATAAAAAGGCACATCACTTTTCATAAAGAAAATGTAAGGAGGCAAGCAGGGATGCAAAAAAAAAAAAAAAGAAGAAGAAGAAGAAGAAAAGAAAAAAAGAAAGAAAGAAAGAGTAAAAAAGAAAGAAAAGAAAGAAAGAAAGAAAGAAAGAAAGAAAGAAGACTTGGAGGAATACATTGCTAAGAAAATCAAGTTCAACCACAACAAATTGTGTGAATATGTCAAAAGCAAGATACCAGTTCATAGAATCATAGAATCATAGAGTTGGAAGAAACCCCAAGGGACATCCAGTCCAACCCCCTGCTATGCAGGAACTCTCCATCAAAGTATCCCCGACAGATGGCCATCCAGCCTCTGTTTAAAGACCTCCAAAGGACAAGACTTCATGACAGTCCAAGGCAGCCTCTTCCACTGTCAAACAGCTCTTACCATCAGGACATTCTTCCTAATACATAGGTTGAACCTCTTTTCCTGTAGTTTGATTCCATTGCCATATCTGACTCTCTGAAGCAACAGAAAACAAGCTTGCTCTATCCTCAAAACGACATCCCTTCAAATATTTAAACATGACTTTAATGTCACTGTTCTCTTCCTCAAGATAAACATACTGAGCTCCATAAACCACTCCTCATAAGGCATGGTTTCCAGACATATGGGAAGTAATATTACTCTCCAGTTACTCCAATGGTGAGAAGAGAGATTTGCAGTTTTCAGTGACATCTCAACAGCAGCCCCCCAAAATATTCTGCTCTTAAAAAAAAACTGATACAGGTTTTTGTTCGCAATGGGGGAATGAATGGGAGAGTTTTCTATTTGAATTGGTCAGACTAGATTGTTTTATTGATTGTTCTTTTCTTCACTACATTTTGTCTTTTAAAATGTTGCATTTTTTAGAAGAAGTTCTTTCAACTATCTTGGATCATGTGAGCCAATGTCTTCTATGTTGGGAGTGCAGTGAATGCACTCTGAGTTTAATTCTGGACTTCCAGTTATCCACAATGCTTTTTTGAGGACAGGAACAGAAACTTGGAAAGCTACTTTAAATCCTGCAATAAAACCTGGTAAGAATTCATCACACTCCTGGCATAGAAGTCATGAGATGAAATTAGAAGATAGGCATGTTGAGGGGGAAAGAGAGTGGTACGTTCACCTTAAGGCCACGAGGGGTGGCATGTCCCACTTCTGTGCTAACATGTCTTGGTGACATTGCAGCAGAGGAGCGATGTGCCTTTGAAACTATGCCGTTTCTTCTTCACTAGATGATTAGAATTTATAGAAGCCTTCAAGGAGTCCAATGTGCATTCATGTGTTTGCATTCAAGTGCAATGGCACTATCTGCACAACACTGCTTCTGCAACATTGAACTGAATGCATCCGGCGGGTGGGGGAGGTCAACTGCTTCCATTGGTGGTAGAATTCAAAGACATAGCTGTGTTACTCTGGCAAATCAGTATGCAAAGGGATCTTGTAACAGCTTTGGGACCAAGACAGGCCAAAATAAAGCTGCTTCAGGTCACTTTGGAAGTGTCCTGTCTAAATGACGCATGCATCCTAAGAGGCTGGAAGCTGCGCCAAAGCCACACTCCAGTCTTAAAGGACTGGAGCGCAGCTTTGACACAGCTTCTGGCCTCTTAAGAGGTGTGTGTCATTTAAACAGCATACTTCCAAAGTGACCCAAAGCAGCTTTATTTTGGCCTGTCTGTTCAGGACCTAACCCAAAGAAAGAAGCTGGAAGCATGAGCTTTTGTAGCCTTGAGCCCACTTCCTCTGATGCAAAGGGTGGAATCTATGCACACATAAAACACTAACAGGATTCAAGCCCATATGTTCTGAAAAACATTTGCTTGATTCTGCCTTCTGAATAATCAAAATATGAAGCTAGAATATATCACAAAAGCCATCTATTCCAAATCCCCCCCACCTCCAATGCAGGAATGCACAACTAAGGCAATTCCTAAGGATGGCCAAACCTCTGTTTGTTGTTGTTGTGTGCCTTCAAGTTATTTCTGACTTATGGTGACCTTAAGGCAAGCCTATCATGTTTTTTTTTTGGGGGGGGGGAGAAGCAAGGTTTGTTCAGAGAATATTTGCCATTGCCTTCACCTGAGAGTGAGATCATGTGACTTGTCTAAGGATGTCCAGTGGTTTTTATGGCCAAGTGGGGAATTGTATCCTGGTCTCCAGAGTCATAGTCCAACACTTAAACCACTATGCTATGCTGGCTTTCAACCTCTGTTTAAAGACCTCCAAAGAAGGAGAGTCCACCACCCTCTGAGGCAGTCTATTCCACTGTCAAACAGCTTTTACAGTCAAGAGATTCCTCTTAATGTTTAAGTGAAACCTTACGCTTAGAATTGGAATACATTGGTTCCTGTTCTAGTTTTTGGTGCATCAGAAGACAAGCTTTCTCCATCTTCTACATAACATCCCTCCAGATGTTTAAAGATGGCTATCAAGTCACCTCTCTGTTTTCTCCTCTCCAAGGCTGCATCTGCACTGCAGAAAAATGCAGTTTGACAACACTGTAACTGCCACGGCTCAATTGTATGGAATCTGTTGTGGCACCAGAACTCTGTGACAGAGAAGGATAACTATCTCAAGGGAAACCTTAAATGACACTATAGAAAGGGGAGGATATGCACTTCTGGACCTACAACTATATGCCTGGGCATGTAAACCTCTGCGGATCCAAGATTGGGTAAATTTGGAAAGTAATGAAACTTTAGATTTAGAAAGATTTGACATCAAATATGGATGGCATGCATATTTAATATATGATATGCAAAAAGAAGATTAAAAAAATCATGCACGTATAATTAGAAATTCCCTATTGAAATCTTGGATAAAATGTTTTTAAAAAATCTTTTATAATAAAATACCCCCTGGACCTCAACTCAAGAAGCCTTTTTTTGCAACTCATTTATAGATAAAAAGGGTTTTACATATAAAGAATTATTAAAAAGGGATAAGGTAAAATTGTTTTAAAACAGAGATTAGAACTAGAGAAGGAAGGTAAAAGTTTAAATTGATTTACATATAATCAAATCAAAAGGAAATTTAAGGAAGATATACAAATATATGATATTGAAATAGAAAATACAGAACGGGATGAAATTTGGTTGAAGTCAGAAAAAAATATCTAAATTCTACAATCTATTGTTGAATAGGGACTTAGAAAAAGAGACAATAAAGGATAATATGATTCATTGGATGCAAGAAATAGGACATCACATTACTATTAAGAGTAGCAAAAAGCATGGAAAATGACTAACACTTTTACTGCCTCACAAGATTTGAAAGAGAATCACATGAAGATCTTAAGTAGATAGTATATGACTCCAAGAAAACTTAAAATATTCTACAAATTATCAGATGATAAATGTTGGCGTTGTAATCATAGCTCAGCCTCATTGTATCATATGTGGTGGACATGTCCAAAAATAGAAATATTTTGGAGAAATATACATTTGTGTATGCAAAAAATCTTTAAGACTAAATACAATATGTCACCAGAACTATACCTTCTGAATATAACAGCAACCCTTCCAAAAGATGTAGGAAAAAAAGCTTTGGAGGGTAGTGTTATACCTTATAATGGCAGCTAGTGTGCAAATCGCAAACAAACAAATAAATAAATAAATAAAGGAAAAAAGAGACCCCCTACCAACAATGGAAGACTGGGTATTTAAGTTACAGGATCTGAAGGAAATGGACAGATTAACTAAGGAGTTTATCACATGGGAGGAATTTCTCTCAATTTCGAAAGAAATGGAAGTGAGGCCAGTTCGGAACTGAGTAGTTCATCTAATTTACGTGATTGCGTATTGACACTGCATTGCGTTCAGAACTGCCTGAAATTGCCTCCCAGTGCCCGAAATTGTGTGTGATAGTTTCTCACGCAATCACCAAAACCACATGATTGCATTCGGAAGGATTTCCCTTTGGCCAAAAATGTGTTTGATCAGCTTTCACACAATCACATGAAACCCCATGATTGCATTGGATTATACTTCCAATTCCCTTCATGTGATAAACTCCTAACATGATTAAGAATGAATCAGAGGATAGACTGACAGAGGAATGGTTACCAATAATAAAATATTGGGAGGAGGATTGGGGAATAAAAAAAGAGTTAGCATTATAAGATAAGTTTTGTCATAGAGAGGATTCCATATTATAAAGGAGATGACATGTTATAAGATTTTTTTTTTACATTCTTTGGATAATAATACTGTATGAGTACTGAATACTGTATACAGTGGTCCCCCGGTTTATGAAATTAATTTGTTTCAGCACCCCTTTCTTAAACCGAAAAGTTTGTAAACCGGGGCCCCTTAAACCAGCCCCCGCACCATTTGAATTTCCCGCCGCTTTCTTTTCTTAAACCGGGTTTTTTTTCCTTAAACCGGGGCCGTTTTTCCGGCCCCGGCTCTTTCTTAGACCGGGGTTTTCGTAGGCCGGGGTATTCGTAAACCGGGGGACCACTGTATATAGAATACTGTATTTAGCAATTATTTAGTAGAGCAAGATCTGATGGGATGTATTATATTGTGTGTGTTTCCTTTTTCAATAAAAAACAAACAAAACAAAACTACAAGTCCCAGAATTCCATAGCATTGCACCATGGCAGTTATAGTGTTGTCAAACAGCATTATTTCTGTGATGCAGATGGAGCCCAATTTAAACACACCCATCTCCCTATTCTCTTCTTCATACAAATAGGTTTCCGGGTTTCTTGCTATCATTTTCCCCACCCCAAATACATCCCAGAATCTCAATATCCTTCTTGTGGCCTTCATGCACACATAAAACAGTAAGTTTTTTTAGCCACTGAATGGTGGATAGCAAACATTTATCTTCCCAAACTTTGGTTGTATTTTTGCTAAAATAAAGGACATAACGATTCTGAGTTTATGATAGCTATGGAAAGAAACTTCAGTGGACTTGTGAATGAATGAAATTTTTATTACGGTCAATGACCAGCATGGACTTGTGTGATTTAGGGAAAATAGCATTTTCATTGCTCTTAAGACCTGAGATAGGATCTGAGATCTAAGATAGGAAGCAAAAAAATGTGCACAGGCAGCAAGTGAAGGGGACACATGGTCTTTGATGTCTCTACACTAATGCACAGAGTATGGGAAATAAGCAGGATCAACTTGAACTCCTAGCACAACAAGGGAAATACGATATAATAGGCATCACTGAAACCTGGTAAGATGAGTCTCACTATTGGAATATAGAAATAGAGGGATATTACCTTTTTAAGAGAAACAGGCTAAACAGGAAAGGGGGAGGAATAGCATTATATGTCAGGGATATTTACACCAGTGAAGAGATCCAGGACATCAGTACTGGAAGCCAGGTGGAGAGCATCTGGATAAAAATTAAAGGAGAGGGAAACAACAGGGATGTTACTGTGGGGGTCTACTACAGACCTCCAAGTCAGACGGAGGAATTGGATGATGCCTTTCTAGAACAGATGACCACACACTCAGAAAGGAGAGATGTAGTAGTGATGGGGGACTTCAACTATCCGGATATTTGCTGGAAGTCAAACTCAGCCAAATTCTCAAGGTCTAGCAAATTCCTCAAATGCCTGGAAGACAATTTCATTGTCCAAAAGGCCATTTTAGATCTTATCTTAACCAACAGGGAAGACCTAGTTGATGGGGTGCAAGTAGTGGGATCCTTAGGTGGAAGTGAACATGTTCTCCTGGAGTTTGTTATACAGCGGAAAGGGGAAGCCAGGCATAGTCAGACACACATTCTAGGCTTTAGGAGAGTTGATTTCAATAAACCTAGAGAAATACTGGGAGTGATCCCATGGTCAGGAATACTAAAAGAGAAGGGAGTTCAAGACAAATGGGAGCTTCTCAAAAAGGAGATACTGAAGGTGCAATTTCAAACAGTTCCAACGTGGAAGAAAAATGGGAGATGTCTCAAGAAGCCAGGATGGATGACTAAGAAACTTTCAACTGAGCTAAGTTTTAAACGGAGCGTGTATAAGAAATGGAAAAATGGGGAAATGACCAAAGAGGAATTCAAACAAATAGCAAGCATGTGTAGAGATAAAGTCAGAAAAGCTAAAGCGCAGAATGAACTCAGGCTTGTTACAGAGGTTAAGAACAATAAAAAGGGCTTTTTTGGATATGTCCGCAGCAAAAGGAAGAAGAAGGAAACGGTTGGGACACTGCATGCAGAAGATGGCAAAATGCTAACAGGGGACAGAGAAAAGGCAGAATTACTCAAAACCTTCTTTGCTTCAGTCTTCTCAGAAAAGGTAAAGGGTGCCCAACCTAAGGGTAATGTAGTAGATGATGGAATAGGGGAATTTCAGTATAGAATAAGTAAAGAGATAGTACAAGAATACCTGGTTAACCTAAATGAATATAAGTCTCCAGGACCAGATGAACTACATCCAAGGGTATTAAAAGAACAGGCAAATGTAATATCAGAACCAATGGCAATAATCTTTGAGAACTCCTGGAGAACAGGAGAAGTCCCAGCAGACTGGAGGAGGGCAAATGTTGTCCCCATCTTCAAAAAGGGGAAAAAAGAGGATCCCAACAATTATCGTCCAGTTAGTCTGACATCAATACCAGGAAAGATTCTGGAGCAGATCATTAAGCAGAGAGTCTGTGAACATTTAGAAGCCAATGCCATAATCACAAAAAGTCAACATGGGTTTCAGAGAAACAAGCCATGCCAAACAAACCTGATCTCTGTTTTTGGTAAAATTACCAGTTTGGTAGATGAGGGGAATGCTGTGGATATAGTATGCCTCGGTTTCAGTAAGGCCTTTGACAAGGTCCCCCATGACATTCTTGCAAACAAGCTCGTAAAATGTGGGCTAGACAAGGTAACTGTTACATGGATTTTTAATTGGTTGACTGGCCGAACCCAAAGGGTGCTCAATAATTGCTCCTTTTCATCCTGGAGAGAAGTGACCAGTGGGGTCCCACAGGGCTCTGTCCTGGGCCCAGTGCTATTCAACATCTTTATTAATGACTTGGATGACAGAATTGGGGGCATACTTATCAAATTTCCAGATAACACCAAATTAGGAGGAGTAGCTAATACCCCAGAAGACAGGATCAAAGTTCAAAATGACCTGAATAGACTAGAAAGCTGGGCCAATGCTAACATAATGAAATTCAACACAGAGAAATGTAAGGTACTGCACTTAGGGTGGAAAAATGAAATGCACAGATATAAAATGGGGGACACCTGGCTGAATGAAACTACATGTGAAAGGGATCTAGGAGTCCAAGTAGACCACAAGTTGAACATGAGTCCACAGTGCAATGCAGCAGCTAAAAAGGCCAATGCAACTTTAGGCTGCATCAATAGAAGTATAGTGTCTAGATCAAGGGAATTAATTGTGCCACTCTATTCTGCTTTGGTCAGGCCCCACCTGGAATACTGTGTCCAGTTCTGGGCACTACAATTCAAAAAGGATGTTGAGAAACTGGAGCAGGTCCAAAGGAGGGCAACTAAGATGGTGAAGGGACTGGAAACCATGCCCTATGAGGACAGCCTTAGGGAACTGGGGATGTTCAGCCTGGAGAAGAGAAGCTTAAGAGGAGATATGATAGCCCTCTTTAAGTATTTGAAGGGGTGTCATATAGAGGAGGCAGCAATCTTGTTTTCTGCTGCTCCAGAGACTAGGATGCGGAGCAATGGATATAAATTGCAGGAAAAGAGATTCCACCTCATCATTAGGAGGAACTTCCTGACAGTAAGGGCTGTTCGACAGTGGAACACACTCCCTCGGAGTGTGGTGGAGTCTCCTTCCTTAGGGGTCTTTAAGCAGAGGCTGGATGGCCATCTGTCAGGGATGCTTTGACTTGGAGTTCCTGCATGGCAGGGGGTTGGACTGGATGGCCCTTGTGGTCTCTTACAACTCTATGATTCTATGATTCCATGATTCTTTTGCAAGAAAATGTGCACCTCACTGAAGCATTCAAACATATACAAGGCATTTGTATCACATACTTTCAGATACAAATAAATATGCAGAAAATGATCCCTGTGTTATAACACATAGGGAGCTAAAATGTCTATAATGGACAAGATATGCAGAAACATGGATAATGGCAAGAAAATGGAGAATAGTTATGTAAATTGGGCAAATCACTCAAATAAATTTGAAAATCAGGAAAATTCAGTGAGTTGCAATGTGGGAAGAAAAAATCCCCAAAGTCTTTCAACATGATACAATGTAAGGATGAGAAGAAAATGAAAGTGACATTAAGAGAAATTCAAGGACCAAAACAATTTCATACCCTTGAAATGTCAGTAAGGGAATATTTGAAATGATAGCAATCAGTTCCTGAAAGCACCCTCTAGATGGCGGAGTTGATACACCTGAGTCCAGCAGCTCTCCCTTGGAGATTCTTGTTCTGTAATGGGATACACTACAAATGCTTTTCGAGTCTCCAATTTGCAGGGACCTGGTGATCAGAGAGCCAACTGATTAAACAAATGCATCTATTGTGCAGTTTATGTGCATTTTTGCTCTGTACAAGGCAATCAAATCAGTATGTCAGTGATGAATGCAATGTGCCCCCTGGGATTTCCCCTTAAGCTGTCCAATACTGTAAATGTAAGAAGTCGTTCAAGACAAGAAGCAATCCTGCTTGACTGCAGATGAAGAATTTGAATGTACGTTACTCCTGCTTCTCTTCTGTTCTTTCTTTTTTCTCATCTGGTCTTGAAGGATCCAGACAGCCATTCTCTCTCAGCAGTGTTTTCAACAAATTCAATTCTTGGATGCATCAAAGGGAATTCCGTCCAAGCTTGTTCTTTAAGGAGGAGGAGGAGCAGTTTGCTGAGCAGATTATGATGAGATCATAAGCAGATGATTCCTCCTAAGTCTCTAACTACTTCGAGTGCATTTTCATAATCATCAAAAAGCACAGATGGGAATAACAAAATGAAGTCGTGCAGCTACCTGGAATGAGATCCTATTTTTGGTAAATGAGGTTGGAACAAACTTACCTTCCAAAAGTAACAGCTATAACAGCATTATGGATTTTGGTGTCCTGATAAATATATTATAATTCTTTTGTGTTTTATTTTTAAAAAGCATTTCTGGGGATGGGACATTGTTTAAAGTCTCATGCATTTCTCCCTTAAACAAAGCATAGGGTTCAAAGGCTGAGTGAACAATGTACATGTGGCCAGGATGGGTGAGAGTGGAATGAAGAAATGCAGCAGAACTTTGGCAAAATATTTACTGCCTGAGTTACTAAATACCATGTTTTAAGGACAATCTACACCAGAGTGGTCCTTTTCACTAATGATAGGCTACAAAATCCACCACCCCCAACCAGCAACCAGATAGTAGGCATGCATCATTCAAACGCCCCACCTTCAAAGTGGGTGGAAACTGCTTTGGCCCATACGTTCTACCCCCAGAATGTTAGAGTTGGAAGGGACCAAAAGAGCCATATAGCCCAACTGCTTGCCATGCAGAAATATATAGCTGAAGCCCCCCTGAAAGATGTTCATCCAACCTCTGTTTAAAAATTTCTGAAAAAGAGTCCAGCATCAACCAGAGCAATCCATTCCGCTGCCAACCAACTTTTACAGTTAAAAAAATATCCCCAGTGTTTAGGTGAAATCTCTTTTCTTGTGATGTGAATCAATTTGTATGTGTTCTAGTCTCTGGAGCAGCAGAAACTCCATCTTCTACATGACATCCCTTCAGATAGTTAAAGATAAATGATACCTCTCATTCTTCTCTTTTCGAAGCTAAAGATGAGCAGCTTCATAAGTCATTCTTCATAAGGCTTGGTTTCTATATCTTTGATCATCAGGTTTCAGCAATGCCAATGACAGTAGGCAGCCAGTTTGCTTTGACACCAAAGTCAGTTTGGGGTCTTGTGAACAGGACTGCAGTGGTGCATGGACAGCACTTTGCACATCCTCAGAGGCACTGATTCTTCTCCATTTTCATTAGGATGTATGCAAAAAACAGCATGTGTCTCAACTGAGACAGGAGAAAATGTGCCAACATTTCAATATCTGACTGTGCCCCACTATGTACAGTGCCCAATATGTCAAGCAAACCCACCACAACCCTTTTGTTATCAGCAGACTTGTCTCTAATTCATTCCCTCCAAAAGGACCTACTTGACCTCTGTCTTTTCAAATCAAGGGCAAGTGGGAAGCAAGTAAACATCATTTTGCTCTTGTATGATAATTTATTTACCAACCATGCTCTATTATTTAAAATTTTATTCTCATCCATGTTCTACTTATTAAAAACTCAGAGCCTGTTAGGAAGGGGGAGGAAAAAACTCAATCCTCCACCTCCTAAACAGGTGTGCTTTTAGAGGCAGATCCATTTCAAAGCTTGATTTTATAGATGAATGAAGGGAGGGAGGAAAGGAGACAGAGGAGGAGATCATAGCTATAAGGGAAATCCTTTCTAGCAACTCTTTCTCTGCATTAACTAATATCCAGTGGCATCACTAGGGTTGGCATCACCCAGTGCAGCAACTCATGGTGTCACCCTGCACTGACCTCCTCCCAACCCACTTAGTAAAGTTTTTGGTACAATTGTTGTACACTGTAATTCCCATAGATCATTGAATGTAATAGTAATAGTTATGACATAAACAAGTAACAAAATTAAAATTACACCTTTAAATTATAATTTCATACAGACAGCCTACATATATTTAAATGTACATAGTTTCATGTGGTTAAAATGAAAATTTGGGAAGATGTGATGATTTTAAAGAAAAAATTAAAATAATAATTATATATATATATATATATATATATTTAAAAAAAGAAAACTGTGGCCCTCTGCTTTCTCCTCCCACTGAGCCTTGCCCCACTCATAACACCTCTTCAGCATTTTAAAGGGATACTGGTGAACATCATAGCCCATTTTTGCCAAAAGGCAGATGTTAGGGAGCAGTAGTGTTACCCCCAGTCAAGGTGACTCCCCTGCTAATACCAACCTTCCTCCAAATGGTACTGTTCAAATATGTTGGGTTACAATTCCCATAGTCCACAGCCAGAAATGCCCTCATGTTGCTCTGCCAAAAATAATTAATAATGTTGTAGATTCTCCTCCTCCTCCTCCTCCTCCTCCTCCTCCTCCTCCTCCTCCTCCTCCTCCTCCTCCTTTGTTTCCTCTTTCTCCTCCTCCTTATTTTGACAAAAACATATTTAGGAGCTCTTCAGATCAATGGGCTGCAATACATATCACCCCTAGAAGGATAGATCTTTGGCTGTGTCATCTGGGATTATGGAGGATGTAGCAGAATACTTCCGGAGAGGATCAGACTGAGGAAGGCTTTGTGAGAGTAAAGTATACACAAACAAGACAACTGAGATTTTTTTTGGTTGTCAAAACTGGTCAGGGTCCGTTTAGGCGGCTTTTAATATGTTTCTTCTTCTACAGAAACCCCAGCAGATCCTGTGATGGATTTCCAGCCATCAAAATAGTTTCCATCACTGTAAAGGCTTATCCTACCTTTCCTAACATTTCATGGAATAGGGCTAGTGTCCTTAGAAAGGCACTATTTGCTCTTCTGATGGAAGACAGGCAGGATTGCATTGTGAGAATTATAAATGACAGCCATTCGGTTTCCATCAGAAACAGTGCTAGTTATAGCCAGACGAGGCAATCTGGTGCATTGGTTAGAGTGTTGGCAGTTCTAGGTTCTAGTACCTACTGAACCATGAAGCTCACAGAGTATCCTTTTGCCACTCTCACTCTCTCTTTGCCTAGTCTATCTTCAAGGGTTGTTGTGAAAATAAAGTCGTAGAAAGTTTTTTTAAAATTGTGTGCTGTTTTTTAACTTCCTTATTTTAAAATGATTTTATACAGTTGGCCCTCCATATCCATAGATTCTTTCTCCACAGATTCAACTATCCATATCTAGAAAATATTGCAATGTTAAATTTTCACATTTTTCTTTAGCTCTATCTTATTTTCACCTTAGAGAGATCTTATAGCGCCTTTGAGACTAACTGAAAGAAAGAAATTGGGATCTTGAGCTTTTGTAGACCTCAGTCTACTTCCCCATTTTCACTTTGTAAGCCACTTTGGGTCTCATATTGGGAAAAAGCATGGCACAAATAAAGTAAAGTAAGATAAAATAAAAATGTAGACTGGAATTCCTTTGGGGAGTTACATCTTCATGAGTGGAGTGATATCTGCTGGAATTAGAATTTGGCAGTTCTGTAACAGCTGAATCCAGTAGAGAGCTGTTGTTATTATGACTGTCTAGCAGAGGTGACAAAGTGAGCATTGCTCAATGGGACCAATGCCCAATAATACAATTTTGACATCCTCTTAACAGTCATGGCTCCTTCCTATAGAATTTATTTCTAGAATCCCAGGATTAGTAATTTGGTGAGCCACCAGCACTCTTTGGCAGAGAAGGCTAAAAACCTTGTAAAACTGCAGATACTAAGATTCCATAGAATGAAGGTACAGCACTTAAAGTAGTGTCAAACTGTATCATTTCTTCAGTGTAGATGCACCCTTAGGTGGTGATATAGAATTCTGGTGATATAATGGGGAGCCATGTACATTGCTGTGAAGAAAGCTGGGAAATACTTTGATTGATTTATTGACTGATTGTAAGAATTCTTCCTGGCTGTTCAACCAAAGAAGATTCCTGTTGCAGCTTTTAAAATAACCAACACAGTTACTCTCTGCCACCAAACTGGCAGTCTAAAAAAACATGAGACAGAAGAGGAGGTGGAAAATTCATTAGTCGCTGAGATGAATAGGAATATTCTCCCCTGGAATTGGTTAGAATCATAGAATCATAGAATCATAGAAATTTAGAGTTGGAAGAGACCACAAGGGCCATCCAGTCCAACCCCCTGCCGTGCAGGAACTCCCAATCAAAGCATACCCGACAGATGGCCATCTGCAGGTTGTGCTCAGGTTTCCATTCTCTCCTTGGTGGCTGGCATATTCTTTACAGACCTTCTGCTTCCAGTTCTGAAAGAGTTGTCAGGCCATCACCGGTTGCTGTGGCAACACTCATAAACCTCAGTGGTCTCTTAATTCCAATTAATGAATTAATTTTTGCTGGCCAGGCCTCATTAACGAACAGTCAGCTTATATCACACCAAGGAAAGAGAGGAAGAAACAATAGCCAGTCAGCTGTTCCCTTGCCTTTTCTCCCTTTAGTAACCATACTGTAAACCAGGAGTAGATGACAGTAGCAGGTTTGTTGGGTACTGTTATGACCAGGTACCCTCGGGGGGCTGCATGAGTTACTGAGAAATAAAACCAGTCCTCCCAAAGTGTCCAGGAATCTACTTCTGGTTCTCAAAAATGCATACTTTTAAAATGTTAAACAGCACAGGGGGACCTTGCAACCTGTTTAAAGGTACATTGCTGCATGTGGAGATTTCTGAGAATGATTTTTCACCTTGATTTTGAGGCCAGGAAAAGGCTGGTCTGGGATTCTGGAGGGACAAAAAATATACATGGGTGCCACGTAAAGCACAAGAGCCAAACCTTTGCTCTCGCATAATGTATTTTCCTTCACATCTGTAGTAGGATAACCATGCATCCTCCTTTTCTTGGATATGTCATTTTTTTACAGAGCTAAAATATCTTTTTTGGGAGGGGGGCTAGTAGTTTGAATGTTGGACTACAACTCTGAAGGCCAAGTTTCAGTTCCCTGCTCAGCCAAGAAACTCACCGGGTGACCTTGAGCAAGTCACATGCTCTCAGCCTCAGGGGAAGGCAATGCCAAGCCTCCTCTGAACAAAACATGCCAAGAAAACCCCATGACAGGTTTGCCCTAGGGTCACTATAATTTGGAAAGGACTTGAAGGCACACAATACACACATACTTTAAAAAAAAAAAAAGCCTAGGTTTTCTTACAATATCCCACTTCCACCTCTGAAACAGGGAGGTGAGCAGCCTTTGTAAATCTAAATATTGTGAAATTATGGGACAAGACAAAGGACCATATGCAGAATATCCTATCACTAGGGATGGTCAAGGGTGCATGTGCACTGTAGAAATAATGCAGTTTGACACTACTTTAACTTCTATGGCTCCATCCTACTGAAGTTTGAGATTTGTAGGTCTTTTTTAAATTTTTATTTTTTAAAATGTGTCAGTTTATCATAATACATAAGCAATATGCAATGACTAAACTCCAATCTTGTTTAATCTTTTCTGGTGATTTCCCATTTATCAAATTTGTAGTTTTGTGAGACGCTAATATTTCTGGCAGAGAAGACTAAAGACCTGGTAAAACTATGTATCCCAGGATTTCATAGGATTGAGCAGGAGCATGTAAAGTAGTGTAAAACTGCATTATTTCTACACTGTAGATGCACCCTAAAATTGCAGCTTGTGAATTTTCCCATCATCATTGTGCACCAATACAACTCATGGAGAATGGAAAGAGGTGGAAAGGAGAATAGTAGGGACAGCAGTTCTGGCAAGGGAAGGAGCACCTTCATGGTATGGAATGGTTTGGGCTTGTTTCCACTCCTCTGCAATATCCAAATATTTATCTGCCATCTTTTCCTCTTCTCAAGACCCTCCATCCATTGTCCCTTTTCCTTTTGGTCTCTTCAACATTTTCTCCTGCTGCTGCTCTACCTTCCAGGGTTGTTGTGGGAGCCTTAAGTCCCGGAGTAGCAGATAAGAAGATACAAGGGATGGGCCTCTAATCTCAGATTGTATTGGAATATTGCTCAGGTAAGCAGATCAATAGCTGTGATTCTTAAATATTGCTCAATAGTCATTTCACATTCTTGTAATTTAAGTACAATGAGGGTTAAGCATATTTCTGACAGCAATTATCAAAGCTTTTATAGCAGGGGTATTTATAAACTGAGAGTCATCATAGCAATCAGTGGTCTGAAGTAGTTGATAAACACTTTCTCTTTTTTGCTTTTCAAAATGTGGTAACCCTAATCTATAGTATTCACAATCTATACCTTGCTGACTCAAGAGATCTGCAGCAGAACAGAATGCTGACATACAATGAAATCTGATGAAAAATATCTTTATGTAATCAAGACATCAGGAAATAAACTGCTTTAACTGCCATGGCTTGATGTTGTGGAATCCTGAAATGTATAGTTTGTTATGGCACCAGAGTAGTCTCATAGAGAAGACTAAATATCTCAAAAAGTTACAAATGCCAGAGTTCTATACCATTTAACCATGACAGTTAAAGCAGTGTCAAACTGTATTATTTCTGCAGTTCAGATTAAACCCTCTTGTGTTGCATTGCATCTGTAATATCTGCATCAAACATGGTCAATGTTGATATTGGCTGAGGATAAAGGGAAATGTAGTTCAAACACTGTGGTGTTCAAGTGTAGTCCAACATGTGACAAGAAGAAAAATCAATTCATTTGAAATGTGGTACTGGAAGAA
The DNA here is from genome assembly GCA_034509955.1 of Urosaurus nigricauda. NCBI lineage: Eukaryota > Metazoa > Chordata > Lepidosauria > Squamata > Phrynosomatidae > Urosaurus > Urosaurus nigricauda. Next base: position 8,792,352 of record JAOEGL010000004.1, read on the forward strand.
GTTCTAGGGATGCACAGTGGTCACCCAACCTCATTTTTGAAACATTCAGTGCTTGGCAAAGTGGAAAGTGGTAGGAAAAAGAGGAAGACTGTGATACAGGTGGGTTGATTCAATTGAGGAAGCCATAGCCTTAAGTCTGAAAGACCTGAGCAAATTAACGGTGGCTCTTGGGGGTCTCCCATTCATAGGATCACCATCTGTTAAAGTAAATGTTATGGAAAATAACAACACCAACACATTCACAAATTTGCCATCAAGATGGGTATGATTACAATCTGCAGTGTTTGAAACCAATATGGTAAATGGGGTTTTGGGTGGGTTTGCCATTACCTACGTCAGCCTCAAAGGGAAGCCAATGGTGAACCCCTTCTGAACAAAGAAAACCCTGTGGTAGGTTCACCTTAGATGAACATCACTATACATCAGAAATGACCTGAAGGCACACAACAACAGAATGAGAAGTGGGTGCCAGGTTGAGATGGGCTGATATAAACACTTGTTTTCCATGTCATTTGACCTTTGCTTATTGCCTTTTCCCAACAGTCTCATTTCTGCTCTCTGTTAAAGCAAAACACCAACATATCACATTCTCAAGTCACAATCTTGTAATACCTTGCCTAGGAGTGAGTCTCACTGAACTAAATAAAACTTGGCTGTGAGGAGCCATTGCAGAGGATAGCACTGTCAGCAGAGTATGGGTAACTATAGAACTCCTTCTCCCTGGAGACTCAGCATCAGCCAACCTTGGCAGTGCAATTCTGTGCATGTTTATCTAGATATAAATCCAATTAAAATCAATTGCACTTACTCCCCTAAAGAGTCTGCTTGGGAATACAGCCTGATCCTCTCTATGGAAGTATGGAAAATATTTCTATCTGAGATCTGAGCGCTAAGCTTTAATATATAATGCAGTCTGAGCTTATTCTGGGTGTCACTTCTATTTTCCTAAGATATGTTCACATTTTTATATTGTCATCCTGATTTCCAGAGGCCATGAGGATGATGAGGATGATGAGGATGATGATGATTAATTCAATTAATTTACACATTGTAAAATGCTTAAGGGGTGCTTAAGTGCACTGATAAATGGTATCGAAATGTACTTGCTATTGCTATTGAGGTTCTTCTTCTTCTGGTATCTCCCTATCAATGTCATGTAGTAGTAAGAGAAGGCCAAGGATAGGATTGCCATACCACCTAGATAGCCTGGTTTTGTTTTGATTGTAGGCATGCCACCAGTGCCTGTTTGGATCATCATTTGGCCTTGGTTGCAAGCTTTCATTTTAAAAATTCTCTGGATTCTTGGAACTGGACCCTGACTACTCTTATTACCACCCCCTGCCCATATTGGTTTCCCTGGCTACTGATACATTTCTTGGCTTCTTGATCTTTGGACGTCTATTTACCCACATGGCTTCATGTGTCTCCCAGTGAACTATGATACTTAGAACTGCAGGACAGAAAAGAGGAGCTAGATCAGAGTTCTGCCTGGATAGAGTCATAGGCTTTGTCCCACTGCGCAGGATCTCAGACAAAGTTAGGCCACAGTAAGGGGAATCCTCATTAAATTCCAGCACCCACAGGCTGGGAGAAGTTTGGACCCAGTTCCATATCAGCCAGCCTAATGTTGGTTCAGCCTTTGGCTATCTCAGTCACTTAGCACCATGCTTTGATTCTATCATTTCTAATATGATAGGTGCCATACAATTTTCCTTCAGCCTCCAAATTCCCATCATTGCATTCACTTGCAACTTCAGATGAGCATTTAGAAAAGCAGTTTGGCAACGAAAAAGGACAAGCATAGTTCCTAAGGGAATGCAAACAGCAAATAGAAGAGTTCTAGGTGTGAAATGTTTTCAGTGTCTCACACTCTGCAGTGCTAGAAATTTGGAGACTAAAGCAAAATTTCAGGCAGAATAGAATTTCCATTGGGGGTGCAATGATCTCATGTTATCCCTAACCCCCCCCCCTTAACTATACTCCTAGAAAGGTCATAGAAAGTCATATGGGAAGCAAACCATTGTGGTTTCAGAATTTTCAAAGGACAAACCTTCTCGGTTCACCACCCTTTTACTAATGGACTCTCATACTGTCCTGTCTCTCTAAGGAATACAGGATGGCAACTTCAAAGCACACAGAAAATAGCCATGATGTTATCAACATCAACATGAATGTTCAAATGGCTTTGTTATATATAGATATAGATATATCTATACTTTAAAGGTCACAACATTATTCTTCTGGAGGAAGGACATCAAATCAGCTTTCTTTCCTTTCAACAATTCAACAAGATTTATTTCCATTTTCTCTTTTTTGGTGGTAGTGGGCTGCCAATAGAAGAGAAAACTCCACAGTGATGCAGTGATGCAGAAAAAAGTGGGCTGAAATGAAACCAAAAAGCACTGGGCTCCAAGAATTGGCTGCCAATCCAAGTGGGCCAGGGTCCAAAACAGGCAGGGATTATAGGACTGGAAACACCCAACAGAAAAGAAGTAGAGGATTGGTAACACCCAATAAGAGGGATGTCTCTGCAGAGAATACAGGAGATTGTTGGTGGAGGAGGCCAGGTATTGGTAGAATGAGTCCAAGGCCATGGTTAGAGATGTCTATCAGTGACTACCAGTTGCACAACAGCAGTCTCTTATTTCACTGGAAGCTATCTCTTATTAATATGATTACCATACGTGATGGCAAATAACAACAAAGTTGCACCATACTGTTGTCCAATGCATATAAACTGAAAGCATGTAGGCTCGGCTGTGTGATACAGTGGCAGCTGGTAGCTTCCAAACCAGTTGGGGTATGAATCTGCATTGGGCTTTAGTCCAAACCTTTAGGGATCTATCCAGAATTTGGAACTCTGCCCCACAAATAAGTCAACCAGCTTACATAGCTCCTTTAAAAATTGGTACTAAAATCCAGGGTTGATTCACCACCCTATGACACAGCAGTCACGAGCTGCCACATGTGGTAACACAACTCTCTTGGTGTGCAAAACTATCACCAACCATATGCATTGGTGGTACACACAGCAGTGCCCCCATTCAACAGATTGGAGATATGTTCAGGGATGTGTGCTGACCCTTAGAAATGGAATTTGTCAATGTTGCTATATATTTGTTGCAACACATATTTCAAAAGAGAGAGAAAAAAAGGAGAGTGAGAAGAAAGAAGGGAGCAAGGGAGGGCCAGTTCTATTAACATTTCACAAAATGTCCACTTTACTTTTTAAGTCTGAATGGAAGCTATTTTGAAAATGTCATTTTCCTCTTTGAGGAAAATTCTATTTTGGGGAGAAAATACTACGAGCATTAATGTCTTAACATGTATGACATGGAATGAAATGCTACACTACTGATAGTTGCAATCATGACTTCCCAGTGCCTTTCACATTTTCATTTCTAGATCAAAATAGTCACCCATTCCATTAATAAATAAATTTTGCACTATGATCTATAAAGGATACGTCTTTGTATTATAAATGGATCCTGGAAAAGTGTTTAATACATCAAGAAGAACAAAGGAGACTATTTTCCTAATTTTCTTCCTTGGTCTTTCACTTTTTGTTTCCACCATGTGCTTCCCAATAGAAATACCCTTTTTGCCAACTTCATTAAGTATGTCATGGCCAAAACCCCAAAGGACAGAAAATGTTTTTCTCCCAAAAGAAAACAAACCCATTTGTTCTGATGATGTGAAGCTGAACTTTCTCTGAAGAATAACTGATCTCTGTACTCTGAAAAAGCACATAGGGGAACCAGCTTAAAAGGAACAAATTTTGTGTTTTCTGCATTCAGAAGAGATCGAACCACAGCTCCAAACAAGTGCAGGATCTTTTTGGTCCATGTGGTGAATTTAATTTTAAAACAAGAAAACACATTTTTAATTCTATTGCTCAAGATTTTGGCTTCCGCAGATATCTGGTAACAGTAAATTAGAACATATGAGCTAAGATCACATTTTGTTCAAGAAATACCAGTATTATGCAGCCAACTGCATTTCTGTAAATGCACCAGCTTAATAAATGTACCCAGTGAATGGACTGATACACAGAAGGTGCCAATGAATAGTTAACCATCATCCAAGAATGCATAACTATAAACTGAGGACTTTATCACACACATCTGTTAAACCACCATAAATGTTGGATAATAGAAACTTTGGTGATACCTACTGCATGACACCAATGTGATGTAGTAGAAAGCCAGCATGGTGTAGTGGTTTGAGCATTGGACAACAACTCTAGAGATCAGGGTTTGATTCCCTGTTCAACCATGGAAACCCACTGGGTGATCTTGGGCAAGTCACACTCTCTCACCCTTAGAGCATGGCAATGGCAAACCCTCTTTTCTTTGGATATCTAAACTGTATTTCTGAACTCCCAACTGAAGTTTTAAATTACTGAAATAACAGAAAATTGGGGACTGAAGGAAATGTTACTGGGGGACAGAATTCCTATTTGGGGAGCAATGTCCTCATCATTCCTAACCACTCCAACATAGATATACCAAAAAAAGTAAAACCATATGTATAAGATAATTTACATGAGCACTGTCACAAAATAAATTCAGGAAAGTCAACAAATAGAATTAATTGACAATGGAACTGGGCAAGGAAGTTGAGAGTCTACAGCACAGATACCCATACTGTAAATCTATACACACATAGTACAATGGTATCTGTGCTACATCATTCTTTTGCTGAATATGGACACTGTGTAACTGAAGAGGTATCTGACATTATGTCTGCTTATCATCCTGTTAATGCAGTGCAGAAAGGACAATGGCTGTTTGTGCAATCCCCAGTAAAATAAACGGGATATCCAAAGCACCAATGAATATCTTCACACCATCCAAGACTGTGCAACTATTTGTGAGATACTTATACTTCTGGAACTCTACTTACACACCAGTGAACTGAATATGAATGTTATGTCATGGTCAAAAATGTACAACTGCACGCATAAAGAAACTTGTTGTCGTTGTTAGTTCTCATGAAGTCAACAAGATTTTAGCCATGATCCCCCCTGTACATGTGTCTGCTCCATCATCTACAGAGTGCTCTTTCTGGGTTTATTTTTTTCATGCTAGTAGCTTATGGGCAGAAAATAATATGCAGAATAATACACATTTTCTACCAGGCATGTTAATACCAAGCCACTTATGTAATTTGTGCATGCAAAAATGTGCCTCTTTTATCTTCTCTTTCATCTCCTCCTCCTCCTCCTCCTCCTCCTCCTCCTCCTCCTCCTCCTCCTCCTCCTCCTCCTCCTCCTCCAAAAGTAAAGCAATATTTTCTCCAGGCATACATTAAAATATCTCCATAAATTTTGAGAGCAGCAGATTCTTCATGCCTGGCCATAGATTCTCTTGAGAAAAGGCAGTCTGGAATAATGATGATACCAATCTCTTCAGAAAAGGAGGAAACCTGGTGCCAGTGGATTCTGTCTATAATAGGGATCCAAGTCCTGCATAGAAGTATAGGATCTTAGAGTAAGGGTTACCATATTGTCCATCTCCCTCTCATATAGGAATAAGTAACTGAACCACTCCTGAAAGATGCCCATGCAAATTATTTTAAAGACCTCCAAAGAAACAGAGTCCATCACCTTTTGAAGCAGTTTATTCCACTGTTGAAGAGCTCTTACAATAAAGAATGCTTGAAAGTTATCTGCTTCCCCCCAAAAGCTTTGGGCTCGGTAAAATTCAGTAACATTCCATATAGAATAAATGCCAGGAACTGTGGTTACATGATTTGAGGTGTCACAAACTTTTGTAAGGGGTGCACATTTTCAATATGTATTCATTTTTGAATGCATGTCTCTGGCATGGAGATAACATGCTCCACCATGTTTTACACTGTTGATGACTATCTTCCTGTCCTATTGATCTGTGGCCCATTATCCTTATCAGATCCCAGGAAGAGAATTCAGCTGCCACAGAATGTCTTTGAAGACTACAGGGCAGTGTGATTGTGGTGCCCTGAACAGTCAGGAGAAGAGATTGTAGTTGAATCAGACCAAGATTCTACCTGTTCCAGCATTCTTGCAGTAACTAAGCAGATGTCTATGGGAAGCTCACAAGCAGGACACGATGATGATGATGATGATGATGATGATGATGATGATGATGATGGTGATGATGAACATTTATTTATATAGCACTGTAAATTTATACAGTGCTGAACATACAATCTTATAATTAAACAGTTCTGTGCCCTCAGGCTTACAGACACAACACAAAAGGAGAAGGGAAAGGTGGTGGGAAAGGGGATGAGGTCCAGTGGTTCTTCTCTCCCTCTGGGGTCTGGATCAAGGCAGATGGACTGGAGGGAGGGCACGGCTTCTTAATACATAGTTAAAAGGAGGCATCATGAGGCAGACGGCACAATCCTGGGAATGCTTCCCTAAACAATATAGTCTTTAACTCAATTTTGAAACTGGTTAGAGAAGAGATGAGGCACACATGTGGGGGAAGAAGGTTCCAGGAGTGAGGGGCAGCAAGGGACCAATCCGGGAGAGGGCAGTGGAAATCCTCGGCTGGGACAGGAGACCTTGACTACCAGAACGGAAGGTACGAGGAGGAGTGTCAGGAGTAAGAAGTTCAGACGAGCAAGGAGGGGCTAGTCCATGGAAGGCTTTGAAAATCAACAGCAAAAGCTTGTACTGGATGCGGAAGGGGAAGGGGAGCCAATGAAGGGAGGATAAGAGAAAAGAAACAAGGTCAAAGTGGCGAGTGGATGTGAAAATACATGCAGCTGAGTTCTGGACAGAGATTAAAGGATGGAGGTGAGAGAGAGGAAGCCCCGTCAGAAGAAGGTTACAATAATCTAGTCATGATACTACTAGGGCATGGACCAGAGTCTTGGCAGTGGAGGCTGAGAGGAATGGATGGATTTTAGCAATGTTGTAAAGAGAGAATCTATAGGCCTTAGTGGTGGCCTGAATCTGGGGAATAAATGACAGAGAGGAATGATTACAGTAGCCCCCTGCTTATCATGTTTCACATGAATCTGTGCAGAAGAGATCCTATGTGTTTTGTGATAAGGATAAACTGGCAGTTGGGGATGCTGGTTTCCAATGTGCACTCACAATGCTATGTTGCTATCCAGTCTATGCCCGGCATAATGGAATCAGAACATAGGTATGCTGGTGGTGATTTACACTACATAGAATCATAGAATCATAGAATCGTAGAGTTGGAAGAGACCACTAGGGCCATCCAGTCCAACCCCCTGCCATGCAGGAAATCCAAATCAAAGCATCCTTGACAGATGGCCATCCAGCCTCTGCTTAAAGACCTCCAAGGAAGGAGACTCTATCACCTTCCGAGGAAGTGTGTTCCACTGTCGAACAGCCCTTACTGTCAGGAAGTTCTTCCTAATGTTCAGGTGGAATCTCTTTTCCTGTATCTTGCATCCATTGTTCCGGGTCCTGTTCTCTGGAGCAGCAGAAAACAAGCTTGCTCCCTCCTCAATATGACATCCTTTCAAATATTTAAACAGGGCTATCATATCACCTCTTAACCTTCTTTTCTCCAGGCTAAACATCCCCAGTTCCCTAAGGCGTTCTTCATAGGGCAAGGTTTCCAGACCCTTCACCATTTTAGTCGCCCTCCTTTGGACCCGTTCCAGTTTCTCCACATCCTTTT